>LR990362.1:2519018-7519018 GCA_905147345.3 Mythimna impura | reverse complement strand
TTCTTTTTTCAAAAATTAACGTATCATGCGCGTACGCACCACTTAAGTTAAATGTCCCAAACTGAGAGCAATTTGCGGATCCCTGAGTAAGCTATAAATCTTGTAAAATTATTTTTTCATTACGCTTTACTTTTTATACAGTACTAATATTCTATTAGTGGAGGCATATCTTATGTGTTGATTGATGGAAGTGTAGCTATTAATCTATAATTTGCATAAATTTTGAGTCTCATATCGTTTATTAATTTTATTGCTTTCTACATTACTAGGTTATTATTCGTGCCGTGTCTGTATAATTTTCAAATAATTGACTGGGTTGTTTCTTGCCACCGAGATACAAGTGACATTTTTAAGGTTATCCATGTATTTAGTTTATTCTTTTGAGTATATGGGTATATTATATAATTATATGTATGTGCGTCTCGCATCCATCGTATTCCCGTGACCCTCACCAGGTTATCGGTCCACCTTGTGGGAGGCTTTCCAACGCTGCGTCTTCCGGTACGCGGTCGCCACTTCAGAACCTTAAACAAAAGGTCAATTTATTGAGATAATCGTTTATGTTCTACACATTAATAATTAATGGGTGACACCAATATAAAATGATTTAAAGAGCCAAAGGTTAGATAAGGACTAAGCTTGAAAAAATATGCTTTTTTAAATGTCAGACCATTATAGATTAAATTCACAGAAATCTGCCGCATCTTTCTTAGTGTCAACCTTGAACATCAGACCCCAAAACCAACGGTAGACGCTAGTTTGCCATCCGGCCTTCTGGTAGTCGACCGGACAAAGCCCTAGTCGACGAAAGCGCGTAGTGCTACGCTTCTACGCGATCCTCAAAAGATATCAGCATAACGTAGGGGCCCAGGAAGGCCGATGCTCGCTAGGGCCGCAGGGATTTTCTAGAAAGGAAACCCGTAGTCTTAGAACGCAAATGGTCACTGAAAGACACATGTATGGTTTTATCCAGTAAAAGTCTGACACGCCCTCCCACTTCACCCAGAGCGAGAGAAGTCGTAGGATGATTTTCCACCATTAAAAAACATCCCAAATGAGATTTTGCTTCGTCCAAAATGATCTTTCAGTTCATCATTATCGGTTTAACTATTTCAATACATCACTACTACAGTATACCATATTAAAAACCATGTATCGAGAGATAGCGTTGTTATTGGTTTTTGCTCTGTAACCAATAAGCTTGGAATTCAATTACAAGTTTTTACAACATTTATACCATATTTGGCTATTGCTTGCTTCTTCATCTTCTATCCTTTTTAAATTTTTCCGTGAGAACATTTTTTTTTTTAAATGAAAACTTGTTGATATGTGTAATTGTGTACTATCCGCTTCAGATCTTTCTTTGGTTTTAATTTTGAATGACATATCTTTTTGTTATTTTCGTTTTAAATTTACTTTTAAATACTAGAACTTTTAGATTCATTTGTAATGACATTCTTGTAAAATTTTTAATCATCAGTTTTCCAATCATTGGTCCTTTGGTCCTGATTTGATTATTGAATAAAAATGTAGGAATCAGCTCCATTTTAACTAGATGATATTAATCATTTTAATTTTATATACTAAGTTATCTTTTAGTTCAATTTATTATTATTTTTCGATTTTTTTTCTTCACCTTTTTATAACCTATGGGCACCAGACAAATTTATGAATTCCTTTTTTACATTTTCGAATTTTTTTAGAAATTAAAAAATATTTTCAATTTTTTTTTAGAAATAAAAAATATTTTCTAAATTTTTTAGAAAAGAAAAATATTTTCTAAATTTTTTAGAAATTAAAAAATATTTTTAAATTTTTCAATTCTGGCGTTCGCGTCTATTGGTTCCTCGGTCTTCATGAATATCTTATTACGGGGAGATCACGGGCTGTTATCAGATGGTAAGAAATTAGCTGACCGGCGGCCATAACAGCGCGATGCGCGACTGCATGCGCGTACGCATAATGTGTTATTATAAAGCGCGAGTGTATGACATGTTTGGATATATTGTGGGAGAATTTGGGATGATAAGCTTGAGGGATTTGTGTAAAGTTCAGTAGTAGGCTATCAGCTACATTTTAAATGCGATTATAATACAACTATAATAAAGTGTCGAATCTGTATAATAGTTATGCAGTATGCATATGGTATATAAGGTGCAGAACAAATAATATATCTACTTAAAAAAAACATGTTCTACGTTCTATCTGCAGTTTCAATTAGAATTTAAAGTCACATAGACAATAGGATGATTTATTGTTTGTTTGTATTTAATTTGTTAGGTTTAATATTTATTATTCCCTATTAAAATGACCACTTGCAACTCACAGTTTTTATTGATGTTGTAAAAACTGAACATACTGTAATAATAGCCTTTAATGGCCTCCTACAATTATGTTAAAATATTACAAATTACCCAGTTCTCTGTAAAGTGGCTAAGATGTTCATCATGTGTGCATTAATTATGATTGATAAACAATTTAGTAATTAATAACACGGGTGTAGTATCGATTCTTTTTGCAACGTAACCTTTATAAGCGACTTAATCGATTCGTATATCGATGTCTCATAATCGGTGGGTAGGGAGTGCCGTTTTTTGATTGTTAGTGTTAATTGTATTACAATTTTGAGATGGTCTCTGAATCTAAAGTGTAGTTTGACGACTAGAGTTCTAAATATACTGGTTGTATTACTGACAGGTGGTACATAAGATGGCGGATACACATTTTTTTTTAAGAATTTTCGACCTTCAATTGTTGTCTTTTAATTGCAGAGTTAATCTTAAATTTTTGAATGACTTCAAGTATCATTTGAATTTATAATGTTCGTTCTTGTTGCTGTGCGAAGGGCCGCCTGCTTGTCATCAGTTTTCATTACAATACGTAATAGCGACTGACATATGTATTGTGTTGTCATTTAAAGACATTAAAATATAAATGAATCATTACTTTTCCTATGTGATTGGTTAAAAACATGATATCTGTCAGCTGCTTTATTCTGCGTGCTTTCAAGCCCATCAAAATTATTTTATCGTTGTATGAAATGGGTTTGCAACTTGTAAAATTGATTTTTTATTACTTTGTGAGTTATTTGGATGGACGTTAAGATATGAATTGAAATGCTTGTGAATGACGGGAATTTTGCAATATCTTATGGGGAGATTAAAATCGTTAGAGACTATAAGTGATATGTAGTTTTAGCTGATGTTTATTTTTACTTTTTTAATGTCTTAATCTATCTAGTGTTTTCTTGAACTCTATTCTTCTAAGAGTTAACGCCACAAGGCTTTTTGTTCCCGTTCTGGGTCGTTCTGGATCAAGAGGGTCACTTATAATAAACCCCACCCGTGTTCCTTCAGTTGCCCTTTACGTTCCAATGCCGCAGTATCTATCTCTTTTGAACAGCAGCTCCGGCCCCATTCACCACCATTTTTAATTATTTTCAGATAATAGTGAATAAAACTGTCCTTTTATGAGTTTTACTGAAAATCGTAATAAATGTATAGAGATTAAAACACATCACAATTTGGTTAAATATTGGTGTGTATTTTACCTATAACATATAAATCAAACTTTTACCAAGTTATGATAAATGATAAATGAATGATAAATGATATTTATTTTGTAAGTAGGTTTAAAAAAACACTTTTACACGTCAATATTTTTTTTCGTCATTTTTAAACTAGATGAGGCCGGTGTTTCCTAGCTGACTACCCTGAGAAGAAACACCGAAACAAACTCAGGGGTCAAAGTCTCTTTTAAAGTCCATACAGTAAATATGTAATGGTCAAATCACATGAGAACCATGCAGATTTGTCTGAAATGGTCTTTTGAAGAAAGAACCATACAGATTTGAGTGGACCTGTCCAGTCAGTGCAAGCATTTGTCAGTATTCGTAAAGCTCAACTCAGGACTACTAAGGAGCTCAACGACTTGACGAACAATACCAAGGAAAGGACATTTGGGTAGGCCGCAGAAAATACTCAAATTGCCAGACATACATTAAAATTACTGAAAAGGAAAAAAAAAAAAAAAAAAAAAAACAATCCACATAGTCCTCACGTTCACAATAATAAAAGAAAAATATAGTTTACAAAATGTAATACTTTAGCAAAGTAAACATTTTTGTCAAAAATTAATAGAAAAAAAAAAAGTCCAATTGCAAAATAAAAATAATCTACAATATCGAATTGTAATAAATAATAAAAAACACAATTAAAAATAAAAACAAAAGAAAAAAATAATAATAATAAGACAACAGTTGCAGTGCGTACTGGAGCAGGTCAATCCCAAGCCTTTTGGTCCTCAACATAGTCCTTTATAGTGTAAAAAGCCTTTTGGCAAAGTTTTCGCTTTACAAATAATTTAAATTTATTAAGGCTTAGTTGTTGAATATGACTAGGAAGTTTATTATAGAAGTGTATACATTGGCACCTAAATGAGCCACCTATTTTTTTCAGCCTGGTTGTAGGAACGACAAATTTGTGTTTGTTAATTATGAACATCACTGTATTTTTTAAACATGTTTATATTTTTATGTACATACAAAATGTTCTCGTAAATATACTGTGAAGGTACAGTCATTATATTGATTTCTTTAAATTTATCTCTGAGGGAGTATCTGGGACTTAATTTATAAATTGAACGAATAGCCCTTTTTTGCAATACAAAAATTGACTGTATTTCGGCGGCATTTCCCCACAGTAGAATACCGTACGACATGACACTATGGAAATAGCTAAAGTAAACTAAACGGGCAGTCTCTACATCAGTTAAATTTCGAATCTGTCTAACAGCGTATGCTGCAGAGCTAAGTTTTTTTGATAATTTGTCTATATGTGGGCCCCACTGCAGCTTAGCATCTAGAGTTATGCCCAAGAACACTGTATTATCTTCAGGACTCAACTCTTTACCTTTTATTAGCACACTAGTTTCTACTTGCCTAACATGAGGCATGGTAAACTTTATACATTTAGTTTTTTTTTCATTAAGAAGAAGGTTATTTACATCAAACCAGTGTACTATTTTTGAAAGTGCTATATTTATATCGTCAGTAACCGGCTGCTGACGTTTAAGTTTAAACAAAAGTGAAGTGTCGTCTGCAAACAACACTATGTTATGGTTATCCTTTATGAGGTAAGGTAAATCGTTTATATATATAAGAAACAAAAATGGGCCAAGAATTGAACCCTGGGGGACACCCATTTTAACTACAGATCCAGGAGATCTTTTTCCGTTTACATCAACTCTCTGAATCCTTTCACTCAGATAAGATGTAAGAAGATCCAGGGAGGAGTTCCGGATTCCGTAATGGTGTAGTTTCCTGATTAATGTTTCATGGAGAACGCAATCGAAGGCCTTTGACAAATCGCAAAAAATGCCCAGGGCATCGCATTTGTCTTCCCATGCATTATAAATATGTCCTAAAAGTTCAACACCGGCATCGGTTGTTGAACGACCCCTTGTAAAACCAAATTGTTTGGTATGCAATAATTTATGTCTGTTAAAAAATCTTTGTAGTTGCTCTAAAATAAGTTTCTCAAATATTTTACTAAAAGTGGGTAGCACTGAAATGGGTCTGTAATTCGTGGGGTCAGATGTACTACCCGTTTTGAACAATGGAATTATTTTACTATTCTTCATTAGATCAGGAAACTCACCGCGATCAATACAATTATTAAAAATAAAAGCTAAAGAAGGAGCTATAATGTGGATTATAGACTTAACAACGTCCACAGAATTACCCCATAAATCTGCAGTCTTTTTTACATTCAAGGAGTTAAACGTCTTAATAATATCTACATAAGTCACATGTTCGAAATTAAAATCAGAATCGCAAACTTTAACATTTTCTTTAAGCAGAGACTCTGCGGCAGTGGGTGACGAGTTCAGAGATTTTGTTGTTGATATGGGGATCTCTGAAAAGAAGTTCTCAAAAGCCGCGGTAACCTGTGAGTCCGATGTGATCACATTGTCATTAATTACAAGTTTATAGTCACTAGATGGTCTTGTAGACTTTCCTGTTTCACTATTTATAACATTCCAAGTAGTTTTAATTATATTATTACTGTTTTTAATTTTGGAACTCAAATAACGCGATTTCGCTATAGAACAAATTTTTTTAAATAATTTTGAATAATTTCGCACATATGAACTAAATTCAGCAGTATTAACAAGAACCCTTTCATCATACAATTCGTAAAGCCGAGTTCTACTTTTATGAATACCAGTGGTAGCCCATTCACAGAACGAAACGTTACTATTGACCGAAATAGTCTTAGGTATAAAAGTAGAATTAAATTGATTACAGTACATGTTAAAGAAACCTTCATATTGGTTATTGAGATCATCATATGTAGACAAGTCTGGTAAATTATTAATGAGTTTAGTTTTAAAAGTTTCTAAACGACTTGCAGTTTTAGGGTTAACAGTGATATTCTTTTTAGCCACTATGTTTTTTTGGTTTTGAAAAGTAATTAACTGTCCACAATGATCAGAATCTAATAAATTTATAATTTCTTTGTGAGTTGGTACAACATCCGTATAAATATTATCTATGCATGTGGCACTAGTAGGAGTTAATCTCGTGGGCTCCAAAAATAAGTTTACAAGATTGTAGGACTGAAATAGACTTAAAATTTTACTACGTAAACCTGAGTTTTCTAATAAATTAACATTAAAATCACCACAAGTGATTATGTACTTGTTTGAATTGGAAATCTTGTGGAAAACTTCATCCATTACCTTTTCAAAGCAGTCATACAATCCAGAAGGGGGTTTGTACACACTTAATATAATAAACTGCTCCAATTCAATACAGGCTATTTCAACTGACCGCTCAACAGATAGGCTCACAATATCCTTTCGTTCTTTGAACTTAAGGTTGTTGCTTACTAAAATTAATGAGCCACCACGTATGGCATTAATTCTACTAAACGAACTACCAACCTGGTGATTACTAAAATTGAAAATGAACTGATGGCTCTTAAGCCAATGTTCCGTTAAGCATAGAATATCAATTTTATTGCAATTAAGGAATAAGTCTACTTCTAAATCCTTGTTCATAAGTCCTTGAATATTTTGATGTACCAGGTTGATACTATTTAATGATTTTAAAACTTGATTGGAAATATTTTTGTTCGTTAGTACATTCATGCTAGAGATTGTCTCTGTTGTCTTAATTTCTAATTTAAACGAATATCTATGTCAACATTTGGTGCCAATTTATTGGCAAAATCATATAACATGTCATTGCATTGCTCAACAGGAGCAATTTGTTTAGCCAAGTTCTTGGCTGAAATAAAAAAATAATATGATAGCGACACAGCTATCTGTCTCCTATAAAAGTTTGAAAGATAGTATCTATCTACAAGATACCTATCTTTTGTCAAATAAAAATTAGTGCCAACATAATTGTTGATGTCAATTAAATGAAACAAATCATTATTTAATATCACATTGTACAATGTCATATTAATCTTATATCTAATACGATTTTCTTCCTGTGGCAAACTCTGGCTGTATGGGAATGTGAACATCACAATTTTTCTTACACACAAGTTATTCAAAGTCCTATAATATTGGAGTAATTTTCCTTTGTTCACATTTCCCCTATTTCCAACAAAAATTAAAAGTATGGCATCCTGGTTAAAATTACATTTAATTATTTTTTTCATTATATCAAATAAAGAACAGCCAGGCATACAGTTATTTATTATCGAGTGTCCCGGATATTCATTTGTCAAAAAGTGGCCTAAATCTTTTCCAATTTCATCACAAAAAAAAAAAAAAAAAAATGTTTTTCATGATCCCTATCATTTGTTTTGACTACGTTCCCACCTGATGGTAAGTAGTGATGCAATCGTTGATGGTGAGGTGCACTAGTTTATTAAGAGCCTATTCACTCTAACCTTGAAGACATCTAAATTATAATCGGACGGAAAGACCGCAGCAGGCAAGTTGTACCAGTCCCTCGATGTTCGCGGTATAAACAACGAGGCGAAACGCTTGGTCCGGACCGTACAGGTTTCAACAACGTAAGTAACGTACTCGTCGTTCGTCGGGTTGTCCGATGGTAGAAATGAGATGGTGGAATAAAGTCATGCAATTCCCGCGTACAATCTCCAAAACGCATGTTCAAGTACTTAGATAGGTATTTACCTACCTATCTAAGTAACCGATCAAATAAATGATGGTTATCATGCAGTAGCAGAAAAATGCAAATAGAATTTCTAATTTACTCTACCATTAATATTGGTTTACAAAGAAGCTTCAAACCATCAACAAAGAACTATTGAATAAAAATTGCACTAAATTACGTCTATCAGCAAGAAAAACATAAATCAAATAGCATTAATGCGGGTAGCACTCATAATCTCGAACCCATCCGATCGCAGTATAATCAACTACGTGAGCGAGACAGGCATATATCTCCCGCCTTAGCGAGAAAGGGATACAACACCCGCCATTTTGATTTACCGTAACCCTGGCACAGGTGATGCCATTCGTCTTCTGCAGAGGATGTTTTTGAATGCGCGGGAGCAATTTTTTAGCGAAATAAATTATTATTTTTATGCATCTTGGCAGTTAACGTTTATGTTCTGTAAGTAGGACTTACTTGATTTATGATTTCATCTTTATTGTTTTTTTGAGAGACGTCACGGCGTTCTCACCTTCCTCATGACACAGGTCCTCACCGGACATGGTAAGTTCGGGAGGCTCGTGCATCGGATTCAGGCGGAAAAAACGCTCGGGTCGCCCGGAGGACACGATGGTAGGTGTGGAGGTGGTAGAGGAGTGCCCCACCTGGGCTGAGCACTGCCGTGTCCTCGTGGAGGAAATCGGTGGCAGCGACTTCGTGCGCCGGGCCCTGGTACACGCCATGGTCCGGAGCGAGGAGGAATGGCAGGCGGTGGCCTCCATCTGCAAAGCAGTACTGCTAGCGAAGGAGAAGGCCTCACACCCTAGCCACTGAGACCGCAACCCCGACTACCAGCCACGGTAGACGCGGGCTTACGGACGTCGAGCAATCGGCAGGTCACCATCCGGCAGTCCGGTAATCGACGATCCACACGCTCCTCAAAGAGATGCGTAGCCCAGCAGGGGAGTATGGGCTGTTGGTGTTATATGACAATTTCCCCTTTCACCAGGTTTGAAAGGTTCCTAACTTGATTAATATTAAACGAATTTAAACATTTCTTTCTAATTGTGTTTTTGCATAAAGTTACTTTTTGATATATACAATGAAAAAAAAAAACTGGGTAAGTGCGATTCGGACTCGCGTACTGAGGGTTCCGTACAAATTTAAATAGTTCAATTCCCGAATGGAGTCTCGAAGATCTTTCCGAATCGCAAAAAAGTTTTTTTTTATGACGTAACAACAAATTTACAGTTTTCAGATTTATAATATATACCTGTGCTATAAGACAATGCTTTATACCAAATTTCAGTGTTCTGGGTTAACGGTAAATACTCAATAAATTTTGATTCCCTTGAGAGTGTCGAAATATAATTTTTTTGTTAATTTAGAAGTTTAATTTCAACTCGATAGCTCCACGCGTTTCCCGAGATAAAGGGTCTTGACAGACGGTTCCGTTTTTTCCTTTTGAGGTACTGAACCCTAAAAATGAGGCATGTACCCAATACAACAAAAGTGTCTGTAAATGGTTTAATTGAAGTAAAAAAGTAATGCTTTAGGATTGAGTCTGAGTTTAATGTCTTCTTCTTTTATACATCACTAGGTACTTTCTATAATCTCAATAGCGACTTCCTTTCTCGCCAAACCATATTTCACACAATTCATTCATCATTCCTTGGTAAAAAAAAGCAGTAAAGAATTTATTGTAACAAAACAATAAAAACAAACAAAATCAAATATGTCGTTTTGCAACTCCCACCGATACTATTTATGTAGTGCCATTATATTGGCTCATAAAATATTATCTATGGTCCTTTAGCGCTATGGTTATTAAAGGACTGGTTATAGGTTATGTACACTGTCGTTGAACCATAGACAAGCCTTTGTTAGTAGACGTAATCGCTTTGATAATGGGACACAATTAAATGTTGAGGAGTTGGTTGTAAACTGCATATTTGTAGTACTCAATATAGAGGATAGATTTTGGTATTAAGTAGTCAGGGTGAAACAGCAGCCACATTTAAAAAGATATTGAATTAAGAAGAAAAAAAGTCTGTTCCATCATATGGCAATGCGCTACCGGTGGCGCATGGCCAAGCAAATGGCCAAGCGCGAACCTATAAAAAAAGACAAAGGGCAATTGATTTTCAGCAGATTTTTTTTAATTTTTTTATTTACTTGACTTACGAGTTGTAGGTCGTGGGTTCCAACCCAGCTAGGCGCATAACTTTGTGTAATTTATTTCATCACCACTGCTCTCAAAACGGTGAAGGAAAACATCGTGAGGAAACCGGCATGTCCTAGAACCAAAAATTCGAAGACATGTGACATTCACCAACCCGCACTGGGCCTGCGTGGTGGATTTCGGCCCATTCCCTCTCCTAGAGAGGAGGCCTGAGTCCCAGCAGTGGGAACATTATAAGGCCGAGTATGCTATGCTATAGACTGAACAGCTTTTTAAAGCAGCTAAGGTTGGTACAAGGTCCCGAAACACGTAACTAGAAGCTGAGTAGGTAGACCCAAGTGTAGATTATGGGAAAACAGAAGGTGCAGGTATAGAAAGGATTAAACTAGTTGAAGAAAGAACAGTTATAATTTATTCATTAAAACTGATTGATGTAAGTGCTGAAACCGATGGTCATTCGAAGAGACCAGACAACTGGAATTTTACGTTAGAATTTGTTTTTTTAGAAGTGAGAAGAATAATAAAGCTTATTGGCAGTAAAGTAATTAAATCCCACAAGGTATGAGAATTATCAGAGCAGTGGTGGCCGAGTGGTAACGGCCTCGATTTACGAATTGTAGGTCGCGGGTTCAAACCCAGCCAGGCGCATTACTTTGTGTAACTTATTTCATCACCACTGCTCTCAAAACGGTGAAGGAAAACATCGTGAGGAAACCGGCATGTCCTAGAACCAAAAATTCAAAGGCATGTGACATTCACCAACCCGCACAGGGCCCGCGTAATGGAATACGGCCCATTCCCTCTCCTAGAGAGGAGGCCTGAGTCCCAGCAGTGGGAACATTAAAAAGGCTGATTATGCTTATAAGAATTATTGTGACACCTTTAAAATCAAAAGCCAATGTTTCAAATGTATCAATGCCAATGTAAACGACAGTGAAAAAAAAGTCAAATATGACATAAAAGTTAATTAGAAAACACAAAATTTCAAAATATATTCAGCAGATGCACAGCGGGAAGAATTTTACATAAACGAGCCAATTTGCTGACCATAATAACACGTTAATATTTCCATCTCTCTTACTCATACTGGAAATAGTTGGATATCTCTCTCACACAACCATCGATCTCCCTTATGTGGCCGTTGCAGCCATAAGGACCAATAATTATATTAATTTCTCACGATATGGTTATTATGACTTGATTGTATATGAGTTGCATTGTTTTGTTCAATAGTTTTTTTAGAGACTGTACCATGGATTATAGAGAGATAGTTCTAGTATGATTCTATTGACTTTGATTTTATATTTTTATTAGTACTAAAGTCAGTTATGGTCAGTTTAGAACAGATCAAGTCAGATTTGGTCGAGTTAGGTTCGGTCATGACGAGTTTCCTAAAAACACCAAAGCTTTTAGCATTGTGAATCAGAGCGACAAAAAGCTACACATACCAACAAAAAAATAGTTTAACGTATAGGAAAGTGTAATTGAAATTCCTAAAAGGATTTCTACAGTGACTAAAAGTAAATGACAATGCTACAAAGTAATCACTGTAATTTATCAAGTTTATCAATAAAGAGAAAAACTAAATGTTTTCTATTAAAAATGCTACAGATCAACACGCGGATCTGAGCCATTAATATTAAATCGATTAAGATTATGATCTTAATCAGCTCCCACATACATTTGTTGCAATATAAAATCAATAATATCACATAACCAGTTTCAATGGCGGACAATCGGAGAAAATTGTCACCGTAACCGAACGAATTACCTCCTGGATAATTACCGAATAAAATACTTTAAGCCTTCTTTATTACAAAGTTATAAAGTACACATGAATCATCGACAGTCAATCTTAGTGACCAAGTTATAAGGTTGAGATTGACAGTAAAAAGCAGTGGTTAATTCGCTCCTTCATGACAGTGCTTATTATTGAAAAGAAAAAAAATAATAAGCCTTATTCCGTTGTCGTCGAATTGATTGGTTTCTACGTATATTTTTTTTCTTTCTGCAATTATACTTGGAAATGCTTTGAGAATAGGACACTAGGTATACAGTCTTTTTTGTCAACTTCAAGAATGGTCTTATTTCTCTCTGGAAAGATTTTAATTTCATGTCCTTGTAACATTCTGGTTTGAAAAGTTGCGATATATTTTTTTCATTTTCAAATATAGAATTTTCCTGTGTTCAGCTCTAGACATCTCTAGTTCCAGGTATAATGATGGTTGGAGCAAAAAATGGGATCATTGATTGCGTTTGAAAAAAAATAGGAATGATCGGATCAAGACAAGGATTTGAAAAAAGTAAAACTGTCATTCTATTTGTGGGTTGATTTAAAGTTTGTTGTAGATATAGATGCTAAAAAGGTATTGCCTGATGTTCACAATATAATTATCATTGATGAAATGGATAGACAGAATTTTTTTTACGAGCAATCGACTTTTGTTTGATATCACATTGGAACGATTCCGTGTTTTTCATCAAATTGTAACCGCAAACCTGATTGAAAAGGATAATATAGCGAAAGATGAAATACTTTTTATTGATGCTACTGTGGAATTTCACAAAAAAATGTTAGCGCTTAAAGAAAGTAGATTTATCCTAACAAGCCCAACATAAGCATTAACTCCAATACTTACATTAGCACTTATATGACTCGAATCCAGCCAAACTTTTGAATCAGACACCCAATCTTAACAAATCGACAATTAAACGTTTTTACGATGACTAACACTGTGGACAAACCTCTCATCGGACATACAAATAACAAAATGGTCAGATACTATCCATCCATTGTTACATTCTGAGTTTTTGGCCTCCGTCAGATTCCTTGCGAGGCTGCAATGCTCGTCGTTCGATTTTTGTTAAGAGGACAGTTTTTGTGCGCGAGCCGGCTGTTTCGTTATATTTGAAGGCTAGATCTAGAATGAATTGGTGTGACACTTGGATTATGGTTTGTTTTTAGATGTATTCTATGATGTTTAACACGTTGACATTGGCACTTATTTTTGTATTATTTCCATTCCTGCGGTACGGGGCGTTTAAGACCTCGTTTGAAAAGTATAATTATGACGGTAAGGAGCTTATTAGACCCTATAACGTTTTTGAAACTACAAGTTTATTTTTTGATTAAGTGCAGTACGTGGTCAATGTGACCCCGTATTTAATTAGATACTCGACTGCATTCTTTTCTTATCTATTCTCCTACATCTTAGATACTGAACTTATGGCCTCCGCACGGCAGAGAAGACTATGCTATTCTTAGCCACACCGCGAAGAAGAGATGTACGAGGTGTATTAGACGTCTCGTTCCTTATTGAATGTGTTAAGGTCTTTAGCGGTAGAAGCGTATTCATTTGTAGTCTTCATTAGGAATATTGTCTGAATCGTCTTCTTTCCAAACAGTTGGAATCATATTGTCAAATATTTAGCTATGATTTCTGTTTCTTACACTCTGTGGCTTTTAAGTATATTTAGAAGTCCAATAACAGTCGGCTTTAGCTTAACTTACTTATCGGTTTGTTGAGCAACTCTTAATGTGTCTTCGTCTGCACATTCTCTCTCTCCATCAGATCGTCTTTGCGGGCCCCAACACACCATTTCCTTACCATATTAGTCGCAACCTCATTACAATATTCAGTAAAACAAACCGTTAATCCTGACCCCGGGAACAAAGAGGCAGAAACAGGTGCCAATAACACGGCCATACTTCTTGAAACTAAAGGGGTATACAATAAATTATGTAACAACCTGCGTATATATTCTCACGGCCGTGATCCGGTCATGTCAAGCGTAATGACCGCGTTCGGACATCGTCGTTAGTGATCGGCGGTAACAATGCGCAGGCGCACCCATTTGCATCGACTGCACTGTGCGATTGACCGGTGAGACAGGTGGATGCGCATAGAGATGATAATACCAGCTTGTTCTGTGTTGATGAAGAACGTTTTATTTGTTAAGGCTAGGGTAATGTTGGGAGCTATGTTATTATGATTATTTTTAAGTACATGTAATTTTATACGATGTTGATGATGAAGAAATAAAAATTGTTCATTAGTTTGATTACCAATAGGTATAGGGAGTTTGTATTAACATTAATAATTATGTTATTAATTATGGAGTAGATGATCAGATGCGACTAGTAGATACATTAATATAATGTCAGTGCTAATGGTACGTAAATGTCATGTCTGTAAATACTAATATAAACTGATGGAAAAATCTGAATTAATTATTTTTTTTCTTTTGGTTTGAAATGTCACCAAATAACTCCTCTCACTGTGGGTGGACCGAGAGGAATTGTCAGACTTTAACAGACTAAAACTCACCCGTGTTTTTAGGATTCCGTACCTCAAAAGGAAAAAAGCGGAACCCTTATAGGATCACTTTGTTGTCCGTCTGTCTGTCAAGACTCTTTATCTAGGAAACGCGTGGAGGTATCGAGTTGAAATTAAAACCATATACTCAGGTCAGCGGTCCCTTAAAACTGTGAAACACTCAAACTTCTGAGTTAACGAAAAAAAAAGATACGGCCGTTTATGTCGCAAAAAACGTGTATTTCGACATTCTCAAGGGAATCAAAATTCATAGGGTACTTACTTCCCGTTGACCTAGAATCCTGAAATTGGCATGAAGCAAGGTCTCATAGCACAAGTATAGGACAAAAATCTGAAAACTTTATTGCGAATTGCGATTTGCAAAAATCTTCGTAACTCAATTCAGGAATTGAACTGTTTTCATAGGTAAGTTTGTACGGAACCCTCAGACTTGCACTTGCCCGGCTTTTTTAATTGCCCTTTGTATTTCAGAGCCACGACAACTCTTTGAAAAATTCCACACAGGCTAAGTTTTCCTTCTGCAACTCTATATAGTTCCCCAACCAGATGCGCGTGCGCTTACAATATAATTTATTGAAAAGATCGCTTAGTTTGTTAAAATATCGTCAGTCGTAGATAGACAATGTCTTCGGACGGACAGGCATCTGTGCATCTTATATGACCATCCACTCTAATTTATATTGTCCTTGTTTTCTAGAATAAAATAATAAATCTACAGCATTTATTTCGCAGGTGTTTCTATAAATACGTCTTTTCCAAGAGTTGACGCCATCAATTGTACTTCTATGTCAATAGTTGTTTTCTTAACTATGTGGTTTAACGTTGTGAACTATAAAAATGTGTAAATATATGTATTTTAATGGATGTGTTACTTTGTTTTTAACGAGACTTCGTTTGGTTATACTGTCATTTCCGTATAAGAATTTGGGACATTTGGGTTGTGAAAATTTTTGGTTATCAGTTACTGCAGATACTTTTTAGAGCAGTGGCGGCCGAGTGGTAACGGCCTCGACTTACGAGTTGTAGGTCGCGGGTTCAAACCCAGCCAGGCGCATTACTTTGTGTAATTTATTTCATCACCACTGCTCTCAAAACAGTGAAGGAAAACATCGTGAGGAAACCGGCATGTCCTAGAACCAGAAATTCGAAAACATGTGACATTCACCAATCCGCACTGGGCTCGCGTGGTGGATTACGGTCCATTCCCTCTCCTAGAGAGAGGAGACCTGACTCCCAGCAGTGGGAACATTAAAAGGCTGATTATATGCTTATGCAGATACTTTTAAAAAAATGTTGCCCACACTATAAATTACGTCTGTATCGTGGATGCGTTCACATATATATATACTCACATACATAAGACGCCAAGACCTGGAACAACTATACCCTACAGGGCCATATAATTATTTGTTCCGTGCGGGAATCGAACCCTGGAATGTGCTTCCCCTTGACATCAAAAAAGCCGACAGTAAATTTTCCTGCAAGCGTAAAGTTCGGAACTACTACTTGAAGTCTTCTCAACCTTAGTTCGGTCTTCGTCGGAATTATTATTAAGTTTTCTTAATGATTTGATATTTTTCTTAGTATTTATTAGTGTATAATTTTAGCATTTATATATGTATTTTATTATTATAAATAACTTATTTTTTTATTTTATTTTCTGTTTGAAGTTTCTGTTCTTTGTATATTGTGCAAACCTACCACAGTGTTGTCTTTTTTAACCCAAAGGTTGACTGGTAGAGAATGCCTTGTTGCATTAAGTCCGCATATGTGCCACAACTGTACATGAAGTTTAAATAAATAAATCCGCGACATGCAACGCAGCAGCCAAATGCTTAACCACTACCCCAACCGTGCTGCTCACGCTTTTTTAGTTTTGAGGTCGAAAATCATCAAATAACTTCTCCCGCTCTGGGTGGAGCGAGAGGAAATGTCAGACTTAGGTATACTGACTAAAAACCACCAGTGTTCCAACAGTTGTCCTTTGCATTCCAGGGCTACGATTACATGGTAGGAGTGGAGGCATTTGCGCAGCAGTAAAACGCAAAATAGGTACACAAGTTTTTTTTTTTTTTTATTGATATAAACCAGTGCTTGACTGCGATCCCACCTGATGGTAAGCAGTGATGCAATCATTGATGGTGAGGCGCACTAGTTTATTAAGAGCCTATCCTTTTTTTCTGGGCTAAAAATATATTTAGTATAAATAATATAAATTGTACAACAAGCTATCACGAAATTGGTCTGTGGGATTGTTTGAAAGAGTCACCGCTGCTACCTTGGAACGCAAAGGGCAAATAAAGGAACACGGGTGGGCGTTAGTCACTAAAAGTTTGACACTCCCTGTTGCTCCACCTAGAGCGGAAGAAGTTATTGGATGATATCCCTGCCCAAAAAGAAAAAAAAAACAAGGAAAAAAACATCCCAACTAAAAAATCACTCGTTCTCTTTCAAATTTACTACCGCCCAATATTTCACCTGCCAATGTAGGTAAATAGTGATTGTTACTTTTAAATAGACACTTGTAAAGTTGGTAACACTAAAGAATGGCGGTGGACATAAGTTGTCTCGCAATATTTGTCATTGTGTGGTAACTTGTAATGTTCGAGACGCGTTAGCTGGTGACTGAAAGAAGTAGTTCCGCGGGAGATGGACTCGCGGTAAGGTTGATGCATTAGCTGTTGGGAAAAATTTCAATAACAATTTGTTGTTTATTGGTGTTACTAAATTTCGTGATGTTTTATTTTTGGGTGAAAATATCAACAAATAACTTCTCCAATTCTGGATGGAAAAGACTAGCTCACAATTATAAGCATTCTATAGTGAAAACATGCGTCACGTCAGCGTAAAACGATTGAACGCTCAGCATAAAAGCTGTTTTTTTTTTTTAAAAAAAAGAGAAATATACCTATTTAATAATTAAAAAAATCTTTTTCTCAACAGTATCTAATCCCTCAACATTACCCGACAAACGGCTTTGTTTAGGGCGTCGACCGCCGTTTTCACACCGTCCGTCTGACTCAGACACACCACAAAGAAGTATTCTGAACAAATGTAAATCACCATTATGAGGCCACTTTACATGCAGATTGGAAACGTTACAACTTTCAAACTGTCACACAATACGTCAAAAGTAATATTAATGTCGATTACTTTTTTTTCTCTTGTCTTTTGAGACGGGTCGCGGTTTCCATATGCATGAAGATAAACAATGTGATACTTGCATTTTTTTTTCTTAAAGTTGCAATATTTCTGAGGTTGGTACTTCCGTATATGATTGACGTTTAAAGGATTAAAAGGTGTATGAATATTCACAAGTTGCTTCTTTAATTTTTTTGTCCTTTTTCCTTTGTTGGTTTAAGAGAATTAAGCTTGTATAATCAGTTGGTCAATGGGGCCGAAAGGTTCTGAAGTGGCGACCACGTACCGGAAGACGCAGCGTCGAAAGGCCTCCCAATGGCTAAGCCCTCTCGCTAAAGTGTCTAAAATTTCTTTATAAAAGAGGTAAAGGTAGTAAAATGCAGTAATCTATAATGACGTAGGCTAAAAATAATAATTAGTTTAAAAATAAGGAATATGTTAACTTGGGATAATTTTCTACTTTCAATTAATATTTTTTTTTTAATTAATATAAATTTCAAATAAATACGTGCAATTTAGCTTTTGTTTTTTTTTTTGACTAACCTTCATTTTGACAATTCAAAAGTGCCTGTTTGAAATAAACGTTTCTGATTTCTGTTTTCAAATCAAAAATCAAAATTATTTATTTACATAAATAAGATATCAGGTTGATATAATTCATCTCTCATTTTGCCTTTAATTTTGGCGTGCTAATATATATATATATATATATATATCCTGGTTTTAGCAGAATATTAATGAGTAAAATGTAGTGGTTTGTTTGATTATTCACAAATTAATTCCTAATGGATATTGTGATGTAAAATCAGTCTAGTTTTGTATCTCAAGTGTCAGAACAATTAGACAATAGGTATGTGAAATTATTGAAACAGGCGCAATTTTAGTAAAATGTACTGTAGTATTGACTACCTCGCTACAAGGCTGACTCAATACATTTGCTACCAAATACTTGAAAACACATTAGATTGTGTTGCACCCCTAATGCCACTGTAGTAGGTCCGGGCTAGCGGACGACGAGCAATGGGTAACCCGTCGTTCGCTCGCCCGATAAGGACCGAGAGCCCGAGTCGTCGACGGCACGAAGTGTTTCACGCGCGCCTCAAAGAGATGTTTCTCAGCAAACGATGCCCGCTAGGGCCATGGGGGAATTTCTGAAAAGGAAATGACAACTGAAAGAACACAGATGGGTTTTAATCAGTAAAAGTCTAACACGCCCTCCAGTCCCGCTCCACCGTAGTGCGAGAGAACTCATTAGATATCCCACCTCCCAAAAAAAGACCTACATTGTATTCTAAAATAACTCAAAGTAACTCAAAAATGATAACATGGACGTAAGACTAGGCAATAAATATGGTCGATAGCACAGATTTGTCAAAAAGTAGTCGATACCTTAGGCGATAAGGCGATATTCTCGCCTTCCCTAAGGGGTAAAAAAAATCTTGATGTCAAAAATATAAAAAAGATGGTCCGTTGTCACTAGTACCATTAACAGTTCCATGATGGAACATGGAACTACTGAGGTTTTTTTAAATCACTAGTTCCATTTTAAAAGAATCTGTGAATAATGGAACTAATGTTGAAATTTATTATCACCACACAGTGTGTGACAACGAACGAAAAAGATCCACCAGATAAACTAATCTTATTATAGACTTTCTTCAACATAACTATTGGGAAATAGACCTCCCTACAGTACAATATGCTAGGCTTCAGACATTATTCATCCAGGCCCTTAACCTAGGCTATGTTGAAGCGTGGCCTAACGGGGCATATCAGTCACAATTTAAACAAAATACGCATTGGGACGATTTGATCCGGCCGTACGGCTTCGTTACTCCACTTTGTAGCGTTGGCAAATAAATCGCGGAAAGATTTTAATAATTATAATTAAGTACTGTCATTTTGAATATTTGAATAGTGAACATATAAATGACATTGGTGATATTATGCCAGAAGACGCAGTGTTGGAAGGCCTCCTTCAAAGTGGGCCGACCGAAGACCTGGGGCCCAAGTCTGCTATTTTTATAGATTCGTCATTCCAACACGATCCCATTGTCATTTTGCTAAAAGTTCGTAATCTGCTAATTCATAATGATCGATCATTGATCGGTCAATGGTCTCGTAATAGAGTTGTGGTAGAATGATAATATTGAGCTTATTAAAAGCAATGACTGCACAATGACGTTCTAATGGTAGGTCACTGATCAAAGGAACTGTTAAAATTTTTGCAGATTACCGCATACGTCAGACATTCATTTATCAATATTTACGAGATTACCATTCTATGCCATTTCTTTCAATGGAGTGTCAGTGTTTGACCATTGGAAAGTCTTGAGGCCCTGGACTTCAAGTCTGCTATTACAACAGTGTCAGAATGGTCTATGATTGAATTCATAATTGTTTATTTTGACAAGTTTGGTAATATACTAATATAATGGTGTCATTATGACTTTCTAATGGTCAACCACTGACAGTCCATTGAAAGAAATGGCATAGAATGGCAATCTCGTACATTGAAAAATGAATGTTTGACGTAGGCGGGAATCTGCTAAAATTTTGACAGTTCCTTGTCATTGTTATTGCTTTTAATTTGTTACGAGACATCTCGATATTGTCATTCTACCACAAGACCATTGACCGATCAATGATCGACCATTATGAATTAGCAGAACTTTTAGCGAAATGACAATGGGATTGTGTTGGAATGTCGAATTTATAAAAATAGCAGACTTGGGCCCCAGGTGAGGGTTGCGGGATCGTTGTGACCGACACTTATGGCAGTTCTATGCCCAGTAGCGGATGTTTTTCGGCTAAGATGACGACAATGATGACCTGGTTGAAAGCAGTTTCGGTGATAGCGCATCTTAAGAATTAGAAAAAAAAATAAAGTAAAAAAGATAGTGTTATATTTACTACTTGAATTTGAAGGTATTTAACTTTCCTATAAATTCTATTAAACATTTATTCTATTACTTAATTCCGGAATAATAAAACGCTTATTTTATACTGAAATATTTACTTATTTGGAAAAATAGTTTTTATTAATTACTTCACTTTGAGCACTGTGATGCTCCTTTATATAGGGTGACTGGTAATTAGTGACCGATACTTAAACACGTGATTATACTCATGATTACAAACAACTTTCCCAAAGAAACTTTTTTTACATACTCACTAGTTTGTAGGTACATTCACTGATTAGGTACATACACCTATGGGTTTGCAAGCTGCGCGGGTGTTCTATCACTATCGTAGGTACGACGGCGTCACGTGGCTAACAGCTGAGCGGTCGCCAGTCGCAGGCGCGCGCGCGTATTTAAACAGCTGTTTTATTATTGTGATAAAACTAATGAGAATATAAAAAAGTTTCTTTGGGAAAGTTGTTTGTAATCATGAGTACAATCATGTGTTTAAGTATCGGTCACTAATTACCAGTCACCCTATACAAATATTACGTGTAATTTGTTAAGCATAAGCTTAGCATAATCAGCCTTATAATGTTCCCACTGCTGGGACTCAGGCCTCCTCTCTAGGAGAGGGAATGGGCCGTAATCCACTACGCGGGTCCAGTGCGGGTTGGTGAATGTCGAATGTCTACGAATTTTTGGTTCTAGGACATGCCGGTTTCCCTCACGATGTTTTCTTTCACCGTTTTGAGAGTAATTTATTTACTATTTGTTTAAAAGAATTTCAGTTTAAATTTATTAACATATAGGTAAGCAAGATACATGAGATACAGGTTTATAAATACTTAGTTCAGGTAGAATCCAATTACTGTACCATTACCTTAGTAAGTGCTTGTGTACTTATGTTCGATACTCCTTCGCATTAACGGCTGAATAGATTTTAATAAAATTTAACACACGGGTAAACCATGTCCTGGAATAGATAATTTTTATCTCGAGACTATGTTCCTTTGAGATTTTCTGCTTCTCGGTTTCTTTAGCCAGAAGTGGCTAAAGAAATCGTTTAATGATTGAGTTTTAATCACCAAGGATTAAAAACTTACTTCGAGCTTCTCAAAAGACCATCTCAGACACAAATCTGAATGGTTCTCGTATGATTTGACCATTACATGTTTGCTGTATGGACTTTAAAAGAGACTTCGACCTCTGAGTTTGTTTCGTTGTTTTTAGGGTTCCGTACCTCAAAAGGAAAAAACGGAACCCTTATAGGATCACTTTGTTGTCTGTCCGTGTGTCTGTCTGTCTGTCTGTCAAGACCCTTTATCTCGGGAACGTGTGGAGGAATCGAGGTGAAATTAAAACTGTATACTCATATCTGCGGTCCCATGAAGCTGTGAAAAATCAAACTTCTGAGTTAACGAAAAAAAAAGATACGGCCGTTTATGTCGTAAAAAACGTGTATTTCGACACTCTCAAGGGAATCAAAATTCATAGGGTACTTCCCGTTGACCCAGAATCTTGAAATTTGGCATGAAGCAAGGTCTCATAGCAAAAGTTTAGGAAAAAATCTGAAAACTGTAAATTTGTAGTTACGTCACAAAAAAAAAACTGTTTTTGCGATTCGGAAAAAACTTCTGATTTCTATTACATGTGTGTATGTTAATTGTTAAATAAATAAATAAAAAATAATTTGCGGACCTTATGCACCCAGATAGAAAGTAATAAGTCGGTAAAAATGTGCATACAATGGGTGCATTTGAAATGCAAAGTGCAGGCGCATTCAGGGGTCGAGCCTGGCCGTCACTCGCTCACCATTATGTATCGCACTTGCCTCTATATCTTGAGCTGGATTTTAGGTATAAGTAGGTAGGCTTTTTATAGTGGAAGCAGCGTTAATTTTTTACGAGTTTAAGACCTCCTTAGTATTCAAACTTTTTAACTGCCTTCTTGGCCTTTGATTGCATGCGCTACTGTTGGTCCTAAAAGAAAAAAAAACTGGGCAAGTGCGAGTCGGACTCGCGCGCTGAGGGTTCCGTACAAACTTACCTATGTAAACAGTTCTATTCCCGAATATTTTTTTTGTGACGTAACAACAAATTTACTATTTTCAGATTTATTCCTATATCTGTGCTATATGACCATGCTTTATGCCAAATTTCAGGATTCTGAGGCACCGGGAGCATCTATGAATTTTGATTCCCGTGAGAGTGTCAAAATATATATAGGTAATACGTTTTTTGCGACATAAACGACCGTATCTTTTTTTTTCGTTAACTTGGAAGTTTGATTTTTCTACAGCATCAAGGGACCGCAAACCTGAGTATATGGTTTTAATTTCAACTCGATATCTCTACGCGTTCCCGAGATAAAGGGTCTTGACAGACAGACAGACGGACGGACAACAAAGTGATCCTATAAGGGTTCCGTTTTTCCTTTTGAGATACGGAACCCTAAAAATTGCTATTGGGTTTATCTATTAAGAATTACTCTGTCCTAGAGTTGAGGAGTTGGCACCTCCGTGCCTCGGGAGGCACGTAAAAGCCGTTGGTAGTGCGTATGATCATTCCTCGGACGTGTCAGATTGTCGCGCCTTATGGCTCTCCGGTCGTATCGGATCATCGTCCCATCGGACTGTGAGAGTAAGGAACAGTTAGTAAGTGCATCTGTGTTTGCCTGGAATCCCGATCTCCGGCCACCGTAGGCGCGGGATTGCGGACGGCGAGTAATGGGTAGCTCGCCGTCCGACCGTCCGATAAACGTCCGGACCGAGCCCAAGTTGTCAACGGCGCGCACTGTTCCACGCGCGCCTCAAGGAGATGTCAGCAACCGTAGGGGCCCAGCAGGGTCGAAGCCTACTGGGGCCAAGGGTAGTGTGAAAGTGAAACCCGGGGCCCTGGGACGAGGGCAAGGAAGGAACAGGAGTGGTTTTAAGTCAGTAAAATCTGACACTATCTCCCGCTCCGCCCAAGAGCGGGGATGTCATTGGATGATTTTCCCACCGAAAAACAAAACATACTAGGCTAATCTTTGTAAAATTCAGTGATCAAAACTTAATCAAAGTGAGTTTCGAAAAACAGTGTTTTAGAAGAAAAATGATTTCCTTGTACGTAATTACATTATTTAAAAATGGTTTCTGGTCATGGCTTCATTCGCGTGGAAGTTGGTAAAAACTATCTATAAGTCTTTCTCCAGGTCTAAGACTATAATTTATGTTAATTATCATTTAGATCGAATTAACGACTAAGGCGTACTTGGGTGATTCTTTGAAACCGGAAAATGTCTCATTCATCTGGCCTAGTTTTCTTTACAATTTGATATTTTTATTTGCATATTAGTTTTCCCCAATCACTAAAAGTATCAATAAATACTTACACTCATTTAAGCCCAGTAGCTTACGACACAAAATAGATAGATACAAAAACTAGGCCAGATGAATGAGACATTCTCTCGGTTTCAAAGAATCGCCCACTTCTGAAACAAATACTTTCGGATTACTTTCGGATTTATAAAATAAGTATATTTTTTATAATTTTTCCAATAAAGTTATGAATTTTTCGACGAGCCTGTCTGATGCGGGGCAGTCTCAAGTTTCAAGGAAAAAAAAAATTACCCACCGCATTTTGGCTTCTGAAGTCAGTATAACCTATGCAGTTAGAGAAATTATGATTACTGGCAGAATCCTAAAAGTGAAATTGAATTGTTTAACTGTTTCAAATTAAAAAAAAAAAACAAATTGAAATTAGGAACCTAGATACAAGTCCGAAATAAGCTTCTATATTTTATCCACATTAAAGTTCTAAAATAAAATAATACAGCATTAAACATAATGTTCAATATTATATATATATTATAACTATAATAAAGCTAGCGTACCGTAATTAAGAGTTACTTAACGTCAACTTGACACCAAGTTATTTAACTTAGCCGAAAGAGTTACGGCGAAGTAACTTGCCACTTAACATGAGAGACTTATTAGTTTATGTTAGGTAAATTATGATAATTTTATTTATGATATTTGTAGTTTTAAGTTACTAACTTAAAACTACCAGTGATTCGGGACGTTTTATTAAGCCGTCATATTAAGAAAGAAAGAAAATACGTAGTTTGTTGTTGTTGTTGTGTTTTTAGGACTCCGTACCTCAAAAAAACGAAACCCATAAATTATCACTGTTGTCCGTCCGTCTGTCTGTCTGTCAAGACCCTTTATCTCGGAAACGCGTAGAGGTATCAAGTTGAAATTTAAACCATATGAGCTGAGGTCTGCGGTCCCTTGAAGCTGTGAAAAAATCAAACTTAGTTAACGAATAAAAAAGATACGGCCGTTTGTGTGGCAAAAAGCGTACATTTCGATACTATCAAGGGAATCAAAATTCATAGGGTCAGCGGGAATGACCCCGAATCCTGAAATTTGGCATAAAGCAAGGTCTTATAGCATAGATATAGGAATAAATCTGAAAACAGTAAATTCATTGTTACGTCATAAAAAAAAACCTTTTTTACATTGGTAAGTTCGTACGGAACCCTCAGTGCGCGAGTCCGACTTGCACTTGCCCAGTTTTAATTTATTTGTTTTAATTTAATTTATACAAGTATTACATTACAGGTGATGCAAATCATAAACTCATTAGAGTGGAATATTTTATTTTAAACAAAAAGCGAGAAAAGAATAACAAATTGTGACCTTGTCTTCTTTGGCAGTTGGTCAGGTATTTCGAAGCTTCATCATTATCAGCATTTCAGCCGAATAGCGTTTATTACTGGACATACCTAAGCTTCTTCCATGCGTGGCCAACATCAAGCTGTTCTGAAGCTTAATTAAGAGCGAATTTTCATTTTAGATATTAACATTATCGTTTCAGCCGAAAGATGTCCACAGCTGGACATGGCCTCCCCCAAATGTTGGCAAATTGACCGGTCCTATGCGTCTCGCAACCATCAGATTCTCGCGACCCTCAACAGATGATGACCTGGTCTACCTTATGGGAAGCTTTCCAACATAGCATCTTTCGGCACTTTAGAACCTTTCGTTCCCATCGACCATTTGTTCTGCGAGAGATGTGTTCTGCCCACTGCCACTCATGTTAGGCGATTTTTCTAGCTTTTATTCAATTTTTTTTTTCTACAACTTACTTATTTGTTATATATAAACACTCTCTTACAAAAAAAAAACATAAATATTAACTAAACTCTACTAAAACCTAACTATGTACATAAACACATTGGGGTCGAAACGCTTGGGTCATGGGGTCCAAGTACGCGTCTCCTTTTTAAGGAAATCACACCGACTGATCGACACTTTGCGTGACCAGAGGGCTGGCTCGTTCTTCGCCCAAAGAATTAGCATTGCCATTCAACGTGGCAAAGCTGCCAGTCTTCTGGGCATATTTCCGGATGACAGCGATGTGGAGGAGTATTTCGACGCCTGAGTGTAACTTTGTGTTTTTGTATTATATTTATTCTATATAGGTTAAACAAAATTTTGGTATATTTTAACTGAGGGAAACATACACGGAACCCTCTAATGCGATCTTTGTCATTCAAAGGTTTGCTGGTTGTTAAAACTCATTGTTGAGTTTAGTTCGCCTTTGTACATGAATTGTCTAATAACTGTATTAATGTTGAGTTTGGTGTACTATAAATTATTTTTAATTTAGGTATAGGTTTAAAGAAGAAATTTATGTTTTTTTTTATTGAGAATAAAGATTCTCAATAAAAAAAAACATAAAATTATAAAAACATCATTCACAGATCATTTGAGGGCAAAAACATATTTTTAGCCCTCAAATGATCAATTTGTAAGATTAAACAAGTACGTAAGTGAATTATTTTATGTGTGCATGTTATATTCACATCTAGTAGGTGTCAATCAGATATATTGTGTTGTGTACATCACTTTTGTGAATTATAATTAAAAAAATAATTATAATTATATTATGGAAGTATCGTAGTAATTAGTGAAAGCGAAGATGAAAAGTGCAATGTAGGTAGCTAAGTTTACGCGACAATCGTCATGGACAAGTTTAACCACTGTTTAAAAGATTTGAGCTGAGTTACAAAGATATACCCCACTCAATTAAACTCAACTTATTCCACAAAATCCTAAAGATACTTAAACATAATCTTTCACCTTACAATGCACCTTGCCGCCACCACAAAGCACCATAAAATTCCAAGATATTGGCCAAAAATCCTTCATAATGTCGTTTTAAATCTCTAAAGCGCCATTATGAGGTAAACCCCATGTAAATGGGCACCATATCTGTTATAAAATTACGCTGAATGGTGAACAAAACCACAGGGCGGAATATAGTGCACGATTTAACATTTAGTTTGGAATTATTGTTATGTTTTTTATTGAATTATATTTTTATGTGCAAATAAGTATGATGGTCGCCAATAGATGTCAGTTCCTGTGGTATATAATAAAGTGGAGTATCCCATTTTAGCAAATACTATTTCCTTGACTTTAATAAAAAAACAATTTGCTGGGAAATCATCCTATGATTTCTATTGCTCCAGGGTGGAGCAAGAGGGCGTGTCAGACTTTTACTCCCTAAAACCAGACCAGTGTCCTTCAACAGGCCTGTTGGTCTAGTGGTTAGTTGCCCTGACTGCTATGCCGGAGGTCGTGGGTTCGATTCCCACCCAGGACAAATATTTTTTGGGATGAGCACGATCATTTGTTCTGTGTTTGGGTGTAATTTATCTATAATATGTATGTATTTAGAAAGTACGTTTATCAGTTGTCTAGTACTCATAACACAAGCTCTGCTTAGCTTGGGACTGGACGGCGTTATGTGATAGTTGTGGAATATTATTATTAATTGCCCTTTGCGTTCTAGGAACGCAGGCTTCCTTTTCAGTAATTCAAAAACTCAACAAATCTGCACGTGAAGAGGAGATATCTTTTGTACACGTGCAACACTTACTTATTTATTATGAACCTGTTGTGACCAACTGCAAGGCAAAAGCATCCCTTCCATTTTTCCACTTTTCTCTGTCCTTAGCCACTTCTGGCCAATCCTTCAGGTAGGAGTCCAAGTCGTCCCGCCATCTCCTTCTGGGCCTATCACATCGCCGGCTGCTGCTGTTCGGGATCCTGTTAGTAGTTGCCTTCGCCCAATTTCGTTGCGACAATGCGGCACATGCAGCCTGACCAGTTCCATTTTAGTTTGTTGGCTGAGCTGCCCATGTTTGCGACTTGTGTGCAACACTTAAGAGGGTCATTTTTCACTCACCTATCGTCAACATTGAGCATGGTTTAAAAGCTTGTTACTTCATCTAACGCAATCCACCGCGATTTTGACGAAAAGGCAACGCGAAAAAGAGAGATAACGACTGAAAACTATGTTAGCATTCGGTAATTCCAAGATTTACTCGAATATTTTACAAAACTTGTTTCAGGAAATACTTGTTTTTTTAAACCCTTACGTCATTTAGAATCTTTATTAAATTTGCAATTTTCAATTGTAACACTTTTTTGAAATTTTTGAGTAAATTATGAAGTATCTAAATTCATGCATAATAGCAGATTTTCAGAGGTCTTTACTGGATTAGTTTTACACAAATTTATAAATTGATTTCAATAGAAGCCTAGATAATATCCACAAGATACTGTGTTTTCAAAATATCTAATTAAAAATCTGTAATAACGTCATAATCGCGTAAGAGTGGTCGTACGAAAAACAGTGAAAATGTATGTCGAGTTGCATCCCCATAAGCAACATAATTATGTTGTCAAAAGAAACTAATAAACCGACGTCATCTTTATTTTGTTCGCTTATAACGAAGTTTTTAATCAGGGGGCAGGTGTTTAGCCTTTATTAGGGAGTCGAACTGAAGACGAATAAGGCTAACTTGATTGATTAAATGACCCTAATCATTTGCATATTTGCTGATTTTCATGGGTTCTGTAGTCAAAACATAAGAACAGTGATGCTACCATGAGCTGAAAAAACGTATGTAAAACGGGTCGGGCTTGCGGACGGCGAGCAATGGTAGCCCGCCGTTCTACCGTCCGGTAACCGTCCGGACCGAGCCCAAGTCGTCAACGGCGCGTATTATTCCACGCGCGCCTCAGGGAGATGTCAGCTAATCGTAGGGGCCCAGCAGGGTCGAAGCCTACTGGGGCCATGGGGGGTAGTGTGAAAACGAAACCCGGGGCCCTGGGACGAAGGCAACGAAGGAACAGGAGTGGGTTTTTAGTCAGTAAAAGTCTGACACTAGCTCGCGCTCCGCCCAAGAGCGATTTGTCATAAGATGATTTTCTAACCTAATAAAAAAAATGTAAAACGGGTGTATTAAAGATAATATATAATAAAATAAATCAGCTTATTTCAATACAATCCAATAGTTTCCCTTCTTACTTGGTAACTTCGCAATACAAAACGATTTAGTGGGGACTGCCTCGTGATGACACTTTGATATATCAAGTGTTAAAAGTTTTGACTGTATTCAAAATGATCTTATAATTCCTATTGCAAGATTTTTTACAATCTTACGGAGTTTACAATAATACGATGACCTATATTTGATGACTTATGCGCTTCAAAATTTACGACAAATATTGTTCGACACGGATTTAACCAGTATTTTTTGTGTTTTACAAGTCAATTTTCCAAAAATAACTTTTCCTTGTAAACATGAGTGTTAGTGTTTTTCCTTTGCTTTGTTTTATAAAACAAAGGACATTAGTCACCCCACTGTTTTTACCGGAGGAGGAACAAGAGGTATAGGTAATATAAAATGTGTGAGGGTCGCATGTCTCCCGCATCAATGAGTAGTACTTACCTTTTGTACTGATGTCACAGGGGTTGGCAGACTTTGGTTGAGTTTATTTCCATGTCAGAAAAATAACTGACCTTGAACTTCTGCAGGAAATACAAAGATAATTTAGGAAGGGTAATTTAGGAAAGCTGTCAAAAATGAGATTTTAAAATTAATATATTTTGAAATCTCAATTTTTTATTGACATTAAACTGAATATTTAAGCAAGTGTGCTAACGTTTGTTTTATGTAAAACTAGGTAAATAAAAATAAAGTTGACGGAAGACAACCTTAAACGATTTTAGTCAGTAAAAGTCTGATTCGTCCTCTCGCTCCGCCCTGAGCGGGGGATGTTATTTGATGATTACTTACCCAAAATAAGGGTGACAACGTAAACTAATTTTTAAAAGATTACTGACAGAAGATTACTAACAGAAGGCATTATAATAATAAAAATATTCCACAACTTACACACAACGCCATCTAATCCCAAACTAAGCAGAGCTTGTAAATTATAAATCTCTTCCTAAATAAAACAAAAAAAGTTTTTTTTTTCTAAATCTTTTCACCAGGCACACGTTACCTCGCAGTTGCGCCACCCTGGCTGGCATACGTCTCAGCATCCCCGTAAATCCTCATTAGTTCCCTCAGTTTACGAGATCCCACGGCGCTAGTAAAGCGGCCCGCGGATATTACGATTGCATACCCCTGACTTTTCTGAATATTACGGAATTTACACAAAGTGATTGGCGGGTTTTTGGATTTGTGTTTAAAAATATCGTGTATTTTTTTTTTGGGTTAAGGTTAGTGTCGATATTGTTTGAATAAGTATAAAATATGAACTTGTATTTCTTTTTGAAAATAAAAAATGTTGTTGTTAATATATCCTAAGTACATTTGAAAAAAAAAAATGTTGAATTGGTGTCAATATTGTTTGAATATAGTAGAAATAATGTTAGTAATTACTTTTCAGGGATGATAATACCTGGACACCTATATTCCAAGACATTTTGAAAAAAAAAAAACCATCTACTCGACTCATTTGTTTTCGTGGCAACAGAAAAACCTAGATTGATGTCAATTTCTGTTTATTACTAGGTAAAATTGTCAATTTTATACCTGGGTGTTGAACATATACCTATTAGCTTTTTCGAAGAAAAAATTACTAGTAATAGTATTTCTTTTAAATATATAAGCTAATGCTTGACTGCGATCCCACCTGACGGTAAGAAGAGATGCAATCGTTGATGGTGAATCGCACTAGTCTATTCACTCTAGCCAATTATTTTTAAACAACATTGAGTGACTCTTCACTATGTTGCATTATTAATGTTATACGTAACTATTCAATTAATTAGATTGATCTCAGGCTACACAATAGAACTTACAATTAGTTCGAATGTTACGGATAACAAACAAAAAACGAATAACACTATAAAATCATCTAGATGTGGAATGTTCTGGTAATTTCTGACAAAAAACTGTACACTATCGTCTAATTGATGAGCAAAGTTACAACGGGTAATAAAAGGCATTAATATTAAATCTTGGCACAAAAAGTACCACCGTACGGTTCCAGTAATCGAACCGACTATCCTTTCGCTATCTAGCATCGCTGAGCGCGCGCATTGCATTATAGGAGCCAGTGATGTGGGATGCGGGTTTGAGGTTCAGCTGAACAATATAAGAGAAAAACAAAATATTTTTTAGTGCAATATTTTAGCAGAAAAATGCTGCTTTGCCTTTGAAATTGGTAAACGAAATATCGGCATTAAATGTATATCATTGTTTATTTTGTTATGTTGTCATTGTCGATAGGTGTCGGAGGTGCAATAGACAACATATTCAACTGTGTTCAGTTTTGACTATGGTGTAGGTAACACAGTTAATGCCTGGTACATGGCCCGCCTGTTTTTTTTTTTATTTCTTTATCAGTTTTTGTACAAAATTTCCTCGCCAAACTTTACAGTTTGATGGCGAGATACGCTCGCTTTTTATGACATAAATCAACAAAGTCTACAAAACAACAATCCAAACAATACACCTTAGCTACATTCTAATATTTTTACGTAATTATGTTAAGGTAAGCATACAGCGCGTCCGGCAAAGTACTCACGCCACTCGGGCAATACAAACTATAACCTAGTACATTCTAGTAAAGTTCATTCTACGATGCCCAAGTAATGCAAGCGCCCTGGTAGAACTGGTTTTTGTTTGTTTGAATTTTTGTAATTTATCGCGCGTCTATTCGGGCAGAATAAACATATTTTCTTTATTTCTTCTATATATTACCTACATTTACGAAGGAAAAAACTATCCTAGTCTATCACACACACCACGCCCGATCCAGTTTACAGCTGACTACTGGGGCCAAGGGTCTGATTCTGAAAGGAAGACTCGGCCCTGGTTTGAAAGGCAACGAAAGAATAGGAGTGGGTTTTTAGTCATTAAAAGTCTGACACTATCTCTCGCTCCGCCCAAGAGCGGGGGATGTCTTTGGATGATTTTGCCCACCAAAAAAAAAAAGTTTACAGCTGACTTACATCATGCTTAGTTGACGGCACATACTCACAGTAGACTAGTCATGCATAGTGATAAACAGACACCGTTAAATTTACCGGACGCCGCTTCAAGCACGCTGCAACTCTTTCAAATGTTCCCGCAAAATGCCATATCAACACCACCAAGTTTTCCTACATCAATGGCAGAAAGATACCAATCACTCCCTGCCTACGGCACGGAGATGTTTGCTCTGATAAATATATTACTTAATGGCAAAAAATCATCATTTCATTGGCTATAACCATTCAATTTGCATACAACCAAGTTAATAAGGTGATTAACTGTGAGAAGCACTGTTGAGGCATTATGATCATCATCATTTCAGCCGAAAGATGTCCACTGTTGGACAAAGGCCTCCCCCAAAAGTCGTCGTCGCCGCGTCGGCACAACAGATCCGATACCCGCTAGGGCCGCGGGAATTTAGATAAAAATACCGTAGCCCTGGTATACAAGGGGGAACTGAAGGACACAGGTGGGTTTTAGTAAAAGTCTGACACGCCCTCTCGCTCCACCCTAAAGCGAGAGAAGTCATAAAATGATTTCCCACCTAAAACAAAAAACTATAGCCCACTGTACTGCACCTTTCACATTCTATCTTCTATACTGTAATCGCGATACCTATTTTTATATTGTCGTTCCTTATTAAAAATACGAAAAAAAAAAATACAACAAGATTACGGTACGGGTGGCGCAGTAGTTGAGTGATTGGCTGCTGTGCTGCGTGTCGTGGGTTCGATTCCCGCACGGAGCAAATATTTGTATAACCTACAGATAGTTGTTCCGGGTCTGGGTGTTGTGACTTTACGCGTTTGTGTACGCACCCATGATACAGGAGTAATTGCTAATGTGGGACCACGTATTTATTTTTATTTTTAGGGTTCCGTACCTCAAAAGGACGGAAACCTTATAGGATCACTTTGTTGTCCGTCTGTCTGTCTGTCAAGACCCTTTATCTCGGGAACGCGTGGAGGTATCGTGTTGAAATTAAAACTATATACTCAAGTCTGCGGTCCCATAAAGCTGTAAAAAATCAAACTTCTAAGTTAACGAATAAAAAATATACGTCCATTTATGTCGCAAAAAACGTATATTTCGATACTCTCAAAGGAATCAAATTTCATAGAGTACTTCCCGTTGACCCAGAATCCTGAAATTTGACTTGAAGCAAGGTCTCATAGCACAAGTATAGGAAAGAATCTGACGTAGATACGGCACAAAAAAAAATCTTTAAAAAAAAATTAAAAGAAAAATCTTCGAGACTCCATTCAGGAATTGTAGTTTGTAAGGAACCCTCAGTGCGCGAGTCCGACTCGCACTTGCCCAGTTTTTTTTTTAATTTATGTTGGCTTCACACGGTTTGTGCATTTAGCCAGTGTCAAGTTGAGAAAGTATTAAGTTTTTTGTCACTTTAACTTACTTTGAGTCCCATTACAACGTGGATGTAATACATTCTATCATTTTTGCAGTATTTGGCAGCAAATGTATCGGGTCAGCCTTCATGGTAAGCTTTGCTGGTGGTGGTAGTCAATCTATACAGGGTGACTGGCAAATAGTGTACGATACTTAAACACGTGATTGTGCTCATGATAACAAACAACTTTTACTATGGGAACAAACCTAAAATCGCGAAAAAAAATTAGCTGTTCAGTACATTTATGTTTGCCTAATGTACTGAACAGCTGATATTTTTTTCACGATTTCGACTTTGCTCCCATATTAAAAATTGTTTGTTATCATGAACACAATCACATGTTTAAGTATCGTACACTAATTGCCAGTCACCCTATATATATAAAAGCGAAATACCACTTACTGATTAATCACGAAATCTTAGAAACTATAACACCTACAAACTTAAAATTTGGCAGGTAGGTTTCTTATAGGGTGTAGACATCTCCTAAGAACGGATTTTACGAAACTCCACCCCTAAGGGGATGAAAGGGGTGTCCAAAATTTGTATGGAGAAACTTATTTTTACGCGGGCGAAGCCGCTGGCAAAAGCTAGTACTACAATAATTCTCAGCTCCATTTTATCAAAATCGTACCTGTTTCAATGATTCCACATATTGTCCAGTTGCGCAGACACTTGAGATACAAAACTGGTCCAAGTTTACATCAATTTGCGAATAATTAAAACAGCCACTGAATTTCAATACTTTATTTAAGCTTGCTATTGAAATTGGAGTTCACGTTTTTTAGCTCTTAAAGGTATTTGAAGTAGGTACGACAGGTACAAAGCTAAGATAATATTTGAGAGGTCCAAATTCATGTTTTTTTTTTGTTTTTTGATAAATTCTTTCATTTGTCAACACAACATTAAATATTTTATGTTTCTCAAAATATATAAATCTGTACTTATTTTCTGTTTCCAATTCGGAAACTAACTTCATATTATATTCTGACATAAAATCTGAAAAGTTGAGACATATTTTCTTTTTCGTAGGTTGGAAAAACATCCAATAACATCCCTCGCTCTTGGGTAGAGCGTGAGGGCGTGTCAGACTTTTACTGACTAACCCACTCCTGTTCCTTCGTTGCCTTTCATACCAGGGCGTCTTCCTTTCAGAAGCAGACCCTTGGCCCCAGTAGGCTTCGACCCTGCTGGGCCCCTACGGTTAGCTGACATCTCCTTGAGGCGCGCGTAGAACAGTACGCGCCGTCGACGACTTGGACTCGGTCCGGACGGTTACCGGACGATCGGGATCGGAATCCCGGCGGCTGGGGTGTAGGAGCCGCGCCCTCACGCGTGCATGTGCGGCCTCCTCCTTTGCTAGCATTACTACTTCGCAGAAGGAGGCGACCGCCTGCCACTTCTCCTCGCTTCACCATTGGGACCATGGCCTGTACCAAGGTCCGGCGCGAGAGATCGCTGCCGCCGATCTCCCCCACGAGGACACGGCGGTGTTTTGCCCAGGCGGGGCACACCTCTACCGTGTGCTCCACCGTGTCTTCCGGGCGGTTCACACAGTGGTGACACTCGGGCGTTACTTCCGCACGAATTCGGTGCAGGAACTTCCCAAACTGACCATCTTCTTTCATCTGAAAATCTGTTCAGTAGTTTTTAATTTTATCGCAGACATGCAAAATTACAGACAGGCGCGTTGGACTTTGTTTTATAAAATGTAAGGATAATAATTCTATTATCTAACAAACAGAAATACGTCGTAAAGCTAGTTTTTATTTTTCATGTAAAACTAACTTTAAAATAATTTAGCAGCTTTAGGGGTCCATTACACGGTCATGCAAGCGTCAATCAAAACCATCAATCATGAATGAATCTTGACTGACGGAATTTTATCGCCATACATTTTTCGTCATGCAAACGTCAGTCATCGCATTACACGGTAGGTTTTTCGTCAGTCAAGATATTTGACTGTGACAAAACTGACAGCAAAACCTATCGTGTAATGGACCCCATGGACAGGCTATAATAGACAATAGAGTTTTGACAACCGTAGTGTCACTAAGTCAACCATTTTAGGCAAGGGACAATTTGTCAAATTTTATAAGTTCTCCCGCTCAGAGTACAGCAAGAGGGAGTATCAGAATTCTACTGACTAAAACTCACGTGTGTTCCTTTAGTAGCCCTTTGCTTTCCTAGGACAACGATAAATTTTTCGAATAATCCCGCTGCTCAAAATGCATGGGCTATATATACTACGACAACGGAAACGTAACGTTTACATCGTCGGAACAATACCACACCTCATCATCATCATTATCATCATCATTTCAGCCGAAAGACGTCCACTGTTGGATATAGGCTTCCCCCAAGTGTCGCCACAATGAGCGGTCCTATGCGTCTCGCATCCATCAGATTCCCGCAACCATCGGTCTACCTTGTAGCAGGCCTTCCAACGCTACGTCTTCCGGTACGTGGTCGCCATTCCAGAACCCTTCGGCCCCAACGGCTATCCGTTCTGTGAGCAATGTGCCCTGCCCATTGCCACTTAAGTTTGGCGATTCTTCGTGCTACGTCGGTAACCTTGGTTCTCCTACGGATATCCTCATTCTTGATTCGATCACGCAAGGAAACTCCGAGCATAGCCCTTTCCATTGCCCTTTGGGTGACTAAGTCTTCTGATGAGGCCCATTGTAAGCGACCACGTTTCGGAGCCATAATTATGTCATCACTTGCAACACGCACTGGTCTTTCGTCTTGAGACACTGTGGTATATTGGAAGAGAAGATACCGCGCAGCTTCCTGAACGCTGCCCAGCCGAGTCGGATTCGACGATTGATACCATACCTACATAGGTATATTAGTCGATAACTTACTCTGCCCTACATTCCCAGTTGCTCCAAGACATCCCACATTTTCGTCCAAAAAAACAAAACTACGCATGTTACTTCCATAATTTGCGCGTAAATAATTGAGAGTACGCACTGCGCGTGTCCCCGCCATATTTATTATTCACGCGGTGTTGCCACTGTTGTGTCATATTATTGCCATATTGGAAAATTATTCCCCGGTTGTGAGGGGAATTTTTGTCAGTTTTGTCCTTTTGTTTAGCCAGTAAATGCGAGTTAGTGGCTCCGTGACTGTCATGCTAGTGAAAGATTTTGTTGGTATTTGTGCTATCAAGTTTGATGTAGTTCGTCGTTTTGTTTCGGCTTATTTTTGAATTTATTGAATGTGATCGGGTGTTCGTGATTTGATTTTAAAGTTAACAACATTAGGTAGTTCTTGCTCTAACTTTTCATAAGTATCCTTTATTCTTTTTCTAATTGATATAAATCAGCGTTTAACTGAGATTCCACCTGATGGTAAGCAGTGATGCAATCGTTGATGGCGCACTTGAAGACTCCTAAATTATAATCGGACGGGAAGACCGCAGCACTTAAACGGTTCCAGTACTTCGATGTATGCGGTATAAACGACGAGGCAAAACGCTTAGTCCGGATTGTAGAGGTTTCAGCAACGTAAAGGTAGATACTCGCCGTACGTCGGATTGTCCTATGGTAAAAAGGAGGTGGCGGAATCAAGACATGCAATACCTAAAGGCTGGCTATCCTATGCCTGTGCTCAAGTCTTTTTAGATTGGACTTAACTTAATCTGGATCACCAATTAACCTCTTCGCACGCGCTCGGAACATGCATATGGCATTACCGCCAAAATACCAGTACCTTTCACAATGAAAATTAATTCAAACAAATCTATCTCCCATGCAATTAATCCCATCAAAATTAGACAGCCAACTTCACCGCACCGCAAGTCAAAAGTCATCGCAACATTCCTGAACACGAATTAATGATTCATTAATAGCGCCCCCAATTACGATTGTTATTCGATTAGGGAGCCCCCGGGCCCCACTCCGATGCGTATAAACTTGCAAGGGGGATTCGCGAATTTTCCGGGGTGCGTGCATGTCACCTCACTAGCACGTGGGGCGTCGCGGCGAGCGCAGGCCTATGCGTTCCAAATTCGAAATTTGTACAAAGTTACCGGCATTCGCGGTCGAACTTTTTTGTTTATAAACTTTTTTGTTGGCAACTTTAACTGATTTAAAAGTAGTGTTCGTTTATTCGATTTTTAAGTTTTATTATCGAACTTTTTAACTTAAAATATACCAAATATTTGGAAAGGTTTGTTTTAACGAATTATAAATGTAAAGTGACGTACGGTGATCGATTACTTATTCGCAGCGTTTCGATTGTCGACTTACCTTATTCGATTAGTCGAGGTATTTGACGTTTTCGGGGAGTTTTCTCGGAAACTCGCGATGTGGGAGTTCTCATTGTTTTTATATGAAGTTCTGTTTGTCATTGAGTTAATGAAGACATTTGTATTGACGTGTTGAATGCGTAAATAATTTTTCGGGATTTCTGTATGTTATCTGGTTAAACATAATTAGGTTCGAAAAAAAGGCTCTCGATTTCTCCTAATTGAACATTGTTAGATTTTTAATTAGACTTTCACTGTAAATTTGGCAAAGTTATACATGAAGTGCAAAGTTTTTCAGAAGTGGCCAATTTTATTGTATCTACTTAGGAGAAGCTTTTTTTCATTACTGGACTCTGAACAAGTAGAAATATATTTTAGAGCTGAAGTTTCCCGAAATGTCAAAAACATTTGTTTGAGGTGTAAATATAGCGGCTTTACATCTTTTCTATAGAAATCCTGTCAAATAACTTAATTGAGATAAAAGTTACCGAATAACTAAAAAATCTGCCATTAATAAATTAAAATTATCGTTGTGGTGGGTTCTTTTTTTATTCCGGTGGGAAAATCATCTTATGACATCCCCCGCTCTTAGGCGGGGCGGGAGATAGTGTCAGACTTTTACTGACTAAAAACCCACTCCTGTTCCTTCGTTACCTTTCGTACCAGGGCCAAGTCTTCCTTTCAGAATCCTTGTGGTGGGTAATGTTTTGTTGTTTTAGATACGAATCTATTCAGCTACTTAACTAATTTACCAAATAAGAAACAAAAACGACTTACTATTTTGCATATCACATTCTAATTTATTTTTTCCATTTATTATAGGGACAAATAATTATAAATACCGTGACAATTTTCCGTGACTTTAAAACCTACTGTTTATATGATTACGTGATATTATTTATTAATTGAACAACTTAAAATTATTGTTCTTATGCGATAGTCAAGTGCATAAATACCTACTCTAACAAAAATGTACGGAACATAATAGTGAGTAGAATATATACTTACCCACAAATAAAAACTGCATTATACTTACATATATCTTATATAATTATATATATATCTTGTCTTTGACCTTGCTTTTTGTTTTCTCATTTATCGTACCTAACACTATTTTTATCTGCATCACCCAAAAGTTGATCGGTAGAAAACGCTTAAGACATTAAAGGGCCTATTACATCGATATATATGTACTACGCACTAGATTTACGCGTGCCGAACACTCACTTCAATCGACTCAGGTGTAGTGTAATCCATACACCTTGAACATTACACTATGTTGAACGAAACGTGTAAGTGTCACGAAATTCATGGTGCTTAAGACATTTTAATCGCGAAAAAAGTATCCTCTAAAAGCTATCTTAGCGCTATACGTTTTAATAGTTCTAATAAACGGCGTAATGCAAATGTAGCGCTGCAGCGAACTTTTGTTTTAACTTTTCAGTATTTTGACAAATATTTTCCATGAACGTGCTTGTCTATATCTAGAATATAAGTCGATGGCCTATTACACTACGCGTTATTCAGATAGTCTTAGTCTATGTAGCGTCACACAAGAAAGAGAGCAACTTACGCCAATGTCATATTTAAAAGCAATGAAACAGAACGATGAGAAATACATAGACTAAGACTGTCTCAATAACGCATCGTGTAATAGGCCCTTAAGTTCACCTCTGTACTTAAATGTGCACAAATTAAATTACACCTTACACACTAAACTAATAAAATAACAAACTTTAACTTAATTATCCTTATTACTTACACAATAATAATATGTGATTGCTTCTTGTCCCAAACCAATAAAAAAAAAATTGATTTCATCATTCAAGATCCACAACGCATCAGCAATGCGTTGTAATGCGGTATCACATTAATTATAAAGCTCAACAATTACAATCCAATACTTTTTCTATTCTAATTCTATTCTTAAAAAGAGCAACTCTTTTAAATAGTATTCACAAAAAAAGTTTTTAATTCCAGCCAACAGTTTCCATGACGAAAGTAACTATGTATCTCGCATTCGTTTGAGCTCGCCGCGATTCGGAAACAATTGGGATCCGAGTAGGAATCGAATCGTGTAAAAGTAAATCGATCCGATTACCGACATCGATTTGTGATTGATCAATTTGTTTGTGGAGCAAGAAGTTTTGATACTTGATGAATTTTTACGTACTTTTATTATAATTATATGAACACTAAAACAGAAAAATAATAAAAACCTTTAATTAATTTTGCTGGTATAGCTATTCACGACATCGCAGTTTTACCAATTCATAGTTACTTAGCAATAAACGGTATTTAGCAAAATTGTAGTGAACCAATTGCGCATCCCCTTTATTAGGTAATATCGAGTAAATAAATCAGAACTTTGATGTTTTACTGTCTGAACTATGAGGACAGTGCCCTCGGTAAAAATTGTTTTTTTTTCTTTTAATTTGTTTTGCCATTAGTCATTTCACCGTTAGGCGCTGGTACCCATGTATGAATACCCATTCACTAGAAGAAGTACTTTACAAAAACATGAGTTTACCAACTCTATAAGTCTCAACCTACACATAACTCTTTTCCAAATAAAACATGAACAGTCTTTCATAAAAAAAAAACTTTAAGCTGTAATTTGGTACCTTTCAAGTAAATTCAAAATTAAGAAAAAATCATTAAAAATGTTCATAACAAGTACTAAATAAACGATTGAGATTGTTCTATCGTTAGTACTGTTGTATAAATAAGGCAGAAAATGTTCAAGATTATCATTCTGAAGCAACAAAACCTATCAAGTATCAAAACTCATATCAACAACGCAAGGTGCAGTCAAACATCAAAGTGGCTGCGTAAATAATCAAGTTAAATAGGCAACAGAAAAAACATTCGTTCTTATTCGTTTCCGACTTGTGAGAGCCCGAGTTTTTTCACCAATCACCGTGCCTACCCCCCTCGGGTTTGCTATCAGTGTGATAGTTAAGTTAAGTAGTTTGTACTTAATGTAACTGTACCATAGGTACTTACTGCCATAAGTATGTCATACACGACATAAGTTAGTCACGTCCAAAAAACTCTTTAAAATCCAGCTCTTTAAGATCTATTTTTATTAATTTATATATACTTTACTGTACATAAACGAGAAAACATACAATTTTCGACCTTATCGCATTTCGCAATTTCTTCCTAGCAGCCTATTCTACAAAATTAAATATAGTATTTAAATAAATTAAAAAATAGATCAGTCTGTCCAAAAACAAAACGATTATAATGCCCATGCTTTAAAAAAAATATTTAAGTGAAATCAAAAGCATTTTTTTCATGATAAAACGTTTTTAAAAGAAAAATAAACTTTCACTAAAAATTAGATACAAAAGAAAAAAAAAATGAGTACGAAAAAATTTATAATAGATTAACAATTCTTAAAATAAAATTGCAAAAAAAAACAGATCACTTTTTTCAAACGTAACAGTTATACGAATACTAATTTCTAATCTCTGCATGTTGCGCGGCGCGGGCGCAGCGGGCGCTAACGACATCTGTGGGCCGCTAAGTGGAACTATTGTCAAATTCGATTCGGTTAAGATCGGGACTCGTCGGCTTTCTGTCAACTCGAGTGTATTTAGTGACGGTCGCGGCATTTTCAAAAGCTGTGGAATGTGGAGGTTTTTGTCGTAAAAGCGGCGGCCATTTCTTTAAACTTTGTTGACTATTACGCCTATTTACATAAGCAGTTTTGTAATCTTACGTAACAGGCATTAGTGAGGCACTTACTTAGTTGCTGGACTGATGAGCTTCATTTCAGTCATAGGAAATATTTAATATATTTTTTCAAACATAAATAGCATAATCAGCCTTATAATATTCTCATTACTGGGATGTATATTCCTCCTCTTTTTAACAGTAGAAGGTCGTAATCCACATAGCGGACCTAATGCGGGTTGGTGGATGTCACATGTCTTCGAATTTTTAGTTTCCTCATGATGCTTTTTTCATCGTTTTGATATTTTTTTCTAAAACATCATAAATCAATTGATCGTTAGAAAAGGATGTTTTTTTGTATAAGCTGTTATTTAGAGCTAAAAATATACCATATGTCACTTTACATTTTGAAATCAGCAGCATAAATCCTATGAAAGTAATACAACCCGGCAGTTTATTTTTTCCAACTTTCAGTTTTTTATACATGAAAAACCGAACTTGCATTAAAATAAACTTTATTTTCATTAGCAAAGGTTAAAAAGTGATCAAAGTAAAATGTATGCAGTTCCAATGGTTAATTACGTCAGCCCTTACCACCTGGCTCCTCATTACGGAGCTCCTACCAGCCTCCCAGATCCTTATTGGATGTAAGTATATTATCATCAACATATTTATTGATTTAGATATAACACTATCTACTGATTCTTCCACAGTTGCTTTGAACACGTTTTTAAGCTCGTCTTTTCAGTCTGGTCCACTTCAAGATATAGGATTTTTATCCTATGCTGTTCCACTGCTGGACAAAGGCCTTCCTTAATTCCATCCATTGTTTCCGGCTCTGGGCCACTTTTTACCAATTGTTAAGGAAGACATTGAAATCGTCCTGCCATCTCTTTCGAAGGCTGCTGCGGTTGCTTTACGCGCCTACCGCTCAATTGACATGCGGCATTACTATCTTTCATTCATCATCATTATCATAATTTCAGCCGAAAGTCGTCCATTGCTGGACATAGGCCTCCCTAAGTGTTACCACAACGAACGGTCCTGTGCGTTTTGTATTCATCGGATTTCCTCGACCCTCACTTTTTTTCAAACTATTTGAAGTGCAGGATATGCTTTTGATGTCCCACTGCGAAGAAAAGGTCTCTTCTGATTTTTCCAGATCTAATAAGATTGTAGACCAATCCTTAAAAAAAATAGTTTAACTCATCACATCTTTCTTGAACTACCTCATAGTTTTCCATTTTACCGGACTACTGTTTTCTCTCTTTCCACTTATAATTTATATATTAGTAGGTTTGACAGTAGATACAGCATCATCAACGATTACTACAGTTACCAATAAAGGATATATAGTCATAATGATCATATATGGAGGTGGTCTGATGGTTCATAATGTTGTTGCATCTGCCCGTCCCCATATCATCTGCGACATAATATATCCAATCAAGTTCTTTGGAGTCGTTCGGTGTTCATTTCATTCTGCGATAAAAAAACAGCATAACAATCATGAAGTCTTGTTCAATAACATAACGTTTACTGTTATTTTATAGTTATTAACATCAGCTTCTTTGATGTCAGCATAAGGAGGAGGCACATTAGTTGGTACATTTTATGTTTGATCGATTATTTTAGAATCAACATTTTCGTCAAAAATAACACTTAAAGCATTTATTTCAATTAACTCATTCACAGGCACTTTTGAGTTTTCAAGGTCATATTCCTGGGCAAATTCAATAGAGAAGAACGTACAAGAAACTTCAAGGGCATGTAAATCAATAAATAGTTCTTTAAATTATGGTTACATCATTAATGTTGAAATTATACATAGAGCTACTCGTACATATATGTTGAAAGACGTGAATGTTAAAAGCATCCAAAATAAAACAAAAAACCATTGAAAGATCAACATAATATATTAAATTAAAAAATGGACATCTAAATCGATTTTCATTTCTTTTTTTTCATTTGGGATGGGAAATCTTCCAATGATTTCTCTTGCTTTAAGATGGAACGAGAGGGCGTTTCAGACATTTACTGACTAAAATCTATCTGTGTCCTTAGGTTGCCCTTTGCGTTCTAGGACTACGGTATCCCTTTTAGAAATTGAAATTTACTCATTTAATGTTATGTTGTTTCAGAAAACCATCAGTAGATGGTGTTTCAAACGCAGCATCAGTCAACAGCCGGTAAGTTTGCAAGATTATTCAAAACTCCACTAAATAATACTGATGGGTACCCGCACGACACCGCCCAAATCGTGTTACTCGATACCAAATCGATTCTGCCGATCGAGTTTTTAAAATAACCTCGAAATCCAGTGTGGATGTCGATAATCCAATATCTAAAAATGGTAATTTCCGATCGAGTGTTCTCACGAACGAAACAAAGGGTTTAGATGTGAAAAAAGTCAGGTAAACATTGGTGGGCAGAATTGAATTGGTAGAAATGTGAACGGTTCCGCAGATTTTTCACTGAAAAAGTATTGCTTGTTGTTGGAAATGCCTTGATTGATCTGACTTTCGTTTTTAACAAAAACAGTTTAACCCTGTACGTATTCTTAGGCCGCGTTCCAACTTTGTCGTGACGACAGATAATCGCGTATCTTAAGTATCATGGCTTATAAATATATATTTAAATGGAGGTGTTTACAGATAGGACGACACGATTAACTGTCGTCTACGATTTTTATTGCGGTGACAGCAGATTGTCATGATAGCGGGATCGGCTGGCACGACAGTCGTAAAACGATAAAAATTTGTCACTACTAAACCGTGACGGTAAATCATGTGCCTTTGTTGCGACTTGCTGTCGTGGCCACGGCAAACAGTTGTTACGAGTATAATGGGAACAGCTAGAGACGATAGTCTTCCGACGATAAATTAACATAGTGGGTACGCGGCCTTAGTCCTCCATTCCCTATCTGAACTATGTGTTTAAATAATTATTTTTCCAACTCTACTTTATTCTGAATACCTGTTTGAAAACCGATTTGGCAATTAAAGGATTTGCCGATTTGCCATATTCTTAACTCAAAATAATTATACAATTTACAAACTCGGTCTTAGGTTCCGACAAAGTATTTGTCAATCAGCGGTAATAAATTCAAAAATATATATAAAATTGACATGAGCTGTTGTAATGTCACGTGGTATATTTCTAACATTAGACTACATTTTTTATTGCTCAGAGTATACAACTTTGTATAGTCTCTCAACAATTTGAATTTACCGAAGAGAGTCTTGATCTTAATATCTATTCTTTTTTCGAGTTGGGGAATTATCAAATATCTTCTTCTGTTCTGGGGAGTATCACATTTTTACCGACTAAAACCACCCATGTTCTTTCAGTTACCCTTTGGTTTCCAGGGCTGCGGTGACTCATTCAAACACAGCCCTGGTTAATATCTATTCTGCTGTTATCTCAACTGTTGGGTATTTCCTTCATAACATTTGCATATCTTGGCCCTGTAAGCATGTATTCATCGAAACAATCTTCCATATTATCCTTTACACCAGGAGAACCCTAAAAAATTGTAAAAAAGAGACAAAATCCAATCACAATTACGCGGGGCAACGTGTAATTTTGACATGGCTCGCGCTCACCACTTACAGAATAAGACAACCGACACATTTGATCATTGATACGACCAATCCCGATATTAACTGCTATTGAAAAATGATCTATTTTAATGGAAGAAAGGATCAAGTAAAATGTAATGGTTTTATGATGACAAAAAGGGATGAAGGTGACTGTGGTTTGATTGATTTCGTATTTTGCGATTTTTGTTTTATTATTTATGCTTTCAACAATCAATGCTAGATAAATTTGGTGGTTTAAATTTTTTGTCTTGGTGATTTGATTTCTTTTTCCCTCTCACTAAGACCACTATAAATTACCGTCTGGATCCAACTGTAAAATTTTATAAACAACTTTATCATTGATCGCTATATCTGCAGTCAAGGCCAAGGTTCAAATATGGGTTTATACCGAGGTACAAATAAGTTTTTTTTATTCATATTTATTTACTTTATAACGAGATGATAGAAACAATCTGGAGGAAAACAAGTCTGTAGATTTAATGCTGCAACAACTTCAAAAAATTGTGACTTAAAATATATATATATACCGTGGCCAGATCTTAGAAATTGATCACTTCATGATATGGTCATGTAAAACTGGCCAGGTCGTTTTAAACGTTAAAGTTTGATGATATTTTCAATCTTCTTCGTTTCTACTTTCTTTAGACTTTTTATTATAATTGAAATCCTACAACAATAATATGGCCAAACGAGGATTGACATATCATCAAATGTTAACGTTTAAACGATCTGGCCACGACATATTATGTTTGGTGTGTTACCGAGAACTCCTATTTTACTTGATAGGATATACAGATAAACAGATAAACACAGATAAACACATTTATTGGTAAAGATTACATTTACAAGTCACAATATATTTTAGTTAAATGAAGTACTTTGTTGCGTAAATTATTGATACAATTAATTCATCATATAAATAAAACAATTAATAACATAAAATTAAAACCATTGATTCATCATTTCATTAAAAATAATTAGATCATAGTAAAATATAAAATAATAATAAATTGATTTAAAAAAAATAAAATAAAAAATAAATAAATTAAATGTCATTGAACTTAATAGATTAACATTGATTAGTCATTGTCATTAGCTAATGTATTATATGATATTTTAGTATCCAGCATTTCCTCTATGGAATAAAACGCTTTCTGAGTGAGCCAGCATTTAAGTTTGGCCTTAAAGCTACATCTCGTCGTAGCAGAGGTAACCGACGACGGTAGTTTGTTGAATATTTTGGGGCCTATAATGTGCGTAAGCTTATCAGACTTTGATAGTCGATGTGGTACTCCAGCTAGCATATTGGCTTGTCGAGTGTAGTAATTATGTCTGTCTCCTAACTTTTTGTATAAATGCATGTTATCCCACGTGAACATAGCAGCTTGAAATATTACAATCCCTGGCAAGGTTAGTATTCCAAGCGATGCAAAGAAAGGTCGTGCAGATGTTTCTTGGGATATGTGGGCAATTGCTCGGACTGCTCTTTTTTGCATCCTAAAGACACGTAACCTATCAGCAGCATGACCCCATAGCTCTGCTCCATACTGCAGAATTGAGTGGACAGTAGCAAAGTAGCAAGTCCGCACTATTTCTGGTGCGACAACCCGTGACAACCTACTGAGTGCGTAACAGGCGCTACCAAGTTTTGAACACATACTATCAATGTGGTCATTCCATTTCAAGCCACTGTCAACCTGGAAACCGAGAAATCTAGTCGACTCCACCTGATCTATTTTCACTTGATCTATGAATACGTTCAAACACCTTGCTTGTCGTCCTGATAAGGAAAAGTTTACATAGTGGGTTTTTTTAAGATTTAAAACTAGACCATTTAACTTAAACCACGTGTCAACCTCCGCCGCTACAGCGTTCAATCGCCGCTCCAAAACGTCCAGATCTGGTGCACTGACAACCACCGCAACGTCATCGGCATACATGAACACCTCACCTAAGCTTACACAATTAGGGAGATCATTTAGCAAGAGTGTAAATAGAATATTTGATACCGATGATCCTTGCGCCACACCGACGTTAGTCGTGAGCGGATCTGACTTTTTCCTACCACCGTCCGCAGCCACAATTTGGCATCTTTGGCTTAACAGACTTGTCAGAGTGGCATGCGCAGCACCAGTTATTCCATAATGGCTTAGTTTGACGGCTAGCACGCCATGATCTGCAACGTCGAAAGCTTTAGATAGATCACAGCACAAGACCGCAACCTTTTGACGTTTTTCACAGGCTTCCATCACGCGTCGAACCACCTCACGAGCGAGTGAGGTAGTTGACCGTCCAGCTCGATACGCATACTGCCTCTCAGAGAGTGCCCCAGTCTCAGAGAGGTAATCCGTGAGACGTTTGCTTATGCCATTTTCAAAGATTTTTGCGACTGCAGGAATCACTGACACAGGTCTATAATTGTCAATCTCCTCGCGTTTACCCTTACCCTTATACAATGGGGAAATTTTACTAATTTTCATTGCGCGCGGGTACGTCCCAGTTTTGATGCACTGATTGTACAGAGCAGCTAGAGGAGGCGCCAGCTGTACAGCAACGCTATTCAGCAATTCCATAGATATATCATAAATATCTCTCGTTGGTTTGTGAGGTATACGTGTCGTGATAATGTGGTGTACTTCCGACGCTGTGAATGGCTGAAATCGCAGCGAACGGTCCGCGGCAGGCAGTGCTGCCACCAGCGCGCGCTGCACACTTGGCATATGCGCGCGCGGAGCCCCACACGCATCTGCCGCCGAAATGAATCTCAAATTCATAGCGTCTGTGGCACCCTTTCTTGTTTGGAACTTATTACCCGAAGAGTCCACAATTAAATCAGTGAAACTTAAATTTTGAGCCTGATTAAAACCCCTCTCAGCGTTAACTATTTGCCATACAGACTTATATTTGTTGCAACTTGTTGTTATCATATTTGCGTAATGCTTAGATTTTTGCGAAGTGACACATCTATCATAATTTAGATGTAATTTACAAATCAAGTTATTAAGTTCATCATTCCTAGGATATTTTTGTTGCAATTTCAGTGCCTCAAAAAATAAAGTTTTTGTAACAATTAACTTATCTGTTACCCATGTTCTGTTTTTAGTGTGTTTGCGTTTATAAGGAAAACATATTGCCAGATTATTAGAAATAATGTTTATAATTGCTAAGGCTAAGTCTTCAATGAACAGTGAGTGTGTTGATATAACTTCGTGCCAGTCCACGCTCATAATGGCAGCACGAAAGTTCATATAGCTAAGTCGAGAGTAATCCCTAACCAGACGAGTGCACGGCTGGATGCTTGGTGACTGACACATGACTTCAGCACGCACCGCGCGATGATCACTCAGATACGTATCTACTGGTGAGGTGCTTACGCATCCGCGGGCACAGTTATGGTACACATGATCGAGACATGTCGAAGAGACAGATGTTACACGGGTTGGAAAATTGACCTCATTCACAAAATTATAAGCCGATATTAAATCATTTAATTGCTTACATTCGGAGTTGTTGACACCATTACAGTTAATATTAAAATCGCCAACAATAATGAACATCTTATCACTCATGCTGGCACGCTCAAGAATGCGTTGAAAATATAGTAAGAAACTTGCTGAACTCACCAGATTAGTCCGATATATGCACAGAATTACCACATTATAATTTATTAACTCTATCGCAGATAATTCACAATATTGCTCGACGGCCATTTCGGTGAAGTCAACATTTTCCACTGATTTAATTCCATTTCGAACAAACAAACACGAGCCCCCGTGCGCTAGGGACTTCCTACAATAACTAGATACCAATGAATAGCCATCAATATTAACACACTTTAAATTTGAATCGGTTAACCAATGTTCAGTTATCGCAAGGACATCACACTTTAGTTCATTTTGCAAAAGAACCTCTAAACGGAGCGTTTTCTTATCCAACGATGCAATATTCTGTTGGCATACAATTAGAGTTTTGCATTGTTTTGGGTGCAGTGCTGTTGTCGTTGTCGGCATTTGTATATTCTGAGGTATATCGTCAAACGGAGTGTTATCCCCGCTACACGCGGGGTCGTGCGAGAAACCACTCTGCAAACTTGACGCGCGGTGGCCATACCGATGGCGTGCAGATATTCTCGTACAATGTTTCTGGTATGCCAATTACAAAAGACGCGTGTTTATCAGTCTTAATATCGCGTTTTTTAACAAAATACTTCTCAGATTTTTTAATTTTATTCAGATAATTACGAATGTTATCCTCAGTCGTTTCAGGTTTAAAAGACCACGCTTGAATATATTTAATTGGCTCAATCGTTTGGAGTTCGTCGTCCACTTCTCCTGTGCCTATTATGACTTGGCGGCGTTTTTTATTCTTATTATACCGTACTGTGTTCCAGCGATTACTGGTGGTGTCATTATTGCTCTGGATATTTTCGTCTTCCGTAGTCATCATCAAATTTCCGTCAGGGATGTCCTCATTAATTCGGTCAACACCTTCGGTCATCTCCTTGTAACTTTTTTGGTTTTCTGAGCTCGCTGGTTTTATGGCCATACAGTCATCCATGGCACAGTTAGTAGAATTCGTGTGTGTTCGGGATACTTCGGGCGTCCTCGCGGCACTGTTATTTGCACGTACAGCGCTGCGTTTTTTCGCTGCTAACCCAATGGATACCGCGGCATTTATTTGTGCTAAGCGCTTTGGGCGCTGTATGGGTCCGCGTACTTGACTATCATTCTCAAGCGGTTGTGGGGTAGTTGGTGGCCCGGAATCGTATTGAGGTAAAAATGACGATTCATTTGGTGATTTCAACTTCGAAATAATGTCAGTTTGTTTGATCACTTGAGCCTCCAAATCACTGACTTTAGTCACTAAACTGTTCACTGTATCACTAAGTTTACGTATCACTTGCTCTAGAGTCTTAATTGACATTATTGCAGCCAAAATCAAAATTATTACACGGAGCTAATTATGACGAGTGCTACCGCAAGCGTGAGCGAGACAGGGAAAAATACTTCCAGATATATACTTCCAGATTAGTCCCATTTACAACAAAAAGGCGCAAAATCGCGAATGTTTAGAGCCGAGTGATAATGGCCGCGACTTACAAGTTATAGATTGCGGGTTCAAACCCAGCCACGCGCATTACTTTGTGTAATGCGCGTTACTTTGTGTATGGGGGCGTTTGATTGATATAATTTGAGGGATTTATTTTGCAACATTTATTTATTTATATCAGAATATACTAATAAAGAGAGAGAGAGAGCAGTGGTGGCTGAGTGGTAACGGCCCCGACTTACAAGTTATAGGTCGTGGGTTCAAACCCAGCCAAGCGCATTACTTTGTGTAATTTATTTCATCACCACTGCTCTTAAAAGGGTACTTATAGGAAAAAATCCTGAGGAAACCGGCATGTCCTAGAACCAAAAATTCGAAGACATGTGACATCCACCAACCCGCACTGGGCCCGCATAGTGAATTACGGCCCATTCCCTCTCCTAGAGAAGAGGCCTGAGTCCCAACAGTGGGAACATTATAAGGCCGACTACTATGCTACAACAAAAAATGGTGTCAAATAACAAAGAAAGAAAACTAAAAACACCAACTTCCGACATCAAAATGAGTTTGCACTTTTTTACATTTAAGTCCGTTGTATGTTTTTTATGTATTCGAAGAGCTTAACCCTGCAGTTACAAAATGGCAATAAGCTTTTCGTTAACCGTATCTAGCATTTAAACATATTTTTACTTCGCGCCGAAACTGAAATGCAATATTATTATCTTACAATGTAGTAATACTTTCGTCTACGGATAAAGTCGCAATCCCCTCGAAGGCCGATTGTACATACGTCTGTACAACTTGAATTACCTTGAAAAATGCATAATTGTCGTTTTGCACACACGTTTGTACGATTTTTTTGTTTAGCCGAAAATTTTGGTTTCTATATCTTTGGTTTTCCTAGAAAAATCCAGAAAAAGTTTTTTTTTTCTTTTTTTTTGTTGATTTACGTAAAAACGTGCAATTACGTAATAATAATACCCTCGGGCGCCCGAGGGGATATTGCATTTCAGTTTCAGCGCTCATAAAATTAGAACCAAAACTTCGCTTAACAGGTGAGCTCGTTTGATTCCCAATTATACTCAGATTCAGATTTTCAGATTCAGATTCAGATTCAGATTCAGATTTCATTTATTTGCTTAAATATGAGTGTACATACAATTATTATAGTAAACAATGCATGCAAGGTGTTACAATCAATGGAGTTGTGCTAACATATTTACCATATTGTCATGGTGTGCAAATATTATTATATAATGTGTTTAGGATTAAAAATAATTTAAACATTCGATTTAGAAAATAAGTTAAACGTTAAACATTAGATTAAACTGCTTGACTATACTATATTCAAAATACTCAAAAAATCGAAAAGCAGAGTAAAAACAGCAAAAATCCTCAGTAAATACAAGTTGTTTAGTATTCACGGCGCGTTCTAAGCCACGGCTTAAGACACTCGGTGAAATAATGAAAAAGCGGCACTCGGACTAATCCCGGACAAATTAGATCGGTGTGTTGTCGCTGCGTGTGTCCGGCTGCACTCCGGACAGATAGGGATGGACTTGCTTCTTTGTATAACCGGTAAAGAATAAAGAAGTATGTTAAACTATAATTTAGCATGTGTGGTTTTTCTGAGTTTATCTAGGACATTACCTCGCGTGCTTTTCTGAAAGGAAGACTCGGCCCTGGTATGAAAAGGCAACGAAGGAACATGATGTGGGTTTTTAGTCAATAAATGTTTGATGCACACTCTCTCGTTCCCCCCAAGAGCGGGGATGTCATTGGATGATTTTTCCCACCGAAAAAAAAACCTCGCGTGCTTCGGAAAGCAAGTACAACCGTTGGTTTCAGTTGTCATTCGTAGATCTTTGACAGTTGTCAGATGCCAGAAAGTCTGACCATCAGTCTGTCCAAGGGGTATCGTGTTACCCAGGAAGTGGGTCGTGTAGGTCTGATAGGCAGACGCTCCATGTAAAACACGGGTACCTATTCAGCCGAATCCGGTTAGACTTGAAACCTACCCCAAGCTAGTTTTTTTTTTGGGTGGTAATATCATCTAATGACAAATCGCGCTCTTGGGCGGAGCGAGAGATAGTGTCAGACTTTTACTGACTAAAAACCTACTCCTGTTCCTTCTTTGCTTTCGTAAATAGTTAATTATTAAATCACATTATTCAATTTTTTTTTTTAGATGGGAAATCATTGATCACCCATCTGAAAAAATCTAATGACATCTCCCGCCCTTGGGCAGGCGGGGGAGCGTGTCAGACTTTTACTGACAGTAACACACTCGTTGGTTCCTTCTTTGCCTAGCGTTCTAGGGCTCCGGGGATTAATTATCACTTAACTCATGGCGGTAACCCGGTAACGGTAGGCTTCGACCCTGCTAGGCCCCTACGATTTGCTGACATCTCCCTGAGGCGCGCGTGGAGCAATACGCGCCGTCGACGACTTGGGCTCGGTCCGGACGGTTACCGGACGGTTGGACGGCGGGCTACCCATTGCTCGCCGTCCACAAGCCCGCGCCTACGGTGGCTGGAAATCGGGATCGGAATCCCGGCGGCGGTTGGGGCGTGAGGACCGATCGGCCGCCTCCTTTGCTAGCATTACTGCTTCGCAGAAGGAGGCGACCGCCTACCACTCCTCCTCGCTCCGGACAACCCCAAACTAGTTGAAAAAAACCTAGGAAGATGATGAGATGTATTCAACCTAAGTACCTATATATAACACCTGTAGATGAATCTGTGTTATGCTCTTTTTACACAATCTTTCAAATCAAAAAGTCAAAGTCAAAGTCAAAAAGTTTTTATTTCACATAGGCCTACATGGGCACTTATAAAACGTCAGAAGCTAGTGCAAGGTTCCAAATTGGTCGTTTCCTATGGAGAAGAACCGGCAAGAAACTCCATGATTACTCTTTTAAAAAAAGTGGTTGTTTACAATATTTTCATATTACAGTATTAATAGACATTATGTAAGAACAGTGTAGACCAGTCGATATTGTACCCAAAAGCACAATAAAAATAATCATATTAAAAAAAAGTGAGTCGTAATAGGAAGTAACCTAAGAATTCATGATTCATCATTCATTCATTCAATCAAATGTTTTAACTGGCCTGTTGGTCTAGTACATTAGACTCTAGTGTTTAGTGACCCTGACTGCTAAGTATACCGGAGGTCGTGAGTTCGCTTCCCAACCAAAACAAATGTCTATGTTTTTTGCACGATCATTTATTTTGTTCTGTGTCTGGGTGTAATTTATCTATAATATATTCAGAAATTGATCAGTTGTCTAGTACCTACTCATAGGTCAGGCTCTGCTTAGTTTGGGACAAGATGGCGTTGCGTGAACGTCGTAAAAAGAAATTCTCACAATAACATCTGCTTTCCGGTCTATTTCATATACAACTGAAGATGATAATTATAATAAATGATAAAACATAGTCTTATTAACGATGTGTGCTGGCCATACTTTGATAGCCATATTTCATCTTTCCTTTGCCATATTGGCTTAGTCCATGTTATCTGTTGTGGAGATTCATTCTGCTAAATTTATGGACATATGGACTATATTTGGATCAATGTTTATTATGTAGCGAATAGTTGTGTTAGCTCTTCATACTGATAAATTTTATTTATTTTGCAAATAGGTTTTAAAAGTATTTTTATACGTCAATTCTTTTCGTCAATTTCAAGTCAAGTCAAAGTCAAAAGTTTTTTATTTCACATACTCGTAGGTCTACATGGGCACTTATAAAACGTCAGAAGCTAGTGCATAGTTCCAAATTGGTCGTTTCCTATGGAGAAGAACCGGCAAGAAACTCCATGGTTACTCTTTTAAAAAAAATGTTGTTCTCATATTACTGTATAAGTAGATATTATGTAGAAGAATAAAAAAAGTAATTAAAAAAGGTCACAAGTTGGACACCACCTGCACTAAGTACAACACAGGTTACGGCAGGTCATAGCGGGCATTAGGCGCCAGTGATTTTTTTTTATGATACAGTTTTGTTTGTACATAGATTCTTTACATAAAAATACTAGACACGTGTTTCGGGTTTTGCATATACTAAAAAATAATGTTGTATATATAGATTAATTCTATGGTCAATTAAAACAACAATTTATAAATTGTTTCACCGACAATCTATAAATCGCATAAGACAATACCATCGACTAATTACGGCTTGCCTAGTAAGGAACAATAATCGTTACGGTGATCGCATCGAATCGATTAATCTCGAGAATCGATGCCTTATTCGATTTCGCTGGTTTATTGTTATTGTTTTAATCAATTTGTATTTGCATACCGTTGTTATGAGGGTTTGTTAGCCGTGGGTTAAGTTAGGATTGGTATGGTTTATTATATACTACATTACCTTATTTGCTCGCGTTGAATTTTTAGTTCTCTCTCCCTATGTAAATAACAGCATGAATGTTATTCTGATGCATAAGTTATATTGATACTTGGCAAAATGGGGTATTATAGACCCGTCGAATACTCAATGTGAGAGCGGTGCTCCTGTTCAAAACATGAGCCACATATTAGAATGCCCCAAGTGCCCATACACCTGCACTTTGGAGGATTTGATGAGTGCTACCGATGCTGCTATTAATGTAGCCGCCTATTGGGCCCAAACAGTTTGACGAGTTTACCATCGAATCGAAAAGAAGAAGAAGAAGAGTTATATTGCTGTAAAGTTTTATCAAGATCCTTTTTATTTATTATTATTATGAGGAACACCAACGGCATATTAACAAGATGCTATACTGGTAGGTAGGTAATTTTATAGACATTCGATTCTGTGCAAATATGTCAATTAAAGGTGTCCACAGCTTATACAATTTGACAACACATATAAATTATAATTTTATAAATTAAATTAAATTAATATTGGATATAAAGAGATAAGATTCGATAAGACTCTGGAATTACATTATTTGACAAGTATAAAATATATAGTTCGAAATATTTAAATTATTAAATTAAATTGTATTGTATTCATATGAGCGATAAATTAAAATTAGAATTCAAGCAAAACCAGTGCTTGACTGTAATCCCACCTGATGGTAAGCAGTGATGCAATCGTTGATGGTGAGGCGCACTAGTTTATTATGAGACTATTCGCTCTAGCCTTGAAGACACCTAAATTATAGTTGGAGGCAGCAGGCAAATTGTTTCAGTCCTAAGATGTACGCGGTTTTATGATGTAGACAAAAAATAAGAAAATTTGATATCAATTTGAACCACACGCGCACATGGAACACTATGCGCCGACGACGATTCAAGCTCGGTCTTTATAGGGTAAGCGGACTGCAAGCTACCCATTGCTCATCGACCACAAGCCCGCGCCTATGGTGGCCGGAGATCGCTCTACGATTCCCTACACCCGCTGCGTCTTCTGATGATTTCCCACCTTAAAAAAAGACCCGTAACGGGATGAAACGGGGTTCCATGTTTTATTTGGACACATGCAGGTGAAGCTGCCGACTGCAACTAGTCAAAACAGTTCTTCTTATATTTCACTACAATTGCTTAAAACTTACAAAAACAATTTCATATCATGACTCGTCTAAGAAACTAATTTGGCGCGCCGCTTGTTCCTGGCCAGGTGATTTTTCATGGGAAATTGCCATAAAGGAGGGAAAACTTCCAGCAACTAGTAAGCTGGTCACGTGCTTCCAAGGGTAAGGGAGACAGCGGATATGGATGTTATAAGGGGAGTGAAAGAGATGGGTGCATGCGATATTTCTCGCGCCGGGCTAAGATGGATAACCTTTCTATTTATTACTAAGTCGCGTAGCTTCGTCTGATTTCGATAGGAATTTGCTTTTACCGCTTAATTTTTGTTTTTATTGTGTCTATATTATACAACGTGTAACCTCATATCATGAAAGTTCGGAATCGGCCATCTGGCACCAGTCTTGGCAAGGAGGTATTGTGTTATCCAGTTACTGGATTGTAGAGGTTAGATAGACAGTCGCTTCATGTAAAATACTGATATTTAATCTTGTCAAAGATAAGCGAAGGAAGGGTAGAGTATGTCCTACTAGTTTTTTTTCCGCTCCGTTCTCTCGCAAAGATTCTTCTGATTTCTTGGAGTATATCTGTATAACAAAATTAATACAATAATTGCAATATACCTACTGCAGAGTTTTGTAAACGTACTGTTTGTAAATGGTTGAGAACTCTAGGTTATCAGGTAACTGAAAATCTTTTGATTCCAATCCGTTAAAGTTACGTGGTTATAACTCAAACATATACCATAGTGATAAACACAATCATATGTGTGTCATCGAACATAAATGTGTTTTTATTTTGGTAGAGTAATTATGTTTTTGTTATTTTATTTTATTCTTTTAAAACATTCTGTACCTAGTATTTAAACTTTCAATCATTCACAATGTTATTATTTAATCTAATTTCTATACCTGTAAGTCTTGGGGGGCCTGGTGACACAGGTATTCTTAACCTATTTCGGGCACCAGTCTCCCACAAATGTTTATGTTATTTAGATTAAGTATTTTTGTTCACCATATTGCAGTTGTGATGAGATATAAATTTATTTATTCAGGTCCATTCAGTTAGACTGGAAACTGACCCCAACATAATTAGGAAAAGCCTAGGCGAAGACCATTTTTATCACGATGCTTAGGTCGTAGTTCGTATATACCGAACTGGCCCGATTGGGTATTATCATTATCGTTACATTTCAGGTGAAAGACGTCCACAGCTGGACATACGCCTCCCCCATTTGTCGCTACAATGACCGGTCCTATACGTCTCGCATCTATCGGATTCCCGTAACCATCACCAAGTCATTGGTCCACCTTATGGGAGGTCTTTCAACGCCTCCTTCCTGACTGTGTATAACTAATTTATATTTACCGAAGTAATGCTAAACTTGATACAAGGTACAAACATTTTAAAACTCAGCTCGTGGCTATTTAAAAAAAAATCTGTAGCCAAAACCATTCCAAAAATCCAACCCAACAAAGAATTTCTTCATCAATACAGAATGCGGTGAATTGCTCTCCGAAATGCATTTGAAAGTTCATCTCAAAGAATAAAGCGCTTACTGGCCAGCCAGAAATTCCATTTTAAAATCAAAATGTCTGTGTGAAGGTTTTGAAAAATACCACCGTCCCCCGTTCTATGGCCATTTGCATATGAAAAGAGTGTTCTTTGTCGAGTCGAATGTATGTTTCACTTTCATCTCTTTAGATTTCTTTAAAAGGCTCTGGGCCAAATATTATTTGAATCGTTTTCTTTGTAGTGTGACTGATCGGTACCATTTTGTTTTAGCGTGATGAATTTTGGTACCTGTGTTAGTTTGAAGGAATTGTCTGATTCGGGGTCCTAATATTAGGAACCGCTATTGGTTGTATCCAAAAGTTTTGTATTGATTCTCAAAGGATTGTAGGACTTTACGTGGTCTAAAATTTAAGAAAATAGTCTCATCATATATTCTACCACATAGGAGTACAATATATTGGAAAAGTATTGAGTGGATAATAATTGTAGCATTATTAATAAAATTGAGATATGCTGATATATTTTTTTATTGTTGATAGGCTCGCGTTTGACCACTATCTCACCTAATGGTAAGCGATGAAGTGGCCGACGATGGAGCACGCTTGCCTAGAAGTAACCTATTCACTCTTGACTTAAATACCCCTAGGTTGTAGCTATCAGGAAACACAGACTCCGACAGGGAATTCCACTCCTTAGCTGTACGCATTATGAATGTGTTCCCAAAACGCTTTGTACGTATGGGTGGGGTGTCCACCATGTACCGATGGCGCAACGCCGTACGTCTAGTGGTCCGATGATGGAACGGACTTGGTGGAATTAAATTGTGCAATTCCAACGCACACTCCCCGAAGTGTAATCGATAGAAAACCGACAGGCCAGCAACTCGGCGTCGATGCTCAAGGCTTTAGAGTTTTGATTCGACAAATGCATCATCACCGGTGATCCTCTTGGTTCGCTTCTCAATCGACTCCAGGGCATCAAGCTGGTATTTACTTCAAATTATAAATTGCTATATTTTGAATCTTCTCTTCCTTTATTCTGATCTTCCTTACCGGTTATGATTAATGAATTGATGATCCATGTTTCTTCTTTACATTCATTTTTATTTGGTTTCTATATTCCACTACCACTTGTCAATTAAAACGTGTTATACATGAATTACCATATTATTGATGCGTTCAGTAGCAATTAGTGAATGTTTAGATTTATCACCTCGATTACAGCGCCGTTTGACCCTCCACTTGAGTTCACTTTTAATTTTAAGACGCCCCCGGCTTTAGATTAGTGTGGATATTCTTTTGTTTTATTTTTTGAAAAAGTTTTAATCAGAATCCAGTTCTTTAATTTTACTAATCTCTGCGTCACTGTGTGAAGTGTTTGAGTAGTAGCAAGTGGGAAAAGAAGGCGAATTGTTCGTAATAATGAAAATAAGAAAGAAAATATATTTTTTTTAAACTAATTATGACATAAATAATATATATTTAGCTGATTTAGATTATACAATAACATTTTTACTTCAACTAGAATTATCTAAGACTCAGTAATACAAAGCAAAAAAAAAAAACGTTATTTATACGCAAATCATTTTTCTTTGCAAACCGTACTTTTCAATGAAAATTTGACAGATCTAGGTTATTGGCTTTCCTATTCTTATTTGGAACGCATAGTAGACAAATCTGCTCTTGCTTCAACCATCACATCCACAGCCTCCTTTCCATCGGTGACATAATTAAAACAGATGCGTCTGCGTGCATTAATTTATACTTTTTTTTCTCCGGCACTTTTAATTTGTCCACGCCGAGTGTTTTGCATAAATTCTTTGGACAAAAAAAAATGTTTTAAGGATCCAATTAGTTGAAAGCCTTAATTTATTTGGTCTCAATAAGAGACTGACTGACTTGGTCAATGAAGGTGGGGAGAGGAATCTTGGCTGTATATTTAAGGTTACTGGTATTTTTGCGATTTGAATGGCGTGGAAATTAATGTCGTTCTGGTGCTTTTTCTTTTCTAGTAATTAGTTGACTTTTTAAAGCTGATTGTTACAGGAATTACTTATGATCTTAGTGGCTCAGATATTCTGCTATTTTTTAATTCTTATTGTTTCTTTTTCTTACTTTTTCTTTCAAGTTTTTTGTGTATTTAAATTTTACATTGTTCTATTTCAACATTAAAATTTTACATAAATATATTTATCTCATATTTTTTTACCTGTCAATTTTCAAAAATATGGTTATAATAGATCACTACTTTTCCTCTTAAACGTCATTAAATAGATTATTTCTCTGCTTTCATATATATGTATATATATTGTTTGTATTAAATGTATTTAATTAGTTATGTATTGTATATATATAAATAGTACACCACGCACTACCTGCGTATTTTCTCCTTCTCTAACAAATCCATCCAAAGGTTGTCTGTAAAAAATCGCTTTTAGCGATAAGACCGCCCATTGTGACACCCTATTAATTTTAAGTTCATATTGTAATTTTATTATTGGTATACAATAAAGAGAGCAGTGGTGACCGAGTGGTAACGGCCCCGACTTATGAGTTGTAGGTCGCGGGTTCAAACCCAGCCAGGCGCATTACTTTGTGTAATTTATTTCATCACCACTGCTCTCAAAACGGTGAAGGAAAACATCGTGAGGAAACCGGCATGTCCTAGAACCAAAAATTCGAAGACATGTGACATTCACTAATCCGCACTGGGCCTGCGTGGTGGATTACTGCCCATTCCCTCTCCTAGAGAGCAAGCCTGAGTCCCAGCAGTGGGAACATTAAAGGTTGATTATGCTATGCTATAATAAAGAATATATCTATCTATCTATGCTATCCTTATCGAAGGCAAATACCTAATAGGGCATCGGCACACTACGTTGATAGCGTATTGATATTAGTATCTACGCACGCAATCACGCTACTGACGTAATCAAGATTTGTTAAGACATTAACAAAATATTTAAAAAACAGCTGACATTGATTAGCCTATAGTGAGCATACTACTTTTAGTATGTGCGTTTTTACATGTTGCATATTGTATCTATATAGTATAAAAAAAGTCGCTTCCCGCTGTCTGTCCCTATGTATGCTTAGATCTTTAAAACTACGCAACGGATTTTGATACGGATTTTTTTTATAGATAGAGTGATCCAAGAGAAAGGTTTATATGTATAATACATGCATAATATAGTAGAGAAACTATAGGTATAGGTTTCTAATGTGATGTCGTAAATAAACACATTTTTTTTGCGCTTACATTGCAACGCTGGCTGAACCCTACGAAATAGATCAAAATAATGTATTGTACATTTTAAAAAGGTCTACAAAAAAGTCTACGATGGTATATGTCTATCTTTTAGGGATAACCCACAGTAACCATTTTTTATCCTTTACTTTTTACGAAAAAAAATGGCTTAAATACGAAGCGATTTTAAGCAATACAGCATTAATCCTTATCCAATTAAGTACCTTAAATACATTGTGCATTTAATATAGATCAATATATACAGCATGTAATTTAAATGAATATTTTCGAAGATTATACAGATTTAAAATGCAGGGACATAGCGGTAGCGGTGGTACCAGCATTGCACCCATGCGAAGCCGGGGCGGGTCGCTAGTGTAAATTTATATACTTACAATGTAAAGTAGTGTTCATTTTATTAGATTATAACTGGGTCATAGACTGCATTGTTTATAATATTTCTTCATTTCACTTTCCTTCAATATCAGGGATATGTAGTTTCTAACTCAATAAGGAAGAAATGGCCGACAACTCTATCTCCAAACCAGGGGTGGCAGATTGAGGGGATTTTTTTAATAAATCGTCCAAAACTATAAAATATAATGTCTGTAACACCACAACCACTACTTACATCACATTCCCTAATATCATAATCTAACACAGGAATGCTTTCACATTTCAACGAAAGGACTCTTGCGCCCTAAAAATTGTTTCGCTAAACAACCTCACCATCATTCTGATTCAAACTTTATATCTTGGACTACAAGACTGAATTTTGATTGCCTATCACCAGATTCTGCTAAGCGTATTGAAGCGAATTTTCTGTCATTGGAATTTCAACTTTCTTTATAAGAGTCATGGTTGAAATTTCCAGGTTCTGGTCAGGCTTTTCTAAACGGACCAAGGGTAACCCTGGGGCTATTAGTTGAAGGATTAGCAGAGTGATCCCGGATCAGATGACCAACGTCATATTAAACCGGGATTTGGACACTCGGACAATTCATATTTCTATTTGTATTGTGGCGTTTTTCAAATGGATTGTTTTGGCTTGGTGTTTAGATTTTTGCAATTTTGTTTTTGTTTAGAATGGGAAGCCTTTTCTGATTGGATGTGGGTATTAGGTACTTCGTTGATGAATTTGTTTATGGTTTAACATTTCTTTCCTATCTTTTCCGGAGGGGAGAATTATTTACCATCTACTGTTGCAATGATCAATTTGAATCTAACAATTAAAATTCAGTTATTTTATAAATATATAAAAGAAAAAAAAAAAATTTAGTGACAGCAGTGGCGGCCGAGTGGTAACGGCCCCGACTTACGAGTTGTAGGTCGCGGGTTCAAACCCAGGCAGGCGCATTACTTTGAGTAATTTATTTTATCACCACTGCTCTCAAAACGGAGAAGGAAAACATCGTGAAGGAACCGGCATGTCCTAGAACCAAAAATTCGAAGACATGTGACATTCACTAATCCGCACTGGGACCGCGTGGTGGATGACGGCCCATTCCTTCTCCTAGAGAAAGGAGGCCTGAGTCCCAGCAGTGGGAACATTAAAAGGCTAATTATGTATGTATGTATGTATAAATAAATAATTAGGATATTTGCTATAGGTACATAACATAACATGATTAAAAGATTGTCCATGGAGTTCTTTGCCTGTTCTTCTCCATAGAGATCTACACTTTGGAATATGCAATTTGATTCGACTTCTTGACAATTGAAAAGTATATGATTTGATTTTATTTTATTTTAAAATCTTCCAGTTAAACTTTTCTAAACTGATCTAAGCCAAAGGGCGGGCGTCTTTCAGCTGAAGTGATGTAGGTACATAGTGGAGATTGCTGGACATAGGGCTCCTCTAAGCACCGTGACTTTGACCGATCCTGTACCTCCTCGCAACCACCAAACTCCCATGACTCATACCAAGTCAGTAGTCAAAACAAAAGGTTTTAGTTTCTTATGGGAAGTAACTGAGATATCTCATAATTTTGCCGCAATTCCTAATCGCTCTTTTTTTTTTTAAAAAAAAAAAAACATCTTCAAATTCTTCTAAATTAATCTTATAAAAATCCTCTTGTCTTTCAAACAATACTTTACACAAAAAAAAAAAAACAGACTTAAGGCTCCCGACAACAGTTAAGACAAGTCGCACCGCCTCCAATCATGCGACTTGTCGCCGCGACCGCGCCTAATTCACTTATAAATATTCATGTTCTTACAGACGGTATATTGTGATACTTTGATTAAGTATCTTCTACCCTCCGAGATAAATGGAAGTCGTTCGTTTGTTCGATCTTCTTTTTTTATGAGTTTTAACCCTTGACGTGTTAAAAGATGCTACTGGTAGTTTTTTTTTGTTACGTCAATGTTTTTTGTCAAGGGGTTTTTGATGAAAAGTTGTGTTCGGTCGCTTTGTTGTGCGAGTGGAGGATTATGAATGTTTTCATTGTGTCATTTGGGGCTCACATCTATTGATTTTTTAAGAAAGTATACTAATATAATATACAATATAATATAGTCGTTGAGCTCCTTAGTAGTTCTGAGTTAAGCTACACGAATACTGACAAATACTTGCACTGACGGGACAGGTCCGCTCAGAAGTGTGTGGACTGTGATCTCAGACACCAATATGCATGGTTCTCATATGATTTGACCACTACATGTTTGCTGTATGGACTTTAAAAGAGACTAAACCCTGAGTTTGTTTCGGTGTTTTTTCTCAGGGTAAGCTAGGAAACACCGGCTTCATCTAGTTTAAATTGACAAAAAATTTACTTGTAAAAGTATTTTTAAAAAACCTATTTGCAAAATACATATCATTTATAATATAACGAAGAGGTTAATGCCTCTAGGGTAAACAAAGTAAGTATAAATGCCCCAGACGCTAACGTGCCCCACTTGCAAACCTAAGACAAGTTAAACTTGCGTTTTATAGTTTACGTCGCCGTCATACTTATAAACTAACCAGAACGGCTCAAATAAGCACCAAATTTTAAATGCGTGTCTTAGTTTTGCTAGTGGGGCATGTTACCGACTGGGGGATGTACGCCTGGTTTAGCATAATACGGTCTAACTGTCGCTTATTGAAAGAACAGGAACAGGTAATAAAGGACAGATATGTTCTTCATAAACTTCGTAAAAGTAGAAATTTGTCCCAAGGGGACCCACTCCCGCGATTTCGGGTTAACAAGTATATAATTCTGGACATGGTCTACTCGTGTGCCAAATTTGGTCACGTAGTTCGTTTGAACTTGAAAGAGTAATAAGCATATAGGTACACAAATTACATACATATAAACTTTCGCTTTTGTAATAATTCAAGAAGTGACAACGCACGCACACATAGACAGTGTGATTATGTAAGCAATTGATTGAAATTAGTAAATGTGCCGAATTGTCTAATAACTTAACATATCTGCTGAATAGGCTATTTTATTTAAGTATCATACATAACAAAACAGAAGCATATTGTTGCTTACGCTCACCGTTCGACAAATAGCTTTATTCAAATCATATTCACACGATTAAACAAAACATCAAATTCATCAGCTAGCATCGTTTGCCAAATGGCATTCATCATACAAATAAAATTTCCCCTCCCCTTAAACGAAATGTTTGATTTTAATTAACTCCATCGTTGATACGGCTCCTTATTAATAGGTCTGTTGTCGCTGTCGTGTCGCACGTCACTGGTAATCGCAGTCGCTTTGTCTTACCGTGTGGCTTCCCCCTTATTCGCACCTTCAGTGTTGCTTGTTATGAAATTAATTTTGTTAATTAGATTGGGTTAAGTTTTTTGTTTTGTTAAAATTTTACGTTTATTAGTCTCTTTTATACAGTAGGTACGTAGTTTTGAAGTTTGTAATTATACAAGTTTTCATTTTTCATGTGAAGAATTAGAGTCAAAAGTTTGAGACAAATACACATATAACACATTTACAAATATAACACGTGACTGGAATAATACTCACCCTTATATCTACGGACGGCGAGCAATGGGTAGCCTGCCGTCCAACCGTCCGGTAACCGTCCGGACCGAGCCCAAGTCGTCGACGGCGCCTATTGTTCCACGCGCGCCTCAGGGAGATGTCAGCAAATCGAAGGGGCCCAGCAGGGTCAAAGCCTACTGGGGCCATGGGTAGTGTGAAAACGAAACCCGGGGCCCTGGGACGAAGGCAACGAAGGAACAGGAATGGGTTTTTAGTCAGTAAAAGTCTGACACTATCTCGCGCTCTGCCCAAGAGCGGGATTTGTCATAAGATGATTTTCCCACCTAAAAAAAAAACCCTTATATCTACACCTTATTTAGAGAACTAAGTTACAATCAAAATATAAGCATTATTTTACTTGAATGCATATTGGTAGAGTTTTTTAAAGTAATTATTCTTCTTAATTATAAACAACTAACATGAACTTCGACGCATTACATTAGTAGCGCATGGGTATTGGTATCTACGCACGCACACACAAACATACTTGTCTTGACAGACAGACAGACGGACGGACAACAAAGTGATCCTATAAGGGTTCCGTTTTTTCCTTTTGAGGTACGGAACCCTAAAAATAGGACTATTTAATTAATAAATCTTGTTTATTTTAGGATAAAAGTATTTTTTATCTATTTTAAAAATAGCTGCAATTGATTTAGTAGACAATTCTGAACATTAAAATTTCAGGATAAGCGTTTGCTGAGTTAAATTTTGTGTGTACCTATAAATTTTATTTTTAAAACCACATGTATATTAACACCATTATAAGCAAAAATACTCACTAAATATACTCAAAATATAACCAGAATTTGTTATTCAAATATACAAATTGGAAAATGCTAATGCAAACTAGAAATTGGAGTCAAGACATCAAACTTGGATAATCAAAGCGAGTCTCCGCGCCCGGCTGCGCTTATAGACGAGGAACAGGAAATCTTCAACAGTACATAGAGGACTAAGGACTTTGCAGATGTGACATCACACCTACACGCACAACACGTTTTAGAAAAACAATCATTGTGCGTACAGCTAAAGAGTGGAATTCCCTTCCGGAATCTGTGTTTCCTGATGGCTACAACTTAGGGGTCTTTAAGTCAAGAGAGAATAGGTTGCTTCTAGGTAAACGCGTCCATCGTCAACCGCATCATCGCTTTCCATCAGGTGAGATAGCGGTCAAGCGCGAACCTATAACAATAAAAAAAAAACTTGATAAGTCTATCTTGTGTTATTTCGTGGGGCATACTGAAAGTTTCTGGATCTGGCCATTTACAATAAAATAATGAAAAAATAATTATAGAATTCGAAAATGGAACTATTTGCGAGCATGTTACTTTTTAATTTGCGAAGCTGTCATTTGTTTTTTCATTGTGGCGTCCTTTCGAAGATTGTGTGTCGCTATCAAAATGAATTTAAGTCGTGAACATTTTCGTTTAATGATTTATTATGATTTTCGTTGTGGCTTAAATCAACAAGAGAGTTGCCAGAGACTTCGATTGGCATTTGGTGATGAAGCACCATGTGTCCTCAAAGCAATGTACTCCTCCACCAAGATAACGCATTCTCTCATTTCGCTAAGTTAACACAAGCATAACTGAAGGTTTAAAATGTGAAACTGATGACGCATCCGCCTTAAAGCCCGGCCCTTGCACCCTACGAATTCTATTTGTTTCCAAAAATTAGAGACAAACTTAGAGGCACACGTTTTACGAGCCCTGAATCAGCTGTGAATGCGTTCCATAAAGCCATTGAAGAGGTCCCTAAAGAAGACTAGTCCAACTGCTTTTTACAGTGATTTTAGCGTATTTAAAAATGTATTAATTACGAGGGAATATACTTTGAAAAACAATAAATGTATCGTAAGTCTTATATCTAGTCTTATTTATCAGAATCAAGAAACTTTCAGTATGCCAGTATATTCTCCATTCGAAATATGATCAGACCTTTAGACAAACCTTTTTTACTATTCGTTCAATCGATTTTGACTTTTATTGCGTTGGTGGCATGATACATGGCGGCTGCAGTAAATTGTTGCTAGGTATTGTAACCACTTTTTAACCGACTTCAAAAAAAAGGAGGAGGTTATCAATTCGGTTGTATTTTTTTTTTTTTTTTTTTATCATCATTATTTTTTTTTTTTTTTTTATATTTGTTACCTCAGAACTCCGTCGTTTATGGACCGATTTGCAAAATTTTTTTTTCCCTTTATAGGATATGCTTCCAGATTGGTCCCATTTTTTTCAAAATCCAGTTCTGATGATGGAATCCATGAGGAATCGAGGGAACTCCTCAAAAATTATAGGCAACCCTATGGTAATTTTAGTATTTTCATCAAGAACTTAAGCATTTACAGTCAAAAAGTAACATTTGATGAAGTGGAACTGATGAAGAAGACCAGAAATGGTCAACGGAACTTCATACTCAAATAGATATCACAATGAAGATATAGTTAAGCGACTATGACAATACAAATAAATGAATGATTCTGAATAGTTACGTTGAAAATGGTATCATCGAAGTGATCTGATGATGATGATGGAGCCGGAAGGTAGGCACTGGAACTCCGTAATTAATCAATGTAACCTAGCCGTGTTTGGACTTATTAGCATTGTCATGGTTAGCACTTTGGCTATAAGGTACTATCGAACTGATCTGATGATGGAGCCGGAAGGTAGGCACAGGAACTCCGTAATTAATCAATGTATCCTAGCCGTGTTTGGGCTTATTAGAATTGTCGTGAGATGCTCTTTGGCTATAAGGTACTATCGAACTGATCTGATGATGGAGCCGGAAGGAGGAAGGTAGACACAGGAACTTTATAATAAAACAATGTAACCTAGCAGTATTTGGGTTAATTGGAATTGTCATGAGAAATAGGCACTCTGTTTATAAGTGTATCGCAACTAAAAAGTGTGAAATAAAAACTTTTTAGAAAAAAAAATAACCGACTTCACTAAAAAACACACTAAAAGGATCAAAATAACTTTAATTTCGGAAGTCGGTGTTAAATAAGAAACAAACAATACCGAGAAACACCGACTTCCGAAATTAAAGTTATTTTGATCCTTTTAGTGTTTTCTTTAGTGAAGTCGGTTATTTTTTTTTCTAAAAAGTTTTTAGGGTTCCGTACCCAAAAGGTTAAAGCAGGACCCTATTACTGAGACTTTGCTGTCCGTCCGTCTAGATAGACGGACGGACAGCAAAGATGTGCAGACAACTGATTAACGTATTTATAAATTTCTAAATAGATGCATCATCATCATCATCATTCATTTCAGCCGAAAGACGTCCACTGTTGGACATAGGCCTCCCCAAATGTCACCATAATGACCGGTCCTGTGCGTCTCGCATCCATCGGATTCCCGCGGCCCTCACCAAGTCATCAGTCCACCTTGTGGGAGGCTTTCCAATAGATGCATATTATAGATAAATTACACTCGGACACAGAACAAATGATCGTACTCTTCACACAAACATTTGGGTGGGAATCGAACCCACGTCCATAGCATAGCAGTCGAAATGGTGATGATGAAAACCAAGGAAGTCAAAGTACAAACACACAATCTGCTTATAAACTAACTAGACAGAAAAAATCAAGGCCAAAAACAAAACTTATGAACTCCGTCGATCACTCCCCATCTTTCCAATTTATTTAGTCTATGAGAAATCTTACTCGTCGGATTTAGTTAACATATGTAGTGCGAGGGGTCGGCCCGACCATAAATAATAATTCTAGCCCCGACTAGAGATAAATCGACGTATGCTAATATTGCCAAATTATTTATTGAGGGGTTCACCTTATCGAGTTCGGGTGAATGTGGGTGATGGTGGAAGGATTTTTCTGAATCTTAGAGTTTTCTTACTTGAGTCGTTTTTTTTTTAGGTGGGTAAATCATCTAATGACAAATCTCGCTCTTGGGCGGAGCGGGAGATAGTGTCAGACTTTTACTGACTAAAAACCCACTCCTGTTCCTTCGTTGCCTTTCGTACCAGGGCCGAGTCTTCCTTTCAGAATCAGACCCTTGGCCCCAGTAGGCTTCGACCCTGCTGGGCCCCTATAACGGTTTGCTGACATGTCCTTGAGGCGCGTGTGAAACAGTACGCGCCGTCGACGACTTGTCCAGACGGTTACCGGACGGTCGGACGGCAAGTTACCCATGGTTCGCCGTCCGCAAGCCCGCGCCTACGGTGACCGAAAATCGGGATCGGAATCCCGGCGGCGGTTGAGGCGTGAGGACCGTTGCCTCACGCGATCGGCCGCCTCCTTTGCTAACATTACTGCTTCGCAGAAGGAGGCGACCGCCTGCCACTCCTCCTTGGCCTGTACCAAGTCCCGGCGCGATCGCCCCCACGAGTACACGGCGTTGCTCTGCCCAAGCGGGGCACACCTCCACCATGTTACTTGAGTCGTCAGAATATCAATGAATTATTGAGGTATTTCGTTTCTATCAAACAAATCACTTTCTAAAATCAAATTAAAATCATAATTCAAGCACTAAAATTTTACTTAAATGCACTTAGGTACCTAGTGTTTTTAAAGAAATTATTTTTCCTAATTGTAGGCAAATAATATGGGAATAAAAGGAAAAGAAAAGAAAAAGAAAGAAAAATATTTTGTTTCTAAATTTAATGTCAGCGACCGATGAGAGAGAGAAGAGAGATGAGAGAAAGAGATGTCAGCAACCGTAGGGGCCCAGCAGGGTCGAAGCCTACTGGGGCCATACCCGGGGCCCTGGAACAATGGCAAAGAAGGAACAAGAGTGGGTTTTTAGTCAGTAAAAGTCTGACACGCCCTCGTGCTCCGCCCTAGAGCGTGGATGTCTGAGATGATTTTCCCACCTAAAAAAAGACCTACATTTGGTATATTTGATACACAAAAAAGGATCATAAAAATCTGTCAAACCGTTTCTGAGGAATTCCATGACAAACACTACGAGATCGAGATATTTTTATTTAAGAAGAATTACCTTGTAGGTTATAGTATCCTTTTTATTTTATAGAGCCCCCTCTAGCCTCTGCAAGCGATAGCAGAATGCTACAATATGTCACCCGTCGTTCCCGTCGAGGTGACTAACTGACTTGCAGCCAATAGCATACTCTTTATTGCACTTATTTGTCAATAACGTGCGCCGAACACGACCTGAGTTTTTGTTTTATGATGGCGTTAAGAATATTAAGACATAGCTTGGGAGAAAATTTTAAGAATTGTAGCTATTAATTTTAATAGGAACAACAGGGTGGAAAAAAGAAAAAATAGGAAGGAAAGTAATGGAAGGAACTGACAGTTAAAATAGTTTTTTTTTGTGTATGATAGGCTCGTGTTTGGCCACTGACCTATGTTTTTGGCGCAGTCGTGAGACACATTGTTGTTGTTGTATTTTTTTTATTTATTTAAGTTTTCAATACTTTTATTTTTTGTTTAATTTAAGTTTTAAATACTTTTATGTTTCTTTGTTTGCCAAATAAACATGTTTTCTTTTTTTCTTGCTTAGAAGTTCCAAGTTAAACATTAGCGTCCATTTGAAAGAAAAAGTATCTACTCGCATTTATTAAGTTAACAGTCACCCAGTACAAACAAAATAAACGCCAGGATCATTTGAAACCGGGTACATTAGAGTTTTAGAGGGGTGAGCAGTATGAAGCGCAGAGGAAATGAACAGGGAAACGAAGTACAACTGATAATAAGTTGTTACTTATTCAGATTAGAATGAGCGCCTTATTTATTTGCTTTTGCATATTTTTCTTGGAGGGAAAGAGTTTTTATCCGGAGTGTGTACCCTTGAGATCGTCAAATTTTACGCAAACAAAGACGTTGACAGAAGTTAGCTTAGTATACATGACTAGCGACCCGTTCCAGCTAAGTATACATGGCTAGTTTAGTATACGTGACTAGCGACCCGTTCCAGCTAAGTATACACGACTAGCTTAGTATATATGACTATCGATCCGTTCCAGCTAAGTATACACGACTAGCTTAGTATACATGACTAGCGACCCGTTCCAGCTAAGTATACATGACTAGCTTAGTATATATGACTATCGATCCGTTCCAGCTAAGTATACACGACTAGCTTAGTATATATGACTATCGATCCGTTCCAGCTAAGTATACACGACTAGCTTAGTATATATAACTATCGATCCGTTCCAGCTAAGTATACATGACTAGCTTAGTATATATGACTATCGATCCGTTCAAGCTAAGTATACATGACTAGCTTAGTATATATGACTATCGATCCGTTCCAGCTAAGTATACTCGACTAGCTTAGTATATATGACTATCGATCCGTTCCAGCTAAGTATACACGACTAGCTTAGTATACATGACTAGCGACCCGTTCCAGCTAAGTATACATGACTAGCTTAGTATACATGACTAGCGACCCGTTCCAGCTAAGTATACACGACTAGCTTAGTATACATGACTAGCGACCCGTTCCAGCTAAGTATACATGACTAGCTTAGTATAAATGACTAGCGACCCGTTCCAGCTAAGTATACACGACTAGCTTAGTATACATGACTAGCGACCCGTTCCAGCTAAGTATACACGACTAGCTTAGTATATATGACTATCGATCCGTTCCAGCTAAGTATACATGACTAGCTTAGTATACATGACTAGGGACCCGTTCCAGCTAAGTATACATGACTAGCTTAGTATACATGACTAGCGACCCGTTCCAGCTAAGTATACATGACTGGCTTAGTATACATGACTAGCGACCCGTTCCAGCTAAGTATACATGACTGGCTTAATATACATGACTAGCGACCCGTTCCAGCTAAGTATACATGACTGGCTTAATATACATGATTAGCGACCCGTTCCAGCTAAGTATACATGACTGGCTTAGTATACATGACTAGCGACCCGTTCCAGCTAAGTATACACGACTAGCGACCCGTTCCAGCTAAGTATACACGACTAGCTTAGTATACATGACTAGCGACCCGTTCCAGCTAAGTATACATGACTAGCTTAGTATACATGACTAGCGACCCGTTCCAGCTAAGTATACACGACTAGCTTAGTATACATGACTAGCGACCCGTTCCAGCTAAGTATACACGACTAGCTTAGTATACGTGACTTTTTTTTTTTTTTTTTTTTAAGGTGGGAAATCATCCAAATGACTTCTCGTGCTCTGGGTGGAGCGCGAGGGCGTGTCAGACTTTTACTGACTAAAACCACACCTGTATCCTTCAATTACCCTTTGCGTTCTAGGACTACGGGTTTCCCTTTCAGAAATTCTCCGCGGTCCTAGCTAGCGGGCATCGGCCCTGCTGGGCCCCTACGGTTTGCTGACATCTCTTTGAGGAGCGCGAGGATCACTACGCGCTGTTAACGACTGGGCTCGGTCCGGTTAATTACCGAACAGCCGGACGACGAGCTACCCAGTGCTCGACGTCCGCAAGCCCGCGTCTACCGTGGCTGGTAGTCGGGGTCGGAATTACGGCGGCTAGGACGTGAGGACCTTCGTTCCCTCACGCGTGCAGCCTCCTCCTTCGCTAGCATTACTGCTTTGCAGAAGGAGGCGACCGCCTGCCATTCCTCCTCGCTCCGGACCATAGCCTGAACCAGGGCCGGACGCGAAAGGTCGCTGCCGCCAATTGCCTCCACGAGGACACGGCGGTGCTCCGCCCAAGTGGGGCACACCTCCACCGTATGCTCCACCGTGTCCTCTGGGTGGTCCGCACAATGATGACACCCGGGCGTTGCTTCCGCCTGAATCCTATGCAGGAACCTCCCGAACTTGCCATGTCCGGTGAGGACCTGCGTCATGCGGTAGGTGAGGATGCCATGTTGCCGCTCCAGCCACTCCTCAAAGAGGGGACTTACCGCCATAATTGTAGCGTGCCCAGCACTGGGTTGCGACAGTCGCCGTCGCCATTCCACCATGAGATCCCGCCGGAACTCTGTCCGCCATGCCGCGACTTGGCGCGGCAGCGGAGTTTCGCCCCGGCGTTGCATCTCCACGCGCAAATCGTGCATGAGTGCAAGGACTGTTGCCTCCAAATCCCATGGTGGCAGGCCAGCAAGGAGGCTCGCCACTTCGCGGGAAATCGTGCGGTATCCCCGTACCATCCGGATGGCCATGACCCTCTGGCAAGCGTTCAGCATGGCCGCCGGTCGCCTTTGCAGCGACGGCGCCCACACCGGCGCCCCGTAAAGGGCCATGGACCGAACGATTCCCGCGTAGAGCCTCCGGCAGGAGGCGTCTGGACCCCCAAGGTTGGGCAGGAGCCGCTTTAGGGCAGCCCCGGTCCGTTGCAGTTTGGGAGTCAGACGTCGAAAGTGCTCCACAAAGTTCCACCGACTGTCGAGGACAAGTCCCAGGTACTTCATCGTCGACCCGACGTCGATGCGAACCCCTCCTACTGTTATTTGGGAACCCGGTGGTGGCGCGTTCCGAGGGCCATGAAAGCACATGGCCTCGGACTTGTGCAGTGCCACTTCGAGCCCCAACTCTTTGATCCTGTCCACGACTGTCGCAACCCCACGTGTCGCTAGTTCGGCCGCCGCCTGGTGTGACTCCCCCTGCGCCAGGACCAGCGTGTCGTCTGCGTAACAGACCACGCTGACCCCGTCGGGGAGGTCACCGCGCAACACGTAGTCGTACCCGATGTTCCACAAGGGCGGTCCTAGTACCGATCCCTGCGGAACACCGCACGACATCTCTCGCCGTCTCCACTCTCCCTCGTGACCAGGGTAGATGATAAACCTGTCCTTCAGGTAGGCCTCGATCAAACGACGGAGGTAGTCGGGCACCTGGTGATACCAGAGTGCCCTCCTAATGCTACTCCAGGGCAGGGAGTTGAAGGCGTTGGTGATGTCCAAGGACACCACCACTACGACCTTGCCCCGGGACACCGCATCCCCCGTCGTGAGGGCTCGCACGCGCATGATGGCGTCCACCGTGGAGCGCCCCCTGCGGAAGCCAAACTGGCTGTCCGAAAGATCCGGCCCTACCCGCGCTAAATGCGCGACGAGGCGGTCTGCAATTACTCTTTCAAAGAGCTTGCCCACCTCGTCGAGTAGCACTATGGGCCGGTATGCAGACGGAGAGTCCGCAGGGCGCCCCGGCTTCGCTATAAGGACCAGTTTCCCGGTCTTCCAACGAAGTGGGAACTGGCCCCTCTCCAAACATGTGCTAAACAGCCCTCTTAGTCGAGGCCCGAGTTCCTCCATAGCCAGGACCCAGGCTTTCCCAGGTAAGCCATCGGGTCCTGGGGCGGTATTTTTAGCGTTTAGCCTTCGTACCGCCACACTCATCTCTACCTCGGTCACCTCTGGAGTGTCGTCGCCATCGCCGTCGTGGTCCGCGTCGGACACCGCGAGAGGCGGAGCCATTGGCGGGGAAGAATGCTCCTCTCTTGATGGGAACAGAGCGTTCACTACACCCTCCACGAGCTGGGGCCGGAGACTCTGTGTCAGCGGGGGAGCCCAGGCGCGGAGCTTATCACGCACCATTTTATAAGGGCGTCCCCATGGGTCTCCATTCAGAGTCCCCAACCACACGTCGCGGGCCTGTAGTTTGGCTCGCCGTATCTCCGCTCGGAGGGTGCGCTTCGCCACCCTGTATCCCTCGTACAGCTCCGCCTCTATGGCCTCCGCATCCGGAGGGCGGATGCGGCGCCTGCGGTGTCTGGTGTACCGGCGCCGTGCGGCAACGCATGCCTTGCGCAGTTCCGCAATCTCCGGCGACCACCAGTAGACCTGACGCCGGGCACGTCCTGGCCGGACTCGGGGCATTGCCACGTCGCATACTTCTGACATGGCCTCCCGGAACCACTCCGCCTCGGCATCTATGTCAACAGGCCTGTCCGGTGCTGACACCCAGGCCTGTACGATAGCGGCTTCCAGGAGGAGCTCCCAGTCCAGCTGTTTTAGTGCCCACCGCGGACCACACGGGTTCTGTCGGACCGGCGCGGTCGAGGTCTGGGCGGAAACGTCAAACCGGATGTACCGGTGGTCTGAGTACGTCTCCACCCCCTCCATGACGCGCCAGTCAATGACGCGCGGAGACAGAGCGGGGCTTGCGAACGATATGTCCACCACGGACTCGCCCTGCATCCGCACGCACGTGGGGACAGAACCCCGGTTTAGGACGACCAGGCCTGACTCCAGGGCCCAGTCCTCCACCATCCGGCCCCGCGTATCTGTGTACCGGGAACCCCAAGCCAAGTTCTTGGCGTTGAAGTCCCCGCAAACAACCACAGGGAGGGATTGAAACCCGGCGACGACGATGTTCAACTCCATAAGGGAGTTGTGGAGATCGGTGAGAGTTCGGTTCGGGGAGAGGTATACACCTACCACTGCGATGTCCCCGAACCTTGCTGCCACGCAACCCTGTCCCCTCTTGACACCCTCTAGGGACGGGGTACCGGCGGCGGCCGACGAAATTAATGTCACCGAGCCGTTCAGATCCTGCACCCAGCCAGCCCTGGGTGGGACGTAGTACGGCTCGGTGACCACGGCGATGTTAATCGACCACTGCGCCATGCTCTGGAGCAACAGATCCTGAGCGAGGGCACAGTGGTTGATATTCGCCTGGAGGAGACGTAATGGAGCAATTATTGGCATTCCATTACAGTCTCCTCCCGAGCCCCCTGTGAGGGCCCTGCCGCGGCAGTTGCGGCGGTGGCTGTGGTTGCGGCAGCGGCGGCTGCGGCGGTGACGGCGGTGGTGGGGGAGGGCCTCTTGCCCTTACCCCTGGCTTTGGTTGGGGGAACGCAGTTCCTGCTCCCAGCCCGGTGTTCGGCTGGCTTGCCAGCCGCTGCACACACATAACAGTGAGGTGCAGCGTTACAAGCTACGGCTTTGTGGCCGGGCCGACCGCACTGGAAGCAGTGATCGCTTCTGTCCACCTCCGAGGTGCAGTGGACCCCTGCATGGTGGCCCACTTGGCAACGGAAGCACCTCAGAGGTTTGGGCTCCAGCAGCTTCACCTGCGCTGAAACCCAGCCCACCAAGAGCCTTCGGCCCTCCCCAGTTATGGCCTTGGCCGCCGACACGGGCCAGCTCACCGTGACGGTTCGCATGCCCGTGTTGTCGGCACGGATAGTGCCTGCCCGCAACTGGTCGCCAAGACACTTTCCCGTCCTGACGACCGCGGCCACCACCTCGTCCTCCGTCACGGAGTCGTCCAGGCCCATAATGCGCATATCGATGCATTTCGTGGGCCTGGATACTCGGGCCACCTCCGCGTCTAGGGACGCTCGTATCTTCTCCGCCAGAGCGTCCGCGGTGGGGCCGCTGTCCGCACCAGGGACTTCCAGCATGCGGCCTCCGGTTGCGGTGGTCCTCATTCGCAATCCCCCGGCGATGCCAAACTCGGTGAGGTCCACCGCCCGCTTCGCCTTGGTCATCACCTCGTTGTAGGTCGCGCCCTTCTTTTCCGCACCTGGCTGTAATGTGATCACTACAGCTGCGGATGTCGGGGCGCGAAGCCTAGCAGCGAGGGCCCTCTTCTTGCGCTGCTGCCGCCTTTCGCGCTTCTTGGCCGCCCTAGCCGCCTTGCCCACCCTTTTCTTCTCTCCGACCACTTGCCATTCGGCGTCGGCCGGAGACTCTACAGTTTGGGGTAGCGAAGGAGGCCGGCTCGCCACCGCAGCAGGAGCTTTTGCCGCCTTGCCTTTTTTAGGGGGGGGAACTGGTTTCCTCTGCTGTTGCTTAGCTGCCGGGGCTGGCCTCGCGGGTTCCGACACCACCGTAGACCCGCGTTTTGCTTGTCCCGACAGGCCCGGCTTGGGCGCAACAGCTGGGATCGCGGCGGCGGCGGCGTATGATGCCGCCTTCCGTTGGCCGGAGGCCGCAAGCGGTGGGCGCAGAACGATGCCCTCCAGAACGGAGAACTGCTGCTGCACCCGCTGCTGAAACTGCTGCTGCTGCTGCTGCTGCTGCTGCCGGAAGGCAGCCAGCTCCTGCCGCAGCAGGGTCAGGACCTCGCTCTCTGGCTGGGGCTGTGACTGGGGCTGTGACCGTTTGCGTCCTCCTTTTGGCGCCGTCTCGGGGCCAGCTCCTCGGATACTAGCCAGGTCCGCCTCGAGCCGCCCAATCCTCTTATTGAGGGGCTCCAAGACGGTACCCAGTGCCTCCGTAATTGAGGTCGTGCCTTGGGAGATAGCTTCCCTCTTCTTTGACTTCTCCCTTTTTTTAGACACGCTCGTTAAGGCGGCGACCACAACCTCGGTGAATCTGGCCATCGCCTCCTCCATGCCATCTGGCTCGCTTGCAGAAGGCTCCGAGGGACTGCCCTGACCGCTAATTGCCCCGGAGTGGCGCCCCTCCCTGGCGATTTCCAGGGATCGCCTGGCTGCATCCTGGGCAGTGAGCCCCCTACCCCTTCCTGTCTTGCGGCCCGCCCCCCGCCCAGCGGTGGAAATCTTGCGGGCCGAAGCCTCATCAGAAGACGACCCCTGACCGACTCCCGACATGGGGCGCTTCCGGAGGAACTGGTTCCTCCTGGGAAGGGTGTCTGCAACCTCCATTATCTCTGGGGTGAGCGAAGATCCGGTATCGGAATCCGACGCCGCATCTCCGCTCACCTTCCTAAGGCCGAAGCTCCTGCCGGCCTGTTCGGTACCCGCTGGCGTCGCGGATGTGCTGGGAACGGGTCCCAGGGACTCCACGCTACGAGCGGGTGAGCCACCCTGGCTCAGTGCGTCCACAGAGGACGCACTGAATAAACAGAATACGAGGGGCAGCCCGAGCTCTGCTCGGGGAGGGATTCTCCTGCATGCAGGTACCCTCCTGGGGTAATATTATTTTTATTACTCGCGCTCATAGTGGTGCTGAACACAGCTTTGCCTTTTTGTCAATGGGGTGGGGTCCCCAATAAACACGTTCGCCATCATGGTCGTGTCTGATATGCAGACATGTACCAGAGGCGAACCCACTCTCCAAAACCCACTGTCCAAAAACACCAACAGCTGTTGGTGCCGATGCTTTTGGACAGCGCACCCTCCGTGGCGGTCCGTCTGGACTCCGCCCTGAGTGTGTTCCTCTTGGTCTGGTCTCTCACTTGAGGCCTTCCGGCATGAGTAGCTCTACCGGCATAGCCCTCAAGATCACAGAGACACGCAAGCCCCACCACGACGACAACGTGGGAACACAGTTGGTGGGGTAGTATACGTGACTAGCGACCCGTTCCAGCTAAGTATACATGACTAGCTTAGTATACATGACTAGCGACCCGTTCCAGCTAAGTATACATGACTAGCTTAGTATACATGACTAGCGACCCGTTCCAGCTAAGTATACACGACTAGCTTAGTATACATGACTAGCGACCCGTTCCAGCTAAGTATACACGACTAGCTTAGTATACATGACTAGCGACCCGTTCCAGCTAAGTATACACGACTAGCTTAGTATACATGACTAGCGATCCGTTCCAGCTAAGTATACATGACTGGCTTAGTATACATGACTAGCGACCCGTTCCAGCTAAGTATACATGACTAGCTTAGTATAAATGACTAGCGACCCGTTCCAGCTAAGAATTCCTTGAAATTATCTGCTTTTCCTTACTAAAGTATGTATTTATTTTACTATTTATGTACACACAAAAAACATAAAAAGACAATAGTACAAAGATACTGCTTATTTCCAAAGAAATTTCTTCCAGCAGACGAAATGTGAAAAGAAATTAGCCAATAGTGTGTAGGAAGCCAGAGAAGAAGCATGTGTGAAATCTTAATACAAACTATCAAATAATACAAATATGTAGTTAAATATAAAAACGAAATACTTATATGTATATATAGTACATTTAAATATTTCCATATGAATCAAACTGTATATTGGTGAAAACCGCATAAAATCTGTTCAGTAGTTTTCAGCAGGTAAAGAGGACTTATAATTTACTAACTTCTGCCGGCGCCTTTGCCCACGTAAAAGCAGAAAATATATAGGTAGCCTACTTCACTCAGTGATAATGTAGCATTCTACTGTAGAGAGAATTTTGCAATCGGTACAGTTATTTTGGAGTTTATTTATTACAAACGAAAATACAAAACTATTTTCTTTGTAATATTAGTATAGAAGTATAGATATTGTTCACGTTTTACTCTGTATAAAAAAAACTGAGCAAGTGCGAGTCGGACTCGCGCACTGAGTGTTCCGTACAAACTTACCTATGAAAACAGTTCAATTCCCGAATTGAGTCACGAAGATTTTTTTTCGAATCGCAAAAAATAACAAATTGTGACGTAACTACAAATTTACAGTTTTCAGATTTTTTCCTATAATTGTGCTATGAGACCGTGCTTCATACCAAATTTCAAGATTCTAGGTCAACGGGATGTACCGTATGAATTTTGATTTCCTTGAGAGTGTTGAAATATACGTTTATTGTGACATAAACGGCCGTATCTTTTTTTAGTTAACTTAGAAGTTTGATTTTTTCACAGTTTCGAGGGACCGCAGACCTGAGTATATGCTTTTAATTTCAACTCGATACCTCCACGCGTTCCCGAGATATCTGTCTTCACAGACAGACAGACAGACGGACGGACAACAAAGTGATCCTATAAGTGTTTCGTTTTTTCTTTTTGAGGTACGGAACCCTAAAAAAACAGAAAAGCAACACTTGCTTTATTATAGTCCAACAAAACTGTTTCTGCTCTTTCTAATTTCCTTAAAAACTAAAGTACCGCTAAGGAATGTCCCTAAAAACGTCCGGTGGCACCATTATTCAAAAGTAAAGCTAACTAAAGTTTAACGGACCGTCAACTGCTGCCCCATTACAGTTATGACGTGCAGTTTTAATCAGTGCCAAGTTAACTGCCGAATTTGCATAGCGATAACTTATTCCATTACATTTAACTATGTAGTTGCCTTGAATTTGTAGCCTATAAACGTTACATGGGGCTTGGCTTGACAGTGTTTAAACAGTCAGTAATTTTAGTAGTCTTATGTTCTTTTTTTGGTTTGATCGTTGTCATTGTTCATTGTAGAAATCTATTAGTGGTGTGAAATTACCAAATATCCCGCTCTAGGTGAAGTGAGAAGGAGTGTCAGACTTTTACTAATAAAACCTTCCAGCGTTCTTTTGGTTGCCTTTTGCACTCCAGGGCCACAGTAACTCGTTGGAAAAATCCTGCGGCAGGCATCGGCCTCAGTGGGACCCGTACTTTTGCTGATATTTTTTAAAAGCGTGCGTGAAATACGACGTTAACAAGGGCCTGGTTCATAATGGACGGCGAGCTACCCTACTTACCAAGTTTCAACAGAGTAGTTCTTATAGTTTCGGATAAAAGTGGCTGTAACATAAGGACGGACAGACAGAAAGACATGACGAATCTATAAATAAGGCTTCCGTTTTTTTGCCATTTGGCTACGAAACCCTAAAGACGGAACCCTTATAGGATCACTTTATTATCCGTCTGTCTATCAAGACCTTTTACCTCGAGAATGCGTGGAGGTATAGAGTTGAAATTAAAACCATATACTGAAATCTGCGGTCCCTTGAAGCTGTAAAAAAAAAAAACTTCCAGGTTAAGGGAAAAAAAGATACGGCCGATTATGTAGCAAAAAGCGTATATTTCGACACTCTCAAAGGAATCAAAACTCATAGGGTACTTCCCGTTGACCTAGAATCTTGAAATTTGGCATAAAACAAGATCTTATAGCACACACATAGGATTAAATCTAAAAACAGTAAAGTATATTTTTTTTGTGATTCGGTTAAATCTTCGGGACTCCATTTGGGAATTGAACTATTTACATAGGTAAGTTTTTTGAACCCTCAGTGCGCGAGTACGACTCGCACTTGCCCAGTTTTTTAATTTACAGTTTGTTGTTTTACTAGCATCATAATAATATAATTATTGAGTTATAGACTTATAATATATCGTTGGTGTGTCTAAAAAGACACCAAAAGGTGAAAGATAATTATATCGCGACGATTGATCTATTTTTAAACCCTTACGACATCCTTCATAGACACGACTGCTAAGTGCTAATAAACTAGACGAGTTACAAAATTATAAATACATTACCGTAAGTTAATACATCTGATAGTTAATTAAACGTCCGTTTTAAACGGTTGTGGTGCAACACACCTATCATTTATTATCTTCGTCTATTTTTCCGCTAATTACTAATTTATTGCTCCAATTAATATATTCCTTTTTACATCCGTTAATACAAGGCTGCTCAACTCATTTTTAAGGCGGGCCATAATTTTAATTCCGAGTTAGATGATCTATTAAAATGAGTTAAAAGTAACTACAGTGTTATATATATTTAGAAGTATCATACTTTTACAGACTAAAACCACCGGTGTTCCTTCAGTTGCTATTTTCGTTTCAAGGCCGTGGTGACTCTTTCGAACAATCCCGCAGTTTATAATAATAATAGGTTTTCTTTAAAAATGATTTAATTTTTTTTTAATACATAGTGTGCATTATATTTTAAATATTTCAATAAAAAAGTGAAATATTTAAAATTTTCAATAAAGAAATAATAAGTCATTTTTACGTTTATTAAACAACAACATTATTACAATCATGTTAGTGTTAGCGTGTGTGTGTGTTGTGTTAGCGTTTTGCCTCGTCGTTTATACCGCGTACATCGAGGGACTGGAATAATTTGCCTGCTGCGATTTTCCCGTCCGATTATAATTTGGGTCTCTTCAAGGCTAGAGTGAATAGGCTCTCAATAAATTAGTGCGCCTCACCATCAACGATTGCATTACCACTTACCATCAGGTGGAATCGCAGTCAAGCACTAGTTTATATCAATTAAATAAATGTTAGTTAACGTATTAACATATCAACACAAACCATCCCCTGGCCATGACCAGCCCCTGGAACGCAAGGTAAAAAAGGAACATAGGAGTGGGATTTAGTCAGTAAAAGTCTGACACTATCTCCCGCTCAGCCAAAGAGCGGGGGATGTCATAAGATGATTTTCCCACCGAAAAAAAAAATACAAACCATGATAGGTTTAAAAGCGGAATGAATGTAATTGAAGAAAAATTTAAAGTCGATATCAAGTCTGAAATATGTTTTTTATTAAATTTTGATATATTTATTTAATTATTTATAACTTAATATTAAAACCAAAACGCGTAAGATACTTGGGTGGTGGTCCTTAGGTTGGGCGGCCCTGCTTTAGTATCTATAATTTCTCGTGACAAACTTCACTGCCTTGGGCATAAGTACCAGCAATTAATGCGTTTATATTACTATTACATAAACGTTAATTACATGATCTTATATTGCCGTTAAGATAATACAGTAAAAATGACTTTTCGTGTTAAAGTAAAAGTGAAGATGCAGAGTGACCTCACGTTTAATTTTCAGGATATTTCATTATCATCATCGTTTTTTTTTTTTTTTTTTTTTTTTTTTCATATGGGTTCGCGCTTGACCACGATCTCACTTAAAGGTAAGCGATGATGTGGTCGACGATGGAGCACGCTTACCCAAAGTAAACCTATTCACTTTTGACTTAGAGACCCCTAGGTTGTAGCTATCAGGAAACACCGACTCCGGTAGAGAATTCCACTCCTTAGCTGTACGCACAATAAATGTGTTCCCAAAACGTTGTGTACGTATGGCGGTCTAATGACGGAACGGGCTTCTCGCATCAACGGACTCGTACGACCCTCATCGTTATCCTTCCACCGCTGAGTCTTCCGATACACGGTCGCCACTCTATAATCTTTACTGAAAATCAAACCATCATGCCAGTTAACTCCGTCGACCTACTGACGATTCGGACTCAGTATATTCGGGCACAGTGTCCGAATTGTCATATTTTTATTTCAGTATTTTTTTCTCTTCTCTACGATTCGGACACACACTGTTTTGTACAGTCAGATAAAAAGTTTTAAAATATAATATATACAGGGAAAAAATCGTTAAGGCAGCCACTTTGGGTAATAAATTTCTTTCTATTATATTTTAAGACTTTTTTTTTATCTGACTGTACTAAACAGCTTCAATAAATTTGGTAGTGTCCGAATCGTCAGTGAAATATATTGAAAATAAAATGTATCGATTCGGACACGGTGTCCGAATTGACATATTTTTATTTCAATTTTTATTTCACTACGATTCGGACACACACTGTTTTTGTACAGTCAGATAAAAAGTTTTAAAATATAATATAAATGAGGAAAAAAAGCATTAACAAAACTATTTTAGGCTAGATTTAAGGCGGCCACTTCGGGTAATGAATTTCTTTCTATTATATTTTAAGACTTTTTTTTATCTGACTGTAATAAACAGCTTCAATAAATTTGGTAGTGTCCGAATCAGCAGTGAAAAAATATTGTAAGTAAAATGTATCGATTCGGACACTTTGTCCGAATATATTGTGTCCGTATCGTCAGTAACTCAACCTGTCTACTGTTAGGTTAGGTTAGCCACCCATATTATGTCAGAGAGACACAGAAGAAAGATTTGTAATTTTTGTTTGTATAATATTTTTTTTTTTTTTTTTATTTAACAATTTATGTACACACAATCATAAATACAAGAAAAGAAGATACTAATAATAATAAGAAACAAAATTACAAATATTTCCTTGATAAAAAATTAGTCTGTAAGTGTAGCTTAGACAAAATATTTTCAACAAAACTCTAAATAAATCCAGCACATTACAATAATATAGTTATCCAGTATTTAGATAATATCTGCTGGATGAATTGTAGTAATGCCGGTGCTAAGGGTTACGACATTTATTCATAGAGGTCCGGACCGACCCATGATTCATAGACAATGTTAAGGGGAAGGTCTGTTGGTATAGAAATGAGTTGTTATTGTTGTATAGATGTTTTTTAATCTACTTTAAACTTTTATAACTTAGTATATATGTTATGTTTAATATTTTGATATAGATTCAATTTAGTTTTTTTGAAATTATTTTTTTATCGATTTTGGTTCACTAACCTGTACCAGGGCTTTTTTTAAGGTGGGAAATCATCCAATGACATCTCCTGCCCTTTAAACCCCGGGGCCCTGGAATGCAAGGCAAAGAAGGAACAAACGAGTGGGTTTTAGTCAGTAAAAGTCTGACACGCCAAGCCCCCCGCTCCGCTTAAGGGCGCGTATGTCATCAGATGAAAGACGTAATTTAATATTATCTTTTAGGTAAATAATCTAATTTTAATATCTTAAAAAGTTAATAAAGAGGCTATTCATTATTATTTTAATATCTTTAAAAAATAATATCTTGGTTTCTATGCTTAAAATAAATGCACACTTTCCACATTAAAATTGACCCGCCTATAACCTTAAGTTAGCCATTACATACTTAACCTACTATTAATAAAATATGCATAATAATTGGATATTATTAAAAACAGCTTGTGAAACATAATACAAGACATTAATTTTCTAATAAAACGATGGCCAATTACATCTGAAATTGCCGTAGGTTCGTAAAATGAGGATATTTTCGGTTTTTAGTACCTATAATAATAAAAATAACCGTTACTTTTGCTATTATAAAAAGTGATTAAGCACACTGATGCATATTGGTATAATTATTTAAGTATTTACTATAGTAAGTACTAAAATAATTCTTAGTTAATTAGGAAGAATATTTATCTAACACAGTGTTACCCAACCTGTGCTGTGTGTGGGTCTGCAGTCTACCGGGGGTCCGTAAGAGTCAAGATAAGTCCGCGAAAGGTCTCAGTATTCCAAACTTTCCAACTGAAAAATTAAATTCTTCTTCTTCTTTTCAATTCCATGGTAAACTCATCAAACTGTTTGGGCCCAATAGGTGGCTACGTTAATAGCAGCATCGGTGGCACTCATCAAATCCTCCAAAGTGCAGGTATACTTGGGGCATTCTAATGTGTGGCTCATGTACATATTGAACAGGAGCACCGCACTCACATTGAGTACCCGACGGGTCTATAAAACCTCATTTTGCCAAGTTCTGTGTGCAACGGCCTACCTTGGTGCGCAACTGATTTAGTGCTTCCCATATAGGCCACTGCAAATCGCGCCCAGGCTAGATGTTCTTGGGGTTTCAAGAAGTCGGATGGTGGTAGGTGATGAAAAATTAAATTGATTCGAGATTATTATAAGTTTCTATCAGAAATGTTATGTTATCTATGACAATGCCAGTTACTTTTGATTTTAAACAATAGGTGTGCTTCATGTTTATAATTAAACTAGCTTCTGCCAGCGGCTTCGCCCGCGTAAAAGTAGGTTTCTCCATACAGATTTTTAACCCCCGTTTCATTCCTTTAGGTTAATGCGAATTTTGGAAAATCCTCTCTTAGTGCTCGCCTACGTCATAAAAGGAAACCTTGTGGAAAATTTCAATTTCTAGTCCCAGTAGTTTTGGCTGTACATTAATATGACAGTCAGTCAGTTTCTTCTTTTATATATATAGAAGAAACCAAAGTGGCTTTCGATAAAAAAAAAGTTTGGAAACCAGTGTGAACGAAAAGAACCAGAAAAAAAGAAAAGAAAAGAATTATAATTTTATTATTAAGAACCTTAGTTCTCGTGCACATTAAATATATATATATAGGATAATTACACATATGTAAATATGTATAAGATATTACCTGTTTAATTTACTGTCATCATTTCAGCCGAAAGACGTATACTGCTGGACACTAGGCTTCCCACAAGTGTCGCCACGACCGGTCCTATACGTCTCATATCCAGCTTATTCCTACGACCTCCACCAAGTTAATATTATAAATCCCTCCATTCAAACTGGGTTGCTACAAAAAGTTGATAGAACAAAGCAAAACTCGATATATATATTTTGAGAAACATGCTTAAGTTTTTGGAATGGCTTATTATCATCATTTTTAAAGCTTTTCGTTACCCGCTACTTAATATTAGAAGGTTAAGCATAAGCATAAGCATAATCAGCCTTTTAATGTTCCCACTGCTGGGACTCAGGCCTCCTCTCTAGGAGAGGTTAATTAGGTATTATTTGAACTTTTTAATTATCAAATGCCTAACCAAACAAATTTTTATTCATTTAATTTTTTATATCTTCAAGAGGAAAGTAAAAGAGATTTTTTTTTTTACAATAAACGTAATATTTTTTTAGTTTTTTTTTCATAGGCTGTACAGTATAGGCTATTAAAAAAAAAAAAACTGGCACCACGCCGTTTGCCCACTGCTGGGCAAAGGCCTCCTCCATCTTCTTCCACGTATTGTTTTCTTGAGCCACCTCAAACCAACGTAATATTAGTATGTAAAATAATATTTTCATATATATTTTTTTTTATTTAGGTTTATGTTGCTCACTGGAATCTGGATGCTATCCTCAAATATGATCAGCCTAAGGTTTGCTGGGAGAAAACTTATTGTTGAGTTATGCTAGAGGCTTCAAGGCTTCAATCACTGTGTACCATGTTTAGTTTTTCTGTACAATGATTAATTAAGAATTATAATAGTCGTATATTCATCAAAACAAATAATGCAAACGACTAGTTAGGTCTTCCCCTTAAGCCAGTGGGTGTAAGGTCAGCATGTGAACACGAACGCAATGGGAACTTCAAACTGATACTATTTGTGTCAGAGTTCATTCTATTGAACAGGTGGTACTAACGGTTGTATGTAGGTATATGTGGGTAGGTAGGGATACCAGAATTCTGAGTACAAATGCCTGTCCCGCTGGGGCCGAAACCTGCTAAGGCTGCGGGAGTGTTCGAAAGTATTGCTGTTGCCCTGAAACGCAAAGGGCAACTGAAGGAACACAAGTGGGTAAAAAATAATAATATAGATATGTTAGTTAGTCTATAAGGTATTTGAGATATGGGTAGATACTGTTTCATGAAATAAAATGTTTTTTTTTTAAATTTATTAATTGTGTGTGTCTAAAGTGGCAGTGGGCAGGGCACATTGCTCTCAAAACGTAGCGTTGTAAGGCTTCCAATAAGTTGGACCGATGACCTGGTAAGGGTCGCGAGAATCCGATGGATGGCAGACGCACAGGACCGATTGTTGTGACGACACTTAGGGAAGGTCTATGTCCTAAAGTGGACGTCTATGATGATGATGGTTTACGTATTTAATCGGGTAAAACGAAGACGGACACTTCCACTCGCTCCATCTAGAGTGGTAAAAGTTATAGAGAAAGAAAAAAAAGAAAGAAAAACGTTTATTTGTACCTCACACATACAGTAAAATTAAAAAAAATAGTAGAATACATTGGAATTAAAATATAGTTGAATTAAAAAAGGCCTCTAGGTACATTCCGGAAGTACTTGCAGACCTTGGTACTCAGAAATATGGTAACCCTAGTTATCCACATTCCTATACTTAGACATTTCGTCAAAACGTTAGACTATAGTCGCCGGGAACGGAACCGGTCGTGGGTTCAAACCCAATCAGGCGCATTAATTTGTGTAATTTATTTCATCACCAAAGCTCTCAAAAAGGTGAAGGAAAACATCGTGAGGAAACCGGTATGTCCTAGAACTAAAATATTCGAAGATATGTGACATCTACCAACCCGCACTGGGCCCGTTGGTGGATTATGGCCCATTCCCTTTCCTAGAGAGGAGGCCTGAGTCCCAGGTGTGGGAACATTATAAAGCTTATTATGCTTTATGCTATATTATGATTATGCTATATTTTGCAGTTATGCTCTTCTCATCGGCCATCTTATTTTTTTTTTTTATTAATGATAGGCTCGCGTTTGACCACCATCTCACCTGATGGTAAGCGATGATGTGGTCGACGATGGAGCACGCTTGCCTAGAAGTAGCCTATTCACTCTTGACTTAAAGACCCCTAAGTTGTAGCTATCAGGAAACACAGACTCCGGCAAGGAATTCCACTCCTTGGCTGTACGCATAATAAATGTGTTCTCAAAACATTTTGTGCGTATGGGTGGGATGTCTCCATCTGACCCATTCTCTCTTCTAGAGAGGAGGCCTGAGTCCCAGCAGTGGTAAAATTAAAAGGCTGATTATGAGGTGATTATGCTATAGTCACCGTATTCAAATTTCGTCAAAACCATAAAACTAGCAAATTATCTCTTCTCCTCTAACGTACTGCTAATTTCTTTGGTTGGTTTTTTTCAAGCGAAGTTCAGTGGCTGTTTCAATTATTTGCAAATTGATTCTTAGTGGATATTGTGTTGTAAAATTGGTGTAGTTTTTTATCTGAAGTGTCGACACGACTAGATAATATATTATGTGGAATCATTGAACCAGCCCCGATGATCTTGGCAAAATGGAACTGGGATTTTTACTGTTGTATCACGACTACCTAAGCGAAGTCTGGCGAGAAGACTGATTCGACACATTTTCTGCCAAATACCTACTGCAAAAATATTACAATGTGTCACTTTCACATTCTAATAGAAAACAAGTGACTGTGTATCAAAAACCAAATCATCATTTCAGCCGAAAGACGTCCACTGTTGGACATAGGCCTACCCAAGTGTCGCCACAATGAACGATCCTGTCCGTCTCGCATTCATCGGATTCCCGCAAACCCTTATCAGGTCATCGGTCCACCTTGTTGTAGGAGGCCTTCCAACGCTACTTCTTTCTGTACGTGGTCGCTATTCCAGAACCTTTCGGCCTCATCGACCATCCGTTTGGCGAGCAATGTGCCCTGCCCATTGCCACTTAAGTTTGGCGATTCTTCGTGTAGCATAAGCATAAGCATAATCAGCCTTTTAATGTTCCCACTGCTGGGACTCAGGCCTCCTTTCTCTAGGAGAGGGAATGGGCCGTAATCCACCACGCGGGCCCAGTGCGGATGGGTAAATGTCACATGTCTTCGAATTTTTGGTTCTAGGACATGTCGGTTTCCTCACGATGCTTTCTTTCACCGTTTTGAGAGCAGTGGTGATGAAATAAATTACACAAAGTACTTAGCTTGGCTGGTTCTGAACCCGCGACTCTTAAGACGGAGCCGTTACCACTCGGCCACCACTGTTCTACTCATTCTTCGTGTATCAAAAACTAAATACATACTTTTTAAACTCGACACTGGCTAAATGTACCTATAAGCCGTGCAAAGGCATAATATTAAAAAAAAAGTCTTCAAGAAAGTACAGTCACTCACAGCTGTATATTCACAATCTTCTCGAACTTAATTTCAAACAAGTAGATCGCAATGGCGGCACCATCAGCATTAACATAGATCCCTCGACACGCAATAAAACAATAATTAAATCCCACCGCCAGAGGGCGCTGGAAAAAATCCAATTTACTTTTACTGCTGTCCCTTAGTCAAGTGTAATGCGAGCTTTATATTGTGGTCTAATTTTATTGAACTGATGTGTTTTGGTGTCAATGTTCTTTTGATTAGTATTGAATTAGACTGGTCTACTTTGCCTTTTTTAAGTACCTAGGTCGGCTAAAACGGAAACCTTCAAGGATCACTTTGTGTCTGTCTGTCAAGACCCCTTTTTTCAGGAACGCGTGAAGTTATGAAGCTGAAATTTAAATCAAATACTCAAGTCGGCTACTAAGTCAACGTAATCTAAAGATAAGGATGTTTACGCTCCGTTTAGGCGCATATTTTGACACTCGCTAGGAAATTAAAACCTATAGGGTACTTTCCGAAAATAAAATCATCAAATGAATTCTCACGCTCTAGTGTGGGGCGACAGGCAAAAGGCGACAGCTTGACAGACTTTTACTGACTAAAACTCTCCTATGTTTCCTTCGTTTGTTGTTTTTTGTGTCGTGGTCGCCATTCCAGAACCTTTCGTCCCCATCGACCATCTGTTCTGCGAGCAATGTCACCCACTGCCACTTAAGTTTGGCGATTCTTCGGGCTATGTCTGTAACCTTGGTTCTCCTGCGGATATCTTCATTTCTAACGCGATCACGCGAGGAAACTCCGCATATGCCTATAAAATAATAAAAACACTAAAACAATATAAAAAAAACATAATACCAGTTGATTAAAGAATCAGGTAGGGTAAGTACCTACAGTAATGCATGATATACTTATCAAAAGGAAAGGAAATCAGACTAATATTATAAAAGCGAAAGTTTGTGACTGTGTGTATATTACACACACAAACTTTTGCATTTGTTACTTCTTCACGTTCGAACGGCAGAACGAATTTCGATGAAACTTGGCACACACACAGGATATTTTTTATCCTAGGAATACAATCCCTTAGAATAATCCTCTACTAAAACGCGGGCGAAGCCGCTGGTAGCAGCTATTCGTTGTATAAGTGCAAGACAAAACAAAAATAGGAAGCCACAAGCGTCACAAACTAAACGCCAACATAATCTCCCAAAACATATTCCCAAACCAGTCAACTTTTAACCCAAGATACTGCACCAAAAGTCGAGAAAGTGCAAAGTTGTTAACTCAAGGCTCGTTGACGCTCATTTAACGTCATTAAAACGCCCGAGTACCGTCATTAAGACGCTCGTAAACCGCTCTAGGGGTTAGCGGAGTCACTCGCTAGGGATTTTTCACGTTTGTTTCGAGCCTTAAGTTTTGTGTAAGGATTAGTTAGTTATTTTTGTTCTTGAGTGTACTTCGTTATGAATTATAATTTCGAGTTGTGCAGGTTATTTTGTTGTGACTTGTGTGGAGTGGTGCAAAATTTGCAAAGAGTCTAATGATTATTTATTTTAAGTTATTTATTAATAAGCTATTGCCAGCAGCTTCAGCAGCAAATTAGCAATTTTTCTAACATATATTACAGGCTTAACTTTTCGAATACCTTAATTAGAGACACAATAGAAAGACAATGAGAGAGCGTTTGCTTGGGGTTTATTGAATTAAAACGAAATCTTTGATTAGTACGTGTGCCATCAATGACATATGGCACGAAAACTATCCGGCCTCATCATCATCATCAGCATTTCAAATGTTGGACATAGACTTCTCTCAAGTGTCGCCACAACGATCGGGCACAGGACCGGTCACTGTGATGACACTTGGTGGAGGCCTACGTCCAACAGTGATCGTCTGTCGGCTGAAATAACGAATGTTGATAGCAAGGCCGTGATACGGGCTGCGGTTTAAAGCTAACAAGTAAATATTTAACCCAATAGAATACTCCAGAACACTTCGTCTATCTAAATACCTATCCTGCAAAGTTAAGGAAGAAAATTACCGTGAGAGTCTATTTATCTTAGGCTACAAATCTGTATTCACTTTAATCATACATCTTTACCTACGTGCAGAGTTTTACAAAGTGGTGATAATGTCACAACAGTCGCGATGCCAGGTTTATCTTGACTAGCGGCGATTTATATGTTAACTGTTATATGTTGGTAATTTGGCATCCATAGCTATGACTATGTTATAGGTGCTATCTTTAAATCTATACATAAATAATAAATCTGTAGAAGATCTGTAAAATATACGAAATCTATTTATATAACTTTTATACATTAAAATTGTGTGTAACTTGATATATTACTTAGGCTTTGTTTCATCGCAATTGGGTTACTGTATGGAAAGGTATACTACATTCATTGACTGTTCAGTTAGTTATTATTAATATTATATTAAATAAACTTTATTACGTCAAGACCCTTTATCTCGGGAACGCATGGAGGTATCGAGTTGAAATTAAAACCGGTCTGCGGTCCCTTGAAGCTGTGAAAAACATCAAATTTCTCTTCTCACGAAAAAAAAAGATACGGCCGTTTATGTCGCAAAAAACGTATAGTATTACGAGTCTCTCAAGGGAATCAAAATTCAAAATTCACTTCTCGTTGACCTAGAAACCTGAAATTTGGCATGAAGCAAGGTCTCGTAGCACAAAAAAAAACTTTTTTTGTGATTCAGAAAAATCTTCGTAACTCAATTCGGGAATCGAACTGTTTTCATACGAGTAGGTAAGTTTGTACGGAACCCTCAGTGCGCGAGTCGGACTCGCACTTGCCTGTTTTTTTTATTTTATTTTTATGTAACTGAAAGGTACAAAGGCGGACTTAATGTCTTAAGTATTCTCTACCAGTCAATTTAGGGTGGTCGAGAGACAATAAATGGCAAAATGGCTAAAAATCAATGTACTAACATAAAAATCAATCGGGAGTATATTATCCCGGAAAAACTCAATCAAAAAGGAGAGATACGATCATTCAATATCAATAAATGTCTCACTTCTTTTGACGAAGGGGTGTCATGAATGCACACACAATACAATACAAGCGGATAACAAAGACATACAAAATAATAGGAAATCCTCCTTTTTCGTAAAAGGTATTTTCCTATCAGTTCAATACTCTTCATGACAATGCAATCGCTCCATTATGAAGAATCTGATTCTTTAATATGAGATAGCTTCGTCTCTCATTACTTACTCAATAATCACCTTTAAGCCGTCAAACATAAGGTCCATGAATTAGTAAACATATATGCGGAAGCATAGGGTATGGGAATTTGAACTTTTGTAGTTCAAATATTGAGTTGATTATTCTGTGTAAGAAAAGGAATGCCTTGAGAAGTCAGTGTAAGACGAGTTGTTTAGCAAAATGTGCATTGATATAGAAAAAAGGTCTCGATATTATGCCGCCGGGGCGCGATTGTTAGCGGGTTTTCGTGCGAAAAAATTTCGCATTAGTCCTTTCGATATCGAAAGAAATTCGATTTAATTGATCGGTTTCAGAAGCGAGATGTCGCGATGTGACTGCGTGGATTTTTGCATTGCTGTGAGGTGATGCGGGGCTGGTCGTGGGAAAATAATGCTATAAATATGGAGGAGGATTTGATTACGACGGAGTTAGGGTTATGCGTTTTAGTCATTCAAAGTTTGATATTTTGGGTTTTTTTTAACGATCTTACTTCGGCCTAGATTCGGCTTGTTTAGGCTGCCATCCAGTTGAAACTACGACCTAAACCGAAATTGAATTCGAGAGGTTTCGTACTGCTATTGCACATGTTCGATACAGTGATGAAGGCAAAGAAGGAACCGAAGTGGGTTTTTAGTCAGTAAAAGTCTGATACTATCTCCTGCTCCGCCCAAGAGCGGGATTTGTCATTGATTTTCCCACCTAAAAAAAAAAAAACTGCTGCCCTACCACGAGCTCTTTATGTGATCTATTTGACAAAACTGAACTGGTAAGGCCCCTGCCCCCCAACCAAGTTACAACCGTTTCGTTTCGATTCTTTTCGTCCGTTCGCCCTTTGGGTGACTTTGAGCCTTCTGATGAGGCCCATTGTGAGCGTGTTTCGGAACCATATATCATCACTGGCAACACGCACTGGTAGACTTTCGTGTTGAGACACTGTGATACATAAGCTATGTATATTCTGAATAACACTTAACCGGCAATTTTTTTGTTTAAACATATAATATATTTCCAAAGATCAAAGCCGTTTGAAAGGAGTGGGGAAAACAAGCGAAAAAATATCATAAAAGTATTAGTCTTACGAAAAAATCACATGTTGATAATGTTGTAGGTACATGAATCTTACACTATGAAGAGGTGGTTTGTTTTTTTTTTTTTTTGTAGGAGGTAATCTCTGAAAGTACTGGTCCGATTGCAAAATTTTACCGATAGAAAGCTGCTGTATTTCTGAGTGATATAGGCTATATTTTATGTACGCGGGCGAAGCCACAGGCAAAAGCTAGTTTATAATAAACATAAATATTGTTTTCAAACTTATTGACCTAGCCGTTACCGAGGAGTAGGCTTCAGAAAGTCACTGTTTTATAGCACTGCTCGGGAGTTAGGGCCTTAAGTTTGGCGATTCTTCGCGCTATGACGACGACGTTAGTTCTCTTGCGGATATCTTAATTTATAACCCTTCTATTGCCGTTTGGGTGACTTTAAGTCTTCTGATAAGACCCATTGTAAGCGAACTTGTTTCAGTGCCATGCCATATCTCATCACTGGTAACACGCACTGGTCATATTAGACATTCGTCTTGAGACACTGTGGTATGTTGGACGAGAAGATACCGCTCAGTTTAGACGTACGGCGTTGCGCCATCGGTACATGGTGGACATCCCACCCATACGTACAAAGCGTTTTGGGAACACATTCATAATGCGTACAGCTAAGGAGTGGAATTCCCTGTCGGATTCTGTGTTTCCTGATAGCTACAACCTAGGGGTCTTTGAGTCAAGAATCAATAGGTTACTTCTAGGCAAGCGTGCTCCATCGTCAGCCACATCATCGCTTACCATCAGGTGAGATAGTGGTCAAACGCGAGCCTATCAATAATAAAAAAAAAAGTTTCCCGAACGCAGTCTAGCCGAGTCAGATAAATAAAACTATAATAATATCCCGGACAACCCTACAGAGTCCTGTTGAGATCATTAGCAGAAAACTTAACGCCCTGTATAAACCAACGCTGACTTAAATACAGGTTGTTTTATACCATATTACGTCTTTAACCTCCACTTCAGGTATAAATCAGCACTTCATATATAAAATTATGACGTATATAAAGCTCCAAATGGGTAAGCAGAGAACATAGTAATGGTGCTATAGTGAATAAGATGATCGTAACTTTGAACGGTGGTAAAATATTTTTATAATGTCATTTTACGGGTAGTTTTTGTTTGAGAAAGAATGACGGTCGTTGGAGTAAAATGATCTGTTGAATGGAAACTGTCGATTGGCTTTTTTTGAGGGGGGATATCATCTATAAATAACTTCTCCTACTCTAGGGTAGAGCGAGGAGTATTAGACTTTTATTGACTAAATTAGTCTACCTGTGTCCTTTAGTTGCCTTTTGCGATCTAGGACCTCTGACTCTTACGGTTTTGCTGACATCTCTTTGAGGCGCGTTCTTGGCTTGGCCCTCACCAAGGGCCGGACTGTGAGCTGCTCGTCGTCCGCAAGGCATCGCCTTTGGTGGTCGGGGATCGCCCTGCGATTCTCCCGACGGTGACGCCCGGAGCAATTGTAAAATTGACTACGGTGTTGTGGGATATGACTGGCCTGTTGGTCTAGTGGTTAGTGGCTCTGACTGCTATACCGGAGGTCTTTATTTTTTATATTATTATACGTTATTTGCGTGCATATTGTACCTGGATTCAACACAATGCAAATTGTTTTATGAATAAATAAATGAAATGAAATGAAATGGTCGTGGTTCCGATTCCCACCCAAGAAAAATATTTGTCTGATGAACACGGTCATTTGTTCTGTGTCTGCGTGTAATTTATCTATAATTATGTATGTGTTTAAAAATATATTTAGGTATGTTTATCAGTTGTCTTGTACTTATTTATAGCACAAGCTCTGCTTAGTTTGGAACTAGATGGCGTTGTTTGATAGTAGTGATATATTATTTTTATATTACTTGCTAATTCCCCTTTAGCGATTGAGTGGGTTCCTAAATGGTTTAAATTTTCTATTAGATCCAGTAGGTGGTGCTGAAATCTGCTTTCAGGTAGGACAACGTCTGTCAGGACGTTGTCCTACACAAAAATACATACATATACATATATTTTGTTTGATATACTAGGTATAGATTACCTTAACATTTTGTATATAATAGAAACAACATTCAAGAACACTTGTCTAGCCAAAATCCCACCTGCGTGCCAGACAGTCTCCGGCACCATGTCCAGCCATAAAATTTCAAAATACCCAAACAAAAATAAAAACAAAACTATGGCTGCCCCTTCCCATTTATTATTTATCAATTGTATAAATTATTGAATACTTATCCTTTGGCCCCGGGTATGGATGAGGGGTCACTTTACGAGCGGGGGGCCCATATTATGGCGATATATCTTGGTCCACTGTTTTATGGTAGTGGATCATAGTGGCTAGCTTTGAAGGTAGTTTAATAAATGATAAGTATAGGAAGATGTTTATGAGTATTGGTAGCTGGACACCAATCAAAAACAAACTATGAATCCGCTTTCCTTAGCTGCTGAAAGAGTCTAGTTCTCCTATGTCAGACATTATAACATACTAGCGACTTGCCCCGGTTTCGCACGGGTGCAATGCTGATACTAAATATACTAGAGAATGTCTTTATATACAACGTTCACAGCTTTATTAAACGTACAATGTATTTAAGGTGCTTAATTGGATAAGGATTAATGCTGTGTCGCAAAAAAGCCATTATTCTCGTAAAAAGTAAAGGATAAAAAATGGTTATTATGGGTTATCCCTAAGATATAGACATATACCATTGTAGACTTTTTTGTAGACCTTTTTAAGGTGCACAACATTATTTTGATCTATCTCGTAGGGTTCAGCCAGCGTTTGCAATGTAAGCGCAAAAAATTTGTTTATTTACGACATCACATTAGAAACCTCTAAAATTATCAGTGTTTCTCTACTATATTATGCATGTATTATACTTATAAACCTTCCTCTTGAATCATTCTATCTATTAAAAAACCGCATCAAAATTTTTTGCGTAGTTTTAAAGATCTAAGCATACATAGGGACAGCGAGAAGCGACTTTGTTTTATACTATGTAGTGATGTCGTGAAACGACTTAATTATGTTCCCATTTCTGTGAATCAGGCCATCTTTTGAGGAGAAATAGGCCGTAATCAATCACGCGGGCCCAGTGCGAGCTGGTGGATATCATATGTCTTTGGATTACTTCGAAAACATACCAGTTTTCTCACAATGTTTTCCTTCACCGTTTTGAGAGCAGAGGTGATGGAGTAAATTACACAAAGTAATGTGTCTGGCTGGATTTCAAACCCTACTACTCGCAAGGTCACAGCTTTTACAGATATAATGGAAAAAGCTTTAAGTATACTCATACTCTTTTAATAACATGCGTCATATCATCTCTCCTCTTCACATGACCATATCAAGATAAACGATTCTCTTTCAACTTTTCAGTCACTGGCGCTACTTTCAAACTTCCTCTAATGTACTCATTTCTCACTTATCCATTCTTATCACACCACATGTCCATCTCAACATATCAGCTACATGCAATCTTTTTTCGTCCGTCATCTTCACAGCTTAACATGCTTAGCCACACCTTCTAAACCTTTGCCTCCTTCTGCGAAGCAGTAATGCTAGCAAAGGAGGCGGCCGATCGCGCGAGGCAACGGTCCTCACGGCCCAACCGCCGCCGGGTTCCGATCCCGATTTCCGGCCACCGTAGGCGCGGGCTTGCGGACGGCGACCAATGGGTGGCTCGCCGTCCGATCGTCCGGTAACTGTCCGGACCGAGCCCAAGTCGTCGACGGCGCGTAGTGTTCCACGCGCGCCTCAAGGAGATGTCAGCAACCGTAGGGGCCCAGCAGGGTCGAGGCCTACCGCAAAAAAAAAACCTAAACCTTATTTGAAATAGAATATTGTAGGGCCTGCAGTCTTGACATTGGCAGCAAAATTAACGTTAGCTATGCCGATCACTAAATTACGATTCCGATTATGAGAAAAAATTGAGATTACCTACTTAAAAAAAAAATATACCATGCATTTTGGAGAGTTTATCAGGAATTTCATGACTTTATTCCGCCATAATATTTCTACCATCGGTCAACCCGACGTACGTCCCTTCTTACGTTGTTGACACCTCACCAAACGCTTCGCCTCGTCGTTTATACCGTGTACATCGAAGGACTGGAACAATTTGCCTGCTGTGATTTATTAGATTAGAAAACCTCATGCTCATTTGATGTATAAAAAGTGGCGAAGTGTGAGAAGAGAAATGCATACTGATCGACCGACAAATAAATAAATGTCCTACTTACATACTGCGTACTTAATTACTAATTATGTTTGATAAAAATATACATAAAATGAAACCAAATAATGAATCTAGTTTTTATTATCAAGAAATTTATAAATTATACGTAACCTAAAAGGCGATTACTGATCTGTTTCTTGATGTCTTTTCTCAGGGGTGCTCGGCACCCACGGAGTCCGCGCCCCTGGTCTTCCCATCCAATTATAATGTCTTCAAGGCAAGAGTGAATTGACTCTTAATAAACTAGTGCGCTTCACCATCAACGATAGCTTTACTGCTTAAAATTACGTGATCGTTAACTATGTCGAGACTACCATCATCATCATCATTCATCATTTCAGCTGAAAGACGTCCACTGCTGGACATAGGCCTCCCCTAAGTGTCGCCACAATGAACGGTCCTGTGCGTCTCGCATCCTTCGGACTCCCGCAACCGTTACCAAGTCAATGGTCCACCTTGTAGGAGGCCTTCCAACGCTACGTCTTCCGGTACGTGGTCGCCATTCCAGAACCTTTCGGCCCCAACGGCCATCTGTTCTGCGAGCAATGTGCCCTGCCCATTGCCACTTTAGTTTGGCGATTCTTCGTGCTATATCGGTAACCTTGGTTCTCCTGCGGATATCCTCATTCCTGATTCGATCACGCGATGTCGAGACTACCGTCACAGTTAAACAAACATGGTAAACACTAAACCGGATCAAAACAACCGCATTTAAGTATTTTCGTTCCAGTTTCCTCATTGAATTGAATAAAACCCTCAAATGATGCTCTGGATGCCCCTTAGGAGTAGGCAGCATGCCTCCTAATCCTTGAAACAGTAAATTCCTAGTCAATCGTTTTCCTACGCTTGGCGCAAGGATGGAGCTGGTAGCGATTTAAGGACCAAGTACCATTTTTTTTTAAATGTTATAAACTAGTGCTTGACTGCGATCCCACCTGATGGTAATCAGTGATGCAAAAGTTGATGATGAAGCGCACTATTCTATTAAGAGTCTATTCACTCTAGCCTTGAAGATATCTAAATTATAATCGGACAGGAAGACCGCAGCAGGCCAATTGTGCCAGCCCCCCTAGCCAAGTTACAACCGTTTCGTTTCGATTCTGTTTTCGTCGATCGCCTCGAGTAGGCCACACCTCCGATTCCTTTCTTCTGACGTCATCTCAACGCTCAGTCCCGTGGTCAGAACAAAGGAATAGGAGGCGTGGCCGACTCGAGGCAATCGACGAAAAGAAAATCGAAACGAAACGGTTGTAACTTGGCTAGGGGTGCAGTTCATCGAAGTACGTGAACGCTTAAACGACGAGGTGTAACGCTTAGTTCGACTCGTTTAATCACCAAATGACCGTTCAATTATCAAATGACTTCCCTCGCTCTGGGTTGAGCGAGAAGAAGTGTCAGGCTTTTACTTACTAAAACCCACCTTTATTCCTTCAAATGCGCTTTGCGAGGACCACGGTAATTCTTTCGAATAATCCGTAGCCGTAGCTACAACTTGGGAGTATTTAAGTGAATAGCTTACTCTAGGCAAGCGTGATCATATGATCGCTTACCATCAGGTGAAATAATGGTCAAACGCGATTCGAAATTCATTTTCTATTCACAAATAGTATTTCATCAGTTTCTTTTTATAATAAGATTACCTTAACATTTAAAAGTTACTTCAACATTAAAATTACAATGCAGTTTTGATTTATTTACTAATATTGAACTTCAAACACAGTTTCTGGCATTATTCTTAATTCTTTATTCTTTATTGTAGTTACACAAAAACATAAAATAGTACACGGTGATACAGATAGTTAATTGATAAATAATATTTATTTTGCAAATAGGTTTAAAAAACACTTTTACACGCCAATTTTTTTTTCGTCATTTTAAACTAGATGAGGCCGGTGTTTCCTAGCTGACTACCCAGAGAAGAAACACCGAAACAAACTAGGGGTAGTGTGTGTACAAAGGTGAGCTTAAATCAGCAATGATTATTTTCCTAGAAATCTTGAGTTATCTATAGAGAGCGAACATATTCGAGGGTAGGAGGGTAATTCATGCTTGATCGTTTAACTTGTACCAAACAACACCCTCGATTGTCTTAACCCAAAATCGAGTCATCTAAAAATGCATCAGATAGTCGGAGAGCCCGACTGTTATGTCTCATAAACTGCGCCCGGGCAATTCCGATAGCCGTTTGCGTGGCCACCGGCTATTCGAACTATTAAATGGTAATATCATGTCAATGGAAATAGGTTTCGATTGTTGCTGCCCACTTACAGAGCTTCTGTTAAAGTTGTCGGATTATGTTGATGGTCCGTTGTCTGTCTCCTGGACTATTATGGTGGGGGTCTAGTTTTTGCGCGTGATGTATCTTATAGATAAGGAAGGTTAGCGGAATCGTTATGGAGTAAGTATAAATGGTTATTGCTTCATAGATTCACGTTTATAAGGTGTGTAGTCATGTTAATATATAATCGTCGTTGAGCTCCTTAGTAGTCCTGAGTTGAGCTTTGCGAATACTGACAAATGCTTGCACTGACTGGACAGGTCCACTCAAATCTGTAAGGTTCTTTCTTCAAAAGACCATCTCAGACAAATCTGCATGGCTCTCATGTGATTTGACCATTACATATTTACTGTATGGACTTTAAAACAGACTTTGATCCCTGAGTTTGTTTCGGTGTTTCTTCTCAGGGTAGTCAGCTAGGAAACACCGACCTCATCTAGATTAAAATGACGAAAAAAAATTAACGTGTAAAAGTGTTTTTTTTTTAAAACCTATAAAAAAAATATCAAAATAAATATCAGTAAGCTGTTGATCCCCGCATTAACGCCGGCGTTCACGCGCCATTGTCTTACTATTGTGTCTCTAATTACGCACTCAAAAGGTATTTGTCATTTAAATATTATAAAGGCAAGGTTTGTATGTAGGTATGTGTGAGTGTAAGTTTGTTACTCCTTCGACTTGGATAGAACTTGGTATACGGGCAGATCATATCTTGGAATAGGATATAGGATACTTTCAGTCCTGGGAGTAGTTTCCCTTGGGATAATTTTCTACTTTTACGGGCAAAGCCAATGTAGGCACAGGCTTGCGGACGGCGAGCAATGGGTAGCTCACCGTCCGACCGGACTGAGCTCAAGTCTTCGACGGCGCGTAGTGTTCCACGCGCGCCTCAAAGAGATGTCAGCAAAACCGTAGGGGCCTAGCAGGGTCGAAGCCTACTGGGGCTATAGGTGCAAAAGAGAACCCCGGGGCATTGGAACGAAGGCAAAGAAGGAACAGGAGTTTAATCAGTAAAAGTCTGACACGCCCTCACGCACCACCCAAAGGCGAGAGATGTCATTAGATGATTTCCCACCTAAAAAAAAAACAACGTCATCGGTCCACTTTGTAAGAGGGAGGACTTCCAACGCTGCGTCTTTCGGAACACGGTCGCCGCTCCAGAATCTTTCGTCCCCATCGACCATCTTTCTGCGAGCAATGTGCCCTGCCCACTGCCACTTAAGTTTGGCGATTCTTCGGGCTATGTATTTACCTTTGGTTCTCCTGAGGATATCTTCATTCCTGATGCGATCACGCAAGGAAACTCCGAGCATAACCCTTTCCTTAATGATATATGGCTTCGAAACGTGGTCGCTCACAATGGGCCTCATCAGCAGGCTTGAAAGTCACCCCTAGGGCAATTGTAATCTACATTCTGTTTTAAATTAAAAAATATTGCATAGGTACCTTATGTTCTTAATTTAGTAATTTGGGATTAAAAAGTTAATGAAGACCCCAAAAAGGCACATAGGGGGCTATACAACTTAAGGTGTATTAAATATATTAAGCACTATTATGCACTTATTCTTACTTCAAGAATTCCTAAATTAACAACCCGCTGGGATCGCTTCATATCCCTTTAAAAAGTGTTATTTTCACAATTACCGTAAAACAATTGTCGGCTGTTACTACGCCCATATTTGGCCAAGATGTAGAGAAAAAAACTGGGCAAGTGCGAGTCGGACTCGCACGCTGAGGGTTCCGTATAAACTTACCTATGTAAATAGTTCAATTCCGGAATGGAGTCTTGGAAGATTTTTCTTAATCGCAAAAAAAATTGTGACGTAACAACAAATTTACATTTTCAGATTTATTCCTATATTAACCCCTTGCTGTATGCCTAATTTCAGGATTCTGTTTTTTTTGTACTTTTGACTACAAAAATATGATCAGTAGATAACGGGTACGGATAGAGCCCCATTTTTTTTTTGTACTAATTAAAAACTAGGGGTGTATAAAGTGGTGTGACACAAAATTTACACATTCCAGTTAATTCTATACCAAAATGAGAGTATCAAAATTGACAAGTGTACTGTCAGTTTGCCGCAAAAAGGCTCATTTGGAAAATTCCTTCTGCAAATGTTGGTTTTGTTTTTATGTGATGCAGGAGTCGATGGCCGTTTGATAATACTATGTTATACGTATAGGAGGGTTGTGTGGTGGTGATGAGCGGAGCGGGAGCGATTTTTGTGAAGCGCGTGAAGTTTCTGAACTTGTTTCGTCTAAAGTAAGACATCGGATTATGTGTGGCATGGCCTTGTCATCTGGATTTCAATGTTATAATAAATCGGTGGAAGTTAGCATCGGGTTCCTCACTTACTATTGCTTTCTTTAGGGTAATATTTACCCGGGACACCATGGCGGCGCGATCAGTCGTCGCTACCAACAAAATGTATATAGCTCTATACCTAGAGAGTTACTCACCTGGTGTCCGTTTGGTTGCGCTACCAATTTGGCGACGCGACCAGCTCGGACGCGTGCACTTAAGGTCAATATTGATACTGTCTCAGTATGGTGTAGCAACTCTGGTGTCTGTACAGTGTCTAGTTTGGTAGCTTACGGACACCATGGGGGCGCGATCAGTTGCGCCGCCATGGTGTCCCGGTGAAATATAGCCCTTATTGTTCACTAGCTGACCCGATAGATATTGTCCTGTTTAAGGTATGAACTGCCAAACGCGCGAAGATTAGATAATCGTCGTAGATTTCTGAAGTTTTCTAATTATCTGAGCAACTTTCTTATTTTTTTCTTACATTAGAACCTTCTCCTGATAATAACAAACACAACCGAAAATACACTTCTGGACACATCTATTGGCCCACCTTGTATTTTCAGTTTCGTTTGGTCCTAGCTAAAATTTTATATTAGGTCGAGCAAAAAGTTTTTATGCAGTTTTGAACCTGGCACATTCACAATTTCATTCAATAGTCTTTTTTTGAATTTCGAACACAGAATTTAAAGAAACAAAAGACAATTTGGAGCCTGTTTGTTGATATCAAACAATCGAATACTAAGAAAACTTGGTTTTATTGGTTTACTTGGATTTAATTCTTGAAAAAGTGATTGATATCTTTGGTTTTGCAACAAACATTACTTATTCTTAACATTAAGGTGAGGTTCTATCAATAATCTATGGATACTTCACCTGAAGTCGCCGCCCAAGCTGTGGCACTTATTCAGGCCGGACACAGCCAAAGAAACGTGAGTGCTCAACTTAATTTAAGTCGATCTGTGGTCCGAAATGTTTATCGGAGGTACCTAGAGACTGGCGGCTTTGTTCGTCGCCAAGGAAGGCCACGATCTCGGGTCACAACTGAAAGGCAGGATCGATTCATCGTGACGACCAGCTTGAGAAATCGTCACCTTACCTCCATTGAGATACAAAACCAACTTCGCGACTTCCACGGAGTATCTGTGAGCGCTCGAACTGTTCGGAGAAGGTTAAAAGAACGCGATATGGTACCACACAAGCCAGCTAATGGGCCCAAACTAACGCGAGCCCACCGAACAGCGCGCCTTCATTTCGCACGCAGTCATTTAAATTGGACACAGCAAGATTGGAGCCGTGTACTCTTTTCTGATGAGTCTAAAATTGTGTTACATGGCAATGATGGAAGGAAGAAGGTCTACCGACGTAAGGGAGAGCGTTTCGCACAATGCTGCTTTGAAGAGAGGGTTGCTTATGGCGGTGGCTCATGGACTGTCTGGGGCGGTATATCCGCGAGCGGCAAAACTCAACTTGAGGTTGTTACAGGACCACGGCTGCCAACATTAAATGCTAAAAGGTACATTCGTGAGTGCTTAGAACCTCACGTGATACCATACGCGGACTATGTGGGCCCAAATTTCCTTTTTATGCAAGATAATGCAAGAGCCCATGCGGCCGGCATCGTCAGGGAATATCTTCGGGATGTGAACATCACAGTTATGGACTGGCCAGCCAGAAGCCCAGACATGAACCCCATTGAGCACATGTGGGACGAGCTAAAAATACGTGTTAGGGCTCGTCAGCCAGTTGCCCAGACGATGCAGGAGTTGAAAACTGCCATAGAAGAGGAATGGGAGATGATCCCTCAAAATTTCATAGAGCGGTTGATAAACTCTATGCCTAATCGTATGAGAGCTGTGGTAGATGCCCATGGAGGCAACACGCGTTATTAAATTAAACCTTTATTTGATAAAACATGTTTTTTATTCAAAAATCAATTGCCTTTAACAAGGCGCATATCCGACTTGTTAGGCGTAGCTCCATGTCGTATGGTATTCTGAATTCAAATTTAAAACAATACGATCGAAAAAGATGGTAAAATGTATCAGGTTTAAAACTGCATCAACAGTTTTTGTTCAATCTAGCAATCATATTTCGGTAGGGGCCATCGAAACCTAAACTCTAAGGTGGGCCAATAGATGTGTCCAGAAGTGTAGAATTAGTGAAATTGATCCAGCCGATCACGCGTGATGACGGGAACAAGTATTAATTTTTATTTTATTGTACCTACATGCTTTATTATTGGACACTCCGTTTTTTTTTTTATTTGAAATCATTAAATAACTCATTCCGCTCAGCGTGCAGCTACAGGGAGTGTCAGACTTTTACTGACTAAACACCACCTGTGTTCCTTCAGTTGCCCTTTGCGTTCCAATCCCGCAGATATCTGTCCTAGCGGGCCTAGTAATTAACGCTGATATCTCTTTGAGGCGCACGTGGAACATATCGCGCTGTTAACTCGGGCCCTTACAGGACGGTAAGCAACATATTGCTCGCCGTCCACAAGTGTGCGCCTATGGTGGCCGATGTAGACACTCCTGATACATTTTTATTCAACTCTTAGAACTCCTGATATTTTTTGATCTTAGAACGTTCACAACAGGATTAGACTGTGTGGCCTATTCTTGTTATATAGGTGTAGGGTTCACCCCTACCACATAGTTTATTTATGTTTATAATAACTCCACACAAGACACTACAATTGAAACACAAACATAAACACAGCCACAGTATTATTATCATTTATGTATATCAATAACACTACTCAACATTCACGGCATTTATAATGTTTATCATTATAATGTCGGATGGTGTCGGCTGCCCCAGCGCGCGGGCCGGCGCACGCTGCGGTTGAGCGTCCAGGCTCAACTTTTATATTTCGAGTTGTGAGGGTCAGTCGGTCACAGACCTCGCCGCTTACCGCCTGCGCCGCGCCCGCGATTATATTTGTTACGCAAATTGGTACTGTTTTTGTGAACTGACTATTGTATTGTGCTGTAACTATTGTGTGTCTCTTCTGTCCATTCTCCTTCTGTGTTTTATGTGTTTTATGTGTTGTGTATGGACCTAGTGCAAGTAAACCGTGAGTACTTTCCGAGTGACTTTTATTTCCTCGCACCCGCACTCACCACATACACTCTCCTAAACTGGTGACCCCAAAACGAACACACTAAATAAAAAATGAGCGACAGTGAGACTGAGCACACAGCATCATCGCAGCCCGACGATCATGTTGCGCACCGCGCGCGCAAGGCCAAACGCCTCTCGGGCTCAAAGGTCGAGCCGGGCGAGGTGTACCGCGTCGCATTGCGCCTACCCCCATTTTGGCCCGAGGAGCCCGACATTTGGTTTGCGCAGATTGAGGCGCAATTTGAAAACGCTGGGGTGACAAATGACGTCACCAAATACAATTACGTCGTCGGACATCTCGACCACCAGCAGTCCAAGGAGGTGAAGGACATAATCATGTCCCCCCCGGCGCACAATAGGTACGAGAAGTTGAAGACGGAGTTGGTGCGGAGGCTCTCTGCCTCCCAAGAGCGGAAGGTGAAGCAGCTGCTGATGCATGAGGAGCTGGGGGACCGGAAGCCGTCGCAGTTCCTCCGCCACCTGCAGGGGTTAGCAGGACCTACAGTGCCCGAGGACTTCGTGCGCACCATCTGGTGCAGCCGACTCCCCACCAGCGTCCAGCCCCTCCTGGCATCGCAGCCCCACAGCACCCTGGGCGCGCTAGCAGACCTGGCAGACCGCGTCCAGGACATCGTCGCGCCAGCAAGCCACGTCGCAGCAGCCTCGGCAGCAGGACCCTCGACAAGCGAGATGGCCGCCGAGATCGCCGAACTCAAGCGGGCAGTGAAGGACCTGACGCTGCAGCTGCGTGACAGCCGTTCGCGGAACCGCTCCCACAGTCGTGGTCGAGACGTGCGACGGCGCTCACGTCATCGTTCCTCCACCCGCTCGGACTCCAGCTACCGGCAGCACCCCGTGTGTTGGCTCCATGCACGGGGAGAAGGCGAAGCGCTGCGTCAAGCCCTGCGACTACCGGCAGGGAAACGCCGCGGGCAGTCGGTGATGGCAACAAACGATTGCCCTCCCTCGACTGGTCGCTTGTTTGTCACCGATTCCTTTTCGGTCGTCGTTCCTGGTCGACACAGGTAGCGACCTCTGCGTCTACCCCCGCCGTCTACTTAGTGACCGTCGCGTGTGCACAAACTATGACCTAGTGGCCGCGAACGGCACGCCCATCAAGACATTTGGGTATGTAGAATTGAACTTAAATTTAGGACTCCGTAGGGACTTTAAGTGGCGTTTTGTGGTTGCTGAGGTGACAAAACCAATTATTGGTGTGGACTTTTTATGTTTTTACTCGCTAGTCGTTGACTGTCGTAATCAACGACTAGTCGATAGTAACACGAATGTTTTTACTGTAGCCTCGAATCACACAGACTCATCTTTATTTTCTGTAAAAATAACTTCTGGTGATTTGAGGTACCATAAAATTTTAGACGGGTTTCCCGACATCACCCGACCCGCCGGTACACTACGCACCACACCTCACAACACCGTACACCACATCCGCACCACCCCAGGTCCTCCAGTATCATCACCATTTCGGCGCCTAGCGCCAGACAAATTAAAAATTGCTCAGCAGGAGTTCCAGCTGATGCTTGCCAATGGAACCGCCAGACCGTCGGAGAGTCCATGGGCATCACCACTGCACCTCGCTCCCAAAAAGGACAACGGATGGCAACCCTGTGGTGATTACCGCATGCTCAACGCCCGGACCGTCCCTGACAGGTATCCGATTAGGCACATCCACGACTTTGCTCACAGCATCTCTGGTTGCAAAGTCTTCAGCACCATTGATTTAGTTAAAGCCTATAATCAGATCCCTGTCAGTCCGGAAGACATTCCGAAGACGGCGATCACCACACCGTTCGGCCTGTACGAGTTCCCGTACATGACGTTTGGTTTGCGTAACGCAGGGCAAACGTTCCAACGTTTTGTGGACGAAATGACCAGAGGTTTGGACTTTTGCTGCAGCTATTTGGATGACTTCCTTATATTTTCTAGGTCACAGGTGGAGCATGAGGAGCACCTCCGCATTATCTTCGGCAGGATGAAGGACTACGGTATGCTTATCAACACATCAAAGTGCGTTTTTGGTGTCCCGGAGGTAACTTTTCTAGGTTACCGCATCTCCGAGAAGGGCACCCAACCACTAGACTCCAAGGTTGAGGCGATCCGGAACTTCCCGCCACCCAAAGATGTTCGTCAACTGCGCCGCTTCCTGGGTATGATCAATTATTACCGACGCTTCATACCCCACGCAGCACAGATCCAGGCGCCACTTCACAACCTCTTGATTGACAACGTAAAGGGCTCGCAGCCCATATGCCTTGTGGAGAATACTTTGCAAGCATTTGAGGACTGCAAGGTGAGCTTAGCTAACGCTGCTCTTTTAGCTCACCCCGATTGCAATGCCAATCTCGCGTTAGTCACTGACGCGTCGGATAACGCAATCGGCGCGGTGTTACAGCAGCTTAGCGATGATGGCTGGCAGCCTTTAGCTTTCTTTTCCAGAAAGCTCAGCCCTTCGCAGGCAAAGTATTCTCCCTATGACAGGGAACTGCTGGCCATTTACGAGGCCATCAAATACTTCCGCCACATGCTCGAGGCTCGACACTTCGTCGTCTACACGGACCACAAGCCGATCAGTTTCGCATTCCACGAGAGGAAGAAAAACTGCTCGCCAAGGCAATTCCGGTACCTAGATTACATTGCCCAGTTCACCACCGACATAAGGCACATTTCCGGCAAGGACAACGTCGTAGCCGACCCCTTATCTCGCGTGGAAGCGCTAAATGTACCGGTCAGCTTCGACACTCTCGCGGAATCGCAAACTTCGGATCCGGAGCTGTCTAAGCTACTCCAGGGAGGATCATCGTTGGTTTTGGAGAAGGTGCAGGTCCCAGGGGAGCGTACATTTGTGTACTGTGACGTCAGTACAACGCCTTCCAGACCCTTTGTGCCCGTAATGCTACGAAAGCAAGTCTTCGATAGCTTGCACTCCCTCAGCCACCCTGGTGTCTCAGCGTCTGCCAAATTGATCGCAGAGCGCTTCGTTTGGCCAGGCATAAGGAGAGACTGCAGGGAGTGGGCACGAGCTTGTCTTGAGTGCCAGCGGGCCAAAGCGAACCGACACGTTTCTGCGCCATTAGGGTCGTATCACCTCCCACGTGCAAGGTTCACCACTGTCCACATTGACCTGGTGGGCCCGCTTCCAATTTCGCAAGGCTTTAGGTACTGTCTGACGGCAGTCGACCGTTTTACCAGGTGGCCAGAGGTCGTACCTATCGTCGACATAACTGCCGAGACAGTAGCTAAAGCGCTGCTATCCGGGTGGATTGCCCGGTTTGGCTGTCCCATAGATATTGTTACGGACAGGGGACGACAGTTCGAGTCGGCCCTGTTCGAACAATTGTCTAAATTGTCTGGTTTTCAGCACAAGCGGACAACGGCATACCACCCGGCTTCCAATGGGATGGTGGAGCGTTTCCACCGCCAGCTCAAGGCGTCCATCATGTGTCATGCAAATGACAAATGGACAGAGTCCTTGCCGTGGGTATTGCTTGGTATACGGAGCGCATACAAGAAGGATGCCCAAGCGTCTTCAGCCGAACTTGTTTACGGCGAACCACTAAGGCTCCCAGGTGAATTTTTCGCACCTAGTGACGAAGGAACGACCGACGTCACAGACTTCACTGCGCGCATACGCAAGTTTGCACAAAACCTGCAACCAACCCCAGCGTCCCGTCACAACAAGACCAGCATTTTTGTTTACAAGGATCTGCAGACCACTGATCACGTGTTCCTTCGTGAAGACGCATTACGTGGCTCGCTCCAACCAGCGTACACAGGTCCTCACAAAGTTCTGCAAAGGGGAGACAAAGTCTTCAAAATATTATTCAAGGGCAGAGAGGTCACGGTCTCAATAGACCGCCTGAAGCCAGCTTATATTTTGGCAGACAAAGCTGACCCAGAGGAAGTCACTCCACCTAGCATTAGCAAGGAATACACCACACGCTCTGGTCGTCATGTCAGGTTCCCTGATTTTTATCGCCCTTGACGGTCTCTGGAGGGGGGTGATGTAGGGTTCACCCCTACCACATAGTTTATTTATGTTTATAATAACTCCACACAAGACACTACAATTGAAACACAAACATAAACACAGCCACAGTATTATTATCATTTATGTATATCAATAACACTACTCAACATTCACGGCATTTATAATGTTTATCATTATAATGTCGGATGGTGTCGGCTGCCCCAGCGCGCGGGCCGGCGCACGCGGCGGTTGAGCGTCCAGGCTCAACTTTTATATTTCGAGTTGTGAGGGTCAGTCGGTCACAGACCTCGCCGCTTACCGCCTGCGCCGCGCCCGCGATTATATTTGTTACGCAAATTGGTACTGTTTTTGTGAACTGACTATTGTATTGTGCTGTAACTATTGTGTGTCTCTTCTGTCCATTCTCCTTCTGTGTTTTATGTGTTTTATGTGTTGTGTATGGACCTAGTGCAAGTAAACCGTGAGTACTTTCCGAGTGACTTTTATTTCCTCGCACCCGCACTCACCACATATACTCTCCTAAATAGGTACAACATTGTTTTCTTTCATGGATGTTATAATTATACCCAAAACGGAAATCATAGACGTAGTAAAAAAAGGCTGCCAAGCTATAATGAAATGAGGCTGGTCACGTCTAGGGTTACCAGATGAAAATATCAAAAGTCCGGAGAAAAGGCCCGATTTCCATTGAAAAATCCTGAGATTTTTTTTACAGTTTGAGAATTTTTTTACACTGCGGATCTAACTCATGCGTTGCACATCGCACTCAAAGTGTTGGGGGTGGCAGCGAAACCCCCATTTGCCAAAGGAAGATTAATTTTAGTTTATTTAACTTTTTATAAAGTTTTTTTTATTAATTTGTTTAAGCTTGTTCAACTTTTAAGTGTACCTTAGCTGTATTTTGAGAGAAGAGCAGTGGTGGCCGAGTGGTAACGGCCCCGACTTACGAGTTGTAGGTCATGGGTTCAAACCCAGCCAGGCGCATTACTTTGTGTAATTTATTTCATCACCACTGCTGTCAAAACGGTGAAGGAAAACATCGTGAGGAAACCGGCATGTCCTAGAACTAGAAATTCGAAGACATGTGACATCCACCAGCCGCACTAGGCCCGCATGGTGGATTACAGCCCATTCCCTCTCCTAGAGAGGAGGCCTGAGTCCCAACAGTGGGAACATTATAAGGCCGAATATATACTTTATGAGCTGTATTTTATTGAAAACTCTAAAAATCCTGAGATTTCATGAGATTTGTAAAATCCAGCTGCAATCCTGAGAAGAGTCCAAAAATCCTGAAATCTCAGGACAAATCCTGAGATATGGTAACCCTAGTCACGTCAGCCGCATGCACATTGATCGCCGGGCAAGAGTCTACACAAAGTAACTGCCTGAGGATAAACAACGCTTCTGATGGCGACCTCAGAAGAGGTGGCGAGACAACCTGGATGCCTACCGCAAGGGCTGGTTCTGAAGCAACAAGCCTCCTTGCCAGCCTGCCATCATAGGAACTGGAGGTAAACAGTCCTTGCATGCATGCACGATGTGCGCGCATGGAGATGCAACGCGCCGCCCGGTGCGAAACTCCGCTGCCGCGACAAGTCAAGATATGGTGACAGCGACTGTCGCAACCCCTGGACACGCCATAATAGTGGCAGTAAGTCCTCTCTTTGAAGAAAAGAAAAAAAGCTGGTTCTAGATAACTCGAGATAAAGGATATCTGGAAGAAATTGGGGAAGGGCTTTCCCCAGCTTATGCCCAGTGGTGGGAAAGATCATTTACCCTTCAAATACCCAACCCGCTATTCTATTACCACTCAGCATTTGCACACAACGTAAGCTTATAAAAAGTGCAATTTCAATACATCGCGGACGTTGATTGACGGCCCCCGCTGCGCCGGGCCCCCGGTCCCAACACTTTTTACCTACTTAGCAAACGTTTTAGCATTTAATTAATTTTTATATACCCTTCATACTGCGGCGAAAGTATTGGAAGAGACCAGAGAGTTCGGAAGCAGCGACTGGAGTTGACATTGCTAACCATTTTTTTTTGAGATGGTCATCATAGCTCCCCCACGCGCTGGGTGGGCTGAGAGGACATGTCAGACTTTTACTGATTAAAAGCCCATCCGTGTTCCTTCAGTTGCCATTTACATTCCAAGGCTGCGGTAATTCTTTCAAACAACCCCACAGCACCTTTTTATTTTTATTTTTGAGGTAAGAAATCAAATAACTCCTTCCGCTCTGGGTGGTGCGAGAGGGAATGCCAGACTACCGGCTTACTGACTAAAATCCCACCTGTGTTTCGAATAATAGCGCAGTCCTGACGTTGGTAAATATTTGAATAGTAAAGAAATGAGGGTCATCCCATAGATACAAGAAAACTGACGATCACTAGAAAAGAAAGCTGCGAATAATCACTCATTATTACGCTTGGTTTGTACAGAAAGATCATTTTTATAGGCTGCATTGCAGCCTCTAGCAACGGTCACGTTTAGCATTTAGCGGCCATCTCCGATAGAGGACTCAACTATAGTCACTACTAGTAGTGGCAGTACCGGAGATAGCTGAAGTAGCCACTGGCCTAATAACAACCACCTGTACTGACAGCCCCTTCTAGTAGCGACCACCTCTAAGTATCGACTACTTCTGTTAGCGTCCCCTTACCCTTCTTTGTGGTGCGGGTGCCGACTCATCATTTGGACACCTTCCTCAAAGGAGAGTTTTGGCCGAAGGGTGTCGTGTATCGACGACTTCGTGGAAGACCGACCTCGCAGCGGAACACGACACCGTCTCTTCGTGTGCAATAAATGGTTATAGTTTCTTTTATACATATGTATGTTTATTATTTTGTAAGATTATTTGTGTATTTTATCTATGGGCCTTAGTTGCCTGATAATAAAGGATTATTATTATTTTATTATTATTTAGCGGCCACCGGGGCCGTCTCATTGCTCTGTGGTATGGGACCCACCTGGAAGATACGAGTAGGTACGTCATGCGTTTTTGTTAGTTCCCGTATAGGAGATAAGTTTTTAAGATGGTGTCAAAAATGGGAGACTTTGACATATCATGACCGCCATGGCATGTCGTGTGTTGAGATGTTGCTGAGAGATAAAAAAATGGTAAGGAATATGGAGTTCTATTTAGACATATCCTTAGCCTGTTCCAACTTGCTTGGGGCGGTTTCCAGTCTAACCGCATGTGGCTGAATACCTGTGTTTTACATGGAGTGACTGCCTATCAGGGCCTCAAGTCTGCTATTACAATAGTGTCAGAATGGTCTATCATTGATTTCATAATTGTTGATTTTGACAAGTTTGGTAATCTACTAATATAATAGCGTCATTATGACTTTCCAATGGTCAACCACTGACACTCCATTGAAAGAAGTGGCATAGAATGGTAATCTCGTACAAAACAAATGAATATCTGACGTATGGGGTAATCTGCTAAAATTTTGACAGTTCCTTTGATTAGTGACCTACCGTTAGAACATCATTGTGCAGTCGATATTGTCATTCTACCACAACTCTAGTACGAGACCATTGACCGATCAACGATCGATCATTATGAATTAGCAGATTACGAATTTTTAGTAAAATGATAATAGGATCGTGTTGGAATGACGAATTTATAAAAATAGAGACTTGGGCCCCAGATCGAGTAGGCCATGCCTCCGATTCCTTTGTTCTGACGTCATCTCCCCACTCACACAACACTTCACTTGGTCAGAACAAAGGAATCGGAGGCGTGGCCTACTCGAGGCATTCGACGCAAACGAAACGATCGTAACTTGGCTAGGGGGGCAGGTCCGCTCCACACTGGACACCCAATTGCACATCGCACTTCATGACGCTAAGAACCGTCACAGATGGCGAGATATCATCAATAGGTAGATAATCCAGCGGGAACTTCACGACCCTCAGTAATGAGGAATACGACTCGAGGAGAAGGACATATGAATCGAAAAATTCACATCGGTACTTGTTCAGTTTCGCTCGCTCGCCACCTCCTGCATGAGAGGCCGGTGCGCCAATGGAGTTTTTTAGGGTTCCGTAGCCAAATGGCAAAAAACGGAAACCTTATGGATTCGTCATGTCTGTCTGTCCGTCCGTATGTCAGATCTGAAACACTTATATGTAGGCCATGCAAATATTTCTTCCGTATGGGAATCGAACCCGCTACAAGCCAATCGCTCCATCACTGCGCCAGCTGTGCCTTCTCTTTTCTCGACATTAACAAAAAAAGTTGCAGAAAAGTTTTTGTTTTCAAAAATATTTCTTGAGATTCTGATCTCAAACTGTATTACGTAAACTACCGAAAAATACGTACAATTCAATATCCTTCTTCACCGATATTGCTTGCCGGGTAGTTGGGTAGCCGCGGGTCAAAACAGCATTACTTGAGGGTAGGCAGGGGTCACTCGATCACCAAATTATGTAAAGTGTCCGGTCATTACGCGACCCACTGACGGTTCTATCTTGTGATAGTGTGACTATGTAGTTTTGATACTTGATGGTGCGGTATATATTTTGAAAGACAACAGACAGACAGGATATTTAGTTTTGACCTTCAAGATTTACAAATATCTATAATTAGGCTTTCGATAAATTAACAATTGACAAAGTTGGAAACTGTATTTTTCTTTAATTTCAACTAGCTGCTGTCAGCGGCTTCGCCTGCGTGAATGACAATTGACGCATATTCCTGGAATAAAAAGCATCCAATGTGCTATTCCAGCATTTTTGTCCATATACGTTCAGCCGTTCGAACGTGAACAAGTAAAAAACATACACACTCACAATTCGCCTTTATTATATTAGTATGATTGTACACATCATGTTCTGTGTCCCCTGTGTCCCAGTCGACAGGTAAAAAATACCTAAGGTACTATACACTCTTTGGTTTTGCTAAATTTTACACTATTTTTATAAATTAAATTATTTATTTATTATATACTTTATTGTACAAATAACAAGATACACAAGAAAGAAAAACTTATATCTAAAACAAATACAATGGTTAATAATTTAACGATTTTTTACTAGAACCAAAAGAGAGCAAGAGCTGTCAATTCAATTTCAATAATGCTATTTGGACAGAATTTTACGTTTCACGATAACCTTAAATATACTTATATTACTTTAGTATTAGAATAGGTTAGTATTATTAGTTTTATTTTTATATCAAATACATGAACTAATGTCTAATATTTTATGTGTGTTTACTTATTTGTTTGTTAATTACTAACAAAAGTAAGATTTTGTGCTTAAAATAGGATTAGTATTGTTTGGTGTAAGGGCCGCCTATCGTGGTGAAAACCTCCTGCAAACTGTGAATCTCAGTCATTATGTTTCCAGTGATTTGTATTATATCGTCACTCCATCTTTTGAATGGTTTAACCTTAAATTAGATCAAGTGAAATAAGAAATATACTGCAATGTACCTCTGTGTTGCATGAAGTTTTAATAAATAAATAAATATCGCAAAGTATCAAAACCGCTCACTCCTCACAAAACTATCGATAGCCTCCACCACGTGCAATTTACTGCCACCGGACTTTGAGGGCAGTTTTATTAAGAATTACAATTATTTATTTACACTACCCACTACTTGCACCCCGCTAGGTATATCTGTATGGTAATGTTCTATTCAGGGGTCAAAATGAATAGTTATTGAATGGCTGGCATATGGATTGAAGTGGTGATATTTTTGAGCTTCTTCAAATGGTTTTTGTAGTTGATCCTTGTTTGTGAAGTAGCTTTTCTATGCATGTGCTGCCTTCCAATAAACTTTTACTTACAAACTTTTTATTTAGTTATCATCATTTCAGCCGATAGACGTCCACTGTTGGACATAGGGCTCCCCTAAGTGTTGCCACAATGACCGGTCCTGTGCGACTCGTATCCATTGGATTCCCACGACCCTCACCAGGTCATCGGTGAACCTTGTGGGAGGCCTTATAACACTGCGTTTGCTGACACGCAGTCCCCACTCCAGTACCTTTCGGCTTCATCGACCATTTGCTCTGCGAGCAATCATTTCAGACAACAGATGTCCACTGCTGGACATAAGCCTCCCCCAAATGTCGCCACAATAAATGGTCCTGTGCGTCTCGCATCCATGGGATTCCCGCAACCTTCACCAGGTCATCGGTCCACCTTGTAGATAGCCTTCCAACACTGCGTCTTCCAGTACGTGGTCGCCACTCCAGAACCTAATCCGGCCCCAACGGCCATCTGTTCTGCGAGCAATGTGTCCTGCCCATTTCCACTAAAGTTTGGCGATTCTTTATGCTATGTCGACAACTTTGGTTCTCCTGCGGATATCTTAATTTCTGATTCGATCACGCAAGGAAACAATAATAATTTTATTGTTCATTGTTACATTAAATAAATAAGGAATACCTTAAAACTCATAATGACTAATATTGTCTGTAACTAATTAGTAATTATACATATATTTGGATGGTGGTCCCCAAACTGATGATGATGGTGGTTCTACCTAACCTGTATCTTGGGGACCTGAATTGAGATAACTTTAATCTATTATTATAACATTGTATCGGGCGGACATGTAGAAATTCGGTTTTTTATATATTTATCAAAGAGGTTGTTAAACAAACAATAAACAATATGCGAGTAATATGCCAAGCTAATTATATATCACAAAGATACTGTCTGAAGTCGACCGTATTTTTCTACTTTCAATCTGAAACCTTTCAGTATCGCTTGCTCACTTTTTCTTTTGGACAACAAAGACTTTGTGACCGCTACAAACTTCAGGCAGCCTTTTAATCTAGTCACTACGTAAGAACCTATTATCAGGTCTTATTCTAAAAAAGCGTGACTGATGTAGAATCCGGATTCTAATTTACAACACATACAACGTATGTATGCAGTAACATGTAACAATATCAAAGTATCTTCAAAGGAATAATGAGGTGATTGGCCCCTTAGGCATTTATTCTGTCCGTAAACGAACAATTGAAATTGCATTGAATAACTATCTATTAGTTGCATGTGGATTGCCAAGAATAGTTTTATCAAATAGATTTTTGCATAGTCACATTACTAAGGATACCTAATTTTCCATCAAAGATGTGCTGTTTATTATGCGAGGATGTGAACTTTTATCATCATCATCATCATCATTTCAGCTAAAAGACGTCCACTGAGTTGGACGGTTATTGTGGGTTGTTGGTTGGTTTTTTATCTATATATATATATAATAGGAGAAGTTTCTCCTGACTGACATATCAACGCACAGCCAAAACTACTGCACAAGGCTGGGGTTTTTATGACGTAAAAAATTCGAAGACATGTGACATCCACCAATACGCACTGGGCCCGTGTGGTGGACCCCCACGGCCCATTCTCTTTCCTAGAGAGGATGCCTGAGTCCCAGCAGTGGGAACATTATAAGACTGATTATGCTATATTATGATTATGCTATATGCTTTGCAGTTATACTCTTCTCTTTTAGAATCTATCTTTCACCTAAAGGTTTTCTGTAAGAAAACCCGAATTCTTAACTGTTCTTTAGTTTTGTATTTAGGATTTTTTTTGTGTGCTATAGAGAATCAGAATCTCGCGGGCCACCATACGTTACCTACAATGCGTTCCAAATAGGAATAGGATCGATTGCCATGTTGTGACGTCACATCGTATTGTCAAATCGAAGAATTATTATGATGAACAAAACAATAAATTTTTAAAATGTGGGTAATTTATTTACGAACTATGAACGAAAAAAGTTTAATCAGAATCCAGTTCTTCAATTTTGCTCATCTCTGAGTTCTTTAATTTTGCCCAATTTCCTGCGATTTGACAGTACGACGTGACGTCACAACATGGCAATCAATCCTATTCTTATTTGGAACGCATTGTAGGTACCTCATGTTATTATTTAAAAGCCTCGTCCGTTCCAAGCAAGTCAACTATTATCTCTGAACTTATCAAAGTAAACATCCTTGTTAGATGAGCTTCCGATATTATGCTAATCACATTATTATTCATATTGTTTTTGCAAAGGGCTCTGAACCGGATCGAACCCCTAATCTTGACTCTGTATTTACAAAATTACTAACTCACTTAAAATCAGACCTGCCATTTAAAATTGATCCTTAAAGCTTACAAAATAAGGTTGAAAAGTAAAACAATCACGGAGCATGAAAGGTAAATGTATCGTGGTTCTTAATAACGCTACTCACTCATAGATGGCGCTACAGGCAATGCAAATTTTCGATAATGTAATTTTCTCATGATGAAAAATTGGGGATTCCAGGGTATCCGATTAGGAAAACATCTGTAAGTTATTCAACCTTATTATAATGTAATAAGATTAAGGTGTTCCGTTTTATTATTTCTTAATGTTTGTTTGATGTGGGGGACGAAGATTTTTTGTTTTTTCGCGTGATTGGAAAATGATGCGCGGAAATTAATTTTGTGAGGCGAGAGGTGTAGTGATTTTCTTGGGGGAAAACTGGTATTTTTTGCAAGGGGATTAAACTTGTGCGTTGTTTTCTTACTTACTTAGGTTTATTACTAATGCAGTTTCAAGTTTTTCGATAACTTTAACTATAGGTTCAAGCTCAATGTCCAAAGGATCAGTTAGGATACAATCAAAAAGGTACCTACTGATCTTCTAGTTTTATAAGTTTTAAAATTCTCTGCAGTATCTTGTGATAGGCAAAGGCCCAACTCGGGAATTGAGGATTTAACTCAATTTTTAGGGTTCCGTAACTCAAAAGGAAAAAACGGAACTCTTATAGGATCACTTTGTTGTCCGTCTGGCTGTTTGTCAATACCCTTTATCTCGGGAACGCGTGGAGGTATCGAGTTGAAATTAAAACCATATACTCAGGTCTGCGGTCCCTTGAAGCTGTGAAAAAATTAAACTTCTGAGTTTACGAAAAAAAAAATACGGCCCTTTAAGTCGCAAAAAACGTGTATTTCGCCAATCTCAAGGGAATCAAAATTCATAGGGTACTTCCCGTTGAGCTAGAATCCTGAAATTTGGTATAAAGCAAGGTCTCATAGCACAAATATAGGAAAAAATCTGAAAACTGTAAAAAATACTTTTTTTGCGATTTGAAAAAATCTTCGTAACTCAATTCGGGAATTGAAATTTTTTCATAGGTACCCATAAAAAATGTTTGTACGGAATTTCAGTGCGCAAATTTTTATTTTTTATTTTTATTTTTTTTATTATTGATAGGCTCGCGTTTGACCACCATCTCACCTGATGGTAAGCGATGATGTGGCCGACGATGGAGCACGCTTGCCTAGAAGTAACCTATTCACTCTTGACTTAAAGACCCCTAGGCTGTAGCTATCAGGGAACACAGACTCGGGCAGGGAATTCCACTCCTTAGCTGTACGCATTATGAATGTGTTCCCAAAACGCTTTGTACGTATGGGTGGGATGTCCACCATGTACCGATGGCGCAACGCCGTACGTCTAGTGGTCCGATGATGGAACGGACTTGGTGGAATTAAATTGTGCAATTCCAACGCACACTCCCCGAAGTGTAATCGATAGAAAACCGACAGGCCAGCAACTCGGCGTCGATGTTCAAGGCTTTGGAGTTTTGATTCGACAAGTGCATCAACACCGATGATTCTCTTGGCTCGCTTCTCAATCGACTCCAGAGCATCAAGCTGGTATTTGGCAGACCCATCCCAAAGATGAGAGCAGTATTCCATACACGATCGAACTTGCGCTTGATAAAGTTTGAGCAGCTGTTCCGGCGTGAAGTACCGTCTCACCTTGGCCAAGATCCCCAATTTTTTGGCAGCCTGTTGAGCTTTAGCCTCGATGAAATAGCCGAAATTGAGGGTAGATGACAACGTTACCCCAAGAAGCTCAAGGTCACTGGTTATCGGCACGGTTACACCCCGGAATGATGGAGCCGGGTGGAATTGGCTCCGCTTGGCGGAAAAAAGACACGCCTGGGCTGCCAAAAAATAAGCTAAAAAGCAGCATTGAACTTGACCAGATTGGCATCGCCCCAGTCGGATACTGCCTTCAAGGAAAAGTTCAAGCGTTCAACCATAGCCTCTCGGAAAGACTGGATCTGTGACCCACTAGCACGTGCATCAGACACGTATCTCTCAGCAACAGTGCTATCGTCTGCATACCCAAAGGTACCGGGTTTAAGAAGGTCGTTTATGTGCAGCAAGAACAGTGTTGCCGAGAGCACCGACCCCTGAGGGACCCCGGCATTAATTTCCATTTGACCGGACGAGCAGCCATCAATAACCACTCGGATGGATCGCCCCCTCAAGAAGTCTGCGATCCAGTCACACAGACCAGTGGGCAGACCGAAGGAAGGAAGCTTAGCAATAAGGCTATCATGCCAGACCCTGTCAAAGGCCTTCGAGATATCAAGGGAGACTGCAAGTGCTTCCCCATGCTTCTCGATGGCCTCGCTCCAGATGTGAATGGCATACGCTAGAAGATCCCCAGTTGACCGATTTCGGCGAAAGCCGTATTGACGATCACTGAGGATGTCATTAGCTTCTAGGTATGCCAGGAGCTTATTATTGATCACTCGTTCCATACTCTTGCAGAGAATGGACGTTACCGAGATAGGTCTGTAGCAGGGTCAGCCCGACTACCCTTCTTGGGCACGGGTTGCACGTTAGCTTGCTTCCAAGCCATCGGTACTTTTCCAGCCTCAAACGAAAATCAAATCTGTTCAAAATTAAGTACCTACCAAAGTTAGAAAACCTTTGTAATCTGATGCAAGAGGAAACTGTCAAATAACAGAAAAAAGAAGCACACACTGAAATGTGACGTCACTGCCATTAGACTAAGCGCGTACAAAAGAGATAGTAAGATGTTCCCACCACGCCTCCATTCTTCCTCAAACCAATATTTGAAATACATTTTTTTTTAAATTGATATAAACTAGTGCTTGACTGCGATCCCACCTGATGGTAAGTAGTGATGCAATCGTTGATGGTGAGGCGCAAAACCACCACCAAGGAAGGTTGGATGGAATTGCTGCCATGTTTCATTTAATAATTAATCCATTTTGGTGCTGTTTTAAAAACAAAAAAAAATAGTTAAGTATTTTTTTGTAGTTTCCTATAGAATACCTCTACCTCTATAAAAAGTGGTAAATATTAAGATATAAGATTTTAAAACATTGTCCTATTTTAGTTGTCACTCAAAAATAAACTCTACAACAGTTACAATGTTTTTCCCCATAATTTTACAATTCCGAAAATCTTCATTAACGAAATCAACTTTGGTTTCTATATAATTACTAGCGTCTGCCAGCGGCTTCACCCGCGTGATAATAGTGTTTTTTTTTTTTTTGAGATTTAAACTATCCTATCTCTCAAGTTGGATCGAACTGCACATGGTGTGCGAATTTTATTATAATCGGTTAAGTGGTTTAGGAGTCCATTGAGGACAAACATTGTGACACGAGATTTATATATATTAAGATTTGACACACAGACAATGACTCGTCTCGTAAATATTTATTACTAATCTATGGATTCAAAGTATAAATTAGGGATGTTACGAAAGTGATTTTATCGGAACCGAATTTGGAAGCGGTTTTTTTTTGGTATTGGAATAGGAACCGAAATCGAAGACAAAGGCAGAAGCGTCAAATTAAACACTAGTACATACTAAAATTAATCATCATTAGTTGTTTGTTTGTTGGTTTTACGTTTTGTGTTAGATGTAATTATGAGTCCTAGTTACTTGATTAAATAAACGATATTATTATTATCGTTTATTCATTAGTTTAAACATACGAATTATATTTTTAAATATTTCTATAAAATTAAAAAAAAAAATAGTGTCCCACCGGTATCGGGAACAGGGTCCAAGCTACCGGCGGTCAGGGCTCCAGAGAAAGGAACCTCCTAACAATACGAGCCGTGTCCAGGAGTACCGCCCTCTGGATCAAGCCCTTGATCCAGCAGCCTAACGCGAGCCTCCTAAGGTACAATGATCGCCGAGTCTACATCCCACATGTCGACAACCTCGCGAGCTAAATCAATATACTTGATTTGAAATAAACGATATTATTATTATTAAAAACTCGGCTAAGTATAAATGACACGCGAACTTACAACATACCAAATACGAATCAAAACAACAAGCAAAAGAGTATTATATAAAAGGAGAAACTGACTGACATAACAAACGCACAGCCAAAACTATTGGGACTAGGACCGTGAAATGTTGCACAAGGTTTCCTTTTATGACGTAGGTGAGCACTAAGAGAGGATTTTCCAAAATTCACCGCCTAAAGAGATTAAACGGAAATCCAAAGTTTGTATGGAGAAACCTATTAACTTATTATTTTTTTATTATTATCAGGCGGGTGAAGCTTCGGCTTCTTCCTATACTAAAGGGACAATAATTGCATTCTACCTGAACTAGGTATAAACCTGTATCATAGGTAAATTATTTAAATGCTTATATCAAATATATATATATATCAAAAAAATATCAAACTATATTTTTTTTTACTAAATGCGCAGCTAAATTAATATAAATAAAAACAGCATTTACATCATAAAATTATGAACTTAGAGGCTTATTACAAGGTCACAAATTATATAGGTAGGTACTCTGACTCCTAAACTAGATGTGGGCCTGTTACTTAGGAGTCAGTGATAATCTGTAACAAACAAAGCTATAATTATATTAAAAAGAGGACAATTCAACAGTAGGTAAGCAAGTGGTGGCTAAGAAAACAGAAACTAATTTAATTAATAAACAAATATAATGAGAAGACAAAACTATATGTTGAGTGTGTGTAGGTGTAAGTGTAGAGTGTGTATATATATGTGAGTGTGTATGTTAATAAATATAAACTAAAATTCATTAAACAAATAGTAAATAAATGAGCTATATTATTTAATAAAAATTCTGACTAATGTGTCAAGAGATTCGGGACGAGGGGGTTTCCCTGTGCGAAAAGTATAAACATGTTTGTACGCACCACTCGTGGTCGCCGCAGCCGCTGTGCATCGACCTCCTCCGATATAACTTCCGATTACAATTTATCGGAATCGAAGATGCAAAATCAACTGGAAAATCCGAACTTGCGGAATCCGAATTGAACCTCCGTAACATCTCTAGTATAAATGTATGGATTCTCATATAATTTCCATCATTTCGATTGCGGTGTGACGGAGAGTGCGAAGGTCGCAGTTGATTATGCGAAATCGTGGGAAGGTATTAGAAATACGTATGGATATTAAATTGTTGAGTATTTTGAGGGTCTCGTGGCTAATAAGTTATTACACTGCAACATAGCATAATCAGCCTTATTGTATTCCCATAGCTGGGAGTCAGGCCACCTCTCTACGAGAGGGAATAGGCCGTACCTAATACAACACGCGAGTCCAGTGCGGATTGGTGGATGTCACACGTCTTCGAATTTTTTGTTCTAGTCACAGAATGAGAAATAGTTGTTCTAGTGTCGATTTCCTCACGATGTTTCTCTTCACCATGTATAAAGGGCAGTGGTGATGGAATAAATTACACAAAAGTAAACGGCCTATTACACTACTCGATATTCAGACTGTCTTAGTCTATGTTTATCTATTTATCTCATTGTTCTGTTTCAATCCTTTACACGAAATTGGCGTAAGTTGCTCTTTTTCTTGTGTGACGCTACATAGACTAAAACTGTCTGAATACCGAGTAGTGTAATAGGCCCTTTGTCGTAAGTCGGGGCCGTTACCACTGGGCACCACTGCAACATACCTACTGTTTCTATTCTCTTTTTTTTTACGTAGGACATCATCGAATGAATTCTCCCACTCTGGGTAGAGTGAGAGGAAGGGCCAGACTTTTGCTGATTAAATCCCACCCCTGTTCTTTCCACGCTAAACGCTTTGAGATGGCCACGCACGGTAACTTTGCCCAACAATGGTAACAGCCCTGGCAGGCATCGGCCCTAATGGGCCTCGTCAATATTGCTGACATCTCTTTGAAGCCGGCTCATCGTCCCGGGTTTGTTCCTAAACGGACGGCGAACAATAGGTAGCTCCTATTGCTCGCCGTCCGCAAGCTCACGCCTATGCCGCTACGGTGGTTGGAAATTGCCCGGCGACTACCAACGTCCGGGTAACGGTTTTATTTTGAGATCTTTTTCGTCTCACACAGCATTTATTTTTTTAGCACAGCTACTTAACCTGTTGAGTGCGTAATTAAAGATACAATATTAAGACAATGGCGCGTGAACGCTGGCGTTAATGCGGGGATCAACACCTTAAATAAGATACTGTCATTCGCAAAGACTAAAAAATTGCTGGGTTCATATCTTTTTACCAAATCTATTTAGTTTTAGTTTGTGGAAAAAATATGTGCTAATTTTGACTTAATGTCTGGAAAATTGTTTTTTTTGAAAAAACCTCTCACTTTGACTTTTTTTTCCGCACTAGGTACTAAAGACGTAACGTTGGCGTCGCTGAAATTGTCACCGATAAAGAAACAATTGATTAACTTAACTCAATTGTGAGTAAATCGATAAAATGTATCTTATTTTTATCACTAGGAATCAATTTGCGAGTAATTATAACAGCCTCTATACTTCACTCGAAAAATCCCGCCAAAAGCTGATAAAGCTCACATTTTTACGTCGTGTATCAAATTTTGACAATCACGCTGACTAATTCTGGGCTATTTATTAATTATTTTTGACTAAGCGTTGTATTGATGGCCCGCAAATACTGGTGTAGGAAATTTCATTAAAAAAATAATAATTCAAAAGTCTTAGTAAAGTGGAAAAAATAGAAATAAATGTTATAAGAGGCTTTAGTTTTTTTTTCTATGTCTATAAACGATTTTTTTTACTAGATATGCTTAATATTTCCAATTTGCACTTTGCTACACTTTTCGTTTCGTTTGTAGCAGTACAAAGTATCGCCATCTGTTAGCGATATGAACAACTACACACTAAGTGCGCATAGTTCTGCTCTTCAGGTACAGATGGCGCTAGTTGTCGGTTTCAATCAACTATGTTGTTTTTGTTTCCGAAAATTATTATTTTTAAATAACTTTTTAGTAAATATGTAAATTGATAATAATATTAATGAATTGAATAACTTGTTTCAGATACTATGCACAAGAGAACTGGTTAAGTAACTTTTTTCTATTTATTATAATAATAATAATTCGGTTTTAGATGTAGATAATTATGTTTTTTATCTCGCTTGTGCAGTTTATTCTAATATGTTTGTGAAACCGTTTTATAACACTTTTTTTGTGACAATAAACAAATGTTCTTCTTAATAGGTACTTACTCGTACTTAGGTATTACCTAAATAATTTAGTCATCACTTTGGTTAAATAAGGCCATAGATAAGTGTGGGTTCAAATCCGTTCAAGAGTTATTTCGAATTTTCAATTAAAATGTAAATGGCTACTCTTAAAGTTACAACTTGTTTACAAAATATCAAACTACACCTAGTTAAAAGAAAAACACACTAACGAAGAGAACTTCCTCCTTTTTTTGAAGTCGGTTAATAAAAGTAGAACTCTACTCAATTTTTATATTTATCTAAATCGACTGTCCATAGGTAAACTATCGGAATTAAAAAAGCTTACTTTACAGGAGACCGATTTGGAGTTTATTTTATGGATAATTTTGTCATCTATCTACAAATTTGGTTTCATAATTATTTAGGTTAGGTTTCAGAACCATTAGTCAGAAATGTTTTATTAATTATGAATAGTTTTTGAGAAAAATTAGTTACTATAATATACTACGTAACGTCACTGACAGTATCAATCGAAACTGGCACTTTCGATTATTTACAAGGAAACACACTTACCAAAATATATCGAAACTGCCAAAATCGATAATTTACGTCACTTAAAATACCACGGACACAATCCGAAACGGCATTTTCGATTTAATTTTTAATACGTACCGCGCCGATAAATATCAAAAGTACCAGATCCGATTACCTAGGAAATACTTTGAGAAAAGACCAAAACAATGTTTTTGATGCCATAAATTATTGTACAATTTTAAAACCTCGATCAAACTGCGGCGGCATGCGTCGGTGTGCGGCGAACACTCGCGAAACCGGTAGTTCCGACTCATTCGAGCCACTCGCCACTACCGCGTATGCGCGCGGTACTTAATTTTCGTTCATATACGACTGCTTAACTGTTACGTTCCGATGTTATTCGATTTCAAAAAGCACTGATAATTATTATCGTTTTTTTAGTACACACATTAAAAAATACCTCTAAGCTAAGCTTAAAACAGAAATAAAAATAAAAATGCAAATCAGATTCGAGAGTTTACCTAGGGACAATCGAAATACTAGTTGTCCTCCGTGGTTTTACCCAAATCTTTGTTTACTGCAGTACCGCTCCCGTGGGTCGTAGTATAGCATAGCATAGTCGGCCTTATAATGTTCCCACTGTTGGGACTCAGGCCTCCTCTCTAGGAGAGGGAATGGGCTGTAATCCACCACGCGGGCCCAGTGCGGGTTGGTAAATGTCGCATGTCTTCGAATTTTTGGTTCTCGGACATGCCGGTTTCCTCACGATGTTTTCCTTCACCGTTTTGAGAGCAGTGGTGATGAAATAAATTACACAAAGTAATGCGCCTGGCTGTACCTACAACTCGTAAGTCGGGGCCGTTACCACTGGGCCACCACGATTTCGATATCAAACACTGTGACAGGAGATTTTTATATACTTATTAGACTAGCTTCTGCCAGCGGCTTCGCCCGCGTGAAAATAGATTTCTCCATACAAACTTCCAACCCCCGTTTTACCCCCTTAGGGGTGGAGTTTCGTAAAATCCGTTCTTAGCGGATGTCTACACCCTGTAAGGAACCTGCCTGCCAAATTTTAAGTTTGTAGGTGTTATAGTTTCTGAAATTTCATGATTAATCAGTGAGTGGTATTTCGCTTTTATATAATAGGGGTTAAAGTATGAAATTGCCGTTTTTTTTTAAAAAAAAAAACTAAAACGAAAGCTATCAAACCAAGAGTACAAAGTTCTTTTGTTAGAAGAAAGTCGTAGGTATACGTAATTGATATTGCTTGCCCTTTGAAATGCATAGGTTCTACGTTGGAACTCTTAACATGAAAAAAAAAGTTTTTATTAGCTTTCATGGTTAGAAGCACTGCGATATTACAGAAAATACAAAACACAAAGAATCCAATAAACACCTAAATTCGGAAAAAGAATAACGTACCTTTAATATAAAGTTTATTTGAACTTATAATTACAAATCAATCCAAAGATATAATAACACTTCAAAGCAATCCGTTTTAAAAAAACGGCAATTTCATAGTTAAAGACCTAATATATAGATTAAGTATATCAAGTCCTTTATATAAGTACCTAAAAGTGGGCAAGATCTTCAGAAACCATAAAACTCTAAATAAAACAGTCTTACCTTAATTTGTCATTCTCTCCAACATCATTGCTTTAAAACCGTAGACAAAACCTAATTTCTTTTATTATCTCAAGAAGGCCAAGGAATTTTATTTCAGGGGCCGTTAAACGTTAACCCTTGCGTGGCTAACGAGCGCCACACTTAAGGAATTAAAACTACCATTCGTAGGTATTGAGGGGTTAAACATTTTATGTAATGCCCGGTTACAAATTGACCGTGTAATGCTTTTTATTGTTGGTATTTTGAGGGTTAGAGGTTACAGGTGAATTTTTGGCTTTTAAATAGGATTTTTATAGGGTTGGCGAATAAAACTAATCAACAGAACTTTTTTTTGAGGTGGGAAAACACCTAATGACTCCGCGCTCTAGGATGAAGCGCGAGGACGTGTCAGACTTTTACAGACTAAAACCACACCTGTGTCCTTCACATGGGGCCGATGTCTGTCTGATGATGAGCCACGGGGAACCCAATACGATATTTTAGTAGCTTTCTCGAGGTCTTCTACCAACCACTAAATATTATTTTCCTCTTGCACTAAACCTTTTCATTACCTATAAAAACGTTAAAAAACCGGGCAAGTGCGAGTCGGACTCGCGCACTGAGGCTTCCATACAAACTTTACCTATGGAAACAGTACAATTCCCGAATTGAGTTACGAAGATTTTTCCGAATCGCAAAAGATGTTTTTTGTGACATAACTACAAAATTACAGTTTTCAGATTTTTTCCTATATCTTGCTTAGTTGCTTCATGCCAAATTTCAGCATTCTAGGTGAACAAGCAGTAGGTACCTTATGAATTTTGATTATAAAGACGGACAGACAGACAGATAGACGGACAACAAAGTGGTCCTATAAAAGATCCATTTATTCCTTTTGAGGTACGGAACCCTAAAAATCACGTTTGTTGTATGGGAGCCCCCTTAAATATTAAAATTTATTTTATTCTGTTTTTTAGTAGGTATTTGTTGTTATAACGGTAACATAAAAACATCATCTGTGAAAACAACTATGACGGTTCATGAAATACAGCCTTGTGACAGACGGACAGACAGACGGACGGACAGCCGAGTTTTAGTAATAGGGTCTCGTTTTACTGTTTGGGTACGGAACCCTAAAAAGGAAACCCGTGGTCATAGAATGCAAAGGGCAACTGAAGGACACAGGTGTGGTTTTGGTCAGTAAAACTCTGACACGCCCTGGGAACGCCACAATTATGGCGGTAAGTCCCCTCTTTGAGGCGTGGTTGGAAAGACCTCACGGGCGGCGTCCTCACCTTCCGCATGACGCAGGTTCTCACCAAACACGGTAAGTTCGGGAAGTTCCTGCACCGGATTCGTGCGGAAGCGACGCCCGGGTGTCTCCACTGTGTGGACTGCCCGGAGGACACGGCGGAGCACACGGTGTGCCCCGCTTGGGCAGAGCAACGCCGTGTCCTCGTGGGGGCAATCGGCATCGGCGATCTCTCACGCCGCCGGGCCTTGGTACAGGCCATGGTCCGGTGCGAGGAGGAGTGGCAGGCGGGCGCCTCCTTCTGCGAAGCAGTAATACCAGCAAAGGAGGCGGCCGATCGCGTGAGGCAACGGTCCTCACGCCCCAACCGCCGCCGGGATTCCGATTCCGATTTCCGCCACCGTAGGCGCGGGCTTGCGGACGGCGAGCAATGGGTAGCTCGCCTTCCGACCGTCCGGTAACCGTCCAGTCCGAGCCCAAGTCGTCGACGGCGCGTATCGCCAATCGTAGGGGCCCAGCAGGTTCGTAGCCTACTGGGGCCACGCGTAGTGTGAAAGTGAAACCTGGGGCCCTGGGACGAAGGCAAAGAAGGAACAGGAGTGGGTTTTTAGTCAGTAAAAGTCTGACACTATCTCCCGCTCCGCCTAAAAAATAAAAAACACCCTAGATCGGGAAGTCATTAGATGATTACCCACCTAAAAAAAAGAAAACTTTGATATTACCGACCTAATTTTTTATGCAGTGCAAAATTATAGTAGGTAGTTTATAGTTACAAGTACCAAGTGTAAATAGTAAGCTTCAATTGACTCAAGTTCAATAGTTCAACCCTCAATTCGCGCGCTATTTGATATTCTAATACAGTGGCGCCCCCCGACGTTGCTCATATTAGTCGTGACAGACAGATGGACTGGGGTTGATTTATAGTAAGATAAGACTACATGTCGATTTGTCAGCGTCGAGACTTATTGATAAAGCTGGGTTATTTACTTTTGGTTGGGAGAGGAATTTTCTCAAAGTCAGTTTGTTCTTGTAGTAGTCTAATATCTTTTCTTCTATAATAATAACAATATTCCACAACTATCACACAACGCCGTCTAGCCCCAAGCTAAGCAGAGCTTGTGTTATGAGTACAAGACAACTGATAAACATACTTATTTATATATTTCTAAGTATATACATGTCGGAGAAGTCAATAGTACGGAAGCTTGAGAACGAATGAACGAGCTAAGTGAAAAGTGACACCTGTCACTTTGACAGAATCCGCGCTGACGTTTGCACAAACCGAGCAGATAAAAGTGCCGACCGCAGAGGTTCGGGGCTCTTTCCTCTGTCGGCAGCCGTGCAAACAACGTCGAGTCTCGGAGACTGTTTCACGGCTCGTTGTGTGAAGTAAATACCTAAAGCTTGCATCATAATCTCAGAGTACTTTGTAAATCATAATAAATCAGTTGTATGATCTGGAATAGTTTGTTTATTGCTCGAATCCCAGCCATCGCCCACAAAACAGAGCCCCTAGACAGAGCTTCAATGATGATCGGCATCCTTGCGCCGACATATAGATGACTGCAAAATGCGCGGTTCCTGTAAAATAGCCCACATGAGCAAAACCGCTCTAAAAGCCCGTACCTTATAATAACTGCACACTTAAGAAACAAGGATCAAAAAGCTAAATCCCTCCCACTGCCTCATTCGATAATCTACCGCGTTCAAAACAACGTGACTTCAAAATATTTTGCTATAAATACATATACGAAGTGCCAACCCTAATCCACTCGTCGTAGACGGATTACCTAGCGGCGGCGAAACTTCAAAGCACGCTAGGGCTGTCGCGCGCCGTGTGAATTTTAACACTTTGCTTGTTTGTGATCTTGATAATACGATGAGCTAGTAAAAATGTTTGAAGTTGCTTGAACTTTTGAAGGTTTGAACCTATCTTGGATCTTGAAAGGTAGGTAATAGTTTCGGTCTATTCTTTTTATGTTTGAAGCATGGGAATATAGTAAGTACTAATCCGTTACAATAGAATATACACTCCATCAGGGACCCAAGTCTGCTATTTTTTATAAATTCGTCATTCAAACACGATTCCATTGTCATTTTGCTAAAAGTTCGTAATCTGCTAATTCATAATGATCGATCATTGATCGGTCAATTGTCTTGTAATAAAGTTTTGGTAGAATGACAATATCGAGCTTATTAAAAGCAATGACTGCAAAGTGACGTTCTAAAGGTAGGTCACTGATCAAAGGAACTGTGAAAATTTTAGCAGATAGAACACTGAAAATTTGTAGTTACGTTACAAAATATAAAAAAAAAATTGCTATTCGGAAAAATCTTCGTAACTCAATTCGGGAATTGAACTGTTTTTATAGGTAAGTTTATACGGAACCCTCAGTGCGCGAGTCCGACTCGCACTTGCCCGGTTTTTTTTTGTTTTCATATATTATTACAATTATTAAGTTAAGGTGGATGTGTGGTGTGACGAGAATGAATAAAGTGAGAAATGAGTATATTAAGGAAAGTTTGAAAGTGGCGCCAGTGACTGAAAAGTTGAAAGGGAATCGTTTGTCTTGGTATGGTCATGTAAAGAGGAGGGATGAAACGCATGTTACTAAAAGAGTTATGAGTTTACATGTGGATGGATGGACAGGGAGAGGAAGACCAATTGTGTGAAGAGTGATATGAAAGAAAAGGAAGTTAGTGATAGCATGACGAGTGACAGGGCAGAATGGAAGAAAAAAACGTGTTGCGCCGACCCCAAATAATACGGGACAAGGGCAGGAAGATGATGATGATGATATTTTTACAATTATTGCTTCTCATAGAGAGGAGGCTTGAGTTCTAGCAGTGGGAACTTAAAAGGCTAATTATGCTTTTATTAGAATTAGAAGAATTTTACTTCTTTCTGGTACAGATTGAATTAATTTTAGAAATGATAAATGATATTTATTTTGCAAATAGCTTTAAAAAACACTTTTACACGTAAATTTTCTTTTCATCATTTTAAACTAGATGAGGCCGGTGTTTCCTAGCTGACTACCCTGAGAAGAAACACCGAAACAAACTCAGGGGTCAAAGTCTCTTTTAAAGCCCATACAGTAAATATGTAACGGTCAAATCACACGAGAACCATGCAGATTTGTCTGAGATGGTCTTTTGAAGAAAGAACCAAACAGATTTGAGTGGACCATTCCAGTGAGCTCAACGACTTGACGAACAATACCAAGGAAAGGACATTTGGGTAGGCCGCAGAAAATACATTACTGACAATAATTTTGACAAAAGCAACTCTTCCCATCTCAACCGCGACACTCGTCAACCGAAACACCGGCGTCGTTGAGTACCTCGCTTTACCAGACAATTTATATGTAAATTCGTGGCTCAAAGTCATCGTGAATTCGTGGGTCAAAGTCTACCTGTTTCTCAATTATTTTGAATAAGATTTGAGCTTGAATTTTGCCAGTCTAGCCGGGGTTGATTTATCTTAGATCGCGAATCAGCAAATCTGTTTAGTGGACTCTCTAAATATACGTAATATTCTGTGAAAGAATATACCTAAGTTATCTTTTTGTCGATAATTTTTGTTAAATTTTATTTTATAGGTTTTTTTTTTGTTTTTATAAATTTTTAAGAAGAAAACTTAACCCTTCTATTGCACGCAGTCAAATAAACGCAATAAAAAACAAAAAAAAAACATATTTTTTTAAATATTTTTTTAAGATAAGTACTTATTAAGAAGTTTTAAAGAAAAAATAAAAAAAATGAAGATAATTATGAAATATGAAAAGATAATAAAATAAATAAAATACTAAACCCATTTCATTTTACTAGCATAAAAAAAACCAAAAAGATATTTTTTTTATTGATATAAACCAGTGCTTGGCTGCGACCCCACCTGTCTGTGGTTTAAGTAAGATGATAAGCAGTGATGCAATCATTGATGGGGAGGCGCACTAGTTTATTAAGAGCCACTCTAGCCTTGATGACACCTAAATTATAGTTGGACGGGAAGACCGCAGCAGGCAAATTGTTCCAGTCCATCGATGTACGCGGTATAAACGACGAAGCGAAACGCTTAGTCCGGACCGTTGAAGTTTCAACAACGTAGCGTACTCGCCGTACGTCGGGTTGTACGATGGTAGAAAGGAGATGGCGGAATCAAGTCATGAAAAAAAAAATGTCAAACTAAACAAATGAAATACATTTTATAACTTCTTAAAGGGACATAAAAACCAAACTGGAACTGATGGAGACTTAATAAGTCCATTTTTATCAGCTATTTATACACCATTTTTACAAGAGGGTGAAACACCATTAGTTTAAATTTTCCTATGACAGGTCTCTGGAAATATGTTTTAACGATTATTAGATGGATAAAGTGGAGACTTTTTTGAATGGGTGAATTTATTGACTGCGATTTAGTTCATGTTTTATGCATACAAACGTAAATTGGAATAATTTTGAACATTTACAAACTAGTTTCCTAAATTTTATTTATCTTGATTTATTATCTTATTTTCTGCACCATCCCCCATTTTAAATAAAATAAAAACAATTTAAAATTGTCAATTTCGCGACCATTGAGGCGTTGTGAACGATCGCAATAAATAAGGCCGAGTGCAGGCAGGTGGGAAGCAACACTCCGGGGACGCGGTGTGAACCCGCCCTTAGCGACATAAAGAAAAAAGGATTGCCAGTTTTATTATTTTTATTAGCACGGGAATCTGTTTAGTTGATAGGCTAATGTTTTGATACAGGATGGGCAAATATTACTTTTAGTGGAAAAAAAATTGTAGGTAAGTAGTGGGTTTTTCATAATTTTAAAGTGGTACATTGCCCTAACAATTTAGGGCAATGTACCACTTTAAAATTATGTACCTACGTATTTAGGTAGCATAATATGAAAACTATAAATTCGTGATAAGACCTGTCATACTGTATGGATCAGAATGTTGGGCTGTGAAAAAGACTGATGAAAAAAGATTGCATGTAGCGGAGATGAGAATGTTGAGATGGATGTGTGATGTGACGGGAATGGATAAAGTAAGAAATGAGTATATTAGAGGAAGTTTGGAAGTGACGCCAGTGACTGAAAAGTTGAAGGGGAATCGTTTGTCTTGGTATGGTCATGTAAAGAGGAGGGATGAAACGCATGTTACTAAAAGAGTTATGAGCATATTATGTGGATGGATGGAGAGGGAGAGGGAGGCCAAAGAAAAGATGGATGGATTTTGTGAAGAGTGATATGAAAGAAAAGGAAGTTAGTGATAGCATGACGAGTGACAGGGCAGAATGGAAGAAAAAAACGTATTGCGCTGACCCCAAATAACACGGGACAAGAGCATGAGAATTGAGATGATGAATGTGAAACCTAGTTCAATCACATTCATATTATACATGTAAAAGTTGGTAAGTGTGTGACATTTGATAATATATTATTATGTGGGCAGACCATCCTGCAAAAGCACATAGGATACTTTTATTGCATGTTCCCTTGAAATATTTTTTTTTTTACTTACCTACTTGCGTGCAAAATGCTGACAGAAGCTATTAACCTCTTGTTATCGTCGTCTTATAAAGGGTCCAGTCATATTAAAAAGTACTCTTTTACTGATCTTTAAATCACATTTTTCAATAATTGAAATCAAAGTACTTACGGTATTTTATTTTCCAATGAATTTTTATTGCGACGAAAGAAATAAGGTGGCGATATAACCTAGACGCCTACTACAAGGGCTGGTTGAAGTTTGGGGAGGCCGTTATCCAGCTGCAGCAGCAGCTGCAGCAGCAGCAGCTGCAGCAGCAGCAGCAGCTATGGGAAAGTATAAATTGAATTTTAAAAAAAAATATCCTAGCCAAATGTGATTTGAATGAACTTTACCGCTGGACACGGGTTTGTCATTTATCTCCATTCCGGGCAACTCTCATCCAGCTGCTTCCAGCTACTCTGCGAAGATCGTTTCGCATAATAGCCTCTTTTTAAAAAACCTTCAACGTTTTCATAATTCCGCTACAGAAAAGTCAAAACATCCTGTAACTAAACCATGAAACGCGGAAAAATATGTTCATCTAAGCACCTTAGTACCGACAATATAAAAACGTTGTAACCCGTGTAATGACAATTTTAAACTCCCTGAGACTCGTTCTGAGCCATTTGCCTTTCTGTATAGTCTTCAAACACTCACCATTTTGTGTTGACCTCTGACATTGAATACATCAACGATAGTAAGAAGTCCAGAGCTATTAAAACTAAAATAATAACTATGTTTCAGTAACAAATATTTTTTTCAAATCTAGTTTTTGTCTAAGCGTAAATAAATTATTTTTCTAAACGTAGAATTTTAAGTTTTGTGTTAATTTTCCTTAAATGCAAGGGTCTTCGTACACTGGTCGGTTGGTTTACGATTGTCCCTTATTGTCTAAGACATAGACAAGCGTTTTTATTATCTGTGGGGGCGTTTTAAAGTGGGGGCCCTTAAGTGCTGTAACTTTTTCCTCTATCAAGGGGTTGTGATGCGCCAGGAATGTTTGATTTCGTGTTCTACAGATGTTTTCGTGTATTGATGATATTTTTGTGTAGAGTTTAAATTGAGGGAGACTTTTTGCTCTCCGATGCATGTTAGATTGCTGTACATATTTTGTTTAGTTTGTTTTTTACAGGTAGTCTATCGTATTTTTTGTAGTCTATTTTTCTCAAACACTTTAAATTGACTCCTAAGTTTTTTTGGATTATTTTTATGATATAAAAAAATAATGATAAAATTGAAATTGATTGAATGGTTTTTTTTTCAATAATAAATGATTTTTCTCCTATAATAAATGATATTTATTTTGCAAACAGGTTAAAAAAAAAACACTAAAGTGTTTTTTTTTTAAATAAGTCGTTTTTCGCTGCTCAGCTGGCTACTCAGAGAAGAAATACTGAAACAAACCCAGAGGTCAAAGTCTCTTTAAAAGTCCATACAGTAAACAAGTAATGGTCATTTAGAATCATGCAGATTAGAGTAGGAGATAGACTTTTCAGGAAAGAACCACACAGTTTGAGTGCACCTGTCTAGTCAATGCAAGTATTTGTCAGTATTCGTGTAGCTCAACTCAGGACGACTAAGGAGCTCACCTATACAGACTCTAATGATAATTGATGTTCAGTGTTTAACTCGCAATTCTAATAAAGGAAGTACTTATTCACATTAATAGCTAAGTATCATTTTATGACTTACGTCACTTAAGTTCTTGTGTCCCCTAGATAGGGCAGAGAGCGTCCACAGTGCGCCGCCATCCCGTGCGGTCTTAAGCTTCGCGTCTGTCGTCGCATATGTTGGTTGATCGGGGTTTCACCGCAGCGACCCCACAGATCTACATTGGAGACTTTCTCGGGCTAGTAAATACCAATAATACGGCAAAGACAGCGGTTGATAACTGCCTGGAGTTTATGCAAGATGTCTTTTGTGACTTCTCAGATCTCACACCCATACAGCAATACAGTTTTGACGTTGGATCGGAATATCTTGAGCTTAATTCTTCTAGTCAGTTTCTCGCGATTACCACACGGGACGGAGCTGTGCGATAGGTTGTTCTTGCCTTGGCGATCCTCGAAGCAATGTCCTCTTCAGTCGTTCCAGTCTCTGACACAACACTACCGAGGTAAGTGAATTTGTGGACGCTTTTCACAGCGTCTGTGTCGATGAGCAACGGCAAAGAGCTTGTCGCCCCGCATCTCATTTGCTGGGTCTTTCGGGTCACTTTTAGTCCCGTCTCTTTTGCCTCTCGTCGTAGGTCCATCCAGCTTGGCTTGCATGTCGGCGCGTATGTGACTCAGCAGACATAGGTCATCGGCGTAATCCAGATTATCCAAGACGTTGGTTAATCCCCACTCTATGCCGCGTCGCTTGTTGTTTAACACATTGCTCATAATACCATCTAGAACAACAAAAAAGAGAAGAGGTAAGAGACAGTACCCCTGCCGTACTCCTGCATGCACCGGTATGTCCTCCGAAACGAAACCGTCGTGTGTCACTCTACAAGAGTAATTCCTGTAGATTAGGGCAATCTGATTGCCCTAATCTACAGGAATTACTTCATTTCGGAGGACATACCGGTGCATTTTAGGTTCGTGATTTTCTCGGGGACTCCAATTTCACGCAGTCAGTCTCCACTCCACCTCAGCGTATCGAAGGCTTTTTCGAAGTCCACGAAGGTCAAATACATTTCCCGTTGCCATTCTGATGCCTGTTCGAGAATAATACGCAAGGTATTGATCTGGTCCGTACACGATCGATTGGGCCGGAAGCCAGCCTGCTCTTTGCGAAGGAGAGTTTCGACGCCTCGACAGTCTATCTAGGATGATCTTGCAGAGCACCTTAGAAGGGATCGAAAGCAAAGTTATACCTCTCCAATTGCCACATTCACTGAGGTCTCCCTTCTTGGGAACGGTGATGAGGAGGTATTTATTCCAGTCGTCAGGTAACTCTTTGGCTGACCAGATGTTCTGCAAGCGAGGTGTCAGCGCGTTCGCGGAGGACACATCAGCTTTTAGCATCTCCGCCATGATAAGGTCGACTCCTGGAGCTTTGCCATTCTTGAGTGAGTGTATGGCTTTCACTACTTCATCTTGAGTGGGGGGTGACACGTCAATGACCAGGCTTTGTGGGAGCAAGCTGGCAATAGGTGTGGTTGTGGTAACGGGTTCGTTCGGGACTCGGAAGATCTCCTTGAAGTGCTCGCGCAAGCGTCGGAGCTGCCCCTCCGATGTCACGATGAGCTGGCCTTCTTTGTTCTTCAAGGTCTTCTTCTTCCTCTGTCGTCTGTTCCCGGCCAAGGTCGTCATCGCCTTGTACATCTCCCTGAACTTACCGGAGTCAGCGTTGTCCGCAATCCGCTACATTATCCGCCCATGCTCGCCGATCACAGCGGGTACTGCTGTAGATGGTCTTGCGTATCTGTCTGTATTTCGGTCTTACGTTTCGACGCACTGCCTCATTAGTGGTTACCAGAAGTCGAAGATGAAGTTTGCGCCTTTCTTTAAAGAGGTTCCAGGTTTTCTGCATATCACATGTTGGTTTTGCTTTAGTTATTGGTCCTTTGTTTTTTGGGCTACCCTTACCACTAGTCCTTTTTAACCCTTCATATTCTTATCAATTATTAAAAGGATGTTTACTTACAAACACTTTATTCATTACTCATTCTATTGACCGACCTCAATAAAAAATATCTTTAATCGTAAGTCCATAGCAACAAGCAAGGTACCTATTGCCCAACCGTCGGATTGGCAGGAAGCGGTAGTGGATTCGATCCTGAGTTGAATATATTATTTGATTGATGTCATGGTTGTCTTCATACATTACTATTAAATATGGCGTGGAATAGTAAATCCCGTATTAGTTAGGAGGCTAAATATATCTTCGGGAGTTTAGCTGGAAAAACAATTGAGATTCGCTGGCCGTAAAATCTTTATGGTAATTTTGTTGAGGGTTTTTCCAGGCCATGGACATTGGAATGGGTACTTACCTGTGTCATGGGCTACCAAGGTCCTTACCTACTTGGAGCCATGGGTTCGCTTCTAAAGGAAAACCCAGGGTCCTGGAACGCTAGGCAAAGAAGGAACATAAGAGTGGGTTTTATTCAATAAAAGTCTGACACGCCCTCTCGCCCCACCACTAGGGTGGGGCGAGAGGGCGTGCGAGAGAAGTCATTGGATGATTTCCCACCTAAAAAAAAACTGCTTAGGTATAATGTGATAAAAAGGGAAGATAAGTATTTTTGTTTGTAATGATTAAATATTTTTATTGTACATATAAACACAGATCAAAAACGATGTGACGCGATGATTCTGGAAATTTCATACACATAATTAATAATAAGCTAAGAAACCACTGCACAGTAAGTCCAAACATTTTTTTTTTAAATAACATGGAAGCCGAATATATATGTAGGTATAACGTTTTGATATTAATCCTTAACCACAACAAATAAAAAGACCAAAATCAAGTCAAAGCTCTCACTAAATCCCTGTCAAAATTAACACAAACAAATGTTTTTCCGATAGTCTCCCTATCTAAAAAAAATCTTCGCGACTACCCCTCAGTAACAAAATCATTAATATTAACCCGTATCAACCCTATTGCAACATAAATAAACATTAAAAAATACAACCGCAAAGAGATGTTCTAAAATATTCATTTTGTTTGGGATTTTTTTATCAAACCACTTCTCACCTCTACTCTCATAAGACGGTTCCGCATTTTTTTTTGACTCTCCTGAATAAAATTTACATTTTTTTGTTCGCGAATTTATTTGTCTATCTTGAAGATTACTAGTATGGAAATTGGGTTGTATGACTCTTTTGGGAGTTGTGGTTTTGATTTTTAATATTTTTTTCCTTGTTAATTTTTTCCCCTTTTCACATTTTCGTATTTATTTTCTGAAATCTGGACTCTGTACAGCGCTAGCGAATTTTTGGTTTAGAATATTTAGATACCATTGTAATGGAAAAAACGAAAATCGCTTTTACAAGGTAAAAGACATTTATTAAATTACAAATTTATTTTAGAAAATATAGCTTTACATAATATTAACTGAAATATTATGATTAACAAAACATCAGCCTAATGTCCACTTTTTACACTTAGTGGATTGATGTCCACTTTTAAGACTTAGTGGACAGATGCCCACTTTTAAGACTTAGTGGACTGATGTCCACTTTTAAAACTTAGTGGACTTAATGTCCACTTTTTATAATTAAATAAGAAAAAAAGCACGAAAATCAAAGCTCTCCATAAGAAATACCGCAAAACAAAAAAAATATATATTCATAGTCGGCAATACACAAATCTGTGTCCATCAGACAACTGACGTTATATCGCCCTCATCTGACATGACAAATGATTGTTTTATGCCACCACCAACCATTAAAGACCTCCCCTTACCCCTCTTTCTCTTAATAACTGGAAAAAACTAAAGGGAAGGGGAATATTGTCAGGGGTCAGGGTATAATGGTCATGTGACATTCGTCTTTAAAGAAGGGACTTTGATAAACGTTTGCGATTTTAGCACTCGATCCAAATATGAAATGGTTTTTATAAGATTTTTGACTTTTTGTATACTGCAAGTGCATTCTAGCATGATCAGCATTCATCATCATTATCATCATTTCAGCCGAAAGACGTCCACTGTTGGACATAGGCCTTCCCCAAATTTCACCACAATGAACGGTCCTGTGCGTCTTGCATCCATTGGATTCCCGCAACCAGGTCATCGGTCCACCTTGTAGGAGGCCTTCCGACGCTACGTCTTCCGGTACGCGGTAGCCATTCCAGAACCTTTTGGCCCCAACGGCTATTTTTGAGGTGGGGAATCATTCAAAGACTTCTTACGCTCTGGGGTGGAGCGCCAGAGGGCGTATCAGACTTTTATTGACTAAAACCAAACCAGTGTCCATCAGTTGCCCTTTTTGATTTTCTGAAAATCCCTGGACGCCCGGACGACGAGCTACCCATTGCTTGGCGTCCGCGCCTACCGTGGCTAGTAGTCAGGGTCGACTGGGTCCTCAGGATGTCTGTTTCCTCTCGGTTGCGGCCGTCTCCTTGGCTAGCATTACTGCTTCGCAGAACAAGGCAACCGTCTGCCATTCCCTCTCACAACGGATTATGGCCTGAACTGCCAGGCCAGGCACAAGAGGTCGCCGTCGCTGATTGCCTCCACGAGGAGATGGCGGTACTCCACCCAAGCGGGGCATACCTCCATCGTATACCTACTTCACCGCGTCCTATTGTCCTCACTGGTGTTTGATTTTTTGGCTACTGGCCATCATTTATATTCTTTATTTAAAGTTCGCTCAGTTATTTCATTTAACTGGTGATTAACATTTAAAATGTCTAAATGTCAGAACTTTACTTAAGGACAACAGAATTACAGAACTAACTACTAGTCTAGAGGAGATTAAATGGGACATAGTTGGTCTAAGTGAAGTTAGGCGGAAAACAGAAATAATAGAAGAGTACGAAAAATATATCTTGTACCACTCACCGAGTGAAGGAGGCAGGAACGGCGTTGGTTTCTTAATTAAAAAATCTTTGAAACAGAACATTCAAAGTCTAAAATCATATTCCGAGCGAGTAGTGGCCCTCGAGATAGAACTGGATAAGGGCAGTCCTTGGGTCATCATTCAAGTATATGCACCTACAGAAAGCTGCAGTAATGAAGAAATAGAAAATTTTTATCTAACTGTAGAGGAAGCAGTAACTTTTGCAAATAAAAGTAACATAATATTGATGGGCGATTTCAACGCAAAGATAGGTAAAAGGCAACAAGGTGAAGAACAAATTTTAGGGAATCACTCATATGGAAAAAGAAATGATCGTGGACAAAGGCTGGTAGAGTACGCTCTTGAAAAAAATTTAAAAATAATTAATACGATGTTCCATATGAAACCTCATAAAAAATGGACGTGGCGTTCACCAAACAATCTTTATCATAACGAAATAGACTATATATTAACTAATAAACTAAAACAAATTCATAATTTTGATATAATAAATAACCTTAACTTTGAAACCGACCACCGTATGATAAGATGCGCACTAAACCTAAAAATAGGGAAACACAGAAACTTTATAAAACAGAGCAGCACGTACACAAATAAGTTACCAGTTTGTTCGAGTGAGTTTGGAAAATATTGGGAAAATAAATTAATTCAAGCCATAAGCAAAGAGCCAAGCGTCCAGTGCCAGTACAACGCCTTTGTGTCGGAAGTAAACTCATTGATGCAAGAATTGCCAAGGAAAGAAAAAGTTACTGGAAATAAAATCAGCACGAGAACTCATAATTTGTTAAAGGAACGTAAGGAACTATACCGATTAAAAAGGACAAAGCAGGTACGCACAAAAATCACCCAAATCAGCAAGGAAATAAACAGAAACCTACGCAGAGATGATAAATTATTTAGACAGCGAATATTTGAAACCTACATACAAAAAACAGGAGCAATTAAGAAAGCTTTCAAAGACCTCAAAAACAAATCTGAATGGGCACCTAACTTAAAAAATAAAACCGGGAAACAAGTCACAAAGAGACCAGATATATTAAAGGTAGCAACCGACTTCTTCAGTGCTCTGTACACATCCAAAGAACCAATCACTTCACAAGTAAGCTACCATGTGGAGGAAAATCCGACCTCACATCTTAGTGTTCTACACGCCGAGATCAGGTATATTATAGAGTCACAGAAAAACAACAAAGCACCCGGCGAAGATAACATCACAAACGAACTTTTAAAATCTCTCTCTGAACCATTGCAAACCGTTCTCTCAACGCTTTTTGACAATATACTAAGAAATGGGTCAACTCCAGAACAATGGTCAGACTCTACCATCGTACTCCTACACAAGAAAGGTGACAGTAGTGACCTAAATAATTACAGACCAATCAGCTTAATGTCAAACATCTACAAGCTATTTTCTAAACTGATACTGAACAGAATAACAAAAACTCTAGATGAGAACCAACCGTGTGAACAAGCAGGGTTTCGCAAGAACTACTCAACCATGGATCACATACAGGTGGTAACCCAAATAATAGAAAAAGCCAAGGAGTATAATAAAACCCTTTATATGTGTTTTGTAGACTACAAAAAAGCGTTTGACTCTCTAAATCATTCTTCAATATGGGAGACGTTACAACAACAGGGAGTTGAGAAGAAATACATAACCATACTGCAAGAAATATACAGAAAAGGCTGCGCAAAAATCAGACTAGAACGTGACGGAGACAAGTTTCCCATAGGAAGAGGCGTCCGGCAGGGTGACCCTTTGTCACCAAAAATATTTACAGCAGTCCTAGAAGGTATCTTTAGGAAACTCAACTGGGAAGAAAAAGGATTAAAGGTTAACGGAGAATATCTAAGCCACCTCCGTTTCGCAGACGACATAGTCATATTCGCAGAAAATATAACAGACTTGAAAACTATGTTAAACCACTTGACAGAAGAAAGTAAGAAAGTAGGCCTGTTTATAAACATCACAAAAACTAAAGTATTGACGAACAGTGAAGAAACCGGTATTATAACTATCGAGGAACAAAACGTAGAATTCGTAAAAGAATACATCTATTTGGGCCAACTGGTTTCCTTTGAAAACCAAAATAAAAAAGAGATAAATAGAAGAATCGCTATTGCATGGAAAAAATACTGGAGCTTAAAAGAAATAATGAAAAATAAATCTGTCAGTATAAACGTCAAGACAAAGCTCTTCGAAATAGCAATATTACCATGTTTGACTTATGGTTGTCAGAGCTGGTCGTTGAGAAAATGTGAAGAAGACAAATTAGCCATATGTCAACGTAAGATGGAAAGGAGTATGTTGGGGATAAGGCTATCGCATAAAATAAGTAACCAGGCGATCAGGAAAAGGACTAAGACCACAGATATTGTGGAAAGAGTGAGGGCTCTGAAATGGAACTGGGCGGGTCACATATGTCGGATGCAGAACGACAAATGGACCAAGAAAATCATGGAATGGATACCAAGAGACAGAGTAAGGTCACGAGGACGTCAAAGGAAAAGATGGGCAGACCTATTCATGCAAAGGCTAGGACCGGACTGGATGTCCAAAGCTAGAGATAGGAAATATTGGAAAGAGTTGGGGGAGGCCTACGCCAAAGAGGCGACTACTACGTTGAGTAATGAGTTTAGATAAATGAGATTAACACTTCATTTCTATTTCAAATAAAATAAAATTGCTAAACCAAAAATAATTAAATAATTATAAATGAAAATTTTTACTTAAATAATTTTATAGATTTTGGACATTTATCATGAATTTTATTGTATTGTATTTTTAATTTTTGACTATGGGATTTTTATTTTATTGTATTTTATTTTATTTCATTTTTATTTGACATTTATTATTATTGTGAATTTTATTGTATTATTATCTTAATTTGTAATATATTTTGTGTAAAATTTGTTAAATTTTTATGGTATAAATGAATTGAATTAGTAATGCTTAATATGAATTTAATGTAATAATGATGTATATTTTGAGATTGATTATGTAGTAGAATAAATGGCTTTTTTATTTTATTTATTATTTATAACATTTAAAATACTTCTCTAATGAAATTAAACCCTTATGAATCGACCGAAATGTATATTGGAGAGTATTTAAAATAATGGGTGTATCTGATCAGGTTTCTAATGCATTTGTCATTCAGTATTGTCGAGAATGCACGAGTACTCGTAGTTCACGCTTCTTGCATTTTTATGACCGTACAATGTTGACTGTATTACATGTCAACTCATTCATTTGTTGTTTTATTTTCGCATGCTTGATTTTGGATGTTGAAAAGCTAACAGTTTTTTTTGTATTTTTGTTTATTCTTGCAGAATCTATATATTATATAAAAATAAATAGCTGTTCGTCAGTCTCGCTAAAACTCGAGAACGACTGGACCGATTTGGCTAATTTTGGTAAGAAAAAATGGAAAAAAATCATGAAAACAAAAATTCGAATACAACGCCATCTCTAATTAAAATGTCATTATAAAATGAATTATGCTGTTCTGGTAATGCCAGTAGATGGCGTTATCCTTACTATTAGGCGGTACGAAGTTTGCCGGGTCAGCTATTTAAATATATTTTTTAATCATAATCTGAGCAAAAATGAAAATTACCAAAAACTGACATGACGAATCCATAAGAACCCTAACAATGAAGTGTTTTATTTATATTGGGTAGGAATTAGGATTTTAATATTTACACTGTAAGTTCCTCTCAGTAACTGGTTGTCTTAACAAAAGCGAGATAGGAATAAAAGCGACACAAGCTGTCAAGGAAAAGTTACACAAAAGTTCTCTTCGTTATAGCAGTGTTACTGTACATTATTAACCCTTTAACCGCTTACATCGGATTAATCCGACAAATATTGTGTGTCCAGTTTGGTGTTTCATTTTTATGGTGACATTGGAGGGTTAAATTTTTTTTAAAACTTTTTTTAGTTTTATTTGAGACTAGCTTCTGCAAGCGGCTTCACCCGCTTGGTGTCTGTATTAGTAACTTCGCGTCCCTTCGGTAAAAATTATAGCATGTAATTCTGATGTAAAAACTGTAATTAACAAGTTTTGTGAAAATATGTTCCGTAATTTTTGCATCAAAGCTAACAAACATCCATCCACACATCTACCACAAACTTTCACATTTATATAACATTAATAGAATAGGATAGGATGTAGGATTAAAGATGGACGTTTAATTAAGGAAATAAGTAATTGAAATACCCACATAATCATTTCATATGCTGACTGTATATTTCTTTCTCGAAACCAATATTTCCATTGCACAATTCCCTCAGTACCTAAAATAGAAATTTAACAATTATATTTACGATTACCAAGAACCGCAATAAAACCACCAAGTGCTGCATTAGTTTTTTATGGTCATTTTATTGAGGAATGTATGCGCCCTGACTGCGCCTTCTGAATATTTTATATGCAATATAAAATAAATAGACTGATTATTATGCATATCATGATTCGCTACTGTCAACTGTCCACCTACTCAGTATGGCCGGCGTGTTCTATTTTTGAAATGTGCAGTAACGGTCCTATGTGCGTGATCGCGTTACAATTCGAATTTTGACGTTCGGAGAAATTCGGCCGACCTAACTCGACCAATAGGAATCGCGGAATTCTAAATTTGCATCGTTTCTCTTTTTTAAATATTTAAATGTAAGAGCTTTTGTTGCAATTTCGCGTGTCGGAGCACTAAATATCTTTGTTTGCCCAAAGCTTCCAGATTCACAACTAGATGGCGTTGGCGTCGAATTAGATCGCGCTATGGTTTCGTTACCGCAGTTTGGTTGGGTCGCATCGTAATTTTTGAGGAGTTAACTTTGCGCAGAGGCAATATCGTAACCAATGAGGTTAATCCGAGGTGCGATTATTGCTAGTTGAAAACTTTACCAATACCCCGCCGTGTGGACGTGAAATACCGTCCGCGATGGCAATTTTTGTGTGGCCGTAAATGGCCTGAGAACTTATTATCCCTCTACACGAGAAAGTAAAGTTGTATTTTTTCATTAAAAACCGACATTTTAAAATAATACCTGTGTTCAGTCCATTCAAAAATAATGTTATTGCTCATTGCAATAATTGCGTCGCATCGAACGGGTTAACAGGAATGGCGCGGAGTACTGTTACAACTTCATTTATTTTAAGTTAATTCATTGATCATATCTAGATGTCCGGTTCTTTGTCTTCCTGGTTTGGAATCTAGCGGTGTTTTTATCTGTATTGTTACTCATATTTCTAATATATTTTATTATTTAATAGTACTAGTGCCGCCCTCTACGGTAAACCGAGGAACTAAATAATAATTAAAAATTTTGTTTGTTGACATTGTGTCCAAACACGGAAATATGGACACGGAAAATATGGTTTAAAGGTATACACTTCCATAATCAGCCTTATAACGTTCTCGCAGTTGAGACTTAGGCCTCCTGTCTAACAAATGGGGCGTAATCCACCATGTGGGCATGGTGTGGGTTGGTAGATGTCACATGTCTTCGATTGTTTTGTTCTAGGATAATATTGGCTTCCTCGTGATGTTTTTCTTCACCGTTTCAAGAGTGGTGATGAAATAAATTATCTACACAAAAAAAGACGCCTTCCTGTGTTAGTACCCATGCCCTGTATAACTCGTAAGTCAGGGCCGTTGCCACTGGTCTTCCACTGCTTCCCTAAAAAGGTAATATTAATGAAATCGAAAAATGTATAAAAATAGAAAATAAAATAAATAAAAATATAATAGTACCTTGCTGTGATCATTGAAAAATTTATCTAAAAACTAAAGAACTGAAAAACTTAGAAGAAGAGTAGTCTGAAAGGTTGACTGGTAGAGATTCTCTACCAGTCAACTAGACTAGTTAATAGGCAATCTCTAATATAGAATGCCTTGTTGCAATAAGTCCGCATTTGTACCTACCACTTCTGTACATGGAGTTTAAATAAATAAAACTTTTTATGGAATAGGCTGTTAATAATATATTTTTTTTGTCTTTATATAATATTTATTTTGAACAAAAAAAATAAAAACACAACTAATTAAAATTACATAATAATAATAATTATTTAGTTATTTACCTTATTGGATAAAATACTTTTTTACACCACCTGCTCGATAATGCCCTTTTATACGTCATACAACCATCACTTAAAGCAAGTCATTATGTCCCTAGGGAGATAATGCAGTATGGGCGATCCCTAGGGAATAATGAGATTTGAATTTGGAACGTGAAAAACCGTCAACATTATGTGAATTAAAATATAGTGCATCAAACAAGTTTATTCAAATTTCAAACTGGCCACTAATATCAAAAAAAAAAAAATAGAATACAAAAAGTTTCTAAAAAAAGTAATGTACAAGCGGGGCGTTATAGAAAATTTAAACTATAGAATCTTTGAGTAGTGAATTTTGTTTGTTTCAAATTTCAAAACATTTTGAGTGATAGTTAAGATTAACTCGTAAATAATACTTATATTTCTCTATTATATGATTAGTTTTCCTAAATTGTCTTTTAATTATCTCACAGATGGTGTAAAAAGTAGAGTATCCAACACGGGGATAAAGCTGTCTTTGTCTAGGGCGGCTTGAATTCCTCACTTCACTCAGGTTTCTTTATTAACTCCCTCGCAGTGCTCGGGAGTTAATTATATAAATCCCTCACTGACGTTCGGGATTAAAATTAGCAACCTTCGTTTCGTTCGGAATTCAACATGCCGCCCGCGACTTAAAGACACTGCTTTATCCCCTAGTCACATAATCTACTATTAGAATGTAACCAATTAAATACCTTAAGATTGGCTTTTATTAACCTACAAAAATTAAAACATAAATCGAACACAAAAAGTTAATAATATCATAACATTACACTACTCCACGCCATTTATATTTTTTTCCCCATGGCAAAAAGCCAGGACAGGGTATTTTCTATGGAAATGATAGCGATTGTAGACTGAATCGCATGTAATCATTGCTAATCAACTATTTGACACGAATTGCAATACTGCATGCCTTCATTTTTAATATGATGGTTAAATTTTGCGTCGTTTTTTTTTATAAGTTTTTGTCGAAATATGTATTTACAACGTTGCTTATTGTAATAGTTGTAGTTATTCATTTTCAGTGGTTTTTTTTTTTCAAATAATTTTATCTTTTTATTTTAGGACTAAATTAATTAAAAAAAAAAAACAATAAAAGTACATTATGACAAATTATGTCATATGAAATTTTGGCGCATTTAAAACATTCTTATTATTTTTATTTTAATATTTATTATTAAAACAAGTAGACAAAAAAAAAAATACTCTGTCGCATTAGACTGTGTAATGATATTTAAAAGTTGGAAATATATAAATAAATAATAAAATTTTGGTTAGCTTAAGATTATAAGATGAAGATCCAAATTTTGATATGTATTGTATTGCATTTACCTACTGTATTCGTTTTTTTTAATCATTAATATTTCTACGAACAAAAAAAAATTAAATCATAAATAATTTTTATGACTTCATCCTATCAAAACTCAATTCACAAATCTAAAACAAATAGCTTAAAATTCCACAAAATATCCATAAGATGTCATTATGAGGGTATCTCGCTACCGTTCTCATTGTACTAAATCCCATAAACTGTCAAAATTATGGGAAGCTGAGGAGGTATCTATCGATATAGTGTCTTTTTTGTTCAGTTATGAGCTAATGGACGGAGCTTGTTGAACCAATGTCATGAGTTTGTGGTAGATTTCATTTGGTTGTTGAGCATAGATAATATGGTTGGTTTAGTGTGGATGTGTCTTTAATAACGGTTCCATCTTTGTTTTAATATATATATTTTTTTTAACACGTTACTTTTGCAATATTTTTTAAATTATTTAGACTTCAACTACCTTCGAAGGTAATTTATTTTGTTAACATCTCGTTTATTTTTCTTGCTTTTCTTTTATATAGCCTCTTTTTTATAATGTGAATGGGAGAACACTGTAGACTCCACGAATTCTTGATTACTTCCTATTACGAATCAGTTTTTTTAATATGATGATTTTTATTGTGCTTTTGGGTACAATATCGACTGGTCTACACTGGTCTTACATAATATCTATTAATACTGTAATATGTAAATATTGTAAGAACAACCATTTTATTAAAAGAATAACCATGGAGTTTCTTGCCGGTTCTTCTCCATAGGAAACGACTGATTTGGAACCGTGCACTAGCTTCTGACGTTTTATAAGTGCCCATGTAGGCCTATGTGAAATAAAAATATTTTTGATTTGATTTTGATTTTGATGCGGTGAATTAAAAACTTACTTGGATTGTTTAAAAATAAATCTTGAAAGGAGATTATGAAGAGAGATTCCATCAGGCAATAATATTTGTATATTAAATTAAATATTGAAATAACTCAAATTACTGTAATTCAATATAATGCACTTGTAAACATTGTACTAAAAGTCGACATGCAGACCACTGTGTTGTTGAAGATTACGGGTGATAGTCCAGATATCCAGTTTTCTCAGACTATAGGGGCTCCCAACTATGATAAGCTGACTGACACAATAACAATACCAATTGGTATAGATACACGGTTTTTGTGTAAGTTGTTCGTCAATAGATCCGCAATATTGTTTTTTTTTTTATTATTTACTCCTCTTTCTAATGGTCGATTTAAAAAAAAATGTCATACAAGTCGACGCCAATCATAATACCAACCTACAGCCGCGACATCTCATTTTTGCTTTTTTTGTACATATGAGGTATTTAACAATATTAGTTATGCGGTATTGGATTATCAACGACGAAAACTTGACGACCTTGAAAACAAAAATATCTTGCGTCCAAGAAGGGATTGACCACTGAAGTCCAATGTTTTTTCAAATAAATAGCCACGAACTTATCCACGAAGTTCAAACTTAATTTTATATAGTCATGTCCACAATATGCCACCTCCGATCATAAAGTTAAGGGTCTACCAAGGGCGCTAGTCCGTATTGTCAACAACCCATTGTGGTGCGCGGGCGCCTGACTTTATGACGTCGTAAATCTGCGCCTGCGCATTATGATCGCTCGATAATCAACTGTCAAAACTCTCAGGTGTACCACAGAGGTTTTTTCTTGTGGTTTAAGAAGAAATTGTGATATGAAAAAAAATGTCATAAGATTCTTCTATGAATCGTGGTTTTGAGGGTTAGTTGAATGTTGCTTGGTTGAAGGTTTAAGACAACTTCCTTTTGTCTTAAACCTTCAACAAAAACTAAAAAAAAATATATATGTATATAAATTTAGATTTTTTTTTGAGTTTGCAGTTGGCACTATACCAGCGACTTTTAACTTTTTGAGTAGCGTAATTAGAGACACAATAGAAAGACAATGGCGCGTTAACGCCGGCGTTATTGCGGGGATCAACAGCTTAATAGCGAGAATATTTTCATAAAAGTTTAAGACCCTTTATACAGTGTTATAGTAGGATAGTCTTGAAAAACTAATAATATTTATCTTCTTTTATTTATTTATATAAATATTTGTGCCATGTTTCAAGTTTTTCAACCAAAGGAAAAATTTTTTTTCCACAAACTTTATCACCCCTAAATTTTTTTTGTAGGTGGAAACATGTAGGTAATGACAATTCCCGAATTTGGGCGGAGACGGAGATAGTGTCAGACAGGGCCGAGTCTTCCTTTCAGAATCAGACCCTTGGCCCCAGTAGGCTTCGACCCTATTGGGCCCCTACGATTTGCTAACATCTCCCTGAGGCGCGCGTTAGAATGAGTAATAATAAAAACATTTTTTTTTTCTTGTCACTATTTGTGCTCAAGTTTATTGGTCAAAGGAATATAATTTTGCATACTAACAAATTTCCCCTTTTAACCCTTTTACAAGATACCGTAGACGCGAGCTTGCGGACTGCGAACAATGGGTAGCTTGCAGTCCCACCGTCCGGTAACCGTCCGGACCGAGCCCAAGTCGTAGACGGCGCGTAGTATTCCACGCGCGCCTCAAGGAGATGTCAGCAAAACCATAGGGGCCCAGCAGGGTCGAAGCCTACTGGGGCACAGGAGTGTTGGAACATAGGAGTGGGTTTTAGTTAGAATAGATTATTTTCTATTTATTTTTGGTCGTTTTGTGGTTTAATTGACCATTACAAGAACGTCAACATTTTCGTAATTTATTCTCAAAAATGGCAACCGGTTCCTATACTAAGCGTAACAATTGCCTAAAATAATATTTTATTAGACCATTACTAAACCTACGCCAACATGTAAGTAATAAGACGACACCTACACTGGTTTTGTTTTCGACGAAATAAGAGCCTATTTATCAGCCCTAGATCTGAGGACATTCAGAAACCTACACAAAAAACCTACTGCTACTGTAGTTTTCTAACCTACAAGTATTTTTATCAAGATCCTTGATAAAATATTAAATAAAAACAAAATGAAGTTGATAATCTTATACAACATGTAACGGAATTATTGCACACCTTTAGGTAAATACACCCCAATTTGAAAATTAAGTTAATCAAATTAAGTTATCTAAGTTCGTTTATGTATAAATTGTGTTACTTTTTTAGTGTACAATAAAGTTTATTGTATTCTATTCTATTCTAAGTTACAATCATAATTGGAGTACTGTACTTAAGTAAGTACTAGTGACGCAATCAAGATTTATACAGAATTAGGCAACTTTTTATTCTAAAATAATTCATGATTATTTAAGGATAAAAAATTACCTATTTAAAAAATAATTGAAATCGATTGAGTAGCTGATTTTCAACATACTACTTTCAGGATCATATATTTTTTAAATATATAAAAGGCAACAGTTCCTGAATCACAGATCTATCAACATACAGCCTTGTACTATTACTTATTCTGTGACACAGACGCAGCTCAAACCACTGAACGGATACGCTGAAATTTGGCAAGCAGATAATGATTATGATGTAGGCACGCGCTATTAAAAAAAATCCAAAATTCACCCCCTAATGGGATGAAAAGGGGGTCCAAAGTTTTTATGGAGAATCCTACTCTGACGTGTTTAAAACCACTGGCTGGTGTAATTTGGTATTCATCTATACCAATATTATGCATGAACGACAAGAAAAATGTAACTGAGATATTTGTAATACAAAACATGATTGAAAAGTGTATCCATGGAGTTTCTTGCACATTCTTCTCCGGATAGAGATCTACGCTTTGGAATGTGCAATTAGTATCATTTTTTTTCTGACTTCTTGACATTTCAAAAAGAAGCTTTGAATCTTTTAACCTTTTGAGTGCGTAATTAGAGACACAATAGTAAGACAATGGCGCGTGAACGCCGGCGTTAATGCGGGGATCAACAGCTTAATCTTATAAAAAGCACTAGTTCATATAAAATAAATAAAAAAGAGAGCAAAGATTCCATTTTTGTTTGTAATTAATAAACTCAAAAACACACCGATTTTAAAAATGTTTCACCAGTTAAATGTTACTTCATCACTGATAAACAAACACATATTTTCTGCTTTTACATGGGTTAAGTTGCTGGCAGAAGCTATTAACTAATTGAAATAAAATGTGTGACTTTACTTTCAACCATTTACAACAGTCATACTCAAACTGTGCTCCGCGGAACCCTAGGGCTCCGCAAAGCCTCTTTGCGGGTTCCATGTGAATACTGGTTATAATGAAGAAGAAAGTATAAAGATCAGGTGTGTTTAGACTTTTTCCTCATTATTTCTATTGTTGTTTAATTTTTAAAAAATAAAAAAGCAGTGTCATACCTCACATTAGACAACTCATTAAAAGTAAATATTACCCTTAAACATTTTTTTTAATTTAAGGGCTCCGTTAAATATTTTGCCTTCCAATTGGGTTCCATTAGAAAAAAAGTTTGAGAGCTGCTTACTAACATGTGCCAGTTTAGGACAAGTCACAAAAAAAAAAACAAATTTAAACATTATTCATCCCAAAACAAAATTCATATAAAGTAGAGCAACACGTGCGCTTAAGTGTTAACACTCGTGTAACTACATCACTCACACCAAGTAAACTCACGCACACATACACAATTTTCGACGTAACCCTTCGAATGCGTACTTGGAAATTACGTAAGTAGATATTCTCCTCTAGATCGTCATCTTAGATTTTTCTTTGAAGTGGCACCAAAGTTTTGGGGGTAAAATTGAATATTAATAGCAGAATTATACCCTTAGACGTCCTTTCTCGGATTTTTATTACTTTATTAGAGCCCCTTCTTGTTAATGTGATATAAACAAATCGTTGTAGATTTTATATGTTCCCAGAAAAGGGCTGGTGTCAAAAAACAGTAGCCATTTTTATTGCTTAATCGCGTTTGTTTGTGTATTATAATTTATATTATTTTAGTGCTGACTGTCTGAGGTTTCTTTTTAAAATTAAACAACAAAAAATATTTCTCTCATTTTGATGAGACGTTTTTGGAATAATCTAGAATACTTAGTTCCAGATTTTTGATAACAGTTTTTACAATGCGTTCCAAATAAGAATAGGATCGATTGCCATGTTGTAACGTCACGTCATACTGTCAAATCGCAAGAAATTGGGCAAAATTGAAGAACTCAGAGAAGAGCAAAATTAAAGAACTGGATTCTGATTAAACTTTTTTCGTTCACAGTTCGTAAATAAATAAATTTTTAATAATTTCTTGTTTTGATCACCATATTAATTCTTCGATTTGACAGTATGACGTGACGTCACAACATGACAATCGATCCTATTCTTATTTGGAACGCATTGTAGAGTGAAATATACTAATCAAGTTAAACCTAGAAGAGGTTTCTAAGGCACGATAATATGATTATAGGTTGTTAAAGTATTATACCAATGGCTTTCCCATAACATCACGAGTCATCGACGCCGCCTAGTTTTCCACGCGCGCCTCAAGGAGATGTCAGTAAAACCGTAGGGGCCCAGCAGGGTCGAAGCCTACTGGTTGAGAATAGGTCGGGTAGATAGGTTTATATTATGTTTTTACACCGAATAAGTCTGATTTAGTGCTAGCTAACCATACTTTATTACTAGTTTAAGTCTTGCGGACGGCGAGCAATGAGTAGCTCGTTGTCCGGCCGACCGGTGAGGACCAAGCCCGCGTCTTCGGCGCGTAGTGTTCAACGCGCGCCTCAAGGAGATGTCAGCACAAAACCTTAGGGTCCCAGCAGGGCCGAAGCCTACTGGGGCCATGGGTTCGCTTCTGAACTGAAAACCTGAGGTCCTGGAACGCAAGGCAATGAAGGAACATAGGTGTGGGTTTTAGTCAGTAAACGTCTGATTGAATGATTTTCCACTTAAAAAAAAAGGGTTGAGGTTTTTTTTTTTTTTCGGGTGGGAAAATCATCTAATGACATCCCCCGCCCTTGGGCGGAGCGGGAGATAGTGTCAGACTTCTACTGACTAAAAACCCACTCCTGTTCCTTCTTTGCCTTCATGTAAGTTATTAATGATTTTTCCCCTGACTGTGTCTGACTTTTATTGAATAAAACCCACCTGTGTTTCATTGCGTTTCAAAACGGCATCTTGACAAATATTTATCAAATCCTGATTCCAACATTTTTTCTACCTTTCACACTATAAAACACAACAATAAAATTAATCACTAACAACAGAGGTGAAACAAATTGCTAATAATATTAATAGCGACCATACTATGATTTATAATGTTGTTTCTATAGTAATAAAATCTTTGTTAGTCCGTTAGTTTTGTCTCGATTAAGTCATATATTACTGCAAATTGCTTTGCGATAACATCGAGGTTTTCAAAATTGACAACTATAAAATCTTTTTTGGCTACAATAATTTTTTGCTCGATTTAGTTTTTGTTTTGTGTTTGATAATGGAATAAGTATTATGATTTGTTCACAGATTCTTTTTAAATTAATTAAAACTCTTTGTTAGTAACATGAAGTACATTTTTTTAATAATAATGACAAATAATAATACATTAGCTTGAAGTATGGTGGTACAGCATTCAAAACAAATAAATGGTTCTTGATATCCCGCCTTATATACAGCATGCAAATTTTTTACATGTAGGTATACAATGATTAAATACTCAAAAAATTGTATTTATAATATGTTAATTATGGAAATGTCAATTAATTAAATCACAAATGTAAAAAAATATATAATTATACTCATAAAATAAAAATGTATAAAATATAAAATTACACTGTCAAAATTAATTTGATTATAAAAAAATCACAGAGTCAAAATTAATTTGATCTTGTGAACTATCTTTTGACCACGGTTAAGTCAAAGACCAAAGTAAAAAAAAAAACGTATTTTTTTAGATAACTTACTGAAAAATCCCCGTACAGATAATATTTTGGAAAAGGAAAAGTTTGATAATATTTTCAAACTTTTCCAGCTTTTTTCAACAGTAATCGTTTTGTAAACTGTGTTGACTCCCTATAATGGCCAAGGGACCCCATGTTTACTTTATCAAGTCCCTTAAACGTTGTCCACGTTCTAAACCATTTTTCACTAGCGAGACTTAATTTCTACGATGTCGTTTTTCATCCAACCCTAGCCCCGGGCGTAAAGGCAAAATGGGATAACTCTGAATTCTGAAAAAGGAAGCCGTAAGGGTGTTTTGCAGTTTTATTTTTACATTTTACTTTTTATATATTTTTTCTTTAACACAATATAGCGCAAGTTTTGTAGAGTATTTAAATAGGGAGGAAGACGCTGTCGACTGCGACACAGCACAGTACATACTAGTACAATTGTCAACGTTATGTCTTAATGTTATTGCATGTTATTTTTTTATTAAATTCAACCTAGCTTAAGAGAAATTGGTTGAACAAATTTATTATTATTTGACTTAGTTTTAGTGGGTTTGGATAGATGATTGTAATTTCTTTTACTATAGATTGTGGGTACATAATTACTCATGATTATAATGTTAAGAAAACAAAAGGTAATAAGGTGTAAGAAACTAAGGTCGTGTCGATAAATAGGTAAGTTATTTTTTAGCCAAAGGTTTAAATTATTATTATTTGCTGCGAATACGCCCGGAAAAATTATATAATTATATTTTAAAAACTCTGTGTATTAATATTTTTGCTAATAAAATAATATGCTGACTAACTTGGAAACAAAATAATCCTAAAGTAATAAGATTTCAGAAAAAAAAAAAATGGAGGATATATGTATATAAAAAAAAATATTTTTAACTTATACCGCTTTCATTCATGGCGGCAGAAAGGTCGCGTCTTGTCCGTGCCCAGAATATCACAACATACAATTTGTTTAGGGACCAAATATCCCTTAAACAAAGTCCCGTCAACCTTTGGCAAGGAGCCCACATCATCGTGTTTATTGAAAATATATATTGCTGTTTTAAGTGAAGGCTAGTTTTAGACTTTTCTGCTTTGACCATCTGGCCCGAGTTAAATGAACACATACTCGGGCGCCCGCATAGAGCCCCGCTGACCTTTAACAACCATTCGAGGATGGGACCTGGGTCCGCAGATTGACCACTGCAGTTTATGTCTAGAGAGGAGATGTTCTGGTGGGGTCATGTAGTGTGGATATTCAATTTTACCAAGTATCATTGACTCAAACTCAATGGTAATTGCTAAAATTGGACATTCTACTTTATTAAACTTAGAATTATTGACTTACTGGGTTTTCAAGGTCAAATATAGTCAGTGTAAAATTCTGGTATTCAGCTGCAACCAGTTAAACTGGATGACAACCCCAACATAGTTTGGAAAAGATTAGGCAGATAGATGGATACTATGTTTTTACTCCGAACAGCGAGCAATGGATGGCTCTTTGGCCAGGCGTCCGGCAAGGATCAACGCTAAGTCGACGGCGCGTTGTATTCCAAACGCGCCTCAGAGATGTCAGCAAAATAAACGGGACCTAGTAGGACCTATGCCTGCTAAGGCTGGGTTTTGTTCAAAAGAGTTACCCTAGAACGCAAAGGTCAACTGAAGGAACACAGGGTTTTATTAAGTTTAAGTCTGACACTCCCTCTTGCTCTACCTAAAGCAGGAGAAATAATTCGATGGTTTCCAACCTTAAGAAAAGTACCTACTCATAATCTTCCTGCCATGGTTCTTCAACATGTTTTTTTTTCTTCTTCCATTATAAAGTCTTGTCACCCGGTATCATATCACTATCCCTTTTCTTTCATATAACTCCTCACACAATCCATCCATCTTTTCTTTGGCCTCCCTGTCCTCCTCCATCCATCCACATGTTTACTCATAACTCTTTTAGTAACATGCGTTTCATCCCTCCTCTTCACATGACCATACCAAGACCAACCGATTCCCCTCCAACAACTTTTCAGTCACTGGTGTCTACAATTTTTGGGTACCTAAATAAAAAAAAATAAAAAAAAACTAAACAGTTTTTATTATCAACTTTTTAAACACTATATTTTTTTGTACAAATAACCTCCTACAAAACACTTCTAATAGGCCTGTCACCCAGTATCACGAAATCTACATTCAACCCTTAGAATGCAGCTACAAATTAAAAAGTACCCGAGCTCAAAATAAATGGGCGCACGACACTTCACTGTGCTATGATTAATGCCAAATGAAATTAAAATAAGTGCGATAATGTAAATTTTTATCTCACGTTTTTATTTACGACTTTCGCGTCGTGAAACGAGAGTCGAGACTTCCTGCGATTTACTTACTGTTGGGTTTTGTTTGTTAATGAGGTTTTTTTGCATGCATTTAGTATCTCTTTAACGATAATTTAGTGTGAAGGAAAATAATTTATTAGTCTCGCAACTTGTAATTATTTTCGAATGTGTTGCAAACGCGTTCAGCCGTGAAAATCTGAAACGTAAAAGTAATTCTAATACATTAATTTGGTAATGTAGTACAAAAAAGTTCTAATTTAAAAACCTTTCTTTTACTACAAAAAGCTTGAGTGACACCGTATCGTATTACTTCGCCTCGCAAAAAATATTCTGAGTTCTTAAAAACATCATCACCGTCTTTTTTATTAGCATTTTCATTAAAATTGCGACAAAAAGTCACCTCCTCGGTGCAGTTAAAAGAATCGCGAAACGACGCCCGGGGGCCTGCTAGACCCCAGTGTTGCGAAAATTCGCGAGATTTATTTGAATAAATTATTTCTCACCCACCTGCAGTGAAGGGTTGTTAAGACAATTTATGGTTTTACATCTCGACTGCAAAATGGTAGATGGTTTTTTGAGATCGTAGGTTAATAAAGTATTTTATTTTATTATATTTACGTCATGATCAAGCTGCGCGGTATTTTCTCGTACAATTTACCACAGTGTCTCAAGACGAAAGTCTATGACCAGTGCGTGTTGCCAGTGATGACCAATGGCACTGAAACATGTTCGCTTACAATGGGCCCCATCAGAAGGCTTAAAGTCACCCAAAGGGCAATAGAAAGGGCTATACTCGGAGTTTCTTTGCGTGATCACATCAGAAATGAAGATATCCGCAGGAGAACCAAAGTTACCGACATATACCGAAGAATCGCCAAACTTTAGTGGCAGGGCACATTGCTCGCAGAACAGGTCGATGGGGACGAAAAGTTCTGGAGTAGCGACCACGTACCGGAAGACGCAGCGTTTAAGGCCTCCCACAAGGTGGACTGAGGGCCTGGTGAGGGTCGCGGGAATCCGATGGATGCGAGACGCACAGGACCGGTCTTTATGGCGACACTTGGGGATGGATGTCAGTGGATGTCTTTCGGCTGAAATGATGATGAAGACTTCACGATTCGACAAAATGTTTCTAGAAGAGCCTTAGGCGTCATGAGCAATGATGAAATGAGATTATCATTTTAAAATTTAGTCGCCTAAAATATCTTTTTATTACCAATGACTTCCGTGTGACTCATTTTAATATCCGTACACAATATTTTTAAGTACCTATATAAAACATTTACGATTCTCTTGAAAACTTCACAAACATGACATCATCCTCAGTTCAGAGAGAAACCGAAACAATGGGCGAAAGAGACCTTTAACAGGAAATAGTTTATATTCTTAAAACAATTGCGGTAAAATGTTGACATATCAAACACAGATTATCAACCAAATATCAACTCTACTTTGTAACAATTAAGTTTAAATTCAAACAAACATAGGACACAGTACAATTAAATTAGAAGACACAAATCGGATCTGTAAAACAAAAGGCGTTCGATCGAATTTTAAATATTCGCTTGTTCGGCTTTAAGACCGTTTGAAATCAGCCACTACGATTGGTGATTTCGAATTTTCGCATTTCGCATTCTATACGCGAACTTCGTTGATAGATCGGTGATGTTCGTGGCGGGCCGTTGCGTTTCGTTCGGAGTGCATTTGACCAGAAAAATCGGAGTACGTGGTCTCTTAGACCGCCGGTATCTGAGGGTTAAGAGCGGACGCGATTTTTCTCGGCATTGCGCTTTTACTGGAGTCATTTATTCGTATAGACTTTGAAGAATAACTTAAATTTGGAGGAAAAAGCTTTTCTGGCGATATTGATAATGTAAGTAAATATTTCCATGAACTTTAGAAAATGTAGTCCTAAAACGATTAGTTCTTGATCCTTTTTATTTTTTTGGTGGGGAATCATTAAATGATTTCTCCGTCTCTGGGTGAGGCAAAAAGGAGCGAGAGACTTTAATCGACTAAACCCCACCTGTATTCTTTAAGTTACCCATTGTGTTCTAGGATCACCGTAACTCTTTCGAACAAGCCCGCAGCCCTGCCCCCCTAGCCAAGTTACAACCGTTTCGTTTCGATTCTTTTTTCGTTGATCGCCTCGAGTCGGTCACGCCTCCTATTCCTTTGTTTTGACCACGTGACTTAGCGTTGAGATGACGTCGTGCTCCAGGTAACGAGCTGCAGTGTTAAGGAGTTCAATTTCATCACTTGCGTAAGATGTGTGTTGTGTATAGTAGCGTCAGACAGTAACGTGTTGTTGATGTGGGCAAGGGCCAACGCTGCGTTAAGCGGGCGCAAACGCGGGACCCCACGGGCACCCGTCGCGTGACTATGCGCGTGTGTCGTGTGCTCGGGTCTCCGTCACGGAAACCGGATTATTACCTGCGCAGTGTCACTAGTTTAACATTAACGGTGTGCATGTAGTCGGGTCTATTCTTCCGTGGGATATAAATATAAACCTTTTTGCAACATCTTCAACAGGTGCGTTATGCTACTCGTCACGCATGACAATGGTTGCTGGAGGGCGGTAGTGCATACCAAAATCTTTGGCGTACGTACCATTCAGGTTTTAAACGAAGAGCAAAGTGAGCTACATGGGCTATGTTGGAGCATGTTTTTCTAGATCAATTTAGAAATTGATGACAAAACGCTTTCTCTATACAATCTTAGACTGTATTATCTGTACATACAAGTGATTATCAGGATCTGTATTTTTGTATGTTGTGGTTTTAAATGTTTAAAAAAAATCATCAAATAACTTATCTCAATCTAGGTGGAGTATCAGACTTTTACTAATTAAAATCCATCTGTGTTCCTCCAATTGCTTTTTGCGTTTCAGGGTCTCTGTAACTTTTTTGAACATACATACACGAATTTCTGGGCTGCGGGATTGTTCGAAAAGTTACCGTGGCCCTAGAACGCAAAGGGCAATAGAAGAAACACAGGTGGGGTTCAGTCAATAAAAGTCAGAACTCAGACTTGTGGAGCAGTGGTGGCTGAGTGGTGACGGCCCCGACTTACGAGTTGTAGGTCGCAGGTTCAAATCCAGCAAATAAATTACTTTGTGTAATTTATTTCGTCACCACTGCTCTCAAAACGGTGAAGGAAAACATCGAGAGGAAACATGTCCTAGAACCAAAAATTCGAAGACATGTGACATTCACCAACCCGCACTGGGTCCGCGTGGTGGATTACGGCCCATTCCCTCTACTAGAGAGTCGGCCTGAGTCCCAACAGTGGGAACATTATAAGGCCGAGTATGTTACTCGCACTCCACCCAGAGCGGGAAGGGAAATTTGTTGATTTCCCAACATAAAAAAGGATCGAACCCCACGTTGATCGAATATAACAATAAACTCCATCTCTCTACCAAAAGTTAATCATTCTGAATCAATCGAGCATTTTTATAGATTACCTCTCATAAACAAACATGTTAATATCGTAAAAACAAATGTTTCTTAATGAATTGTATCTCCTAAAGTTTATGCTGTAGTAATTCGTGTTTTCTGGATTCTATAGATAATTCTGTAGATTGAAAATACGGTTCTTAGTTGTTCTTTTCGCCTTTTTGCTTGATGAGATTTATAAGCATTGCTAGCCATGGATTTTTATAAGCATTGCTAGCCATGGATTTATTATTTTTATAATATAACCATAAATTTTATTAACTTGTAAATGAAGAGAACTCAAAATGAACAATATTAGGATTACTAGTACCCAATATCGTGCATGATTTTAGAAGTATAGCTGGGAAAAGACGAAGGATGGTGTAATCGTTTCGGCTCGTCGTTTACGCGGTCCTGCAGCAGATCTTCCCGTCTGATTATAATTTAGGTGTCTTCAAGGCTAGAGTGAATAGGCTCTTAATAAACTAGTGCGATTCACCATCATCGATTGCATCACTGCTTACCAGCAGGTGCAATCGCAGTCAAGCACTAGTTTATATCATTTGAAAAAAAAAAAGAAAAATGACACTACGCCTTCTAATACAAAGGAAGACACTTCTTGCCAACTCAAGTACGTTGAAGAATTTACAATGTGTTTAGGGATCCATGAAATCGATTCCAACTTCAAATAAGATGACATAACGAAACGTCAATGTCATTATCAACATAAAAGTCATCAAACTTGTTTGTTACTCAAATTACATCATGACTGTTTACCGACCAAGATTCTACAAACAAAAAATAATCCAATAAACACTGAAACGACAACGAGACATTCAAAATATTTCAAAAATCGAACTGTCGCTTTCTCTTTTACTCTGACCAAGATTTTATAAGTTAGAAAGAGAGGAAACATAGACGATAGCTTAGAAGCACTCGTGCGTATTCCTAACGGAATGGGATTGACTGTATTGTTGAAAGTGACGGCTTGCAATGTTGGCCCTTAAGATGCTTTGGATGTTTATAATGTAACTGATTTCCCTGTAAGGGGGTGAGCTGAATTAGAAGCAGTATCGATTAAGGAGGTAAAATTGGAATGGCAATGATATCAAAAATGGAAATCAGTTGGAATTGAAGTTGTAAATGTTGATAAAATTTAAGTACAAGACGAGGCGACGAAAAATGAAATAAAAAGTAAGAGGTGAAAATTAACTATTTAGGACAAGGAAATGTTCTTAAACTCTGACTATAATATTAGTATCTTAGATGTTCAAATTTGAATCAAAGAGACACCAAGGATTCGAATCTATGCCATAGAATCGCTCACTCTTAGTTTTGCTGGTGGTTGTAAAACTTGACAATGAATGTTAATGTTATTCCAAAATATTACGTTTCTTAGGTTTAATACTAAAGTAAATTTCATAAAATATGTACTTATGCCAACATTACGGAAAAAACAAAACTCAAAGAGTAAATGAATATCTAATTTCGAAAAAGGAATTACATGCCTTACATATTTACATATTGAACCTAAAATTCCAGGTTGATCCAAAGATATTACAGCTCAATGTGACCTGTTTTATAAAATACCAATTTCGTAATCGTTCATTTGGTGCAACAATGATGAAATTACATTTTTACAATTTTTCCAGAAGATACAATCAAAGGTTCTATTAACGGTATGGCGCTTTGAAAGGCCTTATTACAATCGTCATGATTTTAAAAGTAAGTTTTAAACTGTGTAGTTTCTTTTAAAATTTCTCATCTCCGGTAAAATTTTAAAAACTGTAATCAAGTATGTCATTATTGCACTAAATGAGAGAAAGACGATGTAAGAACATTATTATAATGCAGTCTTTGATATGGGTAACTTCAACAATTATTCTTGGCCTTAGTGTATCTAGGTAGTAGGTATTCTAGCCACTGATACCTCCACCAGGTAGTATTTTAGTTTTTTTTTGGCACATGTTTGCCTGCCAGCATTGATGACGATGATAGAGCATGCACACCTAGAAGTAACCTATTCATTCTTGACTTAAAGACCCCAGGTTGTTCTAATCAGAATGCAAGTATTTTGCGGATGGCGAGCAATTTGCGGTAGCTCGCCGTCCGACCGTCTGGTAACCGTCGGACTCAAGTCGTCGATGACGCGTAGTGTTCCACGCGCGCCTCAAGGAGATGTCAGCAAACCATAGCGGCTCAGCAGGGTCGAAGCCTACTGGGGCCATCGGTGATGCGAAAGAGAACCCCGGGGCCCTGGAACGAAGGCAAAGAAGGAACAGGAGTGTCCGACACGCCCTCTCACCCCGCCCAAGAGCGAGAGAGAGAGAGAGAGAGTCATTAGATGATTTCTCACCTAAGAAAAAAAAAAGATGTAAGTATTTTCAAAACATATCACTAAATGTGGTCCACTATGTATCGTTGATGCATCGCCGTACATCTAGTGGTCCGATGATAGAACGGCGTCGGCGGAATTAAATTATGCAAAATCTACAGAATATTATAGCAACTCGGTGTCGATGCTCAAGAAATTAAATTTTTAACCACTCTAACGCCTAAGAACTAGAATCGATAGTGACTAACAACAGTAATGCAGTTTAACCTACTTCACCACGTGCAATAAATACCGTATCCACCTGATCTGCCAGACTATTAATAGTTTTCCTACCTCAGACAAAACTATCACGAGTCCCATAAAAGAAACTTTACTCCCACTCCCTGAACACCGAAGAAGGTTCAAAGAAAATCTATCAACGCCTCACAAAGTAATGTCAAAGACTCAAAGCACCTAATTCTACTCCATACTATTCAGATTTCCCGACGGATTCGTCGCGAGTAAGGGAGAAGGAATAGCGGATAGTGTGAGGTGGAAAGGGATAGATATACGGTCACGGGTTTGGTTTAGATGATTGGTGAACGTGATGCTTCAACCGCGGTGTTACGTGACTGCTGAGGCCATCTAAGATAGTGTGTGGTGCGAGAAGTTTTGATACTTGATTTATGGGGTTGATATGTGTGGTTTTTATTATAATAACTAGCTGCTGACAGCGACTTTGCCCGCGTGGTAGGAGAAAATTATCGCAAGGAAACATACTCCCGAGATAAAAAGTATCTGATGTGCTTTCCAGTTCATGATCTACCCGTGTCCAAATTTCATCTGAATCCGTTAGCCGAAGTTCAACAATAAAGAAGTAACAAACATACACAAACACACAAAATTTTGCCTTATAATATTCGTGTGAAAAGTGTGGTAAACATAGAACATTTAAAAACACACACACAATATTAATACAAAACAAAATGAAAACCATTTTACAATACATAATTAAACAAAAAAGAAACACACATAAAAACAAAAACTACACATATTTAGTACGATGAGGGGGAACTGTCCAGTGCGTACTGTGCAGCATGCGCAAGCGTATCCAGTGACACGTCAGTGAATAGTCACACCTGCCCTAAACACGCTTTATAATTTTCCTGCCCTTCTCTCATGTTATTTGGAGTTGGCTTAGTATGTTTATTCTTCCACTCTGTCCTCTTAACGGTAACGCAGACTTTTACTCCCTTTTCGTTTTTATCACTCCTCACACAATCTGTCCATCATTTTTTTCTTTGGTCTCTCTCTCTCTCTTCATTTACCTATTACTTTTCAGTGGCACTTGCACTACATAACTACACTGAAAGCAGTAGGTAAAGTAAGAGAGTAAACTTGCTGAACTTATGGGACGAAACTAATTTTTGCCTCTACTTTTATTTACCACTAGTAGGCTCCTGTCAGCGGCTTCGCCTGCGTGAAAGTAGAAAATTGTCCCAAGGAAACATATTCTCAGGGTAAAAAAGTAACCTATGTGCTATTCCAGGACATGGTTTACCCGCGTGCCAAGTTTCAGAAGAAGTAATAAACATACACACACATATAACTCACCAACTTTCGCCTTTGTAATATTCATCATCACCATCATTTCATTTCATAATATTAGTGTCATCAACTGACAATACATTAATATATTAAAAACGACACTTGATCATTGTGTCCCTGACCAACCTCTATTTAATTTCTTAAGTCTCAAATATCAAGACTATTAAATCCAAGTTGTGAATAATTCGTCAATACCAAGCACTGCTACTACTGTCTACCTCGTCGTTGCTTCAGCATTCATTCATTGTTTCTCTAACGGTATCGTCAATCAAGTATCAAAATTGCTTGATTAGAGTATAGGCGTCTGTAAAAGAGGTATTTTGCCTAGTGTCTGCTTCCGGAGACGCCTTGATATTGATTCATTGTATTATGAGCGGTATTAATATGCAAATGCCAAGATTATAGAAGTAAATGGACGTCTGTTAGCGAGAAATGTATTGAAGTTAATGCACTGACTACCGTTTCTATTTATATTGGTATTTCAGTTTATATTGTGGTTTTGACCGTTGTCTTTACTGTACTAAATAAGTGTTTGTCAATATTTTCTTAATTCTAATATCAAAGCAACAAACAATAAACTTGGAATAGGACCTCCCATAGATTTTAATGTGGTCTTTATCTACATATAATTAGTATCCTCATAGATTTCGTCATCTTTTATTAGCTGGTACCGAATACCCTATTATATAGATGCAGATGATCTTTAAAACCTATATGACTTTTTATTTATTTATGTACACACAAACATTTAAAATGAAAAGAACAAATACAGATAGAAGGGGACAAAGGTACTCCTCTTATCAACATTTTTTATAGGTCTTGGTGATTTTTGCTATAAGATTAATTAGATTTTATACCCGACTTAAATTCCTTATAGTCGCCCATGGATAGCGCTTTGGACCAGAGACGTGAACTGTGGAGGAACAGATATCCCACTCCTCCAAACTTCATCTCTTCGGCAAAACAGAGTCAAGATTTTCGGGTTGACTCCTTCAGTTTCTATCCAGGTCACAAAATGCATCCGAAAATCTCTGACTTAATTGCGGGTTCAGTTTGACTGCTGTAGAAAGAATTCGGAGAAATGGGGTATTCTTGAACCATCCTAAACACAGTACTAATGTGGAGCCCCTTCACAGAATTTGCGTCACCCCCTTTCCTGCTCAGTATGCACAACCACCTGCACTTTCCATGACTTTAACGAAGCCAACGATAGAACTAGCCTATGACATAACTATCCAATTCAAACGCTAACACACGACCTTTAAGGTTTAATGTTATTTTCTTGTTTTTTTTTTTGTATTGTTATCATTATTTAATGTTTTTATTTCTATGCATTTTTTTTTAAATTATATTTTAGGATGAGTCACTTCGACTATATTTAGATGACGACACTAATGGGAGAAGACACTGACTTCTTTAATACAGATTTCTACCTAGCTCAGAAGTCATGGCTTCAAAAATGCTGTGTAAAATAATTGTATGTGTTAATAAAACTATTTAATTGATTTGATTTGATTGATTGCATAGCATAGCATAGCATAGTCGGCCTTATAATGTTCCCACTGCTGGGACTCAGGCCTCCTCTCTAGGAGAGGGAATGGGCCGTAATCCACCACGCGGGCCCAGTGCGGGTTGGTTGATTGATTGACCTTAGTAATATAGTATAAGTCAGATATTATTTTTAGTCATAACAATATTTCATTTATATTCAAGTATCAAAACCGTTAGGTAACAGGTGCTATTCGTATCAGTGGAAGATATTACTACTGGTATACTCCTGGTGTTGGCTTTATTGTTTTATTCTAGCGGTATTGGCCAATGCAAGCTATTTTGTGCCTTGTGGCTAGCAAAGATACCTAGGTATTTGATTTAGGTGTTTCTTTAACCTCTATTTTATTGCGTCTTTGAAAAACCCCAGATAGGTAATAAGTCGATACATATTCCTATATGTGCTTTTGTAAGAAATGTGTGGTTAGTATTTTGTTTCAGAATTACATTTTTTTTTCGTAATTTTATAATTCAAATATTCTCTAAAGTTTTTTTATTGTGATAATTATAAATTGGTTGTCTAGTTCGAGATGGCTCGAGAAAGCATACCTAGAAAAATTTGGGGCAGGCCTTTGGCCAGCCGTGAGAAAGAATAGAATACCTAAATTAAAATAAACATGTACTCATCAGCATCATCATCATCATTTCAGCCGAAAGACGTCCACTTTTGGACATAGGCCTCCCCCAAATGACGCTACAATGACCGGTCCTATGCGTCTCGCATCTATCGGATTCCCGCGACCCTCACCAGTTCATCGGTCCACCTTGTGGGAGGCCTTCCAACGCTGCGTCTTCCGGTACGTGGTCGCCATTCCAGAACCTTTCGTCCCCATCGACCATCTGTTCTACGAGTGATGTGCCCTGCCCACTGCCACTTTAGTTTGGCGATTCTTCGGGCTATGTCCGTAAAGATGTACCTATATAAAAATACCTTACATGATTCAGTACAAAACCGAGACGGAAGTCTCTTCACTATTCCAAGAATAAAAATAAGACGTTCCTTTCACATCGTTTTCCGCGATTAAAGACACATCACATTAAATCATTAAATTAGGAGCAGTGGCGGCAGAGTGGTAACGGGTTCAAAACCAGCCAGCTGCATTACTTTGTGTAATTTATTTCATCACCACTGCTCTCAAGACGGTGAAGGAAAACATCGTGAGGAAACCGGCATGTCCTAGAACCAAAAATTCGAAGACTTGTGACATTCATCAACCCGCACTAGGCCCGCGTGGTGGATTACGGCCCATTCCCTCTCCTGGAGAGAGGAGGCCTGAGTCCCAGCAGTGGGAACATTAAAAAGGCTGATTTGCTATGCACATTAAATCAGGCTATCAAAAACAATTGCTGAAAATAGGAAATATCAATCAATCAGTAACTAAATAACATGTTTATTAATAATGTCATCGAATAATTGTATGGACAATATTATCATAATAATTATGGTAATTATAATATTTATTATCGCATTTAGCAGACGGATTGGCGCACGCACGGACCACGTACGAGACGACGAAGCATCCTGTCCTATCACCCATGTCTTATTCGCTATGTCATCGTACACTGTCAATACCACTATATGTAGGTACGTGTTTGTCACCTAGTATGCAGCCTTTTAATGTTCCCACTGCAGGGACTCAGGCCTCCTCTCTCTAGGAGAGGGAATGGGCCGTAATCCACCACGCGGGCCCAGTGCGGATTGGTGAATGTCACATGTCTTTGAATTTTTCGTTCTAGGACATGCCGGTTTCCTCACGATGTTTTCCTTCAGCGTTTTGAGAGCAGTGGTGATGAAATAAATTACAGAAAGTAATGCGCCTGGCTGGGTTTGAACTCGCGACCTACAACTCGTAAGTCGGGGCCGTTACCACTCGGCCACCACTGCTCTCCTATGTGTTTGACACCTAACTCCTCGTAAACGGCTTGACCGATATGGATGTAATTTTATGTGTATATTTAAGTGGGGTCTCTGGATGGATTGAAAATACAATTGGATCCGGTAGATAGTGCTGCAATCAGTTTCTTTTTAGGGTTCCGTACCTTAAAAGGAAAAAACGGAACCCTTATAGAATCACTTTGTTGTCCGTCCGTCTGTCTGTCTGTCTGTCTGTCAAGACCCTTTATCTCGGGAACGCGTGGAGTTATCGAGTTTAAATCAAAATCATATAGTCAGGTCTGCGGTCCCTTGAAGCTATGGAAAAAATCAAACTTTTGAGTTAACGAAAAAAAAAGTTACGGCAGTTTTTATCGCAAAAAACGTGTAAGTATTTCGACACTCAAGGGAATCAAATTTCATAGGGTAAGTACTTCCAGTTGACCTAGAAGCCTGAAATTTGGTATGAAGCAAGGTCTCATAGCACAAGTATAGGAAAAAATCTGAAAACTGTAAATTTGTAGTTACGTCACAAAAAAAATCTTTTTCTTGCGATTCGTAAAAATCTGACCTTAGTATATGGTTTAAATTTCAACTCAATACCTCCACGCGTTCCCAAGATAAAGAGTCATGACAGACAGACAGATAGACAGACAGACAGACAGACGGACGGACAACAAAGTGATCCTATAAGGGTTCCGTTTTTTCCTTTTAGGGTGAGGAACCCTAAAAATCTCAATTTCTTAACAAAAATAGAAAAATTGGGTCATCTAAGTCATCGGCCCACCTAGGAAATGTAGCCAAATATATTGAATTTTCTCAACAACCACACGTGGAATATATTAGCGGTGTGTAATCGTGAGAAATCACAACTTTACACAATTAATTAACTTAATGATATTATGCATTAACTATAATATTTTTATTCTTATTAGGCCGACGGCACACGGACACGGTCACTTTAATTTATTGAACATTCAATTAATATTTAATTGGCTGACATGTGTTCCGTCACGTAGAATTGCAGATTATTTAGATTTTTAGGTAATTAGCTCAATTTGTTTAAAGACAATGGAAATAATCATAATTAATTAATATTAATTAATTAATGGAAAGAGCTGTGAAAAAAACGGATGAAAATAGATTGCATGTAGCGGAGATGAGGATGTTGAGATGGATGTGTGGTGTGGCGAGAATGGATGAAGTGCGAAATGAGTATATTAGAGGAAGTTTGAAAGTGGCGCCAGTGACTGAAAAGTTGAAAGGGAATCGTTTGTCTTGGTATGGTCATGTAAAGAGGAGAAATGAAACGCATGTTACTAAAAGAGTTATGAGTATACATGTGGATGGGTGGAGAGGGAGAGGGAGGCCAAAGAAAAGAAGGATGGATTGTGTGAACAGTGGTATGAAAGAAAAGGAAGTTAGTGATAGCATGACAGTTGACAGGCTAATCCCATTAAACGCTAGACAACATCGCGGCAGACCAGGACGAAGGTGGAGGGATGAGCTTGACTCTTTTCGGAGGTACTGGCCTGCAATGGTGAGAATAGATGTGAAACGCGCAACTTGAAAATAGATATGTGTGTGTACGTACAAAGCGTTTTGGGAACACATTCATTATGCGTACAGCTAAGGAGTGGAATTCCCTGCCGGAGTCTGTGTTTCCTGATAGCTACAACCTAGGAGTCTTTAAGTCAAGAGTGAATAGGTTACTTCTAGGCAAGCGTGCTCCATCGTCGGTTACATCATCGCGTACCATCAGGTGAGATAGTGGTCAAACGCGAGCCTATCAATAATTTAAAAAAAAAATGTGGAATCATTGAAACAGGCGCGATTTCAGTAAAATGGAACTGAGAATTTTGTTGTAGTGTTGACTACCTCAGCGAAGTTTGCCAAGAAGGTAGATCAGCCAAGTTTGCCAAGAAGGTTATTTGAAGACTCGATACATTTGCTGCCGAATATTACAAAAACATCAGAATTACCTAAATCTTCATTATAATATCACTACGAAAGACATTATCCTTAAAAACTTATCACGCAAGAAAACATGGACATAAGACTAGACAATATGGCCAAATACTACTTATATATAACCTTCCCCAAGGGGTAAATAATAAAAAAAAAAAACAAATACATAACAGTGTCAAAACCAATGGGGAATGGGCGGCGGTCGCCTCCTTCTGCGAAGTTGCGTTAGTGTTCCACGCGCACCTCAAAGAGATGTCAGCAAAACCGTAGGGGCACAGCAGGGCCGAAGCCTACTGGGGCTATGGGTTGACTTCCGAAAGGATAACCCGTGGTCCTGGAACGCAAAGGGTAAAGAAGGAACGAAAGAGTGGGTTTTAGTTAGTAAAAGTCTGACACGCCCTCGAAAGTAGGGTTGCCAGGTCTTCAAACCAAAAAGCCGGACAGACCAGCCAATTTAGCCGGACATTTGAATAAAATGGCTGACAATTTTGACCATATTATATATATTTTTTAAATTCTAATGAAACAACATTATAACTGGCTGCTATAATTGCTAGTCCGCTCCGTTTATGCTATAAGTACGACACAAGATAAAGTAGTAGACAAATCTAAAAAAAATTGTCTAACCTAACCTAACCTAACGCCTAATTTGGCCGGACATGCAACTAAAAAGCCTGACCCTGTCCGGCTTTATCCGGACGCCTGAAAACGCTATTTGAAATCATCCAATGACTTCTCCCACTCTAGGGCGGGGCGGGAGAAGTCATTAGATCATTTCTCACATTAGAAAAAAGTGTCTAAACCATGACGACTACATTTTGAATATTCAATTGAAAACGTAAAATAACTATAAAAATTCTCTACTGGGGCTAAAGGTCTGATTCTGGAAGGAAAACTCGACCTTGGTATGGCAACGAAGGAACAGGAGTGGGGTTTTAGTCAGTAAAAGTCTGACACTATCTCCCGCCCCGCCCATGAGCGGGGGATGTCATTGGATGATTTTCCCACCGAAAAAAAATGTACTTAGATATTTTTTACGAATTTCAAAACAATCAAACGGCTTTTAAATATTCTGATGATGAAGTCATCAATATAAGTCACAGCTTCGGTCGATTTAACAATTATTCGGCTCTAGAGAGTGTACCAATTCCTGTGTTTGACCATTTTACGGTATTTTGGACACCATAGAATATTGGTCAAATAGTAAATATCATTATCCGGTGAAATAATTAGATACCTACGTCGTTTGGTTACTCTCTTTAATCAATCAAGCGCTTGTAGCATAGCCAAACGCTTGATTGGTTATAAAATCTATATTACCCCAAGGAATATTATGTTCATTCAGTGTATTTTTCTACCTTCAAACACTACCTATACGGACATAATGTAGATCCTATGTCCTATTCCAGAACTTGGCGTATCTATGTGCCAAATTTCATCCAAATCTATTCAGCCGTTTAAGTGTGAAGGAAACAAACTTACATACAAACTAACGCATTTATAATATTGGTATGATATAGCCAACCCTTATGGCACTTCAATACCTACCGACTTATTAGGCATATTTTTTAGTCAAAAATAATAACAACTTTCATTTCAATAATTCCATTATTCTGTTTAGTAGTCGCCCTGTTGGACGGCGTAATGCAAAAGTCGTGTTTTAAAAGCGTTCATTTTTTCAAACTTTATTTTTTTCTTTTCATTTACAAGTCACCCACAAGATTACCCTTGTTGCTCGCTGAGGGGTGGGTGATAGACTTATTAATGTGATAGATAAGTCTATAAAAGTAAAAAACAAAAAACAGACTGGCTGATAAATTTTAATTCATTAAACCCCAAGCGAACGCTTGTTCGCTCGCTCATTGTCTTTCTATTGTATCTCTAATTACGGTACTCAAAAGGTTAATCTATTTAAATAAAAGCGAAATACCACTCACTGATTAATCACGAAATCTCAGTAACTATAACACCTACAAACTTAAAATTTGGCAGGTAGATTCCTTATAGGGGGTAGACAGCCGCTAAGAACGGATTTTACGAAACTCCACCCCTAAGGGGGTAAAATGGGGATTGGAAGTTCGTATAGAGAAATCTATTTTCACGCGGGCGAAGCCGCTGGCAGAAGCTAGTCTTTATTAAAAAGCTTCCCACGTGGAACAATTATATGTATGTATGACCTACAAATAGTTGTTTCAGGTCTGGGTGTCTTGTGTACATGAGTTTACATGTTTATGAACGCACCCACTAATAGAGCGGACGGCGAGTAATGGGTGGCTTGCCGTCCAACCGTCCGGTAACCGTCCGGACCGAGCCCAAGTCGTGGACGGCGCGTATTGTTGCACGCGCGCCTCAGGGAGATGTCAGCAAATCGTAGGGGCCCAGCAGGGTCGAAGTCTACTGGGGCCATGGGTAGTGTGAAAGCGAAGCCCGGGGCCCCGGGATGAAGAAACAGGAGTGGGTTTTTAGTCAGTAAAAGTCTGACACTATCTCCCGCTCCGCCCAAGAGCGGGATTTGTCATTAGATGATATTTCCACCAAAAAAAAAACCCACGTAACAGAAGTCATTCTCAGAGTGGGACAATGTTTTTTTTTTTTTTTAACTTGACATAATATGTAAATAAGCTGCTAGTAATAAGCTTACTAGTTTTATACTAGTATTGAATCTAAATGATTTCATCGGTAAGTATGACATAAAGCATACTCAGAAATAGGTATGATACCTATAAATAACTTTTTTTTCGAGGGAAATCATCGAATAACTTCTATAGGGTTGAGCGAGTGGAAGAGTCAGATTTTTAATGACTAAAACCCACAGTGTTCCTTCATTTGTCTTTTGCGAGGTCTACGATAACTTTTTCGAATAATCCTCAGCCCTGGCATGATAAAATAAAATTACTAAGTACCTTCTTATTACATATTATTATTTATTGTGTAATATTTGTGTGTTGTGTGTGTGTGGGTTATTGAATATCTCTATTCCACAAAGCAATCAAACAATAAAGCACTATTCTGTAATAAAAAAAACTGCTCGATAGAACCCTTCGACTACTCCTTCTTGTGTTGTGGAAAACTATCAAATAAGTTCTCTTACTCTGGCCACCCAGAGCGTGAGGGAATGTCAGACTTTTACTGCCTAAAACCAGCATGTATTCCTTCAGGTGCCCTTGCGTTCCAGAGCCACGGTGATTCTTTCGAACAATCCCTTCGACTCCCCCTGCCATGTCTACGAGGGTGCAAGTCTGTGTTACAAATCATTGATGCGTGCAATTGTGGGTCTGTTACATTTCTGCGCCTGTCAACACGTCAAAGACATGCAGTTTTTTACTTACTGACTTTAAATCAAAACTGTTAAAAAGTGCCACCACTCTTTAGTGCCATGTCTCCAAACACTTAAGACCGCCTTTGTACCCATAGATTTAAATTAGTGTAAAAGTTTTGTTACTATTTTGGTGTACAATAAAGTTAAATCTATTCTATTCTATTCTATGACTTAACTACGTAAAATTATATATTCACAAACTATTGACCCGCCCTCGCTTCGCATGGATGCAAATTATGTACGGATCAAAAGTGCAGTTGCACTTTACCAATGCTAAAGTGTCTAAAATTTCTTTATTGTAGAAGTTAAATAGTCCACAACTAGTTTATTCATTCAATACTTTAGATTCTATGCTACTAATTAAATCAGTCATGAACCATTTACCCTCTTCTACAAATAAATTTTAGACATTTTAGCATTGGTAAAGTGGAAATGCACTTTTGACCCCTGACTGTACATAAACCTAACTACAAATTAATAAAATTGTAACAAAAACAAAGTCTTGAGCCGAGTTGCTAGCCTGTCGGTTTTCTATCGTTTGCACTTTGGGGAGTGTGCGTCGGAATTGTATAAGTTAATTCCGCCAAGCTCGTTCCATAATGGGACAACCAGACCATACGGCGATGCGCCACCGTACATCGTGGTTTGGTGACCACATGGGTCCCATACGCACAAAACGTTTTAGGAACACATTCATTGTGCATATGTAGGTATAGTATATCTACAGTGTAGAATTCACTGCCGGAGTTCGTTTTTCTTGATAGATACAACCTAGGGGTCTTTAAGTCAAGAGTGAATAGGTTATTTATAGATAAGCGTTCTCCTTAATCGACCACATTGTCGCTTTCACTTAAGCTCATCACTTACCATCTGGTGAGATAGTAGTCAAGCGTGAGCCTATCTATTAACGTAATAAAAAATAAAATAAAAAAAATAGGTAGATAATTATTTTTAGAGTTAGTCAAAGATCGATTTAAAAAATTAACTCCCAAAGACGATAAAAAAAAAACGAAAGGAAATAAAAAAGAAAACGTTTTGTAAAAGTTTCACAGACGTCAGACAAAAGGAACAGTATTGCACGGGAGAAAAAATTGTATGCAAATTGCAGAAGAACTGGACGGTGTTATGCAAGAGTGTATAATGTACTTATTTCATTCATTTTTTTCCTAAATTTTTGATATAATTTGGGTATAGTTTATTGAATAAGTGTAAGTAACGTATGTGAAAATTGGCCATGATTTGGGAGGGTGCTAAACACCCTCTTTGATTCTACAAGTATTGAAAAAAACCCTAAAATTATTTTAATCACTAAATATTATAATGTCTGGGGATTATTTATTTTATTCATTATCTTGGATTATTAAAACTCAGATAAGGAGCTTAAAGTCCTCAGACATTTCTTATAGTTTACATTAAATTTTTATTCCTTTTGCAAGTAGTTTATTTAAATTTTATAGGTGCACAGTTTCTAACACTCAAATAGGTATAAAGTTAATAAATTGTGAAAAATGACAATCTTCACGCAGGAAAATTCCTTTGGCTACCTACAGCATAACACCTTCCAAAAACAAGGTGTATGCGTTCAAAAACGTTAACACGACCAATTGAAAAATTACTTCGCGTTATTAGGTTTTGGCGCGACTTCTCCCTGCCCTTATTACAGGCTGGAAAAAATGTGCGACAAAAAAAAAAGAAGAAAAAACCGAAGGGGAGTACTAATAGTTCTTATTTTAAAATTGCTTTAAGTAATTTGTTAAAAAAGTGTGAAGGGGAGATTGTTCGTCTTTTTTTATCTTAATTCAGAAATTAAGGTTCTCATAGGTCATTCCATTTATTCATAAACAATTTGCATTGTGTTGAATCCAGGTACAATATGCACGCAAATAACATACAACATTTTTTAATTAATACAAAAAAATGGGGCTCTATCCGTATCCGTTACTGATCATATTTTTGTAGTCAAAGTAAAAAAGAAATCCCAAAATTGTCCACGAATTTGCCGTAATTGGTAAATTCATAATAGAATCAATCATTCATGACAATTGCAAGTAGAAAGTCATTTATTCATTCATAATCAATAAATAGCCTGTACAATATTTCCATAAATTGAGTGACATTTTGGGATATAAACAAACGTTAATAACTTTGCTGTCTATGTATATTATTCATTGTGACTTTACTTAAGTAATAACAAGACCTTTTCTAATAAGCCCTTTAAGTATTTGTACTAATTAAAAATTAGTGGTGTATAAAGAAAAAACAACAACAAGTTATTGGTTAACATTCAAATATGGTGTCAAAAAGTTACAAATATAATATCAAGCATAAGTTTTAGGATCTGTATTCACCAGAAGGATTATATTTTCCCCATTTAAAAAAAAAGTCTTCCCAAATAAAGTCTTTTTCTTTCTTTCCTTTCATAAGCTTTAATGAAACTAGCTGCTGCCAGCGGCTTTGACTACGTCATAGTATATTTATTACATAAGGGTATAAAAAATAGCCTACGTCCTATTTTCAGCCACATCAAATATAGGTACACAAAAAAAGGAATATAAAAAAAATTATTATAAATTTAGTTATAAAAATATTTCAATTTTTATTATAGAAGTTTACGACAAACCAATTTATTTTTCATATAACTGATACATTAATATGCTTAACTGATCTAATTAAAACTAACTTACAAAATAAAAATACAAGCAAAAAAAAAAAAACATAAAAATCGGACATACCGTTTTGGAGAAGTTCGATAGCAAACACTGTGACAGGAGAATTTTATTTTATTTTTTATTTTTTATTGTTTAATTATCTCTTTCTATTTTTCTCACCCTGTCCACCTGTAAATGTATATTTTTTGCCAAAATCGGGAAGAGCCTAGGTCTCTTGACGCTGGCAATCATATAGTGTGGGATCCAGGGAATTCGTAAAAAATCCTAGTATTTAAGTTTCTAAGTCTCTCTGGTGTACATTTGACTGTAAACCTCCATAACAAAACAGTACAAACAAACATACTTACATAAGATTAGGCATATAAAAACACATTGTCATCAGTAATTCAGCATATCGTATAAAATTAATAAACGTAAGCGTTAAGAATCTTATTTATTAATTCATTTCGATGTTAATCTGAACAATGACCATTGACTACCTACGTACGAGGAAAATTCCAAACGTTCAATTGCGTCGTTGTATTCAATGAGAACCTGATGGACATGTACGTCTACAAATGTCGGAGGCATTGCTAATGAGTTCATGTCCATCCAGATACTACGGGACACCGTACAATCTCCCTCAAAGTGGTGAACCTCCTTGCCGGTCTGCTATTCTGGGATTTCAAGGCAAGTGTCCTAGCACACATGCACTGCGTATGGTGCTGCAACGCCGGGGCAAAATTCTGCTGCCGTGACAAATCGCGGTTTGGCGGACAGAGTTCCGGCAGGATCCGTGGTCCGGAGCGAGAGAGAATGGGATGCGGTCGCCTCCTTTTGCGAAGCGGTAGAGCTAGCGAAGGAGATGGCAGCAAAATTGAGGGAACGGATATCCTCGCGTCCCAGCCGCCACCATAGAAGACTTAGCGCGTTGGGTGTCGCAGAATGACCCCCAGGCACCGTAGGCGCGGACGATGAGCAATGGGTAGCTCGGAGTTCGCCCGTCCAGTAAGGACTGAGCTCGAGCAGTCGTCGGCGCATAGTATTCCATGCGCACCTTAAAGAAATGTCAGCAAAACCGTAGGGGCCCAGCAGGGCCGATGCCAGCTAGGGCAACGGGGAGTTTAGCTGATTTGTTTCCGGATTATAACTAGGTATTAGATATAAAAAAGCAGGTATAACAGGTAGACTATGTATTATGAAAGCACGAGAACACTTTCGCAAGAAGTTGGTAGATTCATCACACTCTTGATTTGTTGTATTCGTTTTTTTTTCTCAATATCATTCTTTATTTGTATAGTATCTAAGTATATTTATTTATTATTGTTGTTATTTTTTCTCTGTCAGTCTTCTATTAAGTTGCACCTGCCATGTTATGTCTAACTAATAAATATAACTTACTTCATTGCTGAAATGGTGGCAAAATTTTTCGGATTTAAAATTATTATTTTTTTGTTTGGGAAATCATTTAATAACTTTTCTCATTCTAGATGGAACGAGAGAGTCAGACTTTAGCTAATTAAAACCCATTTGCGTTCGTTCAGTAGCCTTTGCGTTCCAGGGTCACGATAACTTTTTCGAATAAACCCGCAGCCCTGGCAGACTCAAAATCAGCTCTACCTACTACTCCAAACACAAGACAATATCAAACAATTCGTTAAAGACAGCTCTCCTAAGCAGCATCACACATTGACAACCCCATACAAATAAACGTGTACCTACACATATAAAAGCTATAAGACGGAGGGGGCCGTCAACGCGCTCTGAATGCTGATCACCTCTTAACTCATATCCTGTATTTGGTATTATTTTTACTTGACACCGACTTAATGTGGTAATTTTGTTTGTTTCTCAGAATATGAAAAATTGTGTGTGCACGTGTACCTTTTTATTAGAGTTCCGTACCTCAAAAGGAAAAAAACGGGACCCTTATAGGATCACTTTGTTGTCCGTCTGTCTGTCTGTCTGTCTGTCTGTCAAGGCCCTTTATCTCGGGAACGCGTTGAGGCTTAAAACTGTGAAAAAATCAAACTTGTAAGTTAACGAAATAAAAAGATACGGCCGTTTATGTTGAAAAAACGTATATTTCGACATTCTCAAGCGAATCAAAATTCATAGGGTAATTCGTGTTGTCATAGAATCCTGAAATTTGGCATGAAGCAAGGTCTCATAGCATAAGTATAGGAAAAAATGTGAAAATTGTAAATTTGTAGTTATGTCACCAAAAAAAAAAAAACTATTTTGCGATTCGTAAAAGTCTTTGAGACTCGATTCGGGAAATTAAACTGTTTTATAGGTAAGTTTGTACGGAACCTTCAGTGCACGAGTCCGACTCGCACTTGCCCGGCTTTTTTTAAATGATATAAACTAATGCTTGACTGTGGTCCCACCTGTTGGTAAGCAGTGATGCAATAGAATAGAATAGAATAGAATAGTATTTATTCGATGCAGGCAATACAATAGGCAACAACAACAAAAAAAAAAAAGTACAGATCAAATCAATCAATCGCAATCGCAATCGCAATCGGTGAAGGTAGTTTATTAAGAGCCTATTCACTCTAGTCTTGAAGACACCTGAATTATAATCGGACGGGAAGACCACTGTAGGCAAATTGGTACAATTTTTCGATGTACGCGGTATAAACGACGAGGCGAAACGATTAGTCCGGACCGTAGAGGTGTCAATAAGGGTGGACACTTGCCGTACGTCGCGGCGTCGTCGGGTTGTCCGATGGTAGAATGAGTTTTTGAAATCGACACACAAACGAATACCACGGATCCAGTACATGATTCTGGACCCCCCAGATGTGAATTTTTCGTCGGCTTATTACTAATTTTAAAAAAATTCTTACCAACCCCGATGATATTTTTAGTAAAAAGAAAAAAAAAATAATTAAAAAGTAACCGGGGTATATAAAATCGTTATTATAATCAATCTTGATGACATTTTAAATTTTAAAAGTAATTCATTAATTTTTTTTTCACTAAAAATGTTAGAATAACGATTATCTACAGTTTAAATTAAAAAAGGTAAAGATTTTTTTGATGGTGGTGGGTCCAGAATCATGTACTGGATTGTACTGGATACATGTATTCGTTTGTGTGGCAGACGCACATGACCGTTCGTTGTGGTAGACACTTAGGGCCTACATATATCCAATAGTGGACATCTTTTAGCTGAAATGATGAAGATGATGATGAAACAGTGCCTAAAGTTTTAATAAAACCAAATTAATTCCACCAAAACCCAGTTTTCAGACTAATACTAATTACAACATTCATTTATACTTAATAGCTAAAGCTACTAAAACTCGAGCCCAAATTCCCCAAGACTACCCTCAAAATGTATTAAACAAAGATAAAATCAAAATGGCAGCATTTAACTTTGCATATGGGGACAATTATGGCGGTATTTGTATAATAATGCTAGATGCACGTGTAAATAAATTAATAAAACCACCCTCGGTAAAGGGTTAAGATTTAAACGGTACTGATATGATCTTTTTAACCCTCATAACGTTTAGTGTTTTGAGATGTCGTGTTAGTATTTTGTTTTACATTTTTTAGGTTAATTGCTCTGGTAAATTTTATTTGATTTTTTTTTCAGTAGGTTTAGTTTTATATATATATATTAGCTTTTGCCCGCGGCTTCGCTCCCGTCAACTGGCTACTATATTCTACTCTACCCAACTCTATCCTACTCTATCTTACTCTACAATACTCTACCCTACTCTACCCTACTCTACCCTACTCTACCCTACTCTACCCTACTCTACCCTACTCTACCCTACTCTACCCTACTCTACCCTACTCTACCCTACTCTACCCTACTCTACCCTACTCTACCCTACTCTACCCTACTCTACCCTACTCTACCCTACTCTACCCTACTCTACCTACCCTACTCTACCCTACTCCTGGTTCTAAGCTACCTCCCCACGAACTTTCAGCCAAATCGGTTCAGCCGTTCTTGAGTTATAAACAGTGTAACTAACACGACTTTCTTTTATATATATATAGATTAACTAGCTTGGACCAGTGGTTTCACTTACGTGAAAGGAACTAACTACTGGGATAAGTGTCCTATATGCTATTCTAGGACGCGCTTTTCACGTGGGTCAAATTGCTTCCGAAGTAGTTCAACCAATTGAAAGTAAAGGAGTAACAAGCATACACAATTAGTTCAGTTAAATACGTGATAACAAATAGATTATGCAGGTTATACTAACTACATACATTTTGAAAAAACTAAATAAATGACATGTACATATACACCCCTATTTTTAATTAGTAAAAAAAAAATAGGGCTCTATCCGTACACGTTACTGATCATATTTTTGTAGTCAAAAGTAAAAAAAACGAAATCCCAAAATTGACCACGAAAATTTGTCATAATTGGTAAATTCATAGGTAATTGAATCAATTATTCATAACAATTGCTACTAGAAAATACTACGCGCGGTGTTTTTCTATTTTGATCGTCATTTATTCATTCATAATCAATAGCCTGTACTTACAATATTTCCATAAATTGAGTGACATTTTGGAATATAAACAATCGCTAATAACTTTGCTGTTTATGAATATTATTTATTGAGACTTTACTTAAATAATAACAAGACCTTTTCTAATAAGCCTTTTAAGTATTTGTACTAATTAAAAACTAGTGGTGTATAAGAGTTCTACAGAATTTAGGTACCTACACATTTAGTTATTAAACTTTAGTTAAATAAGCTTTCAACATTTTTTTAAAAGATTTTTGTTATGTTTACATTAATCATATCATCTGGAAATTTAAACTATAACACCGCTATCTCGTCGTAAAATATTTTTCTTCCCGTTCGTCGATTCGAGCTGGTCTGAATTCTAGCTCGTTACGATCTCGGGTGTGTGATACCCGTTAGGTATACCTAACATGAATATCCTTCATAACAACAAACAAAACTCCTAAAACAAAGGAAACTCGCAACATCACACTGCGACCAATTAAAATTAGAATATCTTAATTCATATCAAAGTATCAGGGTTGATCTTAATGTGTGTTGCTACCCTAATTCTGGGGTAAGTGCAGATAAACCTACCGACTTGGACATGTTTATTCGCCTTAAGTGAATGTGTACCAACATGTTGGTAGGTTTATGTGGTATTAGAGATGGGCCGACTAGGGACTTGGACAACTAGGCGACTAGATTTTATTTATTTTCTAGCTGACCCGACGAACTTCGTACCGCCTAATAGTAAGAATAACGCCACTCACACACGCTACTGGCTTTACCAGAACAGCATAATTCATTTTATAATGACATTTTAAAGAAGAGATGGCGTTGTATTCAGATTTTTTTTACGTGATTTTTTCCATTTTTTCTCACCGTTTTAACTTTCCCTGGACCATCTCGAATATTTCAGCTATTCATTTTTATATATATAGAAGATTATAACTAAACTACACTACTACCACTAACTACTGTTTCTTGTGATTTCACCCGTCTTTAGTTACTGCTCCGCTCCGGTGGGTCAGCCATTGCGTGATGGCCCGCCGGAGGTTTATATTGGGTTATCAAACGCTAAAAGAATTTGTATAATTCAATCCTGATTTCCTTGCGTGATCGCATCAGGAATGAAGATATCCGCAGGAGAACCAAGGTCGCCGACATAGCCCAAAGAATCGCCAAAATAAAGTGGCAGTGGGCAGGGCACATTGCTCGTAGAACGGATGGTCGATGGGGCCGAAAGGTGCTAAAGTGGCGACCGCGCCCGCGCAACGCAGCGTTGGAAGGCCTCCCACAAGGTGGACCGACGACCTGGTGAGAGATCATCAAGACACAGGATCGGTCGTTGTGACGACGCTTGGGGGAGGCCTATGTCCAAAAGTGGACGTCTTTCGGCTGAAATGATGAATCTTCAGGATTCATCATTTCAGCCGAAAGACGTCCACTTTTGGTGGGTTATTAGTGCGTTCAAACAATCAACGAAACTCTTCAGCTTTATGTTCCTCATTCTTTGTTTTTCTGTAAGTAGCTTATTAAGATTCGACTGGACGCCTCGTTTAATGCGGCTGAACTAGTTGGCTTTCTCGACTAGATGGCAGCTATTCGGCCCATCTCTAGTTGAAATGTTTATGTCGGATCCTACCTTCTTGATAATAAATATGTAAGCAGTTAATTTGTATTGTGACCTGGTAAGACATGTTTTTTTCAGAGTACCTTTTCTGTATTTCCTACTACCTCATGAAACTTAAAGTGGGTGTCCATGAAATGGAAAATGAACCCTAAAAGGATCTATCCTATAATGCAAATACATTCTTAGCCTTTTTTTTAAGGTGCTCTAGGGTGGAGCTGGAGGTTGTGTCGGACTTTTACTGACTAAAACCACACCTGTGTCCTTCAGTTACCCTTTGCGTTCTAGGAACATGGGTTTTCTTTTCAGAAATCCCCCGAGGCTTTACTGGGCATCGACTCTACGGTTTGCTGACATCTTTTTGAATAGAGCGTGGAATATTACTCGCTGTCGACGACTTGCGGGGTCACCATATGACGTTCAAAGTAAGATTGTTTCATTCTTATTCCAGTGTGGGTAAGAGACAGAGCTATACAGGTTGTCTAGCGCCATCTCTTACCCACACTGGAAATAATTTATTTATTTATTTATTAATAAGACAGCATTTGGTCCACAATATCTGTTAGTAATTCTAATCTACGTAAGAATGAAACAATCTTACTTTAAGCGTCATGGTACAGCCTAGGTCTTGGGCTCGGTACGGCTGATTTATCAGATGGTCCATTCTTAAAGTCTGGAGCAATGGTTTTGTTGTCGCAAGCAAATTGCGAAGTGTGAGGGTACCGTATATATTTTTGGGGTTGGAGATCATGACACTACGTCTCTCGCTCTGAGTGAAGCGTAAGGGAGTGACACTCTTTTACTGAATAAAACACACTTTCTTCAGCTACCTTTTGCGTTTCACGGCCGTGGTAACTATTATTATCTATATACATATATAAAAGGAGAAACTGACTGACTGACATATCAACACACAGCCGAAACTACTGGGACTAAGTGAAATTTAAAAAGCACAAGGCTTCCTCTTATGACGTAGGCGAGCACTAAGAAGGGATTTTTGGAAATTCAACTTTTAAGGGGGTGAAACAGGGGTCCAAAGTTTGTATGGAGAAACTTACTTTCACGCAAGCGAAGTCGCTGACAGAAGCTAGTTATACATATACATAGGTCAGCGCGTAGTGATCCATGTGCTCCTCAAAAAAATGTCAGCAAACCGTAGTGGCCCAGCATGGGCCGATGCCCGTTAGGGCCGCGGGGATTTTTTCTAAAGGTAACCCGTGGTTTTAGAACGCAACTGAAGGACACAACTTGTGTGGTTTTAGTCAGTAAAAGTCTGACACGCCATCCCGCTCCACCTGGAAAAAAAGCCTACTTACAGGTGTAGGTACACTAGGGTGTAATATATTGCATCCTGGTTTTACTTTCGTAAGACTCTGGCTTAGCAATTTCATTAGACTCTCTTAAGTGGAATTGTTGCTTAAACTTAAGACGACCTCACACCATCACGACAAACGTCAACCATCAAGATTGAAATGCTGATGATGATGAATCCTAATGAATAAGATCTTCCCACTTCGCACGGCCTCGAATGCCCCCGTACCGAGCGAACGATCTATACTGAATTTTAAACATTATCGATTGGCTCGCCCTACATTCCTGGAGATGCGTACGTGCAATGACCCTCGCTTTGAGTTTATTGGTAACGTAGCGGGTATAAATCTCTGGCCATATGATTGTGGACCGATCGAAGTGGGATGGACAAAGGGTGGTAACGTTTCAGGGTTTCTGGTTTAATTTGCTTTGATTGTAGTTAGATACCATTGATATTAATTGAGCAATTTTGGCCCAATGGCAATGGTCCCGACTTACGAGTTGTAGGTCACGGACTCAAACCCAGTCTGACGCATTACTTTGTGTAATTTATTTCATCACCATTGCTCTAAAAACGGTGAAGGAAAACATCGTGAAGAAACAGGCATGTCCTAGAACCAAAAATTCAATGAGACATCCACCAAGCCGCACTGGGCCCGCGTGGTGGATTTACGGCCCATTCCCTCTCCTAGAGAGGGGGCCTGAGTCCCAGCAGTGGGAAAATTATAAGGCTGATTATGCTTATGCTTATTGGTATTAATTTGTGCAGTTTTTATTTCAGTCTTGTCAACAGTTCATCAGATTCTGCCAGTAAAAGCGCTCAGTAAAGCCGGGTCAAAATCTAAACTCCTAAAAAAATCATCTTCTTAAGGACGTAATCCTCACGCCCCAGCCGCTGCAGAGACCCACCAGGCATCGGGACTTGCAGGCCGATTCACAGCCACCGTAAGCGCGGGCTTAACGTGGACCAAGCCCAGGTTGAGGGCGAGGGCGCGTTGCGTTCCACGCGCATCTCAAAGATATGTCAGTAAGATTTTCGGGGCAAGTTAGGACTGATGCAGATGGCCCTCGTAAAAAAGAAACTATATAATAATATAATATAATAATTTATTTAGGTACTTTTACAAAGAAATACATAAAACAAACTTAGAAAAAAACAAATGAACACTGAGGGGTTTTAGTCAGTGAAAGTCTGATACTCCGTCAGTCATTCAAGTCATTTGATGAATTCACACGTCCCAAAAAGATAGTGAAGCCTAGTCCGTACGTTTACTATCTGTTAGTCTATATACTTTCAATGCTGGGGTTATTTTGAGGGTGGGATCTCATGAAATATTTTCACCCATTCTAGGTGGGCGTGTCAGACTTTTACTAACTAAAATCCACTCGAGTTCTTTCAGTTGCTCTTTGCACTCCAGGCCCGTGGCGAGTGTTTTGAACAATCTTTCTTATCTTACTTCTTGAATATCGAAAGGAAATTCGCACCACCACGAGTGTATTTCTAGCCAGATATAATATTATAATATTTCACAAATTTCACACAACGCCATCTAGTCCCAAACTTGAATTCTACTTTGGGGGAGGCCTATGTCCAACAGTGGACGTTTTTCGGCTGAAATGATGATGATGATGATATCTATCTACCTAATAAGTAACAATTCTATAGATCCTTTTTATCAAAGTTTCGATGATTCATTTTGAGATCTCTGAACAAGTTAAAAAAGCTAGCTAGGTATAGCTAATCCAATTTTCATGGAAGCTTTCAGCAGAAGTTTTTTCTGAAATTCAATGCTACATCTGTCCATTGCACCGTTTTTGCTTAATTTCTTATTAGAATCAATTTGGTGGCTAAACTGGGGTCAAAATGTCAACTAGTCGAGGATACAAGTAAAAAGTTTTTAATATTAAGCTTTCATAGATTAATTGAATTTACGATAATACCTAACTAACTCAACCCGTTTTTTTGCGGTTTCTACTAAACTGACCGTCAGTTTAATCACTATGTACGGAAAAATACAATTTTAAACTGAATTCTTCCTTTTTTATCACAACCTTCATCACGATTATCAATTCCATTAATATACTTTTCCATCATTAAAAAAAAAAAAAACAGAAAAAAGAAAAAATTGGCCCAACTCAAAAATCGAACGTCGTAATTTTCTGGCAAATCCTTGAAATAGAGATACAACAGTCGATTATTCGGAACGATAATCGATTACCTATATAACTGTACCTAATATCGAGTCAAAATCGAGTTCGTCGAACCGTCTTCCGATTGGTGGGTTCCTCGTCTCCCAATGTCAAGAGCGTGAACAGGTTCAAACACCTGTCACGGAGAGTGGAAGAAAAAAATGAAAATCACGAATTATCCAATAAGAAGTGGCGAGTTTTCTGACTGCCTTTGTACGGAATTTGGGTGTGATTAAAGACATAAGCGGTAGCGGATTGAGGAGTATGTTTTTTTTGACAAGTTTAAAATCACTTAGAATGCTTTTTCATAATCAGTACCCAAAAGTACTTCGAAGGAGTAGAGCCTTTTTGTAAAGGATACAAGAATTTGGTTCAATACCGTTATCGGGGATGTAACTCAGTGGTAGAGTGTCTGCTTCGCATGCTGAAAGTCCTGGGTTCAAATCCCAGCATCTCCAAAGGTTTCTTTTTGCCTTTTTGGTTTTTTGTTCTTTAATAAGTAGGCCACAACAGATGACATATTCCGTGTTGTTTAACTAGTATTTGGTATTTCCAGAGTTATACAGTTTTTACCAAGATCTTCATGTGACCAACCATTTATCATTTCAGTCTGACCAACCATTAGTAGATTTAAAAAGTCACAGGATCTGGAGGACTGGCTTTTCCATTCTCGTCATCTACGCTAAACGTTCTTTGTAATTAAAAAAAAAACTTTCACGTTCCATCCTTTTTCCTCATCGACTCTAAACGTTTGTTATTTTACAACACACCTTTCTCGCTCCGCTACCCGCTACCCGCTAACTCCTATCAACGTGCCCCAACCCTGCGTAACTCCGCGTCCGCGCTTCAGCATCGTGACCGTGTCAGAACGATCACTTTATTGATTATGTCCGAACCCGGGCAATACCGTAATACTTTCAAACAATCAGACTATATTCTAACACAAAGTCTAGATTCTTTTAAAAGAGTTGAAAGTCTTTCGTGAATGGGATCACAGCTGAAAAGTAAACGTGAATTTTTAGGAGCATTTTTGTCACGAGCTTTTCTTTGTGAAGCTCAGTGGGGGGCTAGGCTACCTTGGATGGCGACTTAGTTTTAGATTTACCTTGTTTTTTTTTTTATTCGTGAAGAGTTTTATGTAAATTTCCTCGAGTCCGTTCATCGAATTCGCGGGCCGTATGTTCGCTTTTTAATTTTATCTGTTTACTTTTTAGGGTTCCGTAGCCAAATGGCAAAAAACGGAACCCTTATAGATTCGTCATGTCTGTCTGTCTGTCTGTCTGTCTGTCTGTCTGTCTGTCTGTCTGTCTGTCCGTCTGTCCGTCCGTATGTCACAGCCACTTTTTTCCGAAACTATAAGAGCTATACTGTTGAAACTTTGTAAGTAGATGTATTCTGTGAACCGCATTAAGATTTTCATACAAAAATAGAAAAAAAGCAATAAATTTTGGGGGTCCCCATACTTAGAACTGAAACTCAAAATTTTTTTTTTCATCAAACCCATGCGTGTGGGGTATCTATGGATAGGTCTTCAAAAATGATACTGAGGTTTCTAATATCATTTTTTTCTAAACTGAATAGTTTGCGCGAGAGACACTTCCAAAGTGGTAAAATGTGTGTCCCCCCCCCTCTAACTTCTAAAATAAGAGAATGATAAAACTAAAAAAAATATATGATGTACATTACTATAAAAACTGCCAACGAAAATTGGTTTGAACGAGATCTGGTCAGTAGTTTTTTTTTAGTACGTCATAAATCGTAAACCGCATTTTACCTTTCAAGTTTGTACGGAACCCTCAGTGCGCAAGTCCGACTAGCACTTGCCCAGTTTTTTTATTCTCTATTCAAAAAGATGTAGAAAAACAATGTGAGACAAACATCATGCCCTAGAACAACTTTAGCCAATCTGAATCGAGGTTGATCTAATTTGTCCCTATTCCTAGTATTAAAATTGTGCCTGTCACTTATCTTTGTAAAAAGATTAATAATTTTCCGAACATACGTAATATTTTCATAAATATATTGACAAGGTACCGCCATGATGTTTATAGTTCCCTTAGAATATCGCGCCTGCGAAGATTGTATATGGCTGTGATAGCTCTTTTCTTCTTCTTCTTCTTCTCTTCTCCTAGAGAAGAAGCTTTAGTCCTAGCAGTGGGAACATTAAAAGACTGATTGTATAATGTACTATTAAGTTAATATAGGAATGAAAGCAATGGTGGCCCAGTAATAGTAACGGCCCTAACTTACGAGTTAGGTAGCAGGTTCAAATCTAGCCAATCGCATAACATTGTGTAATTTATTTCATCACCATTGCTCTCAAAACGCATATGCTAAACACGCATTGATTGACCATAACACTCATAGTAAGCGATACTCCAATAAACAGCCTAAACATCAACCAAATCTAACACACCGACGCTTCCGTCTGCATATCAAACAGGCAATACCAACCGAACAACGAGACGTGTGACAAATACCATCTAAATCCCATAGACAGGCCATAGAGGATCATATTAGCACATAAATAGACGGACGGGCACCGGAAACCGCAACAATTCACCTCCGGTCACCGGTCATCTAACTGGACACTATATAGATACTTTCAGGGTTGCTATGCTTCTAAAATTGAAAAACCAAAAAGACAAGGCAATTTTGCCGGGACTTTTTGAGATGAGAAATCATTAGATGAGTTCTTCTCAAATCAAACAAATAATAACTAATATAACATTTAATAACTTTCCGCAACTTTCACACAACGCCATCTAGTCCCAAACTAAGCAGAGCTTGTGATATGAGTACAAGACAACTGATAAACATACTTATATATTTCTAAATACTATTATAGATAAATTACACCAAACACAGAACAAATGATCGTGCTCATCACACAAACATTTGTCCTGGGTGGGAATCGAACCCACGACCTCCGGCATAGCAGTCAGGGCCACTGACAACTAGACCAACAGGCCTGTCGAAAAAATAAAAATCATCATCAGTGGATAGACCATCTTTATGCCTTCTACTTGTCTTTCTGAACACTCATCATTCAAGAGGTTAGCGGTCTACTGTCTCCTTGTTAATCTAAAATATTATATTAAAAAAAAAACCAGCCAAGTGCGAGCCGGACTCACGCACGAAGGGTTCCGTACCATTATCTATACAACACAAATTAGACACTCTCCTTTACCTTGCCTTTGATTTAGTTTGACATCAAACTGCTGTTTGTTAGTTTTAAAATCACGTCTGTTGTGGAGCATACAGTAGAATGCCCCAGTAGCCTCAGGGACCGCACCGGTCCGCACAATAGTGACACCCAGGCGGTCCTTACACACGAATCAGGTACAGGAACCTCCCAAAATTACCATGTCCGGTAAGGACCTGCGTCATGCGGAAGGCGAGGACGCCGTGACGTCTCTCGTCTCTCCCGCTACTCCTCAAAGAGAGGACTTCCCGCCACGATTATGATGTGCCCAAGCAATTCTTACCTTTCAGTTGAAAATTTGGACGCCTGCCTCCCTAGCCAAGTTAAAACCGTTTCGTTTCGATTCTCTTTTCGTTGATTGCCTCGAGTCGGCCACGCCTCCAATTCCTTTGTTCTGACCACGTGACTGAGCGTTGAGATGTCGTCAGAATAAAAGAATTGGAGGCGTGGCCTACTCGAGGCGATCGACGAAAAGAGAATCGAAACGAAACGGTTGTAACTTGGCTAGGGGGGCTGGCAACCCTATAAACGTACAGTATGAACATAAATTCTCTAAAGCTGTTAAGTTTAGACGTAAATGACCTAGACTGATTGTTTTGTCTGCTTTATTACGGTTAGGTTAGATAATGGTTTAGTTTGGCGGTTACGCTTTGTAATCACTGAAGGTTAAGTTTACTAGTAAAAATATTAAGCCTTAAAATCGTGTTTCGGATTTATTGCTGCCGGATTGTTTCAAACAGTTAGCAAGGCCACGGTAAGACACAAGTGGGTAACAAAAACTATCAAAAGTTTGACACTCCCTTTCGCTCTAGCCAGAAGGGGATAAGCAGTTTTTTTCGTGGGAAATCATCAATCGTCAGATTTTTACTAAATGAAACCTACAGTGCTATTTCAGTGCTTATCCCCTCGCAAAAAAAGAGTGGGCTCTTTATCCCACTCTTTTTTTGCGAGGGGACTAAGTATTTGATGATTTCCCAACTAATAAAAACAAAAATTAATGATTTATTTTGGCTTATTCTTTGGGTTTCCTGCTTTTTAGGGTTCCGTTTTTAGGAAAAAACGGAATCCTTATAAGACCACTTTGTTGTCCGTCTGTCTGCCTGTCAAGACCCTTTATCTCGAGAACGCGTGAAGGTATCGCGTTGAAATTAAAACCATATAATTAGGTCTGCGGTCCCTTGAAACAGTGAAAAAAAAAAAAAAATCCGGGTTAACGAAAAAAAGATATGGCCGTTTATTTCGCAAAAAACGTATATTTCGACACTTTCAAGGGAATCAAAATTCATAGGGTACTTCCCGTTGACCTAGAATCCTGAAATTTGGCATGAATCAAGGTCTCATAGCATAAGTATAGGAAAAAATCTGAAAACTGTAAATTTGTAGTTACCGTCACAATTTTTTTTTTATTATTATTGACTCCATTTTTTTATTATTGATAGGCTCGGTTGACTACTGATGGAAAGCGGCAATGTGGTCGACGATGGACGCTTGACTAGAAGTAACCTATTCACTCTTGAATTAAAGACCTCTAGGTTGTAGCTATCAGGAATCACAGACTCCGGAAAGCAATTCAACTCCTTAGCTATACGCACAATGTACGTGTTCCCAAAAAGTTTTGTGCATATTTGAAATAAATGTGGAATTGTGTTGTTTGAAATTACATTGTTTTCAAAAGCATAACGCTGTCTGCTAAAGTAATGTAGTAAGTAAAACATAAATGTAAATAAAAGAGGTAGGTATCTGATCTATACTTTATGAGAGTAGTGGTGGCCGAGTGGTAACGGCCCCGACTTACGAGTTGTAGGTCGCGGGTTCAAACCCAGCCAGCCGCACTATTTTGTGTAATTAATTTCGTCACCATTGCTCTCAAAACGGTGAAGGAAAACATCGTGAGGAAACCGGCATGTCCTGGAACTAAAAAATCGAAGACGTGTGACCTTCACCAATCCGCACTGGGCCCTCGTGGTGGATTACAGCCCATTCCCTTTCCTAGAGAGAGGAGGCCTGAGTCCCAGCAGTGGGAACACTCACCAATTAGCCTTTTAAGGCTAATTATGCTATATACTTTACAGGAGGAAGTAAAAGTTGCGCTCTGTAAAATTGTATTACCAGTTTGTGTTTTAAATGTATTTTAGTTTGCAACATACTTGCAATTAATATATTTAATGAGACATTTTTAGCAATTGTATTGATAGCTGAAATGATATTATGGAATCTACACTAATATTATAAAGAGGTACAGTTTGTTTTTTGTTTGTAGGAGGTAATCTCTGAAAGTACTGGTCCGATTGCTAAAATTTTTTCACCGATAGAAAGTTACTTTAATCCTAAGTGACATAGGCTATATTTTATGTACGCGGGCGATGCCGCGAGCAAAAGATAGTTCTTAATAATTTAATGAATTTTAGAATTAAATATTTGCACACCAATTGTAAACATCATCATCATGCTAGCAAAGGAGATGACTGCAACAGTGAGGTAACTGACATCCTCACGCCCCAGCCGAGCTACTGGAGATGTCCCGAGCGTTTGGAGTCGCAGGGCGATTCCCGGTCGTCCATTTCCAGATGGACCGAGCCCGAGTCGTCGACGTCGTCGTCGGCGTGTACATAGTGTTCACGCGCATCTCAAAGAGATGTACACAAAACCCTAGGGGTCCAGTTGGGCAGGGACAATTTTTGTAAAAGTTACCGTAACTCTGGAACGCAAAGGGCATCTGAAATGCACAGATGGTTTTTAGGCAGTAAAAGTCTTACATGCCTTCTCGCTTCAACTTAGAGCAGGAGAATCATCATTTCGCACCTCAAAAAAGAAGATAGGCAGCCGTTCCATGTAAAAACCTTGTACTTAGATATATATCTTATGACGATGTACGGCGAGTATCCACCCATTTATTGTTAACACCTCTACGGTCCGGACTACGCGTTTCGCCTCGTCATTTATACCGCGTACATCAAAAGACTGGGACAATTTGACTGCTGCCATATTCCTATTAGATTCTAATTTAGGTGTCTTCGAGGCTAGAGTGAATAATAGGCTTTTAAGGCCCTAGCGCCCGAGTAGTGCCATAAAATAGTGACTTTCTGAAGCCTTTCCTCGTTTGGCAAGGTTGATAGTTTTGAAAAAAATATTATTATAGATTCATGTACAACAATATCAACATAATTATGATTTTTTCGTGCGAATAATACTTTTGTCTAAAAAAATATTTAACAACATGATATTTTTTCGCTTGTTTTCCCTACTTTTTTCAGACGGCTTTGATCTTTAGAAATATGTTTACACAAAAAAATTGCTGGTTAAGTGTCCTTCAGAATGTGCATAGCATATGTAAATCAATCAATATTTCGCAAAGAAAATGGGTTTTAAAGGTCAGGCTCTTTGCGGGCGCACGCGCCTGTACGAGTTTGTATGCATTTAACTCCATAGCTCCAGTGAGATGTTCAAGGGACTATATGCCTTAATAAATTCATGCTCCTCACCGATTGCATCACTGCTTACCATCAGGTAGGATCGCAGTCAAGCACTAGTTTCTATTATTTAAAAAATATCGACTAAAAGCCGACACCAATACTTGGAAAAAAAAACTAGGCACATTGATTAACAGCCAGTCATTTTTCTCAAAATCTAACGGCCAATTAGCTACCCTGCTTACCGTAAACAATGGTCTATCTATTACCACTTTTTTACTAGTCTATGATCTTTTAACCTAACACGATCATTGTACTCTTGGCTCGTGGACAGTCGTGGCTGGTCGTGGCAGTCCAGATTTTTGATGGTGTTAATTTCAGCTGTTTGTTTTGTACGAATAACCGGTGTGAAGTGAAAATAGAGAAGTTTCTGATGTCAGTTCTTGTTGAGATTTTGGTTAAGCCCTTTTTATTTTGTAGGTAATTGAAAGTAGACTGTTCAGAGGCTTTCTATTTTGGTTCGAACTTGCATAGAGTAAGGTTGCTACGATGTCTGAAAGAGTGACCGGTGAGAAAGCAAAGGGTAACTGAAGGACACAGGTGGGTTTTAGTCAGTAAAAGTCCGATAAGCTTCACCTTAGAGCGGACTAAGGCATTTGAAAAAATATCTTACCTAAAAAAGAATCTCGAAAACTATCCTTACGCTTGCGGCCCTCATGCCCCAGCCGCCGGGATCCTGATCCCGATTTCTCTCTTCTCCCGAGGGCGTGTCAGACTTTTACTGACTAAAAATCCACTCCTGTTCTTTCGTTGCCTTTCATACCAGGGCCGATTCTTTTTTTCAGAAGCAGACCTTGGCCCCAGTAGGCTTCGACCCTGCTGGGCCCCTACGGCTTACTGACATCTCCTTGAGGCGCACGTGGAACAGTACGCGCCGTCGACGACTTGAGCTCGGTTGGACGGCGAGCTACCCATTGTTTGCCGTCCGCAAGCCCTACTTATAGTACCTAAGGAAGCCTTAGACTATTCGTAGGTATGGAAGAAAGCAGAGGTTTTTTTAGAACAAATTGTATTTGCTGGGATTTTCTACACGTTTTCTTATTGGATTGTTGTAAATTTTTGCACTTTCTTCTAACGTCGCTGGTCTTACAAAATTATCTCGTGTGTGAGTTGTTGTATTTGTGATGTTGAAGGATGGAGGAGAAAAATCATTTAAATATCGTATTTACGTTTGAAACTTTAAAGTTTCTTATTCTTAACTTTCTTTTATTTTAAGTTTGTTAGTAAAATTCGTTCTATTATTCCAGGGTTTTGAATTGGATATTATTTATTTTTTATTTTATTTGTTATGCAAATAAAATAAAAAATAAATGGCCTGTTGGTCTAGTAGTTAGTGACCCCGACTGCTATGCCGGAGGTTGTGGGTTCGATTCCCACCTAGGACAAATGTTTGTGCGATGAGCACGATGACGACACAGAACAAATGTTCTGTGTCTGGGTGTAATTTATCTATAATATGTATGTATTTAGAAATATATAAGTATGTTTATCAGTTGTCTAGTACTCATAACACAAGCTCTGCTTAGCTTGGGACTAGACGGCGTTGTGTGATAGTTGTTAATTATTTTTATATTATTAAGTATAACAGTGTGATCAAAATACACCCCCGCCTCATTTTTTTTATAGTTACCGATTGTCAATAGAAGAGAAGTCCCAAATACTTTTAAAGTTGTTCAAATTTAGAAAATGATTTGTACGAAGTATTTGATAGGAACATAATTAAATTATTTTAAGTCAGTTTACGATAGACTGTGTAACAGGAGTTCCGAAAATATAAGTTATTGAAACCTTGTACCCTGAGTTTGTCTTCATAAACAGCAGATCCCTCTAGCCAGAGGTACAGCCCTTACAGTAGGTATTTTCGTCATTGGGAGGTCAAAATAGAAATTCTGTAAAAAAGCAATCAATTCTTATGGGTTAAAAATTTTAAACATGAAATTTTAAACAGGAAATGTTGGAATGTTTTTTTTTTTTAATTCATATAAACCAGTGCTTGACTGCGATCCCACCTGATGGTAAGCAGCGATGCAATCATTGATGGTGAGGCGCACTAGTTTATTAAGAGCCTATTCACTCTAGCCTTGAAGACACCTAAATTATAGTTGGACGGGAAGACCGCAGCAGGCAAATTGTTCCAGTTCTTCGATTTCGACCAATTTAAGGACCACGTTTAGTACTTTGATATTTTTGCAGATTTTCTTGTTAGAATCTTTCGTAAATATCTTACAAGGTTTTGCCTACTTGCTTTAACAGCTGATTAACCTATAATTTTTAATGATGGTTTACAAACATTTCGTCTCCTGACTTATCAATACCGATTACAACTGATCGTCAACAGAACTGTGTTTAACGCTAATTGTGGAGCTAATCAAACGCACGTGTAGCCACGCCCACAATATTCAACACATGCCTCATTCTGCTACTAAACACGCAATGTTCATCTATTAACGGTACCAGACGTTATAATTAAAAAGCATTACGCGAATCGGGAACAAAACCGCAACAGAGCCCAGCAGCGTCAACTGGCCGACATCCAACCGACAACACACTTATTATATTCTATGAACACCAGCTATAAACGTGTTTCTGAACATATCACGTACACTACTACTAGCAATTCCAACCAATCAGCGCGCGACAATTCAACTTAATAGCTTAGGCCACGCCCAATCACGTAACCGCCTATTACGGACCGTGTAACGATGCAGGCTTTTAACTCTGCGATGACATCCGATCGATGGCCGTGCCGGTCCTTCGTAGCGCGCGGTCTCGCTCTAAGTCCCGAGCGGCGCCGGCTCGGCTGGTGTCCCGAGTGCGATAGAGTCGCGTTTACCGCGCGTGTCGCCTCTCAGTTGCACGTCCGAGGTCGTAGGAGGGGGTCGCGTGCAACTGTTTTCGATAATCGGCCGCGCGTTCCGTACGTGAAAATCGGACAGTGCTCCGTCAGTCACGTCCACGTAAAAACGGATATATGCCCAGAATATTTATTAAGTGGGTGGCTGTGCGTGACTTTTCCCCTGTGAATAGCTCGCCCCGTAAATGATAGCCCGAAAATAGAGCGTTTGTTTGATAACTGAAACGTCTTCGCTGAAATAACGGGTACAGCGCTTGTGAAAATTTCAGCTTCAGAGACTCTGTCAACAATGAGGCGCGGACTTTGAAATGAAAGCTGCCGAGAACAAAAGACATTATTAATTTGTTAAGTGGTCGCGAGTGTGTGCTACAATGATAGTTGTTTGAGAACATAATAGACGGCGAACGAACGATTTTGATCATTTGGTAATTAATTCAAAATGAAGTGTGAGAAAACGCGGGAACTTTCTTGTGGAACTGTATCGGACTTGATTTAGATTAGGAACAGTGTAAAGTGACAATGTTGCCATATCAAGCGGTAGCTATGGACTACGCGGTGGCTTCAGCTGGTTTCCACCACCAGAGGCCTGGGGGCTTGCCCGGCGTGATGGGCCTGCCGGGGCCTGGGCCTGGCCTCAATCCAGGCCTAAACCCGGCCTTCACCCATTCCTGGTTCGTACAGACAAGCCCGGATATCTGTCGGCAGCAACAAGCATCCAACCAATCGCATCTCGAACCTGGGCACGTTTCTTTTTTCTTTATATTTTTTATTTTTAGTTAGTTGTTACGTACTGAAACATTTGATAACTCATTGATATTTCCATACTTACTACACAATTGATTTTAAATATTTTAAAATTTAATTAAATAAAAATAATTTCCAGTTTTTATGACAATTCAAAGAGTTATTGAATAAATACATGTTTAGTGCCTTAATTATTTTTTGCTATTCCTTTATTTAATGTGCTTTTTAATATTTGCTTATAGATATTACCAGTATATATGTTGTAAATATAAGTGTTTAAATATACATCTAATTGACTACACGTTATCACAAAAAAAAAAATGTTAAACAACAGATTTTTGCGTTTTAAAACAATCTCGCTGGTTTTATAGCGTGGAATGGCTTAAGTAAAGAAATAAAACAAGATAATAAAATGTTTTAAATGTCCACGCGACAGCGAAATGTCTGTCGAATATTTCCTGATTATATCTACACAGCATTGTTGTTCTGGTTTCTAGCACGATTATATTTTGTGCCCTCTTGCGTCATTTCTGGGCAGGAAGTAATTTTACAATATTTTGACCATATAGGTATTAGGTTTACAAGTACCAACTTCAAAAAAATTCTTTGATGGGATGATGGGACCGGTTTACAAGAATTTATCAAATCTTTGTTTTACCAAAGGATCATTTTTTTATCTTTGGTATCTATAATAATCTACAGAACATATGCTCTAAAACCCAAAACTCTGACCTTCCATATAATTTTTATCACCTGATGGCTACCCTCTATGATTAAATGTGCTATGACAACTAGTCGTGATACTTTTAAAAGTTTTGTTGTTGTGATAATCCAAGTGGAAAACACAATGATGACGAAAATTATGAAACTGATAGCCAAAGCTAATCAGAATTTTCGCTTAATTGATATTGATGGGCTTTAATGAGCAATTAAGCACCCAAGTCTCAAGATGATTGCTTATACAACATCATAATTGATATAGATTTTGCAGAAAACGATTTCCAAAATAATGACGCAGAACTAAAGGCGTTAAGAAACTATAAATTATGGCAATCTGCTAATTATTACAAATTTCATAGTTTGATTATAGCGTGACAGTTCGAGATGAAGTCTCTTGTGACAGCTTTCATTTTTGATATCTTCATCATTAAAATTAATAAACATAATTTATTGAAAATTGTCATTTACAATTTATAACTGATTTCGGGAAAACAATGTCTTGACAAGATATGGCATGTATGAAAAAATAATACAATGTCTGTTTTTGCTTGTCATGAAGAAAGACGAAAAAATGCACGTCGTTCTTTTTTCTAAAACTCGTTTTTTTTTCATCCATCTGCCTAATTTGATGGCGGTTTTTTCGTCTCAATTCAATGTTTTATTAAATCAGTCGTGTGCAGCCTCCAAAACGTTTTGCCAAGTAAAACAACAGTATATTACCCGGCGCGGACAGAACAGGCCACACAAATTAAGATTTTATCATGTCATGACGTACGCCATACTCGCTTGTGCCTAAGAACATAAAGAATTAGGTAATTTATTTATTGTTTTAATTTGTGGACATAAAAAGAATGGATTACGAATGAAAGAATAATACGAAAGAATATTAAGTAGGTATGTAGAATTGTTTGGAGCATCTCTATAAATTTGGGTAAATAAATCCAAATAAAAAAAAAAGACAAATACATAAAACACAAAGTCGAATTGACTATTATAAGTTTTTAATTCAAAGGAAATACTTTTTGGTAAATATACAAAATAATAAAAAAAAAAAAAATATCAGAAGAAACCCAATTATCTTACGCAACAATCGGAAAACAATGATTTTCATATCATGAACCAAACCAGTTTAACCAAATCTCCATTTTTAACTTAAGACAGATCTAGATATCTCTTAACTCTGCAATTTAAAACAATATTACAGCATCCGTATCATAACATCAAGATCACCTTCGTAATTTGTCGTTTTCCCAGAAACAAGAAATATGGTCGTAATGAGACTCTTGAATTTAACAATAATAATACAAATAAATGCTAAGCTTTTGAGTCATAAGCTAATTGGTATTGTTTTGAAAAGTTTTGTTATAATTTACGAGGTTCTCACGGTGAGATGTAGGTTTTATAAAGATTTGATGGTCTTATTTAGAGTTTTTGTGTAATTTTATTAACAATATAAAGAAAGTTTGAAGTTTATGTCCACTTGCGGTTGATGTAAATCGATTTTGAAAGTAAGAACTTTTTAACAGTAAAAAATACATTTACAGATAATGGAATTATATTTTTTAAACATTATATTGTTGTGGTCTTATGCCAATCAAAAACTACAGCTTGGCAGCTTGTTACAAAAATTATGTTAAGAACTGAACTAAAGCAGAATTTTGAACAAAAATAAAATATCAAGACTCCTAATACTTATTTGGCAGCGACACATCATAGCAATATAATTGAGTACCCGGTTACATTAACCTGTGCCGTGTGGTTGCTCTACATCAACCAAGTAACCATAAACTTGAATACGTAACAACCTGACTTGAACCTTGAACAATGACTGTCCGAAATAATCACACTTTCGTTGATGTAATTGCTGTAAAAATGAGGTAAACAATTCTATCTTGAAAGTTGAAAAATTGTAATAACTATTATGTAGTATGACAGGTTGTTTTTAAGGCATTAGATGTTGTTTAGAAGTTTTAACTAGTTGCTTACAGTACATGAGTTTTATCTTTAATATCTGTAAAAAAAAAAACAACTGAATTTAATTTGAGAACCTCCTCCTTTGAAGCCGAATAAAATATGTAAAATCTAGTTTGTGTGTAAGCTGTTGATCCCCGCATTAACGCCGGCGTTCACGCGCAATTGTCTTACTATTGTGTCTCTAATTACGCACTCAAAAGGTTAATTAAATATAGTAAAAATATAATAATTACTTAGGTAAGTTATCTATTGTTAGAAAATAAATGCAATGGGTGCTCCAAATGGTCGGTTTTTGTATTAAAAACCGTGAAAATCACAAGAGTTAACATAAGATCCTCACAATAAGAGGCTCTTTTATCTTAAGAATTTTACTCTTTTTTACACTTTGATCTCACGAAACAAAAACTTCTTTGACTCAATCACAAGATAGGAACCCTTTCACACCTCATCAAAATTTCTAAAGAATACCAAAAAAGCGTTGAAAGGAAAAATAAAAAAAAATCACATCCGTAGACAAAAATATTTTGATTGAAAAATAAAGAGCGTAACTAAATAATGTAACACGCGTTTTTGTTATGCGAGTATGTTAAACGCTGGCGAAGGTTTGAAAGATGTTGAAAACAAAACAAAAAAAATCTTGACCCTACATAAGGGTCAAAATTTTTTTTGTTTCGGTCAAGATTATTTGAGCACTCTATTTATATTTGGTAGTGTCGTTTATGAAACAAGAAAAACTTAAAAATTTAGATTAATCTTGAAAAAAGGAAATATAATAATAATCTTTTCCTTTTTTTTGTTTTATTTTATATTTTGAATGCGATGGAAAACCAATTTTACTGATGGTTGACCCCATAACAATAATCTTTTATAGCCGTTTATTGTAGTGATTGGCTCCTTTTTGAGGCTAATGATTTGCAACGAACAGCTTTGATATTAAGACATTTCTCATTTAAAAAAATCGAGCACAGAGTAGGGTTCTGTAGTTTAGTTACCCGTCCCGAAAATCATGAAAATGACAACCATGACAGAAATGAGTGAAGGACGAACTTAACCTTATATTTAAAAAAATGTTCTCCCATACATCGGTAGGTAATATAGTTTGTAATCTCAAAAAAAAAAAAATATAACACCATGGGGATTGCAGACCTTAGTGCTTGATATTAATTTCAACTTGATACCTTCATGCATTCCTGAGAAAAATGATCTTGACAGACAGACGGACAATTAAGTGATCCGACATAAGAATTCCTTTTCTCCTTTTAAAGTGCGGAACCCTAATAAACCGTATCATTTCCAAAGATCATTCAATATTATGACCAGTAACAGCAACAAAATACCCAATATTTATTGTAAAAATCAATTTGGAGCAGCTGAGCTTATAAAACGGTGTTGCGACCACAGCCCGTTCAACAGAAGGGGAGAAAAAAATCTTGTAGTTTCGTGTGATGAGACCGCAATTATATTATTGTCGATTACACATCGGTTGAAACGTGTTATTTTTTTAAACTGTTGAAAGTATTTTTAACTTTCCTGAAGAAAAGAAAGAAAAATATTCATAATCATCATATTATTCCCATCTAGGTTTTGAAACTGATCCCCAAACCTTGTCATAACCAGTGACAAGGTGAAAAGTTTATATTTATAACCCTTTATTTTATTTCTCTTGCGTAAACTCTGTGACAAACTTAATGTTACCAAACAATTTTTTTTCTATTTGTTTTCTTTCATCAAATAATTTGCAAAAAAAAAACAAAAGAAATAATTTAAAAAAATCTGCATTTTTCGAAACTATACATAGATACTGTTTAGAATAGTACTTGAAATACAAGAGACGTTACATTTCACCACAAAATTAATAATGTCTCTTAGATAAAAAATAAAATCAAAGATGGCTAACAAAAAAGTCAATATCAAATATCCGGGTTAATATTATAATGTATTATCTCTTACTACCTCATTTTAGATGAGGTAAAACTAAGATTTTGCGCCAAAAAAACATGTTGCCAAGCGATTTTGATCACTGCTACTTGAAGATAAAGTGTTTTGTTATTTTTTTACTGGCAAATAAGATTGGTGATTTGTCGGCCCTTTTTGAATGTATGGATCTATTACAGTTTGATTCTTTTTTTTAATATTACATAGGTTGATGCTATTTTTGATATTAATTTGTCAAATATTCAAAATTTTGTCACGTCATTTTCAAAAGACTGACGCCGCGGTTGGCAGAGTTGTTAAGCGATTGGCTGCTGCACTGCGTGTCGCAAGTTCGATTCTCGAACGAAAAAAATAATTTGTATGGCCTACAGATAGTTGTTACGGGTCTGGGTGACTTGTGTATGTGAGTTTACATGTTTCTGATCCATATTTTTAAACCATTTTTTTCTGTACTTATAAGCCCACACTACGAATGAAATTGGTTGCAATTTGTTCACCAATTTCATTTCGCATTTTATAAATCGCAAAGTTACAAATGAACCTCTGTTTTAATAAAACATCTAAATCATCAAGTTTATATCATATTCATTATTACGTACAAAAAGTATCAAGACTTGTCATGCCAAATATTGCATAGGGGTAAAAATATTACCACCATACGCACAAAACGTTTTGGGAACACATTCATTGTGCGTACAGCTAAGGAGTGGAATTCCTTGCTGGAGTCTGTGTTTCCTTATTGACACAACCTAGGGATTTTTGAGCCTCAAAGCTGTAGGATTGTTCGAAAGAGTTACCGAAGCGCCAGAAAGCTAAGTGCAACTGAAGGAACACAGATGGGTTTTAACCGATAAACGTCTAAAACTCCCTCTCGCTGCACTCAGGGCGAGAAGACATATTTCTGTTAAACCCGCGATGGTTTGCCAATGATTGTAATAAAGTTGTTATTTAAGTAATAAAATATAAGAAATAATAATAAAAAAATGCGTAATTTGACAATTTCCCATACAAAAAACAAGGGCCTATAAGTCAAGAGTGAATATGGTTACTTCTTGGCAAGCATGCTCTATTATTGTTGACCACATTATCGCTTACTAACAGATGAGATAGTGGTTAAACGCGATTCTATCCATACTTAGAAAAGAAAACGCATTTTTTTTATTTTTGTCTGTCTGCCTGCTTTTTCTAGATAATCTCCGAAACAGCTGGACCGATTAAGATAAGACTATCACTGTTAGATAGTTGATGTTTTAAGGAGTGACTTACGCTACTTTAGAAAAAGAATTAAGGTTCTGCACAAAAACAAACTTCTTGAAATGATGCCAAATGGCATTGTGTTGTTTTATAAATCTGACGTGGACAAAATTGCGGGTACCAGTTAGTCAATAAGAAATTGACGCCAAAATATCCTCAACAATATTTATTCTGTTATACATTTTCTGTTTCAACAGCCTGTACAGCGGTGTAGTCAGCCTCAATCGGCTACCAACTGCTGATTCACCACGATTCGTCTCGCCCTCTATCTATTCGAGTTTTTACTACCGACAGACAAACTCCGATACAAGATTGTAAAATATATCTAGCAACAAATTTTTATAAGTGTGTCAAACAATGCCCAGAGGCTGAATGTGTAAAATTGCTGGACAAAAAAATGTGAAGTAAAAAACAGAATTGAACTGTAGTAGGTTTTAAATAGAATCTAATTTCGGTATTGTTTAAAATAATGTTACGCTGTTTTGCTACAAAAGTAGGTTTTATATATAAAAAAAAAAACTATCGCTTCTGTTGCTCGCGTGTAAAAGTACAAAATTACCCGAAGATAATATTTATTCCCGTGATGAAAAATATTCTATGTGCAATGAGGGTCTCCAGGCGCCACTTAGCCTTCAGGTCTTTTCCTTTGAAAAGTTCCTGAACCTGACGCCTCATTTTAAGACATGATCTACCCATGTGCCTTTATATTACAACTAGGTGCATCCAGCGGCTTTTCCCGTGCGAAAAAGTACAAAATTATCTAAAAGCAACAAACTCTCGTGACATAAAGCACATAGAATGCAATTCCAATACATGGCCTACCCATATGTCAAGGTTCATCTAAATCCGTTTAGCCGTTTGAGCGTAAAGAGTAATAAACATACATACAAACTTTCGCCTTGATAATATTGGTGTAACCAATGTGATGTCTATATTTAAAATATATCTTTGCTACTGCGTGCAAAAAATTAGGAGCAAGAAGTCAATTACAAAAAGGTAATAAAAAAAACAAAGCAGTGACACACAATTGAGATAGAAAACAAAAAAGGATGCCAATAAGGAGAGAAATGATACTTTTACAGCTATTAAGTTAAAAATAATCACAATGAGTCGTCCCCAAAAACGTCCAGAATCGATAAAACAACTATTATCCGTCATTAGAGAATCGAATTAAAGTTAAAAAAAAAACGATTCTTCAAAAACAACGATCGATTTTTGTCTGCGGTTTCCACTCGAATCATCTCTCAATGCAGGTGTGTCAGTAGGTAAGTTTGTGATGTAACGAACGAAAAAGTTTAAAATCGATATAATATTCTATAAAATTGCGAAGTTTAATACGTATCGAATGGCGTATTGACACTTTTTTTTTTAATAATTTACCCGATGAATGGATCTGTCGATATGAAAAGATTTTTTTTTAATTTTCTCAATATTATATTGAATCAATTTCTAGTACCTACTTTTGTCAGCGAATGTAAATATTGTACGAGATTGTAATTTTTGACAGCAAAAGATTTCTTTCCATTTGATACGATTTTTTCGAGTAAGTAATATTTTTTTACGAAAGCCTTTTCAAAATCAGGTTCGTTTTTAGAATAAATTTTTCTTGTCATTCTTATGTAAAAGTAAAATAGACTACGTTGATCGCAATCTATTTTGAAAGTAGCCATATTAAATGTCAAGTTTAATAGACATTCCTGCAGTAGGGTGGCCACAATCGATCACTAGCTGGACCAGTCCGGATTAACTGCGGGACAAGTGTCCCGAAAATGATCTATTATATCCCCCTTTACCTCATCAACGTACTTTTGTGCTGACCCCTGTTGTTTTAATTCCTTCTTTTAGGGTTGATTTGGTACCAGTTGGAAAGGGTTCCTTGGAAGCGGTTTTGAATGACAGATGAATTTATATTTTCTATCTGAAACGAATATAATAGATCTAGATATTTTATTTTCTACAATGCAGTAGGCATGTACTTATTTATACTATGTTACACACCGAAGTAAAAACATAATTGCCATCGCTGCGGGATCGTTCGAAAGAGTTACCGTGGCCCTGGAACGCATAGGGCAACTGAAGGAACACGGGAGGGTTTTAATCAGTAATAGTTTGACACTTCCTCTCGCTCCACCCAGATAGAGTAGGAAGCTTTATATCAAAGCCCATTTGATTTCCCCATCATAAAAATTAAACTAAATAATATTGTAGGTTTGAAAATACTAATTCAATTGGCCTTATCGTATTCCGCGATCTCTTCCAGGTGACCTGGAATGGGCAAAGATTGCCTGGGTACAAAATGGGGGTACTTATACTTGACATTGGTTACGTCTGAACAAAACCTTTAATTCGGTTTTCTTCAAATTTAAATCACTTTTGACTTACCAAGTACATGTGCATTTACTTCAAAATCATTGAGCAAAATATATACGAGATTGACAGTAAAGACTTGTATTCCAATCTATGTTAATCTCAATGATTATTCCAAGTAGCAGTAAAAGCGAATAAACTGAAGAATTTATAGTAAACACTAACGAACAGGCGAAAGTAAGTTGGCAGACAGAAATACGGGAAAAATTTCCTCGCCCGTGCCCCGGGCGCAATCAGCCGTCCCTTCAGCCGATTATTGCAAATAACTATTATTTCCTTCTCCTTTCAATTGGCTGCGAATGCGGCCCCGACCTCTCTTTGTATTGCTAATTCAGCTAGCTAGTTTTATTTACTCAGAAAACGGTCGATACAATAAAATTTCCTCAGTAAACCCAAGGACCAACAAAATCCAATCATATAAACGATTATCACAAGCGTTTGTCCATCTGACGTTTTCAAACCACTATCACATGGGGCGCGTAATCCTTGCTATTTTATTCATCAGAAAGCTATCCACGCAAATCCCAAGTATTGCATTTATGAATGAAACAATTTTCCAGTTTCGTTACGATTTTGGCAGGCAATTTGCTAAGCGGGCGACCACCATTAGTCATACCCGTATCGACGCGTCTAGCAGATTGGTCATTTTTTTTGTCCGTAAAAAGCGGTATATCGCCCACTGGGGTGTGGGCACGAGATATCATCTATTGTGAGCTTATTTTCACTGCGTCGACATTGCGCTGTCATAGTGGGATGCAATTTATCTAAATTTTACATTTTTATGTCGTAGATTTTTTTGAGATTTGTCATTTTGATAATGCGCTTTGATCTTTCATTTTAACATTCACATTTGAAAACGACGAGAATATTGCGAAGTGTATAGAATTATTATGGATTTATGCCAAGACATTGTATTTGAATAAACGTGGAAATATTTAAATTCTTTAGAATACGTCATCCGAAACTTAAAGGTAATTTTGCAGTTTTTTTTAAATTTCACATTTTACCTACTTTTTATCTTAACAAATGCTTAAATAGCCAATAATTTCAAATCATTAATTACCAGTGTCAATTCACTAATACACAAATGACATATTCAATCAACGCTTCGCCCAATTAGTATTCGTACAACGACGTGTAAAGCGAAAATTGGATATGACATGATTATTAAACTCTGCCTAAAGAGCAGCAATTTGGCCGGCGAACAAATCGCCCGTCCCTCCGGGCCCAGCCGGGACGGGACGGCTGCCTTTATTTATTTTTGTCCGAGAATTATTGGGCAACGCAACACTGTGCAGTGATGATATTTAAGGGATAGATTTGACGATTTTTAGGGTTCCGTACCTCAAAAGGAAAATACGGAACCCTTATTGGAACACTTTGTTGTCTGTCCGTCTGTCTGTCAAGACCCTTTATCTCGGGAACGCGTGGAGGTATTGAGTTGAAATTATATACATACACTCATGACTGCGGTCTCTTGAAACTTCTGAGTTAAGGCAAAAAAAGATACGGTCGCATATGTAGCAAAAAACGTATATTTCGACACTCCCAAGGGAAGCAAAATCCACCGAGTACTTCCCGTTGGCCTAGAATTCTGAAATTTGGCATGATCTCATAGCACAAGTATAGGAAAAAATCTGAAAACTGTAAATTTATAGTGACGTAACAAAAAAAAAAAAAAATTTTTTTGCGATTCGGAAAAATCTTCATAACTTAATTCGAGAATTGAACTGTTTTTATAGGTAAGTTTGTACGGAACCCTCAGTACGCGAGTCGGACTCGCACTAGCGCGTTTTTTTTTTGTCGCGCGATCCGTGATAGTATAATTGTGTCTCAAGAACTGGGGTCTTACCATGCAGTATTACAATGTCAGGCCTGCGAGCGAAAAAGAGGGATGGAGCTTTACACCCTTATAGCTCCATCCCTTTAACAGTTCAGTGTAGGTCGTAAAATGGATCGAGTTAAGAGCCACTGGTTGATGTTCATAGCCGCTTTTCTGGTGATTGTGACTGTTGTGCCTGGCTTTCTAGAACTACAGTGGTTAGAAATAGTAGAGTTAGCTTGACGATTTCAAATCTAAGATCAAAATTTCAGAGCGATTTCGTTTACATAAATGCAAAAGAAATCTAAGATGAACAAACCACACAAGCATAAAATATCATTGCTAAAGCAGGTCCTGGTATATAACCAACCCGAGGACTTAGATTTAAAATAAATTACTGACTCATACGCAAACATATTCATTGAGAAGATCCTATAAACATTAGTTTCATCAGTTCTACAAATTACAATACTCGTACACTGAAATTCAATCATTTTCGTCTCTATAATATCAAAAAGATTTAAATGCAACAGCTCTCTAAAATAACTCATAATTTAGTTGTCTTCAAGGCTAGAGTGAATATGCTTTTAATAAACAAGTGCGCTTCACCATAAACAATTGCATCACTGCTTACCATCAGCTGGGATAGCAGTCAAGCACTAGTTTATATAATTAAAAACAGGTCAAGTTAAATAAAACCGTTTAATAACTCTTTTCTCCGATACATTATCTTTCTGTCCTTGACTCGTGTTAATTGGTTTCGACTCAATCTCCACCATCTTCTAATTCATCCTGTCAATCGTCATATCTTTACTGATTTCCTTTTTATTCACATAATTTCTCACACAATTCATCTTTACCTTCCTTTACCTCTCGCAATTTTTCAACTCTCATCTGTATTTAAAACTTAGAAAAAAAAAACTAAAAGAAATTACCAAATTTTTAACCCATCGTATCCGTTTTGTCGAGCGTAGTGTCAGATTGTCGTACACTGTCGGACATCTTCGGAAATTCGCCGAGTCATATTAACCTCATCACCGGGGGTGCTATAGTAGACGTTCGCGGGGCGTTTGACTGCCTCTTGTCATTATTCCCGAACGATGCTGTGAGTAGTCTTGATACTTTTTTTTGTAGTATAAAGAATAATTGATTTTCAAAAAGTTGAATTCCGAAGAACTAACTGATGATTTTAAAATAATTAAAGTAGTGCTTAGGGCTGATTTTTTGAGCTATAGTTAGTCCAAAAATTCGTTAAAAATGCATTGGGATGAAGACTTACACAGTTGCATAATGCAGTAAATTATTATTGCTACGGTTTTCCGAATGTTTGTGACCCAAGGAAACTGTTCTTTAAAGGTGTCTTAATTGAAACATTAACTGATCAACTATCAACACTTTGCATTCCTGATCTAACTTATTTAATAAAACTAAGGCAAAACAAAACAAGTATTACACTTTTTCGTTCACCTAGAAAAACCTTATTACCCACTAAACCGCCAGTCACCTTCAACCGGTATGCGAGTTTACGGGTTCTCGTGATCTTACCTTTGACACGCTTGTCCCAACAATCGTGGACCACGACTTCTTGACACTACGTTTTTGCGAAGAAAAAAACAGTACAAAAACAACATTTATTCGGCATACCTATGGAAATAAATGTACTTGAGAAAATTAGTTTTAAAAACGGTATTAGTTGTGTAGATGGATATAATCGTGAATCCATCAATAACCAGTTTGATAACTATATCTAATCCAGTGGTCAAAGACATAAAGATGATAAACTGCGTAAAGGGTAAAACATCAGCAGTATCAAGAAGTTGGTAAACGGAAGATATGGAGAAAGTTAAAGATCAAATCAATGATGACAAGACACTACTAAAAAAAATGCAAAACTTCATTAAATTCAGTAAGATTCCGCCGATTACTTTCAGAATACCTTTCAAGAACTTTACTGTGAGATAAGCTATTCTTTGCGGAAATCATTATTCATTAGAGAATATTGAGGGTCTAAGACTCTAAAATGTTGGCAAAGAATCACAATAAATTACCAATTAAAAGATACACCGCCACGTAATAATTAATTGCCCAACGAGTAGCTGAGCAATTGTGTGTGCATACATTTTGATCGTCTTTACAGTTGTTTGGTCATCAAAAGATTCCATTATCTTCCATCTAGTTATATTTCCTTCTAAAGAAAATATGTTATCTTTATTAACATCAGCTATCGTAAATCATACAATATCAATAATCCTGAACGTATTAAGCCGATGACATTTTCATTTCCTATATCAAATATGGTGTCAACTGTCGCCCCCTCTTCTTATTTGCTCATATAAATAAGATGTATCATTACGGGTGGACTTCTATTAATTCCGACTGTATTGTCTGATTACCCTGCTAGGGGTTCGGTTTGAATATGCATGGAATTGTGACATTTAGCGTAATAATGGTTATTTGTTTTTTCGTTCGGACTAGCTTTAGGGTCTCTTATAGAATTGCTCTTACTAATAGATGCTATAAGGCGGTATCTGGATTGTGAGGATCAAATCAAATCCAAACTAATAATTATTATAAATGTGAAAGTAACCTAACTCTTCGATTAACTTTTCACGTCTTAAAACGGCTGAACGGTTTTAGATGAAACTTGCCATACGGGTAGACGATGTCCTAAAATAGGACATAGAATAGGCTTTTCATCACTGGAGTAACTTTTACTTTTTAATGGATCTGGTTTAGCCTATTTAGGCATCTTTCTAAAATGGGCAATATTTTCTTACGAATACACGTAATAATTTTGTGAAAACTAACAAAATAGGGAATGTTTAGGACACTGAGTTTAAGCATCTACGCAAATTCAAGTGCGTGGAATAGTGAAAGATAAATCCAAAGAAAAACCGTTACCATCATTATCAATGGGAAAGACTGACGCACATCGACTAGAGAAACCCTAAATCCAATCGCTGTTGTAAGAGAGAGAAGACAAAACCAATATCCTTAGACGAAAGCCAGTTACGGTGAAGTCTCGATTAGCATCGTTTTAAACTGCGATTACTACAAACTAATTAGAATATTAATGGAGTAGAAAACCACCGGACTGGATGCTTCGCATGCCAGGAATAACCCCGGTGACTAACATCCATCGTCTGATTAGTGTCTGTCTTTTTATGCACTACGATTTTTCTCTCATAATATTTATATAAAGAAACTCTTTGCATTTCATCAATAATTTTATCGCCAATACATAATAAAGTACAGTTTTCCTGACTGACGCTACTCGTATGTTCTTTGAACATGTCTTTATAATAGTGTTCATAAAGATTTGTATTAGAAGAATCTTTGTATTTCCTAGAATTATGCTGTTGCTTTTCATTAAAAACACTTTAGATTAGAACAAAAATAACCAAGGCAATGTATTCTGTTATACTATGCTTTTCGTGTCTATCTTTATAAGCAAAAACTATCAGACGTCAACATCGAAAGTTGCTGTGGCTGTTTCGTCAAAACTTATTAGATTGCAGAAATTAAGTAACCAAATTCATTCTTGTATGCAATTAGTAGATAGAGCTGGCAACGTGACAATACTTAGGTTCTGTGATTGTACTTATTACTTTGAAACGTACCGTCATTATGCCAAACGTGATCGCCATTAGGTTAAGCTGGCACTTATTTAAATTCGGTTTTGGTTAACGTAGATTTATTATACAACCAAAATCTTGGTAACTTCATGAGTTCAACAGCCCTATATCGAAATGCAACTCAATTTTAGGTCTATGTGGTGCTTTGTAGTCTTTATTTATTTATTTTTAAAACTATATGCACTAATGAAACATTGTACAGCGGCGGATTTAATGCCTTAGGCATTTTCTACCAGTCGACCTTAGGGTGGTGCAGAGACATAACATGGCAGGTGCAACTTAATAGAAGACTGACAGAGAGGAAATAAGAACAATAATAAATATATACTTAGATACATACATACAAATAAAGAATGATATTGAGAGAAAAACGAATACAACAAATCAAGAGTGTGATGAATCTACCAATTTCTTGCGAAAGTGTTCTCATGCTTTCACTTTAAAGGACAACCGACTGGTTGCCGTGCTGATGTTCAGAGGGAGCGCATTCCAAAGGGAGATCGCCTGGACAAAGAAAGAGGAATGGACAAACCCAGAGCGGTGTGTCGGACATCGTAGAAGACGATTATTTGTAGATCGAAGATTTTTATTGTAAGCAGAGCAAAGAAATTAAATTTCTGAAGTCAGATAAGAAAGAGAAGAAGGGTTATCTAGAAAAGAAAACAGGGTTGTAGGCCCTTAACGCTCTACGCTGGCGAATGGGTAACCATTTACCACCTTTATAAAGTTCAATGCAGTGATACTACTTTCAAGAACGTCAAGTTAAGTTTCATTGAAGTATTTGAAAGTAATACTGTCATATTAGTCATTCATCCAAAAGTATGTAACTGAAGTCAATTTATTTGAATTCCTTACGACTGACCGTGGGGTTTCCAATGCTCTAGGGACGGAACGCTTGACTAAATTCCACGGGTTCAAATGTCCATGCTTTTAAAGAAAACTAGCCGACCCTAAGCGGAGGGTGTGAAGATCTCTTTGAAAAGTTTCCTAAAGAAAGCCGAGAGATATTCAGTTGGCGATTTTGCAAGATTAGATGCTCATAGACTGAAGTGACTTGCGTTTTCACGATTGAAATTTTATCAGGACACAGAGCTGAAAAATTTAGTTTCTTTTCGTGCACTAAAATTCAGCTACAGATTTCTAAGAGAATCGAGCCAGTAATATTATTGCTTTTCTTGTCTCAAATAGAGATCAACACAAACAGCAAAAGCTCTTACTATTTTTGAGGTAGAAAATCTACACTTAATATTATAAAGCTTATTGGTTGAAGGCACTACTGATTCGAATCGAAAACTTCTTCGTGTTGGTTAGTCCCTGTCTATATATACCACGCCCACGAGAGCGGAGCAGTAACCAAAGATATGGGTGAAACCGTGCGGGACAGCTAGTCATCTAATAACTTCTCGCTCTGGGTGGGGCGAGAGAGAGTGTTAGACTTTTACTGACTAAAACTCACCTGTGTTCTTTAATTTGCCCTTTCCGTTCCAGGGCCGCGGTAACTCTTTCGAATATTCCCGTAGTGCAACAACTAATACTTATTTTTAGGGTTCTGTACCTCAAAAGGAAAAAACCTTTGAACCCTTATAGGATCACTTTGTTGTCTGTCCGTCTATCTGTCCGTCTGTCAAGACCCTTTATCTCGGAAACGCGTGGCGGTATCGAGTTGAAATTAAAACCATATGCTAAAGTCTTCGGTCCCTTGAAGCTGTGAAAAAATCAAACGTCTAAGTTAACGAAAAAATAGATACGACCGTTTATGTCGCAAAAAACGTGCATTTGGACACTCTCAAAGGAAACAGAATTCATAGGGTATTTCCCGTTGACCCAGAATCCTGAAATTTGGCGTAAAGCAAGGTCTTATAGTATAGATATAGGAATAAATTTGAAAATTTAAAAAATGTTATTACGTTACAAACGTTTTAGACTCCGTTCGGGAATTGAACTATTTACATATGTAGGTAAGTTTGTACGAAACCCTCAGTGCGCGAGTCCGACTCACACTTGCCTAGTTTTATTTTTATTTTAGGGCGATAAAAAAGAGTTACAAAACTAAATCCCTGCCACTACACATATTTTTGTCACCTTAAAGGGTCACACCACATACTTAGCCAATCTTTTAAAGACCAAAAGAAAAAGGATAAGCTTTTAAAATCGAGGGTTGCTCCAAACGTTAGACCCATCTTCTCAAGGTAGAGGGAATTATCGCTCAATACCCACTTATAACCCTAAAATGTACATTGTAAAATTAAAAATCATACATATTGTTGGCTATAGAAATATGAAGTGGTCATAATGTGACAAAACACTTGATATTGAAATATGACGTGTCATATTCGGTGTGGCGAGGGTTATTGCGTTTTATTATGGTGGTACTTAAGAATTGGAGATTTTCTTTGGGTTTTTTAAGGATGTCTAATGTCTGATGGCAAGTTAAAGAAAGATAAAAGATGCCTTACGTTATCGGCTTTAACATTCTTTAGCTCCAACGCCTTTTATCTTATAATCTTCATACGAATTTGAATTACATAATTTTTTTCAACAAAACATGACTAAGTACCTACAATTCTCCTTACTGATATCATATTCTTTGAACATTTTTAGTTCAAGTTAGAGAAAAATGCCTACATCAAGTTTATTCGTCATCATAATAAAATTATATTATTTAATTATTTTATACATCAAGTACCTAATGCAGAAATTATTCCAAGATTTATCTTTATTTTAAATCTTTATTAGATAAAATAAGAATAAAAACATTGTTATTTTACACATTTATCTTTCATTCTGTCTATAGAGCGTAATTTAGATCAGATGACAACTTAATGCACTTTATAATAAAAGGAAGACATCATTACTACCTCATTTTCTTTATTATCTAACTAAATATAATAGAACTATCTACCATTATCTGCTTATAAACCGTTAAATTTATCTCCAATAAACTCAGTCTAACCGCAACAAAGAACTAATGTTTAGACTCGAAACCATTCATGGGGAAAATGCACAGAAATTCCCATGGCCTTCACAAAAGCGGGGTATTTAATACCCCGTTTTTAGGGTTAATCGGGAAGTGTTAACCTTTCATCGAAGAGGTGACGGGTGACAATTTAACAAGCACGGATCTATTGACATATTGCTACATTTCGGATAATCTTTTGTCAAAAGATTTCGGTAGTGGCAGTTTAGGGTTGATTGTGTCGCCGATGTCTTTGATTCGGTCCCAATTAAGTGATAAAGTGTGAATAATGCTTTTTGTAAATGATTTTTAATGGTGAGATGGGAAAAACAGGTGTTAATTGTCAGTAGCAGTGTAAGAGCAGTTTTGAACCAGTGAAAACATCCCCGACTTATGAGTTATAGGTCGCGGGTTCAAACCTAGCTAGGCGCATTACTTTCAGTACCACTGCTCTCGAAACGGTGAAGGAAAACACCATGAAGAAACCGGCATGTCCTAGACTCCTAGAACCAAAAGTTCGAAGACGTGACATCCACCGACCCGTACTGGGCCCGCGCGGTGGATTACGGCCCGTTCTCTCCTAGGGAGGAAGCCTAAGTCCCAGCAGTGGGAACATTATAAGGTTGCTTATGTATGTAAACTATTGGAGTCCTATAGGTTCCAGATAAAGAGACATTACTCTGCGATGGTGATTGTCAAAAAATACATATAGGATTGACCACACGGCATTTTGGTAGCGGATTTAAATCCCATACATTTTCATCATTGATAGTGATCCACCAGAGAAGGATTCTTACTCGTACCTTTCTTTTTCCCAGAGCGGTAGAAGTTACTTATTTGATGATTTGCCATCATCAAATAACTTCTACCGCTCTGGGTGCATCGAGAGGGAGTATCAGACTTATACTGACTAAACCCGTGATAATTCAGTTTTTTTTTTAAGTTGTGAAATCATCTAATGACTTCACTCGCTTTAGGATTGGAAATTGTGCGTTGGAATTGCACAATTTAATTCCACCAAGTCCGTTCCATCATCACATCATCATCTACTAGACGTAAGGCGTTGCGCCATCGATACACGGTGGACATCCCACACATACGTACAAAGCGTTTTGGGAACACATTCATAATGCGTACAGCTAAGGAGAGGAATTCCCTGCCGGAGTCTGTGTTTCCTGATAGCTATATACAACCTTTCTTCTTCTTTCGGGTTTTTAAGTAAAGAGTGAATAGGTTACTTCTAGGCAAGCATGCTCCATCGTCGGCCACATCATCGCTTACCATCAGGTGAGATAGTGGTCAAACGCGAGCCTATCAATAATAATAAAAAAAGGATGTAGCAAGAGGGTGTGTCGGACTTTTACTGACTAAAACCACACCTATGTTCCTTCAGTTGCCTTTTGTTTTCTAGGACTACAAGTATCTCTTTCATTTCCCCATGGCTCTAGCAGATCCAAGGCTACAGTGACTTTTTCTTACAATCCGTCAGCAGGACTTGTTACCTATCTATCTTTTTACTTTGAGTCGAACCCACTTTGCATCCTTTCCGAACAGTATCTGCCTTCCAACTAAAATAAACAGCAAGATGATACCCCCAATCGATGACAATAAAGTGCAACTCATAAATAGTCATGATGTCATATCCGTCACTTATCCCGGAGTCCGGGATATGTCCCCGATTCCCGGGGGACAGCTAATTTTCCTACTCGGGCACAACTCAATTTGTCCGGGACACATTAACCGTAACTACTGCGACACGGTTGCGTACTAGGCTTTTTACGACATTCCCGGCTTCGAATCCCGGACTTTTTTCCTCTGAGTTTCTCCTATTTCAATTTGCTGGAAAATACTTTTTTGTTTTTCATCAGCCTTTTGATTTCAGATTTTATGACTATAGAAATAAAGCTTAGATTCGTCTGAAAGATTTGTGAGAAACGTCCTTTTCGGAATATCGCACTAATCATCACTGACCAATGGAACGATTCAAACGTGTATCAGATTTTGAACTCTGTCTTTATCGAGACAAGGTTGATTTTCAGTTGTGGTTTTCAAGGCTGTATTTGCAGAGGGTCAAGGCGTTAGCTGCGTGTTGTGGGTTCGATTCCCAGGTGTGCAGGGTGTTGAGGCACGTACACGGACACTTAAAGACGGCCACTTCTAAGATGAAGGGAGTTTCGTCATAAAAATTGGACAGAACAAAAAGCATTGGAGTGTCTGCTTTTATATTTATTTTTGTATTGAAGAAATAAGAAAATATTTTCTTTTTATGGGCTATATAGAAATGGCTCTGTTTAAGAAAATAAAGTTTATCTATCAGTTGTCTAGGACTCATAACACAATCTCTGCTTAGCTTGGGACTAGACGGCTTTGTGTGATATAGCATAGTCGGCCTTATAATGTTCCCACTGTTGGGACTCAGGCCTCCTCTCTAGGAGAGGGAATGGGCCGTAACCCACTGCCCGCTATGATCTGTCGTGGCCTGTGTTGTACTTAATGTCGGAGGTGTCCAAATCTATATCTATATATATATATATATAAAAGAAAGTCTTGTTAGTTACACTATTTATAACTCAAGAACGGCTGAACCGATTTGGCTGAAAGGTGGGGAGGTAGCTTAGAACCAGGAGACTAACATAGGATACTTTTTTTTTTGAGTAGGGTAGAGTAGGGTAGAGTAGGGTAGAGTAGGGTAGAGTAGGGTAGAGTAGGGTAGAGTAGGGTAGAGTAGGGTAGAGTAGGGTAGAGTAGGGTAGAGTAGGGTAGAGTAGGGTAGAGTAGGGTAGAGTAGGATAGAGTTGGGTAGAGTAGGATATAGTAGTCAGTTGACGGGAGCGAAGCCGCGGGCAAAAGCTAGTTTTAAATATTTATGGGAAAAAGGTAACATGGTGTAAAAATTATTGGAATCGATTCAGTTACTGATTCTGAACCAACTATATTCAGGTTTCGCATATACGAGTAGGTACTAAAAATAAAGTTGTAGAAATCCATTTTTATTGAGGGAAGTCATAATACAACCCATTTGAGAGAGTCAGACTTTAACTGACTTAAATTCGAGGGCCGCTGCGACTGTACTGTTTATATTTCATGAAATTTTAATAAGTACCTAGGTACTGATGTATACATGATTGTTTTATAAAATAATATGGTTTTTAGTATTCCGTGTTTTGTTTTATATTAAGCAGGTACCTACGGTGTTATTACATCATGATAAGACCTGTTTCATTTCTTAATATGGTTGCAAAACCATTTTCAAAATGGTAAGTAAGAAAGAACCGTTTTTTAAATGTACCTACCTAACTGTTTTTCAAAATATGATGTAGACTAAAAGTATATTTATCATAAATCAGAATAACGGAACACGGGTATCCTTTTGTTTTTAATAATTATCGAAGCAGAAAATCACAATGATGGCCCAGTGCAGTGGTATGCCCCGACTTACGAGTTGTACATCGTAGGTTAAAACCAAGGTAGTTGCTTTATTTTGTATAATTTATTTCATCACCACTGTTCTCAAAACTGTGAAGGAAATCATCGTGAGGTAACCGGCATGTCCTAGTATCAAAAAGTTTAAGACATGTTCTGGCCACCGTAGGCGCGGGCTTGCGGACGGCGAGCAATGGGTGGCTCGCCGTCCGACCATCCGGTAACCGTCCAGACCGAGCCCAAGTTGTCGACGGCGCGGACTGTTCCACGCGCGCCTCAGAGAGATGTCAGCAAATCGTAGGGTCCCAATATGGTCGAAGCCTACTGGGACCACGGGTAGTGTGAAAGTGAAACCCGGGGCCCTGGGAAGAAGGCAAAGAAGGAACAGGAGTGGGTTTTTAGTCAGTAAAAGTCTGACACTATCTGTCGCTCCGCCCAAGAGCGCGATTTGTCATAAGATAATTTTCCCACCTAAAAAAAAAGACGTGACATCCACCAATACGCACTGGGCCCGCATGGTGGGTACAGCCCATTCCCTCTCCTAGCGAGGAGGTCTGAGTCCCCAGCAGTAGGAACATAAGGCTGATTATGCTTATACTCATACAAGTATTTTTAGATTTCTATTGCAACAAATTTGTATTTCCTTTACGTAAACCAAATAAATGAACAAACAAATAAATAAACTAGTGCGCCTCACTATCATCGATTGTATCATTGATTACCATCAAGCACTGATCTATACAATTTAAAAAAAAATGCTTTGTTTAAAAAAAGCAACAACAGTGCCCTAGTCATCGATGTATATGTACTCATCATCATCTTCCTGCCCTTGTCCCGTGTTATTTGGGGTCGACGCAACACGTTTTTTTCGTCCATTCTGCCCTGTCACTCGTCATGCTATCACTTACTTCCTTTTCTTTCATATCACTCTTCACACAATCTATCCATATTTTCTTTGGTCTCCCTCTCTCTCTCCATCCATCCACATGTAAACTCATAACTCTTTTAGTAACTTGCGTTTCATCCCTCCTCTTCACATGACCATACCAAGATAAACGATTCCCTTTCAACTTTTCAATCACTGGCGCCACTTTTAAACTTCCCATAATATACCTGCTCATTTCTCACTTTATCCATATATAGCATGTACTACGGCAAGTATATTTTTTTTTAAATAATGATAATGAAACCATCGATCACAATGAAACGCTAAACCATTTAGCATAAAATTATCCAATCAATTACACAAAAAAAGAAAATTCTATCAAATCTATAACTCACCCTAATCTTGGGGCGGTCAAGACAAGGGGGTGTTCACCCTAACTGTAAAGTTATTTTAAACAATGTAATACCCCTAACTGACCATTGTAACCCTCGGTTTAAATCGGACGGTATTTAGGATTGGTTTACATGGCACGTAATTTTTTTTTTTTAACTTTGCCCTAGGAATTACTACCGTATCGTGTGTTCTTAAAGATGTAATTTCACATAGATACGACACCTAGACACAGAACAACTATTTTTAGACCTTACAAATATTTATTCCATGCGGGAGTCGAAACCGCGAAACAAATCGCAGCAGCCAATCGCTCAACCGCGTTTAGGTACACATTTCTGAACGCACCCGATACGGGAGTAATAAAATTCTAGTGGGTAAAGGGTGCATAAAAAATATATGAACCATAGTCGCAAGAAGTTAAGTACAGAGGTAAATGAAATTTATAAAAAAAAAAATTGTAGTAACATTTGCCAAGATTACATTTACGACTACTTTAATAAATTACTCACCTTGTCACTCATTTTTTCCATACAATCGAACAATTTTACCATAACATAACCTTACATACATACCTACTGACCCCATAATGAGTCAGACGAATATTACGCCTATAATCCTCCCTGGTATGTGGCAATAAGTGAGGCAATTGACCACAGATTTGCATATCAACTTATTGTTTGATACATCAGTTGTACGACAATGGTGAATCGTCTAGACAAAATTTTTGAACGTAAAATACTATACTTAATTATAATATAACAATGGGTAATTGAGTAGATTGACACTAGTAATGTGAAACAGTTCTCAGAAAAGCTACAAAAAACCGTATTTTGAAAACCAATAATCACCGGTTCTTATTAAAAATACGATTAAAAAACATAAAAATCTTAAATAACAATTTGAGTTTATGAAATGTTGATCGGGGAAGTCCACTAAGTCAGGTATAGGTAGTAGTAAGTAAGCTAAAGACAAAGCGATGAGTACCCGACTAGTTCACATATTATCGGGATCTTGATAATATGTGGAATTTTGGAAAAACTGAATAGCAATGAAAATTTCCTCAATCAGATCAGGCTACAACTGTTTGTAGCCTGATTCTGCTTGACTTGTACATATTTATGTTTTATAAACCAGACAGAAAACTAAACTAATTGAAACTAAACATTTGCCTTTGCCTTTGATTAAAATTTTGATTTTGTTTTCCCAAAATCCATAAAAAACCGATTATTCAATTTAATTAAACTGTAAAAACCGGTGTTAGAAATTGTAATCGGTTCACATCAATTGACACACTATGAAACTAAAATGCGCGGACTGGGCTTACTAGGGCCAATGGCAGCCAGGACTGTGGGATTGTTTGAAAGAGTTACCGTGACCCTGGAACCCATAGGGTAACTGATGGAGCACAAGTGGGTTCTAATGAGCAAACTGTACCGTCGACCTGGCCTTGGGGCCATGACTTGTTAAAATGTCAAGCGTGCGAACGAGAAAGAGGGATAAGGCTAACCACACTATATAGCTCCATCCTTTAATAGTTCAGTTCCAGAGACTGGCCCTTTTCGGACAACGAGCTACCCATAACTCGCCGTTCGCAAGCTCGCGTCCACGGTGACCGTGATCGTTGGTAAGTACCCTGTACTACACCAGAAGATAGCAGAATAGATGCAGGTTTATGGGTTGTAAATTTCAAAATGCACACATACAACCACGTAGCATTTAAAGACTAAAGTATGGAATAAACGACTTATGGATCATTGAACGTCTACTATTCAGAAATTTTAGGCACTTTAGCATTGGTAAAGTGCAACTGCTCTTTTGACCCCTGACTATGTTACTCTCGGTTAGTTTGCAAAACTTATTTTCAACCACTAAAGCCGTCCGATTCCATGTAATGTATGTGGGGGTACCCCAAGGTTCAATTTTAGGTCCTTTTTTATTTTTAGTTTATATTAATGATTTACCCTATTTGTTGCAAAATAAACTTAATATGGTGTTGTTTGCCGACGACACTTCTTTGATTTTTAAGATAAATAGAAGGACTAATAATCTTGACGACGAAAATAACGCACTACTGCAGGTCCAAAACTGGTTCACTGCTAATAATCTAGTTTTAAACGGGAAAAAAACTAAATGCATAAGATTTTCCTTACCAAATGTTAAAAGTAGTGATTGTGACGTAATACTAAACGATGAAAAACTAGAATTTGTCGACAAAACTGTTTTCCTGGGGATAACGCTTGACTCAAGGCTACAATGGGGTCCTCATTTAACATCTCTTGCAGGACGGCTTAGCTCAGCTGCATATGCTGTTAGAAAAATCCGCCAATTTACGGATGTTGATACCGCTAGACTAGTCTATTTTAGTTATTTTCATAGTATCATGTCATACGGTATCTTACTATGGGGACGGGCTGCAGACATCGACTCAATTTTTATTCTACAGAAAAGAGCTATCAGAGCTATTTACAGTCTCCGCCGGTGCGATTCTCTAAGGGAACTGTTTAAGGATATTAACATCATGACGGTGCCTTGTCAATATATCTATGAAAACATCATGTACGTTAGAAAAAATCTTCATCTTTTTAGCAAAAGAGGCGATAGACATAATTATGTTACAAGAAATAGGGACCAATTAGTTCAACCAGGTTTCAGACTGGCTAAAGTGGCCTCTTCTTTCATGGGGTACTGCTTGAAATGTTATAATAAAATACCTCCCCAAATATTAGAACTCAATGAAACGAAATTTAAATCTTGTATTAAACGCACACTATGCAGGCAAGCATATTATAAGTTGGAGGATTATATTCAAGATAAAAATGCTTGGCTCAATGCTGGTCCAGCTCCACTACCACCGGGGGTACAAATTGATTAGTTTTGAAACTATTATTAGGTACTATTCTTTAATGTTTTTTTTTTTTGAATTTGTTAAATTTGTAAAGCATTATTGTAGTTAATTATTATTGTATTTAGTATTGTATAATGTAGAAGCATTTTTTTTCAAACTTTGTAAATGTGAGTACCATGGAGCTATTTTATGGTTTTTGGGTTACTATTGGATTTGTTTGACATAAATGAGCATGGCAGTTGAGAGTTTGTCATGCTCACTCAAATGTCTCACTGATGGTGGCGCGTGTGTTGGATCATTCGGTTCCCTTCAAAATGGTTGAGCTGAGTGGTGCTAATATTCGCGTCAGGTCCGTGAACGGGCGCTGTCAGTTGAGACTGGTCATCTCTTAGCTGCCAGTTGCTATTTTAATATCTATATTTAGTTTTTATTTTTACATTATTGACATTGTTCTCACATGATAGCGACAAGAAACATGTAACAGAAATATTTGTAATTGCAAAACATGATTGAAAAGAGTGTCCATGGAGTTTCTTGCACATTCTTCTCCATAGAGATCTACGCTTTGGAATGTGCAATTAGCATCATTTTTTTTTTTCTGACTGACTGACTTCTTGACATTTCAAAAGTGCCTGTAAATGGTTTATTTGAAATAAATGCTTTTGAATTTGAATTTGAATTTTTGTAAACCACCCCTAATCCTAACAGTTTACTATAGTTTATCGGAAAATCAGATTTACGAAGGGGTTGTTCCGCATTTCTTTATATTTTTAAATGCTATTAGTCCCTTTGGGGTAGTTATTTAAGATAAGGGTTAAGAGTTACGTTTTAAAATACCTATGGTTATTTTAATCTTGATTGGGTAAAGTTCTTTTTGGAAAGGAAAATCAAATCAAATCAAAAATGTTTATTTGTCAGAATATGGTACAATAGATGTTACAATGTTGGTTCTAGTAGATCCTGCCATACTATGACGTATAAATATTTCTTTAAGAATGAACGTTATATTGATGAAAAAGATTGCATGTAGCGGAGATGAGAATGTTGAGATAGATGTGTGGTGTGACGAGAAAGGATAAAGTAAGAAATGAGTATATTAGAGGAAGGTTAAAACTGGCGACAGGGACTGAAAAGTTGAAAAGAAATCGTTTGTCTTGGTTTGGTCATGTGAAGATGAGAAATGAAACGCATGTTACTAAAAGAGTTATGAGCATACATGTAGATGGATGGAGAGGGAGAGGGAGGCCAAAGAAAAGATGGATGGATTGTGTCAGGAGTGATATGAAAGAAAAGGGAGTTAGTGATAGTGTGACAATGACCGGACAGAATGGAAGAAAAAACATGTTGCGCCGACCCCAAGTAATATGGGATAAGGGCAGGAAGAAGAACAATGAAGGCTTATATTATTAACCTATTAATTAGTAATTATAAATCAATTAATGAAAATATAACGTTATTGTAATAAAGATTGAAATTATATTGAATTAATAATAAGTCATGACATGTGTTGAACTTAAGTGGCAATGGGCAGGGCACATTGCTCGCAGAACGGATGGCCGTTGGGGCCGAAAGGTTCTGGAGTGGCGACCACGTACCAGCAGACGTAGCGTTGGAAGGCCTCCTACAAGGTGGACCGATGACCTGATGGAGGTTGCAGGAATCCGATGGATGCGAGACGCACAGGACCGTTCATTGTGGCGACACTTGGGGAGGCCTATATCCAACATTGGACGTCTTTCGGCTGAAATGATGATGATGATGTGTGGACATTGTCCGAAATATAATATTTTTATTTTATTTGTTTATTAATATGTCATTGTTGGATATGGTAGAATAACTTATTACCTATGTTACTTATCCTCGAAATATTCTTCAGCAAAAGGAAAAGTATTTAAGATTTATGTTTTCCGTGTACTTCCGACAGTCAGTTTTGAAACCTCTTGAAATAGTGATAGGTAGAAAATGGAATTCAAATCATGTCTTACGTATCTACAGTAAGCAAATTCAACAGAAAATACTCTGTATAGGTACAATTTTTTTGTTTAGTTCAAGTTTCAATCTGAAATCAAAGCGCTGCGTTCGTATTATGTTGCTTTTTTTAAAGAAAGAAATATACCTACATGAAATAGTTGCATTCAAAAATAAATCCACTCAAGAATGCTATTCCTTTTTTTAAGCAGGTGATCAACCTCGTTAGCTACGATCGAGTTACTGAAGATTCGGACAGTGTCCGAATCGACGCTTTTTATTTTCTATATTTTTTCACCGACGATTCGGATACCACCAAATTTATTGAAACTATTTATTACAGTCAGATAAAAAATAGTCTTAAAATATATTATAAAAAAAAATATTTCCCGAAGTTGCCGCCTTAAATCCAGCCTAAAATAGTTCTTTTTATTTTCTATATTTTTTCACCGACAATTCGGATACCACCAAATTTATTGAAACTATTTATTACAGTCAGATAAAAAATAGTCTTAAAATATAATACAAAGAAATTTATTACCCGAAGTTGCTGCCTTATATCCAGCCTAAGTAATATAGTTTCGGTAACGCTTTTTTCCCTTTATATATTTAAAAAAAAAAATATCTGACTACACAAAACAGTGTGTGTCCGAATCGTCAGTGAAAAAAATATTTAAATAAAAATGTGTCAATTCGGACTCTGTGTCCGAATCGTCAGTAAGTCCTCCGATCATTCTAGGACATCCACCCCAGACTATCTCTACCTAAAGTCCAAACAAAGAATAGAAAAACCTTTAAAAAAATCGTAAAAACTCGCCAATTTTCAAATGGCCTTACTCAGGTGACGATAAAGACGAGGTCTCACGGGACGGACGGTAATCGGGCTCGATCGTAAAACGGACACTTCGCTTACTTCGCACCTCTTCGGTTTTAGACCCGGTTGTAAAGTTTCCGCTGATGTGGACCGAGCTTAATGTTTCATTATGGGTCGGGTTTTTAGGAAAATGTTGAAAGGTGTCTGTGTTTTTCGCGGGTGAAAGTTTGTATTTGTGTATGTATGTATGTTTATACCCCTTGACGATCAAACCTCTAAATGAACTCGAATGAAATTTGGTACTCAGGTAGACCTACCGGTACAGATATTCTGTGTCCTATTATTCTAGGACTATTCTTATTAGTTATTCTAGGACATAGAATACGTACCTACCTAGTTTCCTACTTTCAAGCAGGTAAAGTCATCGTAGAAATTAGTTTTAGATATTTCGAGAAATTCTGAGCGCATACATCTGATTCCCGCGACCCTCATCAGATCATCGGCCAACGGTGCGTCGACCCCATTGACAATGAGCTCTGTCGTTCTGCGAGCAATGTGCCCACCCACAGCCACTTAAGTTTGGTGATTCTGCGGTACTATGTCGGCAATTTTGGTTCTCCTGCGAATATCTCTATATCATTTGTTGTCCAGTTATTTTTTTTTTTCTCTTTTGCTTCGCAACTACCCTAGCTCGCCGTCCGGCCGTCCAATAATCCTCCAGATCCATAATCATTGAGCCCAAATCGTCGACAGCGCGTGTTTCGCACGCCGCTCCTCAAAGAGATGTCAGCAAACTGTAGGGGCCTCGATGCTCGCTAGGGCCGCGGGAATTTTCTGAAAAGGAAATTCGTGGTCCTAGAAAGCAAAGCGCAAGTGAAGGACACAGGTGTGGTTTTAGTCAGTAAAAGTCTGACACGCCCTCTCGCTCCACCCGAAGATGTCATTGAATAATTTCCCATCTTAACAAAAAAGCTACCCTGATCCTGAGTTGTCTTTTTGTAGACCTCCTATTCTTTTTTCCGTTCGATAACAACTAGATATATTGTGTGTAGAGCAGTGGTGGCCGAGTGGTAACGGCCCCGGCTTACGAGTTGTAGGTTGCGGGTTCAAACCCAGCGAGGCGCATTACTTTGTGTAATTTATTGAAACCGGCATGTCCTAAAACCAAAAATTCGAAGACATGTGACATCCACCAACCCGCACTGGGCCCGCGTGGTGGATTACGGCCGATTCCCTCTTCTAGAGAGGAGGCCTGAGTCCCAACAGTGGGAAAATTATAAGACTGTGCTATGCTATATTGTGTGTTGACTCATTATTTAGTTAACTAGCATTTGCTGTATGAAAGCCAGTGCCGTAACTATCCTTTTAAACGCCTGGTCCGAGGTTCTATAACTGCACCCCATGAAAACAGTTTTAATCTTACCCACCCTTATTAGGTATACGATAAATATTGTATATATGCTACTAAATACTAAGCATAATACAAAACTTGGCCTTGGTTTGATCATTTGTGCGCCCTTCCAGGTTTCCGACCTGTGCTTGGGCAACGCTGGCACCGCCCTAGTTACGGCATTACTGAAAGCCTCTCTAATTCTTTTTCAATACACTTACTCGAAAACCCGCTCTTATCCTACCGCTTTTAGGCACGCAATATACTTTTTCCCGCACTAGTGCAGAAAAGAGCGCGTGCTCACCCCCGCCACAATGTTATTACATTTATCGTATCAGGCTGGGCGCGCGTCGTCCCCCATGAGTCGCCGGTCAACCCCCATTTATTTATTTCTTCGTTCTTTGAAAAAAGTCGTTTAATACACGTACAAGTTACTGCAAGCCTCGGCTCCATAACACACTCGCCTACGGCTCGTGCGAATTCCGCCTCGGTCGCAATGACAAACTTTCTGCACTTGTATCAAAATGCACTATTCCACACACATCTGTCTTCAGCGATTGCGGTTTAGGTCCTCCGGTAAGAGTCAAGTTTATCTCTCCATCTTCGTCTTGAACTGCCGCGATGTCGCCTAGCATTTAATGGGACCCAATAAGTGGCTCTTTTAATGATAATATCCGAAACTTAACCACTAACTTTGATGATGCCTTTCAGAATCAAGAACAGGATCAGAATCAGACATATTAATTTACCAGCAATGTAGGTACATTTGAGATGGTACAGAATTGGGTGTTTTCGCTACATTCTACCTTACGGCATGCAAACATTCTTTGAAATCGGTTTAACTTCTGTATCATCATTTCAGCCGAAAGACGTCCACTGCTGGACATAGGCCTCCCCCAAGCATCTCCACAACGACCGATCCTGTGCGTCTCGCATCCACCGCACTCCCGCGACTCTCACCAGGTCGTCAGTCACCTTGTCTTGGAGGCCTTCCGACGCTGCGCCTTCCGGTGCGCGGTCGCCTCTAGAACCTTTCGGCCCCATCGACCATCCGTTCTACGAGCAATGTGCCCTGCCCACAGCCACTTCAGTTTGGCGATTCTTCTGTTTGGTGTTTGAACTTCTGTATACTTATAACTTATAAAAATTATTATCTATGCTACATAGTAAGTACCTACTGGGTACTAGACGCACCTGTTTATATAATCCTCAGATCTTAAATTAACTTTATTATAAATCCCGCGACAAAAAACCCAACTTTATAATCAACTTTTTTACAAAAACATGTAAATTTAAATTTAATTATACAGAAACATCTTTCAGTTCCAACTTAAATGCAAATGTCAGGTTTATAAATGTATAAATATGAGGCGTTCATTAGTAACTCCGCCTTTGGGCGGGCGGTGGGAGTGTACGGGACCACACCCATCGCTGGGCAAGATGCTTGGGCGGATTTAGCTTTATTATATTGTTGGATATATTTTGAGTATGTTTACACAGGATAGACGGTAGGTTTTTTAATATACCTAAATGTTTAGTTTTGAGCATGGATTAGTATTTGCTAGACATCGGATCCAGGTAAACGAATTGATACCGTTTGAAAAATGAAAATTGCTTAGTTATTCTTAAAAATACTAAACCTGAACTTTCTTTTGCTTAAAGAATATTAAATAAATATCACGGCATTGTTTACCTACGTAAGTAAGTAAACTGATGAAAAATTCTTTCTACCTAAACAGAAATAAATAATTAATTGTTGTTTTAGAACAAATTAGATAAACTACGCATCACAATAATTATGAACAATTAGTTACTACATCAAGCGCCTGACCACGGCGACAAAGAGGGATGGAACTATACACCCTATATAGCTCCACCCTTTTGATAGTTCAATTTAGGTCGTAAAATGAGATCGTAGAACTCGTGGTAGAGCCTCCATCAGAATAGGTAGACAATATTTACCTGAAGTTCGTGGAAGTAAGTAACATAGAGTTGATCCTCTTCCTATAAAATCCCGGAATCATAAACATGACAATAAGATTCCAGGATTTATATAATTACAAATTACTTATCGCGCTTTGAATACATTTGAACTAAATTATTATGAGATAGACACTCACCTGATGATAAGCGATGATGTGGTCGACGATGGAGCACGCTTGCCTAGAAGTAACCTATTCAATTTTGACTTAAGGACTCCTACGTTGTAGTAATCAGGAAACACAGATTTTGGCAGGGAATTAGCCAAAGCTGTACGCACAATAAATGTGATCCCAAAACGCTTTGTACGTATGCGTGGGATGCCCACCATGTACCGGTGCCGCAACGCCGTACTTCTAGTGGTGATTTAATCGTCATGTTGATTATTTTGGGATTTTAGAAGATGTATTAATCACTCTATGTTATTTACTTCCACAAACTTTAGGTGAATATATCAGAGTCAGGTCAAGTCTCTCTGCAAGCGTGGTCAGTATATCTAGTGTTATCACTCCCCGCTCTCGACACACGAAAATCGTCCTCTTTGAAACGAGAATCAATGCATTTATTTCATATAAACCATTTACAGGCACTTTTGAATTGTCAAGTAGTCAGTCAGTCAGAAAAATGATGCTAATTGTCCATTCCAAAGCGTAAATCTCTATGGAGAAGAATGTGTAAGAAACTGCGTGGACACTCTTTATAATCATGTTCCGTATTAAAAATATATCGGTTACATGTTTCTTGTCGCTACTATTATGTGAGAATTAAGTAAAAAAAAGTTTAAAAAAAATATTTTCTAAATATAGAAATTAAAATAAGCCACTGGCAGCTAAGAGATGACTAGTCTCAACTGACAGCGCCCGTTCACGGACATGACGCGTATATCAGCTTGTTCACCTGTAAACGTTAAACTTCTAGGATTGTAACTACCATCAATCTAACAGCCCCCCTTTCCTTTACAGCATCCTCGAGCTTCGAAAAGAGAAAAGCAGAGATGCAGCACGCTCAAGAAGAGGCAAGGAGAACTACGAGTTCTACGAGCTCGCGAAGATGCTGCCCCTCCCAGCGGCCATCACCAGCCAGCTGGACAAGGCTTCCATCATAAGGCTGACTATTAGCTACCTCAAGTTAAGGGATTTTTCCGGACATGGTGACCCGCCGTGGAGCCGGGACCCGCCGCCGTCCAGTAAGGCGCTTAAAGGTATGGATTATACCTATTTTTTATTTAGCAGTTAAGATATGTGAATACTTTGTAGGGACTCAGCCGGGCCAAAGCCCACAGCGGCCATATGTTGACTCCTGAAAGGGAAACCCGTGGTCCTAGAACGCAAAGGGCATCTGAAGGAACGTGATGACCCGTACTGTTCCACGCGCGCCTCAAGGAGATGTCAGCAAACCCAGAGGCCCAGCAGGGTCGAAGCCTACTGGGGCCAAGGGTCTGATTCTGAAAGGAAGACTCGGCCCTGGTACGAAAGGCAACGAAGGAACAGGAGTGGGTTTTTAGTCAGTAAAACTGACACTATGATGTCATTAGATGATTTTTCCACCTAAAAAAAAAAAACTGGAGGAACGTGGGTGTGGTTTTAGTCAGAAAGTCTGACAGGACCTACCGCTCCGCCCTAGAACAGAAAAGTCATTAGATGACTTCCCATCTCAAAAAAGGATAGCTCGCTAAAATTCTCAAAAGTTTCTAGCAATTTGCAGCTCAGTATCTTATAGTATGGTACCAAAAATTATATTTGCGGTAACGTAAAATGTATCTGCCTATAATATATTACACAAACTATTCATTAAAATCATTAAGATAACTGTCTAACTTAGAAAAGAGCTAAAATGTATCATTTTATTAACACGTTGCTACGCCTATGACATCCTGCGGTCTTGCCTATACCTATATCCTGTTTTTCATTTTTGTACTTCGCCTTTTTTTCGTAATTCGACTTGTAATGCTATTTTAATGCAAAACGTATGAAAACTTGATTCTTTGTGGAGACACAGGCCTCCGAATAAACCACTGCTTGTGTATCCTAAAGGAAACACGCGGCCTCTCAAAGTGGTACCTTGTGTCACAGTATAGATATATGGAACAGTACGGAAACTGCCTACAAATATTCGAAACGGCACACTCACACAAACATACGCATCGACGAGACTCCTACGGGTAGACCCGTATGCCAAATTAATTTTATGCTACTGACACATTTGCGACTACTCTCCCGGATTTTCTATAGTCCGTCAGTATCTAAAGTCGGCAACTTTCTTCTCTATAATATTATGAATTAATCAATACGTATACGAATTCAATATGTCAGCCAATGAAAAACATCCGGTCTCGCTAAGTTTTTGTAGTCTTTGATTGAGTCATCAAAGCAACATGCTTCCTTGCATGTAAACCCTTTCTAAAACTGTTTTTTATTTAAAGTAGATAATATGGCGTTACGGTTAGGCAGAAAATCAAACTAGAGCCTCCTTACTTGGGGTGGTGGCCCAGTGGTGATGGCCCTGGATTTCGAGTTGTAGATCCTGGGTTCAAACCTAAGCAGGCACGTCGCCTACTTTGTGTAATTTATTTCATCACTATTGGGGACTTTCCATCTCGTGTTAAAATGTCAGTCAGTCGTGCTAGTGAGAAAGTGGGATGGAGCTATATATCCTATATAGCGCCATCCCTTGGAACAGTTCAGTTTTGGTCGTATAATGTATAGCGTTAAGAGCTTGCGATAGCTAACACTCCTGCACCTCTAGCCAAGTTGATAATCTGCAATCGTTAACGCTAGTCGAAAACTAATCAAATGTATGGGAATGACATCATCTTAACGTTAAGTCACGTGGTCAGAACAAACGAATAGAAAATTCGTAGCCAAGTTCACATCGTTCAAAATGATAGAATGAAATTTTATCGTTTCTACAATGTTCAACGCTACATCCTTTGTTATTGTAGAACGAGCGGCCGACTCAGGCGCGTCAACATGGCTACCAACTTATCGTTTTCAACAATTGCTGAAACCGAGGCGTTACCGATTGGAGAACGGAATTCGACACGAAACTGTTGTAACTTTGCTAGGAGGTCTGCTCTAAAACTATAAAGAACAAAAACAATTCGCCTTTGCGTTTCAGAGCCACAGTAAATCTTTCGACCAATCCTGCAAACTTAGACGAAAACTAACCCTACATCTGTATTTCAAAAAACTGGGCAAGTGCGAGTCGGACTCGCGTAGTGAGGGTTCCGTACAAACTTACCTATGTGAATAGTCCAATTCGGATTGGGGTCTCGAAGATTTTTTCGAATCGCAATAAAGTTTTTTTTTTGTGTCGTGACAACAAATTTTCTGTTTTCAGATTTATTTCTATTTGTATACTATAAAACCTTACTTTTTGCCAAATTTCCAGGGTTTTGGGTCAACGGAAAGTAGGTACCCAATGAATTTTGATTCTTTTGAGAATTTCGAAATGTACGTTTTTTGCGACATAAACGGCCGTATCTTTTTTCGTTTACTTCGAAGTTTTATTTTTTCACAGCTTCAAGGAACCGCAGACTCAGGTCTGCAAGACTCAGGTCTGCGGTTCCTTGAAGCTGTGAAGAAACGTATAGAAACGGCTAGAAACGTGTGAAGGTATCGAGCTGAAATTAAAACCATATACCTGAGTATACCTTCACACGTTTTGGAGATAAAGGGTCTTGACAGACAGACAGACAGACGGACGGACAACAAAGTGAGGATAAGGGTTCCGTTTTTTCCTTTTGAGGTACGGAACCGTAAAAACCAATTACCATTGCACAGAAGACAAATTACCCACATTCAACCACACCGAACAACCTTAAATAAACCATAATCCTTTACAACTAACATTAAAGTTTATTTCCCTAAACTTATACAGTAAATATCCAATTGTCAAACCCTCCAATGCTATGCAAAATGTCTGACTAGCTTTAAAATAACGCTGGAGGGTTCGCAAATCAGATTTGCCTTCGTCAAGTCATTGTCTGGCTAACCACGTTACCGCGCCCCCTTGTACTGACAGCAAAACAAGTTGTAGGTTGGTCGGTACTGTCAGCAGAATAGATTCGGTGATTGGTGGTTATTAGTGAGGTAACTTCGTTTGGTATAGAGTTTACCTTGTTCTGTTATTTTACTTTAGATTTTGACTGGTCGTGTGGTCTAGTGGTTAGTGGCCCTGACTGCTATGCCGTAGGTCGTGGGTTCGATTCACACCCAGGACAAATGTATGTGTGATGAGCACGATCATTTGTTCTGTGTCTGGGTGCAATTTATCTTTAATTTATGTATGTATGTATATAAAATATATGTATGTATATGAAATATATAAGTATGTTTATCAGTTGGCTAGTACCCATAACACAAGCTCTGCTTAGCTTGGGACTAGACGGCGTTGTGTGATAGTTGTGGAATATTATTATTATTTAGGATTTGAGATGTTGTTGAGACGTTTATTGTTTTTGAAAAATTATTGACAAGAGACAAATATGGGAGGATCTTAAGGCAATTTATAGGCACATTTCGAGCCGGTCTGACTGAAAAAAAATTAGAATAATTTTACACTTTTATTCCACGAAGGGTAAGACAGATATCTAAAAAAAAATATTTAATTTTATTATTAACTAACTGTCCCCTGCGATTTCATCCACGTCTTTGGTTACTGCTCTGCATCAGTTTGTCATAGCGTGATGTTATGTAACCTACCTTACTTCGACATGAATTTGGGTAGGTATCTATTACTGATTTTGATTCCAATATTGATTTTTTTCTCCAATTCGACTAGCAGTTTCAGAGATAAGCACGTATAAACAAACATAATAACTTTTCCACTTTATTATAACAGTATTATTTATTTATTTAAACTTCATGTACAGTAGTGGTACATAGGCGGACTTAATGCAACAAGGCATTCTCTACCAGTCAACCTTTGGGTTAAAAAAGACAACACTGTGGTGGGTTTGCACAATAAACAAATAACAGATACTTCAAACAGAAAAAATAAAATAAAAAATAAGTTATTTATAATAATAAAATACTTATATATGCTAAAATTATAAACTAATAAATACTATAAAAATATCAAATCATTATGAGAACTTCATATTAACAATTCTGACGAAGACCGAACCTTTTTTGATGTCAAGGGGAAGCACATTCCAGAGTATTATGTCTCGCGCTTGACCACTATCTCACCTATGGTATGGTATGGTAGCGATGATGTGGTCGACGATGAAGCATGCGTGCCTAGAAGTAACCTATTCACTCCTGACTTAAACACCTCCTACACCTATTACTAACACATAACCTCAACACCATTACCTCTTCATAAAACATTCTCAAGGTACGCCTCAGATTTACGCATAAAAAATAAAAAGAGTTTTACCACAAAACTCGCACAGTGTGTCAAAATCAAATCTATTTGGCCAAAATACGCCACTGCGCGTAAATCAAAACAATGTGAAGCGAGGCGTATTCGCAAATAAATACGCCCAGGGCCACTGATTTACCGCAATCTGTCAAATATGTGCTTCCTATGCGCAGTCGGGTGAAAAAATACAAACATTTGTTTTAGTGATCTTACTTGCACGTGTGACTGATTGAAATGAGGGATGACACATGCTTTTTATTTCGTTACGAAAGTATAACAATTTTTTTAAACCTTAAATTGCATTTAGTGGTTTATTAAAAATGTGATGTAGGTATAAAAGAAAAATATGTTATTATTTATGCTGGCAAAATGTGGATTTACTGTTTAATTTTAATAAATTAAACAGTAAATCCACATCCATTCCATCACTTCATAGTAAGGAATAAAATAAGAGAAGAAGAAAAAAACATCTATGTATCAATTACCTAGGTTTGCAAAGAAATAATTGATTTATCTATTATGATTTTATCAAAGAGCGTACTTATTAGATCGGGTATTAAAAATACTTACTTGAAATATTATTAAATGCAAGGCTGCGGGATTGTTTGAAAGAGTTACCATGGCCCTGAAACGCAAAGGGCAATTAAAGAAACACAGGTGGATTTTAGTCAGGAAATGGACTCTTTCTCTCGCTTGACCCAGAGCGTGTAGAGTAGATGATTAAGGTGATTTAACATCTCAAAAAATATAAAAGGTTTTTTAAGCATCGATTTGAAGCTGATATAATTAGCTTAATTTTTCAACTTCTAAATTTTGTATAATGGAAAACATTTAATTATAAATATCTCAAGAATGTTATACGATAAACATTTTGTTTGAACTTAAAATCTATTAAATATGTACATGTAAATATTTGTCGAAGTATTGCGCAAAACCTCACATCACTTATTGATAAGTCAATAAGTAATTAACAAGTTAATGGTAAACAACAATATTAAAATATGCAAGGTTCACTTAGAATATCTACTTAGAAATAGAAGTGAGCTAGTAATCAAAGCCTGCAATGAATTTAAAATTCATTACATAGTAATGTTCTAATTAAACTTGAGAACATAGTTCATCTCATCAATAACGATATTATTATAAAAGCAAAAGTTTGTATGTATCTGTGTGTATGTTTGTTACTTCTGCACACTCAAACAGCTGTATGGATTTGGTTAAAATTTGGTACACGGGTAGATGTCCTGGAATAGCACATAGAATGCTTTTTATGCCGGCAGTACCTATATTTCCGCTGGATAATTTTCTAGTTTAGCGCTAGCATAAACTGAAGATTTTGTTGAGATGAAAACAGGATTATGCATTCTCAGTTCAGTAACTTTTGATATTTAACAATACCTACAAATATTTTCACTGAAAAACATTGGAAATTTATACATAACAAATGAAAACAGAGGGCTATAAAATTAAACTTATTGGAAACCAAATTTTTTCCAATATAAACACAATACACATACCATTCACATTGACAAAGAGTTTCTTTAACGCACAGTGTTCCTAAATTCGTAACAAGTGTACCAATAAAACGCCCTCAGCAAATCCAATTTTGGCCCCTAATGCTCTTAATGCGACCACGGGGCGAATCACTACGTATGCCACTGTCATTTTAACTCAATTTTGAAGGTGGGTACTGCGTATTCAAATAAAAATATTCAAGACAATAAAACACGAGTGTTTAGGGGTGTCAAAATGGTCTTACAAAATGTTATTGCAAGATGAAATTTTGTAGTTCGAATACACTCGTGTATGCAATAAAGATTTGGAAGGGAATTTAGGAAAATATACTTCGTGTCGTAAAAATTTGTGCGTTTTTTCATACGTTTCGCCTCATGTGTTGCATCTGGATTGTCACAATTTATTGGCTACATACATCACTTACGTGTTTTGTCTTAAGGGGGCAATATCGACGTAGGAAAACGTATTTGCTGTAAGCCTCAAAACATGAAATGTTCACCAGAGCCAAAAAACTTTTTTGAAATTAGAAAAAAAATCATTACTCATAGACTATACATCGTAGAAACATGATTTTAAAAACGTATTTTTATTTTTCTTCATATTACATGTTGGCTATAAAGATATCTCTCTAACTCAATTATTACCAGTGTTTTTGTGGCTTACAACAAACATATTATTTTTTACAGATCTCTAAAACGCTGTAACCTTAGGGAATTTTCTATGGCAACAAAATATTTAAATTATGTTAATAACTATAAAATGATGTAAATGACATACTTATTTTTTTAAGTAAAGCTATAAAGACGTAAGCCATAGTGAAGAATTATCTTGCATTGATGTTATTGATTTAACTGAATAGAGTGGGAAAAATGTTTTACGAATAAAAGGCAGTTAGTTAGCTGTATTTATTTAATTTGTACTTTCAAAACATAATTATAATAAACACTGCTTTGTGTTACAAACCTTATTAGTATAACGAGTCAATAAAATCAAATTATAAGTAGAAATCAACCAAATTATTAATAAAAAAAAACATCTAGTAGGTAGGTACTTGAGATCAAAATAAAAAAAAAAAACAGAAATAGAAAAAAGGTCGATCTTCAATCCTCTTCATCAGTATCTGGCAAGCGGTCCACTGTTTTATTATTATGTTCTAGGTCCAGAAATTCTTTTGCGTAGTTAGATGGAATTATTTTTTTTAAAACAAGATTTTTCAGGTCCTTATATTTTTGGGAAGAAATCGGTAATTTCACCTTATATAAATTTTCCTTCAGTTTGGTGTTACCCATATCTCCCAATGGAATTTCGAAACATTCAGCATCAGCTGCCATAGATCTTTTGATAAACATCACGTTTGGCTTTTTCTTTTTGAAAACTACAACACTTATCGTAGAAATATGCAGATTTAAATTCTTTTTAAATAATTTATTAACGATGTCATTAAAACCCATGAAAAAGTTTCCATCTCGTACATGAACTTCATAGGGAAACGGGTTTTTTCTAGCAATTTCCATGATCGTCGGCCACTGAGAAGGTGCCCACACAGTTGATTTTCTAACCGCACGCTCTATAGTTGCATGCATACTATCCACTGGCATGTACGTATGACCTGGGGTTAGATAATTTATTTGAATGACCTCTAAGTTTTCGCATTTAGACAGTGCATAACGTAACATGGCTAGTACGATTTTATTCTTGTTTTGGCCAAAACAAGAGTCGCAATAGAGTAGTAATGTCCTTATGTTGCCTCTTTTGTCAATGTTATTTGTAATATAATTGAACAAACAACTTGATATCTCGTTTGCTCCTCTGTGAGCATCGGTTTCTGTCCAAACATTGCAAAAACCATTTCGGGTTCCACTCTCATAAATTGTGAAATTATAAACGGCAATTTTGCGTGAATAGTATAAAGACATATTATTTGTACCATGTGGAGTGTTCAATACTTTTTGTAGGTCAAAACTTGCGCAAACAATGCTTCTGTCTTTTTCATGTAAATTTTGGTGAAACAGGAATCTTTTTTGAGAATCATCTTTGTCTTTTAAGTGTTTGTTTATTTTATCCATCTCTTCTTCTGTAAGTACATCATATGATTTATAAGAACATATTGAACATTTGTCTTTTTTGGGTATGTGGAATGCAATATTAAAGTTAAAGTATGCCGAAAACACTTTAAGTGACATAGGTTTCTGATCATCTTCTCTACACTTCTCAGCATAAATGGAGTACAAGTTTGTAATGTTTTTTAATTCCTCTGGTAAGTATAACCGTTTACTATCCTTTCTACAATAGTGAGAAGGCAACAAAGGCAAGCTATAAATAAAAGCTTTGGCAAACTCAATAACTTCTGCAGGAGTTTTATTATGTGAAGTGTGTTTGCCTCGTTGGTCAAGTTTTGCAAAGCCTTCATCTGACGAATTTTCGGCTGTATATAGAATAAATCTTTGTGAGACATTAAGAGTTGCAATCAAAAATTGTTGACAAACTTGTCTCCTCGACTCACCTTCATTTATGTAATAACTGTATGTCACGCAGCGTCTAGAAGTAGCTGGCGAATCGAACTTACTGCGTCTAACACTTCTTTTTACTGTCGCTTGAGCAACCCAGTCTCTGCGTCTTTGCTGACTTTCAAGCCCCCAAAAATATGTAAATAAAGCACTACGGCGTTCTTCACTAATTTCAGAACAATTATTTTGGCATGCCTTTCCAACACAAGGATTTTCCTTCATTTTTTTTTCTTCTATGATTTTTCCCTTTGCGTTGGTGTAGCTTTCGCCTTTCAGTTTATTTTTATAGTTGCGTAATTTAATTTGTTTCTTTGTTTTACCTTTTTCAATATTTATAGTCTCAGATACATTTTCTGTGTTTTTCTTCTTCAGTCTTTTCTTATTTTTGTTCTTTTTCACTTTAGTTTTCTCTTCTGCTTCACTGGACTCATCATTCAATTCATCCCAACTGTCAGAATCTTCAGATGGATATGCTTCATTTAGTAAAATAGTATCTGCGGAATCTTCTTCATCTACAAAATCTAGGTAAGATATATTAAAATTTAATTTGCGTTTTGATTTTCGAAGTTGTGATTGTTCAATTTTTCCACTGTTGTCAGGATACGTTAGATCTTTTGCATGAATAGTGTTTTGTGTCGTGATCTGATGTTGCAGATATGAGTTACTAGTTCCAGGTACTGGAGAATCATAATATTTTGAGTGGCTCCTTTCTCGGCTCTTGTAATTGTGACAAATGTCTTTATTCGAATAACCAGGACAGCTATTACCATCAGTATCATATGACGTGCTTTGGGGGACTAAATCATCAACATCTGCAGCATTAGCATCCAACAGTACGCTTCGGGGGACACTCACGGCGCGGCGTTGGTGAAGATCAGTTAAAGTATTAATATATACAGGGTCGAAATCACACGACGTGCTTCGGGGGACACTCACAGCGCGGCGGCGGTGAAGATCAGGTAAGGTATTAACAGGTACAGTGTCAGCATCAAACGGCGTGCTTCGGGGGACGCTTACAGTGCGGCAGTGAAGATCAGGTAAAGTATTAACAGGTACAGTGTCAGCATCAAACGGCGTGCTTCGGGGGACGCTTACAGTGCGGCAGTGAAGATCAGGTAAAGTATTAACAGGTACAGTGTCAGCATCAAACGGCGTGCTTCGGGGGACGCTTACAGTGCGGCAGTGAAGATCAGGTACAGTGTCTGCATAACACGGCGCGCTTTTGGGGTCGCTCACAGCGTGGTGGTAGTGAGCATCAGGTAAATCATTACACACAGGTATATCGTCAACATTATCTGGCGTTCTTTGAAGGACACTCAATATGTCAGCTTTTGAATAATCTGGCGCGTTGTCATCGTCAAGTAAGTGACCATTTCTATCTAATGATATATCTTGTTCACGATCAACAGTTACAGTCACCATATAGGATGAATGGTCAAAGTGTGATGGCGAGTAATTAAAAGATTCGCAATTGTCTATTTTGCACGGTGTCATTTGCTTCATAACTTCTTTAGTAGCTTGAAGATAAGTGTTTGGACTACGAAATGTAGGAGTTAGTTTTTCATAAAATGACCTTTTATTACTATCTGGTGTAGATGACAATACTGGGACGCTTACACCCTCAGTGTGAGTGCAAGTTTCGATTTGTGTACCTTGTTTGTAAATAATTTCACTCAAAATCTGAATTTTTGGCTTTTTCTTTTCCAAGTCATCATTTTTGGATTTTAGCTCATCTATCCACTGTCTTCGCTTCGCCATCTCGCCTGCAAAAACATTATTAAATATAATTGAAAAATTACAATACTTTTTCCCATTTTATAGACCTTGAACCTACTAATTAGACAATGAACTGTAATTGTAGATGAAGACTGATCATAATAATATCAATTAAGAAAATTTTCATACGTATAGGAAAAATTATTAAACAAAATTATAGGAAAGGTACAGGTTTTTTTTGTCGGTGGCCAAAACCCATCGAGATGACATGCTCCGTCCTTGAGCGAAAAACCAACCCCGTTCCTTCGTTGCCTTTCATACCGGGGCCGTGCTTTCCTTTTCAGAAATCAACCCCTGACCTTTGTAGGCTTCGACCTTGCTGGGCTGCTGACAACTCTCTAAGGTTCGCGGAAATAGTGCGCGCCGTCGACGACTTGGGTTCTGTCCGTACAGTTACCGGACGGTCGGACAGTGAGCTACCTATTGCTCACCGTCCGCAAGACCGCGCCTACGGTGGCATCGGCAATCGGGATCGGAATCCCGGCGGCGGCAACGGTGGCGGCTGAGGCATAAGCGCCATTGCCTTATGCGGTCGGCTTCCTGGACGGCCGCCTGCCACCCCTCCTCGCTCCGGACCATGGTTTGAACAAAGGCGCGGCGTGAGAGATTGCCGCCGCCAATCGCCCCCACCAGGACACGGCGATACTCTGCCCAAGCGGGGCACACCTCTACCGTGTGTTCCACCGTGTCCTCCGGGTGGTCCACAGGAAAGGTACAGTATAATTGACATTAACAACATAATCGACCCATATTCATCCCACTCCTGGGCAATAAAAATCACCAATAATTACAAGTACAATAACTTGTTTGGTCGTCAGACAACAATCGATAACCCCGATAGTGCACCCTTGCATTACCCTAATAATAAATAATACTACCTACCAACTTAAAATAATTTTGGTGTAACGTTGGTCATTATTATTTCAATATCAAGACTTCACGTCTAACTGTCTAAGGTATATCAATCAAAAACACTAACGACAAAAAAAAAATACTACAAAAGAAATTAAATAATATGGCATTGTGTATTCGTGTTTCTCTTTCATAGGTACATTAAATTAAACCAAATACCAATAGGTACCTAATAACGAAACTTTAAATTTTGAATAAATGCTCTAATAATACGTATTAAAATTACTAATAATTTATAGAAACACAAATTATACATACCTTGTACTATAAATCACTAACTAATACACAACCGCTAAAACCAGCACAGATTGCAACAAACAACAGTATCTAATGACGCGCGTGGACCGAATGCGGGCTGTGACTTGATGTAAACATGGCGGTGCAGCGAACACTGGGTTGCAACCAATAGCGTATCAGTATTCGTTGACAAGTATTTATTCCAATTAAAACGTTGTAAGTATAACGTAATTGCGATTTAATTTCCGTCAAAAATGTGTTATTTTGAATTGTTTGAAAAATAAATGCTGTTTATTTGTAGTAACTGACTATTAGTTATGAAATACTTACTGATAAAAGTAGTAAATATCTCTGTCGTCTAATAGATAAACCACTAAAATGATGTAAGTGTTGGCATTCAAAAAAACTTATCCTGCCAAAATAGCGTAAGCCTCTGTTTAAAAGATTTGCTGACGGCAAGAATGGCGTAAGCAACAAATGCACCAAAAATACTCGATTTTGGTAGACTTACGACAAAAAAGGCACTAATATTGTTCAAAAAACTTACGACGTAAGTGATATTTTTTTCGTCGTAAAAATATGAGACCCAGACCAATCGACGCAGTATTTTTATCTGATAAAAATGATGTAAAAAACGTAATTTCGATTTTTTGAGGCTTACAGCAAATACGTTTTCCTACGTCGATATGAGCTTGGAGTTTAATAAAATGAGGTGTATTAGTCTCAGTCATGAGTACCTATAGGGATTGATGGGGTAATTTACGGCTTGCATTAAAATTTTTATATCTTTTAGAGTTTTAGCAATACATTTAGCTTGCATTATTAGAATCTTCAATTGCTGTACTACATACTCTTGTAATAGTTTTGAAATAATCTTTATGAGAATTTGAAATAAAGTCGCTTCTTTTAGTATAGTTGGTTTTTACAATTAGCAGAAAATTTGATGACTAAAATATGTGCTATTTTTTTTATGGGGTGGGAAGTTATCAAATAACTTCAACCACTCAGCAGGAAGGAGCAAGAGGGAGTGTAAGACTTTTACTGGCTCTAGATATTCCATGACCGCGGTGGCTCTTTCAAATAATCCCGAAAGTGCTATGATAGCACATTACTTACTTATAAAAGAGCTTTAGTTACTCTTTACATTTTTCCATTTAATCAAATTTCCCACCTTCCGCTATCACAGTATCAAACATTTACCCCACAATCACGTAACAAGATCAAGTCTTACTTCACAAAGAAACAGGCTTATCTAATAATCCATCTGTCAACATCCAAATTGTAAAATACACCTTTACCATTAAAAATAACTAATTAATTCGTTAGGGCAGTCCCCCAATGTAACAATACGCGCTGAATTGGGACAAAATTTTTAATCTAATCAATTAACAATCAGTGCAAGCGATATACCGCTTGTTACTGCTGATTATTTGGCGAACGTGACTTGTATATTCAAATTTTGTACTGGGGTTCGTTTGACGATTTTGTCTGGCCCGTTTAATTGGTGTTACCACTGTGTCTTGCGGTTTGAATTTGGAAATTCGGTGGGTTTTGTTTCTTTGATTCGCAGTTGAAGATGACGTACCAATTTGCGGGTTGTTGTTTTAGTAGCCATTGTGTTTCATCATACATTATTTATTTAAAGGTTTTGTGTGACGCATCGAGTGCTACTGCAGCCTTTTGATTTGTGTTGTATTATGTAATAGAGCATGTCGTTTTGCACATTATTATTGTAACGTATTACCGATAAACGTCAGGGAAATATTCGTTGTGAATTAAATATTAAATTGGTATTAGGTACTAAACAACCCGCACTGTGCCCGCGTGGTGGATGACGGCACATTTCCTCTCCTAGAAAAGAGACCAGACTCCCAGCATTGGAAATATTATAGAGCTGATTATGCTATGCTATGCTTGTGCTAGGTACCAAAAGTTTTTGGCAATATCGTCACCATTTTCATGTACTCCTCTCAAAAACTTATTTACTGACCCATAAACTAAATAAACATAGGCATATAGAACTGTGTATAGAACTAACTGATTTCTGCAATTATCCACTTCTGACATTCTAATTTATGCGGTTGGCACAAAATGTCAACGATGTCAAATTAATGCCAATTTAGTGGATTTGATGACGATGTAATTGAGTGATAGGCATTTATTGACTATTGAATTGACTCGATAAATTGAGCTTAGATTTATGACTTTATGAGTCGCCGTAGTAGTTATTATTGAAGTACCTACGATCGATATTTAAAAAAAATGGTTGCTATGCAAAGTGACAATAAGGCTCGTGCCTCACTGGGACGCCATGGCGACGCAGCCAAGAAAATGCATACAGCTCTATGGTGTGTGACCTGGCCACTGTTGGTCGCGCAGTCACACACACACACACACACACATACACATACACACAGATACATTTTTTTGACATCATGGCCTGGCAACGCCGCCGAGGCCAAGATCATCAATTAGACTGACAACAGAGGGCACTAAAAACTTATTCAAATTAATTACGATATATTTGCGGTTTACATTAAACAGGTACTTACAGAGAGTGGTTCCTACTTCTAGGCTACCATGCTCCACCGCCGACCACATCATCTCTTACCATCAGATGAGATAGTAGCTTGCCCCACAGATAGCTGGGTAAAGTCCTCATCCAATCCTTTCAGATATTCTTTTCTCCCTCATCGTCTAAAACATCTTGCTAACACTTCCTGGGCCATCCTCGACGGCGCTTTCCATCTGCAGTACCCACTGCGTACAGATCGGTAACTGTGCATGCGGCTAACTTACCATAAACCTTTTAAAACTGACAAAAGCAACAATAATTTCACTTTTCTATTCATTTGTACCTTCATAAAGACAAACGAGACAAAAAATAAAATAATTTTATTAACCTCTAAAATTATACTTAACCCTTACCCTGCTATGTCGAATTTTTCGACTCCAGTCCCGCCCAATTTTGATCTCATAATATTGTTCATCTAAATTCTCATACATCATACAAACACACAATCGAAAGCTTAAGAAACAAAACACAACACAAAGCAATATTTCTCAATACGAACACAGACAAGGTAGATAAATTCGACAAATTAACTTCGGTGTAAACACATGTTTCGTTCCCCATATTGCCGTTTGGTGGCAGCACGGTTGATTTATTGCCATAAGGGCGTTAGATCTCGCGGCGAACAGACGTGTGATTCTAACTGGTTTTCGTTCGATGTGAATGTTTTATGAGGTAGTATTGGTTGTTTTTTTTGCGGTTAATAAAATATGAATGTTCATTGGCATTTGTCCAATTGACAATAACTTTAAATCAAAGCTAAAGTAATGAAGGGCAATGGAATGTAAAATCTTGGGTTAGTTGTAACTGCGGGATTGTTGGAAAGAGTTACCACGGCCCTGGAACGCAAAGAGCAACTGAAGGAACACGGGTGGGTTTTAACTAAAAAAGGTGTGTGTTTAAAACCAATTAGAATGGCAGTTTTAAACACAGACAGAGGACTTGTAAGAAAATTAATTACGGATTGAGAACTTTTTCTAATCAGCAGTTACAATTAATATTATTTTGTGCTGGGAATAATCAAATAACTTTTCCCACTCTGGATGAGACTTGTCAGACTTGTACCTACTGACTAAAACCTACCCGTGTTTCTTCAGTAGCCCTTTTCGTTCCAGGGCCGTGTTGAATCTTTTGACCGATTCCGCAGCGCTTAAACATACACCTAACGCAATGATTTCTCAAAGAGTTTCACACATGAACAATCAACAAGTTAAAGGAAACCTCTTTCTCACTAAAAAATCCATCTAAATCTATATCTACTGAAAAATATCTACTTTTCACATTGTAAAACACAGAAAACAAGTTTTCCCTGACCAGTAGCGAGTTGGCGTTATAATTCACGTCCGTTCCTTAATACAAGATGGCCGTAAATCATGGCGCGCACATCTGCCGGCGAAATAGAAAAATAACAATAAATAAAGGAAATAGTACCGCGCGCGACACACGGGTTACTTCCGACTGATATTTTGTAGTAGATATTATTGTTTGTGTTTTTGGTAAGAATTTTTCTGTGGATTTTTAAAAATAGAATTGTTTTTGGGTTACACAAAAATGTACTTTTATTTTGCTTAGAGGTATTGCTTTCAATACCTCGAAAAGAAAGAAAATGCTTTTTTATCAATATTTTGCATTCTAAAATAATAGGTCATTTTCCAGTTATTTTATTAAAATTACAAGGTGACTAAGAGCAAAACCAGCCAAAATTTTTCCTTTATTCGTAGTTTTTTTTTTCGGGTTAAAAAAGTAATACCAATTTTGATAAATATCTTGAATGCCAATACCAATGCGCTACTAATGTAGCGCCGTTGGTGCGTCGATGTCCATTATATTTGCCTACAATCACGATTATAAATATCTTTAAAAAAAAACACTATTTAAGTGCATGTAAAATTTCATAGTTGGGGTATATCTTTATACACCCGTGTGCATTATTCCAGTTACCTACATTGTATTTATATTCGTTTGTAAATAAATAACTTTACTACATTCAGCACTAATACTAGTAGGCATCACTAAAAGTAAATAACAAAACTTTCACCTTAAGAAATGCCCCTAATATCCTTCGCCCGGATCTTGCCCGCTCAATAAGCTAACCCTTCCGCTAATCCGGGCAATAATGAACTGCGTGTTTGCCCGACAATACCCGACTCTGCCCGAGTCCGACAATACTGAGTATAATTAAATAGTTACCGGCTTATTAATATGTTAAAGACTTTTGTATTGAAGTCGTGATGTGTTTGATGATGGGTAGGTGAATTGATTATTATGTGTGAATGAAGATATTAAGCATTATTATTGAAAGGATATTGAGTTAGTAAAAGGTCGTTACTTTCTTGCTGTCTGTGCTGAGATTATTGAAAGAGTTTGTGGCTAAAATAATAATAGCCACACGCGTCGATTTTCAAGGTAAAGCAACGCTTAGGTACCGAAATCGGTTTGCGGATGGGGTATCTTAACATGCCGAGATTTTTCCGTGTCTCGGAACACGTCTTTGGTTCCGGCTGTCATTTCTAGATTTCAGTTTTTACGGATAGTCAGCAACCAGAAAATCTGACAGTAGTCTTAGCAAGGGGTATCGTGTTACACAATTACTTATTTGTGGTGATTAGGAGATAGGCAGTCGCTCCATGTATGGTACTGAACTGTATTAAACTGTAACCGGTTAGACTGAAAGTCGATCTCAACAAAGTTGGGAAGAGGCTAGGCAGGTTTATTGTGAACTGATATTGTTATATTATTGATGATTTACATGCCATAGTTTGTTTACTAACTGACCTTAACATTTTGAATTGGAGAATAATATTTTGTTTTGCAGGATTAATCTAAACAAAGTTGGTGTGCACCCAATTCCAACTAAAACAAAGACTTATCTCGACCACACTGAAATAGAGAAATTAAAAAAAAAGAAAGAATCATAATCATAACTTTTGCCAGCGCAACAGAACCTCCACTAAACGAACACACCATTACTTTCAATCTATAATAGTCACCATCGCCATTTTTGTTCGTCCCTCAGCCGGTGCATCACAATCATCACCCTGTGCTATTCTATATAGACAGTACGTGTCCCGAATGTCGGATCGTTTTCCGGGATTTTGTAGCTATTTTTATTTGGTATCGACCGTTTTCGGACTGTCGGGCATTTTGGACCCCGCGTCGCGAATGAAGGGTTGGCCGTCCGTGTAATTGGCTAGTTACAATTCATTATTGTTTTGGAATTGTGATTTTTTTTATATATATTTGGACAGTTGTGGGCATATCGTGAAAAGATTTTTGGGTTCGATTTTCGTGAACAAGCGTTTGTGCCGAGTGGGAATGTGGGATTATAATATTATTCTTTTATGAGTTTTAGGGATTTATGAACTAAAACTTAATAGATGCACAATTTTTATGTGCTTTTTTAGACAATAAGTGTCTCTATTAATTTAAATATCGATTGTAAAGATTATTTAATTAACTAGACAGGTTGGTGTCCCTTTTTCTTTCAATCAATTGGATATCTAAACTTTTCTCAAAACCGCTCAATCGCAGTCAAATAAAGAGGTACAAGTACAAAGGGCGGTAATTCTTCATTAGAAGTCCCAAGTTCCGGTCAAGTGGCGCCCCCAGGGGTTGGTAATCAACGCTTTCCAACTTTTGTTATTTTTGAGGGTAGCTGCAAGGCGTTAGGATAAAAGTTATAGTTTTTATATCCGTGGAGAAGGCTGAGGCTATCATACCTTTATATATAGCGTGTCTAATCGTTTCTTTTTACTTTTTACGTCTTGAGTTGAGCTGCACGAATACTGACAAATGTTTGCACTGACTGGACAGGTCCCTTCAAATCGGTATAGTTCTTTCCTCAAAATACCATCTCAGACACTAAACTGCATGGTTGTTATTTGATTTGACAATTACATATTTACTGTATGGATTTCAAAAGAGACTTTGACCTCTGAGTTTGTTTCGGTGTTTCTACTCAGCTAAGAAATACCAGCCTACTCTAGTTTAAATTGACGAAAACATTGACTTTCAAAAGCTTTATTTAGACAAGCCATAGATAGTAAGTAGTAAGTAGTAGTAAGATAAAATCAAACTAAAAAAAAATCTAAACTACCTTTCCAACTTAAAACTTTACTTAATAACATCATTATAAGAAAAGCCAAGAAAAGAATGCCCATTTTTCAAGTTCTTACCATCCCTCCTATATTAGTTGTGAGTTTTATTTAATTTCGGCTCTATGCTAACACTTCAGTGTCAATGTTAGTGGTCGACCGCACATGTCCAAGCGGGCAAATACGACCAAATAAGACCAAATTATTGCCCGGGCCTCAATAAACATAGCCATGAGCATTTGCGGGTTAGGATTTGCACCGTGACGAATTTATTGAGTGCATTTTCGGGGTACGTTTTTTATGACATGATGTATTTTTATTGCTTAAGGCAGTGACATGGCCATTTTATCGATTTACTCAAAAAATTCTTGAAGATTTTAAAATCAGTAACAACTAAGTTTTGCATTAAGATTTATTTTTTATTAATGTTACCGACGTCCTACGTTGGTTAAACGGGAAAAAATTTAAAAGAAAAAATGACAGGTTTCATCGATCATTTCTATCGAGAATTTTATTTATAAACGTGTTTTGGTTTGAAAATCACGGTAGTTGTAAGAAATATAGTATTTTCCGTAGCATCGAACTAAATACGTGTATTGAAAAGCCTAAAAAACTAACTTTAGAAGAAATTAGTGCAGTTACAGCGTCTTAAAAATATAATAGCATTCATTTATATCATCATAAACTCAAAATAAGTCAACGCAATCTGTAGCTAGATATATATGTGGAAGCTTGTTATTAGCAATTTTCATTACCTATGTAAAAAAAATATAATTGTTATTAGCCTGTAAGCTTTCTTTGAAAATAAATCTAAATAGTAGTTAAATACAATTTATATAATTCTTTAATGTTACGGTTTTATAGTAATTTCATTGTAAGCTATTTTTTATCATTAGTCGTCAAGTTAATAAGATTCAAATAAAGCAACTTAATTGTTTATTTTTTAGTTTTTTTTTCTCGTTACTCTATAGTAGGTACACTTGCCTCGATTGTACCCAAGTCCAATTGAGTTGAGTTGAACTTCTCATCGATAAATACCAGTGAACTTCACTCGAAAAATTTCCGCCAAAACCCAAAACTTATGTTACGTATCGGTGTAAAAACGGCCACGTCTTTATTTCGTATCAAATCGATCGGTTGTAAGTGTTGACCAGCTGAGGGTGGTTATTAAATTTACCCGACTGGACGATGCGTTTTACTGAATTAGTTTAGGGGGTCTTCTGTCTTTATTTTCATAAAAAATCTTTCAGTTTTATTGTTGTTGTCACTGGCGTAGTTACCAAAGAGATAGGCGGGGCCATGCCCCTGGGCCTCCAAGCTCGGGGGCTCCCCAAAACTTGATCAGCAAACCTCTTTTTAACCTTTTGAGTGCGTAATTAGAGACACAATAGTAAGCCAATGGCGCGTGAACGCCGGCGTTAATGCGGGGATCAACAGCTTAAACTAGCGAAAAAATTTCCTACCAAAATCCAAATAAAATAGGTTCCAACACTAATCATTGCAACTCCTTTCAGTCAGCAACACTCCCTAGTCCCACTTCACTCAGAGCAAGAGAAGTTATTTCATTATTTCCTACGTAAAAAAGGGGCCCCAGACTTTTTGTTGCCCTAGAGTCGTTGGTTACCTAGTTACGCCTCTATACTTAGGTGTCTTCAAGGCTAGAGTGAATAGGCTCTTAATAAACTAGTGCGCCTCACCATCAATGATTGCATCGCTGCTTACCATCAGTTGGGATCGCAGTCAAGCACTGGTTGATATGAATAAAAAAAAAGTCACAATACTTTCCAGCGCAGCAGGTTACCGACATAGCTCGAAGAATCACCTAACTTGAACTTCATTTGTATTTTTCTTGACCTGAGTTAAATAAAATATCTGCAGACATTAGTGAGCCCTCTAGCTACATTATCAAAAAAGGCCAGCATTAAAACCATATAACCTAACTTTATTAACTGCTAATGCCTTTACAAATTACGGTCGTGATAGCGACAATATCTGACTTAAGGGCAAGGCGGTATAATGAGAAAATTATACGAAGTCTTAGAGGCGTTAATAAAAATTTGTTCGCGTGGGGTTGATCAAGAATAAATGGCGGCGACTGTACAGGGTTTAGACGTCAAAGTTAGATTTATTTTCTGGTGTTTTTTGTATTCACTTATTTTCTGGTGATTTTTTACATTCACTTATTTTCTGGTGATTATTTGTATTCACTTATTTTTGGTGATTTTTTATATTCACAATTATCTATAAATTGGTTTATATTAAATTCTTGCTTCTGTCAACGGCTTCGTCTGTTTGAAAGTAGAAAATTATCCCAAGGGAATGTATTCCTGGGATAAAAAGTATTCTAAGACATAGTTTACCCATGTCCCAAATTTCATCTAAATCCATTTAGCCGTTTGTGTGTGAAAGTGTAACAAACATACATGCCAACGTCCGCCTTTAAAATATTAGTGTAATATAAATAGCAGCTACTTTAGTAGAACGGTTTACCCACTGTGAGAATAAACGTGTCAATAATTTAGATATTGACATCAGAATGCTGCGTGGACCATCACCAATCTAACTACTAACTGAATTCTGATTCTTAAAGGAAGATTCGGCCCTGGTATGAAAGGCAACGAAGGAACAGGAGTGGGTTATTAGTCATTATTCGTTATTAGTCACTATCCGCCCAAGAGCGGGGAATGTCATTGGATGATTTTCCAAACGGAAAAAAAGTAATATTATATATTTATTTTTTAATTTTTAATTTTTTTATTTATTTGGGAAAAACAAACAAATCTAAAATATATATTACAATAAAATATGGTGTGACGTATGGGTAAATGTAAAATTCACGACGTTTCCTCAATCTGAGGAAACGTCAAACAAACGTCAACCTAGTCAATAATGTACTTGTGTACATTATTGACTAGGTAGGTAAATACAATTATATTACTTCTGTTAGTAGTTTATTAGTTAGTAGAGTAGTAATTATTAGTTCTTTACTCAGCGTTTTGTTCAAAATAACAAATACATATACCTATCTATATTATTATGACCAGTTTTTTCCCAACAACCGCCTAGCCGTCTTATTCTCTCAAACTAGTATTTTCACATGGTCAGATTTAGACGGTGGGACATATTTAACCCAGCGATGCAGAGATAGCCTCCACGTCTTCTTTATTACGATTTAATTCAACAAAACTGACTCCAGACCGCTTTGATATGCCGACTTGCATGACTGTAGGGTGACTAGACAACTAGGTAGGTATAGCGAAACGTATTGAACAATAGTACTCCTACAAAAAAAAAAAATGTTACTGATTTTTTTTTTAGTAAAAATAAAGTGGCATTGCAAATGATTGCATCCCGTCGCGACTGTCCCATACAAGGCACACTGGGTGGGAATAGTTACGGGATGGTTGTATATGATACTACTAATATATAATATTATATTATGTACCTACGATCATAGATCTTAAGAACATTGTTATTAACACTCATAGGGATCTCAGTCCGAAATAAATGGATATTATTATTGCTTGGGCAAAAGTAGGACATTTCATGATACTAAAGAAATTTAATATGGAACTAATTATCACAAACCTGTGCAACAAAATTGTTAAAAATAATTTGGCGCCAAAAATCTGCCATTTTAATTTTTTATCCTTTTGATGTACTCAGTATCTCACCCGACTAAAACAAATCTATCGACGACTTTCAAGCTAAAATGCAACTAACAGATTAGGCTCTAGGGGCCTGCTAAAGAAATATTCGTAATACATACATACACCCAAAAACATAACCATTCAAAAATTGGAAAACTTTCATTGGACAAAATGATTTCGTTGACTTGTACTCAACTTCTTCAAAATCGGTTTACGATTGAGATTCATCTTAGATTAAAATAATAAACGGACGCACTACAAAACTGACATTTTAATCCGAAACAAATAAGCGAAACCGATACACCACAGGCCACACACTTTTTTTTTATAAAAAAACCACATCTCATTCTCATTTCACATCATAAACATTACATTATCTGTCATATACATATTAAATTATGCCCCTATCTTACGGTACGCCACGGTAGCTTTGTAACATAACACGGGACAGTCCGCTGAAAGCGTTAAGTTATGGTCACCCTACAGCTGGATAAAGTTGTAGCGGAACAGTTTTTTTTTTCTTTCCTTTTTCAAAGTTAAGTTACGATCGTAGGCTATGACAACGATTATTATTTTACTGTATTTTGTTATATGGCGAAGTTTTGAAAAAGGGAAGGTTTTTAGTAATTTTATACTGCGTACGGAGGAATGGTACAATTTTCTTTTTTTTTTTTAAATTGATATAAACCAGTGCTTGACTGCGATCCCACCTGATGGTAAGCAGAGATGCAATCATTGATAGTGAGGCGCATTAGTTTATTAAGAGCCTATTCACTCTAGCCTTGAAGACACCTAAATTATAGTTGGACGGGAAGACCGCAGCAGGCAAATTGTTCCAGTCTTTCGATGTACGCGGTATAAACGGCTTGCTGTGGTTTTCCCGTCCAATTTATAATTTAGATCTCTTTGAGGCTTTTAATAAACTAGTGCGCTTCACCAGCAACGATTGCATCAATGCTTACCATCAGCTGGGATCGCAGTCAAGCACTAGTTTATTTATATAATTAAAAAAAACTATTGTTGAATGGTTTTGTTGGTGTAGTTTTGTCTTTCAAGTGTCTAAACAACTGGACAATATGTGGAGTCATTGAAACAAGCGCGATCTTTTCGAAATTTGAATAGATCTGAGAATTTTATTGCAGCTGCTAGCGGCTTCGTCCGCGTGATTGTAGAAAATTATCTCAAAGGAACACACTCCCGGGATAAAAAGAGTCAATATCCCATGTCCTATTCCAGGACATGCCATGTAGCACACTCCTATCAATATCGGAGACTCTACACTCGAAATTGTGGACGATTACGTTTACCTCGGACAGACAGTCCAGTTAGTTAGATCTAATTTCGAGAAAGAGGTCGAGAGTCGTATCGGATTTGGTTGGGCGGCGTTCGGGAAGCTGCGCGGTATCTTCTCGTCCACAGAAAAGACATACCACAGTCTCTCAAGACGAAAGTCTATGACCATGTGTGTGTTGCCAGTGATGAGATATGGCTCCGAAACGTGGTCGCTCACAATGTGCCTCATCACAAGGCAAGTCAAGTCACCCAAAGGGCTATGCTCGGAGTTTCCTTGCGTGATCGAATCAGGAATGAAAATATCCGCAGGAGAACCAAGGTTGCCGACATAGCACGAAGAATCGCCAAAATTAAGTGGCAATGGGCAGGGCACATTGCTCGCAGAACAGATGGCCGTTGGGGCCGAAAGTTTCTGGTATGGCGACCGCGTACCGGAAGACGCAGCGTTGATAAGCCTCCTACAAGATGGAACGATGACCTGGTAAGGGTTGCGGGAATCCGATGGAAGCGAGACGCATAGGACCGTTCATTGTGGCGACACTTGGGGAGGCCTATGTCCAACAGTGGACGACTTTCGGCTGAAATGGTGATGATAATGATTCCAGGACATGGTCTGTCTGTGTATCAAGTTTCATTGAAACCCATTCAGCCGTTCGAGCGTGAAGAAGTAACCAGTATAGGTACACATTCACTCACACACTTTCCACACACCTTTAGAACATTATTGTGATTGACTACTTCACCGAAGCTTGCAGAGAAGGTTGACTCGATACATTAGCTGCCAAATACTGCAAACACATTAAGAAAGAAAGAAAGAAAACACGTTTATTTGGCACACAGGTACACACAATGGGATAACAATGGGATAAGAATGTGTTACATCTGCATTCTAATGAAAAACAAAGTGAGTAGGTATAATATGCTGTATCAAAAAACGGAATATTGATATATAATTACTTTCTAAACTCCTGGATGTCATGCCAAGGCCAGTTAAATATAATAAAAGTTATTTGTATAGGTGTGTAGAAATATTTAATAGGATACCGAGTTACCTAGAATTCTTAATACCAGATTATTTAAAAGTAAATTGTATGATTGGCTGTCCATTATTAGTTTTTTATAGTATTAAAGAATTTTTTGTCAAAAAAACTTTAATGACTTAAGTAGGTAATTGTATGCACAAAAATTTGCACAACATGTATGCTCTGTATTCAATCTTTCTACCATCATTTACATCGTCTTTTTACGCAAATAAATGTTATTCTATTCTATTCTAAACTTTGATACTGGCTAAATGCACAAACCGAGAGAACCCAAAAAACAAACACAAGCTAATTCCTAGTAATTACCTAGAATCTTAGTCACACAGTAGGTACGTTCTAAGCGCCTATACCTACATGTGAGTATGTGCCCAACGGTCAAGAAAATCAATTAATTTGCAGTAAGCTTCGTGCGTAGGTAATAAACTTTGCTTTGCCGACAGATATCGTGTTCAGTCACGACCAGCTTGTTTCCGTTACAAGTTTAGTACAATGAGAGACTCATCAGTCGTCACCGTCAATCAAGGCGACAAATTACAATATGTTATGTCACTTTAACATAATTCCTGAGAAAATGCGACTTAGAATTTAATTATGATGAGAGTTGGGGGATTTTTCGAAAGAGCTACAGTGGCTCTTTTTTATGTGGAAAATCATCCAATGAATTCTCTCGCTCTTTGGAGCGAGAGGGCGTGTCAGACTTTTACTGACTATAACTCACTGCTATGTTCCTTCTTTGCTTTGTGTTCGAGCACCCCGGGATTCTCTTTCAGAAGTAAACCCATGGCTCCAGGAGGCTTCGGTCCTGCTGGACCCCTACGGTTCGACGCGAAACACTTCGCGCCGTTGATGACTCGGCTTCGGTTCGGACGGTTACCGGACGCCCGGATAGCGAGCTATCCATTGCTCGTCGTCCGCAACCGTAGCCCGGGAAACCCGGGCAAAAGGCGACTGAAGGAACACGGACGGGTTTTAGTCAGTAGAAGTCTGACTCTTCCTCTCGCTCCGCCCAGAGCAGGAGGGAAATTTTCCCGCCAAAACAAGGGCTATTCGATTTTAAATCTACCAATAACCTTTTCTGAAAGCCTTCGAAAAACCTTATATTTCTGTAACGAGATCAAAGTTTTGGGGAAAGTAATTCGGGAAATGGCAGTTTCTAGTTTAATCCCACTTTTATCAAATCATCGAGAAACTGAGACCCCATGAATAAAATGTTTTACCAGGTACCTACTCCTAAAATAATAATATAATAATAATAATAATAATAATTTATTTATTTATTAACATTGTAGTTCATTAACTAGACAACAGCAGCGAACCTAAACAGCAAAGAAACTGTCTATTCCACAACACAGACGCTTTTACATCTCACGAACAACACTCCATATTACCTCATTGGCGACTCACGAATCGTGTTCAAACCACCAAAAATTTTACACTCGCAACTTTACCTTACGCAACAGAAATATGCTACGATTTCCCGAACGTTTCCGAACCACAGAACTGAGTGACACAGAAGTCTAACTCTATACAACGAGCGACAGCACACGCACACATAGACACGCTTCACGTACAGCAAATGCAACTGCACTCGCGGCCGGTATTTTTTGATAATTATCATTGTCATGGCCAGATTTTAGAATTGATCATTTCATGATATGGCCAACTAAAACTGGCCAGATCGTTTAAACGTTAACGTTTGATGATATGTCAATCCTCGTTTGGCAATATCATTGATGTAGGATTTCTTAAGATAATAAAAGGTCTAAAGAAAGTAGGCCAAACAAGCTTAAGCCGCTATTTTCAGCCATCGTCGTTTGTTCTGGTAGCGCACACTCTATCAGCAAGTTCTTTCACTATACTGTTACTTCTACTTTTATTAGTCGCCTTTCGTTCACCTCTCAACTTGAGCACATCAGCTGTCCTTCTGTGTCTATCTAGTCTGTGTTCGAAGTAAACGGTCGTGTTTGTCCGTCTGTCTGTATGTCCGCCGACGTCACGAACTGCGGTCACGACCGGGTACGCGTGTCCTTGCGCGGATGGGTTGGACACTTTGTGAAGATTATCACAACTTTCGTTTGCTTATTTAGAAAGAATTTGTTCTAATATTTTTATATTTGTTGACATTATGGTATTAATGATTTACGAGTTCGGAAGTTTAATCAAACCCAGCCAGGTGCATCTCATCTGATGGAAAGCTACGATGTGGTCAACAATGGAGCACGCTTACCTAGAAGTAACCTATTCACTCTTGACTTAAAGACCTCTGGGTTGTAGCTATCACGAAACACAGACCCCGACATGGAATTCCACTCTACTGTACGCACAATAAATGTGTTCCCAAAACGTTTTGTGCGTATAAGTGGGATGTCAAACATGTACTGAAGATTGTAGATATAGAAGATGTATTGAAGATATAGACGGGAATTTTGGACTTGTTTTTTTTTTCGAGAAGTCCATCCACTCTCTGTTGCGAATGTTGCCATGATTTTTTAAAAAGATACATCCCAGGGAATTTTTCACAGCTTTGAGTCACGAGTTCCCAAGTCTTCAAGACGTCAGTCAACTTGTAGTTCTCATCTAGCTACTTGCACCTACCGTCAACCAATACATATCATGTTTCAATATCAAGCTCTTCACAATTTATTACATTTTTTTCTCTTGCAACACTATTAACTCACGCAGTGTGGTTGTTTGACTGAAACCACACGACGTATTGTCAATATCTTTATTTTGTAATTCGTCACACTTTTTGACTGAGTCATTGTGTCTAGACTAAGCACTGTTCTTTTTTGTCCTAGATACTGGTACTCCAGTTACATATAAGACTATTATGATAGTTTTCACTTAGCTTATTGTCTTGTTTATTTTGTTTGGCTGAAGTCTGGTATATGTAAAATCATTACTAGTGATCCAATTGGTATTTGCTGCAACTGTTGATTGCTATTTACTGACCAATTTCAATCAATTATTGAACAAAAGTTTCGAATTAGAAACTTCAGTACTCTCATTATTGAGTCTCGCTGCATCATGAGGTCGTAGTCACCTAGTTGCTTCAGAAAAATGCATGTTTGAAAATAATACAAAATCTCTAATAATACTTGGCTTATTTCTAGTACCGAGATATGTTTAAATAGAAAAACAGATCAAATATATGTCTAAAAGTAGGTAGTGTTATCACGTAGATTATCCTGACAATATTCTCACAAGCTTTACCGAAATTAGCAACAATCTACCACTCACCGATGATTCACCAGCACAATAACCTCAAGACAATACCGCAAATGACTCAAAACCATTCCCAACAATAATTTCACATCTTCATTTCATCCAGTTTAAGTTTAAAGCGGATAAATGTAATAAAACATATGTCCACGTCATCGTAAAGCAGTCGCAGGCGCAACCTGACACCGATGATACGATCGCAGGGACCCAGACAACAACAGTAGCTACTGAATTATTACGGGCTGTAGGTTTGTCTGAAATTGTAGTATTAACTACTGGGCTAGATTTAGTTCTGGTTTGATTATGAAGATGAATGATGATGGTGGTCTGTATGAAAATGAGAAAGATTCCAAGTTTATCTTTCTCATTTTCATACAGACCACCATCATCATTCATCTTCATAATCAAACCGAAGGAGATCACTATAGAAATGACGGAAAATAGAAAAGTATGAAAGAAGAAGACATGCTATACCGATCCCAAATTAATTGAAATAAGGGCAGAACGATGATAATGAAACCTACTTTTGTTAAAAGTCTCACATTCGGTGGAGCAGTCAATGAAGAAAAATAATAGGTACTATTCAGCATTGTGTCATTAGGTATTCACCTAAGTTATCGATGTTGATATTTTTTTAACACATGACTTAGTGATGCTCAGCTCAATACACCACATATTCAAAAAAGTTTTTGAAGCAGTTCTTGAATTAAACAGACCAGTTAATCAAAGTTTATTTTTAGTTAATTTAGATAAAAGACATGTTACTGTGCTATCCATAGCACTGATAAAAACAGCTACTCTATTTCTGGTATTAATTGGTTCATAAAAACAGCTTAAATGTGCTTTGTCATGACAGACAGCAGTAGCAGCTCATGTCAGCTAAACAAAAGGCGGTATGGCTATTGTTTTTTATTTAGATAACTTTACAAGACCGTCTAACGTTTTTATAGCGGCTATAGATATCAAAACCAAACCTTTCAAAATGGATTTTGTACAATATTAAGCACTGTTAAAACATTTTCAAGTTTTTTACTATAGTTACCAATTTTCAATTTCAGTAAGTATAGGGGAAGGTTTATTGTAACAATTTCTTGTACTTCTTCATAATATTTTCTTTGCCATGGAGTCAGCTCACGTAATTAATGACAGCAATTGGGATCAACTAATTATAGGTCTAGGATTCTAGAAATTACAGCTTCAGAAACTGAAATAAATTTTATTATCACAAATATAGTTTAACCATCTTTTCCTAATTGTTGCAGGTGCACAAAACAGACGGACGGCGATAGGGCTGGCCATGGAGTTGTTCGAACAGCACCAAGGAACACATATATTACAGGTAAGCATGAATAAATTACTCTACATTTATCTAAGGTAGCGGAAATACCTATGACTGGCTTATCATTGGAAGTAAACGTAGAAACTACTAAAGATAACAGAGGCGGTTTAGTACCTTTGAACATTTCTGTGGTTTTAGATCCAAATTGAATTTTCTAAGACTATTTTAAGCTAATATTTCTGAGATTTCAGATGGGAATTCAATTTCTGTAACTTAGTCGTTCTTCAATTTGTTCGTTTTAATTACAAATTCAACAAACTTACTAATTGCGTTCAAAAGCTGCACTAAGCTATTGAACGCATCTTAAATGTCACTGAAACTGATGATGAGTAAGTGAATCATCATAATTGATAACATGTTACAAACAATATTTTACCGCTGTAGAAAAAAATAAAGCTAATCAAAATCAAGTAGTAGAACATTTACTTAAGCCAAAACAACAAACAATACAAACGTATAGACCGCCAATTTTCAACGTTAATGATGATGCAAACAATGACGAACAAAGCTCATTTATAAGACTCAATGTTCGACAACTGTTAACAATACATTAAAAGCAGTCATCACGACCTTGCTTCAGAATTCACTTTCATAAACCATCTAAATGATAAAAGAGTTCACGAATCTATAATATTCTTTCATCATACTGTGAAAAAAACTTCAAATGCGCGCCTCAACATATTCAAGCTTGACTTTCCATTGAGCAATATCTTGGCCGACTTAACGCCTTTTTATAAACAAGACATACAATGGTAAACACACAATAGACACTGCAACACACGAGACAGGCGAATTTGAAAAAAACTCAATTTAATATTTCACCGATTTCAAGAAATTTCATAACAGAATTAATTGAACATATATTTTGTCACAAGTCCAGAGGGTTAAGCAAAAAAACTTGGTCAAGATCGAATAGATTACAATAAAGCACGTTCCGTACACAATATTGAAGTGTATTATTCATGGTTTAAAATAATCATTTGAGCGTTGAATTGTGGTGAAGGATTCACTTTGACAAAGTTAATCGATATTGTTGATAATCAAATGATCTTGTAGATATTTATGGAAGAATATAAGTTCTACTTTTTCACCAGTTGCTCTTGGTTTGGTCTATATTCTTTTCCTAACAGCGTCATTGTTTTTAGTGATAGCATTATTTTTCAATTTTCTAAGATTTGAAGCCAAGGCTGTTTCTGTATCATTTGGGTTTGTTCCTTTCTCACTGAATTCTAAAAACACAATTCTACCTATTCTATCACGTAAATTATCATTTTGCAATCGATTCTGCGTCATTATAATATTGTGGGCATTGCGGTTTCTACGCCCAGCTGTAAAATAGCAGTGTACGTGATGCCTTGTCTCTTTTTTTTTCCACATTATGTAGAAAATCAACTGTTTTGCGATATTATTTGTACGTTTTTATGAAAAAAAATTAAGGACGCACAATGGACATGAAGGAACGTGGGTTTCTAACATGTTTTGTTGCTAAACTTCGAATTTGTTTCATGGTTCATATTGAAATGATTTCGCGATTGATTGGTCTTTTGACAAGTATATTATGTGTATTGTTTATTGAAAAGAGCTTGAGGGTCATTAGGTTGGTAATTCCGAGTATACAGCTTCCAAGCATCTGATTGAATGTTTGATGTCTCCATCGATCTATTATTACTTTGTATCGAGCGAAAATTAATTCTGAGCGTCATTCGCAAGCATTGATGCAAATTTTTAACGTGTCTTAGACAAAAATTTTCTTTGTTGCTTCTGATTGATTTTCCTTTTTCTTTAACAATACTTGCTTTTTAAATGTTCGATCAAACTGTAACTATTGTGATGATTATTGTCCGTGTAAGGCTGTGTATGCATCGAAGCACATAGATATAGTTAACTACAAACATTAGAATAATGTAGGAAAGTTACATCAGCAACGTTACATCCGCGGTTTAACAAGTAATTTGTAATTTATTTATCATAATGTTTCAAAGTAAAGATTGACTCCGATCAGTAAAAAAGTATCTCATTATTTCTAAATAACGTTTTTACTTTCTCTGGACCCTTAATTGAAAGTCCCTGTGAAAAACTTCAATTCCAAAAAGAATAATTTAAGAAGTAACCTTTAAAATAACAAGGACCACGTCCCAACTTTTTGAATAAAGTTTGGTTTTAAACATACAATGGTCTATTAAGTTTATAATCCACTCTTTTTACAGGCCAGTACCGTTTAGACGCTGATTTATAATAAAAAGTTATCCATCACTATGTATTTTGTCAACCGTGCATCTCATTAAAATCTTGGATTCAGTTGAGATTGATAGATGCTGGAAGGGCGATTTTGGACTAGTTTTTATCAGAGTTGGTATCGTATATCGTTGTTACACCAATATAGACAATAGGTTTTTCAATTAGTAGTATTGAAAACTTGATTGACTTTAAAGGGAAATCATCTCACGTTCTAATATAAATCTAAACAGTTAAAGTTCTAAATGATTTCTCACGTTCGATTCCGTTGCTCGCTCAAGGAGTGTCAGATTATTACTTACTAAAGCCCACCTGTATTCCTTTAGTTGCCCTTTAGTAAGAACCACGGAATCTCTTTTGAACAATTCTGCAGCCCTGTCAGGACTAAGTTCTTATATTTCAATACCATTATTTTCATCTCTTCATTGTGTGTGTATGTGTGTCAAATAAACCTGTTTTCTTTCTTTTTTATGTAATGTTCTTGCTAAAGCTCTATTGAATTTGAACCCATTGATGATGAATGATCTTTGTCGCCTAATAATTAGCATTTTTCTTCTTTAACGGTTTTGTTGCGTTGGTCATCAGAAAATCAATGCTCAACAGTCAAAACTGCACCCACTACATTTTTGTCACTTCTAGTTTATCTATAATCAAGTTCATTCATTTTGGCTCGTGGAGTTTTTCATCAGCAGACTTGTGTTTGTTTACTTTTTTTGCTGACCGTCACAAAGTGATGTAGAGCTAAGTATTACTTTTAAAGGTATGGTGTGCAAAAAATTGAGATCAATTTATACTTTAATGTGGCATGTCGAAGGCATAAATAAAACACTTATGGGCTCAATCCGGTAGTGTCTGATTGTCTGTGATAGATTTTTTTAATGTCCAGTACTGTACCTGGTTATTTTTTGCCCCTTTTTCGGCATCTGCCTAGCGTGATAAATCCGTGTGATTGGCAATCGTCTTCGGATCAAATTATTTGCTTCTCTATAACGGATATATCGTAACTTAATTTTTATTTCACATGTGTTGAATATGTGAGACTTACTAATACAATCGTGGTTGTACTATTTTATTTAAAATAATTAAACCTGACTATCAGTCTACCTATAATCTAAGAGTAGTTAATGTTTTATTAAATACATTTTGCATCTGACATTGATGGATTTGGAAAAAATCTGTTATTACAAAAATTACAAATTTCAGTTGCAATATCAATATAGTTAGTATATTGTGCTATATTACATTTCTATGCTGACCGTACTTGTCAAGTTGTTTCACGCTTGCGCTTGCGCACAAACCGTGACTATTTTTAATACAAAACTATTGTTTAGCTATAATGAAGCGTGGTTTTTCAATACATTACACATTATTTGTTAAAATTATCTATATTTCGATACTACTGTCAATTGAAATATTACCTAAATGTCAGTTTTTATACATTGACATGTTTGACAGCTTATCTGTCATTCCAACCGATTTCAGGAGTTGTGCAAACAATCGATTAAACTATTATTATTATTTATGAGTCGGTTGAGCAATTTTTAATTTAGCATTCGATTGAATCTCGTAGAAAAAGTTGATTGATATACTGTTCTGCCTACATTTTCGCAAAATATCCATTTAAAAGTGCTTTGTTTGTAAAATAAGTGGTTTTATCCTAAGAGCATAAAATTTCTGCTTAGTAACCTATAAAATAATTTGTTTGTTGTTTTTCATTATCTAGACTCCAGCCTGAGCTATAATGTAGGTACCTACCGACTGTCATCTAATTTTTGTTTTTATTTTTGTTAACTATTATTTTTGTTTTCTTCTTTACAGTCCTTGGATGGGTTCGCGTTATCAGTGGCGGCAGACGGCAGGTTCCTGTACATATCTGAAACTGTTTCTATATATTTAGGATTATCACAAGTAAGTTCATTAACAAAATCTTCTCTTCTTTGTTCATCTACTTAAAGCTATAGATCTCATTTATCTACTTCATTACCACTTTTACGTCACATCTGTCAATTCGATGACGATATTGAGGTCAATATCAAGCAAAAAGCAATTGAGACTAACTAACTCATTAAAGAAAAACAAAAGATCGATGAGATGTAAGGAAAACCGCCAGTGACTCAAAGACAATTTCTGAGAAGCTTTGTCTCGATGACATTGAAAAGATTTGAGTGAGAATGGCCAGCTGAAATATCTGTGGAAATTTTCATGGAAGTAATATTTTGACTGACCTGTTGGTGTAGTGGTTAGTGTTTAGTGGCCCTGACTGCTATGCCGGAGGTTCGATTCCCACCCAAGACAAATGTTTGTGTGATCAGCATGATTATTTTTTCTGTGTCTGGGTGTAATTTATCTATAATTTATATATGTATTTAGAAATATAATTAGTATGTTTATCAGTTGTCTAGTACACATAGCACAAGCTCTGCTTAGTTCGGGAATAGATGGCGGTGTGAACACTACTACTACACTACACTACCAAAATATGCCTAAATATTAATTCAATGAGTTTAAAATTCGTCATCACACATAAAATATATCGCATGAAAATTTTCTTCAACACTTCATAGACTTTACCGCTTTACCATACCCTCAACCTCCTTGATATTCTACCCACCTCTTAGGCATAGCACACAGCATACTATATACCAACATACAGACACACAAACATACTCATTCACACGTGCATACATATACACAGATTTAATCAGTTGATATTCGGCGCCGTCGCCACTAGAAAGACGTTACTGTACTAGATTGTAGATAAATATACACATGTCGCGTTATGTCTAATACGTGGCCAGGTTTTTATACTTGACTATCTATTTTCGGACCATCTCTAAAGGGTTAAGTTTCTTCAAAACTTTTTTCGATGAAAGGAATATGGCTTCGAGCTTAGTCGGCCAGGTTTTTTGTCCGACTGTACTTTTTGCAAACTCCTTGGTTTGAATTTAATTTTTTATTTAAAAAGATGATCTTCTGCTATAATGGAATTTCGCAGTAAAGTTTTCATTTAATAAAAAACGGTGGTAATAAAAAACTTATATAAAGATCCATTCAATATCCATTTCAGATTTGTATTATAAAAATTTGCAATAATAATAGACGAGATTATTCTCAGAATAGCAGAAAAAATTCTGCAGAAAGTAGATCCTAATATCGCGTTATGAGAAAAAAATAATTTACCCTCACAATATAAAATGTTTAAAATACACGCTCAACGTGCTACATAAGCACAAAATAACAAATTCGTAAAAACTGACTCCGAAACAAAAACATAAGCAAAATTAAATAACATTACAAAATTAAAAGGCGCTACGAAAAGAGCCGAAAACTGGGAAATTCGTTTCCAAAATGGCTGCAGGGGGTGGTGCGAGCGAGAGAGCAGATGGGGGGAAAGGGACGATACGATATGCCGGTCACGTCGCGGGCAAGGCGCGCGCGTGCTCTTCATTCTAATGCCTGAACACACACACCCCCGAACGCACGCACACAAAGCCCAAAAAACATCGAAACACTTCACATACGCCTGTACGAACACCTACGCATGTGTGTGTAACATAAAATACATAAACTTCCTGGTAAATAAGAGTAGATACAACTTTCTTATAAGTAGAGCCCGTGTTAGACGTTTCGGCTATATTAAATTCTGTCTTTTTCTCTTTTGCCTTCACAGGCTGATAGCAATGGGAAATCATATTTTCCTGTTATAAGCAGTTTTTTGTCCATTTACGTTTTTATTGGGAAATATTTGTGTGTGTTACTTTTTTACGAATTGATTTCTTTTAACTGAAAGCGGATGAAACTTATGAGCACTGATACCGTTTTCCTCTTTCTTATTACCAATATTTAATGTATTCATTTTAATATCAGGCTACAAATCGAGAGACGAGATTAAAGTTCAATATCTCCATATATATTTTCCAGTGACAATATATCACTGACATAATTATTCTCTTCGACTTCTATGTGCTCACCAACTAGACTAATAAATTCCTACTACATTTATCACCATACGTTTTCGTCACCAACGAATTTACACTTCATTTCCATACACTTAATACAATCAAGACTCCCATCTCTCTCAAGAAAATTTTCCACCACAAAATTCAAACGACGAAAAATGTGTGTCCCATCAATCGGCGAATCGGTAAATACCATAAAATCCTTACCATCATTCTAAGAACCGACCACCATAACGTCACCATTGTCTTAGACTATTTACATGCAAGCCCTGACTGCGGATACACGCCTTCTGAATGTGTAATATGGTCTCACAATTATATTTGATAAATTTATTTAAAGATGCATTTGAATAACCCGTGAAAGGGTCATCGTGAAAGTTCTGTTGGCACCGTTCGGATTTTGGATGGATTTTTATTTTTTTTTGAGGGTTTTGTTTATGGTTTACGTTTAGGAGATTGATTTGTTTATGATTTGGTGTTGGCAATTTCGTATTATTTAAAACAGACAACAATTCTGTTTCTTCGGATAATTGGTTTGATGATTTCTATCACTTAACTATTATTGCTTTTAGTTTTGCATAATCTTCCTTATCTTAGTCTTCAAAACAATCCTTACACACTACGCCTTCATCCTCACTATCTTTTACACAAATAACCAACATCAACCCAGACAGCTACTAGCTATAAACTCAAACGATAAGGCAGACCTTATCGTCGACTTTACAACCTTTTGTCATCACACACGTCAGCAACGTCCTCTTCTAAGATAACCGCATCTACGTCCCGTTTACCATCATTGTCATCAATTTTCATATAAACACCGTCTCGTTAGCCATTTCTATGAAAGTCACCTGCTATGCGATGCGAGATAACTCTTTCATTCATAACGATACTATGTACGTGACAGGCCACCATTCAGACTTCTTCCTTGGGTTTGGAAGACTGGTTTTTTATTGGTTAATAATTTTGTATACGTGTAGGCTGCGGTTGAATGAAAATCTGCTTCATAAAAGTTTTAAGAAGTTTTTTAGTAGCATTTGGGTTGTTTTATTATCATTCCTGTAAAAACTTCTGTTATGAGGTGTGCCTGCATGAATATGATTTTTTTATGTTCTGTTTTTACATATTTTTTTTTCACATCAATGTTTTATTAACAAACATTGTTACTGTTTTTCCTAGCAATTTCTAACTATAGGTACCAAAAGTTGACATTTAGGCGAATGCAGGATAATGTTTGCTTTTATGTGTTCCTTTTTTCAGTTTTACAGACTTTTAAATATTTCAGACCTAATTCCATGATTCCATGCCCACAGGTAGAAATGACGGGTAGTAGTATATTCGACTACATTCATCAGGCTGACCATGCAGAAATAGCAGAACAGTTAGGGTTGTCCCTAACCGGAAGGCCTGGTCAAGCAGGATTGAACAGCCCTGCTTCAGGGAGCGAAGAAGGTAGTCAGCATGGAACTAATAACCCTGATGGTGAGTTGGTTTTTAAGAAAATATTTAAAATATATTGAGGAAGATAGAGATTCGTGTTCTCAATTTCAGGATTTTTATCTGTTACCTGCAAATAAATGTTAGGTTATATTCAAGCAACATAATATCCAGTTAATATTATAAATCCTTTTTATCAAAGATATTTATGAACCTATGTATAAAGTTGATTTATTTATTTTGCATTCAATAAGAAAGTTGCTTGCAGGTCGTAAAATGAATGGAAAAAGTTTTCATTATAGATAATAAGATACTCGTACTCTTTGTAAATGCCCTCTCTTAAGAATACAGACATGTACAAAGTTCAATATTAAGTTAATTTTCAGTCTCAATTAAAACTTTTTTTCCTTTTCCCCTAATTATCTATCAGTCGGGTGTTCCACTTTAGATTACTTGTAATACCGTTTAACTTCATTTAATTCCAGCCAATGTGGTAAAAACTCTTCAAAAAAGCTACTGAAAACAGTAAACCGAAGACTTTTTACCGTTATTCATTCTAAACAGGTGTCACATTGAAAACGAGAAGCAACAAGAATTATCGAATCTTCGTTTCTAACAAAAAAATCGGTTCGGAATTCAATTAAACTCGACTTATTTCGGAGGCCGTTGCTCCATCGACGATCGGCGACAATACCGATGTGAAAATTTCACTCGGTATATCGAATCGCCCAATGCTGGCACTAATAAGTTGTGGATCAAATTGAAATTAGATTATGGAGCGTTCACGCTGTTGGGAGCTTATGAAATGGTCAATGGGGTGTCAGCACAAACCTTTACAGAACAAATTATAATTTAATTTCCAAAGCTATGGGAATGTGGTAGGCTGAGGATGATGACAACTGCGCATCAAATCAGGGCGCCGAAGATAGCTGTGCCATTAAATCAGTCACCTGTTTAATTTCCTAAAGAGATGTGGGTGCCGACTTCAATTAAACGCGAAGATAGGCAAAAAATTCATTCGTAGGTATAATATTTTCACCGTCAATGTTATCCGGTCGAATGAATTCAGAGTTTTTATTATTGTTGTGGCTTCGGTCGCTCTGATGAAAAACTTGCTTTAAATGCACACAATTCCGATTCAATATTTTCTTGTTTTGATTGTTTTGTGTATTTTTTTGGATTCCACGAATGAAATGAAATGGAACGAAATAAATTATTGTTACAACCTTTTCCTGAACAGGTAGATACGTATACACAGGAAGTTAATTAATAAACCAATCAAAGTGAACCCTAAACTAACCCCGTTATTTATCTGTCCGTTGACTATTATTTTATGATTTTCTATAATATATTTTCAACTAGTGCATAGAAAAGAAGGCATATATGAATATGAAGTGAACAGCTATGATCACATTTTTAAACAAAACCAGGTTGATTCCAGAATCCTAATTTTCGCCACCATAAAATTCCACCAATTACGCCAAACAAAAAAACTGTTAACACATCAAAGATTTTTTTTTAAAGCAACCATCAATTTCACACGTAACAGCGAAGGGCTAGAATCGATTTCAATTTACACTGGGCTGCTAAAAAAAACTCGATAAAAAAATCAATCAGGATCGAGAATCGAGATGGTTTGACAGTAGGCCATTGTGTGGTGACGGGCGTGGTGAAATGAGTCACAGAACAGTGGCCCATGTTGAAATCGCCACATTGTCACCGTGATGACCATGGCTTGATGTTTTCTGAAGTGATAGACCTGTGGTTCTAAAAGTTGAACTTGGTTAGGGGATGAAAGTAGATAATATGAATATAGATAAAGCTGCCAAACCGAGTATCTTATATCTTCAAACCTGAAACCAGAACCCATCAACAATTCAACCAATAATTCAAAACAGATGAATCCTCCTTGAAGAAACCATAAAATACAGTTGAAACATTGAATCGACTGCACGCAAGCAATAGATAAAGGTCAAATGTGAGAACATTTGATAGTAAAACAGCAATCAATATAGATTGAGTCACTCATTTTTATTTTATTTTTAGATTATATAAAATAGACATGTCATTGTAAAGATGATACAAAAGTATTATTAAAGTAAACCTACTCTATTTTCTAGAGATTAATCAAATACATGAAAAAATAAACGAACTTTTAATTGATATTATTTTGATTAACTATTCATTTGGAATTTAGATGCTGAAAAGTGAAAATTTCTATGTCCATTTAATCAATCAAAATCTGGAAACTTATTTTTAGACCCAATATCCGTGAATACTTTAACTAGTTAATAGTTACCATTTATTAACTATACCTACAATATAATAGCAAAACCACACTGAGATCGATGTAGCAATTTTCAATAAGGAAATCCTACTCTCAATATAACAATTGAACATTGCAGAAAACGCTTTAAACCAGAAACTCGAAACGTTCGCATAAAACATGAATATTAAAGAAGTAATAGAAATGTTGGAGCCATTTAGATAACATCGGCCAGTAACCGTTTTGCTGAGTATGCGACTCTCCCACATACCACTACAATGATATCTTGGGATATTGCCATAATCTGCCGTTTAGCTGTCGCGATATTGTAGATGGTAGTGACGTCAAAACTATCCTACATTATATGAACATATGAACTAGTTTGTCATTTTTTGGGTCTTCCTTTAATTGCTTCGATATAAGCGAAGACTTAAAACACTTTTGTATATTTGTACCCGAATGATACTGATTAGTTGGAATTAACGCTAAGTTTAAATTTTCATAAAGCCCAACTAATGTAAGTTGAAATAAAAGACACAATAATAGAAAATGCCAAACATACTGTACTTAATAATATGCTTGATATACCTACTAATTCTGAAAATAAAAAATCAACCGAAACAAGTGACGTAACAGAACATGTACGCAAAAGTTTAAGAAAATTATCTAATTCTACGAAGATAAGACCTTTTATTTCACTTAATAACGGCGAAATATATCAAGGTTACATAAATATTTGTTCACTGAGTCAATCTGGTTAAGCATTACAGCAACGTGATACAAATCGACATACCTTTTGTCCACTGTAATGGTCATTGCGCCTATTGCCAAAGATTAAACTTGCAACAGAGTCACATGCGGTTTGAATTTAAAATTAGTTGACAGGTGTTCATTTTTAGTTGTGGTCATATTTGAAACTAGCTGTTCCCAGCGTTTCACCTGCATCTTTGTTTACTACTCAGCTCCCGTGGGTCGTAGCGTGATGTTATATAGCCTATAGTCTTCGATAAGTGGGCTATCCAGCACTTTAAAAAATATCAGTTCGACCCAGTAGTTGGTTTGTTGTAATTGGTCACCATGCCACCTAAGCCGGGTCTCACTTAGTTTTACTAAAATAAAGACGACTTTGAAACTACCACAGATATGCTCTTTAGTAATTTTTCAAGCCTCATCACACCTCTAGATCATCTCAACATCTTTATCTCCACAGTGTTCTTTGTACAGGAGCACGATTCGAGTAATCTTGTGGCTGTTGTTACTAAACTGACAATTTAGATGTTCAGTCTTACTGTAACTTTTAGACCTGCAGATTCATGGGTTCTTACCCATGTAGTCAAAGTGGTTAGTAGGTCGGTTGTTGATCTGGCTATAAGGACAGCGTCATCTGCATAAAAATGATTCCAGTTCAGTGGAGCTTGTATATGTGTCGTGGTGAAATCCATTGATAAGTTGAAAAGGACTGGATTAAGGACAGCATTGATGATCTCCTACACACACTTCAAAATTTTCTGTTAGCCCTGCGGGACTCTTGACTCTAGTAAGAACGTAGAACATTAAGCACATAATTATGTTGAATTAGTTGTACGTAGATATCGGGCAGATGTTGATCTTTCAGCTTGCCATACTAGTCTGTGTGGTACTTAGGTCGATGAGGATGAGGTGCAGATTTTCTTTATTACGTGCTGTTTATTCTGCCACTAGCTTTTGCCCACGGCTTTACCCGCGTACATAAAATAGTCACCGCACAGCCTATGTCACTCAAGAATACAGTAGCTTTCTATCAGTGAATTTTTTTTTTGCAATCACTCGTACTTTCAAAGATTACCTCCGACAAACAAAAAAAAAATAAACTTTACCTCTTTATCTTTATAATATTAGTATAGCTAACTCTTGTTACAGTTGTACCTACACCTGTACAGCATCTGTTGTAGATTTTAAGGGGATAGAACAAAACAAATTTTTGCTCATGTAAGTTAGGTGGGATATTCACTTATTCAAAATGTTTATTTGACAAATACTAATACAAATCCATTGATTTCCGACACAGAATAAAAAAATCTTTGTTGCCTGCCTAGTCGCACTATCGCACTAGAATAGATCAAGTCAAAGTTTTGTTCAACCCGAAAATAAAAAGAAGATAACAGAACTTTTTGTGCTAGATTGACCCAAGGAAATAAAGGAACCGATGTATCGATCTATGACTAATGATAGCAAAAACTAGCTACTAAAATATGTACACAAAAAGAACATTTAACATACAAAAACTGACGTTTCTTTTGTTTTAAGAATATGACGAAATAATGCATGAAATGAAAAACAAATACATATTAGGAAATAGAACTATCATCATTTGTTACTTGTTGTTTGTACTTTGTTTAATGGTCACGATAGCAATTTAACGCTTTGAACTTTACGTTTTCTAGATTCTTTACCACTTATAATTTGTTGACACATTTCTTTTGGTATTTTTGTGGACAAAGCTTTTGTAAATGCATCATGCATGCATGCACAATGCATTACATTTCTCTTCAGGCTCTCAAAAACTTTTAGAACCATCTTCAAATAACTTAGTGGCTGGTCCAGTGAAATCAATTATGGCGTAGTGTCGATCGTCCCGGTCCCATCGCAGCACAAATCTTATAATTAACTACACGTCCACCCAATCAATCAACTCTCACTGATTGATTCACTTTTTAACTAAAAATTGACTCTATTTGTGTTGAAATTCGGTCTATTTCGTGGATCTTTCTTTTGATTTCTTGACCCAGATACGTATGTGTTTATTAAGAAAGAAATCAATTTAAGTTTCAAGAATAACAGAATGAGAGTTGGAAACTATTGTAATTTTTTGTTAATTTCTATTGTTTTTTTAACATCTGAAGTTTTGGTATTCGTAGTTGTTATGAAAAACAAGACATCTTGTAATATTTAAAAATAGGCATTGTGTAATATCAAAAGAATGAAATCTATGGAAATGTATCTATCTATAAACAGTTTTAATTAACATACATTACAATAAATCTAACGGTTGAGACACATAGTGTTGACATAGACAAGTATCTAGAATATAGTGGACAAGTACCTAACTACATAGGAAAACTACCATCAATAAAATACTGAACAGTGAGGTTTGAGATTAGGCGAACTTTGAAAAGGGGTGAATAGAATAATAGACGATATTTAGTAGCGACAGTAATAGCACATAGCACTAAAGCTCATAAACAAAACTAAAAATAAAGTAATATGAATTTTAAGTAGCGAATGAGACTGTGTGAAAGGTATATGTAGAAAGGGGGTGACTACTGAGATTATGAATTAATGTCCAAATATGGAAGAAAAAGGCTGCCACGAATATAATAAGTATATGAAAAAGAGAATAACGTAGCTAAAGAGAGACACAGTTATCCATAACCCTTTTCCGTGTTGATTTTTCCTAAACAGTGATTTCTTTGTCAACAGTATCAGCACAAATGACCCTTGCGGCGAGCGGGTCGCTATACCGAGGAATGGATCGAGCCTTTTGTGTGAGAATGAAAAGTACGCTAACCAAAAGAGGATGCCACTTCAAGTCCTCAGGATACAGGGTAAGGAACCATCATTATAACGTATAAAGTGAAGACGTAGTTGGATGTCACAAGAAAAAAATAACAAGGAAAACGTATAAAAAATACATTCCACTATATCTTCACTTTATCCACAGTAAATTAACAAGCACTTAGAGAATCATTAGTTTCATATTTTGCATAAACAAATAAATTACGAAAAACAAAACTAATAATTTTCATAAACTGATATTTATTAGCCAAGAGGATCATGAAAGTTTGTGGAGATTTTTCTTATCTAGCATGTAAAGAAATATATGGACCCTGAATTTTCATTTTCGATCTAGGTGGGACGCAAGGAGGGAGAACCATCGAGATCGGAGAGTGGTAACTGGCGGGTGGGTATCTTGTAGAAAGAGATTATTGTCGATAATAAGAGTGATTTTTCAACATTTTCGTTCAGTATTAAGTTAAATACTCAAAAGATATGATGGTGAACAAAACCGTTTTAAAATCACCCAATGACACTATAAATCATCTTTTTCTCCACGTATATTCATGAAACCGTAATCTCATAGCTTCATATCTACACAGCGAGTAACAAATGGATTCGAACGACCTCTTTATCCGTCTTAGATCACAAATATTATTGGTTAGAATTATTGTTAGCTTGGGGTGCCTCAAGGCAGCATTATACGGCCCCATAATTTTTGCCTTAACTCGGTGCTAGGTCATAAAACGTGATTATATCACAAGCGACTTGCGAATACCGCAATAGCTGAGCAAAATTGCCGGTAGATTGTTTTCGGGGTGTAAATTCTCATTTTATTTTATAAGCAGTTTCTTGGTCACTTCCTTTTATATTTAGGGAGTCGTTAATTTCTTTATTGCTTGTCAATTGCACTTTTATATCTATTTTAAAGGGTTGTTAGGTTCTAAAGTAGAAGTAACAACCATAATTTGTTTTATCTTCATCTTAATGGGTACTGCTCCATTTTGGAATCAGTAGAGCAATTAATACTGAAACGTTTCGAGTGTATGTTACGCCGAAGGCTACGGTTTTATTGGGAAAATTGCAAATTAGTTGATCCTCCTTACATTTGATCTTCGAATTCGATTACCTGGTAATATGTATTATACGTGCTTCAGAAACATTACGGTGTGTAACAAATAGCTTTTCAGTTTCTCGTTATGTTTGAAAGTTTAATGTGAGACAAGTTCCGCGTTTTCTATTTTACGAAAACGAAGTAAATGTGAAAGTTTTAATGATGTTTTTTTATTTTGTTTATGTTGAGTTTAGTATTTTGTTTCTTGTTAGTATTTATCAAAAATGAACTAATGTTAATAAGGTTTGGCAAACATAAAATAAGCTTTTTTGAGTTTGTGGATTTCTTCTTACACAGCCGAATTTATTGTAAAATCGTTTCAGATATATCAACAAATATTGATGAAGATTTTTTTCTTAAATTAGTTATAGTTATTAATCCTCTTTTATCTAAGTCTTACTCAACTGGAAAACTATTAAGAGTGTCTTTAGTAAACCTTTCTGTAAGCCTGTTTTAAACGTCTGTCTCTTTCTTTACAGGTGGTTCTAATGCTGTGCCGTCTTCGACCGCAGTATTCCTTTTCCCATAGCCGAAAGTCACCAACAGTACTTCTGGGCATGGTGGCTCTAGCCATAGCATTACCACCACCATCAGTCCATGAAATTAGACTGGAGTCGGATATGTTCGTCACAAGAATCAACTTCGACTTCCGAATAGCGCATTGTGAGCCCAGGTAAGGCATAATTGAGTTTTTTTTTTTAATATTATTGGACACTCATTGTTTCCATTTGACAGGTATTTTATTATCTTTATAAATAAATTAATGATTTTTGTTGAACACTTTTCTTTATGCAACAGCCTCTTTTCTTTTCATGTAGCATGATATCAAGGTTTTTATGCGTTAATACATGTGTTTATTATGTTTGCAGTCGAGTATCAGAACTTCTGGGCTACACTGCTGAAGAATTAACGGGGAAGAATCTCTATGCCCTCTGTCATGGAGAAGATGCTAACAAACTTAGAAAATGTCACGTAGATTGTAAGTATTTCTTCATTATTATTTATATCTTTATCTTATTTCTTCTTTGTGTCATTATATTCAATTGCTATATCAGATTTGAGATCTTGATTATGGTCGTAAAAACTAGCAGTATCATTACGGTCTTCTTTTTTACTATTTTCTCCATCAAATGGCTGATTATTTTGAATTGCTTCATCATATTTGACTGTAGTTCTATATTTTAGACTACTGTTTTCACCAACTCATTGAGAATCTCTAGATGGATCCTGTTTACGACTTCCTATTATTAATTGCACCTTTCAACATTTCTTTCAACAGTAAATCAATCTAGTTAGGCAACATTAATTGTCGACTCTATTTCTAATTAGCCTTGCGACTATCATCAATTGTCTGTAAACGATGCGTAGTCCACCCATGACCCAATATATGTGGTGAAATCCTTCGTAGGTTAATGTCGTAACTATCGATTTGTATTCAGTTTGTGGTCTATAGAAATCCATGTCAAGAAGACAGGCAGCTCAAGGCGTAAAGCGTTACGAGGAAAATTTATGAGTCCAACGTTTTGTGGGAACATTTCTTTTACAATGATTTTCGATGTTACTGTTTGATAGGCTATGTTTTGCAATATTGTTATTCTAATGGCGAAACTAGAGAGAAATAATTGAAAAAAAAAAAGAATTATAAATTTATTTAGTAGATAATTATGTGATAGAATGTCTTAGATAAGACTGAATGAAATAACGTCAACTTTTTGTCACGTAGTAACAACAAAATTCATTCAATTCAGATTTTCTTCAGAAATACATTCTCAGTCAGAAATACGTTTGCCGCCTCCACATTCTTTACTGACGTTTCGCACAGGATCATATGTATACAGAGAAATTCCTATTCAAGTAATGTAATCTTCTCGTATATGATATTATTACTTTCTTGCGCATCCGTCAGTGGAATACAATTTAGGCCTAGCGCCACGCCGGTCCGTCTCTACTCAAGTTGTGATTTGAATAATAATTTTTATACCACCATTTCGGTTTCCTCTCCCTTTACGTAGACGTGGGAAATGTCATGTCTTAATGTCCTTAGAGATGGCTTTTTCTGTTTTATGGTTATTCCTACCTGAATTATCGTGTGATTCATAGTTTTTGTTGTTTTCAACTTCCTCGGTTTTTTAAGGATTTCTTACATCTTTTAAAGTATCAATTTCCTTATTGAATTTTATTGCTTCATAAGTTTCATTAGTATTTTGTGCATGTACTGTTTTATTTGACTTCAGTGGAGCTCCTTCTACGACATCCTTATTATCGACTTCTATGTTGAAATGCCTTAAAGTCGCATCAAGCACCTATGTTAATTCTCCGATGAGGAAAATTCGTGACGACCTCAATGTACCTTCGTCATCTGAACTCAATCCGATCTAATGCGATTGCTCCACTACAAAAATGCATGACTTCAAGAACAAAGATGACATGAATGGAAGGACTCATAATCCTGACGTAATCATCCAACCAATCATTCTACATAACAAGATGGCTGACATTTTGAATGCCAATCACGGTGTAGCGTTAACGTCATGCGGTTCTAGCACCTTACCATTTGATAGCTTTACGAGACCATCAATTTGAATTTAAAATGTACATCTATGTAGATGCCGGTCAAATGTGGACATTCCTGGTCTGGAATAACAATTGTAGATATTAGCATAAAAGTCCGGGTGTTTGTTAGAAAGCGGGTAATTTGGTTACAACTGTATACGCGGTTTGGTTACCAGATGACTTTATTGACGATCGCGAGGCGTATGATATTTAAATTTTGTGCATACGTCCAATAAAATTAAATGATTATGTTTGGGACTTCCGACAACTGTGACGTTTTGGCATTTGCGTGGTGTTCACTGCCTGAAAAACAAGATGATTTATGTTTTATTGTGTGCCATTATACATAATGGTTTCTCAGTCTTCTTTAAAGATGTTGTCAGCAAGTAATAATACTTATCATAACTTTGACTCTATATTACAAACATTTTTAGATACTTCTTTTGATATTTTTTACAATATCTTCTAATTATTTACCTTTATATTCTTTGTTAGGTACACTGCCTGTTTGACTGGTCTTCAGCGGCTAAACGCGATTATGCGAGCCAAACGTTAAAACATGATTAGTTTTATTGGTGAATTCCGCCCTCAATGCATTGCTATCGTTGCATTGTTTCCTTCTTAGCTCTTGCATATTATCAATTTTATAAATACGAGCAGAGTCAGGTTAATTACCGTGTCTTCCATATATTGGTGATCAATTAGGTAATAGGTACACCTTGAATCACTTACTCTTCCAATCAAAACCGCCATAAATTTACTTCAACCACTTCTAATAAAAAGTAGACAACATACAACTCCATCAGTTTCACTTATTGGCTCTCCTCCAACATCAAATGCATCATAATTAAAAAATCCGTTGCCAATACAATACATCAACAATGCCAAAAACCGCGTTAGTATTAATGACTCACGTCCCACAAACACGTGTTCACTATGTCCTTTGTGTAACAAATCTATTGAATATAATGACGCTAATACTTATACGTTTACATTTTTGTTTGTTTAATGCTATTGTTCTTATAATCAGGCTGAAGGTCAAACGATCCTATATAGTCCTTCTAACACACCATAGAACAAGAAATTATAATCCGTAAAGTTTCAGAAGCTTATAAACTAGAGCTGGACACATTCTTGATTAGTTGAACTTATCATTCGCGAAAACAAAAAGGAAACTCGTCTCGTGGATCTAGAACAAAAAGGACAATTGAAGGACACAGATGTGGTTTTAGTCAGTAAAAGTCTGATACCCTCTCCCGTTACACCCTATTGAGTCATTTTTACCGCCAGTCGCCGCCAGAATCAATATGACATGGTTTTTCAACGAAGAAAATGGAAAGGAAACCACGAATCTAACGTCCTCATACTAAACTCAATCCTCTTTTTGTTTCAGTAATGAATAAGGGTCAAGTCCTGACGCACTACTATAGAATAATGAACAAGCTCGGTGGTTACACCTGGATGCAGACATGTGCCACCGTCGTCTGCTCTTCAAAGAATGCTGAAGAACAGAACATTATTTGCGTCAACTATGTTATCAGGTAAGTTAGGATCGTAAATAAAACCATCATTCATCAAAATAAAAAATTGTATTGTCTAGGGACAATACAATTTTTTAAAGATTCAAGAATTATGGAGCCAGCAATCAAAATTGGAATTACAATTTGATATTACGAGACCACAAGCACTAACTATTATATAATTTTACTATGAAAATTATTATCATAATAATAATCGAACTTATTTTCTTTTTCAGTGGGCGTGAATACCCAAACACAGTAATGGACTGCTGCCAGTTAGAAGAAAGCGTACAAGGAGTGAAAAGAGAAGAAACAACAGGAGACCCAGAAAACGGTCCACCTGATACCGACAACTCCGGAGCCCCGCCCCCTCTGCCACGCCATCCAGCCGAACGAACCGAACCCCCAACGAACACTGATTCAGCTTCTTCCGCCCCAGTACCAACCTCGGACGTAACACACCTTACAAGACTTAGCGACGCACAACCCTTACCTGTACACACAAACACAGAAAGAACTTCACCAATGCCAGCCAGAAGACAGAAGAAACGAAAGCATACGACTGATTGTGATGACGAAACGGAAAGAGACGAGGAAAGACGAAAGACTGCTTCCAATCCTGGAGCTGCAATTTCGCCGGCGGAACGAGACATTTCGAAAACAAATCTAGCAATACCTGAAGGTGGTTCTGACTCGACATCAGTGAGAGACTTAGAAAATGCAATGTCGAAACACCTACCGTCGGTGGCGCTAGATGGTAAAGAAATCTCCCACAGACCAACCGATTTCTCTACTGATGCCCTCTTGAAACAGCAACAGCAGAAATCAACGATACAGTGGATAGGTACACAGAACCATCACTTGAATCCTTTAAACAGACAGATACCCACGAACCATACTTCTACACCAGCATCTGCATTGTTGAGACAACTTTACGCAAATCGAGAAAGTGTTATTCGAAGCAACTTCTTAGGTGACGGTAGAACTGGTGGTTATTATTCTGGTGACGGCCAATCAGGGCCCTTACCGACCCCGCCAGGCAGTGAAGGCTCAGGCTACGGCGAGCAATTAGGACATAAGGGTACAGATATAGGATCTTTAGCTTACGGAGGGTACGCAGACTACCATTCAGCTATGACTCCACCTGGCTCAGTATCCCCAAGAGACAAGCAACAATACGCGTTGCCGTACGACAATAGTGCTTATTCTGAAGCGTTAAGGCACTCTTACTTAGGCGAAGCTCCGTTACCGTTGAAACCTCAAGCGTATTCAGCGGTTCCTGGAGCGTTAGATTACGCTTCATCGTTAGACCAGTCGCAGTTCTTCCATCCACCTTCATCTTTCCATTTGTACCACCCACAGGCGCATTCAGCACATGCCTCACACCCACACCAGCCTGTAGATAAGTCCGCGCCACCAAACACGAACTGGTACTCATCGGGCTCATAGCCGACTCTTCGGTAATCTTCGTTTTTGTTCGCAAGCTTGTGTTAAACCGATCGTTGTTAAGTTTTCACATTTCGTTATTTCGGGGCTCAATTAGAATTAATACGAATATCCCTGATGCATTATGATCATCGGAAAATGTATACGGTTAACAAGACTTCCAAAACTAAAATACTCAAAACGACAGTTTAAATGGAGTTCTCCATTTTTTTTGGAGTTGATATTTTTGAATACTCTTATGGGATGTGCCAAAAATTGTGCTTCAGGCACTGACCTTGCATTTATATCAATCGCATACTCGCAGATATTTTTAAAGACAAAATTCATTTTCTGAATATCTGGATATATCGATTTAATAATCAAATAAGTGATTTTTCCGTTCATATGTATTTCGATTAAAGTCGATAGTCACAAATTATTCACAATTGCAGTTCTATTGATAGAATACCTATCGAAAATATTGCGTATTTAATTGCAACAAAATTAAATAGTTTTTTTTATTTAATTATTCAGTGAAATCATGAGCTATATCAATAGCTTCTTGCATATCATTTAAAGTTAAGCTTTTTGTAAATTATTGTATAATAGTTTATCAACATGACTGTATTTAGGCGATAATATAATCATTTAACATTGTAAATTGTAGAATCTAAGTATTGTATATTATTTTTATTAATCAATATAAGGTTTCATTGTACATAACTACTTGTCATCTACACTACTAGAATTAAATCGTATTTCAAACAAATTATCGATAAAAATTTTGTCGATTCGTTATTTCTCTAATTTTGACAGTTGAAATTCACGTCGCCATTTTATATTTAAATAGTCAGATAATTTTTTGGAAATCAATAAAGAATATCACCTCATTATTGTCATTTAATTGATCATGACAAAATAATTTATTGTAGCCAAAATACTCGAAACATTCCAGTTTTTTTTTTATTATATTCAAGCCAAATACAATTTATTATTTTTATATAGAAAATTGTAATTTTTATATTAATTCGATTAGGTGTTATTACAAATAATAATAATTGGTAAATATTTATGCTATTTTTAACTGTGCAATACGAGTGGAAAAAGTTGTTCATTTCAATTTTTATAAGGCTTCGTTAATGTATCTTAATCTAAGGTAATAATTATTAAAATTGTAATAAAGTTGTAATTATTATAATAAAATTGGGATAGGCTTGTCACGCAATTATCTGTTATGTTTTTTTTATATTTTCTTCTGAAAATTCAACGTCATGTATTTTTTTTCTTTGAATCATGATTGAAAAAAAAGAAGTTTATTTGTCCGAATAAATAATTAAGAATTTTCAATGGTTTTGTTTGATTTTCCTCATTTACGAAAGAAATGAACCAATGGGACTGGAATCTAGTTCGATTTTATTTTTTGGCAAATTGCATGTGTATAGGAGGATAGTTGTTCCAGAGCAGATCACAATTAAGGGCACTCCCAAGTACTTGGGTCTATGTATCTATATTTTTATTAATATTAACCGTATAGTTACAAATATCCGGATATTATTTTTGATGGATATCTGGGTAATTAATAATAATAATATTCCACAACTATCACACAACGCCATCTAGTCCCAAACTAAGCAGAGGTTGTACTATGCTATTCCGTGGTACTATGAGTAGGTACAACTAATTCGTATATATCTGGATAGTAGGCTCTGAGGGGTTTCTTGTTATACAGGCTTATTCTATATTTGAATTCAGAATTCGGATTCGATCTTGGAAAAATAAATTTTATTTTTTTAAAGTCTAAGTTTAAATTCGGTTACAATGACCTAATACTTGTATACGCCAATTTTTAAAATCAAAATAAGTAGTTACTTTAGCGCACAAACGCATGCTTCGCAGTTTGGGTGTCTTGTGTGAGTTTATTTTTGTAAGGTAAATTACCCAGCTTAAAAAGATTTTGGTTTTGTTTCGAAAAGAAAGTTGAAATTAAACTGAATCATGCGGAAGAAACGCCCGGGTGTCACCATTGTGTGGACCGCCCGGAGGACACGGTGGAGCATACGGTAGAGTTGTGCCCCGTTTGGGCAGAGCACCGCCGTGACCTCGTGGGGGCGATCGGCGGAAACAACCTCTCCCGCCGGGCCCTGGTACTGGCCATGGTCCGGTGCGAGAAGGAATGGCAGGCGGTCGCCTCCTGCTGTGAAGCAGTAATGCTAGCGAAGGATTTCCAGCCACCGTATGCGTAGGTTTGTGGACGATAATGAGAAAGAAAAGAAAGAAGAAAGAAAACATGTTTATTCTGCCTGAATAGACGCACAATTCGTTTCAAAAATACAAAAAGCCAAGTTCCCTGACAGGCCATGTGTGTATCGGGCATAACTGAGTTGCACCACTAGGACCATAGACAACACAGCTGTCTAGGTTATCTGTTGCATTTTGACGCCGGCCTCAACAGAGACAAACATAAACAAAAATAAACCAAAAAATAAAAGAAAATATCATAATTTTAAACAATAAAAACTATGAATCAAAGTTGTGCGTCGCATCTTAGCAAGAATAGGCCGTTGCTCAGCATATACCGTGACGCTAGGCAAATCTAGCCATCTACGGTGCTGGTTTTCAGCAACCACCGTTCGAGTGACAATTTTGGCGTCCCCTCCGAGAGTAAATATAAATCCAAGGCAGGTTAGTACATATTATTACATATACACATACCTTTTACATCAATATATGGGTAAAGACCAAAATTTTGACGCATTTGCCCAATCAAAAATTTCCCAAACATTTTTCTTAAAAACTATATCTGATAGAATTTTACGACAAATAATTCTGAGTTAAATGGTTATTTGTCCAGTAAGCCAAAGGCTCAAAGTAATAGAATAATGCTCGATAGCAGATTAAATTAAATAATTTCTTCTCAAACGGGAACAAATTACGTAAAAACCGGCATAATAATTTTGGAGGGTGAACTCTGAGGATATTTCTGAACAAGTTCTATGTAACTTATAGGCTGAATATCGAATTCTACAGCAACAACGTATAATTGGCAACCCTTTTCTTAAAGACGGGATAAGGAAATAACCGCAATAATATGTTATTAACTGTTTTTTATATATATGTGTGATTTTAAACAATTGTGCTACTTATTTTGTGCAACCGTTTTCATTAGCAGTTTCTATAGACTTGTACCAAGGTAGGATTTCATTTTCGAGAAGTGACAACACTGCGCATAATTGTTTATGACAGCTAAAGCGTAACGGCCATTTTAAATTATTCACGATGTCAAACTCGAAGTGATTCAGCGTGGTCAGAAATATTTCGGCTAGTTTTTCCACGATTTTTATGGTAAGTTTTGTGTTTTAACTATGATTTATAGTGCTCTAGGTAGAAAAAAGCATGGGCTTTTGTGTAATGTTTATTTCAATACGATTCTCAGTGTAGTTTCAGAGTAATCAATATTTACTCACTGTGCTACCTCACAATTGTGATACGTTTGTGTTACTTTTGTATCACTAGTTGAACAATTTCTGTGTCACCACAATTGTGCTACCATTATAAGGTTCGGATACACTTAGTACTTAGGTACTTAAGGTGTTTATCGTGTGAAGTCGTGAATATGGTTATCACTCAAAACACATGTTTCCAGTTATACTTCCATTTATTGAATGAGACAAAATTAATATAACATAATTCCCACAGACTTACTTACTAAACAATTTACCTACTCAGCGCAACTTGACTGGCGTACGTGTATTTCTAAGGAAATGCATTTGATGCTACATTACAACTCCCCCGAAAAAGTACAGGGCTACTATCCCTCCCATTGCAAAAAGAACACGTACACGAATCAAGTTCGATACATGTATGAACTAAACAAAACTAATTATCTAAATTGTATCATGTACAAAAGCTGAATTAAATTGAAATACAATTATGGATAAAACAATTTTGTATTATTTTTGTGTACTACAATGAACTTATTATTTTTCAATATTTTTACATTTGGAGATAAATCTTCTACTACTTCAAATGGCCCAGTATACAAACATTCAAGTTTTCCTCCTGTTTGATTTTTTAACAAAATTAAGTCGCCTTTATTGTAGTGCACTGCATTAATATTTTTATCATATTTATGCTTTCTTGACAATTTACTTTGTAGCAAATTTTGTTTGGCTTCAAGCTGAGCTTTTACTAATCTAAACTTAAACTCCTTAGGATAATCGTCATAATTATACAATGGTTCAGTTTCTATAGGTAAGTTACTAGGGAGGTTACATAATTTTCCGAACACCAATTCATATGGGCTATATTTTGTTTCACAGTGTACCGCTGTATTATATGAGAAGCACCAAAAGGGCACCCAATCACTCCAGTTCGTTTTATTGTTTTCACATTGTATCCTGAGATAAGCGCCTAAATGCTTATGACTATTCTCGATAGAACCTAGCGTTTCATGATGGTATGACGTAGATAATAATTTTTCAATATTTAAAATATTACAGATTTCTGCTAGAACGTTCGAAGTAAATTCGGTCCCTTGGTCAGTTAATATTTGTTTTGGTATACCATAACGTAATATGAACTTATTGACAAATGTTTTAGCCACTGTCTGAGCATCTTTTCGTGGCAAAGGATACGCTTCTATAAACTTAGTCAAGTTACACTGTATTGTTAATATGTACTTATTATTATAATTATCTATATCTAGGGGCCCCATTAAATCTAGGCTTATGATATCGAAAGCAGAGTTTGCAGTCGATGTAATGATCATTGGTTGTTTTACATTTTTGTTCGAATGTTTTTGTATTTGACACTTTCTACATTTACGTACGTAGTTAGTGACGTCACTGGTCATCCCAGGCCAGAAGTATTTTCTTTTAATGTTGTTTAACATTCTGTTTACACCTGCATGCCCACTTGTGGGCAAGAGGTGGTAGTCATTTAATATAACTTTAATGTGGTCTTTATCAGTGAGTTTAATAACGTCCCTAACAATGAGAATTCGTGGAGAAATAACTTGTGTTTCTCTCAAGGCACGTAATAAAGTCTTTATTTGTAATGCATTAGTTTTACTTTTGATAATTAATACTTCTTTAATATTTAAATCTCTGCACATATTTTCTAAATCCCTCGCTAACACTTCCGGAGTAGATAACGATCGGGTATTTAGATAAATCGTAGACTGTACAGGTACGTACGTGCAACAACTAGCTTTTGACATAACAGTATCGGAACGCGGCAGTTCTGATTCTTTAAAATTTTTACAAAAAATTAAATCTATTACATCGTGGGGTCTTTTCAGAATATCCACGGTAGTAGGGTAATCACGTGTACTGACCAAGGATGGGTTTTCTACCATCTGTCTGTCATGGTCAGTCTGATCTCGTTCTAACCTTTTTTTTTGGGCTCTTGTCAATACCGAGATTGTTTTATCTTGCATATTTTTTAAGACAGAGGAAGTTACCGAGATTCGACTTAATGCATCTGCGGCTGCATTACGACTACCCGGGACATACTCCACGTCAAAATCATATTCTTCCAGATATAATCTGAACTTGGTTAAGCGGCTAGACGGGTCATTTAAACTGAAAAGATATATAAGTGGCCTATGGTCCGTAAATATTTTGAATCTCCTCCCGTACAGATATGGCCTAAAATGGCGTACCGCCCAGACAATAGCTAAAAGTTCTAACTCTATTACGGGATATCTCGTTTCGGCCGGCTTTAAGCTCCTACTAATTTATTTTGTGCTGCTCCTGATGTCTCTCGGCGTGCTGGGCCGATTTTAATTAGATAATCCTTTATATCTTTTAATGAATTAAATATAGACGTCAGCTCTGATACAGGCATCGGGTACACTATTAAAATGTTACTATTCCTTATTTGTACATACTAGGAGCAGGCTAATAATTGGATTTTGCTTAGACTTACTTGCTTAATTTGATGCGGCACGACTAATTAACAAAATAAACTACTGGTACGTATACCGATAAGGACGCCTTCATTGATGCTGCGTTGCCGGCTTGGCTCTGCTTGGCTCAGCTTGGCTCAGCTTGACTCAGCTTGGCTCAGCTTGGCTCAGCTTGGATCAGCTTGGCTCAGCTTGGCTCTACTTGGTTCTGCTTGGCTCAGCTTGGCTCTGCTTGGCTGCTAATTGGGCCGGGCTATACCCTGGACACCTTTCCTTTGCTCGTTCTTTTGATCTTGTCGGGAACTTCGGTCTTCCTTCTCTCCGTCAATTTCTTTAAGAAGCAGTCGCAAGGTCAGATCTTGAGACGTTGTTAAGACTGACAGCGTTGAGCTCTCGTCGTAGCGTATGAATAGCGTGACTACGACACTTCTTTATGACGAAATACAATACTGCTGCGATGATGCACGCGACGATGGTGATCAACAATATTGACTCGACACTTGTTCCAAGAGGCATGAGTTGGCTAGTAGTAGCAGTTGCAGCACCATTCGCGTTTTGAGCTATTATGACTTCCTCTTTAGAGTAGGTTTTTCCCATTGTAGTTTCTCTCTTGCTAATATCTCTTCTCTCTAGCTAATGTTTCTTCTTTCTTGCTAATGTTTCTTCTCTCTCGATCTTCATATTTTAATTTCTTATTTCACACGTCTGCGTTCGTGGGCGGCAGGGTCGCCATGTGAAGTCGTGAATATGGTTATCACTCAAAACACATGTTTCCAGTTATACTTCCATTTATTGAATGAGACAAAATTAATATAACATAATTCCCACAGACTTACTTACTAAACAATTTACCTACTCAGCGCAACTTGACTGGCGTACGTGTATTTCTAAGGAAATGCATTTGATGCTACATTACAATCGTTTGAAAAAGTAATCAATAATTGAGTATTGGGATAGTTCAGGGAAAATTTCCTTCCTTTTCCTTTTCCTAATTTTAACCGGTGCGTGATGAAATGATCATAATTATTTAAAGAACACTGCGCAACCGGACAACGGTTCGTTGTGAAAAACGGACCGACGCCCATTGCCGTTAACAAGAAGCCATACGCATCTTAATTTAATGAGACATTATTCTTTTTAACTTTCAGATGCCACTTACTGTGGCAGAAAAGTCCAAAAGATATAGAGAACGTTTAAAAAAAGATAATCCTGAAGAATTTAAAGCTTTACAAAAAAAGAATTTAGAAAGGACAAAACAAGAACAAACGTTCTGAGAAAGATAGCAATGCCGAATTGAAAATCATCAAAGATGCATACGTACTCTTGTTAGATTCGAATTGGAGAAGAGGAGTAAATATTTTCTTGGACAAGTCCTACATTTGGTTGGGAGTGTCACTTTTGAGGTGAAATTTTTGAGGCATAAAGGGAATGGGAAGTTTGCTTGGCCGGTCCTTGATGACGTGTCGATCATAGATAAAACAGAGATTGTGCAAGTTTTATCAAATCCTATCTCAGATCGGCGCGGTATTAAAACATTTGATCTGTCAAAGTTGAAATTAAAAATAATATAAATTAGAATAAGTACATTGTATGTCATCGTTAATATTGATTTTATTTTTTTGTTAAAGTAGTACACATAGCTACATAACAAGCTATACATTTCTAATATAAGCTGACCTCATTGCACGGAAATCCTACACAATGCGAGATCAGCTTATACTGGAAAAATATAGCTCGATATGTAGCCGTGTGTACATTCGTAAAGAAGAACATATTTATATGAAAAGCGTTCATAATGTTGAGTTTTTAAGCTATTGCATAGCTTCTATCGAGGGCCTTGAGCACGGGGACCGAATCCAGAGATTCCGTAACGAAAAAAAACCTCACGCTCCCCACTCCGACGGGCACGGAGGTGTGACTTGAAGGCCGTGCATTGTCTAACGTCGTTTCTTTTCGGCAGTCTTTGACACGGTGTTTGTGTGCGTGCAACTAGCCGTATTGTACGACTCTACATGCTATGCAATAGCTTTACCGCGGCAGTCCCCGAGTGCCACATTTTTTATAATTTTTTGTTTTTATGGTAGTCTATAGGTACATATCAAGCTATACATTTGCAGTATAAGATGATCTCGCATTGTATATGATTTGCGTACAATGAGAGGTCAGCATAAGCTGCTTTTCCACCAGAGATGAGCTAGGATGCGTAGCGAGAATGTACGTAAAACTAACCAATAACAACGCTAATTTAGTTCAAGCTATGAAAATGAAGCGTTGTTATTGGTTTGTTTCACACACATCCCTCGCTACGCATCCTCGCACATTTCTGGTAGAAATTCAGCCATTGCAAATTTATAGCTTGATATGTAGCCGTGTGTACATAAATTACATTTTAGAGCACTTAGCAAAACTTGTTCATATATGATTATTATTTTGTTTTGCTTGCGTCTTAATGAATAAACGTGACTTATTTTGCCTTAACATAAAAGTTCCTAATTGTTGTCTAATAATACTGATTTTACTTTTTGTTAAAGTAGTGTAAGAAATGAATAATGTTGAATTTTCAATTACTTTTACATTTTAGAGCACTTAATAAAACTTGCTCACATATGATTATAAATTTGTTTTGTTTCCGTCCTAATTGTGTGACTGATTTAAACTGATTTTGCTATAAAAGTTGCTAATTGTTGTCTAATATTATATTACTGATTTTATTTTTTGTTAAAGTAGGTAGTCGTAAAAAATTAAAAAAGTTCATACCTACTTAATATTAAATTTCCAATTACTTTGTTTTTTTTTTTTCAAGTTAAAACCTTTACATTTTGGAGACATAATAAAACTTGCTCAAGATTATAATTGTTTTAATTTCATCTAAGCGCAACTTATTTTTCCATAAATGTTCTCTGTTGTCTAATTTTCTATTTTTATAAACTATACGTTTATAAAACTCCTAATGTAACCTCAACTTTATAGTTTTTTGCTACCGTTTTGTGCCACTGTTGTGTCACTGTAACGTAAATTTCTGTGCAACTTTTGTGTCACTATCGCACAACATTTTGTATCACTTTTGTGTCATTTGCGTCAATATTTTGGACTTCACCCATATATCAATTTATATCATCATACATACATTATTATACATTACTAATCAAGAAAAACAACATTACAAACACTAGACAATACTAAATTTTTAACTATTATTACACAAATGTACGACATTTATCACATTCCTACAATTACAAAAATAAACCGAAACTGAATGACCCACTCACAAATTATTTTTCTTACAGATATCATTTTATGGTAGATACAACAAACCGAAAATTGTACCATATTATGGGGAGGTGGCCTGATGACGACCACTCGCATAAGACGACCTGGCAAGAGCAAACCATAAACGCTGAAAATATCCTCCTTTAGTAAATTTTTGTGTTACATTGAAATAATTAAGAAAGACAAACTAAGACAAACTAATGAATAAAAAAAAAACTAAGACAAAATAAATGAGCAATGGGTAGTAAGCCGTCCGGTCGTCCTATAACCGTCCGGACCAAGCCCAAATCGTCAACAGCACGAAGTGTTCCACGCGCGCCTCAAGATGTCAGCAAATCGTAGGGGCCCAGCAGGGTACTGGGGCCATGGGTTAAGTGAAAGTGAACCCCGGGGACCTGGAACAAAGGCAAAGTAGGAACTGGAGTGGGTAAAAGCGTGTCAGTAAAAGTTTGATACGCTCTCTCGCCCAGGAGCGGAAGAAGTTATTAGATGATTTCCCACCACAAAAAAAGTTGAATTTAAACTGTAGTTGAACGCTAGTCGATACTTCAGTTGGAGGCGAAGGATTCAATAATATTGTCTTGAATTGTAAATTCAAGTAAACTTGATACTTTTTTGGATATTTACTGGACGTTTGTATTTCTGGTTTAAGATCAGTTAGGATTAGAACAAAATTTGACAAATGGACAACATGGATGGCCAGGATTTCATCTTCCAAAATGAGCACTGCACCCCTAGCCAAGTTAGTAATCTGCAATCGTTAACGCTAGTCGAAAACTAATCAAATGTATGGGAATGACATCATCTCAACGTTAAGTCAGAACAAACAAATAGAAAATTCGTAGCTAAGTTCACATCGTTCAAAATGATAGAATGAATTGTTATCGTTTCAACAATGTTCAACGCTACATCCTTTGATACTGTAGAACGAGCGGCCGACTCAGGCGCGTCAACATGGCTACCAACTTATCGTTTTCTACCAATTGCTGACTCCTAGGCGTTATACCGATTGAAGAACGAAATTCGATACGAAACGGTTGTAACTTGGCTAGGGGGGCTGATCACCTTGCCCTTGTGCCGTGTTATTAGGGGTCGGCGCAACATCTTTTCTTTCTTCCATTCTGACCTGTCGCCCATCATGGGGCCATTCATTTAATACGTAAGACGATTTGCACTACTTTTGTACCCCCGACACCCCCTAAATAAGAAAAAATAAGAATAGGCCGAGCTCTCCGGGGTGTTTAATATTTAAGAATCGAAGTGAAAAAATGAATATACGTTAAGTTGTTTTTGATGTTTTATTTTAAAAGTAACCATTTTTAGGAACGTTTACGAGTGTGCCGTTTACGCAAACAAGTAACGTCTAGTTTTTTTTTACTTGATATAAACCAGTGCTTGACTGCAATCCCACCTGATGGTAAGCAGTGAAGCAATCATTGATGGTGAGGCGCACTAGTTTATTAGGAGCCTATTCACTCTAGGCTTGAAGACTCATAAATTATAGTTGAACGGGAAAACCGCAGCAGGCAAATTTTTCCAGTCCTTTGATGTACGCGGTATAAACGAAGAAGCAAAATGCTTAGTCCGGACCGTTGAAGTTAAGAACAACGTACCTAAGGGTGGATACACGCCGTACGTCGGGTTGTCGGATGGTAGCAAGGAAATGGCGGAATCAAGTCGTGCAATTCCAGTTCACAAACGGGAAGGCAGTGACGTTGTCATGGAAATAGTTTACCTATACGCATCCGAGCGCACATCAGCACTCGCGCTATTGCCCGCGCTTTTTCATATCTTAACTTTGCGTATTTTTGTGATCTTACGTTAGAACTATCAAGACTCCCTTCTACCCCCTTGTAAGAAAAAATAAGACATGGTCGACTCCCCTCCCCCCTAAATTGTCTTTCGTAATAAATGAGTGACCCCTATGCTACCACATGTCACTCCTCACACAATCCATCCATCTTTTTTTTTCAACATGTGTTTCATCCCTCCTCTTCACACGAGTTCTGGTTTTTAGGTAAAAAAATATAACAGGTATGTATAACTTCATTTCTTTATTCAGTCATAAATTATCAGTACATTCACCGGCTGGAATGATACAGTAATAATATATGTTATATTATTGTTTATTAACCTCGTAGAAAAAACCAAAGAAAAAAAAATTATGCCTTTCTGAAGCATATTTTTTTTAATTTTTTTTTTAATAGTCACAAAATTAGATGCGATGTACAATTTTGTCAAACTAAAGTTATCACATATTCGCAGCATTAGTTTATTAATTTCATTAATAAGAGACTATTCACTGGTTGCATTCACTCTAAAGAATCAATATTGAAAACTAAATTCATTGAATATTAACATAAGGTTGAAAGTCACTTGCACGTCATAAAACGATAAGTCCTATTTGTCTACATGACAGTAAGGCCGCATTCCCACTATGTCGTAATGGTTAATTTATCAGCCTTTTAATGTTCCAACTGCTGGGACTCAGGCCTCCTCTCTAGGAGAGGGAATGGGCCGTAATCCACCACGCGGGCCCAGTGCGGGTTGATGAATGTCACATGTCTTCAAATTTTTTGGTTCTAGGACATGCCGGTTTCCTCACGATGTTTTCCTTCACCGTTTTGAGAGCAGTGGCGATGAAATAGATTACACGAAGTAATGCGCCTGGCTGGGTTTGAACCCGCGACCTACAACTCATAAGTCGGGGCCGTTACCACTTGGCCACCACTGCTCTCATCATTTGACCACCCCCATTTAAATATATAAGCCACGACATTTAAAACTACACGATTATCTGTCGTCACGACACAGTGGGAACACAGATAAGATAGTTTCGACCGTAGCGATGTTTCGATTTCCAAGGCATTAATGCCAAAAATACCAAACAATTAATTTTCACGACTTAAAATAAGTAGATATTTCTTTTCATTTAATTGATTTAAGATTCTTGCATCAGTATATTATTTTAAAGGCAACAGTAAGGTGTCTTTATTCTGCCAGGGACTGATTTGGACTATGTCGATGCCTGTTAGGGCTCCGAGATTGTTCAAAAGAGTCGCCGCGGCTCTAGAACGCACAGAGCAACTGAAAACACAGGTGGATGTTACTTAGTAAAAATCTATCACCCTCTCTCTCCACCCGGTCAAGATATCCACTGACTTTCGTACACAAAAAAGATGACTTCATAAATACAAATTCTTATTCAATAATACAAAACATTTCAAAACGAGATTCATAAGCATGTTCATTAATAATAAAAAAAGGTTATTTTTTTTTAGGAATAGTCATTGGACGGATAAAATTAAGTCTTTTCTTAGAACTAACGGCGAAAACAAGACAGTATGGTACGGCGGCGTAACGTTCTTAGCGTTCTACCAAAATATAAATGCGGTATTCCGCATTGAAACTGTTCGGGCGCCGTCGGCTACCTTCGGCACTCGTCGGGTTGCATATTCAACGTCGCGCTAGACATGCCGGGCGACAGACCCGCCATCACTTCACCAACGAGAACGACCGACGATACACGCGCGTTGTTAATTCCTCACTTGTCCTTGGATATACGTTTATTAGTTTACATTCCACTGCTTTTCATTTAAGTCCAAGTATAGACCCTAACAGATACTATAGATTCAGACGCTTCAGTAGCAAGGGTTAGGAAACGTACATCTCCACGCTACAGCTGCCGCGACAGAAGACTCTCTGGTCGTCAGAGATCGCAGAGCGATCTGCGGTCACCGCAGGCGCGGGCTTTTTTTTTCCGTGTGGGAAAATCATCTAATACATCCCCCGCTCTTGGGCGGAGCGGAAGATAGTGTCAGACTTTTACTGACTAAAAACCCACTCCTGTTCCTTCTTTGCCATTTTCTAGGGCCCCGGGGATCTTTTTCGCATCACCCATGGCCCCAGTAGGCTTCGACTCTGCTGGGCCCCTACGGTTGCTGACATCTCCTTGTAAGGACCTTTGCCTCACACGATCGGCCGCCTCCTTTGCTAGCATTACTGCTTCGTAGAAGGAGGCGACAGGCGCGGGCTTGCGGACGACGAACAATGAGTAGCTCGCCGTCCACTCGTCCTATTAAGGACGAGCGGACGGCGAGCTAGGCTAGTCCTAATGGACTGAGGTAGAGTCGTCGACAGCGCGTAATGTTCCACACGCGCCTCAACGAGATGTTTGCAAACCGTAGGGGCCCAGCAGGACCGATGCCTATTAGAGCCATGGGGAAAAGTGTGAAAGGGATACTCGTGGTCCTAGAATGCAAAAGGCAACTGAAGGAACACAGGTGGGTTTTAGTCAGTAAGTCTGAGACCCAGCGCACACCGCTGGAGGCGCGGCGGAGAGCAATTGAAGACAACAATTTAAAATAAACCATAACCACCTTAACATACGGTCAATGTGGTGGTCGCGTGCATGCTCTTGTAGTAGCTTGAGGGCGCTCCGAGCACCGCATGCGAAATTATTCTTATATTGACCGTATGTCAAGGTAGTTAAAGTTTATATTAAACTAGCTTTTGCCCGCGGCTTCGCTCGCGTTAAGTATTATTATTAATTAGGTATATTTTTTGCGGCACAAATTTTCAAATCCTATCTTATCCCCTTGAGGGTAGAATTTATCAAAATCCTTTCTTAGGGGATGCCTACGTCATAGTAGCTATATGCATGGAAAGTCTCAGCCTGATCGGTTTAAAATTGACAAAGTTTCATAGAAACTTTCATCCCCTATTTTATCCCCTTGGGGGTAGAATTTATCAAAATCCTTTCTTAGCGGATGCCTACGTCATAACATCTACCTGCATGCCAAATTTCAGCCCAATCCCTCCAGTGGTTTGGGCTGTGCGTTGATAGATCACTATGTCAGTCAGTCACCTTTGAGTTTTATATATTTAGATTGTTGTCTTTAAAAGCTCTCCGCCGCGCCTCCAGCGGTGTGCGCTGGGCTGACACGCCCTCTCGTTCCACCCTAGAGCGGAGTTATTCGTTATTTAGGAGGATCGATAATGGTTTCGATGATTCCTCAAATTAAAAAGCTAACGGACTCACAATTTGTCTAGTAAGTTCCACCACACCAGACTGATTTGTTTTTGCCTAAATTAAAGCTAATATACTAAAGTTAGGCACACATTACAAATATACGCTAATATAAGAGTTACTAAGTCAGTATTTCAGTGTTTATAAAATTTTAATACAAATAACTTTGTTTCATACACTTAATTATAAAAGAAGTCGCTCGCAGAACTCCCGAAATTAATAAGTAGCATAAATCACTCAGAAACAGTACAACTACATATTAGTGAAATAATTTTCAGAATCGGTTCAGGAGTTTCAGAGATTACCTCCTACATATAAACTTACAAAACCTCTATACAAAATTAGTAAAGACACAATATGTTACATAATTTTGAACACAATGAAAACTATACATAATAGTCTAAATGCGAGCCTTTTACAAAGCGTTTCAAATGGTGCAACTATTTTACTATTTTAGGCACATTTGGCTATACTTACTACATACTTACATATTCAACATATATATAAATCTATGAAATAAACTCTACTTGTATATTAATAAAGGTTGTGCTAAACATGCAAATCTAATAGCTGCAATATGGGCCTACGACACTGTAAAACTGTATGTTTTACCAACCACACGCACGGTGTTCAGTGTACAATAGGCGTGTGTAACTCTTTACTGCACCGACTCACTGTTTCGAAACAGTGTTCCGAAAGATTGGAACATCTGTAATGTTTTTAATGCATCATTTGGAACAATTGGAACACTGAAACACTCTTTACTTTAAGTGACCAGCAGTCTTTTTTTAAATTCAAATTATAAACGTAAATAGTGTAAATATAATTAATGAGCTGAACTAAAAACATCTGCTTTAAATTATTCTCAAATCAAAATTCAATTAATAAAACTTTTAGTGTATATGACGCAACGTAACAAATCACGATTCATAACAGTGTATCTGTGTATCTTTTGAGCCGTTGTTCCAAATGTTCCGTTTGCATCTTTTGAGCCGTTGTTCCAAATGTTCCGTGTGTATCTTGTGAGCCGATGTTTCAAATGTTCCGTTTGTATCTTGTGAGCCGATGTTCCAAATGATACATATCACTGTTCCGGAACATTTCAGTGATTCAGATGCAAATGTTCCAATCGCAAAGATAACACACTTTTCCCACGCCTAGTGTGGAAACCAGCCTATGCAGACAAAACTGTGGTGAAGCTTGTGCGTGTCATAGGCCCAATAGGCAACATTTATATTTATAATTAAGTATTGATTTTATTCTGTTTTGATCCACATAATATATCTAGGTATGGATTATTATAATACTCAATTGTATCTGATTTTGCTATCGACATTTTTTTTTTTTAAGAATGGTTTTCAAATTAGCTCACCAATCTTTGGACAAACATTGTTTTTTTTTTTTTAATTCATATAAACCAGTGCTTGACTGCGATCCCACCTGATGGCAAGCAGCGATGCAATCATTGATGGTGAGGCGCACTAGTTTATTAAGAGCCTATTCACTCTAGCCTAATAATATTCCACTAATATTTCTATGTTGGGCGACTGCATCTCCAATATTATTTGATATTGTGAAAAGACACAAAGCCAGCAGTAGATCTGAAATGATAAAAGAGAATAATCAGACCACAGCATAATGGTTCCCAGAATGGAAGGCCAATGGAGTCAAACTATTCTTGATTGGTCAGTTACTGAAAAGTGTAGTATAAGATACACCATGAGCTACGTCAGCAGCTCAGTAAAGATACCAAAAAGACTACTCGACTTGGGCCTGATCCTCACCTGGCGACCGAACTGCGAGCTACCTATTGCTCGTCGTCTTCGGTGCCTGTAAATTGCCCTGCGACTCCCGACGCCCAAAGGGTCTCCTTTGACGGCGACTGTGGCGTGAGGATGTCCGTTCCCTCACGGTTGCGGCCATCTCCTTCGCTCGCATTACTGCTTCGCAAAAGGAGGCAACCGATTCCTATTCCCTTTCGCTCTGGGCCATGGCCTGAACTAGAGCCAGACGCGAGAGGTCGCATACAGTACCATAACTAGGGTTGTGCCAGCGGTACCCACGCACATGGCGCAGACCCTGATGGGCGCAGAAATGATCAAACCAAAGTCAAGTTTTGTATCTATCGTTTCATCAGGAGAAGGTGACTGTTTCTCATTCTCTCTCGCCCTGTACCATGAACTGAACCAGGACCAGACGCTCGGGTCGCCAAAGTCGATCACCCCTACGAGGGCACGGCGGGGTTCCGCCTAAGCGGGTCAAACTTCCACCATATGCTTCACCTTGTGTACCGGGCGATCCGCGCAATGGTGACACCAATCTTTTCTTCTCGCCAGATACGAAATACGCATGTCCAGTGAGGAACTGCGTCAGGCGAAAACTTACCCAGCTTTGGTTTTCTTAGGGGCGCAGTTACAGAAACTGGCACTGGGTGTAGAAAATGCTAGTTACGGCATTGCTCACACTGCTAAATAGCATGTAATTACGAACAGAGTAAAAACAGCTGCTGTAATGATACTGGGGAAAGGTAGAAAGTACACTGGGATCCAGTGCCTCATGAAATCTTCACAGAAGCCAGCATTGATAAGAATCAAGTTTCTATCTGTACTTACATTGTATGACATCCACAGGAAGTCCACAAGAGCAGCAAAGGTTGCGTCCAACTGAAATAGCATATACAAATTATCTTAGTTTTAAGCAGTTACTGACGGACAGGTCGATCCCTAAAGTTAAGCAACGCTTGCCGAGGTGTGTCTGTAGATGGGTGACCATTCATTACATACCGAGACTCTTCCATGCCTCGGAAAGCATGTTAAGAGGGTCCTTCCCGGTCCGTCTATCGTCAACGTGAGCATGGTTTAAAAGCTTGTTGCTTCATCCAACGCAATTTAACGCAATGTTTATTGAAGAGGCAATACGAAAACGGAGAGATATAGCCTAAAAACCCTCTTGGCATTCGGTAATTCCATCACTTACTCGAATATTTCACAAATCTTGTTCCAGGAAATACGTGATTTTTTTAAAACCTTAAAAAGTTTTGTAACGCACATTTTTTGACATTCGCATTCGTATTCGCAAGAAACATGCGAATGTTTGGCGAATGTTTCTGACCACGGAATAAAGAAAAGTAGGGAAGTGCCCCTCAGATATCGCACGCGTATCAACATTAAGCACAGCTGTGCAAGAATTAGCTTATTCGCTGTCAGACACTTGTCGCGATTGGTTGTATCAAAAAAACCCGAATAATTACAAATTATGCCTTATTGTGCGGTTTTGACCTGCAAAAACCAAAGCAGAAAAAAAAATGTATCTTGTGGAGGTGTATCGTATTGTAGCGACATCTATGGCGTCACATAAGAACTAATCCTGCATCGCGCAATCAAAGTTCTCCGCGCGATTAGAACATATAGAACAGCCCGAAATCATCTATCGGGCAGTAGCCCACCAGATATAACACCCGTCTGGTTGGAGGATCCTCCCTTTTCAACGGAGGTATGTGGGGCTTTACTCTCTGTTCCACATACCTCTAAACTGGTGACCCTCGACAAAGAACGTCAGCGCAGCCTTCGTGCAGCTACTACTTCGTGACGTCATCATCACTTCCTCAAGCTTTCGAGCAGCGAGCCATACAGCCAGCACCCACGGCTTTAAAGGGTATCCTGACCTCCAGCATGCCTACCTGGTCATACCTGGTCATCACCCTCAGCCTCATCAGCGACCTTGGCGAATCACACTGCACCTTCGGCCAGTCATATGAAGAGCCACGAAGAACCTCTCCTGGTCGACGCCAGCAGTCAAGCCACTACGTCGCACAGCACCGCTCCGACTCACTGGAGCCAGCAGCACTACTCCGACTCACTGGAGCCTGAAGCATCATCCCGACTCACTGGGACATCATCACCCCGACTCACTGGGGCATCATCCCGACTCACTGGGATAGCATCACCCCGACTCACTGGGGCATCACCGCAGACAGTTCCGACTCACCGAGAACTATGCGGCATTCGGTTCCGACCCACTGGAACCAACCTACCAATGGCCTGGCACGCATCAAGAAGCATCAAGAACCATCGATCTCCGATCTCCGGAGGGGAGTGATGTAGCGATATCTATGGCGTCACATAAGAACTAATCCTGCATCGCGCAATCAAAGTTCTCCGCGCGATTGGAACATATAGAACAGCCCGAAATCATCTATCGGGCAATAGCCCGCCAGACATAACATCCCGTCTGGTCGGAGGATCCTCCCTTTTCAACGGAGGTTTGCGGGACTTTACTCTCTGTTCCGCCTACCTCCACAGTATCATCGGTAAGTACTAAACTTTGTTAATTTTTAATATATTTGATTTTAATCACAATTCCACATTTTATGACTTCAATGCAAACTATAAACAACCTTATAATCATTGAAACAAAGTTTAAATGCACTTGGTCGTCATCTGGAAAATCGTAACATAAATTTTATTCTAGTAACTTCGACGCTACTCAATTAGGGATGGGACACATCCGTGAAGTAGGTTGGTATCGATAATTTTTATTTATTTCTAACTCTTCATTTCATAGCTGGCACCATCATCCAAAATTTGTGTCGGATGGTTCACGTGTATAATTTATAAATATTTAACTAAGATTGCACAGAAATCTCGAGGTTGTAACAACACGTAACCTGCATCCATCCGAAGTAAGTGCGGTCTGCTAATCACTTTCTTTTACTTCTTCACGTTCGAAAGGCTGAACGGATTTCAATAAAACTTGGTACACGTACATGGGTAGACCACGTCACGAAAGTATGTTCCCTCGGGATAACTTTCTACTTACAGGCGGGTGAAGTCGCTGACAACAGATAATAGTTAATGAAGATAATTACTTAATATTAATCGTTCACGATTCGTAAATAAATTAAATTGTAAAAATTTCTTATTTTGCTCACCCTACCCAATTTCTTCGATTTGACAGTATGACGTGACGTCACAAAATGGCAATCGATCTATTCTTATTTGGAACGCATTGTACTTGATTATATGAAAATAAGATTACCCCCTAGCCTTACATAAAAACATACTAATACCTCTTTAACATTGATATTTTAAAGATCAACCTTTTCTATTATTAAGTATTTGTACGATGTTAAATAATTATTACATTGCTCACCCGAATAAATTACGTAACATCAATATTTAAATATCGATATATATCTACATCTCTAATTGAGTAGCAAATGAGATTACATGTCCATGGGAATATGACATCTATTTCAAAGGCGCTAGCGTTCAGAATAGCATGAATTGTTTACGGCGCCATCTAGCGTTGAGTAGCTGAACTCGTTGTAAATTTGTCTATTTAAAGTTTTTGGACGAAAAACGTCTTTATTGTTTGTGTCATGTCAAATAATAACAAGTTTCACTCGTTGTACTAAGACTTAATTTTTGAAAGCAATAAGAAGATGATTTGTAAAAGTTCCGTTTGTAATTTGTAGCCAATCAAATCACTGTTTTTTATGTGTGTAATGGACAATTTTATATGCAAATGTGTGAGTTTGACGACACTGGTTCCCGTGCTTAACCAGTGTAGGGGCACTTCTATGTACTTTTTTGTTCTGTGTTTCTGACAAACAATAAAGAAATAATATATTGATTGAATGGATATAGAATGGCAATATAAGTGATACAATTTTATATTTATTTTAATATTTTTCTATCACTCAACTTGCATTTCATATTTGTAGTGTCACAAATTGTGAAACAACATGTTAACCTCATCAAATCATAACAAATCGAATGAACTTAATGTGATAAGCTTCGTTCAGTCAGTCTGTAATGGCTCTATTATATTCAGTTTAAACTTGACTGACACAAAATGTCAAACCTCTATGACATTTTGCGCGCAATTTGTTTGAAAGTAAACATTCGCATTCGCGAATATTGAATTTGAATATTCGCATTCGCATTCGCGAATGTGAGAAATCTAACATTCGTTAAATCACTAGACAATACACACAGTGGGGAAGGAAATTTATATGTATAATTACTGATGTTTGTATGTTTAGGAAGTAACTTACATAAATATAATATCCTCCAAGCAACCAGAGTCCAAAAAACAGCTGGAACACGATGATGAGCCCCATGGTGGCAAGCCATGGTAGAATGTAGCCTCGCATCCAGATGTTAATGCCAACCACCTGGAAATTTATGAAATTTACCTACCATTAGTATGAAATCAAAATCAAAAGGGATTTCATCATCGTCATTGCCGCCACAGAAGATGTCCAATGCTGGACTTAATCCTACCCCAAGTGGAAAAGCACTGAAATCTATATAATATATATGTATAAAAGGAGAAACTGACTGACTGACATATCAACGCACAGCGGAAACTACTGGGTCCAGGAACGTGAAATTTTGCACAAGGTTTCCTTTTATGATGTAAGTGAGCACTAAGAGAGGATTTCCCAAAATTCACCCCCTAAGGGGATGAAACGGGGGCTTAAAGTTTGTATGGAGAAACCTACTTTCACGCGGGCAAAGCCACTGGCAAGGTGCTAGTATATAATATACTAGCTGTCCCGACAGAAGTTGTCCTGTCCGAAAATTGGCATTTAGTCAGAATAAAAAAATGAGAACCCGATTAAAGCGCCACCAATTATATATTCAGTGACCCACAAAATTTCATCCAAATCAGTCAAGCCGTTTAAGAGGAATTAAGTGACAAACACATGTACAGAAGAATTATATTAAGACATTTTTAAGATATTTGTGGGTGTGGAGTTCCTTTTACTATCATGGTTATTTATATAAACACAAACAGTTTCTATAAGTGTGTTATTGTGAGAGAATTAAGCTAGAACTACATTAGACCAACGCACACATTTAACACGCCTGATTTGTACGTAGAACGACGCCGCGTGGCGTGGGTCAAGTGTAGCTCTACAAGTCTAGTTTCCATATAAAATGTATGGAGACCGACGCGCCCAGATCGGCGTGTGTGGCACACGTGTGCGCAGTGTAGTTCTAACTTTAAATTCACAGGTTTGTAATGCTATTTAGAACTTACCATCAATATGGAGAAGATGATGAGCAGTATAAATATAATAATGAATATACTCCCAAATACAAGCAACGCTGAAACATTAAAATGAAATTATTGAATATGGTTTCTTCAACTAAGCAACTGTAATGGCTTCAACCTCGAACTTAGTGCTAAAACATCCTAAAAAACCTGTTAATATGTTACATTTTATTTTTAGGGTTCCATACCGAAAGGGTAAAAACGGGACCCTATTGCTAAGACTCCGCTGAACGACTGTCTGTCACCAGGCTAAACCATGATAGCTAGATAATTGCAATTTTCACAGATAATGTATGTCTGTTGTCACTATAACAACAAATACTAAAAACCGAATAAAACTAAAAAATTGATGGAATCCCATATAACAAACATGTTTTTATTGCTATTTTTTGCTACAGGCGGTATGGAACACTTCGTGTGCAAGTACAACTCACATTTGGTCAATTTTTTATTCAGATTTGCACAGTTTATACATTTAACCAGTGTCAAGTTTAAAAAGTATTTAGTTTTTATACTATAGTATACAGTTATTGTGTTTTCTATTACAATGTAGATGTAGCAGCAAATCTATGAAGTCAGCCTTCTCTGCAAACTTCTTTGAGGTACAACTTTATTTTATCAATATTGTGCCTGGTTCAATGATATTATCCAGTTTTTTTGGCACATGAGGTACAGAATTACACCAATTTTACATCACAATATCTAAGTACTTAATATGAACCAATTTGAACATAATTAACACTGCCACTGAACTTCACTCAAAAAAACCCTTCCTAACTTTCCTTATTTTTAAATATTATAAAACTAAGTCCCGTATTGTATTTGTCAATCTACATGTTCATGATAAACTTAAAATTCAATGAACAGACTTTCATGCAGTTTTTACCAATATACAGAGTGATTCATGAGGAAGGTTTAGGTGTATAATAATTCTTTTTGGGGAGAAAGAAACAAGAATATCAGAGCTTTCTGTGCAAAGCTGGGGCAGGTTACTAGTATGTAACATACAGAGTGATACCTTGAGACCTCAACTAAAACTTCATTGGTTTCCAGTTAAAAATAAGTCTTAATACAATTAGAACTTATCAGTTTTTTACCTTGCTACCTAATTTTCTTTTATATTATTAACAAAGAGCCAAAGGAAAGGCAGGTATGGACTTTTTGTCTGATGATGCAACCTAGTTATTTATTTTCGAGTTTGACATGATAAAATATTCTAATTAGATTCACAATAGATGCACTCTAAGTTGGTCAAACAATGGCTCTCAACAAACTATTTCACAAAATATAAACAACTCATGTAAGATTTATAAGTAACTTACATCCTCTAACATCAGCTTCAAAGAGTGGATTCCAGAGCTGTGTGGAGTCTCCACCATCCATTTGATAAGCAATAAACGTGATTAAGATCAGGCTCATGGCAATTGTATATACAGCTACTGCCCGACTCCCAGACTTCACGGTTGAAGACCAAATACATGGCGACCAGCAGGATTCCAGTATTGGAGCCATGTTTCGTAGTGTTAAAACACTCTTTAGCACTCACAAGTTACGGTTTGATACCGATTTCAAGTGTATTTAACAAGAAATTACCGCGAACAATAGCCACACCTTAGAAATTAACAGTTATTTGGATGAAAGTTTCTAACTGAAAACTATGTGGATTTTTAATACGTCGGTGAGTTTAGAGTTTTAAATTGATTGTGTCTCGTGTATATGAAGTAAAATTAATATTTCTTGGTAAATAATAACGCCCAAACAACTTCGTTGTCGACAACTTTTAAATTAGAAAGTGTCAAAGTGTGTTCTGCTTTAGTTTTAGCATTCGTAGAGGTCTGTCTTGTTCTATCAAACGTTTTCAGCTATGAATGAGCATCAATTCACTGCTTAATTTGTAGCATTATCGGTACTTCTGTAACTGGAACGCGTTAAAGCATTTTGACGTTTACAATAGGCGTCATTACGTTTTGTTGTACGCTATTTTGTGAGTTATGTTCGAAAAAAAATAGTAGAAATATTAGTAAATAAATGGATATTAGTTATTTAATTTATATAAATAAAGAGAAGATAACAACAAAAAAAACATGTAAAATCTACGCTGTGTTATTTCAGTTTGCTGTATTAGTGCCATCTGTTGAACAAAGTTACAAACTACTTCGAGCTTTGTAGATGCTTAGTTTCTAAAAAAAGACACAGATGGCAGTAAAATTCGTAATACTTGTAAATTTCAAATCTACATTTTTACCTTCATTACTATCAGATAAAGCTTACAGCTCTATTACAAGATCGCCTGCTGAGAATATTTATTTTAAATATGTCGCCATTATCTTACTAATAGACAGCGTCGTCGCTAGGTAGCCCGCAGTAAACTTATCTACCAAGTGTCGCCAGTTCTATTATGGCCCTAGGTGCGATTGTTTTTTTTAATTATGCATACGCGAGCCGCGTTTGACCACTATCTCACCTTATGGTAAACGATGATGTGGCCAACGATGGAGCACGCTTGCCTAGAAGTAACCTATTCTTTTAAATTAAATACCCCTAGGGCTACAAGCTATGAAAGACAGACTCCGGCAGGGAATTCCTCTCCTTAGCTATACGCATAATGAATGTGTTAGACAACACTCTTTGTACGTATGGGTGGGATGTCCACCATGTACCGATGGCGCATCACCGTACCTACGTCTTGTGGTCCGATGATGAAACGGATTTGGAGGAATTAAATTGTGCAATTTCAATGCACACTCCCCGAAATGTACGACAGAAAACCGACAGGATAGCAACTCGGCTTCAATATCACGTAATATAAATATATTATATGTATAATACCAGGGTAGGTAGGTAGGTACTAGGTACCTATCAACCACAATGATTAATGAATGAACCTATTTTCTCAATTAAAATATATAAAAGCGAAATACCACTCACTGATTAATCACGAAATCTCAGAAACTATACCTAACACCTACAAACTTAAAATTTGGCAGGTAGGTTCCATATAAGGTGTAGACATACGCTAAGAATGGATTTCACGAAACTCCACCCCTAAAGGGGTAAAACGGCGGGTTGGAAGTTTATATGGAGAAACCTACTTTTACGCGGACGAAGCCGCTGACAGAAGCTAGTATTTAATAAATTACTAAGGGTGTTTTCAACTTAGACGTTTCATGTTGAATCGCTGCCGTATGGTAAGGGCTCCTGTACACGATGCCGCCGCCGCGCCGACACCGCTCTGCTACCGCACCTCTACTGTGCTGTGTATAAGTTCGCCACCGCACCGTAACCGCGCCGCCACCGCTCCGCCATCCGCCAGTGTTTGACTTTGATGCACTTAATTTTTAGTAACCTATCATGGATAATTTTGATTACTTAACGTTCATTACTTTAATATATTACTAATAACTATATAGTGGTATGGTGAAATCAAGCGGCGCGGACGCGGTGGCGGTGCGGCGAAGGCGCGGGAGCGGTGCAGTCGCGAACGTATACATAGCATAGAAGTGCGGTGACGGCGCGGTGTCAGCGCGGCGACGGCATCGTGTACAGGAGCCCTTACAGTCCGAATTGAAAGCGTATCTGACTGGCCGTGCATTTGTTTACCAGTAACGCGACATCGTCAAGCTAGCGATGGACGATACCGAGATGTTATAACAATCAAAAGAATCGGAGTCGTAAAAATAAACCGTCGAGTCAATGGACTCGCCGTTCTACAAAATAATCGAGATGTTTTTCGATTGTTTCGAGTCAATGGAATCGACCAATAGTTTTCGATTGTTCGAATCAGTAACTCTCACGGCGAAACTCTAAACCATCGAGGAACAACTTGCGAATGAACCCACCATGCGCCTGTCGCAATAAAGGACCGAGTCGGACTCGAATCAAAGTCAAAATAATCGAGAACCATCGAGTTGTTTGAACAATCGAAACCATCGAATAAAACCTCTCGCCCATCGCGTATCGCTAAGTCGAATCGTGGACTCTGACGTAGAAACATTACTGTTAGTGCTGTAGTTGAAAGTCGTCACATTGTCGAGCGTTAGCGGTAATGTCGCCGCGCTGTTGCCGCACCGCGCGCTTTATATGGAAAAAAGAAACAATCGTCCGTGCGCAGTACGACTAACGAACCACTACGTTACCGCAGCTGGCCGTCAAAAGACGCATAAGGGCGTGGACACATGTCTACGGTACGGCACGGGCCACCGGGTAACGGCACGACACCGATACCGGAAGACTACAGGGCGTCATGCCGCGGCACGGTGCCGAGTACGGTGCACCGCGGTGGACACGTTTTATTTTTGTAGTTCTTCAAAACTTGATATGGACATTCTAAAATACTTATTCGTAAAATTTTTCATCACCACATATTTTCAGCACTTCATATTTCCTCGTGACTTACTTACATCATGGTTCATTTTAGAAACATAATGGATTCACTTAATATTTTCTTTGATTCAGTTTATTCTTCATTCGTCACCTTAGCAGGAGCAGAATAATACGTTTTTCGGGGTCTATATCAAGACAAAAACTAAACGATGGCCGTTGCTGCCTTGTGCCCGCGGTGCACCGTACAGCACCGTGCCGCGGCACGACGCCTTGCCTGCTCCCTGTAGTGACGTCGGCGTCGTGTCAATACACTGTGGCCGGTGCCGTGTCGTAGACATGTGTCGACGCCCTAAGTTTTTAAGAAAGATTTTAGTACAGTTTATATACAGCGGTTATTAACTTAATGTGTCCGAAATGATACAGCAAATTCTTCAGGGATTACCAGTGCACTCTAGCTTATGATATTGATTAATTTGCATTCAATAGAACGTGATCGTGACTTACTATCAATAATATAGAAAGTTTATAAAGGATAGCGTTCCTATGATATGGCTAATTAGATGGAGTTCAATGTCCGTCTCACACGCCACAATGTAGGTAAGAGTCGACACGAATATAATATAATTTATTATAATATAATATTCAACAATTATCACACAACGCCGCCACAGATTACTAAACGCCGCCTAGTCCCAAGCTAAGCAGAGCTTGTGGTATGGGTACTAGACAACTGATAAACATACTTATATATTTCTAAATACATACATATATAGATAAATTACACCCAGACACAGAACAAATGATCGTGTTCATCACACAAACATTTGTCCTGGGTGGGAATCGAACCCACGACCTCCGGCATAGCAGTCAGGGCCACTAACCACTAGACCAACAGGCCAGTCAATATAGATAATATGTCTTTTTATAGTACCGTACCTCAAACCTCTTAGAGCAGTGGTGGCCGAATGGTAACGGCCCTGACTTACGAGATGTAGGTTGCGGGTTCAAACCCAGCCAGGCGCAATACTTTGTGTAGTTTATTTCATCACCACTGCTCTCAAAACGGTGAAGGAAAACATCATGAGAAAACCGGCATGTCCTAGAACCAAAATTCGAAGACATGTGACATCCATCAACCCGCACTGGGCCAGTGTGGTGGATTACGGCCCATTCCCTCTCCTAGAGAGGAGGCCTGAGTCCCAACAGTGGGAACATTATAAGGCTGCTATGTACCTCAAAAGGAAAAAAACAGAACCCTCATAGGATCACTTCGTTGTCCGTCTGTCTGTCAAGACACTTTATCTCGGGAACGCGTGGAGGTATCAAGTTGAAATTAAAAACAATGTAGGTACTCAAGTCTATGGTTAAGCTGTGATAAAATCAAATTTCTAAGTTAGCGAAAAAAAAAGATATTGCCGTTTATGTTGCATGACTTGATTCCGCCATCTCCTTTCTACCATCGGACAACTCGACGTACGGTGAGTATCCACCCTTACATTGTTGAAACTTCAACGGTCCGGACTAAGCGTTTCGCTTCGTCGTTTAGGTATACCGCGTACATCGAAGGACTGGAACAATTTGCCTGTTGCGGTCTTCCCGTCCAATATAATTTAGGTGTCTTCAAGGCTAGAGTGAATAGGCTCTTAATAAACTAGTGCGCCTCACCATCAATGATTGCATCTCTGCTCATCAGATGGGATCGCAGTCAAGCACTGGTTTATATCAATAAAAAAAAAACGTATATTACGACATTCTCACAGGAAACAAAATTCATAGGGTACTTCCCGTTGTCCCAGAATCCTGAAATTCGGCATAAAGCAAGGTCTTTTAGCACTGGCATAGGAATAAATCTGAAAACAGAACATTTCTTTTTCACACAAAAACACCTATATTGCGATTCGGAAAAATCTTCGAGATTCCATTCGGGAATTTAACTATTTACATAGGTAAGTTGGCACGGAATTCTCAGTGCACGAGTCCGACTCGCAAATGCCCAATTTTTAGGGTTCCGTACCTCAAAAGGAAAAAACGGAACCCATATAGGTTCACTTTGTTGTCCGTCTGTCTGTCTGTCTATTTGACTGTCAAGACCCATTATCTCAGGAGATATACTCCATATACTCAATTCTGGAGTCCCTGTAGCTGTGAAAAAATCAAACTTCTGAATTAACGAAATAAAAAATACGGCCGTTTATGTCGCGAAAAACGTATATTTCGACACTCTCAAGATATTCAAAATTCATAGGGAATTCATAAGGTATTTCCGCTGACCTAGAATCCTGAAATTTGGCATGAAGCAAGGTCTCATGGCACCAAGTATAGCCAGGGAAGACCCTGTACCACTAAACGCTTCAAAAAGCTGTCATTGCGGATTATATGTCCAAACATCTTAAAGATTCGCAGTTGCACAATCGCACCTGTTGGTAAGCAAAGATTTATTATTCACACTTGACTTGAAGACGTATAAGTACCAACCGCTTGAAGTCCACTCGTAAATCTGTCCGACCATGACATTATTTTACCCTGTCTTCATATACGCAAACCCCATCAGTGCCCATCACCTCCATAGGATGCAAACGCTCCAAAACTGATTCAACCGAAAAAACCTCGGAGCTTAGATGACGCCGACACTTAGATGTCAAAATTCTCACCATCCACTAGTTCATGAAGCCTTTGCAAACCTTTTTCTGATACTGCTATGAAACATCGCAACCCCCTAATCACATCGACCTCCCGATACGAACCTTCCCGCGTCTCCAAGATTCAGCGTCCCAGGAATATTCTCGTTACTCCTGACGCAATTGCCCTGCTCCGAGAGAACCGTAGGAAACCTGCACCCTTCGAAATCACAGATCGCTTCAACGCTCCGTCAATGTCCACCCCATCCCTTGCTCGAAGTAGCAACGCCGCTGAGCCTGTAGTTTCAAATTCGTCGCTTAATAATAATCTAAATTCGATCCAGCCTGTCCCTTGCTGTCCTTCCCCCTTGACTTCTTAAGCCGAGTTCCGAACACCACAGGGGTGCCCTTAGCGTGTGGTTGCTTAGGCCTAATTTCCACGGACGCGTAGCCTCATAGATGCTTCAAAATACGCCAGACAGCTCGAGAAGCACAGCGTTCCTACTGAACCCTGACCACGAAGCATATTGCACGCGTATGTTTTCAAACATTTGTGACAGTGCCGTCGGAGGACGAAGGCGTTCCGTACGTAAGAAAATAAAAACGTGCTTTAGCTCGATGTACGCCCCGATGTGTGACATGCGGTACGGCAGGAGTCATGAAGCTTGCATGCAGTGACGCGAGAACAACGCTACTGCTCCTTCGATAAAGTTTCATAGTTTTAGATGTAAGTTGTGAGCAGGCGTACATCAAACGTATAGTGGCGAATACACGTCTATGAAGCTACGCGTTCATGGATATTAGGACTTATTTTTATAAGTTCTAGCTGGAGGTTTTAATTTACTATGACCGCTACAGGCAAGTGAATGGCCTATTCAAAATAAAATCTACTCGTAAAATCATTTCGTCAATTGTCACGCTTTGACGCTTTCCTATTTTAACCTCAACGCAATTAACTTCCGAATTGACACTCCACAATTAAACCATGAACTAATAAAACAAAAGAAAACACCACATTTTTCTCTCGCCATTAGCCACAGCAATCCGTCTATCAAGTGAAGTCGTATCCGTCCGGCCGTCCGGTAACCGTCCGGACCGAGCTCGAGTTGTCGATGGCGCGTAGTGTCCCACGCGCGATTCAAGGAGATGTCAACAAAACCGGAGGGGCCCAGCAGAATTGGAGCCTACTGGGGCCATGGGTTGTGCGAAAGAGAACTCCGGGGCACTGGCACTATGGCAAAGAAGGAATAGTAGTAGGTTTTAGTCAGTAAAAGTCTGACACCCTCCCGGTCCGCCCAAGAGCGAGAGAAGTCATTGGATGGTTTCCCACTTAAAAAAAAAGTGAATCTGTACAACATTCATCAAATAAGCCTGTGTACTGTAATCTGTAGAAATAAAACAAACATGGCATTACAAAAACAATGACCATGCAACAACTCGGACTTTCTGAGAAGCGAAGAGCCGTTACGATGTTCTTGTTAAGTTGGAGTGTTACTGATAGCGAGTTTGTGATGCTTTCTTCCTTAAACTTATTTTTTAAATACTATAAACTAGTACTTTGACTGCGATCCCACCTGATGTCAAGCAGTGATTAAATCGTTGATGGTGAATCGCACTAGTTTATTATAAAGAGCTTATTCAGTCTAGCCTTGAAGACTTCCAAATTATAATAGGACGCGAAGACCGCTGCAGGCAAATTTTTCCAATCCTTCGATGTACGCGGTATAAACGACGAGGCGAAGCGAGATCTTCCGCATGAAGGCAAATGTAAGATGAAAAATGAAATGCATTCGCTTTATGATGTTAACAACCAAAAATCTCGCTTGCATCCCACTCACAGTCGTACCACACATAAAAATATAACCGAACGAGATTTCTACTTCATATTTCATTTTGTAATGCGCATGAGTGCCGCAAACTTATTCAATTGATAAAACTATCGGTTTAATATCAATAGTACAGTAATAATATATAGTATACCATAATCAGCCATGAGAGCAGTGGTGGCCGAGTGGCAACGGCCCCGACTTACGAGTTGTAGGTCGCAAGTTCAAACCCTGCCAGGCGCATTAGTTTGTGTAATTTATTTCATCACCACTGCTCTCAAAAACGGTGAAGGAATACATCGTGAGGAAACCGGCCTGTCTTAGAAGCAAAAATTCCTTTTGGGGATTACGGCCCATTCCCTCTCCTAGAGAGGAGGCCTGAGTCCCAGCAGTGGGAACATTAAAAAAGGCTGATTATGCTATACCATAATCAGCCTTACATTGATCCCATTGCTGGGACTCGGAATGAGATGCAATCCACCACGCGGGTCCCACGGGTAGTGTGAAAGCGAAACCTGGGGCCCGTGGACGAAGGCAAAGAAGGAACAGGAGTGGGTTTTTAGTCAGTAAAAGTCTGACACTATCTCCCGCTCCGCCCAAGGCGAGATTTGTCATTAGATGATTTTCTACCTGAAACGGGGGGGATGATGCGGGTTAGTGGATGTCACATTATCTTCGAATTTTTAGTTCCAGGACATGCCAATTTCCTCACGATGTTTCCCTTCACCGTTTTGAGAGCAGTGGTGATGAAATAAATTAGGTAGTTACACAAAGTAAAAAAGGCCTTCCACAAGGTGGACCGATGACCTGGTGGGTCGTGTTAATCAGATGGATGTGAGACGCACAGGATCGGTCGTTATGGCGACACTTGGGGAGGAATATGTCCAACAGTGGACGTCTTTCGGCTGAAATGATGATGATGATGATGATGACACAAAGTAAAGTGCTTCCCTTGGTTTGAACCCGTGACGAACAACTCGTAAGTCGGGACCGTAACCATTACACCACTACACCACTAATTAATATAATTATTTACTTAATGATTTTTCATTATTATCTTGCCCTCATCCCGATCTATTTGGCTTTCGCGCAACGTGTCTGCTCCTTGCATACTTCTCAAATCTTCATCTCAGACAGAGAAGGTACAAGAGAGGACCCTTGTACCTTTATCATCTTGCACACAATCCATTAATCGTTTCCCTTCCTCTTTTTATAAAGCTATACATATTAAAAGCTTTCTTTCAAATATTTTCTTCTTCCCTACGCATCACAATATGCCCTTACCATTTTTAGGGTTCCTTATCTCAAAAGGAAAAACGGAACCCTTATAGGATCGCTTTGTTGTCGGTCCGTCTGTCTGTCAAGGCCCTTTATCTCGGGAACGCGCTGAGGTATCGAGTTCAAATTAAAACCATATACGCAAGTCTGCTGTCCCTTGTTGCTGTGAAAAAATCGAACTTCTGAGTTAACGGAAAAAAAAGATACGGCCGTTTATATCGCAAAAAACGTATATTTCGACACTCTCAAGGGAATCAAAATTCATAGGGTACTTTCCGTTGAATCCTGAAATTTGGCATGAAGCAAGGTCTTATAGCACAAATACAAGAAAAATTCTGAAAACTGTAAATTTGTAGTTACGTCACAAAAAAAAAAACTTTTTTTATGATTCGGTAAAATCTTCGTAACTCAATTTGAGAACTAAAATTGTTTTCACAGGTAGGTACGTTTATATGGAACCCTCAGTGTGCGAGTCCGAATCGCACTTGCCCGGTTTCTCGCTTTAGGTTGGAACGAGAGGGCGTGTTAGACTTTTACTGTCTAAACCTCACTTGTGGCCTTCAATTGACCTTTGCGTTCTTTACGGTCACTTTTTCAAACATTCCTCCAGGCCTAGCAGGCATCGACCCTACTAGCCCCTTCAGTTTTGCTGACATCTCTTTGAGGCGCGTGTGGAACTCTACGCACCTTCGACTTAGGCCTGGTTCTTATCGGACAGGCGGACGACGAGCTACCTGTTGCTCGTCGTTCGCAAGCCTGCGTTTATAACTCCTTACCGATTTCCACACCACTTTTCTATCACCAGTGCCTTTTTGTTTTGAGTTTTTCAAGGCTAGAGTGGATAGGCTCTTAGTAAACTAGTGCGCCTCATCATCAACGATTGCATCACTGCTTACCATCAGGTGGGATCGCAGTCAGGCACTGATTTATAATAACATGATTAAAAAAAAGTTGGCAAAGCAACAAATAACTCTTCTATACTATCTCTTGTTGGAGCGTGGTGTGTTAGACTTTTGTTGACCTGTGTTCCTTCAGCTGCCCTTTGCGTTCCAGCCCCCCTAGTCAAGTTACAATCGTATCGTTCGCGCCGAATGCCTCGAGTAGGCCACGCCTCCGATTCCTTTGTTCTGACGTCATCTCAACGCTCAGTCACGTGGTCAGAACAAAGGAATCGGAGGCGTGGCCTATTCGAGGCTTTCGGCGCAAACGAAACGATTGTAACTTGGCTAGGGGCGCAGGGCCGCGGTAACGTTCGAACAAACACATTATTAATTAATTGTCTTTTATAAAAAAATAGTTTTAGTGTAAGCTATTTTTATGTAAAGATAGGTCGGTGCACAAAATTTCATAACTGTATCACGAAAAATCACAAAGTTATAAGCTTGTTATGTTACCTGGTTTTCCGTACAAATACATGGTCACCGGGCCATCCGGGTGACTGAGAGGTCGTTTTGCCCCCGCACCCAGCTGTGCGCTAGCCCCTAATGCCCGCTATAACCTGCCGTGACCTGTGCTGTACTTAGTATCGGGGGTTCCAACTTGTGACCTTTTTAGGGTTCCGTACCGTGTCCGTCCGTCTGTCTGTCTGTCAAGATCCTTTATCTCGGGAACGCGTGGACCTATCGAGTTGAAATTAAAACCATATACTTAGGTCTGCGGTCCCTTGAAGCTGTGAAAAAAAAGATATGGCCGTATAATGTCGCAAAAAACGTATATTTCGACACTCAAGGGAACCAAAATTCTAGAGCACTTCCCGTTGACACAAAATCCTGAAAATTTGCATAAGCATGGGCTTACAACACAAGTATAGGAATAAATCTGAAAACAGAAAATTTGTTGTTACGGCAAAAAAAATTTTTTTTTGCTATTTGGGAAAAACTTCGAGACTCCAATCAGGAATCGAACTCTTTACATAGGTAAGTTTGTACGGAACCGTCCGACTCGCACTTGCCCACTTTTTTAAATATTTTTGAGAAAAAATATAACATACCGAGTTTCAAAATTATTGGAATCGATTCAGTTACTGATTCTGAACAAACTATATTCAGGTTTCGCATAAACTAAAAATAATGTATAATTATAGCATAATCAGCCTTTTAATGTTCCCACTGCTGGGACTCAGGCCTTCTCTCTTGGAGAGGGAATGGGCCGTAATCCACCACGCGGGCCCAGTGCGGGTTGGTGAATGTCACATGTCTTCGAATTTTTGGTTCTAGGATATGCCGGTTTCATCACGATGTTTTCCTTCACCGTTTTGAGAGCAGTGGTGGTGAAATAAATTACACAAATTAATGCGCCTGTCTAGGTTTGAACCCGTGACCTACAATTCATAAGTCGGGGCCGTTACCACTCGGCCACCACTGCTCAATAATAAAAATAATTATAGCAATGGTCTGTAATTCCTATTACGTAATTAGTTTGTGTATAGATATCTATAAATTAACAATAGCCAGTTCTTACCACGCATGGTTTAATTTGAAAGTCAGTTATCGTAATTGGGATAACAATCCGGTTTGATCAATTAAAAGTTGCAATTTTTCCACTTTGTTATTGCGTTGTTATAGTGGGCTTTACTGCGTAAGTTTAAATGGAGTTTGGAGATAAACGTAACGATAGTAAAAAGTATGGACGATTTGTGAAATATTATTATGGAGAATGGAACGATTTTCTAATTACGATGGTTGTTTATATGTATTTGGCGAATATAATTATGATATTTAAATATTAACTAACTTTTTATTTAGTTCCTTACGTGACCGAATCAGGAATGAAAGTATCCAAAGGAGAACCAAGGTTGCCGACATAGCCCGAAGAATCACCAAACATAAGTAACAGTGCTTAGGGCACCTTTCTCGCAGAACAGGGCCTCAAGTCTGCTATTACAATAGTGTCAGAATGGTCTATCATTGATTTCATAATTGTTGATTTTGACAAGTTTGGTAATCTACTAATATAAGGACGTCACTATGACTTTCCAATGGTCAACCACTGACACTCCATTGAAAGAAGTGGCATAGAATGGTAATCTCGTACATATTGACAAATGAATGTCTGACGTATGCGGTAATCTACTAAAATTTTTACAGTTCGTTTGATCAGTGACCTACCATTAGAACGTCATTGTGCAGTCATTGCTTTTAATAAGTTCGATATTGTCATTCTACCACAACTCTATTACGAGACCTTTGACCGATCAATGATCGATCATTGTAAATTAGCAGATTACAAACTTTTAGCAAAATGACAATGGATTATTCCATTATTTTTTTTTTTATAAAAATAAAAGACTTGGGCCCCGGAATAATGGTCGATGGGGCCGAAAGGTTCTGGAGTAGCGACCGCGCTGGAAGACGCAGCGTTGATAGGTCTCCCATATGAAGAGCTGGTGGGAGCCGCGAGAATCCGATGGGTGCAAGTCGCACAGGACCGTTCGTTGTGGCCACACTTGGAACGAGCCAGCCCTCGTGGTCAGGCAACGTGTCAATAAGTCTGCGAGAAATTTACTTGAAAAGGAGACTCGCTCTCGGACCCCATAACCAAAGCATTTCGACCCCAAACGGATTAAACTGTAATTACCAATAAGGTTACAGTATTCGCGCCGTTTAAGGGTCTAAGTCTCAGAAGCCGGAGCGGTAGCGTGGTTGTTGAATACTGAAAGTTGTATGTATTATTTTTTTAGCTGACTGTCGTCGCTGTCTAGATATTTTCATAATACGTTCGTCAAGTAGTATATGAAGATCTTTTATGACTGAACTAGCACCTTGCCAGCGGCTTTGCCCGCGTGAAAGTAGGTTTTCCACACAAACTTTGGACCCCCGTTTCATCTCCTTAGGGTGTGAATATTGGAAAATCCTATCTTAGTCCTCGCCTACGTCATAAAAGAAATCCTCGTGCAAAATTTCACGTTCCTGGACCCAGTAGTTTCGGCTGTGTGTGTTGATATGTCAGTCAGTCAGTTTCTCCTTATATATAAATAGATGAATTATGAATACCTACTATTCATCACAACTTTATTTACTTGGGCTTCAATGTCAGTAACGATGGTTCGTACGAGAAGGAAGTTTTTAGGAGAATTGGCTTGGCTAAGAGCGCCATGTCCGAGCTTGAGAATAATCAGGATCGCAACATCTCCATAAAGACCAAGGCCAAACTGGTACACACTCTGGTTTTCTCGATCGAGAAAGTGCTGAAGCATCCCAGGTTACGAGTTTACGATCCTCAAAATTGAGGAATACGACGCAAGGATGGAAGACTATCCACCACCTCACTGGTGACGACTGAAAAGACCTGAAAGAAGATCAAGCAGGTATCTATATATAGGTACTTATAATTATTATTCATGGTATGGGTCATATTAACACTACTGAATACACATTTTATTACCTAATTAGGAAACTCTTTAATATCTGGGAGCTCTGGAAGAGTAATTCGTCAACTCGTACCGCATACCTACGGCCCAAATCTTAGATATATCTCTTGAACCAAAAAATAAGTTGATATACAAAGGTGAGATAAACTCAAAAAGTAAGATTTCTGACAGTCAACCTATGAATAAAAAAAAAGAAAGCTCACAAAAAATATCATCATCATCATCATTTCAGCCGATAGACGTCCACTGCTGGACATAGGCCTCCCCCAAATGTCGCCACAATGAACGGTCCTGTGCGTCTCGCATCCATCGGATTCCCGCAACCTTCATCAGACCACCTTGTAGGGGGGCCTTCCAACACTGCGTCTTCCGGAAAAAAAGATATACATATATGATTTATGATATTTACAATTTTAAAATTTCGTTCATTGACTGGAATTATCTAAGAATTTGTCTAGGTTCAATCGTAAATCTAACTTAATAAATATTATTTAATATATTTACCAAAACATAGATTAATTAACCTTAAACCTTAGAGGTAACATAGTGTAATAATTGTTTGAAGTTCCATTCACTGGATCACTTACCCTATTTCATTTGCTTTACTGCCAATTTTGTTTTGGTTTTTACAGTTATTTAGCATTTGATTTTTGCATTTATTGATAAATTTGTTAGTTATCAAACAGTTTTTTCATGCATATCCCCTGATATCAAGTGGGAGTGTATCGAGATGTGGAAACGTCGAGCTATTCTTAGACGTTTCCTCAATCAAACACTACATTAACCTATTTGGTGCTCAGCCTCGATTTCTTTTTATCGGATTTAATTTGTAAAGACTGAAAGACAAGAAACTTATTCGTATATATGCATATGAAGTAATGAATTTAGTAAGAGCCAGCCAAGTAACACAGATGTGATTTCTCATGTAAATTGGATAGATGCAAGTGCCAAATAATTATTTTTCTTGGCGTATACTGACTGTACAAAATATACTTTGGAATTTTTCTTTTAGCTAGTGCATGATGTTAATTGAGATTGCAGAGCTACGAAAATATTATTTGGTAGGTTTGTTCTCTTAACCCACCGCTTTTAGGCGGTTGACTGTTTTTCGCACTAGTGCACAATTTTATTACATTTATCGTATCGGGCTGGGCGCGCGTCGACCCAACGAGTCACGCGTCAATCATCACGAGTTGCGCATCAATTCCCGTTTATTTATGTCTTAGTAAGTGTATTGAAAAACGTCGTTTGATACACGTGGAAATTTTGTTACTGCAGCCCTCGGCTCCATAACATCCTCGCCAAGGGTCGGGTGAATGCCGCCTCGGCCACAATGAGAAACTTTCTCCACTTGTATCAAAATGTACTATTCTGGTCTTTTATCAGTGAAAAGTTTTCCATGAACTTTTTCGTTATTACCATCGGCATCGTCTATTTACCTCGCCTTTTGCCAAGAATGTTGGGGTCGGCTTCTAGTCCAGTTATCCAGCTAACAATCAATATGATGACAGACCTGTTGGCCTAGTGGTCAGTGGCTCTGACTGCTATGCCGCCGGAGCCGGAGTTCGTGGGTTCGTTTTTTCGATGGACACGATCATTTGTTCTGTGTCTGGGTGTAATTTATCTATAACATGTATGTATTTAGAAATATATAAGTATGTTTATCAGTTATCTATTACTCATACCACAAAAAGCGTAGTGTGAAAGTTGTAGAATATTAGATATTATTTATTTATTTATTTAAACTTCATGTACAGTAGTGGTACATAGGCGGACTTAATGCAACAAGGCATTCTCTACCAGTCAACCTTTGGGTTAAAAAGACAATACTGTGGCACAGAATAAGAAATAGTACAAGTACAGAAATTGCACTCCGTGATAGCCAACATACGAATTTAAACCTACTAACAACAGCGATAATGTCCATAATACATTGCACGGCACGGACACGACCTTGATTTTATTAGCCTACTAGATCCAGTGGCGCTCGTAACGAATCAAAATGCACCGTAAGTCCGCGTGACGAGAGTCTCTTTTATTATGCCCGTTATGCGCCTTTGAACAGGCCGCTCTTTTTATAGGGTTAGGACTGGTGTGTTTTTGAAAAATGTGAAATAGGTACTTACGTTTTATTACATAAAATATAATCAGATTTTCTAAAATTATATGGTAGATAGGTACCTAATTGATTTCTACCTATTTACTTATATCCATACTTTAAAAAATATGTTTTTAAAAGTCATCTCATAGAAGTGTCAAGAGATTGTTTACATTTAGTTAGGTATCTAAACAAATGAAATAGGTAATTAAAATGAAGTGTATAATATGACTTGGTTGGTTTTGTATGTGCGTTAGCTTTGCGTTCATATGTAATTTTTAAAAGGTAGGTCGTTTAAGACGTTATTATACATAATAATTAACATTTTGTAAGATATAATTCCAATTATGTTGACCTTGCATTAGTAAGGTAGTCACTAGTACTGGGAGGTCTACTATATGGAATGATTTTAAGGTCATTGACTCGTTTACGTGAAAAATGTCGCAAATACTTGAAATAAAAACTCGATAGAATATTCGGTAAAGAATTCAAAAATATTTTTTGTTAGCACGGGTCAAGCGGAAAATCGAACACGCGTGTGACACTCTACCGAAATAAGCCTCGCAAGAGAGGCCGCGGGCGTAGGCAGATTTCTATACCTATAGTTAGAAGTGCGCCAGGCCTGACTGTGGTAGGTTTGCACAATAAACAAATAACAGATACTTCAAACAGAAAAAAATAAAATAAAAAAAATTATAGTAATAAAATACATATATATATATGTTAAAATTATAAACTAATAAATACTATGAAAAAATACTTAATAATAATTCTGACGAAGACCAAACTAAAGTTGAGAGGACTTCAAGTAGTAGTTCCGTATTTTACTATACATTTTTTGTATTTTATTTTTAATTTTTTTTAATTTTTTTATTTTATTATATTTCTATATTCATTTATCTCAGGACCCTGAGGTCCTGGACCTTTGGAAGGCGTACGAGGAGCCGAAACCAACTCGCAGAGGCCCTTTTAGACGCTTTAATGGAAAGTGGTACAAACCGGTGATTATCCCTGTACGTACTATGCTAGTTGCATCCAAGGACAACCCCCGGTTGGTGGGAAACTATTGCGACATTTGGAAAACTAAGATATAAGGCTATGGTTTATGGAGTCTTAAGTGGACTGTTTACCAGGAACTATGTTAAGACTATGGCCCCTGCTTAAACAATGTTATTAATATCCATCGACAAAAGGCAGGGGGTGACTTGCACACTCAATAAATGGGCCCCCATAAACGGTCGCTAGCATGAAGTGACGTAGCAACAAGAGGGCAACATATCCTGAGGTGCTTAAGGAGTGGAGAGGTATACCACGGCTATCAGGACAATCCCGGAAGTACGGTCAAGATCCCTACCAGCACCTTACTGGATTATACATCCTTCTCCCGAGCACGTTTGCTCTTGCGAATCTCCACTCAAGCCAGCCAATAAAGGCAAGAGAGAGGTGGGAGCTCTGTTCCTCGTCAGTGTTCACTACGGCCGGCCAATAAAGGCAAGCCGGAGATGAAGAACAAGAATTTTCCCGGGAGATCGGGTCCGTGGGGTCGCTAATGCCCAACAGTTCGCCACAAAACTGCACTGCGGATTGTATCTCTCTTAGTCTGGCCCCTCACCCTAGGCATATTACGGCAAAGCAAACTTTACCGATACAGACCTGGGGTATATTGGAGCACGCAAGCCCCACCACGACGTCAACGTAGAGATACGGCGATGGGGTTATTATATTATTATTATAATATTTTATATGGTCCTACTCGCTTCTTACTATCCGTAACGACTGTCTAAGATTTACAAAGCGCAGAGGAATGTTAGGATGGTCACCCATCTACAGACTGACCCCGGCAAGCGTTGCTTAACCTTGAAGATGTGATTTTGCGACTGTTATTATTATAACCAAGAGCTGTCTTTTCGTTATTACCTATTGGATATCTTTTGATTATTGATGAGTTGCAAACACACCCCGCCGGAGACGCCCCAGGCGTTGGCACTACTACTGGACATCGCAGGGGCAGGTTTAAAGACGGCGAGATATGAGTAGCTCGCCGTCCAGCCGTCCGGTAACGACCAAGCCCGGATCGAAGGCACGTTGTGTTTCACCCGCGCCTCAAAAAGGTTGATGGGCCAATTAGAGCCGACGCCTGCCAGGGCTGCTGATTGTTAGGAGTTATCACAGTCCTCGCAAAAAAGGACAACTGAAGAAACTAAAAAATCTTTAAACAAAAAAAAAACCGACTTCACTAAAAAAAAACACTAAAAGGATCAAAATAACTTTAATTACGGAAGTCGGTGTTTCTCGGTATTGTTTGTTTTTTATTTAACACCGACTTCCGAAATTAAAGTTATTTTGATTCTTTGTGTTTTTTTTAGTGAAGTCGGTTTTTTTTTTTAATTTCACACTTTTTAGTTGCGATACACTTATAAACAGAGTGCCTATTTCTCATGAGAATTCCAATTAATCCAAACACTGCTAGGTTTCATTGTTTTATTATGAAGTTCCTGTGTCTACCTTCCACCTTCCGGCTCTATCATCAGATCAGTTCGATAGTACCTTATAGCCAAAGTGCATCTCATGACAATTCTAATAAGCCCAAACACAGCTAGGATACATTGATTAATTACGGAGTTCCTGTGCCTACCTTCCGGCTTCCATCATCATCATCAGATCACTTCTATGATACCATTTTCAACGTAACTATTCAGAACCATTCATTTATTTGTATTGTCATAGTCGCTTAACTATCTTGATTGTGATATCTTTGTGAGTATGAAGATCCGTTGACCATTTCTGGTCTTCTTCATCAGTTCCACTTCATCAAATGTTACTTTTTGACTAAATGCTTAAGTTCTCGATGAAAATACCAAAATCACTATATGGTTGCCTATAATATTTGAGAAGTTCCCTTGATTCCTCATGGATCCCATCATCAAAACTGGATTTTGAAAAAAATGCGACCAATCTGGATGCATATCCTATAAGGGGAAATTTTTTTTTTGCTAATCGGTCCATGACCGACGGAGTTCTCAGGTAACAAGCATAAAAAAAAAATATGATGATAAAAAAAAATACAACCGAATTGATAACCTCCTCCTATTTTTTGAAGTCGGTTAAAAAAAGAAAGTACAACCAGCTACCTACTACCTTACTTTTTTCTTCCGATACCTGTTGAAGTGAATTTCGCTTCATATCGAGGGTTTCATGTTGAGATGGATGTGTGGTGTGACGAGAATGGATAAAGTGAGAAATGAGTATATTAGAGGAAGTTTGAAAGTGGCGCCAGTGACTGAAAAGTTGAAAGGGAATCGTTTGTCTTGGTATGGTCATGTAAAGAGGAGAGATGAAACGCATGTTACTAAAAGAGTTATGAGTATACAGGTAGATGGGTGGAGAGGGAGAGGGAGGCCAAAGAAAAGATGGATGGATTGTGTGAACAGTGATATGAAAGAAAAGGAAGTTAGTGATAGCATGACGGTTGACAGGATAGAATGGAAGAAAAAAACATGTTGTGCCGACCCCAAATAAGATGGGACAAGGGCAGGAAGATGATGATGATCGAGGGTTTTCCCATGAAAACGATCGAGCTCCATAGCCTTCACAGTCTTTTTCTTTTCAAGCCGATGGTAGATTCTTTAGGGATTCCCGATATACTTCTTTGATTCCAGAAGTTGGCTACGTCAATTGTAGCAACGGTGACATTCATTAAGTTCTCCAAAGTGCAGGTGTATGAGAACTTGGAGCATTCACTAACGTGAAGCTCATGTTATAAACAGGGACACTGCACTCACATTGGGTATCCGACGGGTCTATAAAAATCCATTTCTTCAAGTTGTATAAGATGGTGATAGTAAATTTATTTCAGTAAGTTTTCACAAATAAATAATTCAAAAAAATTCAAAATATTTTTATTTCACATAGGCCCACATCAACACGTGACACTTATAAAACGTCAGAAGGTAGTACACGGTTCCAAATAAGCCGTTTGCTATAGAGAATAACCGGCAAGAAATTCCATGGTTACGCTTTTAAAAAAAGTGGTTGATATATATATTTCCATTTTACAGTATTGATAGATATTATGTGAGAACAGTGTAGAGTTGTAGAGCAGTCAATATTGTACCCAAAAGCACAGTAAAAATAATCATAATAAAAAAAGTGAGTCGTCGTAATAGGAAGTAATCTAAGAATTCGTGGAGTATACAGTGTTCTCACATTCACATTATAAAAAAGAGGCTATATAAAGAAAGCAAGAAAAATATGAGTAATAACAACTATCAATAAATGAGATGTTAACAAAATAAATTGCTAATGAATTTAAGTCTAAATAATTTAAAAAAATATCAGCAATGCGTTACAAAAAAAAGTATATATTAAAACTAAGATGGAGCAGTTAATAGACACAATATTAATGAGTTACCAGGGGACCACATGTGCAGAAGTAGTCATTGCCAAACAAGCGTGTCTTCGATATAGTCTTTAACCTTATAATACGCTTGTTTTGGTTAGGACACGCTTAATATGAGTTTTGAATTTTCCCTCGCTAAGTTCAGTTACCGCCTTTGGCACCTTGTTATAAAAGCGTATGCTGTTTACTAAGAATGACTTGCTAGTCTTAGCTAATATCCATTTGGGTAATACAATTTCGTGTTTACTACGCGTGTTTTTGTTATGAAAATCGCTTCTAATTTTAAAGAGCCCTAAGTTTTTACGAACGTACAAAATGCTTTCTAGGATATAAAGAGAAGGCAGAGTCAGTATATCTATAATTATAATGTTTTTTATAAGTAAGTACCTAGCTCCTGCTTTTCACCTTTTTATTTACAGACCTCTATTTACTTTGAACATCGCCTATCAACAGATTATAGCTTGACCCATTTTTCCAACAACCTTACCGCAAAAAAATATGTCTCCATATCTTCATATTAACTGCAAAACGAGACGATAATATCAAAAAACAGATTAGATATACAACGGCACAGTTTAATTGTATATTATCATTTATTATCACATGTTGACATTGCATCGGCCATTGTCGGGTGTTATCGTTGTCTTATCCGAATGATAATATGCGCACGATTGCAAGAGATACGAGAAGATAAAGCTGTTTATCGGTCAAATGTGTTTATGGTAACGTCGATAGACCTCAATTTTCTTGGCGAAGGTTTCGCCCTAATTTTGCTAGAAAATAAATGGGTTTCCATTACAAATTTAAGAAGAAATTAATAGATCTTATTTTGAGAAGTTATAAATATCTACAACTCCAGTTTGGTTCTTCTGCATCGATTTTTTTTATTTCTCCGACTGAAATAGTATTTACTCTATCTGTTTCTTAGAGGCATGTGTTGTTATATTATGTGTGTTTTTACAGTATAAGTAGTAAAGGCTTTTCGATAATTATAATAGATAACAATTTTAATATTTTAAAATAACATTTCAATATTTTATGAAATATCTCCATTAGATGCCTATCCCATGTAATTCTCTATGCCATTTATACTTTATACATATTAGGTATAGTTGTAATCAACTCTGATTGATTTTGAAGTTTTTCATTTCTTCAGTTTGAGCATTATTCTTCCTTGGTATTCTTTTTATTATCATTGATAGGCTCGTTTGGTATCTACTGGATAGAAGTGCATTTTGTTTTCTATTCCATTATTTGCATTCGCATGTGAAACAATCATCATTAATTCCAATTTGTTGTACAATAAATGATTGCTTCGTATTTACTCTGGTAAACCTCAATAATAAAAAAAAATAAAGTCTGTTGACTTTAATTACAGCAATAAAAGTTATACACAAAACAGTTCTGCTGTTTTTAGGCAATGCTTGTACAAATAAACCAAAATATCTTGTTTTTCTTTTCTTTTATATCTTCACTGATAGTGTCATGTATACCAGAAATGCAAGCTACCAACAATTTATCTAATTAAAATAATGTTCTCAATATCACAAAGATTGTACTATCTTATATTTTGAATGCGTCATATCGTAAAATAAGACATTATCTACTTACAGGAGCTATTTCAGCTAATTAGGATCTGAATGAAAAAGACAAGAAACAAAATGACGGTGACAGAAATATCTTTGAAGATAGTGATAATGATGTGTGTAATTAAAAAGATGTAAGCCTTATTGGATGAAATGTTGAAGAAATAATACATAACAATGATTGAAGTAATAGTAACGTTAACAAAAACTCACGTACACAGTGAAGTGAGCGTGTATCGGCTCCAATGGCGGCCGGTCACGATCCTTCATTCGGAGACTTCACGACGACGACCGGTTCGGTCAGTTTTAGATCGGCCTGCGCCGGCGCACCGCACGGCGACGGCTCGCCTTCCACGCATCATCGAATCATCGTTTTTTAATCACAAAAACATTCTGTATTATAAATAAAACAGTGTACCAGTGAGTTTGAAACGTTTTAAAACAATCGTGCCCACAATTTTCAGTTCATGGTTTTTCTACTTGTGACATTTTGCATTGCAACTTTGCATCCTGTGTTGTGCTAAGTTTCGGTACGGTGAAATTGGTATCGGTACGGGTCCCAGCATCTCGTGTCGATTAGTACAACGATTTATCTTGATTCAACAAAAACTGGTAAGTCGATTTATACGTGCGCTTTCTTTATTGTTTTCGTTTTGGTCCTGCTGTATACTGTGTACATCTTGGGTCTTATTATGCATGCATACAACAATATAGGCGTTGGTGAAGCAAATACCTCTTTTATTGGAGTCATTGTGGCTTAATTTCCATATCTGATATGAATGCAGTTGAATAAGACTTTCTTGAGAAGTCTCGTTTTGCTGTTTTGTAATGTTGGCTTGAAGGAAATAGCAAATAGGTTACTTGGAGAGTAAACCTTGCAAATAGTTATAGCCATGTTAGATCTCTCAAAGCATTGTCAAAGTTTCATGCGCTTTAAGACAAGAAAAAAACAATGCGCGTTCGGTGATAAAATCATTAAAGTACCTGTTAGTTTTGAACTCTTAAAGTAGTTAAGTTTTTTGATTTTACAGAACTTTATTCCTATAAGAATCTGCTATCTGTAGTCTCAGACTTCAACATCCTTTTTTTTTCACTTAGTTTGAATTCCTATTTGATAGGGCCGAAATTGTGCCCACTTGAAACTTTTGGAGTAGTTGATGAAAAGCTTTATGAAAAGAAGAAGAAAAGTTGATATCCCAAAAAAATGTTCGTAAATGTTCTAATGGATATTAGAGAATATGCAAAGTATTTGCAAACTCTCATTTAAAATTTACTTTAACTCCGTAGACTATGAAACGAATTGATTAATCAATACCAATAAAGAATAGATTAATGAAAACCTTGGAGCTTGATTGACTTCTAAAGACAACGTTAACAGTAACGTTATGTACATAAAAGTACATACAGACATGATCTACAGAGTATCTCCTTTGGATTTGAGTTCATTGACCCATAAAGTACGCAGATTCATTCATACTAATCTGATGCCAAACATAAGCCGTGATTAGGAGCTTGATTGAATAAACAGTGTTAAATTTTTTCAAAGGCATATTTATTAGTTATTAAATTTTTAGGAAGGACTATTGACCGTGTGGGTCTATTAAAACCAAGTAAAGATAATGTAACGTACTCTGAGGTAGAGCATTATGGTCTTTCTCAGAGTTGACAGGTACTTACATATAAATTTTTGTTTAGACATTTGTCAAAAAAACATCCATCCATTACAAATTGTTTTATTGGTAGAATATGATTGATTTCATCACCATTGGGTTTCATTAACGTACCTACTTATTCGGTTAAGTACTTGAATTCAATTCGTCCTGATTGTAAATCATAATCGTCATTCTCAAACTCGACCTAAGCAGTAAAGAGGTTAGGTTCATTATCTTCTTCATCTTCCCGTCCAAAGTTTTTTCTGCATTTGCTTCAATGTCATAAACCCGTTTGCTGTCTGGTCTGCGAACAAAAGTTTATTAGCGCGTTTGTTTGACAAGTTTTAGTCTAAACAAAGGTGTCTGAATGCCTAACAATTTTAGAACTATTGCTGATCTCCTGGCAACAGTAGAAGAAAATATGTTGTATTCAGAATCAATCCATTATTTTTTAAATTTATTGCTGATGATGATGATCAGAATCACTCTATACCTACTACACGAACTACTAATCTCTATCTCTAAATAATTTATTCTTGTTCTCTGTTTACTTCTTCTTTACCAGACAATGGATCATCAGCGAGTAAGTCCGGACAAACTGGCAGACAGCTTACAGCCGATATCACATGATACGTTTAGGGATAATATTATGGTCCGTTAATAGATAATTTCTTAAATGCAATTTAAATAGGCGTTCGAAGTACTAAAGTTAAAGTTGTTTTGCGTGGGTTAAAATTATCATTAATGTGCATACATAGTAACAAAAATACGAAGTCATCACTAGATAGATGTCCCGTATGGAATAGTCACGTTCTTAGAATTAAGTGCATATTGACATGCAATCGTTTCGCTCACAACTGTATATCATGGCATTGATTTACGAAATAAAAGTTTCATTGTGTAATCTAATGCTTTTGAACGTACTAGACGATCTTCACATTTTAACGAATTAAAATGTGAAGATCGTCTAGTACAGTATACAGATATGGTTAGTTAGTAAAATTTATACCTAACTAAATTTTAAAGCATAGTATTTTTTTGTATATTTTGCAATTTTTGACAAATCGACAAGAAAATCACCAAATCGCACCTTTGGGGTAACAAATACCCCAAAGGTGCGATTTGGTGATTTACTGCGTAAAAAAAGTTGGTATTAAAATGTTAAAAAGTAAAGACAAAACCGATACAGCAAAATATTTGAACGAATACGTGAGATGTACTCAGAATAATGAACCAAAGAGGTCACAAACCTTCAGAGAGGCCTAGATATTATCAGCCGAGTGAGTTATAAACTTGACAGGAGATTAAAGGCTTATTCTTGAGATCATCCATGATTCATTCGATATTATTTGTAAGAAAAAACGCACAATGTTGCTTTGAGTGGTACACCAACGCAAAATTATAAGCACTTTGCTGTTTGTTTACTACAATGGAAGTGATGAGAAAATGGATCATAGTGTCGATGTGTGAATGACGGATAATTAAACAATAATGTATCTGATGGGATTTCTAAAAATGACCTACTTATTTTTGAAAAAAGCGCTTTATAGAAGGGTTTCTATAAATAGGAAATATAATTTTCAACGCCTTTTGAAAATCATCATCATCATTTCAGCCGAAAGACGTCCATCGTTGGACATAGGCTTCCACCAAGTGTCGCTACATCGTCTGGTCCTGTGCGTCTCATATCCATCAGATTCCCGCAACCCTCATCAAGCCATCGGTCTACCTTAAAAGTTCTTCCAGTACGCGGTGGCTACTCCAGAACTTTTCGTCTCCAGCGACCATCTGTTCTGCTAGCAATGTTCTCTGCCCACTACCACATGTTTGGTGATTCTTCGAGCTATGTTTTTAACCTTGGTTCTTCTGCGGATATCTTCTATTGAGAATCCATTTTCGCATTTTCATAAATCCGTTCTAAATTTTGAAAAAAGTATATTAAAATTTCGCTTTTAAATTGCGTTACCTAATGAAATATTTTTTTTTTTTATTATTATAATAATAAAATTTATAATAAGCGTTGCCTCGTACTAGAAATTAGTCCTGTATCGTGGGTACCATACAAATATATGTATGTTCCATGCGGGAATCGAAACCTTGACACGCAGCGTATCAGCCAAACGCTTAGCCTATGCAAACAGAGGTGTTATTTTGTAGAAACATGATTCCTTCTTCTATCCCTTAACTGTTTTCTAAGATTGTTTATTAATTAAGTTAGTGTTGATTACAGTAATTATTAATTAAGTGCTGTGCCTTGTTAAGTCTCGTAAATTTTGCAACGGGATTTTATAGCTACCTAGCTTTTGGATTATTACTTCGGTAAATTGCTTGTTGTTAATTATTATTGCGTAGTACCAATACAGTAGTCAAATTATGTTTCATTGATTATGTTTAGTTCCATCTCTTTCTTATTGGAATGAGTTTGCGGTCTCTCTGTTATTTCCTCAAAAACTTTCATATTATAGTGATGTTTCGTTCTCATTACAAAGAATGATTGAAGAAGAAGAAGAAACGCAAAAATTTAATGGCAGTGGGCAGGGCACATTGCTGGCAGAACAGAAGGTCGATGGAGCTGAAATGTTCATGGGCCCAAGCCTACTATTTTTATAAATTCGTCATTCCAACACGATCCCATTGTCATTTTGCTAAAAGTTCGTAATCTGCTAATTCATAATGATCGATCATTGATCGGTCAATGGTCTCGTAATAGAGTTGTGGTAGAATGACAATATCGAGCTTATTAAAAGCAATGACTGCACAATGACGTTCTAATGGTAGGTCACTGATCAAAGGAACTGTCAAAATTTTAGCAGATTACCGTACCTATACGTCAGACATGCATTTGTCAATATGTACGAGATTACCATTTTATGCCACTTCTTTCAATGAAGTGTCAGTGGTTGACCATTGGAAAGTTATAATGACGCTATTATATTAGTAGATTACCAAATTTGTGAAAATCAACAATTATGAAATCAATGATAGACCATTCTGACACTATTGTAATAGTAGACTTGAGGCCCAGGCCTCAATTTGGATTGATTTTGACAAGTTTGGTAATCTACTAATATAATGACGTCATTGTGACTTTCCAATGGTCAACCACTGACACTCCATTGAAAGAAGTGGCATGGAATGGTAATCTCGTAAATATTGACAAATTAATATCTGACTTTAGTGGTAATCTGCTAAAATTTTAACAGTTCCTTTGATCAGTGACCTACCATTGAAACGCCATTGTGCAGTCATTGCTTTTAATAAGCTCGATATTGTCATTCTACCACAACTCTAGTACGAGATCATTGACCAATCAATGATCGATCATTACGAATTAGCAGATTACGAACTTTTCTCAAAATGACAATGGGATCGTGTTGGAATGACGAATTTATAAAAATAGCAGACTTGGGCCCCTGGAGTGAAGACCGCGAAGCCACAGAGTCTGTAGGCTTCTCAAAAGGTTGACTGATGACGTGGTGAGGGTCGCGTGAATTTGATGGATGGGAGATGGTGTTCCAGGAGCCTTATCATGAAGCCTTAAAATGTTAGTCGTGCGAGGGAGGAAGAGGGAGGGGAGCTATACTTCCTATACAACATTACTTTTAGTATATGCGAAACCCGAAACACGTGTCTAATATTTTTACGTAAAGAATCTATGTACAAAATTTCATAACTGTATCATGAAAAATCACGAAGTTATAAGCTTGTTATGTCACCTGGTTGTCCACACAAATACATGGTTACCGGGACATCTGGGCGACTGAGAGTTTGTTTTGCTCCCGTACCCAGCTGTGCGCTGGCGCCTAATGCCAGCTATGACCTGCTGTGACCTGTGTTAAACTTAGTATCGGTGGTTTCCAACTTGTGACCTTTTTTAAATATTTTTGGGAAAAAAATATAACGTGGTGTAAAAATTATTGAAATCGATTCAGTTACTGATTAAGAACAAACTATATATTCAAGTTTCGCTTTTATTAAAAAACCATTTTATCCTAAAAAAAAACTTTTTACAAAAAAAAAATAACCGACTTCACTAAAACAATTAAAATAACTTTAATTTCGGAAGTCGGTGTTTCTGGTATTGTTTGCTTGTTATTTAACACCGACTTCCGAAATTTAAGTTATTTTAATCGTTTTTGTGTTTTGTTTTTTGTAGTGAAGTCGGTTTTTTTTTGTAAAAAGTTTTTTATTTCACACTTTTTAGTTGTGATACACTTATAGCTAGAGTGCCTATTTCTCATGACAATTCGAATTAACCCAAACACTGCTAGGATACATTATTTTAGTATGAAGTTCCCATCCACCTCCCGGCTCCATCATCAGGTATATAAATTCGATTTTACCTTATAGCCAAAGTGCATCTCAAGACAATCCTAATAAGCCCAAACACGCCTAGGTTACATCGATTAATTACTGAGTTCCAGTGTCTACCTTCCGGCTCCATCATCATCATCAGATCACTTCGATGATACCATTTTCAACATAACTATTCAGAACCATTTACTTATTTATTTGTATTGTCAAAGTTAGGTACTTAACTATCTTCATTGTGATATCTATGTGAGGGTGAAATTCCGTTGGCCATTTCTGGTCTTCTTCATCGGTTCCACTTCATCAAATGTTACTTTTTGACTGTAAATGCTTAAGTTCTCAATGACAATACCAAAATCACTACCTAGTTGCATAGAAAATTTGAGGAGTTCCCTCGATTCCTCATGGATCCCATCATCAGGACTAGATTTTGAAAAAAAATGGGACCAATCTGGAAGCATGTCCTTTAAGGGGAAACAAAAATTTTGCAAATCGATTCATAAACGACGGAGTTCTGAGGTAACTAACATAAAAAAAAAATGATGATAAAAAAAAAAACAGAATCGAATTGAGAACCTCCTCCTTTTTTTGAAGTCGGTTAAAAGGATCACGTAGTAGGCCCCCCGACCCGTGGTAACTCTTTCGAATAATCTGGCAGCCCTATTTTTACGCTGCGTACTAAATGGCAATCAATGATGTTTTTTTTCTGTAAACTTTAGTTTTAACTATCCAATTCGCTATACCTCCTTAATTAAACTGCGTGAGAAACAGAATCTCACTTAAAAACTTACGACCACCAATGAACTTAATCAAAATATAAACCGTAACGGCCAATTAGTTTTACACACAAAAAACCTCAGACGTATAAAATAGAAACAAATTAAGATGAGTCGTAATCAAACATTTGGAATGATATACGATATTTGAGACGTCATTTGGAGGCTATTAAAAAGGCACACGTCAAAAAGGTGTGATTTTGATATTATTATAATGACTTGACAATTTTAGACCTCGAATATATCCATACCTACTTATAATTATGAATGCGAAAGTAACTGTCTGTCTGTTTGTTTGTTACCAGTTTACGTCTTAACGACTGAACGGATTTGGATGAAGCTTTGACACACGGGTAGATCACGTCCTGGAATAGGACATATAACTTATTTTTGTACCGGGAGTATGTTTCTTCGGGATAATTTCCGACTTTTTTTAAACGAGCTAGTGATAATATAATAATAATAATATAATATAATATTCCACAACTATCACACAACGCCGTCTAGTCCCAAGCTAAGCAGAGCTTGTGTTATGGGTACTAGACAACTGATAAACATACTTATATATTTCTAAATACATACATATATAGATAAATTACACCCAGACTCAGAACAAATGATCGTGCTCATCACACAAACATTTGTCCTGGGTGGGAATTGAACCCACGACCTCCGGCATAGCAGTCAGGGCCACTAACCACTAGACCAACAGGCCAGGTATAATATGTTTAATATTATATACCTTTTGGGATTGACTAGGTAAGATAGTCGATAGATAGCATAGTCGTAAGCACAGTAGCTGGTTTTGATAGCCTCATTGGTCTAATGGTCGTAAACGCTAATAATATATTTGCTAATACTGGTCCTGGGTTAAATTCAAGGTTCGGGTAAAGTATTATTGGGTATTACCGTAAAGTGGGGTTACTTGGCCCTGAGGTATAACTTTGACCCGAACTTATTAACCAATAGAAACACAGTTTCTCATGTTTCTATTGGTTAATAAGCTTGTGCCAAAGTTTTAACCCCAGAGCCAAAATTTCACCGCGGCGGCGGTGGTCCAAATTCTGGATTTGTACTCGATTGAAGACTCTTTTGTAGCCATTTTTGCAACCTTATAGGCCTCCTATTCAACGACAGGTCAGCTTATACTGGTTTATTGCTGGCGTCATACTCGACAACATTGTAACGTGAGAGATATCTTGTGCGTCCTTTTACTAATCTTTAGAGCGGTTATTTAATTAATAAAGGTACTTAATTAAAATAATGTGGCGTGTTTTTAGTACGCCATAAAGTCTCCATACAAAAAAAGAAACATAAACTATAAGATTTTTTGATAATGAGTTTTGCCGGCACCGTATTTGGCAGGAGATTTACGAAGGACATTAAAATATTGCCTGTTTCGTCCCTGAGATACACACTCACTATTACAACATACATTAAAAATACATAGTCCTCTATTCTGATCTCTCACTCTATCACTAAATGGTTTGCTGGAACAAAACTCAACTTTGAGTTAAGTCTGTCCCGAAAAAAAGTATTTCTATTTTATTCTATTAGAACGAGTTTATAACTTACACGAACCCTGTTATCCACATATTACAAAACGTTTTGGGAACATTCATTGTGCGTACAGCTAGTGCCGAATTCTTTGCCGGAATCTGTGTTTCCTGATGGCTAAAACCCGGGAATCTTTAAGTCAAGAGTGAATAGGTTACTTCTAGGTAAGCGCGCTCCATCGTCGACCGCATCGTCGCTTTCCACCGGGTGCCCGACCCCGATTTTCAGCCACCCCGTAGGCGTGGACTTGCGGACAACAAGTAGCTCGCCGTCTGGCCTTCCGGACCCAGCCCAATTCACGTAGTGTACCACGCGCACCTTAAGAGATGTCAGCAAAACCGTAGGGCTGGACCTAGCAGGGCCGAAGTCTACTGGGGCAATAGCCCCATGGGTTTACTACCGAAAGGGAAACCCATGGTCCTGGAACGCAAGGTCAAAGAACGAACATAGGTGTGGTTGTAGTCAGTAAAAGTCTGACACGCCCTCTCGCTTCAACCTAAGAGCGAGAGAAGTCATTGGATGATTTCCTACCTCAAAAAAGGTACGTCACCATGTCTGTTTGTATGAGTCAGTGATATTCCCATAAAATGCTAGGTTTAATAGTATGGTGTTTGATTACAGAGGAAGGAATATGAGACTTTAAGTCACTATATTTTTATAGTGGCTGTAGTAGAATTTGATAGTTGCTCATAAGGAAACCGAAGACTCTAGATCCTGTTACTAGATAATAGTAATTTGAAGGCCTTATTGCATGAATTATAAAGAAGGGCTTTAGCCCTACTTAATTTTTTTTCGTTTGGGTTTTGTATTAACAAAACCCTCTAAACTGTTGGTAGTTATAAAATAGCTCTACTTTAGAAAAGTGTTCTTTGCATGGGTAGGTACATGGTGGACATCCCACATATACGCACAAAACGTTTTGGGAACACATTCATAGTGCGTACAGCTAAGGAGTGGAATTCCTTGCCGGAATCTGTTTTTCCTGATGGCTACAACCCGGGAATCTTTAAGTCAAGAGTGAATAGGTTACTTCTAGGTCAGCGCGCTCCATCGTCGACCGCATCGTCGCTTTCCATCAGGTGAGATAGCGGTCAAGCGCAAACCTATCAAGAATAAAAAAAAAAAAAAATACCAGACAACATAAAATATGACAATCTTCAACAACAATTTAAATTTTTGCTTCTTTTCTTCTTCAGCTTAAAGTTTTGGGCACGCCATAATTATGGCGGTAAGTCCCCTCTTTGTGTGTGGAAAGACACAAACAACACGGCGTCCTCACCTTCCGCATGACGCAGGTTCTCACCGGACGTGGTAAGTTCGGGAAGTTCCTGCCACCGGATCCGTGCGAAAGAACCACGCGCGCCTCAAGGAGATGTCAGCAAACCGTATGGGCCCAGCAGGGTCGAAGCCTACCGGGGCCATGGGTGATGCGAAAGAGATCCCCGGGGCCCTGGAACAATTGCAAAGAAGGAACAGGAGTGGATTTTTAGTCAGTAAAAGTCGCTCCGCCAAAGAGCGGGGGATGTCATTAGGTGGGTTTTCCACCCAAAAAAAAGGATACTTCTTACAGGAGTATATTTACCCTAGGATACCAAAGTATCCATTTTTTAAGATTTTTTTTAATTATCCCAAGGGAACATTTCCTTGGGAAATTTTTATATTTTCATTTCATTTGTTCATAATATCGTCAAGACATAATGAATCTCTGGTCAATATTAAGGAAGGAAATAATCATAATAATATTAAAAACGAATCATAATTTCTTAGTATTATAACTTGCCATCTCAAGAATTCTTAGAAAGATCAAGCTACTAATACAATAGCTCTACTTCATAATTTGAGATCAGCTAGACTATCATCTCTTGCTTTGCATTGCATTTTCAACACTCGTCTTTGCGCCGAAGGTTGTAAATCCATCAGCACGCTTTTTTTTAGGCATTCATTTAGTTGTCGCCTATCGTGAGTGAAAACTTGAGTACTAATTCTTTTAAATTAGGCGCTTTATATTATGAAAGTTAATATTTTGTAACCTTTAAAATAATCTGCGTTTATGCCATGATGGTTAATTATGAGATAAAATGTCAGATATGGGTGTTTTCTTAAGTTCCTCACGTAAATTGGCACTCTTTTTTAAAATATATGTAAAGGCTTGAATTTCGTTTTTTTTTTTAATTTTTATGTCTGGTTACACCTACTACGCGTCGAACTCCTGCAAATGGAAAGTATATCACAGGTACATACATAATTATGGTACCGTTGGGGCCTAAAGGTTCCGGAGTGGCGACAGCGTACAGGAAGACGCAGCGTTGGAAGGCCTCCTACAAGGTGGACCGATGACCTGGTAAAGATTGCGGGAATCCGATGGATGCGAGACGCACAGGACCGTTCATTGTGGTGACACTAGAGGGAAGCCTATGTCCAACAGTGGACGTCTTTTGGCTGAAATGATGATTGCACGTGACTATTCGTAAATTATTTTTATTTTGTTTGGGGTGAGAAATAATCAAATAACTTCTTTTGCTTGCGCTCTGGATGGAGCGAGAGGGAGACAGCCAGACTGTTACTGACTAAAAACCCACCCATGTTCCTTCAGTTCCCCTTAGTGTTCCAGGCATCGCGGTCACCTGCAAACTGATTGTACTCAAGCTGGCAATATAAATTGGAGAGGAATGAGGGGCAAGGTACGGGGCTACTTTACGCTACATTTTTCCGTGAATCTTGCTGCTTGCATAATTTTGAAAAAAGAGGCGTATAGTCCCTTGTACATTTGGCCGGAGTTAAATGGACAGATACTCGTACTGCCGCCGTGCCGCCCTGTATTGCCGGCATGCGGCAGTACAAGTATGAGTGCATTTAATTTCGGCCAGCTGCGCCCGATTAGAGCCCCGCTGACCTTTAAATCCATTTTCTTTGGGAAATATTGATTACATTATGCTATGTACATTCTGAAGAACACTTAACCAGCATTTTTTTTGTGTCAATATATGTCTAAAGATCGAAGCCGTTTGAAAGGAGTAAGGAAAACAAGTGAAAAAATATCATGTCGTTAAAATTTTGTTTTTGGCAAAAGTATTAGTCATACGAAAAAATCATATGTTGATAATATTGTACATGAGTTTATAATAAACATATATTTTTTTCAAACTTATTAGCCTAGCCGTTACCGAGGAGTAGGCTTCAGAGAGTCACTGGTTTATGGCACTTCTCGGGTGCTAAGGCCCATCATTTTTGTTTTCTGAGTGCAGCAAAATACTAATAGCACAGAAGAAGAAAGAAGAGAACAAAATTTATAACACAGGAGTCGAAAATTTACACCCCTAGTTTTTAATTAAGTAGTACAAAAAATGGACTCTATCTGCACCCGTTACTAATCATATTATTTATGTAGTCAAAAGTAAAAAAAAAACGAAATCCCAAAGTTGTCCACGAAAATTTGTCATAATTGGTAAATTCATAATTGAATCAATTATTCATAACAATTGCTACTAGAAAATACTACGCGCAGTGTTTTTCCATTGTTTTTCATTCATAATCAAAATCCTGTACAATATTTCCATAAATTGGGTGACATTTTGGGATATAAACAAACGCTAATAACTGTGCTGTTTATAAATATTATTTAATGAGACTTTACTTAAATAATAACAAGACCTTTTCTAATAAGCCCTTTAAGTATTTATAACAATTAAAAACTAGTGGTGTATATAATATTAAAGAAGTTTCTCAATTTTTAAAGTCGTTCCGAACTGTAATCTTTAACAGTCTGGATGTGATGATTGATTAAAACTAATTGAGGAAGATCATTATTCCTGAAGCCTCATCCTCAAAAATACGGCCATTTTTATTCGTTACTTCCAGAGAAGCTCAACATTTTCCTTGTCCGTTATTAAATATTGTAATAACCAGTCGGGTCTAAAGATCGGGAGGTTCCTGCATAGGATTCAGGCGGAAGCAACGCCCGGGTGTCATCATTGTGCGGACCACCCAGAGGACACGGTGGAGCATACGGTGGAGGTGTGCCCCGCTTGGGCGGAGCACCGCCGTGTCCTCGTGGAGGCAATTGGCGGCAGCGACCTTTCGCGTCCGGCCCTGGTTCAGGCTATGGTCCGGAGCGAGGAGGAATGGCAGGCGGTCGCCTCCTTCTGCGAAGCAGTAATGCTAGCGAAGGAGGAGGCTGCACGCGTGAGGGAACGAAGGTCCTCACGTCCTAGCCGCCGTAATTCCGACCCCGACTACCAGCCACGGTAGACGCGGGCTTGCGGACGTCGAGCACTGGGTAGCTCGTCGTCCGGCTGTTCGGTAATTAACCGGACCGAGCCCAGTCGTTAACAGCGCGTAGTGATCCTCGCGCTCCTCAAAGAGATGTCAGCAAACCGTAGGGGCCCAGCAGGGCCGATGCCCGCTAGCTAGGACCGCGGAGAATTTCTGAAAGGGAAACCCGTAGTCCTAGAACGCAAAGGGTAATTGAAGGATACAGGTGTGGTTTTAGTCAGTAAAAGTCTGACACGCCCTCGCGCTCCACCCAGAGCACGAGAAGTCATTTGGATGATTTCCCACCTTAAAAAAAAAAAAAAAAAAAGTCGGGTCTAAAGATTGATGACTGACGTTGAAAAAATTACATTTAAGTGAAAGTTAAATGGAACCGGGACATGTAAATCACAATTAATTAAATGCCAGTAGCCAGTTCGGTATTGCGGCCTACGGTGACATTACTTAAAATGTGGCTTGTTGGAAGGTACGGTGGGCGTAAAAAGTTGGAAGCTATTTTGTATGAGTGCTGTCTTTGAAATAAAAATATTTAGTTAATAGTACTTAACAAATTACTGAACATTAAAAAAATCATTACAGTCAACAACGGATGTTACTAAAAGAGTTACGAGTATAGATGTGGATGGATGAAGAGGGAGGTCAATAAAAAGATGGATGGATTGTGTGAGAAGTGACATGAAAGAAAAGGGAGTTAGTGATAGCGTGACGGGTGACAGGACAGAATGGAAGAAATAAACGTGTTGCGCCGACCCCAAATAAAACGGGACAAGTGCAAGATGACGATGATGATGAAAAAAAAAACATCACACTAATATGATAAAGGCAAAATTGGGTATAAATATGTTTGTGTGTAGGTATTTGTGTGTCTATGTTTGTGACTCCTCTACGTTCAAATGGCTGACCTGATTGGAATAAAAATTGGGACACGGATAAATCATGTCCAGGAATAGGACATAGGATCCTTTTCATATCAAGAATGATGCACTCGTTGAGTCGAAACTCCAATGTCTTAAATTTAGCATGGACGCCAAGTTACTAGCCTGCCGGTTTTCTACTGTTTACATTTCGGGGAGTGTATTGGAATTGCTCAATTTAATTGCGCTAAACCCGTTCCATTATCGGACCACCAGACATACGGCCTTGTGCCACCGGTACATGGTGGGCATCACACCCATACGTACAGCTAAGGAGTGGGATTTCCTGCCGAAGTGTGTGTTTCCTGATAGCAACAACCTAGGGGTCTTTAAGTAAGACTGAATAGGTTACTTCTAGGCAAAGTCATCAGATGAGATAGTGGTCAAATGCGAGCCTATCAATGGCAATAAAAAAATGGTTTTCTTTGGTTGATTTTCAATTTTTACGTGTAGTAGCCAGTAGGTGATAAATGTGTTTGCGTTGAGGACCACAAAGTTAAACAGTTCTAATTTTAAAAACCGATCGTGACGTAACGGCCGCCATGACAGAGGGAGCGGTTGAAGCTGTCAAAATAATTACCACAAATAATGTCATATTGACAGCGGTATGGACAAATAGACACAGTGGAATGTATAGAGTTATAAAGGGTATAGAGTCGGTAATGTTTCTGAATGAAGTTGTGGATGTGTGATATCAAAACAAGTAGGAAGACGTTTATTGTATACCTTTGAGATTACTGCTGGTATTTTCATTAAGAGTTATAATAGATTGATGCATTAGGAGTCCGAGTGAGAATGAGATAATATAAGTGCTAATAGTGAAAAGTGACTGTGTAAGATTTTATCCATTTCGTGGATAATTATTAAAATAAAATCTATTTTCAAAAGAAAGATTTTTATTCCCTCTTTAGAACTTGATTTTGAATCATTGTAAGCGATGTATGAGGTGTACATTTATTTCAAATTATAAAATTGTTTTCCGCAAAGAAAAAAAATAATCTTAACACGTAATTTTTTTTTTAAACAAAGGGGACACAAACCTGAAGGTTTTTGAATTTGTTTTTCACGAAATTATTGAAGCTCTTTACTCTGATCTTCTGTTTTATCAAATCAATCAACCCTTTAACGTAGGCCGTTATAAGGTTCATTAATTTGATAAGACTTCGGATATATCCGACCAAATACTCCATCTTGTCAGCTCTTCTGTCAAATACGGGGATTGAAGAACCAGATAAGATGGAGTACCCAGTCGCAAACACGACTCTGGTGGAAGTAAAAACACTAGTCGGACCATTTCGACGCGAGTGGTTAAAGGGTTAAATAAACACGTGCTTTAGTATTACAGATTCAGGTCATTGTCGACTAATATTAATCCATGTTTGTGTACACAATTAGAATGCTTATCGTGTTTATGTAACAAACACGAATGTCATGTTATTAAATGAATGTTGACAATGACATTATTTAAGTTAACGTCATAGATTTATTTGCAAAAGATATCAAATTAATATGATTTTAATCTTGCTCGAAAGAGTTACTGTGGCCCTGGAACGCATATAGTATCTGAAGGAACACAGGTGGGCTTTAGTCGGTAAAAGTCTGACACTCCCTCTCACTCTACCCTCAGCGGGAGGAGTTATTTATTAATTTCCCACTCTCAAAATAATAATAATTATGATTGAAAATTACTAATACCTAAACATGAGATTTGTTGTTAAGTGATTACAATAATTTTACTATTGCTTAGGTAACCTGTGGTCCTAGAACGAAAAGGGCAAATGAAAGAATATAGATGTGGTTTTAGTAGATAAAAATCTGACATGCCCTCGCGCTCCATCACAGAGCGATAGAAGTCATTAGATGATTTCCCACCTCAAAAAAAAAGTATTGCTGAACTTGGATTCCTGGATCTCAAAAAATCTCAAAGTCAAAGTCAAACTCAAAAGTTTTTATTTCACATGGGCCTACTATACACTTATAAGTGCCCATACTTATAAAACGTCAGAAGCTTGTGCGTGGTCCAAATTGGTCGTTTCCTATGGAGAAGAACCGGCAAGAAACTCCAGAATCAGGATTTGAAACAAGATGTTAATTAAGAAAACCTGCATTAGCACAATCAGCGTTATAATGTGCCCACTGCTGGAATTCAGAGCAAAAGGGCTGTAATCGACTACAAGGGTCCAGTGTGGGTTGGTCCATTAATCCTAATACCCCAACCTACCTTGTACATGCGTTGTGATAAAGTGCATCCCCTAGATGTATAAGCTGAGGTACACTTTTCCACTATTATTTAGGTATAGGGCATAAATATTTGCAATGGCTCAAAAGACTAGTAGTCATGGCCTAGTGTTTAATATTTTTTTATGTTTCGAGTTTAAATCTCGCCAGTACGTAGCATTACTTTGTACTTGGAGAAATAAAAACTTTCAAATAAAACAAAAATGTAGTTTTAAAACAGTCACTTAGAAAAAAAAAAACGAGAAAATAGTATAGTACTATGCCTGCTCTATGACATTCCGAAGACTACATCATATATAACAAATATGTAGATTAGTGTATAGTTCACATGTATAGAGTACCAACAGCAAAAAAAGAAAAACTTATTACCAACACTCGCTCGACGTAACGCGGGCACTTTTTTTGCTAACTGTACACGGAATAAATTATAAGCTATTACACTCATTTAAGATAAACATCTCGTATTTTGATAATGAGTTAATAAATTAGACGAATTGCTTTGTCAAGTATTATTTGTAGAGGTAACATTATGGACACACATACCTTAACCACAAAATAGATCGGTACAGAAGTCAATCTCATGTATGTACTTCACTTTTCATACCTACGCTCAACGATCGCGCTAGGGTCAGCGGGTGGCGCCGAACTGTCCGTTTGCGACCGGGCGCGGTGATAAATGCCTACCTAATCTGAGAAAGAAAGAAAGAAAGAAAGAAAAACTGTTTATTCGCGCGAAATGACGCAATCTTAAATCTGAATTGTAAAAATATTACACGGCCAAAAAATCAACTTCTCTTTCTAGGCGCGGGGCTTGTTCTGTGTCATATTAAAACAAACCATCAAAATACAAGCAAATATCTACTTACCTCTCTGAAACAACTGGTAGCCTAAAAAACGTCAATTCACTGTTTAATGTTGAATTAAATAACCATCCACTGAACAGTTAGAATAAGGTTTTCTTTTGTTGGTTCATTTTTCCACAAAAAAAGTTCACAGATGCGTGTCTCAAACGGATAGCACTCGAGCTCGTATTGAGCTGAATTGAGCCGAGATATCGTGTCCTTGAGCAGTGTCTATGTGTGCGTTGCTCAAGCGCGCTTTGTATGTAGATTGACTTCTGTACCTATCTATTTTGTGCCTTAACTGTGTATACATAGTAGAACGAAATAAAGAAATAGGTATGTTAGTTTGTAATTTATTTTGACATATTTAAAATTAACTACATATAATATTTTATGCCCGCGACTTTACCCGCGTATATAAAATATAGCCTATGTCACTCAGGAATAAAGCAGCTTTCTATCGGTGAAAAAAATTTTGCAATCTTACTAGAGATTACCTCCTATAAACAAAAAACATAAAAGCAAAAAATCATTGTATGTATGTTTAATATTAACTACATATTTAATACCGAAACGATTTATTCAAAAATTGATTGCTATTTTTCTTCAAAACAAAACTTTTTTAAATTATTATTATTATTATTGACAGGTTTGCGCTTGACAACTATCTTACCTGATGAAAAGTGACGATGGGGCACGCTTGCCTAGAAGTAACCTATTCACTCTTGACTTAAAGAACCGCAGTTTGTAACTATCAGGAAACACAGACTCCGGCAGGGAATTTCTTTCCTTTTCCCCTAAACATGGGACGTAATTAGCCCCTAAGAATAATCTACCTACAGGATATTTGCAAGTAATCATCATCATTTCAGCCGAAAGGCGTCCGACATACGCCTCCCCCAAGTGTCGCCATAACGACCGGTCTTGTGCGTCTCGCATCCATCGAATCCCCGCGACCCTCACTAGGTCATCGGTCAACCTTGTGGGAGGCCTTCCAACGCTGCGTCTTCCGGTACGCGGTCTCCACTCCAGAACCTTTCTTTTGTTATTTATTATTGTACTAGCTTCTGCCAGCGGCTATGCCCGCGTGAAAATAAGTTTTTCTATACAAACTTTGGACCCCCGTTTCATCTCCTTAAGGAGTGAATTTTGGAAAATTCTCTCTTAGTGCTCGCCTACGTCATAAATGGAAACCTTGTGCAGAATTTTATGTTCCTAGTCCCAGTAGTTACGGCTGTGCGTTGATATGTCAGTCAGTCAGTTTCTCCTTTTATATATATAGATTTCTAATCTAGTTTACCATTACGTTGCACCTACCATGTTATATTTCTGCACCAACCTAAGGTCGACTGGTAGAAAATGCCTAAGGCATTAAGTCTGCCTTTGTACAGTGTTTCTTACTAGTGCATATAGTTTTAATAAATACCCCTTTCGTCTCCATCGACCATCTGTTCTGGTAGCAATGGGCCTTGCCCTCTGCCACTTAAGTTTGGCGATTCTTCGAGCTATGTCGGTAACTTTGGTTCTCCTGCGAAATATCTTCGTGAGAATCTTCGAAAGGAACCCACTTATTCAAGAGCTAAGCAGGTAGGTTCTTATCATCAATCACAGAAGAAGGAATGCAATGAATGTGATGTTATCAAACAATCTCAGCGCAGCTGATAACGTGTTCAATTATTTAACATCAAATCCAAATAAACTGAATTTCTACAGAATTGTATTATCTAAATCCTCGGCAATTATTTTCTTTATATGTTATACCTGTGTGCCTGATGGAATTTCCCATTGATATAACTGACGATAACCATACAAACTTTCATCTCATAATAAACAGTTTAGGGGATGTCATTTTTTAGGGTTCCGTACCTCAAAAGGTAAAAACGGAACCCTTATAGGATCACTTTGTTGTCCGTCTGTCTGTCTGTCTGTCTGTCTGTCTGTCAAGACCCTTTATCTCGGGTTCGCGTGGAGGTATCGAGTTGAAAATAAAACCATATACTTAGGTCTGCGGTCCCTTGAATCTGTGAAAAAATCGAATTTCTGAGTTAACGAAAAAAAAAACGATACGGCCGTTTATGTCGCAAAAAACGTGTATTTCAACACTGTCAAGGGAATCAAAATTCATAGGGTACTTTCCATTGACCTAGAATCCTGAAATTTGGCATGAAGCAAGATCTCATAGCACTAGTAGGTATAGGAAAAAATCTGAAAACTGTAAATTTGTAGTTACGTAACACAAAAAAATAAATTGCGAATCGGAAAAATCTATTCGGTAATTGAACGGTTTTCATAGGTAAGTTTATACGAAACCCTCAGTGCGTGAGTCCGACTCGCACTTGCCCAGTTTTTTTTTGTATGAAAAGGAATATGAGTGCATCTAATATTTCTATACACAGTATTTTAGGCTGTACAGACGTTGAATCTCAACAAAATGAATTTAAAATTTATATTTTTATCATCGAGATATAAGTACTAACGTACTAGAGAAGACACCGTAAATTCCTACTTTGTCTCGTTCAACTGCGGCGATCGCGCCGCACTTTGTCGAAGAAAACGCGTAAGTGCCGTGATTTACATGGCGCTTAAGACCTTTTTGCCGAGAATAAATACACTTCCTCATCAAATCTAGCGCTGTGGTAAATTAGTTACAGTTTAGACGAATTGTTATTATTTTAGCGCTGCAGCGAACTAAAGATTCAAATTACGAAAATAGGACAATTCAGTTATTTGACGTAGCTTCTCTAGTACGTTAGTACTGAAATCTCGATGATTTTTATACTAACTTTTACAAGCAGCTTTGCTCGCGTGAGAGTAGGAAGGAAGGGTTGAGAAACGTGAGAGAAGGAAGGAGTTTTTTTTTTATAGTTGATAGGCTTGACCGCTATCTCACCTGATGAAAAGCAACGATGCGATGATTTATGTTTCCTTGAAATAATTCCAAGGAAACATAATCCCGAGATAAAAAGTGTCCTATGTACTATTAAAAAAAAAGACATTTATTTCAGGTAATTCAAAAGACATTTATTTCAATATCCACTGAACAGTTAGAATAAGGTTTTCTTTTGTTGGTTCATTTTTCCACAAAAAAGTTCACAGACGCGTGTCTCAAACAACAAATTAAAATGATTATATGTAATTAAAAAAATAAAATAAAATTACAATGCCAATATTCAATAAATAATAATTCCAAAATTTTATAAATTAAAATTCAATAAATTAATATCTATTCAATAAATTAAATTCAATAAATTCAAATTATAATAAAAATAAGACACCATGTTCTATGCCTTGAATTTTTAAGTATTATCTAATTTAAAAAGATAAGTACGTTTTCGGATAGCATAAATCGTTGTCCTTGGTTTATTTTAAACTTGCCCATTTGGGCCTTCGAGCCGGATATGCTATCTAAAAACGTACTAACAAAATATTATAGGTGCTTATTACTTTTATAATATTAGTATGATTATACATATTATAATCATCATCATCATCATCATCATTTCAGCCGAAAGATGTCCACTGCTGGACAGACCGCCTCCCCCAAGTGTCGCCACAATGAACGGTCCTGTGCGTCTCGCATCCATCGGACTCCCGCAACCGTTACCAAGTCATCGGTCCACCTTGTAGGAGGCCTTCCAACGCTACGTCTTCTGGTACGCGATCGCCATTCCAGAACCTTTCGGCCCCAACGGCCATCTGTTCTGCGAGCAATGTGCCCTGCCCATTGCCACTTTAGTTGGCGATTCTTCGTGCTATGTCGGTAACCTTGGTTCTCCTGCGGATAGCCTCATTCCTGATTCGATCACGCAAGGAAACTCCGAGCATAGCCCTTTCCACTTCCCTTGCCCTTTGGGTGACTTTAAGTCTTCTGATGAGGCCCATTGTAAGCGACCACGTTTTGGAGCCATATGTCACCACTGGCAACACGCACTGGTCATAGACTTTCGTCTTGAGACACTGTGGTATATTGGACGAGAAGATACCGCGCAGCTTCCCGAACGCTGCCCAGCCGAGTCGGATTCGACGATTGATCTCTTTCTCGAAGTTAGACCTTCCCAACTGGACCGTCTGTCCCAGGTAAACGTAGTCGTCTACAACTTCGAGTGTAGAGTCCCCGATCTTGATAGGAGTGGGTGCTACATGGCTGTTTACCATGACTTTGGTTTTGTCCATGTTCATTTTAAGTCCCACTCTTTCGGAAGCTCTACTGAGGTCACCAAGCATTGTACTGAGCTTCTCCGTAGTCTCATATTATAATACCAACATTTATTTAACTTCTACACTCTGGTATGCAATTCAGGATCGTACGTTAAACACAAACAATCCTAATCCTTTTTAACCGACTTCAAAAAAAAGGAGGAGGTTATCAATTCGGTTGTATTTTTTTTTTTTTTTTTTATCATTATTTTTTTTTTTTTTTTTGTGTTACCTCAGAACTCCGTCGTTTATGGACCGATTTGCAAAATTTTTTTTTCCCTTTTTAGGATATGCTTCCAGATTGGTCCCATTTTTTTCAAAATCCAGTTCTGATGATGGAATCCATGAGGAATCGAGGGAACTCCTCAAAAATTATAGGCAACCCTATGGTAATTTTAGTATTTTCATCAAGAACTTAAGCATTTACAGTCAAAAAGTAACATTTGATGAAGTGGAACTGATGAAGAAGACCAGAAATGGTCAACGGAACTTCATACTCAAATAGATATCACATTGAAGATATAGTTAAGCGACTATGACAATACAAATAAATGAATGATTCTGAATAGTTACGTTGAAAATGGTATCATCGAAGTGATCTGATGATGATGATGGAGCCGGAAGGTAGGCACTGGAACTCCGTAATTAATCAATGTAACCTAGCCGTGTTTGGACTCATTAGAATTGTCATGAGATGCACTTTGGCTATAAGGTACTATCGAACTGATCTGATGATGGAGCCGGAAGGTAGGCACAGGAACTCCGTAATTAATCAATGTATCCTAGCCGTGTTTGGGCTTATTAGAATTGTCGTGAGATGCTCTTTGGCTATAAGGTACTATCGAACTGATCTGATGATGGAGCCGGAAGGAGGAAGGTAGGCACAGCAACTTTATAATAAAACAATGTAACCTAGCAGTATTTGGGTTAATTGGAATTGTCATTAGAAATAGGCACTCTGTTTATAAGTGTATCGCAACTAAAAAGTGTGAAATAAAAACTTTTTAGAAAAAAAAAATAACCGACTTCACTAAAAAAAACACTAAAAGGATCAAAATAACTTTAATTTCGGAAGTCGGTGTTAAATAAGAAACAAACAATACCGAGAAACACCGACATCCGAAATTAAAGTTATTTTGATCCTTTTAGTGTTTTTTTTAGTGAAGTCGGTTATTTTTTTTTTCTAAAAAGTTTTTATACAGTATCGATATTTCAATCGATACGTTCATAGTCGTTCGAACCCGCGACACTATGCAACACACACCGATCGCATCACCCCTGCGTCATTATTTCATCACTCTATGGCGCCAACTTTATGGTCAAATATTTATCTACTGTACTTATAATATTATAGTGAGTCCATATTTATATCTCTATTTGATTCGTACTAATAAGTCTATATTTGTCAGCCTCTCAGTAAGACACCCACATTGTTGAGAAAATAACCAATTTGTACTAAAATCAAACATTTGTTTTGTCGCCATTTGCTTTGTAAAGATTTCGCGGTATTTTGCACAGACTGTAAGGTGAGAGGAACAATTTTTGTTCATTTAGGAGATATAACTTTAAACATTTATATTTTATTATAGAATTTGACAATTGTACCCACAATTATTATTGTCTAATTTACCTTCATTAAGTTCCAGTTGTACAAAATGTCAACAAAATAATTACCAGATATTTCTGTTGATTTTCTGCTTGATTAGTGCAAATTATTACTTTCAGTATTTTATTATTTATTACAGTTACATAATGAGGCTGGCAAAAATATTGCCAACCAATTAAGATTTATGATAATATTATCTATACCCGTTACAAACAAAATAGGTACTTTAAGTTTGGGAATCTGACCTTAGGACTACAAATTAATAATAAAAAAAATATCTATACGAAAAATAAATAAAACGAGACAAAAAGTAGAAGAAATATACTATTTATAATACAGAAAAAACCCGTAACAAAATCGGAAAGCATACAATTTTAAATTAATTCTTCTCTTCCTAATTAAGATTTATGATAATTTTCAATCCATTAATTAAAATGTTATCAAATTGATTTTCCATAAAAAAGTATTTAAAATAAACAAATCTTCAATATCGGCAATCGATTAATTTCATTATCATAAATTAAATTTCAGAAAACACTTAATTTTCGATTTTAATTAACCAATAAATTGTCTTCGCTTGATACCCGATAACTGGATGGTTTACCTGACTTGTTTAACCAATAATCTTTTAGGCAGACAAGGTAAATAGATCGTTATGTCTCAGTTATTTTTAGTTACATTTAGGTAAACTGTTCTGTGTTGAAGTTTAATGATATTCGTCATTTAAAAGGGCATTGTCATTTACTTGGTAAAGCATTTTGAGTGTAGGCGTTTACTTATAGACACTATCTATTGATCCTTAGTAGTTTTTAGGGTTCCGTACTCAAAAGGAAAAAACGGAACCCTTATAGGATCACTTTGTTGTCTGTCCGGAACGCGTGGACGTATAGAGTTGAAATTAATACATACTTAGATCTGCGGTCCGTTGAAGCTGTGAAAAAACCAAACTTCTAAGTTAACGGAAAAAATTTTTTTTTTTTTTTCTTTTTATTATTGTGAACGTGAGGACTATGTTGATTGTTTTTTTTTCCTTTTCAGTAATTTTAACGTATGTCTGGCAATTTGAGTATTTTTTGCGGCCTACCCAAATGTCCTTTCCTTGGTATTGTTCGTCAAGTAGTTGAGCTCCTTAGTAGTCCTGAGTTGAGCTTTACGAATACTGACAAATGCTTGCACTGACTGGACAGGTCCACTCAAATCTGTAAGGTTCTTTCTTCAAAAGACCATTTCAGACAAATCTGCATGGTTCTCATGTGATTTGACCATTACATATTTACTGTATGGACTTTAAAAAAGACTTTGACCCCTGAGTTTGTTTCGGTGTTTCTTCTCAGGGTAGTCAGCTAGGAAACACCGGCCTCGTCTAGTTTAAAAATGACGAAAAAAAAAATTGACGTGTAAAAGTGTTTTTTTAAACCTATTTACAAAATAAATATCATTTATCATTTGGCCGTTTATGTCGCAAAAAAACGTATATTTTGACATTCAAGGGAACCAAAAATTCTAGAGTACTTCCCGTTGACCCAGAATCCTGAAATTTTGCATAAATCAAGGACTTATAACACAAGTCAAATCCCAAAGACACATATCTGAAAAAATTGTAGTTACGTCACAACTTTTTTTTTGCGATTTGGAAAAAACTTCAAGACTCCAATCAGGAATTGAACTCTTTACATAGATAAATTTGAACGGATCCTTCAGGGCGCGAGTCCGACTCGCACTTGCCCAGTTTTTTTTTTCTGGCTTCGCGAAAGCATTAGCCAATCAAAAGGATAAGTCATGTCTTTGTATGAATAGTTAATTGGTTTACCATTAAAATATAGATGTACACATTATAATGTTTTTATATTTATAGTATTTGGCAGCCAATGTATCAAGTTAACCTTCTCGGCAAGCTTCACTGAGGTAGTCAACACTACAAAAAAATTCTCAGCTCCATCTTACCGAGATCGCGCCAGCCCCCCTAGCCAAGTTGCAAACGATAAACGTGAACGCTTAGTAATCTCCAATAGATTTTCAACTTTATACCTAAGAGCATAAAGTTGAAAATCTATTAAAGACTACTGAGCGTTAGCGACCGGAACGAACGAAAACACTATGTAATCTTCAATAGATTTTCAACTTTATATCCAATAACATAAAGTTAAAAATCTATTAAAGACTACTGAGAGTTTACGTTTTCGTTTGTGACTTGGCTAGGGGGGCTGTTTCAATGACTTGACACATTGTCCAGTTGCGCAGATACTGGAGGTACAAAACTTCACCAATTTTACATAACAATATCCACTAGGAATCAATAATTTACGAATAATTGACTGGCCTGTTGGTCTAGTGGTTAGTGGCCTTGACTACTATGCCCGAGGTCGTGGGTTCAATTCCCATCCAGGACAAATGTTTCTGTGATGAGCACGATCATTTGTTCTGAGTCTGGGTGTAATTTATCTATAATATATGTATGTATTTAGAAATATATAAGTGTTTATCAGTTGCCTAGTACTCATAACATAAGCTCTGCTTATTTTGGGACTAGACAGCGTTGTGTGATAGTAGTTGTGGAATATAAAAAAAAAATTAAAACAGCCACTTTTTTTTTATTGGGTGGGAAAATCATCTAATGACAAATCCCGCCTTGGGCGGAGCGGGAGATAGTGTCAGAACTCACTCCAGTTCCTTCTTTGTCTTCGTCCCAGGGCCACGGGTTTCACTTTCACACTAAACAGCCACTGAAGTTCACTCGAAAAATTCCCGCCATAAACTCCTTTAGTAGTTTCTAATGGTCGTGATCACTTGTGCGCATAATGTCTTAGGTGCGATTTTTGAGTTGAGCAAAATGTTATAGGGTTTTTCTAAATAGAATATCTAAGTAACAGCTCTGATTTCTGTAGATAACCGTAGGGGCCCAGCAGGGCTGATGCCCGCTAGGGCCATGAGATTCTGTGGATAGGAAACCTGTGGTCCTAGAACGCAAAGGGCAACTGAAGGACACAGGTGTGGTTTTAGTCAGTCTGACACGCCCTTCTGCTCCACCTAGTGTGAGAGAAGTCGTGCTTTGCGTTCCAGGGTGCCGATAACCCATTCAAACTCTTTGTCAGCCCAAGAAGTCGGTCTAATGTCTTACTCTGGGACATTATCCAGCCATAGATAAAATAAAAAATAAAATAAAATAAAATAAAATAGACCTAGTGCTTTTAACTTTAGTAATTGCGTAGCCAACAGCATCTGCACCCCTAGCCAAGTTGATAATCTGCAATCGTTAACGCAAGTCGAAAACTAATCAAATGTATGGGAATGACATCATCTCAACGTTAAGTCACGTGGTCAGAACAAACGAATTGAAAATTTGTAGCCAAGTTCACATCGTTCAAAATGATAGAATGAATTGTTATCGTTTCTACAATGTTCAACGCTACATCCTTTGTTATTGTAGAACTACATTGTAGAACGAGCGGCCGACTAAGCCGCGTCAACATGGCTACCAACTTATCGTTTTCTACAATTGCTGACAACGAGGCGTTACCGATTGGAGAACGGAATTCGACACGAAACGATTGTAACTTGGCTAGGGGGGCTGATGCAATAGACGCTGTAGTTAAATGTTTTGGTTTCAGGCCATTACACGCATTTACAATTTGCTGCTAAACGCGTTAGTTTCCTTACTGTTTTTATAGAAGGGCTTAAAATAGATTTTATTGATGTAAGCCATCCTTATTTTCTATTGAACTAAATGGTTGTTCGTTTAAGTTATTGAATAACAGAAATGTAAAATCTCTATAGCAAATATTTTTGTTATTACATAAACACACATATTAAAGTTTCATTAATGCATTATGTGTCAAAAAAAAATCGAACACACTTTTGATAAACTTTGAATGGACTTCCATTTTGATGCACTGAAAAAGGAAACATTGATAGGTGCCATTCTTTTTTATTTAGCATAAGCATAATCAGCCTTTTAATGTTCCCACTATTGGGACTCATTCTTTTTCTCTAGGAGAGGGAATGGTCCGTAATCCACCACACGGGCCCAGTGCGGGTTGGTGATCTATGTGAGTATGAAGTTCCGTTGGCCATTTCTGGTCTTTTCCATCAGTTTCACTTCATAACATATTGTTACTTTTTGACTGTAAATGCTTAAGTTCTCGATGAAAATACCAAAATCACTATATAGTTGCCTATAATATTTGAGGAGTTACCTCGATTCCTCATGGATCCCATCACCAGAACTAGATTTTGAAAAAGATAGAAGCAATCTGGAAGTATATCCTTTAAGGGGTAAAAATTGCAAATCGGTCCATAATTATAACAAAAAAAAAAATGCAACCGAACTGATAACCTCCTCATTTTATTCAAGTCGGTTAAAAAAAAAAAAAATAACGCCTGACTGGGTTTGAACCCGTGACCTACCACTTACGTCATTTTTTAATTATAATGAATTTGGTTAGAAATACATGATTCGGTATTCTGTTTATTGTATTTTTTTAAAGAAAGAAAGAGTCAAGTTGAGAATGGGTAATTTATAGAATCTGTCATTTATAGAATTGTACATTCCGAGAATCTGTCAATCCTAGACTAATCTGCGCCTGGCTGGGTTGGAACTTGGAACCCACCTAGAGTTCGTAAGTCAGGGCCGTTACCACTTGGCCACTGCTCCCTCTTAGATCATCATCATCATCATTTCAGCCGAAAGACGTCTACTGGCCTATGTCCAAACATAGGCCTCCCCCAAGTGCAAGTCAAGTCCTTGTAGGAGGCCTTCTAACGCTACGTCTACCGGTACGTGGTCGCCATTCCAGAACCTTTCAGCCCCAAAGGCCATCCGTTCTGCGAGCAATGTGCTGCTATGTCGGTAACCTTGGTTCTCCTGCAGATATCCTCATTCCTGATTCGATCACGCAAGAAAACTCCGAGCATAGCCCTTTCCATTGCCCCTTGGGTGATTTTAAGTCTTCTGATGTGGCCCATTGTAAGCGACCACGTTTCGGAGCCATATGTCATCACTGGCAACACGCACTGGTCATAGACTTTCGCCTTAAATACATCTTATATTTACTCGTCAGCAGTCATAAAAAAGAGAGTAATGTTATGCAGTTTGACCGTCCTACTTACAAGAATGCGGCTGTACAAAGGAGATGCATGATTTAACACTGAAAGTATTCGCGGCGGAGTTCCTTTGTCAGATAATATTTGTGCTGATAAGATATTGTCAATATTTGTTGTACATAATAGAGGAAAGTGTCATGGCTACGGATTTGAAATGTTTGTTTGTTGTTTATTGTTGTGTCATATGGGTTTTTTGTGGAGATTATGTGTGGTCTTACACTTTTATTTTATTTAATACATTCTTTGAATATGAAAGACAAGGGCGTGACTCTTTTTACTGACCGAAATGCACTCGTGTTTCTTCAGTTACCTACTTACTCTTACGAACAATCCTCTCAATGACGCTTTCAAATAAGGATTTTTTACTAATTTCGAGCAATCGGCTGCACAGTAATTATTTTCAAGAATCATAAAATTAATTATGGCGAATGCGTATGCCGTATTTTTTCGAGTAGGAATACGCATAGTTCGAAACGCCTAACTTCAGAGAGGCCACTATATTTTGACCGTATTGTACTTAGTGTCCGACCCCGATTTCCAGACACCGTAGGCGTGGGTTTGCGGAAGGCGAGCAATTGGTAGCTCGCCGTCCGGCTGTCCGGTTACCGTCTAAACCGAGCCCGAGTCGTCGGCCGGGGCGCATATTGTTCCACGCGCGCCTCAAGGAGATGTCAGCAAAACCATAGGAGCCCATCAGGGACCGAAGCCTTCTGGGGTCATGGGTTGACTTCCAAATGGGAAGGGGGCCATGGTCCTGGAATGCAAGGGCAAAGAAGGAATATAGGTGTGTATTAGTCAGTATAAATCTGACACACACTCGTGCTCCGCCCTAGAGCGAGTGAAGTCATTCAATGATTGCCAACCTTAACAAAAAAAACTGTAATTAGGTACTTATTATGATTATTTATTATCTATATAGGGTGACTGGTAATTAGTGTACGATATTTAAACACGTGATTGTGCTCATGATAACAAACAATTTTATTATGGGAGCAAAGCCGAAATCGCGAAAAAAATATCAGCTGTTCATTAGGCAAACATAAATGTACTGAACAGCTGATTTTTTTTCGCGATTTCAGGTTTGTTCCCATAGTAAAAGTTGTTGGTTATCATGAGCACAATCACGTGTGTAAGTATCGTACACTAATTGCCAGTCACCCTATATATCTTCTATATATATAAAAGGAGAAACTGACTGACTGACATATCAACGCACAGCCGAAACTACTGGGACTAGGAGCGTGAAATTTTGCACAAGGCTTCCTTTTATGACGTAGGCGAGCACTAAGAAGGGATTTTTGTAAATTCTACTTTTAAGGGGGTGAAACGGCGGTCCGAAGTTTGTATGGAGAAACCTAATTTTACGCGAGCGAAGCCGCTGGCAGAAGCTAGTATATATATAAAAGGAGAAACTGACTGACTGACATATCAACGCACAGCCAAAACTACAGGGACTAGGAACGTGAAATTTTGCTCAAGGTTTTCTTTTATGACGTAGGCGAGCACTAAGAGAGGATTTTCCAAAATTCACACCCTAAGGGGATGAAACGGGGGTCCAAAGCTTGTGTAAAGAAACCTATTTTCACGCGGGCGAAGCCGCTGCCAGAAGCTAGTTCTGAATAAAGATCAATAATCATAAAGGTCAAACCATCACTTTTTGCAAAACACTCGATAAAATCAATAATGCTTAATGATCATAATGAGCACCTAATGACAAAACCATCGTAAAGATACATTATACTGCAACAAAAAGATACTTATCTTTATCAAAAGAAATTAAAAGATACAATAGAACGTGAATGAATGCTTGTGGCTTAATTACACGTGTATTTGCAGAGTCAGCGTTGAGTATGCGTATGCGCAATGAATGGCGCTTAATTGTGATCATTTGATGTTTTATACAAACATGGCAGTTTTGATAATCGATAGTAATATGGGAGAAAGTAATGAGGTACTTTAGTAAGATTTGAATTAGTTGAAAGTGTGATGGTAATTTTCTATTTATCGAATGAAAGGGGAGGGAGTGGAAGTGAAAAGTATGAATAGATTGTGTGAGGAATGACATGAAGAGAAGAAGTTAATGATTAGCATCACAGTTGACAGGGAAGAATTGAAGAAGATACCAATTAACTTTGATATTATAAGGTAGGAAGATATTAATAAAGATACCAGCGCTGTGTTATTTTTTTTTAATATCACTGCATATGCTGAGATAGGAGCCTTTTTGGCCTAGCACAGGTTTCTTTTTTTGATCTTTTTAAATGTTGTTATTATTCTTTTTAATTTTAGTTTATGTGATGTGTATTTTTATTTTATTTTATTCTGTTTGTCTTGTGCGAGTCTGGAATAAACATTTTAATTTCTTCTTTCTTTATATTGATGTATGGATGTAATTTGACAAAATAGGGCCAATGTGTCCATTCAAGGTCACACGTGTCCACTCCCTCTCATGAAGAGAAGGCTTGATTAGTGTTCCTGTAATGTAAAAATAACGTATAAGTTTTAATTAATTGTGCCCGGTGCGAGAAGTCGCTGCCGCCGGTCACCTCTACGAGGACACGGCGGTACTCCGCCCAAGCGGGGCACATCTCCACCGTATGCTCTACCGTGTCCTCCGGACGAATCCGGTGCAGGAACCTCCCGAATTTACCATGCCCAGTTAGGACCTACTTTATGCGGAAGGTGAGGACACCCTAACGTCTTTCCAGCCACTTCTCAAAGAGGGGACTTATCGCCATAATTATGGCGTGCCCAGACTATGTACTGATTTGTTCCGATTGCATGTAGCCAAGATGAGAACGTTGAAATGGATATGCGGAGTGACGAGAATGAATAAAGCGAGAAATGAGTATATTAGAGGAAGTTTGAAAGTGGCCCCAGTAACTGAAAAGTTGAAAGGGAATCACAAACAATTGGTATGGTCATGTGAAGAGGAGGGATGAATTGCATGTTGCTAAAAGAGTTATGAGTGTACATGTGGATGGAGAGGGAGGCCAAAGAAAATATGGATGGATTGTGTGAGGAGTGATATGAAAGTAAAGGGTTGTCGTGACGGGTGACAGGACAGAACGGAAGAAAAAAACGTGTTGCGCCGACCCCAAGTAAATAACAAGGGCAGGAAGATGATGATAATATACCCATCTTTAAAATTAACCTATCTAATAGCGTAATTAGAGACACAATAGAAAGACAATGGCGCGTTAACGCCGGCGTTATTGCGGGGATCAACAGCTAACCTGTATTGGTTATCAAGATCAACCTAACAATAACGTTGTGTCGGTCTTCCATAATTATAATCTTATTCATGTCCATTTCGAATAGAAACTTGGCACAGATACAATACGTCAATATCAGTTACATATAAAGTGCATTACAATTATGTCATATAATATAGAAAATAAGATGTTACATCGAGTTGGCAGCGCCTTCAGCCGCATTCTAACGTGGACGGGACAAGTTATTATTGGGTAAATATAGGCGGAAAATGTTGCTGAAATTCTAAGAGGAAAAGTGAGGAGTTGAGAAAATTAAATCAGTCTTATGGACATAATAATAAGCTGACGACGACCATCTGTCGAAGCTGTCGTTGCGCGGTTGGATCAAGGGCCTGATACAGATGGCAGTACTCCTTGATACGGCTCGTATTGTTAGGAGGTTTCTTTCTCTGGAGCCCTAACCACCGGTAGCTTAAATATCTATATATATTTAAATATCACGGTTATATGTTTCTTGTCGCTTTTATTATGTGAGAACAATGTACATAAATTAAAAAAAAAAAAACAAATTAATATAAAAATATAGAAATTAAAATAAGCCATTAGCAGAAGTTGTGCCTATAACTGAGGTATGAAAACTTAAAAACGATGTTTAAGCTCTTATATAGTTTAGATTAAACGAATATCTTTACGAATGTGAAGGGAATTGCCAAATGACAGCAAAAATGGCCATCTGTCACCACTAATGTGCGAAAGTTGAGGTCAAATGATAGTCAAATTGTTGAAATGAAATATCAACAACAGGTGAGTATTTTGACAAAATAACTAATGGGTTTCAATTTTCTAGTAGTACCTACGGAACGAATGACTATTATTTGTCAAGTTTTAAATGAGTCTGCCGTCGTTTTGTACGATTTATATATTTTTTTTTTTATTCTTGATAGGTTCGCGCTTGATCGCTATCTCACCTGATAGAAAAGCGACGGTGCGGTCGACGATGGAGCGCGCTTACTTAGAAGCAACCTATTCACTCTTGACTTAAATTGTTGCCATTTTGTTGGCTAATTAGAGTAGAAGCCAGATTTTACCATAGCGGTCATTTGACTCTCTTGAGTTTATTGACATGAAGCTGTTTTGAATTGACGTCTACCGTGATCCTTTACATTTTCTAGTAAAGAAAAATAAATCACAGTATGATTTTCGGGTACTTACGCGGAGACATTTGGTAAAGGTCAATGTACTTTAATGCAAAGTTATCTGGCGCCTACCATGAAAAGTTACTTATTAATCAAGGATAATATGTGAAAAATGGAATGTGACTGACTCAACTGACTGGTAACCATTACACTAAAAAAAAAAGCTGTTGCATAGCATTTTGTATCAACTTATGCAATTATAATTATTTATTTATTTTATTTATGCAGTATTTCTTTTTCTTTGATATTAATTCAAGTTACACTTTTTGAGCGTGGTGACCGATAAGAAAACAATTTTTTTTCTTTCTTGTTTACTTCATAAATTGCTACAAGTATGTTCAGTTGTTATCATAGAACATTACTATAATCTATTATAATACAAAAAGACTATTTTGTTTGACCGAGATTTGAACTCGAGGCACGATGATAACATAGGTAGAACGCTGTACCAATGCGCCACACAGGTCGTTAACGACTTTTCTAAAATAGGTGTTCGGTCTCTGTCGGCCTCCAAGCCACACCTCCGTGCCCGTCGGAGTGGGGAGCGCGAGGTATATTTTTCGTTACGGAATTTCTGGATTCGGTCCCCGCGCTCAAGGCCCGCGATAGAAGCTATGCAATAGCTTAAAAAGTTTGTTGTATCACATATTATGTATGTTGGTATGTTCATTACTCTTTCACACTCAAACGGCTGAACGGTTTTGAACGAAATTTAGTATACAAGTAAATCATGTCTTGTTGCACATAAGACATTTGTTATTCAGACTGTTCACTCGGAATACTTTTCTGCTTTGACGTGGGCGAATCTGTTAGCAAAAGCTAGTTTGAAATAGTTTTTCGGGGAATAATTTTTGCATCTTGTTTCGATAAATTTCCATCGGTGATCGTTCTAGGTAAAAGAGATGGCTAAACGACTGCCCCAGCATGAATAGGAATATCTCCCACGAATAGGAATCTCACACTAACCCTTAATATTTAAATATTCATTCATGAATTATTTAGTGTTTAATCATTTATTATAACTTTCGTGAATTATTAAACATAAAAAAGTTTCTTAATTGTTTTTTATGCTTTGTTTTGGTTTGACATGACAAGAACAAGGAGTACTGCAAGCTAGGGAAAGGACGTCACATTTCCAGAATTTCGAATTGAAACTGTACCTACCTACTTATATCGATTATTAATAACAGTTATCAAAACAATTTATATTCTGAAACTACATAATTGTGGCTAGACAAGCAGATTACTAACTTTTTTTTCTTTCAACCCTTTCGATTAGTTTTATCGATTCTGTTTGAACTTGAAGTTCAATCCCTTTTCTACTCTATGAAAAAACAAACGTGAGACGTCGTTTGAACGTTCTGCCGTTTACTTGTTCGTTTCCTTGGTTACTCAGTGCGTTCATAATCTAGTTTAGGTAGAATTGTTTACCTACCTTAAATACAAAAATCTACAGATGTCTGGGTCAGTTAATCTTTAAAATCTTTTTCAAATACCTATTATTTCAACAATAATAATTATATTGTCTGTGAAAACTGTCTTTATTTCAACTCATTAGGTTTTACGACTGAATACTTATATTATTATGATTTTTACGGGGATTATACATCGAAAGTCCGTTGTATTAAGATTTTTTTGGCACAATCCCTTTGTAGATATTTATTTCAAGTACCTTAGTGCGAAATCGCTAGTCAAAAGCATAATTATAAATAAAAATCGCCGCAGAAACATTTAAACGCCTACATAAAAGTTCATAGCAATGTCATTTGTTTGAAGTATTTTGTTCTTTTGTCGTAGGAGTTACACGATTTTATTTTCAGGATTGTGCAGATATGAAAAGTTCCTGATACTTTTTAAATACGAAATACTAATATTCAGCTATTCAGCATTATATATTGCTAGGTACCATGTTTATACATGCGTTTACATTGCGGGAGCAGTCGTCCATACTTCCATTTAGCCATGTCCTTTGCTCCATCGTCGACCATATCATCGCTTAACATCAGGTGAGATAATATTTAAGTGCGAGCCTACCAATAACAAAAATGTAGTCTTCCATATAAAGTTGTAACATAAATCGAACACACCTCGTAGTAAGAAGCTCGCCGTCCGATCGTCCGGTAACTGTCCGGACAGAGCCCAAGTCGTTGACGGCGCGTAGTGTTCCACGCGCGCCTCAAGGAGATGTCAGTAAACCATAGGGGCCCAGAAGGCTCGAAGCCTACTGGGGCCATGGGTGATGCGAAAGAGAACCCCGGGGCCCTGGACCGACGGAAAAGAAGGAACAGGAGTGGGTTTTAGTCAGTAAAAGTCTGATACGCCCTCTTTTCCACCCAAGGGCGGGAGATGTCATTAGATGATTCCTCGTAGTAAGAAGTTTCTCTTATTCATCATCATCATTTCGGCTGAAAGACGTCCACTGTTGGACATAGGCCTCCCCTAAGGTAAGGAAATCCGATAATTGTGAGAATTGTCGGGCTTGCGGACGGCGAACAATGGGTAGCTTGCCGTCCGATCGTCCGGTAACCGTCCGGACCGAGCCCAAGTCGTCGACGGCGCGTAGTGTTCCATGCGCGCCTCAAGGAGATGTCAGCAACTGTAGGGGCCCAGCAGGGTCGAAGCCTACTGGGGCCATGGGTGATGTGAAAGAGATCTCCGGGGCCCTGGAAAAATGGCAAAGAAGGAAAAGGAGTGGGTTTTTAGTCAGTAAAAGTTTGACAGTGTCTCCCGATCCGCCCAAGAGCGAGGGATGTCATTGGATGATTATCCCATCCGATAAAAATAACCGTTCATTGTGGCGACAGTTGGGGAAGTTTCAGAGAAGTATGTATATTTTCATTTTTGTTCAATCAATTGTGATCATTTCATCTAAATTAAATGATTGGTAATCAAGCAGTGTTTTTTTTAAAAAAAGATATCGTTGCCTCACATTTAAGAATGACTCCAATATCGTGGGTGCGTTCACAAAACTCACATACAAAAGATATCCAGACCCGGCACACATCTGTAGGTCATACAAATATTTATTCCGTGTGGGGTTCGAACCCGCGATACGTAACGCAGCATCCAATCGCTCACTCAACCACTGCGACAACCGTAATTTTGTATGACGGTCATTTAGGTGAATAAACAGTAGTAGCAATTAAATATAGGTATATATATAAAATTGTGTGGAAAAGGAACGCCTACCATGGAGTTTCTTGCCGGTTCTTCTCCATAGGAAACGACCAATTTGGAACCGTGCACTAGCTTCTGACGTTTTATAAGTGCCCATGTAGGCCTATGTGAAATAAAAAACTTTTGACTTTGAATTCAGAAATCCGAAACGTTTATTTCAAATAGACCAACTACAGGCACTTTTGAATTGTCAAAATGTCGGTCATGAAAAAAAAAAAAATAGAAAAGCTAAATTGCACGTTCCAAAGCGTAAATCGACTTGACCTATACCACGGTAATTATAGATAATATTACCGTGCCTATATCCTGCTATGGGACAAAATAGGCTAAACGGATAGATCTAGTATACATATCTACAACACTCTTCATATCCACATATATCCAGAATGATTTGATTTGAAGTAGCAGCTGGAAAATAAAGTTAATAGAAATGAAATTTTATATATCTAAAAACACATATTACACGACAACACATCGTTGATAATAATGTGGACATTCCGGTACCAAATATTAAACCTAGACTAGTACAATGCGTTCCAAATAAGAATAGGATCGATTTCCATGTTGTGACGTCACGTCATACTGTCAAATCGAAGAATTATTATGGCGAGCAAAACAAGTTTTTTTTTAAATTCTATTTATTTACGAACTGTGAACGAAAAAAGTTTAATCAGAATCCAGTTCTTCAATTTTGCTCATCTCTGAGTTCTTCAATTTTGCCCAATTTCTTGCGATTTGACAGTATGACGTGACGTCACAACATGGCAATCGATCCTATTCTTATTTGGAACGCATTATAAATTTTGAATACCTGCATCATTTTATTGCGTGTATTTTAAAAATATATCTTAAAGTTCAGTTCTCAGTTGGTATTGTTAGGTATATTATTTGTTATCGATAGATACAGTGTTAGATAAAGATATAGAAAAACATGCTTATTGAGGCTATTTAATAGTTTTCGATCTAGTTTTTTTTTTACCGCAAAAACAATAAAAGTCTCATATATCACAAATAGTTTTATTCTCAACTCATAAAACTCGATAAGTCTTAATTAATTAAAACATTATAATAAAATAAATCTATAAATTATACAGCATTAACAGGAACATGAATAATTTATGTACTTTTAGAGAAATATATTCAAAATGTTTATAATTGTAAATCGGTCTTGTCATTTTATTGTATTTTTATGATCAAAAGAAAGCATTAATTAATTTTTGCCTAATTAGAAGTGGTGACGGCGGCGGCGCTGCGGGACGCCCTTAGGGCTTGTATAGAGTGAATGAGCGTTGACTAGAGTGGATGTGAGCGCGATGCCGATTGCGATAAGGTTGATATGTATCACGCGTTGTGGCATTCTGTAGAGGTTAGAACTGTTTCCTTAGGGTAGATATATATATAGACAATTGCTCGGCAGCGATGTCACTCCATCACGACGCTTAAGTATCGACGCAAATGGAGGTTTAATGTGTTTAATACTTCACACCTACCTCAGCACAGTCAGTCCACACACGAGTTAATAGTTTCCGTGACCGAAGGCTTAAGATGAATTAAAGGAAATAGACGATTGAATATAACTTCCTCTCCTTGTTGACTTGTTTTCCTTTTTACTATCGGACAACCCGACGTACGGCGAGTATCCACCCTTACGTTGTTGAAACTTCAACGGTCCGGACTATGCGTTTCGCTTCGTCGTTTATACCGCGTACATCGAAGGACTGGAACAATTTGCCTGCTGCGGTCTTTCCGTCCAACTATAATTTAGGTGTCTTAAGGCTAGAGTGAATAGGCTCTTAATAAACTAGTGCGCCTCACCATCAATGATTGCATCACTGCTTACCATCAGGTGGGATCGCAGTCAAGCACTGGTTTATATCAATTAAAAAAAAAACTGATGAAAATTTAGTGACATGGCGTTTTTACTCTAGCAGCTAAGTAGCACAAATTATAGCATTTTCGAATAACTTTATCATTTTCACTCGATCTTGGTCATTTTCTCTTTTTGTCTATAGACTCTGATTAAATTTTCTCTGACAAGTATCTGGTATCCTGGTACCGGCAAAGGTGCTCGAGTTCAACACGGGTAGCACAATTACAGTCCTATGAAGCGTTCTTTGGCCGAATTGTATAGTGGTGGTTCACTCGGTTGTTATATTAAAATCATCTAACTTTTTTTTTCTTGTATGTAGTCTTATATTTTTCAATACACTTACTCGAAAACTCGCTCTTATCCCACCGCTTTTAGGCACGCAATAGACTGTTTTCCGCACTAGTGCAGAAAAGTGCGCGTGCTCTCCCCACCATAATTTGGTTACATTTATCGTATCTGGGCGCGCGTCGATCCCAACGAGTCACCGGTCAACCCCCGTTTATTAATTTCTTCCTAAGTGTATTGAAAAAAGTCGTTTGATACAAGTGCAAATTTGTCACTGCAGCCTTTGCCTTCATAACACACTCGCCTACGGCTCGTGCGAATTCCGCCTCGGTCGCAATGACAAACTTTCTGCACTTGTATCAAAATGTACTATTTTACTTGCCAAAAAATATAATGATTAGCACGTATAAAGATTTTGCTAAATGAAACAGCACGAGGATAAATAATTATAGCCTATTTATAGCAAGATAATCTTCTTAGTAAACTAAAGTGTGAAATTGTTTAACATCACGGTTTTTTTTGGTGCTGACATCATTTGCCAGTTCACGTTAATTAGGTACACTTTGTCGCGTGCGTAATCTCGTTTTGAGTGAGCAATGTTGGTCTATGTATTTAAAATAAAGAGCATAGCGTAACATAACATAATCAGCCTTTTAATTTTCCCACTGCTGGGACTCAGGTCTCCTCTCTAAAAATCTCTCTAAATAAAGAGCAATCACCAACTTTTGTCGTACAGTGCACTGAGTGTGAATTGTTTTTACGAACGAGTGTGAAACGTTTACCGCGTTTGCTCTCTGATTGGTTAAGGGCTTGGAGCGGACCAATCGGAGCGCCGAATGTAATTAATGTATATTACATCGATCGCATTATCCTAAAACAAACTCGTAGTTATAGGCACTGTGAAAGTATGAGTGAAAAAGCTTACACAAATATTTCGATAACATCGATGACTTTTACTTTTCAGCATAATTATTATTTTTGGGAATGTAGGTACTGTAGCATTTTGCATAGCATAGCATAGTCGGGCATAAAATGTTCCCACTGTTGGGACTCAGGCCTCCTCTCTAGGAGAGGGAATGGGCCGTAATCCACCACGCGGGCCCAGTGTGGGTTGGTGGATGTCACATGTCTTCGAATTTTTGGTTCTAGGACATGCCGGTTTCCTTACGATGTTTTCTTTCACCGTTTTTGAGAACAGTGGTGATGAAATAAATTACACAAAGTAATGCGCCTGGCTGGGTTTGAACCCGCAACCTACCACTCGTAAGTCGGGGCCGTCACCATTCGGACACCACTGTTCTAACTCGGCCACCCCTGCCCCCCTAGCCAAGTCACAAACGATAAACGTAAACTCTCAGTAGTCTTTAATAGATTTTCAACTTTATGTAAGTAATTGGATATAAAGTTGAAAATCTATTGAAGATTACATAGTGTTTTCGTTCGTTCCGGTCGCTAACGCTCAGTAGTCTTTAATAGATTTTCAACTTTATGCTCTTAGGTATAAAGTTGAAAATCTATTGGAGATTACTAAGCGTTCACGTTTATCGTTTGCAACTTGGCTAGGGGGGCTGCTCTATTGTGTTTCAATGTACTGTATTTCAAACAATTACAGAAGTAGTAGAATGCATGTAGCATTAGTTTCTATTTTCATGCCTACCTCTAGTATACCGATATTTGATCATGCTATGTTGCACAGACAATATTCAATAGATACTTACGTAAGTCTGTACTAAGTGTATAAAGTGTGAACGCATTATTAAACTCCAGAAAAAAAATCTTATACCATAACAAACTTAGGAGGACGTCGTAACTGAGAAAAAAGTGGAGAACGTTTTTTCCTAACTCTATAGTTTTTGCTAGCGGCTCTAACCGCGTGATCAAGAGTATCTTTGAGCTAATACTGCCTATGCCAATGGTATGGGTCTCATTCATTCATTCATTTCAGCTAAAAGACGTCCACTGTTGGACATAGGCCTCCCCCAAGCGTCCCCACAACGACCGATCCTGTGCGTCTCGCATACACCACACTCCCGCGACTCTCACCAGGTCGTCGGTCCACCTTGTGGGAGGCCTTCCAACGCTGGTATGGGTCTATCATTAATTATTCCAATTTTTTCCAAAACCCTCAAGCTGTTTCTTTTTATTATTATTGTTAGGCTCGTGTTTGACCACTATCTCACCAGATAATAAGCGATGATATGGTTGATGATGAAGTGTGATTCATTAATAAACATTCAAACATAAAAAACTAATCATACTTATATATTTATAATTAACATAGTTGGATCTCCGTCATCACTACACTGCCTTTAATTTTTTTTCTATAATAATCTATTGTAGAAATAAGATTATATCTACTATCGCGTGCTTCAGCTTCCTTTGTGCCAGCTTCTAGCTTCTCGTGGTGGCATTTGCGGCTGTCACATGTGGTCCGTGTGCGGCGACCCTTAGGAAGGTCCATAAGATTCTTTCGTCTTTTAGACGAAGCTAGCAAAAATGTCACCTCACTTAAAAATTAAAAACGAGGCGAAAAAAGTCTCATAAATAACATTATAGCTGAACATAATTTATGTTCGTAAATAAATTATGTCAAATGTAAATCAATATGCTTTTCCTATAAATCCTAAGCTTTTAATGTATCATGCTCTCAAAATTAGTTTGCTTAATATAATTTATTGGCATTTTTATTGAAAAGAACTCTATTAGTCTTGGTTTTAAATTTTTATATAAAAAAGGAAACGTTTGTAAGTTATTTATCTTTTTCAACATTAATGTTTTACTAATTGCTCATTAGGAATTTGATGCTGATTGGAATTTCCTTTTTTAGTAATTTCTTATGAAGATAACTAATGAAGATCTCTCCCTAATATTATGAACTAGCTTTAGCCAGCGGCTTCGCTTCATCATTTCAGCCGAAAGACGTCCACTGTTGGACATAGGCCTCCCCCAAGAGTCGTCACAATGAACGGTCCTGTGCATCTCGCAACCCTTACCAGGTCATCGGTCCACCTTGTAGGAGGCCTTCCAACACTGCGTCTTTCGGTACGCGGTCGCCACTCTAGAATCTTTCGGCCCCAACGGCCATCTGTTCTGCGAGCAATATGCCTTGCCCATTACCACTTGGCGATTCGTTGTGCTATGTCGGCAACCTTGATTCTCCAAGGCCTCGTCCTTTGCGGACTCGCCTACGTGAAAAAAAAAACGAAGAAAGCATACTATTCCTATTCGAAGATACGGTCTTCTCGTATACCACATCCAAATCCTTTCAGACATTTGAACGTGAGGGAATAACAAACGTTCACACACACATAAATATATACAGCATAACAAAATATCTTCAGTAAATTATTGATATTTGAAATAGCTGCAAATATTTCCGGGACCTTAGCGGCCATCGGACCTGCTGGGCTCCTACTGGTTTGCTGACAGCTCTTTGAGGTGCGCGTGGAACACTACACGCCGTCAACATCGGGCTTGGTTCTTTTACCGGACGGACGGACGGCGAATCCAAATACCCAACGTCGGGCGTCTCCGGTCGCGGCGGCTAGATCGTGAGGACGTCCGTTCCCTCACACATGCGGCCATCTCCTTCGCTAGCATAACTGCTTCGCAGAAGGAGGCGACCGCATCCCATTCCCTCCAGACCATGGCTTACACCAGGGCCCGGTGAGAGAGGTCATCCTTTGTGTGATACGATTCAGTCAGTCAGTTATATTTACTGATATCTATTTGTTTATCAGTCCTTGACATTTAGATAATATTAGAAATAGTTTTATATTATCACAATATATCTAGTAGATTGAGTCTGGTGGAAAAAAACCTAGTTTATCACACGAATATTATACAAAAGGCAATAGTCAATATTTTTTTTAACTGACTGATATTCACATTTTTTATGACGTATAAAACACACTTATACAGATAAACCTTTGCCAAATAAAAAAAAAAAAACGTTTTTTTAATTTAAACTGTATATAATCTAAGAACCAATCAGACTAATATTATAAAGGCGAAAGTTCGTGAGTGTGTGTATGTTGGTTACTTCTTTATACTAGAACGGCTGAACTGATTTGGATGAAATTTGGCACACGGGTAGACCATGTCCTGCTATAGCACATACAATAGCTTTTATTCCGAGACAATTTTCTACTATTTTGCGGACGAAGCCGCTGACAGCAACTTGTTTGAATTAAGCGACGTAGGTTTTTTTTAAGGTGGGAAATCATCCAATGACATATCCCGCTCTAGGTTGGAGCTAGAATGTGTGTCAGACTTTTACTGACTATAACCACACTGGTGTCCTTCAATTGCCCTTTGCGTTTTGAGGATGTCCGTTCCCTCACACGTGCGACCCATTTCCTTCGTTAGCACGCTAGTTATTGCTTCGCAGAAGGAGACGACCGCCAGCCATTCCCCCTCGCCCCGAACCACGGCCTGACCCAGGGCTCCGCACGAGGACACGGCGGAGCTCAGCTCAAGTGGGGCACACTTGCATCTTATACTCCATCGTGTCTTCCAGGCGGTCCACGAAAGTGGTGACACCCGGGTGTTTCCTCCGCCTGATTCGGACGCAGGAACCTCCTGAACTTACCATGTCCGGTAAGGACCTGCGTCATGTGGAATGTGAGGGGGACGGGTCGCCTGTGCAATCATTCCTCAAAGAGGAGAGTTAAATTACTACCACGATTGTGGTGAGCCCAAACGGTAAAGAGTTAGAAAATGTCGTTTAAATAGTTTTTTTTTCTTTACTTAAAGAGCTTTTTCGTTAAAGCGAATATGACACTTTGTAGGTGTAGTGACATCTATGGCGTCACATAAGAACTAATTCTGCATCGCGCAATTAAAGTTTTCCACGCGATTAGAACATATAGAACAGCCCGAAATCATCTATCGGGTAGTTGCCCACCAGACATAACACCCGTCTGGTCGGAGGATCCTCCCTTTTCAACGGAGGATTGCGGGACTTTACTCTCTGTTCCGCATACCTTCAAATAGGTATAAAAATAAGTGTTTGCTTAATAATAAATAAAAATTACAGCTAGGTTCTGGGTCGGTTCTTCAGAGTGAACTTAACCATATTTTTTATTGGGCTTATTTTATCTGATACTAGGTTTGATAAGTTTACATTATGCGCGCCAATTTGTGTTCTGAGCGATTAAGGCCCTAACTCCCGAGCAGTGCCATAAATCAGTGACTTTCTAAAGGCTACTCCTCGGTAGCGGCTAGGTCAATAGGTATGAAAAAAATATATCTTTATTATAGATTCATGAACAAAATTATCAATAAATGATTTTTTCGGATGACAATACTCCTTTCAAACGGCTTTAATCTTTAGAAATATGTTTACGCATAAAAATTGCTGGTTAAGTGTTTTCAGAATGTACATAGCATAATTATGTAAATCGATCGATATCGCAAAGAAAATGCTTTTAAAGGACAGCGAGGCTCTATGTGGGCGCAGGCGGCTGTACGAGTATGTGTGCATTTAACTCTGGCCAGATGTTCAAGAGACTCATCATCATCTTCCTGCCCTTGTCCTGTTTTATTTGGGGTCGGCGCAACAAGTTCTTTTCTTCCATTGTGTCCTGTCACTAACTCTCCTTTCTTTCATATCACACACATTCATGGCACAGACGAAAAGTAATGTTGCCACTTTATATATATTATGATTTCGTATTTCCACTTTATTTATTCATTGTTCTTTTTTTTTTCTCCTTTCCCTATAATTTATTTATATTTATCTATTTTATTCAAATCTATTAGCACACAATACCGTGCCGACGTCTTTATGTCGATACCGTTACCAGCCCACGCTGAAAACCAGCGCCGTAGACTCATCGCATTTTGCGTGTGGTCACGGCATTATGCTGAGCGTTCGGCCGTTTTGCGCGGATGTGGCGCATATTTCTTTCACATAATGTACTTATAATTTGTTAGTTCTAAATTTGCGCCTTGTTCCGCCAAATAAAATGTTTTTCTTTCTTTCTTTCATATCACTTCTCACACAATCCATCCATCTTTTCTTTGGCCTTCCTCTCCCTCTCCATCCATCCACATGTAAACTCATAACTCTTTTAGCAACATGCGTTTCATCCCTCCTCTTCACATGACCATACCAAGACAATTGAAAGTGAAAATGGTGCCATTGAAAGTGACGCCAGTGACAGAAAAGTTGAAAGGGAATCGTTTGTCTTGGTATAGCTAGATGTTCATGGGTCTATACACCTTAAATCCAGACACAGTTTAAACTGGCATAAGATGTAGGTAAATTCGAAATTTCTCTTAACCGCTAAAACCAATCGCTAGTTATAATTAGATTAAGTCCTAAATCATTGGTATCGGATCCATTTATCAATATGTCCAAACAGTGCCAGAAGAACCGGATTAGCTCTCAAACGCTCATGTTTTACATAAAAGCTTAATGCGTTGTGCTTTATTTAATTTGTTTTAATCTATCTTTAAATGTAAAGTAGCCTTTTTGAGGTTATGCCGTCATTTGTTAAAAGTTCATTTGTTTGTTACAGGTAATTAATTTTATTTGGATTTTTATGGGAAAACCTGCCGAGGATTTGGACGCTTCTGGGTATGGACTTTTATTTTAATAAATAAATTTACGTAGGTGTTTATATGGACGTAGACCTCCCCTAAAGGGGGCGGGGGGTTTGCCATAATCGTCACGCTTGGTAAACGGATCGCAGTGTGGTTCTTGCAGAGAAAGCTGCTGCCCATTCTCTGCCCCCCCTTGCCAAGTTACAACCGTTTCGTTTCGATTCGAAGGGTTTTTAAAATTCTTATATCTCAAGGGGATTGGTTGCTGAAATCCGAAATACAGGTTCTTCCTAGTTCGGATTCAGACGCTAAAACTTTTGTATACGTACATCATCTCTCACACCGCTTCCAAGCATTTTTATGTAGTTGATTACAACTACATGAAAATGCTTGGAACATATTTGTACTTGTTTTTGAGAAATTAAAATTATTATTATTATTATTCTCTTTCGTCGATCGTCTCGAGTCGGCTACGCCTTCTATTCCTTCCTTGTTCTGACGTCATCTCAACGCTCGGTCACGTGGACAGAACAAAGGAATAGGAGGCGTGGCCGACTCGGGACGATCGACGAAAGAGAATCGAAACGAAACGGTCGTAACTTGGCAAGGCCTGCTGGTGTGTCCTTAGTCGCCTCTTACGATAACCAGGGGAAAAGTTCAGATGGTGCTATTCACGTGCTATTCTTTACGTCCGGACACCAAACGGTACGGTAATAGGTGTTAAGGTTGATTAAAATATAATTAGCGGGCGTAATATACATATAATTATTTATGGAATTAAAATCACTAAAATCATACTAAAATACATCTTGACCTGTAAAACAAGTACTTAAGAAAATTTAAACTTCGCGGGCTACCTTTGAGTATCGAGTGAATATATTGCGTTAGAAACACCATCCTGCGCTCTGTAACTCAAGTAGCAAATGTCTACCGCCCGGAGAATACGGTGGAGCATACGGTAGAGGTGTGCTCTGCCTGGGCAGAACACCGCCGTGTCCTCGTGGGAGCGATCGGCGGCAGCGATCTCTCGCGCTGGACCTTGGTATAGGCCATGGTCCGGAGCGAGGAGGAGTGGCAGGCGGTCGCCTCCTTCTGCGAAGCAGTAATGCTAGCAAAGGAGGAGGCCGCACATGCACGCGCGAGGCAATGGCCCTCGCGTCTCAGCCGTCATTTCCTTTCACCATAGGCGCAGGCTTGCGGACGGCGAGCAATAGGGAGCTTGTCGTCCGGTAACCGTCCGGACCGAACCCAAGTCGTCGAAGGCGCGTAGTGTTTCACGCGCGCCTCAAGGAGAAGTCAGCAACCGTAGGGGCCCAGCAGGGTCAAAGCCTACTGGGGCCATGGGTGATGCGAAAGAGATCCCCGGGGCCCTGGAACAATGGCAAAGAAGGGACAGGAGTGGGTTTTTAGTCAGTAAAAGTCTGACACTATCTCTCGCACCGCCCAAGAGCGGGAAATGTCATTAGATGATTTTCCCATCCAAAAAAAGTAGCAAATGTCTGAAAAAGACCTCCATAACCTAGTTACTAGGCAACAAGATACTCTGACGGTCTACCTATAACAACTGTCCTATGTAGAAATAAAATAATTTGAACTTAATTGAACTCAAAAATAATTTCAAAAGTAAAACTATTTACAATGTTTTGACGAGCAAGCGAAAATAATATCATTTGATTCTACACTTATTAAATTATGCCAGCGAAGCACCCTGACCTGATAAGCAGTATTTAACTGTTACAAGATAAGAATTTGGAACCATCTCTCATGCCGAGAACTTAAAAAAAAAACCACTTAGAAGCCTTACATTAATCATTATAAAACCGGGCAAGTTCGAGCCGGACTCACGCACTGAAGGTTCCGTACAACCTTACCTATCAAACGGTTCAATTCCCGAATTGAGTAACGAAGATTTTTCCGAATCGCAAAAATATTTTTTTTTGTGACGTAACTACAAATTTACACTTTTCAGATTTATGCTGCTATTTACATGTGCTGTGAGATCTTACTTCATACCAAATTTCAGGATTCTAGGTCAATGGCAAGTACCCTATGAATTTTTATTCCCTTGAGAGTGTCGAAATACTCGTTTTTTGCGACATAAACGGCCGTATCTTTTTTTCGTTAACTTAGAACTTTGATTTTTCTACAGCTTCAAGGGACCGCAAACATGAGTAGGTATATGGTTTTAATTTCAACTCGATACCTCCACACGTTCCCGAGATAAAGGGTCTTGACAGACAGACAGACAGACGGACGGACAACAAAGTGATCCTATAAGGGTTCCGTTTTTTCTTTTGAGGTATGGAACCTTAAAAACCATCCTACATCTTATAACTTATAATATAAATGAATGAGAATGTATCTCTGTCGGTTTGTCTGCCTTATTGTTTGTTAACGTTCCAAGACTTAACCGACTTCGATCGGCAGCAGTGACCTATTCTACCCGGACCCGGGTCCCTATCAGGCCATGGTCCGGGGCGAGAGGGAACAGGATGCGGTCGCCTCTTTCTGCAAAGCAGTAATGCTAGCGTAGATGATGGCCGCAAACATGAGGAAATGGACCTTCTCACACCCCAGCCGCCATAAGAGACGCAGGGCGATCCCCGGCCACTGATAGGCACAGGCTTGCGGATGATGAGCAATCGGTAACTCGTCGTCCGGCCGATAAGAACCGAGCCCGATTCGTCGATGGCGCGCGCCTCAAAGAGATGTCAGCAAATCGTAGGAACCCAGCAAGGCCGAAGTCCACTAGGGCTACGGGGAACTTCTGAAAAGGATGCCGAGGTCCTGGAACGCAAAGGGCAAATGAAGAACATAGGTGGGTTTTAGTCAGTAAAAGTCTGACACGCCCTCTTGCTCCATCCTAGACCTGGAGAAGTTATTGGATGATATCCCGCTACCAAAAAAAAAAAACTCATAAAATAGAATCATGTAGTTGTCTTGGGATAACAAAACCCTTTTCATGCAGCCAAGGTCGTGAGTACAAACTAGTGTAACTAGAGTTTTTTCGTTTTAGCATGACTTTAGGGATCATTACCCTATGCGTTTCTTATATAATATCTTTGTACAATAAACTGTTTTATTTTTCATTAGTGAAAAGTTTGAGTTTCATGAAACACAACATATGTCGCTTTAGTATGGATTTAAGTTTTTCCTTCCATGTTTGTATCAATAAATAAAGACCTGTTATACTGTATGGATCAGAATATTGGGCTGTGAAAAAGACGAATAATAAAAGATTGCATGTAGCGGAGATGAGAATGTTGAGATGGATGTGTGGTGTGACGAGAATGGATAAAGTGAGAAATGAGTATATTAAAGGAAGTTTGAAAGTGGCGCCAGTGACTGAAAAGTTGAAAGAAAATCGTTTGTCTTGGTATGGTCATGTTAAGAGGAGGGATGAAACGCATGTTACTAAAAGAGTTCTGAGTATACATGTAGATGGATGGAGAGGGAGAGGGAGGCCAAAGAAAAGATGGATGGATTGAGTGAGGAGTGAAATGAAAGAAAAGGGAGTTAGCGATAGTGTGACGGGTGACAGGACAGAATGGAAGAAAAAAACGTGTTGCGCCGACCCCAAGTAATATGGGATAAGTGCAGGAAGAAGAAGAAGAAGTTTGTGTTAATAAATTTAAGTGGGTAAATGAACGCCACTGCCATGTTAAAACGTGACATTTATCATTATATACATACACTTTATAATATTCCTAGCTTCCGTCAACAACTTCGCCTGCGTGAAAGTAAGTGTCTCCATACAAATTTTAGACCCCTGTTTCATCCCCATAGGGGCTGTATTTTGGAAAATCCTCTCTTAGTGCTTGCGCCCACGTCGTAAAAGGAAACCTTGTATAAAATTTCAAGCTCCGGGCCCTGTAGTTTCGGCTGTGCGTTGATATGTCAGTCAGTTTCTAGGCCATGGTCCGGAGCGAGGAGGAGTGGCAGGCGGTCGCCTCCTTCTGCGAAGCAGTAATGCTAGCGAAGGAGGCAGCTGATCGCGTGAGGCAACGGTCCTCACGCCCCAATCGCCGCCGGGATTCCGATCCCGATTTCCGGCCATCGTAGGCGCGGGCTTGCGGACGGCGAGCAATGGGTGGCTCGCCTTCCGACCGTCTGGTAACCGTCCGGACCGAGCCCAAGTCGTCGACGGCGCGTGCTGTTCCACGCGCGCCTCAAGGAGATGTTTTTTTTTTTTTTTTTTTTTTTTTTTTATTATTGATAGGCTCGCGTTTGACCACCATCTCACCTGATGGTAAGCGATGATGTGGCCGACGATGGAGCACGCTTGCCTAGAAGTAACCTATTCACTCTTGACTTAAAGACCCCTAGGTTGTAGCTATCAGGGAACACAGACTCGGGCAGGGAATTCCACTCCTTAGCTGTACGCATTATGAATGTGTTCCCAAAACGCTTTGTACGTATGGGTGGGATGTCCACCATGTACCGATGGCGCAACGCCGTACGTCTAGTGGTCCGATGATGGAACGGACTTGGTGGAATTAAATTGTGCAATTCCAACGCACACTCCCCGAAGTGTAATCGATAGAAAACCGACAGGCCAGCAACTCGGCGTCGATGTTCAAGGCTTTGGAGTTTTGATTCGACAAGTGCATCATCACCGATGATTCTCTTGGCTCGCTTCTCAATCGACTCCAGAGCATCAAGCTGGTATTTGGCAGACCCATCCCAAAGATGAGAGCAGTATTCCATACACGATCGAACTTGCGCTTGATAAAGTTTGAGCAGCTGTTCCGGCGTGAAGTACTGTCTCACCTTGGCCAAGATCCCCAATTTTTTGGCAGCCTGTTGAGCTTTAGCCTCGATGAAAGAGCCGAAATTGAGGGTAGATGACAACGTTACCCCAAGAAGCTCAAGGTCACTGGTTATCGGCACGGTTACACCCCGGAATGATGGAGCCGGGTGGAATTGGCTCCGTTTGGCGGAAAAAAGACACGCCTGGGTTTTAGCAGCATTGAACTTGACCAGATTGGCATCGCCCCAGTCGGATACTGCCTTCAAGGAAAAGTTCAAGCGTTCAACCATAGCCTCTCGGAAAGACTGGATCTGTGACCCACTAGCACGTGCATCAGACACGTATCTCTCAGCAACAGTGCTATCGTCTGCATACCCAAAGGTACCGGGTTTAAGAAGGTCGTTTATGTGCAGCAAGAACAGTGTTGCCGAGAGTACCGACCCCTGAGGGACCCCGGCATTAATTTCCATTTGACCGGACGAGCAGCCATCAATAACCACTCGGATGGATCGCCCCCTCAAGAAGTCTGCGATCCAGTCACACAGACCAGTGGGCAGACCGAAGGAAGGAAGCTTAGCAATAAGGCTATCATGCCAGACCCTGTCAAAGGCCTTCGAGATATCAAGGGAGACTGCAAGTGCTTCCCCATGCTTCTCGATGGCCTCGCTCCAGATGTGAATGGCATACGCTAGAAGATCCCCAGTTGACCGATTTCGGCGAAAGCCGTATTGACGATCACTGAGGATGTTAGCAACTGTAGGGGCCTAGCAGGGTCGAAGCCTACTGGGGCCAAGGGTCTGATTCTGAAAGGAAGACTCGGCCCTGGTACGAAAGGCAATGAAGGAACAGGAGTGGGTTTTTAGTCAGTAAAAGTCTGACACTATCTCCCGCCCCGCCCAAGGGCGGGGGCTGTCATAAGATGATTTTTCCACCGAAAAAAAAAAAACATATTTTGTAGATTCGTATGTATGTATGAATGACTTGTACGTTATGTGTGTACGTTTGTTATTCCTTTACGTTCCAACAATTGTTTTGGGAACACATTCATTGAGAGTACAAATAAGGAGTGGAATTCCCTGCCAGAGTCTGTGTTTCCTGATAGCTACAACCTATGTATCTTTAAGTCAAGAGTGAATAGTTTACTTCTAGGCAAACGTGCTTCATCGTCGACCACATCATCACTTACCATCAGGTGAGATGGTGTCAAACGCGAGCTTATGCATAATATAAAAAGTTGAACGGGTTTGGATGAAATTTAGTACTAGGATAGCTTACAATATACTTGACTAACACATAATTTATAATGGGAGGAAGTACTCATTCCACGCGAGTGAATCCGCTAGCGGAAGCTAGTCCAGTTTTAAATCACAGCGAGAAATAAACTACAAAGTCATCAACAAGATTCGATCGTAGAAATCGATTCATCATTCGATGCTAATGTATTCGAATTCGAATGAATCGATTTGAGAACCGGTTCAGTCCGTGACCGCGCGGTACTTTTCTAATAAAGAAATTAAGATTATTTTTTTGTTCAAATATTATTATTTTATTGTACTATTAGAGGTTATAATAATGTCATTAGCATATTATATGTATTAGCGTTATCATTATGATGATCGTGGATCGATTTTTATGGACCTTTTTGTGCTGATCTAATTAATTTTTAGATTTTGTGTTTGTTGTATTCATTTGTACATGTCATCATCAATATCTTCAGTTATTTTGTTTTCTTAAAAAATCTTTGCCCCACACTAAGAATTACTTTTGTATCGTGGATGCGTTCACAAACATATAAAATCACATATATTTTATTTAAGACACCCAGAGCCGGAACAAAAATCTGTAGGCCATAATATAAATATTTGTTCCGTTCGGGAATCGAACCCGCGACAAGCAGCACAGCAGCCAAGCACTCAACCACTGCGCCAACCGTGCCTTTAAATCTGAGGCCTTAATATGACGTGTTAAAAGTCATAAGTAAGAAAGTAAGTCGTAAGCCTGTATGTGAGAAAGAGGGATGGAGAGATGGAGCTATACGGGCCACCTTAGATCATATACCTCTAGATGTAGCCATGAGACTGTAGGGAAGTGCGGAAGTGAGAAGCATATATACGAAATAAGTAAGAAAATTGAGACAAAACATAACATGCTCTGTCTCGTTCGACGTGGCCGGTTTTTTGCTTGGCGAACTTTAAAAAGTTAACCAAACAAAGGCCTATCATTGTCACTGAGAGGTCGACTCAAGTAAATTTTTATGTTTTTAGAATAATTTCGGCAATTAAAGTAATAGTTTTAGTGTGTGTATGAGAAATAGACTCCAATAGTTAAGTTTTTGGTGTATTTCACGAGTGCGGCCACGAGGTAGCTATCTATAGGTATTTAATCTAAGCGGGCCACCCTATATAGCTCCATCCCTTTAACAGCTCAGTTTAGGTCGTAAAATGGATCGCGTTAAGGGCTCCTGGTAGGGCCTCTGATCATTACATGGCTTCATATTCAACTAGCTTTTGTCCACGGCTTCGCCCGCATACATTTTCCCCCTTTTTTTCGATGGGAAAATCATCTGTAGCGACATCTATGGCGTCACTTAAGAACTAATCCTTCTTAATTAAACTTCTCCGCGCGATTGGAACATATAGAACAACCCGAAATAATCTATCGGGCAGTAGCCCACCAGACATAACACCCGTCTGGCCGGAGAATCCTCCCTTTTCAACGGAGGTTTGCGGGACTTCACTCTCTGTTCCGCATACCTCCAAACATCCAATGACATCCCCCGCTCTTGGGCGGAGATAGTGTCAGACTTTTACTGACTAAAAACCCACTCCTGTTCCTTCTTTGTCTTCGTTCCAGGGCCCCAGGGTTCTCTTTCGCATCACCCATGGCTCCAGTAGGCTTCGACCCTGCTGGGCCCCTACGGTTTTGCTGACATCTCCTTGAGGCGCGCGTGGAATACCACGCGCCGTCGACAACTTGGGCTCGGTCAGGACGGTTACCGGACGGTCGGACGGCGAGCTACCCATTGCTCGCCGTCCGCAAGCCAGCGCCTACGGTGGCTGAAAATCGGGATCGAGATCCCGGCGGCTGGGGCGTGAGGGCCGTTCTCTCGCGCATGCGGCCGCCTCCTTTGCTAGCATTACTACTTCGCAGAAGGAGTCGACCGCCTTCCACTTCTCCTCGACATAAAATATAGCCTATGTCACTCAGGAATAAAGCAGCTTTCTATCGGTGAAAAAATTTTTGCAATCGGACCAGAGATTACCTCCTAAAAAAAAATAACAATCTTTTCCTCTGTATAATATTAGTGTAGATTTGTAAATAATGTAACTAATTAATAAGACTATCATAAATATACAAAAAAAAGTAACCCGCTAACCACAATAAAGACTTATTCCCAGCGTTTTTTTTTTGTTTTAATTATTAGTCTCATAAAACTTTAAAAATTGCAGAATGAAATTGATATGTTAAATCCTATTTTATATATTTTTATGATCTTTCTAGTCGTAAACTAATTTTGTTGCCAATTTGTAGTATGTTAACGAAGTATAGTGACCATAAACGTATTATAAAATAAACAAGCTTTTCCGGTAGCGATAAGTTATGTTTGCATATTAGTTATAATCTACTAATAAAAGTGTTTTGCCGACTAGGTATCGCAAAAAATCCTTCCTTGCATATCTTTATACATATAATTCTTCTGTACGTGTGTTTGTCACCTATCTCCTCTCAAACGGCTTGACTGATGTGGATGAAACTATGTGTGTATATTTGGGTGGGTCCCTGAATGCTTTGGAAATACAATTGAACCTGGTTTTTTTTTAGGTGGGATAATCATCCAATGATATCTCGCGCTCTTGGGCTGAGCAGGTAGGGGTGTCAGACTTTTGCTGACTAAAACCACCACTATGTCCCTTCAGTTGCCTTTGCGTTCTAGGAGCACGAGTAACTTAATTTCAAGGAGGTGAAGCCGCGGGGGCAGCTAGTATATAATAACTAGCTAACTCTGCAAACATTGAGCAAAAAATGAGGGGAGGGGATCATCATCATCATCATCATCATTTCAGCCGAAAGACGTCCACTGTTGGACATAGGCCTCCCCCAAATGTCGCCACAATGATCGGTCCTGTGCGTCTCGCATCCATCGGATTCCCGCGACCCTCACCAGGTCATCGGTCCACCTTGTGGGAGGCCTTCCAACGCTGCGTCTTCCGGTACGTGGTCGCCATTCCAGAACTTTTCGTCCCCATCGACCATCTGTTCTGCGAGCAAATATAGGGGAGGGGAGGGGATAGGTTCCCCAAATATAACCCCCAATCCCCATCTTTCAAAGCGATCTGGATCACTTTTAATAAAAAAAAAACTTCATGTACAACTTCTACCACAGAAGCTGTCAAAATAATCATCTACAAAAAAAATAACTGCTTGACGATTTTCTTACAACCTCATCCGTCCATATTGGCACACCATCAATAAATAAGTAAAAACAAATTGTTGTTCATACGTTAAAAAATGCAAAGGTCACACTGTAAGTTCATTTAACTCTTGGAACTCTGTGGTTTTGTTCTTAAGCGATCACAAACTTGTTTTGACAACCCTACATATAAGCGCCATTCAATTTTCAATCAAATTACGAACACTTAGAATTCAATTTGACTTATCCAGCTCTTCCTCTAAACGCAAATGTGCGGTTGATTCTTATTTCAAAAGGTGTCAATTTGATGATAATCGAATTTGAACTTAATTGCGCATGAAATAAAGGTGTTAAATGGTGAAGGTATCTTTTTGATTACGCGAACATTAATTATATTATAGGCAGTTGAAAAAAAAACTATAATAAATCATTTTGTTTTGATGTTAGTCGATAATGTTACGGATGACAGTCGGCTACCGGAGTTTTCTTTTATTTTTATTTTTATTCATGAAGGAAAAGTAAATAATTAAGTTTTATATTTCCACTGTTTTTTCCTTTGGATGTTAAAAATAAAATCCTAAAAATATTTTGATGAGTGTAATTACTAACAAAAGATCTATTTTTGTTTGTCATATCTTTTCTGCGTCATCTTTTTTTACACTGCGTTGCAAATAAAACCGCAACATAAAAATTAAACATCTGGGAGTTTTAATTATTAGTCTATGACTCAACTGAGCAAATTGATACGTTTTATTACTTGAATAACAGATTGTTTTATGAATTCTGACATTTATTGTGTTCTGATATTATTTTGTCTATGAATCTGTAGATCTTTTGTTTTTACCAGACTACGACAAGCTATGTATGTATGTTTTAAATCGGTACAGTTAAAGTACTGAACCAATTTTGATGAATATAGGTCAATCGATTAGTTACTATCCACGTAAAATTATATTTTATAAGAATAAAAAACAAAATGGTGGATTTTATATTCATGAAAAGGGAGTCACAATTATTGGTTTTTTCACGTATCGAGTTTGATGTGAATCGAAAGAAAGAGGAGTAAATTATGAGATCCAATATAATTAAAAATGTTAAACTATATTAATATTTTAATATGGAAATATTGTAAAATCAATCACTTTTTTTTTAATCAGTAACCATGGAGTTTCTTTCCGGTACTTCTTCATAGGAAACGAACCAGTTGGAACCGTGCACTAGCTTCTGACGTTTTACAAGTGCCTATGTAGGTGTTTTTGAAATAAATAAAAAAACGTTTTGAATTGAATCGATTATTAAGTGACAGAAAAACAGTTTTACCATAGTCTTCTTCTTCTTCTTTTCGATTCGATGGTAAACTCGTCAAACTGCTTGGAAAAAAATCTAGGGCCCCTAGGCAGACCTTGATGGCAGGGTCGCCATGTAATGTTGGGAGTTCGCAAAGCAGACAACCAGTAGGAATAAACAGGATTTATTGAATTATCTAACTAAAACGTACAGTGGACTTCGAATAATGCGCATTAAGTAAAGTACATATTAAGCATTAATATGACACCGTTTTGTTAAGGGTAATACTAAGTAGATTCACTTAAGGCTAATACACTTCAGCCCAATAGGTGGCTACATTAATAGCAGCATCGGTAACACTCATCAAATCCTCCAAAGTGCAAGTGTATGGGCACTTGGGGCATTCTAATGCGTGGCTCATGTTTTGAACAGGAGCACCTCACTCACATTGAGTATCCATCGATTCAGTACCATAGTGTTATTGTGTTTATGATTACTTTCGTGGCTTTTCCGTAGTCTAATTATAGTTTACTTTAAGTTGCAATATTGGTTAGGAATTTTATACTTTTGTAAAAGTGAATTGCCTTGCCTTGGCATCAAAACACAAACCCACCTCAAGCCGTCCGATCGTCCGGTAACCGTCCGGACCGAGCCCAAGTCGTCGACGGCGCGTATTGTTCAACGCGCGCCTCAGGGAGATGTCAGCAAATCGTAGGGGCCCAGCAGGGTCGAAGCCTACTGGGGCCATGTGTAGTGTGAAAACGAAACCCAGGCCCCTGGGACGAAGGCAACGAAGGAACAGGAGTGGGTTTTTAGTCAGTAAAAGTCTGACACTATCTCCCGCGCCACCCAAGAGCGAGATTTGTCATAAGATGATTTTCCCACCTAAAAAAAAAGCCCACCTCATGAAGGTGTGAGTTAGCCAGCTGCGCCCGGATCAGAGAGCAGAGCCCCGCTGGCTGAGCTTTAAATCCATTTTCTTTGCGAAATATGGTTTGATTTACATATGCTATGTACATTCTGAAGAACACTTAACCAGCTATTTTTTTGTGTAAACATATTTCTAAAGATCAAAGCCGTTTGAAAGGAGTTTGGAAAACAAGCGAAAAAATTTCAAGTTGATAATGTTATACTTACATGAATCTATGCTAAACCTTTTTTTTTTTTCAAATTTAAGTCACTGTTTTATGGCACTGCTCGGGCACTAGAGCCTTAAGGTTTACCGACGAGCAATGGAGCGCAATTAAGCAAATAGAATAAGCATAAGACACGAGAAGGTCTGGATAATCTAGTACTGATAGGTAAAAGAAAACATTACTAGGAAAAACTCTAAATCTACGCCGGGTGCAAAATATTAGACAGATTGAATAATCAAAGCTATCTTAATTAACAGAACAAGAATAGATTCACGTGCTTTTTCATACCAACTGTATTATTTTAAACTGTGGCATTTTTAATACGGTCTGGCAGTAAATGATAAATGATATTTATTTTGCAAATAGGTTTTAAACAATTATACCTTTACCCGTCTATTTTTTCGTCAATTTAAACTAGATGAGGCCGGTGTTCCCTAGCTGAGTACCCAGAGAAGAAACACCGAAACAATCTCTGAGGTCAAAATCTCTTTTAAAGTCCATCCAGCAATTATATCAGTGTTACATTTGTAGCGACATCTATGGCGTCACATAAGAACTAATCCTGCATCGCGCAATCAAAGTTCTCCGCGCGATTTGAATATATACGACAGCCCGAAATCATCTATCGGGCAGTTGCCCACCAGACATAACACCCGTCTGGCCGGAGGATCCTCTCTTTTCAACGGAGGTATGCGGAACTTTACTCTCTGTCCCACATACCTCTACTCATTAAAGCAAGTTTTTAACACGGTTTTAACTTCAAATTCTCAATTCGGTTACCGTCTACCTAAGTATGTTGTCTAACTAGGTATTATCTCTTCCATAGTCTATGTTTAGCAATTACGAAATATTTTTAATGCTAATGCTAAAAATCGTATTTTCGAGAATACACAGCGGTCACTGACACTGAATAAGTGTTAATTAACTATCTAAAGACCGGTAACATCATTTGAACGCTCATCTAATTACTAGATCATTATATAAAGTATTAAAGGCACTCTGAGAAACGTCTACCACGTTTGGCTCTCTGATTGGTTAAGAGCTTGGAGCGGGCCAATCGGAGCGCTGAGCGTCATAAACGTGTAAAACAAATTCGCACTAGGCACTTCGAAAACTACATTGATTCGATAGGTACGTTTCCGCTCTATAATCGATATGGAAATTTAATATTAATCGAAGCATATAAAATAGAGGAAACATTAAAATTATATTCAATTAGTGGGACGCTGAGACCCCCCATAATTTATATCCGATTTACATCTAATCAAGACATTATTTAACATAATATCGATATTTGTATGTAAAATCGATGTTGATCGAGTTTTAAATTGAATGATCCGTTGATTTTGAATAATCGAATTTTGTTAATTTTTCACACTAGTATATCAACATGTCATAAATCTGGATTTTTTTGTGTCAATCTCGATTTGCATAACTGTTCAACATACATTTTATTTATTTTATCTTTTTCTGGCGCTTTTTTTCGTTTTGGCACTTCCATTCAAGATTATTTATTTAGACAAGATTGAGTTTTTATTGTGAGCAGTGGTCCAGTGGTAACAGTCACGACTTATGATTTCTAGATCGTGGGTTGAATCTCAGCCAGGCGCATTACTTTGTGTAAGTTATTTCATCACCACTGCTGTCAGCTGTCAAATCGGTGAAGGAAAACGGTATATCCTAGAACAATAAAATATCCACCAATCCGCACTAGATGCGCGTGATGGATTACACCCCCCCTCCCTTCGCCTGCATACACAATTCTATGTCAAAATATTACAGAAAACTGGACACTTGTGACGACTCACTTCACAATTACAATTAAAGAAGATTGAACTTTAATCCTTCGCACATAGGTATATTTTTCATTATCCTTTACGCTACATACTCATAAAGAGTCTTGCTGTCTAATTTTAAACACTCATACACTACACTTGATGTCCAGCACCGCACCCGCTAAGTACCGTGTTTAAACAAACAGATTTAGATGTCAATAATCTTGAGATTTTATGAACGTGTCAAATGACAATCTTCAACACTCAATGAGTGTGTTGTTTAAGAGGGCTACCGGAGGTAAGCGCGAGTTTTATAATGCGCAAAAGTATATTATGAACTGCAGTAAACAGAATCAGATATGTTATTTTGCAGAATAAATGCTAGATAGATAGTGTGTTCAAAACATAATACAGCTGGTTAATTTAGAACAATAGAAAAAAACCACGAACACGCATCTAGTTAAAAACTTTTGTCGATAGTAAAATCGGACTAATATGCAACTACTTATTCTGATTCGATTTCCGGCCACTGTAGGCACGGGCTTGTGGACGGCGACCAATGGGTAGTTCGTCGTCCGACCGTCCGATAATATCCGGACCGAGCTCAAGTCGTCGACGGCGCGTATTGTTCCACGCGCGCCTCAGGGAGACGTCAGCAAATCTTAGGGGCCCAACGGGGTCGAAGCCTACTGGGGCCATGGGTAGTGTGAAAACGACACCCGGGTCCTGGGACGAAGGCAACGAAGGAACAGAAGTGGGTTTTTAGTCAGTAAAAGCCTGACACTATCTCCCGCCCCGCCCAAGAGCGCGATTTGTCATTTATTAGATGATTTACCCAACTAAAAAAAAAAAACTGTTCTGATTATTTATCAGATTATTCTACAAGCAACTTCACCGTTATAGTGTTTTAATTTTATAATAAAATCTGCAGATTTTTAGTAAATCGCTAAAATGCTTCTTGTGTAATGACACAATTTTTGCAGAGCATTGTGTCTTTGTGCATCTCTTTCTATTGTATGTAGTCCGAGAGAGGCCGCGCCTTAGTCGCTGTAGTCGTCTTAAGAGGGTTCTTTTTCACTCGCCTATCGTCAACATCGAGCATGGTTTAGAAGCTTGTTACTTAATTTTTTAATAATTTATGAAGTGTCAAAGTACATGCAAAATAGCAGATTTTCAGAGGTCTTTACTAAATTCGTTTTACACAAATTTATAAATTGATTTGATTAGAAGCCTAAATATCTAATGAAAAATGTGTAATAACATCATAATCGCGTAAGAGCGGTTGTATGAAAAACAGTGAAAATGTATGTCGAGTTGTATCCCCTTTTTTTTTGTTTTAGTTTTCAGGCAGTTTTTTAAAGTTTATGGAGTTTGTCTAAGGTACGATGTGGTACAGATAGATGGTTTGTGTTATGTGGGAAAATCATCAAATGGCAAATCCCGCCCTTGGGTGGAGCGGGACCCGTCGTCCGTCCCAGGGCCCCGGGTTTCATTTTCACACTACCCGTGGCCCCAGTAGGCTTCGACCCTGCTGGGCCCTACGATTTGCTGACATCTCCCTGAGGCGCGCGTGGAACAATACGCGCTGTCCACGACTTGGGCTAGGTCCGGACGGTTACCGGACGGTCGGGCGGCTGGCTACCTATTGCTCACCGTCCGCAAGCCCGCACACTGCCCTGCCCTGCTGGGCAGACATTTTATTTTTTTGCTGAATTTGTCCTGTTGTTTTTTTATTATTTTATCGTATAATGGTTTATTATTATGTTATCTTTAGTTTGTTTATTGTTTTTAGTTCATAAGATGTTGCTAGCCGTTCAACGACTCGTCGACGACGGCTGGCGCTGAAAATCAGCGCTGTGGCTCTGTCCAGCACATGAGCCCCAGCATTTTGCTGAGCGCTGGCCGTTTTGCATGAATGTGTCGCATAATTTAACTTTTTTGTATAATTTGTTATAATAATAATGTAATGTATGTTATTTTTTTTTTTTTTAAGTTAGGTATGTGTCATGTTTGTGCAAATAAACTGTTTTTCTTTCTTTCTTTTCTTTCTGTACCGTTAAAGATCCTTTGGAGTTAATAAGTACATGAATCAAGAGGTACATTGGCGAAAGTTATTATTATTTTTATGTATTCCGAGCGTAATAGTACCAAGGGCCCCGTTGGATGGATGAGGTGATTAATTGTAATTTCTTTCAAATTAGTTGAGGTACATTGGATCTTATCAGTATGTATGAATTCGTGACGTATATTTTCTTCTATTGATATAAATAGTGCTTGACTGCGATTCCACCTGATGGTAAGCAGTGATGCAATCGTTGACGGTGAGGCGCACTAGTTTATTAGTAGCCTATTCACTCTAGTTTTGAAGACACCTAAATTATAATCGGACGGGAGACCGCAGCAAGCAAACTGTTCCAGTCTTTCCGATGTAAAAACGACGAGGCGAAAACCTTAGTTCGGACCGTAGAGGTTTCAACGTAAGGGTGGATACTCGCCGTACGTAGGGTTATCCGATATAGAAAGGTGTTGGTGGAATCAAGTCATGCAATTCCTGCACACACTTTCCAAAATGCATCCTGGAAAATACCGAAAGCCTGGCTATTTTTTTGCTCTACAACATTGAACAAACAAAGTAATGTCACTAGTGTTTTGGTCTAGCTCGAGTGGCCTCGCTGGATCGAAACACATGACTGCGACTACTATCTATTTCTTGACGCGCTAATAGCGATCTTGATATGCTTCGGAACGCAGAGTTATTCGATGTGACAATCAGACAACAATCTTTAATGACATGACAACGTTACCTCTTGGCTTAGTTACCATTTCCCACCAGGTGGCCTTACAGATTGACAGCCAAACTATCTATATTATATAAAAAAAAGTCGTGTTAGTTACACTATTTATAACTCAGGAGCGGCTGAACCGATTTGGCTGAAAGTTGGTGGGGAGGTAGCTTAGAACCAGGAGACAGACATAGGATACTTTTTTTTTTAGTAGGGTAGAGTAGGGTAGAGTAGGGTAGAGTAGGGTAGAGTAGGGTAGAGTAGGGTAGAGTAGGGTAGAGTAGGGTAGAGTAGGGTAGAGTAGGGTAGAGTAGGGTACAGTAGGGTAGAGTAGGGTAGAGTAGGGTAGAGTAGGGTAGGGTAGGGTAGGGTAGGGTAGGGTAGAGTAGGGTAGAGTAGGGTAGAGTGGGGTAGAGTAGGGTAGAGTGGGGTAGAGTAGGGTAGAGTAGGGTAGAGTAGGGTAGAGTAGGGTAGAGTAGGGTAGAGTAGGGTAGAGTAGGGTAGAGTAGGGTAGAGTAGGGTAGAGTAGGGTAGAGTAGGGTAGAGTAGGGTAGAGTAGGGTAGAGTAGGGTAGAGTAGGGTAGAGTAGGGTAGAGTAAGGTAGAGTAAGGTAGAGTAGGATATAGTAGTCAGTTGACGGGAGCGAAGCCGCGGGCAAAAGCTAGTTGCATAAAAAATGCAAGCAAAAGAATTCGTTGCGACAGACTTGTGATGTATCTATTTCTGTCCCAAACAACGAAGAGTTCAGAATAAAGGTAAAGGCCGACAGATTTTTTTTTGTTCGATGACTATTGTCTCCGTTCGTTTGCATATGTCGTGGCCAGATCTTAGAATTGATCACTTCTTGATATGGCCAACTAAAACTGGCCCGATCGTTTAAACGTTAACGTTTAATGATAATTATGTCTATTCACGTTTGGCCATATCATTAATGTAGGATTTCTGTGCATCAAAAATCTTATTCTGTACTAAAAATACTTATTGTACACCAAATATTAATGTACTTTTTATAATTATTAAGGGATTTGGGGCACCCCTACTCGAACAGGTTAGGTTAGAAGAGGATGGCGGGGTCTAGTGAGCGAGCGAAGCTAGCGAACACAGTACCCGCCATCCCCATCGTGGTATTTTTTTTTAAATCACACAGAAGAACATATTTTAATAGATAATTAGTATTTTTTATGGAACCAGAGCATATTTTGTAGTAGATAAATGATAGATGATCAGTGTGACCATATCATGAAATAATTATGCGTTAAGCTAAAATAGCACCATTTCATGGAATGGCCGGTCAGATCAAGAAGTGATCAATACTAAGATCTAACCACGACACATACATTATCCTCCTAAAATATACATTTCAGAATGATTGTCGACACGGAATTACACTTCATTTAAAGACTTAACGACCCGCTTACATTTTTTATTTTCATAAACACCCACTTCATTTAATATTATGAATAAATAACGAAATGATTTATTTTTGCGTAAATCATAAGTGATCAACATTTATCAAGTTATTCGTAAATAATTTAATTTTAATTTTTCAAGTTAAACGTTACCATTTTGTCAGCTAAATTGTTAACAAATGTTTTTTCTTTTTAATTTATTTTCAAAGTCATTTTCATAACATCTATTTGTATCTTATGTCGATCGGTATTATTGTATTGGCGTTTGTCCAAGTGTCAAAAATGAAATTATCTTAGCAGAAATAATTTTCAGGCGATGTGGAATAAATAATCTAAGTTCTGGTAATTTATCTTGAGACTGTTAGTCCAATTTACAAGTTGTATGTCGCGGGTATAAACCCAGCCAGGCACATTACTTTGTGTCTTTAATTTCATCACCACTATTCTCAACCCCTCTTTATTCTTTTTTAGCGATAAGACCGCCCATTGTGACACCCTATTAATTTTAAGTTCCTATAGTAATTTTATTATTGGTGTACAATAAAGAATATATCTATCTATCTCAAAACGGTGAATGGAAATAGCGTGAGGAAACCAGCATGTACAAGAAACAAAAATTCGAAAACATATTGTGACATTCACCAACCCGCACTGGGCCCGCGTACTCATCGTAGTGGATTATGGTCCATTTCTTCTCTTAGAGTGGAGGCCTAGGTCCCAGCAGTGGGAACATTATAAGGCTGAATATGTTTATATGCTATTTGATTTTTAATATATAAAAGCATTATTAAGACAAGAGATGTTATTTGCTGAAATCGGACATTCCAATTTAATTTTATTTATTTAATTAATTAAGGGTCACCAAAAGTTGTTACAGATATTATATAGATAGGAACTTATAAGTAATCGTGTCTCAAATCTAACTGTACAACCAATTACAGGCAAACACTCGAACTACTTCAGAAGTACTTCAGATACTATCCTAATCTTACACCGGGTCAGTCGAGTCAGGAAAGATGCCTTGAGTCTTCTCAAGAGCTCATGAAAATCAGTAACTCTGTTCTCAACGAACATGCCAGTCGCATTACACCACCAGGGTAGCTTAAGCATAGCTCTAAAGGCGTTATTATGTTGTACACGAAGTGTGTTAAACGCACTCCTCGTGTACCTGTGTCAGAGTTGACTGGTGTAGAACGACTGACAATAAGCCTTGAACAAAGTTATTTTAACTTGTTTAGAGCAGTGAGCTGCGGCATCGGAATACCGCGAACCTCACCAGGTCATCCGTTAACCTTGTTCGAGGCCTTCCAACGCTGCATCTTCTGATACGTGGTCGCCACTCCAGAACCTTACGTCTCCATCGACCAACCGTTTTGCGAGCAATGTGCCCTGCACACTGCCACTTAAGTTTGGCTATTCTTCGGGCTATGTCGGTAACCTTAATTCTCTTGCGGATATCTTCATTTCTGTTGTGATCACGCAAGGGATTTGAACGTGATATTTTTTTTAAATTGTGTAATAATGTTATTCAAATACGCTACTGTCAGTCACACTTTATTGTGTTGATTCGTTGTCAATAGAAAAGAAGATTGTACCATTTTGCCTCACCCAGGAATCGAAATCAAGACTTCATGCTCAGATTAGTAGCGTTTGTTACTTACTTGACCAACTTTCTTTACCCAGAAGAAACAATAACAGCTACTACTCTTTTTATTTCCAAAATGATGATAAGAATAAGACAACCGATTTAAATAACATGGGTTGAATGAGGTGCTTTGAATGAGGCTGGTGAATGGATGGCCATTCACCAGCCTCATTCAAAGCAGCTTAACCATCGTTAAAAGTAATAAACATGCCAATAATACAATATTTGGAGCACATAAATGTTGAATTTATTCATTTAAATGTAAATTGCAAGGAAAATATTTTCGTTACGAGCTAAAACTGGTTTTGTATTTATTTTATTGTTTCCGTTTTATTATTGGCAATATTATAAATTTTGATTCTTCAATTAAGCCGTAGGCAGATTAAAATTTGCAGGTACGTTTTTATCTTCATCGTAATTTCAGCTGACAACCATCCACTGCTGAACTTGACTAAGCGTGGACTCATTTATTGGTTTGCACACTAAAAAAAACACAGCATTAGAATGTTGGTAAGCCTCCCTTATCATTAAAAGGGAGGCTTCTCACCGCGCCAGATCATAGGTCCATTGACCCATGATCTGGTGCGGTGAGAAGCGAGGTTAAAGAGCAGTGGTTGTCTAGTGAGAACGGCCGTCTTTTGAAATACATCGTATAAGTCGTGGGTTCAAATCTAGGCAGGCACTTTACATCGTGTAATTTCTTCACCACTGCTCTCAAAATGATAAAGGTAAACATCGTTAGGAAACTGGCATAACTAGAACCAATAAGTCAAATACATGTGACATAACAACTCGATCAGGGCCCACGTGGTGGATTATGGCCCATTTTTTTCCTAGAGAGGAGGCGTGAGTCCTGTTGGGACATTTTAAGGCTGATTGTACTGCTATGCTTTGATCTGGCGAGGAACGTGGGAGTCTGCTAAATATGAGAAGCACAGGACCCACCGATTCGATGAACACAGCATGCAGCATGTCGCTGTGCAAAAATCATTGGAATTTTGAAATGAGCCAGCATTTTTCTCACTCTTCTTGAGTATTTTTCTCTCCACATTTCCAGTGTTATATTGATTGAAAATAATTAAAAACCAAACACATACCTGTTTTACTGTAGTTCAAGTAAATATTTGTCAATTTTACAACGGCCGCGAATGATACGCAGTGGGCGGACCGTAGGACGTCTGGCCAAAATATCATTTATCATATTAACTATCGTAAAACAATAAAACGGTCGTTGAATTATTGTGGGCAGGATAACTGTTGTATGTAGGCATTGGATTATAATTGCTTGTGATTTTATTTGATTGGATTTTAAATATATTTTTCATCGTCATAATTTCACTCGAAAGAGGTGACTGATGGACATAAGACGTGCGCAAACACTGCCTGTATTTAAAGGGCTTGTGAGGGATCATTACTTGACACTGTGATCATGTCTTCGTTTAATCACTTATTCTCTTGCTTATATATTTATATTTTGTATGTATGTATATGTGTATCTATTTTAGTATCAAGTATCAATAATTTTTTTTTTAAGTCTCTTCCAACTGTCGAACAATGAACGGTTCTGTGCGTCTCGCATGCATCGGATTCCCGCGATTCTCACCAAGTCATCGGTCCACCTTGTGGGAGGCCTTCCAACGCTGCGTCTTCCGGTACGCGGTCGCGACTTCATAAATATGGTTTACAGAATCTCTTATTGGCTAAATATTTAACGAACAGGGAACTTCTACATTTTGGGCCACGGTGTGGTAAGCAGTTTTTCGCATGCATTATCACATTAGACGAAAAGCTATAGCGTTGGTCATGATTGTGGTTTACCATTCCTTATGCGAAAAAAAAAGCAAATATGTAAATCAGTCTTAAATCTGAGATCTCTATTTTATCTGTGTTGTTGCCAAAACTTCGACAGCATGACAAATGGCTAGCTCATAAATCACTTCTAATGTTTCTGTCATCATTAACAATAATGACTATTTAAAGGTAAGCAATTGCTGCTCACAAAACCACACATACCATAAGTATAACCAAGCCACATACATACATACATAGTTTGTACATCGTCTACACTACTAGAACACAGGCCTGAATAAAAAACTTTTTACAAAAAAAAAAATACAACCGACTTCAAAGTAAAAAAAAACACTGAAAAGTGCAAAATAACTTTAATTTCGGAAGTCAGTGTTTCTATAATAGTTTTGTCTCTTCGTTATTTAACACCGACTTCCAAAATTAAAGTTATTTTGCACTTTTCAGTGTTTTTTTTTTACTTTGAATTCGGTTGTATTTTTTTTTTGTAAAAAGTTTTTTATTTTACACGTTTTAGTTATGGTACCACCACTAAAAAGTACCCCTCAGCCAAACTTAAATACCTTATAGCCAGATTGCATCTCATGACAATTCTAATAATCCCAAACACGGTTAGATTACATTAATTTATTACAGAGTTCCGGTGCCTAACTTCAGGCTTAATCATCAGATCAGTTTGATATATTCCCCCTCTACTTTCAGTCAGTCATCGACTACACGTATTATCAAAGCAATTTTACTTGTCGCGACGTTCTGCTGTGATCCTATGAGGAGTTCTGTTCCATATCTTCGAAGTTCATGATCAGATCATAACAATATTTCTATGGGACCAAATTCGAAAGCATAACCTTTTAATCAAAAAACAATTTTTCAAAATCGGTCCACAATTGACCGAGAAATCGGTAAACATACATAAAAAAAATAAAAATACATTCAACCGAACATAGAACCTCCTCCTTTTTGAAGTCGGTTAAAAAGGAGAAAACAGTCATAAAAATCGAGACGCATAATATATATATACCAGTCCTATAATAAAGCGATCACTCAGCCAAGACATCATTAATAAAACAAGATATTAGTGCATCCGCCATATCTAATTTACCTTACCAATTATAACTTGCCAAACTGAGTAATCATTTCCCTATCATTGTTATCATTACTCCAGTCGAATGATCTTCAGTTTTAAGCACAAGCAAAGGTTGATATGGTGACGCTTGAAGGGTAAACTTTGCCAGATTGACCGATCAATCGTTGTATCACTATCAGCTAAGGATTAGATCTTATAGATTAACAACCAAATTATCAGTAAGTTAGTTGCCACTTGAGATACTATTCCATAGTTCGGTGCACTGATATAATTTTATTATAAAATTAAGTTTTTGAGTTTAAGTTTTTATTGAGGCTACAAAACCAGCAAAGACATCTACATCGGCACGAATAGAGTTGGCAAAAGAAAGCATGCGGCATAATGGAACAAGAGTTACCTATATTGTTACCTATTATAGAGTTACCTATATATGGATGGATTGTGTAAGGAGGAGTGATATTTGAGGAGGGAGTCAGTGATAGCGTGACATTCGACAGAACAAAATGGAAGAAAAAAAAACGTGTTTCACTGATCTCCAGCCGAATGATCTTCAGTGTTAGGCACAGGCAAAGGTTAATATGGTGACGCTTGAGGGCAAACTTTGCCAGATTAACCGATCAATCGTTGTATCACTAGCTAAGGATTAGATCTTATAGTTTAACAACCAAATTATCAGTAAGTTAGTCACCACTTGAGATAGTTCGGTGCACTGAGTGTGAGTGGTTTTTAAATTAACACATGGAAACGTTTACCGCGTTTGGCTCTCTGATTGGTTAAGACCTTGGAGTGTGCCAATCAAAGCACCGAACGTCATATACCTGTCAATCTCATTAACGTAAAACAAACTTGTACTAGGCATTTAGGACTGTTTAAGACGCTATGACTGATATGTACGCTACATTTTGTTGTATATTCATCACATCAACAATAATGTATTTCCCAAAAATTCTTTCACATTTTTGTTACAATAAAATCAAGCCAGGTTCGACTCTCAGCCACTACAAGCGCTATAAGAAAATTATCACTCAAACAAGTGTAGCCACTAAAACAAGACATCAATAGGTTGCCACTCTGTCTACAAGCTCTGCCATAATTCATTTACCTCGGCTCGTTACAACGCGAGACGAAAATAGACGACAATTACATGCTAGCCTTATTGATGAGTGTTCAAGTAATAAATGTTATGTGTTGTGCTAGATATAGTCTGGTTTGTGATTATGGCTAGATTTATGAATGAAGTAATTGGGAAGACAGATTTATTGGAGATTTTGTGAGAGATTGCCTGTCATTATTAATTGTGACGCATTCTAAGCTGCGCCACAATATTCGGTCGTCTGTTTTTCACATTAAGTTCATCGCAACCATCTTTTTATGATCGTCGGTCTTTAGAGTAGAGAGCACGCTACGTTTACTGATATGTGCTCTTCAATCAAAGACCTATCTGCCATATAGTCTATTGGCAAATATCATCTATTATTGACAAATCGCATCTTCCTCTGGCAACAAACTATAATAATTCTAAGAGGAAGAAACTAAAAAAAAGTCAAAATAATAATATAAAAATAATAATATATTTTTCAAATTTAAGCTATGAATTGAAGGTGTCGTATGACCGTACACCTGAGTTAGGCCGAGCCTGTATTTCAGGACGCAGTTCTCTTCCCAGAAAAAAAATAAGACAGCATTTCAAATTGGAAACTACAAACATAAAATAACTCATAAAATTCCGATTCTTTTTTAAACTGCAGTACCTATAAAAATATTTGATGTACTGTTATTTTAATAAGTACATTAAATACTTATAAAATTTTCATAAATGTAACCCACAAGAATTGTAGGTCGTCAACAGTTCTCCAATTCAAATTCTTCTTTCAAATAAAGAGAGTAAGGTTGACATTTGTTTGATAGAGAGTGTGGGCTAAAAATTTCTTTTTATAATCGTGTTTAAAAAGAAAAGCAATGCATCCTCGCCCACGACTTACGAGGCCAATATTAGACAGTGAGCACACTTTACTACGTTCGAAAATAAAATGGAACAAAGTGTAAATGAAAAAACTTCTACCGCCATTTTTTTTCGATCCATTTTTGTCCACATTGACGACGAAATTGCACACGGTGCGTTAATTTATTCGTTGAGGGCATGAGTATGTGTGTTTTTTTAAGTACGTGATTCCCTTTTTCCTCGTAAGTTTTTATTATTGGTTGTAAATATATTTTATTTCGGTAACTTAATTCTAGAAATGCCCGTAAATAATGAGCTTATCTTCCTACGTTACGCTATTTTATTTTTAAGTTAACGTAGAGATTCGTGATGTAGGCGTCTTCTAAATCTGTTAATATCTCTATTTATAGCTATTTAAACTCCTGTAACCTCGTACTAGTAAAATCGATGACTAAAATATGTATAAACCTACCGACAGTATCTGGTCTGTCTGTCTGGTTTTAGTTGGTACTGTTTTTTGTCAAAGAAAGTACTGCCAAATGCCACCACATCAAATTTTTTTTTTATTGATATATACTAGTGCTTCACTGCGATCCCACCTAATGGTAAGCAGTGATGCAATCGTTGATGGTGAAGTGCACTAGTCCCACGAGCACCAGGGGGTATTATTATTACGTAATTGCGCGTTTTTTTAGTAAAATCACAAAAAAAAACTTTTCCGGTTTTTTCCATGAAAAACGAAAATATACAGACCAACATTTTCGGCCGAATAAATTACGTATGTACACCCGTGTGTACAGTATGACAATTAAGCGTTTTCAAGGTCATTCAAGTTGTACAACCGTATAATATACAATCGGCGCTCAAGGGGTTAAGAGCCTATTCCTCTAGCCTTGAAGACACCTAAATTATAATCGGACGGGAAGACCGCAATAGGCAAATTGTTCCAGTACTTCCATTGTATAAATACCACTTACACCACGTATCGAAGGACTGGAACGAGGCGAAACGCTTACATCTAATTCTGCAGAATTCCCAACAACCGACATCACCATCCATTACCGACTTCAAAAAAAGGAGGAGGTTATCAATTTGGTTTTATGTTTTTTTTTTAAGTGTCCTCAGAACTCCGTCGCGGAACGTTTCGCAATTTTTTTTTTCCTCGTAGAGGATATGCTTTCCGATTGGTGCTATTTTTTTCAGAATCCAGTTCTGATAATGGAATTCATGAGGAATCGAGGGAACTCCTCAAAGATTATAGGCAAAATATGGTGATTTTGGTATTTTCTTTGAGAACTTAAGCATTTTTACAGTCAAAAAGTAACATTTGATGAAGTGGAACTGTTGAAGAAGACCAGAAATGGTCAACGGAACTTCATACTCACATAGATTTCACAATGAAGATAGTTAAGCGACTATGACAATACAAATAAATAAATGGTTCTGAATAGTTATGTCGAAAATGGTATCATCGAAGTGAACTGATCTGATGATGGAGCCGGGAGGTAGGCACAGGAACTTCGTAATTAATCAATGTATCCTAGCCGTGTTTGGGCTTATTAGAATTGTCATGAGATGCACTTTGGCTATAAGGTACTATCGAACTGATCTGATGATGGAGCCGGAAGGTGGAAGGTAGATACAAGAACTTCATAATAAACAATGTAACCTAGCAGTGTTTGGGTTAATTCAAATTGTCATGAGAAATAGGCACTCTGGTTATAAGTAACCGACATCACAAAATCGTAAAATGTTTTTTTTAGTATGTGTATTTAGGTATCATCAGAAGACTTAAAGTCACCCAAAGGGCCATGGAAACGGCTATGCTCGGAATTTCCTTGCGTGATCGAATCAGGAATGAGGATATCCGCAGGAGAACCAAGGTTACCGACATAGCACGAAGAAGCGCCAAACTAAAGTGGCAATGGGCAGGGCACATTGCTCGCAGAACAGATGGACGTTGGGGCCGAAAGGTTCTGGATGGCGACCACGTACCGGAAGACGTAGCGTTGGAAGGCCTCCTACAAGGTGGACCGATGACTTGGTAACGGTTGCGGGAGTCCGATGGATGCGAGACGCACAGGACTGATCATCGTGGCGACACTTGGGGGAGGCCTATGTCCAGCAGTGGACGTCTTTCGGCTGAAATGATGATGATGATGATGATGATAGGTATATAGGCTTGCGTTTGACCACTATCTCACATGATGATATGCAATGATGTGATTGATGATGAAGCACGCTTGCCTAGAAGTAACCTATTTACTCTTCACTTAAAGACCCCTAGATTGAAGAACAGATTAGGAAACGCAGACTCCGGCAGGGAATTCCACTTATTGCAGTTACATTTTGAACAACTGTGATATCCATGTATATTGATGGAGAAGGAGAAGAGAGCCAAAAAAGATGGATGAATTGTGTGAGGAGTGATATGAAAGAAAAGGGAGCCAGTGATAGCATGACAGGACAGAATGGATAAAAAGAAAACGTGTCGCGCCGGTTTCAAGTAACCTGGGACCCAGGAAGATAATGGTTTTTAGTATTTTTTAGAATACTAATAATAATACTTTTTATTCATTTTTAGGATCACTTTGTTGTCCGTCTGTCTGTCCGTCCATCTGTCTGTTTGTTTTTCTGTCTGCCTGTCGGTTATTAAGACCCTTTATTGGAAAGGCGTGGAGGTATCGAGTTGAAATTAAAACTATATACTCAGGTCTGGGGTCCCTTGAAGCTGTGAAAAAATCAAACTTCTAAGTTAACGAAAAAAAATGATACGGCCGTTTATGTCGCAATAAACGTGTGACACTCTCAAGGGAATTAAATTCATAGGGTATTTCCCATTGACCTAGAATCCTGAAATTTGGCATGAAGCAAGGTCTCATAACAAAAATATAGGAAAAAATTTGAAAACTGTAAATTTGTTACGCCACAAAATTTTTTTTTGCGATTCGGAAACATCTTCGTAACTCAGTTCGGTAATACGAATCGAACGTTTTCATAGGTAAGTTTGTACGGAACTCTCAGTGCGCGAGTCCGATTCGCACTTGCCCTGTTTTTTTTATACGTAGGAAATCATCTAATGACTTCTCTCGCTCTAGGGTGGAGCAAGAGGGCGTGTTAAGACTTTTACTGGCTGACTTTTACTGAAGGATTCAGGTGTGGACCTGTTGCCTTTTGCGTTCTTGGACCACGGGTTTACTTTTCAGAAATTTCCCGTGGCCCTTGTCCACCGGTTGGTGATGTGGTCCTGTCCTAACATTATGCTCCAAAGATTAATCTTCTTTAAGATACATGATTTAGTTATACTAAACATCTCAAATAAAATAAAAAGATTCGTTCCGGTTCATTAAAGGTGATAAATTTTAATTTACAGCTCATAAAATTAGCATAATCCTTTAAATGTATCACGGATCTTTGTTCGGAAAGTTTTTGAACTAATCCTTTGAGAATGCGGAAACAACGTTATTTTTCTTACTCTACTTTTGAGATAAAAAAATCTATTGTTATGTTAATTTTTATTATTCAAAAAAGATAACTCTTTTGAGCAGTGGTGGCCGAGTGGTAACGGCCCTGACTTACGAGTGTAGTCGCGGATTCAAACCCAGCCAGGCGCATTACTTTGTGTAATTATTTCATCACCACTGCTCTCAAAACGGTGAAGAAAAACATCGTGAGGAAACCGGCATGTCATAGAACCAAAAATTTTAAGATATGTGACTTTTACCAAACCGCACTGGGGCCGCGTTGTGGATTTTTGCCTATTCCCTCTCCTAGAGAGGAGGCCTGAGTCCCATTAGTGGGAACATTATAAGGCCGACTATGTTATGCTATATACTTGTGCACAAATAATATTATTAAAGAGAAATGAGGATGTGGCGATGCGCCACCGGTACATGGTGGACATCCCACCTATACGCACAAAACGTTTTGGGAACACATTCATTGTGCGTATAGCTAAGGAGTGGCATTCCTTGCCGGAATCTGTGTTTCCTGATGGCTACAACCCGGGAATCTTTAAGTCAACAGTGAATAGGTTACTTCTAGGTAAGCGCGCTCCATCGTCGACAGCATCGTCGCTTTCCATCAGGTGAGATAGCGGTCAAGCGCGAACACATCAAGGAGCTAGAAATGATAAAATTCTCAACGACTGTAATGTTAAACTATCTACTGTTTTTATTTTTTAAATATGTTTAAAATGGTCCATTGATGTTCGGGGCCCAATTTTTTTTTTTTTGACGTCCGAAATCTGCAAATTATTCCTCACGTTCTGGGAGGAGCAAAAGGGAGTGTCAGGCTTGTACTGACTAAAACCCAACTGTGTTCCTTCAGTTGATCTGTGCGTTGTCGTAGAGCAATGGGCAGCTCGCCGTCTTGTTTGATTTTTTCACATCTTCAAGGGACCTCAGACCATAGTATATTGTTTTAATTTCAACTCGATACCTCAACGCGTTCCCGAGATAAAGGGTCTTGACAGACAAACATACAGACAACAAAATGATCCTTTAAGGGTTCCATATTTTCCTTTTGAGGTACGGAACCCTAAAAGAAACTGACACGCCTTCTCACCCCACCCTAGGAGAGAGAAGTCGATGATTTCCCACCTTAAAAAAAAATCCCGCAGCATAGTACGGCTTCTGAAGTCAAAATATCAGAAACATCTATTTAACATACCGATCAATCGAGTTCAACGCTATATTAAAAGAAAATCTACTTCTTCGAATTAGTTTATTCTTGGTCCGTAAACGCATAGCTCAGCGAGTCGGAAGTTTTACCTGTTAGCGATATAAATTTGGTCTCGGTCTCTTCGAGTAACGATACCATGGACTCTTGCCAAGTCATAAGTTTCCGCGAAAGACTAGTTTATGACATGCTCCTTTAAATATTTTCTAAGTAGCCAGTTAGTTATTGTATTTTTTCGTAGTAATTTTGTGGTTTAGTAATTAATGGATGTTGGCTGTTAGTAAGGAATTGTCTGTTAATAGTCCATTATGATATAATTATATGTAAGTATGCAATGATGGCGATTACCGCTGAGATGGAATTTAGACCCAAGCTGAAGGAGACGGTCTTAAGGGAATCGAGGACGGTAATCATCAATACTCACGTGTATCATACGACGTTTTTCAATTAACGACATGACAACACGATACAAAGTTTTTCATTTGTGAAGAAAAATAATTTAATTGACTATTACTACAACAGTAAAACTAGTAGCTGCGAATTTTTTTTTTGTGACATGGCGGTAAAAAAATATATCTGTTTTCATAAGCGCGCGCCATAGACTAGCTAGACTGTTTAAAAAAAAAAACAAAACTTATTTGAATTAACGATTTATTTATTAAACGTGTATAAATTAAAATTGTTTATTTAAACACGAAATTGCATGAAATAAGCAAGTATGACACTAATTTACACTATTGAACGCAAAATCTACAACACATTGAAAAACTACAATAATTCTAATGTTATACACATATACATTTCTATTTTCTTTAAAATACTTTATCATTTGAGTCTCAATACGATAATCATCCGCAATGTCTCAAGACGAAAGTCTATGACCAGTGCGTGTTGCTAGTGATGACATATCGCTCTGAAATGTGGTCGCTTACAATGGGCCTCATCAGAAGACTTAAAGTCACCCAAAGGGGAATGGAAAGTGCTATGCTCGGAGTTTCTTTGCGTGATCGAATCAGGAATGAGGATATCCGCAGGAGAACCAAGGCCACCGACATAGCACGAAAAATCGCCAAACTTAAGTGGCACTGGGCAGGGCATATTGCTCGCAGAACGGATGGCCGTTGGCGCCGAAAGGTTCTGGAATGGTGACCACGTACTGGAAGATGTAGCGTTGGAAGGCCTCCTACAACGTGGACTTGGTAACGGTTGCAGGAGTCCGATGGATGCGAGACGCACAGGACCGTTCATTATGGTGACACTTGGGGAAGGCCTATGTCCAGCAGTGGACGTCTTTCGCCTGAAATGATGAATGATGATGACGATAATCATTGTATAAATAACATACCTACCTACAACTAAAACTGTAAGATTCACGAACACATATTTTCCAATGACACATTCACTAAATAAATTTTACCTCTACCATATGCAATAGTGACGTACTCAAAACTTCTGAAATAAAATGCAATAAACTCTTGCGCAAGTGACGATCTGTGTTAACTACACATGAACGGATTGCCTAAATATTTTTGTATAAATAAAATGTTAGAGTATAAAATGTTTTGATACTTTTGAGCGTTTTTTTAGCGAATCATCCTTGAATTATGATTTTTTTTTATGTAGATTTAATATGCAAGATACTTTGATAAAATTGGGATCTAGGTTTTTTAAATAGGTCATAATTATTATCATGTGCTAGCTTTTTATCTGCGTTTTTTTCTCTTTAATAAAAACGTTGCTCCACATTATACAGTTACTCCTGTATTTTGTGTGCGTTCACACAGGGGCGCCGGCTTTTAGAAAACCTCATGGGTGCTCATGCTCATTTGATGACTCGAAAAAGTGGCGAAATGTGAGAAGAGAAATGCACACTGATCGACATTTTGAGCCTTAAAATTCTCGTCTAGTTTAAATGGAGGGAAAAATTGATGTTAAAACAGTATTATTTTTGATCATTTTTGAGGACACGGTTGGTGACTGCACCAACAGAGCTGCAATTGGATGCTGCGCTGCATGTCGCTGGTTCGATTCCTGCACGGAACAAATATTTGTATCGCCTACAGATAGTTGTTCCGGGTCTCGCGTATGTATCTTAACATGTTTGTGAACACACCCACGATTCAGGAGTAATTCCTAGTGTGGGGTAATGATAAAAAAAAATGCAAAAGTAATTTATCATTTACCGATAGATTAAATTTAATTGGAACTCAAGATTCTCATTATAGCGTTGTAACAAGAAACCCTCGTATAGTACTGAATAGGTTCTATTACAATAGTATTATCTATTGTTACTTATTAGTTATAATGCAGACAACAGATTTCTTAGTACCGTAGACATAAATATACTACACTGTTTATAAACTCTACGTCCGATATGTGAAAAATATGAAGTCGTGCGAAAAGCTGAAAAACATTGGTTTTCGGAAATGAGTTGAATGAACGATAATTTACTGACGAATTATTTTCAGTTATTTATTTATTAAATGCTTTATGCACACAAAAGTACAGATGCGGACTTAATGCCTTAGGTATTTTCTACCAGTCAACCTTTGGGTGATGCAGAGAAAAATAGTGGTAGGTGCAATAAACGAGAGAGAGAAGACGGATACGAGAATAGATATAAGTATTAATAGACTCTTCTCTTGGAATCTTTAAGTCAAGAGTGAATAGGTTACTTCAAGATAAGCGCAATCCATCGTCGACCGCATCGTCGCTTTCCATCAGGTGAGATAGCGGTCAAGCGCGAACCTATTAAGAATAAAAAAAAATACAATTATACAATACATACTCATATTAATAAACTACATACTTAACTAATATAGTCAAACTATTAGTCCAAATCGACAATTGGAAAACATTAACGCTTTGATGATACTACTGCCAACTCCAGTTCAGTTAGTAGTCTAGTAAGGTTTTCAACACCATTGTACCACCTTGTATAACAGCGGATAGCGGGCAATGGGTAGCTCGCCGTCCGACCGTCCGGTAACCGTCCGGACCGAGCCAGAGTAATAAAAAAAATATTTTTTAATTTAAACTGTGTAAAATCTAACATATTTAATGAAAAAAAAATGAATTAATTACTTTTAAAATTAAAAATGTCATTGGGGTTGATTAGATAACGATTTTATCTACCCCAATGACTTTTTAATTAGGTAATTTTTTTTTTATCTTTTACTAAAAAAATCTTCGAGGTTGGTTAGTAGAATAACGATTTTACACAGTTTAAATTAAAAACAGTACAGATTTTTTAATTTAGGATAAAACCGACGAAAAATTCCACCACTGGGGGTCTAGAATCAAGTACTGGATCCATGGCGTTTGTGCATCGATGTCAAAGACACCCTCTATATTATAAAACAAAGACCCCACCGTCTGTCTGTATGAACGCGATAGACTCAAAACCTAGTTAACGGATTTGCATGGATTTCTCACCAATAGACTAAGTGATTCATGAGGAAAGTTTAATACGTGCATATTATAGTAGAGAAATGCCGAGAATTCAATAAAAAGATTTGTAACACCCGTGCGAGGCCAGGACAGTCACTAGTTTTTTACCTACTATAATTTAATTAGGTACATTGAGTGCTCCAAATTGTATCACTTTACTCACCTAAAACAACAACTGATCAAAGAAAATCAAAAGAAAACTACTAGTTCAACACTAACTGATATCAATCAATCTTGTTTTTCAACGTTTATCTGATGAAATTAGATCACTCTGTACAGACAACTGTACAGGTTTAATTTTGTTTTATATACATAATTATATTCGCGGCGCGCGTCAGCACTTTTATACGGTATTTAAACTGTAACTTTAGCATTAAGTATCACTGCACTTTATCATTTGTATCAATAAACGTATCAATTAAATACTCGCCGCAGAAGGTTGTGTTATTTATCATCTAATATCTACGCGATCTTCCTGCCCTATCAACGAGAAGCAGTCATATATCATTTATCATCTAAGTGTAGGCGTGAATCAAAACCCCTACATTTTTTGGTCCTTCGAGCCGGATGGTTATCAGTGTATCATTATCAGATTTGTGTTCGGAAGATTTCTGGTACGATAGCGAATCGGTCTGCTGGCCTCCCACAAGCGGGTCTCACCAGTTAGATTGAGAAGGCGCACATATCGTGCTGGAGATTACAGAAACAAGCATCAAGCAAATCAATCAACAATAATAATTTATCATCATCAGCATCGGAGAATCTTCTCATATTAGGAAGAGCATCAGGATATTCTTATATCAACATTCGGTATTTATCATTTAACTTTTATCAATTATCATGGAGAGCATACAATCAATGTTCGAACGTCAGAGCTTCCTGACCAAGGAAATTGAGAGAGTAAATACCAATTTCCGTAAGGACAGTTCCATCAGGAAGACACCTGAATATCTTATCAGCCGTTTAGCCGCGCTGGATAAATATTGGAAAGAGTTTGAAGACAATCATAGCAGGCTGCTGGAGTTTGAAGACGATCAATATGAATACTTCTCAAAAGGGATTCATGGGTACATGAAGGAATATTATATCAAAACCAAGGAAATGATATCATCGTATAAGGAGACTAAAGTTACGACCTTCTCCTTACCCACTTTTGAAGAGTACACATATCACGGGGATGACCTACTTGGTCAGCAGGACACCAACTTTAGAGCATTAGAACGAATACTGAATAGAATCAGCGTTCAAGACTTAGAGGAAAAATGGGAACTTCAGGATGAACTAAAGAATCTTCAACATCTCTGGAAAGTTATTGACACCGTTCACCTCCGTCTAGATAATCAATTGAAAGGAAACAACGATGAATATGAAGCCAAGTTTTTGCAGATTGAAGAGCGCTACCTTGCCATCAAAAGGGAGCTGAACAGAAAATTAAACTCTACTGCTCACCTGGAACAAGCCACACCTAAATTAGAAGTCCCTACATTTTCCGGAAAATTTACTCAGTGGCCGACCTTCTTTGATTTATTCATGGAAACGATTCATAATAACAAATGTATCACGAAGGCGCAGAAAATGCAACATCTGAAAGGGAAGGTCAAGGGTGAGGCAGAAGGTTTAATCCAGCATCTCCATATATCAGCAGAAAACTACGAGACAGCATGGGATATCCTCACTCATCGTTATAATAATCCACAGATTCTGTTTTCAACGCAGATGGATATCTTCCTAAATCAACCGCTGATCACGAAGCAATCATCATATTATGCTTACAAGAAGTTTCATGATACCACGACACAGTGTATCAACAGCATTCGGAACCTAGGCATTGACATCACTACCTGGGACCCAATATTAGTTCATCTACTATCAAAGAAGCTGGATGAAGAAACGCGTACTGATTTCATGGAGTCGCGTGAGTCGCCTCGAGACCTACCATCATATACAGAGTTCCTGCATTTCCTTGAAAATAAATTTATGGCTCGAGAGCCTGTAGGTAAGAAGGAGAAGCCTGCAACTTCAGATTCGTGCAAGTCGAACTCAAGTCATCCCAGGCCTCAAAATCATAACAACTCCTCAAAAAACGCATCGTTTTACAAGAAATATCAATCAAACGCCACAAATAATAAGAGATTTTGTCCAGTATGCAAGGCGCCTCATGATTTGTTTCTATGCAAACGTTTTCTTGCGCAATCATCGGACGCGAAATTGAGGACAATTTCTCAACATAATATTTGTCGTAATTGTTTATACAAGCATTATGACAAAAAATGCATTTCTACAAGAAGGTGCAAAGAATGCAACGGTGATCATAATTCAATAATGCATGACGCATTTTCAACGATGCGAGGTGGCCTACTGGAACAAACTCAAACTCAGCACTCTCAAACGTCATCGGACTCAGCTTCAACGACTTGTAATAATCACAATGTTAATTACGTTGCCAATGACAATGAAGAAGTCCTTTTGACTACTGTAGCATTGCATATCAGAGCTTCAGACGGTAGCATTATGAGATTCAGAGCTCTACTGGATCAGGGGTCACAAATATCCCTTATATCAGAAAATGCCGCCCAATTATTAGGGTTAAAGAGGCAAAATTATCAAGCAGCAATATCAGGAATTGGTTCGACACAAAAACAAAGCAAAGGCTTAGTGTCACTTGAATGCATATCAATTTACGAAGACTATCATTTTACAACGGAGGCTTTAGTCGTATCACGAGTTATAAATAACTTGCCTAATGCCTCGTTTAGGAAACGAACTTGGCCCCATTTATCACACACCAGACTGGCAGATCCTGAATATAACATTTCAAGGCCAATTGACTTGCTCTTGGATGCCAGTGTCTACTCAGACATTATCATGAGTGGTCTTATCAAAGGACCAGTCCAAGCTCCTATCGCTCAGCAAACAAAACTTGGGTGGATATTATCAGGCAACGTGAAGACGTTTGCATGTCACGTTGTCGTCAACGATGTAGACAGCATCTCCAAGTTCTGGGAGGTCGAAGATATACTCGAGACCACATCATCATTATCATCTGCAGATCAATATTGCGAGGAGTTTTATCAATCAACCACTAAGAGATTGGAGTCTGGCCAGTATGAAGTAGCATTACCCATGAAACCTAATTTCGAACAAGAGATGGGTGCATCAAAGTCAAGGGCTGTCGCTCAGTTCATTCAACAGGAAAAGAAGATGGGCAAGGATCCAGCACTAGCAGAAGGTTATCGCAAATTCATGCAAGAGTACGAAGAGCTAGGTCACATGAGAAAAGTCGAGCAACAAGATCACACAGCATGCTACTTACCGCATCACGGCGTGCCTAAATTAGACTCTACAACAACAGCTCTCCGTGTTGTGTTCAACGCTTCGTCTAAGATGTCATCTGGACGCAGTTTGAACGACTTGATGTATAATGGACCGAACCTTCAACAAGACCTTCAAAATCTCATCCTGAGGTGGCGACAATATAAGTACGTAGTCACAGCGGATGTGGAAAAAATGTTTCGAGCAATCTTAGTGAGACCTCAAGATCAGCATCTTCAATCTATATTGTGGAGAAGTCAACCTCGTGAATTGCTCCAAGAATATAATCTTACCACTGTTACATACGGTACAAGAGCGGCTCCGTTCTTGGCGATGAGAACGCTGAAGCAAATTGGCATCGATCATGCTGAACAATATCCAATAGCAGCGTCTGCCTTGGAGTCATCTTTCTACATGGATGATTATATGGGGGGAAGCAATACCATCGAGCACGCCAGACAATTACAACACGAATTAATATCGGTGTTAAAAGATTCTGGAATGAACCTGAGGAAATGGTCTAGCAATGAACCTCAGCTTATCGAAAATCTACAACCAGAACAAATAAACGCTCCATTCGAGTTCAAGGACACTGAGTCTCGAAAAACATTAGGCCTACGATGGATTCCTTCCAGTGACATGTTTACCTTCGACACAAAAATTGAACCTCAAGACAGCGAAAAACCATACACAAAACGGCAATTATTGTCAGATATTTCTAAAATATTTGACCCCCTTGGCTGGCTATCACCGCTCACAATCAAGGCAAAAATATTATTCCAGAGCACTTGGACTGCGCATCTACCATGGGATGAAGAATTACCGCCCAAAATATCATTAGAATGGCAAAGGTTGCGAAGCGACCTAAGAAATATCAACATTTATCAAATACCTAGACATCTAGGTCAAACTGAAAAAAACATACAAGTACATGCATTTTGTGACGCCTCGGAAAAGGCTTATGCATGTGCAATTTACATAGTAACAAACAATCATAAGGGCGAGCGCACATCGAAGCTAGTGACTGCAAAAACAAAGGTGGCACCAATTAATAAATCGGTCACACTACCTAGGCTAGAGCTACTAGGTGCATTATTATTAGCACAGCTGATGGAGAAATTTCTTCAGACACTATCTTCGGAGCAAATAGAAATCTTCGCCTGGACTGACTCGATGGTAGTACTTGGCTGGCTAAACGGAGACATATCAAAATGGAAGCAATTTGTGGCTAACCGTGTACAAAAAATTACGGAGATCATCCCAGCATCAAATTGGCGTCACGTCAGGTCTTCTGACAATGCAGCAGATTGTGCTACGCGTGGATTGAGCAATGAAAGCTTATCAGGAGCTCGCTTGTGGTGGCAAGGGCCAGAATGGCTTCTTAATTTTAATTCATATCATATCACCACAACCGAATATCAAACTCCAACTGAAGAAATGAAAAAAATCATTGTACACACAGCCTTATGCCAAACGAGTTGGACTTTGGTAATTGAATTATTAAATAAATTCAATTCATTAACAAAGGTTGTGCGAATAGTGGCACGGGTGTCACGTTACATCGCTAGCCTGCGCAACAAAAAATCACATGCAGCGAGAAGTGCACTGACCGGTGTAGAAATACAAAGCGCACTATATCTTATTATCAAACATGCACAAAGCATAGACTATAAAGAAGATATATACCATCTAAAGAAAAAGGGCTTCGTCCGCAGCAACAGCAAATTGTCCTGTTTACGACCATTCTTAGACGATCACGGGATACTAAGAGTCGGAGGACGCCTGGAGCAAGCAAATATCACATACGCAGCGAAACATCCCATCATCATATCACCTGGAAGTCGCTTGGCAGAGTTAATCATTCAGCAGGCTCATATCACTACGCTTCACGGTGGACCGCGACTTACCTTATCATTCATCCGGGAGAAATATTGGTTAACCAGCGGCATCAGCAGCGTCAAAAAACATCTCAGATTGTGCGTAAAGTGTCGCAGATATAACCAAGAATCATATCAACAACTCATGGCTGACCTCCCAAAGCCTAGAATTACACCATCTCGGCCCTTCACTAATGTCGGAATTGATTTCACCGGACATGTGGAAATAAAATCCAACAAGGGACGAGGCATTAAGACTACCAAAGGATACATTGCTGTATTCGTGTGCCTGGCAACCAAGGCTGTGCATATGGAATTGGTATCTGATCTCAGCACAGCATCCTTTCTAGCAGCTTTAAGAAGGATGTGTTCCAGGCGTGGAGTACCCAAGAATATCTATAGTGATAATGGTACGAATTTTGTGGGCGCTTCACGACTTTTGAATCAAGAGTACAGAGAGATCATGGCTTCAATCAACCCGAATGCTATCAATGACGTCCACAACATGGAAATACATTGGCACTTCAATGCTCCTGTCTGGCCAAACGCAGGAGGATTATGGGAAGCAGCGGTGAAGAGTTTGAAATATCATTTAAGGCGCGTGCTAGGTTATCAAAAATTAACCTATGAGGAGTTCACCACGTTGCTGTGTCAAATAGAAGCCTGCCTCAATTCGAGGCCTCTCTGCGCACTTACTGAAAATCCAGACGATACCTATCTCACCCCTGGGCATTTCCTTGTTGGCGGATCCTTGTTATCACGACCACAGACAGATCCTGACCATATGAGCTTGACTATACGTTGGCAATTGATTCAGGCAATTAACAAACAGTTCTGGAAAAAGTGGTCCACGGAGTACCTTCAACAGCTTCAGTCAAGAACAAAGTGGCGTGTTATTAAAGAAAACCTTAAATTAGATGATGTGGTTCTTATCAAAGAAGATAACATGCCGCCTGGCAAGTGGGCGATGGCACGAGTTCAAGCTCTGCATCCCGGTCAAGATGGCTGTGTAAGAGTTGTGACGTTGAAAACTGCCAATAATATTATCAAGCGGCCGGTCAACAAACTTATTCCATTGCCAATACAAGGAAATAATATCATAAGGGAGCCCACTTTGAATAGTTCCCATCAAGGAACATCCCACAGGCGTCGCGATCGGTCGAAATTCAACATGAAAACATTATTTACATCAGCACTTCTTATGCTAATGATGGTAATATCACCTAGCATGCAGCAATCATCAATATCATACAATATCACGCTACTAGACGGTCAAAGGAATATGCTTTTCGACAAGGTATCAAAACTACAGCACATCAAGGACGAATGGAAGTTAATAGTCTACTACAATATGTCTACATATTGGTCTGGATTCACTGACTTAGAAACATATGTTCGGCATTTAAATCAATTATGTCAGCAATCGTGCGTACCGCAATCAAGAATGCCGTACAGAGCTATCATATTACAACTGCAACACGAGTTGAGCGAACTCCAACACTACAATTCTTTACTGCGGAACCCAAACAAAAGATACAAGAGAGGACTAGTAAACGGAGTTGGCAACCTGGCTAGATCGTTGTTTGGGGTGTTGGACGACAAGTTTGCAGAGCAGTATAAACAAGATATTGAGCAAATATCACGCAATGAAAATCATTTACAGAGCCTTATCAAAAATCAAACTCTTATTATTGAATCTGAGTACAGCATTATTCGAAGAAATGAGGCCATAATGAATCAACAATTTACGTCCATGAATAAACAGATGAAAGCCTTATTGAAAGAAGTAAACAACGTGCAATCGGAAGCATCAGAAGGCCTTTATTTAACGTCGTCAGCACTATCAGCCTACACCGTTCTATCAAACTTACGACGTGTACAACAAGGTCTCATCGATGTAATCACTGATATCTACCATGGGCGCATAGATACTCACCTGTTACCGCCTGAAGAATTAGAGGCTCAAATAAATATCATAACACGCGAGGTACAGGATGATCTCAATGTGCCAGTAGACAAATCCAGTATCAGAAGTCTTTATAGATTACTGCGAGTGTTTGCTCGAGTATATAACGACTATCTTATTATGGAAATCAAGATTCCTCTGGTTACTACGGAAAAATATGAGCTGGATAAAATCATACCCCTACAAAGGGAAGAATCAGGAAAAAGCTATCAAATTACACCGACTTATCCATATTTGGCATTTAATTTGAGAAAGGACATGGCTTTATTCTTTACTGAAAACGACCTACAACAGTGCCTTCATGCAAATCCAGAGAAGATATTATGTTCCATTGATAAGCCCATCTATGAAATTAGAGAAAAACAATCCATTTGTGATATTAAGATCAATGATATAATCACATCGCCCTGTATTTATAAACAGTCGAAGTGCGAAAATAAGTGGATCAAGTTACAGCGCCCGAACGACTGGCTGTATCAATGTTGTCAGCAATGCACTGTCCGCATTTTTGGCACACGGAATACGGAAGTGAAGACTTTATCAGGCAATGGCATAATCACCTTATGTCCAGGATGCACGCTCAAAGGAGACTCTTTCAAGATTTATTCCCATAAGAATTTCATCAATCACGTGGACCACTATGCAGAAGAGATGGAACTTCCACAGATATCTATTGTAAATGACATAGTCAACACCAGCATCCCCTCGGTCGAGACATTTGTACCCGAGGATCATCACACTATGTGGAACCAGTTGAGATCAGAAATAGACGATCTTAAGCAGCAGTCGACACAGACACTGAGTGTCCACGACGTGCATCAGTACAGCGTGCTATACTCGCTGGTGGCCGGAGCGATCCTGACGGGCTTTATCTTAAGCATCATATGGATCCGACGAAGGCGGAGACAGCAGCCGGCATTGGAGTCAAGATTGGAACCTACCCCTCGAAGGATCACCGAGAGCACATCAACCCCTAACTTGCATTCAATCAAGTTTGATATTCCCTTAAGTGAAAGTTAGAGGAATAGAATTTTTGTAATTACTATTTAAGTTGAGATTTTTAAGTTGGCATTTGTTTCAATTTGTAATTTGTGTGTTGTTTGTTTTGTGTATTAATGTAATGTATTTTTCTTTCCTGCACCCTCGGCAGCATGTACAGACAACTGTACAGGTTTAATTTTGTTTTATATACATAATTATATTCGCGGCGCGCGTCAGCACTTTTATACGGTATTTAAACTGTAACTTTAGCATTAAGTATCACTGCACTTTATCATTTGTATCAATAAACGTATCAATTAAATACTCGCCGCAGAAGGTTGTGTTATTTATCATCTAATATCTACGCGATCTTCCTGCCCTATCAACGAGAAGCAGTCATATATCATTTATCATCTAAGTGTAGGCGTGAATCAAAACCCCTACACACTCTTTCAGCCATTATCTTTATATTCTCTTTGAAAACTAATACTGAAAAGCGATCAATTCTGGAGTGACCAGTTTAAAATGACCCGGGGAACGTGGAAATAATCTTTGATTTGAGAAATAAGATTTTGTCATCATCAATCTATATTGTAGCGAAATCTATGGCGTCACATAAGAACTAATCCTGCATCGCGCAATCAAAGTTCTCCGCGCGATTAAAACATATAGAACAGCCCGAAATCATCTACCGGGCAGTAGCCCACCAGACATAACACCCGTCTGGTTGGAGGATCCTCCCTTGTCAACGGAGGTATGTGGGGCTTTACTCTCTGTTCCACATACCCCTAAACTATATTAATAGGTACCGAAAAGTCAATTTTGTCAAGTTTGTAACTTCAAATTACAGATAGCTTTATTGTACACCGTAATAGCACAGAATAGATAGATACAGTCAATATAGATAGAGTCAATCTCATGTATGTACTTCACTTTTCATACAGGCTACGCTCGGCGATCGCTGGATATAGATAAATTACACCCAGACCCAGCACAAATGATCGTGCTCATCACACAAACATTTGTCCTGGGTGAAAATCGAACCCACGACCTCCGGCATAGCAGTGAGGAGGGCCACTAACCACTAGACCAACAGGCCAGTTAATAATGTACTCGCGATACTAGAGTAAAACTAACTAAACTAAACTAGATTTAGGTTTATGTATAAGGGCGGAATCCACCAATAAAACTAATCGCGTTTTAACGTTTGGCTTGTATAATCGCGTTTAGCCGCTGTCACTAGTGTCACTTGTAAAAATACAACAAAAGAAAAATACAGACCAGTGACACTAGTCACAGCGGCTAAACGCGATTATGCGAGCCAAACGTTAAAACGCGATTAGTTTTATTGGTGAATTCCGCCCTTAGTTGTGTTACTTTTTTGCTGTACAATAAAGATTATTCTATTCTATTCTATTAACCAGACAACATTACACTCGAACCAAAAAACACAATGAAAATAATAAAAAAGTGGATCGAAATAAAAAGGAATTTATGTAAAGTATTTAACTTTTCATATCCTTTTGTGTTTATTTATGTTTATTTTCTTCTAAAGAACGTTGCCCTCGGCTTGAAATTAGGTACTCCAGTATAGTGGGTATGTTCACCAACATTCAAACTCACAATCAGCAAAATGATAATAATTAATACGGTCATAAAAAAACAGTATTATAAATCGTCAATCATCGTTATTATTTAATTCTTCCCCTGTTGGACGTAGACCTCCCCTAAGTGTAGCCACAACATGCGTTTCGTATCCATCAGATTCCCGTGCCCCTTACCACCAGGGGCCCAAGTCTGCTATTTTTATAAATTCGTCATTCCAAAACGATCCCATTGTCATTTTGCTAAAAGTTCGTAATTTGCTAATTCATCATGATCGATCATTGATCGGTCAATAGTCTCGTACTAGAGTTGTGGTAGAATGACAATATCGAGCTTATTAAAAGGAATGACTGCACAGTGACGTTTTAATGGTAGATCACTGATCAAAGGAACTGTCAAAATTTTAGCAGATTATCGCATACGTCAGACATTAATTTGTCAATTTGTATTAGACTATACCACTTCTTTCAATGGAGTGTCAGTGGTTGACCATGTCCCCATGACATGGCGTCATAATGACGCCATTATACTAAATTTGTAGATTACAAATCTTGTCAAAATCAACAATTATGAAATCAATGATAGACCATTCTGACACTATTGTAATAGCAGACTTAAGGCCCAGATTATTGGTCCAACTTGTGAGAGGCCTTCCAATGCTCCATCTTCTAGAAACTAACGCTGTGTATTGTGAATAATTAAACTAAGTCATTTTATTTTTTTTATGACAAAATCAGAATTTTGTTTACCAATCATTATATTTTTTTCCTAATTTTTAGTATCCTTTGAATAGTATTGAATACACTTTCCATAAAAGTTGGCGCCACCATTAGAGATCAAAATATACTGGACAGTTAATATTCCGAATTTACATTTATGAGCGCAACACGTTAAACGGAATTCTTTTAGTGGTTCCGTATAGTAATTTGTTATGGGAGAACGATGTTCTAAATAGGTTAGAATCATGATTTTATACTATTTGGAGTAGTTTTCAAGGTGATTGATAGTTTGTATGTTTTTTTGATGTTTTGTGAGAAAAGAAAAAGGTGATTTAAGTTTTATATTTTTGTTTATAGCCATGAAATAAAATTTATAGTTTTTAAACTGTAAATTGTTTGAATATAACAACATTATTTCGCGAAACAGTTTAAAGCTTAATAATGAAAAAGCAATAAAAGCTACTTTAAAATACAAAAGTAAATGAATAGTACATTTTGATACAAGTGCAGAAAGTTTGTCATTGCGACCGAGGCGGAATTCGCACGAGCTGTAGGCGAGTGTGTTATGGAGTCGAGGGCTGCAGTGACAAATTTGCACGTGTATCAAACGACTTTTTTCAATACACTTACGAAGAGATGAATAAACGGGGGTTGACCGGCGACTCGTGGGGGTCAACGCGCGCCCATCCTGGATACGATACGATACATGTAATAACATTGTGGTAGGGGAGAGCACGCGCACTTTTCTGCACTAGTGCGGAAAACAGTCTATTGCGTGCCTGAAAGCGGTGGGATAAGAGCGGGTTTTCGAGTATGTGTATTGAAAAATATTATATCTCGAAATCTGTAGGTTAGCACTAGAAAGACGGAAGCAGTCATTTGACTGCAATTTGAATTTAAATTTGGAATAACTCAAAATCTATTTGACTTAATGTACTGAGACTTTGTGACTTTTATTAATATTACTAGTTAAATGAAAATAGGTATGAAAATAACTCTCGTCTCTTTTGTTTATTGTTTAAAATCTTGATATACCGACAAAGACGGCGGCAGTCATTTGACGGTTGATATCGGATAAGTATTTATTTGTAATATGAGAAGGTAGAATACGAAATAATGTGCGCTTTGTCCATTGTTTGGAGTATGCAAGTCAAATGAGTCAGTATAGTTACGACTGCCTATCAATTTTGTCAGAATTATTGTAAGTGATTCGTGAAAAATGTCTCGAAGCCTTCAAAATGAAGAAATACTTTCAATGTTGCAAAATATTTGTGAAGATGGATCGGATTGTGGCTCTGAAAGTGAAGAGCACGGTAGTGAGGATGAAAATGTACCATTTATCAGTTCGAGTTCCTCTACGGATGAAAGTGACCTGGAAGATCAGATACCTCTAGCAACTTTACGAACCGTTGACAGCTTGAGTTCTCGTGGCCGCGGTCGTAGCCGTGCTCGTGGTCGAGGCCGTGGTAGGAGTCATTGTTTGGAAGATTCTGAGCTTCAAGGTCTTATCACTTCTATCGACGGTACCTCATGGACACCTCAAATGGAATCTACTCAAAGTGGTCGCCGGGCACGACACAATATCATAACTGAGCAAGCAGGGCCTACCTCATATGCAAAAAGAAATTTCAAGGGACATTTGTCAGACTCGTGGAGGCTTTTGATTGATGAATCTATATTGAGACATATTCAGAAATGTACTATAGAAGAAGCTAATAGACAACTAGGACACAATAACTGGATACTAACTTTGGAACAACTGGAAAGTTTTATCGCTATATGTTATGCTCGAGGTGCATACGGTGCAAAAAATATTCAAGTAAATGAGTTGTGGAGTAAAACTTGGGGAATAAATTTTTTTTCAAAAGTTATGTCACGTGACAGATTCAAAGAAATAATGAAGTTTTTGCGATTTGATCACAGATCTGAGAGAAGTTCACGACTTCAACAAGACAAATTCGCACTAATATCAGACGTTTGGAAGAAATTCATTGAGAACTGCTTATCGTGCTACAAGCCGGGAGAAAACGTTACAGTAGACGAACAACTGTTTTCTACTAAGGTTAGATGCAGGTTTCTTCAATACATTGCTAACAAGCCTGATAAGTTTGGAATTAAATTTTGGCTTTGTGTTGATGTAGATTCAAAGTTTGTACTCAACGGCTTTCCTTACTTAGGAAAAGATGAAAGCAGGCCACAAAACCAAAGCCTCAGTGAATCCGTTGTTATGCGTCTCGTGGAACCTTTTGCAAATACTGGTCGGAATGTAACCACTGACAACTTCTTTACATCGTTGAGCTTGGCAAATAACTTGCTCGCAAAACGCACTACAATTGTAGGAACTTTGAACAGGGCACGACGAGAGGTTCCACCTTACGTCAAATCACTTCAGATGACTTTGTTTGAAACAAAAATTCTGAAATCTGATAGATGTACTCTTACAATTTATCAAGGAAAACGAAACAAGAACGTTTTATTGCTCAGCACGTTACATGACAATGTTGAAATAGATTCTAATCATCCTAAGAAAAAGCCAGAAACTGTGACTTTTTACAATGCTACCAAGTACGGCGTGGATATAGCTGACCAGATGGCAAAAAAATATAGTGTCAAAGCGGCATCTCGAAGGTGGCCTGTACAGGTATTTTTCAATATTTTGGACCTAGCAGGGATAAATTCCTTCATTTTGTATAAGAAAATGTCAGGCACCAACATAAAACGAAGGAATTTCATACTAAGTTTAGCAAGTGAACTTAGCGGCAAAGTAGAAATTGAACCGAGACCCTCTGAAACCGAACTGTCGCCCGAAGAACCCACGCCTTCTACTTCTCGATCTTCTCTTCAAAATCCGGAAATTCAGAAAAGGCGAGAATGCTATATACAGAAGTGCAAAAATAAAACTAATAAAGTATGCGACTCTTGCAAAAAGCCACTTTGCGGCTCTTGTAACGTAAATAAAATGTTAAAATGTAAAAATTGTATGTAAATTAAATAAATAATTATATATTATACCCTGTTTTATTACTATAGTTACCAATTTTAGCACATAAATAAAAAAATATATTAAATAAATTGGGGCAGTCATTTGACCGGTCGCCGTCTTTGTAGGTAGATAGATTTTCCCGTCTTTCTAGTGTTAACTGCGATCGATTTTGAGTAACCTACGCTTCATTTCTTACACCTTACCTGCGCGTAGGAAGGCCTCCCGTAAGGTGGCCTGATGGCCTGGTGAGAAGATGACGAATGGTGACTTGATTTTTAAAAGGTGTTTGTATCAATCAAAACAAGTCAACTGGGCATCATAAACTTATAATTATTGTAAATTAATCATATAATTTTGTCTTTGTTCACTAGGTTTGCTCACAATATAATATTATGGGAGTATATCTCAACTAAACGAGTTACTGTTAAATTTGGCTTTTTGTCATTGCCGTGTAGCTCGCCGTCCGATCGTCCGGTAGCCGTCCGGAACGAGCCCAAGTCGTCGACGGCGTTTGTTGTTGTTGCGTGTCTGTTTGTTCCACGTGCGCCTCAAGGAGATGTCAGCAAACCGTAGGGGCCTAGCAGGGTCGAAGCCTACTAGGGCCAAGGGTCTGCTACTGAAAGGAAGACTCGGCCCTGGTATAAAAGGCAACTAAGGAACAGGAGTGGGTTTTTAGTCAGTAAAAGTCTGACACATCCTCTCACTCCGCCCAAGACTGTGGGATGTCATTGGATGATCTTCCCAACGAAAAAAAAATCATTGCCGTGTTTTTATACGCTGTTCACTTCACACTAGATTCACATTTGCATGTAAGCCAATATGTTAAGTTAAATTAGATTTGTTTTTAGAAGATGTTAATACTTTTGTATACTTAAATGAGTTAAAAAATCTGTCAGCATAAGTAATGACACATGCAAACATTTTGAACTTAAATAAAGCCCTGTTTTATCATCTCCAACAGTGTAGTCAGTTGTACATACAATCCTGAATGATTTTAATAAATCTCTAAAAAAGCTACGGAACCCAATCTATCATTCAATGCTGCTCAAGTAAATCAATCATCACTGTAATATGAATTCTTTAAACACGTTACAACTGTTGTGTAAGCTTTTGATGTTCTGTTATTATTAGTTTATGGAAGGAACCCTATATATAAAGGATGTTGTGGTATTATTAGATTTGAACTGTAATAAGTAACTTTATTTATTTATTATTTATTTCTTTATTGCATACCTTATTACAGGAAAAAAAAATATAAAAAAAATAAGTGTACATTAGGCGGTCTTATTGCACAGGGCAATTTCTACCAGACAACCTTTGGATGGACTGAAACGAAAGGAAAAGATTTGGGGCTGTCAGTGTACAACAATATAAATCATCATCATCATCATCATCATTTCAGCCGAAAGACGTCCACTGCTGGACATAGGCCTCCCCTAAATGTCGCCACAATGAACGGTCCTGTGCGTCTCGCATCCATCGGACTCCCGCAACTGTTACCAAGTCATCGGTCCACCTTGTAGGAGGCCTTCCAACGCTACGTCTTCCAGTACGTGGTCCGGTCGCCATTCCAGAACTTTAACACTCCTATCAAGATCGGGGACTATAAACTCGAAGTTGTAGACGACTACGTTTACCTGGGACAGACGGTCCAGTTGGGAAGGTCTAACTTCGAGAAAGAGATCAATCGTCGAATCCGACTCGGCTGGGCAGCATTCGGGAAGCTACGCGGTATCTTCTCGTCCAATATACCACAGTGTCTCAAGACGAAAGTCTATGACCAGTGCGTGTTGCCAGTGATGTGATGACATATCGCTCTGAAACGTGGTCGCTTACAATGGGCCTCATAAGAAGACTTAAAGTCACCCAAAGGGCAATGGAAAGGGCTATGCTCGGAGTTTCCTTGCGTGATCGAATCAGGAATGAGGATATCCGCAGGAGAACCAAGGTTACCGACATAGCACGAAGAATCGCCAAACTAAAGTGGCAATGGGCAGGACATATTGCTCGCAGAACGGATGGCCGTTGGGGCCGAAAGGTTCTGGAATGGCGACCACGTACCGGAAGACAACATAAATAATGTACAAAAAAAAAGAAAAGATAATATTAATACAATAAAATATATATACCTACATATAATACATAAATAGGTACATTACCAAATAATAAACTAATAAATATAAAAAAAAAATTTTTTTTTTTTTAGATTGTTTTTATTTTATACTTTATGTACAGTAGTGATAGGTATATATATAGGCGGACTTAAGAGGGCCCTTCGCCACTTGTCTATCATCAACGCGATCATGGTTTAAAAGCTTGATGTTTCATCCAACCCAACCTAACGCAATGTTTGATGAAGAGGCAACGCGAAAAAAGAAATAAAACGCCTGAAAACTCTGTTGGCATTCGGTAATTGCATCATTTAGGCACCCTATTAATTTTAAGTTCCTATTGTAATTTTATTATTGGTGTACAATGAAGAATATAGGTATTTATCTATCTATCTATCTCAAATGTATCACACAATTTGTTCCAGGAAATACGTGTTTTTTTTGTAAAGATTAAAAGTATTTTTGGCAAAAGTTTTCGTCATTCAGAATCTCGATTACTTAAATGTGCAAGGTTTCTATAGATATAAATTTTATATTTTTTATTTATGCGCAGATTATGAAATGTCCAAATTCACGTAAAATAGCAGATATTCAGAGATCTCTACTGGATTAGTTTTACAGAAAACGGTTTTGATTTCAGTAGAAACGTCGATAATATCGACAAGATATCTGTGTCTCCGAAATATCTAGAGAAAGATGTATAAAAATATTAAATGCATGCGCGCAGTTCGCAAGCGGCTTGCGAGCGGCTCGCGAGCTTTGTGTTCGCCAGGTCTGGACACACCTTTACGAAATGGGGGCAGTGTGACAGCACGGTTGACGTAGAGGTTGAGCGATTGGCTGCACTATATGTCGCAGTATATTCTCTCACAGTATAAATTTGATTTGTACGGCCTAGAGATTGTTGTTCCAGGTCTAGGTGTATCGTGTCTGCGAGTTTATATGTTTGTGAAAGCACCCACGATACAGGAGTGATACCTATAGTGTTTAATTATTTTTTGAGATGGGAAATCATGAATTTGAACTTATGTGACGCTGGGGACGCAATGAAAGGCTTATTCGGATTATTATTTAACTATTATTGATTAGTATTAAGCACTTTCATAAAATATTTTCTATATAAAATATATCCCGACATTAATGTGACGTCTTCCTATCATAATGATTGAACATCCATCAAAACTAAACTTTTTATAACATAAACCTTAAAAGTATAACATGCCAGTTAGCAAGTAATAATAATTGTGGAGCAGTGGTGGCCGAGTGGTAACGGCCCCGACTTACGAGTTGTAGGTCGCGGGTTCAAACCCAGCCAGGCGCATTACTTTGTGTAATTTATTTCATCACCACTGCTCTCAAAACGATGAAGGAAAACATCGTGAGGAAACCGGCATGTCCTAGAACCAAAAATTCGAAGACATGTGACATCCACCAACCTGCACTGGCGGCCCATTCCCTCTCCTGGAGAGGAGGCCTGAGTCCCAACAGTGGGAACATTATAATGCCGACTATGCTATGCTATGCTAATAATTGTGACCTTCATAGTCGTCACACTTATATGACATCCACCAACCAGTACTGGGCCCGCGTGGCGAGCCTGATTCTCAGCAGTGAGAACGTCAACTATTCCTTCAAAACACTCAACCTCAACTTTAGCCCACCCCACATCCAGCACGTAAACATACACCTGCATTATATCACATGTAAGCCAACACTGTACATTGGACCAGCGGCCTTGCGCTGTGGCTGCAGACCGCACATTATGTTAGCATCTAATGTGTATAGCTGGGATCAGTGCCGTAATTAGGGCGGTGTCAGCGGTGCCCAGGTACAGTAGGGCGCAGACCTTGGAGGGGTGCAGATGATCAAACCATTAGTAGCATACATATGAACAGACTGAACTTCTTCTTTACGTGGCTTCCTTATGACAAATTATTTTAATACTCGTGCAAACACTTCACAAACTGCTTTTCTATTTATATTTTTTGTACTCTTTTTCCATTCTCTAATACTTGAGGAAAGTAAATATGGTTTAGCGCTGATAGTCGAAATATAGGCTCTGCCTAGTTCGGCTACAGATGACTACATCACATATACTGACCTAAATTAGCCTGTTAATTTTTTTTGTAACTTGTGTCTATGTTTTTCTAAATAAACATTATTAATTATTATTATATTATAACTGTTATTTATCGTGTAACCTATCCTAGGTTAGCTCGAGGTGGCTGGTTCGAGGTGACAGAGAAAATAATACCTGGAAGAAGTTGGGGAGGCCTTTGCCTAGTAGGAAAGTATAGGCAAAATAAAAAAAATAAAACCTGTCTTAGGCAAGGTATTAAAATTTTCGAGCTCTCTTCGCTAGCTTTTTTTTTTTTTTTTTTTTTTTAATTCATATAAACCAGTGCTTGACTGCGATCCCACCTGATGGTAAGCAGCGATGCAATCATTGATGGTGAGGCGCACTAGTTTATTAAGAGCCTATTCACTCTAGCCTTGAAGACACCTAAATTATAGTTGGACGGGAAGACCGCAGCAGGCAAATTGTTCCAGTCCTTCGATGTACGCGGTATAAACGACGAAGCGAAACGCTTAGTCCGGACCGTTGAAGTTTTAACAACGTAAGGGTGGATACTCGCCGTACGTCGGGTTGTCCGATGGTAGAAAGGAGATGGCGGAATCAAGTCATGCAATTCCCGCGCACACTCTCCAAAATGCAACCTGTAAAATACCGATAGGCTGGCTACCCTGCGCCTGTGCTCGAGGCTTTGTAGATTGGACTTAACCAAATCTGGATCCCCAATTAGCCTTTTCGCACGCCATTCCACTGAGTCCAAAGCTGCTAGATGGCATTTTGCAGCACCAGCCCATATGTGACTGCAGTACTCCACACACGATCGGACCTGTGCTTTGTATAACATTAGCTCTTGTACTGGTGTAAGAATTTAGAGCTAGGTAACATTAAAACTTCAAGGGGCGCAATTACAGAACCGCACCAGGTGTATAAAAGATTAGTTACGGCACTGGGATGTCGACTTGACAGCGTTGATGTTTTAGATTATACGTGAGGTATTAGAGTTAGTGAGTCTATGGATATCAGTGATTGTATTTGAAGGTTCGAATCGATCCAATCCATCGAAATACACATACATACACTCAATAAAAAACTTTTTACAAAAAAAATACAACCGACTTCAAAGTAAAAAAAAAACACTGAAAAGTGCAAAATAACTTTAATTTCGGAAGTCGGTGTTTCTATAATAGTTTTGTCTCTTCGTTATTTAACACCGACTTTGTTTACTTTGAAGTCGGTTGTATTTTTTTTGTAAAAAGTTTTTTATTTTACACTTTTTAGTTATGGTACCACCACTAAAAAGTACCCCTCAGATAAACTTAAATACCTTGTAGACAGAGTGCATCTCGTGACAATTCTAATAATCCCAAACACGGTTAGATTACATTAATTTATTACAGAGTTCCGGTGCCTAACTACAGGCTTCATCATCAGATCAGTTCGATATATTCCCCTCTACTTTCAGTCAGTCATCGACTACACGTATAAACAAAGCAATTTTACATGTTGCGACGGTTCTGCTGTGATCCTATGAGGAGTTCTGTTCCATATCTTCGAAGTTCATGATCAGATCATAACAATATTTCTATGGGACTAACTCGGAAGCATAACCTTTCAATCAAAAATTTTTTTTTCAAAATCGGTCTACAATTGACCGAGAAATCGGTGAACATACATAAAAAATAAAAATAAAAAACATACCTACATTCAACCGAACATATAACCTCCTCCTTTTTGAAGTCGGTTAAAAAGCATATATACATTTCTTTCTTTCTTTCTTTCTTTCTTTCTTTCTTTCTTTCTTTCTTTCTTTCTTTCTTTCTTTCTTTCTTTCTTTCTTTCTTTCTTTCTTTCTTTCTTTCTTTCTTTCTTTCTTTCTTTCTTTCTTTCTTTCTTTCTTTCTTTCTTTCTTTCAGGATCCTTCGGCATCTCTTTGACTGGCATGTTGGTCTAGTGGTTAATGGCTCTGACTGCTATGCCGGAGGTCGTGGGTTCGATTCCCACCGAGGACTAATGTTTGTGTGAACACGATGAGCACGATCATTTGTTCTGTGTCTGGGTGTAATTTATCTATATATATGTATGTATTTATAAATATATAAGTATGTTTATCAGTTGTCTAGTACCCATAACACAAGCTCTGCTTAGCTTGGGACTAGACGGCGTTGTGTGATAGTTGTGGAATATTATTATTATTTCCTTTATTCAGTATAAAAACATATAAATTACATGTTTAAATATTTTTTTAAACAAAACTCATAAAATAAAACATTTAAAAATATAAAAAAATAGTATTCCACCGGTATCGGGAACAGGGTCCAAGCAGCGCCGCGCAGGGTGCGGCGGTCAGGGCTCCAGAGAAAGGAACCTCCTAACAATATGAGCCGTGTCCAGGAGTACCGCTTTCTGAATCAAGCCCTTGATCGATTATTATTATTATTACCTCTACCTCCTCCCCCTCTAGGTATACCAAAGGATCCTTATTCTTGCCAATGCCGATAATGAACGCCGGGCTTAATTCTTCTTCTAGTGCAGTCGGGTCAAAATAGGTTGCTTATATAAATATGTACTTATTAAATAAAGTCACATACACATACAAATAAACACCGAAAGCTTTATTTCCATAAAACCAATAAAATTGTCACAATATTTCCGTATTTCATATTGTTATTACCCTTCAAGTTAATTAATTGATCAATAAATACCCAGGTCTTGTGATCTTACTAAATTGTAATGCATGAATGTATCGTTTTATCATCAGAAATAAATTGGTGGGAATTGCAGCGAAGGTTAGGTACGAGTATACACGCGGGTTTTTCGTACGTAGAGCAATGGGTAGCTCGCCGTCTGGCTGTCCAGTAAACGCTGAGCCTAAATCGTTGACGGCCCCTAGTGTTTCACGCGCTCCTCAAAGATATGTCAGTTAAACGGTAGGGGCCCAATAGGACCGATGCCTAGCTGCTAAGGCCACGGGAATTTTTAAAAGATATGCCGTGGTCTAGGACCCCAGGGTTCTCTTTCGGACTATCCATGGCCCCAGTAGGCTTCGGCACTGTAGGGCCCTACGGTTTTGCTGACATCTCTTTGAGGCGCGCGTGGAACACTAAGCGCCGTTGACGACTATGGTCGTCCGATATGACCGGACGGCGAGTTACCCATTGATTGTTATCCCATCAGTGCCCACATCTACTGTGGCTGGGAATTGAGGTCGGGGTCCCGGCGGCTGGAGCGTGAAGAAGACTGTTCCATTACTCATGTGGCCGCCCCTTTCGCTGGCATTACTGCTTCGCAGAAGAAAGCGACTGCCTGCTATTTCTCTTCCCGTTCTGGGTGGAGAGAGAGTCAGACTCTTATTGCCTAAAACCCATGTTCTGTCAGTTGCCCTTTGCGTTCCATGAGCGCCGTAATCTTTCGCACAATCTCGCAGCCCAGGATCAACGCCTAACATGCTATCATGTCTTGCATTTCGATATGAAATGGACGTTCACCCATCTTCGGACTTCTTTGCAAGCGTTACTTAACCTTGACGATTTTGCGGCTGTTTACCTACCACGTGTTTTATTATGAGAAATAAATCGGGGTGAATTGCTGCGAAGGTCGTTTGATCAAAAGTGCAACACTGTTTATAATTATTAGATATTAATAAAGTGTCGTTATTTATTGAATACTTTGTCGCCGGTGTTTCATTGATTTGTTTATGTTTGTATTTGCTTCCTTGTTGTCGTGAAATCAATTGGTGAATGTGACAAAGAACAACTTATTTATTTACGGTGGGAGTCAAATAACGACTTAATTTTTTTTCTTTTTAACCGACTTCTAAAAGGAGGATGTAAATATTTTATTTTTATGTATGTTCACCAATTTCTCGGTTAATCGTAGACCGATTTTGAAATTCTGTTTTGGTTTGAAAGATTATACTTTCTTGTTGGTCCCATAGAAATATTGTTATGATCTGATGCTGAACTTCGAAGATATTGGACGGAACTCCTCATAGGATCATAGCAGAATTGTCGTAAAAAAGAAAATTGCTTTGTTTATACGTGTAGTCGATGACTGACTGAAGGAAGAAGGGAAGGGAATACATCGAACTGATCTGATGATGAAACCAAAAGTTAGGCACCGGAATTCTGTCATATATCAATGTATCCTAGCCGTGTTTCTAATTATTAGAATTGTCATGAGATGCACTCTGGCTATAAGGTACCATCAAACTGATCTGATGATGGAGCCAAAAGGTACCACAGCTAAACAGTGTAAAATAAAAAAAAAAACTTTTTACGAAAAAAATATAACTGACTACAATACAAAAAAAAACCCGGAAAACAGTGTTATACAACAAAGAGACAAAACTGTTATAGAAACACCGACTTCCGAAATTAAAGTTATTTTGCACTGTTTAATTTTTTTTTTTTTACATTGAAGACGGTTGTTTTTTTATCCTGCAGTACATCCAAGGGATGGATCCTGATTACATTACAGTCTAGTCTTAAATACAACATGTAACTACAATATACTAGACATAAAGCAAGGATATAGGAATACATCTGAAAACAGTAAAATTGTTGCTACGTCACAAAAAAAACTTTTTTGCGATTCGGAAATATCTTCGAAACTCCATTCGGGAATTAAACTATTTACATAAGTAAGTTTGCACGGAATCTTACAACAACACCCACTATTCACCTCTTATGGGTGCTGGAGCACCCGATCACCCTCGGGTGCATCTACACCCTTATTAGGTTTACGATAAATATTGTATGTATGCTACTAGGTAAATACCAAGCATAACATAAAATCTGGCCTTTCTTTGGTCATTTCCGAAGGATGCGAGATGCACATGACCGGTCATTATGGCGACACTTGGGGGAGGCCTGTGCCCAACAGTGGATGTCTTTCGGCTTAATTAAATGATGACGATGTTGAAAGGTCATTTCTGCTCCTAGGCACCGCTGGCACCGCCCTTACTACGGCACTGCTCCTCTTTTAAAGTCAATCACATTCATACCTACTCAGAACCTCAAACAAAGTTCAATTTTCTAAGAATCATACGAAACTCTGTCATATTTCATACTACTATTATTTAAAACTAGCGTTATCTACAACAGCGACCTCTATTGAATCAATACCGTATCGAGTTCCCGCCCGCCCTGCCGAACAGACGTCTAGTTTTAACCGTAACATAAAACTGTAACCGATCGCTCGACGCCCGCCCCGGGAAATAGTTCCAATGAAATCCGCCAGATGTCGGGTGTAGTTGTATCGTGTTTTTAGCGTGTCGATGGCTAAAATAGTTCTATAATTCTTTAATTCTTTATTGTACACTAAAACAACTTATAAAATAAGTAGATAACAACGTTCATATACATAGGCGAGCTTAACTCAAAGTTGAGTTTTCTTCCAGCAAACCATTGAGTTTTCGATAGTTAGTGTTCGATAGTTTTTTCTTTTTTCAAATTAAATTCTTTATCTGGCCCAGTATTCGGCCATAGCAATGTTATAGACGAAAAAAATCAGAAAACGAATATACATTTTTATATATTTACCTCAAAAGGATAAAACGGAACCCTTATAGGATCGCTTTGTTGTCCGTACGTCTGTCTGTCTATCTGCCTGTTAAGACTCTTTATCTCGGAAACGCGTGGAGGTATCGAGTTGAAATTAAAACTATATACTCAGGTCTACAGTCCCTTGAAGCTGTGAAAAAATCAAACACCTGAGATAACAGAAAAAAGCCGTACTATTCCGAATCAAAATTCATAGGGTGCTTCCCGTTTACCTAGAATCCTGAAATTGGGTAAAAAACTTTTTTTTGCGATTCGGAAAAATCTTCGTAAGTTCAAGTAACTCAATTCGGGAACTGAACTGTTTTCATAGGTATGTTTGTACGGAACCCTCGGTGCGCGAGTCCGACTCGCACTTGCCCAGTTTTTTTTTTATTGGTTGTAATTAATTCATAATGTGTATTTTTCATGCGTATGCTTCATAATAGCTTTCTGCATAGACTGCATAATCGGGACTGACCACGACGTCACGACTTAAGTTAGTCTGCATTAAAGGTCATAGCTTATATTAGACCCACCCGACACCCAACCAGCACCATCTCATCGCTCGGTGTCCACTCGTTGTCGACAGGTGGTCCACGGTTGGATGCCGCGTATCAACTAGTAAAATGGTCCACAGGTTGACGTCTTCTTGTTAACCAGTAAACGTCGCCTATTCAACGATTGGATATTGAGTAGTTTATCAAGGAATGACGGGAAAGGGTGCGATGTGTCGCCAACGCATCGTCGATAGCACACGATCCTTTCGGGACCTGCGCTTGGGTACGCAAGGCAAGCCTGCGAGCAACGGGTGACCACCGAGTAGTCCACTCTCGGTCCATGCGTAGTCAACCCGCATGCGAGGCGCTCCAAAGTGGATGTAGTGAGAGTATATCCATAGTACTCTGTACAAAGAATACTACCCACTCGGGGCAAGGTGGTGCTGGTCGGGTGTCGGGTGGAGGATCTAATGAGCGATTTCGATGTTAGTGTATACCACACTAACATCGAAATTGTGATGCGCCATCTTCGACTGAGGCACCAAACCTCGTCTCTAAGTAACCCTGTGCCAATTGCAAACCTTCGTACAACAGATCTTGATCGTGATGAAAGGACAGCAGCATCCACCATAGCAGCCACCGCTACAGATTCCGCAAGGTCCGCAAATTTGGTCCTATTGAAGCTGAAGAGTTATTTTTTTAATAATATAAACCAGTGCTTGCGATCCCACCTGATGGTAAGCAGTAATGCGATCGTCGATGGTGAAGCGCACTAGTTTATTAAGAGCCTATTCACTCTAGCCTTGAAGACATCTAAATTAGAATCGAACGGGAAGACCGCAGCAGGCAATTGTTCCAGTCTTTCTACGTACGCGGTATAAACGGCGGGGCGAAACGCTTAATCCGGACCGGACAAAGCGTTTTAAAGGCTTAGAGTACTTTAAAATAGATAGAAATGGTTAAGAATTATTCTGTTCTGTTTAAGTCAACGTTTAGAAGTAGAACTTTAATTAAGTTAGTCTAAATATATAGCCATATACATGATACCTATAAATAATACTTAGCATGAACGACCCATTAGGAAGGTATATGCTTCTGAATTAAAGCAAAAATGTAGTTAGATAATTGGCTTAGAAAAAAACTGAGTACAGTGTTATGCACAATACATATATGCACATAAACACAATTATATCACCATGGTTATCATCAACCAAGTCCAAAACTTCCATTTCAGACAGACAGACGAATGGACAACAAAGGGATTCACTTTTTTATAAGGGTTTCGTTTTTTCCTTTTGAGGTACGGAGCCCTAAAAATGATATATTTATTAAAATATTGATCATCATCATCAACATTTCAGCCGAAAGACGTCCACTGTCAGACATAGGCCTCCCCCAAGTGTCGCCACAATGAACGGTCCTGTGCATCTCGCAACCCTTACCGGTTGTGTTCCAACGCTACATCTTCCGGTACGTGGTCGCCATTCCAGAACCTTTCGGCCCCAACGGCCATCCGTTCTGAGAGGAATGTGCCCTGCACATTGCCACTTAAGTTTGCCGATTTTTGGTAAACCTTGTCCTATGTCGGTAACCTTGGTTCTCCTGCGGATATCCTCATTCCTGATTCGATCACGCAAGGAAACTCCGAGCATAGCCTTTTCCATTGCCCTTTGGGTGACTTTAAGTCTTCTGAGCCATAATATATGTCATCACTGGCAACACGCACTGGTCATAGACTTTCGTCTTGAGACACTGTGGTATATTGGACGAGAAGATACCGCGCAGCTTCCCGAACGCTGCCCAGCCGAGTCGGATTCGACGGTTGACCTCTTTCTCGAAATTAGATCTACCCAACTGGACTGAAAAAAAATGATATTTGTTATGAATTACATTATAACTAATATCATTAAAAAATCGATATTTTTTTGAGTGTAAATTGAAGTGGGTACCGATATTTTTTGTTTGAACGTAGCGTTTAGTTTTTTAAACTATTTTAACTTTGGTTTCGCATATAATTATATCGCAACATACGTTCGTTAGTCATATGATTGCTCGTTGATATTTTAGGTTTTTCACTCAAGATGTAAATTGGATCAGCTTTAGACAAAAATCTGATATTGATAGTTAATACTATTTATCGATATTTCTCAATTAGCCCATCCCTAAGCTTCTTCTTATTATTGTTGCAGATAGACTGGCGCGGGCGCAGCATGCGCGGGGTCACGTGACGACCCATGGCGTCGGACGCGCGCGCGACCGAGCCCACAGATGGCGCTAGGAGGCGACGAGAATACTCCAGGTATTGAATACGAACATCATTTTTCTTTTTATATAAAAATGTCGAAGTTAAAGGAAAGGTTTGCAGTAATTTGAGGATTTTGGGGAAGAAAAAGTGATTGTGTTGGTTAGAATATTTTCAAACATCACTCGCAGCAACCGACCAAGAAAATTGTAAACATTGCTACGAGGTCGCTGTGTCGCCAAATCGCCAACGTTCGACTATTTATAGTGCGCGCGTCTTCCGTCTGTCTGTCCGACACCTGCTCTTACCCAGACGCTTACTAATGTTTGCACTACATCGTTAGTATGTGGATCTTTTAACGCGCAACTGTCAATTATACCAAGCGTTGTTCGCTTCAAAGCAACACGTCTTTAGACACGAGTCATCTGCTCCGATATAACTGTTGATCCGTGGCGGAGTGGGTCGCGGGGAATCCTCCCGGAATTCAGCGCCGAGTCGCGGGGAAGCTCGCGCGCTCTAAATCGGTCGCACTTGCCGCCAAGCTTTTCGGCGAGTCGCGCGCGCGGTCGTTCTTGCGTCTAAAATTATATCGGCGTCGTGTGCGCAGGTCCCCATACGTGACGCTGGGCGCGGTGCGCTACGCCGTCCGCCGCGCACCGCCGCCGCGCGCCTGCCCGTGCCGCTGCTGCTCCGAGGAGGCGGTGGCGGCGTGCCTCGGCCGCGCCAAGCCCGACCGACGCACGCTGGATCGCATCCAACGCCGGCTGGGCCGCGGCGCGCGCGACGAGCGGCCCTCGCGCCAGCAGCGCCTGCAGGCCCTCACCGAGCGCCTCCTGCCGCGCTCGCATCCCACGCCGCCGCCTCCACCGCCGCCGCCGCCGCCACACTCGGCGCCCGTGCTTCCGCCGGTGCCGCCGCCCCGCTCACGGCACCGCCACAGCCCGCCGCGTGGTGTCTCCGTGGATCGCTGTGATGACTTCGACACCGATAATATAACCCTCGTTCGCGTAGAGCCTCGCTCTATCGTCGGATCCTACGCCCAAAAGACTATACCGTACCGCAGTGCTTCGTTTTCACAAGGTGATTTCGCACAAGATAAATATTATCGCGGTGCGAGGAATCCGTCGATTTTCGATTTCGGGAAGCGTCCCGCTAAGTCAGTGTCCGAGTGCGCGAGTGCAAAGCGTCGCGATGCTGAGACCGTAAGTCTTGTAACTGATGAGAACACTACGGAAGGCGGGTCAGTGGCGTCGGTTGACTCCGCGGTAGGTTCTGACGAAGGGTTGCTGGCGCACGCGTCGCCAGCGCCACGGTCCCCACCGCCAGACACTCCTCACAAGCAGCTGGGTGCTCGCTCGTTGACACACCCTCTGCCGCGACGCATCCCTTCAGTGCGGGAGGAGGGTCCGGCAGAGGCTGGTGGTAGTCTGCCAGCTTTGATGGCACCGCGCGTCTTACATGAACTCCGCGAAGAAAGTGACGGCTCGCAAGCCGATAGTGCACAAGCACACAGTGAAGGTACTTCGCCGCTAGAACCCCAGCCTTTTGCTTTTCCCCCCCTCCCTGAACCTCCGACGAACGCGTGTGCTAATGTGGACTGTGATTGTACAAATTTTCCTAGTACGATAGAGGAGTGTCCTGAAGAGAATCTAATCCCTGTGCCTGTGTATGAGTGTATAGTGAAACAGTGGTCGAAGGAGTTACCGCTTGACGAGCCACATCGGTCGGACGCTGCGTCTGACGGCTCGTTGGATCGCGACAAGGAGGATGAAACCATAACAAGTGAACAGGTTGCCCACTTACTGGCTGCAGTACAGAATCCTTGCACGCCTGCCCCTATTGGCGGTAGAGAGAGACGTAGGCCGCTCGACAAAACTAGAAGAAGGAAAGGTATATATATCACAACGCCGAGCGACGATGGTGGTGAAGAAGAAGGCCCACCTTCAGTAAACGGCTGTAACCGTGAGAGCAGTGAGGCGTCACTACAAGATATGCGCTTGTCAACCGAAACGCGAACTTCGTCGTTACTCGGTGACAAATCAGATGACTCTTGCAATAACGGACCACCAAGTCCGTGTGAAGGAGTAGCACCAATGTGGCCGAGGTCTGAAGAGTTAAAAGCGAGGCGAGCAAGGTTTTATCAACAAAGCTCAGACGAGAAGGATGATGACTCTTTTCGAGCGAGACGGAAATATGGTGACTCACCTTCTGAAGCCGATAGTGATACATGTTCTAGAGACAGAACAGCTTCACCTTCTCCATTTAGTCCATCAGACACTTCAGATGTAGAAGCAAAACGACATCAATTTACAAGAGTGCCATACGGTAAAAATTTGGAGGCACCGTGCAGTCGGTCAGTAGAAGTGGGTAGAAGAAGCTTATCAGACGCTACAGTACCTTGTCGCAAAACCAGTGTTGGAGCGATGACGTCACCACGAGCCACCGGTCGTGGTCCCACCCACGTCAGAGCTACATCATCGCCTTCGAAACTTGTCGGAGTGAAACCCGGAGCTGACTTGCTGGCCGAGCTGCTCCGAGGCAGTTCCGAAGCTCTCTCGAACTCATCCACCTTCGACAACGTGGTCCTGACGCTACATCAGCACAATGTGAGTACTTTCAAAACATCCTTTGTAGTTGCTATTGACCCCGATTACATCCGCAAAAAGAGCAACAAAGTGAAACACTGCAAATTCTGTTATGATGTTTATCTCAGCAGAAAATAGCTTAAGAACAAACGATCTTGTGTTATTGCCAAAGTTTATTTGAGTTTATACACTGAGTTTTTTGTCAGTTGTGCGAACGAATGCTAGTGGAATATACGATTTCGGTCGCAGTTTTTGTTAATCCGCGATCATATTCATGGTCGTGTTGTCTTTAAATATATTATTCGTGTTCCCCAGCGTTTCTCGGGCCAATGTCACGTGAATCATGCAACAGCTGTTCCAGGGGCATTAAAAATCGTAAGGGCAATCGTGTTTATTTTAAATCACTGTCACTAAACTCGAGATTAATCGTAAAGGACGGATGCACAAATGTACGCCCGGAATATTGGCCAGTTCCAAATTAAGACGACAAGATATGTTACGTGTTTTCATCTATAATTGTTGTGATGATCTTAGGCTGTATGTAAACTTTAGCCAAGATTGTTACAAGACAGACTATGCACAGTCAGAGCTAAATTTAAGACGCGATACAGTTTTTATACAAGTTAAAACATTACAACAGTCCTGTGATTATAGTAAAAACTGTTTTAATGACTCTCTGGTGTCTCTGATGTCTGGTGAGCATCTAAGATGTGCTTACACTAGAGTCGCAAAAACAGCAGGAAAAATAATTACACTTTTTTATTGAGGTGTAAAACCCAAAACAATTACACTTATAATATATACTTGTTATTTATATTCTACTTCAGCTATATAAGTATAGATACTGCGTGATCGAATCAGGAATGAGGATATCCGCAGGAGAACCAAGGTTACCGACATAGCACGAAGAATCGCCAAACTTAAGTGGCAATAAATAATAATAATAAAAAAAAATAAAAATCATTTATTATCAGACAGTAGTCCATAGCCAGTACATAATTTAAAAACACAGAATAAAATTAAATTCATAATAAATAAATAAAATCAAATCATAAATTAAAAGTACAATAAATAAATTCAAAATCAAATCATAAATTAAAATCACAATAAATAAATTAAAATCAAAAATTATTAAAATCAAAAATTATTAAAAATTAAATGCATGTCAAAAATATTTAAATAAACAAGTTTAGCTGCAGTCCAACTCAGCAGGCCCATCGAGACCCCATAACATGCAGCTCCGTAAACCTGCCCAGCAGTGCAGTATCATACCTGTCTCCTATCATTCTCAGTACACTGTTTCGGCTCCCACGGACACGTTTCATTACCGACGCAACCTTCTTGCGCATTAATGCGTAGAAGTCGTCCACACTGGCATCGGCAAACATCCCAGAGGCACTACAGTATCTAGGGAGCCGGAACAGCGCTCTGAACACATTGTTGTACTGTACGCGCAAGGCACTGTAAGCTTTCTGTGTAAAGCTTGCCCACAGCCCGCTGGTATAAAACGTCTGGCAAAAGGCTTTAAATAATGTAATTTTTACTTCGGTTGTACACCGAGCAAACCTGTGTGCCAGCATATTACCACGTACTGACAGTGCCCTGCGCTCCCTTTCCATATCCTGATCATCACATAATCTCTCAGTCACGATATGCCCAAGATATTTAAACTGTGTCACACGGTCCAGAGTTATATCATTCAGTAATAAGGGTGGTATAAAGTCAGGATCTTTATTACCACATTTAAATAACATAAATACACTTTTCTTTACATTATACTTGAGACCGTGTTCCACTGCATACTGCTCACATACCCTCAACAACTGTCTCAGACCCCCGATCGAGGGGCTCAACAGCACCATATCGTCAGCATAGCTTAAATTATTCACACATATGTTATCAATATGGCATCCTACATGCATGCTGCTGAGCTCCTCAATCAGATGGTTCACATAAATGTTAAAGAGACGCGGTGAGGTCAGACCCCCCTGTCTTACTCCGCACTGTAGCGAATATTCATCAGAGCAAACATTTCCCCACCGAACTGAGTTGGACTGGTTGCTGTACCAGTACGCTAAAATATCCACGATATCACCAGAGACACCTGCATCCCTTAGTTTCGTCCATAGCTTATTGTATGACACTAGGTCAAACGCCCTGGACAAGTCCAAGAAACATGCGTAAACAGGTGTCTTTCTCTTTACATAGTAACGCACTGTGTGCTTCAGAGCCAGTATTGCACTCTCAGTCGACAACCCCGGCCGGAAACCAAACTGCGTATCTTTTAATTGCACAAATTTGTCAAGCTGTTTATCTAATAACCCGTCCAATACCTTTGCTATTACAGTCGCGAGAGATATCGGTCTGTAATTACCCTTATCTGACGTATCACCCATGGCATTTTTAACAACCGGCACCACAATTGTTTTCATAAGAGCCGCTGGCAAATATGAATGCCGTATGCATAATGTAAACAACAAGGCCAAGACTCTACTCAAATGAACCCCCGCATGCAGCAGATGCTCAATGCTGAGCCCATCATTACCCGGTGACTTACCCCTTTTCATATTTTTAATAATATTTGCAACTTCCTTCCCAGAGAAGCGAATCGGTTGCTGGATTGACGTAAACTCAGCATCCAGCACCGCCGGCAAGCAAGAGTCCACTCGAAAGTGCTTACCGAAAGAGTCTGCTATTAATTTTGGATTGCCAATACCATTAACACTTGCAGGCAGACTGACTCGACCATTCAATTGTTTAGTCCCTTTCCAGAACTTGTGGAACTTCTTAGCAGAGTGTTGTGAAGCAAGTGTATCCATTTTAATTTGCTCCTGGTTATTTTGGCAGTATTTCAGCCGAGCTTTAAAGGCTTTGCGACTTTGATACATTCTCTGATACACAGGTCCACTCTCAGGCTTACCCTCAGACACATACAATAAATAGTCAAGTCTAGCCTGCCTATGTGCTTCTTTCACATGCTTATTCCATCCATAAACACACTTAGCATTCCTTTTGTTTTTCGGAACATGGTGACGGCTCTGTATGGATGCTTGGCAGAGTATATTAACAATATTATCATATAAATTATCTATTATATACCTATGGTCTACATTTTGACACATAGAATCGGCACATTGCTGCATTTCATGTGGAAAATCAATGTATCGCAATTTATTATTACAAATGTCATAGTATTTCTTTATTTCTTCCCCGTTTCTAACCCCCCACTGTACTTTATTACTAGAAATATGATTATTAATTACTAATTTTGATTTGATTACTTCTAGATTGCAAGTTATTTCAATTGGAAAATGGTCCGACCAGTATATATTATTATGAACAGTAACATTCCCCACAGACTGCAGGGCTGACTTAGATACTAAACAGTGGTCAAGCCACCGCTTACACCCATGCACTTCACTTTGAAAAGTATAGGTACCAGATGATAAACCTAGTCTATCTACATCCACACAACTCCATTCATTTTCCACACAAAAGTCAAGGAGTTCATTACAGAAAGGAGCATTGGGATGAGCGTTGAAGTCACCTAAAATGTATACAGCTTCTACACCAGTGTCTTGTACAATAGCACTTAACTCACCCAAACAGTGTGTAAATACCGTCAAGTTCTCGGCCTGGTCCGTCGGCATGTAAACGCACACGAAAAGCACCTCACGATTTACTCCTATAATTGCCTTTATAGCAATAATCCGATCACTTTGACACTTCACCACCGTAACATTGCTGAAAACACTTTTCCGCCACAGTAGCGCAACTCCGCCATGAGGTCTACCGCGTAGAATTCCTGTACTCAGGTCTACTGCTGACTTCGCCGTGTAGCTGAAATTATTGTCAATTTCGCCAACGACATGCAAATCATGTGGCAAAAGCCACGTTTCCTGCAGGGCCACCAAATCAGCTGATTTGCACAACTTTCTCACACAACTCATACTCCTTTTTATGTTCTTACAATTATAGCTCATTAGTACACTACTATCCATAATTGTGCGAGTATCATGAAGCCCTTCTCGTATCAACAAACCGACGGAACGTAATTCCATCAGGCCATAATTTATTATCAAGATATAAATATAGCCTGCATTGTGAAACAAACAACTTGAAAGAGTTATATCCTTTGTCACGCTTCATGTTTAATTTGATTAGACTCACTCTCTCCTGCGTTTTCATTTGTATGTACTCAATAATATCAGACTCTGAGGTGTCCTTATGAACATTGGAGATAAACAATGCAACTTTAGTATCTGCTGCCTTGAATTTACTTAGTGGCTCCATGTTCGCTTTGCCCAATTGCCCAACAAAGCGATTACGCAATCGTCTTTTTTGCACAAGAATCCAGTCTTCACTAGGTTCTTCTCGTCGAAATACACCATTTCCTTGTACTACCTCCGCCATCGTTTGGTTTTTAGAGGCCTTTTCAACTATCGGTACACTTGATACAGATTTACTCATACCTCCATCAGCTGTTTGCAAAAACGGTCCCGACACATATTGTTTTTCAACTGTGGGCGAACAACCTGTCACTACGTCGCGTTCCATATTCTTCATTTCACCGTCATATATCTTTGTCACACTCGTACTCGCTTTGGGCGACTGCGTGTCAGAGAGAGATAGTCTACACGGTGTGCTCACTGTACCACAGCACTGTGCCGATCCGGCAATCGTGTTTATTACAGGAGACATGCCCATCGGTCCGCTGTCCATACGGAATGCACCTCGCCGAATTTTATTCACTTTGCTATCTTCTAGTCCAATAATCGATCCATATTTGCAGGAATGCAGTTCCGCTTTTATTTCGTCAAACTGCTTTACAGTAGCGTAATTACTCATTATATCTTTCACTTGGGCTTTTAGCAGCACTATCTCTTTTAGCAGTCCAGTAACATCGATGTGGTCAAAAGTTACTGGAGGCAATTTACTCAAGTTCTTGGCCACAAATATAGGAATACTCTCAGGATCAGTGTTCTTGTACAATGTAATAATGTCCTCCAGATCCTTAAGACGTTTATCCTTGCGCCTTGAGATTTTCTTCTTACTCGACGACAGCGATTCAAATAATAACGACTTTGCTTCATCAATATCGTCATTTGAGAAACCCGTTGCACAAATATTAATCAGACTTTCATTGTCCATAACGTCAATTTTGTTCTGAACAAACGCTAGCAGTTCATTTATTACAATGTTACACGTAGTGCACTTCACAATCGTAGAACTCGACATTATCGCGGTACTTATTTACCGACACACCTGCACAGTACGGCGCACGCGCAGAGACTGATGGGCAGGGCACATTGCTCGCAGAACGGATGGCCGTTGGGGCCGAAAGGTTCTGGAATGGCGACCACGTACCAGAATACGTAGCGTTGAAAGGTCTCCTAAAAGGTGGACCGATGACCTGGTAAGAGTTGCGGGAATCCGATGAATGCGAGACACACAGGATCGTTAATTGTGGCGACACTTGGGGAGGCCTATGTCCAACAGTGGACGTCTTTCGGCTGAAATGATGATGACGATGATGATGATGAACTGATTACAATTAGGTGGTGAGTAGTTTTCAAACCAAACCTTAGCAACACCTACGTAGGTACAAAAGATCGGAATGCCATAAGAACATTTCTCATATATCCCGTGATTCTGAAATGTTTATAACAAACGTCAAACAGTATGTTCAAAAACATAGGTAATTTGGAAAGGAATTTTGACAGTGAATGCATCCAATGTATTTCCAATGGATGAATCAGTAGGATTCTCATACATGATCGTATCGTCTGTTTAGGTTTGAAGATCATTTGGCGTATCTTGGGAGACGCCAAGCGATTGCTTGGTCATAACCGTAGATCCTGGATTACAGGAATTGCGGCTGTGGAAATGTTTTGGCTGGCAGCGTAGCTTATTCTATTTATCATGTGTTTATAAGTGAAGATTATATTTGGTTAGTCTTCGTTTAAGAGTGGAAAATTTTGCGTGTTCTCTTTATGCTGTTTTTGATTATTTGTAGGGATGCTTTAAGTCATAAGTAATTTATTTCCGTACATTGAGTCGAAAATTTAAAAAATAAATTAAATGCTGAATATGTCTTATAGAGGAAAAAATAATAATATTAAACATTCGAAAATAATATATGCCTTTTTATCGATGGATGTTAATAACATTGTTCAGGCAGGCCTGGTAACCAGTTCACTTTAGACTCCAAAAACCATGGCCCTATTATCTTTGTTTTGTATATGTCGCAATAGTTTTTTTACCAACCGTGAGTTTTCTTTGGGTGCACTAGCATAGCGGGTATAGGGATAATCGTTGGTTGGTACCACGTTCCATTAAAGGCGTCTAAAGGGCCTCAGCGAGTTGGTTTCGGCTCCTCGGACGCCTTTCAAAGATCCAGGACCCTAGGGTTCTGAGATACGAGTATATTGAGCCAATAATATGTGTCATAAAAATATAAAAGTATAATAATAAAAGAATCACATAATTATAAAAATAACAAAATAATAAAAAAAAACTTTCAATCGCTAAAAGAAGCTAGCCCCCCTAGCCAAGTTACGACCGTTTCGTTTCGATTCTCTTGCGTTGACCGCCTCGAGTTGCCCACGCCTCCGATTCCTTTGTTCTGACGTCATCTTAACGCTCACCCACGTGGTTAGAACAAAGGAATCAGAGGCGTGGCCTACTCGAGGCGTTCAACCCAAGAGAATCGAAACCAAACGGTCGTAACTTGACTAGGGGGGCTGATTGGGTGCAGACTTATTCGAAAGAGTTTTTTCAGTCAGTAAAAGTCTGACACTCACACTCCATCAGGAACGGAAGGAGTTATTCGATGAATTCCCACCGCAACAAAAATCTAAAAAAAACCCTTTTATTTTTTTAGATGGGAAAATCATCTTATGACAAATCGCGCTCTTGGGTGGAGCGAGAAATAGTGTCAGACTTTTACTGACTAAAAACCCACTCCTACCCACTCCTGTTCCTTCTTTGCCTTCGTCCCAGGGCCCCGGGTTTCGCTTTCACACTACGCATGGCCCCAGTAGGCTTCGACCCTGCTGGGCCCCTACGATTTGCATCTGATTTGAAATCGGGATCGGAAACCCGATTATAAATAAGAGCGGTTAGATAATATTTGGGAAAATTTTTAACTCGTTCGTGAGATGCAGCTTCGAGCATAGCTTTTTTCTGTTCGTGTTGTCTGTCCTATTTTACGATTTCTTTTTTTCAATTATCCTCTGTGTTGACTATCTACCACTTAATCCCTTCTCTTTTTAATTAATCATACAATCTTTCGGAATTTCATTAGCTTCCATCTCACTGACTTTTATTGTAAAAAAAATTATATGGAATCTCTAGAAATTGTACCGGGGTTGTAAATTTATTAAAACAATACGAGTTTTTGTTATCAAATTGTTGCTCTGAATGCGAGATGTAGGTATTCTAATTTTAATTAGCACTGAAATTAAAACAACAAAGAAGTGGAATTCCTTGCCGGAATCTGTGTTTCCTGATGGCTACAACCCGGGACTCTTTAAGTCAAGAATGAATAGGTTGCTTCTAGGTGAGCATGCTCCATCGTCGACCGCATCGTCACTTTCCATCAGGTGAGATAGCGGTCAAGCGCGAACCAATCAAGAATAAAAAAAAAAAAAACAACCAACTGTAGAGATTTTTCTTTTAACTGAATAAAAGCCTTTTGCAATCCTTTGTCATGCATTTGAAACATAAAATGAATAAAACGAAAAACTGGATAAAAAAATAGAGTTCCAGCTTTCCTTTCGCACTTTATTTTTTACTTCCCTTTGAGGATCGCGCAATATGCAGTTGTTTAATTATCTTTTTGCTTTGCGACTTCATCAGTGAACATATTTGGTTCTCCGTGTACACTCGAAATACATTACATAACATCAAAATGTAATGAAAATTCTTGTTTGGAAAGTTTAATTCAGATCATGCTTGTTGTATATTCACTTCTAAATAAGTATGTCTTTTTAGGGTTCAGGTACGGAATAGGAAAAAAACGGAACCCTTATAGGATCACTTTGTTGTCCGTCTGTCTATCTATCAAGACCCTTTATTTCGGGAACGCGTAGAGCTATCGAGTTGAAATTAAAACCATATACTCAAGTCTGTAGTCCTTTAGAGCTGTGAAAAAATAAAACTTGTAAGTTAACGGAAAAAAAAGATACGGCCGTTTATGTCACAAAAAACGTATATTTCGACACTCTCAAGGAAATCAAAATTCATAAGGTTCTTCCTGTTGACCCAGAATCCTGAAATTTGGCATAAAGAAAGGTATAACACAGATAAAACTGAAAACCGGTCCAGACGGTTACCGGACGGTCGGACGGCGAGCCACCCATTGCTCGCCGTCCGCAAGCCCGCGCCTACGGTGGCCGGAAATCGGGATCGGAATCCCGGCGGCGGTTGGGGCGTGAGGACCGTTGCCTCACGCGATCGGCCGCCTCCTTCGCTAGCATTACTGCTTCGCAGAAGGAGGCGACCGCCTGCCACTCCTCCTCGCTCCGGACCATGGCCTGTACCAAGGCCCGGCGCGAGAGATCGCCGCTGCTGATCGCCCCCACGAGGACACGGCGTTGCTCTGCCCAAGCGGGACACACCTCCACCGTATGCTCCACCGTGTCCTCCGGGCGGTCCACACAGTGGCGACACCCGGGCGTCGCTTCCGCACGAATTCGGTGCAGGAACTTCCCGAACTTACCGTGTCCGGTGAGGACCTGCGTCATACGGAAGGTAATGACGCCGTGTTGCCTTTCCAGCCACTCCTCAAAGAGGGGACTTACCGCCATAATTACGGCGTGCCCAGCACTGGGTTGCGATAGTCGCTGTCGCCATTCCGCCATGAGATCCCGCCGGAACTCTTTCCGCCATGCCGCGACTTGTCGCGGTAGCGGAGTTTCGCCATGCGCTTTAGGGTGGAGTGACGGGCGTGTCAGACTTTGACTGAAACCACACCTGTCTCCTTCAGTTGCTCTGGCGTTCTGGGACCGTGGGTTTCCTTTCCGGAAACCCATAGCGAGCATCGGCTAACCCACCCGTGTTCTTTCAGTTGCCTTTTGCAGCGACATCTATTATACCTCACAGTAACTAAATGAAAAAATCCTGTATCACAGTTCTGAAGTTATCCACGCGGTTAGAATATAAACATAACAGTCGAAAATCTACTTTCGGGCAGTTGCCCCGATCACACCTACTCGTAACAACCATTTGGTGTAGGTTTGCGGAAAAACACACCTTGTTTTGCTTACTCCTATAATCTTATAAACAATCCCACAACAGAAAAGAGGCCTCTATCCCGGCAGAGGGAAAGGTACTAATTGTGTTATATTGGATGACCTATTTCCACTCGGTAAATAAATTTCACTAAAGAACCTACTAAACATCCGTCTTCCAAATTAAACTCGACACCTTCAAAACTGCCAAAGTGCCGCTAAACTAATAAAAAGTGATAATTGAAATTCTATCCAATCTAAAAAGTTGACACAGAGTGACCAAAGGGCTGGCTCGTCCTTTGCCCAAAGAATCAGCATTGCCATTCAACGTGGCAATGCTGTCAGTGTTCTCAAGGCCAGTGTCAGTGTTCTGGGTGACAGCGATGAGGAGGTACTTCGACGCCTGAGTGTATCTTTTTGCAATGAATATCTAAGTTTAATTCTAGTGATCTTAATTCCCCGATAAATATCACTAAAAAGGCGTTTTAATACCGAAAGTTTATATATTTATTTTCGAAACTTTAACGCTATTTACCGATATTATTATTATTATTTTTTATTATAAATAACTTATTTTTTATTTTATTTTTTCTGTTTGAAGTATCTGTTATTTATTTATTGTGCAACCTACCACAGTATTGTCTTTTTAACCCAAAGGTTGACTGGTAGAGAATGCCTTTTTGTATTAAGTCCGCCTATGTACCACTACTGTACATGAAGTAAATAAATAAATAGTTTTGTAACTAAGTATAATTCAATAAAACTAATTTACGATATCGATAAACATCGAAATTCTCGTTAAATGGTATTGCTTACTAACACGGAACACGGCAGTTGCTAATTAGCACGAATACTAATTACTATCAAAATAGTAGTTATATTTTAAAATTATTGAACGTCTAACAATAATAATCTGAGCGCCGCGAGTTAGGCTTATAACTATTTTAGAAGAACGAGAAGTTATACATATAAAAAAAAACAAAATTGGTACAGATAGCGGCACGAATCTTGAGCGCTCGGTGCTACGAGCATGGATTGCAATCCCCACCCCCGCCTCTCTTTTCATACCACTAAAGAGACCCGATATTTCACTTCTGCGTGCTTCTGAGCAAGTAGAACTGTAGATGTCAACGCTCAAGATCCGTGCCGGTATCTATACTAAGTTTTAATTTTCTTTTTCAACTTGGTAGAAAGACGGCTTCTTTAGTAGAAAGTTTAAGTTTTCTCAAAAATAAGACTTCAAAACGATCAAAATCGACGCTGTCGTGTATCTTCATCCTCATATGTTTTGAAACAAAGACCCCTATCGCCTCTGTTTGTCTGTCTGTACGCAATAAACTCAAAAACAACTGAACTAATTTTCTTGCGGTTTTCACCTATAGACAGAGGGATTCATGATGAAGGTTTATGTGTATAATACATTCATCCAAAGGCCGAGAATTTTAAAGATTTATAACACCCTTGCGAAGCTGAGGCGGGTCGCTTGTTTATCTAATACCGTGTTACATTGTTTGTTATCGAAGTCCTCCGAAACAGCTTGACCGATTTTTATGTTTTTTTTTTTGTCTATATTTGGTAGGTTTTAGGTCACCCCCATATTTTCTTTGATAATTTATACGGCAAAACAATGTTTGCTCAGTTGACTAGTCTAATATGTGTGACACAGTGTTTGTTATCGAAGTCCTCCGAAACGGCTTGACCGATTTTTATGAAGATTTTTGTGTATATAGGCCATATTTTTTTACCTTTCTACCCTTTTTTTAGCAATGGGTAGCTCGCCGTCCGACCGTCCAGTAATCGCCAGACCGAGCCCAAGTCGTCGACGGCGCGTAATGTTCCACGCGCCTCAAGGAGATGTCAGCAAATCGTAGAGGCCCAGCAGGGTCGAAACCTACTGGGGCCAAGGGTCTGATTCTGAAAGGAAGACTCGGCCCTGGTACAAAAGGCAACGAAGGAACAGGAGTGGGTTTTTAGTCAGTAAAAGTCTGACACTATCTCCCGTTCCGCCCAAGAGCGGGGGATGTCATAAGATGATTTTCCAACCGAAAAAAACCCTTTTTTTTGATAATTTGTTTGGTAGAACAACGTTTGCTAAGTTTGCTAGATAACATAATAAGTTAAAGTTCCTATCTTTACTGAAAATCCATGTTGACGATCTTGCCAAACATAACGATGTTAACTTCAAAAGACAATTTCCACAGAAACCGCTCGGCCATCAAACTTCCTACCATGTAGGATCACTTAACAACGTTACTGTCGATGAGAAAATTAAGTTTTCGTCGTCGAAACTTCGCCATCGACGAACGGCGTCGTCATAACGAAATTAAAAGTGTTTGTTAATGACTTTTTAAGGTTCAATTCACATAATATTGTGGCACTATCCAATAATGGATACCTACGTGAAATTTTTTTATCCGACTTCAAAAAGGAGAAGGTTCTCCATTCTTCGGAATCTTTTATTTTTATTCTTCTCAAGTGGGCCAGTGGCCCCAAGGTCAGGATTTGATGATGGGATCGTGGGGAAGTCAATATCTACGCTTTGGAATGTGCAATTCTTATTTCTGTTTGACTAACTTCTTGACAATTCAAAAGTGCCTGTAAATTTATTTAAAACTGGCTTCAGCGTGCGGCTTCGCCCGCGTGAAAGTCGATTTCTCCATACAAACTTTAGACCCCCGTTTCATCCCATTAGGGGGTGAATTTCGAAAAATCCGTTCTTAGCGGATGTCTACACCCTATAAGAAACCTACCTGAAAAATTTTAAGTTTGTAGGTGTTATAGTTTCTGAGATTTCGTGATTAATCAATGAGTGGTATTTCGCTTTTATATGTATAGATAAACACTTTGAATCTTGATGAAGGTTTAGGGTATATTAATAATATAAAATAATGTAATATTCCAAAATTTAGAGCTTGTGCTATGAGTACTAGACAACTGATAAATCGTACTTATATATTTCGAAATACATACATATTAAAGATAAATTACACCGAGACAAAATCAATGTTTTGACTGGCCTGTTGGTCTAGTGGTTAGTGGCCCTGACTGTTATGCCGGAGGTCGTGGGTTCGATTCCCACCCAGGACAAATGTTTGTGTGATGAGCACGATCATTAAAATTTGTTCTGTGTCTGGGTGTAATTTATCTATAATATGTATGTATTTAGCAATATATAAGTATGTTTATCAGTTGTCTAGTACTCATAACACAAACTTTGCTTAGCTTGGGACTAGACGGCGTTGTGTCATAGTTGTGAAATATTATTATTATTATAATATTATTACTGTAGTATTTAATAAATGCAAGTGATAATGAGAGAAAAGCCGATAATTTCAAAGATTTGTAACACCTTTGCAAAGCTGGGACAATTTGCTAGTATACCATATGTAATTAAGCAGTACAGTGTAGTTAATAGTAGATTATGCGACTAGGGGATAAAGCAGTGTCTTTAAGTCGCGGGCGGCATGTTGAATTCCGAACGAAACGAAGGTTGCTAATTTTAATCCCAAACGTCAGTGAGGGATTTATATAATTAACTCCCGAGCATTGCGAGGGAGTTAATAAAGAAACCTGAGTGAAGTGAGGAATTCAAGCCGCCCAAGACAAAGACAGCTTTATCCCCGTGTTGGATACTCTACTTTTTACACCATCTGTGAGATAATTAAAAGACAATTTAGTCAAACAAATCATACATTAGAGAAATATAAGTATTATTTACAAGTTAATCTTAAGTGATAGTTAAGATTAACTTGTCAACATGTTTTGAGATTAGAAACAAACAAAATTTACTACTCTAAGATTCGAGTTTCAATTTTCTATAATGTATCCGCTTTTTCATTACTTTTTATTTCGTTAGTGGCCAGTTTGAATTTTGAATAAACTTGTATGATGCACGTACATTTATATTCACTATTGACGTTCCAAATTCAAATCTCATTATTCCCTAGGGATCGCCCATACCACATTATCTCCCTAGGGACATAATGACTTGCTTTAAGTGATGGTTGTATGACATATAAAAGGGCATTATCGAGCAGGTGGTGTAAAAAGTATTTTTTAATCCAATCAAGTGATTGAAGTTGTAAAAAAAATCAATAAACTTGACGCCACCATTACGATTTTATTTGCGTGAGAAAGCGGACACTTTCGTTAATTTTAATGAATTTGGTTCAATCGATTAAGTTAATTAAAGTTTCAAAAACGTAGTGTAAGTTTTTAGGGTTCCGTACCTCAAAAGGAAAAAAATGGAACCCTTATATAGGGTGACTGGCAATTAGTGTACGATACTTAAACACGTGATTGTCCTCATGATAACAAACAATTTTTACTATGGGAGCAAAGCCGAAATCGCGAAAAAAATATCAGCTTTTCAGTACATTAGGCAAACAAATGTACTGAACAGCTGATTTTTTTCGCGATTTCAGGTTTGTTCCCATAGTAAAAGTTGTTTGTTATCATGAGCATAATCACGTGTTTAAGTATCGTACACTAATTACCAGTCACCCTATATGATCACTTTGATATCCTTCTGTCTGAGTGTTTGTTTGTTTGTCTATCTATCTGTTAAGACCTTTTATCTCGAGAACGCATGGAGGTATCGAGTTGAAATTAACTGAAGTCTGCGGTTCCTTGAAGCTGTCAAAAAATCAAACTTCTCGAAAAAAAAAGATATGGCCATTTACGCACGAAGGGTTCCGTGCCGTACGTAGCAAAAAACGGTAAAAAAATAATCTTTGTTGTATGGGAATCGCGCACCGGAAAACGCAGCGTTGGAAGGCCTCCCACAAGGTGGACCGACGACCTGGTGAGAGTCGCGGGAATGCGGTGGATGCGAGACGCCCAAGATTGGTCGTCGTGGAGACGCTTGGGGGAGGCCTATGTCCAACAGTGGACGTCTTTCGGCTGAAATGATGATGATGATGATGTATGGGAATCTCCTTTAAATGTTTATTTTATTCGGACTTTAGTATTTTTTGTTATATCGGTAACAGAAATACATTGTCTGTGAAAATTTCAACTATCTAGCTCTCACGGTTCATGAGATACAACCTGGTGACAGACATACGGACAGCGGAGTGATAATAATAGGGTCCCGTTTTTACGTGAAAAGTGAGTTATTGTCACAGTTATTGTAGACACTTTGATTAAAGCTTGCAAATATTCGCCATTTCCGCCACATTTTTTTCTCATTCTCCCACAGCGTACTTTCATAGTTCTAGTTATTTTTCCATTTTCTGTTTACTGGTTGCACAAAGTACGTCGGAGTGAGAGTGACGTCATCACTGCCTTAATGCCCCGTGAATGTACGTACACTAAACACGAGAATTTATGATAATGACGTCACCGGTTAGGTATTCCGTAAATTTAACGAAAATAGGTTTTATTAGATGTGTGTTACTTTGTTTTGATTAATTACAATGTAAAAATATTTTTTAGTCTCAAGCTTTTAGTAATTTATGTAAGTATGTGTAATCCATTTTTATTTATTTTTTTTGGTTTTCGATAGAAAACCTTCAAATGACGTCCAGACGTCAAAATTCCACACTTCCAGACCTTTTCCTCCGGTCCGGAAGTGTGGAATTTTTGCCTTACCAAAACTACCCTGGTGATTACCATTAGTACATGGAAGGAACCCTGTGATCTCTTAAAAGACTACCCCAGAACCCCTCTGTGCAATCCGGCACCGGATAGAGCCGCACTTGAAATCAGGGAGAGAAAAAACATGAAATTACCTACGCTTGATTTATATAGATATAGTAATTATAATATAGCATAGCTTTATAATGTTCCCACTGCTGGGACTCAGGTCTCTTCCCTAAGCGAGGGAATGGTCTGTAATCGTAATCCACCACGCAGGCCAAGTCCGAGTTGATGGATGTCACGTCTTCGAATTTTTAGTTCTAATACATGCCGGTTTTTTCACAATGTTTTATTTCACCGTTTTGAGAGCAGTGGTGATGAAATAAATTACACAAAAGCGCCTGGCTGGGTTTGAAGTTCTACCTACCTACTACCGTTATGGTTAGGAAGTTCCAAGCATTTATTCCATCACACTAATATTATTCAAGCAAATAGTTTATATTTGTGTATGTGGGATGGTTGTGAGGGTGTGTGTGTTTATGTAATACTCCTTCACGTTCAAACGACTGAACCAACTTGAATGAAATTTCGCCCACGGCTGGACCATGTCTTGGAGTAAAAAGAAAGATAGAAAATGAATTTATTTGCCACAATTCAAGGTACACCAACAATAGTTAGGTAAACATGAAGCTATTCACTAGAAGTAACCTATTCACTATTGACTTAAAGACCCCTAGGTTATAGCTAGGAAACAGAGACTCCGGCAGGGAATTCCACGCCTTGGCTGTACCCTGTATCTTTGAATGGGATGTCTACCATATACCGGTGGCGCAACACCTTCTAGTGGTCCAATGATGGAACGGACTTGGCGAAATTAAACTGTGCAATTCTAAAGCACACTTCCCGAAATGTAAACGATAGAAAACCGACAGGCTAGCAACTCGGCGTCGATTTTCTTGTAAACATGAAACTGTTTGAATCGACGCTTTCCGTCAAGGAAAGCCTACTTAGACCAACATTTCCTCGATACTTTATCGTATATCCTTAAGAGCATAAACCCCAAGAACATCTCCCGCCTGGACGCGAATTACAGTGGTCTATGCGGAAAGTACGAAATCGGTTGCGCACCTAGGTGGGCCGCTGCAAACACAGCTTGGCGAAATGGGGTTTTGTAGACCCGTCGGATACTCAAGTGAGTGCGGTGCCCCTGTTTAATACATGAGCCACATGTTAGAGTACCCTAAGTGCCCACACACCTGCACTATGGAGGATTTAGTGAATCTAACCGATGATGTAGTTAACGTGGCTACCTAATGATTCCCAACAGTTTAATGAGCTTGTCATCATCATCATCGTCATTTCAGCCGAAAGACGTCCACTGTTGGACATATGTCTCCCCCAAATGTCGCCATAATGACCGGTCCTGTGCGTCTCGCATCCATCGGTATCTTGCGACCCTCACCAGGTCATCGGTCGAACTTGTGAAAGGCCTTCCAACGTTGCGTCTTCCGGTACGTGGTCGCCATTCCAGAACCTTTTGTCCCCATCGACCATCTGTTCTGTGAGCAACGTGCCCTGTCCATTACCACTTAAGTTTGGCGATTCTTCGGGCTATGTCTGTAACCATGATTCTCTTGCGGATATCTTCATTTCTGACGCGATCAAGCAAGGAAACTCCGAGCATAACCCTTTCCATTGCCCTTTAAGTGACTTTAAGCCTTCTGATGAGGCCCATTGTAAACGACCACGTTTCGGAGCCATATGTCATCACTGGCAACACGCACTGGTCATAGACTTTCGTCTTGAGACACTGTGGTATATTGGATATATGTGGTATATTGTTTATATATGACCTTGTCATCGATTCAAAAAGAAGAAGAGCATAACCCAAGATTATCAACTAATTAAATCACATACTTTTTAAACAATCTTCTGCTCAAATAAACAGCGGTGGCGTACCGATACATCGGATGAATCATTAGGTCAAGGAACTATGTAGTGCTTCTTTATATAGATCCTAACGTGCTGGATATGTACCTACGTAGATAGTTATATTAAGTATTGATCGGCTGTTTGATTATGAGGTAGCTTCTATACGATGATTATCATAATATAAGCAAGTACCGTTTCGTTAAAATTTTGCATTAGACTCTTAGAGATATAATAATAGTATTGCCCTTTTGTTGCTACGTCACTTCGTGCTAGCGACCGTTTATGGGGGCCCATTTATTGAGTGTGCAAGTCACCTCCTGCCTTTTGTCCATGGATATTAAAAACATTGTTTAGCCAGGGGCCATAGTCTTAACATTTTTCCTGGTAACCAGTCCACTTAAGACTCCAAAAACCATAGCCTTATATCTTAGTTTTCCATATGTCGCAATAGGTTCCCACCAACCGGGGGTTGTCCTTGGATACACTAGCATAGTGCGTACAGGGATAATCACCGGTTCGTACCACTTTCCATTAAAAGCGTCTAAAAGGGCCTCCGCGAGTTGGTTTCGTCTCCTCGTACGCCCTCCAAAGGTCCAGGACCTTAGGGTGCTGAGATAAATAAATGTATAAAAATAACATAATATAATATTCCACAACTATCACACAACGCCGTCTAGTCCCAAACTAAGCAGAGCTTGTGTTATGATAACCGATAAAACATACTTATATATTTCTAAATACATACATATTATAGATAAATTACACCCAGACACAGAACAAATGATCGTGCTCATCACACAAACATCATTTGTCCTGGGTAGGAATCGAACCCACGACCTCCGTCATAGCAGTCAGGGCCACTAACCACTAGACCAACAGGCCAGTCAACATTGCTCGTAGAACGGATGGTCGATGGGGCCGAAAGGTTCTAGAGAGGCAACCGCGCACCAGAAAACGCAGCGTTGGAAGGCCTCCCACAAGGTGGACCGACGACCTGGTGAGAGTCGCGGGAATGCGGTGGATGCGAGACGCACAGGATTGGTCATTGTGGAGACGCTTGTGGGTGGCCTATGTCCAACAGTAGACGTCTTTCGGCTGAAATGATGATGATATATGATTTGAAATACTCATAGTGAGTCTTCCATGTTTTCTATTAAAGCTATTCTACCTTCAGGGATTCCCAGGTCAAATAAACGGACTTTCCTCAAAGACCCTGACGTCAATTGGGTTTTCCCTATTTCTATTGGCAGCTGGTCCACATCCGAAACTTAAAAGAAAACACAGGGTTTTCAAATCAATCAATCAAATCAATCAATCAAAATATTTATTTGCTAGAATATGGTACATAAGGTGTTACAGTACATTTGTTTCAGCATATCCTGTCATAACATGGCGTGCAAATATATTTACAGTCAGTGTTGTCAATTACTCGATCTTGTCGATTACAGATTCTATTGACTTGAAAGAAGTATGAGAAAAGAAGTATGCACATCTAATTTTTAAATAGATGATAAACACTAAAAAATGCAATTTTACTTTAATTTCGAAAGTCGGTTTTACATAACGAAATAAAAAACTTAAACGTAATTACTCGAAATCTTGACGGAAATACCAAAATTACTTTATATATGCCTCTAATATTTGTGAACTCACCACGATTCCTCATCGAAAACTAGATTTTTATAAAAATGGGACCAATCTAGGAGTTCAAAAATAATTTCAAGTAAATAATATTTTTCCAAGGAGTTCTGATATGGTTCTCTAGCAAACAAAAAAAAAACAACCTTCTACTTTTTTAAAGTCGGATAAAAATAAAAATCTCTGACACAAAATTAGGCTATCAATAAACATATTTTCTTTCTATTGTCGAGTGCCATAAGACATACTTTTACTATTGCTATTTTAATATCTATATTTAGTTTTTATTTTTACTTTATTTCCTTTGTTCTCACATTATAGTAGCGACAAGAAACATGTAAACGAGATATTTGTAATACATAACATGATTGAAAAGAGTGTCCATGGAGTTTCTTGCACATTCTTCTCCATAGAGATCTACGCTTTAGAATGTGCAATTAGCATTTTTTTTTTCTGACTTCTTGACATTTCAAAAGTGCCTGTAAATGGTTTATTTAAAACTAGCTACTGTCAGCGGCTTCGCCCGCGTGAAAATAGGTTCCTCCATATAGACTTTGGACTCTCATTTAGACCCCTTAGAGGTGAATTTTGAAAAATCCTCTCTTAGTGCTCCCCCTACGACGTAAAAGTAAACCTTGTGCAAATTTTCACGCTCCTAGTCCCAGCAGTTTTGATATGTCAGTCAGTCAGTTTCTCCTTTTATATATATAGATAAAATGCTTTGAATCTTTGAATACCTATTTTATATTGAAACATGCGGATCAAATCGCAAAGTCATTCTATCTATCATAAAACTTTAAATTCAATATGTGTGTATATGTTTTCAAATACTTTCATGATGAGTCTTCTGTTTTCGATTATTGATACATTCGGGGATTCCCAGTTCAAACAGTTAACAGTTCATAAAACAACGTACAATAAATTATGTAGGTATACAATGCTTTTAATGTTTCGGACTTTTATTGCTGTCTGAAGAGAATTTGCGGGGTATGGGTTTATCCAATTTTTAGGGTTCCGTACCTCCAAAGGAAAAAAACGGTACCCTTATAGGATCAGTTTGTTGTTCGACTGTCTGTCTGTCAAGACCCTTCATCTCGGAAACGCGTGGAGTTATCAAGTTGAAGTTAAACCATATACTCAGGTTTGCAGTCCCTTGAAGCTGTGAAAAATCAAACTTCTGAGTTAACGAAAAAAAAAAGTTACGGCTGTTTATGTCGCAAAAAACGTATATTTCAGCACTCTCAAGGGTATCAAAATTCATAGGGTACTTCCCGTTGACCTAGAATCCTGAAATTTGGCCTGAAGCAAGGTCTCATAGCACAAGTATAGGAATAAATCTGAAAACTGTAAATTTGTTGTTACATACGTCACAAAAAAAAATTGCGAATCGGTAAAATCTTCGTAACTCAATTCGGGAATTCAACTATTTTCATAGGTACGGAACCCTCAGTGCGTGAGTCCGACTCGCACTTGCCCGTTTTATTTTATTAGCAACTGGGTTACATCCAGAAGGGTAAGCAATACAAGGATTTTCAATAAGGCCTACGGGATGGTTCGTAGTATATACCGCGGCCCTGCAACGCAAAGGACGGCTGAAGGAACATGGGTGGGTTAGTTAGTAAAAGTCTGACCCTCTCGCTCCATCTAGAGCAGAAGAAGTTATTTGATAATTGCTCACCTAAAAAAAATATAGCGAAAAAGAAAAAAATTGAAAGCGTTTTTACCATGACGTCGTAAAGTTATCATAATCTGGTGTGAGAAAGGGATAGTATTACTTATACGGTGTATAGTTTCATCTCTTTCTCAAATAAGAATAATAGTGTCAAAAAATCACAATACTGTACCGTGCCTGGCCTATTGAATTTTATTTTTTGTTATTACATAAAAAAATCAATATGTGCAAGAGAAGTGGAAAAAAAACATGGTGTGGCCACCTTAGATGAATATTAAGATGAATAAGCCAGGAGGAATGCCAATAAAATTCCCACATTTAATGGTTATTTTTGGGAAATAAGTTCAATTTTGTGTTTTGCGGATTGCATGATATACTCGATGCATTATAGTTTATCTAGCCTTATCTGGCAGAAAATTGTAAGCGACAGAATGCGCTTTTTACATTCGGCATTATTAGTAATAGTAATAGGCACACAAAGTAGGTTTTTACATACAAACTTTGGACCCCCGTTTCATCCTCTTAGGGGTGGAGTTTCGTAAAATTCGTTCTTATCAAATGTCTACACCCTATAAGGAACCTACCTGCCAAATTTTAAGTTTGTAAGTGTTATAGTTTCTGAGATTTCGTGATTAATCAGTGAGTGGTATTTAGCTGTTATATAGATTGACATATTATCATAATAGTAGATTATGTGACTAGGGGATTAAGCAGTGTCTTTAAGTCGCGGGCGGCATGTTGAATTCCGAACGAAACGAAGGTTTCTAATTTTAATCCCGAACGACAGTGAGGGATTCATATAATTAACTCCCGAGCATTGCGAGGGAGTTAATAAAGAAACCTGAGTGATGTGAGGAATTCAAGCCACCCAAGATAAAGACAGCTTTATCCCCGTGTTGGATACTCTACTTTTTACACCATCTGTGAGATAATTAAAAGACAATTTAGTAAAACAAATCAAATATTAGAGAAATATAAGTATTATGTACTAGTTAATCTTAACTATCACTCAACATGTTTTGAGATTTGAAACAAACAAAATTCACTACTCTAAGATTCTATAGTTTTAATTTTCTATATCGCTCCTGCTTTTTCATTACTTTTTTTTCGAACCTCGTCAGTAACCACGACCACGTTTTATTCTGTTTTTTTTTTAATGGCCAGTTTGAATTTTGAATAAACTTGTTTGATGCACGTACATTTTAGTTCACATAATGTTGACGATTTTTGACGTTCCAAATTCAAATCTCATTATTCCCTAGGGATGGCCCATACTGCATTATCTCCCTAGGGACAGAATTACTTGCTTTGAGTGATGGTTGTATGACATATAAACGGGCATTATCGAGCAGGTGGTGTAAAAATACTTTTTAATTAGAGAAGATAAATCTCCTTTTTGCAAATTGCGAACTGTCACTTACAATGTTTTCAGAAAAGGCGCCATATATAAAACATAGTTTAAACCCTAGCTTCAAAACTTACGAGCCCTCCCACACATAATCACAAACAACTGTATTGTATTTAAACATTTAATGCATCTCAGGCATTGTTTACATCCCTCAAACAATAATAAGTACTTACATGATTCATTACACCGTTTAGTCTGAATAGGTAAACAGGAATGGTTTGTTGAAATCTTCGATTGAAGGACACTGATCGATCGATTTTGTTTTACTATTAATACAGCGTTTGCGTGGGCTACCATTAGTACGTAGGTGGGTGTTATCTATAGTTTACAATGTTTTGAAGATTATTTTGAAAGGTAAAGAACTGCAGATCGCTTGCTTTTTTAATTGTAACTGAACTTAATTCTAATACAACTTTTGACGATTTAACATCTAGCGTCAAATTAATCCGACAAATATTTTCGTGTCTATTTTGCCAGGGTCGTATATTTACGATCTCTTGTTTAACACTTCAATTCCCATAGGTGACAGAAAAGCTTTTACATAGTTCTTAGTAACCAGTCCACTTAAGCCTGCCATAACCACAGCTCTATATCTTTGTTTTCCATGTGTCGAAATAATTTCTTTCTAACCAGGTGTTGTTTTTGGGTGCACTAGCATAGCGCGTATAGGAATAATCGTCGTCGTGTTGTACCACGTTTTATGAAACGTGTCTGTGAGTTGACTTCGGTCCCGCGTATTCCTTCCAAAGGTCCAGGAGCTCCTGTTAGTGCTCTCTAAATTGCAATGGGTAGCTCGCCGTCCAGCTGTGCGGTTAGGGCAAAGCCCGAGTCATCGACGGCCCGTAGTATTCCACGAGAAAGAGGTGTCAGCAAAACAGGGCAGGGGCCAGTAAGATCGATACCTAGTAGAGCCATGGAGAATTTCAGAAAGTGAAGCCGTGATCCTGGAAGGCAAAGGGCAGCTGAAGACACACTGAACCTGACACGCTTTACACAACGGGAGAAATCATTGGATATTTCCCAACGGTAGTATTTTATCAGTGTATCAATGGGGCTAGGATATATAAAGTACTAGCAAGCAATTGGGTTGAAAGGATAGTGGTAAGACAACATATTCAAGGAATATTAAACATTTTAAAATGATGCTTATTTCTTCAGATAATCACACTGTTTTTTAATCATTATTAGTACAAAATGTAGACTGTGAAACCATTATTTAAACGACTTCAGGTCTAGCACTCAAATCAATTTAAATGTTGCCACATAAAACAAACTTGAAAATTAAATCAAATACTAGGCTTTTATTGAAACCTGAGCAGTGGTGGCCGAGTAGTAACGGCCCCGACTTACGAGTTGTAGGTCGCGGGTTCAAACCCAGCGAGGCGCATTACTTTGTGTAATTTATTTCATCACCACTGCTCTCAAAACGGTGAAGGAAAACATCGTGAGGAAACCGGCATGTCCTAGAACCAAAAATTCGAAGACATGTGACATCAACCAACCCGCACTGGGCCCGCGTGGTGGATTACGGCCCATTCCCTCTCCTAGAGAGGAGGCCTGAGTCCCAACAGTGGGAACATTATTAGGCCGGCGGCTATTCTATAATATATTGAAAACTAACACAACTAATAAAAAAGTGCTCTCTAAACGTCGGAAAAATGCCGGAAAATCACACAGAGTGATCACTACAAGTTGTTAGTTCAATCAGGCGTTAACGTGTTTACAACTTAACGTCTAAGAATACAATAATAATAATGTTTTTATGAGATCTAAGTGCTCATACACATAAAACCAGTGGGATTCCCCGTGTTTGGTTTTATGAAGGTGCTAACTGTGTTTGCGACTTTGTTTGGGTCAGAAAATATTATTGAGTCATAGATTATTATAGGAATAGAAACTTATCTCTGAATAGATACAATTAATCTATAACAAACTCCACAATAAACTGGACATACACAATTGAAACAAGTTCCAATGTAAGTCCAAAGTTCAAGAATTTCTGCTTACCCTCAACGCTCTGCTTATATTACGGAAGAATTTCTAAACTCTAACCAATTAGGCATTCACACACTCAATTAAAATACACACGACACAAAAATTCCCCTTTCCTTCAGTTTATTTTTTGCATGTTTCCTCTACTAATTCCTAAATTGTACTAGTTTAGTTTATTTTTTATTTTTATTTTTTTCATATGTAAGTGCACATTACGTATCTAAGCCTTGTCACTACAGAACGGACGGATGGATGACCCCTGTAACACAGGTTTATCTAGCGCAGGGGTCATTGATCATTTATTTTGTACCTCGCCAATTGTACCTTTTTTTTTATTAATGATAGGCTCGCGTTTGACCACCATCTCACCTTAAATTAGGTGTCACCTGTAATTGTGTACTTTTGAAATAAATTATTATTATTATTAACTGTTCGGCCATTTAAATTATTATCAAAGATATCGAACGTACTCGTAAGTATAAATCGAAAAAAAAAAAAAACTGAAATCGCGGTTAAAAATATGGGGGGTGAGACAATCATATTTCTACAAATTTAAACAAATCTTAACATATTATAGATTTAAACCTTCCTCATGAATCACTCTATCTGTTTAAAAATAACCGCATCAAAATCCATTGCGTAGTTTTAAAGATCTATGCATACATAGGGACAGACAGCGGGAAGCGACTTTGTTTTATACTATGTGTACGACATAAAACTTTCATTGGACGATACGAGTACACAGTACAGCTTCCATGCCATTATTAGAACACGTAGCAGTTACTATGTAGCTTGTATGTTGTTGTAGTTAACGATATAAACATAATAAAACACATTGTATGAAACGTCTGTCATCTTGGACACGATATTAAGGTATGTAGGGAACTCTGAATCGGGTCAAGGGCTTGTTCGAGACCAGAAATATATATCTTTCCTCATCACTATTCTTTAGTTTACACAGCATAATCAGCGTTATAATGTTCCCCTCGCTGGGACTCGGGCCTACTCTCTAGGAAAGGAAATGGGCCGAAATACACCACGTGGGCCGTCTACTTATCGGTAGTTAGGTAGATTTTTTTTTAGGTGGGAAATTATCCAATGACTTCTCTCGCTCTAGGGTGGAGCGTTAGGGCATGTCAGACTTTTATTAAAACACACTCCCATGTTCCTTCTTAACCTTGCGTTCCAGGACACCGGGTTTCCTTTTCGGAAGCCAGCCCATGGTCCCAGTAGGCTTTATCTGCGGGGCTCCTACGGTTTTGCTGACATCTCTATACGGTGCGTGTGGAACACTACGCGTCATCGGCGACTCGGGCTCGGTTTGGACGGTTACCGGACGGCCGGACGGCGGGCTACCCGGGCTCGTCGTCCGTAAGCCCACGCCTACGGTGGCTGGAAATCGAGGTCGGGATTTCGGCAGGAACACATTACTACTCCTTTAAGTTGCGCAGTCGGGTGAAAAGAAACTAATTTTCTTGGCCATTTTCTGGTCGGCAACTTTAGATTGTGTTCCAGTGGATGTGAAAACTAATGTTGAACGTCCACAAGTAGACCTGGGCCTTGGCTGTTCAACCTTGGCATTCTTTTATTTGCTGTAAACTAATACTCATCTCCCGACACGGCTTCCGTCTATCAAATTAACAATCACGGCTTGTTATTTATTAACATTATTACATTAACATCCTCGATTCCATGACTTAGTGATTTTAAACTGTGTTGGCCCAGTGGTAACGGCTCTGACTTACAAGTTGTAGGTCCCAGGTCCAAGCCTAACCAGGTGCATTCATCAGATCCGGCTCCTAGCTGGCTCCGTCTGATTTTAGTCAGTATAAGTCTAACACGCCCTCTCACTCCACCCTAGACCGGGAGAGGTCATTGGATGATTGTTCACCTCAGAGAAAAAAAATGGGTCGATCGCCAATGCTTGTCGAGGTTAGTCTTTAGATAGGTGACGATCTTAACATATCGAGATTCTTCCGTGTCTCGGAGAGCACGTTGAGCCGTTGATTCCGAGTGTCATTTATAGAACTTTTGCTAATCAAAATCTGTCACCAGTCTTGCCAAGGTCACAAAATAGATGTAGAATACTTCACTTTTACCTAATCTGAATTGTAAAAATATTACATGACCACAAAATCATCTTCTCTTTCTCGGCGCGGGGCCTGTTCTGTGTTACGTTAAAACAAACCATCAAAATACAAGCAAAATCTACTTACCTCTCTGAAACAACTGGTAGCCTAAAAACGTCAATTCACTGTTTAATGTTGAATTTAAACAACCGTCCACTGAACAGTTGGAATAAGTTTTTTTTTGTTGGTCCATTTTTCCACAAAAAAGTTCAGAGACGCGTGTCTCAAATGGATAGCACTCGAGCTCGCATTGAGCTGAATTGAGCCAAGATATCGTGTCCGTGAGCGGTGTCTATGTGTGCATTGCTCAAGCGCGCTTTCTATGAAGATTGACTTCTGTACCTATCTATTTTGTGCCAAAGCGTTGTCGTGTTATCCAGTTCTGGGTTGTGGAGATCAGATAGGTAATCTCTTCATAATATGTAAAATACTGGTAACCAATTGCATCCAGTTGCCTTGAAGGCGACCCCAACATTAAGAAAAGGTTAGGCAGAATGAGAGACTCTGGTAAAGATGGGATATTCCAGATTCATAGGTTATGACTTCGATAACGTCGACATTGGCAATGATCTTGACTTGGCAAAGTTCTCCAAACTAAAACTGTTGCTAAGGAAATTACCTCGCCCCCTCGCTAGTTAGAGCATATTTCCGATACAACACACTCGGTACAGTCACCAGCATTCATATCTTACAATCAATATGCCAATAACTAAGGTCACCGACATAGCACGAAGAATCGCCAAACTTAAATGGCAATAGGCAGGGCACATTGCTCGTAGAACGGATGGCCGTTGTGGCCGAAAGGTTCTGGAATGGCGACCACGTACCGGAAGACGTAGCGTTGGAAAGCCTCCTACAAGGTGGACCGAAAACTTGGTAACGATTGCGGGAGTCCGATGGATGCGAAACGTACAGGGCCGTTCATTGTGGCGACACTTGGGGGACGCCTATGTCCAGCAGTGGACGTCTTTCGGCTGAAATGATGATGATGATGATGAATCAATACGCCAAGCTTTTCCTATCGATATACATAACTAGCTATCTCCCGCGTCATTGGTTACTGCTTCGCTTCCGTAAGTCGTAGCATGATGTTGATACTTAGCCTAGCATTTAGCCTTCCTCGATGAATGGGCTATCCAAAACTAATATAAATTTTCATTGAAACAAACGAACTCTTCAGCTTTATAGTATTAAGTACTAGCTCATCGTGTTGTGCTGGTGCTGCCACTGCGGCTGCGGAGAACCTCAAGCGGCGAAAATGTAATAACCTTGTTGGAAGTTATACTTTCGAACCATTTGGGGTTGAAACTCTCGGTTCGTTGGGTCCGAGTGCTTACAAGTTGTATAAAGATCTGTCAAAACGTCTAGTTGACATTTCGCGTGACCCAAGGGCTGGCTTTTACCTCGGATGCAGCTGAATATTACATGTTTATATTTATAGCATAAGCATAGTCAGCCTTATAAAATTACCACTGCTGGGACTCAATCTCTTTGGGGAGGGAATGGCCCATAATCCACCACGCGGGTACAATGCGGATTAATGGAGGTCACATAATTTCGAATTTTTAGGTTTTTAGGTAATATACCGGTTTCCTTATAATATTTCCCTTCACCGTTTTGAGAGCCTGCATTGGTGCGATTTTCTGGCTTCTGAATATCTTACGCTTAAAGAAATTTTCTTGAAAAACAACTGAGTAAGCCCTTCTTTATATAATTGTTTGGTTCGTAACATCACGAATTTCCTATCAATATTTTAAACTTAGATCAATTCTGAGTTTTGCGTAAATGTAAGGTATTTTTGGTGGTGACTGTACATTTATTAGTTCGTAGCCCACTCGTACACACGTGTACTGCTGTAGGTCAAATCTCAACTTATAGGTAATGTGTTTATTTGAGAATTGTTTTATGTGCAATACTGAGTGCAGTGAAACTCGTGAGCATTTGTTACCGAGTTAAATATTCAGCTCGGGCAAAGTTTTACTGCGTTTTTAGAGTTCCGTATACAAAAGGTAAAACAGGACCCTATTACTAAGACTCCGTCTGTCTGTCTGTCTGTCTGTTCGTCTGTCACCAGGCTGTATCTTATGAACCATGATAGTTAGACAGTGGAAATTTACACAGATAATGTATTTCTGTTGCCGCTATAACAACAAGTATTAAAAAAAAAAAACAGAATAAAATATATAAGAGAACACATTTATTATACAGTACGTACGTACAGCCAAGGAGTGGAATTCCTTGCCGGAGTCTGTGTTTCCTGATAGCTACAACTTAGGGGTCTTTAAGTCAAGAGTGAATAGGCTACTTCTAGGCAAGCGTGCTCCATCGTCGACCACATCATCGCTTACCATCAGGGGAGATGGTGGTCAAACGCCAGCCTATCATTAATAAAATAAAAAATTAAGGGAGCTTAAATACAAAAAAAAGTTTTTTTTTTTGCCTTTTTTGCTACCGACGGTACGGAACCCCTCGTGCGCGTCTCTGACTCGTACTTGGACAGTTTTTGTTTATTTATCAAGACTTAACTTTTTCACACAAGAAAGATGAGACAAAAGAAGTGTAGGTTTATCCTTAAAAACCGAAACTTTTTCAGGAGTAAAAGTAACCTCTGGCGCTCAACGGTTTGTGTTGTGCCTAGAACTTTCTTTCACTGAAAGAATTCTTAAATAATCGGATCTGAATTTCCAGAGATTATCTCATACAAACAAACAAACAAACATACATAAAATCTTTTTATTTTTTCTGTTGAGAAATTATAGCCAGCTCTGTGCGATTATTATGTATTATCATGGCTGTGGAATGCAAAGGGCAACTAAAGGAACACTGGGGGGTTTTCGGCAGTAAAAGTCTGACAAGCCATCTCATTCTGCCCAGAACGCGATTATGCTACATTATGCTGAGAGTTCGGCCGTTTTGCACGGATGTGGCGCATATTTCTTTCATATAATATACTTATAATTTGTTAGTTCTAAATTTGCGCCTTGTTCCGCCAAATAAAATGTTTTTCTTTCTTTCTTTCTTTTTCTTTACTACTAAAATAAATGCAACACGGCAGCCCACGTTTTGGAACTCATCTACAATACTAAAACTGTTTGTTTAGTAAACAGCTCCATAATATAGTTGTCACAGTTGGACAGACTTCAAGTGATAATAAAGTTTTGTGTTGTCAAACTATAGTTTCATGACACTAGTTTTGCAATCTAAAGTCTACTAAGGCTTGCACTACACGAGCGCTTTTTTAATGCTGATTCTTTTTACTCGTCGACAATATTTTCAAACATTCTTTTAGTAACAATATTTTTCAAAATATACTCGCTTATTGTTCCTTTATAGCTCAAACTCCTACCTACCAAATGATGTCTTTATAAATATGATTCTCTTATAGACACATTATTTGTTTTACGTATCAGAGCTAGCTTCTTCCAGCGACTTCGCCAATCCAAGCTTTGGATCCCCGTTGCACCCCCTTAAGGGCTGAATTTTAGAAAATCCTTTTTTTGTAAAGTCTGTAGAAAATTTCAGCTTTCTAGGTCTAAGGGTTTGGGCTGTGCGTCGATGAATCAGTGAGTACAGCAGGACTTTTGCCTTTTAGTCAAATGATAAATTAAATATTATTAATTATTAAGACGAATACTCGCCCTAACCTGATAATATGAAAGTCATAAAAAAAAACTCCAAATAACAACGGAAAAACTCAACAACCACACTAAAAACAACACGTTTGGCATCGAACAATGCCAAAGAAACAGCACCTACAAACTTTAGCTCTCACCAACTAACTCTCGTTAGCAACCAGCCTAAACGCGTGATTCATCGGAGAATGGGGTCAGTGGCGAACCACGATCACTCTGCTTGTCTTAGTTTCTGGGTTATGTAGGTAAACTCGGATGCATTCCTAGAAATTGGTGTGATTTGATCGGATGCGGCCATTGTTACGTAGGTATACCTACACACCTACACAGTGGCGTAGTTACCGAAGGGCTAGGTGGGGCCTCTTAAACTCGAGGGGGCCCCAAACCTGATTGACAAACCTCATAAAGAACTATTGAAAAATTCTCCCACCTTTGAAATCAAAATAAATTGGTTGCAATACTAATTATGGCAATTCATTTTCGTCAGTAAAAGTTTGACATTCCCTACCCGCTTCACTTAGGGCCTCTTTCACCACCCTCAAGTAAAGTGACGAGTAGGCTAATCGTCAGTTAAAGTCACCCGTAACTTCACGTTCGAGTTTCACGACGTTCGACTAGCACTAATCATAAGATTAACTGACCCGTAACTTACTTGCCACGTGGTCTGCCAATTAGGGTGCTTACTTGACAGTTAACTATAATTTACTGTAGTGTTTGTAGCCTTTCTGTTGTCATTTGTGCATATCACCAACGAAAGTTTTTAAAATACATTAATAAAAATGGGTTTAATTGATTTGTTTGATCATCAGTTGGATAAATTAGAATATTCCACGGCGCGGCAAATACCGAGGATTCCTTCTTTAAATTCCGTGTTGATTATTTTCCGGACCTAGATGAAACTGATTTTTTTGCTAGATTTCGTTTATCTAAGTATGCAGTGAACCAAGTGCATAACTATATAAAACCTAAAACAATACATAAATCGCAAAGGTGTGTGGTACTTTTTTTCTAATAGATTTTACTAATGACGTAGCGTACAATACGCGGCATATAAGTTGAACCAAAATAGCAAGCGATTTGAACAAGAGATACCAAAACATCCCTCTCATATGTAGAAAAGTTTGCACTTGTGTCTCTTTTAACATTATCCATATTATAAGTTTATACAAAATAAAATCACACGTAGAATAATTCTACAACACAACTTTGAAGACGCAACCGACGATACAGATGTATTAAAAAAAAAAGTCATTGTATCAAATATACAACAGATGACAACTGACAATGCCGTTAGGCGAGTAACTGACGTATTATTGAACGAATGTGTCGAATGATTTGTTACGTCATTCGCTTAACCCGTAAGTAGTTACTCGAAACTTTATTTTCGCTTGTGAAATTGATAGAGGATACTCATAACTTTTACTTGCAAGTTAACTTTAATCGGGAAGTAACTAATCAACACTTTACTTGGAGATGGTGAACGAGGCCCTTAGAGTAAAATAAGTTATTGGATAATTTACCACGTAAAAAAGGGGCCCCAGTTTTTTTTGACCCAGCGTCTTTGGTTTTCTAGCTACGCCACTGGGTATATATACCAGTACCTGATACTCATATTATGATATATAGGTATACTATTACTAGTGTTGGGAAAGCGTAGGTGAACGAATATAATTTGTTGAGAGATTTATGGTGTATTTTAAGACGTGTAAATTGTAACAAAATATTACAGACAAAATGTGTATATTGGAATTCTTTTCGGAACTATGCAAATTCATCTTCGTGGAGTGTTAAAATCAAGTTTATTCCTGTAAGAATTTTATATTAAAATTTTATTACTTTTTTTTTTGGCGGAAAATCATCCAATGACTTCTCCCGCTCTTTGCCGCTTTTGCTGACATCTGCTTTCGACGGCCGGACGGTGAGCTACTTATTGCTCGCTGTCCGTAAGCCCACGCCTAAGGTGGCTGGAAATCGAAGTCGGGATCCCGGTGGCTGGGGCGTGATGGCCGTTCCCTCGCGCTTGCAGCCGCCTCCTTCGCTAGCATTATTGCTTCGCAGAAGAAAGCAACCACTTGCCATTCCTCCTCGCTCCGGACCATGGCCTGTATTATGGCCCAGAAAGTTTTAATACCGTGACACTTAATGGACTGAATTTTTCAGGACCCTGTTTTGAGTTAGGAAATCATCAAATAATTGTTCCAACTCTAGGTGGAGCTAGAGGGATTGTCTAGAGCTAGGCTATCGCTCCACCCAGAGCGAGGAGTTATTTCATGTCTTTTCAGCCTGAAAAAAGTTGTGATTTGTTATGTTATGCATAATCCTTTTCTTTCGCCGTCCGACTGTCCGGTAACAGTCCGGGCCGAACCCAACTCGTCGACGGCACGTACTGTTCCACGCGCGCCTCAAGGAGATGTCTGCAACCGTAGGGGCCCAGCAGGGTCGAAGCCTACTGGGGCCATGGGTGATGCAAAAAGAACCCGGGGCCCTGGAACGAAAGTAAAGAAGGAACAGGAGTGGGTTTTAGTTAGTAAAAGTCTGACACGAAAGGGCGGGAGATGTCATTAGATGATTTCCCACCTAAAAAAAAACCCCTTTCTTATTTGTTTAATCTAAACAACAATACTTGGTATAGCAGGATCTTTTAGTTGCCAGCCTCTTCGGGGAAGAAGCGTTTCTTTAAATCTGCACCCCAAGAAGTTAGTCAAAATAATTTTGCAACCAAGACGTCGAAAGCTTGATGTTGTTCCCAAGGTAAAGTCAAGCTTTATGGTATCAAGAACGGTCTCCCATTATAGCTTAACCTCGTTATATAATACCATTGGTATCCACTCAAAAGCTACGCTCTGAGTGGATGTTTTATCAAATCTTACATTAGTTTGAAAAATATTTTGGCAGTTAAATAAGTATTGACATTTTCTTACTTACAAATACTCAATTCAGAAACTAGGCGTAAGAGACTCAAATTATGTGAAGCGGTAGGCCTCTACCGATCCTTTGTAGGGCAGTGTGATGACGATTACATACAAATAATTGCATCACAACGTCATCAATCAAAAACCAGCTCTCCTGTCAATAAAATAAAACGCACTTTCCATCGCATCCCGGTTCTCTGAATAATTGAGCCGTGTAACATTGATCAAAGTGTATGCATGTGTGCATTGTGCCATAGAGTTAGGCGGCACATCAGCGGCCACTGCTAGACCAGAGGTTATAGACAAGTGGTAATTTATAAGCGATAGCGTGTCGATGACGTTTGTCAAAAAGTATTTTAAAAAACTAGTAGTTACCAGCGGCTTCGCCTGTGTTATAGTGGAAAATTATACCGGAATAAAAATTATCGACAATAGTACACGCTTGCCTAGAAGTAACCTATTCACTCTTGACTTAAAGATCTCCAGGTTATAGCTATCAGGAAACACAGACTCCGGCAGGGAATTCCACTCTTTTGCTATAGGTAATGAATGTGTTCTCAAAACAGTGCTTGCTATGCTTTATGTGCTATGCTAGGATATGGTTTAGATACCCATGTTATTCCATACATCATATTAATATTATAAAGCCGAATGTTTGTATTTATTTATTAAAACTTTATGCACCAGTAATAAACACTGTACAAAGGCGGACTTAATGCCTTAGGCATTTTCTACCAAAGGTGGTGCAGAAACAAAACATGGTAGGTGCAGCTTAATGATAAAGGAATAGAAAAGAAATACAATAATAAATATATACTTAGATACATACATACAAAATAACAATGTAATTATGAAAAACGAATCCAACAAATCAACGCTGTGATGATTACACCAACTTCCTGCGAATGTGCTCACGTGCCATCACCTTAAAAGTAAACCGACTATACTACTACTAGTCTATGTGAGTATGTATGTATAAACTTCTTTACGCTCAAACGGCTGAATGGATTTGTATAAAACTAGTTCCTGCAAACATCTTCGCCCGCGTTATAGTAGGTTTCTCCGTACAAACTTTGGACTCCCGTTTCATCCCCTTAGGGGGTGAATTTTTAAAAACCCATTGTTAGTGCTTGCCTACATCATAAAATGAAGCTTTGCAGCTTTGTGCAAAATTTCATGTTCCTAGTCTCAGTAGTTTCGGCTTTTCGTTGATATGTCAGTCAGTCAGTTTCTCTTTTTATAATATAGATTTAGAACACGGGTGGACTATGCCCGTAGGTTTTTTTAATTTTCACCAGGGCAACGTCGCTGACAGAAGCTCGTAAAATAGAAATTGTATGAGTACGTATAGACAATGTAAACACTATATTTTCATTTGATAAAAAGTTAATTATTGGTTACTACAAACGGACACTTCAATAAAATTTATTAGTAAGTAGATTGCATCTCTAGTCTTTGGCCGGCGCGGCGTTCCGTGTTCTATGATATTTACACACATATGCAAGTTTAGGACACCTAGCAACCGTATTGATTCGCTCTTAGTTACCGACGTCATACGCGGAATTTCAGGGATTCTGTAGTTATGTAGGGCGTATCTAGGTACTGTGTGTAAATTGGATTATATATATTTATTGAGGAATATTTTGTTGCGTAGATGAGGAAATTTTCATTTAGTTTCTAGCTCGTTTCAACATTTTTGGATTATATGCGAGCCTGGTTTGTTAATTTGAATTAATTGATGATAATCAGCAACTCATTTAAACTCAACCAGGCGCATTACTTTGTGTAATTTATTTCATCCCCACTGCTCTCAAAACAGCGAAGGAAAACAAGGAATCGTGAGGTCCTGGAACCAATAATTCGAAGACATAATTATGATATCCACGGCACTGGACCCGCGTGGTTGATTATGCTCTATTTCCTCTCTTATAGAGGAGGCTTTAGTCCCGGTAGTGGGAGTATTAAAAAAGGCTGAATATGCTGCGCTTTTTATGTTAACCTATCTATTTTTGTTGCGGTGGATAATCATCTAATAACTTCACCCGTTCTGGATTGTGCGAGAGGGAATGTCAGACTTTTAGTAGTTAAAATCCACCTGTATTTCTCCAGTTGCCTTTTGTGTCCCAGGGCTGCGGGGACACTAGGTACTTGCATTTTAGGCACTATGTAGACGAAAGGATAAAATATATCTATCTTCAGAATAGATTAAGAAAACATGGCATGACATAACAGCAGTCATGCTGGGTTACCATGACCATACTTATTCCATTGTGGGTAAGAGATGGCGCTAGACAACCTTTATAGCTCTGTCTCTTACCCACACTGAAATAAGAATGAAACAATCTTACTTTGAACGTCATGGTAACCCACATGAATATATTACAGTTCTAGACATAGCTAGCTAGCTTTCCACAAAAAATTCAAATGACGCCGATTCGACAAGTCCAGAATTTCTTCAATGCAACGGATTCTTGCGACCTTCACCAGGTCATCGGTCCACTTTATAGAAGTAGGTTACCTACAAAGAAACACCAACAAAAAAAACTCTAAAAATGGACTCTAAAATAGAAAATATGTTTTAGCGCCAAAAATCCGCAATTTTAATTTTGTACAATTTTGATATACCCAGTGTCACTCTCGCAACTATGACGAATCTAATGTCACCTAACAAGCTAAAATGCAACAAGCCGTTTAGACTCTAGGGCTTGCTAAAGAAATATACATAATACATACACTAAGGGCCGTAACAAACCTTTTTTTACGTCAGGTGCCAGTTTCTAAAAGTGCGCCTCTAAAGGAAATTTCGAGCTGGGCAAGGTTAATCCACCTGACGCAGGTCGAAACAACAGTGAAGAAATGCCCGGGTATCACCATAATTCGGTAATTGACCGGACCGAACCCAGTCGTCAACAGCGAGTAGTGACCCACGCGCTCCTCAAAAAGATGTCAGCAAACCGTAGTGGCCCAGCAGGGCCGATGCCCGCTACCTACCCGTAGTCCTAGAACGAGGAGAAGTCATTGGATGATTTCAGTTTCTAAAAGTGCACTTCTAAAGAAAATTCCGAGCTGGTTAATCCACCTGTCACAGGGCGAAACAACAGGGAAGAAATGCTTGGGTATCACTGTACGGATTACCCGGAGCATACGGTAAAGCATATGGTGGTAGTTTGCCCTTTTGGGTGGAGTCTCGCCGTGTCCTCGTCGATGCGATGAGCGTCCGGAATTGGTAAATGCCACGGTACGGAGCGAGAGGGAATGGGAAACTGTAACCTCCTTCTGATGAAATGAATGATACAAAACTTGTTGTTGGAGCGTCATCATCATCATCATCATCAGCCTGCGTCAATCCACTGCTGGACAGGCACTTCTCAACTTTAGAACGCCTAATGAACATCGCATAGCAGCAAGATGTCTAATTAGCTATAATTAGTTTGTAATGTGTCCGGCTTTGATGACATTTCACTTGTTTTACAATCCTCATACTGTTAACATCGAATTAAATTTCATCTAACTTGCATTGAGCATCCAGAGTTTATTTTGTTGTTCTTGGTTTGATAATTTCTGCACCCCATCAGGTTCTGCGTCCTGTGGCTGTGCATCGCCGACACCGACCTATAGTTACGGCACTGCATACACTCGAAAAACAACCCTCCACTGGCGTAGTCGAGTAATAATCTAGAACGCAGTTTATGAAACCAATTCTATCGTATCTTGTGGTTTAAACAAGGTGGTATGTTTATTTCAGTAATTAAATACTTCTCTAATCTGATACAAACAAGATAGTCGGTCATGTTTATTTTTATCTAGGCGCCGTTTTAAAAATAATGAGCCATGTAGTTGAGGACAGAAAAAAACGTACATAGACTGGGAGGCCAGTAAACCATTAAGTTTAATTATGTTGCGTTTTTTTTTTAATGTCATATAGTGTCATACAAGAAGTCGGTCCTACTGATGTATTGTAATAAACTGACCTGTTGGTCTAGTGGTTAGTGGCCCTGACTGCTATGCCGGGGATCGTGGGTTCGATTCCCACCCAGGACAAATGTTGGTGTGATGAGCACAATCATTTGTTCTGTGTCTGGGTGTAATTTATCTATAATATGTATGTATTTAGAAATATATAAGTAGGTTTATCAGTTGTCTAGTACTCATAACACAAGCTCTGCTTAGCTTGAGACTAGACGGCGTTGTGTGATAGTTGCAGAAAAAAAAAAAAACTGTTCCATTACTTACTGTCTCTTGGTACAAAATTAGACATTAAAAAAAATACAAACAATAAACTATAATTTTAGACTGATCTGTTGGCCTAGTGGTTAGTAGCCCTGACTGCTATGCCGGGGGTCGTGGGTTCGATTCCCACCCAGGACAAATGTTTGTGTGATGAGCACAATTATTTGTTCTGTGTCTGGGTGTAATTTATCTATTATATGTATGTATTTAGAAATATATAAGTAGTAGGTTTATCAGTTGTCTAGTACTCATAACACAAGCTCTGCTTAGCTTGAGAATAGACGGCGTTGTGTGATAGTTGTGGAAAAAAAAAACTGTTCCATTACTGTCTCTTGGTACAAAATTTTAAAAAGTGCCAAAAATATAAATAAAAAAAAAAACAAAAAAACTTAACATCGGCGTCGTGTTCCGCTGCGTGGTGTCGCGTAACCGTCCTCGGAAACGTCGATACACGACACCTTTCGGCCAAAAGTCCTCTCTCAAAAAGGTCTCTAGATGGTGGGTTGGAACTCGTAACGTTGGTGTCGTGGCGTGAATCCAGCCTTTCGACCCTTAGAGTCCAGTTGCTCTTATGGTTACCCATAAGGCAGTGGGCTGGGCTTCGACTGATATAAAACGAAACCTTGTGCAAAATTTCACGCTCATATTCTCAGTAGTTTCAGCTGTGCGTTGATATGTCAGTCAGTTTGTTTCTCCTTTTATATACACACATATGTAGATAGATAAATTATCATTCCCACTTTCCTCTTTCCTAGAATATGACTATTATCCACAAAACCCTTCTTTTCGGTGGTCTGGATCTCCCTCTGCATCTGTTGACATATTAAATTGATCAGTATATCACCTCAACAAAATTGAAAACAGTTGTATAATTGATACCAACAAGAAAAACTGGAATTTGAGGAAGTAGCAAAGCGTTCCATAATGTATCCTTTGATCTTCAAAAGAAACAGTTGTCGACTCAATGAAGAAATTGATGGTTATTTGGATTTTTGCATGATTTACGTATGATTTTCGCTTGTTCTTGTGTTAGTTGACCTTGGATGATACGGATGTTAGATCAAAGTAGATTTTAATAATATAATAGGTCTGTACGATTATCAAGTGTTTTGTAGGTGCCTTTCATCATCATTCATAGCTCGACTTCGTTAGAATAGATGATTCTGAATAGAACCAAGATTCTGAGTAGAACGCTCATTTTGAATATGATTCTAAATAGAATACTCCTTGATTAGAAAGTTCACTTTGAAAAAGGATTCTGAATAGAACACTCGTTTTGAGTAGATAATTTTGTTTAGAACACTTATTTTGAATAGTGTATTGGGGTGCCTGGATTTCTTTTGATCCAGGTACCCCAATACACACCAACTCACGTCAATCCTCACTTTCCTGTGCCACTATCATCCACGTCCTAATTTTTTTTTAAAGAGGTCACCGAAACGCAGCCAGGCTACGGACGCCAATTGGTCTACATCGGACCCATGAAGAGCCCGGAAAAAGTGTCCATGAAGTTCCTTACTCTGTCATACTTCCCGGAGCTCGTTAGTGTCAAGCACCACAGGTTTGCGCCAGTTCTCGTTCAAGGAGTGCGGAGTAAGTGCCTTGTCCACTGCCACTACATCTCGAAGCATACCTACGTCGGCAGCAAGGAAGTATTCCCTGAAACTGTATACCAAACGATTGTGCAGGGTCTTAGAGTTTTGTTTATTGTTCAGTGGGAAAATCATCCAATGACATCCCCCGGTCTCGGGCGGAAAGTGAGATAGTGTCAGACTTTTATTGACTAAAAATCCACTCCTGTTACTTCTTTGCCTTCGTTCTAGGGCCCCAGGGTTCTCTTTCGCATCACCCATGGCCCTAGTAGGCTTCGACCCTACTGGGCCCTTACGGTTTTGGTGACATCTTGAGGCGCGCGTGGAACACTACGCGCCGTCGACAACTCGGGCTCGGTCCGGACGGTTACTGGACGGTCGGACAGCGAGCTACCCATAGCTCGCCGTCCGCAAGCCAGCGCCTACGGTGGCTGTAAATCGGGATCTTCGCGTTCGCGTCTTGGCGTTTAAAAATAAATAAAAAAAAAACACTTTTTATCATAGTGAACATTTAATATAAATTAGGAAAAGTTTTTTGCACACGACAACTTTCAGCTAAAAGTATAATAAATAATATCGTAAACATTATAACGTGGTTGACAATAATTTTCAAACTCGTGCGTAATTCGTACAAGTTCGTACCAATTCGTGCCGTCCCGATTATTACTCTTTCATAATACGTTATCGGGGACGGCTGAAATAGTTTAACATTTTTTTGAAGTTATTATTTATGGGGTATAATAATATTATGATGAGGGGATATTTCTTTATTTTTTTTTATTGCGTTTCTTTTATATCGTGGTTTACGCTTTAATGATGTAGTTAGATACTGATGGTGACCCATTTTTTTTAAATGAAGGTTAAAGAAACGCGCTTAAACTGAAATAAGTATTTGCATTACAATATTAAAAACCAGTTTTTATTGAATACAAATATTATCCTGATTCTTCCTTAAGAAAAGACTTTATAGGTAATACGAATTCAAGCAGAATAAATTACAGATTTCCTCTCATTTAGATGAATTTTATATTAAATATGACGTAAGTTTATTTTAACTTCACAAGGTGAATTTTTGAGACGGATCAGTCAGGTAACTTAACCGTTGTCATCATCATCATCATCATCATTTCAGCCGATAGACGTCCACTGTTGGACATAGGCCTCCCCCAAGTGTCACCACAATGAATGGTCCTGTGCGTCTCGCATCCATCGGATTCCCGCAACCTTTACCAGGTCATCGGTCCTCCTTGTAGGAGGCCTTCCAACGCTGCGTCTTCCGGTACGCGGTGTAGTTACAGGAAAAGGTTCTTAAGAGACCATCCATAACTTTTAAAGACATCCTAACAGCATTCACAGATTTTGGATGAAAGTTAAAGTCAGCAAAAAAAAAAAGCTAGAATACCATTTTTTGTTATTCCTATCGATAATTTTCGTATAGGGATCAAAAGACTCCATTTAAGGTAATTAGAAATGGCAGATGTGAAAAGATTTTTTTTTTGCTCATCAGTAAATTAGTAGGTAAGGTATGTCTATTTATCGATGAGCAAAAAATATCCCTTGTCGAACACTCATAAAATTGAAGCTCTATCAATAAAAAACTCTCGTAATTTTCCCCATAAAAGGTAATCTGGCAACACCTTCAACGTTCTCAAAGATTTATGGGGTAATTTGTCTTTTCTATATTGGCAACTTTCAAGCCATTAGTTGAGAACCTGTCATGTAACATGCAAAGATTAGTACAATGACTAAAGATAAGTGGATAATTGAGATAACATGAGAAATAGATCTTGATAATGATTTTAAAGATAATGTTGTATCGATTGAGAATTTAGTCGTGATTCACGATAATCTGGGTGTAAAAATAAAGTAAACTGGGTGTGTTATGTACCTTTCACATTTCAAGGCAATGTTGTCTAATCATTTGAGTTATACCGCAAATGGATTAATTAATTACAGACTAGCTCCTGCGTGTTACATCTGTATTTAAGTAGTTAATTATCCCAAAAGAACGTAAACTCTCAGGATAAAATGTTACTTTATGTCCTATTCTGAATTATGTGTACGAAAATTGGTATTAAATTACCTATTTCATGGTTAGTTAATTAAATACCATTTTTCGCAAACTTATTTCTTGGGTAGCAGAAGTTAAGATCGACTGAAAATCGGACAATATATATGTCTTTTTGCTTGTGACTGTACATCGTTGATGGAAATAAATTACACAAAGTAAAGCGCCACAATGGGCTTCATCAGAAGGCTTGAAAGGAAGGAACGAACTGTTGGAAGACCTCCCACAAAGTGGACCTGATGTGGTGAGGATCGCGGAAATCCGATGGATACGAGACGCACAGGACTTCATTGTGGCGACAATTGGGCCTATGTCCAACAGTGGATGTCTTTCGGCTGATGATGATGAAAGTATCTGCCTCCACTACTCTCACTCATGTCCCTAGTACACGGTTGTTATCGGTTTTTATTCGTCGATCAGAGCGGAAGAGCAATAAAATTGGCAATAGGCCAAGTGCGAAATCACTAGCATTTTTACCTCATCTTCAAACTAGTAATGCCCGCGGTTTCTGCCGGTTTTTATGTCCTTGCATAGTTTATTTTGAAAATTCCGGCGTTTATATGGTTTTCTATTTTAGAATGCTATGATAATATTTGTTTTTTTTTATTTCGAAATTTTTTGAAGTTCAGGAATTTTATTTATCGTTCTTTTTTATGAGATGTTGAGTTTAACATTAAGCGTAATGGATTAAATGTTAAGCTCACTATTTGTGAAAAAAAAAACCTAATATATACGTTCCAGGCCATGGTCCGAAGCGAAGAAAAGTGGCAGGCGGACGACTCCTTCTGCGAAGCAGTAATGCTAGCAAAGGAGGAGGCCGCACGTGCACGCACGAGGGATCGGCCCTCACGCCTCAGCCACCGTAGACGCGGGCTTGCGGATGGCGAGCAATGGGTAGCTCGCCGTCCAACCGTGCGGTAAACGTCCGGACCGTGCCCAAGTCGTCGACGGCGCGTACTGTACCGTTCCACGCGCGCCTCAAGGAGATGTCAGCAAACCGTAGGGGCCCAGCAGGGTCGAAGCCTACAAGGGCCAAGGGTTTGTTTCTGAAAGGAAGACTTGGCCCTGGTATGAAAGGTAACGAAGGAACAGGAGTGGGTTTTTAGTCAGTAAAAGTCTGACATACCCTCCCGTTCCACCCAAGAGCGCGAGATGTCATTGGATGGTTTTCCCACCTACAACAAAAATAAATAAATATATGTTCAGGTAGTCTTACCTTCCTACACGACATCATTTTCTGTTAGGTCTTAATTTTTTTTTTTTTTTTTGGGTGCCAAAACATTAAATAACTTCTTCCAATCGAGTGGGGCGAGAGGGAGTGTCAGATTTTTACTGTCCAAAGCGACCTGTGTTCCTTCAGTTGCCCATTGCTTCTAAGGCCGCTGTGACTTTTTCTTACAATCCTGCAGTGTTCCTATACCTCTGAGATTTACATTTGGAAATTAATTTCATTTATTTTCTTGAAAGGGATAATATATAATGAATTATTATTATATTATATTCACTCTACACTCGAAGTTGTGGACGACTACGTTTACCTGGGACAGACGGTCCAGTTGGGAAGGTCGACTTCGAGAAAGAGATCAATCGTCGAGAAGCTGTGCGGTATCTTCTTGTCCAATATTATTTATTTATTTATCTATTTATTTCAAGTACCAAAGACTCATCTTAGTTACATAAACACATACAGACAACATATATCATAAAATTACATACAAAGAAATGTTAGAATTAAAATTTAAAATTTAAAATTATTAATATTTTAAAATTAAATCAATTTCAATTACATTCGATTATCATTAAATTGCATTGAATTGTCATTAGATTATCATTTAATAATATGCCACAGTGTCTCAAGACGAAAGTCTATGACCAGTGCGTGTTGCAGTGATGACATATGGCTCTGAAACGTGCTCGCTTAAAATGGGCCTCATCAGAAGATTTAAAGTCATCCAAAGGGCAATGGAAAGGGCTATGCTCGGAGTTTCCTTGCGTGATCGAAGCAGGAATGAGGATATCCGCAGGAGAACCAAGGTCAGACATAGAACGAAGAATCGCCAAACTTAAGTGGCAATGGGCAGGGCACATTGCTCGCAGAACGGATGGCCGTTGGGGCCAAAAGGTTCTGGAATAGCGACCACGTACCGGAACACATAGTGTTGGAAGGCCTCCTACAAGGTGGACCGATGACTTTGGTAACGGTTGCGGGAGTCCGACGGATGTTAGACGCACAGGACCGTTCATTGTGGTGACATTTGGGGGAGGCTTATGTCCAGCAGTGGACGTCTTTCGGCTGAAATAATGATGATGATATTATATTATAGCTAGTCCGTATTTTCCCACCGTTGGACAAAGGCCTTCCTCTATTCTTTCCAACGATTACGGTTCCTCGTTTTCTCATTGCAATTCTTAATGAAGACATATAAGTCGTCCCGCCATCTCTTTCGTGGTTTGAATATGCTTAAAATGAATAACTGCTTAAAATGTTTCTCAAAGCAAAATAATTCTGCAAACAATATGTCTTCACTGTTTAGAAGATTATATTTAGAAAACAATTAATCTTTGCCGACAAGGCGTCTAAAACATATGTATGACTACATAAATATTCTCAAGAAATGATGTTTTAGGCCGGTGTTCACCAACACTAAATCGACTGTTTAAATATTAAAACGGCTGTTTAAGGAATATTTCCTGTTCACCACAGCCAAAACGTCGGTTATTGACGTTAATCAGATGATTATCTTAACCGAGCTTCAAGACATTGTTTAAACGTTGGTTACAATAATTTGACAGAACTTTTGTAGGTTATATTGTTCGATTTGCCAACGAAGTATCTATTTATGAGTGAAAAATAATGGCTATTAATTTTATAATGGATGGTGAATACAATCTCAATATGTTAGATTATTTGGATGAGTTAGAAACGATGACGAGAAGACCTAGGATTTTTCAAAATCGTCATAACTTTTATGAAGAATACGACGAAATTTCATTTAAGGCCAGATTTCGATTATCCAAGTGCAGTGCTATACATATTTTGGGATTAATTGAAGATAAATTAGAATTTAACACTGATAAGTAAGTGCCTCTACCTACAATACTACTCGCTGACTCTTTTTCATTATTCACATTCACCTGAAAGATAAATTAATTTCTTTGATTTGTTTTCAGGAATAATTCACTATCTCCCATAAACCAGTTACTGTTAACATTAAGGTTTTATGCAACAGGATGTCACCAGCTTACAATGGGTGATTTTTGTGGTGTCAGTAGATCAACTGCAAACAGAACAATCCACAGAGTAACCGCTGCAATTGCATCTTTGAGCAAAAATTTTATAAAATTCCCACAAAATGAAACGGATATCAGAAGAACACAGATAAAATTTTATAATATAGCAAAATTTCCGAAGGTGATTGGAGCTCTCGATTGCACCCACATCAAAATAATTTCTCCGGGAGGACAATATGCAGAGACATTTAGGAATAGAAAAGGCTACATGTCTATCAATGTTCAAGTAATATGCGATGCAGATTTAATAATAACAGACATAGTAGCAAGGTGGCCTGGTAGTGCCCATGATGAACGTATTTTTAGTAGCTCACGTAGAAATGCTGTGCTAGAAATGGGACATTATCGTGACGCTGTACTTGTAGCTGACAGTGGGTACATGAACAGAAATTATATAATGATGCCATTAGATAGAGTCTCAACCTCAGTAGAAAGCTTGTACAATGAGTCTCAAATTAGAACAAGAAATCCTGTGGAAAGACTTTTCGGGATTTGGAAAAGACGCTTTCCAGTTCTAGCATTAGGCATTCGGGTAAGCCTAAAAAACTGTTTGCCCATAATAGTGGCCACTGCAGTTCTTCACAACGTATTGCAAACAAGGGGAGACGGAATACCAACAGATGACCCAGATTTACAGCTACCAGCACCTTGGGAAGACCTTATTGAAAGTGGGAGAATACGACAACAACGAGTACAACATACTACTCCTTTTATTAATAGAAGGGATTTAAATCCTGTGAGGCGAGCTCTAATTAATAATTATTTTCAAAGCCTTCAACAAAATTAATTTTTGTAAGATGTAGCTTATCATAGAAATAGCAATAAAAATACAAATATATCTTAATATTCTTCAGTATGTACGTTACAATAAAATAAATAAATCGCTTATCATGGTAGCATACTTTATTTTTGGTAATATTTTTGTTAACTATTATGAAACATTAAAAGAGAAAAATGAGTGTACACACACTCATTTTTCATGTAACATTAAATAAATGAAAAGCTAAATAAAATCAAAAAAGTTTAATCAGGAGTTATTTTATTTAATTTTTCAGTTTTTATTTGCTCCTGTTTTAATTGTTCTTTTAATATTAAAATTCTAAGATTTCCTTCTTCCTCTGCGTTTTTCTTTAAAATTTTTACTAAATCAATTTTCTCTTATGAAAGAGAAAATTGATTTAGTAAAAATTTTAAAGAAAAACGCAGAGGAAGAAGGAAATCTTAGAATTTTCTTCTTATGAAAGAACATCTGAGGAACAATCAGTCTTCGGCCTTCTCCGTCTAATCCACTCCTCTCCTTTCTCGTTGTTGGATCGCAAAGGTTCAGCAAGAGGCATTTTCAGTGTTTTGGGTGTCCAACTTTCCCATAATTCCTGAAAGAGGAAAAGTAAATACATAATTATTACTTATTTATAATTTACACACACTAGAAAGAAACAAAAAATTTTTAAAATAAAGGATCTAAAAGGACAATTTAACTTAGTAAGCATACCTTGTTCTTATATAGATGTGTTTTTTCTGGTTCCTCAGTTGTAGATGTACTAGGTCCCTTGTCATCATCATGCTGATGCTGATTCTCCTAAAAAAAATGTAATTATTTAATTTTTATAAAACAGGAACAAGTAATTTTCTGCACGATTCTATACATAATTATCTTCACTTTGCTACCCTATCTTAACGAATACCGTAATTAGAGACACAATAGAAAGACAATGAGAGAGCGAACGCCGGCGTTCGCTTGGGATTTAATGATCTTTCAGAAATCGAATCTCTTCTTAGGTTTATATACCAATTAAAGAATACTTCAACCAAATCTCTATCTCCTCCGTTGCCTATTACTTATTAGTCAATATATGAAACAAAACTATTTTATAAGGTATAGATTATTTTTATAAAATGCATTATAATAATGTAGGTAGGTACCTTATCATCTTCTGTGACACTAATAACTATAGCATCGCTACTCCACTGTTCATCACAACCAGTCTGCACCGGACTCCAACTTACCGCATCAGTTTTTGTTATTACTGACTGAGCTGTACTGCTTGACTGTAATAATAATGACATATTTTACTTAAATTATAAAAATATACCAATAATAAAAACATTTTTTCTTATCATATACTTAGTTGACTTACAGTGTGCTCGGGTTCATCACAATCATAAATGTTAGATAGACCTTCCAGCGCAGGGCCTAGTACGGCTTCCACAATAACATTGGTACTATTATTTCCATTGGGTGGCTGTGGTTTTCCCCCACCTGTAAAGTGACAAGAATTTTATAAAATAAAGTTGAATATTTACATAGCGCATAGCATAATCAGCTTCCTAATGTTCCCACTGCTGGGACTCAGGCCTCTTCTCTAGGAGAGGGAATGGGTCGTAATCCACCACGTGGACCCAGTGCGGGTTGGTGAATGTCACATGTCTTCGATTATTTGGTTCCAGGACATGCCGGTTTCCTGACGATGTTTTCTCTCATCGTTTTGAGAGTAGTGGTGATGAAATAAATTACACAAAGTAATTATTTATACAAGGCAATAATTATGGTATTTTTATAATATGATGAAATGATGAAGTGAATATAGAGTGTTAATATAAAGTTCGTACTTATTATATTATAGTTCACATGTGTCAGTGTTCTAGGAACTTATTTTAGGAAATACTTAATATGTAATATATAGTTTTTATAACTAATTTATGTACAATTTTGATGATATTGAACAACTTACCTGTCATAAATATTTCTTTCTTGCGATTGGAAACTTGCTTTTTTGTGTTCCTTTTTATATTTTCCCAACATGTTTTTAAATTATGTGGAGTTCGATTTCTATTCGATGACATACTATTAAATTCTTGGGCTAGCCGGGTCCAACCTGCTGTTTTTTGAACATTTGATGTGGCGTCAGTCCGTTTGTTTTCGACCATATCCTTGTACTTCATGACAAGCTCTGCTAATAGAGTTTTCTCATAATTGGTAAAATTTGCAGTACGCTGTTTCTTATCTTCCATGTCGATCACTTAACAATTTTGATTATAATTACAACAAAAATACCACGAAACTTCACGAGAGAATCAAAATGAATTACACTGACAGACAAGAAAGCGCGCGCCAATAAACCTTCCAACGCAAAATGTGTTTCTCGTAAAGCCAAAGAAACAATGAACAGCAACTTTCACATTTTATGGCATAGACTATTATCCGGCCATATTAAAAAGTTGTAAGCGTGAACGAGATTTCAAGATGTAACCTTACATTTTATTTGGCAGTGTTGCATTGCTCGCTCATTCATTCAAAAACGCTCCGTTATGTCTCGGTTAAGTAACCGAACGCCGAAAGGTGATGGTGAACAGTAAAAAACCGCTCTTTGTTTAACCATTGTTTAAATATTAACAGGCCGATTACGAAATCAACGTTTAAATTTGTTTCGGTGAACATAGCCCTTAATCTTAGCCCGTCAAATTCTGCATCGTTTTAGCCGAAAGACTTCCACCACTGGATATAGGCTTCCCGTAAACGTCATCACATTTACTGGTCCCGTGTGTCTCGCAACCATCGGATTCCAGCGACTTTCACCACGTAATTTTTTCACCTTGTAGGAAGCCAACACTACGACTTTCGATACGCGAAGCCAGTACCTTTCGGTCCCATCGACCATTTGATATATGAACAATGTGTCCTGCCCTCTGCCACTTAAGGGGATGCAACTAGACATACATTTTCACTGTTTTTCATACAACCGCTCTTACGCGATTATGACGTTATTACACATTTTTCATTAGAAATTTTGGAAACACAGTATCTTGTGGATATTATCTAGGCTTTTATTGAAATCAATTTGTAAATTTGTGTAAAACTAATCCAGTAAAGACCTCTGAAAATCTGCTATTTTGCATGAACTTTGAGACTTCATAATTTACTCAAAAATTAAAAAAAACAAAAATGTATAACAATAGAAGCCTTGCAAATTTAATCAAGATTCTGAATGACGACAATTTTTTTCAAAAACTTTTAAGGGTTTAAAAGAAACACGTATTTCCTGGATCAAGTTTCGTAAAATATTCCAGTAAATCACGAAATTACCGAATGCTAACAGAGTTTTCAGGCGTTATCTCTCTTTATTCGCATTGCCTTTTCGTCAAACATCGCGTCGGATTGCGTTAGGTGAAGTAAAAAGCTTTTAAAACATGCTCGATGTTGACGATAGGCGAGTGAAAAAGGACCTCTTAAATTTATCACGCGCAGTTCACAAGCGTCTCGCGAGCGGCTCATTTGCCAGGTCTGGACACCTTATAGCAAAGAAGAAAACACGTGATCCTCTACTATCCAACCAGTACTCATTGACATCTGAATGTCAGACGCTGACTGACATTCAGTTCTGTTGTATTGTAAACACATTAGGGTTGTGACTACTTGGTACTGACGTCAGAATTGACGTCACTGGACTGATGGCAATTGTTCTACTTCTATAGGCACAATTACAATAGTCCTATTGCTGTTAAGTTTTATGCTATAGGTAATCTTCTATCTATATTTATAAAAATAAATAGCTGTTCGTTAGTCTCGCTAAAACTCGAGAACGGTTGGACTGATTTGGCTAATTTTGGTCTTGAAATATTTGTAGTCCAGGGAAGGTTAGAACGGTGAGAAAATATGGAAAAACTTACGAAAAAAAAAAATCGAATACAACGCCATCTCCAATTAAAATGTCAATTTAAAATGAATTATGCTTTTATGGTAATATCAGTAGATGGCGTTATCTTTTGACAGTTTAGCTAACACTCTCCTCTTAACATGACCATACCAAGACAAACGATTCCCCTTCAAGTTTTCAGTCACTGGCGCCACTTTCAAACTTCCGCTAATATACTAGGCTAGATGCAATATCAAACATAAATAGAAAACTTCTAATTCAGCAGAATTAATTCAATTTCTGGTCCCAGGAGGGGTCAGGTTTTGTAAACAAGCCAGAAAAAGCGAAACCTATGATTTACTTATTCAATTTCGAGGGTTCAAAAGGACTTTACACGCTGGTTAGTTTTGGAAGTGTGCAAGATAAACATAGTTTATTCCATTTATTTATTTTTCGCTACGATATATCTTGTAAAATCGCAACAAAATATGGCAACTGCCAAATTATCACAATATTATAATGGCGAAACTTGTGTGTATATTTGTCACTTCTTCACGCTCGAATGGCTAAACAGATTTGGATAAAACTTGGTATACAGGTAGACCATGTCCTGGACTTGCACATAAGATGCTTTTTATTCTGAGAGTATGTATCCATGGGATAACTTTTAGCTATTATACTAAATGACAGTTTATGAGCATAGCCGATATCTACTTAAAATGTTTCGTTTTTTTTTGTCTTTTGTTGTTAGTTTTATTTAACGATTTTTGTTTCATCATCATCATCATTTCAGCCAAAAGACGTCCACTGTTGGACTTAGGCCTCCCCCAAACGTCGCCACAACGACCGATCCTGTGCGTCTCGCATCCACCGTACTCCCGCGACTATCACCAGGTCGTCGGTCCACCTTGTGGGAGACCTTCCAACGCTGCGTTTTCCGGTGCGCGGTCGCCACTCTAGAACCTTTTGACCCCATCGACCATCCGATTCTTGGATTCTTGTTTGTGAGCCTCAAACTTTAGTCGTGGACTCTACTGCTATTTATAAAATCAAAACAACAGTTACGCTAAGTAATTGATCGATTTTCCTTGTCGAAATCTTACCAATAGTAATGTTCACTAGAACAAAACAATACTACTCACTAACAATGCAGGAACATTACGTAAAAATAACGTGGTGATAAATATTCCTTACTTCAGTTCCTAGTTCTAATTGCAATTAGAGAATTTACAGACCGGCTCATCGGACGTTGTGAGTTTTCTGTTCTTATTTTGTAAGGAAGAATAGAACAGTGTGAATTGAAAGCAAATATTCTTGAATCGAAGCTCATATTGAAAATAAATTTTTTCATTAGTAGGTAAATCTTATATTTACAAAAAACACAATATTACCATTTTTAGGGTTCCGTACTTAAGTTGGTAAAAACGGAACCCTTATAAGATCACGCCTGTGTTTTGGAAGCGTTGAATCCCACTAGATTGGTTTCGCCCCACTTGGCAATTTCAGCTTCATACCTCTATGCATTCCCGAGATAAAGGGTCTTGACAGAGAGAGAGACATGCAGACAGACAGACGGACAACAAAGTGATCCTGTAAGGGTTCATTTCCTTTTGATGTACGAAACCCTAAATACAGAGATAGAGTCACATAAATAATTTATTTCCGTTGGTTTTAAATCAATACTATAAAAGTTCATGATTTTTAACCGACTTCAAAAAGGAGGAGGTTATCAATTCGGATATTTATATATTTTTATGTTACTTTGGGCATAACTCCATTATATATAGACGTATTTGCAAATATATATATATATATATATATATATATATATATATATATATATATATATATATATATATATATATATATATATATATACCTGTTCTAAAGGGGTTTGTTAGGTGTTTATTTTGCAATGGTCCTAGTCAAAGGTAATCTTCAAAAAATGTTATACATTATACATTGTTTACCCAATCATACATAATATCACACCTGTACATCCGAAAGGGTTACGCAGATGTATTCAGTATATCAGTACACCTACGTTTTCAAATTTAAAGCTGTTGAATACTACAACTAAGAAATGAAAAATTAAATTTTTACAAAACAAAGAACAGCAACTTCAAAATAACAATCAATAAATTCCATAGCCTCGTGGCTACTGTAGCCGGCAGGGTGGATGGCCTAATGGTGTCTCACTGGATGGCGGTACAGACCGTCTTTCAGTTAAGTGATGTAGGCTTTTTATATATATTTTTTTTTGTTTTTAGTTAGTAAGTGTCAATGTAACTGAAAACTATGGATCTCTAGTCTGATAATAAAGTTTATTTTTATTATTACCTCTTTATTTTTCTTATTTACATATAATTTACATTTTTAAATATTTCTTAAAAAAAATCATTTAAAAAAAATCATTTAAAAATATAAAAATAGTAGTCCGCCGGTGTCGGGAGCAGGGTCTAAGCTACCGGTGGTTAGGGCTCCAGAGACAGAAACTTCCTCACAATGCGAGCCGTATCAAGGAACACTGCCTTCTGTATCAGGCCCTTGGTACTGCCGCGCAACGACAGCTTCGACAAATGGTCGTCGAAGTCTTTGGCTATAAGGCCAAATTATTATTATTATTAAAAACAAACTAAAATAGTAATATAGTGTAGTGTGTGTATAATGCATGTCGTATATTTAAATATACAAATATAACTTATTTATACACCGTATCATCTCTCATCCAACTCTCCTGTCGCAGTTCTGCTGGAAGCAATTTCATTTTAAACAAGCAGCACCTTTGTGCTCATCTATCTGTATTCCTTCTTTTATTATTCAAGTGTCTGTGTTCATAAATAAATAAATAAAAAATGCAAAATAACTTTAATTTCGGAAATCGGTGTCAAAATGACGAATCAATACCAGAAACACCAATAAAGTAAAATATAATATTATTAAAGCAATGTTTATCACTAAAACCCCTACTGTTTTCACCACCTACTACTTGACATTTACACCATATTTTCTTGACAGGAACGAGTGAAAACAATAAGATATCTTATGGAGAGCCTGTCAGAATCTTTTTTAAGCGAAAGCATTGTAATGTCGGGAGCAGAAAGATGAGATGTTCTGCGTAAGACTGTGTCAGATACACGCCGCCCGGTGTAAATATGCTTTTGTTTTTAAATTATTTATATTCTTTTTATTTGTTTTGGTTTGCAGATAAGAATGTGGTGTTTTGTCTTTAAATCTTCTATCTAAATAAAAATGAATAGCTCTTCGTTAGTCTCTCTAAAACTCGAGAACGGCTGGACCGATTTGGCTAATTTTGGTCTTGAAATATTCGAGATAGTCCAGGGAAGGTTCGAAATATCCGAATACAACGCCATCTCTAATTCAAATGTCATTATAAAATGAATTATGCTGTTCTGGTAATGTCAGTAGATGGCGTTATCCTTACTATTAGGTGGTACGAAGTTCGCTGGGTTAGCTAGTATTTAATAAATTACTTAAAACTGTATAATAAATTTATCCGCGACTGTGATCGCGTGGATTTCATAACACTTCTTCTTTGGGGCAAATTATATTAGTTATCAGTTACAAACAGACAAACATTTAAAAAAATTGCATATTGTGCGTACAGCTAAGGAGTGGAATTCCTTGCCGGAGTCTGGGTTTCCTAATAGCTACGACCTACTCTTTAAGCCAAGAGTGAATAGGTTATAGGCAAGCGTGCTTCATCATCGATCACATCATCACTTACCATCAGCCCCCCTAGCCAAGTTACAACCATTTCGTGTCGATTCTCTTTTCGTCGATCGCCTCGAGCCGGCCACGCCTCCAATTCCTTTGTTCTGACGGAAACGGTTGTAACTTGGCTAGGGGGGCAGGTGAGATTGTGGTTAAGAGCGTAACTATCAATATATCATTCTAAGCATAGAATCATAGGCCTGACAGTTATCTAACATAGATTACAGTTCTTCATTAAACTCAGCAATTAACTCTGTTACATTAATCTAAACAAAAGACAATTAGATTGTTTTCACCTCTATGATTGGCCAACAATGATATCCTTAACATGATTAGTAAGCGTTAATTTTGAATATAATAATAGCATAATTATTTCATACACCGGTTTGGTTCAGTCGTCGGTTGCCTCGAACGAGAGTAGGGCCGCTAAAATGCGTTAGTTTTAGGAAAACTTTTTATGAAATTATTTTAAATGTAAATCCATGGTCCGGAGCGAGGAGGAATGGCAGGCGGTCGCCTCCTTCTGCGAAGCAGTAATGCTAGCAAAGAAGGCGGCCGCACGCGCGAAGGAACGGCCCTCACGCCCCAGCCACTGAGATCCCGATCCCGATTTCCAGCCACCGTAGGCGCTGGCTTGCGGACGGTGAGCAATGGGTAGCTCGCCATCCGACCGTCCGTTAACCGCCCGAACGTCCGGCAACTGTCCGGACCAAGCCCAAGTTGACGACGGCGCGTAGTGTTTCACGCGCGCCTCAAGGAGATGTTAAACCTTAGGGGCCCAGCAGGATCGAAGCCTACTGGGGCCATGGGTGATGCGAAAGAGAACCCCGGGACCCTAGAACGAAGGCAAAGAAGGAACAGGAGTGAGTTTTAGTCAGTAAAAGTCTGACTCGCCCTCACGCCCTACCCAAGGGCGGGAGATGTCATTAGATGATTAACAGAGAATGCAGCTGTATTTGTGCGCACACTTGTACACTATAACATCTCCTGAGTACCTACATGCCTTAGTTTTGTTGAGAATGGCAACTGCGATCAAAATTTCTTCGAGAGGATTATTTTTTTAATCAATATTATTATTTAATTACCACTTAAGCTTGTCCAGGAATATTCCTTGGTCACTCCAAAGTGAATAGTTCTGATAAATTTTGCCCGCAATTTATTTAGGTGTCCAGCTCCCATCTTTTTCTTCTTACTCAAGTTTTGTCCGACTAATATTTATCCACCTGTGTAGCACTATCGTTGGCTTCGTATAAGTCGTGGAAGGTGCAGGTGGTTGTGCATGCTGGGCAGGAAAGGAGATGACGCATATTCTGAGAAGGGGCTTCTATCCCTTCTTTTTCTTTCACCTTTTTGTATTTATTTTTTATTTTTTTATTATTTTTTCTCTATTTCTATCTTTGAAATTGTGTAACATATAATATGTATGTATTGTTTTTTTTGTCTTTCATATATAATAGCTATATAATATAATTTTATATCTATGTATACTCTTATATATATTTTAATATAATTAAATTTAATTTGCAGTACACCGCAGTTTACCCCCTTTTTTATGTCAAGTTCTTACAGTCCATCCTAAGGTTGTCTGGTAAATATCGCTTTTAGCGATAAGACCGCCATTGTACCCATAGATTAAGTTAGTTTAAAAGTTTTTGTTACTATTTTGGTGTACAATAAAGTTTTATTCTATTCTATTCTATTCTCCACACTGGCATTTTATATACCCCATTTGGTCGGATTATTTCAGGTCCCATCAATAAATTTTTCCTAATCATTTAAGCGCCATCTTACTGGCCCACCCAGCGGGTGGTACGGGCTCGGTCCGCGTGACTCGACTACAGTCTGTTGTACAAGTACTATCGATGTGTCATTACCACCGATATTCTGTGTCTTTGGTACGTACCTACGTTCTTAGATAGGTAAGTCTGTTCCGTAGACACGTGAATCGGGGAACAGATTGAAGTGAAGGGAGGATGGTTCATTTACCCTAAGGCTTTGGTACCGAAATAAGATATTGTAGAGATCGTATTTCATCGGTATCTCTTCAGAGGGTTTAAAGCTTATGGAATAATCACATAAATCACACTAATATTATAGGCGTAAATTTGTGAATCTATGTGTGTATGTTTGTTACTCATTTACGCTCAAACGGCTGAACGGATTTCAATGTAACTTGGTACACAAGTAGACCATGTCCTGGAATAGCACATTTTATTAGTTTATTAGTAACAAACCTCCGTTGAAAAGGGAGGATCCTCCGACCAGACGGGTGTTTTGTCTGGTGGGCAACTGCCCAGCAACAGTATAGATGATTTCGGGCTGTTCAATATGTTCCAATCGCGCGGAGAACTTTAATTGCGCGATGCAGGATTAGTTCTTATGTGATGCCATAGATGTCACTGAAAGTTTTTATTCCGGGAGTATATTTCTTTGGGTTAATTTACTACTATCACGCGGATGAAGCCGCTAGTAGCAGCAAATTGTAAATAAAACAAACACTAATTCAAATTTTAAAATTAAAAGGTTTATCAGATCAGAGAATTAGGACGCCTGTCAGACTGATAGGCATCAGTATTTTCTTTTATATTGATGTAAATAGAATAGAATAGGAATAAATTAACTTAAGTAACTTAAGCCACTCCTCCTCGCTTCGGACCATGGCCTGTATCAAGGCCCGGCTGAGAGATCGTTGCCGCCGATCGCCTTCACGTGGACACGGCGGTGCTCTGCTCAGGCGGGGCACACCTCTACCGTATGCTTCACCGTGTCTTCCGGGCGGTCCACACAGTGGTGACACCCGGGCGATTATTCCGCACGAATCCGGTGCAGGAACCTCTCGAACTGACCATGTCCGGTGAGAACCTGCGTCATGTGGAAGGTGAGGACGCCGTGAGGTCTTTCCAGACACTTCGCAAAGAAGGGACTTACCGCCATAATTATGTCATGCCCAAATCCCAGCAACACTAATAGACCTTAGAGGGTCGCGTAAATTTTGCTGTCAGCTCTTTAAGACGTGCATGGATCAAAACGCGCCGTCGCAAGACCAAGCCTAGGTTGACGCTTCGGACGGTGCTCTACTCATTGCTCGCTGTCAGCAAACCCGCGCCTACGCAGGCCATAGGTAGCCAATTAGCCTGATAATTCATTGTATGTCGTATGTTGACACTTGCGACATCTCGAAAAAGTTCTTTTCCCTTTTAGTGAAAACCGGTCCTCTCCTCGTCGCATTGTGATAAAGCAATTAAAAATAATTATGCACACCAATTAAGTCGCTTTAATTGTGAGTTATGACAGTAATTAATTTAATTTACACTAGTGTATTATTTGGAGTTGCTTACTTTTTAGTAATACAATCATATTGACTGACTGGCTTGCTGGTCTAGTGGTTAGTGGTCCTGACTGCTTTGCCGGAGGTCGTTGTCTCGATTCCCACCCAAAACAAATATTTGTGCGATGAGCACGATCATTTGTTCTGTGTCTGGGTGTAATTTCTCTATAATATATATTTAGAAATATATAAGTTTATCAGTTGTCTCATAGCACAAATTCTGCTAAGTTTGGGGCTAGATGGCGTTGTGTAAAAAACACGAGTTTTTTTTACACAACGCTTCATCAAAAGTCATCTCCAACAATCTCGCAGCTGGCTGGTGGCGTAACAAAGACGCTGTAGCTGAAAAGTTCAGGTCTTGAAGTGTGTCTTCAGTAAATTTTTCCCTAAATAGTCAGAAGATAACAAACTGAAAAATAAATACATATAACATATGTATAAAAAATGTTATAGGTGTGGTTAGTGAGAAGTGTAGACTTGTATGATTTATAAACAAAAGTATCGCTACAGTTACCTTTAATCGAATATTATCTATAATTATTAATATTATGAAGCTGAAGAATTTGTTTATTTATTTGAACGTAATAATCTCCGGAACTGGTTCAAAGTGAAAAGTTATTTTAGTGCTCGATAGCTCATTTATTGAGAAAGGCTTTTAGATAACATTATGCCAAAAATGCGGGTGAAACCACGGGGGAGAGCAAGTAAAATTATAACATATTTTAAGTGTCGTAAAGTGCCATATTTTATGAAAATGTCAACTTGAAGGGTCAAATAAAATGTTTTTTTTTTGTGCAAAATGGGGTAGTGGGTCATGGTTCTCGTTGTATTGTCTTCGCGAGGTTTATTTGTACATTTGTCTTCAAGTCCTTAAATGGTTGCCGTGCGACGAATTTACGTTTTGTCTCTTGTATTTCGTGATTTCTTTTAACTTAAGGTAATTTTTGTTGGTTTTATATTAAAAATTAAAACAGTTTGGTCCTCGCCACTTTTGATTCCTATAAGGTGTAAAGTTTTTAAAGGTACAAGTCTGAAATGGGCTGCAGACCGAGAGAATTCACCCGTACAAAAATTTCCACTTTTTCGGAAGTTGATAAAGAGAAATTAATTAACTTTGTTGCTGGTCATTTACACAAGTTGCCATCATCTTCCTCTTCTAACAAAAGATACATTAGAAAAGTATCTTTAGTGTTGTTAGGCATTCAGTCTCGCACAAAGTTACTGGAGTGACTGAGGCATGGTTGTGTAGCGACATCTATGGCGTCACATAAGAAATAATCCTGCATTGCACAATTAAAGTTCTCCGCGCGATTGGAACGTATAGAACAGCCCGAATTCATCTATCGGGCAGTTGCCCACCAGACATAACACCTGTCTGATCGGAGGATCCTCCCTTTTCAACGGAGGTTTGTGGGACTTTACTCTCTGTTCCGCCTACTTCCAAATATGCATTGTGCAGCCGCGAAATGTCGCTATGCTTGGAATAGAAGCAACTGTGACCGCAGGCAGCATTACAGACAATTGCAGCTGGTAGCCGCAGTGTCACCAGCAGTTGCAGTCTGCAGCCTATCTCGGACTTGTACTTTAAGCAGGCGCTTGAATGACGTCAGGAAAGACTAAGACTCGTGCCTCATTGGGACGCCTTGGCGGTGCTGCCAAATCGCGCAGTCAAGAAAATGCATGCAGCTTTATGGTGTGTACCTCACCTGGCCAATGTTGGTTACTTAATCATCCATACATTTTTTTTGACATCACGCCCTGACTACGCATGGCGTCCCAGGGCACCGCCCTTAATTATTTTTTTTTATTTTTTTTGTCAGTTTATATCCCACTCCTGGGCAACACGACTCCTTCCATTTTTAGTGATAATATTATGTAATGTAAGTAATTATTTATTTATTTATTTAATCATAGGAGAACCAACAGCTATAACAAAAGAAAACAATAGTATAAGAGACATTGAACCAATTACAGGTTCTCACGGGTAGAAACAGGTAAAGTAATAGAAAACTTACTTAAAATTATATAGAACTAATAATATATTCACACAATTGTCACACAACGCCGTCTAGTCCCAAGCTAAGCAGAGCTTATGTTATGAGTACTAGACAATGAGTACATACATACATATTATAGATATAGTACACCCAGGCCCAGAACAAATGATTGTGTTCATCACACAAACATTTGTCCTGGGTGGGAATCGAACCCACGACCTCCGACATAGCAGTCAGGGCCACTAACCACTAGACCAACAAGCCAGTCAAAACTTAAAATGATGTTCCGTGATTTATTCTTGTGAAAGCCATATTTATTTCACGGTTGCAATTGCAGCTCGTATTTAAAAATATCTAGTTATAAATATCACTAACCATCAGCTATTAAAATTCCACTAAGTTTCATTTCAATCCACTCCAAAGGGACATAATAAAGATAGAGTTATGATCAAAGCATTAAACCGAGGAATTTCAAGGCACGTGTTTTTTTTTTCCTCTAAGATTTGTCATAACACATGTCCCATCCCCCCATACCCATCAATAATAAAATTCATAAGCACCCAGCAATATTAAAATTCCAACTTTCATCTGACCATAGAGATTTGTCTGAGTGTCAGCGAATTGTCAAAATCAGCTGACGGATAAATGTTGTTTTAAGAATTGCGTCAAAAATATACCAAGGGACAAAAATAGATTCTAGTCTACGTATTTATTTCTCGGTTCTATTTATATCGGAGTCTGAGTGAAATACGTTTCGTTTTGTGAAAATTTAACGTGTTTCTTAGGGAATAGATTCAGAGTGGTATTTAAAAGGTTTCGGTTAAAAGATGGGTAGGATTTTACCTGATTTGTGGGTTTGAAAAAGTTATTAAGTACCTAGACATTAGCTTGTCGTGTGTAAATTCCTTACTGATGTAGTGTTTTAATTAAGAATATAACTTTATTATTTAATAAACTCGTGTTTTTGTCTTTATCCCTTCAAAGTCTTGACACAAAGGTTAGCAATTTTTTTTTTCTTTTCAAACTATATTTAGCTTATAACAACAGCATTTCTCATTGTTTAACTGGATAATCTAAAAAAATAATTAAAACGCTGCAAGGCAGCAACTCCGAGAGCGAAACGAGTGAAATATCAGAAGCGCAATTTAATTTAAAAAATAGTTCAAATACTTTTTAAATCGTCAGTGCTTTTGAATTTATGCATTCTGTACCGTCACATTTTTTATCATAATAGACAGTTTGAATTTAGAACATTTACACATTTCATCGCTCGATTCATATAAATTGTTTCCATTTCAAATTCAAACAATTCCCGCCCAAATTGTTCAAAGTAATGGTATCTATATTTGAGTTCAGAATTCGAAATAACAATAACCCGTACTTTTTTAGGAAGGTCTAGTACAATTGATCACTTAAAAAACAACTTAGAATATAGGATGCTAAAGTCGATAAATGAACAAGTGGTAGTGGATTGAAATTATCTCAAATTGATGGAAATTATATGAACTCAAGTAGGTATAAGTATGCACTATCTATTTCAGGCGAATGCCATTGCCAAGGTATTCGGCTAAAGCATTGCGCAAGACCACTAAACGGTTTAAAATGCGGTAAAAATGTATTTCAATATATCATTAGTTAGTGGTGTGAACTTGTGATGACTCATGTTTTGCGTTTTACATTTTTAGTTTATGTAATATGACATTGAATGGTGGCTTTTTGATTGTTGATTTGTTTTGTGGTCTGCTGTAGGATTTATCATCTTTTGTTTTACTGTTTTTTTTCCTTATGCCTGATTTTTTTTTAAATGTATTTAGAGGAAAAGTTACGGACATATTGTCCAAAATTCACCAGTAAAGTGGAGCCAAATAGTGACACATTGCTACCCCAGGGATGGAAAATTTTGTAGGGAAAAACAACTGATGAGATGGGTGGATGAGTTGAAACTGACAGCGAGCCCCAACTGAAGGAGAGTGGCTCGTGATAGAGTACAGTGGAAACAGATAGAAGAGCTAGGACTTTGCCAGGAAGCATGCTGAATTAAGAGACAATCATAATAAAACTATTATTATTAGTATTATTATTTAAAGGTACTTGAATCTTTCTGTAACTTTGTAGTCTCTCGAATTTCTTATAAAAGATAGTGTAGAAACCTGTTCTGAGTATTGCTGGCCCAATGATGACAGGCTCGACTTACAAGTTGTATGTCCTGGGTTCAAACCCAGGCAAGCGCTTTACTTTGTGTTTATTTCATTAACTCTGCTCTCAAAACGATGACGTGAGGAAACCGGCATGTCCTAGAACCAAAAATTCGAAGACATGTGAGATGGATATCAATCCACACTAGGCCCGCGTGGTGGAATACGGCCCAGTTTCTCTCCTAGAGTCTGAGCCGAAGTCCTATCAGTGAAAACATTCATTATAAGGCTGATGCTGTTATATTTACCAACCTAAGGCCCGTTTGGTGTAGGTATACCAGTCCACTATCTATCACAAAAAGTGGCTTGTTGAACACTGTATACCTATTTAGTTGCTGATTATTCTATATATGATTCTTGAATGGAAAGTGGGATGAAAATTATTGTAGAAGTGTACCCGGCGGTAGAAATCACTTAAATTCAGCCCCCTAGCCAAGTTACAACCGTTTCGTTTCAATACTCTTTTCATTGGTCGCCTCGAGTCGGCCACGCCTCCTACTCCTTTGTTCTGACCATATGACCGAGCGTTGAGATGACGTCAGAACAAAGGAATCGGAGGCGTGGCCGACTCGAGGCGATCAACGAAAAGAGAAACGAAATGGTTGTAACTTGGCTAGGGGGGCAGGTGTGTCGCTACTGACTGGCACAAAATAGGAACAGAAATCATTCTCATGTATGTGCGCCGGGTGCGTCGGCGACGCGGCGGCAGCGCGGGCGGCCGGCTCGCCGAACAGTTCCTATCTTAATTGTTTACCTACGGACGCTTACCTACCTACCTACATAACTGTTCTGTGTTATAGTAAAACGAACCATCGAAATACAAGCAAATCCCTACTTACCTCTCTGAAACTACTGGTAGCTTAAAAAACGATAATTCACCATTTAATGTTGAATTTAAACAACTATCCAATGAACAGTTAATATTAATATAATATATATTAAGGTTTTGCTCCAAAATTTCACAAAAAAATTCACAGATGCGTGTCTCAAGCGGATGCACTCGCGCTCGCACTGGTCCGAGCGCTCCGAGATATCGTGTCCGTGAGCGGTGTCTATGTGTGCGTTGCTCGAGCACGCTTTGTATGTAGATTGACTTCTGTACATTAGTGTTCTGTGTTACTGGCCACCATAGAATCACAAAAAAAACAAAACACAATCGACTACAAAGAAAAAAACAAATGACTAAATTCTATAGTCACGCTGATGATCAAATGATTTACAATACCTCGGTGATCTCATTGTGGGGACGATGTCGTCAAGCCGAGTATGCACCGCCCTAAAATATTTATAGCCTCCTAATAATGTACTGTATTACTATTTTACAACGCCGTTGCGTACACAACTTTATTAGCAAATTAAATTTTAGGTTGTAGGAAAATTATTGAAATTGAGATCGATTAGCCAGTCACAGGGCATGATGAACTATTTTAGGATAGCCATCTGTAAGGCATTAATTAAATTAGGTCTGTACATCCGTAAACTGGGCAATCAGCTGTCGACTTTCCTGCGTTCAGCGAACAGCCTTCCAACGCTGCGTCTTCTGATACACGGTCGCCACTCCATAACCTTTCGATCTGTCGACGACTATGCATTCAATTCAATTCAAATAATTTGATTAATATAGGACTTCATGCGTACTTATAAAACTTCAGAACCTAGTGTATATCGTTTCTTAAGGAGAAGAACCACCAAGAAAATATACGGTTACTCTTTAAATAAAGGATTACTTTACAATATATCATATTTCAATATTAAAATATTAGTAAGTATTAAAGTATCAGTCAAAATAGTACCAGATAAGTACAATAATAAAAAGGTCTACAAGCATTGAACCCTATCTACTGCCACTAAGTGTGGCAATTCTTAAGGCTATGTCCAACATGCCAATTTGTTTAAGACAATGTACCAGTTCGAAAGAAGTCAAAATAGAAGATAGATAGATAGATAGATAGATAGATATATTCTTTATTGTACACCAAAAATACAAATTACATTAGGAACTTAAAATAAGATAAGAAGACGTCGTTGTCGTCGTCGTCGTCGTCGTTGTCTTAAGATTCATGATTTCTAGGCGATCCCTACACACATGTACACTAATACACACAAACCCTTTCATAATAATAAAGCTGTGGTACAAACCTATATACTGCCCTACAAAGCCAAAAAGTAGTAACTCAATATTTTTCTAAACTTCGTTTTAAGTTTGCATCGAAATACCAAAAACACTCCGCACAAGAGCTACTCGAAAAACTCTATATTTATTGGAATATTGAAAAAAAAAACAGAACAACAAAGTTACTTTTGCATAATTTATAATGTAACTAACATTATAAATGCAAAAGTAACTTTGTTTGTTTGTTACGTCTTCACGCCTTAGTCCCTAAACCAATTTTAATGGAATTTTACTTTGGATATAGTAATATCTATGAAACACAGTCTAGGACAGCCATGGAAAAGAATGTGAGATACTTTTTATCTACATGTCAATTCGGTGAAGACAAAGGCAGAAGCTTTTATTTTGTATACGTCACAACGATGATGGCAATTTTTCTTTGCAAAATCATTTTTTTCTCAAAACTCACTTTCATTGAGTTACTTGTTTTTGATTTTGTGGGACAGTATACAAATTGTACCTTTCTACCTGTAGTTAAACTATAGGAATTCGGTATTAGTTCGCATATATTGAATAGGATTCTCGAGTTCCCGGCATTCCATTTCGAATTGAACGGATACCGAAGCGAATCGATGTCGTACAATAGTCCGTGGAAATCAAGAAATAATTGCGTGGAAAACTGGAACACATTTTCTAGACCAAAGTTTTTCAATCTTTCTGAATATGTGATCCCTTTTTAAATAGAAAAATAGTGGCGACCCTCTACCGTAACATTGCGGGGAGCGGACAGGCACACTACGCTCTTCTGACCACTTTTTTTAAAAATTTAGACGTCTAATTCGAATTTGACATCACCACATATAGACGCGGTTACGATCTTACTAAATTCCTCTTAAGTAATACGTTTCGTGAGTAAAGAAATATCCAAAATTAATTCGCATTTTGTTTCTTTTCGTACACACATCCCTAAAGAAGAATATACACACGCTTACCAAATTTGGTGACCCCAACGTGGTAACGTATTACGAAATGATTGAAAAAGGTATTAGGAGAAAGACCACATCTAAATAAGTATAATGGAATGTAGAGATGCCCATTTATAATCATCATCATTTCAAGCAAATAACGTCCATTGATAACATAGACCTCCTCCAAGCGTCGACACATCAACACTGATCTTGTGCTTCTGCATGAAGCTATCTAGAATCTTGTAGACCGCGAAATTTAAATTTCCAAATGTTTTTTTTTTAATATATCTTTTGCAGCTCAGCATCGGATAGTATGGTTATAAAAATATATTTGCGGTAATGCCATTTAAGTATTTATAAAACTATACTCATTAAAACCGTCATGTGTGTCATGTCATAACTCTTAGCTTAGCTTAGAGACGAGGTAAAAGGTCACTGAACAATTAACCTTAAGAGAACTACTTTTCACTACTCATTCGCCGGAGTCTGTGTTTGCTACAACCTACAACTAGGGGTCCTACAACCTAGCTATCTATCTATCTAGCTAGTAGCTACAACCTAGAGGTCTTTAAGTCAAGAGTAGTTTACTTCTAGGCAAGCGTACTCCATCGTAAACCACATCATCACTTACCATCAGGTGAGGTAGTAGTCAAACGCAAGCCTATCAATAATAATAAAAAAAATACAGGAGCGAATGTCGAGTTTTATAATGCACAAAAGTATATGATTTACGGCAGTAAACAGAATCAGAAAAAATATATGTTATTCTTCAGGATAAACGCTAGATAGATAATGTGTTCAAAACATAATACAGCTTATTTATATTACATTTACCTATATTGTATTGTATCTGTGATTCATTTGTATAATTATCTTTTTTATATTAACTTTTTATTTATTGCACCTACCACTATTCTTCTCTGCATCACCCAAAGGTTGACTGGTAGAAAATGCCTAAGGCATTAAGTCTGCCTCTGTACCTTTATATGCATGAAGTATGAAATAAATAAATAATACAGCTTATTTAGTGCGGTAGAAAAAATCAAGAAGATGTCTCTAAAAATTACTTTCATCAATTAAAAACTGGACTAAACATATATACCTACATGCAAATAATTTAAATACATGCAATCATTCAGAATATTCTACAAGCAACGTTTTAGCGTTGTAGTGTTTTAATTTTATAATCAAATCTAGCGAGCAGTGGTGGCCGAGTGAGCAGTGGGGGCCAAGTGGTAACGACCCCGATTTACGAGTTGTAGGTCGCGGGTTCAAACCCAGCCAGGCGCATTACTTTGTGAAATTTATTTCATCACCACTGCTCTCAAAACGGTAAAAGAAAACATCGTGACGAAACCGGCAAGTCCTAGCACCAAAAATTCGAAGACATGTGACATTCACCAACCCGCACTGGGCCGGCGTGGTGGATTATGGCCCATTCCCTCTCCTAGAAAGGAGGCCTGAGTCCCAACAGTGGGAACATTAAAGGGCTGATTATGCTTTATATATGCTATAATCAAATATGTAGATTTTTAATAAATCGTTGAAATGCTTCATATTTACAAGCATTGGGTCTTTGCACATATCTTTCCTTTTCCTTTGTATGCAGTCCGAGAGTGACCTCGCTTTAGATTCTGTAGTCCTCTTAACCAGGGCACCAGGTGCACTACACGAAACGATTTAATAAGAAAACCAAACTCTGACAGCGTAATATGTCAAATAGAAAAGAAATGTTTGTAGGTAAGATGAGAACAGCTGTTTTATCATGACCACGTACATAAATACTATGTGGGTAATTTCCATCTAAATAGTTTTGTGTTAGAAAACTAGGTGAAGCTGTCTTTATTTTTCTTAAATTCCCAGAAAAGCTGTTAACCTAGTCGCGCAAAAGTTGTAAAGTCCTCAGTGGTAATGATAATATGAGCAGTTACTCGTGTTAAGTATTTTATACACAGACGCTGGCAAAATATCTGTGTCTGTGGTATGCAGAGTTCTTCCTACCTACAAACAGGGTAAATAGGAACACAGGGGTAAAAAGAAACAAAATGTTCGAGCGTGAAGGAGTAACAAACACACCCAATATTGAAGTAGGTAATAATAAAGGTAGGCTGCTGCCTAGCTTTTCTCCAACTAGATAATGATGTAAATGTCAGTTTCTGGTAGAAATGAGGGCACCTGTTTATATAAACAGATGCTCTCAGTAAGACTAGGTTAGATGACCTTTACAATGCAACTCTTTATTTGACCTCCTGTATGCTTATCTGAAAGATGTCTACTACTGGACATAGGCCTACCGCAAGAGTCACCACAATGACCACTCCTGTACGCCTCGCATCCATCGGATTCCAACAATCCACAACAGGTCGTCGGTACACTTTGTGGGAGGTCTTTCAACGCTGCGTCTTCTGGTACGTGGTTGCCACTTTATAACCTTTCGGCCTCATCGATCATCTGTTTTGCGAGCAATGTGCCCTACTCACTGGCATTTAAGTTTGGTGATTCTTATTCCAACTGCTAGGACATACAGACAGACCTCCTCTTCAGGAGAGGGAATGGGCCGTAATCCACCATGCGGATCCAGTGCGGGTTGGTGGATGCCGGTTTCCTCACGATGTTTTCCTTCACCGTTTTGAGAGCAGTTGTGATGAAATAAATTTCAACAAAGGTGACTCTTGTACCTGTGCTAATAAGGAAGCAGACTATATCCGTTGAAACCAAAATAAATGCTAAAAAAATAATCACATTACTCCCAATCTCTAATTAGCGCCACATCCATTACTTCATCGAGTTCAGAATCAAGAACTTCAATATCAGCACGATGTTTATACAGCGGTACGTTTGACTGAATGCCAACATTTTTGGGTCATGAACGCATTCGGTTAAGTATAACTGAAAGTTTAACGATACCTCCGACTGTCCGAGGATTTGTTTTGAAGGCGATAGAGAGATAACTGTAGAATAGATTAATTCCTTATTGTATAAAGAGCTCGTGGCTAGTAGTATTTAACTATTCCAAAAATACTAAGTGTGAATTAAAATATGTTCTTCTGGATGGTTAAAAAAAAAAACCACAAAGGGGTTGAAGGTCTGTGTTTGCTCGCTTCGCTCGCTCACTAGACCCCGCCATTCCCTTCTAACCTAACTTGTCCGCGTCGTCTAAAAAGTCCATCAATATTTGGTTTAAAATTAGTATTTTTAGTGAAGGATAAAAATTTTGTACGTATTGATCGCCAAGGTTAAGCAACGCTTGCTGAGGCTGATCTATGGATGGGTGTACATCTAAACATACTGAGATTCCACTATGCCTTGGAAAGCATGTTGCAAGCGGTGGGTCCAGAGTATAATTTATAGTTCTTTGACGGTTGTTACTGTTAGTGGCTTGCCAATGGGTATCGTTTTTATTATTATTATTGATAGGCTCGCGCTTGATCGCTATCTCACCTGATGGTAAGCTACAAAATGGGTGACGATGGAGTATGCTTGCTTGGAAGTAACCTATTTACTCTTGACTTAAAGATCCCTAGGTTGTAGCTATCAAGAAACACAGACTCCGACAGGGTGTTCCCAAAACGTTTTGTACGTATGGGTGGAATGTCCACCTTGTACCGTGTTAGTCGGTTGTGCAAGTTTCATGAAAAAAGTTATTCAGATTGATTCTACACCAAAACAGGTACACCACTTTAAATTATTTGATGATATGCTACCCATAACAAATAAATATGTAGGTATCTTTAGCTGATAGGTCATTACTGCAATAGAGGGAAATCCGGTACCGTACTATGAATTCCCTAATTTTATATTGTTCTAAAATTTTGGCAAATTGGACTTCAATGTTATGGAAAAGGTTGGTCGGTAAATATTTATGTTCTGTTTCAGAATTAGTAAGTCAAGGGAAATGGGTCATTTGTTGAATGGTGTTGTAACTTCTTGTTGGGATTTTTTTTCTTATTTATGTTTTTCAGCGTGCTCATTATCTTTTTCAAGGTAAGATAGATTCTTGGCACATTTGAAACTCAACAAAAAAAATATATAATCGTTATTGATTAAACATAACACAATGATTTTTAATATTTGACTATGTATCTTCAAGAAAATTATTAGACCTGGATCCCGAACGCCACTCATAATTAATTTCATCACATAGCTTAATTTGACAAGGGTTCCTCCTATCCGAAACGGCAAAATTTGGTTCTCATGATTCTTCATTATCATCATCATCATTTCAGTCGAAAGACGTCCACTGTTGGACATAGGTGTCCCCCAAGTGTCGTTATAATGACCGGTCCAGTGCGTCTCACATCCATCGAATTCCCGAAACCCTCACCAGGTCTTATGATCCTTAGGATGTAACTTCTGTGTCAGCCTGTCTGGACTTCACCGGCTTTTCCTCTATTACAAATCTTGTCTTGTTTATATACTCCTATAACGCAATCGTAACTACAAAATCAATCAGACGCTAAAACACGTGATTCTATTCACAAATTTTCCCGTACACCCACATAAAGGGGCGCATACACCCGCCTACACATTTGCATCATCGTGTTTACACGTTACGTAGGAGTCTGCATCAATATCCCGTCATGTGTCTGCTGTCTGATTGCTCTTAATTCTAAAGCTGTGGTTACATGAGCAGTTTTGTTCAGAAACTTGAAAAATTTATTTGTTCGAGGTAAAATCTGAAAGTGCTTCATCCTTTTCCTGTCCTTGCCCCATGTTACTTGCGGTCGGTGCTAATCTGCTTCTATTCTTCCCTGTCAACTGTTACACTATTATTCAGGTAATAATACTACGCACCATCGACGACTTAGGCTCGGTCCGGACGGTTACCGGACGGTCGGACGGCGAGCTACCAATTGCTCACCGTCCACAAGCCAGCGGCTACCGTGGCTGGAAATCGGGATCGGGATCCCGGCGGCTGGGGCGTGAGGGCCGTTCCATCGCGCGTGCGGCCGCCTCCTTTGCTAGCATTACTACTTCGCAGATGGAGGCGACCACCAGTGTTTCTTCAATTTCCTTTTGCGAAACAATTTAAGCTGTTCGTGTAAGCGTTGCTTTAGTATTAAAATTCGATCTATTTTCAGTATACATTTTTACAAATTGTGTTCAAATGACGCCTACGCAAAATAAGTTCTACTGGATCTCGAAATAGATTATTACTTAGATTGTTTTAATAAAACTAGCTTTACTAAAATTTGTGTAGATTAGTGTTTCCAGAAGTTATTGCGATTGTGTGAGGTGATGATTACTGGCTTATGATTTCTATGGTGTTCATTCCATTTATGGTGTTTTGACTCCATATTTCTAGCGGCTTCAGCGGTAGCATATTTCTTAATGATAAATGATAGTTATTTTGCAAGTAGGTTTAAAAAAAACACTTTTACACGTTCATTTTTTTTCGGCCTAGATGAGGCCGGTGTTTATTAGCTAACTACCCTGAGAAGAAACACAAAAACAAACTCAGAGGTCAAAGTCTCTTTTAAAGTCCATACAGTAAATATGTAATGGTCAAATCACATGAGAACCATGTAGATATGTCTGAGATGGGTTTTTGAAGAAAGAACCATACAGATTTGAGTGGACCTGTCCAGTCAGTGCAAGCATTTGTCAGTATTCGCAAAGCTTAACTCGAGACTACTAAGGAGCCCAACGACTTTTTTTTATCAATGAAAGTATATTTGTGATTAGATCTATATTATACAATCAGTTACTCTACGTGGACTGACATAGCCTGCTAATTTTATAATCAATTTTTATATAGTTTATAACACCGGTTTTACTTATAGCATAGCATAGTCGGCCTTATAATGTTCCCACTGTTGGGACTCAGGCCTCCTCTCTAGGAGAGGGAATGGGCCGTAATCTACCACGTGGGCCCAGTGCAGGTTGGTGGATGTCACATGTCTTCGAATTTTTGGTTCTAGGACATGCCGGTTTCCTCACGATGTTTTCCTTCACCGTTTTGAGAGCAGTGGTGATGAAATAAATTACACAAAGTAATGCGCCTGGCTGGGTTTGAACCCGCAACCTACAACTCGTAAGTCGGTTCCGTTACCACTCGGCCACCACTGCTCCGTTGCTTGGTTTTACTTAGTGAAGTAAAAATAGAAAGTTTTTTATTTGAAAGTCATAAAAATATGCCAAGAATTTGTAACGAAATGGCGTACTTATTTTTGCGTAAATGAATTTATTTTTATAACATATAGCGCCTAAATAATTTATTCAAAGAGATTAATAGGTATTTCTCTTTGAAATTACAACTTTTAATAGTCCGTAAATATTATAAATATTTTCTTCGTTTGCTACGGTTATGATTTTGAGTTATGGGTTTCTTAGTTTCCTTTTAGAAGTTCTACCTCTGAGAAAAATTGGAAGGCGTTTATTTTTGAAATGAATCACTTTATTTCTGAAAGGACTGAAATATTAATTAATAAGCTTAAACAAAAACATTACTTGAAGTGACTCATGTTACGAACGAGTCGCCGAAAGAAATAAAAACTTTAATTAGGTTAAATATGATTTTTATATTCCTCATGTCATAATATCACGCCCAAATATCCTAGAGAGTTAGATAGGGGTGTAAGAAAACCAATCACGGCCCTGGAACGCAAAGAGCAACTGAAGAAACACAGGTGAGTTTTAGTCAGTAAAATTCTGACACTGCCTTGATTCTGCCAAGGGTCTGATTCTGAAAAGAAGACTCGGCCCTGGTACGAAAGGCAACGAAGGAACAGAAGTAGGTTTTTAGTCAGTAAAAGTCTGACCCTATCTCCCACTCCGCCCAAGAGCACGGGGATGTCATAGAATGATTTTCCAACGAAAAAAAAAATATCATTGTCTCATGCTCCACATACAGTGGTTGGAGTAAGTTGATGATATTCCACGTAAAAAATAAATAGCGTATTCGCAGTTTTGATTACCAACTTCGCAATCATTATTCCTACACCACAATCTTCACAATACCTGGCAAAAAAACCTCTTTAACCCTCACCTTTCTCATACTTCCTCTCCGTAATTGGATCTCACTTAACCCTACTACTGGTGCCTTTGCGAAATTCCCGAGTAATGATGAAGCGACCCGAGTTATTTTCAGGTTGTTATTAATTACTCCGATGATTTGTATCTGTCAAAGTTTTCGACATTAACGTCTCAGTAAGGGGATAAAGTAGAGAGTTAGTTTGTGAATGTTATAAATTATTGCGTGAAAGACGAACGGACACTTTATTACGTGTGAATTTTTCGTATTTATGACGATTCTTGACTTCTCTAAGGACAGTGTTTTTTGGAGTTCAGGTTAAATATTTTCAGGTATGTTTTTGTGATTTTCTAAATTTAATAGCTGCCAGCGACTTCGCCCGCGTGAAAGTAGGTTTCTCCATACAAACTTTGGACCCCCGTTTCATCCCCTTATGGGTGAATTTTGGAAAATCCTCTTTTAGTGCTCGCCAACGTCATAAAAGAAAGCTTTGTGCAAAATTTCAACTTCAAATACACAGGACTTTCATACAAACTTTCAACCCCCGTTTTACCCCCTTAGTGGTGGAGTTTCGTAAAATTCGTTCTTAGCGGATGTACTATATACCCTATAAGGAACTTCCTGCCAAATTTCTTGTTTGTAGGTGTTATAGTTTCTGAGATTACGTGATTAATCAGTGAGTGGTATTTCGCATTTTTATATATATAGATTAAACAAATCTTTATTTTCAACAAGTCGTTTTTTTTCCACGTAAGATTTCATTGAACTTATAAAACGTCAGAAACTAGTAAACAATTTCAAATGATCGTTTTCCTTAGAGAACAATAATCGGAAAGCAATTTCACGGGTACTCTTTAAAAAAAAATGATTGATTTTTACAAATATTCACTATGTATTCGATTATTTTTACACAGTGTTCACGTGAAAACTAAGTCATTTATGTACATTATTTTTTGCTGGAGATTTGCTTTGCTTTATATTCTTTGAAAATTAATTCGAGCAGAAAAAGCTATACACCTCTATTTTTTTATTAGTACAAAAAAAAATGGGGCTCTATCCGTACTCGTTACTGATCATATTGTTGTAGTCAAAAGTAAAAAAAAACGAAATTCCAATATTGTCCAAGAAAATTTGACATAATTGGTCAATTCATAATCTATAGAATCAATCATTCATAACAATTGCTACTAGAAAATACTACGCGCAGTGTTTTTCCATTTCGTCATTTATTAATTCATAATATACAATACAATATTTCCATAAATAGAGTGATATTTTGGGATATAAACAGACGCTAATAACTTTGCAATTTATTAATATTATTTATTGATACTTCACTTAAATAATAACAAGAGATTTTCTTATAAGCCTTTAAGTATTTGTACTAATAAAAAAATTGCGATGTATAATTAGCCAATCATTGTGTGTTCCATTAAGTATTATTTTGAAATATTAGCGAAAAAAATTGATTAAGTACCCTTTTAATTAAAAAATGGCTTACCTAATGAATATTGAAAAGGCTAGAGAGTACGTGTATCTAAAAGATTGGATTAATCGAAGGGTTATTTAAGCAACGATAATTCCCTTACTTTTAATTAATTCATTCAAAATTCAACACGGAACCTATCACGAAGGGAAATAGCGTGTTTGAAATATTAATTACTTTGTAAGGTTAATAGTTATTTTTAACGAAAAGTTTAGTTACTTAGCTCCTACATTTTTTTTTATAAGGGAAGCTTATGTACTTATAAAGTATAATGGGCTGCAGGATTATTCTAAAGAGTTACCCCTGGCCCTTTTTTTTTTTTGATGAGAAATCATCTAATGACATCTCATGTGCCTACGGTGGGAGGGCATGTCAGACTTTTACTGGCTAAAACCCACTCGTTTGTTCCTTCTTTGTCTTGCGTTCCAGGGCCCCGGGTTTCATTTTCACTTAACCCATGGCCCCAGCATCTCCTTGAGGCGCGCGTGGAACACTACGCGCCGTCGACGACTTGGGCTCGGTCCGGACGGTTACCGGACGACCGGCCGGCGTGCTACCCATTGCTCGCCGTCTGCAAGCCTGTGCCTACGGTGGCCGGCCCAGCCAGGCGCATTACTTTGTGTAATTAATTTCATCACCACTGCTCTCAAAACGGTGAAGGAAAACATCGTGAGGGAACCGGCATGTCCTAGAACCAAAAATTCGAAGACATGTGACATCCACCTGTCCGCACTGGGCCCGCATGGTGGATTAAAGCCCACTTCCTTTCCTAGAGAGGAGGACTGAGTCCCAGCAGTGGGAATATTATAAGGCTGATTATGCTATGCATATGCTATGCTACCCAGAGTGGTAGAAATTATTTGATGAATTCCCACCTCAAAGAAAGTATATAATAAATAAAAAAAGCCTATATTCTTCTGTTGGGAGAGTTTTAATTTAATTAGATTCTAATTATTATACGAGTTTCCTGCGGGTTGGTGGAGGTCACATACCTTCGATTTTTTGGTTCTATGACATGCCGCTTTCTTCACGATGTATCTGTCACCATTTTGTGAGCAGTAATGATGAAATCATTCAAAATTCCTGTTCCTGAAACTCAGCCATAATTGCTGAGAACACATCTTTGCCATTTTATCATTTGGTACTTTTATTATGTACTTTTTAGATAAAAGGCAAGCGCTCAGTTTCAATGAAATGAGCATGCAAAGGAAACTTCTATAAAATCTTCTACTTAAGCTTATTCTAAACTCTTTCAAGTATGTTCATTCACATTTGCACGAAGCTCTCTAAACTGCGCTTCGCTTGTATTTTACAAATCCACAATAGTAGAAAAACAACTTTGCCTACTTGCACCAAACTGCAGATGGGCAAAGTTTATCATTATAAACTTTGCCTACGTGCAAGTAGGGTCATTAAGCAAATAGGCTCCATTGCAGTAGTGGCAGAATATATGGCCGAGCTGAAGGCGAGTTTGTTTTGAAGCCCAGATACTGCAATGACAATTACCAACCTAAAAAATAACGTAACGTAAAAACGTAATGCTTTTTCAACACACTCAAAATTTTGAAGTAGTGCCTAGAATCCCTTGTGTATTTTAGGAAAATTTAGAGGAAAAACAGGCAGATAGATAGATAGATAGATAGACATATTCTTTATTGTACACCAATAATAAATATTATTTATTATTATTACATAGGAACTTAAAATTAAAAAGGTGTCATAATGGGTAGTCTTATCGCTAAGAGCGATTTTTTACAGACAACTTTTGGATGGATTTGTCAGAGAAGGAGAAAAAGATATGCAGGTTAGTGCGTGGTGTACTATTTATATATATACAATACATAATTAATAAAATACATTTAATTAGGCAGACACAGAAAGTGACTGTATTTTTTTAAAATATATGTCATGTAATACAGAAGATAAAGCGTACAAACGGACACCCTTCAGATATTCAAAGCACATTAGTATCAAATAGACTGTAAATAGATTGAACACTTAATAATGAATATTCGTTATAGACATCGATGGGTTAATAATACGATTTGACAGGTCGGCTTATGAAGTAGGTTAAAGACTTTAATAAACACATTATATAACTCGGTATTTAGTACTTACCTATTGGTTTTGGAATTCGTTGCTTCGTGAGAACAGTCATACGGGTGGATCTTCTATGTTAAGGATCGCTGGCCTAGGTCAGTTTGTAGATGGGTGACCCTTCATAACATACCAAAACTGCTCTGTGCCTTAGGGTCGCCCCACATGGGCCACCGGACACAAACACAAAACGCCGTCACATGCCACTCGCGCATTTAAACATTCTGTGTCAGAGTCCATTATGATACTGTGCGTGTAGGTTAAAAAAAGTAACAGCCACCAGCCCCAAGTGGCTGTCGCGCTCTTCAGCTTCCTTTGTAGTCGCTCCTAGCTTCTTGTGGCGGCGTTTGTGGCTGTGGCATGTGGCCAGTGTGCGGCGACACTTAGAAGCATGTTAAGCCATTTGTTCTTACTGTCATTTGTAGTTCTTTGATAGCCGTAGTCAGAAGTCAGATCTGACATCAATCTTGCCAAGGAGTATTGTGTTTGTAGCGACATCTATGGCGTCACATAAGAACTAATCCTGCATCGCGCAATCAAAGTTCTCCGCGCGATTTGAATATATACGACAGCCCGAAATCATCTACCGGGGCAGTTGCCCACCAGACATAACATCCCGTCTGGCCGGAGGATCCTCCCTTTTCAAAGGAGGTTTGCGGGATTTTACTCTTTGTACCGCCTACCTCCAAGCTGGTGACCCCGACGTGATTTAAACATGCAACCTTCTGATTTCACAAGTTCTTTGATTTATTTATTTACTATTATATACTTTATTGTATTTAAAACAGGAAACAAAAGAAAGAAAAAATTATATCTAAAACACATACAATTGGCGGCCTTATCGCATTCCGCGATCTCTTCCAGGCTACCTGGATAGTTTGATAGTCGTATTCAGAAGTCAGATCTAACGTCAATTTAGCCAAAGAGTATGAGCAGATTTCAGTGTGTCACAAGGCTTAGCGTTGCGTTGAGCAGCATGCAGCATAGCCACAATGCTGCTCAACGCTAATTTATACACTTCCTTTTTTCTTATTACCCTTAGCTAATACTTAACATACATAATTATATTTATTATATGATAGATAAACTATCTTATTTAACAAATAAATATTTATTGTATGGGTAAATACTCAATTTATCACAAATATTACTTAATAGTAAGTAAATAATATAACATGACATATAATTTGCCTTATAATGCTCCCATTGCTGGACTCGGGCCTCCTCTGAAAGAGAAGGAATGGGCCGTAATCCAACACGAGCCTAGTGCGGGTTGGTGGATGTCACATAAAACAAAACCCGGGGTCCGGGGTTTTTTTTTCTTTTTGTTAATAGTGGATTTCATCCAATGACTTCTTGCGCTCTAGGCGGAGTGGGAGGGCGTATCAGACTTTTACTGACTAAAACCACACCTTTGTCCTTCAATTAACCTTTGCGTTCTAGGACTACGGGTTTCCTTTTCAGAAATTCCCCGCAGTCCTAGCTAGCGGGCATCGGCCTTGCTGGTCCGGGGTTATCTTAACACAAAGGTATCTACAAAGGTGGACTTACTGCCTTGGGCATTCTCTATATCATAGAAAATATGATAAAAACAAACAATAAAATAAATCATCAAGCTGCATAAATATTAAAATGTTGGACGCAAAACATAATAATATTTTTGTAGCTGGTGAAATTACCGCCATTTTTATTTTAACACCTAACGCTTGAGCTGTAAATAAGAGTTTTTTATTACATTCATCGTCAAGTCGAAGTCAATATCAGACCAATATTGACTTCTTCATCATCATCATCATTTCAGCCAAAGATGTCCACTGTTGGACATAGGCGGGGCCTACGTCCGACAGTGGACGTCTTGTCGCAGGAATGGTCATTGTGATGACACTTGGGGGAGCCCTAGTGTCGTCACAACGACCAGTCCTGCGACTCCACCAGGACGACGGTCGGACCTTGTGGGAGGTCTTCCACCATAAGTCATAAGTCATTTAATTTCATAACAATGAAATATTTTGTTGAAAATAAAAAATAAACATTAAGAAATAAACAATTGCAGTCATGGTCAAAGAAGAAAAAACATACAACGTACTACAAAATCCTAATAAACAAAATTATTGTGAATAATTAATATAATATAGTAAAACATAGAATATTTAATAACTTAGTATAAAATAAATTTCACATGTCCCAAAAATTCAAAACAATTACATATAAAAAGATCAACTAAATCCCACAAAATAATAATCCAAATTCCATCGCTGCATCTTCCGGTACGTGGTCGCCACTCCAGAACCTTTCGTTCCCTTTGACTATCTGTTCTGCGAGCAATGTACCCTACCCACTGCCACTTAAATTTGACGATTAGAATAGAATAGAATAGAATTTATTCGATTCAGGCAATACAATAGGCAACAACACAAAAAAAGTACAAGATTTACAATATAGTTGCGCTGAGCGTGCCCGAACCGAAAGGGTCGCCAACTCAGCGATTGCTGGGCGTCAGACACCTAGCGCTGATTTTCAGCTGGCACCCCGTAGAGACGCACAGATGATGGTAAATAAAATTCTTCAAGCTATGTCGGTAACGTTCGGGAGGTTCCTGCATCGGATTCAGGCGGAAGCAACGCCCGGGTGTCATCATTGTGTGGACCACCCGGAGGACACGGTGGAGCATACGGTGGGGGCGTGTCCCGCTTGGGCGGAGCACCGCCGTGTCCTCGTGAAGGCAATTGGCGGCAGCGACCTTTCGCGTCGGGCCCTGGTGCAGGCTATGGTCCGGAGCGAGGAGGAGTGGCAGGCGGTCGCCTCCTTCTGCGAAGCAGTAATGCTAGCGAAGGAGGAGGCTGCACGCGTGAGGGAACGAAGGTCCTCACGCCCTAGCCGTCGTAATTCCAACCCCGACTACCAGCCACGGTAGACGCGGGCTTGCGGACGTCGAGCACTGGGTAGCTCGCCGTCCGGCTGTTCGGTAATTAACCGGACCGAGCCCAGTCGTCAACAGCGCGTAGTGATCCTCGCGCTCCTTAAAGAGATGTCAGCAAACCGTGAGGGCCCAGTGGGGCCGATGCCCGCTAGCTAGGACCGCGGAGAATTTCTGAAAGGGAAACCCGTAGTCCTAGTACGCAAAGGGTAATTGAAGGATACAGGTGTGGTTTTAGTCAGTAAAAGTCTGACACGCCCTCTCGCTCCACCCAGAGCGCGAGAAGTCATTTGGATGATTTCCCACCTAAAAAAAAAAAAATGTCGGTAACCTTGGTTTTCATGCGAATATCTTACCTTCATTTCTGATACGGTCACGCAAGAAAATTTCGAGCATAGCTTTTTCCATTGCCTTTTGGGTTACTTTAAGCCAGCTTTTGATGAGGCCCATTACATACATAGCTTTTAAAAAAAATATTTTGTTTTTCCGTAGATAACTTTAGTCCAAATGTCCTAGAATGCAAAGGGCAACTAGTAACAGACTGTAAAATATCGCGAAAAATTGTAAACTATTTTTTCTAAATAAGACACGGTTATGTTGGAGGTTGGATACGAATGAATTTGGTTGTGATATATCGTATACTAAACGATTTTTTGATAATATATCGAGAAATTATAATCTCATCATCATAACAAAGACGAAAGACGTCCACTGTTGGACATAGGCGTCCCCCAAGCATCGCCACAACGACCGATCCTGTGCGTCTCGCATCCACCACATTCCCGCGACTCTCACCAGGTCGTCGGCCCACCTTGTGGGTGGCCTTTCAATGCTGCGTTTTCCGGTGCGAGGTAGCCATTCTAGAACCTTTCGGCCCCATCGACCATCCGTTCTACGAGCAATGTGCCCTGCCCACTGCCACTTTAGTTTGGCGATTCTTCGGGCTATGTCGGCGACCTTGGTTCTCCAATCCAATAAAGATTTATTAAAATCATGTGGAGTTTGCAATTTTCATTTTCCGGTGACATACATTCGTGACATATTAGTTGTCATATTTCACAGAAAAGCAATTATTTTTTCTTTTAATGAAGAAAAGATCATTGATTCAGAATTCTCAAGATGTTTTCCTTTACAGTTAATCAGTGGTTTCCGTTTCCACACATTTATCTTTCAATCATCGTGCATTCAGAAAGCTCTTCAAAATACTTTCAGCATTTAAAATTAAATGCACTGAAAAAAAAAAAACTGAAATATAACAAAACAATTTTGTTTAATAAAATCAACGTATCTTTCAAATTATATTTATAAACATGAAAATGTTTACTGTTTATATAGTTCTATTCATCGGATAATGAAACCTGAATTACATAATTACTAACGCCAAACAAATGGTTCGAGACAATGCTAGACCGAAATTAATGTAACGATTATATACTCGTACTGCCCAAATGAAACGGAATCTACTCAAATGAGCGGAACAAGAACGCTTTGAACAAAAGGGACATCCTGATGCCTATATAGATACACATAATATTACAAATAATTAACAAAATTAGCTAATTTAAACGTTATTGCGATGACAATAAGGTTGAACGACAACGAAAATGTAAATTTGTTGGTGAAATGGAACGTTCCTGTTGCCCGAAGCCAGTTGATTTCGAGTCAGTGCCGCGCGCGGCGCCACTATCGACGGTGGGCGTCGTTACGCGCTCCCAAACACAACCCCGCGCTTTTTTCTCTCGCTATCCGAAAAAAATATATTAAAAAAAGAACGCCGTGTTCAAATATCGATATCGGAATACAAAATTCTTTAGTGATTTCATTGATCGGTGATTATTATCTGTGTTACTTTCGAAATTGATTACGTTTACAAAATAACGATACAAAAATAGTGTTTATAAGCGTTTTACGGTGCAGATCGGCATGGCGGTCGCGTACTAAATATTGCGTGTATTTTCACCGAATAGACGATTATTTCGCTACATCGGACCAGTGCGTTATGCGTTCCTTTATGTTTTCCTAGTAATTTTCCCATATTTAGTGGTCAAGATGGATAAATAAAGCATAATTTGATTCGAAACACTTTTTCATCCGACGAATTTGATGTAAACATTATTAAATTTACGTATGTATGAGATATGATGGTTGTATTTTTAAATATTGTTTGCTTTTTGTACGGATAGGAGGAAAATATAAGTATAAAATTGTAAGCGATAATAATGTTGTAAATCATATTCCTTGTTATCGTTTACATTCTATTGATAATTTTATAGTATTTGGTTTTTCAATAATATTTTGTGTTTTATTCTGCTATTTATGAATTTAACCAGAAATCCGAAATATGCATTTCATCGATCTAGATTTAAATAATGTATCAGAGAAATATCATCTAGTCTATATTTTGATTAAACAGATGTTATATCTGCTCAAAGGCTTTTCCTAAATCCATTTACGATAGTTTGACCAAATTCTTCGCTTCAATATTAGTTACAAATTTTAATATCCAGACTTACAGCCTTGAATCCATATCAATAGCATATTGTTCCACACATTCCGTCAAATAAAGGTGCCCTTTATAACAATAAACAACTGCCACCCACTCCAATTTCCCAACAATATAACCCTTTTTCCAACAAAACTGAGGCACACAATCATAAACCTTTGGAAACCCAAATAAAATAACGTGTCCTTCAGAATATAGCCGTCGGCATTTTGTCCTCAGTCTGCCATATTGCCCGGTTTAGTAAGAAAACTTATTTGCTTTCCATCAAGTTAGATAGAAAACACGTAGGTCGTTATTAACTATACTACTCTCTTCTAATATTAAAATATCAAAGATCACAGCTGATTCTAAAGTATATCTACCTATACCTACATATCTCGATAACAACGAATCATTCTTTAGGTACAGGGGAGGATAATTTTGAAACCTCAAAGTAACATTTTTCCTTTGTGTTTGGAATCAAAGAATCTGGCAAAGGAGAATTTGAATTTTAAGGTCCCGAAGTTTTTATAGAAGAATTTGCTTTGGTTCAAGGCTGAAATATATTAAACATTAGTATGTCTTGTTTATCAATGTCAACTTATCCCGGTCAGAAACTATTTGGACTTTCCCCAAGTGTTATAGTCAGTATAGATTTTATAATAATATCATGATCTAATTCTTCTGGTAACCTTGCTACGAAAGCTTCTTTGAAATCTTTGTTATCATTACTCTTAGTCATTAAGTAAACCATACTTCTCATTTCAAACTTTGATCATATAAATAATATTTTCACAGTAATATAAATGCTAATGTATTAATCTGAGAGCTTCAAATGCTGATCAAAATCATTTACGTGTCTCTATGAACAATGAAACAAAATAAAACACACTGTGATCAAAACAATAAACAAATTAATATGTTGTATTTAGCACTTAGAGTAAAAACTGGATTGGGTTTGGAGATTATCTCTTCTAAAGAGGAGCCCTGAGTCCCATATGGAAACAATGTAAAGCTGATTATGTCTTTGTCGATCGGTGGCGTAGAATTTTCGCGTCCGGCTATAATCCAATCTATGAACTACCTATATAGACATTAGTCACCTCCAACTGCGAAGCAGTGATGCGAACGAAGGAGGTGGTGGAAACCGTGACGCAGATGCAATCGATCCTGAAACACAAAGGGCAACTGAAAGAACACGGGTGGATATATAAAATCTGACGCTTCCTCTCGCTCGACCCAGAACAGCAGAAATTATTTGATGACTTCCCATTACAGAAAGAAAAGAACATCATGTCTGTCACCTAAGTGATACAAATTATTTATATCCTTCATATTGTTACACAAAAAGTTTACTCTTTATCCTTTTATTTTTAGGGTTTCGTACCTCACAATGAAAAATCGGAACCCATATAGGATCACTTCGTTGTCCGTCTGTCTGTCAAGACCTTTTATCTCGGGAACGCGTGGGGGTATCGAGTCGATGAAATTAAAACCATATAATCAGGTCTGCGGTCTCTTGAAGCTGTGAAAAAATCAAACTTCTAAGTTAATGAAAAAAAAGGTACGGCGGTTTATGTAGCAAAATACGTATTTTGCTACATAAACCGCCGTACCTTTTTTTATTGAGTTTTTTTTTTTAATACATGTGTATTTCAACACTCTCAAGGAAATCAAAATTCATAGGGTACTTCCCGTTGACCTAGAATCCTGATATTTGACATGCAGCAAGTTCTTATAGCACAAATATAGGAAAAAATCTAAAAACTTTAAATTTGTAGGTAACGTCACAAAAAAAAAACATTTTTTTTGCGATTCGGAAAAATTTTCGTAACTCAATTCGGGAATTGAACTGTTATGAAAACAATTTACAAACAGGTAAGTTTGTATGGAAACCTCAGTGCGCGAGTCCTATAACATTGTTAACTTTTTCCTATTGATCACCAATCTCTATTGCCCTGGGATCTCCTAAGCCTATGAATAATTTAGAAGTCAAATCCTTACAGACTAAGTTTACATTTGTATGTTTAGTCACGTTTTATTCAGAAATGGAATTAATATTGTTTGAAATGTGACTAAGTTGATTACTATGATAGCCCAAAACTTTGATAACCTGTCCGATCAAGGATAACGTGTTAACTAGTAGGGTTATCGAGGTCAGATACGCAGTTGCTGCATGTAAACCGTCCTTATGTGTGGGATATTGGTTCCTATCCCACCTTAAGTTTGCTGGATTGGAGAAGGTTCACTACAGTTCGAGATTAAAGACTCCGTGAACGAGATCAAAAACACTATTTGGGGATACCAGCCGGCAGGCCTTATTGCGGTGAACTACTATGGTTCGAAGCGAGAGGGACTGGGATGCGGTCGGCTCCTTCTGCCAAGCAGTAATGCTAGCGAAGGAGATGACAGCAAACTTGAGGGTAAAGACATCCTCATGCCCCAGCCTTCGCCAAAGGAAATCTCTTCTCAGGGAGAGCCGCATGGTGTTTTTCAGCCACCAAGGGCGGAGGATTACGGTCGACGAACAATTGGCAGCTCGCCGTCTGGCTGTCCAATAAGGACTGAGACCAAGTCTTCGATGACGCCTAGAGTTTCACGCATACCTCAAAGAAATGTCAGCAAATCATTGAGGCTTAGCACGGCCGGGGCTACGGGGAATTTCTGAACAGAAAACCCGTGGTTCTAAAACACAAAGTGTAGCTGAAGGACACAGTTGTGGTTTTATTCAGTAAAAGTCTGATACGCCCTCTTGCTCTACCTTAAAGTGGGAGAACTCACTGGATGATTTCCTTTCTCAAAAAAAAGGTGTGGTTGAAAGTCATTCAACATAGTTCAGAAAAAGCTGGTCAGTTGGGTATGATTACTATAATAAGTCCTCAATTATCTTCTCCAGCTCTGGATCGAGAGTGAGTGTCAGTCTTATACTGACTAAAACCCACTCATAGTCCTTCAGTTACCCTTTACATTTCAGGGGTACTGTGACTCTTTGGAACAACCCTGCAGTCTATATTAGACTTAATAAAATTTTACGTTTTACATCATAATTTAAAATCTTCTGTATATATAAAATTCACAGTCCTGACTCACTGACTAATTAAGGCCCAGCCCAGGCCAGCCCTTGGACCTAGAAGTAAAATTTTGTGCGGAGGTTTTTTTTTATTTTTTATTTCGCGTTTGACCACTATCTCACCTGATGGTAAGCGATGATGTGGCCGACGATGGAGCACGCTTGCCTGGAAGTAACCTATTCACTCTTGACTTAAAAGACCCCTGGGTTGTAGATAACAAGAAACACAGACTCCGACAGGGAATTTCACTCCTTAGCTGTGCGCATAATGAATGTGTTCCCAAAACGCTTTGTACGTATGGGTGGGATGTCCACCATGTATCGATGGCGCAACGCCGTATGTCTAGTGTTCCCGAAATGTAATCGATAGAAAACCGACAGGCCAGCAACTCGGCATCGATGCTCAAAGCTTTGGAGTTTTGGAGCTTCCTTTTATGATTTACACAAAGAGTATGAAAGGATATTTTGCAATTCAACCTCTAAGGGACTAAAAAGACGCGAACAGCTTATTATACGTGTAATTTTAAAGACACAAGAAGTCATCTTAAAACATAAGATGACTTTTTGTATCTTTGAAATTATTCAAGAAAACTCCCATGTAGTCTCAACTCAGCTTGATGGTTGACATATCAATCATCTTCGTATTAATCGTCCTATAGCGTTGTCCTATAGTTACTTCAATTATAATATTTTCAGCAAAATTGTTGGCATACCAAGGGTTCAACGTTTGATAATTTGGATTTCTTCATCCCAATAACGGAGGATCTATATAAATTATTCATCACCTTTTCTATTGAGGGTTCATTTTAAATATTGAGGAATCCTTTAGGATAATGTTTTGAACCCCTGTTGATAGGAAGCCCCGAGTATGTGCTCGTTGGGCTTATCTCATAATCCACTGAGCGCGTTTATATGGCCGAATAGTCTATACTCAATAGCTAGGTTTTGAAAGGTTGTTGGGTTATTAGCCTTAATTTCTTAATTCCTTCAGCATATGAATTTATTTCTGATAAGGTTGCCTAATAACCATAATTCAATTTTATAAATATAAAAATACTATCGACTTTTTACTTCACAATTTATATTTCCCACCGATAACAAATCTATTATTTCTAAGAATATTGATATAGGTTTCAGCTGTGACAGCCTATATGAATATCGGAGCGGTCTGCACCGATCAGAAAGGAAATTGGAAGTATATGACTAACGTGTGTAGGGTGCTAAGTTGCCGTTGAATGGCATTGAATTAGAAACTATCTTTCAAATCCCTTGTGTTGCTAGCAATGTATATGTAGGTAATGTGTGTTTTCTACATTGAGTTGAGACTACAAGGGAGTTTCCTTGAATAATTTTTGTATTGTAATTGCTTTAACTGATTCCTTCATTGCGTTATTTTCCAATCCTACATTCTGAGCTTATTCTGCAGCTCAATTTATCACCAATCTTATTTCCCTCAAGGTAAACTATAATGCAGCCATTACTTTCGTATTGGCGTCCCCATCCACCTGGTTCCAATCTAATCTAGTCCGTGATATATTGCTTAGTAATTCACCAAGACCACTTGATGAGTGTGTTTCGACTCAATAACACGCTACACCGTATAATTTTACGATATACTATTATATTTAGAAAGTCCTTGTAGCATCATTGTTATGCCACGCTGAAGTATCTTTTCTGGTAGATTTTATAGTTTCAGCTTCCTCAATAATGACATTAGTATTTACATTTTGCATTCCGAAATTTTAATTATGTGTATCATGATGGGTGTTGTTCTTGATTTATTTTAGATTAATGGCTGTTTTATTGAGAATAAAGGTGACATTAATTGTGTGTTCTTCATTTTGTATTTCAACTTATGATTCATTCTTTGTATATTTTGTTTTGTTGTTTAATTTTTGGTTTGCGTTTATGAATACTAACTTTAGAAGTTCGTAAATGGTTATTGTTATAACCATCATTCAAACAGTTTTCAGTGCACTTATAAAGCCAGTTGTCAGTGCTAAAAAGCAATTCAATGATATCTGCATATAACACTTCTGCCAGATCTATGCAACAGATGCAAACCACTGCCAAATGGATTTAGACAGCAGATGGGAAAGTTTATGTAATTTACATAGTTGGGAGCTTGGCAGGGAACATTTAGGGTAATTTTTCAAGCTTAGAAACTGGATTAAAATAGAACAAAATAATAGATTTAGTTGTAATGAAAATCAAAATACTTGAAGCAAAGGAATCTAGTTCCCGCTATCCCTCACTTAGTCTGTATATAGACGTTTTTCAACTCGTAATTTTTAATCCAATGGTTCATAATAGATTTAGACATTGGATTTTCCTGATCAGAACCAACACATTGAGAGGATTGTGTGCTTGAAACTGACAAACGGTATTGCAGACGATTGTCATTCCTTTATCCAATTATCTTTTTGTGGCTTTCTATGGCACGTGTTTTTATTGATGTAGTACCTACTTTCTTAATTACTAAGTCTGGATTCATGTCAGTCAGCCTTATAATGTTCCCACTGTTGGGACTCAGGCCTTTTCTCTAGGAGAGGGAATGGGTTGTAATCCACCACGCGGGCCCAGTGTGGGTTGGTGGATGTCACATGTCTTCGAATTTTTGGTTCTAGGACATGCCGGTTTCCTCACGATGTTTTCCTTCACCGTTTTAGCAGTGGTGATGAAATAAATTACACAAAGTAATGCGCCTGGCTGGATTTAAACCCGCAGTCTACAACTCGTAAGTCGGGACCGTTACTACTCGGCCACCACTGCTCATACTCGACCACCACTGCTCATACGTTGACGAGATATTATGGATTATTAATATGATTGATACTCATGTACATAGTTAAAGCACATATCTGAATTAATTTCTTTACAAGCAGCTTAGCATCCATAAACGTTATTATATCTAAAATCATTTTTTTTAAATTGCATTCTTATATTTTTGTCTTTAATATTATCTTCTAACTATACTTCCTTTATTCCAGTTGTAACTTTTTTTTTGCATTCCTGTATTTTGGTCTATATTGTCTTACAACAAAATTTCTCTAAATTACTATTACTTTTGTAACTGTTTCAACAATACTCCCATATTATATGTGGGAGCTTGTAAATGGCTCGTCGTAATCTACCCTGTCGTTATATTTTATATTGTTAGCTGTAAACCAACCAAGCAAAATTAAATATTGCACTATACGACAGAATCTTATCTCCTTTCTTACGAGTTTTAAATCTCAAATGCTTAAAACTTCGTTATTTAAAGTGCTGCGCAATTTTCCATAATTTGCTTCACAGTAAACATATTTTATGACTAGTGATGAAGCATCTACTTCTAAACTAATTTTATGTTCATTACAGCGTAAAGTGCTAGGAAATTGCACTTCCAACTTTGATTAACTTGTACGAGCGTAAAAAGTGGTTCATTTTGCAAATGACAAGAAAAAAATAGGAGCTCGGTTGATAGCGCGACTGGTCTTTAGTAAATTGCAAGTAAGAAATTAAGTAAAATTGTAGGAATTTCTTTCTAATAAACTAACGCGCTTTTTGCAAATGATTCTTCATTTCTCTTTCAGTTAGTACTGCTATGAGTACAGGTTTCCATCAGTCCAAAATAAACGTTGATAATAGAAACGTCTTCAAATACCAAATCTTTATGATACCTAGCACCTGTTCCTAAAACATACCGATGAAAGCCATCAATCAGTTAAAGATTTTGCAACAATAATCGACACATTCTTTATACTCGTAGTTTTACAAGTATCGCTTACTGCTTCACATACTGAGAAACAAATTAGTCAAGCAGTAACAAATTGGTCATCTACTATGGTACCAATATTCATTGACGATATTGCAATATTATAATAACCATGCTTTAGGTTATTAGAAGCATGTCATCAGTATAAACCTGACACTATCCGCAGGAGAACCAAGGTTACCAACATAGCCCAAAAAATCGCCAAACTTAGTGGCAGTGGGCAGAGCACATTGCTCGCAGAACAGATGGTCAATGGGGACGAAAGCTTCTGGAATGGCGACCACGTACCGGAAGACGCGGCGTTGGAAGGCCTCCCACAAGGTGGACCGATGACCTGGTGAGGGTCGCGGGAATTCGATGGATGCAAGACGCACAGGACCGGTCACGTGGACGTCTTTCGGGTAAAATGATGATGATGATGATGAAGCCTATAACTCCCTTTCGCATCATCCAGAGCGAGAAGTGTCATTGATGATTTTACACCTAAAAAAAAGCAACAAAACAACTAGAACTTCATTAAATGTCCTCATGAATCTGTCGGACTTTAACTGAAAAAAACTGCACGGTTTTCTTCAACAACTTTTGGCCAGTCTGCTGGAGGTCTTGCAAAATTTGATAAACTTTTTTGGGCTGGCATGTCGCAAGCAAGACTTTAATACGGACCCCGTCACTCTCTGCACCAGCATTTCCTTTTTGAATCTAAACAAAGCACCTAGCTGTCTAAATTTGACCTACGCTTTCCGTGGTTTCCATAAATCAAATAACTCTCAAGTTCTGACAGGTACCTGAACCAAAACATTCGATTATTTCTAGACATTTTCCATCCTGGTTTATTTCATTCCAACATTGTATACAAAAGGAGTATACAGACACATTTGCAAATCAATCGGGAGTAGTTTACATTTCAATTTCTGTGTTTACGAGTCCTAATTGATCTTGGAGTATTTCATTGAAATGAACTAGATGTGAACTGTAGAATTCACAGTTGGAGACTATATTGACTGGCTGTATTATAAAGTTTTTGAATTTGGTCAGTTGAAACAAACAGGAGTCTTTTTACCTTTCTACTAGCCCTAAGCATATCCTAACATTCGGTTGCAAGTCGCAATAAGTTGATTTTTTGGTATCTCTAAATGTCATCTTGTTGGAACCTGAAACAATCATTTTGATGAAGAAAAAAAAACTGAAAAGAAGGAAACTGGAAGTCTCTAAAAAACCCAAGACCTAGGCTGGCCGAAGGAAAGAAAACCTGGCCACATGGAGATTTATATAGATATATTTATTATTAGATAGAGTTCAAATATGGTGCATAGAAAAACAGAAGAAATATAAATAATAAGAAATATAGATGTAAGATAAAATAAACCTAGACTCTATAATTAATATATAGAAAACTACGTAATGGTAATAAGGCAGAGAACAAGATTAAGTTAAAAGAAACTCAATTAAAGAATGCACTGAAATTGCTAACGTAAGAAAATGAAAATCTTGCGAGCATTGGAGAAAATATTCAGATTAAGCGGTAAATCTGTAGTAAAAAAGGAATAGAGACCGGAAACACAAAAAGAATCCAGTTAGAAATAAAATATAGGTTGAAGATACAATAGTTTAAAGATGCGTTCACTAAAGCATCCAGGAATTCCAATTACAATTGTTGAAATCAGCTTAATACCTACTTAGCGAATCGGTGTTTACGATTCGAGACCAAACCGTTTCTATACGCTCTAAATACTTCAAATATCAGGAATACTTTGCTAAGTAAACATGACAAAACTATATGTTTCTAAATAGAAATATCGCATGTTTTAAACACATAAAATCAAGATATGAATGAAATAAAAGCCGAAGAAATTTCTCTACATCTTTCTGGTCTTAAAAACTAAACGTTTGCTAAAGTACAACATGTTATTTTGTTTGTTGAAAGAAAAATCGTGTAAAGAAAACATGTGCTAACGTGCGAGAGTCGTAATAAAGCCGGTTATACAAGTGCGACAATGGAAGGACGTAACAGAGTCCTTACGTGGCGTGGTGTCGCGTTACGTGGGCGTAAGGCCGGGGACACATCAGCGAATATTGACGGCTTCTGCGATTTATGAATGAAGGAAATAATGGGTGTTTTGAAGCCATTATTGAATGAGACAGAAAATGTGTACGGTGTATTTGGGTTAGCTGTTCCTATTTCTGAAATGTTTCATGATAACATTATTTGAATTTATTGAAACGTATAATAAATTTATTTTTACATAAAGCTTGCTGAAAATTTAGCGTTGATTTATTTTTTCAAGACCGCTTAGCCGTTTTGCACTGCGCATTGTGACTTCGAACATCTCACATTTTTTTCATATTCACAGCGCGAAAAAAATTACAAAAAACTATTTCTAAATTAAATAAAAAACTTATACCAAATTAAAACGCAACATTCCCTAAGATAAATCCAAAGACATGTCACAAAAAAAGTGCTAAATTAAAAAGATACTGAACCGTCTCAAGATGCGGCGAGACTGTCTGAAGCTGAGACTCAGCGACCCAAGTCCTGGGTCCCTGTCTTTCCATGCTTCGGACTCGGAAGAAGAGAGTTCAGATCGAGGCAGTAGAAGTACCAGGAGTGGAGTGGAAGAACCACATGTGTTGCCTATTACTGTCACAGCTGCTCAGGTAATTATAAATGATGATTTTTTGTTTAAGAATAGTGTCAAGAGATGGCGACGCGATGTACAAAATGAATCTAACATGGATTCTGATACAAAAAACAGATTTTTGTTTTAGTGATTGGGATTTAGCGTAGTGACTTAGTGGTAAAGGCCTGGCCCTACGAGTCATACGTCTTGAATTTTATTTAAATAGAATGGTGAAGGAAAATATGGTGAGGAAATCGGCATGTCCTTGAACCAAGAGTTCGAAAACATGTGACATCCACCAACTGACACTGGGCCCGGCTTACTCCTTTACACACTTTACGGCTTATTCCTTTTTACAGAGAAGAGACCTGATTTTCAGTAGTAGTCATTATAAGGTTGATTATGCTATGTTTATGTTATGATTGGAAACTACAAATCATCCGGCTCAAAGGACATCTTCAACCGACATGGTTCTTCGAACCGGATGTTAAAATTTTGTTAGATATAGGGAGGCAGCTAACGTGTTTACGAACTTTTAAGTTTTGTTTAAGCGAATTTTAATGTGCGTGTAGTCTCATTAAGGCATTTAGCCTCATTGTTAGCCAATTTAGAAATGGTATTTTGTATGATAATGAATCTGATTTTATTATTACCATCATAAGTTCAGTGTATAAATAATACTAGCTTCTGCCAGCGGCTTCGCCCTCGTGAAAGTAGGTATTTCCTTACAAACTTTAGACCCCTGTTTCATCCCCTTAGGCGCTGAAATTGGTACATGATGAACATCCCACCTATAAGCACAAAACGTTTTGGGAACACATTCATTGTGCGTACAGCTAAGACGTGGAATTCCTTGCCAGAATCTGTGTTTCCTGATGGCTACAACCCGGAAATCGACCGCATCGTCGCTTTCCATCAGGTGAAATAGCGGTCAAGCTCGAACCTATCAAGAATAAAAAAAAATATTTTTTTTGAAAAATCCTTTCTTAGTGCTCGCCTATGTCATAAAAGAAAATCTTTTGAAAAATTTCACGGTCCTAGTCCCCAATAGTTTCGGTTGTGCGTTGATATGTCAGTCAGTTTCTCCTTTTATGTATATAGATAAAATGTCTATCTCAATCGATAAATAAATCTATAGCTCAATACTTTGATCGTTGAGCTATTAACTCACTCAGTACCTGTTACAATATTAACCTTTTCACTAAGTAAACGATACTCTCTTTCGCCCCTAATCAGTGAGGAAGCAATTAAGCTACCACGAGGCAAATTACTAAACAAAATATACCTACTTATTTAGGGTTCAGTGCAAAGCATGGCAGGATATTTTCTTTTCGGGTCAGTATATTTAGTAACATATGCAGCTCTATCATATATTGGCCACATATTTATATCATAAAAGGTGAAGGTGGTTGTGCAGATGACATAAGTCCTGTAAAAGCCATCCACAATCGCTTACTGTTCGAGGGAAATGAGGAAATTAGTTTGAGAGAAATGAAAAGTTTAAGAATATAGGTACAGATGGGTTTAACCTCAACAAAATCTCCTTATTTTCTTGGCAAAACTAAAACTCAAGATATTTCTTTTATCCAACTATTTACAGATGCCTACTGGGGCCAAGGGTCTGATTCTGAAAGGAAGACTCGGCCCTGGTACGAAAGGCAATGAAGGAACAGGAGTGGGTTTTTAGTCAGTAAAAGTCTGACACTATCTCCCGCCCCGCCCAAGGGCGGGGGATGTCATAAGATGATTTTCCCACCGAAAAAAAAAAACTATTTACAGATACTTTTGATTTGTCGAAGTCAGTCAGTCAGTCACACCAAAGATGAAGGAACCTACGTTCCAAAGTCATGAAAAAATATCAATTATTACGAAATAATAGTAACATCGTTAATAGGTATTAAAATTGAACATCACATATTATATCAGAACAATGTTAAAAGCGTTAGGAAGAATAATAATAACGCTTCGGCAGAATCTTGAAACTAACGGTTCACTTCAATTTCCTAATTACGTTTGTAAATGACTGGTCTGTTGGTCTAGTGGTTAGTGGCCCTGACTGCTATGCCGGAGGTCGTCGGTTCGATTCCTACCCAGGACAAATGTTTATGTGATGAGCACGATCATTTGTTCTGTGTCTGGGTGTAATTTATCTATATTAAGTATGCATTTAGATATATTTAAGTAGGTATGTTTATCAGTTGTCTAGTACTCATAACACAAGCTCTGCTTAGCTTGGCACTGGACGGCGTTGTGTGATAGCTGTGCGAAAAAAGAAAAACGTTTATCACAACACCTATATCTTTGTCCCAATTTAGATTTTTTTAACCAATAGTTACGGAACCACACACCTTTTGCCTTCCAACTTATACTACGTCATTTTTTATAAATTAAATAAATACCTGAATATTTAAACCAAAAAATGCCGAATATTTAACGTTATCACGACAGAGTAATTAAAGAATAACAAAAAACGGGGTTCGCTTTCCCAGAACAAATTGTTTGAGGGAAGGTTGAAAAAATAGTAATAGCCGAGTGGGCGGAAAAGGTATTGCGTGATTTATCCATAGGTAGGTTAGGTAGTATATTATATAAGTAGGTACCTGTTGTCGCAAGACGACGGGAAATGTGACAAAAGGTGAAGGTGAAATATTTTTGGGTTGGTTCTATACTCGGAGGTACTTTTGAGGAGTTCGTGGCTAGAATAATAACAGCCACACGGATCGATCTCCAAAGTTAAGCAACACTTGGCGAGGTTAATTTGTGGATTGGTGACCATCAACAAATCGAGAATCCTCCGTGCCTCGGAAGCCATGTTAAGCTGTTGGTCTGCGCTGTCATTTTTAGATCTTTGATAGTCGTTACGGATTGTCTGCAGCCAGGATATCTGACAGTGGTCTTGCTAAGAGATATCGTGCTGACCAATTAGTGGGTTGTGGAGCTTAGATTTAAACATCACAGTGAAAATATTTACTACTAGTTTCTTAGAGCGACTTTACTCGAATGAAAATCAGGAACTATCATGGTCTACCTATGTGTCAAAATTTATCCCAATCCATTCAGCTATTTGAGCCTACCAAACATACACACATACAAACTTTGGCCTTTATAACATTTGTGTGATTCAACATCTGTGATTAATATTGATATAACCTGAAACTTGAAGCCTCTTACAAAATAATAGAAGAAATATATGCGCTTGTATCGCCAATTTGATAACCAAGTTTCTTCTAAATTCTTCCACATCAAAACGTACACATAGCGATACACGCTAATTTTATATCCAATTTTTTTCGAAATTCTTCCACATAAATCGAAAGTGCCACCTACCCACCTTTCACCATATACGAAAAGAAAGGGAAATGAAGGAACCACCCCCAAATATTACCGTGTAAAATACGATCTTCAATCATATTCTGTCATTTTTATGAGCGCCATAAATTCCTTCCGTGTGTATAGTACTTAGGGTGCTTCTCACCGGAGCGGAGATGTGCGAAGTAGCTAGGCGATGCGTGAGGAAATAATACCACCAATAGAATCCTTTAATTTTCCAAGTAATACGCTATTTATGAATGGACAACCACAGACTAAGCTGTAAGATCAGACTGTGTTTTGTGTAGACAACCACAGACTATGTAGATATCAGTCAACTGTGTTTATATAATTATATATTATTGTTTGTCTATAGTGCAGCACAGTTATGCTCGGTTTGCAAATGGCCCGACAGTTTACTATATTTTATTGTGCGTCTATTTGGGCAGAATAAACATGTTTTCTTTCTTTCTTTCTTTCTTTCTATTTATACTACATGTGATAGAAGAGGGATAGAAAAAACAAGGAATGCATAAGAGTAGAGCTTGCACTCAAAAGGGTGAAGGAAAACGTCGTGAGAAAACCGGCGGCATGTCCTATAATCAAAATTTTAAAGACATGTGACATCTATCTATCCGTACTGGGCCCGAATGGTGGATTACAGCTCATTTATTTATTTATTTAATAAAACTTCATGCAACACAAAAGTACAAAGTCGGACTTAATGCCTTAGGCATTCTCTACCAGTCAACCTAGGGTGGTGAAGAGAAAATGTGGCAGGTGCATAAAAATACAAAAGAATATTAAGAAAATAAGAGTTCAAAAGTATATATATATATATACAAAATAAACATACATATATAATTTAATATAATATATACATATATATTCATATAAAGTAAAAGAAAGGGGTTATTGAGACGACTTCACTATTTGTCTATTTTCTTGTGTATTTGTGTTTTTTTTTTCTCATTCCTTCTTCTAGACAAACATTAAAGCATAATCAACATTAAAAGGTTGATTATGCTATAATATGTGCGAGGGATGTGTGTGAGTTATATAATCAGCAACCCAATATGTATCCTCGAAATACTTAGCTAAACACCGTTTCACACAGCTTCTCTAGGAATCCTCGTTCTCGTACAGTGTTGTTCTACATTTGCACAGCGCCGCTTCACATCCCCTTTCCGCCTAGCCTCGCCCATCTCTGAATTGAAAAGCTCCTACTCTCAAGTGATCGATCACGCATGTTAGTACTTGTATCGAGATGCTTATAGATCAAAGTTCGACTTTGACAGGTTAGAACTTTGTTGGAATTTGTTTCATTTTGTTGGTAGAACTGGTGGAGTTTCTTGAATAGGAAAGCAGTAGGATTAATTTGCATATTTTGAGTGATATGTTTTGTGACTTGCGACTGATTTTTAAATGGGTACGAAGCGTTCTTTATCGGAGGCTCGAAATAAAATGACATTCTCTTTGTAATGACAAATATCGAAAGATCGAAACAGTTAGGATTGACCAAGTAGCTTTTGGATAGAGCATATTCTTTTTATTTTTATATAATGCACACTACACATGCAAAAAAAAAACGATACAGTCAAATGGGGTGAATAGAAACTCAGGGATGAATAGAAACAAAACTTTAAAGCGTATTTTTATGATATTTGAATAATTTTTGCAGTATATATAACTATATCAAATTGTTGATGAATTTTTATTCTAAAAAGTCGATGCTTTGTTAGAAGCCGATATTATGGTATCAAAGTGAAAAACCAGACCAAAGTTTTGTTTCTATTCACCCCATTTTACGTAGTGCAATGTGCAAAGGCAAGCTTCCCAGAACTTGAGCTTTCTTATAGTAAACCTCTGAGTGAAAGTTAGATTTACGTAAGACAGTATATATAAGTGCACAAAAAAAATTTACAACTACCAAAATATACCCTTACGAGGGCCCTTCCCCACTCGTCTATCGTCAACCAGAACATGGTTTAAAAGCTTGCCGGTTCATCCAACGCAATCCAACGCAATGTCTGACAAAAAGGCAACGCGAAAACAGAGAAATAATACCTGAAAGCTCTGCTGGCACTTTATAATACCGTCATTCACTCGAATATTTCACAAAACTTGTTCTAGGAAATACGAGTTTTTTTGAACACTGTAAAAAAAATTTGGAAAAATTTTTGTCACTCAGAATCTTGACTATATTTTAAAAGTTTCTATTGTTATATTATTTTGACATTTAAAATTTTTGAGTACATTATAAAGGGTCAAAGTTCATGCAAAATAGCAGATTTTCAGAAGTTTTTACTGGATTAGTTTTACACAAATTTATAAATTGATTTCAATAGAAGCCTAGATAATATCCACAAGATATCTGTGTTTCCAAAATATCTAATGAAAATTGTGTAATAACGTCACAATCGTGTAAGAGCGGTTGTATGAAAAACAGTGAAAATGTATGTCGGGTTGGACGTTCTTAAGTAAACTAAATAAATATGTGAATAATATGTGTGATGGTGTATTTTTGTGGTGAAGCACATGATTCGCGTAGGTACATCTCGGATTTTTTTTACATCTTATTTATAAATAAGATGTAAAATTTACTGTATCTAAAACGCGAAAAGAGTCTGTTCATGATGATGGCGAAATTCAAAACTCATAAAAAAGGATTGAAAAAAAATTGTTTCTTCATATTTCATTTGGTATTATTAGTCATGTAGTTCTTAAACTTTACATGAATAGAACATTCGACTGAAAAACGATTTAATTACAAGTACGCGAGTATCTTTAATTAGCATCAATAACACTCACGATATCAAAAACCTTCCCATACTCTTTAGGCGTCTAGTTACAGTTTCTAATAAAAACCTTTAAGTAGTTGGAAATATGGAAAGACTTTTCTAATAAAACTACTAAAGAATCACATTTAATCACTTGTAGTCTCTTCTTCGTCCCACTCATTTTATAATAAGAAAAACTGGGCAAGTTCGAGTTGGACTCGCGCACTGAGGGTTCCGTACAAACTTACCTATAATGTAAATACCGAATGGAGCCTCGAAGATTTTTCCGAAACGCAAATAAGTTTTTTTTTTGTGACGTAACAAAAAATTAACTGTTTTCAGATTTATTTCTATGCTTGTGCTATGATACCTTGCTTTATGCCAAATTTCAGGATTCTGGGTCAACGGGAAATACCCTATGAATTTTGATTCCCTTGAGAATGTTGAAATATACATTTTTTGCGACATAAACAGCCTTATCTTTTTTTTTCGTTTACTTAGACGTTAATTTTTTTCACAGCTTCAAGGGACTGCAGATTTGAGTATATGGTTTTAATTTCAACTCGATACCTCCACGCGTTCCCGCGATAAAGGGTCTTGACAGACAGACAGACGGCCAACAAAGTGATCCTATAAGGGTTCCGTTTTTTTTCCTTTTAAGGTACGGAACCTTAAAAACAACGAATGCAAAGCAACGAGAAATTTTCATTCGATGAAAATCAATTTGCATCAAGAAACTCTGTGAAGAATTCTAAAAAAAAGGTATTACTCGAGCGAAATGAAAAAGCTCCACGTATTTTAAAGTTTGATGAAAACTGTCGTCAACTTTTTTTCCCTTTGAAAGGGGAAGAAGGATTTTTATTTAATCATCTTTTTGTTGGGATGCATGTACGTATGCATCTATCTGTATTCTGCTTAAGTATCTTAAGGGATGGGAGAAGTAAGCCTTAGGGCCGATTCATACCGAAATAGCAGCGGTCGGCAGTGACAGGACGAGCGCTTTTATGTGAAATAATATTATACTTTATCTACATACTTAAAAGACCAGTATCGCTTGAAAGACTCAAGAAGGGCAAGCGGCCGCCCACGGCGTTGCGAGCAAGAATCACTTGACTGATTCTGCCAGCGGCCGTGCGTGCCTGCCAGCGGCTGACTGCGGTGGGCTCTGCCAGCATTTTCCCGTCCCTGCCAGGCACTGCCACTGATGCGGTTTTGTTTATTAGGTGGGAAATCATCCAATGAATTCTTTCGCTCTAGAATGGAGCGAGATGGCGTGTCAGACCTTTTACTGCCTAAAACCCACTCCTACCTGGACCTCCGGGGTTCCTTTTCGGACGCCCCATGGGCTCAGTAGGCTTCGACCCTGCTGGGCGCCTACGGTTTGCTGACATCTCTTTGAGGGGCGCGTGGAACACTACGTACCATCGACGACTTGGGCTCGAAATATGTGGCTGGAAATCTTGATCAGGGTCCCGGCGGCTGGGGCTTGAGGAAATCCGTTCCCACACGCGTGCGGCTGCCTTCATCGCCAGCATTACTTCTTCGCAGAAGGTGGCGTCCGCTTGCCCTTCCTCCTCGCTCCAGATAATGGCCTGTAGCAGGGCTCGGTGCGAGAGCTCGTTGCCGCCGATTACCCCCACGAGGACAAGGCGGTGCTCCGCCCAAGGGGAGCACACCTCCACCGTATGCTCCACTGTATCCTCTGGGCTGCCACTGCGGTGTGAAACGGCCCTTAGAGCTCAGTAAATGATCTTAGTGGTGTGCGTTCAAAACTGTGCGGTTTATGTTTGCACTGAGGTAGAAATTCTGGATAGATGGTGGGGTACTTTCATTTTTTGACATGAAAAGTTTAGGAAAATAGATGTTGAATTGTAACTGTCAGTTTGTTTTTACCTTAATAAAAACTGCGTTTCTCGGTTTCCTAATCAAATAACATGCAGTACTGTAATATGCTGACATTTTGACAAAATTCCGTCTTCACAACTTTATTTGTTCAACCCTTTATTTTACATTAAAAACTGTCTGTCTGCGAAATGATGTCTTCCTGGATTTTTGATGCGTCTTCTTAACTGTGTATTTTATAGGATAAAAAGTTACTTCTAGAGCGTAAAACAATTTTACAATTTCTTCGAATTGTGAATAGAATAGAATAGAATAGAATAGAATAGAATAGAATAGAATAGAATAGAATAGAATAGAATAGAATAGAATAGAATAGAATAGAATAGAATAGAATAGAATAGAATAGAATAGAATAGAATAGAATAGAATAGAATAGAATAGAATAGAATAGAATAGAATAGAATAGAATAGAATAGAATATCGTTTATTTAATAAAAGTGGCACATTTAAATTAAGATACAATAAAAACAATTATGATGCATACATTGCATTTTTGCCTGAACTAGGTTGGACTAGGATGGTTGGTTATACATGGTATATACATATATTGTACTTTTTTTACAACGTGTACCCTAAAACAACTTTTTTAACTTCTGTCTAATACTATCGCGAATAGAGTATAGATATCAGTAATTTCGAACCTAATTCAAAAGTACTATCATGAAAATTACGTTAAGACCTTGTGAGTCTAGACAAGACATGCTCACGCAACCTGAATTGTACCTAAAGAAATATAGTCTATTACGCTGTCAGCTGTCAACTGTCAAACTGACTTGCTGTCATACTGTCAGGCTGTTGAGAATTCATTACTTGTAACGACAACCAATTATGCTTACCTACTGTTTCTGCAAAGGGCAAAGTATATTTATTTTATAAGAGGATTATTCTTTATTTCAATTAATGATGAGTCTGGTTTTTTTAGTGGAATTGAAAAGAATTGGGTCGGTCTGTATTTATATTTTAAGGGTAGCGTTTATTTAGCTTGATTTTTAATTCATTGGTGATCTTTCAGTGAATGAAAGATATTATGAATGAATATTAATTACCTTTTATATGGGTTAATATTTATATGTACATTCTCTCTTATATTCTATATTGTTAAAATGAAAAAAAAAAATGAATAATGAGTACATTTATGTTCCCGTAACTTGACAAACTTGAACAATGGTGGCCCAGCTAGGTGCATTACTTTGTGTAATTAATTCATCACCACTGCTCTTAAAACGGTGAAGGTTTAAACACCGTGAGGAAATCGGCATGTCCTAGAACTAAAAATTAGAAGATATGTAATATCCACCAATCCGCACTGGGCTCGCGTGGTGGATTACGGCCCATTTCCACTCCTAGAGAGGAGGCCTGAGACCCAGCAGTGAATAAATTTTAAGGCTAAATTATGCTACGCTATGCTATGCTATACTATGCTCACTTGATAAAATATAAAAAAAAACAGGTGATTATTTGAGCTTGCCTCGTTGTAAAAGTGATTCGTATTCACGAGTTTTTTCACACCCTAAAAGATTTTCAATGAATTTTAATTCACCCTGTATTCATACAGGGCGAGTTTTTCGGTTCTGAAACAAAGATTGAATAGAATACGAACCATGGGAGGGTATCCACGAGCAACTCAGTTCCCCAGCAACTTTTTTGTTGTTTCTGTAGCTGTCTCCTTGTTGCGCACACGGGAAGCGACAGCGACGCGACTTTTTTGTAAGTTATCAATGAAGGTCTTCTAAAATGACGTGGCGACGTCCAGGCACTTGTCAAAATGCTTATGTTAATGATATTAGTTAGACATCAACGTCATGTATACGCTTTCAAAAGTAGAAGACCTCTCGGCTAAGTGGCGCAAATTGGTGGAGAAAATTTTCCTGAAATTGGTTCGAGGCGATAATTTCATCGCCGGCCAGTCACCAACCCCGTAGACAAAAAAGTCTCCCAGCTGCCGCATCGCTACATACGCGTACTTTCACACAATCCCGTAAACATCAAGTTTGTGAGAAACAAAATAGTTGCGGAGAGTAAAGTTGCTCGTGTGCGATATCTAAAGGATTCACATCGAAAGTTTCAAAATGGACAACATGAAATCCATTCAAGTTTTCCTGTACTTAGTTCAGAAATATCTGGAAATATTCTGTTCACGTATGATAATAGCCTAAGTTTGACTAACTGAAAACTCGTCTTTGTGTCCCTAGTCTTCATGTCAAGAAACAATAAACAACACACAAAATTTACTTATAACAATGGAGGATCTGAGAAACTACAAAAGTATATTCAAGAAATTGCGCTATTTATGCGGGTTCAATTCCCATATACAGAAAAAATATTTGTAACTCTCCAATTCCCATAGGTGACAGAAAAATTGGCAATAGAGTATTTGGTCGTAAAAAGCCCTGGCAAAATGAACACGAAAATATTTGTCCACCTTCATCGGTCATCGGTCCACCTTCCGACACTGCGTCTTCCGGTACGCGGTCGCCAGTCCAGAACCTTTCTTTCCCATCGACCATGTGTTCTGCGTGCAATGTGCCTTGCCCATTGCCACTTAAGTTTGGCGATTCTTCGAGCTATATCGGTAACCTTGGTTCTCCTGCGGATATCTTCATTTTTTATGTGATCACGCAAGGGAACTCCGAGTATAGCCCTTTCCATTGCCCTTTGGGTGACTTTGCTTCGCCCTTGAGCGGCTCGCATCCATTGGATTCCCGCGACCGTCATCAGGTCATCGGCCCACCTTGTGCTTAAAAAGGAGCCCATGACATGGATTACAACATAGAACACTTTTTATGGGATTGTTAAAAAAAGTCATCATGACGACCCTGAAGCGCGAAGGAAAACTGAAGAAATACCCAGGGGCACCGACTCCGTGGGTGTTCGGGGGCTCGAGCACCCATGAGAAATAAACAGTGGGTGCCGAGCACACCTGAGAATAGACATCAAGAAACAGATCAGTAATCGCCTTTTATGTTACGTATAAATTATAATATTTCTTGACACTAAAAACTAGTTTATTTTTTATTTATTGGTTTCATTTTATATTGTTATCAAACATATATATAAGTAGGACATTTGTTTATTTGTCGGTCGATCAGTGTGCATTTTTTTTCTCACACTTCGCCACTTTTTCGAGTCCATCAAATGAGCATGAGCACCCATGAGATTTTCCAAAAGCCAGCGCCCCTGAGGAACACAGGTTTTAGTCAGTAACAGTCCAAGCTCCCTCTCACTCCACCCAAAGATAGAGAACTTACTTGTTGATTTCACACGCAAAAAAGAAGGATACTTTTTATTAAATACCACATTCTTTCAGAGCAGCGGTGGCCGAGTGGCAACGGCCCCGACTTACGAGTTGTAGGTCGCGGGTTCAAACCCAGCCAGGCGCATTACTTTGTATAATTTATTTCATCACCACTGCTCTCAAAACGGTGAAGGAAAACATCGTGAGGAAACCGGCATGTCCAAGAAACAAAAGTTTGAAGACATGTGACATCCATCAACCCGCACTGGGCCCGCGTGGTGGATTACGGCCCATTCCTTCTCCTAGTGAGGAGGCCTGAGTCCCAGCAGTGGGAACTTTATGAGGCCGACTATGCTATGCTACATTCTTTCAGGATAATTTTCGACTGTAATGCGTGCAATACTTCAGGTAAATCTAGTTTTGTTTATACTTTTAAAACGCGAAACACCTGTAGCATGAAGCTTTAGTTTGTTTTAAAATAAAACTAGCACTCGAGATGTCTGTGGAGGCACTTAGTGTAGGTACCTTTCAACAGTGAAAAACTAAAGTTTTAATGGTTTTTTATGTTAGGAAGAAGAACGTGCTTTTAGAAGCAGGAACTAAAATATAAAACAGCAATTTTTTGTATACTTTTTTTTGAGGAGGAGAATCGTCATATAGAAATCATATCGAAGCCCGCTCTAGTGGAACGAGAGGGCGTGGCAGATTTTTACTGATTAAACCAACCCGTATATATGTATAGATTTTTCGCTACCTCAAACTAGGTCAATTTATTAGGTAGAAACCAAGTAAAGTGGTTCAAGTTTTGAAATGAGACTTTTCTTGTAGGCTAGAACAGATAATGACCTATTTTACTAAATAACTAAGGATCAGCCCTAGCTTCGCACGGGTGTTAGAAATCTTTGGAATTCTCGGTTTTCTTTACTATATATGAAAACCTTCCTCATAAAACACTGTTTCCATTGGTGAAACCTGCATGGAAATTCGTTCAGTACCGTCAAACGGGTCACCCCGTTCATCCACCCCTGCATTCCTATTCACCCCGTTTGACTGTAGTTTTTAAGTTCACGTTTAAACAGCCAAGGGACTTTGTTAGGGTTCCCGAAGGGTTCCAACGGGACCCTGTTACTAAGCCTCTGAACGTCCCTCCGTCTCTCAGCGGGCTGTATCTCATAAAACGTAAGAGATAGAGAGTTGAAATTTTCACAGAATTTATATTTCTATTGCCATTACAACAACAAATAATAAAGTCAAAAATGAAAGGGAATTCCCAAATAAAAAACGTTATTTTGTCGGCGTTTTTTTGCTTGATTATTTTTATTTATATACGGAAGCCTTCGTGTGCGAGTCCGACTCGCATTGGGCCAGTTTTTAGGGTTCCGTACCTCAAAAGGAAAAAACGGAACCCATAAAGGATGACTTTGTTGTCCGCCTGTCTGTCAAGACCCTTTATATCGAGAACGCGTGGTGCGTGGAGATGAAATTAAAACTATATATACTCACCTTGAAGCTGTGCAAAATTCAAATTACTGAGTTTATGAAAAAAACAAGATACAGCCGTTTATGTCTCAAAAAAAGTGTATTTCGACACTCTCAAGGGAAATAAAATTCATAGGGTACTTCCCATTGACCAAGAATCCTGAAATTTTGCATGGAGCAAGGTCTCATAGCACAAGTATAGGGAAAAAATCTGAAAACTGTAAATTTGTAGTTACGTCACAAAAAAAAAAATTGCGATTCAGAAAAATCTTCGTAACTCAATTCGGGAATTGAACTGTTTTCATTGGTAAGTTTGTACGGAACCCTCAGTGCGCGAGTCCAACTCGCACTTGCCCGGTTTTTTTTTTATAATATCTAAGAATTTCGAACGATTCTACTCAAAACAGATAATTTTCTACCCTCCGCCTTTAATGGTGGCTTCCAAATACTTAATCTATTCTAACCCTCAAACCTTTTAACCCAATATCTCAAAACCTCTTAACCTTGATCCAGATAATTTATAACCTTCGGTTCTGACTTGACATATTTCACGCTTAATTTACTCAGTGAGCTGACTAAGCACTTTTTTTGATGAGTCACCTCTTCAGGATTATTTTCATAGAGAATTAAAATGATGTTGTTTGAAGATTTTATTTGAAGAGACCATTTGTTGTATCTCTCCCGTATTTTTTTATTTCTTATGACCCCTGTATCTATATATTTAAAAGCGAAATACCACTCACCCGCCCTCTCGCTCCAGCCAGATTGGGAGAAGTCAATGGATGATTGCCGACCTAAAAAAAAATCCAAACAAAGTGACAATTACACGACAATCGGATTAGGCGGCGAAGCCTGAATTGCTATCATGCTTCGCCTATCTCAATTATTCTTCGATTATCTCACTTTCACACTTTATACAGATCTCTCTGTAACCATGGGTGGTTGATCGTTGGCCTAAGATATATGTGAGATTGAATGTTTTATTTGTGGTTTTGTTGTCCAGTATTGTTCTGCCCCCCTAGCCAAGTTACGACCGTTTCGTTTGCGTCGAACGCCTCGAGTAGGCCACGCCTCCGATTCCTTTGTTCTGACCACGTGACTGAGCGTTGAGATGACGTCAGAACAAAGCAACCGGAGGCATGGCCTACTCGAGGCGTTCGACGCAAACGAAACGGTCGTAACTTGGCTAGGGGGGCAGAACAATACTGGACAACAAAACCATCTACCCAGTCTTTTGCGGGTTTGCGGACGACGAGCCATAGGTAGCCGTCCGACCGTCCGGTAACCGTCCAGACTGAGCACGCACGTCTCAAAGAGATGCCCATTAGGGCTACGGGGAATTTCTGAAAATAAAAACTCGTGGTCCTGAAACGCTAAGGGCAACCGAAGGACATAGGTGTGGTTTTTGTCAGTAAAAGTCTGACACGCCCTTTCATTCGGCCCCAGAGCGAGAGAAGTCATGGGATGATTTCCCACCTCAAAGAAAAATAATCTACCAATTCTCTTCCTAACTATATTAGGGTCGGCTTTCTGTCTAACTGGAGACAGATAAAATACATGGAGCAACTGCCTATATGAGCTGTGTAATCCAGGGCCTCTAAGTTACATGACCCTAGGGTTCGGTCCCTAATAAGTCAAGCAGACGGCGAGCTACCCTTTGCTCATAGTCCGCAAGCCCGCACTTACGGTGGCCGGGGGGTCTCCTGTCGCGGCGCCGAGGGTGAAGGAACACTGGTGCGTTTTAGTCACTAGTCAGTCCTGCCCCACCTAAAGTGAGAAAAATTATTCGATGGTTTCCCACATGGAAAGATATCCGCAGGAGAACCAAGGTTGCCGACATAGCACGAAGAGTCGCCAAAATTAAGTGGCAATGGGCAGGGCACATTGCTCGCAGAACAGAAGGCCCCCTACAAGGTGGACCGATGACCTGGTGAAGGTTGCGAGAACCGATGGATGCGAGACGCACACGACCGTTCGTTGTGGCGACATTTAGGGGAGGCCTATGTCCAGCAGTGGACGTCTATCGGCTGAAATGATGATGATGATGATAGTTTCCCAGACAAAAAAAGGCATATACTGTACTATTCGTTCTATACTGTAACCATAACCGTAGCCATAATATTTGACGACATCTTTAGCAGTACAGCATACCCTGGGGACAAATGTTTGGGTAGTAGCAATATTAGTTCAGTCTAGTTGTTCGTGTACATGAAACCCAGCGAAGGTAATTTTCATACACGAGGGATCTCATACACACGAATTTAGTGTTGTTTTTTGGGTTCCGTACCTCAAAAGGAAAAAACGGAACCCTTATAGGATCACTTTGTTGTCCGTCTGTCGCTCTGCCTGTCGGTCTGTCAAGACCCTTTATCTGGGGAACCATGGAAGTATCGAGTTAAAATTAAAACCATATACTCAAATCTACGGTCCCTTAAAGCTGTGAATAAATTAAACTTCCAAGTTAACGAAAAAAAAGATACGGCTGTTTTTCGACACTCCCAAGGGAATCAAAATTCATAGGTGCTTCCCGTTGATTCAGAATTCTGAAATTTGGCATAAAGAACGGTCTTATAGCACAGGTATAGGAATAAATCTGAAAACAGTAAATTTGTTTTTACGTCACAAAAAAAAATTTTTTTCGATTCGGAAAAATCTTCAAGACTTTATTCGGGAATTAAACTAAGTATTTACGAGTACATAGGTAAGTTTGTACGGAACCCTTAGTGCGCGAGTCCGACTGGCACTTGCCCATTTTTATTTCATGAAGCATTCTCATGACAATGTTGATATTAATAAATGTGAGGCCAACTTCTTTCCATGTGGATATTTTTTCTTGTAATTTAGGACGAAAGACAGCAGTTATGCTTTTATTAAGTTACTATCATCAATACTCTCACGATATCTATCTGAGTATCTTGCCACATAAATAATATTTTTTATTTTATTTTTATCCTCATATTGGAACGCCTTGCAGCAATTACACCAATGGAGCACAATTAGTCCAGAATCTGCTACTTTCCAACATCGTGTGCGCATTGGAATAGTAGTCATCAAAGGAGTGGCGCGGCGAAGGGTCACGTCGCTCGCTTACGCAGCATCAGGCCATCCCTCCTCTAGGATTCCACATGCATCATCCCATATCGAACACATTCTGAAATGTCAAATTCGGAACCCTTATATCTCTCTTCACCCATTTGCCCATCTACACCACTAACAACAAAAATATCCTTTTCTCAAACCCTTTTTAGCGTTACACACATGAAAATTGTTTAAAAAACTTTCCGCATAATATGCGAAGTCTCATAATTGTTCCAGGCGTGTGTTGAATGTTCTGTAGCGGAAGACCCTTTCATAATTAAATAGCATGTGCTCCTGTTTATGATATCGCTTTGGATGTTCTTAATTTGAGTTGACCAAATTGAGGCGGGAATTTCACCGTGTTTTTCAAATGGCCAGCTTTAAAATTTAAGGGTTATGTGAGGTTATTTTTTTCTGCATCGGCTGGAAGTAATGGGTTTTGATTAACGTGGCACTGGTGACCGAAAAATTCTGTGGAAAACCTTATGGTATAGATATATGTGATTCAGCGGGATTTTTTTAAAGACTTACCGTGTTCCTGGAACATATAGGGCAACTGTAAGACACACTTGGGTTTAGTCAGTATAATATACTGAAACGTCCTTTTCGCTCCACTCTAGAGCGGATGCAGACATTTTATCGTGTTCCAGGGCCGCGCCCGTGTATAGCTAAAGGATAGAAAAACAGATAATACGAAAATCACTAAGTCAGTGACCGTTAAATGATACGGTCGTGAAATGGGTCTACCCATGTCTGTCCATGCTTATACCTGCCCCACAGCTGTGCCCCCAGGTTGATTAGACAAATAAAAAGGTAGTAGACGTGAAAACGGGTAGGCCGTTTTCACGTCTCTAAAGTCAACTTTCGAATAGGAATTTTACAAATTTTTTTTTTCGTGGGTAATCATGTTATAACCACTCTGGGTGAAACGAGTGTGCGTGTCAGACTTTAACTGAATAAAACTCAGTGTTCCTTCAGTTGCCCTTTTTGCGAGGGCTACGGTAACTCCTTCGAACAATCATCATCATCATCATTTCAGCCGAAAGACGTCCACTGTTGGACATAGGCCTCCCCCAAGTGTCGCCACAATGACCGATCCTGTGCGTCTCGCATCCATCGGATTCCCGCGACCCTCACCAGGTCATCGGTTCGTCTTGTGGGAGGCTAATTCCAGAACCCTTCGTCCCCATCGACCATCTGTTCTGCGAACAATGTGTCCTAGCCACTGCCACTTAAGTTTGGCGATTCTTTTTTTTCTTCGAACAATGGGCAGCAGGAATATTACGGTCATTGTCAAATTCTCGCGGGGTTCTTGTTTAAAAGTCATTCCTTTTTTGATACGTGAGTTGCTCAGTCCCTCTCGCTCACACAAAGGCGATAGGGATGTGCAGGAAAGGGATGGAAATAGGAAATGTAACAACCAACCGAAAACAATCAGGCAACACTGCCAAATTTAATGAATCGATCGAGGATAGAATCAGCATCAGCATAACCATATAATATTAGTCTGATGTTTTGTTGTTAAGAGCGTCCTTTTTCACTCGCCTATCGTCCACATCGACCATGGTTTAAAAGCTTGGTACTTCATCTAACGCAATCCAAAGCGATGTTTGGCGAAAAGGCAACGCGAAAAAAGTGAGATACCGCCTGAAAACTCTGTTAGCATTCGGTAATTCCGTGATTTACTAGAATATTTTACAAAACTTGTTCCAGGATATACGTGTTTCTTTTAAACCCTTAAAAGTTTTTGAAAAAAGGAGGAAGGTAGACACAGGAACTTTATAATAAAACAATGTAACCTAGCAGTGTTTGGGTTAATTGGAATTGTCATGAGAAATAGGCACTCTGTTTATAAGTGTATCACAACTAAAAAGTGTGAAATAAAACATAAATTGTCTTTCCTCCTTCCGGCTCCATCATTAGATCAGTTCGATAGTACCTAATAGCCAAAGAGCATCTCACGACAATTCTAATAAGCCCAAACACGGCTAGGATACATTTATTAAATTACGGAGTTCCTGCGCCTACCTTCCGGCTCCATCATCAGATCAGTTCGATAGTACCTTATAGCCAAAGTGCATCTCATGACAATTCTAATAAGTCCAAACACGGCTAGGTTACATTGATTAATTACGGAGTTCCAGTGCCTACCTTCCGGCTCCATCATCATCATCAGATCACTTCGATGATACCATTTTCAACGTAACTATTCAGAATCATTCATTTATTTGTATTGTCATAGTCACTTTACTATATCTTCATTGTGATATCTATTTGAGTATGAAGTTCCGTTGACCATTTCTGGTCTTCTTCATCAGTTCCACTTCCTCAAATGTTACTTTTTGACTGTAAATGCTTAAGTTCTTGATGAAAATACTAAAATTACCATAAGGTTGCCTATAATTTTTGAGGAGTTCCCTCGATTCCTCATGGATTCCATCATCAGAACTGGATTTTGAAAAAAAATGGGACCAATCTGGAAGCATATCCTAAAAAGGGAAAAAACAAAATTGTAAATCGGTCCATAAACGACGCAGTTCTGTGGTAACAAACATAAAAAAAAAAATGATAAAATTGATAACCTCCTCCTTTTTTTTGAAGTCGGTTAAAAAATTGTCGTAATTTAGAATCTTGACTAAATTTGCAAGGCTTCTATTGTTAAATTTTTTTTACTTTTTTAATTTGTGAGTAAATTATGAAGTGTCTTTACTGGATTAGTTTTACAATAATTTATAAATTGATTTCAATAGAAGCCTAGAGAATATCCACAAGATACTGTGTTTCCAAAATATCTAATCAAAAATGTGTAATAACGTCATAATCGCGTAAGAGCGGTTGTATGAAAAACTGTGAAAATGTATGTCAAGTTGCATCCCCATAAAAAAACAATTGTTATTTTGTTAATATACAAGGGTAGGTCAAGGTTACTGAAAAATAATTTGGACATCTAAATTTCTATTTCTATCCATCAATATTCCCACTATCTTGGCAGTTCTGCTAATGTTCAGCAAGTAATTTTTACAGTGGTAGTTTGAACTGTGAGTTATGACTGTATGACGTCAAATATCGGACGCCGTCCTTGGCATTCGGATGAATTTTATTTACTATCGAAATGCGAACTTGACCGCAAGTCTATTCGTTATAGTATTATCAGACAGTAACTGTAAAAGTCTGCATCTGAAACATAATTGGTCTACACTTAATCTGTCTTCAACGTAGTCTCGAATCTACCGATTTTTCGGAATATTAGTTTTAAAGGTAACAAAATATAATTTGTTACCGATTTATGGTCCAAATATACTAATTTTACTTGGCGAATCTCCGATTTCGCATTTTGACATTCGGGGCCACTGCTTCAACGTAGTCCTTCCCTTACTAATCTCCATGTTACGCGGTCTTCTGCAGTGTGAACCACTCGATAAGCTATGCAAAACAGGATGCAAACAGGTGTATTGTCTGGTCTTGGTAACTGCCCAGTTATTTTTTGGACTATTGTATTGAAGTATTTTCTAATCGCGCAGAAAACTCTGATTCCAACACGTAGGATTTTTTCTAGTTCCCTTACGGCGGCGGCACAGATGCCGCTATATTGTCTCCAACAGTTTTCTTAATTGTGCCTCTCCATCATGCCGTTACTCCTGCCGGTCTTGAGCGTGTCCTCCCACTCAGGCCAGTACGATGAACTTAACCAGACAATGCGTAGGTGAACGCATAATACTCTAAAAAGCTGAGGGCGTGCTTCTAGCGTATCGCGGATAATCACTTTGTCCATGCTGTGAGATTGTTCAAAAGAGTTTTTTTTTTAAATTATATTTCACCAGTTTCACACAACGCCATCTAGTCCCGAATTAAGCAGAGCTTGTGCTATGCGTGCTAGACAACTGATAAACAAACTTATATATTTCTAAATACATACAAATTATAGATAAATTACAGCCAGGCACAGAAACATTTGTCTTGGGTAGGAATCGAACCCACGACCTCTGGTATAGCAGTCAGAACCACTAACCACTAGACCAACAGGCCAGTCGTGGCCCTGGAACGCAAAAGGTAACTGAAGGAACACATGTGGGATTTAGACAGCAAAAGTCAGACAGTTTCTTGCTCCACCCAGAGTAAATAGAGTTATCTGACCACTGAACCAAAGAGATAGCCGCTTTCCTCCTATATGGCCTCATTCATACTCATGGCCGTCGATGGTACACAAAGAAGTATCCACTAAAACCACATATCGAAAGCATTGATCTTACTTACTCCGTGTCTACAAACACAATAGCCTATTGTAAAGGAATTAGTATTGTCATAGATTGCCAACCAGTTTGTTGTTTGACAAACAGTTTGGTAATCACTGTTGACTAGTGTTTGTTTCATTAACTTGTTTGCTCGTTTGTATGTAAGTACAGATACACGCATTAATGGGTTACATGTCTATTCTTAGGTGTTTAGCGTGTGAGGAGAATCCAATTAGCTTTTACTGTTCGTGACACCTGTATTTATAGTGTTTAAAGAATTTTAATGAGTGGTGTACAGTTATATTTGTTTATTTGTTTATTCTCACATCGGAACGCCTTGCAGCAATTACACCAATGGAGGTCAATTAGTTCAGAATCTGCTATTTTCTAACATAATGTGCGCGGTGGAGTGGTAGTCATCAAAGGAGCGGCGCGATGTAGTGGTGGGTCACGTACGCTCGCTTACGCAGCATCAGGCCAGCGTTCCTCCAGGATTCCACATGTACCAAATCCCATATTGAAGACATTTTTAAAATTTTAAAGCTCTTTTGATGAGTTTTTCAAAGGAAATTTATTTAAATTGAAAAATACGGAAAAATGTTATATGTCATCTTGAAATATGTGAAACACAAACTCAATTTTCCTCTTGACTTAAGCCATACACCCCACTAGTTTAAAAGGGTTGATTGACTCCTTAGGTACCTTATCATGAAAGAAAATAATCGCAAATACTATGAGACAAAAATAAAATAATCAAAACTTGTCGCTGTTTTTTGACGGGACTTTTTCAAGTGAAGTTCAGTGGCTGTTGTAATTATTCGCAAATGTAATAATAATAAAATTTATTTGAACATTATCCGACGAGCCTTTGTCACCGTCGGCGTTCCACCTGTTTTGGAACCTCATGGCCTGGCACGCGACGATGGTAAGAGACCGGACGGTATGTCTTTATTTCCATGGAAGATAGCTTTAGTGTGGGACGCTACCTGTGTCGACACTCTTGCGCCATCTCATTTTCTTAGCTCATCGTGCTGTGCTGGTGCTGCCGCTGCGGCAACCTCGAGCGGCGGAAATATAACAACCTCGTCGGCAGTTATATTTCTGAGCCGTTTGGGGTAGAAACTCTTGGGCCGTGGGGTCCGAGTGCTCATACGGTTTTTAAAGAACTATCCAAACGTTTAGTTGACACTTCGCGTGACCAGGCTGAAGGGCTGGCTTTTACCTCGGTCACAGATTAAGCATTGCCATACAACGAGGCAATGCCGCCAGCCTTTTGGACACACTTCCAGTCGACAGCCGCGATGCGGAGGAGTTTTATGACGCCAAATTTTAGTTATATATAGGGTTAGATAAATTTGCGTACGACATTGATTTATTTGCTGTATACCTTTTATTTGTATAAAGAATACAACAATTATTATTTATTCTATGAAAATTTTGTAAAATCATAAGGCATCAACCAAAACAGTCGTAACGCGAACAACAAAGCTTCAACACAAGGTACGTTCACGAAGTATGTCATAACAACAAAATTTACGGCTCAGAGGCTTTCGGTTTAACCTATTTACCTAAATCTAACCTCGTAAACAGAGTCAACAATGCGAATTCGGAAAACGCTTTGAAAATTTAAAACCTGTGAGGTTGTGAATATGGGTTCCTCTACTTGTATAATTAAAGGAGTTTTTGAAGTGTAGGTATTCTGGACCAGAATTGCGTTTATTACCTACAGGTAACTTTGTGAACTGATGTTTTTGGATTATGGGTCTGGGTACTAGTACAATTTATCGCTTAATTGAAATTGTGGGAAACAGAATGTACAGTTAAAGTACGGTTACGTTGAATATTGTTTATCTATATACATAAAAATGAATAGCTGTTCGTTAGTCTCGCTAAAACTCGAGAACGGCTGGACGGATTTGGCTAATTTTTGTCTTGGAATATTCGAGATAGTCCAGGGAAATACCTTCCCTGGACTATCTCGAATATTCCAAGACAAAACGGCGAGAAAAAATCACGAGAAAAAAAAAATCGAATACATTGCCATCTCTAATTAAAATGTCATTATAAAATAAATTATGCTGTTCTGGTAATGCCAGTAGATGGCGTTATCCTTACTATTAGGCGGTACGAAGTTCGCCGGGACAACTAGTTTCTAATAATGTTATTCAGAGTATCATCATTAACTCTACCATTTCAGCCGAAAGACGTCCACTGTTGGACATAAGCCTCCCCCAAGTGTCGCCATAACAACCAGTCCTGTGCGTCTCGCATCCATCGGATTCCGGCGACCCTCATCAGGTCATCGTTCCACCTTGTGGGAGGCCTTCCAACGCTGTGTTTTGCGGTACGTGGCCGCCACTTTAGAACCTTTCGTCCCCATCGACCATCTGTTCTGCGAGCAATGTGCCCTGCCCACTGTCACTTAAGTTTGGTGATTCTTCAGTTCGGTTATTTAGAACAATGTATTATACCTAACAGGCTAACAAAGACGGGAAAGACGTTAAAATAAAATTAGTTGATTTTAACAATAAAAAAAAAAAACAAAACACGTCACGTTTTTTGGCAGTTGTTTAAAAAGACCAAACTTTTTAACTTTATAAAACAATAAAGAGCGTTTGAGAAAACATTCGAAATTGGTGATAGATAATATCTTTATATATCTATACATATTATGTAAAAGGAGAAACTGACTGACATGTCAACGCACAGCCGAAACTACAGGGCATTGGAGCGTGAAATTTTGCACAAGGTTGCCTTTTATGACATAGATGAGCACTGAGAGAGATTTTTTCAAAATTCACCCCCAAAGAGATGAAACGAGGTACCAAAGTTATTATGGACAAACCTGCCTTCACGTGGAAAAACGTGCCCAAAGAGGAAAAACGGTGTTCCAAATCTTAACGCGGACGAAGCAGTTGGCAAAAGCTAATAAATCATAAAATGAGTTCCAGTTTTCACATTTTTTGTAGAAAAGTCACGTTTTTTCTACAAATAAAGGTCGATCTTTCACAAAACATGAAGTTAATGAAAGTTTCACTGGTTATGGGGTTTCCTGTGTGAATGATTAAGGAAGTTGTTTTCCGTTTCTGTTGAAATTACTTTGTATAATACCTTTTACTTTTCCTTTACATTTGTTTGGAAGGAGGAAAATGAAATGAAAATATTTTTACCGAAAAAGTTACGCAATACGTCACGTGTGTGAACATTTTTCTTTTTGTACCAAAAGTTCTGAATTCTGGCTGAAAGAAAGAAAATGACCTTTAGTTTCGAGTTGTGAAATGACAGATTTTTGACTTAATATAAGCAGAAACATGACTAGCAAAAGACTGATGTATTGTCAAAAACACGAAGATAAACAAATCGATAGACAAATGAAAACAAGGCAAATCGATCAGGGGCGTAGTTACTGCCGTATCCGCCGTATCAATGATACGGGGCCCCCAAGCTACAGGGGCCCCGACATTTGTGTAAAATTCGTAACATGTTATACACATTTCTCTTATTGCTAAGAGGTGATTAGTTAATTAATAATTACTAAATGATAGGATGTTCCATTTTTATAGCTCGCTCCGTTCGTTCTAGCATTCTCTACATAAGATCACAATAAAAACTTAACCTCTCTTCTATTTCAAAATGCTCCCAATAAACGAGCTCATCGGTCTTGGTCATATATAACCGGAATTTATCCAGTTAGTCTGGTCATCTCTAACGTGGCCTATCGCGACTCCGTATCATGTCTCTGTGCTAGTAGGGCCTACTTTGTAAAAAAAAAACCTCGATAACTTTTGATATGGGACCCCATAGGGACTAGCTACGCCACATCTATATACGATGGAATTGTTCGAAAGAACCACCATGGCCTTGGAACGCAAAGGGAAACTGAAGGAATACGGGTGTGGTTTAGTCAGTAAAAATCTGACACTTCCTCGATTCACCCGCTTCACCAACAGCGGAAGAAGGTATTTCACGATTTCCAAGCGTCAAAAAACAAACGATGTCCTTAAAGTACAACACAATCTTCCGCCAAAAATTTCTCATACCATTTAAGCTTGTAATATCATTCTAACCTCGTCCTTATCATTTCGTTCAGAACTTTATGATTTATTAAACGAGAGGGAATCGAATCGGTCCCGAATACCCGATAATCGATCGAGTACAAAATTGGATGACCGAATCGGGAATGACCGACACGTCCCAAGAGATTTCGGGTTTCCCGCCGTTGCTAAGATTGTCGGGAATTCTTCGGAATGGATATTGGGATTTTCTCACACGAGAAAGATGTTAGGGGCAGAACTTCTTGCGGTATTTATTGGGCATCGATTTTTAGGTTGATTTGGAATGGGGTCAACGTACTGCTTAACATAAAGGTATGGAAACGGAACTGGGTAGTTGTTGCGTATTCTTTTTGTCCTAGCACCGGTTTTTTTTTTAATAGTAGTAATAGGTCGAAAAAGAAACATTCTCGTAATAAAAATGATCCTAATGTATTATTTCAGAACAGGGTCTAATCATTTTGATTTATCTTACAGTTATCAATCATGCTAGCACCACAGTCACACAACAAATCTCACCTATTCACATTCACTCATCAATACTCTTCAACAACTCACTTGCAAACTGATATTTCCACAACCTAGGTGTATTTTTATTTGTTTTTTTTTTTGTGTCTTAAATTATTATGAAAAGTGTAGAAGTTTTCGGCACTTCTTTTTACTCAACATTATTTGTTATCTAAAAAAATAGGGCTAAGTCTAAGCTGCGAGAGGGCCCTGGTGACTTGTAATACAGGTTTCATAGAGTCCTATCACAGGCACCAATCTCTCACAAAGTTAATTCAATGTTCGTGCTCCACTGTAACCCGCATTTAGTAACATAAGTAGAGAAAATAAACGATTATTATTATCATTATTTACAAGTTTCAAGAAAAATGTTTGTGTGATGAGCACGATCAATTGTTTTTTGTAATTCATCCATAATATGTATGTATTTAGAAATATATAGTACGTTTATCAGTTGTATAGTACCATAGTACTCATACCACAAGCTCTGCTTAGTTTACGACTAGATAGCGTTGTATGATAGTTGTAGAATAATAAATAAATAATAATTCAACTGTTAAGACGTAACGGATGACATTGTGTTGGTTGCCGAGAGTGGCCTAGAGGTCCAGAACAGATTGGAGGTGTGGTGGCACAGACTGGAGAGTGTTGGCCTGAAATTGAGTAGAACCAAAACGGAATACTTGTTCTGCGATTTCGGCGGTCTCTCCAATCCAGTGCCTTTATCTCTCGCTGGAACACCCATACCGATCTGCTCCGACTTTCGGTACCTCGGGTCACTCGTCCAAGGGGATGGTGAGGTAGACCGGGACGTAACACATCGGATCAACGCAGGATGGATGAAATGGCGACAGGTCACGGGAACAACTTGTGACCCACGGATGCCCCTCAAGTTGAAGGGTAAAATCTACAAGTCCGTGATAAGGCCTGTCATACTGTATGGATCAGAATGTTGGGCTGTGAAAAAGACGGATGAAAAAAGATTGCACGTAGCGGAGATGAGAATGTTAAGATGGATGTGTGGTGTGACGAGAATGGATAAAGTGAGAAATGAGTATATTAGGGGAAGTTTGAAAGTGGCGCCAGTGACTGATAAGTTGAAAGGGAATCGTTTGTCTTGGTATGGTCATGTGAAGAGGAGGGATGAAACGCATGTTACTAAAAGAGTTATGAGTTTACATGTGGATGGATGGAGAGGGAGAGGGAGACCAAAGAAAAGATGGATGGATTGTGTGAAGAGTGATATGAAAGAAAAGGAAGTTAGTGATAGTATGACGAGTGACAGGGCAGAATAGAAGAAAAAAACATGTTGCGCCGACCCCAAATAACACGGGACAAGGGCAGGAAGATGATGATAAGACGTAACGGATATACAGACAGACAGAGATAGTTTCGAATGTATTATATTAATATAGAAGTATAGATTTTTGATACCTGTAATTCTAACTGATAAATTTATGTCCTCTGAAGATAGTAATAATAAAATAACAGTGTTGGTCGAGGCTCTTGGCTTAATAGCCAAGAGCCTCGACCAACACCTTAGGAGGCTCACGTTAGGCGGCTGGATCAAGGGCTTGATCCAGAAAGCGGTACTCCTGGACACGGCTCGTATTGTCAGGAGGTTCCTTTCTCTGGAGCCCTGACCGCCGGTAGCTTGGACCATGTTCCCGATACCGGTGGGACACTGTTTTTTATATTGTTAAATGTTTTTTTTATTTATTTTTTTATTGAAATATTTAAAAGTATAATTTATATGTTATAATAATGAATAAACGAAATAACATAATATAATATTCCACAACTATCACACAACGCCGTCTAGTCCCAAACTAAGTAGAGCTTGTGTTATGATAACTGATAAAACATACTTATATATTTCTAAATACATACATATTATAGATAAATTACACCCAGACACAGAACAAATGATCGTGCTCATCACACAAACATCATTTGTCCTGGGTGGGAATCGAACCCAAGACCTCCAGCATAGCAGTCAGGGCCCCTTACCTCTAGACCAACAGGCCTGTCATCAGATCATCTGTGATTCTGATAAAACTCTAGTTTACGTGTTTCAAAATTAATCATAGAGAGTTTTTCGATTTTCAACCCTTTTTTCCTACATCAACATTGTATGATTATAATCTCTATTGTAGGTTAGAAGGTCCACTGTTAGAAATTGGAAACAACAACATTTATTAAGAGCCATTCAGCCCTCACGTTACCTTATTCTAAATTATAAAACGTGGGTAGCTATTAAGTTTTACCTTGACCTACTTTGGTGATGTAAATAACATGAGTATATAAAGCTATTATAGCTTCTAACAGCGGTTATGCCCGCGTGAACATAATAAAAATAAGCCTATGGTCATCATCATCATCATTTCAGCCGAAAGACGTTCACTGCTGGACATAGGCCTCCTCCAAGTGTCGCCACAATGAACGGTCCTGTGCGTCTCGCATCCATCGGACTCCCGCAACCGTTACCAAGTCATCGGTCCACCTTGTAGGAGGTCTTCCAACGCTACGTCTTCCGGTACGTGGTCGCCATTCCAGAACCTTTCGGCCCCAACGGCCATCCGTTCTGCGAGCAATGCCTATGCCTATGGTCACTGTGTGATAAATTAGTATTCTATTATATTAATTAGCATCATATTTTTGAATTCATTACCTTTCATTACAAGGGCCGCGGGTAGTGTTAAAGTGAAACCCGGGGCTCTGTGACGAAGGCAAAGAAGGAACAGGAGTGGGTTTTTAGCCAGTACAAGTCTGACACTATCTCCCGCTCCGCCCAAGAGCGGGATTTGTCATTAGATGATTTTCCAACCTAAAAAAAACCTTTCTTTACAAACAAAAACAAAATTTTTTTGTCTTTATAATATAAGTTTAGAAGTTATAGGCTACAAAACACTAAGACAATGATTTTAGGATTTAAAATTCTAAAATCAGGGGCGTAGTTACCGCTGTATCAGCCATATCAGTGATACGGGGCCCCCGGGCTACACGGGCCCCGCGACGTGTGCAAAATTTAAATTCGTAACATGTCATGTTCTTCACAACTTTAATTTCTCATATTGATAAGAGGCCATTAGTGAATGAATAATGAAAACTATGATAGGATATTCTTATACTTTATAACTCGCTTGTTCTAGCATTTTCTAAATAAGATCACAATAAAAACAAACTAAACGGTTGGTCCCGGTTGGATCTTTGACAGTCGTTAGTCAGACGACAGAAAGTCTGACCATATTTCTATCCAAGGAGTATCATGTATGTTGCCTAGTAACTGATGAGTTGTGGAGGTCTGATAGGCAGTTGTTCCATGTAAAATACGGGTATTCAGTTGGATCCGGTTAGACTTGAAGGTGACATTAAAAAAAAACCGGGCAAGTGCGAGTCGGACTCGAGCACTCAGGGCTCCGTACAGACTTAACTATGAAAACAGGTCAATTCCCGAATTGACCTGTTTATCATATTTTAGTTCATCAGATTTTCATACAAAATTAAAAATATTTAAATTGAACGTTCTAAAAATTACGAAGTCTATGCGAATCAAGCGATAGTACAATAAGGGGGAGCGGGGATCGGGCGATGGTGGTGCTTGATGCGCTTGTGGTGCTTGCGTCGCGTCATACAGACGTAGCTAGGTATAGCAAAATACAGAGTTGAAATGTGTTAGATAGAACAACGAAATCTTGAAGGTTTATCTTGGTAAATTAATTATGTTTTGTAAAAAGTCATAGAACAAAAATTGTTGTTTATGATGTTAGCAATACAGTCCTGCAAGGTTGTTAGTGTTTTACAAATAACTCTGTGTATACCTTGGACAGACAGTCCAGTTGGGTAGATCTAATTTCGAGAAAGAGGTCAACCGTCGAATCCGACTCGGCTGGGCAGCGTTCAGGAAGCTGCGCGGTATCTTCTCATCCAATATACCACAGTGTCTCAAGACGAAAGTCTATGACCAGTGGGTGTTGCCAGTGATGACATATGGTTCCGAAACGTGATCGCTCACAATGGGCTTCATCAGAAGGCTCAAAGTCATCCAAAGGGCAATGAAAAGGGCTATGCTCGGAGTTTCCTTGCGTGATCGAATCAGAAATGAGGATATCCGCAGGAGAACCAAGGTTGCCGACATAGCACGAAGAATCGCCAAACTTAAGTGGCAATGGGCAGGGCACATTGCTCGCAGAACAGATGGCCGTTGGGGCCGAAAGGTTCTGGAGTGGCGACCGCGTACCGGAAGACGCAGTGTTGGAAGGCCCCCTATAAGGTGGACCGATGACCTGGTGAAGGTTGCGGGAATCCGATGGATGCGAGACGCACAGGACCGTTCGTTGTGGCGACATTTGGGGGAGGTCTATGTCCAGCAGTGGACGTCTATCGGCTGAAATGATGATGATGATGATGATTTCTAAACTCACTATATTCTTGTTTTGGTAGAAGGCATTTAAAGAAATCTATCCTTTCAAAGCTCTAATGTCAACGTCACATTCCAATTAAATGAACTACATTCAAAATAACTTACGTACAACCAGATCAATATCTTCCTCATTTCGAAATAATGAGCTCCGGCTCACTGCCACTCATTACGCGCTATACAATTAAGTTTTCCACAACCACATCATTAATTAAAAACAGCCTCGATTCTCAGTTCATTACAGGGATGGATAAAATCGTATTTCTTTGAATGGAAATCCGTTTGCTTTTTTTTCTACCCTAGCTTCTGTCTGTGGCTTCACCCGAGTGACTGTCGGAAATTATAATAAGTAAATATAGTACCGGGAGAAAACCTAAATGTCCTATTATTGATTTACATCCGTAGACTCATAGTAAGGTTCAGTTGAAAACCAGCGTCAGGCAACTGCTAAGTAGTGGCCTGGCATTATACTGAAATGGACGTATTTGGTGCAGAGTGAGGCATACAATGTTAATCTATTTAAGTTTCTATATAATTGTTACTTCGTTGTGTGTATCTGTGTGCCAAATAAACGTGTTTTTCTTTCTTTATTTTCTTTACAAGAAATAGTCTATCCATTACTATTATTATTATTATTATTTGGTAAGACACACTAGCAGCTATTAGCTGATGCGTGTGTTTCATATAGTTTGGGGATGTTTAGTCTGTCCAACCGATTTTTAAATTTATCCATGTGACTAATCCAGATATACTTTCCTCCTTTCCTAAGGCCTCCATTCATTCCTTCATTGGTACGGCTTTGGGCCACAATTTCCTTGTACTTGATTTATATTTATCATTAGACAGATTTTAATTTAAAATACCGATCATTTATAGAAAAAAAAATTGTAAGCGACTAAAAAAATATTATTCATACAATTATTGATCTATATTATTATGAATACTTTTTAATTACGAAACGAAAATCCCCTTTCTGCAAAAAACATAAACTGTCCCTAACGACGTTCTTCCTGAAAAATCTCGATACATGGCTTGTTCAAAAATCAGACTTATGTCAATCGGTTTAAGTCTGATTTTAAAACGTACTGGTTCTTGATTACTGTGGTTAACCTGTAACACAATATCGGACCGAAGTTTCCAGTGGCTACAGTAGACTACAGTAGGACATAATTAATGGCATATCGATCCGCCACGAGTGGACCGAGGTCGGCGACTGCCCTGATAACGTACTAATAGATGTACTGAGTGATAACAGGGAACAGATGATGTTTACGGGAATATTTTTGTAGAGACAACATTGATTTCTTATTTCGTAATCACGATGATAGCTATACAAGTATGTTTATTTTTATTATATACTAGCTTTTGCCCGCAGTTTCGCCCGCGTATATGAACTATAGTCTATGACACTCAGAAATAAAGCAGCATTCTATCGGTGAAAAAATTTTAGCAATCGGACCAGTACTTTCAGAGATTACCTCCTGCAAACAAAAAACAAACTTTACTTCTTTAAAATATTCATCATCATCATCATCATTTCAGCCGAAAGACGTCCACTGCTGGACATAGGCCTCCCCCAAGCGTCGCCACAGCGAACGGTCCTGTGCGTCTCGCATCCATCGGACCCCCGCAACCGTTACCAAGTCATCGGTCCACCTTGTAGGAGGCCTTCCAACGCTACGTCTTCCGGTACGTGGTCGCCATTCCAGAACCTTTCGGCCCCAACGGCCATCTGTTCTGCGAGCAATGTGCCCTGCCCATTGCCACTTTAGTTTGGCGATTCTTCGTGCTATGTCGGCAACCTTGGTTCTCCTGCGGATATCCTCATTCCTGATTCGATCACGCAAGGAAACTCCGAGCATAGCCCTCTCCATTGCCCTTTGGGTGACTTTAAGCCTTCTAATGAGGCCCATTGTAAGCGACCACGTTTCGGAGCCATATGTCATCACTGGCAACACGCACTGGTCATAGACTTTCGTCTTGAGACACTGTGGTATATTGGACGAGAAGACACCGCGCAGCTTCCCGAACGCTGCCCAGCCGAGTCGGATTCGACGATTGATCTCTTTCTCGAAGTTAGACCTTCCCAACTGGACCGTCTGTCCCAGGTAAACGTAGTCGTCTACAACTTCGAGTGTAGAGTCCCCGACCTTGATAGGAGTGGGTGCTACATGGCTGTTTACCATGACTTTGGTTTTGTCCATGTTCATTTTAAGTCCCACTCTTTCGGAAGCTCTACTGAGGTCACCAAGCATTGTACTGAGCTCCTCCGTAGTCTCAGCCATGACTACTATGTCGTCGGCAAACCGAAGGTGAGTGATGTACTCGCCATTGACATTAATGCCTAGCCCTCTCCATTCCAAAACCTTGAAGACATCCTCCATTGCTGCCGTGAACAGTTTCGGAGAAATAACGTCTCCCTGCCTCACACCCCGCTGCAAGAGGATAGGTTTCGAGGTCTGGTCTTGTAGTCGGACTGACATAGTGGCGTTTTTGTACAAACACTTCAGCACTTCGATATACCGATAGTCAATTTGGCACCGTTGGAGAGACTGCAGTACAGCCCAAGTTTCAATCGAATCAAAGGCTTTCTCGTAGTCCACAAACGCTAAGCAGAGAGGCTGGTTATACTCCTCAGTCTTCTGTATAACCTGCCGCAGCGTATGTATGTGGTCCACGGTGCTGAAGCCTTTTCGAAATCCGGCTTGTTCGGGAGGCTGGAAGTCGTCGAACCTGCGCGCGAGACGATTCGTGATAACTCTGGAAAACAGCTTGTAGACATGGCTCAGAAGCGAGATGGGCCTATAATTCTTAAGCAGGGCATTATCGCCCTTCTTAAAGAAGAGTACCACCACGCCTCTGCTCCACGCCTGTGGCGTTTTCCCCTCGAGTATGACGGAATCAAATAGCTTCTGAAGGGCCTTAAGGACCGGTTTTCCACCCGCCTTCAGGAGTTCGGCCGTAATTCCGTCCTCACCCGACGCCTTGTTGTTTTTCAGCTGCTTCAGAGCCATCCTAATCTCGTACAGGCTGACGTCCGGGATATCTTCGGTATAGTGTCGAGTCAATCTAGCTCTTGGGTCGTTTACTAGATTTACAGCGGGTTTAGCGGTAGACGTGTATAACTGTCCATAAAAAGCCTCGATCTCTCCCAGAAGCTCCGATTTGGCGGATATGACTCTGCCATCGTCGGTCTTCAGTTTCGTGAGCTGGCTTTGCCCAATAGACAGATCTCGTGCAAATACTTTAGAGCCCTTATTCCGCTCAATCGCATCCTTAATCCTTGCGGTATTAAAGCGGCGAAGGTCACGTTTCAGGGACTTCGAGATTTGTCTATTGACCTGCCGGTATATGCACGCATCGTCTGAAGACTGCAGAATCATCTCACGCCTCTTCTTCATTAGCTCGAGGGTCGGATCGGAGAGCTTCTTGTTTTTATTTGTACGGTGAGTCTTGAAAAACTTAGACCCGACCGTATGGACAGTTTCCACGAACCCATCGTTATATTCATCCACGGAGCTTCCTAGGCACTCGAAACGATTGTGGAGTTCGAGCTGAAAGCTCTCGGGGTTTTGGATCTGGATCTGTGCTGGACGGAGCGTAGACTTCATCAGTCGAGACCTTTCAAGCTTAATGTTAATATTCAATGTGCCTCTTACGACGCGGTGATCACTTCCAGTTTTCACCGCGTTGATCACAGAGACATCATTGAATATTTGCTTTTTCGTCGACAGGATGAAGTCAATCTCATTTCTAGTTGCACCGTCAGGACTTTGCCAGGTCCACCTTCTATGCTCACGCTTTTTGAAGAAGGAATTCATCATATAGAGGCCCTCCTTCTCCATAAAGCTAGCCAGTAGGTGTCCCCGGTGATTCCGACGTCCAAATCCAAATTGCCCCACTCGCAGCTCGTCACCGTCTCGTTTGCCCAGTTTCGCGTTAAAGTCCCCCATGACCACGGTGAAGTGAGTCTTAGAACCATGCATGGCTCTTGATATATCCTCATACATGGATTCTACTTCGTCGTCGGGATGTGTCGAGGTCGGGGCGTAGACCTGTATGACCTTCAGCGAATATCTTGATGATATTCTGAGTATAAGGTACGCCACCCTGGTCGACACACTCTCGATCCTCACGACATTGTTCACAAGGGACTTGTGGACGATAAACCCGACACCACCCTGGGACTGCTGGTCACCCTCCCGGAAATAGAGCAGGTTACCGGATTTGAGAATTATCGTATCCTCCCCCTGTCTTCGGACTTCAGACAATCCCACAATACTCCATCGCAACCTGCTCAATTCCTCCTCCAGTTCGGTGATCTTCTCGTCAGTCCTCAGTGTACGCGTGTTGAAAGTTGCCAGGTCGAGTCGTTTAATAGATGGGTAGCCAAATCTCATCCGGAGATTCTTCGCACCCCTTGCCTCGTCGTGGCCTTGACCGCTACCGGAGTCAAGGGTAGACGGGCTGCCGGGCACTAGGGGCCATTTTTTCCTTCTGTTTTTCATGTTGGGGGGGGGGGTTGCCATAATCGCCACGCTTGGCAGACGGGTTGGCGATCGCAGTTTGGTTGTTGTAATGCACAGAGGATGCTGCTGCCCATTCTCTGGTATGTCCCTTAGTCGCCTCTTACGACACCCTCGGGAAGAGATGGGATGGTGTTATTTAAAATATTAGTGTAAATATATTTTTGTACCCATATTTTCATATTTTTATGCACATGCCATGTTGTTTTTGTTGTCACCACCCTTGGTTAATTGATAGAGAATGCCTAACTCATTAAGTCTGCTTTTGTACCTTTGTGTTGCATGAAGTTTTAAATAAATAGGTGATGATGTTGTGGGTGGTATCAAAAATACTTTCATAAGCAATTAGAACTTCAACACAAACAGACACTTCAATTTTATTTATATAGAAGATATTGTACGCTCTGTAATGCCCTGAGAACTATGGACAGCCGTTCACCTGTCAGTGACCACGATAACGCATTAACTATTCACTGATACCAAAGCAGTACTGGCCGCAACATGTTACGTAACACGAAAGCTTGGTATTGTGACCTAATTGTTCTACTAATGTTCTGTTCCTATAAGTAACCGATCATTACTTCCAGTGGCGTAACTCGGTGACTAATGGCCCTGGGACAAGAAAAAAACTGGGGCCCCTATTTTTACGTGGGAAATCATCAAATAACTTCTTCTGTTCTAAAGGGAGGGGGATCTCTCTCCTGCTCCACCCAGAGCAGACAGATTTTTCTGACTTAAACGAGTTACCGTGATTAAAGTAGTGTTACAATCTATTTCATTTAGATTTCGAAGGTGGGATAATTTTTTGCTAGTTCAATAAGAGGTTTGCTAATCAGTTTTTGGGGGTCCCCGAGCTTGGGGGGCCCGAAACACTGCCTTGCCTAGCCCTTCAGTAAATGCGCCACTGGTTATTTTGAAGTCTATATCCTTAAGTAAAAATTGGCTGCTTTGTTATTGGGATAAATGTCCAGTCATTAGTGGCACAGTTGGGCAGGCCATAATCATGATGGTAAGTCCCCTCTTTACCGTAGGGGCCCAGCAGGGTCGAAGCCTACTGGGGCCGTGGGTGATGCGAAAAAGATCCCCGGAGCCCTGGAAAAATGGCAAAGAAGGAACAGGAGAGGGTTTTTAGTCAGTAAAAGTCTGACACTATCTCCCGCCCCGCCCAAGATCGGGGGATGTCAGATGATTTTCACACCCAAAAAAAAAGTCCCCTCTTTGAGGAGTGACTGGAGAGACTTGATGAGATAATCTTTGCAGAAAAGTGGCCAAGATAGTATCATTCAGACGTTTATTAATTGTGGCTGACTTAGTGATAGTTAAAACCTCGTTGTATTATTTTTTAATTATTTTTATAAATCCCTCTTACAACTTTTAACACTGTTTTTTCTTCCTAACATAATTTATTTATAGGTATAGATTTTCTTGCCTGGTTGGTCTACTTACCTCACCCACAGAGTAATTAAAAAGGCTATGTTGATTTTTAGAGGTGAGTAATGCTATTAAAAAGAAGACTGTTCCTAATTACTAGCACCGCTTAAAAATGGGTCAGGTACAATTTGTAATATATCTATAGGTAGTAGGTATAGGTACGTAGCTTGGGATTATCCCTAGCCAAGTAACCTGTATTTTGGATTAAATTTCGTCCCCGCATATAAATATTGACTTAGTTGATATGTATGAATACAATAGTACACGATATAATTATCGATCTTTTTGCTAAAATCTTTTATATACCCTCAAGTAAAGTAGAAATCTTTATAATTGTGAATATTGACCTAACCTAGGTTGTAAGACTACTTGTATATCTAGAAAGGAAAAGACAACACAACTAACATAATAGGTATATTAGCCCTTAACAAAAAAATAACTAATTAAAAAAATGAATAACGTGACTTAAATATTAAATATGTTTTATATTCCAAATCCATATGAAGTTATCGCCATCCAAAGAGACCCGTTCCATGTAAAGATATTGAAGATGAATATGTTTCGGCGACACCAAGTAAATTGAAATAAGACCCACAAGATGAAGGTGATGGTCGATGGAGAGTTAGATCATTTTAGTATATCCCCCTTTAAAATTGTTGACGCACAGGACCGGTCGTTATGGCGACACTTGGGGGAGGCCTATGTCCAACAGTGGACGTCTTTCGGCTGAAATAATGAAGATGATGATATCACCCTTTAAAATAAACCTAGATTTTCACTCTCTATAAACTACAATTCATTTTACAATATTCCATTTGCTAGATTGAGAATATCTGCTTCTTTGGTTTATGATCCACAATTTATGGGAGTTTAACGCAAGTATTATCATTGTAATTTGGCCAAATCACCATATTTCGACATAATTCATAAAATCGTTTTGGAATACTCAAAACCAAGTTCTATTTCGAAATTCTCGAAAGATATTTTCCTCAACCTTACTTCGAGACTATATCTCGATTGCATCACCTACTTTTAGTACAGGGATCAACAGGAAAACTATTAATATCACTTCGAATTTTGCAACGCTCAAAAATAAATATTTTAACACCCTTGACTTCAAACACATCATCAATCTATACTTTAGCACTTACATCCTTATATCTCAGAAGCTTTTGTCAGTAGCTTCGTCCGCGTAAATGTCGAAAATTGCTCCTCAGTAACTGACTACCGATATATTTAAAGTATCCTTTATATCCCATTACAGGTCATGGTCTATCAGTGTGCCAGGTTCCATCAAAACTGTTCAGCTGTTGAGACAAACATAATTACAAATATCCTTATCCTTTCTTTCTAAATATCCTAATTCTTTCTGACTGATTTCTTGACAATTCAACAGTGCCCGTAAATTGTTTATTTGAAATAAATGCTTTGATTCTTGATTGATTCTTGATTCTTTCTTTTATTATTGAATCCCACCTTCAAATAACTTATCCTCTTCTGGGTGTCATGGTTTATAAAGTTAGTAATGTTAGCTTAGTTTATTAGCAGTACACCGCAGTCTACCCCTTGTATTATTTTAAGTTCTTACGATCCATCCTAAGTTTGTCTGGTAGATATCGCTGTCAGCGATAAGACCGCCACTGTACCCATAGATTTAAGTTTATTTATACGTTGTATTACTTTTTTGTTGTACAATAAAGTTTATTCTATTTTATTCTCTTCTATTCTCATCTATTCAGTTCCTTTTCGTAGTCCAGGACTGCGTGACCTTTTCAAACAATTCTGCAGCCTAATATCCTTATCCTCATATTCATTTGTTTGCGCAAACATGATATGTTACTAAAGTTTTTATTTCAGGATCACTAGTCTTTAGTCTAGATTTAAAATACAAAATTGAGTCACAAAAAACTTTAAGAACTTTAAATTTAGCGTAAACAGTTTTAAATTTAGACATTGCAAGAGCACGTATGATAATATCGTAAATGATATCGTTTGATCACTGTCTGAAACCGAGTGAGTCACTATGCTCACTTTAGTCAAACGTACACGTTTCAGTAATCATTTGTACTATACTGTTGATGTTTTGATCAGGAACACTTTTGGAGCCATCGTCATACACGTGGTTTAGAGTGGTTTGTAGTTTGATGACTCTTATCTTACTAATGTACTCATAGTAAAATTGAAATTGTCACAGTCAAGCTTTATTTATTGATTTATTTACGTACACACAAACACTTAAAAACGAATACAGATAGAAAAGCACGAAAGTAAAGTTTATTTCAAACAAGATATCTTCCAGCAAACCTGCGACAAGAAAATTGGGTGAGAGATATAAATTAGTATGTGTAAATAGGTTAGAAAAGTTAAAATAGATGATAATAACTAAATTAAATCAAGTCTAATATTTATCAAGAACAGTAAATAAATGTAAATAGATAAAATTCATAGATTAAATTATAAAAATATATATTTATAATATTTGTGTATGAGTCAAAGATTTTTCATCGACAATCATGGTCATGATGCCAATTTTTCTGAGTTTTCAGAAACCTCAATGATCCAACTACTGAATTCACTCACTTGAAATGACGTAGGAAACAAAACAACTGAGATAAGCCTTATGCCAATTAAAACTTACAGAACTCGACATACGGTCAGTTTTTTTTGGTGCAAATTAGTTCCAGATTGCAGAAGTTAGCTTGATCTTGAGTAGGTAACGGAATCTAACTCTTGAGGATGCCAATACTACCAGTTCTATTTCTGATAGTTATTCTTTAACTAATTTCTTGTAGATAATATTAATGAAAATGTTTATTTAAATATTGAACAATCGCTACATACTATTTATAAATTTAAAAAACAAGACGGAGGAGATAGAGAATAAACTATATTGTACACCAAAAAAGTAACAAAACTTAAACGTAAACTTAAATCTATGGGTACAATGGCGGTCTTATCGCTGGCTGCGATATTTACCAGACAACCTTAAGATGGATCAAAAGGACTAAAATAATACAGGAGGTAGTCTGCTGTGTACTGCTAGCAAATTAATCAAATACTATAGATAAGCATATATCAACGTATTTTATTAAGATTTAGTATAATAATTATAATAGACTGTGGTCTAGATTAGGCATTGAAATAATCTTTATCCCGGTTCAACTTCCCATAATTTTCGAAGTTCATGAGAGCAAAGCCACTAGCAATAGTACATTTTGATACAAGTGCAGAAAGTTTGTCATTGCGACCGAGGCGGAATTCGCACGAGCCGTAGGCGAGTGTGTTATGGAGCCGAGGGCTGTGAAATCTGCACGTGTATTAAACGACTTTTTTCAATACACTTACGAAATGAATAAACGGGGGTTGACCGGCGAGTCGTGGCGGTCGACGCGCGCCCAACCCGATACGATAAATGTAATAAAATTGTGGCGGGGAGAGCACGCGCTCTTTTCTGCACTAGTGCGTAAAACAGTCTATTGCGTGCCTAAAAGCGGTGGGATAAGAGCGGGTTTTCGAGTAAGTGTATTGAAAAAGCTTTAAACTATAATTTCCTATTCACCCTGCGAGGCCAAGCGTGACAGAATCTAGTCGCTTCGATGCAAAAACTGCCAACGTTTATTGAAATTTCAATTTATTCAATCTTCTACCTGCATAGATTGCAGTCTCATTTATTTTTATTGAAAATTATTTTATCGGGAAGTCCTTGTTTTAGATCTAAGTTGTAACTTGAATATCATCGTTACACCTCTGTTCCCTGAGGAGTTGAATTGAAATGTAAAAGTAGTAGAACTATTCAATTTGTCATCACTTTGTTGTCCGTCCATCTGTCTGTCTGTCAAGACCCTTTATCTCGGGAGCGCATGAAGGTATCGAGTTGAAATTAAAACCATATTCTCAGGTCTGCGGTCTCTTGAAGCTGTGAAAAAATCAAACTTCTAAGTCAGCGAAAAAAAAGCATATGGTCGTTTATGTCGCAAAAAACGTATATTTCGACACTCTCAAGGAAATTAAAAGTCATAGGGTACTTCCCGTTAACCTAGAATCCTAAAATTTGGCACAGAGCAAGGTCTTATAACACAAGTACAGGAATAAATCTGAAAACAGTAAATTTGATGTTACGTTACAAAAAAAAAAATACTTTTTGCGATTCGGAAAAATCTTCAAGACTCCATTCGGGAATTGAACTATACATAGGTAAGTTTATACGAAACCCTCAGTGCGCGAGTCCGACTCGCACTTGCCCAGTTTCGTTAAAATGGGAAATCCTCCAATGACTTCACCCCCTCAGGGTGGAACGAGAGGGCGTGTGAGACTTTTATTGACTTATACCATGCCTGTGTGTTGGACCACGGGTTTCCTTTTCAGAAATTCTCCTTGACCCTAGAGGGCATCGGCCCTTACGATTTACTGACGTCTATTTACGTACAAAACGTTGGGCGAAAACATTCATTGTGTGTACAGCTAAGGAGAGGATTCCCTGCCGGAGTCTGTATTTCCTGATAGCTACCACTTATGGGTCGTTAAGTCAAGAGTGGATAGGTCACTTCAGCAGGCCTAGCCATGTTACGACCGTTTCGTTTCGATTCTCTTTCGTCGCTCGCCTCGAGTCGGCCACGACTCCGTTTCCTTTGTTCTGATCTGACCTCATCTCAACGCCCAGTCACGTGGTCAGAACAAAGGAATCGAACGAAACTTGGCTAGGGAGGCTGGTGTAAGTGAATGCATGTGTCACCTTAACTGTTTTAGCAATATAGTTTTTTTTTTAACTAGCTCCATAAACGTGTTGTCATATTTTGTCTAATTTAATATGTCTTTTAAATTACCACGTAGTGATAACAGGCCAGTTCAAAGTAAGAACTTTGTGTATTGTTTGAGTCTCCAAGATTCAGGTTGCGCCTAGTTTGAGACCTGTTGCTAACTTGTTGAGGTCATTGTTAGTTATAACTGTTTCCAAGTTGATCCAATCCTCCTCCTTGCGTCGTATTCTTATGGGTGAGGGTCGTGACTTCTCTGCTTCATCACTTTCACTTCTAAGATATTTCTTCATCTGTTTCTGTCTCTGGCGTTGTGAAGAGCATTGTATACCGTAGAGTTTAGAGCGGTGTGGATTTGGTTGGACCAACGTATTGGGCGGCATCCACGAGGCCTTTTTCTACCTACTTCTACTACCGGTCACGATGAGCCTTTCGGGGCTGCCATCGTCATTATTTATAATGTGACCGAAGTAATGCAGAATCTTGCAAAGACACTCGGACGACAACAGCAAGGAGATTTTGAGTTCTCGGAATATGGATACATTGTCCCGAAATGCTCTCCAAGGGATATGAAGCATCTTTCTCAGCACCACATCTCAAAGACGTTTGCGATCTACAGCTTTCAGCGTCCAAGTCTCAGCGCCATACGAAAAAACCGAGAAAAGTTGATGCAATAATTGTGTAAAAATTAAATAAAATTATGTTATTCTTATATATTCTTTTTAATACACTACTTTAACAAATAATAAAAAATAGGACAGCTGATGTACACAGGCGAGTTTAACCCATAATTGGGTTGTTATTATTATTATTTTTCCAATAATATATGAGCAAAACCGCTCACACAAACCACAGACGATTGAACGCTTCGATTTCTCACGTTGTTCTTAATGCAAGTACAACAAGTACACCAAGGTACACAGTATTGCGATGTAGTGAACGCTGAAAGCTTCAACACCTCACGTGCGCTTACGCTCGTATTTCGTTTTTGTGTTGGCAGTATTGTATAGCGAGATAGTGTTCTGAATTTGAATTTTGATTTTGTTTTCATCTGAGGAATGTATTGTATGTCATTTGTATGATTAGGGTGACGAATTTACTAGTTGGTATGCCTGTTGTTCTTGACGATGAAAGCTTCAAATTCTCGTGTGTTTACGCTCATATTTTGTTTCTACATAATGTTGGCAATGTTTTATACTAAGACTAGCTTCTGCCAGCGGCTTCGCACGCGTGAATCTAGGTTTCTTCCCACCTAAAAAAAAGGTAGTGAATTTTGAAAAAACCTCTCTTAGTGCTCGCCAACGTCATAAAAACAAGTCTTTTGCAAAATTTCACGCTCCTAGTCTCCTAGTTTCGGCTATGCATTGATGTGTTAGTCAGTCAGTTTCTCCTTTTACTTAATGTAGATGGTGTTCTAAATTTGAGTTTTGATATTTTTTCGTTCATAGAATGTATTGTATTTTATTTGCATGCCTGTTGTAAAAAAAAACTTAAACAGTTATAATTAGAGGCTGGTTATAGGTAGAGTATATTTACTTAAAGTTCCTCGAACTAAGAATGTTTACATATGTAGCGACATCTATGGCGTCACATCAGAACTAATCCTGCATCACGCAATTAAAGTTCTCCGCGCGATTAGAACATATAGAAATCATCTATCGGGCAGTTGCCCACCAGACATAACACCCGTCTGGCCGGAGAATCCTCCCATTTCAACGGAGGTTCGCGGGACTTTACACTCTGTTCCGCATACCTCCAAACTGGTGACTCGCAGCTACTACTTCGTGACGTCTTCATCACTTCCTCAAGCTTTCGAGCAGCGAGCAATACAGCCAGCATCCACGGCTAAAAAGGGCCTATCCTGACCAGCATGCCTACTTGGTCATACCTGGTCATCACCCTTAGCCTCATCAGCGACCTTGGCTAAGCATACCGCACATTCGGCCAGTACATGAAGAACTTCACCTGGTCGACGCCAGCAGTCAAGCCCTACGTCACACAGCACCGCTCCGACTCACTGGGGAGAAAATTAAAGAATATAATTGAATGGAAGAAAGACCGACTTGTATAACCTAACAAACTATTATTTCATAATACATTTTAACCCACTTTAAAATACTAATAACACTAACATCAATCAACAACTTCAACTTATACAAAACTGTTACCTCACAAGGAAGTCACCGATGCATTTCTATGTCCTGACAACAGCTGTTTTAGTCCTCAAACCCACTACGTTGCTGTCTCACGTAGTGTCTTTAACTTGTCAAATTAATGCTTAACGTGAGGAAGTGCTTTGTCCTATTCAAGACTCATCTTTGTCTTTTGAGAGACCTCTTCAATAATAATAATCACCACAACTAGTATTCTTTGAAAGTGTACGCAGATATGTTTATAGAACAGAGCCATTTCACCTGTTACCTTCTTATTTGATTAGGTAATTATAAAAGCCTTGCCCGTATGGTCGTTTGGTCATTGCTTCTAATCGGCCACAAAAACTTACTTCGAACAGCTATTGAGATTTTCAGAAAAAAACTCAGTCCAAGTAACGAGGATAGTCAAGAAGTCAATGTTAAGACTTCAACCTGGTCTTTTTTTATTGGGTGGGAAAATCATTTTATGACAAATCGCGCTCTTGGGCGGAGTGCGAGATAGTGTCAGACTTTTACTGACAAAACCCACTCCTGTTCTTTCTTCGTCTCAGGGCCCCGGGTTTCACTTTCACACTACCCGTGGCCCCAGTAGGCTTCGACCCTGCTGGGCCCCTACGATTTGCTGACATCTCCCTGAGGCGCGCGTGAAACAGTTCGCGCCGTCGACGACTCAGTCCGGACGGACGGGATTGTTAAAAGAAAAAAAGCAAGAAAGAAAAAAGAAAGAAAGAGAGAAATAAAGTTTATTTGATGACAGTCACCAGGAGCACATAACATAAATAACATACAAAGTGACAGTCAATAAAAAAACAATAACAAACATGTTCGTAAAAGCTTTCGCGGTCCTGAAACGCAAAGGGCAATTGAATGAACAATATGTAAAATGAAAAGAAAGAAAGAAAAACTTTTTATTTGCCGGAAAAGGCGCAAACTTAACCCATAACGCATAACCCATCTGTGTTCTTGTTTCCGGCCATCGTAGGCGCAGGCTTGCGGACGGCGAGCAATGGGTGGCTCGCCTTCCGACCGTCCGGTAACCGTCCGGACCGAGCCCAAGTCGTCGACGGCGCGTGCTGTTCCACGCGCGCCTCAAGGAGATGTCAGCAACTGTAGGGGCCTAGCAGGGTCGAAGCCTACTGGGGCCAAGGGTCTGATTCTGAAAGGAAGACTCGCTGGTACGAAAGGCAATGAAGGAACAGGAGTGGGTTTTTAGTCAGTAAAAGTCTGACACTATCTCCCGCCCCGCCCAAGGGCGGGGGATGTCATAAGATGATTTTCCCACCGAAAAAAAAAAAAAAATCTGTGTTCTTGTTGTCAGTAAAAATCTATAAATTTTTCTAGCTCCCACAAAAAAAAAACCGGGCAAGTGCGAGTCGGACTCGCGCAAGAAAGGTTCCGTACCGACCGTAGTAAAAAACGGCAAAAAACACGTTTGTTGTATTGGAGCCCCACTTAAACATTTATTTTATTCTATTTTTAGTATTTGTTGTTATAGCGGCAGTAGAAATACATCTTCTGTGAAAATTTCAACTGTCTAGCTATCATGAGATTCATGATATACGGCCTGGTGACAGACAGACGGCCAGCAGAGATATCAAATGGTCCCGTTTTTACCCATTGGGTACCCACGGGTAGTGTGAAAGTGAAACCCGGGGCTTTGGGACGAAGGCAAAGAAGGAACAGAGTGGGTTTTTAGTCAGTAAAAGTCTGACACTATCTCCCGCTCCGCCCAAGAAAGGGATTTGTCCTTATATGATTTTCCGACATAAAAAAAAAACCAATTGGGTACCGAACCTCACAATTTAAGACTGCTTAAGCCAGTGAGGCATCTTTATTCATAAATTATTATGAATTTCAAGATATTTGTGGTCTTATGAACGTTTATACTCCGGTACTGTATATTATTAGGTCCTCAATCTATCGTCACAGCGATGCGATACAAAAGCGATGCGTTGTTGATAGCTTTAAATGCTTGAGAACGATGAGCTAATTTAGTATTTCCTTGTTTACGTTTAATAATTTGGAAGCAGGAAATGTCGTTGTTATTATGTTAATCTATTTTATTAGTACTAGTTATTGGCAGAATATTGTAACTTTATGAGGCGTTGGTGTATCGATTACATATTATACTAGCTTCTGCCAGCGGTTTCACCCGCGTAAAAGCAGGTGAAAACTGTAAGTTTGTAGACGCCACAAAAAAAAAAAACTTTTTTTGCGATTCAGAAAAACCCTATCTTATAATGTACTCTGTGAGAAAAATCTTCGTAACTCAATTCCGGAATCGAAGTGTTTTCATAGGTAAGTTTGTACGGAACCCTCAGTACGCGAGCCCGACTCGCACTTACCCGGTTTTTTTGCGATATGACCGTCCATTGTGACACCCTATTGGTCCATAAAGTTACTATAGCATAAGCATAATCAGCCTTTTAATGTTCCCACTGTTGGGACTCAGGCCTCCTCTCTCTAGGAGAGGGAATGGACCGTAATCCACCACGCGGGCCCAGTGCGGGTTGGTGGATGTCACATGTCTTCGAATTTTTTGGTTCTAGGACATGCCGGTTTCCTCACGATGTTTTGAGAGCAGTGGTGATGAAATAAATTACACAAAGTAATGTAAGTACTTTACTTTAAAGTTACTCATATTCATTTAAAACTGCCACTATTATTATTATTATTATTTTTAATTTTACTTCTATTGCGTGAACTATAATTATGTGAATTTGCAAATTAGATACTCATTAAAATATTTCTACACCGGCAAAGGATGTGTTTCCGTCTAATATTAAGACCTTCTTATACCATGTACTCAGAAATAAACGATTCTATTCTATTCTATTAATTTTAAGTTCCTAATATAATTTTTATTTTTCGTGTACAATAAAGAACATATCTATCTTATGACGTCACAAAGTAGTATTCAACCTGTTCTTACGTACATTTCTACACTTAATTACGTGAGCACAAAGCGAGAGTCACAATTGTCTGGTAAATGTGTTGTGAATGGCTGTACATGTCACCCTCGCACTTTGCTACACCCTGTATAGTAATTATACACTGTAGTGCGTGCTCTTTAGGGTTGTCTGTCTCATTAAATATTTAGTGAGGAGTACAATTATTGTCGGCGTTCTTTTGTTGGTCGGCTTTGTAAATTACTCTGTTGTTTATTTTTATTTTGTAAAAATTTTACAAAGGAACTGTTGTTTTTTCTGAAAAAAAAAAAAATACTGCTCGTATTTTTAATGAAAACGAGTTGGTAGCATGACCGACTGGCAGCGTTGACGCGTGGAGTATCAATGCTAGTTCTTTGGACTACGAACGAGCCAGCCAGCTCTTTCAGTGTCGATCGATACACACCATCTCCCTCCATTCAGAGAGGATAGTTGATGATTTCCCACTGCAACAAAACCCGGCTAAATGCGAGTCGGACTCGCGCACTGAGGGTTCTGTACAAACTTACCTATGAAAACAGTTCAATTTCCAAATCAAAAATTTTTACGAATAGCAAAAAAGTTTTATTTTTTAGATTTTTTCCTATACTTATGCTATATGAGACCTTGTTTATGCCAAATTTTAGGATTCTAGGACAACGGGAAGTATGATTCCCTATGAATTTTTATTCCCTTGAGAGTGTCAAAATATACGTTTTTTGCGACATAAACTGCCGTATCTTTTTTTTCGTTAACTTACAAGACTAGAGACTTGAGTATTTAGTTTTAATTTCAACTCGATACCTCTACGCGTTCCCGAGATAAAGGGTCTAGAGACAGATAAACAGTTAGACAGACGGACGGACAACAAAGTGATCCTATAAGGGTTCCGTTTTTCCTTTTAGGTTTAAAGAATTTATTCTCATAAGAACAATTATTACAGTTCACTTAAAATGAGATACAAATAACAGCATAAAAGTATTGAGATATTCACATCTGGTGTGTTGGTGACGTCATATTATGTTATATTTTTCCTTTTGAGGTACGGAACCCTAAAAAAGGGCCCCATAACTCAAACATTTTGAATACAAACGGCTTATGTAGATACGTACCACACTGGTTATCAATGTATACCATCACATTACCCTCAGCCTCAACAATTAACAAAAAAGAAGCCACCCGATATTTTCCTTTCTACCCTCCATTATATTTTCTTAACCGAAGTAAAAATTTAATAATAATGAATGGTTGCGCCAACCCTATTCAAAGAAGCTCTGAATGACACTTACTTAGTTGACAATAACACTTTTATTACGCTTTGTATGGTTAGAAGGAAAGTTAGAGGTAGGGGGACCTTAAGTGGGGTAGGTAGAGGTAGATGTCAAAAGGTACACGGTATATTACCATGGCTATAAAGGGTTGAAGGTTGAATAGGTTAACACGTTATCGCATACTATCAGGTTTTTTTTTTTGTTAGGTGGGAAAATCATCTAAAGACAAATCCCGGTCTTGGGCGGAGCGGGAGATAGTGTCAGACTTTTACTGACTAAAAACATCCTGTTCCTTCGTTGCCTTCGTTCCAGGGTCCGGGTTTCGTTTTCACACTACCCATGGCCCCAGTAGGCTTCGACCCTGCTGGGCCCCTACGATTTGCTGACATCTCCCTGAGGCGCGAGTGGAACAATACGCGCCTTCGACGACTTGGGTTCGGTCCGGACGGTTACCGGACGGTCGGACGGCGAGCCACCCATTGCTCGCCGTCCGCAAGCCCGCGCCTACGGTGGCCGGAAATTGGGATCGGAATCCCGGCGGCGGCATACCATCAGGTGGGATATTGGACAAATGCAACCCTATCTACATAAATAAATTGAAGTGTCTGTTTGTAATATCAAATAAACATTTTTTCACTAAACGCCAATTCGATAGTAATTCGAAAGAAAAATCTATAACAAAAAAATATTTTTGTTTTAATATTTGTTTGTAGGTTTGTCCCGGCTAATCTCCAAAATGTCTCGACCAATTTTGAGTCGACTTACACTGGTATATAGCTGATGTTATTAGGAGACACTGAAGCTTTTATTTTGGAAAAAGAAAGGGGTCCTGCGGGTTAGGGTTCCGATCGTAACCAAAAATGGCAATGTGCTGTTTTACAAGTTTCACGCAGACAAAGTCACGGGCACCAGCAGTAGTGAATAAATACAATGTATATAATTATATATATATATATATATAAATGAATAGCTGTTCGTTAGTCTCGCTAAAAAAACTCAAAAACGGCTGGACCGATTTGGCTAATTTTGGTCTTGAAATATTCGAGATAGTACAGGGAAGGTTTAAACGGTGAGAAAAAATGAAAAAAAAACCCCGAAAAAAAAATCCGAATACAACGCCATCTCTATTTAAAATGTCATTATAAAATAAATTAGAGCAGTGGTGGCCGAGTGGTAACGGCCCCGACTTACGAGTTGTAGGTTGCGGGTTCAAACCCAGCCAGGCGCATTACTTTGTGTAATTTATTTCATCACCACTGCTATTAAAACGGTGAAGGAAAACACCGTGAAGAAACCGGCATGTCCTAGAACCAAAAATTCAAAGACATGTGACATACACCAACCCGCACTGGGCCCGCGTGGTGGATTACGGCCCATACCCTCTCCTAGAGCGGAGGCCTGAGTCCCAACAGTGGGAACATTATAAGGCCGCCTATGCTATGCTATAATAAATTATGCTGTTCTGGTAATGCCAGTAGATAGCGTTATCTTTACTATTAGGCGGTACGAAGTTCGTCGGGTCAGCAAGTAAATAAATAAAGACAGCTCAACTAAAGCCAGTAGTCAGTTTTGATTGACCAACCTATTGCCTACTGAACAAACATACTTATTGTAACTAAAACTGCTTTTCTCTTGTGAAATAAGTATGCAATGAAGCAGAATATCTTCCTAAATACGAGTATGATATTCATTGTACTTTCGAGGTAGCAAGAAATCTTTGCGAAACGCACACTAAATGAATATTTACTTAGGACAGTATGAGATGCGAAACGCTCCCGTTTTTTCCCTCTGAAGGCGTAATAAGGCGTTGACTATTAATGTTATGGCGTTATTAAAAGAGATTCTAATATAACATGACGGAAATAAATGAAGATCATTTTGAGAAGTCACACCAAAATGTGTTTAGAAACAATATTGGACTATATATATTCCTCAAATAATATATTCCATAACTTTTCACACAGCGCCTTTTAATCCCAAACTACGCAAAGCTTTTGGTATGTTTACTAGACAACTGACAAAGATACTAATATATTTTTAGATACACAGTGGCGGATTTACAAATTTTCAAGGCATAGGCTATACAGTTTTTGCCGCCCTTGCCTCTACAATTGTCATCTCCTGCATTATTTTTACAATCCAAAAATTTCGTTGAAATTACACGTAAAATAATTTTTGGGCATATTTTTGAGCTAATCATTCATCTAAATATTTTTTTAGAATTAAGACTATCCTGACTCCCTCACTATCACTGTTCAAGGTTTTTTTTAAGTCTTTTTAGAATTCCAATTGAATTCTACTCTCGGAATGTGCAATGACAGGTGAGAGAGGAAAGTCATCAGCAAAATTTGTTGCAGACTTCTATCTGTGAGACATCAGAAAACCGTCATGCAAAAATCTTTTTGATTTCTATGAGGCAACAAAAAAAAAATTTGGTCCCCAAATTTACCGCCTCAAAAATCTGCCGCCCTAGGCTCAAGCCTACTCAGCCTGCTGGTAAATCCGCCACTGTAAATACATACTAATTATAGATAAATTACACACAGATACAGAACAAATGGTCATGCTCATCACACAAACATTTGCCTTTGGTGGGAATCGAACCCGGCCACGACCTCTGGCATAACAGTCAGGGCCACTAAACTACCACTAGACCAACAGGCCAGTTCTCATTCATCACAAATCTTTAATCATCATTTCAGCCGAAAGACGTCCACTGCTGGACATAGGCCTCTCTCAAGTGTCGCCACAAAGATCGGTCCTGTGCGTCTCGCATCCATTGGATTCCCGCTGTCCTCACCAGGGTACCGGTCTGCCTTGTGGCAGGCTTACGAACGTAGCGTCTTCCGGTACGCGATCACCACTCCAAAACCTTTCGGCCCCATTGATCATCTGTTCTACGAGCAATGTACCCTGCTTACTGCCTCTTAAGTTTGGCGAATCTTTGGGTCAGTCGGTATCAGTTAAACTCTGTTTATGATTATAATTGTTTTTTTATTGTCACACCCACAAGTAATAAGCAAAATTATAAGTGAACCAAATAATTTGCATAAATGTCATTGTTTATTGTTATCTCAACCTAATTTTATGCTGTCATCAGTGTTTAAAAACAATATTTTAAAAAATAAACTTTGAAAGGCGAATTTTTTAGCCTTAGAAAGTGTTTAGATGTATGTGTCAATGTATCTTAGGGTAAGTACATTCCTTTGTTAACTTTTATGTTTAATAAAGATATTTGAAAATGAAAATGAAAATGGGCTATGTCGGGAACTTTGATTCTCATTTTCAAATCATCCAGTAGTTGCAAAACTTCTTGCCTGATTAAACTGCCGCTTTAATTTAGTGGTTGCAAAGTGCGACTGTTAAATTCTATATCCTGGGTTCGATCTCCAGATATGGCAAAGTGTTATATGAATGTAAACAGAAATTCTCCTCTGAATGGATGGTCCAGACTTAGCATTTCGCCTCGTCGTTTTACCGCGTACATCGAAGGACTGTATCAATTTGCCTACAGCAGTCTTCCCGTCCGATGATATAATTTAGGTGGCTTCAAGGCTAGAGTAAATAGGCTCATAATAAACTAGTGTGCCTCATCATCACGATGTTTACCCTAAGGTGGGCCCTAAGTCAAGCACTAATTTATATCATTGACTAGCTTCTGCCAACGGCTTTGCCCGCGTGAAAATAGGTTTTTCTATACAAACTTTGGACCCCTTTTTTATCCCCTTAGGGGGTGAATTTTGGAAAATCCTCTCTTAGTGCTCGCCTACGTCATAAAAGGAAGCCTTGTGCAGAATTTCACTCTCCTAGTCCCAGTAGTTTCGGCTGTGCGTTGATATGTCAGTCAGTCAGTTTCTCCTTTAATCTAAATAAATAAAAAGTCGAATGATGAGTGTTTTCAAGAAAAATTGAAGATTCGTAATAAATAGGTAATCTTATTGAGGTGCTAAATAAAAATAACAAATCACATCAGAGATCGTATCTTAATGGAAATATTTTTAGAAAGACTGGCGTGTTGTTTTGTTTCTCTATTATTTCTAGAAAACTTGTGCATACTGACCGCAGTGATAAAATCTAGACTAACTAACGATCCAGTCTAGTAATAAATATGAGATTGAATATCTGGACAAGCGGAACTAATATGGCCGGACCTACCTAATGGCTAAATTGGGCTCCAGTCCAAGGCCACGTAGATGTAAAGAGCCCTCATAGCATAGCATAGTATACATAGCAAAGCATAGTATAATCAGCCTTCTAATGTTCCCACTGCTAGGACTCAAACCTCATCTCTAGGTCAGGAAATAGGGCCATGATCCACCACGTAGGCCCAGTGCGTGTTGGTGGATGTCACATGTCTTCGAATTTTGGTTCTAGGACATGCCGGTTTCCTCATGATGTTTTCCTTCACCGTTCTGAGAGCAGTGGTGATGAAATAAAATATACAAAGTATTGTGCCTGGTTAGGTTTGAACCCGCGAACTCGTAAGACGGGGCCGTTACCACAGGGCCCAAACAGCTCCCCAGGCCCTAAGGCCCCGTCACGCCCATTACTGGACAACATACCTTGATCGATTCGCCATTTTATTTCAAACAAATATGGCTGGTCACTACTATGTTTTACAAGCGCTAAACGTTGATATTTAAGTTCAGCTTGTTTTCACAATATATTTTAAAGACTTTCAAGTTAGTCAGGTAATGAGACTACACTTCTCCTTTGATCGATCATTGTCGAAGAGGCACACTTTTCCCCCTCTAGGGCAGAGCAGGAGGATGTGTCTGACTTTCACTGACTAAAACCACACACACAGAAGTCAACTTACTTCGAGGCAAGCGTGCTCCATCGTCGGCCACATTATCGCTTACCATCAGGTGAGATAATGGTCAAAATGCGCGCGGTAACCGTCCGGACCGAGCCCAAGTCGTCGACGGCGCGTATTGTTCCACGCGCGCCTCAGGGAGATGTCAGCAAATCGTAGGGGCCTAGCAAGCCTACTGGGACCACGGGTAGTGTGAAAGCAAAACCCGGAGCCCTGGGACGAAGGCAAAGAAGGAACAGGTTTTTGGTCAGTAAAAGTCTGACACTATCTCCCGCTCCGCCCAAGTGCGAGATTTCTCACTAGATGATTTTCCCACCTAAAAAAAAGCCTATAAATAATAAAAAATAACTACTACTACTATTCTATTCTATTCTAGTATCACGGGTTGGGCGCTCTTAATTTTTAGAATGACCAGCGTGGTGATTTCGTTTTTCTATTATTTCTAGAAAACGTGTGCTCCTTGGCCGCAATCATAAGGTCATTGTGATAAAACCTAGACTAAACAGTCTAGTCTAGTAATAAATATAGGTTCGAATGTCTGGACTGGGGGCTAATACCATTTGTTATAGAGATAACGGTTCGTTTTCGGTATCATAACAGTTTGGGAATCACCCTGGTAAGTGGGTTACGGAGGTCAGCTGCTGGATTTGCAGTAATACGCGTTAAAGTTACATAAGGTTGTAAGAAAAGAAAGAATAGATGAAAAATTAACCGATATTGACCTTGTGAGGTAAATCTATACATACGTTGTATACTACACTTAAAAATAAAATTGAAGTGTCTGTGTGCAATATCAAAATAACATTTTTTTTTTTTCTGTTTGTTCTGGCTAATCTCCAAAATAGATGGACAAATTTCCGGACAAACCAAAAAAAAATGGCACTACATCTTAACACAACCCTTGGCCCCCAACGAACAATGGGTAGCTCACCGTCCGGCCGCCTGGTAAACGCCGATGCCCACTAGGTCCATGGAAAATTTCTGATAAGGAAACCGTAGTCTTAAAAACTCTTACCCCCGGCTAGTGTACTATTCATGAAAAAGAATAATTACATTCAAAATACGATGTTGCTCTCGGCAAAAAGCAAAACTTCCTTTCAAACGAAATACAGAATTGCAAAAACAAACTTTTATTTTGTCACATAAAGTACTTAAGAATTTCTGAAAGCAAAGATTTTCTTGGGAAAGTTTCTTTGACGAACTTTGAATTTTACCTTAAAATTGAGGAAAAAGCGATCGCGGAAAGATCTTTTACAACTGGGGTTGCCATCCGTCCGGGTTTTCCCGGATTTGTTCTTGTTTTAAGGGCGTCCGGGGAGCGTCCGGGTGGAGTCTCATTTGTGGTTCGGGTATAAAATTTTCAAGCCATGAATGCCTCGCCGCTGGGTGTTGTTTTATACCAAGAATTAAAAGAATTAAGATTTTTTTTAAAATTCTGTTTTGTAATTCAAGATTGTGAAATAAATAAAAAGTTAATATGATAATTTGAACTATTTTTAGGGTTTTTTACCTAAGTCGGCAAAAACAAAACCTTTATAAGATCGCTTCATTGTCCGGACAGATAACAAAGCGACCTTTTAAATGTTTCATTTTCTGTCTGTCAAGACTCTTTTTTTAAGAAAGCGTAAAGGTATGAAGCTGAAATAATTTTAACACTCGCTTGGAAATCAAAATCTATAAGATACTTTCTGTTGACCTAGAATCCTGTTTGGCATAAAGTAAGGTCTTACCTCCTTAAGGTCCGGCCTCATCTAGTTTAAATTGACGAAAAAAAAATGACGGGTAAAAGTGTTTTTGTAAACCTTGCAAAATAAATATCATTTATCACTTAGCACAAGTAATAATATTCACACAACTATCACACAACGCCGTCTAGTCCCAAGCTAAGCAGAGCTTGTGTTATGAGTACTAGACAACTGATAAACATACTTAAATATTTCTAAATACATACATATTATAGATAAATTACACCCAGACACACAACAAATGATTGGGCTCATCACACAAACATATGTCCTGGGCGGGAATCGAACCCAGAAGAGACCAGCAGGCCAGTCAAGTAACAAGTATAGGAAAAAGTCTTAAAACAGTTTTTTTTAAATTAATAATTAAGTTTAAAAATAGTGATGGAATGTCCTGGTTCTGAGCTCCAAGGTTCGGGCCTTTTACCCTTCTAGTCCTGGTTATCAGATCTTAGAGATGGCAACCCTCTTTACAACAAACTTAAGGAAATCCTTCGCTACCCAAAGTCGTTGCTTAAGTATGTTAGTATAAGAAGCTCTTATATAATTAAAAAAGTGTTTTCTTCTAGTTCCAACTCGCTACCATAACTCGGACTTTTTTTTGCAAATAAACAAAGTAATAACTCTGTAGGAAAAAAAATCACAAATATAAAAGTGACTGTCTATATGTACGATGATGTGTCTCCTTGTCACTCTTTTTCGCTCAAACGGCTGAACGAATTTGGATGAAATTTAAAACACGCATAGACCATGTCACAAACAAATATAAACACTTACAAAGGCATTTTAGCCTTTATAATATTAGTGTGATTTTTCTCTCAACCAGTATTTGCATTTTACATTACCCAAAGGGTAGGCTATGCTCGAAGTTTCCTTGCGTGATCGAATCAGGAATGAGGTTATCCGCAGAAGAACCAAGGTTACCGACGTAACACGAAGAGTCGCCAAACTTAAGTGGCAATGGGCAGGGCACATTTCTCGCAGAACAGATGATCGATGGGAACGAATGGTTCTTGAATGGCGACCACGTACCGGAAGACTTAGCGTTGGAAGGCCTTCAACAAGGTGGACCGATGATCTGATAAGGGTTGCGGGAATCCGATGGATGCGAGACGCACAGGACCGTTCATTGTGGTGACATTTGGGGGAGGCCTATGTCCAACAGTGGACGTCTTTCGGCTGCAATAATGATGATGATGATGATGAGTATTTTATTTGTATGCAAAGCATTGAACGGAGAACTGTAACTGATTGGAACCAGAGTTAAACTTAGTAAGAATTTCTCGTATTTCTATCGAAAACTAAGTAAACAAAAACGAAGTGGGAAAACGAACAACTGGTTCTGTTCATTCTTTTGTAATTAGACTCACGAAGCGTTTTATTTTACACCTCGACTTTATTTTATTTTTCAAATAAATGTTCATAGATTTAAGAAATAGAAAAATGTAGTGCAATTTAATCTTTCTTGCTTTTTATTCAATTAGCAACCATAACTCCAAGGCAGGTACAGATTTGCCAAATGTAAAATGCAATGTAACACGCAACGAAAGAATTTGCCGACCACATTGTCGCAATGTATCGTGCAACGTAACAGAACTCCTATAGTGTTGTTGTATTTCTGTACTGCGGAACGCATGCCGGAAACAGATGCGAGTTGGTACAGTCAGGGGTCAAAAGTGCAGTTGCACTCTACCATTGCTAAAGTGTCTAAAATTTCCTTGTAGTAGAAGTTTCATAGTCCACAACTAAGTAAATCAATACTATAGATTCTATGCTACAAATCAAATCAGGCATGAACCATTGACCCTCTTCTACAAAGACATTTTAGACCCTTTAGCATTGATGGAGTGCAACTGCACATTATTTTGATCCCTGACTGTACGTGCTCGGTTAGTGTGCGCACTGCGTCCACACGTATGAAACGTTCCTTTCATGTTACATTACATGTTACGTTACAGCAGTCTGTACCCGCCTTAACTATACACAATATACTAATTATGATATACGTCTAAGTACTTATAAAGAACTAAAATAATAAATATTATAACTTAATAGGTAGACACATATACAAACTGACAATAATAATATCTACAAACGGGTAGAAAAAAATCATCTACATCTAACTTGTTTTGTTTTTTCCTTACCTTGGTTGTAGTTATCAGGAAACACAGAGTCCGACAGGCAATTCCACTCCTTAGCTGTACGCACAATGAATGTGTTCCCAAAACGTTTTGTGCGTATGGGTGGGATGTCCACCATGAACCAGTACAGTCAAATGGGGTGAATAGAAACAAAACTTCAAAGGGTATTTTCAATTATATACTATATCAATTTATTAATGAATTATTATTCTAAAAAGTCGATACTTTGTTAGAAGCCGATACTATGGTATCAAAGTGAAAAACCAAACCAAAGTTTTGTTTCTATTCACCCCTGCGTTTCTATTCACCCCGTTTTACGGTAGCGCATCGTAAGTTCATGAACCCACTTATATATAATCCACATAATGACATTACTATTTTTATATGGGCTTGGTCCCTTCCTACCCATACCCATATAAAAATATACAGTCGAAGAGACCCAACAATTTTGAGTCTTTCCTGCAAACGAGTGATCATTAAACTGTAGTGTACAATCCACAAAAAAATCCCTTGTTACCCGAAAATATTTCCACAAAATGTACCCACCACTTTTTTACCTTTCCCTTCCATACCTGCTACCGACACCGCATTTAATCCGTTTGAATATTTATGCTGTCGACTGTACTCACTTAGGCTTACATCGTGATACCACAGTATAAATAGAAATAGAAGGTTAGTTTTAAAGAAACTTGTCAAGTACGAGTTAAACCCGGTTACGAAAGGTACTGTATATATATAGGATGACTGGTAATTAGTGACCGATACTTAAACACATGATTGTACTCGTGATTACAAACAACTTTCCCAAAGAAACTTTTTTTATATACTAATTAGTTTAATCACAATAATAAAACAGCTGTTTAAATACGCGCGCGCGCCTGCGACCCTCAGCTGTTAGCCGCGTGACGCCGTCGTACCTACAATAGTGATAGAACACCCGCGCATCTTGCAAACCCACGCGCCACGCGCTTTCGTATCTAATCAGTGAATGTACCTACAAACTAGTGAGTTTGTAAAAAAAGTTTCTTTGGGAAAGTTGTTTATAATCATGAGTACAATCACGTGTTTAAGTATCGGTCACTAATTACCAGTCACCCTGTATATAATTTTTTAATAACAATAATAACTTTTATTTAACATTTGTTAAAAGTATTTTCTTAAACATAGGTATAACATATTTGCATATCGGTAACAGGAGTTATATTTTACCAAAATTATTACAATGGCCCCCAAACTAGGCGGAGCCTGTATCTTGAGGACCGGAGTTGCGTTATCGTTAAATTAAAATACAAGTTTCCTTTGCGGATTACCTTAGAATAAAATAGGAGACCTTATTTTGGAATTGGAGGACCTTACTTTCCGGAATTTTAAGATCCTAGGTCAATGGCATGTAACCCGTGTATACGTGGGATACTCAGAGAGTTTTGAGAAACTGAAAAAGTAACTTCTATGGATAAAATATTTTTATTAAATCTTTTCAAAGAACTCTCCACCAGCCTTTATACAAAGTTTCATGCGTCTAAACCAATTTTCGAATCATTTTTTCCAGTCCGCCGCAGACACCTCTTCCACGAACGAGACACGATAATTTGATTTGGCTCTCGAAAAAGTGTGGAGAGAAATTCAAAATTCGAACAATGGTATTTTTACTTTTAAATAACCAAAGTTTTCAAAATAATTACAAGTGGCCAGAGCCTTATATATAAAAACTTTTTTTCGCAAAACTTTCTGAGTGGCCTGGTACCTTGGTTTTGTGAGTATCAAAAATATGGCATTGCAAACCTCTGGTACGCGAGTCTGTTGTGCAGTTGATCGAACTACGAGAAAAAAAATGTATTGCAGATACATACAAAGTTTGAAGATTTCATATGTATTTTTCTGCTTTTGCTATCGAGCAAAAACAAAACTATTAAAATAAATTTTTAACTTGATTTAATTATATTATTCAATGTTCTTTTTCTTCTGTATCGTATCGATATTCCAAAATTAAATAATTTTGACCAGAATTTAGCTACACCGACAGCGTTAGCATTTGCTTCTTAAAAGTCTTTTAAATTGCTGTATGCTGTAGCTGCATAATCAATGCAAAGAAAGTATGACAGTAAGGAAGTAATGCCTTATTTCCTCACACAATTAGTCAGACTGAAGATCGAATACAGTAGTCGAAAAATGATCAAAAGTCGACCTTCTGTCCTATCAATTTTGTCACTTCGAGATATTCGACTGTATATATTTATGCAAACCTCATAGCTTCATTTAAATAAATTTCTTTTAGCTCAATAATCCTTCAGAGCTCTGCCTTTTCCGTATAATTTTCATAAATATGTAATTCTTGGGTTTTAATGTCGACCCGAGTGATTTTGTGGGTTGTATTTCAATTAATTTTGAGTGGGTTTACATTTTTAATTAGAGCGATAAAAGACAATTGGTATTTTTTTTATATCGACTTGATTGTAGTCGATTGAAATTTTGGCAATAACCAAAAATCGTTGCTCGAAATGAGGCTGGACTGGAAAGTACAGGTAATATTAACTCCACAATCTAGTTTAACATGAAGTAAGGATATTCGGGAAAAGGCTAAGGTTCTGGAATGCCGACCACGTACCGGAAGACGTAGCGTTGGAAGGCCTCCTACAAGGTGGACCGATGACCTGGTAAGGGTTGCGGGATTCCGATGGATATGAGACGCACAGGACCGTTAATTGTGGCGACACTTGGGGGAGGCCTATGTCCAACAGTGGACGTCTTTCGGCTGAAATGATGATGATGATGATGGTGAAGGATATTCGGATCAGTTTTTACATCTTGCAACCATCGGGCACCAACCTCTTAGCTTTATAGAACTAGTAAATAATATAATAACTAATAATATTCATCTTTTTGTTCCAGGACACACGGACACATGTGGTGGTTGAATTGTATGAGACTGAGAAGTCCTATGTGGAAGCCCTGGAGATATTAGTCAAGGTAAGCCTTAGTAGTATCAGGAGTTAGAGCCACTTTTATAACGACACTTTTATGCGTGTTATAAAACCAACTGTAGTAACGTTAACTGAAAGCCTGATATAGCATAGCATAGCATAGTCGGCCTTATAATATTCCCACTATTGGGACTCAGGCCTCCTCTCTAGAAGAGGGAATGGTCCGTAATCCATTTCTTTTTTAGAATTCTTTACTTTTTTGTCTGTTAATGCAATCGAATATTGACCATTGATCTGATTGTATTGTGATTGTGAATTTTGAGGCATCGTTGTTTTCATAATTAACTTTTAGTTTATAGCAGTGGTGGTAAACGGTGAAGGAAAACATCGAGAGGAAACCGGCATGTCCTAGAACGAAAAATTCGAAGACATGTGACATTCACCAATCCGCACTAGGCCCACGTGGTGGATTACGGCCCATTCCCTCTCCTAGAGAGAGGAGGCCTGAGTCCCAGCAGTGGGAACATTAAAAGGCTGCATAAGCTTATAGCATTGGTGGCCGAGCGAGCAGTGGTGGTCGAGTGAGCAGTGGTGGCCGAGTGGTAACGGCCCCGACTTACGAGTTGTAGGTCACGCGTTCAAACCCAGCCAGGCAATTGGGGATCTTGGCCAAGGTGAGACGGTACTTCACGCCGGAACAGCTGCTCAAACTTTATCAAGCGCAAGTTCGATCGTGTATGGAATACTGCTCTCATCTTTGGGATGGGTCTGCCAAATACCAGCTTGATACTCTGGAGTCGATTGAGAAGCGAGCCAAGAGAATCATCGGTGATGATGCACTTGTCGAATCAAAACTCCAAAGCCTTGAACATCGACGCCGAGTTGCTGGCCTGTCGGTTTTCTATCGATTACACTTCGGGGAGTGTGCGTTGGAATTGCACAATTTAATTCCACCAAGTCCGTTCCATCATCGGACCACTAGACGTACGGCGTTGCGCCATCGGTACATGGTGGACATCCCACCCATACGTACAAAGCGTTTTGGGAACACATTCATAATGCGTACAGCTAAGGAGTGGAATTTCCTGCCCGAGTCTGTGTTCCCTGATAGCTACAACCTAGGGGTCTTTAAGTCAAGAGTGAATAGGTTACTTCTAGGCAAGCGTGCTCCATCGTCGGCCACATCATCGCTTACCATCAGGTGAGATGGTGGTCAAACGCGAGCCTATCAATAATAAAAAAAAAAAAAAAAAAAAGGTGCATTATTTTGTGTAATTTATTTCATCACTACTGTTCTCAAAACGGTGAAGGAAAACATCGTGAGGAAACTGGTATGTCCTAGAACCAAAAATTCGAAGACGTGTGACACCAACCCGCACTGGACCTGCGTGGATTACGGTCCATTCCCTCTCCTAGAGAGGAGGCCTGAGTCCCAACAGTGGGAGCATTATAAGGCCGACTATGCTTATGCGATATGCTATGCATATAGACAGAAGTAACTACGCCATTTATGAAGACTATATCATAACAATATATAATGGTTTTCATCATAAAAATCTGTAAGGCAAAAACATGTTGATGGAAAATCACGCCGATCCTTTGTATGAAGTCGTTTGTGCACAATGGGTGCTGTTGGAAGCTTGTCATTGTATTATTGATGGATGGTTGTCTGTGATAGAGCTTTTAGTCTGTAGTGGTAGGTTCATAATGGAAATTGGTAATATTGAACTTGTCTATCTATACAAGGTCTATTTAATCAATATATAAAAAATTTTTTTACAAAAATAAAACCGACTTCAATGTAAAAAAAAAACACTGAAAAGTGAAAAATAACTAACAAAACTATTATAGAAACACCGACTTCCGAAATTAAAGTTGTTCTGCACTTTTCAGTGTTTTTTATTTCACATTGAAGTCGGTTGTATTTTTTTTTTTTGTAAAAAGGTTATTATTTTATTTTTTTTAGTTATGGTACCACCACTAAAAAGTACCCCTCAGCCAAACTTAAATATCTTATAGCCAGAGTGTATCTCATGACAATTCTAATAATCCCAAACACGGTTAGATTACATTAATTTATTACAGAGTTCCGGTGCCTAACTTCAGGCTTCATCATCAGATCAGTTCGATATATTCCCCCTCCTCTGAAAGAAGTCAGGGCCCAGTGCGTGTTGGTGGATGTCACATGTCTTCGAATTTTTGGTTCTAGGACATGCCGGTTTCCTCACGATGTTTTCCTTCACCGTTTTGAGACCAGTGGTGATGAAATAAATTACACAAAGTAATGCGCCTGGCTAGGTTTGAACCCGGGACCTACAACTCGTAAGTCGGGACAGTAATTTATAGGAGCATAATAATTTAAATTAATATTGTACCGTAAAACAATTCAGTAAACAAGTTACTTGAAATATACCACCGAGATGTTTTTTCAAGGAACAGTTCACAAACCTCCTCAAACTTTCCCTCAGTACATCTTAACAAATTCTCAACTGCAATCAAAAAGTATTGTTCTATATTTCTTGGAATCCTCCTTTTAACAGTCTTTCAAACTTTAAACTCAAGCTTTAAAACTCTTAAGATCTTACCAGCGCTGTTTATCTAGGTCAACGGGAGTATAAAGGAATTTAACTGGTAAGAAATTCTCTATTAAAGTAATATAAGACGATTCTAATTTAGGTGTCTTCAAGGCTAGAGTGAATAGGCTCTTAATAAACTAGTGCGCTTCATCATCAACGATTGTATCATTGCTTACCATCAGGTGGGATATCATAAAGGTCCCAGCCGCCGGGACTCCGATCCCGATTACCGGCCACCGTAGGCGTCGGCTTGCGGACAGCGAGCAGTGAGCTACACTGTTCGACCGTCTGGTAACCGTCCGGACCGAGCCCAAGTCGTCGACGGCGCTTATTGTTCCACGCGCGCCTCAAGGAGATGTCAGCAAATCGTAGGGTCGAAGCCTACTGGGGCACGGGTATTGTGAAAGTAAAACCCCGGGCCCTGGGACGAAGGCAAAGAAGGAACAGGTGTGGGTTTTTAATCAGTAAAAGTCTGACACTTCACCCAAGAGCGCGATTTGTCATTAGATGATTTTCCCACCTAAAAATAAAATAAAGATAAAGGTGGAGAGATGACTTTGACTCTTATTGGTAGCTCAAACCTTGAATGACCTAAAACAAACGCGTGTGGAATAGGGAGAGGCCTTTGATCAGCAGTGGAATAAAATGGGTTATATAGATTAGAATATCTGTCTATATCTCTGGCCAGAGATGAACAGACACAAATTGAACTGGAAAAATATAAAGAAAGGCTTTGCCCAGCAGTGTGACTTCTTTAAGTCAATAGGAAATAGGTTACTTCTAGGTAAGTAGGTTATATCACAGCTTACAATCAGGTGAGATAGCAACAAACACGCTGCATCTTGTCGTGGCCAGATCTTAGAAATTGATCAGTTCATGATATGGCCAAGTTAAACTGGCCAGATCGTTTTAAACGTTACAGTTTGATGAAATTTCAATCTTCGTTTGGCTTACTTTCTTTCAAAGTCAAAGTCAAAAAGTTTTTATTTCACATAGGCCTACATGGGCACTTATAAAACGTCAGAAGCTAGTGCACGGTTCCAAATTGGTCGTTTCCTATGGAGAAGAACCGACAAGTAACTCCATGGTTACTCTTTTAAATAAGTGGTTGTTTACAATATTTTCATATTACAGTATTAATGTAAGGACAGTGTAGACCAGTCGATATTGTACCCAAAAGGACAATAAAAATAATCATATTAAAAAAAAGTGAGTCGTAATAGGAAGTAACTGAATTCGCGGAGTCTACAGTGTTCTCACATTCACATTATAAAAAAGAGACTATATAAAATAAGCAAAACTTTAGACCTTTTATTATCAAAGAAATCCTACATCAATGATATGGCCTAACGAGGATTGACATTAATCATCAAATGTTAACGTTTAAACGATCTGCCTCCCTAGCCAAGTTACTACCGTTTCGTTTCGATTCTCTTTTCGTTGATCGCCTCGAGTCGGCCACGCCTCCGATTCCTTTGTTCTGACGTCATCTCAACGCTCAGTCACGTGGTCAGAACAAAGGAATAGGAGGCGTGGCTGACTCGAGGCGATCAACGAAAAGAGAATCTAGGGGGGCTGGCCTGTTTTAGTTGGGCATTTCATGAAGTGATCAATTCTAAGATTTGCCTACGACACTAATACTATAAGGCAAAAGTGTGTGAGTTTGTGTGTTTGTAACTTCCTCACGCTTGAACAGCAGAACAGATTTGGATAATTTTTGGTAGACCATTACCTGGAATAGCCCATGGGATATTTGTTATCCCAGGATTATGTTGTCTTGGGATAATTTTGTACAACCACGCGGACAAAGCTGGTGACGGCAGCCAGTTACTCCAATCTTGCGGACGGCGAACAATGGGTAGCTCGCCGTCCGATCGTCCGGTAACCGTCCAGACCCAGCCCAAGTCGTCGACGGCGCGTAGTGTTCCATCCGCGCCTCAAGGAGATGTCAGCAACCGTAGGGGCCCAGCAGGGTCGAAGCCTACTGGGGCCATAGGTGATGCGAAAGAGATCCCCGGGGCCCTGGAAAAATGACAAAGAAGGAACAGGAGTGGGTTTTTAGTCAGTAAAAGTTTGACACTATCTCCCGCCCGGCCCAAGAGCCCCCGCTCTGCGATATTACAGAAAATACAAAATACAAAGAAACCAATAAACACATAATTTTGAAAAAAGAATAACGTACCTTTAATATAAAGTTTATTTGAACTTATAATTCCAAGTCAATCCAAAGATATAATACTTCAAAGCAACCCGTTTTAAAAAACGGCAATTTCATACTTTAACCCCTATTATTATAAAGGCGTAAATTTGTGAGTGTGTATGTTTGTTACTTCAAGGGAACATAAGAATATTCCCATGAGAAAATTTCCCACTTTCACGCAGGCGAAGCCTCTGAACTGCCAGAGGCGAGCCAATTATAAAAAAAATAACAAAATAATATAAGTATAATGTTGGGGTAATATGACACATTTTTCGGTTATCCCCGATTAGGAGATTACACGTGCCAGCTGTCTTCTTTGTTAGATAACATGTGTAAGCATGGCAAGGCTTTTGCCGTTGTTTGTAGACGAAAATTGGGTTAAAAGAGCGATATTCATTGGAAAAATATGAACCTAATACGTTATACGTTTATAGCGATTTGCTTTTTATAAAAAACAATGGCCTAATAATGGGTGATGGAATTATTAGGCGTCTAGAAAAGTCTTCATTGTAAATGAAGACTAAATAATTTTGTTTTTTTTTTTTATTGTTGATAGGCTCTCGTTTGACCACGATCTCACCTGATGTAAGCGATGATGTGGTCTACGATGAAGCACGCTGGCCTAGAAATAACCTATTTACTCTTGACTTAAAGACCCCTAGGTTGTAGTTTTCGGGAAACACAGACTCCTGTAGGTAATTCCACTCCTTAGCTGTACGTACAATAAATGTGTTCTCAAAACGTTTTGTACGTATGGGTGGGATGGGATGTCCACCATTTACCGGTGGGGCAATGCCGTACATCTCGTGGTCCGATGATGGTACGGGCTTGGCGGAATCAAATTATACAATTCCAGTGCACATTACCCGAAATTTAAACGATAGAAAACCGATAGGCTTCGATGCTCAAGACTTTGAAGTTTCGACTCGACGAGTGCATCATTGCCGATGATCTTCTTGGCTCGCCTCTCAATCGACTCTAGTGCCTCAAGCTGGTATTTGGCAGATCTATCCCAAAGATGAGAGCAGTACTCCATACACGATCGAACTTGTGCTTGATAAAGGTTAAGCAACTGTTCCGGCGTGAAGTACTGTCTCACCTTAGCTAGCTTAGCTTAGATCTCCAATTTTTTGGCAGCCAGTTGAAATTTACCTCGATGTATGAGCCGAAATTGAGGGTAGATGACAATGTTACCCCAAGAAGCTCAAGATGGTCCGAAAAGTAGGAGCCGGGTGGAATTGGCTCCGATTAGCGGAAAAACGACACGCCTGGGTTTTGGCAGTGTTAAACTTGACCAGATTGGTATCGCCCCAATCGGAGACCGCCTTCTAGGACATGTTCAAGTGCTCAACCATAGCTTAGTGCTCAACCATAGTAAAAGGGCTGTTTTTCCACATGGCCTTCGCTATACCTTATTACACGCCCATACTATCTTAGGCGGTGCTCTGTCATTTTGTCCGTGTCATAATTTTAAACTGATCCTTCCCGGGGAACGACTAGACGTCACTCTTGGGTTGTACAGTCAGGGGTCAAAAGTGAAGTTGCACTCTACCCATGCTAAAGTGTCTAAATTTTCTTTGTAGTAGAAGTTTCATAGTCCACAACTAGTTTAATCAATACTATAGATTCTATGCTACAAATTAAATCAGGCATCAACCATTCACCCTATTCTACAAAGAGATTTTAGACCCTTTAAGCATTGATGGAGTGCAACTGCACTTTTTACCCCTGACTGTACCTGCTTACTGATAATTTGGTTGTTTCATTTATAAACCCAAATCCCTAACTTAATATTTTTTTTATTTACTTAATACTCGCTAAATATTCTCCGCTAAATTATTAATAGACTGTTAGTGTCTATTTATAATTTGCACGTGTTATTAGCAAAATTGTGGTGTCTGTTACACAAATGCTTAAGAGCGTTAATTTATGTTTAAAACTTAGAGATATTGACATAATATACATAACCTTCCCAAATCTAAACTGGAATATCTATAATTTCAGACTTCTATTAATAGTAATGTCTAAGACAAAATTATTCATGAATTTAATCTAAATTTACTTTGGTATATTTTTCATCATTAGACGCTAAAACATATGCCAACCTTTCTTTTGGGAGTTTACCCTTGTTCTTTGCAGAAATATTTGTTAGACAGTAGTTTTTCTCTTTTCTTATCTATCTATAATTGTATGACTTTTTCCCCAAAAATCGTGCTTCAACCAAAGGAATCGAATTTATAACTGATTATTATCGTTTCCGGGATATTAAGTTGATCGATTTTTGTTAAGTTTTTCGGTCCAATAATCACTGAGTTTAGCTGCCCTTTATTCAACAATTTTTAGGTTGGTCCCCAGTCAAACCAAATGCAACTGAGTTCCAGTTTTGTTCATTTATTAAAAAATGAAACTTAAACTAAGACATAATGATGATTACAATGACCCCTTAAAAGGATGCCCATAAATTCAATTTCATCCTGTATATCTTCATCCCTTTAATCATTCAGTTAGGTCGTAATATGGATTGCGTTAGGAGCTCGTGGTAAAGCCTCAAATCGCTGTACGTCCCTCGCTCTACATTTAACAACATTTATGACATCCTCGACAATACACAGTTTTCTGAACATTTTCATTTATCATAATCACCGTTTTTCACCGTATCATTCGAGCGGTTTGCACAATGGTGACACCCGAGCGTTTTTTCCACCTGAATCCGGTGGAGAAACCTTCTGAACTTACCATGTCTGGCCTGCGTCATGCGGAAGGTGAAAACACTGCGACGCCTCTCCTCAAAGAGGAGACTTATCGCCATAATTATGGCAAGCCCAAGCATACAAGTCATACAACCTCTACACTGATGTTATTTCTTTTCAACTCAAACATACCTAACGTCAAGGAATCTCGCTGAAACTTCACCAACGGAACTGTCTGTTTTTTCTCAACACTAAGATCAGTACGAAAATTAATTGTAAGTCGTAAAATTTATTATAATAACTCAGTAACTCAGACCGCCCGTTAATCTGATCAGAATGAGGTGAGGACTGACAAATTTGCTATATTTATGGATACGACGAAAATTCAGGGCTGTCAACGTAGAGTTTCTGATCAATCTTATCATTCCTTGGTTTTCTCTGTTCGAAAATTAATGACCTGACGAAAGGTATTTAATTTGTGAGTTTTGTTCCTTTTGAGCTGTTGTCAGAGGTAGTTATTGTGTTGTCAATGATGTAGGCTTTTATGTGTTTGTATTTCGGTCTACAGCTACGGGGTAACTCCACGTCTAAAGTGCGTATTTTGCTTACGAGTGAGACAAATGTGTCATTCGATTCACCTTAGCTCTTCAAGGAAGGCCAGCAGCGTCTTGGTGTCGCTGACCATTTTGCGGAGGGTACCTGGGTTCACGAGGTACTTGGCCCTGTATCCAGTGACCACTGGGAAACTTAGAAGCAGATGAGCTGCTGTCTCGTCCTCTTCCATGCAGGCTCTGTAAGCTTTTATTTCTTTTAAATTAAAATGGCCGATTCCCTTTTAAATTGAATATTAGAAGGTTCGTATTTTCCAGTTTTATTTAAAATAGTTTCTGGCAGCGGTTTCACTCGCGTTAAAGTTAAAAAAATATTCCAGAGTAATAGGGATAACTCCCGCGGTACAAAACTCATGTGTCCTTTTTCAAGACATGGTCTAACCGTGTGCAAAATTTAATTTAAATCCGTTCAGCCGTTTGAGAGTGCAACAAACACACACATTTGCAAAACTTTTGCCTTTGTAATAGAAGTGTAATGTTGAGCTTGTAGTTTCATTTTTAATAGTGCATATGTAATGCATTATTATAACCACATACTTATCATACCAGTTGTTGACGGCACATAGTGTCCTACGCATGTCTCAAAGAGATGTCAGCAAAACCGTAGGGGCCCAGCAGGGCCGATGCTCGCTAGGGCCATAGGGAATTTCTGAAAAGGAAACCCGTGGTCCTAGAACGCAAATGATAACTGAAGGAACATATGTAGGTTCTAGTCAGTAAAAGTATATAGGGTAGCTCGCCGTCCGACCGTCCGGTAACCGTCCAGACCGAGCCCAAGTCGTCGACGGCGCGTAGGTACTGTTCCACGCGCGCCTCAAGGAGATGTCAGCAACTGTAGGGGCCCAGCTGGGTCGAAGCCTTCTGGGGCCAAGGGTCTGATTCTGAAAGGAAGACTCGGCCCTGGTATGAAAGGCAACGAAGGAACAGGAGTGGGTTTTTAGTCAGTAAAAGTCTGACACTATCTCCTGCTCCGCCCAAGGGCGGGGGATGTCATAAGATGATTTTCCCACCAAAAAAAAAGGCAGTAAAAGTATGACACGCCCTCTCGCTCTGGGAAGAAGTCATTAGATGATTTACCACCTCCAAAAAAGACTACATACTCATTTATCTTTCATGTCCTGGAGGGCTATTGGCTAACTTTTTCAATAACAGTTGACAACTAGCATTCGTTGCACACTAAACTTAGTTGTCAACTGACAATTTCATAAAATTGGTATTATGTATCACACAAGTGACTAACAAACTACGATGGAAATGTGGTGAATTATAAAATTTACGGTGCCTATTGTGACCACTCTAAAATTTTATCGACTATTATACAGCTTCAAAAGCTTACACAATCGCAATTTTAAAAGTATCGATCTGTCAAAACGTGTTACGGTGGCTATCAAAGGCACCAGTGGCTAATGACGTCACTGCAGTTGGTCACTGAAGATAGGCAATACGAAACTAGCTGTTTGACAGTTCAATGATGCACATTGTTAACAAGTGATCATCACTTGAACTGTCAACAGAGTTACGCAATAGCCCCGCAGATTCGACTTACTCCATAATGCAAGCTGTCAGTCTAAGCCTTTTACTTTGCTCCAACACTATAGGTACATGTCAATTCTAAAATTAAAAAAACCGGCCAATTGCAAGTCGGACTCGCACACGAAGGGTTCCGTATATAAATCTATACAACTTTTTGACACCGTAACCGGCTCACGCTGAAAACCAGCGCTGTGGATTCTTCGCATTTTTTGCGTGAGGACACGGCATTATGCTGAGCGTTAGGCCGTTTTGCACGGACGTGGCGCATATATGTATTTTTTAAATTATTTATTTGTAATCTGTTATATGTTAGTTTTAAGTTTACGCCTTTTCCGGCAAATAAAAAGTTTTCTTTCTTTCTTTTTTTTTTACACATTTTATTTTATTACGTTTTATTGTCATAGCAACAGTTCATGAGATACAACCTGGTGACAGACAAACAGCGGAGTCTTAGCAATAGGGTCTCGTTTTTACCCTTTGGGTATTTGAACCCTAAACAGCTGCCAATCTTGCAAAAAGGAATGGTCGATTTAACGTGAACAAAAAAAACCAATTCCTTGTATGAAACACAAAAGCAGCTACTTTTTATTTGTTCCCGGATTGAAACGGTTCGGTTACATTAAATTGGCCAGCCCTGCTGCCGCAGTGGTTTTCCCACTCAAATTTTCCGTTCTACCTTTCCATCATGTGGGTCGGGCTATTTATTGTCGCCAGTGTCACCCCTCCATCTCCCCCTTAAAACACAATATAAAGAAGATGCAGAAGGGTCATAAATTCTAGTCATCGCTCAAAAGTTTTTTTGAAGAATTATGTAAGTATTACGTTTCGTACTATTTTTTTGCGCTTTCAGATTTTTGATAGGAAGTAGTCACACTATCACATTAAATTTTTTATAGATGAAACTTTATAAAAAAACCCATGCCACTCGTACTAGAATGAACACACATTTCAAATTTTCGCGCTCTTAACCGTTTTTCAATATTTTTTTATCTGTTACTATCCCAAAATATTACTTTTAAGTAGTAACGATACTTCCATATTGCAAAATAGAAAAATATTTAAAAAAAAAAAAAACAAAAACAATTAAACAACAAAACTACCAACAAACAACAAACAATTAAACAAATAAACAATTATTATATGTAAATAGAAAACAAAGATATAGGGTTTTGAGAGGTTTAAGTGGACCGGTTACCAAGAACTATGTAAAGACTATGGCCCATATATACATAGATGAAAAGGCAGGGGGGCGACTTCCACACTCAATAAATGGGCCTCCAAAAACGGTTGCTAGCATGAAGTGACGTAGCAACAAGGGGTTGTTAACATATCCTGAGATGCTTGACGTGAGGAGAGATAAACCACGGCTTTCAGGACGAGCCCGTTAGTACGGTCAAGGTTCCTACCAGCATCTTACTGGATTATACATCTTCTCCCGGGCACGTTTACCCTTGCGAATCTTTACTCAACCAAGCCAATAAAGGCAAGAGAGAGGTGTGCTTTCTTCTTCATCAATGTTCACCACGACCGACCAATAAAGGCAAACCGGAGATGAGGAACCAAAATTATCCTGGGATATCGGATACGTGGGATCACTGCTACCCATCAGTTCACCACAAAACTGCCCTGCGGATTGTATCTCTTAGTTTGGCCCCTTACCTTAGGCATGTCACCATGGGTTCATTAAGATGCACAAGCCCCAACACTATGTCAACGTAGAGATACGGCTGTATTTTTATTTTTAAGTCATCTCTCTCTTCACTCTCTTCTAGGGTGGAGCGAAAGTGTGTGTTTTACTGACTAAAACCACACCTATGTTCCTTCAGTTGCCTTTTGCATCCTAGTACGTCGAGAGACTATTCCTTTTATACTTTCTTCATGGCCCTAGCAGGCTTCGGCTTTGCTGGGCCCCTACGGTTTGCTGACATCTCTTTGATTTTGGATGCGTGGAACACCACGCGCCTTTGACGACTCGGGCTCGGTCCTTACAGGTAGAACGAACGGCGAGCTACCCATTGCTCGTCGTCCGCAAGCCCGCGCCCACGGTGGCCGAGAGATACGGTGGTGGATTATTATTATTATAGAGCTAAATAAGTTCCTTCGATAATTTCACGGGATTATCCAATAAAAACCTGTTTCATTTCATAGTGGAGCTTTTGTTTCTATCCATTTTGCGCCTCAACCTTGTCAGACAAAGGACAGATTTAACAGAGGGCCATAGAAATGTGTCGGCTGGGGCTACTTTTAATTATTTTCTAGGACAGAGTCGTGCCTGGCCGTGATGTTTGCTCCAATGCTTCTTTTAATGATCGGTATGGTAGAAAGATTGGCCGTTTGGTAATGGTTTTACCTATAAAATTTTACTGATCAAAGAAATGTAGTGACATCTATTAAGCCACATATAAACTAAAATTCAAAATCCGGTCTCGTGGAATACTGTAACATCAGATAACATATACATCAACTCTAATAAGAGATCACGTATGTTAAATTAATAAAATAATTTTAGTGTTGGATAGCTTTATCGCGAAAGGCTATAACTAAAGCAGAGCAATAACCATAGACGCGAGTGAAACTGCAGAGGACAGCTAGTGTAAAAAAACAAACCATTTTGTAGTGTACAAAACCTTACAGGTATGGCCAGTTGTAAAATAACTATTTGATACCATCTGCACTTAGCTAGGTAGCGTTTAATAATTTAACTCTGTATTAAATCATATCTTTAATTCATTAACGCTCAGGCGGTAGCCGGCGCCCGCAAGCCATTGTCTTACTATTGTGTCTCTAATTACGCACGTCAAAAGGTTAAATCTCCCACCTTTATCTATTTTAATCTTAGTCATTACCCAACTTGGCCAAAACTCCATATTCATATAATAAGATTTACTCCCTGATTCCGTTTTGCACCCTCAAAAGAGATCTCGCCGTATCCAAATAAACTATCTTCAATATTAAGAACTTGTAGTGCCGTATCTTTGTGCGTTACACCCTACTTTCTTCTTTGGCGTTGTCCAGGGTAAGCACACATTGACTAGGGCAATGGCGGTTGCGGTAGCGGACGCGGTTTGGTGGTCACAGTGCATTGCAAGTTATTGTAGCAAGCAGCAGAGTCAGACATGCCAGTGCCGTTTCCAGGGGGTAAAAAATAATAGGCGATTGCTTGACAGTTCCTTTTTTCTGGGCAGCCAAATTTGCTATAATATACTGTAACGTGAAACTCCAGTTGTCTACTGACTTACATACGATTTCTGAATTACCCCCGATTCCTGATTTACCCCCAATTCCTGATTTAAGTATTTGAAGTTTAGCATTTCTCAAATTCTACTTTAGTTTGAAAACCACTCAAAATTTGGGGTCCAAGTAGATTATGAGACGTTGTTAACTCAACTAATACACTATACTACACTAATGGGCATTTGATCAGTCTGTGGGTGGCGTCTCTGAGTGCGGCTATTTTGCGACTACATTTGATATCTTGGGTATGCCTGTTAAAAACAATTGTATCTGTTAATAAATAAATAAATAAACATATTCAATTCAGAATTTGAGTATTTATCAAACCCGAAAATCTCTATCAAATCTAGAGTTTGACACATTCTTAACTCGATTCAAAAATCCGTCCTAAGTGTCGCCGCACACGGACCACGCGCTACAGCCATAAACGCCGCCACGAGAAGCTAGAAGCGGCCACAAAGGAAGCTGAAGCGCGCGACAGCCTCTTGTGGCCGGTGGCTGTTCCTTTTTTTTAACCCATATGCGCAGTATCATAATGAACTCTGACGAAGAAGGTTTAAATGCGCGAGTGTGACAGCGTTTTATGTCGGCGTTTAGTGGCTAGTGTGGGCCACAAGAAGTGAGCTGCGGTGATTTGTAGCGTGTGGCGGCCACCGGCGTCAACCGTGTGCGGCGAATCCATATGAAATGTATGAGAACTAAAGGAAATATGCCGGTGGCAGCATTTGTGGTTGAGGCTGGTGGCCCGTGTGCGGCGACCCTAAATTAAGCTTTTTAGGCGCAGTGAACACGGTCGAGTTGTAGTCTGTAAAAGCCACTCCTCATTCCAAAGTCATTTGATGATATTCCATCCTATATAAAATGAATCAAAACAATAGGCTCGACAGTCTTTTTTGGCGATTTATTTCGCTAAAGAAATGTAGTGCATAACTTTAGTCGTCTATACTTTGAAGCCGAAGTCAGCAAGCTCAGCATCGAGCGCCATGGACGCCTGTAAAAGTCGATGACGGCTATCGCTTCTGTGTAATCAATGTTCCTGCTGAGTCGTAAGATCTAGTATAAATTGGCCATTATCAGGTTGGTCAGAATAAGTCATAAGTCATTTAATTCTTATCAATGGAACATTGTGTTGAAAATATAAAAAATAAACAATAAAAAATAAACAATAAAGAATTGCACTACCACTGCAACTAAACATACTATTAAATAAAGTTCTACAAAATCCTTATAAACAAAAATATTGCTAATAATTATTATATAATAAAAAAAATATATTTAATAACTTAGTAGGTATAAAATAAATTTTACATGTCCCAAAAAAAGATCAACAAAATCACATAAAAATAATAATCCAAATTCCTAAAAAATAGTCGCAATGACAAACGTCTAAAACTACGAATGCCAACTCAGACCATCCCTTTCCCCGGACGTCAGCCACCGTAGGCGCGGACGATGAGCAAAGGGTAGCGCTCATAGATATAAGAAAGGAGGAGATATGTTAAGTAGTAAAAAATGTACCGGAACACGATGTCTCCAGTTTCCCCTACTACTGCCGACACTACTACACATGCAGCAATAGTTATGCAGTCGCGCACACATCCGCAATTAATAAATCAGTCCATACTACACAGTAAATTATAAACCTTACGTTCCTAAAAACAGCGTGTATTTTCCATGCACCTACAACTTACGCACACATTAAATGTCGATGTGCTATGCAAAAGCAATTTATTTTACATTTACGCTAGTGATTGACTAAATAGAAAAGTTATCGATTTGTTCATTTTTTGTTGTGTTATTTCTTTTGGGTCCCAAAAACAAAATCAATATGTCCAGAAAATAATATATTAATAATAGAATAATAACATTTGCTTTCATAAAACCCAAAAACTCTAACCATTTACCCGCATTAGGCCATTATATACGGCATTTTAGAACGTCAATATAAAATACTAAAAACCGGCCAAGTGCGTGTCCTGGTTCTTTAAAATCCTGAAAAGTTTAATAATTTATATTATGAATTATTACATGAAAAAGCTTTCAGTTACTAAAAAAAATGTAACTCACTTCTACAAAAATAAGGTCTAGTCTTAATTTAAGGATTCAAAAAGACTGCGTTGTTTTTAGAGACTAAAGCATTTCTAGTTGAAAGTGAATTGAGCATATGGTACTAGGTATATTTTTTTAGGGAACCAATTAGGTGACCTTCCAGTGGCATCAATCCATTGCTTTATTAAAATTGCGTCTTTTGGGAAACTGAAAACATAAAATAACATTTTAGTTATCATTTTACCTAAGTTTCTGCTAAACCTCACCATGTAAGACTTTTGTTAGAAAAAAACAGTACAGAGCTTGTTAAATAAAGAGAACAAATAAAGAGCTAGAACATGTTGCCTTATTTTAAGCAAAAGTCGTTATTAAAATCTAAATCATGCCCGTTATTATAGTGAATTCGAAACTTTTGAAGACTTTAAAAAGGAAGTTAAAATATCAAAATCAGAAATAAGTAAGAAAATAACACGAAGATAAGGCATAAGATACGATATCTGAAACCAAAAAATAGTCCTTCGACTATTAACTTACAATTTAACTAACTTACTTTACGACAGTTGCTTGCGTATTTCTTTACTACTCTATAAAATAATCAAAATAAAAATATTTACATTATTACACTTCGGATATCCAACCAATCGATATTATGGTCGATAGTCTACAATAGTAGATCATACAGGCACATCATTAACTCACCGCAACTAACAGCGGCCGTATTATGAAATACACCGCATTGATAAAGTATCGTTATGTTATTTTTACATTGCTTGTTCAGTTGCTAAGCGTTAAAATTTGGTAGTGGTTAAAGAGCAATGTATTTACTGTTAGAGTAATACAGTCGCCTTGATATTTGAAAACAAAAATAACGTAGTAGCAGCAAGGGATATTAGAAGATTTGTTGTTTTTACTGATTTTAAAGATAAATATAGTATTAAAATTGTACTTATATATGGTAAGAGATTCCATGATGACCCAGGCTTCTCTTATCGCTTCGGTTCTTGCACGAAACCACTGCACAACACGGCATTTTAAATTTGTTTACGATCACGTATCGCGAATCTCCCAAGTTTATAACTGACGGCCATTTGCCCGTGTATGCCGTTTTTGCGCAAGTCGCGCGGACATGCACACGCCCCCTTGCCACTTCTCCTGTTTTTTATATTTCTATGGTAGCGCTATACGGCCGTCCGGTAACTGTCCGGACCGAGCCCGAGTTGTCGACGGTGCATAGTAGGTATTCCACGCACGCCGCATGAGATGTCAGCTAAACCGTAGGGACCCAGTATGGCCGACGCTCACTAGGGCCACGGGTAATTTCTAAAAAGGAAACCCGTGGTACTAGAAAGCAATGGGCAACTGAAGGACACAGGTATGGTTTTAGTCAGTAAAGTTTGACGCGGGAGAATTCATTTGATGATTTCTCTCATCACAAAAGGCCGGTTTTGGTTTCCATAGTCACCTTAAACAGAGTTGCAAGATATGAACGGCGCGGGCATTTTCTAAAATAGAATAGGATGGAATAATAATAAATAAAGTAGGATTTATTCGACGCAGGCAATACAATACGCAACAACACAAAATATAAAAAACTGGGCAAGTGCGAGTCGGACTCGCGCACTAAGGGTTCCGTACAGACTTACCAATGAAAACAGTTCATTCCCAAATTGAGTTACGAAATTTTTTTCAAATCGCAAAAAAAGTTTTTTTTTTGACGTAACTACAAATTTACAGATTTCAGATTTTTTCCTATACTTGTGCTATCAGACCTTGGTCATGCCAAATTTCAGGATTCTAGGTCAACGGGAAGTACCCTCTGAATTTTGATTCCTTTGGGAGTGTCGTAATATACGTTTTTTACGATATAAACAGGCGTATCTTTTTTTTCGTTAACGTTTAAAGTTTGATTTTTTCACAGCATCAAGGGACCGTAGACGTGAGTATATCGTTTTAATTTCAACTCGATATCTTCATGCACTCTTGAGATAAAGGGTCTTGACAGACAGACAGACCGACAACAAAGTGAGGAATTCTATAAGGGTTCCGTTTTATCCTTCTGAGGTACGGAACACTAAAAAAAATTGTACAGAAACACAATACATTTGTGCTGAGCGTGCCCGAACCGAAAGGGTCGCCAACTCAGCAATGTCTCATAATTATCTCCTCTCGTCTTATTACCCACAGTCTAAAGTCTACTATCCTCACTCTGAACGTACTCTCCTCACTCTGAACGAAGCCTTTCCCTTTCTTTGATTAGGGTAACCTAACTGGCAAAGTTGAGACGCGAAACATCAAAGTAATCCCATGTTTGGCGCCAAAAGTTTCTCACTCAAAAAAATAAGAATATTGCCTATATTTTTATGGTCTTCAGTTTTTGTGGCAGAAAAATGTTTATAGACTTGTAGGGCTACTTTTTGTGGGGTTTTATTACCGTTGTAAAATTCATAAAATATTAAGCCTGGTGCAGACTGCTGTACGTAACATGCAATGTAACACGCAGTGAAAGAATTTATCGTCCACATTGTCGCAGGGTTAAAGTATGAAATTGCCGTTTTATTGTAATAGTTACTTCGAATTGACATAGAACCATCATGGTTTGAGATTTTTGAGTGAAATTTTTTTCACGTGGTACCTATGAAGTTCTTCTTTTAAAAAATGTGCAACATTCGATTATCGACTTTCAGTTGTTTTTTTTTTATTCAGCTTAGACAAGAAAGATGAATAATTCAAAAATTCGAATGATTTTTGAATACGAGTTCCGACGCGGAACTAACGCGACAGAAACAGCTCGCAATATCAATGTTGCGTTTGGAGAGGGGACTGCTAATGAACGCACCGTGCGATTTTGGTTTAAACGCTTTTGTGATCGCTGTGTTCACATTTATGAATTGTTCCTTTCATGTTACCTTGCATGTTACGTTGCAACAGTCTGTACCCGTCTTAAAAAGGTCTTGTGAGTTTTACTGGGGAAAGTTGTTCTTGTTTTTATCTAATCAAGCCTTGTCTCGCATGCCTCCTGGTGATTAAGGTTCCTTATGTAGGGCAAAGTTTTATTGTAATAAGGTTGTCAACTGAACGTTCCGTGAAAGATGGGTAGGCCTTTAGTGGACTCTACTTAATACTCTTGCACCATCCCATCTTCCTAGTCCGTCGTGTTGTGCTGGTGCGGCCGCTACGGCTTCGGATAAAATTAAGCGGTGGAAGTAAAGCAACCTCGTCGGCAATTATATTTTCGAGCTGATTGGGGTTGAAAATCTTTAGCTGAGGGGTTCGAGTAATCATACATTATTTAAAAATTTATCCAAATGCCTGTCTCAACTTCACGAGACCCAAGGGCTCGCTTTTGTTTCGATTTTTGATTGAATTGATTTTTCAAAATCACGTCATCACGCGTGAACGGCTGGACCTAATTCACTAATTCTTTATTGTTGTATTTATATATTATCAGGAGAATGTTCTTATGAAAGAAAAAAAAAATTGCTCAGAATGATCGAAAAATTCAGAAAAACTTGGGGTAATTAAACCTACGCATTTGAAAGTTCATAGTTCAGACAGGGAAAGTCTTTTGGTTCAGCTATACTTCATCTACACTAATATTAAAAAGAGGTAAAGTTTGTTTCTTTATTTTTTTGTTTGTAGGAGGTATTTTTTTTTTAATTCTCGATAGGTTTGCGCTTGACCACTATCTCACCTGATGGAGAGCAACGGCGCGGTCGACGATGGAGCGCGCTTACTTAGAATTAACCTATTCACTCTCTGATAGTACTGCCCCCCTAGCTAAGTTACAACCGTTTCGTTTCGATTATTTTTTCGTTGATCGCATCGTGTCGGCCACGCCTCCTATTTCTTTGTTCTGACCACGTGACTGAGCGCTGAGATGACGTCAGAATAAAGGAATCGGAGGCGTGGCCTACTCGAGGCGATCAACGAAAAGAGAATCGAAATGAAACGGTTGTAACTTGACTAGGAGGGCTGGTCCGATTGCTAAAATTTTTACACCGATAGAAAGCTGCTTTATTCCTAAGTGACATAGGCTATATTTTATGTAGAATAAGATTAGACATTTAAACAATTTTTTTTCACTGTCCTTTCAACCGATATTGACTTCTATTCCACAGTCATAAGGACGGAATTCAAAGCAAAAAAGTTTGTAGTGTAACTTTTGACGTTTCCTACCTGACTAACCTCGGAAAAAACAAACCGAAAGAAACTTATTTGTCCCGAATTGTGGTGTTCTATTGTAGAGACTCTTAGAAAAGTTTATTTTGGAAGAGTGTCTCATTATCACGCTCTCTGTCAGAAGGGGTGGGACTCAAGTGTTTGCCTGCCGCGGTCGTCAAGTAACTACGGTGTTTTGTTACCATGTCCGGTAGCTGTTACTTACCGCCTTTTGTTATTTTTAGTATTCCCATGATTGAAGTAGGATTTGTTAGCTATAGAACCAGGGGCGTAGCTAGATGACTAACGGTCCTGGGGCAAAAAGATTTGGGGCCTGTTTTTACGTGGGAAACTATCAAATAACTTCTTCTGCTCTGGGTTGAGCAGGAGTGAGGATCAGACTTTTATTGATTAAAAGGAGTTGCATGATTAAAGTACTTTTGCAACCTATTTAATTTAGATTTCGAAGGTGGGAGATTTTTTCGCCAGTTCGAAAAGGATTGCTTAACAGGGTTTGGGGCCCCTGAGCTTGGGGACCCAGGTCCCCGCCTAGCCCTTTAGTAGCTACGCCACTGTATGGAACATTTTCGTCGCTTGTTTTTGTTATTGATAGGCACTGATTTGGCCACTATGTGTGCTGTGGCAACGGTATTATGTTGCGCATATTTTTCCTACAGAATATTTATAATTTATAAGCTTTTCTTAAGAATGCGTCATTTCCCGTAAATAAGTTGTTTTTCTTCTTTATGTCACCTGATGGTAAGCGATGATGTGGCCGACGATGGTCCAAAAAGTAACCTGTTTATTTTTGACTTGAAGATTCTAGTTTATAGCATTAGTACGGCAGGAAATTCCATTCTTTAACTGTAGGTAGATCCTACAATAAAAATATACGTTACAACATAAATTCAGTGTAAATCGATGATCACTTCGCAGTGATTTGTGTCTGCATTTTCGTTAGTGCTTAAGTGGTGGCCAGATGGTTGCAAACCAGTGTTCCAACCAAGGTGACCTCGGTTTGTGTGTTTGGTATGTGTTGCGGCTACATGGATGTAAACCACGCGCCAACACGTTCTGTGGTTGGAAAAACGCACCTCTCAACCAAAGGCGTTGAAGGTCATGGATTACAACTGCTGTCTACACGGATTGAAACTAGCAAGGTCACCTTGGTTGAGACGTTGGTTTGCAACCGTCTGGTCACCCCTTTAGTTTTTCAAGAGCTGCTTATTCAATACTTAAATCTTCGTTCTTGTTGCATAACATAACATAATATTATAAGTATATGACCATACTGGGCCCGCGTGGTGGAGCCCAGTGTGGATTGGTGGATGTCACATATTTTCGAATTTTAGCTTCTAGCACAGGTCGGTTTCCTCACGATGTTTTCCTTTACCGTTTTGAGAGCAGTGGTGATGAAATAAATTAGGTACACAAAGTAATGTGCCTCGCTGGGTATGGACCCGCGACTTACAACTCGTAAGTCGTGGCCATTATCACCGGGCCAACACTACTACGCGTTGCTTGTAGTAATTATCAGAAAATCAAATGATCGTAATTGGAATGCAATGTTGGTTCTACCTGTCTCTGAATAATTTGTACTTGACGTTCACGTACAAGTGTTTATCTGACCTATTTTGTAAGAATTGGGTTAGTTTACATACTAATAACTATAACTAACATGAAAACCAGTAATCAGAGTATATCAGTAATCTAACTAGCGACCCGCTCCGACTTCGCACGGGTGTAATGCTGATACCACCGCAACCGCTATGTCCATCATCATCTTCCTGCCCTTGTCCCTTGTTATTTGGGGTCGGCGCAACACGTTTTTTTCTTCCATTCAGCCCTGTCACTCGTCATGCTATCACTAACTTCTTTTCTTTCATATCAGTCTTCACACAATCCATCCATCTTTTCTTTGGTCTGCAACCGCAAACGTTATGTCCCTGCCTTTTAAATATTATAGAATTAAAAGGCAGGGACATAGCGGTTGCGGTTGCAGACCAAAGAAAATCTTCGAAAATATTCATTTAAATTGCATGGTGTGAAACCTCTAAAATTATCAGTGTTTCTCTACTATATTATGCATGTGTTATACATACAAACCTTCCTCTTAAATCACTCTATCTACTAAATAAAACTGCATCAAAATCCGTTGCGTAGTTTTAAAGATCTAAGCATACATGGGGACAGACAGAGGGAAGCGACTTTGTTTTATAATAATAGTGATTACTAGTTTTCATGAAAAGTAATAAAGTTTAAATATCAGTGCATAGGAAACCGTGACTTTCGCAACCCAGTGCTGGGGACGCCACAATCGTAGCGGTAAGGACTTACCGCTTGCGACTGTGTACTCACCTTTAAAGAGTGGCTTGAGAGGCACCACGATGATTTCACCTTCCGCCTAACACAGGTCCTCACCGGATATGGCCTTTCGAGAGGTTCCTATTTCGGATTAAAGTGGAAGAAACGCCTCGATGTTACTATTGTATGGAACGCCTGCAGGACGCAGTGGAAGTCTGTCCCGCTTGAAAAACATCAGTCGACACAGTCGTTTGATTTTTCCGACAGAATCTTTTTTCATTTTAATTCGATCTGCTGACAAAAAGGAAATTGTGAGGAAAATTTTTAAACGAAATTGTCGATTGTATTTTTTTTGTGTGGTAGGGTAATTTGATGATTTGTATTGTCAGACTTTTGTTGATTAAAACTCACCTGTGTTCCTTCATTTGCTCTTACGGTCCAGGGCCACGGTAACTCTTTCAACAAACCCGCGACTCGATTTATAATTATGGTTCTTAAGAGCGCCCAACCCAAGATACCTTTCTATACAACCGCTTTTACGTGATTATGACGTTATTGCACATCATCTTTCTCTAGATATTTTGGAAACTTTTTTGTTGGGAATTCATTTAATGACATCTCCCGCCCTTTCGTGGCAGACTTTTACTGACTAAAAGCCACTCCTGATAGATATTTTGGAAGCTTGTGGTTATTATCTAGGTTTTTTCCCTCGCGCGTATAGGGGTATTATTATTACGCAATTGCGCCTTTTTACGTAAAATTACCGAATAAAAAGAAATAAAAAAAAACATCTGGAATTTTTCTAGGAAAAACGAAGATACAGAGACCAAAATTTTCGGCCGAATAAATTTCGTACACCCGTGTATACAAAACGATAATTAAGCATTTTTCAAGGTCACTCAAGTTGTACAGACGTCTGTACAATCGGCCCTCGAGGAGTTAAAAATAAAACATTTTATATAAAACTAATCCAATAAAGACCTCTGAATATCTGTTATTTTCACTTTCACGCCAACTTTGGCCCTTCATAATGTACTCATAAATGAAAAAAGTAAAGAAAATATAATTTATTAAAGTTACCGAACGCCAACCGAACATTCAGGAGCTATCTTTCTTTTTCGCTTTGTTTCTTTATCAAACATTACGTTGGATGAAACAACAAGATTTTCAAACATGTTCACGTTGAAGGTAGACGTACCGGGGGAAAGACCCTCTTAACGACGCCGTCACTTCGTGTGCAATAGTTTGTAAAAATAAATAGATTAGTTATTGTATGTTATTAATTTGAGACTGACCTGTTGGTCTAGTGGTTAGTGGCCCTGACTGCTATGCCGGAGGTCGTGGGTTCGATTTCCACCCAGGACAAATTTTTGTGTGATGAAAACGATCATTTGTACTGTCTGGGTGTAATTTATCTATAATATGTAAGTATTTAGAAATATATTGTATAAGCATGTATATCAGTTGTCTAGTACTCATAACACAAGCTCTGCTTAGCTTGAGACTAGACGGCGTTGTGTAATAGTGGTGAAAAAAAAAAGTATTAGGTTTTTTTTTTAAAGATTATTTTATGTATCCTGTCTATGGGCTTTAGTTGCTTGAAAATAAAGAATTATATTTTATTATTTAACTCAGTTGTTTCACGGTTTCTAACTTATCAGAGTTATCTGACGCATCATTGTATAAAAAATCTATTCATTTTTTTTATTTATGTCTTGACTTTTTTTTCGGTGGAAAAATCATCCAATGACATCCCCCGCCCCGAGCTTGGGCGGAGCGCGAGGGTGTGTCAGACTTTTACTGACTAAAAACCCACTCCTGTTCCTTGGTTGCCTTTCATACCAGGGCCGAGTGTTCCTTTCAGAAGCAGACCTTTGGCCCCAGTAGGCTTCGACCCTGCTGGGCTCCTACGGTTTGCTGACATTATGACTTTGGATTCATACATAAATACTGCCTTATAGTGCACAGTAAAGCAGAATTAAAGAGACAGTCATACAATCGAATAAGTTACACTAAACTAATTTTTAATTTATTTGTCAACAGAAATATCTCCAACCGCTGAAGAGTCCAGAGAACGCTGGGCTCTTAGACGCATTCCTGGTAGATGAGATCTTCTACCAAGTACCCGGGATCCTCAACGTGCATCAGGTGTTCTTGGAGCAGTTGAGACGAAGGCTGGAGCAATGGGACCTGCAACAGAAAGTTGGAGATGTGTTTTTAGATGTGGTAAGATCAACTTTAAATCCTCATTAATAATTTATCTCTTCTCTAAGGTCTCAAAATCACACTAATCTACACTAATATCATTAGGGGTTAAAGTATGAAATTGCCGTTTTTTAAAATGGGTTGTTTGAAGTGTTATATCTTTGGATTTACTTGGAATTATAAGTTCAAATAAACTTTATATTAAAAGTACGTTATTCTTTTTTCAAAATTAGGTATTTATTGGTTTCTCTATGTTTTCCATTTTCTGTAATATAAAGAGCTAAAGGTTGTTTTTTTTTTTGTAAAAAAAAAAAAACTTTAATCCAGTCGGTAATCTCTGAAAGTACTGGTCCGATTGCTAAAAATTTTTCACCGATAGAAAGCTGCTTTATTCCTGAGTGACATAGGCTATATTTTATGTACGCGGGCGAAGCTGCGGGCAAAAGCTAGTATAATAAAGGCCAAAGTTTGTGAGTGTGTGTACGTTTGTTACATCTTCACGCTCGAACGACTGAACGGATTTAGATGAAAAATAGAACATGGAAAATAAACCATGTCCTGGAAAAGCAAATAGGATACTTTTTATCCCAGCAGTATGTTCCCTTGGGGCAAGGGTGTTTTTAATATGCGGGATTGCTCCGCACGCGTAGCCCCCGCAAGTGTCCTTTTCATACAAGTATTTATTGTAATGCGTGGAATACGCACGCGGGATGCGGAGCGTGATATCGGGCAGCAGCCTCGCATGCGGAGCAATTCCGCATGCGTGATGAAATCCGCATGATATTAAAAACACTCTAATTTTCTACTTCAACGTGGGCAAAACCGATGGCTGCAGCTAGTAATTGTACAATATGTTAATCAATCACGTTTCAACTACAAATACTGTAAGAAAAGAAAAAAAAGAAAGAAAAAAAAAATGTTTATTTAGCACACCATGATTCATGAATCAACAAGTAATTGAGTTACAAATTAAAATTAAACAAAAAAAAATGGAGAAATAAAATTAACAATAACAATATGTCTCACGGCTACGCCAAATAGGTCCAGTTCAGCATAATGCCAGACAACTACGTAGCAGTTGCCTGACGCTGGTTTTCAACTGAACCTTAGAGTGTAGGTTTATGATGAAAAGAAAAATTGTTAGGTTAACCCAAAGTATGTTTTCATCCAACCTAACCTAACCTAACAATTTTTCTTTTGAAGTATCCTAAAGTTTAAGATCCGTTTAGGTGATCCATTCACATTTGATGATTTCGTTTTTCACACTGGCAACTAGCTAAAGCTAGTGTAGTATTACTTTATATATATTTTGTTAGTACGGAAACCAGCTAGACGAGATGAAGTGGTGATAACGTCCAAGGAGATGTCAGCAAACCGTAGAGGCCCAGCAGGGTCTAAGCCTACTGGGGCCAAGGGTCTGCTTCTGAAAGGAAGACTCGGCCCTGGTACGAAAGGCAACGAAAGAACAGGAGTGGGTTTTTAGTCAGTAAAAGTCTGACACTATCTCCCGCTCCGCCCAAGAGCGGGGGATGCCATTAGATGATTTTCGCACGAAAAAAAACACCAATTTTTGATTGTGGCTTGACATTTGAAATGAGTCTAGCAATAAAAGAAGCGATCAAGACCCAACAAGCTCTCTTGAGCTTTGGACTTCGTGCGGACAGCAGTGCCTTGAAACTGTTTCTCGCCTCGTTGTGAATTGAATGCCTAAAGCCTACATCATAATAAATTAGTTGCGTGGTCTGGCATGGTTTGTTTATTGCTCGTTGCCCACTCATCACCTACACAATATTATGTTCTCTAGATGAGATTCTGATCAGCATCCTGAACCGACGTACATTGTCTAGCCTGTATTGTATTCTCCCAGAGCTGAGCCAAGGGCTCTCTGCACCTTTTCCACCCACATCTTTTCATTTGTTATTGTGTGGGTCAAACCTTTTTGTAGGAATGTAAGACTCGGGTTATTACGTCACTCTATTGATTGATAATAATTTTAGTGTAATAAACGATTCATGAATTGGTGAGCAAAGTTTGCCAGGTCCTATTTTAATATTAATTTATTTTTTCACTATTATAATTTTTTTTTTTATGGTACCTAAATATGCTGGCAATATTAAAATAATATCGGGAAAAGTCACACGTTTTAGGGTCACAGCACATGGACCACACGCGACAGCCACAAACGCCACCACGAGAAGCTAGAAGCGGCTACAAAGGAGGCTGAAGTGCAACAGCCACTTGTGGCCGGTGACTGCTACTTTTTTTAGCCATACACGTAGTATCATAATGGACTCTGACGAAGAAGGTTTAAATGCGCGAGTGACGTGTGACGGCGTTTTGTATCGGCGTTTAGTGGCCAGAGCGGGCCACAAGAAGCGAGCAGCGGTGATTTGTAGCGTGTGGCGGCCACCATCGTCAACCGTGTGCGGCGAATCCATATAAAATTTATAAGAACTATAGGAAATATGGCGGCGTTTTGTGGTTGTGGCCGGTGACCCGTGTGCGGCGACCCTCATTTGTTTGTATGAGCGATTGTTTTCGCATTTAAGGTTTTCTGGTGAGATTACCATTATAATTGTTCATTATTATGATTATTTATTATTGGCGTATATTTCTTTTTTTATTAAATTACTAACTTCGTCTGCCATCGTCTTTACCCTCTTGAAAGTAGAAAATATATAGCTTATGTCATTCAGTGATAAAGTAGCATTCTATTGGTGAAAGATTTTTTAAATCGGTCTAAAAAAAAAAGTTTTTGAGTGTATTCATTACAAATAAAAGTACAAAATTTTTCCTCTTTGTAAAATTAGTATAGAAATATAGATTGATAGACGAGCCTATCAATAGTTTGACCAGTATCTCACATTATACAAGATTATTTTTAGTATTTATGCGAAACCTGAATATAGTTTGTTCAGAACCAGTAACTGAATCGATTCTAATAATTTTTACAGCATATTATATTTTTTCCCAAAAATATTTAAAAAAGTTCACAAGTTGGACACCACCGACATTAAGTACAACACAGGTTACGGCAGGTCATAGCGGGCATTAGACGCCAGCGCACATTTGGGTGCGGGAGCAAAACCACCCCTCAGTCGCCCGGATGGCCCAGTGACCATGTATTTGCGCGGACAACCAGTTAACATAACAGGCTTATAAGTTTGTGATTTTTCATGCTAGTTTTGAAACTTTGTACATAGATTCTTTACATAAAAATACTGGACACGTGTTTCGGGTTTCGCATATAATATAACTAACATTTTATAAGCAATGATGTGTTCGACGATGAAGCCATAAGTTGATATATGTCATTTCTTTTCATAAAGTTACCAAATTCAATTAAGGTTTCTAGTCTAAAATAACGTCACACGGGAATTATACTCTTCCTCTTGTTACAGTGTTTTCTTAAATTTTCAATATTTAGAGAGATACTTCAAAATATTGGAAGTCAACATTGTTTAAATCAATTATGACCTTGTCACAAAAAATTGAATTCACTTCACAATTTTAATTGGATTTGGTATCCTATTCTTGAATATAAAATATCTGTGGTTTTTAATTCTTTTTTATATTTACTACAATGTCGTTTATTTATAATATCATAATTTTTTATCTTTTGCGCAGAGCCCTAATTTAGTTTTTATTAAATAAAAGCCTAAGTTGCTTCTTATAACATCATCTATCTACCAGTGAAAGTCCCGTCAAAATCGGTTCAGCCGTTTTGGAGATTAGCTGGAATAGACAGACATACACACCGGCAAAAATTGTAATAGAAATCGAATATCGAATTATACTTTCATATGCCGATTCAAAATTCTTGTTAAGATTACAATATTAACTGGCACATTTCACCTCGCTTTTCTTTACATACGTAGGTAACCTACATGAGGTTATAATATTTGTATGCATTAGTATTACGTTTACTTTCAATAGTGATTGATGAAGATGGAGCGAAGGCTTTCTTTTTGATTTTATTTGCTTGAGGAGATTGAGAAGTTACTGAGTTACATATTTAATTACTTCATGATACATCGTACTTCCCGTTGACCTAGAATCCTGAAATTTAGCATAAATCAAGGTCACCCTTTCGGTGCGGGCACGCTCGGCGCACTTTGAACTTTGTTCTTTTTGATTTTTTGTTTATAACCGTTGTGCTGTGTCTGTCACGAATAAAAGCATTTCTATTCTATTCTATTCTTTCTATTCATAGCACAAGTATAGGAAATAATCTGAAAACTGTAAATCTTTTTTTGCGATTCGGAAAAATCTTCGTAACTCAATTCGGGAATTGAACTGTTTTCATAGGTTAGTTTGTACGGAATCCTAAGTGCACGACTCCGACTCGCACTTGCTCAGTTTTGTCTTGTAAACATATAATACAGTAACGTGCTTTTTGAGACAGCTAAATCTACCCAAGTATGGTCTTCTAAACTCCTCTGCTTACTTCACCGAGAAATACAAGTCTGATGTTATAAAATATTGCTTTATGTAAATATCCACGTTCTTGGTTGACGCAAGCTTGCAAGAGGAAATTGAATAGAACCCCACGTTCCGGAGTACCTACATACAGTCTAGTTTGAAACATGACATTCGGATGCCTGTTCGGATTTAAAATACACACGAAAGGTCCATTTATAGGTGACAGCCCTATTTTACAGGAAAATCCGCATTGATTTCCGCTGTCCGGAGATATGGAAGGGTTATGTCAGGATTTCGGTTGACGCCCTGTTTTAAATCGTTACTTTGAAGGGTAGGAGTTCCACTCAAAATGAGTTATCGAATATCTTACAACGGATGTTAAAGGGGGTTGAGGAAATTTCTAAGAAGACTTTGTTCATAATGATTTGAAAGGTCGCACGTTTGTTAGATAAGGTAACCATATAAACAAATAAAAGTACGTTAAATAAATACGTAAACGAAACATGAAGAAAAAAAATTTGCTTATAATATTAAGGATCGAAGGTATTTTTTGACGACGACACATATCATATTTTAATGAGATAACTCCGGAATCAATCGCACAGAACACAAATTGGTGTTAACTCTGTTTCAGATAAAATAATCCCTATAATTAATATGATTAAGTTCGCTCTGAAAAACCTACCCAAAACCGAACTGTATTTTTTTTATTTTATTGTTTAACAAACACTTATTTTTACAAGCTTTTGTTTAGTTTCATCTGTCCCGATGTTTGTATCATGTCTGTAATCAAATCTTGCAAATTAAATTTGATCCACTTCCCGGTTACCGATTGAGCTGGAATTTTGCATGCATGTGTAAATCAGATGACAAAGCAAAATTATTGTGACATGGAGCTGATCTGATGATGGAACCGGAAGGTGGTCATAGGAACTCGGAAAACCCTATCGTGTTTGAGCGTTTTGGAATGGTCTTGATGAGTATTAATTATATAGGTAGGTATATACCACGCTATAAAAGCTTGCTATGGAAAAAATATTTTACTTGAAAACTTGTTATTTCATTATGTTTTGTATGCCTACAGAGTATCACTCTGTAGGCATACAAAACATAATGAAATAACAAGTTTTCAATTAAATATTCGCACTAGCGAAAAATCTCTTTAAATAAAGATTAGAATAGAAAAAAAGACAGTATTTTTTAGTCCACACTATCCATCACACTAAAACTTAAAAAAAGTTTTTAAGTGTGTATATGTGTTAATTCTTCACGCTCTGAACGGCTGAACAGATTTGGATGAAATTTGGCACACGGCTATAGCATGTCCAGGAATAGCACATAGAGCATCTTTTTATCCCAAGAATATGTTCCCTTGGGCATATTTTTTCTAATTACAAATCTTAACTTACGTAAGACACCTTTCTTCAACAAACCTCCGGGGAGAGCAAAATTCTCTCGCGTAGTATTTCTCTCGACTTGATTACACGGCAACCCTTTAAATATGCTAATGTAATGTCAATATCAAAGACGGTGAAGCAAATGTGGAGTAACACCGTATATATTTATGTATTTGTTTATTGAGAGCGCTGCCACATCATATACTCAATACTTTATTGCGTTTATATTACATAGTTGGTATGTTGTCTAAAAGATTAAAAAACTCACAATTTTAAAAAATATAGTTAAGGATCACTACCTTTCCTCTTGAACGTCGTCATTAAGTACATCATTTCTTTGCTTCCATAACTATATATATATATTGTTTGTATTATATGTAATTTATTAGTCTATGTATTGTATATATGTAAATAGTACACCACGAACTACCTGCGTATCTTTTTTCTCCTTCTCTGTCAAATCCATCCAAAGGTTGTCTGAAAAAATCGCTTTTAGCGATATGACCGCCCATTGTGACACCCTATTAATTTTAAGTTCCAGATGTAATTTGTATTTTTGGTGTACAATAAAGAATATCTATCTATCTATCTATCTATCTATGGACCCTGTGGGGCACAGTAAAGTCTAAAAACTGGTCAAATGCGAGTCGGATTCCCGCACTTTAGTTTCGGTGCACACTTATTTCAATTCCCGAATCGAAAAGATTTTCTGAATCGCAAAGATATAATTATTTTGTGACGTAACTACAAATGTACAGTTTACAAATATATTCCTTTACTTGTGCTATGATACCTTGCTTCTTGTTAAATTTCAGGATTCTATGTCAATGGGAAGTATCCTACAGGTTTTGAAACTTTCTACTTTCCCACGGGAGAAACAGCTGACAGGATCTAGTACAATATTAAATGATAAATGATATTTATTTTGAAAATAGGTTAAAAAAGAAACAGTTTTACACGTCAATTTTTTTTTCGTCATTTTGAACTAGATGAGGCCGGTGACTACCCTGAGTGTGTGGGTTCCTAGCCAACTACCCTGAGAAAAAACACCGAAACAAACTCAGGGGTCAAAGTCTCTTTTAAAGTCCATACAGTAAACATGTAATTGTCAAATCACATGAGAACCATGCAGATTTGTCTAAGATGGTCTTTTGACGGTTAGGTATTAAAATACCTAAAAAAAAAATACAGTAATCGTTATATTCAATAAATAATATCCATTTAAAAATGGTTAATAAATAAAACCTTAATTTAAATTCTGTCATATCACATCAAGATTTCGTAATATCAAGTAAAGGAAAAGGCGCCTTCATGTATGTTGAATGCGTGTGTAGATTATAGGAAGAAAATTATGGAAATAGGATTATAATAATTGTGACTAGTGGAGCAATAATAATATCGTGTACCTACGATGTAACTAGGTACTAATTATAAGCAATTACATAGAAAGCAGAAATGCATACAAATTATTGTGATAATACTAGGTTTAACAGATGTGGGATTACATAGAGTGCACACGCGGTGTGCGATTTGCCGCCGCACAAAACTTCGAGGTAGATAATTATCATTTGCTACTGCGGTCGTCTGTGAACTGGTTGTACTCAAATGTGCAATATGGGTCAGGTGAAAGATGGGGAACCAGCTTCGTTAAATAAAATAAAAATATGCCTGTTATTACAATTTTACCTTATAATTGGTTTAATTTTTGGTTTATTTTTGGTTCGATTAGTAAGGAAGGCTTACTCAAGTTTGTGGCAATTTTTCCGGTCTTTATTCATTTCTGACCGGCTACTTTAATTACCTTATCGGCCCATCTTTCTTGAGGTCTATCTTGTCTGCGTTTGCCTTTTGGGCATGAAAATAATGACTATATTTTCGGATGGCGGCTAAATTCTCACAGCGCGAGCACTCAAGAATCAATTGTCTTGTTTGCTATGTTGACTAGTGTACACTGTCCTATCATACCTATTAAGATTATTATGTGGAAATATTGCCAAAATCAATCTCTTTTTTAAAGAGTAACCATGGAGTTGCATGCTGGTATTTCACTATAGGAAACGACCAATAAATTGAAAAAAAAATCGTCAGTTTAAACTAGATTAGGCCGCTACTAATAACAGTTTTCTATTCCAGTTCACAAAACCCACCGTAATCGACACATACATGTCGTTTATAAACAACCTGAAGAAAGCGAAGGAGACCATCAAGACAGCGTCAGCATCCAGACCGGCCTTCGCCAAGTTCCTTGATGCCATGGCAAGGGACCACAAGGGGAAGTTGTCATTGGACAACTTGCTCATCAAACCGGTACAGAAGTTCCCGAGTTACAAGCTGCTGATACAGAGGCTGATAAAGCATACAGGTTTGTTAATTTAGAAACCATTTTGATTCTCTCTAATGCTATTCTGATACTTTTTATTTAAAACCCTCGCTTAGAGAGGAGGCCTGAGTCCCAGCAGTGGGAACATTATAAGGCTGATTTGTATGTATATTATGAACTGTTGTAGTTTTGTATCTCCATGCAGTGTCTACAGAACTAAATCATAAGTGGAATCATTGAAAAAAAGCTTTATCATCATATCATATTTCCCTGTGTCTACATCTCTCATCCAACTCTCTTGTCGCAGTTCTGCTGGAAGAAATTTCATTTGAAATAAGCAGCACCTTCTATCTGCTTTTGCTCTTTTCATTTTTGAGTGTTTGTGTGTACCTACATAAATAAATAAATATTTTGAGGGTAGTTTTGAAAAACTAATAATGTCAGTGTCAAGTTTTAAGTTTAATAAACTTTAAACTTAACTTTTTTACGTTTTTTGGGTTAATGACCCAAAAAATAAAAATTATACCTACATACAATCCTAAAATCCCCTAAATTGTTCTATTGGGAGTAATTTTGAAAACGAATGATGATAACCTTTATCTATTATTTACTTAGGTTATCTGCTATTTGTGTAAGTATACGAACGAAATTTCCCCTTTTCACCCCCTGAAAGGTTTTTTTTTCGGTGGGATAATCATCTAATGTCATCTCCCGCTCTTCTTGTGTCAGACTTTTACTGACTAAAAACCCACTCCTGTTCCTTCCTAAAAGGTTGAACTTCCAAAAACCCCGTGCTCGCTTATATCATAAAAGGAAACCTGGTGCAAAATTTTACATTCTTAATAGTAATAGATTACGGCTATTTTTTTTTTCGTTGGAAAATCATCTTATTACATCACTCGCTCTTGGACGGAGCGGGAGATAGTGTCAGACTTTTACTGACTAAAAACCCACTCCTGTTCCTTCGTTGCCTTACGTACCAGGGCCGAGTCTTCCTTTCAGAATCAGACCCTTGGCCCCAGTAGGCTTCGACCCTGCTGAGCCCCTACAGTTGCTGACATCTCCTTGAGGCGCGCGTGGAACAATACGCGCCGTCGATGACTTGGGCTCGGGCCGGACGGCTACCGGAAGGTCGGACGACGAGCTACCCATTGCTCGCCGTCTTCCGCCGCCGAAAGCCGAAATCTTACTGGGGCCAACAGTAAGATTTCGGCTGTGCGTTGGATATGTCAGTCAGTTTTTCCTTTTATATATGTATATAAATGGAGCACCCTCTTTGTTTTAAAGACCAACTTAATAACTTAGCTCGAAGTTAGAATAATAATAGCTACGACGGTGTCAAATAAATTTTGTCCCTCATTATTGATGGCAGTCCCCAAAGTCGCTTTGAAACAATATTTTATAAGAGGGGCAGGTGCAAAATTAATTTTCTTTAAGTACATGATTTATTTTTGTAATACGACTTGAGGTCCTACTTACAGCTGTGCCGACTTCCTTTTGGGATATTGTAGTAGCAATTGAGTAAATAAAATCTCCGAAATTTATTCAATAATAAATTATTCTGATTTGGGAATTTTAGATACCTGCGTTGGTTTTAATTAAATTCATGGTGACATCTCTATACCGTTCGATTTTCAAATTAGTGTACTGCGAATAGCACTTGTCGGATTGTTTGAAAGAGTTAAGTCCTTCTGTCTACGGACGCGTAGCTTCATAGGCGTCCGTTACACGATAGGTTTTGCTGTCAGTTTTGCCACAGTCAATATTTTGATTGACGAAAAACCTAACGTTTGCATGGCGAAAAACTAATGGCGATAACATTCCGTCATTCAAACATCATTCATGATTGATGGAATTGATTGACGCCAGCATGACCGTGTAATGGACGCCATAGACGCGTATTCGTAATTATACGCTTGGTGTACGCCTGCGTGAAACTTCTATATAAAACTATGGCCTACTGTATATGTACGCGTAGCTTTATAGACGCGACACGGCGCGGCACGACTACCGCATCGTCGACAGAGTTTCATAGTTTTGTATGTAAGCTTCATGCAGGCGTACACCAACCGTATAATGACGAAAACGCGTCTATAAAACTACGCGTCAGTGGCCTTACTGTGGCCTTGGAACGCAAAGGGCAACTAGAAAATATAGGTTGGTTAGAAATTATCCGATGATATACCAGCTCAAAAAAAAAAAACAAATTTCATTCGATTTTCAAAATAGTGTCAAGAAATTACACTGATACTATATTGTTTCTTGTTTCTCTAATTTATTGCTTGACCCTTATCGATAGACTTTTCCGAATTTGAAACCTGAAATATATACAAATCATAGAAGTATTTAGTTGTGGAATTGGCTTACACCTCTTAAGAGCGTCCTTTTCGAGGTACATTTTCATACAACCGCTCTTACGTTATTATGATGTTATTACACATCTTTCTCTAGATATTTTAGATATACAGCTATCTTGTGGATATTATCTAGGCTTCTATAGAAATCAAAACATAAATTTGTGTAAAACTAATCTAGTAAAGACCTCTGAAAATTCGCTATTTTACGTGAACTTTGGCACTCCATAATGTACTCATATATTTATTAAAAATATAAAAAAAAAAATACATCAATCCTTGCACATTTAATCGAGATTCTGAATCATGACAATTTTTCTGAAAAACTTTTAAGGGTTTAAAAAAATCACATATTTCCTTGAACAAGTTTTGTGAAATATTCGAGTAAATCACGGAATTACCGAATGCCAACAGAGTTTTCCGGCGTTATCGCTCTTTTTTTGCATTGCCTCTTCATCAAACATCACGTTGGATTGCGTTAGATGGAGCGACAAGCTTTTAAACCATGCTCGATGTTGACGATAGGCGGGTGGAAAATGACCCTCTTAATACCAATCGATTTTTAAAATAAAATCTTTAGCGAATATTATCAAGCACTGATGCTCAATTGTTTTATTTATTTTTTGTTCGTTTTCAGACCAGTCACATCCAGACCACAAACTTCTTCTAGAAGCTCAAAAGGAGATTCATGATTTACTAGAACTGATAAATTGTACTGAACGGGAGAGCTTAGAACTTGAGCAGCAGCAGCAGACATTGAGGGAACTGGAGCAGATGATCGAGGGTCTATCGAACCTGGTGACGCTGGATCGAATGTTCCTGAGACATGAGACAGTGACAATGCCGTCAGCGCAAGGAACCATAAAAGATAGAGCTCTCTTTCTGTTCAATGATACTCTGTTGATAACTAGCGTTAAGAGAAGGACGGGGACGATAAAGAAGCCTACACCGTAAGTTTGAGAAGTATTTTTATCATACTAATAATATAAAGACAAAAATTTTTGGGAGTGTGTTTTACGTCTTCATGCTCGAATCACTGAATAGATTTGGATGAAATTTGGCACACGAGTAGACCAAGACCTGGAATACCACATGGGATACTATTTATCCCGAGAGTATCCCTTGAAACAATTTTCTATTTTCACGCGGGCGAAGCCGTTGGCGCCAACAATTTTTTAATATTTATTTACTAACCGAAGTATAGTGGAAGAACTTGTAACTAAAATTGTAACAGCCACATGACCCAGTCTCTAAGGTTAAGCAACGCTTGCTGAGGTTGGTCTGAGGATGGGTCACCATTTTAACATAGGAGACTTCTCCGTGCACGCAAGTCAAACCGTTGGACGTTGGTTCGACGATGATTCATTTGCGAAAATTAACGAGTGCTCCTTTCAATAATGCATACAATTTTGCATAAAAATCGAGACCTATAAGTAACTAACGGCATTTTCCACGTCATATTTGATATCGTTTTGTTATTTCTTAAAAAAACCTTACCAATCAGATAAGGTTTAAATAAATTATAACAGTGAGAAGAACCAATGCATATTAGTTTTCTAGCCATAAAAGTCGCATCTTGTTTGATAAAATTTTGGCTTTTTTAGAACTAAAACAGTTCTTTCTGTCACTTCTACCTTTGTAATAATTACTTTCCCTTTACTTTATCTGTAATGCTCTTTTTCTTCGGCTAATTTATTTGATCTTTAACCATCTCTGCTAGTGCATTCGTAACCTGCCCACTCCCACTTCAGCCAAACTGTTTTTTCTACAATTTCCACTACTTGAGTTACGGAGTGGATGAGTGTGTCAGGCGCAAAGTTAATTGAGAAAGAAATACTCGTATAATATTGTATACTCTTGTTTATTTTCAGAACATACCAAAGTAACATAGCAAGTCAAATGGAAGGAAATAAGTACAAACTACTCATGAGGATATCGCTGGCAGATCTTGAGATTGTTAAAGGTAATCTCCATTTGGACCTTATCTCTTAATTCAATCTGAATTTTTGAGTAGCTTTTGTGTTATCAAAAAAAGTTTTGAGGTTACAAAAAGTTCCGTTTCATTTTATATTAGCTGACGTTGCTATTTAGTTAAATGAAGAGTCAGGTTTGAAAAATGTAATCATCGTTCACTTACAAAAATATACGTAAAAAATATGAACACAAAGAAGAAATTTTCTTTAAGAAAATTCAGGTAGCTTCAATCAGCAATACACAAAGACAAACATATGCCTCCCACAGAAAAGCAAATAAAAACACAAACCACAAAGAAACTACCAAACGAAACATGAAAGAGCCATTTACAAAGGTTATTCACAAAAATCTTTTATTAAAAATTACTCAAGCAGACCTCAGAAAGGTCAGTTTCCATCTTGGGAATAAACAAACGGAAAACGAGGAAATTGTAGCAATTGCTTTGTAGCGTCGCGAAGTAGGTCAAATTGTAAGTGGTAAAATATTGATACGATATCAATAATAAACTTTCCACGATGTCGGGGAAATAAGAAAGAATGGCAAAGTTTACAGTGGACACTACCGTTTGTGTTACGTTCTGAATTCTGCAATCTTGGAGTGGCTTGAAACTTTTGAAGTCATCGAATGAATTGGAGATAATTATCGCATTTAAATTCGAAGATTCTACCTATATAGATATAGGTAAAATCATCATTTAAGTCAGCGAAAAATGGGTCGCATATATGTTGTATAAAGTCATCAAGCACTTTACAATTCTTTCAGTGCTTTTTATTTACAGAGCAATGAATTCCATTTGTTAAAAGATGAAATAAAGGCCTTGAGAATGTTGTGAGTTTCGTCGTTCGCAAATTAAAGCAGGATATCCTGTTTGACTTAGAACGCCGACATCCTCCGTATATGAAATAGAATTAAATGCTGTTGAGTTTGATAATCACGAATATGCAAATGTTTTTTACTAATCGTTGTTTGTATTTATTCATGAAGAAAAGAAATCTATGATTTTTTTTAATATTTTGGTACTCATCTTTATTTACGAACTTTATTCCATGTGTCTTCGTACATAGAGTTTCTTGCACGTTCTTCTTCATAAAAATCAACGAGAACTTCAGGATATAAAACTAATTGTAAACATGCATTGCATATTTTATGCATGTATACAATTATATTGTAACATTTTTAACATCTTCTTTCTAACTGACCCACTTCTTTTAACAATTCTAAAGGGCCTATAATTAGTTTATTTAAAGTATAATTTCAAACTCAAAGCAGTTTTATAAAAAAAACAGCAAACTAAACATTCCAGATTCCAATCAATCATGCTCAAACAAAACTTATACCTACTTTTAACAACTTTCCGACGCCAATTTATCATTCTCATCTTTGCCAACAGCTAAAGACGAGAACCTAAGGAGGATTATGCATGAGGTGGAAACTTTGAATGAGGACGTGAACACACTGACGCAGATCTCAGAGAACGTGGCGGCATTGCACACGCAGCACTTACAGTTGGAGGAGATGGTTCGAGATATGCTCCATACATTAAACAGGCAGCTTTCCGAGAGGCAGAATAGTGATACGCAACTGTGTTATATGGAGATCAGTTTGAATACTTCGTAAGTAATCACTTTGTTACACTCAATGATTACGATGACAATTTAATTTATCAATTGTAACCCGGATCAATACAAACCAAAAACGTAAAAAAAATTAATTGTCCAAATAGGTAATCATATTTGGTATGCATTAATTAATAAAAAAACCCGATATCTATTCTATTGTATTTTGGCAGTAGACTAGTGTCATCAAAGAATACTAGAAGAGAACACAATAGGTAGTTACTATTCGGCTAAATCAAATTGTAATAACAGATAACTAGGCGATGAAGAACAAAGTAATAGTGTTTAAACCAGCACATCTAACAAGTTCATGATTGGTCAAATGTTTTGATAGACACATGATGCGTCTGATCCGTCACTTTATCCGTTTTAAAATAAATTTTATAGTACAGAAACCGTTGTGACTTTCAGAAATGGTCCTGAGAACATCACAATAATATATCCGAAGGCAGAGAAGAGAAGTAGTTGGGAGGAGCTGATCAATGAGACCAAACAGAAATTATGTAAGTTTTTAATCAATTTTTATAAATAATAATACATATCATCAAAAAGCTGATGACTATACGAGTAGTAACACATAACATATTATGGCCTAAATTAAATAAAAAGAATGTGAAAATTTAACACTTTAATCTTAGTTTTTGCCAGACAAGTAAAAACTCTAGAACTTAAAATGTTTCCAATATGATTCCAGGTGTATACGGTCAAGAACGTCCAGCACCGGAGTTCCTGTCACCAGTCCCAATCCGTAAGACTCGCGCTGGACTGCAATTCACTTGCGCAGCTCCTACCTTGCCGCCGAAAGGGCAGTCGCCTGATGTTTGGGTAAGATCTGAAAATTCTGATACAAATAATTACCTACTAATCGCGATAGTAAAATCTAGAACGAAATTCATTTCTTGATTAATATGAATAAAAATATAACGAGCAATCCTTTTTATTTGTCTTTAGTGTGGTTCTTGAGTCATACCTTAAGTCCTTTTATGTAATTAATTTTTTACTAGAGATACTTTTTTCTGTAATCGTCAGTAATGTCATGTTATCATCATCTCGTACTTGTCCCGTGTTATTTGGGGTTGGCGCAGTTTGCTGTTGTTGTTTTTCTCCCATTCTATCCTGTCATCCGTCACGCTATCCCTAACTCCCTTTTCTTTCATATCGCTTCTGACACCATCCATCTTTTCTTTAACCTCCCTCTGCCTCTCCACCCATCCACATCGTGTGTTGCAATAAATTATTATAATATCAAAGATATTTCGAATGACTTCATTATGAAGTGGCCAGTTACATTTTTCCTAGTAACTAATTAAACTATTTCTCCACCTAGGATCGATTATAACTTGTTTCTTATTAAAATCTTAATGAGGATCAATCACATAACAGCAAATTCGATTTTTACTAACTACATCGTATGTGTAAATGTTTTACTGAGCAATTAATTTTTTAAATGATTAAAATCCGTCAAGAAATGGTTGTTTTATTAAAGTTTTTCTGAACGGCCATTTGGAAACGCGCGCTCTTGCTGGACTGTTTACGATTACGTCATCTGTCATGATCCGTGCGACGAACGGCTTGATCGTATTCATTCGCCGGTGGAGACCGATCATGACAGATGACGTCACAGCGAGTCGCTTCTTCTCGGGCGCGTTTCTGGAACTAATACACTAAATTTGCTGTATAGCTTCGTCATTTTTGGCCGATTTTAATATTTTTTTCACAGTATGTACTGTTTTTTTGTTTTGACGCCAGAAGTTTGCATACCTACTCCACAAAAATCATGACTAATCCTCATTCCAGGTTTGCAACAGCGATGGCTACGTAGGTCAAGTCTGCGTACTCACGCTGTCACCGAAGCCTCAAGTGACATCATGCAACGGCGTCTGCAACGCACGCATCTTGTGCGTTGCGTGCGTCCCGCCGGCGCCCGCGCTGACCAGGCAACAGACGCTGGACATACCGTAAGTATTATTCTGATTTTTGAAAGCGGCTTCTTACTTACTTATCTTTGTGAACTGGTTCCCCCCTTTAGTTCTTGGTGGACCATTGTTCGAGGGCCATCAAGAACCACCCCCACCACCCACCTCTCTCCAAAAGCAAATGAGTCATTTTATTTTGCTTAAGGCGTCTATGAGTGAGTTCGGTGCTCCCAAGGTTCGTGTTCTTATTTCACTGACGGCTGTGCACTCAAGGAACACGTCCAACTCCATGCATAGGTACTCTGCATAGAGGACTATCCGTGATATTCATTGTGAAGAAGTGTCTATTCAGTGAGCAGTGTCCGGTGATGGCTCTGAAAATGGTTTCAGTGATTTCAATATTACATGGTAATCACTTGGTATTAAGACCAGGGAAAGCTAAAATATTTCTATACAGTCTTCTTTTCCTTCTTTCAAGTCAACATGCCTTTTTAAATAATTTTTGCCACCTTTTGCATCAAAAGCTGCACCTGAAAGTTCCCATACTATAGTACAAGTACTAGACCAGAACAATCCATTGTTATCATAATACTGATATCCGAAACTATCTGTTTGATAGATTTGCCCTCTCTATGACCTCCTTCATAGTTAAATTTAATGTATGTTTATTTAATTATTTATTTCATCACCACTGGTCTTAAAACGGCGAAGGAAAATATCGTGAGGAAACTGATATATCCTAGAACCAAAAATTCGAAGACATATAATATCCACCAATCCGCACCGGGCCCATGCGATGGATTACGGCCTGTTCCCTCTCTTAGAAAGGAGGCCTCAGTCCCAGCAGTGGGGACATTATAAGGCTGATTATAGTATAGCATAGTCGGCCTTATAATGTTCCCACAGTTGGGCCTCCTCTCTAGGAGAGGGAATAGGCCATAATACACCACGCGGGCCCAGTGCGGGTTGGTGATTGTCACAAGTCTTAGAATTTTTAGTTCTAGGACATGCCGGTTTCCTCACGATGTTTTCCTTCACCGTTTTGAGAGCAGTGGTGATTAAATAATTAGGTACACAAAGTAATGCCTGAGTTTGAACCCACGACCTACAACTCGTAAGTTGTGGCCGTTACCACTCGGCCTTCACTGCTCTCTTAGGCTGATTATGCTATTATTTAATTAATTTCACTTGTAAACTATGTTTTAGGAGCACTAGTTCGCTGAACAGCACCAGTTCAGTAAAGCCCGGTATCAGCATATCCGACCCTGATGACAGCTGCAAGAATATACGGCTGGATAGGTCTGTACCCTTATGCTATACTTATGGCACTATTATTTTATACAGGCTTATCTTAATCGGCTTCTTTTATTTGACTCGCTGTTAGTGTATTACAAAAACCAAATCTATCCTACTTCAACACTGTGGTGTTTCTCTTTCTAGCCAATAATATTGTATTTAATGGTCCGAGTCCATTGTCACCACTCGACTGAAATCCCTAGTATGGTTACAGTTATCGTATTCTACTAGCCTGGCTTAGGAGGATACGTCTCTAGTAATATTACTGCAACATACCTTCCAGTATATAGGGTGACTGGTAATTAGTGACCGATACTTAAACACGTTCTCATGATCACAAACAACTTTCCCAAAGAAACTTTTCTATAGGTATACTCATTCAGAAATCATAAATTACAAACGTTTATTTCAAATAGACCAATTACAGGCACAATACTCTATATATAAAAGAAAATGTTTTTTTTTTGTAGGTGGGAAAGTCATCCCATGACATCCCCCGCTCTTGGGCGGTACAGGAAGTGTCAGACTTTTACTGACTAAAAACCCACTCCTGTTCCTTCTTTGCCTTCGACCCAGGGCCGAGTTTTCCTTTCAGAAACCAACCCTTGGCCCCAGTAGGCTTCGACCTTGCTGGGCCCCTACGGTTTGCTGACATCTCCTTGAGGCGCGCGTGGAACAATACGCGTCGTCGACGACTTGGGCTCGGTTCGGACGGTTACCGGACGGTCCACAAGCAAGCCCACGTTTACGGTGGCCGGCAATCGGGATCGGAATCCCGGTGGCTAGGGCGTGTGGGCCGCTCCCTCGCGCGTACACGTGCGGCCTCCTCCTTTGCTAGCATTACTGCTTCGCAAAAGGAGGCGACCGCTTGCCACTCCTCCTCGCTCCAGACCAGTACCTGTACCACCTCCACCGTGTGCTCCACCGTGTCTTCCGAGAAAAGGATAATAAACAGTTATTATTAAAATTCTTATTCTTCTATCATTCGCAATATGAAGATTTTTGACAGCGTACAGACATATGCACGTAAAGTCAAGTCAGTAACACTGTTATTGCCAAAGAAAAGTAAAGCAAAACTATTCCTTTATTTTCTGTGTTAAGGTGTAATTAAACTCGTGGAACGTAGATTTGTTACATACCAGAATCCCGATTAGTTATACCTAGAATTCAATTAGAATCTAATGAAGTAACGACACTGTCTTTGTTAGCGATAAACAAAAAGCTATTAAAGCTCATAATTCCTTTGATACAGTTGCCGCTATCCAAACAAATCAGGATGGTATACAAACATCCAAGCTTGGAACAAATATTTGTAATGTATACAAATATTTGGCTTGATGCGAACACACTATTAGTGCGGACTATTTGCTACTGCGTCGTCAAAGAGACCATGAATGTACTCGTATAGTACACAAGCAAGATGGATGTTGCATGAAGTTTTATTTATATAAATAAGGGTGACGACGACCGTTCTTTACCAAATCCTTTTTTTCACGAATATCATAGTTTAATATATTAACTACCATTATCTACATATTTTGTGATTCTCAGTTCGATTGTTTTGCTTTTGATGATTTAGCATTTTGTTGCATAACTACCCGACAGACGTTACCCTGTCCAAAAGCTGGCTTTTCATCAGAAAAAAAGAGAAACCGATTGCAGCACTACCTACCGGGTTCAATTGTATTTTCGAACCATAAACCCACTTAAACATACACACAAAATTACAACGAAATCGGTCAAGACGTTCAGGAGAAGTTAGGTGATATAAAGATAATTGTAATATTTAATTATATACATCTGGACATATTAATTTCTGTGTTTTATGCTTCTGACCTGTCAGCGATAACACAATCATATTGCATAAATACTCTATCATCTAGTCCAAAAGAGATGCACTCGATACTGATTTTTTAAAGCACACAATATCGAGAATATATGTAAAATAATGACAATCTCTAAATCTTCTCCACAGCTCATCCTCAAGCGACGAAGAAGACGACGGCTCCTCAACCAGCGAAAACCAGGACGCCCAATCAGAACGCAGCCAGGAGTCTGCAACCATTCGTCTGCACGGCAGCTTGACAGCCAGTCTGGGCAACCACAGGACATCTTTGACTCCCAACCACAGCAAGAGCTTGAGCACCCCACATACTGGGCAAAGCATCCAGGTGCATCCTGTGATGAAATCGAGTTCCAACCCTGCTGTAGATAAGCAGGCTATGGGAATTAATTCTGGTAAGATTTTAATTGAGTAATTTTATCATTCTGTTTCTATTATGTGTTTAGTTAGGTTCCCTATGTTCCACGTCATTTGTAAAGTGTTTCTTTGTGTTATTTTGTGATTTCCATATTTCAATTACAATTTTTTATGTCAAGTAGTTTCGATTGTCGATTTGTAGATCATTGTTGTTTTATCATTATTTGGATTCCAATACACACTTTCACCATCACTTCCAATATCTTTTAATATCCACACTAACGTAGATCTTGATTATTTTCTCAAATATTTTAGTGTTTGTGGGTAATCGTATCGATTAGATTCTCCATGCAGCCTATAGATTATATTTGTGTCAATAAATTCTATCCAAATAAAAATGTGTACATATCTGTTTCGATGTTTCCCATTAATTTATTTACTTACTTATATATTTCCTATTCCAACGCAACTTAGTAACTGGACGTGCCATGTTGGGTAATATAGAAAATCGAAATATTTACTTTTGCATGACTTGAAGCGCTTTGTGAAAATTTGCTCATAATAAAGCTTTTTAACAGATTTTATACCCTTTTAGCTTTTCCTCAGGATAATGAAATATGCTTAGCGGAATAGATTGCTTTGAAAGGTTTCAATAATCTGTTATTGTTTCATTACATGACTTACAACCGACCACACAATTAAAAATTTTAGAACTGCTAACGACATTGTCAAATAACACAATCAAGTACACGAGAGAAAGTAGTAAACTAGGTAGGTACAAATCGTGGGAAACTTAACCACAAAATAATGTAGAAAGGTACAGAAGGTCTATAAACCAACTGCTCAAAAATTAACGCACATATAGGGTAACTGGCAATTAGTGTACGATACTTAAACACGTGATTGTACTCATGATAACCAACAATTTTTATTATGGGAGCAAAGCCGAAATCGCGAAAAAAATATCAGCTGTTCAGTACATTAGGCAAACATAAATGTACTGAACAGCTGATTTTTTTTCGCGATTTCAGGTTTATTCCCATAGTAAAAGTTGTTGGTTATCATGAGCACAATCACGTGTTTAAGTATCTTACACTAATTAACAGTCACCCTATATAATGGACAAAGAAGACACGTCACGTATAGCAAAATGACCTTCTGTGCCAATCTAAATTGACACTTAAGAGGAAATGCAATCATGTCACGGTCATCGACATTCAGTCCGTTGTATTATTGAAACAATATTTTCTCCAGAATCAATTATTACTTACAATGAAAACAAAGATGATGATATGGAATGAACGCTTATGACACGTAACCGCGTTTCCTCTTAAATTTTAAAAACCTGATAAGCCGGATCTGACAATGCTTTGCTTTGCCTCACAACAACCTACAATGCTTAATAAGAACAGAAAGTTAATAGAACACCACTCACAGAGCACACCTAGTTCTATTGTTCAAAACGTTGGCGTTAAATTTTTTTTAACTGGCAATTCTAAAATTCCAGGCACCCTATCATCACCGGCCAGTCGTCAGTCTTCCGAAGATAGTGGCACCACAGCCAATCAGCCAACGATGTGGCTTGGCACAGAAGATGGTTGTATACATGTGTACAACTGTCTTGACAACATTAGGATAAAGAAAAATAAAGTGAAACTGCAGCATAACTCGGGGGTTCATTCCATTGTGTGAGTATATTCGTTATTTAGCTTGAGCTAATTTTTTGCAAGGTTGAGACTTTTTTTTGAGGTGGTTAATCATCTAATAACTTCTTCCTCTCTAGGTGATGCCTTTATTGACCGTGTTCCTCCAGTTGCTCTTACGGTAACTCTTTCGAACAATCCCGCAGCCATCGAAGTTTGAAACCTTAGAATGAATAAAACAAACATTCAAAATGGCCATTACATCCTATTATTTAAATAGAGTTCGAAAAAAGAATTGTCAAAATAAATTCAAACCGAATATTTCTTTTAATTTAGAAATCTAATAAAAGATTGTTTATTTTCAGATACGTCGAGGGAAAAGTATTTGTTGCACTTGGCAACGGTGATCTAGTCGTATATTGCCGGGATATAGGTAAGTAAAAATACACACGTCGTCGTTTTTTTTTAGAGTACAAAAATATTTCAACCACTTATCGCCTAAAATCAACTTACTCCTCTTCATTGTCCTCTCCTGTTTCCAAAGTTTGGGGTCAGGTCTCCTCATTAATCGGCGCCAGGATATTCCACCCTGGACTGTCGGCTCTGGTAAATGGGTTAACTTGAGATCTAACTAAAATCAACTTATACTAAACCTAGCTACGTACATGTTTGAAAAAACGCCAATTCAGTGTCAGACAGACTACCTTAGTGAAAACAAAATAACTTCGAATATCGTAATTTTTAACAATAAATGTGTTTCTGTTTATCAAAATTACTGACAGAAATATTCTTCACTACCAAGGCAGAATGTCAGAATTCTTTCCAACATTAATGTCTCTCTATGAATTTTTAAAATTAACATGCAATCGGCCTCTACACTCCTACAATACTGTTGTTTTGGACCAATATTTACATTATAAACGTCGCTCGCCCCATCTTTGAATACACCCATAACTTTTGATAAAAGTAGGCCAAATCACTATAAAAGCAACTTTCTGTAGTACTAAATGTGCCTTTGGACGACTCCCATTCGTATGGGTGATCTCGGCGTCCGCAAAATTTCAAGTTCCTTCCTCACCTCGGTATACAGTACTGATACATTAATTAACTTCGACCATATTATTATCCTCACTTGTCCTAATACCGATACAAATTTACCCGACACCCTGTCCACTGATGATGTCCCGCTCTACATATTAAACCGAGTAACCGGATAAAAGTCATCAATTGTTACTAAGCGTGCATGCACCACATGCACTATGATGAATGACGCATCGTTTCGGCTCGCGATACTTGACATCTGCGTCACTGTGGTGAAGCTACCGAAATCTTTAATCACAATGGCCTAGCCGTAGCAAGAGCGCAAGCCAATTTGCCCGGCCCGCCAGCATCAACTATCTATTTGTAAGAATCTAGCTGCTTGGTAAATCACGATGGATGGAAACAGATCAGATGGCATAATGCAGGAACCGTAAAAGATGGGATATGCCTCTTCGGACTTAACATGTGTCGACACTATTGCGCTATCTCACGTTCCAAGTATAGCAGGTTCGCAACTGTAACCTCTAACGTTATTGGTAATTTCAGTTTTGAGCCGTTTGGGATTGAAATGGTGGTTTCCTTTTCAACCCCAAACGGCGCACGGTCCTTCCCAAAGATATTTGTCACCTACTGATCGACACTTCATATGATCAGAAAACTGGCTCGTTCTTAGCACAAAGAATTAGAATTGCCATTCAACGTGGCTATGAGTACTTTAACGCCTAACACAAGTGTCTTTTGTTCATATGTTGTCCTACAGCTAAGCAAAGATCTTTTATATATCTTTAGTCTGTCTCATCACCAAACTAAAATCTCAGTCTGTCTTTATCTTCTTCAATTCCTGATTTCTTTCCCCCATTTACCAAACCAGTTAAGTTATTACTTCGACATCCTCCCCAGATGGTTCCTGGTCCGAGCGCTCGACAATCCCGGTGGGCACGGGCAGTAGCCCCGTCAGTAGCATGCTGCTGTCCAGTGGCAAGCTCTGGTGCGCCACACATGCCTCCATCAAGATCATCAACCCGCATACACTGCAGGTAATGGAACTGCTGCTTTAGAAATATGTGCATAAAATCAACTTTTGGATGGAAGTGTTAGCTATGGTGTTTATATCCTTATCAATTTAGTATATCGATAAGGTTAGTTGCTGCGCTGCGTGGTGCGGGTTCGATTCTCGCACGGTGTAAGAATTTGTATGGATATTTTTTTCGGATCTAGATATTTTGTTTGGGAGTTTAATTGTTGTTTACGAGTGTACCTACGATAACCTGAGGAATAAAGTTGTTTTACAGAAAATAAAAATAATAAAAATTTAATTTTTATTTTTATCAGCAAGTCCAACCATTTTATTACTAGTTTACATTGATGGTTACATCATCATAGCACGAAGAATCGCCAAACTTAAGTGGCAATGGGCAGAACACATTGCTCGCAGAACGGATGGCCGTTTGGGCCGAAAGGTTCTGGAATGACGACCACGTACCGGAAGACGTAGCGTTGGAAGGCCTCCTACAAGGTGGACCGATGACTTGGTAACTGTTGCGGGAGTCCGATGGATGCGAGACACACAGGACCATGTTTATTGTGGCGACACTTGGGGGAGTCCTATGTCCAGCAGTGGACGTCTTTCGGCTAAAATGATGATGATGATGATGATTGATGGTTAAACTTTGGACTGCTTTCAACAGTTTCAAAAAACATATTAAAATTGTAAGGGATGAACTATTTAGTTCTATGAAATGCAGAGGCCTTTTCTGAAGTGAGCCACTGGTGTTCACTTGACAGTCGAAAGGAGACTGAAATCCCGATATGGTAAACATTTCATTGATTAGAGCTAAATGGAGATGGCATGGCAGAACTAAATAATGAATCCTTAAAGCTACGTTATACCTCCATTTTTGTGTTTCCGTGTCATTTATTTTTAATTCTTGTTTCCAGGTGGACGAAACATTCCAAATAAGTTCAGAGACGAAGCCGATCAGCCACATGGCAGTAGCAGGTGGAACAATATGGCTGTCACTGCATAACGCCGCTCAACTGCGGTGCTACAACTCCAGTACCCGCGAGCAGCTAGCAGAGATCAATATCACTCCACAAGTCACTAAGATGTTGCATGGTAAGCAACGTTTATAGGTTACGCAACCAGACTATGGTCTTTGTAAAGTAAATAACCTACAGATATGGTCAACTCCACTGTCCGTCCGTCTGTCTGTCCGTCCGTCTGTCTGTCCGTCCGTCTGTCTGTCCGTCCGTCTGTCTGTCTGTCCGTCTGTCACCAGGCTGCATCTCATGAACTATGATAGTCAGTTAAAATTTTCCGCTGTAATTCTGTTTCCGCTATAACAACAAAAATACTAAAAAATAGAATTAAATAAATTAAGGGTATAAACGTAACTTACAACAAACGACAAACGTGATATTTTTTTTCCGTTTTTTTGCTACGGAAGCTACGGAACCCCTCGTTCGGGAGTTCGACACGCACTTGGCCGGTTAAAAACCGGCCGGAAAAAACGGAACCCTTATAGGATCACTTTGTTGTCCGTCTGTCTGTCAATTTACTTTATCTATTCTTGTCACATCCATCTCAACAATCTCTGCGTAGTAGTATAATCTCATACCATTTTCAAAAATATCCAAAAAATATTTTTCTCTTCTATCTGCACTATGGGCACGATATGCAATAACATCAGACTACAGGTTTTATTAACAGCTCTAGGTGATTGACTTGACACAAATGGGTTTTGATTCTTCAATCTAAACTGTCCTTCTTATTCCCAGGATGCGACGATATAATCCGCCAGCACAAAGCAGCATGTCTGCGAGTCACAGCTCTCCTCGCTCACCGCGATACTCTGTGGGTGGGCACCAGCGCAGGAGTCCTGCTGACTGCTCCACTGCACAACTCCCCCAACCCCAGGACTGGGGCCTTCACTGTGCCGCATCTCACCGGTAAGGGTATTATTGTCTCTAAACGAAGTGTGGCATCGATTATGCTGCTTCTTCGTAGGTATTGAACTTCAAAAAAAAACTTTCATGTAGCCGAGATACAACAAGGGTGACCCTGCTTGTTGCAATCCGTGTAGACAGCAGATCTATTCCAACGATCCGACAAACTGACAATCAATACAATCAAATGGTTGGCTTGGTTTACAATCTGCAAGTTCCCGCCAAGGTCACGTCTGTTTGGACGCTGGATTACATTCATGTGGCCGCTTTAGGAAATTGGATGCTGCTAGGCAAAGGCGCAATTACTCTTAGTCGCTGCTCTGTCGGAGCAGTGGGAGCCCAGTGTAACGGCCCCGAATTACAAGTTGTAGGTTGCTGGTTCAAACCCAGCCAGGCGTAATACTTTTTATAATTCATTTCATCATCACTGCTCTCAAAACAGTGAAGGAAAACATCATAAGGAAATCAGAATGTCCTAGAACTAAAAATTCTAAAATATGTGACACTAATCCGCACTGGGCTCTCGTGATGGGTTACGGCCCTTTTTGTCCCGGTCTGTACCGTGTCAGTAAGTTAAATATAGATTTTAGATAGATGAAAATACAACTTTTAGTAGTTTGTCAAAGGGATGACACAAAATTAACTTGTCGAAACAAGTCAGATTTAATGACAAAAATATATTGTCTTGTGGCATCTAGAAGCTAAATAAGTTAAAAAGTAGATATGAGAGATCAAATGACATTTAATTGTAAACTCTTCAATTTCACAGGTATAACCTATGGGCATACCGGCCACGTAAGGTTCCTGACAATCGTCGAGAACCCAGCCGCACAAAAGCAACCAGCAAAATCGACACAAACTACATTGAAGACAAAGGCACTAAGTCGCAGGTCGACAAACGCCGAGAAACTACAGAAACAAGCTGAGCCCACTCAGAATAATAAGGAAACCCTCATCATATCTGGTGGTGATGGATACGAGGACTTCAGGAGTTCAACCATGACGGAAGACGCAGGCAGAGAAGATTCGACCAATCATCTCCTACTGTGGAGAGTATGAACGAATTTGACGGCCTACAGGGTTCTAGATCATTCTGACGCGCACCGCGTCAAGGACTTTTTAGTTGACGTTTTGAATATTCTACGTACGTTTCACTCGTCAGTGAAAGCCTAAAGGTTTTATTTTTTAAATGTTTTCGTCAATGAATGTTAGTATTATTCCAGCTTTCATTTCGAAACGTTGATGTATGTTAAAAATATAATAAATCTTTTTGTGTTTTGCGCTTGTGAGCGCGATATGAGATTATTAACGTTAGGACATGAAATGTCAAATTTTACCGATTCGCCCCAATGTATCAAAATTAATTTAAACGTGCAGTATTATTAAATAAATTGGACCATCTGTATAATGGCCTGTTGCGTACCTAATAGACGTTTCTATCAAGTGTTTTAGAACTATTTACATGTATCCAACCCATATCAAGACAGTACTTGTCTTTATAATATTATAGTTGTCTGAGTAGTAGTGAAACTGTTGTAGGCTATTGAAATAATGATAAATTGATGTACCTAAGGGACTTTTAGGTCTTCTAAATTGTTCATTAATTTCATTGTTATAGCTTTCATTTTTCCGTTACTCGTGCTTACTAGCTCAATTTCGTTTTTCACTAGACTTTAAATATTAGAAAACTTGGCTTGAAAATATTATCTAATCAAAACTGCAAGAAGATTTTTGATGTCTAAAATTAATTAAAAATCTAGACTGATCTCTTCGTCTATTTAGGTGTAATCTTTAGAACTATCTTTTAGATCGAATCTTTCTTATTCACTTTTCACGAAATCTTCTAGAAAGTTGAGAAAGTAATCAAGGGTAACAGCAGAACTATGTTTTGGAATCCAAAATCAATCTGTATCAGGTATTTTCTCGTTTAGCTTAGTAGTAGGTATACAACTGTTATTCCGAATGTACTTTGCCACATCATCGAAAATCTGGTCATAAAAGTGTATAATTTTGTGATTGCTCAAATTGTTTTTGAAAATTTACCTGATCTGACATATGAGAGCAACAAATTTTTAAAATAGGATGTTTGGACGATGTATCCTATATTTATAATATTGCAGAATAATAAAAAAGTCGCACTAACATGGCTGTGTTTTATTTTACTAAAATGTGTAACTGATGAAAAGGAAGATGCCAGATTTTGTATGGCAATCGTCCCCACCCTCAAACAGACATGGGATACGTGTCAGTTTGTTCATAATTCCTATCCACAAAAGACAAAACAGCTTTGAAACAGATTGTTAAAATATATGGGGTATTTATTATAATATAATAAAAAAAACTTGTAAAAATTAATGTGTTTATTTTTCCATACAAAGACATTTTAACTATCTACCAACAGATTTGAAACAGCTGTCATTTTCGGGGACAGTTTTACGCAATGCCCTTTGTCTAATATTTTTGTAGAATTGTACAGGGCTCGCCAAGCCGCATTCAAAAATGTATGACAGTACTATATTATTTGGAATCCTCATGAGAAAAAGTACAGCCTCATGTTGGAAAAGATCCAAAATAAATTTACGAGATTTCTGTACTTGAAACAATATGGGGTTTACCCCTTGTATCCGCTCATGTACCCGAGTATTTTCGTCCTGGGCATGGTCGGATAGACTAGACTGGAGGTAAAAAGGGATGTCGCACTGGTCAAGTACGTGGCTAGTGTACTGATAGGGTTGTTGCACCGCCCTGGCGTGCTGGAAGCGCTGCGGCTGCGCGTGCTGGACGGGTTTGTAGACGCGCGCCGCCGCCCCGCTTTCTTAGAGGTGCCGTCTGCTAGGACGAACCTCCTAAAGTTTGCCCTTTTGTCATGAGCCATACGTATTATTAATAATATAGCACTATCGGAGGTTATATTTGGCCAAAACCTGCCGAAATTTTTAGAAGGAGCTCAAATAATTATTGAGAAAGGTCTGGACATTACATCCTAATTATTTTAATAATATCATAACTATGTACGTATTATATTAAGTGTTAGTATAACATCGCCTTGGACTAATCTGTAAAGGTGTTATAATGTAATAAATAAATAAATAAATATTATGAGTATGTCTACGGTCTAAAACACTTGGGTTAGGTTAGGTTAAAATATAATGTTTTATAAAACCTAAACCCCATTATTTTGAGATATGTCGCCATAATAAAAAAAAAACTCTATTCAACTAGATCTGTTAATGGGTGGGGACAGTTTCACGCAATGTTCTATAGTGTACACAATTTAAATATCAAAGCTAGTCAGGAAACATTTTTTTTTTTTTTATTTACTTTTAAAATTATAACACCAGACTCAAAATATTCCACGAGCTTTTAATACGACCCATTTGATGACCAAAACTGAAGGGATAGAGCTCTACAGGGTGTATAGCTCCACCCTTTTTTTTCGTTCACTCGCCTGACATTTTAACGCGTCATGGTAAAGTTCTTTGATGTTTTTTTTAGTAGGTACTGTCTTTGCGGTTAAGAATAGCATTATAGAAACAAAAATTAAATAAATTAAGACATGATAAATAATCTATATTTTTTATTTCATCAGGTCACAAACAAATTCTATTACGATTATTACGAAATCACTACTTAATGGTTAAAGTTACAGCAAGTTCCATAAATATATCTTTGAAAACATCAAATGAGAAATCTTAATCTAATTTTAGTTACATTTTTCAGCTACATTACTAATAAAATCTTGAAGATTATCTTTGTCACCGGAAATTTGATTTTTCTTGCCCCTACTTACAAAATACGGATCAATTTGAAGTTGAGCGGCCAATTTCTTCAGTACAGTTCGTCTGTCTCGGTCACTATCGATAATTTCCCGTTTTACTTTTGCTCCATCATTTTTTATCATTATCAAGTCAATTGCAGCACAAATAAGTTCTTTAGCTTTGGTATATTCCTCTTTATGCATTGAAAAAGTTCCATTTTTGGTGACATCAATATCTTTTTTACCTCTTGCGATGTAATAAGGATCATTACGTACGGATTTTACTATTTCTTCAATGGCTCCTCGTCTATCCCTGGCTGCTTGTTCCAAATTGTAATTTATATAATATTTTTTACCTCTTGATATGTAATAAGGATCATCAACTTCGGCTGAAGATCGACCGCTTCTTTCAACTATAATATAATTTGGCTCGTCGACGAACATTCGGTTTTCCAATAATGTTCCAGGTTCAGTTGTTTGACCGTGTCTTCCTAAATTAGAAGTCCTACTTCTTGCAGGTCCATTAAATAAAGCTGATAGCTTATTATCTCTACCTCTGCCACTCCAAAAGGAATTCGGGTCGACATTACTTTTCTTAAGTCGTGAGAGATTTTCAATATCATCCTCGACGTCATTTATGGCACTTAGAATTGATTCTTTTAAATCTTGCTTACGAATCCAGTTTGATTCTGAAATCTTTCGTCTACCACGATTTCCCCAAAATGGTTCCTCCTCCCTTCTCCCTCGGTTACCCCAGAATGGTTCATCTAATTGTCTTCTTCCTCTGTTGCCCCAAAATGGCTCTGAATCGTCTCTCCTGCCACGATTGCCCCAAAAAGGCTCCACGTCATCACGCCTGCCACGATTACCCCAAAATGGTTCTTCGTCACGTCGGCCTCTATTGCCCCAGAATGGTTCATTCTCAGTTCTACGGCCTCTATTCCCCCAAAATGGTTCTTGTTCCTGTCTTCTGCCTCTGTTACCCCAAAAAGGGTCGTCGTCTGATCCTTCAATTTCTGCGGAATTTCTTCTACCCCGACTACCCCAGAATGGAGACACGAACTCATCTCTTCTATCTTTCACATTTCTATATTCGTCAGGCTTTTGACCAAAATCGGTGCAATGATCGCAATGTTTAACAAAATAATCGGGATAATCAACGGTATGTCCGTACATATTTTCCATGGAATTATCACGTCTTCCTCTATTACCCCAAAATGGTTGTTCTTTCTGTACTTTATCACTGGACTTGGCGAATTTTTGATGGTTTTCTAAATCATTATCATATTTAGTGATATAATAATTAGGCTCATTACCGATTTGTTTTTTGCCTCTGTTTGGCCAAAATGGTCGATCTTCGTCATCATCCAGGGATCTCTTAATGCGATCATTGTCAGACTTTTCTTTCAATACACTATGTTTCTTGTGATTAGTTTTAGATGTTTTTGTTTTATTCGCTTTGCCAAGGACGACATCAGTAGTTATTATGAAGATGAACAGGAGAAACGTTTGTACTTTTCTGCGCATTTTGTTAGAATCTGTAAACAAAGCATATTTTAATGTAAATGTAGAAACACATTTTTATCAACATCTACAAACTCAATTGAATAATAAGTAAGGGTACCACTATAATATTCCCGAGGAATTTTATATTAAAGTAGAAGTAGTTTTATATGTAGGTATATTGGCTACGGGTGATGCTAATAAAAAATAAAGATATACATAATATGACATCACGTCTGTGTGCCCTAGAATGTTAGGTTGTAATGTACCTATAGTAAACGCATTAGTAGAGAAATATAGATAGAATATGTATCTACTTTTTAATAATTAAGTACTCTTTAAACCTAAATAAATTTTGTGTAAAAAGAGGAGAATCTATTGCTTTCAACAGAGCTCTAATTTTGATTCCAGTTTACTACCAAAAAAATTATATTGGAAAAATAACACTAACCTAGCTGGGATTCAAACACAAGACCTTAAACGCAGTAGTAGCGCATATGACCACTAACCTAACAATATAGAACGCGAAACTAAAATATCTCATAATTTATGTGTAAAAGTTTTTTTTAATAATTAAATAAAACATTTACTATTATACAAACTTAATGACATTATTATAACAATCTGCCATTCTGGGAATGTTAGTACTTCAATTTTTTGAGTATCTTTATGAGAACAAGCTAGGATTATTCATCTAAAAACGAGACGAAAATCTCGGATTCAGATCCCTCTGAAAGATTGTCAAATCATAAAATAACGTGTGAGAGAAAGAAAAAAAGAAAGAAAAACTTTTTATTTGCCGGAAAAGGCGCAAACTTAAGACTAACATATTGCAAACATTTCCCATGGCAGAAAAAAAATAAAGATAAAATATATGCGCCACGTCCGAGCAAAACGGCCGTACGCTCAGCATAATGCCGTGTCCAAACGCAAAATGCGACGAGTCCACAGCGCTGGTTTTCAGAGTGGGCCGGTGACGGTATCAACTAACAGACTTCGACGTCGTGTCTTTCAGTTGCCCTTTGTGTTCTACGGCAACGGATCTTTCAAACATTTCCACAGCCTTTTTAGGCATCGATCCTGTTTGACCTCTTCAGTTTTGCTGATATCCCGTTCAGAGCGGGCGTCGACAGCGAGTAGCGACTCTGACTTGATCTTAAACCGGAAGACTGGACTGCGAGCTACCCATCACTCGTCACCTGTGAGCCTGCACCTACAGTGGCCAAAAATTGCCCTATGAATCCCGACACCCGAGGCGTCTCCTGGCGGTGGCTGGGGCATGAAAATGTCCGTTCCCTCACGGTTGCAGCTATCTCCTCACTCGCATTACTGCTTCGTAGAAAGAGACGACTATTTCCCATTCCCTTTCGCCTCAGACCTTGGCCTGAACCAAGGCCAGACAATTTGTTTAAAAAAGCTTTGCCTTTTATTAAATTATAAACAAAAAACCTACAACCCGATCTGCAGGTCATACAAATATTTGTTCCGTGCAAAAATTGAACCCACGACACGCAGCGGCAGTCAGTCACTCAACTAAATAATATCTATGGAGAAGAATGTTGCAAGAAACTTCTTAGGCACTCTTTTAAATCATGACGTTATTTATTACAACATTTCCTTTCGCCTAGAGTGCAGTGGTAGCCCAGTAGTAACGGCTCCGATTAATGAGTTGGAGGCCGCGGGTTCAAACCTAGCCAGGCGCACCACTGCTCCCAAAACGGTGAAGGAAAATATCATTAGGAAACCGGCTTGTCTTAGAACCAAAAATTCGGAGATATGTGACATGAACCAATACGCACTGGACCTGCGTGGTGGATTACGATCCATTCCCTTTCCTAGAGTGGAAGCCTGAGTCCCAGCTGTAGGAACCTTGTGAGACTGATTATGCTTTCGCCAATAGTGGGGCAGAACAGACTTAAAATAATTGCATTACAATAATCCTGGTCAACTAGTTCTTATCGCTTCTATTATGTGAGAACAGTGAATAAAAATAAGCCACTGACAGTTAAAAAATGACCAGTCTCACCTGACAATGCCACTCATCTCAAACATTTTGAATGGAACTGAATGATCCGACACACTTGCCACCATCAGCGAGATATTTGAGTGAGTATAACTAACTCTGAACTACGAGTACCATGCTCTTTTATATCAAATAAGTATTCATTTCCTAATAACGAAATTGCTCCTACTCATGTTAAAGGCTGTCAGGCTTCAAGTCACCCAAAGGACAATGAAAAGGGCTATGCCTGGGGTATACTTGCGTGATCGCATCAGGAATGGAGATATCCTTAGGAGAATCAAGGCTACCGACATAGCACGAAGAATCGCCAAACTTAAATGCCAGTGGGCAGGGTACATCAACCAAAAGGTTCTGGACCGCTGAACGAGTAGCAGAAGACGTAACGTTGGACGGCCTCTCAGAGGAGGCCTATATCCAACAGTGGATGTCGTCGGTTGTAATTGATGATGATGACCACTCATTTTTATATAAAATTTACTTCTGCATTAAATAATAGGGGTTAAAGCATGAAATTGCCGTTTTTTAAAACGGGTTGCTTTGAAGTGTTATATCTTATAAGTTCAAATAAAATTTATATTAAACGTACATTATTCTTTTTCTGAAATTAGGTATTTATTGGATTATTTGTGTATCGTATTTTCTGTAATATCGCAGTTCTTATAACCATGAAAGCTAATAAAAAAAGGTTTTTTTCATATTAAGAGTTCCAACGTAGAAACTATGCATTTCAAAGGGCAAGCAATATCAATTACGTATACCTACGACTTTCTTTTAACAAAAGAACTTTGTGCTCTTATAGCTTTCGTTTTGGAAATTTTGTCTTGTTGCCGCACTGAGGAGAAAAGTTATTCGTGAGATAAAATTTCCCACGTGAAATTGATTGAAATAAAAATAGACAATTCATTAGCAGTTATAAGTCCATATACATAATCAATATTGCATACCGCTTGAGACACATTGTTTCCACGGTAGAACTCATATTACAAAATAATGCAAGTTTTCTTATATTTCATGCAAAAATAGTTACAAGTACTGCGATATTACAGAAAATAGAAAACACAAAGAAACCAATAAATACCTAATTTTGAAAAAAAAGAATAACGTACCTTTAATATAAAGTTTATTTGAACTTATAATTCAAAGTCAATCCAAAGATATAACATTTCAAAGCAAATCATTTTAAAAAACGGCAATTTCATACTTTGACCCCTAATACTATACGACGGATGCTCATCAGAGCCCATGACGACTAATGCCGGAGTTCCTCAGGGGTCTGTTCCCTCTGCAACTCTCTTCCTGCTGCATATCAACGATCTGCTGATGCCCGGTATCTATGGATATGCAGATGATAACACAGATGTAGAGAGATATCTGCCAAGTGCTCGGGCTAGTAAGGAGCTAATCCGGTCCGAAAGGTAGGCTATGGTGGAGCGTACGAATGTCTCACTTCAGGCAGTCTCCAAGTGGGGTGAATCCAACCTGGTGGGATTCAACGCCGCCAAAATACAAGCGTGTCGGTTCACCGCCAAAAGGAGTCCGTTCACCTTGGCTCCTGTTTTTCAGAATGTATCCCGGGAGTGCACCGACCGCCTTCAGCTCTTGGAAGTAGAAATTTCCTCAGACCTTAATTTTGGGCGGTTCATTGCTGCTAGGAAACTCGGCGTTCTTTCAAAGGTCCCCAAAGCCATATATGGGCTGGTGCTGCAAAATGCCACCTGGCAGCTTTGGACTCGGCGGAAAGACGTCCGAAGAGGCCAATTGGTGATCCAGATTTGGTTAAGTCTAATCTACTAAGCCTTGAGCACAGGCGTAGGGTAGCCAGAATTTCGGTATTTTACAGGACGCATTTTAAAGAGTGTGCGCGGGAATTACATGACTTGATTCCGCCATCTCATTACTACAATTGGACAACCCGACGAACGGCAAGTATCCACCCTTACATTGTTGAGAGTCAATAGGCTCTTAATAAACTAGTGCGCCGTCTACGATTGCATCACTGCTTACCATCAGGTAGGATTGCAGTCAAGCACTACTTTATATCAATTAAAAAAAAAAACTGTAGTTTTCAAAGTTCAAAAGATAGATTACCCGATGGGTTTGGCAAAAGTGTACTGATTTCAATTTTCCCTAGATATGTTATAGTACCACACCAACGGGAATAAGTTATAATTATTTAAAAATGACACTATTATAGTCTTTTTAAGCTAGACAAGGCTGGTTCTTCCTATCTGATTACCCTGGCAAAAAACACGGAAATAAACTCAAAGGTCAACATCTTTTTTAAAGTCCATACAGTAAATGGAATGAGAAATAAACTGTGGCATCTGAAAAATGTATTATGGATAATAAACCACTTTGAAGGACCTTGTAATCGAACATAATTATAACAAAATATAAAATTGGTTTCTGATGACTAGTTTTGCCCCTTCAAAGGATACAAATATATTCAAACTTAACAAAAAATTTACAAGAAAAATATTATGTGGACACCTAACTAGAAATAAATAGCTAAGGTACTCACGCGAATTCTCCGGTTAAATCTACTACCATTTTTCAAGAGCTTGTTCAAGAGAAGCCGTAGTGACTTCAGGGCTGCAACTTCGTTTCTGAGGCCTGGATGCTCTGGACTTTGCTTTTATAAAGGAACGGCGAGTAGGAGAGATCCCAGGGGTGTCACAACTAATTTTTTCGTTTGTCCCCTTCAATCCTACGGGAGCTTGTGACTGTTATTAAATTAAAACAATGCTAGTTGCGTATTGTTCTGGACTTTGTTAAGGGGTCAGTTGTAAGGGGAAGTTTCTGCATTTTCTTTGATTTTAGTATTTCTTTTATAAGTGTGGGCCTTCCTACAGAGAGACTAGTGCGTGTTTTGATACTTAATCGTGTTAATGTTAACTTACGTCAATTTGTTTATAATTTATGCTTCTTATTATTGTTATTAGACTTTTTTTTAGGTGGGAAATCATTCAATAACTTCTCGCGCTCTAGGGCAGAGCAAGAGGGCGTGTCGTGTCTTTTACTGACTAAAACTCACTCCTATGTTCTTTGCTTTGCATTCCAGGACCCCGGGGTTCCCTTTCGGACTACCCATTTTTTTTTTTTAGGTGTGAAAATCATCTAATGACAAATCGCGCTCTTGGGCGGAGCGGGAGATAGTGTCAGACTTTTACTGACTAAAAACCCACTCCTGTTCCTTCGTTGCCTTCGTCCCAGGGCCCCGGGTTTCGTTTTCACACTACCCATGGCCCCAGTAGGCTTCGATCCTGCTGGGCCCCTACGATTTGCTGACATCTCCATGAGGCGCGCGTGGAACAATACGCGCCGTCGACGACTTGGGCTCGGTCCGGACGGTTACCGGACGGTCGGACGGCGAGCCACCCATTGCTCGCCGTCCGCAAGCCCGCGCCTACGGTGGCCGGAAATCGGGATAGGAATCCCGGCGGCGGTTAGGGCGTGAGGACCGTTGCCTCACGCGATCGGCCGCCTCCTTTGCTAGCATTACTTCTTCGCAGAAGGAGGCGACCGCCTGCCATTCCTCCTCGCTCCGAACCATGGCCTGTACCAAGGCCCGGCGCGAGAGATCGCCGCCGCCGAGCTACCCATGGGTTATCAGACGGTGGTTACTGATTCAAAATGTAAACATTTATTTCCCTGTATTCCCAGTCCATCTTATTCAGATCTTCATTAAAAAGGTCAAGCAGTATATCCTTGAAAGGTCTGTAAGTGACCCAATGAGGGGAAGGTTTCTCCAGTTTAAAATTGAATTCAACCGATATTACCGCATGATGGCCAAGCTCTGGTATGTGTGCTACAGAAATCTTCCGCACACGGGCATCAGTGCACACAACAACAATAAGCGTTTCACTGTGATCAGTAAAATGAGTAGGCTCCGTAACAATTTGGTTTGACTTGCAGCATAGTAAAAAAAATATTGAGTAATTTCGTTTTATTATCACAAAGACTTAACATGTTTATGTTGAAGTCACCCAACAATATAATCTTGTCCGCACTAGCAAAGGATGAGAGAGAGTCGGTTATTGCATCCGGGAAGATGTTTACTTCAAGCCACAGCGGCCTGTATGCATTACCGACGATAACTGAATGCGAGTTGACATTCAGTCGGAGCCACATCACGTCACCCACTTCGTGTCGCATGGGCTTCTATGCCCACGCCACCCTCGCGGCCGGCACACGGTGCGTAGCCGCGGCACATGGCACAACCGGTACCCTGGGACGCAGGGCGCGCGACCCACCTCTCCCTCCCTGAGCCAAAGCTAATTTGAGTCAATATTGAGAAACGACCCTAAAGGATCATTGGTAATGATGCAATCGTCGAGTCGAAGCTTCAAAGTCTTGAGCATTGACGCGGAGTTGCTAACCTGTCGGTTTTCTACCGGTTGCATTTCGGGGAGTGTGCGTCAGAATTGCATAAACTAATTCCACCAAGCACGTTCCATCATTAGCCTACTAGACTTACGGTGATGCGCCACCGGTGATGGTAGACATCCTACACACAAAACGTTTTGGGAACACATTCACTATGCGTTCGGCTAAGTAGTAAAATTCTCTGCCGGTGTTTAGTAAATGTATCTTTAATTTCTTTCTATGCAGTAACTATTCATTTATTTTTAATGAATTTAATTTCTGTGTAATGGTTCATTGTTAAGTTTGCTCTCTCTTACTTGCTTTTAGGGCTATATTTCACCGGGATACCATGCAGACACTACAGTCGCTACACCACACTGAGATGGTATCAAAATGGACCTTTAGTGCACGCGTCCGAGTTGGTCGCGCTGCCAAATTGGTTGCGCAACCAAACGGACACCAGATGAGTAGGTAACTCTCTATAGAGCTGTATACATTTTATTAGTAACGGCGACTGGTCGCGCCGCCATAGTGCCCCAGTAAAATATAGCCCTTACAGAACACTACTATGATATCTTCAATTTTTTGAGCTCGAAAATCATTTAATAATACTGCTGCTCTGAGTGAGGTGAGAGGGAGTGTCAGACTATTAATGGCTAAAACTCAATCATATCCAGTAGCCAAGATCCCTGTTAAAAGGCGTCAACCCTACGATATTTATTTTTCAATATCAAGTCCAGTATAGGAAATATTCAATGAATATATAATTTGTGTGGTCCTATGTTTTTTTAGGATATTCGTAGATTTCTGACCTTGACGTTGACCGTCCCAAAGTAAATAACCTTATCTGTGTTCATTATGCAGGATTTTTGGATCTTCAATTCATGGATCTATCGAAAAATGCGACTCCGCTAAGTTCAATCATGATCTGTTTGGTCAAAAGTAGGGTTCATATAATAATGGGTACAAGTTGGATTTTTCCTTGGGTAGGTATTTAATATTTTAATATGGAAATATCGCAAAACTCAACTATACCCCTACCCATAGATTTAAGTAAGTATGTACGACTATAAGTATAAGTTGTTACTTTTTGGTGTACAATAAAGTTGGTTTTATCATATTACACCCAATATGTTTTTAAGAGGGTCCTTTTTCACTCGCCTATCGTCAACATCGAGCATGGTTTAAAAGCATGTTGCTTCATTTAATGCAATCCAACGTGATGTTTGATGAAGAGGCAATGCAAAAAAGAGAGATAACGCCTGAAAACTCGGTTGGTATTCGGTAATTCCGTGATTTACTCGAATATTTCACAAAACTTTTTCCAGGAAATACGTGTTTTTTTTAAGCCCTTATAAGTTTTTTATAAGTTTTTTTAGAAAAATTGTTTACATTCAGAATCTCGATTAAATGTGCATGGCTTCTATTGTTATACTTTTTTAACTGTTTTAATTTTTGAGTAAATTATGAAGTGTCAAAGCCCATGCAAAATAGCAGATTTTCTGAGGTATTTACTAGATTAGTTTTACAAAAATGTATGTTTTTATTTCTATAGAAGCCTAGATAATATCCACAAGATAGCTGTGTATCCAAAATATCTAGAAAAAGATGTTTAATAACATCATAATCATATAAGAGCGGTTGTATAAAAAGGTACCTTGAAAAGGATGCTCCTAAGGAAGTTTACTTCTAAAGTTCTCAAATTGGAAAAGCATCTTGATTTTTTTAAACGTTGCCACCACACGCTAAACATTATTTTTTATGAATCGCAAATGTGTTAACAAATATTTAAACTCACATACACAACAAATACATAAATGTAAGTCATATTGGGTGCGCCATAATTATGGCGGTATGTCCACTCTTTGAGGAGCTTTCGCATGACCCATCGAGCATGGTCAGTTCGGGAAGTTCCTGAACCGGATTCGTGCGGAAGTAACGCCCGGGTGTCACCATTGTGTGGACCGCCCGGAGGACACGGTGGAGCATACGGTAGAGGTGTGCCCCGCTTGGGCAGATCACCGCCTCTCGTACCGGGCTTTGGTGTAGGCCATGGTTAAGGAGGAGTGGCAGGCGGTCGTCTCCTTTTGCGAAGCAGTACGCACGAGGAAGCGGCCCTCACGCCCAAGCCGCCGGGATCCCGATCCCGATTTCCGGCCACCGTAGGCGCGGGCTTGCGGACGGCGAGCAAAGGGTAGCTTATCGTCCGACCGTCCGGTAACCGTCCGGACCGAGCCCAAGTTGTCGACGGCGCGTACTGTTTCACGCGCGCCTCAAAGAGATGTCAGCAAACCGTAGGGGCCCAACAGGGTCGAAGCCTTTTGGGGCCAAGGGTTTGCCCCGGTATGAAAGGCAACGAAGGAACAGGAGTGGGATTTTAGTAAGTAAAAGTCTGACACACCCTCCCGCCCCGCTCAAGAGCGGGGGATGTCATTAGATGATATTCCCACACAAAAAAAAATACTGTAAGTCATATAAATATTTATTCTGTGCGGTAATCAAACACATGCGCAGTACACAGGGCAGCAGCCACTCATTCAACCACAGGGTACGCCAACTATTATATTATAAAGATTTGTTTTCACTATTTTATTATAAAAAAATTTATACTTTTGCTCTGAATTTTTTATTGAAAACAACTGAGGCTTCCCCTTAACACCTCCTTTCTTTGCCCTTAGTGGTCACAACATGTTTGTTTTGCCGCCTTGATTACATCGCCCGACAGCAGCTGGGTGAGGAGACTGGGGATAACCGCGCAGGTGGTATGGGACAATAACAAAAAGGAGACAATTTTTTTTGTTTGGGGAATAGGCCCACCACAAATTGTGGCGTATAGCAATGAAATGCACGTTAGTTTATTCCTTATAATCTCTAGATTACATTGATAATATTAGCAAAACTTTATGTAACTGGAGTACCGTGAAATACGACAGTCAAAACATGACTCTCATAATAACCTAAAATCTCACAAGAGCGATTGTCTAATGAGTGGATAGGTCTCCTTGGTATTTTAAGTTAAAATAGTGCACTGTTCAATAATATGCAGTATAAAACAAAGTCATTTCTGTACTACGTGACAGACTTTGATGTGATTTACACGATTTGATAGACTTTTTCATGAAAATGCGTAGATGTATTCATTTCGAAATAGTGCGGCTTTTGCCGGCCATTGTCTGTAGATCTAAAATAATAAGGTGATGTGTTTTATGCTGGTTGTGTAAGGAGAAAAAAAAACCACATTACACACAGTACATCAACAACCACAGTACATCACAAGTATTTATTACTGTTCATCATCATCATTTTCAAAGTCATCTCTTAAAAGCAGTATTTCATCTAAAAAAGATGCAGGTGGCTCAACCTCACCTTGATGCCGCGCCCAAGATAAAAACCACACTATACACATCACATATGCACAGCAGCCAACAGTGCGTCTGCCCACTAAAAAATTACAACAGTATCCAGCAAGAGCAGTATTCAACATTCCGTTGAAATCGTGCTGCACAATTGATACAACGGCTTTGTGGATTATGCATGTATCTACAGATGCCATTTTCATAAAATCTTTCAAATAAAAATACGAAAAGAACAGAAGAAACATGCAACTATCTAGTAATCGGAAACAATAATAATGTTGTCTGTAGCGGTGGGCGTTTCAACGACGAACAGTTTTCAAAGACCGTTTTTTGTTCTGCAACGTAACAACCGTTTTCCATCCTGCGACGAAACAGTTTTCGTTGCACAAACCAGTCTTCGAATTACTGTATGCGAATTGTTATCTTACTGTTAAGAAAATAAGGTCGAAAATCCATTGCTTCAACTATCACACTCGTCGCGTCGTCGTTTTTAGAACCAGTTATTGCAATGAAAAATGAATTTTATGTTTATAGTCATAAAGTTAATTTTTCATTGTAATAACTGGTTTTGAAACGACGACGCGACGAGTACAGAATTTATTACCGTCCTCAAACTAGTTGCGACAACGAACGTTTTCTGCAACTACTTCACTCAACGATAGTTTCGTCTTCAAACCAGTTGCGACGACGACCGTTTTCTGCAACCGTTTTTGTCGTCGCCAAAACGGTTACGTCTCATCCGTCTAAAATTCGACAACGACCCACCACTACTTGTCTGTCAGTGCCAAACTGATTGAAACTGGACCACAGAGCATCTGCAACGGGCTATTAATTACGTTTCGTTCCACGGTGATTTTAAAAATCGTACGTTACGTAAGTACGTTACTTGATATTTGTGTTAACCGTTAATAACAGCATTAAAAACAAGTTCGCTGTACCAATTAATTATTATCTCTTGAAACGCATTTAAATCCGATGTCACCGCTGCGCACTGTAGTAACATATTTTTTTTTCACGTTAAAATAAACTTGAAAACGCTCCTAAAGTAGCATTTTTTGCCGTAACACTTTTTTACTATTATTTCATTATTCCGGTTAGATTTCTATATAATTTTTGGTCTGTTAATTATAATAAGATGATCGCTTTTTCCATGTGTAATATGATTAATAAACGTAACCGTTTAATAGTGGGCCCAAAAAAAATTGTCTCCTTTTAACTCGCAATTTTGACAGATAAATTTAATGGAGTGGCCAAATTCGATGTTTATAATCTGTTGTTGTTTGATATTAATTTTTAATGTGAATAGTTAGAATTTCGTTTTTGATAGTTTTTAAAACCAGCTATGGTTTTAAAAACTATCAAAAATGAATTCTGTATTATCTTCCAAACGACCAAATTAAAATCAATATTTATTTTTGGGTAAGGCTTAGACTGGAAGCCGACCCCAAACTATTTGGGAAAAGGCAAGGACATGATTTATTTTTGGGTAATGAATCAATTGACCCCCAAATTCACTGGATTTGACAAAACTGTTAGGTATAGAATTTTGAGTATCGAATCAATTGACCCCAAACTCACTAGATTTAACAGAAATATTAAAAAATTGTCTATGAGTCATCTAAAAAGTCGCATCGTCATTCTTCAAAATAGGCAAGTAATTGGTAGAATCCTCACAAAATTGATGTTGGATTCGTTTTTCAGTATAACATTATTAATTTCAATTTAATTTAATTAATTTTTTTTCCACAAATTAACAATCATGTTTAGATAACTATACAACGTTAACATATTTGTGTGTATGTATCAAAGCATGTATTTATAATGGTTCTTATTTCTTTCTTTGTTTCTTTAGTGCGTAGAGTTTTAATAAATAAATAAATAAAAACAAAGTCAGATTTTTCAGAAAAAATAATTATGAAAAAATAACAGAAATGTTTGATAAAATATCTTAAAATAAAGTTGCCTAAATCTGAGTTGTCTATCATGTAGTGTAGTTGGTCTTAACGTTCATTCATTTGTACCCTGCTCTTTATTTTTTACAAAAAATAGCCGAGTGTCGAGTATAGATCGTTTCATAAACTGTTTGTTTATTTACTTAGCCTACTATTGATACTAACTTTCAACTACATAGGCCCAAGGAATAAAAATAATTTAAGGGAACTAAAAATTTACGATTCTATTTAATTGATTTCATCTATCAGTTTGCAATAAACCAAACATTTAAAAATACTCGAAAAATTCTGGTCAAGAATTCTCGCGACTTGAAAAATGAAAAAGGCCGAGAAACCAAAAACCCTACTGGCTGTGCCAATATTTACTTTTTACACTCAATCTCTGTCAAAAACACTGCTATTTGACCTACACTTTGAAAAGTTTCCGACATTCATTGTTGCCGCTGTGAGACTACGATATGAACTAAAACGTTTTTAGGTATGAGTATTCTATTTATCTTCATAGTTTAGTTTCCATGCTCAGACCATCCGCCTCGGCCAACACACAATGGTCAATCCATTATGAGTGGGCCGAGGCAGCCTTCATTCCATTCAGCCTACTTCTCTTCAGAAGCAGATTAAACCACCCAGTTCATTCAGACTGTCTATGAGAAAAGCTGGCAGGAAATACGTTTTATGCTTCAAAATTTTTTTTAATACTAACGTAAATTAGAAAAAAAATATTTCTGTACCATATCACCCCACTCTCCTCAGTGGAATTCTTGTGTGTTGTACAGTAATAAGATTGCATGTACCTATTTCTTGGTCCGGTACACATTGTTTAAAGTGAAATGATATAAAAATGTGGGACGTATGTCCGAGGATCCTACTCTGTGAGCACTCCTTGAGCGAACAAGACATTGTAGTCAAGTAACTTACTTAGTGTTAATTTTTATTAAAAACGTATTGTGAACTGAAAAAAAAATCGTAATTAACCAGTAAAAGTTTAATACTTTTACTGTCGTATTAAAAGGAAAATAAAAGGCAATTTTAAATGTGCGAATGGATATTGAAAATACTTAAAACTGCGATAACATTTTTTTTTTGAAAAATGCAACTTTTTTGGTACAAGATAAAAAGTACCTATGTAGGTTACATAGTCACAACAAGTCCTATATAAACGAAATATTGTTCAACTTAATGTATCAGTCAACAAAATGTATGGGATCCACATGGACTACCATAACGCCACGTGGTGAATTCCATATATCCCGCAGGAAAACCAAGTATTAAATATATAGCCCGAAGAACTAGCAGGACATATAGCTCGCAGAATAAATTGTCTCAAGGCAGGCGTCTCACAAGGTGTTTTTTTTTATGGGTTTTATATATGGTGGATTATATCATCTAATGACATCCCACGCTCTAGAGCGGGCGGGCGTGTCAGACTTTTACTGACTAAGAACCCACTCCTGTTCCTTCTTTGTCATTGTTCCAGGGCCCCGGGATCTCTTTCGCATCACCCGTGGTCCCAGTAGGCTTCGACCCTGATGAGTACCTACGGTTGCTGACATCTCCTTGAGGTGCGCGTGGAACACTACGCGCCGTCAACGGCTTGGGCTCAATCCGGACGGTTATTGGACGGTCTGACGATAACCAATACAATACAATTTTGGTCTGGGCTAATTTTATAATAAAACTTACCGTTTTGCTGAAAATCGCGAAAAACTCGTTTTTGTGACCTTTGACCCCGAGTATTTATTTTTCCTAGTGTCGGATCGATGAGAACTTTTTAGATTTCATTTATGAAGGTGCTTTGAACAATCCTACCAATTATCAGCTGGGTGCGAATCTGCGGGCGATGTCTAAATTGACCGGACTATCAATACAGTTTTTAAGTTAAAAAAAAAACGTTGTCGCTGATAGATTATTATTTTGTTTAGATTTCAATATCCCTTATTGTTTTGCAAGCCAACAACTAAAAGATTTTAGAGGTATGAGGAACAGACTGTAAAGTCCCACAAACCTTCGTTGAAAAGGGAGAATCCTTCGACTAGACTGGAGTTATGTCTGGTTTTAGGTAAGTGGCCGATAGATGATATCGGGCTGTATGTTTGAATCGAGTGGAGAACTCTAATTGCGCGATGCAGTATTTTTAGGGTTCCGTACCTCAAAAGGAAAAAACGGAACCCTTATAGGATCACTTTGTTGTCCGTCAGTCTGTGTCTGTCTGTCTGTCTATCAAGACCCTTTATTTCGAGAACGCGTGGAGGTATAGAGTTGAAATTAAAACCATATACTCTGGTCTACGGTCCCTTGAAGCTATGAAAAAAATTAAACTTCTAATAAAAAATATATACGGCCGTTTATGTCGCAAAAATCGTAAATTTGACACTCTAAAGGAAATCGAAATTCATAGGGTACTTCCCGTTGACCTAGAACCCTGAAATTTGGCATGAAGCAAGGTCTTATAGCACAAGTATAGGAATAAATCTGAAAACTGAAAATTTGTAGTTACGTAACAAAAAAAAAAAAAATAGGAAAAATCTTCGAGACTTGATTCGGGAATTGAACTATTTACATAAGTTAGTTTGTACGGAACGCTCAGTGTGCGAGTCCGCACTTGCACAGTTTTCTTGTTCTTATGTGACGCCATAGATGTCGCTACAAGATTGTGACATTGATTCTCAAGATTATCTTCCTAACTAATCAAGAGAAGGAGATGAAATGTTTTATGTCCTATAATTCTAGGATATGTTCTACCCGTGTGCCAAATTTCATCCAATCCGTTCATTCGTTTGATTGTCAAGGAGTAACAAACAAATACATACTTGTACATTTAAACGTCTTTATTATGTTATGTGATGTGATTATATTATGATGTGATGTGATATTCTATCCAGACCTAATTTCAGCGGAAACACTAAAGGCCGAAACGTTTTTCATCGCCCATTTGTTTACTGACAGTACTTATCGTTAAGAGATGAATCATAATATATAAAATTTCTTATCTGACTGAAAAATATTTCAGCAAAAAATAATCTGGGAAGAACATATCGCCGACGGTATCTGTCAACACTTTTGGTCTAAAGCTTGTTTTTTAGTTGAAATATTATATTTAAATTTTAATTTTTTTTTTAGAAACTTTGTAGGCATGGTTGCACTTATTTATATCTTAAAGATTCCTACATAATATAGATGTTTGTTATGCAACAAGATTTAAAAAAAAACACTTTTGCACGTCAATTTTTTCGTCAATTTAAACTAAACAAGACCGATAGCTAGCTGTGGCTAACTGACTGCCATGAGAAGAAACGCCAAAACAAACTCAGGAGTCAGTCTCTTTCAAAGTCTATCCATCAAATATGTAATGGTCAATATGAGAACCATGCAGATTACTGTCTTAGATCGTCTTTTGAGAAAAAACCACACAGATTTGTGTGAACCTGTCCAGCCAGTGCATTTGTCAGTATTCGTGTAGTTCAACTTAGGACTAATATGGAACTAATTTATAGACTATAAAGAGCAACTTCGAATGTAGAGTCTCCGATCTTGATAGGAGTGGATGCTACATGGCTGTTTACCATGATTTTGGTTTTTTACATGTTCATTTTAAGCCCCACTCTTTCAGAAGCTCTAATGACGTTACCAAGCATTGTACTGAGCTCCGCCGTAGTCTCAGCCATTACTACAGGACTGGTATCCTCAAGGGAAAAGAAAGCGTGGCCGTCCTCGATAAACCTGGCGACACACCGTGTTGGCTGAAGCGACGGCCATCGGACTGACGTGGAGTGATGTGAAGCGTAAAGTTCAAGAGCGGTCGCGATGAGTGACTACTGTCGACGCCCTCTGTCCCAGGTAGAGGACATAGGATCTTAAGTCAAGTAGTTTTTACCCTCCTACACCCACCCTCCATTTTTTCTTTAATATATATGGCAGCACAACATTTGCCGGGTCAGCAAGTCCAATATAAAATCACACTTATTTTAGATCCCAAATTTTATATGTGTTTATGTTTGTTACTTCTTCACACTGAAACGGCTGAAAAGATTGAGATGAAAATTGATACACGGGTAGACTATTTCTAAAAATAGGACATAGTATACTTTTTATCAAGACGAAAGTCTATGATCAGTGCGTGTTGCCAATGATGAAATTTGGCTCCGAAACGTGGTCGCTTACAATGGGCCTCATCAGAAGAATTAAAGTTACCCAAAGGGCAATGGAAAGGGCTATGCTCGAAGTTTCCTTGCGTGATCGAATCAGGAATGAGGATATCCGCAGGAGAACCAAGGTTACAGACATAGCACGAAGAATCGTTCATCTTTTCATTATTGACATAATATTAATATGTATATATTAGTATGTAATAGTATTTATATTATAATTATATATTAGACTTTTGTATAATAATTATATATATAATTATATTATAACTCAAAGGTTTGCTGGTAGAAAACTCATTGTTGAGTTAAGCTCGCCTTTGTACATAAACTGTATATGTATCACCGTGTATTATGTATGTTTTGTGTACAATAAAGAATTAAGAATGAATATTCGCCAAACTTAAGTGGCAATTTGCAGGACACATTGGTCGCAGAACAATTGGTCAATTGGTCATTGGGCCGAAAGGTTCTGGAATGGCGACCACGTACCGGAAGACGTAGCGTTGGAAGGCCTCCTACAAGTTGGACCGATGACCTGGTAAGGGTTGCGGGAATCCGATGGATGCGAGACGCACGGGACCGTTCATGAACATACTCCCAGGATAAAAAGTATCATCATCATCATCATTTCAGCCGAAAGACGTCCACTGTTGGACATAGGCCTCCCTCAAGTTTCGCCACAATGAACGGTCCTGAGTGTCTCGCTTCCATCGGATTCCCGCAACCCGGAGTATGTTCCCTTTGACTTTATTTTCTACATTTACACATACTTTGTTTTTTTTTGTAACGCTTTCCTGACTTGACTAATAAACCGATTATCATGAAATTTTGTGCACGCGTTGTCAGGGGTACAGAAAAGGATAAAAGTTACCTTTTATCCAGAAAAAAGTACCACACATTGGAAACTACGGGCAGAAGATACGACATTAAAGTTGAGGTACTTTAGTGTACCTACCTACCTCAATCTTTTTTTACATTCTGTGTATTGAAGGTGAGTATAAAGACCCCTCAGAATTTACCTTTTTGTTATAGGTACTAAGCAGTATTGTCAGCAACATGTTTCCATAAGCCCCTTTACTAGGTCGACGTTTGATCCCTTTAAGGGTTTGGAAAACTCTTTCTTTGTGACCACGAAAATGCCAATACGAAGTAAATAAAGTTTACAATAATTATTGTGGAACTGACTGAATAGTCAGTCCCTTGTATAGCTTAATCAGCTTTATACTGTTCCCTCTGCTGGGACTCGGGCCTCTTTTCTACGAGAGGGAATGGGCCGTAATCCACCACGCGGACCCAGTGCGAATTAATGGATTCCACATTTATTCGATTTTTTTTTTTTTGTTCTAGGACCGGTTTTTTCACGATGTTTTCTTTCACCGAATTGAAAGCTGTGGTGATGAAATAATACAATTACACAAAGTAATGCACATAAGATAGCTTCACCTCACACGATGGCAATAAAGACTTTTAAAAAGTAATAAAACAATATTATCGATGATCCAATTAGAAATGTTCACTAACTTTTAATAAAACGGATTTAATAACCATTAATCAGTTTTATAATTTTGCTTTTCTTTCTCCAGTTGAACTCTAAAATATAACAGAACATTAATTATAGAATTTATTACAAAATATGCTTTGATTTTGTACCAAAATAGACGGCCTCATGAAACGGTATGCATCGGTACAGTCAGCGAAATAAATAAGTATGAGTTAATTTCTGTCAGTTTTGTAGTTTTGTTTATCAGTCTCTGTTTTTATATTGTAGAATAGCAATCGCAAGTTTCCTAGTAGAGAACAGATATTTTTTTAATTACTACTTGGTTACCTACAAAATACCGAAAAATCATGTATTTTTTTGTGCACTTCACGTGTTTTTTTTTTAAGAATTTACAATTTCAGCAAGTCATGTGGGCCGCCGGCGGACGCATCTTGACCTTTCCGCACAAGGTACGGTGAAAATGTTTTAAAGAGTGCTATTCGGATAGATTTTAGCGTGAAAGTTACGGTACGCCGGCCGCCACCGTGTGGCCTGCTGAAAGTAAGTATTCAACGCAACATATAAGTGGCGTGCCTTATTCGAAAGCTTACGACCCGCTGGCGAACCGCATGGCGGTAAGAGTGTTAATACTTGATGATATTTCTTCAATAGAAATTGACACTTTTTTTTCGGTGGGAAATTCATCTTCTGACATCCGCCGCTCTTGGGCGGGGCGAGAAATAGTGTTAGGCTTTTACTGACTAAAAACCCACTCCTGTTCCTTCGTTGCCTTTCGTACCAGGGCCGAGTCTTCCTTTCAGAATCAGACCCATGGCCCCCGTAGGCTTCGACCCTGCGGGCCCCTACGATTTGCTGACATCTCCTTGAGGCGCGCGTGGAACAGTACGCGCCGTCGACGACTTGGGCTCGGTCCGGACGGTTACTGGACGGTCGGACGGCGAGCCACCCATTGCTCGCTGTCAGCAAGCCCGCACCTACGGTGGCCGGTAATCGGGATCGGAATCCCGGCGGCTGGGGCGAGAGGACCGTTGCCTCGCGCGGTTGGTCGCCTCCTTTGCTAGCAGTAGGTACTGGAAAATTTCAACAGTCTACCTATTGATTGCGCACTCGAGGCATACAGACGTGCTCATCATTATAATTAAAAATAAATAAATTAACGGCTCTGCATAATTAGTGACCTACTTTTGTGTACCTACGTATTAGCGAGTTATTAATAAGTGCTGATAAGTTAGAATAATGATTGTGTAATTATTTACTAAATAAAAAAAAAAATGGAAGGCAGCCCCTTCAATCGCAGCGGGTTGACGCGACGCAGCCCTCCATCAACACCTACACCGACGCAGCCCCAACTACCAACACGTGACCAAGCCAAGGAAGGCGAGAAAATGGAGGCAATACCGACTCCCGAGATTCAGAACTGGATAAGCTCCATTGACCAGTGCCTACAAGAAGTATGCAGTATCGCGGCCGATGGTAAGCTTAACTCTGATCAGAAACTCAAAATAAATTCTCTTTGCCGTAAGGTTGGACATGGAGTCTCGCAAATGGCTGTTCAATACCAGTCATTAAAACAGTCTGCCTACAGGACCCATAACTCCCTAAACCTTTTGACTGAAGAACGAAATCTAATGGACTGTATTATGGAGATGAAAGAAGCTATCAACAAATCTTGTGCCCTACAGGCGTCAACTGCACCAACATCTTTTGCAGATATGGTGAAGAAAGGGTCCAATAGTTTTGTTCGTCCTAACTCTTTTAGCTCCGTGGCGATTTACCCTCGTGACCACTCAAAGACCAGTGATGAAACTAAAAACATTGTCCAAAAAATCATTTGCCCTGGTGAAATGAAGTTAAAAGTCCGAGGCATACGCAAAATTGGAAAAGGAGGACTCATCATCAGCACGGAGACCAAGGAAGACCTGGATAAGCTCAAGCAATCGGTCCAACTCGCCTCGCCATCTCTTACCGTCGACGAACCTCAAAAGCGCAAACCGCGCATAATAGTGATTGGAATTCCTTCTTCAATGGCTGAAAACGAGGTTTACAAATGTATTTTTGAACAAAATTTGGCTGACAAACTTCCGACTATGTCTAGAGATACTTTTTTGAACTCAATAAAACTTAGCCACAAATCTGGCAGAAAAGACTCTGAGAATTGCAATTACATCTTAGAAGTTCCCGCCCAAATCCGTAAGGCTCTCATCACACAGGACCGGTTATTCATTAATTGGACATCCTGCCCGGTACGAGACTTCACACTGGTAACAAGATGTTACAAATGCCAGCAGTACGGTCACGCTGCTAAGACGTGCAAAGTTGCAACCCCATCATGCGGCCATTGCGGTGAAGAAGGGCACACCATGCAAGATTGTACAAAAAAAGGCGACCCGCCTAAATGCGCAACATGTTTGCGCTTCAAAAAACCTGCCAACCACAAAACGGGAGATCCAGAGTGTCCTGCTAAAAAAGCTGCTGAACACAGGTATATAAATTCGATAGACTATGAAGGCGCCTAAGAGCGCCACATATATTTTTTTACACTTTAGACTTATTTTTATTTATTTTTATTTTTTTTTTACTGTTTTTAACTCTTCATATTACTTATTATTAGTGTAATGGATACTAACTTAATTACCGACATAGATAATTCATTTGTACCTGTTTCAAAGACATGTGAAGTTGAGGACTGCAAACAATATATTTCCGATTATGTAAAGCCACTAACTATACTAACTCAAAACATTCGCAGTATTTATAAGAATATAGATAGCTTTAACATTTTGCTTCAAAGACTTAGCTTAGAGTGTGATGTAATTGTGCTAACCGAATGCTGGCTATCTAATCGCCAAGATAACCTCCCGGAAATGCCGGGTTATAACTTATTCTGTACTAACATACACAATAATCAAAATGATGGTGTAGTTGTCTATTCCAAGGAATCATTAATGGTCACAGTAGAGGAACCTAACTTCCGAGACTGTATGTGTAATTGTTTGATAATTAAAATCGGTGCAAACACAGCAATAATCGCTATGTATAGATCCCCTGCCGCTAGAAACTTAGAATCTTTTCACGCTTCCTTGAACCAGATTCTTCAGGACCTGAGCTCTTTTAAGAATGTTATATTAACGGGTGACATAAATATAAACATTAACCCTGAAATCTCTGACTCAGGAACCCAAGAATACCTCAATATCTGCTCATACTATGGCTATCTTCCGGCACACACTCTGCCGACCCATCAAAGCGGTTCCTGCCTTGATCATATGATTATCAAATCCAGCCTACCGTATGTTACGCTTGTTACTAACTCGTCAATTACCGACCATCACGCTGTTCTACTAACCCTAAACTTAACGCCGACTAAGCTAATTCGTCCCCAGACCAAAACGCAATTAAACACAAACAAACTCGAACATGATTTATGCAAGCTTGACTTTAGCCCAGTTTACAATTCAACTGACGCGAATTTTGCTTTATCGTATCTAGTAAAAAATGTCCAATCAGCAATATTACATAGTACAGCTGTTATTAAAGTAAATAAAAAACTTTATAATTTGAAACCATGGATTACTCCTGGCCTAATTCGGTGTATGCGGCAAAGAGATAAGCTCCATCAGAAAACGAGGAGATTTCCAGACGATCCTATTATTAAAATAACCTATAAACGCTACAGGAATTATTGTAACGATCTCTTAAAGAACCTAAAAAGGAATTACGATAAAGATGAATTAAAAAGTGCAGGAAATAATTGCAAACGTCTTTGGAAACATATTAAAAACGTCACTTATATGACAAAACGACGTGAATCAAATTCGAGTTTACTGCTTACTAATCCTTCGCCACTCTTGTCAGCTAACCATGTTAACAACTACTTCGTGAATGTCGGGAAAACTCTTGCTGAACAAATTTCAAAACATTGCTATGTTCAACCTTTTTCCCCAAATATGTGTGATAATTGTCCCTTAAAATCTTTTGGCTTGCTAGACACTGACGAAGACGAAATTACTCGAATAATTTGTGATCTCAAGGATGACTGTGCGGTGGGCTGGGATAATATTAGCAGTAAGATCCTTAAACAATTTAAACATATCCTGGTACCTCCCTTAACTCATATATTTCGTCTCTGTTTTTCTGAAGGTATTTTCCCTAAATGCTTGAAAAAAGCAGTTGTAGTCCCTATCTTTAAATCCGGAAACAAAGACTTGGTTAATAATTATAGGCCAATATCGTTACTGCCATCTATATCTAAAATACTAGAGAAAATTATTAATAGCAGACTAGTTAACTATTTAGAGAAAAATAATCTTCTATCATCTTCGCAATTTGGTTTTCGTGCCAAGCTATCCACGGACGACGCGGTGCACAACTTGACCGATCATGTCTCCGTGGAACTTGCTAAAGGAAACCAGACCCTAGGGGTCTTTCTTGACCTCGCGAAGGCCTTCGACACGGTATCTGTTTCTATACTCCTAAACAAGTTAGAGGCCATGGGAATTAGGGGAACGCCGCTAAAACTTTTAAGCGACTATTTAGACGATCGATACCAATGCGTTAGAATTGACGATATCACAAGCGATGAACAAAAAAACACTAGTTTTGGTGTTCCCCAGGGAAGCATTCTGGGCCCAACCCTATTCTTGATTTATATTAATGATTTGTGTAATTTAAATATTAAACAAGGCAAAATTATTTCATATGCTGACGACACAGCCTTAATCTTTTCCGCTAAAACCAGCAATGAATTATACGAATACGCTCAAGTAGGTTTAAACAATGTGACTAATTGGCTTCAAAGCAATTTACTAACATTAAATGCTGACAAGACTAAATATATTCACTTCTCCATGCGCGACCTTCAATCTAACACTACTAATTCTCATCTTTATGCCCACAAATGTGGATTCCACTCAGTCAGTACATGTAATTGTCCTTTTATCCTTAAAACATGCGACATTAAATATCTCGGGGTTACAATTGACAAAACACTCTCCTTTAGACCACATATTGAAAGTTTAGTTAAAAGAGTGCGAAAATTAATCTATATTTTTAAAAAATTGCGAGCAATTGCAGACTCAAAATTGATTAACCAAGTTTATCTGGCACTCGGACAATCTGTAATTCAGTACTGTATTACTTCGTGGGGTGGAGCACCAAAAACTTATTTGTTACCTCTAGAAAGAGCTCAGAGAGCCATTTTAAAAGTAGCCAATTTCCATCCGTTCCTCTATCCCACAGATTTGCTATACAAGTCCTGCAACGTACTGACTGTTCGCCAGCTTTTTATCATGCGTCTGGTATTAAAACAGCACACCATGCTTCCCTTCTACCCTGATATTACTAATAAGAGACGGAACGATATTGTATGCAATTCCAATACTTTTTCAAAATATGTCTTTGTAAAAAGGTATTTCACATTTTTAGGCCCATTTTTGTACAATAGATTAAATAGAAAATTAGGTTTGTATAAATTAAATTATTATAGCTGTAAAAAGATTATTGTGCAATACTTACTCAGCATCTCGTACGGAGAGACAGAAGATCTCCTTTTAGTTTGTAAATAAAACATGCGTTGCTTTTAGTTAATTAAATTTAGGTTATTTAGTATAGTGAATTTTAATGATTGTTAATTTATTATTTCTTAGATTCTTAGTACTTTTTAGCCTGACATACAGGTCCAACCTAGTTCAGGCAAAAATGCAATGTATGCGTTATAATTGTTTTTATGTACCTATCTTAATATAAATGTGCCACTTTTATTAAATAAACGATATTCTATTCTATTCTAAACGATATTCTATTAAGGTTTATGAGATACACCCTGCTAAAAGACAAACGGACGAACCGCCGCGGCGATTCGTCCGTTTGCCGGTGAGGTTCCGTTGGATAGGTTCTCACGAGTACAGAACTCCAAAAATAAATCTAATTTTCTTTTGTCTTTTGCATCATTTCCTGTAAATAAATTGTTTTCTTTCTTTCTAACAACGAAACAGTCAATATTTCGAGAAGTTGTAAAGAATTACAAATGCAATCATAGTTCGTTTGGACCGCGGAAATGTTCGAAAGGAACACAGGTGGGTTTTTAGTCAGTAAAAGTCTGACACGCCCTCTCGCTACAACCAGAGTGAGAGAAGTCACTAGTATTTTATATGTGAATGTTTGTGACTCTGTGTATGTCTATGTTTGTCACTCCTTTACGCTCGAACAGCTTAATGGATTTGGATGAAATTTAGCACACGGGTGGGCCATGTCCTAGAACAGCACATAGGATACTTTTTATCTCGGGAGTAGATAGATAGACAAAGAAAGAAGAAAGAAAGAAAACATGTTTATTCTTCTTCCTGAATAGACGCACAATTACTTACAAAAATACAAAAACCAGTGTCCCTGTCAGGCCATGTGTGGATCGGGCATAACTGTGTTCCACCATAATATGACGACAGACAACACAGTTGTCTAGGTTGTCTATTGCCTTTTAACACCCGCCTCAATAGAGACACGCATAAACAAAAATTAAAGAAAAAACATAATTTTACCAATACAATCTAAAAATCCAAGAGATGATGAGATATATAGATATACTCTTTATTGTACAATAAAATTAAAATTACAATAGGGACTTAAATTCATATAGCATAGCATAGTCGGCCTTATAATGTTCCCACTGTTGGGACTCAGGCCTCCTCTCTCTAGGAGAGGGAATGGGCCTTAATCCACCACGCGGGCCCAGTGCGGGTTGGTGGATGTCACATGTCTTCGAATTTTTGGTTCTAGGACATGCCGGTTTCCTCACGATGTTTTCGTTCACCGTTTTGAGAGCAGTGGTGATGAAATAAATTACACAGCGCGTGGCTGGGTTTGAATCCGTGACCTATAACTCGTAAGTCGGGGCCTTTACCACTCGGCCACCACTGCTCTTTAATTACTCATAAATTCTTTTTGCTCTTAAATTCATAGGGTGTCACAATGGGTGGTCTTATCGCTAAAAGCGATTTTTACAGACAACCGAAAATACCGCAGTATGTTCCTTTGGACCAATTTTGTTACTATCACGCGGGCGAACCCTCTGGTAGTAGCTAGTTTATTTATATATTTCCCACCAAAAAAAAAACATAGTTCGTTTATTAACACAATTTCTGAGCTCTGCTTTTGATGCTGTCGGTACTCAACATCAATGTTCAATACTATTTATGACAAGACGAGAAGTGTCTAAAATTATCGGGTTTATTTATCAATTACTTCACTTTGATTCAAAGGAGATCGTTTCTAGATCAAGGGCCAAGGCGCGGTGAAGGTTGGCCTGTTCCCATTCGTTCAGCGGATGTAGTCAAAATTGTATGTCATTCGTTGATGATGTTTTTTGGAAGCAAAGGATTGTAAAATGAGTTAAAACAGAAAATGGTTCTGGACGAAAAGTGCTGTATGTAGTTTGTTCAGAATCAGTAACTGAATCGATTCCAATAATTTTTACACCACGTTATATTTTTCCCAAAAATATTTTAAAAAAAGTCACAAGTTGGTCACAACAAGTCACAGGTCACGACAGGTCATAGCGGATATTAGGCGCCAGCGCACAGCTGAGTGCGGGAGCAAAACAACCCCTAAGTCGCCCGGATGGCCCGGTGACCATGTATTTGTGAGGACAACCGCGTGACATAAGAAGCTTGTAACTTTTTGATTTTTCATTATACAATTTTGGACATAGATTCTTTACATAAAAATAGTAGAGACGTGTTTCGGGTTTCGCATAAACTAAAACTAATTTTGTAAGTACCTATATCTCAAATCTCATCCAAACAGGTTCTGACGCTGAAATAGAAGTCGATGACAATGATGGATAGAATCAGATAATATTCTGAAGATGAAGGTTGGTCACAAATTGTCACCCGATTTGCTAAAAAAAAAAGAAAGAAGAAAACTTTTTGAAACATGTCATCGTACAAAAAGCCGAGAACTTATGTCCGGGATGGACGAACTAATTCAAGTGGCTCTACCACCTGAATCAGTTTGGAGAATAGTATTATTGCAAAGCCAGTCCTTAAATCTAACAATACTAACGTGATTTAATTATAAAACTAATAATATCACTAACAAATAAATACATAACACAAAATCACATCACACTAATCCGCCGCAGTGTCCTCATCGACGGCAGCGACCTCTCACGCCGGGCCCTGGTACAAGCCCTGGTCCGGAGCGAGGAGGAATGGCAGGCAGTTGCCTCCTTCTTTGAAGCAGTAATGTTAGCGAAGGAGGTGGCCGGGGACGCGTGAGAGAACGGACTTCTTCACGCCCCAGCCGCCGCCGAGACCCCGACCCTGATTTCTAGCCACTGAAGGCGTGGGCTTGCGGAAAACGAGCAATGGATAGTTCGTCGTCCGGCTCTCCTGTAACCGAACCGAGCTCGAGTCGTCGTAGCGTTCCACGCGCGCCTCAAAGACATGTTAGTAAAACCGTAGGGGCCCGGCAGAGTCGAAGCCTACTGGGGACATGGGTGGTCCGAAAGAGAACCCGGGGGGCCTGGAACGCAAGAAAAAGAATCAACATGGGTGTGGTTTTAGTCAGTAAAAGTCTGACATGCCCTTATGCTCCGACCTAGAGCGAGAAAAGACATTGAATGATTTCCCACCTTAAAAAAAAAGAACTGGGTGAAGCGAAAGGGAGTTTAGGGGTATGTGGAACAGAGAGTAAAGCCCCACATACCTCCGTTGAAAAGGGAGGATCCTCCAACCAGACGGGTGTTATCTCTGGTGGGCTACTGCCCGATAGATGATTTCGGGCTGTCGTATATATTCTAATCACGCGGAGAACTTTGATTGTGCGATGCAGGATTAGTTCTTATGTGACGCCATAGATGTAGCTACAGGAGTATCAGACTTTTGCTGACTAAAACCAACCCGTGTTCCTTCAGTTGCCATTTACGTTCCAAAGCCACGGAAACTTAGCAGGCAAGCTGATATGAGGCAGTCTTTTGGTGGTCATATCGAATCTATCTTATTCAGCCTAAATGTGACGAGGCATTTTACAAATTGGTGGCCCATTTATCAAAACTCTACGAAAGAAATCTCTGATACTAAAATTAGCCACACTCAAAATCAGAATAATCCGTTTCATAAAACTTGTTATTGAAAACCAGCCTAGCCTTGATATAGAAAATTATATAAAAACGAATGATATAATAAGTATTACGTTTATACTAAAATAGTTTATTTATTTTGGGAATCAATGGCTGTTTTATGTTTCGTGTAACGATTGTAGTTTTATTTTTTATTTTATGTTACTTTTACGTGTTTTAAATGTTTAAATAATCGTATTTAGAGGTCGTGTGGTGTATGTGGGTAATGATAGTGTACGGTTAGTAGGTACAAATTGTGATTTAAAAGTGTTTTAACTTCTCAGCATGTTCCGATTTTGCCAAGGAAAAATGAATTTAGCGAGAAAGAGTCCAACTTGGAAGCATAACCTTTGACTCAATAAAATAATTTTCAAAATCGGTCTACAATTGACCGAGAAATAGGTGATCATACATAAAAAAATCGTCGCTTTCATCAGGTGAGATAGCGGTCAAGCGCGAACCATTCAACAATAAAAAAAAAAACATTCAGCCGAACATAGAACCTCCTTCTTTTTGAAGTTGGTTAAAAAGTGGCTTTGTATGAGCAGTAGAGGTTCAGTGGTAACGGCCCCGACTTACGAGTATATAGGTCGTTGGTTCAAACCCAGGCGCTTAACTTTGTGTAATTTATTTTATCACCCATTGCTATCAAAAGAGTGATAAAAAACATCGTGAGAAAACACGTATGTTGTAGAAACAAAAAATTCAAAGACGTGTGATATTCACCAACACGCATGGGGCTCGCGTGGTGAATTATGGTCCATTCCCTCTCTAACGAGAGGAGGCCCGAGTCTAATAAATAGTACAATTTAATATCATGCCATCATCACCATCATCATCACCATCATTTCAGCCGAAAGACGTCCACTGTTGGACATAGGCCTCCCCCAAATGTCTCCATAATGACCGGTCCTGTGCGTCTCGCATCCATCGGATTCCCGCGACCCTCACCAGGTCACCGGTCCACCTTGTGGGAGGCCTTCCAACGCTGCGTCTTCCGGTACGTGGTCGCCATTCCAGAACCTTTCGTTCCCATCGACCATCTGTTCTGCGAGCAATGTGCCCTGCCCACTGCCACTTAAGTTTGTTTCACAATTCTCCGGGTTATGTCTGTAACCTTGGTTCTCCTGCGGATATCTTCATTCTGAGGCGATCACGCAAGGAAACTCCGATTATAGCCCTTTCCATTGCCCTTTGAGTGACTTTAAAGCCTTCTGATGAAGCCCATTGTAAGCGACCACGTCACCGCCTCCACCATCATTTCTGCCGAAAGACATCCACAGTTGAACAAAGGCTATCCTAATTGTCGCCACAACGGCCGGTCCTGTCCGTCTCGCATCCATCGGATTTCCGCAACCTTTACCTGATCATTGGTCCACCTTGTGGGAAACCTACCAACGCTGCGTTTTCCAATACGCGGTCATCACTCCAGAAACTTTTAGCCCTATCGACCATCTGATCTGCGATACTTCTTCGGGCTATGTTGGTAACTTTGCCTAATTTTTCATTCTATCACGTAACTCCGAGCATAACTCTTTCCATTGCCCTTTGGGTGACTTTAAGCCTTCCGATGAGGCCAAAAATGTGACTTCAGATACAATGAAATTCTGTCAGCAATATTGACTGTCAAATAGTCTCAATATAAGAGATCTTGTGATATTTCAATAGCACATTTTTAGTCCCATATTTTTTTTATTTTTCGGCATACGCTGTCGCTTATATCGCTTTGACTAGAGCTTCGGTATAAGATTACAAAGTACAAATGAATCTCGTATCCATTGGTTTTCCACGACCCTCATCATAGTTCCTACTACGAGCTCTTAATGTGATGGCTCCATTTCACGACCTAAGCCAAACTGTTAAAGGGATGGAGCTATATAGCGTGTATAGCTCCATCTGTCTTTCTCGCTTACATGCTTAACATTTCAATATGTCATGGTAAGGCCTCAGGTCGTCGGTCCATCTTATGGGAGGCGTATCGGAAGATGCAACGGTGAAAAACCCTCCCACAAGGTGATGAATATTTAGCGGAAAAATATTTTCAATTCACTTACTCGAAAACCCGCTCTTATTCCACCGCTTTTAGGCACGCAATATACTGTTTTCCGCACTAGTGCAGATAAGTGCGCGTACCCTCCTTGCCCCAATTTTATTACATTTATCGTATCAGGCTGGTCGCGCGTCGACCCCCACGAGTTGCCGGTCAACCCCCGTTTATTCGGTTTGTATTGAAAAAAGTCGTTTGATACACGTGCAAATTTGTCACTTCATCCCTCGGCTCCATAACACACTCGCCTACGGCTCGTGCGAATTCCGCCTCGTTCGCAATGACAAACTTTCTGCACTTGTGTCAAAATGTACTATTTTAATCTTTCACTGAAGCCACCATTGCAAGGTCCTGCAAAATCTAATGTTATCGATTGATGTTCTGAAGACATTTTCCCTGTTGATTTTCAAGCAATTTCTTCCGGGATAATAACAATTAGAAAAAGCTGCAAAACCAACAGGAAAATTTTCTTGCAATAATTTCAGCCCAATCACATTCCAATACGATTTAATCAAAACAAATGTAGCAAACTGCGTTATAAAAACTGTTAGAAACGTTTATGCGATTTAAGACATTAATAGTGTTTATTTAAGAGGCATTACGGCTTACGTAGTAGTTACATATGGTTTGTAATGTCTTGTCACTAATAGATAAATTCGATATTCATTTATTTTAGTTTTATTTTTGCATGCCAATAAAGCCTTTGGCGCTGTGGTAGAGGTTGTTCCGAAGTGGATGTTTTAAATATGTATGCGCAAATAGATTCCTAGTTGATATTGTGGTGTTTGGTGTATTTTTGTATCTCAAGAGTACAACTGGATAATATGTAGAAACATTAAACCATGCGCGATCTCGGTAAAATAGTGCTGAAATAGTACATTTTGATACAAGTGCAGAAAGTTTGTCATTGCGACCGAGTCGGGATTCGCACGAGCCATAGGCGAGTGTGTTATGGAGCCGAGGGCTGCAGTGACAAATTTAGTGTATCAAACGACTTTTTTCAATACACTTACGAAGAAAAATAATACGAAAATACTTTTTCTGAAAATGATGACGCGTTTTTGTTAATTTTTCACTGAAGAAAATTATCCAAAGTTGCCGTATATTTCCGTTTATATGTAGATGGCAGCTATCGCAAGCATTTTGTGCCTCAATCACAATATCTGGAGGCGTAACATCTAAATAATTGTCTTCAAAACTTAAATTCGCCATTTTCACCAAATCAACAATAACACCAATAATGTGATTTAATTTACTTTTTTTCCCGCGCATAACCTTCACAGGTTAAAGGACAAGCAAAGGTATAAAGACGATATACATCCTAATATTAAAAATAACAAATTCAAATATTTTTGAATTTAGAACACGGATAAATGTTAATTTATTGGTAATAACAATTATTGCGTAAGTAATCATGTTTATTTATATTATTCTGATCAAAAACACAATTTAAATTTTCATTAGATATAGAACCTTAAAAATATCCGCCTCTGCTTAAAAAAAACAATAATCACCGTTGACCGTGACGAAGTAGGAATGAAAAAAGCCCATGGCATGTTAAACCTAATCGTAGTGCGATAAGAGCCAGTTTTCGAGTAAGAGTATTGAAAAATTTAATGTAATCGACTACATTTTCTGCCAAATACTGCAAAAACATTAGTAAGTGTACATCCGCAAAGTGACTGTAAAAACTAAATTCTTTCTATATACACTGGCTAAATAAAAAAGCCTTCGGCACAAAATAAGCAGTGCGTATTATCAACGGGACAATACGAATTATCTCCATAAAACAGGAGTAGAGATATACCGTCTTCTTTTTTCTGCCCTTATCCCATATTACTTGGGGTCGGCGTAACACGTATTTTTTTTTCTATTCTGTTCTGTCACCCGTCACATTATCATTAACTCCCTTTTCTTTCATATCTTTTCTTTGGCCTCTCTCTCCCTCTCCATCCATCTACATGTATACTCAGACCACTTTTAGTAACATGCGTTTCATCCCTCCTCTTCACATAACCATACCAAAACAAATGATTTCCTTTCAACTTTTCAGTCACTGGCGCCACTTTCAAACTTCCTTTAATATACTCAGTATATATATATATTATAGACATACTGTCTAAACCATAATTACATATTAGAATGGTCTAAACTATCTGCCCCCCTAGCCAAGTTACAATCGTTTCGTTCGCGCCGAACGCCTCGAGTAGGCCACGCCTCCGATTCCTTTGTTCTGACCACGTGACTGAGCGTTGAGATGACGTCAGAACAAAGGAATCGGAGGCGTGGCCTACTCGAGGCGTTTGGCGCGAACGATACGATTGTAACTTGGCTAGGGGGGCAGGTCTTTAACTGTTTAATATCCATACACTCAAAGTTAGGTTCAAATGAAAACCAGCGTCAGGCAACTGCTATATAGTGGTGTGCATTTTGCCCATTACATTTAGCTGAAGTGTATTGATGTGTTCTTTTTTAATTAATTTAAGTTTCTACAGTTTTGTTTATTAGTTTAGTTGTTTGTAAGTATAATATAATTAGTTACGTATTCGTAAGTATCTAAATAATTTGAATGAGAAAAAGAATAGAAAAATAAATAGAGACAGACTGTTGAGTACAGTTTCTATACACTTCTAGTCTGGGTGTTAAACATTATATTTTTTTATTTGCTTTTTAGGGTTTCGTACCTCAAAAGGAAAAAACGGAACCCTTATAGGATCACTTTGTTGTCCGTCTGTCTGTCTATCTGTCTGTCAAGACTCTTCATCTCGTGAATGCATGGAGGTATCGAGTTCAATATACTCAAGTCAGATTCAGACAGTCCCTTGAAGCTGTGAAAAAATCAAACTTCTGAGTTGACGAAAAAACATGTACGGCCGTTTATGTCGCAAAAAATGTAAATTTCGACACTCTCAAGGGAATCAAAATTCATAGGGTACTTCCCGTTGACCTAAAATCCTGAAATTTGGCATGAAGCAAGGTCTCATAGCACAAGTATTCTGAAAACTGTAAATTTGTAGTTACGTCACAAAAAAAAACGTTTTTGCGATTCGGTAAAATCTTCGTAACTCATTCGGGAATTGAACAATTTTCATAGGTAAGTTTGTATGGAACCCTCAGTGCGCGAGTCCGACTCGCACTTGCCCAGTTTTTTAAACGTTGTGCCACTCTAGAAATTACTCCTGTATGCCATGCATGTTGCCATGGGTTGGCTTCTGAAAGTAATACCCGGCCCTGAGATATTAGTTAGTAAAAGTCTGACACGCCCTCCCACCCCGCCCAAGGGCGGGAGATGTCATTGGATGACTTCCCACCTAAAAAAAAAATGACGGGTTGCACTCTGCGAGTGCCGGCAGAAGTGAAAACTTAAGTATTAACGTTGTGCGTTTTGGATATTTTGGAATGGTTATGGAATAATTTTGCACGAATTGCTTTTTTTTTTCACACAATTTTGCACGACATCCGTCTTACGAATTTTCGATCAGGTCACGTGTCCTGACGCGAGTTTAACATTTTTTACCCATTACAAAATTTTTTGCACACAATTTTGCACGACATCCGTCTTACGAATTTTCGATCAGGTCACGTGACCCTGACGGTCACGTGACCCTGACGCGAGTTTAACATTTTTTACCCATTACAAAAAAAGTGTACAACGCCGCTAAAGAAGTATTCACTTCAAAAACCTGCCCAGTTTTTTAATTTCAATCCGTGCACGAAAAAACAAGAAGAATTCTATTTCCAATCAAATTATTATTTTCAGCAACACAATCATCATATAAATAGCTATGAAACATTGTATTTAAAACCAACAACTGAACTACTTCTAATTTTAACAGTATCGATTGATCTAACCGCTATGTAGCTCGTCAACAGTTTACGTTGAAAGCGTAATGGTAATGGCCAGGCTATCGTATAAATATTAAATCACAGTAAGCCAGGGTATGCAATACCCAGTTTGAATTCATGATTCCATTTCATGTCATAATTTATCGTGCTAATTTGAATATATAATTTTATTATGATTGGGTATCATTATACTGACAGTAATGGATAACCTGTGTGTGTACTGTATAGATCATTTATATAAAAACCAAAGTCATATTTATTTAGTTTGAGGCATTAGAATTTAATGTTAATCTTGACTACATTTTTGAGAACTTGGTTGTTTTCGAAACACTCGACAATTTAGAAAAAAAAAATTGATAGAAAACTCTAATTTTGACTTTTTGTTAATTTTCTTTTTCTAGTTTTCTAGTTTCACTAGCCAAATTTTTCGCCTTATAAATGTTTCCGGTGCTGGGACTCAGACCTTCTCTCTAGTATAGTGAATGTGCTGTAATCTGTAATCCACCACACTTGACATCGAACAAAGACATTAAATATTTACTCTTTGAATCTCTTTGACATCGAATAATGATTGTGTATCGATGTCACAATTTGACATCGAATGTTTTGGTTCTAGGATATGGCGGTTTCTTCACGACGTTTTCCTTCACCGTTTTAGAGAGCAATAGTGATGAAATAAATTACACAAAGTAAAGCGCCTGCCTGGGTTTGAACCCACGATATGACCCATAAGTCGGCGCTTTTACTACTGGGCCACAGGCTATATTATAATAAAACAATACAATACGATTTCTACAAGACAGACCTAAGGAGTAGCGGGCTTGCATACGGCGAGCAATGGGTAGCTCGCCGTCCGACCGCCCGGTAACCGTCCAGACCGAGCCCAAGTCGTCGATGGCGCGTACTGTTCCACGCGCGCCTCAAGGAGATGTCAGCAAACCGTAGGGGCCCAACAGGGTCGAAGCCTACTGGGGCCAAGGGTCTGCTTCTGAAAGGAAGACTCGGCCCTGGTATGAAAGGCAACGAAGGAACAGGAGTGGGTTTTTAATCAGTAAAAGTCTGACACACCTAATAGGATAAATAGATAAATAAGAGCGGAGGATGTCATTGGATGATTTTCCCACCGAAAAAAAAGTCGGAGTAAAACCGCAGTAAAAAGCTCGATCTCAAATAATAGCAAACCAGATAATGTAATGACTCAATTAAATTACGAGGATCAATCACATGATGTTAGCTATGTAAATTAACTTTATTGATTGGATTATGATGAGGATTATTCAATGTAATTTGGCTGACAGCAATGAATCAAATTGGCATAAAATTGTATTAAAGCAAAATAGTTTGGTTCAGGTAGGCAAGAGCTCAAACTCACGAGCGCAAGTTACCAACGGCAGAGCTAACTGCAGCTGTCGACACGTCTGCGGGAGCTGCACCCCTAGCAAAGTTGATAATCTGCAATCATTAACGCTAGTCGAAAACTAATCAAATATATGGGAACATCACCTCAACGTTAAGTCACGTGGTCAGAACAAACGAATAGAAAATTCGTATCCAAGTTCACATCGTTCAAAATGATAGAATGAATTGTTATCGTTTCTACAATGTTCAACGCTACATCCTTTGTTATTGTAGAACGAACGGCCGACTCAGGCGCGTCAACATGGCTACCAACTTATCGTTTTCTACAATTGCTGACACCGAGGCGTTACCGATTGGAGAACGGAATTTGATATGAAACGGTTGTAACTTGGCTAGGGGGGCTGTTGACGTTCGACGGCCGTCGACATTCCAACAAATGAAGATCAGCAGCAGTCGTCGTGTGTGTCAGTGTCACTATTGGTCGACGGTTGCCACCGCCCCCTTGTCGACGGCTGCAGTCACCTCTACCGTTGGCATCATGCCGATCGTGTGTATAAGCTCTAAGAAAGCTTTTCTTTAGAACTAGCGGTCCCCTAAAGTTTAACCCGCGTCTTTGGTTACTATTCCGCTCTCATGGGTCATAGCGTGATATTATAAGGCCTAATAATCTTCCTCAATAAAAAGGCTATCTAATGGTGTGTTTACACCTGGGCCCAGCCTCGGCCAATCGCCATTGTTTAAACGGGGTTTCCCCGTTAACACAATGGCTAGGGATAGTGATTGGCCGAGGCTTGGCCTACGTGTAAACGGGGCATGACACGAAAATAGGACTTAAATTCGCGCGTTCAAACAAACTCTTTAGTTTTATAATATAAGTGTAGATTTAGGTTATAATGCAGCGTTGGAATGCCTCCCACAAGGAGGACCGATAACCTGGTGAGAGCCGCGGGAATGCAATGGATGCGAGACGCACAGGACCATTCCTATGTCCAGCAGTGGACGTATTTCAGCTGAGATAATGATGATGATAATGAGGATAAAATACTTACGAATAATTACAATAAAAATAAGAACATGAATGATGATTATATTAATGTTATTTACTTTTTTGGAATAACCTTATTGTACGCACATTTAAAACTGACTGCTAGTATAAGAACTAAAAAGTAGGTTATTTTTTAAGGCTCCGTACCCAAAGGCTAAAAACGGGACCCTATTGCTAAGACTTAGCTGTCCGTCTATCTATCACCAGGCTGTATCTCATGAACCGTGATAACTAGATAGTTGAAATTTTCACAGACGATGTATTTCTGTTGCCGCTATAACAGCTAATACTAAAAATAGAATAAAATAAATATTTAAGTGGAGCTCCCATAAAACCTACGTGATTTTGTGCAGTTTTTTTATATGGACATGGTAAGTTCAGGAAGTTCCTGCACCGGATTCGTGCGGAAGAAACGCCCGGGTGTCACTACTGTGTGGACCGCTCGGAGGACACGGTGGGGCATACGGTAGAGGTTTCCCCGCCTGGGCAGAGCAATGGGCGATCCGCGGCAGCGATCTCTCGCGCCGGGCCTTGGTACAGGCCATGGTCCGGAGCGAGGAGGAGTGGCAGGCGGTCGCCTCCTTCCGCGAAGCAGTAATGCTAGCAAAGGAGGCGGCCGCACGCGCGAGGGAACGGCCCTCACGCCACAGCCGCCAGGATCCCGATCCCGATTTCCAGCCATCGTAGGCGCTGGCTTGCGGACGGCGAGCAATGGGTAGCTCGCCGTCCGACCCGTCCGATAACCGTCCGGACCGAGCCCAAGTTGCCGAAGGCGCGTAGTGTTCCACGCGCGCCTCAAAATCGCGCGTCAGCAAAACCGTAGGGGCCTAGCACGGTCGAAACCTACTGGGGCTATGGGTGATGCGAAAGAGAACCACGAGACCCTAGAACGAAGGCAAAGAAGGAACGGGAGTGAGTTTTAGTCAGTAAAAGTCTGACACGAAAGGCGGGAGATGTCATTAGACGATTTCCCACCAAAAAAAACTCTTAATGCGAGAGTCAAACTCACACTTGGCCGGTTTGTTTTATAACAAAAACTTAAAAAATCGAAACATCCTACCAGGGCGACAGAACGTCTAGAAGAGTTTCCCTTCGAAATTCCACTCACTATTACTTACATTATAGTACCCTTACAAACGCCTGTCTACGGATATGAGTTGCGTGTCCTTGTTCTGCCAGACCACATGGCACCCACAAACAGTAATTACACTGGTATTTGGCATACTGCACCACATGCATACGTAGGTAGTCGATCAATACCCTGATTGACTTTATACTGCAAGCGATTATGACCCTAGTGGCTGATGTATTGTTGAGTATGATTGTTTGGGCTGCGAGACTGATCGAAAGTATCTCCGTGGTACGGAAAAGGCAATTAAGGTACCGTAAAACCATACAAGATTGCCCAATTGATCTCAGTTTGCCCAGCAATCTTTCACAAATATTAAAAAAACAGGCAACATTTTTTAGTTGTGTTTTTGTTGTTGTAAAGAAGAAATTTAAATATATCCCTGACAACACTGCATAACTGATTTTTCCTAATTTCACTCCAGTCGGCTGTAATAAAATGTCAAAGTTGGTCGTGTAATTTGCAGGTCAAAAGTCGTGTGAAAAACTTTTTCTGTAACTCGATTTTTAATTACAGCAGGTAAATAAGTTTTTAACCACTGTCAGTTTGTAATAAATAAATAAGAAAATCGGATATCCAACGCAAAATCTCTCTCAAAGTAGAAAATATGATGGTGGGCAATGTCAAATTCGTCTTTCTCAAACAGTTGTTTCCCACTCTCATTGATTGGCGCCGGGCCTTGGTAAAAGCCATGGTCCGAAGCGAGGAGGAGTGGAAGGCGGTCGCCTCTTTCTGCGAAGCAGTAATGCTAGCAAAGGAGGCACTCGCACGCCCTAGCCACTGAGATTCCGATCCCCAATTTCCGGCCACCATAGGCGCAGGCTTGCGGACGGCGAGCAATGGGTAGCTCGCCGTCCGAACGTCCGGTAACCGTCCGGACCGAGCCCAATTCATCAACGGCGCGTTTCGTTCCACGCGCGCCTCAAGGAGTTGTCAGTAAATCGTAGCGGCCCAGCAGGATCGAAGCCTACTGGGGCTATGGGTTCGCTTCTGAAAGGAAAACTCGGCCCTGGTATGAAAGGCAACGAAGGAACTAAAGGAGTGGGTATTAGTCAGTAAAAGTCTCACACGCCCTCCCGCCCCGCCCAAGGGCGAGAGATGTCATTGGATGATTTCCCAACTAAAAAAGCCCCGCTTCGCCCACTGCTGAGTATAGGGCTTTTACTGTGCTAATCCCCACGTTCCCGCAGCACCCTTATCCAGGTTATACCAGTGATGGCAAAAATATCCTTTGCCTTTCTCGCTGCCGGACGACCAACATTACTTCGATCAGTCCTTGGACGCCACTCTGTCACTGCCTTTCCACTGTCATTTTACCAGTTACATATGTTTAAAATCCAGGTGATAAAGGGGGTCAACTGGGCACAAATCTTAAGATACAGGCTGCTTCTGAATTTCTGACTAGGAAGTGCAATTTCACTTTGCTTCACTTGGGGACTGAATGGCGGAAAGGGAGATACAGATTTCACCCTACCTCCCTTTCCTTAGTAGACGCACTAGGTGCTGGATAGCGCGTGACGGTCTCCGGCTGTCACAAGTTGTGGCAACATAGGATGCAGCGAAGGTCAAGACGGCGCTCCGGTGGCGTACCGTGTTCCGTGCGTGACTTTTTAGGCAGTTACAGAGAGTGACAGGATCCACATAAATTCGTACGGGTCAATAACTGATCTGGAAAGCGTGATAAAATGCGTAAGCACTCCAGCACCCCAGCCAAAGGTCTGGACAGGAGTTTGACTAACCTTTTCACTCGACCAAGGCAGAGGTCATTCTAGAGCATTTTCACAAAATGAAATAATAAAAGGCGTAGAAGTAAACAACATAACAGGCAGTTACATCCATTACACGTCTTGCCAATTGGTATGACTTGTTTTGAAGACTGCCAACTTTTCTTTGTCTGATCGGTAATAACCATTCGTATTGCAGGTGTTCAAAGACAGTAGTAAATATATAATTCAGGGTCAACTATCAACTGGATTGCCAACACACAATACATATATAACAAAATCTATATAAAATGACGTAAAAATGTTTTTTTGTTTATACGGTTATTGAAGGAAAGCCCAAAAAGCCACGGGCTGCGGGATTGTTCAAAAGAGTAAAACAGGTGGGATTTAGTCACTAAAAGTCTGACACGCGTTCTCGCTCCATGTAGAGCGGGATAAATTATTTGATTTCACACCTCAAAAAGAACAGAAGGTTAGGCAGCCATAGAAACAACGTTTGGATACACGTATTCTTGAGTGGATATCGCACATGAAGCATTGCATCATGATACCCCAAGTCAGTAGGTGTAAGGTGGAATGAAAGATAAGAAAGAAAAAGAAACAGCTGTCCAGTAGATCAGCTATAGGCTGATGATGATGTTGAAAAGGAAATAATGAGCAGTTTGTCGTCCGATAAGGACTAGGCCCAGGTCTATGGCACGTCGTCTGCCACGCGTGCTTCAACGAGATTTCAGCAAAACGAACGAGGTCCACTAGGGTCGATGCCTGCCAGGACCTGCTAGATTCTTCAAATGTTACTGTGGCTCTGTAACACAAATTGAGCATTTGAATTAACACAGATGGTTTTCAGTCAGTAAGAGTCTGACACTACCTTTCGCTCCACCCGATGAGAGCAAGAGAAGTCATTGACACAAGATGCTTATCCACCAAAGAAAAGTACCCACCAAGCCGTTGGTCCTGCGCCTGCCCCCCTGGCCAAGTTACGATCGTTTCGTTAGCGCCGAACGCCTAGATTAGGCCATGCCTCCGATTCCTTTGTTCTGACGTCATCTCAACGCCCAGTCACGTGGTCAGAACAAAGGAATCGGAGGCGTGGCCTACTCGAGGCGTTCGGCGCAAACGAAACGATTGTAATTTGGCTAGGGGGGCTGGTCTCTCTCCGGTCGTGTCGGATTGTCGTCCCATCGGACTATGGGAGTTAAGGAGCAGAGAGAGTACACCAGTGTTAGCGCAAACACTTGAGCACTATAATATCTCCTACGTACTTGGCTAATCTCTGAGATTGGCCACCGTGATCGAAATTTGGTCGGGAGCATGGGTTATTTCTTGAGTACCCCGATCCCCGGAGCATCCGTCCCGGAGTACCTCGAATACGATAATATTTTAGAGGTATGCAGAACAGAGAGTAGTAGAATCCCGCAAACCTCCGTTGAAAAGGGAGGATCCTCCGACCAGACGGGTGTTACGTCTGGTGGGCAACTGCCCGATAGATGATTTCGGGCTGTCGTATATATTCAAATCGCGCGGAGAACTTTGATTGCGCGATGCAGGATTAGTTCTTATGTAAGACCATAGATGTCGCTACAATATGATTACATTCAATAAATCGGGGTCCTCCGGTACCCTATCGGTGCTGGGGGATCGGGGTGTCTCTAGGGGGGGGAGGATTACCCACCAAAAAAATAGAAGCAAAGTCGCAAGAAAAAGTTAGTCCACTATATAAACGTTATAGGGTGTGCCACGTCTCAGTTTATTTATTAGGTTTAAAAAACTTCCATTTTAAACCAATAAATCTCTATTATTTATAGAAGTGTCCGAGTTACATGTTTCATTGTAATTAGTAGAGTAATGAAAGTTATAGCTGTATAAAGTTTATGTGGCCGCTGAGGGTCACCGAGCACATTTTGATGTTACGTGAAAACTAGGAGAACAAGTTTATGGATGTGTATATTTGTATGTTTGTTACATATCCACGCTCAAACGGCGAAATAGATTTGGATGAATTTTGATAGAAAGGTAGACCATGTCCTTTTTTTTTCTTTACGTGGAAAATCACCTAATAATAATATTCCACAATAATAAAACCATAGCTCTATTGTTTTGGTTTTCCATATGTTGTAATATTTTTCCATCAACCGGGGTTGTCCTTGGATGTACTAGCACAACGCGTACAGGGATAATCGCCGGTTGATACCACATTCCATTAAAAGCGTCAAAGGGGCCTCTGCGAGTTGGTTTTGACTCCTCGTACTCCTTCCAAAGGTCCAGGATCCCAGGGTTCTGAGATATAATAACCCATATTAATAATAATAATATTCCATGACTTTCACATAACGCCATTTAGTCACAAACTAAGCAGAGCTTGTGATATGAGTACTAGACGAAAAGAAAGAAAGAAAAACAGTTTATTTACGTCAAATATGGCGCACAACTTAAAAATAAAACAAATAACAATAACGACTTATTTATAATTGGTAGGTTATGCGTCACATCCGCGTAAAACGGCCAGCGCTCAGCAAAATGCTGGGGCTCGTATAAGATAGAGCCTCAGCGCTGATTTTCAGCAACAGCCGTCGTCGACGGTGAGACGACTGATAAACATACATATATATTTCTAAATACATACATATAATAGATAAATTACACCCAGACACAGAACAAATGATCGTGCTCATCACACAAACATTTGTCCTGGGTGGGAATCGAACCCACAACCTCCGGCATAGCAGTCAAGGCCACTGACCACTAGACTAACAGGCCTGTCAAATAACTTCTCAGACTTTTACTGACTAAAACTTAAAGTGTTCCTTTAGTTAGGTACCTTTTATTGCGATGGCTGCGGTAACTGCCCCCTACTCTTTTGCTGGAGTCTCTTTGATGTACTCGTGCAACACAACTCGCTGTCGACCCGGGTTTGGTCCTCACCAGACAGTCAGACGGCAAGCTACCGATGAGTTAGGTTCCCTACTTGATTTCGAAACTTGATGATTCGATTTTTATTATATTGAACACAGTGTGTCGATAATTCAGTTGTACGCTGTTTTATTCCATCGATGCTTGGTGCGATGTAACGTTAGTGCGAAAAATCGTGTTACGAAGAACCCTACTGCGATTGCTCATTAGATCGGTAATTTATTAGTTCTATAGTATGTCGGTTCGTCTTAAAAATCTTAAAAATCACTATCTATTGATCTGTTGGTCTTAAAAATTAAGGACGTATCGTCAGCAAACAATACTATATGTGGTTGTTTTTTTTAATAAATGCGGTAAGTCATTAATATATACCAAAAAGACGAAAGGGCCCAATATGTGTTTTAATAAGGTGACAACAGCGTCATTCGTACAACGTCCTTTGGTGAAACCATACTGCTGTTCGAGTAAGGTTTTATTGGTGTTAATTTTGGTTTGATTTTATTGATTGGAGCAGGAGGGAGTGTCAGACTTTCACTGACTAAAATCCACAGTTTTCCTTCAGATGCGCTTTATTGAAATGGCGCAGCCCATTGTAACTGCTCCGAACAATCCGCAGCCCTGGCAGGAAAGGGTAGACCAATTCCTGGAAAAGCATATAGGACACTTTTTATCCCAGGAATATGTTCGCTTGGGATAAATTTCTAATATCACGTGAGCAAAACCGCTGGCAGAAGCTATTTTGCTGCATAAAGTTTATGTGCCCGCTGAGGGTCACCTAACACATTCTGAGGTTACGTGAAAACTGGAAACAGAAACTTTAGGGTGTGTTGTTTGTTTGTTTGAGAGATTTCATTTTCAACATTTTCGTTCTGTTATGTTGACATATTTTGATGTTTGTTGACGTGTTGCGTATTATTATTCATAGTGACGTGAAAGACATATATGTATAATACAACATAGAATCACGCCTATATTTCTTGAAGGGTAAGGCAGGAGGGATTGCGTTTCACCAGTTTAATTTAGGTAATAATAATAGTTTTCCACCAAACATGGGTTAAACTCCCGGGACACCCGGGAGTTTAACCACCATTGTGTGGACCGCTCGGATCACATGATGGAGCATACGGTGGAGATGGGCCCCGCTTGGGTGGAGCACCGCCGTCTCCTTGTTGGAGCGATTGGCGGCAACGACCTCTCACGCCAGGCCCTGGTCATGGCCATGGTCTGGAGCGAGAAGGATTGATGATTTCACACCTAAAAAAAAACAACCAGTGGGTTTTGCGTGGGTTACGGTAACTCCTTGAAACAATCCGCATTCCTGGCAGGCGTCAGCCCTAACTGATCCCATCAATCTTGCTGTCATCTCTTTGAGGCGCGCGTAGAACACAACTCGCCGTCGACCCGGGCGGACGACGAGCAACCCATTGCTCTCCGAAATTGTGAACCCTGGACTGCTATTAATATAATAATATAACATTCCACAACTATCACACAATGCCGTCTAGTCCCAAGCTAAGCAGAGCTTATGTTATGGGTACTATACAACTGAGAAACATACTTATATAGAGTGACTGGCAATTAGTGTACGATACTTAAACACGTGATTGTGCTCATGATAACAAACAATTTTTGTTATGTGAGCAAAGCCGAAATCGCGAAAAAAATATCAGCTGTTCAGTACATTAAGCAAACATAAATGTACAGAACAGCTGTTTTTTTTCGCGATTTCAGGTTTGTTTCCGTAGTAAAAGTTGTTGGTTATCATGAGCACAATCACGTGTTTAAGTATCGTACACTAATTACCAGTCACCCTATATATTTGTAAATACATACATATATAGATAAAATACACCCAGACACAGAACAAATGATTGTGCTCATCACACAAACATTTGTCCTGGGTGGGAATCGAACCCACGACTTCCGACATAGCAGTCAGGGCCACTAACCACTAGACCAACAGGCCAGTCGAATTGAAGTCGATTGAGAAATTCTTGACGATATAAATTTAAATATAGGCTATATTTGAATCTTTTCCGTCAAGACTGGATTCTTTAGTACCTGGTATACTGGGCCATTACCACAGACTATAGCCTACATCTGCACCCGCGCGTTCCATTCGTTTGTCTGTTATAGATAAATGCATAACGGAGCATCGGGCGTATGTATGAATGGTTAAATAGTGCTTTTATTTTACACTTTTTTGTAGTATATTTGATTTGTCTATATGTTTAGTATATTTTATTTTATTATTTTGTTATATAAATATTATCTTATTTGTCTCTGTGTTCCGTGAGTGTGTCCGTGGCATCACCAGGCCCTATCAGAATACCAGCGCTGCGTTATTCTTACTTTTTAGTTTAATATCGCAGCATATGCTGAGATAGGAGCCTTTTTGGCCTCGCACAGGTCTTTTATTTTTATTTTTTAATATTGTTTTTTTTTCTATTATTTTTAAGTTAAGTATTTATAGATTAAGTAGTTACTTTTTATTTTCTTGTTGTTTGTCCTGTACGAGTCTCAAATAAATGTTTTCTTTCTTTCTTTCTTTCTTTCTTGTATAAGCATAGCAAAATTAACCTCCACTGCTGGGATACAGGCCTTCTCTCTAGGAGAGGGAATGGGCCGTAATCCACCACGCAGGCCCAGTGTGGATTGGTGGATGTTAAGTGTCTTTGATTTTTTTAATTCTAAGATATGCCGGTTTCCTCACGATGTTTTCCTTCACCGTTTCAAATTTCATAATGTGCCTGGCTGGGTTTGAACCCGCGACCTACGACTCTTATGTCGAGGCCATTATCAATGGGTCACCACAGGTCACTATTACAACATATTACAATCATTTTTATTTTTATTCAATTTGTATCTTGCGTTACCGTCCGTACACAAAACTTCGTAATACTACTAAACTCATTAACATCATTATAAAACTAACCACTACATTATAAATTGTACGAGCCGGAGGGACGGTCCGGTCTGGTCCAGTCCGTGTTATGTGAAAACTGTTGAAATTGGTGAACTTTCAGGAGTTTGCGGGTACTTATTTAATAATTAAGACTATAAATAAATATTTTTAGTTTGTTCATTAAAATTTCGGTGTTGAGTTAGTTTTTTTGTCGTGAGTGAATAAGCAAGTAACGTTGCTATTTAGCGTAGTGTAAATCTATATCGACAGTGGAAAGGAAAAATTACTTAACCGCTATTTTGGTTAAAAATAAGTTATAACTTCTTCCACTCTGGGACTCATTTATCGTTTTATCCAATGTGGTACAAATTTTATTTTATAATATTGTGTTGTTAATTTATCAAATAGTTATTTATGTATTTTATTTCATTAAAATTATACATCAGTAGGTGTTACACAATATCATTATGTCGGGTGTGTGGGCGCGCGCCGCCGCCCCGCTCTCTTAGAGGTGCCGTCTGCTAGGACTAACCTCCTAAAGTTTGCCCCTTTGTCACGAGCTATACGTATTATCAATAATATAGCACAATCGGAGGATATATTTGGCCAAACACTGCCGAAATTTTTAGAAGCAGCTCAAATAATTATTGAGAGAGGTCTGGACATTACATGACATCCATGTAGGTACATACAATATATTAAGTGTTAGTTATAACATCGCCTTGGACTTGTCTGTAAAGGTGTTATAATGTAATAAATAAATAAATAATAAATAAATAAATAAATTATTTATTTCAATTACATACGAGTATTATATCAAATATATGTTTACCCTAGTCCATGTGCTACTGCGGGGTGCCAACTGAAAACCAGCGCTGAAAGTCTAACGCCCAGCAAATACTGAGGTGGTCACCCTTTCGGTGCGGGCATGCTCGGCGCATTTTGTACTTTTGTTCTTAACCTTTGTGATGTGTCTGTCCCAAATAAAAGCATTTCTATTCTATTATTTCTATTAATTTTCGACTAAAGTGATGATTAAGCCATTTTACCTTTCCACTGTCGATATACTGTACTAATATTATAAAGCTGAAAAGTTTTTGAAAACAATTACATCTAGCGACTAAGGATTCAGTGGAAAGGCGTGCGAAAAGTCAAAATGGTGATCCAGATGTGGTAAAGACCAATCTACAGAGCCTGGAACACATGCGTAGGTTAACCAGCCTTACGGTTTTCTATAGGATGCATTTTGAAGAGTGAGTGCGGAAATTACATGACTTGATTCCGCCATCGCCTTTCTACCATCCACTCCTCACATAATCCATCCATCTTTTCTTTGGCCTCCCTCTCCCTCTCCATCCATCTACATGTATACTCAGAACTCTTATAATAACATCCGTTTCCAGTTGAAAGAAAATCGTTTGTCTTGGAACGGTTATCCTCACCAAGACAAACGATTTCCTTTCAACTTTTCAGTCACTGGCGCCACTTTCAAACTTCCACTAATATACTCAAGTCAAGCACTAGGAAAAAAATCTTTTAGTGTTAGATAGCCTATTTAATAAGGGGCTATAAGCTATATAACATGACACTATGACCCACATGAGCGGAACACACCAAAGACGAGGGTTAAACTACGGGGTGCTAATGCATAAACGCATTGCTAATGCTAACGCCGCATCAATGCAGAGTATTTTCAATTAACAATCGCCTGTGCCAATCGGCAAACATAGCGTAAATACTTGAGCATTCACGATGTGATTATTCAATATAAGTAAGTGATCTTAGCAGAAGTATTTTAAGCGGTATTCCTTAAGTAATTGACATCGTTGACGTATTGTTGTGGTAATGTTGCGCGGTGTGAGTTTGTGTGTGCGTTCGAGAAGCAAGCGAAGCGGTCTTAAGCCGGGTATTCTCTATTTTCGCGAACCTCTTGCACTCCACGCTCCTCAAATTGCTCCGCATAATATAACTCGCATAGTGTTTTACCTGAAATAAATAATTTTTTATTTATTTTTTATTTACTGTGGATATGTTCGCGCTTCTGAAATATACAACGGTGCGCGCTCTGCGCTCTGTGTTCCAATCGGTGGCGGTTTTTGGGCGAACACAAATGTGAGTATATCACGCTCCACGCTAGGATAAATGGAGTGGACTTATGAAAAATGTTCGCAAGGGGACTGTGGAGCATGCGTGTTTCTTATGGAAATGTGCATACCGTCTCTATCAGAATCAGAATCAGAGCTATTGCAGGTGCGCGGAGCGGTTACCTGTCATAAGTTCGAAAAATATTTGACCGAATTTCATTTCACCTATTAACTTCTCAACTATTACCGTTTCGTTTTTTCTGATTTCATCGAAGTCACGTCTGCCACTGTATCAGTTGACCTATTATCAATTCGATTTTTTTCGTCACTCCGATGTTTCATTTGGTCGAAAAACTTTTCACCGATGTTATTCTTATCCGAAATAACTTTTGTTCGAAGTATTATGTTTCTGAATATTCATACCACGGTTTTAATTACCATATTTTCAAACAAGTATGCTTACTTTAAGCATGCAGCATGCAAGCAGGCATGTAGCATGCAAGCAGGCATGCAGCAAGCAAGCAGGCATGCAGTATACAAGCAGGCATGCAGCATGCAACATGTAGCAGGCATGCAGTATGCAAGCAGGCATGCAGCATGGCAGCAGGCATGCAGATAGTTTTAACGCTTACCACCGCCGCTTCGGCTCGCGGGCCACCCGGCTACCGGTTCGGTAAAATAATACCTATGACACATGATACTTTGATGATCTAAAAATATGTAAAAAAAAATCGGTAAAATAAAATTCGGTTCCCGCGCGGAGCACAGTAAGTTCTCGAATATAGTGGATACGTCCTGGCTTTACAGTGGCGTCGTAATAATAAGGCAAACGTACATAGAACGGACCGCGCTTTATTGCGAAAATCGTCCTACATTTCTTTCATACCCGTACTCATTTTCCATGAACTACACGAAAAGCAGAGAGGTACAATGCGACAAAGAAACTTCAAGACGATTTCATGGAACTTGTTTTGCGGATTAGATGCCAACTTCTCCTCAAACGCAATTCTTTGTTTTGTGGAATATGCTTAATTTTAGGACCGTTTACATCTCATGATATTTTTATACAAATTGGTAAGTCCTTATTCTCGGAAATGATGAACCAGCTATAATAAAACTTGGAGGACTACGCGTCTAGGTACGCAAGGTCTAAAAAGTCAGTTACAAACATTTTGTAAAAAAGTGTTCAGAAAGATGGTGTTCCAGTTCTAACACCATTTTAACGTACATTGATGTTAACTTACTTGATACATTTTCTCCTATATGATGTGTATCAAATTGGTTCATAATGGGTTTAATATTTTATTTTGAACATACGGTATAACAAGAAAAATAAAAACACTTAACTAATTAAAATTACATAATATATACACAATAACTCCTAACTAAAATATGGCGTCAAAAAATTCCTCCGCATCGCTGTCGACTGGAAGTGTGCCCAAAAGACTGGCGACATTGCCACGTTGTATGGCAATGCTTAATCTCTGACTGAGGTAAAAACCAGCCCTTTGGTCACGCGAAGTGTCAACTAGCCGTTTGGATAATTCCTTAAAAACCGCATGAGCACTCGGACCCCACGGCCCAAAAGTCTCAACCCCAAACGGCTCAAAAATATAACTACCGAGGAGGTTGTTATATTTTTGCTAGCTGCAACCGAATCGGTCAAAACGACCTAATGTTATTACATTAGGTCGTTTTGACCGATTCGGTTGCAGCCCGTACTCGTTCATTGACTAGCGTAGGCAGTTTTCAGTTCGCCATATGCGGCCATAGACCGGTTTCGCTGACTGAACATGACTGACTGTGATGTGAACGTGCAGAAACGTGCCACTCATCGTTCATGACGCTTTTATTACGAGTCTACGCTAGTCAATGAACGAGTACGGGCTGCAACCGAATCGGTCAAAACGACCTAATGTAAATGAGCCATAATTCACATTTAGAAAAGTTGAGATCTAGTCCTATAGAAAAGAGTTGGTTTTTAAAAATACTAAATCATTTAAAAGGGTGTCTGCATCGCCTCCTAGGGTTCCATCATCGAGGTACCACACGTTAAATTTAGAATTTAGTTTTCGAATGATTGGGTGAATAGCTAAGCTAAAGATCACTGGCCCGAGTGGGTCACCTTGCTGACAGCCAACAGCAGATTCCAAAAGGTTATCCCGATATAGTAATTTAGATGGATGTCTATAACATTGCCAAAGAAAACTAAATTTTTGAGTATTTCTTTTTTAGTTTCTGCCAGCAAGGTGTCCCTATTAACAGAATTAAATGCATTTTTGATGTCAACCTTAAGGATAGCCTCTCCTTTGCCAGAATTTAGGTAGGTCGACAACCGCGTGTACGGCAGTTCATAATTCGATAAATAGATGGCATTGTGCAATTACGTTATATCCGGCCAACCCGAGGTACATTTTCATACAACCGCTCTTACGTGATTATGATGTTATTACACATCTCTGTGCATTACAACAACCAAACTGCGATCGCCAACCCGTCTGCCAAGCGTGGCGATTATGGCAACCCCCCCCAACATGAAAAACAGAAACAAAAAATGGCCCCTAGTGCCCGGCAGCCCGTCTACCCTTGACTCCGGTAGCGGTCAAGGCCACGACGAAGCAAGGGGTGCGAAGAATCTCCGGATGAGATTTGGCTACCCATCTATTAAACGACTCGACCTGGCAACTTTTAACACGCGTACTCTGAGGACTGACGAGAAGATCACCGAACTGGAGGAGGAATTGAGCAGGTTGCGATGGAGTATTGTGGGATTGTCTGAAGTCCGAAGACAGGGGGAGGATACGATAATTCTCAAATCCGGTAACCTGCTCTATTTCCGGGAGGGTGACCAGCAGTCCCAGGGTGGTGTCGGGTTTATCGTCCACAGGTCCCTTGTGAACAATGTCGTGAGGATCGAGAGTGTGTCGACCAGGGTGGCGTACCTTATACTCAGAATATCATCAAGATATTCGCTGAAGGTCATACAGGTCTACGCCCCGACCTCGACACATCCCGACGACGAAGTAGAATCCATGTATGAGGATATATCAAGAGCCATGCATGGTTCTAAGACTCACTTCACCGTGGTCATGGGGGACTTTAACGCGAAACTGGGCAAACGAGACGGTGACGAGCTGCGAGTGGGGCAATTTGGATTTGGACGTCGGAATCACCGGGGACACCTACTGGCTAGCTTTATGGAGAAGGAGGGCCTCTATATGATGAATTCCTTCTTCAAAAAGCGTGAGCATAGAAGGTGGACCTGGCAAAGTCCTGACGGTGCAACTAGAAATGAGATTGACTTCATCCTGTCGACGAAAAAGCAAATATTCAATGATGTCTCTGTGATCAGCGCGGTGAAAACTGGAAGTGATCACCGCGTCGTAAGAGGCACATTGAATATTAACATTAAGCTTGAAAGGTCTCGACTGATGAAGTCTACGCTCCGTCCAGCACAGATCCAGATCCAAAACCCCGAGAGCTTTCAGCTCGAACTCCACAATCGTTTCGAGTGCCTAGGAAGCTCCGTGGATGAATATAACGATGGGTTCGTGGAAACTGTCCATACGGTCGGGTCTAAGTTTTTCAAGACTCACCGTACAAACAAGAACAAGAAGCTCTCCGATCCGACCCTCGAGCTAATGAAGAAGAGGCGTGAGATGATTCTGCAGTCTTCAGACGATGCGTGCATATACCGGCAGCTCAATAGACAAATCTCAAAGTCCCTGAAACGCGACCTTCGCCGCTTTAATACCGCAAGGATTAAGGATGCGATTGAGCGGAATAAGGGCTCTAAAGTATTTGCACGAGATCTGTCTATTGGGCAAAGCCAGCTCACGAAACTGAAGACCGACGATGGCAGAGTCATATCCGCCAAATCGGAGCTTCTGGGAGAGATCGAGGCTTTTTATGGACAGTTATACACGTCTATCGCTAAACCCGCTGTAAATCTAGTAAACGACCCAAGAGCTAGATTGACTCGACACTATACCGAAGATATCCCGGACGTCAGCCTGTACGAGATTAGGATGGCTCTGAAGCAGCTGAAAAACAACAAGGCGTCGGGTGAGGACGGAATTACGGCCGAACTCCTGAAGGCGGGTGGAAAACCGGTCCTTAAGGCCCTTCAGAAGCTATTTGATTCCGTCATACTCGAGGGAAAAACGCCACAGGCGTGGAGCAGAGGCGTGGTGGTACTCTTCTTTAAGAAGGGCGATAATGCCCTGCTTAAGAATTATAGGCCCATCTCGCTTCTGAGCCATGTCTACAAGTTGTTTTCCAGAGTCATCACGAATCGTCTCGCGCGCAGGTTCGACGACTTCCAGCCTCCCGAACAAGCCGGATTTCGAAAAGGCTTCAGCACCGTGGACCACATACATACGCTGCGGCAGGTTATACAGAAGACTGAGGAGTATAACCAGCCTCTCTGCTTAGCGTTTGTGGACTACGAGAAAGCCTTTGATTCGATTGAAACTTGGGCTGTACGGCAGTCTCTCCAACGGTGCCAAATTGACTATCGGTATATCGAAGTGCTGAAGTGTTTGTACAAAAACGCCACTATGTCAGTCCGACTACAAGACCAGACCTCGAAACCTATCCTCTTGCAGCGGGGTGTGAGGCAGGGAGACGTTATTTCTCCGAAACTGTTCACGGCAGCAATGGAGGATGTCTTCAAGGTTTTGGAATGGAGAGGGCTAGGCATTAATGTCAATGGCGAGTACATCACTCACCTTCGGTTTGCCGACGACATAGTAGTCATGGCTGAGACTACGGAGGAGCTCAGTACAATGCTTGGTGACCTCAGTAGAGCTTCCGAAAGAGTGGGACTTAAAATGAACATGGACAAAACCAAAGTCATGGTAAACAGCCATGTAGCACCCACTCCTATCAAGGTCGGGGACTCTACACTCGAAGTTGTAGACGACTACGTTTACCTGGGACAGACGGTCCAGTTGGGAAGGTCTAACTTCGAGAAAGAGATCAATCGTCGAATCCGACTCGGCTGGGCAGCGTTCGGGAAGCTGCGCGGTGTCTTCTCGTCCAATATACCACAGTGTCTCAAGACGAAAGTCTATGACCAGTGCGTGTTGCCAGTGATGACATATGGCTCCGAAACGTGGTCGCTTACAATGGGCTTCATTAGAAGGCTTAAAGTCACCCAAAGGGCAATGGAGAGGGCTATGCTCGGAGTTTCCTTGCGTGATCGAATCAGGAATGAGGATATCCGCAGGAGAACCAAGGTTGCCGACATAGCACGAAGAATCGCCAAACTAAAGTGGCAATGGGCAGGGCACATTGCTCGCAGAACAGATGGCCGTTGGGGCCGAAAGGTTCTGGAATGGCGACCACGTACCGGAAGACGTAGCGTTGGAAGGCCTCCTACAAGGTGGACCGATGACTTGGTAACGGTTGCGGGAGTCCGATGGATGCGAGACGCACAGGACCGTTCGCTGTGGCGACGCTTGGGGGAGGCCTATGTCCAGCAGTGGACGTCTTTCGGCTGAAATGATGATGATGACACATCTTTAACAGATATTTTGGATACACAAATATGTATCTTGTGTATATTATCTAGGCTTTTATAGAAATCAAAACATTTTGTGTAAAACTAATCCAGTAAAAACCTCTGATAATCTGCTATTTTTTGTGAACTTTACGCCCCAAATATCTATATAAAGTAGTACTTACTCAGAATTATATTAAAAATATAAAAAAAAACTTTATACAAAAAAAAAAACACTAAAAGGATCAAAATAACTTTAATATCGGAAGTCGGTGTTTCTCGGTATTGTTTGTTTTTTATTTAATGCCGACTTCCGAAATTAAAATTATTTTGATCCTTTTAGTGTTTTTTAGGGTTCCGTACCCCAAAAGAAAAAATCGGAACCCTTCTAGGATCACTTTATCTCGGGAACGCGTAGAGTTATCGAGTTGAAATTAAAACTATAATACTATAAATACTCAAGTCTGCGGTCTAAGTTAACGAAGAAAAAAGATACGGCCGGGTATGTCGCAAAAAATGTGCATTTCGACATTCTCAAAGGATTCAAAATTCATAGGCCGTTAACTCAGACCCGTCACAAAAAAAAACTTTTTTTGCGATTCGAAAAATCTTCGAGACTCCATTCGGGAATTGAACTATTCACATATGTAGGTAAGTTTGTACGGAACCCTCAGTGCACGAGTCCGACTCGCACTTGCCTAGTTTATTTGGTGAAGTCGGTTAATATTTTTGTAAAAAGTTTTTTATCTCACACTTTTTAGTTGCAATACACTTATAACCAGACTGCCTATTTCTCATGACAATTCCAATTAACCCAAACACTCCTAGGTTACATTTTTTTATTATGAAGTTCCTGTGTCTACCTTCCACCTTCCGGCTCCATCGTCAGATCAGTTCGATAGTACCTTATAGCCAAAGTGCATCTCATGACAATTCTAATAAGCCTAAACACGGCTAGGATACATTGATTAATAAAATTACAGAGTTCCGGTGCCTATCTTCCGGCTCCATCATCATCATCAGGTCACTTCGATGATACCATTTTCAACATAACTATTCAGAACCATTTATTTATTTGTTTTGTCAGGTTTTGATTTCAACTCGATACCTCCATGCGTTTTTGAGATAAAGGGTCTTGACAGACAGACAGACGTACGGACAACAAAGTGATCCTATAAGGGTTCCGTTTTTTTCCTTTTGAGGTACGGAACCCTAAAAATGAGTATTCACTGATGACGACAACATCAATGCTCAGTCACGTGGTCAGAACAAAGGAATCGGAGGCGTAGCCTACTCGAGGCGTTCGGCGTGAACGAAACGATTGTAACTTGGCTAGGGGGGCTGATGGGACCCCTACGGTTTTACTGATATCTTTTTTCAACTTTTTATAATAATTAAGGGATTATGGTACCCCAACTCGGGCAGGTTAGGTTAGAAAGCGAGCGAACATAAACCCTGGCATCCCCTTCGTGTTATTTTTTTAAGTCACCCTGAAGAGCATATTTAGTATTTTTGGTTGAACAAAGGCTTATTTTGTAGAAGAGAACAGGGGCCCGAGTCTGCTACTCGTATTTATATAAATTCGTCATTCCAATACGATCCCATTGTCATTTTGCTAAAGTTCGTAATCTGCTAATTCATAATGATCGATCATTGATCGGTCAATGGTCTCGTACTAGAGTTGTGGTAGAATAACAATATCGAGCTTATTAAAAGCAATGACTGCACAATGACGTTCTAATGGTAGGTCACTGATCAAAGGAACTGTCAAAATTTTAGCAGATTACTGCATACGTCAGATATTCATTTGTCAGTATATACGAGATTACCACTTCTTTCAATGGAGTATCAGTGGTTGACAATTGGAAAGTCATAATGACACCATATTATATTAGTAGATTACCAAACTTGTCAAAATCAACAATTATGAAATCCATGATAGACCATTCTGTCAATATTGTAATAGCTGACTTGAGGCCCTGGAATAAAATGAGGAACAGTTAAATATAGTATCCTCTAATAAATATTCAAGTAAATAACCTATTGTGTGTTCCTAGAGAACAGTATCTCATATCTATCCTCTTCGTGTGCATCGTATCACATAGTAAACACAGTATCAATAATCAACCTGTCAATTGGCGATAAGTTCAGTATGTTTGGGGGTTTGCCAGAAACGAGCATTGTTTGGGCTTGCAAGGACACAAAATCTATTATAGAACGATGGAATTACTTCGTCTTACGTCATTATAGTTATGAATGGTTCCTCTGTTTAAAGGACAAGCATCACTATTGATATTGACCTATATTATTTCGTTCGTAACCGTTTTTGAGAGCAGTGGTAGCCGAGTGGTAACGGCCTCGACTTACGAGTTCATGGTCGCGGGTTCATACCCAGCCAGGCACATTACTTTGTGTAATTTATTTCATCACCTCTGCTCTCAAAACGGTGAAGGAAAATATCGTGAGGAAACCGGCATGTCCTAGAACCAAAAAATCGAAAACATTTGACATTCACCAAGCCACACAGGGCCCGCGTGGTGGATTACAGCCCATTCCCTCTCTTAGAGAGGAGGCCTGAGTCACAGCAGTGGGAAAATTAAAAGGCTGATTATGCTATTATGCGAACCGTTTTTGTATAAATGTATAACGAAAATTATCTACTACAACTTTGGTTGCTTTTAATATAAACGAAGGCCTTTATTAAAATAAAAATCTAAAGTTAAGGTTTAAGGCACCACCGTAGGCGTGGGCTTACGGATGAAGAGCAATAGGTAGCTCGCCGTCTGACCGTCTGGTAACAGTCCGGACTGAGCTCGAGTCGTCGACGGAACGTAGCGTTTCACGTGGGCCTCAAAAAGATGTCATTAAGATCTTAGGCACCCAGCAGGGAAGATGTCCGCTGGGGCCGCGAGGAATTTGTGAAAAAGAAACCCATGGTCCCAGAACGCAAGGGCAACTGAAGGACACAGGTGTGGTTATGAGACGCCCTTCTACTCCGTCTTAGAGTGGGAGATCTCGACTAACCTAAATCTCGTCTTTCCTCAGGCGTCCAGTGAGGGACGATTATAGGTAAAGTTTTGCTCGACTCTTCAGGAAACACAGACGTGCTGAACTCACATACACAAGACAACTAGATCTGGAACAACTATCAGCAGGTCATATAAATACTATTTCCGTGCGGGAATCGAACTTGCGACACACAGCAGGCAATCGCTCAATCACTACGCCAACTGTGCCATTATTTCGATTAGCAGTGACCAATCATACTTCAGAATTCATACCTCTAATAAAATAGATAACAAAGTGTAAACTATGCTCTTCAAAGTATGTGTATGTTACCGCTAATGTGCTCAAATCAGTTAAAGTGCAGATTAACTTGTTAATCTGCAGATTATCTGGTTCAGTGGTTCAGTCCGTTAAAGTGGAAAAAAAAATTAACTAGACTATCTGCAGACTTTCTGTGTAATCTGCAAGAATACGGGTAAGTTATAAAACAGGTTCTTTGTTTGACTATTGTGCGAATTCAATGTAATTATAAAATTTAAATTTATAATAGTAATCTAAAGTTTGATGACATAATATTTATTTTAAGGAATCCTGTCACCATTTTTTTAACCACCCAGAAGTATGGAGATATCTGCCACTATTTTTTTAAATTAATATAAACTAGTGCTTGACTGCGATCCCAGTTGATAGAAAGCAGTGATGCAATCGTTGATGGTACTTTAAGTGAAATTTTACACTTTAACGGATTGTACCCGGTAATTTGCAGATTACCTAGTTAATGCGCTTATTAACATATTCCGCATTCTAACGGTAACATATACATGTTATATTATGTCTTTATGGACATAGAATAAGTACATATATATTAGTTTTGTGTAAGTTTGTTTGTGTTTGCGATATGTTTTGTTATTGTTACAGAGTAGCTGGCTTCGAAACATGAATAATAAATAGGCTATGTTATGTTTTATACATAATCTGCCTTTGTTTCTTTTTTGACAGGCCTGTTGGTCTAGTGGTTAGTGGCCCTGACTGCTATGCCGGAGGTCGTGGGTTCGATTCCCACCCAGGACAAATGTTTGTGTGATGAGCACGATCATTTATTCTGTGTCTGGGTGTAATTTATCTAAATATGTATGTATTTAGAAATATATAAGTATGTTTATCAGTTGTCTAGTACCCATAACACAAGCTCTGCTTAGCTTGGGACAAGATGGCGTTGTGTGATAGTTGTGGAATATTATATAAAAAAAAAAAAATGCGCATATTAACATATTCCGCATTCTAACGGTAACATATACATGTTATATTATGTCTTTATGGACATAGAATAAGTACATATATATTAGTTTTGTGTAAGTTTGTTTGTGTTTGCGATATGTTTTGTTATTGTTACAGAGTAGCTGGCTTCGAAACATGAATAATAAATAGGCTATGTTATGTTTTATACATAATCTGCCTTTGTTTCTTTTTTAAGGTTCCGTACCTAAAAAGGAAAACAGAACACTTATAGGATCACTTTGTTGTCCGTCCGTCTGTCTGTCTGTCAAGACCCTTTATCTCGGACACGCATGGAGGTATCGAGTTGAAATTAAAACCATATACTCAAGTCTGCGGTGCGTATTTACATTCTGTACATGGCCAGAACGCATCCATAGGAAACTGCTCGCGTATACATTGTAGTGCAGTTTTTAAATTTGCGATTACAATGTATACAAGAATAGTACGCAAATACTCGCGTATACTTTGTAGTAGCCAAAGTAACTAGCTTTGTTCCATAATATACAGTGCTAGTCCGCATGCAAACTAATCGTGTATAGATCGGAATAGGCGCGAAAAACTCTAGATTCCAAACTATACGCGAGCAGTTGCACGCTCGCCATTTTGATTTGTTGACCTCTCTTTCTATTATATGGTAATCATATCTACGTATCTATTCTAAACATTGCATCATCTTTCGGCACGTACTGTTTGTTTTGATTAGCGGTTTTTTGTTGTCTCAGCATAATTTATCATAAAAAACTGGTAAATACGTTTGTTTACTTAATACAAATGTGAAAAATGATTAACACTCTGCAAGAGTAAATGTGGTGAATACAAAGAAAAACTGTTTGAATCTTCAGAAAATTTTAAAGTAATCATCAAGTGCAAGCTGGGAGCCCAAATGATTCACTAACATTAGAAGGGAATCTGGCGCTCGGCGGCCGCTGCCGCGGCACGCTCGCTGCGCTCGCTCGCCTTCACGCTTTAATGGTCACTGTTCTAACCTAACCTAACCCACATGATCGCTTCGTTAGCTTTATTCCGATCTTCGCACGATTAGTCCATATTCGTACTGGCACTGTATATTATGGAATAAGGTTAAGTAGTTAGGTCACTACAAAGTATACGCGAGTATTTGCGTACTACTCTTGTATATATTGGAAGACCTCGATTAAAAAGTATATACTATACGCGACTAGTTTCACACCCTTGCGTTCTGGTCATGTACAGAATGTAAATGCGCATGTGCGCGTCTAAGTTACAAACTATACACGAGTAGTACGCAAAATTCGTGTATACATTGTAATCGCAAATTTAAAAACTGCACTACAATGTATACGCGAGCAGTTTCCTATGGATGCGTTTTGGCTATGTACAGAACGTAAATACGCGTCTGCGGTCTCAAGTTAACTGAAAAAAGATACGGCCGTTTATGTCGCAAAAAACGTATATTTCGAAACTCTCGAGGGAATCAAAATTCATAGGGTTGACTTGGTTGGTTGAATCCTGAAATTTGGTATAAAGCAAGGTCTTATAGCACAGATATGAGAATAAATCTAAGAACTGTATTTTTTTTGTTACGTAACAACAAAAAAAAAATGCGATTCGGAAAAATTCTTAAGACTCCATTCGGAAATTCAACTCTATACTTATGTAAGTTGGTACGGAACCATCAGGGCGCCTTATGCTTATGCCTCAGGGCGCGAGTCCAATTCGATTGAAAAATATTGTGGGGACAAGGATGGAAAAAAAATTTGACAGAGATTTTTCTTATTTTATATGGTAGCTGTGTAGTGGCCCAGTGTTCTTTGTTTTCTTTTTTTTTGTTGTTTTCGTCGTACAAATTTCAAGATTCTGAGACAACGGGAATGAATGAATTTTGATTCCTTTGACAGTTTTGAAATAGACGTTTTTTCGTTAACATAGATGTTTAATTTTTTTCACAGGTTCAAAGGACCGCAGACCTGAGTATATAGATTTAATTTCAACTCGATACCTCCACGCGTTTCCGAGATAAAGAGAATTAACAGACAGACAGACAAACGGACAACAAAGTGGTAATATAAGGATTTCGTTTTTCCTTTTGAGGCACGGAACCCTAAAAGTAACTTCAAACCAGTGTGGTTTTATTTCAAAACTCTTGTTACATAGACTTCAGAAAGGAAATCCTTTTCTGTATAATTAAAAGAAAACACAACTTTTCCCGTGTGGACCTTTTTCTGTCCCCGCAGTTTACGTTACATTGTTACCCCAGTTTTATAATAACAATAATAGATAGATATTCTGTAAGAAGATGGATGCCTAAGGTAGGTATTAAGTCCGCCTTTACGCCCGTACTTTTGTGTTGCATGAAGTTTTAATAAATAAATCTATATATATAAAAGAAAGTCGTGTTAGTTACACTATTTATAACTCAAGAACGGCTGAACCGATTTGGCTGAAAGTTGGTGGGGAGGTAGCTTAGAACCAGGAGACGGACATAGGATACTTTTTTTTTTTTGAGTAGGTTAGAGTAGGGTAGAGTAGGGTAGAGTAGGGTAGAGTGGGGTAGAGTAGGGTAGAGTAGGGTAGAGTAGGGTAGAGTAGGGTACAGTAGGGTAGAGTAGGGTAGATTAGGGTAGAGTAGGGTAGAGTAGGGTAGAGTAGGGTAGAGTAGGGTAGAGTTGGGTAGAGTAGGATATAGTAGTCAGTTGACGGGAGCGAAGCCGCGGGCAAAAGCTAGTAAATAAATAAATAGATTATAAATTATTTTTAGTAAGCAGTTTTCGTAAAAGAATTATTTTTTTTACTGTAAAGATTTCTAACAAGACATGTAGGGAAGTTTTTTTTTATTATTGATAGGCTCGCGTTTGACCACTATCTCACCTGATGGTAAGCGATGATGTGGCCGACGATGGAGCACGCTTGCCTAGAAGTAACCTATTCACGCTTGACTTAAAGACCCCTATGTTGTAGCTCTCAGGAAACACAGACTCCGGCAGGGAATTCCACTCCTTAGCTGTACGCATTATGAATGTTTTCCCAAAACGCTTTGTACGTATGGGTGGGATGTCCACCATGTACCGATGGCGCAACAACGTACGTTTAGTGGTCCGATGATGGAACGGACATGGTGGTATTAAATTGGTAATAGGATGTTGGAATTAGTAATAGGTATTAGCTAAATATTTATAGCTAATATCACGATGCAGGATATTGACGTTTTAGTTCCTATTTGGATTCATAGATGTCACTACAATATTTAATCAGGAGCTCCACTGAATTTGATAAATATAAATAACAAAAAAAAAATTAGATAAAGAAACAAGAGTTTGCAAACTCTCATTGTAAGGATTCAAAACCGACTAACCTTTTTTTTCAGTTTGCAAATCATTAAATAATTTTTCAATACACTTTACTCGAAAACCCGCTCTTATCCCACCGCTTTTAGGCACGCAATAGACTGTTTTCCGCACTAGTGCAGAAATAGCGCGTGTTCTCCCCCGCCACAATTTTATTACATGTATCGTATCAGGCTGTGCGCGCGTCGACTGACACGAGTCACCGGTCAACCCCCGTTTATTCATTTCTTCGTAAGTGTATTGAAAAAAGTCGTTTGATACACGAGCAAATTTGTCACTGCAGTCCTCGGCTCCATAACACACTCGCCACAGGTCATGTGAATTCCACCTCGGTCGCAATGACAAACATTCTGCACTTGTATCAAAATGTACTATTTCCCGCTCTAAGAGAGGCGTGTCAGAATTTTACTCACTAAAACTCACCTCAGTTCCTTCAGTTGCCTTTTCCGTTGCAGGGTCACGGTAATTCCTTCAAACGTTCCCGCAGAAACCGGCCAACCTTACAAAAACTTTGAGTAATTAACTGGTTATTAAAAGTTTTTCAATTAGGGAGGAAACCACGTTTTCCATTTCAATTTATCGTGCATGTTGGTCGTTCAGTTCTGAAGCGAGCTCCAAACTAATGTAGGTACTGACTGACTGACGAACAATGAAATGAAACATCACGCTTGTGTCCTTAAAGGGTTAGGTAAGAACATAAACACTAATATTAGACGAAATTTTGTGAGTGTGTCTGTATGTTTGTTACTTCTTCAATCTCAAGAATGAAGCTTGGTACAGGTAGCCCATAGCTCGCCGTCCAACTGTTCGGTAACCGTCCGGATGGAGCCCAAGTCGTCGACGGCGCGTAGTGTTCCACGCGCGCCTCAAGGAGATGTCAGCAAAACCGTAGGGGCCCAGCAGGGTCGAAGCCTACTGGGGCCAAGGGTGATGCGAAAGAAATCGCCGGGGCCCTGGAACAATGGCAAAGAAGGAACAGGAGTGGGTTTTAGTCAGTAAAAGTCGCGCTTAAGGGCGGGAGATGTCATTAGATGATTTCCCAATTAAAAAAGAAACTGGGCAAGTGCGCGTCTGACTCGCGCACTGAGGGTCCCGTTCAAACTTACGTATGAAAACAGTTCAATTCCTGAATTGTGTTGCAAAGATTTTTCCGAATTGCCAAAAACTTTTTTTTTGTGACGTAACTAAAAACTTACAGTTTTTAGATTTTTTTCTATACTTGTGCTATGAGACCTTACTTCATGCCAAATTTCAGGATTCTAGGTCAACAAGAAGTACCCTATAATTTTGACTTTTGCCTTTGAGAGTGTCGAAATGTACATTATTTGCTACGTAAGCAGCCATACCTTTTTTCCCGCTAACTTAGAAGTTTGATTATTTCACAGCTGTAAGGGACCGCAGACCTGACTATAATAATATGGTTTTAATTTCATCTCGATACCTCCACGCGTTCCCGAGATAAAGGGTCTTAATAGACAGACAGACAGACGGACGGACAACAAAGTGATCCTATAAAGTTTTCGTTTCTTCCTTTTGAGGTACAGAACCCTAAAAAATACACATAGCCGAACGTATAACCTCCTCCTGCCAAGTCAATGTTCACAATCCAGTAGGGGTGTTTTAATATCATGCGGTATGATCACGCATGCGGGATTGCACCGCACGCGTAACCCCCGCAAATGTCCATTTCATACAAGTATTTATTGTAATGCGTGGAATACGCACGCGGGACGCGTTTTTTTATGCATTTTGAAATTTTCTGCATGCGGGGCAATCTCACATGCGTGATGAAATCCGCACGATAATAAAAACACCCTTAACCGCGTCCCGCTTGCGTATTTCACGCATTACATTAAATACTTGTATGAAATGGGCAATCCCGCCAGCGTAATCAAAATCACACAATATTACAAACACCCTAATTGGTACACGATATACCTTGGCCAGACTGGTGTCAGATTTTCTCGCTTCTGCCCCCCAAGCCAAGTTGCAACCGTTTCGTTTCGATTCTCCTTTCGTCGAACGCCTCGAGTAGGCCACGCCTCCGATTCCTTTATTCTGACGTCATCTCAACGCTTAGTCACGTGGTCAGAACAAAGGAATAGGAGGCGTGGCCGACTCGAGCTATTCAACGAAAAGAGAATCGAAACGAAACGGTTGTAAATTGGCTAGGGGGACTGATTATATATCTGCAGTCGAGGGGAGTGGGTGGGGGGGTGTTGGGTTTAAGATAGTCTACCATTTACAGACCGACTTCGACAACCATTGCTTGATCTTTTTTTTTTTTTTTTCGGTGGGAAAATCATCTTATGACATCCCCCGCCCTTGGGCGGGGCGGGAGATAGTGTCAGACTTTTACTGACTAAAAACCCACTCCTAGGTTCCTTCGTTGCCTTTCGTACCAGGGCCTAGTCTTCCTTTCAGAATCAGACCCTTGGCCCCAGTAGGCTTCGACCTTGCTAGGCCCCTACAGTTGCTGACATCTCCTTGAGGCGCGCGTGGAACAGCACGCGCCGTCGACGACTTGGGCTCGGTCCGGACGGTTACCGGACGGTCGGACGGCGAGCCACCCATTGCTCGCCGTCCGCAAGCCTGCGCCTACGATGGCCGGTAATCGGGATCGGAATCCCGGCGGCGATTGGGGCGTGAGGACCGTTGCCTCACGCGATCGGCCTCCTCCTTTGCTAGCATTACTGCTTCGCAGAAGGAGGCGACCGCCTGCCACTCCTCCTCGCTCCGGACCATGGCCTGTACCAAGGCCCGGCGCGAGAGATCGCCGCCGCCGATCGCCCCCACGAGGACACGGCGTTGCTCTGCCCAATCGGGACACACCTCCACCGTGTGCTCCACCGTGTCCTCCGGGTGGTCCACACAATGGTGACACCCGGGCGTTTCTTCCGCACGACCATGCTTGATCTTAGAGAGCGACCCGCGTGACCTTTCGATTACTTAGCCACGAACTCCTTGTACGTATAATGTACATCACACTGTAATGCATCAGGCCACAGACATGAAACTATACCGTAGGGTCCCAGCAGGGCCGATGCCGGACCGACCGCGGGGGTTTTCTGAAAAGGAAACCCGTAGTCCAGAAAAATCCCGTAATGTCTCTGTCTCTGTCCCGTAATATTTGCAATATGTTTAGTTATAAGTTTGCGCCTTTTCCGGCAAATAAAATGTTTTTCTTTCTTTCTTTCTTAGTCCTAGAATGCAAAGGACAACTGAAGGACACAGGTGTGGTTTTAGTCAGTAAAAGTCTGATACGCCCTCTTGCTCCATCCAGACCGAAAGATGTCATCAAATAATTTCCAACCTTCGACATCTATGGCGTCACATAAGAACTAATCCTGCATCGCGCAATTAAAGTTCTCCACGCGATTAGAACATATAGAACAGCGCGAAATCATCTTTTGGGAATTGCCCACCAGACATTCCGTCGGGCCGGTGGATCCTCCCTTTTCAACGGAGGTCTGCGGGACTTAACTCTTTGTTCAACATACCTCCAAAAACTACATATTAACCTAAACTCAGTCGCTGGGAAACTGTTAGTAAGCGTATTATAAGGACTCGCAAGTAAGGTATATTCCCAGCCCACATGGATTGCCACCAGGTGGCAGTCGATAATTAAATTACGCCGTTAGGGTTTTTTTTAGGTGGGAAAATCATCTAATGACATTAAATCTCGCTCTTGGACGGAGCGCGTGATAGTGTCAGACTTTTACTGACTAAAAACCCACTCCTGTTCCTTCGTTGCCTTTCGTACCAGGGCCGAGTCTTCCTTTCAGAATCAGACCCTTGGCGTAGGCTTCGACCCTGCTGGGCCCCTACAGTTGCTGACATCTCCTTGAGGCGCGCGTGAAACACTACGCGCCGTCGACGACTTGGGCTCGGTCCGGACGGTTACGGGATGGTCGGACGGCGAGCTACCCATTGTTCGCCGTCCGCAAGCCCGCGCCCACGGTGGCCGGAAATCGGGATTGATGATATGATGACGGATGGATGCGGTGCTCTGCCCAAGCGGGGCACACCTCCACCGTGTGCTCCACCGCGTCCTCCAGGCGGTCCACACAGTGGCGACACCCGAGCGTTTCTTACGCACGAATCCGGTGCAGGAACCTCCCAAACTTACCATGTCCGGTGAGGACCTGCGTCATGCGGAAGGTGAGAATACCGTGAGGTATTTCCAGCCACGCCTCAAAGAGGGCCACCGCCATAATTGTGGCATGCCCAACTCCGTTGGGGGTCAGACTTTTCCAATATAAACCAAACTTAACAACTATTAATAACACTTCATTGGAAAAGTCTAACCGCCAACCCTCTCATTGCGGCCGTAAGATAGACAGCGATTATGGCTTAAAAATCCTCAATGTACAGCGATTTACTGTGGTGGCAATAACTTCCCAGTTTCTGGGGAAATTATTACAGAAATTAGAGAGTTATTTCGATGATTGTTTAAGTAATGTGTAAATACATACATGTCATTACCGTCAATACATTTTTTTTAATTAACATACCTTCTCATGCTGAGTTGCAAATTGCAAAAAACTTTAAAATTTTGAATTTTGTGGGCCACTTTCAAGCATTCATCTCATAAACGCCGCGCCGTGCTAATGTGGTCAGCCCCTAAGTGCATTATAAAAAAGATACTAATAAACAGGGGCTAATGCGCCTAGGGTTTTTTTATAATGGTAAGCCATGACGTGTTTGGACACGCCACAATTACGGCGGTAAGCCCCCTCTTTGAGGAGTGGCTGGAAAGACAACACGGCGTCCTCACCTTCCGCATGACGCAGGTTCTAACCGGACATGGTAAGTTTGGGAGGTTTCTGTACCGGATTCGTGCGGAAGAAACGCCCGGGTGTCACCACTGTGTGGACCGCCCAGAGGACATGGATGAGCATACGGTAGTCTATGAGTATGCCCCGCTTGGGCAGAGCACCGTCGTGTCCTCGTGGGAGCGATCGGCGGCAATGACCACTCGCGCCGGGCCTTGATACAGGCCATGGTCCTGAGCGAGGAAAAGTAGCAGGCGGTCGCTCATTTGCGAAGCAGTAATGTTAGCAAAGGAAGCGGCCGCATGTGCGAGGAAACGGCCCTCACGCCCCAGCCACCAGGATCCCGATCCCGATTTCCAGCCACCGTAGGCGCAGGCTAGCGGACGGCAAGCAATGGGTAGCATGCCGTCCTGTCATCCGGTAATCGTCCGGACCGAGCCCAAGTCGTCGACGGCGCGTAGTATTCCACGCGCGCGTCAAGGAGATGTCAGCAACCCTAGGGGCCCAGCAGAGTCGAAGCGTACTGGGGCCATGGGTTAAGTGAAAATGAATCTCGGGGCCCTGGAACGTAAGGCAAAGAAGGAACAAACGAGTGGGTTTTAGTCAGTAAAAGTCTGACACGCCCTCCCACTCCGCCCAAGGGCAGGAGATGTCATTAGATGATTTCCCACCTAAAAAAAAAGTCATGACGTGTTAAAATGTCAAGCGTGCGAGTGACAAAGAAGTATGGAGTTACACACTCTATATAGTTCCATCTATTTAACAATTCAGTTTTGGTCGTAAAATGGATCGTGTTAAGAGCTCGTGGTAGGGCTTCTAGTAATATTGATCCGCTAATAAAGATAAAGAGGAGGGCTGTGATCATAACAAGGTGTATGTTAAGATCTATATACAGGTGACCTAGTTACAGGCTAGAATTTGAAGCAGACTAACTAGGGTATGGGATTAGTACTTGTCTAGATGTCAGTTCGCTACTTTGTGAACTAGATTCTAGATCTCCTCATAGTAGAAAACGTCCCTTTGTAAGTTCAAGGGAGTGTTTCCACTGAAACGGAGCTGGATGGAGTGCAGTGGAGAACAGCAGGGAAAACTTTTGACAGGCCTGTTGGTCTGGTGGTTAATGGCTCTGAATGCTATGCCGGAGATTGCGGACAAATACAAACAAATATACAGGACAAATATTTGTTTGATGAACACGATCATTTGTTCTGTGTCCGAGTGTAATTTTTCTACAATATGTATGTATTTAGAATTGTGGTACTCATAGAGCTCTGTTTAGTTTGAGACTAGATGGCGTTGTGTGAATGTTGTGGAATATTAAAAAAAAAAGTGGCAAAGTGTCTCCATTGAAGCGGAGCGAGGCGGAATGGAGTTGAGCTACCCTCCGCTTCGTGCTCTCCCCTCGGTACCCGACTCCGTTTTGTCCAACTCATTTCATTTGTTTTATTTGGAAGTCCGCTCTGCTCCACTCCGCTCCACTTATACTGTTTCAACAGATGTAGAGTGGATATTTCGAGTACTGTGATTGGCCTATTCACGGTCTGATCCGCTCCACTCTACCTAACTTTGCGTCAGTGGAAACATACCCCAAGGCTTGAGCTGTCACTATGGCAGAAATTTTCCCTATACTTAAATTATATATAGAGTGGTAACGGCACCGCCTTGGGAGTTGAACATCGTGGGTTCAAATCCAGGCAGGCAGTTTGCCACCGTAGGCGCGGGCTTGCGGACGGCGAGCAATGGGTAGCTCGCCGTCCGGACCGACCCCAAGTCGTCGACGGCGCGTACTGTTCCACGCGCGCCTCAAGGTGATGTCAGCAAACCGTAGGAGCCCAGCAGGGTCGAAGCCTACTGGGGCCATGGGTGATGCGAAAGTGATCCCCGGGGCCCTGGAAAAATGGCAAAGAAGGAACAGGAGTGGGTTTTTAGTCAATACAAGTCTGACACAGAGTGTCTGAAAAGAGTGTCCATGGAGTTTCTTGCACGTTCTTCTCCATAGAGATCTACGCTTTGGAACGTGCAATTTAGCTTCATTTGTATTTTTTTTGACTGACCGACATTTTGACAATTCAAAAGTGCCTGTAATTGGTCTATTTGAAATAAACGTTTTTGATTTCTTAATTTCTGATTTCTGATTTCTGACACTATCTCCTGAGGAAGACTCGGCCCTGGAAGGAAAGGCAACGAAGGAACAGGAGTGGGTTTTTAATCAGTAAAAGTCTGACACTATCTCTCGCTCCGCCCAAGAGCGGGAGGTGTCATTAGATGATTCTCCCACCCGAAAAAAAAAGCACTTTCCGTTGATCTTTGGGTAACTTTAGCCTTCTAAATTGGAAAAGGTTTTTTTTTTTTTTTTTTTTTTTTTTTTAGGTGGGAAAATCATCTTATGACAAATCCCGCTCTTGGGCGGAGCGGAAAATAGTGTCAGACTTTTACTGACTAAAAACCCACTCCTGTTCCTTCTTTGCCTTCGTCCCAGGGCCCCGGGTTTCACTTTCACACTACCCGTGGCCCCAGTAGGCTTCGACCCTGTTGGGCCCCTACGATTTGCTGACATCTCCCTGAGGCGCGCGTGGAACAATACGCGCCGTCGACGACTTGGGCTCGGTCCGGACGGTTACCGGACGATCGGACGGCGAGCCACCCATTGCTCGCCGTCCGCAAGCCCTCGCCTACGGTGGCCGGAAATCGGGATCGGAATCCCGGCGGCGGTTGGGGCGTGAGGACCGTTGCCGTTGCCTCACGCGATCGGCCGCCTCTTTTGCTAGCATTACTGCTTCGCAGAAGGAGGCGACCGCCTGCCACTCCTCCTCGCTCCGGACCATGGCCTGTACCAAGGCCCGGCGCGAGAGATCGCCGCCGCCGATCGCCCCCACGAGGACACGGCGTTGCTCTGCCCAAGCGGGGCACACCTCCACCGTGTGCTCCACCGTGTCCTCCGGGCGGTCCGCACAGTGGCGACACCCGGGCGTCTCTTCCGCACGAATCCGGTGCAGGAACTTCCCGAACTTACCGTGTTCGGTGAGAACCTGCGTCATGCGGAAGGTGAGGACGCCGTGAGGTCTTTCCAACCACGCCTCAAAGAGGGGACTTACCGCCATAATTGTGGCGTGCCCAAAATTGGAAAAGGTGAGTTTTACTGTGTAGCGACATCTATGGCGTCACATAAGAACTAATCCTGCATCGCGCAATTAAAGTTCTCCGCGCGATTGGAATATATAGAATAGCCCGAAATCATCTATCGGGCAGTTGCCCACCAGACATAACATCCCGTTTGGCCGGAGGATCCTACCTTTTCAACGGAGGTTTGCGGGACTTTACTCTCTGTTCCGTTTACCCCCAAAACTGTTTTGCTAAACATTCATTCTGACCACGATTTCCATTCAATTCCTAGCTTTCATTTATTTCAATGAATATAGGTAGGTATTGGCAAGAGTTCAAAATAATAGTGATTACGGTGTGTATTTTATTTTTATTTTTGCATCGTCGTATTTATGAATGGATTTATTTATTATGTGCTGAATAAAAAAAAAAATTATGATGTAGAGACGGGATTAGACTTGTGGCAGACCATGAAGAAATGGATGAAAATATCGCTTACGGGCGGAACGCATAGTTTTTTTTTAAGAAAGAAAAGAAAGAATAAAAAAGAAAGAAAAATATTTTATTTGGCACACGTACACAGATACACACAATGTAGAAACAACATGACATGTAAACACTTATGATAAAAAAATAAGAAAACAAAATAACTAACATGTGTGTCTCGCGCCTGCACCAAATAGGTCCAGTTCAGCAAAAAATGCCAGACAACTTCGTGGTAGTTGCCTGACGCTGGTTTTCAACTGAATCTTATTTAAGGTGGTACATCATCCAATGACATCTGCTGCTCTAGGGTGAGGTGAGGTGGCGTGTTGTCAGACTTTTACTACCTAAAAGCACATCCATGTTCATAATATAGATTATTTAATCTGGCTTTGTTCACGTCAACAGAAAATGTTTGTTGTAAAAAGCAATGTTTACTTTTTTATTGAATAATAATGGTCATTCAAATAAGAAGTTACATCATTATAATAGTTTTCGTCATCGTGTATGTAAATAAAAACAATCTATGTGGTCATAAATCCAAGTGATGCCAGGGCTGCGGGATTGTCAGAAAGAGTAACCATGGTCCTGGAACGCAAGGGGTAACTGAAGGAACGCAGGTGGGGTTTAGTCAGTAAAAGTCTGATGTTCTTCCAGAGCGGGGCGAGTTATTTGATGATTTCCTATTAAAAAAAAAACACGAGTCAGCCTCGCGCACTGAGGGTTCCGCACAAACTTACCTTTGAAAATAGTTCAAAATTCCCGAACTGAATTATGAAGATTTTTCCGAATCGCATTTTTTTTTTGTGACGTAACTACAAATTTACCGTTTTCACATTTGTTCCTATACTTGTGCTATGAGACCTTGCTTCATGCCAAATTTACAGGAAGTACCCTATGAATTTTGGTTCCCTTGTGAGTGTAAAAATATACGTTTTTTTGCGACATAAACGGCCGTATCTTTTTTTTCGTTAACTCAGAAATTTTATTTTTTCACAGCTTCAAGAAATCGCAGACTTGAGTGTAAGGTTTTAATTTCAACTCGATACCTCCACGCGTTCTCGAGATTAAAGGTCTTGACAGACAGACAGACAGACGGACAACAAAGCGATCCTATAAGGGTTCCGTTTTTTCCTTTGAGGTACGGAACCCTAAAAAGAAGCGTATTTATATTGGAATGCGATTTAATACTTATATTTCACACATTCATCGTACGTACAGCTAAGGAGTGGAGTTCCCTCCAGGAGTCTGTATTTACTGATATCTACAACCTGAGGATCTTTAAGTCAAGAGTGAATAGGTTACTTCGTCTCTTTTCTTCAGGTGAGACAGTAGTCAAGCGTGAGCCTTTCTACAATAATATTATAAAGAGGTAGTTTGTTTTTTTGTTTGTAGGAGGTAATCTCTGAAAGTACTGGTCCAATTGCTAAAATTTCCGATAGAAAGCTGCTTTAATCCTGAGTGATATAAGCTATATTTTATGTACACGGTCAAAACGGTAAAGCTAGTCAATAATAATAATAATAAAACTTGAATTTCAAAATAATGGAAAAATAAAATTATTTTAAAGTTCTTCAATGCCCATATTTATGAAAGGTCTGCTAGGTAATCATATATGCTGGTTTATAAAATATATATTCAGCATGAGTTACATCATTAGTAATTTTTTAATCAATTCTTTATCAGAGAACTACTAAGTTCATAAATCATCATCATCACTAACTTCCTTTTCTTTCATATCACTCTTCATACAATCCATCCATCTTTTCTTTGGTCTCCCTCTCCCTCTCCATCCATCCACATGTAAACTCAGAACTCTTTTAGTAAAATGCGTTCTTTTAGTAACTAAGTTCCTAAAAGAGCGCATTTTACTAAAAGAGTTACCTTTTGAGTAGCGTAATTAGAGACACAATAGAAAGACAATGGCGCGTGAACGCCGGCGTTAATGCGGGGATCAACAGCTTTGAGTAGCGTAATTAGAGACACAATAGAAAGACAATGGCGCGTGAACGCCGGCGTTAATGCGGGGATCAACAGCTTTGAGTAGCGTAATTAGAGACACAATAGAAAGACAATGGCGCGTGAACGCCGGCGTTAATGCGGGGATCAACAGCTTTGAGTAGCGTAATTAGAGACACAATAGAAAGACAATGGCACGTGAACGCCGGCGTTAATGCGGGGATCAACAGCTTACATATCAAAGAATAAAACTCTAAAAAAGATATGTTTTATATAAAAATCTCAATCATTAATGAAATTACGTCAAATATATTCGTAACCTTCTAAATTATAAATTTTAAATCATACAAGTAAATCCACAAAGATAAAATAATTTCATTAGATACCAGGCTAAAAGCCTGAATAATTCTCATAAATAACATACATTTCCACGAAAAGGAAACAATTTTAAATATTCAACCAAAACCACACGTGGAAACCATAAAACGAAACGATGTTATTCCAAAAAGTGTTTAAAATGAGCACCTGGTTTTTGAACTAACCTAAAAATATGTATTTAAAAACAATGAACGTATAAAAACTATGGGAAAACTGGAACAAACATAATGAATGAATTATTAATATAACATAAGCGATCGGATGGTGCGAATTCCTATAGAACGCCGCATTCACTGGCGTACTTATGTATATTTTGCGAGCTTTTCCGCAGATGCGAAACGCGGGAAACGTTGCTGTCTCTTTCTAACTAGGGCAATTTTCGTGGTTGCGTCTCTTTCCAGCTTTGGAGCGGGAAATTCTGTGGCATTGCGGTCAGACCTGTAGATTCTCCTGGCAAGCTAGGACGGTTTTCAAACGAGCTCCCTTCAGCTCCAAAGTCGCGAGCGATTCAACTTTTTATCGTCTCTCTTAAGTGCTTTTCGTAAATATGTGCGTTTATTTTTGAGTGTAGTGATGTGATTTTAGTGCTAGTGTTAATAAATGAAAGACATATAGTGAGGTAAGTAAATACAAATGATTTATCGAATGTTTTTCTTTCCGTGCAATCGTAACGGACGGATATTTATGATAAGATTTATGGCAATTATAGTTTTGGCCTTGTGGAAATTAAAATTGTTGATGGGTTTTTATTTTGGGGAAAGTGTTATATTTTTTTATTCACGATCTTGTATATATTTTGAACGATACTTGTTTGTTTCAGTTTTGATCGTAGCTTTCGTTTAATTGTCATAAAATACAATAGTTTTATTTAGTAAATAATATTATTTACGTAAAGTTTAGCCTTTTTTGTGGGGCAGTAACTACAAAAAGAAAATTAAATTAATGCTCACTTAATATCATTAACATAATAAATAAACCACGTTTAAAATGATAAAGTAGAGAAATTGTACCTACCTATAATTTAGCTGTACCCCTACAGCTAAATTATTATATACAGCTGTAGACAAGATCAATAAAAAACGAAGCAGTTTCGCAAAATAATGTTCCCAAAGGGTCTTTAAAAATGGCAAGAAATAAAATAAAAAGGAACTAAATAAATATTCCCTGTACCTTTTCGTTACTAAGCAATTACAAATTATTTTGGTACAATATTTATATATTTTAACTTCATGTAGACTTGTACAGTAGAGTCACATAAGTGAATTTAATGCAACAAGGCATTCTCTATCAGTCAAGCTATACGTTAAAAAAACTACACTGTGGTAGCTGTGTATAATAAATAAATAATAGATATTTGAAATAGAATGAAGTTTAATATCAAACCAAGCTTAAATTAAATAATAATTTTATTTATCAAAACATTTTAAATGGATATCTAAGGTATTTAAGAAATATAAGTCTAACTAAAATAGTCAAAAATCCTTACATACTCGTATAATAAAACAACAAAAAATACAAACACAAATATAGGTTAATTATTATTATATTGTATGTAATTGTTTTTTTATTTAATAGTTAAGGTATATTATTTGTTATTTATTTGTATAAATTGAATACAGATGTATAGCTGGTAATAGCATCGCATTGGCGTTAATAGCTGTAATGGTGTTATTTACATAATTATAAATAAAAAAATAAAAACTCCACCGCGTTTGTCTGTCTGTTCATGACAAACTCAAAAACTATGGAACAGATTTTCGTGCAGTTTTCACCAATAGACAGAATGATTTATTTGGAAGGTTGGTAGGCAGGTAGATACATGCTTATTGTAGTAGAAAAAAGCTGACAATTCAAAGACTTGTAACATCCGTACGAAGCTGGGGTGAATCACTAATCGTATCTAAATATATTATAATATATATAATAATAATAATAATATATAATAATAATATTCCACAACTATCACACAACGCCATCTAGTCTCAAACTAAGCAGAGCTTGTACTATGAGTACTAGACAACTGATAAACATACTTATATATTTCTAAATACATACATATTATAGATAAATTACACCCAGACACAGAACAAATGATCGTGCTCATCACACAAACATTTGTCCAGGGTGGGGATCAAACCCACGACCTCAGGCATAGCTACTTTTCTTTATTCCGTGGGCATAGCAGTCAGAACCACTAACTACACCAACAGGCCAGTCTATTAACTAACTTTTGCCCGCAGTTTCGCCCGCGTACATAAAATATAGCCTATGTCACTCAGGAATAAAACAGCTTTTAATCGGTGAAAAAATTTTAGCAATCGGACGAGTAATTTCAAAGATTACAAACAAAAAAAAACAAACTACCTTTTTAAAATTTTAGTGTAGATAACATAATAAACGTAGGTAAGAAAAGACAGGAATCAAAAGAAACTGTCTATCAAAGAAAAGATGAAAAAGATCCTTTGAAATGACAAAATTATTAAGAAAAAGACCCCAAATAAACATAACCTTTAATCTACCCTTTCGTTACTAAGCAGTCCCTAAGTAAATAATTAATTTTGATACAATATTGAAGGAAGGTCGTAAATAGGTTACTTTTGAGCAAGCGTACTCCATCGTTGACAACGTTGCCATGTCAACATGACAGCCTATTAAAAAAAAAAACTGGACAAGTGCGAGTCGGACTCGCGCACTGAGTGTTCCGTACAAACTTACCTGTGTAAATAGTTCAATTCCCGAATCGAGTCTCGAAGATTTTTCCGAAAAGCAAAAAAAAATTATTTTTTTTTGACGTTGGGAACAACTGTTTTCAGATTTATTCCTATATCTGCGCTAAAAGATCTTGCTTTATACCAAATTTCAGGATTCTGGGTCAACGGGAAATACCCTATGAATTTTGATTCCCTTGAGAGTATCGAAATCGAAATATACATTTTTTGCGACTTAAATGGCCGTATCTTTTTTTTTCGTATATAGAAGTTTGATATTTTCACAGCTTCAGGGAACTGCAGACCTAAGTATATGGTTTTAATTTCAACTCGATACCTCCTCGCGTTTCTGAGATAAATAAATTTGACGTAACTACAAATTTACAGTTAACAGATGTTTTCGAATACTTGTGCTATGAAACCTTGCTTCATGCCAAATTTCAGGGTTCTAGATCAAAGGGAAATACCTTATGAATTTTGATTCCCTTGTCGAAATACTCGTTTTTTGAGACATAAAGGGCCGTATCTTTTTTTTTTCGTTAGCTCAAAAATTTGATTTTTTCGCAGCTTTATGAGACTGCAGACTTGAGTATATGGTTTTAATTTCAACTCGATATCTCCACGCGTTCCCAAAATAAAGGGTCTTTATAGACAGACAGACAGACAGAGAGACAGACGGACAACAAAGGGATCATATGAGGGATTTTTAGGTGGGAAAATCACCTAATGACAAAAGGGTTCCGTAGCCAAATGGCAAAAAACGGAACCCTTATAGATTCGTCATGTCTGTCTGTCTGTCCGTCCGTATGTCACAGCCATTTTTTTCCGAAACTATAAGAACTGTACTGTTGAAACTTGGTAAGCAGATGTATTCTGTGAACCACATTAAGATTTTCACACAAAAATAGAAAAAAAAACAATAAATTTTGGGGGTTCCCCATACTTAGAACTGAAACTCAAAAATTTTTTTTTCATCGAACCAAGGTCTTCAAAAATGATATTGAGGTTTCCAAAATAATTTTTTTTCTAAACTGAATAGTTTGCGCGAAAGACACTTCCAAAGTGGTAAAATGTGTCCCCCCCCCCTGTAACTTCTAAATTAAGAGAATAATAAAACTAAAAAAAAATATGATATACATTACTTTGCAAACTTCCACCGAAAATTGGTTTGTACGAGATCTTGTAAGGAGTTTTTTTTTAATACGTCATAAATCGGAAACCGCAATTTACCAGTTTTTTTTTCAAGTTTGTACGGAACCCTCAGTGCGCGAGTCCGACTCGCACTTGCCCAGTTTTTTCCTTTTGATGTACAGAACCCTAAAAATAAAGTATAATTTAAGGTTGCCCATCCTAACCTAAGAGCAGTGGTGGTCCAGTGGTAACGGCCCTGACTTACGAGTTGTATATCATGGTTTTAAACCCAGCCAGATGTATTACTTTGTGTAATTTATTTCATCACCACATCGTGAGGAAACATCGCCATAACGACTGGTCCTTCGCGTCTTGCATCCATCGGATTCCCACGACCCTCACCAGGTCATCAGTCCACCTTGGGGGAGGCCTTCCAACGTTGCGTATTCCAGTACGTTGTCGCCACTCCAGAACCTTTTGTCCCCACTGACAATCTATTCTGCGAGTAATGTGCCCTGCCCATTTAAATTAGAGATTTTGGAGTAATTACAAATTTCATGGAAACTGTTAACTGTATTGTATCACATTAAAACTATCAACTTTTAGCAGGAAAATGTAACATTGCTAAACAAACTCACTGTTTGTTTTCCATTATAATAAACACTGTATGGAAACTATGTTAAACTATCTTCTGTCAGCGAGTTTACCTGCGTGAATATAGCATAAACATAAGCATAATCAGCCTTTTAATGTTCCCACTGCTGGGACTCAGGCCTCCTCTCTCTAGGAGAGGGAACGGGCCGTAACCCACCACGCGGGCCCAGTGCGGGTTGGTGAATGTCACATGCCTTCGAATTTTTTGGTTCTAGGACATGCCGGTTTCCTCACGATGTTTTTCTTCACCGTTTTGAGAACAGTGGTGATGAAATAAATTACACAAAGTAATGCTCCCGGCTGGGTTTGAACCCGCGACCTACAACTCGAAAGTCGGGGCCGTTACCACTTGGCCACCACTGCTCTCTGCTCCTGCGTGAATATCTACGAGTATCTATATACCTATATAATAAAAATGAGTAACTGTTCGTTAGTCTCGCTAAAACTCGGGAACGGGTGGACCGATTTGGCTGATTTTGGTCTTGAAATATTATTTATAGTCCAGGGAAGGTTTGAACGGTGAGAAAAAGTCAAGAAAAAAAAATCCGAACACAACGCCGTCTCTAATTAAAATGTTATTATAAAAGGAATTATGCTGTTCTGATAATGCCGGTAGATGGCGTTATCCTTAGTATTAGGCGGTACAAAGTTCGCCGGGTCAGCTAGTCGAAAATAAAAATAATAATATCGCCGCCGGGATTCCGATCCCGATTTCCGGCCATCGTAGGCGCGGGCTTGCGGACGGCGAGCAATGGGTGGCTCGCCTTCCGACCGTCCGGTAACCGTCCGGACCAAGCCCAAGTCGTCGACGGCGCGTGCTGTACCACGCGCGCCTCAAGGAGATGTCAGCAACTGTAGGGGCCTAGCAGGGTCGAAGCCTACTGGGGCCAAGGGTCTGATTCTGAAAGGAAGACTCGGCCCTGGTACGAAAGGCAATGAAGGAACAGGAGTGGGTTTTTAGTCAGTAAAAGTCTGACACTATCTCCCGCCCCGGCCAAAAAAAAAAAAAAACAACATCAATGCACAACATGCACACAACGCTATCTAGTCCCAAACTAAGCAGAGCTTGTGGTATGAGTACTAGAAAACTGATAAACAACTCATATATATTTCTAAATACATTCATGTTATAGATAATTACACCCAAACACAGCACAAATGATTGTGCTCATCACACAAACATTTGTCCTGGGTGGGAATCGAATCCACGACCTCCGGCATAACAGTCAGGGCCACTGACCACTAGAATATTATTATTATAATTATAATTATTATAGAATAGAATGGAAGAATAAAACGTGTGCATTGACTCAAAGAAACTTGGGCCAAGGGCAGGAAGATTATGAATATCATGATGATGATATGTACATAAAATATATATTATAATAAGCAAATGTAGTTAAGTATTATAGAAATATGTAGCAAATATGGGTAAACGATAAATATCGTTGTGTATATATTAATAATAATTGTCTATTCAACTTATCCTTCATGTAATTAGAATTAATGCGAGGAAAATAAAATATAGGTAATTATATTCATATTGTGTTGATTTCAGAGCAAGCGCCAGGTTATTTATTTATTTTTTGTTAATTCTATTTTATGTAAAAAGTAGTCAGATAAGCATATATTTATGTATCTATATAAATAAAAATTATTGGCTAAATCTGTTGCTCAGCAAAAAACTTGAGAATGACCAATTTGCATTTTTTTTTTTTAAATCTAGATGTCGAAATCTCAGCAAGGTTTTAGGAAGAGAAAACCATTAAAACATATTTTTCTTTATTACAATCAAACTGTGCCTAGCTGACTGTCAATTACTTGCGCGGGCTTACGGACGGCGAGCAATAGATAGCCCGCCGTCCGACCGTCCGGTAACCGTCCGGACTAAGCCCAAGTCGTCGACGGCGCGTACTGTTCACGCGCGCCTGAAGGAGATGTCAGCAAACCGTAGGGGCCCAGCAGGGTCGAAGCCTACTGGGGCCAAGGGTCTGATTCTGAAAGGAAGACTCGGCTTTGGTATGAAAGGCAATGAAGGAACAGGGTTTTTAGTCAGTAAAAGTCTGACACCCCCTTTCACTCCGCCCTAGAGCGGGGGATGTCATTGGATGATTTTCCCATCTACAAAAAAAAATTACTATAAATTATTTTATTTTATTCATAGATAGCGACCCGCCCTAGTTTCGCTCGGGTGTTAGAAATCTTTGTTATTCTCTTTTTTTTACTATATTTTACTACATTATACATCTAAACCTTTCTCATGAATCACTCTATCTATTGGTGAAAATCGTATGAAAATCTGTTCAGCAGTTTTTGAGTTTATCACGATCAGACAGGCAGATGGACACAGTGCGGGACTATGTTTTATAATTTGTATAAGGATTACATACTATTAAGATATAACGTTGGTCACAGATCGTTATCTGACGATTGAGCTAGTTATTGAAATAAAAATGATTAATTAGACTGAGATGTTGGTCTAGTGTTTAGTGGCCCTGACTGCTATGTCGGAGGTCGTGGGTTCTATTCCCACCCAGGACAAATGTTTTTTGCGATGAGCACGATCATTTGTTCTGTATCTGGGTATCAATAATATGTATATATTTAAAAATATATAAAGTATGTTTATCAGTTGTCTAGTACTCATAAAATTAGCTCTGCTTAGCTTGGGACTAGACGGCGTTGTGTGATAGTTAAAAAAAAAGTGTTGCTCTAGTTACTTTTAGACACCTACACGTGCAAAAGGAAAACATGAAATATAAATAGAAGGATAAACTAAGGTATTTAAAACAAATAAAACTGTTTAGGAAATATTTTACTAAAATGCACGTACCGCACTTACATTCTTTGAATTTTCTAACTACACTCCATTACACCATCCAATCACCATGTAACACCCATTCGGATCAAGATCGGAGACTCTGCACTCGAATTTGTAGACGATTACGTTTATCTGAAACAGACAATCCAGTTGGGTAGGTCTAACTTTGAGAAAGAGGTCAATCGTCGAATCCGACTCGGCTGGGCAGCATTCGGGAAGCTGCGCGGTATCTTCTCGTCCAACATACCACAGTGTCTCAACACGAAAGTCTATGACCAGTGCGTGTTGCCAGTGATGACATATGGCACTGAAACATGGTCGCTTACAATGGGTCTCATCAGAAGGCTTACAGTCACCCAAAGGACAATGGAAAGGGCTATGCTCGGAGTTTCCTTGCGTGATCGCATAAAAAATGAAGATATCCGCAGGAGAACCAAGGTCGCCGACATAGCCTGAAAAATCGCCATACTAAAGTGGCAGTGGGCAGGGCACATTGCTCGTAGAACGGATGGTCAATGGGGCCGAAAGGTTCTAGAGTGGCGATCGCGCACCGGAAAACGCAGCGTTGGAATGCCGGAACAAGGTGGACCGACGATCTGGTGAGAGTCGCGGGAGTGCAGTGGATGCGAGACGCACAGGACCGTTCATTGTGATGACACTTGGGGGAGGCCTATGTCCAACAGTGGACGTCTTTCGGCTGAAATGATGATGATGATGACTCCATTACATAAGATCGGATTTTGTTTGAGTCTAGATTTTCTTTTGAAGTCTGAAAGGTAGAAAAATCAGGATAGCCATTTTATTTTTAGTGTGGAATTTATCAAATAACTTCTCCACTTCCAATTCCGGTTGGTGCTGGAGGAAAGGTCAGATTTTTATTGACTAAAACCCACAAGTGTTCCTTCAGTTGCCCTTTGCGTTCCAGGGTCGCGGTAGGTTAAAAAAGGAGGAGGTTATCAATTCGGTTGTATGTTTTTTTTTTTTATTTTTCGTGTTTGTTACCTCAGAACTCCGTCGTTTATGAACCGATTTGCAAATTTTTTTTTTCTCTTAAAGTAGATTCTTCCAGATTGGTCTTATTTTTTTCAAAATCTAGTTCTGATGATGGGGACCATGAGGAATTGAGGGAACTTCTCAAATATTATAGGCAACCGTATAGTAATAGAAGTATTAATCGAGGACTTAAGCATTTACAGTCAAAAAGTAACATTTGATGAAGTGGAACTGATGAAGAAAACTAGAAATGGCCAACGGAACTTCATACTCACATACATATCACAATGAAGATAGTTAAGCGACTATTACAATACAAATAAATAAAGTGTTATGAAAGAAAAGGAAGTTAGGTTACTTTGATAGCATGACGGGTGACAGGATAGAATAGAAGATAAAAATTTGTTGCGCCAACCCCAAATAAGACGGGACAAGGGCAGGACGATGATGATTGTGAGTGCGTTCATTAACTAGTAAACATATACGAGTAAATTCACAAGCACAAGACACCTAGACTAGGTTTTTTTTTTCGGTGGGAAAATCATCTTATGACATCCCCCGCTCTTGGGCGGAGCGGAAGATAGTGTCAGACTTTTACTGACTAAAAACCCACTCCCATTCCTTCGTTGCCTTTCGTACCAGGGCCGAGTCTTCCTTTCAGAATCAGACCCTTGGCCCCAGTAGGCTTCGACCCTGATGGCCCCTACAGTTGCTGACATCTCCTTGAGGCGCGCGTGAAACAGTACGCGCCGTCGACGTCTTGGGCTCGGTCCGGACGGTTACCGGACGGTCGGACGGTGACCCACCCATTGCTCGCCGTCCTGCGTCATGCGGAAGGTATGGACGCCGTGTTGCCTATCCAGCACACCCAGACTAGGTGCAACTATCTGTAGGCCACACATAAATATTTTTGTTCCGTGCGAGAATCGAACCAGCTACTCGCAGCGCAGCAGCCAATCGCTCAACCACTGCGCACTCCCATGGGGGTAGGCAAAAACTACAGAACGCTACCTGCTCCGATCCTTACATACAATTTTGCTTCATTTACATTCATAAATGATAAATGATATTTATTTTGTAAATAGGTTTAAAAAAAAAACACTTTTACACGTCAATTTTTTTTTCGTAATTTTTAAACTAGATGAGGCCGGTGTTTCCTAGCTGACTACCCTGAGAAGAAACACCGAAACAAACTCAGGGGTCAAAGTCTCTTTTAATAATTAATTTCATAATTAATAAACTAGTGCGTCTCACTATCAACGATTGCATCACTGCTTACCATCACGTGGGATCGGCAGTCAAGCACTAGTTTATATCAATTTAAAAAAATATCAGAGGGATTGTAGAGATTTTTTGACTTGGCCTTTGAAATCGACATTGACCAATATGATCCATGTTATGTTCTTTTAGTTTTTTTTTTATCTTTTATTGTTAAAATTTTTGGCTGTTTCTTAGAAAATCTCATATAAAAACATTCCATTTACTTTATTTATTTACTTTATTTAATTTACATTTAAAAAAATACTTAGCATAAGGCATAGCATAATCAGCCTTTTAATGTTCCCACTGCTGGGACTCAGGCCTCCTCTCCAGGAGAGGGGATGGGCCGTAATCCACCACGCGGGCCCAGTGCTGGTTGGTGGATGTCACATGTCTTCGAATTTTTGTTCTAGGACATGCCGGTTTCTTCAAGATGTTTCCTTCACCGTTTTGAGAGCAGTGGTGATGAAATAAATTACACAAAGTACAGTTACAGTTACTTTTTTATTATAGAAATCCTACATCAATGATGTGGTCTAACGAGGATTGAAATATCATCAAACTTTAACGTTTAAAACGATCTGGCTAGTTTTAGTTAGCCATATCATGAAGTGATCTATTTCTAAGATCTGGTCACGACATATTATATATAATTTTCACTCATCCAAAAGCGGGAAGCGTCACTAGTTTTTACCCATCCAAAACCGGGAAGCGTCACTAGTTTTTACCCATCCAAAACCGGGAAGCGTCACTAGTTTTTACCCATCCAAAACCGGGAAGGGTCACTAGTTTTTACCCATCCAAAACCGGGAAGGGTCACTAGTTTTTAACCGACTTCAAAAAAAAGGAGGAGGTTGTCAATTCGGTTGTATTTTTTTTAAATCATTTTTTTTAATGTTTTTTATCTCAGGATTCCGTCGTTTATGGACCGATTTGCAAAATTATTTTTTCTCCTTATAGGATACGCTTTCAGATTAGTCCCATTTTTGTCAAAATCTAGTTCTGATGATGGGATCCATGAGGAATCGAGGGAACTCCTCAAATATTATAGGCAACCATATGGTGTTTTTGGTATTTTCATCGAGAACTTAAACATTTACAGTCAAAAAATAACATTTGTTGAAGTGGAACTGATGAAGAAGACTAGAAATGTTAAGCGACTATGACAATATTTGTATTGTGAATGGTTCTGAATGGTTACGTTGAAAATGGTATCATCGAAGTAATCCGATGATGATGATGAAGGTAGGCACTGGAACTCCGTAATTAATCAATGTAACTTTTTCATAAGATGTACTTTGGCTATAAGGTACTATCGAACTGATCTGATGATGGAGCCGGAAGGTAGGCACAGGAACTCCTTAATTAATCAATGTATCCTAATCGTATTTGGGCTTATTAGAATTATCATGAGATACACTTTGGCTTTATGGTACTATCGAGCTGATTTGATAATGGGGCCGGAAGGTGGAAGGCCAGCAAAAACTAGGCTTACAACAATCTCAAGACTACTGTTTTTTTGCTCTTACATCACTCCTATATAATTATATAAGCCTGGGTTTGGGCACTAATTATAAGCATATTTAGTTTAATATCGTTCTAATATCAGTTTAATTGAATGCTGTTTGCACTTACTGAAATCTAGCCAAAATTAATTTAAGCCGACTTAGGCTAATATTGCTTTTACGTAAGTATCTTGTAAGCCTGCATAGGCTTATATTGGTCTAAGGTTAGAATATTTTGAGAATTTTACGTCAGATCCAACTTAAAAGTTCGTGTGAGTGTTGGTTTGAAATGAAATGAAAATAAAGTTGCGTGAAGTTAATATATACTATTTAAATATTTAAGTACAAAAGTAAAAGTAGTTTTACGGTAAGTAATCGTATTGGAATTTATTATTTACTGTTAATTAGACCTCGTTTTACGCTTCAAAATTCATGCGCCTTGTTAAAAAAGGTATTTCCTGTTCTCGTTTAATTATTTTATTTGTGAATTTGTATTGATAGTGTCGCCATTAGTATAGCTGCATTTTACAAGCGCACTATTAGACTAATGTAAGATTGTTTACTCTAATTTTAGCATTCGGTATACTAAAGATAACTCCATATTGGAATAAATTAGGGTTCCTCGCAATTTTACATAAAACCTTAAATTGACAGAGAGAAAACAAAAGAACTTAATCTAAAGGCTTTATGGACACGAATTCGGCTTTTGTATTGTAAATATGTTGATCCAAAATCACTCTAATATCATACTTATCCAGTGCTATTGATCTTATAATAGTTTCAAATAAGACCAGAAATGCACGTACTCACAGTACTCTTATGCTATGCTGATATTAGTCTGACATCTTACAATAGCATTTAACAAGTCTAATTTAAAATCAAACGAGCTTAGAAAATACCCATATAAGAGCAAGTTTTTCTCAAGTGTAACTAGTCTTAGTAAATGCTCTTATATACATATATGAGACTTGGTTATGAGACTGAGCGTTCTTGAGGCCATACCGGCTTGTCTAAAAGTAATATAAGATCGATGGTATGTTCTAAAACAAATATAAGAGCGCTTTAAGCCTACCACTCTTAAAAAGTGCGAGTTCTGAGACTGTTTTGCTGGTTGGAGGAACTTCATAATAAAACAATGTAACCTAGCAGTGTTTGGGTTAATTGGAATTGTCATGAGAAATAGGCACTCTGTTTATGAGTGTATCGCAACTAAAAAGTGTGAAATAAAAACTTATTATTTAATATATTAAATTATTTAATATATTAAATCTTGTGTCACAGTGTTTGATATCGAACTCCTTCGAAACGGTTTGACCGATTTTATTTTTTTTTAGTATGTTTGGTCGTACGTTATTTTTTACACTCCTACCCCACCTCCCATTTTTATTTTTAATAATTTATAGGCAGAACAACGTTTTCCGAGTCAGCTAGTCTATTACATATAATAAAACAGTAAAATTATTTTGCGATGGTATTAGTTGGCGCAAAAACTACTGAACCGATCCTGTTCAAATTTTGCATACATAATCCTTATAGGTCAGGGCAACTTATAGGCTATAAATTATCACGCTATTTGCTATGGGGGGTGAGCAATAATCCAAAATGTCGATGTTGGACGACATTTGCCACGAGTTCGATCCTCAGCTACAGTTAAAAATTTTGTCATTATTTTATCTTCTTTTTTGTAATAAAACAACTTTTACCATTTTTTCAAAATAAAATTGACATTTCTATTCGATATCTTCTAAATATTTTGTAAAAACTAATCAAAACACATAATAAAATCAAAGCGGCGAGTAAAATGTTGTAAATATGGCCCACAAAGTGCGTTGACATGCGCATTATGGGCCTGGACGACTCCGTGACGGTGGATGAGGTTGTGGCCGCCGTCGTCAAGACGGGAGGGTGCCTTACCGACCAGGTCCGGGCAGGCACCATCCGCGCTGATAGCACGGGCATGGGGGCAGTGACGGTGAGTTGCCCCGTGTCGGCGGCCAAGAACATCACCGAGGAGGGCCGACGGCTTTTGGTGGGCTGGGTCTCCGCGCGTGTAAAACTGCTGGAGCCCAGACCTCTGCGGTGTTATCGCTGCCACGTGGGACACCACGTGGGGGCCTGTTGCACAGCGGAGGTGGACCGCAGTGACCGCTGCTTTCAGTGCGGTCAGCCTGGTCACAAGGCCGCCACTTGCAGTGCAGCGCCACATTGCTACGCATGTGCGGCGGCAGGCAAGCCGGCAGATCACCGGGCTGGGGGCAGGTCCTGCGATCCCCCCACCAAGGCTAAGGGCAAGGCCCCGAGGCCCATTCCAGCGGATGTGCTCACTGCTGCGGCCGCCAAGTTAGCCACCGCCGCTATCGCTTCCGCAGACGCCGCCGCTACAACCACCGCAGCTGTGCCCTTACAGGGGGCCCGGGAGGAGACTATAATGGACTGCCATTAATGGCTCCATTACGTCTCCTCCAGGCGAACATCAACCACTGCGCCCCCGCTCAGGATCTGTTGCTCCAGAGCATAGCGCAGTGGTCGATTAACATCGCCGTAGTCTCCGAGCCGTACTATGTCCTACCCAGGGCTGACTGGGTGCAGGACCTGAACGGCTCGGTGACCTTAATTTCGTCGGCCGCCGCCGGTACCCCGTCCCTCGAGGGTATCACGAGAGGACAAGGTTGCGTGGCAGCACGGTTTGGGGAGATGGCTGTGGTTGGGGTGTACCTCTCCCCGAATAAAACTCTCGCCGAACTCCACAACTCTCTTATGGAGCTGAACGCCGTCGTCGCTGGGTTTGGATCCCTCCCCGTGGTCGTTTGCGGGGACTTCAATGCCAAGAACTTGGCTTGGGGTTCCCGGTTCACAAACCAGCGGGGTCGGATGGTGGAGGACTGGGCACTGGAGACAGGCCTGGTTGTCCTAAACCGGGGTTCTGTCCCCACGTGTGTGCGGATGCGGGGTGAGTCAGTGGTGGACATTTCGTTTGCCAGCCCCGCTCTGTCACCGCGTATCGTCGACTGGCGCGTCATGGAGGGGGTGGAGACGTACTCGGACCACCGCTACATCCGGTTTGACGTCTCCACCCAGACCCCGACCGCGCCAGTCCAACAGACCCCGTGTGGTCCACGGTGGGCGCTGAAGCAGCTGGACCGGGAGCTTCTCCTGGAAGCCGCGATGGTACAGGCCTGGGTGCAAGCACCGGACAGGCCTGTCGACATCGACGTCGAGGCAGAGTGGCTCCGGGAGGCCATGTCACAAATCTGCGACGTGGCAATGCCCCGAGTCCGGCAAGAACGTGCTCGGCGCCAGGTGTACTGGTGGTCGCCGGAGATTGCTGCACTGCGTAGTGCGTGCAATGCCGCGCGGCGCCAGTACGCCAGACATCGCAGGCGCCGCAACCGCCCGCCGGATGCAGAGGCTAGAGAGGCGGAGCTGTACGAGGGATACAGAGCGGCGAAGCGCACCCTCCGAGCGGAGATAAAGCGGGCCAAGTTGGAGGCCCGCAACGTGTGGCTGGGGACTCTGAACAGAGACCCGTGGGGACGCCCCTACAAGTTGGTGCGAGACAAGCTCCGCCCCTGGGCTCCCCCGCTGACACAGAGTCTCCGGCCCCAGCTTGTGGAGGGTGTGGTGAGTGCTCTGTTCCCCGAGCGAGAGGAACACTCTCCCCCGCTCATGGCTCACATGGACACCGCAGGTGGCGCTGCGGTGTCCGACGTGGACCACGACGGCTACGACGACGACAATGTTCCAGAGGTGACCGAGGTAGAAATGAGTGTGGCAGTACGAAGGCTGAATGCCAAGAATACCGCCCCAGGACCCGACGGCTTGCCTGGAAAAGCCTGGGTCCTGGCCATGGAGGAAATCGGGCCTCGACTAAGGGGGCTCCTAAGCGCATGCTTGGAGAGGGGCCAGTTCCCACTTCGCTGGAAGACGGGGAAGCTGGTCCTCATCGCGAAGCAGGGGCGCCCTGCGGACTCACCGTCCGCGTACCGGCCCATCGTGCTGCTCGACGAGGTGGGCAAGCTCTTTGAAAGAGTTATTGCAGACCGCCTCGTCGCGCACCTAACACGGGTGGGGCCGGATCTGGCGGACGGCCAGTTCGGCTTTCGCAGGGGACGCTCCACGGTGGACGCTATCATGCGCGTGCAAGCCCTCACGACGGGGGACGCGGTATCCCAGGGCAGGTGTGTCTTGGCGGTGTCTTTGGACATCGCCAACGCCTTCAATTCCCTGCCCTGGAGTTGCATTAGGAGGGCACTCAGGTATCACCGGGTGCCCAACTACCTCTGTCGTGTGATCGAGGCCTACCTGACGGACAGGTTCATCATCTACCCCGGTCACCAGGGAGAGTGGAAACGGCGAGAGATGTCGTGCGGTGTTCCGCAGGGATCGGTACTAGGACCGCCCTTGTGGAACATCGGGTACGACTACGTGTTGCGCGGCGACCTCCCTGACGGGGTCAGCGTGATCTGTTACGCAGACGACACGCTGGTTCTGGCGCAGGGAGAGTCGTACCAGGCGGCGGTCGAACTAGCGACACGCGGGGTTGCGATAGTCGTGGAGAGGATCCAGCAGTTGGGACTCGAGGTGGCACTGCACAAGTCTGAGGCCATGTGCTTTCACGGCCCTCGGAATACGCCATCACCGGGTTCCCAAATAACGGTAGGAGGAGTTCACATCGGCGTCGGGTCGACGATGAAGTACCTGGGACTCGTCCTCGACAGCCGATGGAATTTCGAGGAGCACTTCCGACGTCTGGCTCCCAAACTGGATCGGACTGGGGCTGCTCTTAAGCGGCTTCTGCCTAACCTAGGGGGTCCAGACGCCTCCTGCCGGAGGCTCTACGCAGGAATCGTTAGGTCCATGGCCCTTTATGGGGCGCCGGTATGGGCGCCGTCGCTGCGAAAGCGACCGGCGGCCAAGCTGAACGCATGCCAGAGGGTCATGGCCATCCGGATGGTGCGGGGATATCGCACGATTTCCCGCGAAGCAGCGAGCCTCCTTGCTGGCCAACCACCGTGGGATTTGCAGGCAAAAGACCTTGCACGCATGCACGATCTGCGCATGGAGATGCAACGCCGGGGCGAAACTCCGCTGCCGCGCCATGTCGCGGCATGGCGGGAAGACTTCCGGCGAGATCTCATGGTGGAATGGCGACAGCGACTGTTGCAACCCAGTGCTGGGCACGCCATAATTATGGCCATAAGTCCCCTCTTTGAGGAGTGGCTGGAAAGACCTCACGGCGTCCTTACCTACCGCATGACGCAGGTCCTCACCGGACATGGTAAGTTCGGGAGGTTCCTGCACCGGATTCGTGCAGAAGAGACGCCCGGGTGCCACCATTGTGTGGACCGCCCGGAGGACACGGTGGAGCATACAGTAGAGGTGTGCCCCGCTTGGGCAGAGCACCGCCGTGTCCTCGTGGGGGCGATCGGCGGCAGCGATCTCTCGCGCCGGGCCTTGGTACAGGCCATGGTCCGGAGCGAGGAGGAGTGGCAGGCGGTCGCCTCCTTCTGCGAAGCAGTAATGCTAGCAAAGGAGGCGGCCGATCGCGTGAGGCAAAGGTCCTCACGCCCCAACCGCCGCCGGGATTCCGATCCCGATTTCCGGCCACCGTAGGCGCGGGCTTGCGGACGGCGAGCAATGTGTGGCTCGCCGTCCGATCGTCCGGTGACTGTCCGGACCGAGCCCAGGTCGTCGACGGCGTGTAGTGTTCCACGCGCGCCTCAGGGAGATGTCAGCAACCGTAGGGGCCCAGCAGGGTCGAGGCCTACTGGGGCCATGGGTGATGCGAAAGTGACCCCCGGGGCCCTGGAAAAATGGCAAAGAAGGAACAGGAGTGGGTTTTTAGTCAGTAAAAGTCTGACACTATCTCGCGCTCCGCCCAAGAGCGGGGGATGTCATTAGATGATATTCCCACCCGAAAAAAAAAAAAAAAAAAAAAACCTCCCATTTTTATTTTTAATAATTTATAGGCAGAACAACGTTTTCCGAGTCAGCTAGTCTATTACATATAATAAAACAGTAAAATTATTTTGCGATGGTATTAGTTGGCGCAAAAACTACTGAACCGATCCTGTTCAAATTTTGCATACATAATCCTTATAGGTCAGGGCAACTTATAGGCTATAAATTATCACGCTATTTGCTATGGGGGGTGAGCAATAATCCAAAATGTCGATGTTGGACGACATTTGCCACGAGTTCGATCCTCAGCTACAGTTAAAAATTTTGTCATTATTTTATCTTCTTTTTTGTAATAAAACAACTTTTACCATTTTTTCAAAATAAAATTGACATTTCTATTCGATATCTTCTAAATATTTTGTAAAAACTAATCAAAACACATAATAAAATCAAAGCGGCGAGTAAAATGTTGTAAATATGGCACCACACGCAATTCAGATACTCGCAACGCCATCTAAAGACTGAAAGTAGCAATAATGATGACAATGATAGTTGAACTTCATATTTGATAGATGGCATTGTGTATTTTACATAATTTTCTGAGTGGCGGAAAAATGACCATCGCCCAAGTTTGTAGACAGTTTTATTGTTTAAAATTGGACGAAAACCGTTATGGTTAAACTGGAGTTAGACGGAGGCATTTTTAATCCTACTGCTTTTTTTTCCCGTGGATGTAACAAGCTAATTGACCGTGATTATTCAAGGGATACCAACTAAAGGCGATAAAAGTAAAAACTTATATGTATTTAATTATTGACTTTAAAATAACACGGTAAATTTTCGGAAGGGGTAGCAATATGGCACCTTGCGTTGGAAGGCCCCCAGGTGGACCGATGACCTGGTGAGGGTCGCGAGAATCCGATGGATGTGAGACGCACAGGACCGGTAATTATGGTGATAATTGGGGAGGCCTATCTCTAACAGTGGACGTCTTTCGGCTGAAATGATAATGATAATGATGGCACCTTTATTTTTCTTTTTTTAAGGGTGGAAGTCATCCACTTTTCCCACTCTGGTTGGAGCGGGAAGGCGTGTCAAACTTTTACTGATTAAAACCACACCTGTGTCCTTCAGTTGCCCTTTGCGACATCTCTTTGAGAAGAGCGTGGATCACTACGCGCTGTTGACGACTGGGCTCGGTCCGGTCAATTACCGGACGGCCGGACAGCTGTGGACGACCCATTGCTGGATGTCCGCAAGTCCGCGTCTACCGTGGCTGGTCGTCGGGGTCGGAATCTTGGCTCGGCGTGAGAACGTTCGTTCCCTCATGCGTGCGGCCTCCTCCTTCGCTAGCATTACGGCTTTGCAGAAGGAGGCAACCACCTGCTATTCGGGATTGCCATTTCGATTGCCTTGCGGGGCACACCTCTGTGTGCTCCACTGTGTCCTCCGGGATGATGGCACCTTGCGGCCTAATAATGGTGTGTTTTGTTATATAAAACGGGGTCGAAAGGTTTGCGTTCCTAATCACAGTTCGACAACGTATGATGTATCTCAGATTCCTTGCAGCCTTACGTTGACATCCGTACGTTACCTTCTTGCAGTGAGTGGTGACCAACACTGGAACAACCCTCTGAGGGAGGCCAGTCTCAGGGATAACACTAATCGGCTGCTACATTTGTTTACCGGAATTTCATTGTTTCATGGGTACACAAGCTCAGGACTGTTGAGGGTGTTTCACGCGGTTTCTGTTTCGGATTCGGTTGGAAGTATCCTGATATTACCATTTTGCGAATCGCCTGGAGGACCCGTTGTAGCATGCGGTGGAGGTCTATCCTGCTTGGGTGAACCGCCGTGTCTTCATAGAAGCAATCGGCGTCAGTGACCTCTCGGTTTGGCCATCAATATGCGAGTTCGATTGGACGGGGATACACGCGTTCAAGATTTCACCGTAATTCATTCATAAGTTGGAGACTCTTCATAGGGTAGTTCCCACTATGGAATAACATTTGTCTGATATACGAGGACGTCAGTCAAATACACACCAAAAAATCCTAGGTAAATGAACAACTAATTTTTACGCCCCAAATGATCAAGCTGCAACAATCAATTCAAGCATGCTCTCGCAAATTCTTCATAAGTACTGTTGTGGAGGAAGATAGTTGATGATGATGGTAATTTTTGGATTCACTGGCTTTTTGGCTTTGAACTATCAGTGCACGTTATCCAGTTGAAGGTCTGTGTCCCGATTATGCTCCTTCGTTTACCTCTACCAAAGCTGTCTGACGGCTTAAACTCTTCAGTGAAACATTATTGAGGCGAAAATGTTACAGGAGGTAACTCTTTCGAACAATCTCGCAGCCTTAGCAGACATTGGCCCTAGAGGCCCCTATCCATTTGCTGACATCTCTATGAGTCGCGCGTAGATTACTGCGCGCCGTCGATTCAGGATTGCTTTGACCAGATGACCGAACGACTCCACCGCAATCGCCCTGCGGCTTTCAACACCTGGAGCATCACTTCCCTCATCATCCCTCATAGTTTCAGCCACCTTCTTCGATCGTAGTGCTTCACTGAAGGAGGCTACTGATTGGCATTTTTTCCACTAATTGCCTTCATGAGGACACGGCGGCGCCGGCGCTCCTACCAAGCGGGACTGATTTCCACCGTAAGCTCCATCGTATTCTCCGGGCGATCCGCACCGCGATTGTGACGTGCTCACTTTGACAATGTTGTTTTACCAGAACATAAACCAGAACCATACATAAACTAGTGCCTTTTCCCTTGGGGTAGGCAGAAATGCCAACTGCTACGACACTTACATACTCTTTCTATTCATTGACGTTCATACATCTGGATCTGGACGAGTACATAACATGTATCCTGAAGGTAATTTGCGTTTTTACCTTTAACCGTTTTATGTGAAAGTACATTAAAAAATCACGATGCTTTCAGAATGAATTGCAAGCACAGAATGATTGTACAGTTTTACGAACTTAACGCAGACGAAGTCGCGGGCAACAGCTAGTAAAATATAAAATGCTTCCTTTATTTTTAATTTTCATGATTTCCACAACACATGAATTTAATAACTCAGCATCGCATTCGCCATTCTTCATTTCATTTCATCATCGGCATTTTAAGAGCCCTGCCATTCTTTCATAAAAATCTTATTAAAAACCTTGATTCTTTATATTTCTTCCAAGGAGTTTGTTATAAGTTCTTTACATAATAATATGAGGGGAGGTTTGGTCCATTGTTGTGATGTCATCTTTCATGATTATGTTAATTTTTAGGATTCCGTACCCAAATAGTAAAAACGGGACAATATTGCTATCACTTCACTGTCTGTCTGTCAGTCACCAGGCCAATCACATGAACCGAGATAGCTAGACAGTTATAATTTCACATATGTTGCTGCTATAACAAAAATATTAAACATAGAATAAAATAAATAATTTAAGTGTGGCTCGTTTTTTGCTACGGATGGTACGGAACCATTCGTGCGCGAGTCCCGACTTGCAATCGGTCGGTTTTATCAAGTGTTTTTTACTCTGGTTTTCTAGCAGTGGTTGTCCCTTTGCCGGAGGCCCTCGGGGAAAAGGAGGGTCGAGTCCCCAGTTAATTAGCATCAATTCTGTGTCCCATACTTTGCTTAAAATAGTAGCAGTATGAATTACTGCTTCTTTTTAACCGACTTCCAAAAAAGAGGTTCTCAAGTCGTCTGATTTTTTTTGTGTGTCTTGTTCAGCGATATCTTCGCCAAAAATGTGAACTGATTTTGAAGATTCTTTTTTTATTTCGAATAGTTTATTTACCAGGTTCCATTTAAATTTGGTGAAGATCAGTATAGATAGTATCTTTATAGTCAATTCTAGTTGATCGCTAATCGATCGACTATAACAATCGACTACTTTGTGCATATTTGTCAATGTGTTTTGTTTTGTTCATTATTATTATAATTTTTTGTATCGTATAATGGTTTAATATTATGTTATTTCTTTAGTTTGTTTATTAAGTTGTTTTTTTTAGTTCATAAGATAAAAATTTGCTAGCCTTTCAACATCTCGTCGACGACGGCTGGCGCTGAAAATCAGCGCTGTGGCTCTGGTCAATACATGAGCCCCAGCATTTTGCTGAGCGCTAGCCGTTTTGCACGGATGTGTCGCATAACTCACTCTGTTGTATAGATTTGTAATAATGTTATATTTTTTTTTAAGTTATGTGCCATGTTTGTCGTAAATAAACTCTTTTTCTTTCTTTTTTTAATCCAGTCACTTAGACAAGTTTGTGGGCGCAGTACTGTTCTTCTAGATAGGTTACGAGGAAACCTGTGTTTAAAAGAGACAGTTGCGATACCCTGTCATAGATTGTTGGTTGACATATACCTAGCACTTGTATTTAGTCACGAGTATATAAATATTATATAAAAAATAAAAATAAAGACAATTAAAATAACTAAATCTACATTGATATTATAAAGAGGTATATTGTGTTTTTTTTTGTTTGTAGGAGGTAATCTCTGAAAGCACTGGTCCGATTGCTAAAGCATGTTTGTGTTGACATTAAACATTTGTATTATATTGACAAGTCTTCTTTTAAATAAAAAAATATACATTTTTGTTGCGACATAAACGGCCGTATCTTTTTTTTTTTGTTAACTCAGAAGTTTGATTTTTTCATAGCTTCATGGCACCACAGACCTGAGTTTATGGTTTTAATTTCAACTTGATACCTCCACTAAATCCCGAGATAAAGGAATTTGACAGACAGACATACAGACATACAGACATACGGACGGACAACCAAGTGATCCTATAAGGGTTCCGTTTTTCCTTTTGAGGTTTTTTTTTTAAGGTGGGAAATCATCCAAATAACTTCTCGCGCTCTGGGTGGAGCGGGAGGGTGTGTCAGACTTTTACTGACTAAAACCACACCTGTATCCTTCAATTATTACCCTTTGCGTTCTAGGACTACTGGTTTCCCTTTCAGAAATTCTCCGCGGTCCTAGCTAGCGGGCTAGGACCGCGTAGCGGCCCCGCTGGGCCCCTACGGTTCGCGCTGCTGATGCTGTTCGGTAATTAACCGGACCCAGCCCAGTCGGGCTGGGTCCGGTTAATTACCGAACAGCCGGACGGCGAGCTACCCAGTGCTCGACGTCCGCAATTTCCTTTTGAGGTACGGAATCCTAAAAAGACTTCAATCGGTACAGGTGTCAAAACTCGCAACACCTACTTACTTAAGACTAGCTTCTGCCAGCGGCTTCGCCCGCGTCAAAATGGGTTTCTCCATACAACTTCCAACCCCCGTTTTACCCCCTTAGGGGTGGAGTTTCGTAAAATACGTTCTTAGCGGATGTCTACACCCTATAAGAAACCTACCTGCCAAATTTTAAGTTTGTGGGTGTTATAGTTTCTGAGATTTTGTGATTTATCAGTGAGTGGTATTTCGCTTTTATATATATAGACTTGGAATTAGGTTTCAGTAAGCTGCGGCTCTTCATACAAACAGGTATATAAAAGAAATATAAAGGCGAGTCTAGGGATATCCCTTAACGTAATCCTAAGGGTAATTACTCGCAAGCGACAAATCCTTTATTGAAACCAGATGTAATTAATTTAGTTAGCCATAACAATAGGAGGATTGTAGATATGGGTCACGTTAGTACATAATAATGGACATTATATTAGGGTCCTTACCGAGTAAATAGGTACTCAAAGTAGGTATCCAACGCTGCAAGATTGTTTGAAAGTGTTACTGTGGCTTTGAAACGCAAACGGCAACTGAAGGAACACAAGTGGGTTTATGTCAGCAAAAGTCTTTCCACCCAGAGCGATAGGTGTCATTTGATGCATAGCATAGCATAGTCGGCTTTATAATGTTCTCACTGTTGGGACTCAGGCCTCCTCTCTAGGAGAGGGAATGGGCCGTAATCCGACACGCGGGCCCAGTGCGGGTTGGTGGATGTCACGTCTTCGAATTTTTAGTTCTAGGACATGCCGGTTTCCTCACGATGTTTTCCTTCACCGTTTTCATTCGTCATTTGATGACTCATCATCATTTCGGTCGAAAGACGTCCACTGTTGGACATTACGTGTATAATTGTAGTTAAATAAGTTTTGTTTTTATAATATGTATTTTTTTTTCGGTGGAATAATCATCCAAAGACATCCCAGGCTCTTGAGCGGAGCAAGAGGGTGTGTCAGACTTTTACTAACTAAAAACCCACTCCTGTTCCTTCGTTGCCTTTCATACCAGGGCCGAGACTTTCTTTCAGAAGCAGACCCTTGGCCCCTGTAGGCTTCGACCCTGCTGGGCCCCTACGGATAATTATGTATAAGTTTATTATTGTTTAAGATTATTTTATGTATTTTTTCAATAGGCCTCCGATGCTTGAAAATAATATGGTTATTATTATTATTATTATAGGCCTCCTTAAGTTTCGCCACAACGAATGGTCTTGTGCGTCTTGCATTAACCACAATCCTACGACTTACACCAGGTCATCAGTTTACATTGTGGGAAGCTTTCCAAAGCTACGCTGTCTTCCGGTGCGCGATCACCACTCCAGAACCTTTCGGACCTATCGGCCATCTGTTCTGCGAGCATTGTGCCCTACCCACTGCAACTTAAGTTTGCGAATATTTTCATTCCTGATGCAATCACGCAAGGAAACTTTGAACATAGCCTTTTCCATTGCCCTTTGGGTGACTTTAAGCCTTCTGATGAAGCCATTTGATGATTATCTCATTATATGAAGTTGGTCAAAAAAAATGAAGTTGAAGTCTCTTTTAAAGTCTATACAGGAAACATGTAATGCTAAAATCTTTTGAGAAAAAAACCAAACAGTTTTGAGTGAACCTGTTCAGCCAGTGCAAGCATTTGTCAGAAGCTCAAAAAAAGGACGCTACGAATTTCTTTATTTTTTTTTTATTATTAATGATAGGCTCGCGTTTGACTACCATCGCACCTGATGGTAAGCGATAATAGTCTCATCCCCAAAATATTTAAATCTTGTTATTTGTTATTTCTCCTGCCTGCATCTTGCGGTGTGGGTGCGCGTCCAGACGCATGTCGCGGTTTGTGTTCGCGGTACGTGAATCATGTGCGGCGTCTCGTACGTACACACATACACAACATACGATATCATGTAGGTATTTTCATAACGATGACGAACGGCACAATCAACGCACGCACCACTATCAACAAGACACACGAAAAAACGCACTGGAGTTAACACTTTTCACACACACACGAGGCGGCGCGGCGTCGAGAGGCGAGCGTCGGCTGGCTCTTGTTAGCTCGTGTAGTCCTCCAGCTGTCTGGTAAAGGCCAAGCCCAAGTCCTCGGTAGAGCGTAATGTTTCAAGCGCCCCTTAAAGAGATGTCAGTAAAACCAGGACCCAGCAAATGAAAAAAGAACTGAAAAGGAAACTTGTGGTCCTAAAACCCTTTGCGATCGCTAATCAAGAACGCGAAACGTTCTTGTTTAGCGTTCACTGGCGAGGCGCTTCACCCTAGAGCGGGAGAAGTTATTGGATGATATCCCACGTCAAAAAAAGAACTAATCAAAAACAAAACAAAAATGTTGTATGAAGTGGGAAGGTACGTCGTAGTTATTTGGCATACAATGATCCTAATTAAATCACACAGTCTAGAGGATCATACGCCTGGCATCCTCCTTGATGACGCAACAGAGCAATCAAGCGACAATCTCCATACAGTATTAATTGGCAGCACTACAGAATAGGTACCGATCTCCGGGGAAATTGCCAAGCATCAATGATTACTGTACAATGTCATGTTCAAATACATAGTATGGAATAGGCTCTGCCTAGTTTGGGACTTACGTATTCGTTGTCTGTGTCTGTTGAAGTCGTTATCTGTAGACAACGACCTTCGAAATTCGAAATTAAATTCTCCCATCCAATTCTTTAAGTGAAATTCGAAATTCAAAGTTAAATGGCCTCGACTAGTTCACAGAATTGTTTTGGTGCGCTAATTCAAGCATGAGGCATCTGTAGCATTTGAGTGCCTAACAGCAAAAAACACACTAATGTAAGTAAAGAGAGCAGTGGCGGCCGAGTGAACGGCCTCGACTTACGAGTTGTAGGTCGCGGATTCAAACCCAGCCAGGCGCATTACTCTGTGTACTTTATTTCATCACCACTGCTCTCAAAACGGTGAAGGAAAATATGTTGAGGAAACCGGCATGTCCTAGAACCAAAAATTCAAAGACATGTCAAATCCACCAACCCGCACTGGGCCCGCGTGGTGGATTACGGCCCATCTCCTCTACTGGAGAGGAGGCCTGAGTCCCAGCAGTGGGAACATTAAAAGGCTGATTATGATATGCTATGCTAAGTAAAGAGAAAGTTTGTACAATGCGTTCCAAATAAGAATAGGATCGATTGCCATGTTGTGACGTCACGTCATATTGTCAAATCGAAGAATTATAATTGTGGTGAGCAAAACAAGAAATTTTTAAAATTTAATTTATTTACGAACTGTGAACGAAAAAAGTTTAAACAGAATCCAGTTCTTCAATTTTACTTATATCCGAGTTCTTCAAATTTGCCCAATTTCTTGCAATTAGACAGCGTGACGTGACGTCACAACATGGCAATCGATCCTATTCTTATTTGGAACGCATTGTATGTGAGTTTGTTGTTTGTTAGTTCTTAACGCTTAAATGGCTGAACGGATTTAGGTGTTTTTTTTAAATGTTGTCCCATATTAGGAATATTTCTCATATCGTGGGTGCGTTCACGACCATGTAAACTTATACAGCCCTATTTTTTAATTAGTGCAAAAAAAATTGGGTTCTATCCGTACCCGTTACTGAACATATTTATGTACCTAGTCAAAAGTAAAAAAAAAACGAAATCCCAAAATTGTCCACGAAAATATATCATAATTGGTCAATTCATAATTGAATTAATTATTCATAACAATTGCTACTAGAAAATAGTACGCGCAGTGTTTTTCCTTTGTTTTTCATTCATAATCAATAAATAGCCTTTTCTCCAATAACTTAGGTTCTACATGGAGCGACTGCTTATCAGACCTCCACATAAAGGATAGACTGATGGTAAGGCTTTCTGGCATCTAATTATCTGTAACGACTGTCAAAGATGGGTTTTTTAATCGCGGCAATAAGTTCCTTTTTTGAGGTATGGTTATTGTCAAAGAGATACAAAAGAGCGGCTATCAGAAGAAATGTCTTAGAAAAACTGTCTTCCTATGCCTCAGTGACGCCATCTAGCTTTGAATAGCAAACACGTGATTTTTTGTCAAAATTTATATAAAATTTAACTATCGATATTGCTCGGTAGTTGGCCAGGGCCTTTACCATGATATGTTAAAATTTCAGTCATACGAGCAAAAAAGAGTGATGGAGCTATACACTCTATATAGCTCCATCCCTTTAAAAGTTCGGTTTAGGTCGTAAAATGGATCACGTTAAGAGTTCGTGGTAGAGCCACAGTGTGAGCCTTGGGAGGATTAATGTCTTTGGTTATTGTCTTATGTAAAACTAACTGTCCCGGCAAACTTCGTACAATCATTGACTGTTAGACGAACAGTCAGTGAATGTAGTGATTAAGTACCTATTAGCTAAACTTATTGACCGAATGATTGAATGATTGAGACCGATGTGTTTGTCAGGTGCTGTCATTTTTCGATTTATTTGGATATTTTAATATTATAGTATACCTATTCTGCTATTCAGGGTGGAGACAAATCTAATAAAGCAAAGACCATTCAAATCGGTCCAGCTGTTCTGGAGTTGTGTAACAAACACGAATTTGCTGTATTTATATAGATCATCCTTCCACTCACAGGTAAGAAAGCCCAAATTCTGGATTAAGCTCGCCTTTGCACATTAACTATCTTTTTGTTTTTTTTTATTGTATTTATATGTATTTTGCGCAATATAGAATACTAACACACACGAAAAATTTTTTTTCGTTTACCTACACGTTTCAATTTTCACAAAAAAGATAAAACAAAAAAATCACACAAAACATAATCTCGGGTCCAAAAGACCGCAGTGTGTTCTTAAGCTCGGCTTCTTTAAATATAAGTCGCCCCTCGACGTCCCCTTAGTCCTGAGTTCGTGACCCACTTGCTTCGTTCAATTTACATAGATAAATATTATTAAGCAAGGCCTTAAAAAAATCAGTTAATTTTGTATTCCTTTTTTTACGTGGGAAATCATCAATCATCTCCTGCTCTAGTTGAAGTGAGAGGTGTCAAAATTTCACTGTCTAAAACCCAGTCTTGACTTGACTTAATATCCTATGTCCTATAAGTAGGGCAGAGGGCGTCGAAAGTAGTCACCTCGTTCCATGTCAATCCGATGACCGTCGCTTCGGCCAGCTCGGTGCGTCGCCAGGTTTGGCGAGGATGGCCACGCTTCCTTTTCCCTCGAGGATTCTAGTCCAATGCCTGTTTAGGTATATGATCGGAATCCCCCTTATGCGTGACTATGACTAATCCATATCCACGTACGACGATCTGGTGGTCGATTGGGATTTCTCGGCATTTTTCCAACAGCTCTACATTAGAGATGATCTTGGGCCAGTAAATCCCGAGTTTGTGACCTAAAATAACGTTAGCTAACTGTCCCGTCAATCTTACTGACATCTTGATTTGATTTACTTATTTGTTTTTAAAATTTAATTTTATATTCTTGTAATTTCTATTTAAAATGTAATTGATATATATATATATTATACTTCAAAGGGAAAAAAAAACAGAACGCATATAGGGTCACTTTGTTGTCCGTCCGTTTGTCTGTCCGTCTGTCAAGATCCTTTATCTCGGGAACGCGTGGAGGTATTGAGTTGAAATTAAAACCATATACTCAAGTCTGCGATCGCTTGAAGCTGTGATGAGGTCAAACTTCTGAGTTAAGGAAAAAAAAGATACGGCTGTTTATGTCGCTTAAAACGTGTATTTCGACACTCTCAAGGGTACTTATAAAAATTCTTAGGATACTTGCCGTTGATCTAGAATCCTGAAATTTGGCATAAAGCAAGGTTTCATAGCACAAATGTAGAAAAAAATCTAAAAACTATAAATTTGTAGTTCCTTAAAGATTTTTTTTGGAAAATCTTCGTAACTGAATTCGGGAATTGAACTGTTTTTATAGGTAAGTTTGTACGGAACCCACAGTGCGCGAATCCAACTCGCACTTGCCCGGTTTTTTTTTATTTATTTCGCTGACATTTCGATAACTTAACATAACTTGTGGCGGGGGTGAGCTCGCGCATTTTTCCACATTAGTGCGGAAAACAGTAAATTGCGTGGCTAAAAGTGGTAGGGATAAGAGGGAGTTTTCGAGTATGTTTATTGAAAATAATATATGTTTGCGGTAATGACATATATATGAATTAACACAATATACTCATTAAAACCATAATTCTCTAACTTATATTGATATTATTTTAAGTCTTTGAATTTCTCCTATTCCGCGTAAAAGTTTATTTACGAGATTATTAAAAAACTTTGTGTAAGGACCCAATAAAATATTTTCTTTAGGTATACAAGTAGGTATTCTGGTACGGGGTCGCTCACAATGGGCCTCATTAGAAGGCTTGGCTTCAGGCTAAAGTCACCCATTGAGTAATCCAGTGAATGTAGAGATATCCAAAGGGGAATCAAGGTTACCCATATAGCCTTTATTCCAAAAAGGTAAGTAACTTATAAGCTAAGCCCCACAAAACCGTTGCAATGGTTTGACTGTGGGGTCGATGAGTCTCTAGACATACTTAAAACTAAATAATACTTAAACTTACACTTATATAAAACTTAAAACATTTCTAAATAATATAATTTTAATTTACGTCTAAATCTATTTGTGTTTGTTTCACTCCTTAGGTCTGCCGGCAGACTCTTCAATAGGTATGGTATTCTCTTGTTTAGTGTTCTGTCAACAAAGTAGTTGGTGACTCTGGGTACATTGAATCTACCAGATCGTGTATTATGATTGTTGTATACCTACGTAAGTTATGCTATGCTCTAGGGTACTGTGGTGGTTAACTAATAAAAGATATTTGGTTTGTCTACCCTTTTATAAAATAACTAGCTGTTGCCGGCGGCATCGTGAAAATAGGAAATTATTCCAAGAGAACATACTCCCAGATAATAAGTATCCTACGTTTTACTCTTTAGAACATGGTCTACTCGTGTGTCAAATTTCATCAAAATTCGTTTAGCCGTTTGAGCGTAAAGAAGTAACAAACATACATAACAACTTTCGCTTTTATAATACGAGTTATTTTAAATGTATTGTAAACATTCATCCACCAACAATGGTCTTTATTTTCCTTCAAAAAAAGCTAACTCATTTCAACAAGATAACACACAATTCAGATATAAACATAAAACTCTTAAATATGAGCTGAACGCACAAAACAAACTCACATAATCTTTCAGGAGAGAATTTTCCTTTACGCACACATGCTCAACCCACTCGTCCCCACCTTTTAGTCAAACGCACTCATACACGTCGACAATTACTCAAATACACACATCGGCACTTATTACTGAAAGGGACTCGGCTACCTTATAGGGCCGATTCACACCGGAATGGCGGCGATGCGATAAGGCCGGCCGTAGACGGCCGAGCACTGCCTCCCGATACCTCTTGACTAGTTTGCAACTCATGAGTTTGGAGTGGAAATTATAGAATTGGTTATCATAGCACTTATTTTTGAAGCAGATGAAAGAAACAAACAAAGTTAAAAAGAAAAAGGTGCCGTGATAGGCTTTGCGTCGCCGCGGGCAGTCGCGGGCGGGATTGCTGACTCGCTGTTTGAATTTTTCAAACGATACTGCTATTTTAAGTAGGTAGATGTAATTTAATAATAGATTATGTGGCTAGGGGATAAAGTAGTGGTAAAAAACGAAGGTTGCTAAGTTTTAATCCCGAACACGGGGAATGATTTATATAATTGACTCCTGAATACTGCGGGGGAGTGAACATAGAAACCTGAGTGAAGTGAGGAATTCAAGACAAACACCGCTTTATCCCCGCTTTGGATACTCTTCTTTATACACTTTCTGTGAGATAATTAAAATACAATGTGCTGAAACAAATTATATATTAGAGAAATAGAAGTATTATTTACAAGTTAATGTTAACTATCACTCTACATGTTTTGAAATTTGAAACAAACAAAATTCACTACTAAACTGAACTAATTGTTTGTGAAAAAGTTATAATTTTCTTTAACGCCGCCATCAGGTGAGATAGTGGTCAAACGCGAGCCTATGAATAATAAAAAAAAAAAATTTAAGATACACTACAGTAAACATCTTTTTTTATTGGTTAGTGGCCAGTTTGATTTTTGAATAAACTCGTTTGATGCACATACATTTTAATTCACTTAATTTTTTTTTCTTCAAACTGGTTATGACGATCCAAATTTAAATTACTTTATTCCCTAGGGAACGCCAATAGTAGATACATTAGATCCCTAGGGACAGAATGACTTGCTTTAGGTGAGGATTGTATGACAATACAAGAGCATTATCGAGCAGGTGGTGTAAAGCATAATAAGCATATTGAAAGTGCTCGCCGAGCCGCTGCCGACCGCTGTCATTTCAGTATCAATCCACCCTAACTCAAACGCCCACATAGCCAGCTAGTCTTACGTCAAAAGTAAACAGTCAATCAAACTTGAGAATATTCAATTATCCTAATTTCTGTGCTCTTCATCGATCTTCGCACGAAAAGCTCAAGGGAGTGTTTAACTTCTGTTTTTAATTTACTTGAGAGTTGTTAATGTTTGGAAGTAAATAATGAAGGTATTTGTTACTTTTGTGGCTGTTGAGAATGTCATTTGTTTGTGTATATAAGTGTTTTGGGGTTTATTGCCACCGCTGTCTACACCTACCTACTAGTAATAGGTATTATCGGGCTCGTGACTGTAAGACATCTTAAAGATTATAGGAGATTTCCCGCTCAATGAAAGACCTTTTCAAAGGAGATCTCCCGCTATGCCTGAAACGGAAAATTATAGACATGTGCATTCTCCTTATACTTACGTAGTGGAGCACAAACCTGGTCTTAGACTCGCGTGAGGCAACGGTCCTCACGCCCCAACCGCCGCCGGGATTCCGATCCCGATTTCTGGCCACCGTAGGCGCGGGCTTGCGGACGGCGAGTAATGAGTGAGTCGCCGTCCGACCGTCCGGTAACCGTCCGGACCGAGCCCAAGTCGTCGACGGCGCGTACTGTGCTACGCGCGCCTCAGGGAGATGTCAGCAAATCGTAGGGGCCCAGCAGGTTTGGGGCCACGGGAAGTGTGAAAGCGAAACCCGGGGCCCCGGGATGAAGGCAAAGAAGGAACAGGAGTGGGTTTTTAGTCAGTAAATGTTTGACACTATCTCCTGCTCCGCCCAAGAGCGGGATTTGTCATTAAATGATTTTTCCACCTAAAAAAAAAACCTGGTCTTTGATGCTTCAGCAGAGGTCTAGGCTCGAGGTTTGTCAGCGAGCCATGGAGCGCAGTATCCTGGGTGTTCGAATTTCCGACCGCGTAAGGAACAAAATGCTGCGCGCCAAAACTAAGATAAAACATGTTACCCGAAAAGCTGCCACTCTGAAGTGGGATTGGGCTGGGCATGTCTGCCGCATGTCGGATGACCGGTGGGCTAAAAGAGCCACTTATTGGGTCCCATTAAACGCAAGGCGACATCGCGGCAGACCAAGGCGAAGGTGGAGAAACGAGCTGGATAACTACTAGAGGGACTGGCCCGCAATGGCCGAGGACAGACGTATATGGAAAAGGGAGGGGTTAGGGGTTAAGGAGAGCTTATCACATGGCCAAACAGTGAGCTACCCACGGGTATCGAGCTAGCCATTGCTCGTCATCCGCAAATCCGTGCTTAAGGTGCCTGAAAATCACCCTGCGGCTTTCGACGATCGGGGTGTCCTGCCACGGCAATGACGTGAAAATGTCCGTTCCCTCACTGTTGTGGCCATCCTTTTCGCTTGCATTACTGCTTTTCAGAAGGAGACGACCGCTTCCATTCCGTCTCGCTCTGTCACCGTCGACCTTCTCATCTTATTAATCTATGTAGACTACGATGAATCGCTGTGAGGTATTATTCGGCATGTACGTGCTTGTATATTTGTATACATTTGTTTTACATCGAGGTGACATCCAGATGGCGATCTAAACCGCCTCCGTATATAGGCATCTTCGGCATGTAATTATGCTATATGTTACAGAGATGCCAGTGAAACGTTCCATAATAAAAAAAAATAGAACCTACTTCCATATAAAAAGAAACCGGCCAAGTGCGAGTCGGACTCGCAAACGAAGTGTTCCGTTCCGTACCAAAAAAATCACGTTCGTTGTGTGGGAGCCCCACTTAAATATTTATTTTGTTCTGTTTATAGTATTTTTTGTTGGAAACAGAAATACAACATCTGTGAAAATTTCAACTGTCTAGCTGTAATGATTCATGGGATACAGCCTGGTAGCAGACAGACGGAGAGTGGAGTCCTTAGCAATAAGGTCCCGTTCTTACCCTTTAGGTACGGAACCCCAAAAAACCTATAAAAAGTGCAAAATAAAAAGACTTTAACTTCTGAAGTCGTGAGCCGAGAAAGTCTGATGTTTTTAGTTTTATTTCTTTGTTATTTTGTACCAACATCCGAAATTAAAGTTATTTAGCACTTTTTAGTTGTAGTAGGTACCTCTCAACAAAACTTAAATAGTATGCAAATTGTATAGTAAGGTAGGTACTTGTAGTATAACCATTAAGCTAGAACTACATATATTAGAGCAATGGTGGCCGAGTGGTAACGGCCCCGACTTACGAGTTGTAGGTCGCGGGTTCAAACCCAGCCAGGCGCATTACTTTGTGTAATTTATTTCATCACCACTGCTCTCAAAACGGTGAAGGAAAACATCGTGAGGAAACCGGCATGTCCTAGAACCAAAAATTCGAAGACATGTGACATCCACCAACCCGCACTGGGCTCGCGTGGTGGATTACGGACCATTCCCTTTCCTAGAGAGGAGGCCTGAGTCCCAGCAGTGGGAACATTGTAAGGCCGACTATGCTATGCTATGCTACATATATTAGACTGACGCACACGTGTAACACATCTGATTTGTACGTAGAACGACGTCACGTGGCGTCGCGTGGCGTGGATCTAGTGTAGCTCTACAAGACAAGTCTAGTTTCCATATAAAATGTATGGAGACTAACGCGCCCAGATCGGCGTATGTTGCACACGTCTGCGCTGTGTAGTTCTAGCTATAATAGTGTTAACACACGCTCGGTAGTAACTTGGTACGGACGTAACAAATCCATCGTACTAAACTCGAGTATGTATTAGCACTATAATAGTACATTATGACATAAGTGTGTAATGTTAGTGATTACCATCGAGGGGGTATTTAGACCCGAGCCGTGGCGAGGGTCTTAAGAGAGCCAAGAACGGTAATAATTAATTACTCACGTGTGTCATACGACGTTTTTCAATACACTTGTGAAGAAAACAATAGTAAAACTAGTAAAATTTTCTGTGACATGGCGGTAAAAATCTGTTTTCATAAGCACGCGCATCATTTTTTTTATATTTACAACTATAGGATTTACTATTAATGTTTTTTATTAAATAAATCGTTTGTACAAGTTAAATTTGTCCATTTTAACTTATAAATTGGATGAAATAAGTTAGTAAGACATTAATTTATATACTAAGGAACCCAATAACTTAATGGGAATTATATTCGAATTCAAAAGTTTTGCGAACAAATAGGTTGAACAAAAAGGTTTTTAACTACATAATAGCACTAGTAATCAAAATGTCACAGTTTGGTAACGAGTGCCATTATATACCTAAGTGTAGTGCAATAAGAGTCACTTTCTGAGCTTGAAAAATCACTTAAATAGCCAAATTACCTACATCTCATGACAATTCTAATAAGCCAAGTCACGGCTATCATACATTGTTTTATTACCGAGTTCTCCTGCCTACCTTCCACTTTCTAGCTCCATTATTAGATAAGTTTGATACGTACCTTATAACCAGAGTGTATTTCATGACAATTCTAACAAACCCAAACACGGCTGGTAGGTAAACATTGATTGGTCCCTTGCCTGACCTCTCCTCGGACTTTGAGAGTAAAGGACCGAGAGTGCTCTTGTGTTTACGTACACACACTTGTGCAATATAATATCTCCTGCGTACTTGGCTAATCACCCTTGAGATTGGCCATCGTGGCCGAAATTTGCTTGAGAGGTTTATATAAGTAGGTATACACGTGTTGGTACCTAGTATATAAGAGTCTGAATCACTCTTCCTAAAGTGCCTATTACACTACTCGATATTCAGACAGTCTTAGTCGATGTCGCGTAGTGTAATAAGGGTTAGACCGGTCTTACTCAGAACAAAAAATAAGACATCGAACACAAATAATATCGCGTAGTGTAATAGGCCCTTTATAAAACAACTAGTCGACCCGAAAAATGTTGTTCTGTCACATAAATTATCAAGAAAAAAACTGGACAAGTGCGAGTCGATGATCGACTCGCGTACTGAGCGTGAGACCTGAGCTATGAGACCTTGCTTCATGCCAAATTTCAAGATTCTAGGTCAACGGGAAGTACCTTATGAATTTTGATTCCCTTGAGAGTGTCGAAATACACGTTTTTTTGCGACTTAAACGGCCGTATCTTTTTTTTCGTCAACTCAGAAGTTTGATTTTTTTACAGCTTTAAAGGGACCACAGACCTGAGTATATGGTTTTAATTTCAACTCGATACCTCCACGCGATCCCCAAATAAAGGGTCTTGACAGGCAGACGGACAAGAAAGTGTTCCTATAAGGGTTCCGTTTTTTCCTTTTGAGGTACGAAACCCTAATAAATGGGGTTTGGGGGTAGGAGGGTAAAAATAGACCCACAACAACACACACAATGGCTGAGGATAGAAGTGTGTGGAAAAGGGAGAGGGAGGCCTTCGCCCAGCAGTGGGACATAATTGGGCTAACTAACTAACCATCCAGGGACCCACTCTAATATACACACAAAGTTTCGTCCGAATCGGTTAAGCTGTTTAGGAGTTCGGTGACTAACACACATACAGAAGAATATATTATGTATAAATAAATAGCATAACACTGAACTGAGGGATTTTTCAAAAGAACGGGAATACACGTGAGTCGGAGAAACCTCCCTCCCTCATGCTCCACCCAGACCGGAAAGAGTCATTTCATCATTTAATGATTTATCACGCTCGCATTTGTGCTTAGGGCCTGTGCACACCGCGTTTTTTAAACGCGCCGTTGACGCGCATTTGTAGCGATACGCACGCGAGTCAGATGCAGCCTGCAGAGCTTTAATAGGATAAAAGCGCGCCGTCGACGCACGTTTTTAAAACGCGAGTCAACTGCGCGTTTAAAAAACGTAGTGTGCACAGGTCCTTAAATTCACCCAAAGGGCAATCAATGGAAAGGGTTATGCTCGGAGTTTCATTGCGTGATCGAATCAGGAATGAAGATATCCGCACGAAGAGTCGCCAAAGTTAAGTGGCAATGAGCAGGGCACATTGCTCGCAGAACAGATGGCCGTTGGGGCCGAAAGGTTCTGGAGTGACGACCGCGTACCAGAAGACAGCTTTACCGATGACCTGGTAAGGGTTGTGGAAATCCAATGGATGCGAGACGCACAGGACCGTTCATTGTGGCAACAATTGGGAGAGGCCTATGTCCAACAGTGGACGTCTTTCGACTAAAATATGATGATAATGATTTATCACATAAAAAAAAAACATAACACTGTAGATATCAAAATCATTCCACAATTATATGGACCTTTGACTTTCAACCTCCCTAGGTTACTAACCTTTTGCATAATAATGAGGCCCAAACAAGCAAAGAGCTTCAGTGGTTTGTATACATGGACAAGATTGGCGAAAGCGACCGGAGTACAGACATAGAGGATTGGACTGAGCTATAGACAGAACGAGAGTGATTATGCGTTCAATATCTTTTTTATCTTTTTTACAACACTATGAATGCCATAGCCTGTGACGTAGACTAATTCGAGAAAAAGACAAATAATACTGGTCGCACAATGAAAGAATACTAACGACTTCACCCGCGTGAAAGCAGAAAACAATCCCTTGGATAAAAAAGCATCCTATGCTATTCGAGAATATGATCTACTAGTGTGACAAATGCGTTCAGCCTTTTGGCATAAAGGAGTAACAAACACACACAATACCTACTAGCGGGATATGAAAAATATAATTATCTGACCAATTTCAATTTCCAAATCTGGCATTTGTTTGGTTTACACAGCCAACTGACGTCACGACCACCGTATAAATATGGCGTCCACTGCTTTCTACATTTTCGTCAAATTACGCGCGAAAATTGAAAATGTAAATTTTATGTGCATTTTTAGGGTAATTAGCGACTGAATAAAAATTTTGTGTTATTTTTTAGTGGTTTATTAGCACAGAATTCCGTGTTTATTAGCACTGTAGAATCTAAAGAGACACTTTGGTACCAAGAACATCATGCAATTTGATGAAATGCAACGTGAATAGCCAACATCAGAAACCATTTAAAAAATCGAAGAGATAAAAATAAAACAGGTTAATCGGCTATTCCAAGAAGTAGGTCAAATTTTAAATTACAAATATTTATAAAAGTGAAATTAAAAATAACTCAGCGCTTTTCAAACGATGACTCGACACACAGCATACAAATTATCCTAAACAGTTGACGGGGATGAAAGCCGTCCAAAACCTTCACAAAATGGAACCCTAAAATGTATTTGAAAGGGATCCAAATCGAATTAAATCAGAAATCATATAAATCCCCAATCGATTGGACCCAAGTTTTTCATGCTGGATTGGAACCATTTCAATATTTCGATTTTGTAGGTAAATTCGTTTTGTGGAACGAGGAAGGGTGATTTACTTAAAAAAATAGTATTTTCTCTTCAATCTTTGTGTCTTATAATTTTTTATACGTAACAGTTGAGCAACAGGATTGTTCACAAGACACCGCGGTCTTGGAACGCAAAGAGCAACTAAAGAAACATGTTTTTTTTAGGTGGAAAAATCTTTGTGTCAGACTTTTACTGACTAAAACCTATTCCTATTTTCCTTCTATGCCTAGCGTTCCAGGACCCTGGGTTTTCCTTTCGGAAGCCAACCCGTGGTCCCAATAGGCTTCGGCCCTGCCCAACCTCGGGGGTGCAGCATGGCGGACAGAGCTCCGGCGAGATCTCATGGTGAAATGGCGACAGCGACTGTCGCAACCCATTGCTGGGCACGCCATAATCCGTGTCCATGTCCCGTCTTTGAGGAGTGGCTGGAACGGCAACACTGCGTCCTCAACTTCCGCATGACACAGGTTTTCACCAGACATGGCAAGTTCGGGAGGTTCCTGCATCGGATTTAGGTGGAAGAGGCGCCCGTTTGTGACAATTGTGTGGACCGCCCAGAGGACACGGTGGAACATATGGTGGAGGTGTGCCCCGCATAGGCGGTCCTATCCTAGTCCTCGTGGAGGCAATCGGTAGCAGCGGCTTCTCGCGCCGGGCCCTGGTTCGGGCCGGTTCCGGAGCGAGGAGGAATGGCATGCGGTCGCCTCCTTCTGCGAAGCAGTAATGCTAGCAAAGGAGGAGGCCGCTCGCGTAAGGGAACAAACGTTCTCACCCACTTGAATTATAAAATTATTTGACAGCAAAATGATCAATGTACCTAAAGTATTCGAGCACTCCTTTTGACATGACCCAGTAACTGTGCCATTGTATGTTTAAATAATGAATTTTTATATTAAAATTCATCACCGACCGTTTCGTTATTATACGACCCAGCTGCGCTGTCAATTACTTACTAAAAGATTTATTACAACACTAGCGTACCCGCCCCGGTTTCACACTAGTGAAATTATATAGACATAGTACCTTACTGTTTTATCGATCGGAGTATAAATTTAAGGGCCACATGTCACAGCCACAAACGCCGCCACAAGAAGCTAGAAGCGGCCACGAGCCACTTGTGGCCAGTGGCTGCTACTTTTTATAACCTTTTTTATCTGACTATACTAAATAGCTTCAATAAATTTGGTGGTATCCGAATCATCAGTAAAAAAATATTGAAAATAAAATGTGTCGACCCGAATCGTCAGTAACTTAAAAATTTGGAGTTATCGGAGCAGAGTATAATGGTGGCTCCACATCAGTGCCGTGAAGCTCCATAAACAGGCGTGAACGTGAATGTGGACGGTTTTCGCGGGGTTTACGCGCGTCCACGCCTGTTCATCAGAGTCGGTATTTTGTCCCGCGACAAAGGGCTCACGCCCCCTTAGCGGGGCGTTCACGCATACACATTCACATTCACGGCCCCGTGCCAGTTTACTCCGCATTACAAAGGCGTACGGACGTATATAATAAATAATTGGAGAAACTTTCTGAAGCAAATATTGAAAGTCCATTGTTTACATACTGGGTTCGGAATGTAATACTGCTTCTCCATAGAAAGTCTGAAATGAATTTTATATGATTATGTATTTCAGTTATCCACCATCTTTTTTTCCAACGCTTTCTAATAAATTTCTGGTTTTGAACGTTAATATTTTACGTTACATGTGTTTACGTTTATATGTTGCCACAGCAAGCAAAATTATTGCAGCAGCTGCTTTTACGTCCATATCACGGCGGTTTTCACGAGCGATTGTGAGCATCCCGTGAATGTGGAAGGCACGACTTGTACCGTGAGTTCATGACATGAATTCGCGTGTGAATTCACGGCACTAATGTGGAGCCGCCTTAAAGTTCCACATACCTCCTTTGAAAAGGGAGGTTCCTCCGACAGATGCTTTCGGGCTGTTGTACGAGTATATGTTCAAATCGCGCAGAGAACTATAACTGTGCTATGTAGAATTTCGTAGTTTAGTTCTTAGGTGACGTCAAAGATTTCGTGTGTGCTCTTATTTGCATAAAAATGTGTTATGTTACTTTTAAGGTCTTATTATAGAATTTTGCATGTTACGACATTTACTAGCATACAAATAGTCCAAAAATTGTCAATAACAAGGATGGATTTTAAATCTACACTTAATAAAGAGGTACAGTTTGTTTTTTTTTTTGTTTGTAGGACGTAATCTTTGAAACCACTCGTCCGATTGCTAACATTTTTTCACCGATAGAAAGCTGCTTTATTCCTGAGTGACATAGGCTTACATTACATACGCGGGCGAAGCTGTAGGCAAAAGCTAGTGTGATAAATAATGCTGTAGTTATGACCTAACAATTACATTGTTATTGTTAAATTACACGTTCTATTTGTGGAAACCGCATCAAAATCTATTGCGTAGTTAAGGAGGAGTTAGCAACACATACTATTACACTAATAATTATTATAAAGACGAAAGTATGTGAGCGTGTGTGAGTATGTTTGTTACTTATTCATGCTATATACTGCGTATACTGCGAACGGCTCAACGGATTCAGATGAAATTTGGCACACGTGTAGACCATATCCTGGTATAGCTCATAGGATAAGCTTTTTGTCCTGGGAGTAATTTCATTTGGGATGTTTTTCTACTTTCATACGATCAAAACCGTTGGTAGCATAAAAGCGCGAATTCATAATCTGCCTAACTCTTTGGAAACTATGTTGGGGGCGGTCTCCGGTTTTATAGGATACCATTGAATATCAACTTTCAAAAAAAGTGATAAAATCAACTTTCAATTACCTACTGATATTTAACTACAATATTCATAAACTTTTTCCACTTTGTTTCATTCCACCAATTTAAAGGAATTAGCTCTGACAATAACTGAGTTAATTAATAAACTTTGCTCTTTATTTGTTTCAGGTTAATTAACAAAAACACTTGGCCAAATTGGAAACTAGTCCAGCAAAGTGTTTTAAATTAGTTAAAGTTTAATCGTGTTTAAGTGAAGTTGAAAGTGAATTCAAATAAGTCAAAAAGAAAATTTAAATAGAATTAAAAAAGAATAAAAATTATTCCTAATGTAAAATAAGTATTTTTGAAAATGGAATCGATAGAATTAAAAGATAAGTTGATGATTAAATGGAAGTTTAAATTTTGAATTCGGGGCCAAACAAAAGAAATCCGAATTTAAAAATTTGAAATTAGAATTGTAAAAGTTGAATTTAGAAATTAAAATGGAAAAGAATACGGAGCCTTCGCCGTCGACTTCGCCTAAAGCGCCTTCGCCGCCCCCACCGGGGCATACCCCAAGCAAGATGGAGAGAAGGATGTCCCATTTCAAGGAGTACAAGTTTTTCAGGAGTTTCAGCGCAAAGGTTGAGAATTGGCCGATGCGGAAAGCCGAACAATTATGGAGGAAGATGCGAGAAAGGAAAATAGCAGGTAAGAATAATATTTTTTTAATATTATTTAGCGGTTTTTACGCAAAATGTAAAGAAAAACTACAAAAAGTAGCTAAAGAAAATTAAAATTGAATTAACAAGTGCAAAATGTTTGCGCCCAACGTGGGGCTCGAACCCACGACCCTGAGATTAAGAGTCTCATGCTCTACCGACTGAGCTAGCCGGGCTGTGAGAGACACGTTGAAATTACAAACCAGTGTCTGCGTGCTAAACATAATTAATGAGAACGACGTGGCGTCATTTAACTGCGTAAAATAAGGCGGCCTCCACACTTACGTTTTTATGAACTTTGATAATATTTTTTATTCAAATAAACACTTTTCTTTGATGTCCGCAAAAGTAATAAAAAAAATTAATTTGAGAAAAAATCTCTCAAATTGTTGTTTATGCGTATTTTATAGGCATGTACTGTATCGGAAGATATTTAGGAACATAACAGATGATTATTTATTGTTTTAGCTTGAATAATAAAAAAAGGTTTCTTTTGGTTATCTATCTAGTTCTACCCAGGTTTCAAAATATTTGAATATAACAGTGGTGGCCCATTGGTGTCGGAACCAATTTATCATCCGGGTCATGGGTTTTAAACCCAAGGAAGTGCAAATCTTTGTTTAATTTACAACCACTGCTTACCATCAGGTGGGATCGCAGTCAAGCACTGGTCTATATCAATAAAAAATAAAAATAAAAAATAATCACGACCGCTCACAAAACGGTGAAAATTAAATTTTAATTCTATTTAGAATTAAAATTAAATTTTAATTTTTTATTTTTATTTTTTATGTCTTCGATTATTTAATCGAAGACATACGATATCCACCATCTCGTAGTGGGCCCACGTGTTGGATTAGGGATCTTTCCCTCTCCTAGAGAGGAGGCCTGAGTCCCAGCAATGAAAGGAAAGGAAAAGTTATAAGGCTGATTGTGTAATGTTATATAAATAGGTAGGTCTGAGGTTTAAATTATACAAGGTATAAATAAAAAACTGGGCAAGTGCAAGTCGACTCGCGTCCTGAGGGTTCCGTACAAACTTACCTATGTAAAGAGTTCAATTCCTGATTGGAGGCTCGAAGTTTTTTCCAATCCCAAAAAAAAATTGCGACATAACTTTTCTGTTTTCAGATTTATTTCTATACTTGTGTTATAAGACCTTGATTTATGCAAAATTTCAGGATTCTGGTTCAACGGGAAGTACTCTAGAATTTACTCTATACCTAGTTGCGGGCTTGCAAACGACGGGCAATAGGTAGCTCGCAGTCCGTCCGTGGTCTTGGAACGCATTAAGCAACTTAAGGACATACGTGGATTTTAGTCATTAAAAGTCAAACACGCCCTCTTTCTCCATCCTAAAACTGAAGAAGTCATTGATGATGCCCCATCTCAAAACAGTGGTGTTTAGTTTAAGTAGGTATAGTTAAGTAGATTACATAAGTCGTACATACTTTTCGGTACACAGTCCAATAACCTCTCGTTACGAACACGACTCGATGACAATCAGGCACTCTAGCATCATTTAAATATATATGCTAAAACAATCGGCCATTCAGCTATGAGCCGATCACGAGTTTAATGAGACCACAGACCATCGATCAGACACGCTTCGAAGGGATCCCAATCACATACCCAAGCAAGCGTTTGTTGTGGAATCCTCAAGGAAAAAGAAAGCGTGGCCGTCTCCATCAAATTTGGCTTCGCACCGTATTGGCAGAAGCGGCGAGCAATGGAATGACGTGGAGCGAGGTGAAGCGTGAAGCCCAAGATCGTCAGCGATGGAGGATTACGGTGGCCGCCCTCTGCCCCAGCTAGGGGACATAGGACATTAAGCAAGTAAGTCAGACCGTCGATAGGACGATGGCGAGTTGTGTTCAACGCACGCCTCAACAGACGTCAGCAAAATGGACGGGGCCTACTAGGTCCAATGCCTAGTGCGTCGGGGAGGCAACCGCCTCGATGCCTAACACGCCGAAACCCTGCTTGCATCATCCAATGCAGGTGGGGACTTTGGAACCACGGGCGCTCAGAGTGGGGCCCATCGAGTGATTCCAAGGAAGATGGTGGCACAGTGATCTCGTGCTGCCGTGCACAATGAGGCTCATGAAGACCGTTGTACAGTCTCCTCAGGGAAGTACCCTAACAGGCGTTGCACACAGAGGGTTCCCGAGTGGTCTTTTAAGGGATAACGGCGCCCCTTCTATGTGCTCATGGTGACTACCTGGGTGGTTTTAGTGAGGGCTACAGAATTGTCTGAAAGAATTACCACGGCCTTGAACCGCACAGGGCAACTGAAGTTTTGGGAACACATTCATTGTACATAGAGCTAAGGACTGGAGGTCCTTGCCAGGGTCTGTGTTTCCAGATATCTACCACCTAGGTGTTTTTAAGTTAAGAGTTACTATATTACTTCTAGGCAGGTGTGAGAGTTGTAGACGACTACTTTTACCTGGGACAGACGGTCCAGTTGGGTAGGTCTAACTTCGAGAAAGAGATCAATCGAATCCGACTCGGTTGGGCAGCGTTCGGGAAGCTGCACGGTATCTTCTCGTCCAATATACCACAGTGTCTCAAGACCATAGTCTATGACCAGTGCGTGTTGCCAGTGATGACATATGGCTCCAAAACGTGGTCGCTTACAATGGGCCTCATCAGAAAACTTAAAGTCATCCAAAGGGCAATGGAAAGGGCTATGGTCGGAGTTTCCTTGCGTGATCAAATCAGGAATGAGGATATCTGCAGGAGAATCAAGCTTACCGACATAGCACGAAGAATCGCCAAACTTAAGTTGCAATGGGCAGGGCACATTTCTCGCAGAACGGATGGCCGTTGGGGCCGAAAGGTTCTAGAATGGCGACCACGTACCGGAAGACGTAGCGTTGGGAGGCCTCCTACAAGGTGAACCGATGACCTAGTAGGTTGCAGGAAGCAACAAAAAAAAAATGATGAGGCAAGCGGGCTCCATCGTCGATCACTCCATCGCTTACCATCAGGTGAGATAGTGGTCAAAGGTGAGCTTATTCATAATAAAAAAAGGAACAAGAATGGGTTTTAGTCACTAAAAGTTTGGCTCTCCCATTTGCTGCACCCAAAAGTAGAGAGAGAAGACTGTGAGAAGATTTTTTCTTTAAAAAAAAAATCTATTCTCCACACTAAGTACTCCTGTATCACGCGCGTGTGTGTTGTGCGCTAACAAACTTGTAAACTCATATACACAAGATACCTTTATCTATACATAAATTTAATAAAAATATAGGCTTTAAAGTCACTTAAAGGGCAATGGAAAGGGCTATGCTCGGAGTTTCCTTGCGTGATCACATAAGAAATGAAGATATCCGCAAGAAAACCAAGGCTACAGACAAAGCCCAAAGAATCGCCAAACTTAAGTGGCAGTAGGCAGGGCACATTGCTTGCAGAACAGATGGTCGATGGGGACGAAAGGTTCTGTGATGGCGCAGCGTTGGAAAGCCTCCCACAAGGTGGACCAATGACCTGGTGAGGGTCGCGGGAATCCGATGGATGGAAGACGCACAGGACCGGAACAGTGGACGTCTTTCGGCTAAAATGATGATATATTTAATATTTGTTCCGTACAGAGATCGAACCCGCAATCCGCAGCGTAGCACCCAATCGTTCAACCACTACGTCGTCAAAGTTAGACAAACAAAACAAAAAAAAAGCCACAGGTAACATTGCTTGGGTTCGAATATTATAATAGCGATCTCTCTAGTCGATTTTTTGCTCTGTTAGGTAGTCACTAGATGGGCCAGAGGCTTTTGTGTTTGGAGACAAAGAGACTATTGAGTTTCCTAAAATGGACACTGAGATATTTTTGTCATCGGTCAAAGGACAACCAAACGTAGTAAAACAGTCGTCTTACGACTTTAACGATGTTTATAGACGCATTGTTGACCTTTTAGCATTTAACCCACTACTGGGACTAAATAGCTTCAGAGTTATACATCTGTATCTCATAAATGTTGGAAAAACACCGGCCTCATCTAGTTTAAACTGACGAAAAAAATTACGTGTAAAAGTGTTTTTAAAAAACCTATTTGCATAATAAATATTACTTATCATTATCATTTTATCATAATGATATTGGTAAGTAATATTTATTTTGTAATTTAGTTTTAAAAAACACTTTTAAACGTAAATTTTTTTGCTAGTTTAAACAAAATGAGGCAGGTGTTTCCTAGCTGACTACCTTGAGAAAAAACACCAAAACAATCTTAGGGTTCAAAGTTTCATTTCTTTAATACACCAAACCACATGGTCAAATCATAAGGGAACTTTGCAGATTAGAGTCCAAGATGGTCTTTTAAGGAAATAACCACACTTATTTAATTTCAGTGGACCTGCCTCCCTAGCCAAGTTACAATCGTATCGTTCGCGCCGAACGCCTCGAGTAGGCCCCGCCTCCAATTCCTTTGTTCTGACGTCATCTTAACGCTTAGTCACGTGGTCAGAACAAAGGAATCGGAGGCGTGGTCTACTCGAGGCGTTCAGCGCGAACGAAACGATTGTAACTTGGGGCTGTTCATCCAGTGCAAGTATTTGTCAGTATTTGTATAGCTCAACTCAGGACTACTAAAAAGTTAAACATACATAACATTCAAACCGACACATACAATAAAGAATGTGGTACATAATGGAGATTTTTTCAAAAGCTCCATTATGTAAACCATTTAGGGCAATGCAAATCTAATCACAGGTCCTTCTCCGCAAAATTAAAACGCAAACTAATTCCGTAATGAGATGAAAACGGACAAAAGACTAGATTTGTCAGCACCGACGACTCCGCCAAACTAAGAGCTATTAAATCAGCCTAGCATTTAAAATGTAAACCACAAGTAAAACAAAAGAGTGATTAAAATCCAAGGGCCGCACGATTTACAAGTATTATCAGGTATTCAGTGAACGCTGTGACGGTCTGTTCAGCTTTTCATTTAGAATTTGGAATGTAAATGAGAAAATGCTAAACTTTGGAGCTGAAGACAATTCGAATCTCAGTTGTAGGTCAGATTGATTCTGCGAAGCAAAGGAGGCGGCCGATCGCGTGAGGCAACGGTCGTCACGCCCCAACCGCCACCGGGATTCCGATCCCGATTTCCGGTCACCGTAGGCGCGGGCTTGCGGACGGCGAGCAATGGGTAGCTCGCCGTCCAATCGTCCGGTAACCGTCCGGACCGAGCCTAAGTCGTCGACGGCGCGTACTGTTCCATGTGCGCCTCAAGGAGATGTCAGCAACTGTAGCCCACTGTGACCCAGCAGGGTCGAAGCCTACTGGGGCCAAGGGTCTGATTCTGAAAGGAAGACTCGGCCCTGGTATGAAAGGCAATGAAGTAACAGGGGTGGATTTTTAGTTAGTAGAAGTCTGACACACCCTCTCGCTTAGCTCAAGAGCGGGGGATGTCATTGGATGATTATCCCACCGAAAAAAAAATGACTACAATATAATGTAACTAGATTTCTGTAAGGCCTTACAAGCAGGGGCGCCGGCTTTTAGAAAACCTTATGGGTGCTCATGCTCATTTGATGAACTCGAAAAATTGACGAAGTGTGAGAAGAGAAATGCACACTGATCGACCGACAAATAAATAAATGACTACTATACTGCGTAAAATATAAAAATAATGAAACCATTATATAATAAAAATGAAACTAGTTTTTAGTAAGTATCAAGTAATATTATAATTTATACGTAACCTAAAAGGCGATTATTGATCTGTTTCTTGATGTCTATTCTCAGGGGTGCTTGACACCCACTGTTTATTTCTCATGGGTGCTCGAGCCCCCGAGCACCCACGGAGTCAGCGCCCCTGCCTACAAGTATCTTAATAGAAGTTCTAATTTGATTCTAAATCGATGTTGCATCACTGCTTACCATCAGGTGGGATCACAGTCAAGCACTGGTTTATACAAATTAAAAAAAAAAATACTTCTTTTTACTTCACTCCAAATTCTTAGAAATGTAAGAGAAAAGAAGATTTCAAAGGCTATTAATAGTATAGTATTATCTAGACATAACTCACCTTAAACTTTTAATACTTTCTTTAAGATAGTCGACTGCTTTAAGTAACAAAGATTTTATTTTTAAACTAAAAAGCTCAAAGACACGGTTCACGTTTGAGATCTTTCTTTTGTGATCTAAGTAGAAAAGAAACGATTTACCGTCAAGAATTTTTGTATCCGGGGAGCACTTTGGGATAAGAAGTAGATTCATCATCATCATCATCATTTTAGTCGAAAGACGTCCACTGTCAGACATAAGCCACCCCCAAGTGTCGCCACAATGAACGATCCTATGCGTCTCGCATCCATCGGATTCCCGCAATCCTTACCTCCTTACCTTGTAGGAGGCGTTCCAACGCTACGTCTTCCGGTACGTGGTCGCCATTCCAGAACTTTTCGGCCCCAACGGCCATCCGTTCTGCGAGCAATGTGCCCTGCCCATTGCCATTTAAGTTTGGCGATTATTCGTGCTATGTCGGTAACCTTGGTTCTCCTGTGGATATCCTCATTCCTGATTCGATCACGCAAGGAAATTCCAGGAAGAAGTTGATTAGCAAACAGTAAAAACGTAAAACAGTCTACTCAAAAATCACTCCAAAATACACCTGTAAACTATAAAAAATAAAACGATAAATTTTTAAAAACAACAATATAAAATACACAAGAATTTCAACAAAATACAGTGTACAAGAATATTAAAAACAAAAGAAAGACCTTCTTCAATCAAACTTTCAGCCTAAACGATTACGTGACTCGATACATTTTCTCGTGTGAAATGAAGACAAAATTTTGCATAAAAGTTGTTTCCAAACTCACGATTTGACGTCAACTTTGTAATTGAATTAAGTACGAGGGAAGATTCTGAAGCAGGTGATGCAAATATAATTAAAACGCTTAATGGTTTTGTAACAGGGTAGGTGTTTGTAAATTTTAATGGTGTACAGTAATTAAGTGCTGTATGGGAACTGAAAAGAAATCGTTTTAAATGAGAACTAAAGTATCTCATCATCAAATAACTTGTAATGGGGGCAATCGGCGGCAGCGACTTCTCGCGCTGGGCCCTGGTACAGGCTATGGTCCAGACCGAGGAGGATTAGCAGACGGTCGCCTTCTTCTGTGAAGCAGTAATGCTAGCGAAGGAGGCGGCCGCACGCGTGAAGGAACGGACTTCCTCATGCCCTAGCGGCCGGGATCCCTACCCCTATTTCCAGCCAGCGTAGGCGTGGGTTTGCGGACTACGAGTGAATGAATAGCTTGCCGTCTGGCCGTTTCATAACTGTCCGGATCGCGAGTCGTCGACGGCGCGTAGTGTTCCACGTGCACCTCAAAGGGATGTCTGTAAAACCGTAAGGGCCCGCAGGGCCAAAGTGGGACTATGGGCTGGCTTCCGAAAGAGAAACCCGGAGTCCTGGAACGCTAGGCATAGAAAGAACATAGATGTGGTTTAGTCAGACATCTGAAACGCCCTCTCGCTCCATCCAAGAACGGGAGAAGTCATTGAATGATTTCGCACTTCAAAAAAAGCCCTAGCGGGCAACAGAAGCATCTGGAATAATATTTAAGTGGCTTTAATGCGTGCTGAAAAACCTTTCAGTCATGAACTGTAGGTATACCCAAACTCACAATCCGTGAGTGAAACTAATATTGGAATTGGCTACCAGTCGATTTAGAAACCTAGGATTTCTCTGATATTCTTTTATGTATTTTTCAAATCCATCACAAATTTCAGCCTTAACAAATATATTGTAAAGTAATTAGTAAAAGGAAATATGTGAACGCGACAAAATTAAATATCCTTATCATTGATACAATTGAAAGTATTGTTGTATTCAACATTGATTTATTGATATTTGAAACTAATAGTATAACTTTTATCTATATAGCATATAGCATATTCAGCCTTTTAATGTTCCCACTGCAGGGACTCAGGCCTCCTCTCTCTAGGAGAGGGAATGGGCCATGATCCACCACGCGGGCCCAGTGCGGGTTGGTGGATGTCACATGTCTTTGAATTTTTTGGTTCTAGGACATGCCGGTTTCCTCACGATGTTTTCCTTCACCGTTTTGAGAGCAGTGGTGATGAAATAAATTACACAAAGTAATGCGCCTGGCTGGGTTTGAACCCGCGACCTACAATTCGTAAGTCGGGGCCGTTACCACTCGGCCACCACTGCTCATCTACATGTAAATATATAATAATAATATAATAATAATATTCCGCAACTTTCACACAACGCCATCTAGTCCCAAACTAAGCAGAGCTTGTGTTATGAGTACTAGACAACTGATAAACATACTTATATATTTCTAAATACGTACATACTATAGATAAATTACACCCAGACACAGAACAAATGATCGTGCTCATCACACAAACATTTGTCCTGGGTGGGAATCGAACCCACGACCTCCGGCATAGCAGTCAGCGTCACTAACAACTAGACCAACAGGCCAGTCGTATCTATAAATATAATTACACAATGAGATATATAAAAGGATAATGAAAAGGGTTATGTAATAACCTATTAGTATATTTATCAGACACTACATAAAATTTAAAACATTAGAATAATAATTAAACTGTTAAAGTTAATCAATAATAGTATATACAATATCACAGACGACACTAATCTTCAATTCATTCCAGCAATAAATATACCAAATCAAATACTATCAAATCAAGAATATTAAGTTTGTAATGCCTACCAATAACCCGAAGCCCACAAAAGCCAAAACGTCGACAAATTCAGCTAGTATTTACGTAGGTACAAATATCAAGCGCGACAATAATTCTTAAGCAAACAATCGCTAAGTCTAGAACGTGCAGATTGCCTAAAGCGTTTTATAACGTTTCATTTACTCGTTACCCAAAATTGAATTTCTTGTGAAACCACAGCTGTTATTCAGTTTCTCTAAAGAAAAGCTTCGAACATTGTTTATTGTTCCGTTCGTTATCAAGTTTAAATTAATGCAGGATTGAGCTGCTTTTTTGGTAAGTAGATTAAAATATACCATGTGGGCAGGTTTGAAGTGGGTGTTACGGAAACAATTGTAAATCTGAGAGAAATTGAAACAGAATTAGTAAGCAGTGTAGGTAGCCCTGTGAGAAATGATGGTAATGGAGCAAAAGCAATTGGAATAGAAATATAATACAATAATAATAATATTTATTTTTCGGTAAGGAAATCAAAATATATAGGTTACTTCCCGTTAACTTAGAATCCTGAAATTTCACAAGGAGCAATGTCTGATAGCACCAATTCAGGAAAAAGCCTGAAAACCATAAACTTGTTGTTACAACACAAAATAATTGCTATCATACGAAGCGGAAAAGATTCAAGATTCAAAGATTCAAAAGCATTTATTTCAAATAAACCATTTACAGGCACTTTTGAAATGTCAAGAAGTCAGTCAGTCAGAAAAAAATGATGCTAATTGTACATTCCAAAGCGTAGATCTCTATGGAGAAGAATGTACAAGAAACTCCATGGACACTCTTTTCAATCATGTTTTGCAATTACAAATATCTCTGTTACATGTTTCTTGTCGCTATCATGTGAGAACAATGTCAATAATGTAAAAATAAAAACTAAATATAGATATTAAAATAGCAACTGGCAGCTAAGAGATGACCAGTCTCAACTGACAGCGCCCGTTCACGGACCTGACGCGAATATTAGCACCACTCAGCTCAACCATTTTGAAGGGAACCGAATGATCCAAAAAAATCTTCGGGACTCGATTCAGGAATTGAACTACTTATACTGTAAGTTTGTACGGAACCCTTGGTGTGCGAGTCTGAGTCAAATTTTCACATGTCTGGTTTTTCATTAAATATCATGTAGACATACAATCCATCTATCTTTTTTTTGACAAGGGTCAAAGGTCCCATCACCTATATTTACATGAAAAGCACTCAGTAAACAAGATAATTAATTTACTTTCACGTTTCCCACAAGATCTCCTTAATGTTTTAATCCAATTGTGAGCAGCGAGAGCTTCTTCGTAGCAGAGGAATATTATAATTTAATCAACTCATCTTGTGCTAGATGTTAGCCCATAATAGTGTACAGGTGAATACTGTCTAACAAGTAAGACTAGCCAGGAGGTGCAGATTCTATATCATTGGACTAATTACGTTAGAAACTTGAACATAGTAGCTGTTTCTTTATATATTTTTAGTGCCATTAATTGAGGCATCCCTACCCAAAAATCACGTACATAATTCATACCGATTGATTATGAAACTTATAAATAACTTACTATGACCTTACAAGGTCAATTATACAAGCCCTAAGCCCTAAAGGTCAATATCAAGGACGCACCCTTTCCGCATGGCTTTTTTATACCTTTTTTTGTTTATCAAACGCTCCACCAGATTAGATTGGAGGGTCTGCCGTAAAAAAGCCCATAAAATCTATTATAGTGGTATAGATAAAGAGGTCTGAATGTCTGTAGTTAAAAGGAGGGTTTGTGAAATTGACAAGATTGTTATGTCTGCTTTAGTACCGAAGTTTGTTAGGTTTAAAATTTTCCTTTTTCGGTGATAAAAAGTTGAAGTGGCAATGTAAGGATTTTGTTTATTGTGATGTCAGGATTTGATGTTATATTTCGAGAGCTATGTTTGCATAATAGGATATTGTTAGCACGTTAGCGATCAGTGGTGTCTAGGATTGTAAACTAAGACTTACCAAGGGGTTCATATAGTTTATTTTTTGAGTTGGGAAATCATTTAAAGACTTCTTCCGCTGTATAGTGGAACGAGAGGTCGTGTCAGACTTTTATTGACTCATCTAAGTCCTTCAGTCGCCCTTTGCGTTCTAGGGCCACGGTCAATCTTCCACATGTTCCCGCAGTCCTAGCAAGCATCAGCCCTACTGAGCTCCTTCAGTTTTGCTGACATATGTTTGAAGTACGCGTGGAATATCTACGATGTGCCATCGACTGGGATAGGTCCTTACTGAACAGGCAAACAACGAGCTACTCATTGCTCGTTGTCTGCAGGCACAAGCACAAGAATCAAATAAGCAGGTAGTTACAGCTTGTTATTTATTAATAACTAGGGCCCCAGCTTCGCACGGGGGCAATGCTGATATCATCGCAACTGCTATGTCCCTGCATTCTGAATCTGTAATATCTTCGAAAATATTCATTTAAATTACATACTGCAAAGGGCCATATTGGGAACACTCTCCCCCGCCCATGGCTCCGCCACCAGCGGTGTCCGACGCGGAACACGATGGCGACGACGACGACAACGCTCCAGAGGTGACCGAGGTAGAGATGAGAGTGGCGGTACGAAGGCTGAGTGCCAAAAATACCGCCCCAGGACCCGACGGCTTGCCTGGGAAGGCCTGGGTCCTGGCCATGGAGGCTCTCGGGCCTCGACTAAGAGGGCTCTTCAGCGCATGTATGGAGAGGGGCCAGTTCCCACTTCGCTGGAAGACGGGGAAGCTGGTCCTCAACGCGAAGCAGGGGCGCCCTGCGGACTCTCCGTCCGCGTACCGGCCCATTGTGCTGCTCGACGAGGTGGGCAAGCTCTTTGAAAGAGTAGTTGCAGACCGCCTCGTCGCGCACCTAACACGGGTGGGGCCGGACCTAGCGGACGGCCAGTTCGGCTTTCGCAGGAGGCGCTCCACGGTGGACGCCATCATGCGCGTGCGAGCTCTCACGATGGGGGCTGCAGTGTCCCAGGGCAGGTGTGACGTGGCGGTGTCTCTGGACATCGCCAACGCCTTCAACTCCCTGCCTTGGAGTAGCATTAGGAGGGCACTCCGGTATCACCGGACGCCCGACTACCTCTGTCGTGTGGTCGAGGCGTACCTGTCGGACAGGTACATCATCTACCCTGGTCACCAGGGAGAGTGGGAACGTCGAGAGATGTCGTGCGGTGTTCCGCAGGGATCGGTACTAGGGCCGCCCTTGTGGAACATCGGATACGACTACGTGCTGCGCGGCGACCTCCCTGGCGGGGTCAGCGTGGTCTGCTACGCAGACGACACGCTGGTCCTGGCGCAGGGAGAGTCGTACCAGGCGGCGGTCTAACTAGCGACACGCGGGGTTGCGACAGTCGTGGGCAGGATCCAGGAGTTGGGACTCGAGGTGGCATTGCACAAGTCCGAGGCAATGTGCTTTCACGGCCCTCGGAACGCGCCACCACCGGGTTCCCAACTGACGGTAGGAGGAGTCCACATCGGCGTCGGGTCAACGATGAAGTACCTGGGACTCGTTCTCGACAGCCGATGGGATTTCGAGGAGCACTTCCGACGTCTGGCTCCCAAACTAAATCGGACTGGGGCTGCCCTCGGGCGGCTCCTGCCCAACCTTGGGGGTCCAGACGCCTCCTGCCGGAGGCTCTACGCGGGAATCGTTCGGTCCATGGCCCTTTATGGCGCACCGATATGGGCGCCGGCGCTGCGGAAGCAGCCGGCGGCCCGGCTGAACGCATGTCAGAGGGTCATGGCCATACGAATGGTGCGAGGATACCGGACGATTTCCCGCGAAGCGGCGAGCCTCCTTGCTGGACAGCCACCATGGGATCTGGTAGCAACAGGCCTTGCTCACATGCACGATCTGCGCATGGAGATGCAACGCCGGGGCGAAACTCCGCTGCCACGCCAAGTCGCGGCATGGCGTGAAGAACTCCGGCGGGATCTCATGGTGGAATGGCGACAGCGACTGTCGCAACCCAGTGCTGGGCACGCCACAATTATGGCGGTAAGTCCCTTCTTTGAGGCGTGGTTGGAAAGACCTCACGGCATCCTCACCTTCCGCATGACGCAGGTCCTCACCGAACACGGGAAGTTCGGGAAGTTCCTGCACCGGATTCGTGCGGAAGCGACGCCCGGGTGTCGCCACTGTGTGGACCGCCCGGAGGACACGGTGGAGCGCACGGTGGAAGTGTGCCTCGCTTGGGAAGAGCAACGCCGTGTCCTCGTGGGGGCGATCGGCGGCGGCGATCTCTCGCGCCGGCCCTTGGTACAGGCCATGGTCCGGAGCGAGGAGGAGTGGCAGGCGGTCGCCTCCTTTTGCGAAGCAGTAATGCTAGCAAAGGAGGCGGCCGATCGCGTGAGGCAACGGCAACGGTCCTCACGCCCCAACCGCCGCCGGGATTCCGATCCCGATTTCCGGCCACCGTAGGCGCGGGCTTGCGGACGGCGGGCAATGGGTGGCCCGCCGTCCGACCGTCCGGTAACAATCCGGACCGAGCCCAAGTCGTCGACAGCGCGTATTGTTCCGCGCGCGCCTCAGGGAGAAGTCAGCAAATCGTAGGGGCCCAGCAGGGTCGAAGCCTACTGGGGCCATGGGTAGTGTGAAAACGAAACCGTGGCCCTGGGACGAAGGCAACGAAGGAACAGGAGTGGGTTTTTAGTCAGTAAAAGTCTGACACTATCTCTCGCTCCGCCCAAGAGCGGGATTTGTCATAAGATGATTTTCCCACCTATAAAAAAAAAAGGGCCATATTGATATTAAATGTAAAATGTATTTTTTTTTAATTGGATAAGGAAAAAGTAAAGGATAAAAAATGGTTAACGTTAAGAGATAGACATATATCATTGCGGACTTTTTTGTAGACCTTTTTAAGGTGTACATTATTTTGATCTATCTCGTAGGGATAAAAAATGTGTTTATTTATTACATCAAACCTACCACCTCCCTCCTTCCTAACCTAACCTTTTCTTTCTTTACCTCTAAAATTACCAGTGTTTCTCTATTATATTATGCATATATTATACATACACCTTCCTCTTAAATCACTCTATCTATTGAAAAAACCCGCATCAAAATCCGTTGCGAAGTTTTAAAGATCTAAGCATACATAAGGACAGACAGCGGGAAGCGACTTTGTTTTAGGTATACTATGTAGTGATAATCCGAGGGTTATTTTTGTTGTCATGGTGATTGAATCAGTTGGAGTGGAAGAAATTTATTTCAAAACAATTTAGATCTCATGTTGGATCAATATTTATGTCGTGATGAAAAGATTAGCCAGTCAGCAAGATAGATTTACGGACAAGGGATCGTACTTGAGTACCTATTCTGAATTAAGAAGGCTCTTTTCATAAAACCCATCTTGTCTTGATACCAATTTATTGACATAACCAATAACAAAAGGAAATATTTCATTAAGGGTATATAAATCTACTGAAATTGATTCGAAATCGTTAAAATTATTTGGCACGTTGATTTGAGTTTAAGTTCCTTCAAAACTGGTTTCAATTTTAATTAAAAGTATCGTGTTGCAGTGATTGTGAAATAATCTTTGTAAGACCGACCGAAAGATCGGTTTCGGCTTCAGCCAATTTCGACCGAAAAGGAGCCGAATGTTTGACTTGAACGAAACTAACGTCTGAGGTTGTAATGGATGTCCTAAAAACTGACTGACTCGTTCGTTAATGTATGTATATTAATTTTTTTATGCTATCGTCGATTTTTTTTTATGATAAAAACTAGTGCTTGTTTGCGATCCCACCTGATACTGATGCAATCGTTGATGGTGAAACGCACTAGTTTATTAAGAGCCTATTCACACCACGCCTTGAAGACACCTAAATTATAATCGGAAGGGAAGGGCGCAGCAAAAAAAAAATCAAATTCTTCGATGTACGCAGTATAAACGACCGTACAGGTGGTAACAATGTAAGGCTGAACAGTCGCCGTACGTCAGGTTATCCGATAATAGAAAGATGATGACGAAATCAACTCATGTAATTACCGCGCAGTCGCGCACGCTCTCCAAAATGCATCCTGTAAAATACAGGAAGGCTGGCTGCCTTACGCCTATGTTCCAGGCTTTGTAGATTGGACTAAACCGAATCTGGATCACAATCTTATTTTATGAAAGTTAGAACTAAATAGTTAAGCATATTTATAATAATATTCCACAACTATCACACAACGCCGTCTAGTCCCAAGCTAAGCAGAGCTTGTGTTATGAGTACTAGACAACTGATAAACATACTTATATATTTCTAAATACATACATAGATAAATTACACCCAGACACAGTACAAATGATCGTGCTCATCACACAAACATTCGTCCTGGGTGGGAATCGAACCCACGAAGTCCGGCATAGCAGTCAGGACCACTAACTACTAGAGCAACAGGCCAGTCAATTATATCTTTGGTTAGTTAGGAATAACTATATCAATTTTTTTTTTGATAGTTTTTCTGCTACTACGCCGAAACTGGAAAAGGAGCCGAACATTCGGTTACAGTTTCGGTTTTGGCTGCAAATCGTGTTTGAGTCAGTCACTACCTACTTTTAAGATTAGAAATACAAGGCTGTAGAATTTGGTAGGGCCGCAATTCGGTGGAATAGTTGGCAGTTGGCACAGTTCATCTAATATCCTCAGAATTATGCTGAAGCCATAATCACGCCCTCTAATATGAATTCTGTTGACATGTATAATTCGTGATTTGATAAATTAATTTGCGGTTTAGAAGAAAAACGAATGGCCAATTTCACCACAGTAAATTTTTGTCTAAAGTCATTGTTATTTAATCATTATTATTATTACTACCTACTCATAGTCCTGGGACGCAAAAAGCAACTGAAAGAACAAAGGTGCGGTTTTATTCAGTTAAATTCTGACACGCCCTCTCGCTCCGCCCTAGAGTGATAGAAGCCATTAGATGATTTTCTACCTCAAAAAAATAATCTCTTGTTCTTCTGCGATGTTTCAAGTACAAAATTGTTAAAAGATAATGATTTAATTCAAGTTAGAACAGTACGTAACATAAATAAGTAAAAAATGGTGTTAAGTACCTAATCTGTAAACGACAGGATACTCCATAATGTCTGGTGAATCAGAAAAGCGGTTAAAGCCTTGAAGGATTTGTGAAGAGACGAGAAAAAAGTTGTTGCTCAGCCAACCGTTATAATCCGTGAGCAATTTAGTAAAAGAAAAAATAGAGGCATGTTCTTGGTAAGAATGATAAAGCACAAACATTTTATAAAGGCTGCGGTGAAAGTTGTGAATGAAAGAAATTACGTTTTAAAAGATTAGTATGGCTTGGATGTAGTACTACCATGCAGAGCATAGCTTCTTTTATAGTCTCCTCAGGGGTGTGCTCTAACAGGCGTTGACAGAGAGGGTTAGGGAGTGGTCTTTTAAGAGGTCACGGAGGCTCCTTCCAAGTGCTGATAATGATCACAGGGTTTGTTTCAATGAGGTAAGAATCCCAAACTCCCTGGTCTTTTCCCCAAAAGTCCGCACTGTTTGAAGGTTTCCACCCGAAAATTAAAAAAAAAAACTGAGCAAGTGAGAGTACTTGCACACTGAGGTTTCCGTGCAAACTAACTTATGTAAATAGTTCAATTCCAGAATCGAGTTTCGAAGATTTTTCCGAATAGAAAAAGGTATATTTTTTTTGTGATGTAACTACAAATTTTCAGTTTTCAGATTTATTCCTACACTTGTGCTATAAGACCTTGCTTCATGCCAAATTTCAGGGTTCTAGGTAAACAGGAAGTACCCTATGAATTTCGATTTCCATGAGAGTGTCAAATTTACGTTTGTTGCGACATAAACGGCCGTATCTTTTTTTTCATTAACTTAGAAGTTTAATTTTTTCACAGCTTCAAGGGACCGTAGACCTGAGAATATGGTTTTAATTTCAATTCCATACCTCCACGCGTTCTTGAGATAAAGGGTCTTGACAGACAGACAGACGGACGGACAACAAAGTGATCCTTTAAGGGTTCCGTTTTTTTCCTTATGAGGTACCGAACTCTAAAAAACGGCCCCGACTTACAAATTGTAGATCGTGGTTTCAAACTCAGGCAGGCGTTTTACTTTATGTAATTTATTTTCTGTTTTTCCTGATGGCTACAACCCGGGAATCTTTACGTCAAGAGTGAATAGGTTACTTCTAGGTAAGCGCGCTCCATCGTCGACCGCATCGCACCTAACAAGAATTAAAAAAAAAAAAACACTGCTCTGTTGACATGTTACAACCAACCCGCACTGGACACACTTGGTAGATTCGGCGTATACCCTCTCCTACGCTTTTCTGTAGGAGAAGGAATGCGCTGAATCCACCCCACTCTCGACCCCACTCTTAAGACTGAGTTCTTTTGACGTCAATCCCTAATAAAAGATAAAAAAATCTACAAAATTCAATTATATTTATTTCACACAGACCTACAAAGGTACATATAAGACGTCAAAAGACAGAGCACGGTTCTGATTGGTTGTTTCCTATGAAGAAGACCTGATGAGAAAGTTACAACATACCTTAAAATTCAGGACTAATGAAATTACTCGTGACATTTGGTCCGTAACGGTAAACACACAAAGTATGTGTAATTAAAATGCCTCTTGAAATCCGTGAGCACGGCAAAGAGTAGTCTTCAAAGCTTTTTCGAATACGCACGCATTTTGATGCGATCCTAGTATTAAGTCTCATACTTTTGAAGTTTTGTTTGTATGTTACTTGAGCTCATTTCATGATGATTCTGCTGCAATATGCAGATTTTGGTAAATTCTTAAAACGTTCTCCTAATTCATATTAAATATAAGAGGTATGAGACTCGTAAAAATTTGGTACCGTAACACAAAAGGCACACCTGGAACTGATTTAATATTACCATCAGGCGACAGGTGATAATTTTATAATTTTCTTTTAAATATTTTCTACTTTATTGTTAAACTGCACAAACCATAACATCTTTTAAAAAATATGTTCAAGGATCACTACCTCTCCCTTTGAACGTCAGTCACCTAACTTCTAAACGGTTTGATCGATTTGGATGAAGCTTTGTTTTGAGTGGGTCTCTGGATGGTTCCATAATAGTAGGGGCACTGCAATCGAGTTCTCAATTTTTTCCTGACGAAAAGCTAGCGGTCTATACTAGTGGTAGCTAGTATGAATGTCTATAACTATATCGTGGGCAGATTTTAGAAATTGATCACTTCATGATATGGCTAAGTAAAACTGGCCAGATCTTTTTAAACGTTATAGTCTGATGATATGTCAATCCTCGTTTGGCCTACTTTCTTTAGATTTTAAACGAGGATTGACATATCATCAAATGTTAACGTTTAAACGATCTGGTCAGTTTTAGTTGGCCACATCGTGAAGTGATCAAATCTAAGATCTGACCACGACATATTGCATATATTATGTAAATAGTACACCATGAATTACCTGCTTATCTTTTCTCCTTGTCTGTTCAATCCATGCAAAGTTTATCTATAAAAAGTCACTTTCAGCGATAAGACCACCCATTGTTATACTATTATTTTTAAGCTCCTACTGTTATTTTTTTAGTGGTGTATCAATCACTTAATACATTTTTTTGTAGTGAAAAATCATCTAATGACTGAGAAGTCAATATATGCCACGCCCACTTGATCGCTCTAGGGTGGACGGAGAGGAAGTGTCAGACTTTTACTGACTAAAACCAATCTGTGTTCCTTCAGTTGCCCTTTGCGTTCCAAGATCACGGTAAATCTTTTGAAAATTCCCGCAGCCAATCGTAAGGAACCCTTCATCTGCATCTTCAAACATGCACTTGATCTATTTTTATTCCATCAGAAGAGCCAATAAAATATCCAGTGTGTGTCGGATTTAAAGATTAACATGAGGATCCCAATTGAACTTTACCACAATCATGTATGTTGACTTCATTAGCGCAAGTTTGTGTTGCTTTTACTAATACGACTGCCAAACGATGTTTGGAAACGTTTAAAATTAGATTTACGAAGATTTAAACGTTACTTCAAAATCCTCATCAATCCTGTCCGTTCCCTCTCCTAGAGAGGAGGCCTGAGTCCCAGCAGTGGAAAGCAGTGGAGTGTTTAAATGTTACTTATTTAGAATTTACTTGCTTTTTTAGTACTTTATGGCTTTTATTTTTATTTTGTAAGTTAGTTTTAATTACGTTTTTATTAGATTTAAATGTATATAAAATAAATTAATTTAGAAGTATGCGAAACAGAGTGTAAAGTCCCGCAAACCTCCGTTGAAAAAACTTTATACTTACAAAAAAAATACAACCGACTTCAATGTCTTCTGAAGTCGGTTAAAAAGGAGGATCCTCCGATCACACAGATGTTACATCTGGTCCGGGCAACTACCAGATAGTTGATTTCGGATTGTTATGTTCTAATGTTCGCTGGTTGGTGTATCATTGTTCAAACGTTCGTGAACGCACCCACGATATAGTAGTGTGGAGGCAGTGTTGTTTATTTTTTTTTAAAGTCGTGCCTAGTTTTTTTTTGTGTAGTGGGAAATCATCCAATGACTTTTCTCGCTCTAGGGCGGAGCGTGATTGCGTGTCAGACTTTTACTGAGTAAAACCACACTTAAATTGTATCCTACAGTTGCCCTTTTTGTTTTACCCGCAAAGGCCAAGTGGATTTGCACCAAATTTGGCAATCACGGAGACCATGACCTGAGATGCTTTTGATACCAGTATTATAGGTACACCCTTGGCATAAATTCCGACTCTGACGCGAACGAAGACGCTGGAAATAGGTAGTCTAGTGTATTTTCGCACATGTATAGTTCGTCTCTTGTAGCCTAGAAATCAAAATAAACCAACAGCTTACCCATACGCCATTAAAAAACTGAACTTGATCGCAATCATACCACTATGAGACTTGGAAATTCGCCAATTCGGTTATAGTATTTACTACTGTTTTTATTTTACTACATGTATGCTAGCAAGGCCGTCCTGGTTTATGGTCGGTGAAAATTTTAAATGTCCTAAGCGACGTACAATGCACTTTTAGATTTTCAAAGCTCGGCTCAGGGTCGACAGTTGAAAATTCAACAGTGAAATCTATGTAACTTACGATATTTGAAACGTACACCGTTGTTATGTATTGAGACCACCCGCAATTCATAATATTGGCTGGTAATTGCAGTCGGGTTATCATTATCGCATTACTTTATCAAAATTGTTGAACTGATTTGGATAACCTTTGTTCTTTGCTGGGTTTTTAATTACGTCTTTTCTACTTATAAATAAATGGTTGTATTATTAGAATACTTGCGAAACTCCCGTTTTTGGGAGATGTGAAATCATCAAATAACTTATCTCGCTCTGGGAGGAACGAGAGAGAGCGTTTTTTTTTATTTATTTTTTTCGGTGGGAAAATCATCCAATGACATCCGTCGCTCTTGGGCGGAGCGGGAGATAGTGTCAGACTTTTACTGACTAAAAACCCACTCCTGTTCCTTCGATGCCTATTTCATACCAGGGCCGAGTCTTCCTTTCAGAATCAGAACCTTGGCCCCAGTAGGCTTCGATCCTGCTGGGCCCCTACGGTTGCTGAAATCTCCTTGAGTCGCGCGTGGAACACTACTCGCCGTTGACGATTTGGTCTCGGTCCGGGCGGTTACTGGACAGTCGGACGGCGAGCTACCTATTGCTCGCGGTCCGCGAGCCTGCGCCTACGGTGGCCGGTCGAGAGAGAGCGTCAGACTTTTACTGACTAGCCTTTTGCGTTCCAGGACTGCGGTAACTATCTCGAACTATCCCGCAGCCCTAGCCAAACCCCCCAACCCCGACTTACGAGTTGTTGATCATAGATTCGAACCCCGCCAGGTTAATTAATATAAGTAATTATTTCATCACCACTTTTCTCAAAATGGTGAAGAAAAATATTGCGAGGAAATCGTAATGTGCAGTCAGAAGTTAAAAGCGCAGCTGCACTCTAGGTACCATTGCTAAAGTGTCTAAAATTTCTTTGTAGAAGAGGGTCAATGGATCATGACTGATTTAATTTGTAGCATAGAATCTAAAGTATTCAATAAACTAGTTGGTGGACCATCAAGTTTCTTATTACATAAAATTCTAGATACTTAAGTTTTAGTAGAGTGCAATTGAAAAACCAAAAATTCGAAGGGCCAATGAGGGTCAAGACAATCCGATAGATGCGAGACGTACTGGACATGTTATTGTAGTGACACTAAGGGCCACCACGTTTTTTAAACGCGCCGTTGACGCGCGTTTAAGAAACGCGCGTCGACGCGCGCGCTTGCATCCTATTAAAGGTCTACAGGCTGCGTCTGACTCGTGCGTATCGCGTCTGTATCGCTACAAACGCACGTCAACAGCGCGTTTAAAAAGCGTGGTGTGCACAGGCCCTTAATGGAGTTCTATGTCCAACAGTGGACGTGTTTTGGCTGAAATTGTGATGATGATGATGAAGGTAGCTGATCGCAGAGTAATACGAGGACACAATTGTTATCCTTTTTGACATAAAACCCAAGAGGGTTTACATGGCGAGACGTTTCAAGAACATTATAACAATTTGTTACTGTATCAAATATGATTACTAGCAACAATTTATTGAGGGCAACACTAGCCAAACCAAACAATTAAGGAGTTTACTGCCGATCAAATCATCGTAAGTAGGTAAATACGGGCAGAACTTTGGCTTGCAGCCCATTGTTGTTTACGAAGTAAAGTTGTTTTCGGATTTGGATACTAATTAGAAGTAAATTGAACTAAATTCGCTAATAACTCACCGGTGGAATTTAACTCTAGGTAACAAAAAGTTTTCGGTGACCTCTCGCGTCCGGCTCTGATTCATTGGCTGCCATTGGCTTAATTTAATTTCTATTTTTTAATTCTTTTTTTTTTTAAATTATTATTACTTATATTATATTGTGCTCACATATTAGAAGCGACAAGAAATATATAACCAAGATTTTTGTAACTCATAATATGATTTAAAAGAGTGTCCATGGAGTTTCATTCACGTTCTTCTCCATAGACATCTACGCTTTGGAACGTGCAATTTAGCTTCACTTGTTTTTTTTTTTGACTGACCGACATTGTGACAATTCAAAAGTGCCTATAATTGGTCTATTTGAAATAAACGTTTCTGATTTCTGATTCAAACCAAGGTCTAAAGCGAGGAAACAGTGGACTCCTTCTGTAGAGCAATAATGGGAACGAAGGAGATGGCCACAATTGTGAAGAAACGGACATTTTTATACCCCAATCGCCCCCAAAGGAAACACCGGGCGTCGGGATTCGCAGGGCGATTTTCGGGCATCATAGGTGATGGTTTACAGACAGTGAGCAATGGGTAGCTCGCCGTCCGGATCCACGCGTCTCAAAAAGACGTAAGTTAAACTGAAAGGACTTAATACCTAGGGCCAATGCCTGCTAGGGCTGCAGAGACGTTTAAAAGCGTAACCATGGTCCTAGAACGCAAGAGGCAACTGAACGACACAGGTGGGTTTTAGTCAGTAAAAGTCTGACACGCCCTCTCGTCCCTCGCTGAAGCGTGAGAAGTCATTTGATGATTTCCCATGTCAAAAAAGGTAAGTAAAAAAAAAATTACCTACCACTGAAATAAATTGACTGGCCTGTTGGTTTAGTAGTTGGTGACCCTGACTGCTATGCCGGAGGCCGTGGGTTCGATTCCTACCCAGGACAAATTTTAATGTTTGTGCAATGAGCCCGATCATTTGTTCTGTGTCTGGGTGCAATTTATCTATAATATGTATGTACCTATTTAGAAATATGTAAGTTTGTTCATCAGTTGTCTAGTACTCATAACACAAGCTCTGCTTAGCTTGGGACGAGGCGGCGTTGTGTGATAGTTGTGAAAAAAAAGGCAATTCCAAAAATAAATTACAATGATTTTTGGTTTTGGAGCCCTAAGGAATTTTAATGTTATTTTAAAACATAATATTTACTTAAATCATCAATAGTTACGCGTTTATTCATTTTAACGCTACAACATTTCCCTACAAAGTGTAATTAACGCCTACCTGAAATAGCATAGCTGCGTAGAACAAACGGGTTGCGAAGATAATTTTAATAGGCGCTTACACATTCGTATAAGTTTTGTTTCACTAATAGTGTGGTATAAGGGTTCTTAATTAAATGGACCTTTAGTTTTAAAAATACCTAACGTAACCGACGACCTATACCTTTATATAGAAAAAGAAGATAGATAAGTAATATATTAACAGGTGATGTGCGGTTGCCCGTCATGACTTTTACCTACTAATTTTTGTCTTTGTTTAAAAATTAAGCTGTAGCTAGTGTTAAGACACTTTGATCTCCAGTCCTTATTAATTGGTTTTAATTTTAGATTTAATTTTTATAATTGTTTATATTCATTTACCTTTTGTTACATCAATTACAGTGACAAAAAACAACTTTACATATACCTCAACTACGGTCCCCAAGATACAGACATCGCCGAGTTTGGGCCACCACATAGACAACACAATTATTATTGAAGCTCGATTAATTTATTAAGGCAACTTTTGTAACAATGGTTCAATAAATTCATTTTGTAGGGGTTTTATTAATATATTTTTGTAAAATTTTCACAATGTGTCAAAATGGAGTCCCGTCGAACTTGTGCGCGAGCGACAGTCGTTTGTTTCTTTTTTTTTAGGGGAAAACAGGGTCGCAGGTGCAGGGCACGGGCGGTAAGACGCTACCATTAGGTTGGTGACAATGTGTCGCCAACCTAACAACGATGTTAAAGAGTGGCCATACCTACTACAATTTTTATTATTTCGTTTATCGATTAGTCTAGTTAACTGGATACATTATTAAATATTTCTTAAAAATATACATTATTAGTTTATTATAATTTTTTTTTTGGCGTTGCTCTGCCCAAGCGGGGCACACCTCCACCGTGTGCTCCACCGTGTCCTCCGGGTGGTCCACATAGTGGCGACACCCGGGCGTCGCTTCCGCATGAATCCGGTGCAGGAACTTCCCGAACTTACCGTGTTCGGTGAGAACCTGCGTCATGCGGAAGGTGAGGACGCCGTGAGGTCTTTCCAACCACGCCTCAAAGAGGGGACTTACCGCCATAATTGTGGCGTGCCCAAAAAATGTACATTATTAGTACGATATGGCGGACGGATTCCAAGCCACGGATTACAAGCCATGATTTTTTAAGTCAGCTTACTCAATATAACATTGTTTGATACATAAAGAAAAAATATGTTCTCAGTAAGGCCTTGTAAGGATTGATGTCATTCCCGATTACAATGCATAAAGGGATTGCTTAGTAAGTACCTACCAATTTTTCGTCTTCACATCTTTTTAGAAAACTCAGTCACATTACTTACTGACTTTTTCCATTAAAAGTTTTCGACAAACTAAGTATTTGCAATTCGTTTCTAAGTTTATAAAGTAAGTATTTACGTACTTATTATAAGTTATGCCTTAGTAGGTATGTTTTTACTAAGTTATATTTGGTTTAAATCATTCATAGATTTAATTATAAACATAGTTTTTATATAAGTAGATAGGTAATTAAGCATTGTGCGTACAGCTAAGGAGTGGAATTCCCAGCCGGAGCCTGTGTTTCCTGATAGCTACATACAACCTAGGAGTCTTTAAGTAAAGAGTGAATAGGTTACTTCTAGGCAAACATGCTCCATCGTCGGCCACATCATCGCTTAAAATCAGGTGAGTGAAATGGGCGCTTAACCACGATAAAAAAATATATACACCACTAATTTTTAATGAGTACAAATACTTAAAGGGCTTATTAGAAAAGGCCTTGTTATTATTTAAGTAAAGTCTCAATAAATAATATTCATAAACAGCAAAGTTATTAGCGTTTGTTTTTATCCCAAAATGTCACTCAATTTATGGAAATATTGCAAAGGCTAGATTATGAATTAATAAATGACGATAAAAAAAAACACTGCGCGTAGTATTTTCTAGTAGCAATTTATTGTTATGAATTATTGATTATATTATGAATTTACCAATTTTGACAAATCGTGGTAAATTTTGGGATTTCGTTTTTTTTTTTACTTTTGACTACAAAAATTTGATTGAACTCCATTTTTTTATCTAATTAAAAATAGGGGTATATTATGTTTATAACTGTCGTTGCTGATCTTTTGTAACACTAAAATGTAAAACCAAAACAGTTTAAATAAAATTAGTCTTTTTAATATCCTAACTAAAGAAGGAGATGGCGGATGACCAAGATTTCTTCCTTAGGAATTTGCAAGAAAAGGCATCATCATCATTTCAGCCGAAAGACGTCCACTGTTGGACATAGGCTTCCCCTAAGTGTCGCCATAATGACCGGTCTTGTGAAGTGGCATAGAGCCGGAAAAAATGGAAGTGTTGGGGGAGGGTTTTGCCCAGCAGTGGGACAGTAGTATTATCACAAATACACATAGGTACACACAAACATTCGCCTTTATAATATTAGTGTGTTGGTAGTTAGCTATAATAAGGGTAATATAATAAAAAGAGCAATAGGTAATCGACCGAGTAATCGACCGAACCGAGCCCAAGTCGCTGACAGCGCGTAGTATTCCAGTTGCCACCCACTAGGGCCGCGGGGATTTCCTGAAAAGGCAACCCGTGATCCTAAAACGCAAAGGGCAACTGAAGGACACAAGTGTAGTTTTAGTCAGTAAAAGTCTGACACGCCATCCCGCTCCACTCAGAGCGAGAGAAGTCATTTTAAGATTTCCCAACTTAAAAAGGTGTGATTCTTCATCATAATCTTCCTGCTCTTGTCCCGTGTTATTTGGGGTCGGCGCAATACGTTTTTTTCTTCCATTCTGCCCTGTCACTCGTCATGCTATCTCTAACTTCCTTTTCTTTCATCTCACTCTTCCTTCATACAATTCATCTATCTTTTATTTGGCCTTCCTCTCCCTCTCCATCCATCCAAATGTATGCTCATTTATTAACATGCGTTTCATCACTCCTCTTTACATGACCATATCAAGAAAAACGATTCCCCTTCAACTTTTCAGTCCCTGGCGCCATTTTCAAACTTCCTATATTATACTCATTTCTCACTTTATCCATTCTCGTCACACCACACATCCATCTCAACATTCTCATCTCCGCTACATGCAATCTTTTTTCATTAGTCTTTTTCACAGCCCAACATTCTGATCCATACAGAATGACAGGTCTTATCACGGATATGTAGATTTTACCCTTCAACTTGAGGGGCATCCCTGGGTCACAAGTTGTTCCAGTGACCTGTCGCCATTTCATACATCCTGAATTGATCCGATGCTTTACGTCTCGGTCTACCTCGCCATCTCCTTGAAAAGGTGTGATTATAGTATGGAAAATTAATCCATAATAGGAATAATTTTTCTGACTGTTCTATAATGTAGATATTAATTAATTAATATTCAACAACTATTACACAACGCCGTCTAGCCCCAAGCTATACAGAGCTTGTGTTATGAGTACTAGACAACTGATAAACATACTCATATATTTCTAAATACATACACATATTATAGATAAATTACACCCAAGCACAGAATAAATGATCGTGCTCATCACATTAATATTTGTCCTGGGTGGGAATTGAACCCACGACCTCTGGCATAGCAGTCAGGGCCACTAACCACTAGCCCATCAGGCCAGTCAAGCCAGATAGGGTAGAGTAATTGTGAAACCAAGTAATTGATTTAGCTACCTGTCAGTGTCAATCATTAAACCTCAACAGTAATTGCATTTCGTGGTCAGAAATGTCACACCCAATTGTGTGTTTGTGTATAGTTTATACATGTGCCTGCCTAGGAAGGTATATAGGAAGATAACTCGCATTGGCAGCTGTATAAGTAGTCCTAATAATTATATCGAGTAGGTAAATTTATGTATATAAAACCGGCCAAGCGCGAGACGGCCTCCCGCATGAAGGGTTACTTACCATGCGACGATAATTATAACCTTTTTAAATTCATCCCACCTATACGCACAAAACGTTTTGGGAACACATTCATAGTGCGTACAGCTAAGGAGTGGAATTCCTTGCCGGAATCTGTGTTTCCTGATGGCTACAACCCGGGAATCTTTAACTCAAGAGTGAATAGGTTACTTCTAGGTAAGCTCGCTCCATCGTCGACAGCATCGTCGCTTTCTATCAGGTGAGATAGCGGTAAAGCGCGAACCTATCAAGAATTAAAAAAAAACAGTTTTTGCAGTTTCGGTTTTCAAAAAAATAACGTTGTTATAAGGGAACCCCACTTAAATATTTATTTTATTTGTTTTTCGTATTTGTCGTTATAGGCGACTAGTCCGCACGCGTGAGGGAACGGACATCCTCACGCTCCAGCCGCCGAGACCCCGACACAGACTACCAGCTACCGTAAGCGCGGTTTTTCGGACGACGAGCAATGAGTATCTCGCCGTCTGACCGACGGTGTGTAGTGTTCAACGCGCGTCTCAAAGAGACATCAGCAAAACCATAGGCCAGCAGTGCCGAAGCCTACTAGAGCCATAAGTCATCTGAAAGGGTCCATCTTAGAGCAGAAGAAGTCATAAGATGTTACAGGGGTGCCGACTCCGTGAAATAAACAGTGGGTACCGAGCACCCCTGAGAATAGACATCAAGAAACAGATTGAATCAGTAATCGCCTTTTAGATTACGTATAAATTATAATATTTCTTGATACTAAAAACTATTTTTATTTTTATATAGGGTGACTGGCAATTAGTGTACGATACTGAAACACGTGATTGTGCTCATGATCACAAACAATTTTTATTATGGGAGCAAAGCCGAAATCGCGAAAAAAATATCAGCTGTTCAGTACATTAGGCAAACATAAATGTACTGAACAGCTGATTTTTTTTCGCGATTTCAGGTTTGTTCCCATAGTAAAAGTTGTTGGTTATCATGAGCACAATCACGTGTTTAAGTATCGTACACTAATTGCCAGTCAACCTATATAATGATTTCATTTGAGCATGAGCACCCATGAGGTTTTCTAAAAGCCGGCACCCCTGAGATGTTATTCATCTAATGACTTCTACAGCCACCTTAAAAAAAAAGCTCAGTGTCAAAACAAATCTATTAGCTCATTCGATGCATTGGGATTCCGATCTTGCCTACAGATGTCTGTTTCCGCAGCACTTAGTAAGAATTCTACCTAGGTGGCCAGGATAATGACTGGATGAGCTATGACTTTGTATGCCAAGTGGATTTAGTTTGGAGGAAGCAGGCGAACGGGATATTGATGGTTCTGCGCTAAGAATAGGTACAATCGGATTTCTATCGATCGAGAATGGTTATTGAAGCCTGTCTGTGTGTATCAAAACAGAGCAAAAAATCTAGACAGGGAATGTTTTTTTTTTTGGGGTGGGAAATCGTCTGATAACTCCTGGGAGAGCGGGTTAGACTTTCACTGAATAAAACCACATCTGTCTAGGTATTTCAGTTGCCTACGTATAGAGGTGAACTTAATGCCTTAGGCATTACCTACCAGTCAACATTTCGGTGATGGAGAGAAAAATAGTGGTAGGTGCAACAAAAGATTTAAAAAAAGTCGTTAGTGAATGAAATTTCTGATTCGATCACTGTTAATTCTGTGTGACATATAAGTTAACTGAAGCTTACAGCAAAATCATTGTTTCCAAGGGGTATCGTTTTATTTAATTACTGGATCGTGGAAGTCGGTTAGGCAGTCGTTTATTGTAAAATACTAATATCTGGCTAGACTGGAAGCTGACCCCGACATAGTTGGGAAAAGTCTAGAAATCAGATTATCTTTAAAAACTTTGTAAGAAAGAAAAGAAAGAAATAAAAACATTTTATTTGGCGGAACAAGACGCAAATTTAGGACTAAGAAATTATAAGTATAATTTTACTAAAAATATAAGATCAGAAGAATCGAATGATGTGCATATTCAAAATAATAATTATTTTAAATTTTACTAGTTATAATGAAGTTATAAGTTTGTACCTACTAACATAATAATTATGGACTTGTATCATTACTGTGTGCTTGGTCTGAAATAAATATTTTCAATTTCGATAAATTACAAGCTCACCCTTCTTTTTTAATTTTAAAAGAAATCCAGACAGCGCAAAATGGAAAAGCGAAGAAGGATTTATTTTAATGAACTAAAAATAAACAAATTCGAACACCCGTGCGACATCATGATAAATAGAGTGAAATTTACAAGATACAGACGCTTATTAAGGGTGAATTTTACAAGATGGCGTGGAAAGCTAAATCCTTAAAGTAGTATGAAAAATAGCGAAAAATTTCGACACCTTTGAGTATTCAACGGGAGTTTCTGACTCGATTTTGATAAAAACCAAAAAGACTAAATTCGATTTTAATAATATCGCTAAGTATTCTTAGCCAAACATTAAACTGGTTGATTCTGAAAAAAACAAATGCGAGTCGTACTCGCGCACTGAGGGTTCCGTACAAACTTAGCTATAAAAAACAGTTAATTCCCGAATTGAGTTACGAATATTTTTACGAATCACAAAAAAAGTTTTTTTTTGTGATGTAACTACAAATTTAAAGATTTTTTCCTATACTTGTGCTATGAGACCTTGCTTCATACCAAATTTCAGGATTCTAGGTCAACGGGAAGTACCCTGTGAATTTTGATTCCCTTGAGAGTGTCGAAATATATACATGTTTTTTGCAACATAAACTGCCGTAACTTTTTTTTTCGTTAACTCAGAAGTTTGATTTTTTCACACTTTAAGGGACTGCAGACCTGATTATCTGGTTTTAATTTCAACTCGATACCTCCACGTTTTCCCGAGATAAAGAGTCTTGACAGACAGACAGACAGACGGACGGACAACAAAGTGATGATATAAGCGTTCCCTTTTGAGGTATGGAACCCTAAAAACGTTAAAAAAGAACTTAGAATGAAAATCGGGGAAGGAGAAAACATGCATGATATAATAACATGTTTGTTAAAACATAAGATAAACTTAACCTATTTACATATTTTCACGTCAACGTCAATCGGGATAAGATTAATCTTGTGTGTGGGCGTTGATAGTTACGGGTTTTTGTATGAGAACCTAAGCTAACATCAACTTTTTGCTATTAGAGAAATGTGTGGATTCACTTTCTATTTTCGGTGTTTCTGTAAGGAAAATGGATCTCGGTACTATAAGCACGGGATTTGTTTCAGTATGGAGGATGGCACCGGTAGCTTGGACCCTGCTCCCGATGCCAGTGGACTACATTTTTTTTTTAAATATTTTAATATGCTTATAAAAATGAAATGTGTTAAGTGTTTCTAAATACTCGTACATACATATTAGTAAAAAATTACACCCTGACACAGGACAAATGACCGTGCTCATCACACAAACATTTGTCTTGGGTGGAAATCGAATAACGCTTCGGAATAGATAACAACCCCCCTAGCCAAGTTACAACCGTTTCGTATCGAATTCCGTTCTGCAATCGGTAGGTAACGCCTCGGTGTCAGCAATTGTAGAAAACGATAAGTTGGTAGCCATATTGACGCGCCTAAGTTGGCCGCTCGTTCTACGATGTCGTTCTACAATAACAAAGGATGTAGCGTTGAACATTGTAGAAACGATAACAATTCTTTTTTTTTTTTTTTTAATTCATATAAACCAGTGCTTGACTGCGATCCCACCTGATGGTAAGCAGCGATGCAATCATTGATGGTGAGGCGCACTAGTTTATTAAGAGCCTATTCACTCTGGCCTTGAAGACACCTAAATTATAGTTGGACGGGAAGACCGCAGCAGGCAAATTGTTCCAGTCCTTCGATGTACGCGGTATATACGACGAAGCGAAACGCTTAGTCCGGACCGTTGAAGTTTCAACAACGTAAGGGCGGATACTCGCCGTACGTCGGGTTGTCCGTTCATTAGATCATTTTAAACGATGTGAACTTGGCTACGAATTTTCTATTCGTTTGTTCTGACCACGTGACTTAACGTTGAGATGATGTCATTCCCATACATTTCGACTAGCGTTAACGATTGCAGATTATCAACTTGGCTAGGGGTGCTGGTAACGCATATCAGCCGCAAGCGTCGTTGTGCACAATAATAAACGTAAATAGATCTATCTAGACTCTCATCCAATTTATTTATTTATTTCATTTTCATTTAATCTATTTTTTAGGGTTTTGTACCTAAGTTAGCAGGACCGGAACACTTATAGGATCACTTTGTTGTCCGTCTGTCAAAACCTTTTTTCTCATGAACGCGCAGAAGTATGATGCTTAAATTAATATCAATACTAAGGTATTTACACTTCTATGTCAACGTAGTGTAAAGATACGGCCGTTTAGGCGCATATTTTGAAACTCATTAGGAAATCAAAACCTAGTGGGTATTCCCCGTTGACTTAGAATCCTGAAATTTGGCATGAAGCAAGGTCTCGTAGCACAAATATAGGAAAAAGTCAGAAAACTGTTTTTACGAGTAATTACGTCACAAAAAAATACCTACTTTATGTGATTCGGCAAAATTTTCGAGACTCGATTCGGGAATTGAACTATTTACATAGGTAAGTTTGTACGGAACCCTCAGTGCACGAGTCCGACTCGCACTTGCCCAGTTTTTTTTTTAAATAAAATATCGTCTACTCCAGAAATTACTAACGTACCGTGCATATACCTTCCCGTCAGCACAAACACTTAAAACAAATCGCCACTCAAAGACGCATCAATCAAATCTATTATAATCCTCATACCAATACCAACACGTCCGAACGATCGGCGGGCGATCAGACGAGTGTCCCCGCTTCCTTGTAATATGAAAACAATCGTATCCCTTCCGCGCGAGCGACACGACGCATGCGCTGTGATTACCATACAATGTGTGCGTGCGTGGACGCATCAATGGCAAAGGATTAGAGGGTGACCATGGTTGAGGGATTTTTTTCTGAGACCGGATTAATAGTCGTTGCTATTAATGGCTAATTGGTTTCACCGACTGCTGAGTATTGGGCCCCGAAGAGTAGAGGGAGTGTCTTACTTTTACTGATTAAATGTTGTGGAATAGCACAAATTGAGATACTTTTTAATCGTGGCCCTAGTAGGATAATTTTCTACTATCACGCGAGTGACCATAGAGAACAATGGTGGCCGAGTGATAACGGACCCGACTTACTAGTTGTAGATCGCGATTTCAAATCCAGCCAGGCGCACCACTTTGTTTGATTTATTTCATCACCACCGCTCTCAAAACGGTGAAGGAAAACATCGTGAGGAAACTGGCATGTACTAGAACCAAAAATTCGAAGACATGTGACATCCACCAACCCGCACTGGGCCCGCGTGGTGGATTATGGCCTATTCCTTGTCCAAGAGAGAAGGCCTGAGTCCCAACTGTGGGAATATTATAAGGCCGACTATGCTATGCTATGCTAAGTGAGTGAAGCCGATAATGGCAGTTTTATTTTTAAAATAAAATAAAATTAGAAAAAATTTAGAAACTTCAAAATTTCACGTTTAAGTAGGTACGATATTTATATCCCATCTGCGAAATTTTCTTTATGATTTTTTCAAATTGCGAAGTTTTAATTCAAAATACCACTCTGTTGACGTTTTTTACTTCATCTATTAATTAATCGTTAAAGCAATTTCGCCGTCTTGTTCAAAAGTAACACTTGACAAGACTTGATAAGAAATTTAGCGAAAAAAGTAAAACTTTTATCAATTTAATTTTTTTGCCTAATTTTTAGAAGGAAATTTCGGAAGTTTGAAGGAAAAGCCGTACATTTTCTTATTCCTCTTAATTAATGTGAAGCGTTTTTCCAATAACGTCAACACTCTGAGGCACACGTGTATGTTCCACGTGCCAAGTCCCAGAGGTGTATTTCTCGATAGCAGGGGTCAATTACTTAGGTACAGAGATGACACTTTAAAATAGATTGTTCTACACCAGTGGCTTTCAACCTCCTTTTGACCTGGGTCCTTTATGTTTATTTTTTGCTAATGTTGACAAAGAGTTTAGAGGAACTGTTTATTATTATTACATGTTGCCTATACTAACAACAAACTAACCTTAGAAAAAACTTAACTATCGGGTAGTTTGTTATTGGACAGTGAAAAGTAAGTTACCTAGAATACTCGAAGTGGTTCTACATTAAGATCTTATGACTTTTGACGGCAACCAACAACTTTTACTATGGGAACAAACCTGAAATCGCGAAAAAAAATCAGCTGTTCAGTACATTTATGTTTGCCTAATGTACTGAACAGCTGATATTTTTTTCGCGATTTCGGCTTTGCTCCCATAATAAAAATTGTTTGTTATCATGAGCACAATCACGTGTTTAAGTATCGTACACTAATTGCCAGTCACCCTATATAACAGCGCAGCGTCGTTACGCCGCTTTGAAAGTTTTAGTTCCAATAATCACCGCCAGTAGCGCTACATAAAAACCAAAATGACGTCACAATCGACAACGGTGTCACAACAATATAGACTACGAAATCTGTCCATGAGATTCCGACCTCACAGTCACTCTAGCCTAGACAGCGAAGCACATCGGTCGCTCACCCCGCCCTCTGTTTATCCCTCTGACTGTTCACCTCACAAACGCATCGCATTGCACATTGCACGGATGCCTCAGATATTTGTTAGCTCATAGTTTGTTTCTTTCGTCCTTTTCTGTGTCTTAAGCAGACGTTATAGTCATTTGTTTCGTTCTAGGAGGTAAGGAATGTGTGCTGTTTATTTTGCATGGCAATTTCAGAATTTGAATTGTTTAGGTTGCATTAAACGTTTTCAACATGTGATAAAAATCATCATCATTTCAGCCAAAAGTCGTCCACTACTGGACATGGGCCTTCCCTGAGAGTCGCCACAATGATCGGTCCTGTGCGTCTCGCATCCATCGGATTCCCGTGACAATAACCAGGTAGTTGGTCCACCTCGTGGGAAGTCTACCAACGCTGCGCCGGTACTTGGTCGCCTCTCCAGAATCTATCAGCCGCATTGACCATCTCATATACGAGCATTGTGCCCTGCCCACTACCAGTTAAGTTTGGCGATTCTTCGGGCTATGTCCTTAAACTTTGTTCTCCTGTGGATATCTTAACTATCTTCAGTTCTAACCGACACTAAACAAAATTTAAAAATACTTACTTGTCAAATTGACAACGAGATGTAGATAGCTCTGGCTGGCTGGTAGAAGTTCGTGTTATGTTCCACGCAAGGCAAAATTGACGAGGTCCGCAAGTTCCAATATCGGCAAGAGTTAATGACTAAACCCATCTGTGTTCCTTCAGTACCTTTTTGCATTCAAAAACTGTTCTAAATGGATCCTAATCTATGTTTAAAGCTCTTATTAAGTTAACAGACTCCGCACCCAAGTTGGGCGCAGCAAACACAATCTCCACAGATGGGGGTTCTCGGACGGTTCCGATCTTCAGTGTTTGTGCGGCGTTTCTCCGCAGACCATGTCCCAACTTCGATCCTGCATCACGTGCCCTCTTACCTGTTCACGTAGGGACCTAATGACAGCATCAGCGTACGGCATTGATGTGGCCGAATACTGGGCCAGGCAAGGAATTTAACTAGTTTTGCCATCGATACGCTAAGGAGAAAAAGAAGAATTAAGTTAACGACTAAAAGTGTGTCAACATTTGCAAACACACTGCTCTGGTTTTTTTTACTAGCAAACTTTACATACTTAATTACTTTTTAACAGATGTTGACCACACAAGACAAGCTAAAAAAATGAATGGTAAAACAAATAATTAAGTAACGAAAGCAAAATTTAAACTTTGGGAGCCAAGTCAACCGCATTTGGAGGGATAGCATTAGGAGGGATAGCCTTTAAATAATGTTCCCACTGCTGGGACTCAGGCCTCCTCTCTAAGAGAAGTGATGGGCCGTAATCCAAAACGCGGGCCCAGATCAGATTGGTGGATGTAGTATTTTCGAATTTTTGGATTCTAGGACATGCCGGTTTCCTCACGATGTTTTCCTTCAACGTTTTGAGAGCAGTCGTGATGCTCAATGTAACACACACGCCCAAGGCACAAGGTTACCGACATAGCCCGAAGAATCGCCAAACTTAAGTGGCATTGGGTAGGGCACATTGCTCACAGAACAAATTGTCGATAGAGACAAAAGGTTCTAGAGTGGCGATCAGGTAGCGGTAAACGCGGCGTTGGAAGGCCTCCCACAAGGTGGATCCATAACCTGGTGAGGTTCACGGGAATCCGATAGATATGAGATGTACAGAACCAGTCGATATGGGGATACTTAGAGCAAGTCTATGTCCAATAGTGGACGTCTTTCGGCCAGGATGATGATGATGATGGACACACACGCTTGCCTAGGTTTTAACCCGCAACCTACAACTCGTAAGTCAGGGCCATCAGCACTGGGCGTCATCTGCAGGAGAATACCCTAACTTCCTAAATATTGTCCCTTTTTAGGGTTCCGTACCTCAAAAGGAAAAACGGAACCCTTAGGATCACTTTGTTGTCCGTCTGTCTGTCAAGACCCTTTATTTCGGGAACGCGTGGAGGTATCGAGTTGAAATTAAAACCATATAAGTATTCAAATCTGCTGTCCTTTGAAGCTGTGAAAAAAATCAAACTTCTGAGTTAACGAAAAAATAAGATACGGCCGTTTATGTCGTAAAAAAAACGTATATTTCGACACTCCCAAGGGAATCAAAATTCATAGGGTACTTCCCGTTGACCTAGAATCCTGAATCCGTTACGATTCGGAAAAATCTTCGTAACTCAATTCGGGAATTGAACTTACTGTTTTCATAGGTAAGTTTGTACGGAACCCTTAGTGCGCGAGTCTGACTCGCACTTTCCTGGTTTTTTTTTTTTGTTGGAAAAGTATCAAATAACTTCTCTCGCTCAATGTGGACCGAATGGCAGTGTCAGAATTTTACTAACTCTATCCCACCCAAGTTCTCTGGTCTGGCTATCAAAAATAAGGGGATTCAAGTTGAACTGAGTCGATACTTCATGGTGGAACAGCTGCTCAACCTCTATTAAGCACCAGTTCGCGTATAAAGTAGATGAATCTATTGAGAAACGAGCCAAGGTTACCATTAGCAATGATACACTGGTCGAGTTGGTGGTGATAAGTTTTGAGCGTCGACGACGAGTTGCTAGCCTGTTTGTTTTATATTGGTTAAGTTTTGGGATATGTGCGTCGGAATTGCATGGTTTAATTCCGTGAAGCCCGGGTCATCATCGGACCACTAGACGTACGAAGATGCACCACCGGTACTTGGTAGGAATGTTTTCCGTATGCACAAAATATTTTATTAACACTTTCATCTTCGTGCTATGTCGGTCGAAGAATCGCCAAACTTAAGTGGCAATGGGCAGGGCATGTCGCTCGCAGAACGGATGGCCGTTGGGGCCCAAAGGTTCTGGAATGGCGACCAAGTCCCGGAAGACGTAGCGTTGGAAGGCCTCCTACAAGGTGGACCGATGACCTGGTAAGGGTTGCGGGAATCCGATGGGAACGAGACGCACAGGGCCGTTCATTGTGGTGACACTTCGGGGAGGCCATTTCCAACAGTGGACGTCTTTCGGCTGAAATGATGATGATGATGAACACGTTCATTGTGCGTACAGCTAAGGACTAGATTCCCTGTCGGAGTCTGTTTCCTGATAGCTACAACCTGTGGGACTTAGAGGGAAAAAGTTACTTCTAAATAACCGTACTCTAACGTCGTCCACAATATCGCTTACCATGACATGAAATAGTGGTCAAACGCGAGCCTATCATTAAAAAAAAACTGCTTTGTACACATTTATTACTTCCGCGACTTCAACAACCAGTAATTAAATAACTAACAGCAATAAATTTGTATAATTAAAACTAGACAGAAAAAAAACTTTCAGTTACATACCTACATACCTAATTAGTATAGGCTATTACACAAATGCAAACAAAAATACATGATCATAAAACTAAATGTCAAAATACGAGTTTCGAATTTCAATTTGCTAATAAATTGTATTTTATTTTCTCTTAGTTTTATGTGAGATCAAAGTCACCGGCGGAATGCTAGAGAGATAACAATAATTTTATGTTTAATTAATTGTCTGTCGAAAGGCTAAGCTTAGACTTTCTTAGCTTACGCTATGCCACGGTCGTGACGCAATATTACCTAGTGTTTCGATTTCGATGAGTATTATGTTATGTATTTTCAAAGGTAGCAATAAAATTTAAATGAAAAAGTTTTTTTGAGATGTATTGATGGTAAATCGAAAAAATAACAATACATATTTATTTTTATTTTTGTTACGATATATTTGATTCCATTCTTTTAAGAGCGTAATTTCCGAGGTATATTTCCATACAACCGCTCTTACGTGATTATGACGTAATTACACATCTTTCTCCAGATATTTTGGAAACACATATGTCAACACACATGTGACATCATAAAGTGTAAGACTAACGCAGTAAAAATGTGCTATTTTGTGTGAACTTTGACCCTTCTTATTGTATTCATAAATTAAAAAAGTAAAAAAATATAACTGTAAAAAACTTGCACATTTAGTCCGATTCTGAATGACGATTTTTTTTTCTAAAAATTTTAAAGGTTTAAAAAATACACGAATTTTTTGGAACAAGTGTAATTAAATATTCGAGTGAATGATGGAATTACCGAATGTCAACAGAACATTCAGGTGTTATCTCTCTTTTTTCGCATTGCCTCTTTATCAAACATTGCGTTAGATGAGCCAACAAGCTTTTAAACCACGCCCGGGTTGATGATAGATGCGTCGGGAAGGGCCCTCTTAAAGGCACAGTTTCCTTACATAAAGCCAAAGAAAAGTGTAGTTTTAGGCTGCTTTTCCTCCAGAGATGTGCTAAGCAGCTATGCTGCGAGGATATAATAGCGAAGCTGTGAAACTATGTGACCGTTTCCACTGATACTAAGCTGTGCGAGTAAGATGTGCTATGAAGATGCGCTGCCGCAAAGTAGCTGCGCGAGGAAGATGCGCAGTTCGAGCTGTGCGATGTATCGATAGTACGGAAGCGGCACATAGCTACACCACTCGCGACCATCCATAGCACGCATCCGTAGTATGCATCCATAGCACACATCCATAGCACGCATCCTTACATATAAAAATCATAGCTTAGTTGAATCCGTTTCCACAAGTGCTAAGCTATATAATAATATTCACACAACTATCACACAACACCGTCTAGTCCCAAGCTAAGCAGAGCTTGTGTTATGAGTACTAGGCAACTGATAAACATACTTAAATATTTCTAAATACATACATATTATTATAGATAAATTACATCCAGACACAGAACAAATGATTGTGCTCATCACACAAACATTTGTCCTGGGTGGGAATCGAACCCACGAGCTCCGGCATAGCAGTCAGGGCCACTAACCACTAGACCAACAGGCCCGTCAAAAACACCAATAAATATGATTGGTGGATATCAAACGCATCCATAGCAACGTAGCATAGCACATCTCTTGTGGAAAAGCACCCTTACCATCAATAAGCAAATTCATGGTTAGTTTGTCACTTTTAAAACTAGTCGACGCTATTACTTCCTGGTATAAAAATGTATTTAAATTATGCTGTTGTTAGTTTATAATTCTAATAACGTTGACTGCATATCTTGTAAGACAGGGACAGTTGCATTATTATTGTGGTTATCGACTTTATAATTTCTTCTGTGAAATACTCCATTAAAGTGTCACATATTTTATTACAGTCACGATATTCGCTTGCTACTGCTCTTACACTGTTCTTACATAATATCTATTAATACTGTAATATGAAAATATTGTAACCATTTTTTTAAAGAGTGACCATGGAGTTTCTTGCCAGTTCTTCTCCATAGGAAACGACCAATTTGGAACCGTGCACTAGCTTCTGACGTTTTATAAGTGCCCATGTGCCTATGTGAAATAAAAATATTTTTGATTCGATTTTTGACTCATGTTATTAAAGTTTATGATTCACGTTGCTACACTAGTTTGTAAGTATTTCTATTCCAAATTGGTAACTAGGAGTTTTAAACAATTGAAATCTCAATGACAAAACGGTTTGACCGATTTTTTTTAAACTTTCTGTGTGCATTTGGTAGGTCTGATAAAAAACTTTTTACAAAAAAAATTACAACCGACTTCAAAGTAAAAAAAAAACACGGAAAAGTGCAAAATAACTTTAATTTCGGAAGTCGGTGTTTCTATAATAGTTTTGTCTCTTCGTTATTTAACACCGACTTCCGAAATTAAAGTTATTTTGCATTTTTCAGTGTTTTTTTTTTACTTTGAAGTCGGTTGTATTTTTTTTTGTAAAAAGTTTTTTATTTTACACTTTTTAGTTATGGTACCACCATTAAAAAGTACCCCTCAGCCAAACTTAAATACCTTATAGCCAGAGTGCATCTCATGATAATTCTAATAATCCCAAACACGGTTAGATTACATTAATTTATTACAGAGTTCCGGTGCCTAACTTCAGGCTTCATCGTCAGATCAGTTCGATATATTCCCCTCTACTTTTAGTCAGTCATCAACTACACGTATAAACAAAGCAATTTTCCTTGTTACGATGGTTCTGCTGTGATCCTATGAGGAGTTCTGTTCCATATCTTCGAAGTTCATGATCAGAGCATAACAATATTTCTATGGGACCAACTCGGAACCATAACCTTAAAATCAAAAAAAGTAATTTCAAAATCGTTCTACAATTGACCGAGAAATCGGTGAACATACATAAAAAAATAAAATAAAAAACATACATTCAACCGAACATATAACTTCCTCCTTTTTGAAGTCGGTTAAAAATAGCTCGTAGGCTATTGTGTACCATCCTATCCCCCATCTCCCCGCTAGTTGTAATATAAGAATGTACTCTTCGGCATAATATCATCATTTTCTTGCCCTTTTCCCATGTTCCTTGGGGTCGTTCCACGGGTTTTTTTCTTCCAATTTTGAAAAAAGGTGGTAAATCATCTAATGACATCTGCCCTCTCGTGTCAGACTTTTACTGACTAAAACCCACTCCTGTTCCTTCTTTGCCCTCGTTCCAGAGCCCCGGGGTTCTCATTCGTATCACCTATGGCCCTAGTAGGCCTTGACCCTGCTGAGCCCTTACGGTTGCTGACATCTCCGTGAGGTTCGCGTGAAACACTACGCGCCGTCGACGACTTGGGCTCGGTCCGGACGGTTACCGGACTGTCGGACGGCAAGCTACTCATTGCTCGCCGTCCGCAAACCCGCGCCTACGGTGGCCGGAAATCGGGATCGGATTTCCGGCAGCTAGGGCGTGAGGGCCATTGCCTCGCGCGTGCGGCCGCCTCCTTTGCTAGCATTACTGCTTCGCAGAAGGAGGCAACCGCTTGCCACTCCTCCTTGCTCCGGACCATGGCCTGTACCAAAGCCCGGCGCGAGAGATCGTAGCCGCCGAGCGCCTCCACGAAGACACGGCGGTGCTCTGCCCAGGCATCAGGCCCTTACATATCACTCCTCATACAATCTATCCATTTTTTCTCTAGCCTCCCTTTCCCTCTCTGTCCATCTATACTCTGGCATAACATAAGCTAATAAAAAAACAACCTAAAATAAATCTCAATTTGGCCAAACTTCCTAACAAAATGAATGTTGGCAATAATTTTTGCGACCAACTTTCTACGCGAGCGGTTCTTCTGTCAAATTGAATTAATTTTATTTATCCGACTAGTCTAATCAGGCGGGTTTTGTTATAATTAATGGCATCATCATTAACAAGTGATTAATTTCTTCCTACTAGGTACATATTATTACAAAATTTTGGGTGCGCCTGAGGCGTTAGTGATTTTGCTATGTCGAATATTGGCTTTCGGCTCACTGATTAACGTGTAGGTTGAATTTAATTATAATTATCTAATAAATAAAAATCTCGTATCATAATGTCTGTTATCGAAAATCTCCGAAACGGCTTGGCCGATTTTTATGTTTTTTTTTTTGGGTATATTAAATAGGCGGGCTTGAAAATAGGTCGTAGACTATGTTGTACCCTCCTACCCTTATCCCCTATTTATTTCTTTGATATTTTATATGAACAGAACAACGTCATTTTTGTCAACGTCAAATGAAACAAATTAAAATCACAAGACAAAAAAACTATTTACAAAAAAAAATAAAAAAAAATAACCGACTTCACTAAAAAAAACACTAAAACGATCAAAATAACTTTAATTTCGGAAGTCGGTATTGTTTGTTTCTTAATTAAAACTGACTTCCGAAATTAAAGTTATTTTGATCGTTTGTGTTTTTTTTTAGTGAAGTTGTTTTTTTTTTTTTTGTAAAACAGTTCTTTATTTCAAACATTTTTGTTGCGATACACCTATATCCAGAGTACCTATTTCTCATGACAGTTCCAATTAACCCAAACACTGCTAGGATACATTGTTTTATTATGAAGTTCCCGTGTCCACCTTCCCTTCCGGCTCCATCATCAGAACATTTTGATAATACCTTATTAAAGCCAAAGTGCATCTCATGACCATTCTAATAAGCCCAAACACGGTTAGGATACATTGATTAATTACGGAGTTCCGGTGCCTATCTTCCGACTCCATCATCATCATCAGATTACTTCGAGGATACCATTTTCAACATAACTATTCAGAACCATTCATTTATTTGTATTGTCATAGTTGCTTAACTATCTTCATTGTGATATCTATGTGACTATCAAGTTCCGTTAGCCATTTCTGGTCTTCTTCACCAGTTCCAATTCATCAAGTGTTACTTTTTGACTGTAAATGCTTAAGTCCTCGATGAAAATACCAAAATAACTATATAACTATATAGTTATTTTGGTATTTTCCTAAAATATTTGAGGAGTTCCCTCGATTACTCATCAGAACTGGATTTTGAAAAAAATGGGACCAATCTGGAATCCTTGAAGGGAAAAAAAAATTGCAAATCGATCCATAAACGACGGAGTTCTGAGGTAAAAAGCATTTAAAAAAATACAACCGAATTGATAATCTCCTCCTTTTTATGGAAGTCGGTTAATAAAACTTTGGGGGTATGTGGAACAGAGAGTAAAGTCCCGCAAACCTCCGTTGTAAAGTGAGGATCCTCCGGCCAGACGGGATGTTATGTCTGGTGGGCAGCTGCCCGATAGATGATTTCGGGCTGTTCTATATGTTCAAATCGCGCGGAGAACTTTGATTGCGCGATGCAGGATTAGTTCTTTTTGTGACGCCATAGATGTCGCTACAAAACCATAGTCCTTTATAGGCTTATTTTACTTAAATACTTCAAAACTTTTTTACGGCACTTTATAGTCGTTATATTACCATGCTGAGTAGGTGAATCATTCACCGAAGACACATTTCACAGACAGCATGATACTAGCGTGCCAAAGCGATTATTCAGCCCGGTACATCAGGGAAATCAGCTTTGCAAGTTTTCCGAGTTGTTGTTGTTCGTTCGACGCGTTCGGCTCAGATAAGTGTGCGTACGCCTTTATTTGATATTAATAATAATACCACTTTCCATTAAAAGCGTCTAAAAGGGCCTCTGCGAGTTGGTTTCGGCTCCTCGTACGCCTTCCAAAGGTCCAATAATAATATTCCACAACTGTCACACAACGCTGTCTAGTCTCAAGCTAAGCAGAGCTTGTGTTATGAGTACTAGACAACTGATAAACATACTTATATATTTCTAAATACATACATATATAGATAAATTACACCCAGACACAGAACAAATGATCGTGCTCATCACAAAAACATTTGTCCTGGGTGGGAATCGAACCCACAACCTCCGGCATAGCAGTCAGGGCCACTAACCACTAGACCAACAGGTATAATTGATAAATGATTGACAAAAACTGATCAGTGTGACATGTTACACCACAAAAGTTACTTTCTACATCATCCAGTGATCGCTTCGACATACTTAATTAGTGTTAACTAGCTCATAATTAGTCGCAATTTGTTACATTAATTGCACACAAGAAGTATCATGTTATGGTTGCCAAGTTTTTATAATATTATGTAATACTTTCTAGAGAAGTGTAGACTGAGTTAATTCATTATTAGAGAGAAAAGTATAGATAGCGGCACGAATCTTGAGCGCTCGGCGAAAGAGCTGGGATCGCTTTGCGCATCGTACACATCGGCGAGCCAATCACTGTACAAGGATTGCATTCCCCGCCCCCGCATCTCTTTTCATACCACTAAACAGACCCGATATTTCACTTCTGCGTGCTTCTGCGCAAGTAGAAATGAAGAAGTCAGCGCTCAAGATCCGTGCCGGTATCTATAATGTTCTTTGACAAGGTTTTTAAAAGAACCTAGCAACTGGGCTCGCTTAACTGACATCAGCAACGCGTTCCAAAAAGACCGTTGTATTTAGATAGCGGGGAAAAAAGTAAGAAAGAAAATCTGTGTGTTTGCCACACACTCATACGCACAATGTAGGAACAAATATATGTCGCATCAAGGGTGGCCGAGATGCGAAGCATCAGGTCTTCATCACGATCCGACATAGTTCTTGATAAGTGTGGGCACTGACTAGGGTACTCGAACGAAAGATAATTTGAATCAGAATAATTTTATTTTGATAACGGTTTTACAAAAGGAAACAAACACGTGCGTTGGTACTGAGCGTATGCCGAGGCTGTCCGAGGTAGAATGCCGCACTTCTCAGGCTTCCCTCCAGTCCTCGCTGCATCCCCTCTACCGACGATCGTGTCCAAGCGGTAGGGCGCCGCTTGCGTTTCCGGTGACGATATTATTAGTTTACGGAACTAATTGTTAGATGGCGCTGTCCGTCGCACCCTTGCGCCATCAATCCACGACACGGCCATCCCTGACTAGCACCCGTCCTCGGGTGTAGTACCTGGGGACAAAATATGCTCAGAGAGTAAACTAGCTCGGCTATCCTGCCAATACACACAAAGGTGGCTGATTCTCATTAGTACTTTATTTCTTCTAAATCTAAGTACAATAATCAACTTTCACACCTTAAAATGCCTCGTAATTAAGCTTACGTACACAGTGCTCCCTGCACAATATAATTCACTAGAAATGATCCGACCACCAAGTTAAAAGGAATAAACAAGGTAATTCTAACAATTCTGTTTCTTTACCATAATTCATAAGCAAAGCATATTCAACTCATTAACTTTCCCTACATTCTGTGCACCAACACAGACCCGAATCGCACCAACGATTCGTTACAGACCCATCGCCTCATGTCACTCATGAGGTGCGGTCTAAACACACATTGAAATCGCACCAACGATTCCTTTCAGACCCATCGCCACATGTTACTCGTGAGGTGCGGTCTAGAGTTTCGAGTATGAGTATACAAGCCATTCTTAATCAGATTTGGTTTCACTACCACTGTCATCAACTATGACATCCAATTCTCGAGAAACTTGGTGATCGGGGATCTTCCTCACACGATCATGGGGGTTTTTGTAAGTTCGCTTAGAGTCAAGCGCCCTTGGTAGGTATCTATCCCCGTCTAACAAGTCAATAATCTTAAATGGACCTTTGAATTTAGGATCTAATTTTGTTTGATTTCTTTCCTCATTTTCAATCAAAACATAATCATTAATAGCCAACTTAGAAACCTGAGACTTTTTTGATCAAATCGATTTTTATCATAATTTGCATTTTTCTCAATATTCTGTGTCGCTTGCTCTCTAAATTAACTCTCATCTAATCTCATCTAAATTAACCTCTGTCACATCATCATCGGCGGTCACTCATCTCGTTTACGCACCAACGTAAACGAGGATAACTCACTACAGGGGTCGCACCAACGACTCATCTCGTTTACGCACCAACGTAAACGAGGATAACTCACTACAGGCGTCGCTACAACGACTCATCTCGTTTACGCACCAACGTAAACGAGGATAACTCACTACAGGCGTCGCTACAACGACTCATCTCGTTTACGCACCAACGTAAACGAGGATAACTCACTACAGGCGTCGCTACAACGACTCATCTCGCTTACGCACCAACGTAAACGAGGATAACTCACTAAACGTTCCAATTCTAAAGCAGCAGTGATTAAATAGTGCCATGATCACTTTACCCACCTGCTTCCTATACATCTAATTCAACCGGAACCTCATGTTTTAGTATCCCTCTCTCTGTAGGCCATACCAACGTCTGCCCCCTGCGGGAATCGAACCCGCAACGCGCAGCGCAGCAGTCAATCACTCAACCACTGCGCCAACCGTAAATTATGAAGTTTCAACAAAACTCGAGATGTATCCAAACTCTAAATTTCTTTTAACTAACCTACTAATTCTCACTACTGTTCATAGTACTGCTAAGTAAGTTCAATTAAAGAAAATAAATTAACATCAAAATTTCTATATCGTTTCAATATCAGAATCGATAATCAGAAAATTCAAAGCATAACCGTCAATTAATTATCATGGTAACTTCACCACAAAATCAATCAAACTAATCCAAAACACTAATCATTAATCTCTGGCTACTCTTAGTCCAGTAACTTCTAGCTACTCAACTATTCCTGCGTATCCAGGATTGCCAAGTCTCCCACGACGTTATTGTTTCCCACAATATGTCCCAGGTTTGATCATAGTTTGAATTGAATTGAATAACGCGTAATTACGGACTACTGTGACCGCTAGATACCGATTTCTATTTAGCTACGGCTACAGAACAAATCACCAAGAGTCCGATCATCATGTAATCTCAATTAAATTACGCAAGTAATCTGAACACACTAAACCAACCCTTCAATGTAACAACACTGTGTTTACGTTTGCCGTGAAATAGTGATTACAGACCTTAAAGTGAAAGAGAGACAACACTCAGCCCCAGTCGTTAATCATAACCTCAGATCAAATTTGTAGGGTACTTTGCAAACTAATATGGTCGATACCTATCACAATGTTATTTACACTAAGCTTGCCACTAAGTTTTGACGCAACAAAATCTTTGATGAGAGAGCTTTCGACACCAGAATCATAATAAAATGGATATGACTCACCAGATTCATCAGCGTACTGCTGGGATTGCCAACATAGCAAACTTCAACACGTCTCGTTGCGCTTTGCTGCCGCAGGCGCTGCCCCAGAACTGCTCGGGCCTCCAGCCGCACCGGTACCTCCATTGTTGCTTTATGGCATCAGGAACAGACGACGTCCGAAGGCTGCTTTGGTCTTGAAGAACTTCTTCTTTGGTCTGAAGTGGTAACATTGGTTGCCTTGCCCAAGGTGATGATCAAGGCACTTCCTTGAAGTGGTACTTCAGATAGGTACAGATCCACTGTTGTATGCCGGACACGTGCGTCTTCATCCGGCTTATCTGGGTCAAATTCAGGCAAAGAAATACGCTTGGTACTTGCCGGGCCCTTGATGGATTCTATCAGGGACATCATATTCTGGTTTTGAGCAGCCAGCAGCGTGCGGAGTAAATTCTCGTCGCACCGTGACATCATGGCTTCATTCTGCAATATTTCTTGAGTTTCTTTAGTTCGAGTGTATCCCACTTCTGATGTCGCATCAAGGGTGGCCGAGATGCGAAGCATCAGGTCTTCATCACGATCCGACATAGTTCTTGATAAGTGTGGGCACTGACTTGGGTACTCGAACGAAAGATAATTTGAATCAGAATAATTTTATTTTGATAACGGTTTTACAAAAGGAAACAAACACGTGCGTTGGTACTGAGCGTATGCCGAGGCTGTCCGAGGTAGAATGCCGCACTTCTCAGGCTTCCCTCCAGTCCTCGCTGCATCCCCTCTACCGACGATCGTGTCCAAGCGGTAGGGCGCCGCTTGCGTTTCCGGTGACGATATTATTAGTTTACGGAACTAATTGTTAGATGGCGCTGTCCGTCGCACCCTTGCGCCATCAATCCACGACATATATATATATAAAAAAAAAAAAAATACATTAATAGCATTGTGTGTCTTACGGCTGCGCCAAATAGGTCCAGTCTGTTAAAATGCTAGATAAAAACGTAGCAGTTACCTGACGCTGGTTTTCAACTGAACCTCAAGCAAATCTCTAGATTACATGATCAACTAGCGAGCTGAGGACGCAAGCAGTTTTAGTTTCACCGGCATTTATTAATAACAACCATATGTCAACACAAAAAAAAACTGGCCAAGTGCGATTCGGACTCGCAGACGAAGGGTTCCGTACCACAATATTAAAATCGAGCAAAAGCGCCGATATAATAACGTTTCTTGTACGTAAGGGAATAGGTTCGCATAGGTAAGTTAAAATTGAAGTAGGCTTCAATTTTTAACTTTATTTTAATTTTATTATTTGTTGTTGTAGCGACAATAGAAATGCACATTCTGTGAAAATTTTAACTCTCTACCTCTCTGGGCAGAGCAACGCCGTGTCCTCGTGGGGGCGATTGGCGGCGGCGATCTCTCGCGCCGGGCCTCGCCTTACAGGCCATGGTCCGGAGCGAGGAGGAGTGGCAGGCGGTTGCCTCCTTCTGCGAAGCAGTAATGCTAGCAAAGCAGGCGGCCGATCGCGTGAGGCAACGGTCCTCACGCCCCAACCGCCGCGCCGCCGGGATTCCGATCCCGATTCCCGGCAACCGTAAGCGCGGGCTTGCGGACGGTGAGCAATGGGTAGCCCACCGTCCGACCGTCCGGTAACCGTCCGGACCGAGCCCAAGTCGTCGACGGCGCGTATTGTTCCACGCACGCCTCAGGCAGATGTCAGCAAATCGTAGGGGCCCAGCAGGGTCGAAGCCTACTGGGGCCATGGGTAGTGTGAAAACGAAACCCGGGGCCCTGGGACGAAGGCAACGAAGGAACAGGAGTGGGTTTTTCGTCAGTAAAAGTCTGACACTATCTCTCGCTCCGCCCAAGAGCGCGATTTGTCATTAGATGATATTCCCACCTAAAAAAAAAAGAAACTATACCTCTTACGGTTTATGAAATACAGACGAACAGATGGAAGGACAGTGAAGGCATAGTAATACCCAGTAATAGTAGTCCCCGTCCCGTTGGCACCAGGTACGGAACCCTATAAAGCAAAGCATGCATCTTATTAAGTTTTTTTCTCAGTAAAGATAAGAATTTCGCAAGTCTTTCAAAACCAGTTTTTCTCATAAGACTTTTACAAATTACTAGTATTGTAACTCTACACTAGGTTATCATACGTTTCACGATTAGTTTGCCAGTTAATAAATTACAAACGACTTCAAATTAATTGTTACCTGATATTAGTTATAATTTATTTACTTTTTCGCGAAACGAGAAAGGAAAGGACTGATATATGTAAATCAGCGACGGCATAATAAACGGGACGAAGTTTTTTATTCGAATCTTTGTTAAGGGGAAGTTTAACATCTAAATTTAACTTCCTATTTTTTTTTTTTAGAGCTAATTGTTCAACAGTCGGACAAGTTTTACGGTCTGCACTATAAATATGTCTGATATATTCTTCGTATTTCCAAACTGAAATTTCTAATCATTAGGTACTTAATTTTTTTTTTTTTAGTCGGAAAATTATCATATGACTTCTCTTGTCATCCAGGGTGAAGCAAGAGGGCGTGTCAGACTTTTACTGACTAAACTTACCCAACCAACTATCCTACCCAAGCTCTTGAATCTGGCTCCCAAAAAGTAGTAATCTGAAATGATACTTCACGCTGGAACAGCTGCTCAATCATTATTAAGCACAAATTCGACCGTGTATGGGAGCATGCTTGAGTCCTTCAGTTGCCTTCAGTTACTTTTTGCGTTCCAGGGCTGTGGTGACTCTTTTCACTATCTCTTTCTCCCTTTTTTCTTTTCTTTTACCTATCTGTAGGCTATACAAATTTTTTTCCGCGCGGGGATCCGCTACACGTATCGTAGCAACAATCGCTCAACCGCTACGCCAATGGATGTTTGGCGTCATCAACACAAAATTTAAAAATTATTTATTTTATTTTGATCATACGATATAACAAGAAAAATAAAAACACTTAACTAATTAAAATTACATAATATATACACAATAACTCCTACCTAAAATATGGCGTCAAAAAATTCCTCCGCATCGCTGTCGACTGGAAGTGTGCCCAAAAGACTGGCAGCATTGCCACGTTGTATGGCAATGCTTAATCTCTGACCGAGGTAAAAGCCAGCCCTTTGGTCACGCGAAGTGTCAACTAGCCGTTTGGATAATTCTTTAAAAAGCACATGTGCACTCGGACCCCACGGCCCAAGAGTCTCAACCCCAAACGGCTCAAAAATATAACTACCGACGAGGTTGTTATATTTTCGCCGCTTGAGGTTCTCCGCAGCCGCAGCGGCAGCACCAGCACAGCGCGACGAGCTAGGAAGATGGGATGGCGCAAGAGTGTCGACACAGGTAGCACCATACCTACTTAAGGCCTACCCAAATTTAAAAAAACAAAATTCAAAATGTTTTTATTTTACTGTGTACATGGACGTTTATAAAACGTCAGACGCTATTGCACGGTTCCAAGTGGTCATTTCCTATGGTGAAGAAACTCCATAGTTACGATATACCCCTTAACGACTATGCAAATCACATCGAAGACAACCTATTATTTCACTGTAATATTATTTTGATTAACTCGCTGTACGATTTGTCTCTATCAGTTTCTAATTAAAGGTTAATGCTCATAATTAAATGTCTTGTTTGACAAGATGGCGGTTCGAGAGAATCATTAATTTAGACCGGAACATAAGGAAAGGGGAAGGCAAATAAAAGCTATGGGTTTATATAATTAGACTTCGGTCGGGTTTTATTTGATTGGCCTTTGATTTCATTAATATTTGAGGTAACATGAAGGGCTAATAGATACCTAAATCTACACTAAAATTATATAGATTTGTAAAGTTTATAATTTTGTTCATCATCATCATAATTTCAGCCGAAAGACGTCCACTGTTGGACATAGGCCTCCCCAAATGTCGCCATAATGACCGGTCCTGTGCGTCTCACATCCATCGGATTCCCGCGACCCTCACCAGGTCATCGGTCCACTTTGTGGGAGGCCTTCTAACGCTGTGTCTTCCAGTACGTGGTCACCATTCCAGAACCTTTCGTCCCCATCGACCATCTGTTCGGCGAGCAATGTGCCCTGCCCACTGCTACTTAAGTTTGCTGATTCTTCTGGCTATATCTGTAACCTTGGTTCTCCTATCTATCTGTCTATCGATCTATCTATACTAATTTTGTTTATGGGAAGTAATCTCTGAAACTTCTGAACCGATTTTGAAAATTCATTTAACAGTATTATGGTGCATTATTCCTGAGTGGCATAGGCTATTTTCATTGTTTTTCATACAACCACTCTTACGCGATTATGATGTTATTACACATTTTTGATTAGACATATTGGAAATACAGATATCTTGTGTGTCGCTACAAAAACTAGTCCTAGACATCTTCACGATTCCCCTCACCAGGGCATCGGTCCACCTTATGCGATGCCTTTTAACGCTGCGTTTTTCGGTACAAGGTCACCCTTTCGGGCCTATCAGCCATCTGTTCTGCGAGCAATATGCCCTGAAAACTGCCATTGGTTCATTCCTGTTCACCATAACACAATCAACTTATATGCTAATTAATAAAACGAATTATATCGTGATTGTTTATTAGCCATTAAAACATTGATTAGGTACCCACATGGAGTTGAGCTCAATATGTCAAGGTTTACATAGGTCGACGTACTTTCTAATGGATATGGTAACCGTAGGCTCTTGTGGGTTTGCATCCGACAGTATTATTTATAGGTTCGATGTTTCTTCTCGGGGTAGTCAGGCAGGTAGGAAACACCGGCCAAATAGTCCTATCTTTTACAACCTATTAGCAAAATAAATATCATTACTAGTGTCTCACTTTGTAAGGTACTAGTGAAACTTCTCAGTTCCGCACGGGTGTTACAAATCATTAAAATTCTTTTATCTAAAAAAAATCTGTCTATTGATGAAAACCGCATAAAAATCCGTTCAGCAGTTTTTGAGTTTATCAAGAAAGGTAGACAGAGAGACAAACAGACGCGGTGGGGCATCGTTTCATAATATGCAAGGATAAGAATGGGTATCCGGGCGTCAGGACTCAAGAGTCGCAGGGCCATCTCCGGCCATCGTGGGCGCGGGCTTACGGTCGGTGAGCAAGCAGTAGCTTGTCGTCCAATCGTCTGTAAATCCTCCTTCAATGTTAAGAAAAATAATGCCATAATTTACCCATATCAGCACCTAAAGATACAAAGACCTGATATTCGTCCATTATGAAAAAATATATGAGCAAATACACCTCCGAGCATCCAATTAACAGGTCCTACGTCCTTTGTGAGGGAAAAAATATCTTTGCTAAAAGAAAAAAGATAAATCCGAAAGGAAAAATATAAGATACTTACCTACTTTGTGTACAAAATATTTTTCTGAATAATTCTCGTCTAATTATGAAGGTATTAGGTACTTTCTTGAAAGAATATTTCTGTGTGTTTCGGTATCACCGCTGGCTATGAAGTAGATATGTGCTTGTTTTTTCTTATTATTGTGATTAAGTTGTACGGAGTTTTTGGCGGAATTTTAATGAATGAAGTTCAGTGGCTGTTTTAAATATTCGAAAAATTTATTTCTAATGGATATTGTGATGTATAAAAAACTACAACCAACTTCTATAATTTTAATGAGTTAAGTGTCTTTATTTTTCATGTATAAATAATCATGTTTAGTTGTACTAAATAAATCAATAATCTGTTAAAGTAATACCTACTTAGAATAAAAATCTCAAAATCCAGTAATTGAAATTTTAAAAATTAAAAAAAAAAAATCACTTAAGTATGTAAAAAAAAAAAACACTGAAAAGTGCAAAATAACTTTAATTTCGGAAGTCGGTGTTTCTATAATAGTTTTGTCTCTTCGTTATTTAACAACGACTTTCGAAATTGGGACCACCTTGGAACATTTTCAAAATCGGTCCACAATTGACCGAGAAATCGATGAACATACATAAAAAAAAACATTCAGCCGAACATAGAACCTCCTCCTTTTTGAAGTCGGTTAAATATTGGTGTAGTTTAAAATCTCAAGTGTTTACACAACTGGACAATGTGTGGAATCATTGAAATAGGCGCAATCTCGGTAAGTTGTAGCTAAGAATTTTATTGTAGTATAATGAACCACCTCAGCGAAGCTTTCCGAGAAGGCTGTCTTGATACATTTGCTACCAAATACTGCAAAAACAATAGAATATGTTACATCTGCATATAGAACCGAATGTTAGAGATACACAAACCCTGCGATGACAGATCAGTAAAAAAGTCATCATCATCATCTTCCTGCCCTTGTCCCGTGTATTTGGGGTCGGCGCAACACGTTTTTTTCTTCCATTCTGCCCTGTCACTCGTCATGCTATCATTAACTTCCTTTTCTTTCATCACTCTTCACACAATCCATCCATCTTGTCTTTGGCCTCCCTCTCTCTCTCCATCCATCCACATGTATGCTCATAACTCTTTTAGTAACATGGGTTTCATCCCTTCTCTTTACATGACCATACCAAGACAAACGATTCTTCTTTAACTTATTAGTCACTGGCGCCACTTTCAAATCAGTAAAAAAGTGGTTATACGAATAATACCTACTTTTTATGGGTGTATGGATTGGCGACCGCGTACCGGAAGACGCAGTGTTGGAAGGCCCCTTACAAGGTGGACCGATAACCTGTTGAAGGTTGCGGGAATCCGATGGATGCAAGACGCACAGGACCGTTCATTGTGGCGACATTTGGGGAGGCCTATGTCCAGCAATGGACGTCTATCGGCTGAAATGATGATGATAATGATGGGTATACCATACCTACAAGCTGTATCTTCGACGGGTATTCCCATCGGTAAAAAAGATGAACTTCCATGTAAACGTCCTTTACCAGTTTCTGGTAGCAGCTTTGCTCACGTGAATGTATAAAATTATCCCAAGGAAACATACTCTCAGGATAAAAAGCGTACTACGTTTTTTCAGTGTTCAGTTATTTGAGCATGAAGGAGTGACAAACATACAAACACATACAAACGTTCGATTTTATAATATTAGTGTGATATTGTCTGTTATGGGATTTTTTTTAGGTAGGAAATCATCTAATGACATCTCCCACCCTTGGGCGGTGCGAGAGGGCGTGTCAGACTTTTACTGATTAAAACATACTCCTGTTCCATCTTTTGCCTTCGTTCCAGGGCCCCGGGGTTCGGGGTTGAATTCCCTGCCGTAGTCTGGGTTACCTGACAACTACAACCGGGGGGTCTTTAAGTCAAGAGTGTATTGGTTAGTTCTAGGTAAGCGTATTCCATCGTCAACTACATCGTTGCTTTCTATCAGGTGAGATAGTGGTCAAACGCGAGCTTATTCATAATAAAAAAAAACCTGTTGCCAATTCCACTATACCAGAAGGCATCTCATACTTTAAAAATCACATTCAAGTCGCAAGCTCATCTCGGTGGTAATCGGTGTCAAAAACTTGTCAATATGTAAAAAATAGCAGGCATTGGCCCTACTGGGCTCCTTCAGTTTTGCTAACATCTCTTTGAGGCACGCGTGGAGCACTAAGCGCCGTCAACTTGAGTTTGGTCCTTACTGGATGGCCAAACAGTGAGCTAACCATTGCGTGTTATCCGCAAATCCATGCTTGCGGTGCCTGGATATTGCCCTGCGACTTTCGACGACCGGGGCGTCATTCCCTCACTGTTGCATCTATCTCTTTCGCTTGCATTTCTGCTTTGCAGAAGTAGGTGATCGCTTCCCATTCCTTTCGCTCCATGCCGTAAATCTTGAAGTCTCTCAATAATAATAGTAAATATATTGACTTGGCTCGCGAGGTTGTCGACATGTGGAATGTGGACTCGGCGATCATTGTACCGATAGTCGTGTCAGCCAACGGCTTAATATCCAGGAACCTCGACCAACACCTTAGGAGGCTCTCGTTAGGCGACTGGATCAAGGGCTTGATTCAGAAAGCTGTACTTCTGGACACGGCTCGTATAGTTAGGAGGTTCCTCTCTCTGGAACCCTGGCCGCCAGTAGCTTGGACTCTTTTCCCGATACCGGTGGGCTACTATATTTTATATTTTTAAATGTTTTGTTTTATTTTTTATTGAAATATTTAAAAATATAATTTATAATTTTGTATGTAATTGAATAAACGGAATAACAATAAAAAAATACAATTGGTATTACATTGGCATTTCATTGAATAATAACATATTTGTCAATTAGACATGCATTTTCAAGCACACAGAACTGTCAGGCAACACTAGTCTTTAAATTCAATAGGCCTTTGTTCAACATCGACCTAGTAATTAAGTTATCATTAAGATTCCAAGTAACTGTCGTCTGGGGAACTCACATAAAGACAATTTCATTGCAGCTAGTAGAGCATGAATTTAGGCGAGGCGTTCTAGGAAATACTTCGCAGAAATAATATATTTGTTGTGTAGTATTATAGTCCTTTTCCATCATCTATTCTGCCTGGTATATTGCTTTGATGACTTTCTATTTAGAGAAGTTTAATACTCAAAAAGAACATTTGACCTAAGATGAAAACGATGGGCTCAAACGTGGCCATATTCTCACTAGATGGCGTTAAATTAAACAATTTTAGTTTTATTATAGCGACATCTATGATGCAAAATAGAAACTGAAAGAATTCAAAATCCTGCATTGCGTTATTAGAGTTCTGCGCGCGATTTGAACATATATAACAGGCAGAAATCAACTACTGTAATCAGTTGCCTAGATCAGAAAAACGAAGATATAGAGACAAAAAATTTCGGCCGAATAAATTTCGTACACCCGTGTGTACAATACGACAATTAAGCGTTTTTCAAGGTCATTCAAATTGTACAACCGTATGTACAATCGGCGCTCGAGGGGTAGGGGTAGGGTTTAAGACGTTCTTAAGTAGTGAAGCGCAAGCAAATCAATAATAATAATAAATATTTTGCTTTAGTGTATGTGAGAACAAGCCAGGCTCTTATCTCGAGAAGTGCCAATGAGTCTACGAGCAATCCTCGAACAAAAAGATCTGCAAACTTAAAACACACAACACTCGTTTACAGGAATGGACAAGTCCGCACTTCCATATTACCATATCGGCATTAAAAATAAAGCGTACTTTTACTACATGAGTCACGGTCTCCCAGACCGCAGGGAAGGCCATAGCGTTTTATTTTCCTCTGTAATTAGATACAAAGAGTCGTTGTTTGACTTGCAGTATTGGACACAGATGCGAAGCGTTTAACCGAGTGGTTCAAGGACTTGGCTCTGTGTAGTTAAATGCCAGTTTGTTTGTTTGAAAAGTAACCATCGACGATGGAAAGAAAACGGAAAATGTTGCCTTAATTTTTTTTTGTTTATGTCTGTTGATAATTACAATAATATTCCACAATATCTAACACAATATATAATATTCCTCAACTTTCACACAACGCCATCCAGTTCCAACCTAAGCAGGAGCGTGTGCTATATGTACTAGACAACTGATAAACATATTTATATATTTATAAATACATACATATTATAGATAAATTACACCCAGACACAGAAAAAACGATCTTGCTCATAACTAAACATTTGTCCTGGGTGGGAATTGAATCCCGCCCTCCAGCATAGCAATCAGGGCCACTAACCACTAGACCAATAGGCCAGTCATTATATTATTTATATAAATGTACTAACTGACATACAAGACAGAAAAATGCGACAACCTTGCGACTACCATTGTTTAAGAAGGTCCTTTTTCATTCGCCTATCGTCAACATCAAGCAAGATTTGAAAGCTTGTTACTTCATCTAACACAATCTAACGCGATGTTTGACGAAAAGGCAACGCGAAAAAAAGAGATTACGCCTGAAAACTCTGGTAGCATTCGGTAATTCCGTGATTTAGGTACTCGAATATTTAACAAAACTTGTTCCTGGAAATACGAGTTTTTTTTTTAAATTTTTGAAAAAAATTGTCGTCATTTAGAATCTTGATTAAAATTGCAATACTTTGTTATACTTTATTTACTTTTTTAATTTTTGAGTAAATTATGAAGTGTCAAAGTTCATGCAAAATAGCAGATTTTTAGAGGTCTTTACTGGATTAGTTTTAAACAAATTTATAAATTGATTTCAATAGAAGCCTAGGTAATATCTACAAGATACTGTGTTTCCAAAATATTTAATGAAAAATATGTATTAACGTCATAATCGCGTAAGAGCGGTGAAAATGTATGTCGAATTGCATCCCCTTAAGACATCTTTCTTCTTCTATTTTTAACCTAACAGCTACAAAAAGAGGCTTTTTTGTTTTTGTATAAATTCTAATAAAAAGGACGTATGACAATGCTCTATGAATTAATGAAAAACGTCAAACATAAAGTGATAAAGGACTGTGTGGAAACGAAAAGTATCAAGAATTACTTGAATGACCTTTATAGACACACACGGGCACTAGATAAGGTGTACACCACAAATTTTTAATTAGTACAAATACTTAAAGGGCTTATTAGAAAACGTCTTGTTATTATTTAAGTCAAGTCAAGTGTCAAGTTTGTTTAAGTCTCAATAAATAATATTCATAAACAGCAAAGTTATTAGCGTTCTTATATTCTTTATTGTACATAATTTTACAATTAATTAAAAATTAGACAGCTGATGTACAAAGGCGAGCTTAACCCACAATTGAGTTTTCTTACAGCAAACCTTAAACCTGATTATATATTAGCGTTTGTATATATCCCAAAATGTCACTTAATTTATGGAAATACTAGCTTTTGCCCGCGGCTTCGCTCCCGTCAACTGACTACTATATCCAACTCTACCCAACTCTACCCTACACTACCCTACTCTACCCTACTCTACCCTACTCTACCCTACTCTACCCTACTCTACCCTACTCTACCCTACTCTACCCTACTCTACCCTACTCTACCCTACTCTACCCTACTCTACCCTACTCTACCCTACTCTACCCTACTCTACCCTACTCTACCCTACTCTACCCTACTCTACCCTACTCTACCCTACTCTACCCTACTCTACCCTACTCTACCCTACTCTACCCTACTCTACCCTACTCTACCCTACTCTACCCTACTCTACCCTACTCTACCCTACTCTACCCTACTCTACCCTACTCTACCCTACTCTACCCTACTCTACCCTACTCTACCCTACTCTACCCTACTCTACCCTACTCTACCCTACTCTACCCTACTCTACCCTACTCTACCCTACTCTACCCTACTCTACCCTACTCTAAAAAAAAAAAAAAAAAAAAAAAGTAAAGTAAAGTATCCTATGTCCGTCTCCTGGTTCTAAGCTACCTCCCTGCCAATTTTCAGCTAAATCGGTTCAGCCGTTCTTGAGTTATAAGTGAAGTAACTAACACGACTTTCTTTTATATATATAGATGGTACAGGCTATGGATTATGAATGAATAAATGACGATCAAAATGAAAAAACACTGCGCGTAGTATTTTCTAGTACTCAGCAATTGTTATGAATGATTGATTATATTATGAATTTGCCAATTATGACAAATTTTCGAGGATAATTTTGGGATATCGTTTTTTTTTTTACTTTTGACTACAGAAATATGATCAGTAACGGGTACGTATAGAGCCCCATTTATTTTTGTACTAATTATAAAATAGGAGTGCAGATAGACAGACAGACGGACGGACAACAAAGTGATCCTATAAGGTTTTCGTTTTTTCCTTTTGAGGTACGGAACCTTAAAAACGAATAAAACGACCTGATCTTGAAAATACTGAAAAAAAAATATCAGCGCAGCACCTATTAGATTTACAATGGTAATTTCTGTCACCTAAGACATTTTGTAAACCGATGACCTGGGGGGTTACCATGACGTTTAAAGTAAGATTGTTTTATTCCTATTCCATTGTGGGTAAGAGATGGCGCTAGATAACCTGTATAGCTCTGTCTCTTACCCACACAGAAATAACAATGAAACAATCTTACTTTGAACGTCATGGTACAGGGGTAAGTGACAGTTGTTCGGGAATCCGACGGATGCGCTGTAGCGGTCGCCATTATGGTCGTGGTGGCAACACTTGGGGGAGGCCTATGTCCAGCTGTGAATATTTTTTGTCTGAAATAATGATGATGATGAAGACTTTTTATTTAAAAACCACACTTGACTACCATGATACTTCAGGGGTTAGCTTTAGAAAACTATTTACTACTTACCATCATTTCAGGAACTGAGCAGCTCCTCAGCAGATAGTAAGCTATGGAAAAATCTCATGAGGCTACTTATCTATACAAATATTATAAAAGGGATACAGTTTGTTTTCTTGGTTGTAGAAGGTAATCTCTGAAAGTACCGCTCAGAAGGCTTACAGTCACCCAAAGGGCAATGGAAAGGGCTATGCTTGGAGTTTCCTTTCCGCATCAGGAATGAAGATATCCGCAGGAGAACCAAGATTGCCGACATAGCTCGAAGATTCGCCAAACTTAAGTTGCAGTGGACAGGGCACATTGCTCGTAGAACGGATGCTCAATGGGGCCGAAACGTTCTAGAGTGGCGACCGGAAAACGCAGCGTTGAAAGGCCTCCCATAAGGTGGAACGACGACCTGGTGAGAGTTGTGGGAAAACGGTGGAAGCGAGACGCACATGATCGGTCGTTGTGGCGACGCTTGGGGGAGCCTATGTCCAACAGTGAACGTCTTTCGGCTGAAATGATGATGATGATGATGACTCAGATTACGAAAATTTTTTCACTGATGCTGAGCTGCTTTATTCCTGAGTGACATAGGCTATATTTTATGTACGCGGGCGAAGCCGCGGGCAAAAGCTAGTAAAACATAATTTTACAATTTATTATAAGGCTAGCTACTGCCCGCAGCTCCGCTCGCGTCTAATTAGTACTTTTATGTACACACAAACACTTAAAACTGAAGAAAAAAAACAAATATAGATAGACGAGCACAAAGGTGCTGCCACGGTGCTGCTTATTTCAAACGAAATTTCTTCCAGCAGAACTGCGACAGGAGAGTTGGATGAGAAATGTAGAATTGTAGATACAGTGTGTATAAATAAGTTAGAAAAGTAAAAATAAACTAAATTATCTAAATTCAATCATAAAATGCATACAATATAATATGAATAACAATAAATATCTAGTCTATGTATTAATCTAGGATATAAGCTATCCTAATAACAAATTTCATCTCAATCCATTTAAACATGAAGAATTTTTATGTTTCTTACAAATATACAAACTTTCATCTTTACAATATTGTCGTGATAAAATAACAAAATTTTAAAACTTGCTTTGTCATATAAGGCGTTCTTTTAATCACGAACTACAAAACTCTTCAATTAAAACAATAGCCCCACTCAACAAGCTCCCTTAGTCCTTCACCCTATAGCTATTAAATGTCAAGACAAGGGCGTCTTTTAAAAAAAAAACATCAACAGCCTTATTCTGCAGATTCCAGTTACATTCACTCATTGCCTCTCCTTTTCTATCTATCAAAAGAAGAGAGAGACACAGACAGTCTTAAATGAAACAGCGACTCGTTCAGACAGAATAAGGAAGTTATTCGGAATTGTTTTTATTTTTAATTTGCAGTAACACTAGCCACTGTAACATGTAATATAAATACAAAATGAGAAGTGGTTTTGATTCATAAACTGAAAGCGATTAAGGATACATCTTCCGAAATATCAAAATCAGTACTTTTTTTCTTTGTTAGTCGACACGAGTTAGCACAGGACGTTTCTTATGGAGATTAAAGTCAGTAGCGGGGATCGTAGCCCAAGATACAGGATAGGTACAAAGTAGTGATGCAACGGAAGTATCTTAACTAAAAATAATCATAAAGTAAATCTTAGCGGAAGCGGAAGTGTTAATACTATGAATAAAAAACACAATATTATTTTTTTAAGATTTGTTTTAATTAAATTTGTATTTTGTACTTTATTACTACAGTACTCGAAATTAAACAGAGACGAATTATATTTAATAAAAAGTAATTATATTTAATGAATAAAGTCGCTGTGAAACGTATGTGTACCGCACCCCACTTCCTACACGACTTTTCCGTCGTATCCAGTCATCTATGAGCCCCCCACCCCCATGCTCCTCGTTGTATTCTTCTGTTAAGAGTTCTGTTATAAAGTTTGCGAAGCCAGAAACGGAAACGGAAGTGAAAAAGCTTGCGGAACTTCTGCAGAAGCGGAAACGGAAGCAGAGTTATGTTGCAACACTAGTACTAAGGTAAATGGGTCAAGCACCTCACCTGGCTTAAATGGGATCAAGCACGCATGTTATACAAGCGAGCTGCTTGGAATCGCCAACCACCACCATAGACCCTGTCAGAGTTGAGAGAAGCCGCCATTAAGAAATAGGAAAGGGTAGCAAGGTTTACTGGGCAACTCGATCTTTAATATGCCAAGGATGATTTCCAGGTATGTTAAACCTAGAGGAGGTTTTTTTTTAATAATTTTCATTAAATCATCCTTCTTCTTTGTATCATTATTTCATAGGATTGTTTGATTAATTTTTATTTAACTACAAAATAGTATGAATTTTTATGTCGCTCAAAAGTTGTATATTGTTATTGTACATTTTATCGTAATAAAAAAACTTGAGTAGTTAAACGAAATTTTCTTATGACGTGTATACAGTTTTATCCTTATAACCGTCAGTATAATAAACTTATTTATATTAACTCATTCGGAGAGAACAAAAAAAAATAAAGTTTTTTTGAGTTAATAAATAACTGTTGAGCTTATAAATAATATGTCACTATCACCCAGGCTGCTATATAGCGTTTCTTAATAAATGGGCTATCCAACACTTAATTTTTTTAATTCAAACCAGTACCTAGTTCCTGAGACAAGAGCGTTCAACTAACCAAAGAAAAAAACTTCTCAGCTTTATAATTATTATTAAACACCTATAGATTTTCAAAAACTTAGAAATACGTTGCAATCCTCATCTACGACTTCATGTTGTCGGTTGAGTTTCCAAAAATAGCAACTTTTTTTAATTTTAATCAATCACATGATGTTTGCATGCCCTTTGCAGGGACATCATTAACTGGTCAGCCCCTTTGAAAAGGCATTTAATACTTATTTGATAACTCAAGAATATACCTACGAGCTCAGTCATAAAATTTAAGTTTTTAAAATCGCTACCGCTCATGGGTTGCCCCGCACCCCCGTGTGAGTCAAGTTTGGTTTACTTTCGCGCACGCGCCATGTCAATTTCCTGCTGAAATTTGATAGCCTGTGTTTTAACTTCCGCCCATTGATTGTGCCAATATGTTTTATAAAAGGGAGAGTGGAAATATTAAAAGTAAATCTTTTAATACCCGAATGCTGTTTCTTTACTTAAGAGCGTCCTTCCCGAGGTACATTTTTATACAACCGGTCTTACGTGATTATGACGTTATTACACATCTTTCTCTAAATATTTTGGAAACGCAAATATCTTGTGGATATTATCTAGGTTTCTGTAGAGATTAAATCATAAATTTGTGTAAGACCAATTTAGTAAAGACATCTGAAAATCCTGTGCGTCTCCAATCCATCGGATTCCTGCGACCCTCACCAGGTCATTGGTTCACCTTGCACAGGACCGGTCATTGTGGCGACATTTGGGGGAGGCCTATGTACAACAGTGGACGTCTTTCGGCAGAAATGATGATGATGATGATCTGAAAATCTGCTATTTTGCGTGAACTTTGGGCCTTCGAGCTTCGTAATAAACTCATAAATTAAAAAAAATAAGAAAACACAACTATAGCAACCTTGCATTTGATCAAGTTTCTGAATAGGTAGTGATTTTTTTTTTTCAGATTTTTTTTACCGATATTTTCGAGTGATTGGCGGAATTACCGAAAGCCAACAAAGTTTTCTGGTATTATACATTATACGTATATATTAGTAAGTACTTTTAAAATTAGAAGTTTGATTTTTTCGCAGCTTCAAGGGACCGCATACCTGAATATATTGTTTTAATTTCAACTCGATACCTCTACGCGTTCCCGAGATAAAGGGTCTTAACAGACAGACAGACAGACGGACAACAAAGTGATCCCATAAGGGTACTAACTACTGAAGTAACCGTTACGATATTCTAGAGGTTTGTTATTTAGCTATTGAGGGGTTCCTCAAAATAAACAATTCCTATAAATTCATAAAATATACAGTCATAGATACTTCTTTCTACTGCCTAGCATAACGCTGCTAGTGCTGTGTTCTGGTTCATTGAATTAGAGGCACTTGAAAAATTTCAATTTCTGTTCTGTGAGCAATATGCCTAGCCTACTACTGCCACATAAGTTTGGCGATTCTTCGAGCTATGTCGGTAACCTTAATGCGTTGAGCTACAATATAAGTGTGGACACATGTTTGTTTGCCATTTAGTAACATAAATGAACCAATGAGTACGTTAAAACTTATTTATTTATTTATTTTATTATTTATGAACACACAAATATACAGAAGAAGATATCTTATTATAAAAATTTGTACAAAGGTATTGCATATTTCAAAAAGAAATTTCTTCCAGCGGATGCGAAAGGAGAGATTAAAAGAGATGTAGACTATAGTGTGTAGACATAATCAAAGAAGAGTTTGTGAAATATTAAATTAAAGTAATAAATACTTTAAATAACTATAAATACCTTATACTAAAAATAAATCCATAATATACATATACATATATGATTATCACACAAGAGAGGAAAGATACTGCTCTTTTACTTGAGTCTTAAAGAGTGAAATAGTTTTCAAATCACGAATGCTAGGCGGAAGAGAGTTCCACAACCTTACTGTATGAACAGAGAAAGAATGGGAGTAGTAGCTGGATTTATGAGGAGGGGATTTAAGAAGGTATCTTAGGTGTGATCTGCGAGGTGCGTCGCTAGGGCGTGCGTAAGAAAATCGGTCGCGCAGTTAGGAGGGATAAGATGGGTTGTGTAGGATGTTGAAGAGGAGACATAAAATCCGAGTGTTCCTGCGAAGACGGATAGGGAGCCATTTGAGTTGTTGTTGAAAACTTCTTCTTCTTTTCGTGTCCATGTTCTCAAACCATTTTTTTTTCTGACCAGTATTTGGCAACCTGTACAGCTCTATTATTGGCCTCGTATAGATTCTCAAAAGTGCAGGTGGTTGTGCAGGCTGGGCAGCATAGCAGGTGAAGCATGACCTGTGCAGTGGCTCCAGACTGGCACTGTGTTAGAGATGGGTCAAGGATGCCCCATTTGGCCAGATTGTTTTTCTAGCTGCCATCCTGGTTCCACAAGATCTCTCGCTTAACATTAAAACTGAACAATTGTAATTCCAAAGACTTTGTAAGATCATATTTTGCAGGGGCTCTATTTTTCTAAGTTTCCTCTCAGAAAGAATATAATATTAACAGAAAAATATATTATTAGGACGTGTTCTGAATTTAAAATATCATTATGTCAGACAAATTTTCAACTAAACAAAAGAAAAAAAAATATAAAGCCAAAACAAAAGAAAGACGTTGTTACAAAAACGTGTAACAATAATGCTACTGGCAATACGAACCCATAAATATTCAACCAGTTTCTAAGAGCTCTCTCTTTCTCTAATCCCTCTATAAATGTAAGAAGAGATAGTCGCTTGTAGGGAATTCATAGGTCTTTAATACTGGCTGTATACTTCACGCATCGGAATACTTAGTAATTGTTTATGAAGTGTCATGGAACGATTGCTTCGTAGTTTGAATTTGAATTTGGAACGATATTTGAAAATGATGAGCGTGACGTAATAAGAAAAAGAAAATAGTTAATGGCCTTAATGGCATCTGTTGGGAAAGAGTAGTTGGACAATTACTATAATTTTGATAGAATGTGTATTGAATGAAGAGGCGGTAGAGAATGTGTATTAAATGAGAAGCTTGTGGCTGTGCAAGGTTCGAATTACATTATGTTTCAGACAGGCTTGCCGTAGTCGCGTCGGTCCATAAATAGAAGATTTTTTTACTATCTAATTCAAGATTTCTTGCTTTGAAAAGGTCTTCTAAGGTCAAACCGTAAGACCTGGCTGTAATTCATAGATTTTTGTCCAGAAAATGCGTACCTACAGAGGTAGAGTTCTACTAAAATAATATCGCTTTTAGCAATAACCTTTATCTGCTCGGTTCGTGCAAATGTCAGCCCGAATTCTATCAAAGTGACATGTGTCACTTTTATTTCTCAAGCATCCGTACTATTTATTGACTTCACCGACATACATATTCATAAAAAAACCAGAACGTACGGTTTTTGTCATGATTTAAATTCATAAAAACCAGGTGGAAAATATTTCTGCTCTTCGAAAATATCTCCAAACGAACACAAACTTACTGTCGACTACGAAATGTCTCCATACATCACACTGATCAGTTCAAAGCTACGAGTGATGTGTTGACTGAAGCATCCCGGAACACTTAGCCGTGTTCGACTGTACGCGTGTTACGTATCGGAAACGGAAATGTATTTGTGTATGTGTGGGTTAGAAATTTTTGTGTGGTAATAATATCTGAAATGTGGCTGACATGCTTGTATGGAAATCGGTGATTAGATCGACGTTTGATTGAACAACAAAAGTTGTAATAAAACATTATAGATTGGGTAAAAATAGAATTACGAGTGTTTTTATTTTGCCAAATTTTGACTAAGATATGTATCACAGTACGATATTATATAATATTAGTGTGCGCCTTAATATTATTATTGTGATTTAGCACACGGGTAGATCATGTCTTGAAATAGGAGCAGTGCCATAAAACAGTGACTTTCTGAAGCCTATTCCTCGGTAACGGCTAGGTTAATAGGTTTGAAAAAAAAATGTTTATTATAGATTCATGTACAACAAACCATACCACAAAAGAGATGGAGTGACGATATTATAAAAACAGCAGGAAAAACATGAAGCAGAGTGGCCCGAGAAAGGTCAACGTGGAAACGACTGGAGGAGGCTTTTACCGCTGTCTAGCGGTCCTTGTACAGACCAAATATATAATTATTATCGATTAAAAAAAAACAAGTTACTTATAAAAAAAATATATAAAAAAAATTGTAAAAGGAAAATAAAACTATTTTTATTATTTTTTTATGTACAACATTATCAACATATGATTTTTACGTGCAATTAATACTTTTGTCTAAAACAATGTTTTAATTAAACAATAAGTTCAACCATTTTTTAAAATTGTTATTGCTTGTTTTTCCTACTCCTTTCAAACGGCTTTAAGTTTTAGAAATATGTATATATATATACAAAATAGTAGCTGGTTAAGTGTTCTTTAGAATGTACACAGTATAATGTAAATCAATCAATACTTCGCAAAGAAAATGGTTTTAAAGGTCAGCGGGGCTGTAAAAAACATACACACACTTGATCATCATCATCATTTCAGCCGAAAGACGTACACTGTTGGACATAGGCCATCCCCAAATGTCGCCACAACGAACGGTCCAATGTGTCTCGCATCCATCGGATTCCCGCGGACTCACCAGGTCATCGGCCATCTTGCGGGAAACTTTCGGGAACACCCAAATACTCCGAAATATTTTATTCCGAATTTCGATGTTCCGATTTTCAAAAGTCCGAATGTCATAATACCTAAGAATTATAATGTCTATTATTCAAAATCACGAAATTAATTTTACCGAAAGTCGTAAATGCGATTTGTTAGTTTTCCGATTTTCATACGTTCGAAGAATCAAATGCTCGAAAGGTTCTCGGTCCGAAAAACGATATTCCGATTTTCAATACTTCGAATAACTAAAAGTCAACATGTTGTGCTACAAAATTTAGTGACAGAAACGAATCGCTGCAAAACCGACTTCACGCAGTCTTCTCTGCCCTACCCCTAGAGTGTAATTTAAACCTGCGTAGGCGCGGAGGGGTGGGGCGGCCCGCGAGCTGAGGAGCAGGTGGTTTGAAGGCCCGCCGCCGCGGCTGAGGCTGGCCAGCGAAGCCGGCCAGCAAGCCGAAGCTGCGGTGGTGAGCGTTAAAACCATCTGCGACGATAAGCTCGCGTGGGGCCGCCCAAACCCCGCAGCGCCGGAGCCGTGACAGAAACAATGCTTGCTGCATGTTGCATGCTGCATGCCTGCTTGCATGCTGCATGCCTGCTTGCATGCTGCATGCCTGTTTGCATGTTGCATGCCTGCTTACATGTTGCATGCCTGCTTGCATGCATGCTCGAAAACGCATCTGTCATTAGTTTTTTAATTCTACCCCTTCCTACTATACATAATATGATACATCTCTCTGACGAGCAATTATGTGTTTATTTGTCTTGCTATACAGTTTTACAAGGCGTTTTTATTTCGGAATTGGAATCGGTATTTTAATAATCGGAATTCGTATTTTTGATGTTTCGAATTATCATTCAGTCGGACTTTTTGTTATTCGATCTATTGAAACTCGGTATTTTGATAATAGTAATTATAAACGATAGGAATATTGAAATTTAGGAATTATAAAAATAGGAGTAATGATAAGTCGGAGTTGTTATATTCGGAATTTTGAACCATTCGGAATTATGAAAATCGGTATTTTGAAATTCGTATTTGTGACTGTCGGAATAAAGTTTTTCGTATTTATGTAGTGTACCCGAAACTTTCCAATACTGCGTCTACACACACATACAAACTTTATCTTTATAATAAAAGTGTGATAAATGCAATTACGCCATTACCAGAGCTCGGAATTAGGTAGAGTATTCATGTACTTGCATCGAAATGTTGATATTAATGTGGATCTTCCCGGGTTTTCTAATGGAAATTCCGTATGGCCAACAATATTACAAATAAATAAAAATAAAAACTCAGAGATAGATAAGATAAATAAAATAAAAATAATTAACATTCAATTTTTATTAGTATTTTTCATTGAAAAAGATCTCTCTACGTCAACTGAGGTGAGGTTAACAAATTTATACACTTCCTCCTCCTCGTCATTAATGCAGGAAGAAATTTTTTCTGCTATATTTCTAGTGTCATAAAAAAATCTGCTCTTTAAAATTAATCTCGGGATTTGAGGCATATCCACTTAATCTTTCGCTGTATGAAATCGATATAAGTACTTAAATAACTCTACCTAATTCCGACCTCTGGTTATTACATATTTTATTATTTTCTCACGCGTGTCATGAAGAGACTACCGTATTGTTTGTGCAAAAGGTCAGTTGTTACGCAAAGTTCAACCTTTGCACTCAATTAAGACTTTCCACATCGTCACGCGACTTGTAAATCTGTGGCCCTTTTTTTCTGATTGTTTTCCACCACCAAAAGCGGTGGCCCAGTGTTAGCGGCCTCAACTTGCCAGTTAAAAACCTCAATTACCTCAAGTTGCGTCGTTAGTTCGAACCAAAGTAGGCGCTTTACTTTGTGGGATTTATTTCATCACCACTGCTCACGAAACGGTAAAGGAAAACATCGTGAGGAAACCGGAATGTAGCATAGCATAGCATAGTCGGCCTTAAAATGTTCCCACTGTTGGGACTCAGGCCTCCTCTATAGGAGAGGGAATGGGCCGTAATCCACCACGCGGGCCCAGTGCGGGTTGGTGGATGTCACATGTCTTCGAATTTTTTGGTTCTAGGACATGCCGGTTTCCTCACGATGTTTTCCTTCACCGTTTTGAGAGACAAAAGACCAAAATTACGAAGATCTATGGCATCCACCAATCTTTATATATAAGTGGTAGATCTCGACCTGTTTGCCAAAAGACGTGTCACAAGTGTCACCACAACTCTCGGTCCTGTGCGTTTCGCATTCATTAGATTCTTGTGACTCTTACCAGGTCATCAGTTCACATTGTCAGAGGTTGAGAGTAAAAGAGTGGAATTCCCTGCCGGAGTCTGTATTTCCTGATAACTACAACCTATTGGCAGGCCAGGTTCTACTCATTTTGAACGCTCTTAAACCTCTGATATTTTGTTAAAATTGACTTATTACCAACCGCCGGGAAAAAATCAAAATATGATATAAATTAGTAGTCTCGATAAAAAAAAATCGAGAATCTGATCCTAACTTACGATTTCAAACGTGTATGTCTACGAGATTACGTTACAGAAATATTTGAATGTTACAAAAAAAGCTTTTTTTTAAAAGGGCGACCCTTTTAAAAAAACAAGAATCTTAAAAATAAAACCTCTGTTACGGGGCCGCAAAATCGACATAGACTCGGGCGGAGTTCATACAAAATACTCAGCGACTACAACTGGCTCTTAGGGGGATGCAACTCGACATACATTTTCACTGTTTTTCGTACAACCGCCCTTACGTGATTGTGACGTTATTACACATTTTTCATTAGATACTGTGTTTCCAAAAGATATTATCTAAGCTTCTATTGAAATCAATTTATAAATTTATTTAAAACTAATCCAGTAAAGACCTCTGAAATTCTGCTGTTTTGCATGAACTTTGACACTTCATAAATTACAAAAGTCAAAAAAGTATAACAATAGCCTTGCAAATTTAATCAAGATTCTGGATGACGACAATTTTTTTCAAAAACTTTTAAGGGTTTAAAAGGACACACGTACTCGTATTTCTTGGAACAAGTTTTGTAAAATATTCGAGTAAATCACGGAATTACCGAATGCTAACAGAGTTTTCAGGCGTTATCTCTCTTTTTTTTGCGTTGCCTCTTCATTCTTCATCAAACATCGCTTTGGACTGCGTTAGATGAAGCAACAAGCTTTTACGCCATGCTCGATGTTAACAATAGGTGAGTGGAAAAGGACCCTCGTAAGTCAAGAGTGAATAGGTTACTAGGCAAGCGTGCTCCATCGTCGGCCATATAATCACTTACCATCAGGTTAGACAAAAATATCCATAATAAATAGATTTTTTTTTTGTTTCATGACATTTAAAATTTTAAACTAGTGCTTGACTGTGATACCACCTGATGGTAAGCAGTGATGCAATCTTTGATAGTGAAGCGCACTTGTTTTTTTTATGTGGCGACGTTATGTCAACATTTGAGGGAGGCCTATTACCAGCAGTGGACATCTTTCAGCTGAAATGATGACGATGATTCAATTTCCAATACGGGTTTTCAGGAAAATTTACACCATCAGTTGGCGCCACTTAGCAGTCAGGTCTTTTCCTTTAAAAACGTATAAATGACTTTGCTTCTAACGGTTGACGTTGATATTGATTTCTAACTAATGTAATTAACACAAGCTTTTTGACAGGTGCCTGGACCTGACGCCGCAGTGCTGCCACCTGGTGAATGTCATTTTAAAACACCCTCATTTAATCAACACTAAAACTCGCAAGTTCTTTTATCCAGAACCATCACTCGCAACTTAACATAACCCATCATTAGCGAAGGAGGCGGCAGCACGCGCGAGGGAACGGCCCTCACGCTCCAGCCAATAGGATCCCGACCTCGATTTCCAGCCACCGTAATGTGGGCTTGCGGACGGCGAGCAATGGGTAGCTCGCCGTCCGGCTGTCCGGTAACCGTCTGGACCGAGCCCGAGTTGTCAACGACGCGTAGTGAATATAACTCAGTGTATCTGTAACTTTTAGTTTTAACTTTTTTAGAAGTGCGAACGCCTTCTCTAACTTCTCCCTACATTTGAATAACCACTTCAGTATTTTCTCAGTTTGAGTAAAGACTTAAAGAGCGAACTAGCGAAGTACTTCAACGTGGTTGGACGTGACGAGTTTTACGACACTTATACGCGTCAGAACGTAAGAACTATGTACGTCATACTACTTTGGTGGGTGGTACAAGGCGTAAACGTTTGAGGGGACCATTCCAAAAACTCATTGCTAAAATAGTATCATGATTGGCCCGGTCTAGTGGTTAGTGGCCCTGACTGCTATGCCGGAGGTCGATTCCCATTTAAGACAAAAATTTTTGTGTGTTGAGCACGATCATTAATTTGTTCTGTATTTAGAAATATATAAGTAGATATAATTATCAGTTGTCTAGCACAAGCTCTGCTTAGATTGGGACTAGACAGCGTTGCAGAATATTCTAGAGTCAATTTCCAAAAAAAACAAATAATTAAAAAAAAAATACGACTGACAAATCAAAAAACAAGATGTTTGTTAATTTATAGAAAAGTGAAGAAGGTAGTCAGTCACTCATTGACTAAACACGGAATCTCGGAAACTACTTGATCTATAAAACTGAAATTTTCATCGCAGTTGTGGGACCACTCTGTACCACGTAAAATAGTTTCATATAGTATAAGAAGTCCTGAACCATGAAACGTTTAAATTTAACATTATTTATATTTTATTTCGATAGACTACTTAACGTCCGTAAGTGTGTTCGTGACATCATAGTGGGCCCTAACAGAATACCAGCGCTGCGTTATTTATCGTTTTAAAATAACGCAGCATATGCTGAGTTAGGTGCCTTTTTGGTCTCGCACTGATTATACCTTTCTTTTTTTTTATTGTGTGTCTTTAGTTTATACGATTGTGTGAGTCACGAATAAACGTTTTTTCTTTCTTTCTTTCTTTTCTTCAAAACGCTCCCATTTTTGGGCAGCCGTTTAGTTAAGCAATGGTTGGCGAAGTCCTTCTCTCGAAGTCATTGGTCTCGCCTCGGAAAGCATGTTAAGCCATTGATCTCAACTGTCATTTGTAGACCTCTGATAGTTATTATGGGTAGGCAAAAGCATTTTACGATGGCGGTGCTACAAAGTTTAAGTTTAGGCTCATTAAGCAAAACTTTGACTCCTCACTTAGGTTACAAGTTACAACTTACTATTATCTAATCTGTGTTACAACCATAGCCAATTCAACAACAATAACACCAGTTTCTTATCGTTTAAAACGCTCAAACAGTTTCTAATTCTAAACATTAACTTTAAACCAACTTCAATGGCGTAGACTAGCTCAAAAAATTTGCGCTATTTTGCAATACATTGTCGTTGGTTATGAGATTACTTCAAGAGTTACCGCAGCTCGAGACCGGAAAGGGCAACTGAAGAAACACGGGTTATTTTTTTGATTTGGGAAGTCATTCAACAACTTCTGCTCTAGAGTGGAGTGGGACGGCGTGTAAGATTTTTACTGACTAAAACGACACCTGTGTCCTTCAGTTGCCTTTTAATCTATAGGACCGCGGGTTTCCTTCTCAAAATCGGCTCTGCTGGGCCTCCCATAGTTTTACTGATATCTCTTTGAGGTGCGCAAGGAACACTAAAGGCCCGTTCACGACCTTGCCACTGTGAGCGGTAGCTAAGCACGGGGCGGCGAGCGGTAAGATCAAAATTATGAAAATGTTTAAAGCATGCCACGAGAAGCCACTCATAGCGAAAACGCGCGCACTGACCGATGCATCACCGCTCACCGCGCCGTACGCCGCTAAGACCGAAGTCGTGACCAGGACGTAAGTGCCGTCGCCGATTTGGGCTCGGTCCGGACGGTTACCAGGCGGCCGGATGACGACCCATTGCTCGTCGTCACACTTTACATCTAATGATCTTCTATTAAAAAAAAACACTTTAACAATAATAACACACATATCATATCGCTTAAATTCACTCAACAATGGTTACTAAACAGCTACTTGAAACCCATTTCAACGGTGTAGACTAGCTCAAAAATTTTGCTGACATTTCTCACAGAGAAACAAGAATTTCTATTGTAGCATGTCACTTTAAGGGGTTGTTTACGCCCACGTTGGACTAATGTAACTGAGCAGACGACAGAACGCCTTTTGGCGTAGCAATCAACTCGAATAAGGCACAAAAGAAACGCAGAGACGTATTCAGATTACGCCTTATTTTAGTTCGTGGTATAAGTTGTAGGCTAAAGCGATTTCAGATTTTTTGCCACAGAAAATCAAACATGTAGGGGTTTTATTAATAAATTTTTGCAAAATTTTCATCCATGTCTCAAAGTGGAGTCCAGTCGAGATCAGAATGCTTGTGCGAGTGAGGGTCGTTTGTTTCTTTTTTTTAGGAGAAAGCGGGGTCGCAGGTGCGGGGCGCGGGCGGTAAAACGCTACCATTAGGTTGGCCGCTAAAATTTATAACAAACTGCCAAATGAAATTAGAGAAGTAAGAAAAACAAATATATTTATCAATAAATTGAAACGCTACCATTAGGTTGGCCGCTAAAATTTATAACAAACTGCCAAATGAAATTAGAGAAGTAAGAAAAACAAATATATTTATCAATAAATTGAAAGAATTTCTAGAAGCTAAGTCATACTACTCAGTAAAGGAATTTTTAGATGATAAGTCGATCGGAAAATAATTTATTTTTAATTTTTTTCAATATTATTATTCACCAAAGTTTCTGTAATGACATTTATTAAATATAGTTAATATAATATAGTATGAAAAATAGAAAATTTAATTAAATATAAATTCCCAGATACTTAAATAATAAAATAATTTAATAATAATGACGATGAAAAATAAATAAAAGTACCTGACATAATTTATCAATTCTTACATACGGACATAATAATAATAAATATACATAATTGACTTAAATGAATATATAATTTAATAATGACGAGAATAAAAATAAATAAAAATACCTGACAAAATTTACCTAACCTACTTATACAAAACATAATAATAATATACATAAATAAATTAATTTTAATAATAACAATTTACTAATAATGACGATAAAAATAAATAAAATTTTGACATAATTTACAATTACTTATACAATAGACATAATAATAATAATATGCATACACAATCTAATTTAAATATATACATACATAATTTAATAATAAAGATGACAAAAACAAAAATTAAATAATCGGACACAATCTACCAATACTTATACACATACATAATAATATACATCTATTTGATCTACCTACAATAATTAATTCCATTAATTGTTACTTTGCCGCCATCCTCTCTTCTAACTTTGCTGTGCCCGACAGGGTCCATATTTATCTTGACAATATTTTATACCACCTATGTACATAATATGGAATGCAATAAAGTATTGAGTATTGAGTATTGAGTATTGGTGACAATGTGTCGCCAACTTAACAACGATGTTAAGGAATGGTCATACTTCGTTTTTTACAAAATATTTCTCTTGACAAAAAAGTCTGTTTATGAACAAACGCCAGTTGATTGATCTATTATTTTGCTAGTGTTAAAGTTGCTGGGTTTTGAGAAAGAGGAAGGGTTTTATACCAATTATGTATCCATTTTATTTGTCATCAAACTTAATCCGATTAGCGAAATATAGATCCACTCTGCAATATTATTCGCTCTATTCCAGTTTTTTACCTTTTAATAGAAAAATAACCCGCTGCTACTTACACTACCCTTCAGATCACATTTGAAAGATCGTGTGTGTGTATTTTTAGGGTTCCGAACCTCAAAAGGAAAAAACGGAACCCTTATATAGGATCACTTTGTTGTCCTTATGTCTGTCGGTCTTTCTGTCTGTCTGTAAAGACCCTTTATCTTGGGAACGCGTGGAGGTATCGAGATGAAATTAAAAACATATACTCAAATCTGCGGTCCCTTAAAGCTGTGAAAAAATCAAACTTCTAAGATAAAGAATAAAAAAGGTACGGCAGTTTATATCGCAAAAAAAGGAATATTTCGATACTCTCAAAGGAATCAAAATTCATAGGGTACTTCCCGTTGACCCAGAATCCTGAAATTTGGTATAAAGCAAGGTCTAGGAATAAACCTGAAAGTTTGTTGTTACCTACGTCACAAAAAAAAAAAAAAACTTTTTTGCAATTCGGAAAAATCTTCGAGAATTGTAGTTTGTACGGAACCCTCAGTGCGCGAGTCCGACTCGCACTTGTCTAGTTTTTTTAGTCTTTCACGCTCATATGGTTAAACGAATTTGGTACACAGGTAATCCATGTCCCGGAATAAGATGTAAGATACTTTTATCCCGGGATTTTCTCCTGATTTTTGATTTGAGGGTGAGTATTTCTAAAACTCTAGTTGAGGCCGAAAACCTGTCAAAATTTGGCTTTAATGTAGAGTTTGAAACGTGCTTAACTCAAAATACTCAATTTAGAATCCCGCTCTAAGTGGGATATTTTCTACTTTCATGCATGCGAAATCACTGGTAGAAGTTAGTATTACTATAATAATTACCAACCTTGACCAAACAAACACTTACGTATTTTATGTAATATTATTACTATGACCAGGATGTTGTTTACTTTTTTAAATACAAATGTAGAATGATATTTTGCATTGTCATTAGGCTCAGCGCAAACGGGCCACCGACCACAGACACCAGTGGCTGGGATGTCGCTTGCTACCGCCATATTTGTAACATTGTCAGAAGCGAGCGACAGCTACCGGTGTTCGGAGGCAGCCACATTTTATAACCCGCTTCCTGCTGCGCAGGCTTACTATACACGATATGAATGTATCAACATCCATTGATTCATCGTGCTCCATGGTGACGCGTGCGATAGGTAAAACGTCTAATGGTTAACTGCGCGGGGGTTGGAGCAGTGCGACTGTGGCGGGTTTCGGCGTTTTGTGTGGCCCGTAGCAACCACAAGTGGCAGCTGCTGTAGCGAGTGGCCACCACTGGCTACACGTGTGCGGCGCGTCTATACAAAATTTATGAAAAAGTGTGTTAAGTCGCTGTCGCTGACCACCAGTGGCAGTGGTTGCTGGCCCGTTTGCGTTGATTTTTCTCAAATATATTATTTAAAACTACTTCAAACACATAACCGTTTTAGGCCGCTTGTTCACGTTAAGAAAAGTCGCCGCCTATGCAAGATTTCGTGTCGTTTCTACACACGAAAACACCGAAACAGTTTACAGCACAGGCTGTACACTGTTTTAGCGCTGACCAAGAAAAAAGTCTTGTCTGCGCTTGACAGGACGCGTGTAATTGCTATGGTGTGGTAGGGGGGCCGGGTAAGTGAGGGAGTGCCACGAAAAAAAAAAATTCCTATCGTGTACTGGTCCTATCTGCCGCAGACTCAGTGAAATTTCTTACCGTTTACAAGCAGCCTTACTGATTAGTTATGCGTGTAAAACTTAGTAAAGTGTGTCGTAAAAACAATTGAAGGCTAGCTGCTGTAATGACTTAACGAGTCGCGTAATGTTGAGACGTAAATTCATTGTGCACTTGGCCGTGGGATAAGTCATAAGCGGTTTACCATCGTTTAGTGAATTGATAATTCTAAGTTGAGATTCTACTAAACTCTACTTCAGGATGAAAATTTGTGATACTTGCATTAAATTAAGGGCTATATTTCACCGGGACACCATGGCGGCGCGACCAGTCACCGCTACCAACAAAATGTATACAGCTCTATAGAGAGTTACTCACCTGGTGTCCATTTAGTTGCGCAACCAACTTGGTGGCGCGAGCAGCTCGGACGTCAGTCCGGCCGCCAGTGACGCCCCCACCAAAGAGTATGTTACGGCTTTAATTCACCGTGACACCATAGCGGCGCAACTGGTCGCGCCGCCATGGTGTCCACCTGAAATACAGCCCTAAGGTTTGATAGGTTTAGTACTCAGGTTCACGTGTACAACTCAAATTAACAAAATGATTTTATTACAAATCCATTGTACCTATAGCGAAGAAGTGGAATTCCCTACACGAGTCTGTGTTTCTTGTTAGACCTTTTTTTTTGTAGGTGGGAAAATTATCCAATGACATCCCCTGCTCTTGAGCGGAGCGCGAGGGCGTGTCAGACTTTTACTGACTAAAAACCCATTCCTGTTCCTTCTTTGCCTTCGTCACAGAGCCGAGTTTTCCTTTCAGAAACAAACCCTTGGCCCCAGTAGGCTTCGACTCTGCTCCCTTCGCTCTGGCCCCTACGTTTTGCTGACATCTCCTTGAGGCGCACGTGGAACAGTACGCGCCATCGATGACTTGGGTTCGGTCCGGACGGTTACCGGACGTTCGGACGGAGAGCTTCTTGTTAGACCTGGGGTGTTTAAGTCAAGAATGAATAGGTTACTTCTAGGCAAGCGTGCTCTCTAGTTGACCATATCATCTTACTACCAGGTGATATATTGGTCAAGCGGGAACCTATCAATAATAAAAGATCAAATTCTAAGTTCAGAAAAAAGATGATCCTGCTTGATACTTTATTTATGTGTTTGGCAGTATTTGTAAACTTAGCGTAGATTCTGACCGTGTCTCATGTGACTTTAAAACTAAATATGGTCAGTTGGACATTGGGTGTCGTAATTTATAATTGAATGATTATTTTTTTTAGATTATGTCCTAAATTAAATGATTTATAAATAAAGGAGTGTAACGAATCTTTTTTATTTGTTTTAGGTATATTCAAGTCCACATTATTTTCTTCTTAATAAGGTAAGGCGTTTAAAGACTACAAAAGAAGAGTGCTTGAGAAGTTCACTAATTTATTCTTGCATGAAACTGGTGATAATTAAAAATCATCATTTTAGCATCCAATCATACGTGGGTTAATGATGAGGATACAGTTATCCGCTATCCACTTATAACACTCAGCACACATATATTTCAATGTAGCATAGCAAAGCATGATCATACTCATAATGTTTTCACTGCTGGGACGTAGACTTCCTCTCTAGAAGAGGAATCAGACCGTAATTCACCATGATTTTTTGATTAATGGACATTTTTTCATTTTTTTTTTAGTACTATAATGGACATTAGTTCATTTTTCCTTACGATGTATTCTATCACCGTTTCGAGAGCTGGTGATGAAATAAATTACATAAAGTAGATAGATAGATAGATAAAAAAAATATTTGTTGCAACACAAAAAGCACACAAAAGCACAATTAAATTATACAGAACCAAGCACTTACACAGAAACAAACAATAAAATTAAGAAAAGCAAATGACATATTTTTTACATAGTCGTGACCAGCATAATAACACACGCAAAAATAAAATAAAGAAAACATTAAAAAAACGAGATGATTATACAAAGTGACACTTTTGGGGTGGGTACCTAAAAAAAGGAACACAGATAAAAGTCATAGTGCGGTGTGCATCCCAATGTTGCACCAAATGGGAGCCCAGCTCAGCGTGTGTCAAGCAAATACATATCTGACGCTAATATTCTGCTGGTCCCTGTGGTGACAAAGTAATACATCGGCTAGGTTGAATCCGCGACCTACAACTCGTAAGTCGGGGCCATTACCAATAGCCCAAAGATCATGATGGTACACTATCCCGCTATATGCTTATAACACACACCACACCAAAATGCTAGTGAAAAACACGAGCAAAATAGATTTAGCGATTTGAACGAGGATGCTCGCAACTGCTTGTGACATACATATCTAATGAGATTGTGAATGAGCCGTGCTGTATGTAAATCCATTTTGTGTTAAAAGGAAAAACAAAAAGGATGTGTAGATTTAATTGTCTTATGAGAGCTTTAACGTTGAGAGAGAGTAATGTTTGTGGTCGAAATTACGGTTTATTTAAGCTATTTCTGCATGTGTTTCGGTAAACAAAAAGTTATTCTAGCTACGCTATTCTACGCTAAGGTCCAAGTTCGGATCGACGGCGCATTGTGTTCCACACGCGTCTCAAAGAGATGTCAGCAAAACTGAAAGGGCTCAGTAAGGCCGATGCCTGTTAGGGTTGTGAGACTTTTCGAAAGAATTATCGTGGCTCTGGAACTCAAAGGGCGACTGAAATAACACAGATGGGTTTTAATTTTAATCAGTAAAAGTCTGACACACCCTTTTTTTGGTGGGATATCAACTAATGACATTTCCCGCCCTTCTGCGGGGCGGGAGAGCGTGTCAGACTTTTCAGACAAAAACCCACTCCTAGTTCCTACGTTGCCTTGCATTCCAGGGCCGGGTTTTCGTTTCAAAAGCGAACCCATGGCCCCAGTAGGCTTCGACCCTGCTGGGCCCCTACGGTTTGCTGACATCTTCTTGAGGCGCGCTTGGAACAGTACGCGCCGTCGACGACTTGGGATTGGTCCGGACGGTTACCAGACGGTTACCGGACTGTCGGTCTCCGAGCTACCCATTGCTCGCCGTCCGCAAGCCCGCGCCTACGATGGCCGGAAATCGGGATCGGGATCCCGGCGCCCGGGGTATGATGGCCGTGCCTCGCGCGTGCGGCCACCTCCTTTGCTAGCATTACTGCTTCACAGAAGGAAGTCTGACATGCCCTGACGCTCCACTCTGAGCGGAAGAAGATATTTGATAATTTCCCAAAAAAAGTAGGTTTTAGTAAATAGCCATGAATAGATCAGGACCTGTACCATGACGTTTAAAGTAAGATTGTTTCATTCTTATTACCAGTGTGGGTAAGAGATGGCGCTATACAACCTATATAGCTCCGTCTCTTACCCACACATAAGAATGAAATAAGAATGAAACAATCTTACTTAGAACATCATGGTAACCCCGCAGGTTCTAGGTTTTAAACCTACCACCTTAATGAAGTTATAAATACATTTGATACTTGTATTTTTAATCTCATCAGAAAGTTTGACCGTCAGTTTATCCAAGAAGTATCGTGTTGCCCAGTATATAGCGGCACGAATCTTGAGCGCTCAGCGAAAGAGCGGGGATCGTTTTGGGCATCGTACAATATCGGCGAGCCAATGAATCACTGTACAAGGATTTCACTCCCCGCCCCCGCATCTCTCTTCATACCACTAAAGAGATCCGATATTTCACTTCAGTGTGCTTCGGCGCGAGTAGAACTGTAAAAGTCAGCGCTCAAGATCCGTGCCGGTATCTATAACTGGGTTGTGTATGTTTGACAGGTAGTCGCTTCATGTAAAACATGTTTAGCCAATTCCAGTTAGACTGGAAACTGACTTCAAGCTAATTGAAAAGGCTAGGGAAATTATTATGACTTGTATTTTCAAACTGAACTTTTTTTGAAGTGACTCTATCGTTCTAGGATGGAACGAGAAGGTGTGTCAGATATACACTGACAAAAACCCACATACAACATTAGTTTTAGTTTATGCGAAACCCGAAACACGTGTCTAGTATTTTTATGTAAAGAATCTATGTACAAAATTTCATAACTGTACCATCACTAAGCTTGTTATGTTACCTAGTTGTCCGCACAAATACATGGTTATCAGGCCATCCGGGCGACTGAGGGGTTGTTTTGCTCCCGCATCCAGCTGTGCGCTGGCGCCTAATGCCCGCTATGACCTACCGTGACCTGTGTTGTACTTAGTGTCGGTGGTTGTAAAAAATATTGGAATCGTTTCAGTTACTAATTCTGAACAAACTACACTCAGGTTTCGCATAATCTAAAAATAATTTTGTATATCCTTCAGTTATTCTTTTGTGTGCCAGTACCGAGGTACCCCTTTTGAGAAATCCGCAGTAGCCACCCATAAGGGCTACTGGGAATCGGCCCTATTAGACCTACGGTTTTGCTGATATCTCAGTCGACGACTCAGGCTCGGTCTTTACCAGACGGCCGGACGGTGAGCTATTCATTGGTCGTCATCTGGATGTCTGTGTCTACGGTAGTCAGGGATCGCCCTGCGACTCCCAACGCGCGAGCTGTCCCCTATGTTAATAGCTGGGTTGTGAGGATGTCCATTTCCTAATAATTGTGGCCATTTCTTTCACTAGTATTACCTACTGCTTCGCAGAAGGAGAAACATAGATAGATAGATAGATATATTCTTTATTGTACACCAATAATAAAATTACATAGGAACTTAAAATAAAAAGATGTCACAATGGGTGGTCTTATCGCTAAAAGCGATTTTTTACAGGCAACCTTTGGATGGATTTGTCAGAGAAAGAGAAAAAGATACGCGGGTAGTGCGTGGTGTACTATTTATATATATACAATACATAACTAATAAAATACTAAATGTATTTTATTAGTTATGTTATCCAAACATATGAAAGCAGAGAAATAATGTATTTAATGACGATGATTTGTATTGAATAACATAAACAAACGATAGCGAACGATATAGTATGTTCAGTTGTTATCATAGAACATTACTATAATCTATTATAATACAAAAAGACTATTTTGTTTGACCGAGATTTGAACTCGAGGCACGATGATAACATAGGTAGAACGCTGTACCAATGCGCCACACAGGTCGTTAACGACTTTTCTAAAATAGGTGTTCGGTCTCTGTCGGCCTTCAAACCATGCATGGAGCATGAGGTATATTTTTCGTTACGGAATTTCTGGATTCGGTCCCCGCGCTCAAGGCCCGCGATAGAAGCTATGCAATAGCTTAAAAAATAAAAAAATAAAATTTGAGAAAAACCCTAGAATGTAACTTGGAACAAATTTGAAAGAAACAATAAAATAATAATTAGGGGTCCGGTGTAGAGTAGTAGCTATTTTAGTAGTAACTACACTACACCGGACCAGCCGCTAGGTAGTCAAAATACAAATGTCAAAATGAGCCTTTTATTTTTTGACAACTTTAAAACAAAAATCCTTGTTTGCTTACATTTCAAACAACCCGTATTACGAAAGCTATGATGACACATCGCTAGCTACCGTTAACATTTAAATTAACTAGGTAAATTAGAAAGTGGTGAAATCTAATTCTACATGAAATTAGTAGAAACAACTTGTTGTGTTCGCCTAATCTGCACACACTGGTTGTCGAACATTAGGTACATTACATTTATATTTGATTGGCCTGTTGGTCTAGTGGTTAGTGACCCTGACTGCTATGCCGGAGGTCGTGGGTTCGATTCCCGCCCAGGACAAATGTTTGTGTGATGAGCATGATCATTTGTTCTGTGTCTGGGTGTAATTTATCTATATACCTATGTATGTATTTAGAAATATATAAGTATGTTTATCAGTTGTTTAGTACCCATAACACAAGCTCTGCTTAGCTTGGGACTAGACGGCGTTGTGTGATAGTTGTGGAATATTATTATTTTTATACATTTATTTATCTCAGCACCCTAAGGTCCTGGACCTTTGGAAGGCGTACGAGGAGCCGAAACCAACTCGCAGAGGCCCTTTTAGACGCTTTTAATGGAAAGTGGTACGAACCGGTGATTATCCCTGTACGCACTATGCTAGTGCATCCAAGGACAACCCCGGGTTGGTGGGAAACTATTGCGACATATGGAAAACTAAGATATAAGGCTATGGTTTTTGGAGTCTTAAGTGGACTGGTTACCAGGAACTATGTTAAGACTATGGCCCCTGCCTAAACAATGTTTTTAATATCCATCGAAAAAAGGCAGGGGGTGACTTGCACACTCAATAAATGGGCCCCCATAAACGGTCGCTAGCACGAAGTGACGTAGCAACAAGAGGGCAACATATCCTGAGGTGCTTAAGGAGTGGAGAGGTATACCACGGCTATCAGGACAATCCCGGAAGTACGGTCAAGATCCCTACCAGCACCTTACTGGATTATACATCCTTCTCCCGAGCACGTTTGCTCTTGCGAATCTCCACTCAAGCCAGCCAATAAATGCAAGAGAGAGGTGGGAGCTCTGTTCCTCGTCAGTGTTCACTACGGCTGGCCAATAAAGACAAGCCGGAGATGAAGAACAAGAATTTTCCCGGGAGATCGGGTCCGTGGGGTCGCTAATGCCCAACAGTTCGCCACAAAACTGCCCTGCGGATATTATTATATTATTAAGATGAAAGTTTGTATCTATAGGTGCGTGTGTATGTTTTTTACTCCTTTACGCTCAAACGGCTGAATGGATTTGGATGACTCTGCCCTGACATACAGGTAGACCACGTCCTGAAATAGGACATAAGATACTTTTTATGCGGGCTAGCAGAATCTAGTATGTTTCTGTGGGAAATTATTTAAAAATAGCTGTTACCCGTGACTTCGTCCGTGTCAAGCTCGTAAAACCGCACAAATGTAGGTAATTAGTAATTCTGTACTATATTTTACTTTCACATAAAACAGCTAAATTCTCCATTTCGGAGATGTCGGACCCCGGGGATGAATTACCGTCCCGCAAGAAAATAATAAAAAACGCACAGGACCGTTCATTGTGGCGACACTTGGGTGAGGCCTATGTCCAGCAGTGGACGTCTTTCGGCTGAAATGATGATGATGATGATGATGAAGAAAATAATAAAGCAGCTAAAGTTAAAGCAAAACTACTCTGCGCACACGTGTGCCACGTACGTCGATTTGGGCGCGTCGGTCTCCATACATTTTATATGGCAACTAGACTTGTAGAGCTATATTAGATCCACGCCACGCGACGTCGTTCTACGTACAAATCAGGCGTGGTCACCGTGTGCGTCAGTCTAATGTAGGCCTAGCTTTACTCATTATAACATTAGGTATATCCCAGTGAAAGTCCCGTCAAATTTGGCTCAACGGTTTCGAAGACGTATTCCGAAGTTTGAAATCCCGGCCCAGCAGGAAAGTGAGAAGTAGCCTAAGTTACTCCTTGTAACGTCAGCAGTCATCTGTCATTGAAAGTCCCTATTACTAATTCCCTTTTCTTTCATCTGGAGAGCCTATTCACTCTAGCCTTGAAGACACCTAAATTATAATCGGACGGGAAGACGGCAGCAGGCAAATTGTTCCAGTCCCTCGATGTACGCGGTATAAACGACGAGGCGAAACACTTGCATCATCTAACACAATCTTCAAAATTCAGTAATTCAAAACGCTACAAACAAAAAGAAGAAGAATTCAAACAAATTGATAGTAACACGCATTACAAAAAACTTTACAAACCGTTTTATAAATAATTTCGAGCTTAGGCACTTAAACCATTACGTACACTGGCGGCCAAGAGTATTCACCCAGCTACCACACCAATTATACACTTCCGTGCAAAATAATTGGTTGTTACAAGACTATTATAATATGTAACTTCACGCCGATTATCATGAAGGCTACACGGCGTTATTTAATAATACGATGAAGGGTAAAAAAGTTTTTTTAGTAATAACGGTAATGATATTGGAAGGTGTGTAATTTTTTAAATATTTAATGGTGAATTACATCATTTTAATGTTTTTATTATCCAGGTTTATGCAGAGCCTTAACAACATTTCTTTTTGAATAATTTGGGAAAGGTCAAGTTCTCAATCATCGTTTCAGAAAGACGTCCACTGCAATACATAGGCCTCCTTTTTTCATAAGGTGGAAAATCATTCATTTACTTCTCCCACTCTAGGGCAGAGCGAGAGGGTGTGCCAGACTTACTGACTAAAACCACAACTATGTTTATTTTTGCCTTGCGTTCCAAGACCACAGGGTACCCTTTCGGACTACCCATAGACATAGGCCTCCCCTGAGTATTACATTTACCCTTGCACTCGGTTTAATTAGCGATGGTAATCTGGGTAGAAGACCGTATGTGTACGGCCGTGTGTGTGTGTCTCAGACATCAAGTTTATGGTCAACCGTCAAGATGACATATTACAATTTTCCGTATTTTTCAATTTAAATCAATTTCCTTTGAAAAACTCTTCTTTTTTTTATTCTTGATAGGTTCGCGCTTGACCGCTATCTCACCTGATGGAAAGCGACGATGCGGTCGACGATGGAGCGTGCTTACCTAGAAGTAACCTATTCACTCTTGGCTTAAAAGATAAAGATAAAAGAGAAAAAAAAAAGACTCCCGGGTTGTAGTCATCAGGAAAAACAGATTCCGGCAAGGAATTCCACTCCTTAGCTGTACGCACTATGAATGTGTTCCCAAAACGTTTTATGCGTATAGGTGGGATGTCCACCATGTACCGGTGGTGCATTGCCGTACGCCTGGTGGTCCGATGATGGAACGGGCTAGGCGGAATTAGGTTAAGCAATTCCGACGCACACTCCCCGAAATGCAACCGGTAGAAAACCGGTAAAACTAAAAAAAAACTCATCGTAAGAGCTTTAAAATTTAAAAAAATGTCTTCGATATGGGATTTGGTACATGTGGAATCCTGGAGGAACGCTGGCCTGATGCTGCGTAAGCTAGCGTACGTGACGCGTCGCTCCTTTGATGACTACCACTCCACAGCGCACATGATGTTAGAAAATAGCAGATTCTGAACTAATTGACCTCCATTGGTGTAATTGCTGCAAGGCGTTCCGATGTGAGAATAAACAAATAAATCGACGCACAAAAGTGTACCACGAAGCCAGTACATTATTCTGAAGCTCGCTGTCCGACTGTCCGGTAACCGTCCGGACCGAGCCCAAGTCGTCGACGGCGCGTAGTGTTCCACGCGCGCCTCAGGGAGATGTCAGCAACCGTAGAGGCCCAGCAGGGTCGAAGCCTACTGGGGCTGAGGGTCTGATTCTGAAAGGAAGACTCGGCCCTGGTATGAAAGGTAACGAAGGAACAGGAGTGGGTTTTTAGTAAGTATAAGCGTGACACTATCTCCCGCTCCGCCCAAGAGCGAGGGATGTCATAGGATGATTTTCCCACCGAAAAAAAAAGTACATTATTCTGAACCCTCCTGTGGTGAAATTTTTGTCAGGTGGATATATTTTGACCGTCCGGTCAATACCGAGCCCATGTCATCGGCACGTAGTGTTTCACGCGCGCCTCGAAGAGATGTCAGCAATATCATAGGGGTCCATTAGAGCCGATGCTCACTAGGACTGCGAGAACGGGAACATTTGAAAGAGTTACCGTGAGTCTGGAATGCAAAGACAATCAGTAAAGTCCAACACTCCTTCTCTCTCGCTCCAACCAGAACGGAAGAAGATATTTGATGATTTCCAGCCTTAAAAAAAGGTATATCCGTGATGAGATTGATGAGAAAAATAAAACAATATTTTTCAAAACTACAAATTGCTAAGAAACTCTACAAAAAATCTTATTTACCTCATACTGCTTATCATTTAGTTCGAGCACGACGAAATCACACTCCTGCGCACCCTAATTTTACGATGACAGTGTGTTTGAGTAACTATTATTTTATCTACAACTAAACATATACCTAGCTGAGATAGCGCTATTTATAGTAAGCGTGTAAAATATCTTAATTTTATCGTTTGACTTATGATTATTTTAGGAGAGGAAATATGTGTGTGTGTAAATGGCGTAAGAGGCAGCTAGATTTTTTATGCCATAGAGTAGTGAACAAGCGGGTCCACCTGAACTGACATCCGTAATACAGATGTCATAGGTGCTGCGGAATTATTCGAAATGAAAAGGGCAACTGAAGAAACACATCATTCATTGTCATCATTTCAGCCGAAAAATGTCCATAGCTGGACGTAGGCCTCCCCAAGTGTTGCCACAACGAACGGTCCTGTGTCTCTCGTATCCATCGGGTTATTGCGACCCTCGCTAGGTCATCGGTCTACCACACACTACAGACCCTCGGGGAGTCAGGATATAGGGGATTCAAGTCCCTGAATTATTGAAGCATCATCAGGGATACCTTATTAAGCCAGTCATTTGTTTATGAAGCATTCCTGAATTTGTGACGACCCAGTGGAATCTATCAAGTTCAATATACATTTATAGCGCCTGTATAGATATCTGGTTCTCGTTTTACACAAAGGAATCCTATTCCTATAAAAACAATTGTAGCCTGTTATTTTTTAAATCATATGTCTAACATGAAGTCTAAGTCACATCACATCACTTCAGCCGATAGACGTCCACTATTGAACATAGGCCACCCCAAATGTCGCCACAATGAACGGTCCTGTGCGTCTCGCATCCATCGGATTCCCGCAACCTTTATCAGGTCATCGGTCCACCTTTTAGGCGGCCTTCCAACACTGCGTCTTCCGATACGTAGTCGCCACTACAGAAATCAGAAATCAGAAACGTTTATTTCAAATAGACCAATTACAGGCACTTTTGAATTGTCGAAATGTCAGTCAGTCAAAAAAAAAAAAAACAAGTGAAGCTAAATTGTACGTTCCAAAGCGTAGATCTCTATGGAGAAGAACGTGCAAGAAACTCCATGGACACTCTTTTAAATCATATTATGAGTTACATAAATCTTGGTTACATATTTCTTGTCGCTTCTAATATGTGAGCACAATGTAGATAAGTAATAATAATTAAAATAAAAAAATATACTTAAAAAAAAACTAATTAAAAAAAATAGAAATTGAATTAAGTCACTGGCAGCTAAGAGATGACCAGTCTCAACTGACGGCACCCGTTCACGAGCATGACGCGTGCATCAGCCCCACTCAGCTCAACCATTTTTAAGGGAACTGAATGACCCAATAACACGTGCCACCATCAGCGAGACCTTTCGGTCCCATGGACCATCTGTTCTGCGAGCAATGTGCCCTACCCACTGGCATTTAAGTTTGGTGACTCTTTGTACTTACAATGTACTAGCTTCTGCCAGCGGCTTCGCCCTCGTGAAAGTAGGTTTCTCCGAACAAACTTTGGACCCCCGTTTCATCCCCTTAGGGGGTGAATTTTGGAAAATCCTCTTTTAGTGCTCGCCAACGTCATAAAATAAAGCTTTGTGCAAAATTTCAATTCTCTTACTTTAAAAACACGGGATTTTCATAAAACTTCCCAACCCCCGTTTTACCCCCATAGGGGTGGAGTTTCGTAAAATCCGTTCTTAGCGGATGTCTACACTCTATAAGAAACCTACCTGCCAAATTTTAAATTTGTAGGTGTTTTTGAGATTTCGTGACTAATCAGTGAGTGGTATTACACTTTTATATAATTATATAGATTTCTAAATAAATAAATACACCTGAAAAATGCACTTCTTAAGCTTAGGGGACATCGATTTATACACTTCCGTACAAAATAATTAGGTGTCACAGGTGCTTTTCTTACACATTTTACAGAAAACTCTCTTCAGTTTATAATTTCAAGATTGATAGATTGTTTGAAAAATGATTATGGCCACATAGAAATAGAGCTCTGATATAACTAATATGATTAATGAGAATATGTTTGGAAGAAACCATGTGTTGGTTCGATTTCAAATACTGCAATTGGAACAGGATAAACACATTATCTAACGGTTATAGGTAGTCTTCTTTGTGTATTTTTCAATTTATATGATAATAATATGTATTTTTCTAAGCTTTTTCTTTTTTTTTCACAACTATCACACAACGCCGTCTAGTCTCAAGCTAAGCAGAGCTTGTGTTAAGAGTACTAGACAACTGATAAACATACTTATATATTTCTAAATACAAACAACATATTAATCATAATTAATTTAATAATATTATAATAACTATTTTAAGTGTTCGTTATAACATCGCCTTAGACGCGTCGACCAGACACAGAAAAAATGATTGTGCTCATCGCACAAACATTTGTCCTGGGTGGGAATCGAACCCACGACCTCCGGCATAGCAGTCAGGGTCACTAACTGCTAGACCAACAGACCAGTCTTAGTTTATCTAGGACATTACCCGACACCCCGTACCTCGGAAGGGACGTAAAGCCTGTAAGCTGTAGCAAGCCGTAAGTTGGTACCGGTTGTCATTCGTAGATCTTTGACAGTCGTTACAGCCCCCCTAGCCAAGTTGCAAACGATAAACGTGAACGCTTAGTAATCTCCAATAGATTTTCAACTTTATACCTAAGAGCATAAAGTTGAAAATCTATTAAAGACTACTGAGCGTTAGCGACCGGAACGAACGAAAACACTATGTAATCTTCAATAGATTTTCAACTTTATATCCAATAACATAAAGTTGAAAATCTATTAAAGACTACTGAGAGTTTACGTTTATCGTTTGTGACTTGGCTAGGGGGGCAGGTACTCAGATGCTAGAAAGTCTGACCATCAGCTTACCCCAAGGGTCTCGTGTTGCCCAGTAACTGGGTTGTGGAAGTCTGATTAGGCAGTCGCTCCATGTAAAACACTGGTCAGACTGGAAGCCGACCCTAAGTTAGCTAGAAAAAGGCTAACGAGATGATTAGTCTTGTTTTGATTAAAAATACTTGTTGAGTTTTCGAAAATAATAATAATAATGATAATGTTTATGTTTGTTTGTTGTTTGTTTTGTGTGTTGTGTGTTTGTTTTGTGTTTGTTTATGTTGTGTGTGTTTTGTTTGTTTGTTTTTGTTTGTTGTTTTGTGTTTGTTTGTTTTGATAATGTTTTATTTTAGAAACGGGAGAATTATAATTAAACAAAGACTACTGTTTGAAGTGATTTTGAAATTATTTCGGGTTTCGTAGAGTTTTCTAATAAGCTTGAATATCAATCACAAAATATTTTTTAGCAAAGGTTATATATAGGTTGATTAAGATCCTTTTAGAAATTATTTTATTTACGTCTTCAAAATATTTGATAGCTGTTTTTTTTCTTTTCTCTTAAAAAATTTTTGCCTCACACTAGGTATGCCTGTAGACCATAGAAAAATACCGTATGGAAATCGAACCCGCGACAATGCAGCACAACAGGTAATGTCTCAACCACTGCGCCAGCCGTGCCTTCAAGTTGGATTATATATAAACCTATATTTGTATAATAAAAAAATATAATAAATTATTTTGATCTTAAAATCTATCTGCTCGGTTCTATTAACTGCTAATTACAGGACTGGACACACCTTGCGCACGCATTATCTGTGCCTGCAAAACATGCGTAGGAGTTGATCCTATACCATTCACTTAGATGATGCCGAAATGAATCTTTATTCAATTTAATAAGTACTCCATTACACTTTTATCTTCATCTTGAACTTAAAGGATCATTACGATGACTTAAAATACGCGAAAATAATGAACCCAACAAGAGGCCAAGCGGTTACAAAATCTCAGAACTTCGCATTACATTCAGATCATCAATAAAATACCGAACAAGTTACATTAACCTTACGTTAAACCGTAAAAATTGCCGGCCTTCAGTTTCACACGAGGTAGCACACCACTAGTGATGTTGTTTGTCGATATTCGGAAGGTTATCGATAACCCCCCGCTGCGCTAGTGTTTACTCGAGTTGTCGAGCCAGTCGGTTGGCATCGATCGCGCGCGCCGCACGTAAGCTGCGTTTGCGCAAGTCGTTCGTTCACCCCGGGTTACGATCTGTCAAGCTGACGTTTCGTAACATCAATTGTAACGCGATATTGGTGATTTTTCGTTGTCAGCGAAAGTTTTTCAGTGCTTTTTCGAACATTCTTCGTATTTATGTGGATAGCAGAATTTAGTGGTGTTTTCAGAAGGACTGTTTGATTGGTTCGCGGTCTTTTTGTGCTAGTGATGTGATTTTGATGTGTTGTGAAGTTATGCTATCATGTTTTAATGTCGTTCGTTGCTGATATGTCTACTATAATTAGCGAACTACAATGGCTTCGCGACGAGGATTTGTTTGCACTATCGTGGCAAAACGGTAAGGTCCTTGTTACTAAGTGACAAGTGTAAATGCATTTGATATTTTTATTTATTATTTAAGTTCATACGTAGTGTCTTATGTTAGGAGTAAACCACATCTGTTGAGTGTTTTAACTTGTATACAAAAAACGCAGCAACAGCTGATCGAGTAAATTTTTCGATTTGTCTAAAACCAAGGTCAACTTAACAGCTGACTGAATGTTTAGCTCCTGGTTCGTATCATTGGTCTTATATTGTGAGAGTATAAATTAAGTTGGTTATAGCAAGCGTTATTTAAATATTTGACCTACAATAAAACTGCTAAGTAAGACTTATATTAATATGGCAAGGCAAGTGATAACTTGAAACATCAACATATTAAGTACCTACTATCTAATTAAATAAAGTGAAACTTCGTGATGTTTTAATAAAATAACAAGTAAATCTTCAGTCATTGAAATAAATTTTTGATATTGAACCGCGCCAAGTTCTTAGTAAATTTTATCACAGTCCACAGTCAAGTCAGTAAGTGAAAACACGACTTAATTTATGTGAACAACTTTGTAACGACGAAACGGCTGTTTAAAGTCTTATTTAATTAAGTAAGGTCTAATATTATTTTACTAGGACCTTGTGTAAATTAAACAAAATTATTCGAACATTTATTTTTTAACAAAAACATTTATAAGACATCTTAATTTTGCTAGGTATGTCCTCTATATTAAAAATAGTATCGATAAAAAACCGTTTTCCAATTATCGACTGTTTTTATTGAAACAACAAGTAGATATTTATTTATTTATTTCTTACTGCTACAAAAACATGTACAAAGTACTTAAAAGTATCGTTTAATTGAATTTAATATACCCATTAAGTGCTTAATGAATATGTAAATTTTGAATGGCGTATTGAAAAAACAAAGCGTAGGTCCCTATCAGCTGTTGAATGTTGCGGACAAGTTATAACTTTTAAGGAAAATAATCAACTTGAATGTTGATTCTAAGAAACAGGTACAATACTAGTTTATTTTTATACTTAGGTTATCTTTATTAAACATACATAAAATATTGTGCTGTTAAAACTATGCAGGCAGCCTTTATTGATAAGAATAAATCTAAAGTCGATGTAAGAATTTAATAAAGTAAAATCAGGCTTTGAATTTTGGTGAAGTTAAAAAGGCTTTACAATTAATTAAAAATTGGACAGCTGATGTACAAAGACAAGATTAACCCACAATTGAATGTTTTTACAGCAAACCTTAATATATTTGTAAGAAATTTTAACTCAAACAAATGAACATCAAAAATCTAAGTTAACATAAATCTGATCACACTCATAACTAAAATAAACTACACAAATACGTTGACCAGTAAGTTTGATAAAAATACCTACTAAAATAATAAAATTTCTAAGTTCAAGTCCATAAAACATCTAACCGTGGAAAGTATTGTGGATTGTGCTTTTGGCATAAGTTGAATTTAAGCTGTTGATCCCCGCACGAACGCCGGCGTTCGTGCGCCATTTTCTTACTATTGTGTCTCTAATTACGCTACTCCAAAAGTTAAATAAAAAACACTCTTTTAAAAGTCCCAGTAACCTACTAAAGAATAAACATTTACTAAATCTCTATTGCGTAAGAGACAGAAATTCCACAATATTTTGTGTTACACAAAAAACATTTCCAAGTTTGCGTACAAATTAACACTTCAACGCTAATAGAAGCTTCCTTTCATTGCTATCGATATTTTTAATGTCACTTCCGACTCTGGTCGGAAAGGACCTTTTTTAAAGATAAAATAAAAAGTTATTTATGGTTGTATTTTTATTTTGATGTTTAAAATCATCAAATAACTTCTACAACTCCGGGTGGAGCGAGAGAGAGTGTCAAACTTTTACTGACTAAAATCCACCTCTGTTTCTTCAATTACCCTTTTTCGTCCCAGGACTACGGTATTTGTTTAATAAAATAAAGCCTAATGGTTGTAAATAGGGTTAGATTTTTTTTTGTTTTGATGATACTTATAGTTTTGGTTAAAAAAAATCGGTACTTACATAAGAACTATAGTTTTAAAAGTTTAAATATTCGCACCTACTTTACACAGAATACCAACTTATTATTGACCATTACATTACAACAAACATTATCGAGCTTCGATACACAATACAGCAAAACAAGAGAAAAAATACAACGGAATTTCTCGGCATAATTCCGAAAACCCTGTACCACGACGTTGCATCAGCGCTGCATTAGCATATCGCTACCGTTTCTGCTACCAAAAGTGTTGGGATTGTTCGGATTACGGTTTTTATCGATAAACTTTGGTACAGAGGTGATATTCTCGAGCAAAAGTATAGCGTACAAGTAGGAAATAGCCAAGGCAAGCAAGATTCTTGCAAGTCGTTGGGCCAAGTTAAGCATTTCATTATTGAACGATGCGATGTCTGATTGTATGGTTTTGTCTGAGAATGAGGTGCTAAGACGTTAATTTTGAGGCGGTTGGTAAAATGAAACGGCTTGTAACTTCATGTTTTATGGTTTCTTTTTGTTATTTTATAAAAATACTAGCTGACTGGGTAAACGTTGTTATGCGTTATTATCAAATAAAAAAATGGGGTTGGTGGTAGGAAGATAAAAAATTGCTTACGATTTATTCTCAGACCCTCCCTCAGTCTTTTCCTCTTCAAGAGAGGAGGCCTGAGTCCCAGCAGTGAGAACATTAATAATAAGATTATAATAATAATATTCCACAACTATCACACAACGCCGACTAGTCCCAAGCTAAGCAGAGCTTGTGTTATGGGTACTAGCCAACTGATAAACATACTATATATATTTCTAAATACATACATATCATAGATAAATTGCACCCAGACACAGAACAAATGATCATGCTAATCACACAAACATTTGTCCTGGGTGGGAATCGAACCCACGACCTCCGACATAGCAGTCAGGGCCACTAACCACTAGAACAACAGGCCAGTCATTATAAGGTTAATTATAAGATCAATTATGCTATTCTCAGACCTACGAACACAAAAAAAAAATCATAAAAAATCGGTCTAACCGTGATTTTTATAAATTAAAATTTTGATATGGAAATAAATTTTTGAGCTCTTCTCCCTATTATTTAGTTTACAGCATATTAAAAGATCACGTATATTAAGAATTTTTTCATATGTAACGTGATACTTTCGAGGGTTTTATCTAACTCAAATAATACAAAGTTTTTTTTATCAAATGTTTAAAGTTAGGGATGATACCACTAAGGGTTGACGTACCCCTAAAATCTATAAAAGGGACAAAGCAATGCTTAACATGAAGTTTTTTGAATATTTTTTATCTGAAAGGTGATATAATAACAGCTCATTATTATTTCTACTTTATATGGCATGCATGTGTTCATCAGATTGCCATGTGCAGCGATAATATCTGGTCTATTATATTAATATAATCTAATGGCCGACTAATGTACAAAAAACCTTTACAAAAAAACGGTCAAGGTCTTAGTAGTTTTATTGAAGATAACAGTCTTGAAAACAAAGAAAAAACAGTTAAAATAATTAACTAAAAATATTGAACAAGGAGCCTATTCATGCAGATATTTTTCCAATGTAAATAAACAATTATTAAAATAAACAACCAGGATAAAATGAGATTGGGTGGGTCACATTAGCCACATGCACACTGACCGTTGGCCAAGAAATCGTCTCCACAAAGCGCGTACCTGAGAAGGTCGACCTGGGAAGAGGTGGCGAGATGACCTAGACGCCTACCGCAAGAGCTGGTTCGAGGTGGTTCAAGAAAAGAATACCAGGAAGAAGTTGGAATCCTTTGTCTAGGCTTAATAAAAAAAACAATCAATCATAAAACCTATTTCGTAAATGTAGGTAAACAAAACGCCATAATAAACTAATTTATTCAATTGATTATAAAAAAAACAGAAGGAAATATTATTAATTTTGTGACTCACGCAGGAAATACAGAAAAAAAGAATGATTAATAAACATAATATTTGACATATAAAGCAAAAAAAAAACTATAGTCAATATCAAAGCGATTAGCTTACCTAATTCACCGCCATTTTTTTTCCAATGCACATTATTAGCGATAACATCATTATTACCAATATCAAAGATTACTTAAACTTATAAGAACCTGTTTGATTCGACCATGACATTTACTTTGCAAACATTGATTGATTAAGAGCACTATACTGAGAATCGTGAAGATATTATGTTATTGTAAATAAATAATAATGTTGATGCAATCTCTCAAAATGTCTGTGGATTTTGACAAGAGGTTGTGAAGTAATAAAATTTAATTTGTGGTTTCATGGTAACATTTTGTAAATGGCGACGAAAGGTTCTGGAGTGGCGACCACGTACCGGAAGACGTAGCGTTGGTAAGCCTCCCACAAGGTGGACCGATGACCTAGTGAGGTTCGCGGGAATCTGATGGATGCAAGACGCACAGAACCAGTTCTTATGACGACGCTTGGTGAGGCTTATGTCCAACAGTGGACGTCTTTCGGCTGAAATGATGATGATGATGACAATATTTTAAATATTATCCTACAAATTTTGTTTACTTTAAGTCTGAAATAAGACTAAATAATAACGCATAAGTAGTGGCTGGTTTTCATTCGTAGATCTTTGACAGTCGCTACATTTAGTCAGACGTCAGAAAGACTGACCATCGGTCTATCCAAGAGATATTACCCAGTTACTGGGTTGTCTGATAGGCAGTCGCTCAATGTACAATATTGGTATTCAGCCGTAACGATTAAACTGAAATGTTGAATACCTAATGTATAGGTACTTAATGATAATAAAACAAAAAAAAAACTTAAGGAAACAACAAAAGTGCATTGCTGCACAATGAAAGAAATTATGTTAATTTATCCACCAAGAAACTAAATAAAAACAAATACAAAATTAATAATAATATACAAGGAAACATTATTTAAATTCTTAAATAAATAAAAAAAAAAACACTACAAACTTTTTTCATCTTTATAGTCATTGACAAATAAAAAAGTTCTATCGTCATTATAACAACCACGCCTGTCGGCTGATGGTTTGACGATGATGTCATTCATGAATAACCACGCATGTCAGATGAACACTATGCATAGTAAGCAGCAGATCTAAACACGTGTAGACAGTATTAAGCGTCATAAGAGCCCAAAGGAATGTCGGCTATCAGATTTTGTATAGAACAAGTGTCGTTCAAGTATGTATTTATGAAATGCAATATGGATAGTGCATTTATTGATTTTTGATGCGAATTTAGAATGATCAACCTATGATAGATCAAATCACAATAAGGGATTTTCACTATACATAGTAAACTGCAGATCTAAACAAGTGTAGACAGTATTAAGAGTTCATAAGAGCCCAAAGGAACGTCGGTGATCAGATTTTGTATAGAACAAGTGTTGGTGAAGTACGTATTTGTGAAATGCAATTTGGAGGGTGCATTTATCGATATTTGATGTTAATTTAGAATAGGTAGATCGACCTATAATAATATAATAATAAATCATTTTATTTCAGGCAACAGTACCCTTATCACAAATACCAGATAGATTAACCTAACCTAACCTGTGGTAGACACGATCGTGGTAAGGCATCCCTATCAATCCTTCTGCGAAGCAGGTAGGGCCGATGACTGCTAGGGCTTTGGGATTTTTCGAAGAGTTATCGTGATCCTAGAACGCTAAAGGCAACTAAAGGAACACTGGTGTGAATTAGTCAACAAAAGACTCCCTCTCGTTTCACTAAGAGCAGGAGGAATTATTTGATGATTTCCTACCTCGAAAACAAAAAGCCATTTCATTTAACCGCTCAGTAGTCTTTTCTCTCAAACATAAACATAACACAATCAGCCTTATAATGTTCCCACAGCTGGGACTCAGGCCTCCTCTCTAAGAAGAGAGGGAATGGGCACTATGTTTTTCTTTACCGTTTTGGGAACAGTGGTGAAATAAATTACACTAAGTAATGCGCCTGGCTGAGTTTGAACTCGCATCCTACAAGTAGGGACCGTTACCACTGGCCAAAATCACTACAGTATTGCCACTATTTTTACCATTTCAGGGATTTGGGCTTTCATCTGTGTGAGCAGGTAGGCCATGATCTGTAACCATAACGTAATCCTTGAGTAGATGTCACAAGCTTTCGATTTTTTTGCTGTAAAATATTTCCTATACGATGTTTTCCTTTTTCATTCATATAAAAAAAAAAAATGAGTAACCGCAATGTGTTGTTTAGTCAGCTGGAAAGGCTTTTAGAGGATATACCGTACAGACTTAAGTGGTCTAATCCGATGAGCTGGTATGCATGTGTTTCCTTACGATGTTAAAGATAGCAATCAATCTACATTCTAGGAATCTCTGTTTGCTTTTCAACTCTATCATATCCTCTGAATTTCTCGGTAAGTACATACACTCCTTTGATAAATGATATTTATTTTGAAAATAGGCTCTTTTACACGTCAAATTTTTCATAAATTTAAACTAGATGAGGCCGGTGTTTCCTAGCTGACTACGCTGAGAAGAAACACCGAAACAAACTCTGAAGTTAAAGTCTTTTTTAAATACAGTAAACATGTAATGGTCAAATCATGTGAGTACTATGCAGATTGGTGTCTAAGATGGTCTATAAAGGACATGCAGATTTGTGTAGACCTGTCCAGTCAGTGCGAGCTCAGGAATACTAAGGAGCTCAACGACTTGACGAACAATACCTTAGAAAGGACATTTGAGTAGGCTGCATTAAGTACTCAAAACCTCCAGAGAAAAAATGTAACACTTTACAAAGTAAATAGTGCAAAACGTAAAATAAAAATAACCTTAAAGGTCAAATTGAAAAAAAAATCATCAATGTCAAATGAATGATCGATGATTTCTAAGTACGTGTTTCTCAATGCATAAAACTACTTTTAAGGCCCTTAGTCCCATTTGATTTTGTGACATAAAACAGTGACTTTCTGTAGCCTACTGCTCGGTAACGGCTGGGTTAATAGACTTGAAAAAAAAAATATTATAGAGTCATATATCGTATGACCAATACTTTTACAAAAAAAAAAAAACATTATATTTTTCGCTTGTTTTCCCTACTCCTTTGAAACGGCTTTGATCTTTAGAAATATGTTTACACAAAAAAAAAATACTGTTTAAGTGTTCTTCAGATTGTACATAGCATAATTAAGTAAATCAATTAATATTTCGCAATGAAAATGGTTTTAAAGGTCAGTGGGGCTCTATGCTCTATGCGGGTCATGCGTGAGTACGAGTATGTAGTATGCATTTAACTCCGGCCAGATGTTCAGGGGACCATACGCCTTAAATCCTTTAATGTTAGAAACTTACGTTACCTTTATACCCATAACTTGTACCATTTAAAATGGTCGTGTTTTACGACTGATCCTAATAACCAGGTAAGTCTAGGTAATTAAAGGTAAGGTATGAGTGAATGAACTGAAATTATTATAAATAATATCTGCTGAGTTGCGTCTGCTAATGACCGTACTCATGTTTTGATGGTCGTTTGCGACTTGCTAGTGTGTGTGACGGAATGTAGAAGTTACATGCGTATATTTTAAGAACTTTTTTAAAAATCTTTTTTGTTTTAGAATGATATACTTAAAATTTTTTTTTTGAATATTTGTTAATCATAAGATCTTGTTTTGTGAGAAGAAATAAACGAAGATTATTATTATTATTTAATAATGGGAAAATTATGTTTTTTTTTCACATGAGAATATTTTAGGAAACTTTTTTTACTCTTTTTATTGCTATATCTTTATCATTTTTTTAAATTTTGGATTATTTTAATAATACTAAATTATTGATGTCCTTTTTATCAGTGATTTTATTTTCAATATTAATTTAAAATGTAAAGACATGATACAGTCACCAATATTCTGAAAAGCAGGAACTTAACTGACTAAGAATGACAGCTAATCCGACATTCAAAGTTCAGCTTCGTAGACTGAGCTAGCTTGAAGAACCGATATGACGTCACAGGACGTCAAAATAGCTACATAATCCTGAATACTAAGTTAAAAGCTTAGTAACATCGATGTAGCTATAATCACTTAATCAGTTTTGTAATTAGCCTTTTATACACCCGTTGTGAGCCTCTATAACTGTGCTCCTAGAAAAAAGTAATATACAAACCAAAAAGACTAGATACAACATTTTTGCGCCCCTCCAGGAACTGCGCCCTGTGCCTGGGCACCGCTGACATTAATTAAACTCGTAAAAATAACGTTACCAATTCTAAATTGCTTCTAATAAAGTCATGTAAAAATGTTTAACGAGTGTTATTAACACTTACCCTTCAAAGTTCGGTTTCTTTCTCATCATTAGTTTTTTTTTTGGTTTCTAAAAGTAACATTTTTACGGAGAAAGTCATCAAATGACTCCTTCCTCTCTGGGTGGAGCGAGTGTCGGAATTTTATTAAGATAAACCAACCTTATTTGCCATTTTATGTTCTAGGGTTATAGTGGCTCTTTCAATGCTGCCTTATGGAGTGAACAGCTAAAAATAAAGTTGAGTTTTTTTAAAATGAGTACTTAGAAAGTTTGATAGTTAAGGTCACTTAAACAGTTTGTCTGTCAGTCAGTCAATAGTAGACTATTTATCCTTATATTTATTTTTACAGTAAAACTAATCAATATTACAACAACAGCATACTTAAGTACACCAAGTTCAGCATACCATTACAACATCAAAACATTAAGACGGCCATTAGCGGTAAGAGCAGCGCTTAGCAGATATTTATTGTAATTTCAGTTCATTGGCATTTGCGTACTCACACTTCATTAAGTTCAACTAGTTGGAATATTTCGATTAACTTCGAATACCTTACTGTGTCGTTAAAGGGAGTTATTTCTAATTGTTTTCTGTTATTTACGTGGTTTAGTTGAGCCGCTGTTTTGTAAATTATGGAATTGATTATTATAAATGAAAGGAAAGGAAGTTAGTAATAGCATGACCGTTGACAGGATAGAATGGAAGAAAAAAACATGTTGTGCCGACCCCAAATAAGATGGGACAAGGGCAGGAAGATGATGATGATTATTATAAATTAACTGATCTGTATTGTAGAAGAGCTCATTGACTGGTTTTTTTTTTGCCCATTTAGTTTCAACTCTATAGACTTTTTTTTTTTGAGCATGAGAAATGGAAATGAAATCATGAAATTACTTCTTACGCTCGGAGTGGAGCGAGATTGAGACCGAAATCTGTGTTTCTTGAATTGTCCTTTGCGTTTAAAAGCCGCGGTGACTCTTTCGAACCATTGAACAAAACAGCAGTAAAACTCTAGTATAGACTTGAATTAGAATCAGTTAAATACTAAAGGGAATCTAAAGAATCATCATTCTCTTATCGTTCTCTACATATTTTTGATAGGCACAACATACCAACAGATAGATATTCATAAAAAAATCCAAATCAAAAGATCAATGAACATTTAAAGCAAAAAATTAAAATTTTCAACACAAAGGAAATAAGAACAAAAAATACTTGGTAAATGATGCCATAAAACACAAAAAAAAACTGGGCAAGTGCGAGTCGGACTCACGCACAGAGGGTTCCACATAAACTTACATATACTATATAATAATATAAGAAGAATTTTCTAAATCGCTAAAGTTATTTTTTGTGACGTCTCAACAAATTTACTGTTTTTATTTTTATTCTAATACCTGTACTATACGACCTTGCTTTATGCCAAACTTCAGGATTCTGGGTCTACGGGAAGTACCCTATGAATTTTGATTCCCTTGAGAGTGTCAAAAATTGAGAATGTTTTTTATAGTTAACTTAGAAGTTTGCTTTTTTCACAGCTTCAAGGGAAAACGTAGACCTGAGTATATGGTTTTAATTTCAACTCGATACCTCCACGCGTTCGAGACATAAAGGCTCTTGACAGACAGACAGGTGGACAACAAAGTGATCCTATAAGGGTTCCGATTTTTCCTTTTGAGATACGGAACCCTAAAAAGAATAAAAAAGCTGAATAGAAATATTTTATTGTTGTTACAAATTCCGACGTAACTAACATCGCGTGTCGAATGGTTGGTTAGCGAATACTTTACAGATGATTCTAGTTTTATTGAACATTTAAACTGTATTTAAGAATCTATAGCATCTTTTATACGATGTCGGGCTTTTTTATTCAACCTTGTTTGATGTAACTTTTTGCTCGTGTCTACATCCGGATAGCTCCTCATCAGTCTGGTCTCCTAGTACTTAGTTTAAAATGTTTTCTGTAATAGTTACCATGTTATGGAAATTGCCAATGAGGAAGTACTTAGTTACTTAGTTTTTGACATTGAAGTCATTTCAAAAATAAAACAATTTTGTATAATGGTGTTTTACGAAGGCCTGTGCGTAGTCAATTAGTCTTAAACTAAAGTCACGCATATTTGTGGGCTTGCCCTTGGACAAAAGCCTAACGTAAATATTAAAATGAAATAAATACCGCTTTGTTTAGTAAAAACATAGTATTATAACAAGACACGAGACTTCAGCAGTTTACAGCTACAAGGAAAATTTGCAGTAATTACAAAGATTCAGCCATAGATTATTGACGCCAAGGCAAGGACGCTAGGTTTAATTGTTATATTCTTATTTATACATACTTACTTACATATAAATAAAATTGAAGTGTCTGTTTGTAACATAAATTTTTTTTTTTTACTAAACACCAAAATATATTCGGTACCATATAATTTTAAAATTTTTGTCTATCTGTTTGAGAAGTCTGATTAGATTTTATTTTTGTTTGGTAACCACACGATACACACGATAGCTTATTAATTTTTTTCTGTTAACATCAGCTGCAATTGGAAGTGACCAAAGCTTAATTAAAATTGAAAATATTAACAAAAAATAAATCAATACATAAACACATATACATATCAATAATAATAATTATTTATTATTATTATATTATTTTTCCCTTAACATGTCACACACCCTTAACATCACATCGTCTGGAAACATAGAACTTAAACTTAACAGATGAAATGTAACTATAGGTACTATAAGTAGAAACTATACGTAATGATGTTTTGTACAATACGTTCCAAATAAGAATAGGATCGATTACCATGTTGTGACGTCAAGTTATACTGTCAAATCGCAAAAAAATTGGGCAAAATTGAATAACTCAGAGATGAGCAAAATTGAAGAACTGGATTCTGATTAAACTTTTTTCATTCACAGTTCGTAAATAAATTAAATTTTAAAAATTTCTGGTTTTGTTCACCATATTAATTTTTTGATTTGACAGTATGACGTGACGTCACAACATGGCAATCGATCCTATTCTTTTTTGGAACGCATTGTACTGTGATGACGTTGAAGCGCGGGTGTGTTCGTTGGTGAGTCAATAGTAATCAAATGAATGTCCATGGGCTTCTCTGAACTGGTGGTAAAGCCTATCATCTCATTCCTTTAGTGGTTGGATGGTAGCAGCACCTCCTTTTGTAGTGTTTTTATAAATTAATCCTCTTTAAAAACTATAAGTACAACCTATAAATACAAACTTAATCTATTTATTTCAATTAATACATTTACTGGCACTTTTGAACTGTCAAGGTCAAACAGTTCCAAAACGTAGATATCTATGGAGAAGAACGTGCAAGAAACTCCAAGGACACTCTTTGAAATCAATAATTAGATGAAAAATTATTAGTTATATCGTCAAAGTTGAAATTATACAATCATATCATCTACCTACACCATATTGGACATTGAAATAAGCAATATTAATAGTTAGCAGAACATGATAATTGCTAGAACAGACTCGGGGGAAGGAAACATGATGATATCATAGCATAAGTCTGATTGAGTGACGTGCGACTTCTGGCTAACTTTTATAAGTCAGTGTAGAAGATATTTTAAAGATTTTAGTACTAATATTTTGATGTTTGAATATGGATTATTAAATGCTGATTAAAATTGGTCGTGAAGTGTATTTACCAGGGCTTTTTTTTTCGGAGGCGAGATTCATCTAATGTCTTCTCTTACTTTAGGGTGGAGCGAGACGGCGTGTCAGACTTAAAACTGATTAAACCTCATCTATGTATTCAGTTGCCCTTTGCGGTCCAAGACTAGGTTTCCTTTTTTATTATTTATAAGTAATTACCAGGGCTAAGATATGGTTGCCACCGTAGGCGTGGGCTTGCGGACGGTGAGCAATGGGTAGCTCACCGTCCTTCTGTCCGGTAACCGTTTGGATCGAGCCCAAGTCGCGAGTCCCAGCTGGGTCGAAGCCTACTGAGGTCATGGGTCATGCGAAAAAAAACCTCGGGGCCCTGGAACGAAGGCAAAGAAGGAACAGGAGTGGGTTTTAGTCAGTAAAAGTCTGACACACCCTCCCACCCTGACCAAGGGCAGGAGATGTCATTAGATGATTTCCAATCTAAAAAAAGGCTAAGATATGGTTTTGAAAGAAACACAAAGGACAACTGAAGGAACACATATGAGTTTTTATCAGTCGATGCAGTCTGACACTCTCTCTCGCTCCACCCAGAGCAGGAGGAGTCATTTAATGATTTGTCTCCTAAAAAGAGCTGCAGAATTGTATTCCTTTAGTTAACAGGGCCATGGTAACAATAAATCCTGCAGCTTCTCATTAAGTTAACAATAACCGTACAAAGTTCTCATTATCAAATCTAATATCAAGACGCAATGCTCTTATAAACAGTATCTACCAACAAATTAGAGCAGGCAGATGCTTCCTTATCGCGGGTCGCATTCCACTTTGAATAGGGTTACCATCTCGAAAGAAAAAGCCAGGCCACATTTCTAAAATACATACAACTACTTATTCCTGTTGTCAACTATGTTTTGGGCATTTCAAGGTATACTTACGTTTTTTTTTTGAGTGTAACTGTGGAAGATGTTACCGTTTCTTCTCTATTATAAACGATCAATTAGAACCATGGACTAGTTTCTGATGTTTTATAAGTGCCCATGTGAGACTTATGTGAAATAAAATATTTTGAATACAATTATTTTGTAGTACAACTTCATTTCTTAAGCTATGCCAGCTTAAGCTCTCTCTGCTTAAGGCTTTAGAATACTATTGCGAAATTTCAAATGTTGTTTTTAATATTATGAATGCAAGAATTCTGACAACAGTCTTACCAAGGGGTATAACGTTAATTTCTGGGTTGTCTAAAGGCCTATCTAAATAGTATGCTGCATACGGTTAAACCGGAAACCGACTCTAACCTAGAAGGGAAAAGGTCTATTAATAATAACCAGCATCAATATTTTTTATATCTGAATTTAAAAAGTCTGGGCAGCAAAGCAAAACTAGGTTCGGACGAACATATCCGTATAAAATTAACATAGATGGATGGTAACCCTAACTGTGACTTGACGAGCTTGATTGATAAGCGCTTATGCAATCAAGTTGTTACTTAAAGTTCTGCTCCTTCCGGAGTAAACAGGGGCCTTAAGTGTTAGCTAGTGATGGGACCTGCTAACAGGCTGTCACGTGAAATAGGTTATGGTTGATATAGAAACATCTTGTGTGGTTCTCTCGCAACGGAATTGATTTTATTTTTTATTTAATGTTATAAACTAATGCTTGACTGCGATCCCACCTGATGGTAAGTAGTGATGCAATCGTTGATGGTGAGGCGCACTAGTTTATTAAGAGCCTATTCACTCTAGCCTTGAAGACACCTAAATTATAATCGGACGGGAAGACCGCAGCAGGCAAGTTGTTCCAGTCCCTTGATGTACGCGGTATAAACGACGAGGCGAAACGTTTATTAACGTAAGGGTGTATACTCGCCGTTCATCGGGTTGTCCGATGGTAGAAATGAGATGATGGAATCAATTAGCAAATAGTTCATGCATTTTCACAAATGTAAGCCAGGGATTCTTTCACAGAATCACCGCGGCTCTGGAATGCTGGAAACTTGAAGGAACAAGGGTGGGTTTTGGTCAGTAAAAGTCTATTACTAGTCACCCATAGCAGGAGAAGTTATTGGATGACTTTTCAACCCAAAAAAAGGCCTATTGCTCTGAGCTATAATATAATAATAATAACAATAATTTATTTCTCAATATTAATGAACAAAAGTTTGAACACCAATATTAAATGCTATAAAATGGGCAATTATTTAAACTAGGTTTAGGTATGTAGGTACCTGTATCTTAGAAGCCAGTGAACCTCCGAAATTAATACAGTATAAGCATTTTGTGTTGTGCCTAGATAGGACACTATTTGTACAATTATGAGGATACAATAAGAGAAAAAAAAAGAAGTATTCATTTAAGTGGATGGGTACACGTGTCGAGGATGCTTTTTAAATAATTAAGTTTTTCAAAATAGTTTTCTGCATCCCTACTTGGATTCTAAACTATTGAATGTTGACATGCAGTCAATACATATTTAGTTTCTATAATATATATCTATTAAGTTGTTTATTAGTTTAGTTGTTGGTAAGTATATTATAATTAGTTAAGTATGTAAATAATTTTACTAATAAATTAGGAATAATTTTCTTTACAACAAAAAAATACATTTAATTAAAAATGTAATGTACCTCTCTGTCTACTTATTATCTCTTTTATTTATTCTTGTTTTAAGTGACAGTTAACCAGACGACCTTGGTTAGTAGGTATGTAGGTAAGACAGCTGAACATCTATAAGATAAAGGCTCATCATCATCATCATCATCATTTCAGCCGAAAGACGTCCACTGCTGGACATAGGCCTCCCCCAAGCGTCGCCACAGCGAACGGTCCTGTGCGTCTCGCATCCATCGGACCCCCGCAACCGTTACCAAGTCATCGGTCCACCTTGTAGGAGGCCTTCCAACGCTACGTCTTCCGGTACGTGGTCGCCATTCCAGAACCTTTCGGCCCCAACGGCCATCTGTTCTGCGAGCAATGTGCCCTGCCCATTGCCACTTTAGTTTGGCGATTCTTCGTGCTATGTCGGCAACCTTGGTTCTCCTGCGGATATCCTCATTCCTGATTCGATCACGCAAGGAAACTCCGAGCATAGCCCTCTCCATTGCCCTTTGGGTGACTTTAAGCCTTCTAATGAGGCCCATTGTAAGCGACCACGTTTCGGAGCCATATGTCATCACTGGCAACACGCACTGGTCATAGACTTTCGTCTTGAGACACTGTGGTATATTGGACGAGAAGACACCGCGCAGCTTCCCGAACGCTGCCCAGCCGAGTCGGATTCGACGATTGATCTCTTTCTCGAAGTTAGACCTTCCCAACTGGACCGTCTGTCCCAGGTAAACGTATATAAAGATAAAGGCTCAGCTGTATAGAATCGAGGTCATAGCCAACTGAAGATACAGTTTCAATTTCAGCCAAAAAACTGGTTTCGGCTGAAGTTGTGGTTTCGGCCAAATGGTGGCCGAATGTTCGACTTGACGAAGCTAGCTTTTTTAAGCTGACGGTTGTGATAGAGGCTTTATTACTGACGACGTCAGTTTCGGTTTCGTTTAAGGCCAAAACTGGAAAATGAGCCGCAATTCAGTTTGGATATTAGTAATAATAGTAGGTATTTTAATTCCTGAGTCAGACTCTAATTTGAAGATCTTAAGATCATCGATCTTTGTTAAAAAGGTACTGGTCAATATTTCTATAGTTCATTGTATTGCTATTTAAAATGACATAATTGTTGACATTTGCGAACTTATAAAATAACGATGATGAATGTTTTGTTTACTAATAAGAGCGGCTTCATTGGCACAATAAAACAGTTTAGTCAATTGAGAGCTAAAGAATTCAACGTACAGATCATACATTATATTGTAGCATTGTTTTGTATAGTTTTGGTTTTACCCAAGGTATTTAGTGACCTCTAGACTTTGAGCAGGTTTTTGCGGTAGTTTCAATGTTAATAATAAGTTAAAACCCTTTTTTTGCCAAATATCTTTTTTCTTATTCTTTTCTTTGGTTTACTCTAAAGTAAGAAGGAATCGTACAACTTCAAAGTAAGAAGTAGCATACGACATTCAACAATAATGAAGAATGAGAGAACTTTAATATTACACTCGTATAAACAAGGTACACCATTGACCACTAACTTGAACATGCAATATTCATTATTCCTCGATCCCATTTGATCCATAAAGTTACGTCTTCAAGCCACTTACAGAAAAATATGACTCGGTATGAGATTTCTAACGTACTCGTACGCGTTAACGTAAACGCCAATCTGTACCAAAAATGAAATATGTAACAAACCTTTTCGTGATAATAAGCAAGGCCACAAACGGGCCACACGAGATAGCCACAAATTTAAAGCTAGAAGCGATCGCAAAAAGCCAACACGCGTGACAGCGACTATAGTGGTCGGTGGCTTTTTTTTAACCCATCCTTGACGGGATTGAATTTTTGACATAAATGATTCTATATCATATCCATTATTCCAATCAACGTTAAATAGGACTTCGTGCGTGCGTTGCTTTTGATTCGAACTAAATAATAATGGTTAACTGAAGCGATGGGAGAGAGGGGTGGCGCTAGTGGCGTGTGTCGGTGTATAGTGGTTGGTGATGGCCACTAGAAGCGAGCAGCGACGATTTGTAGCATGTGGCGTCTACTTGCGTCATTTTGTGTGGCGAGTCTACATGAAATATATGAAAACTAAACGAAATAGATCGGTGGCGGCATTTTGTGGTTATGGTTGGTGACCCGTGTGAAAAACTATTTTTTCTCGTACGACTTGACATACGCGAACATTTACATAAACGTAGTCTAAGAACCACTAAAAACAAAAATTTTCTGTAGGCTTTCTGTATAAGTCAAAAACAAAACTTTTCCAAATTCGAAACGAATCGCGTGTAACACTTCCTTATCTCTCCCTTATTTACTTTTATCTTTTGAAACAATGTGTACCAGCGTTTATTTATTAACAGTTCACTGACCTCGTTTAATTAGATAAAGTTATTTCTCTTGTTAAAGTCAGATACCGGGTTTTATTTTTATTATTCCCGTAATTCTGCTAAAGGCGTTTAAAGTGTTAATTGATTTGTTTTGTTGTTAGTTAATAGAAAGGTAATTAATTAATGAGTGTTAATAACCAATTTATGAGCTAATTAACTAGAATGAATTAGTTCTTTGATATTTTCTATACCTCTTGGTACCATGCTTTGGCTTAAGAAGGCATGATTGGCCTATTTATGTTAGCAAAGTAATTTATGAATTACCAGCAACCCACCCTAGCTTCGTATGGGTGTTTCAAATCTTTGAAATTCTCGTGTATGCATGTGTTATACACTTAAACCTTCTTCATGAATCACTCTGTCTACTGGTGACATTAAAACTACTAAACCACACTACACTGAAGTACCACATTAAAATCCGTTTAGTGATTTAATAGTAAAACGCGAATAGACAGCTAAACAGACGGTGGTTGACTACGTTTTTTTAATACGTGTAAAAAAAGTAAGGACTTGGTAGATTTCGACAGCACAGCCATCCAAGTCTACCTACGCACCAAGTAACATTCAAATCGATTTATAGAGAATTGATATTATTTAAAAAAAAACTAAAATTAGTATTCCTTTCATTGCTCACCATAAGTCTAAATTGTTAGACTTTATGAAAACAATTAAAATTCCTAACAAAAACCCAATAAAAATTCTTTAACAAATAGGACAAAAAAATCCTCTTCTACAGCTAAAACTGGAACGTTTACTGACCTTATAATCTGACTATTTTGACAACGATATAATCAGCTGTGGAATATTCTTATTATCTAGTTAAACAGGTTTCATTCAAGCCATTAACGTGTTTCGGAGAATGTGGCACAAACACAAACCTACTATGGTGTTACTCATCACATACTATTTGTGTTTTCTAAGTTATTTACATAACAGTGGTCACGCTTAATCTAACAGGGCTTAGGAAGACATTTGAACATATTTTTAGCTTTATGTTGGTATATGGTCCGAATATTAGGAATAGAAGTTAGCAAATATCCGGCTCGAAGGACCAATGTTTGGGGTGAGTTTAAAATAAACTATATTTAAAAATTATAAAAACAGCTATAATTCAATAATAGCGATTAAACTAATATAAGGGGAAAATGAACTTATTGAGTAGCGTAATTAGAGACACAATAGAAAGACAATGACCGAGCGAACGCCGGCGTTCGCGCGGGGTTTAATGAATTAAAGCTAATGAGGAAAACAAGATGAGATTGAGTTGCTCCCGATATATTGTCTGAAAGTATACTGATTGTATTTACTGTAATACATAAAATAATGAAGGCAGTGCTATGTCGCAATTCTGCTGACATGTTTATTATTTATTGTTCGGTGATTGACCCGAACAGCGTTATTGGCGTTCAAAACATCATCGATGAGCATCGTCGCCTTAGCTACCGACAGGCTAGCATCTTAATGCTAGCCTGTCGGTTTTCCATCGGTTGGATTTCGGACTTTGTGCGTTGGAATCGCATACCTAGTTTAATTTCGTCAAGCTCGTCCCATCATCGGACCACTAGATGTAGGTCACCGACACCGGTACATGGTGGACATCCCACCCATACGCATAAAACGTTTTGGGAACACATTCATTGTGCGTACAGTTAAGGAATTCTTGGAATTGGAATTCCTTGCCGGAGACTGCGTTTCCTACGAACTCTTAATCTTGTCATCAAATGACGGTAAGTGATAGATGATAAATATGAAACATCAGATCAAAGATCACTCTATAACTTTCAGAGGAAGTTCGGCGAAAATGGGTAGCTTTCTGCCACTGTCTTAATTCGAAATGGATCTTTGTCAACGTATCATAAGCCGGATGAAATATTATATACGACTCGACTCCATAACAACGAAAAAAAGACATTCGATGAATGTCAATACATAACAATCCATAACTGTCAATTAGATTGATACGATTGGTATTATCTTAGAAAACAGGGGTTAAACTCATCTGTAAATAACTGATAGATGAATGTTAAGTTCTAATCAAAAATAAATCTGATGACAAGACCAAAGTGATGATGTCATGGAATGGATTCGGGGATACTAAATTCACAATTGGATGCAGGCTAATTCATCGGGAAAAACCTTAAACGTCATACCGAAACAGAAAGGAATAATACAGGAAAGAATATCATACTGAAGATGAAAATATTAATTATAATCTTGCTGATTTGAATGGCCATAGAATAAATTCCCTTAGAAAAAAAACCCTAATAGTTTGCCCAAAGAATATTATCAATCATGATGATGATGCTCCCATCAACAATGTTTCAAGCTTTGTCATGTGATTGGCTAAAGATTACGTCATGGGGTCAAAAGACCAATAGATTTTATACCGTTGCCAAAATCTTCGTCTCATTGATGCAAATCGTGACATAGTCTTATATCGTAGTAAGAAAAAGATGCCTTGTTTAATTTAACTAGTCATCTTTGTTTTGTTTTTATTCTTGTCAATCGACTTTTCCCTTGTTCCTTCATTAGCTGGGGCTTTCGTAGTAAGCCATAATAAAGTAGGAAGCTTCAGATATAAATAGATTCTAGTTGACTGATCAAACTTGAGGTTATAAAGCTAATAAAACAAAATATAATACATCCTGAATCCTCTTTTCCGACTGTTTTAATGTCTCTCATAAAGTTCTCAATGTTAAAAACCATCACAAAAAGTTTTCCTATGATGACGTTTCTCTCTGATTGGTTGTAAATAAGTATGTTGTTATGGTAAGACGTTTTTATTAGTCTTTACGACGAGGAGTAAAGTTTGTATTGTTTAATTATTACATCTCAAGTTTCTATGGTAATTGCCGGCTTGGAATGTATGAAATAAAATCTATAAATTTATATGTCGTATTTTCCTTGAGAACATACTAGTATGTATCTTTATTTCTTGTGTCGCCTTATTTGGTTTCAATCCTTTTTATCTTACTTCATCCCGGCCTAGATCTAGGGTTCCTTTTCCAGGCTTTTCTAGGCTTGATCTCGGCAGCCGCTGAATTCGAATTTAAAATTCATAAATGTTTTTGTACATGTGTGTTGCAATACAATTTTTTTACCTAATAAATTTTGAAGTTCATAGGTACGTTTAGATTAAATTAAAACCTAGGCAATATTAAATGATAAGTGTAAACTGCTCATTTACGTTTCAATTTCAATAGATTGAACCTCTTATAAATACTGATTACTAAATTATTTGACCCCATCGAGTTGATAATTATTTTATCTAAATTCAAAACATTATTATTAGGCATGTGAATGAGTAGTATATCATCACAGTTTGGAACTATTATTTCACCTAATAAGAAACATAATTATGTTTGACATGCATTCCTGGAATGACTCAATTCTTCTCATCAGCGGTACCATTTTGTTCCTTATCGACAATCTAACATGCATCTAGCGCAAATAAGCTTGCTTTATATTTATCTACACCATTCGGTTCCTTTCCCAGAATTTCCTTATTTTTCCAGACAGTTTCACAATGTTATCTGACATCAGGAACAAACACACTTTCCATTTTCCAAAGAAAAATAATACTGTTACTGTCAGTAGCAGGATGCTTTGCGTAAGTGTCTGAAATAGGTCATAGAGCCGATGCTTTTAGGAATTGCTTGTCAGAATTTCCAATGTTATTGGTTAGAGTAAACAACGTTTTATGCGGTGTATTTGTTATTTTATTCTTGTTATATTTAACTAGCGTAAGGTTCTATAAAAACATGTGCTCAGTTTGAGCAGTAGACTGGTATAAACTATCAATAGTACCAAATACATTTCTCAATTGAGTTACAGCCATACAAACTCAATCTGACAAGGAACCCAAAAAGGTAGCAACAAAGCAGATGCAGTCGTGGGTGAATGTGGGTTGAACTTACTCAATAAGGCAAAATCGTTTTATACTTGAAACACAAACCGAATGGAAGACAGATCTAAGCAAATAAATGCACTCTACAAATCCGAATATAACAATATCAGATTAAATTCAACAAAAATAGCAAACGTTATGGCTGAATCGTGAACTTCCTTTGCCGCCGCATGGCTCTTTATAGAAAATATATTCAAAATAAAGTCAAAGGGGGCTGGCATAACTGTAGCCTCTTTTATGGTATAAGTATTGTTTACCTTTCCAAAGTAGAATATGGATAAAATCTATAGATTTATCGATGGGTCCCGTTTAGTAACAGTGTTAGTTTAGCGTCTATGCTTTGAGCCTTTAAAGGAATGTAGGACAAATTTGTAAATGGTTAACAAATGCAATGTTAGCTTTAAGTGCTGATGGATGTGCTAAAATTTGCAGTCTTGGCTAATGATTTCATTAGCCTTGGAATATTTAGCAATATCTGCATAGTTTTATGCATTTTGCTTTGTAATTAGAGACTGCTTCACATGCATACTAGGTTACTTGATTTCAAAAGGTCTGTAATTTCAAAATTTATGCTATCAATATAATTATAGTTAACGTTTACATCTACGTTAGCGACATGAATCAGATTATTATTTAATTCAGTCTATATCTGCGTTATTGACCAGTCTTAAAAGTGTTTTTAACAATAGGGCAGTTGATTTTTATATAGCTAGGTCTTTTTCAACTTCAGAATATTCAACTCTACCACAAAGAGGTTAACTCATAAATAAAAACAGTCCACCAATATTATGTAGCTAATATACATACTATGGGCATTGTGTCATATAACGATACGCAAAAACTTGAAGAAAAAATTGCCTATTAAATAATTTATGACTGTTTGAAATATACGCTACACGATCATTATACTGTCCATTTATGCAAATATACTGTTAAGCAATATTTTACTTAATGTGACCTTCAAATCGAGACTTGTTTTACTCGACTATTTGGACAGCACTTGGATCTACTCCAAATAGATATTATTACCTCTCTCCCGTGTCATTTGATGACCCTGCAATGTAAGTGATATCATGCACTGTGTCTTAAATTTCATGCAGTTGGAAAACGCTATAATAAAATCGACTTATTTGCAAGCGTTTTACAATTCAAATAAGAATTCTTTGCTTGTGTCGTGCAAATACTTCTTGTGTTATGTTTTAATAGTTTAGCTCATAGTTTTAAGTTCGTATGTATTACCTAAGGTTAGATTTGTGTTTGGAATATCGTATATAGTATAGGTATTCTATTTCGAATTCATTTTATTACTTTTAGTGACTATTGCAATACATATTATTACAAAATTGTCTTTTGTAATTATGATTGTTGCTATCTTGTTCATTTATAAATTTGTTTGTTTGCAGATATATTTTATAATTGTGTGTATATTACTGAAGAATTTAATCTTAAAATAATTTCAAGTCGACACAAAGGTGGTTGTCCTGAGCAATGTTTTGTCTATGAGATGTCTAGACTGTTATGTATCATTCATCATATATTTTATTTGGCTCTGTATTTCAAGTTTTGTTAGTATGCTTTGTGTTTGTATTGAAAAGTAAGATCCGTTTATTTATATTTATAAATGTTTATGACACTGGAATATTTGAGGTCATTAAATTAAACTAAGAAGTTTTCTTTTAAATAAATCAGCTTATTAGTTCAGTATATTTTGTGATGACATAAATTGACAATTGTTTTTCCGTGTTCCGTGAAGATTTCTTCACAAAAGTTCTTCATTATTATAAATACATTAAGCTAGACCTATAGAATGTGAGTACTTATAATTTTATTACTCACAAAGAGGAAAACCACATCCAGAATATTTTTATAAATATTACCATATTATTTAAACCTTTAATCACTTTGACAACCACAAGTCTACCTATAATTATAAAATATTCCTTAACAACGAAGTGTGTGGTCGTTGAAAACAAAATAAATTCATTACAAGTTGTAGCAAAATAAATGAAACCTGTTCTATGAGGTCGACCTTTGACAATGTCGACACTGTAATACTGTGTTACCGGTTTAGTTGCAGTGTTTAAACTCGATTCACACGTATCCAGTTATTAGCAGTGTTTCGGGGCTAAATTAAGAGACTTGTAGTGAGTCAATTATATCTTTCTCGTGAGTCAAGTCTCGATTCTGTGGTGGTTTAATTTCTATTATAAATTTGATGAAATATGATTGAGGATTGAGTTTGACTGTAGACGTTATCATCTTAATACTAACATCTGTTCTTGAGTAGCAACTGCGTATCTACCGGAAGACGCAGCATTGGAAGACTTCTCACAAGGTAGACCGATAACCTGGTAAGGGTTGTGGGAATCCGATGGATGCGAGATGCATAGGACTAGTCATTGTGGTGAAAATTAGGGAAGCCTCGGTCGAAATGATTATGAAAGTACCAGCAACATGTAAAAGATCTGTCAAATGTCACACCTCACTAATACTGGAGTCGTGTAAATCAACCTCAATACAATGATTACGAGTTTAGTAGCAAATATTAGCTTGAGAAACTTGTGTTGTAATGCGTAAGATAAGGGGTTATATCACCAGGCTTTATTACCCGACCGTTTAAGATGGAGGCCAAAGGTTTAAGTGTCGTCCTCAACTCGTATACTATCTGCTTTATTGATTCACTAAATTTATTCATATTGGCAAGATGAAAAATGGGAAGCTGTTAAAGAGTACAAGAGACCTACTAACGCAATAGTTGTTATGAAATTCCTTTATAGTTTTTTTTTTTTCATTTTCTTGATATCTGTTCTTTGACTTTCTTCAAATGTCGATGCAGTAAATAAAGGTTTTTTTTTAACTTATATTTTGATGGTCTTCATCAGAAAGCTCAAAGTTACCCAAAGGACAATGGTGAGGGCAAGGAGTTTCCTTGCATGATCGAATAAAAAATAAAGATATCGGTTTTAGTCAGTAGAAGTCTGACACGCTCAGTCCTGCTCCGCCCTAGGGTGGGAGAAGTCATTAGAAGATTTCCCACCTAAAAAAATTACGGAAAATATGTTTCTTTTTAAATATTTTCGTGTGTTTATTCAAACCCCGTAACAAAAAACACGTGAAGATGATTGAGCAACCTACTCCAGAAACGAATAACTATTATTAGAACTCTGTTCTACATCGGGGAGCATTAACGCTAATTTAAGAATATATTACTCAATGATGTATACTTCTACCATTTACTCGATTTTTACTACTGAACTATTTACTATTTGTATTACATTACGCAGTATTGCTAAACTCTACTGAGAAATATCGTGAGATATGATACTAGCTTCTGCAATTGGCTCCGCCCGTGAGTTGATCGAAAATTGTCTCAAGAAAATATACTCTCGGAGTAAAAGTACAAATTCCATATCCTATTGTCTCAAGTTTCATACATCTCCGTTCAACCGTATGAGCGTGAGGGCTTAAAAAACATACATCCACCACATTTACTTAATGCAAACTGTCGCCTTTTATATATTCACGCAGTTTAAGTATCTGGGCCACTGGGTTTCCGAAGACCTTAGAGACAACACAGACATTGAGAGAGCACGTAGGGCGTTGGCTGTCCGGTGTAATATGTTGGCCCGCAGGTTCGCACATAGCAGTAATCAAGTGAAAGTTACGCTTTTTAAGTCTTACTGTCAAACACTTTACACGTGTAGCCTGTGGGCTAACTACACACTGGGAGCATATAGCGCCTTACGTGTTCAATACAATAACGCGTTTAGGGTGCTGCTGGGGCTACCACGGTTCTGCAGTGCCTCCACCATGTTCGCTGAAGCGCACACTGATGGCTTTCATGCCCTTATTAGGAAGCAATGTGCGTCACTGATGAGCCGTGTTAGAACCAGTAGCAACAATATTGTGAACGTGTTTGCGGACAGGTGGGACTCTCCACTGCTGCACCACTGGATAAGCTTGCACGCTGTACGGTGAGTACTGGACAGTTCCCCCTCACCGCACTTAATGTGTGTAGTTTTTTGTTTTGTATGTGTTTCTTTTTGTTTAATTGTGTATATGTGTGTAACTGTTTCTTTTTTTTTTTTTTTTTTTTTTTTTTTTGTGTGTTGTTTGTAATATTGTGTGTTGTAAAAATGCTGTAATTGTTACATATGGACGGAAAGGTCCGAAATAAACGTTTATTATTATTATTATTATTTTATAGTATTAGTGTGTGTACCAAAATCGCCACGCTTGGCAGACGGATTGGCGATCGCAGTTTGATTGTTGTAATGCACAGAGGATGCTGCTGCCCATTCTCTGGTATGTCCCTTAGTCGCTTCTTACGACACCCTCGGGAAGAGATGGGATGGTGTTATTCTTAACGTCCGGACACCATACGGAACAAAGTAATTAATTAGTAATTAGACATACTTAACCATAGCACCGATGACAACAATGTGAGTGCAATGCTCCCGTTTAGTACATAAATAAGCCACACGTTAGAGTGCCATAAGTGCCCATACACCTGCACTGTGAAGAACTTAATGTACACTACTATGCAATGCTTCAATTAACTTAGCCACCTATTGGGCCAAAATATATATTTTTTTATTTGATATAAACTAGTGCTTGACTGCAATCCCATCTGATGGTAAGCAGTGATGCCATCATTGATGGTGAGGCGCACTAGTTTATTAAGAGCCTATTCACTCTAGCCTTGAAGACACCTAAATTATAGTTGGACGGGAACACCGCAGCAGGCAAATTGTTCCAATCCTTCGATGTACGAGGTTTATACGACGAAGCGAAACGCTTATTCCGGACCGTTGAAGTTTCAACAACGTAAGGGTGGATACTCACCGTACGTCGGGTTTTCCGATGATGGAAAGGAGATGGCAGAATCAAGGCATACAATTCCCGCGCACACTCACCAAACTGCAAATGTATTTAAACAGTTTACCATTGACTCGAAAAGAGGTAGAAGGTTAGGTGGAACGACGATCTTCGTAGGGTCACTGTGGATGACAGCTGTTAGGAATCGAGATGACTGGCGTGTGTTTGAATAAGTCTATCGAAGTACATAGACTGTAGACTGCTGAATATTGAAGATAATGATGACATTGAGTTTTGACTGTAACACTGTTGGCCCAACCTAAGCATTACGTGTTTAGCTTAATCACATAATGGGTAGCAGTGCTACTCGTAAATTAACGGGGCCTGTTAGTACCAATGCCTACCATCGCTGTGGGATTTTTAGAATGAGTTGCCGACGTCCTGGACCACAAAAGGCAACGGAAAGAACATAGTCAATAAGAGCGTGCTTTTGCGAGGTACATTTTCCAACCGCTCTTACGTGATGTGTTTATGATATTAAAACACATCTTTTTCTAGATATTTTGGATGCATAGCTATCTTGTGGATATTATCTAGACTTCTATAGAAATTAAAACATAAATTTGTGTAAAACTAATCTAGTAAAGACCTCTGAAAATCTGCTATTTTACGTGAACTTTGGTCCTCCATAATGTACTCATATATTAAAAATATAAAAAAGTACATCAATAGAAGCTTTGCACATTTTATCGAAATTCAAAATGATGACAATTTTCTGAAAAACTTTTAAGGATTATAAAAAAAAAACACGTATTTCCTGGAACAAGTGAAATATTCGAATAAATCACGGAATTACCGAATGGACGGAACTGTGCGTCTCGCATCCATCGGATTCCCGCAACCCTTACCAGTTCCTCGGTCCACCTTGTAGGAGGCCTTCCAAAGCTACGTTCTCCGGTACGTGGTCGCCATTCCAGAACCTTTCGGCCCCAACGGCTATCCGTTCTGCTAGCAATGTGCCCTGCCCATTGCCACTTACTCGTAAGTTTGGCGATTCTTCGTGCTATGTCGGTAACCTTGGTTCTCCTGCGGATATCCTCATTCCTGATTCGATCACGCAAGGAAACTCCGAGCATAGCATTTCCATTGCCCATTGGTTGACTTTAAGTCTTCTGATGATGGCCATTGTAAGACCACGTTTCGGAGCCATATGTCATCACTGGCAACACACACTGGTCATAGGCTATAATGTACTTGGACTTAATAGACTACCGATGTGTTACCTGATAAATAGCCGTGAATAAAGGTAAAATTATTTCTTACCTTCATCACACAAAACGTTTTAAGACAAAACAGACGAACGTCAAGAATGTAGGCGTTAAGTAAACTTAAAATGAAAACCATTTTTCACACGTCGTTCGAGAATTTCACCGTTTTTGTTCTCTCTATAGTAATGTTTGAACTGCGCCCGAAGGAATGGGTCACGTTGATAGCTAAGAGGTTTATTAATTGTCGCTTTAATCTTATTCTGTGCATATTTTATGTCGTAATTATAAATGCAAAACGGGTTTTAAACCGTTGTTTTGGTTAAAGCTGTTTAAATTTTTACATTTTAATCAAATGTTTTTATTTAAAAAGTATGCACACGATGTGATCTAGATTTAAAACATTATCATTCTGTTTCATACTTATGGAAATTGTGTAATTTTAATAAAATGATTCTCAGTTACTGTATTTCTGAAAAGACGAATACAATCGCCCGATTATAGAATATGAGGAAGTTTTGAAACTCATATTTTACCTGAAAATCTAACAAACAGTGGCACTGTAAAGTTTTATACGTTCTTAACACAAAAATGGAGAGCTCGCTTTTCGACCATCCGGTAACCGTCCAGACCGAGCGCAAGCCATCGACGGCGCATAGTGTTCCACGCGCGCCTCAAGGAGATGTCAGCAACCGTATTGGCCCAGCAGGGTCGAAGCCTACTGGGAAAATGCGAAATGCAAAAGAGATCCTCGGGGCCCTGGAACAATGGCGAAGAAGGAACAGGAGGGGGTTTTTAGTCAGTAAAAGTCTGACACGCCCTCCCGCTGCGCCCAAGAGCGGGGTATGTCATTAGATGATGAATAACCAGCCCAATAACTTTGACAGTACGTTACATATAAACTCATGCACTGCTACGCTACAATTATCACGTGCCCGCTAGCAGTCAGACCTCGCGCTTACGGTTTATTTGCTCAACGAAAGTACGGTCACTCATGTCGGCTGGACATAATTTGATTATGTTTATGTGCGAACATTAGAAAGTGAGAATTTCGCGTCGACTACCGTCTTGTTTGTATTATTTCAACATTTCTCAACAGGTGGTTATAAAAACATGGGTTTTATTGAGGTGTTTTATGAAGAGAATGACTTGTTGGTCTAGTGGGTGCGACATCAAGAATCGCAAGTGCTGAGAGTAGGGTCCTGGGTTTGATTGCAGGTCGGGTGAAATTCTTATAGGTTTTTTTTTTTATTATAAAAGCCACAGGCAGAAACTTCTCACTTCTCAACTCTTCCTCTCTATCCATCATACTATCATCATATCCATTGAACCCATACGCATAAAATGTTTTGGGAACACATTAATTGTGCGTACAGCTAAGGAGTGGAATTCCCTGCCTTCCTGTTATAACCTCATCTATCCAAATGATTCACCAACAATAGAAGGGATCTGATGCAGGTATATAATATGAGGTGAATATGAAAGAACAAAAAAACATATTAATTCGTAGTTATTTATTCATACAATAATGTTATAAGTGAAGACAAAATACTATGTTAAGGTTGATTAACCTTATTTCAGTTTTAAATTAGAGGCCAAAGTTCGAAGGAATTCAATTACAAGACGTTTCAAAATTATATTAAACGTTACTATAGAATTTGAATATTATACTAACTGAATATTAGTTCAAATGTGCATTATAGAAAATGTTTATTAAACGATATAAAATTAGGTAAACTGAAATTATATCAATAATTCATTATATCATTTCAAAGTTATACTAAAAAAAAATATGTTAAATGAAATTAGGTCATGTGATCGTTAGAACTTTTGTTATTATGTCAAATGGTACGCACCCGAGTGTTCACACACCTCTGCCTACTCTTTCGGGGAATACGAGGTGTAATGTTATGTGTTCAGGAATCCAGTCGTGACATGCAAGTACGATTAGTTATTCGCATCACAATTACATTGATACCTGATTATCATCTCACGACTACCTCATAGTGTGTTGTGAAACATTTGACATTGAATACTGTTACATTACAGCCTTTAAATTGACTAATTAGATAATTTAACAAGTCTTTTTTGAAAGCAGTGTTGGTTTTGACTGCTAAAGGGCAGCTGAAGGAATACAGGTGGGTTTACTATACTAATATTATAAAGGGGTAAAGTTTGTTTTTATGTATCCAGCCTTACGTTGTTGTAACTTCAACGGTCCGGACTAAGCGTTTCGCTTCGTCGTTTATACCGCGTTCATCGAAGGACTGGAACAATTTGCCTGCTGCGGTCTTCCCGTCCAACTATAATTTAGGTGTCTTCAAGGCTAGAGTGAATAGGCTCTTAATAACTAGTGCGCCTCACCATCAATGATTGCATCACTTCTTACCATCAGGTGGGATCGCAGTCAAGCACTAGTTCATATCAATTTAAAAAAAAAAGTTTTTTTTGTATGAGGTAATCTCTGAAAGTAATGGCCCGATTGCGATTTTTTTTTATTTTTACCGATAGAAAGCTATTTTATTTCTGAGTGACATAGACTATATTTTATGTACCTAAGCGAGCAAAGCTGCAGGCACTTCTCTTTCGACTCAGATTGGGAGGAGACATTTGATGATTTTTCTACTAATTCTCTAATCTAGCAATTGCTACATACCTACCATTTACTTACACATAAAATAGTTAAATCTCAAATCTATCTATCTCCATTCGTTCAGTTCATCTTCAAGTTGTCTACAAAGAGATTGCCCTGTGTGATAATGATTGTACACTTAGTTTTGTAAATGTTTATACTGTTTACATTATGAGGTGTACAATAATGTATATAATAAATAAATAAAATGCTTAACTGAATATAATTATACTAGCGAACCATACTAGCTTTGCATGCCTGTTGCAAATCTTTGAAATTCTCGACTTTTATCTACCATAAAATGCGTGTATTGTACACCTAAACCTTCCTCATGAATCACTCTGTTATTAGTGAAAAATACATGAAAATCCATTCCGTCTTTTTTGAGATTATCGTGTTCATACAGACAGACATACGCGATGGGGCTTTGTTTTATAATATGTAAAGATAAGACAAAAACAAAAAAAAAACCCTTAATCAAACAAATCTAACTAAAGACATTAGTTTAGAATAGATGGGATGCATCTAATTGATTTCGTGTTTTTATGACCCCTAAATCTATGAATGAACAAATCTAATGCCGTCCCGTTGCACAGTCGTTCGATGTTCACCAGAAAAACTGGTTCAATGAACTGGCTGTCGCGCCCGTATCTAATTACAACACTAAAGGAATGATTATCTAATAATATCCACTTGTAATTAACCTGTAATTATATTGACAGCACAGCTATGGGGGATACCTGTAGGTACCAAGCTGTGTAGCAGAAAATATTGAGAAGAAAAAAAACATACAGGTTTATATATTCTCCTCCTCTGCCATTTCTCAATTTTTATAAAAAAAAACTCAATAATCAATACTCAATTCTTTAATGCATTCCACAAAGTAGACTTCGGTCGTAAATATCTATTTGCCAAAAAAAACAATCATGGACCCTGTCGGGTACACAAATAGAAGGTTATAATAAGTGGAGAAGAGGACTCATTTTCGGCATCTTATAATCTAACTTAATCTAAATACATTTTTATGAAATAATTAATTGATAATAATAATAATTTGTAATCATTTTTTTTTATGAGTTTTGTTTAAAAAATATTTAAAAATGTAATTTAAATGAGTATTATATAAATAAAGGAAACAATCTGTAATAATATTAATTAATAATTACCGGTGAGATACTATTTTTTATATTTTTAAATGTTTCTTTTTTTTGTAATTAGGTTTAAAAAATATTTAAAAATGTAATTTATATGTGTTTATAATGAATAAAGGAATTATAATTAATAATGTCAAAATTTAAAATTTAAATTATACGTAAATAGGTCAAATAAAGGAAATAATAATTTAACATTTATTACACAGTTATTAGTAATACAAATTATATGTGGTTATTAGTAATACTTTCCAGTATAATTAATAATAAGTGGTGTTAGCCATGTTTGGGTTTTAGTTAGTAAAAATGTGACTTTTATTCTCGCTCTAGACAGAGAAGTCAAAAAAGCTATTATTATAAATAAGATCCATTCAAAATTTTCTTTTATCGATAGTCAGTAACATCCATGATCCACGATAATCTACGGCATGCAGTACCTACCTACCTATATCCTAGATTAATTCGCAGACTTAAGAAGCGAATAGCTCTGATTCATCAAACACAGATTATAAACTAAATCTCCGACTTCTACGCAACTCTCAATCCAGTTGCAATCAAAATACTTGGCCTTATTTGCCTTTCCGTTTTGGGTGGAGCGAGAAAGCGTATCCGACCCTTATTGCCTGGGTTGCGATAGTCGTTGATAGGATCCAGCAGTTGGGACTCGAGGTGGCACTGCAAAAGTCCGAGGCCATGTGTTTTCACGGCCCTCGGAGCGCGCCGCCTCGGCGCTCCCAATTAACGGTAGGAGGAGTTCACATCGGCGTCGGGTCGACGATGAAGTACCTGGGACTCGTCCTCGACAGCCGGTGGAATTTCGAGGAGCACTTCCGACGTCTGGCTCCCAAACTGAATCGGAATGGGGCTGCCCTCAAGCGGCTCCTGCCCAACCTTGGGGGTCCAAACGCCTCCTGCCGGAGGCTCTACGCTGGCATAGTACAGTCCATGGCCCTTTATGGGGCGCCGGTGTGGGCGCCGTCACTGCGAAAGCGACCGGCGGCCCAGCTGAACGCGTGCCAGAGGGTCATGGCCATACGGATGGTGCGGGGATACCGCACGGTTTCCCGCGAAGTGGCGAGCCTCCTTGCTGGCCAGCCACCATGGGACCTGGTGGCAACAGGCCTTGCACGCATGCACGATCTGCGCGTGGAGATGCAACGTCGGGGCGAAACTCCGCTGCCACGACAAGTCGCGGCATGGCGGACAGAGCTCCGGCGGGGTCTCATGGTGGAATGGCGACAGCGACTATCGCAACCCAGTGCTGGGCACGCCATAATTATGGCGGTAAGTCCCCTCTTTGAGGAGTGGCTGGAAAGGCAACACGGCGTCCTTACCTTCCGCATGACGCAGGTCCTCACCGGACATGGTAAGTTCGGGAGGTTCCTGCACCGGATTCGTGCGGAAGAAACGCCCGGGTGTCACCATTGTGTGGACCACCCGGAGGACACGGTGGAGCACACGGTGGAGGTGTGTCCCGCTTGGGCAGAGCAACGCCGTGTCCTCGTGGGGGCGATCGGCGGCGGCGATCTCTCGCGCCGGGCCTTGGTACAGGCCATGGTCCGGAGCGAGGAGGAGTGGCAGGCGGTCGCCTCCTTCTGCGAAGCAGTAATGCTAGCAAAGGAGGCGGCCGATCGCGTGAGGCAACGGTCCTCACGCCCCAATCGCCGCCGGGATTCCGATCCCGATTTCCGGCCATCGTAGGCGCGGGCTTGCGGACGGCGAGCAATGGGTGGCTCGCCTTCCGACCGTCCGGTAACCGTCCGGACCGAGCCCAGGTCGTCGACGGCGCGTGCTGTTCCACGCGCGCCTCAAGGAGATGTCAGCAACTGTAGGGGCCTAGCAGGGTCGAAGCCTACTGGGGCCAAGGGTCTGATTCTGAAAGGAAGACTCGGCCCTGGTACGAAAGGCAATGAAGGAACAGGAGTGGGTTTTTAGTCAGTAAAAGTCTGACACTATCTCCCGCCCCGCCCAAGGGCGGGGGATGTCATAAGATGATTTTCCCACCGAAAAAAAAAAAAAAAAAAAAAACCCTTATTGCCTAAAACCCACTTGTGTTCCTTCAGTTGCCGTTTGCGTTCCAGAACCCCGGACTCTTTTGAACAATCCAACAGCCCTTGGCCACGCCTTGGCCTACATTCATCAGAATGTCCTTTATAAATCAATGGTCTTAACGACGTAACCGCCAACGCCATAAAATGCATCAATGGAGTTTAGGTTTACCGTGCACATGGTGAACACGTTCACGGTGTTATGTTCCAAGGTTTATAATGTTATTCATTGTTGAAAGACGTGTCTTTTTTCATTGATAATATGATGTTATCTGGGGATATACCATCGATTTTGAATAAAGAAGTAAGTGATGAGTGAGTGGTATTACTATTTTATATACTCGTCACATATAGTAATAACTGTACTAACTAGTACTTTTAAAGCCAGTCTTAAAGAGTTTCTTTTAGAAAAGTGTTTATACTCAGTCGGTGACCTCTAATTTGTAGGTATTTGCAATTATTAATTTTGACATTATTTTATGATTTAAATTATGAGAACATTTTATTATTATTATTGTATTTGTAATAATTATGACAATCTGATGATTTTATTTGTTTTAGAATTTAAATTAATTTAGTTTTAAGGACATATTTATATTATCAATCTGTTCGACACAATTATGCTGCGCCCGCGTACATAAAATATAGCCTATCTCACACAGGAATAAAGCAGCTTTTTATTGGTGAAAACATTTTAGCAATCGGACTAGTACTTTCAGAGATTACCTCCTACAAACAAAAAAAACAAAGTTTACCTCTTTATTATAATATTATATTATTAGTGTAGAAGACATATCTCAGGACCGAGGAGTCGAAGGTGACTCACAGAGGCCCCTTAGAGACTTTTCATGGAACGTGGTACCAACGAACGATTATCCCTGTATGTACTATGCTAGTGCACCCAAGGACAGCCCCCGGTTGGTGGGAAACTATTGCGATATAATTATGGAAAACTAGGATATGCAGGGCTATGGTTTTGAAAGGCTAATGTAGACTGGTAACCAAGAATTATGTATACTGTGTAAATACTATGGCCTGCCTGAACAATTTTATTAATATAAATACATTGATAAAAAAGGCAGGACGACTTGCTGTCAATACTGTTTCTTTTTATTATTATTATCCTAACTAAACTTAATATTATAAATGCAAATGTGAGTTTGTTTGTTTGTTACATGGTCACGCTAGATACTAGAAAGATTATTATGGTTATTCCGTGTTGAAACAAACAATAATGAAACACAACGATATAGTACACGAACAAGAATGCATCAATAAGCATAAAATATTCCAAGAAAAACCTTTGCGTACCCGTTCCATTCAAGTTTTTTATCAATACAAAGTACGCATGTGATTGTAACGCAGTAATCACAGCATGATTCATTCGATAACTTTTTGTAAGAGAAACAAGTTCACAGATTATGCAAATCAGAAGCGCAACAAGGAAGAATTAATGTCAATCGAGACGTTATTAACCATTCACTGTATTAATGCTTTCATGTTTTAATGTACAAACTTTATTTTGCTGATAAAAAACTTGATTCTGATCCGTGTCGTAAAAGAAATAAAGTTCAAGATTGATTTGGTGAAACGCAAATAAATTTGGGCGTGACTGACTATAAAGTCAATCATGATACACTCAATTGTTTGCTGATATCTTGATTCGACGATCAGTATCTTCAATTTTAAGCCTTACATTACTCAAGCTAAAGTCCACTTTTGTTTGTACAGCATTATGGGAATACCACCACAGGAGTTGTTTTGATGATTCTCTACTTATATCCGCAAATCCTTTAAGTCTTACAAAAAGTCCTTTTGTCTTCTCGACTTAACGATGCGTATAATTGTGCGAACAAAAAATTTTGGACCGAAACAATGAGGCTTACGGACATACAAACAGAATTAGAAACTTACTAATATGGGCATCTGTGAGTACGCTTCATTAGGATCATAGTAAATAATATGGCGGTGATTAAGGTCACGTCTGGTTATTTTGGTCAAGCTATAATTAATAGTGAAGGACTCGCTGGATTAGCAGCTAGTTTGACAAAAAATGGAATAAATGTAAGTGAATAAAATTTAAGAATTCAAAGTGTCGTAGAATACTATGTTATCCAAATTCTTTTAACATTTGGAGTGTCCAAAATTATATTAAAATTAGAGTGATTCGTGACACTGCAGATAATCCAAGTTACACGGACGATTAAAAAATTCTCTTCGTTCACGCAAAATTATCGCAAACCATTGTAAGTAATAGATTTATGGATGCTGTAATAATAATAAATATTAAAATTTTAATATTTCCGAGAAAAGAACAAAATAATATACATCGCTATCAAAATAATGAAGTCAAAGGTTCAGAATGAAATAATTATCATAAATATAGTGCAATAATGATATCTGTCTGACTCATAAAAGGAGGCACGTTTTAAAAAGCAATAAAACAAATTATTATCAGAACTAAGATTGTCATACTTTGTAACCTTAACCCTATTATCTAAATCAAATTGTCATTATTCTGAAAGTAGAATGATGTCATTAAAGGTTATGTTTTAATACTTACTTTTAAGCTCGATATCTTAAGCAGACATTTTGTTTGTTTTCTCATCATTATCATTGTCATCGTCATCATTGACGACATTGTTCTATCCACTGTTTTATAAAGGCTGTTGTGTTTTGTCCGTTCTTTTGTGTCATGCTTTTTTGGTTTTTGAGAATCTCATCTAAGCTCAGTTAGTGAGAGCTATTTAAAAATTAATAGTATCAAACATCACTCTTAATTTCTGCTTAAACATTATTATTTTTACGATTTACAGAAAAACAATCCATCGCAATGCCCCAAGCAAGTAAATACACGAATTTGAGATTAATTTCCACTCCCATTCGTATTTGGTTTTGCACTTATGTCCGTTTGTTTTTCCGCCTCCGTAATGAATTTCGATTTGAGATCCTTGTATGTAGGTAAGTGCCTTGTACGACGTTGTTATTGGGTTTCTTTTTTGTGTTACTTTAGTTAGAAAAATATGTAGATCGGATACTTGACATTTTGGTGTAGAATTAGAAATTTCTTCAAATATCACTTATTTCAAATACAATTTGTTGTTGATCGAAATTTCAAATAAAACATTAATATTTCAAAATAATTATGTTAGATGTACTTCTTGTATTATTTGTAGGTGGAATGTAACGTTAAAAATCTTTGTCAATAGATTTGAGGGAATTTTAATATTATTTAAAAAAAAGATATCTTTTAAGTTGCTAAAGTTGCAAGTCGGAATTGTACAAAAGAGTCACTATGACCGTGGAAAGCAAATGACAACTGAAAGAACACGGGTGAGTTATAGTCAGTAAAAGTCTGACACTCCCTCTCACTTCACCCAGAGCGCGGGAAGTTATTTGAGGATTTCCCACCTCCCAGCTACGTTAATTGTAGCCAAAAATATTTCATCTTATTTTATAGCAGGTAAAAATTTACTTTAACATTTTCCTGATAGCCGACATAATCTTACCTCTTACAAATCTTTCTTTTATAAATAGGAATGAGTAATTGGAAATTCCTTATACATTTATTGTGAACAAGCTCAACCTAAAGATTATTTTTTCATTGATCAGTGTCGATTCCTTTTTAGTAAATGCTTGTTTTTCCTTTGAGACTTCTTAGAAACTATGTGATTTAGTTTTATAGAGGTTAACTCATTACAACGGAGTAGTGTTTGTATTTTAATTATTTTATTGCATCTTTCATGGGAGCAGTGGTGGCCTAGTGGTAACGGCCCCGACTTATGAATTGTAGATCAAACCCAGCCAGGTGCATTACTTTGTGTAATTTATTTCATCACCACTGCTCTCAAAACGGTGAAGGAAAACATCGTGAGGAAACCGGTATGTCTTAGAACCAAAAATTCGAAGACACGTCACATTCACCAATCCGCACTGGGCCCGCCTAGTGGATTATGGCCCATTTCCTCTCCTAGAGAGAAGGCCTGAGTCCCAACAGTGGGAAAAGGCTGATTATGCTTATGCTATGCTTATCTTTCATGGTGTTTTCATTCATCTTACTAAACCAAACCACACGTACAAACCTACACTGCTTGAAACCAAACAAAAACTAAACAATCTACTTTATTTTTCAAACTGTACCAAATTGTGAACATAAAAAGATTGATTTGCTATAGTTTCAATTTTGAAGTTCCCATGCTCATCAACTAACTTTTCAGGATAGTTATTACAATTTCATCCTTTGATTTTTCGCTTCATTTACTACAGTTCTAACCCAAATTGTATACCTAGATAGTAATTAAAACTTTATCTCTTTACATTAAGATAGTTTGTAGACATAACTGAAGAAACTTTTGGAATTCGCCTATAGTTTTTTCTGAATCACGCAATATTAGCGTGATTAGTAGTAGTAAAGGCGAAAATTTATATTTGTGAGTGTGTATTTTTGTTTCTTTTTCATGTCCTTTTTTACTTTCATCCTGGAAGTATAATCATAATGTTCCCTTGGAATAAATTTCGAATTTTACCCGGGTGCAGCAGACGCTCGTACATACAAAAAGTAACTAAAAAAACTCCAGTCTTTGTTGAACAATGGGTGACATACAAGCTCTATAACAGATATTTGGAATTCATGAAATCGACACAACCTTAACCACTTAAGGATAACTTAACAGACAATAAGAAGACAATTCTCAACCGTACCTTGCCAAAGATTGCTAAACATCAGCATTCCTTAAACGGCTAACATTCCAGTCAATGGCACACTAAAACAATGAAAACAACACAGTTATTCGCTGCAAACATTGTTGATCCGTGCCAATGTGCTGTTGTAATAACAAAATAGATAATTTGACGAGTATGAGACGTGTGTCACTGAGGAGTATTCATTTGGTTTTGTTGTTTTTAATCATCATTATAATCATCTTTTCATAAAAGATACTGTTAAAATAAATAACTTTGAGAAAACCTAGATATTAGAGAAATGTGAAAATTATGGCGATCATAATATTAAGTAATTTTTATAGCTTTTATCGTTTGTAAATTAAATATTATTATGCGGCAATATAAATATTAAGGGGATAAAAGTATCCAATGTTTTAATCCAGGCCAGTATCTACCTATGTTTCATATCCTGATCTGTTCAACTGTTCAAGCTTAATTGAAAACATCATGTGAACATCTTAACATATTATTATTTATTTACATTATTACAAGGGTTATAAATTGTCCATCATTATAAAATTTTTGATAATGTCTAATATTACACAAAATCATGATGATGTAAGCTTATTGATTTCTTTACGCAGCGACACAGGTCGAGGTTGAGGTCAGTCTGTAGATGGGTGACCATCTTAACAAACCGAGGCTCGACTCATAGCCTCGAAATGGACTTTAAGCCGTTGATCCCAACCAACTGTTATTTGTAGACCTTTGACAGTTGTTAGGTATAGTCGGGAGTCAGAAAATCTGAAACTGGTCTTTTCGAAGTGTTATCTAATTACTGGGTTGTGGAAGTCAAATATGTAGTTCCTCTTTCTAACATCCAGCTACATCCATTTTGACTGGAATTCGATCCCATTAAGGTTGGGAAAGGACTAGGCAGATTGAACCCATAAAATACCAAATAGTCTCATTTGAAATATTTTAGCTTACAATGTTTGTTGCTTCATAACACTAAAATAATTCTTATTACTTCATAACGGGTTGTACTGTTTCAAAGATATTACACAATAGTTTTTATAGGTTCTCGCAATATAATGTACTACAGACTTAATAATAATATAATATTTTTAATATTACTGACATATGCTTGTGGATTAGGGTCAGAGTAACAGATTATGTCATCGACAAAATGTCGAGTTGGTGACAATTTTACGGTGTTCTGATTTCTATGACCAGTTTGGTGTTTATTTAAAGTTTATTTTAAAATTAATAGCTTTAAAGTCCTAGTCTATTTTTAGATCACTGATGTTTTCGTTATCATGAGTAACGCAAGATTAAGCTTTAATTCCTTCTTTTTTGTTTTGCAATGTAGCTGTCCGTTTTTCCTCCAAATAAATAAATATCCAGTATCCTATTAAATCATCCCTGAATTCACCAACTGTTGCTCTACCCAAAAAACAATTCATATGAGTAGACCTATCTCTATGATTTACGAAATAAATGGAACAGTAACTAATAATATATCTCCCATAACTGTGTTTCTTTGTTTTGATTTATTATGAGACTCGTAAAAGTATTCCAATAGTCGTAAATTAGTCGATACGAAGGTGAAGATAATGTGTATCTCTCTATACTGTATTATTTGTGATATAATTTTGGCGAACTACATATTATTATATTATGATCACGTTCTTGTATTCCGTTATTTGTTCATTCCGATTCGATAGCTCTTTGATTTGTTATGTTTGTTTCACAATAATAATATTTCACTGTTAATTCTTCCAAATATAACCTTAAAATTTATAATTTCGTTTCTCACGTAGTTATTGTACTTGTGTTCTTAATTTGGCCTTTTTTTGATGAGACTATCCTTCTATACCCTAAGCAAGCATTTATTTACCGCAGTCATTCACTGGACGTGGGTTCCTTCGACTGTAAACAATTATTTTTAACTTCATATCGTAAACTGGTAAGCAAAAATTGAAATCAAAAATATTTATCTCATTCGCCCACTCAAAAGAATTTACAATTACCACACTTTTATGTTTTTTTTTTTCAATACAAAACTTATAATCATTATGTTTCGTCCGGTTCATGTCATTGACTTCATCTCGAAGTGCAAACAAAGCGCAGGTCCTCAAAATGACAGGAACCGATGTAAGGGCTCAATTACGTTCATGCGCATACGCAGGGTGACTCATTGGCTCATTTGTTCAAACCTGTTGATGCAGAAAGGATGGGATCTCGGGGTTTTATTCTGCTAATTATAAATGCGGTATCGTAAGGATGACGAGTGATGATACTATCGTCTTTAGCTGACCAGATAACAAAAGCTTGTGAATGTTAGGTCATTCTAGCATCGTAATCTGCATACGCCGTTTAATCCTTTGATCTTGAGTCCTTGACACTTACTTCATTGGTAATGGGCATTTGTATACTGTTAATTAGTTTGTCAATCATCTTTCCTCTTAATTTTTTCTACCTATCCTGTTTTTTCTTGATAGAGTTGATTCTCAACTTATTCATATCGGTACCCTGAGTGAGATCTTTGGCCAGAAACTTGGCTTGACTGACGATGGTAATCATCCGGTTATTGCTGCAGTATATAATATAAAATATTTTTGTTTTAAAGGATTGATAATTCTCAGTTAGAAAAATGAACAACAATAAATTGTATTAACTTTGCAACGTCGCTTGCATTCAACGCGTACGCACAGTGAGTCATACTTCGACTTGTTTGTTATTTTGTTTGTGTTTCAATATAAAAGTCTTCCGTGTTGACGATGCAGGTTTTTTTAAATTTATTATTATTATTATTGATAGGCTTGCGTTTGACCACTATCTCACCTGATGGTAAGCGATGATGTGGCCGACGATGGAGCACGCTTGCCTAGAAGTAACCTACCTCGTATTCACTCTTGACTTAAAGACCCTTTTTTTAAGGTGAGAAATCATTCTATGACTTCTCGCGCTCTGGGTGGAGCGCGAGAGCGTATCAGACTTTTACTGACTGAAACCACACCTGTGTCCTTCAATTACCCTTTGCATTCTAGGACTACGGGTTTCCTTTTCAGAAATTCCCCACGGTCCTAGCTAGCGGGCATCGGCCCTGCTGAGCTCCTACGGTTTGCTGACATCTCTTTGAGGAGCGCGTGGATCACTACGTGCTGTTGACGACTGGGCTCGATCCGGTTAATTACCGAACGGCGGACGGCGAGCTACCCATTGCTCGACGTCCGCAAGCCCGCGTCTACCGTGGCTGATAGTCGGGGTCGGAATTACGGCGACTGGACCTTCGTTCCCTCACGCGCACAGCCTCCTCCTTCGTGACTTGAAGACCCCTAGGTTGTAGCTATCAGGAAACACAGGTACATTTGTTCGTGTATTATTTCGCATTATAAATAGATGTTAGTCAACGGTGAGTAATTGCTTAGCGGTTGTCTGTGTAGTAATATGATTAGTCATGACTTCATGAGATAAGTAAGCGCCACTTCCTTCAGCACAGTCTCGTAATTGGTCTGTATTTTGTTTATACTAATATGTAATGCATGCTAGGTTTCCTGATCTTGAGTTTCCAGTGCCTTAATTGATGTAAATGTTAAGTGTCAGTAGGTGGATAGCACTCACGGAGGTTCTATAGGTTCAAAAGCTTGATTTACACTTTATTTCTTCAGAAAATGGATTAGACGATATCCTTTCTTTAAATAAGTAGATACATAGAATAGCATATGCGACAATATATTATTTACCTTTACATCTTATAATGGTTTAAAAAAGACCGAACCTACCCAAAGGAAATTCTCGCATGAAAGTACACAAACTCATTTTGTGAAAACTCCTATACTTCATTACATACTCGTAAGAGTCTTAAATAGAACATCCATCTTCCCGAACCAATCAGTAGCTTCACGCAACAACTTCATTCATCCTTCAACCAATCCTTTCACCTCTATAAGGTCAATATCTACTAACCTAACATTATACCCATACACTAAATGCAGGCTTCCACCCACGCTTTGAACTGAACTCGAATCAATGGCCATCATTGTATTTAGCCGTTATTCTGTTCAGTTAGAGAGTACACACATTGAATTTAAAGTTAAACGTGGATTGAGTTTTTTGTTGAATATGTTTTAGTAATGCGGCCACGATTGGGCACATTGTGTGGTCTGAAAGGTCAGACAGAGGTATATCATCGTATGTTTAAATGTATTGATGGTAGTCTGCGGTCACAATAACATGGTCTTTCACTGTATTTGAATCATATGTATTAGCTGTTTAGAATCTCTTTAACTTAATCAAGCACATCAAAATTTGCAACTTTCTTTGTTTCTGATCATCACCTTCCTGCCCCTGTCTAATTTTACGTGAGTTCAGTGCAATACATTTTTTTTGCACTCCGTCCTGTTAATTGTAACGCTATAACTGACTATCTTTTATTTTCATGTTACACACAGATAGAATTTTCTAAACTTTAAACAACAAAAATATTTGCTAAACTTATGTAAGTTCATCTAATATGTTTGTAATCGCTGGATTAGTACAGGTCTATTGCTGTGAATAATGCATATTTTTAACTAATTACAAATGACTTCGATCAACTTCTTCAGCTAAATTTGATATCTCTACGTCTACAACTGACTTTGCTTCTACACGATGAATTTTATCATCAATCGTTTTTGGCATAGCAGTAACAATCATAGCAGTCTCGTTAACTAAAGCTGTCATCTCAACATCTGCAACTTCCTTTGCAAGACTATTATCTTCAATCTTCTTCAGCATCATAATATTAGTATTTCTCATTATACTACCAGCATTCCTATAAAGATTGGTACTAAAACTCCACCTGAAATGTTCTTAGTATCTGAATTAGTACCCAGTAATCACTCGGCACTATTAGTCCGGATTGTATGTGCACGCGCTTTATCCGTGCCTATAAAGTGCTCAAGCCCAACGTGAGAACGAAGTGTAATGCCTTGCAAATTATTGACAGGAGTGAAATAATGAACGATTCTCTCTAAGGCTTTATTAGTTCCAGTTAAATGTTGAGGTTTTAATTCATGCGTGGGCTTTGTATATGTATATTGAGTATTATTTTAGGCTCGGAGAGTTATTATGGTACGTTAGATTTATAGGGGTGTGAGAGATACGGCCTTTTATTAATAATCATGATAGGTTAAATTGTGGGAAACATAACAGAAGTAATAACAGTTTAGAAACATTAAAGAAAGATCTCTGATGATGGTCTGAGAGACCGTAGGCGTATTTAGCTTTTAATGAACCAAAACCAATGTGTGCTGTTTGCCAACATAAAGGATTCAAAAATGCACATACTGCAAGCAAAATCAATAGGACTGATAGATAAAATAGATCAAAAACAATAGATTAGCTTATAATGCAAACGATGAACTGAACTGTCTTGGCAATGTTCCTACAGATTAAGGTCTTTGATATCGACAGGTACTACGTGCCTCTAAACAGCTATCGTCAGGTATTTTGAAACCAAACATATAAACATTATTGTTACCTTGTTTGTTGCCTTTAATCTAATATATTTGTATATATAGAAAACTAGCTTCTGAAATGGCTTCGTTAGCGTGAAAGTAAAAAGTGGTCCCAAGGAAACAAAAGTATCACTAGTGCTATTTCTACCCGTTTGCCAAATTTTATCGAAATTCATTCAGCTATTCGAGCGTGATGAAGTAAAAAACATACACGTACACCATCACACGTACTTCCATACTTTCGCCTTTATATTATTTGTGTGATGACTCTTAGTGATAAATGAAAGAATTTTTAAAACCAGTTTAATATTTTCAAAGATTTAACGGAACAAAAAAAAATAATAAAATGAGTGGCTGTACTATTATAAATATTGAAGCCATTTAAACTGAAAAAAAAAACGATAATATAATTATATTATTTTAGTTTTTAACGTCTATAGATTATTTTCTTGGATAAAGTAGATAATTATGTATTACATAAACCCGCAGTAGATAATAAATTACACTAATTGTTTCAGTCATTATTTTAAGCGGTATTTTCTCAGAAATAAATTCTTATAATTATGTATCCTTGAGATAGAATTTGTCTTCAGCAACAACATCCAAACGCGCAAATAAAATAAACCGATTATTCCAGAATCGATTCTAATTCTGACTCGATCCTTATTAGAATCAAATAAAACTTGGAGATAACATTACTTCAAGTGTTAGCAACACGTCTGGATGTTAAAGTTTTTATTCAATACGCGCCCATTAACGGTGCCCTGTCTGAGTACCTTTGAGCATTTGCAAGTAAAATTCTGTTTTTACTACAAGAAACTTTTCACAACTTTACCCATAGAGTTAATAAAAAATCTATCAATCGAAATCCAACCTTACGTCGATAGAACAAGGACCTAAGTTTTCATTTTGAAAGATGAAGAAAAGTTGGTAACGTAGATATATTGATTGTAAATGGCCAGTTACAAGCGCGTAAAGTTATTCCAAAGGATTCTAAATACGAAATTTGAAACGTGTGGTGCATGTAGGAATGATAACTAGGGTAGCAACGGGATTATGACACTTCTGAGTAAATCGATACTGAGCTGGTGTTCGAGATTTAAATACTGAAGTGATTTTATTTAAAATTATTGGCGCATAAGGTTTGAAATTGGAACTCTCCAACTTTCAATATCGTTTCAGAATGCAAAATAAACATAAGATCATTAGCAATTTGAACACAACTCATATTGTTGATGCGTTTTAGCACGAAATTATCGGTCACTGATATTCTTAATTTCAAAGCTGGAAATAAAGATATAAAGCCGTATAATTTAATTTATTTTACTAACAAAAACAACACATTAAATAGTTTATCATTTGGGTTTCTGTGAAGAGATATTTGGAAAAGGGCAATGATTGTTATTGTCATGCTAAAATGCAACTGCTCTACAGCACCACCTATTATCAACCTTACTGGAAGTTTGTGGTGAGTTTTTCTTTTTAAATCAAGTTCAGAATCTGTTTTATTATTATTCGCAAATTGATCCTATTTTAAAGGATTTAAAATTTTATTAATAAAGCATTGTATCTCAAGTGTCTATTATAATTGGATGATTTGTGAAATCATTGAAACAGGCACCATCTTAATAAAATGAAGCTGAGAATTTTATTGTAATAATGAAGACATTTGCTGACAAATACTACACAAATATAAGAATCTATCGAAATACCACTCACTGATTAATCATGAAATCTCAGAAACTATAACACCTACAAACTTAAAATTTAGCAGGTAGGTTTCTTATAGGGTGTAGACATCCGTTAAAAACGGATTTTCCGAAATGCACCCCCTAAGGGGATGAAACGGGGGTCCAAAGTTTGTTCGGAGAAACCGACTTTGCCAATGGTACAAGCTAGTTAATTATATTCATATTCGAATAGAAAACAAAGTGACCGAATTCTGAATAAAAAACCAAATACATTCTAAACTTGATACTAGCTAAATGCTAAAACCTAAAAGAGACTTGAGACTTCAGTTTCAACTGAAGATGAGCAGGCATTCAGAGGTATATAATAATTTTGCTAGAGTTCATATCTATGCAGCAGAGGCCAACAACGAAAGCCTGTTTTGTAAAGAAATCATGATGAAGCAATCTCGTGTCATATCGCTCTAAGTTGCATGTGCAGTATCGCAAAAAATCTAGGTGACGATTAATGTTACATCATACGACACCCATCAATCACGATTCCCATATACAGGACGGGAAAATACTAGCATTTCATCACTAGTCTTGATGAGTGTAACTTTATCGTCACCTATATTCATCACCAAATCTATTTTCTGGAGTTTGAAAATATAAATATAATAAAAGACATTTATTTCAGACAAACACCAGCAAAAATTTTACTTAGGTATACAAACGTTATTATTATATCATTTATTTTCATTTGATGGGTTTTACAAAATATGAGTAGCTTCCATCATTCAAACGAGAGATGACTTTTTAAAAATACATTTTAAAGTATAGATATAAGTACACAGGTACAGATCAATTAGGTACCTATCTACTATATAATTTTAGAAAATCTGAATATATTTTATGTTATAAAACGTAGGTACATATTTGACATTTTTCAAAAACACACAACTCCTAACCCTATAGCAAGAGCGGCCTGTTCAACATAGGTGCTTATTAGGCATAATAAAAGAGACTCTCGATGCGTGGACTTAAGGTGTATTTTGATTCGTTACGAGCGCCACTAGGCCCGGTAGGCAAATATAATGAATGTCACGTCCGTGCCGTGCATTGTATTATGAACATTAGGACGTTGTTAGTAGGTTTATATTCGCATGTCTTCTTTCGAAGAGTGAAATTTCTGCACTTGTACTATTACTTATTCTGTGACAGAGCTTTCGTTTTTGAATCTGTTTTTGATGCAACCTCACTACACCGTCCAAAGAATATCATAAATTGACTACTCTTTTTCTTATGATTTCTTAACTAACAATTGATAAAAAAAAAAAAAAATCTTATTTTTATCTTTAGTTTTGATAAGGATAAAGAGTCACAGCGGCTTTAGAATGCAAAGGGTAGCGGAAGGAACACGGGTTGGTTTTATTAAGTGAAAGTTTGATACTTCCTCTCTCTCCACAAAGAGCGGGAGAAGTTATTATATGATTTCCTATCACAAAAGAAAAAAAAAAATTGTTGTAGGCGTCATCTATCATTCAACTATCAATCAGTAAAACACGGAACCACTTAAGATGCATAGTGATGCACGCGTAACCCAAATTTCGAACCAGTCATAATCGATTTATTTGATCACCAAATCGTACCAATTAATCGATTTTAACACCGGAAATCGCAACCTTACTCATCGAAAACCTGACCATACGAGAAAATGATAGCTATAACATGAAATTCAGTTTTTATTGGCTCGTAAATAATAACGAATGTAGTCACATGGCCTAAATACTTATGTCAATTGACACTTGAGCCCATAAAATTTATTCAAACGCGACTCTCAATGCCGCGGACCACTACTATTCATAATTATTGTCATTAATTAATAAACAAGCATTCAAAAGGGAGATCAGGTTAAATGCTATTTCAGATTATATAGCCCAAGGTATAAAAGTCATAATTGAGTGGTTTTGTTGAATTGAAATAGGGTCAATTAGAACTTAATCATGTATAAAGTTGTGTGGTTCTTTTATTTTATGGCAACTAGATCGGTTCGATAGCTCGGTATTCGATTTGTTTGCTGCAATCGGATGCAATCGAAATAAAACCTTAATTAAATTGGAAACGTTCCATTTCAATTTGTTCGTCTCTATTTGCATATTTATTTTTTAAACTTACTTGCTCTAAAATTTATATACATTGGGTGGTTTTCCAAATGCTATGAGTGTGATATGTAGAGTGATATGAAAGGAAGTTAGTGATAGCATGACGAGTGACAGGGCAGAATGGAAGAAAAAAACGTGTTGCTCCGACCCCAAATGACACGGGATGAGGGCAGGAAGATGATGATGGGTGGTTTTCCAATTAAATTAACTAAATTATTTATAGCTAGCTTTTGCCAGCAGCTTCAATTGCGTGAGAGTAGATTTCTCAATACAAACTTTAGACGCTTAAAAATCATTCTTAGTGCTTTCCCACATTTTAAAAAGAGAGCCTTGTGTAAAATTTTAGGCTCCTAGACCCGTAGTAGTTTTGGCTGTGCGTTGATATGTCAGTCAGTCAGTTTCTCCTTTTATATGTTAGACATATAAAAGGACATTATTACATTTTATAGACCCGTCGGATACTCAATGTGAGTACAGTGCTCCTGTTCAAAACATAAGCCACATATTAGAATGCCCCAAGTGCCCATACACCTGCGCTTTGGAGGATTTAATGGCTACCGATGCTACTATTAATGTAGCCACCTATTGGGCCCAAACAGTTTGACGAGTTTACCATCGAATCGAAAAGAAGAAGAACATAAAAAAGCTAAAAGCTATAAAAAGCTTATATAAGCTAAGTTTTGCTGTAAGCTTTGAGACTGCAGATAGGTGAAAGATTACATTGTGACAACAATTAACCATTCACTATAGAAATCGTTCTACGGATGTATTATCTTTAAAAATGTATGTCGCATCGTCGCAAAGCATTCCACACATCTTGTAATGACGGCAAAATAACTCATGAATCTTCATTTATCTAACCATCTTCAAAATAAGTTTTCACTTCATCATTTTGACAAATTCCAGTAACATCACGCAGTTTGTGAATGAACCAATGAGGGACGATGCTGATCATTACGTTTATAGCTTTTATTTAATCATTGGACACCACACACGATGGTTTATTTGGGACATACGGTCTCGGTATGAGCAAATGTAATTTTTTTTCTATTGATGTGATGGGATATCGCACATTGATAAGAAGACCGTCACTATACGAAAAATGATGTTTTTCTGTTATCAGTGCCATCTCTTAGCGCCCGAAGATACTATTTTTTTCCAAAGACACTATCGTTGTAACTATAATATTTATCGGTAGATGGCATTAGTGTCGAACTGCTTTATCGACAATGTTGATACGATCTGTTATGACACACCGCCATTTTTTCATTCGTGACTGTGAAGCTAACAAAAACGGTGCCGTCTGGTGTATTCCATAGTGACATTATCTGGTTAAAGGCGATTAAGATTGACCATATTTCGTAAGTACGAATTAATTTTAATACGAATACCGTCACATTTTGTTAAGCGTCGTGTATTAAGCTATTTTATTTTGTAAAAATTGCTATGATGGAACGACATACTGACATTTTTTATTTAGTGGCACTCTTCGTGTTACAGAATTTGAAGTATTTGAGTCGATGATTAGCTCAGAACGTCATTATTTCTTTAGTGCCATTTTTCATATAAGTCAAACAGGGAGTTTGTATTGAATTGGAACGACATACTGACATTTTTTATTTAGTGTCACTCTTCGTGTTACAGAATTTGAAGTATTTGAGTCAATGATTGACTCAGAACGTCATTATTTCTTTAGTGCCATTTTGCCCATAAGCCAAACAGAGGGTTTGTATTGAATCGGAACGACATACTGACATTTTTTATTTAGTGTCACTCTTCGTGTTATAGAATTTGAAGTATTTGAGTCGATGATTGACTCAGAACGTCATTATTTTTTTAGTGCCTTTCTTCCTATAAACCAAACAGAGGGTTTGTATACAATTGGAACGACATACTGACATTTTTTATTTAGTGTCACTCATCGTGTTATAGAATTTGAAATATTTGAGTTGATGATTGACTCAGACCGTCATTATTTCTTTAGTGCCATTCTTCCCATAATCCAAACAAAGGGTTTGTGTTCAATTGGAACAACACACTAACGTTTTTTTATTAAGTGTCACTCTTCGCGTTACAGAATTTGAAGTATTTGAGTTGATGATTGTCATTATTTTATTAGTGTCATTCTTCTTTTAAGCTAAATATGAAACACGCAAAATAACACCGAGAACAACTAAGAATTTTGTTTAGAGTCATTTTTAATTGGGATAAATTTTAACATTGGTTTTGGTTATTTTCAACAATTTAATACTTATTATAGTCAATTAAGCAAATAATTTTATTATGAAGGTACATCTGTATTAGTAATTACTCGTGATACTTTTTAGTAACATGAGTAATTTTCACCATAATTTGCTTGTTTTCAGACTTAAAATGCCTTTAGGAAATGCTGGAAATGCGAGAATAAACAAACTAAAAAATATTTCTAGAAAACTATTTGAGGACACACTAGATGATAGAGAAAAATATAAAAAAAGAATGTGTCATGGCATTCAGACTAAACCTGTCCATTTAGAAAGCACAAATAATATACCAACGACACACCAGACCTCCAATAATCATTGTGAATTTACCCGCGATGAAGATGATGTAAACCAAAATGCAAATGAAGATAATTCTAGCCACAATATCAAATTTGATATTGGGTCTTCCCAAGAAATTACACCTAAAGATCGCCTGGAAACTAAACAGGTTACTTATTGTCTTATCTAAAATAGTATTAGATTCTTACCTTGTAATATCCAACTAAGCTGCTCAGTCTACACTATCGGAAACAGTAACCTGTTAAATAACTAAAACATTCAGTGTCTTTTCCTTGTTCCTCTTCTGATCACCCAGCTAAGATTATTACTGCATGAGTTAAGGGATGCATGTCTTTTCTTTCTTGTGTTATATAAAATTATTACTTATTTTAGGATGAACAACTTTATGTGTATGAAAACTTACCTCAAAATAAACAACCTCATGCAGAAAAAAGAAATTCCAGGTCATCTATCTCCAGAGATTGCCAGGAAGCTGAACAGGTTGGTGTACCTTGACTAAAACAGTATTAGATTCTTACCTTGTAATTTTAAATTTAGAATACTATTCAAAATACACTACTTACCACTGTTTGATTCAATAACCTGTTAAGTTACTAAAACATTCATTGTCTTTTCCTTGTTCCTCTCCTAGTTACCCAACAAAAAATTATTACTACTTGAGTTAAGTGATGCATCTCTTTTACTTCTTTTAGGATAAACAACTTTATGTGGATGCAAACTTACCTCCAAAGGAACAACTTCATGCAGAAAGAAGAAATTCCATGTCATCGATCTCCAGTCGTGCATCTCCACGTGATTTTTCCCCTGCCTCTGACGATGACCCAAGTTACTTACCATTTAAACCATCCACTGCAAACCATCGGCGGTCAGACTCATCTTCTTCTTCAGATTCATCATCGAGTAATTCTTCGTCTAGTTCCTCTTCCTCGTCAAGTTCATCGTCGAGTTCTTCTTCTGAATGTTCTTCGACTAGAAATAATCAGTGTCCATCGTTGGCGACATTGGCTTCTGCAGCTGTAGACAAAATGTCTACAGTTCAACCTACTACTAACGAAGATAGGCAAAATACTGCCACGCATTCCTTAGAATCCAATAATGTCACATCAGTTTCTGGACCAGCCAGTGTTAACATATTGAACTCCGTCGTAGATGAAAGCAAAAGAAATAGTCGAAAAAAAAGTAGACGTATTAATAAAAAAAGGCAGCTCAAACCCTAAGAAATCTAGGACAACCATACGTATCTTCATCATCAAAAATTGTTGCAGAAAGGGTGATGAGTGGACCCTGTAATGAAAAGTGCCGGCTTAAATGTCGTGATATTATTACTGAAGAATACCGCAAAAGATTATTTGACTCGTTTTGGAATCTGGGCTCATTAGCACGACAAAGAGATTATATAGCTCAGAATTTAGTTAACATATATCCTAAGTATCAGTACAAGATGCTTCATAGTAACAGAAAACCAAAGAATGCATTTCATTTCGAAATAAATGGCAAAAAAACTAGAGTGTGCAAAATATTTTTTAAAAACACTCTTGGTATTGGCGATCGACCTATTAGAACAGTGATAGACAAGAAGAACGAGCAAGGTATAGTGGGCCCTGAACAAAGGGGCAAACACAATAATAAAAAAACCATTCCTGAAGACAATTTAGTTGAAGTACGACGTCACATCAATAGTATACCACGATTACCAAGTCACTATTTACGCAAACAACCTTCAAGAGAATTTATTGACGGAGGAAAGACTCTAGCAGATTTATACAGCGATTATAAAGCTGATTGCATCGAAAAAAATATTCAATTTGTAAAAATACATATTTATAGAAAAGTTTTTAATACAGAGTTTAATATCAGTTTTTTCACACCCAAAAAAGATCAATGTGATCTTTGCACAGCATACAGGATTGCAGATGTAAAAGAAAATTTGGAAGATAAATATCAAAGTCATTTAAAGGAAAAGGATGAAAGTAGAATAGAAAAGGAAAATGATAAGAAAATGAATAATTGCATAGTATCTTGTTATGACTTGCAGGCGGTTATGACATTGCCTAAAGGAGAGATATCAATTTTTTACTATAAAAGCAAATTGAATTGTTTAAATTTCACTATTTCTGAACTGGGAAAAGACCACACTGAATGCTTTTTTTGGACAGAAGTAGAAGGTCACAGAGGTGTTAATGAAATTGGGACGTGTGTGTTCAAATATTTAGAAAAAATGTCCTTATTACACCGAGACTTCGATTTTATATTTTACTCTGATAATTGTTGCGGGCAACAAAAAAACCAGTTCATGTTCTTTCTATATTTGTATGCAGTAAAAACATTGCGAATAAAATCTATAACCCACAAATTCTTAATAAAGGGTCACACTCAAAATGAGGGTGACGCGGTGCATTCAACTATTGAGAGGGAAATTAAAAAAAATTTAAAATCCGGTCCTATCTACGTTCCAGACCAATATATTTCGGCAATAAAGAACGCACGAAAAAAAGGAAACGCATACATTGTTAATACGATGAGTCATCGTGATTTTTATGACATTAAAAGTCTTGCTGAAAATAATGTATTTTCAAAGAATACAGAAGGAGAAAAGGTTAAGTTAGGTGATATTAAAATCATAAAAATGATGAAAGATTTAAATGAACCTGCTACAGTCAAAATATTTTATAAGAATTCTTACTTAGAACAGAATTTTAAAGAGATTAGAATAGAAGCTAATAGGGTAGCTACTCGTAGGCAACAGGCAGGTAATAGGTATCAAGTTCCTAGTGTCAACAATCTGTTGACACCTCTTTACGCAGCTAAGCTTCCTTTGGCTGAAAGAAAGAAAAACGATATTAAATCGTTGATTGATCAAAATCTCATTCCTAATTATTACGTTTCTTCCTATTTTGATAAAATTATTTATGAATAAGTTTAATTATGTGATAAAGTAACATTCTTGATCTCGATTATTAAGTATAATTTATATTAAGTAATTACACAATGATTGTGATATTCATTTACTATTTTGATAGTTATTTTGTTTTTAGGACTACCTTCTTTATTTTCTGGGCTATTTGATGCAAAAAAGCCTTTTACAAACAAAACAAGACCCTTAATTTTAGTGTTTATCTTTACCATGTCCTGTTAATACAATTTTTATGTTCATTTTTTATCACTTATGTCTGTTGATGTTCTGTAACAAAAAATTTAAGTCTGAAAATATGAATAAAATGTGATTTACCTAGCTGGTGCCATCGCAAATAAGTTAATGTTTAAGTATTTTGTATTAAACTTTGAAATAAATTTATTTTTATAAATAAAAACAGTTTATTCTTTGCAAAATTACTTTTTTTGTATTGTTATTGTGTCGGTTGGTTGTCATGAAGTAGGAAATGTTGAACGTTTTCATTAATAATATAACGTCACTAAAAAGGTTTTTTGAAAAAATCTGTTTCTTAAAAATACTTTTTCGAAAAAAAAAAAATACATTCCAGTCGTGCTCAATGCTCTCTGCAACAGAAATCATAACATGATATCGATTTTCTATACTTTCTGGTGCAAAACTCATAATTACTGTTTGGTAAAACTTTAAATGCTTCTACTGAAAAAATTGCTTTTTTGGTTAGTGTCACTCTTCTTATCAATGTGCGATATTATTACACTGAATTAGAAGCTATGGAAGTTTGTTTTAATGTTTTTAATAAATATAATATTGTATATGTACCTACTTTATAGTCTATTTTAATATTAAGAAGGTACTTCTTTTCAGTCGACTAATTATTTAACGCCTCCTATTTCTGTGTTCTGACCACAGGACTGAGCGTTGAGATGACGTCAGAAGACAAAGAAATAGGAGGCGTGACCGACTCGAGGCGATCAACGAAAAGAGAATCAAAACGAAACGGTTGTAACTTGGCTAGGGGGGCTGGAGAGGATGTTAGTATTGTCTGTCTTGTCCCGCCATCGTTTATATGACTTCGCGACTTTGCTATATTTACAGAAATACTAATGTACCAATATATCTATCTTAATAGAGGCAATGACGACAGTTCAAAGTGTTAACAAAACATGAATGCTAAATTCAATCAATTTTATCAGTAAGATATGCAGTATTTGTCACCAATTCTATTATTATCTCTAGTAGTTTGTTAAAACGGGTTCTATGTAAATCTATTCGAAGATTGTAGAAGTTATATACATATTAGAAGTTCGTGATTAGAATTTGCACAATTTGAAAATTATTATCAACCTTGATATCGTTATATTTATTGAAGTTTTTTTTCTATACGTCTTCCTGCCCTTGTCCCATCTTATTTGGGGTCGGCATAACATGTTTTTTTCTTCCATTCTATCCTGTCAACTGTCATGCTATCACTAACTTCCTTTTCTTTCATATCACTGTTCACACAATCCATTCATCTTTTCTTTGGCCTCCCTCTCCCTCTCCACCCATCCACATGTATACTCATAACTCTTTTAGTAACATGCGTTTCATCTCTTCTCTTTACATGACCATACCAAGACAAACGACTCCCTTTCAATTTTTCAGTCACTGGCGCCACTTTCAAACTTCCTCTAATATACTCATTTCTCACTTTATCCATTCTCGTCACACCACACATCCATCTCAACATTCTCATCTCCGCTACATGCAATCTTTTTTCATCCGTCTTTTTCACAGCCCAACATTCTGATCATACTACTATATTCTTAAAAATATATACTATGAACTAGCTGGTACCCGCAACTTTGTCCACGTCAGGCTCGTAAAACAGCCCAGCGCTATTTGGTTACAATTTAGTTTTTTTTTTGCATTTCGGCTTCTCTTCCTAACATATAAGTAGCCTAAGTTATTCTTTATAATATCAGATTCAATCGCAATCTACCAGTGAAAGTTCTGGCAAAATCGGTCCAGACGTTTCGAAGATTAATCTGAACAAAACACAGACAGATAATAATTTTAAAATTTTGTAATAGGTATCGAATATACTTTTATATGCATTTAGTAAAAATATATATGTTTTGGTATTACAATCAGATACTTCAATATTATGTATATGTATAGATTACCAATATTATGAGCTGAACGTGCTCATCCATCAAAATATAGTCACGGACTAACAATTAAATTAACTATTAAAAGTGCTTAGTGATCTGTAAGACATTTTACTATTTTGATATAAAATTTAAAATTTCGATTTATGAATGATATTAAATATTTTAAAAGCCGTTAAAGTAATTCAAACTTTTGTACTAATTGTTAACGTAAATTGAAGAAGATTTATTAAGTTTAAATGTTCTCTTTTAAGCATTTCACTTAATCTAGATTATCTACTTCAAATGAAGGATTGTAAATGACAGCAAGGATTTGAAGGGCCAAAATTCCATTCCAGCTTAGAGATTACAACATTCCTATATTTGTTTTAATTTCTAAGCTTTGCCCAATGTTAGCAGCAACTCCTGTATCGTTATTGCATCCACAAAAATATACACTCACATACACAAGCCACTGAGACCCCAAAAAATTATCTGTAGGTTTTATAGATTTTGGTTCCGTGCGAGAATCGAACCCTGGACACGTATTGCAGCAATCAGTCTCTCAACCATTGCCATAACAGTGCCGATATTGATCTTTGACAATCTGCTGACGAAAGAATATTCAACGCTCATCGAGACTTGTTTGATTTATTTATAACCTTCTATCTATCTATTGTGGTCTGGTTTCCGCACTTAGTCCTTAGCGGATCCATTGTGCGTGAGCCATGGCGGCCTTCACTCCAACCAGCCCACCTCACTCCAGAAACATATGAGTCTTTTCAGTTTGCTCAGGGCATCTATTTATAACCTTTTATTGGACTAAGTCCTCAGAAACTGCTGACAAATAATATACCAACAGGATTCCTTTTGCTAGATCCTCAATTTAAAAGATGTGTTGTAAATTGCTTTTATTATTCAGAATTGGCCTTAAAAATACAATTAAGTATTATTATAAATTCAATGTCTGGTCTAGTTCAAGGGTACTAACAAAGGTTGATTGAATTATTCTGCGAATCTTGGTTTATATCTCAGTTAGATTAGATCGAATATTTTGGATAGAAAATGTCGTGTCAGTCTCGTTTGATGTCTTAAACGAGAATATATTAATCGCTTTTACATAATCGTTGAATACTATATTTGTAGTCAATCTAAGTTGATTGAAAAAAACAATCTAACGAACTCGTATTTCGTAGCAAATAAACTTGGTGTCTTCTTTTGTCATTTGATCTTCTTCATCTCTTATATCAATATTGTAAACTATTTTGGGTGTAAAATCAAATCTTGATTCAATACTACGAGTATTTTTAGCATTAACGTTGTTTTCATCTTCGCGATATATATATTTGCAATAACTGCTGTTAAAGCAATTTTATTTGTGCCATTTTACCTGTCATGTTACGTCGACAGTATGTGGCTATCTCCATTAGCGTCACGTAGCCGCGATACGTTTCGATTGCGGACAAGTCAGCGCAAAATATTTTATTGCTTTGTATTGATTTTATGGCTTCAGCAAGATTTCTTCTTGTTTTGTTTTATTTTTATTCTAGCTTCTGCTAGTACATTTACCCGCTAGAGAGTTGGAAATGCAATGAGAATATAATTATCTTCATGGCATATGGCACCGGAAAATTGCAAACGCCGTAACGTTATAAAATATCGCGAGAAATTGTAAACTGTCTTTTCTAAGTAATTCACGGTTATATTGGGAACTAATGAATTTTCTAATGAAAACGATTTTTTTCATAATATATCGAGAAATTATAATATTACAAAGATTTATTACAATCATATGGAGTCGGAAATTTTCCGGTGAAATATAGATATAATATAACAGGAGTATATACTCTCGGGATAAAAAGTACCGTAAGTTTGAATCCGTGTGCCAATTTTATTTAAACCCAATCAACAAAGTAACAAACAGATAGACAAAGTTACTTTCGCAGTAAAAATATTAATTAAAAGGAAGTTTAAATGGTTATGTCTGGTATCTGAATTTACAGACGCAACAAAATCTTCAGCAGCTAGCCGATAAGTCGTAAAATGTCTTTGTCATTTAAGGTTTATTGTAGCGATATAAGGCAAAATTTATAGAACATCTTAAAGTTAAGTGTCGTTTTGTAATTTGGGGGTTAATGTTTATGGAGATTACAGTATTGTGCGAGTCAGAGCGAGAATGTGATTAAAAAGAGTAGTGCAGTGGTATTGACTTATAATTTGCAGTTACAATGTGCTAAGTCTATAATTATACATATTAAATAGGAATCATTTGCCACATAGATCTACCGATTTTTTTTTTTTCAAATTTTTGGTTCTGTCCATAATTGACCAATAATTAAATCCCGCCCTGATCAAAGCCGGGACGGATCGTTAGTTAAATATGTATAAAGCAGTTGTTACATATCCAATGTTTGAATTCCCACACATCTGATGTTTATCATCCATATACATATTTAGAACACTACTGCTTAGAAAATACTAAAACATCCACAAAATAATTACTTTCAAACTGAATTATTTCATCGTCTGGTGCTCATATTTAAATTTAAACCAGTTATGAACACTTGCATACACACCTACACTAATCAACACATTACTTTCATGTTTTTGACTTCACAAACATACCTGCACAATTTTAAGAAAGTCCATTCCAACGTTATAATTAATTTAAGGGCTAAAATTGGCGAATTAAAAATAAAACCAAGACTGTTTCTAACTAAGTGAAGATTAATGTTCAAAAGAATGAAAAAAACATGGTGGAACGTCCCCCGAAATATAAATTTGGAACGTGAACGGTCTTATTATAATGTATCTTTCTTTATGAATTTGGTGTTCCTTTATTTGAGGATCAATTACAGTGTTTGCGAATTTCTTTTGTGAATATTTACTATAGAGTTTGTAATCGTAGCTTAGTTTAGCTGTTAGGGTTATATTAATTTTCTTACTATTTTCAAAATCAGCACTTAATTATAAATTTTCACACACTCTTACCTATCTGTTATTTCATTCATTTACAATATCATATTTTTAACAAACTTTTTTTACTTTTGTAGTCTTTAGATTTCAATTGCATAAATTGTAAAATGTTATATGAAAGAGCGGAGTCACCTAACACAAGCATCTTCTTGCTTAAAATATGATCTTCAAATCATGTTTCTAAAAGTAATATGTAATTGAAATAAACATTTGTATTTTGTTTAATTTAGGTATTTACTTTTTTCTCTATACTGGTACAGTATAGAGAAAAAAGTAAATACCTAAATTTATTTAAAAAAAAATTGTAAGACGTAAACTATATTCAGAATTCCATTTCAGATCGAACAAACAGTATTGTAATTTCTGATTCATTCCCACGTGTGCTTTAAACCAAAATATTAAACACAAGTGTAGGAACAGTGTCAAATGTTGTTGTCACAGTTGTTGCGTGTTGAAGGTCTTCTATTGAATAACCATGAGTTAAGTCATTAGTATTAACTTGTAATTTTGTGATAACTTGTTTTCACTTAGATGACGTTTCAATTTAGGTTTAGTTGAGGTTGGTTTGCAATGATAATGTTTTAAAATTACAAAATTTGTTTCAATTACCTTTTTTTTTAATGTGGGTAATCATCCAAATGACTTCTCACGCTCTGGGTGGTGTGGCAGGGCGTGTTGAACTTTTACTGACTAAAACCACACCTGTATCCTTCAATTACCCTTTGCGTTCTAGGACTACGGGTTTCCCTTTCAGAAATTCTCCGCGGTCCTAGCTAGCGGGCATCGGCCCTGCTGGGCCCCTACGGTTTGCTGACATCTCTTGAGGAGCGCGAGCACTACGCGCTGTTGACGACTGGGCTCGGTCTGGTTAATTACCGAACAGCCGGACGGCGAGCTAGCCAGTGCTCGACGTCCGCAAGCCCGCGTCTACCGTGGCTGGTAGTCGGGGGGGGTAATTTATTTCAATTACCTAAATCACGCATAGCTAGCTACTTCTAAGGATTGAAATTCTGACAGCCATTTTCTAATGGTGCGTCTACATGGTACAGACTTAGTACAGACTTATGTAGATTTCTATAAAAAAAAATCCTATAAATCTGTCATAGCAGCGCAAAAAAGTCGGTGGGAGTGAACGCACGATAAGGAGTTGGTCAAATGGTTCAAAGTTGAAGTTAGTTTTAGTTTGTACCTATTAATTACTCTATTATTCGTTTCATTGTTGTTGTTAAGAACATAGATTTTCACAAGTAGATATTAAAATCCATTCAAAATTTAAAAGATTTTGTAGTAAATCATGATTACGTAAATTTTATTGATGATGGCTTTAGCGGTTCTTCTATATGTAAACAAAGTTATTAATGTCATGTCACTACTTCATCCTGATAGTAATATATTAGCTAAATTGCCAATGCTTCGAAACCTCATCTTTGCAATTTGATTGATAGAGATAAATATTTTACATCTTTTAGCAATCTGTAAAAATAAAAATCGATGGATGTCTTAAAAAGATTGGCACATCCCTATCAACAACAGTGAGTGCGAAAGAGACGGCAAATAACAGTCATTGTCAAAAAATTGGCCGTTGTTGTGTACAAAGAACGGCATTGGGGTCAAGACTATCATTTTGACCGCTGGCCAAGGGCACGTCATAGACCACAAGTTGAACCATGTACCGCGTACATAAGTGATGATCACGAAATTTTTAAGAGTACTAGTTGAACTAATATGGATGTTGCAAGTGTTGCAACTAAGTGTAATAATAATAGTCCATTCGTTGGCATTGTAAGGGAACGCCGTTAATCAATATTGTGATTTTTATTTAAGGTAAAGAATGGAATGTGAAAGGAGGTAACATCATCAAAGATGTGACAAGGAACTTTATAAATAATGTATTAAAATGGAAAAGGTTGATAGAGATTTTTATTAAAAGAACTGCCAGGCCACACACATACAGTTTCAAAATATTATGAGCCAATAAATGGTTAAAAAAAAAATACTGCAAAATTTGTAAGAGTTGGGTCATTAAAAGCTAACTAAGGAAAAACGTGAATGAGGGTTTTCTAAAATGGCGTTCGCTAGGTCCAAGCATCTGTCAAAACGTTTATGACATTAGACATTAACGTCAACGTCAAACTTTACACGTCAACGTCAATGTATACGTTTTCAAAAGTAGAAGACCTATCGGCTAAGTGGCGCTAACTGGTGGATTTTCCTGAAATTTAATCCAGTTTTTAATAACTTGAGAAACATACCACAAGTAAGTAGGTATTCAACCGTAACACTAACAAATATAATGCTAAACAGAATAAAACCAAAAATAATAGATTATTAGAACCAAAAGTAATAGGAAGCAAAACAACATAACATAAAAGTCATAATTGATTGCGTTGGCGGAAACATTTAATTTACTATCAATAATAAAACAACGAAAATGAGAGTTGACAACCTTAATTACGAACCACGGGAGAAAAGCCATAATTCACGAAAGATTTCAACCGAAACGATAATAGCTGCTAATTAAATAGATATAAATAAGTATAAAGTTGACACCTAAGAAATGGAGACGAAAAATTTCCAATGTCAAAACATTTACACTGACACCCGAATCTTGGAATATTTCAGAGCTAAACATCGTATCGTCTGAAAAGTAATTTATTGAATCATAAAAATTGCTTAAAAGCGTACTTTTCTCCGAGTTGAAAAATTGCTTATTGCTCTTCGAAATAATAATATTGTCTGTCAGTGGAAGAACTCAAATTCTAAGCATATAATACTAGCTTCTGCCAGCGGCTTCGCCCGCGTGAAAATAGGTTTCTCTATACAAACTTTGTACCCCCGTTTCAATCAATCCCTTAGGGGGCGAATTTTGGAAAATCCTCTCTTATTGCTCGCCTACATCATAAAAGAAGATCTTGTGCAAAATTTCATGCTCCTAGGCCCTGTAGTTTTTGCTGTGCGTTGATATGACAGTCAGTTTCTTTTATATATAGGGTGACTGGCAATTAGTGTACGATACTTAAACACGTGATTGTGCTCATGATAACAAACAATTTTTATTATGGGAGCAAAGCCGAAATCGCGAAAAAAATATCAGCTTTTCAGTACATTAGGCAAACATAAATGTACTGAACAGCTGATTTTTTTTTCGCGATTTCAGGTTTGTTCCCATAGTAAAAGTTGTTGGTTATTATGAGCACAATCACGTGTTTATGTATCGTACACTAATTACCAGTCACCCTATATATAGAAAAAAAAATAAAGGCTATTTTGAGTTGTCAAGAAGTCGATCAATCAGATAAATGAATCCAATTGCATATTCCAAAACGTAGATCTAATGGAGAAGAACGTGCATGAAACTCCAGAGACACTCTTTCACATTATATAATAACAAAAATTTTGGTTACATTATTTCTAGTCGGTTCTATTACATGTTAGAAAAAAAACCACTCTACTGACGGTGCCCGTTCAAGAATATGACGCCTGTATCAGCACCACTTAGCTCAACCATTTTGACGAAAACTAAATAATCCAACACACACGCCACCGTAACTGAGACAACCAAGAAGAAATTTCGTAATCTGAATGGTTTGTTTGTTTGACATAATTCTTGATTTCAAAGATTTTTCTAAACAAATGAATAAACAATTTTATCTTTTCATAATGTTACTTTAAACGAGAAGTTAGACAACGAAAGGACGGTATACGGTATATAACATAAGCTTAAATCAGCCTTACAATGTTCCCACTGCTGGGACTCAAGCCTCCTCTAGGAGAGGGAATGAGCTATCATCTGCTATCGTGTTTTATTTTTATTTTTTGGTTCTAGCATATGCCGGTTTTCTCACAATGTTTTCCTTTACCGTTACTTACCTTTTAAGTGAAGTGGTGATGAAATAAGTTACATAAAGTAAAGCGCCTGCTGGGTTTCAAGCCACGACTTACAATAACTCCTAAGTCGGGACTAGCACTGATCCATGCATGGATACATCCATACATATATTATTATGTGTATTTAAAAAGATTCTGGTGTACCAACATTAAGTATTTTCATAATAGAATCAAATAGATTCACACGGTTCTCCTAAATTCAAATGATAGAATAAAAATTTAAACACTTTTAGATTAGCTTGACGACAAAATTCCAACTTTCTTCAAACAAATTCAAACGGGAAATCCATGGACAAAACTGTGGGACGAAGAATTTAAAACTCTCGATTATCTCAGCCAAATCTGACTAAGTTTAATCAGTGATTCATTTACGGAAACTTAAAAGAGGCGGATGATATCAATAAATAAACGTACCTACCTAATTATAGAACAAAATTTGAATGAGACGTGTTTTTTGAAACATGTGTTCTTATTATGCACATGTCGGTAACATTTGCGATTCAATCTTTTGGGCGAATAATAAAGAGGTTAAACTGTTTGTTTATATAGTATGAATGCAAAAGTATGACCAGCTGAAAGATAAGCACTGTTTGCCATGAGCCTCTTTGACTGGTCCACACCAGGTTATCGGCCCACCTTGTGGGAGGCCTTCCAACGCTGCGTCTTCCGGTACGTGGTCGCCACTCCAGAACCTTTCAGCTCAACGACCATCGGTTTTGCGAGCAATGTTAAAATTATGTTTATGTCCAAATAAAAAAGATATTCGTCATGAAAACACCAACAAACATGTTACTCCCCATACATTTATATCAATCTGCATTTTAAAATAATTGGAGCGTGAAAATCACTCGTTTATGCTAAATCATCGTACTTTATCACAAGCGAATGCTCTCAAAACGTTAAAACTGTGTTTTTATGAGCGTAACTCAGCAAAAGCGAAATTAATTATACAAACAGAATATTTTTAGGCATAATTTTACCTGAATCTCAATCTGCATTTAAAATTAAATAAATCTTGGTCTAATATTAAATTAAGGTTTAAAACTGTACTTAACTACTTGAGTTTCATAATCAAAACGAACACCAACCATAAATAATGGTGCACCGACACAAAACTCAAAAGAAAATTCTCTGCCGCAAACATCAAAACTAAAAAAAAAAAACAAAACTGACAGCTAGTGATGGGGAGTCGCGGCGTCTGGTCTCAAAAACCAAACGCAACGACCTCGCGTCCTCAATTAATAATTTTCCGGCACCGAACTAGCGTCAAAGCCGTCATTGTTCGGCTAAACAATGAGAGATCGGTTGGAGCAATGTTACCACAAAGAAAAATTAGGTAAACCAACGTAACGCCGCTCTAAATCTTTGTCGATAGCTAGTGTGATGCAATTTGTTACAGTTAGGGATGTAGCATGTCGATGTATTGGCGAATGATGAATTGTAGTCTATGATGAATTGTGTCTAGCTTTTGTTACTTTAATTAATTTGTCGAATATTTCTTAATTAGTTAGGGCGTGGTTATTCAGCAATAGAATGTATGATTAATGATGTGTAAAATTTGCATAAGACGGTTCATTTGTCTATGATTGGTAAGTTATTGTTCGGTTCTATTCTAACAATTTTTTTTCTTGTTCTCAGGTAAGAAAGGAATTGAAAAGAAGATTATAAAGGAAATAGACACTACAACTTACGTTGTTGTAATGCGAAATTTACAGTGTGTACTGACTGCAGCTACATTACGAAATACGTAAGTCTTTTCGTCTCAAAATACTTCAGTACCCAAACACGCCTGAGCAACACAATAGATTTTGTAGATAAACAAAAACCCGAATCTATCGACACGTTCCCATCACTACCCTTCAAAGCTGACCCATATCGTTGAAAAACACTTCCTCGTTGATTCACAATCGGCCTACTGTTTTGAACTGCAATTTGGTATTCAGGCCAACATTGAAGTTTTTTCGACAACGAGACGACCCAGCACTGGGATTATGTAAAACATATTCTTTTTAAAGTATTTTGAATGTATTGAGTAGATAAAAAAGTAATAAAATTTAATGGGACTTTTGTTGGTTTCTGGTTTTGTCACTGATTATTTTTGGGATTCCTTACCCAAAAAGTGCCAACGGGACCCTACTTTTTAAAAAAATTAATATAAACTTGTGCTTGACTGCGATCACACCTGATGGTAAGCAGTGATGCATTCGTTGGTGGTGAGACGCACTTGTTTATTAAGAATCTATTCACTCTAGCCTTGAAGACTTTAAGGGTCTTATAATCAGATGGGAAGACCGCAACCGCTACACAAAACGTTATTTCTAAGCCTCCACTATCCGTCCATCCGTCTGTCTGTCTGTCTATTTGTCCTTCTGTCTTTCAACGAGCTGTATAGCTGTATCTAATAATAAATCGTAAGTATTAGAGAGTTAAAATCTTCACACAATGTGTATTTCTATAGCCACTACAACAAAAAATAATAAAATTAAAACAAAGTTAAACATTAAAGGAACAGAAAACGTTATTTTGACGGAGTTTTTTTGCTCGCTTTTAATATTATAGTACGGAACCCTTTGTATGACCAAATTGTTCTGATATTTGGAAATAAGCATTCGTTTTCAATTGATTTCGCACACTGGTAAGCTTCTGGAAACAATACTTAGTAAAATTCAAAGTGATGACGATGATGACCAGAGCTGTGATGTAAGCAACCAGATCAATGACGACATGGAATCAGAGTGTACAGATAAAAACAAAGACCCCCGGGTGTGACCAATCCGATTATTATTTTATCGGGTTTTATATAGACCTATATGCTGGACTGTCTAAAGTGCCCATACACCTGCACTTTTGGAGATCTTATGAACGCCATGCTGCTATCAACATGGCCTGCTACGATCAAATTAAGTTTCATTTTTTTTCATCTGATATTATTAACAATTGTAGGATGCTTTCGAGACGCCAAACAGGAATTGAACTCTTTACATAGGTAAGTTTGTATGGAACCCTCAGGGCGCGAGTCTGACTTGCACTTGCCCAGTTTTTTTTGTAGGCTCACGTTTGACTACTATCTTACCTGATGGTAAACAATGACGATGGATGATCAACGATGGAGCACACTTGCCTAGAAGTAACCTATTCATTTTCTAATTAAATACCCTAGGTTGTAGCTAAAACCTAGGGTAGGGGTAGGGTAGGGTAGGGTAGGGGACAGCTTGTCAGGAAACATAGAGAAGGTTGTCTATTTGCCTTTTCCAATAGTTATATAATACTATATCATAACATTACATATTTGATTTGTTTTATTGCATAAGTTTACGTGGGTGAGACCAGGCAGATACTTATGTTCAATCAAGAAAATTCGACGATTCATACTCAATATGTTTTTAATAGTAGGGTGGTCGCAATTTTAAATATATACATTAGCCAAGCCAAAAAAATATTATCGACCATTTCAATGGTACAAATTTTGAGCTTTGACATTCTGTCTATTTATTAGGTTTTCACGACTAAATCGGTGTGCCAAGGAATATTTTTTATATGGAGATAGATTGCAGCTTGGATTAGGATACTGTTATTCCAGTAGTACAGTCCCTTAGCGGTCTTAGGAGGCAGCAAGCAGGGAAAAAGTGACATATATTGTAGGGGCCTCGTGCAACAACAATAGTGAATAACGACGATGAAGTGCCAATACCTTCTAACTAACATTTTTCGAGAATATTATTTTTTAGCGCTTTTAATTCAAATGTGTGTTTCCGCATGTTTTTGTGAAATCTCTGAAGCGAATATTTAGTTGCAACTGCACCAAATTAAATTGTAGAAACACTTCCTAACTAAACCAACATGTCAATTTTTAGTATTACCTCCTGACGTTTATAAGACAATAAAAAAATTGACTTCGACAGTTAGGAGTTATTGTCACTTCGATGTCGATAAGTTACTTTTGGGCAAGCGTGCTCCATCATCAACCACATCATCGCTAACTATCAGGTGAGATAGTGGTAAAACGCGAGCCAATCCATAATAAAAAATAAAACTCGATTAAGAAAAAAAGCTATTATTTGATTTTTTTTTATTTGTCTAAAATTCGTTATAATGTTTTTAGTGATTCCCAAAGCGTTTCCCGATTCATAAGCCAGAGTGCCATCCTTAATAAAGATCACTCGTTATCCTTCCAATTTGGCCGGGCGCCATATTAGAATGGCCCACATGTGCCCCAACGATATTATGCCAAAAAGTAACATAATGCATTTATTCATCAGATTTGATGGGGCGGTAGATACAGTCGGGGAAAGAAGTGTTAAATAATTTAAGAATTATTATTAATTGATAGATATTTAAATTGAAGTAGGTACACTTTTTTCAGTTGATAAAATATATTTATTTTGTAAATAAGTTATTAAAAACACTTTAACACGTAATTTTTTTCAATTTAAACTAGTTGAGGCCGGTGTTTCCTAGCTGACTGAGAAAAATACATCGAAACGAACTCAGGGGTCAAAGTCTCTTTTAAAGTCCATACAGCAAACATGTAACCATGCAGATTGGTGTCTCAGATGGTCTTTGGAAGAAAGAATCACACAGATTTGAGTGAACCTGTCCAGTCAGTGCAAGCATTTGTCAGTATTCGTGTAGCTCAATTCAGGACTACTAAGGCGCTCAACGACTTGATGAAGAATACCCCAGAAAAGTTGAATGATAGTTTGGAAGTATCAGCAGTATTGTTCATAACATAAAGCAAGAAAATATAATAGATAGGTACGTATATTTTAAGCATATCAGGAGGATTGGTTCGAGCAATTGGTTCTAGAAAAAATCTAAGTCTTTTTGAAGTAAACATTTTCCACTACACTGAACTTAGTCGTCATGAAAACGATAAAAACTTTTGAGCCGAAGTCATTAATGTCGTCAAGTTATAACGGTCAATAGAAAGCGAGTCGAGATTGGTTCGAGTGGACAAATTAACTTAATATGTCATGTACAAACTTTTAAAATAAATTAATTTAGCATTCAGAAACGTTCATTTAAAATTATAAAAAAAAAAATCATTTACAGGCACTTATGAATTGTCAAAATGTCGGTCAGTCAAAAAAGTGAAGCTACGTTGCATGTACCAAAATGTAGATGTCTATGGAGAAGAACATGCAAGAAACTCCATGGATACTTTTTTAAATTATAATAATATTATGAGTTACATCTTGGTAACATATTTCTTGTCGCTTCTATTATGAGAGCACAATGTAGATAAATAATGAAAAAAAAAGTATTAATATCAAAATGTCAAATCTCATACCAGTCGTGATTACAGAATCGATGAAGCAGTTAACACACATTTGATTAGCTATTAAAAATATTTATGAAGCTCAACATAGTAATTACAAGTAATATTTTCCACATTCTGGCCCACGGCGAAGAGGATTACATCAGTAAAATTTGCAAACCGATATCTATCTGATTATGTAGCTAATAACATAATGAGACGGGGTCAATATCTACATAGTAAAGGAAGATGGTTATCGGTTATAATTGACCCCTTGATGTAATGCTTGTCCCCAACATAGTACCTTCAAAAGAACTTATAAACTCGAGGCTGAGGTTTGGCACCTATACCATATTTTGACTTGACTTAAGTTCCTGCGTCCCCTAGATGGGGCAGAGGGCATCTACAGTGCACCGCCATCCCGTTCGGTCTTGAACTTCGTGCTTCATATCGCTCCAAGACTTCCCTATGTTCTTCGCCTGTGTGATGAATGTTCGTCGCCAGGTCTGCTTAGGGCGATCATTAACTCTTTTCATGAGGATTTCCGTCAAGGGCTTGCTTTGTTATATGTTTAGGGTCCCTTCAAAGCGTGTGGCCAATCCAGTCCCACTTGCGGCATTTGACCTGTTGGCCGATCGGGGTTTCACCGCAGCGTTCCCACATATTTATATTGGAGATTTTCTCGGAGAATACGGCGAATACAGCGGTTGACAACGACCTGGAGTTGATGCAAGAAGCCCTTTATGACCTTCCACGTTTTACACCCATACAGCAACACCGTATTGATACATTTTGCCATCTTTATTTATACCAACTCAAACGGAGTGAATCTGTCTGTCTATGATGCTTCTGGTATAGCAGATGTTTTTAAGTGGTAGCGGTCGACAGAGTCACAGTGGCCTTACAACGCGAAAGGTAAGTGATGAAACAAGGGTAGATTTTAGTCAGTAAAAATTTGATAGTCCCTCTCACTTCATTCAGAGTAATCCACCAAAAAAAGATAGTGCCAACAACTTAGATGGCATTAACTTTTATGCAAACCACTAAGTTAACAAATATAATTATGGTCATATAGAACAACTTCCACATCAAATCAAACCAAAAAGCCTTAAGACCACTTGTTCAACGTGCCAGTAATTCTTATATTCAAAAATCTAAAATAAAGTCTTGCATATACATAATATACATTATGTATATTGTTTGTTTCATATCCATTATTATTGTGAACTTACTCATCACTTTTAGTTTTCTAGATGTTAAAAATATATATTCCTATTCCACTTTTGTTCCCAACTGTACCCGTGCACTGACGTTAGTGAATTAAAGACGATATCATGTTCAACAGTTTAACACTTGCGTCGAAAACGCCGCAGGCGCAGCGATGCAGTATAGCCGTGTTGTAGGATGCTTTGAATATCGGTAGTCTGAATATTTAGATATAGTGTGACGATAAATTATATTAGAAGCGAATTTATATTATGCGATGCAAATGTTAACTAGGTCTAATATTTTTTTTAGTAGTACTTTGGGATCACAAGGAAAAAGGCATTAAAGTACCAGTTACCAAAAATACTGTTTTCATTTTATTTGTGGTCCAAAATACTACTAAAAAAAAATATAGGTGGAAGTTTGGACCGCGGTCCTGGTCCAAAGAACCCCACGACCCTGTTCATTAAGTATCTGTTTTTATGTTATTCAAAAACAACATATTTTAACTAAGCGGCTACAAAAAATTTAAAACTTACTTTTTGTCTCGTACCTAGGATTATCACATACAATCCTTTTTAGTGGTTTGCAGGCACAGTATTATTTCTAAGCTAATTTATTTATTAGCGTCCTTAGCTTTGCATGACTATTAGAAATCTTTGTAATTCTCGGCTTTACTCTGCTATAATAAATATGTATTATATACCTAAACCTTTCACATGAATGAGTCTGTCTATTGGTAAATTCTGTATGAAAATCCGTTCAGCAATTTTTCACTTTATCGCATACAGGCAGATAGATAGATGCGATCGATGGGAGAATTTGTTTTATCATGTCTATGGATAAGGATCGAATCAGGAATGAGGATATCCGCAGGAGAACCAAGGTTACCGACGTAGCGCGAAGAATCGCCACACTCAAGTGGCAATGGGTAGGGCACATTGCTCGCAGAACGGTTGGCCGTTGGGGTCGAAAGGTTCTGCAATGGCGACCACGTACCGGAAGACGTAGCGTTGGAAGGCCTCCTATAATGTGGACCGATGACCTGGTAAGGGTTGCGGGAATCCGGTGGATGCGAGACGCATAGGACCGTTCATTGTGGCGACACTTGGGGGAGGCCTATGTCCAACAGTGGACGTCTTTCGGCTGATGATGATGATGATGATGATGGATAAGGATGTCGTTGCTTCTTAATTCGATTTTCTTTCCGACATCATGTTCGGATTGTATCTTGTTCAAAAGTTAAACAATGCATCAAGAACGACGCGGGCACATCGATTCAGTGTAGTAATGTTGGATGATGTATTCAGTTTTGAATATTTCTGTGCTGATAACAGAGTAGAGAATTTTCATTCTAAAGATCTCTTACTAAAGCTCTAATAAAAAAAATCAATGTTTCAAAATAAAGATAAATATTAAATACCTGCGATATCAGAAAATTGAAAAGCATTAAGGTACCTTGAGCAACTTACAATAGATTATGAAAGTGTGTCAAAAAGGCCTCCAATAAAAGAAATATCAATCGTATTGACAAACATCAAAGCTACACGGTATTGAATAGCGAAGAACACCTTCCGTATCAAAGGACCAATTGGTGAGTACCAAAATATTTCAGCATTGTTGAAAAGTCTAAAGGACTCTTGGCATATTTGTACACATACGAGTAACACGTACACGCCTGTATCTCGCAATTTCAAAATACATAGACCAAATTATTCAACTTATACCTACATCAAACACTTGAACATTTAAACCAAAACATATTACATCATTACTTAGCACCGAGTCGAATATAGAGTCGTCCATTCAATATAATAGAGATGTGAACGTTCCATGTCGAAATTTTTGACCTATCATCGACAAAGTGTCGAATTTGACAGCGATAAAACTTTTTTGTGCATCATAAACTTATCTGTTCTCTATTATTAGGATTTTGACGGGTTCGTGATGTATTTAGAGCCTTTACGGTTGCTTTATAGTACTGTTTGAGACACAGTGTTCCGGTTATAGCGCTTGTGTTGAAAAATATTGTATTGTAGCTGTCGTGTGTTATCATAAAAATATTTTTTATTGTTTGGATCAATCATAAAATTAGAATAGTGGTAGAGAATTGTGAGCTGTAAGTATAGTGAATAAGATGCAAAAAATAAATAAAAATAAAATAAGAAAATTGTGAAACTCAAACTCAAATTCAAAATCAAAGCATTTATTTCAAATTATTCATTTACAGGCATTATTCAATCGCCAAGAAGTCGGTCAGTCAGAAAAATTAAATTAATTGCACATTTCAAAGCAAAGATTTATGGAGAAGAACGTGCAAGACACTCCATGGACGCTAGCTGTGAACGCCCACTCTCTTTTTTTTCGTATCTACATAATAAAACAAATTATTTATATAAAAACTTGAGCACCCGATTGCTGCCCCACCTCGGGTAGTGTGAAAGCGAAGCCCGGGGCCCCGGGATGAAGGCAAAGAAGGAACAGGAGTGGGTTTTTAGTCAGTAAAAGTCTGACACTATCTCCCGCTCCGCCCAAGAGCGGGGGATGTCATTAGATGATTTTCCCACCCGAAAAAAAAAAAAAAAACCTCGGTAGGTGGCACTGTAATTGGGTGCTCAATTTTTTTGATCGGGTGTTCAATTGTATTTTCAAACCATCCAGAGACCCACTCTAATATACTGTACACAAAGTGACATCTAAATCAGTGAAGCAGTTTAGGAGGTGTTAGGTGACAAACACACGTACAGTACAATTATTACTGAATGACTGACCTGTTGGTCTAGTGGTTAGTGGCACTGACTGCTATGCCGGAGGTCGTGGGTTCGATTCCCACCCAGGACAAATGTTTGTTTGATGAGCACGTTCATTTGTTCTGTGTCTGGGTGTAATTTATCTATATATGTATGTATTTAGAAATATATAAGTATGTTTATCAGTTGTCTAGTACCCATAACACAAGCTCTGCTTAGCTTGGGACTAGACGGCGTTGTGTGTTAGTTGTGGAATATTATTATTATTATATTATTATGTCAAGATAATAATTAACATCTAAGAATTCCATTAACAAGTTCCTCAAAGTTCTCAGGAGCGTGTATGAGGTTTATTTCAGTACAACTGCAAACGAATGAGCTTTCCTGAGCTCCTTGCGTTTCATGTTGAGTAGGCATTATGCACTCTCGCCCTTTATCGTCGATTTGTAAGGAAATACGGCACTACGTTTTCCTGCACGTGTGTACATCTGAAGCTTTCTGAACTCCTGGTAGAACTGCTTGAATGTCATGTGAAGTTACGTTTAGATGGTGAAAGTATTATTACGATAGGTATAAATAATGTCCATTTGTTTTCTAAGGACTTTATTGTATCTAATACAACTGAGTAGGAAAAACTTTTGGCATCGCTTGTCTGCTCATCCTTAGCATTAGCGAGTTTTCGAGTTATTTTATTTTTTTTTCGGGTGGGAAAATTATCTAATGACATCCCCCGCTCTTGGGCGGGTCGAGAGGGCGTATCAGACTTTTACTGACTAAAAACCCACTCCTGTTCCTTCTTTGCCATTGTTGCAGGGCCCCGGGGACCTCTTTCGCATCACCCATGGCCCCAGTAGGCTTTTACCCTGCTGGGTCCCTACGGTTGCTGACATCTCCTTGAGGCGCGCGTGGATCACTACGCGCCGTCGACGACTTGGGCTCGGTCCGAATGATTACCGGACGGTTGGGCGGCGAGCTACCCATTGCTCGCCGTCCGCAAGCCCGCGCCTACGGTGGAGCGAATTTTCGAGGTGGAAAATCATCAAATAACTTCTTCCGTTCTGGGTGGAGCGAGAGGGCGTGTCAGATTTTTACTGGCTAAAATCCTGTATAGGCCACGACCCATTTGACGAATATTCTCTCAAACCGTCGAACATTTCCGCTACCCTTAGCGTAATTCTTGCAAGGTTAATTTGCATAGTCTTTATATATTGATGGTAAATTGTGTCTGAGCAGTGGTGGCCGAGTGGTAACGGCCCCGACTTATGAGTTGTAGGTCGCGGGTACAAACCCAGCTAGGCGCATTACTTTGTTTAATTTATTATCATCACCAATGCTCTCAAAACGGTGAAGGAAAACATCCTGAGGAATCCGGCATGTCCTAGAACGAAAAATTCGAAGACATGTGACATCCACCAATCCGCACTGGGCCCGCATGGTGGATTACGGCCCATTTCCTCTCCTAGAAAGGAGGCCTGAGTCCCAGCAGTGGGAACATTATAAGGCTGATTATGCTATGCTATGCAACCCTTGCTGAATTATCATCTCACTGCTTTGGGCACGACGTTGACGGTTTTAAGAGAGCCGCTCTTCCAAAAATAATGGAATAGCCTGCAGATAGTTATTCCTGGTCTGGGTGTTTTGCATATGTTATTTTATACACCTTTAGTTTTTAATTAGTACAAATACTTTAAGAGCTTATTAGAAAAGATCTTGTTATTATTTAAGAAAAGTCTCAAATAATTATGTTCATAAACAGCAAAGTTATTAGCGTTTTTTTATATCCCAAAATGTCACTCAACTTATGAAAATATTGTACAGGCTATTGATTTATAAATGAATAAATGACGATTAAAATGGAAAAAAACTGCACGTAGTATTTTCTAGTAGCAATTGTTATGAATGTTGATTCTATTATGAATCTACCAGTTATGAAAAAACTCCGTGGACAATTCTAGGATTTTATTTTTTTACTTTTGACTACACAAATATGATTAGTAACCGGTACGGATAGAGCCCTATTTTTTTGTACTAATTAAAAACTAGGGGTGTATGTTTAAAAACGCACACACGATACAAATCAGACTAATTCCAATGTAACGTTTAAAAAATTATTAAAGTTACATTTGTGTACCAATGTTTTTCGTGTACATAAGGAGATACGTAGTAAGATTTATCCTCAAATCGATGACATAAAATTAACGGCTTCAAAGAAAAAGTAAGGTAAGCTTCCGATAATGTCATTTTGGGTTTCGATACACAAAGAAAGTTACTTTGAAGCAACCAATAATATTTAATGTGAAAAGGAATAAAGTTTTGATGATTTGGACAATAAATCCGGCGTTCAAATATTACCCTGATAAAAAATCACGGCAAGTTTAGGTTATAAGTACTTTTATTTATTAAGTGAGAGGTTTTAGTATACTAAGGGCGGAATTCACCAATAAAACCATTGGAGGATATCCCACCTAAAAAAATAGTACACAATATTAATGTTATGTTACTTAGGGCGGAATTCACCAATAAAACTAATCGCTTTTTAACGTTTGGCTCGCATAATCGCGTTTAGCCGCTGTCACCACTGTCACATGTTTGTATTTTTCTTTTGTTGTATTTTTACAAGTGACACTAGTGACAGCGGCTAAACGCAATTATGCGAGCCAAACGTTGAAACGCGATTAGTTTTATTGGTGAATTCCGCCCTAAGTAACATAACATTAATATTGTGTACTATTTTTTTAGGTAGGATATCCTCCAATGACTTCTCACGCTCTAGAGTGAAGTGTGAGGGTGTGTCCGACTTTTACTGACTAAAACCCACTCCTATGTTCCTTCTTTGCCTTGCGTTCAAGGACCCCGGGGTTCCCTTTTGGAAGTCAACCCATAGCCCCAGTAGGCTTCGGCCCTGCTTGGCCCCTGCGTTTTTACGCGAGAGGAAATTCGAAGAAAAAGTCAAACTCTTGAATGTCATTTCAAATTAAACTCATTAACAATTATGTCAACTAAAAAAAAATCTCCATAAAACCCTCCGTAAGCTTGCCGCAACTTTTTGTGGAATCAACAGTTCCAAATTCCAAGCCACATATTTTAAGCAAAAAAAAAAGAAAAGTATATACCAGAATTTCGTCACCAAATCCCAAATTACTACTAAAGTAGGTAAGCAAGCCACAAATAGTGTTTTAACTTAAGTTACTTAACCCACTTACCCTTAAACACTTTTTTACGTGACAAAAACTTGCTTATATTTCAAAATGGCAGCCGGAATCTTTGAGGTTTCTCTCAAAGCAAACAAATTATTCTTGTGAGCTCAAACTGACTGCTATTATAATATCAACCTGTCATTTTGGTTATGAAAGAAGTAGTAAGTTATTGAAGGTATTTATAATATTCTTTTTAAAGGAACTCCGATGATAACCGAATCCTTATTTGTTGATGGTGGGTCATCTTCGAAATCTTTTTTGTGTATTGTTAATTAGTATTGCTACTTACAAGCGACTGACTTTTTCGACCGTTTCCGTTGTAGCCACCGTGGTGCATTGGTTCTGAAGGCGGTTGATATCGCATGGACGTGAGTTCGATTCTGGGTGCCACATAGCAACTTAACGAGCTCTTTTTGACTTTTTCCAGACTTTTTGCATTCTTCAGACATTTTTTATTCTTTTTATTTGTCTTGTTGTGTCGTTTGGAGGGAAAATTGCAATATGCCTCGTGTAGCACGTTCACCACCGAAGACAGCAGACGCAGTAAATATTGTGCATGTTCAATCGGAACCGGACATCCAAAAAGCTTTGCAGGGCTCTCCGGAAACTACAAACGCAACGCTCCGCCTGAAACGCCCGCGGTTAGCTCTGTCACCCGACACAAAGCACGCAAACATTGACGCTGAAGACGTACTAGAGACCAGACAAAAGCCAAAAGGCTCAGAGTCGTCGCTTCTCCTCTCGGAAATACGTCTATTAAGGCAACAGGTATGTGACCTCAAAATACAAAATACAGACATAGGTCTGAAACTTGCTAATTTTACCGAAGTTATAAACCAAAAACTTGAAGATTTCAACAAGAAGATTGAGTCACGAGATCAGGAAATAATACTGCTTAAAAGCAATATTTGCGAACTGCACAACAAGCTTAACACCTTCGAACAAAACAGCATGAGGAATGAACTCGAAATAGTCGGAATTCAGGAAGAAAATAATGAAAATCTCGTGCATATAACTATGTTAACAGCAAGGATAATTGGTGTCGACCTTACAGAGGCTGATATAGATGACGCTTACCGCGCGGGCCCTAAACGCACTAACTTGACGGGCAAACCCGAAGCTTCCCCAAGACAATTGGTGGTCAAATTTGTACAACATCACAAACGTAACCAGTTTCTAAAAGCCGCAAGATCACGGCATAATCTGTCCTCCTCTGACATTGGAATAGAAGGAACGTCGAGAAAACTATTCACTAACGAGCGACTTACTCGCGAAAACCGGCAGTTATTCCGCTCTGTTAAACTTTCAGCAAAAGAGCAAGGCTATAAATTCACTTGGGTCAAAAACGGATCAATCCTTATTCGCAAACAAGAAGGAAACCCGTCTATCCACATCAAAAACAAAAATGATTTACATCGCCTCTTTGGATCAGAGCCTCCATCAGATGTCTCCGCGGATGTTCTGCCAACTACTGCTGGCATTTAGAACCGCTCACCTGAACACCAGCTGCATCGGGACTTCAACGTATAAAATATCTACAGATCTGTATAAATTTAATTCCAAGTTTTTTAACCTATTGTTTAGTTGGTATGATACTATCTCCTTAACTAAGCATCCATTGTCTATTGCTTTAGTTTTAATTAGTTTCAATAGTATCGTCACACTAGCACTAGCCCTAAACTCACAAATAACACATAACAACTTACTCATACTGACATACCTCCACATTATCCCATTTTCGAAAACCACACAGAAATTAAACACACATCCACTCTTACTCACACTTACGCAAATCCCCACTATTACCCTGCCAGTAATCTCTATCAACCAATCAGTGACACCACTAAAGACGTTTTTTATTACAATTTCAGTTTTCCCATACCCATACAAATGGCTTTATTTAACCTAATCCAAGATATTGATAATAGTCTCCAAATTGAGTGTCACTCTTATGATCTGATAGAAAATTGCAGGGAACAGCTACTACATACTGACTACAACTTCAAAATACTAACATTCAATATTAGGAGTTACCAACGCAACTTCGATAATTTTTACTTGGTTCTGCAGCGTTTCGATTGCGATTTCGATGTCATTGTCTTGACTGAGTGCTGGCTGAGCGACGGGTTGCTACTGGAACTACCACCAGGCTATACAGGCGTTAGGACACACTCACAGTCAAACAAAAATGGCGGTGTAGTTGTTTATATAAAAACTTCCTGGAATTTTACTGTTAGTGAACCAAAAATAGCTGACGCAGATAGTCTCTTAATTAAAATTAACAACGAAATTATTATCCTAGGTATCTATCGATCCCCATCCTATACTAACCCAGACAACTTTACCAAATCGTTAGATGCCACACTGAATCAGTTAAATAATTACGATAAAATTTTGGTAACAGGAGATATGAATATTGATATTTGCAACCAAATTAACAACAAAAATGCGGATTATCTACGAATGATGGCTACACATGGTCTTCTTCCAGCAATAACCATGCCAACGAGAAACAATACTTGTCTAGATCATATTTTTATAAAATCTAGAAATAAATCCTCGGGAGCAGTTTCTAAATGCTCTGTCACTGACCATGACATAGCGATGGCTGCTACCTGCTTAAAAAATAATCAATCCTGCTCTACCAGGAAAAAATGGAAAATTAAAATTGATGAGGAAGCTGTTGTCGCCGAGTTAAATAGTATTTCATGGCCTGAAGTCTTGAACCAACACTGCACCAACTCCGCCGTCAATATATTTATTGAAATCATAACGTCATCACTAAAAAAATACTCACAACAAGTCAAAGTAGGCAGAAGTAATTATAACATCAAGCCTTGGATTACCCCAGGTTTAATAAGATGTATGCGCCACCGCGACAAACTACACCTAGCGTCACGTGCGTGCCCAGACGATCAAATGAAACGTTTAACCTACACCCGATACAGAAATTTCTGTAACAGTCTGCTACATAAGTTAAAAACAAACTACAACAGAAATATAATCGAAAATAGCCAAGCTGACCCAAAAAAACTTTGGAAGACTATAAAATCCATATATAGTGATAACAATAGGACGTCAAATAAATCCGAAAAATTAGTTACCAATAAGAACCCAATAGAATCACTTGACAAGTGCAATGCTTACTTCACTACAGTGGGAAAAAAACTGTCTGACTCAATTCTTTCAAGACTCTCGGAAACACAAACCTCTCTTGCAGAAAAATACACCCCAAATATAACCAGTCCTCATACATTTTTCTTACACCCCACAGACGAAACAGAAATAGAATCTCTGATAACTCAACTCAACAATGACAGCGCTCCCGGGCCCGATAATCTCAACGTAAGATTAATAAAAAAAATTAAACCCGCTATTATTCATCCACTAACCTATATATTTAATCTTAGTTTAGAATCTGGAATATTCCCGGACAGATGGAAAGTTGCAGCTGTCAGTCCAATCCATAAAAGTGGTGCAACAGATATCCCCGATAACTATCGACCTATCGCCCTATTGCCTATATTATCTAAGCTCCTCGAGAAAGTTGTGAACAAACGACTTACAAACTTTTTAGAGAAACACAACACGATATCCAACAGGCAGTTCGGCTTTAGACGGGGAAGATCTACTGAAGATGCAGCCAGGCTTCTTACCAATACTGTGTCGTCATTTGTTGATAAAGGAGAACACACTATGTGCGTTTTCTTAGATTTGGCAAAGGCTTTCGACACAATCTCAATAGATCTCCTTTTAAAGAAGCTTGAAGCAGCAGGTATACGCGGTACACCCCTAAACTGGCTCAAAAGCTACCTGTCCAATAGAAAGCAATTTGTCAAGCTCGGTGATATCTCCAGCAGCCTACTTCCCATCATGTATGGAATCCCGCAAGGTAGTACACTTGGTCCGACGCTTTTCTTACTTTACATGAATGATATCTTGAATACTTCTCTTGCGAGTTCTGAAATAATAGCGTATGCAGATGATACAGCTATAATATTTCATGGTAAAAATTGGAACCAGGTGTACAGCTATGCCGAAGAGGGACTACTCAAAATTTCTAAAGTTCTGGATAGCAATTTACTAACCTTAAACGCAAAAAAGACTAAGATAATTTCTTTCTATAAAACCAAGACTTCAAGTCCACCCCCACACCTCACTCTCACACTTCATACTTGCTCCCGTAAGCCTAATAATCGAACTGCGGGCTGTTCGTGCACAGAGATTGAGCGTATAACCTCCATAAAATATTTGGGAATTACTTTAGACGAAAATTTATCTTTTAAACCGCAAATACACGCACTATCAGGCAGAGTCAGGAAACTTATTTACATCATGAAAAAACTACGTGACTGCACACCCCCTCCTATACTGCGCACTGTGTACTATGGTCTCTGCCAGTCCGTCCTCCAATACGGTATCTCTGTCTGGGGTGGCGCAGGTAAGGCCGCACTTATTGAAGTCGAAAGAGCACAAAGAGCCGTCATTAAAGTTATGCTCAAGAAACCTTTAATGTATCCTACTGACCAACTCTATAACGATTTCCCGATCCTCCGTGTCCGACAGCTTTTTATTCTAAATGCAGTCCTTCAAACACACAGGCAATTGAAATCTAGACCAGACTATGCGGAGATAATATCAAAGCGTACTTTTAGGATACCCACTCCCAAAGGAAACTCTCTTATGGCAAGACGCTCCTCAAATTATTTATATCCACGCATATATAACGAAGCTGTAAAGAACTGTAATATAATAGACCTCAAAATACCCCTGTGTAAAAAGATCATAAAGAACTGGCTTCTCACACTCTCCTACGATGAAACAGAAAGGATCATCTCCAAATAGATGCAAATGAAGTAAGACTGTATAAACCGACAGCACTCCTAATATCACTTCCACCTCACTTCCACACACACTCTCACCCACACCCTCACACACATCATAACGCTCACGTACACACATACATATTATCTTGAATATTGCAGTGTGATTATTTATTATGTACCACTTTTTTAATTATTTTGATTTCATTTTTTCTTGTGTTCGTTTTTATTTATTTTCATCCATTTTAATATGCTAAGTTATGATTATCATTATTATTATTTTGTCTTAATTATTTAACTTCACTCTTAGTTTGTTTTTGTTAATAATCACCATGTACGACCTTTTGGATATAAAGAATATGTACAACTCTGATCCCCAAGATACAGACTAACGTCTAGTTTGGGGATCACTGTTCTAACAGACATGTATATGTACTTGATATTAATAAACTATTAAACTATTAATAAACTATTAATTTTTACAAAAAATACATCATTCAGGCACTTCAGCATCGGATTATTTTTATTATAAACTACATCGATTGTTCTGAAAATCATTTTATTAAAATCTGTCTACGTTAGCATATCTTGATCTATTAGCATCTGATCTGTGTCATAGGCTAGATCTTGATTTACTTTATTAATTTGCAGTACACCGCAGACTACCCCCCTTATTCTTAAGACCGCCTTTGTACCCATAGATTTAAGTTAGTGTAAAAGTTTTGTTACTATTTTGGTGTATAATAAAGTTTGTTCTATTCTATTCTAGTGTTCTTTTTCATTCGTTTATACCGCGTACATCAAAGGACTGGAACAATTTGCCTTTTGCGGTCTTCCCGTCCGATTATAATTTAGATGTCTTCAAGACTAGAGGCTCTTAATAAACTAGTGCACTTCACTATCATCGATTGCATTACTGCTTACCATCATGGAATTGCAATCAAGCACTGATTAATATCATTAAAAATAAAACGACCAACAATTTTAAAATATGCCTTGTAACATATTTCGTCAAAAATTCCAAAGATTACAATATAAACAATCTTACTTACACTCGAATAAAACGACCCTAACGATGCTATGAATAATTTCAAACGATACAATATGTCTAAGCAACAAGTGATAACAAAAACTTCATAATACCACAAAAAATATACAAACAATGTTGCCACATAGTCTTGTAAAGCAATAAAACACATTAAATTTGATTTTTATGCAATCATAGACACTGACTGTTATAGGGCCCAGTTTGAGACCATTCTAAAACCTCAAATGGCCGTTTCAGACCCTGTTTGAGGCCATTGGTGCAAGGTAGGCAGCAGAGCGCGAAATGAAACGACTCTATAGAACATCGAGAGATTAGATTAGGTATACTAATCGAGGATAATGTCCGGATAATTGAGGGAAAGAATGTTATGGAATGATTATAATTATACAGTCCAGTGACTTTCTGTGTTATCGTAATTGAAAATTTAAATTTGGAAGGCATATCATAAGCTCATTATTTTCCAGAGCGCCGGTGCTTTGGCTTGTATAGTAATCTGGTCCGGGAAAAAAAATCTAATAATATTAACTGCTGCTTGTTTGGGATACGGAAAAATTTAGACGGATATTAAGAGACGAAGCCAGTGCTAATATCTGTCTGAATTCCGTTTTATAATGAACTAGCTTCTGCCAGTGGCTTCACGTGCACAAAAGTAGAAAATAAATAGCCTATGTTATTTAGTGAAAAATTTTTTGAAATCGGTCATGTAATTTTTGAGTTAAATCGTAACATACAAACAAATAAACAAAAAATCAAATCTTTCCTCTGTATAATATTAGTTTAGATAAGAAGTCGAATCGAAAAGTTGGTCATTTCTACAGGTTTTCTTTCATAGTACAAAAAGTTCTCCACCGAAAGAAAGAAAAAAAAGAAAAAGAAAAGAAAGAAAACATGTTTATTCTGCCCAAATAGACGCACAATAAAATATAGCAAACTGTCGGGCCATGTGCAAACCGAGCATAACTGTGCTGCACTATAGACACACAATAATATATATTGTATAAACACAGTTGACTGATATCTACATAAAAAGAAAGAAAAAAAAAAAAAGTTATCTTACTTGAGGCTTGAAACTGTAGAGTAACCCTAAAAGGTACTCGAACCAAATACGAACCAGTGCCTAATAGTCCCGGCTTTACCTACGCAAAAGCTCATCCTATCTTACCCAGATTAACAGCAAACTAAACAGCTTTAGATGCTGCTAAACAAAATAAGATTCAGTTAGTCTGATAGTCTTTACAAGGTGTTATGGTGGTCGCAACGACTAGAAATATCGTTCAAATAAAATACAATCTTATTCTCGTGGCTTCATTCTCTTGGACCATATATTATTTTTTTCCGGAAAAATTAACCAATGATTGATGACAGAGAAACTATTTTCAATGAAAAAATGTTTGCAATCTGATTGAGATTACTTTGTGATTGATTGATTCCAGAAATTGCCTTTTATAAACGTGTCATTATCATCCACAGCCCGACTTCGGTCATTATTGTGCGCAGACCTCTCTTTTCTTGTGCTAATTTTCCCTATGTTTCTGAGTAAGTCTCATCCTGGTTATACTCCTCCCGCCACCGGACTATCACCATTTCTGCTTTTGTTTCTTAGACGCCAGTTGGTCACCATCATACTCCACCTATCATTATCAGGCCTAGCGATATTTACAGACGGATCTGCAATATATTGCTCTTTATAATATAACTTTATTATTGCAGTGTTTCGCATTCCCTGGGTGCAAAAACAGAATCTAACCAAATCTCCTCGTATCGAAGCGAAACTTGACAGTCATAATACTATTGCGTAAACTTAAATTGCTAAGCAAGGTCTGTTGCTTGCTTGGTCAATAACACTACTGGTTGGTACATGAATTGGTGATCTCAGTTTATTGTTATTACTAAACGAGGGAGCTGCTGCATATACTCAGAATATAATCGGTAAGATAAAACGGGAAAGAACATGGTTCAATACGTATGTATTTGCTATGATCGCACCAGTTGCTACGACAAAGGAAATCCGATATGCAACAAAGACTGTGATATTTTTTTTCCCACGATAATAATCGTTATATACGTGGGCAGGGATACGTGAAAAGAAAAGAAATGGAAATATGAATGAAATTTTAAGAGCAAAAACGAGTTAAATAACTTTGCAAGTACGAGTCGGACTCGCGGACTGAGGGTTCCGTACAAACTTACCTATATAAATAATTCAATTCCCGAATGGAATCTCAAAGATATTACCGAATCGCAAAAAAAAAAAAACGTTTTTGAGACATAACAACAAATTTACTGTTTTCAGATTTCTTCCTATATAGCTGTGTTATAAGACCTTACTTCATGCCAAATTTCAGGATTCTGGGTCAAAGGGAAGTACCTTATGAATTTTGATTCCCTTGAGAGTGTCAAAGTATACGTTTTTTTGCGACATACACGGCCGTTTATTTTTTTTCGTTCACTTAGAAGTTTGCTTTTTCACAGCTTCAAGGGACCGCAGACCCAAGTATATGGTTTTAATTCCAACTCGATACCTCCACGCGTTCCCGCTATAAAGGGTCTTGACAGACAGACAGACAGACGAACAACAAAGTGATCCCATAAGGGTTCCGTTTTTTCCTTTTGAGGTACGGAACCCCAAAAACAGTGTTAAAGAGCCATCAAAAGACGCGTACCACGAGTCGCGTCTATCACGTCTATATTATTAAAAAAATAACAATAAGTTTGCAGGGTTGTTGACAAGCTAAAGAATCATCCTCATCTCATCATCTTCCTGTCCTTGTCCCGTCTTATTTGGGGTCGGCGCAACACGTTTTTTTCTGCCATTCTATCCTGTCACCCATCATGCTATCACTAACTTCCTTTTCTTTCATATCACTCTTCACACAATCCATCCATCTTTTCTTTGGCCTCCAACAAGCTGACAAGCTAAAGGATAAGCATTAAAAAACGCAAAAAAGTGTTTCAAAATCAAATATTCTAGAATAACTGCGAAAAAAAAAGCGCAAAAAAGTGTTCCAAAATCAAATATTCTAGAACCACTGCGAAAAAAAAAACGCAAAAAAGTGTTCCAAAATCAAATATTCTAAAACCACTGCCAGTATGAACTTGGGTCGTTTGTCGATCACCGCAATAACCCAATCCCTCAATTCCCCATTGCTAACAATACTGTGTAAAGGTCTCGGACCGCTGTTACAAGGTTATGGCGATGCAACGACCCGTGAAATCTACTCGATAAAACACCTTGTCGGCGGTGCATACCTTGCTGGAAATATTTAGAGTTCTTTATTAAGATAAAGGATCCTATGGATTTTTGATGTTTAATATTATAACAGGCTGATACGAAGTGGCAGGGTTCAGTTCCTTGAAAGATTGTAAGTTGACCCAGTGTTGGGAATTACAAGGCACAATATGCTTATTTTTGAGGGCTTCAGAGGAAGTTACGAGTTATGGCACTATTTTGATGATATTTGTAAAATATCAAGCCAATATTGATATCATCATCATTTCTGCAGAACGATGTCCACAGCTGGACATAGGCCTCTCCCAAATTTCGCCATAATTACTGGTCTTCTGTGTCTCATATTCATCGGATTCTTGCGACCCTCATCAGGTCCTGACTTTGTAGAAGGAAAATATTATGATCAGAGTCATCATTTTGTATATACTCGTACATATATGTATGTCGGGTTCCTGTACCTACGCAACTCCACGTCGTTCAAAGTGCGTATTTAGCATACGGAGAGCATCATTATCATATTATTATACAATCATCATCATCATGATCTTCCTGCCATATTATACAATGTTTTTCAAAATAATTGTACATGTTACTATCAGGCTGTGTCGTCCCACTACTAATACAAGATTAATGAAGACCATTGATTCCTTTACAAAAAAAACTAAAATATTTAAAAATCGAACACTCAATGTTGCCGGCCAGTAGCACTTTATATTATCCCATCAATAACTACAATAACCCGCATACTTATACGGAATTCTCAAAACGAAGGTCGAACTTGCCCTTTTTTTAATTTTTATTACCCCACATCTCGGTTAACAAACGCTTGGTATTATTCAATTACGTTTTATGACTTGCAACTGGCAACACCGCTCTTGGAATTGCTATGTGATTTATCGCTACGTTTATTTTCGGATTTTATTGTGGGCAACCCTAACGGTAGGTCATACGCGAAAATAATCGCTTCGGCATAAGTTGTCGCACTGTCTGTTGAAGTCGTCAGTGGTTTTGATTTATGTTAGCATGTGGTTTCTTGTAAGTTAATGGTTTTAGCGTTTCATGTTTTTGCGTTCTCTAAGAATGCAGGAACGTGGATGTTTTATGAATCTATGGTTTTTTTTTTCGGATGGGAAAATCATCTAATGACATCCCCCGCTCTTGGGCGGAGCGAAAAATAGTGTCAGACTTTTACTGACTAAAAACCCACTCCTGTCCCCTTTTTGCCATTGGGGCCCTGGAAAAGGGCCCCGGGGGTCACTTTCGCATCACCCATGGCCCCAATAGGCCTCGACCCTGCTGGGCCCCTACGGTTGCCGACATCTCCTTGAGGCGCGCGTGGAACACTACGCGCCGTCGACGACTTGGGCTCGGTCCGGACAGTTACCGGACGATCGGACGGCGAGCCACCCATTGCTCGCCGTCCGCAAGCCCGCGCCTACGGTGGCCGGAAATCGGGATCGGAATCCCGGCGGCGGTTGGGGCGTGAGGACCGTTGCCTCACGCGATCGGCCGCCTCCTTTGCTAGCATTACTGCTTCGCAGAAGGAGGCAACCGCCTGCCACTCCTCCTCGCTCCGGACCATGGCCTGTACCAAGGCCCGGTATGAATCTATGGTGGAGTTTTATACATTTAAATTAACTCATATTTTATACTTTTACTAAACCATAGAAGACAAAAGAAACCATTCAGTTAGGATGCATTTTGGAGAGTGTGCGCGGGAATTTGACTTAATTCCGCCATCACCTTTCTACCATCGGACAACCCGACGTACAGCGAGTGTCCATTCTTACGTTGTCGACACCTCTACGGTCTGGACTAAGCGACTATCGAAGGACTGGAACAACTTGCCTGCTGTGATCTTCCTGTCCGATTATAATTCAGGCGTTTTCAAGGCTAGAGTGAATGGGCTCTTAATAAATTAGTGTGCTTCACCATCACGAGGATTGACATATCACAAAATTTTAACGTTTAAACGATCTGGCCAGTTTTAATTGGCCATATCATGAAGTGATCAATTCTAAGATCTGGCCACAACATAATATATAAAAATCGATATAAAAAATCTCATGTCACATTGTTTGTTATCGAACTCTTCCAAAACGGCTTAACCGATTTTGATTAAAAAAATTGTGTATATTTGGTAGGTCTGAGAATAGGTAGTAGGTTATTTTTACCCTCCTACCCTCATCCCCTATTTTCTTCTTTGATGATATATAGGATAGAACAACGTTTGACGGGTCAACTAGTCTCATACAATAGGTAATAAGCATTTCCTACCGTTTAATCTGCACATTTATTTCGTTACTGAATTCTATTTCACTTTCTAGTGTGAATAATCACAGTCTAGTCAAAAACCGAATCAAATGTAAAAGTGTTACAAACACGGCCAAAAAGACTAAACCCAAACGCGAATCATTATTTGAAACTGCATAAAATCTCATTTCTCGCTAACAAAGTTAAAAGATTCATAAACTTGTGGCTTTCAGTTTTATTTTTGGTCAAAGCCAAATTTTTACCGTCCATGTATCCGACAAAGTTGTTATAACATTTTAAAAGGTTATTATTTTTAATAGAGTGAAAAATGGTACATTTCGGCCATGTTGCATAAATTGTGCTAAGTTCCGTGGACTACCGCATGTTTACGCTTTAAATCTTTAGGGTTGTGTACTTTGTATTTAGTATTTTTTTTATTTATTTAATATCTATTTATTTACATAAAAAAAATACTAACTATAATTACAATAAAATAAAATAAATAATCGGTTCTCTACTTAAATTTTGAGAATGGAATGGTTGTCATAATTTTTTTTTTTTTTTAGTTGGAATATCATCAAGTGCAACGGCAGCAGTTGCCGTTCTTGGTGGAGTGAGAGGGAGTGTCAGAATTTTACTGATTAAAACCTACCTGTGTTTCTTCAGTTGTCCTTTCGTTCCATAGTTGTAACTCTTTCGAACAATCCTGCAGTCAATGATTTTTTTAAGTCTACAATAAATGAAGTTCCTTATCTTCCAGACAGAGGCACTAATAATTTACATTGTGGGGTCTTCTGTCTTCTTTATATTAGTGTTAATAAGCATTATCAGCCTTATAATATTCCCGGACGAAGGCAACGAAGGAACAGGAGTGGGTTTTTAGTCAGTAAAAGTCTGACACTATCTCCCGCTCCGCCCAAGAGCGGGATTTGTCATAAGATGATTTTCCCACCAATAAAAAAAAAAAAAAAAAAAAAAACCGCTGGGATTCAAGTCCCTTCTTTAGGAGAGGGAATGGGCCGTAAACCACCAAACGGGCCCAGTGCGGATTGAAAGATGTTTCATATCTTCGAATTTTTCGTTCTAGGACATTCCGATTTTATCACGACGTTTTCATTCACCGTCATCGTTTTGAGAATAGTGATATGATGATGATGGCTGGATTTGAACCCGCGATCTACAAACTTACAAGTCGGGGTCGTTGCGGCTGGGCCCTTATGTTCACTTTTGTAAATCACGACTATTACAACTATTATTTCAGTGTTCCTCCTTTTTTTGAAGTATGTTGAAAAATCACGGAACCCAGTGATAGTCAAGTTCTATAAACCAAATTTTTCTCAGTGTTTTAATTGGTGTGAAGTATGTAAATCCATCGGCCACAGATAAATAATTATTTGATCTGTGCCATTGACTCACTTTTAGAAATACTGCAAGTGATAATTTCAGAAAGTCGAATAACATTGATTTTCGATACATCCTTCTCATAATTGAAAGTCTAGATTGTTATGTATTTTAATTTAGACACATCATTGGAACCAATAAACTATGATCGATTATACGTTTTTTTTATGTTAAAAATAAATTGACCGTAGTTCTTAGTCATTTTATCCTCTTACTTTTCACAAAAATTTTGTTTACACCAGAATAGACTCCTAAAGTGCCATTCGAACCTCGGCTTCAGACTGCGGATGCAGGCTGCGAATGCAGGTAGCACACGCATGACACGCAGCCGTTGCCTGCATCTGCAGCCGAGAGTGATTCCGAGGCTGGCTGCACGTGCTTCCAGTCGCAAATTTACGATTCAGTCCAATATGAGCGCTATCGGCTCCGAGTAGCGATTATTTCGGACTTGCCTAAATAGGTTGGAGTGACAAAACTACGTGCGCATTGACTTGCAGCCGCAGCACTACTGATCTGCTATCGGCTGCGGCTGCAGGTCGCGGCAGCACTCGCAGCCGAAGCTCGGCAGCACATGCGGCCGCAGCCACGTTCGGTAAGATTTTCACAAAAATCTATACTACTATATGAACAACCAGTCAAGCAGCTGCAGCCGGCTTCGTGCAGCCGCCGCATGCGCTGCCTGCATCCGCAGCCTGCAGCCGAGGGTCGAATGGCACCTTTAGGTAGCTCATAAAATGAATACGATTTTTTTAAATGACAATTTATTTCTAGTTTTTTTTTGTTATTGAACTGAAGTATGTAGTAACAGATATGATAGCAATAAGGTGTATCAATGGTAGCCCAGTGGTAACGGCCCCAACTGACTAGTCGTAGTCCTTGTGAGAAACAGTTTTTGTACACCGTTTTGACATCAGCTCAAAACGGTGTAGGAAAACATCGTGAGAAAACTGACATGTCCTTGAGTCAAAGGTATGAAGTCACGTGACATCTGAACAAGTGGAATGAGTCTCAACTAGATAATTTGATCCCAAACCATTTCTCTAGTCCCGGGATTTCGGGTTTATCTATAATTGATCCCGAGATCACGGTATAGTCCCGGTATTGTGTTGGTAATGAAAGATGGTAGTAAAAAGTCAGTAAAGCATGTCAAAATCAGTTTTATTTGTCTTTTGGCTATAGTAATATACTAAATTGCAGGAAGCGAGACTCTCAACAGAGACAACATTATTTTGCACGCTCAACCTGATTGCTAATGAGACAAACTTATTTTATTATACTCAGGGTGGTCACAAGGAATGCATTATTTATAATTATTATGTTATAGATGTTAGTATTACATAAGTTAGGATGCATTGAGAATAAAATAAAACCTGTAAAGCTAGATGTAACATGAAGAAATAAAATAAAATAAAAAATATAAGACTGACCATGCTTATGCTTAATCAGGTATGAAATAATGCAGCGACATTGCAACGCTATCGCAAAACTAAATCATTACACAACACAACAAATCATTCTAAATTCAAATGATGACAGCTGTCAAAACGTCAAACTTCGGCAATCATCGTGCGGACACAGAAGTGCATTCGAAAAATGCAGTCGCTAAGACAAATAGTGATTTCGTCACTTCGCCATCTGGTGACCAAACGCCTACGAGTCTACGACATGTCGCAATTGCGGCCCGGGCCTTATTTTTAATGTCGCAAGTTTGGACAGCTACCTATTATGCTGGTTAATGATTGTGTATCTAATTTTAAGTTAATGTTCTCATACAGAAGGTCATTAACTTAATTGGGTTTATCATATGGGTCTTGTTGGTTCCTATTTGGGAGTACAATGTATATAATGAGAATAGCATTTAAGTAAATAATGAATGACACGCTTTGCATTTTTTGCAATTCTGGTTTTTTTTTTAGTAAAATTTTATTTTTATGAAAAATAGTAGACAGAAATATTTATAGTATAAGATGTCGTGTAAAATAAAATTAAAAAGCACGTACGCACTCTAAACTCATTATAACATCCTTTAAAACAAGAATAAATCTAAAAATAATAGCATAAGTATAAACTCGTATGATAAAATGTTCCTTCAGTTGTCCTTTTGCTGGCGCGGTGACTGTTTAGAATAACCCTGCAGCTCATCTTCAACTTCATCCAATCATAAACCCAAAGGTTATGAGGAGCCACGGTGAATTTTTGAAAAGGAAACCCGCTGTCCTAGAACATAAAGGACAACTGAAGGACACAGGTATGGTTGTGATCAGTAAAAGTCTGACACGCCCTCTCGCTTTACCCTAGAGCGACAGAAATTTTAATGATTTCACACCTCAAAAAAAAAGGTTAGACGATAGTGTACCCTAAGTACACTCACTTATTTACAAGTATTCTTGAATTCTATGTGATGTATCCAGAGTCCAGGCTACTATTGAAAAATACCAAATGGGGAAAACATCAGGAATCAAACCCATATTCAGAAAAGACTGAAACAACGAGTTAGTATAAAATAAACAATGAAATTAAAGTTACAAAATAATTTTCAATACACTTACTCGAAAACCCGCTCTTATCCCACCGCTTTTAGGCACGCAATAGACTGTTTTCCGCACTAGTGCACAAAAGTGCGCGTGCTCTCTCCCGCCACAATGTTTTTACATTTATCGTATCAGGCTGGGCGCACGTCGACACCCACGAGTCGCCGGTCAACCCCCGTTTATTCATTTCTTCGTAAGTGTATTTAAAAAAGTCGTTTGATACACCTGCAAATTTGTCACTGCAGCCCTCGGCTTCATAACACACTCGTCTACAGCTCGTGCGAATTCCGCCTCGGTCGCAATGACAAACTTTCAGAAATTGTATCAAAATGTACTATTGTTAGAAACTAAAATTCAAAAAACACTTGTGCGTAAATATTAACTAACAAACAGGGACATTTACACAAACTCTGTGATTACTTACATTGTTTGGTTAACACCGAGACCTTGTATGCCGCGTGTAGATTTAATGCAAGGGTCAGCGCATACTAAGACACGATGCGACAACGCTTGAAGAGGCCAGTCCCCCTAGCCAAGTTACAACCGTTTCGTTTCGATTCTCTTTTCGTCGATCGCCTCGAGTAAGCCACGCCTCCGATTCCTTTATTCTGACGTCATCTCAACGCTCAGTCACGTGGTCAGAATAAAGGAATAGTAGGCGTGACCGACTCGAAGCGATCAACGAAAAGAGAATCGAAACGAAACGGTTGTAACTTGGCTAGGGGGCTGTGGTCTTACTGCGATTATTTTTATTTTTTTTTATGTACTCAGACTCGTTAAAGTATACGTCAATTAGTAACTCTCTTTTTCATACGATTTGATGAAAGTAAACGTTAACGTTAAATGAGTAGCTACTTCAGTTGTAATACGGTTTTTTTTGAGGTGGGAAATCATCTAATGGCTTCTCTCGCGCTAGTGCGGGGCGGGAGAGTGTGTCAAACTTTGACTAATAAAACCACACAAGTGTCCTTCAGTTTTCCTTTGCGTTCTAGGACCACGAGTATACCTTTCATTCGTTTTCCCGTAGCCCTAGCAGGCATAGGCCCTGCTGGGCCCCTAAGGTATTGCTATAGCGCGACGCGTGTATCTTTGAGGCACGCGGTCAACGACTCGGGCTCAGTCTTTAGGAGACGAGCAGACAGCGAGCTAGCTATCGCTCGTCAGCCGCAAGCCAGCACCTGCGATAGCCGGTGATGGCTTTGCATTTAGCGATTCCTTTTCAGAAACTCCCTTTACCCCAGCCGGACATGGGTGTATTCGAATTTCGTGAGACGCAACAAGGGCGAAGCATAGTTGCGTCCCACTGCATTACACTGCACTACGTGCATCTATGTTTGTGCGTTTCTTTTGTTTAATACTGTCACTCAAATATCTACCATTTTACATAAAAAATAAAGTTCTACATTGCATCGCTATTTTAAAAAGTGCAAGCGTCTCGTGTCTCGGTGTGAGCTGAACTTGAAGCCAGTCGCAGACTGAATGACGCTTTGGTCCATTATCACGCCTCGTTGACTTGGAATAAGATTAAATCGTGCAATTACGAAATAATGTATAAAGTCTATTGTGTATGAAATTACAAGTCAGAGATTTGAGAGGTTAAATTGACAAGAACAGTAGTCTATATTTTTTTGGGAACTATATTTATTTCTGGATCGGGTCTGTAATTTTACCAAAAGTATATAATTTTGAGAAACTTCATTAAACTATTCTTCTTCTTAGCGTATCGATGGCAAAAATACTTAAATTCCTTGCCTGGCCTGGCCACGGCAGTTCCGTCCGTTGATACTGTCATTAGGTCCCTACGTGAACAGGTAACAGGGCACGTGATGCAGGATCGAAGGTGGTACATGGTCTGCGGAGAGACGCCGCACAAACACTAAAGATCGGAACCGTCCGAGAACCCCCATCTGTGGAGATTGTGTTTGCTGCGCCCAACTTGGGTGCGGAGTCTGTTTAGAGTTATCCAGGTGGGCCATGGCAACTCGTGTCCAGGAGAGAGGCTCTCCGACGGCTCGACAAAATCATCAGGAGGTTTAAACTTCTCCCGCCAGAGGTCACATCTTTCCGAGATGGTGTTACCTTGAGATGGGCTAACGCTTGCAACAAAACTTTTACGACTTACGCTAAGAAGAAGATTAAGCTATTTATCACATTTTATTCAAAAGATTTTTTTTTTACCTTTTCAAAGTTTATTACATTAATTAGTTCTTACTGTAATAAAAACATTGGGCAGTCATCAAAACGGCAATGAGGCTGACCGTTCAGGATAAACCAGTGTAAAGAGTTTTGAAATCCATCTATGACATTTCTGACGAACTAAGGTATATATATAATAAAATCTTAACACTCCACAGTGTGTGGCAGGGCTAACCGTGACGTCAGTGTACGCAAACAACATGGCTGCCTCCGACGTCACTGTATTCATAAAACACATGTGCTCTGCGTATTCTTGAATACTAGAACGGACCTTATGACGATGTTTGTACATGTTATTCATAGAGTGAGACTGACTGATATTGTGAGCTGTATTTACCTTAGTATATTGAATCGATATCGGTTATTTATTTGCAGAGGTTTTCTAAAGGGTGTTAGTACCTACACGTATGTACAAGGGCGCCGACTCCGTGGGTGCTCGGGGGCTCGAGCACCCATGAGAAATAAACAGTTGGTGCCGAGCACTCCTGAGAATAGACATCAAGAAACAGATTAGTAATCGCCTTTTAGGGATGCGTTTTTTAATTACTCGATGACCCGTTCAGCGCAGTGGTTTAGTTTATGTAAGGGTAGCAGTTCTACCTTTCCTTGGCGAATTGATTTTCGTATACCTTTAGAACGAGTATATTATTTCAAAACCAAAATCCATCATGCAAATCAGTATGATAGGCCAAACACGATAAATGTCTAAACAAGGATAAATACTTCCCGTACTTAAATAGCACCATCCGCTCACACATTTAGCAACAGTCCCGCTTGGAATCTAACCTTTACAAACAGTACTTACCTGCCTATAGGTATACAAAGGTTTTAGTGCTATTCATTGCTTCATTTGTTTAGAAACTCCCTTGAAATAGCTTTAGAAAAATGACAATGTACCTACATAAAAAAATTCTTAATTAATTTCCTCCTGTGTGAAAAATATTTGTTTCACATAGGCCTACATGGGCACTTACAAAACGTCAGAAGCTAGTGCACGGTTACAATTTGTCGTTTCTTATGGAAAAGAACCAGCAAGAAACTCCATAGTTAACCTTTTAAACAAATGATTGAGTTTAAAATATTTGCCAATTATAATATATTTTATAACTAACATATTACAACTATATTGAAAGTCGTTAAAATAGTATTAGTATTCCTATATGGAGTGAATGCCTTTCTGACCTCCACAACCCAATAACAGGATAACATAATATCCCTTGGCAAGTCTGGTGTCAGATTTTCTGGCTTCTAAAGTTTGACCAATGTGACCAATGTGACCAATGTGACCAATGTGACCAATGTGTCGAGGTCAGCTATCTTGGTAGAAGTTGCTTACCCATTCGGCTGTTGATTTTTTTGTCATGGAAAATGTTTGCAAGGAAAATAAAAAGGTTTTCTTTCTTTCTAGATCTTCCGTAAGCTCCTCAATCAAAAAATCTTCAAAGTACTTACGTCAAAAAATTTGAAAACAGAAGCCACCATGATTCATAAGTTTTAACTATCCCAGGCCCGGCGCATGCGTACATAACTTTTTCTTCTATAGGAATGCGCGCGAGTTTTGAATGTCAATTTCACGTTCCTTAAGGTCAAGTCGGCTTCTATGTGTTCCTAGTAAAGGGGTCATAAAATGGCGACGGGACAGGCATAAATAATTTAGAAGTTATCGTTTTATAGGTTTTTTATTGTTTGTTTGTGTGTGTTTAGAGTTAAATGGACGTATTGTGTCTGGGATTTTAATTTCTTTTGTGTTTTAAACTAAAAAAAGTCACTACTTCAAGACATTTCTAACCTAGTTTTCCTTATCAAAACACCAGAAGACGAACAATATACGAATCAACTTTCACGTAAAATATTTTAACTCCATTTTACGATAATGAAAACCATGTAGCGCGAACAAATCCGTAATAATATCGTTAGACTCTATAACAGCTCAGTACTAAATTATATTATGGCAAATATTCGCAACCTAAAATATTCACAAACAGCAATTCAAACAAGTCTATTTACAGTACGCTCACATTATTTACTAAGCCCATACTTTTCTAAATCCTTCAGACAAACCTCGGGTCATGTTTACACTGATGTTCAAGCGACTCCTTAAAAGGTCAATTGTCAATCACCACCCGCGTTGACATTCCAATGCCTTTGAGTTGCACGCATTTGTACCAGTTTTAGTGGCCGGCAGTGTACAGCGTATGTTATGGTGCATTCGTGACTCATTTTTTGTAGCCTTTAGTGTATGTTTATAGTAATGGCAGTGTTTTTGTTTGAGTTATCGTTAGTTGTTTTTATTTATTTATTGGACGCACCCTGTTCCATTTATAAATAAGAAATATGGACTGAGCATTATGAAGGTCGCGATGATTCAAACTGTACAATACGTTCTCTTCTTAGTTTTACTCTATTTTCTAATTTACCATTTTTAGGTATTATTTTTTTTTTTGTTAATGTTCTTGGCTTGGATACTAAGTCCTTTATGCCATGTCTTTGTATGAATAGTTAATTTGTTTACCATTAGAATATAAATGTACATAAACGTTATAAGGTTTTTTGTAGTATTTGGCGGCAAATGTATCAAGTCAAGTCAACCTTTTGGGCAAACTTCGCTGAAGTAGTCAACACTACAATAAAATTCTCAGCATATTGTCCAGTTGCACAGACACTTGAGATACAAAACTAATCCAATTTTTCATCACAATATCCACTAGGAATCAATTTAATCGAATCATTAAAACAGGCACTGAACTTCATTAGAAGAAATCCCGCCAAAAACTCTTGAAATATCTTCGTGACCCACAAGCCACACAATATTTCAAGTCTATGACCAGTGCGTATTGCCAGTGATGATAGGGAACTGAAACGTGGTCGCTTACAATGGGCCTCAGCAGAAGGCTTAAAGACACCGAAAGGGCAAAGGGAGTGGGATTATGCTTGGAGTTTTTTGAAGGCATCCGCAAGAGTATTTGAAGATCCACCATCGTTAGAGATAGTCAGAAGCCATAAAACTCTGACACTAGTCTTGCCGAAGAGATCGTGTTATTACTGAATGAGTTGGGAAAAAGCCAAGCAGATTTATATAGCCAATAAGTCGCAATTTTCTGTAACCAGAAATTTCTCTAGCCATGGTACTTGAAAGTTCAATAACCAGACATAACAAAAGGACCCTCGACCTTATTGACACTTCTACTTACATATGAGCTGGCCCTAACTTGTCAAGTTATTTTCCGTGGGAACTCTTTTTTTATTATTATTATTGATGTGGTCGATGGTAGAGCACACCTGCCTAGAAGTAACTTATTTACTTTACAGACTCTCGCAGGGAATTCCACGCGCTTGACCACTATCACCCTCTCTCTCTATTTCAGCTTAATACTTTCACGCGTTTTTGACAGACGGGAAGAAGACATAACAGATATCAAAGTGATCCTATAAGAATTCCATTTTCCCGACTGCGGTACGGAACCCATAAAAAAAATTAATGGGGCATTATGTTTAATATTTATTTTTCTTTATCAAACAACATTAGAAGCTGTTGTTGACTTATATTTGTGAACATACTTGAGCAAATTAACATTTTCTAGCACAAGGAAAACAACAATGAAAAATATAGTTGTTTAGTGGTTTTAAATTCGCATTATTTTCTTTGTTTTCACAGTTGTAGCGAAAAGGGTTAATATTATTCAAAAAAGTCTGCCACTTCTTCTATCTGTCTGTCTGTTTGCGATAAACTCAAAAACTACTAATCGGATTTTCTTGTGGTTACGAATAGACACAGTTATTCATGAGACAGGTTTGAATGTATAATAGCATAGCATAGCAAAGCATAATCACCCTTTTAATATTCCCACTGCTGGGACTCAGGCCTCCTCTCTAGGAGAGGGAATGTGTCGTAATCCACCACGCGGGCCCAGTGCTGGTTAGTGAATGTCGCATGTGTTTGAATTTTTGGATCTAGGACATCACGATGTTTTCCTTCACGTTTTGAGAGCAGTGGTGATGAAATAAATTACACAAAGTAATGAGCCTGGCTGGGTTTGAACCCGCCACCTCGTAAGTCTGGGCCGTTACCAGTCGGCCACCAGTGCTCAATGTATACATGCATAATATTATAGTAAAGCAAAGCACGAGGCTTTTGGGCGAATGGATAAAGTGAGAAATAAATACTTACATTAGAGGCAGTTTAAAAGTAAGGCCAGTGACTGAAAACTTGAATGGTCACCTGAAGAGGAGGGATGAAATGTTACTAAAAGAGTTATGAGTACCTATACATGTGGATGGATGGAGAGGAAGAGGGAGGTCAAAGAAAAGAATTGATTCTGTGATAAATGATATGAAAGAAAAGAGATTAAAGGCCCTCGCCCACGGCGACTTTTTTTAGCGATGCTGCAGCGCATTCGCATCGATACAGTCGCGATGCTGTAGCGCGTTAGTAGCGCGTTGGCATCTTTTCTTCGCTTTCAAATGTGACTACGCGCGTTAGTAGCGATACTGTCGCGCGCTTACGAAACGCGCGACAGCATCGCTACAAAAAGTCGCCGTGGGCGAGGAGCCTAAGAGATGGGTGACAGAACAGAATGGAAGAAAAGTAGTGGTTGCACCTACCCCAAATAACACGAGATAAGGGTAGGAAGATGATGCACACTAAGGTCGACTGGTAGAAAATGCCTAAGGCATTAAGTCCGCCTTTGTACAGTGTTTATTACTAGTGCATTAAGTTTTAATAAATAAATAAATAAATAAGATGATGAGTAATACCCGTGTGAAGTTAAAGCGGATCGCTAGTAAAACTAAAACTATAAACTTGGCAATGTAATACTTTTATATTAAGTTAATTCTTAAAAATATTATGTATATCCAGTAATCACCATCCCATATCTTCCCGAGGGTGTCGTAAGAGGCGACTACCAGAGAATGACTGAGAATGAGAATGAGAGAGACATACCAGAGAATGGGCAGCAGCATCCTCTGTGCATTACAACAACCAAACTGCGATCGCCAACCCGTCTGCCAAGCGTGGCGATTATGGCAACCCCCCCCAACATGAAAAACAGAAACAAAAAATGGCCCCTAGTGCCCGGCAGCCCGTCTACCCTTGACTCCGGTAGCGGTCAAGGCCACGACGAGGCAAGGGGTGCGAAGAATCTCCGGATGAGATTTGGCTACCCATCTATTAAACGACTCGACCTGGCAACTTTTAACACGCGTACACTGAGGACTGACGAGAAGATCACCGAACTGGAGGAGGAATTGAGCAGGTTGCGATGGAGTATTGTGGGATTGTCTGAAGTCCGAAGACAGGGGGAGGATACGATAATTCTCAAATCCGGTAACCTGCTCTATTTCCGGGAGGGTGACCAGCAGTCCCAGGGTGGTGTCGGGTTTATCGTCCACAAGTCCCTTGTGAACAATGTCGTGAGGATCGAGAGTGTGTCGACCAGGGTGGCGTACCTTATACTCAGAATATCATCAAGATATTCGCTGAAGGTCATACAGGTCTACGCCCCGACCTCGACACATCCCGACGACGAAGTAGAATCCATGTATGAGAATATATCAAGAGCCATGCATGGTTCTAAGACTCACTTCACCGTGGTCATGGGGGACTTTAACGCGAAACTGGGCAAACGAGACGGTGACGAGCTGCGAGTGGGGCAATTTGGATTTGGACGTCGGAATCACCGGGGACACCTACTGGCTAGCTTTATGGAGAAGGAGGGCCTCTATATGATGAATTCCTTCTTCAAAAAGCGTGAGCATAGAAGGTGGACCTGGCAAAGTCCTGACGGTGCAACTAGAAATGAGATTGACTTCATCCTGTCGACGAAAAAGCAAATATTCAATGATGTCTCTGTGATCAACGCGGTGAAAACTGGAAGTGATCACCGCGTCGTAAGAGGCACATTGAATATTAACATTAAGCTTGAAAGGTCTCGACTGATGAAGTCTACGCTCCGTCCAGCACAGATCCGGATCCAAAACCCCGAGAGCTTTCAGCTCGAACTCCACAATCGTTTCGAGTGCCTAGGAAGCTCCGTGGATGAATATAACGATGGGTTCGTGGAAACTGTCCATACGGTCGGGTCTAAGTTTTTCAAGACTCACCGTACAAATAAAAACAAGAAGCTCTCCGATCCGACCCTCGAGCTAATGAAGAAGAGGCGTGAGATGATTCTGCAGTCTTCAGACGATGCGTGCATATACCGGCAGCTCAATAGACAGATCTCGAAGTCCCTGAAACGTGACCTTCGCCGCTTTAATACCGCAAGGATTAAGGATGCGATTGAGCGGAATAAGGGCTCTAAAGTATTTGCACGAGATCTGTCTATTGGGCAAAGCCAGCTCACGAAACTGAAGACCGACGATAGCAGAGTCATATCCGCCAAATCGGAGCTTCTGGGAGAGATCGAGGCTTTTTATGGACAGTTATACACGTCTACCGCTAAACCCGCTGTAAATCTAGTAAACGACCCAAGAGCTAGATTGACTCGACACTATACCGAAGATATCCCGGACGTCAGCCTGTACGAGATTAGGATGGCTCTGAAGCAGCTGAAAAACAACAAGGCGTCGGGTGAGGACGGAATTACGGCCGAACTCCTGAAGGCGGGTGGAAAACCGGTCCTTAAGGCCCTTCAGAAGCTATTTGATTCCGTCATACTCGAGGGAAAAACGCCACAGGCGTGGAGCAGAGGCGTGGTGGTACTCTTCTTTAAGAAGGGCGATAATGCCCTGCTTAAGAATTATAGGCCCATCTCGCTTCTGAGCCATGTCTACAAGCTGTTTTCCAGAATCATCACGAATCGTCTCGCGCGCAGGTTCGACGACTTCCAGCCTCCCGAACAAGCCGGATTTCGAAAAGGCTTCAGCACCGTGGACCACATACATACGCTGCGGCAGGTTATACAGAAGACTGAGGAGTATAACCAGCCTCTCTGCTTAGCGTTTGTGGACTACGAGAAAGCCTTTGATTCGATTGAAACTTGGGCTGTACTGCAGTCTCTCCAACGGTGCCAAATTGACTATCGGTATATCGAAGTGCTGAAGTGTTTGTACAAAAACGCCACTATGTCAATCCGACTATAAGACCAGACCTCGAAACCTATCCTCTTGCAGCGGGGTGTGAGGCAGGGAGACGTTATTTCTCCGAAACTGTTCACGGCAGCAATGGAGGATGTCTTCAAGGTTTTGGAATGGAGAGGGCTAGGCATTAATGTCAATGAGTACATCACTCACCTTCGGTTTGCCGACGACATAGTAGTCATGGCTGAGACTACGGAGGAGCTCAGTACAATGCTTGGTGACCTCAGTAGAGCTTCCGAAAGAGTGGGACTTAAAATGAACATGGACAAAACCAAAGTCATGGTAAACAGCCATGTAGCACCCACTCCTATCAAGGTCGGGGACTCTACACTCGAAGTTGTAGACGACTACGTTTACCTGGGACAGACGGTCCAGTTGGGAAGGTCTAACTTCGAGAAAGAGATCAATCGTCGAATCCGACTCGGCTGGGCAGCGTTCGGGAAGCTGCGCGGTGTCTTCTCGTCCAATATACCACAGTGTCTCAAGACGAAAGTCTATGACCAGTGCGTGTTGCCAGTGATGACATATGGCTCAGAAACGTGGTCGCTTACAATGGGCCTCATTAGAAGGCTTAAAGTCACCCAAAGGGCAATGGAGAGGGCTATGCTCGGAGTTTCCTTGCGTGATCGAATCAGGAATGAGGATATCCGCAGGAGAACCAAGGTTGCCGACATAGCACGAAGAATCGCCAAACTAAAGTGGCAATGGGCAGGGCACATTGCTCGCAGAACAGATGGCCGTTGGGGCCGAAAGGTTCTGGAATGGCGACCACGTACCGGAAGACGTAGCGTTGGAAGGCCTCCTACAAGGTGGACCGATGACTTGGTAACGGTTGCGGGAGTCCGATGGATGCGAGACGCACAGGACCGTTCGCTGTGGCGACGCTTGGGGGAGGCCTATGTCCAGCAGTGGACGTCTTTCGGCTGAAATGATGATGATGATATCCAGTAATCAAACGTGTAATGAGAAAATAAATTGCATGCAATCTGTAAAAGAAATAAATATGGCGCTGTATTTTTAAATTGGTTGTTAAATCGTGCAGTTCTCTTTAAACTTTACTATAAAATTCTGCCTTACTGCATTACCTACATCGTTTTTATTAGATGGCAGTTAGTTTACTCCAATGATTTTATCTAGCACTAGGTGACCTAGGTGACCAGTGCCCACTCCGCTGGGCGTCGGTCTTTTTGGCGTAAAATTTAATTATTATTCACAATTCAATAAAGTAACCAGTAGTTCCCAAGTAATATGGGATAAGGGCAGAAAGAAGAAGAATCCAATATAGTCTATAAGTCAGGACAGAATGCATTTTTCTACTGGTAAAAGAATTTTCTGAATCAGTTCAATAGTTCCTGAGAATTCTTTTTATAAACAAATTCACACACAAACTGTGCCTTTTGAGTGTAGATTTATCGATCCGTACCTACTTAAAATACTTTTAACATAAGTCTTGAAAACTCAAAAGAATAAACTTTAACCAATATTTGTACTAACTTCCTAAAGACAAAACTGTAGCCTGAACTGTTTCGAGAAAAGGATGGTACGGCCGCGCCGCTTTTTTGCTCGCCTTGGTGGAGGCACTGCCGTGCCCCCTAATGTATTTTTTTTCTAGAAAAAAAAAAACACTAGGATAATTTGTTTTGTTTATTTTTGTATAATTTTAATATTTTACACTAAACATAACTTTAAAAAGAAATATTTTTCTGAAAATAGCAACAAAATTGTTATTAAATGAAGCAGCAATTTATTTTTTTATTTATATAAACCAGTGCTTGACTGCGATCCCACCTGATGGTAAGCAGTGATGCAATCATTGATGGTGAGGCGCACTAGTTTATTAAGAGCCTATTCACTCTAGCCTTGAAGACACCTAAATTATAGTTGGACGGGAAGACCGCAGCAGGCAAATTGTTCCAGTCCTTCGATGTACGCGGTATAAACGACGAAGCGAAACGCTTAGTCCGGACCGTTGAAGTTTATTATTTTTTTTAATTATATTTATTAACATTCAAATACTGATAATGTTGGTTGGCAGTTTCTTCATTCACCAGATTTAAAAGGTTTCTAAGTTTAATAATTTTGTAAATGAAATAATTTATTTGCCATTAATGTAGGTATAAAAATATGGTGTTAAATAAGAGAAGGAAGACTCGGGCCTAGTATGAAAGGCCCGAATGAAGGAACAGGAGTGGGTTTTTAGTCAGTGAAAGTCTGACACGCTCTCCTGCTCCGCCCAAGAGCGGGGGATGTCATTGGATGATTTTCCCACCGAAAAAAACAAAACAAACAAATAAGAGAAGGATCCAATACATTCTACCGTGCGTGAGGTAAGCAATTTTTTTTCAACTTCTGAAAATTCTTTCTATTTGCGATCTTAGACAAAGTTGATTGGAAAAAAGAAAAGATTCTATCCACCCAATTTATAAGCAACAACATTACCTACACATAACGCCAAAAGAACTGACCCACCTAAAAACATTCTTAAACTTAACCAGATGTATCCCGTTACACATACTCAAATGCATTGTAGCGAAGATGTTCAATCCATTATCATATAAGTATGTTCCACATAGTGAACATATGGCTATTTATGTTGCACATTAGGGCAGTGTCCACATTAACTTTTGCTAAGGTCAGTTGACATCTATTTTTCTCGGAGTGTGCGTCAGTGCATTGTTAGGCTGTTTTGTTGGCTAATGGGCGAGGCCGACTGGTAGAGTGGTTCAGACGGGTGGACTTACGTTTTTAGCGTTTTTGTTTACTGAGTACTGAATAGGGGTCTTACCATGATATGTTAAAATGTCATGCTCGTGAACGGGTGCTGTCAGTGAGACTGGTCATCTTTTAGCTGCCAGTGGCTTAATTCCATTTCTATTTTTTAATTAGTTTTTTTTTAATTATTATTACTTATCTACATTGAGCTCACATATTAGAAGCAACAAGAAATATGTAACCAACATTTATGTAACTCATAATATGATTTAAAAGAGTGTCTATGGAGTTTCATGCACGTTCTTCTCCATAGAGATCTACGCTTTGGAATGTGCAATTTAGCTCACTTTTTTTTTTAACTGACCGACATTTTGGCAATTCAAAAGTGCCTGTAATTGGTCTATTTGAAATAAACGTTTCTGATTTCTGTCAGGCGTGCGAGCGAGTAAGAGGATGGAGCTATACACTCTATATAGCTACATCTCTTTAACAATTCAGTTTAGGTCATAAAATGGATCGAGCTAAGAGCTCGTGGTAGAGCGTCTGGTCGTAAATTAAGAATATTTTCTTTATTCCCTGCCGGAGTCTGTGTTCTCTGATAGCTACAACCTAGGGGTCTTTAAGTCAAGAGTGAATAGGTTACTTCTAGGCAAGCGTGCTCCATCGTCGGCCACATCATCGCTTACCATCAGGTGAGATAGTGGTCAAACGCGAGCCTATCAATAATAAAAAATAAATAATTAAATATTAGTTAAATTAACCAACTTTTTAAGAGATACAATTTAAATTGAATCTTATGTCCCACGAATACGTTCTGTATTGGTTTGATAAGGCCATTCTCATCAGGCCATGTTGCCTAATGCCTAGTGAGACTGCCGAAATGAATAGCACTGGTTACCTGTGCTATTTTTAGTAGTATAGATCTAACGAAATACGTATAGATAAATAAGACAAACGTAAAACTGAATTTCCCCTTCTATATATGTAATTATTATGTGTGTGTGTACCCTTGTTTTTTTTATAATATTTCCTTTTTTTTATGAACCTGCCATGTCGTCTCTCCACCACCCTTGGTTGACTGGTAGAGAATGTCTAAGGGAATATGCTTTTATATCTCTGTGTTACTTGAAGTTTCAAATAAATATGTAAAAGTACATTAAATTTCCATAAAAGAAGAAAGAAAGAAGAAGTTAGTGATAGTATGACGAGTGACAGGGCAGAATGGAAGAAAAAAACGTGTTGCACCGACCCCAAATAACACGGGACAAGGGCAGGAAGATGATGATGATGATGAAATTTCTAAACAATTTTATCTTAGATATTTCATTATTTTACTGTACTAAAAAATCTAGTCAATTCAGTTTCTGATTTTGAAGTTTTTATTGCGCAACTTAGAATAACTATTAGCTTGATTTGATAAAACTTAGTAAATTATTTCGCTGGTAGGTATATATCATGGTGACATAATTATGTAGTAGTGACGTATGTAGTAATTTCAACAATGATTTCCTCGCCATTGTTCTTTCTCAAGCCCAAAATAATTTATTTCACAAATTTCCGTCGCCACTCAATCAACTGCGTAAAAGTACAAAACAATGTTTCTGACATTCCGGATATTGACATACGATACACAGGATATGAATGTCTTAAATTCGATAATGTTGTTTAGTTTTTTTCTATAATATGTTTAACGTTATGTTGCCATACAAACCATATTTGATTTTGTATCTTTAGCACTGTTTTAATAAGGTTTTAATTTATAAGGCAATCAATTTTCTATAGATTCACTCCACAGAAGTGATCTTTTGAAAGTTGATCTTTTTATATATAATTCTTTTTGAATTTTTTGGGACATATAAAATTTATTTTATACCTACTATGTTATTAAATATTACATTTTTTATTATATAATAATTATTCACAATATTTTTGTTTATTAGGATTTTGTAGTACGTTGTATGTTTTTCTTCTTTGACCATCACTGCAATTGTTTATTTTTTTTCAACACAATGTTTCATTGTTATGAAATTAAATGACTTATGTAGAATACAAATCGACAATCCATCATACTAAGTTACTATTGGTTAAGTTTTTAGTCCGTATTATTGTAAACTTGTATATAAGGAGGTGAGGACCTGTACTATGACGTTTAAAGTAAGATTGTTTCATTCTTATTTCCAGTGTGGGTAAGAGATGGCGCTAGACAACCTGTATGGCTCTGTCTCTTACCCACACTGAAATAAGAATGAAACAATCTTACTTTGAACGTCATGGTAACCCCCCTAACCGTAGTCAGTAAAAGTCATTTTAAAATATTTAACATCTAAATCGACTGGTCTTTTGGTCTAGTGGTTAGTGGCCCTGACTGTTGCTGAATGCTGGAATATCGTGGATTCGATTCCCACCTAAGACAAAGTGTTAGTAGTGTGATACTGATAATTACGGTCATTTGTTTTATATCTGGGTGTAATTTATCTATAATATGTATTGTTTTGTCTAGGACTCATAGCACAAACTCTGCTTAGTTTGGGACTAGATGGCGTTGTGTGATAGTTGTGGAATATTATTATATTATTACTAGTAGTCCCGACAGAAGTTGTGTTGTCAGTAAGCTGGCTTTTCGTCAGAAAAAAAATGAGAACCCGAATGCTATATTCTGGGTTGAATTGTATTTTCAATCCATTCAGCGACCCACTCAATTTATGCTCACACAAAGTTCCATCCAAATCGGTTAAGTCGTTTAGGAGGAGTTACGTGACAAACACATGTACAGTGGAATTATAATCTATCTTATATATAAAATTCTCGTGTCACGGTGTTCGAACTTCAACTCCTCCGAAACGGCTCGACCGATTCTCATGAAATTTTGTGAGCATATTGAGTAGGTCTGAGAATCGGCCAACATCTATTTTTTTTTTTTTTTTATTTTTTTTTATTTATATCTAATATATAAAATTCTCGTGTCACGGTGTTCGAACTTGAACTCCTCCGAAACGGCTCGACCGATTCTCATGAAATTTTGTGAGCATATTGAGTAGGTCTGAGAATCGGCCAACATCTATTTTTTTTTTTTTTTTTTTATTTATATGGCAGAACAACGTTTGCCGGCTCAGCTAGTATTTATATAAAAATCAAATACCACTCACTGATTAATCACGAAATCTCAGAAACTATAACACGTACAAACTTAAAATTTGGCAGGTAGGTTCCTTATACGGTGTAGACATCCGCTAAGAATTTACGAAATTTCGGATTTTACGAAACTCCACCCCTAAGGGGGTAAAATGGGGGTTGGAAGTTTGTATGGAGAAACCTACTTTTACGCGGGCGAAGCCGCTGGGAGAAGCTAGTGTAAACATATAATTAACAACTAAGTATTCCATTAAGATGTTTAGAGTAAGTCTAGTCTAGTATTAATTCAAAATCTCTAAACAATTTTCTTGCTATTGTTACTAAAGTGAGTGAGCAGTGGTGGCCGAGTGGTAACGGCCCGACTTACGAGTTGTAGATCGCGGGTTCAAACCCAGCCAGGCGCATTACTTTGTGTAATTTATTTCATCACCACTGCTCTCAAAACGGTGAAGGAAAACATCGTGAGGAATCAGGCATGTCCTAGAACCAAAAAATTCGAAGACATTTGTGACATTCACCAACGCGCACTGGGCCCGCGTGGTGGATTCCCTCGCGGCCCATTCCCTCTTCTAGAGAGGAGGCCTGAGTCCCAGCAGTAGGAACATTAAAAGTAATCAGCCTTTTAATGTTCCCACTGCTACGCTTATGCTATGTTACTAAATTGTTCCAAAATCGTGCATTCCATTACCAGTCCGTCTGTAACGCCTTTACGCACAATAGTATTGGCTCGCACAACACAGCACAGCCCACTGTAACGAACTAACGGTACTCTTTTTCATCCATTACGCAACGTTTTTTGCTATCGGTACTCCGAACAGCGACTCTTTGTTTGCGCACGCGCATGGCCGCGGCGTTACAAAGGTTTGAACTCCTACGACACGATTATATCATTCAAAAGATATGGTTTAGATTTTTTTTTGTGGATCGCAGAATATGTAGGAAGGTATTGCCCGCTTTTTGGGTGCTATTGAATTTGATTGTTTTGTTATTTCTTTCTCATTAATAAATATTTATTGACGTTCTTACACTCGATGTTCCTCATAAGTAAAAGTTAAGCTCCTCTTCCTTGCGTCATACTCCTCAATGCTGAGGGTCGTGACCTCCCTGCTTCATCACTTTCATTCGAACGATATTCCTCCATCTGTTTCTGTCTCTGGCGGTGTGAAGGGCATTGTATTGTAGCGTAGAGTCAAGAGCGGTGCAGATTTTGTCCGACCAACATATTGGGCTGCGTCCACGAGGCCTTTTCCCATCCACTTTACCGGTCACGATGAGCCTTTCGAGGTTGCCACCATCTTTCCTTGCAATGTGACCGAAGTATTGTAGAATCTTGTGTAGGCACTCTGACGACAACCGCGAGCAGATTTTGAGTTCTCGCAATGTGGATACGTTGGTCCGAAATGCTATCCAAGGTATACGGAGCATCTTTCTCCAGCACCACATCTCAAAGGCGTCAATATTTTTGCGGTCTGCAGTTTTTAGCGTCAAAGCTGTAAGCTTAGGAGTGGAATACCCTGCCGGAGTATGTGTTTCCGATAGCTATAACCTGGTCATCTTTAAGTCAAGCGTAAATAGGTTAATTCTGAGTAATGCTATTATTTACAGGCTCGCGTTGGACTACTATCTCACCTGATGGTAAGCGATGATGTGGTCGACGATGGAGTACGCTTGCCTAGAAGTAACCTATTCATTCTTGACTTAAAGACCCCTAGTGTGGCCCCTAGAAAATGTGTAGTACCTACAGTACAGCCTTGACTGTGTTTTCAGGAAACGCGGGCGTAATTTTATTTATAGATTTGCCATTTAATTTTTTATGGCATTCAAAGATAAAATAAAATATTTCTATTAAATTGTTATTACTTTGTTAGGTTAGGCAATGGGCAGGGCACATTGCACGCAGAACAGATGGACGATGGGGACGAAAGGTTTTAGAGTGGCGAACACGTACCGGAAGGCGCAGTATTGGAAGGTCTTCCATAAGGTGGACCGATGACCTGATGAGGGTCGCGGACCGTGGGACCGGTCGTTATAGCGACGCTTGTCCAACAGTGGAAGTCTTTCGGCTGAAACGATGATAATGATGACATTGGTAATTGAATATAATAATAAGCAAAAAAACAAACGTATTCTTCAAGTAAACGCAATAAAAACTTACTTTTCATAGGCAAACGCAAATAAATATAAAAAAAAGTACTAAGGTCTCATAAAAACGAAGAGCAACGTAACTTAGTTGACCGTACAAACATGCGTTTCATTGTACCACCCACATGAGTGCTAAATGAAATGTGCTATTGCTACCATATAGAGAGTAATTAAAATAGCCTCTGTTGACATACAGTGTCTCATTAACCTTTATGGATCATGTATACAATGTGGTTCAACTTGGTCAACAGTCACTGTCCAATGTTGGTAACAGTTTCACGTCCAATGATTGCCAAACTTTGATATTCATTGTCTAGTTTATGTTGCCTCCTCAGGCTATACGACTAAGTCAATCTAAAAAAAAACGTTTATATGCCATTATATTCTTAAACATTAAAAGCGTTATCATAAAAATAATTAATAAGAATGCTAAAAACTTAAATTATAAAATAAGTGGTCATCAATGTTATTCCTAATTTGAAATTTTGGACCATTCACAGATTCTCCTCAGCTCTTGCCAACCATAGTAGGTACATAAGTGAATAGTTTACTTCTAGGCTAGCCGGCTGCATCATCGACAACGTTATCACTCAACATCAGCCCCCCTAGCCAAGTTACAACCGTTTCGTGTCGCATTCCGTTCTCCAATCGGTAACGCGTCGGTGGCAGCAATTGTAGAAAACGATAAGTTGGTAGCCATGTTGACACGCCTGAGTCGGCCGCTCTTTCAATGTCGTTCTACAATAACAAAGGATGTAGCGCTGAACATTGTAGAAACGATAACAATTCATTCTATCATTTTGAACGATGTGAACTTGGCTACGAATTTTCTATTCGTTTGTTCTGACCACGTGACTTAACGTTGAGATGATGTCATTCCCATTCATTTCGACTAGCGTTAACGATTGCAGATTATCAACTTGGCTAGGGGTGCAGGTGAGATAATGGCCATGTGCGGATCTATTAATAATAATTTATAATATACATTCCTACTATAAAGAAAAAGATAGACCTAATATAAAGGCTATTTTTTTTTATTTATGTTCAAAATCGCAGTACTTATACATTTTTTTTTAATACTAAAAACCACAAAAGCCTTTACTGGCTTATATATGGCTAGTGAGTTCGGATAAATTACAAATAAGTTAGGTAGTAAGTGTGATTTTGTATGCACGTGAGTGTATGTTTCTTACTCTTTCACGCTCAAACATCTGAATAGCTTTGAATGAAATTTGGTATACACGTAGACTATGTACTGGACTAGCACACAGAATACCTACCTTTTTTTTAGCCAGGGAGTATATTTCCTTGGAATAATTTTCTACTTTCACGCTTTGGCTTCGTCTGCCAATAATAATATTTTTAATTTTTTTTTTTACTATTTGTCAGTAAAATATTTAAAAATATAATTAACATGTCTATTACAATGAAAACAGAGAATAATATTTTTTTAAAGACAACAATATTGTCCATTTTGTTAGTAAAGTACCTTAAAATTAGTGTTACTAAGAAGAATATTAAAATGAAAATAAAAACATAGTGGTAGAAACTAGTATCCAATAAATATCACATACTACATTAATGGTTCGCAGCCATACAACTCCATACAAGACACCCTATGGCTAACTAAAAAGCCTCTCCAGGGGAGATAGAAGAGTAAATTACAAGATGGCTACTTCCACAATAATGTTAAGAGGTTTGCCTATGAGATATTGTGGGCATAATGCATGAGGCTGTAAGTGCTTTGTATGATAAAATGTTTTTGTAATTGTCGAGTAAAGGAATATATTATGCTTTTATTAAGCATAATCGTCGTGTTTGTTTAAACTAATAATAAAAACAGGAAAGATGACTTTTTGTTTGTATGTTACGATTTAACTCAAAAACTACTAGACCGATTTACAAAATTCTTTCATCAGTAGAAAGCTACTTTATCACTGAGTAACATAGGACATATTTTTTATTTTCACGCGGGCGAAGCCGCTGGCAAAAGCTAGTTTACTTATATGTTTGTAATTTGTGGGAAATCATTTAATGACTTCTCCTGCTCTAGTCTGGAGTGAGATAGTGTGTAGACTTTTACTTAGTAATTCCTAGTGTTGGGCAACGTTCTTTTTTTAAATAATAAAAAGAATCAATGTGTTTTTTTTTAAACATTTGCAAAAATTTAAGTTTTTGCAAATGTTTATCCTGTTCATATTATGAGGTGTAAAAGTAAAAAGTATAAAGTATACAATAATAATAAAAACAGTGCCTTCTCTCTGGAAATATAAAATAGGTTGTTTATTTTTTTTTCTTTTTTTTCAGGTAAGGATAACTTCAATGATTCATCATCAAATCACTGAAACCAACAGCTTCAACATCATCATTCTCCAAGCATTGCCATAAAAAACCGAGAAGTATAAAACATCTTTATTAGGTAAGTATTTAGATTTTTGATCGTTTTGTTTTTAGGTTGGGAAATGTGTTCCACGCGCGACTCAAGGAGATGTATGTACTAGGACGATAAATTCACAGATATGTATATGACATCCACCAACCCACACTGAGCCCGCGATAGTAGATTACGGCCCATTTCTTCTCCTACAGGTCTGATTCCCAATATTGGAAGTATGCTAATGCTTAAGCCTATTTATCCAAGAAAATTTTCGTCTTAGTTACAGATTTTACTGTCATACAAACTGTCATATCATTATCTGTTGTTGACGTACTTTTATGTCAAGTTAATGGAACTCGCTTCAGTGCTTCCGATTGGTAACGACATTGTGGATTTTCCTTCTTTTTGTAAAGGAATTAGCCATATTTTTGTGGATGATAAGTACCTACTACTAAAGAAATAAATTATTGTGTGAACTTAAAATTGTGTTTTGCAAAGTTCAAATTCAAAGTATAAAAAATATTTATTTTATATCTACAAGTTAAGCTTCAAATAGCCAGTAACAATATTTAGCAGAATATCGTTGAATTATATTAACAAATATATAATTTAAATTAACAAATAAGTGAATTGATAGTAATTACAAGAAGAAGATGTTCCCACTGCTGGGATACAAGCCTCCTTTTTATAAAAAGGAATCCACCACGTGTCCCAAATCCCAGTATCATGCAGTGGCAGAATACAGATTGGTGGATGTCACATATATGTCTTCAAATATTTGGTTCTAGGACATGTCATGAAAAACATTCAAGTTCGGTTAAGCAGACGACACTCAATATGTCGACCTATGACTCATATAGAAAACATATAGGAGAAGTCCTTCACAATGTTTTCCTTCATCGTTTGAAGCCAGTGGTGATGAAAAAGGCACTAACAGAAAAAGGTGAAATTTAAAAAAAAAATACAACACAGCATCGATCACTAGTAACTTTACCGTATTGATCCTTTTCTGGAAAAATATCGTAAGCGACATTTTGCAGGCAGGGTGATGACGGGCGAAGATGATAATTATTAATAGGCACTATTCTAATATCAGTATGTATCAGTTGTATCAATATCAAGGACACACACACACTAGACACACTAGAGCACACACGAAACACGTGTGTTAGGAGGCACTAGAGAAATATAAATTTTAGAAATATACTGTCAAAAATACTTTTTGCTTAGGAAAGAAAACCCAAGAGAACGCAAACTGTCGCTTACGATATTCTTCCTGAAAAGACTCGGTATAAAACACATTAATTCAAACACAAACAGTAGGACCGCATTATGCTGTAGGCAGTAAATAATTGTCTACAACCCGATGCCACGCCAAGCTTAATAGCCAATAAAGATTAAAAATTAGATGCAGCGCGTACGGGTTAACACTAGCATAGGCAAATGTTTTGTTTTGCCTCATAATGAGTAAAATAGCTGTGTTTCAAAAATAAATATTGTATTTAATATCGTCATAATAAAGTATTGAAAGAATTTCGAAAATTACTGTTAATGTTTTGGAACAGTAAAATTAATGTTCAACCAATTTTATTTTCTTTCTTAGTCATAAAATTTGTAGTGTAATTGATATTTTTTATAAAATATGTTGGGATTTACTTCGGATGGATGAATACAGCTGCTGGCAATCGATTTAAAATGCAATCAATCACATCAATCGGTTTGAGTGGCCTAGCTTAGTTTTTAAATTAAAGGAATTTATTTTGATAAATTGTGCAGTTATATCAGGATTAGGTCAAACAAAAAAGTATCTAAAAGTCTATGTTACGCAAAATATATGTTACTTTAATTAAATTAATCAATTAGTTTAGTCTTTTTCCTAATTATAATAAGCAGCAGAGCAGAGATTGGACTGGAAATCAATTCAATATAACAGAATGCAATACCTTATAAGTTTTTTTTATTATTTAGGATAGGTATATGCTCATATTTACCCATTATCTCACTTGATGGTAAGCGAAGATGTAGCCGACGACGGAGCACGCTTGCCTATAAGACCCCTAGGTTGTAGCTGTCAGGAAACACAGACTCTGGCAGGAAATTACACTCCTTAGCTGTACGCACAATAAATGTGTTCCCAAAACGCTTTGTGCATATGGGTGGGAGGTTCTCCATGTGCCGGTGTCGCAACGCCGTATGTCTAGCAGTCTAATGATGGAACGGACTTGGCGGGATTAAATTGTACAGGTCTGACACATACCTACTCCCTGAAATCTAAACGATAGAAAACTAACAACTTGCCGTCGTTGCTCAAAACTATTAGATACAAAAGAATATTATTATTGTGTATGAAGCGACTGCAAACTCTCATTTAAAAAAGCTGTTATGATTTTCATTTTTAAATAACAAAATGATTGTTATGCACTTGTCATCATCATATCTCATCCCGACTAAAACAAATACGTAATATTAACATTATTTTCTTCTCCACAAAAAGTGTTTACTTTCGTTAACATTTGAAAACCACTGAAATGAATCACTCAACCCTTTCCAACTAATCCTCTTGTACAAACTCATATATTTTTCAGTGCTACCACTCAAACAAACACACCAACACACTGTTTATTTAATTAATGCTCAAAGTTTGCTCGTTATGGTATAAAAATAACATGGAACTCGTAACGTATGGAACAAGGGGACGTGCGACAGTGGCGACGCGTGTGGTCGGGTACGGAATTAGATATTTTTTTCTTGTTTCACTTTTGGATTACGCGGTTATTACTTTGAGTGACTTTTGTTTTAGTTGCTAATTGACTGATTCATATAATTTACGAGGGTTTATTGTAAGATTTTGTTGAGTTAGTCTAAGGATGCTATGAGTGTGGGATTGTTCGATAGATTTACCAAACGTAAGAAGTAACTAGAGCAATGGTATGGGTTTTATTCAGTAAAAGTCTGACACTCCCTTTCGCTCTACCCAGAGCGGGAGAAGTTATTTGATTTCCCAACCACAAACAAAAAAATAGGGTACTAGAGTCGCCCCAAAATATTATAATTTCCCCTTTTTTTGAGGAGGAAAATTCTTCAAATGGCTTCTTCCACTCTGGGTGGAATGAGAGTGTTAGACTTTTGCTGACTAAAACCATCCAATTGCTTTTGCGTTACAGGGTCACAGTAACTCCTTAGAACAAATCCGTAGCTCCAGCAGTAGGTCTTGACAGACATACAGACAATCGGACGGACCACAAAGTGATTCTATAAGGGTTCCGTTTTTTCCTTTGAGGTACGGAACCCTAAAAAAACGACCCAAATAAAAAATAAACGCATTTACCACAACTACCTCCAATTACACAGTAACATCCTACTACAGACGATAAGAAAATTTACCATGTTACTAAATAAGCCTTCGTTACAAAACGGTGTGAATTGTGTGATGTATAAACTGTATAAAGTTCTATGTTATGCTGTATGGATACTATGTGGAACATGGATCACGGCGGGGGTTAGGACGTGGTTAAATATTAGCTTACTTGAGACACACGGTTGGTTAGAATAGTGAGCTAGTTGACGAACGTGTTGGAGCTGCTGTTGTGGATACAAAGAAAACACATATTAAAGATTCACTATTAGATAATAACTAAATAAACGTAGTTGTCTGGCATTTTTGCTGAACTGGGCCTATTTGGCGCAGCCGTGAGACACACACTGTTAGTTTTCTTTTTTTAAATCTTAAGTTTCTACATGTTGTTCCTACAATATTTTTTTTTTCTTTCTTTAACTATCTATCTTTAAGAACAAGTCACATACATTTCTCAAAAAAACAATTAATGGGAAATCCCAACTACTCTTTTTACGACTTAGGAATCGAATTAACCCAAGACCCCACCCACGGTCCGCAGCGGCACATAGAACCAACCATTAAAACTGGAATAATGAGACTATCTAAAGTAAATAACCACTCATTTCCTTATATGAGCAATGATTTTCCAATCAAGATAGGGGAGTTTCAGGCCTTACCTCCCATTACCATAATGTTCTATTTTCCTCAAAGTACTACTGCGTAAAACTTCACAACATCCCGTTAAAGATTTAAGCGCCATAAAAGTTTAAGTACTTTTAGAATTTCGAGAATAGAATTACTGCGAATCCTTAGTTAATGTTTTGTTAACTTTTTATTGAGTGGATTTGTAATTCTGGAATCCGTAAATGCTGTTAAAGACGAGAGAGTTAGAAGCTATGGGATTGACATACATATCTATACACACCTAGTTTTAAATTAGTTAAAAAAAATGGGGCTCTATCCGTACCCGTTACTGATTATATTTGTGTAGTCAAAAATAAAAAAAACGAAATCCCAAAATTATCCACGAAACTTTGTCATGATTGGTAAATCCATAATTGAATCAATTATTCATAACAATTGCTACTACAAAATACTACGCGCTGTGTTTTTCCATTGTTTTTCATTCATAATCAATATACAATATTTCCATAAATTGAATGACATTTTAGGATATAAACAAACTCTATTAACTTTGCTGTTTATGAATATTATTTATTGAAACTATACTTAAATAATTACGAGACCTTTTCTAATAATCCCTTTAAGTATTTGTACTAATTAAAAATTTGTGGTGTATATTTTTACTAACTTGTAATCACGTCAAAGTCTGAAATTACACACAAGTAGTGTGTAATTTCAATCACGATAATCATCATCATTATTTCAGCTGAAACACTTCTCCTATTGAAAGAAAGAAAGAAAGAAAACACTTTTATTTGGCACACAGGAATTGCAGGTATTGGACAAAGGTCTCCCCAAGTGTCACCATAATGACCTGTCCTATGCGTCTCGCATCCATCGGATTCACGCGACCCCTACCAGGTCCTCGGTCCACCTTGTGGGCACCCTTCTAATGCAAGTAGTTCCCAGTATGTGGTTGACACTTTAGAACCTTTAGTCCCTATTCAACATACGTCCTGCCCACTATCACTCAACTTTGACAATTCTTTAGAGTCAAAAGTATGTTGGGAATCCTGATTTTCCTGCAGTTTTCCTAATTTCTTTTAAAGTGACTTTAAGCCTTTTGATTAGGCTACACTTATTCAGCTCTTTTTTTGCTTTTGCCCGTAGAAAATACCAGTTTTGTGTGGAGATGTTTTTCATGGCAAACGGGCATAAAATAGAACAAACGTCTCTTTATCTTGCGTGTGCTAACGACAGTGTCCATGGCTATTTCACCGTGTTCAGTGCTGTGTTCTTATCACTGTTATTCATTTGTTTCCTAACGACAGTGATCAGCGCTGTTCCGCTGCGAAAAGTCGAAAAAAGACCGGTTGCGACCTGTATGGGTCGATAGATTTTATTTTGCATTGTAACCACACCATTTCACACACAAGGTGCAATCTCTTCAGTTCTGCTGTGTCTGTCCCGAATAAAAATATTTCTATTCTATTCTATTCTTTAAATCCAATCTCAAAACTTCGCTGCACGGTCTTTTCAACCGTGTGTCACGAGCTTCATAGAAAATTGCTCATATTTCTACGTTTACAATGCGCAGCTGTGATATTAATTAACAAGTAAATGTGAGTAATAACTAACAATTAAATAACAATAATGTCCATATAACGTTGTAGAGAAAGCATTTACAAGATATCTGTCAATTCATTAATGTAATGAGCTTTTGAAAGTGAAAATATCACTTAATAACTGTATAATCATCGTTAATGACTTTTCTCTCACAATATACGTTTGTCCGTAAAAACTTTATGTATGTAAAACGAAGTCTATATCGATTTTAATAAAAATATGAGAAGAATAGAATAGAATAATTGTACACCAAAATAGTAACAAAACTTTTACACATACTGAAATCTATGGGTACAATGGCGGTCTTATCGCTGACAGCGATATCTACCAGACAACTCTAGGATGGACTGTAAAAACTTAAAATAAAAAGGGAGTAATCTGCGGTGTACTACTAGTAAATTAATTAGGTATTTTTTACATAAAAAACTATGTACTAGACCATACATAGATATAAAATCGAAGATTTATATTATTTACAGGGAAATATAGAATAGATGTTGGCTAAACGATTTTTCACAAATGGGTATTTCTACAGGCATGGGCAGGGCACATTGCATGCAGAACAGATGGTCGATGGGGACGAAAGGTTTTGGAGTAGACACATGTACCGGAAGACGCAGCGTTGGAAGGCCTCCCAACAAGGTGGACACGATTTTTTAGATCGTCTCATTGACATACCTATCACACTAACTGTCTGTCTTAAAGCTGTTAGACGATTATGAATGAACGCATTATAAAAATGGTCATCATCATCCTCCCATTATCTCATGTTACTTAGTGTCAGCGCAACACGTATTTTTCTTCCATTCTCACTGCCTTTTCTTTCATATCACTCCTCACACTATTCATCCATCTTTTCTTTTGCCTTTCTCTCTCTCTCCATCCATCCACATATATAATCATATCTCTTTTATTAATATGCGTTTCATTTTTTGACTTCACATGACTATACCAAGACATACGATTTCCTTACAACGTTTTAGTCACTGGCGCCACTTTCAAACTTCCCCTAAGTTTTTGTTAGAAAGCATAATAAAAGTTAATGACCCATAAATAAATAGATATCACAAATGAGGAAACATAACTTTTTAAATAATCATAATTTGATAATCTAATTAATAAACAATATTTATTAAAGCCATTTCCAGTATCCCGCAGCGCGACACCCGCTTACCGAAATAATAATTATTACTATTAATTTTATTACTTTTAAAACTTGTAATATCTGTAATAATACAGGTAATCGGTTAAGCTTTTACAACGTAATAATAATTAATAATAACCAGTTTTATTGAGATAGTAATTAAAGAAGAAACTTGTTATAATTATTATTCTTGATGTTATTCTTAGATGTTATCTTCGTATTTCTTGTAAAAGGATTTTATCGATCAATGTTTATGTTTTAGTCCTTTTTAGGGTTCCGTAGCCAAACGGCAAAAAACGGAACACTTATGGATTCGTCATGTCTGTCTGTCTGTCCGTCCGTATGTCACAGCCACTTTTTTCCGAAACTATAAGAACTATACTGTTGAAACTTGGTAAGAAGATGTATTCTGTGAACCGCATTAAGATTTTCACACAAAAATAGAAAAAAAAGCAATAAATTTTGGGGGTTCCCCATACTTAGAACTGAAACTCAATTTTTTTTTCTATGGATAGGTCTTCAAAAATGATATTGAGGTTTCTAATTTTTTTTTTTTCTAAACTGAATAGTTTGCGCGAGAGACCAAAGTGGTAAAATGTGTGCCCCCCCCCCTCCCGTAACTTCTAAAATAAGAGAATGATAAAACTAAAAAAAATATATGATGTACATTATTATGCAAACTACCATTGAAAATAAGTTTGAACGAGATCTAGTAAGTAGTTTTTTTTTAATACGTTAAAAATAGTAAACTGCAATTTACCTTTCAAGTTTGTACGGAACTCTCAGTGCGCGAGTCCGACTTGCACTTGCCCAGTTTTTTATGATGTAAGATTTCAGGTTTAGAATATTATAATATAAATATACAAGTTAAACAAGATTGAGCTGCGTTACCCATGGTCAGTGTCAGCAACCTTTTTTTTAAGTAGAAAATCATCAAATATCACTTTCCGCTCTTGGTGGAACTACAAGAATGTCAGATTTTTTATTTAATTAAACCCACCTGTGGTTCTTCAGTTGCCCTTTAAGTTCCAGGGCCATGGTGCATCTTTCAAACAATCTTACTGTCTTAAGCTGTTGTATGCCAGAACGCAGATGTACGCGGGACACAATGGCTTTTTAATTGTGTCTGTAAGTACGAAAGGTTAATCGAGGTTCTTCTCACGATGACAACAATGTCGTCTGCCCATCTCGCTACCGGACGACTACAATTTTTGCTTTCAGATTTTGGATGCCAGTCGATCACCGCCACCTTCTAAGTATTCGCAACCATCCGGAGACGCACCGGGTATCGAAGTCGCAGGGAATTTCAGGACAACATAGGCGCGAGTTTGCGGACCTCATTGTCCACCCGTCCGGTAAAGACCTGGCCCGAGTCGACAGCGCGTAGTTTTCTACACGCGTCTCAAAAATATGTTAGCAAAACTGAAGGGGCCCAGTAAGACCGATGCTTGCTAGGGCTGCAGAAACGTTTGAAAGAGTGAGTAGTGACCTTGGCCCTAGAACTCAAAGGGCAGCTAACTTTCAGTTTTAGTGTCTTTAGAAAGAAAAGAAAGAAAGAAAAAGAGTTTATTTACGTCAAACATGGTGCATACCTTAAAAATAAAAATAAATAACAACAACGACTTATAAGTGGTAGGATAAGCGTCACATCCGCGCAAAACGGCCAGCGCTCAGCAAAATGCTGGGGCACGTGTAAGACAGAGCGTCAGCGCTGATTTTCAGCACCAGCCGTCGTCGACGGTGAGACGTACTTTACGCTGGTAGGTTTTAGTCAGTAAAAGTCTGACACGCTCTCTTTCTACCCAAGAGCGAGAGAACTCATTGGATGATTTCCCATTCCAAAAAAAGTATCATTCGTCAATATTCTTTTTTGGTGCTATCTATCAATTTCAACTTCGACGAACTTTCAACAACTATTAAACAACAATTTAGATATCAAACAGAATTTACATAAACTTCATAAACTGCTCAATACTTCATCTGTTAGTTACGAAATGAAATTAAATTCTAATAACAATATCTAAGCAAAGTTAAGAAACTTTTTTTTATTAAGAACAGAATGGAACTACAATGTACAATTAAACGCGCTCAATCGTTGCCTGTTTTTATTTTAAAAGACTCGTTATGGAACATTACCTGCCGCTGTGAATATCGATAGTCGTGATTCATATTTCTGTCTATAGTTTTCAATCATTATGTATGTATATATGTATCTATTAAATAGTATATGTGTATATCTGTGTATCTATTATAATATAATATGTTTAATGCTGGTTTTGTCACACCAATGACAGCCCCATTTCTTGTCCAGGCAATTACTGTCCATTCCAGGTTGCCTGGAAGAGATCGCCGAATGCGATAAGGCCACCCATTGTATGTACGTATGTGTTTTAGTTTTAGTTTCCTTTTATGTTTGTATTGGTGTACAATAAAGGATATAATAATAATAATAATGTACCTTAAACAACTCAACTAATGAATTACTTAATCTAAGTATATATATAAAAGCGAAATACCACTCACTGATTAATCACGAAATCTTAGAAACTATAACACCTACAAACTTAAAATTTGGCAGGTAGGTTCCTTATAGTTTTTTTTTTGTGATTACAAATTAACAGTTTTCAGATTTGTTCCTATATTTGTGCTATACGACCTTGCATCATGCCAAATTTCAGGATTCTAGATCAACGAGAAATACCCTATGAATTTAGATTCCCTTGAGAGTGTCGAAATACACGTTTTTTTGCGACATAAATGGCAGTATCTTTTTTTTTTCGTTAACTCAGAAGTTTAATTTTATTACAGCTTCAAGGGACCGCAGAACTGAGTATATGGTTTTAATTTCAACTCGATACCTCAACGCGTTCCTGAGATAAAGGGTCCTGACAGACAAACAGACGGCAACGAAGTGATCCTTTATGGGTTCCGATTTTTTCCTTTTGAGGTACGGAACCCTAAAAAAACAAGCTTTCTTGTAAGTTGTATTATACAAGTGAGTTTTAATGTAATAACTGTTTTGACTGAAGCTAGTCAAACGGGTTTTGACTAATTATATCAGAATTGACTGTATTTTATATACAATCTGATAATAACGTGTATAAAAAGAAGCCATTGGATAGCTAAAACTCATTAATTCAAGTTACGAAACAGTAAAACTATCTTATTTCCTAGATATTTTAGATAACGGAATTTGCATGAATTTAAAAAGTCAATTAGTACATAATTTATTGTAATTTGTTATAATAAAGTTCCTAAAAATATTTTAGCAATAAAACTGACAGTTTTTAGAAAACTGACATGTTTATCGATATTATTTAAATTCATCACGTAACAAATAACATGGCGCCAAAATGCGATTATCAATACAATAAAACTTCTATATCTGAATTGGTAACAACCATCTTCTTACCTCGTTCCCAAAGTTGTAAATCATGTATTTCTTTTTTTTTATTCTTTAATGTCCCCACTGCTGGGAATCAGGCCTCCGCTCTAGGAGAGGGAATGGGCCGTAATCCACCAAACGGGCCCAGTGCGGGTTGGTGGATGTCACATGTCTTCGAATTTTTTGGTTCTAAGATATGACGGTTTCCTCATGATGTTTTCCTTCACCGTTTTGAGAGCAGTGGTCATGAAATAAATTACACAAAGCAATGCGCCTGGCTGGGTTTACCAGCGACCAACAACTCGTAGTTGGGGCCGTTACCACTCGGCCACCACTGCCCTACTCACACAAATCATACATAGGATATTTAAAATAATAAAAGAAATTAATTTATTGTAAGTCAAACCACATATTTCTTTATTGGTCACGTGATTAAACTTCTCATTTTATAACTAAGTATCAGAAAAATGAGATAGCCTCTAATAAACTAATTCGTCTTCTTTAAAACGCCAAATAAATGGTCCTAGAGCGAGCGAAGCGAGCTCGGAATTGGAGGGCATTTCGACACGAACAGGTTAGGTTAGAAGGCTAAGGTCCTGCGGAGCGGGGCGGAGCTCCCACCTTAGCCTTTTCGGTCATTTTTTTCTAACTAACCAGAATGTGGCTCACACAGACGATAACTAGTGGCTAAGATAGTTGCTGACTAAGTACTTTGACTTAGTAATTTAGAATACAATGTAATTTTTTAGAGGCGAATAATTCTCTTAAAAAGAAGTCAGTTTAATTAGCACCCAAACAATAACTAGACAGATAGGAAGTCACCCCATGTAAAATACTGATATCCAGGTGCAACAAGTTAGACTGGAAGCTGACCCCAACATTGTCGGAAAAAGGCTAGGCACACCGACACTTTTATTAGTGACCAACGAAAACACGAACAATGGGGAGTGTTTGGCCAAAACATGTGTGCCAATATCAGGCCTGGCGCACTCCTAACTATAAGTATAGAAATGTGCCTACGCCCGTGGCCTCACTTGCGAGGCTTAATTCAGTAGAGTGTCACACGCGTGTTCGATTTTCCGCTGTACTATTTCTAATTCTGTGCCATAATACCTCAATATTCTGAAGATTGACCCACCGAAAATCCTCCATAAGTCCCAATATGTTTGCAATAAGTTATAAAGATCAACTTTCCCGTGATTAATTATTGTTTTATGAACATTATACACCGTAACCCAACGATGTATTGACTATCAAAACGGATTATTTGGATAATAAATAATGTTGCTAAGTATTTTTATTGGAAAATTTTGAGACAGAAGGTAAACACTGTAAAATTTTTGATTGCGTCAATTATTAATACACTCGTATAACTGAAAGGGATGTCAGTACAATTGACATGGCCTGTAAGGATTGATACCTGCTAGAGCTGCGGGATTTATTGAAAGAAATAATGTGGCCATGGAATGCAAAGACTTTAAAAGTCTGACACTGAAACTGGATCACGTCGGGGTCACCAGTTTGGAGGTATGTGGAACAGAGAGTAAAGTCCCACAAACCTCCGTTGAAAAGGGAGGATCCTCCGCCCAGACGGGTGTTATGTCTGGTGGGCAACTGCCCGATAGATGATTTCGGGCTGTTCTATATGTTCTAAACGCGCGGAGAACTTTAATTGCGCGATGCAGAATTAGTTCTTATGTGACGCCATAGATGTCGCTACAATAGGATTAAACATGAATAAATCGATTGCCTTACTTTACCTACGTTGAAATTAAAAATTAATGAAACGTAACACATTTTAAATGCAGAAAGCACTGTCTCATTGCGTAGTATTCATTATTAGGTCTATTTTGCATTAGATCCGTCAAACTTGTGGCCGTTTTTTCAAACTTAAACATTAAACATGTTTGTCCGTATCGATAAATTTTCATTCCTATTTTTCACTGTCCATTTCTAGAGCTATTTACGAAAGAACTTAATTTTTAACTAGTTTCTACTATCAGTTCACCCGTGTGAAAGAAGAAATTATCCCTGGAACAAAAAGTATTCCAAAGTTGAGTTTTCTTCTAGTCCTATTCCTTATTTCAAGAAATGGAGATGGTCTACCCGTGTGCCAACTTTCATTTAAATCCGTTCAGACGTTTGAGACTGAGGGCGGAATTCTAGGCTAAACGCGATTATGCGAGCCAAACGTCAAAACGCGATTAGTTTTATTGGTGAATTCTGCCCTGAATGAATAACAAACACACATACGGAACAACACAGAAGAAAAAGTGGGTAGTCTAAGTACAACACCAATTTTATTTCTCGTTATTTATAATTTATATTAAAAATAGAAATATTAGTCAATTATATATATTAATGGTACATATTGAAGGCTAACCATTACTACCTGCCAGTGAAGTGTTTTCAGCTCCAAACTCAAATTAGTTATCACCTCACTACACATCACACCATGGAAGCTATCAACCACAGTATCACCGAAATGAGCAATTTGTTTAACCAAAGGATGGCACAATTTGAGAAAGATTTGCAGAAGAGTCCGTCTGCAACTACAAGCAACACCTCAGGTTTGGCAGCAGAATATGCATCTTTCCGGTCATTTATTGTACAGGCACTTAGCACTCTGCAGCAGCAAGTAAGCATTTTGGCACAGGGCCTCGATAATCTGGAAATGCGCGGGAGGCGTAAAATCTTGCTGATGCATGGAGTGGCAGAAGAGCAGGGTGAGGAAACTGCACAGGTGGTGATGCAAGTTGTCAAACAGAGTCTCAAGATTGATTTGGCTACTTCTAGTATCAAACGGTGTCACAGGATGGGGCGCAGCACATCTCACAAACCCCGGCCAATCCTGTTCAAGTTGCATGATGTGGCTCTCCGAGACAGGATCTGGTTTAGTAAAACTAAGCTGAAGGGGTCTGGTGTAACTATGTCGGAATTCCTAACGAAAGCCAGGCATAGTGTCTTCATGGCGGCGCGGGACAGATTTGGGGTGACGCAATGCTGGACTTCTGAGGGCACTGTGTTCGTCCTCGATTCCAGGGGATCCCGGCATCGAGTCACTTCCTTCGCCGACCTCAATAAGATTGCGCAGCAACCGGTGCAGTCGGCCGCTCAGCCGGAGCAGAACTCAGGACAGCCGGAACCTAACGTGGTTCAACCAGTCGCAGTGGGGAGGGTTGTTGTAGCTAAAACTAAGCGTGCTGTAGCCAGGAAGTGATTTGTTTATTGTTCTTTTGGGTAGTCCAGGTACAGCGTAGTTTTTTTGTTCTATTAAGGAGGCAATCGTATCGGATATTGCGCATGTTTCAATCCTTCCGCACATTCTCTTGTTTTATATCACGTTTACTTTGGGTACCTTATTTTTTCTACAATAGTTTATTTTCGTTTTCTCGTCAATCAATGCTTTAATGTCAATATTGTCAGTGTCACTGCTGTCTAATCACTATCTGTCACTTCATGTAAATTGCGTTCCATTATACTGCACTGACAACATTAAACATTGATATTATTTTGCTCTGTTACACGTTTCCAATTTTTTTTTTTTTTTTTATATATAATTAAATAGACATTTTTTTTTTTATTTTTTTTTTTTAGTGAAGTAGACTTATACTTTGTTTTGTATCTGGACTGCTTAAGTAAAAATATGTTTTTTTTTTTTTTTTGTATAATTTTTTTCTTTTTTGTTACTCTCGTGTGAAGCACAACTGGCAGGTGGACGTAAACTTTTTTACCGCCACACATTTATTATTTTGCTGTAAGTGTTTTATTATATATATTTAAATATACATTTATTTATTTATGCTCAGCCCTGGCTGTAGCAGTGATACTGACACATTTTATTCTTTGAAAAGTAATGATGAAAGCTTCGTTAGTGTTCCTTCCCTAGCTGACATTCTCGTTTCTTTATTTTCCGATGTATCCAAGAACTTCAATGTAGTCCACATAAACGCCCAGAGTATTCCGGCTCATTTCCCCGATATGCTGGCCACTTTCGACTGTAAGAATATTCATGCAATTCTTGTTTCTGAATCGTGGCTTAAACCTTGTTTGCCCTCTTCCTCTTATTCTCTTCCAGGTTTTCAACTCATACGGAATGATCGAGCTAACGGTGGGGGTGGTGGAGTGGCCATTTATCTTCGTGATCACATTCCTTTTTCTATTATTAACATGTCCTCACAGCCACCTCCGCCGAACGCCGGTGAACATCTATTCCTAGAAGTTGAACTCCACCATTCTAAGATTCTTCTTGGGGTTTACTACTGCCCTTCTCTTCGAATCAACTACTTTTCTTCTTTTGAACGCATTTTAGAAGCTTTAGTTCCCTCTTACAGTCACAGTATCATCATGGGCGACTTTAACACATGTCTTCTTAAAAAAGACTCTCGCTGTTCTTCTCTTTGTAATATTATTGAGTCTTCCAATCTCTCCATTCTGGATCTTGATGCCACTCACCATTTTCCTAACGCTGTCCCATCACTTCTCGATCTTATTTTTGTCTCGTCTCCCGGTCACGTCGCAAAACATGGTCAATGTTCTGCTGACGCCTTTTCCTATCACGATCTTATTTTCACTTCTTATAAAATTCGGCCCCCAAAGCATAAGTCCAAAATTCTTCTGCTTCGCAATTTTGATGGGATGAACCTTGATCGTCTTCGAGAGGACGCCAACAATATTGATTGGACGCCTTTGGTTACATCCACTTCCGTCGACGAACAAGTTGAATTCTTGACTTCAACCTTGATTCGGCTTTATGATACTCATGCACCTATTCGAGCTGTGAAAGTCAAACATCTTCCAGCGCCATGGCTGACTGATGACATTAAACTTTTGCTCCGTAAAAAAGCGGCTGCGAAGTTCAAGTTTAAAATTCGGCCCAATGACATTAATAGGGAGAAATACGTCTCTATTAGAAATCTCAGCAACAAGGTGTGTAGAAACGCAAATCGCCAATATATCCACAGTTCTGTTCAAAATGGTGACCCAGCCAAAGTCTGGAATTTCCTCAAAACATTAGGTATCGGGAAAAAGTCTCATGACAAGATTCCTAAAGACTTAGATTTCAACCTACTTAATAGTCATTTTTCTTCCTCGCCCTTATTGGATAGGGCCACTAAAACTGCTACACTAAGTCATCTTTCAAACCTTTCGATACCTAATTATTCTCCTTTTGTCATTAGTCAATTCACTGCATGTGATGTTAGAAGGAGTATTATGTCGATAACATCTAACGCTGTGGGTAGTGACTGTGTCAGTCGTAAGATGATCATTCCCATCCTTGATATCATCCTTCCTGGCATCCTTCACATCCTCAATTTCTCTGTTTCCAGTAAAGTCTTTCCACAAGCCTGGAAAGACGCCCAAGTTATTCCTTTACCTAAAAAATCTCATCCTGCATCCTTCACTGACTATCGTCCCATTTCTATTCTTCCATTCCTTTCCAAAGTCCTCGAAAAGCTTGTCCACCAACAACTAAGCACGTTCCTTAGCAAGCATAATCTTCTCAATCCTTTCCAATCTGGGTTTCGACCAGGACATAGCACTACCTCAGCACTCGTGCATATTACAGACGATATTAGGTCGGGTATGGAGATGGGGAAGTTGACGGTACTTGCTCTACTTGACTTTAGCAATGCTTTCAATACGGTCGACTTCGACATTTTACTCGGCATCTTGTACTCTTTTAACATATCTCCATCGGTAATTGACTGGTTTCATAGTTACCTGTTTGGCCGCCGGCAGCGTATTTGTATTGAAGAATCTTTCTCGTCTTGGTGTGACACCTCTGCCGGTGTGCCGCAGGGTGGCGTTTTATCTCCTCTACTCTTCGCAATTTTTATAAACGCTATCACTCAACGACTAGTTTCTTTCTGCCACCTGTATGCTGATGATCTCCAAATTTATGCTCAAGCCCCTATCGGAAAGTTATCTGAGGCCATTGATACTATCAACTTAGACCTGGCTCGAATAGGTGACTGGAGTGCTGAGTTTGGGTTGAAGATCAATCCAACTAAGACGCAAGTGATTGTTATTGGTAGTTCCCGGAATGTGTCTAAAGTAGATTGGTCGAAGCTTCCCCAAGTTTTTTTCAATAATACCACTATTCCTTTAAGTTACACTGTGAAGAACTTGGGGATCTATATCGACCGCACTCTTTCCTGGACAAAACAACTGCAGGAAGTCAGTCGTAAGCTATTTGCTTCGGCGGGCTCCCTAAGACGTCTTCGTAATTTTCTTCCCATCACTACTAAAATTGCGTTAGCACAATCTCTTCTTCTTCCAATCCTGGACTATGCTGCTGCCAGCTATCTTGATCTCACCCAAGACCAATTGGATAAGCTTGAGCGACTTCAAAATCTCTGTATAAGGTTCATATTTGGCTTGCGTAAGTATGACCATGTTTCTGAATTTCGTACTAAGCTCAAATGGCTTCCTATTCGCCTTCGCCGGAACGCCCACATACTTTCTTTGCTTTATAATGTGCTATTTAATCCTTGTACCCCGTTTTATCTTAAGGAACGCTTTCAGTTTCTCAGTGACACACATAGTAGGTCCTTGAGATCATCGGAAAACCTAAAATTAAGTATTCGCACGCATTCCACTTCTTTCGTTGACAAATCTTTCACAATTCAAGCAGCTCGTTTGTGGAATGCGTTACCCTTAGAAGTGAGGCGTGCCCAAACGCTACCTACGTTTAAAAAAATGGTGAAGGAGCATTACCTTTCACTTTGATTTTTTCTTCTCCTGGCTCAATTATATATTTAATATTTATTAGTATATGTTTTTCTTATATTGTATGTATGTATTTGTGTTATTGTCTTATTAGTATTTTCTGATGTTGTACACTGACAACCCTAAATCCATCTTCTTTCTTTCAGTCCATCCAAAGGTTGTCTGTAAGAAATTGCCCTGTGCGATAAGACCGCCCATTGTACACTTATTTTTAATTATGTTTGTCCTGTATTTTTGTTTATGTGGTGTACAATAAAGAATATAATAAATAAATACGGGTTTTAGTAGACTGGTACTTCTGTCTATCGTTGTCTTGGAGTATTTAAGATGCGCAATCAATTTCTTTCTAATGAGGTTTGATAAATTGATTTGTAGGAAGTTCATAAATATGACTTTTACTGGTTAAGAGTAATTGTAAGTAATTATTTAATAATGAGCGTTACATTGCGGTTAATCTCCTTTTAAGTGATATATGTACTGGAAAATTTTGTGGGAATATATTTAAGTGAGAATTATGGAGATGCAGTACAGTTGGCGGAGTGATTTAATAATTAGATGCTGCGATGTGTGTTAGGGGTTTGATTCCCGCTTGGAGTAAACATTTACATATAAATTTAAAAAATCCTACAGATAATAATTGTTCCAGGTCTGGATATTTTGTGTATATGAGTTTAAATGTACGTGAACGCATCCACAATACACACAAAAAAAAAGTTGTTTACAGATAAATATTTGTGGGTTGATTTGATCAGTAATATAAATAAATACTGGTGGCATTGCCACACTGTGGCAATGTTTAAAATTAAGTTAAAAACCAGCTTTCATGTCACGCAATTTGTTCAGATTAACATATTTACTGTAATAGTTCATCATTTCAGCCGAAAGGTGTTCACAACTGGACATAGCCATCCTTCAAATGCTGCCACAATGACGGCTCATATGCGTCTCGCACCCATCGGATTCCCACCATCCTCACCTGGGGCCCAAGTCTGCTATTTTTATAAATTTGTCATTCCAACACGATCCCATTGTCATTTTGCTAAAAGTTCGTAATCTACTAATTCATAATGATCGATCATTGATCGGTCAATGGTCTCGTACGAAAGTTGTGGTAAAATGTCAATATCGAGCTTATTAAAAGCAATGACTGCACAATGACGTTCTAATGGTAGGTCACTGATCAAAGGAACAGTCAAAATTTTAGCAGCTTACCGCATACGTCAGGCAGATTCATTTGTCAATATGTACGAGATTACCATTATATGCCACATCTTTCAATGGAGTGTCAGTGGTTGACCATTGAAAAGTCATAATGACGCAATTACATTAGTGGATTACCAAACTTGTCAAAATCAACAATTCTGAAATCAATGATAGACCATTCTGAAACTGGAAGCCTTCCAATGCTGCGTCTTCCAGTACGCGGTCACCACGCCAGAACTATCTTTTTTGTGAGTAATGGGACCTGTCCACTGCCCACTTAACTTAGGCGATTCTGCGGGCTATGTCGGTAATTTAACTTGGGTAATTAGGGGCTTTACAATGACATGTTAAAATGTCAAGCATGCGAGCAACAAAGAGGGAAAACCTAAATGGAGCTGTAATCCCTATACACCACAAATTTTTAATTAGTACAAATACATAAAGGGCTTATTAGAAAAGGTCTTGTTATTATTCAAGTAAAGTCTAAATAAATAATATTCATAAACAGCAAAGTTATTAGTGTTTTTTTATGTCCCAAAATGTAACTCAATTTATGGAAATATTGTACAGGCTATTGATTATGAATGAATAAATGACGATCAAAATGGAAAAACAACGCGCAGGGTGTATTTTCTAGTAGTAATTGTTATGAATAAATTATTGATTCTATTACGAATTTACCAATTATGACGAATTTTCGAGGACAATATTGTGTTTTTTTTTTTTTACTTTGGCTACAAAAATATTATTATGATCAGTAACGGGTACGGATAAAGCCCCATTTTTTTTTTTGTACTGTATAAAAAATAGGGGTGTAAAGCTCCATCTCTTTAACAGTTAAGAGCACCAGGTAGGTCCTCTATATTAATTATTCTAGCGACAAATATCCTCTAGATAAAACTGTGTTCGTGAAATTCGAACCAAACCAATAATTCATTATTACGGAACCGACAGTCCTCGTATTGCCACTTTTTTCATCACAAATTGATCAGACGATTGTGTTACTGATCTTTTATCTCTTTTTCTCACGTTTATGCGTCTCGTTCCTTCCTGTACGGATGTGGATTTCCTACATGAATGGATGAGTAGAAATTCAGAATCAGAATGTACGGAGACTGTTTCTGGTGTTCTTTTGTTGCGTTATATTTTGACTGTATGTCTGTTTTAATTGGGTTGAGTTTATTTTTAATTAGGTTTGAATTTTTTAAGACGAAAGTCTATGACCAGTGCGTTGCCAGTGATGACATATGGTTCCGAAACGTGGTCGCTCACAATGGGCCTCATCAGAAGGCTCAAAGTCACCCAAAGGGTAATGGAAAGGGCTTTGCTTGGAGTTTCCTTGCGTGATCGAATCAGAAATGAAGATATCCGCAGGAGAACCAAGGTTGCCGACATAGCACGAAGAATCGCCAAACTTAAGTGGCAATGGGCAGGGCACATTGATCGCAGAACAGATGGCCGTTGGGGCCGAAAGGTTCTGGAGTGGTGACCGCGTACCGGAAGACGCAGTGTTAGAAGGCCCCCTTTCTAGGAGACCGATAACCGATGACCTGGTGAAGGTTGCGGGAATCCGATGGATGCGAGACGCACAGGACCGTTCATTGTGGCGACATTTGGGGGAGGCCTATGTCCAGCAGTGGACGTCTATCGGCTGAAATGATGATTTTTTTAAATTAGGTATGTTTTTTTTTCTGTCTAATGGCGTGACGTTTTTCGTCTATACTGTTATTAAAAAAAAAAAAACTAGCTGACCCGACAGATGTTAGAGTAGGAGTGGAATTCCCTGCCGGAGTCTGTGTTTCCTGATAGTTAAAACATCAGGGTCTAATCATCAAGAGTGAATAGGTTACTTCTAGGCAAGCGTGCCCCACCGTCTACCACATCCTCACTTACCATCATGTGAGTAAGATAGTGGTCAAGCGCGAGCTTATCAATAATTTTAAAAAAGCAGTTTGATACTTCCTTTTGCTCCACCTAGAGCGAATTTATTTGATGATTTTCCACCAAAAAAAAAAAACTATTCATTAACCGACTTCAAGAAGAAGGAGGTTCTATGTTCGACTGTGTGTATTTTTTTTATGTAAGTTCACCGATTTCTCAGTCAATTGTGGACCGATTGTGAAAATTATTTTTTTGATTGAAAGGTTATACTTCCGAGTTGGTCCCATAGAAATATTGATATGATCTGATGATGATTCGAACTTCGAAGATATGGAACGGAACTCTTCACAGCAGTAGGTACTGTCGTAACAAGTAAAATTGCTTTGTTTATACCTATAAGTTTAAGTTTTACTGATGGGTATTTTTTAGTCGTGGTAGGTACCGCTACTAAAAAGTGTAAAATAAAAAAAAGCAAAAAAACCGACTTCAATTTAAAAAAAAAAACGCAAAAACGTGCAAAATAACTTCAAATTCGGAAGTCGGTGTTAAATAACAAACAGACAAAACTAATACAAAAACACCGACTTCCGACTTCGGTTTAATTTTTGTATCTTTGATTGTATGACGAAAACCAACCAATTAATCAGTAGATTAACGCTTTCATATAAAATAAAATCTAACCTACTTACATGTTACTCAACCAAAACACACTTTCCCTTAATTTCCCGATTACCTTCATAATTGCTAAAAGTTACATCTAAAAAGTAAAAGTTTTATTTTTTCTAATCGAAGTTATAATTAAAAACCGGTGAAACGTTTAATTAAACATGGGTTAATTGTAGCGCATCGAGAATTTCATTTTCTTTTCCAAAACGTGTTTTTGTATGTATGCTTTATCTACACTAATAAAAAAATAAAGAGGTAAAGTTTGTTTTTTTGTTTGTGGGAGAATTTGTTATTATTGATATACACTTCTGGACACATCTATTGGCCCACCTTAGAGTTTAGGTTTCGATGGCCCCTACCGAAATATGATTGCTAGATTGAACAAAAACTGTTGATGCAGTTTTAAACCTGATACATTTTACCATCTTTTTCGATCGTATTGTTTTAAATTTGAATTCAGAATACCATACGACATGGAGCTACGCCTAACAAGTCGGATATGCGCCTTGTTAAAGGCAATTGATTTTTGAATAAAAAACATGTTTTATCAAATAAAGGTTTAATTTAATAACGCGTGTTGCCTCCATGGGCATCTACCACAGCTCTCATACGATTAGGCATAGAGTTTATCAACCGCTCTATGAAATTTTGAGGGATCATCTCCCATTCCTCTTCTATGGCAGTTTTCAACTCCTGCATCGTCTGGGCAACTGGCTGACGAGCCCTAACACGTCTTTTTAGCTCGTCCCACATGTGCTCAATGGGGTTCATGTCTGAGCTTCTGGCTGGCCAGTCCATAACTGTGATGTTCACATCCCGAAGATATTCCCTGACGATGCCGGCCGCATGGTCTCTTGCATTATCATGCATAAAAAGGAAATTTGGGCCCACATAGTCCGCGTATGGTATCACGTGAGGTTCTAAGCACTCACGAATGTACCTTTCAGCATTTAATGTTGGCAGCCGTGGTCCTGTAACAACCTCAAGTTGAGTTTTGCCGCTCGCGGATATACCGCCCCAGACAGTCCATGAGCCACCGCCATAAGCAACCCTCTCTTCAAAGCAGCATTGTGCGAAACGCTCTCCCTTACGTCGGTAGACCTTCTTCCTTCCATCATTGCCATGTAACACAATTTTAGACTCATCAGAAAAGAGTACACGGCTCCAATCTTGCTGTGTCCAATTTAAATGACTGCGTGCGAAATGCAGGCGCGCTGTTCGGTGGGCTCGCGTTAGTTTGGGCCCATTAGCTGGCTTGTGTAGTACCATATCGCGTTCTTTTAACCTTCTCCGAACAGTTCGAGCGCTCACAGATACTCCGTGGAAGTCGCGAAGTTGGTTTTGTATCTCAATGGAGGTAAGGTGACGATTTCTCAAGCTGGTCGTCACGATGAATCGATCCTGCCTTTCAGTTGTGACCCGAGATCGTGGCCTTCCTTGGCGACGAATAAAGCCGCCAGTCTCTAGGTACCTCCGATAAACATTTCGGACCGCAGATCGACTTAAATTAAGTTGAGCACTCACGTTTCTTTGGCTGTGTCCGGCCTGAATAAGTGCCACAGCTTGGGCGGCGACTTCAGGTGAAGTATCCATAGATTATTGATAGAACCTCACCTTAATGTTAAGAATAAGTAATGTTTGTTGCAAAACCAAAGATATCAATCACTTTTTCAAGAATTAAATCCAAGTAAACCAATAAAACCAAGTTTTCTTAGTATTCGATTGTTTGATATCAACAAACAGGCTCCAAATTGTCTTTTGTTTCTTTAAATTCTGTGTTCGAAATTAAAAAAAAGACTATTGAATGAAATTGTGAATGTGCCAGGTTCAAAACTGCATAAAAACTTTTTGCTCGACCTAATATAAAATTTTAGCTAGGACCAAACGAAACTGAAAATACAAGGTGGGCCAATAGATGTGTCCAGAAGTGTATATTTTTTATGTAAAATTTAAACCTTAAATACTTTGCAGTACAGATAGCGGCACGAATCTTGAGCGCTCGGCCTAAGAGCGGGAATCGCTTTGCGCATCGTACAACATCGGCGAGCCAATCACTGTACAAGGGTTACACTCCCCGCCCCTGCATCTCTTTTCATACCATTAAAGAGACCCGATATTTCACTTCTGCGTGCTTCTGCGCAAGTAGAACTGTAGAAGTCAGCGCTCAAGATCCGTGCCGGTATCTGCACACCGCAGACTACCCCCTTTTTATGTTAAGTTCTTACAGTCCATGCTAAGGTTGTCGGGTAGATATCGTTGTTAGCAATAAGACCGCCATGGTACCCATAGATTAAGTTAGTTTAAACGTTTTGTTACTATTTTGGTGTACAATAAAGTTTTATTCTATTGCAAAATTTTTTTCACCAATAGAAAGCTGCTTTATTCCTGAGTGACATAGGCTATATTTTATGTACGCGGGTGAAGTTACGGGCAAAAGCTAGTGAAATATAGATTATTAAAGCTTTTTGATTTCACAGTCAACATAAGTTTTACAAGTAGATATTTTTAGCGGGATTTTTTCGAATGAAGTTCAGTAGGTTGTTTTATTTATTCAAAGAAGTCCTAGGTGATATTATTGTGACGTGAAATTGATTTAGTTGTGTCTACACTACTACAATTGAAAAATATGTGAAATCATTGAAACAGGCGCGATCTCGGTAAAAAAGAATTGAGAATTTTGTTGTAGTACTAGATTCAGCCAGCGGCTTAGCCCGCGGAAATTTAGGTTTTCTCCATACAAACTTTGAAACCCCGTTTCATCCCTTTAGGGGGTGAATTTTGGAAACATCATAAAAGGAAACCTTTTGCCAAATTTAACGCTCCTAGTCCCAGTAGTTTCGGCTGTGCGTTGATATGTCAGTCTGTCAGTTTCTCCTTTTATATCCTACTAATATAGGACATCTCAAAATTTACGCAAGATTTGAATTAAAAAGAAAACACAGTTTTTTTTTGGGGTTGCCAACACTTTACTGCACAAATGTCGGCAAATTCAAATCTTGCATTAATTTTGGAACACCCTTTACTTTATGATTCCATAAAAAAATCACAATCTGAAGACTAAAAACTGAGTTTTCTATTTAATTCAAATCTTGCTTTAATTTTGGGACACCCTATATTATAAACGCGAAAGTTTGTATGAATAGATGTAGGTATGGATGTTGTTACTCTTTGAATGATGATGAAACTTGATACACGGCTAGATCATGTCCTAAAACAGCACATCGAATGAAACAGGCGCTTTAACCATAAAATTTTCCCGCCTTAAAAAAAATACACACAAAGGCTTATCCTCTAAACCAATCAATCAGCTTGATCCTGTGACCTTTTCGCCTAAAAACATCCTAAAATAATATGACCTACATAAAAGAGCCACTAAAGGTCAGTCCTCCTAGGTCATAGGGTCAAACGACCCAGGGTATAAATTACATGCTCTGTGTTGACACCTCATTGGGTCAACCCTGTATGGTCTACAGTGATGGATGACCTGCCCTTTGTCTTTGAGGATCAAGTGAGAAGGTTTTTAGGACATAAGGGGACTATTTAAAACAATGTTAGCGTTGGGATAGTCTTTTTTCTGGTCATTTGCTTTTTACATTAATATTATAGTGCTTGCAAGTTTTTTTGTCGCAGACAATTACTGCCGCGGAAAAAGCACTGGAAGTTTGCTGTTCCCGAATGTTTTTTAGGATTCCGTACCTCAAAAGGAAAAAAAGGAACTCTTACTTTGCTGTCCGTCTGTCTGTCAAGACCCTTTATCTCAAGAATGCATGGAGGTATCGAGTTGAAATTAAAACCATATACTCAAGTTAACGGTCCCTTAAAGCTGTCAAAAAACCAAACATCTGTGTTAACAAAAAAAATATATACGGCCGTTTAAGTCGCAAAAAAACGTATATTTCGACACTCTCAAGGGCATCAAAATTCATAGAGTACTTCCCGTTGACCTACAATCCTGATATTTGGCATGAAGCAAGGTCTCATAGCACAAGTATAGGGAAAAATCTGAAAACTGTAAAATTTGTAGTTACATCACAAAAAAAAATATTTTTTTGCGATTCACAAAAATCTTTGTAACTCAATTCGGAAATTGAGTTACAAAATCTGAGCAGTCTTGGCAAGGGCATCGTGGTACCCACTTACTGGGTTCTAGGGGTCAGATAGGCACCTGTATTTGGTTTGACTGGACCCTGACCTCAATATAGTGAGAAAAGGCTAGGCCTAGTTCACGAGTTATAGAATCGTGCATAATGGGCCTGCCACACGCACAACCATCCATCAGATGAGACAGTGGTCAAACCCGAGCCCATCAATTTAAAAAAAAAATCTTTACATCATATCTGCAAGATTATTTATCAGTTGAGCATTCTCTAAAGCCCAGCTGAAGTTATAAAGCAGCTGGATTAAAGCCATGCTGGTCACTGACCAAAACCTACCCTAAAAACGTTACAATAAAAAAGTTGCTCAAACATAATCACAGTATAGATATATGGAACAGTACGGAAACTACCTACAAATATTCGAAACGGCACACTCACACAAACATACGATCGACGAGACTCCTAAGCGTTTCTCGCGGTCCTGTCAGTAGCGAATGCCGCTTAGGAGTCTCGTCGATGCGTATGTTTGTGTGAGTGAGCCGTTTCGAACATTTGTACGTAGTTTCCGTACTGTTCCATATATCTATACTATGACATAACACAGCCTCCTAAATCGCCCCAACCACTAACGTATCCTCATCTTTTTGTTACAGGTACGTCATCAAAACCACGTTTTTTTCTCGAAACATCTGGACAAGGCCGGGGTACAGATTGACCCACAAATTGCACCCGACACACCTTTAGCGGTAAATGACCTTGTAATAAAAAAAAAAGTTTTTGAAAACGGAACCCGGCCCATTCCCGAAATCGACGTGTTTTTTTCCCCATCTCTCAAACGGTACAATATCGGAGAGATGACGCTAGAATTTGAACTTTAGTTCTTCAAAGTTAGGGTTGGATTTAGGTTGTTGCATATCGATTACAAATCCAAAGCGACGACGATGGAATGTGGACTTTCAGTATTACAAATAGGGTTGGTATTAGGTTGTCAGTTGAAGATTATTTAGAATGCCAGGTGGTATGTGGTTTGTGAATGAAAGCGCCACACCGGCAATCCGGCACGTGGGTAAAAGTACAACACAAATATGGAGCAGAAGCTTCAGTCACAAAATTTTGTTCGTAATAATAACATGAGACTATTACTAGTAGTAGAGCAGTGGTGGCGAGTGGCCCCGATTTACGAGTTCAAACCCAGCCAGGCTTCTACTTTGTGTAATTTATTTCATCACCACTACTCTCAAAAACGGTGAAGGAATGTCATAACATGAAATCTATAAACACTACAGTGAATTCACTGTATAAAATTGACACGACAAAGTATTAAAATATACATAAGTAAAACTTTTTCTATTCAATCGTAATAATGATTTATTGAGATGGTTTTAATGATTATAATTCTATAAATAAATACGTTTTACGGTCGACAATTATATTTTAACCAACATACAACTTGATATTGAACTACAAAATTGAATTTCATTGGCTACCCTGGACCTTCAATAATCGAATCAAACTTCTGCCTTATTTACCCTGTGGTGCTTCAAACCATCTGCCGTCTCGAAGCATTGATGTGCGATTATTCTTGTTTATTTTTCCTTTATTATACACTGAATAGGGCAAAAGATCAAGCTTACTGATACTGATTACCATCAGGCACACGCCGTTCGATCACAAAAGGTCCCATAAAGGTGTGTCTGTATCATCAAATTTAAAAATAAGGCATACTTCTGATTGGAGCGATACAAAACGTAAAAGGTTAACACCAATCTCCAAATCCTGGAGCGCAGGCGTAGGGTAGCCAGCCTTTAGATATTTTTCAATACACTTACTCGAAAACCCGCTTTTATCCTACCACTTTCAGGTACGAAATAGACTGTTTTCCGCACTAGTGCAGAAAAGTGCGCGTGCTCTCCCCAGCTATAGTTTTATTACATTTATCATATCAGGCCGGGCGCGCGTCGACCCCCGCGAGTCGCCGGTCAACCCCCCGTTTATTCATTTCTTCGTAAGTGTATTGAAAAAAATCGTTTGATACACGTGCAAATTTGTAATTGCGACCGAGGCGGTCTTCAATGTTAGAGGGATATAGGCTCTTAATAAACTAGTGCGATTCACCAACATCAATTGCATCACTGCTTACCATCAGCTGGGATCGTAGTCAAGTACCTACTAGTTTATATCATAAAAAACTTGTTTCTGAAAGTACCTATAACAACCAGTTCCTGGAACGATGTGTCTATTATTTTGTCAACCAAAGTTTTTATTGTAACAGAGCATAATCAACAATAAACTTCACCCGCTGTGAGTGGAACAAGAGAGGGCGTCAGAATGTTACTAAATTAAACGCTCCCTAATTCTTTTAGTTGCCCACGGCCGCGGTAAGACTTGAACTATTTTTGCAGAATCAGCTTAAACTGAGGTTCATCATCATTTCAGCCGAAATGCGTCCACTGTTGGATATAGGCCTCGCCCAAGTGTCGCCACAATGAACGGTCCTGTGCGTCTTGCATCCACCGGATTCCCTTACCAGGTCATCGGTCCACCTTGTAGGAGGCCTTCAAACGCTACGTCTTTCGGTACGTGGTCGCCATTTCAGAACATTTCGACCCCAACGGCCATCCATTCTGCGATCACGGAGGTTCAAATTCTATTTTTGCAATTCTATCAGCTGTTCGAAACATCTGCTGTTCGTTGTAATAAGAAATAATTTTAATTGTTAATATTTCGTTCATAAACAGATGCGGGCTGGTTGAATGAAAACGTGTATAATGTATCAGCTGTTAAGCCTAGTAATAAATTAATGGAGTATAACGCAAAAAGTTTTATAATTGAACTATTTCAGCAAACCTCATTAATTTTTGATGAACACACGTCATGTTTGCCAATTCAAATTAAAAGCTTTACTTTAGCTACGTTACTTTTGTTTTTTTTTTGGTATAAGAATTCATGAAATAACTGTTTGTGTGTCAGACTTTTACTGACTAATATAACCCACCCGTGTTCCTTCATTTGTGCTTTGTGTTCCAGAGCCTCGATAAATTTACGAACAAAACATCAGCTCTAGTCTGGTCTGTAACAATAACTTTTGCTTTTTTATTTGGTGTAGGAGTTCATCAAATAAGTCCTCATACTCTTGATGCAGCGAGGAATATCAGACTTTTACTGACTAAACCTACCCGTGTTCTTTCAGTTGCCCTTTGTGTTCAAGACAACGGTGAATCTTTCGAACAAACCTTCAGCTCCAATAACAGTTACAAATGGGATCCAAGTTTGAAACAATGTCTTAATCTGTATTAGCAGCAACAAGTCTAAAACTAAGTGGCAACTGCGAAATTGTCTCAACCAACTAAAACTTTTAAGTCACCAATTTGCAGTCTTAGATATGTAAATCCTTCTTCGTATATTCTGTATGAGTAATGAGAATTATAGTAGTCAAATTGAAGTGATAGCAAACCAATGGGTGTCTAGAGCAGTGGCCCCCTAACTTTCTATTAACCTGGGTCTGCCTTGGTTCTTTTTTTCTTCTTTCTACAAATGATATAAACTAGTACTTGAATTTGATCCCACCTGATGGTAAGCAGTGATGCAATCGTTGATGGTGAGGGGCACAAGTTTATCAAAGCTTGCTCTAGCCTTGAAGACACTTATATTATATTCGGACGGGAAGACCTTCGATGCCTTCGATGTACGCGGTATATACTTCGAGGCAAAACTATTATTCCGGACCGTAGAGGTGTCAACTACGTAAGAGAGAAAAGTGATGGCGGAACCAGGACACGTGATTCTTGCGCACACTCTCCAAAACGCATTGCAATGCATTTTTGTACCGTAGTAGCTTCCGTAGTCTACTCGCTTTTCCGTCATTCTTCTCTACTTCATACTAATCATCTACGATAATATTGTACGTCATCATTTTCAAATTATCTCGTTTGTAGCCTCAGTAAAGACAAGAAATTATTTTCAACATTATTGAAAACTTCAAGCTACCAGAAGACAGCCCATCAATTTGTTAGACTTTTCCCTAGAGACGGATAATTTCTCAAGTCATGGGACTGAATTCCCATTCACACAAATGTCGACCTGATCAGTGGATTATTGGGGTGTGTCTATCAACATTGGGAACTTGGGACATGACATGTTGGACATAATTATGTTGGACATATTACATTGTTGATGTACGTAATCCCCATTGTTTGAGGATTGTGTGGGTAGAGCGCTGAGCGATTTATCGACGTCCCTTTGTTTTATTTTATGTGGCATTTGATGGGGATGTGATTAAATCTTGTATGAAGGATGATGTGGTAACCGCCAGAGAAATACCTGTTAATATTATGAATCGTATAACGAGTAATGGATTTCCTGACTTCAATACTTTAACTGAAAATGGAATAGAAATCGTACTTAATATACCTGTAGCATCAGCACCCCTAGCCAAGTTGATAATCTGCAATCGTTAACGCTAGTCGAAAACTAATCAAATGTATGGAAATGACATCATCTCAACGTTAAGTCAGAACAAACGAATAGAAAATTCGTTGGCAAGTTCACATCGTTCAAAATGATAGAATGAATTGTTATCGTTTCTACAATGTTCAACGCTACACCCTTTGTTATTGTACAACGACATTGTAGAACGAGCGGCCGACTCAGGCGCGTCAACATGTCTACCAACTTACCGTTTTCTACAATTGCTGACACCGAGGCGTTACCGATTGGAGAACGGAATTCGACACGAAACGATTGTACCTTGGCTAGGGGGGCAGGAATGACCAAGCCTTGAACCACAGGAGAACCAAAGTAGGTAACCGAGATAGCTCGAAGAATCGCTAAACTTATGTGCCAGTGGGCAGGGCATATTGCTCACAAAGCAGATGGTCGATGGGGTTGAGGTTCTGAAGTGGCGATTGCGTAATGGAATATGCAGCATTGAAAGGTCTCTCATAAGGTGGACCTGTGACTTGCTGAAGATTGCGGAATTTGGATGGATGGAGGTCTATGTCCAGCTGTGGACCACTTTCGGTTGAAATCATGATGATGTATATAATATAATAGAATTCAAGGCACTTGTTGAATGTACCCTAGCATTAATAGGTCGAATAATTGAACTTGAAGTCTTCTCAACCATAATTCGGTCTTCGTCGGAATTATTATTAAGTTCTCTTAATAATTTGATATTTTTCTTAGTATTTATTAGTGTATAATTTTAGCATATATATGTATTTTATTATTATAAATAACTTATTTTTTATTTTCTGTTTAAAGTATCTGTTATTTGTTTATTGTGCAAACCTACACAGTGTTGTCTTTTTTAACCCAAAGGTTGACTGGTAGAGAATGCCTTGTTGCATTAAGTCCGCCTATGTACCACTACTGTACATGAAGTTTAAATAAATAAATAAATAATTTAACCTTTTCATTTTCAAGAACGTACTTTATGAAAGGTGATCTTTCATTTTGTTTAGGCTTTTGTATTTATTTAATGTCATTAAAAAGTAACGTAACACCAAAAAATCCGGTAACTCGCATCGACGCATCAGATAATTTATCATTCAAAAAGTGTAAAACTAATTTCTTCTTTACAAAACAAACCATAATTTAGGTGTCACAAAATTCACATACCTTACAGCTCATTAGGAATATAATATTAAAAAGGAACGACCTCGTTCTGACTCCTGCTAAGGGCGTCGACACACGAGATAGTTTACGAGCAATAAACGTAAAGTTAGGACCCATACCGCTTTACTATCGTGCGGCCCGCCTAAACGTGATATCCTGTCGTTTAGTTAGATATTAGTTTTGTTGCTGTAAGGAAAATTTATTATTTTCCTGATAGGTTAGTTTATGAGTGTTTCTAATTGAAAAGCTTGGAAAATTTCTGATATGAATTCTAAATTAATTTTAGATCATATTGGTATCTTTCGTTATGTTGATGTCGTTGGTTGGAATTATCACTTTTAATTATTTTTTGTGGTCGACAATGGAGCACACTTGCCTAGAAGTAGGTAACTTACTTGAATATATATATAATATATACTTGAATTAAATACTACCTGGTTGTAGCTATCAGAAAACATAGATTTCGGCAGGGAATTCCACATTTTCCAAAAAGTTTTATGTGTAATTGCCCCCAACTTGCATGCGGCGCATCGATCAGTTGTGGCCGAGTGGTAACGGCTCCAACTTACGAGTTGTAGGTCGCGGATTCAAACCCAGCCAGGCACATTACTTTATGTCATTTATTTCACCACTACTGCTCTCAAAACGGTGAAGGAAAACATCGTGAGAAAATCGGCATGTCCTAGAACCAATAATTCGAAGACATGTGTGGATTACGCCAAATTCCCTCTCCTAGAGGAGGCCTGAGTCCCAGCAGTGGGAACATTAAAAGGCTGATAATGCATATATAATTATTATATATGCTGGCAGCGCATCGCCGTACTACTAGTGATGTTGGAAAGAGCTTGGCGAAATCGAATTATACAATTCCGACGTCCACTCCCCTAATCGATGAAAATCCGACAGGTTAGCAACTCGGTGTCGTAACTCGTTAACTTTAGACCATAATCGTTTAGTAACTGATCATCGACACATTTTTGTATTACATTCGAATTCTATGTGGATAAAGTACTACCTTACCACTCTCTGTATTGGGTACTAAAAAACGGGTATTGACATCGAGATTAACAGGAACGCTGGTGAATCTGGATTTGTTCTTGACAGGTCGGTGAAGAACAGACACCAAGAGAGATAGAAAGATATCAGGGAAACCTTTTCCCAGCAGACAACGTAGGCTAAGACGATAAAATTGTTAACATCAAAAACAAAAATACTATAAATCACATTTATACCTATCTCCTATTTAATTTACGGCTGGAGCCGAGACATTGACAAATTCGCGCAAAAACGCCTGTTGACGCTTCAAGTACACACGTATCCAGCTATGTACCTACTTATTGCAATCACATGACTGTAATTTATTATGTAGATAAGCCTTATAATGGCGTGGTTATTCAAAAACCTTGGATATTATCGCATATAGTGCCAAAATGTCACTTTACTGCATGAAAAGACAACTATTTACATAACAATGACATAATTAACTATGGTTGATTATTAAGATGGCAATTAAGAAATAATTTGGAAGAAAAATACGTTCACAATAATATTACAGTTCATTACAAAGTTCGTTTGTTACTCTTTTGCACGCAAATTACTTGGGCCTTCTGTCCACGGTCGCGTAGCTTCATAGATTACGCGTCTGTGAAGCTACGCGTCCATATACAGTTGACCATATTTCCCTTTTTATTCTGGGAATATATTCCCTTGAGATGACTTTCTACTATCACGTGGACGAAGCCATAAACCATTGTAATATAAATTGGAATAAGTTATGTTGAGTTGTTCTATTGAATAAAGTAACCCTTATTAATAGCTTTTTCAATTACACAAATCTTATTATTTGCATCATTAGGGTAGTTAACCAATACTTTACTAACTTACTTAACAAGATAGATACTCAAAACTCTACAATAGCCATTCATAAACCTTATATAACACACGATAGTTAAAATAGTTCAAATATTCAGATAGTAATTATTGTCTCCCACAGCTTTTGTCCCTGTCCTCGTACGGGAACAATAACGTCAACTGCAGAGCTCTTTCAATGGCTGTCAATAAGCTGTTCTGAACAGAACTCGAGTATTATAAAGGTGTGTGTGGTATGAAGTGCGAAGTTCGTGACGCGGGGGATGTTTGAAGTTCTTTGTCGATACTGTTTCTGGGATTGTGGAATATGGCAGTTGGAAGTAAAGAGGTTATGAAAGTGCATAGTTGTTTTTATATTTTGAGTTATGAAAACATTTGTAAGAATAAGAAGCTCAAGTAAATTAACTATAAGTACGAGTACATGGATTCTGACGAATATATCTTAATCACAATGAATAATTAGAGCTGGCTAGATATTATTAATAATAAAGTCCAAACATATACATCAATTTGTTGGATTCATAGGCAAGATAGAATAAGCTGTCAATCACGTACTTATTTTCAATAAAATAACTAACGACATTGAAGAGCCTTTAAGAAAGAAAGAAATAATGCAACATAAACAAGTATCAATCATCTGTCTAAAGAACTCAACAATATATTCAAAACCTACATAAAACATGACGCTAACGATAATTCTGAGTCGCATTAAGGTACCTTGCGGAACCCCTTATATGATAATATGTTTGGCGAGCTAACCCGATTCACGTGCAACTGTCGCAACGTAAGCGAGGAAGTAATTACAAAGGGTCCATTAGAACAACCACAACCGCGACCACAATGTGGTTGTAACTGCCACAAGTTATAGACTTTAAGCGATGAGGCTGTAGTAGTGAATATGAAGTAACGATAAAATTATTGTATCGACTATGAAAATTTATATTGAGTGAAGGATCTAGAGGCTAAGTTATAGCAGCCGCACGTGTCGATCCGTAAGGTTAAACAGTGCTTGCCGAGGTCGATCAGTGGATGGGTGATCATCTTTACTTTTCTAGATTCCTCCGTGGCGGAAAGCACATTAAGCCTTTGGATGTTATTTGTAGATATTTGACATTCGTCACGGATAATCAAAAGCCAGAAAATATAACACTAAAATTGCCAAGGGCTAACTCATATGGTGTTTGCTTTAGCTGCATCCGTTTAGACTGAAACCTACCCCAACTTAGTAGTAAAAACGCTAGGCAAATCAATTGGTTTTTAATGGAAAATTCAAATTCAAAAATGTTTTTATTACACATGGGCACATAAAAAACATCAGAAGCTAGTGCAAAAGCATAGGAACTGTTCTTTAATTCTTAGTTCAAAGAATAGGCGTTAATTTATATGTTATGTTTCTCAAATAGTAAATAAATCATTACATGACCTTGAATCTACACAAAGGCTTATGTATCTCCATTTACATATTTGTAAATACATCCACGATACAGAAATAATTCATAATTCCTAGTGCAAAGTAAAGTAAATAAAACACGCCTATATAGAAGAAGTGGTGCTCTGTACGGTCATTTTAATTATTGTTTTCAATATCCTTAATCCACTTGAAATATATTTGTATAGAAATTGTGCAATGTAGAAGCTTTGAACTTACTTCTTGGCCATAAGATGCTTCATTCCAATACTCGTACCAATTACGAACAGAAACCAAAATGATCAATTATTCTTATTTTGATATTCAACGCGAATATAAAGTTTTGGACACATAACACCATTTAATAAACCAGCCACAAAATATGCCTCTATTTCAAAGACAATATTCACACATTTTTTGATCTTACGTATCATTAATATCATAAGCAACCAAGAAAAGACCATACATCTTTACTAGTATGGTAACCACACCTGAGTTCTTACATCATCCTATGATTATACTACCCTACTATCAACGTACTAAGATCACTAATCCAGAGAGATAATTATAGTCCAATTTCCCTAGATCATTTATAATAGCGGTTTGATGGGAAATCTAGTGATAAAGGGCGTATTGCGTTACCTTTCTGTCCAACGGTAGTATATTCTAATTAATAGGTGGCCAATCAGGACTCATAACTCAAATATACGTAAATATGACAAAAAAACTCACTATCTTAATTACTAACACTAGAATTTTTAAATTCCACCAAACAAAGTGAGTTAAGACCAAGTAACCACTAAGACTCAAAATTAAATAAATTATTGTAATTACTAAAGATAAGCTTGTAAATATCAAGTAGCTTACAAGATACACGTTTACGGAAGTCGTAGATAATGATCCTTAATTTAAAGTACACGAATCAAGAATACAAAAGCAATTTTTTTTTTGACATCTAGCCTTCAAAGACCTACATGGCAATATCAATGTGGTAACAACAAAATCACTTAACGCACATAAAGTTCATTTAACAATCATTAATACGCAAAACACACCCAACAATTGCGTGATACTTCGAAAGGGAAAATCTATTGACAGTCAAATTGTAAACGAAGAAATAAATAATTTAACATACGATTTCATTGAAACAGTCTTTAAAGACATGAGTGGACCAAGGTTTTTCTTAATGAGAGAACGTTAACACGTCCTGAATGAGGATGCGTGGATCATTGAAATACTGTCTGGTACATTAAAATTCAAGTAGGCCATTAGCATGTTTATTTTTGGTATATTGAATGGTGAGGGAAACTGCGTTAATTAAGCAATTAATGAAGAGTAAGGTGTTGATTGTATTTATAAGTGGTTGAATCAAAAGATTCCAGTGGGAGAAAAAATATAAAGGAAGACATAACTGTAAAAAGTTATTGCTTTTAAGAAAGAATGTCGATGACAGAGAACCAAGAATGACAGACACAACAACTATAAAAGTCTATGGTATGTTATTTAGATTAGATTTTAGAACGCTCCCCCTCAGGCGTAATTTATTTAGTAGAGATCGATTTAAATTGAGGAATCAAAGCTTCGTCTACAGTTCAGATCTAAAATTTCCAATTCGTCCAAAGCAGAGTCATAGACAAGTTCAATAGGTAACCCAAAACTGACTGAGCCAGTAATGATTGATGAAAAACCTGCTCATCATTTAGAAGCACTATAGTAATAAATAAATGAACTGTAAGGAGCCCCTCACATGGTTGATTGAAAACATAAGAGAACTTTCCCATAGGAAATAAAAACGCCAGTGATAGGTAGCCAAGTGTGAAGCTTTCTTGTCTGTTGCGGGATCTGTAGGAAATTTTTGAGAAATTATTACGTTGATCGTATTAATGCAATCTTTCATTTCTATCTTCATACGACATTAGAGTAGTCCCTTCTTACTCTTCCGGTGCTTCCTCAATTAGTGGAGGTTGGCCATCTGAATATTTATACTTATTTATCCTTTTTCAGTAGCCATGTTATATCTTATTTGGCTTTATTTATATTTCAATATGCCTTAAATTTTACCAATAATGGATTAAAAAAATACAGTCATGATCTTGCATAATAAATCGGTGCTTCAGTTCTCACTGTGATAGATTTACACTATCTGTTGCTCCTATCTGTTACATTAAACTAACCTGTGACTGTTTTTATAAAAAACAGATTAATAGCCTCATTAATATACACTAGTCTTACAGCTACTAACGCCACGGATCCCTAAAAAATCATAACTGCCATTAGAAATGCGGCATCGTTACTACACTTTCCGCCACCACAAAAACTGGCTCATAGATAGTCAGACCACAATATTACTTGAACATTTTCTCCGGTCGTGAATCAATCTTTAGCACTTATGAATTCCATCACATATATGATTCATGGTTTTTCTATGTAATTAGCTACTGGTCACTGGATTCTGTTTGATGCTTATGTTAGTACCCTCTGTTTATTTAGATGCTGTAGTGAATACACAAGTAGGTGGTGTGTGATGATTGGAGGATGAGTGTGTGAATGTGAAATTATAGTTTGCTAGGAATGGTTATATAGGTAGTATTTGATCTAAATATGTATTGAAAAGGACACACTTGAGGATACAATAACAGTAAGAACAGTTTCTGAGATTACTCAACCCCTTAGAAGTTAAACAAAATTCGACAATTTCTTAATTGAAAATTGAAGTGACACCTATCCTAATCCGGGTTTAACGTTTAAATCAGATTAATGGAACAGTCAGTGTATGAGAAAGGGTTGTTTTATGTTGGTACGCGTTATAAAATAATTAAATTTAAAATGTGTTCAAAGATACATTATCAATGATAGAATAGGCAATTGGTACGAAAAAGCGTTGCGAACTTCAGTTAATTGCTCGTTTAATTACGCAGTTGTTTTATTAACATGTTTGCTCATCCTTTTACAACACAATAGAAGACTTTAATGTATGCGACTTCATTTGGCACAACCGTGGATTTTGCAAGATCGCTGGCAGACAAATTGGCCCTTTTTAGGCCAATGACGAAATACGTTGTCGCGGATTTAAAAATATTATTATTCTTCTATAATATAAAAAGGAATTGTAACGCGAACGTGATAAATGACCTTTGGCCTGTGAAAAAGACGCATGAAAAATGACTCCATATAGTGGAGCTGAGAATGTTGAGATGGATGTGTGGCGTGACGAGAATGGTTAAAGGAAGACATGAGCATATTACAGGAAGTTTGAAAATAGCTCCAGTTACTGAAAATTTAAAAAGGAAATCGTTTGTGTCGATGAGTATACATATGTAGATGGGTGGAGAGGGAGAGGTAAGAAAAAGAAGTAAACGAAACATATGGATCTGAACTTGATCTCAAATAACATGGAACCAAGGCACAAATATGATGATAGTGATGGTCATTCTTCTAAACAGTAAACGGATGAAGATAGAAAAGTATATAAAACAATTAATAAGAACAACTAAGAACTCTTAGACTGACAACAAAGTTACAACCAGGCAATGATTATAGTATGGCCAATTTAAGAAAAGTAGACAAAATTCTTCAATTACGTACAGAGGCATTTAATTTATCAAGTGAAAATTATAAGCCAACTATTAACACAAAAGTGTTACAAACATTGGCTCTCGTCTATATTGACCAACATTGGCCCAATTCGGTTATAGTGATTGGTGAATGACGTTCTGGTTAGCCTTGACATGAAGCCGATTGAGTTGGTGATGCCGACGGTAACGATGACTTATGTGGTGACGGACGGTAAACAGAGATTAATACAGCGTGGGATGCACTTTATGTTGTTTGATTTATTGGTTTAAGGGCTATTAAGATTTGATAATGACAAAATTCAATATTGGCAATACTAGTATTACTTAGTAAACCTATATTTGAATGATTTATAGTAAATACCTTTAAAGTCTCTGATTGTAACTGCAGGGTGTAATGAAAAGGAGTGGCTATATTTTAAAAACTGCTTTTACTGATTACAATTTATTATTTCTCTTTTCAAGGAATTCGTAGTCAAAACCTAAAAAACAATTGTACTTGCAAAATATTTTTGATCAGATTGATGATAATTAAAAAAAAAAATGGCAGGAAATCATCAAATAATTCTTCCTGCTCTGTGTGGAGCGTGATGGAGCATCAGACTTTTACTGAATAAAACCCACCTGAGTTCTTTCAGCCGTCCTTTGCTTTCCAGGGCCCCCAGTGACTGATTCGAAAAATCGTGCAGCCCTAGGCGCTAATTAATACCTATTCTATGGAATCACATCAAATGTATTTGGTATTTGGAAACCCTTCAAAGAGTACATAATTATAAATGTCGTACATAGCCGGGTGGGGTGTTCAAGATATACCACTGAACCGAATTTGATAAAAAGCATTAACACAACCAAAAAAACATCAACGATTGCATCACTGCTTACCATCAGGTGGGATCGCAGTCAACTACTAGTTTATACCAGTTAAAAAAAAATCCAAATGCATGTCTCAAGCTCACCATGAATCTAACAAGTTGTGGTCACAACTCACGATATATCGTGACGATGTGTGACGAAACTGATGGTAAATTACCACATTATGTTTGAGTAAGTATCTACGGAGCTTGCGATATATTTCATAGTACCAAATAGTTATCATTAGTAGGCTGGGCACGCCACAATTATGGCGGTAAGTCCCCTCTTTGAGGCGTGGTTGGAAAGACCTCACGGCGTCCTCACCTTTCGCATGACGCAGGTTCTCACCGAACACGGTAAGTTCGGGAAGTTCCTGCACCGGATTCGTGCGGAAGCGACGCGGCGACGCCCGGGTGTCGCCACTGTGTGGACCGCCCGGAGGACACGGTGGAGCACACGGTTGAGGTGTGCCCCGCTTGGGCAGAGCAACGCCGTGTCCTTGTGGGGGCGATCGGCGGCGGCGATCTCTCGTGCCGGGCCTTGGTACAGGCCATGGTCCGGAGCGAGGAAGAGTGGCAGGCGGTCGCCTCCTTCTGTGAAGCAGTAATGCTAGCAAAGGAGGCGGCCGATCGCGTGAGGCAACGGTCATCGCGCCCTTACCGCCGCCGGGATTCCGATCCCGATTTCCGGCCACCGTAGGCGCGGGCTTGCGGACGGCGAGCAATGGGTGGCTCGCCGTCGGACCGTCCGGTAACCGTCCGGATCGAGCCAAGTCGTCGACGGCGCGTATTGTTCCACGCGCGCCTCAGGGAGATGTCAGCAAATCGTAGGGGCCCAGCAGGGTCGAAGCCTACTGGGGCCATGGGTAGTGTGAAAACGAAACCCGGGGCCCTGGGACGAAGGCAGCGAAGGAACAGGAGTGGGTTTTTAGTCAGTAAAAGTCTGACACTATCTCTCGCTCCGCCCAAGAGCGGGATTTGTCATTAGATGATTTTCCCACCAAAAAAAAAAATCATTAGTAGGTAATAGTGCCACTTATCGGTTTTGTAGGGGCATGTGGCATTAGGCATTTTTTTAGACTGTCCAACACTTGAAATTGGTTCTTAAGGGAAATCTTTTCTGGCCTGTTGGTCTAGTGGTTAGTGGCTCTGACTGCCCGAAGTCTTGGGTTCGATTCCTGCCCAAGACAAATGTTTGTGTGATGTGCACGATTCCTAGAATGCATGGCAGAGAAGAAACATAGAAGTGGGTTTTAGTCAGTAAACGTCTGACACGCCCTCTCGCTCCGCCCTAGAACGGGAAAAGTCATTGGATGATTTCCCAAATGAAAAAAAATCTAAATCTTTATGATCAGTAAAATATAAAACGCAGGTCACGTACTTATCAAAGATTTTTCTATAAATTCTCTTCTCTCAACTCAAACTACGAACAGCTGATATAAATGGGTTACAGCTGCTAGATGTGGCTCATTCATAGTGCTTCTATTTTATAGTAAACTATTAAATTCAGTAACTGGGGAGAATTTTGTAGCATCAACACGTTTTGTAGCAATAATCCTTTTCTTGTGAATTTCGCTAGCTTTCTTGTTTTTTTCAACTTTCGCTCTGGGTGGAGCAGAGGACTTTACTGATTAAAACCTACCCGTGTTCTTCCAATTGCCCTTTGCCTTCTAAGGCGGTAACTCTTTCAAACAATCCCGCACCTCTTATTTACCCTTAGCTCGATGTCCTACCGTCCGGTAACCGTCCGGACCGAACCCAAGTCGTCGACGGTGCGTAGTGTTCCACGCGCGCCTCAAGGAAATGTTAGCAACCGTAGGGGCCCAGCAGGGTCGAAGCCTACTCGGCCCTGGTATGAAAGACGACGAAGGAACAGCAGTGGGTTTTTAGTCAGTAAAAGTTCAGCACTATTTGCGCTCCGCCCAAGAGTGGGGGATGTCATTGGATGATTTTCACACCCAAAAAATAAAAAATACCACTTAGTTAACCTTGAGTATTAAAGTTGTTACTTTGCCTGTCAATAAATCACATCCGGTTTCTGAAAAGGGAAATTGATTATAAGAACTAGCCAAACTTTAAACAGTGTCTCTAAATCAGTAACGAGTAGACACCTTTATATTTAGGTAATAAAATATACTTACATATTAGTTTGCAACACGGGTCAAATCTATGCATAGAACCCGTAACAGACCCTCGAATTTCGTATGGAAACATACAAACTAACACCTCTCTATGTAGGTCAAACATTCCCCCATTAATATTTATGACATGTTTTTGTAGTTTTTCGATTTCCTTACTATAGATGCAATATTTGAAATGTAGGTGTATGAGCGCAATACACACTGAGCCCGCCGGGCCGCCGACAAAGCCCGGCGACACAACCCGGCGGCCTGTATGAAAAGAATGTTGTATGAAATGTATGAAAAACAAAAAGTTGCCGACATATGTCGGCGGCCCGGCGGGCTCAATGTGTATTGCGCTTTATGTTTCCAGATTAAAGATTAAAATACCAATATAAAAAAAAAATAGAAAAGTACTATAACATATTGTTTTTTTTTTAGTTCTTTATCTTTTTCCTCGCTCGCGTTACTTATCCGACAGGAATCGTACCTTTTGTCCGGCTTAATTAAGTATTCTTTAGGAATACTGTAATTTTTTTCTTGTGTAGATACTATTACCGCGCTAGCAATGCTGTGCATTATTGCAGTTATATGTTGTATATATTAAATTATTTATTAGTTTTAAAGTATTTAAAAAAATATAAATATATAATTAGTATAAAATATCTCTACAGGATGATTTATTTCATTTGGTCCTCTACCGTCTAACGCTCAAATAATTTGATTGAGCCATCATATCAGATAGTATATCAAAATAATATGACATTTATAGCTCATAAGTGTACGCAATCCAGCCGACGGACTTATGCAAGAAGCACGTGGTTAAACTTGTTCTATCCATCGATATAACCAGTTGAGTTCAGCTATCAACTAGATTTAGATTATGTATTGGACCTGGTAGCCTGGCTTTTTGTGTAGCAAGATTTTGTATCAATGTTTTTATATTTGAGGATGAACTTGCATCAATGTTTGCATGCCAAAATGGTAGAATGTACAGACAGGGGTCAAAAGTGCAGTTCCACCCTGCCAATGCTAAAATGTCTAAAGTTTCTTTGTAGAAGAGGGTCAATAGTTCATGACTGATTTAATTGGTAGCATAGAATCTAAAGTATTGAATAAACTAGTTGTGGACTATTGAACTTCTTCAACAAAGAAATTTTAGACACTTTAGCATTGGTAGAGTGCAACTGCACTTTTGGTCCCTGACTGTACAAGGTTACTTTTAATAATATTATTTTGACATTAGCTTGTTCTAAAAAAAATAAAAGTAAAGGGCATCTGAAATGCTCTTTATTTTTTTTTATATTTGTTTTTTCTTTGCGTTTTATGATCTCAGTAACTGTTTCGCACAGTCCCGATGGGTCTATAAGTAAGAATCCCATCTGGTGCAATTACCTGTACCTATAGTCGACATACGCCTTTAGCTACTATTGCTGTAGTAAGTTCAATGGAGAGGGCTCATTTACTTGCATGACCCATCTGTGTTCCTTCAGTTGGCCTTTGCGTTCAAGAGCCACTGTACGGTGAACCCGCACATTCGTATAATTAAGTAGGTTATGCAACTGCAGCGTTTGCACACGCGCGACCATTTAGTATAATAGTTACTTAGTAAAATAAATCAGTGATTTTTCTACACTCAACACGGGCGGTTTTATTATCATCCCCAGTTTCTATCATTTTACCATAAGTGTACAGACTATCATCGTACAGCCACCTGTGATTCGTTCGAACATTATCACAGCTTTAGTTATGACATTACGCTGATACTATCATAAATTGGGTTATAATTCCAATCCTTAATCGACTTTTGGATTTTCATGTCGTATATTCATATCCAGGCAAACCGTTTACTGTAAGTAATCTATTTCATCTCCACTGCTCTCAAAACTGGAAAGAAAAAAGTTCGTGAGGGAACGGGCATGACCTAGAACCAAAATATCGGACACATTTGACATCCATCTACCCGCAACGGCCCCGTATGGTGGATTATATAGCTAACCCTTCTCATAAGGAAAAGTCCTGTGTTTCTATAGATATCAAATAAATAAGTTGGTCAGTGAAAGTAAGAAAGAAAAACAATTTATTTACAAAAAAAATGTTGTAATCTTAAGACTAAATTAGTAATCATTCTGTAGGGAATATGAATGTCACATCCATGCAAAACGGCTGAACGCTCAGCATAATGTCTTGCACACACAGCACATGTCTACAGCGCTGGTTTTCAACGTGCATAGCATAGTCGGCCTTATAATGTTCCCACTATTGGGACTCAGGCCTCCTCTCTAGAAGGGGGAATGGGCCGTAATCCACCACGGGGGCCCAGTGCTGGTTGTTGGCTGTCACATGTCCTCGAATTTTTGGTTCTAGGACATGCCGGTTTCCTCACGATGTTTTTCTCCACCGTTTTGAGAACAGTGGTGATGAAATAAATTACACAAAGTAATGCGCCTGACTGGGTTTGAAACGAAACCTACAACTCGTAAGTCGGGGTCGTTACCACTCGGCCATCACTGCTCTGTATGTAACGTGTATGTTTTGATAAAAAAAAAAAATCTTTTTCCTGCCTTTGTCTCGTGTTATTTGGTGTCGGCATAAAATGTTTTTTTCTTCCATTCTGTCCCATCTTCCGTCATGCTACCAGCCTATCACTAACTCCCTTATCTTTCATATCACTCCTCACACAATCCATCTATCTTTTCATTGGCCTCCCTCTACCTCTCTATAAATCCAAAATATGTTTACTGCAGAACTTATATATTTACAAAACGTTACTCAGTTGTTCCAACGCTACGTTTTCCGGTACGTGGTCACCATTCCAGAACCTTTCGGCCCCAACGGCTATCTGTTTTGCGAGCAATGTGCCTTGCAATGTGGCCTCCTACAAGGTGGACCGATGACCTGGTAAGGGTTGCGGGAATCCGATGGATGCACAGGACCGTTCATTGTGGCGATACTTGAGGGAGGCCTATGTCCAACAGTGGAAGTCTTTCGGCTGAAATGATGATGATGACTTTTTTTTTTAATCGATTTAAACTAGTGCTTGACTGCGATCCCACCTGATGGTAAGTAGTAATGCAATCGTAGATGGTGAGGCGCACTAATTTATTAAGAGCCTATTCACTCTAGCCTTGAAGAGGCCCAAATTATAATCGGACGGGAAAACCGCAGCAGGCAAATTATTCCAGTCCCTCGATGTTAACATACCTCTCGAACTCAGTTATTATTCAACTATGTCATAAAAATTATGTCGACAAAAAACAATAACAATAGGTTCGCTAACATATGGTACTTAGCATTATGCAAATAGTGTTTTTGTGTTATAAAACACATTTTAAATTACATGTAACTGTATTAACGTATTTCCTTTGTGTTTTAACATCAAATTAGGTTATTAGGTCTTTATGATTCACTCACAAACGTTGTCATAATCACTTGAAAATAATTTTCTTCCAAAATGGTAGATTATGAGATCTTGATGAGCAAAATGTCGGACAGCGAATTACAACGTTGGGAATGGAATTGTTTGCTGTAAATACGATTTGTAACTGTAGGGCTGTCCGGAATGCTATTAATTAGTTTCTGTTTTGGTTCGGTTATGTTTTGTCAAAGTTTCAATGTTTGCGAAAGACAAAAGCGAAATACGATTAAAATTTATGAAGCGATGTTTTCTTGTTAGTAAAATGTAGACTACCAGATCAAGAAAATACTTTTATTTAGTAATCCCGATTTTGCAGAACGTATTTTTTTTTTTTTGCGACCTTGATCCCACCTGATGGTAAGTAGTGATGCAATCGTTCATCACATGGTGAGGCGCACTAGTTTATTAAGAGCTTATTCACGCTTCCTTTGAAGATACCTAAATTATAATCGGACGGGAAGACCGCAGCAGGCAAGTAGTTCCAGTCACTCGATGTTCGCGGTATAAACGACGACGCAAAACGCTTGGTCCGAACCGTAGAGGTTTCAACAACGTAAGGGTGGATACTCGTCGTTCGTCGGGTTGTCCGATGGTAGAAATGAGATGGTGAAATCAAGTCATGGAATTCAAAATATTAGAAACTATACAACAATCCATTCTGTCAAGACTAAAATGAATTACCAAGCAGTTGAGAGAACTACGGATGCAGATGAGAGGTTACGAATTGTTCGAAAGTGTTACCGTGGCCCAGGAATGCAAAGAGCATCTGAAGGAACACAGGTGAGTTTTAGTCAGTAAAAATCTGACAATCCCTCTCGCCCCACCCTAGAGCGGGAAGCCATTGGATGATATCACACCTCAAAAAAAGTCTACGTGGTCTTTTACTCGAAAAAAAAATCCGCCAAAAACCCATAATAAAAGATTGACAAATAGATTTCTAATAAATGATATTGTACTAACTTTATCTTTTTTGTTTGAAAGTGGCGCCAGTGATTGAAAAGTTGAAAGGGAATCGTTTATCTTGGTATGGTCATGTGAAGAGGAGGGATGGAGCGCATGTTGCTAAAAGAGTTATGAATTTACATGTGGATGGATGGAGAGGGAGAGGGAAGCCAAAGAAAAGATGGATGGATTGTGTGAGAAGTGATATGAAAGGAAAGGGAGTTAGTGATAGCGTGACGAGTGACAGGACAGAATGGAAGAAAAAAACGTGTTGCGCCGACTCAAAATAAAACGGGACAAGGGCAGGAAGATGATGATGATATTGTACTAACTTATTTTTTTTTTATTACGTTCATAAAAAGAATGCACTCAATTTCTTTTCGTCCAGTATTTGGAGATAACAAGTTTTCCCCACTCGACAACCTTTTTTAACCATACGTTAAGTACAGGTTAAGGCCATGATCACGGATAACATGACAGTTGAACTTGTAAACGTGTGCTTTCTCGTGAAATATTCAGTACTTACCCAGCAATATATAATTTTTGTGTTTAAAAGTACTTAATGGACATCCATGGATGAAAAGTACGTGTTATTATAGTTATAAAAATCGTAATGTGTTTAAAGGTATGTTAACGAATGATTTAGTTTTAAATCGAAACATATTTTTTTAATTTCAAGAAATACTGCTTTGCTTTTATGAACGAACATTTCTGCGTCACTTTTTTAGTTTGAAAATCCATGTTTGGAATGAGAAAGGAGATTCCTCTGTCCAGGAAATATGCATACGCCAGCTACCAGTCACTCTCGCCGTCCGGCCGTCCGGTAATTGACCGGACCGAGCCCAGTCGTCTACAGCGCGTAGTGATCCATGCGCTCCTCAAAGAGATGTCAGCAAACCGTAGGGGCTCTGCAGGGCCGATGCCCGTTAGCTAGGACCGCGGGGAATTTCTGAAAAGGAAACCCGTAGTCCTAGAACGCAAAGGGCAACTGAAGGACACAGGTGTGGTTTTAGTCAGTAAAAGTCTGGCATCTCCTCTCGCTCCGCCCAGAGCGGGAGAAGTCATTGGATGATTTTTGACCTCGTAAATATTTTTAATCTATTGTTTTTTTTTTGTTCGTGTTTTTAGGGTTCCGTACCTCAGGATCACTTTGTTGTCCGTCCGTATGTGCGTCAAGAACCTTTATCTCCGGAACGCGTAGACTTATCGAGTTGTAATTAAAACCTTATACTAAGGTCTGCGGTCCCTTGAAGCTGTGAAAAAATCAAACTTCTACGGAGAAGGCCGTTTATATCGTAAAAAACATATACCTATTTCGATACTCTCAAAGAAATCAAAATTCATATGGTATTTCCCGTTGACCCAGAATCCTGAAATTTGGTATAAAGTAAGGTCTACACAAGTATAGGAATAAATCTGAAAACAGTAAATTTGTTGTTACCTACGTCACAAAAAACAATACTTTTTTGCAATTCGGAAAAATCTTCGAGACTCCATTCGGGAATTGTACTTTGTACGGAACCCTCAGTGCGCGAGTCCGACTCGCACTTGCCCAGTTTTTTTTTTGCTGTTGATTTTATTTATCTTATTTACATTTTTAAATATTCCTTTAAAAACATAAAAAAATATGATTATTATTTTGTATGTATTATTTAGTGTCAATAAGTTGTGTGAGGCAGAAATAAACATCTTTTCTTTCATTCTTTCTGAGAGTCTCATAAAAGATTTAAATAATAAAATGATAAATGATATTTATTTTGTAAATAGGTTTAAAAAACACTTTTACACGTCAATTTTTTTTTCGTCATTTTTAAACTAGATGAGGCCGGTGTTTCCTAGCTGACTACCCTGAGAAGAAACACCGAAACAAACTCAGGGGTCAAAGTCTCTTTTAAAGTCCATACAGTAAATATGTATAATGGTCAAATCACATGAGAACCATGCAGATTTGTCTGAAATGGTCTTTTGAAGAAAGAACCATACAGATTTGAGTGGACCTGTCCAGTCAGTGCAAGCATTTGTCAGTATTCGTAAAGCTCAACTCAGGACTACTAAGGAGCTCAACTACTTGACGAACAATACCAAGGAAAGGACATTTCATTTCTCTTTCGTGGTATCGTATTCATAACACACTCTTGATACAAAAATACCTTTGTCAGACAGGTACTTAATAACACACGTACACCAATTCAATCTACGAGTATTTGCATATCCCTTGCCCCAGTTCTCCTTAATATTCAAGTCAACTTAATCCACGCTATTAGACACACTATCCGAGTGTAACTGTATGAAACGTAATGGCTAGACGATACTCTGATTAAATACTCAAGACTTCATTCCCAGAGTGAGCTCGGTTCTGCAATACGTAAACTGGAATAATTAAATTATTTATTAAAACTTTATGCATTAGTAATAAAAATTGTACAAAGGCGGACTTAATGCCTTAAGCATTTTCTACCAGTCGACCTTAGGGTGGTGCAGAAACATAACATGGTAGGTGCAGCTTAGTAGTAAAAAAATAGAAAAGAAACACAATATTATATATATATATATATATACTTAGATACACATACATATAAATTAACAATGTTAATATAAGAAACGAATTGTTGGATTCGTTTCTTAAACTCAACGCTGTGATGATTACACCAACTTCCTGCGAATGTGTTCACGTGCCTTCACCTTAAAAGTAAACCTTGAATAATGCTCACCTGTATACACCCTAATTAAAATATTAAGCTACAATCATAATTTAAGCACTGAAATTTTACTTAGATGCGCTTGTAGTGTTTTCTTTAAGAAATTAGTTAGCCTAATTATTGGCAAGTAATATGGGAATGCGAGACGCACAGGACCGTTCATTGTGGCGACACTTAGGGGAGGCCTATGTCCAGCAGTGGACGTCTATCAGCTGAAATGATGATGATGATGATGAATATGGGAATCGACGCGCTACATTGGTTGCGCATCGCTACTGGTATTTACGCATGCATACACTAACACATTAATGACGCAATCAAGATTTATCAATATATTTTTTAATATATATTTTATCCAAAAAAATCCAGAAATAATTTAGGATAAATATTAAAGTCGAGCAAAGCGATGATCAAAAATATTAGTAAACTTTCAATTTGCCACGAACCATCACACACAACCACACCACAATGAGTTCTGAACTAGGTATCTAAAAAGGTTTCAACCAATTCAACTACAATTTATAGTCCATGAAGTTTCAATAAATAAATTAAGCAGTTGGTGTTTCTGCGGCAGCACAGTTTTGCAATAAAGAAAATAACAAAAAGGAATAAATATAAAAAAATACAGTCAGTAATATCACTCAGGAATAAAGCAGCTTTATATCTATATTTAAATTTTAAATTTTAGCAATCGGACCAGTACTTTCAGAGATTAATAAACAAAGATCGCAGTTTGAAACAAAATCCCATTTTTTTTCATTTTAAGTAGCATGATTTAATATTGGGTTTTTAAATGTAAATTTTGATTTTCTCTCAACTCTTCGAGCAAAAAAGTTAATCAAGCAAGCACCCTATTTAAAAAGGGTCTATCGGACCCAAATATATTGCGAAAACTGCCACATATTTCGTCCCCAAAAAAATCTATTTAACTCGCCTAAAACTAGCTGCTCGTAATAAAACGTACGAATAACTGGGATAAGAGAAAGATCCTCTATTAGCTTGGGTCATATTGTCAGGGTAGCCATTTTGTAGGAAACACGTGACTCCAGAAAATTTGGGTTGGAAAGTTTTTTTTTATGTTTGGACATGTCAGTGAAGCTATTTTATTTTTATTTTTATTTTAGAAAATGCTGTGAAAGTTGTTACTTTACTTAGTGTACTAATGTTATAAAGTCAAAAGTTTGTGTTTTTGTTGGGTGTTTTTAATATGGTGAGGATTTTATCACGCATGCGGGATTGCTCCGCACGCGTAGCCACCGCAAATGTTATTTTAATACAAGTATTTATTGTAATGCGTGGAATACGCACACGGGATGCGGGGCGTGATATCGGGCAGCAGCCCCGCATGCGGTGCAATTCCGCATGCGTGATGAAATCCGCACGATATTTAAAACTCCCTTAGTGTAACTTTTTCACGCTCGACCGGCTGAAGATTTGAAAGTTGGTACACGGGTAGATCATGTCCATGAAATAATTTTTATCCCGATAATATGTTAATTTGGTTTTTTTTTTTTTATATCACGCAGGTGAATTCACTGGCAGCGTCTAGTGTTTGATAAAGCTCCTCTATGAATGTTATTTTTAGATGTAACTTGTTAACACTGCTGTTAAGTTCCGTCAAAATCTAACCAGCCGTTTCGGAGACCAGCTGGAACAAATAGACAAACAGTCAAAAATGTTAATAATTGCATTTTTGTTTTTTTTTGTTTGTTTTTTTTTGTTTTTTGTTTGTTTTTTTGTTTTTGTTTTTTGTGTTTTTGTTTTTTGTTTGTTTTTTTTGTTTTTTTTTTGTATTATATATTATTGTGTGTTATAGTGCAGCTCAGTTATGCTCGGTTTGCACATCGCCCGACAGTTTGCTATATTTTATTGTGCGTCTATTTGGTCTGCCCAAAACATGTTTTCTTTCTTTTCTTTCTTTTTTTTCTTTTTAAAAGCATCATATATACTTTCATATGCATTCAGTAATTAAATATATTATTTTTATATTACAAATGAACGTTTCAATTTTATTAATATGTATGTATACATAGGTAATGTAAAATTGTAATCATATAGTAATAAATTGAGAGCAGCGGTGGCCGAGTGGTAACGGCCCCGACTTACGAGTTGTAGGTCGCGGGTTCAAACCCAGCCAGGCGCATTACTTTGTGTAATTTATTTCATCACCACCGCTCTCAAAACGGTGAAGGAAAACATCGGGAGGAAACCGGCATGTCCTAGAACCAACAATTCGAAGACATGTGACATCCACCAACCCGCACTGGGCCCGCGTGGTGGATTACGGCCCATTCCCTCTCCTAGACAGGAGGCCTGAGTCCCAGCAGTAGGAACATTAAAAGGCCGACTGTGCTATGCTATGGTAGTAATAAATCCTACATTCAAAGTACAGAAGGCCTTTTAAATATCTCCGAACCTTACAATACACACTAACTTACACGTTACCTACAAGGAAATTGTAACAAAAAGTACAAAGAATTTTCTTTTATTAAATCAGCGAGCGAAGGTTAAAGTGCGAATTTTATGAAAATGTGTATATCCTTTGAAGGTTTTCTTTCGTAAATAATGTTTTTATTCCTATACAAAACGTTTACACTTAATTGCGCATTATTTTAAAGGTTGATTAGATTACTTATTAGGAAAGAATTTGTTCTGAACTCGTCTTTATCTTTTTGCTTTTATGTAACATTATGTTATAAATTCTCAACAATTTTCTTGTGTTTTCTTTTGTGTTTGACGTAGGGGCTGAAAGCAACTTGATAATTAAAGGAAAATAACGTAGTTTTCTGCAACATATTTTTCATTTTCCTGAGCTACGGTTCAAGCTTTTGTTTTAAATGAAATGCAATTTACTTTATCTCTTTGAAAATCTGTGCACGCTACCAGCTAGCTTAAAAAAACTATAAATTTTCACTAGGTACGAAGTTTTGAAGATAGAAAGGTCTTCTGACTATTTGGTTTGGATCGATTCTGCGACACGATCACCAATCTATCTGAAAAAATGTCTGCCAAAGACGGGAATTATGTGAATTTTTCTCGTGAACCCAAATGATATTTTAAAGATAATTCTGAAGATGATGGCCCTGAAAATAACTTTATTTTATAGAAATTAAGAGAGATTAGATAGAGACAAGATATACATTATGGAAATTAACGCAAATTGTATGTTTTAAATTTAAGGCTCAAATTGTAATATTTATTACCTAGGTGTACAATAAAGTATATAAAAGTAAATAAATTAACATGTACTTACCTCAAGTGACCATTTAAGTTGCAATAATAAATAATAACAAAATGTTTTATTATCAAAAGGCAAAGAGGTTGCATTTGTTTATATACACCCCTATTTTTTAATTAGTACAAAAAAATAGTTGAGCTCTATCTGTACCCGTTACTGATCATATTTATGTAGTCAAAAGTAAAAAAAAAAACCCAAAATTGTCCATGAAAATTTGTCATAGTTGGTAAATTCATAATTGAATCAATTATTCATAACTTTGCTTCTAGAAAATACTACGCGCAATGTTTTTCCATTGTTTTTCATTTATAATCAATAGCCTGTAAATTATTTCCATAAATTGAGTGTTTTTTTTGGGATATAAACAAACGCTAATAACTTTCCTGTTTATGAATACTATTTATTGAGACTTTACTTAAATAATAACTGGACCTTTTCTAATAAGCCTTTTAAGTATTTGTACTAATTAAAAACTAGTGGTCTTTATATAATACTGGTTTATATGAATATAGCAAAACTATAATTTAATAAATGTAATTAGAAAAAATGGATTAATTTATTTTCTGAATCTTTTCAAATTACGGCTACCTGTATTATGAGAGACAGTATGCACTTTTTTATTTTATCATATTATTATGTATGTACGAAGTATAACATTTCAATGAACTCTCTCCAAACTATAAAGTATTTAGTTTAAATACGACTCCCAAGTTATTTTTACTCACCAAGAAAGCCAGACATTTTTTGCAAAACACAACCCAAATACCAGACCACTCTAAATCACGCAGGTCCAGACGAGACGGAGAAAGTAAACGCTATAGCCCGAGGACACCCGACTTCGCCCGACAAACGCCGACGTCACACGACGATACCCGATGCAACTTGCAATTATCAGAACAGATACCCTCATTATATTTCACATCGATTTATGAAATGCGTGTTTGGTTTTTGAGCGCTTGTATTTTTAAAAAGTGATTAAAAAATGATTGTGAAATGAGATTTACTACAAGCCGCTTTGCCGGCTTGGAGTTAGTATCTACTTCCTCCATTATATATTATAGCCTACGTGTTAGTCTATTATATAAGCTATTCTGATACTAAATCGACAAATCTGATCAGGGAAAGAGTTTGTTTTTTGAGGTGAGATATCATCAAGGACTTCTCTCGCTCTATCATATTTTTTTTATGTTTTTAAAAGACTATTTAAAAATCTAAATAAGATACACTACAGAGAGCACTGGGAAGCTCGCCGTCCGGCTGTTCGGTAATCAACCGGACCGAGCCCAGTCGTCAACAGCGCGTAGTGATCCTCGCGCTCCTTAAAGAGATGTCAGCAAACCGTAGGGGCCCAGTAGGGCCAATGCCCGGTAGCTAGGACCGCGGAGAATTTCTGAAAGGGAAACCCGTAGTCCTAGAACGCAAAGGGTAATTGAAGGACACAGGTGTGGTTTTAGTCAGTAAAAGTCTGACCCTCTCGCTCCACCCAGAGCGCGAGAAGTCATTTTGATGATTTCCCACCTAAAAAAATAAAAATAAAATAAGATAAATAAATTAAATATTAATAAAATCAACTGCTACAAAAAAAATCGCGCACAGAGTTTTCCGTACAAACTACAATTCCCGAATGGAGTCTCGAAGATTTTTCCGAATTGAAAAAAAAGCATTGTTTTTTTGTGACGTAGTAAACAACAAATTTACTGTTTTCAGATTTATTCCTATACTTGTGCTAAAAGATTTATGCCAAAAAAAGGGCGTGCCAGACTTTTACTGACTAACGCTGGCCTCATACATCCGGAATGGGCCTTTGGATTATCAGCATATTATATACCTGAATTCATATTATTAATTCAGAAAGACCGGAATACCATACAATATCAGTAAGCTCCACACACATTCTGATTTTTACAGATTATGAATTTCTTAGATCTGTAAGTATGATACTGATGCGCATTCTGAATTCCGTATCGGAATATTAAAATTATTATTTCATAACGCGCGTATTCCCATTCATTTTAATAGAGCGACACATGCATACTGAAATCAGATTATGAATTACTAGCTTCAGTCAGCGGCTTCGCCCGCGTGAAAGTATGTTTCACCCATGTTTCACCATACGTACTTTGGAACACCGTTTCATCCCCTTAGGGGTTGAATTTTGGAAAATCGTCTCTTAGTGCTCGCCTACATCATAAAAAGAAACCTTGTGTAAAATTTCACGTTCCTAGTCCCAGTAGTTTCGGCTATGCGTTGATATGTCAGTCAGTCAGTTTCTCCTTTTATATATATTATGAATTATTTCGGTTGTCACTGCCAAAAGCAATACGATTAGTACTAATTCTTCATCCATAAAGACGTTTGCATGTGCCGAGAATCACGACACTACAGATCAATCTGAATTTTTAAGACCTGTGTGAGACATGGTGTCGGAATTTAGATTATAAATTTCAGATTATGGATCCAGAGAGCCGATGTAGGAGGCCAGCCTAAAACCCACCTTTGTTCATTAAGGTCCTAACTTCCGAGCAGTGTTATAAAACAATGACTTTCTGAAGCTTACTCCTCGGTAACGGATAGGTCAATAGGTTTGAAAAAAATATATGTTTATATGTTTATTATAGATTCATGTACAACATTATCAACATATGAATTTTTCGTAAGAATAATAAAACAACATGATATTTTTTCGCTTGTTTTCCCTACTCCTTTCAAACGGCTTTGATCTTTAGAAATATGTTAACACAAAAAAATAGCTGATAAGTGTTATTCAGAAAGTGCATAGCATATGTAAATAAATCAATATTTCGCAAAGAAATTGTATTTAAAGGTCAGCGGGGCTCAACAGATGTTCTAAGAACATACGCCTTAATTTTCCTTTTGCCTTCTAGAGCCACGACAATTCTTTCAGCAGCAGCGTGAAGGAGTAACAAACATATACACACACGCGTACTGTTCCACGCGCACCTCAGGGAGATGTCAGCAAATCGTAGGGGCCCAGCAGGGTCGAAGCCTACTGGGGCCACGGGTAGTGTGAAAGCGAAGCCCGGGGCTCCGGGATGAAGGCAAAGAAGGAACAGGAGTGGGTTTTCAGTCAATAAAAGTCTGACACTATCTTCCGCTCCACCCAAGAGCGAGATTTGTTATTAGATGATTTTCCCGCATAAAAAAACACACACATTTATATAAATAAACTTTCACATATATATAATTTTATTTGTGTAATCTTAAATTTACACAATGCTGAATATTAATATCTTTCAATCTTGAGAAGGGTCCCATTATAATCACTCACTGACCTACTACTCCACCTTTCATACTAATATCCAATCCCATTAAAATGGAACCAAAGCCAACGGCGTTCATTTGGCACTTAATATTAATTGAATTACAATCAATTATTATAATATCCTTAACAATACATGCGCAACAAAGCTAAAATCCTTTCATCTAGATGTAGGTTCATGGAGTATTGAAATTTGGGCAGCGATGTAATCATTAATTTGTATTAAGGAATTAATTTTGTCGACCGTTAAGATTGGGTTGACGGGCGTATTCTGTGGCGTGAATTGTTGAATGAGAGTTAATTAATGAAAATTCACTTAGACTGTAAAACCTTTGGGAACTTACAAGTTAGATAGAGAACTAAATAACTCGAGTATTACAAGTGGAAAAGAATAAGTTGGATTGACACTTTGTACTTAAATCGCGGAAACTGTTTTTAGAGTTCTATATCTCACTTGTCAAAAGCATAAGCATAAGAATAATCAGCCTTTAATGTTCCCACTGCTGGGACTCAGGCCTCTTCTCTCTAGGTGAGGAAATTGGCCATGGATGTCACATGTCTCAACTCATAAGTCGAAGCCGTTACTTGTCAAAAATGTAACTTTAATTAGGTCCACTTTGTTGTCCATCTGTTCTTCTGTCTAGACCCTTTTTCTCAGGAAAGCGTGCAAGTATCAAGCTGAAATTGATACGAAATACTCAATAACAGCGAAAAAAACAAAATTCTAAGTCAACGAAATCTAAATATATTATATATGGCCGTATACAGTCCGTTTAGGCACATATTTTGACAGTCGCCAGAAAATTCAAACCTATACTTATGGTACTTTCCGTTGATTTATAATCCTGTTTGGCGAGAAATAAGGTCTCAGAAGCACACGTCAAGGAAAAAGTCTGAAAACTGTAAACTTGAAGTTGCATCACAAAATATTTACTTTTTTATCATTTCAGTTGAAAGTTGTCCACTGTTGGACATAGGCCTCCCCCAAATGTCGCCATGGCGACCGGTCCTGTGTGTCCCGCATCCATCGGATACCCGCGACCCTCAGTAGGTTATCTACCTTCCAACGCTGCCTGTTCCGGTACTGGTCGACACTCCAGAACCTTTCATCCCCATCAACCATCCGTTCTGCGAGCAATATGTGCCCTGCCCACTAGGCTGCCACTTAAGTTTGTCGATTCGAGCTACGTCGCTAACCTTATTTCTCCTGCGGATATCTTCATTTTTGATGTGATCACGCAAAGAAACTCCGAGTATAGCCCTTTCCATTGCCCTTTGGGTGACTTTAAGTCTTTTGATGAGGCCCATTATAAGCGACCACGTTTCGGAGCCATATGTTATCACTGGCAACACGCACTGGTCATAGACTTTCGTCTTGAGACACTGTGGTATATTACTTTTTGCAGTTCGAAAAAATCTTCGAGATACTCGTATAAAAATACAAGTTACTGTCGTCGTCGTTCCTCTCAGTATAAAATACTCGTCCCATCGTATCAGAATACTCATTTTAATACACATCACTACGTTTGTCATGAACGTAATGCATACAATGACATAATCGTTTCGAACAACAGACGGTTCGCATTTTACGCAAAATTTGTTTTTAATGTCGTATTGATTGCGAAGTTGTAATTACGACTTTATGTTTGCAATAATATAGCTTTATAAGCTATAATTTTACAATTTCATCACGTGAGCAAGTTCAAGCAGTAGGATAATTTTTATTAGAGGGTGGAGCTGCTGGAAGAAGCTAGTCTAACATAGTTTCAAAATATCAAGATGTAACAGTCGCACTATAATGACGTAAACTTGTTGTCAAGATAACAAAAACGATATTTATCTACAGCAGCGCCCTCAAATCTTATTACTATTTACTTTCCGCACAGACTCTAACATATTAATTTGTATGATCTTTCTTTTATTTACTGCTGTATACTTTTTGGATTTGTTTTCTTTTGTAAGACTTCAAACAATTTCACCGGCTTGGCGAACGTTAAGTGGGATTTTTTAGTGTGGTTTGGTAAAATGTTTCAGTTGTTGGGATTGTTCAAAAGAGTTCCACGGTTCTAAAACACAAAGGGCAACTGAAGGAATAACTTCTCCCATAGTGGGGCGAGAGGGAGTGTCAGTATTTTCTATGGCACGCATGTATATAAAAGTTACAAACATTCTGATTTTTTTTTTTAACTTTGGGAAATCAGACTTTTACAAACTAAAACCCACCCTTGTTCCTTCAGTTACCCTTTGCGTGCCAGAGCCACGGTAACGTGACGGGATCGCAGTCAAGCGCTAGTTTTAAACAATTAAAAAGAAAAAAAAAAAACTTTCGAACAATCCCTCAGCCCGCTCATATATACTTACGCTAAATCCTCTTTATGTTAACTCCTCGGACGCAGTTTAACTGCTGGCTTTTAATAAAAATAATTTACATAAATTAAATGCATTTATGTCCCGCATCTCTCTGCTTACCCTCAATATCCATCATGACGTAGTTTTCCACTACAATGCTTGACAACTTTCCCCGTAATTTTAAATCTTGTATTAAAATTGAATATTGTCGCACTATGTGAGGCCAATATGGAGGGTGGAACAAAAAGAACGGGCGTAGTGATGCAACTGCTGAAAATATATTTTTGGGAACATACTAATGACGGATTTTCTTTATATAATATATAATTCTTTGTACGTGTCAACCGATTTGGATGAAACTTTGTGTGATCTTTAATTGGGTACCTGGACGGTTTAAAATTAGCTTTTGGACACGAGATCATCTGTTAGTATTATTATAATACCTATTAGCTGTTACCAGCGGCTTCCCCTACGTGATAGTAAAATAATATCCTAAGGTATCCAATATGCTATTCAGGATATAATAATAATAATATTCCACAACTATCACACATCACCATCTAGTCCCAAACTAAGCAGAGCTTGTGCTATGAGTACTGGATAACTGATATACATACTTATATATTTATAAATACATACATAATAAAGATAAATTACACCCAAACACAAAACGAATGATTGTGCTCCTCACACAATCATTTACCCTGGGTGGGAATCGATCCCACAACCTCCGGCTTAGAAGTCAGTGCCACTAACCAATAGACCAACAGGCCAGTTAAATAATAATAATAATAGTAATACTTTATTGACACAAATCCTTACAACATGCTTAATATCAGTTAAGTTACAATAATTAAAGGCGCACAAAAGTTGACACCCTGACTCCTAAACCAGGAATTCCTGTGTCTTAGGAGTCAGTGGTCTACTGCTATTTGGACACTATAAACCCATATATAAGAATTTTTTGAGCTGGTAAGCTGATATTGCACTAAATCATATATTATTAGGTACATAGTAAAAAAAGAATTTAAAAAAATAAAAGTGAAAGGTTGAACAAAAGTTAAACTAAAAGTAAAATAACTGGTAAAATATGGTCTACCTATGTACTAAGTTTCATCGAAATTCGTTCAAGCGTTTGAGTCTGAAGAAATAACAAACAAACAACCACACGAATTTTCCTGGTAAAATATGGTCTACCCATGTGCTGCGAATTTTCGGCTTTATAATATTATAATGTGATTTGAACCATCTATTTTTGTTAAAACTTATAGAACAAAGCAAGTGCTTGAAAAGAGAGGATCATTTATCTGCTTCAAACACAACGTTCTTGACTTTTCATTCTGAAAATTACTTTTCGATCAACACAACACCTGAGATCTCTCTGCCTATGGTTCATATTACTTAAGATTGACACGCAACACGTATTTTTCTTCTACTCTGCCCTATCAACCATCACACTATAACTGACTTTCTTTTCTTTAAAATTGCTCCGCATACAATCCATCCATCTTTTCTTTGGTCACCCTCTCCCTCTCCATCTGTTCACAATGATACTCATTACTGAGACGTGATGATATCTTCATCATCATTTCAGCAAAAAAAAAACGTCCACTATTTGACATAGACCTCCCCCAAGTGTCGTTACAACGAACGGCCCTGTACATCTCACATCCATCGGATTACCACGACCCTCACAAGGTCTTCCGCAAAAACAACAAAATCCCGCAGAATAATCTAAATTTTACGGCAAGTTCAAATCTCCTACTGCTTCTAAGTTCCCTACCAAATCTCTCCCCAAAACAGATTTGAGGACAAAACTTTACTCGAATCCGAAATTGAGGCCACCTGGCCTCACTAAACCTGTTTCCCATCACTAAACGGTTCAATACCGGCTTACTGGCTCAGCGTGTGTGGCCGTTACTTATACGAATTAAGTTATTAACCAATGCAAATGAAGTATGGTAATGAAAGTGCGTTCGATAAGATTTTATGTGCAGTATCGAGTTTGTTACATGGTTGTTTTTAATTGGAGGCAGCGAGGATGAATTATCCTAGGGATTATTATGGTGGTTTCCTATCCGTACCAAATGACATAAGAAGAAAAAATCTATTTCCATAAATGCAGGCACAGTTTGCTAATTTCTTACATGAGTAAGAAATAAGGAGGATAATGATATCCTCCTTCGTCAAGATGAACGTCTATGACCTGTGCGTATTACCAATGATGACATATGGCTCTGAAATGTGGTCACTCACAATGAGCCTCATCAGAAGGCTCAAAGTCACCCAAATGGCAATGGAAAGGGCTATGCTCGGAGTTTCCTTGCGTGTTCACATCAGGAAAGAAGATATCCGCAGGAGAACCAAAGTTACTGACATAGCCCGAAGAATCATCAAACTTAAGTGGCAGTGGGCAGGGCGCATTACTCGCAGTATATGGCGTTGTAAGGTTCTGTAGTGGCGATCGCGTACTGTAAGACGCGGCGTTGATAGGCCTCCTATAAGGTGGACCAATGACCTGGTGAGGGTTGCTAGAATCTGATGGATGCGAGACGTACAGGACTGGTCGTGGTAGCAAAACTTAGGGGAGGCCTATCTCCATCAGTAGACGTCTTTCAGCTGAAATGATGATGATCATTCTCCTGCCCTTTTTGAGGATGAGAAATCATCGCATTACTTCTCTCACTCAGAGTGGAGTGAGAGGGAATGTCAGACTTTTACAATCATGTCCCTTCCGTTAACCCTTTGCGTTCTATGGGCACGGTAGATTCACCTATAATATAATCATACGCCTATCTAACAAGCCAAATGACAAAACGAAACAAAAGTAAACGAAGAATTCTGAAGCCAACACTCACGTCACAAGCGTGTGTGGCCCTTAAAAACACGAATTAAGTTATTAAGAAAATGCAAATTGACTCAGCTAACGAGTTCGATCGATTCGACATTACGAACGAAATCGAATTTAATGTACATTACGGTTTTGTTCGGTAAAGCAACCTATTTACATATATATAACATATTACGGTTGGAGTTTAATGTACTTACCTGTATCAAATTGCTCGTGAAGCACCTTATCTTTGTAGGTACTTGTATCTTTGGGCTTATTTTGTTAATTTTGTTTTTATGTAAAATATTTATTGGCAAAAAATAAAAAAATTACAAGTGACTATATGATTCAAATAATTAAGTAGATGCGTAGATAAAATATTGCTATAATCATTAAATAAAATAATTATAATGAATGGGTAATTTTTTATTTAATTATCAACCGAGAATTAATATTTACATACGTTAGATATCTATATTATACAAAAGGAAAAACTGATTGACTGACATATCAATGCAAAGCCAAAACTACAGGGGCTAGGAGTGTGAATTTCCGCACAAGGTTTCCTATTATGATGTAAGCGAGCACTTTTTTTTTAGGTGGGAAAATCATCCAATGACAAATCCCGCTCTTGGGCGGAGCGAGAGATAGTGTCAGACTTTTACTGACTAAAAACGCACTCCTGTTCCTTCTTTGCCTTCATCCCGAAGCCCCGGGCTTCGCTTTCACACTACCTGTGGCCCCAGTAGGCTTCGGCCCTACTGGGCCCCTACAATTTGCTGACATCTCCCTGAGGCGCGCGTGGAACAATACACGCCGTCGACGACTTGGGTTCGGTCCGGGCAGTTATCGGACGGTCGGACGGCGAGCCACCCATTACTCTCCGTCCGCAAGCCCGCGCCTACGGTGGCCGGAAATCGGGATCGGAATCCCGGTGGCGGTTAGGGCGTAAGGACCGTTGCCTCACGCGATCGGCCGCCTCCTTTGCTAGCATTACTGCTTCGCAGAAAGAGGCGACCGCCTGCCACTCCTCCTCGCTCCGGACCATGGCCTGTACCAATGCCCGGCGCGAGAGATCACTGCCGCCGATCGCCCCCACGAGGACACGGCGTTGCTCTGCCCAGGCGGGGCACACGTCTACCGTATGCTCCACTAAGAGAGGATTTATCAAAATTCAACCCTTAAGGGGAGAAACGGTGTTCTAAAATTTGAATGGAGAAGCCTACCTTCGCACGGGCGAAGCCGCTGGCAGAAGCTAGTCTGCTTATAAACAACTTCACTTATAAATATTTTAGTTTCATACGTACAAACTACGTACTCGTACACTGGCGTGCCGTATTGATTTTTCAACAAAAACTGCCACACCGTAAACTGTCGTGCAAATTTTAGGCTAACAATTTCCATTTTGTATCAAAATCGATTGTTCGTTCGTCGACGGCGCGTACTGTTCCACGCGCGCCTCAGGGAGATGTCAGCAAACCGTAGGGGCCTTTCAGGGTCGAAGCCTACTGGGGCCAAGGGTCTGATTCTGTCAGAAAGACTCGGCCCTGGTACGAAAGGCAACGAAGGAACAGGAGTGGGTTTTTAGTCAGTAAAAGTCTGACGCTATCTCTCGCACCGCCCAGGAGCGGTGGATGTCATAAGATGATTTTCGGACAGAAAAAAAAAGATGGAAAATATCAAAATTTTCAACAGTTATTCGCAAAATATTTCTGGAAAGCTTTGTTACAGATGTAACTAAGTTTTGTATAAAAATAAGTCGAGTAAGCGAATGCAGCCTTACACTTGATATAAATCTACGGTAGGTCCTGTGCGGGATTGCAGACGCCGTCCGCTCATCCTATAAGGACCGAGCCCGAATCGCCGACGGCGCGTCAGCAAACCGTAGGGGCCCAGCGGGGCCATTGCCTGCTAGGGCCATGGGTAAAATTATGAAAGGAATATTCGTGGTCTTTGAACGCAAAAGGCAACTGAAGGAAAATAGGTGTTGTTTCATCAGAAAAAGTCTCGCCCCACCCAAGGGCGTAAAAAGTCATTAGATGACTTCCCACCTCAAAACAAAAACACTTAATATTCATGTTAGGTACAGAATAGTTTTCGCAGCAAGCAAGCTTAACTATGCCTGCTCGGGTAGCCTAGACAAGAAATACTTGATGTAACAACATTTTGAATACCTATGCTGTCATGGGCTCAAGTGATCGGTCATAAGAGGTTTTGTTCAACTATCTGAAGGTCTGACTGTGAATAGTTTACAAAGTAATTATCTAATATTATGCTATATCTCTGACGTATATGACAATATATTATCAACCCGATGTTTGGCGAGTATCGTCCCCTTACGTTGTTGCAACCACTACGGTCCGGAATAAGCGTTTCACCTCATCGTTTATACCGCATACATCGGAGGACTGGTACAATTTGCCTGCTGCGGTCTTCCCGTCCGATTATAATTTAGGTGTCTTCAAGGCTAAAGTGAATAGGCTCCTAATACATAAGTGCGCATCACTGCTTACCATCAGGTGGGATCGCAGTCAAGCCCTTTTTATATTGTTGATAAGTTCACGCTTGACGGATATCTCACCTGATGGAAAGTGATAATGCGGTCGATGATTGAGCGCGCCTACCTAGAAGTAAACTATTTACTTTTGACTTACAGGTTCCCGGAATTCCACTCCTTAGCTGTACGCACAATGAATGTGTTCCCAAAACGTTTTGGGCATATAGGTGGGATATCCACCATGTACCGGTGGCACATCGCCGTACGCCTGGTGGTCCGATGATGGAACGTGCTATGCGAAATTAGGCTACGCAACTCCAACGCACACTCCCCTAATTGCAACTGGTAAAAAACCGACTGGCTAGCAGTTCGGCGTCGATGCTCAAGACTTTGAAGCCTCGACTCGACGAGTGCATCATTGCCAATGATCCTCCTGGCTCGCCTCTCAATTGTCTCAAGTGCATCTAGCCGGTATCGGGCAGATACGTCCCAAAGATGAGAGCAGTACTTCATACTCGTTTGAACTTGCACTTGATAAAGTTTGAGTAGCTGTTCCGGCGTGAAGTACTGTCTGACCTTTTCGAGAATTCCCAGCTCTTTTGACGCCAGTTGAGTCTTTGCTTCGATGTATGGTCCAAAGTTGAGAGTTGACGTCAACGTAACACCAAGACGATCAAGATGGTCGGCTATCGGCACGGTTACACCCCGGAAAGTTGGAGCAGGGCTGAATTGGTTCCTTTTAGCGGAAAATAGACGAGCCTGGGTTTTAGCAGCATTGAACCTGACCAAATCGCTCCATTCAGAGACTGCCTCCAAGGATAAGCTTAAGATCTTAACCATAGCCTCTCGGAGAGACTGGACCCACTAGCATTCGTGCTGGATATGTAACTCTCAGTAACAGTCCTGTCGTCTGTTTAACCAAGGTACCGGGCTAGAGTCCTAGTTTATATTATTAAAAAAAATATATAACACAGCTTATTATCCATAATGTTTGAAATATTCTTCAACTAAAACACATGATCAGGAATTTTCTACACTACTCTTTAGATGGACCTTTAAAGCAGCTTTTAAATTCTAAAACCTTAATGAAAACGTCGCAATTAAATGAGTGAACTGCAACCATTTTATATATCCAAGAATGCAGCGGCGAACGCACTAATGAAATCATATGATCATGATCACACAGAAATGCAATACGCAGGCGTTTTTTTATCGGTTAATCGGTATCGATTAACATCCATATTTACATTCCGTATCTCGGTTAGTTCCCGACAAATAATTCTGATTGCGATCGATCTATCCCAAGGCTTTCATGTCACTCATAATCGATTAAAGTGGATAATTGGTGAGCGTTGCTTGGTTATTTTGCACGTAAGTTTTCGTCTCGTTTGTGGAATAGGGCCCATTAGTTTTAACGTAAGTGTATGGTTTGTTGAACTGTTGAGCTAGATTTTGAAAGGGCATGTAATATACTATCTAGTTGTTGCAATATTACTACACTGAGAATCAAAGCCTATAAATACATTGAAATACAAAATTGGTTTCAATAATATTACTTAAAATTATGTTAAGGATCAAATAAGGTGCAATAAGTTTTTGGTTATGCTACAGAGGAGCAGACGTTTGTTATTGTTGCTTGTTGTGCAGCTAAAGGCATATAAATTGTACAACCAGCTCAGGACGAGGATACTGAAATCAATTGAGTATTCAAGGACTCTATTCTGGGTCATGGTCTCCCCGGATACCAAAATTCATTAAAATACGTTCATCTATTTAAACGTGAAGGAGTATCAAACAAACACACACATACATATAAACTTTTATCTTTATAGTACTAGTGCGTTAAGCTGCAATAGTTTTTCATTAAGCTGTAGAGTGGAAAACAAATGAGGGCTGGGAGACTCATCTGATGGTTAGTGGTTGTCCCCGTCTAAGAACATCTGCAATACAAGGCATATCACAGTTACGTTGCCTACCCATTTTGAAGAGGACCGTCTTCTACAATGAGGAGACGATGATATGACAACGAATAAAAATATTTATCATTATGATTATGAACAACTTTTATTATGTTATCAATGCTGGCATCACGAAAAAATTATGAGGTTCAGGAAAATTTAGTTACAATATGCAAATATAAATTCTATAGGACAGTTAATTTTGAGTTTCGAAATTTCAGGGTTGGTCCCATCCTAAATGCAATACGTAATGATGAGTATTGTGCCTTTAAATATATTTTTGTATTGCCGTCTTTCTTCACATTGTATGTTTGTTTGAATTTATTAAAGGAAGTCGTAAACCAAACAGAAATCAAAACAAAGGAACCATCTCCGACACGAAACATCTACAGACTGTCAAAGATGACTCAATAACAACAACAAATGAAAAGATAAAAGATACCATTCTTGAACTTGACAATGTCCGCGTTCTTGACCTTTATTACATCAGAGACATTGACACTGCACACAATATAATCGGTGATGTAGATCTGAACGATATCATTTTCACGTCCGAACTGAGAGAGATCAATAAACTGATTGTTATGGGAAGGTGATGGAAATTCATGATGATTGCTATGAGTTTGTTTTGACAGGTATGGTGTTACGTAAGGAGTGATGCTAGTATGCCGATAAAGGTATTATATCCGATATACGCGCGAGAGGTTAAATTGGATCTGCATAATTTGGCACTTTGGTAATAATTGACATTATAGGAGCAATGGGAGCAAATATCGAAACGTGAGCAAGACGCTTGAAATAAGACTATTTTTACAAATGAACTCAACTTGTTATTCTGTATGTCTGTGTATAGATCTATTAAACATTTGTCACTAAATTGTTTTCTTTTTTGTGTTTCAGGTAAGTTGATGACCTACTTAATATAAGTAATCGCGTTCGAAAACAGAAAGGGGAAGTACCTGTCAATTATTATTATTATTATTGATAGGCCCGCGTTGGACCACTATGTCACCTAATGGTAAGCGATGATGTAGTTTTCCGCTACTACACAAACTTTTCCATTCAAATTTTGTTTATTGAATTAAACTTCATCCAACACTAAGGTATCACTGTTGTTTTTAACACGTTCCGAGACACTTGAGTATTTGCATATGTTATGATGATATGAAACTTCAAAATCCCATACATTTTGTCATACCGTCTACAGCCGTACTACCATAATACATATATATTTTTAATTTTTTGATATAACAAACACGGCTACAGACGTGGACGTCATTGTACTTGCACGGCTCAGTCTACGTCTGTCGGCGGTGTGACTGAGTTATTTTGGTGCATAAGCACTGTGAATGTGTGTGTTGAAAAATGACTCGAAAAGAGTTTGCCGTGATACCCACAAATGAATGACGTCGCGTGATGTGGCACTAGATCATATGCTTCCTAGGAATACTATGCGCAAGCAACGGCTACCGCCGATTTGCCATAGTCGTACTGTCCCGTAACGATATACCGAGATAACGTCAAGAGGCGGTCTGTCCCGGAAAGTGTTAAGATTATGTAGCATCACAGAAAAATCCATCAATGTACTTACAGAGTTAATATTCGTAATTAAAACCCGACCCTCAAAATATTAGAATTCCAATTCCCATCATCCGAAACGCGTTACAAAATTTCACGTAGAACCAGATAACCATCTTTCATTTCCGTAACAAGACTATCTTAATCTTTCAATTCTATCCCATCGAGTATTTCTTAACTAAACAAATTCCCATGATTTATATCATTGCACAACTGGAGTATTAAATCATCCTACAGAACCGACTTTGAAAAATATAACGAATAGACCCTATTCTATTGTTGGTTGTTGTGCAGCTAAAGGCATATAAATTATGAAGCCAGCTTAGGGCCAGGATAGAGAGACTCAATTGAATATAGGAATGATGTTTAAATGTCATATTTATTATCGTGGTAGTTTAAATTTTGATCAATGTCGATGTATTGTTGACTGGTGATTTGGTGCTTACTTAATTTGAAGAGGATCGTTGTGCAGCTTAAAAAAAATGTTTTATAAAAGCACTAACCAGCGGCTTTGGTCGCATGACAGTAAAAAATATCCGAATGGAATAGGAACGCGCGGGATAAAAACGTATAAAAAATAACAAACATACATACACATATGTACATACAAACATTCGTCTTTATTTTAGTGTGATGTAATAAAATTGATGGTTAAAACCGGAATCGACGTAAAAATTGTACCTAATTAAGATCAACAACTAAAATCGCTTTCTCTCGTTCGGAATCATCAAAATCTACTAAGATTAGAATTAATAAGAAAGTTATTATTTTCTCACTTATTCCACAAAATAATTACGCATGTTACTAAAAAAAGTTATGAGTTTACATGTGGATGGATGGAGAGGGAGAGGGAGACCAAAGAAAAGATGGATGGATTGTGTGAAGAGTGATATGAAAGAAAAGGAAGTTAGTGATAGCATGACGAGAGACAGGGCAGAATGGAAGAAAAAAACGTGTTGCGCCGACCCCAAATAACACGGGACAAGGGCAGGAAGATGATGATGATGATGAAGTAACATCAGTGCTGAAACACCATAAATGAGACTGGCTATATCTTCCAAACTAAGAAACAATCCTGTATTAAGATACAGGATTGTTTTTTGTTGCCGTTCTCTAAGGAGAACGGTATAAAACCGAATTCCTTTTTTCACAAATCTATTCATTACTAGGTGACCCGGCGAACTTTGTAACGCCTAATAGTAAGGATAATGCCATCTACTGGCATTACCAGAACAGCATAATTCATTTTATAATGAAATTTTATCTTGAGATGGCGTTGTATTTGGTGATTTATTTTTTCGTGATTTTTTCTCATCGTCTAAACCTTCCCTGGACTATCTCGAATATTTCAAAACCAAAATTAGCCAAATTGGTCTAGCCGTTTTTGAGTTTTAGCAAGACTAACGAACAGCTATTCATTTTTATATATATAGAGATTATAAAAACAATTTTAAAAGAAATAAAATTTGTACCCAAGTCTTTGCATATCTCAGAATCACAAGCAGAAAGCATAAAATTTGTCGTCTCTCTCCATCGCCTATCTCCTATGACTTTCACCGCTCCCAAAGCAAACTCACGGGTATAGATGTCACTCCTAGTGTTACCTTCAGCACTTCCTATTTCACAATAATTTATATTATCGATACACTTAGCGGCTTCTCTTTGATAACTGGATAGACTAAGTGTTATGTGACCATTTACTTGGTTTTACTCAGTTAAAAAAGGCATTATGGCTGACGATACCGTCAAATTATTTATATCAGAAGTAAAGGTGAGATCTTTGCCCAGCATTGTGTGATTCTGGATTGAAATGGTGATGTTTTGGGTTTTTTTTTTTGAGGGGGAGGTTCCTTCAGTTGTCGCTCTGATGACTCTTTCGAACAACCCTGGGTATGTTGCGAAATTTTAGAACTGCAGGGCCAATGCTGCACGCGGGCACCCGTCGCGTGGACTATGCGCATGTATCTTGTGCGGCAGTCCCCGTAGCGGAAACCGGATTATTACCTGCGCAGTGTCGCTAGTACAACTTTAACGGTGTGCATGTAGTCGTGTCGATGGAGAACTTTAATCTCTTATTACGTAGCAAAACGGGCGCGGGGCGCAACTGCCCGCGACGGTGCACTTTTGTATGGGACGGCGCGGGTGACCGCGTAACGTAGCGTCGGCCCTTAGACGTTGTCTCAACATCTTGAGTTCTTGCGAGTTGATTTGAAATTAGAAATCAAATATTAAACTATTTTAAAAAGTTAAAAGCGTTTTTCAATTCACGTTGAAATTTTATAATGTAAATCCCTAACTTTATAAAACAGTAGATATGGTTTTAAAAACTATAGATATGGTTTTAAAAACTATCTAAAGTAAAATTGCAACATTTTTCTGTTAAAGAAACTGAAAAACGACAAACATCATCAGCAAAAATTAGGCCGAAATGAAAAATATGCCAAAAATAAACACATACAATATAATTATTAATAATAATTCATAAAATAATGGTAATAAATAATAATTCATAAAAAGAAGCTATCTGTCTCTCACTATTATATGCAAGCAAAAGTGTCGTATAAATCAATCAGTACAAAACTAGGAAAATCAAATCAAGATACTAATCTAACATCAATAGTCCAAATCAATAATAAAGTCATAAAATCTAAAGTTATATTCCAAAAATGTTGAAATGTAGATTAATATCTCGAATCTAATATTATTTATTCGATAACAACTGCCTATAAAGAAGCGGAAGCTGACATCATAAATTATAAAAAAGATATAGAAGTGAAATTATGGAAAGTTATCGATTTGATACTTGAATATAATCGATTTCATATATCGATGGTTATTTGGTGCATTCATTGTCGATATTTGTACTTCCTAAGCTTAATTGGTTTAGTTACTGGGGCGTTACAATTTGATAAAATTAATATTTTCTTATGAAATTTAATTAAATTCTTAAATATAGTTATTTATTTACAAGAATTCCGCCTCTCAAAAAAATTAAGCTAATTGCACATTCCAAGGCATACTTACATGCAAGAAACTCCATGAATACTCTTTAAAACCATGTTATGCATTACAAAAGTCCTGGTTAGGTACATATTACCTACTTTTAGATGATTAAAAATATAAAAGATGTAATTTGAGCCATAAAGAGAAAAAAATACATAGTTTTTCTCATTTAAGACCATCAGATTAGTAAGTTCAATCATTAATTTTCCTTCTACGGTTTTATAGTCAAGTAACTCTATCATGCTCACCTTTTTCTGAAAATCCAATCCAGCTTTTTAAATTGAAAACAGCCAGCTAGTCTAAAACAATATTAACCTTAGTAAATCCAGGATAAAATCTAGAATGCATTAGATATGGTAGACTGAATCCGTTGCAGAGCTGAGCGATGAAATTTATATATCTGTACAATGTTTGGTTCACTGCATCAGTGCAGTTCAGACTGTGGTGGAGATCTGACATCTTGTTAAAACTTTAATATGATTTGCTTTGCATTGTAAACACCTAGGTTTGGCATGGTTTTATAGCAAACATTTGTCACTAAATTGTTTTCTTTTTTGTGTTTCAGGTAAGTTGATGACCTACTTAATATAAGTAATCGCGTTCGAAAACAGAAAGGGGAAGTACCTGTCAATTATTATTATTATTATTGATAGGCCCGCGTTGGACCACTATGTCACCTAATGGTAAGCGATGATGTAGTTTTCCGCTACTACACAAACTTTTCCATTCAAATTTTGTTTATTGAATTAAACTTCATCCAACACTAAGGTATCACTGTTGTTTTTAACACGTTCCGAGACACTTGAGTATTTGCATATGTTATGATGATATGACACTTCAAAATCCCATACATTTTGTCATACCGTCTACAGCCGTACTACCATAATACATATATATTTTTAATTTTTTGATATAACAAACACGGCTACAGACGTGGACGTCATTGTACTTGCACGGCTCAGTCTACGTCTGTCGGCGGTGTGACTGAGTTATTTTGGTGCATAAGCACTGTGAATGTGTGTGTTGAAAAATGACTCGAAAAGAGTTTGCCGTGATACCCACAAATGAATGACGTCGCGTGATGTGGCACTAGATCATATGCTTCCTAGGAATACTATGCGCAAGCAACGGCTACCGCCGATTTGCCATAGTCGTACTGTCCCGTAACGATATACCGAGATAACGTCAAGAGGCGGTCTGTCCCGGAAAGTGTTAAGATTATGTAGCATCACAGAAAAATCCATCAATGTACTTACAGAGTTAATATTCGTAATTAAAACCCGACCCTCAAAATATTAGAATTCCAATTCCCATCATCCGAAACGCGTTACAAAATTTCACGTAGAACCAGATAACCATCTTTCATTTTTTCTTTCCATCTTTAATTTATATTATCGATACACTTAGCGGCTTCTCTTTGATAACTGGATAGACTAAGTGTTATGTGACCATTTACTTGGTTTTACTCAGTTAAAAAAGGCATTATGGCTGACGATACCGTCAAATTATTTATATCAGAAGTAAAGGTGAGATCTTTGCCCAGCATTGTGTGATTCTGGATTGAAATGGTGATGTTTTGGGTTTTTTTTTTTGAGGGGGAGGTTCCTTCAGTTGTCGCTCTGATGACTCTTTCGAACAACCCTGGGTATGTTGCGAAATTTTAGAACTGCAGGGCCAATGCTGCACGCGGGCACCCGTCGCGTGGACTATGCGCATGTATCTTGTGCGGCAGTCCCCGTAGCGGAAACCGGATTATTACCTGCGCAGTGTCGCTAGTACAACTTTAACGGTGTGCATGTAGTCGTGTCGATGGAGAACTTTAATCTCTTATTACGTAGCAAAACGGGCGCGGGGCGCAACTGCCCGCGACGGTGCACTTTTGTATGGGACGGCGCGGGTGACCGCGTAACGTAGCGTCGGCCCTTAGACGTTGTCTCAACATCTTGAGTTCTTGCGAGTTGATTTGAAATTAGAAATCAAATATTAAACTATTTTAAAAAGTTAAAAGCGTTTTTCAATTCACGTTGAAATTTTATAATGTAAATCCCTAACTTTATAAAACAGTAGATATGGTTTTAAAAACTATAGATATGGTTTTAAAAACTATCTAAAGTAAAATTGCAACATTTTTCTGTTAAAGAAACTGAAAAACGACAAACATCATCAGCAAAAATTAGGCCGAAATGAAAAATATGCCAAAAATAAACACATACAATATAATTATTAATAATAATTCATAAAATAATGGTAATAAATAATAATTCATAAAAAGAAGCTATCTGTCTCTCACTATTATATGCAAGCAAAAGTGTCGTATAAATCAATCAGTACAAAACTAGGAAAATCAAATCAAGATACTAATCTAACATCAATAGTCCAAATCAATAATAAAGTCATAAAATCTAAAGTTATATTCCAAAAATGTTGAAATGTAGATTAATATCTCGAATCTAATATTATTTATTCGATAACAACTGCCTATAAAGAAGCGGAAGCTGACATCATAAATTATAAAAAAGATATAGAAGTGAAATTATGGAAAGTTATCGATTTGATACTTGAATATAATCGATTTCATATATCGATGGTTATTTGGTGCATTCATTGTCGATATTTGTACTTCCTAAGCTTAATTGGTTTAGTTACTGGGGCGTTACAATTTGATAAAATTAATATTTTCTTATGAAATTTAATTAAATTCTTAAATATAGTTATTTATTTACAAGAATTCCGCCTCTCAAAAAAATTAAGCTAATTGCACATTCCAAGGCATACTTACATGCAAGAAACTCCATGAATACTCTTTAAAACCATGTTATGCATTACAAAAGTCCTGGTTAGGTACATATTACCTACTTTTAGATGATTAAAAATATAAAAGATGTAATTTGAGCCATAAAGAGAAAAAAATACATAGTTTTTCTCATTTAAGACCATCAGATTAGTAAGTTCAATCATTAATTTTCCTTCTACGGTTTTATAGTCAAGTAACTCTATCATGCTCACCTTTTTCTGAAAATCCAATCCAGCTTTTTAAATTGAAAACAGCCAGCTAGTCTAAAACAATATTAACCTTAGTAAATCCAGGATAAAATCTAGAATGCATTAGATATGGTAGACTGAATCCGTTGCAGAGCTGAGCGATGAAATTTATATATCTGTACAATGTTTGGTTCACTGCATCAGTGCAGTTCAGACTGTGGTGGAGATCTGACATCTTGTTAAAACTTTAATATGATTTGCTTTGCATTGTAAACACCTAGGTTTGGCATGGTTTTATAGCAAAAAGTTGAATCTCATATAACAGTATTTACCTTTTTAGGGTTTCGTAGCCAAATGGTATAAAACGGAACCCTTATAGATTCGTCATGTGTCTGTTTGTCCGTCCGTATGTCACAGCCACTTTTTTCCGAAACTATAAGAGCTATACTGTTGAAACTTGGTAAGTAGATGTATTCTCTGTGAACCGTATTAAGATTTTCACAAAAAATAGAAAAAAACAATAAATTTTGGGGGTCCCATACTTAGAACTGAAACTCAAAATTTTTGTCTTCATCAAACCCATACGTGTGGGGTATCTATGGATAGGTCTTCAAAAATGATATTGAGGTTTCTAATATCATTTTTTTATATCCTGAATAGTTTGTGCGAGAGACACTTCTAAAGTGGTAAAATGTGCCCCCCCCCCCCCGTAACTTCTAAAATAAGAGAATGATAAAACTAAAAAAAATATATGATGTACATTACCTTATAAACTTCCACCTGGTTTGAACGAGATCTAGTAAGTAGTTTTTTTTAATACGTCATAAATCGTAAACCGCAATTTACCTTTCAAGTTTGTACGGAACCCTCAGTGCGCGAGTCCGACTCGCACTTGCCCAGTTTTTAAGTATCCACTTTTCGTGTACTTTCGACTTTATTGATTCTGATCTCTGAATTATAATGTTAATGTTTGTTCATTATGTGCGTGTATGTGTAAATGTTTGTCATGTCAATGACCATGTTCTGAAATAGGATATAATTTATGTACGATATGTCTATATCCTAGGATATGTTCTCTAGGTATGTTCTCTTGGAATGATTTTCTAATTTTACGCGAGCAAAGCTAGTAAGACATATTTTAATCAGCAGTTAAATAAAAATAAACATAAAAGTTATCATAAAATTAGCTATTAACACTAAACAAAACTAAGTATAAATAAAGGTATATAAAATACACTTAGGCGTCAATTTACCTACTTCGATTCGGATTGTATCAGAATGACTATTTCTCCATATTGATATTATTCGAAAACATGCCCTGAAGACTAGCAGCATTGCCTTGATTAATGGCAATTCTGCTACTCTTTAGATGAAAAACGAGCCAGCCCACATGTCACGCAAAGTGTTGATCAGTCGGCGTGAAATATATTTAACAGTCGGATCCTACGACCCAATCATTTTAACCCCAAAGCTCAATACTGTAATCTATTACTTATAATAAATCTGTAGAAGTAAAAATGCTGTACATTGAAAATATCAAAAAAATAAATGACTGGGGTGTTACTAAACCGACACCGAACCCAAAAATGTGATTTATAAAATTTTTGTCTGTCTATCTGTCTGTTTGTTCAGGCATCACGCAAAAACTACCGGTTCGATTACGATGAAACTTGGTATAATTATTCTTTAATATCCTGGGCACCACACTGGGTACTTTTTATCCCGGAAAAGTATATACAATAAAAAACAAACTTAATTTTGCGGTTTGATCCCTAGACCCGATTACTGTACCAACCGCAAATAATAAGTTTAAATTGTCGTAGGTTACGTCACCCACAGTGGAGTTCACTAAGGGGCGCTGCACACGGCTAAGATACTATAATATTTTATCTTAAGATACAATATCACTTGCCATACAATTCAATGGCATTAAAATTGTGTTTAACTTGATATATTACTTAGGCTTTGTTTCATCGCAATCGGTTGACTATATCGAAAGATACCTATAGGTACTACATTCATTGACTGTTAGGCGGTACGAAGTTCGCCGGGTCAGCTAGTTACCAATAAGGTTACTGTATTTGCACTGCTTAAGAACCTCAACAGCTATAACGAAACTAAACTAAAAGTCTACCCACATATACAAATCTTCTTCCAGCTCACATAAAGACATGGCTAGTACAGTCCCTATTTTTTTCCTATTATCGACTATGGTGATGTGTGCTACTATGACCTGAATGCAGATCTCCTCAATAAACTTGACCGCCTTCTGAATAACTGCATTCGATTTGTGTTCAACCTTCGTAAGTATGACCATGTATCTGAGCAACGATCACTTTTAAAATTGTTACCCATCCGTCAGCGTAGAGCGCTAAGAGTCTTGACAACGTTGTTTTCTTTTCTGGATAAACCTTCTTCTCCTTCCTATTTGACTTCTCAAATTCAATTTCTTTGCTCTGTAATAATAAAAATCTCCGATCTACCAATAATCGCCTACTACGATGTCCCACACATCGCTCTGGGTTTATCCAGTCCTCCTTCTTTGTCCAGGCGATCTCCCTTTGGAATGCGCTCCTTCTGAACATCAGGATGGCTTCCACTCGATTCACTTTTAAGGTGAAGGCACGTGAATACATTCGCAGGATGTTGGTGTAATCATCACAGCGTTGATTTGTTGGATTCGTTTTTCATAATGACTTTGTTAATTTGTATGTATGTATCTAAGTATATATTTATTATTCTATTTCTAATCTAGTTTATCATTTTGTTGCACCTACCATGTTATATTTCTGCACCACCCTAAGGTCAACTGGTAGAAAATGCCTAAGGCATTAAGTCCGCCTTTGTACAGTGTTTCTTACTAGTGCATAAAGTTTTAATAAATAAATAAATATACAATATACATATTAAGACGGATGAAACGAAGCGAAAAAAATAAGGATAACTAAATTATTTCCTCTTTCTTTGTGCACACATAGTAAACATAGGTAGAAGAAGTTTCTTTGTAGTTATAAATACTTAAATATTACAATATCCCAAGTAAATTCTCTTCAACGTGATTATATTATATTCGAATCCCTATGGAAATCACGAAAAAGGATTCGTTGAGGTAAGACTACCACTTAAGAAATAAGTAATATAGACTTTCCTTACAGAAAGGAAGCAGTAGGTAAGATTATTATATTAAGTATTGAAAAATATGCTATTGTCTTAGGACACATTCACAGTTCGCGGTTATTTAATCAGATAAATAAAAATGTGCCTTACAAAATAGCTCGTATATCTAGATATCAGTTCTTTCGCCCTAAAGGCTTCAAAACCAATCTGGGTCATTTTTCCACCGATAACAGGATGCAGGTTCAATTTAGTCGCCTGTCACGCTCACCCAGTGTAGATATCGATATGTCTTGCTCTTTGCGTAAAGTCAAGTCTGTCTTGCATAATGCATTGACAAGAGTGAAAACAGAATTTTGTTATTTTCACTTACAGAAACATAAAGATTTAGAATTTGTTTTTCATAGTTTTTTATTAGTTGGCGTTAACGTCGAACAAAATGTTGATAGATATATTATTGCATAACTCCTTCTATTTTTAATGCATGCAGTTGCAGCCTTTAATTAAGGCCACACTATAAAATGTAAGAATACTGAATCTTTAGCATGTATAATGGTATATGCTTTGTTGGTTCTCCATAAATAAATAAATAAAACCAATTAGTAACTGATACCACCTCAAATTTTCCCTTCCGATTACGTAAAAGTGCATAATAAATCTGAATATAATTGCTACTAAAACAGGAAAATTAGGCTAAGCATATCAAATTCACAAACGGATTCTCCTATTCATATTTCTGAGTAGGAATTCTCTACTAATGTTAGAACGTCCGTACATCCATCTTGGGCAGACATTAATGATATAAATAAATCTGATTTTGATCTTCTGTGTGAAGGAAATAAGGTAAATATGGAACGCGTTGATGGTTAAGAGGTGTAGGATTTATTTGTCGCTTACTACCTGTCACAGCGAGTCAGGTTTTTAAATATTTACTCACATTTTGGGGCCATATTATATCCCTTACAGAAATAGGTTTATTTTCTATTAAGTAACTAAATCTGATATACACTTGAACTTTTTGTCACCATTGATCGATTGTAGATTAGTTTTTGCTGTGGTTTTATATCCATTTTTTTTTTGTTTAATAATTAAAATTTGGTTTTGGATAGTTTTGACCAAATCTTCATATATTTTTTTTAAGATAAATTAGCCCAAAGGAACATACTCCTTGTATAAAAAGTATCTTATATGCTATTCTAGGAAATGGTCTAACCGAACCGTGTACCTACGTAGTTTGGTAAAGGGGTGACCAAACGGTTGCAAACTAGCGTTCCAACCAAGGTGGCCTGGTTTATGTGTTTGGTTTGTGTTGCGGCTACATGGATGTAAACCATGTGCCAACACGTTCGGTGGTTAGAAAAACGTACAAAATAAACCAAGGGTATTGAAGGTCATGGATTATAACTGCTGTCTACACGGATTGAAACTAGCAAGGCCACTTTGGTTAGGACATTGGTTTGCAACCGTTTGGTCACCCCTTTAGTTTCATCGTAATCCGTTTAGCCGTTTGAGCGTGAAAAAGTTACAAATATACACACTCACAAGCTTTCGCCTTTATAATACTACTAGCTGCTGCCAGGGGCTTTGCCCGCTTGTAGTAGACATATCACCTATTCACCTACCGAATATGTTTACACAAAAAATGTCATAAAATCGGTCAAGCCTTTTCGGAGGAGTTCGGTAATCACACTATCACAATGTGATTACATACCAATTTTGGTTTGTTAAATAAAATATCTTTATTTAAAGTTGTATTACATTTGAGTTGGCCATCCTGTAGGTATCTCACGAGCGCGCGTCAATATATAATTTACATAAAAGCTAAAGACGCGCGCGCTCCTTATTTGCAACTACTATACCCAGTTATTCTTCTTTCTCTTCTTTTCTAGTGTTCCAATCATGTTACGTGGTCCAAACTTTGATAGATTACCTACCAACATTTGAAAACATACATTCAACCGAACATATAACCTCCTCCTTTTTGAAGTCGGTTAAAAATAGAAGCATTCAGACGAGCCATTCAATTTTAAATTGAATAGAAACGTTACAAGTCTTCAAGATTTTTTCTACCACATTTAGATTAAAATGTCATCAATCAAAATCATTCCTACCCTGAGCACCTATTCAAGTCACACAACCATTTCATTCATTCATTGGCCTAATCACGACTGTTGAAGGAATGACATTATCGGTCGCTGACCCTGGTTTCTCCTTGAAATAGCCAACCCTAATACCGTTAGGGCTATTTTCAGCACACTGATCCAAAATACGATTATAAAACTAACCAAAAATATCGATTGCTGGACTCGAAAGCGTTTGATCTAATTATATAAGGCTATGAAAATCGAGCATAAATCGCACTTAATCGATACGGAGCTTTTGATCTGATAATCGATTTTAAAACGATTTTCATAGTGTATCCCGGTGTTTGTTTGGGCGAGTGATTTATTAGTTCATCTCCGGCTATTTCAATATCAAAACTTTGTTTTAGATGTGAAGGTTAACATATGTAATTTGCTTTTAAAGAGTTGGAGATTTATAGTTCTTTTTGGTAAGTTATTGTTCAGTAAAGAATGGTTTTTATGTGTTTGGGATCATTGTTTCTGTTTTGATCTAGTCTCAATATTGGTATTAGTAATAATTTATTCTTCATTTTTATTCTATCTATGCTTTGAAACTAAAGATTATTGTTTTCTTTATATTCTTTGCATGTGTAGGTACTATTTCTTTTTAAACCTCTATTTATCTACACATTATCAATAATCTAACTACATATGTATTTTTTCTCCTTCTCTGTGAAATCCATCAAAATGTTGTCTGCAAAAACTGCCTATGGTTACACCATATTAATTTTAAGCTTCTACTCTATTTTATGGTGTATATTTATCTATCTATCATTTACATACCCAATGCTATGGACATAATTATTTTTGCCACTCAAAAGACTTTCTGCAAACTTTCTTAGAAGACACAGACTTCACTAAAACTCAATATATCTATGCCATAAATTCTCAAAGTCGGTAGTGCCTTTCAAAGTGATCACTATAGCAAAGTACCGGAACACGTCATACATTATCAATACAGTGTCAATACACTAAAGACCTTCGCCTACTTGTTACTTGTATATGCCAAACAATATCGTTGCCATAATAAAAGTGTATTTATCTGTCAATCAAATATATTGAGTGTCTTGTTGTGAGCAGTCGATGATTTTAATCGATAGTTTTTGCTTTTGAATGTAGAAGCAATGGTGGATGTTGTTAGTGATGATGATATAGAAGAAAATGAAATGGATATCGAAAATTTTGACACGTATGTTAAGGAATTTACATCCTTAACATACGTGTCGAATGATAATTATATAAATCAAGACATAAGATGAGATCTTGATGGCAAAGAAATTAATGCAATTACTGTAGTAATAACGTAATTGCGTAGTTTACTCAATACAAATAATTTTGCAGTGCTACCTAAAATATGGGTTGGAAATACAAGTTCAAGACCAAGGTTACCTCAACCCCAAGGGTCAGCCAGCATGAAATCGATACAGATCAACAAGATAATTTAAACAATATCGATAGAATCGAGATATAAATTGAAGTGAAACACTAGAGCTGCGTGTGGGCTACTCGACATTACTATCGACATGTATCTAGGTTGTGAATGTTGTCCAAAATTGCTTAAACGGTTCCGTATTTGATATCAAATTATTTGTAACGGTATCGAGAATAAATTATGAGTAATAGCAGTGGACAAATATCGTAATGGAGTATTTTTATGGTTTGTATGTAAATATTCTAACTGTACTAGTTATTATGATGATGGTGTTATTATATTCTGTCTATCATTTTTATTATGATTACTATTTTTATGACACTATGATTCCTGTTATAAAAATAAAGTTCAGTCGTTTATTTTACTGTTGTCATCTTTGTCACGAACATTAATCTAATTATTGTTGATTAGTTTTGGCAGTATATCGTTAGCCTAATTCACCTAATTCTTTATGTTCTAGTTTTTAAGCACTGTCATTGTAATAATATTAGATGGTTAAGATAACATCGTTGGATATAATATCTTCTTTACTGTGATCGCCTTTCATACTCGTACCATTTCACTTTCATCGTCATTGAATATGCTTGATCAAAGAAAATCCTTTTCAGAAGGGCATCAAAAATCTCTCAAATATTTACGAGCAAGACGAGTCCCAGACATTCTTCAATTAGTCCAATCCCATAGTCCAATTATCTGGGCCACTTCTAGCAAATTCGTTAGCCATTTCTAAGAAAGTGCTCCCAATATTGACCCAATAATTATGTCGTTTTGGAACCGGTCGCTCGCTACAATTACTTGAGTCAAAGGTTAATGGGATATGTGTTTCTGTTTGTGCTAATTTAGTAATATCTACACACGTTGGTGCGAAGATGACTGGTCTTGACTGGTATATATTTTGTTCTCCTTTTGAGTAACTTGAGCTAAAGGCTTGGCTTGGGCTTTTAGGTAGTTGTAACTAGTTATATTCTATATGGACTCTTTCCGCTACAAAAGGCATACTCCAGATCATACTTTTGGCAATGAGCAAAAAACCCGTCATGCTCCCCAGACACCCCATCATCTTTTGCATATTACAATTGTATGTAATATGTACCGACTGAATTAGTACATACTAAAAAAAAATATATACCTTAACAGGTAAACAGGCTTGTACTTAACAAGCAACTGAAATAATTCAGTAATTCAGTATCCATAAGGCTTGCTGTGGAGCATCTCCCCAGAAACCCCAAGTAAAATTTGAATAAATGTTACATAGACATTTACTTGTTAGGCAAACAAGGGGTTTATAAAAATCTTACTCTTATTTTTACTACTGGATGTTCTGGCTGTTGCTACTTATATCTTATTACCTTTATTTTAAATTTATACTAAGTAAGGATCATCAGAAGACTTAAAGTCACCCAAAAAGCAATGGAAAGGGCTATGCTCGGAGTTTCCTTGCGTGATTGAATCAGGAATGAGGATATCTGCAGGAGAATTAAGGTCACCGACATAGCACGAAGAATCGCCAAACTTAAGTGGCAATGGGCAGGGCACATTGCTCGTAGAACGGATGGCCGTTGGTGCCGAAAGGTTCTGGAATGGCGACCACGTACCGGAAGACGTAGCGTTGGGAGGCCTTCTACAAGGTGGACCGATGACCTGGACCTGTACCATGACGTTTAAAGTAAGATTGTTTTATTCTTATTTCCAGTGCGGCTAAGAGATGGCGCTAGACAACCTGTATAGCTGTGTCTCTTACCCACACTGAAATAAGAATGAAACAATCTTACTTTGAATGTCATGGTAACCCCGATGGTAAGGGTTGTGGGAATCCGATAGATGCGAGACGCACAGGACCGTTCATTGTGGCGACACTTGGGGGAGGCCTATGCCCAACAGTGGACGTCTTTCGGCTGAAATGATGATGATGAAGGATCATTATCAAGTACGGTAAACAAACGGAAACGGTGATATCTAAACTTTATTTATTGTTGATCCGTAAAGTTTCGGCACGTGTTTTCAAAGGAGTGGGAATGGATTATACAGTGTGGAAACTTAAAGTGTCAACAGACGATTATTCCATCAATACCGTAGATATTGGAAAACTTTGAGTCGGCGGCGTTGAAACTTGTTGAATCAGGGATTCGTTATTCGATGAAATGGGAATTGTTTTCTAAAAGGGTTTAGTAATTATTGCCAACTGAATTGGGTCAATAGTCGAACTAATTTATTTTGAATTTGATATTATTGAACTGAATATTTACGTCACTATATCTTGTTTATATCTAACAGATAAAAATCTCGTGTCACAGTGTTTATTATTATCAAACCCGAAGCGGCTTTACTAATTTTTATGATTATTTAATGCATTTTTTCTGAGAATAGTTTGTAAAATATTTTTTACCCTGAACTGAACTATTTACTGTAATGAAATACGTATAGATCAGGTCCATTTTGACCTGGTTTGGTATGTTAATACTAAACTGCCGTAGCGTCTAGTGTTAATTAGGACCTGTTTACTCAGAGCGCTCTCAATTTTTTTTAATGGACACGATATTCAAAATAATTTAAAATGTAACATTAAATGGGCCAACAACAGAAGCCCGCAGGTTGAGCATAGCTGAGTAAACGTCACTCTGGTAGGCTCCTTTCAAATGTGCTTATCAGCAATAACCGATACATTAATGTAATACATCAAGTCCAAATCTAGACTGACCATGAGCTAGCTAAACCTGACTAGGTACCTAATATTTCACAATCAAAAACCCTAAAACGTCCACTTGACATACGTTTGAAACGTAGCAAAGCAATAACTCACGCTATCAGTAATAAGAATAAATGGTTAATCTAAGTGTATTACAGTAACCGGGTTCCTTCAATTAATTCTAACGACTAGTCCGGAATGACAAGCGGTTGATACGTTTTGTACTGTTTTCTTAATTAAAGACAGGATTACTGTGGTGTTTTTCTCTTGGTTATTTCGTTAGTGAATTGGGTTTTTTTTTAATTGGGTATTTTTGGGTACTTGCTGTTGTTCAAGGGAACATATTCTTGAGATAAAAAAGTATATCCTATAACGTGCTATTTCAGGGCATGGTCAAAACTATTCAGCATTTTGAACGTGAAGAAATAACAATCATAACCCTCCGTAGTCGGGTAAAAATAGACACAAACACGCTCACAAATTTTTGCCTTTATTAAATTAGAATGATTATTGTGTCCAGTTGGGTAGATCTAATTTCGAGAAAGAGGTCAACCGTCGAATCCGACTCGGCTGGGCAGCGTTCGGGAAGCTGCGCGGTATCTTCTCATCCAATATACCACAGTGTCTTAAGACGAAAGTCTATGACCAGTGCGTGTTGCCAGTGATGACATATGGCTCCGAAACGTGGTCGCTCACAATGGGCCTCATCAGAAGGCTCAAAGTCACCTAAAGGGAAATGGAAAGGGCTATGCTCAGAGTTTCCTTGCGTGATCGAATCAGAAATGAAGATATCCGCAGGAGAACCAAGGTTGCCGACATAGCACGAAGAATCGCCAAACTTAAGTGGCAATGGGCAGGGCACATTGCTCGCAGAACAGATGGCCGTTGGAGCCGAAAGGTTCTGGAGTGGCAACCGCGTACCGGAAGACGCAGTGTTGGAACGCCCCCTACAAGGTGGACCGATGACCTGGTCAAGGTTGCGGGAATCCGATGGATGCGAGACGCACAGGACCGTTCATTGTGGCGACATTTGGGGGAGGCCTATGTCCAGCAGCAGCAGTGGACGTCTATCCGCTGAAATGATGAATGATGAGTGTGACTAAACAACAAATAATACTAGCAAGCAATCTTTTTCTTAATTGTTTATTAAATGAAGCAGCAATTAGCATTACAAATATTAGTGTAAGGTAGAGTGGGGGCGGGGTGGGAATATCTCGCTATCTCATACACTAACCTGATGGCGGTGACGTCGGGCTTGCGGACGGCGAGCAATGTGTGGGTCGCCGTCCAACCGTCCGGTTACCGTCCGGACCGAGCCCAAGTCATCGACGGCACATACTGTTCCACGCGCGCCTCAAGGAGATGTCAGCAACTGTAGGGGCCCAGCATTGTCGAAGCCTACTGGGGCCACAGGTAGTGTGAAAGTGAAACCTGGGGCCCTGGGACGAAGGCAAAGAAGGAACAGGAGTCTGAACACTATCTCCCGCTCCGCCCAAGAGCATGATTTGTCATAAGATGATTTTCCCATCTAAAAAAAATGGCGGTGACGTCATCCTTTAGTATGTGCCTCCTTATTCTGTTACTTAACAGTTTCGCCTTCCACCAGACTTGAACTTACTTAATATTGAACGGATTTGAAAAAATCTTGAATAAAATTATATTTAAAAGAAAAAAAAATGAGTTTACTACCTAAAAAAATTGTGAATTAAAAATATATGATAATTAATATAATATACTAAGATAGGATAACCGGTCTGATTGATGTTACAAGGTAAGTAAATTATTAGGCTTAGGAATATTTTAACCTTCATAATGTTTCCTCATTAATATACGGAGAGCTGTGTAGACAGTTTGACGCCTCATTTACTGGTCTAAATGAAGCTAGAAAGATTTCAAAGTGCAAATAAGCTTTTTTAGGTTTTTTTTTCTAGGTGGGAAGATCATCTAATGACAAATCCCGCTCTTGGGCGGAACGAGAGATAGTGTCAGACTTTTACTGATTAAAAACCCACTCCTGTTCCTTTCACACTACCCATGGCCCCAGTAGGCTTCGACCATGCTGGGCCCCTATGTTTTGCTGACATCTCCCTGAGGCGCGCGTGGAACAGTACGCGTGGCCGGAAATCGGGATCGGAATTCCAGCGGCGGTTGGGGCGTGAGGACCGTTGCCTCAGGCGATCGGCCGCCTCCTTTTCTAGCATTACTGCTTTCAAGGAGGCGACCGCCTGCCACTCCTCCTCGCTCCGGTTTATGGCCTGTACCAAGGCCCGGCGCGAGAGATCGCCGTCGCCGATCGCCCCCACGAGGACACGGCGTTGCTCTACCCAAGCGGGGCACACCTCCACCGTGTCTTTCGGGTGGTCCACACAGTGGCGACACCCGGGCGTCGCTTCCGCACGAATCCGGTGCAGGAACTTCCCGAACTTACCGTGTTCGGTGAGAACCGCTGCGTCATGCGAAACGTGAGGACGCCGTGAGGTTTTTCCAACCACGCCTTCCCAAAGCGTTTTTAAGTGGCACTTTACTGACTGAAACCTGCCTGTGTTCTTATTTTATATGTATTTGCCTTTTGTGTTTCAGGATTTGTTTCCCTACACCGTTTTAAGAGCAGTGGTAATGAAATAAATGACACAAAGTAATCTCCTGGCTGGGTTTGAACCTGTGACCTACACACACTCGTAAGTCGGGCCGTTACCACTAGGCCACCACTGCTCTAAAACACTAAAATCAAACCGTTAATTAATCACATTGTTTTTGTCCAGTGCTAAGTTAAAGTGAGATACATTTTCACATGAAATACTTTTGCCAACAAATGCAGTTAAAAACTCGTGCGAACAGTCACACAGTTAGCTCCCATATAAATAACTCAACAGTTGATTTGTACAGTCGTAGACAAAAATATATTGATTTAAATTTCATGTACAGTAGTGCGGACATAGGCGGACTTAAGGCAACAAGGCATTCTCTACCCGTCAACCTTTGGGTTAGAAAAGACTACACTGTGGTAGGTGTGAACAATAAATAAATACTAGATATTTCAAATAGAGAACAGTGACCACTGAGAGCAGTGGTGACCGAGTGGTAACGACTCCGACTTACGAGTTGTAGGTCGCGGGTTCAAACCCAGCCAGGCGCATTACTTGGTGTAATTTATTTCATCACCACTGCTCTCAAAATGGTGAAGGAAAACATCGTGAGGAAACCAGCATGTCCTAGAACCAAAAAATTCGAAGACATGTTACATTCACCAACCCGCACTGGGCCCGCGTGGTGAGTTACGGCCCATTCCTTCTCCTAGAGAAGAGGCCTGAGTCCCAGCAGTGGGAACATTAAAAAGGCTGATTATGCTATTTCAAATGGATTAATTAAATATCATTAAGCTGTTGATCCCCGCATTAACGCCGGCGTTAACGCGCCATTGTCTTTCTATTGTGTCTCTAATTACGCACTCAAAAGGTTAAAATTAGGAGCTTATAATACTATAATACATATACCACGCCACGCCACGTATTTTAAAGTTTTTTTTTTTCGGTTAGTCAGTCAATTGATAGAATTAAATGGTTGGCATTTTAAGCATACACGTTAGATGAAGAGATAAAACTTTGAATGAATATGGAACAGCAATCTGATGACCAGGGACGGATCAGTCATAAAACTTTACCGGATTTCTGAGGTACGGAGGTGTCAACTTCCTGAGTAATTTCTGATGGAAAACGGAATAGCACTTTTTCTTGACCTGGGAATCGAACTCAGGACCCACGCTCAGCAGTCATAATCACAAGTCCAACGAGGCAGATGAGCTCTGTAAGTAATTGGTAAATGAGCCTAATCAAATGATGATTAGCTCATTATCATCATTCTTTCAGCCGAAAGACGTCCACTGCTAGACATAGACCTCCCTCAAGTGTCTTCACAATGACCGGTTCTGTGCCTCTCGTATCCATCGGATTCTTGCGACCCTCCCGAGGTGTTCGATCCACCTTGTGGGAAACCTACCTAGGCTGCGTCGTCAGGTGCATGAACGCGACTCCAGAAGCTTAATAGTGAGGGGGAACATCTTAATAGTTGAAGTTCCTCACTAATGCGTACTTTTATGACATCTTGATAACTAGAACCATCTTTAAGTCAAGAGTGAATAGGTTGCTTCTAGGCAAGCGTGCTCCATCTTCGACCACATCGTCGCTTTCCACCAGCCCCCAAGTCAAGTTCGGAGTTCGGAGTTCGGAGTTAGCCAAGTCGGCCACGGCTCCGATTCCTTTGTTCTAACGTCATCTCAACGCTCAGTCACGTGGTCAGAACAAAGGTATAGGAGGCGTGGCCGACTCGAGGCGATCGAAGAAAGAATCGAAACGAAACGGTCGTAACTTGGCTAGGCCTGCTGGTAAGATAGTGGTTTAGCGCGAGTTTACCAATAATAATAAAAAAAAACCATTGACATAGTTTTGCACATGACTATACCAACATACACATGTAATTTAATGGAATTTTTGTGTTTGAAAAATGAACGACAGCCATGTTAGTGGACGGTAGAGTTGGCAATTCAATTTCGGAGATATAGAGGGCAATATTTTTCAGGTGGGTATAGAAAAATAGATCGACGAGATTCATCGTGGATATTTCTTTTTCTGTCATCGTGGCATGAGTCACTAGCCGAGATATTATGGATATGAAATTTCAGATCTGGATAAGGATAGAAGCATTTTAAAATTATAAAGTAAAATAATAATAACAATATTATACTCGGCTGTCATTGTGCCGATTGTCGTGACCGCCAACGGCCATAAAGGCAAAAACTTCGACGAGCATCTGTCGAAGAGGTAAGTTTGTACGGAACCCTCAGGGCGCGACTCGCACTTGCCCAGTTTTTTTTCTTCTATTCTGTCCTGTCACCCGTCACGCTATCACTAATTGCCTTTTCTTTCATATCACTTCTTACACAATCCATCCGTTTTTTTTTGTGTCCCCCTCCATCCATCAACATGTGATGATGTTGAATAGAAACTCTTACTATATTTTGGAATCAAAAACCTAATATAATTTTATACATATCTGTAACATGTACTTACCATTTTTAACGACACCAGAATTTTGAAATAACTTACTCGTTAGGCGATGACACCACTATTTTCCTTTGAAAGTACCTAATTTAAATCTAATCTAACTCATCAAATCAATTTCTTAATCGAATTCATTTTTCTAACGATTTAATTTATCTATATTTAGATAAAGTAAAAACGGTAAGACACCAATCCTGATTTCTCATAATAATTATTCCAGAATTATTTCAACATAAATGATTTTATCTTCAAACTTAATTTGATAACCGTACTTGATCGCTAATAAATCTCTTAGACTACTATCGTTGAGTTTATAGTTTCATTAAGAACTTCATTAATAATTAACGATGGGAATTGATAAAAATGAACTTGATAAAATGGAATCATTAAAACTTTTAGTTCGAGACACCTGCTTACTGAATCGTAATATTATGAATGTTTAAATAATAAACTATTTATTAGTTGGACTGTGAGAAAGCTATACAAATAAAATCAATGAAACAGATCACTAAACTTCTCGAAAAACCGCTAAAATGAAGTCAATGACAAAAAGAGAATGACTGCCGTATGCCCAATGAAGTATAGGCTAAATATAGTCCAAAATCCCAGAGCGATCTAACATAACTTATTTTCACATGGATGAACCTTAGGTTCTCAATAGCGTCTCATGTGCTTTGAATACCTGTGTGCTTGTGGAGCTCCCCCTTGGGGCCCCTGGGCAGGTACCAGGTGAGAAAGGAAACTAAAAATAAAAGTTGCTTAACTTAAATTTTATGGCTGATTTTTATATATGTTTTGTAGAATATTATTCTAAAGTAGTATCATAAGTGTCAGACAATTTCCATGGTTGGTCTAAATTCTGTCAGACGCTATAAAGCTCGACAAAAATAAATGAACTTTACTTAAAGTGATCATAAAATCTAATCATGTGCTAATTAAAATCATAATAAAAAATCTTTTGTCTTTTCGAAACTGGATTAAAACTTGTAACATACATTTAAGCACATAATTATATTGATTGATTTATATCACTCTTAAATCATAAAGGCGAAAATTTGTGTGTATGTATGTTTGTTACTCCTTTTCAGCTCAAGCATTTGAACTGCTATGTATGAAATTTGACACACGGGTGGATCTGGTCCGGTCGAAATAGCACATAGGATACTTTCTATCCCAGGAATATGTTCCCTTGGGAAACCTTTTTACTTTTACATGGGTGAAGCCACTGACAGAAGTTAGCTATAGATAAAATTATTTTATTTATCTTGCTCAAAGGACCAGCCCGGAGGACTCGGTGGAGCATACGGTAGAGGTGCGGTGGTGGTGGTGGTGGGTGTGCCTCGCCTGGGCAGAGCACCGATGTGTCCTCGTGAGGGCGATCGGCGGAAGCGCTCTCTCGCGCCGGGCCTTGGTACAGGCCATGGTCTGGAGCGAGGAGGAGTGGCAGGCGGTCGCCTCCTTCTGCGAAGCAGTAATGCTAGCACACGCGAGGCAATGGCCCCCGCGCCCCAGCCACCGGGATTCCGATCCCGATTTTCGGCCACCGTAGGGTGTAGCTCACCGTCCGACCGTCCGGTAACCGTCCGAACCGAGCTCAAGTCGTCGACAGCGCGTAGTGTTCCACGCGCGCCATAAGCTGTTGATCCCCGCATGAACGCCGGCGTTAACGCGCCATTGTCTTTCTATTGTGTCTCTAATTACGCACTCAAAAGGTTAAGGAGATGCCAGCAACTGTAGGGGCCCAACTGGGTCGAAGCCTACTGGGGCCAAGGGTCTGATTCTGAAGGGAAGAATCGGCCCTGGTATGAAAGGCAACGAAGGAACAGGAGTGGGTTTTAAGAAGAATTTCCAAAAATTGGAAGACATGTGACATCCACCAATGCACACGTGTGGTGGATTATGGCTCTTTCTTTCCCTCTTTAGCTCTGCCCCCCTAGTTAAGTTACAATCGTTTCGTTCAGCGCGAACGCCTCGAGTAGGCCACGCCTCCGAATCCTTTGTTCTGACCACGTGACTGAGCGTTGAGATGACGTCAGAACAAAGGAATCGGAGGCGTGGCCTACCCGAGGCGTTCGCGCCGAACGATACGATTGTAACTTGGCTAGGGGGGCTGCTCTCTAAGGAAAGAAGACCTGAGTCCCAGCAATGGGAATATTATAAGGCTGATTATGCTTTGCTTACCTATACTTATATAGCTCATATCAACATTAATAACCTATTACTAACCACTCTGATTATGTAATATTATTTCGCAAAACTAAAGATCAAAGCTAAAACTAGTTTACTGGCTTTAGAAGTGACATTTTGTAGTACTAAGCTTAAACCTCTAAATTGGATTAAAGTAAGATTAAGTTATTTTGTGATCTGTATAGTATGGTAGAGTTAACCATTTTATTAACTAATTTTTTGTATATACTAGACTTTGACGTCACACTCCACATCGGATTTATCTATTCAATTATCAGTTTTTAACTTCGTCTTTATGAAGTATTTTTTTTAATTATATTATAAGTATTATTATTTTACCAGAGGTAATATGCATTTTCAGTACATAAACACTACTTGCATATTCCCTATTGTATCCCACATAGCCATTTTACAATATTGCTACGACTATTTCAATATCCTCATGTCAGTCACAATCAGTCATTCTTCTTTGACAGATAATGTCATTGACGAAAACACTGTGATGCAGACTATTTCAAAGAATTATAATTACTATTAAAAAATACATAGGTACCTACGTCGTTTTTTATGGGAAATCGTCAAATAACTTCTCCCGCTATAAATGAAGCTACAAAGTGTGTCAGACTTGTACCGTCTAAGACCCACATGTGTTCCTTTAGTTGCCCTTTCCGTTCCAAATGATATTTCTGATTTCTTCATTCTATTTCATCGGAGACATCTACAAGATTAACAAATTATTTTTTTATTGATATAAACTAGTGCTTGACTGCGATCCCACCTGATGGTAAGCAGTGATACAATCGGTGATGGTGAGGCGCAATAGTTTATTAAGAGCCTATTCACTCTACCCTTGAAGAAACCTAAATTATAATCGGATGAGAAGACCGCAGCAGGCAAATTGTTCCAGGCCTTCGATGTAAAATAACGAATAATAACAATTTCTAATATTTGTTCGTCATTGCAGATGCAGCTATTAGGCTACAAGGTCTAGACTTATAATAATACATAATTATGCAGCGATTGTTCTTAGATAAAAATAAAACATCACATTTTATAGTCTTGACATTTTAGTTTGCCACGACCAGACAGCACGAATATTTTATCTAGAAATAAATAATTATACCTTTATTATTTTATTCAGAAATTGTTTAAACGGCATTAGTAAAAATCTAGATCATTTTAGAATGTTTATTGGCTACTGGCATAGATTACTAATTAATCATCATCATTTCAGCCGAAACACGTCCACTGTTGGACATAGGCCTCCCCAAGTGTCGCGTCTCGCATCCATCGGATTCCTTTATTGAATGATTTCCCACCTAACAATAATCTCTCTTTTTTTTAAAAGTATATTTTATTATCATAATCAGCCTTTAAATGTTCCCACTGCTGGGACTCAGGCCTCTGCTTTAGGAGAGGGAATAGGCCGTAATCCACCACGCGGGCCCAGTGCGGATTGGTGGATGTCACATGTCTTCGAATTTTTGGTTCTAGGACATGCCGGTTTCCTCACGATGTCACGGTTTCTTCACCGTTTTGAGAGCAGTGGTGATGAAATAAATTACACCAAGTAATGCGCCTGGCTGGTTTGAACCCGCTACCTACAACTCGTAAGTCGGGGCCGTTACCACTCGGCCTCGGCTCTCTAGCTAGAGAGCAGTGGTGGCCGAGTAGAGAGCAATATATTTTATTAGTTTACTTGAATTTGATTACTTCAGTTCATGGTTATGTTAGCAAATAAAATTTTACTCAATCTATGAAATTCTTTAAAATCTCTCACAAAAAAAAGCAATGGATTTTATTGGAAAGGCTGATAACACTTTGGCGAAGTTTTTTTCTGCAGATAACATTTCTAACTTTGAAGAAATAAATTAAAAGCAGACTGGCCAGTTACAATTCTATAAAGAAATCGAATACAAAAACAGATCTTTGCATAACCTCTCAAAGAAAGATAACAGAAGCTATCTTTTGATCGACACAAACCAAAATTAATCAAAGTTAGATTAATAATAATTTATAGGTAACATACGGATACAATAGTGCTATGACCAGAACACGGTAATATTATCTATACAGTATTCCAACTTCATACAAACGGTCGAAACGCGAGCTATACCTACGCGCCTCGATCTCGAGGTGCGCTCGGGATGCAGACAGTCGCGTCTGTGCCGCGCGATTTTTTCAATAAAAATAAGTTCAAGTACATATTTATATATTTAATATGACGAGTAGGATATATTGTGCTGTTTTTGGTTGCATGAATTCTTCATTTAAAACCAAACATATAAATTGTAAAGTAGCTGCAGGTATCTATAACCAAGTAAAAGATATTCCTTTTTCTCCACCTTGTCCATGTTTCCCAAAACATTTTTTTAATTAAGCTTTAGAATGCGGTAGCATTTCGTAGGTACGTCACAAAGTATTTTATTTGTTTATATAAAAAAGTATATTTACAATCACAAAACTAAATGGAAACACAAAGTAGGCAAATGTAATTAAAATGGTGGAGGCGGGCAGCCATAGTGCGGGCAGCCCTATCGCATGTTTACGTACCGCGCGGCTGTAGGCATTTATTTCAAAGATACGGCCGAGTTACAATACTGTATAGATAATGTTACCGTGACCAGAATATTGGCTGCCCATTATTTGCAGACAAGGAACAATCATAGTTATTTACTACTAGTTTTTTGGTACTATTGTTTCTAGATAGAAGCTCACCTCACTTATACACTCACTCACTCACTTATATACGAGTACTTACAGGGATGGTGAAAACCTTTGCTGGAGAATATGCCACTAAACATAATATAAAGAATGAGAAGAAAGAAAATGAATTTATTTGGTACTACACAAGGCACACAAACAATATTTAAAAGCAAAACAAAAAAAAAAAACGAATCAAAAATACAATTACTTAATTTAACCACAATAATTAATTATTATTATTATGAAAAAAGTAGTCATGATGTGCCACCAAAGAATCATCATTTTGTGATATAATGGACAAAATATTAAACTATATATGATTATATCGTATACTAGCTTTTGCCACCGGCGTAAAAGTAGATTTCTCCATACAAACTTCCAACCCCCGTTTTACCCCCTTAGGGGTGGAGTTTCGTAAAATCCGTTCTTAGCGGATGTCTACACTCTATAAGGAACCTACCTGCCAAATTTTAAGTTTGTAGGTGTTAGAGTTTCTGAGATTTGTGGAATTCCCTGCCGGAGTCTGTGTTCTCTGATAGCTACAACCTTGGGGTCTTTAAGTCAAGAGTGAATAGGTTACTTCTAGGCAAGCGTGCTCCATCGTCGGCCACATCATCGCTTACCATCAGGTGAGAAAAAAAAAAGATTTCGTGATTAATCAGTGAGTGGTATTTCGCTTTTATATACATATATAGATTATAATGCATAGTTCTTTGTTTATTTAATTTAATAAAAGAGAAAGCTATTGTGATAACCTCTGGGCTGCGATATTTTTTGAAAGAGTCCGAGCGTCTAGAACGCAAAAGACAACTGAAGGAAGACGACGTTTAGTCAGTAAAAATCTGACACTCGCTCTCGCTCCACCTAGAGCGAAAGAAGTTATTTAATGATTTTTCACATAAAAAATAATGTCATCACTACTGTTTCATAGATGTTATACATCTTAGGTTCACCGCACACGGGCCACCAGCCACAACCACAAAACGCCGCCACCGACATATTTCATATAGTTCTCATACATTTTGTATGGATTGGCCGCACACGGTTGATGCCTGTGGCCGCCACATGCTACAAATCGCCGCTGCTTGCTACTTGTGGCCCGCACTGGGCACTAAACGCCGGCCACTAACCTTCTTCGTCAGAGTCCATTATGATACTGCGCGTATGGGTTAAAAAAGTAGCAGCCACCGGCCACAAGGGGCTGTCGCGCGCTTCAGCTTCCTTTGTGGTCGCTTCTAGCTTCTCGTGGCGGCGTTTCTGGCTGTGTCATGTGGTCGATGTGCGGTGACACTTACATAGGAATAGTTTTGCCGCGTGCCGTAGATTTGCCAACACTGACATAGACACTGATAGATTGTAGAAATACAAATTGTCAGTGTGTTTATAAAGTTCTTTGTGGAAATTAGGCCCAAGTTAATTTCATCCCTTCATTTTCGTATTTCGAATCTCTTTGAAGTCTAAATTAATTAAATCTAGTTGGTATTGATTGGAGCGTTTCTTCGTATAAACGATAAATCAAATTCTATTCCACGATCGTATTTAAATCACACACTTATAGTTGGGGCCACCATTTGGTCCAGATTAATGATCGAGATTAGATAATTAGCATTGGGCAATCGAAAGTGAAAGGAGAGGGACAATGACCAAATAACCATATGTTGACACTACACCTCAAGGTTATTAATGTGTATTGTTATTGAAATCATTAATAAAATGTTTGGTCATGTCGTGGGCTGCCAGTATCAAATGATAGTGTGATCGAAATCTAGTGATTTGTAAGCGAAATCTGGTGATATTACGTAGTTTTAATTGCTGCAATAGTCTACTTGAGTAACATAAATGAAAATCAATCTGGCTGGCTTTTTGCCAACTGTGTTAGGGCCGGCTTCCCGTCTAATTGGACGCAGTTGAATACCTGCCAGTATTGTATACGAAGCAGCTTTTAAGGATAAAAAGCAACTTGTGGCACTATGTGATGTACTCGGTAGGTATAGTTTTCGATCAGAAATTACCTCCTACAAAAAATATTTATCTGTTCTAATTATTTCAGTAATTTTTAGCATTTTACATCGTTGCTTCATCGAATAGTGACGATGTAAAATGCTGAAAATTTACGCTCATTTTTTTGTTCCTGGACAAAAGGTCTCACTCTGCTATTTCCATCGTACGCTAGCCCGCGATTCGGTCAGTGGGTCGTCTTTGATTCTTCTTCGGTCAGAATAAAATCGGACAAATTTTTGCCAAAGTTCGTTCCGCCATTTTCTTCGATGATGTGTCAAATGTATGCTACGTTATACTTACGTTTATACGTTGCTCAAAATGGTGGCATTCCTTAGGTATGTGAAAAAAAGTCAAACACGCCCTCCTGCCCCGCCCAAGGGCAGGAGATGTCATTACATGAATTGCCAACTAAAAAAAAGTTATGTGAATAAATGTATTGTACCACTTCTCATCTAAATCTAAAACGAAATGTAGACTCCACTAGAACATTTTCTCAAAAGAACCCTAAAATAATTTTAGAAACAAAATATGTTAAAAACAACCTGTGCAAAAAAATTATTCCATATTTTTCAATTAAACTTATAAGCGTAAAATCTATGAAGAACAGCTTTTTTTTCCAATAGATATTAGATAGATGTATTTATAAATAGCCGTTTAAGAACTCAAAACTGTGAAAATATTTAGGTAACTAAAAATGTTTGAAGAACGTTATTATTATGAATGTAATCTTTTCTAAATAAAGTAACTGTAGTTTGAGTTCAATTAGAAGCTAATTTTACTTCTTATGTCTGAGGTTGTTAGTGCGAGCTATTGAAAAACTAAACTATCTTTCATATGTATTTTTTGTATGAAATTTCGTTTTAGTTCATAAAAGGCTTTGTCTGAGCTTTACTGTTTGGTGTGGTATTAATACCAGTTAGTATTCTCAGACTTCCCAGTATTAAATTTATTTAATTATAAATATTTGACACCTATTTTCACAAAAATTATAGAAGCATATTAATACAAAATCTATTAAAATTTTAAACAAAAACTAAAGTAGGTAAAGTGAGCGAGCTACATATGCGTAGGAGGCCGTTATAATGTATTTCCAATATTAACCAAGAAAAACTACAAAATTACGCAAATCGCAAAACAATAACGCTCGAATATAATTTGGATGGTTAAAATCTATTTTTCAAGAGGGATTTTGAGAATATTACGCCCTTATCCGAAAGATAAGTCATTTGAACAATTTTGTGAGAGACTTATTTTATTCGCATTTCGACTTTTAGCTAGTTAAGTGATTATGGAATCGTACAGTTCGTTAGCTGCTTCTGATTTTGATTCAACGAGAAAATTTTCATATTCATCTTTAGGTACGAACTAATACAAAAAATCCAGAACAATTTTATTTAACAGTATTCTTTTAAATCTAGCTTTGAAAGAAGGATATCTTGTAAATGATTAATCAATATCATTTTTTTTTTTGTAATATTTATTTACGGTGGCGCTTTACACCAATTATTTTGGCGGAAATAATATAAAATTGTTTGCGATTATACCAGACGTCCCAGCTAGCATGAGTCGAGAAACTTACTTACATATATCAATACACAGGCGTTTTCATTAGACTTTTTTTCATAAACTGTTATTTTTACGACCTTATGAAGTCCATGATACTTGTATCCAAAGTTGACTATTCAGTTGTATTAAATATCATCTATTACTTTAATATCTATATTAAGTATCATCTTTTTCAATCTATTCACAATTTTCTAAGCAAATCGCTTACCATTCTGACTTTCCAAAAGAAAAATAATAACCCCACTAATCAAAGTTCAAGCAAAGGCCCCGCCTGGAGCATTTCTCACTGTAACAATATCACGTCAAGTAAGTGCAAACATCTGTCTACCTTCAAGCACGACTCCCTGAGGGTAAGCAGAAGTAATTATTCCGAAGAGATCGTCTTTTGTTTTGTTGGTTTTGCTTCGGTATCGCTTTTGGCGTCATCCGAAGATCGAAGTTTAGTTGCGTCAGTCTTGAAAGTTATAGTTTGTGGTGTGTTTAACTTAATAATAAGTTTTAGATCCCTATATTATTATCTTTAGTTACTGAGTTCAATCACTCCCTGATCTCTGCTTGATATTGCAAGTGAAATTTTAAAACTAAAACTGTAAACTGAGGTACAGGTAGAATTTCTTTTCTTAAACTATGTCTTTAATGGTTTGCTTCGCGTTTATTTAAGTTTTTCTTTGCATCTTTTCTACTGCATTAATTTGGAACTCATTTTTATGTGCAAAATATTTTGGTGGGTGGAAACAAGTAATATATAATATAATAATAATATAATAGTATAATATACATTAATATACACTAATATACATTAGTTACAAGGGCTACTATGGACTCGAGAACTATTTAAATTCGATATTTATCTTCCGGATAAACAAACGTATTTTCTACACTTGCAAAGTAAATCAAATCTACTAGTGATTTGGAAAACTTTAGATAAAACAGAAGTATTAGTATTAGAATATACAGAACATAACACTTTTTGCAATAAATATCTTTTTTATATCCTGGATGTAACAAATACTTACATACTCGTAATATGTGCATATTGAATATAAACATAAAACCGAAGCTTAGTTACCGTAATACATACATAGCTAATATTGATCTTACTCATAACCAAGGCAACATACGACGATTCTCTAAAGACAACATTGTATAACATTGGTTCGCACACAATGTTGTTTTTGCTGACAACGCGAGAATATCAAATGGCATATCATTGGTTGAAAGCATTTTACGTCGTTGTACACCCACTACTTCGCCACTTGAGTGGTTGTAAATTAATGATAAATTTGTGTGTGAATTTTATTACGGTATCGTGTCTGCTTTGACTATATCGTTATCTTAATGTAGAAATGCGCGGATAGCGACTTGGTTTTATACTATGTGGTATTAAACAAAGTCTATCTTAAGTATTCGCGTCTGCCTGTTTATCCGTATGTTTATCTATATATATAAAAGGAGAAACTGACTGACTGACATATCAACGCACAGCCGAAACTACTGGGACTAGGAAAAGGAAATTTTACACAACGTTTCCTTTTATGACGTAGTTGAGCACTAAGAAGGGATTTTTGGAAATTCAAATTTTAAGGGGGTGAAACAGAGGTCCAAAGTATATATGGAAAAACCTACTTTAACGCGGGCGAAGCCGCTGGCAGAAGCTAGTTTTATATATTTTATTTTATTATTTAACCTTTAATATTGTTTAAAAAAAATTCTATGTGTCATATCATGCCCAATACTTTTATTTAATATTTTCATAATTATTTAGAGCCATGTTCACTCATTTATGCATAAGCTGTGTTTGCCTATAATTGAGTGTGCATTATAGGACTAGGTTACGTGTACCAATTTTAATTTCTAAGTTTTTTTTTTTTATTTTGTAACACTCGTTGGTGATCCTTAAATAAATAAATAAAATCCGCTCGCTTGTTTCCACCCATCAAAATATTTTGATGTGGTTTTCACTAAATGAAAGAACAATAAACGAGAATCTATGTACATAATTTACATCCGTGCAAATCCGAGGCGGGTTACTAGTGTATATAGGTATGAAAATAGTTACGTACTCAGCTAATAAATATTGATAAATAATATAATTCATTCTAAATCACCACCAAGGAATGGTACAATTATGCAATATTATGCATTAATATTTAATATTCTCTAAATTTAATAATTATATTCTCTCTAAACTTCTAAAGTCTAGTTGAGCTATCATATCGCACCATCATAATATTTGAGTCGTATGTTATGATAATGTTTATGCACACCGAAACTGCAGACAACGGTACAGCTATTTTGAATTCATTTTGTATTTTGTTTTGTTTTGACTTCTGCATAATGAAGTTTAGAATTAATTTAGCTTTGATTGCGTGGTACTGAAACGTTCTAAGATAGTTTGTTAATTTGATTTTCTATTGTATTTCATGAGACTGGCAATGTGTTATTTAAATTTAATTAAGAAAAATAACACACTAATAATATAAACGTGAATGTAGTATGTATGTTTGAATGAAGTAGAAGGTTGTAGACCTGGAACATAAGATACCTTTTATTCTGTCATTATATTCCTTAAGGATAATTTTTTACCGTCATGCGACCGAAGATTTATTTATAATATATGTTACTTTTAAGATTTTTGTTACGACTTCCACGAAAATTGTACCCACTTTATCCCCGTCTATTTCAGTCATATTAAGGTCGGTATTTAGATGCACTAGACGGATATATTATTCTATATACAACTGTAGAGTGAGTGTGTTCTGGAGTGGCGACGGCATACCAGAAGAGAGAACTTGAGAGAGAGGCTGTGTGCCTCTCTGAAAGGTAGACTGATGACTTGGTGAGGGTCGCGGGAATTCGATGGATGTGAGACACACAGGACCGGCTGTTGTGGCGACGTTTGGGGGAGGTTTATGCCCAGCACTGGACGTTTTTCAGTTGAAATGATGACAACTGCAGCCTGAAAAGACTTCAGTCGTTATTTTGTCTGGTATATGTCCATCTTAGGCTATTTTTTGTCCGTCTGAAAAAAATCTGGTTTCAGACACCAAGCTCTTATAAGACTATTGCTACCTGTAACCTACCGCCTACAAGTCAGATTTGGAGCAGCTACTGAGGAATCCCTATTGACAAAATCAATATCATTTTGCCCGAAGATTTTTCCCAAAACCTCAGGTTCAACAGTCGCGTGTCTATCCACTGCAATATCAAGCCAGGAATACTCATTAAATTTTCATATTTCTTTTATTTTTACGGTAATCAGCAATGAAACAAGACGTGGTGTATCATTCTTACCCTCTTATTATAAAACGTGGTCTTAAAAAAGTACCGGGTTTAGTACTAGGTTTAAACCATGACCTTGAATAAACGTTATTATAAAAAGAAGTTTATCGCTAGTCCTAGAACTATCTATGGTACCAAAGTTAGACCATCGTGACCCCTAGTTTAACTATGGTACTAAATTGTTACACGTCAAATTCTTAATTTTGAGGTTAGCTTTCGGAAATTATTATTTTGTGATTTTAACCAAAAATGGATATTGACATGACTGATATAGTTGATTTGGAAGATTATAACATATTTACATTAGTTTTCGTCGACTTATCTTCGAGTATTTTAGCCGACTCTGCAATAAGCTGACGCAGTATATCCTAGAATGAAATTAATGGAAGTAGTGTGGCTTATGTACATAGTTTAGTGCATCAAAAAAACTGTGTGTACGTAATCTATGTCCGTTATCACTAACCTTTTCTTCTGGAGTCCACTTAACACCCCTTTTTTTCTTTGGTTGTTCCATTTTCTTAAAACGATGCATACACGATCTCACTCACCACAAAGTGCCCAAACAAAGAACTGTGCTGTGCCTTTATTTAGATTATTAATCTTGATGTGAAACCGGACATCTAGTTTACTTTTAAGTTGTAACATAAACATTTCGATAACATTACTCGAATTACGCGCGCTGTCAAGTTCACTTCGTTATACGGTTATCTCGATAGTTGATCCAAACCAGACAATTAAATTGTGAACATGCATTCAAAAAATTAAAAGTCGGATTACTTAACTACCTTTAAATAGCAAAACTTTATATTTTACCACTACAAATAGCAATTTATTGAATATTTTTTCTTTCAATTACGTAACAACATTTTGTAAAAAGGAACGGCGCATAGAACGCTGAACGAATGATTGAATAGTTTAAATATTTTGTTGCTTATAATCTGTGGATAATGTTTAGACCAGGGACTATCTTTGGTACTAAGTAGTCCTTTGTTGGTCTACGATTTGTAATACGAATGACAGAATTAACGTTAGTACCGTAACAAACCTAGACCTTTTAGTCCTGGTTTAAACCTGGTACTTACGGAAGTTTTATAATAAGACGGAAATAGTTTATTGTTCTTCGTGAGTCGTAACTTAATATGGCGTAAGTTAGTAGCTTACAATGACACGCTATGAAGTTTTAAACAATTTTGTTTGTCTCTCTGAGCTCTGAGCAGATAGTTGGCACAAATTCATATGTTACGTATGGTCTTTGTTTTTATTTCCTATTCTTCTTCTTAGCGTGTCGATGACAAAACTTATTAAATTCTTTCATCATCATCATCATTTCAGCCGAAAGACGTCCACTGCTGGACATAGGCCTCCCCCAAGCGTCGCCACAGCGAACGGTCCTGTGCATCTCGCATCCATCGGACTCCCGCAACTGTTACCAAGTCATCGGTCCACCTTGTAGGAGGCCTTCCAACGCTACGTCTTCCGGTACGTGGTCGCCATTCCAGAACCTTTCAGCCCCAACGGCCATCTGTTCTGCGAGCAATGTGCCCTGCCCATTGCCACTTTAGTTTGGCGATTCTTCGTGCTATGTCGGCATTAAATTCCTTGCCTTGTAAGTATTCGGCCACGACAATGCCGTCTTGCATTTTCTATTTAGGTTTAGATATAAAATATCCGAAAGAGTGCGTTATTAAAACTAATGAATTCGTCACCATCCGCCATCGAAAGCAAATATTTTGAAGGAATTTACATCTTAACTCAATCAGTTTGCTTAGCTTTTTCTCAACTCTGTTGGGGTCGGTATCCACTTTTCCAGTTAAACCATATACAAATGGATATCAGTATTTTAAACAAAGCGACTATACTATATTTTTAGTATATGCGAAACCTAAATATAGTTTGTCCAGAATCAGTAACTGAATCGATTCCAATGATTTATACACCGTGTTATACTTTTTTCCAAAAATATTTTAAAAAGGTTATAAGTTTGACACCACCAACACTAAGTACAACATAGATCACGGCAAGTCATAGCGGGCATTAGGTGCCAGCTCACAGCTGGGTGCGGGAGCAAACCAACCCTGAAGTTTGTATGGAGAAACCTACTTTTACGGGGGCGAAGCCGCTGGCAGAAGCTAGTAATTTAATGTATGTAAATACGGTTACACCAGTATAATATAATTGTATTGTATTGTATCCGTATCCGGATCCGAAACTACATATATCTAAGTATAACATCCTTGGTTTAAACTACAACCCTCTTATTATAAAACGTGGTCTTAAAAAAGTACCGGGTTTAGTACTAGGTTTAAACCATGACCTTGAATAAACGTTATTATAAAAAGAAGTTTATCGCTAGTCCTAGAACTATCTATGGTACCAAAGTTAGACCATCGTGACCCCTAGTTTAACTATGGTACTAAATTGTTACACGTCAAATTCTTAATTTTGAGGTTAGCTTTCGGAAATTATTATTTTGTGATTTTAACCAAAAATGGATATTGACATGATTGTTATAGTTGATTTGGAAGATTTGGAGTTGTGGGACACTTGAGAGTGCCCGGGGATGTAACAGAGTTCGCGTTCGAGTAGAATAAGCTGACGCAGTATATCCTAGAATGAAATTAATGGAAGTAGTGTGGCTTATGTACATAGTTTAGTGCATCAAAAAAACTGTGTGTACGTAATCTATGTCCGTTATCTCTAACCTTTTCTTCTGGAGTCCAATTAACACCCCTTTTTTTCTTTGGTTGTTCCATTTTCTTAAAACGATGCACACACGATCTCACTCACCACAAAGTGCCCAAAGAACTGTGCCTTTATTTAGATTATTAATCTTGATGTGAAACCGGACATCTAGTTTACTTTTAAGTTGTAACATAAACATTTCGATAACATTACTCGAATTACGCGCGCTGTCAAGTTCACTTCGTTATACGGTTATCTCGATAGTTGATCCAAACCAGAACAATTAAATTGTGAACATGCATTCAAAAAATTAAAAGTCGGATTATTTAACTACCTTTAAATAGCAAAACTTTATATTTTACCACTACCCTCTCGCGCGTTTCTCGAACAACCGGGTGTACGAGAGATTTGAGTGCCCATCGCGCCATTGGTACACCCAGGTGTACGAGAGTGACTTGCACCGATTGGATATTTTTTCTGTGACGTATATTTTCAAGTTGCAACCCGTTTTTTATTTGATTGAACAGAATAGTTCATTCGCTTTCTATTAAAATATTTTCCATTGGCAATATCGATACATAGAATGAAGAAGATTGAAAAAAATAAAGTGATCCGTCATTCAGCTAGCTGTCACTTTTTGGGAGCAATTGTTGCGTGGTTGCGTCGGGACGAAAATCATGTTTCCAATTAGAAAACGATGAGTAATCTTATAAGATTTATATAGAATTACTGAGAAATAAGTGTAGATTACGTTGCAAGTGTTTGTTTTTGGAAAAGTAATAAATATGCCAGTGAAAAAGTGACGAAACTTGTGAAGATGCGTATTTTTTTCCGTCATGGCCGTCGTGTTTCGACTTGTTTTAGTGCAAAATTTATCTCGAAATGCTTTGAAATCTACATAAGTTGTTAGTTTATTTACCTATAAACATAATGAAGTTACTACAAAGTGATAAAATTGCATATTGTTATCATAATCGTTGTTGAAAGAAAATAAACCGGTAAAAATGGCGCCACAGTCGTGAACATTACCTATAGATAGTACAGACAGTGTTTGTTTACATTTCGCGTGCCGCCGCGCGCTGCGCGCCGCGCTTCTTGTTGAGTTGCGGAAATAGTTATTGTGTCGTGTAATTATTGTAATTTGATGTGATATGAGTAACATTGTTTTTGCGCAAATGTATGGACTATCGTATTCAAGTGTTTTTTTCGAGAATATGTGTGTGGTTTTGGTGTAATGTGAGAAAGTTAAAGGTTATGTGTAAGAAAATTTTCAAAATGCCAATTTATCTCGTCGCTACGAAGTCAGGTCAGTTTCATTTATTTATAATCTTACACAGTTCGATAGGAAAACTAATGGGCTTTCCGGGAAGGTATAATTTATTGCATATAATTATCAATATAACCACGAAATTTGCGTTTTTCTCAAGGTCAAACCAAAAAAAAAGAATAATCGAAAAATCCTCGACGCGTAGGGCATTTCGTGGAATGTTCGCGAACGTTCAAGAGGTTAAAAATAGCAATTTATTGAATATTTTTTCTTTCAATTACGTAACAACATTTTGTAAAAAGGAACGGCCCATAGAACGCTGAACGAATGATTGAATAGTTTAAATATTTTGTTGCTTATAATCTGTGGATAATGTTTAGACCAGGGACTATCTTTGGTATTAAGTAGTCCTTTGTTGGTCTACGATTTGTAATACGAATGACAGAATTAACGTTAGTACCGTAACAAACCTAGACTTTTTAGTCCTGGTTTAAACCTGGTACTTACGGAAGTTTTATAATAAGACGGCAAGACTTCAAACTAAACGCCACCTCAGCCTTTATAATTGCCCTGCTAGCAACAATCTTCCTCATCCTAAGGCCGCACAGCTAACCTAGTAACCTTTAACTTTGAATTACCTGATAGGATTAACTCCACCCAGCTCCTTTGAACGTATGCACACATAATTAATAATTTTAACTCAATTACTTTGTACATGAAAGGTTTCATTTTGATGCTTGGAGAGTTTTGTTATTGATATAATCTGATGGGGTAGTGTACTTGTAAAGAGTAGTTTAAAAGAATTCGACGTTTTCTTTATTACTTATAACGATACCAGAGAAAAAACCTAATGATTTCTTTACAGTTACCGATAAAACAATCGAGCAACCATTAATAAATACGATTATAACTTCGTTTCCTCTACCAAAAATAGCTCCTTAAATAGGTATATGCGTAATTCTACTATAGTTTACAATAATAATTATGTATACCACACCAATGAATGAACACCGATAAGGATTATAATAGAACAAGCAATAATAAACTAATAACACTATGTTTACATAACTGCCCTCACCCTTGTTATCGAAGTCATAAAGATAAGAACGTAACAAATATAGTTTATAATAAGCCTAATTGTAAAACGGAAACAAAACATATTTACTGACGACCAAATCTTTGGTCGAAAATCTAATGACCCTACACACGAATTTTTATTTTATTTATTTTATTTTATTTATTTAGGGCCAATTAACAGCCACAATATAAATAATAAATAATTTGAGCGGTAACAATATTGCAGCCCACTGCATCATCCGCAAATGATCAAAAACATGTGATAAAGAGTGCCACTAAATGAGCATTATTATTTAAATATTATATACAAACTAGCTGAGCCGGCAAACGTTGTTCTGCCATATAAATAAAAAAAAAAAAAAAAAAATAGATGTTGGCCGATTCTCAGACCTACTCAATATGCTCACAAAATTTCATGAGAATCGGTCGAGCCATTTCGGAGGAGTTCAAGTTCGAACACCGTGACACGAGAATTTTATATATTAGATAGATTAGAAAATTACATTAAAAAAAATGAAAAATACAAGAATAAATAGTCGATTTAACGATCTAAACTGAACGTTAAAGGAATCGAACTATATAGGTTGTATAGTACCATCCCTGTCTGTCGCTGGCACGCCTAACATTTTAAGACGTCATGGTATGGTATACACTCTTGGGTAGGGGCTTTAACTGGCACGTGTAAAGAGATCAGTGACTTAAAAATTACAATAGCATAGTAATAAACATAATCAGCCTTTTTTAATGTTCCCACTGCTGGGACTCCAGGCCTCCTCTCTAGGAAAGGGAATGGGCCGTAATCCACCACGCGGGCCCAGTGCGGGTTGGTGAATGTCACATGTTTTCGAATTTTTGGTTCTAAGTTTCCTCACGATGTTTTCCTTCACCGTTTTTGAGAGCAGTGGTGATGAAATAATTTACACAAAGTAATGCGCCTGGCAAGGTTTGAACTCTTAAGTCGGGGCCATTACCATTCGGCCACCACTGCTCTAAAACAAATAATTATAAAAATTACAGACAAAGATATCTTGTAAAAGATGACTACCAACGCCCTTTCGGTAGATTTCCACAAACACTCATAAGCAAATGGTAAAAACATCTCTATTTGATTAAAACTAAGAAGTTTATATCCACACACACACACAGTCTGAGAACATTGTAAGCGAACAGAAACTACTTTTAATCAAGACTAGAAACAATGAAGCTAATACTAAAATATTCACCCAACTAATCAAACATTTTACTTTGTTGCAGGTAATTTCATTATATATTCACCTACAGTAACATGGGGAAGAGAAATACAAGATAAAACGGTAACTGTAATAATTTCGAAACAAAGAGCAATTCAGTGTTAAATTGTTTGTGGTTCCAAGACTGTACCCTGCGATACGCTTCTTACTGCTGCTGTATACTGACGTTTGTTTATTGTTACTATAATATGTTAATAGATACTTAACGAAACGCAAGAAGCCTATTCGTGAATTTATCAACGTTTAATACAATAGTCAGTTAGAAACTTTATCGTCTAGCTGACCGTTTCACGAGATAAAATTAATCAAACGCATTATCATAATCCAAACAGTTATTTCCCATTATATTCACAAACCAAACAAAATGTTCACACAATTTCACAATCACTTAAGGAAACATCATGAGGGACTACCAATAAAGGAACCGGATTCGAAAACTTTATTGCTTCTGCTTACGTTTAAAATAATTCAGTGTAAACCCGTGAAGATAATAGTGCAGTTCCGAAGGAAACCATAACCATTATAGCCCGTGCTAAGCACCACGACAGGAAATTGATTGGTCCGTCAAACGCACGATCTATCTCATTTTTTGGTATTCACTGACGGGCTTACACTAAAGATGTAGATTATTAAAATAGTGGCGACGTAATGGATGCCGTAAATAATGATAGTGACGATGCATTTATAATTCATCGAAGCTACTTAATAGGTACATTAGCTCGCGAGATGGTTGATTCTAGTGAAAAGAACGAACCGTGAACACGATCTGAGATGTTAAAAGTGGAACTTTTTAAAAACGATCATTATTGCGCCTGTTAGATAATTCTTACTCAAGCGAAAAGAATTACAGACATCGTCATTTTCTTTGCTTTTACAGTTTCAGATTTCACACATAAAATATAAATTAGTGTTAATTTGTACGATTATTTTCGCTGTCTATCTGCTAGAAACAATAAACCAGTACCTAAACCTAAGGAAGCGTTATTTGTAATTTCTAAAATATTAAAGTCTTTGAAAATAAGCTCTGTTGCTAGAAATATGAGCTAAACTTCTAAGTCAGTGAGCATTTTAATCCCATCTTTAGCCTTAATTAACGTTACAATTTCATTTTTACAAAGAAAATAATTAATTAGCAAAATTAGAGCATCATTTGCTTCCTTTTTGACCAGTCCCTGACCTAATTTGTCTTAAAAGAAAACAATATTATATTGACTTCTTGATTTAAGTTGAAAACTTATTCTCGATGTTAAATAAATAATATAATAAAATAAATGTTTAATTTAAGATAACTAGGATCCAATTTGATAGTAGTATAAAAACTTATAACTAGTGTTAGTAATACAACCCATGAATCGAGGTATCAATACTCATGTGAGCATTAATACAACGATTCATGTACAGGCAGTCCACTCTACAGAAATATCTATTAATTTTTCCTACAAAATTGGTAGTCTAGTACACACTAGACTATGATGAAAGGCAATCAAGAGATCATGTTAAGAGGATGGGCAGCAGTACTTTGACTTAACCCTAACGTACGACAATGGCCAATTCGTTTGTCAAGCGTGGCAATTATGATAATGTAACTGCCGGGCTATTTATTGTAGTGGTATATGTAGGCGGACCATGGTCGCCAATGGCCATCAATATTAACTATGGCAGTAAAACAGGGTTGGTAGAAGAAGCCACATGGAATAATACTTTATCACACATGCTCATTATGCTTGGAAATCGTAATAATATGTAAGTCGTGGGAGCGTTGTTAACGACAGCTACTACTTTTCCTTATTATCACTTGAATAAGAAAACAGCTGCTAATGTCGTCTTCAGTTTTCTCTCCACAAAAACGAAGTATATTATAGCGGTCAAACGCGACCCTATCAATAATAATAATTTTAAAAAAGTAGATATAGTTTGTGCATTTGAGTTTAATCAGGTATAATTAATTTCCGATATGATCTCCGTTGAAAGACTAAGTGATATTTAATTATGGCTTGCGGTGATAATTATGATGGAATTGTGTCATGTTCGACATATTGGTGGGATTTAATACACGGTAAAGAGTACCTTGTTAGCGGTGCACATTGATGAGAATGATTCACGAAATGTTGAATTCCAAAGTGTTTTAAATGATTAAATGCATTATTTAATATGAAATAAAAGTGAAGAAGACCTCCCAGGATTTCAATTTCGTGGCTGGCCCACATTTACGATGAAGATTTCATATCAATTTGGAAAAGCCATGTTTTCGTGAATCTTGAGGCTAATAATTCCCTGTGAACATAACTTTCTACTTAATCGTGATAAGTTCATCTTGCCTGCTCGAAAATTATTGGTAATTACCTGAAACTGGTTGTCAAAACTATACCTTCAATGTTGAGACAGCGAGCAAATTACATCATTACATTATCACGAAAGTATTGCATGGTAGTTACAATAAAAAACAAAATTATCCATTTTGAAATTACACAAGAAAAAATAAGGTCCCTTCCCGTCATTATGTTGTTAGAAAAAGTACTTGAGCTGGAAAATTACTTAAAGTACTTGATGATGATGACGCTATTTTAACTGCTGCTGAAGTAGAAGTAAGCAAGCATTCTTTGAGGCATGCAGGTGGCGTTTTACTCACTGTCTGTGCACTATCTAACAAAGTGCTCCTCCTTTAGTTGGAATGAGGCATTGTTGTAGGATTTGATAATCTAGTCAGATACATTGAACGTGCCATTATAAATGTGGTACGCGAACAGGTTTGAGTAGACAACGAGGCACCACTTGGACTTCAACTTTCTGTATAATGATTTATGTAATTGTAAAAGAGAAGTTGAGACAATGATGAACTGAAAACTATAGGTAAAACTGTTGGAGCTAAACCATCCCGACATATGTACAATAAGCTAATCATCAAGGTTGAATGATACAAATAATATTGTAAAAGAGAAGCCAATAAGTGGTACAATGATGATTGAGAACTATAGGTAAAACTGTTGAGGTTAAACTATACTGGCATAAAGTAAATTAAGCTGTTGATCCCCGCAATAACGCCGGCGTTAACGCGCCATTGTCTTTCTATTGTGTCTCTAATTACGCTACTCAAAAAGTTAAGATTATCACCACGCTTGTGAGAATAATAAGCGCAATATGATGTCATCAATGTAAACAATTAAAATTTTAACTTGATAGTATCCTTTCATTGCGTCTTAAAAGTTACGAAAGCAGAAACAAGGTGTCGTGAGACCACACAGCAAAAATGTTTTAATTAATAAATTGTCAAATCACTTAAAGCCAATAAGGCATGCGTTTCAGACCTTACGCAATGAAAAATACTTTTGGCACTTAACCTTGTTAAACCAATGAATCGTAACCAATAACTGATTAATTTTACTTTTGCCGGTGTTCCATTGACTTCGTGATTAATATTAAGTATTACTAGAGGCTATTATTTTATGCTATTACCAACTTGAATTTACAGGTCTTTACAACATTCTATTCATAAACTTAAGGTTCAATTTCGCGTAATTTTAATCTGCGTCAATTTGTCTTGAATTGCGGTTGACTTACTTAGTTCTGCAGTTGTTTGGACTCTTATCTTACGGAGATAAGGACGGTTTTTGTTTAGTAGATTGTGAATTTAATGTGGTTCTGTTTTTTTGTTTAACCTGCAAGCAGATCGACATGGGGCAGACTGTATGACGCGTAGATCGTGTGTTTTTTGCAAACGAGAGGCGGTAAATAATTTAGTGATGTAATTTCTTTACTGATGGCGATGTCGATAACTTTTATTTGATAGGTAAGTAAGATAAGGTTTTCATATGATTTATAGTTGTGAATATTTCCGTTCTTCATATCTAAATTATTAAAATATAAACACATTATTATAATTATTTATGAATTGATCAAACTAAATGAAAAAGTTCTCTAGTACCAGATGAATCCATAGGCAAATATTTTTCAGTAATAAAATAAATGAAAGATCTGTTGAAAATATTTGCCATTTTGTTATTTTAATAAAAAAAAATCTCTTCCAGTTATTTTCAATATTGTAACTGTAAATTGATTCGAATCAAAATAAAATAATAAAGTAAAGCGTTTGTTTAGTCCAGTTTTTGCCTGCAGCATTACCAACGAAGACTTTATCATTTTCATAGAAATTATCTTATTTCTTTTCATTGCAGATAAGTGTGTATATTGTTTGGTCAGAACGTACACTTTTTGGTTTGTTTCATACAAAGTTGAATGTATGTACAAAATGATATGGTTTCTTATAATTTATGATGTTTATAATTCTCTTAATGATTATGACTATTATAATACTTGTTATTGGCTATTAATCTAATTAACCTTTAACTTAACATAATATGATGATTATACAAATATCTGTTCTGATAAACAGCTCCATTCATTTTCTTGTTCTAAAGATTTTAGAGTACTGCAGCGCCTATGTCAAGTGCACCGGATATTCTTATCATCTCATAGTTAGGTCAAAGTCATCTAGACAAACAATAATTGCATTTTGTTCATCAATTATATTTTTACTAATTTGCTAAACGTTAATACGATTTCCCAATTCAAAAGTAATTAGAGACGAGGTCAAAATATTAATCTTTTTCTATGGATGACCTGGTTTTGTAATTATGAACTGAAATCTCATTATTACATTAATTTGTTCGTTAATCAGATTTTGACTGTATAATTACAGATGTATCATTTGAAATAAATGTTTATACTGTTAGCGTGAGTAACAAATTTTTATATCATTATGGTACCTACCTATCATACTTCTTTATAGCTGAAAATAGAACTTCGAGTTCCAATATCCTCTCGAAGAAATGGGGGGAAGTTTTTGCCTAAGAGTGGGACAGCTCAGGCTGATGAATCAAAAATATTTGGAGATACAAAAGAAACGTGTTGTTTTGTATAAATTTTGTACTATAAATTAGCATGAGTATTATTTTTATCATCATCTCAATACACATTACTGTACAAGACGATGATACTATACATTACACACTGAGGACTTTTGAAATATAGTTTCATTTTCCAATTTCCTCTCAATTAAAACTGATTGAAGAAATGGCGCTTATCCTCAGTAATAACTTGAAACAATATCAAGGCTGTGTGGCAATCTTCCGGTAATCTTATCAGGAAAGGTCGCATGGATAACTTCGCGGGTTAATTACTTTTAAATCCCGAAGGTTGGGTTTTAATATTGCGGAATTAGGGCACTGGCAAAGTTTTTACATATAATCTTGTACGGTTTTATCGACTTTCATAATCTTTTTTCTAATCGCCTTTTTGTGGCAGTATTTTTTCCTTTTATAGATATCCCCTTTTTACGGTTGTAACTTTTTAGATATGAACTCGAGTATCCCTTTTTAATTGTGTTTCGTCAACAGTAATTTATTTACTTCATTTTCAAGATTACTAGAGATTTTTTCAATCTTGTCTAGTTTTTTTTTTTTTTTTTTTTTTTTTTTTTTTTTTTTTTTTTTTTTTTTTTCAAGCTAAGCAGAGAGTCTTTGCTTTTCTATTCTAACACTCTGGAAACTTTAAACGCTTTTTTCTCACTTCTCTTCTTTTTGCAAATTTGTGGCTCTTTGCTGTTCTCGTTATTTTCTTTTTTCCTATGCCTGTTGCGATTTATAATATTTTTAAACTCTTCCACGCGTTCGATAAAATGTCGACTAATATTTTTGACATATCTGTCTATTACCTCCTCCTCCTCGAGTCGTATTCCTCATTACTGAGGGTCGTGAAGTTCCCGCTGGATTAGCTTCTTGCTAATGGTATTTTGCCATCTGTGACGATTCTTAGCGTCTATTACCTACTGGATCCTTATTAATAAAAGAATATCTGTAAAAAGATTACCAGTAGGCTTTTTTCTAAATATTTTTCTTTATCTCTATGTTCTGGATTACGTTCATAGTTTGCTGTGCTATCTCACATAGGTCTTTTTTTTATTTTGTGTACGGTCATTACTTACCGACATAGCTGTATGATTTACTAAAAAGTTTGGTTCTTAAAAATTGTATTACAGAGATATTATAACACAGTCTTTGCCTAATTTCTCAAGTAGTTATTTATTAGAATAGTAGTTAACATCAACAGTATTACAAACATAATTAGAAACAGCCGTAATGTTGTCCCACTACCAAAGGTTATCGATATAACCGTGTCAATGAAACTTATTCGATATTAAACTCGATAAGTCCATTCAATATATGCTCTGCTTAACTTTTTTCCCTCACTAATCAATGATCGTTACGCATTTAGTTTTTTAAGACCTCTTGATTGACTGATGAGGTCATGTACTGATTCTCTGGTGAATGAATAACAGATTCCAATTTGCGGTCATAAGAATCTTCTTCCTTAACATTTTACTTATCGTTTTTAGTTAGTTGACAGTAAATGTGATTTTGTATGTGATGATGTAAGTAATTAAATTAATATAGACACCGATGGTGACCAGAGTGAATAATTTCGTGAATCTTTAGTCATAAGATTTATGTGTCTGGCAGCGAGATAGTTAAACGAGTTACCTCACCCTGGAACGGGAAAGGCGACTGAGGAAACACAGGTGGGATTTAATCAGTAAAAATCTGACACTCTTTCTTACTACACTCAGAGCAAGTGGAGTCATTTGATAAAACACATTGAGAAAAGCAATTGAAAAATTGTTATTGTCAAACGCACGTAAGCTGCAGTGACAGAATGAATTTTCATCAGCCATTAGTATGATTTGGTTTGCGTTTGATGCATGACGCTACAAAGAGATCTTCCCAGAAACAAAGGAGTTTCGTTATTCAGTTTTTAGTTCATCGTCATCCTTTCAACCGAAAGACGTCTCGCATCTCGCATCTCGCATCGATTCTCACCAGGTCATCGTTCCACATTGTGGAAGGCCTACCAACGCTGTGTCTTTTATTACGCGCTCACCACTCCAGAACCTTCCGGCCCTTCGTCCTTCTGTTCTACAAGCAATGTGCCCTGCCCACTACCACTTAAGTTTGGCGATTCTTTGGACTATGTTGGTATCTTTAATTTCCGGTGGATATCTTCATCCCTGATTCGTTATCAATCATTCAAAAAAAATCACGTCAGTTTAGTTATCCAGTGTTTGTCTAAAAAATGTTCTAGCTATAATTTGATGAGATACAAAAGCATCGTGTTCTTTACGTAAAATCTGTGAGTGACGTAAGAAACCTATAGATCCATATAAAGAAGATTGCCTGGAGCAAAAATTTAATGGTTGTATCCATGTAATATTAAAGTATATAAAATCGTTTAAGTACCGTATTAAAATTGGTATGTAGACTGCAAAGTTTTGTAGCATAAGTTTCTTAAGTCCCAGCTTTACACATATTGCTTTGTTTTAATTTAGACATGTACGTATAGGTACAATCAGGGATCAAAAGTGCAGTTGCACTCTACCAATGCGTCTAAAATTTCTTTGTTGTAGAAGTTCAATAGTCCACAACTATTTTATTCAATACTTTAGATTCTATGCTACCAATTAAATCAGTCATGAACCATTGACCCTCTTCTACAAAAAAATTTTAGACATTTTAGCATTGGTAAGGTGGAACTGCACTTTTGACCCCTGACTGTACGTATTGTCCGATAATAATATGGTCAAAATAATTTGGTCAAACTTACAGCCAAGTTTCCTATCTATAAGCTACAAGTAGAAGCACACTTTGTCGGCACTATTAAAAGTAAAGATAAATAATCTTGAACTTTTAATAGTTCAAAACATAATAAAAATATCTGGAACACTGACATGTTTATCTTTCAATCCAACCCGTCAATGATGCCATTATGTTTCACTTACATTAAAATATCTTTGACGTATCTTTTCTAATGCCATCAAGTGTAATACTGTCAGTGTTTAACTACCTTACTGTTTATATTATCTTAATAGCACCATTATACAAACTTTTACTCACCTTGCCATTGATAGAAATGAAACGTAAAAATACTATGTATTAATATGCGAAGTCATTGACTCTTAATTATTTTAAGTGTTCATTAATTTGCACGACTTTCTAATGCCCCTGTAGTGATCAATATGTAATATAAATGGTTCGTTATGTAAGTATTCAAAACGATTTAAAAACGTTTAAGTCAGTTTAATTGGGTTTGGAATTAAATAGTTGCATTTGTTAATAGAAAAGATCCTTTTTTGGAAATAATTATTGGAGAGAATTAATTTCTCCTTGTATGGGTGAGCGTAATGTCTGCACGCTATTATTAGATTGCAATTTAATAACTTTTACTTTTAATTTACATATAAGATGAGAGAAAAAATAATAATTGGCTCGTGTAACGACAAAAATTAGAAAAAGAAAGAAAAAGATTTCGTTCTTTCAAAAGCATAAGGAAATTATAACATGTTTTTCATCTTGACTTATTGGGCTACATGCGAAAATTAACGTTATTATTACAGGACCTTTGTGTTGTTTTGGTCTAAATATGACATTATCTTACCGTGTCTTAGTAAAGTCATGTGAAGAGGAGAGATGAAACGCATGTGGCTGGATGGAGGCCAAAGAAAATATAGATTAATAGTGTGAGGAGTGATAAATGAAAGAAAAGAAAGTTACTGATAGCGTGACAGAATGTAATCAAAAAGAACTTTAAAAAAAACAACCGACTTCAATGTAAAAAAAAAAAACACAAAAAGTGCAAAATAACGTCCAACTATAATTTAGGTGTCCCTTCAAGGCCAGAGTGAATAGGCTCTTAATAAACTAGTGCGCCTCACCATCAATGATTGCATCACTGCTTACCATCAGGTGGGATCGCAGTCAAGCACTGGTTTATAAATATTAAAAAAAAAAACTTTAATTTTGGAAGTCGATGTTCCTATAATAGTTTTGTCTCTTCGTTATTTAACACTGACTTTACCTAGAAGCAACCTATTCACTCTTGACTTATTTATTTATTGTATAGGTATAACAAACAACATTATACAATAAAAGATTGAAAGATTCTAAAAGATTGTAAAGATTCTTAGTATCTCTGTAAGCTCAACAACAAAAACATAATTATTTTATCTTCATTGACGAATTTTGCCATGCTCTGCATGCATCGTTTTATTATTTTTAAAATTCTGCTCATATTTTACAAAAAAAAAAAAAATATCCGACATTTATCGTCAGATACCATCGACAGGAAACGGCCCATCACTAAACGCATAAATACCAACGTGTAGAGCAAATAAAACGGTACAACCGGGCTTTTAAAGTTTTTCCACATCCGTTCGACGCCAATGAGCAGTTTGTTTTAGGGTTAAAAGCCTAGGTTTCGACACGTGCTATTTGATAGTGTATGTTGGAAGCTAAAAGCTAAGGCACGTGCTCTATGGTAGTAGTTTGTTTTGAGTTAGTGTTTTTTAATTGTTTAATATCTGTAATTTTCTTCTGCATATTGCTTTATTGGTTGATTGGTTTTTTAATTAATCATAATCTTAATAAATTTATTTGTCAATAATGTAGGATACAGATAAGATCGATTTTGTCAACTATGCCGATACATTTTGCCTATTTTATGCAAAATATTCATAATTTAAAAATAGCAAAAGACAATAAAATATTAAAGGAGAACATTAACTGTCAGCTCATTAATTTAATGTTTTTTAATAATACATATAACATAGCATAGCATAGTCGGCCTTATAATGTTCCCACTGTTGGGACTCAGGCCTCCTCTCTAGGAGAGGGAATGGGCCGTAATCCACCACGCGGGCCCAGTGCGGGTTGGTGGATGTCACATGTCTTCAAATTTTTGGTTCTAGGACATGCCGGTTTCCTGTCGATGTTTTCCTTCACCGTTTTGAGAGCAGTGGTGATGAAATAAATTATCTACACAAAGTAATGCGCCTGGCTCGGTTTGAACCCGCGACCTGCAACTCCGTAAGTCAGGGCCATTACCACTCGGCCACCAATGCTCTCCATAATAATACATATAATGTCCTACTAATAAATCGCAATGTATATGACAAGAAATTCTAAGAAATACGAGGCATTATTAGAAAAATATATAAAAAAAATATTCGAATAAATTGGAATTCGGTACGAATTATGAACATTTACATAATAGTTAAAACCATAATAATTGTATCGCCAAATTGTTATCAATTTATCACTTTAATAATCGTAGTGGAGTTAAATCTAAAAAATTTACTGTGGATGGATGGAGAGGGAGAGGGAGACCAAAGAAAAGATGGATGGATTGTGTGAAGAGTGATATGAAAGAAAAGGAAGTTAGTGATAGTATGACGAGTGACAGGGCAGAATGGAAGAAAAAAACGTGTTGCGCCGACCCCAAATAACAAGGGACAAGGGCAGGAAGATGACGAGTGGAGTTAAATCAATACAACTCTGTCATCTGTTACTGTAAGCATTATAAATAATCTTTGCAACACCCACGCGTATTAAAAGCGAAATTTCTCATTTATTTTTGTACGTGGGTGGGAAAAAAATTGACTACTTACACTTTAGGCCTACCTCCACCATATTTAAAAAAAATGTAAGTATATATGTGGTGGTGGTGGTGATGTGGCACCAACCGTTTTGGCATGGTTGGCGCAATGGTTGAGCGATTGGCTGCTGATTCAATTCCTGCACGGAGCCAAATATTACCGCCCATAGTACACTTGTGTTTGTAAATTTTTATCCTGGTCACTTAATGAGGTGTACAATCTTTAAATATAAAAGCGAAATACCACTCACTGATTAATCACGAAAATTCAGAAACTATAACACATATAAACTTAAAATTTGGCAGGTAGGTTTATTATAGAGTGTAAACATCCGCTAAGAACGGATTTTTCGAAAATCCACCCTGGAGGGGGTAAAACGGGGGTTGGAAGTTTGTATGGAGAAACCTACTTTTACGCGGGCGAAGCCGCTGGTAGAAGCTAGTAAAGTATATAATAAATAAATATATCTTACTCATAATTGTTCCGGGTATCGATGTCTTTTGTATAAGAGCTTACATGTGTGTGAAGTTGAACGCATTCACGACACAGAAGGAATTCCTAGTAAGTCAAATATTATAAGGGCGAAAATTTGTATGTACTCATATTTTTTTTATTTTTTTTCGGTGGGAAAATCATCTTATGACATCCCCCGCCCTTGGGCGGGGCGGGAGATAGTGTCAGACTTTTACTGACTAAAAACCCACTCCTGTTCCTTCATTGCCTTTCGTACCAGGGCCGAGTCTTCCTTTCAGAATCAGACCCTTGGCCCCAGTAGGCTTCGACCCTGCTAGGCCCCTACAGTTGCTGACATCTCCTTGAGGCGCGCGTGGAACAGCACGCGCCGTCGACGACTTGGGCTCGGTCCGGATGGTTACCGGACGGTCGGAAGGCGAGCCACCCATTGCTCGCCGTCCGCAAGCCCGCGCCTACGATGGCCGGAAATCGGGATCGGAATCCCGGCGGCGATTGGGGCGTGAGGACCGTTGCCTCACGCGATCGGCCGCCTCCTTTGCTAGCATTACTGCTTCGCAGAAGGAGGCGACCGCCTGCCACTCCTCCTTGCTCCGGACCATGGCCTGTACCAAGGCCCGGCGCATGTACTCATATGTGTGTATATTTTTGATACTCCTTCACGCTTAAACGGCTGAACGGATTTGAATGAAATTTAGAACATGGAAAGGTTATGTCAATAGAACATAAGATACCCCAAGAACATTTTAATTTGCGAAAAATTTCTACTTTGACGAAATCCACTGTCAGAAGTTACTAAAACTAAATGCTCAAACCACAGATTATTATCAAACCATTAAACTAAACCACTGGCACCGAGCTTCCTCTAAAGTATATAATTAAATAGAAAATCCGTTGGTAAGTAAAGGTCACTATCAGGAAATCTGTTATCCAGGCCAATCTAATAAGACGCTGTATTGACAATCTATCACCAAGACTTCATCTTGACGTCAAAGTAAAACGTTGTCCATACTGGAGAATTTCCATTTACCCCCAAGCGAACGCCGGCGTTCGCTCTCTCATTGTCTTTCTATTGTGTCTCTAATTACAGTATTCGAAAGGGTAACCCCAAGCGAACGCCGGCGTTCGCTCTCTCATTGTCTTTCTATTGTGTCTCTAATTACGGAATTCGAAAGGTTACCCCCAAGCGAACGCCGGCGTTCGCTCTATCATTGTCTTTCTATTGTGTCTCTAATTACAGCATTCGAAAAGTTACCCCCAAGTGAACGCCGGCGTTCGCTCTCTCATTGTCTTTCTGTTGTGTCTCTAATTACGGAATTCGAAAGGTTACCCCCAAGCGAATTCCGTAATTAGAGACACAATAGAAAGACAATGAGAGAGCGAACGCCGGCGTTTGCTTGGGTTAATATATTTTATTTCGTTGGTAAGAAAATTTAAATAGAATTGAACAGAATAAAAAATATTTTCTATGATACAATGACGGCCTTCTTGCTGACAGCGATATCTATCAGATAACCTTTGGATGGAAAGTAATTCATAAGTTTATTTTCATTAGAGCCACCTTTAATTTACACCAAAAATAAAACAAATGTGTTTCATAATCGTTGAAATGATAAATGATATTTATTTTGTAAATACTCGTAGGTTTAAAAAACACTTTTACACGTCAATTTTTTTTTCGTCATTTTTAAACTAGATGAGGCCGGTGTTTCCTAGCTGACTACCCTGAGAAGAAACACCGAAACAAACTCAGGGGTCAAAGTCTCTTTTAAAGTCCATACAGTAAATATGTAATGGTCAAATCACATGAGAACCATGCAGATTTGTCTGAAATGGTCTTTTGAAGAAAGAACCATACAGATTTGAGTGGACCTGTCCAGTCAGTGCAAGCATTTGTCAGTATTCGTAAAGCTCAACTCAGGACTACTAAGGAGCTCAACGACTTGACGAACAATACCAAGGAAAGGACATTTGGGTAGGCCGCAGAAAATACTCAAATTGCCAGACATACATTAAAATTACTGAAAAAAAAAAAACAATCAAAAAAGTCGATGTATATGGGACTGGAAACTGGTCAAGTGCGAGTTGGACTCGCACACCCGAACCCCCTTTAATTTTTAACTTTAATTTAGTTTTATTTATTTATTGTTGTAGCGCGAGCGGCAATAGAAATACACATTCCGTAAAAATTTCAATTGTGTACCTCTTATTTATAAGTTACAGCCCGCTGACAGATGGACGGACGCACAGTGGAGGCATTGGGAATTTTCGGATATGGAACCCTGAAAATACCATCACCATTTTAGGATTGTGCAAAAATTATAACAGATTTATTCAAGTGTGAATATTTAAAATTATCCAACAATTTTCAATAAAAATTTTACGGTTTGATCTGTACAAAAAATTCATCTAAAAGTCATCATCATCATCATTTCAGCCGATAGACGTCCACTGCTGGACATAGGCCTCCCCCAAAAGTCGCCACAATGAACGGTCCTGTGTGTCTCGCATCCATCGGATTCCCGCAACCTTCACCAGGTCATCGGTCCACCTTGTAGGGGGCCTTCCAACATTGCGTCTTCCGGTACGCGGTCGCCACACCAGAACCTTTCGGCCCCAACGGCCATCTGTTCTGCTAACAATGTGCCCTGCCCATTGCCACTTAAGTTTGGCGATTCTTCGTGCTATGTCGACCACCTTGGTTCTCCTGCGGATATCTTCATTTCATCTAAAAGTGTGGATTAAAAATATTCTCTGGCGATATTCTAATTTGACATAGACAAATGTACGTTTCAGAAACAATCTTTCGGGATTAGGTCGGTCTCATGTTCCATTGTTAACATTTACAAGCTCGCATGAATTAATTTGGCCATGTCATCCCTAAAGGGACAGTAAACCGATGCCCGCTAGGGCCACGGGAATTTTTGAAAGAGTTACTGTGACCCTGGAACGCAAAGGGAACCTGAAGGACACAGGTGGGTTTCAGACAGTAAAAATCTGACCCTCTTGGTCCATCTTTTTTTTTGGGTGGGAAAATCAACTAATGATATCCCCCTCTCTTGGGCGAAGCGGGAGGGTTTGTCAGACTTTTACTGACTAATAACCCACTGCTGTTCCATCTTTGCCATTGTTCCAGGGCCCGGGGATCTCTTTTGCATCACCCATGGCCCCAGTAGGCTTCGACCCTGCTGGGCCCCTACGGTTGCTGACATCTCCTTGAGGCGCGCGTGGAACACTACGCGCCGTCGACGACTTGGGCTCGGTCCGGACGGTTACTGGACGATTGGACAGCGAGCTACCCATTGCTCGCCGTCCGCTCTTGCTCCATTTAACAGCCGGAGAAATCATTTGATGATTTCCCACCTTAAAACAAAAAATCTCTAAAGTGAGGAAGTACATTAACTCCATTCTCATTTTTAATACTTTATACTTGTTTATGTACTTAATACATACTTAGATTAAACATATATATACATACACACACATTTTATGTGTTACATGTGAAATGATTATATTTTTAATACTTAGTATAAAGTCTCATACAAAACAAAAACAGTCAATTATTCAGTTCATTTCTCTTTTCTTACAAGACAAGAGATACGAGGTGATTTTTTAAAACAATGAATAAAAAGCTTCGTTATTTAAAGTAAGTTTTTCTTTCATATTATTTATGCAAGAACTGAGTGATTGCTGGGCTAAATAAAAATTTCTAGAATAAAATACCGACCTTTACCTGAGCAAGACTGGTATTTTTTGGGTTTCGTGCCTCAAAAGGAAAAACGGAACTCTTATAGGATCACTTTGTTGTACGTCTGTCTGTCTGTTTGTCTGTCCGTCTGTCTGTCTGATAAGACCCTTTATCTCCGGAACGCGTGGATATATCGAGTTGAAATTTAAACCATATACTCAAGTCTGCATTCATTTGAAGCTGTGAAAAAATCAAACTTCTAAGTTTACGAAAAAAAAGGTAAGGCCGTTTATGTCGCTAAAAACGTACATATATTTCGACAATCTCAAGGGAACCAAAATTTATAGTGTACTTCCAGTTGACCCAGAATCCTGAAATTTGGCATAAAGCAAGGTCTTATAGCACATGTACAGGAATATATCTAAAAATAGTAAATTTTTTGTTACGTCACAAAAAAAGAAAATCTTTTTTTGCTCATTCGGAAAAATATTCGAGATTCGGGAATTGAACTATTTAATAGGCAATTTTGTACAGAACCCTCAGTGCGCGAGTTCAACTCGCACTTGCCCAGGTTTTTATTATTAAACGTAGTATGTATAAAAAATATGTAGGTACATATTTTTTCCACCCAAGATCCGTCATTTATTATTTTCCAAACATTTTTCACTGAAACTGCTGACGAGGGCCTGTCAAAGGTACTTAATTAATAGGTGCTATGTTAATTTGTTTTGCGTTAATTATACTTTAAATATTCTGAAATACTTATTTTGCGCCATTAGTCAGACGGCCATTTTGTTTTGTCAAAGACTGTGAAGGTTTTTCCTTCATAAATTATGAAGTTGTTTTCATAATTTTTTCTCTTCTTACGTTTTCAATGTGTATTATAGGTACGGAAAACTTAAAAGTAAGTGGCCTCTTTAATATTTTTGTTTATTCATGAAAAATTACTCGGATCATCTGTTTTTTTAAATATGATTGTGAATTGAATATATGCTACTAGTATATAATTCATATTATAATAAATAATTCGTATTATAATTTAGCTTCAAAGGACCGTGGGTATATGGTTTTAATTTCAACTCGATACCTCCACGGGGTTCCGAGATAAAGGGCCTTGACAGACAGACAGACAGACGGACGGACAACAAAGTGATCCTATAAGGGTTCCGTTTTTCATTTTGAGGTACGGAACCCTAAAAACCAATAGCTATTTAGGACAAAAAGAAAATACCTCATCGGCCCAGTATCACAGTTGAGCAGCTTCTGTTAGAAAGTATAAAAAACCAAGCAATATTATAATTTTTAACATAAACCCACCTAAGACACTTTTACTAGCGTTTAAGTATTCTATAATTCTCAAGTATCAGGTTACATTATTGTAATAAATATAACGCAATGGTTTTTAATAACAATTTAGATGCTAGTTTATTGTGTTGCGTTGCGTATTACTGCGTAGGCGCATACGTTTTTAATGTAGTGGTTATGGAACTACGCTTTTATATGCAATCGCGTCGTACCTTTGTACCTATCTATTTTAATACTAGCCTTGGCTAGCTGCTTCGTCTGCGTGAAAATAGGTTTTTCCATACAAACTTTATAATATTATAATAATAATATTCCACAACTTTCACACAACGCCATCTAGTCCCAAACTAAGCTGAGCTTGTAGCATGAGTACTAGACAACTAATAAACATACTTATATATTTCTAAACATATAAAAATGAATAGCTGGTCGTTAGTCTCACTAAAACTCCAGAACGGCTGAACCGAGTTAGCTAATTTTGGTCTTGAAATATTCGACATAGTCCAGGGAAGGTTTAAATGGTGAGAAAAAATGGAAAAATCCACGGAAAAAAAATCCGAATACAACGCATGTATGGAGTAAGCTTAGATCCTCAGAAAGGACGGCTACATTTTACTTGGCTTCGACTTCGACTTTGCAGTTGCAAGGACTACGAAGTCACAGTATACATATGGAACAGTACGGAAACTACCTACAAATATTCGAAACGGCACACTCACACAAACGTACGCATCGACGAGACTCCTAAGCGTTTCTCGCGGTCCTGTCAGTAGCGAATGCCGCTTAGGAGTCTCGTCGATGCGTATGTTTGTGTGAGTGAGCCGTTTCGAACATTTGTAGGTAGTTTCTGTACTGTTCCATATATCTATACTGTGACGAAGTCGTGGGTAAAAGCAAACACAATATAAAATAAATCCACTAATACCTATCACGTGTAACCTCACCCTTACCCTCTCGCTATGTGCGGCAATGCGCAGGAGTCTCAGTAATTAGCTGCGCCGTAGTTTATGGCTGACCCTAGCGCTGCCAATAAGCAATTTGTGAGAATCGCTTGAATTCAAATATTTTGAGTGAGGTTAGCGTGTAGGTAATGTGTTATAGTGAGGTATACATTATGGAATTAGGGTTCCGTACCATTATCGATAAAAACGGCAAAAAATATCATTTTTGTTGTATGGGACCCTACTTAAATATTTATTTTATTTAGTTTTTAGTATTTGTGGTTATAGCGGCAACAGAAATACATTATCTGTGAACATTTCAACTGTATAACTATCACTGTTTATGAGATACAGCCTAGTGATAGACGAACAGGCAGACAGACGGACAGACAGTCAGACGGACGGTCTTAGCAATAGGGGCCAGTTTTATCCTTTGGGAAGATATTTTTTATGCATAAAAGCTTATTTAATGGTAGTTCCATCCCAAAAAAAGAAATGTGTTTGTGGAAAAATAGTTATAAATTTTTAAGAGGTCCCGGTTCATATCTCTTAAACAATCAAAAATCGCGGAATTTACATGAGGTATTTAAATATAATAATAATATTCACACAACTATCACACAACGCCGTTTATTCCCAAGCTAAGCAGAGCTTGTGTTATGAGTACTAGATAACTGATAAACATACTTAAATATTTTTTATTATAAACATATTATACATAAATTACACCCAGACACATAACAAATGAGTTTGCTCATCACACAAACATTTGTCTTGGATGGGAATCAAACCCACGACCTCCGACATAGCAGTCAGGGTCACTAACCATTAGACCAACAGGCCAGTCTACAATTAGTACAACAATCATACATTTCCAACTAAACAAACCAAGAATCATAATATTCCATCAATTTCCTAATTCGCCGACACGTATAATATTGGACAGAAAGACCGCCATGACAGTTTCTATCAATTTCTTGCTACGTGATCACAACTTGCTTTCCACTTGTTATAACTTTAAGTAAAAGTTATAATAGATTTCTGTGTTATGTCTCGCTGCTTTTTTTTTAATTTTTAGGGTTCCGTACCTCAAAAGTAAAAAACGGAACCCTTATAGGATCATTTTGTTGTCCATCTGTCTGTCAAGACCCTTTGTCTCGAGAACACGTGATGGTATCGAGTTGAAATTAAAACCATATACTCAAGTCTGTGGTAACTTGAAGCTGTGAAAAAATCAAACTTCTGAGTTAACGGGGAAAAAGGATACCTACGGCCGTTTATGTAACAAAAAACGTGTATTTCGACACTCTCAAGGGAATCAAAATTCATATGGTACTTCCCGTTGACCTGGAATCCTGAAATTTAGCATGAAGCAAGGTCTCATAGCACAAGTATAGGAAAAATCTGAAAACTGTAAATTTGTAGTTACGTCACAAAAAAATATATATTTTAACTACGAGGCGAAACGCTTAGTCCGGACCGTAGTTGTGTTAACAATGATAGTATGTTACAAATCAATGTTCTCCTCCTTCTATTTTTAAGTTAAATTCAACTGTTATTGTACTCCCACATTTAATTTATTTCTCGTGGGAAATAACAATAAACCAACTGGCCGCTAGAATAACAAAATTAACATCATACATAACTCAACTTTTCTGGAAAATTGCTGGCCAGAATTTAACGCCTCAATTTTCTTTCTATTTTTCTCATTCTGAATATCTTATTTTAAAACACTCATGGTTAGTTACACGAACAGAATATAAGTTACATTTTATCCCGGGAGTATGTTTTCTTGGAATAATTTTCGACTTTAATGCTAGCGATGCCGCTGTCAGAAGCTAGTATGTTATAAATTGTTATTAAGAGGGCCTTTCCCGAATCGTCTATCGTCAACGTGATCATAGTTTAAAAGCTTGTTAGTTCATCCAACACAATGTTTGTTCAACAGTGGACGTCTTTCGGATGAAATGATGATGATGATGATGATGATGATGAAGGTTTGACCAACACAATCTACACTTATAAAGAGGTAAAGTTTGTTTTCATGTTTTTTTGTTTGTTTGTAGGAGGTAATCTCGGAAAGTACCTACTGGTCAGATTGAATTTTCACTGATAGTAAGCTGATTTATTCCTGAGTGACATAGGCTATATTAATTTATGTACACTGGCAAAGCTGCGGGCAAAAGCTAGTGTTTGATAAAGAGGCATCGCGTAGAAAGAAAGATAACCTTAACGCTCTGTTGGCATTCAGTAATTCCGTCAGATCCTCGAATATTTTACAAAACTGGTTTCTTTTTTTTGATAGGTTCGCGCTTGACCACTAATTCGACTCTCTCGACTTAAAGATTCCCGGGTTGTAGCTAGATCAGGAAACACAGATTCCGGCAAGGCATTCCACTCCTTAGCTGTACGCACAATGAATGTGTTCCCAAAACGTTTCGTGCGTATAGGTGGAAATAAATGTTATTTTAAAAACCATAAAAGTTTTTGGAAAATATTTTCGTCATTTAGAATCGCGGTTAAATTTGCAATATGCATGTATCTCGGGTTGGTCGCTCTTAAATATTGTAAAACGTACAGTAAGTACAAGATTTGGATTAGAAGTTCTAACAATTATTGTGACAAATTCACTTAATTGTGAAAATTGATTATTAGTGACATAACCACACTCTTTGTCCTCTTAAAAAAACGATCACTCAAAGAAAAAAACATAAAAAAATGCAATTGGCGTAGCGGTTGAACGATTGGCTGATGCACTACAAACGTTGGAACAAACATTTGTATAGCCTATAGATATGTGTTCTAGATCTGGGTGTCTTGTTTATATGAGTTTACAAGTGAACGCACTCACAATACATGAGTTATTTCTAGTGTCAAAAGGCAAAAAGAGAGAAAATAAAGAATTCTGACTTGTCCTCAAAGTCCAACGCCCAACGTCAGAGAAAACGCATTCGACTAATAAATGTTTATTGAGTTTGTTTTCTAAGATTCTAGGAGACACTTCCTCACTATTGTCATCCTGACCACGTCGCAGGTAAGTACTTGCTTACATCCGTGTTTTGTTGGGGATTCTTCACACTGTTGCACTAAGAAAATAGCTAAATCAATGACAGATCTCTTCCTTTGTTTTTCCTACAAATTGATGATCAATTTTACCAAGAAATATTGTACTTATAAGTAAAATTCTCCAAACGTGGAAAAGTTAGAGATAATTTTGCACGTTGTTCCTTCAGAATTTTGTTAACCCATTGAATATCATAATTTGAGTATTTACAAAATATATATTATACATAATTATATATTTGTAAAGTCAAATCTATGGTGACAGATGGCATCAGCGAAAAAAAAGGGGTTTTTTTTTAGGTTGGAAAATCATCTAATGACAAGTTCCGCTCTTGGGCGCGGCGGGAGATAGTGTCAGACTTTTACTGACTAAAAACCCACTCCTGTTCTTTCGTTGCTTTTCGTACCAGGGCCGAGTCTTCCTTTCGGAATCAAACCCTTGGCCCCAGTAGGCTTCGACCCTGCTGGGCCCCTACGATTTGCTGACATCTCCCTGAGGCGCGCTTGGAACAATATGCGCCGTCGGAGACTTGGGCTCGGTCCGGACGTTACCGGGCGGTCGGACGGCGAACTCCCATTGCTTGCCGTCCACAAGCCCACGCCTACGGTAGCCGGAAATCGGGATCGGAATCCCGGCGGCGGTTGGGGCGTAAGGACTTTTCGTTGTACGAATAAATAAGTATAAGTATAATTACGTAGATTCGACTTACCCACTCAACACACTTCCTTATCTCGTATCTAATAGGAGTCCTACGTGTATACACATTGCCGGCGTCCTGCATAGTTTTCTGAAATTTCTCAATTTTCTGGATAATTTTCTAAATGTTTCTTTCCGTGAAAACCTTCTACAAAGTATGAGAAAACTAAAAAAAAACTACTTTGGTAAAGTCGTTCTCAAGTTATGGCGTGATCATGGGATATAGGGATTCATTTTTATGGACCCAGTAATACAACATAAGCTGAACAAAAGTTCAGATTGTGTGCAATTGAAAAAGGTAATATAATGTCAATGACAAAACCATTGGCAACGGAAAAAAAATAGGGGCAACAAAAAAGTAACTTTTAAAATCATAAAACAAACAAAGTCCCATCAAATCCTGAAGCCGATTAAAATGAACTATCAAAACTTTAATCTAAACTAACAAAGTGGTGTGAAACCCGTCTAACAATGTATCGCATCATCAGTTTTACTCGATACTAGTGTTGTATCAACACAAACACAAAATATCGATAAATTCGCGACGCTATCGCGATCCGATGACAGCTACTCGATTGAACTTTGAATCGAGATGGGAATCGATTTATCGATGCTCAGTTGTTCGGAATGTAGGTCTCTTCGTGTAAATGCGAAGTTTGTTTGATAGTTGATAGTTAAGTGGTTATCGCTTGCTAAGTTTCTCGACTTTGCTGTGAGATTTTCTCTGTGTTAATAAGTTACGTTATTGACACAGTTCGGAAAGTTTTTATCTCGGGAATCGTGTACCAAAACACGTTGTGTGAGATGTGTCTGCGTAAGTTTTAGGGCGACTTGTTAGCAAAGTATAACAATATCCACCCAATTTTCTTTACATATAGTTACTTTCATATTTATGCTGAAACATTTATGTTTTTTTTTAAGTTCAAAATCGCAGAGTATATAATAGATTACATTATATGCTAAAAACCACGAAAGCCTTTATTGGCTTATATGTGACTAGTAAGTTCGGTTTTTTATTTATTTATTACGGCACTCCAACGAATAGTTCGCCGATACATTTACAAAAAAATTGTAATTTTATTAATATTATACAATTATCGCAGCGAATTCTTCAATCAAAGGTGTGCACAGCACTTACAGAATTTGGTAAATTAATAATAATTATATTTTAAATGAATTGTTCTAATTATGCAAGCAATAAATAATAAAAAGGTACAAGACAAAAATAAATATAAGACAATAAAAATCAATAAATAGATTAGATAGTAAGTAAAGTAAGTTGACTACTTATTACGTGTAATTTGTAAAACATTGCATTTTTAATTCACATTTTGATTTTTTAGGCTTACAGATTTATTTATTTTGTAAGTTCGCAGAAAGTTCTTTATTATGTTTGGCAGTATGTAGGTATATATTGTCATACCATACAATATATTGTTGCATTTAGGCATAGTAACGGTTTTCATGTAAATGCAAGCAATTTTACTAAGAAAACCGTCCAAATCAATCCAAAACAAATGAATAAATTTTAGAGATGTGTCAACCAAGTATCGATATCCAGTTCCGCTTATCGATATCCTACTTAACAAATACGAAATAAACCATTTCACAGGAGATCGTGCTGAGTCTACATTAGAATATGTCCCGCATATAGTTTATGCGTGTTGTTTGTTGCTGAACAATGAAAATAACGGGCCAGCCCTGTCGCACTATTTTATAAAATAAATTAGGCACATAAAATTTGTTAAAATGTTTTACAAGTATTTGTTTGCGAAGATTTGTTATGTATTTACGGTTTGTATGTATTTATTCTAAGCAAGTGCTGTACAATCTGACGTTTAGTGTTGTGTTTCAAAGCCTCGTTCTAGTTTACAAAGACGATTTATGCTATCAATGGAAGCTTTGTTGAAGTATTGTGTGCAAATTGTGAGGTATTTAATGAGATTAAAGATACAAACTAGACTGAACTACAGCAATAGTACCAAAAAAAAAAACTAGGCAAGTGCGAGTCGGACTCGCGCACTGAGGGTTCCGTACAAACTTACTAGTTACTTAGTAGCAATAAAAAAATGTTTGTGATGTATCGATAAATTTACTATTTTCAGTATTTTCAGATTTATTCCTATAATTTTACTATAAGACCTTGCTTTATGCGAAATTTCAGGGTTCTGGATCAATGGGAAGTACCCTATGAATTTTGATTCCCTTGAGAGTGTCAAAATATACGTTTTATGCGACATAAACGGCCATAATTTTAGAAGTTTGTTTTTTTCACAGCTTCAAGGGACCGCAAACCTAAGTATATGGTTTTGTTTTCAACTCGATACCTCCACGCATTCGCAAGATAAAGGGTCTTGACAGGCAGACGGACAACAAAGTGATCCTTTATGGGTTCCGTTTTTTCCTTTTGAGGTACAGAACCCTAAAAATTATTCAAATATAATAAAACAATATGAAAACATATATTATCGTGGACATTTTTAAAAGGATAAGCTCTTACCAAATGACCTTAAATACGCGTCAAATGCTAATAAGCTTGCAAACATTAACTAAACACAAATAGTTACAAGTGCCTAGTCCACTTTGATGGTCCAAGCTACAAATTAACAGTTTAAAGGTCCTTCTAGTAATCAGTAAGAATTACCATTATTGGTCTCCTTAAGTAAAGTCTGACCCGAAATGTTTCTAAAGCAAAACCAATCAACAACTAGTAAATTAACTACAACAGTAATAAATCAATAGATAAATTTTTCAATCAATTTCTTTTGTGCCTCATTTTTAGAGAAAAATAGGAGATACTTATTATAACTTTATAATTAAAAATAAAATAAATGGCGAAAAACTAGTCTAGACGAAATGAATAATATTTTTAATACATTTTATTTTTATATTTTACAAACAAAACTAGCTGTCCCCCGTAGTTCTACCTGTGTCTTTCATTACTTCTCAGCTTTTATTTGTTTCAACGTGATGCCTTCCCCAATAAATTGGCTATCTGAAAAAATAATAATTTCGAAATAGCATTTCCTGAAATTAACGCGTTCAAACAAATAAACAAACTCTTCTGCTTTAAAATATTAGTATAGATAAGAGTAGAAAATGAAGAAAACACTAATATATGTAACTGTGAATAAACATAACTGTAAATATGACAAAACCAAATTAACTTACCTTCGAACATTTTCTTGAAAGATTTAATCCAAAATTAAGTCGACAATTACTGATTATAAATTTTCAATCAGAAACAACATTCTAAAGGTAACTCAACTTGTATGAAATCAAGTACAAATCCTTGAGAGTACTTATATGTTAAAAGCAAAAAGTATCCGACACAGGGTTTTATATCGCAGATATCCATCGAAATATCGATCGATTTTCCTTAACAACTTCCATTCTGATTTAATTCACTTATCGATAAATGATTGCGCAATTTACATCACTTTTAATATTGTGTTTAATAATGTTTTAGGCAATATTGATCAGATTTACGTCGAAAATGGGTTTGTAAAATTATTATAATCGATTTTGAAACAACTGTTTTATTCTTTTATATAGGCTGTAAAGTTTAAAAATTAAACAAGACCTATTTTTTAAATTATAATAATAAATAATAATCAATTGATTTCAGGCAACATGTACCCATATCATAAATACCATAGAGACTAACATATCTACTTATAATAAATCATTTTGTTAGTAAACATGATAAAAAACTATGTTAGTGAATCTTCACTTCGCATTATTTTATCTTAGTGCTGCCCGGTGGTATTATGGTTAATCAGGACAAAATTAACATTTTGTTAATATTTTGGTAGGTATTTATGATACTCGGACATAACCAGTCTCCTGGTAATTGTGATTTCCATGAAGAATTCCACCCTTTAAAAAACAAGTACCTACCTACATAAATCTACATCGCTAAAATAAAAAAAGATATTTTACTAAATGAATGGTTCCACCTTGCCATCCGATTTTTTTTTTAGTTTGGGAAATCATCCAATGATTTCTCCCACTCTAAAGGGGGATGAGAGAGCATGTCAAACTTTTACTGATTAAAACCCACCTAGTCCAGGGTCAAGGTAACTCTTTAAAAAAATCCCATGACCGTAGCAGGCATTGGCGCTGCTGGGCCCCTACGGTTTCGCTGACATCTCTTTGAGGCTTGCGTGGATCACTACACGCCTTCGATGACTTAAACGTAAATGTACTGAACAGCTGATTTTTTTTCGCGATTTCAGGTTTGTTCCTCTATTAAAAGTTGTTGGTTATCATGAGCACAATCACGTGTTTAAGTATCGTACACTAATTACCAGTCACCCTATATAGATAAATAGCATAATCAGCAATGTTTCCACTGCTGGGACTCAGGTCTCCCTTGTAGGAGAGGCAATGGCCCGTAATCCATCACACGGGCCTAGTGCGGATTGGTGAATGTCACACATCTTCATCATCTTGACTGGTATGACGGTCTAGTGGTTAGCGGCCCTGACTGCTATGCCGGAGGTCATGGGTTCGATTCTCACCCAGGTCAAATGTTTGTGTGATGAGCACAAACATCATTTGTTCTGTGTCTGGGTGTAATCTAACTATAATAATATGTATGCATTTAGAAATATATAAGTATTTTTATCAGTTGTCTAGTACTTATAGCACAAGCTCTGCTTAGTTTAGGACTAGATGGCGTTGTGTGATAGTTGTGGAATATAATTATTATTATTATTATACCACTTTCTAGCTCAAAAGACTGATATTTTGATATATGGCATGGTATGGTCATACCATTACTCATACAATTACTAATACTAACTTAAAAATAAACAAATAATTACTAACTTAAAAACAAACAAATAAATAAATTGCCTCAAAACGTGCAACCACAGCAATCAAGCTCCTTAAAAGACAGTGTCGCATAAAGGCGTGTTCAGACTCAGCCACAAATCATCCACACGCTAGCGATAGCGATCATCTCTTACCGCTAACGATGCTGAGATACCATAGATAAGTATCCGTGAGATTCAGCTGATGGCTTCGACTTGTCGGAACATAGATAACGCGACACGGCTATTGTTATTTTGTAGTGCAAGCAGTGGGAGGTTGCGTAATAGTAAAGTTTTTTTTTTGTTTGTTTGTTGAATTGTACATAGTGCGTAATTATTATGATGTTGTAAGTTAGGGCAAGCAATAAGCGTTATTTAATTTGTTTTAGAGTGCATTGGGGCAATTACGAAAATCGCTGTTTTCGAATTGATGATCATTTAAAATTCTTCCATTATAGTTAATTAATACATTCAACTGGTTTATTAGTTTTCTGTAAAATAAAATGAACATGTAAATGAATCCGCCTTTTGAGATTCAGTATTGCCTAGTACTAAGTAACAGGAGCCAAATACAAGAACGTTAAATAAATTATTTTTTACATTTTTTTTAAATATTATTTCTATAAAAATGGATTTTATGGAAGTGTCAGTATTGAAAAATTAGTTTAATTAAACATACATAATTGAAGCGATTAAATGATGACAGAAAATGTACGGACCTTTTGACCTTTTGACCTTGTGTTTTTATGTAGTTATGATCAGCTGCAGTGGTCACCAAGCCACTGATGAAGTGAATAATTATGTATATATAAAAAAAAAATGAAAAGTAGAAGATTAGCGTCGAGAATTTAAGATATCTTTTGTCAATACTCATCCAAGAACTGAATTTGTAAAACTGACGGGAAAAATTCAGTACCTGCTAAAAGCAATCTATTTCCTACTACCACTATCGGAACAAATGAAACATTACCTACCTCAAATGCAAATAGATAAGCACACGCAACACAAACCAAAAACGAAACAAAAAAATTAAATGGCGTGTTCATACGTGCCCACAATTCATCGTGAGGCGATAGCGATCAACTTTTACTAGCAGTCGATATAGATCATGTAGATAAGAGAGATCCGGCTGATCGTCAGCCAGTAAGCCTTGTCCAGAGAGAACGCTCGACAGGGCGGGAGAGGAAGAGGTGGCGGGCGCGATTACGTGGTTACAGTGCGGTTTGATTTGTAGCAACGGGTAAGAGAAAATTAGTCAGATAGAGTTTGACCAGAGCGAACGCGCGGTGATAAGAGATGGTGCTGACGCGATGGTGGGCGCGATTATGTAGCCACAGAGCATCGTGATTTACTTTAGTGAGCTGTAAAAGATAGTGAAATAGTTTGGTCCAGAGTAAACGCACGGTAACAACGAAGAAACAGTGATTAAGTGTCCATAGCGCATAGCAAGTTGCTGTAGTGAGTGTAGAGGCTAGACATTTTTCTTTAGGGTAAGACAATAGATTATCGCTCGCTTGCGAGATCGTTCTGTCCCGTCGCGCTAGTAGCCCACCATGGGCGTGATTCAGAGTAAAGCATGTAGCGACTAGGGTGTGTGTGGGCTCGATTAAGACCTCCACACACCGTCCGTATGAGGAAGTCCTCAGGGTAAACAATAGACGATCGATAGCTAGTGAGGCCTGTACGGTCAATTCAGTATCCATGGACTTCATCGGCGGTTCCATATATTTACTTCGCACCCGCGTAAGCTCCTCAACCTGATCGAGGCGTTAGCTTTGTTCAAATGTAGACTATATTAAAGATCTATTGTTGATTTGAAAATCGGTAAGAGGTAGGATTGAGACACGTGTGTTGTGGAGAGTAAAAGTGTCTTCATTTGAAAGTAATCGTCTGACTTTTGAATGTGAAGGCGGGTTCTGATTAAGATAAAATATATTTTTTTATAAAATTATTAAGTCTATTAATAAATATTTTCTAAAGAAGTGATGGACACTGACTCAACGCACAACCTAAATCCATGGACCTAGAAAGCTGAATTTTATCACAGGACGTATTGTTTTTAAAACGTAGACAAGGAATAAGGATCGATTTGTCGAAATTAAATCCTTAATAAGGGAATGATAACGGGTTTCATGCGATTAAATTTCGGCTTTGTTGCATTAGCTATCATCATATTTTTAGCTTATCAGCTTTTGTTTTGAGGTAGGAAATTATCCAATGACTTTCCTTGGTCTAAGGTGAAGCGAGAGCGTATCAGACTTCGATTTACTAAAACTCACCTTTTTCCTACAGTAGCCCTTTGCATTCCAGGGTCACGGTATCTCTTTCAACAATTCCCGTCACCCTGGCGGGCATCAGTCCTACAGGGCTCCTACGTTTTTGCTGACATCTCTTTGAGGAGCGCGTGAAATACTAAGCGCTGTCGATGACTCGGGCTCGATCATTACCAGACGGCCAGACGACTAGATTACTCATCGCACATTGCTCGTCGACCGGCCGTCTGTGACACCCGTCGTCCGGGGCGTCTCCTGTGTTTATTCAACCCATCATCTCCTCAATTTTCCAACTAAAGGAAAAAAAAAAATAGTGAGTTCAAAATCAAAATATTTAACTTAGTGATAAAGGTAAACAGGAAAATGAAACGACCGACCTTTTAGTAGCTAAATCTCCAATGTAACCTTCTAGGAAAGGTGGCTTTCCAAATAATAATAAGAGCAGTAACCAATTTACTTTGCCAATGTTTGACTGGCCTATTGGTCTAGTGGTCAGTGGCCCTGACTGCTATGCCGGAGGTCGTGGGTTCGATTCCCACCCAGGACAAATGCTTGTGTGTTGAGTACGATCATTTGTTCTGTGTCTGGGTGTAATTTATCTATTAGGTATATGTATGTATTTACAAATATATAAGTATGTATATCAGTTGTCTAGTACTCATAACACAAGCTCTGCTTAGCTTGGGACTAGACAACGTTGTGTGATAGTTGTGGAAAAAAAAATGTTGAAAGAAAAACTGAGGCCGAACCACGAGCTATTAACACGATCGATTTGAGGACCTAAACTGAACTATTAAAGGGATGGTGCAGTGTGCTTAGCTAAGGTGGCTGCTGAGGCTATCCCTTTACCCGATACCCTTTATAGCCATGGGTGCTGGCTGTATGGCTCGCTTGCTTAAGGAAGTGATGATTGTCACGAAGTAGTGGCTGCACGAAGTTTGTGCTGACGTTCATCACGTCGGGGTCACCAGTTTGAAGGTATGCGGAACAGAGTGCAAAGTATCGCAAACCTCCGTGGAAAAGGTTCGACCACACGGGTGTTATGTCTAGTGGACAACTGCCCGATTGATGAAATCGCGCGAAGAGCTTTAATTGCGCGATGAAGGATTAGTTCTTATGTGACGCCATAGATGTCGCTACAGGTGTATAGCTCCATCCTTCTTTCTGTTGTTGATGTCATGGTAAGGTGGTAAGGCCCCAGTTCATCCTTTTATAACTTGTGCCGTGGAAAGGAAAACATAAAGTCTATTTGAAGTGTAAAATTATGAGTCTGTAAAAGGTTTGAAGCCAATTACCTCAACTGTTTCTTGTTATTCTGAATCGTGACCCAAATTATACGGCTTTAACAAAGAATATTTTTATTTGTTTGTTTTTGAAAAGCTCTAGCTAATAGCTGCACAGATAAATTTTCTCTTTGTACTGTGTTTCTTGATTTTGTAAGCAGTATATTCGAAGTAAAATAATATTAGTTATTATAGGAAGGATACTATTATTTATTTTTACATAAGTATTTTCATTTAAAAATGCTAACTATAATTACAATAAAATAAAATAATAATAATAAAAACCCTTCACTAATTACAAGTAAAATTTTATTTGTCTAATGTCTAATTTAATGCCATATTTTAGTGTTCCAAACTAAAATATGGCATCAAAAAACTCTTCCACATCGCTGTCGACTGGTAATGTGCCCAAAAGACTGGCGGCATTGCCACGCTGTATGGCAATGCTTATCCTCTGTCCGAGGTAAAAGCCAGCCCCTTGGGTCACGCGAAGTGTCAACTAGACGTTTTGACAGATCTTTATAACAACAAACTGCAACTTATGAGCACTCAGACCCCACGAACCGAGAGTTTCAACCCCAAACGGCTCGAAAATATAACTTCCAACAAGGTTATTATATTTCCACCGTTTGAGGTTCTCCGCAGCCGCAGCGGCAGCACCAGCACAATTCGACAAACTAGGAAGATAGGAAGGCGCAAGAGTATCGACACAAGTAGCGTCCCATACTAAAGGCCTACCCATCTTCCATGGGAATAACGACATGCCGTCCGGTCGCTTGCCATCGTCGCGTGCCAGGCCATGGGGTTGCAATACGGCTGGAACGCTGACGGGGACAAGAGCGCGAGTTATTATTATTATTTATTATTCTTATTTGGTAAGAAACACTAGCAGCTATTAGCTGATGCTTGTGTTTCATATAGTTTGGAGATGTTTAGTTGGTACCTAAATATAATAATAATATTCCACAACTATCACACAACGCCATCTAGTCCCAAACTAAGCAGAGTTTGTGCTATGAGTACTAGACAATGGATTCTTGGCATGTGGAGCGATATCTCTCCATTTCTGGCGGTTGTTGACAATGGATATACATACTTAAATATTTCTAAGTACATATATAGAATAAAATAATGATCGTGCTCTTCACATAAACATTTGGCGGGAATACCACGACTCACGACCTCCGGTATAGCAGTCAGGGCCATTGACTACTACACTAACAGGCCAGTCAAAATATTCTGGATTAATTTACGTTTCGCCCGAGAAGTTAATTAATTCTGACCAACTGACAACAATAAAGGGCTTCTAAGGAATTAGGCGATAACGATTGAAGTGGTTTCTGAGAAAATAACAGAAAGTTTCTTTGGATTCATATTTATATCAATGCCCCGTTAACCAAAAACACGCTGTCTACTTTTTTAAGAATGTAAGGCGGCTCGGGAACGCGTATATGGTTATAGTATTTAATTATTTATTTATTATATACTTTATTGTAGGTACATAAAGAAATATAAAAAAGAAAAACTTGTATCTAAAACACTTACAATGGGCGGCCTTATCGCATTCCGCGATCTCTTCCAGGCAACCTAGAATGGACAGTAATTGTCAGAACATGATATGGGGCTGTCATAAGTTTTACAATAAGCACCAACATTAATTACAATATATTATAATAGATACACAGATACATACATATGCAATATAATAGATACACAGATACAGACATATGCAATATAATAGATACATAAATACATACATAGCAAATATATGGGCAATGGTAAGAAATAGCGACTTTCGATAACCACAGCGAATTTTCTCTTTATAATATTAGTATAGATTTGCCACTCAAATAAAAAAGCGTGATCACTAAATACACATAGTTTCTCTTACCGTTCATAGCAGCTGTCATTGATAAGCCCGTGTTCATTAATATAGATGTTCACGGATTGATAAGTTATGAAAAAGATAATGTTATTTGCGATGTAATTAAGATAACATCTAGAAGCAACCCATATCAATCTGTACCTGTACTGTTATGTAATATGAATGGAGTCTAAGTTTCTTATCTCGCAAACTATATACATGACCTATGCTTCTCAAATTTGATTGCGTATCCAGATCTTAAGGGGATGCAACTCGACATACATTTTCACTGTTTATCATTCAACCGCTCTTACGCGATTATGACGTTATTGCACATTTTTTATTAGATATTTTGGTAACACAGTATCTTGTGGATATTATCTAGGCTTCTATTGAAATCAATTTATAAGTTTGTGTAAAACTAATCTAGTAAAGACCTCCGAAAATCTACTATTTTGCATGAACTTTAACACTTCATAATTTAATCAAAAATTAAAAACTCAAATAAATATAACAATAGAAGCCTTGCAAATTTAATCAAGATTCTGAATGACGACAATTTTTTTCAAAAACTTTTAAGGGTAAAAAAAACACGTATTTCTTGGAACAAGTTTTGTAAAATATTCGAGTAAATCACGGAATTACCGAATGCTAACAGAGGTTTTAGGCGTTATCTTTCTTTTTTCGCGTTACCTTTTCGTCAAACATCGCGTTGGATTGCGTTAGATAAGGACTGAACTGAATGACTTTTTTTTTTTTTTTTTTTTTTCGGTGGGAAAATCATTTTATGACATCCCCGCCCTTGGGCGGGGCGGGAGATAGTGTCAGACTTTTACTGACTAAAAACCCACTCCTGTTCCTTCATTGCCTTTCGTACCAGGGCCGAGTCTTCCTTTCAGAATCAGACCCTTGGCCCCAGTAGGCTTCAACCCTGCTAGGCCCCTACAGTTGCTGACATCTCCTTGAGGCGCGCGTGGAACAGCACGCGCCGTCGACGACTTGGGCTCGGTCCGGACGGTTACCGGACGGTCGGAAGGCGAGCCACCCATTGCTCGCCGTCCGCAAGCCCGCGCCTACGATGGCCGGAAATCGGGATCGGAATCCCGACGGCGATTGGGGCGTGAGGACCGTTGCCTCACGCGATCGGCCGCCTCCTTTGCTAGCATTACTGCTTCGCAGAAGGAGGCGACCGCCTGCCACTCCTCCTCGCTCCGGACCATGGCCTGTACCAAGGCCCGGCGCGAGAGATCGCCGCCACCGATAGCCCCCACGAGGACACGGCGTTGCTCTGCCCAAGCGGGACACACCTCCACCGTGTGCTCCACCGTGTCCTCCGGGTGGTCCACACAATGGTGACACCCGGGCGTTTCTTCCGCACGAATCCGGTGCAGGAACCTCCCGAAGTTACCATGTCCGGTGAGGACCTGCGTCATGCGGAAGGTAAGGACGCCGTGTTGCCTTTCCAGCCACTCCTCAAAGAGGGGACTTACCGCCATAATTATGGCGTGCCCAGAACTGAATGACTTGGAATCACCAAGTCAAAATTCATTCATTTAAAGAAAAACAATGATCAGAGTCTTTATTTCCATCCTGGAATTCGTAAAGAGGAGGAATGAAACGCATGTTATTAAAAGAGTAACGATTTACCAAATAAAATAGGACAAGGGCAGGAAAGTGACGATGACGACGAATTCGTAGAGCAATCTTAATAATAACAATATATTTCTTATTTAAGTAAAAGTTAATGTGATTTATAGTATAGCACATATCTATTAATACTGTAGTATGGAAATAATATGGAAAAGTGGTTGATGTTACACATCAACCACTTTTTGTAAAAGAGTTCCATGGTGTTTCTTGCCGGTTCTTCTTCATAAGAAACGACCAATTTGGAACCGTGCACTAGCTTCTGACGTTTTATAAGAGTCCATGTAGGCCTATGTGAAATAAAAATATTTTGAATTTTGAAGATTATTTAGACACTAAGCAGTCTTGACGAAGAATCGCCAAACTTAAGTGGCAATGGGCAGGGTACATTGCTCGCAGAACGGATGGCCGTTGGGGGAAGACGTAGCGTTGGAAGGCCTCCTACAAGGCGGACCGATGACTTTGTAACGGTTGCGGGAGTCCGATGGATGCGAGACGCACAGGACCGTTCATTGTGGCGACACTTGGGGGAGGCTTATGTTCAGCAGTGGACGTCTTTCGGCTGAAATGATAATGATGAAGCAGTCTTGTACTGCTGTGTTTAAATTATTTTACTACGTCCCACCAACGACACGTATGCTATAGGTCCCATCCTTGATCTTACACATTATAAACTTGATTGAAGAGCCACTAAACCTTTAAGCAATTTATTTCAATCTGTAGATACTTCAACTACTTTCAAACATCACAAACACGCATGACCCAACCAAAGATGTCTGACTTTTCCATCAAACATCTATTGTCAAATTCTCCACTACAACTATATCGATCATCGAAACCCAACAAAGGTATCGATAAGAATCGATGCGACAGAGTTTCACTAGTGCCGTGTCGTCTATTCAATTGCCAGTATCGATATAATCGGCTTCCGAGCGAGATCGTAATCGGTACGTTCGTGCGAACATGTCAATTGTCAGTGAATCGTGATATTGTGAGAATTTTTTTCTTTGCTTTTTCTTTTTATTAAAGGTTTCTGGTAGGCAGGCTTGTTAGAATTATAAGTACAATATATATTTCTAAATTTGCTACTTTCTTTAGGTAGGATATCATCAAATAACTTCCCACTCTGTGAGAGGGAGTGTCAGACGTTTACTGACTACCCTTCCAGTTCATTTTACATTCAATTCCAATAAATTTGTGAACAAAAAAATGGCAGTACCTCGAAATGCCCAATTATATCTATACTATATACCTATGTAGGTATAAATAAAATTGCAGTGTCTGTTTGTAATATCAAAATTAAACGCATATTATATGACACCGTCACCGGCCCACGCTGAAAACCAGCGCTGTGGACTCGTAGCATTTTTTGATGTGAACACGGCATTATGCTGAGCGTTCGGCCGTTTTGCACGGACGTGGCGCATATGTCTTTTTATTAATTATTTATTTGTAATCTATTATATGTTAGTCTTAAGTTTGCGCCTTTTCCGCAAATTTTCTTTCTTCATCTTTCTTTATGAAACTACCTAATGTCTTTCTGTCTGTCTATCTCTTTGTTCCGCCTAAACTTCGAAACGTGTGCACAAATTTTGACGGGACTGATAGATAGCTGAAGTTATAAGGACTAACATACTTTTTCTGTTTAATAAAAGAAAAAACTTAGGGCATTAATAATTTCCGTGTAAAAAATAAAACTTCTTGAAATTGTGAGAAAGTGGCTGGAAGTTACGGGCAACAGCTAGTAATAATTATAATATTGTAGGTACATTCAGATAATCAGATTTTTCCCAGTAGCTGGTGCTTATAATCCGGAAGTAATTTATATGACTACCGACATCCTAGTGATAAACATAATAACTACCAACTAAGATTCGTTTCTCACCATAACCTAATCTTAATCAAAAGAGCTACTGACATATTTATAATTATTTACTCTCACCTAAGTGACGTGAAAACGTAAGCTTAAAAACCAGTCTCATTAAAAGTTTAAGATTTAATTAACCATTAAAACTAAGATTAAAGTTAACCACTTAAGAGTTGGTCAACCGGGCTATGAACACGGTCCATATCAGTTATGTGCCGGAACATATCGGTGAGCAATTATCACTTTGATGTCTTCCGGTATTGTGTAGGCTTGGCTTTAAAATGTATAGTTTATACTGTTTTTAGGGTTCCGTACCTCAAAAAGAAAAAAACGGAACCCTTAAAGGATCACTTTGTTGTCCGTCCGTCTGTCTGTCTGTCTGTCAAGACCTTTTATCTTGGAAACGCGTGGAGGTATCGAGTTGAAATTAAAACCATAAATTTGATCTGCGGTCCCTTGAAGTTGCGAAAAAATCAAACTTCTGAGTTAACGAAAAAAAAAAGATTCGGCCGTTTATGTCGCAAAAAAACGTGTATTTCGACACTCTCAAGGAAATCTAAATTCATAGGGTAGGTTAACTTCCCGTTGACCTAGAATCTTGAAATTCGGCATGAAGCAAGGTCTCATAGCACAAGAAAATCTGAAAACTGGAACGCAAAGACACACGTAGGTATTGGTCAGTAAACGTCTGACACGCCCTCTAGCTCCACCTTAGAGCAGGAAAAATCATTTGATGATTTGGGAAATCATCAATGACTCTCACACTCTAAGGTGGAGCCCCGCTCTAAGAAGGACCTCAAAAAAAAACCTAAAGAGGTAGATGCATTTTCTTATGACACCTATTATAACACTTATAGAGATAAATCGGTGTATCGTAAACGATTTTTTTATTAGCCAATCATTTAATCTATCTATCTCCTTTCTTTTTTCTTTCAGTCCATCCAAAAGTTGTCTGTAAGAAATTGCTACCCATTGTTCACTTATTTTTAATAATGATTATCCTGTATTTTTTTTTTGTTAATGTGGTGTACAATAAAGAATATAATAAATTTCATACCGGGGCAAAACGACACTCGGATTGGTACCTTAACTGGGCAAAACAACCACCCAGAATTCCCAAAAAACTGGTCACAGTCGGCATCGATCTGCCATGTAATAGGATCTAATCTGCAATCATATTACCCTATAATTGAGCAAAAACAGCTCCCGAATTCCCCTGAGCAAAAGGCGAAACCACTTTCCGTAGACTGGAAAAAAACCTTCCGAAATTACCCATTTACACGTCAGACAAACACATAAAATGAAGACTAATAAAAAGAAACTTCTTCAGTCGAAAAGTTTTCAGGTTTTCCTTTCCAGTAGCAAATAAATCGTACAAAGCCATTATAAACTTTTGAAATTACCTGTCTTCAGCGACGTGTAATGACTGGAAGTTCATCATTTCAGCCGAAAGACGTCCACTTTTGGACATAGGCCTCTCCCAAGTGTCGCCACAATGAACGGTCCTGTGCGTTACGCATCCATCGGATTTCCGCAACCCTTACCAGGTCATCGGTCCGCCTTGTAGGAGACCTTCCAACGCTGCGTCTTCCGATACGCGGTCGACACTAGAACCTTTCGGCCCCAACGGACATCTGTTCTGCGAGCAATATAAGCTATAAGTTTCCTTACGTGATCGAATCAGGAATGAGGATATCCACAGGAGAACCAAGGTTACCGACATAGCACGAAAAATCGCCAAACTTAAGTCTGGAAGTTATAAAAATAATAAATGTTAGTTTCAAGGTGCAGTTGTGTTGAAGCAAAAAGGTCAAAATGAACAAATTAAACGTAAGACTTTTCTTAAGAGCAACTTTGCCCTTTACACGCTTGAAAAGAGAAGTAGGTCAAACTAGTTTTATTCTTGTAAGAAATGTATTGGTTAATTCTAGCTATACGCTTTCTGTATACAAAGGATTGAGCCCCTTAATGCATGAATTACGAAGGGGAGGTTCTAAAAAAAAATGCAAGAATTAGTTCTATTAAACATCAATCAACAAAAAAAGAATAATATAAAAACAAGATAAAAATTGTTAAAAAAGCCAACATAGATAAAAAGTCAAAAGCGCACACATTCCCAGCACAGAATGTTATGAAATTTTAAGTCTCATAAATTTATATTTATTTTTACTGGCAAAAGTAGTAGAGAGATAACACTTTTTTGGGTTTTGTTTTAGGTGGGAAAATTATCTCATGACAAATGACAAATCTCGCTCTTGGGCGGAGCGGGAGATAGTGTCAGACTTTTATTGACTAAAAACCCACTCCTGTTCCTTCGTTGCCTTTCGTACCAGGTCTTCCTTTCAGAATCAGACCCTTGGCCCCAGTAGGCTTCGACCCTGCTGGGCCCCTACGGTTTGCTGACATCTCCATGAGGCGCGCGTGTAACAGTACGCGCCGTCGACAACTTGGGCTCGGTCTGGACGGTTACCGGACGGTCGGACGGCGAGCTACCCATTGTTCGCCGTCCGGAAGCCTGCGCCTACTATGGAACACTTTTTTTGGGTGGGAAATCCTCAATTCAATATCTTCTCCTGCTCCGGGATAGAGCAAAAGGGACTTTTACTGACTAAAGGCAAACTAAAGAACATAGGTGGGACCGATGTTCTTTTACATAGGTTTTAACATGGGTGAGACCTATGTTCTTTCGTTTGCTTTTTACGTTCGAGGACCGGAGTAACTCTTTTAAATGTTATTCCAGCCCTAGGAAGGGTTAACACTGGCGTGCAACTTGGTAAAAGTCTTGACTCAAAAGAGAAGACAACACACAAAGATGAATGAAAAGCTATGGTGATTACCTTTGTCTAACTGTGGGAGCTGCCCTGCCATTGGGCAAAGGTCATCGTCATACTAGTAAACAAAAACGGTTATCCACCAATCACGTTAGTAAAAAAGATACAAAAAATTCACACACTCATCTCACAGAACTTCAAATATACTGACATGATCGTTTTCTATTCGTCCGCGAACACATCACAGAATTAGTGTCAGAACTGGTGTCCAAGAGAGTTTGGAACGCAGAGAGTTTGCGAAGGACAGGGTTCAAGCAATGGTGTATCTCACAAATAAAGCGATCAAGTTATGTCTCCTGATGCAACTACATTAAATTTAAAGTAACTCAAAAACAAAAAGTCAGAATCTCATAATCGTACAGATAGTAATCTAAAAGCACTCGTGCTTACAAAAGAAGTGATGCGAAAGAGCCATAGATAAGCAACGGTAGCAACTAACGAATCGATTGACAATCGATTTGCCGCCGGCGATAAAATTCTCGCACTCGAATACTCGGTCGAATAAAGACCGACGTCCACTCACGAACAAAATGCTGATTGTCTGGATTTGCCGATCTCGATTCAGCGTTTCTCCATCTCTACTTAGAAATCTCCAGTTCTGAATCTAGTTAAAGATGGCACGTTTAAATATTTGCGATAGTAGTTGATTTTAATGATATTGTATTTTCATTCGTCTTAAGTTGTTCGCTATTAAGTTTTAGAGATCTTCAAAGACATCAATTATAGTTAGTTAAGTGTTTTTATGTATGTAAGTAAATAACAATAATTATTATGGACAGGGCACATTGCTCGCAGAACAGATGGTCAATGGGGCCGAATGGTTCGGGAGTGGCGATCGTGTACCGGAAGACGCAGTATTGGAGTGTGAGAATCACGGGAGTCCAATGAATGTGAAAAGCAGAGAACTGGTCGATGTAGTGACAGTTGGGTGAAAGACATCAATGTAATCTTTTTTTTTCTCTTTTTTTTGTATTAGGGACTTTTAGACAAATGTACATGCCAGTCCCATCGGACATTATAATAGTTAATACCTTACCTATTTTATCTTATATAGTAAAACGTAACAGCGCAAACTTAATTAAGCTATGAACAGCCTCTGAGTTACAACAGTAATGTATATCTTCCGGGTTTTCTTCCACATTGGGTTAAGTACCTATATATACTTATAGGGTCGGCGCAATATGTTTTTTTTCGTCTAATTTGTCTTCCTCGTCAACATGTTTAGACAACATGGTATGGTTGTTTCACTCAATTAATTTTACCACCTGTACTTTATGGAGTCAATTTGGGATTTGAAATATTAATATGGTCTACACATAGTTGTTCCGGGTTTGGGTGATGTTTTTACGTGTATATAAGTACCTACGTTCAAAAACAGGTATATGTTTGTAAAAGCACCCATGATACAGAAAAAAATCCTAGTGCGGGCAAGGTGTTTTAAAAAAATAAATAAACAACCGTTCCCAATATGAGGAAATAAAAAAACTAATGACATGACCGGTACGAGTACTTAGGTAAAGAAGAAACTTTTCTTGTTTTGGGCAAAAATGTTTTATGCTGTTCCGAATCTAACCAAAGTATCTTCGCTTTGGGAATTGGAACAAAAATCCTTAAATTCAATCAAAACCGTTTAAACCAGCCAATATAATCCCAATAGGGCAGAAATCGATGATGTTGCTCGCAGAACAGATGGCCGTTGGGGCCGAAAGGTTCTGGAGTGGCGACTACGTACCAGAAGATGCAGTGTTTGAAGGCCCTCTACAAGGTGGACCGATGACCTGGCGAAGGTTGTGGGAATCCGATGGATGCGAGACACACAGGACCGTTCATTGTGGCGACATTTGGGGGAGGCCTATGTCCAGCAGTGGACGTCTATCGGCTGAAATGATGATGATGATGATGAGGGCAGAAACGTCCCCCTCTCTATCATACACTGCTTCCTATTATTTTCTGAGTGTACTGACTAACTAAGTAAAAAAAAATACTGCTAAATATGCGTCACACCTTATAAACGCTGAGTTTAAACCAGCGGTACACAAATGTTTGCGGTGAAACTGATTGAGAAAGGAGCTGACAATGACTATGTGCAGTTACTGTCGATGGTATGAAAGTGATATGTACCCTTGTTTAACCTTACAGTATAAATCAGATAACGTCTACCTATCATTTGTTTGCTTCGTTTACTTGATTTATTTATTGTATATATTATGATTATGTATATATATATATAATACAAATATCTGTTTAGTATATTTTTAGTTTTAAGTTAGATTTAATATATATGTGTGTTTAATTTTTTGTTGTACATTTAAAGTTCCTCAAATGATTTTTTTTTCTCATTCATATGATTCGCTGTAAGAAAACCCAGTTGTGGATTATGCTCACCTATGTTCATCAACTGTCCTATTTTTGTTGTCTGTTTAATATAGTGTGTACAATAAAGAATAAAGAATTTGTTAATACCATAGCATAATCAGCCTTTCAATGCTCCTTATGCTGGGAATAATGCCCCCTCTCTATGGAAGCGCATAGGCCGTACATAGTACGTACACGGGCCCTGTGCGGGTTTATATTGCAAAAAAAGCTAGTCACTCTAAAAGATGAACATATTGACCACGGTAATAAATTGAAGGTCAAAATAAAAATCTCTAAGGCAATCTCCAACCGTTACCTTTATCCACTTTGCAGTAAAAGCTTCAAAAGAAAAGAGAAAATTAAAAAAAGAAAATAATTTTGTGACAGTAGTATTTTTGAACTGTGCTTGCGAAGGAGCTGTGCTTGGGGCAAAGTGACACTTTATCAGCAATTGAACCCATGGCGTGGCATTTTCTAGTTCGACATTTCAGTGTCTCAAGATGACAGTGTCATGTCCAGTGCGTTTTGACAGTGATGACATATAATTCTAAACGAGGTTGGTTACAATAGACCTCATCAAAGGCTTAAAGTCATCCAAAGTTCAATGGAGATGGCTATACTCGTAGTTTCCTTGCGTGATCAAATCAGAAATGCAAATATCCGCTGGAACTAAGGTTATTGATATAGCTCGAAGAATCGTCCAATTCAAATAGCAGTTGGCAGGGCGGCTCGCAGAACAGACGGTCGACGGGGCCGAAAGTTTCTGACGTGGCGATCTTGTGCCGGAAGATGCAGTATTATAACTTGACTTAGAAACCCTCAGGTTGTAGCCATCAGGAAACACAGATTCTAGCAGGGAATTCCAGTCCTTAGCTGTACGCACAATGAATGTGTTCCTAAAACTTTATTTACGTATACTTGCATAGCTTGCATCATTCATACCCTTCGACAAACAGCATTCTACCACACTATTCGATTAGGAAATCGATTAACTGGTATCGATTTTATTGCGGAAAGTACGATACGAGAAGATATGTGATGTGACGATTAAAGACATGTTATCCGTTGTTTGTATAATGTGTGGTTTTACCACCGATTTCGCTTTTACTGTAGTTTATACGTATGCGTAAGTTGCTTAAACAACTTAGTTTATGGTTATATTATTTTAAAGGAAATAGATATTTTACTCGTATAGTACCTACGATTGGAGTGTGGTATAAAATAGTGTTTTACACTCCTTGAAAGATAGTAACTTCGTATTGAGGTTTTTTTTTAAGATGGGAAGTCATCCAATGACTTCTCTCGCTCTAAGGCGAATTGCGAGGGCGTGTCAGACTTTTACTGACTAAAACCACACCTATGTTCCTTCAATTGCAATTGCGGGGGATCTCATTAGGTGAATATCAAACCGAAAAAAATAATAACCTCATGCATCAAAGGCGGGCCACCACTGGATTGTCACGATACATACATATATCATATTTATTTCTAAACTAATAATTTATATCTATTGCTAGTTTTATTCCTATAGTAAATTAGGCTTATTTCTTCGTTTTAATTCAATCTGTATTATTGTCGTCCCATTCAAAGGCCACTTTGATTCAATTACACGTCCCGTTGCCCATCACTACGGTAACTGCGAATGTTATTACCACTAATTCCGAGGCGCGTCACTATAAACGATTTCACAGTGATTTCATGCAACACTTGCTTACTTATTACAAGACATTCCAGCTATTAAAGTGGATGAGATGCTACCGGAGATACCTTACAACGAATCTTACAGACTCGAAAGTTGTGATTTCGAAATTGCATTTTTTTTGTGACTATTAATTATTTTTGTCGGTGTGAAAATCATCTTATGACATCCCCCACTCTTAGGCGGAGCGGGAGATAGTGTCAGACTTTTACTGACTAAAAACCCACTGGTGACTATTTTTTTATATTTTTTGTCTTGTTGTCTTGTTGACTATTCATTAAACGCCAAGCGAACGCCGGCGTTCGCTCGCTCATTGTCTTTCTATTGTGTCTCTAATTACGGTACTTAAAAGGTTCAGAAAAACGAGTAACTGTGTTTTCTTTTCTGTGTTTAAATATCAAGCAAAAATTGTAAAGGGATTGCATAAACATTCAAACATAATATCACACCTTTATTGATAAATTCAGGAGTAATTCCAAGGGTGGATGAAACGTTTAAGAAAAAATTAACTCTTATAATTAAGCCTATATAGGGTGACTAGTAATTAGTGACCGATACTTAAACACGTGATTGTACTCATGATTACAAACAACTTTCCCAAAGAAACTTTTTTTTTATTCTCATTAGTTTTATCACAATAACAAAACAGCTGTTTAAATAAGCGCGCGCGCCTGCTATAGTAGGCACAATCTATATATATACCTAATATATAAAAGCGAAATACCACTCATTGATTAATCACGAAATCTCAGAAACTATAACACCTACAAACTTAAAATTTGGCAGATAGGTTTCTTATAGGGTGTAGACATCCACTAAGAACGGATTTTACGAAAATCAACCCCTATAATGGATAACCCCTATAATGGGATAAAAAAAAATCAAAATTCTAATGTTTTTTTTTTATTATACACTATCTCACCTGATGGTGACGATGGTGGACGATGGAGCGCGCTTGCTTTTTTGTATTTCAAATAGGACATAAATATTTTTGAAACGTCAGAAGTTAGTGCACGGTTCCAAATTGGTCGTTTCCTATGGAGAAGAACCAAAAAAAACGGGGTAAAACGGGAGTTGGAAGTTTGTATGAGAAACCAACTTTCACACGGGCGAAACTGCGGGCAGAAGCTAGTAATAAATAAGTACAAGTAGTAAAGTGCTCTTCAGGAAAATCAACTTTTTGGGATAGTGCGCCTCTTTTGTTTTGAGGGTGTGATATTTTATTTATTTAAGTAGCGAAATGTTTAAAAGTAGTCTGATAATTAAGATTTTATTGATTAATAAATATTTTATAATTAGCGTGTTTTTGTTTAAGTACGAGCCAAACTTCTTTCTACAACTGTAAATATTAACATCAAACACAAACACACATGATCCCACCATCTTTATCGTCTTATATTTAAACTTTCTCACTCATTACTCACACCATGACCTCTTCTCACTATTAGTCAGTGTGAAAACACCCTAATACCCATATAAACACAATTCACTGTCATTCAAGCGGTAGCATTTATAAAATTATTGATAGTTGAATATGCCTCATTGAATTCAAATCGTATAGTATGCAAATAAGCACACATCAGATAGAAAACGTTTAGTAATACCAATTGATTTGTCAATAGCAATTCGTGTAAGAAAACCGTGTTTACGCAATAATGATGGTAATTGTATTCAAGTAGCGGTTTTCGTTATATGAATTTTAACGGTTTTATAGTCAGTATTATGTGTAATACGAGATTGTTAGTATGTATGGAAATGCATTTTTGTAATGCTTTTCTTTGTTTATTGGTGTTTCTAAAATGCTTTTTATTGAATGCTGATTATTATGTGAAACTATTCTATGCAAGTATATTTTAGGGGTCCTCGTTTAGCTGTTTTCCGTATTTGAATTTTAACGGTTTTTTGCCGGTATTAGGTACCTACTTAAAATATGAAATGGTTAATATGTATGGAAATGCATTTTTGTAATGCTTTTCTTTGTTTATTGGTGTTTCTAAAATGCTTTTTATTGAATGCTGATTATTATATGAAACTGTTCTATGCAAGTATATTTTAGAGGTCGTTGAGTAGCTGTTTTCGGTATTTGAATTTTAACGGTTTTTAGCCGGTATTAGGTAGGTACCTACTTAAAATACGATATTGACGAACCCTTTTTGTTTGTTAATTTTTATTGGTGTTTCTAGTATGTTTTTATTGAATGCTCATTATGTGAAACTGTTTAAATTTATGCAATAATGCAAATATATTTTAGGCGTCGTCTACCTTTATTTATTATAAAGCAATCAATTTGCCTAGCTTTTCCCCAATTATATTCTGTAAAACATTTTATATAAATACTTTTTCGGGACCTCAAAAGGAAAAAAACTGAATACTCATAGGATCGCTTTGTTGTCCGTCCGTCTTTCAGTCTGTCTGTCTGTCAAGACTCTTTATCTCAGGAACGCGTGGAAGTATTAAGTTTAAATTAAAACCATATACTAAGGATAGCGGTCCCTTGAAGCTGTGAAAAAATCTAACTTCTCAGTTAACGAAAAAAAAAGATACGGCTGCTTATGTCGCAAAAAAACGTGTATTTCGACACCCTCAAGAGAATCAATATTCATAGGGTACTTCCCATTGACCTAGAATCCTGAAATTTGGCATACAACAAGGTCTTATAACACAGGTATAGGACTAAATCTAAAAATAGTAAATTTTGTTGTTAACTACGTCCACAAAGAAAAAGTTTTTTTGCAATTCGGAAAAATCTTCGCTACTCCATTCGGGAATTGTAGTTTGTACGGAGCCCTCAGTGCGCGAGTCCGACTCGCACTTGCCCAGTTTTTTATTACTGTCTCATTCATTTCCGTAGTTACCGACTTCGAATACCTACTGTTGTCAGAAAACCATAAAATGTTTCCATCAATGTTACATACATACTTAGGCACAGTTAAAACACAGCACTCGCCTTTCATCACCGCCGTTGGGTAAAAACTCATCATAGTCAATGAGGCCAACGTCCTTATAATGACGCAGCGTATATGTTATTTTGCTAACAATTGAAAAGGGTGGAGCATTAAGTAGGAAGTTCGTTTAAATGTGGGTTTGTGTTCATTAATTTTAATTGATGTTTATGGCACTAATTCATTCTGATAAGGGGCGCGTAAGTGAAAGTTGTACTTTTATTGCTAAGGGTCTTTAGTTTTTACCCGACTACGGCAAAGCCAAAGGAGGGTTATGATTTTGACAGGCTATGTATGTATGTGAGTATGTTCATCTGTTCCCTCATAGCTCCTAATCTACTTATCGGAACTCGACATATGAGGTATCGTTAGAACCATCTTAATTGTCCGCTGAAACAAGGTAACTGGAAAACCAAGAACAGAACAAAAAGAAAAGCCGCAGTCACACGTTATAGGTACCAACCGAAACACTTTAATAACGTGTGACTACGGCTTTTCTTTTTGTTCTGTTCTTGGTTTTCCAGTAACCTTGTTTATTTCAGCATCCTGAAAATCTTGTTTCATACTTTTTCAGCGTCGTTCTTTTTTTTGTCGTAGTCGGGTTTTAGTTTTTAACTTTTTTTTATATAGTTAAATGTTAATAATGACTGCTTACATTTTTATGCACGTGCTTGTTTTGTAATTCTCACAAAATATATTATAGACCTTTATCTCCTGGGACATCGTAAATTGAACTTTGATATTGATATTCATTGTTGTATTTTTTTTTTGTATTTGAAATATAACAATATATTATGTAGATAAAAAATTCGTGTATTAACTAACTACCTATTATTTATGTATCATCATCGACGTCCACTGTTGAACATAGGCCTCCCCCAAGTGTCGCCGTAACGACTGGTCCTGTGTGTCTCGCATCCATCGGATTCCCGCGACCCTCACCAGGTCAACGGTCCACCCTGTGCGAGGCATTCCAACGCTGCATCTTCCTGTACGTGGTCACCACTCCAGAACCTTTCAGCCCCAACGACCGTCTGTTATGCGAGCAATGTGCCCTGCCCACTTAACTTGCGGGCTATGTCAGTAACCTATTTACGAGTATGTAAACATAATAATATACATCTATATATAGGGTGACTGGCAATTAGTGTACGATACTTAAACACGTGATTGTGCTCATGATAACAAACAATTTTTATTATGGGAGCAAAGCCGAAATCGCGAAAAAAGTATCAGCTGTTCAGTACATTAGGCAAACATAAATGTACTGAACAGCTGATTTTTTTTCGCGGTTTCAGGTTTGTTCCCATAGTAAAAGTTGTTGGTTATCATGAGCACAATCACGTGTTAAAGTATCGTACACTAATTACCAGTCACCCTATATATTATAAAAGGAGAAACTGACTGACTGACATATCAACGCACAGCCGAAAAAAAGGAGCCTAGGAGTATAAAATTTTGCACAAAGTTTCCTTTTATTATGTAGGCGAGCACTAACTAACTTTTCCAAAATTCATCGCCTATGGGGATGAAGCGGGTGACCAAATGTTGTATGGAGAAACCGACTTTCACGCAAGCGAAGCCGCTGACAGAAGCTAGTAATATATATTATAAAACAAACAAACGCATCCACGATACAAGAGTCATTCCTAATGTGGGACGTATTATTTAAAAAAAAAAACTTAATTATCAACGTACTTAACTCATTTAAGACTACTGAGGTCATGAGTTTACTTCCGAAACGAAAACCCAGGGCCCTGGAACGAAGGCAAAGAAGGAACATAGGTGTGGTTTTACTTAGTAAAAGTCTGACACGCCCTCTCGCTCCACCCTAGAGCGAGAGAAGTCATTGGATGATTTATCACATTAAAAAAACTCATTTAAGACACATTTACCAAATGACACAACCTACCTTTTCACGTTCTGTTTAGGATTAAAACAAAAACTGAAGTCCAAAAACTATAGTAAAAAAAAAACTAAGATCCATATATCATTCCCATCCTCCGTAGAGCTACAATGTATGTAGTAAGTAATGTTGTGCACTAACAAAAGTGTTCATTCACTGTGATATGTGGCTGAGCGGAACGTTCACTTATAAATAGATGATATCACTACTTACACGCGAACACCATGTATGAAGGGATGGGATTATGTCGATATACCTCGATCGAATCTAAATTAACGATAAAATATATTTTTATGATATCTATTTTTTCCTAACTAATAACTAAAAGAAGGTAGAAACTAAAAGAAGTAATAAATAACAATTTAAAACCTTTGATTTAAAGCAGGGTTTTACATGTTTTGCCAGGGGTACAAGGTTTTCCGAAAGAGTCACTGCGGCCCTGGAACGCAAAGGGCAACTGAAGAAACTTAGGAGAGTTCTTAGTCGGTAAAAATCTGACATCTCTTCCTTCATCCAGAGTAGGAGAAGTTATTTAGTAATTTCTCATCTTACAAACAAGGTGTGTCATGTTTTTCACTCAAATCAATTCACAAACCACCTACCAACCTATTTTTTCTATTTCCTTCTTCTTTTCTTTGTTATATGTGTGTACATGAATTGTTAAATATATAAACTAGTACATAGTATCAATAAAATAAGAGCTAAAAACTTCGCACGCAAGTTTGCATCCTTTGGGAGCCTTGAGATAATCGTCGAAAGCTTTTACTAATCGTGCCTATGGGATCCAGGGTTGCCAAATAACTGACTAAAATGTTTACAATATCACACATAGTCTTCATCTAATCGGTAAAAAAGGGCTCTTTGAAATCATGGTTCTAAAAATCAAGTGTTGTATGCTAACTTTATTGGAAATAAAAAAAAATCGTCTATTTTGCCAATTCAACGCTGCTAAGGATTGCAACCAAGTACGAAGCGACTCCAAGTTATACGATTTCTGCAAATAGCAAAAAACATTAGTAACTTTTATCTTTATTTTTAATTACCTTTTTATTAGCTTGGTGAATATGTAAGCAATTTTTTGGTTCACCACTAAAGCTAATTAGTCAAAACCTACATATAATAATAATTTAATATTATTAGTGGTAATTTTTTTTCGGGTAGCATAGACCCATAGAAATCTTAATCTAGCCATATTGACATAAAAGTATCGATAAAACTTAAATTCCTTCTTCCATCACTATCAAGAACCCCTCTGATCCGCACAGTGGGAACGTCTGCTGGGCCTGTCTATAAATAAAATAATCGAACGCAAGATAAAATTGTGAAATAATTATTGTTCGGCATCGCACAATGGTCACGAATCTATGAAATATGTTGCTTACTATCAAAGTATGGACTAAAGTGAGAATATGTTAGAGTATTGCGATTAATTTCTTAGTAAAGGGGTCTCTCTCACTCTTATTTAGATTACGTTTATGTATGTGTTTTATTGGGTCCCATTAAACGCAAGGCTTCATTGACCAGGCCGAGGATAGACGTGTGTGGAAAAGTAAGAGCTCAGCAGTGGGACATAATGAGCTAACTAACTAACTTATGTATGTATGTTTATGTTTGTTAAACATTTCAAATTCAAAAAGCAGGACGGATTCAGATGAAATTTAGTTCATGGTTAGGTAGACCATATCCTGCAATAGTGCATTGGATAACTTATTTCGTGGGAGACTGTTCCTGTTCCCATTTTCTACTTTCACAAAGACAAAGTCAATTTATTTCATTTCATTTATTTATTCATAAAACAATTGCAATAAAACATTTTGCATTGTATTGAATCCAGGTACAATATGCACGCAAATAACGTATAATAATATAAAAAATAAAGAAAAAACAAGATACAATTTTGAGTTATTGGATAACATTCAAATAAGATGCCAAACAGTTACAAATATAATTACAAGCGATCTAAAATAATGTCGTACAGTATTAATTACGAGTATAATGTCAAAAATGTATAAAATGTCAAAGCATGATTCTAAATATATATAATGTCAGAAGATAAATTAAATTAAATGTTTAAATACATGTATTTTACAGAGTAAAATGCATTAGGTATAATCTTAAACATTTTTATTTGTGTAACATAGGTGATGAATACAGATCTTACATTAAAGTTCATAGGACGCTATAATATGCCAAGAAGCGCACAAATTCGGTTGCATGCAAAATAAGATAAAAAGAACAATATTAATCATGCGAGTGGTAAACATAAATTATTTGGTAGGTATGTCAAAATTAATTGAATAGTGATAAATATAGAAGCGAAATGTGATTGTTGAAATAGAACTTAAAGTGTGTAAAGAAATGTAATTCTAAAGAACTCCTATAATAAATATTCAAAAATGTAAATATTCTCACAAAGGAACAAATTCCTGCTTTGTAGAAAAAGAAACAGAAGCTGTAAGCCGAGCTATTAAGTAGAACCAACTGTGGCTGAAATTAATTAAGGCTAAATGAAAGGAGAAAGACTCAGGAATTAAGTTATTTTGAAGAAATTTACTGTAATCTAACGTTACTTAGAGGATATTATTTATAGTTTAAATTTAGGCATTATAAATACTCTTTCTTAAAAACTTTTTTAAATGGTTTAGGGGATGCAACTCGACATAAATTTTCACTGTTTTTAATACAACAGCTCTTACGCGATTATGATGTTGTTACATATTTTTTATTAGATATTTTAGAAACACAGTATCTTGTGGATATTATCTAGGCTTCTATTGAAATCAATTTATAAATTTGTGTAAAACTAATCCAGTAAAGACATCTGAAAAATTAACTTTGACGCTTCATAATTTACTCAATAATTAAAAAAGTATAACAATAGAAGCCTTGGAATTTAATCAAGATTCTGAATGACGACCATTTAAGTCGGGGTTGCTACCACTGAACCACCACTGCTATCAAACAAACGTAGTATTATGAACTCGACAAGATCATTTCATTTCATGTTTTTATTTAAATGAAGTTGATAACTGATCAGAATACAAATAAGGTTTGCTGTTTCAATGCATTTAAATTGATAAACATATTTGAATCTGAATGACATTATAGTGATTTTATCCCTTGTAGTTCCGATTTTCTCTGATCCATACTTAATCGACCTGTTTGGTACATTAACAAGCCTAAACTACAGAACCAAAAAAGTATTATAAATTATCTAATAAGTATATAAAAATTTCGTGTCACAGTGTATGTTATTGAAATCTTGCAAAACGGTTTGACCGATTTATATGATTTTTTTTTTTGGTGTATACTTGGTATTTCTGTGAATAGGTCATAGGCTATTTTTTTTTTTACGCTCCTACCCTCATCCCGTTCAACGTCTCGTCGACATCGGCTCGCGCTGAAAATCAGCGCTGTAGCTCTTTTCAATACATGAGCCCCAGCATTTTGCTGAGCGCCGGCCGTTTTGCGCGGATGTGTCGCATAACTCACTCTATTGCATAGATTTGTTATTGTTATATTTTTTAAGTTATGTGCCATGTTTGTCGTAAATAAACTCTTTTTTTTCTTTCTATCCCCCATATTTTTCTTTGATAATTTATATGGCAGAATAATATGATAATTTCATTTTAAAAAAAAGTTTTTATGAAATTCGGTAAGTATAGTGACAGTTTGGACATCGTTAAAGAACATAGGATACTTTTATCCCGAGAGTACCTTCCATTGAAACAATTTCCGATATCCACGTGGACAAAGTCACAAGCAAAAGCTAATATATTATAAACAAAATGCAATTTAATTCGATTGTTGCCAATTCAATCGAAATTTCCATATAAAATATGAATGACGGATGTCCATATCACACTGACAGTTCAATTACGGTTGGTAACATGTCTTTCTGCTTGATATAACTATTTGTCTATGGAATCATTATGGCCGCTCATGTGTGAATCCCCAGCAAGCACTTTCTGTGGTAAAATGTTTGTCAATATGAAGTAAAAAACAGAAAATCAACATTGCCTAAAATATGCTAGGAATTTAGTTTGCTATACAGCTTCTGACACATATTTTTGAATTGAATTGTATTAATGTTACAAGCTAAACTAAAAAATAAAGCTAGCTAGCTAAAATAAAAAATTGTATTACTGTTGAGCAGTGGTGGCCGAGTGGTAACGGCTCCGACTTACGAGTTGTAGGTCGCGGGTTCAAACCCAGCCAGGCGCATTACTTTGTGTAATTTATTTCATCACCACTGCTCTCAAAACGGTGAAGGAAAACATCGTGAGGAAACCGGCATGTCCTAGAACCAAAAATTCGAAGACATGTGACATCCACCAACCCGCACTGGGCCTGCGTGGTGGATTACGGCCCATTCCCTCTCCTAGAGAGGAGGCCTGAGTCCCAACAGTGGGAACATTATAAGGCCGCCTATGCTATGCTAATGTTACAATGCTATTTGAACACTAACTACTTATCTTGTTAAATACTCACACACAATTTTATTTCTTTTAAGCATCACTGCAAATTAACTCCTTCAAATAATGTTTCTACCTAATAAGCTCTTTTTTGAAGGTGTAAAAACATCAAATAACTTTTCTCGCTCTGGATGGAGCCAAAAGGAGTTTTACTAAAACCCATCCGCGTTCCTTCAGTTGCTCTTTGCTTTCCAGAGCTACGTTGACTCTTTCGACCAATCCCCTAGGCCTAGGCCATCTTTCTACTATGCCGTTTTTTATGAACTTAGCTCTTTCCTTATAAAAACTTTCACCTTATTTATACTCCCTCTATCAAGTTAATCTTCTGCCCCCTTCCCTTACTCACATAACAGCTACACAATAGAGCGTGTGTGAACATTCATGAGATTGAATCAAATTAACTTTACGATAATTCTGTTGATAAGACACCTATGTTCCTTATTATCAGTATTCAGATAAATGAGATCATTAGGATGATACTATTGTTTTGTATGTTCAAGCATTGTTCTCTACGGATGGGGACAGAGATACATGAGTGAGGATGAAAGTTGGCGTGTTTATGGTTTCTGAGAAAAAGTTGGGAAATTATTTTGAGGTGTTGAAATTGAAAGTTTGTATGGGTGAGGATTTAGTAACAACCTTAGACGTATGTGAAATGTGGGCTTTGGTATGTCGATAAAATTTTCAAGACATTTAGTCAGAAACTCTGATGTAGATAGGCATGATGATGGCCTAGTAGCGACAGCGTGGACGAGGTGAGTTAGAGAGTTATGATGATAGTTTTAATGAGTATAAACACGTACTTACATTTTATTAACGCAAATATAATTTTTGTTACCATACTATCCGATACTGAGCTGCAAATTACAAAAAACTTGCAAAAATTTAAATTTCGCGGTGTACTCTTTTTTTAGGTGGGAAATCATCCAATGACTTACGACGCCCTCTCGCTCTAGGACGGACCGAGACTGCGTGTCAGACTTTTACTGACTAAAACCCACTCCTGTGTTCCTTCTTTGCTTTGCATTCCAGGATCCTGGGTATCACTTTTGGAAGCCAATCCATGGCCCCTGTAGGCTTCAGCCACTAGGCCCCTACGGTTTTACTGTCATGTCCTTGGAGTGTGCGTGGAACACTACGCTCTGTCAACGACTCGGGCTCGGTCTGGATGGTTACTGGAGGGCTGGACGGTGAGCTGCGGTAGCCCGCAACTACAATACAAAATAGATTACGGTGAATGCTCTAGGGGCTACCGTAATCTATTTTGTAGACTAGCTAATTCAATATTTAAATTTCTGCTCTAAAGACTGCTGGATTGTCCGAAAGAAAAACAGCAGCTCTAGAACGCAAAAGATAACTGAAGGATCATGGATAGGTTTCAGTCGGTAAAAGTCTAACACTCTCTCTCACTACACTCAGAGCGGAATATGTAATTTAATGATTACCCACTCAACAAAAAAGGTTCTGTACTAACAAGACAATTCAAAACGATCCATAAAACAAACTTTCTATAACATGATTACTGTAATTTTAAACAAATCATACATGAGTATGATTCGTTTAAAAACGCTTGGTTATAAAACTAAGCGTGAGCCGAAACAATCAATTCTATTCGTACTTATTATAAAAAGCTTATCTAATACGATTCTAAGCAGAAATATATTTAGCTCATCAACATAATTGATTTTCTTGTACATTAATATGAATAATGAATCAATCAAAGTATCGTTATGTGAGATGTCTCAAGTCATGAACTTGTAGTGAAGTCATCTGAACTAGCTAATGAGTAGCCAAACACAGAAATTGGGAATTTCAAATGAATGATAGCAATATTTTTTAGTTAACCAGTTAACAATAATAATGCAAATACAGAATACTAACAGTAAAAATATAATCAAAACTGTTCGAAAAAAAATGAGATAACAATTTTTAACAATAATATAGATGTCATCCTTGCGAAAATGCCGTGTCCTATGGCGGCCATATAATGGCATAATGGATTTTCAGGTCATCATCTTGTTGTCCGTCCGTTTGTCTGTCTGTTTGTCAGTCTGTCTGTCAAGACCCTATGATCTCGGGAACGCGTGGAGGTATCAAGTTGAAATTAAAATCGTATACTCAGGTTTGCAGTCCCTTGAAGCTGTGAAAAAATCAAACTACTGAGTTAACGAAAAAAAAAGATACGACCGTTTAGGTCGCAAAAAACGTGTATTTCGACACTTTCAAGGGAATCAAAATTTATAGGGTACTTTCCGTTGAGCTAGAATCTTGAAATTTGGCATGTAGCAAGGTCTCATAGTACAAGTATAGGAAAAAATCTGAAAACTGTAAATTTGTAGTTACGTCACAAAAAAAAAACTTTTGTTGTGATTCGGAAAAATCTTCGTAACTCAATTTAGGAATAGAATTTTATTTAACCCTTAGTGCGCGAGTCCGACTCGCACTTGCCCGGTTTTTTCTAAAAATCCATTCAAAAGCTATATAGCTTTTTAATTATGAAAAAAAAAACATAATGTACTATTCCCTACTGATATCATCGTATTATTCGTTACACCGATATCATTGTTTGGAAAAGCTTTTTTTAATCAGTTATATTAAACAGTTATGTGTGGCCTTAATAGGGGTATCTGGTGTAACATTTGTAATATCTGTCTTAATTTCATTCTTCACATATTGTACGACACTTTCCTTCATGTGTACCTTTTTTATTTTTTTATTCTTGATAGGTTCGCGCTTGACCACTATCTCACCTGATGGAAAGCGACGATGTGGTCGACGATGGAGCGCGCTTACTTAGAAATAACCTATTCACTCTCGACTTAAAGATTCCCGGGTTGTAGCCATCAGGAAACACAGATTCCGGCAAGGAATTCCACTCCTTAGCTGTACGTACAATGAATGTGTTCCCAAAACGTTTCGTGCGTATAGGTGGGATATCCACCATGTACCGGTGGCGCATTGCCGTACGCCTGGTGGTCCGATGATGGAACGGGCTAGGCGGAATTAGATTAATTAAAACCGACAGGCTAGCAACTCGGCGTCGAACCTTTCTTATAGATGTTGGATTTTACGTTACTAAATAAATCATTTTTACTTCTGTTGTCATAGTCAATTCATTTAAGTTCATAGTTTATCGTTCGCTTTACTAGTCGTTCATCGCTCACATCTTGGACCGTCTCAATATTCGCATATATCAGTGTCGTACAGTGGATCACTTTCCGACTGTAGTATTACTTTGGCATCACTTGAAGACTATCAATTTTCTTAATTGACTACATCTTCTTAGAAAACTGTAGGTGTATCATCTATTGTTTTGATTGTTAAAAGGAAATCTTAATATTTATTAGTTGAGCTCTCTTTTTCTCTCAGTTTCGGGTCCGTGTTCCATTCTAAAGGAACCCTGCATTGTTATCAGATTGTCCGTGAAGGAGCGTACCTAATTGTTTGAGTGTAGTTACGCTAGCTTTTTCCCGCGGTTTCACATTCGCGTCCTAATCTACAGGTACCGTGCATTTTTACCAGAATATCCCAGAAGGAGTGATGTTTTTTAAGTGTACCTATGTATGTATGTATTTCCATTTGCGGCCTAAATATCTGGATTGATAGAAATTAGGTATTGTTAGATTGGGTTTGACTTCTAAAGTGACATAGCGTATATAAATTTTGAATAATAAAAACAAAATGGCGTTCGCCGTTGGGTTAGTGAAGACGAATTTTTTGGGCGTTGTGACAATGATCGTGTGAGGTACAAAAATAAAATGATCAAAAAGGCGATTCCTAAATATAACTCAATAAAATTTAGTTGTTAATTTCGAGAAAGAGGTCAACCGTCGAATCCAACTCGGCTGGGCAGCGTTCGGGAAGCTGCGCGGTATCTTCTCATCCAATATACCACAGTGTCTCAAGACGAAAGTCTATGACCAGTGCGTGTTGCCAGTGATGACATATGGTTCCGAAACGTGGACGCTCACAATGGGCCTCATCAGAAGGCTCAAAGTCACCCAAAGGGCAATGGAAAGGGCTATGCTCGGAGTTTCCTTGCGTGATCGAATCAGAAATGAAGATATCCGCAGGAGAACCAAGGTTGCTGACATAGCGCGAAGAATCGCCAAACTAAAGTGGCAATGGGCAGGGCACATTGCTCGCAGAACGGATGGCCGTTGGGGCCGAAAGGTTCTGGAGTCGCGACCGCGTACCGGAAGACGCAGTGTCGGAAGGCCCCCTACAAGGTGAACCGATGACCTGGTGAAGGTTGCGGGAATCCGATGGATGCGAGACGCACAGGATCGTTCGTTGTGGCGACGTTTGGGGGAGGCCTATGTCCAGCAGTGGACGTCTGTCGGCTGAAATGATGATGATGATGAAAATTTAGTTTTCTATCAGTAATACATTTTTGTAATCGGATTAATATTTCCAGAGATGCCTTGTACAAGTAGATAAAATGGTTTTACCTTCATATTATTTTAATAAAATTAAACATTTTTTTGTACATCTCTACCAAACGCATCCGAGTACATAAACGTTTTGATACTTTTCAAACCACATAAAATATGATTACTGTAACTAATATTCTTTTTGTTTTCTTTTCAGGTATGGACCAAAATTCTACACTGGAAAACTCTTGGCTGCTCAACAATTTCACCGGCATCTACTTCTAGGTCAATTTTCATTATTTAACTTATGCATTACTATATAATCGCTTTCCTTTCCCTAAATTCTATCATATTTTGTTTTATGTCAGTACTAACTTAGGTTACTGTCACTATATCAAACATATTATAAAGTTTTAGGCTTTACTAACCATTTTTTGAGGCATGAATACTCGGTTAAAGAGATATTCTACATTATAATATATTTTTTCTCGCTATGCCTATTGTCCAGTACTTTTTTTTTTGAAATCATACAATAAGTACCTGGGAGTAGTTACTTATTGCATATGCTCTAGGTGGGGTGAGAGGGAGAGCTTGTCTTTTACTGCCTACAGTCCACCCGTGTTCCTTTAGTTGCCCTTTGCGTTCTAAGACCCCGATGACTCTTTCGAATAATCCCGCAGCCCTGACCGCTAGAGTATTTTTTAACCTAGGTTGTAGCTATCAGAAAACTGAAAAACGGTTATGTTGGAGGATACCTATGTATACGGCTGAAATGATATTTTTAGAGTTCCGTACCTACCTCAAAAGCAAGAAATGAAACCCTTATAGGATCACTTTGTTTTCCGTCTGTCTGTCTATCTGTCTTTCAATACCCTTTATCACGGGAACGCGTAAAGGTATCGAGTTGAAATAGAAACCATTTACACAAGTCTGCGGGCCATTGAAGTTGTGAAAAAATCAAATTTCTAAGTTAACGGAAAAAAAAGATACGGCCTTTTATATCGCTAAAGACGTATATTTCGACACTCTAGAGAATCAAAATTCATAGGGTACTTCCCGTTGACCCAGAATCCTGAAATTTGGCATAAAGTAAGGTCGTATAGCACAGGTATGGGAATAAATCAGAAAACAGTAAATTTGTTATTTTGTGTGTTACTCCATTTGAGAATTGAACTACATATTCACAAAGGTAAGTTTGTATGGAACCCTCAGCGCGCGAGTCCGACTCGCATTTGCCCAGTTTTTTTTTTAATTATGTAAAGTAGTGCTAGACAGCGTACCCACCAGATGGAAAGCAGTTATTCAATTGTCGATGGTGAATCGCACTAGTTTATTAAGAACGTATTCACTCTTGCCTTGAAGATGATGAGATATTTCAATTTCAAACCACCAACTTTTCCACCTACAAAAAGCTGTTCCTAAAATATCCTTTCAAGCGACTCCTCAAAAATTACGCAGTGTTAAACAGTTCATTTACTTACAAATTCACTTACTTGGCAATGAGGCTTGAAATGACTGGGTTGGTTACGTTGTAACGGTGTTAAGAGGGGGGGGGGGATACCAGCCGGGCGTTGAGACAGGAACCTTTCTGTAATTCCGATTGGTAGTGGGTGAGCAAATGGGCAATGCATAATTAAGGGATGTTCAATTTTAAGTGTGTATTTTTTTATACATCCATACATATAAATTAAATTGAACTGTCTGTTTGTAATATCAAAATAACATTTTTTTACTAAATGCATATTCTTTTTTTTCGAGGTAGGAAATCATCTAATCCATAAGTGATTAGATGATTTCCTACCTCAGAAAGAAAGGAAGAGAGAAACGGAGCAAAAGGGTGTGTCACACTTTTACTGACTAAAACCACATCTGTGTTCCTCCTGTTGCGTTCTAGGACCGCAGGTTTCCCTTTCAGTAGTCAACCCATGGCCCCAACCAAATGCTTATCAAAATATATTCGATACCGATACCTAAAAAAAAGCAATTTTTAACATTTTTGTCGGTGTCGACTAATTTCAGAAACGGCTAGACCGATTTTAACAGGACTTTCACTGGTTATCAACCAGTGAAAGTCCTGTTAAAATCGGTCTAGTCGTTTCTAACTGATAGTATAAGGAGTACCTTAAGCTACTTTTACATCAAAAACATAATTAGGGATCCATGCAAAAAAAAATAACTTTGAATTGTGACCAAAGGATATTGTGCTATTTATCTTCGGATGAGCCGTAAACAAATGTAATTTTGCCCTTTCGTAAATGAAAAAAAGCAAATCCTTAAAATAAAGAATTGTCTATTTTTTTTAAATATTAATAAAAAACCCCATTAATCAATATTTTTACTTTGGAATCCACACAGCCCTACACCCTCGATGGAACTAAACCAACAAATTGTCCAGCCATAACCCCCATCTGTCAGTAAGGCATGTAATTACTGCTCTGATCGCTGCTCACGAACAATAGCCCGCAATAGCCCGCAGTAATTGTAGCCCGTGTGCACCCAGCCCTACTACGCTTTGTTTGGGCGATTTTAAGCGAAGCCTAATTTCGTTTGTGGACTAAGAAAGACTAATCGTTGGTAGTTTGAGCTGTTGTTTAAGTGACAATAGGGTGGAATTCAACAGGTTGTGAATTGGAAGTTTGTCAGGGGAATTTAATATTACCTGCCAGTAACAGTCTCACTGCAGCTTTAAGGCTACTTCTCATTAAAAAAAAGGCATTAATTATCACGTTTACTCAAGTTGATTTCAAACTTATCCCGTACTACTGACCTGCCCCGGCTTTGGATGGGTGCAAATTACATATTTATTTATTTTGTACTTTAAACACCCAAGAGTAGCGGACTTAATACTTTTTCTACCAGTCAACCTGTGGGTGAAAATAATGGTTGCAAAAAAGACAAGGAAAAGTTATAAAAATAAACCATAAATACAATACAATTATGTGACATACAACTTTAGTTTTACTTTAGTTTTAGTATATGCGAAACCCGAAACACGTGTCTAGTATTTTTATGTAAAGAATCTATGTACAAAATTTCATGACTGTATCATGAAAAATCACAAAAGCTTGTTATGGTTGTCCGCACAAATACATGGTTACCGGGCTATCCGGGTGACTGAAGGGTTGTTTTGCTCCCGCACCCAGCTGTGCGCTGGCGCTTCATGCCTGCTATGATCTGCCGTGACCTGTGTTGTACTTAGAACGGCACTTTCTTCTGCTCGGTTCGTGCAAACGTCCGCACGGATTCTGTCAAAGTGACATGTGTCACTTTTCACTTAGCTCGTTCATTCGTTCTCAAGCTTCCGTACTATTGACTTCACTGACATATATAGTATATAACGACTTTATTACCTAATACACAAATACACATTATTTACGAATTCTTCTCACGCACAAACCCTTGGTAAAACCTCATCTACGAAATGTCAACGAATCAATAATGTGTTTCTGTGTTCCGTTACTTGCGCTCACGCACTCATTGCAAGTCAAATCATGCGCTTGCGACGAACGGGTGACGTTATTTTGGGTACCTGTAAAGTTGATACAGTTCAAAGGGTATTTTACTGCTTACCCATTTTGAACGTGATAAAGATGAATAATTTGTCCCTTTCTGCTATAAAGGTGTAAGAAAGAAATAAAAAGAGTTTATTTGCGTCAAATATGGCGCTTAGATACTATAAAAATATCAATGAGTATGAGTAACTAATCAGTTTTGAGAATAAGTGGTAAAGAACTTTATTTTAATTTTATTAGTATACACAAAGGCAAAAACTACTAGCTAAAATTATGGCGTCATAAAACTCCTCCGCATCGCTGTCGACTGAAAGTGTGCCCAAAAGGCTGGCGGAATTGCCACATTGTATGGCAATGCTTAATCTCTGACCGAGGTAAAAGCCAGCCAGGTCACGCGAAGTGTCAACTAGACGTTTTGACAGATCTTTATACAACTTGTGAGCACTCGGACCCTACGAACCGAGATTTTCAACCCCAAACGGCTCAAAAATATAACTGCCGACGAGGTTGTTATATTTCCGCTTCTTGAGGTTCTCCGCAGCCGCAGTGGCAGCACCAGCACAGCACGAAGAGCTAGGAAGATGGGGTGGCGCAAGAGTATCGACACAAATGGAAAAATCAGATAAAGATTCTTGTATTTTGACTTCTTAATCTGTTAACCGATATCCCATGTGCAAATTCAAATTCAAAATATTTTTATTTCACATAGACCTATATAAAACGTCAGAAGCTAGTGCACGGTTCCAAATTGGTCGTTTCCTACGGAGAAGAACCGGCAAGAAACTCCATGGTTACTCTTTTTAAAAAAGTGGTTGATGTTACAACATTTCCATATTACAGTATTAATAGATATTATGTAAGATCAGTGTAGACCGGTCAATATTGTACCCAAAAGCACAATAAAAATATTTATAATAAAAAAAGCGAGTCGTCGTAATAGGAACTACGAGTAACTTTACTTGTTGTCAACTTTATCTTCTTGGATCCTTCCCTGTTAAATGTCACGCTGTTAATGTCTATGTCATTTGCTTTGTTAAATGATGTTTATTGTGAAACAGGTTATAAATATCATTTTCACACGTCAATTTTTTCGTTAATTACAACTAAATGAAGAACAGCGAAGCTAGCTGAGAAGAAACACCGAAACAGACTCAGGGGTCGAATTCTCTTTTAAAGTCCATACCGTTAACATGTTATGGTCAAATTATATAAGAATCATGCAGATTAGTGTCTGAAATGGCCTTTTGAATAAAGAACCACATGATAGGATGGTGCGGGTGACAGTTGTTGGATTCATAACAATGTAGCTACCTATCTTTTTCTCTCATCTTAAAGATACATATTTTCGTCCTGTTGTCATCCTACCCATGTAGAGATGAAACGTATGTTACTAAAAGAGTTATGAGTATAAATATGGATGGGTGGAGAGGTAGGCCAAAGAAAAGATGGATGGATTGTGCGATATGAAAGAAAAGGAAGTTAGTGATAGCATGACGGTTGACAGGATAGAATGGAAGAATAAAACGTGTTGCGCCGACCCCAAATAAGCCGGGACAAGGGCAGAAAGATGATGATGTCATCCTACCCATGTTAAGTAAAAAAGACCTTAATAAGGAGCTCACGACGCGGCTAACAATGTCTACCAAAGAATAGACAGGGCTTTTTGAGGTCTCCTAAATCGTAAATCATGGATTGAACCCAAGATAGTAAAAGCAACGTTATTTTATGTAGCTATCAGCCTCTATCCGGTCAATTTGGTGTCACATTAGCACAACTGCGAATTCCTTACCATACTCTTTCGATTGTCTAATAAAAACAAATGACTTTCTCACAAAAGAATCTCGTAAATTCAAAAGACAGTTTCAACAAAGCCACCTTAGCTAATTCTTTAGACAAAGCTTCAATAGATGTCTTGTAATAATCACAAATGCCAACGGATTCATTGGGATTCGAAACACGAACTCATTTTAAATTCTATTGTTTTTAATTTAAAATGGCTGTCAAGCCAGTAATAACTTGATGTATCCTTTAGACTATAGTTTTCAATATGTGAAATGGAAATTTTGTATGATAAACATGTTAAAATGTGATTGAAAAATTTTGTTCCACAAAAAGTTTTCTTTTTTATTAAAAAAAAAGTAAAAGTAACTTCACTTCTCAACATTTATAGGGAAAACTAGCTGTTGCCAGCGGCTTCACCCGTGTGATAGTAGAAAATATCCCTAGAGCAGTGGCGTAACTATATCATCTGAAGCCCTCGTTGGATGGGGCCCCCAAAAAATCCCGTCACGTTGTGATTTTTTTTTTATATAAGTTAGGTTACTTCTTAAAAGTACAAAGGCGGGTTTATTGCCTTAGGCATTCTCTACCAGTCGACCTAGGGTGGTGAAGTGAAAATATGGCAGGTGCATTTTTCTTTTTCTGAACTGTTTCTAGAATTCTTTAGCTCGTACCACTTTCGGTATTAACCATCCTCCACCATTCCTCAGACTTCCGTAGAAGCACACCTGACAATCCGTCTGTACATCCATCCGTTTCCTTGCAAGTTCATGTGTAATGCATACGGTGTGTCAGTACTTGAATGTACCCTATGTTTCTTAGTTCCTGACTGTCTGTCTTGGGAGGTTAGAAGGATACACTTATATATTCGAGTACGTACAGTTGGTGTGAGCAATAGTGCCTCAGTGGCAACGGCTCCGATAACAAGTAGTAGGTTCAATCCCACCCAGTCCTGCGTTCAAATTTGAGGTTGGAGTCAACTCTAATGACGTCATCAGAGTAAATACTCTACACTCGCATTTTTGAACGCGAACGTAGAGTTCAACTGTCAATGTCAAGCAAGTGTCATCTATGGCCGCTTACAACCTACCCTGCTCGGAGTTAGAGTTAGTTGGGGTAACTCTAGGGTAGCTACTCGAGTTATAAAAGAACGTTACCCTGGGTTGCAACTCGAAGCATTTTTGAACGGTTGAAGTAGCGACTCTACTCTACTCTGGTTATTTTTGAACGCAGGGCTGGTAAATTGCTTTGTTTAGGTAATTTATTTCGTCACTACCGAGGCCTAATTGGACGAACTAAACTGAATTGTTAAAGCTCTTTCTCTCGGCTCTTTTAAAGGTGAAAAGAAAATCGAAGACTTGTGACATCCACCAAGCCGCAAAGGACAAGCGTCGTGGTTCTCAACCGATTCCCCCTTCTAGACAACATGTGAAAGATAAAAAAGAGAAATATTTATTATTATTTATTTATTTCAAGTACCAAAGACTCATTCTAGTTACATAATCATACACATTTAGACAATATATAACATAAAATTACATACAATAATGAAATGTTAAAAATTAAATTAAATTAATTTAACCTTTTGAGTGCGTAATTAGAGACACAATAGTAAGACAATGGCGCGTGAACGCTGGCGTTAATGCGGGGATCAACAGCTTAAATTGACGTTAGGTTTGACGCGACGGTGCGTAGTGTTCCACGCTTCAAAGAAATTTCAGCAAAACCGTAGGGGCCTAACTGGGCCGAAGCCTACTAGGGCCATGGGTAGGCCGAAAGGGAACCTCGGGATCTTGAAACGCAAGCCAAAGAAGGGTCATAGAAGTGAGTTTTAGTCAGTAAGTCTGACACGACCTCTCCCGCCCCGCCCTAAAACAGGAGAAGTCATTAGATGATTTCTCCCTCCTAAAAAATACCGTGTTCCTTTAGTTGGAAAATTCCGCAACCTACCGATTCCTCCTCCTCCTTGCGTCGTACGAGGAGTACGACGCAAGGAGGAGGAGGAATGCTGAGGATCGTAACCATGCTTCATCACTTTCATTCGAAAAATATTCCTCCATCTGTTTCTGTCTCTGGCGGTGTGAAGGGCATTGTATAGCGTAGAGTCAAGAGCGGTGAGGATCTGGTCAGACCAACGTATTGAACTGCGTCCACGAGGCCTTTTCCCATCCACTTTATCGGTCACGATGGTCAGGAAGACATACCGATTACGAGGCCTAAATATACATCGAGGACCAACAAAATATTCTACCATTTTTACATAGAGCTGACGTCATTAAAAGGGTGCCGTTCCACCAACGCAATGTTTAATCTTTACTCTCATTTTGAGCAGGATTTGTGAAGTCGTAAATATGCATGGGCTTAATATTACGACCCCTTTTGATGATACGTTTAATTTGGAGGTGAATCTGAAGTATATTTTGCTTGGTGTAATGTTGGTTTGTTTTTAATAAACCTTGCCTCGCACTAGGAGTTACTTCCGTATTTTGGGTTCGTTTATCTAATCTCACTTATACAAGACATTCAGACTCGGTCTAACTGTCTGTAGGCCATGCAAATATTTGTTTCGTACTTAGGGGAGTCGAACCCGCGACTTCCAGCGCAGCAGTTAATCTGGTAACCGTTGCGCTAACAATTTACACGTAATAAAATAGTTATAAAATTACTTCTAAGGACTTTATATTGAACCAGCTTCTGCCAGCGGCATCGCCCGCGTGAAAGTTGATTTCTCCATGCAAACTTTGGACCCCCATTTCTTACCCTTAGGGGGTGAATTTTCTAAAACCACGCTCCTAGTCCCAGTAGTTTCGGCTGTACGTTGATATGTCAGTCAGTTTCTCCTTTTATATATATAGATATAAGGTGTCTTATAGAGCTAAATATCTAAGATATTTCCGTCCTACACCTCTCGCATCCATTGGATTTCCGCAATCCCCACCAGGTCATCGGGTCACCTTGTGGGAGGCCTTCCATCTTTGCATCTTCCGGTACGCGGTCGCCACTCCAAAACACTTCGGTCCCCTCAACCATCGGTTCTGCGAGCAATGTATTCAGCCTACTACCACTCAAGTTTGGAGAAGTAGTTCTGGAACGCAACTGAAGGAACGTAAGTATGGTTTTTGCCTGTAAAAGTCTGACACTGCTATGTAAAAGTCTGTCCCGCTCTGCCCAAGACCGGGAGGATAATTTTCGACCTTAATTTTTCCAACAATATCGACATTGTACAAGTGGTTTGCAATATACGTTTTGATTTTGACTTTGACACCTTAAAAAAAGGGATTCTATCGAAGATTTAGACAGACGCTTAAGTGGGAACTTATTTTTAATAAAGTTCTTCATAGTTGATATTCTCAGAAGAAAAAAATGCATGATTATTGTTAGTACAGTACAAAGCAAAGATACGAAAAAGTTCGCAAGAATTTTCTAACACAAAGTCGTTCTCACCTATATCCGTTTCCATTTTTGGCAGACCCTCATTTCGCATTATGAATTCCCATTCACTGTTGAACAGAACCTTGCCTATAAATTTATCTGTTACAAAACAGACTCCATAAAGGAACATGGTATCGTGACCCTTTGAATAGGACGCCCACGGTTCTCTGTATAAACCAAGTATTACTGAACATGATTCGGTTGTCGAATCACGCTAATATATATTAAGACAAACAAACCAACGAACACTTTTTGAATCATTAATGACTTCTCTCGCTTTAGGGCGGAGCGAGAGAAGTCATAGTCAGAGAGGGCACCAGGCTTTTACTGACAAAAACCACACATATGTTTCTTCAGTTGCCCTTTGCGTCCCAAGACCACGGGTCCCCCTTTCGGAAGTCGACCTACCATTTTGCTGACTTCTCTTTGAGACGCGACTTGGGTCCGGTCCGGACGGTTACCGGACGGTGAGCTAAACCAACATACACTACGGTCAAAATATGTTAGCCAGTCTGAAGTTAGGCGTTCCGAACTATACGCATACTCGAAAAATTACTGCGCAGCCAATTGTGCGAAGTTCGGAGCGGTGAAGTTAGTTCAGCCGTACTATTACTCTACGTAGGGTAGAGTAGGGTAGAGCAGGTTAGAGTAGAGTAGGGCAGAGTATAGTAGAGTAAGGTATGGTAGAGTTATAGATCAAGATCCCAGAGGTCACTACAATATTTGTCTGACTAATGAAATATAACTTTGTAATAGTTACCATATTAACATATTTAAAAATCAGATAAAAAAAATAAGTTTAATATTTACTTTTTGTAGAGCTTTAAAGCGTCTGACAGAAGTTTTGGTCCACGGAAAGTGTCTGACACTTATGATACTACTTTAGAATAATATTCTACAAATCATATGTAAAAATCAGCCATAAAAAATGAAGTTAAGTAACTCGTTATTTTTAGTTCGCTTTCTCACCTGGTACCTGCTCAGGGGCCCCAAAGGGGAGCTCCACAAGAACACAGGTATTCAGCACATGAGACGTTACTGAGAACCTAAGGTTTCATAAGTTATCTCAGACAGCTCTGGGATCTTAGTATATTAGTAATTTTATAAAGGTGAAAGTTTATATATATGACATGCTTGTTAGTTACCTTTCCGCTCAAACGATCATACATCGAGTAGACCAAACTACTTTTTATCCAGGATCTATGTTCCTTTGAGATATATTTCTTTTTACACACGGGCAAAGCCGATAGTAAAAGCTAGTTCACTCATAAATATTGTAGCCTCTTAAACCGGAACGTTAAGCTGTGTTTTAGACATTGTTGTAGCACAATTGAATAAGATGTTCGAGTTGAAATTATTGGTTGTAGCTTCGTTGTTTTGGTGAAGTTACCAGTTTATTTATAAGGATTACTTTGTCTACGAAGGATTGAGTAACTCCAGCCTCACGGGTTGAAAAACATGATAGATATTGAAATGAATTATATACTACATGTTTTTAGGGTTCTGGTACCTCAAAAGGAAAAACAGAAGTCTTATAGAATCACTTTGTTGTCCATCCATCTATCTGTCAAGACCCTTTATCTAGGGAACGCGTGGAGGTATCGAGTTGAAATTAAAACCATGTACTTAGGTCTGCGGTCCCTTGAAGCTGTGAAAAAATCAAACTTCTGAGTTAACGAAAAAAAAAGATACGGCCGTTTATATCGCAAAAAAACGTATATTTTGACACTCTCAAAAGAATCAAAATTCGTAGGGTACTTTCCGTTGTTCTAGAATCCTGAAATTTGGCATGAAGCAAGGCCTCATAGCAAAAGTATAGGAAAAAATCTGAAAACTGTAAATTTGAAGTAACGTCACAAAAAAAATTGCGATTCGGTAAAAAATTTGTAACTCAATTCGGGAATTGAACTGTTTTCATTGGTAAGTTTGTACAGAACCCTCAGTGCGCGAGTCCGACTCGCACTTGTTTCTTAACAAATTACCAAAATTGGAGGGAAGATTCAACCGCAAAATTAAGAAATAGGTTAAGAGGAGAGTTCTTAAGACCTTTTACAGTTTTCAAAATTTCTAAAAATACGCCGCACTGAATCACACAAAAAGAAATGAAGAACCTAAATAGATCTGCCAACAGTTTCACCGCGAGATATTTGCAATCCCATCCTTAATTTCGAGAAATAGAATTATTTAGGTTATCTCTGCCGGTATCAAAGTGTACCAACCGCAATAAAAGGTTAATCAACATAAAGACATCCCATAATCCCTCATTCGCTGCTCTTAATCCCTACAAAAACCCTCAGGAAAGGAGACAGGGGGTCCCATGTGGTTACACGGTCATTTAAACGACCCTGGGCCTGCCCTAAGGGTGTGTTTTCACTGAAGTAGAGCTAGGTGGAGTGAAGATGAGCGGACTGTGAATTCGTCAATCACAGTGCACGAAATCTCCACTCCGCAGCAGTGTAAGTGAAGTGGAGTGGAGCTGAGCGGACTTTCAAATAAAACAAATGAAAACGCGGCCTCGAACCGGACAGAGTCGAGCAGGATGTGGTGCCGACCGGAGAGTAGCTCAGCTCCACTTCGCCCCACTCCGCATCAACAATAATAATAATTTCACACAACATGGCGTTGTCCAAAACTAAGCAAAGCTTGTAGTATGAGTACTAGGCAACTGATAAACATACTTACATAATATTTCTAAATAAGGACATATGTATAATAATAATATTCCACAACTATCACACAACGCCGTCTAGTCCCAAACTAAGCAGAGCTTGTGTTACTAGGCAACTGAATTTCTAAATACATACATATTTCAGATAAATTACACCCAGACACAGAACAAAAGATCTTGCTCATCGCATAAACATTTTTCCTGGGTGGGAATCGAACCCACGACCTCTGGCATAGCAGTCAGGACCACTAACCACTAGACCAACAGGCCAGTCGATGGTCAATGGCAACACTTGCTACTTTTCACATCTCTACTCCGCTCCACTCCGCTTAGCTCTGCTTCAGTGGAGACACCCTAATTATGACAGTCCCCCAAATCCGTGACACATCACATCTATACTCAGCTGGCCTGAGGCCTCAAGCCGCAGAGGCCTGAGTCAGCATTCACACCATTCAATGTAAATAGCCCACGATGATTAATGTTGGCAACAATTTCCGTTCATACGTAATTACACAACGGAATACTTCCGTTCAACAATGGGCAGGTGGGATTGGGTGACCTTTGATGAGTTGATTGATCTAGTGAGGGGTGGAGAGAGTTTAACAAAAATAAAATTTTCATTTTATGTCACATTAGTGTCTCACCAAGCGAGGGGGTTTTTGGGTGCACATGCATAGCGCGTACAGGGATAATCGTCGATTGGTACGTGACCATGAAATGACACGAAAAATCTGTGTGGCCTACACATATTTCTATAAATGGTTCATTACTGAGCTAGGTTGTCTATTGTCAACCATGTCTATTAGTATCTCAAACGAATACACCTCTTATTGGAAATGTGAAAAATTACTTCTGCACATGGGTTCGTTGACAAAAAGTTAAACTCACATACAATGCGTTCCAAATAAGAATAGGATCGATTGCCATGTTGTGACGTCACGTCAAACTGTCAAATCGCAAGAAATTGGGCAAAATTGAAGAACTCAGAGATGAGCAAAATTGAAGAACTGGATTCGGTTTAAACTCTTTTCGTTCACAGTTCGTAATTTTTTTTTTTAATCTTGTTTTCCTCACCATAGTAATTCTTCGATTTGACAGTATGACGTGACGTCACTACATGGCAATCGATCCTATTCTTATTTGGAACGCATTGTATACAATACATCCAGACCTGGAACAACTAGGACATGTCTTAGTTATATACACTCCTAGTTTTTAATTAGTACAAAAAAAAATGAGGCTCTCTCCGTACCCGTTACTGATCATATTTTTGTAGTCTTATGTAAAAAAAAACGAAATCCCAAAATTGTTCACGAAAATTTGTCGTAATTGGTAAATTCATAATAGAATCAATTATTCATAACAATTGCTACTAATACTACGCGCAGTGTTTTTCCATTTCATTCATAATCAATAGCCTGTACAATATTTCCATAAATTGAGTGACATTTTGGGATATAAACAAACGCTAATATAACTTTGCTGATTATGCATATTATTTATTGAGACTTTACTTAAATAATAACAAGACCTTTTCTAACCAGCCCTTTAAGTATTTGTACTAATTAAAAATTAGTGGTGTATATTTATTTATTACTTATTAAGTTATGTATTAGTTGAGTTTTTTGGTTACAGCAATGACCAAAATCGTCAGCCAAAACTGAAAGGTTCGACACCTTTTTAACGCTTGATTGATTGAAAAGAAAAAATCTATAAATCATGGTTGTTCTTCGTAAAGGTACATACTATTCAATGTCATGCGTTGCAGTCAGGTCAAAGGTTATAACGGTGTATCAGTGACAAGCTGACAAGTTGTGGTGCTCATCATTCGTGTGTACAACAATGGGCCATTGGCATGTGACAATGGGCAAGCGTTTATGGTGTGGTGATCGATAGGCTGGTAGATAAATTTACCGTCTATTGGTGCAGTGGTTGAGCGATCGGTTGCTGCGTTACGGGTCGTGGGTTCGATTCGCGAATGAAACAAATATTTGTATGTCTACAGATAGGTGTTCTGAGTTTGGGTGTCTTGTGTATGTGAGTAGGTACATGTTTGTGAACGTACTCACAATACAGGGGGTTATTACTAGTGTGTACCTTTTGTTTTTTTTTAATATTCTAGTAGGAACTATTACGATAACACTCTATACCAAAGCCATAAAAACTATTTTTAAAACTATTTTTTTATAGGTTTTGTCCTTCATCATCTTATTCATATAATTTTTTCAATAAATCTCGTTTATTACGCATTTTTTACCCATCCCCGTTTCTTTTTGACTTCATATCTGTTTTTTTTTTTAATTATTAAAAAAATATTTAATATCAAAATTTTTGCATTATATTCTGATCCATTCGAGGTACCTCTTAATTATTTTAACAATTCCTCATAAATTATTCAAAAGTCATAGAAAACTTAACACATAAGAAAAAATATAACAACGTAAGATCTCCCGCCATAACACAAAATCTCACCATTTGCCACAGAACAAAAAAAAAGGTTTATAAAGATGTAGGGTTACCTCCGTTGCCTGTAAAGTTGATCTAAAAAAAACACGTTATAAAAAATAAATCTGATTTTATTTATTGAAATAAACTTTTGATAATGAATTTATAATATCAAAACATTCAATATATTCTTTTGTAAATGTTTTAATATCTAATAAATCTAATATGACAGAAATCTCCAGGAGATTTCTGTCAAAAAACGCGCGTCTGGTGGGAATCTCCTGGAGATTTCGTGCACAGAGTACAAATTTCGTGGACCGGGTCGGATTAAATGCCAAATATTGCCTGTCTAGAGTATACCTTTCCTACTCTAACTTACACAGAGTGTAGGTGAAAGAATAAGAAAGGTATAAAACATCACATGCTAAACATTCAACAACATTTGTTATCGGAACGTTTTTCTGTTGTGACGGCTTCATTTCGTTTATGTCAACATTGTCAACGACGCGGCGCGTGTTTAAAAGTGTTATTTGGTTGGTGTTACTAACGAACTATAGTGTGGTGTGGTAAAATTAACCGTGAACAAGTAAGTACTAAACAGTTTTTAATTGCTGCATTGTGTATTTGTTAAAGATTTTGGACAGAATTTGTTATTTCACCAAACATTGTTTTGAAATTCGCGCGCCATGCCGGTACATTTCTACTTGTTGTGAGTAGAAAATACACTAGAGACGACAAAATGTTGTTAGAAACATGATTTAGGTACGTTACTACGTATGTATTAGGCATTTTATTAGTAAAATTCGTAAAAAAATTGTGTAAATATTGAAATTAAAAAACGTAATCGAAAATCGAATCTCCAGGAGACTTTTTAGCAGACAGAACATTTGACGTTTATGACCTTCAAGCCGCCATGTTTTTTGTGTTTCGTACACTGTTCAAGAAAATGGTCAGTATAGCAATGTTTTGACCGACTTAGAAAAAAAAGGAGGTTTAAATTATTTTAATTTTATTGATGTTTTTAAGCTATTGCATAGCTTCTATCGCGGGCCTTGAGCGTGGAGACCGAATCCAGAAATTCCGTAACGAAAATAACCTAACACCCCCCACTCATTTGTTTTTTGAGCGTGGTGACCGATAAGAAAACAAATGAGTGAAAGCAGCTGTCGGCGTTTTGGATGGGTGGGGTTAAGCAGCTGTTGGCGAGGTCTGGTTTTGGATGGATGGGGTTAAGCAGTTGTTGGCGAGGTCTGGTTTTAGATGGGTGGGGTTAAGCAGCTGTTGGTGAGGTCTGTGTTTGGATGGATGGGGTTAAGCAGCTGTTGGCGAGGTCTATTGCATAAGTTGATAAAAAATGCTATGCAATAGCTTTATCGCGGCAGTCTCCGAGTGCCACACGTCTTTTATATTTGTTTGGTGAGTTGGTTTTGCATGTCATTGTTACTTTTAAACTGGCTTTTATACAGTGTTATATTTTATTGTTCAAGCATGCAAGATAATGTAGAAATCGTCGAGTCGCGACGTCGAGTGCGTGTGCGAGGGGGCGCTAGCGTTGCTCTGGGGCAGGGTGACGGTGTGGTGGAGGCGGTGGTGGCGGTGGTGGTACCACGAGGCGGCACGGGACGTGGGCGAGGAGGACGTGGTCGAGGGGGGCGAGGAGGACGGGGTCGAGTGCGGGTCCGAGGCGGCGCTAGCGTTGCTCTGGGGCAGGGTGACGGTGTGGTGGAGGCGGTGGCGGCGGTGGTGGTACCACGAGGCGGCACGGGACGTGGGCGAGGAGGACGTGGTCGAGGGGGGCGAGGAGGACGCGGCCGAGCCGTGGCAGGCTCCGACAGACCTGGGCCAAGCACCATCGAAGAGTAACAGCTTTTTAACGCTTTTTTTAGTAAATCAAATTTGTATTTCTATTTTTTTGAGTATTAAATTGAATTTTGTATTTCAGATTAAATATGTACGACATCAGTGAGCTGCCGGTGGGTCGGCCTCTAGAGGTTGCTCTGCACCCTAACAGGAAGCGCCGGTGGCCACCGTAAGTAGTTCTAAATTGTATCTTGGTTATTTACCATTAGCAAGAATAATTTTAAATAATTCCTGTTTTCAGAGCTGCTCCTGCACCTATCGACCCACCTCAGATGGCGCCTCAGGTTGTGGTGGAGGAGGTCCCTCCACCCAGTCCACCACCGCCTCAGTTGGCTGAGGTTAGGGTAGAGGAGGTCCCTCTACCCAGTCCACCACCACAGCAGATGGAGGACGTACCAGCGGTACCCTCGCCGGCGTTGTAAGTATCTTAATGACTTTTAAATGAATCTTTTTTTAATGTGTATTTATTTTAAACACCATGTTTCACATGCAACATTTTTTCAGGTTTTTGGAGTGTGAATCGACATCATCAATGCTTCGTCCTCACCGGAGTCTGCGAGATGATCAAATATATGATCAGCTCTTTTATGGTAAATACTGTTGATTTTAGCTCGGGACAGGGTTAGGGGCAAACTTCCAGTTCCCACCAGATGTTTTACCTACCTATTGTTACACAGGAAGCGAGCCAGACTCTGATGTGAGCGACGAAGATGACGTATTTCCATCACACATTCCAAGGGCGCAGAGGAGCTTTTGGGAGACGCCCTTGGACATTGATGATGCCGATGACCAGCCTGCAGCCGAACTCCAGCCTGCAGCCGAAATCCAGCCTGCAGCCGAAATCCAGCCTGCAGCCAACGCCGTGGAGGCCAACATCCCACAAGTTCCCCCAACCGCTACGGACCAGCCTTGGGGTTTATATGAATTTGATTGGAAACCGTTTCCGAATGTTCCGATTCCACCTGAATCGAGACGGGAAATGTTTTCGCACAACGATGTAGGTCCGACAGCTCCATGTGTCGACCCATATGAGATTTTCGTTAGCATATGGGATCGGCAATTTATGGAGTACATTGCCACGGAGTCGAATAGATACGCTCAGCAGTTGAAATCCCGTATGCTCGATGAAGGCACCCTCCTTCCCAATAGCCGCATACGAATGTGGCGAAACACCACTGCTGACGAGCTATACGTCTACTTCGGTGTGGTTATTGCGATGGGGGTTGTGGTCAAGTCACGCATCGAGGAATACTGGAATTCATCTCCTGACGTATTCTATACACCCGGATTTAGCGCACACATGTCTGGGAATCGTTTTATGATGCTTACCAAGTGTTTACACTTCGTAAACAACCATGACATGTGTGAGCAAAATCTGGGAGGCTCCGAGGCAAAACTTTTTAAGGTGCAGCCATTGTTGTCACATCTGAACAACAAATTTCAGTCACTTTATCGCCTGGGGCAAAACATTGCCTTGGACGAAAGTCTTCTGCAGTGGAAAGGTTGGTTGGACATCAGCCAATTGATTCCCAATAAAGCTGCTACGATGGGGATCAAGACTTACGAGATTTGTGAATCTCAAACCGGCTACCTATGGCGGTTTGAGGTTCACGCTATCGGTAAGTCTCAAAGGTGTCCACCGCAGCAGTATGAAGACCCAATGAAAGCATCCACGCCGGCAATTGTCCTAAGGCTTACGAAAGGTCTTGAGGGCAAGGGTCACACGTTGTGGATGGATAATTTTTATAATTCGCCATGCCTTGCTCGACGCCTGAAGGTGTTGGGCTTTGACTGTGTAGGAACCCTGCGGACCAATCGTAAGTTTGTTCCGCAGGCCCTGCACAGTCTGACCAAGGGGAACATGGCCAAAGATCAGATCACTGGTCTCACCTCGGGAGACGTTGATGTCATGGTATGGAGGGACAACAATAGGGTCGCTATGATATCGACATACCATGGCAACGGCGTCTCTCAAGCTCGGGATTTGTCCACCAAACCCATCTTGATAAATGATTATAATATCATGATGGGTGGGGTGGACAAAAAAGATCAGATGTTGGCCATGTACCCTATCGAGAGGAAACGAACAAGGGTCTGGTACAAAAAACTATTCCGGAGACTATTAAACGTCTCCGTTCTGAATTCTTTTATCATTCATTGTCGTTCAGTTTCTTCTTCTACTTCTGCTCCTTCTACTTCTTCTACTCGGTCTACTTCTTTAAGTCATCGAAATTTCCGTATCTGTCTCGTAAAAGCCCTTATTTCTAAACATTCCCCATCTCTCCCAACTTTGCAGCCTGCAACCACACCGAGTATGCACCAGAATACGGCAATCTACGACGCGCGCTCCCACTACTTGGCTGAGTATCCATTTGGAGCTCAGTCAAAACACCAACGCCAGCGGCGGAAGTGCACCAACGTGGATTGCCGTAAACAGGTGCATACATACTGTGTTGGTTGCAACAAGGCTGTGTGTATGAATGTCTGCTTCCGTACCCTTCATCCATAATTTATTTATTTATTACTATATTTAATATTTATTTCTTTGTATGTATCTATATATTGTATATATTTTTGTACGGGACCTTTGTTCGTTTCATTGGCGAATTGTAGGATTTTCATCTAATAATGTGATGTGCGTAGAACATTTTTAACATTTTTTTTATTTTTATTTTTTTTAACATATTTTTAATGTTGTTTAATAAACTATATTTCATAATATTAAAAAAAAAACCGAAACCTGTCTTAAAATTGCTTCATTTTCATATTTGTTTTATTCTGTTGTTCAGATGTGACCTACTGGTTTTATCCTATACTGTGTCTTTGGAATTCTTGTACTGAAATTAATGATGATTGATGTTGTTTTTGTTAATGTTTTTGCTAGGCAACATGCCCTTGTGTTGTGTTTTTCCATTAGTAAATATCGTCCCCATGTGGACTGCAAAAACAGAATTTGAATAAGTGCAATAGTACTTGCTCTGTGATAAAAATTATGAAAGGGTCTTTCTTAGAGCTCTTTTTCAAGTGTTTGCATTGAGACTCATAGTTCGTAAGTTAAACAATTCCAACAGCTAGCACTTTGTCTGCAATAAGATTGTGTACCAAGCTATGTAATAAATTACAATAAACAGCCACTTGGCTTACAGAGTTCCCAGAATAAATGTGTAAACATACCCGTTTTTTTTGTTCGGTGTACGGGTTGATTACCTGAGCCGTGTTTTTGTTCAGCTTGCAGATGCAAAATATGTATAGAAATGTCTGTTCTTTTACTTGATTATTGTACAATAATGTGTTATTATGTAAATAAAACAATAACTTTGGAAAAAAATGCATGTATTTTATTAATATGACGACTTTTGTACCAAAAACTGGGAAAAAGTAGCTAACCCTACTTTCAATTTCGAATCAACAATAGATTTCACGATAAAACTGTACAAAACTATAGAAAATCAAATAGCTTATTTTATAACGATTTCAGTGACATAGGGTGTGTCGAGCTGCACTCTTTAATTTCAGAGCTATCGTAGTTTTAGTGAACGCGGAGAAATTGCACGATTTCGGCCGGGCGCACTCTGACAGCTCCGCGGAGTTGCGCAATAGAGACCAAACGTTTGAGAGGATAATAAAATTTAATTACTATAATTCATAAAATATAAAAATATTTTGACACAGTTCATTTTAAAAGCGACCCCTTAATACTCTATTAAATTTTATTCTTTATGAAATTGCTAATTAATGATAAACTCTCAAAATACATTAACAAAATTATTTCTAAAGAAAATAGATAAATCAATCAATTTTAACAAAGAAAACAAACACCAGTAAACACAACACCTCATAAAGTTAGATTCAAAAACAAAACAAAAACCTCGACACACAAAACTTAAAAAAATAATAATCTATCAACCCTGAACATAACGGCTCCTCTCCCGCGCATACAGATCAGTCGGATACGGTGCGCGTGCGCCTATTGCTGTTCTCACACTACAGAAACGAACAGAAATACAAATCCAAGATGATGGGTAAAAATACAAAACTTGCAGTAGTCAAGTAGAAGTGAACATAGTTATCCATATACAACAAAGTATCAAATTTTACTTGTAATATATTACTTGATAGCCTCGCGTTCGACCACCATCTCACCTGATGGTAAGCGATGATGTGGTCGACGAACGATGGAGCACGCTTGCCTAGAAGTAGCCTATTCATCATCATCATCATCATCATTTCAGCCGATAGACGTCCACTGCTGGACATAGGCCTCCCCCAAACGTCGCCACAACGAACGATCCTGTGCGTCTCGCATCCATCGGATTCCCGCAACCTTCACCAGGTCATCGGTCCACCTTGTAGGGGGCCTTCCGACACTGCGTCTTCCGGTACGCGGTCGCCACTCCAGAACCTTTCGGCCCCAACGGCCATCCGTTCTGCGAGCAATGTGCCCTGCCCATTGCCACTTTAGTTTGGCGATTCTTCGCGCTATGTCGGCAACCTTGGTTCTCCTGCGCCAATTCAGCCTATTCACTCTTGACTTAAAGACCCCTAAGTTGTAGCTATCAGGAAACTACATTTTTGTTTTGGTAGGAAGTCACCTCTCCGGAGAGCGTGTCAGACTTTTACCGCCTAAAACCCACTTCAATGTTCCTTTTTTTGCCTTGAGTTCTAGGACTCTGGGTTTTCCTTCCAGAAGTGAACCCATGCCATGGCCCCAGTAGCCTCAGACCCTGCTGAGCCCATACGGTTTTACTGACATCTCCTTGAGGCGCCGTTGACGACTCAGGTTTGGTCCGGATGGTTACCGGACAAGCAGACGACGAGTTACCCATTACTCAGGATCCCGGCGGCTAGGGCGTGAAGAAGTCAGTTTCCTCGCGCGTATAATATTTTTCCAACATTATTTATTTATTTATTGATCCTTTATGCACTAGTAAACACTGTACAAAGGCGGACTTAATGCCATAGGCATTATAATTGTCATTGTATCATTATAATTATGGCATTATCATTATATCATTTAGCTGTTGCTACCTCATTGGTTGAAACAGTTGTCCTTCTGAGTTTTTTCTCCATAAGATTACGCAAGCGCTACCGCCACTCAGTGTTACACAATTATAATTATGGGCTCTTTATGGTAATAATAACATAACTGTACTGTTTCTTTCCCATTGTTTTTATGCGATAGTGTGAGAAATGCTGAGATGATCAGCTGTACATCCCACGGAAGTTGAGAGATATTAATTGAATCTCTTAAGATTCCATTAAAAACTTAAGTGCTGAGCGCTTTTTAGTGTAGTATTTTTTATTTATTTCTTACAAGCTTTTGCTGTTGTTTTTAGAGTTCCGTAACCGAAGGGTAAAAACGGGACCCTATTGCCAAGACTCCGTTGTCCGTCTGTCTGTCACCAATCTGTATATCATGAACCGTGATAGCTAGACAGTTGAAATTTTGACAGGTGATGTGATCCAATCATATTTATTGTAAAAGCTTAAACTTGCTAAAGCACCCAAACAAACAACAAACAACACAAAGTAAACAAAAAACAAGTTGAGTTGAGTTGTTGTGTTGAGTTGAGTTGTTCGTTGGTGTTGTAAACAAGTGAACTATTATTAATGTAATATTATTATATATTATTATTGGAGCAGTGGTGGCCGAGTGGTAACGGCTCCGACTTACGAGTTGTAGGTCGCAAGTTCAAACCCAGCCAGGCGCATTACTTTGTGTAATTTATTTCATCACCACTGCTCTCAAAACGGTGAAGGAAAACATCGTGAGGAAACCGGCATGTCCTAGAACCAAAAATTCGAAGACATGTGACATCCACCAACCCGCACTGAGCCCGCGTGGTGGATTACGGCCCATTCCCTCTCCTAGAGAGGAGGCCTGAATCCTAACATTAGGAACATTATAAGGCCGACTATGCTATGCTATATTATTATATGAATTTATGTTGCCGCTATAATAACAAATACTAAAAACAGAATAAAATATATATTTAAATGGGGCTCCCATACAACAAACGTGACTTTATCAGCGTTTTTTGCTACGGACGGTACGGAACCCTTCAAGCTCGAGTCTACTGGCACTTGGCTGGTTTTTTTTTTTATAAAGTTGCCTTACTTAGTAATGACTCCTGTATTGTAAACAGTGTGTTCACAAATGGAAACTTATATACAGGACGCTCAGACTTAGAACAACTAACAGTGGGCCACACAAATATTTTTCTCGTGTCCAAATCGAACTCTAACACCCAGCGCAGCACCCAATTGCTCAACCACTGAGTGAAAGACATGCGTAGTAAAACTTCGATCTTGAAAGTGATAATAAGTAACTATCAAACTTTTCGGGATATTTCGGAAGAGATGTCCGCGGAAATAGAAAGAGTTACCATGGCCCTGGAACGCAAAGAGCAACTGAAAGAACACAGGTGTGTTTTAGCCAGTAACGGCATGGTTACGACTTTGGTCTTAGCGGCGAGCGGGGCGGCATTGTTAAGCGGGCGCGCGGTGCTATGAGCGGAGTCTCGTGGCATGCTTCAAATATTTTCATACTTTTGGTCTTACCACTCGCCGCCCCGCGCTTAGCTACCGCTCACAGCGCCAAGGTCGTGAACAGGCCATTAAAGTATGACACTTCCTTTTTGACAAATATCTCACCTCTAAAAAGGTACAATTCTTAGAAGAAATTTTAAGTAATTTTGTCATACTTTCTTCGCGTTCGCAATTTGTTCTGAAATTCTGCTGGACTTATTGCAGAACTTGATACAAGTTAGGAATACAACATTGTAGGTGTAAAGTACCGAAGTGTAATGTAACTCCCACAGAATCTCGTTAGACAAACTGTCGGGACAACACCTTGCAACACAGTTTGCACCATAGAGTAGGGAATTATTAGGTACGCTGGCAGAGTTACAATTTCTTATAATGTTCGTGCACACACATATGCGCACTTGGGTTTCGGGAAATAAGTAATTATTAAAAAAAAAATTCGGAATCTCAATTAAATCACCCTTAACGCTGCGGGGGTGCTTATCACCCTTCGGTGATAAGCATCACCTTTGTACTTTTCTTCTGTTTCCTTCTTCTTTTCTTATATTTATTATTGTGTGTACATAAATTGTTAAATAAATAAATAAATAAATTTGCAAAGTTGAGTAGATTATGAAAGGCCAATGTTCACCGCAAAACCACAGATTTTCAGAGTTCTGCACATGATTACTTTTATAGAAATATGAATTTTGATTTCAAAAGAAACCTAGATAATATCCATAAGATATCTGTGTTTTCAAAATACTAAAGAAAAATATATGTATCTAATAACATAATCACGTAAGAACGGTTGAATGGAAATGTGTCTCGGTTTGGACGTTCTTAACTAGATACTCTGCAGGAATGTTCAAAAGCTGTAGGAATGTTCGAAAGATTTACCGCAACTCTGGAACTCAAAGGGCAACTGAAGGAACAGAGATCAGATTTAGTCAGTCTGACATGCCGTCCCGCCACCGCACCACCACCACCACCATCTAGAGCGGGAAAAGTTAATTAATGGTTTCCCAACTCCAAAAAAAAGTCAATTAGGTGCTTTGGAGTGCCAGACAAAAAATTAGAATGAATTGTGACCGGGCTCACTGTTGGATACCCTTGGTTTTTATAGGGTAGGAAATCATCAAATAACTCCTCCCATTGGGAGTGTCAGAGAGTATCTTTGGCTAACTAAAATTCAATCTTGTTCGTTTAGTTGCCCTTTCTATCCCAGAACCAAAGGGACTTTTTACAGGACGGTCGAATAGCCTGTTTTGTTTGAATGAAAACTTTTGTCAATACCGAAATACTGTGTCTGCGCCAAATAAACATGTTTTCTTTCAATCTTATTCTTTCTGTTTCTTTCTTTGTTTTCTTTTCTTTCTTTATTTTCCTTTAAAAGCGCCTGCTAAATCGCTTCTGTGCACTGTGGTTTGCATGAACTAGAGTTGTTGATGTCATACAAATAATTTAGTTTATGTAGGCGATGGTAACAATCATGTGTCGACATGTGCTCATAAATATGTTAATTTTCACTCATAGGTTCCACTTGTGTTTTATAATTAGGTGCGTTGGAAATCTTGAGCCTCCTCTGCATATGAACGTCCTAAATCAGAAAATGGGATACAGAATTGTTTGAAAGATTTGCTGCGGCCCTTTTTTTGTGGTGGGAAATCATCTAATGACATCTCCCGCCCTTGGGCGGAGCGCGAGGGCGTATCAGGCTTTTACTGACTAAAACCCACTCCTGTTCCTTCTTTGCCTTCGTGCCCTGGGTCTACCTACCCAGGGTCCGGCTCCATTATCATCATCAGATCTCTTCGGTGATACCATTTTCAACATATCTCTTCAGAACCATTTATTTATTTGTACTGTTATAGTTGCTTAACTATCTTCGTTGTGATCTATGTGAGGGTAAAGTTCCGTTGATTTCTGGTCTTCTTCACCAGTCCCACTTCATCAAATACTCCTTTTGACTGTAAATGCTTAAGTTCTCGATGAAAATATCAAAATCACTATGTAGTTGCATATAATATTGAGAAGTTCCCTCGATTCCTCATGGATTCCATCATCAGGACTGTATATTGAAAAAAAAATGGGACCAATCTAGAAGCATATCCTTTGAAAAAAAAATTGCAAATCGGTCCATAAACGATGGAGTTCTGAGGTAACAAACATAAAAAAATACAACCGAATTGCGAACCTCCTCCTTTTTTTTGAAGTCGGTTGGAAAAGAATTACTGCGCAGCTAACTATTTCGACCGTACTGTAATTTAGTGGGCATAAAAACTAACATTTTACAGGTTTATTAATTTACTAGTGTTTGCCTCACGGCTTTGCTCACGTAGAACCGTACACTGTACAAAATCTTTCTTCATTTTGTAAACATCGCTTTTTTAGGAATGCACTATACTGATAATAGACGAGTTCATACTTCGACTTCCACTTGACTGATTTTCGGGTAGCCGTCAGTTGTGACCACAGCCTTTTTTGAGGGTTGGATCCACGCATGGCTATTTTCGCTACCAAAATGCTAAGAAAGATTTTTTATATAAGCGTCAATGTCAAAATGATAGATGTGTACCAGAAAAGCGAGCGGCAACGGCAAAACACCGCAGTTTCCAACCTAACACTGATTAATGAGAATGATAAAGCATTTCAAAGTAGGTATTACCCTTTAAACAAAATAAAAAAACGGCTCATATTTCAATTTCTCACATCAGCTGCTAAACCATAAATTTTAAACTTTAAACACCTAAAATCCCCATAAATTCTGTTCTTAATTAAAAACTTTGATTAGGAGAGTTCATTAACTGCAATTAAAATTCAAACAAGCAGGTTGTAAGTTGACCTAGTAAGGTATCGAACCCGGTACCCATCGGTCTTGGTATCGTGTTGATAGTGTTTGTTGGTATCTACCGACGTGATGGATTGGGGGTACAGAGAGAGTGGGCTAGTGGTACCGACTTTGATTGTTTAATGTCGGTACAAAATAAGGCTGTTTGGACATGGTCTTTGACTGGAATCCCACCTATGATGATAAGCGATCGAGTTATCCAATTTCTCGTTATTTAGATTTTATTTAAAGAAAAAAATTGTAGGTACTTGACAAAGTCATATACGTTGATTCGAATTGCTATTGCAATCCACGTAGCTAGGAAACTTGGTTAACTTTCGAATCGAGTAGATAAGTAAATTGAGAACTTTATGACACTCTTCTGAAAAATCCTTTGTGCCTTTTATGTTTTAAGGGTGCGAAATGTTACCTTTTCCTATGAGTAATTCGTCAACTCGTACCGCATACCTACGGCCCATATGGTACGAGTTGCAGAAAAGAAAAATAAATTATATTTTCATTGGTCAACTCGTCCAACGTTTCTTTTTACATGGAACTTTAAACCTTATTAACGTTTGGCACAGTTAGTAACACAAGATTAATAATATAGGGTGACTGGCAATTAGTGTACGATACTTAAACACGTGATTGTGCTCATGATAACAAACAATTTTTATTATGGGAGCAAAGCCGAAATCACGAAAAAAATATCATCTGTTCAGTACATTAGGCAAACATAAATGTACTGAACAGCTGATTTTTTTTCGCGATTTCCGGTTGGTTCGCATAGTAAAAGTTGTTGGTTATCATGAGCACAATCACGTGTTTAAGTATCGTTCACTAATTACCAGTCACCCTATATATTCTTTTATACGTTTTTATTACTTATACGACTTACGTGTATAATATCATTGCGGGTTGTATATGTTTGTTACTCCAATACACTTAAAAGGCTGAAAAGTTTTGGATTAAATTTAACGGGAAGACTATATCCTAGAATTGGACATATATTTTTTTTTCTTAGAAATACGTTTCCTTGGGATAATTTTCTCCTTAAAACGTGGATGAAGCCGCTGGCATCAAATAGTATTAATATAAAAAATTAACCATCCTTCATTACAGGAAGCATTTAAGTACCACTATCATTTTATCAAAGAAAATATTTATAGTATAAAAACAATAGATGCTTCATCGTTCATAGCATGTACTTACAACGGATGCCACCGTAATAAGCCTTTGCGTGTAACGTTGGCGGCACATCAAAGGGAAACGACTTCAAAGTCGGCTTCAGTAGTTGCTCTAGGGAGTCTAGAATTTACTGATATTCTAGCTATGAGCTTGAGTTTAGGTATTGTAGAGATCTGAGGCCCTACAACGAGCTATTAACGCTATCCATTTTACGACATAAACTGAACTCTTAAAGGGATGGAGCTATTTATTTATTTTTATTTTTATCCTCACATCGGAACGCCTTGCAGCAATTACACCAATGGAGCACAATTAGTCCAGAATCTGCTACTTTCCAACATCGTTTGCACAGTGGAATGGTAGTCATCAAAGGAGCGGCGCGGCGGAGGGTCACGTCGCTCGCTTACGCAGTATCAGGCCATCGCTCCTCCAGGATTCCACATGCATCATCCCATATCGAACAAACTTTGAAATGTCAAAGCTCTTTCGATGAGTTTTTGGTATATAGGATGTATAACTCCATCCCTCTTTTTCTAGACTCGCGTTTGACCACCATCTCACCTGATGGTAAGCGATGATGTGGCCGACGATGGAGCACGCTTGCCTAGAAGTAACCTATTCACTCTTGACTTAAAGACCCCTAGGTTGTAGCTATCAGGGAACACAGACTCCGGCAGGGAATTCCACTCCTTAGCTGTACGCATTAGTGTTAGTTGCTGACATTTTGACATATCATTGTAATGCCCTTGCTCTGTGTTAGGCTCTGTTGGTATCGTCTTCCATCTATACCTCTTTAAAGAGTTTAGATCTAATGGCACATCATAGATAAGACAAACATTAATTCAAATTTAAAATGAAAAGATCGCCTTCTGTAAGACCGACAGACGGGCGCGAGTGGTTTTTTTAAAGTAATATAAAAGAAAATTTTCTAGAAATAATTCCTTCACTAATAGGTACGTGCAGACTTTCAAGATTACTGGCATAGCCCGAAGAATCGCCAAACTTAAGTAGCAGTGTTGTCTTTTATCAATCAAACAACTAGTTACACACTTTGCGTTACATGAGGGCTAGCTTTTAACTTGACCAGGGGTTAAACATTGCCAATAACACCAGTCTTTTAGGCATACGACAAGTTGGGTAAGTCGACAGCGATCATCATCTTCCTGCCCTTCATTATCATCATCATCATTTCAGCCGAAAGACGTCCACTGTTGGACATAGGCCTCCCCCAAATGTCGCCATAATGACCGGTCCTGTGCGTCTCGCATCCATCGGATTCCCGCTACCCTCACCAGGTCATCGGCCCACCTTCCTGCCCTTGTCCCGTTTTATTTGGGGTCGCCACAACACGTTCTTTTTTTTTATTCTGTCCTGTCACTCGTCATGCTATCACTAACACCCCTTTCTTTCATATCACTTCTCACACAATCCATGCATCTTTTCTTCAAAGTCGACAGCGATATGGAGTATTATAAATTATAATTATAGGTGATGGAAAAACGTTTTGTACATTGTAGAGCATATTCATATAATATTACTATACTCATTGAAAAGTTAGGTCAAGTGTCGATAATGTTTCAACATGTTTTGAGCGTAGCAATAAAATTTTATAATGTAGTTATGTTTTTATTTTCTGTTGCATAATATCAATTTTGTATTCAAACTATAAAATCGATTTTAATGTTATGATATTTTTTGATGATCTGTTTCAATTGAAAATCGAATGTGTAATGAGTGTCCAATGAGTACTATATCTTCCTACGCAACATACGAAGAGAGAACTTATTAAAATTGTTAAGTAACAGGTGCCTTTTTGTTATGACACATTTTATAAGATTTTCACATAACTCAACGACCCTTTGAAATTTGAATAATAATATGTAGGTAAGCAATCGGATCATTTTGACGAGAGCAAAAGTTAAAAAGTTAAAGTAATTTAAAAAAAAAATATGTTAAATATTTTTTTACATGTTAAAGTACAAAAAAATAATTCAATGTCAGTTTTTTCGCCATATTGAGGAATAAAATATTTTTAGTACAACAATGTTCATTATTACATTGCAGATAGTTATATTTTTTTTGATTTTTTACCTATCGATATTTAAAAGGCGATTCTAAGATTTTTTTTAGGTGTTAGAGCATATCGTCGTAGGGACCCAGCAGGGTCGAAGCCTACTGGAGCCACGGGTAGTGTGAAAGTAAAACCCGGGGCTCTGGGACGTAGGCAAAAAAGGAACAGGAGTGGGTTTTTAGTCAGTATAAGTCTGACACTATCTCTCGCTCTGCCCAAGAGCGGGATTTGTCATTAGATGATTTTCCCACCTACAAAAAAAAAGGTGTTAGAGCATTTTTCTCTTTCATTCTTCGTATCTTTAAGCCACATTAATTGCTGAATAAATAAATATTTTGTAAAAGACCAACTGCCATCTCTGATCTGGTGAGGGTCATGGTAAACGCTGGATGCGAGACGCACAGGTCATTGTGCCGGCACTTGGAGTGGCCTATGTCCAGCAGTGGATAGTGGATGTCTTTCAGCTGAAATGATGATGATATTAAGTGGTTTTCTGAGGTTTACGAGTATTACAACAATTTTCATCATCATCATTTCAGCCGAAAGACGTCCACTGTTGGACATAGAGCTCCCCCAAGCGTCGCCACAACGACCGGTCCTGTACGTCTCGCATTCATCGGATTCCCGCGACCCTCACCAGGTCATTGGTCCACCTTGTGGGAGGCCTTCTAACGCTGCATCTTTCGATACGTGATCGCCACTCCAAAACCTTTCGTCCCCATCGACCATCTGTTCTGCGTGCAATGTTCCCTGCCCATTGCCACTTAAGTTTCGCGATTCTTCGAGCTATGTCGGTAACCTTGGTTCTCCTGCGGATTCTCTCCTCATTTTTGATGTAATCACGCAAGGAAACTCCGAGCATAGGCCTTTTTATTGCCATTTGGGTGACTTTAACATTTTTATCACAACAATAAGCGTATTTTTTCCGATCCCATCCTATTAATTGGCCACGAGCCGTGCCTTCTATTTCACTGTCTCCCAAAAGACTTAAATAATAAAGAGGCTCAAAGTCCCAGTCACAAGCCCTCCAGAATTTTCAACAACGTAATCATTTTGCATACTAAATGAAAATTAAACTACGCAAGTTTCGGCAAGAGCCCACAAAGCCTTAGACTTAATATTTTGATTGTGAATCAATTACGGTCTCTCTTGTACGAGTATATTCTGATTTTCGTTTGATGTAAAGGTGTGTTGTACTTTGTAACAGTGGCGTAGTTAGTTTCAAAGGGGCCCTGAGTAATAAAAAAATGGGGGGCCTCTTTATTGACCTATAGTAATATCTGTGTCGCTATATAGGAACCAAAGATTCAAACATGCATAACGGTATCAGAGTTCTTCGTGCGATTAGAACATACACAAGTCTGAAATCAACTATCGAATTCGAATTGAATCAATCAGTTGCTCGCACTTTACAAAATATCCGTCTGGTCGGAGGATCCTCCCTTTTTAGTAGAAGTTTACAAGACTTTACATTCTGTTGAGCATATCTATAAAGACATTCGTAGACGAAGCTCAAAAAGGGTGTTGTTTTTATTAAGAAATAAGCCAATTTGAGAGTCTCTCACCGATAAGACTTTGTGAACAACATTTTACAATTTTATGAACATTTCGAAGAGTGAACGCGGCCCTAGAACGCAACGGACAACTAAAGAACACAAGTGGATTTTAGTTAGTAAAAATCTGACACGTCCTCTCGTTCTACCGTAGAGCTAGAGAATTCATTGAATGATTTCTAACCTAAAAAAAAATGCTTCCATAAGTCAGGGCCCCTATAACCTGGGCGCCTCGTATCATTGATATGGGTGACGGTGGGTACGGCAATGGTTACGCTTCTGTTTTGTAGGTAGGTACTCGATATCCGTGGTAGGTACACATATACATATGAAATGTTTTGAAAGGGCTTTGTTGGTTGTGAACGTAAAGCTGTGTCAGTTTTGAGACTTCTCCCCGTTTCAACTGAAGGAATGTCAGGAACGTGTAGATATTATGAATAAGCTTGAGTAAATAGATTTATTATCATGCATTATTGTTTTTAGTGCTACGAAATGTGTTTAACCTTTTCAGGGTTCTGTACCTCAACAGGAAAAATTCTGAACCCTTATAAGATGACTTTGTTGTCCGTCGGTCTGTCTGTCAAGACCCTTCATCTAGAGTTGGAATTAAAACTATATAATCAGGTCTGCGGTGCCTTGAAGCTGTGAAAAAATCAAAGTTCTAAGTTATCGAAAAAAAAAGATACTGCTGTTTATGTCGCAAAAAACGTGTATTTTGACACTCTCAAAGGATTCAAAATTCATAGGGTACTTCCCGTTGACCCAGAATCCTGAAATATGGCATAAAGCAAGGTTTTCTAGCATAGGTATAAGAATAAATCTGAAAACAGTAAATTTGTTGTTACGTCACAACAAAAAATAATAATTTGCGATTTGGAAAAATCTTCGAGACTCCATTCGGGAATTGAACTGTTTACATAGTGAAGTTTGTACGAAACCCTCAGTGCGCAAGTCCGACTAACACTTGCCCAGTTTTTTATGTATGGTGCATTTTTTGGGTATAGTCTGTTTCCTTTATTTGTTTATTAATTCAAGGAGTCGTTTACAAATGAGGTGATTTACTTTAAAGAAGTATTATTCGTTCGGCTGTGCTACGGAAAATCAAAGCAACTAACGTATTTTTCAAAATCAGTTTTTTTACATATTTGGAACATTTTGCCTATAACGGACACTGCTACATTCACAGAATCATCGAAAAGGCTTTATTTTTCGAGATAAAAGTTTGTAAAATAAAGTAACTGCAGGTACTTGTCCAACATATCTACGGTAAAACAAAGTAAACCACAATGTCTAAGCAAAAACAAAGTAATTGCACGTCGATTACATTGTTTTTACGTTGTGAAATGATTTAATTGGCTTTTCATTTGATATAAATTTCTTTTTTAGCCCCTTTATCTAGCTATAAGAAAATCAAACAACTTTACTTTGTTTTTGAATTGTTAAAAATGGCCAAAATGGTAAATTTGTTAACGTAAAAATAAAGCAAGTAAAATGACAAATGTAAAACAAAGCAACTGAATAACAGTTGCTTTGTTTCTTTATTGTAAATCAATTCAAGCTATTACTATATCCCATTTACTTGGTTTTTAATATGCTGTCGTTTATTTCAAAATTTCAAATGTCTAAATTATTTGACAATACTCGGTTTTATCACATTTCTGAACGCACATTTCAAATGTTACTTTTCCCACAATTAAACTTGTCAAGTTGTCAGTTACAACTTCGTGTCATAAGTTTGCCGAGGCTTTTTTTTTTTAGGTGGGAAAATCATCTCATGACAAATCCCGCTCTTGGGCGGAGCGGAAAATAGTGTCAGACTTTTACTGACTAAAAACCCACTCCTGTTCCTTCTTTGCCTTCGTCCCAGGGCCCCGGGTTTCACTTTCACACTACCCGTGGCCCCAGTAGGCTTCGACCCTGTTAGGCCCCTACGATTTGCTGACATCTCCCAGAGGCGCGCGTGGAACAATACGCGCCGTCGACGACTTGGCTCGGTCCGGACGGTTACCGGACGATCGGACGGCGAGCCACCCACTGCTTGCCGTCCGCAAGCCCGCGCCTACGGTGGCCGGAAATCGGGATCGGAATCCCGGCGGCGGTTGGGGCGTGAGGACTGTTGCCTCACGCGATCGGCCGCCTCTTTTGCTAGCATTACTGCTTCGCAGAAGGAGGCGACCGCCTGCCACTCCTCCTCGCTCCGGACCATGGCCTGTACCAAGGCCCGGCGCGAGAGATCGCCGCCGCCAATCGCCCCCACGAGGACATGGCGTTGCTCTCCCCAAGCGGGGCACACCTCCACCGTGTGCTCCACCGTGTCCTCCGGGCGGTCTACACAGTGGCGACACCCGGGCGTCGCTTCCGCACGAATCCGGTGCAGGAACTTCCCGAACTTACCGTGTTCGGTGAGAACCTGCGTCATGCGGAAGGTGAGGACGCCGTGAGGTCTTTCCAACCACGCCTCAAAGAGGGGACTTACCGCCATAATTGTGGCGTGCCCAGCACTGGGTCGCGAAAGTCGTTGTCGCCATTTCTCCATGAGAACCCGCCGGAGCTCTGTCCGCCATGCTGCGACTTTCTTCGCGGCAGCGGAGTTTCACCCTGGCGTTGCATCTCCATGCGCAGATCGTGCATGTGTGCAAGGACTGTTGCCTCAAGATCCCATGGTGGCTGACCTGCTGGTCAGCCACCATGGGATCTTAGGAGGCTCGCCACTTTGCGGGAAATCGTCCGGTATCCTCGCACCATCCGTATGGCTATGACCCTCTGGCATGCGTTCAGCCGGGCCGCCGGCTGCTTCCGCAGCGCCGGCGCCCATACCGGTGCGCCATAAAGGGCCATGTACGAACGATTCCTGCGTAGAGCCTCCGGCAGGAGGCGTCTGGACCCCCCAGGCTGGGCAGGAGCCGCCCGGGGGCAGCCCCAGTCCGATTTAGTTTGGGAGCCAGACATCGGAAGTGCTCCTCGCAATCCCATCGGCTGTCGAGAACGAGTCCCAGGTACTTCATCGTCGACCCGATGCCGATGTGGACTCCTCCTACCGTTAGTTGGGAACCCGGGGGTGGCGCGTTCCGAGGGCCGTGAAAGCACATGGCCTCGGACTTGTGCAATGCCACTTCGAGTCCCAACTCCTGGATCCTGCCCACGACTGTCGCAACCCCGCGTGTCGCTAGTTCGACCGCCGCCTGGTATGACTCTCCCCGCGCCAGGACCGGCGTGTCGTCTGCATAGCAGACCACGCTGACCCCGTCAGGAAGGTCGCCGCGCAGCACGTAGTCGTTTCCGATGTTCCACAAGGGCGGCCCTATAGTACCGATCCCTGCGGAACATCGCACGACATCTCTCGGCGTTCCCACTCTCCCTGGTGACCAGGGTAAGTTTGCCGAGGCTGTGATTCTTGTGTGTTTAGTTTAGAAAATGTTTAAAATGCAAAATAGCCGCAGTTTACATTCGAGAACTATTATGGACACTTATGATAGTTTTCAAGCAATTGTTTGTTTAATTACTATGTAACACCTATTTATTTTTTTGTTTTGATTAATATGTACTTTGTATCTTATTTTTTGTTTTATTTAAAACTTCATTAAATGATTACAACTTAAATCAATGATTTTTTAATTTATTTTAGGTAACCGTTATATACATGCCCTATTCCTTGAGTGACACTTAATATCTTAATAAATCCTAAGATGAACTAGTTTTCACAATTCTTACAAATTATGTGATTCATAAAAAGCAAAAGCCAACAAATCTTATAGTAGACATATTAATTTTTAAATGGCTTCATTGTCTTTGTTAAAAACCATTAAATGCATTTGCTTTGTTATTAAAACTAAAACTTAACTTGTCCATCTCTTTTAAAATTATTTAAAAAAGAAAGTGATTGTAGTTACTTTCTTACTGAATTGTTCTTTTTATTTAATATTAATTTTATGTCTATAAAAAAATATTTTTTTCAATTTAAAGGAAAGTTACCAAAAATTACTCAATAAATTGCTTTGAAACAGATAGAACTAATTATTTTACAAATTATTAAATAACAAAAGTACTGAAGTTGTCGCCAGTACGTTTTAAATTTGTGATTTTCGGTTTTTTGCTCCTCCTGATAATTTTGCTTGACTGAAATTACTTTGTTTTTCCGTAGCGCAGCCGCGTTGGCTATTATTGGTTGGCCATATTGTGACATTTATAATTTTTTATTTTGTTTATTTATCATTTCAAAAAACTGTCTCTGAAAAAAACAATTTTTAGCAAAAAAAAAAAACTAAGGAACCGCTTAAAACAAAAACAAAGATAACTTAACGCCCCTTTAACACCAACTAATAAAAGAAAGATTAATCAGCCTTGCTAATCTCCAAAAGCACTAAATAACAGTTCACGTGAGATAATTGCATCCAGCATCTTCCCGTACATCCCACGGTATCGGTTATTTGTCGGTAAACCTTTTTTAAAATGGTCTTATCTCGAACCAGGTTAATAATGATCTTTTGGTCAAGAATGCTGATACGGGTTAAACATACGGCTTTCTAGTTTGGGCAATGCTGGTGATCATCCTAAATGTATGTGATTATTTTGAAATGGTAAAAAAATACATTAAAGGTTCACATAATAATATGATTCCGCTGTTAAACAGTGACCACCATTTTCGTTTTTTTTTTTCTTCTTTTTTTTTTCTTTTTTTATTCTTGATAGGTTCGCGCTTGACCGCTATCTCACCTGATAGAAAGCGACGATGCGGTCGACGATGGAGCGCGCTTACCTAGAAGTAACCTATTCACTCTTGACTTAAAGATTCCCGGGTTGTAGCCATCAGGAAAAACAGATCTTCCTGCCACAAGGTAGGTGAACATAGTAAATTTCCTTCCGCAGGTATGCTGGAAGAGATTTCCGTAGAAATAAGCATCACCTATGTACCTATTTTTCTGTTTCCGTTTCATTTCTTTTATTATATAAGTGTGTACATGAATTGTGAAATAAATAAGATAGGTGAACATACTAAAAATTTAAATTACCCAATAAAACAATCTGCAATGCGCAGGACTGTGCTATTTTTTTAAAATTCTGAATTTAAAAAAAACCAATTCAAGAAATTTTCTTGCGTGATCGAATCAGAAATGAAGATGAGAGCACCAAGATGACCGACATAACCTGAAGAAATAAATAAGATAGGTGAACATACTAAAAATTAAAATTACCCAATAAAACAATCTGCAATGCGCAGGACTGTGCTATTTTTTTTAAATTCTGAATTAAAAAAAACCAATTCAAGAAATTTTCTTGCGTTATCGAATCAGAAATGAAGATGAGAGCACCAAGATGACCGACATAACCTGAAGAAAACTTAGTGACAACGGGCAGGGCACGTTGCTCGTAGAACTAATGGCCGATGTAGCGAAAGGTTCTTTTTCTTTCTTTATTTTCTTTCCTTCTTTCTTTGTGGCGTCACTTGATGCTTTCTTTCAATTCATTAAGGCCTGGCGTTGCATCTGAATCTCTTCCATCTGTCTTAATTTGTTGTATATGCATACTAGAGTTCACTTCTGTTCCAGTCACAATTACCTAATCCAGTTTTCCATTATTAACCGACTTCAAAAAGATGGAGGTTATTACCTAAACGGTTGATGTTGTCCATGCTTCCCGACCGTGTGTCAGCCACAACCAACAGTAACCACAATACGCTTGACACCAACACGGGTCACGCACATAACGTAACTTATGTTCAACATACAATCTTAACGAGATCTGTACGATATAAAAGTGTAATGATCACTTAGGATGCAGCGCGTACAATTATCGCATTTAATAGGCCTGTTATCACCTTATTTAATTTTACATGCTTTTTAAATATTTTACTTTGTTTATATGATGTTGAGAGCAGTGGTGGCGCAGTGGTAACGACCCGACTTACGAGTTGCAGGTCGCGGGTTCAAACCCAACCAGGCGCATTACTTTGTGTAATTTATTTCATCACCACTGCTCTCAAAACGGTGAAGGAATACATCGTGAGGAAACCGACATGTCCTAGAACCAAAAATTCGAAGACATGCGACATTCACTAACTCGCACTGGGCCCGCGTGGTGGATTACGGTCCATTCCCTCTCCTAGAGAGGAGGCCTGAGTCCCAACAGTGGAAACATTAAAAGGCTGATTATGCTATACATAATTATGCTATTATGTATATGCTGTTGAATCAGGTTTGAAATGGGATGGTTTGTCATAGGTGTTGTAATAGATGATTTTAATTGGTGTTTACGGTTCTTTCTCCCAAGCTTCCATTTTTTTCGAGATGAGTGTAACTACTATGCTTTTTTTAAGGTGGGAAATCATCCAATAAGTTATCTCGCTCTACCCCGGAGGTAGAGCGAGAGGGCGTGTCAGATTTTTACTGATTATAACCTACCAGTGTCCTTAAGTTGCCCCAATCTAGGACCACGAATATCCCGCTCTTTCTTCTATGCTGCCATTTGAAAACTTATCTACACTAATATTATAATAAAGAGGTAAAGTTTATTTTTTTGCTTGTAGGAGGTAATCTCTGAAAGTACTGGTCCGATTACTAAAATTTTTTCACCGATAGAAAGCTGCTTTATTCCTGAGTAACATAGGCTATATTTTATGTACGTAGGTGAAGCTAAATAATAATTAATTTAGTTTATGACTAGTTGGTGCCCGCGATTTCTTCCATCTCAGACTCTTAAAACAGCACAATCCAATTTTGATCACAATTTCAAAAAGTTTTTTGTTGCGCTTAACCCAATTTTTTTTTCTAAAATGATAGAAGACTAAGTTACTCCTTATGACATTAGCTATCTACTAGTAAAAGTTGGAACAGACCAGACAGACAGATTGTTTTTTATAAAGTTGTATTTTGTTGTAGGTGTCGAAATATAATATAGTACCAATCACTTTCTTAAAGATTTATTATTAATTTTATTTTGTTATAACAAACAGATACTTCAATTTATTTATATGCATAGATAGATAAAACACCACACGTTCCTCTTTCATCAATCCAGAGTTTGATTACATTACACCAGTGGATCACAAAATTAAATCTACAAGAGGCGCCCTCTATTGATAGCTTCCGTTAGTATCTTCGATGCTTTAACCGTAACTCCATCGGAAATAATTCAATGATCCTTTCTGATGTAGGGTTAGATATTTAACCCGTGTTTACTGAAATAGTGAACTATAAAACCATGTGTACAGTCACGAAAACAAGTTGTTGAGTAAAATTATTAATTTACTGGCCGCTGCAAGCGATTTTACCCGCGTTAATTAGAGAATTGTCTTAAAGGAACATACTCCCAGGATAAAAAAAATATATATATATGCTATTTTAGGACGTGGTCTACACGTGTGCCAAATTTCATTCAAATCTGTTCAGCCGTTCGAGCGTAAAGAAGTAACAAACATACACACACGCACTCACAAACTTTTTTTTTTCTTTATTCCTGATAAGTTCGCGCTTGGCCACTATCTCACCTGATGGAAAGCGACGATGCGGTCGACGATGGAGCGTGCGTACCTAGAAATAACCTATTCACTCTCGACTTAAAGATTCCCGGGTTGTAGCCATCAGGAAACACAGATTCCGGCAAGGAATTCCACTCCTTAGCTGTACGCACAATGAATGTGTTCCCAAAACGTTTCGTGCGTATTGGTTTACTAAGGTAAACTTTCACCTTTATAATATTTTTGAGTTTATCTCATTCATACAAACAGGCAGACGGGGTAGGGCAGTTTGTTTTGTAATACGTAAGAATTTAACCCCTCGCGCGTATGTTAAATGTTTAATTTTTTTTTTTTTAATTCATGTAAACCAGTGCTTGACTGCGATCCCACCTGATGGTAAGCAGCGATGCAATCATTGATGGTGAGGCGCACTAGTTTATTAAGAGCCTATTCACTCTAGCCTTGAAGACACTTAAATTATAGTTGGACGGGAAGACCGCAGCAGGCAAATTGTTCCAGTCCTTCGATGTACGCGGTATAAACGACGAAGCTTTAGCAGTACTTTAAGAGATACCATATTTAAAGCCCAAAAACGCTGTATAAGAGCCATGTGCGGTATAAAACCAAGAGATAGCTGTGAACCCTACTTCAAGTCGTTAAAAATTCTTACATTTCCGTCATTGTATATTTTAGAAATGGCAATTTTTGTTAAAAGCAACATAAAGCTATTTGCTAAGGTCTCAGACACCAAGAAAGGTCCCGTTAGAAGTCAATATAAAAATCTTTTAACTGTCAGCAACTATAAAACAGCACTAGTTAGAAAAAGTGTTCTTTGCATGGGTCCAATTATATTTAACCTTTTGACGTGCGTAATTAGAGACACAATAGTAAGACAATGGCTTCCGGGCGCCGGCTACCGCCTGAGCGTTAATGAATTAATAAACTACCGGACAACATAAAAAATGACACCCTTCAACAATTTAAAACCAAACTCAAGGAATATTTGACTCAAAAATGTTACTATACAATAAGTGATTTTTTGAATGACCCTTGAACCATGACCATGAACATTGTATATTGACATGAAGTATTATTGACATTAATTATAATTGACATTAAGTAGCTATTATTGACATTTTAATTTGAAATTATTATATTAATTATTTTATTAGTTTTCCTTATTACTGTATTGAAGTTTAAAATTTAATTTTGAAATTATTATATTAATTATTTTATTAGTGTTCCAACTGTATTTATTTTTGAAACTTAATTTGTTAAATTTTGCATGCCAATACTCAGGCAGAATGTGCACGGGCCAATATATATTTTTCTTTTACCAACTTTTGTTAAATACCCACATTCTATGCGAATAAATGATTTGATTTGATTGATTTGATTGATTTGATTTGAAGCGAAACGCTTAGTCCGGAATTATTATTACGTAATTGCGCGTCTTTACGTAAAATCACCAAAAAAATAAAAAATAAATAAATAAAATCGTTTTCTGGAGATTTTTGTAGATAAAACGAAGATATAGAGCCCAAATTTTTCGCCCGAATAAATTTCGTACACCCGGATGTTTAAAACGACAATTAAGAGTTTTTCAAGGAGTTGTACAGACGTATGTACAATCGGCGCTCGAGGGGTGGAGCTATATCAAAATGTATTGATAGTGGTTTTTATTATTATTATTATTATTGATAGGCTCGCGTTTGGCCACTATAACATACACTGTTGTACACTGGAAATATAGTAGAAAGATAGTTTTTTTAGGCGTGTTGCCAGTGATGACATATGACTCCGAAACGTGGTTTCTTACAATGGGCCTCATCAGAAGGCTTAAAGTCACACAAAGGGCAAATAGAAAGGGCTATGCTCGGAGTTTCCTTGCGTGATCACATCAGAAATGAAAATATCCGCAGGAGAACCAAGGTTCCAGACATTGACCGAAGAATCGCAAAACTTAAGTGGCAGTGGGCAGGGCACATTGCTCGCAGAACAGATGGTCCATGGGGACGAAAGGTTCTGGAATGGCGACCACATACTGGAAGACGCAGCGTAGGAAGGCCGGGACAAGGCGGACTGATGACCTGGTGAGGGTCGCGGGAATCCGATGGATGCGAAACGCACAGGACTGGTCATTATGGCGACACTTGGGGGAAGCTTATGTCCAACAGTGGACGTCTTTCGGCTGAAATGATGATATATGAGTTCACATGTTTGTGAATCAACCCACGATACAGAAGCAATTCTTAGTACTGGAAAAATTAAAAAAACTAATCCTTTAACAGATCGATAGAGAACTTTTGGTTGATTACCGAGGCCATTAAGAAACGAAAATCCGCAAAATGGTACTTAACGGCACTTTAGCTTATGGGTGACAGATTTACCCTTGTTAAGAATTTGAAAAAAATAATGCTGCTTTAGCGATCCCTTGGCTAGATTTAAAAATAATGTTGGGATGAGTCTGCCAAAATATAATCACGTAGAAAAATCTTTCGTTTATAAAAACCTAATATCAATACAATACGTTATCTAAGCAAACAAATTACAAAAAACTGGGCAAGTGCGAGTCGGACTCGTGCACTGAGGGTTCCGTACAAACTTGAAAGGTAAATTGCGGTTTACGATTTATGACGTATTAAAAAAAAGAACTACTTACTAGATCTCGTTCAAACTAATTTTCGGTGGAAGTTTTTTTTTTCATCAAACCCACACGTATGGGTTTGATGAAAAAATTTTTTTGAGTTTCTAAGTATTTATATTCGTGCTAAGTATGGGGAACCCCCAAAATTTATTGTTTTTTTTTTTTCTATTTTTGTATGAAAACTTTAATGCGGTTCTCAGAATACAAATATGGAGGAGGATATATGCCTTGGAGGCAGTCTCTGAATGGGGCGATGCCAATTTGGTCAAGTTCAATGCTGCTAAAACCCAGGCGTGTCTATTTTCCGCTAAAAGGAGCCAATTCAGCCCTGCTCCAACTTTCCGGGGCGTAACCGTGCCAATAACCGACCATCTTGATCTCCTTGGTGTTACGCTGACGTCAACACTCAACTTTGGGCCATACATCGAAGCAAAGGCTCAACTGGCAGCAAAAAAGCTGGGAATCCTCGCGAAGGTCAGACAGTACTTCACGCCGGAACAGCTGCTCAAACTTTATTAAGCGCAAGTTCGATCGTGTATGGAGTACTGCTCTCATCTTTGGGACGGATCTGCCCGATACCAGCTTGATGCACTTGAGGCAATTGAGAGGCGAGCCAAGAGGATCATTGGCAATGATGCACTCGTTGAGTCGAGGCTCCAAAGTCTTGAGCATCGACGCAGAGTTGCTAGCCTGTCGGTATTCTACCGGTTGCATTTCGGGGAGTGTGCGTCGGAATTGCATAACCTAATTCCGCCTAGCCCGTTCCATCATCGGACCACCAGGCGTACGGCAATGCGCCACCGGTACATGGTTTTTTTTTTTTTTTTTTTTTTTTTTTTAGGTGGGAAAATCATCTTATGACAAATCCCGCTCTTGGGCGGAGCGGAAAATAGTGTCAGACTTTTACTGACTAAAAACCCACTCCTGTTCCTTCTTTGCCTTCGTCCCAGGGCCCCGGGTTTCACTTTCACACTACCCGTGGCCCCAGTAGGCTTCGACCCTGTTGGGCCCCTACGATTTGCTGACATCTCCCTGAGGCGCGCGTGGAACAATACGCGCCGTCGACGACTTGGGCTCGGTCCGGACGGTTACCGGACGATCGGACGGCGAGCCACCCATTGCTCGCCGTCCGCAAGCCCTCGCCTACGGTGGCCGGAAATCGGGATCGGAATCCCGGCGGCGGTTGGGGCGTGAGGACCGTTGCCGTTGCCTCACGCGATCGGCCGCCTCTTTTGCTAGCATTACTGCTTCGCAGAAGGAGGCGACCGCCTGCCACTCCTCCTCGCTCCGGACCATGGCCTGTACCAAGGCCCGGCGCGAGAGATCGCCGCCGCCGATCGCCCCCACGAGGACACGGCGTTGCTCTGCCCAAGCGGGGCACACCTCCACCGTGTGCTCCACCGTGTCCTCCGGGCGGTCCGCACAGTGGCGACACCCGGGCGTCTCTTCCGCACGAATCCGGTGCAGGAACTTCCCGAACTTACCGTGTTCGGTGAGAACCTGCGTCATGCGGAAGGTGAGGACGCCGTGAGGTCTTTCCAACCACGCCTCAAAGAGGGGACTTACCGCCATAATTGTGGCGTGCCCAGCACTGGGTCGCGACAGTCGCTGTCGCCATTTCTCCATGAGAACCCGCCAGAGCTCTGTCCGCCATGCTGCGACTTGTCGCGGCAGCGGAGTTTCGCCCCGGCGTTGCATCTCCATGCGCAGATCGTGCATGTGAGCAAGGCCTGTTGCTACCAGATCCCATGGTGGCTGTCCAGCAAGGAGGCTCGCCGCTTCGCGGGAAATCGTCCGGTATCCTCGCACCATCCGTATGGCCATGACCCTCTGGCACGCGTTCAGCCGGGCCGCCGGCTGCTTCCGCAGCGCTGGCGCCCATACCGGTGCGCCATAAAGGGCCATGGACCGAACGATTCCTGCGTAAAGCCTCCGGCAGGAGGCGTCTGGACCTCCCAAGTTAGGCAGGAGCCGCCCGAGAGCAGCCCCACCGGTACATGGTGGACATCCCACCTATACGCACAAAACGTTTTGCGAACACATTCATAGTGCGTACAGCTAAGGAGTGGAATTCCTTGCCGGAATCTGTTTTTCCTGATGGCTACAACCCGGGAATCTTTAAGTCAAGAGTGAATAGGTTACTTCTAGGTAAGCGCGTTCCATCGTCGACCGCATCGTCGCTTTCCATCAGGTGAAATAGCGGTCAAGCGCGAACCTATTAAGAATAAAAAAAAAAAAAAAAAAAATACATCTACTTACCAAGTTTCAACAGTATAGTTCTTATAGTTTCGGAAAAAAGTGACTGTGACATACCGACGGACAGACAGACAGACTGACGACGAATCCATAAGGGTTCCGTTTTTTGCCATTTGACTACGGAACCCTAAAAACACACAAACGCCAATCATTCTTCCCCTGAATCCAGCAAAAAAGGGTCAACTATTTTTATAGGTAAGGCCAAGTAAATTAAATAAAGGGGTAACATGAATGAAGTTACCATTAAAATGGTGAATAGTGAACAGACAATGGGTCATCCTGCAACAATACAATATGCTATCACAAACTGTTTTCTCTTCCTTTGTGTACCTACAAGGATGTAGAATGATTATATTTTGATTTCTGAAATATGCGGGTAGTAAGGTCATTTATATTTAAATTTTAAGGGGAATTTATGATTTCTTTTTTATGGATTTTGGGTAACGGATGTGAGGATAGTAAAATGAGCCTTCTATCCTTGAATCTTTGGGCCTTCATTCAATGTTTATGTCATTTTTCGGGTGGGAAAATAATCTAATGATATCCTCCGCTCTTGGCCGGAGCGCGAGATAGTGTCAGACTTTTACTGACTAAAAACCCACTCCTGTTCCTTCTTTGCCATTTTTCCAGGGCCCCGGGGATTTCTTTCACATCACCCATGGCCCCAGTAGGCTTCGACCCTGCTGGGCCCCTACGGTTGCTGATATCTCCTTGAGGCGCGCGTGTAACACTATGCGCCGATGTCTAGGGAGGGTAGGGAGGGTTAGGGACAGTGTAGCGACATCTATAGCGTCACATAGAAACTAAACTACGAAATCCTGCATCGCGCAACTAGGGTTCTCCGCGCGATTAGAACATATACAAAGCCCGAAATCATCCATCGGGTAGATGCCCAGATTAGACACAACACCCGTATACCCGTCAAGCCATAGTCTGGAGCGAGAGGAAATAGGAGGCGCGCGCCTCCTTTTCCAAAGCAGTAATGCTAGCAAAGGAGACGGCTGCACGCGTGAGGTAACTGATATACCCTCACTCCCCAGCCGCTGCGATTCCGACCCCGTCTACCAGCCACCGTAGGTGCGGGCTTGCGGACGACGAGCTATGACTGAGCCCGTGTCATCGACGGTGGATAGTGTTCCTTCCTACCTCGAAGAGATCAGCCAAACCGTAGAGGTCTAACAGAACCACTGCCTGCTAGAGCCGGGGAGAATTTCTGAAAAGTCTTAGAACGCATAGGACACAGGTATGGTTTTTTAATCAGTAAAAGTCTGATACCCGCTCCACTCTAAAGCGGGGAAGAAGGTATAAAATAAGTTCCCAGATCAAAAAAATCCTATGATTTTCCACCTCAAAAAAAATCCCGAACATATATCAAAAGGGTTGATTCCTCCAACTAAACAAACAAAAGAATGTGCTGCATCAAAAACGATAATATCTTTGGTAATTGGATACGGGCTTAATTGTTAAGCTGATTAAACTTCACAAACCGCTTTGTTGTTACTTTTAAAAGTTTTGAATATAAATCTGGTTAATTCTTTATCGTACTTTGTAAGTGGGTTCTGTTTGTTGAATTACTTTATTTTGTGTCTCTTTGAGTAGGTAAAGTTCTTTGTTTTCTTGAATTAAATTGGTTTAGTCAAAGTATTTAGGTGTAAATACATGTATTGCAAAGTTTTTTAATGGTTAGCCCAAACTAGGATTTACTACTGTATCGTGGGTGCATTCACAAACATGCAATTTCACATATTCAACACACCCAGACCCGGAACAACTATCTGTAGGTTATACAAATATTTGCTTCGTGCTGCAATTGAACCCGCCACACGTAGCGTTGCCAGGCGTCCGGATAAAGCCGGACAGGGTCAGACTTTTTAGTTGCGTGTCCGGCCAAATTAGGCGGAGTCCGGCCTGTCCGGCTTTTATTAGACTTTTTAAATTAGACAAATTCTTTTTTTTTAGATTTGTCATGTCTTCTACTTTATCTTGTATCGTTAGCGTAAGCGGAGCGGACTAGCAATTATAGCAGCCAATTTGATTGTTATTTCATTAAAATTTAAAAATATATATAATAATTATAATATGGTCAATAATAAAAAAGTCGAGTTAGACTTTAAAAAAAATTGTCGCCCATTTTACTGAAATGTGACCCAGAATCCTGAAATTTGGCATAAAGCAAGGTATTTATAGCACAGGTATAGGTATATAAATCTGAAAATAGTAAATTTGTTGTTACCTACGTCACGAAAAAAATAATACTTTTTTTGCAATTCGGAAAAATCTTCGAGACTCCGTTCGGAAATTATAGTTTGTACAGAACCCTCAGGGCGCGAGTCCAACTCGCACTCGCCCAGTGTCTTATAAAAAAATGTTTTGCCTTACACCATGGGTTTTTAGTCAGTAAAAGTCTGACACAAAGAGCGGGGGATATCATTGGATGATTTTCCCACCGAAATAAAAAAAAAACGGTCCAGGACAGAATACTTTTAATTCTGGGAAGAGAGAACATACCCTTAGGATAAAATTTTACTTTCAAACAGGCAAAGCCACGAACAGAAGCTAGTTAATTATAAACAGTAGACCATCTTTATGTAATTCTAACATTCAAAGTAAGTGTTTCATGTTAAAAATAAACAAACTCTTCCCCAAAACCAAACAAGTCAGTCTATAAACGCTACGGAACTCTAAAATCAGTGTCGTTTTTATGGGCCGTCTAGTGATGGATTTACGACGTATGCTGTTGATTTATTTGATAGTTATCGTCCGCAGTCAGGTGCCTGCGCCTCTTATATTTACTTTACAAGGCCCAATTCTTTGACAGCGAAATTAGGCCTCGTCTAGAGTGATCAAGCGATGATTAGGGCGGATGCGGGTGCGGTGGCGGGCGCGATTAAGGGTGCGTTTCTACTGACATGGAGCTGAGTGGGGTGGAGAGGTGTGGACCGTGAATTGGCCAGTAATAGTGCTCCAAATCTCTACTCCGCATCAGTGGAGCGGAGTGGAGCTGAGCGGACTTTTAAATAAAACAGATGAATTCGCAAGCCCGAGCCGGACAGAGCGGAGTCGAGCAAAGACATGACGCAAAGGCAGTTTTGTCACAATGTTTCCCTTCACTGTTTTGAGAACAGTGGTAATAAACTATATTATCTACACAAAGCTCCTACTTAAATTTGGACCCACGACGAACAACTCATCATAAGTCAGGGTTGTTACCACTGAACCACCACTGCTCTGTGGGCTACCAGTGGTCACCACTGGGTCACTATTATACGGTTTCGTTCATATGTACACACACAAAAAAGTAGAAGTAGTAGTAGTAGTAGTGTGTAGTAGTAGTTTGTGTGTGTATGTGTTGTGTGTGTGTGTGTGTAGCACTTTGGGCCCACTTTAAGAGCACCCGCGCAAGCTCCTCACCATTGTCAAAGTCTTCAAGTTTAAAAAGTTGTTCTTTACATCCTTAGGGAACAGATACATAGGATATACTCTTTATTGTACTCCATAAAATACACAGATGGCTGGTTTAGGAATCAGGGCAGTCTGTATTAAGCGTGGTGCTGTCTGGTGGGTCAAGGTCTCTTTGATGTGTAACTTCTGACTGCTTTTTCATTTGTTTGTTTCGTGAGGACATCTCCTGATCCTGACCTCATTGTCACCCGATGGAGGGTGTTGGAAATAGTCTGCGATGGAACGAACGAGCTTAAAGTCTGACGAGATTTGTACTGGGGCTACGAACTTAATGAATATAAAAAAAAACGTAATACAAAAGAAATACAAACGACTTCAAACCGTAAAAAAAAAATCTGTGAAAAATACTAAATGACCAAAACCACACCTTTTTATTTATTTTTTTCGGGTGAGAAAATCATCTAATGACATCCCCCGCTCTTGGGCGGGGCGGGAGATAGTGTCAGACTTTTACTGACTAAAAACCCACTCTTGTTCCTTCTTTGCCATTTTTCCGGGACCCCGGGGATCTCTTTCGCACCGCCCATGGCCCTAGTGTGTCCTTCAGTTGCCCTTTGCGTTCTCGGACCACGGGTTTCCTTTTCAGAAACTCGTAGCCTTAGCAGGCATCGGTCCTGCTGGGCACCTACGGTTTTGCTGACATATCTTTGAGACGCGCGTAGACCACTACGCGCCGTCAACTTCTTGGGATGGTTCTAACCTGATAGGCGGACGGCGTGCTACCCATTGCTCTTCATCTGCAATTCCGCGCCCGGGGCGGCTGAGGCCTGAGGATGTCTGTTCACTCACGTTTTACACGAATTTTACGTTTACGTTTGTCACGAATTTTGGTTATATTTATTAACATATAAGCATTTAAATTAGTTACCTGAGATACAGGTTTATACCTTGTTCAGGTAGAATGCAATTTTGTACCTTTACCTCTAGATTAAGCCCTTAATGTATAAATATTTATGTAAATCAAATAATTCAATAAACATATATTATTATAATATTAAGTTTGCGGCCTTCTCCTTCGCTGGCATTACTGAATAGAATATAGAATAGAAATACTTTTATTCGGGACAGACAGCACAACGGTTAAGTATAAACACAAAGTAAAAAAGAACAAAAATACTGCTTCGCAGAAGGAGACGGCCTCATCCTTCCCTCTTACAGTTAATAAAAGACTTACACTCCCTCTCGCTCAACCCAGAGAGAAGTTATTTAAAGATTTTCATGCTGTGAGAAGATGATGTGTTAAAACAGTAGCTAACTTTGTTTTTATTTTTGTTACAGGTATGGAAACCTCTCAACCAATTTATCCTCGTACCAAGAATAAAGGCTTTTAGCCTGAATATTTTCCAGCACTATGGTAACAATATTTTTTCATTACTGCTCCTTGTTTTCATCGTACATATAGCGCCGTATAGTTACTACATATTTACGTCTAAGAGAGTAACTACATTTATTCAACTCCATCCACGTTTCGCTGGACGATTTTGGTTACACTTATACAGTTCTGCTTCTATCAGCCGCGTACTGCATCGTAAGATTGTCAAAGGCCATACCAGCGTACGCGGCAGAACAGCACTGAACATTGTTGTTCGCATAGTGTAAGATAAAAACACATTGGTTCTCATTTCATGACCGTTTACCGCGAAAGCTGAATTCACACGGAAATTCGAACGGATGCGTACGCATCTACATACAAAACTGATATTTTTTATGGACAAAAGCTGCATTGAGCTAAATAAATGTAGTTAGTACCTAAAGGGTCAAATTTTAAAAGCACGGATAACGCAGTGGTTCAGCCATTGGTTACTGAGCTGAGTATCACGGGGAAAGAAAAAAAAATAGTGAAACCTCGCATAATATGTGATAAGTATCGAAATGACAATGAAAAGGGCTATGCTCGAAGTTTCCTAGCGTGATTGAATCAGGAATGAAGATGCGGTAACAAAGTTACCAGCATAGCCCGAAGAATCACCAACTTAGGGCCTCCCACAAAGTTGACCTGATGAGGGTCTCAGGAATCCGATGAATGTGCGACGCACAAGGCTGGTCGTTTGGGCGAGACTTGGGGGAGGCCTATTTCTAACAGTACATGTTGAAATGATGATGATGATGATCGAAGCCTAATGGCGATATAAAGATATACATTATACTATAGGCTATAGTTTAAAAGAAAAAAAAACTGCAGAACTTTCAGAAACATAAATAAATATCAACTAGATTCAAACAACAAAAGCTTACCTTCTTCAATAACCATTGCTTTTAGATATTACAAGTAAAACTTCGATTAATCTTGAAATATTTTCCACTCTATTAGGTACTCATACTTCACTAATTCCTCATCTTACTAGCTTATAACCAACGTCAACTCACTGAATAAAAGTAACATAATAAATATAAAATATCGTCCCGTAGAGAGTAAAAAAGGTAGAATTAATCTGTAAAACTTCGGTTAAGAGATTAAAATATTTTCTTCAAATACTCAAGTCTATATTAACTTATGTGGTTACTGACAAACACTTTTTGATATTCTGTAAAGTCGATAATATACAGGGTATATTGGATATGGGTGGTCATATTTTAAGTGCTGATTTATTTTATTTGAATGGCGAATGAGTTAGAACTGACAGCGGGCCCCAAGTATAAGAGAATGGCAGAGGCTCCTTAGCTAGAGGAGGCCTTTCCCAGGAGGCAAATTGAATTAAGAGACATTCTATAACTAACAAAAAAAAAACAAAAATGCAAAAGAGAGTTGATTCAGAATAATAAGGCTATTATTAAATTATGCCTAAAGAAATGATCATTTCTTAAAGATATTCATAGTCAATTCCAAGGACAAAAAAAGCCTTTATATTAATTTTGATGTATACGAATTATCTATTACTTCTATGAAGAAAGTTGTTCATTTCCATGGACAGAAATAGTATCTAAAATATGATTTCCTATTTCTTTTACAACTTGTATAATAAGACACTATCTCAAGTTGGTAGACAAAAATCAGGTACTGACAGTGTGACACATAGAAGGTTAGAAAGAAAGTTAGTTGAATTTAAAAAAAAAACAGTATTTTATAGGAAAAATCCTACACTGAAGCTAGAACTACATTAGACCGACGCACACGTGTAACGCGCCTGATTTGTACGTAGAACGACGTCGCGTGGCGTAGTTGCGTGGATCTAGTGTAGTTCTACAAGACTAGTTTCCATATAAAATGTATGGAAGCCCACGCGCCCAGATCGGCGTGTGTGGCACACGTGTGCGCAGTGTAGTTCAGCCTTAATACACGTATTTATAAAGATTATTATCTCCGAGCCCTACAGTACCTACTTACCAGATAATAACTCTTTATTATCCCACTTTTAGGAGTTTTCCTAAAAGTAGGATAATAAAGATTTACCAAAGCTTAGGTAATTGTGGTGATAAACAATAGTAATGTGTTACATGAATTTTTGGGGCTATATGACAGAATCACAAACGTGTTTTTTTTTAAGGTGCGAATTCATCCAATGACGTCTCGTGCTCTAGGGTGGAACGAGACTGTCAGACTATCTGTCTATCTATTTGGGTATGGTTTCCACACTTAGTCATAAGTGGACCAATGTACATGGGCCATGGCGGCCATAACCTTAGGTGGGCTTACTCCAACCAGCCCACCTCTCTACAAAAACAGATTAGGCCTCTTAGGTTCAGGGCATCAATAAGGGAGTTCGGGGATCCTAAGGTTCGTGTGCGTATTTCAGTGACACCTGTGCAGTCTAGGAGCACATGTGCAATTGTCTCCTCTCCCTCCAAACATGCTCTGCACAGGGGACTATCCGTGATGCCTATTGTGTGGAGGTGCTTATTCAGTGTGCAGTGTCCGGTGATGGTCCCCATCAGGCCGCCTCTGTCCAGTCTTATGAATTTTTTGGTGAGGGCTTTATTGAGATGTGGCAGGGTCTCCTTGGCCTGCCTGCATCCTGGTGTCGAGGACCACCAGCGCTCTGCTTGTATATGCGTGTATTCACGTAGCCGAGACTGTCAGACTTTTACTGACTAACCGTTCAGTTCCCTGTGTCCTTCAGTTGCCTTTTGCATTCTAGGACCACGGGTTTCTTTTTCAAAAGTTCCCTGTTGCGTGATTGTAAACATTTGTGAAACTATCTGAGGAAATTGAATTGATGAAAACATTACTACGGATTTTGGCCATACGCCTATGGTTACAAGCCGATTAAGATTCAAGATTGAGGTTCGCGAGCATATTCGTAAGAAGTTGGCAGTAGTATCATCACAACGATAATATTTCTCTGTTTGTCGATTGGGACCATGTTTTGTTTTTTTTTTGTTTTTATATTTAGTTCATTAAATTATGTATATATTATATTTACCTATATTGTGTTGTATCTATGATTTATTTGTATATCTTTTTTATATTAACCTCTTTTTTTTTTCTTTCTTTTGTCGCACCTACCACTATTCTTCTCTGCATCACCCAAAGGGTGACTGGTAGAAAATGCCTAAGGCATTAAGTCCGCCTCTGTACTCTTGTGTGCATGAAGTATTAAATAAATAAATAAATAAATACTACGGATTTTGGCCATACGCCAACGGTAGCTTGTAGGTACAGCTGTTGTAACATACAAGTTTTCGCTATAAAAACTAAGCTAGTCTAGTTTGAAATATTTTTATTGGAAATTGCATTTTCTACAAGAAAACTTTCAAAATCAAAGGAAACCTGAAATAGAAATACTCAATCGTGTTTAGTCTAAAAGATTTTTTCTGAAAACACTTTTATTCAGTATTTTGACCCAGTAGAATTGAGAGAGACGATAACTGTGCCGAAATTGGTTATTTCTCAGATCGCCAAATGCAAAAGCTGCGGGTGAAATTCGACGGCCTTCTAAGTTCTAAAAACTAGCGACAAATTTTAATTGGGAATGCGGTGTTTTTGTCTTTTTCTGAAAGATTATGTGCCTTTATCGGTACGGAGCAAAAATGCATTAAAATCTCACTAATTTTCTTTAAGTCAAGAGTGAATAGGTTACTTCTAGGTAAGCGCGCTCCATCGTCGACCGCATCGTCGCTTTCCTGAGATAGCGGTCAAGCGCAAACCTATCAAGAATAAAAAAATAGGCAAAAGTTTGTGAGTGTGTACCTATGCTTGTTTCTTCAACATGCTCAAACGTCTGAACGGATTTTGATGAAACTTGTACACGGTAGACCTTGTTCTGGAAAAATAATAATATTCCACAACTATCACACAACGCCGTCTAGTCCCAAGCTAATCAGAGCTTGTGTTATGAGTACTAGACAACTGATAAACATACTTATATGCATATTTCTAAATACATACATATTATAGATTAAATTACGTGCTCATCACACAAACATTTGTCCTGGGTGGGAATCGAACTCACGATCTCCGGCATAGCAGTCAGGGCCACTAACCACTAGACCAACAGGCCAGTCAGGAATAGGACATGAGATACTTTTTATCCCGGTAGAACTCACTTGTATCACGGGGCTTGTGTAATGTAAAATTAATGCCCGTTTTTATCCTTTGGGTACCTACGGAACCCTAAAAAGATAGCTAGAAATTCAACTCACTTTAAAATAGACAACCGAGTCAACCTTTAACATAAACCATCAAATCACAGAGTTGAATCCGTTGAGCCATGTCCCTAGTCTCGGTAAGAGGATTATACTAATAAATATGAAATATATTCAAATCCTTCGGATGCTACCGTCGCGCCTACCTTTTTATACAGTAGCATTGTTGCATAGATTAATTTTGTGGCCATGTAAATTCCCTGATTTATCGGATCTGTGGCTTATGGGTACTTTGAAATCTGTGTGGAGTTCTATATTAATTGTAATGCTATTTACTGGAGGGATTTGTTCTATATTTAGGACCCAATATTTTTTTTTATAAAAATGTATTCAACAATTTTTCGTGCGGTATTTATTGTTTAAGTCCTGAATGCAAAATGACGTAACAATTCAATATTTTATGTATTTATTTATTTAAATTTTATGTACAGTAGTGGTACATATGCGGACTTAATGCAACAAGGCATTCTCTACCAGTCAACCTTTGGGTTAAAAAAGACAACACTGTGTTAGGTTTGCACAATAAACAAATAACAGATACTTCAAACAGAAAATAAAATAAAAAATAAGTTATTTATAATAATAAAATACATTTATATGCTAAAATTATAAACTAATAAATACTAAGAAAAATATCAATCATTAAGAGAACTTAATAATAATTCTGACGAAGACCGAACTAAGGTTGAGAGGACTTCAAGTAGTAGTTCCGAATTTTACGCTTGAAGGAAAATTTACTTTCAGCTTTTTTATGTCAAGGGGAAGCACATTCCAGAGTTTAATGTATGTCAAATAGTTGAAAGTAAAAATTTTTTAGCCTCAGCAATTCATCACCTCGTTATTGGCAATGACGTGTCTTATCAAGCGGTCTATATCTCTATAACCCATGATCACATGAAATTACGGTAGCATGCTACAATTGTTTTTTTTTTAGTAATTTGTCAAATATCTGTCCGGTGAGCACTGAACCCGAGACGTTGGCAGCTCGTAGTGTTCTGCGCGTGCCCCAAAGAGATTTCCTCAAAACCTTAGGGTACCAGCAGGGCCGATGCTTTCCAAAAAGAAGTCCGTAGTCCTAGAAAGCAAAAAAGGCAACTGAAGGACACAGGTGCGGTTTTAATTAGTAAAAGTCTAACAGGGCATGTCAGATTCGTATTTTCTCCACCCTAAAGCACGAGAAGTCATTGGGTGATTTCACACTTCAAAAAAAATCACGGTAATGTGGCCAGCTGGACCTAAGGCGTCTTGCAATGCCAGTATAGGTTATTATCCCAATATATTTAACGTCAAAGTCATGTTTTTATATTCCGAAACTTTTCTGTTAATGATCACAGTAGACACAGAAAAATCATAGAAGGATATTATCTGTTTAATCCAATTATGAATCAAGGAGTGGAATTCCTTGCCGGAATCTGTTTTTCCTGATGGCTACAACCCGGGAATATTTAAGTCAAGAGTGAATAGGTTACTTCTAGGTAAGCGCGCTCCATCGTCGACCGCATCGTCGCTTTCCATCAGGTGAGATAGCGGTCAAGCGCGAACCTATCAAGAATAATAAAAAAAAAACAAATCAAATCAAAGAAAATTATTAATAACCCTAGCATGCAACAAGAAGTTTGCTTAAAATTGTACCAAATACCAGTAACCCAAGAATGGGAGCACCTATCAATCATAAGGACATGTGATAGACAAGATACGCAGCTTGTCCGCTTCTAACGAAATAAACGAATTTGCATCGGTTTGTCTATATTTAGAAACCTAGTTTTGTTCCTATCTTTGTTCTGTATTTCGCTGTTAAAATCTAGTTAGTAGATCTTCGTTAATAATATGTATACACGGTGTCTCTGACATCGACAAACGAATACCACGGATCCAGTATATGATTCTGGACCCCCAGTGGTGGAATTTACGTTGTCTATTTCCTGATTTAAAAAAAAATCTGTACTTTTTTTAAATTTAAACTGTGTAAAATCGTTACTGTAACCCACCCCGATAATATTTTTAACAAAAGACAAAAAATAATTAATTAATTAAAAGTCATCGGGATAGATAAAATCGTTATTCTAATCAGTCCCGATGACATTTTTAATTTTAAAAGTAATTCATTATTTTTTTTTCACTAAAAATGTTAGAATAACGATTATAAACGGTATAAATTAAAAAAGGTTATTTTTTTTTAAATTAGGAAACAACCCACGAAAACTTCCATCGCTGGGGGGTCCTGAATCATGTACTGGATCCATGGTTTATGGTTCAGGTTCATGGTTCATGGTGGTTGATGGTGGTGGATGGTGGTGGTGGTGGTTAATGCGTCGATGTCAGAGACACCCTGTATATTTTTTATTATTATGGCTAGCCCGGATTGTTCCACCGCTGGGCAAAGGACTCCCTCCATTCTTTCCAACAATCATGGTTCCTCGCTTTCTCATTCCAATAATTCTTAAGGAACCCATACAGGTCGTTCTGCCATCTCTTTCGTGGTCTGCTGCGGCCCCGCGTAGTGTCCAGGTACCAATCCTGTGTTTTACGGGCCCACAGCTCATTAGACATGCGGCAGAATGTCCTGCCCAGTCCCATTTAAGTTGGTAATAATAATGATTTATTTCAGATTCCTCCATACTTAAAAATTGTTAGTAACACGAAAATACTTTATTAGAGCTAATGTTATTAAGCAAAACAAATGATACAAAATATCATCATCATCATCTTCCTGCCCTTGTCCCATCTTATTTGGGGTCGACACAACATGTTTTTTTCTTCCATTCTATGAATAAACTAGTGCGGCTCACTATCAACGATTGCATCACTGCTTACCATCAGGTGGGATCGCAGTCAAGCACTAGTTTATATCAATTAAAACAAATAAATCAATCCGATACAAGAAAGCATGTAATGTTATTTCACTGCGTGCAGTGACTGCAGTCGTATCCACCGCTCAAGCATCGGAGAATCCCACCGGTCCGTCAATATGCTCAAGATGTTGTTGGAACTAGCTCTCATGCGAGTTAGGTTTGAGGTGCAGCATTTACGTATGGTTGTCGCAAAACTGTCGACGTTGGCCTCGGCAAACATGCTGAAGGCACTAATACCGCGGCAGCTCCATCAGCATTCTGAACGTATTGCTATTCTGCACCCGCAGGTCACTGTATTCTTTCTGCAAAACAAACAATCACCAAATAATTCCTCACGCTCTGGGTGAAGGAAGAAGGAATGTCAGTTATACCGACAAAAAGACACCCGTGCTCTTTGCGTTCCAGAGCTGTGCTGACTCTTTCAAACAATTCAACAGCCCTAGCAAACCAGTTCTTCATGAAGACAAAAATTCGATTTGTTTTATAGGCAAGAAAAAAAACTGGGCAAGTGCGAGTCGGACTCGCACCCTGAGGGTTCCGTACAAACTTACCTATGTGAAGAGTTCAATTCCTGATTGGAGTCTCGAAGTTTTTTTCAAATCGCAAAAAAAAAATTGTGACGTAACAACAAATTTTCTGTTTTCAGATTTATTCCTATACTTGTATTATAAGACCTTGCTTTATGCAAAATTTCAGGATTCTGGGTCAATGGGAAGTACTCTAGAATTTTGGTTCCTTTGAGTGTCGAAATATACGTTTTTTGCGACATAAACGGCCACATCTTTTTTCCGTTAACTTAGAAGTTTGATTTTTTCACAGCTTCAAGAGACCGCAGACTTAAGTATATGGTTTTAATTTCAACTCGATACTTCCACGTGTTCCCGAGATAACGGGTCTTGATAGACTGACAGACAGACAGACGGACGGACAACAAAATGATCCTATAAGGGTTCCATGTTTTCCTTTTGAGGTACGGAACCCTAAAAACTTACTCAATACATTCAAGTTTTATAAATAAATACTTAAAAGGACCATCTTTGTTACTGAGACAAATATTTGGTCCTTTTTACCGCACCATATCAGGCTTAAGGGCCAAAGTGGTCCTAGAAAAAGTAAACCATCTAGAACCGGTCCACACACAAATTAATGGAGACCAAAACAGTTTCAAGATGTGCCCACAAAAAAATTCTGTGGCACTGATGAAAATTATAATTACGACTGTTTAAATTTTAATTCACATGGAACAGTAAAAACAAATTAATTATTGCAAATAAACGAAAATACCAATGCCTCTGTTACTCTTTAGGGTTCCTCAAAGTAAGGTTTAAAAGAGCAACCAAGGAATTTCTAGCCAATTGGAACCGTGCCCTAGCTTCTGACGTTTTGTAAGTGCCCATGTAGGCATATGTGAAATAAAAACATTTTGAAATTTTTAAGAGGGTCCTTTTTTACTCGCCTATCTTCAACATCGAGCATGCATGGTTTAAAAGCTTGTTACTTTATCTAACGCAACCCAACGCGATGTTTGACGAAAAGGCTACGCGAAAAAAGAGAGATAGGTAACGCCTGAAAACACTGTTAGCATTCGATAATTCCGTGATTTTACAAAACTTGTTCCAGGAAATACGTGTATTTTTTAAACCCTTAAAAGTTTTAAAAAAAAATTGTCGTCATTTAAAATTTTGATTAAATTTTCTATTTTTGTACTTCTTTGACTTCTTTTATTTTTGAGTAAATTATGAAGTGTTAAATTTCGTGCAAAATAGCAGATTTTCAGAGGTCTTTACTGGATTAGTTTTACACAAATGTATAAATTGATTTCAATAGAAGCCTAGATAATATCCACAAGATACTATGTTTCCAAAATATCTAATGAAAAATGTGTAATAACGTCATTATCGCGTAAGAGCATACAACCGTATGAAAATCAGTGAAAATGTATGTCGAGTTGCATCCCCTTAAGTCTATTACTTCAAATCCTGATTGAAGCTAACAATCCATAATTACCAAAACCAATTGATTTTTTGATTTTGATTTTTGAGTATTTTTCCTTTGGGACAATTTTCTATTTTTGCACGCAGGTGAAACTGCTGGTAAAAACTAGTTTTTTTTTTTAAATAATACCTACCCCTTTATTTTACTACTTTACCTCTACGGTCCGGACCAAGCGTTTTACCTCGTCGTTTATACCGCGTACATCGAGGGACTGGAACAACTTGCCGCTGCGTATAAATTTAGGTGTCTTCAAGGCTAGAGTGAATAGGCTCTTAATAAACTAGTGCGCCTCACCATCAACGATTGCATCACTGCTTACCATCAGGTGGGATCGCAGTCAAGCACTAGTTTATAACAATAAAAAAAATGTTAGGTAAGTAAGTACGACAGTAAATAGACATTCCTGCTCATCCTTTTGATCAATGTTTAGAGTCGCATCTTACTTAGGGAGAAGTTCATCTATTTTTAGTAGGGATCAAACGACTACGATTGAATTGAACTGAAATTCCTGGACAATGTATCAAATGTGTTTACCAATAACGTTAGGAAGGGTACACACGATACAGCATCGATGCCGAATTTATCTATAATATATAAGTATGTTTATCAGTTGTCTGAGTATACACGTAGATGGATGGAAAGGGAGAGGGAGGCCAAAGAAAAGATGGATGCATTGTGTGAGGAGTGATATGATAGAAAAGGGAGTTAGTGATAGTGTGACGGGTGTCAAGACAGAATGGAAGAAAAAAACGTATTGTGCTGACCCCAAGTAATATGGGACGAGGGCAGGAAGAAGTTTAGTTAGTAGTTTAGTACTCATAGCATAAGCTCTGTTTAGTTTGGGACTAGATGGCGTTGTGGAATATTATTATTATTCCGTTTATTCATATAAATTACATTTTTAAATATTTCAATATAAAATAAATAAAACATTTCAAATATAAAAAATAGTATCCCATCGGTATCCGAAACAGGGAACAAGGACCGCGACCGCGCGGTCATTATTATTATTATTATTTATTTATTTAATCTTCATGCAACATTATTGTACAAAGGCGGACTTAATGCCTGAGGCATTCTCTACCAGCCAACCTAGGGTGGTGAAGAGACAATATGGTAGGTGCATAAAAAGAAAATTATATGCGAAAAACAGGAGTAAAACAAAAAGGTACTTATACATATAATTAAAATACACATACATATATATTATTATTTATTTTTTTATTAATTATTTAAAAAAAAGCATTATCATTGTTATTCTCTTTATTCATCGTAAACACCATATAAATTACCTACGTTTTTAAATATTTTTTTAAACAAAATCATACAAAAAAAACATTTAAAAATGTAATTTATATTGTTATTACTATTATAGCACTATTTTTATAATTGATTGATAAGAACGGAAGAGAATAATTATATCAATTATTTACAGACAAAACAGCGTTTAAATTGATCACGTTTCTTTTAGGATATGCCTATCAAATAGTGAACGATTAGTTATGGAAACTACTTCCTAAGGAAGTTATTAGAGACTGGAAGGACGAAAAAATCATCTTTGTAATTTAAAAAAAAATAGTTTTCACTGCAGGCTGCTATACATATGTTGGTTGGTGTGTATTTAATCCAACAAATGTAATGCCAATGAGACTCATGTTTTGTCGAGTAACATCTTTACTATTATGATACTCTCAGACAACCTGGGGTATTAAAGTCATGAGTGAATAGATTAATTCTAGGCAAGCGTTGTCGTATGGCGGTTATGTAGATACATACCCGACATAGCCCGAAGAAACGCTAAACTTAAGTGGCAGTGGGCAGGGCACATAGCTCGTAGAGATGCTCGCTGGGGCCGAAAGGTTCTGAAGTGGCGACCGCGCACCGGAAGACGTAGCGTTGAAGGCCTCCCACAAGGTGGACCGATGACCTGGTGAGAGTCCCGGGAGTGCGATGGATGCGAGACGCACAGGACAGTTCGTTGTGGCGACTCTTGGGAAAGGCCTATGTACCACAGTGGACGTCTTTCGGCTAAAATGATGATGATGATGAAGCGTGCTCCATGCACATCATTGCTTACCATCAGATGAGATAGTGATCAAATACCAGCCTATCAATAATAAAAAAACCTTTACGGTAATCTCAATTAATAGCGCGGAAATATTAAAATAATTTACAGTTTGTGAAATTATATTTTACGCAGACTTCAACACTTTTAAAGAACCGCTAAAAGTAGGTAATTCTCTGTGGCAAAAGTATAATTTTCAAATTAATAATCAGCCCTTTGAAAGACGTGTTATAGTTGACACCACATAAAATTCCAATCACCTTCAACTACTGAGGTAATAATAGTATAAAACTACATCACACTTTCAAATGGCCGATCATCAACAAAGATAAGGGCATAAATTGAAAAAGGAACGGAACCCACATTTCAAATATCCAATCGCCCTCATCAACTCTTGCGCACAATGCATAATTCAGTGCGGTGTGTTCAGAAATTCTTGATCGGCAAAAAACATTTTAAAAGGAAACATTTCTCGGCGATCGTATGAATGTAATGTTGAACTCGGTACAGCTGATACCGGTTCCTCGATTTTTTATTTTGCGAATTGGCGAAGCCTATTTTGTAGTGACGACAATTTTTGTTTTACCTAGTTGTTTAAGCTGTTGATCCCCGCACGAACGCCGGCGGTCGTGCGCTATTGTCTTACTATTGTGTCTCTAATTACGCTACTCAAGAAGTTAAGGTGAGACACAGTATTAAATTTTACATGTTTAAATATGATAAATTACATCTATACAAGAATTATTCTACACCTCTTTTAGTATTTTACTGGTAACTAACTATAAAAAGTACCCTTATAATGAAATTGACATAACTAAAAAATTGCAAGTTGTGAAAAATGATACAAGGAAAGATCCACACACAGCGACTTTAGTTGCTGGCAACTTGTCGGATTATTTTTAAATAAATTGTACCCATACTCAGCGATTGATCCATAAAACTACAGACCATGAAGAATAGGAAATTTTAGTGACATTTCTATAGAATGATTAGTCTATGAATCATTGTTTATTTTGACAGATTTTTTTTCTCCAAAGTTCCTCATTAATTGTAGTAAACACTTCGTAATGTTAAAAAAATCTCAAATTAATTCAGTCAAGAGATTTTATGCATCTGTTTTCTAACCCGTATTAATGATTAATTCAGTTTTTTACCGTTAACAGTCTTTGCTAACAATTTTAAATGGCTGCGTGTTGTCTCATTCACATAGGTACCTTTTTTTATTCCTGATAGGTTGACCGCTTTCTCACCTGATGGAAAGCGACTATGCGGTCGACGATGGAGCGTGCTTACCTAGAAGCAACCTATTCACTCTTGACTTAAAGATTCCCGGGTTGTAGCCATCAGTAAACACAGATTCCGGCAAGGAATTCCACTCCTTAGCTGTACGCATAATGAATGTGTTCCCAAAACGTTTTGTGCGTATAGGTGGGATGTCCACCATGTACCATTTTGAAATAGTCAGCTATTCTTCGGCGACTAAAGTCGCTTTGTGTGAATCATACCTTAACTGACAAGGTCCTTAAGCTTCACTCATCGATTTGAATAATAATCCATACAAATCGATTCGATATACCGTTGAGTTTTAATTTAATCGATGTATCGCCTCGTTAATGATTAATTAATCGGTAAAGTGTTTAATTTGTATTGCTTATTTATCGGTTTTTGTGTTCCTTCAATGATATTGGAACTGTTAAAAATCGATTTAGTTTTTTTGAATAGTGGTAGCACTGGATAAATGATCATAGAATGTCTAACGCGATAAGAGAAAGAGATAGAGTAATAAATTGCTTTTGATAGTTAAATAAACGAAATACAGGTAGTCAGGCGCCAGAAAGTCTGACCCTCAGTCTACCCAAGGAGCGTCGTGTTGCCCAGTAACTGGGTTTTAGAAGTCTGATAGGCGGTCGCTTCATGTAAAACTAGCTAGCGAAGGAGGAGGCTGCACGCGTGAGGGAACGAAGGTCCTCACGCCCTAGCCGTCGTAATTCCGACCCCGACTACCAGCCACGGTAGGCGCGGGCTTGCGGACGTCGAGCACTGGGTACCTCGCCGTCCGGCTGTTCGGTAATTAACCGGACCGAGCCCAGTCGTCAACAGTGCGTAGTGATCCTCGCGCTCCTTAAAGAGATGTCAGCAAACCGTAGGGGCCCAGCGGGGCCGATGCCCGCTAGCTAGGACCGCGGAGAATTTCTGAAAGGGAAACCCGTAATCCTAGTACGCAAAGGGTAATTGAAGGATACAGGTGTGGTTTTAGTCAGTAAAAGTCTGACACGCCCTCGCGCTCCTCCCAGAGCGCGAGAAGTCATTTGGATGATTTCCCACTTTAAAAAAAAAAAGGTATTCAGCCCCAACCGGTTAATTTGGAAGTCGATCCCAAGCTAGTTGCGCTAGGAGATGCATTAGATGATGATTAGATAAATGAAAGAAATCCTCTAACTCCAGCACTGAATAATAAAAAAAACTGGGCAAGTTTTTTTTTTTAAGGTGTGAAATCATCCAAATGACTTCTCGCGCTCTTGGTGGAGCGTGAGGGAGTGTCAGACTTTTACTGACTAAAACCACACCTGTATCCTTCAATTAACCTTTGCGTTCTAGGACTACGGGTTTCCTTTGCGAGTTGAACTCGCGCACTGAGGGTTCCGTACAAACTTATCTACGTAAATTCTATATTTAAAATTAATTATTTTTTATTCTTGATTTCTTTGATCATTTAAATGGTAGTACAACGTTTGCGGGTCAGCCAGTTACTTCTTTAAGCTGCAGGTCATTAAAGGCTTTGCGAAAACTAGAAACTCGCCAGCCATGAAAGGAAAATAGTCGTGCAGTTGCTAATGGTACCCACGCCTTGTTTATGTAAAAAGCATTCAGCATAAAAATGAAGTTACTTAGTGCTTACTTTAGTTACATTAGTTTAGTGATACTGATCGCTATTTTAAATGGTCGGGAAAGAGAATTTTTATGCACGAAAAATATTTTGACAAAATAGTGATGACAGGATTTTTATAAAAAAAATATTTGTGATAGTCCAGGGAAGATTTTAAACGGTGAGAAAATATGGAAAACCTCATGAAAAAAAAATCGAATACAACGCCATCTCTAATATCTGTCATTTTTTTTATTATTATTATTGATTGTGATTAGATGGCGTTATCCTTTGACAGTTTAGCTAACACAACAGGCGGTACAAAGTTCGCCGGGTCAGCTATTATAATATAATAACAAGGACTTTATTTCAAACCATTTCATCTTATACATAGAAATCCATATTTATGTTAGTAGGTACCTAAGTACTTAATGGGACGCAAGGTAACGAAGGAACATAGGAGTAGAGTTAGTCAGTAAAAGTCTGACACGTCCTCCCACTCCGCCCTAAAGCGGGATAAGTTATTGGATGATTTCTCACCTAAAAAAACCTGAATAAAGCATATATGGAATCCTAAAACAAAACAACATCAATTTAAACATGACATGCGAGTACGAACTCAAACATAACAAAAACTTGTCCCCACCAACATTACAATTGAATGAAACTATAACAGTACTCGATAAACAAAAAAAAAAACGAACACAGAATTACCATCAGCATCGGAGAATCCGAAAAAACCCGAAGTGCCAAATCGATCGATCACGAAACAGGACAATTAAATGCGCAAAAAATATAATAAAATTCGAAATGGTAGACTTGCAGCTTTTTCTTGAACGGAATGGTAAAAGGATAAATGTTTAATGTATTTTTCATTCAGGTCTTGAAGTTAAACAAGCCAAATGGGAAACGGATGAGCATATTTCTCGGACGCTCATTCAACAGTCATGCTGGGTTTTGGGGTTCCCTAAAATATTTTTGGGGATTTTTTGTATTTATTATTGACTAACTTTTGCCCGCAGTTTCTCCCGCGTACATAAAATAGCCTATGTCACTCAGGAATAAAGCAGCTTTCTATTGGTGAAAAAATTATAGCAATCGGACCAGCTACTACTAACCTACTACTACTTACCCTAGCCAAGTTACAACCGTTTCGTTTCGATTCCCTTTTAAGAACAGAAAAAGGTTGCATAAACTGATATGTGTCCTCATTGGAACACATTCGCAGAAAAGAAGCAGCGAGATGTTCCCACCATCATCCTCTCTAACATAACAAGCTAATTAACATGCTAATTGTTGTTTTTTTTAATAATCAATTTTGATGTGGTTTTCAACTTTTTTTATTTCCTACAGTTTTAGTGAGTACTACTTTTTAAAACATTATAGTTAGGCACCAAAAATCCGCTATCATATTTTTGTATAACTTTGATGTTTTCAGTGTCACTCTCACAATTAAACCGAATCTAACAACACCACTCCAGCTAAAACTCAATAAGCCGTTTGGGCTCTACGGCATGCCAAAGAAATATACATACATACCCACAGTCGAAACACGTAACCCTCTTTCTGACACAGCCGGTAAAAACACAAGAAAATTCTCCCGTTGTTTATAATTCTTAGCATATAAATGCGCTCTTTCAGAGGGTAATATTAAACGTCGCATCTATCAAGAAGTTTGTTCCGACTGGTTACCCAAACAATTTTCCCTCAAATTGGTTGTGAAATGGAAACTAGAATGGCGTTTAGGAAAACTAGTTTCCCCGGGTCACGGAATCCATTATAAATTCTTTAGGAAGCTTTAGAATTGAATTTGTTACTGAACTGGAACTATTCCGAAGCAAAAGTCTGTGAAAAACTATAACACATACTTCGTTCATGATTAAAAATCAAAAACCATTGGAGATATTTAGGAAAAATTCGTTCGAGATTATTCGAAACAGTTACCGTGGTGGCCCTAGAATGCAAAAGGTAATTTAAGGAATAGGACTTTTGGGTTGGGTGTCTGACGCCCAGCAAATGCTGAGGTGGTCACCCTTTCACTACGGGCACACTCGACGCATTCTGTACTTTTGTTCTTGTTTAGTTTGCGTTTGTGATCGTTGTACTATGTCTGTCCCGAATAAAAGTTATTCTATTCTATTCTAGTGAGTAAAAGTCTGACATTCCCTCTCAGGCCTCCTAGAGCAGTAGAAGATATTTGATCACTTCCAAACTAAAAAAAAAATACTATGAATCTCCGGTCTGTCCCCCTAGCCAAGTTACAACCGTTTCGTTTCGATTCTCTTTTCGTCGATTGCTTCAAGTAGGCCACACCTCCGATTCCTTTATTCTGACGTCATCTCAACGCTCAGTCACGTGGTCAGAACAACGGAATAGAAGGCGTGGCCGACTCGAGCCGGTCAACGAAAAGAGAATCGAAACGAAACGGTTGCAACTTGGCTAGGGGGGCTGGTTGCAATTTGGCAGCAGAATTGCATAACTTAACTCCGACAAGCTCGTTCCATCATCGGACGACTAGAAGTACAGTGATACGTTGAGTTGAATTCCCTTCCAGAGTCTGTGTTTCCACTCTTGACTTAGAGACCCCTAGGTTTCTTAGTCAAGAGTGAATAAGTTACATCTAAGCAAGCGTTCTCCATCATCGACCATATGGTCGACCATGACCGTCAACCATGTGGACCACTATCTCACCTGATGGTAAACGACGACATCGTCGCTACGACGTGGCGACGAGGTAGTGTTCAGTAACATTAACCCTTCAACCGCTTGCATCGGATTGGCCTGACGAGTGTTTTTGTGTCCTATTCGCCAGGATCGTGTGTTTGGGTACTCCATTTCGTTTAGCTCTTCAATCCTTTTAGCTGACGAGATGGAGTATTTAGTCGTGGATATGCGACCCTGGTGGAATAAACGCGAGATTGTTCTTTTTTTTTATTCTTGATAGGTTCACGCTTGACCGCTATCTCACCTGATGGAAAGCGACGATGCGGTCGACGATGGAGCGCGCTTACCTAGAAATAACCTATTCACTCTTGACTTAAAGATTTCCAGGTTGTAGTCATCAGGAAACACAGATTCCGGCAAGGAATTCCACTTCTTAGCTGTACGCACAATGAATGTGTTCCCAAAACGTTTTGTGCGTATAGGTGGGATGTCCACCATGTAACGGTGGCGCATTGCCGTACTCCTGGTGGTCCGATGATGGAACGGGCTAGGCGGAATTAGGTTATGCAATTCCGACTTACACTCCCCGAAATGCAACCAGTAGAAAACCGACAGGCTAGCAACTCGGCGTCGATGCTCAAGACTTTGAAGCCTCGACTCAACGAGTGCATCATTGCCAATGATCCTCCTGGCTAGCCTCTCAATTGCCTCAAGTGCATCAAGCTGGTACCGGGCAGATCCATCCCAAAGATGACAGCAGTACTCCATACACGATCGAACTTGTGTTTGTCGGATATATCCAACGAAGGCTGTTAAAAGGTAGAAAAAAATTGAGTACTGAAAAGAAAATGTTCACAGAACCCGTCCCCAAAATAACTAAAGCCACATTTAAAAGTTTCAACTGAACTGAGCCTTTTTTAATTCATGGCAAACCTTATAAGGCAGTACGTCCGCAATGTCGGCATTCAATTCAATGCGTTTTGGGTAAGAAGCCATTTTGTACTGTTCGCAAGTAAAGCTTGGGAAAATCCGGTCATTGGACCTTATGGGGTCAATAGCGTAGGTATACTTAGATAGTAAGTCTCAGAACTAAGAATGAAAAGAAAAAAAAGTCTCCCTCATTCCATACACCAAGAGTTGTACGTGATCCAAGTCCAATCCTGGAATGTAGAAGTATTCAGGCATCCGAAAGAAGCAAGCAAGACTCAGTATCTTCTTTACAAGAAGTTTACATGGAAACAATCGATACTAATATTCCTTCAGGTTCAGACAAGATAAAAAACAAAAAGAAAAGTACCAAGAAGAAGAAAGTACCTTATAAAATAGCAAATAATGTAATTGCGGAACTGGAGACTTCAGATTCAGAAAAAGCAGCTGAAGGCTCTACTGGTCAGTCGTTACGGTCAGAAAATAAGGATCAGACACATTGGAAATCATGGTCATTTAGTGAAGTTATACAAAGAATTAAGGACTTCATTAAAGAAAAGAAGGATAGTGTAGTCGATAAGCTCAAAGCCATTATTAAGATTTGTATAGACTGGTTTACCTCACTTTTTACTAACCTTTTGCCAGACTTACCAGTGATAGTTAAAATGTTTTTGAGTGATAATGGTTAATCACTCAAAAACTAATGTTGATTTAAACATGATACAATGGAATGCTCGCAGTCTTAAAGCTAAATCAAAATGATTTAATCTTAATATATTGCAATGGAATTCGCAAAGTATTAGACCCAAAATCACCGAGTTTGAGTCACTGTTGTTTAAAGAACAAATACACATAGCTTTCATCTGTGAGTCATGGTTAGAACAAAATAGTCCATTAAATTTATCCCAATACAACATCTATAGAAAAGACCGAGCTGACGGATATGGCGGAGTAGCAATCATTTTACATAAATCTATTACTTCTGAATTAAAAGTATCTAGTATTAATAATACTGGCATTGAAATATTGCATGTAAATATCAAAAATTGTAAACACCTGGAAAATATTGTCTCAGTCTACTGCCCATCCTCGATCCAAACTAAGCAATGTGATTGGGATGAACTATTTTCGTTGTGTTCTCACAAAACTCTCATAGCCGGTGACTTTAACGGACATCACTCAAATTGGTCCTATAAAACCGATGTAAGGGGCAATCAAATTATAGACGCAGCACTAGAATACGGATATATATCTATTAACGATGGCAGTGCCACTAGGGTAAAATTTGTTAATAATAATTTGCAACAGTCATCTCCTGATATCACCTTTTCTTCATCCGATATAGCAATTTACTTTTCTTGGCGAGTCTTAAATGACAACTTGGGGAGTGATCATCTAATGATAAAAATTAAAATGAATTATAAAGATACTGTTCATGCAATTAGTAAACGTAATTTTAAAAAGGCGAAGTGGTCAGGTTATAAAAAAGACGTAGAACGGTTATTCTGCGATATTAGTGCTAATATAGTATCAGGCGATATTCAGGCAATGTATAAGACCTTTATCTCTATAATTGATAAATCTGCTGATAATAATATTCCACATACTAAAATTTGTAAAGACCCACAAAACAGTTTTAAGCCTAAACCGTATTGGAACCCTAACCTTTCTAAAATCGTGGCACAAAGAAGACTTGCATTAAAGGAATTTAGACACAACCCGACGCCGTCGAATTTGGCTGTGCTGGAGAATATAACTTTAAAAGCTAAGAAGGAAATTCAAAAAGCTAAGACAAATTGTTGGCAAGAGTTCTGCACTTCGATTGATGGCACCGTAACTTCATCGGAGATGTGGCGCAAGATGAAGTGGATTAAGGGATACAGACAAGCTGGGACCTACGTTTCTATTGAGAAAAAATGTGAGCTTTTGCATAGTTTGGCCCCAGATTCAACTCTTACTCCTAAACCCTTGTTTACTTCAAATAATGTGACATTAGAATCAGAGTTTACATTACAAGAATTGGAGGCATGTTTAAAAAAAAAAGATACAGCCCCTGGAGATGATAATGTCACTTATTCCATGATATATAACCTACCTAACGTTGCAAAAAAAATTTTACTCGATATATATAACAACATTTTTGTATCTGGATGTATCCCTGATGAATGGCGTAATATAAAAATAATTCCGATACCTAAAATTGGGAGTAACTCAAAATTAAGACCAATTTCATTAATATCTTGCCCTTGTAAAATATTTCATTTAATGCTGACTAAAAGGATAGAGTGGTTTATCGAACATTATAGTATATTATCTCCTAGTACAACCGGGTTTAGGAGGGGTCGATCATGTTTGGACTCTCTTGCGCAGTTGATAACTAATATACAGTTGGGTTTTACTAAAAACACACCCACCTTAGCGTGTTTCTTGGACATAGAGAACGCGTACAACAACGTATTAATTGACAGTGTAGTTAAAATGTTAGATAAGTTAAAAATAGGCAGTCGAATATGTAATTATTTATGGGAATTCCTTAAAGAAAGACATCTAATTGTTAAAGATGACACGGATGAGAAGGGTGGTATCATTAGGTGGACTAATAGAGGGTTGGCACAGGGAGATCCAATCTCTCCGTTATTATTTAATATTGTAACACTAAAAATTTGATACTCAATTAATAATACCAATATCGTTAAAGTGTGTCAATACGCTGATGACTTCGTCCTCTTTATTAGTTCGGAAAAAGTAAATGATAGTATTAATGGAATACAATTGTCATTAAATCACATTGTGGCGATGTTATCTGCTATAGGTTTAGAATTATCAACGTCTAAATCACAACTTTGTTTATTCAGTAGAGGATATAGAAGGCAACAGGCTCAATTATATGTAAAAGAAGTCCCTTTAGTAGCAGCTGATTGTATAAAATATTTAGGTGTTTGGCTAGACAGTTCACTTCGATGGGCCAAACATATCAATGAACTTAATGAACGATGTCAGAAAATGTTGAATATTATAAAAGTATTAGCTAGTTCTAACTGGGGAATGCATCCACAACAACTAAGACTTTTGTACATATCCTTAATTAGAAGTCGATTGGATTATGGCAGCATATTTTATGATAGTAGTGTTAAATCTCGATTATATAAATTAGACAAAATTCAAAATAAGGTTATGAGAATTATTGGTGGATTCATTAAAACTACCCCTATTCATGTGATGGAAAGTGAGTTGTGCTTACCCCCATTACATATAAGACGTAAATATTTAGCATTTAAGTTCTGTCTTAAGGTTAAATCGTGGACCAATTGTGTGACGAGTAAATGTTTGTCTGATCTTGGAAGTTTTACTACCCACAGATACTGGACAAACAAAAAAATACCTTCGCTAATGAATACTTATAATATTATTAAGGAAGAAAAAATGTACTCGACCAATCCATTAGATATGTTTAAATTAAATACTTGGTGTAGCAATATCTCAATTAAAAATGTAATTAAAATTCATCTATATAGTGTCAATAGGCCCAAAAGTTCATACGAAAGTAATTGCTTGAGAAATGATGTCTTACAAGAATTAAACTGCACATATAGTGGGTGGTACAAATTGTTCACCGATGGTTCTAAGAGTTCTAAGATTGGGGCGGCTTTCTATGATCCCGTCACCAAAACAAGTGGATGTTTCAACATTGTATCTAAAGTTTCTATCATGACAGCAGAGTTGTTAGCTATTTCCGAAGCGTTATCCTACGTTGCCACATTACAACACACTAATATAGTAATATTCACGGATAGCAAGAGCGCGCTCCAACATTTGGCTCGGTGTGCCTCTGGACTCAGAGGTGTACCGATAGCCTTTGCTGTTTTGCGCAAAATACAAGCATCTCTTTTAAATAATGTTAATTTAATCTTGCAGTGGATCCCGTCACATATTGGTCTACAAGGAAACGAGGAGGCTGATAGATTGGCTAAGATAGCAGTAACGTCAGGTATAGAGATTTATGTTTTACCAATTCATTCGGAAATTTTATCAAAATTCAGAAGCTATTGTTATGAAGAGTGGAAAGAATATTTTGGTGATAAATCGAGATATAAAGGGATATGGTATAAAACAATCCAAAATGAGCCTCCTCGAGCCCCATGGTTTAGTAGTTTTAAAGTTAGTCGAAAAACATTAGTAACTTCTTTCAGGATTCGTTCCGGACATATGCCTTTAAGAGCCTTTGCATTTTTAATGAAAATGGTGGACTCTCCGAATTGTTTAGTTTGTCATAATAAAATAGAAGATGTCCATCACCTTCTGTTGGAGTGTGTCAGGAATGAGTCTGAAAGAAGTTCGTTAATTAATGAATTAAATATAAATAAGCTAGATTTAGGTATATTTAACGTTATTCTTACCAAACCAATGTCGCCAGAAGCTATTTTAGTTTACTCACTAGTTACTCTGTAATTGTGATGTAACTGATATAACAATTTGTTGAAATGGAAATGGAACTGATATAACAATTAGTTAAAAGTTCCTTAAATAAATAAATTAAAAAAAAAAAAAAAAAAAGAATGAAAAGAGATTCATGTCAAAAACTGATGCCAGCTTATTCCAAAAGAAAACTGTTTAATTGTGAATATGGGGACTATGTGGATTACTTTTTTCTTTGAACTGTAATATCAACGTAATGTCTGGCAGTTTTGAGTACAACGCAGCCTACCCAAATGTCCTTTGGTATTGTTAGTCAAGTCGTTGAGCTCCTTATTAATCCTGAGTTGATCTAGACGAATACTGACCAATCCTTGCACTGACTGGACGAGTCCACACAACTCTGTGTGGTTCTTTCCTCAAAAGACCATCTCAGACACATCCATATGGTTCTCATAAGATTTGACCATTACATGTTTGCTGTATGGACTTTGACCCCTGAATTTGTTTCGGTATTTCTTCTCAGGGTAGACAGCTAGGAAACACTGTTCTCGTCTAGTTTAAATTGACAAAAAACTTTACGTGTGAATGCGTTTTTCAACCTATTTGCAAAATAAATGGTGGTGGACATCCCACCTATACGCACAAAACGTTTTGGGAACACATTCATTGTGAGTACAGCTAAGGAGTGGAATTCCTTGCCGGAATCTGTGTTTCCTAACGGCTACAACCCGGGAATCTTTAAGTCAACAGTGAATAGGTTACTTCTAGGTAAGCGCGCTCCATCGTCGACCGCATCGTCGCTTTCCATCAGGTGAGATAGCGGTCAAGCGCGAACCTATCAAGAATAATATAATTATATATATATTATTTATCATCAATATAGCTTCTACAAAACGTGATTAACCTTTTGATGTTTAAACTTCTGTTTAGCCCCCTCTCCATAAGATAGGCCGTAATCCACCACGCGGGCCCAGTGCGGGTTGGTGAATGTCACATGTCTTCGAATTTTTTGTTTTAGGACATGCCGGTTTCCTCACGATGTTTTCCTTCACCGTTTTGAAAGCAGTGGTGATGAAATTAATTACAGAAAGTGAAGCGCCTACCGGGTTTTGAACCCACCACTGAGCCTTTACTCCTCTTACAATACTGCTCCACATTTTATTTCCTTGGCAAGAAAATATCGTATAAAGAAAACCGACCTCACGATACACGAGAAAACACTTTATCGGTGTGGTGTTCGCAAAAATTGAGGGTAGAGATTGTGACTATACCAAATAATAGAGCTATGTGCTAATATTGGACTATTGTGTACAAAATCTTTATTGAAAGGAAATATTGTTGGACCAATAATGCTTTTTTTAGGGTTCCGTATCCAAAGAAAACGGGATCGTTCCGGTGTCTTCAAGGCTAGAGTGAATAGGCTCTTAATAAACTAGTGTGCTTCACCATCAATGATTGCTTCACTGCTTACCATCAGGTGGGATCGCAGTCAATCACTGATTTATATCACTTATAAAAAAAGACTCCGCTGTCCGTCTGTCTGTCACCAGGCCGTATCACATGAACCGTGATAGCTAGACAGTTGAAATTTTCACATTATGATGTATTTCTGTTATCGCTATAATAAATAATACTAAGAACAGAATAGAATAAATATGTAAGTGGGGCTCCGTACAAATGTGTTTTTTTGGCGTTTTTTGCTACGGATGGTACGGAACCCTTCTGAATGGAGCACGCTTGCTTAAAGTTACTCTTGACTTAAAGACCCCCAATTCGCCTAAATTTTCGGGGTTTTCTGTGAAATAATTGAACAAAAACAACTTTCAAACAATTTCTATTAATTGATTTAACTTCGTTTTAAGTTTAGAAACGTTAAATGTAAATTTAATCAATTTGAATGTTGGAATTGATGATATAATTATTGAAAATAGTCACAATGAAGACTGACAGCCATTTTGTTTGTGGTAAAATATCGTTTAGTTAAAAACCATAATTTATTTAAGTAAAACTAACTGCTAAGTTGCGTTGGAAGGAATCTCATAAGGTAGACCGATGACCTGGTGAGGGACGAAAAATTCCGATGGATGCGAGATGCACAGGACCGGTCATTATGGCGACGCATGGGGGAGTCCTTTGTCCAACAGTGGACGTCTTTCGGCTGAAATGATGATGATTAGCTTCTTGTAGCGGCTTCGCCCGTGAGTTAGTAAAAAACTATCCCAAGGGAATGAAAATCAACCTATGAATTCTTAAATTACTTCCTATTACGACTCACTTTTTATTATGATTATTTTGTTTGTACTTTTCAGTACAATATTGACTGGTCTACACTGTCCTTACATAATATTTGCTAATACTATAATATGGAGATATTGTAAGAACAACAATTTTTTTTTAAAAGTGTAACCATGGAGTTTCTTGCCGGTTCTTCTCCATAGGAAACGACCAATTTGGAACCGTGCACTAGCTTCTGACGATTTATAAGTGCCCATGTAGGCCTATGTGAAATAAAAACTTTTTAATTTTTATTTTTTTAAATTTTATGTGCTATTCCAAGACATGACCTACCTGTGTATCAAGTTTCTTGGAAATCTGTTCAGCTTTTTGAGCGTGAAGAAGCAGCAAACATACACACAAACTTTCATCTTTATTATTTATTTATTTATGTACACACAAACACTTAAAATTGAAAAGAACAAATACAGATAGAAGAGTACAAAGGTCCTGCTTATTTCTAACGAAATTTCTTCCAGCAGACCTGCGACAGGAGAGTTGGATGAAAGATGTAGACGCAGTGTATATAAATAATTTAGAGAATTTTTTAAATTAAATATAAATAGACTAATTATCAGTCTTCTGGGCACATTTCCGGATGACAGCGATGTGGAGGAGTACTTCGACGCCTGAGTGTACTTTGTGTTTTTGTATTATATTTATGTACATAGTTAGGTTTTAGTATAGTTTAGTTAATAGTTTTTTCTAGAATAAAAGTAAATAAAAAAAAATAGACTATATTATCAAAATTTAATCATATAATACATACATATATATCAATAACATTAAATAAATGTATACATATTATATTTGGAGAGCAGTGGTGGCCCAGCCAGGCACATTACTTTATGTAATGTATTTCATCACCACGGTTCTCATAAAGGTAAAGGAAAACATCGTGAGGAAACTGGCATGTCCTAGAACCAAAAACTTGAAGACCATTCTCTCTCCTAGAGAGAAGGCCTGAGTCCCAGCAGTGGGAACATTATAAGGTTGATTACGTTTTGTTATGTAAATTTTGAATGACTTACTTCAAAATGACAGCTGCAACTGCCATCTTCTATCATATAAATAATTTAGACGTCATCTTCGCTCAAACAAACTTTTTGTTATCTGTACCTACAAGATAGTAACTTTTCCCGACATTGTGCGCTCAGTTGAACCTTAACTTGGACTAGATAGCAATTTAACTGACTGCGCAAATTAACTGATTGGCTTAGGATTGTGTTTTTTTAAATATTTTCAGCTGAATAAAAGTGGCCTTGAAATTAAGTTTGGGAGTTAGAGCTCCCTTTAAAAGGGAACAGAACAAAATGTCTTTTTAGAATGGCATGATATCATTTCAGCTGAAAGGCGTCTATTGTTGGACATATCCCCCTCCTCAAGTATTGCTAGAACTAACGGTCCTCCGGACTCTCACCAGGACGCCATTTCCCCTTGTGGGAGGCCTTCCAACGCTGCGTCTTCCGGTACGCGGTCGCCAGTCCAGTACCTTTCGGCCCCCCTAGTTCTAGCCGATGTCTTCATTTCTAATGCGATCACGCAAGGAAACTCCGAGCATAGATATTATTTCCGTGATATGATATTATTACATCATATAATCAAATATTATTATATCATATGGAAAGGGCTATGCACGGAGTATTCTGACACGATAATATCATATCTATGTATTATATTGGTAAGAAAATCCACTCCTGCAAAAAACTGTTAATAATAACGGTTTCAGGATGTTGATGGGGCTGCCCCGTTTCTGAAGTGCATCTAGCATGTTTGCGGAGGCTTGCGTTGATGGTGTTCATGCCGTCATACGCAAGAGAACCGCCTCCTTACTGCGAGTGCGGGGCAGCACTATAAGCATCCTGAAAGTAGTCGCTGACAAAGTCGACTCATAAGTAATGCAGGCTTTCATGCGGGTTTTAGTTAGACAGTGTGAAATGTATAATTGAGCCTGCATATCAAGCAACATAATTTATTATTATATAAAAAACGCAAATTGTCACTTAGAATATTCTTCTAAAAAATTCTCGATATTTATATCTTAAATTCCATAAGTCAAAGCGATATTAATTTCAAGGATATCTGTGACAGTTATTTTTTTAATGTAATTTAAACTGTCATATGTAACGGAGGGTAATCAACTATGTTGAAGCGCATAGCCATGTAACATGATATCATCTGATATCAACCACTATGCTCGTATGTTATTATATGGAAAGCTCTAACATACGTCACTTTCTATTCATATTTATTGGTTTAAATGTTCGACGTATGAATCGGTAGTAAAATATTGACACTTTATTTGTGTCATTCTTTAGCGTTCCGTAACCGAAGGGTAAAAACCCTATTGCCAAGATGTATTGTATGAACAGTGATAGTTAGACAGTTTCAATTTTCACAGATGATGTATTTCTGTTGCCCCTATAATAAATAACACAAAATATAATGAATATTTAAACGGGGCTCCCATACAACAAACTCGTTTCTTTACACAAAAGTTTAATGTATAATCAGATAATTATTGTTACATCACTATTGTTTATTAATTAAGCGGCTCGCCATCACACAGATAAACCCTGAGAGGTTTTCGCTGTATTGCAATAAAAATCTGTAATATAGATTAAGGAATTTGGAAAAATAAAATAAATAAAGTAAAAAAACGAGATTTTTTTGCCGTTTTTTACTACGGACGGTACGGAACCATTCGTGCGGGAGTTTGACTCACACTTAGCCGGTTCTTTTGGAGTGGTAAATTATCCAAAGACTTCTACCGCTCTAGGATGGAGCAGAGGACGTGTCACACTAACTGTTTTTGTCAATGAAAGTCTGACACTCTCTCATTCCACCTAGAGCGGGTGAAAACCCAACCACACAAAGAATTAATAAGATAAATGTATGAATTATGTTTAGCAATAACTATGTCAATGATGATCACAATCAATACCACAAAACCACAATCAATAATAATTAATTTATCCATTAATAAGAGCTACCAATTAAATTAATTACACATGTCCAGTGTGTGCGAAAGAGACACCACGTCATGAGAGACGGTACTCACTGTACCCAGTTTTCATTATGTCTTTCCAAAGGCATTCGGACAGTGAATCCTTGTTCTTGTGTTATGGGAGAAGGTGACAGAGGTAGCGTTTGAATATTGTAAAAAAATGGCCGGTTTTAGAAAGAAGAATTTTGAATAAAGAATCGAATAGAATAGCACTTCGTCTTTTTTTTTAAATTGATATAAACCAGTGCTTGATGATCCCACCTGATGGTAAGCAGTGATGCAGTCATTGATCGTCTTCTAGGTTCAGTTGAAAACGAGCGTCAAGCAACTGCTATGTAGTTAACGTGAGACATACCTACACTATTGTTTTTCTTTTGTTTATTTTTTTTTATTGATAGGCTCGCGTTGGACCACTATCTCACCTGATGGTAAGCGATGATGTGGCCGACGATGGAGCACGCTTGCCTAGAAGTAACCTATTCACTCTTGATTTAAAGGCCCCTAGATGATAAATGATAAATGATAAATGATAAATGATATTTATTTTGTAAATAGGTTTAAAAAAACACTTTTACACGTCAATTTTTTTTTTCGTCATTTTTAAACTAGATGAGGCCGGTGTTTCCTAGCTGACTACCCTGAGAAGAAACACCGAAACAAACTCAGGGGTCAAAGTCTCTTTTAAAGTCCATACAGTAAATATGTAATGGTCAAATCACATGAGAACCATGCAGATTTGTCTGAAATGGTCTTTTGAAGAAAGAACCTTACAGATTTGAGTGGACCTGTCCAGTCAGTGCAAGCATTTGTCAGTATTCGTAAAGCTCAACTCAGGACTACTAAGGAGCTCAACTACTTGACGAACAATACCAAGGAAAGGACATTTGGGTAGGCCGCAGAAAATACTCAAATTGCCAGACATACGTTAAAATTACTGAAAAGGAAAAAAAAAGCAATCAACATAGTCCTCACGTTCACAATAATAAAAAGAAAAATATTGTTTACAATACTAAGTAAACATTGATGTCAAAAATTAATAGAGAAAGAGAAAAAAAAAAAAAGTCTAATTGCAAAATAAAAATAATCTACAATATCAAATTGTAATAAATAATAATAATAAAAAACAAAATTGAAATTAAAAACAAAAAAGAAAAAATAATAATAATAAGACAACAGTTGCAGTGCGTACTGGAGCAGGTCAATCCCAAGCCTTTTGGTCCTCAACATAGTCCTTTATAGTGTAAAAGGCCTTTTGGCAAAGTTTTCGCTTTACAAATAATTTGAATTTATTAAGGCTTAGTTGTTGAATATGACTAGGAAGTTTATTATAGAAGTGTATGCATTGGCATCTAAATGAGCTAGGTTGTAGCTATCAGGAAACTCAGACTCCGGCAGTCAATTCCACTCCTTAGCTGTACGCATTACGAATCTGTTCCCAAAACGCTTAAAACGCTTTTCTTAATTAAGTTTCTTTAATGTGGGTCTGCAAGCTAAACAAAGTTTTTTTCTTTATTACAAATCATTATTAAAGTACAACTGGAACTTTAAAATGAATAGAGTATAATAGTGAGTGATTTTATATCTAAAAGCTCTGTTTTACAGACAAACATAGAATGGATTTGACAGTTAGTTTTAAAAAGATTACTATTTTTTTTTTACTTATTTTTCTATTACTGTTACACACGGTGTCTAAATCTCTATTTTCTTCCAACTTTCCTTTCGCAGGTGTGCTGGAAGAGATTTCTTTAGAAATAAACATCACCTCTGTACCTATTTTTCTGTTTCCTTCTTCTTTTTTCTTGTGTGTACATAAATCGTTAAATAAATAAATAATAAATAGAAGAGCTTGCACAAATACTCCATTTTAAAGTCTTAATCCAGAAACCGAGGGTATTAATACAATTTAAAAATGCAAAAATATCTTAAAACACACAAACTTTGTACGGAAGTTTTTAATAGTAACAGAGAAGAGATTTAAAAAATTAACTAAGGAAAACAAAAATCTCTTCCAGCAGATCTGTATAAAGAAAATTGTACGTGTGTAAATCGGATAAATTTGATGTAAAATCATTCATACGTAAACATTTACATAAGAATGATAAAATAAGAAAACGAACAAAATAATTAAATTGCGCTGATTGCACCACACGGAATAAATACATCATGTTTTATTCGAATCTCCCGTGGGAAAAGACTGGAAAAAGCTATACATACTCATATACATAGAAACAAAAGCTTCCCACAGTTTCAAAAGGCGAATCGCTTATTATAATGTACCGTTACCAATTTTTTTTGAGGCAGGCAACTTCGCGACGGCATTGCATCCGGACGCGACAATAAATCGCCGGTGAGACGCATTGACAGCAAGCTTTTTGACTTTTCCAACCGTTCTGACGTCCTCATAAAGGTAATTAAGATTCCTTTTTAAAAAGAAAACCCCTATTTGAAGCACGTACAGAAAAGTGATAACTACTGCAGAAAAGTGATAACTCCTGCGGAAAATTTTGGTGTCTTCAAGGCTAGAGTGAATAGCCTCAATTAAGTAGTGCGCTTCACTATTAACGATTGCATCACTGCTTACCATCAGGTGGGATCGCAGTCAAGCACTAGTGGATGATGAATAAGAAAATGGGTTTAATAATAATAATTCTATATTTTCAGGCAACTAAGACCCATAGACAAAATACATAAAATAATCTTAAAAATAATAAACTAATACATATTAAGAACATACAACAACTAATCTATTTATTTTTACAAACTATTACACACGAAATGACAGCGTCATATTTCGCTACGAGGTCGGTATCCTTCCACGAAATCGTCGATATTTATTTATTTATTAAAACTTCATGCAACACAAAAGTACAAAGGCGGACTTAATGCCTTAGGCATTCTCTACCAGTCAACCTAGGGTGGTGAAGAGAAAATATGCGATACACAACACCCTTCGGCCAAAACTCTCCTTTGAGGAAAATCTCCAATTGTTGAGTCGGCACCCGCACCACAAACGACTTAAAATTAGTGTAATGGCGCGACTCCAACTGCACGAGTCTCAAAGTCCAGTTTGTCTTCACGCGTACATACTCCACGGTCTCCTCAGCCTTCGTGGTCTCAGTCTGTGAAAAAATCGAAGTAAAATCTTTGACTGTGTAAAAGTGGTCCATACTTTAGCAGCACCGACCTCTGCATCTGTAAGGTACTGTCTTTAAGTTTCTCAAGCAAATTAATTGTAATCTAAAAAAGAAGAAATTCTTAAGTTTTCACCTTTTACTACGAGATTTCCTCTTTGGTTTTCAAAGAATCTTTTTAATATATCACTACATATCGATAGATTTTCTACCGACAATTAAAAGCAATTAAAGAACTGTAAAAGGTGTTCAATTCTCCATTAATTGAATTTAGCAAAAAGCTTTCAGAATTTTCTTGTATTCGTTTAGAAAGCTGCAAATTAATTTATTACTTACGTTGTTTAAAATTCTTTTAAGCAGCTTAATAGCTTTGGGGACTATAAATATTGTCGGCGAAACACTTTGTGTAGCGCAATTTTCATGGGTTTGATTGAAATAGAAATACTGATTCGAAAGTTATTAATGTTTTCAGCGTTTTCTTCTATTGTTTCCGAAGTCTGAAAACGACTGGGTTTTATACCAATGGAAAATATCTGACAATTGTCACAATTTGTCACTAATAAATAACGGCAGGGTTAACGCAGTGATTGAGCGATCTATTGGTCACGGAACCAATATTTTTATGTCCTTGTTGTTTCGGGTCAGGGTGTCTTGTGTAGGTATATTAATCTCATATCAATCATTTTCCAGTTTGCCTGATGTATATTCCATAATACAATTTGGTTACATTGGTTATTTAACTTAAGCTGTTGATCCCCGCATTAACGCCGGCGTTCACGCGCCATTGTCTTACTATTGTGTCTCTAATTACGCACTCAAAAGGTTAAAATATAATTGAGGGTCCAATTTTTATTCCCAGTTCAATTTCATTTATTGAATTAGTAATTTATTCATACGCAAATATCATTATAATCAACCAACACACGTTAGCCTCCTTTTTAACCGACATCAAAAAAGAGGGACGTAACTTGAAGAAAAAAAAAACAACTTTTCTTTCCGACCAAACCTTCCAAAGCTTATTCAACACGGAACTATGTATGTCCCCACATTCTTAAATCAATTTCTAAAGCACACCCACTAGTATGGCACCCAGGCTCTGCCCGCGAAAGCACTAGTCATTATAATTGGCGAAAGTCTATATTTGAATACAATACAGTACTTACTATGAATAAAACATGGACGCTTGGTTTCAATGCGTTTTTATGCAATGTCTTGTAACTTGTAATGATACGGTTCCTTTTGAGTGGGTGTATCGTGTTTCATTGCTGTTCTAAGAATATCATATTATGGGTTGCTATGGTTTCTGTTATATAAAAGTGAAATAGTAGTGACTCATTCGGTAACCACGAAAGCTTTAAGTATTACTAGCTGATGTCAGTGTCATCGCCCGCGTGACAGAAGAAAGTTGTCCCAAAGAACATACTACCGGGATAAATGACAAATAAATGATAAATAAAAGATAAATACATGATAAATAAATGATATTTATTTTGCAAATAGGTTTTAAACAAACACTTTTACACGTTAATTTTTTTTTCGTCTTTTTAAACTTGGTGAGACCGGTGTTTCCTAGCTGACTACCCTGAGAAGAAACACTGAAACAAACTCAGGGGTCAAAGTCTCTTTTTAAGTCCATACAGTAAACATGTAATGTAATGTGTGTCCTATTTCATACAAATCCGTTAAGCCCCCCTAGCCAAGTTACAACCGTTTCGTTTCGATTCTCTTTACGTCGATCGCCTCGAGTAGGCCACGCCTCCGATTCCTTTATTCTGACGTCATCTCAGCGTCACTAGCTACGCTCAGTCACGTAGTCAGAACAAAGGAATAGGAGGCGTGGCCGACTCGAGGCGATCAACGAAAAGAGAATCGAAACGAAACGGTTGTAACTTGGCTAGGGGGGCAGTTGTTCGAGCGTGAAGAAAATGTAACAAACACACATACATACAATTACGAACTTTTGCCTTTTTATCAGGTTCATTGTGGTACCCGATAGTACTCGCAGTAGTTGATGTGCTACGTGGCGGGGGTTCGATTCCTTCGCGGAGTAAATATTAATTTATGTGGCAGACATAGTTTTTTCGGGTCTGGGTGTCCTGTGTATGTGAGTTTAGACCCACCTACGATATAGGCATAACGGTTTAAAAAACAATTTTATCAGTCGTCGACAAAGCGTAGTGTTCCATGCGTGCCTCAAAGAGATGTCAGTAAACCGTAGGGCTCCAGCAGGGTCGCAGCCTATTGAGGCCAAGTGTTTGCTTCTGAAAGGAAAACTCGGCCCTGGTATGAAAGGCAACGAGGGAACAGGAGTGGGTTTTTAGTCAGTAAAAGTCTGCATCCCTCGCGCTCTGAAAAAAGCACAATTACTGTAAAGGCGCAGTAGGCCGATACCCGCTAGGGCCATATGGAATTTCTAAAAAGGAAACCGTAGTGCTAATCTAAAATATTTATTATTATTTTTTAAATTGATTGGATAGTTCGTACAGTGTATTCTCGTAAGATAGTATGTTAGCATTATTTAGCATCTCTCTTCACTTTTGAAGGTATGGCTTATCAACTTCACTATTCGAATCGTTCAATCACTTTTCGCTCTCTAAAAATATTATCACGTCTCACCCAATTAAAATAACCGTTCAGTTTGAAATTCTAATTGCCCCAAATACCAAAATCACGATTGAATTCACGCTTAAAAACAACATAATCTAAAACCGATCACGTTTCGCCATTATTACTGAGCCTATCAATGGAAGACCACCTCAGTGGAATTGTTATCTGACAAATTTGACAAATCACAGCCACCGCTGACAAATGACGGCCGCGTTTGACAAATTACAGGCACACTTGACAAAGTGCAGGCCACCGTATACAGGCCTATTGTTTGATGTGATTGTGGCTACTAGATGTTCTCATGTTATTTATTTATTAAAACTTCATGCAACACAATAGTACAAAGGCTACTACAAAATTTACAGTTTTCAGATTTTTTCCTATACTTGTGCTATGAGACCTTACTTCATGCCAAATTTCAGGATTCTAGGTCAACGGGAAGCACCCTATGAATTCTGATTCCCTTAAAAGTGTAGAAATATACGTTTTTGCGACATAAACGGCCGTATCTTTTTTATTCGTTAACTTAGAAGTTTGATTTTTCACAGCTTCAAGGAACCGCAAACCTGAGTATATGGTTTAAATTTCAACTCGATATCTCCACGCGTTCCCGAGATAAAAGGTCTTGTCAGACAGACAGACGGACAACAAAGTGTATAAAAGGGTTCCACTTTTTCCTTTTGAGAAAAATGAACCCTAAAAAAATTAAGTATGATCAGTCATCACATCAGTTTCTTTACAAGCTAAACATTCTAGCTATTTTTGCTTTTTTTTGGAGTTCAAGTGTGTAGGGTAAGTAATTTTTTTGTTTTTTATTAGGAAATTATTTGACTGGCCTGTTGGTCTAGTGGTTAGTGGCCCTGACTGCTATGTCGGAGGTCGTGGGTTCGATTCCCACCCAGGACAAATGTTTGTGTGATGAGCACGATCATTTGTTCTGTGTCTGGGTGTAATTTATCTATATATGTATGTATTTAGAAATATGTAAGTATGTTTATCAGTTGTCTAGTACCCATAACACAAGCTCTGCTTAGCTTGGGACTAGACGGCGTTGTGTGATAGTTGTGGAATATTATTATTATTATTGTGAGGGCCCAGTGGTTAAGGCAACAGCTTTTCATGCATGCTAGTTCGAAATCAGGCAAATACCAATGTGAATTTTTCAATTCATATGTACTTTTCTAAGTTTATCTAGGACATTACTGACACCTCGAGCCTCGAAAATCACGTAAAGCTGTTGGTCCTAATTGTCATTCGTAGATCTGTGACAGTCGTTACAGTTAGTCAGACATCAGAAAGTCTAACCATCAGTCAGAAAGTCTAACCATCAGTCTGAAAGTCTAACCATCAGTCAGAAAGTCTAACCATCAGTTAGAAAGTCTAACCATCAGTCTGAAAGTCTAACCATCAGTGTATCCAAGGAGCATCGTGTTGCCGAGTAACTGGGTTGTGAAGGGTCTGCACATCTAATCAGTACCTATAGTCTTTTTGTATTTAATTAAAATATAGCAAATTGAAAGTGAACATAAAAATCTTCGATCTACCAATAATCGTCTTCTACGATGTACCACACGTCGCTCTGGGTTTATCCTGTCCTCCTTCTTTGTCCAGGCGATCTCTCTTTGGAATGGGCTCCCGCTGAACGTCAGGACGGCGTCCAGTCGGTTCACTTTTAAGGTGAAGGCACGTGAACACATTCGCAGGAAGTTAGTGTAACCATCACAGCGTTGATTTGTTGGATTCGTTTCTCATAATTTCGTTGTTAATTTGTATGTACGAGTATGTATCTAAGTACATATTTTTTATTGTATTTCTTTTCTAATTCTTTACTATTAAGCTGCACCTACCATGTTTTGTTTCTGCACCACTCTAAGGTCGACTGGTAGAAAATGCCTAAGGCATTAAGTCCGCCTTTGTACAGTGTTTATTTTATTATTAGTGCATAAAGTTTTAATAAATAAATATTATGGTTTGCAAAAAAATATATTTAAAAAATCACAAGATTCACAATAATACACTTTATAATTCGCTAGTATTATTTTAGACACTATTTCTGTGATCTAGACAGTAAAAAATTCTATGTGTCTTAAAATAAATGGTTTTAATTTTAAAACGTATCATATTTCAGACATATCATGTTCCATATTCATTACATTATTTATGAATGAATAAAAATTATAACATTGATTAATTAATATTTTAGCATAGCGTTTGTTTAATCAAATTGAAAATTACAATTGCGCCACATTACACCTTTTTTGAGAGCAGTGGTGGCCGAGTGGTAACGGCCCCGACTTACGAGTTGTAGGTCGCGGGTTCAAACCCAGCCAGGCGCATTACTTTGTGTAATTTATTTCATCACCACTGCTCTCAAAACGGTGAAGGAAAACATCGTGAGGAAACCGGCATGTCCTAGAACCAAAAATTCGAAGACATGTGACATCCACCAACCCGCACTGGGCCCGCGTGGTGGATTACGGCCCATTCCCTCTCCTAGAGAGGAGGCCTGAGTCCCAACAGTGGGAACATTATGAGGCCGACTATGCACACCTTTTTTTGAGCTGGGAAATTATCAAATAACTGGTCCAGCTTTGGGAGGAGCGACTAGGAGAGTCACAACAGAAACGCTTTCTGAATCCAGCCATAATGAGAGCCTCCTAAGATGTTGGTCGAGGCTCTTGGCTATTAAGCCATTGGCTTACACGACTTTTCATTTTTGGGGTGGCTAGGCTCGGAGTTTCCTTGCGTGATCAGATCAGAAATGAAAATACCCGCCGGAGAACCAAGGTTACCGACATAGCCCGAAGAATCGTCAAACTTAAGTGGCAGTGGCACATTGCTCGCAGAACAGATGGTCGATGTGGACGAAAGGTTCTAGAGTGGCAACCACGTACTGGAAGACGCAGCGTTGGAAGGCCTCCCACAAGGTGGACCGATAACCTGGTGAGAGTCGCGGGAATCTGGTGGATGCGAGACGCACAGGACCGATCGTTATGGCGTCATTTGGGGGAGGTCTATGTCCAACAGTGGACGTCTTTCGGCTGAAATGATGATGATGATGATGACACGACTGAATCATTAGTTACTAAAGCTATCCATTATAGCAACTAGAAAATCGCTGATAGCTTTGAAGAAATATTTTAGCTCTCACTTCCCGTGTCCTCTAAAAACGAAAACGGATGTCTTTTCACTGAAGTCTTCCGCTTGTAAAAATATTTACTTTCACGAGTAGTAAGTGTTTGAGTATCTTAGAACGTTTCTTCTTATTGAAATATAGATATCTAGATACTCAGTTTATTTTTTGGTTCTCTATTTCATACACAAATGTATTTGTAATCAATTTTTTCAGATAGAGAAAATCATTACCTGATCAAAATACGGGTGTTTTTTTTCGTTGATAAAATCATCTAATGATATCCCCGCTTTTGGGCGGAGCGGGAGATAGTGTCACACTTTTGCTGACTAAAAACCCACTCCTGTTCCTTCGTTGCCTTCGTCCCAGGGCCCCGGGTTTCGCTTTCACACTACCCGTGGCCCCAGTAGGCTTCGACCCTGCTGGGCCCCTACGATTTGCTGACATCTCCCTGAGGCGCGCGTGGAACAATACGCGCCGTCGACGACTTGGGCTCGGTCTGGCCGGTTATCGGACGGTTGGACAGTGAGCTACCCATTGCTCGCTGTCCGCAAGTCCGCGCCTACGGTGTAGAAATTTTTGCACTTCTCGACTTTTTTCTATTATAATATACATGTGTAAAACTTAAACCTTTCTCATGAATCACTCTGTCTATTGGTGAAAACTGCACAAAATTCCGTTAAGGAGTTGTTGAGTTTATAGAGTTCGTACTGACGGACAGAAAGGGACTTTGTTTTATAAAATGTAACCATTAACGAGATCAGAACTTTAGGACTTATTTTAAAGAAACTTGTGTTCTTTGTTTTAATTTAAAAAAAAAAAACCAACAACATTTATAAAATTCGAATTTCAAAATGCACTCACGAATCTGTAGGGCTGTGCCACCACTCGTACGCCATTGACATATCGATACCGCGTCAACACTTAATGCACTTCCGTGAGAAATCATCGATACAATTGTGGGAAAATAGGACTGTGTCCATTCATTGCCTACCGTGGTAAAGAGGGCAGTTCGGTCTTGTACAAGCTTGAGCCTGTTGGTATAATCTGTAGACTAGAGTCGTCACATTATTTGCCGAGTTTGTGATTGTGGTAATGTTTGATATTCTCACGATTTCTTGCTATATGAGGATGATAATTGTACCCAATAGAATTGTTTAGAAGGCTTTTCTTCTTCTGTACAAAAACGACCAATTGGTACCGTGCACTAGCTTCTGACGTTTAATAAGTACCAATGTAAGCCTATACTGTAAGTAATTAAAATAAAGACTTTTTTTAATTGAATTTTGAATTCCAGTCATATTTTTTTTCCTGGAGACAAATTATGTCATGAAAATTTGAGGTATTTTTTATGGATTGAGATTCTGATAAATGATATTTATTTGGCAAATAGGTTTTAAAAAACACTTTTACACGTCAATTTTTTAGTTAATTTAAAGCTTGATGAGCTTCTGTTTTCTAGCTGACTACCTTGATAAGAAACACTAATACCAACTAAGAATTCAAAATCTCTTTTAAAGTCGATATCTTAGACATTTTTTTTGCAGACTTGCTCATTTTTTTTTTTTGAGGTCACCATGGAGAAGTCGTTTGATTTCTACCGCTCTAAGGTGAAGCGAGAGGTCGTGTCTGACTTTTAGTGACTAAAACCCACATTCCTTACTTACCCTTTGCGTTCGCATTGTCACAGTAATTCTTTCAAAAGTTTTCACAGCGGCCTAACGGATATAAGTACAGTTCCAAACACTATCTCAGAAATTCCGTTAATAATACTATTCAGTTTTCAAATGCTTCGAAGAACCCATAGAGCTCAATGAAAATTTTATTACTCATAAAATTTTCACTCCATTGTTAGGAATTTTAGTGCTTGAAGAATGGTTTTCAAGAAAGCCTGGGTGGGCTAGAATATTAATGAAGTAATACATATAATGTTAAGACATATGAAAGGCGAATGTCAATGCGAGATGCGGGAAACGGATTACTAAGACTCCACTGACCGTCTGCCTGTCACCAGGCTGCATGCAACTGTGATAGCTAGACCGTTGAAATTTTCACAAAAGATGTACTTCTGTTGCCGCTCTAATAGCAAATACTAAAAACAAAACAAAATAAACATTTAAGTGGGGCTCCCATACAACAAACGTGATTTGTTTTGCCAATTTTTACTATTATAGTACAGAACCCTTCGTGTGCGAGTCCGACTCACTCTGGGCCAGATTTTTGATATTAAACAATATTACTTTGCTATAATAATATATTTTGAAGTAGTATTTTTAATTATGACCGCTAAAATCAACCCTGGAGAAAATTATACCTGGAAGAATTTAGAGGAGACCTTTGCCCAGCCGTGGGCAAGTATGGACTAAACTAAGATGTTTTTTTCTGAAAAACTCTATTTATAGAACAAAAAATCTCACTATGTTAATAATTCCTGTAATTGTCAAACAGTCACATCAAAGTTACAATATTATAATAGATACTTGAATAACGACACAATTAATAACGATAACTCATTGTTATAATTTAGTTTCAAATATATTTGACTAAAGATATCGATCTATACTTTCGTTTGATCGATTGATCGTTCATTTGAATCGGTATCTACTTTCGATCATTTAATCGGCTATTGTACAAAATATAACTGGTTCAACACAATCAATTCGTTGGCAAAAAATACGACTATCGATAGTGTTTAATCACATCCTTATTATTATTTTTTTATTGATAGGCTTGCGTTAGACCACTATCTTACCGTAAGCGATGATGTAGTCAACGATGGAGCACACTTGCCTAGAAGTATCCCATTCACTCTTGACATAAGCGTGAGCCTTTCAATAATAATAAAAAATAGCATGTATTACTACACTACTAACGTTTCCATTGAGCCATTTGTTGATGCTGCATTTTGGGTGACGGTGGGTTGTACGAGTATGTGTGTTAGAGGTTGGGTCGTTGTTGCTTGGATATCGCTTCGGGCTGATGGCCTCTAACTAAACCCTGAAATTCTGACGGGATTTATTGTGATTACTGAAAGGTGCTCTGGAGTGACGCCACTTGCACGTAGAGTTGCCCAGAAGCAAATAATGTATAAATCAAACAAGGGCACGGACGTCATGTCCGTGGTTTAAATGTAAGGCAGGAGTATGATTTTAGTCAGTAGGAGTCTGATACTGCCCAGACTGGCTCATCTGTGAGGCAGCCTGGGCGTCCATGAGGATTTCCCACTCCTGCCGATGAAAAAAAAAAGATTCCATTCCGAAAGAGCTTCGCATCAAACAAAAACTTTCATCGATTGTGCAACTGCGATCTTTAAGATTTTTGGACATATCAACATACATTTTTGGACATATCTCTTTGGAACGTTTATTGGTACAGGAAAGAGTAGAGGGTCAACGTTCATTTAACAGATCACCTACCAGATGGACACACCTTATTAAATCATCTTCGAAGTGTTCCCATCATTGAACCCATACGCACAGAGCGTTTTGAGAACACATTTATTGTGCGTACAGCCAAGGAGTGGAATTCCTTGCCGTAGTCGTGTGTTTCCTGATAGCTACAACTTAGGGGTCAGAAATCAGAAATGTTTATTTCAAATAGACCAATTACAGGCACTTTTGAATTGTCAAAATGTCGGTCAGTCAAAAAAAAAGTGAAGTTAAATTGCACGTTCCAAAGCGTAGATCTCTATGGAGAAGAACGTGCAAGAAACTCCATAACCACGTCCACTCCGCCAGGAGTATACGACTGAGAAAAAGGAGATTATAATAAGTCAATACTTAGATGATAGTGGCCTAAAACCTTTTGTTTTTCTTTCTATAAATCTCTGTAGCCAAATTCAACTGTCAAAACAAATCAACCCGGCGCCATTTTGAAATCAGGTGATTAATCAAATATCCGAGGTGTCAATCTGTCTGCCTGTCTGTCACAGAGCCATATTAGATATCCTCACGAACACTGAAACTTGATAGCGTACCATGCACCTAGATTTTTAGGAACTAGTCAACCATTTACTGTAGGTACATAATTATTTTGTTAGACCAAAATTTTAAGTTAATCTTTTAAAGGTTTTTTAGGTCAGATAGAGCTTAGAGAAGTATACGAATAATGTATGTAGGAATTGAATAATGAGTTGGGAAAGAAACAATACATAAATAAATAATACCTATATTTCCCTAAGGTATGGGCAGTGGCGTACCACAACACACACATAACACATATGTTACCGGCAATCTGTATAATCCGGTATTCTATACAATACCTAGGCAATGTGTAGAATACCTAAAACGCGTAGGTGATGTGTGAAATGTTACTTATTTTATACTTTGCCTAAGTATTCTATACAGTACTGAATACGCAGCAGGTAATGTATGTAAAAGACGAAAGCAGGGAAGGAGCTGACGTAATTTTAAGGCATCCCGATGCGGACAGATTAGGTTAGAAGGCTAAGTACTTGTAAGCAAATTATATTATGTTATTTATAGCCAGAAGAATTTTTAATTTCACGTTAATTTTATTATGTATTTCTGGCCGCGGGGTTTAAAGAAAGGGTCCTAATTTCGGGTGGTTTAAAAAATAGGTGCCCTAATATTACGTCAATTCCTTCCCTGTCTTTCATATTATTTTTAAGTATAGAACGTGTCTCATTTACCCGTTCTTTTATAGATAGGTTGGTTAACATTGATCATTATAAATCAAAATCTATTTATTTTACACATTGCCGGTGGAGCAGCAGGTACTCTATACAATCCCTAGGATTTGTATACATTACATAGGTAAAGTATGATAAGGACAATAATATTCATAATATTTGATACATTGCCTGGATACCCCAAGTATTCTATGCATTGCCTAGGTATTGTATAGAATACCTGAATTGTATAGATTGCCGGTAATATATATATATATAAAGCTCTGACGGTACGGTTCGCACAGTGGTTAACCGATTGGCTGCTGCGCTCCGTGTTGCTGGTTCGATTCCCGCACGTGACAAATATTTGTATGGTCTACAGATAGATGTTCCAGGTCTGGGTGTCTTGTGTATGTAAGTTGTTTGTAAACGCACCCACAATACAGGAGTTTCTAGTGTGGGGTAATGGCATAGCATAGCATAGTCGGCCTTATAATGTTCCCACTGTTGGGACTCAGGCCTCCTAGGAGAGGGAATAAGCCGTAATCCACCACGCGGGATGTAACATGCCTTCGAATTTTTGGTTCTAGGACATGCCGGTTTCCTCACGATGTTTTCCTTCACCATTTTGAAAGCAGTGGTGATGAAATAAATTACACAAAGTAATGCGCCTGGCTGGGTTTGAACCCGCGACATACAACTCGTAAGTCGGGGCCGTTACCACTCGTCCACCAGTGCTCTCTGCTGCTGTGTGGGGTAATGTTTTTTAAAATAATAAAACAGGTTTAAAAAGATAACATTATGAGTCTGTTGTGTTCTCACCGCAGGGACACAGGCTTCCTCTCTGCAGAATAAAATCAGTAATACTCTCTCACTCAACTCTTAATCTAACAAATGGACACACGTTATTTTTGGAGACCACACGGCTGGACTTAGCCTTGAAAACTGTTCCAATAATAAAATTATTCGCTTGCACGTGTTACTCTATATTTAGACTTAATTTAAGGCTAAAAATGCTGCCAGTCTAAATAACCAGCCCTTTGTTTGAAAAGGGTTTAATTTGTTAAGAAGTTTTGTTGTAATTGTGGAAAGTTGTTAAACCAAATCCATACCTAAGACAATTGAACATTATTTTAATTGTACAATAATATTATAAAGAGGCAAAGTTTGTATTTTCTGTTTTGTTTTTTTTTTGTTTATATGAGGTAATCTCAGGTCCGATTGCAATTTTTTTTTTTACCGATAGAAAGCTGCTTTATTCCCAAGTGACATATATTTTATGTACGTGGGCGAAGCCACGGGCAAAAGCTAGTATTAACCCTTGTATGCCAGAACGCAGATGTACGCGGAACACAATGGTTTTTTAATTGTGTCTGTAATTCCGGCGGCATAAGAAAGGTTAAATATACCTAGTGATGTAGATTTATTTGGTAAAATGATGAACTCATGTAGCAATGTTAAAGTAATAGAGAGACATTAGAGTTTTTAAATTTGTTTTATTAGTTTTAAACTATTTGATTAGGTTTCTACCTAATCAACCACACATTAAAATAACGGAATCATCATTTTCTTTTATATGCTTCAAATGTATTTTAAACTTTAAAAATATGCTCAGGCATCGAAGTACCACAGTACCACATCACTGTCATCCGCAAATGTGCCAAGAAGACTGGCAGCATATTCTCAATCAATTTTTCTTTCCTATCAGAGACCAAATAAGCTTATGTTGTCCCACATTTGGTCAAAAGCCTCCTCCATATATTTCCAGCTTTCTTTGCGTCTGGCCTTCTCCTGCCAATCTGACAGGAACATATTCAGATTGCCACCCCAGTCTCGGTAACGACGCCCTTCTTCAGAATCCCACTGTCTGAAGAACGCGTCCTCAATGATAACTTTACCACAACACGGTAAACGAAGTTCCTAAAAATAGATTTTGACATCAAACGATTAAGTACACAGTGATTACACAAAACACAAGTACATAATACACAGGTATGTTCTGTACAAACACGACGAGATTCGCTGAACATTTCGTAAGTGCGGCTCTGCCTAAACAGATCTAAACGCAACGTGAATTGAGAATGCAAGTGATGAGCGGAAAGCGGATAAATGTCTATTCAACACCACTTTTAGGCACGCAATTTGCTGTTTTTCGCACTAGTGCGTAAAGTTCTCCTCCACCACAATTTATTACATTTATCATATTAGGCTGGGCACGTTTATGTATTTCTTCGTAAGCATATTGAAAAACGTCGTTTGATACACGTGGAAATTTGTCACTACAGCACTCGGCTCCATAACACCCTCGCCTGCGGCTCGGGCTGATTCAGCCTCAGTGGCAATAAGTTTCACTACCTATGGAGTTTCTTCTCCATAGGAAACGACCAGTTGGAACCTGGAATCTTCTGACGTTTTAAATGTGCTCATGTACGCCTATGTGAAATAAAAACATTTTGAATTTAAATTCGGATTTGAATTTTGAAAAATTTGTATCAGAATGTACTATTTGACACTTCTGAACTAGTGTTTGAAAGGCGCAAAATTATTTATTTGCATGTTTCAAGATGTAGGTTGGTAGCCCTCCTACAGTGTAGACCGATGACCTGGTGAGGATCACGGGAATCTGATGGATACGATACGCACAGAACCGATCGTTGTGGTGACATTTGGGGGAGGCCTATGTCTCACAGTGGACATCTTTCGACTGAAATTATACGAGTAACAATGAAGATGTAAGTAAATATGTAAAAGTTTTGACCCAATTTCGAATTATTTTAAGCATAAGATGCCTTTTAATATTCCCACTGTTGGGACTCAGGCCTCCTCTCTAGGAGAGAGAATGAGCCGTAATCCACCACGCAAGCCCAGTGCGGATCGGTGGATGTCATATGTCTTAGAAGTTTTGGTTCTGACATAATTATGTAGGTTTCTTCACGATGATTTTCTTCACCGTTTTGAGAACAATGCAGATAAAATAATTATGCAAAGTAAAGGGCTTGCCTGGACTTGAACCCGCGACGTACAAATCTAAAGTCGAGGCCAGGGCAAAAACTCATTATTAAACATTATTAAAGATTATTAAGAGAAGTAAAATGGTCTGACGTCCCTCTTTGCCCTTTCACTATCTCCCTTATTTTTCTAGTGAGAAGGCGTGATTCCCAGCACTGGGAAAATTATATGGCTGATTATGAGTAGTTTAGTAACTTCTCTCCGCTTACCGCTTACGCTTCTTCAAAACTGCGCGTAAACCGCGCGTGCGCAACATGATGTCACTCATCTTAGTACAAATATTTGTTTAAGATTTAACGTTTGCTGAGCGGAATTAAAAACTACATGCGTAGGAGTGGTTACGAAATGTGATAAATGCCATGTTTAATACTGGCTCGATTGAAAGAAAAAGACCCGATTAGAAATCTTGAACTTTTTTGCGCTGAATCATCTAATGGAGTAACCGCAATGGGCTTGCACCAAGGAAACACTGTTCCGTTGTTCCACTGTATTAAAAAAACACTTTCTTTTTTTTATAGCATTTTATCATAGCGGACATCCCACCCATACGCACAAAACCGTTTTGGGAACACGTTAATTGTGCATACAGCTAAGAAATAGGGACAGCGGGGACCCAGCGGGGAGTTTCACCTGCCGGAGTCTGCGTTTCCTGATAGCTACCTAGAGGTCTTTAAGATATGAGTGAATAGGTTACTGTTAGGCAAGTGTGCTCCGTCGTCGGCCACACCGTCGCTTACCATCGGGTGAGATAGTGGAGAGCGCGAACCTTTTCGAAAATGTTTTTTATATACACACAGCGTCGTCTGTTTGTATACTTTATTTTGTGTGGGAAATAATCAAATAATAAATAGTCCCAACTTTACGAAACCTTAAGCTCTAGAAAACTGAGATATTCTATCGACGATGGCGATCGTGACTGCCAGAAACTCAAAAATGCATGGATTTGATAAGTACCGTAGATCATAATCATCATCTCTACTCTATTACTAGATAGCTCGTGTCCTCGTGGGGGAGATCGGCGGCAACGATCTCTCGCGCCGCGCTTTGGTACAGGCCATGGGCCGAAGCGAGGAGGAGTGGCAGGCGGTCCTTCTGCGAAGTAGTAATTCTAGCAAATGAGGAGGCTACATGTACACGCGCGAGGGCGCGGCCCACACGCCCCAGCCGTATCTCGATCCCGATTTCCAGCCACCGTAGGTGTGGGCTTGCTAGCTCGCCGTCCGATCGTCCGGTACCCGTCCGGACCAAGCCCAAGTCATCGACGGCGCGTACTGTTCCACGCGCGCCTCAAGGAGATGTCAGCAAAGCCTACTGGGGCCAAGGATTTGTTTCTGAAAGGAAAACTCGGCCCTGGGACGAAGACAAAGAAGGAACAGGAGTCGGTTTTTAGTCAGTAAAAATCTGACACGACCTCTCGCTCCGCCCAAAAGCGCGGGATGTCATTGAATGATTTTCCCATCTACAAAAAAATTGATAGCTTTCTTTTACAGGTACCTATTGTCTTTTTTTTTTCTTTCTCTTTTTTACGAGTTTCTGTCATGTAGGGTAAATCTGCGTCTGTGTAGTTAATACTCGCTAAGTGTTATTCAGTGTTTGATGGTATATTAATAATTTGCAGACGTTATTGGCAAAGTTGTGGTTTCTCTTCCTCAAATGCCATTAATGAAGAGTTGAAGTTAAAATTGAAGTTATGCAGGTATTGATTCGATAACAACAAACAACTAGAATCGATTTCAGAAACTCATTTTCACTACCTAATCGATTTCTCACGAACGAACTAACAATAACGACATTTCCAATTACTACCATTCCGTTTATGTACCCTTTTAGTAATAAATCCTTATTTACAGACATATTGGCTCTGTCTATAATCTTATTAAATGTTACAAAATCTAATTTGCAAGTTTCCATTGACATGTAAATTGTAGTATCTAGTCAATATTCTGTGGTGTTAGTCATCATTGTAAAATGTTGAGAATTAACTGTTTGTGTGGGTTTTTGATTGTTATGGGGTAGGCAGTGGTCTTGGCAATATCGGTGTTGTGTGTTTGGAGTTGATTTTATTGATTTGCATTCATATTTTCAAGTAGGTGCTAGTCATTATGATGGAGGTTTAATTACCAATAGATTTTGTGTTTTATGTCAGATAACGAGATGGTGGGACGCTAGACCGATTTCGCTTTGAGGAAGCGCGGGCCCGCGTAAGATGGAAGAGTGGAGAGAGACCAAGGCAGAGTACCTACAGGTCAACAAAAAAAAATTATAAATCTCATGTTACATGTCTGTATCCCGCGGGAAACCACAAAGCAGATCGTCATTTCAGCCGATAGACGTCTACTGCTGGACATAGGCCTCCCCCAAATGCCACCACAATGAACGGTCCTGTGCGTCTCGCTACCATTGGATTCCCGCAACCTTTACCAGATCATCGGTTCACCTTCCAACACCGCGTCTTCCGGTACGTGGTCGCCACTCCAGAACCTTTCGGCCCCAACGGCCATCTGTTCTGCGAGCAACGTGCCCTGCCCATTGCCACTTAAGTTTGGCGATTCTTCGTGTTATGTCGGCAACCTTGGTTCTCCTGCAGATATCTTCATTTCTGATTTAATCTCGCAAGGAAACTCCGAGCATAGCCCTTTTCATCGCCCTTTGGGTGACTTTAAGCCTTCTGATGAGGCCTACGAGCGATCTTGTGAGCGACCACGTTTCGGAACAATATGTCATCACTGACAACACGGACTGGTCATAGACTTTCGTCTTGAGACACTGTGGTACATAGCAGATAGCGGGACTAATAAAGCAGATTTTGATGAAATCTGCCCAATTAGTCCCGCTATCTCCTAGAATTGAAAGAAGAAAGCGCAAGATGGAGATGAAAGAAGTGGAGGGGACTTTAACTTAGGAGTGGGACAGAAGAAACTAGAAAAAATAAAACCACATAACGTATTAACACTTATCAACTCCATACAAAAACTGCTAATGAATGACATCGATGCGATACTGAAAAAACCGGGCAAGTGTTAGTCTGACTCGCGCACTGAGGGTTCCGTACAAAGTTACCTATGAAAACAGTTCAATGCCCGAATTGATTTACGAAGATTCTTCCGAAAAGCAATTTTTTTTTTTACGTACGACGAAACAATAAAATTTACAATTTTCAAATTTTTTCCTATCCTTGTGCTATAAGATCTAGCTTCAAGAAAAATTTCAGGTTTCTAGGTCAACGGGAAGTACTCTATGAATTTTCATTCCCTTGAGAGTGTCGAAATACACATTTTTCGCGACATAAACAGCCGTATCTTTTTTTAATTCAGAAGTTTGAATTTTTCACATCTTCAAGGGACTGAAGACCTGAGTAATGGTTTTAATTTCAACTCGTTATCTCCATGCATTCCCGAGATAAAGGGTCTTGACAGACAGACAGACAAACGAACAACAAAGTGATCCTATAAGGTTCCGTTTTTTCCCCTAAAAATGCTTAAAACATATCTTACGTCGAGACACAAAGAAATACTTTGAGTGGAAACCAAAAATAAGTACCCAGTTGGTAGAAGTATTTACCATATTCCGGAAACTCCCTTTCGTTTATCTTATATCAACTTGCCAATAAAAACCTAACAATACATTACCCACCCACAACTAACTGGCCCACACTTCAAACACAAAATAACCCACAAATACGAAAACTAGACAGAAATCATAAAATCAAAACTGACATCCCATAAACTAAGTTCAAGTCAAAACTTAGACTAATAACTTTACTAACTTAATAACATTATAGATCCGTCATACGTAGCTTTGTGTAGGCAGATGCTAATTCTAACATGAGTACTAAGAAACACTTGCAACAGCCGACGCGACCCCACGCGTGTTTAGCCGCGCGAGTTGGAAGTGCTAGCGAAATATGAGCTTATATCATTCAATTAAAATTAGCTGAGTCATTGAACATATAAAAAAAATGCTATAGTCTTCTACACTTCTTATCAAAGGTACCGCGTTTGGAATTGGGTAGGTGTAATAGTGTGATGGAATTTGAAAAAAAATTTGAAGTGCACAAGAGTAAGAATGAAAGTTTAAAAATAATAATAAACTTAATTATCAGACCAGAGATCCATATTTTCATTACATTAAATTGATACCTACTAAAGACAAACAAAAAGACATACAATAAGACATACAATACAATACAATACAAAACAATACAATACAACACAATACAGTACAATACAATAAGCCTACTTCACATACCTGAAAGACGGTGTGTGTACCGCCATCCAGTGAGACACCATTAGGCCATCCACCCTACGGGCTACAGTAGCCACGAGGCTATTGGGGCTGTCGCGCATCCGACGCATCAGTGATGCGATTCTCAGCCGCAGCAGTGAGCCGAAATCCGGAACACGCGCGTCCGCGAACATCCCCAACAATTAATGTACACAGAATCACAGCTACAAGAATTCCACTAGAATAGAAGGAGTGGTATAGGAGATGACAGAACACACAGAAATATCATAGAAATATAAAGGATTCGAGCGTGGCGAATTATCTCACAGATAGATTACGTTTTTATGTTTTCGAACAAAATGAGAATAACAAATGTGTTGTCACATCGTTAACGAAAGAGTTTATATATGCTTGAAGGTCACTTACAACTACAAAACACATTTTTTGCAAATAAAAATTTTCATATATACCAGATGATTTATTTTATTTTATATTAAATGACTTGTCAGTAAAAACACTTAACTAATTAAAACTATATATACACTAAAGGCAAAAACTACTAGCTAAAATATGGCGTCATAAAATTCCTCCGCATCGCTGTCGACTGGAAGTGTGCCCAAAAGGCTGGCGGCATTGCCACGTTGTATGGCAATGCTTAATCTCTGACCGAGGTAAAAGCCAGCCAAAATTTTCATTAGATCACACTTCGCAAGCACAAGTTCTTGACGCCCTTCTCATCTAGGAGACTTACTTATTCACACTATGAACGCGTCTATGCGACTTCTATTGTTCATGTTTCTATAAGCTTCACATAACCGCGTCGCGTCTCAAGTTGTGTTACAACTCTGTTCCAAGCTTTAGTTGCAACACTTGAGGTTTACCTACTGTATATAATTTTGCAAGAGTATGTACTATTTAAATCTAACAGACAATGGGGTATTGAAATACAATCAATGGGAGGATGCTGTGTATTAGTTACATAAATCAATTATGTTGTTGAAATAATTAGGTAGGTAGGTGAGTGGTTTGGAAAGAAAGTTATTTAGGGACTTATTGTTTGTAGTTTTTTGAGTATAATCACACTGTTAATAGGTATTTACCTATGGAATTGCCGTTTTTTAAAACGGGTTGCTTTGAAGTGTTATATCTTTGGATTGACTTGGAATTATAAGTTCAAATAAATTTTATATTAAAGGTAGGTTATTCTTTTTTTGAAATTAGGTATTTATTGGTTTCTTTGTTTTTTGTATTTTCTATAATATCATCATAATATCAAATTATATTGCTAAAACTAAGTCAGACTGCGGGAATGTTCGAAAGAGTTACTGCGGCCCTAGAACGCAAAGGGCAACTGAAGGAACACGTAGGTTTTAGCCAGTAAAAGCCTGACACGCAGATTCGCTCTACCAAAAGCGGGAGAAGATATATGATGATTTCCCACCTGAAATAAAAAAAGCTTAAAATTTAATCTGTTTACAATCACACTAGTGTGTCAACTAAATTTTAAGAACTATCAACATAATCCATCTCATTAAAAAAACAATCAATAAATTATTTATCTGCCTTCCCAATTTGTGACAACCATGTAATTTTTCCAACTTTTAGTATTCCATGAATAAATAAACTTTATAACCACGTGAGAAATTCTGCTAAAATAAATATTCAGAAAATCATCTTTATAACACCATGTTGGAAATGAATAAAAACAAATAATAATATGACCGCTATAAATCGGACAGTGAATTCCTAAAGAAAGTGAAAATTGTAAAGGTGATGTTCCATTGAATGCTATAAGCCAAGCTTTTATTTAGTTTTTTCGGTGGGAAAATCATCTTATGACATCCCCCGCTCTTAGGCTGAGCGGGAGATAGTGTCAGACTTTTACTGACTAAAAACCCACTCCTTTTCCTTCTTTGCCTTCGTCCTAGGGCCCCGGGTTTCGCTTTCACACTACCCGTGGCCCCAGTAGGCTTCGACCCTGCTGGGCCCCTACGATTTGCTGACATCTCCCTGAGGCGCGCGTGAAATAATACGCGCCGTCGACGACTTGGGCTCGGTCCGGACGGGTACCAGACGGTCGGACGGCGAGCTACCCATTGCTTGCCGTCCGCAAACCCGCGCCTATGGTGGCCGGAAATCGGGATCGGAATCCCGGTGGCGGTTGGGGCGTGAGGACCGTTGCCTCACGCGATCGGCCGCCTCCTTTGCATTACTGCTTCGCAGAAGGAGGCGACCGCCTGCCATTCCTCCTCGCTCCGGACCATTTAGTTTAGAATCTTATTGTCACTTACTGAACACCTGGAGGATAACGACGTCAAGATCGACCGCGCTGAAGTTGGTGTCACAATCTGACCAAACATGCCTAGAGATCGCCCAAAAAGGTTTGTACGAAGAACCTTTGTTTAACTGTGGGACAGAATATAGGGTAATAAAAAAAGAACGGCTTGACTTCTTTTGGCAGACAAATCAAATAATTTATTTCAAATAAACTATTTTTTTTTTTAATTTCCATTGGGCTCATGTTCTCGCGGCCGATCACCCACCAGATGGACAGACCTCATTAAATCGTCTCCAAAGTATTACCGAATATACACATAATAATAATATTCCGCAACTTTTACACAACGCCATCTAGTCCCAAACTAAGCAGAGCTTGTGCTATGAGTACTATTACTGATACAACTGATAAACATACTTATATATTTTTAAATACATACATATTATACTCGTAGATAAATTACACCCAGATGCAGAACAAATGATCGTGATCATCACACAAACATTGGTCCTGGGTGAGAATCGAACCCACGACCTCCGGCACAGCAGTCAGGGCCACTGACAAAGTGACAACTATACCAACAGGCCTGTCATTAGAGAATATAATGCCACGAAAATAGAGAGCTGGAGAAGTCGCGGAAAACCCGCAACCAACCTAACGGACCTATCAGAGTGTATGATTCTTCATACACTCTGTTAGGAAGAAGCAAAAGTAGCTGTTTGCAAAAAAACTATAGACTGTAAAATATTGATGTACTCTAACAAAATTCTCTGCTAAACATAGTCCATTGAACGTTACAAAAATAGACGAGAGGAAATGTAGGCATGATCACTCACCCAGCATTCAATTGTTTAATTATCCGGATGAAACTCAATGGACGGCCGCATTAGCTAGGGACGACCGGACAGAAATAACAAAATGTTTTTTTGAATAATTACAGCGAAAATTAACATGACGTAGGGAGAAAGTTTTTTAGAAACTGCACAGTATATTGAGTAAGGCTGGGATAGATGCCACACTTTTCTAAATCACTTTAATCTCTTAGTAATAATAATAATATTCCACAACCATCACCATCAGACAACGCCGTCTAGTCCCAAGCTAAGCAGAGCTTGTGTTATGAGTACTAGACAACTGATAAACTTAATTATTTATTTCTAAATACATACATAATATAGATAAATTACAACCAGACAGAGAACAAATGATTGTGCTCATCACACAGACATTTGTCTTGGGTGGGAATCGAACCCCGACCTCCGGCATAGCAGTCAGGGCCACTAACCACTAGACCAACAGGGCAGTTAGTACTAAAAATAAAACATTTGTCATTTGTTTATGTCTGACCACAGTGTATGAAAAAATGCTAAAAATCTTGCTGCCGCAACAGTCACGCGTAACGTGAATTTGCCACTCCTTTTTTTTGTGGCGGGACATCGTCAAATTACTTTTACCACTCTGCGTAGAGCTGAATAGCGCTTGAAGTGTTCCTTTTGTGTTCCAGAGCCATGGTAACGAACGTTCTTTCGAACATTCCCACAGCCCTAGCAAGCATCGGGCCTACCTTCTGATTGGCTTACATCTGGGTTTGCCAACCCTGTAGCACATACAAGATGTTACTGTCCATGTTGATATAGCAATAGTGCCCTATAAAATGACTCTAAACTGTAACGATCTTTTATTTTCGGTGCTAAACTAAGTCATACTTCTCCTTCTCTGTCAAATCAACCAAAGGTTGTCTGTAAAAAACCGGTTTTAGCGATAAGACCGCCCATTGTGACATCCTATTAATATCTAAAAATTAAAAAATAATAAAATAAAAATAATAAAAACAAATTTAATGTAAACATGGGTACTTTAAAAAAAAAATACTCTGCATATTTTTAATACACTTATGTGCTACTTGAGTGAACTTCATCAGCTTATGGTGTATAATAAGAGTATTTTATTTATCTATCTATCTATACTTAGCTTAGCTTTCGATATACCACTACCTTTACCGAGCCACGGACAATTTATGACCAATTGACGCCTAGTAATGGTCATCTGTTTATAGTGAATTTTAACGATCGCTTGACCACGTTGTGGTCTCAGCATGTTGGCGTTTATGTAACAAATGTTTTCACCAAACATCGACCAATGTCCACTGACCTAATGGGTACAATGTTGGATGAAATGTTTGTCTATAGGCTTCGAGTTACGAACTATACTGTAGACCTAATTTTTGAAAGCCTAATTTTTTGCACTAGGAATTACTGCTTTATCGTGGGTCGAACCCGTGATGTGTGACTCAGCAGCCAATCGCTCAATCACTGCGTCAAAATTAAACTTATTTTAATCATCCGTCAGTCTAGAAGTGTCATAAAAGTATTACATTTAATTACATTAAACACAAACATACACACTTATGTATATTAAGTAATTAAGTAAAAATTTATTTGTATATACATGGTTTACATGATACATTGCACGCAAGATAATAATTTATTTATTTATTTTCCAACTTACAACTATCTTTACAGGGTAACCTAATGCGATAGAGTATTTTTTGTTTTTTCTGCCCCCCGATCCCCGATAAACCCCCGGATATTTGATTGATTTTTAGATCGGGGATAATGAAATATAAGTTCTGTTATATTCAATAGGTATTTTTTTAATTAAATATCTATTAGCTTATGTATTAAACCTTAGTTAAATTATAACTTTCCAGTTAGTCAACGCATTTTTGGATTTTCGTCTGTAGAAAGTTCTGTGTCACACTCTTCCTTGACCATTACTTTGCTTTCCATTTAATTTGCACAAAAACACAAGTATCAAGAATCAACAAAATTTTCAATCAATTACGGCTATCACAAGCCGCTAAACGATAAAACACTCAAAGATAATTAAGTTTTTTATATAACAATTAATACAAATTAACACCGAACTTGTACATAATTGCATCGATTGCCGAAAACAAACGTTGGCCCTATTTGGGCTTGGCCATATTTGGCTATTGGCTTTATGTAGGCCAACTTGACATGCCAGTGATGTGTCAACGCGCTTTCATTTCTCGGAAAATAATTCTTTTTAATTTTAATCGTTGCCTTCGAAATGTTATTTATAAATAAAAACGGAATTCCTTAATCTATGTTTCTTCGAATTTTCGGTGGCATTTCCGAATGTTGTCGAAAAATATTCGGTTCACAATAAATCTTACTGTGAATCATTTGGGATAAGAAATAAATCATACCTACAGTGAGAGATAATTCTGAGAAAATCGTGATCTTTTAATTTCAAGAACCTTTATTTAGTTGTGTAATAGATTAGTCAAATTACTAGCAAAACACTCAAAACACATGTTTTTATCATGAAACAAAGCAATTCATCTAAACAGAACTTGTGTCTCTTTTGTGTACAAATAAGCTATTCAATTAGTAATTCAAAGTAGGACATCGAAAAATCGGTAGTAGTAAATGTAGATATATAATGAGATCATTGTGTGAACAATTGCTGACTGATAAAAATTACAAAATAGTAGGTGTTGTTAGCTGCAAATACCCAACTCATTACAAGTAACACTGGCTGTATGAGAACGGTCGCTACATTCATAAAAAATAAGGTGAAATATTCTAATCCTGAATATTTGTGTTTATGTGTATCCGACTCGGCTGGGCAGCGTTCGGGAAGCTGCGCGGTGTCTTCTCGTCCAATATACCCCAGTGTCTCAAGACGAAAGTCTATGACCAGTGCGTGTTGCCAGTGATGACATATGGCTCCGAAACGTGGTCGCTTACAATGGGCCTCATCAGAAGGCTTAAAGTCACTCAAAGGGCAATGGAAAGGGCTATGCTCGGAGTTTCCTTGCGTGATCGCGTCAGAAATGGAGATATCCGCAGGAGAACCAAGGTTACAGACATAGCCCGAAGAATCGCCAAACTTAAGTGGCAGTGGGCAGGGCACATTGCTCGCAAAACAGATGGTCGATGGGGACGAAAGGTTCTGGAATGGCTACCACGTACCGGAAGACGCAGCGTTGGAAGGCCTCCCACAAGGTGGACCGATGACCTGGTGAGGGTCGCGGGAATCCGATGGATGCGAGACGTGATGTCATTATGGTGACATTTGGGGGAGGCCTATGTCCAACAGTGGACGTCTTTCGGCTGAAATAATGATGATGATGATGATTAATGATGAATATTTGTGTATTCAGAATTGATTCGAATTTCGAAACAACCCAAAAAAAAGTATTATCAAGTAACTAAACGATAATTAACCCTCCATCATTCCATACTCTCCCCTCTATACTAAACGTATGACAGCTCTCACCAAAGAATTTTAAACTGTTCATAAAAGAGCATAGTTAAACACTTTTTAACCAGACATGAAAACATCGTAAAAACGTCGAAGTGCCATGGTTTATGGCTCGAACACCCTATGAGAGTCATGAATTCGGATAAACAGTACTCTTGTTGGTCCTAGTAACTCGCTTGAGTCACTAACCGCGTCTGAACGGACCATTACGACCTTGAAAGCGATTATTTATTTGAAACTAGCTTTTGCCCACGATTTCGCCCGCGTACATAAAATAGCCTACATCACTCAGGAATAAAGCAGCTTTCTATCGGTGAAAAAATTTTAGCAATTGGGCCAGTACTTTCAGACACTAGAGAGAGTACTCTTACCTCCTACAAACAAAAAAAACTGGGCAAGTGCGAGTCAGTCTCGCGCACTGAGTGTGCCGTACAAACTTACCTATGAAAACAGTTCAATTCCCGAATTATGTTACGAATATTTTTCCAAATCGCAATTTTTTTTGAGACTTAACTATAAATTTACAGGTTTCAGATTTTTTCCAGCACTTGTGCTATGAGACCATGCTTAATGCTAAACTTCAGGATTCTGGGTCTGCGGGAAGTACTAAGAATTTTGATTCCCTTGTACCCTATGAATTTTGATTCCCTTGAGAGTTTGAAATATATGTTTGTTGCGACATAAACGGCCGTATCTTTTTATTTCGTTAACTCAGAAGTGTTATTTTTACACAGCTTTAAGGGACCGCAGACGTGAGTATATTGTTTTAATTTCAACTCGTTACCTCCACGCGTTCCTGAGATAAAGGGTCTTGGCAGACAGACAGATAGACGAACAACAAAGTGATCATATAAAGGTTCCGTTTTTTTCTTTTGAGGTACGGAACCCTAAAAACAAACTTTACCTCTTTATAATATTAGTGTAGATTAAATTCGATTAAACAATAGGTTTTTGATGGTACTAGTAACTCGCTCAAGTCACTGAACGCGTCTAACTAAACACAGCATTGCATCCGAAATGCGATTATTGAAATTTAAAATTAATCTTAAATGCATTGGTTTATGATAATACCTCTTTTCTGTAGACAAGGTCAAACGTATAAATATGTTTTTAATAAAAATGCTGAATAGTCTAATATGGAGTCGTGATGTATATTTGATTCGTAATTATGAATTTTAAGTAGACATTTATACAGCTTTCACCACGGTATTTTTAAACCTATATGGATGTAAAAAGCTGGAAGCTTGTCTGCTGTGATTTGATTGCCATAGGATACGTTAAGTAGAAGGGCTAAAAGAAAAAACAGCGCAAGTGCGAGTCGGACTCGTGCATTGAGGGTTCCTTAAAAACTTATTTATGTAAATAGCTCAATTCCCGAATGGAGTCTCGAAGATTTTTCTGAATCGCATTTTTTTTTTGTGACGTAACAACAAATTTACTGTTTTCAGAATTATTCCTATACTTCTGCTATGAGATCTTGTTTTATGCCAAATTTCAGGATTCTCGGTCAACGGGAAGTACCCTATGAATTTTGATTTCCTTGAGAGTGTTAAAATATACGTTTTTTGCGACATAGACGGCCGTATCTTTTTGTCCTTAATTCAAAAGTTTGATTTTTTTCACAGTTTCAAGAGGCCGCAGACCTTAACTACCTATATAGTTTTAATTTAAACTCGATACCTCCACGCGTTCCCGAGATAAAGGGTCTTGACAGACAGATAGACAGACAGACGGACACCAAAGTGATCCAATTTGTTATTACGTCACAAAAAAAAAAATTGCGATACGGAAAATTTTCGTACTTAACTCAATTCGGGAATTGAACTGTTTTCATAGGTATGTTTGTACGGAACCCACAGTGCGCGAGCCCGACTCGCAGTTGCTCAGTTTTTTCAGCGAGTGGTATTTCGATTTTATATGTATAGATTTATTTATTTAACGATTTATGTACACACAAAATAAAACAGAAGAAGGAAACAGAAAAATTGGTACAGAGGTGATGCTTATTTCTAAAGAAATCTCTTCCAACATACCTGCGAAAGGAGAGTTGGAAGAAAATAGATATGTAGACACCGTGTGTAACACTAATAGGAAAATAAGTAGATACAAAATAGTTATTAATAAAATAATATAACATTATCAATAAAATATATAATTCACATTCAGAATTCTGCATTATTCTATTTCTCTTGTAAGTGCATACTAATGCATACCTTATTTATCATTTTCTGCTCCACAACATTCCCCTCCAATACCCACTCAGTTATGTCAAGCATGCATATTTGACCACCGCTCGTCGGCACCACTTGAGGTCAACTGCGGTAAACTCCGGTAAACCGCGTTAAACTGAGGTAAACTGCGGTAAACTCTTTTTGAGTGGCTTCCGGGCCACCCGGTAGCGGGTTCATGTGAAGCTTGTAAATGCTCGACTTTAAGTCAGGGTTTGGTACAAGTTAAGAGCGGGAGCGATTTTATGATACTTTTAATTTTACGCGTTCGTCGTCATAAAAGCCGGTTTGTAATTTGTAAAGGTTCTATCTGCTTAGATGGAGAAGATAGATAGATGCAGGAATAGAGGGAGGAACTGAAAGTGATGAAGCATGTAGGTCACGACCCTCAGCATTGACGAATACGACTCAAGGAGGAGGATCTGCTTTATACTTGAGACAGTCGCAGTTATATAGTAATATGTTTTGCACAAATACCCGTACTTATAATAAATTCGATGCTGTTTAGCAAATTATCTATAGAAAATCATGATTTCATAGGTTTGATTAACACTCATTTGTCTGTATGTAAACAATATACCTCTTATTGTTCTTCTCTCAGTTCGCCAAGACATAATAATAATAATATTTCACAACTATCACACAACGCCGTCTAGTCCCAAGCTAAGCAGAGTTTGTATTATAAGTCCTAGACAACTGATAAACATGCTTATATATCTCTAAATACATACATATTATACATAAATTACACCCAGACACAGAACAAATGATCGTGCTCATCACACAAACGTTTGTTTTGGGTGGGAATCGAACCCACGACCTCGGCAATGCAGTCGGGGCTACTAACCACTAGACCAACAGGCCTGTCAAGTTTGCCAAGTCATATAATATTCTATCAAAGTGTCATGTGAATATCTATAATACTTAGATACACTATTACTACTACTATTTGATCACTTGATAATGTTTCATGCTCACTTTTCATTTATTTCGGAGTGATACTCAAATCATTGCTAGTGATTATGAGGGTGGGCACTGATGTAGGTATCATATTATATATATCTTTGCTTAAGTTCAGCTGCAAAACTTAAATACCACTACTATTAATTACCTTTCGCTCTATTTAATTTACTTTTTTATTTTTGCAAACTTGAAGATGCAAATATTTTTTTTATTTATTTATTATTTATACTTTTTTATGTGATTGGCCCCGTCTTACGGAACATAAAAAATTCATTGTTAAAATCGCTATCGCTCATACTTTGAGCATCCTTGATTATGATCTCCGATTACGTCAGTTTTGCTTTCAAATGGAGGATTACCGTGTAAACACTTAATACCTCCCTGATGGCCGTAAGTCGGGTAACAAGTTATTACTGCAACAACTTAATGTGATAATCATTTCGTGTCATTTTGTATTGAGATCGGGATTTGGGTGTTAAAACATTAATGCTTGTTTAAATGGCATTTTGGGTCAGATTGGGTCAGACATGGGTTTTATCTTGTTGATTTTGGCTGTAGGCTACTACGTAGTTATATGGTATTATGCTGAACTGGACCTATTTGGCACAGCCGTGAGACACACAATGTTATTGTTTTTTTTTTTATTTTCTGTTTAACTTATGTGTCTACATACTTGTTTGTTCATTGCGTGTGCCTGGGTGTGTTCTTTTATTTCTTTTTTCATTTTTACTACTACTAAAAAGATCTAAACAAATCACTTTAAGTAGTCTGATGCAGTTAGTCGAATTCATTTTAGTCCAATCATAAATTTGACTTCGTTTTGTGCGATTGTTTTTTTTTTATTTTTATTGATAGGCTCACCTTTGATCACTATCTAACCTGATGGTAAGCGATTATGTTATCGACGATAGAGCACGCTTGCCTAGGAATTGAGAGAGTATTCACTCTCAACTTATCTATACTATACAGCTCTGAATGATTCCTTCAGCGAATACGGGTAGCTACCATTATAAGTAGCCTTTGGGGACCTCAATACCCATCAAATTCCCTCTGGCGAAACCGCCAATATTGTGCGATTGCCTGAAGCATCAATGGTATACAAAGATGTCCAATTTATAATCATGAATTGCTGTCTAGCTTACATTCAGTAGGACACTTGACCCGATGCCAATGATTGATGTTTCGCAACATTATAATGATGTTAAGCCGCCATCTTAGATTATCACGGAGTAGATAATGTAACAGAGATCAAACTTTGTTCAGTTGCACTGCGATAGTCAGTGTATTTGTATTCTTTGGAAAGACTGTTTTCTTCAGATAGGGATTGTGACAAATCTTTATAGCAAGCATCTGCTAGCTGCTTTACCCGTGTGAGAGTAAAAAATAATTAAAAAAGAACATACATACTACTTAAAAGCTTATGTGACATGCAACGAACGGTTGGCGCAATGATTAAGCGATTGGCTACTGCGTTGCAAATTTTTGTATGGTAACAGATAGTTGATTGACACCTAAGTGTCTTGTATATGTGAATTTACATGGTTTTAAACGTACTCACGTTACAGAAGTAATTCTTAGTGCTACGGCAAAACAGTTTTCCCGAACGAAGTTAAGCCTCTGTATGTTATTTCCTCCATGACACGGACAGCTACCCAAAAAGAGTCAATACACATAAAGATATCGTTATCTAACTAATTTGTCTGTTATTGTTCTCGTTGATAACACAATGAACTTACAAAATGTAATCACCGTTTGTATGCCAGCTTTGTGAGACTTCCCTCTTATTTATAACTTGTTTTTGACGGTTTCATAACAAGGGAAATGGGTAACAATAGAGCTGTTTTTAATAGAATATAAGGTGGGAAAAATAAAGTTCGATAGGAGGTCGTGACTCAAATATATATTACCTACATTTACTCGAAAACTCGCAACCGCTGTTTTTCGCACTAGTGCAGAAAAGTGCTGACGCTCGCCCCCGCCGCCAATTTACTGTATTTACCGTATCAGGCTGGGTGCTAAGTGACCCCCACTAGTCACGCGTCAACCCTCGTTTATTTATATCTTTATAAGTGTATTGAAAAACGTAGTTTGATCCACTTGGAAATTTGGCACTGCAGCACTCGGCTCCATAACACCCTCCCCTGCGGCTCGGGCGAATTACTTCTCGGTTACAATGACTAACTTTCTCCATTAGTATCAAAATGAACTATTTTACTTGTTTGTAAATACGGGAGATCTTGGGAGAATAGCATAAACCTTTATCATACACAATCTCTTTTTTTAAAAGTGAAATCTTGTTAAACACCTTGTTGCCATCACGCTCGGCTATGTAACGCTCGTTCGGGTAAGATCGACTCAAGTCGGCCGACTACCCGAACGATTACGATTTTGTATTAGTTTTCACTTCAAACCTAATCTCTGGATTTTACTAGCCGGCGCGTCCCACGTCTTAGAAAAAAAAAAACTGGGCAAGTGCGAGTCGGACTCGTGCACTGAGGGTTCCGTACAAACTACAATTCCCGAATGGAATCTCGAAGATTTTTCCGAATTGCAAAAAAAGTTTTTTTTTGTTACCCGGGGGCTAAAAATTTACTGTTTTCAGATTTATTCCCATACCTGTGCTATAAGACCTTGCTTTATGCTAAATTTCAGGATTCTGGGTCAACGGGAAGTACCCTATGAATTTAGATTCCTTTGAGAGTATCGAAATATGCGTTATTTGTAACATAAACGGCCGTATCTTTTTGCTTCGTTAACTTAGACGTATGATTTTTTCACAGCTTCAAGATTTGAGTAGGTATATGGTTTTAATTTTAACTCGATACCTCCACGCGTTCCCAAAATAAAAGGTCTTGACAGACCGACAGACAGACAGACAGGTGGACAACAAAGTGATCCTATAAGGGTTCCGTTTTTTTCTTTTGAGGTACGGAACCCTAAAAACACAACAGTTTTCCCTAAGCATTTATTTCTCAACTGATGAAGTTGAGAAATACATGAACATACCAAGAAAATATACCCAGAAGATCTTTAAATAAACCAGATAAGTTATGATTTTGCACATTGCTTTGTAAATATTATTCTGAAGATGTGTCCTGCATACATCAACCTCCCGAATATTTACATTAAACCAGTAAATTCGCACAAAGACAGGGGATTTAACATATAACCCAGTTCTATTCTCAACATACTCGGAATCGGAAGCACATCTGGATACTCGGGTGACCACACTCCAGTTTCTAAAATCTCAGTCTTTCCAGCTTTATTATTGCTGGGTCCGTATTATAAGGTACCAATTACTTTATGATTTTGTGGTAAGAAAGAGATAGCGCTATCATCCTGTATAGCTTCATCTCTGTCCCACATTTGAATCATGATGGTTTTAAGACGTCATTGTGGGATAATGAGCTCGGATTGGAGGTTAACTTTAAAGGGTAAGGGGACCACTAATTGGCGAATTTTGGGATAGTTTTGATTTTGTTTAATGGTATTTTGCGGTTTAAATGGTAATGATTTGTTAGTAAGGGTATTTGAATGTGGGATTTTTGATTGCGAATTGATCTTGATTTTCATTTTTAGTTACGTGTCATCGACATTCGACTTAGGTTATTTTTTAATCAATCACAAAAAATACGCGGGATCAGACGTACTTTTAAGTAAATTTTTAGAAAAGAAGACTAAAAACTGGTCTAAATAGTAAAAATAAACTATCTGCCCCTGCCCTGACTTTGCAAGAATGTTTTTTTTTTTGGTGCGATCTTAATTTTTTTTTAATACTTAAAACTTGTTATGAAAAAAACGAACAGACATACATTTCGGCAATTCATTTTTATTTTTATATAGATAAAACATCGCTGCTACTTTGATTTAAAAGTAAGAAGAACATTTCCCAGAAATTTTAAAAACATTTCTAAGCCTTTGATTTTATGATTCAAGACTACCTAATCTAAGATTTCCCCATACCACAGAAACTGCAGAATCGGTGAGTAAACACCTGAGTTTGATGAATCAGATTTACTGGGAATCGATAACAATCAATTTTACTGCATTCGCTATCGGAAACTGGATTATTTCAAGCGATGTTATGACTTATGTTATGTTATGTTTATGGTCTGATAACATACATAACTGACGTGTATGAATTTTTTGAAGAATTGGTTTAACTTTTTTTCGTACCGTTACCTAAAGAAAATACGCCGATGCGGAATTATTTAAAATCATCGATATATATGTACTACGCACTAGATTACGCGTGCCGTACACTCACTTTGACCGACTCAGGTGCAGTGTCTTCTATGCACCTTGATTTTGATGACATTAGTGTAGTTTTGACGTTCATGCAGTGTGAGAGCGGCGCTAATAAATTAAAATCAAAGGTAATCTGGACGTAAATAATAATTCTGTACTCATGTAAGTAAAATTACTGGTTGTTCGAACAATTTAATAGCTTCTAATATCGTAATAGTATGTTAGAAAATATATTATTTGATTTTAAAGCCTTTCCATTTTATAATCATAGACTAAAACATGCAGATGTCTCCCATAAAAACCCGATTTTTACCTACAACTGGTTTAATGAACACAAACTTTGCATGGTGTTTTATTCCGTTTGTTTTTTTTAAATATTTTATTTAATGTTTTTCTTTTTTGTATAAATAATATCAATGAATTCCGTCAATTTCAGAAATTATGACGACGTGCGTTTTTCGATACTGTAAAAACTCAGCAAGAAATATCAGCAAATCATCGGGTATCAGTTTTCATCGGTAAGTTTTGTCGTTAACCATTCTGTCATTCGTTAGCACCTAAGTTCCACCCTAACCTAACCAACCTAGATATTACGTGCAGATTAGTACCTATTCAAATATAAATTAGATTCAGTTGAATTTGTAGTCTTATGTGTGAAATTGTATTACTGTTATTGAGATTTTGTCCTTCATACACTATAATTATATTTCAGGTTTGTTCACTCTGGTCATCCGAAAAGGGAAGAATGGATCAAAATTGATCAAGAGGATAGAAGCGAAAACACGTGGCTTCCTACAAAATATTCGTGTATCTGCTCTGCACACTTTGAAGCTGATGATATTTATATAACTAAAGCTGGAAAACGTTTTTTAAAGAAATCGGCTATTCCTTGTAATAAGTCCTAATCTTGATTCACTCAGGATAGCTGACATATGTAGTCAAGATAATTAGATGAATTTAGTTTATTTTCAAAGAAAAGATATGTACATAAAACTATTTTAACTGTTTTAGTTTGTTTTTTACCGTTGTTGTTTATTTTGTTATTTGTTTCTAAATATTACCATCTTAGAGTCTTGATCTTGATTCACTCAGGATAGCTGAAATAGTCGAGATAATAAGACGAATTTAGTTTATTTTCAAAGAAAAGATGTGTACATAAAACTATTTTAACTGTGTTTTAGTTTGTTTTTTATCGTTTTTGTTTGTTTTGTTACTAAATATTAGCAGCGCAGTCCTGATCTTCATTCACTCAGGATACTTATTCTTCAGAGTGGTTAATGACAATAAATGGTTTTAATATTTTACACGATTTTGAATTCACTTATTTATTGAAGTAGTAGAACGTTGTTTTCTGAATTTACACCGAGGACTATTGTTAAATTTTGAAATAGAGTGTTATTGTAATAAAGTATTGTGGGCAAAAAGCTTTTGTCGCTTCTGCGGTATAAAAATCTATATGGATAACATGTCATTACACTATGTTGAACGAAACGCGTAAGTGCTACGAAATTCATGGCGCTTAAGACGTTTTTGTCGCGAAAAAGTATCCAATAAAAGCCATCTAAGCGCTGTATGTTTTAATAGTTTTATTAGACGACATAATGGCAATAAAGCGCTGCAGCGAACTTTTGTTTTTACTTTTCAGTATTTTGACAAATAGTTTCCATGAACGTGCTTGTCTATCGCTAGAATATAAGTCGATGTTTAAAATAGTTACCGTGGCCCTGGAACGTAAAGGGTAACTGAAGGAACGGTGCGTTTAGTCAATCATCATCATCATCATCATCATCACTTCAGCCGTTCACTGCTGGACATAAGCCTCCCCCAAGTGTCACCACAATGAACGGTCCTGTGCGTCTCGCATCCATTGGACTCCTGCAACCGTTTAGTCAATAAAAGTATGAAACTCCCTTTCGCCACACGAGGAAACAATAAAATTTTCTGATTTCCACCCAAAAAAAAAAAACATAATACGCCATAGCAGTAGGTTTGTTTGGATTGAATTTACTAGCTAGGGCATATAAGGTATTTACCTTCTATAATTTTAAGCATGATAAAATAATATAATCCTAAAGAAAAAATTACTGCAATAATAACTTATATAATTATGATCATGGATTCCACTGTATCTCCTGTAAAATCTGTACTAAAGAGTATTACATTTATTCAGAATTTTTATTATTTTGAAAGAAGCACAATCACTATTAGCTATAATATACATAAGGCTATTGAACTGTTCAAATATTCATTGATTTTCGTATCTTCTTGAGTTTTTTTTAATCTTCGTATCTAAACAGTTTGACAAGAGACAACATAATTTTAAGATTGATCGAAAAGATATAAACTGTTGAATTATAGATTATTTTAACCACAACCAATAAAGATCAGAATCATTTTATTTTCACCCAAAAATATTTAGGAAGATGAAGATGCTGCGATGAGCTCGATACCTACTGACCTGACTGGCTCCAGCTACTGGTAAACAGAATTGTATGAAAATGTGAGACAGAGGCCTCGGGGCATTATTAATAGGACAAATAGGCGCAGTGGTTGAGTAATTGGCTGCTGCGCTGCGTGTATTCGGTTTGATTCCCGCATGAAACAAATATTTGCATGGTCTCCAGATAATTGTTTCGGGTCTGGATGTCTGGTAGATATAAGTTTACATATTTGAACGCACACACTATACAGGAATATTTATTTAATGTGGGCAACGTTTCTTTTTTCTATTAAAGAAAAAAAATATGCCTATCTTTTCTGTAAAAAAAAAAAACGTTTTCTAAGGTAATCTAATTAGCGTTAATGTATACTAATAATAATAGGTCTATGAAAATACCGTTTTTCAAAATGGGTTGCTTTGAAGTGTTATATCTTTGGATGGACTTGGAATAAGTTTAAGGAAACTTTATATTACAGGTACGTGCGTTATTCTTTTTTGAAATTAGGTATTTATTGGTTTCTTTGTGTTTTGTATTTTCTGTAATATTGCAGTACTTAAAACCATGAAAGCTAATAAAAAAAAACCTTTTTTTCATACTAAGAATTCCAACGTAGAACCATGCATTTCAAAGGGCAAGCAATATCAATGACGTATACCTACGACTTTCTTCTAACAAAAGAACTCTGTGTTCTTGGCTTAATAACCTATTTTAAAAAGAAGATAGATTTGTATGTTTGTATTTTTATTGGTAATGAATAAACTCAAAAACTGCTCTACCTATTTTAAAGATTATTTCACCATTAGAACGCTATTTTATCACTGAGTGACGGAGGCGGACGAAGCCATTCGCAGAAGCTAGTTAGATTACATTTGACAAAAATTACACTAAAGTCATTATCCTGGTGCTAAAAATCAGCGCTGTGGCTCTGTCTTACACGAGCCCCAACATTTTGCTGAGCGCTGGCCGTTTTGCGCGGATGTGATGCATATCCTACCACTTATATTATAAGTCGTTATTGTTATTTGTTTTTATTTTTTAATATATTTTTAGGGTTCCGTAGCCAAATGGCAAAAAACGGAACCCTTATAGATTCGTCATGTCTGTCTGTCTGTCTGTCTGTCTGTCTGTCTGTCTGTCTGTCTGTCCGTCTGTCCGTCCGTATGTCACAGCCACTTTTTTCCGAAACTATAAGAGCTATACTGTTGAAACTTTGTAAGTAGATGTATTCTGTGAACCGCATTAAAATTTTCATACAAAAATAGAAAAAAAGCAATAAATTTTGGGGGTCCCCATACTTAGAACTGAAACTCAAAATTTTTTTTTTCATCAAACCCATGCGTGTGGGGTATCTATGGATAGGTCTTCAAAAATGATACTGAGGTTTCTAATATCATTTTTTTCTAAACTGAATAGTTTGCGCGAGAGACACTTCCAAAGTGGTAAAATGTGTGTGTCCCCCCCTCTAACTTCTAAAATAAGAGAATGATAAAACTAAAAAAAATATATGATGTACATTACTATAAAAACTGCCAACGAAAATTGGTTTGAACGAGATCTGGTCAGTAGTTTTTTTTAATACGTCATAAGTCGTAAACCGCAATTTACCTTTCAAGTTTGTACGGAACCCTCAGTGCGGGAGTCCGACTCGCACTTGGCCAGTTTTTTTCTTTTTTTATCCTATCCTTCAAGGTCACATGGTCACCCTACCGCGTAAGTACGGACATTAAAACAAACGTAAAATTATTATTGTGCAGTAAAAGACGAAGTTCCTTCGCCGACTGTCTGTTGTATTGACTTTCACTAGAGATAAGAGTTATACGAGCCTGTTTAGAATTATTTTGTGGGCCATTTCGGTAAGTACTCTTTGTAGGGTCTTTCTTTGAGATTGTGACGGAGAAACATCGTCTTCCTGCCCTTGTACTACAGGTAATTGTATAAAGAATAGTCAGCCAATGCTAGTGTCTAAAATTTCTTTGTTGTAGAAGTTCAATAGTCCACAACTAGTTTATTCAATACTTTAGATTCTATGCTACCAATTAAATCAGACATGAACCATTGACCCTCTTCTAAAGAAATTTTAGACATTTTAGCATTGGTAAGATGGAACTGCACTTTTGACCCCTGACTGTACATCTAGTAGCGGTCAATCTCTTATTAATAACTTCTCATTCACTGTCCAACCTACAGAGCCACTCCAATTTAACCTCAAATTCAAAAACACTGCACACTTGCATCTAAAAAGGCAGCTGACTGCTTACCCACCACCCACAATCATTACCCCCACACCATGAGATCATTTCACGTCTATTTATACTTTATCACGTCATATTGTATACAAACAAACATAGGTTACATAACAAATATGTAGGGTATATACCTAACAGCCAGAACGACACAAAAGATAAAATAAAAAAGTTCTAAATGTTTTTGGGAACTTAATTCTTTAAGTAATTTGGAGCACATGGAGTTAGGAAAATGAGGAGTAGGTTTTCTTTATTCCATTGGTATGATTTCAGAGGAGGAAATAATGGTTAAATAATATCAGCCCCATGGGTCGATTTCCGGAAGACGCGGCGTTGGAAGGCCTCCCACAAGGTAGACCGATGACCTGGTGAGGGTCGCGGGAATCCGATGGATGCAAGACGAACAGGACCGGTCATTGTGGCGACACTTGGGGGAGGCCTATGTCCAACAGTGGAAGTCTTTCGGCTGAAATGATGGATCGATTTTCAAGGTTAAGCAACGCTTTTGTGGATGGGTAACCGTCTTAAAATACCGAGATTACTCCATGCCTTGGAAAGCACGTTATCCGTTGATCCCGGCTGTCATTTGTAGATCTTTGACAGTCAATACGAATAGTCAACAAGGAGTTTAGAGAGTTACCTAACAGTATTCTTAGTAAAGTACCGACCATTTCCAACTCATACCTTGAAATCGACTTTGGGTTGTCCGAAACCCCCGAAGACCCCGGGGTCCTGGGACGCAGGGCAAAGAAGGAACATATGAGTAGGTTTTAATCAGTACAAGTCTGACACGCCCTGGTGGTGAAGTCATTGAATGATTTTCAACCAAAAAAAAAAAACGAAAACCTTTGATATTGGCAAAATCATCAGAAGTTCGTCGATGAAGTCATAACCTTAAAAAACGAATTGAATTGAGTTTAGATCGGTCTTTATATTCAATTTGCGAGCACCCGGACCCCATGATCCGAGAGTTTTAAAATTTGTTATTAGTTTAAAAAAAAACTGTTTATATACGTAATCGGTGTTTTGTATAAACATGTAAGACTAATTACAGTTAATTTGATTACTTTATATACAGGAAAAATCCTATTCCAAGACAACAACATTATTAAAAGGCGCTCTAAGGCCCTAATTACACATAACTACCAAATGTTTATTCATAGAACAGGTCAGATTAAATCAATATTATTTCCCTGATGACAAAATTAAATAAAACAACTTTGTGTAACTTGTGTAAATATGTAAAAAAAAAAAAACAAAAAAAGGGCTATCTTTTAACCGCTTGCGTCGGATTCGCCAGGGTCGTTTGGTTGCGACTGGGTACTCCCTCTCGTTTAGCCCTTCAATACCCATTAGGTGACAGAAGAGCTGACGAGACGGAGTATTTGGTCGTAGACTGGTGGAATATATTTTTTTTTTTTATTATTCTTGATAGGTTCGCGCTTGACCGCTAACTCACCTGATGGAAAGCGACGATGCGGTCGACGATGGAGCGCGCTTACCTAGAAGTAACCTATTCACTCTTGACTTAAAGATTCCCGGGTTGTAGCCATCAGGAAAAACAGATTCCGGCAAGGAATTCCACTCCTTAGCTGTACGCACTATGAATGTGTTCCCAAAACGTTTTGTGCGTATAGGTGGGATGTCCACCATGTACCGGTGGCGCATTGCCGTACGCCTGGTGGTCCGATGATGGAACAGGCTAGGCGGAATTAGGTTATGCAATTCCGACGCACACTCCCCGAAATGCAACCGGTAGAAAACCGACAGGCTAGCAACTCTGCGTCGATGCTCAAGACTTTGAAGCCTCGACTCAACAAGTGCATCATTGCCAATGATCCTCTTGGCTCGACTCTCAATTGCCTCAAGTACATCAAGCTGGTATCGGGCAGATCCGTCCCAATGATGAGAGCAGTACTCCATACACGATCGAACTTGCGCTTGATAAAGTTTGAGCAGCTGTTCCGGCGTGAAGTACTGTCTGACCTTCCTTGTCTGAATAAACGCAAGAGTGTTTGTGGATAAATCCAACGTAGGCTAAAATTAAAAAAAGAATAACGTGATGCTCAAATGTTCTCTTCTTAGTCTCATAATAGACAGGAGACCAAATTAAAAGATTATATGAAATTTAACAAATCAGTTGCTCCTTTAAAAAGATATAGGAAGACATTGTGTGAAAACTGGCATGTACTGGAATCACATATTCGATCGAAGACATATAATAGGGGTTAAAGTATAAAATTGCCGTTTTTTAAAACGGGTTGCTTTGAAGTGTTATATCTTTGGATTGACTTGGAATTATAAGTTCAAATAAACTTTATATTAAAGGTACAATATTCTTTTTTCGATATTACGTATTTATTGTATTCTTTGTGTTTTGTATTTTCTTTAATATCGCTGTATTAATAACCATTTTTCTCATGTTACAAAATAATGCGAGTTTTATTATATTTCATACAAGAAAACTCGCATTATTTTGTAACATGAGTTCTACCATGGAAACAATGTGTCTCAAACTTTATGTTCTTCTCCAATCCGCACTAGGCCCGCTTGGTGGATTACAGCCCACTCTCAAGAGGTCTAAGGGGAGGTCTAAGGTCCCACTGCTAGGACTTAGACCTCAGACCCTAAGTCCTAGCAGTGGGAACGTTACAGGTTGATTATGCTTCTGTTTCAATATTACAAGTGCCACATCCAAACAAGTGTTTTAATAAATAGTCCATAGTCAGTCCACTATCGGTGACGCGACCAGCGATTAAAGGACGCAGTAACGACCGCTTGCGATAAAAACTGATAACTAATCTCATTCTTAGTCAACTAGTGGTCTCACTAGTTTGTTTCTTACATCCGTGTACAGTTCACTCTAATCAGTACGATTTAAAATTTAAAATTATCGATTTTACAAACAAAATCCATTCAAATCTACCAAAGTTCTTATTTTAAAAAACGTTGTCTAAAAAAATAAAACTTAAAGTCAAATCCATAAATAAACATTCTAAATTCAAAACCGATTTGTATTTACAACATGCCATAACTTTAAAATTTTAAGCGTCTAAGATTTAAAAGCAAAATTCAAATCAAATAAAGAATGCGTGTCCGTTTCAATTTGTGACAAAATTACGTAGTGGCCAGTGTTTTTAAATGAGACGTCTATAATTTAACATGTTATTACAATCCCGTTAGATTCTGAATGAAAATCTGAATGCGTATAACGTTTTTACGATATTATAAAAAGTCGCTACTTAGTTGCATAACAGATAATGTGTTAATACGTTACAAATAGCAGTTAATAGATCGAAATTTTCGTATGAATGAGTGATTCAGTGTTGGAAACGATGCGCAGGAGTATGCATGTTGCTAAGATTGCGCGTTTAGTGTAGTTCAGTGCCAGTGATAAAAATGAGTGTTCCTAATTTAAGTGTTGATCAAATTACAGGTAATATTTGGTGTTTTTTTTTTCTGTCTACGTTTACCAGTTTTTTTATGCTAAGGTATGATGTAATGTTAGTTTTAACGTGTTTCTGCAGTGTGTTTAGGTTTTATAAGAAGTGTTTTTAAACAATCTTGTGGTCTTATATTCTGTAGAATGAAGAGTAAAGATATCTTACTAAGTTGAGTCTGGTTATAAAACTGACCATTCTCACTATGAGAACTACTTAATGATTTTTCCGCACATTTTTTATTTTTTTCGATAACTCCCAGTTATAGGGTTCCGTACCCGAAGGGTTATAATTATCTACTAAGCCTCCGCTGTATATTCGTCCGTCTGTCAGTCCATCTGTCAGCAGGATGTATCTCATAAACCGTAAAAGGTAGAGAGTTGAAATTTTCACAGAATATGTTTCTATTACCGCTACGATAACAAATAAACTTAAAAATTAAAGAGGGTACTTCTAAAATAAACGTTTCAAAACACTCCCTCTCGCCCCACAGACCGGGAGGAATTATTTGTTGACTTCCAACCTCAACAAAATGCAACATGACAACCACTTCAGATAACAACTATTTAAATTACAAACAAATATGGCGTCACTTATCTATGGCTGTAATTACCCAGACTCATTACTGGTTCAACAAATTTTTTTAACTTCACACGAACAAAACAATTAAAAACTATCCATTGCTCTTTTTGTGTAGAAAAGGTCAAGAAAAGTGCTAACAATAACGGCAATGGGTGATGTTCTTTTAGTTGTTGGTAGAAAATGTTCGGTAGTGTTGTATTAGTTTACGAAGTCAGTAACCCCTTTTCTGTTCTTTCTCTAATTTTTTTCTTCATTGCTCTTTTTGTATAGAAAAGGTCAGGGAAAGTACTAACAATAAAGGCAATGGATGATGTTCTTTTAGCTGTTAGAAAAAGTTCAGTAGAGTTTTTTTTTAAGGTGGTGGTGTGTTTACGAAGTGAGTAACCCTTTTTCTGTTATTTCTCTAATTTTCTTCTTCATTGCTTTTTTTTGTATAGAAAAGGTCAGAGAAAGTACTAACAATAAAGGCAATGGATGATGTTCTTTTAGTTGTTAAAAAAAGTTTGGTAGAGTTTTTTTAGTTTACGAAGTAAGTAACCCCACCGTAGGCGCGGGCTTCACCCGGAGGACACGGTGGAGCACACGGTGGAAGTGTGCCCCGCTTGGGAAGAGCAACGCCGTGTCCTCGTGGAAGCGATCGGCGGCGGTGATCTCTCGCGCCGGGCCTTGGTACAGGCCATGGTCCGGAGCGAGGAGGAGTGGCAGGCGGTCGCCTCCTTCTGCGAAGCAGTAATGCTAGCAAAGGAGGCAGCCGATCGCGTGAGGCAACGGTCCTCACGCCCCAACCGCGCGGGCTTGTGGACGGCGAGCAATGGGTGGGTCGCCGTCCGACCGTCCGGTAACCGTCCGGACCGAGCCCATGTCGTCGATGGAGCGTACTGTTTCACGCGCGCCTCAAGGAGATGTCAGCAATTGTAGAGGCCATCAGGGTCGAAGCCTACTGGGGCCAAGGGTCTGATTCTGAAAGGAAGACTCGGCCCTGGTACGAAAGGCAACGAAGGAACAGGAGTGGGTTTTTAGTCAGTAAAAGTCTGACACTATCTCACGCTCCGCCCAAGAGCGAGGGATGTCATAAGATGATTTTCCCACCGAAAAAAAAAAAAAAAAAACCGTAGGCGCGGGCTTGCGGACAGCGAGCAATGGGCAGCTCACTGTCCGACTGTCCGGAAACCGTCCGGACCGAGCCCAAGTCGTCGACGGCGCGTATTTCCACGCGCGCCTCAGGGAGATGTCAGCAAATCGTAGGGGCCCAGCAAGGTCGAAGCCTACTGGGGCCAAGTGAAACCCGGGGCCCTGGGACGAAGGCAAAGAACGAAAAGGAGTGGGTTTTTAGACAGTAAAAATCTGACACTATCTCTCGCTCCGCCCAAGAGAGGGATTTGTCATTAGATGATTTTGCCAACTAAAAAAAAAAGTAAGTAAGTAACCCCTTTTCTGTTATTTCTCTAATTTGCTTTTTCATAAAGCAACTTTTATTTACTCCATTCTTTATGTAATAGACTTTTCTTGGTATTCACAATGTCTTTGTTTTATACTTCGGCACAGAGGTTGAGCGATTGGCTAATATTCTGTGTGTCACAGTTTCGATTCCCACACAGAATAAATATTTGTAAGGCCTGCAAATAGAGGTCCCGGTTCTAAGTGCTAGTTGTTTGTGAATTTACTTTCATGTTTATGAACGCAACCACATAACACATGAACACATATAAATAATTAATAACGAAGCGATGAAAACAATGTCTTATGTTATGAGTTGAGAAATCATTAAATATTTACCCCTCCTGCCCTGAGTAGAGCGAGAGGAAGAGTCAGACTTTTACTGACTAAAATCCACCTGCGTCCCTTCAGTCACCCTTTGTTTTCCAGGCCACGGTAACTCCTCCAAACAAACATATAGGATGGTTTTCCAACAACTTTTCATTGCCTTTAACCGGAAAACAACATGGCACACGTAATTGTCCAAGTTTATTCAAAATCCATTAATAGAGCCGGCTTCCCGAACAGCTGTTAAGTATAATATAAACCACGTTTACTACGAACTCGTATGTGGATAGCAAATCAAAACATTGGCAATCTTTTGATGTTCAGTTCATTTCGTACGGATGAAGTTTTTCAAACATCTTTCTAAAAATTGCGTAAAGTTAAAAATAGTTGTTTTTTTTTTGTTATTGATTAAAAAGACGGGCATTTTTTTTTTAAACTAGTGCTTGACTGCGGTCCCACCTGATGGTAACCAGTGATGCGATCGTTGATGGTAAAGAGCACTAGTTTATTAAGAGCCTATTCACTCTAGCCTTGAAGACACCTAAATTATAATCGTGTATGAAAAATTACATAGTGGGAAGAAGCTTACAATCATCACATAATTATTCAATTACCATAGATTTTACCCATTTTTTTTTAAAATTAATGACTCAAGATAAGATGGCTGGATTGTGTGACGAGTGATATGAAGGAAAAAGGAGTTATTGATAGCCGGAAGGGTAATAGGACAAATTCAAAGAAAAAAAAAACATCTGAGCACCATTATACCGAGATCACGCCTGTTTCAATGATTCCACATTTTGCTCAGCTGTACAGACACTTTTTACAGAAAACTACACCAATTTTAAATCACAATATCCACTAGAAATCAATTAGCGGATAATTAGAAGTCACTAAAGTGAAAAAATTGAGCCTAAAACCCTAGGTCAATACTGTTGACATAAAAAGCAGAAAAACAGGTTCAGCACAAACAACAAATAATTTACTCCATTGAATTTGCGTTGCATTGAATTCGAGGCTTTTTGTCTTTTTTTTTTAAATAGGGTCTGTTTTACTATAACAGCTAGTTCCTTAATTGTTTACGAATCAAGGTTAACATTGACAAAGCGCAAATTATTTTTGGATTTGATATTCAAACTTTACTCACGTTATTTTGCAGTGTCAGGTTCTATGTTTATTAGAAATGATTTTAGCATAAAGCATAGCATAATCAGCCTTTTAATGTTCCCACTGCTGGGACTCAATCCACCACGCGTGCCCAGTGCGGGTTGATGAATGTCACATTATGTCTTCCAATTAATATTTTTTTAATGAGTTATAATTATCAAAATCATCAATACAACCATCTCAGTTCAGTTATTCCTATTGAATGAATTTTTCATGAAATAGTCATTCAAAAGGGTTAGATGATCTTGAGAGGTTGTATTGATAAACTTAAGTGATTAACATGTCGTAAATTAAAAAACGTATTTAGTTTTGCGGTCGTAAATCATATTTTTAACCAACTTCCAAAAAAAGGAGGAGGTCATCAATTCAGTTGTATTTTTTTTTATTATTTTTTTATGTTTGTTACATCAGAACTCCGTCGTTTATGGACCGATTTGCAAAAATTTTTTCTCCCCTTAAAGGATATGCTTCCAAATTGGTCCCATTTTACACTAACCTGCAAAATGCAAAAAAACTTAAGTAAATTTGAATTTTGCGGGTTACTATGGCGCTTTCACCTTAAGAATTAAAGGTATGTCATTTTCACGTAAGAAAAAAAAAGTTCTGAAAACTTACTTATTTTTAGTGTTACTTAGCTTAGCTTTCAGCCTTTTAATGTTCCCACTGCTGGGACTCAGGCCTCCTCTTTATTAGTGTTACTTACTGTTTAATATAAAATATTGTACAAGACTAAGCATACACACATCCAATAGTCTTTTACCTACCCCAGGAAAAAATCGTGTAATTATGTAGGGACATACATTTTTATTTCCCCAACATATTCCTATATATTTTCCATACTCAATAAGGCGCCACCCATATTTATATAACTAAATAATATCTGACTATGCGTGTGGTCTCCAATGATTGGTAATATTTACTAGTAATCGTCTATCTGACGTCACTAAACCAATAAACACTCGACTACCGGTAGAATCAATGCACAATACTGAGATAACATACGCTATCTAGGTAGTACCGTAACTAAGTCGATGCCGGCGGTGCCCAGGTACAATGCGTTCCAAATAAGACTATGGTCGGTTGCCATGTTGTGACGTCACGTTATAAATGTCTGACTGTCAAATCGAAAGAAATTGGGCAAAATTTAAGAACTCAGAAATTAGCAAAATTTAAGAACTGTATTCTGATTAAACCTTTTTCGTTCACAGTTCGTAAATAAATTAAATTTTAAAAATTTCTTGTTTTGCTCACCCTATAATTCTTCGATTTGACAGTATGACGTGACGTTACAACATGGCAATCAATCCTATTCTTATTTGGAACGCATTGTACATGGCGCAGGCCCTGAAGAGGGGCAGAAATTATCAAACCTGGGCCAAGTTTTATATAGTAATCATGCTTCGTAGTTAGTAGCTTACGTAGACATACACTACTATCCATTCTTCTTCTTTTCGTGTCGACTTACACAACTATTTTTTTTTTCTGATCAGTATTTAGCAATCTGCACAGCTCTGTTATTGGCCTCGCATAGATCCTGAAAAGTACAGGTAGTTGTGCAGGCTGGGCAGCATAGCAGGTGACGCATGTCCTGTGTAGCGGTTTCACACTGGCACTATGTTAGAGATGGGTCGAGGAAGCCCCATTTGGCCAGAAATTAACTATCCACTACATATTTATCAAGTACATAATACAGTTGTAGACACGCCCTTCCAGAATTGCCGATGATTGATTCTGTAGGCGCTCAGGACTCCAGTACCCACAAGAAGTAAACAGAGGGTTGATGGTGGTGGGTGGTGTATTTGAGGCATCATGTCACGCGTATTTTTATATCTAAGTAGTAATTTTTCTTTTTATCCGATCCGGGTAAGATTAAAACATTTTTTTAAGGGGGCAGTTAAAGAAGCTCGCACCGGGCGTTTAAAAGACTTGTTACGGCACTGTATCTAGGTAATACCGGTAACTATAAAACTAACACGTGGCAAATTATTATTAATTTTATGCATTATTCTGTATATTTTCCTAGAACGTTAAGTATCATAGAGTACCAGTGTTCTATGGATATGAATAACTAGTGGGTACCTGGCAGGTGCTCACAAAAAGGGCAACAAGAGCAGGAAGATGATATTGGTAGGAAGATGTTCCTGTCATTATCATATTCCTGCCCTTGTTTCATGTTACTTGGCTTCAGTGCAACACGTTTTTTTTTTCTTCCATTCTGTCTTATCACGTGACAACTAACTCCCTTTTCATTCATGTCACTCCTCACACTATCCATCTACATGTATAATACTCATAACTCTTTTAGTAACATGCGTTTTCACCAGATATCAAACCAGCATTTAAATAATAAAACATCAATGCGATATTGATGCTACCAAATTATGACCGTATCTTTCTGCAAGAAAAATCGCTTACAAGTCATTATTTTCAACACACCTTACACACTACAAATTATCAGTAATAATTCCATCTTTCATCACAACCAAAAAAATACAGTTAAGGCCCTAGTTCCCGAACAGTGCTATAAAACAGAGGTTTTCTGAAGCCCTACTTCTCGGTAACGGCTAGGTCAATAGGTTTGAAAAAAGAAATATTATCGATTCAATATAACATTATCATGATCATAAGAGCAGTGGTGGCCGAGTGGCAACGGCTCCGACTTACGAGTTTTACGAGCATTTATCATATCATATTCAGCCTTTTTAATGTTCCCACTGCTGGGACTCAGGCCTCCTCTCTTTAGGAGAGGGAATGGGCCGTAATCCACCACGCGGGCCCAGTGCGGGTTGGTGGATGTCATATGTCTTCGAATTTTTGGTTCTAGGACATGCCGGTTTCCTCACGATGTTTTCCTTCACCGTTTTGAGAGCAGTGGTGATGAAATAAATTACACAAAGTAATGCCGCCTGGCTGGGTTTGAACCCGCGACCTACAATTCGTAAGTCGGGGCCGTTACCACTCAGCCACCACTGCTCTCTTACGAGCATGATTTTGTGTAATTTAGTTCATCACCACAGCTCTCAAAATGGTGAATGAAAACATCGTGAGAAAACTAACAAAAATTCGAAGACATGTGACATCCATCAACCCGCACTGGGCCCGTATGGTGGATTACGGCCCATTCCCTCTCCTACAGAGGAGGCTTGAGTCCCAGAAGTGGGAACATTATAAGGCCGACTATGCTATGTTTTTTTTCGTATGACTAATACTTTTTTAGCAAAAAAACATTAACAACATGATATTTTGTCGCTAGTTTTCCTACCCATTTATGAACTTCAGTAATATGTTTACACAAAAAATTGCTGGTTAAGTGTTTTTCAGAATGTACATAGCATATTATAAATCAATCAATATTTCGCAAAGAACATGGTTTTTAAGGTCAGCAGGGCTCTATGCGGGCGCACGCAGTACGAGTATGTGTGTGCATTCAACTCTGGCCAGATGATAAAGGGACTATACACCTTAAAATGATTAAATGTTACGATTTTTCATCCACCCAAATACAATTTCATCGTAATAAGATCGGTTTCTTTCGACGTATCTTGTAACAAATTATTTAAAACAAAAGAATGTTGTCCCAATCCCTTATTATTGGGACGTAAACGGTCATTTGTCTCGCTGTCAACGCTACTCCGGTGGCCGATAGGATACGTTTGTACTGTCGGCAAAGTTGATCAGTGTATAGGTACCTAAGTAAAGTAGTAAATAGGGAAGAACAGTGGTATTACTTTGTGTAATTTATTTAATCACCGCTGCTCTCAAAACGGTGAAGGAAAACATCGTGAAAAAACCGACATGTGCTAGAAACGAAAATTCGAAGACATGTGACAAGCCATCAATCCGCACTTGGCCCGCGTGCTGAATAACGGCTTCCGAGTTCCTTCTTCCTGAGAGGAGGTCTAAGTCCCAGCAGTGGGAACATTATAAGGCTGATTATGCTATAGGCACCTAATTGTGGCTGCATTTATGCTATATGCACCTAATTATGGCTGGATTTATGCCATAGGCACCTAATTGTGGCTGCATTTATGCTATAGGCACCTAATTGTGGCTGCATTTATGCTATAGGCACCTAACTGTGGCTGCACTTAATTTCAGTTGTCTGCATGAGCGAAGCGGACAACTGTGATTGCACTGTGAAGCATTGGAATATTCCAAGTTTAAAAATTCAAATTCTTTCGGATTCGCTCGCTTAGTGCCGATACCGGCAATATTTTTTTCAATACACTTACTCGAAAATCCATTCTTATCCCTACCACTTTTAGACACGCAATTTACTGTTATCCACACTAGTGCAGAAAAGTGCGTGTTTATTGTATTGGGCTGGGCGCCGCGCAGCTCCCACGACTCACCAGTCAAAACCCGTTTCTTTATTTCTTCGAAAGTTTATTTAAAAACATCGTTTGATACACGTGAAAAGTCACGGCAGCACTCGGCTCCATAACACTCTCGCCCGCGGCTCGGGCGAATTCCGCCTCAATTGCAATGACAAAGTTTCTCCACCTTTACCAAACTGCTATTTTGGAATGGACGTTAAACTACCAAAGCTGAAATTTTCATCATAAAGCTATTCAAGCATTCTAATGACAGCTTCTGATTGACTTACTCTCGTTACTTATGCTAATATTTAAACTATTTTGTCGTCAGTACAACACAGATATCACAAATCATATGTTTAAAAGGGCCTTTGAAAAATCGATCCGCACTTTGCCACTATCCTCTAAGGTAATGGGGTCGAGAGATAAAAATAAATTGATGCGGCATTAATACTCAGTGCACGTACATTTTCAATATCGAAAGACATTTTTAGAAACGTTAGGTTTTAACGCTTGATCCAATTTAGAGCCAGAGTAATTTTACAGATTGAATTTCTAAAAAAAGACGTCTGTGTAACTTGTAATATATAGGTATGTGTATTGTATATACATAAAACAAAGTCGTGTTAGTTACACAATTTATAATTCAAGAACGGCTGGATCGATTTTAATTGTCTTTGCTTTGTTGAGTTGGTCTTCATCCCGTATATGAAAATAACTATTAAAATATTGGAAACAGGTCAAAAAATATATCCAAATACACCGAAAAATAACAGGAACTGTCAAATATATTCGTCTCAGTCATTCCATCGTTCGCTGGCTAATAGGCGGCACGAAGTTCGCCGGGTCAGCTAGTATACAATATTACTAGAATTTTGAGTATTTTCGCATCGATATAATTAAATAGATTTGTTGACACTACTGTTACAGTTATAGATATATAGAAGCAGGTAGGTATTTGTCAACACCGACCACGTCTACAAAATAATGTCTCCTTTCTTCCTACAATAAGTAGGTAAATACATTATTCTTTCTAGAGTAACGAGACTACTAACCAAACAAAAAATCGTTACGCATACTTGCACACTCCACCAAAACATAATCACTCACTAACTCCAACTACCGCATCCATGCATTTCTTTAATCGGGTAACCCGTTACCCGCTTTTCTCTCCATTATTTAGGCATTTGTACCCGTCACGTTCACAATGCCGCTGATTTTACTACAGTAAGACAGTTCTTACACGACCATTTAACTTCGACCTCTGACGCCTAGTACAACTTGATTGATACCACTAACAATTTGTTAAGGGTCGAGAGGCCAAGTACACTGGTTCTTACACATTAATATTTATTAGTGAAAGCCTTCTAGTTGTTTGCTTTTTTTTTACGGTATTTTAACTAGTTGTGTGAGAGTCAATTAGTATTGTAATGCTACTGAGTAATGAGTGATCTAATTACGTCAAGTCAGAACGGAAATTCATGAAATAACTTTCCGCTAAGAAACACCTAGAACAGCGCACCTACCTTTTTTGAGGTGGGAAATTATCTAATTACTTCTCTCGCACTAGGGTGGAACGAGAGGGCGTGTCAGATTTTTACCCACCTGTATCCTTCAGTTGCCTTTCGCAGCCCTAGCAGGCTTCGATACTACTGGGCCCTTTCAATTTTGTCTCTCACCTAACGGTGTGAGACCCCCAGGTTGAAGCTACCAGGAAACACAAGAATATGTAAAGAAGTTCCCTGAGATAGGGGAGCGACCTTCAGCACTGTGGGAGCACACATCAAGACTCTGGACGGCTACTAAGTAATTCTAAGATAAAAAAACTCAATAACACTTTGAAAAAACCGGAAATCGAATGCTGACCTCAGGGTCAGCAGTACCACTAGACCCGAATCGAGGCTTTTGAAACTGGACAAATAAATCAATTTAAACTCTAGTGTTAATTTCCTGTTAAAAGATATTGAATGTCAACAGCCGGGAAATTCGGATTTCCGGGTAAACAAGATTGTTTTTATCTAATCAGCATTAAGTTTGAGTTCTACAAACTGTGAAGAGATTCCATTCCATAGATTGTGAGCGTGTGTGTAATTTTGATAATGTTGACATTATAAAAAATAAAAAAAATAAAAATAATTATAATTTTATTTTTATTTTTATTTTTATTTATAATTATAAATAAAAATAATTAGCATCACTATTTTGTATGCCTTTCGTCGGAACATAGGTTGGACCAAACATTTTATACAAGATCATAAAACACTAACAGGGCGCACCTGTGTTCACAAAATGAATAAATGAGTTTTAATTTGTGTTTATATGTTTATTGATTCTTCGTGCTCGAACGTCTAAACGAATTTCGATGAAATTTGGCACATAGGTAGACCTTTTCCTGACATAGGGTACTTTAATTCTCGGGAGTATGCTTCTTTAGAATAATTTCCCACTTTTACGCGGCCAAAGATGCGTTAGTACGGGCTGGCAGGAGACACCCAACAACTTGATACTGCAAAAAAATGCAAATAACCTTGAAAATTTGAGTTTCGCGGACTACCCTGGCGATTTAAACAAAACACTCTTTAAAAATGTAGGTAGATAAGTAATCCGATAATTTTTATGATTATATAACTTCTGAAAGACTGATGGAAAGGGCTATGCTCGAAGTTTCCTTGCGTGATCGAATCAGGAACGAAGATATTCACAGAAGAACCAAAGTTACCGATATAGCCCGAAGAATCGCCAAACTTAGGAGGCAGTGGCGACCGTGTGTGAGACGCAGCGTTGGAAGGCCTCCTACAAGGTGGACCGATGATCTAGTGAGAGTTACGGGAATCCGATGGATGTGTGACGCACAGGACCGTTCATTGTGACGACACTTGGTGTAAGCCTTGTCCAACAGTGATACACTTCATTTCAGCCGAAAGACGTCCACTGAACTCATACATCTGAAGCATAATCTTTTTATGCTTCAGATGATGAAACGTCAGAAGCATGAAAATATTAGCTAGTTTCGCTACTGGTCAATATAAAAAACCTATTTTACTTCCTATAATTGTAGTGAAACTTCAACGTAGGTACTTATGTACCTACGTCCACAAAACATTTCAAAACCATAAAACGATTTTAAGCCCCAGCTTAAAACCAGTAATAATGCAAAATACAACAGTAAATTATGTACAAAATTAAATAGTACTGCCATTTAGCTGCGAGTTACGACTTTTGGAGCGTGGGACGAACGACTGTTTTTCCATTGTTTCCCCATAAAAAACTCGGTAATAAACTAAGATGAGGCCATAAAAATTCTATTGACTTTCACACTGATGAACTTTCTATAAGACTTAATTATGTAAGATAACCTCTTCTGAATTTATTCAGAAGTTATCGCCAGATGTTAATTCTGAAAGAAATAAAACGACTATTCGTTTTTTAAGGTCAACGCTGTGTTAAGCGGCGCAGGCGGCCGCGCGGGCACCCGTCTCGTGACATCGCGCGTTTCGTGTGCGACGGTCCCCGTAGCGGAAACCAGATTATTACCTGCGCAGTGTCTCTATTTCAACTTTAACGGTGTGCATGTAGTCGTGTCGATGCTCAGTTTAATGTATTATTACGTAGCAAAACGGGCGCGGGCAGCGGCTGCCCGCGACGGAGCACTTTTGTATGGGACCACGCGGGCACCCGCTTAACGCAATGTCGGCCCTTAGATTTCCATGCCTAAGTCAGCAAAAACGAAAGTAGGAGGATCACTTTATCATTTGTCTGTCTGCCAGTTCGTTTGTCCGTTAGTTCGTTTGTCCGTCTGTCAAGACCCTTTTTCTCAGGAACACGTGTAGTTATGGAACTGAAATTAACGTCAAATATTCAGATCTATTACCCCAAGCAGCAGTAAAAACATCAAACTACTAAGTCGACGCAATCTAAAGCATACGGAGCATATTTTGAAAGCACTAGTATATGAAAAAAATTAAAACTGTAAATTTGTAGTTACGTCACAAAAAAAAATTCTTTTGTACGTTTTGGAAAAATCTTCGGGACTCGATTCGGGAATTGAACTATTTACTTAGGTAAAATTGTACGGAACCCTTAGTGCGCGAGTCCGACTCGCACTTAGCCGTTTTTTTATTATTATTGATTGGCTAGCGGTTTACCACTATCTCACCTGATGGTAAGCGATGATGTGGTCGACGATGCAGACGCTCGACTAGAAGTAACATAATGTTCATAAGCTGAAAAATTCTTACTATATGCGTAGTTTTCAATATCTTAATTGTTTTGTTTTGTATTGTTTCAGAGATCGAAGCGGCAGAGGCTTGCAAATGGCTGAGGGCAGCTGGCTTCCCTCAGTATGCGCAGATGTACGAAGGTAAGTGTCTCCATTGTAAAACAATTCCCTTTCGAAGAATAATAACAATATTGATTCAAAATTCATTACACGACAAATTAAAACAGTCATCATCATCATCATCATTTCAGCCGAAAGACGTCCACTGTTGGACATAGGCCTCCCCCAAATGGCGCCATAATGACCGGTCCTGTGCGTCTCGCATCCATCTGATTCCCGCGACCCTCACCAGGTCATCGGTCCACTTTGTGGCAGGCCTTCCAACGCTGCGTCTTCTGGTACATGGTCGCCATTCCAGAACCTTTCCAGCCTCCCGAACAAACCGGATTTCTTTCGAAAAGGCTTCAGCACCGTGGACCACTTACATACGCTGCGGCAGGTTATACAGAAGACTGAGGAGTATAATCAGCCTCTCTGCTTAGCGTTCGTAGACTACGAGAAAGCCTTTGATTCGATCGAGACTTGGGCTGTACTGCAGTCTCTCCAACGGTGCCAGATTGACTATCGGTACATCGAATTAAAACAGTCTTAAATATAAATCTTAATTCTGAGTCTTACGTGCCTGAACTAGGAAATCCCGTGTTTCATGTGAGAAGAGCTAAAAAAATTTAAAATTAAGAAATAATCAAAAGGATTCTATAGTACAATACAAACGTGTAAAAAATCTGTAATGTAGACAAGTTATCTTATACTATTATAATAATATTACCAAAGCTTAACTTCTAGTTTCTTAATTAACAATATACTTAAACTAGGTCAAAAAAAATTGTAGTCTCCTTAGGGATGTGCCCTAACAGGCGTTGTATAGAGGGGGTTCCGGAGTGGTCTTTTAAGAGGTCACGGAGCCCTCTTCCATGTGTTGATGGTGACCACCGGGGTGGTTTTAGTGAGGTAAAAATCCCACACTCCCAGGTCTTTTCCCCAAAACTCTAGGCGCCTTTCTAGGTTTCCCCCGAAAACAAAAAAAAAAGTTCAAATATTGTATAAAAAATTCACTTTAGCACAATCAGTAAATTCTCTGTATCATCGTAGGACATTCTTTGAAGAGCCTCCATAAAAATTCTCTTAAAGTTAACTAGTTACTTAGGAGTTATAAATGTTTGTTTTCAAATATCGTAGTCCTACAGAAAGCTCCTCAACCTCGGGTGTTATATGCTGTCGGGCTATTGTATAGGCAGCGCAGGATTATTGGAAACGCTTTTTGTCCCGACCACCCTCGGATTTCTGTATAAGTACGGTACAATAAAATTTTAATCATACTAGGCGAGCAGAATTTTCACATAAAAACAAAAGAGATTAGTGATAATCCTACCTATGTACTACAGTTTCTCGCGCCGGGCCTTGGTACAGGCCATGGTCCGGAGCGGGGAGGAGTGGCAGGCGGTCGCCTCCTTCTGCGAAGCAGTAATGCTAGCAAAGGAGGCGGCCGATCGCGTGAGGCAGCGGTCCTCACGCCCCAACCGCCGCCGGGATTCCGATCCCGATTTCCGGCCACCGTAGGCGACGGCTTGCGGACGGCGAGCAATGGGTGGCTCGCCGTCCGATCGTCCGGTAACCGTCCGGACCAAGCCCAAGTCGTCGACGGCGCGTATTGTTCCACGCGCACCTCAGGGAGATGTCAGCAAATCGTAGGGGCCCAACAGGGTCGAAGCCTACTGGGGCCACGGGTAGTGTGAAAGTGAAACCCGGGGCCCTGGGACGAAGGCAAGGAAGGAACAGGAGTGGGTTTTTAGTCAGTAAAAGTCTGACACTATTTTCCGCTCCGCCCAAGAGCGGGATTTGTCATAAGATGATTTTCCCACCTAAAAAAAAAAAAACCTATGTACTACAGTTTAGGTAATGTAGGTTTGAAAATTGGCTCTTATTTATTTATAATCTCCAACAAAGGACACACATGTTGTTGTTTCCTAGCTACCCTGAGAAGAAATTCCAAAACAAACTCTTTATGGAGTGCTCCAAAGAGTATAGTAAATATTGGAGTGCTGTGTCAGGTTTGAAATTTGGTTCTTATTTATTTTGAATCTCCAACAAAGAACACACAATTGTACAGAAAATTACAGAGACACAAATCTGAAAACGGCTCCTTAAATGATAAATGTTATTTATTTTGCAAATTGATTTAAAAAAAAAAAACACTTTTATACGTAAATTTTTTCGTCAATTTGAACTAGATAAGGCCGATGTTAGGTTAGGAGCAGTGGTGGCCGAGTGGTAACGGCCCCGACTTACGAGTTGTAGGTTGCGGGTTCAAACCCAGCCAGGCGCATTACTTTGTGTAATTTATTTCATCACCACTGCTCTCAAAACGGTGAAGGAAAACATCGTGAGGAAACCGGCATGTCCTAGAACCAAAAATTCGAAGACATGTGACACATCCACCAACCCGCACTGGGCTCGCGTGGTGGATTACGGCCCATTCCCTCTCCTAGAGAGGAGGCCTGAATCCCAACAGTGGGAACATTATAAGGCCGACTATGCTATGCTATGCTAAGGCCGATGTTTCCCAGCTGACTACCCTGAAAAGAAACACCGAAACAAACTCTTTGACCGCTCTTTCAGTTATAGGAAACCACAGCACGCACATAACGACGACAGCAATAAATTAGCGGCACAGCTATCATCAGTAAGGTTTTCTGGTAGAAGGTTCATGGCGTAGAATTAAAATAACAATTCACTTCACAATCACTTTTATATCATAATCTAATAAAACAATAAATAAATGATGACACTATAGAAATCACCTCATTGTCCTCTTGACTATACATAAGTCCCTGATAAACAAAGTTAACATCTACGTACACCGATGCGACACCGGTACATGGTGGACATGCCACCTATACGCACAAAACGTTTTGGGAACACATTCATTGTGCGTACAGCTAAGGAGTGGAATGCTTTGCCGGAATCTGTGTTTCCTGATGGCTACAACCCGGGAATCTTTAAGTCAAGAGTGAATAGGTTACTTTTAGGTAAGCGCGCTCCATCGTCGACCGCATCGTCGCTTTCCATCAGGTGAGATAGTGGTCAAGCGCGAACCTATCAAGGATAAAAAAAAATCTATTGATTTATTCAGAAATTTAAACACTTTTCATGAATTATGTTCCCTTCAGTCAACAATATTAAAACTACTTTCTCAAGACATAAAAACGTCAAGGACCAAGAAAATATTAACACTTATACTATTAACGTTAAACATAAAATAGCAAAACTGTCTCCACGACCTCTTTCACGCAAATAACGATCTCTCAACTACGTGCTTACTCCACAAGATATAACGTCGTAATGATACTCGAAACTACATAACAACTTTCATCTGAACAAATTCATAATGCATAAAGTAGGGGATCTACTATAACTAAGGTAACTAAACGGTGAAGCTAAGCTTACGAAACTATAATGTGTTCTGTTCCTATAGAGCTAAGCTGTGCGAATAAGATGTTCTATCCATCATCCCCCCCTAAACTTCCAAAGCCTCTTCCATCATCCCACTAGACGTACAGCGTTGCACCAACGTAGGGAAATACATTAATTATTTGTACAGCTATAGAGTTAAATTTTCTACCGGAGTCTGTAAGTAGACGGTGAATAGGTTCTTTCTTAGAGCAGTGGTGGCCGAGTGGTAACGGCCCCGACTTACGAGTTGTAGGTCGCGGGTTCAAACCCAGCCAGGCGCATTACTTTGTGTAATTTATTTAATCAACACTGCTTTTAAAACGGTGAAGGAAAACATCGTGAGGAAAATGGCATATCCTAAAACCGAAAATTCGAAGACATGTGACATTCAGCAATCCGCACTGGGCCCGCGTGGTGGATTACGGCCCATTTCCACTCCTTGAGAGAGGAGGCCTATAGAACATTAAATGGCTGATGTATGTATGTAGGTTACTTCTAAGCAAGCGTTCTCTATCGTCGACTATGCACCAGTCCCCCTAGTCAATTTAAGTTACAATCATTTCGTTTCGATTCTCTTTTCGTCGATCGGCTCGAGTAGGCCACGTCTCCGATTCCTTTATTCTGACGTCATCTCAACGCTCAGTTACGTGGTCAGAACAAAGGAACAGGAGGCGTGGCCGACTCTAGGCAATCAACGAAAAGAGAATCGAAACGAAACAATTGTAACTTGTTTAGGGGAGCAACTAAGATAGAGGTTAAACGCGAGCCTATTAAGATGCGCTGCCAACTCTGCTGCGTACTTTACAAAGTTAGCTACTCGCGTGTCCTTAGCTCACACCATTAATACGCATCTTTAGCATGCATCCATAGCTCGAATTCACTTTTTTTATTGGAGTAGGAAATCATGAAATAACTTCTCCCACTGTATGTAAAGCGAGACACAGTGTCTAAATTTTACTGACCCACCTGTGTTCCTTCAGTTTCCCTTTGCGTTCCAGGGCCAAGGAGACTCTTCTGAACAAACCGGCATAGCTCGAATCCTAAGAAAACATCCATCGTTTTAATTAGTATGGAAAACAACTTGCAACTTTGAAGTCTGTTCTACTAACCCACTGCCCCTTGTGCCACCCTGTTAATTTTAAGTTCCTATTGTAATTTTATTTTTGGTGTGCAATAAAGAGTATATCTATCTATGTATCACAAAGGCTACGCTAAGCTAAGCTATGAAGGACCAGGAATCCTATTGGTTCAAACACATCCATAGCTTCACAGCTTAGCACATCTCTACGGTATTGTTCAGTCAGTAAAAGTCTGACCCTCTTCTCGCTTATTTGATCATTTCCCGCTTAAAAAAAACTAAGCACATCTGCAGTGAAACCGCAGCCTAAAGCAAGGGTGTCCACGAACTCCTTGCCTATTAAGGACTGTCCCAATAACACGCAGTCCCGACCTGTCCCAATGTATCTATTAATCATACTTACCAGTCAATGCGCGGTTTGTCCTACATTTTGAATATGTAAAGGGTGTTTACTAATTCTGGTTATGCTAATATTTAGGTGTTTGGCGCTGTAGTTTTGATTTTGTTTTTTTTTTTTTTATTTTTAAGTTTGAAACTTCTCGCTTATAAATATTTAAATTTTTGAGTAATTTTTACGCTTAACTTGTAATAAAATATTCTGGTTTTAACCAGCGCTTGATTACCATTGAGCCGTTTATCCTTGCAAATTATGTAGGTCAAAATAAATAATTCTGTTTCCAAGGATTTTACTTACCAAGTCTGTTTCAAACTTGCTTCAGCTTTCTGACTGACACAGTCCTTGATAATTCAAAATTGCTGGCATATAGCATAATCAGCCTTTTAATGTTCCCACTGCTGAGACTCAGGGCTCCTCTCTAGGAGAGGGAATGGGCCGTAATCCACCATGCGGGCCCAGTACGGGTTGGTGAATGTCACATGTCTTCGAGTTTTTGGTTCTTGGACATGCCGGTTTCCTCACGATGTTTTCCTTCACCGTTTTGAGAGCAGTGGTGATGAAATAAATTACACAAAGTAATGCGCCTGGCACTCGTAAGTAGGAGCCGTTAAGATTCGGCCACAACTGCTCGAAAAAAAAAAACAAGTGTGCTTGAAAGTGGTTTAATTGTAAAATCGATCTGATCATGGTTCACAAGCTTAGTCAAGAATTCACTCAAGACAACGAGATTTGGAAGGGGAACAGAGAGGTCTTTACACAGCAGTCGGAAGAAGGCTAAGCAAAAAAAATTGCAAATGATTTTTTGAGTTTGATTATTTCTACAAAATATCGGAACTCCAAAGTTTTCTGTAACCAAATTACGACAGTTAAACTAATTGTGGTTCTAAGACCGGCGGCCTGCAGGCGCAGGGGACCATCACCGGACACTGACACTGAATAAGCACCTCCACACAATAGGCATCACAGACCGTCCCCTGTGCAGAGCATGTTTGGAGGGGGAGGAGACAATTGCACATGTGTTCCTAGACTGCACAGGTGTCACTGAAATACGCACACGAACCTTAGGATCCCCAAACTCCCTTATTGATGCCCTGAAAAACCTAAGAGGCCTAATCTGTTTTTGGAGAGAGGTGGGCTGGTTGGAATGAGCCCACCTAAGGTTATGTCCACCATGGCCCACGTACAATAGTCCACATAGGACTAAGTGCGGAAATCATACCTAAATAGATAGATAGATAGATTCTGAGACCATGTCCTCCGTAATAAGCCAACAAAACCCGTGACACATTTTTCACGCACCCTGTAGGTACCACTGAGCCGGTAACGAAGCTCAGCTGGCCAGATGAAGGCAAATCCTACTCAATTGATCGCTATTCTTACGTTTATTAATGAAGGAATTAAGTGGATATACCTCTTACTATACCAAGACCAACCTGATAGCGGATTTAGTGGTCTATAAGAGTAAAAGACTTCAGGAGGTTGTGGCTAAGTAACTAATCTTAAAGTCACCCAAAGGGCAATGGAAAGGGCTATGCTCGGAGTTTTCTTGCGTGATCAGGAATGAGGATATCCGCAGGAGAACCAAGGTCACCGACATAGCACGAAGAATCGCCAAACTTAAGTGGCAATGGGCAGGGCACATTGCTCGCAGAACGGATGACCGTTGGGCCTCAAAGGTTCTGGAATGGCAACCACGTATCGGAACTATCGGAAGATGTAGCGTTGGAAGGCCTCCTACAAGGTGGACCGATGACTTGGTAACGGTTGCGGGAGTCCGATGGATGCGAGACGAACAAGACCGTTCATTGTGACACTTGGGGGAGGCATATGTCCAGCAGTGGACGTCTTTCGGATGAAATGATGATGATGATGAACTAATAACAGTCACTTGAGACAGGATAGGGTACATCGCAGAATGGTCATTGGGGCCGAAAGGTTCTGGCGTAACGAAAGACGCAGCATTGGAAGGCCTCCCACAGGGTGGACCGATAACCTGGTGAGGGTCATCGGAATCCAATGGATGCGAGACGCACAGGATCGTTCATTGTGGCGACACTTTGGGGAGGTCTATGTCCTACTGTGGACGTCTATCTGCTGAAATGATGGTGATGACTTGAGTCAATCATCAAGGTTATGCTTCATTTGCCGAAGTCGTTCTATGGAAAGGAAACCATCTCAGAATAACATATCGAGATTCAATGATGACTCCAACATTACACTCATTGGCCACAAAGACGTACAACATAACTGAAAAATTGAGATCTTGTCATAGAAAATATTAAAAAAGTATAATGTTACTGCATTGGATTAATATTTTATATTTCTTTATAAATTATGTGATAAATTGCGTTAGTGAACCCTTAATGAACAGAAAATGATTATGAGGATATATTTATTCAAAATTAAAAATGCTTTTCTGTAAAATAATTCTTTTTGAATTATGTCATCCTTGTCACAAATGAGCCATTACTTAAAAAAAAACTTTCGATATATTCGAAAAAAGTTCGATATATTCCCCCTCTACTTTCAGTCAGTCATCGACTACACGTATAAACAAAGCAATTTTACTTGTTACGACGGTTCTGCTGCGATCCTATGAGGAGTTCTGTTCCATATCTTCGAAGTTCATGATCAGATCATAACAATATTTCTATGGGACCAACTCGGAAGCATAACCATTCAATCAAAAAAAAATTTTTCAAAATCGGTCTACAGTTGATCGAGAAATCGGTGAACATACATAAAAAAAAAAAAAAACATACATTCAACCGAACATATAACCTCCTCCTTTTTGAAGTCGGTTAAAAATAGGTATTCTCTACAAATAAATATATATTAATTTGTTTTGAAACTAATTAAATACTTACTAAAAAAATTAAAATAAAAAAAGTAACTGATTAAAACTATTTATAATACAGTAACTAAAATATGGCGTCAAAAAATTTCTCCGCACGCTGTCGACTGAAACTGTGCCCAAAGATTGGCGGTATTGCCACAGTGTATGGCAATGCCACCAACAATACAATGCAATTCTCTGAAAGAGATAAAAGCCAACCCATGGGTCGCGCGAATTTTAAATTCTACAAAAATAATAAAGACAATTCACTCGATAATTCACAGGACAAAAAAAAACTAAATTGCGAGAACTTTTCCTATCTAACATTTTCGTGATATCTTCATTTCGTATTCTGTCTACAGCATTCAATTTGAAGTGACAGGTCTCGTTCTGTCCTTAAGGATCTTTCAGTTTCGAATTACGTCACGTAATCTTTTCTCTTACGGTTTCATTCACACTCAATTTGTATCTTAGTTCCTATTCTGGTCGTGTTTGACCCAAACTCTGTTACCAGAAGCTGGTCCTTAGAACCGTTGTGTAAAAGGGTTGCAGATTGTTTCGTAGTAGTTTTATTTTTAGATTTGTCTGTAGTCTTTTTATCAGTTTAGACTTATCATTCTCTACCACCTACATATTAATAAATGACAATGGGCAGGGCACATTGCTCGCACAACAGATGGCCGATGATGCCAAAAGGTTCTGGTGAGGCGACTGTGTACCGAAACAGGCAGTGTTTGTAAGCGTCCCTAAAAGTGGACACATACAGAACTGAGGGCTTAAGCAAGTTGGTAATCTACAATCGTTAACGCTAGTAGAAAACTTCAAATTTATGGGAATGACGTCATCTCAACGCACAGTCACGTGGTCAGAACAAAAAATCGGAGGCGTTACCGAGTGTAGAAAGACATTCGAAACGAAACAGCCGCCCTAGCCAAGTTACGATCGTTTCGTTTGCGTCGAACGCACGCTTCCGATTCCTTTGTCCTGACGCCAACTCAACGCTCAGTCATGTGGTCAGAACAAAGGAATTGGAGGCGTGGCCTACTCGAGGCGTTCGACGCAAACGAAACGATCGTAACTTGGCTAGGGGGGCAGTCGTAACTTGGCTAGGCCTGCTGGTCTTTATAGCGACACTCGGGGCGGTCTATGTCCAGTACTGGATGTCTTTCAGCTGAAATGATGATGAAGAGATTTAATAAGGAAAATAGTATTAAGGATAATATTGCTTGTCATATCCACAATATTCCCATCCCATATTACATTTACGCTGACAATATAAAGTAAATTATCCTTTAATAGGAGCAAAAGGTCCAAACGCTTGCTCTCTTCTTTGAGACGTAAATATTTCATTATGAAGCCGAGGTAGATATCCATTCTCCAAATATGGTATCTAGAGACGGATTTGTTTTTTTTTTGTACGAATATGACCTGCGGGTTATGAATAATAAAATTAGATGGGGTTTTAAAGGACTTCGTCTCGTCTTTTGTTTTTTTTTTCGTTTGTTTTGTTGTTAGTCAACATTGATTTCATGTGATAAATTTCTTGCCTATTGGGGCTTAGTGACTCAATTGTTGGAAAAAAAATTGTATATTATGTAGGTATATATTTTTCAATACACTTACTCGAAAACCCGCTCTTTCCCACCGCTTTTAGGCACGCAATAAGACTGTTTTCCGCACTAGTGCAGAAAAGTGCCCATCTCTCCCCCACCACAATTTTATCGTATCAGGCTGGGCGCGTGTCGACCACCACCAGTCGCCGGTCAACCCCCGTTTATTCATTTCGTAAGTGTATAGAAAAAAGTCGTTTGATACACGTGCAAATTTGTCACTGCAGCCCTCGGCTCCGTAACACACTCGCCTACGGCTCGTGCGTATTCCGCCTCGGTTGCAATGACAAACTTTCTGCACTTGTATCAAAACGTACTATTTTATTGCAAGTAAGGATGTGTAGGTAAAATATAAAAACGTAAAGCGTCATATTGTCATCATCATCATAATTTCAACCGAAAGACGTCCACTGTTGGACATAGACCTCCCCCAAGCGTTGCCATAACGACCGGTCCAGTGCCTATCGTATCCATCAGATTCCCGCGACCCTAACCAGGTCATCGGTCCACCTTGTGGGAGGCCTTCCAACGCTGCGTCTTCCGGTAGGTGGTCGCCACTCTAGAACCTTACATCCCCATCGACCATCTGTTCTGCGAGCAATATACTCTGCCCACTGTCATTTAAGTTTGCCGACTCTTTGGGCTATGCTGGTAATCTTGGTTCTCATACGGATATCTTCATGGCGATCACTCAAGGAAACTCTGAGCAGCTTGATAGCCCTTTTCATTGCCCTTTAGGGTGACTTTAAGCTTTCTGATAATGATGTCATATCATCACACAAAAATGTAAGTTCCTCGATAAAAATAAAAAAAAAACTGGGCAACTGCGAGTCGGACTCGCTTACAGAGGGTTCCGTAAAAACTTACTTAACGGCAGTATCTTTTTTTTGCTTAATTTAGAAGTTTCACCAAGGGACCGCTAACCTGAGTATATTGTTTTAATTTCAACTCGATACCTCTACGCTTTTACGAGATAAAGGGTCTTGACAGACAAACAGACAGACGGACAACAAAGTGATCCTATAAGGGTTCCGTTTTTTCCTTTTGTGGTACGGAACCCTAAAAGCTCTTTAAACACACTTTACTAATCGTCCGCCTCCATTACTCTCACAATATTTTTTCTCAAAAACATAATTACTTATGATACAATTTACAGCTTGCACCAGCATTGCAACTTCTACTTTGTGTTGTAGCAAATAAGGGTGATTTTCCTTTGTATACGTTTTTAAAGTTTTATGACAAACCAGGGACCGTTTTCGGTTAAGGTATAAGGTTACGCTACCGGTATTAAAAACCGGTACCGCTTTATTTTAAAGGTACACCGAAACCGGTTAAGATTTGCGGTTACGCTACCGGTATAAAATAACGATAGCGCTATTTTTTTTAGGTACCGCTATACCTTTATTTAACCTTTACTCTACCGAAATAATTCCGGTACCGAAATTATTTCTCGTGCGAGTACCTACGATATATGCGACGTTGCCAGCTCTCGCGATAAGTGTATTGCGATTGGCGTAAAGAGCGCGCCGCGCGTTCTATTCCCGCCGTCGTGCTGCAGTAGATGGGCGGATTTAAAAAAAAGTGTACATTAGGAATTCACGGTGTCCCTAAAGTTTAGATTTTTTTTCTACTTACACCATTACAATACACTAATATTTTTTAATATCACTTGATTAAGGATATGTTTAGAAGCATTTCTGTATTTTTATTATTGGTTTTTCGTTTACCTTTAATTTTTCAGTCCAATTACTAATAAGCCGGGTTTCGCCATGTCCCATCGTCAAGTAGTCATTTAAAAAGTAGTATAACAATTTAGTTATTAGTATGTAGATTGATTTAATAACAGTATTAGACGGCTTAAATTATACACTTCTGAAAAATCTATACAACAATTCATCAAAATAACAACTTCATTTTAAATTATTTTTTAAACTAAAGTCCGAGAATTTAACCGGGTGGAATTTTCCACTGAGTAACACGAGTCTAATAGTTTGAACAAAGTATTACTTTTTTTTTTAATTGGTATAAACTAGTGCTTGACTGCGATCCCACCTGATGGTAAGTAGTAATGCAATCGTTGATGGTGTGGCGCACTAATTTATTGAGAGTCTATTCACTCGAGCCTTGAAGAGACCCAAATTATAATCGGACGGGAAAACCGCAGCAGGCAAATTATTCCAGTCCCTCGATGTACGCGGTATAAACGACGAGGTGAAACGCTTGGTCCGGACCGTAGAGGTTTCAACAACGTAAGGGTGGATACTCGCCGTTCCTCGGCTTGTCCGATGGTAGAAATGAGATGGTGGAATAAAGTCATGCAATTCCTGCGCACACTCTCCAAAATGCATCCTGTAAAACACCGAAAGGCTCACCCTACGCCTGTGCTCAAGACTTTGTAGATTGGAATTAACCAGATCTTTATCACCAATTAGCCTCTTTGCACGTCCTTCCACTGAGTCCAAAGCTGCCAGGTGGCATTTTGCAGCACCAGCCCACATGTGGCTGCAGTACTCCACACACGAACGGACCTGTGCTTTGTATAACATTAAAAGCTGTCCTGGTGTGAAGTACCGCCGGACCTTTGCAAGTACGAGTTTCCTAGCAGCTACCATGGCTTTGGACTCAATGAACCACCCAAAGTTAAAGTCTGAGGAAATTTCAACTCCCAAGAGCTGAAGGCGGTCGGTGTACTCCAGGGATACATTCTGAAAAGCAGGAGCCAAGGTGAACGGGCTCCTTTTAGCGGTGAGCAGACACGCTTGTGTTTTGGAGGCGTTGAATCCTACCAGATTGGCTTCACCCCACTTGGAGACAGCCTGAAGTGAGACATTCGTACGCTCTACCATGGTCTCTCTTTCGGACCGGATTAGCTCCTTACTAGCTCGAGCACCTGGCAGGTATCTCTCTACAACTGTGCTATCATCTGCATACCCATAGATACCGGGCATCAGCAGATCGTTGATATGCAGCAGGAAGAGAGTTGCAGAGAGAACAGACCCCTGAGGAACTCCGGCATTAGTCGTCATGGGCTCTGATGAGCATCCATCGATAACAACTCGGAGAGAACGTTCACTCAGGAAGTCTTTTACCCAGTTAATCAGACCAGGGGAAATGCCGTACGCTGAAAGCTTACTCAAAAGACTAGCGTGCCATACCCTGTCGAAGGCCTTCGAGACGTCTAAGGAAACAGCAATCGCTTCCCCATTCCTCTCGAGGGTCTCGCCCCACAAGTGGGTGTAGGTCCCCAGTAGATCGATTGCGGTGAAACCCGTACTGTCGGTCACTGAGGAGATCGTTACCTTCCAGGTATGCCAAGAGGCGCGAGTTCAATACACGCTCCATAATCTTGCAGAGTATGGATGTTACTGAAATCGGCCGATAGTTGGTAGGATCGGTACGACTGCCCTTTTTGGGCACGGGTTGCAAGTTGGCAAGCACTTGGGCACTATACCAGTCCCAAATGAGAGGCGATACAAACGCGTCAATACAGGAGACAACTCGGGTGCACAAGCCTTGAGAACAATCGCTGGTATACCATCTGGTCTACTAGCAGCTTTATACACGTCAAGACGACACAGTGTTCTCAGAACCTCTTTGTTCCTTATGCGAACCTCGGGCATCGAAGTATCGCAGTGAGGCAGAGTCGGTGGAGTAGCACTACCAGTGTCAAGACGAGAATTATGGGCGAAGAGAGATGCAAAGAGACCCGCTTTCTCTCTCGCCGTATGAGCCAGTGTTCCATCAGGTTTAACCATCGGAAGCAATGAGGGCCGACAGAAGTTCGCTTTGACCGACTTGGCAAGGGACCAGAATGCTCTGCTACCGGACGGCTGCGCAGAGAGCTTTGTACCAATATGGGTAATGCGGTCGAACCGAGCCTTCCTTAGTGCCTTTTTGTAGGACTTGGCAGCATGGTTGAAGGCTCTCTTCTTTGAACTCAGATCCGGAGCTTTGTGGTCACGAGCGTCAACCCAGGCGAGAAACGCCGAATGCTTACGTTGTTCAGCTTGAATGCAATCGGCGTTAAACCATGGGTGAGCTGAGCCACCGATGGGTACGTCGCGATAAGGGATGAAATACTCCATAGCTTGACGTATCACATCGGACATACATCTGCACAGCTCGACGGATTTTTAGAAGAGAAGCAGACCTGCTGCCAAGGATAAGATGCAAAGAAGTGCCGCATCTCATCCCAATCTGCTGACTTGTATCGCCACATTCGCCGTTCACCGCGTGAGTCGCAGTCAGGTGGGGAGAAGGACGATACAGACTTCACCAGACAGTGATCTGAAGTTCCAAGTGGTGAGGAAACTGTTACGATACATCTGTCCGGATCGGTGGTCAGCAGAAGGTCCAGACAATTGGCAGTATGACCAACTACATCAGGCACCCTTGTCGCTTGCTTTACCAATTACTAAACTAGAAATATTTTCTTTCGTTAGCAACATTATAATACCGTCTGATCGTCTACCGCCAAATTGACAATAAATGCACCAGTAGCGTGCACAATCATTAAAGCGAGGACGTGTGCAGTGTATGCACAAATTAAATCCTGTGACAAACGGCACTTTTTAGGAAAAGTTAACAATCTATTATATGTTTTATATAAATTTACGAACAGTCAGTTAATAGTTTTATAAATTGTGACATTATTTTGTTGATGTAACTGCAAATCATGGAAAAAATAATTCAAACATATTTTTTGTCAGAGTTTCGTTAACATTCCACTGACCAATTATAACAAAAATGTTACTCAGTGGAAGAAATTGTTACACAATAGAACGCTAAAGCTGCCTACACGACGAACAGCTTTTAGAGATTTTATTGCGAAACATTATAAAAACAAAAAATCTTTAACTGAGGTTTTTGTTTTTGTTTTTTTTAATATTTTTTTTTTTTTTGTTATTAGTTTGTCTCCGCCTGCAACACCTCATACTGTGAACAAAATTCTTAAATTAATGTTATTTAATGCTTGTTTTCCTCTTTTTAGTTAAGGTTGTATTTTTGCAATCGGTATTTTGTTTTAATAAATATTTTTATTTCCGGTTCTTTAGTTTGTGTTGAAATGGTATCATAAGTGTTTAAATATATTTGTCATTTTGAAATAACTAGTATTTAAAAAAAAAAACCTTCATTGCAACCAGAGCTAGAGAGACTAATTTCAACGTTCCAATAAGTAACTGTCCCTCTTGGAATAATCCATAATTTTGGATTTATTTTGACATTAGTGTTCAATTTGTTTAATTTAAAATGTTGTTAAAAAGACAACTTGTTTGTTTTACAATTATAATACAACAAAACTGTAATCAATGAGAATTTAAATATTTATAAAGAAAAACACGCAACTGATTAATCAATGGGTTAGTCAGAGGATATAAAGTTATAAACATACAATTATTTTATAGTTTAATTCCTTAGTTCGAACTTAATATTTGTTATTTTCATTAATAAACCTATCTAGTAATAATAAAAGTATAATTTCCATTTTACACGTTTTATTTAACTTACTGATTTCAAATTGTTATTCAGTGGAACCCATAATTCTCTAATTAAATTTTAATAATTCACTGTAAATAATTTACAGCAATTAGTCAAATATTCTATTCATATTCTTAAAGTTTAATTAATGGAAAATTAGAATTTGACTACAGATATTGAAAAAATAATTTAAAAAATTAGAACCTTAATTTTAACTTAGTTACACTTTTTTAAAAATCCGCCCACTTAAGTTTGGGTACTTCCAAATAATTTTTCAATGTTTTTATGTGTCAAGTTTAGTTTGCGAGTTTGGGTGGCTTCGGCGATAAGTTTTTCATGACATGGAATCGTGCATTCGTTATTTAGTGATTTGTATTGATTAATTAGGGGTTTTGTTATTCTGCCGTCGTAATTAAAAAGGGCACAACTAACATTTTTTTACGAAATTGAGCCGAAAGGCTCTTCGAAGAAATCGTTGTCATTCAGAAATAATATTTTCCTGTTATGTACCTATATTTGTTTTAGTGAATAATCAATATAGTAACATAAGCCAGTAGTTTAATATAAGTGTTGATAAAATCAGCCAAAAGAATTTCGAAGAAATCGTTGTCATTCAGAAATAATATTTTGATTACTAATGTAGTTAATTTCCTTGTCCATTGACTAAACTTAAAATAAAGGATTTCTATCTTTTCAAATGGTTTTATTTGACATCGTATATTTATTTGTTTGACAGCCGATGAAAGCCACCGGATGTGCTCGATAAGTACTAATTGATCCAACCAAACCCAGATTCACGTAGGTATTGATATTTCGATTTCGATATCAAAAAATTTATCGGTATGCAGTCTGCTACGCGCAGTTATAATCCTCGAAATACAATATACAAGATGTAGGTAATGATAATATCTAAAAAAGACGAACGACGCGCAATTGGCGCAACGAGTGAAAACTGGCAACGGGTAACCTGCCGCAGCACGACGAAAGAGCGCGGGAGTGAGGGTTTCAACGGATACCTTAATGTTAGAGGTTTAGGTAGCGTAAAAAATAACGGTACCGTTATTTTTCGGTAGAGAAAAATTTAGGTATCGTTATTTTTCAGTAGCGAAAAATAACGGTACCGTTATTTTGAGGTATTGAAATAAAAAGGTATGACGTCATACCGTTAACCCTTATAACCGAAAATTTTTCGGTATGCAGTCCCTGTGACAAACAGCTATTTCCAAGGCCGTTATCATAATCTGAGATAAGGTTTACATAAAAATGTTAACCTGAGGATTTTGTTTACACTCGAGTTGTGTCATTGATAGACGCACTTTCCTTGTGATATGACGTCGGTCCATTATCTCAGGATTCCATCATTTTCTAAGAATTTGAGCGTTTTTACCCGCAATTTTAATGGTGATTCACATTTGTTGCCTGAGAATTAGTGAGAAATGGACATAATTTGATTAGTGATTGGTTTTGTGGATTGCGTGTCAGTGTTGTTAGAAGTGTGTTTTTTGAAGGAAATTACGAGTAATGATTTGTAAGTAGAAGTTTTATTATCATCATCATCATCTTCCTGCCCTTGTCCCGTTTTATTTGGGGACGGCACAACACGTTTTTTTTCTTCCATTCTGTCCTGTCACTCGTCACGCTATCACTAACTCTCCCTTTTCTTTCATATCACTTCTCACACAATCCATCCATCTTTTCTTTGGCCTCCCTCTCCCTCTCCATCCATCCATAGAAGTTTTATTATGATTTTGGTAAAATATTTTAGTATTTAAACTCTGAAATGTACATTACACTTAAGAATTAAAAAAAAATATTCCAAGGGAACGTACTCACGGAATTAAAAGTATTCTATGTCGTAATCCAGGATGTAGTCTATCTTTTTGCCAAATTTCATGCAGATTCGTTCAGCCGTTTGATTGTGAAGGAGATACATACCATGCAAACTTTCGGTTTTATAATATCCAGTGTGACTTTAGTAGAGATATATGAATCCTTATAAAATTGTAGGTAAGACTGTAATAGGCTCTATTACAGTCACACCTACACTTTTTATATGTAATAGGGATGTACTCAAATTAGATATAGTCGGCCTTATAAAGTTCCCACTGCTGGGACTCAGGCCTCCTCTCTAGGAGAGGGAAAGGGCCGTAATCCACCACGCGGGCCCAGTACGGGTTGGTGGATGTCACACGTCTTCGAATTTTTAGTTCTAGGACATGCCGGTTTCCTCACGATGTTTTCCTTCACCGTTTTGAGAGCAGTGGTGATGAAATAAATTACACAAAGTTATGCGCCTGACTGGATTTGAACCCGCGACCTACAACTCGTAAGTCGGAGCCGTTACCACTCGGCCACCACTGCTCTCTCTCAAAATAGATTTTAAATAATAAAACAAAAGAAATGTGAACCAGGTAAGTCTAATTACATTCAGAAACAAACAATAATACTTGTGTTTTGCGTAATAATTAACAGAATGTATTTTGTCTGACGAGCAATTATATAACCCAGTGTTAAAAACATTAAATTCTTGGAAAAAAAAATACTTACACGCATATTACACTCTGTCTAAGTCCTCGTACAAATGCTTTATAGTATTAAGGAAGGTATTAAAAACAATTTATTGCCATAATTAAATCTCAAATTATTTACTCTGTTAAAAATATGTACTATTTTGTATTTTATGAACGTAACACCTGACCGTAAAGAAAATTAAGAAAAAAACACATAAATTTCACCTTTTTAATTGCTTTAAAATTAATTACTGTGTTGTAAATTAAAGGTTTAAATATTTAAATAAATTTGTAACCTGTGTGGTACATTTCAAGTCTCTAAAAAAATTAACATTAATTCTGTTACAAATAATAATAAATCTTTTACGTGCACATTTACTTTGTATTATACAAATGTGTAACCTTGAATAAAACAGTTTAAGTACTATTAAAGTGCAGATCTATAGTAAGTTGCAATAAACATAAACAAAACTAGACCCAGTTTCAATAAAAAAAAGAAGTTATTTGTTTCGTTACAGACAGAACAATTTTATTGACTCAATAAAATTCTGGACCTTCATAAATCTCCTATTTGGCGTTCCAAACTAGTTTAGAAACGATTCAAAATGATCCACAAATAAATATAACAATAAATATAGTGACCGTTTCAATGACATAATCCCATTTTTTTGCAATAAAACTTAAGTCAAAAACCTTTTTTAGTGAAAGTTCCCGCCCACCCATTTGATACCCACTAACACAATATTATGGGCAAAATAAATGACCGTTTACGTCATCCTAACGTCAAACAAAACGTAACTGATTAGTCTTATCTTTGACACAGGTAAAATATTTCTCGAAATGACTAAATTCCCGCGTAAGGGCGAACTCAACTTTACAGTAAAAATATGCGTTTGACACATTTTTGACATAAGACCAAACAAAACTTGCAGCAATTTTATGCAAAAATAGCTTTTCTGCCACTGAAATTAGTGTTCTATTGTTATTTTTCGGGTTGTTGTTATTAAAATTGTGCTACATCAGGAGTATAGCGACGGGGGTTCGGTATCCTTGACAAGGCAAACTTATCTGTCAAAAATATTTTTTTGTCCGATTAGTTCAGGTAAGGACCAGTGGGTGACTGCATGTTGCATCGGACGGACGGACTTTTTGTGATTTTAAACAGTTAGAAATGTGTAGTGTACGTTTATATTTTGCACAGTGTGTCGGTTGAGGAATTTGTGTTCTCAAAATCATTTGTGGTAAGTAGCTATTAATTTTTTTAATTGATTTAGCAAGTCGATGCAATTTATTTGACATCCCGTTGACTCTAAAGGAGTTGTTTAGGTACCTACTTATTATCATTAAGAACATTCATCCGTTAATACCACGCAGAAGCCAAAATCAATGATTTCCGACGGAAAATATAACAATAATGTGCACTACAATACAATTAATTATTTAGTATCACTGTAGAATAGAAAGACTAAAAATCTGAAAGACCTCGGCCGGTACAAAGCGCTGACGCGATTTCGCGTCTATTAAATAGTGATATTAAATAATTAATTGTAGTGTAAACAAATAAGTTATTAAAAAAAATATTGTACCATGTCATAGATCGTAAATGCGTTCAATCAATAAGTCTAAAAAAAAAAACAAAAATGCCTCATATATTATCCTAAACTAACACGTTTAATATCTCCAAAAACGGCTAAAAATGTCAGTTTTGAGATTACTTTTCTTGAATGAAAACTTACAGTAATCGTATTTTTTTTTTGGGCCGTGAACTAGTCAATGTTATCATTTTTTTTTTTAAGTAAAATGTTAATGTGTAAGTTTACCATACACGGTTTAACTACTATCTCGCATCTGCGTAGACCGTCGACCGCTAGTTTTAAAAACGGCTTGGATAAGAACTGTTCTAATGGGAAAACTATACGATCATTTGAAAATGTTTTTGGACCATACACTAGATTATGAAATTCCCAATAATATGACGTCAATATCTTATCTAGAAATTAAACACATTATTGTTATATTATTATTTTTTATTATTATTATTTTATTATATTGTCCGTCGGAAATCATTGATTTTGGCTTCTGCGTAGTTTTCACGGATGAATGCTCTTAAGGTAACAAATCGCATTCACGTATATTAACTAATTATGCAATTAAGGTAAAATAAAGTTTTCTCCTGTGAAAATATGCATTAAAATAGTAGATTCATGTAAGAAAAATCAAGGCAATTTCTATCCATTCTAGGTTGCCTGGAAGAGACCACGAAATACGATAATCCGGCCAATAGTATGTTTTTAGTTAAAGGTTTCAATTGAAATATTTGTTGTTATGCAAATATAAATAAATGTTTAGTCAAAAAAAATATTAGGAAAAAACAAATTATACCTAACAAAATTCGTCTTGGTAAACGAAACGTAGTGACCGAAATTCAATTACCAACAGCTAAATAACCACTCAAAACCAGTCTTCAAAGTGTGACCAAATAACTCCTCGAACTATTACACGACCTTCCAAATGCCCATATCCTACATCCAGTATTGACTTTTCAAAGCACAGCTGGGTAAGTAGGCGTTACCGGTCCGGCATAGGTCATACTAAGTAGATAGGTTAAGAAGTTTCACTCTTACCTTTTTTTTGACGATGGGGAAACCATCAATAACTTCTCTCGCTCTGGGTAGTGAGAGAGGAACTGTTAGATTTTTACTGAGTAAAACTCAGCCGTGTAATTTTTTTAAGGTGTGAAATCATCCAATATCTTCTCTCGCTCTTAGAACGGTGCAGGAGGGCGTGTCAGACTTTTACTGACTAAAACTTACTCCTATGTTCTGTCTTTACCTTGCATTCCAGGACCCTGTGCTTACCTTTTGGGTTGCCAAACTATGCCCTAATATAGGCTTCGATAACAAACACTGTCACGAGATTTTTATACATTAATAGCTTCTGCCAGCGTAGGTTTCTCCATACAAACTTTGAACCCCCGTTTCGTTCCTTTAGAGGGTGAATTTTGGGAAATCCTGTCTTAGTGCTAGCCTACGTCATAAAAGGAAACATTGTGCAAAATTTCACGCTCCTAGTTCCAGTAGTTTCGGCTGTGCGTTGATATGTCAGTCAGTCAGTTTCTCCTTTTATATATATAGATAGATAAGATGCACTTACGTGTTGTGTCCTCTACTACAGGCCAAAGGCGAGGGCAACAAAAAAAAATTTTTTTGCAAATTGGTCCATAAAAGACGGAATTCTGTGGTAACAAACATAAAAAAAAATACAACCGAAAACCGATAACCTCCTCCTTTTTTTGAAGTCGGTTAAAAAAGAGCGATGGAAAGAGGTTGCGAGGTTGATATAGCTAGCTATATCTCCTTTTGGGCCTACTGCGTCACCAGTTTCAGTAGACATGTATCCCAGCTCTGAAAAAAGTAGCAAATCGCTACGCTATTCTCAAGTGGCCCTGGCGTCTACATTTCATACTTGATTAACAGATGGAAAGCAATTCATCCGGCATTACTCTCAAGATGATGAAAGTCACAAAAAATACTCAACAGGGAGTAACTCAACGATGCTTTTAAAATTTGCAAAAGAACACCACTTGAAAGTTGACTAAGTTATTGGTTTTTGCTACAAAGATAAGGCGATATTTGAACTATACATATTTTGTGACAAAAGAAATACAGACGATCTCTATAAGTGAGGGCAATATATAAACGAACAATAAGCGTAGGTTTTTTAATTGATCAAGATGCGCATCGATTGGAAAAAAAAACATCTAAATAATCTTAAAAGTTGTAAATCGATCCAGTAGTTTTTAAGTTTATTCATTACAAACCAAAATTTAAAAATCGCAAACTTTCCTTCTTCATAATATTAGTATAGTAAAGATGTAAAGACTATTATGCTCAGCTTCAATAGTGATACCATGTATTCGGCCAGCAAGGACCGAGCTAGTCGTCGACGGCGCGTAGTGTTCCACGCGCCGTCAGCAAAACGTAAGGGCCGATGCCCGCTAGGACCACGGGAATTTTTGAAAGAGATACTGTGATCCTGGAATGTAAAAGGAACTGAAGAACTCAGGTTTATTTTAATCAGTAAAAGTCTGACACGCCCTCCGTTACACCTTAGAGCGGCAGAAGTCATTAGATGATTAGTCAGTTAGTCCTACAACTAATATACTATATTTGCAGTACTGTAAATTTTGTACGATTATGGTCCTTCTGAACATACTTATAACACGGCTATGACTAAACAAACGGTTTACCTATCTATTAACACTATTAGTAAATACAAGGAATCTTACGTCAGTTATGAATGAAGTGTTTGTCATCGGTTTTTAAATTGCTGCTGACTTATTCAAAGGATTTGTTAACCTGCGAAATTTTACGTAATTTTTGAGCCCAAGTCATCGACGGCGCGTAGTGTTCCTCGCGCGCCTCACAGAGATGTCTGCAAAACCGTAGGGGCCCAGTTGGGCCGAAGCCCACTGGGGCTATTGGTTTTAGTCAGTAAAATTCTGACATGCCTCTCTCGCTCTGCCCTAGAGCGAGAGAAGTCATTAGATGATCTTAAAAAAAAAAAAATATCTTAAAAAAAACTTTCGGCTTTATAATATTGGTGTGACTAGTGTAGTATTTTTTACATATTTGCGAATAAAAATATCAAACTCCTAAAAATTCTAGAACTTCAATTCCAACAGCAGTTTATATTTGAACAGTCGTAAACAAAATCCAATAATAAACGCGCGTCGAGTAATATTTTATACGACGTCTGTTCGTAAGAGCTCCATTTTCAATATTGCCGCCACATCAAATTGCCCCTGACCTATGTGAGGTATCAATTTTGATACCCTTACACATAGATAAGTATTTGTGTCATAATATTATGAAATGACGTCAATATCAGGTTGTTAAATACATTTTATTTAACGATTAGTAGCTTCAAACTTAGAGGATACATTTAAAAATGTCACGGGGAAAAACCAAACTTCTAAACGATTTAATTAAATGCCATTTGAGTCCATAAGGCCGGGAATCTTAATAGCAATTTTAAATACAAGGATATAAATTCTGTCTATTTTTATAAAAAAGAAATTACCTTATTTTATTAAGTAATTACATGAAATAATTATCAAAACGACTGGCTTGTTGGTCTAGTGGTTAGTGGCCCTGACTGCTATGTCGGAGGTCGTTAGTTCGATGCCACCCAAGACAAATGTTTGTGTGGTGAGCACGATCATTTGTTCTGTCTGGGTGTAATTTTTCTATAATATTTATGTATTTAGAAATATGTGAGTATGTTTATTAGTTGTCTAGTACTCATAGCACAAGTTCTGCTTTGTTTGGGAGTAGATGGCAACTTTCACATAAAAGTTGTGGAATATAGTAATTTGTTTGCTAGTCTTAATTCGTTCAGAAAATGGTTCCGTAGGTCGGTATTAAAAGATAAAAACATTCCGATATTTGGACATCATGTATCAACTTTTAATCTTAACTTTTAATAATATAATCATTTTTATCGAAAATGGTTCTAGTCTTTCTGAGATTTGCCTTGTTATTTGAGATTTTCTGGTTTACAGTGCGTACTAGAAACAAATTGAACAATATTTCTCTAAGTTTTTCCTAAAATCAGAAAGCTAACATAATATTTTCCGACGTCTTAAAGCAGGTTAAGTATAAGCAGTCTTTTAAAATATTACCACTGCTGGGATAGGCCTTCTCTTTACAAGAAGGGATAGCCCATAATCCACAACGTGGGCCCTTTACGGGTTTTGGATTTGGTTCAAGGACATTTTCGGACGTTTCCTCATAATGTTTTCCTTCACCGTTTTGAGACCAAGCCTTCAAGTCTGCTATTACAATAGTGTCAGAATGGTCTATCATTGATTCCATAATGGTTGATTTTGACAAGTTTGGTAATCTACTAATATAATGGCGTCATTATGACTTTCCAATGGTCAACCACTGACCATCCATTGAAAGAAGTGGCATAGAATGGTAATCTCGTACATGTTGACAAATAAATGTCTGACGTATGCGGTAATCTGCTAAAATTTTGACAGTTCCTTTGATCAGTGACCTACCATTAGAACGACATTGTGCAGTCATTGCTTGTAATAAGCTCGATTTTGTCATTCTACCATAACTCTATTACGAGACCATTAACCAATCAATGATCGATCACTATGAATTAGCAAATTACGAAATTTTTGCAAAATCACAATGGGATCGTGTTTGAATGACGAAAGACGAATTTATAAAAATAACAGACTTGGGCTCTGTGGTTATGATATAAATTACACGAAGTAAAGCGTCTGGCTAGGTTTGAAGCACATTACACAATCTTAATTCATTTCAATAATCCTCTGCCCACAAAACAATTACTAGGACACCATAAAATACAAACACAGACAAATTAACAACACGTCTTAACGTCACTTCTTACAATTACTGACGACAGTCTGTAAGACATCTGCAGCTATGAACAATGACCGGTTTCTTTGATCATCATCATTGCTGACTTGATGACTAACCTTTGGTAACATAGTGATCATCATTATTGACTTGTTAATGAAATAATTAACCTAGGTGTTAAGTGGTCGAGACGTTTTATGCGGTTATATGTATAAATAGGTTGATCTTTTACCACGAGTTGCGTATCAGTGTATATATAAAAGGAAAAATTCTGAAGCCCTATGACGAGCTCTCAACGCGAGTCAATTGAAGACCTAAACTGAACTGTTAAAGGGATGGAACTACACAGGGGTGTCTTTGATATCGACGCACAAACGAATATCATGGATCCAGTACATGATTCTGATTCCAGTGGTGGAATTTTTCGTCAGTTTTTTTTCTATGTCATCATCATCTTCCTGCCCTTGTCCCGTGTTATTTGGGGTCGGCGCAACACGTTTTTTTCTTCCATTCTGCCCTGTCACTCGTCATTCTATCACTAACTTCCTTTTCTTTCATATCACTCTTCACACAATCCATCCATCTTTTCTTTGGTCTCCCTCTCCCTCTCCATCCATCCACATGTAAACTCATAACTCTTTTAGTAACATGCGTTTCATCTCTCCTCTTCACATGACCATACCAAGACAAACGATTCCCTTTCAACTTTTCAGTCACGTTTTTTTTCTATGTGTATAACTTTATATGGTTGTAACTTGTATAGCTCTATCCCTCGTTCTCGCTCGCACGCTTAACATTTCAACACGTCGTAGTAAGGCCCCTGACTCCCTCACAAACTTATTAACGCTCAGCTCAAACTTTTGGACCTAGAATGCTAAAATTTTGAGAGATTAAGAAAGGATTTCCCAAAATTCACCCCTAAGGGGATCCCCGGTTCATCAACCGGGGATCCAAAGTTTGTATGGAGAAACCGGCAAAACCGCTAGTAAGGTAATCTTGTAAAAGTAGATGCTCAATTTGATCAACGGTTGAAGAATGCGGGTGTTCAATCGCATCGCAAATAATGTACCATCTACCTACTTTGCTGTTTTCTATGTCCTAAAAGCTGCAGTCAAAGCGAAATGTGTGTTGCCAGGGACGATGCCGTAGAAGTGTCGAAGTATTGGGCCAGTTTTCTGTTTGAATTATATAAAGAAAAGAACAAAATCTATTTTTTTTTACTCTCTATAATATATTGACCCACGGCAGGACAAAATCCTTCCATTATTATTTTCACATAGTCTTTTATGGGTCAATCCTTTGATTGATACAGGTTTCTAAAAGCTATCGATTCAAGTTTTTATTTAATAGGTTTACAGTCAAGCGAATTCTCTCCAATGTTAGACATAATACACCTAACTTTGTACTTTCTGTTCACTTTAAACTATTTTGCACATTACCCGCCAGTCACAGTCTACAGAATCAGAACACATTTGAATTCAGTATCCATTCAGCTGCATTGCCATTTTACCCGACGCCACCCTTCCACGTCATCGCTAATGAATGTCTTTCATATAAACTGAAGGGGAAACTGGGCCAAGTTTCTTCTATGCTTTAAGCGGACGCGATGGAATGAGTTAATAATCTTTTGCGTGTTTGAAAGAATTGCTTTATTGTGGAGCTTTTATTATGGGCAATGTATGTACCTACTGGGCATTGTGGACAATGCCGGGGAATTATTGAATTTTGGTTTAGCTATGGGTATGGTTTGAAATAAGTTTATCGTGGATCTAATATGATTAGATTATTTTCGTATTGTATTTGCTAATGTGGCTATCCTTGTTTTTTTTTTTTTTTTTTTGAGAGGGTGAGAGGGAGTGTCAGTTTTTTATTGAGTAAAACCCACCCGGGTTCCTTCAGTTTCCCTTGGCGTTCTAGGGTCACGGTGACAGTCAGACTTAAGTTCTAATTAATCGCATTTGACAGTTACCAAAACTTAAAAACAATTCAATAATACAAACATACACGTAACATAAACAATATAATAATAACATATAAATCCGATCACACAAACATACAAACAAACTTTCACCTATATCATATTAAAACAGGAAGAAACACCCTTATTTTTTTAACCAAAAATAAGTAGGTAACTTAAAAAACAAAACAAAAAAGCGTGCCGTACTCCCATATTCACTACGATTTCTGAAATCTTAAGTATCTAGAGATGCCGAAAAGATCACATATAAAGGGTACTTCAAGCACAACAAACAAACCGAAACCAACATAATAGGGCCGACATGCGTTCTGTCACGTTCGCAAACAAATATCCCAGTACCTAACGTATCGAGCATTCACCATAGAAATCTGATAATGATATCTCTCCAAATACCACAGATTCGGTGTGGAGTTTTGTTGAGTTTTTTCGTTGATAAGGTGTAGGATTATCTTCATAGTTAAAAAAATTTAGGAAAAAAGAAATAAGTGTTAAAAAATACATACGACATTAAAAAAAACGGGGTAGTAAAACTGTGTGCGAGGCCAAAAAGGCGCCTATTTCAGCAAATGCTGCGATATTTAAAACAATAAATAACACAGCTCCGAGAAGACACGGCGTTGCTCTGCCCAAGCGGGGCACACCTCCACCGTGTTCTCCGGGCGGTCCACACAGTGGCGACACACGGGTGTCGCTTTCGCACGAATCCGGTGCAGGAACTTCCCGAACTTCCCGTGTTCGGTGAGAACCTGCGTCATGCGGAAGGTGAGGACGCCATGAGGTCTTTCCAACCACGCCTCAAAGAGGGGACTTACCGCCATGAATCCACCAAACCGCACTGGGCCCTTGTGGTGGATTACGGCCCATTCTTTTTCCTAGAGAAACCTGAGTCCAGCCTTGGAAATATTATAAGAATGATAATCCCCTCGCGCGTTTTTACGTAAAATCACCAAAAAATAAAATAAAAAACCTTTTTCTGGATTTTTCTAAGCGAAACAAAACGACGATTAGGCGTTTTTCAAGGTCACTCAAGTTGTACAGACGTATGAACTTACAATCGAGGCTCGAGGGGTTACACTATGTCCACTAAAAGAGAACAGTATAATATACTCTTACTTATGGATCATTTTGATGTGTATACTTCATGGTGGTAGTCCGGTCGAGTAGCAATCAATCAACACTCATATAAGTATCTTTGTATAGTCGTAACACATGTGTGGATTAACCTTGTGTGTTTCGCTTGAAATCGTCTTATTGTATGGGACAAGTCATAAGATAGTATTTTTGATGCCCGGAGGACACGGTGGAGCATACGGTAGAAGTGTGCCCCGCCTGGGCAGAGCACCACCGTGTCCTCATGGGGGCGATCGGCGGCAGCGATCGCGCCGGGCCTTGGTACGGGCCATGGTCCGGAGCGAGGAGGAATGGCAGGCGGTCGCCTCTTTCTGCGAAGCAGTAATGCTAGCAATGGAGGCACGAGCGAGGAAACGCCCTTCACGCCCTAGCCACCGGGATTCTGATCCCAATTTCCAGCCACCGTAGGCGTGGGCTTGCGGATGGCAAGCAATGGGTAGCTCGCCGTCAGACCGTCCGATAACCGTCCGGACCGAGCCTAAGTCGTCGACGGTGCGTAGTGTTCTACGTGCGTCTCAAGGAGATGTCAGTAAATCGTAGAAGTCCAGCAGGGTCAAAGCCTACTGGGGCCATGGGTTGTGCAAAAATGAACCTCGGGGCCCTGGAACAAAGGCAAAGAAGGAACAGGAGTGGGTTTTAGTCAGTAAAAGTCTGACACGCGCTCTCGCTCAGCCGTGAAATTATTTCCCACCAAAAAAAAAACATTATTTCTGGAAGTACCTATCGCGTTGTCGGTTCCAGTGGCTCTTCTTCTTGGGCAGTTCAGTCGGGCACTCTTGTCAAGACTGCGGGCACTCATGTTGAGCGATGTCTCTCCATTTCTGGCGGTTATCAGAGCAGTCACTAGTACACTCTACTGCGGAGTCAGCAGGTGGTCGCCCAATTCTGTTGCGACATGCGGTAAATATGGCCTGACCAGTTCCAATTTACTTTGGTAAAACTTTTTTAGTAGAGGAATTAATAAATTTATGAAACCGCTCTCCGCTCACATCTCGCCCCACTCCACATGGTATTTTGCCCAGTCCGTGTACAACTGACCTTAGTCCTCGCATGTGGGTCCAATTGAATTGTGTAATGATGCACTTACTGCACTTGGTCTCCAACTCCCCGACCACAGAGCCATTTGTTATTTCAGCATTGTGATGCGTATGAGGAATGTGGCTTTGTTTGTGTTTACGCTTGTTTAAGTAAGGGGGTTAGCAAATGTGTAGGTGAGTAAAGTGTTTTGTGGGTCAATTTCATTTTGTTTATTTAGGAGTAATTAACAGCCACAACATACAATATATACAATACATTTTAGGGCCTGTGCACACCACGTTTTTTAAACGTGCCGTTGACACGAGTTTTAGAAACGTGCGTCGACGGCGCGGGCTGCGTCTGACTCGCGTGCGTATCGCGTGTGTTTCGCTACAAACGCGCGGGCAAATGCCCTTAATGTTAACAATTGAAGGTCTGAGCTTCAAATTGCATAAAACTTTTAAAAAAAACCTTAAGCTCCTTAGTGCTTTGAGTTACACGATATCTGACAAACGCTTGCACTGGCTGGATAGATCCACTCAAATGTGTGTGCTCCTATCCTCAAAATGTATAGACTTACAAGTTTTTCATATAATTTGACCATTACATGTTCACTCTATGGACTTTAAAACTTTGACATCTGAGTTTGCTTCGGTGTTTCTCCACAGTCGGCCAAGAAATACCAGCTTCATCTAGTTTAAATTGACCATTTATATTATATCTGTCCAAGAAAAGCATGCTCAAAATGCACAGAACCCTGTTTTTAAAATCGATAAAATACGAACGAATAATTATAATTATGTCATGTGGAAATAGCAATCAATAGATAACATATCATAATTCATAAATTAGGTCCTACCTGGAATTTGACTGAAGTGATAATACAAAACCATTATCTGCCAATATCATTATTACTCAAAATAACAAAAGAATGTGATACATTTTCTGCTTTACAATATTATTGTTAGATATCATTTAAGTATTACGATACAATCAGCAGCTTGTGATTACGGAAAGTAAATAACAACTCAAGACTAAAAACAAATGAATGTATTGTAAATTAAATAAAATAGTAAGTAACAACTGAAGACTTAAAACAAATAAATGTATTGCAAATGAAATAGAGCATATTCATAATGAGATTATGCTATATTTCAAGTGTTTAATAATTTTTAAACGAGTGTTCTAGAGATCTCCGATGACAGGGGCGCCGGCTTTTAGAAAACCTCATGGGTGCTCATGCAAATTTGATGGACTCGAAAAAGTGGCGTGTCTCACTCTTGTGAGAAGAGAAATGCACACTGATAAATAAATGTCCTACTTACATACTGCGTACTTAATTACTAATTATGTTTGATAAAAATGTAAAATGAAACCATTTATAAAAATTAAACTAGTTTTTAGTATCAAGAAATATTATAATTTATACGTAACCTAAAAGGCGATTACTAATCTGTTTTTTGATGTCTATTCTCAGGGGTACTCGGCACCCACTGTTAATTTTTCATGGGTGCTCGAGCTCCCGAGCACACACGGAGTCGGCGTCCCTGTCCGGTGATTTTGAAGTGGTTATTTGCTATTTCCCACAAGGTAAACAAAGAACCTGGTTTCTTAAATGACATGAACTAGTGCTTAACTGCGATCCCACCTAATGGTAAGCAGTGATGCAATCCTTGATGGTGAATCGCACTAGTCTATTATGAACTTATTCACTCTAGCCTTGAAAACGCCTAAATTATAATCGGACAGGAAGACCGCAGCAGGCAAATAAAATTGTTCCAGTTCTTCGATGTAGGTACGCGGGATGACTAAACGACGAGGTGAAACTCTTAGTCCGGACCGAATCCGACGGATGTGAGACATACAAAGCCCGGCCATTGTGGCCTATGTCCAGCAGTGAACGGTTTTCGGCTGAAATGATGATGATGATTCTACAAAATGTATCTTGCCTAACAGCACTGACTGACCCATTTTGATAAGTTAATCCCATATCAATATACCCGGTGCCATACTGTCTCATGGTTTATGCACTTTGATCGGTTTAATATTAATTAATATTCAGCTGACGCTAATTAGAAGATGCATCGATCATAATTGTTTGATGAGTGACGGGACATGACGGGAGAATTAAGTAGTATATTAGGTACTTATAACAGTTATTGATATAATTTGATGATGTATCTACACATAGATATTAATATTACAAAGCTGAAGAGTTTCGAATTTTGCTTCGAATTGAAATTGTATATTTTGATACAAGTGGAGAAAGTTTGTCATTGCGATCGAGGTGGAATTAGCTTGAGCCGCAGTGACAAATTTCCACGTGTATCAAACGTTTTCCAATACACTTACGAATAAATAAATAAACAGGAGTTTACCGGCGAGTCCGGGGGGTTTTGTGGCGGGAGTGAACAGGCGCATTTTTTCGCACTAGTGCGGAAAACAGTGAATTGCGTGCCTTAAAGTGGTAGGGATAGGAGCGGGTTTTCAAGAAAAAGTATTGAAAAATTATTTTAGTGTGGGATAGTCCACGTATCGAAGAAGCCAGCTATATGTCATCATCATCACGCTACGTTCTACGTGGGCGTAAAAGTTATAAGTAAGCAATGTAAACTAGAGCAAAAAGATGGAGAGAGAGAGAGGGGTGAGAGGAACAGAGAGAGAATGAGAGAGAGTATAGTAAGTAGTAGTTGTAAATATCCAAAAAACATACTATTCTGCCCACCCCAAAACATAAGACAAGCGTGAATATAAACATGCGTGACTACACGCACGTGCGTATATCATCGACAGTATCTTTGCTGATTCCAATTTATCTATCTAGTTCAATTAAACTCAATGTATGGAGACTTTATCACTTGCAAACTGTTTAGACGTCGGATAAGACTGCGTACGAGTAGCATTCTTTTGTTTTAATTTGATTTTAAATTTGGAACAGTTCTCAGTTAGCATCTGTTTACTGTTTTTTTTTCTTTTAGGTGTGAATTCAAATATTTTTTCCTAATCGGAGTAGAGTGAAAGAAAGTGTTTTAGGCTTTTACTGACTAAAAACCACATATGTTCCTTCAGTTGCCCTTTGCGTTCTAGGGCCGTGGTAACTCTTTCGAACAATCTCGTACCCTATGTGTGTTCCCTATAACCCATTAGCACCCAAAGCTAGCTCGAAGCTGCATCGTGGATCTTATCCAATCCATCACTTTCTCAAGACCGACGTCAACAGCTGGGTCATCACAAGAAATCGAAAAAAAACAGTAAACGTTTTGGTGATCTAAAGAAATAAAATAATAATAACCACGTACCATTAAAAGAATCAAAGGGGCCTCTGCGAGTTGGTTTCGACTCCTCGTACGCCTTCCAAAGGTTCAGGACCCCAGGGTTCTGAGATATAATAAACCATATAATAAAATTTATTTCAGAATTCATCATCATCATCAACCCTTTTTTAAAAATATCCTTTTTTGCTCGAAGTTTAACAGCGTAATCTGACAGACTAAAAGTGCATCATATTCTTAGAGAAATTGTATTGGTTGTGCTAACTTTACAGAGTACTCGTAGTACGTAAAATGCATTTGCTGAAGAAAAACGTATATATCCAGACGGAAGTTGAAATGGAATATCCAGGTAAATAATGTTATTTTCTAAATAATATAATATTATATATTATTATATTATATAATTACATAAATCTTAATCTTGGCAGACTATTAATAATTTTATAAATACTGATTGAAGCCATTTATTTTTTTACGAATATTTCTTTTTATTTGATGAGGATTTATCATAGATGCTCTCTGTGTGAGGTGAACATGGGGGATGTTTTGGAGAGTGTGCGCGGGAATTGCAGGACTTGATTCTGCCATCTCCTTTCTACCATCGGACAACCCGACGTACGGCGAGTATCCACCCTTACGTTCTTCCCGTCCAACTATAATTTAGGTATCTTCAAGGCTAGAGTGAATAGGCTCGTAGTAATGTTGAACTCCTTCAAGGGCGACATGACTCGGAGGCCCGGAATACATTATTAAATACTAACTAGTTTTACGAGATCCTTTGAAAGAATTACCGTGACACTGAAACGCAAAGATCAACTTAAAAAACACAAGTGGGTTTTAAGTTAGTAAAAATTTGACAGTCCCTCTTGCTCCGCTCAAAGTCGATGGAGTTATCCAAAAAAAAAACTCCGGCAAAAAAAACCGACGTATTTCTGAAAACCCGAACACGATTACTTTTGACATCCTTATTCCCAGTAAGCTAGAATATTTATGTATGAAATAGCACATACTTTATGAAATCAAATTCCCTTTTGAAACACTTTCACTTTTCGCCACTAGTACCGAATGATTCACCATTTCGTAAACGAATCTTAACCAATAGTTCAATTTCACGGCCCTCGGAGCGCGCCGCCTCGGCGCTCCCAATTAAGGAGGAGTTCACATCGGCGTCGGGTCGACGATGAACTACCTGGGACTCGTCCTCGACAGCCGGTGGAATTTCGAGGAGCACTTCCGACGTCTGGCTCCCAAACTGAATCGGAATGGGGCTGCCCTCAAGCGGCTCCTGCCCAACCTTGGGGGTCCAAACGCCTCCTGCCGGAGGCTCTACGCTGGCATAGTACAGTCCATGGCCCTTTATGGGGCGCCGGTGTGGGCGCCGTCACTGCGAAAGCGACCGGCGGCCCAGCTGAACGCGTGCCAGAGGGTCATGGCCATACGGATGGTGCGGGGATACCGCACGGTTTCCCGCGAAGCGGCGAGCCTCCTTGCTGGCCAGCCACCATGGGACCTGGTGGCAACAGGCCTTGCACGCATGCACGATCTGCGCGTGGAGATGCAACGTCGGGGCGAAACTCCGCTGCCACGACAAGTCGCGGCATGGCGGACAGAGCTCCGGCGGGGTCTCATGGTGGAATGGCGACAGCGACTATCGCAACCCAGTGCTGGGCACGCCATAATTATGGCGGTAAGTCCCCTCTTTGAGGAGTGGCTGGAAAGGCAACACGGCGTCCTTACCTTCCGCATGACGCAGGTCCTCACCGGACATGGTAAGTTCGGGAGGTTCCTGCACCGGATTCGTGCGGAAGAAACGCCCGGGTGTCACCATTGTGTGGACCACCCGGAGGACACGGTGGAGCACACGGTGGAGGTGTGTCCCGCTTGGGCAGAGCAACGCCGTGTCCTCGTGGGGGCTATCGGTGGCGGCGATCTCTCGCGCCGGGCCTTGGTACAGGCCATGGTCCGGAGCGAGGAGGAGTGGCAGGCGGTCGCCTCCTTCTGCGAAGCAGTAATGCTAGCAAAGGAGGCGGCCGATCGCGTGAGGCAACGGTCCTCACGCCCCAATCGCCGCCGGGATTCCGATCCCGATTTCCGGCCATCGTAGGCGCGGGCTTGCGGACGGCGAGCAATGGGTGGCTCGCCTTCCGACCGTCCGGTAACCGTCCGGACCGAGCCCAGGTCGTCGACGGCGCGTGCTGTTCCACGCGCGCCTCAAGGAGATGTCAGCTACTGTAGGGGCCTAGCAGGGTCGAAGCCTACTGGGGCCAAGGGTCTGATTCTGAAAGGAAGACTCGGCCCTGGTACAAAAGGCAATGAAGGAACAGGAGTGGGTTTTTAGTCAGTAAAAGTCTGACACTATCTCCCGCCCCGCCCAAGGGCGGGGGATGTCATAAGATGATTTTCCCACCGAAAAAAAAAAAAAAAAAAAAAAAAAAAAAAAAACCAATAGTTCAAAATTACTCATAAGGGGCCATAAATCTAGTCCTGTCCAAAGTACAGTTGCAACCAAAATCCCGCTACCCTTTATCTAAAGTACACAATTATTCAATTCTATTCTCACTCCTATCAGTAACTAACAATGTTATCAATTTCGGTTAAGCCCTTGTGATAGAGTACCTTTTGGAATGCAATTGTTAAGTCTAAATGGTTGCTTTGTTGACGTGCATTGGGAATATTGTAATTTAGACTAATAACTGTACTTTCATTGTTGTTGATTGTATTGTTAATAGATGAATCAGTTTTGCGAAAAGTGAAATAAGTAGAACTTTCGCCCTGTTTTTTAGGGTTCCGTATCTCAAAAGGAAAAAACGGAACCCTTATAGGATCAATTTGTTGTCTAGTCTATATGTCAAGACCCTTTATCTCGGGAACGCGTGGAGGTATCGAGTTCAAATTTAAGCCATGTACTGAAGTTTGCGGTCCATTGTTTCCTCGTTTGCTTTTCTACCAATTTTAATATCGTTTTCACAATTAGAATTCTATTTTTGTATATTTATTGATATGCATTTGGAGGTAGGCGAAGCAGAGTGTTAAGTCCCGCAAACCTCCATTGAAAAGGAAGGATCCTCCGACCAGACGGGTGTTAAATCTGGTGTGGGCAACTGCCCGATAGATGATTTCGGGCTGTCGTATTTATGTTCAAATCGGGCGGAGAACTTTAATTGCGTGATGCAGAATTTCATATTTCTTGTTTTCTTCATATTTGGCGCCACAGATATCGCTACATGCATAATTTAAAAAAAACTGGTTAGTTTTTTTTTTATACGTCATATTCTCTCAACAACACAGTTAATAATTCTTTCCCGATTCAATTACAAAAAGAAAACAACCCAGAACAATCAATTTCTACAAACGTAACATAAAAAGGGCAATCGGATCTACGAAAGTCGACCTGTTGCTATAAAAGTCGGTTAAAAATAGGTAAAAAGACATATTGAATGAATTCATTTACGTCCAGTTAATCGAATACACGGCCCACTGGCCAGGGCTTTGTCGAACCGTTTTAATTTGCAGATGTGAGGCAAGCCCATTTGTTTGTTGTTGTACCGTTGGGGACAAAAGTGCATTAGCTTCTGACGTTTCAAAAGTGGCCCCATGGGCCTATATCATCGGCAAAAAAAGTGTATTGGCAAAATTTGAGGTTTGTATGGTCTAATGATCGGAAATTGTTTAACTATATCGAGGGAGACCTTTTCCTCGCGGCTTTCACTAACAGCTCATCTCCTTTTTTATTTTTTATTATCGATAGGCTCGCGTTTGACAACTATCTCTCCAGCCCCCCTAGCCAAGTTACAATCGTCTCGTTCGCGCCGCACTAAATATTAGTTGACACCCCTATATATATCATTATTATTTATAATTGGTAAACGATAGTAGTGAATCTGCTACATAAAGGCACTTTTTATTCCTTTAATCAAAATACCTAAAAGGATTAAGTAATAAACAAAGTGATTTATATTGTGGTCACTTTAGTAAACGATTGACGCTTGATTGATTTATTAGTCCATCAACATATGTTGCGTAGTTACCTTTAGTGTTACGTGACACTACTAACAAATATATTATGCTTACTATATAATAGCTTGCTTCTGACAGCGGCTCCACCCACGCTTTAGTAGAATATGGTCCCAAAGGAATAACTACCGGATAAAAAGTATTCTATATGCTATCCCAGGATATAGTCTACCCGTGAACTAAGTAACATCGAAATACATTCAGCCGTTCGAGTATGAAGAAGTAATAAACATATTTACCACCGTTGACCGTCACCGTGTTTACGTGTTTTTCACATACCAGTGTTGTCTCTTACCCAAAGATTGGCTGGTAGAAAATGCCTTGTTGCTTATGTCCGCCTATGTAGCACTACTGTACATAAAGTTTAAATAAATAGATAAATATTTATACACACACACACTAGCTCACAAACTTTCGCTTTTATTATATTCGTAGGATAAGATAATTAGATTGGATAGTAAGGTGGATATGATAAAAAATATGGGAAATTATTTCAATGCCTAAGTATTACAGGGTGATTCTTTGAAACGAGAGAATGTCTCATTCATCTGGCCTAGCTTTCGTACCTATCTATTTTGTGTCGTAAGCTACTGGGCGCAAATGAGTGCCTTTGATACATTTAGTGATTGGGGAAAACAAATATGCAAATAAAAATACCAAATTGTAAAAAAAAAAATTGGCCAGACGAATGAGACACCCTCTAGGTTTCAAAAAATCACCCTACAAGTGTTTTATTCGCATAGTGGTTGCGTGAGCAAAGGGTAACAGAAGGAACACAGGTAGGCTAGTAAATGTCTGACATATCCTCTCGCTCCACTCAGAGCGGAAGGAGTTATTTGATGATTTGGGAAATCATTCTCTTCAAAGATTAAAAGGACAGAATAAAAAGTTAAAACAGATATTTTACAGTTGTCAATCTTGGTGATTAGGTATAAAGGCTGTCCCAAAATTAACGCAAGATTTGAATTTGCCGCCATTTGTGCAGTAAAGTGTTGGCAAACCCAAAAAAAAAATCTTAAGGCCTGTGTTTTCTATTTAATTTAAATCTTGCGTTAATTTTGGGACACTCTATATAACCAATCCTTTAATAAATAAGGTTAACTAAAAAACCCGTATTTACAAAAATGTTTATTTTACATTAAATTCTTGGTTTGAAGAAAATCTACTTGGAATGTCTTATTTGATACAGGGACTCGAGTCGAAGGATTTCTTATTCAATTCAATTCTGAAGCCAATATTTGCTCACTACTACGGAATACAGTTATTGAGACTATTTGGAAAGTGAAATAGAAAATAGTTGCAGTGTTACGGAAAATCTCATATTCTAAACTAAACTAGAAAAATGGAAATTTTTGAAGTCACATGTCTAGTGGAAAATTTAATATTGAATATTTTGCGTCGAAAACTTTGTTTTTCGCTTTGTATATATTTGTAAAAGATTATTTCATATACTACTGAGAAAGAGCAGTGGTGGCCTAGTGGGTAACGACCCCGATTTACGAGTCATGGGTTCAAGTTCAAACCCAGCCAGGCGCATTACTTTGTGTAATTTGTTTCATCACCACTGCTCTCAAAACGGTGAAGGAAAACATCACGAGTAAACTGGCATATCCTAGAACCGAAATTTCAAAGATATGTGACATTCATGACATTCATTATGACTGGCCTGTTGGTCTAGTGGTTAGTGGCCCTGACTGCTGTCGTGGGTTCGATTCCCAACCAGGACAAATGTTTGTGTGATGAGCATGATCTTTTGTTCTGTGTCTGGGTATAATTTTATCTATAATATGTATGTATCTAGAAACATATAAGTATGTTTATCAGTTGTCTAGTACTCAGAACAAAAGCTCTGCTTAGCTTGGGATTAGACGGCGCTGTATGATAGTTGTGAAAAAATATTATATTATTATTAAAGTAAAGTAAAGACAGAACTACGACTCAAAACGTTGTAAAACTATTTTACTCCCAAAGTTGCGTGTTGTAGCAACTTCAATAGAGATTTTGTTTGACTTTAGGAAAGCTACTATACTTGCTTATTTTTCTCTCCACCGCTTTTCTCCACGACTGTACTTGGAACGTGGGTAAACAACTAAGCAGCGAAAGTGACTGACGAATATTTTATACAACATTTATATCCGTTTTTGCCTATTGTGATGGATTTTGTTAAAAATAAATGAAAAACGGCTCACGCAGCCACGATCGTCACGACACTTTACAATCAATGAATTCTAACAATTGATATTTTATTTGTAGGAGTTTTTATTACTTATGTAAAATTCCACCAATATGAAGGTTACTAAATTTCAATGATTAGAATATTTATTTGACTGCATCTATAATATGCAAACAATACGCACAGGATCGGTCGTTGTGGAGACGCTTGGGGGAGGCCTACGTCCAACAGTGGTCGTCTTTCGGCTGAAATGATGATGATGATGATGATCACACACACACACACACACACACACACACACACATATACACACATGTTCACATATTATAATATGTATATATCTAGAAATATGTAAGTATGTTTATCAGTTGTCTAGGTACTCATAACACAAGCTCTGCTTAGCTTGGGACTAGATGGCGTTGTGTGATAGTTGTGGAATATTATATAGGGTGACTGGTAATTAGTGTACGAAACTTAAACAAGTGATTGTGCTCATGATAACCAACAACTTTTACTATGGGAACAAACCTGAAATCGCGAAAAAAATCAGCTGTTCAGTACATTTATGTTTGCCTAATGTACTGAACAGCTGATATTTTTTTCGCGATTTCGGCTTTGCTCCCATAATAAAAATTGTTTGTTATCATGAGCACAATCACGTGTTTAAGTATCGTACAGTAATTGCCGGTCACCCTATATATGTTGTGCACAGTATAATCAATTAATAGATAGATAATAATTATTACCCAATAAACATGTTTTCTTTCTTTTATTAGGTTATTAACTTCTGCTAGCGATATTGCTCTCGTGAGAGTAGAAAATATATGCAATATATGCATATATTTATAATAATAGCACGCTTGTGAACTATAATCACATAAGTAAATAGAGTTTTTTAATTTTACTTTCAGAGTTAATTTCGAAGCTTGACAACTTCTACAGTTCTAATAGAATTAATAAACAAAAAATACAAACCAGTAACAAGAATCCTTAACAAAATAGTTATGGAAAAAAAATCATTGATTTAGTTTACTAATTAAGAAAATTAAAATAAAAACATTGTCAAATTATTAAGAAATTATGGGTAAATAAAATGATACGAGTAGAATGAGGTTGACTGGTAGAGAATGCCTCGTTGCATTAAGTCCGCCTATTTCCCACTACTGTACATGAAGTTTAAATAAATATTATGTGATATCTTTATAATTCCCTGCTCTACACTCCACATAGAGCCTCCACGTCCATATTTACAAAGGCTCTATACCTCTATGTACTATAATGTAGAGCCCCGTCGCACTGGCCGACCTCGTTAATTGGATTCCGATAAGTAATTGTATCAAATTCTCTCGTATGTCGACAAGAGGGATGCCTAGATTACTGACGCTGCCAATACTGAGGTTAATTTAGATTGTCTCCTTTATAGTTGATGGGTTTATTTTGGGAAAAGACACGTGTATTTAGATTATTAGATTCTTAACTTAGATACATTTGAAAAAAAAAACGACAGTGTCAAAAAATTAAACTGTATTTAGTGAGTTAATTTTGCTAGTCGTCTCCTCAAGCCCTTATGTTTTGATAACTTACGTGACTATTATAATAATATTTTATTAAAATCACTTAAAAATACAAACATCAGTGTCGCCCTGGCTCTTGTACTAGGATATCCTGTATCACAAGAGCCATGCCACTATGTCACGAAAAAATACAACTTGTTGCCAAAAATCTGCCATTAATACTACTAAAACATCATGCTATGTCAATAACTTTCTCAAGATACCAATACACAGGATTTTATTTTATTTATTTTTTTAATTTGATTTAAGTACAGTAGTCCTTGACTGCGATCTCACCTGATGGTTAGCTGTGATGCAATCGATACGACGGTATTAAATTGACAAACTTCATTTTATTATACCTCTAAAGGTTCCAAGCCTACTAAAGGGGCTAAGGGTTGTACGAAAGGAACATAGGAGTGCGTTTTAGTCAGTAAAAATCTGACTCATCCTCTCGCTCCACCTTAGAGCGAGAGAAGTCATTGGATAATTTCACACCTAAAAAAAGCTATTTATTAACAAGTAACACTTTTTTCAACGACTGGTTATCATGTTCCATACACGTTCTATCACACATAAACACACACACAAACACATCTAAACCCAGCAGTTTACACTTCAAGCAAAAAAAAATATCCATTGTCCTACCTCACAAAACAGTCACCCGCAGTACACTTCAGGACAGACAAAACCACCCAGTTAAAGATTTAATTAAGGCTTTTAAATTCTTCTTTTTTTCCTTTTACTTTGTTGAAAAGTTCTCGGAAAATCGGCCTCAACGGAAAACATTGAATAAAACGGGGACTTAAATCAATTTGGCTTTATGCAAACTTTCTGGTCCAAACTTTTTGGCGTTTTGTTAGCTTTATTAAAAATTGGTCTGGCTGTTAGGCAAGGTGTTCTTTTTGATCGTTTTCGCGCGTTATTAAATATCTTCTCTTTTTTATATTTATGGGAGCACTGTAGCTGATCTGTATTCATTTTTAATAAGTTATTTACTTAGTTCTTGTCACCATCTACAGGTTTGGTGAAGTATAGGTTATTTCTTGTAGTCTTTTTTTGCACAAAATAAAAATTTGTCTTCAAAAACATTACAGTAGTGACTTATGAGAGAAACAATAAAACTAATTACAATATCGTCAACTTAATTCGATTCGATAATCTATTAACCTTGTGCTTTAAAAATATAATATGTAAGTAGTCTGTGTGTACAGGTGCGTGCATGTGAATTATATATTTGTGGGTCCCGTTATATTTGGTCGATTTTTTTAAATGTGAGTTACGCAGTGAGTTTCCAAAATGGATCGTGGATTCTACCACCATTCCCTTGGTGAGGACCATTGTTTTTTTTTTATATTATGTCCTTTACTTTCCCTAAAACCCTTTTTTTAGAGAATAAACACACATTTATTTTCGTGGAAAACAAATAAATATAAAACTACCCAAAACATTCCACAGATACGGACCATAAAGAAAGAGTTAATACTGTCCACAAAATTTACTACCAGGCTTGTCTTAAAGAATACAAATGGCGGGCAAAAGGCGCCTACTTCACATACTAAACGTCAAGCTGTCAGTCACCGAGTCACTTGTCTATCCAACAGAATAATGTGTGAATATATTTACTCAAACTTAAACTTGAATGCCTTTGTCCCTCAAAAGGAAAATATTCAAAAAAAAAACCTTAAGTAAAATGCTGGGTTATTTTTAAAAAATGGAAAAAAACGGGACCCCTATAGGATCACATTGTTGTCTGTCTGTCTGTAAAGAACTTTTATCGCGGGAACGCGTGAAGGTATCGAGTTGAAATTAAAACCATATATTCAAATCTGCGGTCCCTTGAAGCTGTGAAAAAACAAACTTCTGAATTAACGAAAAAAAAAAGATACGGCCGTTTATGTCGCATAAAACGTGTATTTCGACACTCATGGGAATCAAAATTCATAGGGTACTCCCGTTGACCTAGAATCCTGAAATTTGGCATGAAGCAAGATCTCATAGCAAAAGTAGGGGGAAAAATCTGAAAACTGTAAATTTGTAGTTACGTCCCAAAAAAATCCTCGTAACTCAATTCGGGAATCGAACTGTTTTCATAAGTAAGTTTTTACGGAACCTTCAGTGCGCGAGTCCGACTCGCATTTGTTTTCTAGTAGGTACTATTTGCGCGAATGCTCCTGCCACTACTATATAACGGCGATCTACCCATTACACTAGCCATATACAATATTACACTAAAATTGCGATTATCTGAACAAAATTATCCTGTCACAGTTCAAAAAGGTACCAATTTAAAAATGTTTTCACCGCGCAAAGACAAGCTTATTCCCACCGCTGTTCATGCATTCTCAATCTCACGCCAAACTCTTATTTACGCGAAAATGCTTTATTTGCTCAATGTCGTTGAATGTGAATTATAAATTAATGAAATATTGATTGATATCATTTTGAAATGGATTATCCGGATTCTCGATATAGAATCGTATATTTTATTTTATTCGGATAATTGGAGTTTTTTTTACTATATAAATTGACATCATATTTATTTATTTATTATAGAAGCATCATATTTATTTTTTTATTTATTTAATTTTTTCAGAAGAAGATACATTATTATAAAAAATTGTAAAAAGTTACTGCTTATTTCATAAAGATATTCATTTATTTAATAGGTAAAAATAGGTAGCTTAGTAAGTAGGGGTGACCCTTCATTATTTTGAAATTAAACGTATGAAATAATTGAGTTGTTTCAAATCCTGTTCAAGTTTCTCATAAGTTACTACCCGAACTTTAAGCTGGAAGGCAATTCAAATGGATTAAGTGGGAACTACATTAGACCAACGCACACGTGGGCCACGTCTGATTTGTACGTAGCGGCGCGTCGCGTGGCGTGGATCTAATGTAGCTCTACAAGTCTAGTTGGCATATAAAATGTATGGAGACCGACGCGCCCAGATCGGCGTACGTGGCCCACGTGTGCCCAATGTAGTTCTACCTTTAGTTTGCCACGAATTTGCCAAGTCGATTGTTCAGTTATAATTCAGATTAGTTTTTCATAAAAGAGCCCGTGATTTTTTGATTAATTGGCCAACTTTGGCGATCTTATTTAGAGATACAAAAAAACACCGATCAGTTTGACTTATTGAATAAAAAAGAATAGTTATATAAATAGTTCATAGCATTTCGTTTTTCTTTCTTTCTTTTAATTCTTTATTGTACACAAAAACATAACATAGTATATGGAGATACAGATAGTTCATGTACAAAGGCAAGCTTAACTCGGCAATGAGTTTTCTCCCAGCAAACCTTTGAATTATAGAGAGAAAACATGATTTTATTTCGATTTTTCATATATTTAATGTTGAATGTTTTTCAGCAAAAGTCTGTTTAGTACTTGTTTGGTATTTGATCATTTAAACATTATATCTATATACATCCCTTGACATGAAACCTACAACGTCTCTTAATTTACCCACATCACATTTAACTCTTCAATTAAGTGCCACACAAACCTTAAAACTCTCATTACACACTGATTTACATGTTCTCAATGAACTCCCTTTCATTTCCGTATCCACAAGCATTCAAATATGAGTCTTACTGCCATCAAACATCTGTCTTTTAAAAGTGGATTTTCGTTTAAATAAATAACAATATACATGAAAGCCTCCACTGGTTTAGGCTTTGATTTGGGATAAAAGGCGGGACCGTTCAAGCGTACATTTCACAGGCGGCCGACCACGTGCTAATTTTAAACACGGCCCCGAGTGTAGGGTTGTGTACACTGCCGTTCAATGTAAAGTATACAGTATATGTAGCTGTACACAACTGTACGGGCAATGAAAATAGGGTGCATCATTTTCGCTGGGAAGCTGTTTTTTTTTTTTGTTTTTAGTTGTTCAGTCTACGGATTTTTGTACACTGGCGTGTAATTTAAAGGCAACTAAGTTGGGAGTTATTAAAAAAAAATATACGGAATTAACATTCTGTACACTACCGTGCAATGTAAAGTATGCAGATGTATGTGTATACAGCTTTGTGGGAACAAAAATTAGATTGTACCAATTTCTTTTTTGATGCATTTTTTTATTTAGTTACTCTGTCTGAAGGATTTTGTACACTGACGTGTGATGAAAAGGTACGGGTTAAGGTAATTAAGTAGGGTTAAGCTTGCTAATTATAGAGTTATTTCGTAAATTCCCTTTCTAACACTTAGTATGTATATAATGTGGTGCATTTTAACGGCACGAATGTGGTTGTGTCTCTCCTAGAGAGAGGAGGCCTGAGTCCCAGCAGTGGGAACATTAAAAGGCTGAATATGTATGTATGTATGTAATGTGGTTGACTTATTGGCTGCTGCGCTAAGTGTTACAGGTTCTATTCCCATATAGATCAAATATTTGTTTGGCCTATGGTTCTGAGTCTGGGTGTCTTGTGTATGTGAGATTATGTATTTGTAAACGCATCCACGATATATGAGTAATTCTAAGTGTGAGGCAAAGTTATTTTTAAAAGAACGAATTAAAAGTATGCAAGCTGATCTTTTCTACATGAAACATAGAAACACATGTGTCTGCAGATATTTTTAGAGCCACAAACTTCTGTAATTATTTTCAAATTGAATCACGTAATAATGGCTACTTAGAAGGTATTTGGGCAGATTAACATCGAAAATATCAAATTCATAATAATATGTCGTAACTTAAAAAGCATTAAAATACATTAATTATATGTCTAGTGTACGAATTAATTTATTAGTATTATTATATACAAAATAACTACTTAGGAAAGAATATAAAGTCAATATAACGCCTCAAGTAACAGAATAATGATTTTATCATTTTTTATCTCCACGGGGCACTTGAGAAATGTATCATTGTGCCCCAACAGACAATTTTTGGAAACAAAATTTATAAAAAAAAAACACATAAACATCCTATCACTGGTGGTTGCACTAACTCGCCCTTGGTTTATAGAAATCTAATCTTGTATAATAAGATGGTACAAAAACTCACAGATACATGTATACATACCATGTATACATAACACATTCTCCTACCAAACGTCACTGGCAATCTTAATAAAAGCGTGGTAACAACTACCACGCTCAGGTAGGTCAGGCTGGATACACATGTTTTAGTGAAGCTAAGTCTCGAATGCCTACTTGTAGGTAACGGATTAGTAAATATGTCAGACATCCCCCTTGTATCAAAGTTCCCCTATTAATGAATCCCGTTTTGGTTATCCATATAAAAATCGCTAGCACATAATAAGTACATATTTGCAAAAAACAAAATACTATAATAAACAACAGCCTACTGAAACTCAGCAATCCAACCTTTCAGAAGCAAGGCAAACATACATTCGAAAATAATATAAATTCACAACAAGGCGAGCCTAACTAAATAAATTTAATTTATCCAAAGGACCTGGTTCCGTCCAGATAAAGTTTACCAAAAAAGGTTGTTCTAATGATGCCTATTTTCGGCCGCCAGTGTTTGAAATTCATAATATATGTAATAGTCGGATTATTATCCTACTAATATTATAAACGCGAATGTTTGAAAATGTATGGATGTGTGGATGTATGGATGTATGGATGTATAGAAGTATGGGTGTATGGATGTATGGATATATAGATGTATGGATGTATAGATGTATGGGTGTATGGGTGTATGGATGTATGAATGTATGGATGTATGGATATATGGATGTATGGATGTATGTATGGATGTATGGATATATGGATGTATGTATGGATGTATGAATGTATGGATGTATGGATGTTTGTTACTCTTTCACGTTAAAACTACTGAATGGATTTCGATGAAACTTGATACACGGGTAGACATGTTCCTTTGGGATTATTTTCTACTTTAAAGCAGGCAAATCCGCTAGTAGCAACTAGTTATTAAAATAAATTGAAAAGGTTATAGGTTAAGAAGGTATGGCGCCGGCGCCAACGTTTTGTTTTACGTTATTTAGTCTCTCTGTTTTGGTGTGAACACGTCTTAAAGGCACGATTTTGTTGCTATTTCTTAATCGGTAATAATATAAATTGCGTATTTGAGGAAATATAAACTAGTATTGATGTTATAAATAAAGTGTTAGAAGCCATTTTGGGCAATGTTTCTATTGGCGTAACATTATTCGATTCAAAATATTTTATTTTACTTATTTCTCAATGTCATTATAAAACGTCAGAAGCTAGTGCACCGTTCCAATTTGTCTTTTCCTGTTAAGAAGAACCGGTAAAAAACTCAAGGTTACTCTTTTTAAAAACCCGGGTACGTGCAAGTCGGACTCGTGCACCGAGGGTTATCAAACATACAACAGTTGAAAACAGTTCAATTCACGAATTGAGTTACGAAGATTTTTCCGAATCGCAAAAAAAAATTGTGACGTAATTAGGTACAAATTTACAGTTTTCAGAATTTTTTCTATACTTGTGCTATGAGACCTTGCTTCATGCCAAATTTCAGGATTCTGGGTCAACGGGAAGTACCTTATGAATTTTGATTCCCTTGAGAGTTTCAAAATATACGTTTTTTGTGGCATAAATGACCGTATCTTTTTTTTCGTAGATTTAGAAGTTTGATTTTTTCACAGCTTCAAGGGCAACTCGATACCTTCACGCGTTCCCGAGATAAAGGGACAGACAAACAGACAACAGTGATCCTATAAGGGTTCTGTCTTTTCCTTTTGAGGTACGGAACCCTAAAAATGTTTGAATTTACAATATTTCCATATTACAATAGGTATGAGAATTCAAAGTTCAAAAATATTTTATTTCACATAGGCCTTCATGTGCTCTTATAAAATATCGGAAACTAGTGCATGGTTCCCATTGGTTGCTTTCAACCGGAAACTCGTCGGTCATTCTTTAAAAAAAAAAATGTTTTTACAATATTTCCATATTACAATGCTAATAGGAGTGAGAGGACAGTGTAGACTAGTCAATATTATATCCTAAAGAGGGCTAAAACTGTAAGTTGGCACCTTAACTTAGCTCAAAAGCTTTTTTCGACATTTTTAAACAGTAATTTTATTAAAATAACAGTTTCAACGATAAAAAAACTGGTCAAGTGCGAGTCAGACTCGCGCCCTGAGGGTTCCGTACAAACTTACCTATGTAAATAGTTCTACTCCCGGAATGAAGTCTCGAAGATTTTTCCGAATCACAAAAAAAAATTGTGACGTAACCACAAATTTACAGTTTTCAGATTTATTCCTATACTTGTGCTATATATAAGACCTTGCTTTATGCCAAATTTCAGGATTCTGGGTCAACGGGAAGTACCCTATGAATTTTGATTTCCTCGAGAGTCTGGAAAGGTACGTTTTTTGCCACATAAACCGAACGATCTTTTTTTCTCGTTAACATACAAGTTAGATTTTTTTACAGCTTCAAGAATCCGCAGACTTGAGTATATGATTTCAACTCGATACCTCCACGCGTTTCTGAGATAAATGGTCTTGACAGACAGACGGCCGGACAACAAAGTGATCCTACAAGGGTTCCGTTTTTTTCGTTTGAGGTACGGAACCCTAAAAACAACTGTAACTAGCGGCTTAGGTGTCCGATTTCAAGAATCTAATTAAAATAGGGAAATTGCTTTTCCATAATACTTTTCTTCCAACTTTACAAAAACACGGCTATCAAATAATTGGCACAAAAGCCAATTTATTATCTGCAAGGTCTCAATTTCGTGGGGGTGAATTAAAAAAAAACGAGGGTGATTTTTTCTGAACAAAAATTGTTCCCCTTCTGGAAGAAACTAGGGATGTAGCGGATAACATTTAGTAAAAGCGGATGCGGAGGCTTAAAGTAAGAAAAAAAACTGGGAAAGTGCGAGTCGGACTCGCGCACTGAGGGTTCCGTACAAACTTAGCTATGTAAATATGAAGTTCAACTGTCGAAGATTCTTCCGAATAGCTAAAAAAGTTTTTTTCTGTGTGACGTACTAACTACAAATTTACAGTTTTCAGAATTTTCCCCATACTAATTATGCTATGAGAACTTGCTTCATGCCAAATTTCATGAGTTTAGGTCAACAGGAAGTACCCTATGAATTTTGATTCCCTTTAGAGTTTCGAAATATGTTTTTTTGCGGCATAAACGGCCGTATCTTTTTTTCGTTAACCCAGAAATTTGATTTTTTCACAGCTTTAAGGGACCGCAGACTTGAGGTTTTAATTTCAAATCGATACCTCTACGCGTTCCCGAGATAAATGGTCTTGACAGACAGACAGACGAACAACAAAGTGATCCTATAAGGTTTCCGTTTTTTCCTTTCGAGGTACGGAACCCTAAAAAATGTATTACGATTTCATTTCATTGGCAATGATGCACTTGTTTAGTCGAGGCTTCAAAGTCTTGAATATCGTCACAGAGTTGCTAGCTCCGGTTTTCTACCAGTTGCATTTTTGGGAGAGTGCACCGGAATTGCATAAAAGCCCGTTCCATCATCGGACCACCAGGCGTACGGCGATGCGCCACCGGTACGTGGTAGACATCCCACCTACACGCGCAAAACGTTGGGAGGGAACACATTCATTGTGCGTACAGCTAAGGAGTGTAATTCCCTGCCGTGGTCTGTGTTTCCTGATGGCTACAACCTGGGGATCTTTAAAGCATGAGCCCATTAACTATAAAAAAAACCTTTAAAAAAATCTAATCTTGAAGAAATAAAGAAACAATCACATCCATTGATTTTTCTTGGCAACTGCTGATCCGCCGCTTACAATGATTCTACATTATTTAGACAATTTTGTCTGACTCATTAAGAACTTGCTATCTTAGGTAGGTCACCTAGTACTTTATTGACTGTTCTACACTGTCATTTTATACCTACTAACACTGAAATATAGAAGCAAACTGTTCTTTTTTTAAAAGACTCTTTAGAGTACTCATCAAAATAGGAATTAAAAAATAAATCATTTTCTATTTCATAAATAACCATTTATGTTTATTAAATATGAAATAAATACTGCGATATTAAAGAAAACACAAAACACAAAGAAATCATACAGTATTTTTAATATTAAGTTTATTTGACCATTATAATATCTATCTACATATTTAGAAGCGAAATACCACTCACTGATTAATCACGAAATCTCAGAAACTATAACACCTATAAACTTAAAATTTGGCAGGTAGGTTCCTTACAGGGTGTAGACATCCGCTAAGGAACGGATTTTACGAAAATCCACCCCTAAGGGGGTAAAACGGGGGTTGGAAGTTTGTATGGAGAAACCTATTTTACGCTGACAGTAATTTCATATAAATCTGAAGATATCAAAGTAACTCGTTTTAAAAAACGACAATTTCAAAGATCTATTAAAAAATTTGAATTTCGAAAGAGCGTCGTCGTTTTCTTGCAGAACTTCCGCACTTACGGAGGCGGGGCGAAGACCCCATGCAACCCTAGCAGAAACATTAAGGAAATTGCTTCAATATCTGTCTGTCACAGTAACAAAGTGCGAAAGCCTTTTTCCTTTCGTCTGGCGTTCAGTTAATTATCGTATTGACTTCGCATGGCGATCTCCTTTCGGAGTGAATAAAGAAAACTGAGGGAGTTTGTTGAAAATCTTGCGATTTGCGATTTTGAATGCATTTATGCTTTAGGGAAAGACAAAAAAGAAGCTCTCATTTGAATAAGCTTTCTTATATATTGAAGGAGAACTAAGTTTTTTCTTTCTATGATTGTTGGAGATTCTAAATAAATACACACCATGTGGGTGAACCTTGTGGTGTGTGATGTGCGAACCATATAAATTGTATTTACTCAAAAATCTAAACGATAGCTAGAAAACACATACAGCCCAATTTGTAGTTGGTGTGCCTTGGAAACATACGGTTATCCAGACGGCAGAACAATGTAAATCTATCTATGAACTGGGTTCGAAATTCATTCTCCGAGGGCATTTCTTTTTGACACACTGATTAACAAAACTGTTGGAAATGAAATCGGATTCATTCTCATTTTTGTTTTTTTTATTAGTAAATCTGTAAAAAAAAGGTTTCATCGTTCGAGCAAGAACACACTTTATACTTTAGAATACTAGTGTACTGATTATTACAAACGAACGAACCCTATTTATCAGGGATGGCGAACCATTTTACCGCGTGCTACCACTGGCACGCGTGCGATAGGTTCGCCATCCCTGCTATATACAATCCAAATTATCCTTTATATAAACTCTAAAACATCCCCTCCCGATTTAAACAAACTCCCCCCAAAAGTCCTTCCAGCACATTAAACAATTCCTATCAGACAATCAACACTGGACAACAGACAGCAACAATCAACAACAACTGATGTTGCTGTCTTTACCTCCGTCATGTCATGCACCCTCGTCAGTTTATGACATGTGTTGCCAGCTGAAATAAAGGAGCCCCTATCCGCTACCTTGTAGCTAGTAACATTATTTTCATCCGATTGAATGGCAATTATTTAAAATTCGAGTTGTTTTTTTTGGGCCCTTGTGAGTTGAGTGAGAATTGATTTTGCATATTATAATAGTTTGAATATGTAGTGATGACATAATATGGCACTGAAACTTTTTTTAAGGGTGGAAATTATCCAATGACTTCTCCCACTCTGAGTAGAGCGGGAGGGCGTGCCCGTGACTACGGGTTTCCTTATCAGAATTTCCCCGTGACCCTAGTACCTACGCATGGTAATATTCAAAAACGTGTCCAAGGACAATTTATTGGGTTTTACATCGTCGAACGACCATCTTGCTACTTTGAATAAAGTCAAGTATGTTTATATTGAGGGTTCGAAGATGAATATATTATTTTGTGATCATGTTTTCCGGCTACACGATAGAGAAAATGTGAAGGTATATTTATTACTATACAATTTTATAGGGGTTTACTTGAAGGGTTACCTGTAAAATCGATTGGCTTAATGGCAGGATGTCGCGTTAGTATATTGTAGATACGAGCTATTTTACTCAAACTTTTTACCGCCCTAAAATTGCTTTCGTATTTTTTTTTTTGACCTATACATTCTCACTGCTAAGCACAGTCGTCCCGCAAATTCTTCTAGATATTTTTTTGTGTCTCTTCAAACCCGTCCTACGTCTACCGCGTCTAGGAGCCGACAGAATAAGAAGCGCCGTGCAGCGCTTCAAAACCAAAAAAAAAAACAAAGATCATAGACTTAGGAAAAAAGTTGCTAGGCTAAAATGGGAATGGACGGGTCATGTCAGTCGCATGCATTTTGACCTCTGGGGTAACAGTCTGTACAAAGTTGGTGCCTGAAGATGGACGTCGTCAGCAAGGCCGACCTGGGAAGAGATGGTGATAATTTTACTATCACACCTAATTAAATGCCCGGACCAGGACTAAATTGTCTATCGGTCAATCACGCAAAAAAAAAAAACAAAAGACTTTTAAACTTTTTTCCCTAAAATATAATACCAACACAAAAAAAAGCAACAATACATCATCGTTTCCCACATGCTCCATGCCGCCAATTATTTCCAAACGCGACCTACATGCTCGACATCCGACGCGCGACTGCGCCTCCCCACTTCCTTTTACCCCTTCCCCTGACCGGATGCTGTCGTCACCACTCTCCACGATACGGAACGCTTTGTGACAACCGGCCTACTTTTGTACCCCGCGATAAGTTTAAACGCGTCTTTTTTCTGTATTTATAGAACTGCTGTAACTTTGTCGTGAAGTGCAATGCGTTGACAGATGCAGACGTTTGTGATGCTGTGATTGTTGAGATTGAGAAGAGAAGATTTTGTTTTATACGTTTTTTTTTATACTTATAATTCGCATAATCAAATGAGTTAGTTATGCAGGGCGTTGAGTTTCATGCCTGTTTTTCTGCACAGACTTTGCACTTTGAAAAGTCATAAATTAGCATGCATTGAAAATTATTAAAATCTATTTAACTCCTTTTTTTTAATAATAGCAAAATGCAACCTGTATATATATTCTCTCTTTAATTTAGGAGATAAATGAAATTAAAAGTTTACCTATGGTGATTGATTCAAAAAATGCTTTAACCCTACACAGAAGGCCGGATTGAGTGAATTACCACAACAAAGGGGACCCGAGTTTGGCAGTAAACAAGCACCCTGTATACACCTAATATTAGAGGGTAGTACACACAGGTTGTTACAGGCAGGACAAGCAGGGAGAGTAATGCAATTTCTGAACGACAAGTCTGTTTATAGAGGGGAAAAGAGAGCATCAAATTGGTGTAGAAGTAAAAAGTGCTGTATTTGAGCGCTCGTTTATCTAACAGTTATATTTTTTGAGTACTAGGTCCCAAACTTAGACAGTGCGGCTTACTTTGTATAGTTAATTTTATCATCACCGGTCACAAAACGGAGAAGGAAGACATCATGAGGTCATGTTATTTTCAAAAATAATGTCATATTTTTTTTAGAAAAAAGTTCATAAACCGAGCTAAAGCCAAAACTCGTTAAACCCACCTTATTATTTTCTCAGGATCGCAGTAATGCTTAAATTTTGAATTTTCAATTTCTAGATCTCAGACCAATACGTAAACAAAAGCGACGAAATAAGTGAGGACTAGTTTTGGCTTTGTGTGCGTAACTTGGTATATGAAATCATAGATTTGCACATGTGTGCTAAAGAAAAAATGTCGCAAGCATTGCGCTGCGACTCCCAAGTGCGAGAGATATAATTTGGTTAAGTTTTATTATTGTGTAGGTAGTATAGTGTTTATCTTTGTTGTATGAAATTAAAGATAATTTCATTTAATGACAAACATTTATTTTCATTTTAAGTGAAATTATTAATTTTAAAAATACACAAAACTTACATAGAATAATAATATATATTCTATACAAAGTGCACAAAACCTATATTTCGTTCACATCTTGAACTTCAAACACTATGTAGTTTCAGTTAGGAACAGGTCCGGTTCCGTCACGTGCCGCTCCGTTTCATTTCCGTGACGAACGGGAACTTCCGACAGTTATTCTTGTTAAATACGTGTTGAAATTTCAAATTATGTGTTTTATGGTGTCTGGAATCTGTTTCTTAGCAATAAGTGATAAACTTACTAACCTTTCGTTTTTGGTATGAACTTTTGTCTAAACTACGACATTATTTTTTGTCATTGATTATGAATTATTATTCATTTAAATCATCACGATCCATATTTTGTTAGCAGAGTAGTTACTTAAAGTTACATTAATCAAATACAAATTACGGATCATGAAATTTCCATAAAAATTAAATATAATGATTATAATAAAATTTAGTCAATGTATTAAATTCGATTAATTTATCACGTACATCGAAGAACTGGAACAATTTGCCTGCTGCGGTCTTCTCGTCCGATTATAATTTAGGTGTATTCAAGGCAAATAAAAGAATACACAAAGAATATATATAAAGAATAGAGGGTGAATAGACTCCTAATAAACTAGTGCGCCTCACTATCAACGATTGCATCACTGCTTACCATCAGGTGGGATCAGAGTCAAGCACTAGTTTATATTAGTTAAAAAAAAAATGTCGTAATTATATTATCATCAACTATGTTTAGTTATACCCATCCTGAAAACGCATTGAATAAAAAGTTATTATATACTGCTGTCGAATCAAAAATTGGTAGAAGAGTGTTTATAACACACATTAACAATTTATCCATTCCCAGGTAAGCTAGGCACTATTCTTTGAGTTGATTTATGTCAACAACAACAAAATTAGTAATCAATCTCTCTTACAATATCTTTAGAAACATTCTTTTTTTTGCGAGGAATACGCGGTCTATGAAGCTACGCGGCCGCAGAAAGTAGGCCTAAACCATTGAACCAACCCCAAAACGTCTTACAAATTATTCAGTGTTTGAAAGCTGTCACATCTCACCTAAATCAACATTTGTTATCAACATCATCTCCTAATCTTGTCTACTGAGTACCAGACAATAGTGCTGTTAAGATAGTGACGTCATCAGAGTGACGTGTCCACTGTAGGTTTGTGACGTAGGTACCTATTGACCAGTCAAATGACGTGGATAGTATAGAGCTAACTGGCGAACCGAATTTGATAACGGTACCTAGTCTTATCTGTTTTATGAATGAAATCTCTTGATGAGTACTTAGTCAATGGTTTTTGAATTAGGTATACAATTTACGTATTAATTAGAACTGTTGATACTTACCGAGCAGTGGTGGCCGAGTGGTAACGGCTCCGACTTACGAGTTGTAGGTCGCGGGTTCAAACCCAGCAAGGTGCATTACTTTGTGTAATTTATTTCATCACCACTGCTCTCAAAACGGTGAAGGAAAACATCGTGAGGAAACCGGCATGTCCTAGAACCAAAAATTCGAAGACATGTGCCATTCACCAACCCGCACTGGGCCCGCGTGGTGGATTACGGCCCATTCTCTCTTCTAAAGAGAGGAGGCCTGGGTCCCAGCAGTGGGAACATTAAAAGGCTGATTGTGTGTGCTTGTGTGTGTTGATACTTATTTGAACCTTTTTTTTCGTCAAAGATCTTTTAAGGCTTAGGTTAGACATTTAAAAATGTTAAAATTGTATCTTACCGGCATCGGGAACAGGGTCGAAGCTACCTGTGGTCAGGGCTCTTGAGAGAGGAATCTCCGAAAAGTACGCGCCGTGTCCTGCCTTCTGGATCAAGCCTATGATCCAACTGCCTAACTACAGCCTCCTCAGATGTTAATCGAGGTTCTTGGCTATTAAGCCATTGGCTGACACGACTATCGGGACAATGATCGCCGAGTCCACCTCCCACGTGTCGACAACCTTGCGAGCCAAGTCAATATCCTTGATTTGTTTATCTTTCTCGGCTCGCACGAGGTTCTCGTCATGCGGATTTGTAATGTCATTATTATTATTGATAGACTCAAGCTTGACCTATCTTACCTTAAGGCAAGCGATTGGGCACGCCACAATTATGGCGGTAAGTCCCCTCTTTGAGGCGTGGTTGGAAAGACCTCACGGCGTCCTCACCTTCCGCATGACGCAGGTTCTCACCGAACACGGTAAGTTCGGGAAGTTCCTGCACCGAATTCGTGCGGAAGAGACGCCCGGGTGTCGCCACTGTGCGGACCGCCCGGAGGACACGGTGGAGCACACGGTGGAGGTGTGCCCCGCTTGGGCAGAGCAACGCCGTGTCCTCGTGGGGGCGATCGGCGGCGGCGATCTCTCGCGCCGGGCCTTGGTACAGGCCATGGTCCGGAGCGAGGAAGAGTGGCAGGCGGTCGCCTCCTTCTGCGAAGCAGTAATGCTAGCAAAGGAGGCGGCCGATCGCGTGAGGCAACGGTCCTCACGCCCCAACCGCCGCCGGGATTCCGATCCCGATTTCCGGCCACCGTAGGCGAGGGCTTGCGGACGGCGAGCAATGGGTGGCTCGCCGTCCGATCGCCCGGTAACCGTCCGGACCGAGCCCAAGTCGTCGACGGCGCGTATTGTTCCACGCGCGCCTCAGGGAGATGTCAGCAAATCGTAGGGTCGAAGCCTACTGGGGCCACGGGTAGTGTGAAAGCGAAACCCGGGACCCTGGGACGAAGGCAAAGAAGGAACAGGAGTGGGTTTTTAGTCAGTAAAAGTCTGACACTACTTTCCGCTCCGCCCAAGAGCGAGATTTGTCATAAGATGATTTTCCCACCTAAAAAAAAACTAAAAAAAAAAAAAAGGCAAGCGATGATACACACTTGCCTAGAATTATTTCTTATTCTGTGCTAGAAGTAACCTATTCACTCTTGACGTAAAGACTTCAAGATTGTAGATTAACGCTTGCCAAAGTAGTACCAACCTTGTGTCGTGAATTTACCTGACCCTCAATATGATTGACTCAAACTAACAATGGGCAATTTCGAGATGTTTTAACAATCGATAGAATCGGAGTCGTTAAAATAAACCATCGAGTCAATCATCGACTCGCGGTTCTACAAAATAATCGAGAGGTTTTTCGATTGTTTCGAGTCACCAGAATCGACCGCTAGGTTTCGATTGTTCGAATCAGTAACTCTCACGGAATGAACGCGCTCTGCGCCAGTCGCAATAACAGACCGAGTCGGACTCGAGTCAAAATCAAACAATCTAGAACCATCGAGATCTTCAAACAATTGAATAACCTAAACCAACTAACTTGCTAACTTAAACCAGTTCTAATATAAGTTTTCTAATTGTTCCAGATCTTCAGTTCCCCATAGATATATCAGGAGTTCAAAACGACCATCCCTTCCTAGACGCAGACTCTCTACAATCGTTGTTCAGACGCCTGACCGCGCTGAACAGATGTGCCAACATGAAGTTAGAACACCATCATCATCAGAAGAGATCGGTAAGTTAAATACGATACTAGTTCTTCATTTCAGCTGAAAAGACGTCCGCTGTTGGACTTGGCCCCACAACGAACGGTCCTGTGGGCCTCGTATTAATTGGATTCTCGCAACCCTTTCAACGCTGCGTCTTCCGGTTTTTTTTTTAGGTTGAAAAATCATCTAATGACAAATCTCGCTCTTGGGCGAAGCGGGAGATAGTGTCAGATTTTTACTGAATAAAAACCCACTCCTGTTCCTTCTTTGCCTTCGTCCCAGGGCCCCGGGTTTGACTTTCACACTACCCATGGCACCAATAGGCTTCGACCCTGCTGGGCCCCTACGATTTGCTTACATCTCCCTGAGGCGCGCGTGGAACAGTACGCGCCGTCGACGACTTGTGCTCGGTCCGGACGGTTACCCGACGGTCGGACGGCGAGCCACCCATTGCTCGCCGCCCGCAAGGCCGCGCCTACGGTGATTCTTCTAGCTATGTCGGCAACCATGGTTCTCATATACCTATATATGTCTTGTATAGCTTTAACTTTAAGCTAAATAATGTAAATATAGTACATTTACAAATTAAAAAATTAGCAACGACTTTTATAATAAAAATATAATTCGGTGAGCTGAGATGTTTTTGACATGTAAAAACAAAAAGTTACTTTTGTACTAACCTTTTTAAATAATTATTACGTGGGTGTTTATTCTTTTGAAATAAACATTACAATTTTTTCTGAGACTTATGATTAACTAGCTTTTGCCAGTGGTTTCGCTCGCGTAAAAGTAGAAAATCTATAAACCTATGTCGCTCAGTGATAAAGTAGCCATTCTACTGGTGAAAAAAGTTTTATTATCGGTCCAGTAGTTTCTGAATTTATTGCAAACAAACTTTTTCTTATTGACATAGAGCTATCCGCCACAGTTTCTCCCGCGTCTTAAGTTACTGCTCCGCTCCCATAGGTCGTAGCGATACCTTTCTAGAATTAGCTAACCAGCTAGCTTATGCTAGAAATATGTTAGCTAGCTTATGCTAGAAATATGTTAGCTAGCTTATGCTAGAAATATGTTACCTAGCTTATGCTAGAAATATGCTAGCTCGCTTATGCTAGCATAAGCTAACTAGCTAGATAGCCCGATTTACTTTTCTAGCATAAGCTAACCAGCTAGCTTATGCTAGAAATATGCTAGCTAGCTTATGCTAGAAATATGCTATCTTGCTTATGCTAGCATAAGCTAACTAGCTAGATAGCAAGATGTCCCTTTCTAGCATAAGCTAACCAGCTAACTTATGCTAGAAATATGCTAGCATAAGCTAACCAGCTAGCTTATGCTAGAAATATGCTATCTTGCTTATGCTAGCATAAGCTAACTAGCTAGATAGCAAGATGTCCCTTTCTAGCATAAGCTAACCAGCTAACTTATGCTAGAAATATGCTAGCTAGCTGGTTAGCAGAATTTTTTAATTCAAACCAATAGTTTCTGAGATTAGTGCGTTCAAACAAATAAACAAACTCTTTAGATTTATAATAAAAGCGAAAATTAAATTGTAAGAAAATAACAGTACGTACTGTGGGAAAAATATTCGGAGTTTTATGAAAATAGTTAATATTCAATGGGTAACATTAATACGAAAACAAGTCCCCAACAAATCAAAAATATTTAAATAAATAAATCAAATCATTTGAAACAGTACTTTTATCATATTTAATAACAAAATTTAATCAACCAATGGGAACCTATAACATAATTATGACCATCATTACTCTAAAATAATTCCCACCAACTTTTAATAATTACTACCCAATTATTAATATTTATGAATCAATTTGTAGTAAATTACATATTTCAGTGACTTAATCGTGTTAATGGAAAAATTCAATTTAATTGATCTATTAAAGTTATGGATTTACTAATGATTTTACGGTGATGAAGAACGCTATGGGATACTTCGAAAGAATTACTGTGAGTCTGTGGAAAGGGTAACTGAAGGAACACGGGTGGGTTTTAGCCAGTAATAGTCTGATACTCCCTCTCACTCCATCTAGAACAGGAAATGTTAGCGTCGGGAGTTGTAGGACGATTGCCGGCGACCATAGGTGTTGGTTTGCGGACGTCGAGCTATGAGTAGCTCACCGTCCGGTTAGGATCAAGCTCGGATCGAAAGCGCGTTTTGTTCCACGCGCGCGTCAAAGAGATGTCAGCAAAATTGTAGAGGTCAGTTAAGGTCCTAACTCCCGAGCAGTGCTATAAAACAGTGACTTTCTGAAGCTTACTCCTCGGTAACGGCTAGGTCAATAAGTTTGAAAAAAATATATGTTTATTATAGATTCATGTACAACATTATCAACATATGATTTTTTCATAAGACTAATAATTTTGCCTAAAAAAAAAATTTTAACAACATGATATTTTTTCGCTTGTTTTCCCTACTCCTTTCAAACGGCTTTGATCTTTAGAAATATGTTTACACAAAAAAATTGCTGGTTAAGTGTTCTTCAGAATGTATCTATGTACATAGCATATAGGGTGACTGGTAATAAGTGACCGATACTTAAACACGTGTTTGTCCTCATGATAACGAACAACTTTCCCAAAGAAACTTTTTTATCTCATTAGTTTTATGACAATAACAAAATAGCTGTTTGAAATTCGCGTGCGCGCGTTTAGCGGCTAACTCGGCTGTTAGCCGCTTAACGCCGTTGTCTCGTGTACTTTTCGTACCTTACCTAGTTTGTGATCATGAGTACAATCACGTGTTTAAGTATCGGTCACTAATTACCAGTCACCTTATATACATATGTAAATCAATCAATATTTCGCAAAGAAAATGGATTTAAAGGTCAGCGGGGCTCTATCCGGCCAGATGTTCACGGGATTATATACGCTTTTAGGCCGACGACTGCCTCCGGATTGTTCGAAGGAGTTACTTTCAATAAAGGGCAACTGATAGAACAGAGAGGGGTTTTAGTCAGTAAAAGTCTGACACTTCCTCTCGCACCACCCAGACTGGGAATAGTACATTTTGATACAAGTGCAGAAAGTTTGTCATTGCGACCGAGGCGGAATTCTCACAAGCCGTAGGCGAGTGTGTCATGGAGCCAAGGGCTACAGTGACAAATTTGCACGTGTATAAACCGACTTTTTTCAATACACTTACTAAGAAATGAATAAACGGGGGTTGACCGGCGACTCGTGGGGGTCGACGCGCGCCCGGCCTGACACGATAAATGTAATAAAATTGTGGCGTGGAAGAGCACGCGCACTTTTCTGCACTAGTGCGGAAAACAGTCTATTTCGTGCCTAAAAGCGGTGGAATAAGAGCGGGTTTCGAGTAAGTGTATTGATAAAGTTATTTGATGACTTCTCCCGCAAAAATAAAAGCCTCTATACATTTTTAATATGCCGTGGACCAAATTTTATTTATAAACCATCTTTAGATAAATTACCGAGAAAGCTAATATTACTTGTTAGATATTATTTAATGATGTACCTAAGATATATTAAAAGGAAAGTGCAAATGGTAATAAACTAATTGGCCGTATATGGCTGTTATTTATTATTTAATAAACTTTACAGTTTATTGTAAATAACTTGACTTTTACCGGAAAATATAACTTGAAATTGCATTCATAAGTATTTCCGGTGACTACAAGAAAGTTTGAAATTTTATTCCTATCGCAATTATGCGCAAACACATCAAATTTATAATTATTATTATTGCTAGTAAATGGTTAGCATTTTCCCTGCCTTTACTTAAAATTCTATTTCTGTGATTATAAAACCTTGTACGTTTTACGAGACAAAGGTTCTAAAAGAATTTTCATAGACCCCTCTACACATATAATATTTTAATTTTCGTTTGGCAGTTTCAAATAGAAAAAATCCCTGTATAGTTATTATGAGTTTAAAATTAGAATACTATGATAAGATCAAACTATCAAATGTATCGAGTTTCGACAGGGCTAGTAAATACTTATACCATCAAGTCGTTTGATTTTACAGAAATTAACACGTTCGGCCCAGCGCCGCCGCGCCGCTCTCGTGAGGTGCGCACAATATGATAAGAATTTTTTTTATACGCGTGCTCGCTTGCAAGTGTATAGTAGATGACAGCAATAAAAGGCTTATTACACTATGCAATTTTTAGGAAACCAATTAAGGAAATCGAAAGATTTAATTGCAGTTAGAACAGATTGGATACGATTTAGTTTAAAATGGAGACCGTTCTACTTCCTAAATTGTCTATGATTTAGGACAGTGTGATTACGACGCTAAGATTTAGAATGAATATCTGTCTTCTTTTTTAATTTATTTGAATACCATTTTTTTTTTAAATCTAAATAATGCAATTATCTATCTAAGTGATCGAATTGCTTAGAATCAAGTCTCAAATTCCTAAACATGCACTCAGTTACATATTGAAGCGCTTTTTTTTAATAACAAATATCGTTTTACCCCACACTTTCTATTTTACCTTTTTTTGAGTCCATTGTTCCCACCGTTACGGCTAGAACTACGGTTTTGATAAATACGGCACCATCGATCGAAAATTCGAAACTTGCATCCCAGTATACGATCCTTCTTCACGAATACGTAGCCGAATTCAATTTAGTGTAGTGTGATCACTAGCTAACAACTTTGCTTCCTAACTGTTCCTAAATTGGTTTCCTAAACATTGGATAATGTAATAAGCCTTTAAGCTGCCAAAATTCGATTTGTTGTTGCTCTAAATGTTTGACATTTGTAAGTGTTGCGGCGCAAAAGTTTAACTGATGGAATTTACTATGGCTGCTTGGCGTTATGAGACAGTGCAAACAAAAACATATTTTTATTATATATAGTGAGACATAGTGTTAACAAAAAATTGTTGAGTTGCTAGTCCGAACGTGCTAACAAAAATGGTTAAACTACAAAAAACACAAACCAATCCACTGTTTCTCCCTTTATTCTTAGACAGAAAATGTCGCAGACAACACAATCTATCGTATCAAGTCAACGTCCCCATTTACTAAAAGGCTAGCACACTCAATCGCTCACCCCGGGGGGCGATCACTTTAACTTGAGAACCGCTGGACCACAGCTTAGTGAACAAACAACTTATTTTACGATTATTGACCATGTAAAGAGTACATTTGATAAAATGCACGAGGTTCAAAGCTGTAGGTACATTTGATTATAAATTCATTTTATAAAATCTGCTAGACCTGGGGTGACCAACCGGTCGATCACAATCGACTGGTCGCTCTCGGCTGTTAATCCAGTCGATCTTGGCAAGCATTAGCATATTTACTTTTAGGCCAAGAGTACTAGCGAGGCTGCAGATAGCTAGTTATTATAATTATCTGCCCTAATTCATTATATTACCTAATCGTCCCGTAGTTGTTTGTCAAAAGAAAATCGAATGTATTCGAATCAGCCCCCCTAGCCAAGTTACAACCATTTCGTTTCGATTCTCTTTTCGTCGATCGCCTCGAGTCGGCCATGTCTCCGATTCCTTTGTTCTGACGTGATCTCAACGCTCAGTCACGTGGTCAGGACAAAGGAATAGGAGGCGTGGCCGACTCGAGGCGATCAACGAAAAGAGATTCGAAACGAAACGGTTGTAACTTGGCTAGGGGGGCAGGTTCCTCAAATTTTAGCTCCGTTCGCTCGGTTTTTCCACCTTCGATTTACTTTACTTTTGCTCAGTCGCTCTTCTTATTGTTAAAAAAATAAATAAATTGGTAGATCTTACAGAGTCGAGTTAGTAAACTGAACTAGACCGTGGGTCGAAACAAGTTGGTCACCCCTGTGCTAGACTTTCATGATAAGTAAAACTTAAAAGACGATCGTAAAATACATGGAACATATATGTGTAAGGGTTTTATAGTTTCCTGATTAGTGTTTGATAAATTATTGGGTGGTAAAGGGCTGATGGCTTATTATTTCCGTTCTATTATTGTATACAGAAATACCTACGTGTATATTGTCTTTTGTCTTTATTTATTATGTGTTTACATCAACTGTACATTGAAGTCGTCACACTTGTACGTATGTGTCTAACGGTTTTTTTTTTTAACAATATTAACTAGTCCTTGACTGCGATCCCAACTGATGATAAGCAGTGATGCAATCGTTGGTGGTGAGGCGCGCTAGTATATTAAGAGCCTATTCACTCTAGCCTCAAAGGCAAAAATTATAATAACCTAGCATAACACACAAAGAGAGGAACAGAGCAGAACTATATCAGAGTGCACCTTATTTTCATGTATTGTATAATGCGAGCATTTAAGACTTAAGATTTAGTATGAAATGTAACGCGGGGGGGTTGGCGCTGTGAGCCAAAATACAGACTAGTTCTAGTTCGGCTCCAGCTGCTAAAACTTTTGTGTACATGTATATTACTGTTTAGAGCATTTATTTGTTAAAATACAATAAGTACTTTGTTTGTGAAATAAATAAATATTATTATTATTATATTATTATATGGTTGGTAGAAAGGTGATGGCAGAATCAAGTCACGTATTTCCCTCGCACACTCTCCAAAATGCATCCTGTAAAATACCGACAGGCTGGCTACCTTTTGCCTGTACTCAAGGCTTTGTAGATTGGCCTTAACCAAATCTAAAATAATTAATTGAGCTAATATTTGCGTCATGTCCGTGAACGGGCGCTGTCAGATGAGACTGGTCATCTCTTAGCTGCCAGTTGCTATTTTAATATCTATATTTAGTTTTTATTTTTACTTTATTTACTTTGTTCTCACATGATAGCGACAAGAAACATGTAACAGAGATATTTTTAATTACAAATCATGACTGAAAAGAGTGTCCATGGAGTTTCTTGCACATTCTTCTCCATAGAGATCTACGCTTTGGAATGTGCAATTAGCATCATTTTTTCTGACTGGCTGACTTCTTGACATTTCAAAAGTAAATGGTTTATTTGAAATCAAATGTTTTGAATCTTTGATTGATGTGGATTTGCTTGAAATTTGGTACACGGGTATGCCATGTTCTGGAATAGCACTTAAGATAGCTTTCTATCCCTAGAGTATGTTCCCTTGGAATAATTTTTACCCGACTACGGAGGGTTATGATTTTGACAGGCTATGTATGTATGTGAGTTTGTTCATCTGTTCCCACATAGCTCCTAATCTACTTACCGGAACTCGACGTATGAGGTATCGTTAGAACCGTCTTAATTGTCCGCTGAACATAGGTTACAAGACGTGTCACAAAACTTGATATGGCGCCCTCTAGCGGACAAAAAGTAATGTGTAAAAAATAAAAATGGAGATAAATACGCCGTGTTTGGTATCATTTGAAAGGGCTTTACTTGTACATTTCCAAAATATTGTTCAAATTTAAAGTGACGCCCTCTAGCGGACAAAAAGTCATGTGTTAAGTTTAACACCAAAATTGTTTAAATAAAAATAAAGTAAAAAACTAAAACCCGACTACGACAAAAAAAAACGACGCTGAAAAAGTACGAAACAAGATTTTCATACTTCGAACAGAACAAAAAGAAAACCGTAGTCACAAGTTATTAGTTTTTTACTTTATTTTTATCTTCTATCACGCGAACATAGTCGCAAAAACTAGAAAAATCACATAATTTATATATGGTAATTAAATATACAAGCTTATGCCAGTGGCTGGGCCTGCGTGAAAGTGCAAAATATAATATAGCCTTTGACACTCAGTGATAAATTAGCATTCTACTAGTGAAAGAATGTTTGAAATCGGACCAGTAGTTTCAGAGATTACCCAAAACAATGCTAATTAAAAATAGAGTACTAGAGGATTGCATAATATTTTTTTATTTTATTTTAAAACTTGGGTAATTTCGTTACCAGGTAGGTACAAAAAATTATGATAAATAGCGACGTGGCCTGACCGTAATCTGTTCCGCAACAGTGCGAAAAACACCACATTGTGAGCCTAAGGCATTGTTCAGACCAAAAGTATTATCGGCCGCTGACTGTGAGCGCGCGTTACGCAGTTTATTGCTTTGCCATATATTAACTTCTCGTTCACACCAAAACGACTATACGCTATTACGTAGTGCGTTTTCGCTGACTTTCGGTGGCCGATTATTGTACTGCGCGTCTATACACGGCGGACTATTGACTACCTTACCGAACATAACAGCGTATTAGATTGCAGCGCCGCTGTACTGCGGGCACAATTCGTAAACGAACACAAGCCTACTCTTTTGTTCACACAAGTAGCGTATTATCGGCTTGGTGAGAACGCATACTGCAGACAGAGTCAACTGGAGCCGACAGTGAGCATACTCACAGTCGGCGGCGGACAATACGTTTGGTGCAAACGATCGCAAGCGGTGGAGGTAGGAACAGGCTTTCAAGTAAGTGCTTTGAAAAATATCATTTGCTTCCAATAATAAAATGTTTTCTATAAAATTGTCGACTTTCCATTTAGTTGATTACACTTTGCTCAAACGGCGTTTTGATTGCATTTCACTTTGAAATAAAGTTTTAATGAAAAGTCTTTGAAATATGTAATCACATGACATAAATACTGAATGTCAATTAAGTTATCTGGTGTCTGGATTATCTAGCTTGTTTTTTATATATTTAACCTATTGAGAAAGCTAGACTGGGCTGAATATTTGACGTGAAATGGAGAAAGCCTTTATTAAATTTCACTAATGTGGACTAAAACCGAACAAGTAATTCAAAAAAAGATTTACAAAGAAACAGTGACTTAAGACCTTTTTTTAGGGTTTTGGCACCCTTTGTGCCAAAGGGACCCCTATTACTTAGGCTCCGCTGTGCGTCTGTCCGTTTGTCTGTGCGTCTGTCAGCGGGCTGGATCTCACAAAACGTAATAGATAGAAATTTGAAATTTTCACAGAATGTGTATTTCTACTGCCGCTACAACAACAAATAATAAAGTTAAAAATTAAAGGGGGTTCCTGAACAGGAAACGGTATTTTGTCGGCGCTTTTTCCACTCACACTTAGCCAGATTTTTTTAATGAAAATATACATGCCTAAGTATAAACTTAAACCTTTATGATATTTTTCTTTTTCTTATGACATCCCCGCTCTTGAGCAGAGCGGGATATAGTGTCAGACTTTTACTGACTAAAAACCCACTCCTGTTCCTTCGTTGTCTTTCGTACCAGGGCCGAGTCTTCCTTTCAGAATCAGACCCTGGCTCCAGTAGGCTTGGACCCTGCTAAGCCCCTACAATTGGTGACATCTCCTTGAGGCGCGCGTGGAACAGTACAGCCTTTATAATATGTGACAGTACTTAAATAGCATAGCATAATCAGCCTTTTAATGTTCCCACTGCTGGGATTTAGGCCTCCTCTCTCTAGGAGAGGGAATGGGCCGTAATCTACCACGCGGGCCCAGTGCGGATTGGTGAATGTCACATGTCTTCGAATTTATGGTTCTAGGACATGCCGGTTTCCTCACGTTGTTTTCCTTCACCGTTTTGAGAGCAGTGGTGATGAAATAAATTACACAAAGTAATGCGCCTGGCTGGGTTTGAACCTGCGACCTAGAACTCGTAAGTCGGGGCCGTTACCACTCGGCCATCACTGCTCTGCCAGTAGTGACAGTAAATACCTATTTCTAATTACCTACTCAAACTTTTCAAGCCTTATAACAGAAAAAAATATTTCTAGCAAAATTTCTATTTACTTAAATAACCTACGCACGTATTCCGGTAAATAAACTGGCCCAAATAAATTTTAATTACTGTATAACTTAATTAAGCGAACTCTACAAAGTCGTTACAACAGGAACGCTCAACAATTTGACAATGTAACAGAGGTTGACAATCTCTGAGGATTTGGAGAAAAGTTTACTCGTCATTTTAGCTTACATGAAAATGTGGTTAAAAGATTTTTTTTTATTTGTCTTTGTTATTACTAACAAGCGGCCTGTATTGTCTGCCTCTGGCTGTTTAATTTTATTACTTTTTATGACAGTGTTTTATTATTTTTGATGATGACTTATTTTAATTTTTATATTTTGAATTTGTTTTTTTTTTTACTTTATTTACATAGTTCTCACATAGTAGTAATGATAGGAAATGTGTAACCGAAATAATTGTAATAACATGATTGAAAAGAGTGTACATGGAGTGTCTTGCGATCAACGAAAAGAGAATCGAAACGAAACTGTTGTAACTTGGCTAGGGGGGCAGGTTAAAAATACAGTCCAAAACAAATAGTAAATCAGATATTTTATCCCGTTAAACAATGACAATTATATAATATCTGGTTAAATACAGTCAAATAAAAACAGTAAATCAAAGTTTTTAGAAAACAAATCAAATCTAATACCTACCTACTTAAACGTAGATACATTTATATTTCTAATTTCAAAGTCTAGACAAAACACGTATAAAGTTGTCATAATTGAATTGCTCACAATTTGACTATGTTGCTGGGGTTGACGATCCCTGGGGATGTCGAAAAGTTTGCTCATATTTCAGTTACCATGAAAATGTGTTTCAAGCTTTTTTTTAATTTGTTTTTATTACTGGCAAGAGATATACTGTTGTGGTACTTTATCAAATTAGTGTAGTAAAAGTAGCCACGTTATTGTGTTTTCTTTTTGAGTTTAGTTAGTTACGAAACTGAACAAATTGACAACCCCACGGGATGTCTTATTTGTCATTTTATCAAGAGTTTTTTTTTTAATTATACTTTACTGGCTGCTGTAATAGTAGAAAATTAATATAATATAATGTATATAGGGTGACTGGTAATAATTAGTGACTGATACTTAAACACGTGATTGTACTCATGATTACAAACGACTTTCCCTAAGTAACGTTTTTTATATACTCACTAGTTTGTAGGTACATTCACTGATTAGGTACGTACACCTATGGGTTTGCGCGGGTGTTCTATCACTATTATAGGTACGGCGGGGTCACGCGGCTAACAGCTGAGCGGTCGCCGGTCGCAGGCGCACGCGCGTAATTAAACAGCTGTTTTATTATTGTGATAAAACTAATGAGAATATAAAAAAAGTTTCTTTGGGAAAGTTATTTGTAATCATGAGTACAATCATGTGTAGTAAGTATCGGTCACTAATTACCAGTCACCCTATATAATATTCCACAACAATCACACAACGCCGTTTAGTCCCAAGCTAAGCTGAGCTTGTGATATGAGTACTAGACAACTGATAAACATATTTATATATTTCTAAATACATACATATTATAGATAAATTACACCCAGACACAGAACAAATGATCGTGCTCATCACACAAACATTTGTTCTGGGTGGGAATCGTGTCGTACGTGGCCCACGTATGTTCAATGTAGTTCTATCTTTACTCGTGTGCCAAGGTTCATGGATATTCGTTGAGCTGTTCGAGCGTAAAGAGTGACAAACATACACACACCAAATCACAAACTTTCGCGTTTATAATATGAATGTGGTAAAATATCTATAGTAAGATAATTCGATAAAGCTTTTAATTCGGCTTCTTTCCTCTCAGCCCATGCTACGGGATGGCTTTACTCAGTTTGTGCATTTAGGAGTCAAGAGCGGATTTAAGGGGGGGCACGGGAGCAAGTGCCCCCCCCCCCCCCGACGGTATTTTTGTGTACTGTGGAGATTCCATCACAGTAAAAATAGAAGCAAATAAAATATATGAATAAAAACTTGTAGGTATAAACTTGAAGTATAATACTTCAAGTTTATTTCTAACAGTTATTGTTCCAGGTGGGAGGGGCACTCCCACAAAAAAATTCTGGATCCGCCCTTGGCCAGAGTCAAGTTCAGAAACGATTTAGAATTTGATACAGTCACTTTATTTTCCTTTAGAATGCATTCTAATGTTTTTTGCATTATTTGGCAGCCAATCTCGCGAGTCAGTTTTCTTGGAAAACTTCGCTGAAGTAGTCAATACTGCAATAAAATTCTCAGCTCCATTTTATCAACATCGCGCTAGTTTCAATGATTTCACTTATTGTCCAGTTGTGCATACACTTAAGATACGAAACTATACCAATTTTACATCACAATATCCTCAAGAAATCTTTTTGCGAACAATGTAATTGAAATAGCACTGAATTTCATTTGAACAATCCATGCATTTTGCCGATATGAAAAGTAGCTTACAGTAGGAATATTTTTTTGGAACAATTTTCGTAATCGGATTGCTTTCAGAGATTCCCTCAAAAAAATGTAGCTACCTAACCTTTTAATAATATTATTTTAGACGGAAAACGGAATAACTTCAAGTTTATCGATTTGGTGGCATCAGACTACCAGCATTAAGATAAACAAGGCAAGGCAAAGACGGAACATAGGAGTGGATTTTAGTCAGTAACAGTCTGCCACGCCCTCTCAATCCTTCCTAGAGAGGGGGAATACATTGGATGATTTTCCAACTAAAAGAAAAAAATACTTTCAAGATAATAAAAAATATTTTTATTTTCAACCCACTCGATAACCCACCTTCTACTGTTTGTAGGCTCTAACTTGCCTTTAGCATGCTTTGCTTGGCTTACGCTTGCTCTTCTGTATTTGTCGCACTAGTGCGGAAAAGTGCGACAGTCAGGTCCGGCCACTTTTTTTTTTAATGTACCACGCTGGTCCCCAGATAACTCCCACCAAAGCGCATGAATGAAAGAATCCGCCAGCCTTCTCTCACAATATTTTTTTAGTATATTATTTTTATAAAGATTTGATTATTATATTCGAGCAAGTGTGTTGAAAAACGTCGTTTGGCAAACGTGGGTAATTGTCATTTCAGGTTCTTAGCTTTAAAACGACCTAGCAAAAACAGGTACTAAACCTATAAAATTATCATACCCTAACACAAACACTATTAAATCCCTATCCACTTTATCCATTATCCATTACCATCAGAGCAATATTTCACATAATGGCTGGGCAATTTCAAGCCTGGCCGGTCGCTAAAGTTACTTTACAATACAAAATTATCACGTGGTTTAGTCTGCTGTTAAATTACTTTGATAGAATGTTGGATAGTCGTGTGTGAAGTTTGATAGTGTGGTTTGAGGGTGGACAGAGTTCTAAGTGATCTTAAAATGAGATTTAGTGTTATCTACTGTACCTACCTCGAAAGGCTCATCGTGACCGGTAAAGTGGATGAGAAAAGGCCTCGTGGACGCAGCCCAATACGTTGGTCTGACCAGCCCCCCTAGCCAAGTTACAACCGTTTCGTGTCGAATTCCGTTCTCCAATCGGTAACGCCTCGGATGTCAGCAATTGTAGAAAACGAATTGTAGGTCGCGGGTTCAAATCCAGCCAGGCGCGTTACTTTGTGTAATTTGTTTCACCACCACTGCTCTCAAAACGGTGAAGGAAAACATCGTGAGGAAACCGACATGTCCTAGAACCAAAAATTCGAAGACATGTGACATTCACCAATCCGCACTGGGCCTGCGTGGTGGATTACGATCCATTCCTTCTCCTAGAGAGAGGAGGCCTGAGTCCCAGCAGTGGGAACATTAAAAGGCTGATTATGCTTATGCTTATCAAAATCGAGGACCTAAATCTACAGCAATCTAAAACTTATAACACATCTTCTCGTTGCTAGCAAAGGAGGAGGCTGCACGTACACGCGCGAGGTAATGACCCTCGCGCCCCAGCCGCCGGGGTTCCGATCCCGATTTCCGGCCACCGTAGGCGCGGGCTTGCGGACGGCGAGCAATGGGTAGCTCGCTGTCCGATCGTCCGATAACTGTCCGGACCGAGTCCAAGTCGTCGACGGCGCGTAGTGTTCCACGCGCGCCTCAAGGGGATGTTAGCAACCGTAGAGACCCAGCAGGGTCGAAGCCTACGGGGGCCATGGGTGATGCGAAAGAGATCCCCAGGGCCCTGGAACAATGGCAAAGAAGGAAAGAGAGGGGGGTTTTAGTCAGTAAAAGTCTGACACTATCTCCTGCTCCGCCCAAGAGCGGGGGATGTCATTTGATGATTTTCCCACGCAAAAAAAAAAATACTTCTCGAAAACAACACAAAATTTTCCTATGTTTCAACACAAGATTGATTGTTTTGAAAGGTCGATCGTAACGAGGCTCGGTACACTGACATTATTGATGTTCAAACGTTAGAGTAGAAATTGGACAAGCTTTTAGAGTTCAAGTTGACCCACGGTAATCCGACAAACGTTTTGCAGGGCGGTGTCAGATTATCGAATTAATTGGATTATGGAGTACTGCCACCGATTCCTTGTAGTCCGGAACATTTTTGAAAAGCTTGTTATCCGTCAAATTACATACATACTTACAATAATGATAATATCAAATCCATACATTTGTGTTACATAATATATATACGATTGGTATTAACCTTTTGACGTGCGTAATTAGAGACACAATAGTAAGACAATGGCTTCCGGGCGCCGGCTACCGCCTGAGCGTTAATGAATTAAACGTACTTGTAGAAATATTACTAATCGTAATGATGTCAATCAATAGGTGTGTAGGATTACGAGGGGTATCGAATTAGACAGGGGCCGGATTACCGAGGGTCAACTGTACTTCTTTTCGTGATCGCTCAGTTGACAAAATCACACTTTTTTTTTTATTCTTGGTAGGTTCGCGCTTGACCACTATCTCACCTGATGAAAAGCGACGCTGCGATCGACGATGGAGCGCGCTTACCTACACTAATATTGTAGAGGTGAATTTTTGTGAGTGTGTGAGTATTTGTTACTTCTTCACGCTCGAACGACTGAGCGGATTTGGATGAAATTTGGCACAGGGTAGACCATGTCCTGGAGCAATAAAAAGTATTCTATGCCGCATTCCAGGACATAATCTATCCGTGTGCCAATCATCAAAATCTGTTTAGTTGTTCGAACGTAAAGGAGTAACAAACAAACACACACATATAAACTTTCGCCTTTAATATTACTGTGAAGTGTGATTGCTCTGTTATTGTAAACTTCAGAAGTTCGTTTATTAAATTATGGATTATTTGCTGTTTATGATGAATAATAGAGTTGTGAAAAACAAACGTGACGACAAGCTAACTGATATGGAACATCACAGCTTTTGTTGGCAGATAAAATGTTTACAAAATATCTACTAACACCCAATTTCTGGAAGTGTGTTAAGTTTCAGGAAAATATAAAATTTTAATTTTAATACAGATTTTTTTGTTGGTTTTCACTCAGTCATTGTGTTTCTGTTGAAAGAATAATAAGATATTTTTTTTTGTTAATACATGACTGAGTGCATTGGCTTTTATATAGCATAAATCTTTTCTCAATAAATGGGCTATTCAACACTAAAATATTTTTTTTTAAATTCAAACCAGCAGTTCTTTAGATTAGTGCGTTCTACCAAAAAAAAAAAAAAACTAAAAAAAACTCCTCAGTTTAATAGCATATAGTAGGGATGGCGAACCTATGGCACGCGTGCCAATAGTAGCACGTGGAAATGAAATTTGGGCAGATCGGTACAACCTTACTTAGCATCTAGATAATTTGCAACAACAGAAATCACACTGACTTTCACATATCTAAAAAATACATAGCAGTGTTGACATTACGTCTGCTTTACGTATTTTGAAAAAAGTTAAATTAATAGTTAAGTGAATAGTGTCTACTTTAAATTTATTTTTTATTAAATCACCAATAAACATATTTACCAGCACGCTTTGGTTTCATTTTTTTTTTTATAATAGCTACTGGCACCGTGATCAATAAAGGGTCGCAATCCCTAGCGTATAGTATAGATTTACTTATTGCTTCGATAAAATATAAACTAAGTACTAGAAATGCTACACTGATTAAAACTGCGCGGTCTGTCTCGGCTCTTTCCATGCAGCATGCATTAAACTTCCGTTACAATATCAGCGCTCTATACATCCTGTCCATACTCTAAGGCTATTATTAGCTGTCGTTTAACGTTAGGTGTTCTTTGTTTTAAATTTTACGTAAGATCAGATTGCTGTGTTGTGTCACACGCTGTAGGCGGCTTATGCCAATAAGCTTCTGTATTGAGATTTATTGTTCGATAAGTGACAGGTCAAAGTACCATTACATAAGTACAGATGGGCAGATAGAAAACTTGCATATGAAATAACTGCACGGTTTTGTAGCTCTTTAAGGAACGCGTGAAATAACGCATCGTCATCGAGCGCCTGTGTACATAAAGTTTAAATAAATAAATAAAAACCGGGCAAATGTGAGTCGGACTTGCGCAATGAGGGTTCCATAGAACTTACCTATGGAAATAGTTCAATTAAAAAAAAATTGAAGACTTATGACATTCATCAACCCGCACTGGGCCCGTGTTGTGGATTACGGCCCGTTCCCTTTCCTAGAGACCTTAGTCCCAACAGTGGGAACATTAAAGGGATAATCAGCCCTTTACGCTTACGCTTATTATGCTTAAACTAATTAGCACTTTTTTTCGGGTGCGAAAATCATCTAAATGCGCCGTCGCCGACTTGGGCTCGGTCCGGACGGTTACCGGACGGTCGGACAGCGAGCTACCCATTGCTCGCTGTCCGCAAGCCCGCGCCTACGGTGGCCGTAAATCAGGATCGGAATCCCGGCGGCTGGGGCGCGAGGGCCATTGCCTCGCCATGCACGTGCGGCCTCCTTTGCTAGCATTACTGCTTCGCAGAACTGTAATTGTGTTCTACAGCTTGGCTGAATGTTTCTAAAATTATGAAACAGGAAATAAGTCCGTTCTTTCGAGTCAATGAGCAGGATTTTATACGTTGTTTAATCTTGTGCGTCGTTTTGGCAAAATCTACAAATGTCTTGATTTTACACTTGAATGAAATTTATTCTTGTTCATCGTGCAATGGACTGAATGTAATATTGCCATCTTTTGGCTATGTTGTCATACCTACAATCCTATAACAAATTTCATGACTTCATTCGTCATTAAATTACTGAAAAAAAAAATTAAACATAGTATTTTAGTTTGTTTTTTTTTTAATTTCTCGTTCTATGTTAAGTTTATTAGTATAAAATACAAAGGTACTATTATTCAAGGGCTTGAAATTGCATACTTAATAATATTTTAACTTTTTTTTATTGTAAAAAAGAAAGAACGCCCCTAAAGCGGATATTATCATTGCCCCAGAAAAAACTCTGTACTGCGGCTATTGTCTGTGTCTCCTTGCCCCACGCCCTACTGTTCCGCACTAGTGCAAAATACACTAAATTGCGTGTTAGACAAGTGTAGGAGTAAGACCGGGTTTTTGAGTAGATATTAAAAAAAAAGATAATTTTATGTAAAAAAAAATCTTACTTTTTATCACTATCGAAGCTCAGTCTACAAACCTCTATAAAAATCTCATCCCATCTTATCCAACATAAAATTAAGTAAACACTAAAAAGATTATCATAATGCTGTGACAACTAACTCCGTAATGTCGTTAAAACGTAAATACAACAGCGTTGTAATCCCAGCTTTGTAAGCTAAACGCGTATTATCGGGCTTACGATAATCGATATTATTCAAATCTCCTTTCCATTATGTTCGCCTGGTAGTTTACATCCAGTTATTGGTTATTTTGCTGGTGATTTTAGCACGCTGCTGGGATAAGCGAAGATCGGTCAGCAAGATAAAACAGATCACTAATTCTAAATTGTTTTTGGTTGTTTTTAGGGTTCCGTACCAAAAGGGTAAAAACGGGAGCCTATCGCTATCACTCCGCTGTCCGTCTGTCTGTCACCAGGCTATATCTCATGAACCGTAATAGCCTAGACAGTTGAAATTTTCACAGATGATGTATGGGGCTCCCATACAACAAACGTGATTTTTTGCCGTTTTTGCTACTGACGTACGGAACCCTTCATGCGCGAGTCCGACTCGCACTTTTTTTTACGTCGGTTTTTTTTTAACATAATATCATGATGTAGTTACATGGAACGGTCACCCGGGATAAAAAATATTCTAATATATCACAGAAAAAACTCATTTTTATTGGTGCATAAAACATTAACAAATATATACCTGTGTTAATTAAAAATCTGAAACTGATAACATTAGAAAATAACTTTAAAAAATAATATTGTTCAAATGTCGTCCTTCGCGGCTTTGGCACTCTTTAAAACGATCCCTAACATTCATGAAAACGCGAAGCAAACAACTGAAGAATTTGGATAATATAGCATACGGATAGACGATTGTCTGGGTTAGAACATAGTACACTTTTTATCCCTATCTATAGAAAATAACACAGACGAAACCAGTGGCAATAATTAGTAAACATATAATTTTCTTGCAAAACAACATATAAACAAATAACAACTCTACCCCGTTGTTAAATCATATACACAGGTATAAAGATCACATAATTGCTTTAACCTTTCTGAGATCATATCATGTGGACAGGCTTCCATCATTGTTAGCGTTAGGCGTCGGCCACACTGAACAGATTGGTGAAGTTGATTGATACGTTGGTGTATCAATCAAAGGGCGTTGCGGGTTAAAATATCAATCAATGTTTTATGAATTGAATTGGCACTTGGCAGGAATTGATGATAAAGTCTTGAAAATAATAATAAAAATAAATCAACACACACAAATCACAATAAATCATAAGGGCTCGTTTTAACCTTGGACAGGGGATAAGCATTACCATACCTGCGTGGCAATGCCGCAAATCTTTTGCAATGGCAACTTTTTTTTTAATTCATATAAACCAGTGCTTGACTGGGATCCCACCTGATGGCACGGTGATGGTAAGCGGTGATGCAATCATTGATGGTTACGTACACTAGTTTATTAAGAGCCTACATTAACGATTAATAACGATGCTGAGGAGTTCAATTAGATTGTTTTTTTTTTAGTTTAAGGTTTTTTTTTTGTTTCAATGCATATTTAATTACAGTTAATTAAATGTTTTTCAAATATGTAATTGTAAATATTTTTAAACAAGATAAATAAGATTTGTCACAAGGCACATTTTTAAATAAAAAGCAAGCCAAACTTGCTTTGCGTCCGTAATTTTCATATAAAATAATTTTCTGTAAAACAGAAACGCTATTTGTTTGGAGAAAACAGAAATTTTTTTAGAACTATATACATACATTTTTAATATATACCATTAATAGCAAATAAGTTAATTAAGACAAAAAATAAATAATTAAAAGTACAAACCAGTTTAGTCTCAGTTACCTCTACTTGCATGCCACATCTAGTATGTACTTTATCTTTATATCTTTGCTCGCTCGGTTGATGACACACACTTTTGTGATCGCCTACCTACATTATTTTTTTCTTTGTATAAAATTACTTTTAACTTGTTCCTGTACGTTCATAAAAACATAATATTGTATTGTTTAGTTTCTCAGTAAGTGAATTATTGTTAGAATAGAATAGAATAAAACATAAACAACACACATCCACACACACACATCACACACACACATCACGCACACACATCACGCACACACACACACTCACATTCATTTATTGTTAATTCTGATGAGAAAATAAAGTTCTTAAACCAGAGAACTTCCCTGAACAAAGCCATATCAAACATACTCGATTTAGAAATTGTTCATTTTTATGCAATTCATCAGTAAATTCCGCCAGTCTTTTGTAACTCTTTGCCAGTCTACATAAAGAGCGGGAGTCCGATGGATGCGCGACGCATAGGACTGTTCATTGTGGCGATACTTGGGGAACGCTTCTATCCAACACTGGACGTCTTTCGGCTAAAATGGTGATGATGATGATGACTTAGATAAACTAACATTAATTTTTTGACTGATGTTAATCTGGGGTGGATGACCTATAATTGTGAACACCTGCAAGATTTGAACAAGACGCTCGCTGTAGTAAAAAGAACTGTTGCCTTTCTAAATTATTAGGCGCTTCTTCGTACAAATATTAATAGAATCTATATTTTTTTACCTAATGTAGGTACGAAGATCAAACTAAAATTCGTCAAAGTAGCAATTAGTAAGCAATTATTGATACAACAAACTTTTAGAAATTCTGCGTCCTTTATGTTGAACACGGAGGCCACCATCCATCCTGACGTCAGAATGGCTGGTCAAAAAAATATTCATATTTCTCTGAATGTAGCAAATTTCAGAGCCGCTTGCCATAGGCAACCAGCCATTCTGACGATAACAACATTTTTACTTTTTTATTTTTATTTTTTTTATAGCGTATTGTGTCCCACTACTGGGTAAATACCTCCCCTTTCTCCTTCCAAACTTCTCTGTCTAGGGCGATTACTACTAGTAAATAAATCTCTGATCAACTTGTTCAGTGTGCACGCAGCCTTAAAGCGTGATCTAACGACATTTAACCTTTGCAATTATAGTAATTAGTACACTATCAAGTTTCGAGTCCTTGAATTATTGCGAGTAATTATAAAGGTTTATTATAACATTGGAGGAGTTTGTGGCTAAAATATAATAATAAAACAACATCCGTACGGTTTAATCTCCAAGGTTAAGTAACTCTTGCTGAGGTCTGACAGTGGATGGGTGTCTTATTTTTTTTTTTTACTGGTTTCCGCACTTAGTCCTCGGTGGAACGTTATGCGTGAACCATGTCCAAACCAGCCCACCTCTCTCCATAGCAAATCAGTCCTTTCAGGGCGTCTATGACTGAATTCGGTGCTCCCAAAATTCGTGTTCTTATATCACTGACGACTGTGCACTCGAGGTGTACGTGCACGACAGTTTTCTTCGACTCCATGCATGCTCTGCACAGAGAACTATCCCTGATACTCATTGTGAAGAAGTGTTGTCTCCAGTAGGCACAGTCTGCCTCTGTCCAGTCGCGGAAGTTTACTGTGAATGGGTGTTCACACCAAGATTACTCCGTGCCTCGGACAGCACGTTATGCCGTTGGTCTCGGCTGTTACTTGTAGTGTTCTGACAGTCGTTACGAATTGTCAGAACCCAGGAAATCTGACAGCAGTCAAGTTAAGGGGTATCGTGTTGCCCAATTTCTGTGTTGTGGAGGTCTGATAGGCAGTCGCTCCATGTAAAATACTGCTACTATCATCATCATTTCAGCCGAAAGACGTCCACTGTTGGGCATAGGCCTCCCCCAAGCGTCGCCACAACGACAGATCCTGTGCGTCTCACATCGACCGCATTCCCGCGACTCTCACCAGGCCGTCGGTCGGGAGGCCTTCCAACGCTGCGTTTTGCGGTGCGCGGTCGCCACTCTAGTACCTTTCGGCCCCATCGACCATCCGTTCTACGAGCAATGTGCCCTGCCCACTGCCACTTTAGCCTAAAAAAGTATGCCCTACTAAAACACGCTTCGATTTTTTAGGGATGCAATATGGAATATTATTAATATTATTATATCAATTCAGTTGAGCTTAATTTTTTTTTCCGAGTATTTGCCACTTCTGGCATCCCAATGTTACATTGGTCGCAAACAGAGTCACGGGCTTTAGCCAAAAAAAAATACACTCTTCAAGATGCCGTTGACCATTCGCAAGACTACACGGGACTTCTTATCCTTCTCAGAATACAAAAATCAATTTGTAACAAGGTGATAATCTAAAATCAATCAATTTTATAGTCGCCATATTGGCCCGTAGACCAATAGGCGTCGACCTCGGCGGCAAAAAGTAGAAGACTAATTTTGCGATAACACTCCATCTTCAAATTATTTTAATATTGTGCCGAGTCATTTAATCTAGATGTACAGTCATGAAGAAAAATCTCACAACTTTTCAATGTCCTCCTATCAACAACATCAGTTTAAGAATATGCGAAACCTGAATATAGTTTGTTCAGAATCAGTAACTGAATCGATTCCAATAATTTTTACACCATGTTATATTTTTTTTCCAAAAATATTTGAAAAAGGTCACAAGTTGGACACCACCGATACTAAGTACAACACAGGTCACGGTAGGTTATAGCGGACATTAGACACTAGCGCACAGCTGGATGGGGGAGTAAAACACAACAAACAACATAATAATCCTTCAGTCGCCCGGGTGGCCCAGTGATCATGTATTTGTGCGGACAGGTAACATAATAAGCTTATAACTTCGTGATTTTTCATCGCACAGTTATGAAATTTTATACACAGATTTTTTAGATAAAAATACTAGACACGTGTTTCGGGTTTTGCATATACTAAATAAAACTAATGTTGTATATATATACTTTTTCTTATCTTAACTAACTATAATTACACTAAAACAAAAAAAAATCGATAATAAAAACCGTAAACGATTTTTTTCTTTCCTAAAATATGGCGTCGAAAAACTCTTCCACATCGCTATCGACTGGTAATGTGCCCTAAAGACTGGCGGCATTGCCACGCTATATGGCAATGTTTATCCTCTGTCAAAAGTAAAATTTTACAGACTTTTTTTGTGTATATTTGGTAGGTCTTAGAATAGACTGTAGACTTTTTTTACCCCCACCCCTACTGTTTTCTTTGATAATTTATATGGCAGAACAATTTTTACCAAATCAGCTAGTATCAACATAATAGGTTCCAATTCAATCTCCAACCATTTACGTGGATGACTGTACTCTTTAGCCTTCCGACAACATCTGAGTTCGCTCGTCATGCTAACAAATTGATCTGTACTATGATTAAATGGCTGGTTCAGCTATTTAGCCACCTTCACACTATTTATTAAGATTGTTAGCCACGTTGTGACAGGTTAAAAGGATTAAAAGGATGCAGAGAAAAGATTTGAATGAAAATATTATTATGAATGAAATTAATTGAACCAAGCTGAAGGTATCAACTTATTTTGTATTTTTATAAAATGTTCGTGTCGAGTCGTGGAAAATATAAATCCTATTTCAATTCTATATTATCCATACTAATATTATAAATGTGGTTATAACTCTGTCTGTCTAATACACTTTCAGGGTTAAACCACTGAACTTATTTACCTAGATGATATTTGGAATATAGTGTGTATCGTAAGTGACTCGATTCACAAAGTTATAAAAAGATTTTTATGGCATGTGGCACATCACTAGCAAGAGGATAAACTAGAGAATCTTTGAGGAAGTTGGAAGAATCCGGTCGCTTTTGGTTATTTTTTTATCGCCAAGTAAATAGCTGTACAAGGACAGCTTTAATTTAGGTCCAAAACTTTGCAAGTAAATTTAAAAAAAACTAGATAGCTAATGTCACTCATTATAAATTTAAAAGTACTCTAATACAATACACATCTAAATAAAATTTAAAATTCAGAGTCTACGCCTCGTATATTTTTTTAAATTTGTATTTGAATGAAAATTTTGGGTCTTATTTTCATAAAACAATAAAAAGTCGATGAAAAAAAATCCACAGGGCATGAGAAGTGTTTAGGGGTCTGAAAAGATAGCAGATGACCCCTCCCGTCGACCATTTCAATTTGGCACACGATGCACCAAACACCCTGTATAGTCTAGGTAAAAAGCTAGTTATTTATTACGGGACTCATTAAGATAATCCACTCTGGGATGCAGGTGTTAATAATTCAATTATCTTGTTAAACAGAATTATATACGCTTTCAGTTAATCTTCTTTTGCAATTTCAAATTGATTCAGCCATCTGGGAGTACTTCAATGAATATTGAAAGCACGATTCAAAAGCCACAAAGTCTGATCATTTTTATAAAAAGTAAATGCAGTTTTACAGAAAACCTTGTAAGTGATTTTAAATTATTAATGACCGACTGATATTTAAACACTAGTTTCTACCTGCGGGTCCATTCTTGTGAATGTAGAAAAGGAACTAACTTCCGAGAAAAAGAGTATCCCATGTTCTATTTCAAGATATGGGTGAGCCGAATTTCATCTGAATCTGCCATTTGAAGCATAGTCGGCCTTATAATGTTGCCACTGTTGGGACTCAGGCCTCCTCTCTAGGAGAAGGAATGGGCCGTAATCCACCACGCGGGCCTAGTGCGGGTTGGTGGATGTCACATGTCTTCGAATTTTTGGTTCGAGGACATGCCGATTTCCTCACGATGTTTTCCTTCACCGTTTTGAGAGCAGTGGTGATGAAATAAATTACACAAAGTAATGTGCCTGGCTGGGTTTGAACCCGCGACCTACAACTCGTAAGTTGGGGCCGTTACCACTCGGCCACCACTGCTCTCAGCCATTTGAAGGCGATGGGGAAACAAACATTCAAATACAACTTGACTAATGTAATCAATCATTATAAAATGGTCGATGAGGCCGAAAGGTTCTGGAGTGGCGACCGCTTGTCCGGAAGACGCAGCGTTAGAAGGCGTCCCACAAGGTGGTCCGATGACCTGGTGAGGGTCGCGGGAATCCGATGTACCTATGCGAGACGCATTTATTTATTTCTTTCTTTACAAGCACTTGTACAACGTTACGGAGGATGTCCAAGGCGTTGTACAATAGAAACTTACAAACTAAAAAAATACATTTAATAAAACAATAATAACAAATCCATACACATTGAGGAAAATAAAAAGAAACTAACATAAAAGGAGACAATTTTTTTTGTTTGGGGAATAGGCCCACCACAAATTGTGGCGTATAGCAATGAAATGCACGTTAGTTTATTGCTTATAATCTCTAGATTACATTGGTAATATTGGCAAAACTGTATCTAACTGGAGTACCGTGAAATACGACAGTCAAAACATGACTCTCATAATAACCTAAAATCTCACAAGAGCGATTGTCTAATGAGTGGATAGGTCTCCTTGGTATTTTAAGTTAAAATAGTGCACTGTTCAATAATATACAGTATAAAACAAAGTCACGTCTGTACTACGTGACAGACTTTGATGTGATTTACACGATTTGATAGACTTATTCATGAAAATGCGTAGATGTATTCATTTCGAAATAGCGCGGCTTTTGTCGGCCATTGACTGTAGATCTAAAATAATAAGGTGATGTGTTTTATGCTGGTTGTGTAAGGAGAAAAAAAACACATTATAGCATCACAAGTATTTATTACTGTTCATCATCATCATTTTCAAAGTCATCTCTTAAAAGCAGTATTTCATCTAAAAAAGATGCAGGTGGCTCAACCTCACCTACCTCACCTCAAAAACCACACTATACACATCACATATGCACAGCAGCCAACAGTGCGTCTGCCCACTAAACAATTACAACAGTATCCAGCAAGAGCAGTATTCAACATTCCGTTGAAATCGTGCTGCACAATTGATACACACACAGATGCCATTTTCATAAAATCTTTCGAATAAAAATACGAAAAGAACAGAAGAAACATGCTATCTAGTAATCGGAAACAATAATAATGTTGTCTGTAGCGGTGGGGGTTTCAACAACGAACAGTTTTCAAAGACCGTTTTTTGTTCTGCAACGTAACAACCGTTTTCCATCCTGAGACCAAACAGTCTTCGTTGCATAAACCAGTCTTCGAATTACTGTATGCGAATTGTTATCTTACTGTTAGGAAAATAAGGTCAAAAATCCATTTTAAGTTTATAGTCATAAAGTTCATTTTTATTTATTATTTATTTATTTAATCTTCATGCAACAAAAGGTACAAAGGCGGACTTAATGCCTTAGGCATTCTCTACCAGTCAACCTAGGGTAGTGGAGAGACAATATGGCAGGCATTTTTCATTGTAATAACTGGTTTTGAAACGACGACGCGACGAGTACAGAATTTATTACCGTCCTCAAACTAGTTGCGACAACGAACGTTTTCTGCAACTACTTCACTCAACGATATAGTTTCGTCTTCAAACCAGTTGCGACGACGACCGTTTTCTGCAATCGTTTTTGTCGTCGCCAAAACGGTTACGTCTCGTCCGTCTAAAATTCGACAACGACCCACCACTAGTTGTCTGTCAGTGTCAAACTGATTGAAACTGGACCACAGAGCATCTGCAACGGGCTATTAATTACGTTTCGTTCCACGTGATTTTTAAAGTACGTTACTTGATATTTGTGTTAACCGTTAATAACAGCATTAAAAACAAGTTCGCTGGACCAATTAATTATTATCTCTTGAAACGCATTTAAATCCGATGTCACCGCTGCGCACTATAGTAACATTTTTTTTTTTCACGTTAAAATAAACTTGAAAACGCTCCTAAACAAGCATTTTTTGCCGTAACACTTTTTTACTATTATTTCATTATTCCGGTTAGATTTCTATATAATTTTTGGTCTGTTAATTATAATAAGATGATCGCTTTTTCCATGTGTAATATTATTAATAAACGTAACCGTTTAATAGTGGGCCCAAAAAAAATTGTCTCCTTTAGAAATAAAAAGAAAATACTTATACATTACCACTAAAATAATATATCCCACAAAAAAATGAAACAATGTTTACTTTTTCTTTTTGAACAAGTCGTTGTGGCGACACGTTGTAAGGGAGGCCTATGTCCAGCAGTGGACGTCTTTCGACTGAAATGACGATAATTATGAAATATAGAATGAATGCAATTCACATAACAGTTAATAACACCAACTTTTATTGACCTTTACAAGTAAAAACTTCAAAAAAATTAAGACGATACGTAACTGGCTTAATCCAATCGCTTTTGAAACCAAGTAATTGGATTACCACTAATATTTTACACGCCCGTGCCCGTAAACCGAGCGAGTGTAATTCCATTTAATTGAATTAATCTGTTTTGAATCGAGCGATCTGAAGCGCGTTGATTGCTTTCAATGAAGTTGTTGTTTCGTGAATATAATTAAAGTGCAGACAGGTGAATTGATTTTGTGGAAGATTCTGCTGTAAACTTAGGTTTCTCAGTGTTATTGATGAAACAAAATTATTGAGCTTAGCATAATTAGCCTTGCAATGTTCCCACTACTGGGACTGAGGCCTCCTCTCTATGAGGGGAAATGGACCTTAATCCACCAAGCAGCCCTAGTGTGGGTTGATGGAGTGAATGAAAAATTCGTCTTCGAATTTTTGATTTTAGGACAATATACATTATTTTTAGTATATGCTAAACCTGAAACACGTGTCTAGAATTTTTATATATATAATCACCGGGCCATGGAGTTTCTTGCACGTTCTTCTCCATAGAGATCTAAGCTTTGGAACGTACAATTTAGCTTAACTTTTTTTTTTGGACTGACCGACATTTGACTATTCAAAAGTACCTGTAAATGGTTTATTTGAAGTAAATGCTTTTGATTTTATTTGTTCTGGCAAAATCTGTCTAGTTCGTCCCGCCACCTCCTTTGTTGTCAGCCGCAACTCAGCCGCACTGTTTTAGGGCACCAACTTTGTACTACTTTGGCCCACAATTTTTCGATCATGCGGTAGACATGTCCTGCCCAGAACATATAACACAAAAACAAAATACACTTAGGTGACAAAGTACTAAATTCTCAAACAACGCTAACACTAGCGAGCAATTTATTTAGTTAGGCATTCTTATTTAGTTGCTAGATTTTTTTTTTTTGTAATCTTGCTGGTGTACACTTTATAAACCACTTCTTATTTTCTTTGTCAACAGAACGACTCTGACGATGAACAATGCGCCCTGAGTGACAAATGGCAGTACGAGAGGAAGTCCCGACGGTGGTCCAGGGTGGTGGAGATCACGCCACAGGCACAGAGGAGGCTACAGGTAAGAAATGAGGAGGATTGAGAGGTCTTATCTTATCTTTGTGAACTGGTTTCCGCACTTAGTCCTCGGTGGGCCACTCCAACCAGTCCACTGATTGAGAGATCAGATAGGCAATCGAATTTTGATAGTTGTGTTTAATTACCTGACTACGGCGAAGCCAAAAAGAGTTATGGTAATTAATAGTTATGATTTTTATTTCATTTTATGGAGGTTACTTGCCACTAAAGGCTTATATCTCGAGACTCCAAGCTGCTGCTGACAATATGTTTATAAATAGGTGAACGGTTATATCTTGCACAAAGTAATAACAATAGTACATTTATTTCGACCATCCAAGGATCATAACATACACACAATAAAATAACATTAAAAACATAATTACACAATTACAAAGACCACATACACACAAATTAATTAAACACGTAATAATCGTTGTTTTTTTTAATAAAACAGCTAAACAAACAACAAAGACTAAAATAAAAAATATGTACCTCACAACCAGAGATCGGAATAGAATGTGAATATGTAGGGTATCTAAAGTTTGAGGTTAATATAGGTTTTTTTTTTCGAGTCGACCAGCCATTTGCTGATATCGACGTGCGCTCGGACCCCATGACCCTAGTGTTTCAACTCCAAACAATTCAAACATATAACTTCCGATAAGGGTTTTTATAATATTTATTTTAAGTAATTTGTACTGTGTAAACTCTATGTTACTCACGTCATGGAACTTTAGGAAAATATACGCTACCTATTTCGATCTCCGCTCATAACAATAATAAGTTAAGACACACTCTTGATAAAATCTTTAAGTTACTGCCCAAACGAAACCAACCGACCAACGACAATAAATCTATGCAAAATTCCCTCTTGAAGCGATGTATTCTTAGACACGTTTCAACATCCATCTACGTCGTACGCAACATACATCGCAGGTTACATTACATTCTTCATTTTACAACCCCACCATAAATATACCTATGTCTAAACGGTCCTAGGACAGTTACCTGGTAACTAATCCTAATATACAAAAGCTCCCATAGACAGGTAATATTAATCAGAGGTTGGAATTAGGTAGAGTTATTTAAATACTTATATTGATTTCATAAAGCGAAAGAATAAAGTGGATATGCCTCAAATCCCGAGATTAATTTAAAAGAGCAGTTTTTTTTTTATGACATTATCAGAAATATAGAAGAAAAAAATTCTTCCTGCATTAATGACGGGGAGGAGGAAGTATAAATTTGTTAACGTAGAGAGATCTTTTTCAAAGAAAAATACTAATAAAAATACAATGTTAATTATCTTTGTTTTATCTGTCTCTGAGGTTTTTATTATTATTTACTTGTAACATTGTTGACCACACGGGATTTTTCATTAGAAATCCCGGGAAGATCCATATTAATATCAACATTTCGATGCAAGTACATGAATAAGTCTACCTAATTCCGACCTCTGGTAAATAATGCATAGCATAGCATAAACATCCTTTTAATGTTCTCACGGCTGGCTGTAATCCACCACGCGGGCCCAGTGGGGTTGGTGGATGTCACATGTCTTCGAATATTTGGTTCTAAGACATCGTGTGTTTTCCTTCGCCGTTTTGAGAGCAGTGGTGATGAAATAAATTACACAAAGTACATCCTTGTAGCATCGCCACACCTATATAGGTATAGAAACCTGTAAGATCAGTCCCGCTAGCCAAGTTACAACCGTTTCGTTACGATTCTCTTTTCGCCGATCGCCTCCAGCCGGCCACGCCTTCGATTTCTTTGTTCTGACGTCATCTCAACGCTCAGTCACGTGGTCAGAACAATGGAATAGGAGGCGTGACCGACTCGAGGCGATCAACGAAAAGAGAATCGAAACGAAACGGTTGTAACTTGGCTAGGGGGGCTAAAACATTTGTATTGCATTACGTATGCATAAAGGAATTAATTGCTATTGTAGTTGCTAAGAGCGAATGGTGACAGTGCATCAATTCGTACTAAGGTACTGGACTGAAAGATGGATTATGTGAATACTTAATGTAAACGCTTGAAACACCCCTTTCGCTTGGTAACTCAAGTGGAATTATTTGTGTTTACTTAAATTATGTATGGCGACTAAGTAATTAACAGTAAAGCTGTGCTTTGAGGTATTAATTAGGTCCAACTAGTGTGTGTCTTTGTGGTTGTGCCAAATAGAAGGATTTTCATTTTTTCTTTCCTTCGTTCTTTCTTTCTTTCGTTATTTCTATCTCTCTCTCTTTCGTTCTTTCTTTCTTTCCTTCGTTCTTTCTTTCCTTCGTTATTTCTATCTTTCTCTCCTTCGTTCTTTCTTTCTTTTCTTCGTTTTTCCTTCGTTCTTTCATTCTTTCCACCGTTCTTTCTTTCTTTCCTTCGTTCTTTCTTTATTTCCTTCGTTCTTTCTTTCGTTGTTTCTTTCTTTCTAGTAGAGGATAGGCAAAAATCGACCAGTTCTGAGATGGAAATCAAATATGCACGCCTATTTCTGTACATTTTCAGCATTATCATACACACATATATCAGATACTACAGCAGACAACCTATGTCGAACCCTAAACCTACTAGAGATTCTGAAAACGATAAAGTAATAAACTAAATAACATTATCTACGTCATTCGCATACATAAAAATATACACATTTATGTTCACTGTTGAATACTTGTTTGTTACGATACATGACATAATATGAATTCTTTTAAACGATGATACTGAAGATTTTTTCATCCATACATTCACGCTTACAACGTTGTGTGAAAAATGGTTGATCGCGCAACATTTGCTTCGGGGGATTTAACAATACGAACAAAAATTGGGATGGCATATTGAAATGGAACAATCGGATTAATGTCGGGGATATGAACTGGAACATAGCCAAATTATTGGTTTTTATATACAAGGCGATGTGACAATGATTTTTAGTATGGGGATTATTTTTAATTGTTTTGTAATATTTTCTGGAAACTTTCCATATTTAGAAGTGTTAAGGCGCTTATACTCCGAGCAGGGGCGCCGACTCCGTGGGTGCTCGGGGGCTCGAGCACCCATGAGAAATAAACAGTGGGTGCCGAGCACCCCTCAGAATAGACATCAAGAAACAGATCAGTAATCGCCTTTTATGTAATAATTAAGTTCGCAGTATGTAAGTAAGGCATTTATTTATTTGTCGGTTGATCAGTGTGCATTTCTCTTCTCACACTTCGCCACTTTTTCGAGTCGATCAAATGAACATGAGCACCTATGAGGTTTTCTAAAAGCCGGCGCCCCTGCTCCGAGGTAACCTGTGAAATAAAATGGAACAGCCTTATCAGGCATCAGCCCTGCTGGACCTCTCCAGTTTTGCTGACATCTCATTGAGGCGCGCGTGGAACACTATGCACCATAGTTATAGGTGGAAGGAATCATAGATTCTGGCGTATAAATGCATTTTTTTTTAAATTAACTATATCCTTTATTATGTTTATAGGTCATAGCAGCTCGCGCATTAGCAGAAAGAGAAGCAAGGGAAGCGAGAGGAGAAGTAGAAGATGATGAAGATGAGACTTTACCCACCATAAGGGTGGGGCTGGTCGACCCAGACGGGAATTATACTGATGTTGAACCTGACCTGTGAGTAAACCTTGAATTTTTTGGCTTCTGTCCTAAAGCGGCTGTTACTCTTCTATTGTCTAACTACCGATAGTGGAGGAGGCCGCACGTGCACGCACGAAGGAGCGGCCCTCACGCCCCAGCCACCGGGATCCCGATTTCCGGCCACCGTAGGCGCGGGCTTGCGGACGGCTAGCAATGGGTAGCTCGCTGTCCAACCGTCCGGACCGAGCCCAAGTCGTCAACGGCGCGTACTGTTCAACGCATGCCTCAAGGAGATGTCAGCAAAACGTAAGGGCCCAGCAGGGTCGAAGCCTACTGGGGCCAAGGGTCTGCTTCTGAAAGGAAAACTACACTTGTGTCCTTTAGTTGTCCATTGCGTTCTAGGACCAAGGGTTTCGGATCGGCTCTGTTGGCCCCCTTACGGTTTTGATTTCTTCTCTTTAAGGCGCGCGAAGAACACTAGGCGTCGTCAATTAATCAAGCTCGGTAGTTACTGAACAAGTGGACGGCGAACGACCCATTGCTCATCGTCCGCAAGTCCGCACCTACATTACAGACTAACTTACAGACTTTAAAATTTACAAGTACTTTATAAGCACAAGATTCACAAAATAAATCCTCTGTGGTATCAAAAGTCATGAATTTGAAATATTATGAGCACTCAAGGTGCAAGATAATTATTCTATTTACCCTTATAATCATTCGCAGGAATACGTGTTGGGGCACTAATGCGAATGCTACCAGCTTGAAAGCTAAAGGTCATTGGGCGTTTCTGACCCACTTTATGAGAGTTCGCGTACACAGACTAAATTAGTTTTAAATTGAAGAATTCAATCCCACTATTCAAAATATGTATTTTTTTTTTAAGTATTTAATGGGAGAAAAAAGTTATTTAACATTAAAAAACTTAATAAACTTTTGTTAAAAAAAATACAACCGAATTGATAACCTCCTCCGGGGAGGTTATCAATTCGGTTGTATTTTTTTTTGTTTGTTACCTCAGAACTTCGTCGTTTATGGACCAATTTGCAATTTTTTTTCCTCTTATAGGATATGCTTTCAGATTGATCCCCTTTTTATTAAAATCCAGTTCTGATGATTGGATCCGTGAGGAATCGAAGGAACTCCTCAAATATTATAGGCAACCATATAGTGATTTTGGTATTTTTATCGAGAACTTAAGCATTTACAGTCAAAAAGTAACATTTGATGAAGTGGAACTGATGAAGAAGACCAGAAATGGTCTACGGAACTTCATACTCACATAGATATCACAAGAAGATAGTGCGACTATGACAATACAAATAAATGAATGGTACTGAATAGTTACATTGAAAATGGTATCATCGAAGTGATCTAATGATGATGATGGAGCCGGAAGGTAGGCACTGAAACTCCGTAATTAATCAATGTAACCTAGCCGTGTTTGGATTTATTAGAATTATCATGAGATGCACTTTAGCTATAAGATACTATCGAATTGATCTGATGATGGAGCCGGAAGGTAGAAGGTAGATACAGGAACTTCATAATTAAACAATGTAACCTAGCAGTGTTTGGGTTAAATGGAATTTTCATGAGAAATAGGCACTCTGTTTATAAGTAAGCAACTAAAAAGTGTGAAATAAAAAACTTTTTCCAAAAAAAAAACAATCGACTTCACTAAAAAAACACTAAAAGGATCCAAATAACTTTAATTTCGGAAGTCGGTGTTAAATAAGAAACAAACAATACCGAGAAACACCGACCGTAGGGACCGTACTACTTGAGAATTTCGAGGTCATATTGCCACGAGCACATGCGTTTGAATGGAGTATGCCACATCGAAATATACCGGCAGCAAGAAATTATCGAAAACAAAATACTAATAAGAGGCCAAATTCAGTCGCGACACGTCTGTAGCAAACAATATTATACCTATATTTTAGTAGATCCCACACGAATTGGAAGAAATGGCATTGAACAGTATTACTGCTCGTGTATACACGGCCGCCGCACTGTTGGAAGCTGTGTGCATGTTGTGACCGTAGTTTACTTTTTATCATGGGCCAGGCATCAAGATGTAATAGATGTACCTGCAGCCTTTTTAGATGAAATTACAATAGATTTTGATCAAGCTGAATAAATTATTTAAGTAGAACTGGATTTTATTTTTATGTCCCTTACATAGTAGTAGTGGCTTTTTATAAAACTAGCACAATCTACTTTCTTTCCCGTGGGAATTTCCCCATAGGAAAATATCCGATGCCACTTAGGGATGACTAGCTTTCGACTGGGAAAAGTATTTTTGAAATCGGTCCAGTAGTTTTGAGTTAATTCATTACAAAAATGCTTTAAAAATGCCGTAAGCTGTTGATCCCCGCATTAACGCCGGCGTTCACGCGCCATTGTCTAACTATTATGTCTCTAATGAGGGTACTCAAAAAGTTAATAATATGTTTTTTTTTTTTTTTCAATTCTCCCATTGCCCACAAGAATGCGACCCATACCACTGAGTTGCAGATACATTTATCTATATACCTTGCCTTATTTCGTTTGTGTACGCCGTGGGTCAAATCTCCGAACAAAATGCCCATTGACCTTTGAATATAACTTTGAGCGTGTCATAGTTAATTAGAACTAACTAGAGTGTGAGCATTGTTAGTGCTTCTAGACCGTGTTACAGTTTGATGTAGTTTTAATAACGTTAGGAACTGTAGTTATTTATTTATTTATTAAATACTTTATGCACAAAAGTACAGCGGACTTAATGCCTTAGGCATTTTCTACCAGTCAACCTTAGGGTGATGCAGAGATAAATAGTGTTAGGTGCAATAAAAGAGAGAGAAAAGGCGAATAGGTACCAGAATTATACTAATATAGAAACAGAAACCATAAATATCATACAATTATACAATACATACACAAATTAATAAACTATCTATATATATACCTACACTAATAAAGTCAAACAACAACAACAGATTCAAATGGACAATTTAAAAACATTAACGCTGTGATGACACTACTGCCAACTTTGGTTTTGAATGTTAATCGATTATTATCGATTGTTATTGATTATTTTTTTATTAGTTATTGATTACGTTTTGTTCATCTCCTCTAATTAGGTACCGTGTTGTTATCGACGGATGCTCATCGGAGCCTATGACGACTAATGACGAGTACCTCAGCAGAGGTCTCTTCTCTCTGCAACTCTCTTTACCTTTCTATCCGTCCATCGGACAATCCGATGTATAGCGAGTGTCCACCCTTACATTGTTGACACCTCTACGGTCCGGACTAAGCATGTCACCTCGTCTTTTATATCGAAGGACTGGAACAATTTACCTACTGTGGTCTTTCCGTTCAATTATATAATTTAGGTGTCTTCAAATCTAGACTGAATAGGCTCTTAATATACCAGTGCGCTTCACCATCAATGATGGCATCACTTTTGAAAAATATTTTCCTATTTGTGATTTTGGATAATGTTATCCACTCATTGAAACAGATTAAAAAAGTTAACTATTCAAGTCCTGTTTCTAAAAAGTTTTCTTCATAACCAAAGCGAAATTATCCACTTGTGGTATTTCAATAGCTACTTAGATATGCTTTCCAAGTACCAGGCGTCCATAACTCTACAGAAGGTAGCATTCTTCACAGTAACCTGAAGTTAAAATAAATCATAGGTTATACGAGTACTTTAGTTTATACCTCATTTATTTACGCAACTGTTTTACTTACTCCATGAAGATACCCAACGACTCCCTTAAATATAATTTCTATAAATATTACAACAGCTATGCATGTCCTTGTATTATCAGCATTCAGTAATAGTACATTTTGATACAAGTGGGGAAAATTTGTCATTGCGTCCGAGACGGAATTTGCCCGAGTCGTAGGTGAGGGTGTTATGGAGCCAAGAGCTGCAGTGACAAATTTCCACGTGTATCAAACGATGTTTTTCAATATACTTACGAAGATATAAATAAACGGGGGTTGACGCGCGACTCGCAGCGGTCGCTTAGCGCCCAGCCTGATTCGATAAATGTACTAAAATTGTCGTGGGGGCTAATACATGCACTTTTCCGCACTAGTGCGAAAAACAGTAAATTGCGTGGGTAAAAGCGGTAGGCATTTTTTTTAAGTGGGAAATAGAGCGGGTTCTCGAGTGAGTGTATTGAAAAATGTTTTACGTTTACTTATTTGATTTTTCTTACAAGAATAAAAAAAAATAAGTACAATAAATGTGCGTTAAAGATTTTATCCATTCTATCCATCAAATACAAAGAAAAACATATTATACGTTTCTACAAATGTCTACGCCATTCATTTGTTTTTCCAACATCAACTGAGATATTCAGAGTAGCGCACGGAAAGCGCAAAGAGACTAAGCTTTTATATAAATTGGTGTTACAAAGCCGTAGAACACTGACAAGTGAGGGTGGCCCTCGAACTGAGAGCACTTGAAACTGTCTTTACACGAAGCAGGAATTCTTGGGAGCGAAAGGAAGCTAACCTAATTTCTTTGTTTTATTTTTACGTGTTTTCTTTTGTTTGTTTTGTGCGTGTTTATATTTTTTGACCTGATATAACATCATTGTGGTATTTTCTAATGCATTATTGAAAGAACTATATTTTTTTTCTTAACCATTACTGTCCCACTGCTGGGCCAAAGCTTCCCCCAAGTCCTTCCAGACATATTTCTCCCGCGCCATCTCGAGCCAGTTCTCGCGGTACGGGTCTAGATCATCTCACCACCTCTATTTAGGCCGGCCTCGACGGCGCTTTCCCTCTGCGGGAACCTGAGCTAAAAACTAGAGGTGTATTAGTACTTTTTTTCTTTGTGGGTTAGAACCCTGGTACGAAAGGCAACGAAGGAACAGGAGTGGGTTTTTAATCAGTTAAAGTCTGACACTATCTCCCGCTCCGCCCAAGAGCGGGCGATGTCATAAGATGATTTTCCCACCGAAAAAAAAAAGTCATGTAATTAACATCTTCCGCTTTGGGTAGAGCGAGAGGGAGTGTCTGACTTGACTAAAACAGCTCATTCAGTTGCCTTTTGCGTTCCAGGGCAGCGGTGACTCTTTCGAAAAATCCATCAGCTATGGCAGCTTATATTAGTAAAAAATCCAGCAGCTATGGCAGGTTATATTAGTAAAAAATCCAGCAGCTATGGCAGGTTATATTAGTAAAAAATCCCGCAGCTATGGCAGGTTATATTAGTAAAAAAACCCGCAGCTATGGCAGGTTACATTAGTAAAAAAATCCAGCAGCTATGGCAGATTATAGTCATAAATCCAGCAGTTATAGCAGGTTATATTAGTAAAAAATCCAGCAGCTATGGCAGGTTATATCAGTAAAAAATCCAGCATCTATGGCAAGTTATATTAGTCAACAATCCAGCAGCTATGGCAGGTTATATTAGTCAACAATCCAGCAGCTATGGCAGGTTATATTAGTCAACAATCCAGCAGCTATGGCAGGTTATATTAGGCAAAAATCCAGCAGCTATGGCAGGTTATATTAGTAAAAAATCCAGCAGCTATGACTTTAGACCTCCTTTAATTCCACTTAAGGGGTGAATTTTAAAAATTCCTCTCTTAGTGTCCGCTTACTTCATAATAGGAAACCTTGAGTAAGATTTCACGCTAGGCCCAGTAGTTTCAGCTGTGCGTTGATATGTCAGTCAGTCAGTTTTTTCTTAATTACACCCAGACACAGAACAATGATGGTGTTCATCATACAAACATTTGTCCTGGGTGGGAATCGAACCCACGACCTCCTGCTAGCAATCAGGTCCACTGACCACTAGACCAACAAGCCTTTCAAAATGCCGCTATGAATGCCGTTGAATCATTAAAATTAAAGGCGATGCCATTGATTACCTCAGTTCAACAATAACATTTCAATTTTCTTTCCAATCTACAGATCCCATAGAAGCTAGCACGATTTTCAGGATTTGCGTTTCGTTTGAGCTCGATTTGGTAGTCTTTGACGGTTCAAAGGACGCTTTGCAAAGCGTACCTATGCTTTCACGTTCGGAGGCAATCAGTCTTCCGAAACCAGAAGGTATTGATGTGGGTTTTTGGTATTTGAGTTGAGAACACCAAAAATTGGATTGGTGTGATTTTTTTTCGGTGTGGAAAATCATCCAATGACATCCCCCGCACTTGGGCGGAGCGCGAGGGTGTGTCAGACTTTTACTAACTAAAAACCCACTTCAGTTCCTTCGCTGCCTTTCATACCAGGGCCTCGAGGAATTTCTGAAAAGGAAACTCGTTGTCCTAGAACGCAATGGCCCAATGGCCTACCCTTGGCCCCAGTAGGCTTCGACCCTGCTGGGTCCCTACGGTTTGCTGGCATCTCCTTGAGGCGCGCGTGAAACAGTACGCGCCGTCGACTACTTGGACAAATGAAAAGCAAAGATGTGGTCGACGATGGAACACACTTACCTAAAAGTAAATCTTTAAGTCCAAAGTGAATGACACTTTGGACTTAAAGATCCCCTAGTTGTAGCTATCATAGGAAACAGATTCCGGCAGGAATTTCCAATCATTATGAAAAATCCGTCCGTCAAAACAATTTAAGAACATAATCATATCATTTAACTCTGAATGTTTTCATTACTCAACAGTAAACTGAAGACTTTTGTACGTCAAATATCAATCGTTTGCGCAATCAAGGGCCAATTATTTTAGTGTGAAGACTCAGAAGTACTGTTAAGTTGTGGCCATTATAACCACTTTAGCGGAGCAGAACTGTTCTATAATCGCTCCAATGTAGTTAGGCAATGAATAACTTATTATTCAATTGTAGTTATTTACTTTATGAATAGATTCCCACATAGTATTCAAAAATTTAAAATATTTTTATTTCACACTAGTTTCTGCCAGCGGCTTCGCCCGCATGAAAATAGAGTTCTCCATACAAACTTTGAACCCCCGTTTCATCCCGTTAGGAGGTGAATTTTGGAGAACCCTCTCTTAGTGCTCGCCTACGTCATAAAAGGAAGCTTTGTGTAAAATTTCACGCTCCTAGTCCGAGTAGTTTTGGCTGTGCGTTGATATGTCAGTCATTCAATTTCTCCTTTTATATATATAGATAAGCCTACATGACACTTATAAAACGTCAGCAGCTGGTGCATTGTATTATCCATACTAATATAATTACATAACCGATTTTGATGAAAAGTGATACCCGAGTAACTATGGAGTTTCTTGCTGTTTCTTCTCCATAGGAAACGGCCAATTTGGAACCGTACACTAGCTTCTGATGTTTTATAAGTGCCCATGTAGGCCTATGTGAAATAAAAACATTTTGAATTCTTGACACACTACCAAACCGTAGGCACTGAAATCGCGTCTGCTCGAGACCCCGCTGTTTCTACAGCCACAAGCTCATCCTCATTAACACTCAGATGATTATAGATATTGTAGGCGAGCTTATTAATTTGATGGTAACAACTGATTGATAGGAATGTTAAGTGGAATGATACTGACGCGTAACGGAACGGATTCATATCAGTTTTGACTGACAGTATTGTTGGATCAGTTCTATGAGTTAAAATGTCGATGACCGCTACTTCTTTTATACTATTATGATGAGTCGTTTTCTTTATCTTGTTAAGTAATTCTTGTTATGAAATTTTGTGTTTATTATTTTTTGGTACGGTGGCCAACGGATGTGGGTTTGATTCTTGCCTAAGGCTATTGTTTTTATTAGCTTGCTTGTTACGTGTTTCTTGTTTGTGTACTTAGATGATTTATATGTGGAGAGGGGCTCGCGATATGAGTAATTTAAGTAATCACTTATCTTTATAGGTAACTGTTTTTTCCACGAATTGATCCCCAGGGGATTCTGTTATGTAACTGAAATATATGGTACCTTTCAAAAGATACGAATACTGATGGGTGAAAAGATCAAAGAATGATGGCTCTTTAAATAATCCTTTGAAAAATCCACTCACTTATCATTTATCTAGCCTATTTAGTCCCACTGCTGGGCAAAAGTCATTCTCTCTCCTTCTCATACGACTCTATATTTTTTTAAAGTGCGGATTACTTCTTATCATATAATTTTTTGGAGCGTGTAATTTGGTAAGTAATACGGTTTTTAAATAAGCTTAATAGAGGTGCGACATAGTATCCTGAGTGCGTTCAAAACAAGTAACCTCACATACACAAGACACCCAGACCCGGAACAATAATTTGTAGGCCATAAAACTTTTGTTGCGTGCGAGACCCGAACCCGGCACGCGTAGCACAGCAGCCAATCACTCAACCACTGCGCCAACCATGCCATCGAGTACCTTTTCGTAGCCCTAAGTTGTGCAATAAAATCTATCAAGTACTAATCTCGTCGGCATCAGTCAAAGACGTAACAGTAAGTTAAATGGAGGTTAAAGGTCGCAACTGTCCATCCAATACTATTAGGACGCGTTTGCACTGAACCGTAGCTGGGCGAAGTAAAGCGGAGAAGAGCAGTGAAAAGTGGCAAGAGTTTCCATTGAAGCGAAACGAGGTGGAGTGGGTTTGAGCTACCCTCCGCTTCGTGCTCTCCGGCTCGAGGTCGTGTGTTTATTTGTTTTATTTGAAAGTCCGCACAGCTCCATTCCGCTCCACTACTGTTTTCACTGATGCGGAGTAGAGATTTCGAGCATTGTGATTGGCCAATTCACGGTCCGCTCCTCTCCATTCCCCCCAGCTCCGCGTCAGTGGTAACGCACTCTTACAGAACTTACTTATTACTACTTTAGTTTACTGTGAAGATAGTTGAACTGTCGGCCTAGCTTTTTCATCGTGGTAAATCATCAAATAACTTCTCCCGCTCAGGGTGGAGAGAGGGAGTGTCCGACTTTTACTGCCTTAAATCCACCTGTGTTTTTCATACGTTTTTTGCTTTCTTCTTTTTTTAATATTCGCGTAAATTGCTGTTCAACTGAGAGAACTGTTTAAATTTTCCATGAATATAACAAACAAACTCCCCTTTCAACCCAACCGTTACCTTTACCCCTTCTACAAATACAAAATCTCCTGACTGAGAGCTTCATAATGTTCCCTTAGCAAACATTATTAAAGTGGGACTGTACCGTACTTTAAGTAATTTGTAAATACTTTAAAATAAAATTGAAATCGTTGTATTTACAAATTTTTATTTAGTCTTGCAAATTAAATTTGATCCACTTCCCGGTTACTGATTGAGCTGAAATTTTGCAAGCATGTGTAAATCAGATAACAATGTAAAATTATTATAACATGGAGCTGATCTGATGATGGAACCGGAAGGTGGCCATTGGAACTCGGTAGTTAAACGATACAACCCTAATCGAGTTTGGACTTGTATGATTCGTCTTGATGAGTACTTTGGTGCGTACCCCTCAGTCAAACTTAAAGTCATCGCGTATACACAAAGCAATATTTTTTTTTTTTTTTTTTTTAATAATAAAAACGTTTATTTATCTCCAACGAATTACAACACAGTTTTAGTTGACAAGTAGTTCGACAAGAGAAAGAAGGTAATTTGTGGGAGATCTGGAGTCCAAACTAGGCGAAGGCCTGTATTTTAGAGCTCCAGGCCCCCCCATTACATCACAAATTGCAATAGTCAACGTGCGTGTGTGTTGCATGAGTGTATGTGCATGCATGAGTGTGTGTACATGTAAATATAATGTGTAAATAGATAGGGTATAGTAGAAATATATATTTGTATATATTATTATATATTAAAATAAAAAAGTACACAGTAAATAGATACATACAGATAATCCTAGCTACTACTTTGCTACATCAAGTAATTTTTCCGTTTCCTTATAATTTAAAGACAGTAATAATTTTTTATTTTTAGATTCATTTTTACGACAGTTGGCTATATTTATAATTTTATTTAATTTATTGTACAATTCGCCTCCACGAAATGGGAAATATTTTTGCGCGAATGAAGTATTAACCGCAGTCGTCTTACATATTGCGTAATTTCTTCTGGAGTGTGCTATGCGTTTTTTCCGTTCTTCAGGTAAGTTGGAGTGTTGAAGAAGTACAGTAAGCAATATGTAAAGTTGACGAACAGTTAGCACTTGGGCTTCTTCGTAAAGTGTTGCTGTGGAGAAAAGACGCGGTTTGTTTAAGCTGACTTTCAATATCATCCTTTGGGCTCTTTCAACAATCACCAGTTTAGACTTACATACTCCACCCCATGTGGTGATGCAGTAGGTGATGATTGATTGCACCAGGGTTTCGTATACCATCCTCATCGTTTGTTTCTCCGCTACACCACGAAGTTCTTTAAAAATGTATGTGAGCTTTCGTATTCTTTTAGACAGAAAATCAATGTGGTTACCAAAAGTTAAATTTGCGTCAATTTGAATTCCAAGATACTTGATACATTTGATGGGATTAATACTGAAATAATGGGACAGTTACAGTTTGAAGTTGGAGGAAAGTTACATTTATGAGCACGGATATTATAATTAGCGAGATTAGAGACTTCCTTATGATTCTGAATAGAAAATAAAATGTATTTGGTTTTGTCGTCATTTAAAGTGAGAGAATTTGATGATAGCCAGTGACACACTGTGTTAAAACCTTTCTGGGCGAGATTAAAAAGTTCATCCCACGAGTCTGCAAAAAAAGTTAAGGCAGTGTCATCAGCATATGCGGAGATGCGACAATTTTTTATCTTAAGGGAACATAGCTCATTTATATAGCAGAGAAAAAGAGTAGGACCCAATATACTACCCTGTGGCACACCAAAATCAACCGGAAGTTCATCACTAATGTGTTCTCCAACTTTTACTGATTGCGTTCTGTTATTTAAGTAATCAGATAGTAACGCCAGTGGAACACCTCTGATACCAATAGATATTTCTTGTTACGACAGTTCTGCTGTGATCCCATGAAGAGTTCCGTTCCATATTTTCGAAGTTCATGATCAGATCATAACAATATTTCTATGGGACCAACTCGGAGGAACCTTTCAATCAAAAAAATAGAAACTAGACTTGTAGAGCTAGACTTGATCCTCGCCACGCAACGCCACGCGACGTTGTTCTACGTACAAATCAGCCCCCCTAGCCAAGTTACAACCGTTACGTTTCGATGCTCTTTTCGTCGATCGCCTCGAGTCGACCACGTCTCCTATTCCTTTGTTCTGACCACGTGACTGAGTGTTGAGATGACGTCAGAACAAAGGAATCGGAGGCGTGGCCGACTCGAGGCGATCGACGAAAAGAGAATCGAAACGAAACGGTTGTAACTTGGCTAGGGGGGCAGGCGTGTTACACGTGTGCGTCGGTTTAGTGTAGTTCTAGCTTTATACCTGTCAGGTAAGCTTGTGTGGAAACCTGCACAGTTGTGCAACATACACGCTCCGATTTACCTGTACAACTTAACTGTACAGGCTAACCTGTCAGGTATACCTTAGCGTGTATGACTGACTACCTTAGCGTGAAGGAGTAACAAACATACACACACACACACACAAACTTTCGACAGTATAATATTACTGTGATTAGCTACTAAACGTTGGTTGGTAATAAAATTATTCATTGACTTTAAAATAATAGTCAAACCTACAAAATAATCAAACACCTTATTTTGGCGTTGAAAATCACCAAGTAACTCTTCCCGCTCTCGATGGTGCGAGAGGGATTGTCAGACTTTTACTGACTAAAACGCATCCGTGTTAGTTCAGTCACTTTTTACGTTCCAGTGCCGCGGTAACTCTGTAGAACAATACTACAGGAGTTGACAGGGAAAAGGCAACTGAAGGAACAACGGAGGAACAGGTGGGTGAGGGCGAGAAATTTGATGTTTTCCCACCTCATGAAAGAGCCCATCTGTTACCCTTGATAACGCTCCTGCCCTTCACTAATATAAACACTATCGACTAAGAGTTGCCCATAATGGTCCCTCAGCTAACATTGTCGAAGTGACGGACCAAACCACAATGACTATAATTAAGCCGACAGTCCATTTGTTCTACATAGTGTGGTCCCTTCACCTATCACGTTTCGGTTGTGGATTGCTAAACCTTTAATAGTAATGGTTGTTAAGGGAACTAGGTTTGTGTGGAAGCGGAGAGCGAGACGCATAAGAAGTGAAAAAATAAAAAAATAAAAAACCCCGGGCACAAAAATAAAGTAAAAAATAAGTTAATAAATTACTCTTTCAGCCTTTTAACTTCATTAAAAGAATCTATAAATATTTTAAAGATGAGCGTCACTGAGTCGGGGGACCGCAATCTGCAGAAGTTAATTTAACTTTAGCATAGCATAGCATAGCCAACCTAGATTCCTTACTTAGCGGGCAAAACCCCTCTTTTCCTTCTGGGGTTAAAACTCTTATAAAAGAAATAGAAAGAAAAACATTTTATTTGCAGGAAATCCGTCCCATACGTACGAAGCTTTTTGAGAACACGTCATTTACTGTGCATATAGCTATGGAGTGGAATTCCCTGTCGGAGTCTGTATTTCCTGATACCTACAACTTAGGGGTCTTTAAGTTAAGAGTGAATAGGCTACTTACTTTTAGACAAGCGTGCTCCATCGTCGGCCACATTATCGCTTACCATCAGATAAGAGGTGGTCAAACGCAAGCCTATCCATAATAAAAAAAAATCTTATAGAATGTTTGCTAAATGTGAGCTAGTCCTAAGATTGCGTCATATTTTTTTTTAAGCGACGATGTGACCGACTTTGGAGCACACTTACCTAGAAGTAACCTGTTCACTCTTGACTTAAAGACCCCTAGGTTACAGCTATCTGGAAACACAAAACAAAATATGCGCCACGTCCCGTCCATGCAATAACGCCGAACGCTCAGCATAATTCCGTAGGCACATGCATAGTGCAACGAGTCCACAGTACTGAATTTCAGCGTGGGCTGGTGACGGTGTGGACGACGGAACAGGGGGTTTTTAGAACTTTACACCCTTGTCCGCATATCTCTAAATCCAAAATCTGTACACCTCTATTTTTTTATTAGTACAGAAAAAATAGGGCTCCATCCGTACCCTTTACTGATCATATTTGTATAGACAAAAGTAAAAAAAAAAACGAAATCTTAAAATTTTCCACGATTTGTCATAATTGGTAAATTCATAATTGAATCAATAATTCATAACAATTGCTACTAGAAAATACTACGAGCAGTGTTTTTCCATTTTGATCGTAATTTATTCATTTATAATAAATAGCCTGTACAATATTTCCATAAATTGAGTGACATTTTGGGATATAAACAAACGCTTATAACTTTGCTGTTTATGAATATTGTTTATTGAGATTTTACTTAAATAATAACAAGACCTTTTCTAATAAGCCCTTTAAGTATTTGTACTAATTAAAAATTAGTGGTGTATATTGTTATTGATACCGTCAGGCATTATTTCTTCAAAATAGTGAAGATATTAAAACAATTAAAAGATAATTGGAAACCGCCAACAACCAGACCATCACCTTATGTATTGCGTCGGCCCCAATAACCTACATTAAGGGCGTCCGTATTCAGAGCGGAAAGCTCTTAATGTAGCACTAATTGTTAACGTGTGAATTTGACGCGATAATTGAGCGAGTACAAATACCCGGCCAAGTTCGAACACACCTGGCTGTGAGCGATCCGTAGGGATATGGACTTAATTCGGCACTTACAGTAGTGGCGATTGTCGAATAGATAACAGAGTAGATATTATGAGAATCAATACTACTGTCGTAGAATGTCTATCAATACTAGGAAAGAAATCTAACCACTTTGATAAAGTAAAGAAAGAATAATATATGAAAGTTGAAAGAGTAGTTTTTCATAACTCTACGTTTTTTTTTATGTATCCAATGACCCTAAACATGTTTGCATTGTACTATATTTGTTTTTTTTTATTTTTTTTTATATTAATTTATAATGACAATGCATGTACGTAATAGCATCGCATTGGCGTAAGCTGCTAAGGTGTTGTTACTAAAATTTTAAGTAAATAAATAAATATCAATAATAAACCGAATTTAAAATTGGTGGACTTTAGGGTGAAGAAGAAGAATAAAACGAATGGTAAAATGAGGATGATAATGGTTTCTTCCAAAATTTCTGAGGGAAAAAAGAGCTAGTACAAATAGCATAGGTAAATAATGAAAAGACAAAGCTCAAAACAAAAAGAGGATCCAAATTGCCCGCTGCATAAACAATCTGGCATATACCTACTCATCTCAAACGCAGCTCTTTCATAGGATTTGCGTCACCTACTTTGCTGCCTGTCCTGCATAACCACCTGCATCTTCCAGGATATATGCGAGGCCAATGATTTAGCTGTTCGTTCAGGTTGTTGGCTACTGGTTAGACCACATTTAATTTGAGTTTATTGATAGGATAAGAAAAAGAACAAAATCGGCACTCAATATTTCTAAAGACAACTACAAGAAAGTCTTATAACATTATGTTTATGAAACAGCAGTGAACGATGAATGACCGTATTTAGAACCCAACATACGCAAACCAACTTAAATTAAGTCATCTAAACGACCCATTAATTCAATTCTGCCGACAACTAAGTTCCGCACTGTATCGTAATCAGTAATCACCCACCTTCTATAATTTCCTTAATCGCCTCTTACACCCACGTCTCCTAATAACATCTATTTCAAGTCCAGCCATTCACAGCAAATTACTGCCAACGAATTCTTATTAATCTGAACCTAATTTTCATTTATCTACGGACGTTAAACATTTATCTTTACTTTTAAACCTATTTATCATAAAGTTTACTAAATTTGAAGTTAGCTACATAGCAAGGCATCGGTTGCAGTTCTGCTAGATACGGCAGTCAACACTTGATGATGATGACGATTTTTTCTAGATAAACCAAGTGTAACTTTGTTTAATGGTATTATGTAGTTCTGACTGATTCAGAGAGCTAAAATTTGTTCATATTTCAATACAGATTTTTTTTCACATAAGCTTTCATATGCACTTACAAAACGTCAAAACCTGCACACGGCAACCACACGGCACGGCACGGCACGGTGGCCTGTGCACGGCTGTGCACGGTTTCAATTGATCGTTTTTCATAAGGAAAAACTGACAAGAACTCTCTGAAACTCTTGCCGTTTTTAAAAGTAGAGTGAAAGAACACTATCTTTCCATTTCGTCATAGTTGCATATTAGTCTGTATGTATTAGTTTTATTATATTATTTAGTATGTATTTTTGTGATATTTATTTTACTATGTGTATGTATATAATTATAATAGTATATCTTTTTTTGCTTGTTATATTATTTTATTGATAACTATTTTGTATGTACTTATTTTCCTATTACTGTTACACACGGTGTCTACATATCTTTTTTCTTCCAACTCTCCTTTCGCAGGTATGCTGGAAGAGATTTCTTTAGAAATAAGCATCACTCTGTAGGTACCTATTTTTCTGTTTCCTTTTTCTAATCTTTTTGTGTGTGTGTGTGTGTACATAAATCGTTAAATAAAATAAATAAATAAATAAGAAACTGCAATTTTACTCTTGGAAAAAAACGTGATTGATTTTTACAATATTTCTACTTCGTAATATTAATAGATGTGGGAAGACAGTGGTTCCCTTTAGTATGTGTAGGCACGCGCAATAAGATATACAATACAATAAGATATACAATACAATAAGATATACATTAATTTTAGTATATGCGAAACCCGAAACACGTGTCTAGTATTTTTGTGTAAAGAATCTATGTACAAAATTTCATAACTGTATCATGAAAAATCACGAAGTTATAAGCTTGTTATGTTACCTGGTAGTCCGCATAGATACATGGTCACTGGGCCATCCGAATGACTGAGGGGTTGTTTTGCTCCCGTACCCAGCTGGGTATTATTACCTGTGTTGTACTTAGTATCGGTGGTGTCTAAAACATTTAAATATTTTTAGGAAAAAATATAACAGTGTAAAAACTATTGGTATCGATTCAGTTACTGATTCTGAACAAACTATATTCAGGTTTCGCATATACTAAAAATAATGTTGTATACGTTGTCACATTTTCTATCAAAATTAACTTCTGTCGAAATAAATAAATCAATGTACGTTATAAATAATTTAGTCTTAATGACCTAATCATCAAACAGGTAATTTAGATATTTCGAAATTCACCTCCTGAGAGGGTGAAAAGAAGCTGTGGGCAAAATTTAGTGGCGGACCTAAACTCACAGCTATTAATGGCGAAGACGACAAAATGTAGTGCGCTCAACGGCACGAATTTTGTTAGTAATATCTAGACGCTGCCACCGCAGTGAATTTATTCTGTGCTACTAACATTTTGTTAGTACTGGCATATCTAGACGCTGCCACAGCAGTGAATTTATTCTGTGCTACTAACGTTTTGTTAGTACTAGCATATCCAGACGCTGCCACCGCAGTGAATTTATTGTGCTACTAACGTTTTGTTAGTACTAGCATATCCAGACGCTGCCACCGCAGTGAATTTATTCTGTGCTACTAACGTTTTGTTAGTACTAGCATATCCAGACGCTGCCACCGCAGTGAATTTATTCTGTGCTACTAACGTTTTGTTAGTACTAGCATATCCAGACGCTGCAACCGCAGTGAATTTATTCTGTGCTACTAACGTTTTGTTAGTACTAGCATATCCAGACGCTGCCACCGCAGTGAATTTATTCTGTGCTACTAACGTTTTGTTAGTACTAGCATATCCAGACGCTGCCACCGCAGTGAATTTATTCTGTGCTACTAACGTTTTGTTAGTACTAGCATATCCAGACGCTGCAACCGCAGTGAATTTATTCTGTGCTACTAACGTTTTGTTAGTACTAGCATATCCAGACGCTGCAACCGCAGTGAATTTATTCTGTGCTACTAACGTTTTGTTAGTACTAGCATATCCAGACGCTGCCACCGCATTGAATTTGTTCTGTGCTACAAACATTTTTAAATATGCATCCGAATCACTTAAATTTATAAAAGTAAGATAAGAATTACTCAAAAAATTATACTTTCTAATGATACTTACTACGGAAGCTAAACTTTCTACTTAAGAACAAAGACGGGTAATCAAATGTATTGGAAAATTTCCGTCATCAGTCTAATTTCTTAATGGCTGTACTATGTAATGGGATTATTTTTCGGAGGATATTAAAAAGTCTCTTTATACTCTAATCTATCATCAAGATTTTTTGAAGTTGACTGATAATTTGATGTTTCTTTATCTAAATCGACTTTTAAGAATCAGTGGAGGGGATCAGTCCTTTGTGCTTTTATGTCTATTTTGGCATTGTTGGTCTTTTTGTCCGCACGAGCACTCTACTTGATTAAACCTAAAAAACTTAGATCATGTTTGTTTAACTGTCCTACCCTCATCTTCTTCAACATATGAAAGTTTCTCGGTGATGACAATTTGTCTCTTTTAACGTCATCCCTCTTACTGAAAAGTACAATTATTGTTAACTAGCGTTTGCTATAGGCTTCGCTCGTGTGAAAATAAGCTATGTTTTATTTCAGGACGTGGTCTACCCGTGTACAAAATTTCTTCCAAATCCGCTGTCTTACCCGAAAACCCGAAACCCGACCTCGACCCGACCTTAGCCAAAAAATATGAGTTGTGTATTTTATATAAAAACAAAGCATTAGTTACTTTCTTCTATCCAAAATTCAACTTTGTGATTTCTTTGCTAAAGTGTCAAAATTGTCAGATCTTGAATGAAAACTTATTCAGTTTTTAAGGGGATTCAAATGTAAGCATGACTCTTGCATCAATCAAACAGTATAAAGATCGATTTCGATGGATAATAGGGCTATGAGTAAAATTTGAAAGCAATCGGAAAACCGTAGAATTACCTCAATAAGCTCACAAGGGAACTGAAACCCTTCAGAGAAACAAAATGTTGAATCGTATTTAACGTTAATAAATTTAGCATGGGATTGGGCGGGTCATATCAGCCGCATGCACACTGACTGTTGGGCAAGAGTTTCCACAAAGTGCGTACCTGAGGACGAACGACGCCGCCGAGGTTGACCTGTGAGGACATGGCGGAAGAGAAGAATACCTGAAAGAAGTTTGGGGCGGCCTGTGCCCAGCAGTAGGAAAGTATAGACAAAATAAAAAATGTAGGATTAAAAAATGTCACCCAAATATAAATGGATTACAAAGAAAAGTACTAATTAATCTAAATTAAATTGTTTAAATTAACAGAAGATAATTGAAATATTAAAACTAATATAAATTTTGGCGTTGAAACTCTTTCGACAAAAACTTTGTACGCCCCCAGTTAAAACTTGAAAGTTAAATGTTAAACTGTCGGCAAGCTCACATTTTGAAATCATATTAAAATATTATTACTGAAGGGTTCGTTTTAATTGGAGTTAGGTATTTCTAGTAAAGTTACTATTTAAATTTTATTGGGGCCATGTATGATTTGGAATAGATGTATTAATATCAGCATTGACTCTAAATTTTACGCAAAGACAAATGAGAAGGCAGGGTTATTCGAAAGAGGTACTGCGGCCTTGGGACGCAAAGGGCAATTATAGGAGCATGGATGGGTTTTATTCAGTAAAGTCTGACACTCACACCCTGTCGTTCCACCCGGAGCAGGAGAAGTTATTTGATGATTTTCTACCGTAAAAAAGTGCTGATGATTTCAGCTACTAACAATCTACTTTGCCAGATTATTTTTTTGTGGAAAGAACTAAATTGATACAAAAATCAATCAATCTTTTTTTGTGAACATAGGTATTATAATAAAGGTCTTATACATAAAAACATTTTAGTCGTGCTTTATGTCCTACCAATGAAATTGGTGTACAAATATATTAGTCTTTTAGTAAGTAATAAGTCTGAATCCATACAATGCAATGTCAAGTATTATAGTAAATAATGTCAAATTAAAAACAAATAAATTAATAAATTTTAATCAATTAAAAATGTTTTAAGCATGTTTTACAAAAACAAAAAAAAACACATCCAGACATTCGATTTATATATAGATAAATAGCAATCTACTATCACGTAAGCCTGCTAAATCAATTTCTCACAAACATAATACAAAAAAAATTAAGTGTCATCATCATCTTCCTACCATTTGATTATACCATGTTACTTAGAGTCGGTTTTAAAGTTTTTTTCTTCTTCAATTCTGTCCTGTCTACCATCACGCTATTACTTTCTCCCTTTACTTTCATATTTTTAACTTCTCACACAATCTACCCATCTTTTCTTTGGTCTCTCTCTTCGTTTCCATTTGTCCACATGTCATGTAGGTACACCTATGACTCCTCCTCTCTCTTTTACTCTTTTAGTAACATACATATAAGAATAAATAAATAATAATTATATTTGTTTTATTCCTATAATGTTACTACTATCACTATTTACTTCATCATCATCATCATCATCATTTGAGCCGATAGACGTCCACTGCTGGACATAGGCCTCCCCCAAGTGTCGCCACAATGTATCGGCCTGTGCGTCTCGTATCCATCGGATTCCCGCAACCTTCACCAGGTCATCGGTCCACCTTGTGGGGGGCCTTCCAACACTGCGTCTTCCGGTACGCGGTCGCCATTCCAGAACCTTTCGGCCCCAACGGCCATCTGTTCTGCGAGCAATGTGCCCTGCCCATTGCCACTTAAGTTTGGCGATTCTTCGTGCTATGTCGGCAACCTTGGTTCTCCTACGGATATCTTCATTTCTGATTCGATCACGCAAGGAAATTCCGAGCATAGCCCTTTCCATTGCCCTTTGGGTGACTTTGAGCCTTCAGATGAGGCCCATTGTGAGCGACCACGTTTCGGAACCATATGTCATCACTGGCAACACGCACTGGTCATAGACTTTCGTCTTACTACTACGACTATTTACTTACAAAAACATAAACAAGACCTCTCATAAAATATCAACGTTAAAATTAAATCTAATACGAAACTAAACAAATCGATACGCATAAACAAACCAACAGAATTCTTTCACTCAATTATTTTCTTCATACGTTTTCACGTAATATGGCCTTTTTGTTACAAGGCCCTTAATCCGTCAGCCAGAAAGTGAATGAAGCTTTTACTAGAATGTTTTTCTTTGCTATGTTGAATAAGATTTGTATGTAAAGGAATTCCACGTATGAAAATAACGTCTAGAATTAATATATCTCTTGTGATTTTCAGGGAATAGACAGGAATATGTATGATTTTTTTTATTTACTAAACAAAATATTTTATTAGCTCTAGTAATCTTGTCATTAATGACGAAGTTATAAAGCTTCAAAGCTGCTTATAAGAAAGAGATGTTGACATTGAATCTGAAGTCAAAGCCCATCACGCCTATACGGTCGTTATAGAAAACTGTGTTTTTTCTAACATTGTTATATCTCATTGTCTTTTCAACCAATTTTGATTTTGTTTTCACAGCTAGTATTCTATTTTTTTTTTTGCATATTGTTGATAAACTGATTTTTAATATACATAAAAAAAATGTTACCTATCCAGTTTATCGTAACATTTTTCCTGTTCTTTAGAAAAAAATATTTCTCTTATATGACAGTATATACCTTATGTTTTAGATCTTTAGGTCTAGAATTTTATAATGCTGTAAGAGCTTCTGTATCCACTTTCTCTAACCTCTTAAGCACTCTCTCACTATTAAGAATAGTCACTCCGTTTCAATTTGTCAACAGTCTTTCTTCATCTGTCCCAATCAATTTGCACTCATAGACCCTGTTTTTAGTACCTATTCCAAAGCTACTTATTTTACGTCTCTGTAATATCTTCTGCTGGTATCTCACTCGAAATATTTGAAATAGTGACGAATTTAAAAAACAAATGGTTGGTAGACCAATGGTTGGTTTATTATCACCAGCTTTGCACAAAGAGCAGCTGCTCCTATTATGTCAGTGTTGTTTCTTCATACAGTACCTTTATACGTTTCAAGTTTACAAGTTTTCCCACACTCACCCTCAAAGCAATTGTTTCTATGAAACCATTTTGCAAGTACCCTCAAATTACAAACATAAAGTTAGAGATAGTTGCCCATTCCAAAGCGTTCTAAAGAGAAACTTCATGTTTACCACAAAATCTTGAATGCCTTGTTCTTAATTAGGATTCCGTGGCAGAAACGTCGAACAATAACCGTTTTCACCCACTTCAATAACGTTATTATCGAGAAACCACCTTAGCTTAATTACACGCCTAAATTTTGTATTATAATGGAATTAAATTGTAAATAAGTTTGACGAGTTTCTGCAAAACTTTGTACTTGGGCGTCCAAGTTTGAATTAACTTTGGGACCATAATAGACCTTCTGAAAGTTTATGGAGATGAGTTATTGTGGTTTTAAGATGGTGTTTGCAATTCCTTACTGCGTTGCAAAATGCTTCTTTAAGTTTTTTAGACGTATGCTTCAAGTTTTCACTTTGTTTAAGAGGCGCCTAATTGTTCGGCGTCAAACATCGTCCTTTAGAATATTTTACCCCATCTCATAATTATTTTTGTTGTTACAGATTAACAGTACCAGGCCAAACAGTAATACAGTTACCAAGTGACAAAGAAGATGAAGAGGAAACAGGCACACGTTTCCGACGCACGGGCTCCGAAAGACTAAGAGATGGAGCAAAAGCCTTACTCAGAAGAGTCGAATCCCTCAAAACAAGAAGAAGAAAACGGCAAAATCGCACAGAAGTCATCGTTTCCTCTCCTCATTTCCTAGATGTTCAGCAGGACAAATATGCTGACCTTAGTTACATTGATATGACTCCTACAACTCCTACAGCATTCCCTTTCCCAGACTTCCATAATTCTCCCTTACATGCTCCAGCAATTAGGACGCAACCTCCATCACCTATGACAGCTATGCCTCCATCCCCAATAGCTCCCTTAGAACAGTCCTTCGTCCTAAACGCTCCTTTTGGAGATGACAGCTCAAGTTATGCCTCTGACGGAAGTATGGGTTCCAGCAATAAGAGTTCAAAATCAAAATTGGGAAGAGCGAAAAGGATTTTCCATAGAGGAATCAAGAATGAAGATTCTAGTGCTTTGAGTGATTCGGAGTGCCAGCCTGCTAGTTGGAGACATAATTACTATAAGGATCATAATACTAATATTCATCAAAATGCTGAGGTGAGTGGCTACGAATATTTAGATGATTTCAATTTATTTAATATTTCCTATAGCAAGAACATGTTAATTCGTGTATGCTTTTGAATTCGATTTTGCCCCTTGATATTCAAGTAGGATTATTTGCAAAGATCAACCATTATTTTTTTCATAATAGATAATCTTTTACTTATTTATCAATGAAATTATTGACGCGTCTAAGGTGATTTTATAATTAACTCATAAAATACATTATTATTATTAAATTAACTATTATTATGATTCTACATTTTTTTCATTTACTTATTATTAGTGCTAGTTTAACAAATTTCGGTAAGTTTTGGCCAAAAATGTGTAATATATGTCCTTTGATAGCTCTATTTGATATTATTATTCTTAAACATCAACAAGGGTTCAAATATCATTTAACCTAAAAGCTAAGTCGTTCATTATCTATTATATACTTTGTTGTCTAAAAGCCAACTATTACCATTAAGCCGTATAGGTACTTATTTTGTATTAATACGGTTTGATATTAATGTTACGTACTCCATTTCTGCAAGAAAACTTATAGTGGTTCTTAACTACCTCGAATAGTTCGAGGGAACTCACTGGAGCTTTAACTATTAACCAAGTTTGGCTTATCTCGAGCGATGTGATCTTAAGTACTCCACGAGGTCACTTAATAACATAATATCAGTCATAGGTGGAACTTTGTGTTACGATATCAAGTTGGGTAATCATTTCTTCTTTTATTAGTTCTTTGCGTAAAGGTTCTAAATTATTTTGTTATTTATTATGGTCTTTATTTTATTTATGATCTTAGTTATTGGCGTTTCGTAAGACGACACTGTCAAAATTCATGACTGTTTTTTTTTATTATGTATTGACTCGCGTTTGACCACCAGCTCACCTGATAGTAAGCGATAATGTGGCCGACCATGGAGCACGCTTGCCTAGACTTGTAACCTATTCTCTCACACCTGATAGCTACAACCTAGGGATTGTAGCTATCAGAAAAGAACAGACTCCGGCAGGGAATCCCACTCTTTTAGCTGTACGCATAATAAATGTGTTCCCTAAACGTTATTTTTATGAAGGGATTTCAGTTTAACTATACAAGGACAGCTTGAAGCAGTCAGTTAGCCGATGCTGCTACTTCAAGCTGTGATTACATAGCCAACTATAGTCTTCACCGAACATAAATACTTGGAACGGAACTGCTGCAACAGTTTGACTGCTTTGGATGGTTGGCAGTACAGCTGGCTTTCATAGTGCAATCAAGCGATGACTGCTTGACTGCATTCACTGTCCGTTTGAGCTGCTGTTGTTGCTACGCGTTGTTTAAACTGCTGTTTTTGCTACCCTTGGGCAGTTATTCCCTCCACCCACATTTGACTCAGATGAACAGTTGAAACCAACTGCCCAATGGAAACATCAAGTAGTTTATGTTGACTGCACGAGCTGAGTGTCCATGTATGTTGATCGCTGGCTAACTGCTCAAGAAATCCATATATGGCTAACCTTATAGCAATGCACGCACGTACTGTATTTGCTAACATAACTCGACTAGGCGTTATGAAAACATATCCTAAGCTTTAGAAATCTCTCCATTCTGAAACAAATGTCTAACAGCATTGTTTTACCACCAGGTCTACGTTGAGCCTCCGTCTCCTTTAGAACTGAAGCCAGACCCAGAAATACTCCGAGAAGTCCAGAAGTCACCAGGCCATACTCATCACCGGCGACAGGCTATCAGGACCAGCTCGCTCAATTTAGGGAGTGATGGGAAAAAGTAAGTAAACGACTTTCCATTATGTTAAATTTCATTGATGACCCTATGTCTGTATGGGCAGTGGTGGACTTGTGAGTCATGCGTCGAGGGTTTGAACCCTCGACGCACGACTAAACGACACGACGTTTTACTTTGTGCTACTTATTACATCACCACTACTCTCAAAACGATGAAGGAAAACATCGTCAAGTAATCAATATGTTCTAGAACCAAAAATTTTTTTATCAACCTGCACTGGACCCATGCGGTGTGGTCGAGAGGGAAGGGGCGGTAATCCATATCGCGCATTCTGTCACAGCTTGGAAACCGGAACCCCAGCATGGGAAACTTATTAGGTTCATTATGGTAACATCTGTTATGGTGACTTTGTGTATTAAAACTGTAAAATAGGGAATGAGTGAATGCTCTGAGTATTTGTATCTAATACTAAGATAGTCGACTGCTTTTTTGGTCTAACAATCGTAAACACTACTACTGAGTGTGAAGTTTCTTGGGTTTGATTCCCGAATTTCCAATTCATTGAGTCATCATTCGTATATTATGCCGGTTGACATCAAAACACTCAATGCTCGATCCCCATCATAATTATTAAAAAAAAATAAGTCTTTAGGGACTACTGGCGATCACACATCAATATTAGATAGACGAAAAACACAACATAACTAAATCTCTACTGGGACTGGAAAAGATTATCTATTAAAAAAGAATCCTATAAAATACAAAAATCCTACAAGTAATCTACTTCTTCCATATCTTTCATACCAACGTGTATACTTAGGTAAATAAAGATTACAAGATTATATTATATTATCAAAATATCTTTTCAGATACAATTTTGCCTTAAGATCTTACAAGTACTCATCTCTTGGGGATTAGTTCATGTAATATTTTATAGTTAAGGCAGCCTTCTAAGAAAATCTAATGAAGTCCTTTATAACTCTAAGAAGCATATTTTCTATGTTACATGATTGCTCAAAACTTACCAGACCATCTAATTTATTTATTTGAATTTAAAACGTTAAGCAATATTTATCTACCAATTAAACATCTTCTTTTTCTCTAAAAAGTAGTTTTTAACACAATTAATGTAAAAATAAACAATGACAAAGACTGGATTCTTCTTTAAGTAAGCCAGTCCTACTTAAAATATCTTTAACATACGCAATACTCTTCATCCATGTTGTTACATTACCTGTTTCAATTTACTCTGAACCTTAGTTTGAATAGGAGGCTTGCAAAACAGAGGATAATATATTTTGTCTGCGTCCTATACAAACAGCTGGTGTTCAATAAATCAAAGGCTTCGATTATATTGAAGCGAAGCGTTAGCATGCTTAACATATTATTACTTGGGGGACTGGAAGCAGGGATGCAAAAAGCCTTCAAAGGAAACCAAAATCAAAATTCTACCATTCCTTAGGGATTGTTGGCTTCTGAATTTCTTGTGATATTACCATGTGCAATGGAATAGCTCCTTTTTGTATAGCTCCTGCTGCTGATATGAAAGAATACTCTTTCGATATCATAACAATTAACAAATCAGTAGTACTTGTAAATTATACAACCAAAATAATTAACAAACTCAGTGATGATAAAGCCATTTATGTGATTAGTAGAGACACTGATGAAGGAAAATGAAGTAAATAATTAGATTGACTGGTAGGTGTTATTTATAAAAAAATATATATACATATATAAAGCCGACCTCAAGAAACATGGGATCAACATGAACAAAATAACAATAGACACTGGTGTCATTCCACAAGCAGAGTCTTAGATATTTGTCCTTTTTTGCCATCTACACTCAAAAATTCTTCATGTAGAAGATTATATAGAAAGAATAGAAAAGCAGAATTCAAAAGCAGACCCAGACGCTACTATAGACGCCATATTTGAAAGCGACATTACCACGTCAAGACTAATTACTCCAACAGGTAGCCATTAGTTTTAAAATGAGTGTCACAGTAATGGACAATGCTAAAACCACTGATTGGCATACTAATGTCTGTCTCGACTATGCAGTATTCGATATATTGTGTGAGAATTGTGAGGTTTAGTGACAAAAAACATTTTGTGAAAGTTGTGGATGTAAGGACCAGTTTTTGATGCGTTAGTATTTTGGTCCTTTGGGTGTTGTGACAAGAATTTCAATGAAATTTTCATAGTGAAGCCTTGTAATAGTAATGCCTGTGGCTTTGGTGACTGTGTTGTCACGTCATCAATGTTACACTGTTGGTGGTAAATATTGCATGTGATATTGTTGTATACAAATTAGTTTATAAAGAAATTGATGATGTCATAATATAGTATTGGTAAAAACAAGCACTTATCTCTCTTAGAATATTTAAGCTTGCTCGTTTCGTCGTAGACCTCGTCCAGCGCCTTTTGGATTGAAATTACGTGTGGATGGATATGGAATAGATGACAAGAGCTCATTAAAAAAATTCAATCATTTCTGTGTAATAAGGCAGATTTTGAATACCTATCTTCATTCAATAGTCACAGCCACCTGAAAGAAACTAAACGTTATCCTTGTCTTCAGGTTTCGTGATAGAAGCCTCAAAAGGGATAAATCGGCATCCAGGAGTTCAGAACTGGACAGCAGCCCCAACTCCGCAGGGTCCAGGTCTCATGATGGCGACCAGGATGACGACGATGACAGTCTGGACATGAAGAGTAAGAAGTGAGTTAACAATAACATGATAGTTATTATTTTAATGACAAAAGGCCAATGAAGCCTTAGAACTTTACAAGACTGTGGTATCATGTATCCCCTTGTTGTTATTTTAAAGCCTTAGACATCCCAAATGAAACTGCTTAAGTTCCTGTAAAATAACCGTCAATTATTTTTATTATTGAGGGTCTTCAAATAACTTAGCTTACTCTGGGTGGAGCAAGTGTCAGTATTTTACTAACTAAAATCTACCCGTGTTGTTACCCTTTGCGTTACAGAGCCACTGTAACTCTTTCGAACATTCACGCAGAAATCACCGATCATCATCATCATTTCAGCCGATAGACGTCCACTGCTGGACATAGGCCTCACCCAAATGTCGCCACAATTAACGGTCCTGTGCGTCTCGCATCCATCGGATTCCCGCAACCTTCACCAGGTCATCGGTCCACCTTGTAGAGGGCCTTCCGACACTGCGTTTTCCGGTACGCGGTCGCCACTCCAAAACCTTTCGGCCCCAACGGCCATCGGTTCTGCGAGCAATGTGCCCTGTCCGATTATTCGTGCTACGTCGGCAACCTTGGCTCTCCTGCTCGAAATCACCGATACCTACTTAATCGAAATTCATATCAGAACGATATTGTGTGTGCTACAGCGTTAAAGAGAGTTATACAGAAAGCCAATAACATTCTACCTAAGGACCTACCACGAACTCTTAACACGATACATTTGACCTAAACTGAACTGATAAAGGGATGGAACTATATAGGGTATATAGCTCCATCCCTTTTTCTCGATCGCACACTAGACTTATTAACACTTCATGTTAAGGCCCTTGACCTGAAATATTCATCCAGAACACGCTCTCGCCAAGTAGGTACACATATTTGAACACTAAAGTTAATACTGACAATACATAAAACCTTCTAATTTACAGGAACAACATACAGCGATGGTACTCGTTTAGGACGAACGCTCTAAACGGTGGACCCAAAGCCAACAATACTTTGACGCCGACCCCGAATCAGAAGGACCCGGATTCGTACCGTAAGTTTCAAGTCGTAAAAGAGTAGAGCTATAGAAATTAATGGAAATATGGTTCAAAATTTCGAACCAAAATACAGCACTTTTGAATCTCTTAGACCGTGTGTCCGTGTGTTTCCTGATAGCTACAACTTAGGGGTCTTTAAGTCAAGAGTGAATAGGCTACTTCTAGGCAAGCGTGCTCCATCGTCGACCACATCATCGCTTACCATCAGGTGAGATGGTGGTCAAACGCGAGCCTATCATTAATAAATAAAAATAAAAAATAAATCCGTATTAAGAAGGTCCGGAGCGGAACGCGAATTTGCCAATCACATCATGCTCGAAATCTCCACTCCGCATGATTGGAAAAAGTGTAAGTGGTACGGAGTAGAGCTGAGCGGACTTTCAAATAAAACAAATGAACACGCGGCCCCGAGCCGGACAGAACTGAGTGGAGGGTAGCTGAACTCCACTCTGCTCCGCTCCGCTACGATGGAAACACTTGCCACTGCTCTTCTCCGATCTATTCCACCCAGCTTCGCTTCAGTGGAAACGCGCCCTTAATGCCATTATGTTTCCGATGTAAAAATGGGATGATGCTATCTGTCACGTATACCTCTCTTTCTGGCACTGGAATTATGGTGGCATTAAAATGTCTTGTACTAAATAAAAAAATATATCAGAAGGAGCTGGTAAAAAAATCAAAACTTACCTAGATACACTCATTAATACGCTAAAACCATTGATCTACGAAGCACAGATAAATTCTCAAATTCTAATTTCAAATCTTTCCTTTTCTTCCAGTATCCCGGCCAATGTCTTCTCTCTCATGTGGCCAGCTCCACATCCTAAGGAAGTTGGCACTACTCCGACTGACGGCCTGCATGGAACGGTACTGTCCTTCACACAAGTCTGGCTGGAATTGGGAGCTGCCTAAGCTGATCAGGAAGATTAAGACTCCTGATTATAAAGGTAAATTCCGGATGATAATAATATTTAGCAAAAAAAAATATCACAAAACACTATTTATATTTTGTGATAATGTTTAATCCAGAATCTGGGACTATAGGTACTAAGTATACTTTTACTTACACTCGAAATGATTTTCCCATTAAATAAGCAAGATAAATAGGGGTACAGGCCCAGTAACGGCTAAAGGATGAAAAAGATGAGAGGACTTGGAAAATCACAAACACCAAAACAACATCACATCTAATAAATCATATTTTTCCTCTTAATAAAGTTAATACTAAAGCCCTTGCCGATAACCATAACAATAAAGGTATTGTTGTGGTTATCGGCAAGGGCTTTCGTAAGGACGAAAAAAAGGGTTTTCTAAGGAGAGGTATTAGAAAACAAATAAAACCAATATGAAACAATATGACACTTAAAACTCTTGAACATAAGAGCAGTTATTGTCCTTACTCACAGCCAAAATATACATTCTGAAGATCTATTAAAATCACAAACAAAATGCGACTCTAATTTTACAAAGACAAGGTTTACTTTTGTTTGAAGACTTAGATAAAGCCGATGCCGTCAGATATCGAAATGTGCTTTAGTAACATTTATATGTATCTATTCATCCTTTGAAAGTTAACCATTCCAGTTTCCTCTTCTAACGTAAAATGTTTTGGGGCAGTAGGGTGTTTTGGATTGAAATATAGTACGTAATCTCTTCATATGATGATTAATGGATATTACTTTCAGCAACATTTATAATATAGTTGGTATTATTAATGATTTTGATTTAAAAACTCAAAGGAGCACCCATTTATAGGAACTTTAAAATTGTCAAAGTCAGCAAGTCACAAAAAAAAAGAAAATTTGCACGTTTTGGAACGTGCGTAGATCTCTATGGAGAAGAACGTGCAAGAAACTCCGAGGACACTCTTTTAAATAAATATATAGTTACAAGTTATGATTAGGTACACTGTTAATTGCAATTTACATAGTTGTGAGAACAATGTAAAAAGATGTAGACGTTACAAGCGTCCAGAGTAAAAAAAGCATTTCAAAGAACACAAAATTGAAATAAACCGTGGCAACTGATAGATTACCAGTCCCAACTGGCAGTGCCCGCTAACAAACATGACTTATGCGCTAGCTCCATTCAGCTCGACAATCTTGAATGGAACCGGCATTCCCAAACGCCAGGGTTACATTTAAATCAAAAAAGTTTAGATTAACGCTCACAAAACTAAACTAATATTATTATTACGAAAATAAAGATCTATCTCTCCGTTTGTTACTTTTTCACGCCTAAACCGTTGAATCAATTCTGCTAAATCGTAGCAATACGATTGAATTGGATCTTGGAGGACATAAAGATACTTTTTTGTCACAGGAGTACGTTCCCATGGGATAGATTCTGTGTTGTATCCTGCGTGAAGGTCACGCAGGACAAACCACTGGTAGCTTTTAAACTCCTGTTTCCAAGGCTACTGATCTCCAGGGTCAACTTTTTTCTCACTTTTATTAAAAATCTTGTATTTCTGTTCCAGATAAGACAGTGTTCGGTGTACCTCTGACGGTGTCACTGCAAAGGACAGGACATGCGCTACCAAAGCCAATCCAATGTGCACTGAACTGGCTCAAAAACAACGCTTTAGATCAAGTAAGTTTTCCATATTGTTTTGTTTTTCTTATTATTTACATGTTTTCTAGTATGGTGGTACGTCTTTAAGAGGATCATTTCCATCAGCCACAAGCCGGTCAAGGCCCCTGCTTGGTATAGATATCTCGTTGATCCTGCCAATCCCGACGCAATAACATCAGTACGATGGTCATCAAAATTATGATGACTAACGGTTGTAAACACCTTACCGTTTGCAAAGCCTAAGAATATGGTTAAAGAGTTACTGTGGCTCTGGAAAACAAAAGGCAACTGAAGGAACATAGGTAGGTTTTATTCTGTAAAAGACATATGTCCTTTTGCTCCATCTAGAGCGAGAGAAGTCATTTGATGATTTCCCGCCTCAAAAAAAACCCCGTTCCCTTTTTCTTATTAATAAGCTCGCATTTGACTCCCATTTCACCTGGGGCCTAAATCTGCTATTTTTATAAATTCGTTATTCCAACACGATTCCATTATCATTTTGCTAAAAGTTCGTAATCTGCTAATTCATAATGATCGATCATTGATCGGTCAATGGTCTCGTAATAGAGTTGTGGTAGAATGACAATATTGACCTTATTAAAAGCAATGACTGCACAATGACGTTCTAATGGTAGGTCACTGATCAATGGAACTGTCAAAATTTTAGCAGATTACCGCATACGTCAGATATTCATTTGTCAGTATGTACGAGATTACCACTTCTTTCAATGGAGTGTCAGTGGTTGACCATTGGAAAGTCATAATGACGCCATTATATTAGTAGATTACCAAACTTGTCAACTCAACAATTATGAAATCAATGATAGACCATTCTGACACCATTGTAATAGCAGACTTTAGGCCCTGATAGTAAACGATGATGTGGTCGACGATGGAGTACGCGTGTCTAGAAGTAATACATTCATTCTCGAAAAAGACTCCTAGGTTATAGTTATCAGGAAACACAGATTCCGCCAGAGAATTCCACATCTTAGCTGTACCACATGTACCTACGTACAATAAATGACGAAGACTTGAGGGATCTCTGTCTCTAAACAGTGAGATATACTAATTGAAAAATTAATGTCATACAACATACTAACCTTCACCATTTTTGCAGATGGGTATCTTCAGAAAAGCTGGCGTTAAATCTCGTATAGCAAAACTGCGGACCACGGTCGAGGCTGCAGGGGCTGCAAACGCTTCTTTTGCTATAGAGAACATAAATACCATAGAGCCGAACCAATCCAGCCTGAACTTCGATGGGGCGCAGGCGCATGACGTGGCTGATATGGTCAAGCAGTACTTTAGGGAGTTACCTGATGCTTTGCTCACGAATAAGCTGAGTGAAACGTTTATAGCGATATTTCAACGTAAGTAATTTTGGTTATATTATTGATATTCATACAGACATAGCCCAAAGAATCGCCAAACTAAAGTGGCAGTGGGCAGGGCACATTGCTCGTAGAACGGATCCGAAAGGTTCTCGACCCGTAGGGCCGAAAGGTTCTAGAGTGGCGACCGCGAACCGGAAAACGCAGCGTTGGAAGGCCTCCCATAAGGTGGACCGATGACTTTGTGAGAGTCGCGGGAATGCGGTGGATGCGAGACGCCCTATGTCCAACAGTGGACGTCTTTCGGCTGAAATGATGATGATGATAATGATATTGATATTCAGTTCCTTTTAAAAAAATGTATTTGGGATTAACACCAGTCTTAGTTAACTGGTAGAGAATACCTATCGACGCCGTAGAGTGAAATGCACATAAATGCAAAAGAGGTACTGGAAGTAAGAACTACGCTTTGTGAATTTTTATTACACAGCTTATATATATGTCGTGGCCAGATCTTAGAATTGATCACTTCAAGATATGGCCAACTAAAACTGGCCAGATCGTTTAAACGTTAACATTTGATGATATATGATTCCTCGTTTGGCCATATCATTGATGTAGGATTTCAATGATGATAAAAGGTCTAAAGAAGGAAGGCCAAACAAAGATTGAAACATCATTAAACTTAGACGTTTAAAACGATCTGGCCAGTTTTACTTGGCCATATCATGAAGTGATCAATTTGTAAGATCTGCGGGGTTACCATGACGATCAAAGTAAGATTGTTTCATTCTTATTTCAGTGTGGGTAAGAGACAGAGCTATACAGGTTGTCTAGCGCCATCTCTTACCCACTCTGGAAATAAGAATGAAACAATCTTACTTTAAACCTACACACACACCTACTTGTACAGGGCTTGGCCACGACATTTAGATCTACTTATTTAAGTTTCCAATTTGGCTATGTTCAGATGCATTTTAGGTACCTACTATCACGCCTTATCGATCAATTGGCTTTATTCTGATGTCTTTTATCAAAGAAAAGCTACGCATTAAAACGATCAACTACTTACAACAATCTTTGAAATACAGATGTTCCTGAACCGTTGAGGCCTGACGCAGTGCAATGTGCGTTACTGCTGTTACCAGAAGAACATTTAGAAGCGCTGCATTCTCTACTCATATTCTTAGCAGATGTAAGTTTACTATGTTTTTTTGTGTTCATTTAGGTTCTTATAATATTTTTTTTCCTGTCACTAAAAATTTTCGACATAGTAAAAGGTACAGCAATACTATGTCTGTATTTCTCTCCATCTAGATTCCGAATTTGAATTTTTATATTTTTTATACATTTCAAAGCCGACACTAATTTGTTTTTATATGACTTAAAAAAAGCGGAGGCTCTCTATTCGGTCCAGAAACACCGAGTTTGGTAGATAAAATATTTAAAATAGTTTTTTTTTGGTATTTTCATATTGACGTCGGTTGTACGAGTATTTGTTATAAGGAGGTTTATTTTTATTATTAATTTTATCTTACCTACTCATTTGGTCTAATGTTCCTCTCTTCATTTTTTTTTCAATGTTCGTGTTTGAAGAATGTTATGAAACTAAATTTTATTTTGCAGGTGGCGGAACATTCGGCTGTGAACCAGATGACGGCGTCAAACCTGGCGGTCTGCCTAGCTCCTACGTTGTTGAGGTTGCATCATGCACCACCAACAACGGGTAGCACAAAGGAAGGGAATTCTAACAGGTACAATACTACATTATAAGATTTATAAAAATTTATAATATTCAAATTTTTCAAGTGTTGAAAAAGTATAAAAGAAAATAAAAATCAATGAAAATTAGTAAACCAAAAAAAAATTAAACTCAATAGTTCTGCAGCGATATCTATGGCGCATTGGCCCCACATATGAACTAAACTACGAAATCCTGCATCGCGCAATTAAAATTCACCGCGCGATTTTATCATTTACAACAGCCCGAAATCATCTCTCGGGCAGTTGCCCAAACCAGACAACATCCCATCATCACTCCTTTTTAATGGAGGTTTACGGGACTTTACTCTCTGTCCCGCATGCCTCTAAACTGGTTACTGGTACTGGAAGTGAAGATTAGAAAAAACTAAAAGAACTGGGAAAATACATAGAGTCCCTCTGTCTCTCCACATTAATCCAGTTTTCTCGTAAGCGAACATAAAAAACAGTCTCCATATTAATAAGGTTAAAAAAAATATATTAATCAATCATCATCGTCATCACTTAAGGTCAGATAGTCACCATAGCCAATAAAAAAAATCTGTATTGTGACTTGTTTCCTGACGAAAAAAAATTACTAGGCATTCCTTTTTTGCCTTCGCTACCAGACTTCACACAAAAAAAATATTACCATAATGGCGTAATATAAATTTAAAAAAATCTGTAAATCTAGACTCACCCAGAAAACTCCATTTTCAGAATGGTTATCGAAAGCGTGGCCGACCAGCGTCAGATAAGCGAGAGCCGAGCCGCGCACGCGTGTCTCCTGCTCCTCATACAGGAGCATCAGCAGCTGTTCCTGGCACCAGCTGATATGCTGGCCAGGTGCAAGTTTAATTACTTCGAGGAGAGTGTACCGGTAAGTAATAATAATTTTAATGATGTTATAAAGATTTCAAATGGTTTATAATATGTAAATGTTTAGAACGATATAGTATCTGAAAGTACTAAACTGATCACAAAAGTTTTTAGTGTCATAGGCTATTAACTGTTATTAAAAATGCTTTATTCACAGGAATAAAGCATTTTCAATCATAATAATTTTTTGACTATTTTTTTGACCACAGGGCCATGATTTCAAAGCATTCGAAAATTACTAATGAGACCTGTATAAAAGTGCTTCTTAAAAATTCTAACATTCTAAAAAAAAGGTCTTTTGCGCAACTTTTATTGTATAAATTATTAAAATTAAAAATCCAGTATTCCCATAATGGTTAAGAAAAGTTCGGAAAGTACGATTATTTTAAGAGGAGGGATAAACGCATGTTACTATCAACAAGGTTATGAGTACAAATATGCAGATGAGTGTAGAGGAAAAGGGAGGCCAAAAAAATTGCAGATTGTGTGAGGAGTGATGTCAAAGAAAAGGGTGTCAGTGATAGCATGACTAATGACAGAATAGAATAGATGAAGAAAAGTGTTGCGCCGACCCATAAAAGTTAGGCAGAAGTGAATACTATCTAATTTGGCCCTTTAAACTTGAAATAATAAATAAATAACGAGAAACAGAAACGATTCTGAATCACAGGCACCTGCGGGGTTACCATGACGTTCAAAGTAAGATTGTTTCATTCTTATTTCAGTGTGGGTAAGAGACAGAGCTATACAGGTTGTCTAACGCCATCTCTTACCCACACTGCAAATAAGAATGAAATAATCTTACTTTAAACGTCATGGTACAGGTCCTGGTAAAACAGGAAAATGTCATTGACGATGTTAGGAAATGGATTTTTTGTTAGAACTTTCCCTAATAAGGAAGTATCGTATAGTGACTTATATCATTATACTAAGAACGTTAGTTATTACGTAGGCGCACATTATCCTGTTCCTAACGCAAACAATGAAATAATCCGTGACGACAGTTTTATGTGGGGCTTTCATGGTCATCAGGAAAATATTGACCTTACCCTTAGCTTAATACTAAACATCAGATGATGTAGTCGTTATGAACAAGAAAGTGGAAAAGCGTTCTATGTCATAAAAGGGAAAATACCAGATCAATTCTGAGTATAGAAACGTCATTGATGTAGAAGAGCTGGCTCTGATGTCACTATATCGATTTCGCTCTAGTTATTTTCTTGTTATTTTATTCAATAGTTCATGTTATGCAAAATTTAATTCTCGTGGCGATTTTATGTGCCAGAATAAATAAATAATGGAAATTTATCCATTCTGAAATTCCAGGTCGCGTTAGAAGAATTGGGTGCAGACTTCAACCAAGACTGGAAAGGTTTCCAACAAGCCTGCATAAAAGCTTTACTGAAAGAAGCCAAAGAAAAGTAAGTTTAATTCCTTTAACAATATTTTTTACAAATTTCCAAAATCCTTGAAGTTGTATATTAGACTCTGAACCCATAATTTTCTTCTAAATCTTTGTATGTAAACTTGTCTTTCATAGAGTCTAACTTTTTTCATGCTTTTTTAGAGTCTGTAGCCGATCAGGAAAGAGGTGAGACATCGGTGTTAGAGCGTATATTCACCTTATCATCGACTTTTAAAAACACCTGTTCTTTACTGATACCTACAAAAATAGGCCTTTATTTCTGTTCACTGTTTCTGCTATGACGTATGATTTCTATCATAAATTCGCGGTGAGATCTTTCTATTATATTGCTCCGTCTCTGTATTACAGCGAAATTATGATGCAATCGACAAACTATTTTTAAATAGGTAAATAAATGGACGTCCTATGTGTCAAAGCTAAATAAGTATATAAACAACTATTATTACACGTGCTGTTTACGTTATATAATTTTATGCCATCCAATGTGTGGGAAACATAACATCGATTTTAAAAATGCACCTGTACAGATCTGTATGTTTGGTTGAAAAAGTTATAATAATTTTCCGACTATTTGTCATTGTTTTTACTACCTATATAGTGGGAAACTATAATATTTCAGAAAGTGAGTAATTTATTTATTAAACAAGGAACAAGTTGTCTCAAATGTTTTCTCTTTTCATTAGAACCTTTGATCACATGTTACACAGAGAGACGTCATTATATTTCCTTCATAATATTAATCAATTTACCTCTTTGGGAACGGTTTTCTCCAAAAATTAATGACTAAGAAGCTTCTATTAGTAATATCATTCAATTGGATACTTTCGACTTATAGTCAAGCATTCAGTTTTGGTCTAGAGTTGCAGGTTAATTTAACAATATATATTACCTACCTGGGTAGAGATCTGGCATATTCAAATTAAATATCAGTTTAAGTAAAGTACAGATGTTTTGAACACAAATTTTCATTTAAAACACAACACAGTCACTGCCATCACTAGACAATCATGGCCACTTAGGTGTTATCTGTAGTGTTTTCGTTATTTTTTAAATAAATCTATATGTTGCTTGTTTTATTAATATATAAGTGGTTTTGTTTTTATTAGACAACGATTTTTATCGCTTTTGATTAAAATGACTAAGGATGGTTTTCTAGCATAGAAATTACAGTCAAAACAATGACTTTAGTGAAACTTGATAATCGGCTGTTTTTACATACTAATAGGAATGACGATGTTTGAAGACTTTTCAGTCAACTGATGAACCTCAATAACTTAAATTAGTTTATACTAATAACGAATATATTTTTTGCGTTTTCTATTTTTTAATGGATGATACGCATGTTCCAGTGTTTAATTAGAGATTCCAGGCTTTTTATTCTTACCCATACTTAGAATGGATTTTAACCCAGACTGTAATTTCAGAACACGTGGTTGGATGTCAGTGTCAGGGGCAGCGCCTCACGTGGAACTGTGTTGCAAGAAGGTTGGTGATGGACATCCATTAAGGTTGTGGAGAGCTACTACTGATGTGGAAGCGCCGCCCCAGGAGGTTATGCAAAGGTAACTTTTCATCTAACATAATTTTCTCTGCAATTCCAGACTTTTTTTTCTGAAATAACGTGTGGATAGAATGGACAAATATGTAGATCCGTTATGTATTGAAAATAAGTTATTCTATTATGTCCTATTTTAGCTCGGTACACAGGTTTTATTTTACTCAATCAAATAATATAATCTACATTCTAGGATACTCCGAGAGCGGCACATATGGGATGATTCGTTGGTAAAATGGCGCGTTGCTGAGAAGCTCGGCACAAATGCTGAGGTGTTCCAGTACGTAACGGCATCTAGCATTAACCTGCCATCTAGAGATTATTGTGTTTTACGGTAAGCACTGTCCATTTAACTAACCCATATTGTCTAATACTGGGCAATGGCCTCTTGTTCGCGATTCCAAAGAATTTACTTTTCTGTAGAATAGTCTTATTGGTAAAGACAGAGAATATTACAGTGAAATGGGAGGCACGTTGATATATAATTTGAGGTGATGAACATCCAGCAACAAACACCTGCTTGTCCCTGAACAACATCTAAGTGTCTATTTCAAATTATTGTTTTTTTTTTTTCAATTTAACCCTGAATGCATATTTTTCCTGTTTTTTGTTTTCGCGTTTGACTTTGAATTTTTTTCGTGGCAGGTCATGGCAGCAAGGTGGTGGTGGTGGAGGCTGGTGTGCTGTAGCGGAGACATCGGTAGCACACGGTGCAGCACCAGGAGCCCACGGGCCAGTTCCGGTGGGTGTACCGGGGGACCCGCCCCTCGCAGCTCGAGGTGTCGTGCTTGCATCGCGTTACCTTGCGCAGCCCGCCGGGAAGGGTCGCAGCAGACTCGTACATTTAGCTAGAGTTGATACTATGTAAGTACTGTTGAATATGATTTCAAGAATGTTTCTTAAGGGGATGCAACTCGACATACATTTTCAATGTTTTTCATACAACCGCTCTTACGCGATTATGACTTTATTACACATTTTTCATTAGATATTTTGGAAACACAGTATCTTGTGGATATTATCTAGGCTTCTATTGAAATCAATTTATAAATTTGTGTAAAACTAATCCAGTAAATACCTCCAAAAATCTGCTATTTTACATGAAATTTGACACTTCATAATTTACTCAAAAAAGTCAAAAAAGTATAACAATAGAAGCCTTACAAATTTAATCAAGATTCTGAATGAAGACAATTTTTTTCAAAAACTTGTTAAGGGTTTAAAAAAAACACGTATTTCCCAGAACAAGTTTTGTAAAATATTCGAGCAAATCACGTAATTACCGAAGAGTTTTCAGGCGTTATCTCTCGTTTTTCGCGTTTCCTTTTCGTCAAAAATCACGTTGGATTGCGTTAGATGAAGTAACAAACTTTTAAACCATGCTCGATGTTGACGATAGGCGAGTGAAAAAGGAGCCTCTTAAAGAGGCGGCTGGAATTACTTGTGAACGACTTTTTTCAAAGATCCAGTAGAGCACTGCAAGTTGTTTGGTGGCTAACAATTATTCTTGTCTTTGACTAGTAGTTGAACTAATTAGGGCTTTGGATTATCAGAAACCAAAGACAATCAATATAAAAGGATTTTCTATTCCTAATGAGACTTTTTTTTTCAGGGGTCGAACACCAGAATGGTACAACAAATGCTACGGACACATTTGTGCTTTATATCTCGCCAGAATCCGAGCTTCGTTCAAACATAACACGGAAGGACCGGAGTCGAACGTATGATCCAAGCATTCCACTTAAGTTGGCGCCATATTGGAACCAACTTAAGTTGACGTTAAAGGCGTCGTGTAAATAGTCTTAGAATAAGTTGGAACTAGTATTAAATAATGATATAGAATGGCATATTGCCAACATTGTATTGGCTAATGTATCGTTGTGTTCTCTGAAATGTTATAGTAGGTAATTAAATGGGATATTAATATATTATATTTAGATATTATAATTATGACAAAATCAATAGGTTGTCAAATATATTTACTAGTGACAGTAAAGGAAATATCACGTCTGTGTAACAGATTGTTCAACAACAATGTGACTTTTGATTATAAAAATTGTTCATTAAGGAAATAATGTTTGTGTTTAATAAATAATATACAATCGTAAAGTTCTAATTATGATAATGTGTCCAATACGGACCAACCAATTAATATCTAATTGTTCGACATATTCAATAAAAACTATAATAAAATAATCAGAATTATATGTATAGTAGGTACATAGATTGCATAATATATCTATCAAGTTATAAATAAATATATTTATATTATTTATGGACGTGAATATTTGACCAAAATTATAATTATTATAGGCAATAAAAACTGTTCTGATGGTCTTATAATTATGTAGAAACATTTGCAATATTTAAAAATAATTTGAGAGTTTCTGCCGTGTAAATAATTGAACAGCATCATAATAATTTCAGATAATTAAATGTACTGCATAATAAATTAATGCATAAATTAGGTTTTAAAAATACTGTTTACCTACCTCTATAAAACAAGTTATTCTAGACCCTTATCCCCAAAAGGGACCTACCAAAAAGCCTGATTTATTTGAAAAGTTAGTTAGATATTATATTATTAATTAAAAGTTAGATCTACCCCGTGGTGCATTGTAAATATAAGATAAATTTTAAAATTAATTCATAAAACTCAATATTACAGTATATTGAATAATATATTCAAGAAATCTCGTTGAATAATATTTGAATACAAAATTATTCTGTTTTACCATACCCTATGTAAAGTTATCGTTACATATCACTAGTCATATTATATAAATAAAAATAATAATCAAATATAAAACACATTTTAACCGTACCTGTCCTGTGTTCAGGAACATAGTATTAAATTATATTTAGGTACATTAACATCATATTATATTCAATAATATAATAAATATGTATATGTAATTTTTGAACATTGAAGTGTATCAGAGTGAAATAAAGTGAATGTTCTATTGAATAATATTGTTGTATGTTTATTGTAAAAAGTCTGATTGTAAATAGTTGCATTGTTAGCTTTGATAGGAAATGACCATCACAATTTTAATGTACTTAGCATAATTGCTGTCTGAAGATGTTTCATATAATGCAGAAATTGTTCACATATTATTAGCAGTAAATTCTAGAGGATGGGTAAGAAATTATTACATTTATAGGGTAAAATAGTTATGGGTTACAAATATCCAATATCTTCCTATATTTAATACGTCATTCAGTATTGGTATAAATAAGATGACTAACATAAGACGTAGGATAGGGTTTACCCTTTTATGTTACAATCCCTTGCCCAATCATACTTAACCACATGCAATATATGAAACACAGCTTCATACAACGACGTGTAAAAATATTTTCCCGTATGGAAAAACAATTTGAAGCCAAATATCGCAAATTGAAGATATTAAATCGCTTTTAAAATAGATTTAATTATATTTTAATTATTAATCTGTAATCTCAATATTATAATGTTGTTAGTTACCTATGATTTCACAAATTGTTGGTGCAGTTATTCATAATTATTGAACTATTTTGGAGTGTGATGTCAATTCGAGAAACGGTTTGTTATTTCTCTACCAAAATAGAGAAGTTTTAGCATAAGGAAAAACTTACCTACTTTGGCTCGCGATTTTCTTTAAATCCTTTAGTGAAACGAGGGAGTCTACAGGTTCCAATTCCGTTAGAGAGTTCTTACGTAATTGCATTGTATAGACACATAGTTAAGTGTTAAGTCTGTAAGTGTTAAATAAAATATTAAAAGTAAAATTCAACAACCAATTTCTGGAATTTACTCCACATTCAGAAAATATTTCGCACCCGTTTTGGTGATTGAAAGTTCAGTGTACTAGGTTAATTCAAATGTAAGCATCACATCATCAAATGTAAATAAAGGCCAGTTTCATGATAATCTCATAATGATATGTTGTACCAATTCCAAAAATAAAATATTTAAGTAACATACTACTTAGTGTTCGATAAAAATAATATAGCACATTTCATTCAGTATTGAAATTGGATTTTTTTCCATTCTGGAATTCCAGATGTAGAGAACTAAAAATGGGAAAATAATAAAAGTGTATTTCCACATTAGATGTTCATTTCGGTAAGAAAGAATTAGAATGAAAGTGTTTTCAACCATTCCATAATAAATAATTTATTACAAAATAAAATCAAATGTAAGTCTGTCAAATATAATGTGTTTTAAGTTCATTGCAAATACATAGTTTTTAAAATAATTCAGCCAACTTTTTAAACATAATTATTGATTTAACATGATGTAAATGATTTTGGAAGTGTTATTTTTTTGAGTTTTACTTATTTCTTTTTTAGAGGTGTTTCATAAAATTATAACTTTTACACATTGTATTTGATAGACTTTTTGTAATAAAACTGTATAGTTTTCTGTAATTTTACCAATATTGATGTTCAATTCACAGTATTTTATCTGTATAGAGCACATTCACACCTTGTTTCTGAAAGGATTAATGGCAGAAATTGTAGAATGTCAATGTCCATGTACCTACTTAGATATGATAACTTCTCGGTGATTGGATGTCTGAAAAATACCTACATACAACAGCCGAATAGCACTCGACAGAATTTTGACAGTTAAATATGTTAGTGTTGCCAGCCTTTAAAAATCCAGGTGTTAGTCAACTGTATCACTCGAAGAATTCTAAATCTTTAGTTACTGACCCTTTTCATTTTCTATAATATAGATACTTGCTTTTCTAATTTACATGAGACATTGACAGAATAACAAAAAATAGAATAAAATAACTTTGTCCCAGCAATTAACTGAAATATGTAACCGTTTAACACTCAGTGTCTGTTATATCATGTAAAATATAAACTAATGCATTGTGATTTATTCTTTATGAAAATATATGGACCATTGTATTGAAACTTTTTGAAGTTTTATTTTTATGGTGCTCCATTTTTTTTGCTGACTGATGTTTAGGAATTTGTGGGAATATCAAAACTTAGGCATCCCAATTAATTTTAGGTTGGAACAACATTACCGTCGTCTTCTTTATCACACTTCACCCTAACATTAAATGGATTTGGATGAAATTTGGCACACGGGTATAAAAGGGGCATAGGGTTTTATCCCAGGTGTATGCCCACTTAGGACAATTTCTGTATCAGTCTTTTACGTGAGCGAAGTCAGTGACAGCTGCTATTACTTCTATATCGTCTTCACCGCTCACTCTTTATTAAAATTTATAAAAAGTAGGTAGGTATGTTTCCATATAATGATGCTGTGGTTTTTATTATGAAGTACTTAAGTACTAGTAAAAATGATCTAAATGCTGCCTTACAATAACATGTTTATGAATAATTTTTGAAACCACAATCCATACATATACATTTATCTAAACCAGCAGGGAATTTTCAATGAATATAGAATACTAGCTTCAGCCAGTGGCTTCGTCTGCGTCAATGTTGGTTATTGTGGAAGCGAAATCGAAGTCGAAGAAGGATAAAAAGTAACCTATGTCCATCCTTGGAGTTCAAGCTTCCTCCATACCAAATTTCTTCAAAATCGGTTCAAAACTGTGAAAGCGTAACAGACAGACAGACAGTTACTTTCGCATTTGTAATAGTAGTATGGATTAGCTTCTAAGTTTTTTTTTCTTCATTTATTTATTATTAATACAAAAGAATACAGGATAGTCTAAGTTAAATAGCAACCAAAAACCACTAAGGTTTAAACTTGTGCTATCATGAATCCATCTCAACATCGAAACGATACAAAATGAGTTTTTTTTATATTTGTACGTTATTGTCGATAACAATTTAAAAAAATATATATTTAGGTCCGCAAACAAGTAAAAAACATTCTTAAATAATACTTAAGTAATATAGCTTATGTTTGAATTTGATATTTTTGTGTGTAATATTTTTTTTTATTTCTGAGGGTAGACTATTAATTCATTAACGCTCAGGCGGTAGCCGGCGCCCGCAAGCCATTGTCTTACTATTGTGTCTCTAATTACGCACGTCAAAAGGTTAAGTACTAGTAGTTGTACCTGCGTGAATGTCGAAAATTATTGTAAAGGCTTTTGGCATAAAAAGTATCCTACGTCCTATTCCACGACATGATGTACACTCAGGGATCAAAAGTGCAGTTGCACTCTACCAATGCTAGTGTCTAAAATTTCTTTGTTGTAGAAGTTCAATAGTCCACAACTAGTTTATTCAATACTTTCAAATACTATTACTACCTACTACTTTTCCAATTAAACCATTGACCCTCTTCTACAAAGAAATTTTAGACATTTTAGCATTGGTAAGGTGGAACTGCACTTTTGACCGTTGACTGTACCTAACCGTATGCCAAGTTTCACTCAAGCCCGTTTAGCAGTTAAGACGTGAAGAAGTAACAGACAGACAAAGAAACACAGCTACTTTCGCAATAATTATACCTCTCGGTAACAGTAAGTACTTTTTTTGATGGTAGGCGAAATTTCAAGTTGATCGTTTGAGTTGCTGAGTAACAGCATAACAAACAAACTCAAAGTCGTATTAATTTATACTATTACTAGCGATCCTGACAGGCGTTGTCCTGTTTGAAAACTGGCTTTTCATCAGAAAAATAAATTGAAAACCCGATTGCAGTGCCACCTACCAGTAGGTCTTGTTCCTCGTGGGGGCGATCGGCGGCAGCGATCTCTCGCGCCGGGCCTTGGTACAGGCCATGGTCCGGAGCGAGGAGGAGTGGCATGCGGTCGCCTCCTTCTACGAAGCAGTAATGCTAGCAAAGGAAGCGGCCGATCGCGTGAGGCAAAGGTCCTCACGTCCCAACCGCCGCCGGGATTCCGATCCCGATTTCCGGCCACCGTAGGCGCGGGCTTGCGGAGGGCGAGCAATTGGTGGCTCGCCGTCAGATCGTCCGGTAACCGTCCGGACCGAGCCCAAGTCGTCGACGGCGCGTACTGCTCCACGCGCCCTCAAGGAAATGTCAGCAACCGTAGGAGCCCAACAGGGTCGAAGCCTACTGGGGCATGGGTGATGCGAAAGAGATCCCGGGGCCCTTGAAAAATGGCAAAGAAGGAATAGGAGTGGGTTTTTAGTCAGTAAAAGTCTGAAACTATCTCGCGCTCCGCCCAAGAGCGGGGGAAGTCATTAGATGGTTTCCAAGGGAAAGGAGGTTTTTTTTTCGGGTGGGATGATTTTCATCACACCCGAAAAAAATAACCTACCGGGTCCAGTTATTGTATTTTCAAACCATCCAGGGTCCCACTCAAATATACACACAAAATTACATTCAAATCGGTCAAGCCGTTTAGGAAGTTAGGTAACAAATACACATAACTAGAGAAGAATTATTTAAATAAAAAATAGTTAGGATATTGTTGATGCACTACGTGACCTATTCATACCTACGTCTATAATATGAAAATATTGTCATTCAATGTGGGTAAAAGATACGAACATTATTTATTACTTACATTATTTTTTCTAGAACACATTTTTATGAGGAATTTTCTGCATAACCACATTAGGTACCACATGCATTATTATATCTACTATTACTGGTACTTATTATATGAAACGGGACTTTTCTATAAAACATAGCCACAGATGAAAAAAATGTTTTTTTTTTTTCAATAATAAAAAGCAGTGCTTGACTTCGACCCCACCTAATGGTAAGCAGTGATGCAATCTTTGATGGTAAATCGTACTAGTTTATTAAGAGCTTAAGCAGTCTAGCCTTGAAGACACTAGGTATAGTGGAAGTGGTTCATAGGCGGCTCGGAGTCGCAGCCGTGTGCCACGAGGGACCGCAACGTCATGCGCGCGCGCTGCCTCGCTGCACAGATTCTAGGTATAGTGGAAGTGGTTCATAGGCGGCTCGGAGTCGCAGCCGTGTGCCACGAGGGACCGCAACGTCATGCGCGCGCGCTGCCTCGCTGCACAGATTCTAGGTATAGTGGAAGTGGTTCATAGGCGGCTCGGAGTCGCAGCCGTGTGCCACGAGGGACCGCAACGTCATGCGCGCGCGCTGCCTCGCTGCACAGATTCTAGGTATAGTGGAAGTGGTTCATAGGCGGCTCGGAGTCGCAGCCGTGTGCCACGAGGGACCGCAACGTCATGCGCGCGCGCTGCCTCGCTGCACAGATTCTAGGTATAGTGGAAGTGGTTCATAGGCGGCTCGGAGTCGCAGCCGTGTGCCACGAGGGACTGCAACGTCATGCGCGCCTAAATTATAATCGGACGGGAAGACCGCAGTAGTTAAATTGTTCCAATCCTTCGATGTACGTGGCATAAGCGACGAGGTGAAACGCTTAGTCCAGACTGTAGAGGTGTTATTAAGGTATTATTAACGACGTAAGGGTGGACACCATAGAAATATAAAAAAAAACAGAAAAAAACACTCCTTTCTTGAATAGATAATATAAGAAAGGAGTGTTTTTTCTTCACCATAGATGGACACATACCGTTTTATTAAAATGTTAGCTTAAGTCAGCGGCATCCCACACGTTAATGCCATTTATTCCACAGAACTTACCTTTTTTACATGGGAAATCATAAAATGATTTCCCTCGCTCTAAGTGGAGCCGTAGGGAGTGTCATGACTATTACTGACTAACTCCCACAAAGTTCCTCTAGTTGCCTTTTTGCGAGGGCTACGGTAACTCCTTCGGTCAATCCGCAGCCCTAGCTGAATTCAGCCCTAACTGACTTCGTCAATTTTCCTGACATCTCTATGAGGTGCGCAAGGAATATAACGTACCGTTACCGGACGGCCGGCCAGCAAACTACCCATTTCTCGTCGGCCTTGGAGGCCGGACATGTCTTGCGAATCCCAACACCCGGGGTATCTCTAGCGTGGGTCGGGACGTGAGGCTTGTCTCCGACACACGTTTCAGATTCGGCCTGTTCCGGTCAAAAAATGTAGATTCGTCTGGAGTTCCAGTCAAGAAGATGCCGAATATTCGGCTCGACTGTAACTAGCGTCTGTGGTTGTGATAGATACTACTCTGTCAAGAAAGTACCGGGAAAAGATCAATAATACACAAAATGTTTGTTATTCATTCAAATTTATTTTATCACCTTCAAAGTATGCTTCTTCAGAAACGATACACTTACGCCAACGAATAATCCAATCATCAAAACATTTTTTTAATGTTGTTTCCGGAATTGAGTTCAGTTCTCGCCGCGAATATCCTTTATGTCTTCTACCGATTGAAAACGGGTGCCATGAAGTGGTAATTTGAGTTTAGGAAAAAGAAAGAAGTCGGCTGGAGCCATATCTGGTGAATATGGTGGTTGCTCTATGGTATTTGTTGAGTATTTGGTGAAAAATTCGTTCACAATGATAGCCTTGTGCGAAGGCGCATTATCGTGGTGCAAAATCTAAGTATTTTCTTTCCACAAATCTGGCGTTTTTCGTCGAATTTGCTGTCATAAATGCCGCATAACGCTCAAATAATATTCTTTATTTACCGCTTGACCTTCCGGCAAGAATTCCGAGTGCACAACACCGCGATAATCAAAGAAAACAGTCAACATGACTTTGACTTTTGTTCGACTTTGGCGTGGTTTTTTCGGTTTCGGTTCAGTTGGAAGGCGTCACTCCGAAGCTTGTTGACTAGTTTGCATGTCAAACTCGTAAACTTACGTCTCGTCACCAGTAACAATGCGTTTCATGAATGTTGGGTCGGAATTGACTCGTTCTAGCATGTCCTCAGCGACTCTCGTGCTATTGAGTTTTTGGAGAAAATTCAGGTCTTTTGGGACTAGCCGAGCGATAACATGTTTCATACCCAAATGATTAGTTAAAATGGTACGGATCGACTCGTGAGATACAGAAAGTTCGGCGGCTATCTCTCTCGAAGTTGAATGAGGATTTTCAGTCACTATTTCTTTCACTTTTGCGATGTTAACTTCAGTTGAAGACTTTGATGGCCTACCAGAGCGAGGCAAATCTTCCATCACATCTCGACCGCTTTTGAACGCTTTGTACCACTCTTATGCACGTGTTTTTGATAAAGTCGATTCACCGTAAGCCTTCAAAGTAAGTAACATTTACAGTGACTCCAAACACGAAATTCCATTGGCAATGCAAAATTTAAGACAAACTCTTTGTTCGATGTTTTTGTCCATTATGAAATTCGCAATACACACTAGATACTTATGATATAATTAAAAACAGCACTGTATTTAATTTATTTAATAACAGATGCAACTCAAACTCTGCGCCAAAATGGAAAACAGTTGTGCCAATCTACAAACAACAAAAAAAAACAAAAATTTGAATTTGGAACCCTAAACAAATCATCCATTCCCGATACTTTTCTGACTGAATGTACCTAAAAACTGACTGACTCGTTCGTCTGTGTATGTTCAGCAGAAAAAGTCCATTGTTGGACAAGGGCCCTCAAGCGTCACCATAACGACCGGTCTTGTGCGTCTCGCATCCATCGGATTCCTGCGACCCGGTCGGTCATCGGTCCCCCTCGTGTTGGAAGGCCTTCCCCCCTAGCCAAGTTGCAAACGATAAACGTGAACGCTTAGTAATCTCCAATAGATTTTCAACTTTATACCTAAGAGCATAAAGTTGAAAATCTATTAAAGACTACTGAGCGTTAGCGACCGGAACGAACGAAAACACTATGTAATCTTCAATAGATTTTCAACTTTATATCCAATAACATAAAGTTGAAAATCTATTAAAGACTACTGAGAGTTTACGTTTATCGTTTGTGACTTGGCTAGGGGGGGGCTGATTATTTATTAGGCCATTAGGTATTTAGTATTTTATGAAACCTACAACTATCTACTTAACCTAACTATCTACTTACCTACGTTATATCGAAATATTGTTAAGAATAACTGTATCAGAATGTTATTTTTATTTTTTGTTTCTGTTACCGCGTCAGTTTTGGTTTTGGTTTCTGCTACGGATGAACGGTTTCGGTTTCGGCTTCAAATAATGTTTTAGTCGATCACAATTAGGCTCAAGCTCATGTGGATATCGATGCTCAAGCAGTCAAGCTTAACTGCTTAACGTGCTTTCGACACACGCTGTAGGAGTCGGGAGCTTTATTAAGTTATGGATGGCCACCCATCCATGACCCGTCCTCGGCAAGCGTTGCTTTACCTTGAGGATTGATACCATGTGATACCTACTCTTACGTCTGTGTGGCAGATACTTGGACAATTTAGAACATCTTCGCTCTTTGATATGAATCTGTAAAAGAAAACGTTATAAAATATTCCGATTTATTTAGGTAAGGTTATAAAGGTATAAATTAAATGAAACAATCGGTTAGAAATGTTCTAATTATGCCATAATAGTTTAATAAGGTAGGTTCCTATGAATGCAAATGATGGATTAAGTAGGAAACTAATGATACCTAACATTTGAGTGAAAGGGATTTTGATTAGTTGTAACTAATTATGTATATGTACTGAATGAATAAACATCAATTATTTTACCTAAGTATTTATTTTGTGACTGTAATTTAATAATAATAATAATAAATTTTTGTTTCGGACAATCAAGAGTCCTTATAACATAATAAAAACTTTTTAGAAAAAAAAAAATAACCGACTTCACTAAAAAAAACACTAAAAGGATCAAAATAACTTTAATTTCGGATGTCGGTGTTTCTCGGTATTGTTTGTTTCTTATTTAACACCGACTTCCGAAATTAAAGTTATTTTGATCCTTTTAGTGTTTTTTTTAGTGAAGTCGGTTATTTTTTTTTTCTAAAAAGTTTTTATTTCACACTTTTTAGTTGCGATACACTTATAAACAGAGTGCCTATTTCTAATGACAATTCCAATTAACCCAAATACTGCTAGGTTACATTGTTTTTTTATTATAAAGTTGCTGTGCCTACCTTCCTCCTTCCGGCTCCATCATCAGATCAGTTCGATAGTACCTTATAGCCAAAGAGCATCTCACGACAATTCTAATAAGCCCAAACACGGCTAGGATACATTGATTAATTACGGAGTTCCTGTGCCTACCTTCCGGCTCCATCATCAGATCAGTTCGATAGTACCTTATAGCCAAAGTGCATCTCATGACAATTCTAATGAGTCCAAACACGGCTAGGTTACATTGATTAATTACGGAGTTCCAGTGCCTACCTTCCGGCTCCATCATCATCATCAGATCACTTCGATGATACCATTTTCAACTATTCAGAATCATTCATTTATTTGTATTGTCATAGTCGCTTAACTATATCTTCAATGTGATATCTATTTGAGTGTGAAGTTCCGTTGACCATTTCTGGTCTTCTTCATCAGTTCCACTTCATCAAATGTTACTTTTTGACTGTAAATGCTTAAGTTCTTGATGAAAATACTAAAATTACCATAGGGTTGCCTATAATTTTTGAGGAGTTCCCTCGATTCCTCATGGATTCCATCATCAGAACTGGATTTTGAAAAAAATGGGACCAATCTGGAAGCATATCCTATAAAGGGAAAAAAAAATTTTGCAAATCGGTCCATAAACGACGGAGTTCTGAGGTAACAAACATAAAAAAAAAAAAAAAATAATGATGATAAAAAAAAAAAAAAAAAAAAAATACAACCGAATTGATAACCTCCTCCTTTTTTTTGAAGTCGGTTAATAACATAAACATAATAATTTGACTGCGCCATTTTTATAATTACTTAACAAGATATTAAAATGTTTTTTTTTTCAACTGTCCTTCTTTATTGAAAATGCCCGCAAATTCTACTCAAGTTAAATATGAGAATGGTAAAGTAATTATTATTCACAGAAAGAAAATTCCCTGCCGTAGTACTATGTTCACTGTAAAGCATTCAAAAAATTGCATCAGACTCAAACGACCAATCAATGTACAGCTATAGTCAAGGAGAAAGGTTATTGGGCGGGGGAAATTCCAGTTACCACAATAAAATAAACGATGAACGTCGAGTTTCTTTATACGAAGAATCTAGAATTAAGTTTGTATTATTTTCAAACAAAATCTTTACTAATTAATTACTACGATATAATTTCTGAGCCTAAATTAGTTCAGTTATTGTAATTGGAATACTTGAATATACTCTCATTCACGATAAAATAATTCATAACCTCACAGTTTTGCATTTGACAACTGAAACAACTACGTGTAACGAAACGCAAATACGCGCCCTATTTCGCTCTAAAGTACAAAACGAAAAATGTCAATCGGCAGTCCGCAATATAGAAGCGCAATGGGTGGTCGTTTAAAGTTTAAATATAATTCTTAATGCTAGTTTATATTGCATGTGCGTATGCTAAATACCAACAATGAGACACAAGTAGAATAATAAAAGTGGAGTTTTAAAAGTCTGTGATAAGAGAACGCGACTCGGTCTTGCGCTTTCTAATTTTCTATTCATTATTTTGAATTCGCGAAGTGTTCTACGATTCTATTTTGTTTCTAATTCAAATTCTTGACACAAAAAATCGTTTGAAATCAAGATGGATATGTCAGAAAATAGGAGTAAAAGTATGGAAGCAAAAAAGGATGCTTTCTGGGTTTTTGGCTACGGTTCGCTGTGCTGGAACCCAGGGTTTGAATACCAGCAATCAATCACTGGATACGTGAAGGGATTCTCAAGAAGATTCTGGCAAGGAAACACGACACATCGAGGGACCGATACGAAGGTAAATCTATAATAAAAATGTGTTCTTGAAACATACCCACCTCCTTGCATCATCCAAAACGAAGGATGCTTTTTTTCTGCATTCGTGTTCGATTTTCAAATTTCAAAATAAAACTATCTAAACAAGTTTGATTACAAAAGTTGGACCAAAAAGATTCTAATTGGTTTGGTTTTCTTTAGTTGTAAGTAGGTTGTTTAAATAGACTAATTAAAAACTTTTTATGGGTTTTTCCAGTAAAATATGTGCCATTTCTGTTCTGTTTACTGAACAGATGGTTAGGTTTATTCAGAATTAAAATGAACAATGAATAAATTTAATTATGTACCTACTTACCTAACTTAATTCTTGATAAATGAATTGTTTATTGTGGCTGTTTAAAAAAAAAATCAAAAATATTATGTCCTCAATTTTATTGAGAAAACTTTTTAATCTTTCCAGCCAGCAGCAATAATTTTTTGTTTTTGTTTTTGTAAATGTACAATGAAGTACATAATGAGAACTCAATTGGAGTGCCACTTACCGGGTCCAATTTTATTTTCAAACTCAAATATACACAAAGTTTCATCCAAATCAGTCAAAACGTTTAGAAGCAGTTAGGTATTATTATATAATAAAGATAAGTTTTCATTTGAATTTCAGTTAGTAAATCGGCTAGCAAATAATATAGTATTGTTGTCTTTGACCTAATAATACCATTTCTATTTGATAATTAAATGCAATTAGGTAAGGTTACTTAATTTATTTGAACCCTGTTTATCATGTGATTTAGGTATTTGAAAGTCAATATTGTTCAAAATTATCCATTCAAATAGTTGCTATGAAATATAAAATAGGTCAGAGTGAAGCTCAGGCCTGATGGGAAATAACATTGGAATAATGAATAATATCATTGGATGAAATATCATTTGGCATTTTCAATACTTAATTAGGTAAGTAATTACTTAAGTATTTATAAACAAAAAAAGAGTTATTAATTAATAAAATTAGGTAATTAAAATCATACATTTCACCAGTTTAATTTTCATTGTTTTGGAGTGGGCCTAATACTACACCGGACAACATCCACACTCCTCCTTGAGTTGTATTCTGTATTACTGAGGGCCGTGAAGTTTCCACTGGATTAGCTTCTTACTCATGGTGTCTCGCCATCTGTGACGGTTCTTGGTGTCATGAAGTGCGTCGTGCAATTGGGTGTCCAGTGTGGAGAGCACCTGTTCTGCGCACATTTTATTGACTGCGGCCTCTTTGTTGTTTGCCATCAACCATGCCAGTTACGATGAGCTGTTGAAGGTTGTAGCCATAATCAAAATCCAGATATGGAGATACATACTGACCAATCCCAGGTAGTCAAACCCAATAACACTGCCTAACCAAGAAATTAAAACCCAAGACTGTATGCTCACTAGCTTGGACTACAACTTCAATGAGAAATGGAAAATTGTAAGTAATTCCTGTAAAATTTTTACAGAGTTTCTTCTCAGGGAAGTTAGCTAGTAAACTTCGGCCTAAATGAAAAAAATTACATGTAGGTACCTAAATATTTAAGTACTTGCAAAATAATCATAATTTAAGCTAGATCTACTATTAGACCGACGCGACGCACACGTGTAACACGCCTGATATGTACGTAGAACCACGTCGCGTGGCGTGGATCAAGGGTAGCTCTTCAAGTCTAGTTTCTATAATAAAATGTATGGAGACCGACGCGCCCAGATCGGCGTGTGTGGCACACGTGTGCGCAGTGTAGTTCAACAATATTTTTAAATTCATTTAACTTTGAAATAAAATCCAAACAATTGATGTAATCACTAATCAAACTTATAATTACACGTACACTTTTAACAATATTTACCAAGCTCAATCCTATCTGGTGTGTAAACAATGATAATACCAATATAATCCAGTTTAGACTTTGATAGTTAATTTATGGCTTGATATCACTAAAGTATGATGGGAGTGCATTTGATTGGCTAATTCTACATCAAAAGAATTCATAAAGCTAGAACTAAATTACACCGACGCACACGTGGACCACGCCTGATTTGAACTTAGAATGACGTCGCGTGGCTGCGAAGTCCACGCATGTTTACTATCACTATCTCGAAATGAACACTGTGAAGGAAGAAATCCTCAAAACTGCAATGACATATTTGGGGAGGTTGGAAAACCATCCTAACCAATTGGCTGCTAACCTGACAACCAGAAGCTACACTAAGAGGCTAAAGCGAAAAGATGTTATTAAATAAATATAGCCAATTAAGAGGAGATGTCCTCACTGGAGGGCTCACTCGAACTGCCATTACCTACAGCACATCTGCTTATAGCTAATGCTGATTGCAGATAAAACAAGCAAAAAAAAATTAGTCTTGTCACTCAATAGAGATTTGATGTGCTTATTAAGCAACAACTCATCAATGAACCCACATGAAATATTAACAAACACCGCGCCGCGTACTATGGACCACCATTGCTGACCATGGACTGAGTGGCCAAACTACTTGAGAAAGTCTGATAGATTATTGGGTAGAATAGAAAATTTTACCTGGCTACCTCACGATGTCGCCGAAACATGTGTCAAAAGCGAATACACGCTTGCAATTCTACTCGCCTACCAGAAAGCAAAAATGCGTAAGAAAGTATGTCAATGTACTAGTGTATTTTGCGGCTTTCATATTTCACATTTTAAACTGGACTGCAATTGCTCATTGAACGAAAAAAGGAGGGGTACTCTGTTCGGAAGATTTCGCATATTGCATCATAGGTATTGCGAGGAAGGCATTACATCGTGATGGTCTTTTGGTAAACGAATTGTTGCCAGACTGCTTGAGATCAATCTGTATACAAAAGTCCTGTTAAAATGTCAGGCGTGCGAATGAGAAAGAGGGATGGGGCATACACCCTATAGTATAGCTCCCACCCCCAGTTCAGTTTAGATCGTTAAATGGATCGGTCAAAACACGTTGGCCGGTCTGAACTTGGCGTTCCGAATTATTGCGCATAGGCACTTACTCGATTTCTTTTTAGATTCTTAAAAATAATTACTGCGCAGCCAATTTTTCGAAGTTCGAAGCGGTCAAGGTATTTTGGCTGTACTGTAGATATATATTTAGCTTACCTTCAATAACTACTACATAGGATAGTATACCTCTTAGGCCATGGGGTCTTTCTTGTCGAAAATATTTTTACCTTATGCATAATCAGCCTTTTAATGTTCCCACTGCTGGGCGGCCCCTCTCCTGGAGAGAGGAGGCCTGAGTCTCCTCTCTCCAGGAGAGGGGCCGTCATCCACCACGCGGGCCCAGTGCGGGTTGGTGAATGTCACATGTCTTCGAATTTTTGGTTCTAGGACATGCCGGTTTCCTCACCATGTTTTCCTTCACCGTTTTGAGAGCCGTGATGAAATAAATTACACAAAGTAATGCGCCTGGCTGGGTTCGAATCCGCGACCTACAACTCGTAAGTCGGGGCCGTTACCAATCGGCCACCACTGCTCACCACTGCATTTTTACCAGCATGAAAGTAATCTGTAGCGCAGTGAAAGTGTAGTTTTTCAGATCAAGAAGCTTGTAATCGAATCTGTACTTCCACAGATTATTATGTTATTAATATCAGTATAAAAAGTTCGCATGAAGCTGAAAAGGATAAATATATTATTCATAAACGAAATTAAATGCAGTGGACATTTTCAGCGGATACTCCTACAAAGACACACCCACAACACAAGATGAAATCATAACAATAATGTCCCAAGATACATCTACAATAAACTCGGGCAATAAACGAATCAAATTCCACTCCGGAATCGCATGACGAATGCAGTGGCCTCCAAATATTTAATGACACACGTCAAACTGGCGAAGATTCAAGGTAGATGCACTTTCACGCAAAATGCCTTGACGCATCGCAACCGACATTGTTCTGAGATTCACCGAAATAACCGGGGTCGAGAGTATTTTTAAAATAATAAAAGGTAAAGTAAGTATTGTAAAGGGTTCGGATTGGCATCATCGTCTTATCGATTTGTTTAGGTCTTTCATTGTTGATATTTGCAGCCCATTAAATTAGCACCTTTTTTAAATTGATATAAAATAGTGCTTGACTGCGATTCCACTTGATGGTAAGCAGTGATGCAATCGTTGATGGTGAAGGGCACTAGTTTATTAAGAGCCTACTCACACCTAAGTATATGTGAATTCATAGTTGCCATAATGCAGTTTCACTGCCAGAAACCCTTTTTCTCTATCTTGTGTCCCAAAAGATCTGCCCCCCTAGCCAAGTTACAATCGTTTCGTTCGGCGCGAACGTCTCGAGTAGGCCACGCCTCCGGTTCCTTTGTTCTGACGTCATCTCAACGCTCAGTCACGTGGTCAGAACAAAGGATTCGGAGGCGTGGCCTACTCGAGGCGTTCGCGATACGATTGTAACTTGGCTAGGGGGGGCAGATGTTCATGATAAAAACTATACAATATTGATTTGAAAAACTGTAGAGTTGGTATTATAGCATGTCGTTATTGTTGAATTACTGATGTTTATCCCCGTATACAGCTGCTGTTTATGGGGTCTTAAAACCACAAATTACTTAATAGCTACGCTTGTATGATAGTAGGTACATAGTGCACAGCACATGTCATACAGCTGTCAGAATTTCTCTATAAAGTTATCCTGTTTAAACCGTGACGTGTTTATCATCTATTGCATTTCCCACTGACTTCTGTTATGAACCCGTGAAGCGCTAATGCGTCATGGTCAAGTTTACTTCAAAGGAATGTGTCGATTAGGTATGGCCTTTGGATCATTTCTGAAGAGTGCAGGCCTATCCAGCCAGCCTGCTGCTCTTGTGCAATTTCTTTTTGGTGTAGATACAGCATGTCTTTATTAATTTGTCATCTATCCTTTCTAGCTGTACCTATTATCTTTCACACACTCCCATACATCGATGCTTTGAACTTCCCCATCCCCAAAACCTGGCTAGATTTGTACTCGAAACTTTGCTCATGATCATGTTCCTCGTTCATTCGTATCATATGCCCATACTACAAACACATTGGCATGTAAATTCTGGAGAGGTACTTATTATGTTAGGTACTGTCATCAGGGTACTGTACTATTGATTTCTATGGCACATTAGTGGCCTAAGTAGGTACCTAGAACAAATTGACCTTTGTAATGGCGCAATATCATCAAAAAAATTTGGCGCTATCATTTTCATCTTTCAGGCTATCATTATAATACTGATTACAAACCTACTTAGTTCTAATGAAGCCTTAGATCGCAGTTTAGATAAAAGGCAAAGTAAATAATACAGACACGCGTAAAATACGTGCAATAATATTAATGTTTTGTACTCCCCAAATGTTTTACGTTCCAATCCAGGAGATAATACCAGGAAAATAAAAACAGAAAACGGGAATTACTTAAATGTGAAATATAGAACGAAACAAACAATTCATAATATTATTCTACTAAGTATACCTACCACATGTTATAATAATGGATACATAAACAAAAAGAATCTAACTGCTGTAAAGAGTGACAATCAAGTTAATGTTTTTCGTGCCAATAGCTCATGAATGACCCATGACTTTACATTGCCTTGATGTTCCTTGCAATAGGACTTCAACGATTGCAGGCTTCTGAAGGTTCAAGGCCAATTTAATCGATATCGTTATGCCCCGCTCCTTCTCTCACTCCAAAATAGGATTGCTAAAAAGGAAAAAAAATTATAAGTAAAGGTCGATTGTAACCCGACATTTTTTTTATTTTTTTATTTTCGCTTGAGTACTACTTACCTATCTCCTACTTAATCCACATAAGGAGCACGCTTGCCAAAACATAACCTATTCACTCTTGACTTAAACTCGCTTAGCGACTTACAGCAATAAGCCTATTCTAAACCAATGAAGATCAAAGATCAAGAGCAATTTCCAGAAGTGGTTAAACATAGATTGCATTGTAGAGAAATCTATGTACCTAAACCTGAGTAGACTGTATATTGAGTGGGAGAATTGGACCCCGTAACTTGGGAAAATCGTAAGATTGTACAAGAAATCTTCCTGTGCCTACAGAATGAACTCTTGAGGCCTTAGTCCGAGTTTCGTCCGAAACGTTTACCGATTTTGGCTCTCTGATTGATTTTAAGCTTGGGGTGAGCCAATCCGGGTGCCGAACGCCATAAACGTCAATCGCGTTAACGAAAACAAACTCGCAAGCACGTGATCTACAAAGAAAATGCTATCTCTTAGTACCTACTATACTATCTACTTGTTTGAATGAAATATTCATTCAACATGACTGTAGACAGAATGTCTACGAACACCGAAGTTGATATTTTTATTTCATTGAACCATGTATCATGCAGGGGCACCATTGATATCTACGAGTTTTTTTTCAACGCCATATCAACATGAAAACGTTAACAATGACCATTTGATTAAAGAACAAATTTTTTGAAAAATATCTCGGTCGGCAGTGATGCTATTCAAAATTTTTTTAGTAACCTGCACCGAGTTCGCGTCGTGGATTATGATGGCCCATTTCTTCTAAAGAGAGGCTTGAGTCCCCGCTGTGGGAACATAATGCTGATTAATACAATATCATAAATTACTAATCATTTTGAGGCTTAATCTTTGATCTTCGTCCGTCACGCCGATTATGTGGGACTTAATCACAAAAATACATTACACTCTCAATATTTTTGAGTACCCACCCGCTAATGTGATAAGACAATGAAAGTGTTTGTTCAACAACAGTCATTAGCTAAAACGTTTTTATTGTACGAAATACACTATTGTCATTATTTATCATACCTACTTCATGTAGTTAATAATCTTGAATTTTAACTAGGTTTTAACTGGTCACCTATCCTGTTGTGCGGAACCACATAAAGATTCAAAGATATTCTTCCTTTCTAAATCAGACCAGATACTTATTTAGAGAGTTTTTGTTTTATAATAATGTGTGTGTTTTATTAGTTTTACGCGGCATTTAAAACAATCAGACCAGAGATTCTGTAGATTTTGGTTTGAACTTGATATTATTATCATTCAACCATACATATAACCATACATAGTGGACCTGGCTAACGTAAAAGGCAAGGGTTGGATGCATTAAGCACAACCGGGTAATGTGGCGTGTGAAGATAAATATAATCGGCATTGGTTGAAGAAGATATATTGATAATTCAGAGACTGGTCCAAAGGCTTATACATATTTTGATGTCACATCAATGGAGATAACAGCAGATACTCTGATGAGACATTTGATCAGACTTGTACCATGATTACTGAAGGGCTTTAAATCCTTCAGGTTTTTGAAAATGAGAGTTAAATTACACTTAATGAACTAACAGTCTTGTAGAGATCCCTCGGGTCGCGTCCTTTACTGAGGATCGTATTCCCTTAGGTATTTCACTCATTTTAACTACTACTAAATCATTTTTGCCAGACGATCCCGTAAAAGGTTATTTATCGTCCGATAAACAATTTCGCCTAATGTCAAGGATGATACTTCAAAATTTCCGAACAAGTCAAGAAAAGTAGAAAAACATGTTCTGAAGTAAATATTTAGCCTGCGTATCATGCTAGTTTATTTAGGCTAGATAAACTGCGTATTATTGCGATCACGCACCTATCACGCTTAGGTATCTATTTTTAGTATTTTTGCGTGAAAACTCACAACCACGCTGTGACCACGCGCTGTCTTGTGGTACGCAACGGAATTTTGATTTGCGATTTTTACGACTGTCTGTTTTTATTTTTGCTTCAAGTCCTTTAAGCTATGTCTTTGTATGAATACTTCATTTGTTTACCATTAGAACATGGATGTACATTCATATGTTTTTCTAGTATTTGGCAGCGCCTGACTTGATACAAGTGTATCACACAAATGATATGATACAAATGTATCAAGTCAAGCTTCTCGGCAAACTTCGCTGAGGTAGTCAACACTACTAGTTTCAATGAATCCACATATTGTCCAGTTGCGCAGACACTTAAGATAAAAAACTACACCAATTTTACATCACAATATCCACCAGGAATCAATTTGCGAATAAATAAAACAGACACTGAACTTCATTCGAAGAAATCCCGCCAAAAACTCCGACTCAGTCTGTTTCATCGTTAACCAGTATTTGATGAATATAGCTAAGTGTTCCTCCTGCATTCTTATGACTGAAAACCAGAAAAGATTCAGTCTACCGCATCTTTTCCGGATTTCATTCTTCTGAGGTCATTTGTATTAAAATCATATCTGTTACTTATGTTGCCTTGGCCACTTCTGCGTCTAAAACTGTTCCAACTTCATCTGTTGTTTCTGTTTCATCTTCGGCAATAATCATTCTTTGATATTAGTCTCAATGCTGACATAGGAAATTGTCATTCTAGGATAATTAAAACACTGTCCTAATGTCTTGCTATATAACGTTACAGAGATAGTAAATACACAACCGGTAAAGAAATATATACGATAAAAAGTAGAATCCACATACACACTACACATATTATTTTTATTATATAAACAGTGACCTCCAAAAAGATAAGTGTACAGAGGTCAAAAACCAAAACAAAGGTAATTTAGAATCTCGTGACCAACCTAATAAACATATACGTACATATGTATTAGTTTTTAAAAACAGGTTTTAGTCCAATAACAACGAAAAACAAGATGTTTAGATGATACAACTAATTCTTATCAAATTCTTCACTTCAAAACAATGATTTAACGAATTTCTATTTTTTTTTTTACAGCCGGGCCGAGTCGCGACTCTCATAGAGGACAAGGAAGTAAGTATTGTTTACTTTTAAATGTCAATAGAAACTTTATAGATGTTTTCGCAAGAGAATCGAAACATTGACGAAAATGGTTCGACCTATTTTCCGAATTCTGTCATCATCATTTCAGCGAAAGACGTCCACTGTTGGACATAGGTCTCCCTCAAGTGTTGCCATAACGACCGGTTCTGTGCGTCTCGCATCCATCGGTTTCCCGAATTCTGTAATTGGTGTTAATTTCAGACAGTTTTTGGAAGAAACCAATATTTTATTGTAGGTTTTTCTTCTGACTTTTATTAATTTTTGGGAAAAAATCCACAGACTGTTATTTTAATAAGAATAATAGTTGGTGATGGATGGTATGTTCATAATTCTAGCAAGGTATTTTTTCATTCTTATTTATATTTACTTAGATAAATCTTTATTTTCGGTAGGTAGGGCAGGAATAGGAACTGCTCATCAATACAATCCAGCTTATTGGATTACCACAAAAAGTCAGTAACTTTTTTTACGCAAACAATCCCGCCACTGTAGAATTTGACCCATTAACTGATCTCATTGTTATCTACATTAACTTCCTCTTAAACTGCGACCGCGAATTGGGAAGCGGTTATTCGGTTTCATTGTATTTACTTTTGTCAATAAAAAAATATTGACAATACTTCTGCGTTGTTGTCAATTTGACATCCTTATTGAGTAAGTACAGTGTTGGTAAAAAAAAGAAATGACTGCAAGTCGTGATTGATAAGTTTTAAGTATTATTTTATTAAGGCCAAAACCGTAAATGTTGTTCATTAACCTACATTAAATTAAACAACTGTAAAGCCTACTATCGTTAATTTCTTTTATAACTGAAAATTTAATTTATTTAAAAACCTATCAAATAATGGTTCAGTAATCCATGGCCATGATGTAATTTAACTAAAAACATTGTACATGAACAATGCTATCCCATACAATCGACGTGAATAACCCATATTTCGCATAGCAAAAAAACTCAAATAACTTAATTAATTGAATTCATATCATCAATCTAAAGCATTGAACAGGTCAACTTGATAACCCAGAACGTAAAACGAAAAGTATTATTACATATTAATGATGATAAAAGACTCGTTAGGGAAACGGTAAATTATAGAACAAACGCCAGAACCAAACACACTAGTGTTATCAACATTACGTGCCGTTTGAAAGAAGTTTTTCATAAATGCAATAATATAAACAACGAGGACAATGAAACTGACAGTATTGAAGTTGAGAATATATTACGTAGAGGCATACTGCAACACATTTGCCATATTTCAATAGACGATGTGTCTAGGTCTACACACGACAAGTGTGCTGCACGGATGAATCAAGTAAGTACGCAGTAAGTCTGCTGACTTCGTTGATACAAAGAGATACAACAGAATAGACGATCACGCGTGGATAGAGATGAGATTAAAAACAAAATAACCGGGGAATAATAAAACTTAAATTAATAAATTTGAAACCCTCAAACCGAATATTTTTTTCATGTCAGTAAAGTACGAATCATGTCCTTTCACCTCCCAAAACTTTTAACAGTTGAAACGTTACTTATATGTCCTTTCATTTGATAGATTTGCAAACATTCGGTGGTTCATTTCTACTTTCTCCCCTCCATAACTTGCCGATTTTTATAATCCATGTCCAAGAACCGTCGCTGGAACACTGCTTAAAAAAAACAACAGAAAAAGCAAAAAATAAACAAACATAGCAGTCTCACTTTTTGCGTCAAGGGTTACCAGTGAGACTGGGAATGGAATTAATAGTGACGTCAGTGAATGCCCAGAATTCATTAGCCGTGCAGTTGTACTTGTGACGTCAAAAAGTATTAGATCAAAAAAAAGGATAAAAGATAATACTTAAACGAAGAATTTCCGCATTGTTATTAGATGACTTCCATTTCAGCAAGTAATTTACTTAAAACAAGAGAGTATCATTTGCATAAATAATAAAACATCTGTTGCGTTATATTATGTGTAATACACATAAATAACATTGATAAAACCATTTTTCTTTTCATATTTTTAATTTGCTTGGTGCTGTCGTAAATACGACGCAAAATCCCTGATGCGTAATGTACGGTTCAAACGTACATAATGTCTTTGTTTTTATGACTGTGCTAAATAGATAAACATTAGTATCTCTATTTTGTGACTTTCTTTTAAAATGTTACAATTTTCTTATAAGACATTGTTTTGTTTTTCATTGATTCAGATATTAGTGTGTCTCGTGAATTTGGTCTGTTTCGTATGATAGTTCTTCATTCCTTTTGAATGCGAGAGCTGAGATCACGTACATTTTTCCCATCACAGGTTTGTTGCTGTTTATCTTTTCAGGGCAAACACTCATCCAGATGCCAAGTCTCATAATTTACAAACACTTCTATGTTTTCATCACATCTTTCCACACTGTTCCACGCAGCGTTCCAGTTTTAACTGAAATTAGGACCAAACAAATTGTGAAATAGACCTTTCAAATTATTACTAATCTCAAGCAAATTGGTAATTTCGTTGCAATACCCATGGCCAATGGGTTCTGTAATTAGATTAACTTTGAACCGACGGTTTCGAAATGCTGCGGCTTCTTTTGTTTCAATTGGGAACCTTCGATTACCGCTATACTGGACAAGATTAGAGATTGATTAGTTCTTATTATGTAGCGGTTCTTTTATTGTTAGTGGCCTACTTTTGGCTTCATTAATTACTTAAATAATGAGCGTGTATTATTTCGCTCTTTGATCCTATTTGCGTTTGAGCTTTTTTCATCTGGTGTCATTTCATTTTACTCAAGTCATTGATTCGTTCCACGCACATTACTTCTACAAACTCTCGCACCATCCTCAATTTTCTGATCGTCTCTTAAAATAAGGCCTCTCAGTATTCGTTACTTGCTAAACGTTATGACCGATAGTCGCATCCGCCGTTTACCATTGGAATAATAATGACTTGTCATAATAATCATATTGATTATTAAACATATCATGAATTACATTGCATTATTATTATCATCCCAACAAAAGGCAAGGTCTATAGAGAGATGTGGAATCTGAAGTAAGATCAATTGTCAGATCAGTCATTGGATATGCATTTAAAGAATTGATCGATGCGTAATAGGTAATTCAGTTAAACTCCTTTAGAACATTGAATTGAACCTGTATGAGATGAGAGACCTGTATGTTTGCGCAAATCAGGGTTACTATTAACTCTGAGTTAGTTGTTAATACAGCTAACTCAGAGTTATAAGTTACCTAACTCTGATTTGCACAAGTAGGTAGGAGTAAAAGATGATATCATCTTTCACACAACTTACCTCTACTCTTAGATAGATGCAGGACGGCTTCTTAGTCAGCTCCAATCTTCAGTGTTTGTGCAGCGTCTATCCGCAGATCATATCCCACCTTCCATCTTTCGTCACATGACCTTTTAACTGTTCACGTAGGGATCTAATGACAGCGTCAGTGGACGGCATTGCCGTGGCCGAAAATCATTTTTTTAAAGCCTAAATTCTATTACGTACAATACGTAATAGCATTTGCTTACATAAAAGAAATCAAGCACCTCATAAGCGTTTAAAACGAATTCGTGCATCTCTCAACATTATTCGTCACCTCCAACATACCTACGTAGGTTAGCGTACTTAATTAGTAGAAATAATTGGTTTTGACGTTGAATGTTTAACACCTCGTCTGTGACGTATTGGAATGCTTTCCTTGGGGGATAAATCCCTGCGTCAGGTGATATTACGTCATCCTTTTGTTAACGTACGAGGAAAATGGTGATATAAAAGGAAATGAGGATATTTTTGGCCTTAGTATAGGGCTTCTTTCACACTTTCTACAGCTTTGTGCAAGCAAAAAGGTAAAAAATCTGAGTAAATATATAGTTAAAGTTATTATTCGGGGAATTTAAGTAAAAACCGAAAACAGCTCTCTGCACCTTTTCAAAAAAATTACTTCGCTATAAAAACGCCTTGTTTAAAAACTGACTCATGATCTTGTGAAGGTAGCTAAAAGGATAGCTTCAAAAGAAGACTGAAGTAAAAAAAAGAAAAAAAACAGATCTGATCAGGGAAAACAACAATACTTGATCTCCTATCACTATTGTATTACAGGAAAACCATACGCAATAATAAATTGCATGTCCAACATTTTGCTGCCTACCAATCATTAATTGCTATCTAAATAAATTGTTTACAATTGTATGAATATTGCAAAATCTTAACAAATAATTTTCCTCATGATAAGACCCATAAGTATTATGTATTTACATATTATACAATCATACATTATAGTCCAAAACAGTTGCGGATCTTGTTGCTGTCTTTTGTGGATTTACTTCGTGTAGTTCTAACACTGCATATTATAGTATAATGCATAATCAGCCTTTTAATGTTCCTACTGCTGGGACTCGGGTCTCCTCTCAAGGAGAGGGAATGGGCCGTAATCCACCATGCGGGCCCAGTGCGGGTTGTTGAATGTCACATGTCTTCGAATCTTTTAATTCTAGGACATGCCGGTTTCCTCACGATGTTTTCCTTCACCGTTTTAAGAGCAGTGGTGATGAAATAAATTACACAAAGTAACCTGCCTGGCTGGGTTTGAACCCGAGACCTACAATTCGTAAGTCGGGGCCGTTACCACTCGGCCACCACTGCTCTATCATATTATAGTGATTGGCATTAATTGTTTTAAGTTTTAATTTATGTTTTGTAATTTGGTATTCTGAAAAACTCGATGAGCACTAGGCATTCGTATGAATTTCGCATAGCAGTCAATCCAGTCCCCCCTTCGACACAATTCCGGTATGCGGTAGAATACGCAGATATTCCCTTAATTTAAATATACTTACTTTATTTATGCTAAACGAATTTCTGCATCCTTACGTAAAACTACATCGTGCCATTTGCCCCGAAAATGATAAGGCACGTGTACGCTAATTTCCTTTCGTTTGTCTTAGTTCGCCTGTTAATAAAGTATTATCGTATCGCGATTATTCATTGCTGAGCTTTTCATAAACAGATATCAGATTTGCGCAGAATGCTCAAATAGCAATATACTGTCAGAGATTATTTCTATTTCTTGTTTGTTTCATTCGAAAATATAGTACAACGCGTTCCAACTAAGAATAGGATCGATTGCCATGTTGTGACGTCACGTCATACTGTCAAATCGAAGGATTATTATGGTGAACAAAACAAGAAATTTTTAAAATTTAATTTATTTACGCACTGTGAACGTAAAAAGTTTAATCAGAATCCAGTTCTTCAATTTTGCTCATCTCTGAGTTCTTCAATTTTGTCCAATTTCCTGCGATTTGACAGTATGAAGTGACGTCACAACATGGCAATCGATCCTATTCTTATTTGGAACGCATTGTACTGACCATTTCCTTTTGATCCCTAACTTGTTCACTTCTAACAATAATTTCTGAACACAACAAATTCACGCGCACTCTGCACATGCTTCGTATTATTATCTACACGTGCATGTGACACGTGTCAGTTTTTATTATTAGATTAACTGCGTTTATATGATTGTTTAGTTTACTTCGTCTGACTAAATTAACTTCACTTATTCATTCAATCTTCTGTGACGTTTCTACAGAGATTTAAGAATAGATCCTATACGTCACGCGTGCTTTTAACGTAAGCTATAAGTGATTGTCTTTTGTTTACATGTCTGTGGTTATTTGTGGGTTGTCTGTCATTTATGGATTTGAGTCTTGGGCTATCTCTATACTACTTAATATTTTTATCGTCACAAAAGTTACTTCGTAGATAAATATTGCTATTTCACCCAAAGCAAGCACTTCAGTTGCAGCATGCTTTGGTTCTTAAGTTTTATCTTGAGAGTCAACAATACTATGTGCAAACATTTGCGATATATGGTCATTGCTACCATGCCAGTTCGATGCACCCTGTATCTTGATCACTGATACTTTCAGAACGAACATTAGATTCTAGAAACAATGATTCTACGAATCTTAACGAAATTAAAACTTTAGCATTAAATTAAAACGTTACCGATTTCCAAACGTATTAGGTAACGTCATTAAAAATAGACAATTTTTTCTTCCGATTTAGGTCAAAGCTTCAAAACAAAGAAATGTTGGCATGAAGCCAATACAATAAGAACCCCAGTGATTCAGAAATGAATTCTATAAACTCTTGTTCGGTATTGGACAAAGGAGGGGTTCTTGATGAACACGACACGGTGCGAATTACGTCCGCCGATTTGTAAATTGGCAGTCTTGTGACACGAGTGACACGTGATAGGGATAACATCTACATGACTCGAGTTCTGATAGGCTGGGAACGTAGGTACTGGCCGGTCAGACGGGTTGGAGCCTGATTGTAATGCTATGAATGTATTGCTTTTTTAGAGAATTGTGTATGCATATTCGGAATGCTAAATTAATTTTGTGACGCGAAATTTTAAGCGGTTAGCAACCGAGATCACCGCGTCCGCTTCAACTAGGTACATGTATGGTTCATTTCTAAACACTGTCTTATCTTGATGTAGGGTTTGATTTTCTTCTTCAATGGCTGGTTTCTGAATTGAGTATTTTGAGTTAAAATAAAAATCTTATATTTCGGACAACTCCATAGTTGCTTATTATTAGATACTTATACAATACTGATGTGATGTTTTTATAAATATTATACGCCACAGGGGTATGCAGGCGTACCCGATACCTGCTTTTCTTTAATGCCAATTTTGACAGGTTTTCAAGCTAAATTATAGTTAAAAAATACTCAACTTCAAATGCTGAAATCAGAAATGGGGCCTCGTGCAGGTAAAGTTACAGAAGTATTTTCATGATAAAAGTCTAGTAGTAAATAATTTCTGTAACCCGCGTCACTTATTCCGCCATTTTCACCGAAAACTGGTTATAAATTGGTCGGTAGATGTGATTATATTGTGTCTAGACAGTAACAGCTCCCCGTCTTCTCGATTTTACCCTTTACTGTCTAGTCTGTTTAAATTGTAGACAGTTATAAATGTAGTCTGTCTAACAAGAAAACCTTTGTAGAAGGGTGGAATTGAAAAATTCTTATGAGATATTCGTTTTATGACCTTTGAAAAGATTATATTTATAAAAGTCTTCACTTTGAGTTAAAAAGAAGAAAGATTTAACTATCAATTCTAGGATCAAGATCAAAATGTCATCTGTTCTCCCGAAATATGTTGTTAGAAATAGGATCATCTTTCATACGGCTTCGAGCTTCGGTCAACAGTCTTGAATTGGTGCAAGTTGAATGTCAGTTGGAGAATAAATCAGATGTCTTTGCTGGTGCACTGACTTGTAAATTGGACTCTAGTAATATAATTTGCATCATGTCCAAAAAGGAATGAGCGCATATCGATATTGTGAAAAAGACTCTGCGACCGTTCCAGATTATCTCGTTTTTGCATCATGAGTTTTGTTATTATCGCTGTAATTATTAAAATATCTATAAAGCTTAATGTTTTGTTTGTAATTGAGGTCAATTAAGTTCAACAAAAGATAAATAATTGTATACGGTTTCACTAAAAACTCGCCACATACCAATTGATAATGAGGTTAATAATTGCAGTCTTCCTTATAATTAAAATAATGTGTAGTAGTAAAATATGAAACAAGTGACACGGTAGACTGTATAGCTCTAATGAGATATGACATTGGTAAACGTACTTTTCAACTGACACTTGAAGATTGACTCACTTAATTATGCAACTTTTTCAGCCTCTTTTATTGCTGGTAAATCCTAAGGGATACTCTGTCTTATGTCGGACTGCGACAAACTAAAATTTTACAGTTCCGATTGCTACCATGAGTCGGGGCCTAAGAATAAATTTAAATTTCCCATTGACTATTGTCGAGCCGCCATTGCTAACGAGACCCGCGGGACCCATCATCTTGCCAATCAAATGACCGCACACACTTCTATGAAAGCGTTCATAGAATTACTGCGCACCGATCAGCCTTTTCCAGCCATTTAAATAGCTCTAGACATTTGACAAGAAATTCTAGACACAAAAAAAGGAAAGAATCTATAATTATCGAATGGGAATTAATGTAGTAAAGTATCCAATCAGGTTAACACACCAGACATAGCTGATGCCCTCCTAACCTTCGGCATTACTAATCTCTGCTTACACGTTATTTAAGATAAGACTGAATTGCTATAAGAGAGAAATTAACTCGTTATTTTTATTATTGCTTGAGCTTCGTTGCTAGAAGATACGAGAATGTAAACTGAATTGTTTTTATGTGGCCGTGTGTGCATTTTCTCATAATTCATATTTTCCTCTAAGCGAACTGTATCACCTAGGTTTTTGATCTTGGCGATTACTTTAGGATTTACCGGATCTATAGGTTTGGCGTCATCAGTATCAATATCATCATCATAAGAAGGCAAGGCCCCTATGGCATTTTTATCAGAAAGATTATCGTCTTGAATCCACGATTTCTTTCGTCCGTTAGTAAATATAATTTGCCCTAGTAATCTATACTTTTTCCAATATTTTAGAATGAATATAATTGTACCTTGAAGTGTTATTTCAAAGAATTCTACGCTGATAAAGAATATCAATTTTTGTACTTACATAAGTAAGTAAATTGTTTTATACTTTGAGCATAATTTGCTACAGTCGATGCTGTAACAAAATTAGCAACCATGAACTTGGTAATAAATAACATTGCAGTATCAGCTTGATTTGGTATTGTAATATCTATTGCTAAATTCGCAAAATGTCACGCGTTAGCAACTGAATTTCTTCATTTGCATACATTATTTTATTTACTGGCATTCTGTTATTGAGTGGTTGAGTTTAGTGAACTCTTTTTCTATTGCGTTCTAATTTCTATTAGATATTATTTTAGGAACCTATATTATTAACGAAGATTCGTTCATCGAAGGAATGGAACCATTTGCTTGCTGTGTATTCTCGTCCTATTATAATTTAGGTGTCTTCAAGGCTCTTAATAAGCTAGTCAACTTTACCATCTAAGATTACATCACTGCTTACCATCAGGTGGAAACCTGTGAAGCACTAGTTTATATAATTAAAAAATAAGTTCTATTCCCATATTTTTGCTTTTATTAAGTAACAAACCTAATGTAATGGAATGCGAAGGAGAGAGAATGGGAAGGGTTTTAAGATACGCCAGTTTCTTCGCGATAGTTTCCGTCACCGTTTTGTGAGCAATGATAATGAAAAATACGCAGAGTATATCACCTGCTTGGGACTGAACCTACGACGCACAACTCGTTCGCAGGGTCGTTACCGCTGAGCCACTACTGCTCAATAATTAATACATTTTAGGATTGATGAAAAAATCTCAAATGCTGAGGGGCATTGTTAAAGTAAACAGTAAAAGATGTTTTGTGTTGTTACCTCAGTCTTGTTCAATGGTCCTTATTTCCCTAATACAATAAAAAATCTTTTTTTATTCTTTGTAATATTCATCTCCTCAGTTGTGAACTAACTTTTGATAAGGCACCATATCCGCTTCAGGGTTACGTAGGTACTTAATTAAATATTACGTCAATTGATGCATACCTATCGACTTATTTTCTAAAATCAACTTTGGTCAATCTCAATCCAAGTACGCAGGAGATATTATAAGTGCTCAAGTGTGTGCGTAAACAGAGGTGCTGCACTCTATTCCTTTAAAGTCCAGTTGGACGAAAATTCAATATTACTGGAGAGATCAGGCGTAAGGCCAACGGCTATACGTGCTTCACAAGGCACGGCGGTGTCATATACTGCGGCGTGTCACTAACTTCTAAACTCTGGTCTGCTACGGAGCGGAGTCATCATCATGATCATCATTTCAGCCGAAATAAGTCCACTGTTGGACATAGGCCTCCCCCAAATATCACCATAATGACCGGACCTGTGCGTCTCGCATCCATCGGATTCCCGCGACCCTCACCAGGTCATCGGTCCACCTTGTGGGAGGCCTTCCAACGGTGCGTCTTCCGGTACGTGCTGCTACGGAGTACCTAAATCTTAATAGAAAATCTGCCAGTTGCTTCGCTCGCTTGAAAGTAGATCTCTCCGTACAAACTTTGGCCCGTTTCATTCCCATAAAGAGTGAATTTTAGAAAATCCTCTCTTAGTGCTCGCCTATGTCATAAAAAGAAACCTTGTGCAAAATTTCACGCTCCTAGTCGCATAGTTTCGACTGTCCGTAGATATGTCTAATGGCAGTCAGTCAGTTTCTTCCTTTCATTTACCTACTTTGAGATTTGAACCAACCACATTCGCGTATCGAATCGCTTTAGTTACAATTGGATCAAATGGATTATTATACAGATTATACGGCAATGTTAAAATACATATTAAAATATAACATATACATAATATGTATGTAGAAGCTGTCATCAAAATGTTAAGACACTAAAACAATTGCCTGAGAATATTCAACACTAAGATCTCATAACACCCAGGTATTATTGTTAAACTAAAACAATTATAATCATTTCCCATACATATAGGTATATCAATAGTACCTAAGTTGTTTCAATACTCGCTATCGGATGGGATAGATCGTTAATTGTTTAAAAAGTTCACAGTTCAATCGTCTGTTGTTGTTATTGGAACAATAGTTCTATTAACAGGCTTTATCTAAACGAACTTATAAATTCTTTGTTTGTTAGAAGTTCTTAGATAATTAGAAGGATTGTCATCGCTACTGCTGTCTATCTTTTAAGGAAATATTAGGACCTTACTAAGGAAATTAGGGTTTTTTAAAACGGTTTACTTCATTTCGCTGTATTTATAACTATGAAATTTAATACAACAAGTGTTTTTTCATAAGGAGTTCCAACGTGGATGCATTCTAAAGGGCAAGCAATATCAATGACGTATCATCATCATCATCATCTAAAATTTAACATATTATTTAAAACGGGTTAGCATAGCATAGCAAAATCAGCCTTTTAATGTTCCCACTGTTGGGACTCAGGCCTCCTCTCTCTAGGAGAGGGAATGGGCCGAAATCCACCACGCGGGCCCAGTGCGGGTTGGTGAATGTCACATGTCTTCGAATTTTTGGTTCTAGGACATGCCGGTTTCCTCACGATGTTTTCCTTCACCGTTTTGAGAGGGGTTACTTTGAACTAATTTGCGAAATACCTCACGAATAACTTTTATTATCCGGACGGCTACAGGACTAAATTTTCAAAACGTAAACAGCGTTCGTATGTTAGAAGAAAATCGAAGGTATACGTAGCGTTCGAAGGCCTCCCACAAGGTGGACCGATGACCTGGTGAGGGTCGCGGGAATCCGATGAATGCGAGACGCACAGGACCGGTCGATATGGCGACAATTGGGGCAGGCCTATGTCCAACAGTGGACGTCTTTCGACTGAAATGATGATGGTGATGACCGCATTGGTGCATTCCTTCTTCACCTTTATATAAAGTTATTACCGGTCTTGCTTCTGTCTTAACTTAATTCTGAATAATTTATTATGTAACGAAAATAGATTATAAAAGTTAGTATCCTAGTTAGTATTAGTTCGTTTAGTAGTATACTTTTTATCATTGTTTTTCACATTATATATAAATTATTATCAGTCTAAACTTGTGCTTCTAGAAATATTATCAGTTTTACTTAAAATAGGTACCTATCACTAAAATAGCAGTCTTTTATTTACCTAGACTATTTTAGAATTTGAGATACCATGCCAATATCCACAACATTCTGATTAGATACCTTGAAGCGGCCGTTAATCCCATTGATAATAATAATACCGTATGAAATAATGTTGGTAAGCTTGTTACTCAGCAACATATAAACGACTGAACAGATTTTGATGACTCCTGGTACACATAGGATGTCATGAATCACCTAACAGTTAGAACTTTTTATACGGATATGTGAAGTAATTCACAAGCACGCGAGTCTAAATACACGTATGCCTGTAACTGACACGAAAGTGTGCAAGTAGCATGCATGCCATAGTAGTATCCACCAATCAAAACTTGTTATGGCTCACTGGCATGCAAGCTAATTAGCTACAGGGGTCTTACCGTAGCATAGCATAATCAGCCTTTTTAATGTCCCCACTGCTGGGACTCAGGCCTCCTCTCTCTAGCAGAGGGAATGGGCCGTAATCCACCACGCGGGCCCAGTGCGGATTGGCGAATGTCACATGTCTTCGAATTTTTGGTTTTAGGACATGCCGGTTTCCTCACGATGTTTTCCTTCACCGTTTTTGACAGCAGTGGTAATGAAATAAATTACACAAAGTAATGCGCCTGGCTGGGTTTGAACCCGCGAACTACAACTCGTAAGTCAGGGCCGTTACCGCTCGGTCACCACTGCTCGGGGTCTGACCATGACGTGTTAAAATGTCAGGCGTGCGAGCAAGGCAGAGCAGTTCAGTTTAGGTTGTCAAATGGTTCGCGTAAGAGCTCTTGCTAGGGCCCTGAGCATGTGTATTGCGGCCTATACCGCGAGCGTCAGCTAAAACCTTTGTTTTTTTTTTTAAATTTTATATAAACTAGTGCTTGACGCGCACTAGTATATTAAGAGCCTATTCACTCTAGCCTTGACTTGACACCCAAATTATAATCGGATGGGAAGACCTCAGCAGGCAAATTGTTCGAGTCCTTCGATGTACGCGGTATAAACGACGAGGCGAAACGCTTAGTCCGGACCGTAGAGGTTTCAACAACGTTAGGGTGGATAATCGCCGTACGTCGGATTGTCCGATGGTAGGACTCAATGAACCGCTCAAAATTAATTTCTGAGGAAACATTAACTCCCAAGAGTTGAAGGCGGTTGGAGCACTCCAGGGATATATTCCGAAAAGCCAAGGGGCACGGGCTTCTTTTAGCGGTGAACAGACACGCTTGTGTTTTGGCGGCGTTGAATCCCACCAGATTGGCTTCAGCCCACTTGGAGACCGCCTGAAGTGAGCCGCCTTATGAATGACTTGTCTTGGTAACAAAATTTACTCACCAGTTGCTATCTCCAAAATATTCTTATCAGGTAGACAAACGGCCATGCGTTACACAAAATTCACTGTTGCCATATTAACAGGTTATCGGGTTATCAGTTACCATACGTCTTTTATCTTCTCGTGTGTAAAATCCTTGCAATTCGCCTTCAGACATCGGCTGTCTTGATAAAGTGTTTGATTCTAGACAATATGGCGAAACCGATAAAAAAAAATTAAACAAAAAAAAATTAACTGACCACTAAAAAAAAAACACTAACGATCAAAATGACTTTAATTTCGGAAGTCGGTAAAAAACTAAGAAACAAGGCCTGCTGCAGCTAGAGTTACGAGATGAAAAAATCAAGTTCGAAGAAAAAGCCCGATTTCCATTGAAAATTCCTGAAATATTTTACAGTTTAAGAAAATTTTCACACTGCGGATCTTACTCATGCGTTGCACAACGCACTCAAAGTGGTGGGGGGGGGGGCAACGGGACCCCCCTTTGCCAAAAGAAGATTAATTTTTATTTGTTGAAGATTTTCTTTTATTAACTTGTTTTAGCTTGTTTAATTTTTAAGTGTTGGTACAGTCAGGGGTCAAAAGTGCAGTTCCATCTTACCAATGCTAAAATGTTTAAAATTTCTTTGTAGAAGAGGGTGAATGGTTCATGACTGATTTAATTGGTAGCATAGAATCTAAAGTATTGAATAAACTAGTTGTGGACTATTGAACTTTTTCAACAAAGAAATTTGCAAAAGGATGGCGATTGGCCGAGGCTGGACCCACGTGTAAACGGGGCATGAAACGCCCTACCGTGGCGTGCTCACGTGATCAGAAGTCATTAAATGATTTCCCACTTTAAAAAAATGGAACGCGGGTGAATTGTAGCGAAACTTATTGAATGCCTTTTCCATGAAATCATCTAATGACATCTCCCGCCCTTGGGCGGGGCGTGAGGGCGTGTCAGACTGTTGAAAACTCACTCGCTTGTTCCTTCTTTGCCTTGCGTTCCAGGGCCCCGGGGTTCATTTTCATTTAACCTATGACCCCAGTAGGCTTCGACCCTGCTGGGCCCCTACGATTTGCTGACATCTTGAGGCGCGCGTGGAACACTACGCGCCGTCGACGGCTTAGGCTCGGTCCGGACGGTTCCCGGACGACCGGACGGCGTGTTACCCATTGCTCGAAGTTCGCTACTCTACCCGCGGGTAACCCACGAAAATTTCGGTTTCACGTTTAATGTTTCCAGAGCAGGTCATCATCTTCCTGCCCTTGCCCCATCTTATTTGGGGTCGGCACAACATGTTTTTTTCTTCCACTCTATCCTGTCAACGGTCATGCTATCACTAACTTCCTTTTCTTTCATATCACTGTTCACACAATCCATCCATCTTTTCTTTGGCCTCCCTCTCCCTCTCCACCCATCCACATGTATACTCATAACTCTTTTAGTAACATGCGTTTCATCTCTCCTCTTTACATGACCATACCAGGACAAACGATTCCCTTTCAACTTTTCAGTCACTGGCGCCACTTTCAAACTTCCTCTAGTATACTCATTTCTCACTTTATCCATTCTCGTCACACCACACATCCATCTCAACATTCTCATCTCCGCTACATGCAATCTTTTTTCATCCGTCTTTTTCACAGTCCAACATTCTGATCCATACAGTATGACAGGTCTTATCACGGACTTGTAGATTTTACCCTTCAACTTGGGGGGCATCCGTGGGTCACAAATTGTTGTTGGTACAACAATTTGTGACCCACGGATGCCCCAACAACGACGGGTGTACAAGTTGTTGTACCAGAGCAGGTATAGTAAGGTAATTACTGCAGGTTACAATGAGAAAAGAAAACACGATCAAATCAATAAAATAAATCGAATTTTATTTTTTATTTGATACAATTTGTTCTTATTTGTCAATAAATATTAACACAGACTGAAATATCGATAATATGTGCCTAAGCTGAAGTCTCGATCTCGCAGTAAGCAAGTAGGAATAAGTGATCGATGAATTGTTTGAAAATGGTGTCACATTATCACTTATCTTCCAAGAAACGAGTTCCATTATGTTTAAAGATCACTTTTATCATAATTCGCGTAAACAAGGTCACATGACAAAAATCTTGCTTGTTTGTAAATGAAATATCGACAATAACAAAACAAACTTATTGTTCTTCAATAAACATCAAAAATATTTCATTCTTAAAAAATACATACCTAGTGAGTATTAGGCTATTTTTACCCGACTACGGAGGGTTATGATTTTGACAGGCTATGTATGTATGTGAGTTTGTTCATCTGTTCCCACATAGCTCCTAATCTACTTATCGGAACTCGACGTATGAGGTATCGTTGGAACCGTCTTAATTGTCCGCTGAACATAGGTTACGTGACGTGTCACAAAACTTGATATGGCGCCCTCTAGCGGACAAAAAGTAATGTGTAAAAAATAAAAATGGAGATAAATACGCCGTGTTTGGTATCATTTGATAGGGCTTTACTTGTACATTTCCAAAATATTGTTCAAATTTAAAGTGACGCCCTCTAGCGGACAAAAAGTCATGTGTTAAAAAAAATGTTAAGATAAGTACACCGTGTTTGATATCATTTGAAAGGGCTTCACTGGTACTTATCAAAATATATCATCAAAATTCAATGTGGCGCCCTCTGGTGGACAAAAATTAATTTACCGTTATTAATTAGAAATTTTAAATTTAGCTTTTGCAAATGGTATAGAAGCACAGTGATTTAACACCAAAATAATTTAAATAAAAAAAAAAAGTAAAAAAACTAAAACCCGACTACGACAAAAAAAAATGACGAAACTAAAAGTATGAAACAAGATTTCCAGGATGCTGAAATAAACAAGGTAAAAAGAAAAGCCGTAGTCACACGTTATTAAAGTGTTTCGGTTGTTACCTATAACGTGTGACTGCGGCTTTTCTTTTTACCTTGTTTATTTCAGCATCCTGGAAATCTTGTTTCATACTTTTAGTTTCGTCATTTTTTTTTGTCGTAGTCGGGTTTTAGTTTTTTTTCTTTTTTTTTTACTCTCTCAGCTAACCGTCATTATCAAGCGGAAGGAACGCCCGGGTGTTACCATTGTGCGGACTGCCCGGAGATCACGGTGGACGGAGCTCCGCCGTGTCCTCGTGAGGGCGATCAGAACAACCGTAGGGGTTTAGTAGAGTCGAAGCTTACTGAAGCCATGGGTCGACTGAAACCCGTGGCCCTAGAACGCAAGGCAACTGAAGGAGTCTGCACTCCGCTCTAGAGCGAAAGAAGTAATTTTTTAATTTTTTTATTCCACAGCTATCACACAACGCCGTCTAGTCCCAAGTTAAGCAGATCTTGTGTTATGAGTACTAGACAACTAATAAACATACTTATCTATTTCTAAATACATACATATTATAGATAAATTATACCCAGACACAAAACGAATGATCGTGTTCATCACACAAAATTTGTCCTTGGTGGGAATCGAACCCACGACCTCCGGTATAGCAGTCAGGGCCACTAAGCACTAGACTAACAGGCCAGTCAAAAAGTCATTAGATGTTAACACACCTCAAAAAAAAGCTAACCGTAATTGTAATAATATTAAAGTCCATTACCAGACCACATGGACATCGTCGTCTGCCACGGAAGTTAAAATATAGGCTAATTGAACTATACATCACATGATAATATTTAAAAGATTGAGGTGACTTAAAAAACACACACTCGGCCCCCGGACTTCACGTGTTTGCTATTTACTCAAATAATTTTAGCAAATGTTTACCACGTGCACACATTGGTATTTGCATTTATGTCTCCACCTTGACCTATTTCAGGGTCAGAAACAGCCGAATAACCAACGAAAACCGGACAAAAATTGAACATAATAACGACCAAAATAAAAATCCAGTTTAAAAATCTGCGTATCTAATAATATCTTTTTCCTTTTGGCTATCGTTCAAAATTGAAGAACCCATTAAGAAATGAATGCCAAATACCACGGTTTGTCCAAATGTTTGATATATGAATGATAATGTTGGTATGGTTTACATACGGCGGTAGTCGTATTTGGCGATGCTTTAATTGTTCCATTAGGTTATCTGCTATACGTATACGCACTTGCCCCTGATGACAAAAAGATTTTTTATTTTATTTTGTTTATCAAAAGGATCACTTGCGTGTGGATTCATACAGTATAGGTACACGAAAATAATAAGCCATGTATAAGCACAGTGAAGACACATCAAGTATAATTTACCAAGTTATCTAATAAAAATGAGGATACAAATTGGGTGCATACGCACGATACAAAACAAAAAAGATTACCTTCTAAAAAATAAATAGATAAGATTACAATTCAGACACAACTTTCAGTCAATGATAATGAAGATAAACATACAAACACCTACATTAAGAATATAAGTCCTATATTAAAAGAAACCAAACAACATAATCTACAACAAATAAAATGAAATGTTGTTAATTGACCAGCGCATCGCTGAAGAACAGCAATGCTGGACCAATAACGCATTTTTTTTTTGTTGTGAAATGTTCGTTGTAGTCCGAGTACGGCTGTTAGAGAAAGAAAAACAATTGAGAATTGGTTCAGAAAATTGGAAGATTTGAAAATGATTTTCTACAGGAATATTGTACTCATTTTGGGCCATATCGGGTTATTGTTAATTTATTATTTACATAATATGTCTTTGTCATCAAAATCAACGAGGTTTATTGCGAGAAAGTTTATAATAGTGATTGTGGCCCTAGAACGCAAAGAGCTACTGAAGGATACAGAGGAGTTATAGTCAGTAAAAGTCTTCTCTACACTCTTTTGCTTCACCACAGAGTGGAGGCAAAATACTTCTAATTTGATAATTTCGCACTTCGAAAGAAAAAAAAGGTGGTAACGATATGGATGCTTAAACGATCAGAAGTTGTCTTAACTAAATGATAGGTGCTATTAAATCGGATACTTGAAAGAGAAAGGGAATGAGTGATACATGTGCATCTGCCTTATCTAGCATGCAAACGAAGCGTGGTACACGCACATGGTAGGCTAATTAACTATTAATTAGCGTATGATGTTGATTATGTCGTGATTTGTTATGGAAACTGTTTTCATGATAAATGGAAATGTATTCTGTTGCTCTGTAATCTTTATTTTAATGCTCGTTTATTAAAATATGTTTTTCGTCTATGTGTTTGAAAAATCAGTTATAATGTTCAGATGCTTTTGTTAATTATATTTAAACTCTTACATTTACCTATTCCACTCCTTAACTGTGACATAAGATAATTCGTATTTCATTTGTCGAGTTACACAGTTCTGTTATAACATAACAAACATATAACTCTGTTAATCTTAGTTTAAAATGGATCAATTTAACATTCGAGAAGTCCTAGACAGACTCGTCAATAAAACTCATTTGCATATTACCACAATTCTCTCTCTTCAATCAAAATTCCAGTTTGAACCAGTAATCGCCACAATCATGTTAAAACTATCATGGTCAACGGATTAGATGCTACCTCCAAACATACACGCTTACGTTAAAAATAATGCTTATACGGAGTAATCCTCTTAATGAATTTCCTTTCAATATCGTAAATTGACTGCATTGTACGACATCGTCTGCTTCGTCTTTAGCAACTACGTTTATTTCATTGTCCATTAATCACGAAACCTTGCTTTTAAAGCTAGAACATTATGGGCTAGGTAAACTTGCACTCAGCTTGGTAAAATCTTATTTAATTGATAGGCAACAGCAAGTTCAGATAAACGGTGTCAATTCTCCGGGTTTGAAAGTCAAAATGGGTGTACCACAAGGCTCAATATTGGGTCCTTTCCTCTTTTTAGTATACATAAATGATCTACCACATCTATTAAAAAAACAACCACATATTGTATTGTTTGCTGACGATACGTCGTTAATTTTTAAGATCAATAGACGTTCCACAAACCTTGATGACGTAAACAATGCTCTACAGCAAGTCCAAAACTGGTTTACTGTTAATAATTTAGTATTAAATGGAAAAAAAACTAAGTGCATAAGATTTGCGTTACCGAATGTTAAAAGTAATTACTCCGACATAGTATTGAACAAGGAGAAACTCGAATTCGTCGAAGATACGGTTTTCCTAGGGATCACGCTTGACTCGAGGCTACAATGGGGTCCTCATTTAACATCTCTGGCAGGTCGGCTTAGTTCGGCAGCATATGCTGTCAGAAAAATCCGTCAATTTACTGATGTAGATACTGCGCGACTAGTTTATTTTAGTTACTTTCATAGTATCATGTCTTACGGTATTTTGCTATGGGGACGGGCTGCAGACATAGAGTCTATTTTTATTCTGCAGAAGAGAGCTATCAGAGCCATATATAATCTTCGTAGACGCGATTCTCTTAGAGAACTATTTAAGGAAATAAACATCCTGACGGTCCCTTGTCAATACATTTATGAAAACATTATGTATGTTCGGAAAAATATTCATCTTTTTACTAAGATAAGTGACAGGCACAATTTTTATACTAGGAATAGGAACAAATTAGATCAACCTCGATTCAGATTGGCAAAAGTACATAGTTCTTTTATGGGGTACTGTGTAAAATTTTATAATAAAATACCAGTTGAGATTCTACAACTAAATGAGTCCAAATTTAAAACATGCATTAAACGCACACTATGTAGACAAGCGTATTATAAACTGGAAGATTATATCCTTGACAAAAACGCTTGGCTAAATGCCGGTTCTGCTCCACAGCCACAGCCTTCAAATTAAGTTTTGTTTTTTTTTTTTTTTAAATATATATGTTTCTAATTATTGGAAGAGATACTTACTATTCCCCTTTTTGTTTTGTTGTTTTCGAAATCTTTCTTATTTTATTTTATTTGTTTATTTCAATAGAGCTTATGATAATTTATTACCTTTTGCATTTGGAAACAATAGTATTGTATAATGTAGAAGCACTTTTTTTTTTTCAAGTTTTGTGAATGTGAAGTACCATGGAGCATTTTTATTAGGTTACAACTTGTTTGACATTACGAGCATGGCAGGTGAGAGTTTGTCATGCTCACTCAAATGTCTCGCTGATGGTGGCACGTGTTATTGGGTCATTCAGTTCCCTTCAAAATGGTTGAGCTGAGTGAGGCTGATGCACGCGTCATGCTCGTGAACGGGTGCCGTCGGTTGAGACTGGTCATCTCTTAGCTGCCAGTGGCTTAATTCAATTTCTATCTTTTTAATTAGTTTTTATTCTTATTTATCTACATTGTGCTCACATATTAGAAGCGACATGAAATATGTAACCAAGATTTATGTAACTCATAATATGATTTAAAAGAGTGTCCATGGAGTTTCTTGCACGTTCTTCTCCATAGAGATCTACGCTTTGGAACGTGCAATATAACTTCACTTGTTTTTTTTTGACTGACTGACATTTTGACAATTCAAAAGTGCCTGTAATTGGTCTATTTGAAATAAACGTTTCATTCTGAAAAATACACAGATTTCATACCAATTCATGCCCATAGTGGACATTGTCCACCAAAATTATATGGCTGAATAATTTTCGTTACTGATGTTTATTTTTTTCCGCTTGTTCCAGGGCATAACATGGGGAAAAGCATTCCTGATCTCAGCGGACAACAAAGCAGCTTTACCTTACCTATCCACCAGGGAATGCCAACTTGGCGGTTACATTACTCACACAGTCAACTTCCACCCACGCCCCATCCTATTCTCCTCACCATCAAGCTCCGCTCCTAGTACTTCAGAGAAGAAGGACGCTCTCCTCTACATAGCTGTCCCCGAAAACCGGCATTGGCTGGGAGCAGCTCCTTTACCAGATATAGCTAAGCAAATTCTAGAATGCAAAGGACAGTCTGGTCCGAACGCAGAATACCTTTTAAGATTAGCAGACTTTATGAGAGACGAAATACCCGAAGCCTTAGACGAACATCTGTTTTCGTTAGAAAGGTTGGTTAGGAAATTCGCTTCTGACATGAAGATTTGTTTGAGAACATTGATGGGTGAACAGCCACGAGAAGAAGAGAAGGCTGAAGTGAAAGCGGTCGTGCCTAGCTTCCAGTTCGCATCTAGAGTACCAGAGAAGAAACTACGTTGTGTCAATATGTGATAATGTGAGTTGTATAGGCGAAAGACAGTCTCGATAGATATAAGAACGCCTTTTTGTCGTTGTTCAAACGTTTGACTGAGGTGAATAGTTGTAACCATTATTTGGTCAAAATTACTCGATAATGTGCAGCAGTTTTTTGTGTTTTAGATGTATCAAACGATCGGCCTAACTTTGCGCTTCGTATTATAATACTCTTATAGAAATTTTGCTATAAATATTTATAGAGAAGCGAAAATTTGACATTCTAAATGTTATATCAAGTTTTTTTTTTGTACTTTTGACAATATTATTGACAGACATCAATTGACTATGATCGTCATAACTATTTGTCTTAATGTAATAACCAAATCGGGTATTAGCTAGGTAGCAATGAAATTGACATTTTGCATGTGATATAATTAATCGTTTTCGCAAAGAAATATAAAATTTTGCAAAGAAATGTTTATATGGTTAAAAACCTGTTTAAAAAAAAGGTTTGTTATTAAGCGCGTGTTAAATTAAAATCTTGGCTGCTTCAGTAATTTGTATATTTTGTAAAAAAAAAAGAAAACAGTTCCATTATCATTTGACTTTGCAACATTTATTTATTTATACAAAAATTGCTGGAAATGTTATAATTATGTTAAGTGAATTTTTTATTAACGTTGACATAAAAGTTGAAAGAGACTACTTATGATGATACCGCATAACCATCGTTTCCTGCCACAATACAGCGTCTGGGGACTATTTGACTTTATATGAACACATGTCAAAACAAATGAGCGGATGTAGGTACTAATTTATTTATAGACTTCTAAACCGAAGTCCATTTATCGACTTTCAAATCGAAGTCCATAGTTAATTATTTTTTGCTGCATTTTTAACTTAGTATAACGCTGGACGTTACGGATGAAAATACAGTTTTTATATGAGATAATGTATAAAATAATTATCGATCGAATAATGTAATCGAATCTAAAGTGAACATTGAAAATGGTTTTGACATATCTTTAATCTACAAATAAGACCTTGTTTTACGTGTTTCTAAAACTGATATAATTATTTGACATAAAATATTATTTCTGTTCTTATTTTTGTCACTCAATTAGAATACCAATATTATTATAGATTTGGCAGCGTAATCACTTAACTACGCCTATTTGTATGTCATGTAATATTCTAATTATTAAATATAACATCTTTTTTAATTTAAGAACTTTAATTCGTAAGAAAGTTTAAACTACGACGCACAAACAAAACCAAAACCAAATAATTAATTTTAATAAATAAGTATTATCTACGAATCTAGATTGTTTAAGTATATTTTTGTGATTAAAAAAATATTTTCGTTTTATATAATTTTTAAGGGATAATTACTTTAAGTTACTATCTATGTTGAAGTTATTTAAATATAAATTTAAAATCAATTTTGTTTTTACTAAAAATGTTTAATTTCGCTAGAATCCTAAAGACTATTGTGATAAGTAAAAATAAAATTTGTAAAATCATAATTCAAACAAAAATTGTGAACGTTCAATTAGCATAATTTTTGTATGAACATTTCTATGTTAATTTAAGGCGATGCCATAATGTACTGACAAAAATAAAATTATGTATGACTAAAATCAACACCTTTTATTGCAAACCCTTTATAAAATGAGGAAGGAATACGACTTTTTAGTGAATATCACAAAAGAGAAGAAAATCAATCTTTAAAGACAGTCGTTTAATCTATCTTTTCAAAGAAAAACGTAGCTTTGTACATTGTATTTTGATTAGGATAGATAAGATCCCATTCTTTTAATTAAAAAAATATATAAATAAATAAATATTCTTTAAGCAGCTCTTTTTACATCTTATTGGTACATTCATATTCAGATATAGTATTTAATAACTTTAATGAATTGAGACTTAAGTTTGAGAACTAAAGTAAAAAAAAAGGTTACGAGACCGAGGGAAGCGAGCTTGAAAATCTTTGCACCTCGAGGTCTGACCGTCAAATTGACCGCCCTTATTGCGACCGTGAGACAGACAGCAATGACGGGTTAACGAACCACGCCGCAATGTACAGCTATTTGAAGTGTGGTGAAATGCTTTATTCCTGAATGCTGCCTAATGGTAATCCATGTGGAACTGTGGACTGGGAATATTTCGCTCGTCTCGGATAAGCTAATTTAGACTTGAAGATATGAGAACTCTTTTTAGAGTGCGGTTATACCTACGAAATCTAGTAAGGCTGAATTAAGCTCACTGATTGGTCTTAAAATAATCACGCCTAAAAAAACACTAAAGGAGCTCTTTTGTAAGACTTCGATGAGTTTGTTCAGTAAACAGTCATCGCCTTAACGACTGGAGCTGCCATCTACCTCACAGCGATTGGTCGCCCACGCATGCCATCGACCAATCACCACCGAGCTACGCATCAACGCGGCAACGTCTTCTTCCAAAATCACCCTTTTTTTGTGAAAAATCACCATCCATCTTTGCATCGCACGCACTATATCATATACATTTTCATCCATTATTTCATGTAATACTCGCAATATATTCAAAGTTGAAAGCAATTCCTGGTGTCGCCTATCATTTCAAGCAACCTTCAGTCTCCTAACACGCAGCAGAGCTGAAATCGAAACAGAGATCAAAATCTATAGGTACCTACATCACATAGTACAATGGAGTATAGTCTTATCCTTTGTAACAATAAGCAGTACTGGATCAAAACAGAGCGGGGTCTGTAGCAACCTACCAAGAGACTTATCTACTAGATGGTTGCGGCGATTTGTTTCCTGCGAATAGTTGGTAATAGCATGTTTGATAGCAGTGGCCAATACGAATAATTGCCTAACCGTTAGAACTTGACAATATTCATAGAGGTGGGATAAAGTCTTGGCTTGAAACAGCACACCTTAAGTACGGCTCTCTGTGCGCGTTCTATCTGAATACAGTGAGATTTTGCTGCACCACCCCAGGAAGAGATACTGAATCTTTGTAAAATGGTTAGGTAGGTAAGAATTAAAATTCTTTTTTCATTATGGTAAAGGTATCCTATCTTGCATTATTATCAGGGGTCGGAATTAGGTAGAGTTATTTATTTATTTAAACTTCATGTACAGTAGTGGTACATAGGCGGACCAGTTTATAGTTATTCATGTACTTGCATCGAAATGTCGATATTAATATGGATTTCTAAAGAAAAATCCCGTGTGGCCAACCATATTACTTACAAATAAATAATAATAAAAACCTCAGAGATAGATAAGACAAATAAAATAAAGATAATTATCGTACAATTTTTATTACTAGCAGGAAGAATTTTTTTCTGTTATAGGTACATATTTCTGTTAATGTCATAAAAAAATCTGCTCTTTAAAATTAATCTTGGGATTTGAGGCATATCCACTTTATTCTTTCGCTGTATGAAATCAGTGAAGTCAAAGACATTAAATATATAGTTATCTCTTTAAATCTCTTTGGTGTAAGTACATGTTTAACTCTACCTAATTTCGACCTCTCATTATTACGTCCAAGTAGGGCCTACTAACGCGCGAGATTCGTAGCATTTTCTACTCTAGCTAGCTACGCAGCTAGTCGAGCACTGACCATTTTAAACTTACATTACTACCTTGGTACTATTAAACATATGCCTTAGTACAATATATAGCAATCAGTCGCACTTGCATAATACATTGCAGAAAATAGATCTTGTAAGCTCTTACATAAAACAACTTTAGAAGTGCTGCCCTCTATGAATATTTGTGATAACTAGTATAACTGAAACTGTTTAACCCAACGTAGAAGTATGACTTACTGTTGTTAGATGGCGCTGTTTAACAAAAACACGGTTTAATAATAAAAACCTGTGTGATTGGGAAAAAATTTATTTCGCTACAAAAAGGGCATTGCTTAAAACTGTCCCCACCCACCAACAGATATGAAACAGATGTCATCCGAAGCGTCTAAAATTGTTGAAAAGATTTTTTTTTTATTAAGGCGACATACCTCATAAGTATGGGGTATGTGGTTTAGATTTTATAATAGTAGATTATGTGACTAGGGGATAAAGCAGTGTCTTTAAGTCGCGGGCGGCATGTTGAATTCCGAACGAAACGAAGGTTTCTAATTTTAATCCCGAACGACAGTGAGGGATTTATATTATTAACTCCCGAGCATTGCGAGGGAGTTAATAAAGAAACCTGAGTGAAGTGAGAAATTCAAGCCACCCAAGATAAAGACAGCTTTATCCCCGTGTTGGATACTCTACTTTTTACACCATCTGTGAGATAATTAAAAGACAATTTCGTAAAACAAATCAAATATTAGAGAAATATAAGTATTACGTACAAGTTAATCTTAGATAACTATCACTCAACATGTTTTGAGATTTGAAACAAACAAAATTCACTACTCTAAGATTCTATAGTTTCAATTTTCTATATTGCTCCCGCTTTTTCATTACTTTTTTTTCGAACTTCGTCAGTAACCACGACCACGTTTTATTCTGTTTTTTTTTTGTTAGTGGCCAGTTTGAATTTTGAATAAACTTGTTTGATGCACGTACATTTTAGTTCACTTAATGTTGACGATTTTTGACGTTCCAAATTCAAATCTCATTATTGCCTAGGGATCGCCCATACTGCATTATCTCCCTAGGGACAGAATGACTTGCTCTAAGTGATGGTTGTATGACATATAAACGGGCATTATCGAGCAGGTGGTGTAATAGTAGATTATGTGACTAGGGGATAAAGCAGTGTCTTTAAGTCGCGGGCGGCATGTTGAATTCCGAACGAAACGAAGGTTACTAAGTTTAATCCCGAACGTCAGTGAGGGATTTATATAATTAGCTCCCGAGCACTGCGAGGGAGTTAATAAAGAAAGCTGAGTGAAGTGAGGAATTCAAGTCGCCCAAGACAAAGACAGCTTTATCCCCGTGTTGGATACTCTACTTTTTACACCATCTGTGAGATAATTAAAAGACAATTTAGTAAAACAAATCATATAATAAAGAAATATAAGTATTATTTACGAGTTAATCTTAACTATTAAGTACTCAAAATGTTTTGAGATTTGAAACAAACAAAATTTACTACTCAAAGATTCTATAGTTTCAATTTTCTATAACGCTCCCGCTTGTTCATTACTTTTTTTATTCTGTTTTTTTTTTTTGTTAGTGGCCAGTATGAAATTTGAATAAACTTGTTTGATGCACTACATTTTAATTCACATAATGCTGACGGTTTTTTACGTTCCAAATTCAAATCTCATTATTCCCTAGGGATCGCCCATACTACATTATCTCCCTAGGGACATAAGGACTTGCTTTAAGTGATGGTTGTATGACGTATAAAAGGGCATTATCGAGCTGGTGTAAAATTTTTATTTTTATTTTAACCTAACCTAACCCAAGTGTTTTAGATATTAAATATACTCATAACATAGTACTGTCATACATTTTGGAATGCGGCTCGGCGAGCCCTGTACGATTCATAAAAATATTTGACAAAGGGCAAACAGTTTTATTGCGTAAAACTGTCCCCAAAAATGACGCCTGAGATCTGTTGGTACCCACCAACATATCTGAAACAAGTGTCATTCTTGAATTCTTTTTTATTACGGCGACATACCTCAAGCGTATGGGGTTTAGGTTTTATAAAATATTATATTAATATTAATAAAAATATTTTTAAATTATTATTTTTATTTTAACTTAATTTAGGTTAGGCACATAATATCAATTATATGGTACATGGGGTTACGGATACACATTGATTTTAATGCTTGATCATATTGTAATAGATGTCTTTGTATGGAAAAATTAACACATTATTTTCTATAAGTTTTTTTTTAAATTAAATAAAACCCCCATCATATATTTTAACGACCAAATCAGTTGTTTTGTCAGTTGTGGATAGGAATGAACAAACTGAAATGTATCCCATGTCTATTGGAGGATGGGAACGGTGGCCATACGTAATCTGGCATCCTCCTTTAAGTGATATAAACAATTTACGAGTTTTCATGTTCTTATTTAATTTATAGGTGTAAGGTATAGTGTGTACTTTAATTAATGAAAATACAGAAAATACATTCGCACTATAAAATCTTTATTTCATTATAATTCTTACAACTTCGATTTGACCCACACATAATCCATCAAATATACATACAAGGAGTGCCAAATATAAGATACTACAAGTACAACGATATTCAATTATTTTATTCAAGGCACATCGACATTCAAATAATAATTGATTATATATAAATAAATGAATTCAATTAAATTATAAATACCAATAACGGTGATGTCATTAATAAAATTATAAGCAGCTAATAAATATTTATATCTAATAATTATTATAATTTTTCCACTTCATTCATAAAAAAAACTTTTACGGCTTCCACTAATAAAAAAGATATTTGTGACAATTATCAACTCATTTTATTAAACTTAATTACTTTTCTCATTACACAAAAATGAGAAAAAAAAACCTATCTACTATTTACAAAATAATCTCATAATAATTTCTCGCTAATTGGTTACACATTTCTATAATTAGGTACAGCAATAGCATAATTAAGTACGAAAAAGATTTGGTGGTGAAATGCATCCTCTGCACAGACAAAAAATAAATAGTCTGTGGTCTTTAAAAACTAAAAGTTGGAATGGGAAATTCCCATAGACTTCATTAACTGCGGACTTACTAGGAAATATTCTTAAACATAAAATACTACAAAGTGTAGTCTGTCAAAAAATACCTATAATAACTTGATGTAACAGCCATAATATTTTGTGAAAAATCTTAAAATACTTATAAAAATCCTAAAAGAAACATGAATAAAAGCGCCTCGGTTCTTTTGGAAAAGACTAGATGCTAACAAAAAAATAGTGCGTCATGTAACATCTCTCTTCATAAAAAATGCTCTAAAACTTCACAATAATTATTTATTTTATAAAAAAAAAAACACATAAACTTTGGTACTAGGATATTTACATTTGACCCCAAAGGGAAATATATGTCTAAAAATATTTACACGAAATATTATGCAATACTTTGTTTCGCATTTAGTGTAAAACCTATAAATAAATATCTAAACTAAATACATAGGTAGGTAAATTAATAATTACTAATTATTTTAAAAAGAAAATTGTAGGTACAGTACTCGTCAAACTTAATATCTGCTGTGAAGTTGATTCTGTCTCTATGCATGCGTAGTATCGCACGCTTTACCCGCTGTCAGGTTAATCTGCTACTGCGCAATGACTCGCCTCGTGTTCAGAGCTGTCATTAAGTTTGAAAGTACTATACGGTATACAGTTCGGATTTTGAGTATGTGTAAAGACAACCTAAGCCGGGATTAACTTCATGTACCTATACTGTAGACGCATGTATTGCAGACTTTGTTCACTTTTACTACAGTGTCAACTCTTGCACTATTGTGTCTGATTTATTCTCAAATTCAGATAAAACACTGCTTCATTCGTCTGCACTTGTTTCATCAAGGGCCTCGATCTGTTTTGGACGTGTATCAAAATCCTATTGTTATTTATCTACTAGATAAATCCGTGGAAACGTCCAAAATTAACCCAAAAAGGACCATGATAGTTTCTTTAGTAATATACTCTCGTCAAACAATCTCAAATTCATTGTAAAATATACCTATACTTTATCATATACAACACGATTCTCATTGGTGGGTTCAATATTAAGTCCAACTACATCAGATATTTCATACGGGGTATCAAACATTTTGTTCTTGCCTATTTATACCTCCTTCCCAGTTTTCGAGTAACAGTCCCAATGTTCTACTCGCTCAGTCTATACCGGTAATTACAAATTATCTTGGTACGTTAAGATCACCTTTAACCAAAGTAGACAATCGACAGAATTGGTATTTTAATATATTTTTTAACTACTCTATCCAATTTGGGACAGTTGAAATGTCCAAAAAGTGGTAAACTTGCCGTTTTACTTCTTCGAAAGGCTTTCGAAGAAGATAAATTAGATTTATTAATCATTTTCTACACGGGTAAACTTACTCGTAACTAATACTTTTCACTTTAGCTATCGTCACAGTCACAATTCAAGATCTACTTGATGAAGGGAAAGTCACTGTCACTCTCGTCTCCTGAACCATCGTAGCTGGATGGTGGGGTGTCTAGCTGCGGTAGACCGAGGTCCAGGTACTCCTGGTTAGCGGTGACTGTGAGGATCTTGTCCAAGTCTTCTACCAGCTCTGTGAAAGAGGGTCTGTCTCCCGGAGAGAAAGACCAGCACTCGCGCATCAGCATGTATCTAGGGAGAAAAGAATTCGTTTATTAGATTATTCTGCTAGTCCGATTAGCTTGACATTACTAAAAAAAATTCCCAGATAAGTCCCCTGGATAACCGATAAAGTTATACACGACTTGGGGCCACAAAGTGACATTCCATCAGCCATAACGACTGTCAACCAATCGTTTGACTACTAGGTGGAGAGAGAAAGGACTAAAACCCATCTGTGTTCCTTCAGTTGTCCTTTGCGTTCTAAGGTCACAATGTTTTTTTTTTAATAATCCCGTAATACGATAGTAGGTACAGGTTAATCACGTACGTTTTGGATTTCGTCAGTCTTAATCGCTGATCGAATTTATGCCATGGATCGTGGCCAATCTCAGTCGAGGCTAGCCAATATCGGTGAGATTCTATTGCAATTTACACAGTGTACAGTGACTGATCCTGGTGGTATCATCAAGATCTTCAAGAATAAGTCTCCTAATCTCCTCTATAAGTAACGTAAGTATTGACTTACATTTCAAGACTACAGCAAGGCGGCTTCTCCATCCGATGTCCCGCGCTGAGGTGCTGGTACATGTACTGTCCCGGGACAGTGGGGTACGGCGTCCCTCCTAGCGTCATGATCTCCCACAGGAGGACACCGAAGGACCAGCTGAAATAAAAAATGTTTCTATTAGCGTTTAGATGTACCTAGTAAAAAAAAATTGTAACTTAGGTAGCAAACAAGCCTCTTCATTATAAAATGAGGCCCTGTTTTTGGCTATGGCTTGGGCATCATGTCTCTTCCGGTCTACTTCTCAGAGGAGCTTTCATAGATAATGTCTTAAAGTTAATGCAAAAGGTGGTCGTTATAAAGAAAGACCTTAACAATCAGCCTAAGGGCTCCCACACAAAACTGCGATGCGATGCGATACGGCGCTGAATAGTTGCGATGTGATTTCGTGCAGTAAAGCATTAGTTCAGGTAACCATACAATGTGCGATGCGAATCAATTCGATAGTTCTTGTGTTGCATCTTGCGAACTCGTAGATTTTTACGAAGCGACATCGCATCGCCGTTTTGTGTTTGGACCCTAAAGTTTATAAGAACACACGACCTAAGGTTATCTGCCTTTAGAATGAAAGTAATGTGTTTTTCATATTCAAATACACTTATGTTAATATTCAGCCTGCTTTTTAGTCCTTACATATCGAATAATATGCAAATGCATAATCAACCTTATAATGTTCCCACCGCTAGGACTCAGGCCTCCTTTCTAGAAAAGGTGAGCCATGCCGTGAGGTGAGGTAATCAACGTAGGTGGATGTCACAAGTCTTTGAATGTTTGCTTCTAGGATATGTCGGTTTCTTCATGATATATCCTTTACCGTTTTGAGATTGGTGAGCTCGAAGTCGGGGCTATTACTACTGGATCATCACCGGTCACAGTCATGTATGACATATCGAATATTTCAAAGTATTTCAACTTACACATCAGTCTGCGTAGTAAACACTTTATGGTATAGCGACTCCGGGGCCATCCACCGCACAGGCAGCCGCCCTTCCGTCTTCTTCCTATAGTAGTCGTTACTGTGGACGTCCTTGGCCAGGCCGAAGTCTGCTATCTTGAGGATGCAGTCGTCGGAGACCAGGACGTTCCGGGCTGCTAAATCACGATGGATGCACTGTGAAGAGATGAGAATATGATCAGAGGTGGTAACTTTTTGGAAGAGATTGTTGCTAAGGAAGAATCTTTTTCGTTTAGAAAAGGTGAAAGTAATAAATAATAACTATATCTTACCCGTCTCGACGCCAAATATTCCATTCCTCTGGCAACTTGATATGAGAATGAAACTAGATCTTTTTGTGTGAGCGTTTTCTTTTCTTTTAATTCTTCTGTGGGTGACTCGTATCTAAAAGAAACGAGAGATTTTTTATAGAAGTGCTTATAAAATTGCTAACATATAATTAGTATGTTAGTACATAAGTTAGTTGTGATGCAAATATTTTATGAGACCAATAAATAATAATGCTTCTTTAAGCAGGGGATGATTCGATCCAGCCTGTCTCTTGCTGTCCTCCTCCGCTTAGTTTTTAGTTTAGCTTTAGATTTTTCTATATCCTGGCTAGAGGCTTTCATTTTACTAAGGTCGCCACAACAAGTCTAGTTAAGCTTTATTTTTTTGATTTGCAAAAAGTCACTCATGAGAAAAACAAAGCAACGATTTAAAGATTTCTAGAGATATAAGTGAACCACTAACATCATAACAATAAATTCAACATGCTCTTTTAAATTGATTCATTGTATTTTAAAATTTAGATTGATTGTAAAATTTATTGATTGATTGATTAAAACATCTCTATCAATAATCTTTTATAAAAGTAGTGTAAAAATAATTCATGTAGGTAACCTCACCTGTTCCCAGGTCTGTGATTTCTCAGGAACTCCCTCAGGTTTCCGTTGGGAGCGTATTCAACGATGACGTAAAGTGGTCCATCCTGCGTGCAACATCCGAGCAAGTTGATGATGTTGACGTGCTTGCCGATCATCTTCATCATCTCCATCTCCGAGACTAACGCCATCATCTCCGCGTCCGTATGGCCCTCTAGAAAGGTAAGTTGAAGTTTTGGATAAGTTAAAAAGAACCATACAATTTTAGGATATATACAATTTTAGGTATAAAAATACTGCTTTGATGGATGTTTTGCTAAGTTATCCTTCTGAAAGGCACATATCACAAAAACCAATATTTCAAGCGAAAAGATAGCGTGGTCCAATCAAATCTCCTATTAATATTGCTCTTTTAACACTATATCCCAAAATGCAAGTTATTAATTCAACGATTTTTTTTTTTTCAATTGTTTTTTTTATCCCATCAAACTTCATAAAATGATATTCTTATAAACTAATACATTCAAAACTCATTACACTACATTAATTTTACAGTCAGCAATCTCACCTTTCAACATCTTAACAGCCACCACCGACTGCATACCCGGCTTCAGTATCCCCACACACTCAGCCTTCACGACCTTGCCAAATTCTCCTTCTCCTAGTATCTTGCCCAAGCACAGTGATTCCCTCGGGACCTCCCAGTCGATGTCCATGGGCAGCTCGTACTCCGACATCATCATCGAATCGTTGGTCGTGTTTTGGACTTGCGATAGCTTTTGTTTTTCGATTTTGACTACTGGCATCAACTGTGGAATTGTGAAATTGATTAGTTAAACGACTGATATAAAAAAATCAAATCAAATACAGCCTAAATCTGAATCAGTGCACTTAGAGAACCAATTATTTATATAAACAGTGAAAAATTTTTAAAAAGCTTTCGCTAAATTGCATGTGTGTTCATTAAGACAGATTTATAGAATACCTACTCATTGATCATTGTTATTTTGGTGTTCAATATTTTGTACAACCGACTGGTGAAAATAACATTGTGCAAATATTTAACAATTACGGTTCCTTTCAAAGTTTCGGATACGATAAATATGGCAAGAAGATATATCGTGTTTTACAATTAACGGCGATAAATTCCAGATCTTTTTAAACAATCTGAAATTTTGTAAAATTTATGATCCTAAATTATTAAATGGATTTGCCTGGTAACTTACCAAGCCTTCACCCGTAGCAGCAGGGGACCCATTCATTTGAGGCTTCTCCACGGTGACCTTCTTCGTCCAATGCGTCACTATCACTGCCCTTGCCGTTTCGATCGCCAACTGCTTCTGTTCCTTCTCTCTCTTCAACTTCTTGCATATCATCACCACAATAATGGCCGCTACAAAGAACATTGCTCCGAGGACCACGGTTAGGATGTTTATGAGGAGAGTGTGCTTTCCATGGTCTTGTGCTTCTTGAATTGGTGGAGCTGCTGAAATTTATTGATGTCATTACGATGTACGATGGATAAACATACATTCTTCCTAATGTATTTAGATATTTGTTAATCAATCACACCTCAATGGCGAAATGGATTTGGATTGTGCAATACTTTTATATTTGTGTATTTTGTACCTACGTTTCCTTAGGATAAAAAACCACTATATGCGGGTAAAGCTCCAAGAAAACGCTAATATAGTACCTACCTTAATTTAGTGTGTATGCATTTTGGTTTTACAGCTAAAACCGTAGTCAGCATACGTAAAGTAATCACTTCTACCTCTACTACAACTATATGAAGATAATGACTTTTTTTCCCTTAAGTTTTAACATTGATTTAGTCTTTCTACAACCTGTATTTTTTGTTTCGAGATCGGCTCGGTCGATATTTGAAGCCTCGACTATTGAGACACAAATGATATTATATGATCTATCGTTCGAGATTTTCTTTGGAGTGAAATGCTCTCAAATTATTAATTTCGGGTATACGTTTCGGTCATACTACACGTTTGCTATTTTTATGCAACACTTACATATGATGTTTAGCGTTTGTCTTAATACTTATAATATGCTTTCTCTAATACTCATCTAAAACTTTAGTTTTATTTTAACTTTGATGATGTTACTTACATTCCAACACAGTCAAGTATCCTTTAGCCGTGGTGTTGCCCAAACTGTTGAGGGCTACACAAACATACCAGCCTTCATCTTCCTTGGTTACATTGTATATCGTTAGTTGTTCGGGTTTGTCTTCTGGGTTTTCGCTCTGAAATTAGTAGGTTGGATAAGTAAACATGCCTGTATTGTCTGGTTTATTAGATGGTCACACGATAGTTAATAATTTTTCACAAACACTAGGCGACACTATAGTGAACAAATTAATAAACGAAGTTATTGATTAGCGCTCAGAGTTATGCTTAATATGTCTGCGTTCATTTGGGTAGGTTCTAGTGTTAGTGAAAAATTACATTAAGGAATAGGATAAAAACCCATGCTGTATCTTTGTACAAAGAAAAATAAGTACCATGGCTTGTGAAAGCATTAATGTTAAATTAAAAATTAAATATTTCAATCATATTGCAGTAACAATAAAATGTTTAGAAACCTATAATATGACTGCATTTATAACTGGTATAAAATCATGCATTAAATTAGACCAGAAAAGCATGAAAATACATTATTTTTTCTATCCATATTAGGACTAAAAGTAACTACAGTAAGCAAATGAGATCCAAGTAGTTTAGTTGATTTGGTATATACTTTTGTCGATTCACCAACTCTTTCTATATACAACTACATTTTTACTAGTAACTTAATTCTAAACAAACATGCACAACACCATGCGTTAGTGACAATGCCCTCACCACAACCACTTTGTTCTCACTGTAGATCACAATAGTCTCCTTCACGGACGCATCATTGGGATCGACGGTGTAGTTGTAAACGTACTCGTCCTTTGTAAAATACATCCAGAATACTGACGGATGTAAATCAGTCAAAAACTGACAGCTGAATTTAGCCGTGTCCCCAACCACGACCGTCTGGTTTTCAGCTCCCCGAGTCAGTACTGGTTTTGCGTAAAGACGCTCTATAAAGAAATTGCGAGGTTAGGTTTTATGTTCTCATGTTCATTATCATTGGTCGACTTGTCGGAGGCACTGCCGTCATTTAGTTCGTCTCCTTGGAGTTGTGTAAAAGATACATAATTTTATTTAGTTGGCGTTTTACACTATGTTTCAGTTTTAGGTGATCAAAAAGCGTCCTTATCATCTATGTGATCTAAATTAAGAACACATTCCACTGAAATTCTTTCCCTCTACAAAACAATGAACCAAAATAACAATGTTTGAATCAAGCAACACTTCGATCCAAACTATCAGTGGAATGTCAGTTGTTCTTTTAGACGTTTTACGGTTTATATTTGTATTGAATCAAATAGCTGGCGAGCTTAAAACGCCTTTCGTTTAAACCAGACTAAATGTTAGCAATGTGAACTTTGCTAAGATTCAACACATTCTTTAAATTCTTACTCTTATCGTGTTACTAAAGTACATTATTCTGGAAATGGATAAAAAAACACGAGTTAAAGTTATTACAACATCAACCGCCACCAAAGTTAAGACCTTCACCAGTTATTAAACCGCCTTAGACTTATACTTATAATTAAAATTACATGTGCGACATATACTCCAACCCTGTAGTGAAACTTGTTTTAAATCTAGCTATGATTACCAGATAAATTACTACCCAAAAATTTAAAGATACAATTGAATATTATAAGCAAAATAACATAGAAGAAGATGACCGTCAAACCGTTGATTATAATAGTGCCAAAGATATAAAACCTTCCTGAAAAAGCAGTGATCCAACACCAAATGATCAGTGAATTTGGACCAACACCGTGAAAAAGGGAATTTATTGAACCTCTATAGTATCTCCGGTCGGAATTGGCATATCACTAGGTCCGACTTCGGCATTTTTCACGGAATAGTTGTATGGCCTGACCCAGTACAGATAAGGTTCCAAGTCAGAGACAGGTGGACAGGACAGAGTAACTGTGTCGTTCACCAGGATTGTGATGTTACCAGGATAACCCTCCTTTATGTACGGCTTCGATGGGTAGCGTTCTATAAGAGATAACCCATTGTAGAACTTCTAAATAGTGAAGAACTGATTTCGAAAATTAGAGTTACGATCGTAAAACGCTAAAAACATTTCACAGAAAGGAACATACACTTTGAAAAACAACATCACACGTATGCGAACCTGATTTTAAAAGATTCCTTGCATGAATCATTTTGTAAAAAAAGTCTCATAAAGTCCTAACAACTTATACTAAAACATACCTTGAATATGGAGAACACTCGTATGTTCTATGCAGCCAAGTATATTACAGACAACACAGGTGTAATTTCCGTTGTCAGCTTTCGTAAGTTCGTCCAATGCCATAGACCATTTTCCATAAGATGGTTGGAAGAAAACCCGAGATATCGGCGTACTTCTGTTTTTGTACCAAGTTATGTTTGGAGTTGGATTCCCTGCAAATGTTTTACGATGTAGTAAACATGGTTCTGGCTATTTCTGTGCAAGCTGTATTTAAGTTAGTAGAGTAGAATAGAACAGACTGTTTGGGGACGATGACAACTGTTTACAATATGTCAAGCTTGTTATTATATTATTTCACATACTATTTTGAAGTTTAAAGTGTAAAAAATATTGAAGGAAAAATTTAATATCTAGTAATTACGATGAACGTGAATTTCTATAATATTTAAAAAAAAAGATATATTTTAAAATTTCTGAATGACTTCATTCAAAATATGAAATACTTACAGCTCCAGAAATAAAGAAAACTAATAAAACAACACGATCCTAAAATATCCACTAATAAAAATATTTATTACCTTCAGCCGCGCATCTCAGTCTTATGGAATTCCCTGCAGGTTTCATGTCCATCTTGTACATTTTAGTGGGATGCTTAAACCTTGGAGGGAAGTATTCTTGCTTTTCGTCTACATGCCCATAATTTGGATGATCTTTCTCGTCTTTCTCTCCTTTCTCATCTGGATCTTCGTCTTTTATAAATCGTTTAGCGTCAGTCACGTTCTCTTCTAACGTGTTATTTTCTACTAAGGCTGCACTTTTGATTTGTGATAGTGTTTCTGGGAGTGCTCTATCAGAGATGGGTATGTCTGCTTGGTAACCTGGAAAAGCAATTACATAACCAAAAACTAGAGAGAGTAGACTAAAAATTAAACATTTGCTTTTTTTGTGACATTAACCTTTTGAGTGCGTAATTAGAGACACAATAGTAAGACAATGGCGCGTGAACGCCGGCGTTAATGCGGGGATCAACAGCTTAAATCTATCAAAATTAATATAAAGAAGGAGATTCTTCAAATAAAATCTCAAAACGACACAGGAAATCGCTGTTTATTTCGATCAAAATTTAAGTGCATCCCGCGTCGTCGAAAAAGCTAACGAAATGTTTTATAAACCGAATGTTTCAAGCATTTCCCCACACGAGTGCAATATTGCTTCAACCCCGGAATCCGGTGCACACTGTTTACACATCTGGATGACCAATAAAGACGCTAATAAAATATTATATTAAAATAACCGCGCTCAGGCCAAAGACACTGAAACGGCGATGAAAATTTCTGTTCAAAGTAATGTTACTGTGATACGTTTGACATTGAGAATTTGTAACACGAATCGTTTTATTGTTTACAGATTGTTGTATGAGTTAGCGAATTTCGTGGAAATCTTTCCTACTGTCTGTTAGTTGTTTTAGAGATGGTTTCTTTAGAAAACTTCTGTTCTCAACCATCCTGGTTTCTATATCTTCCTGTTCTGGTTTCTGTTTTTAGTTGCTATTTGTCTTTAGTTACAAGAAAATTTCCACTTTATAAACCTCTTTCTTCCTCCAATAATCTTGTTATAAAGCATAATCAGCCTTTTAATGTTCCCACTGCTGTGACTTAGACTTCCTTTCTAGGATATCGAATGGGTCGTAATGCACCATGCAGGCCCAGTGCGTGTTGGTGGATGTCACATGTCTTCATATTTTTAGTTCTTGGATATGCTGGTTTCCTCACGATGTTTTCCTTTACCGTTTTTGAGAGCAGTTGTGATGAAATAAGTTACGCAAAGTAATGCGACGGCTTTGAACCGACGACCTACAACTCGTAAATCGGGGCCGTTACCACCAATGCTCTTACTATTCTCTAATATTGTTACATTATACTAAAAAAATCATAAACTTACCTTCAAGTTCTTGAGGATTACTGCGCTTTAGCCTAATCCTAATATTCATCTCTTTGGCATTATGATTGCAAGTATATAGTCCTTCATCTTTGGGTTTGAAAGCATTTATTCTTAACCTGAAACGAAAAATAATTTTGATTATACAATAAAATCCAAAACCGTATATTTTTGCTTTATTAAAATAATGTAGCTGATGGTCATTCAAACAATTTAAAGACTTCAATGCCATAATCTCAAACAGAATATAACTAACGTCATATCTTTTACGAGGATTTCATACCACGCCAAATACGAATCAAGACAAAAATACTTTTATACACAATGAAAGCATTGGCTCCAAAAGATTTTATATGAAGTCATAAACTTTGGTTCGAGTTCAGCAGAAATGTTGGCTTGAGTTTTAGTTAATCGTTTGCCAATTTATTGCAACAGAGATATAGAAAAAGATAGAATTTGCCATTAAAACGATCTTGAAAGCCGATAACAGGAATTTAACAGATAACAAGAACCATAGAAATTCTTATATCTATGACAAGAACCCATTTCACTGTACCTATAATTTATAAAATCTTTAATATCTTCAGCCGTTGAAATTCTTACTAGCATCAAATGGCCGAGGAAAATTTCTTTGTTTTCCAAAAGTTGTCTAAGTTACTGATTATAATTCAATTCATATGACCAGCTTCACCTAAGAAACCATTTATAGCTTTTTTTAGGTGGGAAATTATCCAATGACATCTCCCGCCCTTGGGCGGAGCAGGAGGGCAGAGGTATTTGACTTATACTGAGTAAAACCCACTCCTATGTTCCTTCGTTGCCTTGCATTCGAGGGCCGGGTTTTCCTTTCAGAAGCGAACCCATGGCCCCAGTAGGCTTCGACCCTGCTGGCCCCCTACGGTTTGCTGACATCTCGTTGAGGTGTGCGTGGAACATTACGCGCCGTCGACGACTTGGGTTCGGTTCGGACGGTTACCGGACGATCGATCGGACGCCGAGCTACCCATTGCTCGCCATCCGCAAGCCCACGCAACCATATATAGCTTTATAGCTACAGTAGGCGTGAAACTCTTGACTTGTTTCCTCCATCACACAAAGCCCAACTTCTTCATCATAATAATAATAATAATAACGTTTATTCACAGAAAAATACAGATAGTACACACTTATTACTTAAAACAGTTGTTGGTAAACCTGTACAAATCAGTTTATAACCCTGCCTCTTAAACTAGGATAAACCTGTATTCTAAGAGACAGTGTTCGGCTAGTTAATTCATATCATCAAACAAGAAAACGAATTTCCATGCAAACTCATGATGGCACATTAATTTAAAAACATAATATATATTACCATTTCTTGTACCACATTTATTGAAAACACTTAACCATTGAATTTTTATTTTTCAAAACCTCTGACGTTTTCATTCACAATTTATGTGATTAATATTCAACATAATTTTGATCGACACAGTGTTTTGAGCTGCTTATTATAGAATCACATAACTCAACCATGCCTTACGGGCTGTATTCAGAGTTCTGTGTAAATATTGGTACTGGATACATTGCTTACTGTTCATATGTCTCTATTTCTGTGTTTCGCGAAATTTTCGTTGTTATTTCTGGGTTTGCTTGGAATAGGTAAGGTAGCTTAGTTGGTTGTGTTGATTAGAATGACTGCGTTAGGAACAGTCTTAATGAGGTCTTTTGATTCAATTTCAGTTAATATATATAGTATTGACTTGATTGGATTGTTTCTGAATGTCTATGTAGGTACTAAACTTATATTTGTCTCTTCTGATTGCAATTAGACTTCATAATAGTACTTTTTTTACTTCATGCTAATTTATATTTTAAATTTTTCTATCTTTTTAGCATTATGATAACCTATTATCACTACGAATCTACCACAGAAATCACAATTTTAGGGCAATAGAAATGCTATCTACTGTCTTTTAATACTGGGACGCGTGTCGCCGGTTCGCAAAGCTACCAACACATAGACAAAAAGTAAATAAACACTATCACCTACACATGCATTTTGCATTGTAGCAACAAAAATTAAACTTTTAGCGGTGACATTACGCAATATTTTCTAAAACGCATGGTCTCAGGAGGCGCGGCCCCTGTAACCAATAATAAACGTGAGCGAAAAGCAGAAAATGATATCGCACTCTCACTCACACTTAGCGCACTTGTGTTCTACGAGACACATGCGCGGCGACAAGGTCACGCGTCTTTGCGACTTCTATTGCCTTATTATTAAGATTTTTGTAGAATCTACACATTTTTAATTAGCCACTTTTCTCTGGGTTTATTTTACTGTCTTGCAGTAATAGCATCGGCTCTTTTTCCATAAAATCTGTTTAAAGATTATTATCTGCATCCTCACCACCTTCTCGTCTTTTTCCCAATTCAAATTTGGTCAGTCCATCACCACCTACCATCTACCATACCAGTCATCTATTTTTATTTGCTTTTCTTACATCTCGAATATTATTTTTATAAATTGTTTATTATCTGTGATTGTACGTACCATTGCCTCTGCCCTCTGCTTTTGTGGCCCTCTGTCAGCAGATATCCATCCTTGTACCACATCAATATGGACGATTTTTCACCATTAGTCTTCACTACACACGTTAGCCGTAACCGCTCGTTTAGTGTAGCTTCTAATTGGGTGAAGTTTTTATCTGTAACAAGAGATATTTGGGCATAAATATGTGTAAACATTTTTTATTTGTAGGCTATGTTTTTGCTATACAACAACATAGAGTTAGACAACTGTAGCAGAACTAGGCAAAAGCCGGTTTTTCGGCAATCCCCCCAAATAATAAATATTAGTGAGTGCTAGCCATCGAGCAGAATTGTAATAATTTAAAATCAATCAAACAAAAAATAATTCAAAAGTTATAAAACATTAAAATTGTATAATAAAACCAATAATTTTAAACTTTATAACATAAATTTAAATATTTTATTCATGATTAATCAGTATTTATTTATAGCTTTTGAATTTAGTTTCTCGTGTTATTAAGATTTATTCATAATCATGTATTTACATAAAGTTAGACTGTCACTGTTTAAGCTGTCCAAAGACAGACATTTGTTGAAAAAAACGAGTTCAGAGAAAATGAAAAACTAATAAATTTAACTAAGTAGCTAATAATAACTTTCTCAATTTTTCGATAACGCAAAATAATTATGAAAGTTTTATGGTCAAAACATGTAACATTGTTTATAAGTCAGTTATTCACAGGAAAACCATAATGCATTTATTTCATTAAATCGTAAACAGTTGGGTCATAAATCTGTAAAATTAAAAATTATGAAAACTGAATGTTTACACTTTTCTTGTGGATCTCCTTGGAAAATGCCAGGAAAATTACTAATGTTTATACTATAATTCGCAGTAGTCTTGTTATTGTCGGAAATACGACTAAAATTATAGTTTCCACATAAAACCATTTTTTTTCACAAATTCAAAGAAACATTATTTTGGACAGTAGCAAAATTCGAACAGGTTTTTTAATATGAGAGGATTGACCTATTTTCGAAATCGCAAGGGTTTTATTAAATTTTGTTAGTTATATTTAAATATTTGTTACTGTACTAAGTCTGATTTTATATTGTATTTACATATAGGTTAACGTTAAGTTTTTTATTTATTTTTCATGTACTTCTTTTATTTTTTATAGTTAGTAGTATTGTAATAGAGTTTAGTGTTATTTTAGCTTTTTAGGTTAATGTTAGTGTAAGATTATGACTTTTTTCAATTATTATTTTTTTGGGTTTGGAAACCACTATTGTATTAGGTTCAGCCTGTAAAGATAGTGTGTGTATTTAATAATAAATAAATAAATAAATATTTTCGTAGGAAATATATATTAGAATACCCAAGAGTACACCATACCATGCTGTATCGAAGCTAAAAATAACGCATCTCATTCAACGTATAAAAGAAAAAAAAAAGTTTTTTTTTAAACATAACCCTAAGCTGCTCACTGTACACTCACATATATTTAACAAACACTATAAAATAACGAGAATAAAGTAACCCTTTCGCGTTCCGTTCTCAGCTCATAAAACAAACCCTACCACTGCAGCTTGTGAATGCGAATGAGCACTTGCAACTTTAAAAAACAAGTCATGTATAAATTGAAGATTAAAAATATGTTTACTGCTCTTAAAACGTCGATTAAATGAATATCGTTGACTTTTGTTAACAATAAACGAAAATTTATTATGTTTGTTTTTGTTTAAGGCTTATTTGAAATTTATTAACTTGACGTGATGTATTTATTAGCGAGCGGTATTGACTGTTCTTGTGAAGTTTTAAATGCACTACAGGTAATGCCGCGAAGTAAGTCATACGTACAAATAGCTTACCTATTATTTTGCAGAGCACAAATGCAACTCAGGATATTAAAGTCATTATGAGCATACTAACCAAATTTTGCTTGCCTCTATCCAAGCTGCGTATTATTGAACTATAGCATACTGCTTAGATAAAAATACGTTTAATGTTAATTCTATTTGTCCAAATTTAATGGTCCGTAAATTTCTGTCGTTTTCATTCTGTTCCGTTTTGGGTTTTATTCTTTTTCTGTTGTTTAATAATTATTTTTTATTATTAGCTGTTAAGGCGTATAAAATAGTGCATTTAGTGCTCTTTTTTAAGTGATGGGGCACTTAGACTTGTTAAAACGACATGTTTTCATTTACATGTTATAGTGTACTCATTGTTAAAGAGCGAAATAAAATAAATAAATAGATGCAGCATCTCCACTCATATGAATCAAAGATCTTACACAAGAGCGAAACCCCGTCCCCAAGCCATGCACTAAGTTACGCCTGCAACCTACAACAATAAAAGTGTCGCCAAAACGAAAAAAAGTCCTCTCCAACCCAATTCTCACTGAAATATAGAAAATCCATTCGCAACACTTGGGCGTGCTATAATAATATACAAGTAGATTTATAGTATTCAGGTGTCCAAACCGACTTCTATTTTTAAACGCAAACGTGATTTTAATGAGCATTGACGGGTTCAGTTTTTATTTTAAGGACTTTTATTGTAACGACTTCGACTTTCGCTCTGCACTTTAGGGTTATTACTTAGGGTTGCTACTTTGAGGATTTATTTGCTTATTTGGTATGGTTTATTTAGTAAGCAATTTCAAGGTGGCTCTACAAATAGGGCCATACAAATTTTATAGTAAAACTAGCTTCGGTCTGTGATTTCGCTCGCGTAAAATTTATAAATTGACTCAAGGATACATTATGTTGCGAAGTGATATTCCATGGACATGGTCTACCCTTGTGCCTTACTTCCAAATCCGTTCAGTCGTTTGAGCTTAAAAAAGTAACAAACATTCACACACATATACTAACTTTCAACTTTATACTATTGGTTTTACATGATGTGACAGTTGTAAAAACGTATCTAGGTGATTCTCGATCATCAGTAACTATCTAAATCACTGACTGTTAGGTATAGGCCTTTTAAACTGAGATATCTATTCAAGATCAGCCCCCCTAACCAAGTTACAACTGTTTCGTTTCGATTCTCTTTTCGTTGATCGCCTCGAGTCAGCCACACCTCCTATTCCTTTGTTCTGACCACGTGACTGAGCGTTGAGATGATGTCAGAATAAAGGAATCGGAGGCGTGGCCTACTCGAGGCGATCGACGAAAAGAGAATCGAAAGGAAACGTTTGCAACTTGGCTAGGGGGCCAGGACCAGTGTCAATAGGATTCAAGTTTGATATGTTTCAAAGTAATTTTTAATATTTAGACAAGCGCACACCCCAGAAGCAAACGAATTTACGTTAAAAAAAAACGTTTATATCGATACGGTAATCTGACTCAAAGTTGACGTCACATCACTAAGTCTTGAGTCAGACTGACGTATGAACTAAAAGAGGGACACAAAAGAACGACTGTTTAGTTTTTATTTACGCATTGTCAAGTTTGTTTTGATTTAGTGGGTTACGCATCTCCACTACGTTTCTTGAAAAGGCGAACAAAACTGAAATGTGTTCCATGTGTAATGAGAATTCATTTGTTATGGACACGAGAGAGTTAATTTCATCTTATTGCTAAGATGCAATTCTCTTTGCAAGCTACTAGTATTTGGGTTGCAGGATCGTTGGAAAGAGTTACCGTGGCAACTGAAGGAACATGGGTGAGTTTCAATCAGTAAAAGTCTGACACTCCCTCTTGTTCCGCCCAGAGAGAGAAGAGTTATTTGATGATTTGAAACTTCAAAAAAAAGTTACTAGAATTTGCTGGATTTTCAAATAGTCCCAGCGCAAAAGTTTATAGCGATAAAATAAGCACGTATTTTTGTAACAATGTCGAATTTGTCTGTAGAAAATTTTGAATCTATCGTTTATCATCCTGCTTACTCAATGTTTATAATGCTTCGGAATTATATACACCCCTAGTTTCTAATCAAAACGGTGAAGGAAAACATCGTGAGGAAACCGGCATGTCCTAGAACCAAAAATTCGAAGACATGTGACATCCACCAACCCGCACTGGGCCCGCGTGGTGGATTACGGCCCATTCCCTCTCCTAGAGAGGAGGCCTGAGTCCCAGCAGTAGGAACATTAAAAGGCTGATTATGCCTTTATGCTATGCTTATGCTATTTTCTAATTAGTACAAAAATTGGGGCTCTATCCGTAACCGTCTCTGATCACATTTGTGTAGTCAAAAGTAAAAAAAAAACGAAATCCCAAAATTGTCCACAAAAATTGGTCATAATTGGTAAATTCATAATTGAATCAATCATTCATAACAATTGCTCCTACAAAATTCTACGCGCAATGTTTTTCCATTGTTTTTTATTCATAATCAATAGCCTGTACAATATTTCCATAAATTGAGTGACATTTTGGGATATAAACAAACGCTCATAACTTTACTGTTTATGAATATTATTTTTTGAGACTTTACTTTAATAATAACGAGACCTTTTCTAATAAGTCCTTTAAGTATTTGTACTAATTAAAAATTAGTGGTGTAGAATGTCATGAAGGGATCACGCAAAGTAAAAAATGAAGGACAAAAATATCCCTTTAAAATATTTTGTTAAAATATAGAAAGTTTATACTGAGTGAGTGACTAGATAACATCGACAACGATTAATAATTATACAGACGGGTTGGGTTTGAAGGGGATAACGGGGGCTAGAGTTAAACCAACATCCGTGTGAAAAAGTGATATTAATATGTTCACTAAAAACACAAGGCACTAAAATTATTTACTACATTTTTATTGCTAAAAGTCTAAAGTGCTCACTCCAAGATTTATTTTTAAATATCATGTAGAGGCCGGATTGTGTATTTCTTACAAATATATTGCAATTTTACAATGTAACATCGCTTTGTTTCGCAAGTGGTCCCGGCTGAAATTTTAACTGCCATCGAGATTTGTGGCCTGTGAATTATGGCCTGCGGTAGTGACGAGCGCTTCGAAGTCAACTTAGAAATCGATATCGATGAAATTATTGATTGTAAGTTTTAAAAAAATATATAATATGTGTTTGTGGAAATAAACACTTGCATTAAGAAATCATTTTCAACTTTACCATGTTTCGTTTTTTTTTTGACAATTAAACTACACCAGAGTTATATGATTTATTTTAAAAATAAATAAGTGTATACAAAAATTAAAAAAAAAAAAAAATTAAAATTGACATATTCAGAATATATCGATGTGCAATCGATATTCGACATACTGACCAACACTAATCTTTTTGCAAACTCCTTATCCATCGATTTAGTGGTTCCATGTGCTGAGCAGATGCAAGCCGTGCCCATGGGTCACAAAAACATGGAAACCCAAAACTAAAGTCATAAAAGATTTGGTGTTTTTAAAAACAATCGCCCCTTGAGAGCGTGAGAAAGACTTATACAAATGACCAGTTTGAGTGAAGGATAAATTAACTTTGACAAAAGAATAACATCTTAAACATTATGCCAGGATATTGTCATGTCTCCATTCTTGGTACCGAAGAAGAAATTGGAAAAAAAGGATGATGCGATCATCACTGGGTAGTTTCAATCAAATTGTAAGCCACATGGAACAAAATGCGCATTATTACAATTATATTTTTTACTAGCCCGTATACATAAAATATAGCCTATGCCACTCAGGAATAATGCAGCTTTAGATTACCTCCTACAAACAAAAAACAAACTTTACCTCTTTATAATATTAGGGTAGATTAGTTAAGTAACTTTAATTGGGGATGGGAAAGCACCAAACAACTTCTCTCACTCTGCATAGAGCTAGCTAAGCTTATAAACCATCCGTGTTCCTTCAGTTGCCCTTTGCGTTTCAGGCCTCTGGTGACTTTCAAACAATACGGCAGCCCAATAATTAAGTACCTTTTTTTAAGAAATCATCAAATAACTTCTCCCGCTCTCATATCAGACTTTTACTGACTAAAACCCACAGTATTCATTCATTTGCCTTTTGCGGCCACCTTAGGCGCGGGCTTGCGGACGGCGAGCAATGGTTAGCTCACCGTCCGACTGTCCGTAGTGTTCCACGCACGCCTCAAAGAGATGTCAGCAACCGTAGGGGCCCAACAGGGTCGACGCCTACTGGGGCCATGGGTGATGCGAAAGAGAACCCCGGGGCCCTAGAACAAAGGCAAAGAAGGAACAGGAGTGTGTTTTAATCAGTAAAAGTCTGACACGATAGGGCGGGAGATGCCATTAAATGATTTCCCACCTAAAAAATTGGCTCCTACAATTTTGCTGACATCTTTTTGAGGCGCTTGGAACACAACGTGCCGTCGTCCTGGGCTTGGTCCTTACCGGACGGCTGGACAGCCAGCTACCCATGGCTCGCAATACTTAAGTACTTAGGGAAGGTGCCCTACACACACTTTTTTATCAAGCAAAAGCAGTCTACCAATGATTTCGTGTCAATGCAGTCTACTAAAACTTAAACTTGGCTCGAATTTTAAAGGGCCCGCCGATATCATTTTTTGGCTTATGAATGTGACTCAAGTCACAAATATTAAACATCAAAGGACTATACTTTTCTCTAATAGCCAAAACATTATTACAATGTTGGTACTCCCGAATTATCTCAAAGACAATGGGTTTACCTCTGATTGTTTGAACCCTTTAATCTGACACTATTTGGGTACAAATCATGTAAATCAATGGAAGTCCACTAATCTTGAACGTTGGTGGTCTAACCCTGAGGTTCTGGGGTTCGTAAGTACCGAATTTATGAAATTTAAAAGAGAAATCAATGTGAAAATAAAACCACCATATTGGTAGAGTGTAAAAACGTCTTCTTCTTCTTCTTTTCGATTATTATTACCATGTTATGCCTGTTGTATCCTACTGCAAGGGAAAGGCCTCCTTTCAATTTTTCCACTCTTCTTTGTTCTTAGCTATTTCTGACAAATCGCCTTTAGGTTGGAATCCAACTCGTCACGCCATCTCCTTCTGGGCCTAACGCATCGCCGGGTCCGGCTGTTCGAGATCGGGATCTAGTCAGAGGTTGCCTTTTTTCGATAGTTAACTTTTAAATATTTTGGGCCAGTAGGTGGCCATGTTAATTGTAGCGAATGGTGAAGGAACCTGCAGCGAAGAATCAATGACGAATATATACTTTTGAGAACCTTGAAAAGTGCAGTTTTAAACACACAAACTTACAATTTACAAATTATTTATCAAAACGATATAGCTAGTGGTATTTTTTATATTTTTTTCTAAACGGTTAAAAAAAAAAGAACATCATGTCGAATAATCATCAAAGTTGTATAAATTACTTTCTAAAAAACTATACAGAAAATTTGTAGCACTTAAATACTTATTCAGTGACACAAATTAAAAAAATACATAAACAGCCAAAACGTTTTCAAACTGCTCTCTACAATATTTAAACTTGAAATAAAATCTAGTTTATTAATAAATTAATACTTTTAATGCAAATTCATACATGTATTGCGAATCTTTTGTATTGCCATTACATACGGCTTTTTAATCGCTTGGAACAAAGCCAAAATGAATTTCATACGTAGGTGTACATTACTGTATATTCAAATTATATGTACATTATGTTCAGTCAATCAAAATTATTTACGATAAGTTCTAAAGTTAATTTACGCTAGAATTCGTAAAAGAGAAATGGATAAGGCCTAGTCGGTACACGTAGCTACGTAGACAGAGTTTCATAGTTTTGTATATAAGCTTCACGCAGGCGTACACTAAGCGTATATACGCGTCTATGAAGCTACGCGGCCGTGGACAGTTTTTTAAATTTATTTTTTAATGTTCGTGGGGTCCGAGTGCTCACAAGTTGTATAAAGATCTGTCAAAACGTCTAGTTGACACTTTGCGTGACCCAAGGGCTGGCTTTTACCTCGGACAGAGGATAAGCATTGCCATACAGTGTGGCAATGCCACCAGTCTTTTGGGCATATTACCAGTCGACAGCGATGTGGAAGAGTTTTTTGACGCCATATTTTAGTTTTAGTTAGTTGTAATTAGATTAGGGTTTTTATTATTATTTATTTTATTTTGTTGTAATTATAGTTAGTATTTTTAAATGTAAATAAACTTTACAGGATTATACTAAAAAAAAAAAAAAAAAATATTTTTATTCCTGATAGGTTCACGCTTGACCGCTATCTCACCTGATGGAAAGCGACGATGCGGTCTACGATGGAGCGTGCTTACCTAGAAGTAACCTAGTCACTCTTGACAGTACGCCTAAAGTGTTGCTAAAAAGGACTTTTTTTCGGTGGGAAAATCATCAAATCAGGGCTTAGATACGAAAACATCACGAAGAATAAATTACACACTAGATTATACAATTATATTGTTCTGAAAATGTGGAACGTTGACTTTGTCGATCTAGTAAATTATTTCAAAGGAATCACAAAAAAATATCAAAGAAAAATATGATAATATTATACTTATAAAATGTAGACCAATGCTGCGGAAAAGCTGATTATAGGTACCTCATATCTCTTATATAATATTTAAAGTATTTTTTTCGTGACATATCCACTCATATTTTTATATTATTGGACTTTTATTAAAAGTATGTTATTTATATTTCCAATATTCTTATACATTTGACAAGATGTTTGCGATGCGATGATCTTTTGATGTTTTTTACGAAAGAACGATTAAATGACTGTTCGCTTTTAGGTGTTTTATTTTTGGTGAATGATTTTTTTCTTAAGTATTAGTTTTCTCCGGATAGAAAGGACTCTTATATTCATATTGTAATATTGTAGAGTGTTTTTCATCAATATCTTTTTAAAAGGGGTCAGAACTGGCACATTATAAATAAAATAAATAAACACTAATTAGAATTTTGTTTTTTTTTTTTTAGTTACGAATTATTGACATACTTACACACAAATCATAACTTATTTAAAATAAGAGTAGAGTAGAGCAGTGGTGGCCGAGTGTTAACGGCTCCGACTTACGAGTTGTAGGTCGCGGGTTCAAACCCAGCCAGGTGCATTACTTTGTGTAATTTATTTCATCACCACTGCTCTCAAAACGGTGAAGGAAAACATCGTGAGGAAACCGGCATGTCCTAGAACCAAAAATTCGAAGACATGTGACATCCACCAACCCGCAATGGGCCCGCGTGGTGGATTACGGCCCATTCCCTCTCCTAGAGAGGAGGCCTGAGTCCCAGCAGTGGGAACATTATAAGGCCGACTATGCTATGCGACTATGCTATTTAAAATAAAATTAAATTAAATTACAATAGATTATAAATATAATAGTAAGTAGCCAGTCACGGCAGAAATGAAGATATCCGCAGGAGAACCAAGGTTACAGACATAGCCCGAAGAATCGGCAAACTTAAGTGGCAGTGGGCAGGGTACATTGCTCGCAGAACAGATGGTCGATGGGGACGAAAGGTTCTGGAATGGCGACCACGTAGTGGACGCAGCGTTGGAAGGCCTCCCACAAGGTAGACCAATGACCTGGTGAGGGTCGCGGGAATGCGATGGATGCGAGACGCACAGGACCGGTCCTTATGGCGACATTTGGGGGAGGCCTACGTCCAACAGTGGACGTCTTTCGGCTGGAATGATGATGATGATGATGATGAGGCAGTCAGACACTAAAAGAATTGCATTAAATATTAAAAGATTTTAAAAGAAAGAATTTTCTCAGTGGAAATCAGGATTTCTGATGCTGTTAGGTTCATAGGCGCGATTAATTTTATATAATTAATATAAAATAACATTTTGATAAGAAATCCTAGCTTAACATGCCTAAACCTGTTCATTTTCTCCGATCCTTTCAATATTAAGTTCGCTTAATTTTTCCAAATGTTTATCCTGTCCACATTATGAGGTGTAAAATAAAGTATATAATAAATAAATATTAATACAAATAATACCAATACCTTCTCAATTACAATAAAAAACATTTCTTCCAAAATTATTAATTTAATCTTTTTGTGGGTCATCATTTCTGTTGGCTCTCAAAGTCTCTGTCCATTCAAGTTCTAAACACTAACCGTCTTATTATAAAACTTCCGTAAGTACCAGGTTTAAACCAGGACTAAAAGGTCTAGGTTTGTTACGGTACTAACGTTAATTCTGTCATTCGTATTACAAATCGTAGACCAACAAAGGACTACTTAGTACCAAAGATAGTCCCTGGTCTAAACATTATCCACAGATTATAAGCAACAAAATATTTAAACTATTCAATCATTCGTTCAGCGTTCTATGCGCCGTTCCTTTTTACAAAATGTTGTTACGTAATTGAAAGAAAAAATATTCAATAAATTGCTATTTGTAGTGGTAAAATATAAAGTTTTGCTATTTAAAGGTAGTTAAATAATCCGACTTTTAATTTTTTGAATGCATGTTCACAATTTAATTGTTCTGGTTTGGATCAACTATCGAAATAACCGTATAACGAAGTGAACTTGACAGCGCGCGTAATTCGAGTAATGTTATCGAAATGTTTATGTTACAACTTAAAAGTAAACTAGATGTCCGGTTTCACATCAAGATTAATAATCTAAATAAAGGCACAGTTCTTTGGGCACTTTGTGGTGAGTGAGATCGTGTGTGCATCGTTTTAAGAAAATGGAACAATCAAAGAAAAAAAGGGGTGTTAATTGGACTCCAGAAGAAAAGGTTAGTGATAACGGACATAGATTACGTACACACAGTTTTTTTGATGCACTAAACTATGTACATAAGCCACACTACTTCCATTAATTTCATTCTAGGATATACTGCGTCAGCTTATTCTACTCGAACGCGAACTCTGTTACATCCCCGGGCACTCTCAAGTGTCCCACAACTCCAAATCTTCCAAATCAACTATATCAATCATGTCAATATCCATTTTTGGTTAAAATCACAAAATAATAATTTCCGAAAGCTAACCTCAAAATTAAGAATTTGACGTGTAACAATTTAGTACCATAGTTAAACTAGGGGTCACGATGGTCTAACTTTGGTACCATAGATAGTTCTAGGACTAGCGATAAACTTCTTTTTATAATAACGTTTATTCAAGGTCATGGTTTAAACCTAGTACTAAACCCGGTACTTTTTTAAGACCACGTTTTATAATAAGAGGGAAACTCCTCAAACCCAAAACAAAACACTACACCACCAACATAACAGTACTTCTAATTATAAACGACGGTCACAAACTCATTGTTAATCAGTTAATCACTAATTAATGACTGCACTAAGCCATCCTCTACACCTATAATTGTTAATGAAGGTTACATTCCATGGCGATCGCATAGGACTTCCTTGTTCCATGCAGGAACTATAATTATGACTGGCGTGAGGAGTATGGTTGTAACATTCATTCATTGATGGTGTCAGTGGTTGTACTTAGCTTGCTGTTTGATAAGGACCAGGCCTGGATCGACAGCGTATTAAACCTTTTTTATTATTGATAAGTTCACGCTTGACCATTATCTCACTAGATTCAGCATTACCATACCTACAACGTGGCTATACTGCCAGTTTTTTGGGCACATTTCCAGTTGACAGCGATGCGGAGGAATGTTTTGACACCGTATTTTAGTAGGACTTATAGGTGAGTTTTTAATAATGTTTAATTGTTTCATCGTCATCACCATCATTTCAGCCGAAAGACGTCCACTGTTGGATATAGGCCTCCCCCAAGTGTCACCACAACGAACGATACTGAGCGTCACGCATCCATCGCATTCCCGGGATTCTCACCAGGTCATCGGTCTCCTTTGTGGGGGGCCTTCCAACGCTTCCGATACGCGGTGACTCTTCCAGAACCTTTCGGCCTCATCGACCATCTGTTCTACAAACAATGTGCCCTGCCTACTACGACTCAAGTTAGGTGATTCTTCGGGCCATGTCGGCGACCTTGGTTCTCCTGTGGATATGTTCATGCGATCACTTTCCATTGGGTGACTTTAAGCTTTCTGATAAGGCCCATTGTAAGCGACCACGTTTCAGTACCATATGTCATCACTGGCAACAGGCACTAATTAGCATCTTTTAGAACACTACTTCAAATCGCTTTTCCAACATTATCAAACTACCGTTCATGAACTCCTGGTAGCCTACCTCGGGTTCACGCGTGATTCTATTCCGGCTCCCTTAAGGCAAATACCGGTGCATGACCAGGATATTTATCGATGGCACTAACAATAGCAGATGCCATTCATCATATCGCCCTTCCATATATAGCTCTCCAGTTTAAAGGACTAGACACGCGATACATAACAAGAAGGTAACGAGAAATATATTGAGGTTATCAGGTGGTTGATTGTTGTTTACTGGTGTTTGATATCATGTTTCTTTTAGGTTCAAGAATAATAATATTATATATATAACTCAGACCAATAAAAAAGTATAGACAGAACATTGCGCTCCTAAAAGTGTGGCACGTAATATGAAGCCAATCGGCAATATGAAGCCGGCTGCTCGGTAGTCTGCCGCTAGCAAGCGAGTGCGCGTGACGTTGTTTTGTTGAGATAATAATTACGAAATTATGCCGTCCCGTGTCATAAACTGCTGCAAGAACAATTGCTTTTTCCAAAAAAGGCTTCTGGGATTACTTTTCACAAGTATTTAACGTTTTTGCTGTTTAAATTAAACAAAATCGTAAAAATATCTGAAATAATTTCTCGGAACACGCCATTGTGTCAGTGTTGCAAGTTAAGAACATTATTTTATCCCAAAAATAAGGGAAGTCGTATTATTTTACGGACACTACAACAATGTGTTTTTTTATTTACAAGTACGGCGTCATCCAACATACGGTTACGTTGGATGACCCGCACCTAATCCGATAGTCGTTGGATATATATTATTATTATTATATGCAAGTTTGGTGTGTTTTTTAAATTAAAAATTTCACTTAACTTCTTGAGAAGCGTAATTAGAGACACAATAGTAAGACAATAGCGCACGACCGCCGGCGTTCGTGCGGGGATCAACAGCTTAATATGAAAATAAATGATTTTCATTAAATGAAATTATCTTTCATTTCATACAACCAAGATAAACACTATACTACCTACACAATAATAAAACTTAACTAAAGTATATCTCTCGCACTTGGGAGTCGCAGCGCAACGCTTGCAACATTTTTTCTCTAGCACACATGTGCAAATCTACGATGTCATACACCAAGTTACGCACACAAAGCCAAAACTAGTCCTCACTTATTTCGTCGCTTTTGTTTACGACGACTCCGTCTTTACTTTTTTCTTGGTCTGAGATATATAATAATAATAATATTCCACAACTATCACACAACGCCGTCTAGTCCCCAAATTAAGCAGAGCTTGTGTTATGAGACTGAATATATATTATAGATAAATTACACCCAGATACAGAACAAAATGATAGTGCTCATCGCACAAAGATTTGTCCTGGGTGGGAATCGAACCCACGACCTCTGGTATAGCAGTCAGGGCCACTAACCACTAAACCAACAGGCCAGTCAATGAATGATGTTGATGAAGAATGTTTTGATGTTATTCTCTGAACAACACTTTGGAAGATGAATTTTGGAAGTGTTGTGAACCCGGTAAACCACATCGAAGTCAGAATGGGCAGATCGAATACAATTTACAATCCTTGCCAGGTTATTTTTTGTTTTAATGACTTATAAAACTATTTAATTTATTTTATTTTTAATGTTTTCATTTGATTTAATTATTTGTTATTTTGTTAATATTAATATTGGACTTATTTGATTTTTTAACCCCCGACGGAAATTCTGTTATAAGTTTTTGTGTTGTTTTGTGTTGAATTAATTAAAAGTAAGTTTATGTAATGTTAGATTTTTCAAGGCAGCAGTATTATTATAGTGAGCGCTATGTACGCCTTAATTGCTATGTGCAATAGACTTGTTATTAAGATTGTTTCTTGTATGTATGTCTTCGAATTTTTGGATCTAGGACATACCTTCTTAATAATGGAATCTTCCTTCAACTTTTTGAGAGCTGTAGCTAAATTAAATCTTAATTTAATTAATTTAATCTTGAGCTGTAATTAAATTACAAAAAACCCGTAAATACTGGGCCGTCACTACTGAGTCACCACTGTTCAAAAGCTAAGGCATTAGATGCAATTCAATCAACAATATTGGGCTGGCATCTATTACCAACGTAGCAGTCAAGAAGTCGAGGTTCACAGTCAGAACGATGTGACAACATTAAAATATACCGCCAAACCACATCTTTCCTTTCATTTCCTTTAATAAACATCAATGCTAGCCAGATTTGGTTTCTTTTACATTTCCTTTGTCTCATATATCAAAGGAACTTCAATAACTATTGGATACAGAATCAGAGCATAAATATTGGTGTTCTTGAGCAAAAAATCTTCTGCTTGAATACATGACATATTATTATTATTATATTATTATTATTATTTTTTTTTTTCATATTATTATTTTTTTATTATTGATGATGTCTTGGCTTTTTAATTATATGTGAAGGTTTATGTGATATTTTAATTTAAGATTTCATAATTATACACTTCTCTGCTTTTCGGTAAGTTCGGGAAGTTCCTGCACCGTATTCGTGCGGAAGCGACGCCCGAGTGTCGCCACTGTGTGGAACGCCCGGAGGACATGGTGGAGGTGTGCCCCGCTTGGGCAGAGCAACGCCGTGTCCTCGTGGGGGCGATCGGCGGCGGCGATCTTTCGCGCCGGGCCTTGGTACAGGCCATGGTCCGGAGCGAAGAGGAGTGGCAGGCGGTCGCGTCCTTCTGCGAAGCAGTAATGCTAGCAAAGGAGGCGGCCGATCCCGTGAGGCAACGGTCTTCACGCCCCAACCGCCACCGGGATTCCGATCCTGATTTCCGGCCACCGTAGACGCGGGCTTGCGGACGGCGAGCAATGGGTAGCCTGCCGTCCAACCGTCCGGTAACCGTCCGGACCGAGCCCAAGTCGTCGACGGCGCGTATTGTTCCACGCGTACCTCAGGGAGATGTCAGCAAATCGTAGGGGCCCAGCAGGGTCGAAGCCTACTGGGGCCATGGATAGTGTGTAAACGTAACCCGGGGCCCTGGGACGAAGGCAACGAAGGAACAGGAGTGGGTTTTTAGTCAGTAAAAGTCTGACACTATCTCTCGCTCCGCCCAAGTGCGGGATTTGTCATTAAATGATTTTCCCACCTAAAAAAAAAAACTTAATTTATGGAAATATTGTACAGGCTATTTATTGATTATGAATGAATGAATAGAAAGTCAAAATGGAAAAACACTGCGCGTAGTATTTTCTAGTAGCAATTGTTACGAATGATTGATTAAATTATTAATTTACCAAATATAACACATTTTCGTGGTCATACTTGGCATTTCGTTTTTTTTACTTTTGACTACACAAATATGATCAGTAACGAGTACGGATAGAGCCCAATTTTTTTTTGTACCTACTAATTAAAACATAGTGGTGTATACTTATACTACTATTACTATTACAAATATATACAAAGACAGCTCTATACTTCATTAAGCCTCACCAATTATTCAAACACTCTGAACCAGGAATATCGACTACCTCATTTATAATCACCTTACTCTTGTTATTATTTAAATGAACACCTTGTGCAGTCCGAAGCGTCTATACCAGAGTTAAGACCAACAGAACACCTTGCTATTGCACTTGGTTTTGCATAAATAAATGCGGTCAAGTCAGGACAGTACATTTCTATTATATTCTGGAGCGGCTGCGTAAGTCAAAGAACAGAAGGTCCATTCCTTTAACAAGTTTTGCAGGACTACTTACATATTTGAATAACCATTAACCATTTTGCATTCGATGGATGCGAGACGCACAGGACCGGTCATTGTGGCGACATTTGGGGGAGGCCTATGTCCAACAGTGGACGTCTTTCGGCTGAAATCATGATGATGATGATTTGAATAAAACCAATGTTACTAATACGAAGACGTTTAATAATAATTCGGTCAAGACCCTATGAAAGCTCTATAACGAAACCATAGCGAGATGTAGAATAGTGAGCTCATCTAACAACGCCATCTAGTGACAAAAAATAATACTACTTTACTATGGTTTTATGAATAAATATACAAAATTATATAATATTCAAAAACAGTTCATATATGTAAATACCCGAAAACATAAAGTAAAAACCTTTAACTAAAAAAATTACAATCTAAAATATAGCGTCAAAAAACTCTTCAGTATCGCTGTCGACTGGTAATGTGCCTAATAGACTGGCGGTATTGCCACTGCTCTATGTACTATTCTAGGGGATAGTCTACCCATGTGCCAAATTTCATCTAAATCCGTCCAGTCGTTTGAGCGTGAAAGAGTAACAAACATTTTCAATAGCCTATACTGTCCCACTGCTGGGCAAAGGCCTCCCACAACTTCTTCCAGGTATTCTTTTCTTGAGCCACCTCGAACCAGTCCTTGCGGTAGGCATCTAGGTCGTCTCACCACCTCTTCCCAGGTCGAGCTCGGCGGCGTCGTCCTTCTTCAGGTACCCACTTTGTGGAGACTCTTGCCCACCGGTCAGAGTGCATGCTGCTGATGTGACCCGCCCAATCCCATTTTCCAACAAACATACACACACATTTACATACAAAATTCCACCTTTATAACATTAATCTGATTCGTCGATATATTTGTGTCTTGTTATTGTACTTCTGTATTAGTTAAATGGTTTTGTAAGTAAATGCACTAAATCAAATCAAGTAACTTGAAACTAGAAAGTTATTTGAAACTGAATATTATTGTAGAATAAACGGTAAAGATCACGTTTTATTATTAAAATTTACTGACTACACAGAATCATAAATAAAAACATAACTGATTTTGAACACGATATACTATTAAATGCTTATTATTATTACCATCCATTACTAGACCTTTCTCGTATATCAAATTTACCCGGAAATCTATAATAGAAGAAAAAGGTAACGTTGACAATCTACCTAAGCAATTATAATTGGCGAACATGTGAACACAACGAACATGTGTGACACGAATTAACTGTTAGAAAATATTGATACGTCCATAAAAAGGGTTGACTACCTACTGAGGTAATAATTAATAGAAAAATATAGAAGAACACATTTCAGCTACCTCAAATGATGTTGTATATGGCAAGAATAGAATAATAATAATAAATCGTTTATTTATAACATAGGGCACATCTATACATATAATAAAACAGTAAAATTATTTTGCGATGGTATCAGTTGGCGCAAAAACTACTGAACCGATCCTGTTCAAATTTTGCATACATAGTCCTCGTATATACGAGGACGTCAGTCAAATACACACCAAAAAATTCTAGGTAAATTAACAAGTAATTTTTACGCCCCAAATGATCAAGCTGCAACAATCAATTCAAGCACGCTCTCGCTAATTCTTCATAAGTACTGTTGTGGAGGAAGATAGTTGATGATGATGGTAATTTTTGGATTCACTGGCTTTTTGGCTTTGCACTATCAGTGTACGTTATTCAGCTGAAGGTCGGTGTCCTGATTATGCTCCTTCGTTTACCTCTACCAAAGCTGTCTGACGGCTTAAACTCTTCAGTGAAACATTATTGAGGCGAAAATTTTACAGGAGGTAACTCTTTCGAACAATCTCGCAGCCTTAGCAGACATTGGCCCTAGAGGGCCTTATCCATTTGCTGACATCTCTATGAGTCGCGCGTAGATTACTGCGCGCCGTCGATTCAGGATTGCTTTGACCAGATGACCGGACGGCTCCACCGCAATCGCCCTGCGGCTTTCAACACCTGGAGCATCACTTCCCTCATCATCCCTCATAGTTTCAGCCACCTTCTTCGATCGTAGCGCTTCACTGAAGGAGGCTACTGGTTGGCATTTTTTCCACTAATTGCCTTCATGAGGACACGGCGGCGCCGGCGCTCCTACCAAGCGGGACTGACTTCCACCGTAAACTACATCGTATTCTCCGGGCGATCCGCACTGCGATTGTGACAAGCTCACTGTGACAATGTTGTTTTACCAGAACATAAACCAGAAACATACATAAACTAGTGCCTTTTCCCTTGGGGTAGGCAGAAATGCCAACTGCTACGACCCTTACATACTCTTTCTATTCATTGACGTTTCATACATCTGGATCTGGACGAGTACATTACATGTATCCTGAAGGTAATTTGCGTTTTTACCTTTAACCGTTTTATGTGAAAGTACAATAAATAATCACGATGCTTTCAGAATGAATTGCAAGCACAGAATGTTTGTACAGTTTTACGAACTTAACGCAGACGAAGTCGCGGGCAACAGTTTACAATAAAATAAATTAAATACTAAAAAAAAGAAAGAACGCAGTTGGTCATTTGCCTGAAATAGGGTGAACCTGTACTTCAGGCTAGAGAGTGCTTCATCATTTCAGCCGATAGACGTTTACTGCTGGACATAGGCCTCCCCCAAATGTCGCCACAATGAACCGTCCTGTGCGTCTCGCATCCATCGGATTCCCGCAACCTTCACCAGGTCATCGGTCCACCTTGTAGGGGGCCTTCCAACACTGCGGCTTAAGTATGAAATAATAAATTAACACTAAATATGACTATTATAAAAACTTAATTAAATTTAAATTTAATTAAGTTTTATTTAGAATAGAAGAGTATAAACTTTATTGTCCACCAAAATAGTAAAAACTTCTACTCGAGTTTAAATCTATAGGGGCGCAATGGTAATCTTATCGCTGATAGCAAAATATTTGTACCAGACAACCTTTGGATGGACTGAAAGAACTTAAAATATAAAAGGGGGTACTCTGCGGTATACTGCTAGCAAATTAATCAAACTCCACAGACCGTGTCCCACCTTCGTTCTTGCATCACGTGCCCTGTTACCTGTTCATGTAGGGACCTAATGTCAGCATCAACGGACGGCACTGCCGTGGCCGAATACTGGGCCAGGCAAGGAATGTTACTAGTTTTGCCATCGATACGCTAAGGAGAAGAATCAAACTGTAAGTTTTGCATTAAAAATATAGGTACATAAATACAAAATTACATGGCTCTATACAAAACAATACATAATCTATACAAATATTATGAAGCTCAAGAGTTTGTGTGTTCTGATCGTACAAAGTACTGGTTTGAATAGAAACATTTTTTATTTCTTTTTTTTAATTGATATAAACGAGTGCTTGACTGCGATCCCACCTGATGGTAAGCAGTGATGCAATCATTGATGGTGAGGCGCACTATAGTTTATTAAGAGCCTATTCACTCTAGCCTTGAAGTCACCTAAATTATAGTTGGACGGGAAGACTTCAGCAGGCAAACTGTGGCTATCCATAGCCTATTTATCGAGAAAGGCGATATAATATCACGCTTCAGCCAAAACAGGTGGAGCAGTAACCAAAAACGCGGGTAAAACTGCGTGAGACAGCTAGTAGAGAATACAAGGATAATTATAGTACAGGAGAGTATCATAAAATAAAATATATTATTGATTAGATATTGGTATATAAAACAAGCGATCAAACTTAAGTGGCAATGGGCATAACGTGGGCATAACATTGCTCGCAGAACGGGTGGCGTTGGGGCCGAAAGATTCTGGAATGGCGACCACGTACCGGAAGACGTAGCGTTGGAAGGCCTCCTACAAGGTGGACCGATGACTTGGTAACGGTTGCGGGAGTCCGATGGATGCGAGACGCACATGACCGTTCATTGTGGCGACACTTGGGGGAGGCCTATGTCCAGCAGTGGACGTCTTCCGGCAGAAATGATGATGGTGATGATTATATAAAACCTAATATACATCCCCATAGGTACCTGTTCATAAAACCATTTATCATGTTTAACGGTAGCTCACGAAAGATAAGTGAAAACAAAACGGTCCCAGTCGTAGGCACAATTCGAATTTCAAAACATTTTTTTTCTTAAACGGTTTTAATCCAAGGTTTACCAACAACGGTAGCCAGGATAACAACGTCACTACCGGGGCTAAGTAATCCGTGACTAATGACTTCCTACTGAATTGTATTGGAAGCCGACGACATCCAAATAGACTCCGGAAGTCATCTATAGACGGACGAAGATGTCCTTTAAAAATATTTTGGTAAAATGGTAAAAGTAGGTGTTTCGTATATAACTGGAAGATACAGTGCCGGGCATAAAAGAAAAAAAAGGACTTTAAATAGTAACTAGAGTTAAATGGAATTTTTATAAATATATGTATATAGATTGATATAGATATGTATCTTTATAGGTATGTTTGTGTATTATTTTATTCGTATTATTTGTAATTTTAAAATTATGCACTGTATCTTACCCTCCATTATGGGGCGGGTCAATCTGTGTGCTTTTGCGGTTACCGAACGACATGACTCACATGGTAGCATAGAGGTTGACCTACCTCACGGACTCCTTCAGAGGATGTGAGGGGGCGTGGGCTTTAAGGGAGAGCGCAACAGTCGCATAGATCCTTAAGGTCAGTCTGGTGGTTATCCTTCTCGTGGTTGCCGCCCCGTTATTGGTCTAGTTCCATAAGAAATAGACGTAACAGAAACCACCGGGCGTCTTAATGCAGGGATGGAGAGGTCATGTCTCTGCGTGTCCATCATCAACAGGGTAGATGGTGGATAGCTAATGACCTCCCGCGTGTTTGTGCCGTGCGCGGTGACCCGTACGGGGGGATGAAGGAGTCCTGGTGGTTGAGCCTGAGAGGGGTCGGGTTGTTTTACCCCTTGAAGGCAACACGCCACTTTGGTCTGGATTTCTCCTCAAACGGGCGGCCATGGTCTAGCCAATCATGGTCAATCGGCTGCGACGTCCGGTCAGACGGCCGTCAGGTGAGTGCTCGGGAGTGATGGGGTTCGCAGCGGAAGGCAGGTACGCACTGGCACCTATTGTGGGGGGCAGATGTGGGCTGCTGGAAGCTCGCGGACAACTCACTCAGGGGTACTATGTCAGCTCGGTAGCCTTGGTGCTTTAAAGCATCCCCGATGTTGAGGGCTCGATGGTGGGTGAGGAGCCGGGCTGATGAAACTTCAATTAAAAAAAGGTATGGATATTAAACTAACACAAAACAAAAAAGGTGACATGACCGTAAAGGGCGTGTCAGAAATGGCCGTGGACCTGACTACAGGGACTAAGCCTAAGGCATTAGCAGGTAGGGGGGCCGCTGCCTCCAAGCAGGATGTACCCGTATCGGGCTTCGACTCCTGGACCACCGTGACCCGCAAGGGCTGCAAGGGACGGGGGAAAACCGATACGGGGGTTCCGCAAAGAGGGAGTGGCGCCCAAGGGCACTCTGGGATAGGGGCACCGCTGCCTGTTCGCGGGGGCCCCAGCATACCGACACCTCCGCCACGGACGGAACCTGCACAGGGAACGTCCAGTGGAGGGACGGGAGCGAGGGACCCCGCGGCGCAGGCACCGGGGCCGCATCACCGGCGCTTGAGCGGCAGCGCTAAGCGCAGGTCGAAGAACCTGCAGCGACAGGCTGCAATGACAGGGGGAAACACGGCACCTGTCAAAAGGATACGGGAGGTGAGCGACGAGGCCAAGGAACCGGGCAATGACACAAAAAAGGTCAAAACCCAGGGATCCTACAAGGACGCTCTCATGGGGACGAAGATGGCAATTGTTCACGCGTCCCACCCTGACCAAGCGCTGGAGGCGGGAACCCTGGGTCCGATTCAGGAGTTTCTATGGAAGCTGCTGATGGAGACCCCGGATCCACTGCCCCGCGTGAACGTCGGGAATATGGTCGGAGGGGCGCTGCACGTCAGTTGCGAGGGACCCGACGCGGTTAAGTGGCTCCGCGCTGTCGACGGCCGGGAGGTCAGTGGCATCAAGCTACGGGTGCTGGATGCGAAGGACCTTCCGAAGCCGATCAAGATGGCGTGGAAGTCGAAGACCTTCAAGGGCGCCGACCTCGCGGATACCTTGAGGCTGCTCCAGCGCTTCAACCCGGCACTGCACACGGATGGGTGGAAGGTGCTGAAGGTCGACGTGGAGCCAACCACGACGCGCCGGATTGTCCTCATGGACAAATTATCCGCGGACGCCATCAGGGAGGCTGGCTATATACTCCACTCAGGACTGGGGCCTAGCCAGTTCAAACTGCTGGAGGACGCGGATAGGAGGAGGGAGGACCAGGCCAAGGAGCGGGCCAAGGAACCCCCAGCGACCTCGGCAGAACCTGACGCCCCCAGTGGGGAGATGAAGGAGGACTGCACCGAGGGAGGGGTCCTGAGCTCGGAGGAGGAGGCCTTCCTCGCTGAAGAGCGGACCAGCGACGGCGCGGACCACTACGGGGACTACCATCCAGCTATGGAACTGGACCGCGCGTCGTCACCATCGACGTGCGCGGGGGACCTGGCGGGACTGGCAGTCCTCAAACTAGACCCCAACTGCCCAGACTCAGACGAGGACGGGGAGGCGGGGCCGAATCGGCAGTAGGAAATTTTGGAAAAGAAATGGCTGCAATAAGGTTTGTACAAATTAATCTGCAACATAATAAGGCTGCGACTGCCCTTCTGGCGCGCGAGCTAAACATGTTAAAATATGACATAGCTCTAATACAAGAACCTTATACATACAAGGGGGAGATTAGAGGCCTGGGCAGGACTGGGGGTATTGTATACTACCAACGTCATGACCTAAACGCAAGGGCGTGCATCTATGTCAGAAATGGCCTAGACGCGATTCCCCTGCACAATTTCTGTTACAGGGACCTGACAACCATCAAGGTCCCTCTAAGAGAGGAGGAGGGAGGCGGGGCGCTGATACTAGCCTCCGCATACATGCCTTATGAAGCCGAGGACCCCATCTCAACGAACCTGAGGGAACTCGTGGAACACTGCAGCCGGGAGGGCCTAGACCTGATCATAGGCTGCGACGCCAACGCACACCACGTCACCTGGGGGAGCACCGGTAATAATAGGAGAGGTGAAAAACTGCTGGACTTCCTGGTAAGCTCACCTTTACAAATTATAAATAATGGCAACAGGCCCACGTTCGTCAATGCCAGACGAGCGGAGGTGATTGACCTAACAGTAGCTACTAACAGGGCTAGTAACCGCATAAGCGAATGGCACGTACCAAATGAGATATCACTCTCAGACCATAGGTATATTTGCTTCAAGTACAGTAACCGATTGGAAAAGGAACTGGTAGCAAGGAGGAACCCAAGACACACTGACTGGAACTCCTACACGAGAGACCTGAAAGTGGAACTTGGGGACCCCAAAGGTAAGCTGAATTCAGCGATTGACGTAGAATTCGAGGCGGGGCGAATATCCGAAGCTGTTTTGAGCGCTTGGACAAGTAATTGCCCCGAAAAGGTAGTACAAGCAAGAAAGGAACCTTGGTGGAACTCTGACTTAGCTAGGCTACGCAGGGAAACTAGGGCCGCCTTCAATCGTGCTAAGGCTCTCAAAAACTTTGAGATGTATGCTACAAAGCTGACGGAATTTAATAAGGCTGTACGCAGGGCCAAAAGGCAGGCCTGGAGGGACCATTGCGATAGCATTGGCAGCATTCCAGACAGCATGAGACTATCGAAGGCTATGGCCACTGCAAAGGTAAATCCACTGACATCCATCAAGGATGAGAATGGCAAACCGACAGAGTCTGGAGGTGATACCCTCGAGATAATGTTTAGAACGCACTTTCCCGGCTCATTCGCAGCTAACGACACGGCGGACTCATTAAGCTTAAACGACATTAAGTCAAAAACAACGAAAGCAGACTGGGACGCCGCGAAAAAGGTAGTAGGGCCGAATGGCACAAAGTGGGCCCTGGAAAGCTTCAAGCCATACAAGGCCCCGGGACCAGACGGAGTGTACCCAGCCCTATTACAAAGAGCGGGGAACATACTAGAACCGCATCTTGGTAGACTATACAGAGCATGCATCGCCTTTAGCTACATACCAAAGGCGTGGAGACAGGCGAAGGTAATCTTTCTTCCCAAGCCAGGAAGAGCAGACTACGAGGACGCTAAGTCATACAGACCTATAAGCCTGACATCATTCTTCCTGAAAACTCTGGAAAAGCTTGTAGACAAGCATGTCAGGGAGGGAGCGCTGAAGAAACAACCGCTTCACAGGATGCAAAACGCATACCAGCCTGGTAAGTCGACAGAAACGGCGCTACACCAGGTCGTAAGTCGTGCCGAAAAGGCGCTAGAATGCAAAGAGATATGCCTAGCAGCTTTTCTCGATGTAGAAGGCGCGTTCGATCGCACTACTTTTAGAACGATACGAACAGCTGCAGAGAAACATGGCATAGACCCTACCATTTGTGACTGGATGGACAATATGCTGAAGGGCAGAGTTATAGAATCAACACTGCTAGGTGAGACCAAAAGGGCGCATGTCACAAGAGGATGCCCGCAAGGAGGCGTACTCTCGCCAACACTCTGGTGTTTGGTGATAGACGAGCTGCTAATAGAACTGAACAAAGGACCAACGTACACGGTTGGATATGCAGATGATCTCGTGATACTTGTAAACGGAAAATTTCCCAACACTGTGTCAGGGATTATACAGGAGAGATTGAACATGGTTGAAAGGTGGTGTAAACTCAACCACCTATCCATCAACCCAAGCAAAACGGTGATCATCCCGTTTACCAGAAGGAGGGACCTAGCAGCAATGGGTACCATAAAGCTCTACGACACTGTACTAGAGTTGTCCACAGAAGTAAAATATCTAGGAGTAATCCTAGACAGCAAACTCACGTGGAAAAGCCATGCCGAAGCGACAGCAAACAAGGCTCTAAGAGTATTTGGCATGTGTCGCTCTGCCTATGGGAAAACATGGGGCCTTAGACCCCAGGTTATCAAATGGATCTACACCATGATGGTGAAACCACTGATCACATACGGGAGCATCGTATGGTGGACCAGAACCAAGCTGGCAACTTGCAGACAGGCCCTAAGCAAAGTACAGCGGACTGCCTGCATGGCCATTACAGGAGCATTTAGGACCACGCCAACTGCGGCGATGGAAACGCTGTTTAATCTCACCCCTTTACACATTGAAGTGGAACTAGAGGCGAGGAGGGCCATTCATAGGCTTAAAAGTATGGGGCACTGGACGAACTCCGGATGTAAAACAAACCATACAAACACAAGACCAAACAGGGAACTTGACTGGATGATGGACATGGGATGTGACAAAATACATGCCATTCATAATCTCAAAAAGGAGTTTAAGATCTACATTCCGAGCAGGGAGGAATGGAAAGGTGGGATAAAACCCCACAAAGGGAAAAACCAGGTATGGTACACGGATGGTTCTAAAATGAACACCGGTACAGGAGCGGGGGTACATAGCGACAACTGCAACCTCAGCCTAAGCATGGGCAAACTGGCGACGGTCTTCCAAGCAGAGACCTATGCTATAATCGCATGCGCGCAGGAAATACTAGACAGAGGCACCGAAGGGGACACTGTCTACATTTTAAGCGACAGCCAAGCAACACTCAAGGCACTCACGTCCAACAGAGTGGATTCTGGGCTGGTACTAAACTGTATTAAAATACTAAATCGGATAGGAAGGCGCAACAAGGTCAGATTGATCTGGGTGCCAGGTCATACAGGAGTAGAAGGCAACGAAAGAGCCGACACTCTAGCAAGGAAAGGATCTGAGACACCCTTATACGGACCGGAACCCTTCATAGGACTCTCACCAAGGGTCATCAACCAAGCATTGAAAAAGGCTGCGTTGGAAATACACAGCACACACTGGCGCAACACAACAGGCCAGAAGTATGCAAAGCTATTTCTTAATGACATAGATAAGGCCTGGACCCAAAAACTATGGAGGTACAGCAGATCACAGCTCCGAACAATCACAGGAGTCTTCACGGGGCACTATGCCACCAACAAACAGCTCCACAACATGGGACTAGCAAGCGACCCGACTTGCAGGATCTGTGGAGAGGCAGAGGAGAATATGCTACACGTACTATGCGACTGTGCAGCACTAGGCTCCAGGAGACTAGAGTATCTGGGTCAACCATTTCCAAGACCAGAGGACTACAGGCTCAGCCCCATCAAGGCCATACTGGGACTCATGAAAAAGGTGCACGGAAGGCTGGGGGTTGAGTAGAAGGGAGGGGGATTAGCACAAAAGATCCAGAAGGGTCGAAGTGCTCTGGCTTAGGGCCAGCCTCACTATAAGATAAGATAAGATACCCTCCATTGAGATCTCTCTCTCAATGGTTTGCTGGAAGAAAATTCAACTATGAGTTAAGCTCACCTATGTAGGTATGTGAACTCTGTTATCCACATATACTGTTATTTATCTATAATATGTATGTATTTAGAAATGTTTGTTGAATTTAAGTATGTTTATCAGTTGTCTAGTACTCATACCACAAGCTCTGCTTAGTTTGAGACAGATGTTGTGTGAAAGTTGTGGACTGTAACTTTTTTTCACCATAAAAAGTTCATTTACAAGACTAATCTACTCGTAGTATTCTATTTTACACAGATCTGTGATTATTTAGCTTGTAAACAAACTAATAATACTAGTAGCTTTAGGCAGTAAAGTCACATTTTGGCAGCACCGCCAACGTTTTCTCTAATAAACTAATAAAGTACACAACTGTTTGTAGAGTAATTTCGTCTTCTAAATTGAGCGCGACGTATTAGATCAACTCAGGCGCTGCTGCCACCGAATGTGGAAATTAAGAAGATCTACTCCTAAAACTTGCTGAATAAAACAATTAATTTCTATAATCAGTCTGTTAGTGGGAGCTAGAATAATTCAATAGCACAAGGATGTCGAACCTTCATTGGAGTACGTGCCACTAAGTTTAGGAGAAATATTAATGTGGTCATGACGTGCCGACAAAGAATCGTCATTCTATGGACACCGGGGCCCTGGAACGGAGGCAAAGAAGGAACAGGAGTGGATTTTAGTCAGTAAAAGTCTGACACGACCTCACGTCCCGCCCAAGGGCGGGAGCTGTCATTAGATGATTTCCCACCTAAAAAAAAAGTGCCACTGCAGAATTTGGAGCTGGGTTCGATTTTCTTTTCGAGTAAAGAATGATAAAGGTTTTCCATTAGACATTTCTCAGTATAGTTGTTCAGTTGGTCCAGCGCTTGATTTCTCTCAGCCGCTCTGTTGGACTTGGAAGATAATAATAATAATATAATAAAATAATAGATATAAGAAGAGAGAGTTGAATTTAATCGTGACTGAACTTAAGTTGGAAGGAGTATTCTTACATTTAAATTCTGTTTTAATTCAACCAGCTACGAACACCTTTCGAGGAAAAAAACCTCTCATATTTCGCCAGCCCGTAACAGATCTGCAAATTTCATTTCTTTCATCATCGATCCATGCACCGGATAAGCCTTCTGCTTATATCTCTTCTATGTCTCCTCAAGTCTTCCTGCGCAAACGCATGTAGGCGGGAACATTTCGCTTTCTTGATTTTGTAGACGTGGATCGTGAAAGCGATGTTAATGTAATCCGTAACGTTGATGCGAAGAAACATTAGAAATTATGCTTCGGTAGGATAGTTTGCTAGATCATAGGAAACGTGTAGTTAATTAAATAAGCTTGTAGCTTGCTATGGGAGATATACGTGGTACCTAGTCTACGCGTAGACTAGGTACCACGTATATCTCCCAAGACCTCCTTTGAGAGGTATACGTAGCTACGTATACCTCTCAAAGGAGGTCTTGAATTGAACTAATTAAAAACAAGCATTCTACCGAACATATAACCTCCTCCTTTTTGAAGTCGGTTAAAAATAGGTAGTATTTTAATAGGCAACAATTTCTTATCACAAAATAAATCCAATTATTTATTATAAGACTGTAATTGTGTCCTACTGCAGGATGCCTATCTTCCGTTTTACTATTTTTGCGGTCAATTATTATTATTCTCTATCTCTATTATTATTTAGGTTATAGGAATCCAACTATCTCTTGCTATACCTACCGCGTCATCGGTTTCTGCTGAATAAATGACGCCATAATGAAAATCAAATTCAGTGTAAAGGTTTTTAAAAGACATGATATTACTAGAAGCTACGCTTCAACAGTCTTACTGAATATTTTTTATCATCGATGAACACAAACAAATGGATAAATTTAAATGCAAGACAAGAAAATAAGGCAATGATCAATGAGACGAGACAAAGTTAGTGACAAGAAGAATTGTCATTGTCTCGAAAGATAAACATACAATAGAAGATGTAGGTACTGCAACAATGACAAACCAGACGAAGAATATCACAGTTAATAAACTAAATTAACTGTTATGAGTACAAGCTTCCGTTGGCAAAAGGTTAATAGATAACTTAGTTAGCACTAGCCCACGCGCAAGACTAATTGCAGATGAAGCCACATTAAATTCTCCAAGCTTATAGACTGATAATTTACGCGAGAATTTACTTATAGATGAAACGTTCGCGCGTTTGCGGGAACTTTTGAAGAAGCGTAGCAATCTTGTAATATTGTTTTTGAATTATGTTTCTCGTGTGGGTTGCGGATAAAAGAAATATGGATTGTTTCCGTTGTATCGTTTGTGCTTTTATTAACACTTTTAATCATGTTGTCTACATCATTAGCTATATGTAGTGGGTGCGCAGTATCATTCACCGTTAGCATGATGTTTAACGAAGACTGTTCTCACTCATCGTTATTGATCATCGATAATTCTATACTTATTCTAATATTATTATCTTCTCATTACTGCTGAAACCAGCTTCTACTTTCTAAATTTCTTATTCTTTCCACTAATACCTACCGAGTTAACCTGTGTTTTGATTATGTACCTACCTACATATAGCCCCAACAAAAATATTTTCAGATGTTGAATATATTTCTCATCTATAATTCTATACTAAGAAATATTTGTACTTTTAGATTTTTGTATTTTTGATGAGTAAACTAAAAAATTACTGGATCGATTTTTAAATTATTTCACCAATAGAATGCTTCTTTATCACTGAGTGATATAGGCTATATCTTTTCAACTATAGCGCGGGTGACATCGGTGGCAGAAACTAGTTAAAAAATATTTAAAGTATTTTAAGAACTTCCCCAGTTAAACTTCCATGAAATCGATTTCTCACAAATCAAACTAATTGAACGCAACTAAAAGAAACGTGCGCGTGCTCCTATAAATAAATTCAAGATGGCTTCTCACCCTTCGCGCCAAAATTGGAAGCGGTAGAAAAAGTTCGAACGGTAGCAAAAAAGATTATACTATTCGGTGTCTATTAGCAGAAATGCAAGTAATTATCCTTTTGTAATGGGAATTTATGGTGATGCCAGTTTTTGTGTGAATATTCTTGCTTAATGATGACTTTGACGTTAAAGTATTGCAGCTGAAAAGTTTACAGCCATGTTGAATTTAATATAATGTTTCTATACTACCATTGGTCAATGGAATTTCCTTAAATTTTATGCACTTTTTTCATTATCTGGAATTTTAACGATGTTTATAACGACTATACTTTCACATGCACGTGGTATCGTCTCAATGTCCTTATTTACTTATTACTTAGTAGAATGCTCATTTGTTTCGCACAGATGTGCAATGTTGTTCATTCTTAAGTTTGTTTGTGTAATTTTAGCACATAAAACTGTATGCATAAGTTATGACGCGGAAATGCGCGAGTATTTTACACCACAATGTTTATTTTGTCACATTGCTTATCCAGACATTTACTTTCTTATACAAGTTTAGCATTAGAAGTTTATGACTAGACATACGTCACGATTGAATTTAATGTCAAATAAACCCCATCTTTGTGACTACGAAGTGACACATTTTGCATCACAAATTAAAGTCATCATCTAACTGGCCCTTTCCCAACTGTGTTGGGGTCGGCTACCACAGATTAAAGTAAATTAAACCATATGTCTCACGACAAAATCTGACATTTGGTAACCAATTGACATTCCTGTCAAATTATACGTCACCACAGCCGTTGAATTCAAATTTCGCAACTGTCATATTTCTAGCGGAAATGACGTGTAGGGTTACTATGGACGACGTACTGCTTCCGCCTTTGGCAGCCATCTTAATTGGGAAAAAGCTAGCGCACGCGCAAACTACGAAATCTGAACAGGAAACGGATGTAGCGGTGTGTCTTTTTAATATTTTTATATTCCCGTCGCGACAAGTCGTTGGAATTAAAAATATTCCTTTTCATCTTTTGAATCTACTTTTGTTAATAGTTTCCGATATCTTGGATACGGCTTTGATGTTGTCATAACAAACTATTGGGTACTGCGGCTTATTAGTTGTTAAGTGATTAATTTAATAATGTGTGAAAAATTAAGAGATGCAAAGAGTTGCGCAGGTGGGTTTTGTTTCCATTAGTTGTTAAGTAATATTTATTTACTTTAATTTTTTTTTTAGAAAAAAAAACACGTTATCCCACTCTAAGAATAACTCCTTTATCGTGGGTGTGGAACACCTATCTGTAGGCAATACAAATATTTATTTCGTCATATACCTACGATACAATAATTATAGTATAAGCAAATTTGTGTGTGTTTTGTGTTTAAATTATTATTAATATTAATTGTAATAAGCAAATGCATTTAAATTATTTATTTATAAAATTTTATATTTTAAGGCTGTAATATTTGTACACCTCTAATGGTAGGGTATGGTCCACAGAAGGACTGTTTTATTTTACCACCTCATGTTTTACCCATTTTTAGATTTAGAATTTATAATTGATTTTAACCTTTTGAGTGCGTAATTAGAGACACAATAGTAAGACAATGGCGCGTGAACGCCGGCGTTAATGCGGGGATCAACAGCTTAAATGACAATTAAGTCCAAAATTTCTTTATCTTGTACAACTATCTCTTGTATTTGTCTATTATTTAAAGTATTACCAGTTTCTTTAAAACAATGGTTCGCCTGAAAGGGCTTGTTTGGGTTGTATTTTTAACACCCTTTTTAATCTAAAAGGCCTAAAACCTACCTGTGTTCCTTCAGTTGCCATTAGCGTTCCTGGGTCGCGGTAAGTCTTTTGAACAATCCTGCGTTCGAATCAGTCTTGGGGCTGATTTTCTCAAATTGTTTCCATAATGGCCTGACTGGCCTGTAGGTCTAGTGGTTAGTGGCCTTGACTGCCATGACTCTAAGGTTCAGTTGAAAACCAGCGTCAGGCAACTGCTACGTAGTTGTCTGGCATTATGCTGAACTGGACCTATTTGGCGTAGCCGTGAGACATATTGTTATTGCTAATTTTATTTCTCCATATTTTTTTAAATGTTTAATTTTAGTTTGTAAATCAATTACTTGTTGATTCATGAATCATGGTGTGCCAAATAAACATATTTTCTTTCTTCTTTCTTTCTTTCTTTCCATGCCGGAGGTGCACTCAAGACAAATGGTTGTGTGATGAGCACGACCATTTGTTCTGTGTCTGGGTGTAATTTATCTATAATATGTATATGTATTTAGAAATATACTTATATCTACTCTAGTACTCACAGCAAAAGCTCAGTTTAGTTTGGGACTAGATGGCGTTGTGTGAAAGTTGTGGAATATTATTATTATTATTATAATCTCAATCCGGCCACCCCTTGTCACATTATTATGAACAAACCGTAAAATCACAGGAAACCAAGCTATTTCTAAATCCCGCACGAACGCACTCGATATGACGTATGACACACGATATACCTCAAACACCATCAAGGATATTACCATCAAAACATACTCAGCCACTTCTATTATTGAAGCCATAAGGTCGAGAATTCATTGGTAATTTGTGTCATAGCTTCAGAATTAAGTGTGCAGGTTTGGAGTATCAGTTTTGGCTTGACATTGATACTTGACGCCTTATTTCGTACGCGGTTTTATTTTTAGGGGATGTTTTAAGTGGTTTTTTTATGTATTTTAATGGCGTTGTTACCTACTGATTCTGAAGGACAGACTACGGTAAAATGTTTTTTTTTTTTTGTTAAATTAAGATTACGTAGAAAGAAAAAACAATGTAATGCATAGTCTTGTGTAAATATGTATATGTTATGGCCAGATCGTTTAAACTTTATCATTTGATGATATGTCAATCCTTGTTTGGCCATATCATTGATGTAGGATTTCTAGGATAATAAACGGTCTAAGGAAAGTAGGCCAAACGAGGATTGACATGTCATCAAACTTTAACGTTTAAAACGATCTGGCCATTTTTACTTGGCTATATCATGAAGTGATCAGTTTCTATTATCTAGCCTCGCCACATATAAAGGATGTGAATAATTTTATAGATTAGCCATATTCAACTCGCAGAGTCGATGATCGAATTGGTCGATGAACCAAAGATAAAGATGATGAAGGAGAAGATCATGATGATGATAAAGTACAGGAAGATGCATATGCGTAAGAAAGTCTTTCACTAAATAGACCAATGACCTACCTATTGATCATTTACACCCAGACACAAAACAAATAAATGTAAACAATAGTGTACCGTGTTCGGTGAGAACCTGCGTCATGCGGAAGGTGAGGACGCCGTGAGGTCTTTCCAACCACGCCTCAAAGAGGGGACTTACCGCCATAATTGTGGGACATTTCGGGATATCAACAAACGCTAATAACTTTGCTGTTTATGAATATTATTTATTAAAACTACTTAAATAATAAAAAGACCTTTTCTAATAAGCCCATTAAGTATGCGTACTAATTAAAAATTAGTGGTGTATATACAGTGAATCCTGGATAACTCTACCTTTACTTTTTTTTAATGACCGATATTTCAAAAGTGCCTGTAGATGGCTATTTGAAATAAACATTTCTGATTTCTGAACTGGAAGCTCAAGAGACCTAGGATTATTAGAATAATGATCAAGGCCGATGTCAGAAAATGTTGGCTTCTGATTATCCGTTTTTATTTCTTTAACAATGACATCTCTCGCTCTAGGGTGGTGCGGGAGAGCGTGTCAGACTTTTACTGACTAAAACCACATCTAGGTTTTTTCTTTGCCCTTGCTACCCATGCATTCCGACTCTAGCTACCATGAAACACAGACTCCGGCTGAGAATTCCATTCCGTACTAGAAATGTGTAATATCATATTTAAACATAGCCTTTAAAAGAAACAAGCAGGTGTTAGAAATGATTTCAAATGATAAGTGTGCTTTGTTCGTTTTACTTCAAGCTTTGTATCAAAACGCAATAGAATTTGAAATATCTTATCACGCCCTTAACACTAGAACTTTCTCTTAATCCAAAAACATATCAGAATTTATCCGAAAGTCTTAAGCCACTTAAGTAGCAAACTTATCGACCATTTATCAAGTACCAAATGGCCTTAAATCCTAAATTGAACGTAAAACGGGAATTTCTTTGAAATACACAGCATTCTTATCCAATATCGAGGCGTTATGATCCAGGCTTAGGATACTCGATACGGATTAGGTTTAGGCACAATAGAGCCTTAAGAAGGCGGTGGTAAGATAAGCTGACAATGACGAGGTAAGGTTGCCAGCTTTTAAAATGGGAAACCCATACGCACAAAGCGTTTTGAGAACACTTTTATTGTGCGTACAGCCAAGGAGTGGAATTCCTTGCCGGAGTCTGTGTTTCCTGATAGCTACAACTTAGGGGTCTTTAAGTCATGAGTGAATAGGTTACTTCTAGGCAAGCGTGCTCCATCGTCGACCACGTCATCGCTTACCATCAGGTGACATGGTGGTCAAATGCGAGCCTATCATTAATAAAAAAAAGCTGAACACAAGTTAAAAAAATCTTTGTAAAATATATTTTGTTTATAGAGGTACTAAAAACCCGCTTTGGCGTTGCACATGTGTTTTTTTTTTATACATAACCTTTCTCGTTTATTACTTTTTTTATTAATGAAAATTGAATCAAAATCCATTGCGTAGTTTAGGAGAAGCAAGCTGATAAACAGACAGAAGGCGACTTTGTTCTATACTACTTTGTAATTTCTTTTATACATAGATTAACCGTTATAGATTAGGCCTACAAATACGTCCGAACCAGACTTGCCGCACATCTTACATTATTAAGAATTATGTACTCGTATAGCATAGTCGGCCTTATAATGTTCCCACTGCTGGGACTCAGGCCTCCTCTCTATGAGAGGGAATGGGCCGTAATCCACCACGCGGGCCCAGTGCGGGTTGGTGGATATCACATGTTTTCGAATTTTTGGTTCTAGGACATGCCGGTTTCCTCACGATGTTTTCCTTCACCGTTTTGAGAGCAGTGGTGATGAAATAAATTATACAAAGTAATGCGCCTGGCTAGGTTTGAACCCGTGACCTACAATTCGTAAGTCGGGGGCCGTTACCACTCGGCCACCACTGCTCTACTGTACTCGTATATTCTATGTATATCTATTATATTCACTTCCTCCACTCGAGTTAACCTCGAGTTAGTTAAATTTATAGCTCTAGTTTGATATTAATTGATATTATTCCTGGGGTTTTTTTTTCGTTGTCATAATGTCTGTTCTGAGTAATATATTCTAAGTCATATTGAGTTACTTCAATATGATTTAGAATATATTATCCAAGTGTCAGTTTGATTGAGATTGTGTTTTCACTAAGTTTATATTTTTTTAAACTTTCTTCTAAAGCTTTACAGTGAAGATCGAAGTGACTGGATTTCAAATAAGAAATTAACAAGAACAGGACACTGTTACATCATCTAATTTTGCAAGACATGCATAGAAAAAGTCAATTGCCAGTCCTATACAGACGCCTGGCAACCCTACGAGAAGGGATACTAAAGGCAAACATCGTAAGCGATTAAAGACTATTGTTGATAAGCCTACATGGTTCAGGATCAGCTTAATGGGATAGCAGTTATAACAGTATTGCAGTTGCTGGTAATGCCATGCCTAATACTGAGATTTCTTTCGAGATGAAAAATAGTACTTTTCCGCCTTCGGTCTTGTTTATGAGATTAGCTGCATGCTTGATCTTCATTTCCCAGAGAGTGTTCTACAATTTCTGCTCATTTCAGATTTTAGTGGCACTTAGTTGAGAAGTTATCTTTCAGATTTTGATTCGTATGTACTTTTCTAAGTTTATCTAGTACATCACTGACATCCTGCGCCCCGGTAAGCACGTAAAGCTAGTTAGTTGAGACTGGTCATCTCTTAGCTGCCAGTGACTTATTTCAATTTCTATTTTTTTAAGTTAGTTTTTTTTTTATTTTAATTATTATAACTTATCTACATTGTGCTCACATAATATTAGAAGCGACAAGAAATTTTGTAACCAAGATTTATGTAACTCATAATATGATTTAAAAGAGTGTCCATGGAGTTTCTTGCACGTTCTTCTCCATAGAGATCTACGCTTTGGAACGTGCAAATTAGCTTCACTTTTTTTTTGACTGACCGACATTTTGACAATTCAAAAGTGCCTGTAATTGGTCTATTTGAAATAAACGTTTCTGATTTCTGAAGCCGTTGGTCCCGGTTATAATTCATAGATCTTTAACAGTCGTTACAGGTAGTCAGACGCCAAGAAAGTCTGACCATCAGTCTATTGAAGGAGTATCGTGTTGCCTATTAATTGGGTTGTTGAGGTCTGAATAGGCAGTCACTTCATGTAAAAAAAGGGTAAGTCATATCTAGTTAGACTGGAAGCCGGTCCCAAGGTAGATGGGAAAAGGCTAAGGAGTTGATGATGAAGCTGAGATTTATGTAAACTAATTAGTTAGTAGTAACACAATTGATACTACCGTAGTGTCGAACTGCCGTAGTGTCAAACTACCGTAGTGTCGAACTACCGTAGTGTCGAACTTTTGTCGCACAATCATTTGTCACACCAGCGTGGTGTCGTGCTTCAGTGTGTCACACAAGCTTGCGTTCGCACAATAATGAGTCGTAGTACAGTTTTTTCGAACAAGCATTAATCGCACATACTACCGTAGTGTCGAACTGCCGTAGTTTTAAACTAGCGTAGAGTTGAACTACCGTAGTGTCGACCTTTTGTCGCACAATCGTTTGTCACACCAGCGTGATGCATTCGAACTATGAAAAGTCGTAGTACAGTTTTTTTGCACAAACATTAATCGCACATACATTTGTCGAGCTCACGTAGTACACTTGATGTTGCCAAGCCAATTTTACCTGAGTACATACAAGATGGCATACTAGAGTACCTTGGCTTGGTTCAGACAGTAAACACATCATTTCCATCACAACACATAGACCGATGTTTCAGTCTATTTCAGGATTTTCACCATTTCCCTGTAATGCGAGGTCGTTGACATATTTACAGTTTTCATGAAAATCTTGTACGTACCTGCGTCATGAAAATGTGTGTATGAGTTATGCTTCTGAACTATTCGTTTTTATTATTAAAACAGTGATTGGTCTGGTCATGCCCCCGATTTTTGGACGAAAATGTTGAATATTTGTCAAACTATTTTTTTGAGTGTCTAGCAATCTTTGGTATAATAAATTATATTAGTTTTTTTTTCTTTTATTGTTCTGTTTAATTTTAATGATAAGTATTATATTTCTGTTATTATTTGTTCAAATAGTAAATACACACTACAAATACATCTAGTATATAAAAATTTGACTCCTCTTGAAACGGCTTCAAGAACGATTTTCTTGGTTTTCTTGGATTCCGTACCTCAAAAGGAAAAAATAGAACCCTTATAGGATCACTTTGTTGTCCGTCCGTCTGTCTGTCTGTCATGACCCTTTATCTCGGGAACGCGTGAAGGTATCAAGTTGAAATTAAAACCATATACTCAAGTCTGCGGTCTCTTGAAGCTATAAAAAAAATCAGATATCTAAGTTAACTGAAAAAAAGATACGGGCTTTTATGTCGCAAAAACGTATATTTCGACACTCTCGAGGGAATCAAAATTCATAGGGTACTTCCCGTTGACCCAGAATCCTGAAATTTGGCATAAAGCAAGGTCTTATAGCACAGATATGGGAATAAATATGAAAACTGTAAATCTGGTGTTGTAAATCTTGGTTACATATTTCTTGTTGCTTCTATTATGTGAGCACAAAGATAGAAATTGAATTAAACCATTGGCAGCTAAGAGATGACCAGTCTCAACTGACGGCACCCGTTCACGAGCATGACGCGTGCATCAGCCTCACTCAGCTCAACCATTTTGAAGGGAACATCAAAATCAATTCAGTAGTTTAACCGTGAAAACGTAACAGACAGACAGAGTTACTTTCACATTTATAATATTAGTAATAATAATAATAATAATTCTTTATTGGCATAATATAGACAATTTGGATCATAGAATTCCCTAACGCCTGCGCTAGTAGAAACTGTATTGCAGGTGTTAGTGTCTTCCCTACAATAAAGTGACATTAATCATACGTCCGACAGTGTGTTGAGAAAGTAATAAAACTAAAGAAAAACATTTTTTTTTTTAAATTAAAAGTAGACAAACATGCTGTCATGAGTGTGTGTATGAGTTTTGTGTATGATGGTGTGAAAGTGTGTGTAATGGTGTGTCTGTGTGTTTTTCTGTAAGTGAGTTTGTGTATATTAGTGTGTATAATTAAGTGAGTGTATTTATATATGCGTGGGCGTGTATAAGTAAGTGTGTACCTATGCCTATGGTGTCTGTTGTGAGTGAAGATGTATGTATACAAGTGTTGTTCAAAATGGATTATGTTTTTATTAGATTTTCTACATCAGTGTAGTCCATTGACTTTAACCAATTGAATAGCATAATCTTAAATATATTGTTATTTATTTAGCAGATATAAATAATCGGGGTTATTGACTAGGCCCCTCAAAATGTACCTTGTGCTTATTCCACACACTGCCCACAACTATGGAACTAAAGACAATTTCCAATAAATCACCGTCATACAATTATGACACGCCACTTGGCACCGGCAGAGGGCGCGGTATGCATGACAATGTATTGCGTCATAGTACAGTTAGAACGTAACGTGTATTGTTACGTTTTTGGTACGTTAGGTGTCATGGTCTTAATTAGTTAGTGGTTTATTTATACCTACCCGTTTGACTGAATTTAGGTTAATTTAAAATTGATAGCAGATATTTACGATTGCCATATTGATACAAGTGGAGAAAGTTTGTCATTGCGATCGCAATGTTTTATAGAGCCGAGTGCTGCAGTGACAAATTTCCACATGTATCAGACGACGTTTTTCAATACACTTACGAAGATATAAATAAACGAGTGATACGATAAATTTAGTCAATTGTGCGGGGCGAGGTCGCGCACTTTTCCGCTGTAGTGCGAAAAACAGTAAATTACGTAGCTAAAAGCGGTAGGGATAAGAGAGGGTTTTGGTGTAAGTGTGTTGAAAAATATTTATTGTTCATTTCGTTTATAATACGCTGTAGCCAACACTAAGTGCTCGAACATGATAAGTTCAATGTCGGTTTCTCTGATTTACGATTTTTATTTTTCAAACAGAACAGCTTGGGACAAAAAAATTAATAACTTTTTTAAAATAAGAACGTTACCCCACACTACGATTGACTACTATGTCGTGAGTATGTACGTCACAATCTATATACAATCATATATTATGTTAAAGCGAAATACCACTCACTGATTAATCACGAAATCTCAGAAACTGTAACACCTACAAACTTAAAATTTGGCAGGTAGGTTCCTTATTGGGTGTAGACATCCGCTAAGAACGGATTTTACGAAATTCCACCCCTAAGGGGGTGTAGCGACATATTCTTATGTGGCGCCAAAGATGTCGCTACACTTAAACTTTAAACTTTAATTGCGCGATGCAGGATTAGTTCTTACTAATCCTGCATCGCGCAATTAAAGTTCTCCACATGATTGGAACATATAGAACAGCCCGAAATCATCTATCGGGCAGTTGCCGGAGGATCCTCCCTTTTCAACGGAGGTTTGCGGGACTTTACTGTCTGTTCCGCCTACCTCCAAAAGGGTAAAATGGGGTTTGGAAGTTTGTATGGAGAAAACTTCTTTGACGCAGGCGGAGCCGCTGGCAGAAGCTAGTTGTACATACATATAAACTCACACACACAAGGCACACACACCTGGAATAAGTATTTGTAGGTCACACAAACATTATATGTTCCGTGTGATAAATTTAAGAATATGTTAAAAAGATATATTTCGGATACTAATAAATTTAGGAAACCCATCTGACACGAAATAACAAGATTGTCATAACAATGTTAACTCATTTTAAGTGAACCTTGTTCTTTATGAGAAATAAAACAACGCAGCAGCCAATCGTTCAACCACTACGCCAATCATACCGTCATAAATTATTCTTAAATAAAAAAAGTTAAAGTTATTTTTTAGTTCCTATATCGTAAAAAGTAAGATTTAGCAGTGATCTCTTGAATTTTGTGATTTATATTACTTTTTTTCTCTAAATAATAAAAAATAATAAAAAATAATAATTATTATTATTATTATATTGCGACTTTGTCCGCGTCGAGTTCGTAAAAATGCACAAATGTAACTAATAATTCCGTGCTTGTTCTTAACTATCAAATAAAAACAATATCCAACAAACAAAAACACATTAGCATCTAATTAATCGTTTATTATCAAACTAACAATGTACTACCTACTCTATAGAACGTACGTACTAATATTTCGACGTTGCTTGCGCACGCGTCGATTCCCGCTAACGATGACTGATATGCTGTTTATGATCTACGGTTCTGTTTTTCGATTTTCGCGCCCATTTTCAACGGGTTATCGTTTATGTTTGACCCTTTTTTCCTGGGATGTAGGACATGGGTGTATTGGTTTATAGTTTGATCGAATCATAGGTTAACATTAAGCCAGGTCAACTAGTGGCGGATTACCATGTAGCAAGAGTAGCAAATGCTACAGGTCCCGCGCATTTGGGGGCCCCGCATTTGAACGTAAAAAGTACTAATCATGGTAATTTCTTTGGATGTGATAGTCAGTTTACTTCAGACTTTCTTCCAAATACGTCTAAAGAGTAGATCTCTTAGAATTCCCCCATTATCTCACTTTTTACGCAACCAATCTTAAAATCCAACAGGTATTTGTCAAGATATGACACAATAGCCTCCGCTACAAAATTTAGAAAACTTTCCCACTTAACATCCTCTTAGCATTCAGTGACGATGGCAGAGGCATATTCGTCAAATCGGGGTTTCTGAGAGAGATCGAAGCGAAGTATTTTATCTATTTCGGTCTACGCAGGGGGCCCCTTGGTCGGATTTGCTACAGGGCCCGCGCTGGCTTAATCCGGCACTGAGGTCAACTCGGTAATGAAACATTAATAAATAAATAAATGTGTAAATTTTTGAATTAATGTACAAACAGATGCGTACGAGTAGCTCCCGCCGTATTTAGGGCAATGGGTTGACTTCCAAAAGGGAACCTATGGCCCCAGGGGAAGGGAAGAGAAGGGGAGGAGGTTCCGTGGTCCTGGAACGCAAGGACAAAGAAGGAACACAGGTGTGGTTTTAGGCAGTAAAAGTCTGACACGATCTTTCGCCCTGTTCTAGACGGAAGAAGTCATTGAATGATTTCCAACCTTAAAAAAAGCTATCACCGTATCGATGATACGGGGCTCCCGGGTTACAAGGGCCCCAAGTGCAAAAATTCATAACATGCTATCCAAAACCTTAAATTCTTTTATTCTTCTTTATAATTAGTATGTGATAGGATGTACCAAAGTTGGGGCCGAAAAGTTCTGGAATGGCGACCACGTACCGGAAGGCGTAGCGTTAAAAGGCCTCCTACAAGGTGGACCGATGACTTGGTAACGTTGCGGGAGTCCGATGGACGCGAGGACCGTTCATTGTGGCGACACTTGGGGGAGGCCTATGTCCAGCAGTGGACGTCTGAAATGATGATGATGAGGATGTACCAATTTTATAGTTCACTCTGCTCGTTCTAGCATTGTCTACAAAATCACAATAAAAACTTATCCTTTCCTAGTCTACATGCTCCAATAATCGAACTCATTTTGAAACAAGACTTTTCCTATCCCCGTCTGAGTAATTCTAATTTCGAGCTCGATCTTACAAGGTGACGAAATCATCTTTCAGGGTACCTTTTGGTTCTAGCTACACCACTGAGTAAAATGAATAATAATATAATAATATGATATTCTTGCAGCGATGACGAGAACGACCGTAAACCAATAGTTTATGGTTTTTGACGTGACAACGTCTTATAATTCGATGGAGCCGGCTGCACGCACGAAAAAGTATAACGCATGCGGCGTTACCTCGCTCTGAGGCGTTCCATTTAAGGCTTGAAGTGCAAGCGAGAGCGCGTTCGGCCTCCGCGTTCGGCAGTGTTCTCTGTCTCTCTCCTACTTGAGTGAGCGATGCGTCTGCGTCGTGACAACTGCTATAGAATTGGGAATCAAACGAGCTTACCTGTTAAGCGAAGTCTTGATTCTAATTTTATGAGCGCCGAAACTGAAATGCAATTCTATTATTGTTCACATAATGTAGTAATATTTTCATTACGGGTCAAAGGATTCGCAAGTTTAGATATATATAAAAAAATACAATCAATGTATCCTGGCAACACCATCGCGTCTAGATGTCACTTACTTTAGAGATTATAGGACAAGGAACAAGCTGTCTTTTGGACAGACTTGTTACCGCATACTTACATTCACTATTTCCCTGTAAGGATAACTGTGAGTTAGGTAGGTTAATTATTGCAGCTTTGGGGCTATTAACTAGTGGTGGGTGGGTGATTGCATTTCAGTTTCGGCGCTCATAAAATTAGAATCAAGACTTCGCTTAACAGGTAAGCTCGTTTGATTCCCAATTTTACTTCGCGCCGAAACTGAAATGCAATTCTATTATTGTTCACATAATGTAGATGTTTAGAGTTTGCTGCAATAATTAATTGTTACGCTATTGTTAGTACTGGTACTATCAACTCAAGTGCGGTTTCTTTTTATAGTAAGATATGAGTTGATTTCAGTTTTCCCTAAGGTTTTTTTGTCGCTACAGTCATACGTTCTTGCTGGGAGTGTCCCAAGGTGTTGACTAGACTATCCGTTCATTTTTTTTAAAGTATTGTGTGACAAGTATTCTCGTATTGTAAAAATATATTTGATTCATTGATAGGCAACTGATTTAGATGAGAAGCATGTTATCTTCAACAGGGGCAGTTATAATACCACGGTGTGAGACGTGTATTGTAATTAATTGGATTATTCTTAATGAAAGTCACTTATGACTTACTAGCTTATTTTAGAAATATTATATCATTACTCTCAGTATATTTTAGTACTTACTTGGTTATTTGTACATCATCGTTATATGTACCTTGCCAGGGGCGCCGATTATGAGAAATAAACAGTGGGTGCCGAGCACCCCTGAGAATAGACATCAAGAAACAGATAAGTAATCGCCTTTTAGGTTACGGTTACATTATAATATTTCTTGATACTAAAAACTAGTTTCATTTTTATAAAATGATTTCATTTTATATTTTTATCGAACATAATTAGTAATTAGGTACGCAGTATGTAAGTAGGACATTTATTTATTTGTCGGTTGATCAGTGTGCATTTTTCTTCTCACACTTCGCCACTTTTTCGAGTCCATCAAATGAGCATGAGCACCCATGGGGTTTTCTAAAAGCCAGCGCCCCTGTACCTAGCCGTTGATGTCGGCTATATTACAAGGTCATTATTACTAAATGTAATCAGACAAAAAGTTACTTTGGTTTTATAATACTGCTGTTCCCACTTAACACAAAGACAATTTGTTGAAATCTATTGAAGCAGAATAGTCTCATTAGTTGTTTTTATCATACCATAGTGATGTTTTAAATGTCACTGGGGGTAATGTAATTACATTACATGCATCATATAATTAGCCTTGCATTAGGCAATGCAATTAGGTACATGCATTATATATTATCACATTCATCATTTTCGTTTCAAACGATAAGTATCTATTCACATCTAAGTTATATTTGTGTTGACATTGTAGGTGACTGGTATGGAAGTCTAGCTTATCGATTTTGTTATTATTATTCCGTTTGTTCATTTAACATAACATATAAATTATATTTTATTATATTAAATTATTATTTTTTTTTTTTATATTTTATTTATCTCAGGACCCTGAGGTCCTGGACCTTTGGGAGGCGTACGAGGAGCCGAAGCCAACTCGCAGAGGCCCTTTAGATAATTATAAAGGAACATGATATCAAATTATTATTATTATTAATATTATTATTATTAAGTATTACAATTTTTTTTTTTTTTTTTTTACTGCATGATACAGCTAGTATACTAACGTTTATTTCAGCATGTATGTGTATACTTGTATATACCTGTATGTATATGCATATGGGTCTATCTAAATATATGTAAATACAATTATTTTATACTTATGAAGACCATTTTATGTCATTTTTTTTGTGCCTCCCGAAATGGAAGTTAATGCGATTGTCTTTCTCTGTCATCATAGTAGTATTTTTGTGTCACAGTTTATGTTATATGTAACGAGAAACTTTGTTTCTTGAGGGAGGGGTTTATGTCATGTCGATGAAATGAACTTCCTGCTAGGGACTAGATACCTAGAGAAGTTGTATGGTCACTGACTTTTCACGAGGACCTGTTGCACTAGTTGGTCCCCAGCATACACCCCCCCCCCCCTTTTTGTTTCAATGCAATTTTACTTTTGTATTGGTAAGTTAAGTACTTATAGTTTTGATGATACTAGTAATTCAAATGGGGTAATTCATTGCCTCAATTAAGTAAGTGTATTTTGAACATTCAGTCCCACTTAGCAATTTTAGAGAATAAAGAGGAGATAAGATATGTTTATTCTACCTGGATAAACATGAAATAAATTTAAAAGTATCAGCCAAAGAAAAGACTAGTTTTACTGTAGGTCATGTGTGGACCGGGTTTTAGCTGCACCGTAGACAAAGTTGTCTATTGCATTTCTGACACTGTTTGACAGTGACAACCTAACAAAGTAGAGAGAAGCCATAATTTCACCATATGACTTATAGGATAGGTACATATAGGCTTATAGGCATGATATTAAACTGTGTTCAGCAAACCATCCCTGTTCCAAAATTGGTGGGTATGCCATGCATGTTTTGGGAATGTCTGAATGATCTAACATAAGATCTAACATTACATTTCTTTACCAAGTGGTAGATAGTTGTCTACTTTTATGTTAAATTTTTAAGTTCAGGAGTCATGTATACTGCAAAGTAATTTTTCTATTAAGCGCAGTGAGATTTTTTGATTGTCATAGAAGTGAGTCCTTTGTGAAACAAGTTGCTTTGGTGCACACTTTTTGTGTCCCGTGGCATGAGAGCTCTTATGTGCCAAATGCATCAGAAGTAATGTTTCCATGACAAGGCCAGTTGTCTAGTCATGGGAAGCTTGTTCCTAGGTATTCCCTATAATAAGGCAATTTCCCTCCATACAATATTTGATTTGAACACAGAAAATATTGTCAATATAAGACAATTGCTACTGGAAATGTTATATCAGTGCAGATCAAATTAAATCTGAATCTTGTTATTTCTGTTTTGTTACAACAAAGATTTCCCTGTTTATTCATTTATTAGGAGCACCAACCAGGTAAGTTTTTACAAAAGATTTGAATTTAGGTTTAGTTCTGTGCAATTATGTCAATAGCAGGCGTACACGGTTTGTGTAATTTGACATTCATTTATATTGAATTTTTAGTTTATTGAGTGATTTAGACATTAAGTACGAGTAAGGTAGATACCTCATACCATTTTGTTCTAACAACTATTTACAAATATATCAGCACATATTTCATTATTTAGTTGTTGTATATCATTATAAGTTTATTGCTGACTTACTCCCTTGGGGTGATTATAAGTAAGTAGGGCTGGTGGTTTTGCCCGTCAATATTATTCCCTTCTGCTTTCAACAGTGAGAAGTTACTTCTTCTTAAAATCAATGGTAGCTTCCTCAAACCGCTCAGCCCAGCGGGTGGCCACACCAATTGTGGCATTGGTGTCATACATCAAGTATTCCAAGGTGCTGGTGCACGGGTTCTTCGAGCCTGTGAGGAGTTCCTGTAATTCTGGTATTGAAACTTTAGAACCTTATAATTTTATTCAGGACTGCTGGTATCAGCAGAGGACTTAACCTGCGATTTCCTTAGGTTTTGGTTCCTTAAAAGTTAGCTTACATGCTCTTTGAGCAAGGTTTTTACTATAAGCTTAAATACTGAGGATGTGGAATGATATGCTGTACCTATGAATTTAATCCGTTTAAATTATATCAAGATTTTCCATAGATATTATTACATGGAGTCATATCATAATCAACACTTACTGATATTTGTTGCTATAAGTGAACATATCATTTGTAAATTGTTGATGAAGTATTCATGTCACTTAGTGCTTAGATATATATCATTGTGAACATCTCGTGTTCCATGGTTTGTTTTTGTTTTTATTATTTTGAATATATTGCAGGTCAGTGTACAACATAACCATAAGGAAATAATAATATTTCTATTGAATAGGTCTTTACTATTTAACTCAGCAAAAAATAGGTTTGATAATCGGCCACTGTTATGCTCGCACTATGGCAGTATTTTCCACCAGCATTGTAGCCGGTGAGGGTGTCAATAATTCTGCCTTGCCTTCTCCCATGGTTTTGGGTTGGCTTCTAGTCCAACAACTGGACACAGGTGGGTATCTACCGGCAATCCGGCTAGGTACATTGGATTAACTTATGACAGTTTGGAATATCTCGTATTCTTTAGCATTACTTTGGAAAGTTTATAATTTACATATTAGGCAGTATAACTTGCCACCTTATGGTGGTTTGGAATATCTCGTATTCACTAAAGGAGTTTGAATGTTTTGTAGCGATCTACACATAGGTGGTGTACTGTTTTTACACGAATTAATAATACACAGATGGGTAGTATGAACTTGGCCTTCTCGTGACCTTTATAGGCACTGATAAAGTGGAGCACGTCGAACTTAGTCTTTTTGCCATTTTTGTTCTTTGGATTATAAATGAATGGGACTCACCTGCTATAACAGATGCATACCAGATTAGCAACGTAGAGTAACGAAGCCAAGAGTATCGCGTACTAGTCTGGTAGCTTACAATCAGTTGGCGCGTAAAAATTAACGTCGCCAATGGTATCTCGTACCCTGATTGAATATTGAACAAGGCCTCGGACTCGCAAGTCCGAAAAACAGCACTCGCTATGATCACTTAGTGCCTCCGCCATTGCCCGATGAGGATCGCGTCCTCGATGACAGGTTTCAGGGGCCTTTTCAGACTAGCAACGTAGAATAAGCCGCTAAGAGCATCACGTACCAGTCTGGCAGCTTCCAATCAGTTAGCGTGCAAAAACAACTTCGCTAATGGTATCTCGTACCCTGATTGAAGATTGAGCAACTTATTGCTTTGGCTTTTGCTGGATATCGGTTCTTCATCCTGTGTGATTGTAGATTCAAGGCTTAAATTCGACACTGAAATTCGTTATTGCACAATACACTTTATAGGTTATCACTTGAAATTTTGTTATTTTGCTAAAGAAGGAACTATTTCATGTATTATAAATGAATAATAAGATGTATCACTTGGGATTTTGTTAAATTGCTAAAAAAATACTATTCCATGTATCTTAAATGAATAATTAGATAGGATAAAGTTTTTTCCATGCGAAACTTTTACCGCAAAAAAAATAAGTGACATCTAGACGCGATGGTGTTGCCAGGATACATTGATTGTATTTTTTTATATATATCTAAACTTGCGAATCCTTTGACCCGTAATGAAAATATTACTACATTATGTGAACAATAATAGAATTGCATTTCAGTTTCGGCGCGAAGTAAAATAATACATTTACATGTTTTCGTCAAGTATAAAGTGCAGTGAAAAGTGAATGTCGTGTTAATTGCTTATTTGTATTTATGCGTACAAATAAATGTAACACGTTGTCACGTTCAACTATCGTCAGTAAACCGACTTTACAGACAACCGATTTTTTTTTTAACATTTGACATCGCTCATAGAATTTCACTGCGTCTAGGCCCCCTTGAATCCAGAAAAAAATGCCAGCACCTACAGAAATACTTGCTGTTAACCCTTACTCATCGTTCCTAATATTTTTGCTTTGAATTTTACCCTACAATTGTCTGGTCACTGAACCTGCGCCTACAAGAAACCTGATGACATATTTTGTTCAATTACTTCTAGACTCACAGTACAATAGCACCTAGCACATTCCAGTTTATATTAACTCATCGTAAGATGTCGACCTACTCCCATTCAGAATTAAAATTATAACAAGAAGTTCATATATGATCGAAATGCTATAAGTATTCATTCGATTAAGTCGCATTATGGTTTCAGACGGAAGACGTCCATTGCTGGATATAATCATCATCATCATTTCAGCCGAAAGACGTCCACTGCTGGACATAGGCCTCCCCCAAGTGTCGCCACAATGAACGATCCTGTGCGTCTCGCATCCATCGGACTCCCGCAACCGTTACCAAGTCATCGGTCCACCTTGTAGGAGGCCTTCCAACGCTACGTCTTCCAGTACGTGGTCGCCATTCCAGAACCTTTTGGCCCCAACGGCCATCCGTTCTGCGAACAATGTGCCCTGCCCATTGCCACTTAAGTTTGGCGATTCTTCGTGCTATGTCGGTGACCTTGGTTCTCCTGCGGATATCCTCATTCCTTTTCATTCTGGATATAGGCCTCCCAAAAGTGTTGCGTTGGAAAACCTCCCACTAGGTGGTCCGATGACCTGGTGAGGGTCGCGGGATTCCGATGGATGCGAGACAGATGCGGCACCAGTCGTTGTGGTGATAGTTTGGGGTGGCCTATATCCAACAGTAGACATCTTGAAATGATGATGATGAAGTCTCCACAAAATAACCGGTTCTGTGCGTCTCGCATCCATCGGTTTCTCTCGACCCTCACCAGGTTCGGTGCCATCTACATTTAGTGAAAAAGTTAGTTATAAAAAAACTATCCACATACATTCTTAAAATTTTGTTGTTGGATTTCAGCTGTAGTATAATCAGCCTTATAAGTAATTATCCCATTGCCGGGACTCAGGCCTCCTTTCTCGGAAATAGAATGGGCTATAATCCACCATGCGGACTTAGTATGGGCAGGTATTTCAGCTGTGTTTCACCTAAGTTAGGCACAGTCGAAATTTAATTATCTAATCAGATAAATTTAAAATATCAGATAAATTTCCAAAAAAAAAAAACTGTTGTGTCCTGTACAATCAAATTTTACTGGTTTATTTTTAACAACATCTAAAGAAAATCACGTACTTACCAATCAAAAGCAAGATTAATGCAAAAACCAACCCTTTAAAAATCGCCAGGTGCAAAGTGGAAAAGTTATCAGTAATTTTGCGATTGCAGTATCTCAAGGCGGCCTATTGTGTGTGTATAATTTAGTTTTAGTTTCATTTTTGTATATTTGTAATGGTGCACAATACAGTAGTAAATAACTCACTAAAAATATTATTTTCACAGCAATGCAAAAGAATTACACATATTGCAATATTTTTTGCACTTTTAACACGTATTATCCATTTTGTAGAATATAATATTTTAAGTAAGTTACTGCAATTATCAAAAAAATGCTCTAAGCCCATCGAAGTATGTAATAACAAAAGTCATAAAAATTACATTGTATAACACCTAAACAAGATATAGATTCTCACATAACTTATTTATTAAGGGCCAGACAACAACGTATTTTCGACAACACATTTTAGTAGCATCTCTATCCCACATTACAGACCGGAACGCGATTATTTTCAAAAAACATTCCTGCCGATACTCACACGTGTTAAGTGCGAAACCGCGATAGACTAATGCAAAGATTAGGTATTTCCGTTGAGCACTCCTGCGCATCTGTGATGTTTAATCTGTGACTCATTTGACTTCTTGAGATGCTTTTTGAATAAAGAATGTTGAAGTTATGTGGGGGGTATGCAAAACAATGTGTTGACGTCATCACCTTAATCCTGAAGTATGTACGTAAGGGTCGTTCAACTTTTGAAGTTTTTGACAAATTCATTCTGAAAATAAAAGTGTATGTCCACCTAAAATCTGTGACCGAACCCGTTGACTGTAAAAATAAAACTTTTAAAAAGTCAGCGTAATAATTTTGTATCTCTAAAGTTTGATTGACCTTTGTAAATCGTGAAAAAAATCCATACGAGATATGAGTATTCGCATATTATATAGTTTAGGTTTTCTTCACTAGAAGATGTAAAAACTAAAAGCAAAAAACTAATTCACATCAAAAGTATGATCAATTCGTCACAATCAAGGTACCAAAGCAAAACTAACAGCATCTACACAAAACCACACTATATTTAATCCAAGCATTTAAGTATTCGTATGCATTCTATGTAGGTACTTTCTTTTTAGGGTTCCGTACCTCAAAAGGAAAAAAACGGAACCCTTATAGGATCACTTTGTTGTCCGTCCGTCTGTCCGTCTATCTGTCTGTCAAAGGAATCGGAGGCGAGGCCGACTCGAGGCGATCGACCCGTAAGTTGCCCCGTCCGCTAATACCGCTCCGTGCACTTGTTTTTGTGCATGTTGGTCCTGTTCACATTATGAGTTTCATCATCATCATCATCATCATTTCAGCCGAAAGACGTCCACTGCTGGACATAGGCCTCCCCCAAGCGTCGCCACAACGAACGGTCCTGTGCGTCTCGCATCCATCGGACTCCCGCAACCGTTACCAAGTCATCGGTCCACCTTGTAGGAGGCCTTCCAACGCTACGTCTTCCGGTACGTGGTCGCCATTCCAGAACCTTTCGGCCCCAACGGCCATCTGTTCTGCGAGCAATGTGCCCTGCCCATTGCCACTTTAGTTTGGCGATTCTTCGTGCTATGTCGGCAGCCTTACCTTATTATGAGTTTACATACAATAAAATTTATAAAAAATAAATCCTCTTTAATGCTACCTCACTTAAATGCTTTACAGTTCACAATCTTCACACTTGCCTACGACAGTACACCACTGTAACAGTTCGTTGTCATTTAACATAAAATCAACATAAGTGTTACTACTCTCAAATATGTCATAAAATAGAAGAGTTCAGAAGGCCAGCGTCTATTTACATAAAGGATGACTATGGCTACATTTATTGCATTGCAAATCTGTTGGATAAACGCCATTCCCGTTATGAGTGGTGGTTCCTATTTAATACTGTTCATTCTTACAGTATTCTGTCAAGTAATATTACTGTAAACTTAATCATTACTTATACAATGTATGAAACTTAATTTTACTTTCTTAGTGTTCCGTACCTCAAAAGGAAAAAATGGAACCCTTATAGGATCACTTTGTTGTCCGTTCGTCTGTCTGTCTGTCAAGACCCTTTATCTCGGGAACGCGTGGAGGTATCGAGTTGGAATTAAAACCATATACTCAAGTCCGCGGTCTCTTGAAGCTGAAAAAAAATCAGATTTCTAAGTTAAATGAAAAAAAAGATACGGCCGTTTATGTCGCAAATAACGTGTATTTCGACACTCTCGAGGGAATCAAAATTCATAGGGTACTTTCCGGTGACCCAGAATCCTGAAATTTGGCATAAAGCAAGGTCTTATTAATTTTATTTTTTGTCTTAGAGCAATGGTGGCCGAGTGGTAACGGCCCCGACTTACGAGTTGTAGGTTGCGGGTTCAAACCCAGCCAGGCGCATTACTTTGTGTAATTTATTTCATCACTACTGCTCTCAAAACGGTGAAGGAAAACATCGTGAGGAAACCGGCATGTCCTAGAACCAAAAATTCGAAGACATGTGACATCCACCAACACGCACTGGGCCCGCGTGGTGGATTACGGCCCTTTCCCTCTCCTAGAGAGGAGGCCTGAGTCCCAACAGTGGGAACATTATAAGGCCGACTATGCTATGCTAAGGTCTTATAGCACAGATATGGGAATAAATCTGAAAACTGTAAATTTGTTGTTACGTCACAATTTTTTTTTTTTGTGATTTGGAAAAATCTTCCGAGACTCCATTCCGGAATTGAACTTTGCATAGGTAAGTTTGTACTGAACCCTCAGAGCGCGAGTTCGACTCGCACAAGCCCAGTTTTTTTTTAAATGCGTTGCCCCACACTAAGATTTACTCCAGTATCGTCAGTGCGTTCACAAAAAATTAAATTCACATACAGACACAACAGACATCCAGATCAGGAATACCTATCTATAGGTCATACAAAGATTTGTTCCGTACGGGAATCGAACCCGCGACAAGCAGCGCAGCAGTTAAAAGCTCAAACACTGCGCCAACCATGTCGACAAATATATCACACGACCTTAGTTACGTAATTCAAAACTTCTTCGTAAGATAATATTACCACATTTGGCAAAAGGATTGGTAAGAAATATTTTGCTTCGTATTCCACACACATGGAATACAATAGCCCGGGGTCTGCGGTAATTAAAGGGCAACTGAAGGGATACAGATGGGTTATGTATATATATATAAAAGGAGAAACTGACTGACTGACATATCAACGCACAGCCGAAACTACTGGGAGTACAAGGATGAAATCTTGCAAGAGGTTTCCTTTTATGACGTAGGCGAGCACTAAGAGAGGATTTTCCGAAGTTCACCCCTTAAGGGGAAGAAACGGGACTCCAAAGTTAGCATGGAGAAACCTGCTTCCGCGCGGGCGAAGCCGCTGGCAGAAGCTAGTAGTCAATAAAAATCTGACACTCCCTCTCTCTCTCCAACCTGAGCGAGAGAAGTTATTTGATGGTTACTCACTTAAAACAAATCATGCACAATAGTACAACTGCAGATTCTTTATCTCATAACTCAGGGGACTTATCTTGACATGTTAAAATGTCAAGCGTGCGAGCGAGAAAGAAGGTTGGAACTATAGACTCTGCTATATAGCTCCATCCCTTTAACAGTTCAGTATACGTCATCAAATGATCGTGTTAGGAGGCGGTAGGGCACCAGCTTTTCCATAGACATGGATAGCAAGCAACAACAAGACAATTCCAAATTCAAATCACCAACCGTCACATCAGAGAGCAGTGGTGGCCGAGTGGTAACGGCCCCGACTTACGAATTGTAGGTCGCGGGTTTAAACCCAGCCAGGCGTATATCTTTGTGTAATTTATTTCATCACCAATGCTCTCAAAACGGTGAAGGAAAACATCGTGAGGAAACCGGCATGTCCTAGAACCAAAAATTCGCAGACATGTGTCATTCACCAACCCGCACTGGGCCCGTGTGGTGGATTATGGCCCATTCCCTCTCCTAGAGAGAGGAGGCCTGTGTCCCAGCAGTGGGAACATTAAAAAGGCTGATTATGATGATTATGAACCGTCACATCGTTCCATATTCAAACCAAACTTGCACAGTTTCTAACTTCATTAGCCTTTAGGAACTTAAACTTCTCACCAATCTATTTAATGTCGTTGAAGAAGACTGAGTCACTTGGCTTGACCTTGGTGCAGACGCCAGCGAGACGATGGCCAGACGACGGAACAACAAAACGTGTCGTTACTCATGTGTCGCTGAGATGAGGGGCTAGTAGGGCTGCCTCATGCCACTTAGCAGCTGTGGCTTTCTTTGTGTCTAAGGCTGCCACAGTTGGTTTAGGTTCTGCTAATTTGAAATTGGAATCTGTGATATATATATAAATCACAATCTTTCGCGCGTTAAATTGTCAACTGATAGATTATAATCTAGCGGTATTTACAATTTTAAGGTAAGATAAATTTAGTATAACGAAAACTGGGTCCTGTATTTTTGTAGGAGTCAAGCAGTAACTGATGCTGATGATTTCTCAGTGTTCTAGTTCATGGATTTCATGCTAGATGTCGAGACGATGATCAGACGACTGAACAACGAAACGTCTTGTTAGACTTTAGCTAGTAAGGCTGCCACATGCACATAGCAGCTGTGGTTTTCTTTGTGTCTAAGGGCTATATATCACCGGGACACCATGGCGGCGCGACCAGTCACCGATACCAAAAAAATTTATACAGCTCTGTAGAGAGTTACTCACCTGGTATCCGTTTGGTTGCGCAACCAATTAGGTGGCGCGACCAGCTCGGACGCCAGTACGGCCGCCAGTGACGCCCCCACAAAAGAGTATGTTAGGGCCATATTTTACTGAGACACCATGGCGGCGCAACTGGTCGCGCCGCCATGGTGTCCCGGTTAAATATAGCCCTAAGGCTGCCACAGTTGGTTTAGGTTAGGGTCCTGCATTTTTGTGGGAGTCAAGCAATAACTGACGCTGATGGTTTCTCAGTATTCTAGTTCATATAGATTACATGCTAGATGTCGAGACGATGACCAGACGACGGAACCACAAAACGTCTTGTTATATATAGCTACTAGGGCTGCCACATACCACTTAGCAGTTGTGGATTTCTTTGTGTCTAAGGCTGCCACAGTTGGTTTTTGTTCTGCCAATTTGAAATTGGAAACTATGATATAAAATTAGTATAACGAAAACTGGGTCCGGCTCTTTTGTGGGAGGCAAGCAATAACTGACGCTGAAGATTTCTCAGTATTCATAGTTCATGGATTTCATGCTAGATGTCGAGACAATGACCAGACGATGGAACAACGAAACGTCTTGTTAGACATAGCTAGTAGGGCTGCAACATGCCACTTGGCAGCTGTGGCATTTCTTTGTGAGTGGACGACGATGTTGATTCTACGAGTCCGACTTGTGTGTGTCACCTGCCATCATCAGCTGAGTTCGCCGGCCTTTCAGGTTATCATCATCATCATTCAGCCGATAGACGTCCACTGCTGGACATAGGCCTCCAAAAAATGTCGCCACAATGAACGGTCCTGTGCGTCTCGCATCCATCGGACTCCCGTAACCTTCACCAGGTCATCGGTCCACCTACCGACGACGCGTAGTGTTCCACGCGCGCCTCAAGGAGATGTCAACAATACCGTAGGGGCAGGGTCGAAGCCTACTGGGGCCATGGGTGATGCGAAAGAGAAACCCGGGGCCTCGGAACGAAGGCAAAGCAGGAACAGGAGTGAGTTTTAGCCAGTAAAAGTCTGCCGCCCCACTCAAGGGCGGGAGATGTCATTAGATGATTTCCCAACTAAAAAAAAATTACGACTGTCAAAGATCTACGAATGACAACCGGGATTAACGGCTTTATTTGCTTTCCGAGGCATGAGGTGTTAGTAATGTCCTATATAAACTTAGAAAAGTTAAACTTCATCATCATCTCATCATCTTCCTGCCCTTGTCCCGTGTTATTTGGGGTCGGCGCAACACGTTTTTTTCTTCCATTCTGCCCTGTCACTCGTCATACTATCACTAACTCCCCTTTCTTTCATATCACTTCTCACACAATCCATCCATCTTTTCTTTGGCCTCCCTCTCCCTCTCCATCCATCCACATGTAAACTCATAACTCTTTTAGTAACATGCGTTTCATTTAAACTTATGAAATGAAAAATTCACATTGATACTTGTCCGATTTCGAACTCGCAACCTCGTGTATGAGAGGCGGGTGCTTTAACCACTGGGCCATCACGACTCGGGCAACTGAAGGAACACAGGTAGGGTTAGTCAGTTGAAGTCAGACACTCCCTCTAGCTTCACTCAGAGCGAACATTTGAAGATCAAGAACAAGGTGAAGCAAGTTAAAAATAATTAACCTTTTCAGCACACTTACTCAAAAACCCGCTCTTATCCCTATCACTTCTAAGTGCGCAGCTTACTGCGCAACTTGCCGAAAAGTGCACGAGCTCACCCCCGCCACAATATTAGTATTTATCGTATCAGGCTGGGCGCTAAGCAACCCTCTCGAGTCACCGGTCAACCCTAGTTTATTTATTTCGTTTGGTACACGTAGAAATTTGACACTGCAGCACTCGGCTCCGTAACAATTCCGCCGCGAATTCCGCCTCGGTCACAATTATAAACTTTCTCCACTTGTATCAAAATTAACCATTTGTGTACGTAAAGAGAATCACATTCGCATTAGTAATAAAGCTCTGCTAAAGGTAAAAAAAAAAATTATTTTTTTTCACAACTATCACACTTCGTCTAGTCCCAAGCTAAGCAAAGCTTGTGTTATGTACTAGACAACTGATAAACATACTTTATATTTCTAAATACATACATATTACAGATTAATAACACCCAGACACAGAACAAATGATCGTGCTCATCACACAAACATTTGTCCTGGGTGGGAATCGAACCCACGACCTCCGGCATAGAAGTCAGGGCTACTAACCACTAGACCAACAGGCCAGTCAATTGTCGAAGGAATTCTTGTAAAAATGGCTACTTTACCTCCAATATCATGTAAATAAACATTAAAGTCGTAATATTCAAAGCTCTCAAAACAAACAGTACTTTCCCAGCAAAGCATACCCTATTAACATTATTGGAAATATGTAAAACATCGGCTATACAATTATCATGGCACTCAGGCCGTATTTACATTACAATTAGCCGATCGGGTCCGGTCGGGTCTCTTCGGGTCCTCTGTCGTAAAACAATTCTAGTTGTGAAGAGCATCGCAAACATTCTGCTTTGGTGTTAGTGTCACCTTGCCTTAAAGGTCAGTTGGAGAGGTAAGGGACAGTAGACTAATAAGTTTACTCGAATCTATAGAGCCCTAACACAAAAAACTGGGCAAGTGCGAGTCGGACTCGCGCTCCGAGGGTTCCGTACAACTATGAAAACATTTCAATTCCCGAATTGAGTTACGAAGATTTTTCCGAATCGCAAAAAAGTTATTTTTTGTGACGTAACTACAAATTTACTTACTATTCTAGGTCAACGGGAAGTACCCTATGAATTTTGATTCCCTTGACAGTGTCGAAATACACATTTTTTGCGACCTAAACGGCCGTATCTTTTAGGTCGCAAAAAATTATCTTTTTTTTCGTTAACTCGGAAGTTTGATTCTTTCACAGCTTCAAGCCTCCTCAAGGGACCGCAGACTTGAGTATATGGTTTTAATTTCAACTCGATACCTCCACATATTCCCGAGATAAAGGGTCTTGACAGACAGACAGACGGACAACAAAGTAATCCTATAAGGGTTCCGTTTTTTTCATTTTGAGCTACGGAACCCTAAAAACGAAGTCACATCGGCCGTTCGGCTGTTTTATGCAGCATTTTGTGTGCACTGCGCTTCCACAATTACTCATAGTAGGTAATATTGAATTGTATGCTTACGTAGTTTTGAGTTCAACCTTTTTTTCTTTTTTTTGTTCTATTTTGTATAAGTACCTTCACGCTATATATAAAATGCACCCAGTCAAAATTGATTCTACAAGTCCGATGGGTGGGGCACTGGTGATCCGTAACACAGGCATCCCACGCCTTTCACGGACACCAGCTCCTCACATATGTAACACATACTAGACTGAGTAATTGTACCGTTTTAGCTATAAAAAAAACATTGTGAGGAGAAATAAATAAATTATTATTATTTTCCACATGTAATGATTATGATTGTAAGCTAGTCATAAGATTGCGTCTTTTCGGGCAAAACCACTGTTTTCTTTCTTTCTTCTTCTGTATCGTAAAAATCTGCGAGCTCGCACAACGCATCACAAGAACTTGCGAGTTGCTTCGTATCGCATATTATATATTATGGTCACCTAAACCGATGCTTTGCCGCACGAAATCGCATCGCGGGTATTTGCGATGTGGCGTCGCATCGCATCGCATCACAATTTTTTGTAAGAGCTCTATACATAATAAATAAAATTTAAGTGTCTGTTATATCATTTTTTTACTATACTTATGCATAAATGAATTAATATACATGTAACACATAACAACAACACAACACAATGTTTTTTTTTTTTAATTTATCTATAGTAGGCATATTTTTTTTTATAAATTCCAACTCTATTGTACTTTCTTTTAAAGTATGTATTAGGAATGGTTTAAAACGGAACAAGTCCCTACTAATCAAATGCAGACTAGTTCTACTGCAAAACTCCTTTACTGTTTTGCCCCGTACTCGCATAAAATTACAATAAATATCAATGCAGCGTTGTTTTCATATTAATTATGAAGCCATAAGCTTTGTAATGTGCGCTAAAAGGCATTTGTATTTATTTTACAAATATTTAGCATATAAATGTTTTTATTATCTTCATAAATTGATTTCTTGAAAGTCTCTTGTATTCATTAAAATTTTATTAATGACATTAAATTGCTTTTCAAGTCTGATGTTTTGGAAGAACTTCCTAGTAACTTTTCTCATCATCATCATCATCATCATTTCAGCCGAAAGATGTCCAAGTGTGGCCACAGCGACCGGTCCTACGCGTCTCGCATCTACCTGATTTCCGCGACCATTACCAGGTCATCGGTCAACCTTGTGGAAAGCCTTACAACACTTCATCTTCTGGTCGCCACTCCAGAACCTTTCGGCCCGATGGACCATCTGTTCTGCGAGCTATGTGCCTTGCCCACTGCCACTTAAGTTTGGCGATTCTTCGGGCTATATCGGTTACTTTGGCTTTCTTGCGTGATTGAATTAGGAATTCATTCACGCAAGAAAAGCTCCAAAGAGCAATGGAACGCTTTCCATTACCCTTTGGAAGACTTTAAGCCTTCTGTTGCGACCCATTGTGAGCGACTACGTTTCTCTCGATCATTAAAAATATTCAAACACTTGGAATCAATGCAGTCATTATGGGCTGATTTTTTTTCTTATAGTTGAATAAATAATAACAATAAAGAATAATAGTTGTTTCTGTTATGATATATTGTAATAAATAATTGGTCTTAGACTTTTTAACCGACTTCTAAAAAAGGAGGAGGTTCTCAATTCGGATGTTTGTATTTTTTTTTTTTTTATGTTTGTTCGCGCATAACTTAGTCGCTTGCCAACCGATTTGAAAAAATCTTTTTTTGTTGGAAAGGGTATACTTCCCAAATGGTCCCATAGTCACCAAGTCGGGATCTGATGATGGAATCTTGGCGAAATCGAGGGAACTCCTCAAATATTAGAGGCAATCATATAGTGATTTATGTATTTTCATCGAGAACTTAAGCATTTACAGTCAAAAAGTAACATTTGATGAAGTGGAACTGACGAAGAAGACCAGAAATGGTCAACGGAACTTCATACTCGTATAGATATCACAATGAAGATACAGCGACTATGACAATACAAATAAATGAATAGTTCTGAATAGTTAGGTTGAAAATAGTATCATCGAAGTGATCTGATGATGATGATGATGGAGCCGGAAGGTAGTAGGCACAGGAACTTCATAATAAAACAATGTAACCTAGCAGTGTTTGAGAAATAGGCACTCTGCTTATAAGTGTATCGCAACTAAAAAGTGTGAAATAAAAACTTTTTACAAAAAAAAAATAACCGACTTCACTAAAAAACACTAAAAGGATCAAAATAACTTTAATTTCGGAAGTCGGTGTTAAATAAAATACAAATAATACCGAGAAACACCGACTTCCGAAATTAAAGTTATTTTGATCCTTTTAGTGTTTTTTAGTGAAGTCGGTTATTTTTTTTTTGTAAAAAGTTTTTATTTGTCAAAATAATGACAGCCCCATATCATGTTCTGAAAATTACTATCTATTTTAGGTTGCCTGGAAAAGATCGCGGAATACGATAAGGCCGACTCTGGTATGTATTTAAGATATAATTTTTTCTTTCTTATGTTTCTTGGTGTAAGTACAATAAAGTATATCTATATTTATATGATGAATGAATAGCTGTTCGTTACTCTCGCTAAAACTCGAGAACGGCTGGATCGATTTGGTTAATTTTGGTCTTAAAATATTCGTGATAGTCCAGGGAAGGTTTAAGCGGTGCAACGCCATCTTTAATTAAAATGTAATTTTAAAAATTGAATAAGTTGGTTCTGGTAATGCCAGTAGATGGCGTTATCCTTTGATAGTTTAGCTAAAATGTATCACATTAACATTCATTGACTATTAGGCGGTACGAAGTTCGCTGGTTCAGCTAGTACCTGAGTTCCTTCAGTTATCCTTTGCTTACCAGGGCAGCATAACCTTTTGCGAAACATCCCGTAAGTCGGCTGTAAATTCACGATCAACATCTAACTTTTGATGGGTCACAACGAAATCTCAGCATGCACCACAGATGTCCGTCGACCTTACCCCGGCTAGACTAGCAAAAAATGCCAGACGCATAAAAAGAAGCACTGTACAGCAATTATTACGCTTGCATTTATCTAGGTACTGACCAGTCTGGACGTTTTTTGTTGAATGCAGCCACCGTTGCGATTCAGTCGAAAAATTAATTAGTTCGGCTGTGCATTTTTTATTGTTTTTCGTGGGAATTTTTGAGTGGTTCGTTGCTAGGTCAATTGACTCACAGGGACAGTAAGATGTAAGTCTTTAAGTCCCATTAACGGACGGAACAAATACTAAATATGTTTTTAAAACAGCTATACACGATGTCTTTGACATCAATGCACAAACGAATACCGCGGATTCAGTACATGATTCTGGACTCCCCAGTAGAGAAATTTTTCGTCGGCTTTTCCCTAATTTTTTAACAAAAAAAAAAAAAATTAAACTGTAAAATCTCAATGATATTTTTAGTAAAAAGATTTTTTTTTAATTAAAAATGTCATAGAGGTAGATAAAATCGTTATTCTAGTCAATCCCGATGACATTTTTAATTTTAAAAGTAATTTATTCATTTTTTTCACTAAAAATGTTAGAATAACGATTTTATACAGTTTAAATTAAAAAACGTAAAAATTAAAAAAAAAATAAGAAGAAACCGACGAAAAATTTCACCCTTGGGGGGGGGGGGGAATCATGTACTGGATCAATGAAATTATTAGGGAAGAGCCTATATCTCAGTAACTGTACAAACCACATTTAAAGTCTAGCTGAATAACATTCTTATTTCTAATTTATTATTATTTATATATTGAATTATTATTATTAATTAGCCTTAAAATGATTTCACTGTTTGAACGCAGGTCTCCTCTCTAGGAGAAGGAATGGGCCGTAATCCACCACGCAGGCTCAGTGCGGGTTGGTAGATTACAATGGTCTTCAAATTTTTGGCTCTAGCTAGGATATGTTTCTTCACGATGTTATCTTTCACTGTTTTAAGTTCTTTGTTCCCAAAGCGATATAAAACACATCATCAACTTATTATAAGTGATTATAAAAAAAACTCCACTTAAAAAAATTAGCTCTTCCGACCAAAATACATTGAATCACATAACTACAGGAAATACCTACATAATTGAAAAAAACTACTACTAATCAAGGCTAATGTTATTTTAATTCAACATTACGCACTAGTGATGTGCCACCGTATCATTACCATTAAGCCTGAGTATACACCGGTAGCAAGTAGTGTTGTCAATTATGATAGGGTAATGACTTAATGATGAGCAGTGGTGGCCTAGCGGCCCCGATTTACGAGTAAGTAGGTCGCGGGTTCAAACCCAGCCAGGTACATTACTTTCTTTAATTTATTTTATCACCACGGCTCTCAAAACGGTGAAAGAACATCGTGAGGAAACCGGCATATCCTAGAACCGAAATTCGAAGACATGTGACATCCACCAATCCGCACTGGGCCCGCGTGGTGGATTATGGCCCATTCCCTCTCCTAGAGAGAACGCTAGAAACTCAACTCGTAGAACCTAAGATATTTGCATGCCATGATAAATGGCAGACATGTCGTGAGCCATTTTTATGTAAGATCTTGCATGCGTGTATTATTTTAATTCTGTATGCATACACATGTTTGAGCAAATAAAATTTCTTATTCTTATTCTTAAAAATGTTCCCACTTCTAGCAGGCAGCTTTATAATGATAAAGCTAATTATGCTATGCTATGCTGATGATTGACAATGTGCCTCATCAGAAGGCTAACAATCACCCAAAGGGCAATGGAAAGGGCTATGCTCGGAGTTTTCTTGAGTGATCGCATAAAGAATGAAGATATCCGCAGGAGAACCAAGGTCGCCGACATAGCCCGAAGAATCGCCAAATTAAAGTGGCAGTGGGCAAGGCACATTGCTCGTAGAACGGATGGTCGATGGGGCCGAAAGGTTTTAGAGTGGCGACCGCGCACCGGAAAACGCAGCGTTGGAAGGCCTCCCACAAGGTGGACCGAGAGTCGCGGGAATGTGGTGGATGCGAAACGCATAGGATCGGTCGTTGTGGAGACGCTTGGGGGAGGCTTATGTCCAACAGTGGACGTCTTTCGGCTGAAATGATGATGATGATGATGCTGACGATTTAATGTTGTAACAGTGATATAATGAGATTGAGACTTTTACATAAGTAAGGCGAGAAAGAAAAAAACTTTATAATGGTGAAAACGCTAGAAACATTTCACTTAGTTTTTTTTTTTGCCTTTTACGTCAGTATTAAATTTGACACTGACCTGTAAAATGCAAATCAATATGCAATATGATTAGGTACTCCAACAAAACAACAAGTTCAGCATTACCCGAAAAAACCAAAACAAAGGGAGAGAACAGACTAATGTGCGAGATTGTGATATGGTACATTATCATATCGACACGTTTATAATGTCCAAACACCAACACTCTCACCAATCAGAGAGCCAACTGCGGTAAACGTTTCAAACACAACGTAAAAACAGCTCGCACTCAGCTCACAGCTAACATGATTTACTTAGCACAAACCCACATTCACCTTTTGTTTCACAAATAGCTTAGACTACTGCTCCCATTTTAGCTAGCCCTCTGCCCACCCCTGTCCCCTTCACGACGAGCCAAGGACAGCGATTCAGCACAAATATTTGTTTAGTGGCTTGCTCATGGGAACTAATTTTAAGCTTGTAATTTTGAAAATGCTTTAAAAATAACGTATGTATTGTATTTTATTATTGTAAGTCTACACTAATATTATACAGAGGTGAAGTTTGTTTTTTTGTTTGTAGAAGGTAATCTCTGAAAGTACTGCTCCGATTGCTAAAATTTTTTCACCGATAGAAAGCTGCTTAATACCTGAGTGACATAGGCTATATTTTATGTATGCGAGCGAAGCTGCGGGCAAAAGCTAGTATATCATAATACAAGTGTATTAGTATATTTATAATACTTAATTATAATTCATATATTACAAGCTCTGCAAACGGCTTTACCCGCTAGAAAGTTGAGAATATAATATCCTATGTTACTCAGTGATAGAGTAGCATTCTAGTAGTGAACGAATTTTTCAAATCGGTTCAATAGTTTTAGAGATCATTCCCTACATAGAAACTTATTTAGATTATTATGCACACCTAAAACAGTGTAGTCTTTTTTAAACCAAAGATTGACTGGTAGAAATGATTTGTTACATTAAGTTCACTATGTACTTAAACTTTAATTAAACAAATAAAAATACATATTTTATATGTGATAATAACTTTTAATCAAGTAGCCGACCAATGAAATGTTTGGAATATTTTTAAAATAGAATTTTTGAATTTAGAATTAAGGGTTATTAATCAATCGTTCGGTGAATCGATCAATCAGGAGCTTAATCATGAGCTTAGCTTAAAAAAAACGAAAGTTGTGAGTGTGTTCATGTGAGTACGTACGTAGGTATGTTGGTTTACTCCTTCGTGTTCTAATGGCTCAACGGATTTAGATGAAATTTCGGGTAAACTTATATCCTGAAACTATTCCAGGATATAAATACAAAAAAAAACCTGGATTAAGACATTTAGGTACTTTTTATCCCAGGACTATGTTTCCTTGAGATAATTTCCGGGCGAAACCACTGGTAGAAACTAGTTGATTTATAAAAAAAAAACGACAAATCAAATACCAAAAAGAACAACCAATTGATAAAATCAGTATAATTATAAACCGAACACATAATTAGGAAGTCCAATCATTCTCCTAATTCCTGCCCACGGCCTATTCTGTGGGGACTGTGTAACAATTCCGATGTTGTGGTTGTAAGTCGAAACTCCCAGTAACATGATACTAACATGTTTATTGGGAAAACAGGCTCCCGCCATTCTTAGTAACTGTTAGATGATCAAATTGAGAAAGATTCGGTTAATTTAAACCGTTTTTTCGACGTAAGTTTGACGAACAAGGATTTTGGGAATTTTGCAATTTTAGATTTGGTTTTCAAAGTTTTGTGGTAATAGAGAATATGCATGAAAAAAATACTTGTTAACTCACCAGTTTATCAAAAATACAGAAAAATAGAATACTAGTGTACCTGTATTGTGAAAAAAATATCAAAATTGGTAACATAACTACAAAACTAAAAAAAAAAAAAACTGAAGAACGCATCAAAATTGGTTATTAAATGAAACAGCAAATAACATTTCAAATATTAATATGAGGAAGAGTGGGGGCGTGGTGGGAATATCTCAATATCTCTTTTGTACATACGTAACCTAATGGCAGTGACGTCACATTATAGTATGTGCATTGTGCATTCCTATTCTGTTACATGACAGTTTCCCCTTCTTTCGTAAGTTCGTCTAGGTTTGAAAGGTTTCTAATATGTTTAATATTGAACAGATTTGAAAAATTATTTCTTTCTGCGATTTTGGATAAAGTTGCTTTTTGCAAATCATCATCATCATCTTCCTGTCCTTGTCCCGTCTTATTTGGGGTCGGCGCAACACGTTTTTTTCTTCCATTCTGCCCTGTCACTCGTCATGCTATCACTAACTTCCTTTTCTTTCATATCACTCTTCACACAATCCATCCATCTTTTCTTTGTCTCCCTCTCCCTCTCCATCCATCCACAGTAAACTCATAACTCTTTTAGTAACATGCGCTTCATCCTTCTTATTCACATGACCATACCAAGACAAATGATTCCCTTTCAACTTGTCAGTCACTGGCGCCACTTTCAAACTTCAGCTTTTTGCAAATAATAATAAAAAAAATAAGTCAACAAAAAAAGTCTTATTTAAAAAAGTATCTTCCGTTGGTCTAGCAGCAAAAAAATTAATTGATTTGAGTCAGATAAAATGTTACCTATAACTTTAACCTATTAGAGATGATTACATGGGTCTAAAATATCACAGGATAAAATATGAGTGTACCTAACCTCTGCCTAACCTTTTAAGAAATACAAGCTTATATATCTATGGTTACCGATATGGTGGCATAGGCACACATTGCGGTTTCATGAGTCTTCATTCGTAATGAATTCCTAAATCAGAATATAAACAGTGTACATGATAATTACAATAAATTACTCATTAACTTCATAAACATATTGATTTGGCTATCAAAAATGTCTAAATACCCTCAAATAGAAGTAATTTTAAACGACTTCAACAAAAGGAGGTTCTCAATTCGGTTGTATGTATTTTTATTTTTGTTTTTACCTCTGAGGGTTACCTGATGGGATCCACGAGGAATTGAGCTGACTCCTCAAATATTATAGGCGCATATCTACATAAAGCTTTTGCTATTTTCAACAAGAGCCCAAGCATTTTTTTTTAAAGTACCAATTGTTAATGTATAACGTGGAACTGATGTAGAGGACCACAGATGAATAACAAAACTATACAAACACAGATATCTCGATTAAGATAACAAATTTTAACACGATCTAGTCCATTTAATATCCAGATACGACTAGATACGGCTAGGTACGGCTAGGTGCGGCTAGGTACGACTAGGTACGGCTAGTTACAGCTAGTTACGGCTAGGCATGGCTAGGTAGGTAAATTCAGCAAATTAATTTATTCGTTAAAGACACATGACCTATAGATAGGTATCTAGGGATACACATTCAATGATAGTAATAAAATCGTACAAAAACTATGCATGTAGCTACTATCATCACAAAAAATATTCGCACAGTTAGTATACAATAATTTACTTTGCCTGCGCTACATTTTTTGTGCAACTTGACACGATGTCTTTTTAAAAATAAATAAACAAGCAAAAAATGGTTAGCAATAAATCTGCAGGTCGAAATGAGAACACAGAAATCTGTGGAGCGTACGTGTTTTTATGCAGTACCTATATTTTAGTGTTACGCAATTGGTAGACTTAACATTTTTAACATTGAGTTGCAAAATGTGAAGTATTCAATCCATATGGAAAATCTAGCTGTTGCCCTCGACTTCGTCCGCTTCAAACTTGTAAAATAGTAGCACAAATGCATGAAATAGCACATGTAATAGCAAAATTACATGGATTTTTATTTTTTTGCACGAATCTCAAATTCTTTTTCTTTGGATCATTAAACCTTATGGTGATTACCAATTGATCGAGATTATTCGAAAGAGTCACTACAACCCTGGAATGCAAAGGGCAACTGAAGGAACACGGGTAGATTTAAGTCAGTAAAAGTCTGACACACCCTATCGCCCCACCCACAACGGGAGACGTAATGTGAGGATATCACAATCTCAAAAAAAAAAAAATTGCTGAGGCACACGACCTCTGTAAGGGTCCACATTTCCATGTGATAAAGTGAAACAGGAATTATAAATAGTGGCTTAACCAAGGAATTTATAAGTCTTTCAGCTTGTTTCCGACTCAATTTGTAATAGTTAGTCGAGGTGTCAACTTGGGTCAAATTGACGCGTGTAAGCAATGCATTAACCTATCACCAACACCTACTTGTGAACTTTGAACTCACTTTAACAAGTAAGGAAAGTTCATTACCTGTTGTAGCATCACCTGCGATTTGTTGCGGAGACGAAGTTGTTTTGACAGACACATTAAAACAGATATATCTAACTCATCAAAGTTTTTTTTCGTCAAAAAAGTACCTGCTAACTCGTCATCTGAACTGACTATCTATCCTATCAAAATATTTGCCACAAATAATAATTCCTAGTTTATAATATGTCAGGGATACTAAGACCTTATCAAAGCATTACTAATCAAAATAATTTTACACAAACAAAACACACATAAACATATTGATGGCAACAATCCAAACATAGGTAAACACAAGCAAACATCACATCCTTAACCTAATGAAGTTTCCCTTGCGAAACACGTTAAATTAAACATTAAACTTTCGCGTGTAGAGGCAACTGCATGCCCTCGGAACCCATGTGTTCGTGAGAAAATTTTTAATAATGTACACAACCAGGCATCTTTGAAGCCCGCTGCGCTAGCAGAAACCCGCTAAGTTTTTTACAAAATAAATCTATGGCGCGAATGTTTTGAGCGGCTAGGGCCCATGCTGTTTGAATATCCTTTTTGTTTTTGTTGTGAATTCCACTGAAGTAATTTCTATAACGATCATGTTCAAATATGCGTTAATATAATTTTCAGACTAGCAATCGTACTCGGATTTTCCCGCCTACATGCCATGCAATTTGCCTGAAAATACCAGAGACATAATCCAAACGCGCTGATATCTAAACAGATATCAAAGACTATCATAAAGTATTCGCTCAATCTGAGATCAAACATACGACTTCAAATGCTCACCCAACAAGACCAACAGGACATTCGAAAGCTTAAAACATTAATATAACAGATACCACCGAGGACGATACCAGATAAACTAATTCCTACAGATAGCGAACAGACGGACAATTACTTATCGAAGATAATGTAGATTTTGAAATTATCGAAATGGCATTAGATATCTTAGACCATTCTCTGATAGTGTTGGCCTCTGATTCCGCAGTCCAATTGAATAAACGGGCCTATATTTCTTATCAGATTTATAGCCTTAGATTGGATCGGCTATTAATTTTGTTATCTAGTGCTAGCTTGCAGGGATAGCGGAAACAACTGAGCTTTCTCGAAAATAGCCCGTGTAGGCATGCATACAATCATTTATTAACTGTAAGTGTTATGTAGGTTGCAAGTGTTACAATATCAGATTTAGATAAGTCAAAAGGAATTGATAAGAAAATTGGAAGCGAAATAGATGGAGCAAATGAAGTATCTTGTTAAGACGAGGCAATTGAGCCAAAAAGATAAGAAAGAAATAAAGTTATTCTCGTTGCACGCCCCGATACAGTGAGACATAGCCTAAACATAGAAACCATAACAAATATGAATGTGTCACGCTAACACAGTGACACAAAGAATCAAAACCAAGTTAATCAGCAATTAGTCAGTCCACAGTAATTGGGATCAAGTTCACTAACTTGAGAACACCAAAACTAAAAAAACAGGGCCTAATAAATCCAGACAGATGCAACCGAATAAGAAGACAAATTGCCTGGTACATAGCTCCCCTACCGAAACTTCAGCAAAAGGAAAACTGAACACCACATCTGGGCACCTGTACCAAAATACGCAAATATATGGAGGAATATTATTCCTAGAATAGCAACAGACTGTAAAATGAATATGGAGACACCATGTGCATTCAAAAACTTGCACCGGCTTACTGGTTTCGTCGTTGCAGAAACACTTGACAAGGAAATATGATCTTTAAGATAGGGGAGCATAGAGTTATTGACAATCAAAATTGCAAATCCTAAAAGCAGATGTTGGTAATGGGATGATTTGTCATTCAGTGGACAGCGTTGACGTGACGTTTCGCTCTTTTGCTAATGCTCATTTCGGGAGGTGCAGCTCCTCTGCAGGTCTTTAAGGGGAAAAAGTCTGCAGAACAGTTTTGGGTTCTTTGATGTTTTATATTAAGCATTGGTTCTTGATATTTCTAAATATTACTTGTTAATTAAATTTTAGTTTAATGCTTTCTAATTAAAAAAAAACAACGTAGCTAGTACAATTAAATACATAAAGGTTAATAAGATATTACGAAGGTATGATTTGTTTAATTCAAACTATCACACAGTTGGTCTACATTAAGGATGTAATACTTCAAAATCACGTATAACTTTCTCGCTCTACATCTTCATTAATTAAGCTTTTCCATGACAAAATAGCTAGCCAACACCACATCTATATCACAGTGTCCAGTAATGCCCACTGGTCACAAATAGAAGCGTGGGCGCAATGAACTGAAACACATATCATACCGTGGCACAGCAAATATTTACAGTGCGACAAGTCACCGCGAATACATCAATGACAAACATTAAGCTAGGACATGGACGAGGAAAATTAATTTAGAAGGAACTTGTGACTAAAATTAAAGACTAGAAGATAAATAGTCGTGCTAATGTAAGGTATGTGGAGATATTTGAGTTGGTTGAAGTAAAATATCATATGAATAAAATAACTTATGTATCTTCATAATTATCAGAGTAACTGATATTGCAACCAATCAACTGGTAGAAAATGCCTACGGCACTGTCAGTCTGCCTTTGTACAGGGTTTCATTAGTGCATAAAGTTTTAAATAATTAAATAAATCTAGCAGGAGCTAAATTTTTTAGTAAGATCAAAATTGAATACGACACAGATATCTAATATTAATATGAGAGGAGATAAAACTGAATTGTCACTTCCAATTCAGTGCGTAGTAGATACGGATCAAATAAGATGCAACGTCAAATACACAAGATTTATAATGTGTCGCTGGAGTAATGTTTAATGAAGAAACATCGAATTTATCAGCTGGCGGCGTGGTGACAAGACAAACTGGGGAAATAAATGCAGATGCAAAAGTATAAAAAGGAAGCGAAGTTTTTGAGGACGACTATCTACAAACATAAACAAGGGTGGTAAAAGAAAGATACGTTTGTGTGCAAAAAATAGTAGGTAGGTCCTTTACAAAAAGGTACAGTTTTTTTTTGGAGTTGTCAATATGATACAAATGTGATTTGATGATATCATTTCAAATGTTTACACGAAGAAGAATATCTATAGCAGACAAAAAATATATAAAGCATATTCTACGACAAATATAGAAATTCAACTTCAATTTATCACTCACATTAATTTCAAATGCATCGTGACAATAAATCCACAAGTGAATAAATGTAAAAAAAGTACTGCTTACACATTTATGACATGTTGATAAATTCATGATTTGTCTTTATTGCTTGTGCGCATGTATTCTATTGACAGCTGAAAGAGCAGGTGCTTTTAAAGGCCTGTAATGGATGACCTTTTTATCTTTATTCTAGGCACTCTAGGCACTCGATAGTTAAGTCCTAGTTTTACAAATACAAGAAGGAATTTTAATAGCACATACAGAATTGACATGATGACTAAATTAATATTATTATTAGAGATGTTTTTTAATTACTGCACTTATGAATGAATAACACAATATTACCTGAAAATAAGACAGAAAAAAATAGTCACAATCTGCAACATTCTGGGGCCAATAGAGAGAGAGACACATTACGAGATCATTAAAATAAAATGCAAATGAAATAACCGACGTCAATTATAATTGAAAATTGCAATAATTGATAAACAGCAATTGACGGATGGCGTAATAAATTCAAACAGGACAAACCGTCCTAACGATAATTCTTGATATCTTGTCTGATTATAATCTTTACAACATTCATCAAAGGGGCAATTTTCCTGCAAAACACCAATTAATTCAGTCTCATTTGGAGAGAAAATAACCGTTATTTATGAGTTTAAAGTTACTCGCAAGATTATGCACGCTCCTGACAAATTTCCCGGAGACAAGCGCCGGCGCACGGTTTCACTTATTTGATGCGAATATATCAAGTTGAATAATTGGCATTATTTACTGACCCACGATGAGGAAGTCTCTATAGTTAGGACTGGGGGCTAAGAAGTAAGGTTAGTGAATATTACTAGTGTAATAGGCTCGTGTTCGACCACAATTTCAATTGATGAAAATGTAATGATGCAAAAGTAACCTAGTCACTCATGACAAGAAGCAGTACGAACAAAAAATTCCCAAAACGTTTGTGTTCTTTCAAATCTTGTATAAGAAGAAATAAAGCAAACTTATGAAATAAATAAAAATGTTCTATCAGATCTATATAACGGTACATTTTCACTGTTTTTCATACAACCGCTCTTACGCGATTATGATGTTATTACACATTTTTCATCAGATATTTTGGAAACACAGTGTTTGTGGATATTATCTAAGCTTTTATTGAAATCAATTTGTAAATTGGTGTAAAACTAATCCAGTAAAGACCCTGAAAATCTGCTATTTTGCATGAACTTTGACACTTTATAATATACTCAAAAATTAAAAAAAGTCCAAAAAATATAGCAATAGAAGCCTTGCAAATTTAATCAAGATTCTGAACGACAACAATTTTTTTTTTAAACTTTTAAGGGTTTAAAAAAAACACGTATTTCCTACTAGAAATATTCGAGAAAATCACGGAATTACCGAATGCTAAAAGAGCTTTTAGGCGTTATCTCTCTTTTTTAGCGTTGCCTCTTCGTCAAATATTGCGTTGGATTGCGTTAGATGAAGTAACAAGCTTTGAAACCGTGCTCGATGTTGACAATAGGTGAGTGGAAAAGGAGCCTCCTAAAACTCAAATCTCGTAAAACGAACACCAACCGCAAAAAAAAATATTTTTAGTTTGAATAGGTAACAAACAAATCTAACATTTAAGACCTGTTTTGTAATTCAGTTGGTAGCTAAACAAGTAGCAAGGTTGAACTAATCAAACCCATCTAGACTAGAATGTAAGAAGCAGAGATTGACTCAGCTACTCAAGACAAAATATATAGAAGTTAGTAATAACAGATTATACAAGCAATATAAACAAGGTAAGGTATATAGATGCAATATAAACAGGAAAAAAAAGGGTTTGTTTGTATGTTTATTTGTTTGTAGAAGGTAATGGAGGTTACAAAAATTTTTTAATGGTACAATGCTGTTACATACTATTGATTGTACCATAAGTTACATGAGAGCGTTACCTTGTCGAAAAGATATTTAAGACAAATTATTTATTACGCAATATGTTCCAGAAGTCTATTTTTTTTCAGTTGTAAAAATTTTTATAGTGGACCATCCAAATGGAACACGGTGAAACACTATTTATTTTCATTCTTACCATAAAATTTTTACGACATTTTAAGCATCATCTCCACTTCGGAACTACATTTCGTGAGCTTCTTAGTTAAAGGTTTATTTGTCTCTTGGCTTAGCAAGGATTTTAGTACATGTCAAATCTATTATGTCTCATTTAATTGCCCGTGTTTCTTGGAAAGCATCAACTGCGGTAGAGAAATTGGCTGTGAGAGATACGAGCTGTAAAAATTGGACATTAATGTCGGACATCTGTTTATTGACATGAAAATTGCCTTGCCAGATTAGTGCTCTTTAGTGTTTGTCCGCTGAATTAATGAATTTAATGTTTTGGCAGCTGAAGAAATAAATACGATAGAAATACTTACTACCAAAAACGTTGAACTGTAGGAAATAACATTGATTGCCAAATGGATGTCACGAAAAATGAGAATCCCGATAGAGATAACATATTTACTGCTCTTATACTATTCACTAGACACATTGAAATCCACCATTTTGTCATCACAAATTATTGTCACGAATCCAAAAATAAAGCCATCACCCATGCCAAGATTAATAAATATAATTAATATGAAAAGCAAAATAAGTGGAAATAATATGAAGAGAACTTTCTTGGTTGTCATAATAACATTAGTTGAATACAAAATGGCGCAGCAAGAGTCTCCAAGGTTGGCTAAGGACGTCACGAAGTCAGTGATCACGATTTTCCCAACATAATAGAAATGCAGAGGGCGTTCGATGACCATACAAGGGCTGGTAGGGCGGAAAAGTTTTGCACAAGACTTGACTGAAGAGTTGAAGTTCGTATTGTATAAAAAGGCAAGATACGTTGTTGTGTTTAATGAAAACATTACAGGTAACAATTGTATAACAATGGTGTTTGTTTTTGAAACGACTATATGTGATATGAAACATGATTTGGCAAAATTGAAATCCAAGTAAGATATTGCAGAACACAGCTGCGTAACTATTTTATTTCTAAAATAAATTTCTTATTTTTTTTAAATGTCGAATAATAATTCTGAGATAAGAGTGAGATACATTTTTATAAATTTAATTCGCTAAAAAATCATTATCTCGATTAAATTCAGACATAATATGTAAACAAATGGTCTTAACCAATTTTGTTTTTAATTTCAATATGTTCAAAATTTGATTATTTTGCTTAAACTAAGTTTAAGAATCTCACCAACTGACCAACCCTAAAAGGGCCAGAGGATGCATCGGCGCAGTTGTCATCCGTCGTGTTAGTAGTACTGTTGCAAAAGGCGCCGACATCCGTCGCCCACGCATGCCATTTGTATGCAATACCCAACCATATTGATTTGCCATGGAATCGTTTACGCGGGATCAAAGGTTTTTTGTGACTTTGAAGGAAACTTGAGGCCTTTTGTTTAGATCTGTGTCAGTTTTACATGGTCTGATTATTAAGTTTGTGATTTATATGTTTTTGAACCTGATACGCATGAACAAATCCATCGCCAGGTAAATCATTCAATGGGTAAACTCATCATTCAGAAAAAGTATCACAGGCGCCGTTTTTTTTTTTTTGTTTAAAACCTAAATTAAAATTAAGGAATTGATATTTCGAATATCTTTGACAGACAAGCAGGTCGAGACATCAGTTGCAAGATGTATATTAATCACTTTCTTGTCTTGTAACAAAGAAAACAGAAATAAATATACTACGTTTAATTTCTTTAATACAGCATCGGCACTACTGTCGACCAGAGTCTGTTTCCAAACTTCATAAAACGCAAAATAATTAATAAATCTGAAACGAGTTTTATTTCAAATAAGTGTGCTTATTTGAAATAAAAATACCAAATAATAATAATCTAACACCAATAAATTATAAGATTTCGATAACACTCCTATGACATATACACAATATTTGTTTAGGTCCACACGTGAAAAAATATTCGCAGAATATCATCACTGTACACAAATTCTATTTGATTTTCGATAGTGACGGATAAAATATTTGACTTCCTAGAAAAAAAAAAATTAAGATAAAGATACCTGCATAGTTGCCTATCTATGATAATAAGACAAATTATGAGGGTCGAAAATGTTCAGTTTGCAAAACATAGAAATTGTTGGGACAATCTGTACAAATACATAAACTAAATATTGGTGAAAGATAGATAAGATAAAAAAGTAAATCTTCCAAATTTCCCATATTAGATATGGGAAATTTGGAAGATTTACTTTTTATCTCCCAAATTTTATTGAATAGAATTACTTGCTGACATATTTAACGCACGTCACATTTACGCTCATAAAAATAATCCTTAACATCCTCTTAGCTCTAGAAATCACGACAAATTAAACAAATTATCATCCCTCAATCAAATTGATGTGCCAGGACAGCATAACTACACAGGACGTTACATTAAATAGATCATAACGACCAACCTAAGACGACCCTCCACAGACGGACGCTGGACCGACCAGACACAATGACGAAGATTCGAAAAAGAGAGCAAAGGGCTCTAAATTAACTGGTTATTAAAGTAATTAGGCATCCGGTGCTTCTAATGAGAACCAAATGAGAGGGTTGGGGAGGGAACAATCGATTTGTGACCGTGAAGTAATAACCTTTTCCGTTGCTATATTAACTTTTCGGTGGTAACTTGTGATAGCAAGTTGACAAATCACACGTGGATGTCGTTAGTTACAAATAAAATCATCAGTTTTAAATAACTGGCGTTACTAATTTGGAATTTGGCACTACCGAAAAAACAGTTACAAAAGTTGTACCTGCCAACAAAAAAAAATACGATTATGATGCCATATTTAAATATTGTTGGCACAGCACTAACGATTGTAGATACCGATCAAACCCTACGCATTGAGTTTGACAATATAATTCTCGACATGGCGCCTTAAACCCACTTTGAATAATAAACTGACAAAAGAAATCATTTCCGATTGCCAAAAATAACGTACCATAGGCCCTACAATTGATTTCGGTATACCAATTCATATGCACAACATGAAGCGATTAGAATTTTAAATTCTTAGTATCCCATCCCAGATTTTTGTTAATACGAATGGATTTTGAATACGAAATTCATGGTTTTTGACTTTAAGAAGCCCATATACATTCAATACATGTTTTTTTGGGTCCTATTGTTGGTCTTTTGATATAGTTGACATTTGTTACAACGGCATAGCATTCTTACTTCCTACGATTATTTGGCAATTGATGCTTAATGTTATAGGCGCTTGAATAATAATTCCTGAAGTAAAACATGAAAAGGAAGTAGGCCCACATCCTTTACTGGCATTTCTTACTAATCCTGCATTATTATTCAGCCTTAGAACCTGGACACAATGCCACATGTTAGACATTTTTATATTCAACAATCCATTCATAAATATAAAATTATCAATAAAAAGTTTATAATTGTTTAATAGACAGTCAGTCTTTCAGACACATACACGATATTGAACTTATAACAAAAGAGTAAACCGTTTCCAGTTTTATTTTTGTTTTCATGTTTTTATTTAAAAAAATAGTATCAGAGTTATATTGGAAGATTTCTCAATCATCATCTGATTTGTTTTCAGGCTATAGATTCACATCAAAGACATCATGATTTATGCAAAAAAAAAAACAACTCTTAAAACATAACAAAAAATCAGCTGTCCCACGAGAATAACTCAACAAAATGTGGGAAAAAGATATTTTGTATGTCTTTTAGAAAATTTAAAAAGCTCACCTAAAACAATATCTCTGGCTGTAACAAGACACGCCGTTGCCAGGAGGAACGTGATGGCGATCGGCATTTCGCGCCAAAACGCAATGGCGACGAACGTCATGTTTCACCGACAATCTCAACTCCTCTTATTGGGATCCATTAGTTTCTGAAACAAGGAAAGGAAAATCATTATTAATAACATAATATATTTTTGAACCATGAATCATTATCTAAGTTTTGACGCATCAGTTAATTAACCAGGAAAAATATATTTATCTTAACAGAATCAAAATTTGTAAAAGAAAAGAATTGAAAATCTGACAGACAATCACAATAATTTGGATACGCTTTCAACTCAAGCGTAAGTTTAACTTTGATTAACTGTTTATTTGTTCAACCTTTATGAGAATTGATGCAATAATAAACACATTATTATTTTATGAACTCTTTTTGAAGGATTTAATCATTCTTTTAGGTAATAATTTACCTATGAAGATGCTTTGTTAGATGAATTTGATGCAGGTTCTAAAAATTTTAACTTTGAGTTACAAAGTTGAAGAAAGGAGCAAAAACACTCAACAATTTAGAATAACAATGGAGACGTTAGATAATACGTAAGAATTTTTTCAAATTGGCAGATGTTGCAAACACACTACAGTTGTCTACAACGCACATTCCCTGACAATGCTAAAAACAATAGCTAATTTCAAACCTAGCCATATTTGTCGGCTATACGCATATCGAGGGAACATCTGTAGCCCTAAAAATAGCCTTACTAACATTCATGAACACTAAAATGCAATACGTAGCGCACATTGGTTGCGAAGCTGTAACCTCTAAAATACAGGGTGCGTAAAACTAATAAATGTCAAAAGACTTAGAAATGGAGCGGTAAGAGTTGTGCTTACAAAAATAGTTAAAGTTTGTGCAACTTAAAATATATGAGGTCATTCTGGTTGAAGTGTAGAAAAGATTTTCGAGATGCATGTCTAGGTAGTAGAAAACTGGTGCCAGAGTGTCTTGGACGAGAGGAAAATTGCTGTGTTACGCTGCCAAAGAAATTTCTCATGTAATTTGGTCTTATGATTTACAGTGCATAGAGTTTACATGCCAGAAAGTTATTGCTTCTTGCTGCTTACGAACGCATGTCACAAAAAAAGAGCAACACACTCTGAATACCAAGAAATATATTAAGAGCTTACGTACTAAATAAAGCAACAGAATGTAAGTCAAATAAATATTTCATAATGTTACCAGATTTTCTTTGAATCGTGGAAAGAAAAACACTGCTGATGATTTCATGACAAAAATAGAATTGACCAGCAATATTGAGTCATTTGACTTCCCGCGAATCAATTTAAAAAATATATACAGCATTAATCAATCAACATAGCCTAATAGTCTACTGCTGATCATAATTCCTGCCAACTTACACCATACACAGTTTAATCAGCAATAAATTACCCAAATTGCCTTGAATAAAAACAAGCCAACATTCAGGAACATTTCTTACATCAATACATGAGGATGAGTCAAAAACAAGCTGTTTAACACAAAATTTACGAGGTCACAGCGTATTAATTAAGAAGCTGAAATATTAGGATGTTGTCAATGACAGTCTGATCGAGGGCAATGCAAATGTCTGGGCAATGTGTATTTGGACAGATTTCTGGGATCCACTGAGGAAACAAACAAACAGACGTTAACAACGATAAATTAAATGTTGATAAAGAAAATCAAGTTCGACTTGAAATAGATGGGGATATAGATAATGAAGCAGCAATGGTGGCACTAGGCGTTGAACCAACGTTCAGCCCAACCGTCATAAAAAAGGAAGTAGTAACTAAATTGATCTTAAAGTTTTAAAATTAGTTACAGTTTCTTAAGATAGAACAGCATCAAACACCCATCGACTCAAAACAGCCATAATCAACAGCAGAAAGCAGAATTTTTCTCTATTCTTATTCCTGCGCGGAACCCATACAAAAGTTTTAACAACATTTTTATACATATAATTATAACTTTCCTCGCAGTACACGGTACCGGTCGTTGGCACGGTATAAATTTAAACATTAAATAAACAAGCATATAAAATAACTCAGGTTTGATTCACTGCTGCACCGCTTTAAAAGGGGTGAAGTTTTTATTTTGTGTTAATATAACTTTATATTCAATCTTGATATCGCCTTTCAGTCTATGTAATGGGGTAAAAATTGTATCTGATTGAGATATGGTTTCAGATTAATGTAAAACTTCTATAAATACATCTTAAAATTTAAAATTAGTTACAGGTTCATCATCCTTATTTGTTTATCATTTTTATTACATTTTTATCACATTAAACTTACAATTTTCATTAGGATTGTGTCTCATTAAGTTAATATTTTCAGTCTTAGTCGCTATTTGTGGACACTTTCTCATATAGTCCAGCTGTAATTTTTAAATTGAATTTTGTATTTACAAAAACTGAATGTGAAAAATACAGGGCTGGTCGATGTGGTGTCGCTTGAGGGAAGCAATGTCTAATGGTTGACGGGTTTCAGTTGAAATAACGAGGATGATTCGCAAAATTTAACCCAAACAACAGATGAATACTCAAATTTTGTAAGGCACGAAGCCAAGTGTGAAGTATATATTTTTGAAGAGTATATTATAGAGGAGAGTAGGTCAGGTCCACCGAAGACTAAACAAAAATTAGAATGTCTGCTCGTTATGATATTTTACAGACTGAGGCTGAAATTATTTTAGTAAACGTACGTGTGGAGTTTTTTCTATAGAATATTAAAACAATGCATTATTCTTTAAGATCACAACACTGTATTGTATACTTAAGTTTGTACGTAATTTACTTCACGACTCTTTGAAATTGTTAACAATTTGATTTTTGTTTCACGAATATATTGCTTTTGTCTTAAAAACGGTATAGTACCAGCGTAGTTAGTAGTCTGTATAGTAAATTGGTTTTCGTTATGTGTATGTGTAACTATTAGCAATGGAAACAAAAGTCCGAAATAAACGTTTATCATCATTATTATTAAATAGCAGTCTTATCTACCTTATTCTTCCAAGAAGACTTCAGAAGTTTACGTTCTGTTTTTTAGTAAAATTTAACTTTTTTAATTTAGCCTAAATTGATTTCACGCGTACACGCAAACATAAACTTTTAACGACCAATCATAAACAAAAATAGTACCGTATATTATCCCTTCAATTTTCTACCATACACTAGTTTTTTCGAAGCTCTGTTTTATGTCAGAATTCATAGCTTCATATAACTCGTGCCTGTGTAGCTCATAGTTCGGAGGGGATACCACGGCGATATATTTTTTAAATATGGATACGCCATCAGCGTTTTAGTATATGATCCTTTTATAAACCCCTCGTTCTAAATCGGTTTTCAACAATCCTTTTTTGAATGATTTATTTATTTCGAAGGGTGAAAAGATTGAGGCGCGTAATTGTTTGACTATTAATAACTTTGTAGACTAAATTGTTGAGATGCTTTTTTGTTTTTTTTTTTTTTGTCACGGGTGAATGAACGGCTGTTTAGGTTTGTCATGGAGCTTTGATTTATGGATGATTCAATTTCACTGTCGATATTTTGGCTACGGGCGCTAAATGACTGGTGTTGTTTTTTAAATTTGTAAGTTCCAAAAATCTGTGCGGACACTGACCCAGTTACATCTTACAAAGCCTCTACTGGATAGTATCTACTTGAGATGAGCCAAAAGGAGTAACCATTTTTATCAATTCGTCTACACTAATGTTATAAAGTGGTATGGTTTGTTTTTTGTTTGTAGTGTCCGATTACATTTTTTTTTCCCCGGTAGAAAGCTGCTTTATTCCTGAGTGTCATAGGTTTTATTTTATGTACGCGGGTGAAGCCGCGGGAAAAAGCTAGTCTTAAATAGACTGAAGACCATATCTTCCAAATCGATCAAACGTAAAACTAAAGAAGTAGTTTTATAAATATATCTGCATGGCTTTTACCCAACTTGTTGGGGTCGAGGCGTCCAGTCTAAATAGATGTACCTGAATACCATTACTTTGCATGGAGAGACTGTCTATTATCTGACCTCCACAACCCAATAATTGGGTAACATGGTACCCCATGGTATTGACTGGTGTTAGACTTCCTATTTCTTGACTATCCGTAAGAGAATTATCTCAAGGATACATACGTCCGGGATATAAACTATCCTATGTCCCAGGACATGGTCTGTCTTGGGTCGATGGTGCGTTGTCTTCCACGCAGGCGTGGCGTGGCGTGGCGCATATATGTTATTTTTATTAATTTTATTATTATTTATTATTATAATTATGCCTTGCAAAATGTTTACAATATGTTAGTTATAAGTTGCGCCTTTTCCGGCAATTAAAATGTTTTTCTTTCTTTTCTTTCTTTCTTTGTATCAGCAAAATTGCTGGCTGCAGATTGTTCGAAGGTTCAACTCGCAATAAAAGACAACTAAAGGAACACTGTGGATTTAGTTAGTAAACGTCTAACACTAAAGAGTGAAAGAAGTTATTTGATGATTTCTTGCGTGAAAAAAGTACATGGTCTACTCGTGTGCCAAATTTGACCCAAATACGTTCAGCCGTTTGATGGTGAAAGAGTTGCAAATGTAGACAAACAAACGAGAGAAAGAGACAAAAAACACGTTAACGTAGAATGTGTTTAAAAAATAAATAATTACATAACGCTAGCGCCAGATGTCAAAAGCGGCGGTTTTTTTTTTTAAATTCATGTTAGTAAACATAGCTTTATGAGTTTGTATAGGGTGATGCTTTATTGTTTCGACTGTTAGAGATAATAATTATAATGGACTCAATATATATCGAGTGATTTTCAAACGAGTATAATTTTTTGAAATGCGAACTTAGTAGGAGTTTATAGTAAAAGTTATGATAAGTTGTTTGAGAAGCTAATGTTAAATTAAAAAAAAAAATACCGAAAATAAGTGTTCTTTTAAAAGTATTGGTTTGGCATATACAGACAAGACTGAATAACTATCTAAAGTCGGTAGACAATATGTAGAAAGAACAGGTTTGTGGTGCTCTATGGTTTTGAATATCGTGTATTTTTTTTAACTTCATATTAGGAGTATGATTAAACCTTAATAAGATTTTTGCGTCATCTAATGAGGAATGAAGATATTCGCAGGAGAACCAAAATTACCCACAAAGCCTGAAGAATCGCGATCTTTAATTGGCAGTAGGCTGAAAGGTTGACGTGGTCCAGCAATGGACGTCTATCAACTGAAATTATGATATACCTAAGGATTTTAAACTAGTGTCGCCCACTCTATATTTCATGCTTTTCTTTATAGACTGAACATACCTAAAGACTATACAAAGTTAGGAGTCTAGGACTAAAGAATAAACGCAAACAATTCCTTTCAAATCAAGCTCCAACTCCCAACTATTTATTTACTTACTCACCTCATTACAATGCTCAAAAAACAGTTAATCCGTTTATACACAACCCCGCTAATTAACCCAGTCAATACTCACATAATTATTTAATTATACATGTACAAACAATCACATTAAATCTCGCCACACAACGCGTTAACTGGTGATAAACAAATAGTGCTAATTATGTGGCTAATTATGCACGAGTGTGTAATACGCACGAAACCGCACGGAGTCGTAGGTTATTTGACAGGCTGACCGCAACCACAGAGTAGATAAAACCAGAAGCATTACTATTAGAGTTGTCAAGAAATAAAAGGCATGTTTTGAAATTTGTATTTTGGCTTGTCCGGTGTAGTGTAGCTACTACTAAAATAGCTCCTACTACACCGGACCCCTAATTATTATTTTATTGTTTCTTTCAGTTTCGTTCCAAGTTGCATTCTAGGGTTTTTCTCAAATGTCAAAACAGGCCTTTTATATTATAACGAGTTTACTATGTATTCATTTTGATAAATTGTAATATGATCTCCTAAATGTTATAAGATAGGTTACCCGTGGTCCTAGAAAGCAAAAGCAACTGAAGGAACATAGATGTGTGTGTCCGTGTTCCTTCAGATGCTCCTTGCTTTCCAGGACCTGCCTTGGCAGTGACAAAATCAGACCTTAGATGATTTCACCACATTTTCTTTAAGCTTGGAAATCATCTAATAACTCCTCAGGCTCTTGATCGGAGCGAGAGGGTGTGTCAGACTTTTACTGACTAAAACCCACTCGTTTATTCTTTCTTTGCCTTACGTTCCAGGGCCAGGGAAATGCATCTGGAAATTGAATCAAACCATTTGTTTTTCTGTTTTTACAAAATGTCACCTAGTTATATATTCTAATATTTGAAGTTTTATGAATGATAAGTTTTGTACAGTTTCTTTAAAACATAATATTTTCCGTAGTCAAACATTTCGTGCTACTAACCACATCTAACCGCGTGTCGACCGCAGAACAGTGATTAATTATTGTAAGAATGAACAATTGATCACCACAGACGAGCATGCGAAACTGTAACTTGCTGACGATAATTTAAATAAATAATATTAAATATGTGTTGTGTGAACCACAGGCAATACAATGATTCAATGAATCAATACTGAATTAGTATTAGTGATAGGTACTAGCGACCCACCTCTTTCAAATCTTTTCTCATTAATCACTCTTTGTATTGGTGAAAATCGCATGCAAATTCGTACAATACATTTACAGTTAATCACGAACAGACAGACAAACACGGTGGGGGATTTTATTTTATAATTTGGAGGTACATATGTGGAACAAAGAGTAAAGTCTCGCAAACCTCTTTTGAAAAGGAAGGACCCTCTGACCAGACGGGTGTTATGTCTGGTGGGCAACTGCCCGATAGATGATTTCAGGATGTTCGATGCAGGATTAGTTCTTATGTGACGCCATAGATGTCGCTACAATAATATGTAAGGTCTCCTGTCCACAGACGCGTATTCGTCATTATACGCTTGGTGTACGCCTGCTCACAGCTTACGTACAAAACTATAAAACTTTGTCGATGAAGCGGTTACGTCATGCTGACGTATTTTTTTTTTATACAAATCGCTCAGTTTTTTTTCTTCAACCAATTCATCTTATCTCAACGTTGATATGTCTTCATAAACCTTCTAGGATGTGCTTCATTTTAAACTATACTTATTCTACTCCACAACTACCACCCACAACATTCCAACTCCGAATTCGCACGCCAGTAGCCCAGTACTAAACGCCATTGTTAATTCTAATTCGCGTCCGTATTTTAAAACATCCTGTGCTTGAAGCGCGCACGTGCTGCGTAAACTTCCTGCGTTCACCTTTGTGAGCGGCGACAGGCCAGAGATGTACAATAATCGATCGCACTTGACGGTTACAGGCTGAAATTTAAAGCCAGTGAGTTAGGAAATTCAGCGCTTCTAACAACAATTCCTAGGAAAGAAAACAGAACACAAAATACTAAAAAGTGCAAAATACTTTTAAAGTCAGTTTCTGAAACACTGACTGACAGACACAGAATTCCGAAATTGAAGTTATTTTGCACTTTTTTGTGATTTTTGTAAGAAGATTTTTATAACACTTTTTACGTGTGATACCTTCAGCTAAACTGTACTATTACTTATTCTGTGGCTAAACCAAAATAGTGTGCAAGTTCTATAGTAAGTTTACCTATAAAATATAACCATGACAAGTGTAATTATAAAATTTGAAGAGTTCATCAATATCGCTAATACAACATCAATGTCTAGTCATTTTATAGCCTGAAATTGACGGTTTTGACCAATTAATTTCCATGCATAATCAGCGTTTTAATGTCACTAGAGAGATGCAAGCCTCTGTAGGAGAGGGAATGGGCCGTATTCCAACATGCGGGCTCAGTGCGGGTTTGTGATTATCACAGTCTTCGATTTTTTGATTCCAGGACATGCCAGTTTCGTTTTGAAAGCAGTGGTGATGAAATAAAAAACACAAAGTCTGAACATTACTCAAAACACAATAAACAACACAAGACAAAAATGAACAATAATAAAATCGATCACGCTTCACGACTTTTGGCTCCATTGGCAGTTGTTTAAATAATTGGTGGTTGATGAAGTTCATTATGATGTTACAGGTGGTCAATTAGGAGTAATTGTGATTGAGTAAATAAAGAATGTGAGCAGTGGTGGTCGAGTGGTGAGCAGTGATGGCCGAGTGGTAACAGCCCCGACTTACGAATTGTAGGTCGCGGGTTCAAACCCAGCCAAGCGCATTAATTTGTGTAATTTATTTCGTCATCACTGCTCTCAAAATGGTGAAAGAAAACTTTGTGAGAAACCGGCATGTCCTAGAACCAAAAATTCGAAGACATATGACATTCACGAACCCACACTGGGCCCACGTGGTAGATTACGGAACAAAAGAAAAAAAGAATAAAGAAAAAAAAAAAGAATAAATAATAAAGAATAAAGATAGAATATAATAATAATAATAATTACGGCTCATTCCCTCTCGTCTGCCTGAGTCCCAGTAGTGATAACATTAAAAGGCTGATTATGCTTATGCTTAAATAAAGAATAAGCGTTAAGGTTTTTAGGCCAATAACGTTAAAAAATGGTATTGTTAACACAGACGTCAGGATATCAGAAGGCCTAGGTTTCGGTATTGTAGGGAATAATTTGAAACTGTCACCGCGGCCCTGGCAAGCAAAGGCCAACTGAAGAAACACAGCTGGGTTTTAGTCAGTAAAAGTCTGACACTCCCTCTCACTGCGTTTTTTTTTAGGTGAGAAAATCATCAAATGACATCTTCCGCACTTGAGCGGAGCCACAGGGTGTGTCAGACTTTTACTGACTAACACCCACTCCTGTTCCTTCTTTGCCTTCGTCCCAGGGCCCCGAGTTTCATTTTCACACTACCCGTGGTCTTTGCCTTCGTCCCAGGGCCCCGGGTTTCACTTTCACACTACCCATGGTCTTTGCCTTCGTCTCAGGGTCCCGGGTTTCACTTTCACATTACCCATGGTCTTTGCCTTCGTCCCAGGTCCCCAGGTTTCACTTTCACACTACCCGTTGGTTTCACTGCGTTGGGGTTTCCAGTTCCAACTGCCTTTCAGTTTAACTAGATGCAGCTGAATACCACTATTTTATATGGCGCAACTGCCTATCCACAACCCAGTAACTGAGTAACACGATAGCCCTGACTTCTGACTATCCGTAACAACTGTCAAAGGTCTACAAAAGTACAAATGACACCTGGTACTTTGTTATTAATCTTTTCTTTTTTATGCACCTGCCATGTTTTCTCTACAATACTCTTGGTTGACTGGTAGAGAATGCCTAAGCACCACCTTTGTACGAGTACCTATGTGTTGCATGAAGTTTTAATAAATAAATAAATAAATTTCGGTATGACAGACGGTCACTCCTCCACCATTATTTTAAACACGAGCTCCTCTTTATATTATTTAAGTATGCATCACCGGTATGTTATGTATGTGTATATTGCATCACTCCAAAACTGTTTTACGTCCGTTGCGTCACAACCACAGGTTCAATTGAAAACCAGCGTCAGGCACTAGTTGTCTGACATTCATGCTGAACTGAACCTATTTTGGTGCAGCCGTGAGGTACACTACTACATTTTTTGCTTCTTGGTTTTATTTTTGTTTCGTGTTTAACTATATTGTGTTTGTGCCTTGTGCTATACCAAAAAAAAAACTTTTTTTTCTTTCTTTCTTTCTCTGTCGACAAAGACAAAAGTTATAAGAAAATATAATTTAAAAAAAAAACAGGTTCTTTAATTTTTTGAGAAAAGAGTCTTAAAATTATAACTTTAAAAATCACTCTAAGATATACGAGTAAACAAAACTTGCATCAACACTCAAGGCCTTGAACATTCAAAGTTTAAAAACTTAAAAGAGCCATAAAATCCGGTGGTCGTACAGTTAATATACTCTGTACATTAACCATGGGTTATGGGCTGCATGGGGTGCGACTGCGGGGCTATTTATAGCCCATGCCACCAGGTAACCCCAGCATTGGTACGGTCCTAAGGATTAACTACTGAAATTACATTTTTCGTTATAGACGTGTGAAGTTTGAAATAATGGTTCATTTGTGTTTTTTAAACGAGCTTTTGTTTGTACCTAGTGATTTATTTATTTTAATTTAGCGTCTCGTTTTGTCTATATTTTGAATTTATAAAAAGAGAAACTGACTCGCTGACATTTCAACGCACAGCCGAGACTACGGAGTCTAGGAACGTGAAATTTTGCACAAGGTTTCCTTTTATGATGTAGGTGAGCACTAAAAGAGGATTTTCCAAAATTCAACCCCTAAGGGGAAGATACAGGGGTGCAAAGTTTGTATGGAGAAACCTACTTTCACGCGGGCGAAGCTGCTGATAGAAGTTTGTTTTTACATACATATGATTATATTTATATTTATATATACTTTATTGCATACCAAGATTACAAATTTACAATCTGATATTTAATTACAAAAAAAACATACAATTGGCGGCCTTATCGCACTCGGCGATTTCTTCCAGGCAACCCAGAATGGATAGAAATTGCCTGGACACAAAATGGGGTTGCACTTGGTGCAAATATAAAAGTAAACAAAAACTTTATACTTACTTAATACTAAAATAGATAGATTATTGTAACTTAATCCATATTGATAACTAGCTTTTGCCCGTGGCTTCGCCCGCATACATAAAATATAACCTATGTCACTCAGGAATAAAGCAGCTTTCTATCGGTGAAAAAGTTTTCGCAATCGGACCAGTACTTTCAGAGATTCGCTCCTACAAACAAAAAACATAAAAACCAAGTTGACCTCTATACAATATTAGTGTAGATATTGTTAAAAATGACGAGATAGTCGGAATTATATATTATTAACATCATGGTAATAGTATCTAAATCAGACTTTTTTTTTAACTAACAATATTTTTTTCTAAAAATTTTAACTTTAAATCACTCTCCTGTATAGTTTACTCAATGTCGCTTAGTAATTTTTGCCTTTCAAGCGTCTATATAGACGAACGATTTGCATATTTATTTGTAATTAATAAACTTAAAAACTACTGGACGGATTTAAAAAATCTATCACAAGTAGAATGATACTTTTTGACATCTATGTTACTTAGTGTAACATAGATGTCAAAAAGTGTGGCATCTAACCCTGTCTTAACGTATTGTTTTTAATAAACTATGCAAATTCATTGAAATAATAAAATTAAGTTGTAACTATTGTACAGATACCGGCACGGATCTTGAGCGCTGACTTCTACAGTTCTATTTGCGCAGAAGCACGCAGAAGTGAAATATCGGGTCTCTTTAGCGGTATGAAGAGAGATGCGGGGGCGGGGAGTGCAATCTTTGTACAGTGATTGGCTCGCCGATGTTGTACGATGCGCAAAGCGATCCCCGCTCTTTCGCCGAGCGCTTAAGATTCGTGCCGCTATCTATAACTACTTTTTTTTTCTTTTTTTTCTCTGTTTCACTCTTACGAGTTTATGTCATGTACTTAGTACTTACATAGTCATAGTCTGTGGTCTGGTCATAATGTCGGTCTGCGTCTGCGAAGAAATTCTTTTATTTTGATCTTTAATGTTTAGAGATATATATTTATTTTATTCTTAATTCACGCTAAATACTCTCCAGCGTATTAACAGTTGGCACGTCTTATTGATAAAATTGTGGTCTCTTTTCCACAAATGCCATTAATGATGAGTTGAAGTTCAAGTTTTAACCTCGACTTATATTGCTCCAAGTTCATAGATAACATTCCTATTACATGTGTTTTATGAAGCCGTAACTTATCTTAAACCAGTAGTATATATACTTATATGTAGATATAGAATGGAGTGCCACTAGCTACCACTTGAACTTCAAGTGCAATCCTTTTACATATTTATTTTTAGATATGTTCCAAGGTAGAAGGTTACGAACGAAAATAAAACTGTATTGGTTATTGAACGAGCTCAAGTCTGTGTTTGTTGGGTTTTGAAAAATAATAAGGCGTAGTATAAGGATAATCAGGTTTATAATTTTCCCACTACTGGAACTCAGGCCTCCTCTATAAGGGTGTTTTTAATATAGTGCGGTTTTGATTACGCATGCGGGATTGCCCCGCACGCTTAACCCCCGCAAATGTCTATTTCATACAAGTATTTATTGTAATGCGTTTTTTTTTACATGCTGAGCAATCCCGCATGCAGAAAGGGTCGTGTAATGTAGAATCAAATGCATTTCCTTAGAAATACACGTACGCCAGTCAAGTTGCGCTGAATAGGTAAATTGTTTAGTAAGTAAGTCTGTGGGAATTATGTTATATTAATTTTGTCTCATTCAATAAATGGAAGTATAACTGGAAACATGACTGTGTTTTAAGTGATAACCATATTCACGACTTCACATGGCGACCCTGCCGCCCACGAACGCAGACGTGTGAAATAAGAAATTAAAATATGAAGATCGAGAGAAAAGAAACATTAGCAAGAAAGAAGAAACATTAGCTAGAGAGAAGAGATATTAGCAAGAGAGAAACTACAATGGGAAAAACCTACTCTAAAGAGGAAGTTGTAATAGCTCAAAACGCTAATGGTGCTGCAACTGCTACTACTAGCCAGCTAATTCACCACAAACACCAAAAAATTAAGAACAAATAAGAAATTCAGACTAGTTAAGCTGATTTTGTTTTCATTTTTGCCAATTAATCCCAAGGGAACAGTATGTTCCCATGGGATTAATTGTTTGGTCACTACAATTTGTCTGACTAATGAAATATAGCTTTGTAATAGTTACCTTAATAACATATTTAAAAATCAGACATGTAAAAATAAGTAGTTTATTTACTTTTTGTGGAGCTTTAATGCGTCTGACAGAAGTTTTGATCCATGGAAAGTGTCTGACTCTTTAGAATAATATTCTACAAAACATATATAAAAATCAGTCATAAAAAATTAAGTTAAGTAACTCGTTACTTTTAGTTCCCTTTCTCACCTGGTACCTGCTCAGGGGCCCCAAGGAGCTCCACAAGTACACAAGTATTCAAAGCACATGAGACGCTACTGAGAACCTAAGGTTTAATGCATGTGAAAATAAGTTGTCTGACAGCTCTGGGATCTTAGTAGGTATATACCGATAAAAAAATTTTCGCAATCGGACCAGTACTTTCAGAGATTAATTCCTACAAACAAAAAAAAAACAAAATTTATTTCTTTATAATATTAATGTAGATGAGTTATTTAAGGAATTTGAAGACAAGACAAAGTTTAGGATTAGTTCTTAAGATAGATAATCCCAGATTTAAAACATCAAATGCAAGACAAACTGTGCTAATCGTATTTTGATAGTCAGTAATGTAATAATGAGCTGCTCTCAAGACTAAGATAGAACGATCGCTTCGTTAGGACTTTGCACTGACATTGACGCAGAACCAATAATTTCAAAGACATGTGTACCTAACTAAAGATCAGATAAGGAAAATGAATGATGAAAATCCTATTAATAAGCAATATTGTACAACATGTTTCTTATGTGTGGTCTTCTATGAGAATAAAATTTCTTTAAGAGCGGCCAACCCGAGGTACATTTCCATACAACCGCTCTTACGTGATTATGATGTTATTACACATCTTTCTCTAGATATTTTGGATACACAGCTATCTTGTGGATATTATCTAGGCTTCTATAGAAATCAAAACATAAAGTTGTGTAAAACTAATCTAATAAAGACCTCTGAAAATCTGCTATTTTACGTGAACTTCGGCCCTCCATAATGTACTCGTACATTAAAAATATAAAAAAGTACATCCATAGAAGCCTTGCAAATTTATTCGAGATTCTGAATGACGAGCATTTTTCTTTTAAGGGTTTAAAAAAAACATTTCCTGGAAAAAGTTTTGTAAAATATTCGAGTAAATCACGGAATTACCGAATGCCAACAGAGTTTTCAAGCGTTATCTCTCTGTTTTCGCATTGCCTCTTCATCAAACATCGTGTTGGATTGCGTTAGATGAAGCAACAAGCTTTTGAACCATGCTCAACTTTTTTTTTTCAAGGAACCGCAGACCTCTGAGTGTATGGTTTTAATTTCAACTCGATACCTCTACGCGTTCCCGAGATAAAGGGTCTTGACAGACAGACAGACGGACAACAAAGTGATCGTATAAGGGTTAAGGGTTCCGTATTTCCTTTTGAGGCACGGAACGGAACCCTAAAAATAATTAAAAACTCCCTGTGGGGTACGGGCCTTGGGTTAGGACGTCGCTAGGCGTCCCATATTTTTCTCCAAATATTTTTGTGAAACCATTAGGAACCCTTATAAAGTGTTCCTATATTGAGCTGTGATATCACAACAGATCTGGTCGGTAATCAAACAGTACGTTCACACGATAGGTCAAATTCATACGATCAGCGTTATTTTGGGATATTGTATACCTTATGCTGCGTTTAGTTAGGCCAGTAGGTGGGAGAGTGGTGAAAGGAGAGTATAAAGTTATACAAGATTTATTGACATTCGTGCTAATGTGTGTTTTTTTTTCGGGTGGGAAAATCTTCTAATGACATCCCCCGCTCTTGGGCGGTGCGAGAGGTAGTGTCAGACTTTTACTGACTAAAAACCCACTCCTGTTCCTTCTTTGCCATATTTTCCAGGGCCCCGGGGATCTCTTTCGCATCAACCATGGCCCCAGTAGGCTTCGACCCTGCTGGGCCCCTACGGTTGCTGACATCTCCTTGAGGCGCGCATGGAACAGTACGCGCCGTCGACGATTTGGGCCCGGTCCGGACGGTTACCGGACGATCGGACGGTGAGCCACCCATTGCTCGCCGTCCGTGCTAATGTGTGTAAAAATTACTTTAGACTTTTCTTCAGTATAACATAACATCATACTAAATTAAATCGTTTTCAAAAAATATTTACATACCTAGTAAAATTTACGTATCCAAAGTATAAAAAAAACATCATTACTGCTTCTATTCAGTCAGAAGCAGTAACAGATCATAGTGTAAGACTGTGAATCATCTCAACAAACTTTCTGTGAATATTCACAGTTGAAGAAAACTTAAAAAAATATGAGAACAGAATTTAATAAACCCACTTCCAACCGGAACAAACAAACCGAGATTGCACCCATTACCTATAAACTTCAAAACCAAAACACTCATAATCTAAACACCAAAATTTGCAGAAAACACTAATATCCGTTTCCGCAAAGTCCATCAAATCGACCCACTTTCTAAATCGTAAATCATAGCTAACAATAATAGGAGAGTGGATCACTAATCTTTTGCTGAAAATCTACTGGCTTATAAACTCGACCGGTAAACTAAACAGGTCATGGGTGCTGTTTTCTGTCTGTCTGTAATGTTCTGCAAAATTGTTGGTGTAAGTAAGTTATTCATGAGAGTAATGGGCTGGCAATGGGTTCTTATAGGTACATTAAGGGCTTGAGTTATAATGCAGGTGGTTGGTTGGACCGTTGTATTCCGATATGTGGACCAAAATGGTTGTTTTAGAAAAAATACGAAAACAATACTTTTTTTTTGTAGGTGGGAAAATCATCCAATGACATCCCCCGCTCTGTCTTCCTTTCAGAAAAAAACCCTTGGCCCCAGTAGGCTTCGACCCTGCTGGGCCCCTTACCCCTACGGTTTGCTTGCGCGCGTGGAACAGTACGCGCTGTCGACGACTTGGGCTCGATCCGGACGGTTACCGGACGGTCGGACGGCGAGCTACCCATTAGTCGCCGTTCGCAAGCCCGCGCCTTCGGCTACGCCGCCTACTACTATCGCCTACCTGACCAGAAATCGGGATCGTGATCTCAGCAGTACTGGGAAGTGTTTTATTTGCAATTTTTTTGACAGCCGGACAGCATTATTTTTTTACAAGAAAAAGTAGTTTAGCTTTCTTCTGCAAGAAAAAGTGTTCGAAGTACGAAGATTAGCTCACTGTATTAATATTGTTCTCGTTTAAGTGAAAATGTAAATTTCCTTATAAGTTTTAAACATCAAATATGTAACGACATCTATATAGCCCCATGGAAACTTGAATTCCAAGTCATAGAGAACTGCAATTTCTCCGCGCGATTGGATCATACACAACAGTCCAAAATCAACAGTCGGGTAGTTGCCCGGGCCAGACACCACACCCATCTGGTTGGAGGCTCTTCCCTTTTCAACGGAAAATAAGCTACTTCTGATTGCACCTTTTATTTCAATAGCAATGAATTCTGGTCACAAATTCCCACTGAACCTACACACAGCAAAATATACAATAAAACTAAATAAAAACTATCCCTTGCCCACATAAATTTACCAAATAAAGAAATTCTCTTCGCCCTCATATCACCGTTAAAAACAAAATATTCCCACATTACAGAAACGGCAACACAAATACTCACTAAATATTCTATTGAATAATCATTTGTATGAAAAAACTTCCGTATTACGTTAAATAAGTGTATCTCCCGGGTTCGAACTCCCGACCTTGGCGACCGGTCCTCCCCTAGGGCCATTGTCCGTCTCTGTACAATTTGTAAATCATCGATAAGGAGCCTGAGATTTTGTAGGGACGGGATGATGTCGAATGATGTCGATAGTTTTTATTTGGGATTATTTACTCAAAAAAATCTACAAAAGATATTAGATGTTGTATTTCATATATTGTACCGTACAAAAATAAAATATAATATATAAAGTCTTTTTAAAAATTATCTGCAAGTTTTAATGTTGACTGACTATACATACTTATCGAAACATTCAATAGTAAATCTGTACATCTGTAGTACAACTACCAATAACATTAATTAGAATTACTAATTAACCCAATAAAACATTATTTGTCACATTGCTAATTGCTACAATACACTACAGCAACAGCAATTTATATTTCAATCACGTATTTCAAACTTAATCCGTTTATCGATAACAATCGACTCAGTCGCAACACTAGGCTGCGCCCGCGCAGAAAATCGTTATTCAATTGGGCGAGTTGCTACTACAGGCCATAACTGTAGCTACTATCAAATACGTGGCTTGAATTACACGATGGTCATCAAATCGACATTGATCACAGTTGTAAGCTTTTGAATTTTCGTTTTGACCACACATTGTAATAAAAATGTTATGTTTCCTACAGAGTGTATTTAAGACTATATTGTTGACGCAGCTTCACATCTCAGGAATCGTGTATTTTTACGGTTTGTAATTAGGAGAATTTTCGTAAACGTTGCAGCACTTCTCGATGTTACCTTTTACAAACAAATATGAATAAAGCAACATTTTTACTTCTTTAATAATAATTTTGATAAAATTTATTATTATAATTACTAATAATTTTATCTATTTTGTTTGAAATTGCACTGCATACAAAAATAATGGACCGTGTCAAACTGTAGTTGCAATAATTGGTGATTTGATCAGTTATTTGAGCTCACGTGAGCTCTTTCCTTTGCTAGGCTCTCCTTACTCGTATACTGTCGGATCGTTCAATATTACATTAATGATTTCAAATGGTGACATTCCATGGTTACCAGGTTCCATTTAAAATACAATGTAACCTGGAAATCCCGGAGCCTTGTAGCATTAAAAAATATAGTTCAACGTTTGGACTACGGAATTTCCGTAATGTGCATTTGGCCGGATGTGTGTCAAATTTAGAAAATATTTAGAAGACAGTCAGTTTGATCACCATTAGAATTCAAATTCTAATATTTTCGCCATATTTGACATCAAAAGTATCGAGTTAGCCTTCTCGACAACCTTTGCTGATCTCATTTGTTGATTTGACTATCTAGTCAATCTATCTATATAATAGCGAAATACCACTCACTGATTAATCACGAAATCTCCAGAAACTATAACACATACAAACTTAAAATTTATCAAATTGGTTCCTTATAGGGTGTAGACATCCGCTAAGAACGGATTTTACGAAACTCCACCACTAAGGGGGTAAAACGAGGTTCCAAAGTTTGTATAGAGAAAGTTACTTTCACGCGGGCAAAATCCACTGGCAAAAGCTAGTACTGCAATAAAGTTCTCAGCTCTATTTTACCCAGATTGTGCTTGTTTCATTGATTCCACATAGTGTCCAGTTGTGTAAACAGTTAAAATAAAAAACTACAACAGTTTTACATCACAGAATTTCATCATTATCATCATCATTTCAACCGAAAGACGTCCACTGCTGGACATAGGCCTCCCCCAAGCGTCGCCACAGCGAACGGTCCTGTGCGTCTCGCATCCATCGGACTCCCGCAACCGTTACCAAGTCATCGGTCCACCTTGTGGGAGGCCTTCCAACGCTACGTCTTCCGGTACGTGGTCGCCATTCCAGAACCTTTCAGCCCCAACGGCCATCTGTTCTGCGAGCAATGTGCCCTGCCCATTGCCACTTTAGTTTAGCGATTCTTCGTGCTATGTCGGCAACCTTCGTTCTCCTGCGGATATCCTCATTCCTGATTCGATCACGCAAGGAAACTCCGAGCATAGCCCTCTCCATTGCCCTTTGGGTGACTTTAAGCCTTCTGATCCTTCTGGCCCATTGTAAGCGACCACGTTTCGGAGCCATATGTCATCACTGGCAACACGCACTGGTCACAAAATTTACAAGGAGTCAATTAAAAAAATCATCTATATTATTCTGGGTATAATTCACCCTTGCAAAATCTTTGATACCCGTATTAGCAATCACTTAGGCCCTATTATGACAGAAGTCACAAAGGACACATTCAGTGTCACCGACTATAATAATTCTAATAAAACATCAACCACGTCTACCAAACTATTTTAGGACTTCAATATGCAGATTATGACGGTTATAAGTAGACTTGTAATAAAATTTAAGCTAACTTTTAGTACAAATAACTGTAAGTGTTAGCTTATGAGTAGTCAAGTCTTCTACAGTGACGTGTTGTTGTTATTCAATGGTTTAGTTAGCTTCTCAGTACTTTACGGTTTTGCTTTAGTGGTAACTGTGGGTGGTATGGCGCTTTGTATAACTTGTTGAAGTGTTTTCTACTTTATTTTATTTTATGTCTTGTTGTTGTACATTGTATTTATTTTATTTTTATGTGTCATCTCTCATTAACTGTGTCAAGTAAATGTTATTCTTTATTGTAATAGTTTTCATTTGTTAAGTTAATTATTACATTATAAGCTAGGATATATTTCATATGAGTATCGTTGGTAGGAAGAGCTTAGTATTGATTGGTTTAAATATTGTTTTTATTACTTAGTTTGGTAAAGATTTACAGTATGTATAATAAGGATGGTCTACGTTATCTAATTAATATCCAATTAAGAATTCAAACATAGCCACTAGTAGTGATAATTTTATACGCCATAAATGTCTACGAAGTGATAAAATAATGGATTATTTAAGTGTTATCATGATTCAATTTTAGTCTGGTAAACATGTTAATCATGCTTTTTCTGGACATTCTATCTATGTAGTGTTTAATGCTATAAAAAAAGAACTTGTTCAACGCATTTCAATTATCCAAATTATTGTCATTAGAATAGAATAGAGTAAACTTTATTGTATACCAAAATAGTAAATCTATGGGTACAATGGCGGTCTTATCGCTGACAGCAATATCTAGCAGACAACCTTAGGATGAACTATAAAAACTTAAACTAAAAAAGGGGTAGTCTACGGTGTACTGCTACTAAACATTTATCAAACAAAAATTAATACAACACAATAAAACATTACTCACACTAAATTTATAATCATATGGACGATTAGTATTAAAGTAATCACTAAGATTCATAATCTTAACGAATCATATCATTAACAGCTTGATCATCAAGCCGAATACGTGTGCATTGATAATGCTATGCAACCGAAATATTAATAGTGTGACCATGAGTGACACCATAATATATTAATTTAGTAAGCTAAAATACAGTTTTAGTTCATGCTCGTGCATCTTCTTAGGATGTATGAGGACATCAAAATAATTTATTGCAATCCATAACTATTTATAATAATTACGAACTTTTGACAGAGCAACAACAAACACAACAGAGAACATGAGCAGTGGTGGCCGAGCGAGCAGTGGTGGCCGAGTGGTAACGGCCCCGACTTACGAGTTGTAGGTCGCGTGTTCAAATCCAGCCAGGCGCATTACTTTGTGTAATTTATTTCATCACCACTGCTCTCAAAACGGTGAAGGAAAACATCGTGAGGAAACCAGCATGTCCTAGAACCAAGAATTCGAAGACATGTGACATTTACCAACCCGCACTGGGCCCGCGTGGTGGATTACGGCCCATTCCCTCTCCTAGAGAGGAGGCCTGAGTCCCAGCAGTGGGAACACGCGACCTAGAACTCATAAGTCGGGGCCGTTACCACTCGGGCACCACTGCTCTTTCTCGGGTCGATGATTTATGAAAAATATAATCTAATCCTTCATGAATCACTCTGTCTATTGTCGAAAACTGCTGAAAATCGGTTCAGTAATTTTTAAGTTTATCGCGTTCATACAGACACACAGACGCGGTAGGCGACTTTGTTTTATAATAATTTATGTAAAAAATGTAGCCATAATAAACAAAACTCTTTTGCTCTTTATAGTATGCGTTTGTTTCTTAAATACATTCCTTTAAAGAATGTGAATTTTTCTACTAGTCCATCATCCATCAAAACAACACTTGCTTAACAAGCATTAAAACACAAATCACACAGATATAGTTCACAATAAGAAGCGGCCAAAGCACTTTGCATCTTTCTCATAGAATCTGCAAACGCATCTACATTTCAAAGCAGTATAGTAAAATAGTTTGCATCTTTCTCAGAAAACATACTTATCGATATGAGAGTTTGAAAGCTTTTATGTCGATGAAAAATAACAGCCCTATCAATCCGACTTAACGTCATTGAAATCAATTGCAGCAAAATTCAGTTTAGGATCATTTTTGCATAAGAATTCAATTCTCGTTTCATAATTAACTATTTATCTTCATGATTATCTGATATTGAATACAAGATGGCTCTCGAATTTGAATTCAAGTCTTATATAAACCATAAGTCAAGTGCAAATGGTATCTATTTAATTCGCATTGCCTGTATGTTCGTTATTTATGCCACGGCCCGCTGAAGTTTTCACGGCGTTGATAATAATTTATATTGAGCGTTATTTCTGTACTCTTACAGCATTATATTTTAAATAAAATACTGTATTTTAAATCATATTATAATGTAATAAAGTCGAAAATTGCATGCGCGAATTAAAACAATAGAAGTGGACGTTTGAAGAGTATCGATAAGTTTTATCGACCTTTTTACAGCATTGCTTTTGAATGTTTTTACGCAAGTTACTTTGAATAATATGTGTGACGAAAATGTTTAAAATATTATTGAGTTTTATACATTAGTATGTTCATAAAAAAAAAAAAATTTTGCTTTACCATTTGCCTAGTTTCCAATGCTTAAAGAAACTTTTCTATACATTTTGTTTTGCAGGCGTGAAGTTTTCGTCACGCTGATTTCTACCGCTGAAAACCAGCGCCGTGGACTCGTCTCATTTTGCGTGTGGACACGGCATTATGCTGAGCGTTCGGCCGTTTTGTGCGGACGTGGCGCATATATATATTTTTTTTTTCATGGAAAATGTTTGTAATCTGTTATAAATATGTTAGTCTTAATGTTTGCTTCTTTTTCGCCAAATAAAGTGTTTTCTTTCTTTCTTTCACTGCAGTGAATTAATGATTTTCATAATTCTTTGCTTACGTAAACTACGTAGTAAAAAAACACAGTTTTTAAAGTACTCAAAATTTTCACCGAAGTAACAGGAGTGGGTTTTTAGTCAGTTAAAGTCTGACACTATCACGTGCTCCACCTAAGAGCGCGATTTGTCATTAGATGATTTAGCCACCTAAAAAAAAGCATAATAAAATAGCATAATCAACCTTATAATATTGCCACTGCTGAGATTCGGGCCTCCTCTCTAGGAGAGAGTATGGGCCATGATCCACCACGCGGGCCCATTGCGGGTTAGTAAAGGGTTCCGTCAATCAAGCTGACATTTATTTGAAGTGTGTGTGGAACACAACACGCCGATGACTCGGGCCTGGTCCTTATCCGAGCTACATATTGCTCGCATTGCTTGCTAAGGGTCAGTTTACACCGAGACGCGACGCGACGCGACACTGCGCAAAGAGCGACTCAAAATATAACTTTATTTACTACATAAAAAGATACACATATCAGATCGAGGTGCCTCGCGGCGCAGCGCTGCGTGGTGCATAGTATTCTGAATTCTCACAATGAAATAAAAAAAAATGACACATATTTCGTCTAGTAAATAAAATTATATTTTGAGTCGCACTTCGCGCAGTATCGTGTCGCGTCGCATCGCGGTGTAAGCTGACCTTTACGGTGGCCCAGAATCGCCCTGCGACTCCTGATGCGCAAGTGGTCTCCTGCGGTGGACGGAATGTGATGATTACCTTTCCCTCACGCTTTCCACCGCCTCCTTCGCATGCATTACTGCTCAGGAAGAGACTACTGCTTTCCATGTTCTCTCGCTCTATACCATGGCCAGGACCAGGGTCAGACGCGAGAAGTTGCTGCTGAGAATAGACAGCTTCGTGGGTCTAATGGTCGCCAGCGCTACCGAGGATGAGCATTTTGAAGTTTCTTTAATTCTGTTTGATTTTATCACTCTCTCTCTCTTGTATTTAATGTGCACAGGATGTTGTAGACTTTTTATAGTTTAACAATTTTTGTTAAGTATTAGTGTTCAGTTATTTTAGTTGTGTTTTTATGGCCAGTAATTTACATGCCTTTAGTTTAAATATGGTGATTTTAAACTGCATATATTACTTATAAAACCTACGTACCCATATTTGCAAATAAATTGTTTGATGTTTGGCCTTGGGTTCAATTCCTTGAATTGTTAATAAGTGTTGTCATTAATCTGAATTTCTCAGTACTAGCTTTTACAGTAATCCGACATCTTGAGTGTTTGTGGGTTGTAACCTCCCATCGGGGCGTCAGCAGGCGTGGGCTTGCGGACGGCGAGTAATGGGTAGCTCGTCGTCCTCTAAAACTAAAGCCCAAGTCGATGGCATGTTCTGTTCCACGCCCGCCTCGAAGATATGTCAGCAAAAGGGACGTGGCGCACTAGGAAAAATGCTTCCTAGAGTTGTGGGATTGTTGAAAAGAGTTACCGTGACCCAGGAACGCAAGGGCAACTGAAGGAACTTAGGTGAGTTCTAGTCAGTAAAAGTCTGACATCTCGCCCCACCCAGAGCGAGGGAAGTAAATTGATTATTTCCCACCCCAAAAAAGAGAACTGAGTTTTTTTTTAGGTGGAAAAATCATCTAATGACAAATCACGCCCTTGGGCGGAGCGGAAGATAGTGTCAGGTGGCGAAATGTGAGTATACCTACCATAGATAGACCACTGACTACGTGGAACATATGTGTGATGTTATAATTCATTCATGGCTGCAAAAATGGTGTTTGTGAAGTACTAACACCATTTTTCTAACGGAAGCACTCTTCCCCAAGAGTATCTGTTACTCATTAAATTACACTTCTGAAAACTCACGTCATAAACACAAAATACACCGAAAAACGGATCCATTATACCCAATCAATACATCACATGCGGGAAGTATATGATTATATTGATTTGGCTCCAAAGAAACTAAAAAAAAAACCGGGCAAGTGCGAGTCGGACTCGCGCACTCCCACGCGCGGACCCGCGCGCTCGCGGTTCCGTAAACAGTTCAATTTCCGAATTGAGTTGCGAAGATTTTTCCGAATAGCAATAAAAGTTTTTTTTATGTGACGTAACTACAAATTTACAAGTTTCAGATTTTTCCTATACTTGTGCTATGAGACCTTGCTTCATGCCAAATTTCAGGATTCTAGGTCAACGAACCCCCTATGAATTTTGATTCCCTTGAAAGTGTCGTGGTACTTAGGTGTGATGTTATGATTCTCTCATGGCTGCAAAAATGGTGAACTTCAACGGAAGTACTCTTCCCCAAGAATATCTGTTACTCATTAATATTTACACTTCTGAAAATCCACTTCATAAACATAAAATAAACCGAAAAACGGATCCATTATACCCAATCAATACATCACATACTTCCCAGCACCAAAGAAATTCTAAAAACCAGTAATTTCTTCAAAAACAGACTTCCATCTAATTTTTTACGAACGTCCGAGTCAATTAGAGCCATCAGAATTTATTCGTGGCGACTATAAAAGTGTATATCAAAGAGTTTTTCGTTTAATGTATGTGTTTTTCGATATTAAATCATTCGCAGTATCGCAGCAAGGTCAGGAAATCCGTATGGATTTAAAATAGACTATAGTAGATTTTACGTTCAGTGTGCTCTTTATAATTCTACTATAGGTGTTAGTACCTACATCTTTAAATGATGGCAGCACTGCCCCTCTAGCCAAGTCACAACCGTTTCGTTTCGATTCTCTTTTCGTTGATCGCCTCGAGTCGGCCACGCCTCCTATTCCTTTGTTCTGACCACATGACTGAGCGTTGAGATGACGTCAGATTAAAGGAGGCGGAGGCGTGGCCTACTCGAGGCGATCGACGAAAAGAGAATCGCAACGAAATGGTTGTAACTTGGCTAGGGGGGCAGTTGTTGAAGTAGATAAGCGATCGGCTGCAGCATTGTATGTCGCAGATTTGATTTTCACACGAATCAAATATTTATAGATAGTTGTTTCGGGGTCTGGGTGGCCTGTAAATTGACATGTTTGTGAACATACAATGAATGAATGACATCCCCCGCTCTTGGGCGGGGCGCCAGGGCGCAGACTTTTACTGACTAAAAACCCACTCCTGTTCCTTCTTTGCCATTGTTCCAGGGTCCTGGGGATCTCTTTCGCATCACCCATGGCCCCAGTAGGCTTCGACCCTACTGGGCCCCTACGGTTGCTGACACCTTGAGGCGCGTGTGGAACAATACGCGCCAAAAAAATAAAAATAAAAATAAAAAAAAAACTAAAAAAAAAAAAACGAAAATATTTTGCTTAAAGTATAGGTATTATTGCATCCCAGTAATTGCAAGCATGTGTTCGCTGAACATGGATTTTAGAATAGAATAGAATTTATTCGATGCAGGCAATACAATACCTACTCGTATTTGGAGATAAGCGGAACAGAGAATAAAGTCCCGCAAGCCTCCGTTGAAAAGGGAGGATCCTCCGATCAGACGGGTGTTATGTCTAGTGCCCGCTGCTTTTAAAGATGTCACTACACCTACAACGGCAACAACATAAAATAATAATAAAAAACCGGCCAAGTGCGAGTTGGCAAAAAAACGACAAAAAAAAAAATATCACGTTTGTTGTGTAGATATTGATGCCAGGTTCGGTTCTTAGGTTGATCGCGTATAAGGTTTGCCATCTCAATAGCAGACTGGAGTTTTGAGTGAGTGTGTGAGTTATCCCTACAAGCGTACAGTCCATTAGGGTATGCCTGGCATTTCCTCTGCTATTTCATATTTTATCATTTTGCCTTGAATGTTAAAAACTTGTGTTGACTGATGGGCCGTAAATAAAATGATTGATTACATTTGCTTTTACAAAGTCGTAAAAATCATATTTTGTAGATTGGAATACAAAATTATCTACAAACATAATATATGAAGGACGCAGGTGGAGTTATAGGAGCAGTGGACTTGTGGTAATTGCCCCGACTTCCCAATTTTAGCTCACGGGTTCAAACCCAGCCAGGCGCATTACTTTGTGTAATTTATTTCATCACCAATGCTCTCGAAACGGTGAAGGAAAACATCGTAAGGAAACTGGCATGCAGAATCAAAACTTCCAAGACATGTGACATCCACCAATCTGCACTGGGCACGCGTGGTAGATTACGACCCATTCCCTTTCCTAGAGAGGAAGCCTGCGTCCCAGCAGTGGGAACATTATAAGGCGGATTATGCTTAAGCTTATTATATAAAGGACGCACTTCGGATGATAGATTTGATGGTTATGTGAACATTTAATTTTGGACAGACTCATTGGTGGTGCGTGATAGACTGTGTACATGACAACAATATTAATTTAAATTTTGTAAAACTTATGACTTTTACTACTTATGACATTAGTTTCCGTACTGTTCCATATCTATACTGTGACATGAATCTGTACTAAATATACATTTACAGCCTCTCGCTATTTTACAGGATGCATTTTGGAGAGCGTGGGAATTACATGATTTATTTCCGCCTTCTCATATCTACCATTGTACAACCCGACGTACGGCGAATGTCCACCCTTACATTGTTAACACCTCTACGGTCCGAACTAAGCGTTTCGCCTCGTCGTTTATACCGCGTAAATCGAAGTACTGGAACAATTTGCCGGCTGCGGTCTTCCCGTCCAATTATAATTTAGGTGCCTTCAAGGCTAGAGTGAATAGGCTTTTTATAAACTAGTGCACTTCACCATCAACGATTGCATCACTGCTTACCATCAGCTGGGATCACAGTTAAGCATTAGTTTTTATCATTAAAAAAAAAATTTTAAGCAGAAGAGTTTGTTTGTTTGCTCGTTTGAACGCGCTAATCTCAAGAACAACTGGTTCGAATTAAAAAAATATTTTAGTGTTGGATACCCTATTTATCGAGAAAGACTATTATAGAATCCATAACATCACGCAACGACTAATAGGAGTGGACCAGCGGGGGACAGCTAGTTCTTTAATTGTCTCCTTAAGCTGGAGAAACCAGACATCTGAAATCAACGTTATTTATCTGCGTTGAGTAGGTGCCCATGTAAATAATCGCATTAATAAGAATGAATTGGGAATTTCTCTCTTGAATTCATCGTAAACCGTGGCTTGACCTAACGTTTCACTAAAACGTTTTGCGTAAGCTTTATATATAGAAATCTGGGAAGATCTTAACGCAAACTTGTTTGTTTACGTTTACGTTTCGATAAGTTTTCGTTTCGAATTCTCTGTGCTATCTTGAAAATTTGGCGGTGAATTGGTTTATTTATAGAATTGAGTTTTTTTCAGCTGTATGTGTGTAACTATTAATGTGACCTTGGTAATTTTGTAATGTTTTTGTCTTCAACGAAGTCGTTCACTAAAGAAATTAACTATTATTAAAAAGTTTATTAACATAGATTTTAAAACGTTTAATTGCCAAATTGGGGATTAAAAACACGGGAGGCCTGAAAAGAATTCAAATTAATGTCCTGTGCATAAAATCCGAGACATATATTTTGAGCAAAATTATTTAATAAACAAATAAAATAAATATTACTATTTTTCGTACTACATCCAGCATCTGGTACCGTAATCTTAAATTGACTAGATATTGATTACATAATGCAAAAACATCCGTTAAAAGTGTTTCACAAATCACTTATTTATTTTAGTAAAAATTACAAAAACTCTTCTAAAAAATTCACTTTTTGCCCACAGTAAAACACACTAACACATAATATGTATGTGAAATTACTAAAGTTATAGTCACGGAGCTACTCAACAAATTATTTTTATCATAAGACAACAACAAACTACACAAATCAACAGACTCTGTATAAAAATAAACATCACACCACACACAGGTCATTCCTACTAGTGACAGTTACGTATATTCGGTCCTATTTTTTATATTTATATTCTACGATCCATGGAGTGAATCTTTACATTTTACAATTTTAAAAAAGTTTTCCAGTAATAATCAAAAACACAAAACTCTTTGATAAAAAAAAATATACAAAGAAATACTCTTACGAAAAAATGCGATTGCTTAGAAAACAGAAGCGTAAAAAACTGCCAGTACTCTTTTAAAATGCGTCTATAGTACAGTCAACCCCATATATATGTTTATAATATGATGGTGATACCAATAGAATAAAAATGGCATTTACTGTTAAGACAGCAAACCACTGTCAATGTCAAATTATTACCTCTGAATGCGGTTGACTGTACTTATGTAATACCCACCAGACAATCTGTTTTAATTCCGTTAATGATTCATTAACATCTGTGAGAGTTGCGGGTAATACCTCACAGTTTTAAGCTGTTTCATCAACTGAATAGTGACCGACCGAAATAGGATTAGCAGCCAAAACCGAAACCGTAAGGTAACCGAATGTTCGGCGCCTCTTCCAGATTCGGCCTTAACTGAATGCGAAACTGTCTTCTGTCTTCTTTGAAAATCTTCTTCTTATTACTTATATTTCTTCTTAGCTTGTGGATGACAAAACTACATTTATCTTGTTCAATTTAAATTCATTATCGTGGAAAACAATCAAATAAATCGACGATTACATAAAAATTATAACATACATAAACGAACAAGTCGGTCAGTGTTTTGGTATCTATCACAACCGTCAGCTCAAAGTCGCTAGTTTTGAATATTCGGCCTCTTTTTGACCGAAGCTGAAACTCCAGCCCAAACCAGCTTTTTGCCGATACCGACCGAAAGTCTCTAATAAAAATTCCGCAAAATCTGTCGTAAAACTACACAATTTAACCCAACATTGGCGACCAATCTACCCAACCTTCAAACACAAAAAAATCTAAATTCTATTTTCAAATGTCAAAATTAAAAAGAAACATGCGTCGCTAGCTCCCGAACTAGGCCAATAGTGAACATGAACAGCTATTAGTTCGAAAACAATAGTAGCATTGTATGGAACGGGATTGGATTGGATAACAACCCATGAGGGGGACCAGATTGATGCTGGTGTCTTTGGTCAAATTGCTTGTTTGTAGGTTAAGAGATATCAAATGGTTCACCGTTTTGAGCTTGACATGAGCACGTGAACTGGATTGGAATAATTGAGTAAGTGGTTCGTCTATCAGGGAGCTAATAGAAAAACGTTCACTTCAACTATTTTGGTGTGCAGAATTTATGCGAGAGCAATGAAAAAAAGTACATTTATTTTTATATTGCATCGATCTTTTATAAATGCTCCATCATCATCATCATCATTTCAGCCAATAGACGTCCACTGTTGGATAGACACAACGACCGGTCCTGTGCGTGCAAATTGTTTTCCGAAAACCAAAATTCTTTTGTAAAACATCGACCCATTTACAGAACCTCGGAAACAAAGACATAATAACCTATTTTCTTCCCATGCATGCCCTCCAAACCGACTGGTTCACTCCACAAATCCACATAACTCATCGACACCAACAAACTATGAATGCTCATCAAACATTCAAAACGCATCGTTATAACGCGTCGGAATACTTTACGCGTATCGACACATTTTTCGAACAACGTTTCTGAGAACCGACATGCCTATTCTGGATTCGACTCACTACTCGACATGGCGGGACGAATGTCAAGTTTCAGATGATATCTTTGGGACAATAGGTGTGGTAGCTTTAACACCTCTGAACAGGATGAGTATAGAGATATGGTAATTTTGTTTGTTGTTGGAATTAATTGTTTTTAATTAAGCTGGGTTTTTCTGTAGTGTTTACCTTTATATTATTTATCACTCTTATTCTAGCGTCTGCCGGCAGCTTCGGTCGCGTAAGAGTGGAAAATATAGCCTATGTCACTCACTAATAAAGTAGCATTCTATTGGTGAAAGTATTTTTAAAATAGGTGAAGTGGTTCTTGAGTTTTTTCATTACAAACAAAAATATAAACGTTTTCTCCTTATAATATTAGTATATAAGTACGAGTATAAATCAGTGATTCGCCCTGGCTTTGCATGAATGCAAATTTTACCGATTCCTTGCTCTTTATCGCTATTTCTATTTTTCTCTTCTTTGTATTTTCACAGACTACTCCTACATACAAAATTTACCTCTACCTCCTTATAATATAAAAAACTTTTTACAAAAAAAATACAACCGACTTCAATGTAAAAAAACACTGAAAAGTGCAAAATAACTTTAATTTCGGAAGTCGGTGTTTCTATAATAGTTTTGTCTCTTCGTTATTCAACACCGACTTCCGAAATTAAAGTTATTTTGCACTTTTCAGTGTTTTTTTACATTGAAGTCGGTTGTATTTTTTTTGTAAAAAGTTTTTTATTTTTCACTTTTTAGTTATGGTACCACCACTAAAAAGTACCCCTCAGCCATATTTAAATACCTTATAGCCAGAGTGCATCTTATGACAATTCTAATAATACCAAACACGGTTAGATTAAATTAATTTATTACAGAGTTCCGGTGCCTAATTTCAGGCTTCATCATCAGATCAGTTCGATATATTACCCCTCTTCTTTCAGTCAGTCATCGACTACACGTATAAACAAAGCAATTTTACTTGTTACGACAGTTCTGCTGTGATCCCATGAGGAGTTCTGTTACATATCTACGAAGTTCATGATCAGATCATAACAATATTTCTATGGGACCAACTTGGAAGCATAACCTTTCAATCAAAAAAAAAATTTTCAAAATCAGTCCACAATTGACCGAGAAATCGGTGAACATACATAAAAAAAAAAAAAAAAAACATACATTCAACCGAACATATAACCTCCTCCTTTTTGAAGTCGGTTAAAAATAGAATTTAATGCACACCAAAAAAATAACGCAACTTATGTACACAAACTTAAATAAATATGGGTAAGTAGGTACAATCGTGGTCTCATAATATTAGTATAGACTTGTATAGTTGATACATACTAATAATGTCTACATTTACATACTTTTTGTCCAAAAAAACTTTAGATAATATAAAACAACATACAATTGTGATAATCGCATTTTAACAATAAGAAATTATTTATTTTCCGTCGAACTAGAAAACCATCAAAATGATTAGACACTGACCTGCATTGCACTGACGAAAACCTTCAAATCAAACATCAACTTTTATCACAAATGGTAACACCGCCATTAACCTTCGTTGCAGCAACATTTCATCGAAACTATTACTAATGTAATCAAACAAGAGCCGATGATCACGAACGCATGTAAATGGGTCGGTCCAATTCTTACAAACGTTTGTACCAACCGTAACGTGAGCCAAGCCGGGACGAAATTATGTGCTTTCATTAGGGCTGACGATGTAAAGGATTTTTGAAGATTTGCGAACATTCAGCGTTTGATCTTTTCTTGAAAATCGATTAGTAAACTTTATATAATTTTTCTTTTTAACCGATTTCCTCTGAAAATTTCAACCAGCATGTACTAGAATCAAAAATTCGAAGACATGCATGTAACATCCACCAATCCGCACTGGGCTCGCGTGGTGGATTACGGCCCATTCAATCTCCTTAAGAGGAGGCCTGAGTCCCAGCAGTGGGAACATTACAAGGCTGACTATGCATATGTTGCTTGATTATCTCTTTAGAAGCTGAACATGTTTATAAATGCATATTTGAAAGGTGGAATTGTCTCTGCATCACCCAAAGGTTGACTGGTAGAAAATGCCTTAAGGCATTAAGTCCGCCTCTGTACTTTTGTGTGCATAAAGAATTAATAAATAAAAAAATAAAAAGAAGAAGAATAAAAAAATTGCAGAATCCGTGCTGTTTTACTATGTCCAGAAGGACTTAATGCTTTTTTTATACAAATTGTTTGGCTGCAGAATCATATCAGCTAGCGCACTTGAAAACTTTTTTTTTTCATAAATTTTTAGTCATTGTTTTAAATAGCAACCAACAATGGTCTAGCCACAGGGACGCCTGCAAGTCTATCCAGAAATAACGCAGCATTATTTGCAACTTCAACACAACTAACTTATTCACGGGACCACCAACGATTACTTAACACAACCACTGTACTTGCTTTCACAGCCCTAATTCAGGCATCAAAGACATTAGCATTCTCTGCATCGCATACAAATTCCTGTAGCATGTGTACTAATGCGATTCTTGTAAATACACTGATTTACGGAATACGGACGCGCTTTGACAAGTTCTTTAGAGGCTAGGTGAGTTATTCAATGTTAGTAGCTATTGTCTAAGATATGGATTATGTGTAAATTGCATACAAAGTCTAGATGACAGCTAGACAGTTTATAGTTGAATGGAGTGAATAGAATTATGTGGCGGTAATTATAGAGCGATTGCGACCTAGTGAAGGGCGCGGGATTGTGCTGTGTAATCACAGCGTTAATATTTCCCAATTGTATAATACTACCAATTGTTTCGGAAAATTCATGGATTTATTTTGTTCATTCGAGTATATATTACGGTTTATTTGTATATATTTTCTTTTTATTCACCTTTTCTTTTCTCATTCGTTACACCTATCACTTTTTTGTTCTGCATCACCCAAAGGTTGACTGGTACGAATGCCTAAGGCATTTAGTCCGCCTCTGTACTTTGTTGTGCATGTATTATTAAAACAAATAAATGCATTTCAAGTTCGGTCGTTGTGGCCAAGCTCTAGTGGAAAAAAAAACCAATGTACGGGACATTGGTTTTTTTAGTTGGTAGTAGATGAGAGAAATTAAATAAAAGCGTCAGATATGTATATATTTAAAAACATTTCTATCATCATTCCTGTGACGTTTCCTTTCATTTAGGAACCTGTATAACTAAACCGGCAGATGCTGATTAACATTATATTGACGAAAAACGGAACAGCTATCTTGCTAACCTTTTTTTATTATTGGTAGGCTTGCACATAACCACTATCTCACCTGATGGTAAGCAATGATATGATCGACGATGGAGCACGCTTGCCTAGAAGTGTCTTATTCACTCTTGACTTAAAAACCTCCAGGCTAACTATCAGGAAACTGATTCCGGCAGTGAAATCCACTGCTTAGCTGTAAAATGCGTTCCAAATAAAAATAGGATCGATTGCCATGTTGTGACGTCACGTCAAACTGTCAAATCTCAAGAAATTGGGCAAATTTGAAGAACTCAGAGATAAGCAAAACTGAAGAACTGGATTCTGGTTAATTAATCTTTTTTCGTTCACAGTTCGTAAATAAATTAAATTTAAAAAATTTCTTGTTTTGCTCACCATAATAATTCTTCGATATGACGTGACGTCACAACATGGCAATCGATCCTATTCTTATTTGGAACGCATTGTACGCACAATAAATGTGCAGGTCACTTAAAGAAGCCCAAGTTGTCAGGTTATAAGAAACTAAATAAATTGATTAGTTCTTGCCTACTGGCTGATATCCAGCTTTTCAAGACAGGATTGCACTATACTTATATCTACTTCAGTAATGTGATTCTCAGAGGAGTTTTAAATACTTTATTTATAGAAAATATCATCATCTACTCAATGCTCATCACAATATACACGTGTTTCCCAACCGTTGCCGCATACCTGCGTATACGCAGCTAGAATACCGTTGAATTTCATTAACAATTGCATTTTATAAATTAATTAGTGATGTTTCCATCTCCTTTGTTCAGATTAATTGGCAGTAGGAACTGTGAGGTATTTAGGTAACGTGTTCTTTGGTACTTATTATGCTGGTGAAAGTGAAGAAGCCGAGAGATCAGCCAAACCAGTATAATGTTGTACGTAGAGTACGATTTTTAGAATTGGTCTTTACAGACCTTTTTTTTATTGGGTTTACAGTGCCCTCCGTATCCAATAGATACAATAACGCGTTCAGGGCGGTATTGGAGCTGCCCCGCTTCTGTAGTGCCTCGGGTATGTTTGCGGAAGCGCGCACCGACTGTTTTCACACCACCATGCGCAAGAGGTGCGCGTCCTTGGTGCGCAGGGTACGGGGCAGCTCCAATACAGTTCTAGCGATGATTGCCAGCAGATTTGATTGCCCTTATATCGGACATTGCTGTAGCAGACATGTTGCTGGCTATGTCCGATATTGTAATATGTATTCTCTTATGTGTGTGTGTTCTCTTTTGAGATTGTTGTATGGGTGCTATCAGTTGCCTGAAATAAGTGCTTTTTATTTTTATTTTATTTTATTTTATTTATTTACGCCAATGTTATAAAAGTGTATGTTACTCCTTCACACTCAAACGGCTGAAAGGATTTGGATGTTATACACAGTTTTTAAGATTGTCTCTAAAAAATCGCTTTTAACGATAAGACCGCCCATTAATTTTCATCATTGACACCCTATTAATTTTAAACTCACAAGGGTACAATAAAGAGTATATCTGTCTTGGAATAGCACATAGGAAAGCTTTATATCCCGTATATATATATATATTTCACGGATTCTAAGCTAGAATTTTATAAATTTCTTCAATAACCTAAAAAAATTACTATAATGTAGCATAAAACGAATTTTCAACAGATTCATCGCCACAATGAGACAATTTTTTTTATAGATATTCATAATATCAGAACAATTTCTATAAAGATATCTTTCACCTTTATGGTAAGTTCCTTCCCTACTTCTTACAATCTTAATATATATAATTCTTACGTGTTTGTCACCCAACTTGACTGTCTTCCTAAACGGCTTGACTGATTTGGATGAAGTTTTGAAAAAAAATTAAAGCCGGTATTTGGCGCTTCAATCGATTTCTTTTTTTTTTCTGGCAAAAGCCTGCTTTCAGACAGGACAATGTCTGTCGGAGCCGCTAGTACAATTATAATTTATTCTCCTAGTGACCCTTAAAAGGAAAAGGAGCTTAAGTTAAGCATCATATAGCTACTTGGTATACACGCAACAAGCCACTCGTCAGCGTCTGGCCTGTTTGATTAGGGGGAGTCTACGGACTGTCTTACGACTGCTTAAAAAACCATGGAGTCGCTTTTTAAGAAAAAAAAAAAAGTTTTTAAACCTGGAAAACTTATGCTTAACTGGTAGATTTCAAATGTTCTTATTTTGGTATTGTACGTCAAATCGTTAAGCTCCATAAAACTCTATGTTGAGCTACACGATATCTGACAAATGCTTGCAATGTTTGGACAGGTCTAGTCAAATCTGCGTGGTTTTTTCCTCAAAAGACTGAACTATGCTGTATGCAAAGCTGCAAATGCCATGCTAATTTAAAAATAAAACAAAGAAAAACGTGGAATCAAGAAGATAAAGTAATTTAAAAATTACAACAATATTATCTCCGATAGTTATTAATTGTGAGATTATAAGATGGCATGATTTACCCCGCGTACATCAAAGGATTAGAACAATTTGCCTGCAGTAGTCTTCCCATCCGATTATAATTTAAATGTGTCTTCAAGGCAATAAACCAGTGCAATTCACAATCAATGATTGCATGACTGCTTACCATCAGATGGGATCACAGTCAAGCACTAGTTTAGCTACATCATTAAAAAAATACTTCAAAAAAACTTCATAAATTTTAAAGTTAAAAAATATACGTAACGCCCTCTCCATACAGTCTCTGTTCCAAGCCGCACCAATAAGTCTCCAGAGCAGTAGTGCTTCAAAACGTGAAGATATCGCAGTACACTGACCACATTGTACCAGTACTTGAGACCCTCTTTAAGTGCGACCTCTTTTGTTTTTGTGCCATATCTACAGAAATATGGGTATTTTTTTATTGTTAATGTTTTTGGCTTGGATATTAAGTCTTTTAAGCAATGTCTTCGAATGAATATATGACAATTATTAAAGGAAGTGCTGGCATTAATGCTAGAGACAGCTTTAAAGCTCTCTCTAGCATCAATGCCAAGAAAAATCATGGTTGAAAGAAATTATGCATGCCATCTCCACCCTTATTCAGTACATAAATTGTGAACCGTTTAAAAGGGCCGAACAGATAAAATATATATGATTCATCGAAGAACAGGTAGATGGGAATCCGCAATATCTTAGTACTTGAGTTTTTATCACAGACAGATGATGCAATTTTTTATCTAAATTAACCTCTGATATGATAAAACTGTCAATACAGACATAAACATTGAATGAAACATTATTTCGTTCTGTTGAAACACTCATGCAGCCATTTAAAAAGTACTTCTTAACACTTTCTCTTTCTCGAAACTCACAGATACTATGCTCTTTTTCTAGATAAAAAGTGGCACATTGCGATAAAACAATAAGAAATAGTATATATTTTCGATACAAGTGCAGAAAGTTTGTCATTGCGACCGAGGTGGAATTCTTATGGAGCCGAGGGCTGCAGTTACAAATTTGCACGTGTATCAAACGACTTTTTTCAATACAAGAAAGATACACCCCACCCTTCCTATTATTTGATGGTGTACACTAAAGAGTATATCTATCGACTTATCTACCTTTTTATCAATACTACCTACCCCTTCTAATTTTACTTTAGTTAGAGGAGCATTGTAAAAAGACAAATAAATTTTAACAAAGTCGCTTTTTGCGTTTGTCTGTGTATCCGTTAACTCTTCCTAAACCATGCAACAGACTTTGATGTGGTTTCCATTAACAGAAAGAAAATTAAACAAGAAAGGGTCATGTGTATAGTTTGCAAATCCAGGGAAGTTCACTAGTATATAAATAACTTGATGCACTAATCCGTCTGTTTTCCATACCACACAATGAGATCACCCAAAACCAAATCAATTAACATTACCCTCTTCTGGTAATCCATTAACTTTACAAATCTGAGTGATTTCCTGTATGAACTGGACTTCCGAGAATGTTTGGCACTTGATTGTAAACAGATCAAAACACTCGTCAATATCGATTATTCAAAATCCATGTAAAATGTATTAGGACAGACCCAATCCACAATGAAGGTGTCATCAGTGCCAAAACACTTATTTGAACTACTGATGGCCGAAGACATGGGATTCGAGGAAATGAAGTGATAAGCTTTATCTGATCATCTATATCTACTAGCATGAAATTTAACTCGACTACAATCAAGCATGGTAAGAAGGCAAAGAGCGCCTGGCTAAGTAATAACAGAGGCACGGGTCGATGTTTAAGCGTAGCTTGCCGAAGTTGGTCCGTAGATGGGTGAACATCCATTACATACCAAGATTCCGTACCTGAGAAAACACGTTAATCCGTTGGCTCTAGCGGTCATGTCTGTACATGACAGTCGTTCCAGATATTCAGAAATCAGATATTGTGACAATAGTCTTAAAAACATTGTGTTAACCAATTTCTGGGTTCTGGAGGTTAGATAAGAAGTTGTTCCATGTAAAATACTGATTCTTTGCTGCATTTGGTTATACTGGAAGACGAACCCAACATAGTTAAAAGATGGACAGATAGATTGCTAATGAAACAAGGATAAATTATACTAATTTTGCCTAAAAACATCAAACTTTCAAAAAGATTACTTTTTGGATCTATCAATGAGTAATACATCCAAAAAGTAATCTTTGTGGAAGTTTGTAAAAAGAAGAATGCATTTCTTTATTTTGCCACAAAAGAACCAAGAAAAACTACACGCTGTTGAAGAATATATAAGTTCTTTTCATAAAAAATAATGATCTGATAGAAGGACAGCATATAAGATCTATGCGCAATCAAGACCTTAAATCACATCAGAGAAACTCCACAATTTCGCAATTACCATATCAGACAGACAGTTTGATAGACTCAAAGATCCAGTCGATCCATCAATAAAATTGATAGTCGAAACTACAAGCGAACCTTTCATCAAGTCAACGACTCCACCGGAAGTGACGATAATATTCCACTAGCTACCACGAATATAGATGATTGACTGCAATAAGACGTTGCCCGAGGAACTCACCATCTCACTCTTACATGCCCAGTCGAAGGTATGGAGGAAAGGGACGGAAGATTACCAATAAAATGCACTCCACGTACAAGGAAGTGGGAATGATTCCTGATGCTATAGAAATATTAATCGGGTGCGTTGTGAATGCAAATGGTGGTTTTTGTTTCATAAGTAAGAATACATAAATTATGTCGGTGGTGTGAATTCTACTACTATTCTACAAGAGTATGTTAAAACAAGCTTCTCTTATCTGCTTTATCTGGTTTTTTTTTTTGTGTTTTGATCTCTTTTATAGAAGTAAAAAAAAATCTCATCGGATACGTACTCGCCGTTAAGTCCTTCTTTCCAGTATTTTTTTTACCAGATCCAGACATGCTACAAGTGAAAGACCTAAGTTCACTTTTTACTCAGTAAAAGTCTGTCATCCTGCTCCACCCAAGTTTTTTACGCAAAAAGTCATTAGATGATTTTCCACCTCAAAAAAAAAAGATTTGCTGTGAAAAATGAGATTACCCATGTATCTTTTACAATATTAAATTGTTAATATGAAACAAGACATTTGTTTCTAAGAGCTTCATTTTTACTCATTTTAAATAGTGTGTTGCACGTCAAAATAGAAGACAGATATTTTTCTGCACTTTTATTGTTTTGACCTACATTTTTAAAATTCGTGCATTCGAAATATTTTACGACTCTGCTCTACATTTAGAACTAGGTGCACTTAAAAAATACAAATTATGAAAATGTCTTTCAGGTTTTTACGATCCAATAAATACGTTGCTTTTAAATCAACCTCAATGTCTTTCCGAATTATCAAAGAACTATTTTTCACGAACAGAAATACTGCAACTTTTATGAGAAAAAAGTGGCAAATAAATCAATCACCACAAACAGACGAAGTCTTTTTGAAAGCATCTTGAAAATTCCATTACAACATATTAAAAAAACATAATATTTAAATATAGCAATATACTCACACCCTATACCAAAGTTAATAAATAAACTTCTCAACAAACAATAGTACATATTAATAAAGATGCACAAGACATTGCAATAAATAACTGCAAACAATCGATTCAATTTTATTTACATATAAATTGGTTGAAAATTGCTTTTGACCGTCATTTGACACCACTTAAGGGTTTATTTGAGAATAATACGCGTATTACTTTGTACATACATGATTAATAACTTTTATAGGTATAATGACTTATATTGAGTGGATAAGACATGAATTTTGGGACGATATCTTTTTGGATGGTACCTGTATCATCAAATGATTTTTCCTGCTCTGGGTGAAGCGAGAGGGAGTGTCAGAATTCTAAGGATTAGTCTTTAGATTCAAAGATTCAAAAGATTCAAAGCATTTTATTTCAAATAAACAGAAGTCAGACAGTCAGTCAGAAAAAAATATGCTAATTGCACATTCCAAAGCGTAGATCTCTATGGAGAAGAATGTGTAAGAAACTCCATGGACAGTTTTTTCAATAATATTTTGTAATTACAAATATCTCTGTTACATGTTTCTTGTCGCTATCATGTGAGAACAATGTAAATAAGGTAAAAATAAAAACTGAATATAGATATTAGCTCTATCATGTTCCTTCGTTTATGTTAGTCCAGGGTCCCGGTGACTATTTCGAACAATCTTGCAGAATTGTTATAAAAAAAAAGAGTTAGCGTTTCGTGCAAAAAACTATAATCCACAAACGAGGACAAAATCGAGTGCAACAGCTTGGCGAACTATCCCGCAGGTTATGGGAGGTACTGTGATGTTAATATCAATAATTACTGTCGATAAACCTCCACTATTATGGTTAAACTTGGTTCTGCTAATGCAAGGTGCAATAAATGATCATCATACGGTGGGAAGATAGGGGTTGACTACTGAAAAAATTACTAATAGAGAAGATCACATGTTGCTCCGACTCTTAACAAGTTAATATAAAGATGAAGATGATGATATTGGTCATATCCATAAAAATCATGGACACATCGATAGTTGAAAGGATGAGATTGGTATGCCCACATATTTATCTATGCATTTGTTTTTTATCTATCAAAATCAAGATGATCATGATATTGGTCAGATTCATAAAAAGCATGAACACATAGATAGTTGCCGAAATGAGATTGACATCCCCACATATATCTAAGCATCAGTTTTTGTCTCTCAGTATCAAGATGATGAAGATTTTGGTCACAATTTAATATTTGAGATTTAAAGACACATCGATACGTGCATGGATGTGCTTGCCATCCCTACATATCAACATGATGATGATATTGCTTAGATTTAAAAGCATGCACAGATCGATAGTCTCATCGATGTGATTGGCATGCCCACCTTTGTCAATGCACCAGTACATTTAGTCCGCCAGACGCATTACAATGTCAGTCGTTCTATAAAGGTGTCAGATCAAGAACAAAGTCCAGAAAACACACGAAATACAATACAGGACATCCATATTGCACAGGAAAAAAACACTAACAAACTTCAACAGTAAATAAAGACGGACGTCAACTTTTTGTCCAGATCGAATTTCATCACCAGACACGATTTTCTGAGAAACCAATACGTCTTCTTTATTTCGTTCATAGCAACTGGTATAGCCTAGCCAAATCTCGACAGTAAGACAATGTCATATACATTGTTGACAACATTAATTGAAATTTATTACATCTCACATACAATTCAGACCATAAAATGACACTTACAACCGTCAAACGCCCAATAAAACTTGAACTTTAACTTTCAGGTTATAAAGTTGAGGTTTGTTTGTTTTATCGTGATGTAATTATGTCGTTTTGTTATTGGGTCTTAATATTTTATTGTAGACGTTCAATCGAAGATAATGCTTGCACTCATGTGATTTGAGACAATCGTCGGGCGCTTTTGTTTTATTGAATTACGTTTGTATATCGTGATGGTCGGGATTAAATCATTTATCTCTAGTTGTTGTTAATAGATAAAATGGCTGGACTGGCTAGACCGCTAGACTTTATTATTAATGGCCTGACAATAGCAGTTGCTATCAGGGTACAAAGACGTTTCATCGAAGATATAGATTAGTGTAGCGAAAATCAAAATGTCAAAATACTGCAATATAAAAAAATATATTCAGATTTAATATACCATCCGACTGTCTACACACAGTGAAACAACGGTTTTGTTCAAAATTAGATAACTAACAATAAAATGGAACTGTCCACATAGAAAGATAAAAACGCCAATAAAAAAAGCATTATTGAACTTCTAGAACAACATTCATAATTCGAAATTCAAAATTCTGATGACGTCACCGCCTCCCATAAAAAAGCACTTCCTCTCAAAGTTTACAGTTTTCACACAACCAGGTCATCATAATATTTTCAGTATAATGTAGTCAAAAGAGTATGAATCATTTTGATTGGTACCGGATATTAATACATTATAATGATTAATGTTTCCATGTTCATGTGGGAATTATCGTAAAATACTGTACCACGTGTATGGTAGCCCAAAGAATCACCTTTTCTCGTAGCGTGAGTGTGTTCACAGATTACTTTGTTCATCGCAACTATACGTTACAAAACCGTTTTGGAGCACTTTTGTTATGCTTACAGTTAAGGAGTGGTCTTTAAGTTAAGTGTGAACAGGTTAATTCTAGGCAAGCATGCTTCATAGTCAACCACATCATCGCTTACCATCAGGTGAGATAGTGGTCAAACGGGAGTGGATCAGTCCAATTTATGTTCTTTGACAAATTTTAAATAATACTTGATAATCTGAGTGCCTAGTGCGAATTTGTTTTATGTTAACGCGACTGACACATCTATGATGTTCGGTGCTCCGATTGGCCCACTCCAAGCTTTTAACCAATCAAAGAACAAAACGCGGTAAACGTTTCGATAACATTGACGTAAACACAACTTGCACTAAGACCTCTGAACTGAAGTTGTAATGCAATGACACTATGGTCATAGTCTATGTTAATATTTCATAGAATTTTACTCGATGGAAGATTCATAATAGCAAAATAATTAATGATTTCATATCTCTCGTAGACACGACGTTCACGTCTGTTGAAATGAAAAATTGGAAACTTTACAAGTTGCTGGTTTTGCGTCATATTTACTCGAAAAAACATTAAAAATCTCATAGATTTTTTTTACGGTTGTTGCCAATTATACAATTTCGGGAAGTCGTAGACATGAAAATTTATTATACCACAAATTATCCAGCTCGCGTGTATGACAAGATGAATGAACGTGAGTGAAAAAAAAGGAGTACTTTACCTTTTGCGGGATTGTTCGAAAGAATAACCACGGTCCTAGGTACGCAAAGGGTAACTGAAAGAAAACGGTGAGTTTTAGTTGAGTCTGACAGTCCTTCTCGCTATTCAGAGCGAGAAAGTTATTAACTGATTACTCGACTTCAAAAAACAAATTTAAAGATAAATCGAAGTTTCGCAGCTTATCTCTAGAATCCCTTGGAGAAAAGGTGTGAGTCCTACACGTATCAAGCAATAGTGGTGATCGTTAATAGAATAGAATAGAACAGAATAGAATGGAATCGTTTATTTCTGAGTACATGGTTTATGAAGATCTTAGTATTAGACGGAATCACATATACTACCTATGCCGGGTGTAGAAATATTAAATGAGTATCTAATTTGCAAATTCACATAATTATAGTTCATGCAATATTAAGTAAAATTTAAATAATAATAATAGTGGCAGTTTTTAAATGAATATGAGTAACTTTATTAACCATATTATTTTTTTTGCATACATAATTAAAAAATGACTCATTAATCTATGCTTCTCCATTGAGACATGGTATTTTCGACGCTGTGAAAAGACGGAAAGCCAATACTGTAAACTCTTTGAAAATAAAATCTAGTTTTAAGCAACAATAACACATCATAATCTTTTTCTATATTTTTGAGTACCTCACTTAAGGCCCACAGTAATAAAATCTTATCTCAAACTATAGAACAATGACATCTCGTCCTTTTAAAGTCAACTTAGACCCGGACATATCCTATGACGCCTTAAACAAACAACAGTAACTCAAAATCACATAAAAGTATACAATAAAGAATGTCGTAACTGTTTGTAAGCATTTATGTCCTTTTTACGAGGCCGTGATGTGACCACACATTACTGCCTTGACAGTCGTGACTTGGAAGTCACCCTATCGGTCATACAGTCATATAAAATGCAATGTCTCTCTGTATGTCTATTTATTTATAAAGGTCCATTATTATTCTCTTTATTATTTAAAAAGACCTTAAATTCGATGGAATGTACTTCGGGGAGTGTGCGTTGGAATTGCACAATTTAATTCCACCAAGTCCGTTCCATCATCGGACCACTAGACGTACGGCGTTGCGCCATCGGTACATGGTGGACATCCCACCCATACGTACAAAGCGTTTTGGGAACACATTCATAATGCGTACAGCTAAGGAGTGGAATTCCGTGCCGGAGTCTGTGTTCCCTAATAGCTACAACCTAGGGGAATTTAAGTCAAGAGTGAATAGGTTACTTCTAGGCAAGCGTGCTCCATCGTCGGCCACATCATCGCTTACCATCAGGTGAGATGGTGGTCAAACGCGAGCCTATCAATAATAAAAAAAAAAAATGTTTCTATATTCCTATGTTATTCTGGTATGTTCAAATGGTTTCTCAATGCTCATACTCATTTTGTTTTATCTCTTATTGGAAGTTCTACCGTTTCTTTCCAAAAGAATAGCTACTAAGGTGCAATATCAGCAGATTATAATTTCGAGATTTAGGATAAAGAAGTGGTCGAATGAGGAATTAAGATATCTGCAGGAGAATCACGGTTCGTCACCCATCAATTGCCCGAAGAATTGCTAACAAACTTAAGTGTCAGTGGATAGACGCATTGCTCGTAGAACAGATCGTCAATGGGACTGAAAGATTCTGGAGAGGCGATAGCGTAGGTTGAAGACACAGCGTTGGAACTAGAAAGCCTCCCATGGGACGCATACCCTAGTGAGGGTCACAGGAAACCAACGGATGCAAGACGCACAGGATGGGTCATTATGGTGACACTTGGGAAGGCCTATATAGATGATGATAGTATATAGTTGTTTTTCGATATCAGATTTGATCAAGTTTACACTAGAAACCTGAGGTTTCTTTAAAATCGTAATTTTTCTATTCAATATTACACTTTTTAAATCTATTATATATACAGTCTGATACTTTCTACAAACCCTATCATCTATCGAAAATCTTTATAGCCCTGAAACTATCAATATTCTAAGACCATCACAAGTAAGTGTAGGTACAGTTACTTGCTGCCCGAGGGCTACTCAATTATGCAAGTCTTATAAGTTGATACGTCAATCATAAACTCCTCGGTTGGTTGGGATGAGGCCTTGGAACGAGCGGAAGCGATTATACTCTGCATGTGTATTAGCTTACGTATATAGATATTACAATTTAACCTTATGTGTCATGTTTACTTTCATTTACTTCTTGTTCTCTCTATTCTTCGCATTTTATTTAAGTGCTGTCGTCATTTTTGGATAACTCTCAACTCTAACCGGTCTGTGCTGTTCTGCTTCTTTAAATTGATATTCACATTTTGTATTTTAACATAATTACAATTAGAAATAGTATCTTTTAGGTCTCATACAGCGTGTCTAACTTGTATATTTTTAATTTGTATGCTAGAGCTAAATTAAAAAAAGAAAACTTTCCAATTCCCGATTTTGCCTGGCCTAACAGCCTACCAAAAAAACCCTGTAAACTTGTGTCTCATCCAATTAGCTTTACAATTCGCAAAAGAGCGTGTTTAACAAATACCATATGACCGCTACCGCTCTCGCTCCCGCCTTATCCAACACCACACCCTAACTCACCACGTTCAATAGTGTTATCATTCGCACATCGTATCCACGAGGAAGCGATGATGTATAGCCGGATATCGCGATTCATTTGACCCATTACGTTAAAGTTATCAGTCATCTGTAGCGTCTGCGACAGAAGAGTGAAGATTATGGGAGAATTCATGAGTGAATGAGTTAATTATCGTGATGAAAGAGAAAAGGAAAATTTATTATTACAGATATGATCGTAGTTAAAGGTTATTGAGATGGATTATGGATACTTTTGTGAGCTTGAGAGGGTTGGTCATAATAAGAATAGCGTTTTTGAAATACCCAGATGTACAGCGATGCGCCACCGCTACAAGGTGGACTTTCCACCCTTACGCACAAAATTTCTTGGGAACACATTTATTGTGTGTGCAGCTAAGGAGTGAAATTCCCTAAGGAGTCTTTTTTTATGTGGAAAATCATCCAATGACTTTTCTCGCCCTTGGGAGGGGCGAGAGGGCGTGTCAGATTTTTACTGACCAAAACCCACTCCTATATTCCTTCTTTGCCTTGGGTTCCAGAGCCCCGGATAGGACCCAGTAGGCTTGGAAGAGCCTGGGCCCCTACGATTTGCTAACATCTCCTTGAGGCGCGCATGTCGACGACTTGGGCTCGGACGGTTACCGATCGACTGGATGGCATGCTACCATTACTCGCCGTCCGCAAGCCCACGCTCCCTAAGGAGTCTGTGTTTCCTGATAGCTTTGTAGCTATCAGATTGTCCTAGAGGTCTTTCAGTCAACAGTGAATAGGTTACTTCTAGACAAGCGTGCTCCAATGTTGACTACATCATCGCTTACCATCAGGTAAGACAATAGTCAAGTGCAAGCAATAATAGAAAAGAGGGAAAATTATGAAATTTCCAACAATCAGCAGTCCATGATATTTTTGGCAGCAGGTAAAACCGATAAAGCTTTTGGCATTGACGTTAAACTAATAAAGACTGGCAAAGACATAGGAATCGTGCCAAAAAGATTCGAACCAGATCTAGAATAAGATGTAGACCAGCAATAAACCTGAAATGTATCCTAAGTTTATTTTGATCCCAATGCATACAATGTGCTGCTGTAAATCTTAGAATAAACTGATTATATTTATTGAACGTAATGGTTATATTTAACTAAATGATGCAACATGTTTACTGAATATGTACCTGATAATATAATTGAATCTATTATGTGCTGAACTAGAATTAGCATGAGGCTTACAGATTAAGAGCGAAAAGCGATCTTGACCGGCGGATATACCGATATATCCTCTCCTCTGGTCAAGATTGTAGGGAGTTGTAAATGTCTAATTTTGTGATTGATGTGTAATATGTGTTATTTGTATTTTAATACTGTTTCTAACATTCAACAGCTCATCGTAACTGACATTGTTGATGGGAAACGACCAAGAGGCCGCAGTCCATAACAATAAGCATATCAACCCCCCTAGCCAAATTACAACCGTTTCGTTTCGATTCTCTTTTCGTTGATCGCCTCGAGTCGGCCACGCCTCCTATTCCTTTGTCTACGTGACTGAGCGTTGAGATGACGTCAGAAACGGTTGTAACTTGGCTAGGGGGGCAGGTCTGCTCCACACTGGACACCCAATAGCACGTCACACTTCATGACGCCAGGAACCGTCACAGATGGCGAGACACCATCAGTAAGAAGGTAATCCAGCGGGAAATTCACCACCCTCAGTAATAATGAATACCACTCGAGGAAGAGGAGAATTTTATTTAATGTATGGACTATGTTTGAATTAAGTTAATTAATAAATGGGTAGCGACTCGCCCGGGCTTCACACGGGTAGCACTAATTTAATACTTGATGACTGTTTGTTAGATGAAGAAGCCATAACCGCTCAGAGAGCCGTCACGAGAGAGCGCTAGGACTCACAATGAAAAAAATAAGGTTATAGTGAGTAAACCGAAAACGATAGATATATCACATATCACACACGCACACAGGATATTACACAAGTATGCACCTTTCTGGAGATAAATAACCATAGACGGAGTTCAATGAATTTCCTTGAATTTTAATTAATATAATATGGGAATATACTAATTTGTATGTGAGGTAGTGGGTCCTAATAGTTTTTATGCTGTCTATAACGCTATGGGACATGCGTTGCATATGCTATGGGCATTTTGTATGTTACAAGCTCGTATGTAGATGACATATTAAATGTACTCGTATATATGCTTCCTGGATAGTGTGGGGCTAGACTACTTGGCCGGTAGCCGACTTCTTATAATTATTATTAGTATAAAAAAATTCTGTTACGTTTTAAATGGAAATGAATATTTGAAGAGCTGCGTGAAGCTTATTTCCTAACATGGATGAAGTTTTTGTTCCAATGTCGAGTCTCAACAGTGGGAACATTAAAGGCTGATTATGGAAAGCATCGACATTTCTTCTCTATACAGTATAAAACAAAGACGCTTTCTGTGTCTATATGTTAACCCCTAAACCATTATCATCTTCCTGCCCTTGTCCCGTATTACTTAGGGTCGACTCAACACGTTTTTTTCTTCCATTCTGTCCTGTCACCCGTCACGCTATCACTAACTTTCTTTCCTTTCATATCACTCCTTATACAATCCACTACCTCCTCCTCAACCATGAATCGGATTTAGATGCAGTTTTCACTAATAAAATGATCTATAAATGAGGAAAGTGTGTGTGAAGACTGGTGGTACTGTCACGCTGTAAGGCAAGACTTATCCTCTGTCCAGAGTGCCAGCCCGTGAGTCAAGCGAAGCGTCGACAAGGTGTTTAGGGAGTTCTTAATACAATTTTTGAGCAGCTCGAAAATATAACTACCAACAAGGTTATTATACTTCCGCCGATTGAGGTTTTTCGCAGCAGCAGTACTAACACATAATTAGCTGGATTAGAAAATGTCAATGAGATAAGAGCAAGGGAATGGGCGCTTGTTTTATAGAAAACTCGTTTCTTTTTTCTTTTCATCGATTGTTCCTATCCCACCTCTATATAACTCCATTCCGGGTTCATGGCCAGAGGTTTACGTCACTTTAGCACAGTGATGACAACCATGGAGAATGCCGATCTTATGCAGATCGCGTCCGCTACTGAACTTGGTCAGTTCAACTATTTGCGTTCAAATTCAAGAAGCATCTAAACTTCAAGACGTAACAAACTCCATTAGATCTTAATAAATCATGCGATAAATGGACTCTCAGTATTTTGTGAATAATTTTATTGATAAAATAGAATTTATAATTGTAGGAGATTTTCAAAACGTTTTGGGAACACATTCATTGTGCTTAAAGCTATGGAGTGGAATTCTCTGTCTACCTGTCTGTGTTTCCTGATAGTTACAACTTAAGAGTCTTTAAGTCAAGAGTGAATAGGTTACTTCTAGGCAAATGTGCTTTATCGTTGACCTCATCAACACTTATCATCAGGTGAGATTGTGGTCAGGCGCGAACCTATCAATAAAAATAAAATTACACTCGCGGATTTCATAATTAGCCGATAAATATATCTTTATTTTTATTGTGGTTGATTACAGTGATAAACATTTGTTTGAAAAAACGGCAGGTTGATCAGGGATGTTTGCTTAGACTTACGTGCGCATTCTGTTCGGTATGCGTAAGCAATTTTCCCCCCGAGCAAATACATACACAGAAAAAAAGTGTACGTGAACCTATACACACACATACAAGACCAACCCGCCTTCGTGAAATAAAATACATTTATATATAGACTACCAGTCTGTTATGACGAAAGTCTATGACCAGTGTGTGTTAAATTGCCACTGCCAGTGATGACATAAATGGCGCTGAAACATGGTCACTCACCATTGTGAGTAGCAAATTCCGACCGTAGCCCTGTGGGTGACTTTAAGTCTTCTGATGAGGCCCATATGGGGTATGGGGTAATCATATGAACTAATTAACAATAAAAAAAATTAATAATGAGACAACAACCATGTTTTAAGTTACCGGGGCGATATGACATGATCGAACCACAGACTCAAAATACATTCATAAAGATGACACTGCTCACGCAGTTCGTAATACCATTACACCTGGCCTTATCAGAAGACTTAAAGTGATTGAATCAGGAATGAAGCAATATCCGCAAGAAAACCAAGGTTACTGACGTAGCCCGAAGAATCGCCGAATTTAAGTGGCAGTGGGCAGGTCACATTGCTTGCAGAATAGATAGTTAATGGGAAACTAACGCACCCAGTTGAAAAGATGTTGAGATAGAACAACTTCATGAGCTTATTACTAGTATTGGCCTATACGTGAAGCAAACTAATAATTATAATTTGTCAGTAAGCATTCTAAGATCATAATAGCATCATAAAATACCGTTGATTGATTCATATAAGCATTACAATAGTTTATGGTAACAAATTATTACTTTCAATATGCAGAAATGTATGTACGATGTACAAGGTGCATAATGTAGAGGCTAAATATAGAATGGCATATCTCTTCCTGTCTCCTGGCAGACCAGGATATGACGTAGAGAGCATATGCAGTGATAATAGTGAAAGTCGATTAGGTACTCTAAGTAATAGTTTCCAAAACGTTGGTTGTTCTGTTCTTTTATGTCGTTCGTATCTGGGATATTTTATTGATTATAAGATTAAGACTCAGCTTAATTATGCATTATCATGTTCAAAGCGTTTATACAGCCAGTACTTGTGATAAAATAACCTCTTTTACAAGACTTATAGTACTAGTAAGAATTGGATTTAACGGAAACACCGCCAAACCTAGAAAAAGGTAATTATTTTTGTTGTTTTTTTTTATTATTTTTAATTTAAGTTATATTGTTTGTTCATTGTGTGCCAAATCAACGTGTTTTCTTTTCTTTATTAATGTAATAATACATAATGTATAACAATACTATACATGTATATATATATGACAGTATTGCCTAATTATTATGAACAACTTTCAATATGAGATATAAACCTAAATCGCGAATAATAAAATTGACTGACATTTTGTTTATTAGGTCTAAATCTACACTAATATTATAAAGAAGTAAAGTTTGTTTTTTTTTGTTTGTAGGAGGTAATCTCTGGTAATACTGGTCCGATTGCGAAATTTTTTTCACCGATAGAGAATCTGCTTTATTCCTGAGTGACATACGCTATATTTTATGTACACGCCGAAGCTGTGGACAAAAGCTAGTTTTTTATTAAATTTGACAAAGTTTTTGACTCGCTAGATATTTTTTTTTTGAGTTGTGAAAGCATTATACGGTTTTACTGATATCTCTTTGAGGCGGTCTTGGTGCGGACGGTTACCAGACGCCTGGACGACGAGCTACCCAATGCTCGCCAAACACATACACATACATAATTATACATGTTGGATAACTCGACCAGCTGTCTATTTTTTAATTTCAGAGTTTGTACAATAGTAGATACCTACAATTTGTTCATAATGGTTTTAATGGAAACATGAAATGTGGTAGTTAGGAAAGTCAATCTGGTCCTGGCTATAGTCCAAAAAAATATTTGGTGTTTCATAAACTCGAAGCAATAGTTATCATAACAAAGACTGTTTAATATCACGTATTGTGGTAGCAGTCATGTCTGTATGAGCAATGACCCAATTTCTTTGGGATGAGTTACAGCTTGCGGTTTCATTAAAAAACTCAATAATAATATATAATATCGGTATCATGTTCCATTATAATTATCTAATAATTATCTGGGCCTCTGCGAGTTGGCTTCGGCTCCTCGTACGCCTTCCAAAGGTCCAGGACCTCAGGGTCCTGAGATAAATATTAAAAATACATATATAATATAATATAATAATATAGCATAGCATAGCATAGTCGGCCTTATAATGTTCCCACTGTTGGGACTCAGGCCTCCTCTCTAAGAGAGGGAATGGGCCATAATCCACCACGCAGGCCCAGTGCGTGTTGGTGGATGTCACATGTCTTCGAATTTTTGGTTCTAAGACATGCCGGTTTCCTCACGATGTTTTCCTTCACCGTTTTGAGAGCAGTGGTGATGAAATAAATTACACAAAGTAATGCGCCTGGCTGGGTTTGAACCCGAAACCTACAACTCGTAAGTCGGGGTCGTAACCACTCGGCCACCACTGCCCACCACTGCACACAATATAATAATAATATAATATAATATTCCACAACTATCACACAACGCCGTCTAGTCTCAAGCTAAGCAGAGCTTGTGTTATGAGTACTAGACAACTGATAAACATACTTAAATATTTCTAAATACACACATATTATCTATAGATAAATTACACACAGACACAGAACAAATGATCGTGCTCATCACACAAACATTTGTCCTGGGTGGGAAAATCGAACCCACGACCTCTGGCATAGCAGTCAGGGCCACTAGCCACTAGACCAACAGGCCAGTCAATTCAATAATTACAGTAGTCCTTTTGAGATTCTCCATATGAATTGAGTTGTATTATTTTTGGATCTACCTAGATTTTTCTTTTATTATTGATAGGCTCGCGTTTGACCACTATCTCACCTGATGGTGCAGTAATGCTAGTAATGCTAGCAAAGGAGGCGGCCGATCGCGGGAGGCAACGGTCCTCACGCCCCAACCGCCGCCGGACCGAGCCGACGACGGCGCGTACTGTTCCAAGCGCGCCTCAAGTAGATGTCAGCAACTGATGTCGAAGCCTACTGGGGCCAAAGGTCTGATTCGGAAAGGAAGACTCGGCCCTGGTACGAAACGCAACGAAGGAAAGGTGTGGGTTTTTAGTCAGTAAAAGTCCGACACTATCTCTCGCTCCGCCCAAGAGCGGGGGATGTCATAAGATGATTATACCACCGAAAAAAAAAATCTCTCCCGATGGTAAGCGATAATGTGGCCGACGGTGGAGCACACTTATCTACCTAGAAATAACCTATTCCCTCTTGACTCAAAGGTCCCTAGGTTGTAGCTATCAGGAAACAGCGGAACCTATGTTCTAGACCAGTGGTTCCTAACTTCTTCGATCATGTCACCCCTATGATTTAGTTTGGGAAATTAATTTACACTCCCCCTTCTCTCCCTCATGCTACCAACGAATATCATCATAATAAAAATACAAATCAACTTAATAAGACATATAAAAAAGCCCAAAAAATATTGAATAAATTCTTTTTTTATTTATTTTTTTGACATAAACCAGTGCTTGACAGCGATCCCACCTGATGGTAAGCAGTGATGCAATCATTGATGGTGAGGCGCACTAATTTATTAAGAGCCTATATTCACTCTAGCCTTGAAGACACCTAAATTATAGTTGGACGGGAAGACCGCAGCAGGCAAATTGTTCCAGTCCTTCGATGTACGCGGTATAAACGACGAAGCGAAACGCTTAGTCCGGACCGTTGAAGTTTCAACAATGTAAGGGTGGATACTCGCCGTACGAAAAAAATAATTTTATAAATTCTTACCTTACCTCTTTACAGTTATAATCTTTATAGGCATTTACTATACAGTTTTTGGTTTTATCCCCGCAGGGATAATTGCCCGCAGGTTAGAAACCGTGGTTTTAGACCCTTTTTTGCGTGGGAAATCATCAAATAACTTCACCAGCTCTGGATGGAGCGAGTGGGAATGTCAGACTTTTATTGACTAAACCCCACCTATATTTTTCCAGTTGCCCTTTGCGTTCAAGAGTCGCGGTAACTCTTTCGAACTATACCGTAACCCTGACACCCTGCCCTAGCCGCCGGGTTTCCGATCCCGATTTCCGGCCACCGCAGGCTCGGGCTCGCGGACGGCGAGCAATGGTTAGCTCGCCGTCCGACCGTTCGGTAACCGTCCGGACCGAGCCCAAATCATTGACGGCGCGTAGTGTTCCACGCGCGCCTCAAGAAAATGTCAGCAACCGTAGGGGCCCAGCAGGGTCAAAGCCTACTGGGGCCAAGGGTCTGATTCTGAAAAGAAGACTCGGCCCTGGTATGAAAGGCAACGAAGGAACAGTGGTGGGTTTTTAATCTGTAAAAGTCTGACACTATCTCCTGCTCCACCCAAGAGTGGATATCATAAGATGATTTTCCCAACGAAAAAAAAAACCCTGACGCCCTAAAACCTGTTTTTTAATAGTTTAGCTATCTCACAAAACATTCGCTATTCAATTGTATGTCAAAAAAGACTGCAATTAAAAAAAAATACATTGATTATCCCTGTCGATGACACTGTTACTTATTGTACTGAACGTCTTCAAAAACGAGACTTTTAGCCTTCTGATAATTAATCTTAAATAAAATTAAAAAAAAAAAAACAACTTTTGTACAGTATAAAATTCAATTTTGATGTTCCATGTTACTATTATAATAAGTACACAGAAATTTCACATTTAGAAAGTCAAAGCGCTAAAAACTTCAGTGTCAGACAGTAAAAAAAAAAACGCGCTCAGAATTCCTAATTTGAATGTTGTATTTTCGTTATTTTCATTGTCACACGCATTCTATTTTCGATCTGTATTCTATACGGCCAGTGTTCTGATTCCATCGCCCTTTACGTACTCTACAAACCTTATTTTACCGTTAGGTACTTCGATTTTTTCTAATGTAAACCTTATTGCAACGCTTAAAGTGCCAAAGTGATTTTGCTAGCGATAAGTCTAACTATGTTATCGTCAGTATGTAGTTCTCAGACGGATATTGAAAACTATTTCAGTTTGAATTACTTTTTTTTTGTCTGGAATGGAATTTGCTTTTTAATAATAATCATGAAATATGATGGCATTCTTGATGATATTCATTTTTGATGCAAGTAAAGTTACTAATAACATTCTAAATCTACTTAAAAATAAGTATTTTGTTTATAATTAAGTTCTTTAGTCTATTATAATACACAAAATATGATTTTTAATTCGATGTATAGCTTATCTCTTCGTCAAAATCATGTAGCTCTAAACTTATGCAACATCTTATTTTAGCACAAGCGGAACCTCGGATAAATCCTATACTCCATTTCACATCTAGGAACTGAAATCCAGATCAGACACATCAATCAAAAATAGGCTCTATTGTAATTGTGCTAAGGAATAATTCGCAACAATCTGCCGTTTGGCAGCTATCATTTATTGTTGGTTTCACATGGGAACACATGGGAGACCTATCCGGGAATGTGTTAGGCCCATCGCCCACGACGCCTTTTTGTATCGATGCTGTCGCGCGTTTCGTAAGCGCGCGACAGCATCGCTACACGCGCGTTAGTCGCATTTGCAAGCGCTATAGAAAAAATAGTACCTACAGCTACAGCATAGCTACAAAAAGTCGCAGTGGGCGAGGGGCCTTAGATCTGAAGAAATCGAATATTTTCTAGATATTATTTTTAGCTAAAACGTGTTCAGGCAGACTTTTATTATATATAGCCTCTACCAGCGGCTTTATTCGCATGAAGTAGAAAATAATCCCATCATACATAGTAACAACAACATATATAGTTGTAATATTTTTTTTTATCAACAAATCGCTGATCCTCTGGGCTGTCGCTCTGGGAACCGCTTTGCAGACCGCATACTTCGTAGCATATTCTAAACTAACAATAATATATCTATTACCATTCAATGATTTTCTAAAGGGACCTAAGATAGTTAAAAGAAATGTCTAGTTTTTGAGTCCGGACGCAACCGTTGTAGTGCGATGTGATAATATTGAAATCCAGTAAAAATATTCAGTCAAGATAAATTACTATTTTCATATAGGACATTATTTTTATTTGTTTTCGAATACCACGGCCACATCGATCATGCCTCTTGCTCATGCGTTCCATGTTAAGCCTTCGACACTTAAGGACTCTTATAATGTTGAGTGATTTATTTTTTAATGGGATAAAAAGTATCCTACATACCATTCCAAGATATACTATACCCGTGTCAAATTTTACCCAAATACATACGTTTTCCCGTTTGAGTATTAAAATTCTTAGATTCAAGATTCAAAGCATTTTAAAAACAGAAAAACAAAATTTTTTTTCTGAAAAACATTTTGTTTTTGCGCAGTCAAAGGTATTTCGAATGCCAACAATCATAGTCATTTGATTGATAAACTGTCAGATGTTGTTTACATACAGTCTGTGGAACAACTCACACTTGACCTATTTACACTGACCTTAATGCAACAGATTGTTTATCGAATATTGATAGATGCATACTTGATGTAAGACTGTGAGCGCAAATGTAGGTACCTACTGGGTAGCTGCAACTTGGGGATCTGTCAAGAGTAAAAGGTTACTTCTGGGCAAGCGTGCTCCATCCTCCGATATCCATCAGCCGCCCTAGCCAAGTTACAACCATTTCGTTTCGATTCTCTTTTCGTCGATCGCCTCGAGTCGGCCACGCCTCTTATTCCTTTGTTCTGACCACGTGACTGAGCGTTGAGATGACGTCAGAACAAAGGAATCTGAGGCGTGGCCTACTCGAGGCGTTCGACGCAAGAGAATTGACTAGATGGGCTGTAGATTTTTAGTAAATCGCTAAAATGCTCCATATTGGCAATCATTGTGTCTTTGGGCATCTCTCTCTTTTGTATGCAGTCCGAGAGTGAGCGCGCTTTATGTCTCGTAGTCCTCTTAAGGGTACATCCTCCTAGATTCCAAACATTCCAAAAATGATTCCCAGTAAACATTTCGAAGTGAGTGAACTATTTTGAATGTGACTCCCGCATCACATTCAGACGTACTTTCGAATAAATTACACTATCTACAAGCCGGAATCGAATTAGGATCGATGCCAATTTAATCAATTAATGTTGTATCGCTGTTCGATACATTAGAGCTGATAGTGCAGCACTAGTGGTCCGTTTCGTACTGTTTATTATGATGGAAAAATATTTTAGAAATATTGCTTTGCATATGTATTATTTTAATGCCTTATAATATTGCATTATTAATCGTATAAACCACGATAAACAAAGGAATCGGAGGCGTGGCCTACTCGAGGCGTTCGACGCAAGAGAATCGAAACGAAACGGTCGTAACTTGGCTAGAGGGGCTGATTTGATTGTAAAATTAAATCACTTTAACGGTAAAACGTTGCTCGTGGAATAATTTGACGAACCATCAGAATGATTCGGTTTTTAATCGTCAAAAGTAATTTAGAGGCGTCTGCGTGGTTTTTTTGTATCGTATTAAATTATCAGTACTGATATGTTTTGAAAACAATATTTGTTTAGGATTTTTCCTGAAAAATAACATATATTTTTATGATTTGGTTTACTACAGTGGATGTTTACTTATACGCATTGTGAAACTCGCGACCTTACCGGTAATTGTTGTGTGACAACATGGCCTGCCCTGCTGTAGGAGCGCTGGTCGCATAGCACGACGCTCTAGCGACCGCCTAACGATATCAGCATCAACGATATTATTTGTCAAGCTCTTGTCACCAGCGTGACAGACGGCAATGTGACGTCGTGACAAACAGCAATGTGACGGCGTGACGATGTGAAGAGGCCAGAGGGCATGGCTTTGGTGCCGTAGAAGGTGGGTTGACTTCTGATTTAGGACGCAACCTGCGTCGATACCCTTGCGCCATCCCATGTTCCAAATATGGCGAGCTGTACCCTGCTGAGACCCTCAAACGGCGCAAATACTGTAAACGCAAGGTCATAGGCTCCAAATGCAAGATATCTTTTCGAAGATATTTCTCATCGATAGATCCATACTTTGCTTACTGGCTAGCTCGTACTTTGACCAATGAATTATCATTACTGTAAACGTGGCATTGCAGCCAGTTTTATTAGCACTTTTCTGGCGTGTCCAGATGACAGCGAGTTCTTCGACCAAGGGCACTTGGTTTTGTATATGTACGTGGTGTGTGTGGTCAGCCAATCAGATTCTTTGATGTTTCATGATAGAACTTATAATAAACTACACAAACAATGTTTTTTGTTTTAAAACCAATCGTTTTTCATCTCTGCTAAGCCACGCTAACACCAATTAGCTAATAAAAATTAAATAACAATATAAAGTGTTCCATTACTTGACTCACGGCTTAGAATAGAGTTTTTCTCAATAATTCTGATGTCTAATCGACTCCTGCGCATCGTGGGCGGAGCGAATGTCTATAGGGATGTCGGCTGTGTCAAAAATTTATCGATGTTATAAAAAATATCGATATCGTTTTTGATATAATTCCTTAAAATAAACCATGGATACTGTGGAGAAGCTTGTTGAGTGTCGTATTTTTTGCGGATCTAAATTCAGACTTTTTGAGCTAGTGTAAATATTTATTATTGGCTCTGAAAGCGTCAAAATCGATGGCAAAAGCAGCGTTTTTAATACGATTATGATACTTGTCATTGTAGTTTCGATACATTGAAACATATAAATAAAAAACGAATGAAAAGTTTCGATAATTAGGTAGGGCTATCGATATTTTTTCAACAAGCCTAGGTGTCCATACTTTTATAATATTTATACGTAATTCTGACAGATATGTGCCCTGAAATGTTCCAAGTGCTCACAGTTGGCGCCGTTAGATATGTGTCGTTTGACGTGAAATGATTCGATGTTAAAAAATATATGCTGGTACATTATTTTTAAAGGGTTCGCTTGATTACGGGAATTTAGGCGCCTTTAATTAAAATGGTTTAGATTTATTTCAAAATAGTTGCTGCCATCGGCTTCAGCCGTGTGAAAATAGAAAATTGTCTCAAGGGAACATACTCTCGGTATAAAAAAGTATCCTATATGCTATTTCAGAACATGGTCTACCCATGTACAAAGTTTTATCGAAATCCGTTCAGCCGTTTGAGGGTGACGAAGCAACAAACATACATACACTCATAAACGTACTCCTTTATAATATTACTGTGATAATATAAAATATCCGGACGGCGAGCTACCCATTGTCCACAAGCCTGAGCCAATTGAGGTCGCGAATCGCTCTGCAACTCCCGATGGGGCGTGAGGCTTCTCTCCGCCTCACGATTTTGACAGCGTCCTTTAGGTACTCGTATTATTGCTTCGCAGAAGGAGGTGGCCGGCTCCAATTGCCTCTCATACCATCGCCTCTACAAGGATACGGTTTTAATTATTCGCAAGGTGGTGATTCTTAGTGGGTAGGTATTTTTAGTTAGCACTCTTGCCTAGAAGCAACATATTCACTCTTGACTTAAAATCCCAAAGGTCGTAACTACCAGGAAACGTAGACTCCGGCAGGGAATTCCACTTCTTAGCTGTATGTACGTACTAATTGCCATATGAAATTAGTGTATTTTTGTATCTCAAGTGTCTGAACATAAACAGATAGACAGGGTCATTAATGATAAGCCGTGTTGCGCCACGTTGGCACATTGGGTGCATACTATATGTACACGATGTATGTACCCGGTGTGTCAGGTGCACGCAAAAGATTTTTATTTTATTTATTATTGATAGGCTCGCGTTTGACCACCATCTCACCTGATGGTAAGCGATGATGTGGCCGACGATGGAGCACGTTTGCTGACTTAAAGACCCCTAGGTTGTAGCTATCAGGGAACACAGACTCCGGCAGGGAATTCCACTCCTTAGCTGTACGCATTATGAATGTGTTCCCAAAACGCTTTGTACGTATGGGTGGGATGTCCACCATGTACTGATGGCGCAATGCCGTACGTCTAGTGGTAGTGGTGGTGGTAGTGGTAAGATTAAATTAAAATCTCTCTGTTATTTTATCTTTTATTAACATAGTTTTTAAGGTGTGTGATTTCTAACATAATATGGACCACAGTCTGAAATAAAGTATTTTTATTTTTTTATAAACAATATTTTCAGTATTAGAATGTTTTACATCTATTTTCTAATGGAAAAAGAACATAAATTAACTGTAAGAATACAGTGTGGTTTCACATTCCGTTTTTAATATAGATAAATACTTTCTAAACTGGATAACGTTACATTGGCTGAATGCTTTTGTGATGCCATAAGAAAAAAAAGTCTGTTTCTTAGCGTAAAAACGGACAGAAAGATTACTTTTACGAATCTAACGTTTATGAGTTCATATTGTTATGGTCGAAATAAAAAATATGGCTTCGTGGAAATGTGTGGTGATGAAAGAATAAAGTTTTTTTTTGTTTTAATATATAAACTTTAGTACAATGATCGGGTTTTATCACTTATGTTTGTGATATTTTGCAGTGCCGTTTCGTGTGGAGATAGATAAAACAAAGTCAAAAAATTTCGAGTCGGTTAGTTTATCCGCTGATTCCTCCTAAACCACAGAACGGATTTTGATGCAATTTTCACTGATAGAAAGATAAACGAGGAAGGATTATGTATACAATTTGCCCTGGCTTTGCACGGGCAAAGCGCGATCAAATAGTTTATACTACATTTAAGTATCTTTATCTATTTATAATTCTTCTGTACGTGTGTTTGTCAACTAACTCCTCCTAAACGGTTTAACTGATTTGGATGAAATTTTGTGTGTATAATTAAATGAGTCCCCGTCCCCAATACAATCGAACTAAGTAGGTGGTGCAATGGGGTTCTCAATTTTTTTCTGAACGTTTGGCGACACTGCTAGTGCTTAATAAAATTATAAAGACAAAAGATATTTTGTATTTGTCTTTGTAATGAATAAACTCAAAAATTACTAAATCGGTTTTAAAAATTCTTTCACCAGTAGATTGCTGCTTTATCACTAAGTAACATATGTAGGTGTAAGGTATGTCACTTAGTGACATAGATAAGTACTTATATAGGTAGGTGGATGTATTTTATCAACTCGTAAATAAGTTTTGAATAATGTAACGCTCTTAGATGATAGTTTATTGTTAATTTGTTGTTTAGATTTGTTGTTTTGAAGAGCAGTGGTGGCCGAGTGGTAACGGCTGCGACTTACGAATAGTAAGTCGCGGGTTCAAACCCAGCCAGGCGCATTACTTTGTGTAATTTATTTCATTACCACTGCTCTCAAAACGGTGATGGAAAACATCGTGAGGAAACCGGCATTTCACTCAACCATTCCCTCTCCAAGAGAGAGGAGGCCTGAGTCCCAGCAGTGGGAACATTAAAAGGCCGAATATGCTTACATATATATATATATAGGCTTGTTGTTAAAGTTCCAGTTATTTACAATACTAAGAAGATCTACCTAGTACATACAGCTGCATCAATTGGGTACCCCTTCACCTTAAAATATCTTTTAAAAGAGGGTACCTAGCCAGTTGATGGCGTTTTCTGTCCCTATTTACTGCAAACATTTCATCACGCCTACATTTCTTAAAGCATTAAAAACAATAGGGTCTTTATCGCTCGAAATTATATATATATTTTTTTTTAATTCATGTAAAAGTGCTTGACTGCGATCCCACCTGATGGTAAGCAGCGATGCAATCATTGATGGTGAGGCGCACTAGTTTATTAAGAGCCTATTCACTCTAGCCTTGAAGACACCTAAATTATAGTTGGACGGGAAGACCGCAGCAGGCAAATTTATCTCATCAGTTGACTATATAGGGTGACTGGCAATTAGTGTACGATACTTAAACACGTGAAAATATCAGCTGTTCAGTACATTAGGCAAACATAAATGTACTAACCAGCTGATTTTTTTTCGCGATTTCAGGTTTGTTCCCATAGTAAAAGTTGTTGGTTATCATGAGCATAATCACGTGTTTAAGTATCGTACACTAATTACCAGTCACCCTATATATCACTTAAGATATATTATCAATTTATTTCACCACTTGACTTTCACATTCTTTAGCTATGACTGGGTGTTCATAAAATACCTATTTAAACTGTATGTGTCATGATAATCTTGTTATTAGATATCGAATAAGCTGACAAGCCTCTCGATAAGCATCTGCAATTCCAGGGGAATCACAGGTGTACTGCCAACTCAGAGATAAAATTTAATCTAACACCTTTTTTTGATTCGTGATAGGCTTGCGTTAGAGGACGTATGAAAGTGACACCAGTGACTGAAAAGTTGAAGGGGAATCGCTTCTTTTGGTATAGCTATGTGTAAGAGTAGAGATAGAATGTGAGTTATGAGTATACCTACATGTGGATGGATGAAGAGGGAGAGCGAGACCAAAGAAAAGATGGTTGGATTATGTGAGAAGTGATATGAAAGAAAAGGGAGTTAGTGATAGCATGACGGGTAGAAAAAAACATATTGTGCCGACCTCAAATAAAACAGGACAAGGGCAGGAAGATGATGATAATAGGCTCGCGTTTTCCCACTATTTCACTTGATGGTAAACGATGATGTGGACGACGTTGGAGCACGCTGGCCTAGAAGTAACTTATACACTCTTAGGCCGTAGGCGCGGGCTTGCGGACGGCGAGCAATGGGTAGCTCGTCGTCCAACCGTCCGGTAACCGTCCGGACCGAGCCCATGTCGTCGACGTTGCGTACTGTTCCACGCGCGCCTCAAGGAGATGTCAGCAACTGTAGGCGCCCAACAGGGTCGAAGCCTACTGGGGCCAAGGGTCTGATTCTGAAAGGAAGACTCGGCCCTGGTACGAAAGGCAACGAAGGAACAGGAGTGGGTTTTTAGTCAGTAATAGTCTGACACTATCTCCCGCTCCGCCCAAGAGCGAGATTTGTCATTGGATAATTTTCCCACCGAAAAAAAAGGTTGCAGCTATCAGGAAACACAGACTCTGGCAGGGAATTTCACTCCTTTACTGAAGGCATAATGTACGTTTCCGTTCCGAAAACTTTAGAAAGTTAACATGCTGGCAATTGTCTTGGTGCTCAAGTGTATTTGCCAATCCAGAGACAAAAGCTAAAATCTCATTAGAAATTCCAACCAGTAGTTAGTATTGGCTTCCAGTCTAAGTTTTATTAATGCAGTTTAAGCAATATAAACAATATAAAAACCCTTCAATACTGTAAGAAATGAAATAATAATAATAAACCTTAAGTACAAGTGCCAGAGAGATCATAATCACTCTGGCATTTGTAATTAGGGTTTGCCAACGTACGGTTTGAAACAGTATGATATACTGTTTTCTCCCAATTAATATTATTGTTTAGTGTTTAACAAAAACAGAAGTTAAATAATATATCTACCTACCGTTTTCACTGTAGCTTGAAGCGTTTTGAACGATACTGCCTAGGTTTAATTGTTGACAGATACACGCAAAATAGTGAGTGTAGAACTTTGCAACTTGTCAAGACATCTACACATATAAAAGGAGAAACTGACTGACTGACATATCAACGCACAGCCGAAACAACTGGGAATAGAAGAGTGAAATCTTTGACAAAGCTTTCTTTTAGATATAGGCGAGCGTTTAATTTCGAAAAATCCCTCCTTAGTGGAGGGATTTTTCGAAATTAAACTTTTAAGGAGGTAAAAGGAGGGAGATTTTTTTATCATTGGTTTTTATCAAGGGTTATTTTTACTTTTTAGTTAAATATCGCAGCATATGCTGAGATAGGAGCCTTTTTGACCTCGCACAGGTCTTTTATTTTTATCTTTTAATATTGTTTTCTATTATTTTTAAGTTACAAATTTATAAGTAGGTTAAGTAGTTACTTTTTATTTTATTGTTGTTTGTCCTGTGCGAGTCTCAAATAAATGTTTTCTTTCTTTCTTTCTTTCTTTCTATCATAATTCTTAAAACTGATGTACAATCACACAAACAAAAAAGTAAATCGCAAAACAATATATCTGATTGACAGGTCTACTAGATGTAAATCTTACATGCACATATAAAAATAGCCACTTACTATTAAAAAATTATCTTAAAGTACAAATTATTCATTTGAAGAAGAAAATAAAAGAAACTTTAAATAAAACTGATTTTAGTTAAAGTATTAAATCTCTGAGTTTAGTTTTTATTGAGCCTACAGAAGACATCAACTTCGCCACGAATAGTGTTGGCAAAAGAAAGCGTGCGGCATATGGGTGAAAAATTTCTTTGGCAGGACGAATTTTCTTCGGTTATGTTCGTAACAAAGTCGTAGGCCAAAGGTTAGTAGTCAATATAGGGTTATACAGAATAGATCATTTTAAAGTTTTTATTGGAAGTAAAAAGTATAGCATAATCAACCTTATAATGATCCCACTGCTGGGATTCAGGCCTCCTCTCTAGAAGAGGAATGGGCCGTACTCGACCACGCGGGCCCAGTACGGCTTGGTGGATGTCACATGTCTTCGAATTTTTGGTTCTAGGACAAGCCGGTTTCCTCACGTTGTTTTCCTTCACCGTTTTGAGAGCAGTAGTGATGAAATAAAATACACCTACGACTCGTAAGTCGGGACCATCAACACAAGGCTATCATTGCTCTCGCAAAGAAAAACGTATGGTGGTATTCCCCTGGACGAGCTCCTATACAAATAATTCTTATTACTTCCAATACGTGTCCAAACTATTTAAGAAGGCACATGTCATGTCTCCAAAGTCCAAAGGGCCCGGATTACGGGTAACATCTTCATTGTGCCTGTCCATTTTTTTGTCTCGCTACCTACTGAACCACGTGTTCCGCACACGTTAACTCCACCGGAAAGAATAGAGAGGTTTCCGAACTGTGGAGTCGCTGTTAGGTTGTAATTTTATTGTTATTTTTTTTTGTATTATTTTTTTTTCTAAATATTGAACTATGTATTTTAAATCGTTTTAATTGTTACTTTTAATTATATAAGGGTTTTTGTTTTAGTGTATATGTAAATAGTGGAGTATTTTTAAAGTATGTATTATAATACAAAAAAACTGATACCAAATGAATCAATAACAATATTATATTAGAACCACACGCATATATATATATATATTCAAAGTTTTAAATTACTGTCTTCAATAATGTGATTTAATTAAACACAACATTAATGCAACAATAAAAAATAAAATCATCAAGCAGCAAACGAAACATTTAAAACCAAATTACCTTTATAAACAATACAGTTTTCAACATAACATTACGCTGGTATTGATCAAATGGGTAAGCAAAGATGTATACTAACAATTCGACATTCCCAATTCACAACTTTTTAGTTGTGAATTGGGAATGTCAAAATCATACTTGTAGAAATACTGTCTAAATCATGTCAAAATCATACTTGCAGAAATACTGTCTCTCGTTTGCAGTAACAACCCGGACTCAACTCCGCTTAGTTTATAAAGTAACAAAAAATAATATTTTGAGCATCTCGCAGTCTCCATTCATTCCTCTGTTCGTTAAGCAACAAAAACACATTGTTTGCCACGTGTTACGCGTTAGGACGCCGGCTGAATGCTAAAAGGGACACTGGTTCGATTCCCGCTCGAACATCATCCTCAGGACCGTGTCTTTATAAAGATTTATTTTATTTATTGCTTGGATGTTTCCTTTTTGTTTGAAACTTTTTTTAAAGACAATGTCCGTTAATTGTTGGAAGTTTATTTCAAGTTCAGAAATTATTTTTGGTTAGGGGTAAGAGTAATTATATTTCTTTTTATTCTTTCATAAGGTTTGCTTACATATTTTTTTTTTTATAATTACTATGAAGGAGTTTCAGTTTAGATTGTATGATTGTGTTTGTGTGTATTTTTTTTTTTGTAAATTATTTTTTACGAAATCAAAGATTTTGTTTTGTTGCTAAAATTTACAGCAAAAAAAAAATCTAAAATTTACAAACAAAATTCTGAAAAAAATCAAATTGCTTGATGTGTAATTAGATTATCTTACTTAGTAAAAGCGAATTCTAACTTATTGGCGTCTGTTCTCGATACATTATTAACAATCAGTTATTTAGTAGTTACTATATTATTTTACAGTAAACCAAGAACGTATCCAAAAGCTGGTTACATCATTATTACTAGTCTCATACAAATTCCCGCCAATTCACATCTGTCTAATTAATTTTCGATTCTAAGAAAAATAGTACTTGATCTAATCACACAAAAAAAAACAATACCAGGAATACTGACTCACTACGTATGAAACTAATTATATTTTCATATAAATGCCGCCAGTCTATATTTAATTATATCTTAAAATAACACAAATCGGCTTACCAACTTCTGGGAATGAACACAATTCCCGCCCGGTGTATCCGCACGTCACAGATAGTCACTACAAACTACGAAGTATCAGTTTTATATCACAAAACGTCACTAAATGTCAAAAACACAATCACTCAGACACAGTCACACCAAAAGTTTAGCTCCGTACGTGAAAATTCGATTATTGTTCGACACTTACAAAACGACCGCATGCGCCGAGCTTTGCAAGACGACTGAAGATAATCTGCGCGAGCGAGCTTTCAGCGATGCGCGTGCGCTGTAATTGGAACCGTAGAGGAAAGCGAGCGCATATTGCTATCTCTTTCTTACTCTACGTGAAAACTAGACTTGTTTTATCTCCGTCCTTGTTTAACTTTATGTCGTCGCGTGAAAACCGAGGAAAACGCGAGTAAACAGCACGTTTGCGTCGCATTACGTAATAAGAGGTGCATTTATGATATATTCTGTCTTGTGATTAATGTATTTTCACTGTTTTTCTTGCGTTTTGTTAATGTTGGCTTATATTCAATGATATGGGCGCCGGAGACATGATTTTCGTTGGAAATGGGACGTGTTACGTTGATTGAGAAAAGCGGTCATCTTAATGTGGTCATATATTGTGATAATGGCTGATATCTACAAGAATTAGCGTTCGAATGGTTTTGCAGGCGATCATAAATAATACTAATGGCAGATTTAAATCAGTTTAATGTGTTGCTTATTTTGTTTCTGCCTGTTTTTTAGTAATCGATGAATATTATAAAAATTTTGGTGCTAAATTAATTCTGTGGCCTGTTGATTAGTGGGCCGGATTGCAATGTCGGATATGTACGTGGGTTCGATTCCCACCCAAGACAAATAATTGTGTGATGAGCACGGTCATTTGTTCAGTGTACAGCCAGGTGTAATTTATCTATAATATGTATGTATTTAGAAATATTTAAGTATGGATATCAGTTGCCTAGTGCTCATAACACAAGCTCTGCTTAGTTTGGGACTAGACGGCGTTGCGTGAAAGTTGTGGTATAATAAAAAACTTTTTACAAAAAAATACAACCGACTTCAAAGTAAAAAAAAAAACACTGAAAAGTGCAAAATAACTTTAATTTCGGAAGTCGGTGTTTCTATAATAGTTTTGTCTCTTCGTTATTTAACACCGACTTCCGAAATTAAAGTTATTTTGCACTTTTCTGTGTCTCTGTGTTTTTTTTTTACTTTGAAGTCGGTTGTATTTTTTTGTAAAAAGTTTTTTATTTTACACTTTTTAGTTATGGTACCACCACTAAAAAGTACCCCTCAGCCAAACTTAAATACCTTATAGCCAGAGTGCATCTCATGACAATTCTAATAATCCCAAACACGGTTAGATTACATTAATTTATTACAGAGTTCCGGTGCCTAACTTCAGGTTTCATCATCAGATCAGTTCGATATATTCCCCCTCTACTTTCAGTCAGTCATCGACTACACGTATAAACAAAGCAATTTTACTTTTTACGACGGTTCTGCTGTAATCCTGTGAGGAGTTCTGTTTCATATCTGCGAAGTTCATGATCAGATCGTAACAATATTTCTATAGGACCAACTCGGAAGCATAACCTTTCAATCAAAAAAAAAAAAATTCAAAATCGGTCCACAATTGACCGAGAAATCGATGAACATAAATAAAAAAAAAAATAAACAACATACATTCAACCGAACATATATCCTCCTCCTTTTTGAAGTCGGTTAAAAAATAAAAAGGTCTACGTTTCAAGATATTTGACCATTTGACTGATCTTACTCAAATTAATTATATATTAATTGAATGTAAAAGAAATACACTCTGAAATGCGCTTTCTAGGAAATGTCAAAAATAAACAAATTACTTCTATAAATAAATGCAATTATATTGCAATTTTATAACTTTAATAAGCTAAACTTAGATTAACAATATAAATAAAGATAATAAATAACAAATAAACTAAGAAAACAAACTACATAATTATATCCCCTTTCTTTTTCCATAAAATAAGCTTATATGAAGTTGTTGGCAAATAAATTTTATCTATGTATAAGCAAAAGGAAATAATATCTCAAATTAACATTCGTATTAGACTAGCTTTTGCCTGCGGCTTTTCCCGCGCGATTGTAGAAAATTATCTCAAGGGAATGGTCTACCAGTGCACCAAATTCCATCCAAATCTGTTCAGTCGTTTAAGCTTTTTTCTTAGGTGGGACATCATCTAATGACATCCCCGCCCTTTTCGTGTCACACTTTTACTGACTAAAACCCATTCCTGTTCCTTCTTTGCCTACTTTCCAGGGCCCTGGGGTTCTCTTTTGCCCAACCCATGGGCCTAGTAGGCTGGGCCCCTACGGTTTGCTGACATCTCCTAGAGGCGCACGTAGAACACTACGCGCCATCGACGACTTGAGCTCGGTCCGGACGGTTACCGGACGGTCGGACGGCGAGCTACCCATTCCTCGCTGTCAGCCATTTGAGCTTGAAGGAGTAACAAACATACATGCAAACTTACGCCTTTATAAAACTAGCTACTGCTAGCGGTTTCGCCCGCGAGATATTAGAAAATTATCCCCAGGAAACATATTCCGGGATAAAAAGTATCCTATATGCTATTATCATTTTGGGGGGAGGGGGGGTGTTGCCGTAATCGCCACGCTTGGCAGGCGGGTTGGCGATCGCAGTGTGATTGTTATAATGCACAGAGAATGCTGCTGCCCATTCTCTGGTATGACGCACAGGACCGGTCATTGTGGCGACATTTGGGGGAGGCCTATGTCCAACAGTGGACGTCTTTCGGCTGAAATGATGATGATGATGATATGATATTCCAGGACATGGTTCAGTAGTTCAGTAGTTTCAGAGTGAAAAAGTAACAAACAAACACACTTACACTCACAAACCTTCGCCTTTACAACATTAGTGTGATGTGATTAGTATCTATGCTTTTAAATGTTTATATTAACCTTTCACTTCAAATACATATGTATATGAGCTATGTATACTTTACACAATACTGCAATTTTATTTATATTTTGTACTAGCTTTTGCCCGCGGCTTCGCCCGCATACATAAAATATAACCTATGTCACTCAGGAATAAAGCTTTCTATCGGTGAAAAATTTTCGCAATCGGACCAGTACTTTCAAAGATTACCTCCTACAAACAAAAACACATAAAAACCAACTTTATTAGTGTAGATTTCATAGAAAATTTAGATGCGGATTCGCGAGGAGTCCAATGGATGTTTTTTTTTTCGGTTGGGAAAATCATCTAATGATATCCCCCGCTCTTAGGTAGAGCGAGAGATAGTGTCAGACTTTTACTGACTAAAAACCCACTCCTGTTCCTTCTTTGCCATTGTTCCAGGGCCCCGGGGATCTCTTTCGCATCACCCATGGCTCCAGTAGGCTTCGACCCTGCTGGACCCCTGCGGTTGCTGACATCTCCTTGAGGCGCGCGTGGAACACTACGCGCCTTCGAAGACTTGGGCTCGGTCCGGACGGTTACCGGACGATCGGACGGCGAGTTACCCAAATCCGATGGATGTGAGACGCACGGGACCGTTCGTTGTGGCGGGGAGGCCTATATCCATAATCCAGTAGTGGACGTCTTTCGACTGAAATGATGATGATGATGAGACATACCTATCTTCGCCGTTTATGCCACATTGGCCACAGTCTAATGACTTTATTAATTTACTTCAAAAAGCTAGCTCCTGACTTTTGATTACCTTGCGAGGAGGCTCGAAAGAATTACCGTGGCCCTGGAACGCAAAAGGCAACTGAAGGAACACAGGTGGGTTTTAGTCTTTAAAAGATGGTTGATGGTTACGTTACTCTGCAAAGGAGGAAGCGTCGAACGCAAGAATCGCTGCGGCACCTGCCCCCTAGCCAAGTTACTACCGTTTCGTTTCAAATCAATCAACGAAAAGAGAATCGAAACGAAACGGTTGTAACTTGACTAGGGTGGCTGCAACTCCTAACGTGAGCCCCGAACACTCCAGTGTACATCTACCGACTGCATTACGCCACAAGGATGGAAGAGACATCGTAAAGTACGTGCGTCAAAAGAATACGTTCACACTGAGGGCTGTAGGAGTCGCACCGAAACGTCAATTTCAAGGCGTTCGTTGTGCGAGTCCCGAACACTTTCCTGCCGCTCATGCTGAAGGAAGACTTTTGGCCGCAGGGCGTGGTGTTCCGTCACTTCCGCGGACAGGTGCCACAGAACAGCACGAAGTGAACATAGTTTAATGTGAAGTGTTACTAACATAGTCCTAAGTCTTATTTACTAACTATAAATTGTATTTAGTCTATATATGTTAGTCTGTAAGGTATGTATCTATGGGCCAAGATGCCTGATAATAAAAGATTTATTATTATTATTAAAAGTCAAATATGAGTAGGTTAATGACCGTTATTACCCTATTAAAACGTAACAGCTATAGTGCGGATTGAAATAACATAACCGCTCAATATGGCTGCTGCAAAGCTGTCACTTTATGCTAATATTATCGCTATCTTCTATTATTCGTATGATATTGTCTGCATAATCTATGAACTGAGCTGCATTACGACTGGATTTGATTCTGTTAAGATATACACCATTGGGTGTTAGTTTTGTCCGTAGTTTTACTCGCTTGAAACAAAATTATCTGAAAAATACAAAATTATTATAATTTAATATATAAAAAATAATATATATATATATATATATATTTACTAGCTTCTGCCAGCGACTTTGCCCGCGTGAAAGTAACTTTCTCCATACAAACTTTGGAACCCCGTTTTACCCCCTTAGGGATGGAGTTTCGTAAAATCCGTTCTTAGCGGATGTCTACACCCTATAAGGAACGTACCCGCCAAATTTTAAATTTGTAGGTGTTATAGTTTCTGAGATTTCGTGATTAATCAGTGAGTGGTATTTCGCTTTTATATATCTATATAGATTTATTTATTTTTGTAAATGTATAAACTGCCAAATAAAAAAGTAGATAACGCAAAAAATAACAGGTAATCAGGTATCAAAAAAAATGTTTACTTGATTTACTATGAATCATAGAAAATGGTAAGGAAGAGGGAGACCAAAGAAAACATGGATGGATTGTGTGAGGGGTGATATGAAAGAAAAGGGAGTTAGTGATAGCGTGACCGGTGACAGGACAGACTGGAAGAATAAAACGTGTTGCGCCGACCCCAAATAACACGGGACAAGGGCAGGAAGATGATGGTAGAAAACGCTGTCAGTTGCAAATTATAAACCCTGCCCAAAAAAGTAAAGCATAACCTACAAGTTATTCAATTAAGAGGGTCCTTTTTCACTCGCCTATCGTCGACATCGAGCATGGTTTAAAAGCTGGTTACTTCATCTAACGCAATCCAACACGATGTTTGACGGCAACGCGAAAAAAGAGAGATAACGCCTGAAAACTCTGTTAGCATTCGGTAATTTCGTGATTTACTCGAACATTTTACAAGACTTGTTCCAGGAAATACGATTTTTTTAAACCCTTAAAAGTTTTTGAAACAAATTATCGTCATTCAGAATCTTGATTAAATTTGCAAGGCTTTTATTGTTATACTTTTCTGACTTTTTAAATTTTTGAGTAAATTATGAAGTGTCAAAGTTCATGCAAAATAGCAGATTTTTAGAGGTCTTTACTGGATTTGTTTTACACAAATTTATAAATTGATTTCAGTATCTTGTCGTCATTCAGAATCTTGATTAAATTTGCATATCTAATGAAAAACTGTGTAATAACGTCATAATCGCGTAAGAGCGGTTTTCTGAAAAACAGTGAAAATGTATGTCGATTTGGATGCCCTTAAGATGTTATCTACAAAGCAAACAAACTAACAAATCCTCCAATAGTTGTCATATTAAAATGTAGCACATAACATAATCACTTTCTACAAATAAACACTGTAAAGTAGCAATTTCTATTACATGTCCCAATCGTAAACTTAAGGGTTTAGACAGAGTAATATCAAATGGAGTGCTCACTGATACTTTACGAGTTCAAGTACTTTGTTGCTCAGACTTACCTTTTCAAAGCGGGAATAATAACTACATCTAGGAGACAATGGTGTGATAGCACGGCGGTATGAAGTCTCCAGAAGGACCATGACGTGTATCGAGCGCTGGAATAAATCTATCTAACTTTTATTTAAAAAATATTCTTATTGACGACGTTCTAAGCTAATACTGAGTATTATTGACATATTTAGTAAATGAAAACATCATGATGAAACCTAATCTCAAAATAACTATCTTTTGTCGCCTATGGTTTTAGATAATAAAATATCGCAACGTACAACTGGGATAAAATGTCTTTTGCGATTTCATATAATTATTTGGACTTGGACTCAACGCTACTGCTAGTATTTCAGGATGAGACAATAGTTTTATGACTGTATGCACTCTCGGTCACTTCAGCTTGTGCCTTAAACAGACTTACACAGCTCAGATGTTGAAAGGGCACGTAGAGTGTTCACTGTCCGGTGTAATATATTGGCCCACAAGTTCGCATATAGCAGCAATCGAGAGAAAGTTAGGCTTTTTAAGTCTTACTGCCAAAGATTTTCCAGAAGCAGCCTATGCAGGTTATCTGCATACTGGAGTAGTAACACCTTACATATTTAATTTAACAACGCCTTTAGGATGCTGCTACAGCTACCACGATTCTGTAGCGCTTCAACTATATTAGCAGAAGCGCACACTAATGCGACAACATTAACAACCAGCAGCAACATTATAGAAAGCGTTTTTCCAGACAAGTGGGACTATTTACTGTTGCTCCATTTGATACTGAGCTATGTAAAGTTTCCCTCCGTTCAACCAACTCTGTGCAGTTTTTGGTTTCATTTTTTTTTTTATTGTAACAGATTGTAAGTCTAATCTATGGTCTAAAGTCAGAAATAAACATGAATTATTATGTCCTAATTTATAAATATGGTCTTCCTACGTGCCAAGTACAGACTTTCACATAATTGTTTTATAAGCAGGATTAAATCTATGAGTAAAAAACGAAGTAATCAATGTCAATCAACCTTCTCTGTTTGACAAGAAACAATAATAGGCTAGGTCAAAAGTTTTTAATATGATTCAAAGTTACTTAGGTGCAAATATTACGACAATCCGGATTCTCTTGTTGAAATTGTGTTGAAAGCCGCACTTATGCCTCTTTTATGATAACATTATCTTAAGAATTATAACGATATATGTATGACACACCAAATAGGCACATTGTTAATGCATTATTTGATCATTAGTTTTTATCACCTTGATATTTTGTGCTTATCTTTGATATTTATTCCAACTATGTTCGGGCTAACTTTCTGTCTAATCAACAAACTGTGCATTAAAATCGTACATCAGTACTATGTATAATCCCGAGTCTTCGACGGTGTGTACACGGGTCTAGTAGGGTCGGTACTCGCTAGAGTCACGGGAATGCGTTTCTACCACCTGAATCCGGAACAAGAACTTCCCGCACTTACCATGCCCGATGAAGACCTTCGTTAAACGTCAGAGAGGACGTGGCGCCTCTTCAGCCACCCCTCATAAAAGGGACTAACCGCTATCATTGTGGCGTGCCCTCCAGCTCTCGGCGGAGCGAGAGGGAGTGTCAGACTTTTACTGACCAAAAAACCCACCCGTGTTCCGTTTCCGTGCAGTTGCTTTATGTGTTTCAGAGCCGCGGTGACTCTTTCGAACAATGCTGCAGCACTGGGCCTGTAGTACCCATGGTATTGCCATGCAATTTCCATTGCCGGTGGTAACTACCATCAGGTACAAAAAAGCTAACTACCAAAAAATTACAGTTGCAAATGGTACACTCGTGACTTAACACTCCATTCAAACATTACTCCTTGCCTTCATATGCAAATAGGAAGAATGGTAGTTTCACAAGGAAACGAATTTCCTCCTTTATATATGTTCTGGGAACATAATAATGTGTTTTAAGAATTCTATATGTATGTCTGTCCCGGCTTCCGTGTTTAATTAAACAGATGGATTGTGTTCTAAATTGTGATTTTGTAAGTTTATGTGCCAATGTGTCTGCTTTCCATCCGGTTAAGTTATGACTGCGAAATTGTTCGCAAGAGTTAACTCGGTCGTAGATTGCAAAGGGGAAATGAAGGGATACAGGTGGATTTTAGTCAGTAAAACTCTGACACTCCCTCTAGCCTCCACCTAGAGCTGGAAGAGATTTTTGAAGATTTCGCACCTAAAAGCACAGTTATGGACTTAAGAGCATTCATCCGTTAAAACTACGCAGAAGCCAAAATCAATGATTTCCGACGGACAATATAACAATAATGTGTTTAATTTCTAGATAAGATATTGACGTCATATTATTGGAAATTTCATAATCTAGTGTATGTTCCAAAAACATTTTCAAATGATCGTATAGTTTTCCCATTAGAACAGTTCTTATCCAAGCCGTTTTTAAAACTAGCGGTCGACGGTCTACGCAGATGCGAGATAGTAGTTAAACCGTGTATGGTAAACTTACAACATTTTACTTAAAAAAAATAATGATAACATTGACTAGTACATGGCGCAAAAAAAAACACGATTGCTGTAAGTTTTCATTCAAGAAAAGTAATCTCAAAACTGTCATTTTTAGCCGTTTTTGGAGGTATTAAACGTGTTAGTTTAGGATAATATATGAGGCATTTTTGTTTTTTTTTTAGACTTATTAATTGAACGCATTTACGATCTATGACATGGTACAATAATTTTTTTAATAACTTATTTGTTTACACTACAATTAATTATTTAATATCACTATATAATAGACGCGAAATCGCGTCAGCGCTTTGTACCGGCCGAGGTCTTTCAGATTTTTAGTCTTTCTGTTCTACAGTGATACTAAATAATTAATTGTATTGTAGTGCACATTATTGTTATATTTTCCGTCGGAAATCATTGATTTTGGCTTCTGCGTGGTTTTAACGGATGAATGCTCTTAAGCTAAGTTTGGTCTAGTTTATGGCACGTTGAATGGAGTATGCGAAAGATAGTGCCTATTACTAGAAATGAGTTCTTTTTTGAGGGGGAAAATCATCTGACGACATCTCTGGTGTGTCACACTTTTACTGACTAAAAACCCACTCCTGTTCCTTCGGTGCCTTTCATACCAGGGCCGAGTCTTTCTTTCAAAAGCAGACCCTTGGCCGCAGTAGGCTTTGACCTTGCGGGCCCCTACGCTTTGCTGACATCTCCTTGAGGCGCGCGTGGACGGTAACCGGACGGTCGGACGGCGAGCTACCCATTGTTCGACGTCCGCAAGCCCGCGCCTATGGTGGCCGGAAATCGGTATCTATCGGAATCCCGGCGACGGTTGGGGCGTGAGGACCGTTGCCTCACGCGATCGGCCGCCTCCTTTGCTAGCATTACTGCTTCGCAGACCGCCTGCCACTCCTCCTCACTCCGGACCATGGCCTGTACCACCATGGTGTCGACGCGAGAGATCGCCGCCCCCGATCGCCCCCATGAGGACACGGCGTTCTCTAAATAGGTGAGATTTCTCGCCTACCTTTATAAATACAAACTCTATCTATACATACCAACTTGTCAAAATAGAACAAACTCACCAAAAAAAAAACTATGTCACCTTTTTACCTTAAGCCACAAATCCTGACCTATCTAAAATGTCATTTGCACCCAAAAAAAAACACAAGCTAACATTCTTCCCCAACGGCACGTGCCACCATTTTAAAACGGAAACGGATATGTATCCTCGTAGATTTAAGAACTAATTCGTGGCGCGACCCGCTCTTGACGATTGATTCACTACCGATTGATTGATTGATACGCAGAGATTTAAACGATGTAATGTTGGAATGGAGAAAACGGAAAGAGATTTTTTGAGGAAACGAATTTAAAGTTGGTACATGAATACTTTAAGACACTCCAAAGACTGAAAAACAGTGAAATAAATAAAAAGTGATATAATTGGACTTAATTATCCAATGGTATTTTGAGTGAATGCTGAGTGGTGCTGATTCATGCGTCCGCAAACGTGAGGGAACGGATATCAAGGAGAGGAGACGCCCAAGGTGTCGGAGTCACAGAGCGATTCCCGGATGTCATAAACACGAGGTTACGAACGACGAGCAACGGTTGGTTCGCCGTCCGACCGTCCGATGAGAACCGAATCCGAACCGTCGACAGTGTCACCTAAGTTTTGACTACGAGATTGTCCGAAAGAAATACCGTAGTCCTGGAACGTAGACACACGTGAGGTTTAGAAATTAAAAGTTTGACACGCCCTCTTGCTACACCCTAGAGCGAGAGAAGTCATTGGATGACTACCAAACTCAAAAAAATTTTGTGTACAGGAACCGGACATTCTCAAACCCTAATTAACCTACAAAAGAACAGGAGAATACTTAAGATTACCATTAACACATCACCATTATATTACTGAGGCATGTATTTCAGCACGCTGGAACACTACAGCATAATGTTTTCATAGTGCTAACTAGCAACAATGCCGGAATAAAGCCATTTTGTGCTCGAGTTTATGGTAGGAGCGAGATAAATTTGCCATAGCGGTCATTGACTTTTTTACATGTATATTTCTTAATTTAAAAAAAACTGGGCAAGTGCGAGTCGGACTCGCATACAGAGGGTTCCGTAACTTACCTATGAAAACAGTTCAATTTCCGAATTAAGTTACGAAGATTTTTCCGAATGGCAAAAAAAGTTTTTTTTTGTGACGTAACTACAAATTTACAGTTTTCTGATTTTTTCCTATAGTTGTGCTATGAGACCTTGCTTCATGCCAAATTTCAGGATTCTAGGTCAATGGGAAGTACCCTATGAATTTTGATTTCCTTGAGAACGTCGAAATACACGTTTTTTGCGACATAAACGGCCGCAACTTTTTTTTCGGTAACTCAGAAGTTTGATTTTTTCACAGTTTCAAGGGACCACAGACCTAAGTGTATGGTTTTAATTTCAACTCGATACCTCCACGCGTTCCTGAGATAAAGGGTCTTGGCAGACAGACAGATAGACGGACGGACAACAAAGTGATCCTATAAGATTTCCATTTTTTCCTTTTGAGGTACGGAACCCTAAAAAACGGTAATTATGACATAAAGCTTTCTTGAATCATCTATTGTAATCCTTGAGATTTTCTAGTAGTGAAAAACAGTTTATTATTTGTTTTTCGCGTCGTGTGCAATTATCGTGATGGTCCAGTGGTTAAGACACCCGCCTCTCATGCATGAGGTTGCAATTTTGAAACTAAGCAAGTACCAACGTGAATTTTTCAATTCGTATTTATTTTTTCTAAGTTTATCTAGGACATTACAGACACCACATGTGTCGAAAAAAGCATTTAAAACCGTTAGTCCCGGTTGTCATTTGTAGATCTTTGACAGTCGTTACACCAGCAAGTCTAGTCATCTATCCAAGGAGTGTTGCCCAGTAACGGTGTAGTGGAGGTCTGATAGGCAGTCACTTCTTGTAAAACACGGGTATTCAGCCACGTCCGGTTAGACTGACGAACTGACTGAGTTTGACTGACTGAGTTTGTTTCGGTGTTTCTTCTCAGGGTAGTCAGCTAGGAAACACCGGCCTCATCTAGTTTAAAATGACAAAAAAAAAAAAAATTGACGTGTAAAAGTGTTTTATAAACCTATTTGCAGAACAAATATCATTTATAATTTATCATCATTTATCATTATCATTACTGGAAACCGACACCAAACTAGTAGGGAAAAGGCTAAGAAGATGATGATTTGTTTTCCGGGTACCTACGCACAGATATTAGGAAAAGGTCAATGTACTTTATTGCAAATTTTTTTGACGCCTATTATAGTACTTTTTCTTTACCTTCGGGCGTGTTTGGTCAGGAATAGGCTTTTGTCTATCTAGACTTCTGCAATAGCTGCACGCAAAAAGTTTTGATAGTACATTCAATGTACGTACAGCTTTTATTTTTTCTTGTGGGAAAATCATCTAATGACATCCCCCGCTCTTGGGCGGAAGACTTTTACTGACTAAAAACCCATTCCTGTTCCTTTTTTGCCATTTTTCAAGGGCCCCGGGGATCTCTTTCGCATCACCCATGGCCCCAGTAGGCTTCGACCCTGCTGGGCCCTTACGGTTGCTGACATCTCCTTGGGGCGCGCGTGGTCGCCGAGTATCGAGTACGCGCTGTCGACGACTTGGGCTCGGTCCAGACGGTTACCGGACGATCGGACGCCAAGCCACCCATTGCTTGCCATCCGCAAGCCCGCGCCTACGGTGGCCGGAAATCGGGATCGGAATCCCGGCGGCGGTTGGGGCGTGAGGACCTTTGTCTCACGCGATCGGCCGCCTCCTTTGCTAGCATTACTGCTTCGCAGAAGGAGGCGACCGCCTGCCACTCCTCCTCGACGTACAGTTAAGGAGTGGATTCCCCTACTAGAGGCTGTGCTGTTTAGATAATATCTTTGAATTAAAACTCCACTCTCCCGTTATTTTTAGCCAAGCATGCTCCAACGTCGACCACGTCAACGCTAATCATCTGCTGGTAAAGCTTCGGTTAAAAATATATTTATTCCCATTAAGACACAATTGTCACTTACATGAGAACATTATAAAAAAAAAAAAATATAAAGCAATATTGTTCCAGTGTGGGTATATGAAAAATACATTATTGGTTGTCGACAAGTTAGAAGCTTGAGCCTCTCTTCTTTTTTTTCTTCTTGTTTCTTTCTATTCGATTTTCTACGAACTTGGAATAGCATTTTGATACAAGTGCAGAAAGTTTGTCATTGCGACCGAGGCGGAATTCGCACGAACCGTAGGCGAGTGTGTTATGGAGCCGAGGGCTGCAGTGACAAATTTGCACGACTTTTTTCAATACACTTACGAAGATATAAATAAACGGGGGTTGACCGGCGACTCGTGAGGGTCGACGCACGCCCAGCCTGATACGATAAATGTAATAAAATTGTGGCGGGGGAGGGCACGCGAACTTTCCTGCACTAGTGCGGAAAATAGTCTATTGCGTGCCTAAAAGCGGCGGGATAAGAGCGGGTTCTCGAGTAAGTGTATTGAAAAATTTTTACCATTGAATCTCAGTACAATTCTAATCAGGATCACGATTATATACATAACCTACCATAGGATGGGATGGCGCAAGGATATTGACACATGTTGCATCCAACACCAAAGGCCTACCCAACTTCCAGGGCATTATAGTCATTCCATCTGGCCTCTGTCCATCGTCATGTGCCAAGTTGTTGGATTCTAATCAGCTGGCACCCCAGCAGTGACAAGAGCTCGGCGGATGATGTCATTAATGCTGGCATGCCGCTTCTACTGCAGGATAGGCCATGGTGTCCGAAGCGTTCGACTGCTTCACCGCACTGACATCAATGTGGAGCTCCACTAGAAGCACCCAGACGTAGGCATGCATACCTATCTATAATTATAATAGTACTAAGTAAGGATAACAGTTAATAAGTTCCTAGAATTTCCTTAGCTCTTAGCGTCGACCCAGATAGTTATTTTTGTCGAAATGTTACGCGACTACATTTCCATTTAGATTTTCCGCCGACTTCTCTTTGTTTCGAACTGGTACAAAGACAGAACCAGACCAAAAGCTACTTTTCTTTTTTTATCTTTATGTATCTCTGGACCCTGGAGCCCTAGTCCTTTGGTAGGCATTCGAGGAGTCAAAGCCAGCACGCAGATCGAGGTTACTTAGAAACTTTTCATGGAACTTGGTACCTACCGACTATTTTCCCTGTATGAGCTATGCAAGTGTAACCAAGGACCACCCCCGGTTGATGGAAACTATTTCGATATGTAGAAAACAAAGATATATGTTGGGAGGCTAAGTGAACTGGTTACCAAGAACTAGAATAGAATATAATAGAATAGAGTAGAGTAGAGTAGAATAAAATAGACTAGAGTAGAGTAGAGTAGAGTAGAGTAGAGTAGAGTAGAGTAGAATAGAGTAGAATAGAATAGAATAGAATAGAATAGAATAGAATAGAATAGAATAGAATAGAATAGAATAGAATGGATTAGAAACTTTATTGTGTACCAAAATAGTAACAAAACTTTTACACTAAACACTAACACTTTTTTTTGAACTACCTATATAAAGACTGTGACCCATGCCTGAACAATATTGTTAATTTTCATCGACCAAATCTGTTCTCTTCATTATTAGTTAACATAAGTTAGGTATTGTGTACGAAACATAATTAGTGACTAACTTTTTCAGCAGTTTCACCCACCTGAAAGTCGAAAATTCATCATCATCATCATCATAATCTGAACCGAAAGACGTCCACTGTTGGCCATAAGAACGCTGGCTGTTGGCTGTTAGCATAGCATAATGTTCCCACTGTTGGGACTCAGGCCTCCTCTCTAGGAGAGGAAATGGGCCGTAATCCACCACGCGGGCCCAGTGCGGGTTGGTGGATGTCACATGTCTTCGAATTTTTGGTTCTAGGACATGCCGGTTTCCTCACGATGTTTTCCTTCACCGTTTTGAGAGCAGTGGTGATGAAATAAATTACACAAAGTAATGCACGCCTGGCTGGGCTTGAACCCGCGACCTACAACTCGTAATTCGGGGCCGTTACCACTTGGCCACCACTGCTCATGATAATGATTTTTAATAATTGTGTTATTTAATTATTATTTTTTCTAAATATTATATTGTAATATAATAATGACTCTCTGCACGAGTTGGTTTCGACTGTAAGTGCAGAGAGTACCTGTCATAAATAAATAAATAAGCCTCTCCCAAGTGCCCCCACAACAAACGGTCCTGTAGTGCGTGGACCATCCATCGGATTCGAGCGACCCTTACCAAGTTATCGAAAATAACCTCACAGGAAATCACTACAAGGGTAAACATTATTCTCTTTTTTTTATTATTGATAGGTTCGCGCTTGACCGCTATCTCACCTGATGGAAAGCGACGATGCGGTCGACGATGGAGCGCGCTTACCTAGAAGTAACCTATTCACTCTTGACTTAAAGATTCCCGGGTTGGAGCCATTCTCTGTTCTTATTCAGGCCTTGGTTTACCCATGTTTCAAACAGCAAATTTATTAGAAGGCCTATTACACTACTCGATATTCAGACAGTCTTAGTCGATGTCGCGTAGTGTTAGACCGGTCTTACTCGGAACAAAAAATTATAAACTGAATATAGCCCACCACAGTGTTGTCTTTTTTAACCCAAAGGTTGACTGGTAGAGAATGCCTTGCTGCATTAAGGCCGCCTATGTACCAGTACTGTACACGAAGTTTAAATAAATAAATAAATATCGTGTGCTGAATATCGCGTAGTGGAATAGGCCCATTAGGTCAACGTAAACTCTATACCTTTATGTGCATAAAGTATGAAATAAATAAATAATAATAAATAAATAAATTCTTCAGGGTAGCCAGGGAAATCCAAATTATTGTAAGCTTTTTTTGCAATTTGCAGCTCATTATCAGATAGATAGATGATATATTCTTTATTGTACACCAATAATAAAAATTACAATAGGAACTTAAAATTAATAGGATGTCACAATGGGCGGTCTTATCGCTAAAAGCGATAGAGCGCCCGCGGGATAGTATAGTAACAAAAATTATATTTGCGTTAACGACACCTTGTATGTACCCTATAGGTACTCATTAAAACCATCATCATAACTCTCTTACTTAGAGACAAGGTAAAACGTCAAGTTTTTATCAAAATGGCCCATAGCAGCTATTCTCGAAGGTAGAGATTAAAATTATGTTTTGTCATTACAGTCAAACGGGGTGAATAGGAATGCAGGGGTGAATAGGAACAAAAATTTGAAGGGGATCTTCACGTTAGTTAACAATCTTTCCCAGCATTTAAGTACTCCTGTTTATTCTTTAATTGTAATAAAAACGGATGCTTTGATAGAAATCAATAATATAAATATATACCAAAGTGAAAAACCTAACCAAAGTTTTGTTCCTATTCACCCCCTGCGTTCCTATTCACCTCGTTTGACGGTACCGCAAATATAGTTTACTAGCTTCTCTCAGCGACTTCGCCCACGTGAAAATAGGTTCATCCCTTTAGGTGGTGAAATTTGGATAATCCTCTCTTAGGCGCGTAGTGTTCCACAAGCCTTCGCGCACTGCCCTAGGCGGGAGAAATCATTAGATGATTTCCCACCTCAAATAAAAAAGTAGTTTCGGCTGTGTGTATTTCAGTCAGTTTCTCCTTTTATATTTTTTAGATTTATAACCTACTGAACAGCAAATTACAAAAAACGTACGAAAAACATTCACCATAAGCTGTTGAAACGTGATTGTTTCACAAAACTATTGACATTTTTATAAAATCTCTAAAAAGAACAAAAAAAAACAAAAACTAAAGAAACAAGGCATATAAATCACATCCAGCCAGTACTTTCTTCAAACGCCATTATTTTCTGTTTATTTCGTCCTGCACTTACACTCTTACATCACTCCTTCCAATTTCAAATATAGAACAAGCAAAGCAAATATGAAAGCGACTGCATTTCCCGATTCATTCACTCCCAAGCCGTTCTTTTAATAGCTTTCATTCATACCGATTCTCAATCGATTATACTACTCTCGGAAGTCAAAAAGTAGTATCTCAAAATTTACAAAAACTGTTTCTTTTTGTGTATCGGATAAATTAGAATCTTATATCAAATGAGCTAGTTGGAAAGCTCGTTACTTTATTTAAAAGAAATATTAACTGTGCATACGTATACCTACTTCCATTTTTTTAGGGTTCCGTACCTCAAAAGGAAAAAACGGAGCCCGTAGAGGATCACTTTATTGTCCGTCCGTCTGTCCGTTTGTATGTCTGTCAAGACCCTTTATCTCGGGAACGCGTGGAGGTATCGAGTTGAAATTAAAACTATATACTTAAGTCTGCGGTCCCTTGAAGCTGTGAAAAAATCAAACTTCTGAGTTAACGAAAAAAAAAGATACTGCCGTTTATGTCGCAAAAAACGTGTATTTCGACACTCTCAAGGGAATCAAAATGCATAAGGTACTCCCGTTGACCTAGAACCCTGAAATTTGGTATGAAGCAAGGTCTCATTGCACAAGTATAGGAAAAAATCTGAAACCTGTAAATTTGTAGATACGTCACAAAAAAAACTTCCTTGCGATTGCGGAAAAATCTTCGTAACTCATTTCGGGAATTGAACTGTTTTCACAGGTAAGACGTGTTGCTTGTACGGAACCATCAGTGCGCGAGTCCGACTCGCACTTGCCCGGTTTTTTTCTCAAAACTAACTTTGTTTGGGTTACGGCCTTTCGGTTTTCCGAGAGAAATACATACCTATAGTATCAAATATCAATACATCGATTCACATTACCACTTCCGATTAGTAACGTTCTATTTCACAATCGTTTGAAAAGGATACCACTGTGAGGCGGAATTGCGATTCGACGGTGTTGACCCAATTTCACGTTTTGGTCTCGCCGTGTAACTGTGGACCACCCGACATTTCCCGTTCGTTACAAATGGGTTGGAGAAAATGGCAGACAGAATTAACATTAGTTAATGAATTCGTGATGATTTCAAAGAGATATGAAGTTGTAGTTTCGAGTTAGGTAGTCCTGATTCCTGAATGCTGAAAGGCAAAGATAAATAAAATATGCAAATCACTTTAAATTAATTAACTTCTTCTAGAGACAAGTTAGGATGCAAAAATAAAAATAAAATAAAATAAAAAGGCTATGATAATGGTGGTTTTGATGGATTTGGGGGTGTAAAAAGCGAAAAAGAAAACACTTCTTCCAAAAAATGCAACTGACTTTGGAAAATCATCTAATGAGAAATCTCGCTCTTGGGCGGAGCGGGAGATAGTGTCAGACTATTACTGACTAAAAACCCACTCCTGTTCCTTCTTTGCCTTCGTCCCAGGGCCCCGGGTTTCACTTTCACACTACTCGTGGCAACTGATTTCAATAGAATCTAATTGTGAATGATTTTTATATGGGCCATAATGGTACCTGAAATAAAAGAATTTTTAATTATTATTTTTACACACAATCTTTCGCCTTTACACTCTTCACACAATCACTAAAATTGCTTTCTTTCTTCACGCTGAAACTGTTGAATGGATTTGGATAAAATTTGGCATACGGGTAGATCATCTCCTGGAATAGCACATAAGATACTTTTTATCTCAGGAGTATGTTCCCTTAGGATAATTTTCTACTGTCCCACAGCTGGTTAAAAATAGTACCCCACCGGTATCGGGAACAGGGTCCAAACTACCGGCGGTCAGGGCTCCAGAGAAAGGAACCTCCTAGCAATACGAGCCGTGTCCAGGAGTACCGCTTTCTGAATCAAGCCCTTGATCCAGCCGCCTAATGCGAGCCTCCTAAGGTGTTGGTCGAGGCTCTTGGCTATTAAGCCGTTGGCTGACACGACTATCGGTACAATGATCGCCGAGTCTACATCCCACATGTCGATAACCTTGCCTTCCCTAAGTCCTTCCAAACATTCTTCTCCCGCACTGTCTCAAACCAAGATATCTCATGTCCAAATCATCCCACCACCTCTTTTTAGGCCGGCCTCGACGATTTTGAGCGCAGCGTGTCATTCTGTATTAGGTCTATTCTTTTTACACCCAGAATGCTGCGCTCCATAGCTCTCTGACAAACCCCAAGGTGAAACTTTTGTAGTTCAGTGAGTGACTATACAAGCTAGTGTATAGGTATTTTACATAATATTTATTTATTTATTTAAACTTCATGTACAGTAGTGGTACATAGGCGGACTTAATGCAACAAGGCATTCTCTACCAGTCAACCTGGTAAATAAACAAATAACAAATACTTCAAACAGAAAAAAATAATAAAAAATTAGTTATTTATAATAATAAAATACATATATAGGGTGACTGGTAATTAGTATACGATACGATACTTAAACACGTGATTGTGCTCAGGATAACAAACAATTTTTATTATAGGAGCAAAACCGAAATCGCGAAAAAAATATCAGCTGTTCAGTACATTAGGCAAACATAAATGTACTGAACAGCTGTTTTTTTTTGCGATTTCAGGTTGTTCCCATAGTAAAAGTTGTTGGTTATCATGAGCACAATCACGTGTTTAAGTATCGTATCGTATACTAATTACCAGTCACCCTATATATGCTAAAATTATAAACTAATAAATACTATGAAAAATATCAAATCATTATGAGAACTTGATAATTTATTTATTTTATTTATTTATTAATTCTTTATGCACACAAAAGTACAGAGGACTTAATGCCTTAAGGCATTTTCTACCAGTCAACCTTTGGGTGATGCAGAGACAGCTGGTGGTAGGTGCAATATTAAGCATTAAGGTACATATTGTTATTAATACATTATATTTTATACAAATATATACTTACTTAAATACTATAAATACAATATACATAATATATATATACTCAAACTACAAAGAAGGAAAAAAGAGAATACACGAATCTAGTAAAACAATTAGTGCAGACAAACAATAAGAAACCCAATAAGCGCTATGACGATACTGCTGCCATCTTCTTACAGATGTGCTCGCGAACCTTCACTTTGAAGGTCAATCGGTTGGTTGCCATCCTGATTTCCTGGGGGAGTGCATTCCAAAGAGAAATAGCTTGAACATGAAAAGAATAGTGAATGAAGTCAGTACCTACGGTGAGTGGGACAATGAAGTAGACGGTTATGAGATGACCGTAGATTTTTGTTGTGATGGGCGCAAATAATTCTGACGAAGATCGAACTAAGGTTGAGAAGACTTCAAGTAGTAGTTCCGAATTTTACGCTTGAAGGAAAATTTACTTTCAGCTTTTTTGATGTCAAGGGGAAGCACATTCCAGAGTTTTATGGTGGAAACAGCGTATGAGTTGAACATAAAGCCAGTACAGTGAGTAGAAATATTAGTGTAATATCAACCACATACATTCACACAATTTACTCACATGTTCACGACTTAGTATTTGATTTTAATTTTAATTTTATAATTTTCACCTTAATTTAATTTTCATTTATTTTAATTTAGTTCTAATTTATTAACCTATTTCTTTTTTTATTTTGTATTTGATTTTAATTTGTTATCAAAGTTGTATTATTATTTATTATTGGGTAATGGTATAGTTTGATTATGAGATATTTATGTTATTTTCAGGGCTTACATTTTAATTAAATCACTATTGTAATTAGTAATTCAAAATAGTAGAATTATTCAATACATAATTAATTTTATATTCAGGTTGTGCAAAAATGTTTTTAACTAAATTATTTCTTTACATTAATGTCTATATTTATTTCAATGTTGTATAATAAAAATGAAAGAAGTCACTGGCTCCTGAAATACAGGCACCTAGCCTAGCTCAGGAGTCAGGGGTTCACTTATTTGTACCTGTTTTACAACAATAAAGAATTATTATTATTATTATTATTTCCTTTATTTACTTTATATACATATTTTGTACATTTTTAAATATTTCTTAAAACATAAATAAAAAAAAAAAAAACATTTAAAAATATAAAAAATAGTACCCCACCGGTATCGGGAACAGGGTCCAAGCTACCGGCGGTCAGGGCTCCAGAGAAAGGAACCTCCTAACGATACGAGCCGTGTCCAGGAGTACCGCTTTCTGAATCAAGGCCTTGATCCAGCCGCCTAACGCGAGCCTCCTAAGGTGTTGGTCGAGGCTCTTGGCTATTAAGCCATTGGCTGACACGACTATCGGTACAATGATCGCTGAGTCCACATCCCACATGTCGACAACCTCGCGAGCCAAGTCAATATACTTGATTTGTTTATCTTTCTCGGCTTTCACGAGGTTCTCGTCATGCGGAACGGATATGTCAACAATCATTGCACGCCTCTCGCTTCGGTCCACCACCACTATATCAGGCTTATTGGCTACAATAGTCCTGTCAGTGATGATGGACCGATCCCAGTACAAAGTGATATGACCATTATCAAGAACTGGGTCGGGCTCATACCTGTAGTACGGCACTTCCGATTCCACAAGAGAGTATTTCAGAGCAAGTTGCTGATGGATAATCCTGGCTACAAGGTTGTGTCTATGCAAGTACTCTCCGTTAGCTAGACGAGAACAACCAGAGATAATGTGACGAATTGATTCTCCCGGACGGTGATATGCCCGACAGATGTCAACCGTGCCGTCCTTCACAATAAATCTCCGGTAGTTATTCGTCATGATAACTTCGTCCATAATTGCACAGACAAAACCTTCGGTTTCCCCAAAGAGGTCACCGAAACGCAGCCAGGCTACGGACGCCAATTGGTCTACATCGGGCCCGTGAAAGGCCCGGAAAAAGCTTCCGTGAAGTTCCTTGCTCTGCCATACTTCCCTGCGATCGTTAGTGTCAAGCACTACCGGTTTACGCCAGTTCTCGTTAGCCAGAGAGAGCGGGGTGAGTCCCTTGTCCACTGCCACTACATCTCGATGCATACCCACGTCGGTAGCTAGGAAATATTCCCTGAGACTGCATACCTCGCGGTTGTGTAGGGTCTTAGCATTTAAAAAACCTCGACCTCCACACTTCCGCGGGATATACAGTCTCATCACCGACGATCGTGGGTGATGCATTCGGTATGCAGTCAGCAGTGTGCGGACCCTCCTATCCAGGGCGTCAAGTTCCGTTTGAGTCCATTTGAGTACGCCGAAAGAGTACATCAATACCGGCATGACCCAACCGTTGAAGGCGCGCACCTTGTTTCCGCCTGAAAGAAGACTATTGAATACCTTCTTCAGGCGTCCAAAGAAACGTTCCTTCAACGATTGCTTCATGTCAGTGATATTGATGCCTAGAGCTTCCGACATACCCAAATACTTATAGGTTTCGGTTGGAGAGAGGGATCTCAGGTTTATGGAATCCGTGAGTTGAGTGCCCACGGATTCCACAACCTCCCCTCGTTTTACATGCATGACCGCACATTTTTCCACACCAAACTCCATCCTGATGGCACTACTGAAGGTTTCAGTTACCTTCAGTAGCTCCATCAGTTGCAGATTGTTGGGGGCAAAAAGTTTCAGGTCATCCATGTAAAGTAGGTGAGATATTACCTGACCACCTCTCTTCAACCGATAGCCTAGGCCTGAATTCTCCAGCAGTGTGCTTAGAGGATTCAAGGCTAGGCAAAACCAGAGTGGACTCAAACTATCACCCTGGAATATACCTCGCTCGATCCTTACAGGTTCGCTATTCCTCTGGATATGTCGACATCCTGGATAGCGGAGGACCGTACTCCATTGCCTCATACACGACATCAGGAAGGTGCGTAGTGTTGTATCAATTTTATACAATTCCAGCACCCTCATGAGCCATGTATGAGGAACAGAGTCATAGGCCTTCTTATAATCTATCCAACATGTCGACAGATCCTTTCGGAAACGTCGAACCTGTTGGCTAATGGTCATATCAATGAGGAGCAGCTCCTTAGTACCGCGGGACCCGTTCCTACATCCATTCTGAGAAGGTGACATGATCAGATTTTTGTCGATATGACTATTAATTTTGCTTCTCAGTATGGATGTAAGAACTTTATAGACCGTTGGCAAACAGGTGATCGGTCTATAATTTTTAGGCTCCGCAGTACTACCTGACTTATGGAGCAGGTGGGTTATTCCTGTTGTTAGGAACTGGGGTAGCGACCCTGACTCTAAGGCAGACTGAAACTGATATGCCAAGCGAGCGTGCGATCTTGTAAACCACTTAATCCAGAAATTGTGCAGCCCATCCGGCCCTGGAGATTTCCAGTTTGGCAACGGACGGACTGCACGAGCTACATCTTGGGGGCTGATGTCAATTGCCCCCATTTGTGGTATTGGATCGCACGCACGCTCGACCTCTCGAGTCCAGTCACCCTCGGTGTGACTGACGGGCACCGACCAGATGCTGCGCCAGAATGAACTCATGGCGTCATCATCCGAGAGGCGCGTATCAGTCACACCTTGGTCCGGTCTCTCCCAAGCCCTATAAACCCACCTTTCATTACTCCGGAATGTGCGATTCTGGGTGTATCGCTCCACCCGCCGCTTATACCTGCGGATACGGTTTGCCCATGCATACACCTTCTGCTTCAGGAAGTCGATGCGCTCTGTGACACGAGACATATAGTCTCGGGGGCTGATGTCAGTCCCCGAAAACGCCCGCCTCACAAAGCGCATCACTCTTGGGCGAGTGTTGCCCTCCCTGAAGCAGATTAGTTTGCCGATGAGTGCTCTGGCCCCACCAATACGACGCTCGATCCTGCACTGCCAAGCCGGCACGGCTGGTTTCGGTCGTGTAGATACGTCACAGCTTGGAAACTTGACGTGAGCTACACGACATGCCGCAACAGCTGCGCAGTACATTATCGAGTGTGTATCAGTGAGATCTTCGCAGTCGTCAAAATAGTTTGACAACTGCAAATCCAGAGCAGCCACCAGCGCCTTATTCTTATTATGCATGGGCAAACGAGGTAAGCGCGGCCTAAGTTCGAGCGGCATGTTGCGATACTCCCGAATAGCACACTCCAAAGCACTCCTCAATTCATTGTTGCTATTATTATTATTATTATTATTATCAACCATCTAAACACTGAAACCTCCATCCATCCTTTCCATCCACTTCCAAAGTCAACCAAATAAATCCTTTAAGGCCAAGCGGACTTCGATTTATCATCTCCCATCTTGCATGTAAACGTTCCCAGCGAGTTTGTAAACAAGCGTGTAAACGTCATACTGATAATAAAGTGCTTGACCGTGTAATTGAATGGTGGTGGAGGTCACGAACATAAATCCATGAGGCTTCCCGCCCACTGAGTCACTGAGTAGGGAAAGACAGAAGGTAAATTAGTAAAAAAGAAGATTTTGATACAAGTGGAGAAAAAGCTGCAGTGAATTTCCGACGTTTTCAATACACTTGCTAAGAAATAAATAACGGAGGTTGACCATTGACTCGTGATACGATAAAAACAATAAATTTTGGCAGAGGCGAGCTCGCGCTTTTTCCGCACTAGTGCAGAAAACAGTAATATGCGTGCCTAAGCTGGTTTTTGAGTAGGTAGCTGTTTTGGGAAAAGTATAATTTTAGCAATAGGTTCTACACTCATGTAGATATCCGCAGGAGAACCAAGATTACCGACATAGTACGAAGAATCGCCAAACTTAACTAGCAGCGGACAACTATACTGTTCGCAGAACGAATGCTCGATAAAAACGACTAGTCCTGCAGTGGTGACTGCGACTGGAGTGAAGGCATCCCGCCAGGTTGACTGATGCTGCTTAGGTACCTAGTTATAATCTTATTTTCAGCCGAAATAAGTTCACTACTAGACACAGCCTAGAACATCGCCATCGAGCGGTCTTGTACTTTTCGCATCCAGCAGACTCGCGCAACCCTCACTAGGTTATTGCTGCACCTTAAAGGGAAGACTTCAAAAGTCCCATTTATCTTCTGGAACGCGGTAGAATAAATATTGGAGCCGGTGGAGGCAGAGAGTGACTATAAATTTACAGTTTCCAGATTTTTTCCTATACTTGTAGTATGAGACCTTGCTTCATGCCAAATTTCAGGATTCTAGGTCAACGGGACTTACTTCCCGTTTGTTGTCATTTTACAGATGGTTCGTACTTATAAAAGAAAAACCGATAAGCCTTCTTGGTGAAGAGAAACTTTATGTCAGGCAGTTGACGCTGTCTGATCAGGATTATCTGGATATGAAGCGGCTAAAACTTATATATAAGTATAGTTTAATTACCTAGATTATTACACATAAGATTATTTTTTGTTATTTTGTTGTTTAAATACTTAAGCCTAATAAAGACCGAAATGTTTTCTACTTTACCATGTAAGTTCTTGCGTGCCATCCACTAGATTACTAATTATTTGCGCCCTATCGCGTCAAAGGAAAAACTGTTACCTACTTTTGTGTTTTTTTCAATAAAGTCTAATTTGATTAATTAAAGATATCTATTATTTCAGCCATACCTGCAAACATTTTTATTTAAATTTAGCAGTTTTTACTTTTTATAAAAAAAAAACAGCATTAAAGGTTTAGAACCCCTGATTACTTGACTATGGCGCACTTGCCCCAAATTTGTTATGGAAGCTGCAGTAGCCTATAGGACGAGTGAATTAAAAAGAAACCAAGAGTAATGCGTTTATATGTAAATTATCTGTTTTTCTGGTAACGTACGAATTTAGCGTTTTTTATGTGTAGGCGCACTTGCCCCGTTTCCAGGGGCAAGTGCGCCAATTTAATAGAAAATATCGTAAAAATATTGATAGATCTGATTGAATCGACATTTCTTTCCAAATATTGATAATTTAATAAATTTTTACTCTTATGTCAGCATACAAAAAAATATTTTGCATCAAAATCATCTATGCAAAAAGTATGGCGCCCTTGCCCCGCTTGACCTAAACCCTACGAATTTTGATTCCTATGAGAGTGTCGAAATATACGTTTTTTGCGACATAAACGGCCGTTTCTTTTTTTTCGACAACTCAGAAGTTTGATTTTTTCACAACTTTAAGGGACTGTACACCTGAGCATATGGTTTTAATTTCAATTCGATACCTCCATGCGTTCCCGAGATAAAGGGTTTTGACAGACAGACAGGAAGACAGACGGACAACAAAGTGATCCTATAAGGGTTCCGTGTTTTTCCTTTTGAGGTACGGAACCCTAAGAAATTAAAACAATAACAAAACGTGTGAAAGGTATGCTATCTTTGAATTTGACAATGGACTCGAGCTTCCATGCAAATGACGACAAAGCTCCAAAATTCATCATCATCTCCTAGCCTTTTCCCAACTAGCTTGGAGTCGGCTTCCAGTCAAACCAGATGCGGCTGAATACCTGTGTTTTACATGGAGCGACTGCCTAACAGACCTCCACAACCCAGTTACCGGGCAACACGATACTCCTTGGATAGATGGTCAGACTTTCTGATGTGAAGAATACCAGCGCTGCGTTATTTTTAGTTTTTTGTTAAATATCGCAGCATATGCTGAGATAGGAGCCTCTTTGGCCTCGCACAGGTCTTTCTTTTCTTTCTTTTCTTTCTTTTCTTTCTTTTCTTTCTTTTCTTTCTTTTCTTTATTTTCTTTCTTTTCTTTCTTTTCTTTCTTTTCTTTCTTTTCTTTCTTTTCTTTCTTTTCTTTCTTTTCTTTCTTTTCTTTCTTTTCTTTCTTTTCTTTCTTTTCTTTCTTTTCCGTCTTTTCTTTCTTTTCCTTCTTTTCTTTCTTTTCTTTCTTTTCTTTCTTTTCTTTCTTTTCTTTCTTTTCTTTCTTATGTCTGGCTATCTGTAACGACTGTCAAAGATATACAAATGACAACCGGGACTAATACCCCCAGAATTTCACAAAGAAGTTAAATCTGATCAAAAATCAGAAAAAGCTGAGATTTTGAAGTCTCTTTTTGGCAGCTCAACTAACATCAAATCTAATAAACGAACAAGTACACAACAGTTTGTAGACTAGATTCATCTCTAAATTGAGCGCAACGTACTAGATCAACTCGTTCGCAGCTGCCACAGAATAAGACGCATGTGACAGCGACATTCAACAACTTTAGCATAGCCTATAGACTATGTTTAGAGTGGGGAATGGAATCGTTGCGCATCACTACAGTACAAAACAATTATTGCTGATTTACTGCATTATTGATTTTTTTATATTTCATAATCATAAGAGCATAATCAGCCTTTTAATGTTCCCACTGTTCTGACTCAGGCCTCCTCTCTCTAAGAGAGGGAATTGGCCGTAATCCACCACGCGGCCCGGTGCGGATTGGTGAATGTCACAGGTCTTCGAATTTTTGGTTCTAGGATATGCCGGTTTCCTCAGATGTTTTCCTTCTCCGTTTTGAGAGCAGTTGTGATGACATAAATTACACAAAGTAATGCACCTGGCTGGGTTTGAACCCGCGACCTCTCGTAAGTCGGGGCCGTTACCACTCGGCCACCACTGCTCAAATGGTGAAAGAAAATTTAAAAAAAAAATTGCCAAACACTAAGAAGTATTCTTGTATCGTGGTTCACAAACATGTAAGTAACCTCACATACACAAAAACACTACACCCAGATCCAGATCAACATCAGTATTTTTTTCGTGCGAAAATCGAATATGCGACACGCAGTGATGAAGCCAATTGCTCAACAACTGAGCCAATCGTGCCGTCAATATACAGCAATGTAATGGAACAACCTCACGGGTTGGTCTCCACGGATAAGCATCGCTTACCGAGGTCGATTCGTGGATGGGTACCGCGATTCCTCAGTGCCTGGGTTTGCACGCTAAGCCGTCGAAACCGGCTGTAGATTTCCGACAGTCGTTACGGTAGTCAAAAGCCAGATAAACTGTTGTTAGTCTTGCCAAGAAGTATCCTGTTACCCGGGTTAGCTAGGCAGTCTCTCTATGTCCAATCAGGAGACTCACCTGATATATTCATGATCTGCAATGCGCAGTGTGTGGTAAGTGGCATCATAGACAGTCCACCAATAATGTTCAGATCAAAACAAAGCGACGTTACTTCGGAGTACTTCCCAATCAACTGTCGCTAAACAACAACAGCATCAGCATCTGCAGTTATATAGGAAAACCCAAGAACATCTCCTGCCTGGTCTATATTGAAAGCACTAAATCGGTTGCGCACACAGTTAGGCTGCTGCAAACACAACTTGGCGAAATGGGGTTTTATAGACCCGTCGGATACTCAATATGAGTACCGTGCTCCTGTTTAAAACATGAACCACACGTTAGAATGCCCTAATTGCCCATACACCTGCAAGGCATAAGCGTAAGCAGCCTTTCAATGTTCCCACTGCTGGGACTCAGGCCTCCTCTCTAGTAGAGGGAATGGGCCGTAATCCACAACGCGGGCCCAGTGCGGGTTGGTGAATGTCACATCTCTTCAAATTTTTGGTTCTAGGACATGCCGGTTTCCTCACGATGTTTTCCTTCACCGTTTTGAGAGCAGTGGTGATGAAATAAATTACACAAAATAATGGACGTGGCTGGATTTGAACTCGTAAGTCGGGGCCGTTACTCTCGGCCACCATTGCTCCTACACACCTGCGCTTTGGAGTATTTGATGAGTGCCAACGATGCTGCTTAACGTAACCACCTACTGTTCCGAAACAGTTTAACGAGTTTACCATCGAGGAAAACCAACTACTCATATGTTGCAGCTGATTTTCAGTCCAAACGTAGAACGCTCTGTGTTGATCATGACATATTTCGTGCAGTTTCGAGACCGTGTCTTGAACCAAGTAGACTTTCTGTTTCGATTTTGTATCAAAAATCACCGTTTAAACTATTACTAGTCACTTACCGCGGGTTTGGATTCAGTTAAACTTCAGATGCGCTTTATTGTAATTGATCGTAAATGCTCCTTCTATCTAGGATAATTCTTTGATAATAATAAATTGGCTCTGTTCATTCATCCTTTATAGATCTCATTTATAATATGGCTGTAGTTAGAGGTTCACTATGACTGCGTAAAAGAGAAAAGAAATCATTCCATCTCGTAGATGAAAACAGTAAAGATATACAGAAAGATGAGCATTGGTGACTCAGTAGTAACAGGGACTTATGAACCCAGCCAGGTGCATTATTTTGTGTAATTCACTTCATCACCACCATTCTCAAAGCGGTGAAGGAAAGCATCGTAAGGAAACCGGCATGTCCTAGAACCAAAAATTCGAAGACGTGTGACATTCACCAACTCGCACTGGGCCCACGTGGTGGATTACCCTTCCCTCTCTTAGAAAGGAGGCCTGAGTCCCAGCAGTGGGAACATTAAAAAGCTGATTATGCTAAGTGCGAGTCGGACTAGCGCTCTGAAGGTTTCGTACAAACCACGACAAACTTACCTATGTAAACAGTTCAATTCCCGAATGGAGTCTCGAAGATTTTTCCGAATCGCAAAAAAAGTTTTCTTTTTGTGACGTAACTGCAAATTTATAGTTTACAAATTTTTTTTTATACTTTTGTTATGAGACCTTGCTTCATGCCAAATTTCAGGATTCTATGTCAACGGGAGTATCCTATGAATTTTGATTTCCTTGAGAGTGTCAAAATATACGTTTTTTGCGACATAAACGGCCGTATGAGAATGACATCATCTCAACGTTAAGACGCGTGGTCAGAACAAAGCAATCGGAGGCGTTACCGACTGTAGAAAGAGATTCGAAACGAAACGGTCGTAACTTGGCTAGACCTGCTGGAGTGTATTTATAATAAGAGAGTTCTAGAGAAAAATCACTTATCAAAAGTATCAATTAGCTCTCGGAATATGTTATAGAAATCATTTATTGCTACCACGATTAGCTTCCATTGAAAGACTGAATTAAATATGTAATATAATGTTGTAGAAATTCAGTTCTTTTATAAGGTACTATCATTAACCGACTTTAAAAAGGAAGAGGTTCTATGTTTGACCGCTTGTTTGTGTTCATTTTTATGTGTGATTATCGATTTCACCGTCAATTGTGGACCACATTTTCTTTTGTTTTGTAGAGTATTTTCCGACACCGATCTGCTCCGAGTTTCAGTACTTCGGGTCGCTTGTCCAAGAAGACGGCGAGGTGGACAGAGACGCACCAGAACAACTAAGTTTTGATGAAATGGCTACAAGCCACTGGAATAACTTGCGAGCCACGAATGCCCTTTAAGTCAAAGGATAAAATCTACAAGTCCGTGACAAGATCTGTGATGATGTATTGAATGTTAGGCTATGAAAAAGACGGATGGAAAAAGATTGCATGTAGTGGGAATGAGACTGTTGGGGTGGATGTGTGGAGTGACGAGAATGAATAAAGTGAGAAAGGAACACATCAGAGGAAGTTTAAAAGTGGCCCAACTAGCAAAATGTCTCTTATAACACACACTTCTAAACGTCTGTAAGTATGGAATTGGGCGCACCTTGTAAGATTATTTGCCCTTATAGTAGTTGTACGATGGTTTCATTAAGTGCTTTTTCATCTTACATTAATCTTGATAATGCTTTTGTAAGAACACATAAACTTACAAGTGTCTTTTAGCACAATACGTCTTATAAGGTGCCTTTATAAGTTACACAATCATTCCCAAGACAGATATAAATCTTTTATAAGGTCTAAGCTCTTATTACGGATTATTCTAATGGCTATTTTGCTAGTTGCCAGTGACCGAAAAGTTGAAAAAGATCGATTAAGTATCTTGTTATGGTCATGTGAACAGAAGAGATGAAAAAATTATGCCAGACTTTCTATGAAATCTGGACCCACCTTCCAATAGGTATGTGCGTTATATCGTTGGATAAGTAATGGTGGTGCTAAGTTCCAAATCTCCGTTCAAAGTTATTCTTTGTTACACATATCTAATAGATGGTAGGCCCAGGATTTGAATGCTCTTTTGGAACACGAGTTGATCATGTCCTAAATTAGCACATAGGTGTATCCTAACTATTTAATCCCGGGAGTATGCACGACATAGCCTGAAGAATCGGCAAACTTAAGTGGCAGTGGGCAGGGCACATTGCTCGCAGAACAGATGGTCAATGGGGCTGAAAGATTCTGGAGTGGCGACCACGCAAGAAGACGCAGTTTTGCCATAAGGTGGACCGATGACCTGGTGAGGGTCGTGGGAATCCGATGGATGCGAGACGTTATGGCGACGCTTGGGGGAGGCCTATATCCAACAGGAGACATTTTTCGACTGAAATAATTACGATGGGTATGTTCCTTCGGGACAATTTTCGACTATCACGGTAGTCCAAAATAATCTATATATATAAAAGGACAAACTGACTGACTGACATATCAACGCACAGCCGAAACTACTGGGACTAGAAACGTATAATTTTGCACAAGGTTTACTTTTTTGACGTAGGCGAGCACTAAGAGAGGATTTTCCAAAATTCACCTCCTAAGGGGATGTTCGAGTTTTAATCGAACACTAAGCGAAAACACATCGCGTTCGGATCTCGTTAGAGCTACACGCACTCAAAACCAGTAGCATTTTAAGAAAGAAAGAAAAGAAAGAAAGAAAGAAAACATTTATTTGAGACTCGCACAGGACAAACAACAATAAAATAAAAAGTAACTACTTAATCTATAAATACTTAACTTAAAAATAATAGAAAAAACAATATTAAAACATAAAAATAAAAGACCTGTGCGAGGCCAAAAAGGCTCCTATCTCAGCATATGCTGCGACATTTAACTAAAAAGTAAATAACGCAAGTAAATTTTACCATTACCGTTACCATTTTACCATTTTTATCTGTCTAGTAACTAAGTGTTGTAGTGATTTAGTGTAATACAGTTATTTTCCTTACAATTTGAGACTTTAACTTACCATACGAACCATATCCTACCATCAATACGCGAAAAGAGTGTTAGGTCACCATAGCGCCAAGCACTACCTTTTACAGGGGATGAAATGCGGGTCCAAAGTTTGTATAGAGAAACCTATTGTCACGCGGGCGAAGCCGCTGGCAGAAGCTAGTATCATACAAAACAAACAGCCAACTCCTATAAATTTATAGATATTGACCACACCGACTTACATATATTGAAACAGACAGTGCACAGCATATTCAATAACAAATATATTACAACAACACAACAACAACAACACAACACACACACACACAACACACAACAAACACACACACACACACAACAATTATTTTTTATTATTATTTTTGTTATTTTATTTTTATTTATTTTTTTATAAGCACATCGAGCGGTTGTTACTTTATGAGCTGACTCCGTCGTTAATATTAACCATGAGAATTTTCCAACCCAATAGTTATCAAAATGAGGTCAGCTAAAGTCTTGCTTTACATAACTCGATTTATATAAAGACTACTTTAGACCTTCTATTTATGTCAATAGGTGTACAATAAGTATTTTTAGTTGAGAATAAAAAACAATTATAATCAGTTAACTCTGTTTATGATTATAATTGTTTTTTATTGTCACACCCACAAGTAATCACCAAAATTATAAGTGAACCAAATAATTTGCATAAATGTCATTGTATATTGTTATTTCAACCTAATTTTATGTTGTCACCGGTGTTCAAAAACAATGTTTAAAAAAATAAACTTAAAAGTGAATTTTTAGCCTTAGAAAGTGTTTAGATGTATGTGTCAATGTATCTTAGGGTAAGTACATTATTTTATTAACTTTTGATGTTTAACTCGTTGAGTAGTGTAATTAGAGACACAATAGTAAGACAATGGCGCCCGAGAGCCGGCGTTCGTGCGGGGATCAACAGCTATAAAGATATTTGAAAATTAAATGAAGTTGAGAATACGATTTTTGATGATATAATCAAACGTGGATTGACATATCATCAAACGTCAACATTTAAACAATCTGGCCAGTTTTAGTTGACCATAATTATCATGAATTGATCAATTCTAAGATCTTGAGAATGCTGGTTCTGTTCGACAGATACGAAATGTCTGCCACATACCTGGTGAGCCCGTAAAACACAGGATTGGTGCCCTGACACAGAATAGAATAGAACAGAATGGATTTTATTGTAGTTACACCAAAATTGTAACAAAACCTTTACACAAACTTAAATCTATGGGTTCATTGGCGGTCTTATCACAGCGACACGAGCCGTGACTGACCACGAAGGAAATGGTGGGAGGACCTGGATGTGTTCCTTGAGAATTAAAAAAATGAAGGGAAAAATCGTGACAGTTGAAAGAAATGACTATTATTGGAGTGGGGTAATATGGGCTAGTAATTTACTAGTAATATAACTGGCTCTTGTACAAAAATAAAACTGCCTCTTCACAGTACATTTCATCATCATCATCTTCCTGCCCATGTTTCTTGGGGACGAGACAACACGTATTTTCCTTCCATTCTTCCTGTCAACCGTCTGCATAGTACATTTATTTTTACATATTATATTTGACATATTGTCTCAAACTTAAAAAGAAAAATCGAAGATACGACCTGTGATATCCACCAATCCGCATTAAGGCCGTGTTGTGAATTATGTTCCATTATCTCTTACAGAAAGAAGGCTTGTCAGAGAATATTATAGTCACTCTTTCAGTTGTTACCAGCCACTTTGCGAAGATCGCCATTCTACCTAGTTTGAGGGCAATCTTACATTTGACGATTCACAGTCTCCACTCAAGAAGAAAGCCGGTAAATTCATCATCATCATTTCAGCGGAAGGACGTCCACTGCTGGACATAGGCTTCCTCCAAGTGTTGCCACAACAAACGGTCCAGTGCGTCTCACATCCACCGCTTTCCCGCGAATCTCACCAGGTCATCGGTCCACCTTGTGGGAGGCCTTCCAACGTTGTGTTTTCCGGTGCGCGGTTGCCAGTCACCGCCACGGTCAATTACTACTTCAATAACACAACTGCTTGTAATTATCACTTGAGTCTTTCTTTAATTATTGATAGGCTCGCGCTTGCCAATATCTCACCTGATGGATAGCGAATATGTGGTCGACAATGGAGCATGCTTGACTAGAAGTAACCTAGGCCTAGCCAAGTAACGACCGTTTCGTTTAGAATCTCTTTCTGCAGTCGGTAACGCCTCCTATTCCTTTGTTCTGACCACGTGACTTCACATTGAGATGATGTTATAGCCATACGTTTGAAGTTTTCTACTAGCGTCAACGATTGTAGATTATCAACTTGGCTAAGCCCTCAGAAAACATAGACTGACCTACAAAAAAAAGTATTACCCCGGCACGATTAGTCCCATTCCGTGTAATACCACCTTAATTCTCATTGTTTATTAAATACCGTCAGGTTATTCTACCGCCCACGGGTTAAACTTTAATAATAAATCAACAAGCTGTCCATTTCAATAACCCTGTGCATTATTATTCCACAACATTATATTTATGTTCTACACAATAGTTCGATTGGAGAAAGTTGGATTATGACAGTGGGGTTAAGGCTTGATTCATACTGTATATTATTGTTGTTAAAATCAAAGGTAATCTAGCAATGAGCTCTTCTGATAATGATTTCTTAAATAACCCACGAGTACAGCGATTGTTTTAGGTCAAATTGCGTTAGGTTTGTCAAAAGTGTTATGTAACACATTAAAAAAATTTCTTTAAAAAAAAAGTCCAAACACTAGGAATTACTTCTGTATCGTGGGTATACCCAAACCTGGAACAACTATCTGAAGGCCATACAAACAGGGGCGCCGGCTTTTAGAAAACCTCATGGGTGCTCATGCTCATTTGGTTACTCAAAAAAAGACGAAGTGTGTGTGTGTGCACACTGATCGACCGACAAATAAATAAATGTCCTACTTACATACTTCGTACTTAATTACTAATTATGTTTGATAAAAATATAAAATGAAACCATTATATAAAAATGAAACCAGTTGTTATCAAAAAATATTATAATTTATACACAACCTAAAAAGCGATTACTGCTGTATCTTGATGTTTATTCTCATGGGTGTTCGAGCCCACACAACAAATAATGAACGAATACTGGTTCCACGAACCACGAACAAATATTGGTTCCATGCAGGAATCGTAGCGTAAGTAGCAGCCAATCGCTCAACCATTGCGCCAACCATGCCTTCAAATACTTTACAGTAGCATCCTACTTTCTCATGTCATGAATGCATGACGGTTTCATATTGAAGGCCCAGAAAGTGCATAGAAAACAATCTTGCCATACCGGAGTATCCGAGGTCTGAAAGGCAACACACACATTAGAAGAAAAAATCTTTTGCAGACTAAAGTCCATAGTGTTCCTTCAGTTGTCCTTTGCGAGGACCAAGGTAACTGCTTCGAACAAACCGCAGCCCTGGCCCCCTCAATCTTGCTGACATCTCTTTGAGACGCGCGTGGAATACCACCCACCGATGACTTAGGCTTGGTCCTTATCAGACGGCCGGATTAGAAGCTGTCCATTGCTTACCATCCGCAAGCCCGCGGAAACGCTCTACAATTCCCAACGCCAGAGTCTTGAGACTGGTCTTCGTCTCACAATTTCGACCGCCTCCTTTGATCGCATTACTGCTTTGCAGAAGGAAGTGAACGTCTCCCATTTCTTCTCTTCATTTACTTAAACCCTCCTGTATTCCTTCAGTTAGGTACTCTTTGCGTTCCAGAGCCGTGGTGACCCTCTTGAACAATTCCGCAGCCCTCGGGCTTGTGCTATCAGCAATAATATAGGATGGTGACACTATGCTCAGTACATTTTGACGCAATTCAAGACTAACCTTCACGATGACTTTCCTTTATATGGCAGTGATCTCGATTAAGTTAGAAAGTCCCTTGAAAACGTCACATTTCTCCAATCCAAAACTAAATTCAAGCTTTAATATTTATACCACAAACAATACTTAGATAGAAACTAAGAATAGATTCTGTCAGAATTGTTTATAGATCTGTGGTTTTGAAATATTTATGGTTAGTCTATGGATAAATATAGTTCTCTATGTCTAAACTGGAACGATAGACTGTCCGGCCGTTTGTTTTGATTATGAAGATATTATTATGGTTGAATTTACATTCATCATTTTGATAACGGTGCCTAGTTTGTTGATAATGGTATGGAATTATTATGTCTGGTGTTTGTGGTTGTAGATATCTGGCTTGGTACTAAAGTGCACTGAATGAGACTTCACGATTGAGGATAGTTGGCTATAAGTATGTTGGGCAAGCAGCCAACCTACCTGACAGCCTTGCTGATTGGCTGTATTATATAACATTAGTTTTAGTTTAAAAGCGAAACCCGAAAAACGTGGGTTGTATTTTTATGTAGGTAAAGAATCTATGTACAAAAGGAGACAATTTTTTTTGGGCCCACTATTAAACGGTTACGTTTATTAATCATATTACACATGGAAAAAGCGATCATCTTATTATAATTAACAGACCAAAAATTATATAGAAATCTAACCGGAATAATGAAATAATAGTAAAAAAGTGTTACGGCAAAAAATGCTTGTTTAGGAGCGTTTTCAAGTATATTTTAACGTGAAAAAAAATAGGTTACTACAGTGCGCAGCGGTGACATTGGATTTAAATGCGTTTCAAGAGATAATAATTAATTGGTACAGCGAATTTTTTTTTAATGCTGTTATTAACGGTTAACACAAATATCAAGTAACGTACTTTAAAAATCAACGTGGAACGAAACGTAATTAATAGCCCGTTGCAGATGCTCTGTGGTCCAGTTTCAATCAGTTTGACACTGACAGACTTACTAGTGGTGGGTCGTTGTCGAATTTTAGACGGACAAGACGTAACCGTTTTGGCGACGATAAAAACGGTTGCAGAAAACGGTCGTCGTCGCAACTGGTTTGAAGACGAAACTATCGTTGAGTGAAGTAGTTGCAGAAAACGTTCGTTGTCGCAACTAGTTTGAGGACGGTAATAAATTCTGGACTCGTCGCGTCGTCGTTTCAAAACCAGTTATTACAATGAAAAATGAACTTTATGACTATAAACATAAAATTCATTTTTCATTGCAATAACTGGTTTTAAAAACGACGACGCGATGAGTGTGATAGTTGAAGCAATGGATTTTCGACCTTATTTTCTTAACAGTTAGATAACAATTCGCATACAGTAATTCGAAGACTGGTTTGTGCAACGAAGACTGTTTGGTCGCAGGATGGAAAATGGTTGTTACGTTGCAGAACAAAAAACGGTCTTTGAAAACTGTTCGTCGTTGAAACGCCCACCGCTACAAACAACATTATTATTGTTTCCGATTACTAGATAGTTGCATGTTTCTTCTGTTCTTTTCGTATTTTTATTCGAAAGATTTTATGAAAATGGCATCTGTAGATACATGCATAATCCACAAAGCCGTTGTATCAATTGTGCAGCACAATTTCAACGGAATGTTGAATACTGCTCTTGCTGGATACTGTTGTAATTGTTTAGTGGGCAGACGCACTGTTGGCTGCTGTGCATATGTGATGTGTATAGTGTGGTTTTTATCTTGGGCGCGGCATCAAGGTGAGGTTGAGCCACCTGCATCTTTTTTAGATGAAATACTGGTTTTTAGAGATGACTTTGAAAATGATGATGATGAACAGTAATAAATACTTGAGTTGTACCTATAATGTGGTTTTTTTTTCTCCTTACACAACCAGCATAAAACACATCACCTTATTATTTTAGATCTACAGTCAATGGCCGGCAAAAGCCGCGCTATTTCGAAATGAATACATCTACGCATTTTCATGAATAAGTCTATCAAATCGTGTAAATCACATCAAAGTCTGTCACGTAGTACAGACGTGACTTTGTTTTATACTGTATATTATTGAACAGTGCACTATTTTAACTTAAAATACCAAGGAGACCTATCCACTCATTAGACAATCGCTCTTGTGAGATTTTAGGTTATTATGAGAGTCATGTTTTGACTGTCGTATTTCACGGTGCTCCAGTTACATAAAGTTTTGCCAATATTACCAATGTAATCTAGAGATTATAAGGAATAAACTAACGTACATTTCATTGCTATACGCCACAATTTGTGGTGGGCCTATTCCCCAAACAAAAAAAATTGTCTCCTTTCATAACTGTATCATGAAAAATCACAAAGTTATAAGCTTGTTCATCATTATCATCATTTCAGCCGAAAGACGTCCACTGTTGGACATAGGCCTCCCCCAAGTGTCGCCACAATGCCCGGTCCTGTGCGTCTTGCATGCATCGGATTCCCGCGACCCTCACCAGGTCATCGGTCCACCTTGTGGGAGGCCTTCCAACGCTGCGTCTTCCGGTACGTGGTCGCCATTCCAGAACCTTTCGTTCCCATTGACCATCTGCTCTGCGAGCATTGTGCCCTGCCCACTGCCACTTAAGTTTGGCTGTTCTTTGGGCTATGTCTGTAATCTTGGTTCTCCTGCGGATATCTTCATTTCTGATTCGATCACGCAAGGAAACTCCGAACAAAGCCCTTTCCATTGCCCTTTGAGTGACTTTAAGCCTTCTAATGAGTATAAGCTTGTTATGTCAGCAAAAATACATAGTCACCGGGCCATCCAGGCGACTGAGGGCTTGTTTTGCACTTGCACCCAGCTGTTTGCTGGCGCCTAATACTCGCTATGAGCTGCCGTGACCTATATTGTACTTAGTGTCGGTGGTGCCCAACTTGTGACCTTTTTAAATATTTTTGGGAAAAAATATAACATAGTGTAAAAACTATTGGAATCCATTCAGTTACTGATTGTGAACAAACTATATTCAGGTTTCGCATAAACTAAAAATAATTTTGTATATGCATATCTTATTTATCCCACTAATATCTCTCAACTTTTTGCTCACTCAGCACATAGATCTGGGGGGCTATTGGCTAACTTTTTCAATAACAGTTGACAACTAGCATTGGTTGCACACTAAACTTAGTTGTCAACTGACAATTTCATAAAATTGGTATTACGTATCACACAAGTGACTAACAAACTACGGTGGAAATGTGGTGAATTATAAAAATTTACGGTGCCTATTGTGACCACTCTAAAATTTTATCGACTATTATAAAGCTTCAAAAGCTTACACAATCGCAATTTTAAAAGTATCGATACAATAACATCTGTCAAAACGTGTTACGGTGGCTATTAAAAGCACCAGTGGCTAATGACGTCACTGCAGTTGGTCACTGAAGATAGGCAATACGAAACTAGCTATTTGACAGTTCAATGATGCACATTGTTAACAAGTGATCATCACTTGAACTGTCAACAGAGTTACGCAATAGCCCCGCTGGATATCTTCCATGACAAGCCGTACCTTTGTAAAAACAACTTGACGCTGGCTGATGTACAAGAGTGCTGCTAGCCATAATCTCCTGTCGATGGCTAGGAGAAAAAAAAAATTGTAAATATGTAGGTATATATATACCTACTCATTTCTAAGTTTTTTTTTTTAAATTGATATTTAATAAACCAGTGCTTGATTGCGATCCCACCTGATGGTAAGCAGTGATGCAATCATTGATGGTGATTGATTTTTATGGTGTATTCACATATGTATTTAATAAGTTTGTTTTTAGTCGTTAACATTTTAGAAAAGAATATGTTTTGGTCCTGTACTGTTACCTATACTTAATTTTTTAAATAAAGAAATAAAAATAAAAATATTACAAAGAGGAACCACGGCCCTGGAACGCAAAGAGCAACTGAAGAAACACAGGTGAGTTTTGCCACCCCTAAAAAGACGGTACACTGTGTTATGTAGTGGCACAAACATGGGCACTAACTGAATATTGGTAGCTAGACCAATATTCCTTCCAGAACAACAACAAAAAACTTTATTCAAATCCGTGGAACAATTTCTATGAAAACGTCTCGTTCGACATTTATCGTTACCGCATTGTCGCACCTCGCCTGACTTCGGAAGTCTTAACGGCCCATTCACGAACTTGCCGCTGTGAGCGGTAGCTAAGCGCGGGGCGGCGAGCGGTAAGATCAAATGTTTGAAAATGTTTGAAGCACTCCACGAGACGCCGCTCATAGCACCACGCGTCCGCGTACCGCTAAGTCCGAAGACGTGAACAGGCCGTAACAGTCTCAAACAAGTAGACACAATATAAGTTACATTTCTACCACTAACGTCCTCATAAATACTATCAAATGAAACTTAATGCTGACCATACGAACTGTGGTCCTATGACATTTCACCTGCCCTCTATCTGATATGGGATCATGACCTCAAAGACCATACGATTAAGAGTAATATTCCCGTTCAGTGTACAAATTACTTGACTGACTACTAGTGAAACACGCAATGGATATTACAATTTCCATATACAGAAGGAAATGGTACTGATTTATCGCTTAAATACTTTACTTTTTGTTAAATATCGCAGCCATATGCTGAGATAGGAGCATTTTTGGCCTCGCATAGGTCTTTTATTTTTATCTTTTAATATTGTTTTAAGTATTTATAGATTAAGTAGTTACTTTTATTTTAATTTTATTATTGTTTGTCCTGAGCGAGTCTCAAATAAATGTTTTATTTCTTTCATTCAAATACCAATACAGAGAGATGACCTTTCTTGAGATGAAAAATCATCAAATAACTCTGCAGTGACCAAGAGAAAGTGTCAGACTTCTACTAAAAATATCACCTGGGTTTCTTTAGTTGCCCTTTGCCTTCCAGGATTGCGGTAACTTTTTCGAACCATACGCAGCCCTAGCAGACATCGGCTCTTTGAGGTGTTTTTTTTTTTAAGTTGGGAAATCAACCAATGACATCTCCCGCCATATTATTAAAAAAAAATGTAAAATTGTTTGAAATTAAGTTATGTTTATTTTTTTTAAATCCATTTCATTTAGGTATCTATCTAAGTGTTTAGTACTTACCTTACAATAATCAAATTTATCTAAGTAGGTAATGTTAAATTTTATATTGAAACCATTATTTATTAAAATTGTTTGAATTTATCTCGAAAAATAAATGTGCACAACATTTATTTTTCCTGCTTCTATGAACCTCTTTTGTTTATTGCAGAAGTGAATAGAGTATAGTTTTCTACGAACTTCAACATTTTCAACAACAGTCATCATCTTCGTAATTTCAGCCAAAAGACGTCCACTGTTGGACATAGGCTTCCCCCAAGCGTCGCCATAACGTTCTGTACGTCTCGCATCCATCGGATTCCCGTCATCGGACCACCTTGTGGGAGGCCTTCCAACGCTGCGTCTTCCATAAGTAGGTAGATAATTATGTATTAAAAACTTATTATTATTAATTTTAATTTTATTTCTGTTATGTTAGCTTTTGTTTATTACAAAACAAAAGCTAACATCTGCCCACTGGTTTGTGTGACTGGATCGCAGACTTCTTGAGGGGGCGATCCATCCGAGTGGTTATTGATGGCTGCTCGTCCGGTCAAATGGAAATTAATGCCGGGGTCCCTCAGGGGTCGGTACTCTCGGCAACACTGTTCTTGTTGCACATAAACGACCTTCTTAAACCCGGTACCTTTGGGTATGCAGACGATAGCACTGTTGCTGAGAGATACGTGTCCGATGCACGTGCTAGTGGGTCACAGATCCAGTCTTTCCGAGAGGCTATGGTTGAACGCTTGAACTTTTCCTTGAAGGCAGTATCCGATTGGGGCGATGCCAATCTGGTCAAGTTCAATGCTGCTAAAACCCAGGCGTGTCTTTTTTCCGCCAAACGGAGCCAATTCCACCCGGCTCCATCATTCCGGGGTGTAACCGTGCCGATAACCGGCGACCTTGACATTCTTGGGGTAACGTTGTCGTCTACCTTCAATTTCGGCTCTTTCATCGAGGCTAAAGCTCAACAGGCTGCCAAAAAATTGGGGATCTTAGCCAAGGTGAGACAGTACTTCACGCCGGAACAGCTGCTCAAACTTTATCAAGCGCAAGTTCGATCGTGTATGGAATACTGCTCTCATCTTTGGGATGGGTCTGCCAAATACCAGCTTAATGCTCTGGAGTCGATTGAGAAGCGAGCCAACCCAAGAGGATCATCGGTGATGATGCACTTGTCGAATCAAAACTCCAAAGCCTTGAGCATCGACGCCGAGTTGCTGGCCTGTCGGTTTTCTATCGATTACACTTCGGGGAGTGTGCGTTGGAATTGCACAATTTAATTCCACCAAGTCCGTTCCATCATCGGACCACTAGACGTACGGCGTTGCGCCATCGGTACATGGTGGACATCCCACCCATACGTACAAAGCGTTTTGGGAACACATTCATAATGCGTACAGCTAAGGAGTGGAATTCCCTGCCGGAGTCTGCGTTCCCTGATAGCTACAACCTAGGGGTCTTTAAGTCAAGAGTGAATAGGTTACTTCTAGGCAAGCGTGCTCCATCGTCGGCCACATCATCGCTTACCATCAGGTGAGATGGTGGTCAAACGCGAGCCTATCAATATTAAAAAAAAAAAAAATGACAGAAATAACAAAAACCCAAAAATAACAACATCGACATTTACAACAGTCCGTACAGTTTTAATAAAACCCATTAGTAGATACAACAGTATTCGAAGGGCCATTAGTACAGCCTACAGCGTGACATGCACTATTGATTGTGTAACTCATTCGAATTGATTGATGAACTTATTTCGACACCAACTTTCACCGGTAGTACTAATTTGTTTGTACGTTTGTTTGTTGATTTTGCAGAAACTAATGGATCGGTTTTGATGTTTGCCGGAATTGTTGAGACTGGTTATTTAGCGGGAGTCATTGTTGTTTGGCTACCGTACTGATTGATAGATTGATGAAACAACAATGTTCTATGGTACCATATTTTGGAATAAAGTTCATTAACCCTCCTATGTAATATTCATTAACATTTTTAATTAACAAAAACAAAGAACGGAAATAAAGACAGCTATCTGGAATCGACATCTTTCGTGATACTTTACATTTTCTAGTAATGAAAAATAGTACATTGTTTATTTTTCGGGTACCTACGCAAAGATAAAAAAGGATAAAAGGTCAATGTACTTTATTCAAAATTTATCTGGCGCAAACTTTAATGAAGGATTTTAGGATTATTTAGCATTACAAAACTTTGTGCATGAATCATTTCAACATGAATTATGATGTGGCCATTATTTTGAAACTATTTATTGATTTAACCTTTTGAGTGCGTAATTAGAGACACAATAGTAAGACAATGGCGCGTGAACGCCGGCGTTCGTGCGCCATTGTCTTACTATTGTGTATCTAATTACGCTACTCCAAAAGTTAAACGAGTGTCCGCGTTGTTACAATGCGTTCCAAATAAGAATAGGATCGATTGCCATGTTGTGACGTCACGTCATACTGTCAAATCGAAGAAATATTAAGGTGAGCAAAACAAGATTTTTTTTTACATTTAATTTATTTACGAACTGCGAACGAAAAAAATTTAATCGGAATCCAGTTTTTCAATTTTGCTCATCTCTGAGTTCTTCAATTTTGCCCAATTTCTTGCGATTTGACAGTATGACGTGAAGTCACAACATGGCAATCGATCCTATTCTTATTTGGAACGCATTGTACTTGCATGTTTTTCTACATGGAGATCTATGCTTAGGAACAGCTTACTTCATGTTTCTGATTGATTCCTCGTCCAGGGCCAGGACCTCAGGGTCCTGAGATATATAAATGCTGCAGTAGCATGATGCTGATCTAGGCTGTAGGACTTAATTATCTCGAAGTCAATTTAGGTGACTCATTATAACTTCTGAAAAGATTTTAATCGAGGATGACCAAAAAATACTAAGTTTCTGGCTTTTCATTTTTGACATCGACTTCCAAATTTATTTTGCATTTTTTTTTTTAGAAGTCGGTCCAAACATTTGACAAAAAAAAATACTTTAGAACCTCCTCCTTTTTTGGAAGTCAATGAAAAATACGGAATACCTTTTCTATCATTACTTATAGAGACGAGCAAAGCCAAACGCTACACTATATCGATTCAAATTTAACTCATCATTATAATAATTAGACACCGCCATTTGTGTTGCGTTGCACTGTTTTGAGCTTCACATACATGGTGTGTCGCTGCACGAATACAAATCAAACTAACCTGATTCGATATTTGGCCAATGCACATCCAGCATTTGTGCATGTGTATAGTCTCTTTTGTGGTGGATAATTATCAAATCGCACTGGGCCCGCGCTGTGGATTACGGCCTATTCCATCTCCTAGAAAGGAGCCCTGAGTACCAGCAATAGGAACATTAAAAGGCTGTTTATGCTAATCAACAAATAATTCCTCTCACTTTGGGTGGAGTGAGAGGGAGTGTCAGATCATCTTTTTTGTTGACCATGTTATACTTACGTCATTATATTAATTATGGTGTGTCCAGGCCTGGCGAATGCGCCGCTCGCGGGCCACTCGCGAATCGCCTGCGAATGGCGCATTCGCCAGATATGGACGCACCTTTTCACTTATAATACCTTCTCATTCTCTGTAATATCTTAGCTTATGTTTACAACTCATCATGAGAGATGTACCTTACTACTTTCCGACTAGCAGGTAAAACTGACTATAATAATAAACACTTTAGCCGGGAAAAGGGATCGACTATCCGGCTACTCTATATGTATTTCTTAATAAATGTATGCCAGCCTTTCGGTATTTTACAGGCTGCATTTTGGGGAGTGTGCGCGGTAATTATATGACTTGATTCCGCCATCTCCTTTCTACCATCGGACAACCCGACGTACGGCGAGTATCCACCCTAACGTTGTTGAAACTTCAACGGTCCGGACTAAGCGTTTCGCCTCGTCGTTTATACCGCGTACATCGAAGGAGTGAAACAATTTGCCTGCTCTGGTCTTCTCGTCTAACTATAATTTAAGTGTCTTCAAGGATAGAAGTGCGCCTCACCATCAATGATTGAGTCACTGCTTACCATCAGGTGGGATCGCAGTCAAGCGCTGGTTTATATCAATTAAAAAAAATAAAATATAGGAGGAATTACTGCTCACAATATCCAAAATGAAATTGCACGTGTATGTAATGTGTAGATACACATCCTGTATAAAAGTTGTGTTAACAAGTTGAGTTAACAAAAAAGGAAACTCAACGGTACATTGTTATTGATCTTCCATTCATATATTAAAAATTTTTTTGCTCACTTTTGCAACCCAAAGAGAGAACTTGAATGAGCGTGTATTATTTTGCCACCTACACTGATCTACGGTGTAAATGAATAAGAACAACGCGGCAACATAAACTTGTTTTATTGAGTAAAAAAAAAACCTTTTTTTATTTGCATCAGTGTTTGTTATCGGACTCCTCCGAAACGGCTTGACCGATTTTTACAAATATGTATTCATACCATGTATTTAGTATTAACACACGATCTCACTTAGTCTGACGCTGACGGACCAAACTTACGCTGAGTTACGACCAAATCCATCGTACCAAGTTCGAGGGTGTTGTCAACACTATCAGACGGCATCGCACATACATTTCAAGTTTCGCACGCTCCTCAAAGAGATGCAGATGTCAGCAAACCGTAGGGGCCCACTACCAGGACAACGGGGATTTTCTAAAAAAGAAAGCCGTAGGTACAATCAAATGGGGTGAATAGAAACAAAAATTTAAAGGGTATTTTTTTTTTTGTAGCATTTAACTGTATCAATTTATTCATGAATTTATTATTATTCTAAAAAGTCGATGCTTTGTTAGAAGCCGATAATATGGTATCAAAGTGAAAAACCAAACCAAAGTTTTGTTTCTATACACCCATGCGTTTCTATTCACCCCGTTTTACGGTACTGCAGATGTTCCCTCCTAACCACAAGATCAGCTTGATTATTATAAACCAACCAATATAAAAAAACAAAACACAATGTTATCTGCCACCTTCAAAGTTCAAACCCTCAACTCTACACTAATTGGTCAGTCAGTAAGTCCGTACACATCACAGCAATTTGTACCGTCGACCAGTTATCGGCGGTACATAATCAATTGTTATAAATAACGCGCAGTAACTAATGACTTCCTACGCGTCTGTCTGTCTGTCACAACGTATCGGCCACTGTGTAGTGTGTGAGTTTGGTTATAGGATGGAAGCGGCTTTTGTTTGCCAGTAGTTCGCCCGTGTAAAATTAGAATAGTAGATTATGTGTCTAGGGGATAAAGCAGTGTCTTAAAGTCTCGGGCTGCATATTGAATTTCGAACGAAACGAAGGTTGTTAAGTTTTAATCCAGAACGCATTGAAATATCTATATCATTGACTCCCGAGCACTGCGAAGGAGTTAATATAGAAACCTGAGTGATGTGAGAAATTCAAGCCAAGTAAGACGAAGACAGCTTTATCCCCGTGTTGGATACTCTACTTTTTACATCTTCTGTGAGATAATTAAAAGATAATATACTAAAACAAATTATGTATTAGAGAAATATAGCAGCAATTTGTTCCGTCGACCAGTTATCGGCGGCACATAATCAATTGTTATAAATAACGCACGGTAATTTATAACTTTCTACGCGTCTGTCTGTCACAGCGTATGGGACTTACTCCTGGGATTTTATTTTTTTATTTTAGTTTCGTCGAAATTAATTCAGCCGTTCAAGCGAGAAGAAGTAACAAACATACACACACACACACAAACTTTCGCCTTTATAATATTAGTGTGATTATGAACTACTAGCTTCTGTCAGCGGGTTTACCCGCATAAAATCAGATTATTATAATAAGGAGTTCACAATAATAATTTAAATAAAAAACATCAACGCAAAATACAAATCTACAAAAAAAATGGATAGCAAGATCGCTCTAATTAAATGGATGAAAACATTTTTTCAACAGTTCAACTCTATAATAATAATTAATAACAATAATAAATTCTTTATTGTTGCAACACGTAAATAAATAAGTGAAACTCTGACTCCTGAGCTAGGTTGGGTGCATTACAGAAGCCAGATACACTAAAAGAGACCGCTTCTCAAATAAAAAAATATTTATTTATTACATTATAACACCTTTACAGAGTCCAAGGCGATGTTATAACTAACACTTAAGTAATATAATAATATGTACATAGGGTATTCTTAAATTAATTAGGATGTAATTTCCAGACCTTTCTCGATAATTATTTGAGCTGCTTCTAAAAATTTCGGCAGGTTTTGGCCAAATATATCCTCCGATAGTGCTATATTATTAATAATACGAAAAATAAATTGAGCCCTCTCCATACTAACCCAACAGAGCAGGACATCATTAAGCATCTTCAAAAAAAAACTCGCACAACACCACAAATTCTAAATGTGGCCACTTTTGAAAAAACGTCGCCTTGTAACGGTTAAGGATGCGCACGCGCCTCTAACTCAAACCATCGCTTTTTAACAATTAATCGTTTCCTCTAGCCACTTCCTCGGAGGAGGCAAATATACGGAGGAGGGAAATATATAAATATAGAATAGATGTAGAGGAAATGTCTGATTTCTTCTGGATGTATAAAAATGTTCGCACGTCACATTTCCTCGTTGGATTATGGGTTTGCTTTTTTTTTTCAAAATTGGAATGCTGACTTTTTATAGAAAGTTATCTTGTTTTATTTGACATTGGATGTTTTTTTTTAAAATTGATTTAAACTAGTGCTTGACTGCGATCCTATCTAATGGTAAGCAGTGATGCAATCGATGATAGTGAAGCGCACTAGTTTATTAAGAGCCTATTCACTCTAGCCTTGAAGACACGTAAATTATAATCGGACGGGATTACCGCAGCGGGCAAATTGTTCCAGTCCTTCAATGTACGCGGTATAAACGACGACGAGCCGAAACGCTTAGTCCGGACCGTAGAGGTTTCAACAACGGAAGTGACTGTATTTGTTTACTTCGTAAATGTATTAAATTCCTTATCATTTGCCGTTGATGTTATGAATTGGTAATCTCTTATATTACTTTATTCCAACTAGGTACTTATGTTGAGATCGGCAAATCTAATGGAAGTCATTGACGTACTATATACTGAAACTGCATTAAACTTTTATCATTTTTAGGGTTCCGTACCTCAAAAGAAAAAAACAGAACCCTTATAGGAACACTTTGTTGTCCGTCTGGAGAGACCCTTTATCTCGGGAACGCGTGGAGGTATCGAGTTGAAATTAAAACCATACACTCAGAGGTCTGCGGTTCCTTGAAGTTGTAAAAAAATCAAACTTCTGAGTTAAAGAAAAAAAAAAGTGAGCCTGGTTTAAAAGCTTGTCGCTTCATCTAACGCAATCCAACACGATGTTTGATGAAGAGGCAATGCGAAAAAAGAGAGATAACGCCTGAAAACTCTGTTGGCATTCGGTAATTCATTTTTTCATTCATTCAGGATTAAAACTTAGCAACTTCGTTTCGTTCAGAATTCAACATGCCACCCACGACTTAAAGACATTGTTTTATCCCTTAGTCACATAATCTTCTATTCTATTGACACTTCTGGAAAAAGCCATGAACTGAATGAAGACTGGAAGCTGACATCAATAAGATTAGAAAAAGACAAGATAGAGATCATACTAAAGGAACAGTCCAATTGCATACGGCGTTGCGCCACCGGTACATGGTAGACATCCCACCCATACGCACAAAGCGTTTTGAAAACACATTTATTATGCGAACAGCCAAGGAGTGGAATTCCTTGCCGGAGTCTGTGTTTCCTGATCGCTACAACTTAGGGGTCTTTAAGTCTAGAGTGAATAGGCTACTTCTAGGCAAGCGTGCTCCATCGTCGACCACATCATCGCTTACCATCAGGTGAGATGGTGGTCGAGCCTATCATTAATAAATAAAAAATAAATAAAATGGCTAAGAAGGCAGATGATGACAGACAGTGATGATGCCGAAAAGACGGTCTATTTGCAAAGAACCTGACAACTATAAACATAACAATCAACACAAATTGCATAACGTTACTACAATACAGTTAGTATTCGCCGCGTGTGTCCGCTATCAATCGTATCAGTATATGGCGCGACCTTGATAAGGATGTCGGTCGATGCATTGTCCAAACAACAATTGCAATATAATATATTGATAAGTAATATGACAGGTGTGTTTATAGTTGTGGTGGGAGAAATTTTTTAATGTTTGGTTTTTGGTGCTTGACTTTGCAGTTATAGATGGTTTTTTTTTCGGTGGGAAAATCATCTAATGACATCCTCCGCTCTTGGGCGGAGCGAGAGATAGTGTCAGAATTTTACTGACTAAAAACTCACTCCTGTTCCTTCGTTGCCTTTCGTACCAGGGCCGAGTCTTCCTTTTAGAAGCAGACCCTTGGCCCCAGTAGGCTTCGACCCTGCTGGGCCCCTACGATTTGTTGACATCTCCCTGAGGCACGCGTGGAACACTGCGCTCCGTCGACGACTTGGGCTCGGTCCGGACGGTCGGACGGCGATCGAGCTACCCATTGCTCGCCGTCCGCAATCCCGCGCCTATGGTGACCGGAAATCGGGATCGGAATCCCGCTGAAATCCGGCTGAGGCGCGGTGGCCATTGCCTCGTGCGTGCACGTGCGGCCTCCTTCTTTGCTAGCAGTTATGGATGGTGGACATCCAATCCATACGCACAAGACGTTTTGGGAACACATTCATTGTACAGCTAGGAAGTGGAATTTCCTGCCGGAGCTTCTGTTTCCTGATAGCTACAACCTAGGGGTATTTTAAGTCAAGAGTGAATAGGTTATTTTTAGGCAATTGTACTCCAGCCAGTAAAGGACTTTCAAAAAACAATGCAACAACATTCAAAACCTACTGTTTAAAATGACACAAATATTCATCATCACCTTCCTGCCCTTGTCACGTGTTATTTGGGGTCGGCGCAACACGTTTTTTTCTTCCATTCTGTCCTGTCACCCGTCATGCTATTACTAACTCCCTTTTCTTTATATCACTCCTCACACAATCCATCCATCTTTTCTTTGTATGTATACAACTCTTTTAGTAATGTCTATCTCATCCCTCCTCTTTACAGGACCATACCTTAAGACAAACGATTCCCCTTCAACTTTTCAGTCACTGGCGCCACACACTAATATTATAAAAAAAATGTACATAATTATTTGTGTATTAGTGTTCCAACAGAACTCTGCTTCCGCTTCCGCTTCTGCAGAAGTTCCGCAAGCTTTTTCGCATCCGTTTCCATTTCAGCTTCCGCAAAATTTATAACAGAACTCTAAACGGAAGAATGAACGGATGTGCCTCAAGTTGAAGGGTAAAATCTACAAGTCCGTGATAAGGCCTGTCATACTGTATGGATCAAAATGTTGGGCTGTGAAAAAGACGGATGAAAAAAGATTGCACGTAGCGGAGATGAGAATGTTAAGATGGATGTGTGGTGTGACGAGAATGGATAAAGTGAGAAATGAGTATATTAGGGGAAGTTTGAAAGTGGCGCCAGTGACTGAAAAGTTGAAAGGGAATCGTTTGTCTTGGTATGGTCATGAGAAGAGGAGAGATGAAACGCATGTTACTAAAAGAGTTATGAGTTTACATGTGGATGGATGGAGAGGGAGAGGGAGACCAAAGAAAAGATGGATGGATTGTGTGAAGAGTGATATGAAAGAAAAGGAAGTTAGTGATAGTATGACGAGTGACAGGGCAGAATGGAAGAAAAAAACGTGTTGCGCCGACCCCAAATAACACGGGACAAGGGCAGGAAGATATATATATAAACGGAAGAATACAGCGAGGAGCGCAGGGGTGGGGGGCGGGGGCTGTACACAAATGTGTCGCAACGATTTTCTTTATTATTATATTTTTTTGTTAAATTTGCGCATTACCGCCTCGCGACGTGATTACGATGTAAACTTTCTGTTGTTTAAAAAAAATAAAATTGTGTTTTTTCTTCATAGTATTAACGCTTCTGCTTCCGCATCCGCAAAGATTTACTTTTGACATCTGTTTCCGTTTCCGCTTCCGTTAAGACACTTCCGTTGCTTCACTAGAGTGAATGTATCTGTGTTACTTCTTCACAGTCAAATCGTTGAATGGAATCCAATATTGTCCAACGAGTAGGCCACCACCACAGGTACTTTTAATTCCGGGAGTTTAGGGGTTCCTTGCGATAATTTTCGATTAGCACGCAAGCGAAGCAGCTGGCAAAACCTAGTGAATCAAAAATCAACGTAATGATGTCTTACACATATATTCAGACTACATCGCTAAACTGTGAAGAATATTTTTGAGAGAGTTACACCACAAAATAGATAGGTACAGAAGTCAATCTAATACAAAGCGCGCTCGAGCAACGCACACATAGACACCGCTCACGGGCACGATATCTCGGCTCAATTCAGCTCAATGCGAGCTCGAGTGCTATCCGTTTGAGACACGTGTCTGTGAACTTTTTTGTAGAAAAATGGACCAACAAAAAAACCTTATTCTAACTGTTCAGTGGACGGTTGTTTAAATTCAACATTAAACAGGCTTTTTAATTTTTAGGCTACCAGTTGTTTCAGAGAGGTAAGTAGATATTTGCTTGTATTTTGATGGTTTGTTTTAACGTACCTAACACAAAACAGGCCCCGCGCCGTGAAAGAGAAGACAATTTTGTGGCCATGTTATATTTTTACAATTCGGATTAAGTAGGCGGCGGTCGCACTCGGGACATTTCGGCGCGACACGCTGACCCTAACGCGATCGCCGAGCGCAGGTACTTGTACTATTTCTTATTCTGTGGCGCAGGTATGAAAAGTGAAGTACATACATGAGATTGACTTCTGTACCTATCTATTTTGTGGTTCAGTTAAAGACTGATACTCCATCTCGCTCTACTATGAGTGAGAGGAGTCATTTAATGATTTCCCACTGAACAAAAAGAAAAAGGCCATATTTCATCCATCTTTCATTTAACATATAAATATATTCAACTACAGAATAGAAAACAGACCATTCATTACAAAACCACGTTTGTTAAATGGCCTCACAGCTCGTTAGGAACGGTGTCCAAATAAATTATAAAGAAATAAAGCAATTACAATGTTAAACAAACATGAAATTCTTTGCTGGAAAAATCAATCACCTTTATTCGTTTATATTATTTTTCTGTATGCAATTTATTGTTAATAGCTCCAATATCTCCTGTCAGTGCAGAATTGTCCGAAATATGTGGTAACCGTGGCCCAGTCGTCACAGTATAGATATATGGAAAAGTACGGAAACTACCTACAAATATTCGAAACGGCACACTCACACAAACATGCGCATCGACGAGACTCCTAAGCGTTTCTCGCGGTCCTGTCAGTAGTAGCGAATGCCGCTTAGGAGTCTCGTCGATACGTATGTTTGTGTGAGTGAGCCGTTTCGAACATTTGTAGGTAGTTTCCGTACTGTTCCATCCATATATCTAAACTGTGCAGTCGTGCTATTCTCTAAGAAAACAGCCTTGAGCGTAGCGCTGGTCGCAGCGACGAAATCCAAATACGTACATCATAGGATTATCAATTCAATGGACCTATACATTCGATTGTTGATCCAATGTACCTATTTGGATTTCGTCGCTGCGCTCAAGGCTGTTTTCTTAGGGAATAGCACTGCTGAAAGGCAAAGGGCAATTGCACAGGTGGGTTTTAGCACAAAACACTAATGTATTTTGTTGTTATAGTCAATAAAAATCTGACACTCCCTGCCGTTTTACTCATAGCGGGAGAGGTTATTTGAAGATTTCGAAATAAAAAAAACCGGGCAAGTGCGAGTCGGACTCGCGCACTGAGGGTTCCGTACAAACTTACCTATGAAAACAGTACAATTCCCGAATTGAGTTACTAAGATTTTTCCGAATCGCAAAAAAAGATTTTTGAAGTGAAACTTCTTTATCGGGGTTGGAAAAAAATTTAGTGTAACATATTTTTTCCGTTACGCGCCATCTTTTTCTTATCCCTACCACGCGTGATTCGAAGATGGCGTTGAAACGCAAAGGGCAAGTGAAGGAACAAAGGTGTGTTTTAAAAGTTACCGTGGCTGTGGAACGCAAAGGGCAACTGAAGGAACAAAGATGGGTTTTGAAAGTTACCATGGCGTTGGAACGCAAGGGGCAAGTGAAGAAACAAAGGTGTCTTTTAAAAGTTACCGTGGCTGTGGAACGCAAAGGGCAACTGAAGGAACAAAGGTGGGTTTTGAAAGTTACCATGGCGTTGGAACGCAAGGGGCAAGTGAAGAAACAAAGGTGTGTTTTAAAAGTTACCGTGGCTGTGGAACGCAAAGGGCAACTGAAGGAACAAAGGTGGGTTTTGAAAGTTACCATGGCGTTGGAACGCAAAGGGCAAGTGAAGAAACAAAGGTGTGTTTTAAAAGTTACCGTGGCTGTGGAACGCAAAGGGCAACTGAAGGAACAAAGGTGGGTTTTGAAAGTTACCATGGCGTTGAAACGCAAAGGGCAAGTGAAGGAACAAAGGTGTGTTTTAAAAGTTACCGTGGCTGTGGAACGCAAAGGGCAACTGAAGGAACAAAGGTGGGTTTTGAAAGTTACCGTGGCTGTGGAACGCAAAGGGCAAGTGAAGGAACAAAGGTGGGTTTTGAAAGTTACCATTGCGTTGGAACGCAAAGGGCAAGTGAAGGAACAAAGGTGTGTTTTAAAAGTTACCGTGGCTTTGAAACGCAAAGGGATACTGAAGGAACAAAGGTGGGTTTCAAAAGTTTTGAAATCCAGGTGGCGATTGCATCGACTTAAAGAGCTGTAAACATTGACTATAGTTGGCTAATTATTTTTTGAAAAATAACGTCATAAAGAAGTTTCACTTCTTACGAGTGTACGCTAGTACACGCACACATTTTTTTTTGTGACGTAATTACAAATTTACAGTTTTCAGATTTTTTCATGTACTTGTGCTATGAGACCTTGCTTTATCCAAGTTTCAGGATTCTAGGTCAACGGATACCCTATGATTAAATACTAATAATTTTAGTTGCAAACCCTATCTACAAAGAGCTCTTGGAGTAGACTCTAATTATTAATTAGAAGGGAAACACTATGGTAAGATTAATAGATGAGGCTACTTTTTTTTATGCTGGGGAAATTATCAAATTACTCTTCTTACTCCGGGTGGAACGACAGAGAGTGTCAGACTTTTACTGACTAAAACCCACCTATGTTCCTTCAGTTGCCTTTTTCGGTAACTCTTTTGAACAATCCCGGAGCACTATGACCTAAGTTTTTTAAGAGGGTCCTTTTCCACTTGCTTATCGTCAACATCGAGCATGGTTTAAAAGCTTGTTACTTCATCTAACGCAATCCAATGCGATGTTTGACGAAAAGGCAACGCGAATAAAGAGAGATAACGCCTGAAAACTCCGTTAGCATTCGGTAATTCCGTGATTTACTTGAATTTTTTTTTTTTTTTTTTAATTCATATAAACCAGTGCTTGACTGCGATCCCACCTGATGGTAAGCAGCGATGCAATCATTGATGGTGAGGCGCACTAGTTTATTAAGAGCCTATTCACTCTAGCCTTGAAGACACCTAAATTATAGTTGGACGGGAAGACCGCAGCAGGCAAATTGTTCCAGTCCTTCGATGTACGCGGTATAAACGACGAAGCGAAACGCTTAGTCCGGACCGTTGAAGTTTCAACAACGTAAGGGTGGATACTCGCCGTACGTCGGGTTGTCCGATGGTAGAAAGGAGATTGCGGAATCAAGTCATGCAATTCCCGCGCACACTCTCCAAAAATGCAACCTGTAAAATACCGATAGGCTGGCTACCCTGCGAATATTTTACAAAACTTGTTCCAGGAAATACGTGTTTTTTTTTAACCCTTAAAAAAATTTGAAAAAACTTGTCGAGGTCGACACGAGGTCTTTACTGGATTAGTTTTAAATTTATAAATTGATTTCAATAGAAGCCTAAATAATATCATCATTTTTCCAAAATATCTAATGAAAAATGTGTAATAACGTCATAATCGCGTAAGAGCGGTTGTATGAGTGAAAATGTATGTCGAGTTGCATCCCCTTAATTGGGACTCGGCTTACAGCCACTGGTATTGAAATAGTGTGGGCTACAGTTTACTAGTGTGAAGCTTCACTAATTGTCGTCTTATAAACCCGTCAACAATGAGGTAAACAGCCCAAATATCGGCCAGGCTTATTTTAGTTCAGTATGAGGAAGGAAGACTTACGGACGTGGATTTAGGTCAGAATCAGGGCTGGCGAGATTATGGTTCTTGATGATAGGATGCCGTTGACTTCGCTGTCTGGTTTTGTGAGTAATGGGTTTGACACGCCCTGTGTAGATCTTGGATCTTGAAAGTAGATCTTAGCTATTAAGAACTTTCCTTTAAAAGTTTTTATATTAAGAGTATTTATATCAAGAGTGAATAGGTTACTCCAAGGCAACGTTGATAACATCATCGCTTACTTACAGGTGAGATAGTAGTTAAACGCGAGTGTATCTATAGCAGAAAAAATTTCAAAATCGGTCCACAATTAACCGAGAAATCGGTGAACATACATATAAAAAAAACATACAATCAGCCGAACATAGAACCTCCTCTTTTTTGAAGTCGGTTAAAAAGGCATGTATCAAGTATCGTTATTTATTAAATCCCAATAATTTATAAGTAAAAGTATTTCTATTGATAGCCCTCAACAATATACTTATATTATACTCTATGTACAAATATTTAAAAGCCATGTTGAGAAACACGTGTAACTTAACTACCTGAAACAGCAATTTTAGTGATTAATAAGTACGAGGATAGACGAGTGAAACAACTGCTTGCTAGTAATGGTGCGTGTACACGGTACAGACTTACCTAGACAATAAAAAAAAAACTTTTATTTTCAGGCATCAAGGCCCATAGTGAGTTAGTACAGACAAATTTACTTAAATAACTATGTTAGTAGGTCTTCACAAAAACAAATACAAATACATAGACAATCACAATACATAGCCAATCAGGCGATCTAATCAGCCCCCCTAGCCAAGTCACAAACGATAAACGTAAACTCTCAGTAGTCTTTAATAGATTTTCAACTTTATGTTATTGGATATAAAGTTGAAAATCTATTGAAGATTACATAGTGTTTTCGTTCGTTCCGGTCGCTAACGCTCAGTAGTCTTTAATAGATTTTCAACTTTATGCTCTTAGGTATAAAGTTGAAAATCTATTGGAGATTACTAAGCGTTCACGTTTATCGTTTGCAACTTGGCTAGGGGGGCAGAATGGTTTATCGAGCTCCAACCAATACTTGCAGCTTGATAAATCTAACCATTGTAGGCCCATCCAGCCTGTCCTCAAATACCTTCAGGATGCCGTTGGTGGTCCCCCACACTGGAGTTATTAAGGAGGCAACTTTTGTTACACCGACGTCAGTCTGTACCACTATGTTGCATGGACAAAATTCTAAAGAAATGCACATAAATCAGTGTGGATGCACCATTATGACGGTTGAGCTATTGGCTGCTGCGCTGCCTGTCGTGGGTTCGATTCCCGCACGGGACAAGTATTTGCACGGCCTACAGATAAGTGTTCCGGGTCTGGGTGTCTTGTCGTGTAGGTATATGTTTGTGAGCGCACCCATAATACAGGAGATAAGGGCCTATTACACTACGCGATATTCAGCACACGATATTCAGACTGTCTTATTTTTTGTTCCGAGTAAGACCGGTCTAACTCTTATTACACTACGCGATATGTCGAATCATAGACTAAAAGTGTCTGAATATCGAATGGTGTAATAGGCCCTTTATTCGCATTGACGATTATTGACTGTCGTTCTGAATAGTGCGTAGACATACGCACACACCCCTCAAGCGCAAATTGTAAATACGTCTGTATAACTTGAATGACCTTGAAAAACGCTTAATTGTCGATTTGTACATACGTTTGTACGAATTTTTTTTTTGCTGAAAATTTTGGTCTCTATTTCTTTTTTTTTCCTAGAAAAATCCAGTTTTTTTTTTGTGATTGACCTAAAAATGCACATTTACGTAGTAATAATAATACCCCGAGGTGCACGAAGGGTTAAAAGTAATCTCGTCCATCTAAGTACTTCAAGTAAGTCATAAAAAAACTTCACGTGGGATGGACGAACGCCTTCGTCTATCCCACGTGAAGTTTTTTAGCAACTTCTTAACCCTCTTTTCCCCCCTGGTGATTCGTACAAAAACGTCCTCCCTCTACCTAAAATCACGTTTATTTTTACAAGCTTTTATTTAGTATCACCTGTCTGTATGTCTGAATGTTTGTATGTCTGTAATCAAATTAAATTTGATCCACTTCCGGTTACCGATTGAGCTAAAATTTTGCATGCATGTGTAAATCAGATGACAATGCAAAATTATTATAACATGAGCTGATCTGATGATGGAACCGAAAGGTGGCCATAGGAACTCCGATAACCCTATCGTGTTTGAGCTTTTTGGAATGGTCTTGAGGAGTATTAATTATATAGGTATGTCGTGGATTGATGGCGCAAGGGTGCGACCACGGAATATGTACTCTATATTCCGTGGGTGCGACGGACAGCGCCATCTAACAATTAGTTTCGTAAACTAATAATATCGTCACCGGAAACGCAAGCGGCACGCTATGACGCTACCGCTTGGACACGATCGTCGGTAGAGGGGATGCAGCGAGGACTGGAGGGAAGCCCGAGTGGTGCGGCATTCTACCTCGGACAGCCTCGGCATACGCTTAGTACCAACGCACGTGTTTGTTTCCTTTTGTAAAACCGTTATCGAAATAAAATTATTCTGATTCAAATTATCTTTCGTTCGAGTACCCAAGTCAGTGCCCACACTTACCAAGAACTATGTCGGATTGTGATGAAGACCCGATGTTTCGCATCTCGGCCACCCTTGATGCGACAGGTATATACCGCGCTATAAAAGCTTGCTATGAAAAAATGATTTTCATTGAAAACTTTTTTAGTACAAATTAAAAAATTATCTTAGTATTTATTTTTAGCCGGGAAATCATTTCTTGACAATGGCGAGTCAAGAGATAAAGCGCGTAAGGATTTTTTTTGTCGAAAAAAAAAACTCTCGCCATTACACCTCCTTGTGAGTGGAATTCCTTGCCGGAATCTGTGTTTCCTGATGGCTACAACCCGGGAATCTTTAAGTCAAGAGTGAATAGGTTACTTCTAGGTAAGCGCGCTCTATCGTCGACCGCATCGTCGCTTTCCATCAGGTGAGATAGCGGTCAAGCGCGAACCTATCAAGAATTAAAAAAAAAGTCAATCATTTTATGCACCTTATGCGACCTTTATCTCGATATTTTTTAAACACACTGTGTACACGTTTTAATTTAACGTTCCATTCATTCAATACCTCAATAAATTCTTATAACAAGACGATTAAGCAAAAAAAACAAAAGACTACGACAGTTCCACAGACCACTGTAACGCATCAGCGGGCATTGCTAAAAATGGTTTTCAATATGGCCACGAATCCGCGATTATTATTGATAGGCCCGCGTTTGACCACTATCTCACCTAATGGTAAATGATGATGTGGTCGACGGTGGCGCACGCTTGCCTAGAAGTAACCTATTCAATCTTTACTTGAAGATCCCTAGGTTGTAGCTAGGAAGTATAGACTCTTACTCTGACTCTCTATTGTATAGATTTGTTATAATGTTATATTTTTTAAATTATGTGCCATGTTTGTCGTAAATAAACTTTTTTTCTTTCTTTCTTTCTTAAAGGTTGTACCTATCAGGATATACAAACTCTGGCAGGGAATTCCACTCCTTAGCTGTACGCACAATGAATGTGTTCCCAAAACGGTTTTGTGCGTATGAGTCGGATGTACCATATATCGGTGGCGAAACGCCGTACGTCTATAGCGGTCTAATGATGGAATGGACTTGGCCGAATTAAATTGTGCAATTCGAATGCAGCGTGCAAGTTTTTCAGGGAATTCCGCTCCTTAGCTGTACGCACAATGCACGTGTTTCCAAAATGTTTTGTGCGTATGGGTAGGATGTCTAACATGTAAGTAAATTGATTTACATTGCGAGACACGAACGACCTATTAACCACATTATACCTGGGTAGCCTGCAATGTATTCAATTTGCCTACAGGGGAAAAGACAAAAACAAAGCAGGCAAGGCAGCCATTTTAAAAATCAAGCGTGTAAATGAGTACCACCGTAGTATAAGTTACTTATAGAAATTGATAGCCGGAGACAGTGGTGTACTTGACTGAGTTTTTTTTTTTCTCTGTAAATTATAAGACACGAAAAATATATATTCTGGTTAATCAATCAATTCAGCCAATCGACGTCCACTATTGGACAGAGGCCTCCAAGTGTTACCACAACAAACCGTCCTTTGCGTCTCGCATAGACCTATCGGATTCCCGCGACGTCACCTTACATAATTATGTGCACTTCAAATAAACTGCAAGTAAATATCTTTTTTTTTGTGTGTATTAGTAAGTACCAGTATGAAATAAACCATCGATATAAATTATGGCGTCTTTATAGTCGACTCCGTGATCTGTGTAAGATTATTATAATGGCTTGTTGTAACTTGTCTTATATTTGGGTCAGTGATGCTCTCATCTTGAGGACGAGCTTTTTTTCGACGCAGAAATGCAGTTTTAACGGTGTTGTATGAAATAATTGAATAATGTAAGGATGAAAAGTTGATATTTCTGTCTGTGTGTGGCAGTTTCTGGTTATTGTTTGTTGTATTCTAGATTTAGAACCCTGATTACTACGTTGACTACATAGATTTTTTTAATCTAAGCTGGGTATATACAGTCCGCTTTTCTTTTTTTTTGAGGTGGGAGTGGGTGGGCTTATCAGTGGTTGATAAACATTAAAATATACTGTAACAAAATGCATATAATCTGAAAAGAAGAGGGAAGGCATTGCGTAGCAGTAGAACAGTTATAGGTTGTTAAAAATAATCTGCCATAAAGGACTTGGCAATGAACAATGCATTGAATAGCATAGCATAATTATAATCAGGTTTGTAATGTTCCCACTGCTGGGACTCAGGCCTTCTCGCTAGGAGAAAGAATGGGCCGTAATCCACCACGCGGGTTGGTGGATTTCACATGTCATAAAACTTTTTGTTTTACGACCTCCTGTCCCTCATCCTTTGAGAGCAGTAATGATAAAGAAAATTACACAAAATAAAGCGCCTACCAGGGTTTGAACTCAGAACGTACGCCTCGTTAGTCGATGACGCTACCGCTGTGCTACCACTGTTTAATAAACATTGGTTATCTTTTTATTTTACTATATTAGCTTTTGCCTGTGTTACTCAGTGATAATGTAGCTTTCTACTGGTGAAAGAATTTTGAAAATCGGTCCAGTAGTTTTTGAGTTATATCGTAACATACAAACAAACAAACAAAAAATCAAATATTTCCTCTTTATAATATTAGTTTAGATTATAAAATGTTATATAGAAAAATCAAGCAGAGACCGTCTAAAACAATCACAACCTAAATAAAATAGCATCAACGGTGAAGTATACATTTATACTTCGGACCATATACGGTTACCATTTATCTCAGGATTTGTCTTGAGATTTCAGGATTTTTGACCTCTTCTCAGGATTGCGGCTGGATTTTGCAAATTTCATGAAATCTCAGGATTATTAGAATTTACAACAAAATACCAATTACTTGATAAAAAGTTAATTAAACTTCCTTTTTCAAAGAGAGGGGGCAGCGGCACCCCCTCTACAACAATCCTCAGAGTATAAAACCGATAATATTATGGTTTTTCGGAAATACTCAAACTGTTAAAAATCTGAGCATTTTTCAATGGAAATCAGGCCTTTTGATTTTTCCATCTAGTAAGTCTAGGACCATAGATATAAATAAGAAAGGAGTTTTTTATATTTCTATGTCTCAGACATAGGTTTTTTTAAATGTGTAAAATCCTCCAATTGCTCCTTTCGCTCTAGGGTGGAGTGAGACAGCGTGGCAAACTTTTACTGACTCAAACTCTCCTGTGTCCTTCAGTTGCCATTGGCATTCTACGAGCACGGTTTCCCTTCCAGAAATTCCCCGTGGCCCTAGCGGGCATCGACCTTGCTGGGAACAGCGGACCGTAGAAGCCCAGCAGGCTTCTATGTTTTTGCTGACATCTCTTTGAGGCATGCGTTGAACAAACACGATGCGCCGTCGACGACTCAGCAAAGCCCTAGCCAAGTTGAATCGTTAACGCTAGTCGAAAACTAATCAAATGTATGGGAATGACATCATCTCAACGTTAAGTCACGTGGTCAGACCAAACGAATAGAAAATTCGTAGTTAAGTTCACATCGTTCAAAATGATAGAATGAATTGTTATAGTTTCTACAATATTCAACGCTACAACCTTTGTTATTGTAGAACGACATTGCAGAACGAGCGGCCGACTCAGGCGCGTCAACATGGCTACCAACTTATCGTTTTCTACAATTGCTGACACCGAGGTGTTACCGATTGGAGAACGGAATTCGACACGAAACGGTTGTAACTTGGTTAGGGAAGCAGGCTCGGTCCTTACCGGACTGCCCCCCTAGCCAAGTTGCAAACGATAAACGTGAACGCTTAGTAATCTCCGATAGATTTTCAACTTTATGCCTAAGAGCATAAAGTTGAAAATCTATTAAAGAACGAACGAAAACACTATGTAATCTTCAATAGATTTTCAACTTTATATCCAATAACATAAAGTTGAAAATCTATTAAAGACTACTAAGCGTTCACGTTTATCGTTTGCAACTTGGCTAGGGGGGCTGGTAAGTAGACGGCGAGCTACCCATTGATCATCGTCCGCAAACCTGCGCCTACGGTGAACGGATTCAGTTATAATTTTATTACTCGAATTTCTTGTTGTGATAATGACTAATTGTTTTAGTTTTCTGCAAATACTTACATTGATGATTTTTTTTTTTATATACTTGTACATCGAACTATCGGGCGGATTTCCTTTGATAGCTTATCATAGGAAATCCGCTACCTGTTTTTTTTTCAGCTACTTTTTTAATCTTTATTTATTTTTTGTTCGTGTGATGAGCACGATCATTTGTTGTGTGTCTGGGTGTAATTTATCTATAATATGTATGTATTTAGAAATATGTATGTTTATCAGTTGTCTATTAAACTCGTAACACTAGCTTTACTTAGGTTGGGACTAGACGGCGTTGTGATAGTAGTGGAATATTATTATTATTACCTATCTATTACCTAAGTATTATTTTATTCTTTAACATTTTCCGAGGAGCTCGTGGCTATAATAGTAACAGCCACACGTGTCAATTTCCAAGGTTAAGCAATGCTAACCAAGGTCAATTTGAGGATGGGTGACCGTCTTAACATACCGAGACTCTGCCTCGGAAAGCAAGTTAAGCCGTTGGTCCCGGCTGTCATTTGTAGATCTTTGACAGTCGTTACGGATACTCAGAAGCTAGGAGATCTGACACCAGTCTTGCCTGGTAGTGTGAAAGTGAAACCCGGGGCCCCGGGACGAAGGCAAAGAAGGAACAGGAGTGGGTTTTTAGTCAGTAAAAGTCTGACACTATCTCCCGCTCCGCCCAAGAGCGGCATTTGTCATTAGATGATTTTCCCTCCTAAAAAAAAAACACCAGTCTTGCCAATGGTAGCGTATTATCCAATTACTGGGTTGTGAAGGTCCATTGGGTCGCTCCATGTAATATACTGGTATTCAGCTGCATCTAGTTTAACTGGAACCACCTTTAGCAGTTGAGAAAGGGGTAGGCAGATTGATTACCTTATTATCTCCCCGATCTCCTCAACTCCTCGACTGATTATAATTTAGGTGTCTAGGCACTTAATAAACTAGTGCGCCTCACCATCAATGATTGCATCACTGCTTACTATCAGGTGGGTTCCCAGTCAAGCACTAGTTTATATCAATAAAAAAAAACTTTGCAAATGCGAGTCGGACTCGCGCTCTGAGGGTTCCATATAAACTCACCTATGAAAATAGTTACGGCTACCGCGGCTACGGCGGTTAGTTACGGCTGCCGTGCTATTCTGTAAATGGTAAATTATTTCGAAAATCATTTCACAAATCATCTCGAATGTCACACTCAGCGAATTGTATTTCAGAATACCAAATCCTATAGACAAATTTGTAGACAAACGTCAAAATACTCAACCGTTTTCGTTCCTCTCGCTTTGATCATCACTCGGTGGCGCCAGTGTCAAATTCACTCCATTTCAGAATACGAAACTTTGATTTCACTGCGGATTCAGAAGTGATTTCGCAAATAAACTTTTCAGAATAGCAATGCAGTTCTCGTATCTCTCGAAGATTTTTCCGAATCGCAAAAAAAGTTTTTTTTTTGTGACGTAACAACAAAATTACTGTTTCAGATTTATTTTATTATTCCTATACCTATGCTATAAAGCCTTGCTTTATGCCAAATTTCAGGATTCTGGTTCAACGGGAATTACCCGATGAATTTTGATTCCCTTGAGCTTGTCGAAATATACGTTTTTTGCGACATAAAAAGCCGTTTATTTTTTTTTTCGTTAAATAAGAAGTTTGATTTTTTCACAGCATCAAGGGACCGCAGACCTGAGTATATGGTTTTAATTTTAACTTGATACCTCTACGTGTTCCCGAGATAAAGGGTCTTGACAGACAGACAGACAGGCATACAGACAGACGGACAACAAAGTGATCTTATAAGGGCTCCATTTTTTCCTTTTGAGGTACGAAACCCCGAAAAACTATGTACTTATTTTAAATTCGGATGACTTTTAAAATAAAAAACTTTCATACAAACCTAAACCTGACAATTACGAACAAAACAAAAAATAAATCAGTCAAATTGGTCTAGCAAAATATTTTTAAAACTGGTTCAGTAGTTTCAAAGATTACCCCCTACATACAAACTTACAAATACGTCTTTATAAAGTTACTAGCGACACGGCCTAACTTCGCACGGGTGATTTACGGCTTTCCACTATCCATGTATTACACACACTTACACGTTCCTCATAAAACGCTTTACGCAGTTTCAGCCCTAAGGAAGACACGCCATCTCCTTCTTGGTCTGCCGCGACACCATCGTGCGATTTCAGCACCTTTAACCAAGTTGATAATCTGCAATCGTTAACGCTAGTCGAAATGTATGGGAATGACATCATCTCAACGTTAAGTCACGTGGTCAGAACAAACGAATAGAAAATTCGTGGCCAAGTTCACATCGCTGAGAATGATAGAATGAATTGTTATCGTTTCTACAATGTTCAACGCTACATCCTTTGTTATTGTAGAACGAGCGGCCGACTCAGGCGCGTCAACATGGCTACAAACTTATCGTTTTCTACAATTGCTGACACCGAGTCGTTACCGATTGGAGAGCGGAATTCGACACGAACCGGTTGTAACTTGGCTAGGGGGGCAGGACACCAGTTTTGTGTTTTAAAGGCCTACCACTCTATCAGCATGCTGCAGAAATGTCCAGCTTTTGTCAGTCAGTGATACAGTAACATTCTACTATTTATTACTCCGGGCAGAGGGCAAATGGTCGCCCAGTTGTAACGACCCAGACTTACGAGTTGTATTATAGGTCGTGGGTTGAAACCCAGCCAGGTGCATTACTTTGTGTAATGTATTTCATCACTAATGCTCTTAAAACGGTCAAGGAAAACATCGTGTCGAACCAGCATGTGACTGTACGAGAACTAAAAATTCGAAGACATGTGACATCCACCAACCAGCACTGGGCCCGCGTGAGGGATTACGGCCCGTAGAGAGGAGGCCTGAGTCCCAGCAGTGGGAACATTAAACGGCTGTTTATGCTTATATGCTGCTGGCTGAAAATGCAAAGCGATCAGTATTAACTGAAATAAGAGCTCTTCAATTCTGGGAAGGCAATTGCAATCTATTAAGACGATTACATGCCAAATGGCAATTGATTGCGATGTTCAATCATTATAGCTATTTTAGTTTGTTTGTCAAGACGTATATCAGGTTGGTAGACTTCTTTTGAATTTGTAAAATAAAGAACGGAAAATGGCGCAAACCAACTGCCATTTCCAACAAGATTTTTTTTATTATTAATATAATCTGGCCAAACCCCATTTGACCAGATTGTATTTACAGCGGCCAACCTAAGTCCGCACTTCATTTATTTGTATAATTCAATAAAAACACTTAACTAATTAAAACTGTATATACCTACACTAAAGGCAAAAACTACTAGCAAAAATATGGCAACATAAAACTCCTCCGCATCGCTGTCGATTGAAAGTGTGCCCAATAGGCTGACGGCTTTGCCACGTTGGCAATGCTTAGTCAGTTAAGAACATTCCTGATTGGCCACTGCAGTTCGCATCCAGGGGGAGATGTTCTACGATGTCTCAAGTTCAAAGCTAACCACAATCAACAAGACAACAAGACAAGACAAGACAAGTTTTAATGAATAATAAATGAATCAAACGAATACATCACACTAATATTTTAAAGACGAAAGTTTGTGAGTGTGTGTATTTTTGTTACTTTTCACGCTTCAATGGCTGAACGGATTTCTATGAAACTTGGTACACGGATAGACCATATCCTGGAACAGCACATAGAATACTTTTTATCACGGGAGTATGTTCCCTAGTTGAAATAATTTTCTATTATCAAGCGGGCGAAGCCGTTGACAGCAGCTAGTAATATTATAATGGCGAAAGTATTTTTAGTATTATAATCAGTGACGGATTAATACTACTTGATGCCCTAAGCAATCTACGCCTGTGGGCCCCCCTATCCGTATGTCAACTGGAATCGGACTTTAAACCTTTACCGCCTAAAAACATTACTTTTTTGTAAAATAAGGTGATGAGATGTAACGTACCTTAGAAGTGGAGTAGGTGCGACAACAATAAAAACCAAAGCATAATTTATTTGTTAGGGGTTAAAGTATGAAATTACCGATTTGTACTGAAAAATTGAAATTCGTTTTTTTTTTTCATTTAACTATTCTGTGATTTAACATACTTATTTATTTAATCAAAATAATTACCATTATTTCGATACATTGCTGTCATCTAATAGGAAGGTCATTTATGCCTTTGCGATAGAACTCTGGTGATCTAGATTCGACAAACTGTGTGAAAGCAATTTTCAAATTAGTCCTAGAAACTTTTTTTGGTGACATGAGAGTGAGACGTTCACGTGATGCCCTAAGGACGGACTTTTTTTGTGCTTCTTCTGGTGCCCCCCCAGACGTGATGCCCTAGGCAATCGCTTAATTTGATTAAGGGTTAATCCGTCACTGATTATAATTAAGTTTTTTTTGCTACTTTTGCTTTTTCTGTTTCTGCTTTTAAGCGCCCCTGTTTTTAATTGGTTTAGAAAAAAAAAAATAGGGCTACGGATAGAGCCCTATTTTTTTTTTACCCCTAATAACTTTGCTGTTTATGAATATTATTTATTGAGACTCTACTTAAATATTAACAAGACCTTTTCTAGTGGGCCCTTTGAGTATTCGCACAGTATTCGTACTAGTTGAGAATTAGTGGTGTGTAATATATGTATATACATATATATTTTTTACATTAAGTGATATAACTGTCATGCATGCAGCTTTTATCCTAGATAAAGCTGCATGCATGACAGTTTTAAAGTCTATTCTATATGGTAATCTGTGAACAGCGCTGTGGGCTACATTATTATTTAAGATATTTATGTTATCATGTTTTTAATATCGCATAATGTAGCTGTTTGTTGTTCCTAATCAATAAAATAAAAATAAAGTTTATACGTAAGTGTGTGTGTGTTGTTTGTTACTCCTTTGCACTCAAACGGCTGAACGTATAAAAATAAAATTTGGCAAACGGCTTGATCATATTCTGGGTACTTTTTATCATGGGAATAAATCCTTTGATCCTTTAAGATAATTTTCTACTTTTGCACGGGCAGAGCCGTTAGCAGAAGCTATGTATAGTTCTTAATAAACTGTCAATTAATTGGCCTTCTGGACCATCATCGTCGCCCATAATTGATTAACATAATATAAATCCGATTATAAGTCATGCCATGTCTTCGTTTCATCACTTATTCTCTTGCCTATATATTTATATTTTGTATGTATGTATATGTGTATCTATTTTAGTATTAAGTATCAATATTTTTTTTTTACTTTTATATTTGCACCATGTGCAACCCCATTTTGTGTCCAGGCAATCTCTATCTATTCTGGGTTGCCTGGAAGAAATCGCCGAGTGCGATAAGGCCGCCAATTGTATGTTTTTTTAGTATTATTATTTCAATTTTTTAATTTGTAATCTTGGTACTTATGCAATAAAGTATATATAAATAAATAAATAAGTGAACAAGTGAACCCCGGGGTCCTGGAACGAAGGCAAAGAAGGAACAGGAGTGGGTTTTAATCAGTAATAGTCTGATACGCCCTCCCGCTCAGCCCAAGGGCAAGAGATGTCATTAGATGATTTCCCACCTAAAATAAAACCGATTATTCAACTATTATATCTATGCAATGAATTTTATTGAGTTAGAAGCCATGAAGGCAAACCAAAATAAAACCAAATTATTATTTTTTTTATTCTTGAAAAAGATAAACGTACTTACACTGCAGTGTGTCTACATATTTGAGACTGCAGTGTTTGTAAGAAATAATATTGAATGTATAACTACTACACACGTATACGACGTAAAGACAAATTGCGTACAGTATCTAGTAAGACTCATCTTATGCATGAAAGTATCTTTTGTATGGCCACACGCATCTTTAGTAATATTCCTGGGCCTATCAGAATAATTACGGAAATGAAAAAAATAAGTGTGGCACTCGGGGACTGCCGCGGTAAAGCTATTGCATAGCATTTTGTATCAACTTATGCAATTATAATCATTTATTTATTTTATTTATGCAGTATTTCTTTTTCTTTGATATTAATTCAAGTTACACTTTTTGAGCGTGGTGACCGATAAGAAAACAAATTTTTTTCTTTCTTGTTTACTTCATAAATTGCTACAAGTATGTTCAGTTGTTATCATAGAACATTACTATAATCTATTATAATACAAAAAGACTATTTTGTTTGACCGAGATTTGAACTCGAGGCACGATGATAACATAGGTAGAACGCTGTACCAATGCGCCACACAGGTCGTTAACGACTTTTCTAAAATAGGTGTTCGGTCTCTGTCGGCCACACCTCCGTGCCCGTCGGAGTGGGGAGCGTGAGGTTTTTTTCGTTACGGAATTTCTGGATTCGGTCCCCGCGCTCAAGGCCCTCGATAGAAGCTATGCAATAGCTTAAAAATTTAAGAAGAGTCTCCATGATCTGTTAGTAGACAAATGCTACTATTCTATAAAAGACTTCTTTTTGGGCAAATCACTGCTCCAATATAGCCCCCCTAAGTCATGATGTGTTCAGCCTACTGATGTGTACCTACCTACTTTAATTCGTTTCTTTTATTCTATCTTTTTATTTTTATGTGAATTATTAATAATTTGTAAAAATTTTGTACCTATATTCCTGTATATGACTATTGTATGCCCCAAGGGCAGGACGTAGCTGATCTATTTAATTATTTAAGATCTGTATTATGTACAAACCTATGATCCACAATAAAGATATTGAATTGAAATAAAGCCTTTCTTGGAAAACATTAAAAAGAAAATGTTAGGAAGATTTACAAAAATGAAAAAAAAAACCGAAGTATGCAAGTCAATGTTCTAACCCGATGTCCTGAAATGCAATCCGTTCGGAAACTCAATACAATTCGAACGAGCGCTCGTTTGAAACTCAATAGACGAAGGTATAAACAACGACCTGTCTGGTCCAGCAGCACGAATATACAACGTGAACTTGACTGTTATCGAAATAGACTAGTTTTTGAAGCAGTTTTGTTCACATTTCTTTTATTAGGTGGAAAATCATCGAATTAATCCTCCCATTCTGGGTAGAGCGAGAGAAAAACAGACTTTTACTGACTTGAAACCCCCTTGTCTTACGTCAGTTGCCCTTTGCGTTGAGTGGCGCTAACTTTTTCCAGGAATCTCTCAGATCTGACAGGGACTTTGTTCACGTTTATTTAAAAAAAAATAACATTGATCAATGCCTTGTTAAAGTTTTATTATTTGTTTATTACAGCATGGAGGATTTACAGCTTATAATAAAAAAAAAACTATTACTAACAAAAAGAATCATAGACAAGCAGTAAACATCACGTGCCGTTTACGACATGTCTTAAGTATTAGGTACTTACTCCAATTAATTCAAAATTCGAATAAAGAGTTGTATGGACTTAAAAATTTCTTCAGGATATTAGGCTCTATGTTGTCTGTAACACAATTAAGAAAGACATGGAACTGCTTATAAATGACGCTTATAGTAATAATAATAATAATATGATTTATTTTGCCAGAAAACACGTGCTTTACATTTCCTTTACATACTACTTATGCCTAGATATACAAATACATATTATATTAAAAATACACAAAGGAAACAAAGAATTACTGTTGAACTCCACACTAGGTCGAGCCTGTCTCGTGGAGTCCGAGAGTGAGGTTACCAAAAGAACGCGTAATGAGGTATACTGTTTGACTATCATTGTTGCAAACAATAATAGCCATTGTTGTTACACTAAAGACTAATTGTAATTTAATAAGAAAAAAAAAGAAAAATACATAGCAAGCATAAAAAAAAGGTAACGGAATAAGGAATGTAACAAACATGATGCGCAAAGTACACTAGGTTGGGCATAAGTGTAAGTGTAGGTATGTATGTATAGTGCGCCTCACCATCAATGATTGCATCACTGCTTACCATGCCTACAGGGGCCAAGGGTCTGATTGCCTACTGGGGCCAAGGGTCTGATTCTGAAAGGAAGACTCGGCCCTGGTACGAATGGCAACGAAGGTTTTTAGTCAGTAAAAGTCTGACACTATCTCGCGCTCCGCCCAAGTACGGGGGATGGCATAATATGATTTTCCCACCGAAAAAAAAAAACTGCTTACCATCAATCAGGTGGGATCGCAGTCAAGCACTGGTTTATATTTATACCGATTAAAAAAAAACATAGGTTGGTATTTTTAATTTATTATTATTAGTCTTCCTAATAGACAACTATATCCTAAAATAATAGGTGATTTTACCAAAAGACGTCCACTGCTGGACATAGACCTCCCTAAGGCCCGTGCCTCACTGGGACGCCATGGCGACGCTGCCAGTTCGCGCAACCAAGAACATGCGTGCAGTTCTATGGTGTGTACCTCACCTGGCGACTGTTGGTCACGCAGCCAATCCATACATTTTTTTGGTGTCTTGACCTGGCTACGCCGCCATGGCGTCCCAGTGAGGCACAGCTCTAAGTGTCATCACGACAACCGGTCCTGTGCGCCTCTCACCCATTGGATTCCCACGACCCTCACCAGGTCATCAATCCACCTTGTGGGAGGCTTTCCAAACGCTGCGTCTTCCGGTGTAGGTACGGCCGCTACTCCAGCCCCCCTAGCCAAGTTACAACCGTTTCGTTTCGATTCTCTTTTCGTCGATCGCCTCGAGTAGGCCACGCCTCCGATTCCTTTGTTCTGACGTCATCTCAACGCTCAGTCACGTGGTCAGAACAAAGGAATAGGAGGCGTGGCCGACTTGAGGCGATCAACGAAAAGAGAATCGAAACGAAACTGTGGTAACATGGCTAGGGGGGCAGAACCTTTCGACCCCACTGACCATCTGTTCTGAGAGCAGTGTACCTTGCCCACGGCCATTAAAATTTGGCGATTCTTGAAATAGTAGGTGGTACGTATTATCTTTACAGCGAAATATCGTAGAAAATACGGATGAGCTGTCTTTTGATATCTAGATTTTCATTTGCGATAAGGTTTTCATTTTGGGTGACAGTTTGTATTTGTAGTATCTAACTTTAAAAAAAAAACATAATGTATCTATTTATGTGCAAATGACTAAACACATAAAATAGGATGTAGATAGCAGTAATAAATCCCTTTTCTGATTAGATTATGTTTCAGTACAGTTGTATTTTTCAAGGAGACTTGGCGGTTATTACATAACATTCATTGTTCTCAACACCTTCTAAGATTCAAAACTATGTTCCATTCAAAAAGCCCAATGTACGACAAAATGCGTTTCACGTTGTCCTTATCCCACAAGACCGGTATCATTCATTGACATTTCCAATCATACCGTCATCAGATGACAATGACACCAATCATAAATCACAAACAGACAACAATGCACTATAAATGTGATTTTATTAAAATGTCCGGTTGTAAAAACTGTTCCCCTGTCCAAAAAATGTAAAAACATTACTCGCTATTGTCATAGATTTTAGTATTCAATCGATATGCCCTTACTACCGGCTGGAAAGATCTTCATCCCGATAAAAATATTCCTGGCTGCAAAATTAAAAATAAAACCATATAGAATTTTTTTTCCGTTCTTACTTTTTGACGGATATGCAAATTTAAATTCGGACGTTCGGTTGTTAGGATTCCTTACCCAAAGAGTAAAACAGGACCCTGTTCCTAAGACTCCGCTCTACGTCCGTCTGTCTGTCCGTCTGTCACCAGACTGTATCTCATGAACCGTAATAGTTGGACAGTTGAAGTTTTCACAGATGATATATTTCTGTTTCCGCTGTAACTAAAAAACAGAATAAAATAAATATTTAAGGGTAATATATAAAAATAACATTTACATCGTCCCATAAAACAAACGTTTTTTTTTGCAGTTTTTTGCTACTGACGGTACGGAACCCTTAGTGCGCGAGTCCGACTCGCACTTGGCTGGGTTTTTTCCGCGTAAACTTTTTGGCGGATATGCAAATTGAAATTCGGACGTTCGAAATTTTTGAACAATATCTTTCTTCTGCGTCTGTATTTTTTTTATTTCCTTTAGGCATCCTGACCATAAGTATTTTCATTGTTAGCTCAAATATTTTATTGAAAAAACAATCCCGTGGGAAATTGGTAATTACGGATACGAATTTTATCATGAAATATGGTGTTATATGGATTCCATTTGAATGCTTTGCATACAAATATATACTTCTATATTTGAATTAACACTATAGAATAGTTATTTACATAGTTTTGTTTTCCACTGACCTTTTTTTAAGGTGGTAAATCATCCAATGATTTCTCTCGCTCTGGGACGGAGTGAGAGGGCGTGTCAGACTTTTACTGACTAAAACCGCACCTATGTTCCTTCTTTGCCTTACGTTCCAGGACCCCGGGTTTCCCTTCGGAAGTCAACCCCTAGCCCCAGTACACTTCAGCTCTCCTAGGCCCCTACGGTTTTGCTGACATCTCTTTGAGGCGAGCGTGGAACATTACACGTCATCGACAAATCGAGTTCGGTCCGGACGGTTACTGGACGGCCGGACGGCGAGCTACCCATTGCTCGTCGTCCGCAAGCGAACGCCTGGAAATCAGGGTCGGGGTCCCGGTGGTCACTAACCTACGATACAATCATCAATTCGAAAGGAATCCTCATCATTTTACAAAATAAACAACCACAAGATACATAGTGAGAAACGCCACATAATGCAGCACGATTATTTATGGCTACCTACTCGTATATTTAAAACTAACATTATATTTTCATTGTCACCAATAAATTATGAAAGTTTTGATTACATGTCAAAACACCACAATTAATTCTAGAATCTCTATCTATCGCAAATTTCGCTCCTGGCAACTCCCATATTTTTGCAAGATGAACACGCGACCAATATTTTATTACAAGAGAAATAAATAAAGGTAAGCCGTCTTCTACAACTGTGGAGATCTACATAGAAGATTTCTCAGGTTATCTTAAATAGAAACTGCGTATAAAATCGTCGAGGTGACACTAACGACTTTGAGGAAAAATATTATTTGTCAGCTTGCAACACTGGACATAAAAACTAATGGGGCGTTATATCCGAACGAGACCACTATCGATGCATAAAACTACAAGCTAGTGTTGCCATGCTTAGCGTTTTTATGGGAATTCCCGATTTAAGAATAGATCATGATGTGATAAAAGGTGATGCGATGATGATTCGATCTTCTTGTGTTGGAACCACTGATAATTAAACAGTAAAAGTGAAGCGTGATTTTTACTTGTTAGGTTAGCTTGAAATAATTCATTTACTACATGAATCGCTTGCTAACTACCGCTCAAAGTGAAAAAGTGTTAAGTTATTCTCTTTTCTTTCTTTCTAGGGTTCCATACCTCAAAAGGAAAAAACGGAACCCTTATAGGATCACTTTGTTGTCCGTCCGTCTGTCTGTCTGTCTGTCAAGACCTTCTTTTTTCCTATACTTGTGCTATGAGACTTTGCTTCATGCCAAATTTCAGGATTCTAGGTCGACGGGAAGTACCCTAAGAATTTTGATTCCCTTGAGAGTGTCGAAATATACGTTTTTTGCGACATAAACGGCCTTATCTTTTTTTTCGTTTACTCAGAAGCTTGATTTTTTCACAGCTTCAAGGAACCACAGATTTGAGTATATGGCTTTAATTTTAACTCGATACCTCCACGCGTTCTCAAAATAAAGGGTCTTGACAGACAAACAAATAGACAGACCGACATACGGACGACAAAGTGATCCTATAAGGGTTCCGTTTTTTTCCTTGTAAGCTACGGAACCCTATACGGAATTTCTGATTTCTGACAGTCACCAAGATCACAAAAATAAAATAAAATGTTACAGTCAATAAAAACAATAACATGTTCTGCCTCACAGAACAGATTGCTTCTAACATTTCCTGGTCCAATCCTATCTTCGACCGTGAATGTTGGTGCCCCTACTATTCCTCGCGGAACCAAACTGGGTGATAGTTAATTCTAGACACTTTATTACTGAACATTTTTTCCCTTTCAGAATAAACGCGGCGCCTGGGATTTTAGTAAGTATTTCACTTAATTAAAATAATTAAGAAACTTTTCCACTAAAGAAAATGTTCGGTAATGTGGTCGTTTTTAGGGTTCCGTACCTCAAAAGGAAAAAATGGAACCCTCATAGGATCACTTTGTTGTCCGCCTGTTTGTCTGTGAACGCGTGGAAGTATCGAGTTGAAATTAAAACCATATACTCAAGTCTGCGATTCCTTGAAGCTGTGAAAAAATCAAACTTCTTATTTAACGAAAAAAAAAAGATACGGTCGTTTATGTCGCAAAAAAATGTGTATTGAAATACACATTTTTTTGCGACATAAACGACCGTATCTCACACTCTCAAGGGAATCAAAATTCATAGGGTACTTCCCGTTTACCTAGAATCCTGAAATTTTTCATGAAGGAAGGTCTCATAGCACAAGTATAGAAATAAATCTGAAAACTGTAAATTTGTAGTTACGTCACAAAAAAAAATACTTTTTTCAATTTGGAAAAATCTTCGAGACTCGATTCTGGAATTGAACTATTTACATTAGTTAGTTTGTACGGAACCCTCAGTGTGCGAGTCCGACTCGCACTTGCCCAGTTTTTTCTTTATGATATACATTATGTCACTCTTTGCAATGCATCAATGGATACTGTTTATCCATTGATGCATTGCTCGGAAGATTGATAAAAGTCTTACTTACAAAAGCAGTAATGGATATGTTTTTCTGATCATTTGCGAAAAATAGTCGAATTACAAAAAACAGTAGTGTGAAAGTAGTAATGACTGGTCTACAAATAGTTATTATACAAGTGTTAGAAGACAATACCACACACACAGCCCGAAGAATCGCTAAACTTAAGTGGCAGTGGGCAGGGCACATTGCTTGCAGAACAGATGGTCGATGTGGAATGGCGACCGCTGGTACACGATCGCGCAAGACACAGCATTGGAAGGTCTCCTACCGGATCGATGACCTGGTGAGAGTCATACATGGATGCGAAACGCATAAACTTTCCGCTCCATAGACCATCTGTTCTGCGAGTAATGTGCCCTGCCCTTTTGGCTTACTCTGCAACCTTCGTTCTCTTGCGGATATAATCATTCCTGGCCCATTGTGAGGGACCAAATTTCAGAGCCATATCTCTGTTCTGAGAAGAATACTAGTGGTCCTCGACAGCAAAAGGCAACTGTAAGACCATAGATGTGGTTTTAGCCGATGAAAGTCCGACACCTTTCCGCACCTCCAAAAAAAAAATAGTCTAGCAACGACAGACTTACACCAAATGCTCTAGTCACCTCTAGTACAGTAGGTGGGATCGAGATAGCGAGACATTAGATCAAACGAGTCCCGTATACACTCCAGTGTTGACGAGCTGTTTCTCCGATAAGTGCACTACAGTTTAGTGATGTATATAGTACTGCTGAATTGAAGGTTGGTATCGATATCGATAAAAAAAAATATAAATTATAATCACGCCTGTATTATAATTATACAACGTGTAACCAAATGGCTATATACATCAAGAAGCACTGAAGAATATAGGTGGTATAGAGTCTCTACACAAAGTTTCAGCTCAAAATAAATTACTCAAAGAATTGATACCAAATTCTTGGTATCGTATGATTCTTGAATTCAAATCATAACAAACGTGTCACGACACTACGAGGGTCAATAACATTCCACGTCACTTGCTAATATTACGAAACATTTCTTCCGTAAATCTGATCGCCTAATACCTGTCTACCTAATTTTGATGGTGCGTTTACACGTGGGCCCAGCCTCGGCCAATCGCCATTGTTTAACCGGGGTTTCCCCGTTTACACAATAGCTAGGAATAGAGGTTGGCCGCGGCCCGCGGCGCGCGCTTACATGAGACGCTCTGTTCGCCTAGTAGGTACCTGCCTACCTAAAATTTTGCCTCAAAAAATATCTTTCCATAGTCCGAGCAAAGTAAATATTAAAATGAAAAATAATAATTCAACTTACATTTTTAAAGATGTGGGTCGATGTGATGACCGTGGTACTGAATACACAAGGCCGCTCGCCTGTGCATGTTGCGTAGCATGTCTGGTGTTACTGCCCTGAAAGCGGCTTCGATTCGCTCTCTCATTTGCTCCACTGTATCACACGGTATTGCGTACACAATGTTTTTAATGTATCCCCACAAAAAGAAATCTAATGGAGTTAGGTCTGGGGATCGCGGGGGCCAAGCCACGTGTCTGCTACCACGCCCGATCCACTGACGAAAGCGCATACACAACATCATCTCATAATATTCACTATTACTTAGCGCCATCACATACGATTGTCACAACCACAATAAATCCAAATCACAAGCACCGGAACGGATATATGCGATTGCAATGTACGATTATTGGTCGTCCACTAATGCAAAATTTTACTTTATTTATTTACCTAATTTCACTTTAGCGCGCTCAAAGATGCCGCATGCATGCCGCCAAAGGGAATAGCCGAACGAACGATAGAAACATTGCCATCTCTCTCACATAATACACGCAGGCGGCGCGTGCGACTGGGACATTAACATTATCGTATTTAATATCATAATTTTGAGCTTCTGAAAGGCAAATTAGGGTTCTGTGATTGCGCTGTTCAATTCGGCAATAACAATTCTCGTTTCTTATGGACTCCTAGTACTTTTGCATGTTTTTCATTTATTTTGAAAAGATAAATTAAGACTAAACTGGCTAAACTGTACTATGCCGGCTGCTGAGTTTGAAGCTTATAATATTTTTGTAGAAAAGGTTTATTTATGTCTAACAAGTAATTACGCAAAGACTTATGTGCGCAAACGTATAGTTTTTTAGAAAAAAAAAAATTGTTAAAATTGATATTATTTCGTAACATTTGACAGTATTTTGAGAGGTTTCATTTACTTTGTAGGTACTTGTTGGTAGTATCTATGACAAAGGTGTTCATACTGTGTTGTAGGTACCTACTCGATTCTATGGTAGATTACTTTGTCGACAATTGTTACGTTCACTCATTTGTTTGTTGCTATCCTATCTACGATAAGAGTGTATCACTATCAATGTATGCGTTTTAGTTGAACTAAATTGTATTTATTTCTACGTTATAAGAAACTAAAGTTTTGATTCAAATCAACGATTTTTTAAAATCATTTGATTTTAATCGAGATTTAAATTACTGATTAAAATCAATTGATTCAAATCATTTCAACTCTGCAAAAAAGTAACAACTTATTAAAGTCCTCTAATTAAATTAAATTCAAGAACGGAACCCACTGGGAGTTTATTTGTACTAGGAGACACATAAGTTGCTTAGAAATGATATTTTGGGTTCAAATATTATGATATGAAATCCTTTTTCGTGGCGTATTTCATCAAGTAATTAATTTCTCGCAAACTAAGTACCTACCTATGGCGGTAAGTCCCCTCTTTGAGGAGTGGCTGGAAAGGCAACACGGCGTCCTTACCTTCCGTATGACGCAGGTCCTCACCGGACACGGTAAGTTCCGGAAGTTCCTGCACCGGATTCGTGCAGAAGCGACGCCCGGGTGTCGCCACTGTTTGGACCGCCTGGAGGACACGGTGGAGCACACGGTAGAGGTGTACCCCGCTTGGGCAGAGCAACGCCGTGTCCTCGTGGGGGCGATCGGCGGCGGCGATCTCTCGCGCCAGGCCTTGGTACAGGCCATGGTCCGGAGCGAGAAGGAGTGGCAGGCGGTCGCCTCCTTCTGCGAAGCAGTAATGCTAGCGAAGGAGGCGGCTGATCGCGTGAGGCAACGGTCCTCACGCCCTAACCGCCGCCGGGATTCCGATCCTAATTTCCGGCCACCGTAGGCGCGGACTTGCGGACGGCGAGCAATGGGTGGCTCGCCGTCCGACCGTCCGGTAACCGTCCAAACCGAGCCCAAGTCGTCGACGGCGCGTGCTGTTCCACGCGCGCCTCAAGGAGATGTCAGCAACGGTAGGGGCCAGCAGGGTCGAAGCCTACTGGGGCCAAAGGTCTGATTCTAAAAGGAAGACTCGGCCCTAGTACGAAAGGCAACGAAGGAACAGGAGTGGGTTTTTAGTCAGTATAAGTCTGACACTATCTCCCGCCCCGCCCAAGAGCGGGGGATGTCATAAGATGATTTCCCACCGAAAAAAAAAAGTACCTTACCACCTATGTACCGCAACCGACATAAATAGAATTAGGTACGTAAGAAAATTTGTAGGAATGTTGTTATTAAATTAGGTATCATTTACTGTGTTGTAGGTACCTACTCGATTCTATGGTAGATTACTTTGTCGATAATTGTTACGTTCACTCATTTGTTTGTGGCTATCCTATCTACCTAAAACAATAAAAATGTAGGTACCTATTTCTTATTGTTTTACGTAGATACCAGATAGGTACCTAATTATTCCATATCCTTACGAATACCCTTATCTACTTAGTCTCCTCTAAAAGCTAAACTAAATTGTATTCATTTCTATGTTCTATGAAAAAAAGTTTTGATTTAAATCAACGATTTTTTTAAATTATTTGATTTTAATCGAAATTTAAATTACGTATTAAAATCAATTGATTCAAATCATCTCAACCCTGCAAAAAAGTAACAACTTATTAAAGTCCTATAATTTAATTTAATTCAAGAACGGAACCTACTGGGAGTTTATTTGTACTAGGAGATACATAAGTCGCTTAGAAATTATATTTTGGGTTCAAATATTATGATATGAAATCCTTTTTCGTAGCGTCTTTCGCACGTTCGTCAAGTAATTAATTTCTCGCAAACTATGTACCTACGTATGTATGTATGGCAACCGACATAAAAAGAATTAGGTACGTAAAAAAATTTATAGGAATGTAGTTACTAAATTAGGTATTATTTACTGTGTTGTAGGTACTCGATTCTATGGTAGATTACTTTGTCGATAATTGTTACGTTCACTCATTTGTTTGTTGCTATCTATCTACGTAAAACAATAAAAAAGTAGGTATTTCTTATTGTTTCACGTAGATACCAGATAGATACCTAATTATTCCATATCCATACGAATACCCTTATCTACTTAGTCTCCTCAACTAAAAAAAAACTTCTTTCTTCTCAAAACTATTTTCCTTTGAAAAATTTTGTTAAGAAAAATAAACATCCGGAACCCTTTATCCACTGTTTGAAGAAATACCAGGAGTAAGAAGTTTGTTTTTATTCATGAACAGTTCACTGACACCGATCAGCTGACTTTTTGCTAGTGATGTATTGGTTTCAGTTTGAAATGTTTGGTTTCTGGTATCATGTGTATTGGAATAATTCATAACTTCCTACCATGTAAACATAATGTTAGAAAACCCTTCCCGTATCGTTTGTTATCTTATCAAGAAGCCGTGCACTTGGTACGTATATACCCTTTCTGTTACAGGTTGTATATTATTTAGGAGTAAACGGAATAGTTGTTTTCGACATCATCATTTCCTTGCATTTCGGTACATTTAGGGTCGGTGTTAATTTCAACATCCTTGTTTCATTATTACTTCTCTATTAGGCGTCATATGAGTAGCTATAATAGTGTATTGTTGCCATAGTGTAAACAAAAATAAGGATCTTGAAAGACTTTATCCAACGAGGACTGTGGTTCATCTTTAGACATATTCTCTCTTAAGTCCCTAGAATGCAAAGGGCAACTGAAGGATACAGGTTGGTTTTGATCAGTAAAAGTTTGCCACGCCCGCGCCCTCTCGCCCTTCATCCTAGAGTGGGAGAAGTCATTTGATGATTTCCCACTTCAAAAAAAAAGCCTAGCCTTTCTTAGCAAGGACAGACTGTAGTATTTTCCAACTCTGTACTGAAACCTTGCTCTAAACATCCTAACACAGTTGGCGATTTCCAAATAGCGAGACATCAGATCAAACGAGCCCATATACATTCTAACGTTTACGAGTTGTGTCTCCGATTAGTGCACTACGGTTTAGTGTGTGATATGTTATGATGGGTGTTGATATCGATAAATTGTAGCAGTGGCGTTGCTTATTCCGTCAGCATAAATTATGAAGTTTGTAACTCTTGAAGAAATGGAGAGGAAAATAGACAATTACTTACCTTACCCTAACACTAAATCTAAGATCCCTAATTTTGGAAAAATTGATTTATTATCAACCTACCCTAGTTGTAAACAAATAGTTTTTATGATCAGTCTTATACAGAGGTCATCCACTACAGTTCACTCTTCCTTCTTATTTTTTTAATATTCAGCTGTCCTAAAAATTACTTACTAGCCTGTTATAATAGCTTAATCCATCTCATTTTGCATAATAAACAAAGTCGATATAAATTCTGAGCAGCTGAAATGGAAGGTCTCAGCAGCAAAAGTCGCTGGCAACTGTTACCATTTTTAAATTCAAAACAAAATAAAAAAGAATAACTATTTTCAAATCCATCGATAAATACTATTCGAAACAATCCCAACACTATAGTTTCGGACCCCTGTTCGCCGTGTGCGCATTAAAATCGTTATTCAATTGTGGCTCTCGTATTGTAGACCAATGACGGCACTTTAGCAGCTCTATTTGATACACTACAATGTCATCGAGTGATTTGTCGCAATTCAGTATTTTCAAGCCTAGGAACTTCATCGTCATTCCCTTAGTGTAAGGTGCCTTTAAGGTTGCAATTTGCAGTTCCGTATAGGATAGTAGGTATGGTAATAAAAACTTATATTTGCGGTAACGACATGTATGTATTTACACGGCTATACTCATATGTCTTTTTGTTTTTAGTTAGTAAGTATCAATTTAATGTTTTACTGAAACTATAGATCTCTGGTCTGATAATAAAGTTTATTATTATTGAAACCATCATCATAACTCTCTGTGTGTCTCTCTGTATGATGATATGACCACTTTATCATCAATACAGCCAAGAGTGGACTTTCGAATCTAGAAGATTTTGATAAGTCTGGAAGATTTTGTTAACTTTGAGAACCGCTGCGTTACAAACTGGAAATCTGTGTTGATATGATCTTCTCACACCCGCGAAAGCTTTTTCTTTTTATTCTTGACACGATGTTTTAAGGAAATTTCGGACTTTGCTATTCATTAACATGAATAGAAAAATACGGAATTTCCTGATAGTAGATGAGTATTTTTTTTATGAGAAAAGATTTCTTTCCTTGAAGAAAGTTCTTCATTTCCATGAACAGGACCAATATTTATAATATGCATATTACATCCTGTATATTGCATACATTACATTTCTATCTATACATATACCTATAATTTACACCCCTACGAACACGGGGTTCGCTAGTATATTATAATTAATTGAAAAAAAATCTATTCCTAAACAATGAAACTAGACCCAAAAGAAAAATAGTTCAGAACCTCCCATAAATAAAAGTTAATGGCTCGACAATTAAACCCCAACCAATTAGAAAAAGACAGCGTTTATTCATAAGCTAATAAACAATAAACATAACTAACGAACCGCAAACAATAGCGTGGTAAATGGTACATAATTTACAGAAGAATGCACACACTCTATGCCGCTCGTTTAGTGGTAATTAGTATTGTTTTAAAGGGAAAGGTGTGAAGAATTGAATGGTGATTATTTTTAATTTTCCTACGATCAAAAGTAGAGGTACTTGCACTACTTGGGCACGCCATAATCATGGCAGTAAGTCCCCTCTTTGAGGAGTAGCTGGACCACCTTCTGCATGACACAGGTCTTCACCGGAGGTTCCTACATCGGATTCATGCGGAAGAAACACCCGGATGTCACCACTGCGTGGCAGCGACCACTCGCGCCGGGCCCTGGTTCAGGCTATAGTCCGGAGCGAAGAGGAATAGGATAGGAGGAGGCCGCACGCGTGAGGGAACGGCCATCCTCACTCCCCAGCCGCCGAGACTCCGACCCCGACTACCAGTCACGGTAGACACGGGATTGCGGACGTCGAGCAATGGGTAGCCCGCCGTCCGTCAGTCCGGTAATCGACCGGACCGAGCCCAAGTCATCGACAGCGCGTAATGATCCACGCGCTCATCAAAGAGATGTCAACAATCGTAGGGACCCAGCAGGGCCGATGCCCGCAAGGACCGCGGGGATTTTTTGAATCCGTGGTCCTAGAACGCAAAGGGCAACTGAAGGACACAGGTGTAGTTTTAGTCAGTAAAATTCTGACACGCCCTCTCGCTCCACCCAGACCGGGAGAGGTCATTGGATGATTTACCACCTTAAAAAAAAAACTACTTACACTACTGCCCATCCTCTTCACGTAATCTTATATTTAACGTCGTTACGTTAAATAGCAGCATGCGCAAGCGCACCCAACTCCGGACAAGTGTACCGGAACTCAAAATACTTGCACAAAAACTTTCAGTACTTACGTAAGACCAACAAAACACGGGAACAAATCTGTTTAATTACTGCACTACCGTTTGATGGTACACCCTTCCACAAGTTTTAGCATTTCAGGAGTTCATCATCACGGAATTGTCATCCCTATGTAACAAACCAAAGGGTCATTGTTGTGTGAAAGTGTGGGTGGTTTTGGGGTAATATGTGCGGTGCGATGTACAAAATCCTTTTGTTCTCGTCTCCTTTGATTCGGATTCTGTTCAGACTTTGATTTGACGTATGTGTTCTCTTTTATAAACAAAATGTTTATTTGGTTTTCGAATCTCTTTTGTGTGTATAATTTATAGGTTTCGGAATGGCGATAAAATTCTTATTGTTGGTGAATGGGGTTGAATTATGGGTGAATTGCATTGAACAAAAGATTTTGATTTTTAGCCGACTGCCCTAAAGGAAGGTAATGTTTTAGGGTTCCGTACCTCAAAAAGAAAAACGGAACCCTTATAGGATCACTTTGTTGTCCGTCCGTCTGTCTGTCTGTGTGATAAAGGGTCTTGACAGACCCTTTATCTCGGAAAATCGTGGAGGTATCGAGTTATAATAATAATAATAAATAATAAATGTATTTATTGGAACATAACAATTTTTACAATATACATATAGTGCTCGTTAACAGCTACATTAGTTTAAAATAAAACTGTGTCGCAGCCATTAGCGCCCACCTCCTAGAGGATAGACTTCGGCGTTCCAGCTTAATTTATGGAAGTTAAATACAAAAAAAAAAAGAAAAGACAACAAACAGTGATAATATCTTAAAAGTTTAACAACCATTATGACAACAAAACAGCATAAGAATTAGTAAAATTCCAGTTCTTCTATCATGGTATGTGGTATGGATAAGGGTGTGTTTGTGAATGTGTGTGGTGTGTGAATGTGTGTGGTGTGGGTGTTATTACAGTGTGCATGTGTGTGTTGTATGATTCATCTGATTGTAAATAATTATGGAAGGTATAGGGAATCAAGGAAAAATATATTTAAATTTAGATGTAGGTTTGTTTTGTTTTTTAGATTTTAGTTTTTTATTAGGTTCTCCAACTTATCATAGGTTAAGGTATGGAGCCATTTATCTGTGAGTATTCTACATTCCCGTGAGGTAAGTTGAAATTAAAACCATTTAGTAAGGTCTGCCGGTCCCTTGAAGCTGTGATAAAATCAAACTTCAAAGTTAACGAATTAAAAAGACGGCCTTTTAAGTCGCAAAAAACGTATATTTGTTTTTGTACTCTTAAAGGAATCCAAATTCAGGTACTTCCCGTTGACCCAGAATCCTGAAATTTGGCATGAAGTAAGGTCTTATAGCACAGATATAAGAATAAATCTGAAAACAGTAAATATGTTGTTACCTAAGAAACAAAAAAAAAAGTTTTTTGAAATTAGGAAAAAAATCTTCGAAACTCCATTCGGGAATTGTAGTTTGTACGGAACCCTCAATGCGCGTATCCGACTCGCACTTGCCCAGTTGTTACACTATTTGGAGTGATAGAGCTTTTTATATCGATAATATCCGTTAAATACTAGCATACAGGAAAAGAAGTGATCTAATGTTAATTTTATTGTTTTTTTAAGATAAAAATCATCAAATAACTTCTCTCGCTCTGGGTGGACCCAGAGGGCGTGTCAGTTCACCTTTATGTTCTCTCTTGGTTACTCTTTCAAACCTTTCTGCAGCCCTAGTAGGCAACGTCCCTACTGGACCCCTTCAATTTTGCTGATATCTCTTTGAGGTGGAACTCAACGCGCTGTCGATATGGGCTTGGTCCTCACCAGACGGCCAGACAGCGAGTTACCCTCGTCGTCCGCCAGCCTGGGTCTGCTTGGCTCTTGACGGCCGGGGCGTCTCCTGCGGCGGCGCCTGGGGCGAGTGGCACCACTTTAAGGAGGCCTATGTCCAGCAGCGGACGTAGTTTTCCAGCTGAAATGATGATCATAAGAAACTTTTAATATCAAAAATGTTTTTGCGACATCTATGTATAGCCATCCCTCCTCATCCTTGCGTCGTATTCCTCAATGCTGGGGGTCGTGACCTCCCTGCTTCATCATTTTCATTTTTATAATGTTCCTCCATCTATTCCTGTCTCTGGTGGTGTGAAGGACCTAGTATACCGTGGAGTCAAGAGCAGTGCAGATCTGCTCGGACCAACGTATTGGGCTGCGCCCGCGAGGCCTTTTTCCATCTACTTTACCGGTCACGATTAGCCTTTCGAGGTTTCCATCGTCGTCATGGATAGCCATAGGAACTAAAACATTTCGAAATCCTGCACCGCTCAATTAGAATTCTCCGCGCGACAACAACAGCCCCAAATCGTCTATCGGGCAGTTGCCCAGATCAGACAAAACATCAGTCAGGTCGGAGGATCCTCCTCTTTCAACGGAGGTATGTAGAACTTTACACTCTGTTCCGCATATCTCTAAAAATCTTTTCGATCTGGTCGCGAGACAGGAGAAATTCTAAAATCTAGCCGGGAAATTAATTCTAGCTAGATCGGTTACATTGCTCTTGAATTATACACAGTCACTAACAGAAGATGAGTTGTTGCGTTTTGAAGCATTAAGGAAAGACCACCTAGTCAATAATATGTTACATACCTACTAACATTACTCTTAGAGTCAGAGACCATGATATTACCATAACATGGTGAGCTTTACCATACCATGGTGTCAAAGACCAAATGCAAAATGGACACTTCGCATAGCGTGATGACAACCTTGTACGTATCTCTTAGGCCTTGTTCATAGTGTGATGAATCATAAACTTTAAGCTTCAGTTATATTAATATTTATTCACTTTGATCAACACAACGGATTGGTAGGACATATTCACTGTTCAACAACTCAAAGCAGACTAACTCTATGGCGTCCATTAGACGATAGGTTTTGCTGTCAGCTTTGCCACAGTCAAATATTTTGACTGACGAAAAACCTACCGTGTAATGCGATGACTGACGTTTGCATAACGAAAACATAACGGCGATAACATTCCGTCATTCAAACATCATTCATGATTGATGGTTTTGATTGACGTTTGCATGACCGTGTAATGGATGCCTATCCAAAATGACAGTTACAAGCTCAATGTTCCCCACCACAAACTTTAATAAACACTCAGTCGACTAACCGACCAATGAGAGCAAAGTAAACAGTAGGTACGTAAGATCAAATGACTAACTAATATACATTAAGGCTTATCTATAATTAACTGTTAGTAAACATTTCAATTTAACAATTATGATTTATTTAAGTATACAAAACAAATACATAAACTCTAATACAATAAATTATTATTACTTAATTTCTACAACAGATGTCTAAAGTTCGTGTAACAACTAGCGCCATCTATCGCTTATAGATAGAAGTCGAACAATATATGATTATTTTCTTTAAATATCATTACAATAGTGAGCGTGTAGTGACGAAGGCGGTGCAGACACGATGAGGTGGTCACAGTAGATTGCTAGTTGTTGCAGCGGGTAGTAATGGCTAGATGTGTTTCCTTAGGGAAAAACAACAGAAGATCGCTCGCTAACAAGCCCACTACGTTGCATCGCACTAGGCCTTCTCCAGAGTGATCGCGCGGTGACTAAAGCGTCTGCTAACACGAATACGTGGCCACAGAGCATCGCGTGCAAGCAAGAGGGGCTACGGTATTATTCGAATGAGATACTGACACCCCTGAAATGAAGGACCACAATCCGACGCTACCTCTCTCTCCACCTAAAGCGGGTGGAGTTATTTGATGACTTCCCACTTCAAAGAAAAAGAGAAGGCAAAACAAAACACATTCGCTCGCTAGCTAGCTCTGTCGCGCTATCACTTCATTATGGAAGCAACTGCCCCCCTAGCCAAGTTACAACCGTTTCGTTTCGAATTCCGTTCTCCAATCGGTAACGCCTCGGTGGCAGCAATTGTAGAAAACTATAAGTTGATAGCCATGTTGACGCGCCTGAGTCGGCCGCTCGTTCTACAATGTCGTTCTACAATAACAAAGAATGTAGCGTTGAACATTGTAGAAACGATAACAATTCATTCTATCATTTTGAACGATGTGAACTTGGCTACGAATTTTCTATTCATTTGTTCTGACCACGTGACTTAACGTTAAGATGATGTCATTCCCATACATTTCGACTAGCGTTAACGATTGCAGATTATCAACTTGGATAGGGGTGCTGCAGTTCAATATGTTTGGTATGTCGCGCCCGCCTTAGCACCCGCGCAAGCGTCTCACTCTATCCGAGACCTTAGCATTTTACAAGTTGTCGGACTGTCTACTATATATTTCTTTTACAAACGGGTACTACTGGTTACAAGTCATAACTTGTTGACAGAAGCTGTCAATATGTTACCGGCAATTAAAAGATAGCAAACAATTTTACTATTCAATCCATGTCTGACTGTCTTTCTGAAGTTAGATAGCATTAAATTATTCATGTTTTGCATATTTTAATATCGAGATTGTAAATAAATATCAGATATATGTATATTCGCATCTTATTCTAAGATTTTCTGATTATGAATTGTGATTGATGGATGTGTGGTGTGACAAGAATGGATAAAGTGAGAAATGAGTATATTAGGGGAATTATGAAAGTAGCGCCAGTGACTGAAAAGTTGAAAGGGAATCTTTTTCTTGGTATGGTCATGTGAAGAGGAGGGATGAAGCGCATGTTGCTAAAAGAGTTATGAATTTACATGTGGATGGATGGAGATGGAGAGGGAGACCAAAGAAAAGATGGATGGATTGTGTGAGAAGTGATATGAAAGAAAAGGGAATTAGTGATAGCGTGACGAGTGACAGGACAGAATGGAAGAAAAAAACGTGTTGTGCCGACCCCAAATAAAACGGGACAAGGGCAGGAAGATGAAGATGATGATTCTAAGATTTTCTGAATAAGTAAGTAATAATATTTTCCGTTTTAAATTAATATGCTGGCACGCTGTTCTCTGGCTATCAAGATACTTAACTTATATAGAATGTCATTCAAACAAATGTATGAATTGTTCGTTTCAACAAAAAAAAAATATCTTTACAGATTTGTTCTAATACAATAGTCAACTGAGTACAAATCTACTCAAATAAATATTTATGTAACTATAGAACATATGAGTACATATATTTATTATATATTATTCGGGACATCTGGAAAAAAATTAAATTACATTCTGCCTGGAAAAAGAGTAAATGTGAAATAATATACAAGCAATTCTCTGATTGTAGGTCTAGTCTAAAGTCTCGGATATCGACTGCTTATAATACCTACATTAGGCGCATCGAAGGGAACATTAGGAAAAACCCCAAAGAGTTCTGGCAGCATATTTCTAACCTTAGATCAAAAGGCGGGTTTGAGCCTAGCGTTACCCACAAAGGTAAAATACACAGTGGTGTAGCAACTGCTGAGGCATTCGCAGAATATTTCGCGAGCGTCTTCCAAAACGAAGTTCCAAAGTTAGACCTCGGGAATATAGCCAACCCAAGCAACAGTAATATTAGTAATTACATTAACATTCTAAGCTTTGCCGAAAGTGATATAAGTACCGGAATAAAGAAACTAAAGCCCGACAGTTCAATTGGTCCTGATAGGATTCCTCCTTGGTTCCTAAAAGAGGGAGAGGAATTTCTTATTCAGCCCCTAAAACACATATTTAATTTATCTTTAAAATCCGGAGTGTATCCACCACCATGGAAGATTTCACGTGTGACTCCCATACCGAAATCTTCAAATAAATCATCAGTCGATGAATATCGTCCAATAGCGATACTGTGTTCTCCTGCGAAAGTGTTCGAGAATGTCCTACACCAAGGAATTTATAAGCAAGTGACACAGTACCTGTGCAATGAGCAGCATGGCTTTCGCGAAAAAAAATCCGTCACTACTAACCTACTTACACTAGTTAATTACATCTCTACTAGTCTTGATCGCAGACGCCAGGTAGACGTTGTTTACTTTGATTTCCAAAAGGCGTTCGACAGAGTAAACAATGACGTCTTGCTATCAAAGCTCAGCGCGATAGGTTTTGCTCCAGGGCTTCTACGGCTTCTTGCAGATTATTTGCGGGACCGACAACAATTTGTCAGATTAGGTTTGTACGAGTCCCTCCCATACCACACTCGTTCAGGTGTGAGTCAAGGTTCGGTAGTCGGCCCTCTCCTTTTCATCTTGATGATTAATGACCTCCCCGATGTGGTTGCGAATGTTAGATCCCTTTTATATGCTGATGACTTAAAACTTTTTTATGAAATAAAATCTGAGCTCGATTGCCAAGTCCTGCAAGCAGATATTGATTCAGTATATAAGTGGAGTTTAGAAAATAAAATGGAATTTAATAAATCAAAATGCTACGTGATGTCTTTCGGTCGAATGCGGCACCCAGTCAACTTTCTATACAAACTGAATGGAGATACAATTACAAGAACTGATTCCATGAAAGACCTGGGAGTCATATTCGACCGCAAGCTCACTTTTCACGACCACATCACATCTACTGCCAAGGAGTCCTTCAGGCGCCTTGGTTTTGTTTTAAGGAACTGTCGCGATTTCCACAACTCCCACGTTATCAAGCTTGTTTTTGGGGCATTAGTCCGTAGCAAGCTTGAGTCTAGTGCGTGCGTATGGAATCCGTATGAGAAGCAGTATGTATTAGCTTTAGAGAAAGTACAAAAAGCATTCCTCAGGTACCTTTACAAGCACTCGTACGGGTTTTATCCCTATTTGTATCCCACTAAATTCTTGTTGGGTTGCTTAAATTTCAACTCCCTAGAAGTAAGACGGTCGCGCGATCAATGACTGTAGTATTTAAAATTCTTAGGGGGATTATTGATGATCCTGATCTGCATAATGAAATATGCAATCTTTTCGTCCCAGACAATTACTGTCGTGGCAGAAAGCATCGTTTACTGGCTGTTCCAACTTCCCGTACTATCGCACATTCCAAGTCGCCTATTCCTCGGACAATAGCCACCATTAACGCTCTCCTGAACTCAAACACAGGTCTTGATGTGTTTGCGGATGAATGGAAGCTGATAATGTCAGAATGTTTGAATTTTTGTGAGAAGGATGCATGACTGAGTTAAAAATTAGGTATAAGTTTAAATAGTGTAATTGGCTTCGGCCGTTCTATTTAAAAATAATAAATAAATAAATAAATAAATATACTATTACTTAAGTACACAGCAAAATTCATAAATAAAACTAAGTTATTTCCTCTTTCCTTATTAAAAGGTTTAAATTTTTTCTTGGCAGCAGCTGGTATATTAATAATGCCTATTCTAATAGATTAAGTAACAACTAGTTCTATGAACAAAAACTCATTACATTTTAAGAACGATATTTTAATAAATAATTTAAAATTAGGAAAGAAATGCCCCTTTCTGCAAAAAGCGCAAACTGTCGGTTACACGTTATTCCTGTTAAGGCTCGATAAGCGCCCTATGTATGTTCTTACTTCTTTCCTGTTCTTTCCTTATCTTTCCTTTTTTCCTTTTCTTTCCTTTTTTCCCTTTCTTTTCTTTTCATTCAATATCTTTTCTTTTCTTTTCATTCAATATCTTTTCTTTTCTTCTCATTTGTTTTCCTTTCTCTTTCTTTTCGTTTCTTTTGCTTTCCTTTTCTTTCTCTCTTTTTCTTTCATTCTTCCTTTTTGCTTTTTTCTTTGGCATCCATTTTTAAATATAATTGTAACGTTTAATAACTGCAAATAAACCAAATAAATATATTTAGAAGTTCAAGGGCCGGCTTGTCAACAAGAAGTGCGATAGTCTTATATTGTAAAATAATTAGCAATATCACTACAACCAATTAATATCCTCCCACGCGGCCATAACCAATATCAAACATCTCAATTTCAATATGTGTGGGTTGGTAGGGATGGACGATGTTGTACGGGAAACTGGGAAAGGTGGGAAATAAAATTGTACCTAATTATTTGAGTCGGAGAAAAAACAGCCCGGCTGAAGAGGTAGTGGACTGACCACGTCGCACGAATGCATCCGGACGGATGGGCGAGGATCATCGTTCACTGGACGCCTGAGGAAGGACAACGTCGCTTTGTCGCGGTCGACCGCGGCGAAAGTGGTGTGACGATTTGATCACGTTCCCAGGGCAAACTTTGCCAGAGATTGCCCAAGACTAAGAGGTTTGGCACGAGACTATACAGGCTATTTAAAAAAAAATATGTGTCTGTAAACTAAAGTGAGAATGAGAGTCCTTTTAACTCCATTGGATAAAATTGAAAACATATTCTATCAGAAGGCGCTAAAAAATAAAATACCAGAATTAATCTTAAAAAACTAACATAATAAATAAAAAAATTGACGACATGTTCGGCGCAGTGGTTGAGCAATTGACTGCTGTGCCACGCGTCGCGTGATGGCATACAGATAGTTGCTCCGGTTCTGGGTGCCTGGTGCAAGTGAGTTAAAATGTTTGTGTACACACCCACGCAACTGTACAGGAGTAATTCCTAATGTGAGGGCAACGATAACGTACTTTTAATATTAATTTAATTAATTGAAATCAAACAGAATTTGAACGCTTCAAACTAACGCCCCATTTTTGCAAAAGGACCACATTTAAGTATTACACTAAGCATAGCTGAAATTTAATCCTAATCATTACAAAGGACCAGTGATTACTCATATTGTTTATTTGTTTATGTACACACAAACACTTAAAAATTAAAATAACAAAAGCAGACAGAAGAGCACAAAGGTACTGCTTATTTCAAATGAAATTTCTTCCAGCAGACCTGCGACAGGAGAGTTGGATGAGAGATGTAGACACAGTGTATACAAATAAGTTAGAAAATTAAAAATATACTATATTATCTAAATTAAATCATATAATATATAATTATATATATCAATAACCGTATATAAAATACATAAATAGATATAATACTTACATAAACTAAATATAAAAATATAACTTTACGAGATGGTAGAGAGGTAATGTTCTTTGACTAGCTTCTTGAAGACAGATACATTATTACATTGTTGTCATAAAACAAAATGTATACTCATGTACCCCTAGATTATTGTGTCATTCTCCGGACTCGACTACTAAATCCCGGAGCATCCCGCGAAAACGAACTTCGTCCAACACTAGTAGTTCCATTGGCTGCAAAACTAGAATAGAGGCGATATTATCTAAGTTGAATTTATTCGCTGCATATTGGAGTGCAAAGTTAATTGCTATGTATCGCTCTGTGAAAGCCTGCTCGGTTCGTCTTGCGACTCGATTGTGAGACCACTTTTTGTACTATCTTAATCTAGGCATTGAACGTTTATCCCCTTGAATACAGGATACAAAAGACTTTCGGGTGAATACAAAAGTTACATTGATGATTAGAAAGAGTCTAACCAAGTGCATAATTATTAATTATTCATCATTTAACCACCAGTATAGATAGCGGCACGAATCTTGAGCGCTCGGCGAAAGAGCTGGGATCGCTTTGCGCATCGTACACATCGGCGAGCCAATCACTGTATAAAGATTGCATTCCCCGCCCCCGCATCTCTTTTCATACCACTAAAGAGACCCGATATTTTACTTCTGCGTGCTTCTGCGCAAGTAGAAATGTAGAAGTCAACGCTCAAGATCCGTGCCGGTATCTGTGCGTCAGGTGGTTCAAGGCAATCGTTTGTCTTGATATGGTCATGTGAAGAGGAAGGATGAAACGCATGTTGCTAAAAATTCTGAGTATACATGTAGATGGATGGAGAGGGAGAAGGAGGCAAAAGAAAAGATGGATGGATTGTGTGAGGAGTAATATGAAAGAAAAGGAAAGTGATAGTGTGGCGGGTGACAGGACAGAATGGAAGAAAGAAAAAAACGTGTTGCGCTGACCCCAAGTAATATGGTATAAGGGCAGGAAGAAGAAGACGTCTGGTGGTTTAATAACGGTGCTGCGTTACCAGTACATGGTTGACATCCCACCCATATGCACAAAACGTTTTGGGAACACATTAATTTTGCGTACAGCTGAGGAGTGGACGTACAACGTCGGCCACAACATTTGTATCTTTTTATTTTAAAGCAGTCTTTAAAACTGAGCTAAAGGATAGACAAACGTTTAAACTAGAAGCTCTTTCTCAGACTTATATTTCAATAAAATCACAATAAAATACAGGTGAGTTTTAGTCTGTAAAAGTCGCAGTCTCGCTCCATTCTAGAGCGAGAGATTAAATCACTTTTTTTTTGTTTTGGCTTCGCTCTGTTTATGCATTTAAATAGTGTTAAGTTTAGAAAATATTTAGTTTTCAATTACTTTGAGTTATTTTGAATCCCATTAGAATGCCGTAGCACAGTCTAATGTCTTTGTAGTATTAGCAGCAAATGTATCAAGTCAGCGTTCTCGACAAGCTTAGCTGATGTAGTCAATGCTATAATAACATTATCAGCTCCATTTTACCGAAACCTTACCTGTTTCAATGATTCCACATATTGTTCAGCTGTGTAGACACTTGAGTTACAAAAATAAAAAATATAAATAATAAATATTACATTGTCGGCACTATTATATAGGTCTATTGTAAGGAAACAATTAAGTATCTTAAGAATTATATTTTTTTAATTATAAGATATGACAGTTTGATGCCAAAATAAAAAATAATAAAAAACTGCACCAATTTTACATCACAATATCCACTAGGAATCAATTTTCGAATAATTAAAACAACCACTAAACTTCACTCGGAAAAATCTCGCCAAAACCGAGAAGTCACTTGATTACTGTTAAACCTTCAAAAAAAAAACGGCCAAGTGCGAACCAGGCTCGTACACGAAGAGTTTCGTACCATCCGTAGAAACCCAAGTCGTCGACGGCGCGTATTGTTCCACGCGCGCCTCAGGGAGATGTCAGCAAATCGTAGGGGCCCAGCAGGGCCGAAGCCTACTGGGGCCACGGGTAGTGTGAAAGCGAAGCCCCGGGATGAAGGCAAAGAAGGAACAGGAGTGGGCTTTTAGTCAGTAAAAGTCTGACACTATCTCTCGCTCCGACCAAGAGCGGGATTTGTCATTAGATGATTTTCCCACCTAAAAAAAACCATCCGTAGCAAAAAAACGGCAAAAAAAAAAACTGTTGTATGGGAGCTCCACTTAAATATTTATTTCAGTGTTTGTTGTTATAGCGGCACGGAATGGAACCCTAAAAAACATAAAAACTCACTCTACAGCACCACCATACATTTAACAACTCGCAAACTAACGAAAACTAAAATAAATCAAACCAAAACGAACACTACTCGTAAAAATAAACTCTAAAAATCCAAATTCTACTAATGACTAGCAGCTAATTAGCTGTCCAGGTTCCAGCACCAAGAATTCACTGGCACAAACCCGTGACAATCTCACCATGTTTGCTGCCAATTAGCTACCAACACAAGGATAAAAAGACCAGAAAGATGGTATCGGAGAACGGCGCCGGCGTCGAAGTTGTCGCGTTAAAAACATTGAGAGAGTGTGTAAGCTTTGGAAGAATTCGATTTTATTTAAATTATGTTGGGGTTTTAAATGCATGGCATTCGATGCTTTAAGGCTATGATAATGTTCGAAAGAGTTGTTTTTTTTTTTCGAGTGGGAAATCATCTAATGACATTCCTCGCGCTTGGGCGGAGCGGGAGATAGTGTCAGACTTTTACTGACTAAAAACCCACTCCTGTTCCTTCGCTGCCTTTCATACCAGGGCCGAGTCTTCCTATCAAATGCAGACCCTTGGCCCTAGTAGGCTTCGACCCTGCTGGGCTTTGCTGACATCTCCTTGAGGCGCGCGTGGAACACTACGTGCCGCCGACGACTTGGGCTCGGTCCGGACGGTTACCGTACGATCGGACGGCAAGCTCGCGCCTATGGTGGCCGGAAATCGGGACCGGGACCCAGCAGCTAGGGCGTGAGGGCAATTGCCCCACGCGTGCACGTGTGGCCTCCTCCTTTGCTAGCGTTACTAATTCGCAGAAAGAAGCGACCTCCTGCCACTCCTCCTCGCTCCGGGCCATGGCCTGTACTAAGGCCCGGCGCGAGAGATCACAGCCGCCGATTGCCCCCACGAGGACACGGCGGTGCTCTGCCCAGGCGGGGCACACCTCTACCGTATGCTCCACCGTGTCCTCCGGGCGATCCACACAATGGTGGCACCGGGGCGTTTCTTTCGCATGAATCCGGTGCAGGAACCTCCCGAACTTACCATGTCCGGTGAGGACCTGCGTCATGCGGAAGGTAAGGACGTCGTGTTGTCTTTCCAGCCACTGCTCAAAGAGAGGACTTACCGCCATATTTATGGCGTACCCAAGCTTGAGCCCCACTGACCTTTGAATCCATTTTCTTTGCGAAATATTGATTGATTTACATAATGCTATGTACATTCTGAAGAACACTTAACCAGCAATTTTTTTGTGTAAACATATTTCTAAAGATCATAGCCATTTGAAAGGAGTTGGTAAAACAAACGAAAAAATGTTACATTACGAAAAAAATATATGTTGACATGAATCTATAATAAACATATATTTTTCAAACCTAGCCGTTACCGAGGGGTAGGCTTCAGAAAGTCACTGTTTTATAGCACTGCTCGGGAGTAAGCGCATTAGAAACACCATGCTGCGCTTCATAACTCAAGAAACCAATGTTGGGGAAAAAATAGCCAGGAGAAAGGGGAAACTTTTGCCCAGCCGTGGGATACAAAGTAGACTAATAAAAAAAACTGGGCAAGTGCGAGTCGGACTCGCGCCCTGAGAGTTCCGTACAAACTTACGTAAGTAAACAGTTCAATTCTCGAATGGAGTCTTGAAGATTTTTCCGAATCGCAACAACAAATTTACAGTTTTCAGATTTATTCCCATAACTGTGCTATAAGACCTTGCTTTATGCCAAATTTCAGGATTCTGGGTCAACAGGAAGTACCCTATGAATTTTGATTCCCTCGAGAGTGTTGAAATACACGTTTTTTGCGACATAAACGGCCGTATCTTTTTTTTCAGTGAAATTAGAAATCTGTATTTTTTACAACTTCAAGAGATCGCCGACTTGAGTAAAAATATGGTTTTAATTTCAACTCGATACCTCCATGCATTCCCGAGATAAAGGGTCTTGACAGACAGACAGACAACAAAGTGATCCTATAAGGGTTCCGTTTTTTCCTTTAGAGGTACGGAACCCTAAAAATAAGTTACATCATCAACAAACCATTTTTGTTCACCTATCTATCCAGGAAGTTACAAAATTTCATTCATTTCATTTTCAGAATGGAATCGAATTAAGATTTTATGGGCTATATGTGTGACTCAATCGTCGTTAATGTTTGACACTTTATGCTCCTGCGCTGCGCTAATAAATTATGTCTAACGGAGCTACAATTTTTAGGCATGTTTTTAGATTTTACGATGATATTAAAGTAGTTTCCCTGGCTGAAAATAACCTATAAGAATGTATCTTTTATTTATGTTGGCTACTTTGGAAACCAACTACCATAACTAAATAATCGTAGGTAATTAACAAAGCCTGTATTTTCGCAATGAACTGTAAAACTACTGAACGAAATTTATGGGGGTTTCACCAATAGATAGAGAAATTCATAAAGTAGGTTTTTTTTTCGATGGGAAAATCATCCAATGACATACCCCGCTCTTGGGCGTGTCAGACTTTTACTGACTAAAAACCCGCTCCTGTTCCTGCGTTGCCTTTCCTACCAGGGCCGAGTCTTCCTTTCAGAAGTAGAACCTCGGCCCCAGTAAGCTTCGACCCTGCTGGGCCCCTACGGTTTGCTGAAATCTCCTTGAGGCGCGCTTGGAACAGTACGCGTTTTCGACGACTTGACGTTTACCGGACGATCGGACGGCGAGCTAAAGGTAGGTAAGGTATAGGTGTATAGGTGTAGTAAGTGCGGAAACCAGGCCACAATAGATAGATAGATAGAGGTATAGGTGTATAATATGACAAAAACTAGGAATTTCAAAGATTTCTTACACCCGTGCGAAAATATGGCGTGTCGCTAGTATATACTATAAAAACTTTTTACAAAAAAAATACAACCGACTTCAAAGTAAAAAAAAAACACAGAAAAGTGTTTTTTACTTTGAAGTCGGTTGTATTTTTTTTGTAAAAAGTTTTTATTTTGCACTTTTTAATTATGGTACCAGCACTAAAAAGTACCCCTCAGCTAAACTTAAATACCTTATAGCCAGAGTGCATCTCATGACAATTCTAATAATCCCAAACACGGTTAGATTACATTAATTTATTACAGAGTTCCGGTGCCTAACTTCAGGCTTCATCATCAGATCAGTTCGATATATTCCTCCTCTACTTTCAGTCAGTCATCGACTACACGTATAAACAAAGCAATTTTACTTTTTACGACGGTTCTGCTGTGATCCTATGAGGAGTTCTGTTCCATATCTTCGAAGTTCATGATCAGATCATAACAATATTTCTATGGGACCAACTCGGAAGCCTTTCAATCAAAAAAAAAATTTTTTTAATCGGTCCACAATTGACCGAGAAATCGGTGAACATACATAAAAAAAAAAAAAAAAACATACATTCAACCGAACATAATAACCTCCTCCTTTTTGAAGTCGGTTAAAAATAATCTATATCTATACTTCTATACTAATATTATAAATGTGAATGTAACTCTGTCTGTCTGTCACACTTTCACGGATAAACTGCTGAACCGATTTTGATGAAATCTACTAAGGAGTAAGCTTGAACCCCAAGAATGGACATAGGCTACTTATTATCTGGCTTCGACTTCCACTACGTGTTCGTAATGACCGACATTCACGCGGAAGAAGCCGCAGATAGAAACTATTAACTAATAAATACCATAATTCAATATCAAGGATTGAGAATCTATCACACCAGACGCAAGAGGAAAGGACAAATAGTCAGATAAAAGGATTCATTTAATTGCCATACACGATTGTGCGGCAAAGATTTATTGAGAATAAATTATGTTAATATTTATTATTGTATCGCTATTTCAATTAACTCTACATCTGAATTGTTTAGTTATTTACAAGTCTATTTTGAGAGATACTACATTATTTGGACTTGAAGTAAACTTCGTAGACATTATTTTGTCTAGCTGTGTTATCCATCATCATTTCAGCCGAAAGACGTCCACTGTTGGACATAGGCCTGCCCCAAATGTCGCCATAATGACCGGTCCTGTGCGTCTCGCATCCATCGGATTCCCGCGACCCTCACCAGGTCATCGGTCCACCTTGTGGGAGGCCTTTCAACACTGCGTCTGCCGCAGCGTACCGGACCACGTCCGGTACGTGGTCGCCATTCCAGAAACTTTCATCCCCATCGACCATCTGTTCTACGAGCAATGTGCCCTGCCCACTGCCACTTAAGTTTGGCGATTCTTCGGGCTATGTCTGTAATCTTTGTTCTCCTGCGGATATCTTCATTTCTGACGCGATGACGTAAGGAAACTCCGAGCATAGCCCTTTCCATTGCCCTTTGAGTGACTTTAAGCCTTCTGACGAGGCCCATTGTAAGTGACCACGTTTCGGAGCCATATGTCATCACTGGCAACACGCACTGGTCATAGACTTTTGTCTTGAGACACTGTGGTATATTATTAGACGAGAAGACACTGCGCAGCTTCCCGAACGCTGCCCAGCCGAGTCGGATTCGACGATTTACCTCTTTCTCGAAGTTAGACCTACCCAACTGGAACGTCTGTCCCAGGTAAATGTAGTCGTCCACAACTTCGAGTGTAGAGTCTCCGATCTTGATAGGAGTGGGTGCTACATGGATGTTTACCATGACTTTGGTTTTGTCCATGTTCATTTTAAGTCCCACTCTTACCGAAGCTTTACTGAGGTCACCGAGCTTTGTACTGAGCTCCTCCGTAGTCTCAGCCAAGACTACTATGTCGTCAGCAAATCGAAGGTGAGTGATGTACTCGCCATTGACATTTATGCCTAGACCTCTCCACTCCAGAACCTTGAAGACATCCTCCATTGCGGCCGTGAAAAGTTTCGGAGAAATTACGTCTCCTTGCCTCACACCCCGCTGCAAGAGGATAGGTTTCGAGCTTTAGCTGCAATTGTAAACATTTAACTTTAATTGGAATTAGTAACATCTATATGGATTAGTAAACAAGAAAGATAACTTATGCCTATGTTAGTAATCTAACTATCTATTTTAAAACAAGGTTAGATATTGTTTATTATGCGATTTTCTTTCTCGCATGACCGATTGTCGATGGGTCGGAACATTCTGGAGTGGTGACCGCGTACCAACCAGAAGACGCAGCGCTTATAGGCCTCCCACAAGGTGGGCCGATGGTGATGGGTCGCGGAATTCCGATAGATGCGAGACGCACAGGACCGGTCGTTGTGGCGACACTAGGGGGAGGCCTATGTCCAGCAGCGGACGTCTTTCGGCTGAAATTCATAGATTTTTAATAAGTTACTGCAATTATCTGAAAATTTTAAATGCGCAGGTAGTTTTTTTTTACTTTACACTCGTCAAAATGATCAATAATAAAATGCTCTTCTTTTCAAAAATAAACAAATAAGTATGTACAGTTATGTATATTACCGTTAACAATAAGTTACAATGCTTTAAAACAATGACTAATAACTACTCGTAACATGAATTATTTAGATGGAACTGAACTTTGACCTGCCTTTGTCTCTTCAGTTGTACATGTTGCATTTTGACAGTTAAACAAACAAACATAAAACTCTCCAGCATAATTACGAGTATTAGAGAATCGTTACATACTCGTATATAATAGAATACTGTTTCCCGTTCGTCAATGATCAAAAACCTCGTGGAGGCAATCGGCATTCGGGGGGCGCGCGTCTGGCCCTGGTCCAGGTCATGGTACGAAGCGAGAGGGAATGGGAAGCAGTCAAGGAGCAGCCAGAGGTGGCTGAAAGCGTAAGAAGCCTATCCTTATGCCCTGACCCTTGTAGTGCCTGGCTCACGTAGGCGCCTGCTTGCGAACGGTGAGTAATAGGTAGCTCAGCCCCCCTAGCCAAGTTGCAAACGATAAACGTGAACGCTTAGTAATCTCCAATAGATTTTCAACTTTATACCTAAGAGCATAAAGTTGAAAATCTATTAAAGACTACTGAGCGTTAGCGACCGGAACGAACGAAAACACTATGTAATCTTCAATAGATTTTCAACTTTATATCCAATAACATAAAGTTGAAAATCTATTAAAGACTACTGAGAGTTTACGTTTATCGTTTGTGACTTGGCTAGGGGGGCAGGCCCGCGTCGATGGTTCGTTTGTTCTACGAACGTAGAACACAATGTGCCATCGACTCGTGCTTGGTTCTAACCAGACGGCCGGACCCGGAGCTGCCCATTGCCCGTTGTCCGCAAGATCAGACCAACATGCTCTGCGCATTGACACCGTCATATTGACAGTTCTTCAGGCTTGACGTGTTGCTGAAAGATTGTTCTCACGTTTTTTTTTTACTGTAGATAGGCTCACCTATCAACAGTTTTTATAGCAATTTGAATTTCATAATTATTTGAAGCCATTCTTCGTTATATTTCTCTCGTTAATAAGCATAAGCATAATCAGCCTTTTAATGTTCCCACTGCTGGGGCTCAGGCTTTCTCTCTAGGAGAGGGAATGGGCCGTAATCCACCATGCGGGCCCCCATGTCTTCGATTTTTTGGTTCTAGGACATGCCGGTTTCCTCACGATGTTTTCCTTCACCGTTTTGAGAGCGGTGGTGATGAAATAAATTACACAAAGTAATGCGCCTGGCTGGGTTTGAACCCGCAACCTACAACTCGTAAGTCGTGGCCGTTACCACTCGGCCACCACTGCTCTCTACTCTCTATTTCTCTCGTTACTGCACAGTTATTTCAATTTATAGACTAAAACCAATATCTGCCCCCCTAGCTAAGTTACAACCGTTTCGTTTCGATTATCTTTTCGTAGATCGCCTCGAGTCGGCCACACTTCTTATTCCTTTGTTCTGACCACGTGACTGAGCGTTGAGATGACGTCAGAACAAAGGAATCGGAGGCGTGACCGACTAGAGGCGATCTAAGAAAAGAGAATTGAAACGAAACGGTTGTAACTTGGCTAGGGGGGCTGTTCTTTCAGTTGCTTTTTGCGTTCCAGGGCTACGAAAATTCTTTCGAACATTCCCATAGCCCTTCTATTACGATTAAGTGATTATCCCATACCTACCAACACACTAGTACATAGTATAAAATAATTTATAGGTAGATACAAAAAAAAAAAATTTAAATCGTTCATTTTGATGTCTCTTACTTGCCTAACTTTAAAAACTTTTGCATGTTTTGTCAGAACCTAGCTAAACATGTTTGTGCCATATAGTTATTAAAACAATGTTTTATGCAGATAAATATGTTATTATTATTATTACAATGAAATTGAAAGAAAGAATATTTTATTTGGCACACGTACACAGATACACACAATGTAGAAACAACATGTAAACACTTAAGATAAAAAAAAAATAAGAAAATAAAATAACTAACATTGTGTGTCTCGCGCCTGCACCAAATAGGTCCAGTTCAGCAAAAATGCCAGACAACTTCGAAAAAAAAAAAAAAGAAAAATATTAATCAGATAAATTCAAATAACCTTCCTACACTTTAAATCCCTTGACCGTTTGAACTCAAAACCCAACGGCCATTACGAACGGTCAGACAGTTTTATTTTTACTTATTGGTATTGATTAGACAAATGAACATCCCCATGGCTTAATGGGACAATTGTTTCACATCCGCTTCGTTAATGATCAGCAAATACGAGTTACATGAACGTTGCTTATCGAAATATTAGAGTAAATCAACTTGTAGATGATAAGCAACTTGTAGAACTTGTTGTTGGCACCCATTCTCTTGTTCACCAACTACACTTATTTTACACTATCGCTCTCTTTTATTAACCTTTTGAGTACCTACCGTAATTAGAGACACAATAGAAACACAATGAGCAAGCGAATGCAGCCGTTCGCTTGAGAGATAGCAAGTATTTTACTCCTGTCAAATTAGTTTACGTGATTCGCTTCTTTATATTCTTACCCTGTCTACAAGTTCTGAAATCACGTCTAATTTTCATTTCACTAATATTATTTACGTATATCTAAAGGCGAAAGTTTGTATGTTTGTTACTACTTTACGCTTAAATGACTGCACGGAAAGATTTTTTACTTTTTGGCAATCGCTCTAGCGAAGCTAAGACTTACATACATAGGTACATTAAATTTGATAGGTATCTTCTAATATTAGGACCCTGCCTCCTAAACTAGGTAAGACCTGTGACTTAGGAGTCAGTGTTCTGCAGTTACATCGGATACAGTTCTGGTACGTTTGTTGCAAGTCTAGCCTCAAATAATATAAGTTTTAATCAAATGAAAATAAAAACTGTGTAAAGTGTGATGGTGTGTGTGGATAAGTGTACATGTATGTGTGTGTCGGTGAGTCCGTGTGTGTGTGTGTGTAATTGTGTTGTATGTTTAAGACTAGCGTTGGAACGTAAGCAAGTCTTCAGTCCGAGAATAGTCCTGATCGTACAGCCAGAGCTTCAATTTTAGTCTTAAGGTCATGCTCATTCAGTTCATTTATTTTAATGTTCTGTAGATAAGTGAACCCAGAACATAAAGCTGACGGCCAGCAAAAGCTGTTTTGTGGGGTATTGTAGCTGTTATCAACAAAACGAGATATCTTCATCATCATTTCAGCTGAAAAACGTCCACTACTGGACATAGGCCTTCTTCATGTGTCAATACGGAAATCCGATGGATGCGTTTCCTGAGATATGTACTAGTAAAATGATTCGGCTGAAATGATTTTTAATTTTATTTATTTTTTATTTAGGTGGCTTACAGCCAGGGTTGGGCAGTATTTGAATTACTTGTAATTGAAATACGTAATTGAAATACAAATACGTATTTGGTATTTGTATTTCAATTACTTCCTTAAAATGTAATTTGTAATTCGTATTTCAAATACCTGACGGCGAAGTATTTTGTAATTAGTATTTCAAATACTTGAGCCTTCAAAATAAATTTTAACATGAAAATATATTTAACCTTCAAGAAAGATTGTTTTCTTTAGCAGGTTTTATTCACTCTCCAACAAGAGGCTGTTTGTCTGACAGTACATTTAAAAATCTAGTGTTCATGAAAGGAAACTCTTGTTTTAATTAATCTTGTTTTCCTTTACTTTTCAGCCCATGCTGGTCTAGATTACTTATTTTATATAATTAAATTAATACGTATGTAATTTGTATTTTGTAATTCAATTAAAAATAGCTAAAATACTGTATTTTGTATTTTATACTTCAAATACCTAACTTAAAGTTATTTTGTATTTGGTATTTTATGGCTTATTTTGGTATGACTTGGGATACTGTATTTTGTAATTTGTATTTCAATTAAAGCAAAGCATGTATTTTGCCCAGCCCTGCTTACAGCTAACTAAGTATACAAAATATAACGAGAGGGTAGATCACGACGAGCAAGTCTCCACATGTATTATGGGAGTATTGTTGAAAGTTAAAGAAGCAATTGAGATAACACGAAGTTTAGTTGGAAGACAATATAAAAGAAAATGCAATTACAAAATATTACTTTTAGTCATAATATTTTTTAGAGATGCTAAACTGCTTGATGATGATAAACATGCTATGGCGATATTTCATTTTTGGGATACAATGCGTTCCAAATAAGAATAGGATCGATTGACAGGTAGTGACGTCACGTCATACTGTCAAATCGAAGAATTATTTTTTTTTTTTTTTTTTTTTAATTGATATAAACCAGCGCTTGACTGCGATCCCACCTGATGGTAAGCAGTGATGCAATCATTGATGGTGAGGCGCACTAGTTTATCAAGAGCCTATTCACTCTAGCCTTGAAGACACCTAAATTATAGTTGGACGGGAAGATCGCAGCAGGCAAATTGTTCCAGTCCTTCGATGTACGCGGTATTAACGACGAAGCGAAACGCTTAGTCCGGACCGTTGAAGTTTCAACAACGTAAGGGTGGATACTCGCCGTACGTCGGGTTGTCCGATGATAGAAAGGAGATGGCGGAATCAAGTCATGCAATTCCTGCGCACACTCTCCAAAATGCAACCTGTAAAATACCGATAGGCTGGCTACCCTGCGCCTGTGCTCGAGGCTTTGTAGACTGGACTTAACCAAATCAGGATCCCCAATTAGCCTTTTCGCACGCCTTTCCATTGAGTCCAAAGCTGCTAGATGGCATTTTGCAGCACCAGCCCATATGTGACTGCAGTACTCCACACACGATCGAACCTGTGCTTTGTATAACATTAGAAGCTGTCCCGGTGTGAAGTACCGTCGGACCTTTGCAAGAACGCCTAGTTTTCTAGCAGCTACCTTGGCTTTGGACTCAATGAACCGCCCAAAATTGAGGTCTGAGGAGATTTCAACTCCCAAGAGCTGAAGGCGGTCGGTGCACTCCAGGGATACATTCCGAAAATCAGGAGCCAAGGTGAACGGGCTCCTTTTGGCGGTGAACAGACACGCTTGTGTTTTGGCGGCGTTGAATTCAACTAGATTGGTTTCGCCCCACTTGGAGACTGCCTGAAGTGAGACATTCGTACGCTCCACCATAGCCTCTCGTTCGGACCGGATTAGTTCCTTACTAGCCCGAGCACCTGGAAGGTATCTCTCTACAACTGTGCTATCATCTGCATACCCATAGATACCGGGCATCAGCAGATCGTTAATATGCAGCAGGAAAAGAGTTGCAGAGAGAACTGACCCCTGAGGAACTCCGGCATTAGTGGACATGGGCTCTGATGAGCATCCATCGACAACAACTCGGAGAGACCGTTCACTCAGGAAGTCTTTTACCCAGTTAATCAGACCAGGGGAAATGCCGTACGCTGGAAGCTTACTCAGAAGGCTGGCGTGCCATACCCTGTCGAAGGCCTTCGAGACGTCTAAGGAGACAGCAATCGCTTCTCCATTCTTCTCGAGGGCCTCGCCCCACATGTGAGTGGCATACACTAGTAGGTCCCCAGTAGACCGATTGTGGCGAAATCCGTACTGTCGGTCACTGAGGAGATCGTTACCTTCCAGGTATGCCATGAGGCGCGAGTTCAATACACGCTCCATAATCTTGCAGAGTATGGAGGTTATTGAAATCGGCCGATAGTTGGCAGGATCGGCACGACTGCCCTTTTTGGGCACGGGTTGCACGTTGGCAAGCTTCCAGGACTTGGGCACTATACCAGTCCTAAATGAGAGGCGGTACAAGCGCGTCAACACAGGAGACAACTCGGGCGCACATGCCTTGAGAACTATTGCTGGTACACCATCTGGTCCACTAACTTTATTCACGTCTAGGCGACACAGTGCTCTCAAAACTTCTTTATTTCTTATGCGAACCTCAGGCATCGAGGTGTTGCAGTGAGGTAGAGCCGGTGGAGTAGCACTGCTAGTATCAAGACGAGAATTATGGGCGAAGAGAGATGCAAAGAGACCTGCTTTCTCTCTCGCCGAGTGAGCCAGTGTTCCATCAGGCTTAACCAGCGGAGGCAATGTGGGCCTACAGAAGTTCGCTTCGACCGATTTGGCAAGGGACCAGAACGCTCTGCTACCGGACGGCTGTGCAGAGAGCTTTGTGCCAATATGAGTAATGCGGTCGAACCGAGCCTTCTTTAGTGCCTTTTTGTAGGACTTGGCAGCATGGTTGAAAGCTCTCTTCTTTGAGCTCATATCCGGAGCTTTGCGGTCACGAGCGTCAACCCAGGCGAGAAACGCCGAATGCTTACGCTCTTCAGCTTGAACGCAATCGGCGTTGAACCATGGGTGAGCTGAGCCTCCAACGGGTACGTCTCTATAAGGGATGAAAAACTCCATAGCTTGACGACTCGATTATTATGGTGAGCAAAACAAGAAAATTTTAAAATTTAATTTATTTACGAACTGTGAACGAAAATAGTTTAATCAGAATCCAGTTCTTCAATTTTGCTCATCTCTGAGTTCTTCAATTTTGCCCAATTTCTTGCGATTTGACAGTATGACGTGACGTCACAACATGGCGTCGATCCTATTCTTATTTGGAACGCATTGTACATGGGATTTTTCAAGAGGAGATATAAGGTTATTTAAGACAAACCTGTCCCACCGTCGACCCATTGCTTACCATCTGCCTAAGATAAAGTTCATAAAAATCTATTTTTTCAAAGTCATCGTCCATGATTGGATTCAAAGTCATAATTTTATTTATTTGTCCAGTATGTCAATTACGATTTATTTGTAACTCACAATTCCTACAAATGTGTTCTTTGTGCGTTTTGTATTGAAAATACATGTTTACGGTGAATTCAATGCAATTTGTTTATGTTGAAAGTTCTTTATTATTGATTCTACTTGTCATCTTTGTACATTGAACAGTTCTAATATACAGAGTATAGTAAGAAGATTCTGTAGTAACAGCCGTGCTGGATTTGTGACTGGACGCAAAAGGGTAACTGAAGGGACACAGGTTTTTTTTTAGGTGGGAAAATCATCTCATGACAAATCTCGCTCTTGGGCGGGGCGGGACATAGTGTCAGACTTTTACTGACTAAAAACCCACTCCAGTTCCTTCTTTGCTTTCGTCCTAGGGCCCCGGGTTTCGCTTTCACACTACCCGTCGCCCCAGTAGGCTTAGACGACGACGTGGAACAATACACGCCATCGATGACTTGGGCTCGGTCCGGACGGTTACCGGACGGTCAGACGGCGAGCCACCCATTGCTCGCTGTCCGCAAGCCCGCGCCTACGATGGCCGGAAATCGGGATCGGAATCCCAGCGGCGGTTGGGGCGTGAGGACCGTTGTAGACGTGAGGCATAAATATTGGAACAGGTATGTGGATTAGGTAGTTTTCGATGCGAGTCCGTACCTAATCCAAAGCGTCGGGGATTAGGTATGGCACACAATATTCGTACACAGTCTATACAGAAGATATTCTGCACCTTAAAACGTGGATGTTAAGTTTGAAGTTTAATTAGCACTGTCGCTAGCGCCATCTATGTGAGATTTCACTGGACTAGTTAGTGCTCTAGCGATATAAGTCGTCACGAATATACGTCGTTGATAGGTGGCGCTATTGTAAATACATTCGAAAAAAAAAAAAAACTTTCACGTCTTTTGAAAATAAATGTGTAAAAATCAGACTCACGTAATAATATGGGTGAAATGCATGTTAATCTAGTAATGCTGAGGTTTCTAGGTACCTGTTTTAATGTTAACCCATTTTTCAGTAATAAAGACAAAAAAAATATGTCGTTTGCATTATTTATTAAATTCCATTGGTTTAGCTTGTTTACGTACGTATTACGCCTTTTGTGTGAATCTACACAAGATGACAGTCCTAAGCCTGTGAGAATGTCTAATAGACGATACTTTGATTATATAATCAATGAGACGACATTTTAAGATTCTGTGCTGTACCATTATAGAGTATTCACGATTGCTTTAAGTACCGTTAGCCTATATAAAAAAAAAAATAATATAATCCATTGTTCTACAATATATCAGAAACGGAACGTCCATACTCCATGCCCAATATTTCTTACCTAATCCACATACGCTAGTCGCTACGTAATATCGGTACAATATTTGTAACAGGCCAGCGGCTATATTGAATAAAATATTCGGATTAGGTAAATGGATTAGGTATTTTTAAATACTAGGATTAGGTGGAATAGGTATCGTTTTTACCTAATACGACCCATGTCTAGACCGTTGCCTCACGCAATCGGCCGCCTCCTTTGCTAGCATTACTGCTTCGCAGAAGGAGGCGACCGCCTGCCACTCCTCCTCGCTCCGGACCATGACCTGTACCAAGGCCCGGCGCGAGAGATCGCTGCGAAAGAACATAGGTGGGTTTTAGACAGTAAAAGTCTCACATTCCCTCTTGCTCTACCAAAAAAAAAAGAAACCACAAAATCAGATAAAAATAAAAATCTTTTTCAGGATGAGAAATCATCAAATAACTTCTCTCGCATTCGGTAGAGCGAGAAGCAGTGTCAGACTTTTACTAACTAAAATCACACCTATGTTCCTTCAGTTGCCTTTTACTTTTCAGGGCTCCGGTAACTCTTCCGAAAAATCCCACAGCCCTGGTATGCATTGTCATAGGAGGTCCCCGGGAATCATGCTGATGTCTCTTTGATGCACTCGTGGAGCACAACGAGTTGACCATCCAACCGAGCTATTGCTCCTCCGTGACCACGAGTATCCCTTTCATTTTTTTCCTTCCTTAGCAGGCATTGGTCCAGCTGGTCCCCTACGGTTTGCTGACATCTGTTTGAGGCGCGTGTGGAACACTACGTGTTCCTTTTGATGCACTGCGTTTCATGGCCACGGTGATTCTTTGAAACAATCTCGTAGTCCTAGCAGCCCTAGTGAGCTTCGTCTACAATACTGATATCTCTTTGTATCATCATCATTTCAGCCGATGGATGTCCACTGCTGGACATAGGCCACAATGAACGGTCCTGTGCGTCTCGCATCCATCGGATTCCCGCAACCTTCACCAGGTCATCGGTCCACCTTGTAGGGGGTCTTCCAACACTGCGTCTTCCGGTACGTGATCGCCACTCCAGAACGTTTCGGCCCCAACGGCCATCTGGTCATTTGTAATCAAATTAAACTTAACCTATAACTACTTATATTAGTCCAGACTAAGCGTGTCACCTCGTCGTTTATACCGAATGCTGGATTTTTTTGAATTGAAAAATCACGTTTGTTGTATGGGAGCTCCTCTTAAATATTTTTTGTTATAGCGGCAACAAAAATACATCATCTGTGAAAATTTCAACAGTCTAACTATCACGGTTCATGAGATAAAGCCTGGTGACTGATGGACAGACAGACGGACGGACAGCGGAGTCTTAGTAATAGGGTCCCGTTTTACTCTTTGGGTACGGAACCCTAAAAAATACCGCTACAAATATCCTGAATATCTGGGTTGCTTCAATGTACTGCCAATTTACGTAGAAAACCAACTTCACGTATACGCTCTGTATCTTTCATTCTCATTAGGCCATTGACGTGACAGTTGAGTTATGGGCTCCGTACACAATGGCCGATGTGGGCCACACATCAACCATGATGGGCCACTGATTTATTGAGCAATTATCCGCACCTCTTCATTCATGATGCAATCCTGGTAACTGTTGAGAAAAAATAATATGGTTTTTAAATAAAATTAGTTTCTGGTAGTAGCTTATCGGAAATAATCCCAAGGGGACGAAATACTCCGGACATAAAAATAATCCTATGGTCTTCTCTAATATCCAATCTATATTAATTCCACACGTAGTTAAAAGTAGTTCAGAACGTATAGTTTACGCGTGAAAAAACTAACAATCAGTATGGATTCACCAAGGTTACCGACATAGCCCGGAGAATCGCCATACTTAAGTGGCAGTGGGCAAGGGCACATTGCTTGCAGAACAGATGGTCGAAAGGGACGAAATGTTCTGGAGTGCTGACCACCTACCGGAAGACGCAGCGTTGGAAGGCCTCCCACAAGGTGGACCGATGACCTGGTGAGGGTCGCGGGAATCCTATGGATGCGAGATGCACAGGACCGGTCGTTATGGCGACACTTGAGGACCAACAGTGGACGTTTTTCGGCTGAAATGACGAAGAATGATGATGATGATGGATTATCTACATGATCTCTTTACTCATTATGTATTACTGGTACCTCTGTGAAAAATAAAACGCTTTCGGACTCTTTAAAATACATATCATATGTGTGGGAACTAGAAATTAAAGGGCAACTGAATAACACAGTCGGGTTTTAGTCAGTAAAAGTCTGACATACCCTCTCGTTCCAACCTAGAGCGAAAGAAGACGATTTGAATCCGACAAATGTAAGATCGACCGGTCGTTGTGGCAACTCTTTGAGGAGACCTATGTCCAACACTGGACGCCTATCGGTTGAAATGATGATGATATTCCATTGGGATAATTTCCTACTTTCACGCCGGTGAAGGCGCTGGCACAAGCTGGCAAAAGAAATATAAAGATCAATTTTCATCTGGGGATTCAACCCAGGAGTCATTGCTTAATAAGACAACAGTACAATCAAGACAAGAGCAGAACCATTATAATAATGCATACTACCTCTGAAAACGGTTACAACTCACAATAGAGTACATAACAATAAATAACAACGGTTTCCTAGCCCCCCTTATCACCCCCCACGATCATAGAATCTTACACCTCAAGCCCAAGGTAGAGGTCGAGTTTGTGACATTGAATATTGAACCTTGTGTTTAGAAACAATGGGTACAAAATTGTCCTTCCTTATCGTAAGCCTTACACCCAGTTCTCTGTTTACTAACATTCTCGATTATCATGCAAAGATAGTCAGCTCCTAACGCCTATGTATCTATTTATTTAGCTTAAAATTATACGTTAATTAACTAACTTTGTTAGGAGATCTTAATAACGATACGATTAAACAGTTATGTTATAGCTTCATAAATAGTTACAGGTACGGTTGGCAAAACAGATTAGTAGGTACGCCATTTTTTTTTTAATTACATAAACTAGTGTTTAACTGCGATCCCACCTGATGGTAAGCAGGGATGCAACCGTTGGTGGTGAAGCGCACTAGTTTAATAATTCACTCTAACTTCGAAGATGTTATATTTATTTATGCATATATTCCAGTCCTTCGATGTACGCGGTATAAACGACACTCGGTATAACACTCGCCGTACGTCGGGTTGTCTGATGACAGAAAGGCGATGACTGAATCAAATTATGAAATTCCCGCGCACAGTCTCCAAAATGCATCCTATAAGATACCTAAAACCTGACTACCCTATGTATGCAGGAATTAAAATGTCTCATAGACGTGATGGAAAAAGAACAAGGTTTAAAAAAGACTCGCGTCCTCAATAAAAATTAAGTTTGTAACTTAGCAAGTAAGAAAGAAAAAATTTTTTTTATTTAAGTACCCAAAATAATAGATCCTATGAAATTGCCGTTTTTATTAAACGGTTTACTTTGAACTGTGATATCTTCGGATTGACTCGGAAACAAGTTCAAATAAGCTTTATATTAAAGGTACGTTATTCTTTTTTCAAAAATAGTTACTTATTGGTTTGTTTGCGTTTTTTTATTTTCTGTATCGCTGTACTCGTATTTATAACTATTTTTGTGTGAAATATAAGAAAACTTGTATTATTTTGGAATATGAGTTCTACCTCGATAACAATGCGTTTCAAACGGTATGCAATATTGATGTAATATACGAACTTAGAACTGCTAATGAATGGGATGTGTATTTTATTATCATTGGCTTTCATTTGGGAAATTTTACCTCACGAGTTTTCTTCTCCGGGCGGCTATTATAATTTCCAAAACGATAACTATTAAACCAATAACACAGAATTCGTTTGTTAAAAGAAAGTCTTAGGTATACGTCATTGATATTGCTTACCCTTTGAAATGTACAGTTTCTACGTTGGAATTATAAAAAAAAAACACTTTTTTTTATTGAATTTCACGCACGCAAGCTTGTATACCTTCCAGCTTATAAGTTTTGCCAACTGTACCTAGGTCTCAGATAGGTATCACTGAACTTAAGTGTCTCGCTAGGCAATAACAATCAACGATTTGAATCAGGTGATAATTAGCGCCCTGTATGTGCAGACTGACAATTGTCCGACTCGAACAGAGAACAATTTAAGTCTATTTAATTTATGTTTGTGATCAATAGGACATTGACATAGCCTATGTACTGTAGGCCTCACGTTAGACGTAACAAAGCCACTATAAAATTGATGACACAATTGGCGCAGTGGTTGAGCGAGTGGCTGCTACGCTGCGTGTCACAGGTTCGATTCCCTTATGGAACAAATATTTCTATGGCGTACAGATAGTTGTTCCGAACATGGCATAATATTTTACTCACGTTTAGAAAAACTATGCTTATTTAAACTTAATTTTTTTTGAAACTCTGCACTACAATGGCAAGTTCAAGGTAAGTTGTATTTTGGGGGTATATGGAACAGAGTTTAAAGTCCCGCAAACCTCCGTTGAAAAGGGAGGATCCTCCGACCAGACGGGTGTTATGTCTGGTTTGAGCAACATAGGTACGTAAAGCACTTATAGCAAAACTCGCTACACAGTTCGTAGACTGAAGAGATGAGTGTTAATAAAATGGCTCGTGAACACTTGATAATAAAATAAATACTTGTATAAGTTCAATGAATCAAAAATGATAATTCTATCAATCAGGCTTCTCATGCAAAGAAGGGGTCAGATTACAGATCAGAGTTGAGATAGATGATTTCGGGCTGTTGTTATGTTCAAATTGCGCGATGCAGGATTTCGTTGTTCAGTTCCTATGTGACGTCATATATATCGCTACATCACTCCACTTTGAAAAACGGAGTTCGATGGTTCTTAATACTACATGAAGCGTGCCAGGCCTATCTATCCTATAGTTACGTGCGGCCTGCTGTACAGTCGAAACAAAGGCATCACACTACACTATGACTATACCCAAGTTGTTACTTAGGTCTAGTCATGCATCAACATTGTAGGTGCACCTAGCCAGTGTTTGACATTTATATGTATATGTCGATGATATGGCCAACTAAAACTGGCCAGATCGTTTAAACGTTAACATTTGATGATACGTCAATCCTCGTTTGGCCATATCATTCATGTAGGATTTCTATGATAATAAAAGGTTTAAAGAAAGTAGGCCAAACGAGGATTGAAGTATCATCAAACATTAACGTTTAAAACGATCTGGCCAGTTTTAATTGGCCATATCATAAAGTGTTCAAATTCTATGATCTGGCCACTACATACATAAGGTGATAGTTCTTTTATCTTAAAGTCGGTTAAAATGTAATTGTTTACTTTTCAATTTGTGTAGAACAAAGATTATGGTTCTTAATTTAAGAACCGCCTTTCTCTTGTAAATTAAGATGAAGGTTATGTCTTGGCTTAATTCAGTACTACCTCTTAATCTAGAGCTGCAGTCTCTCATTTATCACACTAACATTATAAACAAAAGGGTCTTTATAAAGTTAGTGTTCGGTCACCTCCCTTTTGCGCAGTAGTAATGCTAGCGAAGGTGATAACTGCAAAAGTGAGGGAACGGTCATCTTTACTCACCAGCGGCCGCCTCGGGCATCGGGAGTCGCAAGGCGATTTGCGGCCTCCGTTAGCGCAGGCTTGCGGACGACGAGCATTTGGGTAGTTCGCCATCCGGCCGTCTGATAACCGTCCGGACCGAGCCCAAATCGTCGACGGTGCGTATTGTCCTACGCGCACCTCAATGAGATGTCAGCAAACCGTAGACTTTCTGAAATGGAAGTAGTTTCCATAGGGGCCCGGTAGGGCCCACTAGGGTCACGAGAAATTTTGAAAGGTATACAGTGGTCCCGGAACACAAAGGGCAACAGAAGGACATGGGTGTGGTTTTAGTCAGTAAAATTCTGACACGCCATCTGTCTCCCTTACACCTTACCTTAGAGCGAGAGAAGTCATAGGATGATGTGTATGTTTGTTACTCTTTCACGTTTAAACAGTTGAATGGATCTGGATGAAATTTAGTACGACAGTTTATATCCTAGATTAACACGCAGGCTATAATTTATAAAAATGCCTATAATAAATCCTTCTGGCGCAGCCGGGTAAAAAAAACTGGGCAAGTGTGAGTCGGACTCGCGCACTGAGGGTTCCGTACAAACTTACCTATGAAAACAGTTCAATTCCCGAATTGAGTTACGACGATATTTTCCGAATCGCAAAAAAGTTTTTTTTTATGACGTAACAAATTTACAGTTTTCAGATTTTTTCCTATACTTGTACTATGAGACCTTGCTATATGCCAATATTTCAGGATTTTAGATCAACAGGAAGAACCCTATGAATTTTGATTCCCTTGAGAGTGTCGAAACACGTTTTTTGCATCATAAACGGCCATATCTTTTTTTTCGATAATACAGATATTTGATTTTTCACAGCTTTACGGGACCGAAGACCTTAGTATATGGTTTTAATTTCAACTCGATACCTCCACGCGTTCACGAGATAAAGGCTCTTGACTGACAGGCAGATCGACAGACAGACGGACTGACAACAAAGTGATCCTACAAGGGTTCCGTTTTTTTCCTTTTGAGGTACGGATCCCTAAATACACATGCCTATTGAACTTCAAACTTTTTTTCTACCCTTCATAATTTTCGTAGATATAAACAGTTGTTGTTCTGTTGTTTAAGATGAAGGCACGTGGCGTCTTTGTAGTCGACACACGCCTCTCAACTCTTAATCCTTTACAAGTATTTATAAGTGTTATTATAACAACATCCTTTTGTAACGATCTGGTGCCGCGGTCATTCTGTGGGGATTCAAAGAAGTCGGTTAAAAAACAAACCGGTACATGGTGGACATCCCACCTATACGCACGAAACGTTTTGGGAACACATTCATTGTGCGTACAGCTAATGAGTGGAATTCCTTGCCGGAATCTGTGTTTCCTGATGGCTACAACCCGGGAATCTTTAAGTCAAGAGTGAATAGGTTACTTCTAGGTAAGCGCGCTTCATCGTCGACCGCACCGTCGCCGTCGCTTTCCATCAGGTGAGATAGCGGTCAAGCGCGAATCTATCAAGAATAAAAGAAAAAACTACAAACTTGTGTTAGTATAAGGATATAAATTATATAAAAATCGTGGGTTCGACTCCCACACAGGACAAATGTTTGTGTGATGAGCACGATCATTTGTTCTGAGCTGGGTGTCATCTATATGTACTTATAAAAGGAGAAACTGACTGACTGACATATCAACGCACAGCCGAAACTATTGGGACTAGGAGCGTGAATTTTTGCACAATGTTTCCTTTTACAACGTAGGCGAGCACTAAGAGAGGATTTTTTGAAATTCACCCCCAAGGTGATGAAACGGGGGTCCAAAGTTTGAATGGAGAAACTTACTTTGACGCGGGCGAAGCCGCGGGCAGAAGCTAGTTTATCTATAATATGTATGTACCTATTTAGAAATATATAAGTATGTTTATCAGTTGTCTAGTATTCATTACTCATGCTCTGCTTAGCTTGGGACTAGACGGCGTTGAGTGATAGTTATGAAATATAGGGATGGAGACGAAAGTTTCTGGTGTTGCGCCTGCTTACCGGAAGACGCAGCGTTGGAAGGCCTCCCACAAGGCAAACCGATGATCTGGTGAGGGTTGCGGGCATCCGATGGATGCGAGACGCACAGGATCGGTCGTTCTGGTGACGCTTGGGGGAGGCCTATGTCCAACAGTGGACGTCTTTCGGCTGAAATGATGATGAATAGGCCAGTCTAGCACACTCTTAGTGGTTAAAGATGGATAAATAAACCCAGCAGATTGTTCGAAAGAGTTACCGCGGCCCTGGAATGCAAAAGGCAATTGAAAGAACACAGGTGGGTTTTAGTCAGTAAAAATCTGATAATTCCTTTCGGTCTACCCAGAGCGGTAGGAGTTCCTCCTACAAGGTAGACCGATGATCTGGTGAGGGTCGCGGGAATTCGATGGATGCGAGATGCATAGTATCTATGTGGTGGCACTTGGGGGAGGTCTATGTCCTACAGTGGACGTCTTACGGCTGACATGATGATGATGATGATTATTATTATGTAATCCAGGTAAGTATAATTTATTTTAGGAGACTGGTCCGTAAGCTAGGGTCTGAAGACACGTTTATGACGTTCGATGCTTCGATAGAACTGCAAGCATTATATTTAGAACGGGTATTTGAATCTTAACCAATGATAGTATAGTCATTATTTATTTATTTATATATACTTCATTGTACACTAAGATTTACAAAAAGGTAACCTTATATTAAAAAAAAAAAACATACAATTGCCCTGTAACCTGGAATAGACAGAAATTGCTCGGACACAAAATGGGGTTGCATTTGGTGAAAAATCAAAGTAAACTGTAAAATACTATTTAAATAGATATCATGGTGGCACGTGTTATTGGGTCATCTGATGGAAATCATCAAATGGTTGAGCTAAGTGGGGCTGATGCACGCGTCATGCTCGTGAACGGGTGCCGTCAGTTGAGACTGGTCATCTCTAGCTGCCAGTAGCTTAATTCAATTTCTATGTTTTTAATTAGGTAGTTTTTATTATTACTTATCTACATTGGGCTCACATATTAGAAGCGACATGAAATATGTAACCAAGATTTATGTAACTCATAATATGATTTAAAAGAGTGTCCATGGAATTTCTTGCACGTTCTTCTCCATAGAGATCTACGCTTTGGAACGTGCAATTTAGCTTCACTTTTTTTTTTTTACTGACCGACATTTTGACAATTCAAAAGTGCCTGTAATTGGTCTATTTGAAATAAACGTTTCTGATTTCTGATCATGTTCTTTTTCTTTTTTTTATGTTGCTGAAATGATGGTGATGATGATACATTGGTTCATCTCCGCTACATACAATCTTTTTTTCATCCGTCTTTACTACGTTTGAAGTAATCATTGAAACTACAAGATTTTTTATCGGAACCTTGGATTCCAGACAATTTCATATAAACTTTTGTATTGTCCATGAGTCACTTAGCAACCCGTGCCAAAAAGCAGATCATTGAAAAAATACTACCACTACAGCTGCACAATTAAATTACAAAGCAACATCGTGATGTAACAATAAAACAGTTGCAACAATGACCTTCAAATTCCTAGCAATTCAGACGCGAAAGCTTCACACCTGTCCGTCTTTAAATAGAATGGTTGAAATTGTTCTACAATTCGTTACTAATTCCCGCAGTTTAGTGGATCATAAAATCTAAACATAGGAGGATATATTGCACGAGTTTTTCTTAGAAAAATAGTGCGGACTTGTGTTTAGTCTGTAGTCCAACCGGAGTGTACGCGTATGGAGTTGAAACGTTACACATCGTTTTAATGGGAGTCTGTAAGATGGAATAGTGTTTCAAGGACATCACGTAATAATATGACATGGACTATGGACCGATTGAGATCAGTAGAGCTACAAAAGTTAAAAGCAAAAATTATTTTTTATATGTCTTCGAAAGATCAGAGATCTAGAGCAGGGGCGCCGACTTTTAGAAAACCTCGTGGGTGGTCATGCTCATTTGACGGACTCGAAAAAGTGCCGAAGTGTGAGAAGAGAAATGCACACTGATCGACCGACAAATAAACCTAAATGTCCTACTTACATACTGTGTACTTAATTACTAATTATGTTTGATAAAAATATAAAATGAACCATTATAAATATAAAAATTAAACTAGTTTTTACTATCAAGAAATATTATAATTTGTACATAACCTAAAAGGCGATTACTGATCTGTTTCTTGATGTCTATTCTCAGGGGTGCTCAGCACCCACTATTTATTTCTCATGGGTGCTCGAGCCCCCGAGCACCCACGTAGTCGGCGCCCCTGATCTAGAGGACGTTTTACTTATGGACAAAGTATGAGGACAGTCATGCATAGCCATGAAAACTGAGCCAGTATATTGACGAAAATGCAAGTTTATAGTTTAACCTACCTTACCATGAATACCTATTCGTGTAGGCATTTTACGTAAACTTTAACAGAATAATGTCTAAGAATTAACTCAAAGAGAATCGGCGGCAACGACCTCTCGCGCCGGGCCTTGGTACAGGCCATGGTCCGAAGTGAGGAGGAGTGGCAGGCGGTTGCCTCCTTCTGCGAAGCAGTAATGTTAGCAAAGGCAGAGGCTGCACGTGCACGCGTGAGAGAGCGGCCCTCACGCCCCAGCCGCCGGGATCCCGCTCCCGATTTCCGGCCACCGTAGGCGTGGGCTTGCGGGCGGCGAGCAATGGGTAGCTCACCATCCGACCGTCCGGACCGAGCCCAAGTCGTCAACGGCGCGTACCGTTCCACGCGCGCCTTAAGGAGATGTCAGCAAACCGTAGGGGCCCAGCAGGGTCGAAGCCTACTGGGGCCAAGGGTCTGCTTCTGAAAGGAAGACTCGGCCCTGGTATGAAAGGCAACGAAGGAACAGGAGTGGGTTTTTAGTCAGTAATTAAATTCTGACACACCCTCCAGCTCCCCCCAAGAGCGATGGATGTCTTTGGATGATTTTCCCACCGAAAAAAAAACTCAAAGAGAATGAATCAACAGATCATTGCAAAATTATTATTTTTTTAAGATGGGAAATCATCCAATGACTTCTCACGCGCTAGGGCGGATCGAGAGGGCGTCTCAGACTTTTACTGACTAAAATCAAACCTATGTTCCTTCTTTACCTTGCTTTCCAAGAACTCTGGCTTCCCTTTCGGACTACCCAAGGAAAATTGATAGTTGCCGTTTGGATCTGTTTGTCTCAAACGGCAAGAAATATTGATGACCAATGATACCAAGTCATGCAATACCTATTTTTGGGTAGAAAATCGTCAAAGAACATCTCCCGCTCCGGGTGGAGCGAGAGGGAGTGTCAGACTTTTACTGACTAAAACCCTTCTGTGTTCCTTCAGTTGCACTTTCCGTTCTAGGGCTCCGGTAACTCTTCCAAAAAGTCCTACAGCCCTGGTATGCATCGTCCTAAGAGACATCAGCTTGTATCCCAAGCTGATGTCTCTTTGAGGCACGCGTGGAACACGAGTCGACCATCCAACCGAGCTATTGCTGTCTATTTGGATGAATGTGTTAGAAGATAAGACTGGCCTGTTGGTCTAGTGGTTAGTGGCCCTAACTGCTATGCCGGAGGTCGTGGGTTCGATTCCCACCCAAGATAAATGTTTGTGTGATGAGCACGATCATTTTCATTTAATGTTGAATCTGTTCAGGCCCGTTTTGTTAGGCACCTGTGTATGAAAAATGGGATCCGAAAAGCTATACCAGATTACAACGATAGGTTAAGGCACTATAAGATGGTTAGCTTAAAAGAAAGGCGGATCCATTCTGACAAATGATAAATGATAAATGATATTTATTTTGTAAATAGGTTTAAAAAACACTTTTACACGTCAATTTTTTTTTTCGTCATTTTTAAACTAGATGAGGCCGGTGTTTCCTAGCTGACTACCCTGAGAAGAAACACTGAAACAAACTCAGGGGGACTTACTTCTACTACATAAAATTATAAATGGTTCCATAGATGCGGAGTTGGTTAATTATTTTAACTTCAGGGCTAGCCAACGCAGCAAGCGACATCATCGCATTTTTCAATGTGACTATATCCACCTTATATGTATATCACTTTTAATAGTCCTCTTACACGTATGGCAAGGCTTTATAATGAAAGGTCCTTTGAAGTATTTTGTGTTTGTCTCTAATATTCATTTTGTGAATGACATACATACCTGTTATTAGCATGGTTACTGAAATGCCAATTTTAGATGTAAGTTTATTTGAATTGTAAGTGACTGTGCTGTTGGTGTGCTTATTATAAATATATAAATTAATTTGTTCTGTGTCTGGGTGTAATTTATCTACAATATGTATGCATTTAGAAATATATAAGTATGTCTATCAATTGTCTAGTACTCATAGCACAAGCTCTACTTAGTTTGGAAGACAGTACAGTGTTTGGTGATAATTCACCTATACCCTGCATGTGCAAACTTATAAACGAACGCAGCACAAACCACAGAATACTTTGTAATATACTGAAAGCGCAGACTCAATATCTGTGTTTGTCAGACGTAATTACTGACTGGCCTGTTGGTCTAGTGGTTAGTGGCCCTGACTGCTATGCTGGAGGTCGAACGTTCGATTCCCACCCAGGTCAAATGTTTGTGTGATGAGCACAATCATTTGTTTTGTATCTGGGTGTAATTTATGTACAATATGTGTGTATTTAGAAATATATAAGTATGTTTATGAGTTGTCTAGTACTCATATCACAAGCTCAGCTTAGTTTGAGTTAAGATGGCGTTGTGGGAAATTTAAAAAAGAAGATAGTATTTAGAATTTTGTTTATTACTATTGTATTTGTTATTTAATTATCTAGAATTTAAGTACAAGTAAATTTAAATTAAAATAATTATTAAAAACAGTATTACATTTAAGTTTAAATAATGTATTTATTTGTTTATCTAAGTACACACAAACAGTTAAAAATGAAAATAACAAAAGCAGACAGAAGGTCACAAAGGTACTGCTTATGTCAAATGAAATTTCTTCCAGCAGACCTGCGACAGAAGAGTTGGATGAGAGATGTAATTATAATTATTGAGTATAGTGTTTGCCTGTAATTGGTTGTGATTAGAGTTTAGATTAGACACAATTAAGTATATGGGGTGACTGGTAATTAGTGTACGATACTTAAACACGTGATTGTGCTCATGATAACAAACAATTTTTATTATGGGAGCAAAGCCAAAATCGCGAAAAAAATATCAGCTGTTCAGTACATTAGGCAAACATAAATGTACTGAACAGCTGATTTCTTTTTCGCGATTTCAGGTTTGTTCCTATAGTAAAAGTTGTTGGTTATCATGAGCACAATCACGTGTTTAAGTATCGTACACTAATTGCCAGTCACCCTATATGTTCCTATATGTATAATATCTGTAACAACTGTTGTTGAACCTTAATTAAATAAAACTAGATAGCGTTGTGCGAAAGTTGTAGAATTATAAAAATTTCAACATATCAGACGTCGGCACACCAAAAACTTTTACCACAGAATTTCCTAATCCAGTCGCACTCATCCATGACTACGACACATAAATCAGAAATAGCAGCCAACCTATAGCGAGCGGTGGGTAGCGCGCAAAACATCCTGCGAACGAGGAAACCATGCGCGTGCGTCGTAAACTTCCTGCGACGTGACATGCATGTGGGAAGGGGTAAGATTATGGATGTGGCATAACTGGATGTCCATGTCCTAGGTGCCTTGGATTACATCTTTACTGGGACGTCGATCAACGTCGTGTGAGGTAAAAACCTAAACATGCAAATATGACAAAATAAGAATTGACTTATTATTTAAAAGAGTTTCCATGGAATTTCTTGCACATTCTTCTCCATAGAGATCTACGCTTTGGAATGTGCAATTAGCATATTTTTAGGGTTACTTACCTCAAAAGGAAAAATCAGAACCCTTGTTAGATCACTTTGTTATCCGTCTGTCTGTCTGTCGGTCTGTCAAGACCCTTTATCTCGAGAACGCGTGGAGGTATCGAGTTGAAATTAAAACCATATACTCAAGTCTGCGGTCCCTTAAAGCTGTGAAAAAAATCAAACGTCGTAAGTTAAAAAAAAGTTACGGCCGAATATGTTGCAAACAAACGTATATTTCGACACTCTCAAGGGAATCGGGGTAGTTACTTTAGTTTGTAGTTACTTCCCGCTGTCCTAGAATCCTGAAATTTGGCATGAAGCAAGTTCTCATAGCATAAATATAGGAAAAAATATGAAAACTGTAAATTAGTAATTTACAGTTCATTTTCGTTCGATTCTTTGAGACTCGATTCGGAAATTGAATTGTTTTCATAGGTAAGTTTGTACGGAACCCTCAGTGCGCGAGTCTGACTCGCACTTGCCTGGTTTTTTTCTAACCGACTGACTTCTTAACAAACAAAAGTGCCTGTAAATAGTCTATTTGAAATAAATACTTTGATTCTTCTTGATTAACTCCAATGACTATCGCTCCGGTAGCTGAAAAAACATCTCGTAAACAGGTATGACGTGAAAACGCAAGAACCACATAACAGCTATGCTTCAAATATAATTTTCCGTTAATATGATGTCAACATTTACAATTCATTAAATTTGTATTTAGCGTACCTAAATATTATTAATCGATGCGTTGATATATTTGTAGCATAGCTGTATGCTTCAAATATAATTTTCCGTTTCCATGAAACTGCATTGTCGCGCCGCACCGGTTTACGTAAATGGTACAACAATACACACGAAATTGCGGTCTTATATCTAAGATGATACACTTTCCTTTTTAATAAATCCAGGATTGTAGCTAGCTGCACCAAAAATATATTATAAGTAATAGTTTGTAATAGTAAGCGCTGATAAGGTTGACATTGGAGCAGATTTGCCAAGAAGTAATTATATTCTATTATTTTATTCCCAGAACGTTTTGGTGCATGAGTGGAATGTCCATCATGTACCGGTAGTAAAAATCAGAATAAAGAAAGTAAATGTTCTTAGTAGCAAAACGTTAATATTGCTTACCACATCCGAAAACCTTTCGCTCCTTCGTACCTTCGCGTCGCAGTCCGCCGTTAGCGACTGTAGTGCAGAATGAATATAAATAAAATGTACACCGTCTAATTAATATGACGTCACCAATTCATTTAATTTGTATTTAGAGTATAAATATTTCCATTGATATGGTTGATAAAAACTACAAACTTATTCTAGTGTATAAAACCTCTTTTTTACCAAGTTGAATTTGTATCGTTCTACCTTGGCACGCAACCGATAATTTAATACTTTCCATAAAGGCCACTGCAACTGGCACTGCTAGGGCACTGTTATTCACGTCCAGTTAGCTGATGTTCCTGGGGTTCAAGAAGCCGGGTGGTGATAGGCGATGTTCTTGCCACAGCTTGATTCCTACTTCAGGTGGTCCATCCATTTTTTGGTGGGAACTTTCATACAAAACTTCTCTCGCTTTGGGTGGAGTGAGAGTGATTCCTTCTGTTACCCTTTATATTTCATCTCTTTGAGGTGGACGTAAAACTCGATGAGCTGCTGACCCGGACCTGGTCCTTATCGGACGGTGGGCTACCCCCGCTAGCCCTGCACCGTGTGCCCGGGAGTGAAGCGTCTTCCGCGGGCGCCTGACCTTCTCACGCTTTCAGCCACCTCCTTCGCTTGCATTACTGATTTGCAGTAAGAGGTAACTGCTTCCCATTCCCTCTCGCTCCACACCATGGCCGAACACGAAAGGTCACCGCCGCTGACCGCCTACACGAGGACACGGGCGGTGCTCTGTCGAAGCGGGGCAGACTTTCACCGTATACTCCACCATATCATTCTAGCGATCCCCACATAGTGCGTCTTTGATGACATCTGGGCGTGAAGATTGACCCTAGTGGTTGTAAGCACTTAGACATGACCGCCTTTAAAGAATAAATAAACGTTAGTGTTGTAAATATCAGACATAATTAGGTAACTATAAAATAGTCCTTTTAAAAATACCAATTTTCAATAGTTAAGGTACACATTAAACAGCTTTATTCCCAACCTGCTAATTAGACACACCATATCTCTAAAACAAAATGGCGCTGGCTATATTTACACCTACTTATATCCTAAATAAACTCATAAATTGTCGTGATTTAAACTAACCCGTCAAGCCTTTCATAAATGTGGAAGAGAAATCATTTTATTATACGACGATTTATGGCGAACGGGTCGAAAAATGAAACGTTCTATGATTAGGTGTTGCGCTAATTATAAAGCTGTAAAGATATATTTTAATTAATTAATATGGTCGGAAACAGGAGATTTTGTGTTGATGTATTAAAGTTCTTTTTTTTTTAATTGATATACTTGACTGTGACTGCGATCTAAAGGATTCGATCCCGATCCTTTTTTTCTAATCCCGGCATTTCGGGTTTAAATGGCTTATAGTTTATTTATGTTTTCTGGATTGTATTGGTAATGAAAAGTGGTAACAAAAAGTTAGTAAAGCATGTCAAAATCAGTTTTAATCTGTATTTTAGTAATAGTCATAATAACTAACTAGGCACTTCTATAAAAAAATTACAAAACTGTTAATTAAACTTCCAACTAAGTAGAGAAATAACACATCAAATGGTTTCATCTCCAAGCAAACGTCATAATTTGTTGCACATTTGTTTAAACAGAGTCTGAAAAAGCACATTTTCACATAGGCACTTATAAAACGTCAAATTAGAAGCTAGTAGGGTAGAGAAATAACACATCAAATGGTTTCATCTCCAAGCAAACGTCATAAAGTCTTTTCCAAATTTAGTATTAGCCTTTAGTGGAGTTGAACTCAAAGAGATTAATTTCCTAATTTTAGATAAATCAGGGTTTTTTTGTTTGATTCTTGAGTTAATTCGCGCTGTTTCTTTTTTCGTGGTGAGGCATTAAGTTCAATGGTAATTCAGTTTCTGTGGTTTAAAACTTAGAATCAATCTGCATGCCTATTTATTATATTTTTTTGTTTTTATTGTTCATCCTTTCAGTTACTTCATCTTGCTTGGACTTCATATCACTATCTAAATTATTATTATTGGGAGCCAAAGTGGTCGCTCCATTGTTGTTAAACAAAGCTTAGAAATTTATATTAATCCCGATAATCCTAGGATTTGTAACATGTAATCCCGAAAATCAAGGGTCTAAAATACGACCGGGATCCCGGGATCCCAAGTTACGGGATCAAATCCTCTACTGCGATCCCACCTGATAGTAAGCAGTGTTGCAATCGTTGATGGTAAGTTCATCATCATCATCATCATCATCATCTTCCTGCCCTTGTCCCGTGTTATTTGGGGTCGGCGCAACACGTTTTTTTTTCCATTCGGCCCGTCACTCGTCATACTATCACTAACTTCCGTTGCACTAGTTTATTAAGAGCCTATTAACTCTAGCCTGGAAGACACCTAAATTATAATCGGACGGGAAGACCGCAGAAGGCAAATTGTTCCAGTACTTCGAGATTTTAGTAGTAGACTAACGGATGGAAATTAGCAGTTACAGTATAAACTTTACTAGCAAAAACATCTGCGGAATTATTTAAAAAAGTCAGTCAGTGGTACTACAAAGCAACTGGGTGACTGAAGGAACACTGGTGTATTTTAGTCAGTAAAAGTCTAAGGGCTATATTTCACCGAGACACCATGGCGGCGCGACAAGTCGCCGCTACCTTGTACTATTTCTTATTCTGTGCCGCTACCAACAAAATGTATACAGCTCTATAGAGACTTACTCACCTGGTGTCCGTTTGGTTGCGCAACCAATTTGGCGACGCGACCAACTCGGATGCGTGCACTTAAGGTCCATTTTGATACTGTCTCAGTGTGGTTTAGCGACTCTGGTGTCTGTATGGTGTCTAGTGTGGTAGCTTACGGACACCATGGCGGCGCAACTTGTCGCGCCGCCATGGTGTCCCAGTGAAATATAGCCCTTATACTCTCTCGCTTCACCCAGAGTGGAAAGAGTTATTAATTTGATGATTTCCTACCTCGAAAAAGAAATACGATGGAAACCCCGAAGAGCTGCAGTGGGGATCCTTGAGGGTTTCCGCCTTGTATAGTTACAGGGTAGATTTTTGAGACGGGTCTGTAAGAGCAGAGCAGGTTCCTTAACCGGAGACCATCCAGAAATTCTTAAGATATTCTGAACTGCATTCACAGATTTTGGAAAAAAAATTACAGTCGAATACCAGCTCCAATACCAGAAAAAATATAAAATCTCAAAAATCCACCATATTATGTATACCTATTTACCGTTCCAGCCGATTCTAAATACTTACCCCTGCCAAACTATGATTTCTCACAAAGATTAGACACCCCTCATCTGGACATCTTCCAATTATTCAAAAGTAGAAAGTACGCAGCCTCTAAAGAATACCAATAATTTGACAAAAGTACTTAGACTTAGAGCGAGTTTCTTCAATAAGTATTTTATTTAAATTAACGTGTCAAACCTTTTTCTTTAGTTGATATAAACTAGTGCTTGACTGCGATCCCACCTGATGGTAAGTAGTGATGCAATCGTCATGTTGAGGTGCATTAGTTTTTTATTTTAATTAAGAGCCTATTCACTCTAGCCTTGAAGACACCTAAATTATAATCGGACGGGAAGACCGCAGCAGGCAAGTTGTTCCAGTCCCTCGATGTACGCGGTATAAACGACGAGGCGATACGCTTGGTCTGAACCGTAGAAGTATCAATAACGTAAGGGTGAATACTCGCCGTTCGTCGGGTTCGATGGTAGAAATGAGATGGTGGAATCAAGTCATGCAATTCCTGCGCACACTCTCCAAAATGCATCCTGTAAAACACGGAAAGGCTGGCTACCCTATGCCCGTGCTTAAGGCTTTGTAGATTGGACTTAACCAGATCTAGATCACCAATTAGCCTCTTTGCACGTCTTTCCACCGAGTCCAAAGCTGCCAGGTGGCATTTAGTAGCACCAGCCAATATGACATGTGGTTGCAGTACTCCACACACGAACGGACCTGTGCTTTGTATAACTTTAAAAGCTATCCTGGTGTGAAGTACCGCCGGACCTTTGCAAAAACGCCGAATAGGAAATTTCAACACCCAAGAGCTGAAGGCGGTCGGTGTACTCCAGAGATACCTACATTCTGAAAAGCCGGAGCCAAGGTGAACGGGCTCCTTTTAGCGGTGAACAGACACGCTTGTGTTTTGGCGGCGTTGAATCCCACCACCCTACTTTAATGTTAAATTATGACAGGTATTCAGGCCAAAGTAGAGTTTAGGCTGCGAGATTAATCGAAAGAGTCACCGCAGCCCTGAACCGTAAACGGCAACTAACGGTATACGGGTAGGTTTAAGTCAGTAAAAGTCTGACACCTATCTCGCCCCAGCCAGAGCAGAAGTTATTTGTTGATTTTCCACCCTAAAAAAGGCCAAAGTAGACTTTGACAGTGGCAGTGGGCAGGGCACATTGCTCATAAAACGGATGGTCGATGGACCCGAAAGACTGCAGCATTGGAAGGCCCACAAGGTGGACCGATGACCTGGTGAAGAGTCACGGGAATGCGATGGATGCGAGACGTACAGGATCGTTCGTTGTGGTGACACTACAGGGAGGCCTATGTCCAGCTGTGGACGTCTTTCAGCTGAAATGATGACGATGATGAGACTTTGATATGTCAAAGTCAAATTTTCACTCCACTACACATGCTTAATTCAGTAGGCCGAGATTAATATATGAATACCTGTAAATTTTATTCTAAAACCTAGCATGAATAAAAGTCCTACCTTGACCTCAAATACTCAACACAATTAGCTGTAACTATCTGAAAGCTCGCAGACTACACACCTATATAATATACTCTATTTTCATTGACATAAAGTTTGAAGTCCCCCTAAAAAAAGATATAAATATATATGAGCTAATCTCGAGCAACACCGAGAGCTTCCCATTGTATATTTTCCTTCATCTCTCGTAGTAAATTCGACTTCATAAACAAACTGTAGTCAAACGCCGATATGTAGGTACTTACTTAAACAAACATCAATAAGTGGTTCTGTAGTTATATGGAACAAATAGCGCTAAAGAGTGTGTTTTCTTTTTGTAATTGAATTTGTAGTTTGGCGCCAACGTTTTCCCGACTGAGAGACTGGGACTTATAATGTGATATTAATAGACTGTTCCCAATTTATCCATAAATATTTCGAACTTTTGCGATAAAATAAATAAAAGTAAAATAAAATAAAAAAGCCTATTCATTCATGTATTATATAAATTTTACAATTATTGCATCTTATCAAAATATCCATATAAAAAAATTTTACCACGTGACTGAGCGTTGAGATGACGTCAGAACAAAGGAATCGGAGGCGTGGCCGACTCGAGGCGATCGATGAAAAGAGAATCGAAACGAAACGGTTGTAACTTGACTAGGGGGGCAGCACTAAACAATTTAAAGACTTTTTTGTTCATTTTCCACAAATTGCAATTTTTGAGTTTGTCTTTCATTCTAAGGGTGGGAATGACACATCGAAGTTGTATTTTATTTTATTATATTTTTTGGTTAAGAATAAGACTTTTTTTTTAGTAACAGTAACAATAACCGTGTCCTAGATATAGTATACTTATATTTTCATGAAAGTGGTTTTTTTTGTCTATTTCAGAATAAATTATTTAAACGTTAACCATAATGTACGGGATAGATACCATACGTTCATGAACAATATCCTTTTCCTTCTCACATCACTCACATGTGGATCCAAAGCCAGCTATATGAAATTGAACACAGAATAATATATGCGTGCATGTCCTATGTACAGTCACGCACAAATGTCCTTTCCTATTAACTTACGAACTACAAACCTGTTAAACTGTCGTAAATATAACAATTCTAATTTATGCATTGTTTATTTTATTTTATGTCGCATTGAATACAAACGAAGTTTACATTTCGTATTTAATCACGAGTACAGTCGACGACATAAATACTTATGTACCAAAGCAAAGTGGTGGTATAGTCATTATAATAAACCATACCAAGTCGTCGAGACAAGTACCCTCATTTTTTTTTTCTATAAACCACATCCAGTGTAGACCGCTACGGCGAGCAATGGGTAGATCACCGTCCGACCGTCCGGTAACCATCCGGACCGAGCCCAAGGCGTCGACGACGCTTACACACACGCGCCTCAAGGAGATGTCAGCAAACCGTAGGGGCCTAGAAGGGTTGAAGCCTACTGGGGCCAAGGGTTTGTTTCTGAAAGGAAGACTCGGCCCTGGAACGAAAGGCAACGAAGGAACAGGAGTGGGTTTTTAGTCAGTAAAAGTCTGACACGCCTTCCGCTCCGCCCAAGCGGATGTCATAAGGATGTCATTGGATGATTTTCCCAAATACAAAAAAAAAAGTGTAGACCGCTGCTATAGTTGGTGTTCCAATCATTAGCGGGGTCTGCCGCGATGCCTCGAAGTCATGGGGCGGCCCTTACTTAGCTCTTGAATGATACAAGCTGGATAAGAACCAATAACCGTTTTACATAAACTGAGGCCCTACCATGAGCTATTGACGCCATCCATATGACTACCTACCTAACTGAACTGTTAAAGGGATGGAGCTATATAAGGTGCACAGCTCCATCACTCTTTCTCGCTCACACACTTGGCATTGTAACACGACATGGTAAGCTCCTTTATTTAAATTGGCACCTTTTCCGTTTTACATCTCGCTTACTATAGCCACATTGACCATAGACATCTTAGAAAGTGTCATAAAGAAGAAAGCGGAAATATAAAACCACACATTTGTGAAATACCGCGAAGAACAAGCATTCCTTATTAAAGGCGCACAGTCCCACAAAGTACGAAACATCTAAAGATCTAAAGGTAATTACCATCTACTAAGGCACAAAAGAGATAGGTACAGAAGTCAATCTACGTACAAAGTGCGCTCGAGCAACGCACATATAGATGTCGTCGCCAGCCCCCCTAGCCAAGTTACAATCGTTTCGTTCGCGCCGAACGCCTCGAGTAGGCCACGCCTCCGATTCCTATGTTCTGACGTCATCTCAACGCTGAATCACTTGGTCAGAACAAAAGAATCGGAGGCATGGCCTACTCGAGGCGTTCGCCGCGAACGAAACGATTGTAACTTGGCTAGGGGGGCTGATCTTAGAATTGATCACTTCATGATATGGCCTACTAAAACTGGCCAGATCGTTTAAACGTTAACATTTGATAATATGTCAATCTTCATTTGGCCATAAATCATTGATGTGGGATTTCAATGATAAAAAAGGTCTAAAGAAAGTAGGCCAAACGAAGATTGAAACGTATCATCAAACTTTAACGTTTAAAACGATCTGCCCCCCTACCCATGTTACAATCGTATCGCTCGCGCTGAACGCCTCGAGTAGGCCACGCCTCCGATTCTTTTGTTCTGACCACGTGACTGAGCGTTGAGAAGACGTCAGAACAAAGGAATCCGAGGCGTGGCCTACTCGAGGCTTTCGGCGTGAACGATACGATTGTAACTTGGCTAGGGGGGCTAGCCAGTTTTACTTGGCCATATCATGAAATGATCAATTTCTAAGATCTGGCCACGACATAGACACCGCTCACGGACACGATATCTCGAATCAGTTGAATCCAATGCGAGCGCGAGTGCCATCCGCTCGAGACACGTGTTTGTGAACTATTTTGTGCAATAATGGAACATGCCCCGGCGAGCGCGTACAGCCAGACGTCATCTCAACGCTCAGTCACGTGATCAGAACAAAGGAATCGGAGGCGTGGCCTACTCGAGGCGTTCGGCGTGAACGATACGATTTTAACTTCCCTAGCCAAGTTAAAATAGTATCGTTGGGCTGAGCGGCACAGACCCTAGCGCGACCGCCGAGCGTAGATATGAAAAGTTAAGTACATACATGAGATTGACTTCTGTACCTATCTGTTTTATGACTAAGGCGGCTCATTCAACCAGGATTACAGGAAATAAGTAGTTCGCAGTAAATTCCGAGATTCCCACCTAGATGGTTCAAGTGGCTAATGGCCGAGCAATTTAACAGCATTTAATGACATCAAAAAAATGGCGCGGAATAATGCTGCGGTTGTTAAAATGGCTGACCGCATTTTCCGCGGGAATTTCTTGAGATATGAAGTGTTTAACTTGAGGTCTGACAAATTTATTATAAAAACTGTTTGTCCTTATAACTTTGTAAGATTATCACCCACGCATCACACAGGGCACATAATTGCAAACGAGGGCCTATACAGTCTTTGTGTACCTACTCATTCGTATTCGTGATTATTTGTGTCTATGGTTAAATTCAGCCCAGCGCTGAGTTGCGACAGTAGCTGTCTCCGTACCATACTGCCAAGAGATCTCCTGGAGACCTGGCCACAGTGCCACAATTGGTCGCAGCGGCGGATTTTCGCCCCGTCGTCGGTGCACCTCTACGCGCAACTCATGCATAAGTGCAAGGACTGTTGCCTCCAAATCCCACAGTGATTAGCCGGCAAGGAGACACGTTCAGCTTGCAGGCCGGTCGCTTCTGCAGCAACCGTGCCCACTTCGGCGGAACCATAAAGGACCACGGAATGCACCATTCCTGCGTAGAGCTTGCAGCAAGAATCCTCTGGACTAGGGAGTCCAGACCAAATCTAGGGAGATTTGGCAGGAGGCACAAGTTCGCGCACCTGAACTGGTTAAATAGAGGTTTAACAAAACAAAATATCCAATACGAATCTTTGTTAAATACTTATAGGTAGGACACATTATAATAAAGCAAAACCGAAATTCCCTTCACTCAGTCTTGGTTCAGTCCTACTTTTCTTTAATCCGAGTGTCAGAAAATGCGATTCATCGCCGCATTTCACGACATCATTTATCATTAATGTCATTAATTATTGTAATAAAACCTTCAGTCTTGTTCGTTTTTGTCGCAAAAGAGACTTGACACTGAGATCCAAAATAGCCAACATAAGTCTCACACCCATATCCATATTGACCAGTTTAAATTGGCATGCAGCAAATTTTATAACTAAAATTAAGTGTACCTACTAAATCTAAATATACAAAAGAAGAAACTGACTGACCGACATATCAACGCACAGCCGAAACTACTGGGACTAGGAGCGTGAAATTTTGCACAAAACTTCCTTTTATGACGTAGACGAGTAGGTAATGTATGAAATTTTCCGAAAATAGGCCTTTTTAAGTTTATTTTATGAACCCACATCTTTCGTTTCCTTGTGTTTTTCTTCTCCTCTGCTGATAAGAAGGGATTTTTGGAAATTCAACCTTTAAGGGGGTGAAAAGGTGGAACTTCGTTTGTATGCAAAATACCTACTTTAAAGTTAGCACAACGTGCTGCGCCGACCCCAAGTAATATGGGATAAGGGCTGGAAGAAGAAGAAGAAAGTTAGCACAAACAGTAGCCTAAAGTTGCCAAAAAATAAAAGGCCCGTTTTGACATCTGTCAAAACAATACTTAAATACGCAAAAAGAATACTCGTATGTATTCCATAGTATTATATTATAACGCGACAAAAAAAATGTAGGTATGTATTTTTTAAAACACTTAATTAATAATACATTATTATTTTATTGTTTCTTTCAGTTTCGTTCCAAGTTACATTCTATTTTTCAAATGTCATTTCAAAACGAGCCTTTTATTTTTTAAAGTAAATAATAAAGTTTGCCATTGTTTGTTTTCAGAATTACCTACCTTACCTCCAATATAACAATTTAGGGAGTTTTAAAGATTGTATGTAGATTCTTATTTCTTGGTTAATAAACTTGAAGCTACGCACAAATTCTAATGAAAATGAGTAATAAAGAATGATATTATAAATTTTTCAAAACTTTTAAAGTTTTTTTGATATAAACCAGTGCTTGACTGCGATCCCACCTGTTGGTAAGCAATAGTATAGTAGTAGTAGTAGTTTTTATGAAAACATTCTCGCGAACGAAATCGCTAGCAGTGCTAGTTTGACATAAAGTCAACATTTGCTGTTACAAGTGGCGCCATTTTGAAGTGTCAATTTATACTGGGTGACTGCATGTCTCGTACTTCTATTTTGCTAATGACAAAGACTGCTTCTCATTAGAACCGTGAGCCATAAATATCTGAAATATTTTAATGCTGTCGTCACATCAAATGTTACAAGACTTAAATGTAATAAATATCAAGTGTCGTCTCGAATAATTGAATGCATAAAATTCATTCTTAGTCACGGAGTCGGACTTTGCGCTGAAAACTTGAAATAATTATAATTTTTAATGTATTAGCTGGATCGATTTTCTTGTATTCTCAAAAAAAAAACCTATAAAATGAACATCGATCTATCTAAAACTAGTGCCAATGATGAGGAATAATGAATTTTGAACTTGGTATGAGTGGCACTGAGTAAATCTATGGGGTATAAGAGATTGGACACGCCATAATCATGGCGGTAAGTCCCCTCTTTGAGGAGAGGCTGAAGAGGCGCCATTGTGTCCTCACCTTCCACATGACCTATGTCCTCATCGGACATGGTAATTTCGGGAAGTTCCTGTTCCGGATTCAGGCGGAAGAAACGCCCGGGTGTCACCATTGTGCGGAGCGGACCGCCCGGAGGACACGGTGGAACACACGATGTAAATGTGCCCCGCTTTGACAGAGCACCATCGTGTCTTTGTGGAGGCGTCGGCGACGTCGACCTCACGCACCGGGCACTGGTTCAGCAAGCAAAGCAGTAGTGTTAGTGAACGAGACAGCTGCACGCGTGAGGGAACGGTCATCCTCAAGCCCCAGCCGCCGAGACCGTGACCTCAACTCTTTGCCACGGTAGGCGCGGGTTTGCGGACGACGAACAATAGTGGTACCCAGTAAACATTATATATATAGATCTATCCATAAAATACTTGTTCAACTCCTACGGAGACCACCATGCCAAGTCAGGACATCAAATCAATAAAGTTGACATGCAATAAAAATGTACATTATTCTCTTGTAGAACAGTTTCTCTATCCGTTCTTACAATGATTTAATCTATTCTAAATTCAAATCACACGGTTCGCAAATCCCGGCCATTATTCTATTTTTCCAAGTAGTTTTTTTTTTAATGGCTACACGTTAACAGGCAAAGGCTAACAGGTGGCGAGTGGTTTATGCATCCTGATCCTCGCACGCTCCTGTGAGAAAATTCTTGCAAGGCCTCTACACGTCCTTTGAATTAATAAATGAAAGATTATGTGTGGTGATTACTATGCAAAGATTTTTATCTCAAAAGTTATGCTGTCAGTAGAGTTGCCACCTTTTTAGTAAATTAATTTAAAAAATAGTAGTTTTTGTTTTTCGTTATTTATATGGACGTTAAAAGAATAAGAATATTTTATTTACATTTAAATTTAAACATGGTACATTTAATCTTAATCTTAAAATTATGATCTTGCATGTTTTGCCATTCGCCCTCGCCAGCAGAGCGTGAGAAATCTCTCCAACGGTACCAGATTGACTATCGGTACATCGAAGTGCTGAAGTGTTTGTACGAGAACGCCACAATGTCAGTCCGACTTTAAGATCGGGCCTCAAATGCTATCCTTCTGCAGCGGGGTATGAGGCAGGGAAACGTCATTTCTCCGAACTGAGTACGGCTGCAATGGAGGATGTCTTCAAGGTTCTGGATTGGAGTGGACTAGGCATTCATGTCGGTTTGCCGACGATATAGTAGTCATGGCTGAGACTACGGAGGAGCTCAGTACAATGCTCGATGACTTTAGTAGAGCTTCCGAAAGAGTGGGTCTTAAAATGAACATGGACAAAACCAAAGTCATGGTAAATAACCATATAGCACCCACTCCGATCAAGATCGGAGACTACACTCGAAGTTGTAGACGATTACGTTTACCTGGAACAGACAATCCAGTTGGGTAGGTCTGAAATTTGGTTTCTCCATACAAACTTTGGACCCCCATTTCATCCTCATAGGGGGTGAATTTTGGGCAATCCTTTCTTAGTGCTCGCCTCCGTCATAAAAGGAAACCTTGTGCAAAATTTCATATTCCTAGGCCCAGTAGTTTTGGCTGTGTGTTGATATGACAGTCAGTCAGTTTCTCCTTATAAGAGAGATATAAACAATTTTACAGACACTTTTGAAATGTCAAGAAGTAAGTCAGTTAAAAAAATTATGCTAATTGCACATTTCCACATTCCAAAGCTGAAATTGGCAACACGCTTTCGAATTTTTAAAATACATTAATTACGGCATGTTGTTCCATGAAAGCGAATAATTGGTTGTTAGACAACATACTTCAAACCGGCTATAGAGGTGTTAGTTTTTAGTGTTTAATATTTTTCTATCCGTAATTTACTCACGAAAACTGTGAGTGAAATAGGTAGTTGCGCTTTAGCGTAAAAAAATCTTTACTGCCACCTGTTGCTATGAACAAAAACTAATGCTCTTCTTTTCAGCGCCATCTTTGAATATGATGATTAAGTTTGTGGAAAATATACGAATTCATTTTTGGACATTGTAAATATGTATCATAATTATTTATATTTCATTTTGTAGATGTTAAAGATTTATTTGGATCTATCATTTGCTAGAACTGCAGAACGGCAACCCCACTTTAAGGACAACCGGCAACCTCACAGAGTCCCTTTTTATGTTATGTCAACCCCGCCTGCAGTTGACAGTTGTTCGCTGACATTGACAGTTCATCGACCGTCGATTGGATTGGGATTGAACAAAAGAATTTTATCGTAGAAAACCTGAAATAAGTAGTCTAATCTACATTATTAAGGTAAAGTTATTTAAAAAACCGGTTACACTTTATACGTTGCGCAATATTGTGTCAATTAACAGTCTTAGATAATTGTAGTGACGTTATATTCGTACAAATTAGTAGGTACTGAACGGCTGTCACTTCTCATCAATTATTGTGGATAAAAATCGCAGTGATTCACAACAGGAGTATATTTGTTCATTTCCTGCATCGCAATAAGTGGAACATAGCCTAAACTTTTTGTACATGGTGTACATAGTACATTCCGTGATGTTGGAACTATAAAGTGACATTTTGCAGTACCTACTTAGAAAAAGTGAAGCGTTCTGGTTTAATTTTTCCTTATTTTGGTCGGTAAGTGTCCTATTTAATTAACTAAAACTTACTATCTAATCGAGCAATATACTCATACATAGTTATCTCAGAGCTGATGGTCTCTACAACTTTTAATAATTCACTTCCCTGTTTACCAAACTTAAAAATAAAGATAATCAAAAAGAAATGATGAGTCATTGTTTGCAAAACAAACAAAGAAATTTTTTTGCAAAAACTTACACAGTCATGCCATGTTTCTTGCCAATTTTAATTTAGGTTCATAATTGGTTTCTTCTGTTGCCAATCTTCTTGACATGATATTATACTTAATTTTCATATTTTTAAATATTCAAAAGTGTGTGGAAACATTATCACTTCATAATGTTCATTCTAATAACCTTACTCTCAAATGAAAAGGTTCTGACGTCAATAATGGGATAAGTACCATTTTCAAAAGAGACTTATCCTATATTCACATTCATTTCTTATATTATATTCAACATTTTTCACAACACAACAACAATGGAAGTCTAGATATAAAATGTTTAATTTAAATTGGAAAAGTCTTATTTTTTTTAGCCTACTTTTTATCCCATTCTCCAGACCTCCCCCTTCACCTGCCAAATCTAGCTGTCAGGTTTTGGGTAGTCTCAGGCCAAGTTAGCCCCACAAACATGATCACACCACCTTCACCACTGTCTACCTCAACGGCTACATCCTCCATCTTTGCCATCTGTTCAGGTGCTATATGCAAACATGGCAAGTTATGTGGGAGTGGGCTCCCACATAAATCTAGCTGTTTTTCCACTAAAATTTACTACTTAAAAAAAATCTGTTGTAGCTAAAAGAAACAGCTAAAAAGCTTATTTATCAAATAATTTTGTATCATTTAAGAATTTTAGAAGTTTATCTAAAAGTAGCAATGGTAATTGATTGTTGTCGCTCACTATACCACTTGAAAACGCAATACATCAAAGTTTGTCAAACTCACGAATTGAAAAATAAATTGTTTTGCTTGCTTATCTATAGTAAATATTTACTGAAACATGTCGGTCATAGATATTTTTATTCAATGAAACTGATAGTAGGATGAATGGGTATTGGTCATAGAATTTTTTTTATTGAGTAAATCTGATATTCAGTGTGATGAAACTTATTATTGTAGTGAAGTTTTTGTTTTCATTAATCTCTTACTGCTGGAACCATTTTGCATATCATCCGGAGGACACAGTGGAGGTGATTAGCGGGAGCAACCTCTCGATTACAATCTGGCCCTGATCTGGCCATGGTATGGAGCTTGAGAGAATGAGAAGCTCTTACCTCCTTCTGCACTGAGACCAACGAGGTAGAAACTGGCCTGAACTGACTAGAGGTGTTACTGATAAACAATCGTACAAACTTTGTCATTTTATTTAAAAATGTAGGGCTTGTTTTTGGTATAAAACAAAAACAATTTCAAAATGAATTTGTTCACAAATTACTCTATTTTTTTTTAATGTCACAAGGTAAATAAGGGCTAAGTTACATCTGTCAGCATCGAATCGCATTTTCCTATGATTCTATCTTTTTCTGTCACTTAGAACCCTAATTTATTAGAGCGAGAAAGAGAGCATGTTACAAACCGCCTCGTCTAATCTGCCGCGTGCGTTCGCACACCCGTAAGTGCGATTCGGTGTGGTCAGATGTCCTCCTTGGATGACTCATGGATGTCCTCCGCCCTGGGTTGGGTGGAGGGGTCTGTCAGACTCTTATTAACTAAAACTACCCCGGTGTTCCCTAGTACACTGCGGCTGCGGGTACAGTTTGACCCGCTACCCCAGACTAGTGCGTCCACATTTGAGAGTGGCTCACCTATACGTCATAGAGAGGCGCGCGTGGAACACTACGCGCCACCATCTCAGGTCCATATTGATGGGGCGACGGATGTCCTCTAATCCGTTGACGCTGTACCTTTTTAGGCGGGTTGGAAGAGGCCGTTGTCCGCCCTTCCTCGACGCTCGGTGCGCCTGGTATGGGACGGACAGATGTACTACCTAGATCAAACCTAAAGTTGGGTCTACGCTTGAGGAGCGGAGCACGAGCCGAGCACACTTTCGTGTAGTGTGGACCGACTTCAGGATGTCACGAGCCGAGCACAAATTCGTTTAGTGTCGCTCGTGCTCGACTTCTCTAGAGTCGTTCTACACTACAATGCGTTCCAAATAAGAATAGGATCGATTGCCATGTTGTGACGTCACGTCATACTGTCAAATCGAAAGAAATTGGGCAAAATTGAAAAATTAAGAGATGAGCAAAAGCTTTTTTCGTTCACAATTCGTAATTTTAAAAATTTCTTGTTTTGCTCACCCTATTAATTCTTCGATTTGACAGTATGACGTGACGTCACAACATGGCAATTGATCCTATTCTTATTTGGAACGCATTGTACACGAATTGGAGCTCGGCTTGTACACCGATCGTGCTCGGCTCCGCTAGCGTAGAGCTACCTTACTGTTGCTATCCAAACCCTTGGGAAAGAGAACTATAACAATACTTGATTGATGTGTCACAAAATGAGGCAATAGACATTGGAATGTGTTTATTTTTACTATCGCTATAGAGACTTGCATAACCATTATCTTGTCCTTCACCTTTGTTATTTGTTTTTTCAATCAACTCTTCATTAATGTTTTTATTATGTAAATATTATGCTAATAAACTTTAATTCTCATAACATTTGTAACCTAGTAATCTGGAGAAACTATGAAAGCAGCAATTTAGGCAATTGGACTACAAAATTGGTGCAATGAAATCGCACGGCAGGGTCGCGGCAGGAGGACTTAGATGTCTTCCTTAAAAACAGGCAAAAAGTGGCTCAGAACCGGGGACAATGTGAAAGAATGGAAGGAGGTCTTAGCCCAGCAGTGGGACAGTAGCTAGATAGAATAATAATCTAATACCTATATAAAAATCACGTGTCACAGTGTTTGTTGTCGAACTCCTCTGCGGGGCTATTGCGTAACTCTGTTGACAGTTCAAGTGATGATCACTTGTTAACAATGTGCATCATTGAACTGTCAAACCGCTAGTTTCGTATTGCCTATCTTCAGTGACCAACTGCAGTGACGTCATTAGCCACTGGTGCCTTTGATAGCCACCGTGACACGTTTTGACAGATGTTATTGTATCGATACTTTTAAAATTGCGATTGTGTAAGCTTTTGAAGCTGTATAATAGTCGATAAAATTTTAGAGTGGTCACAATAGGCACCGTAAATTTTTATAATTCACCACATTTTCATCGTAGTTTGTTAGTCACTTGTGTGATACGTAATACCAATTTTATGAAATTGTCAGTTGACAACTAGATTTAGTGTGCAACGAATGCTAGTTGTCAACTGTTATTGAAAAAGTTAGCCAATAGCCCCCCAGAAAAGGCTTGACTGATTTTATGATACTTTTTGTGTATATGGGTTGGACTGAGAATAGATCGTAGGCTATTTCTTACCCTCCTACCCCCATCCACCATTGTTTTCTTTGATAATTTATATGGCAGAATAACGTTTGCCAGGTCAGCTAGTATAATAATAACTTTACGAATAACTTTTTTGATCTTTTATTCCTTTATAGTTGCGCTGTAGTAAAATCGCAGTTCCTAAACTGCGCAGCGGATTTGTTTTTATGGATGAGGACGTCATGAACGGTCATGTGACGAATCTTTAGCAGATACCTATAGGTCGCGTTCACTAGAAAGCGCTAGGACTCGCATACGAAGGGTTCCGTACCTTTGGGAGACCTTGCTTGTAAAATTTCAAGATTCTAGATCGTTATACGATAGACGAGTATCGATCGATACCTTTTGTGAGTGTCGAAAATTGCACCACTGCCAACTCAGTCAACTGTGAGTTGGACTCGCGCTTCAATGTTACGCAGTGGTTCTCCTTATTGTTAGGGTTCCGTATCTCAAAAGGAAAAAACGGAACCCTTATAGGATCACTTTGTTCATTTGTTGTCCGTCCGTCTGTCTGTGACCCTTTATCTCAAAAACGCGTGGAGGCATCGAGTTGAAATTAAAATCATATACTCAGGTCTGCGGTCCCTTGAATCTGTGAAAAAATTAAACTTCTAAGTTAACGAAAAAAAAAGATACGGCCGTTTATGTCGCAAAAAACGTGTTTTTCGACACTCTCAAGGGAATCATAATTCATAGGGTACTTCCCGTTGACCTAGAATCCTGAAATTTGGCATGAAGCAAGGTCTCATAGCACAATTAAGTATCTGAAAACTTTAAATTTGTAGTTACGTCACAAAAAAAAACTTTTTTTGCGATTTGGAAAAATCTTCGTAACTCAATTAGGGAATTGAACTGTTTTCCTAAGTAAGTTTCGGAACCCTCAGTGCGCGAGTCCGACTCGCAATGGTTTGACATTTAGCCCTAAATAGATAGATAGATATATTCTTTATTGTACACCAAAAATAAAAATTATATTAGGAACTTAAAATTAATAGGGTGTCACAATGGGCGCACAAATACAATAAATATTCAATTTTTTACAGCACTAAAAATGGCTGAAAGAGACCAAATCGCCGGCGGCTTCAGCAGGGACTATGGAGCTACTGCGGCCGTCCCAAACGTCGGGTTCGCAGACTTCAGTCCCACAGAGCTGTACAACTTGAGCGAGGGCATCGCCGACAATGTGAACACCATCAACAGCGGCCTGAAATCACTGGAGAAGATGATGAAGCAGATTGGGGGGCCCAATGATAGTGTTCAGTTGAGGGAGAAAATGTAAGAAGAGTTTTTATTTTTAACAGTAGTTAATAGGCCATTCTGGAGTGAGGTTATGGAATGGCGACCACGTACTGGAAGACGCAGCGTTGGAGGGCTTCCCACAAGGTGGACTGATGACCTGGTGAGGGTCGCGGGAATTCGATAGATGCGAGACGCAGAGGACCGATCATTATGGCGACACTTAGGGGAGGCCTATGTCCAACAGTGGACGTCTTTCGGCTGAAATGATGATGAATAGGCCATTCTAGCACACTCTTAGTGGTTAAAGATGGATAGATAAACCCAGCAGATTGTTCGAAAGAGTTACCACGGCCCTGGAATGGAAAGGGCAACTGAAGGAACACATGTGGGTTTTAGTCAGTAAAAGTCTGATATCCCTTTCGATCTACCCAGAGCGGGAGGAGTTATTAGATGTGGACTAACGTCGCGTTCTCACAATATCGTAACGGTAAATTTATCGTCTCTAACTGTTCCCATTATAACAAAAGTCGCAACTGCGACACAAGATTTACCGTCACGTTTTAGTTGTGACAAATTTTTATCGTTTTACAACTGTCGTGCTAGCCGTTCCTACTGTCATGACAATCTGTTGTCACCGCATTAAAATTCGTAGACGACAGTAAATCGTGTCGTACTGTATGTGAACACCTCCATTTAAAGACATAAGCCACGACACTTAAAACTACACGATCATCTGACGTCACTACAAAGTGGGTACGCGGCCTAAGGATGCGTTAAATGGTCACATGATGGCTTACGTTTAATAATGAAACCCTTGCTAAATGCAATTTCGTGAACGGTAAGTCAGCTTGAGAGTGCCCTATGTCCAGCTGTAAACTGAAATATATTCTTGATGTTGCGGGTTTTCCTTGAACGTCAAACGGTGTTAAGGCAATAAAAATAATGGCTGAGTACTAAAAACAGAAGTGAAAACCGGGCAAGTGCGAATCGGACTCGCGCACAGAGGGTTCCGTACAAACTTACATATGTAAATAGTTCAATTCCCGAATGGAATCTCGGAAGATTTTTCAGAAACGAAAAATATTTTTTTTTGTGACGTAACAACAAATTTACTGTGCTATAATACCTTGCTTTATGCCTAATTCCAGGATTCTGGGTCAACGGATAGTATCCTATGAATTTTGATTCCCTTGAGAGTGTCGAAATATACGTTTTTTGCGACATAAACGGCCGTATCTTTTTTTAGTTAACTTTGAAGTTTGATTTTTTCACAGCTTCAAGGGACCGCAGACCTGAGTATATGGTTTTAATTTCAACTCGATACCTTCACGCGTTCCCGAGATAAAGGTTCTTGACAGACGGACAGACGGACAACAAAGTGATCCTATAAGGATTCCGTTTTTTCCTTTTGAGGTACGGAACCCTAAAAAATATTTAAAAAAGATGCTTTAAATTCAGTCCATCGCGTGGATAGGTAAACTTTTTGCAGTTTTATAAAATAACTAATACGGGAATGGCAGTGAATCATTAACTTCGGGGAATAAAGAACAATAATTATCAATATCGTGTCATCGCCTCTTGAAAACGCCCATCGCCATCGTTGGTTTGACATGAAGACTCATCATGATCATTCGTCATCAACCTCCTCATAGTTGGGAAAGGGCTTTTTTTTTAAGTGAGAAATCTTTCAATAACTTCTCGCGCTCTAGGGCGAGGCGTGAGGGCGTGTCAGACTTTTACTAACTAAAAACCCACTCCTATGTTCTTTGTTTGCCTTGTGTTTCAGGATCTCGGGGTTCCCTTTGGGACAACCCATGGATAGTTGGAAAAGGGCTTTGTTTATGGTGGGAAATCATCCAATGACTTCTCTCGCTCTTGGGCGGAGCGAGAAGGCGTGTCAAACTTTTACTGACTAAAACCCACTCCTGTTAATTCTTTGCCTTCGTTCCAGGGCCCCGGGGTTTACTTTCACTTAGACTTCCCCAGTAGACTTCGACCCTGCTGGGCCCCTACGATTTGCTTTCATCTCCTTGAGGCGCGTGCGGAACACTACATGCCAGAGATATCAGTTTGACCATACTCAGCCGAGCAGCAGCCTACTGGAAACATGGGTTGATTCTGAAAGGGAAATCCAGGTTCTTGAAACGCTATAGGGAAATAATCATCATCTTCCTGCCCTTGTCCCATCTTATTTGGGGTCGGCACAACATGTTTTTTTCTTCCATTCTATCCTGTCAACCGTCATGCTATCACTAACTTCCTTTTCTTTCATATCACTGTTCACACAATCCATCCATCTTTTCTTTGGCCTCCCTCGCCCTCTCCACCCATCCACATGTATACTCATAACTCTTTTAGTAACATGCGTTTCATCTCTCCTCTTTACATAACCATACCAAGACAAACGATTCCCTTTCAACTTTTCAGTCACTGGCGCCACTTTCAAACTTCCTCTAATATACTCATTTCTCACTTTATCCATTCTCGTCACACCACACATCCATCTCAACATTCTCATCTCCGCTACATGCAATCTTTTTTCATCCGTCTTTTTCACAGCCCAACATTCTGATCCATACAGTATGACAGGTCTTATCACGGACTTGTAGATTTTACCCTTCAACTTGGGGGGCATCCGTGGGTCACAAATTGTTCCAGTGACCTGTCGCCATTTCATCCATCCTGAATTGATCCGATTTGATACGTCTCGGTCTACCTCGCCATCTCCTTGGATAAGCGACCCGAGGTACCGAAAGTCGGAGCAGATTGGTATGGGCGTTCCAGCGAGAGCTAAGGGCATAGGACCGGAGAGACCACCGAAATCACAGAACAAGTACTCGGTTTTCGTTCTGCTCAATTTTAAGCCAACACTCTCCAGTCTGTGCCACCACACCTCCAATTTGCTCTGGACCTCTAGGCCACTCTCGGCAACCAGCACAATGTCATCGGCAAACAGCATACACCAGGGAGCCTCTTCCTGGATGCCCGACGTCAGAGCGTCCATTATCATCAGGAAGAGGTAAGGGCTGAGGGCCGACCCTTGATGTAAGCCGACAGCCACACTGAAGCTGCCAGTGTTGCCCACTGCAGACCGGACTTGGGTACTGCATTGGCTGTACATCGCTCGGATCAACTGCACATACTTCCCAGGCACACCTTTCTCCTTAAGGGCCCACCACAGAACCTCACGAGGTACCCGGTCATATGCCTTTTCGAGGTCAACGAATACCATGTGCAAGTTTTTATGCGCACCTCTGTATTTCTCGCACAGCTGGCGTATAGCAAAAATGGCATCCGTTGTACCCCGACCAGGCATAAAACCGAATTGGTTCTGTGAAATTTCACTCTCTTCTCTTAGCCTCCTTTCAATAACTTTCTCCCAGGCTTTCATAGTATGTGACATTAGCTTTATTCCTCTATAATTGTTGCATTCAAGCACATCACCCTTGTTTTTAAAGATGGGCACCAGGGAACTGTTGCACCACTCATCAGGTATGGCTTCTTCCTGCAACAACTTATTGAAGAACAAAGCTAACCACATCCATCCATCCACTCGCAGCAACTTCCACACTTCAACTGGTATTCCGTCTGGACCAATTGCCTTACCATTCTTCATTCCTATTCTGACTTCATCCATACTAATCATTCTCACTAAACCCACGTTCACTGGTTTGCTCTCTAAAATCCCATTCCAGTTGTTTTCCTCATTCATCAGTCTTTCAAAATAGTCCTTCCACCTCTCTTTGATTTTACTATCTTCTGATAGAATCATTCCAGTTTCATCCCTTATACATCTTATCTGACAAACATCTCTCGCATTTCTCTCTCTTGCTCTAGCAAGCCGGTATAGATCTTTCTGGCCTGCCGGACTATCTAGTGTGTCGTATAGTTTGTCCTGTACTTTTGCTCTCGCTATTGCCACGGCTTTCTTGGCTTTTTTCTTTAAAGCATCATATTCACTTTTTTTTGCAGACTTTAAGCTAGTGTTTTCCGGATCTATACGCTGCCATTCCTTAAATTTCCTCTTTTTTTCTTTCAACACATTCTGTATATCTATCGACCACCACCATGTATCCCTATCTATTGTACCCTTTCCTCTCGTCTCTCCCAAAATATCTTTCGCTGCATGTCTGATACACTCAGCAATCTCATTCCAGCTTTCATTTATACTTCGATCATTCATGTCTCCCATTTCTATCATTTTGTCCACCACTCGCTCTCTCAATTTCTTCGCACAGTCACTCTTCTCTAGCATATGCCATTTTATTTTAGGAGGAGGACGCTCTTTGCTTTTTTTGTTATGTGTCTTGACTACTGACACCATAACCAGGAGCCTGTGCTGTGAGACTAGGTCTTCTCCTGGCAGCACTTTGCAGTCTTTGACGTGCTTTAGTTGGTTACGCCTAACCAGGAAATAATCTATTTGCGTCTTGTGGTTACCGCTTTTGTACGTGACCAGGTGTTCGTCTCCTTTCTGGAACCAAGTATTGGCTACTGCCAGGTCAAATGCAGTAGCGGATTGCAGATTGCTATAGGGAAATAATAATAACCAATAATAATAATAGCCCTCTCGTTCCACCCACCAACCCGTCTGTAGGGGCCTAGCCTGTAGGGGCCTAGCAGGGTCGAAGCCTACTGGGGCCAAGGGTCTGATTCTGAAAGGAAGACTCGGCCCTGGTATGAAAGGCAACGAAGGAACAGGAGTGGGTTTTTAGTCAGTAAAAGTCTGACACTATCTCCCGCCCCGCCCAAGGGCGGGGGATGTCATAAGATGATTTTCCCACCGAAAAAAAAAAAAAAAACCACCAACCCGTGCGACTGTCGTTACCTACCTACGAGCCCTTCTATCATCATGATACTTACCAACAATTCTCTAAAGTTATAATTTCTTGTTTCCAGCCACAACACACAGCAAACAGTGAACGGCTCTGTATCGGCGACTGCACGCGACATACAACGGTTAGGTGTGGTCGTACGACGAGGTGATAAGCCTCAGAAGCTGCAGGTGGAAAGGCTCACACAGGCGTTCAGAGATGCCCTGGCTAAATACTCTTCAGTGCAGAAGGTAAGCTAAATACCTACTATATGTCACTAACTGACCCGGTAAGCGTTGTTCTGCCATATAAATTACCAAAGAAGTAAATGGGGGGTGTAAAAATTGTCCACGAAAATTTGTCATAATTGGTAAATTCGTAATAGAATCAATAATTCATAACAATTGCAGAAAATATTACGCGCAGTTAGAGCAGTGGTGGCCGAGTGATAACGGCCCCGACTTACGAGTTGTAGGTCGCGGGTTCAAACCGAGCCAGGCGCATTACTTTGTGTAATTTATTTCATCACCACTGCTCTAAAAACGGTGAAGGAAAACATCGTGAGGAAACCGGCATGTCCTAGAACCAAAAATTCGAAGACATGTGACATCCACCAACCCGCACTGGGCCCGCGTGGTGGATTACGGCCCATTCCCTCTCCTAGAGAGGAGGCCTGAGTCCCAACAGTGGGAACATTATAAGGCCGACTATGCTATGCTATTACGCGCAGTGTCTTTCCATTTTGATCGTCATTTATTCATTCATAAAATCAATAGCCTGTACAATATTTCCATAAATTGAGTGACATTTTGGGATATAAACAAACGCTAATAACTGCTGTGAGTATTATTTATTGAGACTTAAATAATAACAAGACCTTTTCTAATAAGCCCTTTAAGTATTTGTACTAATTAAAAACTAGTGGTGTATAGATAGATATCCTAAAATTATTCTGATCTATAGGCTATGTTACTGCAAAGTTTCATCAAAATCCAATCAGTAGTTGTTGCATGAAAGAGTGGCTAACATTAATTCATCCATCCTCACAAACTTTCCTCTTTTGTAATGGTAATAGGATAAATAATTAACGTTAACACTATCCTTAGTATTAAGTTTATGTCATTATATATATTTGTATTTAAAAGGAGAAACTATCTAACTGACTGACTGACATATAAACGCTTAGCCAAAACTACTGGGACTAGGAGCGTGAAATTTTTCACAAGGTTTCTTTTTATGACGTAGGCGAGCAGTAAGAGAGGATTTTCCGAAGTCCGCACCTAAAGGGATAACACCCACCGTAGGCACGGGCTTGTGGACGGCGAGCAATGGGAAGCTCGCCGTCCGACCGTCCGGTAACCTTCCGGACCGAGCCAAAGTCGCTTCAAGGAGATGTCAGCAAACCGTAGGGGCCCAGCAGGGTCGAAGCCTACTGGGGCAAAGGTTTGTTTCTGAAAGGAAAACTCGGTCCTGGGACGAAGGAACAGGAGTGGGTTATTAGTCAGTAAAATTCTGACATGGCGGAGCGAGAGCTCCGCCCAAGAGCGCGGGATGTCATTAGATGATTTTCCTACCTAAAAAAAGGATATAACGAGGGTCCCAAGTTTGACACTCGTTAGGAATGGAGAAATCAGCTTTCACGCGTGCCAAGCTGCTGGCAAAAGCTAGTCCTTAATATTAAGTTATGATAATAATTATCCTCTATCATTTTACAGCAAGTATCAGAAAAAATGGCCGCTCATATGCCGCGGCCGCCGCGCGTTCGAAACGACCCTCAGGCTATGGAGCAGCAGGCCATTGCTGATGATGAAGAGGCCACGCTGATAGCGAACCAGCAAGCACAGGTCACTTCTTACATAATATAAAGTTTAAACACTTAACAATATCCAGATTAGCTAGAAAGAGAACGAGTATGAGCGACAAACTACAGAGGTACGCGGTACAGGGGATCAAGTCTCACAACCTGCATTGAAATATGTAGTACATTTTGATACAAGTGAAGAAAGTTTGCTATCGCGATCGAAGCGGAATTCGCCCGAGCCGCAAGCGAAGGTGCTATAGAGCAGAGTGCTGCAGAGACTTTCCATGTGTATCAAACGACGCTTTTCAATATACTTGCGAAGAAATAAATAAAAAACGGGTGCTGCCAGGCGCCCAGCTTGATACAATACGATAAATTATTTCCAGGGTGAGCTCGCGCATTTTTCCGCACTAGTGCGGGAAAAACAGTAAATTGCGTTCCTAAAAGCAGTAGGGATAGAAGTGGGTTTTCGAGTAAGCGTATTGAATGAATCTTCCAAGCAGACGTTGTGTCTGGTAGACATGACTTTACCTATTCAAAAAACTTAAGAAAATTTGTATTTCGCGGGGTTTTCATTCTTTCACCTTAAAAACAAAAAGAAAATACTATTTTAATAAATGTAATCTTTTTCTTCTGTATATTTGTGTGTACATAAATAATAATATATTTAAATAAATAAACATTGGTTTTATAACTTTTCAGGCGCGTCTAGTACAATTCGAGACGAGCATGTTGCTTGAAAAAGAAGCCTACATCAACAAAATAGAAGCAGATGTCTTAGATGTGAACCAAATTATACAAGAGTTGGCCGATATGGTGAACCAACAAGCTCAGTCTGTCGGTAAGTTGATGATTTTAATCTGCAACGAATATTCGGCAACTCTTCGGCATTCTGCTACTCGACATCTATTTGGCCGAATGCCGGAAACTGCGATGCGACGTTGCATCGTAAAAATCTGAGAGCACGCACGACGCATCCTCGGATCACAGTTTTGCTAACGTCACATTTACCAAAACCTAACTTTTTTTATTCGAAACTAGCTTTTGCCCGCGGCTTCGGTCCCGTCAACTGACTACTATATCCTGCTCTACCTTACTCTACCCTACTCTACCTTACTCAAAAAAAAAAAAAGTATCCTATGTCCGTCTCCTAGTTCTAAGCTACCTCCCCACCAACTTTCAGCCAAATCGGTTCAGCCATTTTTGAGTTATAAATAGTGTAACTAACACGACTTTCTTTTATATATATAGAAGATAGAGACACTTTTTTATTTGAAATTTCATCTGGCATATAAAACGTAATACTAATCAATCAAAATAAGACATAACTCATGTGGTATTTGTTTGGACGACTAACCTTCAGTTTCTGTATTGAGAATTTGAAAGTTCTGCTGTAACTCTAGCCTAAAAACCTGTTCTACTTTGGCATTAAAGTACATTTTGACACGTCCTTAAGAGCGGCCCTTATTGGCTCTTACGCGATTATAACGTTATTACACATCTTTCTCTAGATATTTTGGAATCACAAATATCTTGTGGATATTATCTAGGTTTCTATTTATATCAAATTATAGAACACAGAGACACTAATACATTTGTAACAACTAATTTGTACCTATGTACATAAATAAACTTTTTGTATTTTGTTTAGATTTGTGTAAAACTAATCCAGTAAGATCTCTGAAAATCTGCTATTTTGGGAGAACTTTGACCCTTACTAACATACTCATATATAGAAAAATATATATAGAAACCTTGCAAATTTAATCAAGATTCTGAATTTAAAATTAAAATAAAAAAGACTTATTTTCTGGAACAAGTTTTGTGAAATATTCGAGTAAATGACGGAATTACCAAATGCCAACAGAGTTTTCAGGCTTTATCTCTCTGTTTTCACATTGCCTATTTATCAAACATTGAGTTGGATGAAACAACAAGCTTTTAAACAATGCTCACTTTGACGATAGACGAGTCGGGAAAGGCCCTCTTAATTAAAAATTCTCAATTCAAAAAATGGATCTAATGTTATTTTTAACATCAAAGATTTACTATGCGTTCCAAATAAAAATAGAAAAGTCAATAACATCGATCTGTCAAATGTTGAGTGAAAAGTACGGTTTGCAAAGAAAGCTTATTTGCGTATCAATAAAGGGTTTTTTTTGCTTTGTATTACTAAGTCTTAGTTAAATCTAGGTGAAGTAAAAACGTTATTGTTTAATATAAATTAACTAAATATATTGTTTTAAAAAACAATTTTCTTTCATATTTTCATTGTTAGGAACAATTCGAATTCTTTTTCCATTTACCACTACTCAGACACTTCACACAGTGACGCAGAGATGAGCAAAATTGAAGAACTGAATTCTGATTAAACTTCTTTCGTTCACGATACGTAAATAAATTAAATTTTAAAAATTTCTTGTTTTGTTCACCCTACTCAATTTCTTCGATTTGACAGTATGACGTGACGTCACAACATGGCAGTCGATCCTATTCTTATTTGGGACGCATAGTACTGGGAGCCATGGTATTATTGTTTGTTAATATTAGTTGTTACATTAACCACCATAGATATAGTTAAGGAGAAGCAGAATGAAGTGCAAAATAATCTTAAGAAAGCAAGAAGTCGATCTCTTTTCTAAAGGTATAATTTCATCGTATTTAGCTTATTGTGCTAACCAAAGCCATGTGAGCCGCAAATGGCACAAGGTGAGCTATTATTGGGATAGGCTTAAAACATAACCTATTTGACTCAAATTCTGACATGATTATAAAAAAAAACTGGGCAAGTGCGAGTCGGACTCGCGCAGTGAGGGTTCCGTACACACTTACTTATGAAAACAGTTTAATTCCCGAATTGAATTACGTAGATTTTACCGAATTGCAAAAATGTTTATTTTTGTGAAGTAACTACAGAAAAGAAAGAAAGAAAAAACATTTATTTGTACCTCACACATACAGTAAAAATTTAAAAAAAAAAAAACAGTAGAATACATAGGAATTAAAATATTGTAGAATTAAGTATCTACATATAAAAAGAAAACAAAAAATAACTGTATGATCTGTGCAAGGTCAAAAAGGCGCCTAACTCAGCATATGCTGCGATATTTAAAACGATAAATATCGCAGCGCTGGTATTCTTTTAGGGCCCGCGATGGCGTATTTACATTCTGTACATGGCCAGAACGCATCCATAGGAAACTGCTTGCGTATACATTGTAGTGCAGTTTTTAAATTTGCGATTACAATGTATACACGAATTTTGCGTACTACTCGTGTCTAGTTTGTAACTTAGACGCGCACGGGCGTATTTCCATTGTATACAAGGCCAGAACGCAGCCATAGGAAACTGCTCGCGTGTACTTTGTATCGCTATTTTTAAATCTGCAATTACAATGTATACACGAATTCTGCTCACTGGTCTTGTATAGTTTGTAACGTGTTTCCAAACTATACTACTGTTAACATCACTTACGCCTGACAAAAGCTGCGATATAGTTTAATAAAATCATTTATGCATATAACGAATGAAGTTTTAACATTATTAATGTAGAATTAGATAAAAAATAATCGCTTTTAACTTCACCTAACCCAAATGATTCACTAACATTAGAAGGGGGATCCCCTTCTAATGTTAGTGAATCATTTGGGTTAGGTTAAGTTGAAAATCGTGCCTGTATTAGGTCATGTTAGAATAGTAACCATTAGAACACGATGGCGAGCTAACGAAGCGATCGTGTGGGTTAGGTTAGGTTAGAACAGTGACCATTAAAGACCAGATTCCCTTCTAATGTTAGTGAATCATTTGGGCTCCCAGCTTGCACTTGATGATTACTTCAAACTTTTCCGAAGATTCAAATTCAAACAGTTTTTCTTTGAATTCACCACATTTACTCAGTAAAAACTCTTGCAGAGTGTCTTTGGTAATCATTTTTCACATTTATTATAAGTAAACAAACGTATTTACCACTTTTTTATAATAAATTATGCAGAGACAATATAAAACCGCTAATCAAAACAAACAGCACGTGCCGAAAGATGATGCAATATTTAGAATAGATACGCAGATATGATTACCATATAATAGAAAGAGAGGTCAACAAATCAAAATGGCGAGCATGCAACTGCTCGCGTATAGTTTGGAATCTAGAGTTTTTCGCGCCTATTCCGATCTATACACGATTAGTTTGCATGCGGACTAGCACTGTATATTATGGAACAAAGCTAGTTACTTTGGCTACTACAAAGTATACGCGAGTATTTGCGTACTACTCTTGTATACATTGTTATCGCAAATTTAAAAACTGCACTACAATGTATACGCGAGCAGTTTCCTATGGATGCGTTCTGGCCATGTACAGAATGTAAATACGCCCCGCGATGATGCCACGGTCACACTCACGGAGGTTAAATAAAATGATATAAGTATCGAAACAAAACAATAAACACAAACATTGATAAAACAAATATAGGAAAAAATAACACTAACTACAAATTTACAGTTTTCAGTTTTATTCCTATATCTGTGCTATAAGATTATGTATGTGCTATTTTGATGCCCTTGAGAGTATCTAAATATACGTTTTTTGCGACTTAAACTGCCGTATCTTTTTTATTCGTTAACTTAGAAGTTTGATTTTTCACAGCTTCAAGGGACCGCAGACTTGAGTAATGGTTTAATTTCAACTCGATACCTAATCCTCGATACTAATGGTTTAATTTCAAAGCGTTCCCTAGATAAAGGGTCTTGACAGACAGATAGACAGACAGACGGACAACAAAGTAATTCTATAAGGGTTCCGTTTTTTCCTTTTGAGGTACGGAACCCTAAAAATATTTTAACTGCCTTGAATGTTCTCACAGCTTGGACTCAGGCCTCCTTTAGAGAGGGAATTGACCGTAATATCCACCATGCGGGCCCAATGATGTCACATATGTGACATCCAACCATCACTGGAACCGGAATATCGTAGAATCAAAAATTCCGAATTTTGAATTCTACTTTATTCCGGTTTCCTAATGATGTTTGCCTCCATTATTCGAGAGTGGTAGTAGTGGTGTAGTATGGAACCCTTCATGTGCGAGCTAGACTTCGCACTTGGCCGGTTTTTTAAGTTTATTCAACTTCGTTCAGCGACTTTTCTGCATCAGACTCGTAAAACAGCACAATGCCATTTTGTCACAATTTCAAGAAGCTTTTTTTGCGCGGAATCCTAATATTTTTTTCTAAAACAAAAGTAGCCTAATTTATTCCTTATAACATCAGTTATCCATCAGTAAAAGTCCTGTCAAAATCAGTCCAGCGGTTTCGGAAATTAGCCGGAACAAACAGTCAGAAATATAAAAATTCAAAAAAAAATTCATTTTTATTATAGCTATATCGAATATATGTACTTTAAAATACCTACATTAAGTTTAAAAAAATATATATTTTAATATTACTAACGGATACTTTACGGACACTTTAATTTTACAACAAAAAAAAATATATAAAAAAAGATAAATTTAGGTGTCTTCAAGGCTAGAGCGATAGGCTCTTAATAAACTAGTGCCCCTCACCATCAACGATTGCATCACTGCTTACCATCAGGGGATTGCACTGAAGCACTAGTTTATATCATTTAAGAAAATGCAAATTTTTCCTAATTATAACATGAATATAGTTATTAGTTATAGATTAGTATAGATAATCATTTTCCCATTACAGACACAGTAGAGAGTCACATCGAAGCCGCTAGCTCGAACGTGGAAGCCGGTGTCGACGAACTAGCGAAAGCCGCCGAATACCAGCGACGATACCGCAGGAAAATGTTCATACTTATCATCATAGCCGCCATAATAGCAATCATATTCATCGTATGGGTCGTCAAAGCCTTCAGATAGAGCTTTTACCCCTCTATAATAATACCCAATGGATTTGCGAAGGGTAACGTACCCTGATCCGTCTTCTTGAAGAGTATCTATCCAATATCTAAGTTAGGATATCGTATACGCCCCAGTGAAGGACGCAATGAATTTAAAATGATCTTATAACTGGAGTTTATTTTATAAAACATAATAAGAATTCATAATATTGACTCAAATCATGGTTTACTGTGTAAATTTGAAAGCAATCAACCTTAGAATGTTCCTTGAGACCCAGGCCTCCTCTCTAGGAGAAAGAATGGGCCGTAATCCACCAAGCGGAGCCAATACGGATTGTCAGATGTCACATGTCTTCAAATTTTTGATCCTAAGACATGCCGGTTTCCTCACAATGTTTTCCCTCGCCGTTTTGAGAGCCGTGGTGATGAGATAAACTTAACAAAGTAATGGGCCAGGCTGGGTTTGACCACTGGTCCTCCACTACTCTAAATTTGAAAGACGGTCATATTTTTAATAAACTGCTTATCTTTTTCAATTCATATTTCACTTTTACTGCTATAAAAATAAATGGTGGTTCCTATAGTATAATTTCAAAATGTCTAAGAAACGTGATACAAAATGGACCAGGGGATTGCCATGAAACGTCTTCCGGCTGATATAAAGGTCTAAGCCATTTATAAAACTAGTTTTCTGAATGTAAACCCACATAATCTGTAAACTTAACCGCCTTCGTCGGATATATCCGACTGTTTGTCGGATAAATCCGACGAAGGCGGTTTATTCTGCTCGCGTTTATTCTGCCAAAGTCGCACATTCACGACCAAATAATCTATCTCGTCAGCTCTTCTATCACCTATGACGATTGAAGAGCTAAACGAGATGGAGCACCCAGTCGCAAACACACGATCCTGGCGAATAGGTCTGACGTAACCGGTAAAAGAATTAAATAATTTTATAATACTTCTTAAAAAAAGGAACATTAGGTTGAATAAAAAATCCCAATTAAATTGTTTATCGATTCGGAAAAAGAGGCTCTTTGAACTGATGGTGGAATTGTGTAATATTCGATGATTTATGGTAACACTGTAATTTTCTTGCCATTACAAAATTTTAGTAGCATGTGAGCTGCTCTTAATTTCATTTTAGTATGATATCTGAAAAAAAAAAAACAATTCTCAATGTCCATTATGTCATTTTAAAATCAACGTTGTCTACATAGTTCAGTTCAGAATTCTTTGTAGTTTCCAATAAATTGTATTGGTTTTCCATATTGGTCCTAGTATACGTAAAAGGTCATAAATAAGTTAAATAATCACAAAACAAATTCATTTTAAGGATCAATGTATTTATTTATGTTTACTTACACTGAATAACTTAATCTGTGATTTCTGGATTTATGTTTGTTTTGTCTATTTTATTGTTTTTCAAAAGGAGTATAAGCACCTTGTAGTCATTACAAAAACAAGTTGCGCAACATGTTGCAGCAACATATTTCTGTTGCTAGAAACATGTCCCCAACAATGTTTTCAACGACGTTTTTATTTGAATACTAAAAAATTGTTGCACAACTTTAGTTTTCCATGAATATGAGGCAAAACTCAACATTTTATAAATTGACATTACGAAAGTAGAAAAAGTAAAACTAATATTTGCTCACCTCAATTGACTTTACATTTTATTTAAATTAAATTTTGAAAAAAAAAAACTACGACATCCTTGTAGGTAGCTGTGTTTATTTATACATATACAAAAATAAACTTCTGTAGCACTAATATTCAAAATACCTACACATTATAATTTTATATGAGAAAAAAATTACACACCATTGTAATATGGAACGGCATTAATTTGTTATTTAAACAGCATCCGTAGGTATTTCATGTATAGTAAAATCATAATAACGGCCCGTACCTATTACCGGTGAACAAAATAGATAGTACCGAAGGCTCCATACTAGGGTTGTAACGGAGGCCTCCGCCTCCGCTAAGAGCGGTGCGGAGGCGACGAGCTTCGCCTTCGGTTTATTATAGTAAAAAATCCTTATTTTAAATACGTGCATTATATATACCCTCAATCAAAAATACATTTTTTTACGAAATTGGGAGTTTCTAAATACGAAACTTTTTTTTAGAAATTTCGTATCACATCTAGTTTATGAGTTATATGTTGTCAAAGTACAGAACAATAGATATTTCGGTATTTTTCAGGATTTATTAAAATATTAATTAACATGTTTTTAATAAATAACATCATATTTTTCAAAGTACTATACCTAACCTACGAATCGAAAGAATTCGTCAGGTTGATTCCTGTCATGTCAAATTGACACACGCCCGGCCCCACCTCGACCGCGTGCCCACCGCACACGCTGATTCTTGACCATTTGACACACAACACGCGGCCGGACGGCTAAGTCGTTGTCGAGCATCGCAGCTCGCGCGGTATTGTTCTATGGTTATAACGTAAATAAAACTCCGTTATAACTCCGCAAAGTTTTTGCGGAGGCAGAGGCGGAAGCGAAGATACGATTTCTTGCGGAAATTCCGCAGTAACGGAAGCGGAGGCGAAGTTCCGTTACAACCCTACTCCATACTACACAAACACGCGTCACGTATGTGTATGTAAATTTTATAAATTGTTATAGTTCAGTGTTCTAACTACTACTTGTAATACTGGAGTATAAGGCGTCGTCCTAACCCAAAGCGACCATCTCGTAAAAATCAGAAAGCGCCCTCTACCAACGCGACGACGTAAACGCGCCCTCTGTACAAATTATCACGATGATCGCGTATTTGAGCGACGCCTTACAGGTAAATAAGACATACTTAAAATTAAAACTATAATACCGGAAGTAAAAGGTCCAATCGCCAGCATTATCCTGAGAAGGCTTGGACTTATGTCTTTTGTATGTGAGCCCGGATTGACACGCGAGTGAGATGTGGTAACAGTCCCCGCACGTGCAGCCAACGAAGGCTTCGTCTCAGTGGAGCGGCCGGTGACATTATCTGCGTAGAAGTCACGTGACAAGTGACGTGATAGGTAATGTCATTGCCATACATTTTGCACTTAGCTTTTGGCGGGAACGCTATCAGAAAAGACAAATGACTTTTGTATAAAATAAACATGCACATATTTTAAGAGTCAACCTTCTGTATCTACCTATTTTGTGCCATTGTCTGTCTACTGGCCACACATGGCATATTTGTGCATATACTCGCGGTATGTTGATATGCAAAAAAGAAACTTAATCTTTTGAATATAAGGTATGTTTAGCTCGAATACTTGCCAGAATAACGTATTTCTTTCTCCAAAATGGTGTCGCGTTCGTTTAAGAATGTGTACGGGTTTGTTCAATAATAAATCTAAAACAAAAATATAACCGCTGTGTATAAGGCCTTATGTAAAGTAGAGAATTATAATTATGTTATTTATGAATTAATTATAGTTAGGATTTTTATAGTAGGTTTATTAATCAATTTCTGTCAGTCTCATGTTAATTTGTCAACATTCCAAAGGTACATTTAATATTTGTTGAAGTCGATGGATAGGATACTACAAGAAAAGTCGTTTTTTTGAGTCTACAAAGATCTAAAATGTTTAATGTCGGGCATTAATCGTTTTAGTTTTTTTTTCGCTAACACTGGTGACGCCTAACGTGCTGGCCACGGACAATTCGCTATAGCGAAAATTCGCGCGGCGCGACCGGCGGCGCGTCTTGCGAATGAATCAAATGTATGGAAATGTACTGGGCATGCCACGCGCAGCGGCGACCAGCGAGACGACCGGGGCCAGTACATTTCCATACATTTGATTCATTCGCAAGACGCGCCGCCGGTCGCGCCGCGCGAATTTTCGCTATAGCGAATTGTCCGTGGCCAGCACGTAAATGATCATTCGCTGTTACGATTTTTAACTCTAAACGGTAATCCGAGGGTTGAAAATCGAACAGTCTGAGATTATGTTTAGGAGTTTTCCAGTGAAAATGGACATAATTTTAATAACCTTAAGAATAAATATTCATCGACTTTGACGAGTAATAAATGTTTTTCACATAATCTTCATTCAGTATGAAGTGTCATACGTAATAATTTCATTACTAACTAATAAAGACAATACCATTCATTTTAGTTGAACGTATCATACCTACACTCTGAACGCGTTCATAACCATTTAACCAAAGCGTAGAGCGTATCTTACGCCGACTTTCGCTTCAATATCAAGTATTACCCATTTCTTTTAAATTCAACTCCAAATAGCTATTGTGCAAATACGAAACCTCATATATATAATGTAATTGTAATAATAATAATTAATCATAGACTTTTAACACCCTGTATAAAAAATATAATTTAATATATATTAATAAATTATTATTTGTATTAGGCAAGAAGGCTGTAATTCATAACTGCACATACTGTCAAAAACATTGTTTTGTCTTTTGTTAAAACGTTGACTTACCCCTCCCTAGACATGATATGTTTCACATTACAATAGTTATCCTAAAAAGTCATAATCCTATTTTCTACTAATATTGTAAATGTGAAAGGTCTAGTTTGTCAATCTATAACGCCACTACGGCTGAACGGATTTTGATGAAATCTGGAGTACATACACTATAATAAAATGACATAAAAAATCTTGAGAATTTATCTTTGGATACTATCATCAACATATTGTGGTCAACGCTTTTAACAAAAGACATCATTAATGTGTATTTTGTTGAATTTGTAAAACATAATTTATAATAAATCTTTGTCAAAAATAGTTGTTTTATTAAAATACTTGTAACCCGGGACGGGTTCATTTTTTTAATTATTTTTGTTTGGTTTCCGCTTGACCTCTGTCTCACCTGTTGTAAGCGATGATGTGGTCGGCGATGGTGGAGCATGCTTGTCTAGAAGTAACCTATGCGGGCCAATGCCCTACTGGGCAGCTTCAGTTTGCCGACGTCTCTGAGACGCCCGTGGAACCTTACACGCCGTTGTCTCGAGCCTGATCCTTACCGGCCGGACGCGTGACCTGCTCATTGCTCGTCGTCCGCAAGCTCCCGCCCTGCGACTCTGGATGCCCGGCGTGACTCATTCGGCGGCGACTGGGGCGTGACGATGCTGTGCCCACGCGGTTCCAGCCAGCTTCTTCGCCTCACATTACTGCTTTTCAAGCGACTCGCTCCGGACCATGGCCTCGGACGCGTGAGATCGCCGCCCGCCGATCGCCTCAACAAGGACACGGCGGTGCTCCGCTCAAGCGGGGTAGACGTTCCACTTTTTCCTCCAGGATAAACTGAGTTCGACGACTTGGTAAGTCTCTAGCCGTTACCACTGGATCACAACTACCGTCACTGACGCCAAAATGCAAACTTATAACACCCCTCTTTTCTGTCGGGGGTTAAAAAGGCTCGACTTGAAATAATATAATATTCCACAACTATCACACAACGCCGTCTAGCCCCAAGCTAAGCAGAGCTTGTGTTATGAGTACTAGACAACTGATAAACATACTTATATATTTCTAAATACATACATATTATAGATAAATTACACCCAGACACAGAACAAAAATGATCGGCTCATCACACATACATTTGTCCTGAGTGGGAATCGAACCCACGACCTCCGGCATAGCAGAGCCACTAACCACTAGACCAACAAGCCAGTCAAATATTTTTAGGATAAAAATAAAACCAGAGTAATACCGAATCATATCTTTGTATTTAAATTAAACTGACGAACTAGTAGACAAAAAGAACGTATCAATAACGAACTATTCAGTGCTGCGTTTACATGAAGAAGCACGCTTTCCTATTATTTTTATTTGATGATACTACCGGTGATAGTGCACAATATATATTTTTTTAAACTGGCCTTTAAAAAAAAAGTCTTATACGATTTTGTTTTAATAAAAAGACATTAAGATTGTTTACGTTTAGTTAACTACCTAAACCGATGGAGTAGTGTGAGTTCCAGGAAATCAACCTTATCTAAATGTATTTTCTGAAATAATAAATTATTCCTATTATACAACTCATATCGAGCCTTATGTATTTTAAGTTGATTTTTAAGTAAAGATCTGTATTAAAAATTATGGGTTCCAATGGAATTTGAATTTTATATTGATTGTCATTGAATTAGTGATTAAATGTGACATTGAAATTAAATATCGAATTATAAATTCAAATATTGTAGTTGCATTTGCTTCATATCATTACAATATTACCAAAGTACTCTGTGATTACAATCATGTTTGCAGATCAAGGGCTAAGCTCATTTTAGTCAATATTTGAATCTAGTTTATAAGATAAATATAAAATGATAATACAAACTCTATGTCGTATAAAACAAAGTTCAAATTCTATTGCAACCTACTTTTTAGAGCATTTTTAATAGTAACTCAGGCAGTCAACTGAAACGATCAGAATTATAAATTCAAGTACCTACTTTACTTTGCATGGCTAAGGACATTTTTCAGACTTCTACGCAAACCGCACAACAAACTATAATTGTAAACTAAGCTTTTATAAGTATGAAAAATCACCTCAACCACGTGAGCTTCACCAAACTAACTTAGCTCCTGTTCTGCAACTAACTTCAGTAGATTAAAACAGATTGTGAATTCTAAACACTGACAATTGAACAACCTCGACTCTCTTATCCATAAAAATGTAAAAAGAGATAAGAGTTTGTGTCTATGGTCTGTAGCAAGGTGTAAAAAGAGAAAAGAATTATGTCTATGGTCTGTAGCTTCTTGTGCACTATCACCCCAACACTTTCAAAATTCTTTTACGTATCACGAAATAAATAAGTATTTAAAAATAAACTAAGTGATCAGTTTATTAGTAATATTGCTTCAGGAACATTTATATTGGGCACCCGTTTAATTAGAAACATTGTTTAAAAACTTATTGAGATAAATGAAATAATTAAATGAAATTATTACATAAATATGATGATGATCTGAGTACAAAAATTACCTTTTGTAAAAAAAAAACAATATTGATACTAAACGGGTGCAAATATCTTACGAGACATCTAAAAAATATCTTTTAATAATTTCAAAACTGAATTAACATAATTTCGATAGTAATTTACGATTTCACACAAAATAGAAACAACACTAGCTTCACATACTTTGACAACAGACTTGTTAACACATCAAAATTAATTATTATATCTAAAATAAATATTATCTGTAACAGATGATACTAGTGGAAAGTAAAATACAGGATTTTTTTACATAAATAATTATACTAGAACACATAGAGAAGTCGATAAAAGTATCGATATCGACACAGCACAAGAACGTCACAACACTATGTCAGTTTCTATTTTATGTCGCAAATTATTAAAAACAATGAAAATAAAACAAACAAATGTAATATAAAGGCAAAGGTTTAACATTAATGCTTAAAAATATCAAAATCATCGTATCTTTTTTTTATAACCTAAAAGAGTTGTTTACAATGGCTTCTATTAGCCTCACTTTATCTATAGCAGTCGTATAAAAACACTTTAACCTTAGTACAGGCCACGACAACAAGGGAATATTAGATTTGGAAGAATCCCATAAAAATAAGAAACACATTCTATCAATTATTCACCTCTCACTCAAATACATTTTGTTAGAGCAAGAGGGAAATAGTCGATGTGTATTCAAATAAAGAAAATTGCGGTCGTATAGGGAAGTGTCAAAGTCATCGATATTTCACAGGTAGAAAGAGACGGAGCTATACAAGACGTCTAGTGATATCCCTTTCTCGCAACAAACCACGTTGAAACTTTACTATATGACGTTAGAGACACCATTTCCCTTGTTATCGCGTACTATAACTACCTACCTATCAATAGGTACAGTAAAAACTTGCCAACATCAGCCATTGAAACACAAGAATAAAATAAAATTTAGCCAATAACGTATGGTAACGAGATAATTTGGACTTTCCCAACTTATACTTACAAATAATGCGATTTATTGTCGCCAATTGTTAAATATTACTTCAGTTACGTTCAGTATTTGGAACATTATTAGAGTATTAGAATGTTGCTATTATTTTATTGGAAATTGTTAGCAGTTAACTATGAAAAAAAGAACACATTTACCTACCACAGGTTACTTTTACAAATAGTGTGTGCCTACACAATAGAAATGAAAACTTCATCAAAAAGATGTAAATAAAACAACATCGTAATCGCGGGTAGTCTGACGACTCGAGCCGATCTTACCCGAATGAGTGGCTGGGTATCCACTATATTCGCGAACCTCTTGCGCTCAGCGCTCAACGCTCCAATCCTTGGCAGTTTTTGGGTGAACACAAAGGAGAATACGATCTGTTCGTGGATGCGAACAAAGTGTCACGTCAAGTGCGTACGTGTGGTGTATCATGCTCCACGCTCGGATAAAAAATGTTTGCAAGGGAGCATGCGTGTTTCTCATGGAGATGCGCGTACCGTCTCCATCAGAGCGGTTGCAGATGCGTGGAGCACAGTTAGTTCGCGAACATTGTGGATACCCGGCTTTACATGCCGAGCGTGACAGTTAAATTTCATTTACTCACAAAATTAAAAGTGCTTTGCGCGCTTAAAGAAGTTTTCACTTCAGTGGTTTCGTTAATTCCCCCCCCCCCTCCCCGATACTGCACATAGTACATTCTTTTAAAGTTAACTGCTAACATTTTCGTTGCGTGAACACTATAGTGTAACTTTAATCTGCATCAAATTGTTTATTATATTATTTAATCATTGCCTTTGCCATATGGCAAAAACTATAAAACATAAAAAAGAATGAAATGTTTAAAATCTCTTGGCACTGTTTTTATGGACAAAAATTGCGCAACATTGTTCCAGTAACAGTTACATGATTACGTGTTGCAAGATCCTGTTACACGACTGAACGAGGCGTCTATACAACCAGATTTTTACCAGCTTCCCTCCTGAAGTTTGGTAGCCCCAAGGTTCGTTTTTTGTAATTTGCAGTTCATTATCGAATAGTAAGGAAAAAAAACTACAGAGAAGAGTTAAAATATGCCATTTAAATAAAAACTTACGTTTTACGTTGTCTCTAAATTCTCTAGTTATGATGATGGTTTTAAAGACTATAGTTGTGTAAATGTACATATCGTTAGGCGGACCGATGACTTGGTAACGGTTGCGGGAGTCCGATGGATGCGAGACGCACAGGACCGTTCGCTGTGGCGACGCTTGGGGGAGGCCTATGTCCAGCAGTGGACGTCTTTCGGCTGAAATGATGATGATGATGATGACATATCGTTACCGCAAATATATTTTTTGTTACGATGCTATTGGATATTGAGCTGCAAATTGCAAAAAGACTTTCGAGAATTTGAATACAATGCGTTCCAAATAAGAATAGGATCGACGCCATGTTGTGACGTCACGTCATACTGTCAAATCGCAAGAAATTGGGCAAAATTGAAGAACTCAGAGATGAGCAAAATTGAAGAACTGGATTCTGATTAAACTATTTTCGTTCACAGTTCGTAAATAAATTAAATTTTAAAATTTTCTTGTTTTGCTCACCATAATAATTCTTCGATTTGACAGTATAACGTGACGTCACTACCTGTCAATCGATCCTATTCTTTCATGTGAGTATTTATCGTACTCTAACGCGTTAATGCAAACGTCGCTTTGTATTTATAAGTGAATAAGCGCTATCAGCCAAGTGACAACCGTTTCGTTTCGATTCTCTTTTCGCCGATCGCCTCGAGTAGGCCACGCCTCCGATTCCTTTATTCTGACGACATCTCAACGCTCAGTCACGTGGTCAGAACAAAGGAATAGGAGGCGTGGCCAACTCGAGGCGATCAACGAAAAGAGAATCGAAACGAAACGGTTGTAATTTGGCTAGGGGGCTGGTGACAAGAACGGTAGCCTTTTTTCTATACAATTTGACCTTTACGAACATTTACGTTACGCGATTGAGTACTTTAAAAGACTACCACCCACTAAACCCTCGAAACCACAAGATTTTCAATTCTCCGAATTTAATTTTGACATTGTATGAATATTGATAACTAATTAACCGACTTCAAAAAGGAGGAGGTATTTATTTTTCCTTAGACTGCGCTTAGATTGGGAGAAATTTTGCCATATCATTCAAAAATTTCCCCCACATACAAGTAGTCTACTCGTAGCTTCATCAAGCTTATTTACTAACGTAACCACCATAACGTAAAATTGATTCCTCGCCCGGATACTGTATGCAATGTTGCCAGCAACATATTGAAACAAAAAAAAATACGGAAAAACAATTTCGATGCAGATTTAATGATTTTCAAGTGTCTTATTACATTATTCGATCAACGCGCAAGCATTTTGATTTGCAGTGAAAAATATAACAAGTTAGTACTATTCATTCAGTTAGATTTGGTTCTTCAAAATGCATTTATTTCCTTTTTATTAAATTATATTTTATTACGTAAACTAGGTGGGACATTCACAGACGATTAGACGCTTGGGGACACTCGTTATTTATATTTTGTACTAAAGTCACACGTAGGTATTATTATGAGCCTATTATGTCCTACTATTGGGCAAACACCTCCCCTCCTTTTTTCACTTTTCTCTGTCCTTAGCTGCATCTGACCTCTTTTAGGTAAGAATCTTCTCGTCACGCCATCTCTTAGGTCAGACAGTGGCTGCCTTCGCCCAATTCTGTTACGACATGCGGCAAATATGGCCGCCGACGACGCCCACTTCCATTCTAGTGGTGCAGCTGGGTTACCCAGCCTGCCATTTGCGTTTTGGAGTACAGCAGTGTTACTACGAGGACTTAACGCGATGCGTTTTATGACCTAAACTGAACTGTTAAAGGGATGAAGCTATATAGAGTGTATAACTCTATCCTTCTTTCTCGCTCGCACAAATGACATTTTAACACAAATCATGGCAATTTCTCTGGTACGAATATCTACTTTTATAGTATAAGTACACTGCTTCATATATGATTTTAACTCCGAAAATACTTCGTTCAGAGTATGTAGTATTTTTTTATTTAATAAATTTTGTAAAAAGAAATTGATATAGTAAGCTCATAAACCCGATAAGTATATTTATCGCAAAAGGCACTAACTACTTAAAGGCGTAGGATATGCACGCATGCCACAATGTCTGGTGGGAAACCAAGCAAATATGACATTTAATTGCTTCATGGACGTTTCAATTTCCTTTGACAATGCAAAATGCACCAGAGTGCGGCCTGTTTAGTGGAAATCGTAAATAAATACGAATTTTAACAATATCATCTCTAGCACTTTGCGCGTCTCAATGATGAGTGCACTATCCATTCTAATAATTATATTGAAATTAAATCTGTCTGTCTCTTTGTTTGTGACTTACCTATTCAAGCCTATACTACTGAAACAATTTAGATGAATTTTGGTTGAGAGATAGATTAATAAATTATTTATTTACATAATAGAAGCGACAAGAAATATGTAACCAGGATTTTTGTAATCCAAAACATGATTTAAAAGAGTGTCCATAGAGTTTCTTGCACGTTCTTCTCCATAGATATCTACGATAGCTTCATTTTTTTGACTGACCGATTTCTTGCCAATTCATTGACCTGTCTGGTGTGTGCCTTGGTTTATTTGAAATTAATATTTTAATTTTGAGTTTGATTGTATCTTAGAAAAGGAGATTGGATACTTTTTATCCTAGAAAAATTCTCTTGGTATAATTTCCAATCATTACGCGGGCAAAACCACTGGCATTAATTAGTCTAAAATGATTGTGCGACAAAATAGACGAGTACACGATTAGTCGCCATCCGTCTGATCATCTGTGGGTCCCAATTTACATATCTAAATGATATTAGGTATTCACAAATTATAATATAACCCTATTTTTTTAATTAGTACAAAAAAAATGGGGCTTTTTCCGTACCTGTTACTGATCATATTTGTGTAGTCAAAAGTAAAAAAAAAACGAAGTCCCAAAATTGTCCACGAAAATTTGTCTCAGTTGATAAATTCATAATCGAATCAATTATTCATAACAATTGCTACCAGAAAATACTGCGCGCAGTGTTTTTACAGCCTGTACAATATTTCCATAAATTGAGTGACATTTTGGGACATAAACAAACTCTAATAACTTTGCTGTTTATGAATATTATTTATTGAGACTTTACTTAAATAATAACGAGACCTTTTCTAATAAGCCCTTTAAGTATTTGTACTAATTAAAAATTAGTGGTGTATAAGACAGGCATATGTACAGTTTATTGTTTGCTAAATTCTGTTATGATGTGACGAGAAAGTTTATATAAATTATTATTTATAGGGAACAGCAATGGTTTTAAAATTCAGTCTTATATCTGGTATCTATTTACAAGGGGCAGTTTTGGTTTTATAGGAGTTTTTTTTAAGAATATAATAGGAAAGATATCCTTAATTGTTTTTCGACTTTTATCATGAGATTCTTAGAGCATCAGATCGCGTTTAATTTTGTGCGTAATTTACAATATTTACACCTAATTAATTTGTATGGGTGACGGGAAATTCAGTTACGATTTTTTGCCGAATCATTCTTAAATTTCTACTTACAAGGGAATCACATTAAATTCTTAGAACCATTTAATTATAACATTTTGAACTGAAATACATGATAGATTTTTAAGTAAAAATATGGGATTTTTTAATTTCCAATTTAAATGCTCTAAGATAATAACAACCAATGAAAGTTATTTTTCAGGTAGTCTATCACATCGTATCATTTTATATCTATTGCTTGCTTCGATACTTTCGAAAAAATAAATTTCAGTTTAAAACAGGCAATGGGATACAAAATAAAGGCGATTATTATGCACTTGGTCTCTCGCCACATCACTAACGTACTACAAACGACAATTTGACAATTTTGGTCGCATGAAAAAAATATACATACCGTCAGCAGAAAAGTTTTAAATTAATTTTTTTAGCAAAATATTTTTTTATGCAATTGTGTTCACCTATTTATCACAGAACCCGTCTAGAAGCATACCTTAACAATTCTTTTTCTATCTATTGCTCTCTGTGTAATAAAGCGTGTATTCGAGTCTTTTTTATATTTTTTATTAGTATTTATAATGCAAGGATTATAATATTGTGATACTAATATAGAACCACTTAGTCTAATATGTTTAGTCAATCTGATACTATGACTGATTGACTAATGACAGAGTTTTCAAAATTTACTGAATTTAATATTGAAAAACTGTCTTTTCTACAACACAAAATTTGGAACAAATTTCAAGCCACTTTGTCGTAGACAAAACAGAAAGATAATCTTCAAATACAATAGAAAAAACACTATAATAATATCTTATTGTCTTAAGTCCAATCGAATAAAAAAAACTATTATTTTTTAACAAAAGATTTACCAAGTCATTTAATAACGTAAAGAAAATAGTAAAACAAAAACAATATAAAAATTAAACTTCCAATTTATTTACTAAACAAAAAAGAACCGACAGCATCTTCATCAATTCATTGTTTTTTTTTTTTCATTTCTCATAGTTTTGTTTCTGCTGACGGTACAGACGAATATCTAAGACTTACTACTACCGCAGCTTAGCTTGGCGTTGTTGCCAGACCGCATACTTCGAGCAGGCTGTGTCTATCATCTGATTCATATGCCGCGTCAACGTAGTCGCTAGCGGCGTTAGGTCGCGAAGCATTTTTTCCTGGGAATAAAATGTTGAGTGTTTTGGTAAGAATAGCTTAAGAGCGTCCTTTTCGAGGTACATTTTCGTAAAACCGCTCTTACGTGATTATGGTGTTATTACACATATTTCTCTAGATATTTTGGATACACAGCTATCTTGTGGATATTATCTAGGCTTCTATAGAAATCAAAACATAAATTTGTGTAAAACTAATCTAGTAAAGACCTCTGAAAATCTGCTATTTTACGTGAATTTTGGCCCTTCATAATGTACTCATACATTATGAAGGGCCAAAATTCACGTTAATATATTTCATTTATATTAAAAATATAAAAAAGTACATCAATAGAAGCCTTGCACATTTGATTGAAATTCGACAATTTTTCTGAAAAACTTTTGAAGGTTTAAAAAAAACACGTATTTCCTGGAACAAGTTTTGTGAAATATATTCGAGTAAATCACGGAATTACCGAATGCCAGCAGCGTTTTTAGGCGTTATCTCTCTTTTTTTTGCAATGCCTATTCATCAAACATCGCGTTGGATTGCGTTAGATGAAGCAACAAGCTTTTAAACCATGCTCGATGGTGATGATAGGCGAGTGGAAAATCAAGCATATCATAACATAATCTGCCCTCTAATGCTTCTACCACTGCTGAGTCAGGCCTTCTACACTTAATCCACCACGCGGACTCAGTGCGGTTTGGTGGATGTCAAGTCTTCGAAATTTTTGTTCTAGGACATGCATCATTCTTCTCACATTTTACTTCGCCGTTTTGAGAGTGGTGATAGTGCTGTAGTACGGAACCCTTCGTGTGCGAGTCTGACTCGTACTTGGCCAGTTGTTTGAGTTAACTAGCATTTATAAAAAAATAATTGTAATTGATCCTATGTATATGTTAGTCTGTAAGGTATGTATCTATAGGCCTAAGCCCATAGATACATACCTTACAGCTTTATTACCAGGCATCTAAATGCCTGGTAATAAATTATTTATTATTATTTTTATTAGGGCCGAAAGGTTCTACAGTGGCGACCGCGCACCGGAAAACGCAGCGTTGGAAGGCCTCCCACAAGGTGGACCGACGACCTGGTGAGAGTCGCGGGAATGCGGTGGATGCGAGACGCACAAGATCGGTCGTTGTAGCGACGCTTGGGGGAGGCCTATGTCCAACAGTGGACGTCTTTCGGCTGAAATGATGATGATGATGATGATAATATTATTCATTTCATCACCACTGTGTCACCACTGGATCACCATTGCTCAATCAAGTAAATCTGCTTAAGGTGCTTTATTGTCACGTACATCAGATCAATAGTAATGCAATTGTTTTTCTATAATGTTAAATGTGAACAGTATTTTAAACTCTCAGGCCCCAGTGTACCAAAAACGGTACCCCTCGGTACCAGCTAACTTAAACATTATGTTTACGTAATAAGGTTTAAGTTAGCTGATACAAGGAGGAAGGAGGTACCGTTTTTGGTAAATAAATAAAGTGAAAGCTGCGGGCCCATACGTGACCATATGATTGCTAAATGGCGCTGAACTCAATATTTTTATCTATTTTGTTTTTAGTGTATGGAAGCAGTAAGTCTTACCTCAAAAGGCCTCAATTTAACATTCCTAAATCTGAGCAGAGCTTCATAGAACTTCTCTGCCCGAGCGGTCGTGTCTTCCGTTTCCGTGGCGGCGCCCGGCTGCGGGAAGCATCGCCACAGCTCTCTAAGTAGCTCGCCGCCCGATAGGTAAATACGGTGGAGTTCTGACTTCACATCAGGAGGTATAAGTTCTGAAAAGGAAAGATGATTTTATGGAACAGCTGCTGAGATGGTAGCTAGATTTTGAGAGTCGCTACACACAAAACCGGACCGAAGTAGTCGGTTCATTAAGTCCTCCTTTGTACAGTGTTTATTACTAGTGCATAAAGTTTTAATCTATACATATAATAAAATTGTAGAAAAGTGGTGTCTGTACAATGGAAATATATGAAAAAAAAAGTAGCAGGGGTTGTTATTATATCGATGCCGAACCCGAGATTGTAATTAATTTTTTTTTGTCTGTTTGTCTGTGTGTTTGTGCACGCTAATATCAAAAACGGCTTATTCGGTTTAGATGCGGTTTTCATTGATATATTTTAGTAAGCTTCACTTAACATTTAGTGTTTATTTCATGTCAATCGGTTTATAAATAAAAAAGTTATGTCAATTTAAAGAATCACAGCGAACATTTGTTAAGGTATTCTATCAGAGTACGTACACGCCTCGCGTAGCTACCCAAACGACGATATATGTAATTCAAAATATGCTGCCCGAAAAGTCACTATTCCACGCGGACGAAGTCGCGGGCACAGCTAGTAAATAATAAATAAATAATTACTCACGTGCCATAGATGCGGCGTGATGATGCCGCATGAGCGCTCCGCCGGGACTGAGTTCTCCGAGTGCACCTACGCACGCGCCCGCGCTCACTCGCACGGGCCGCTGGCACTGCTGCCCGCTCGACCAGGCCTGTGCCACGATAATATAGTTAATAATTAATTCTAGTTAAGAATTAAAAAAAAAAAATTATCGGCATCACGGGTTTCATTGAAACTTCGACCGAACCATTTGTTGCTTGTCAAAAAACGGTGATCGTTACGGGACGCCCCACAAATGTCAAATATCTTATTAACATAGATATGTATACTCAAGCTTAGAAGGAATTCGAGGGCGATGGCGTAGTGGGGCCCCGTGCCGTTTGTCATCGGTGAATTCTAGTCGGTTTTACTGCCAATGCACGCCAATAGAAGTTACACATCAAAAATACAACCGACTTCAATGTAAAAAAAGTGAAAAACAAAGAGCAATGATGATAGAAGACAATAATTATGAACCAGGACAATGCCTGACAAATTAAATGTATACATGAATTTTCATGTTGCATGTATCTCGACCATTTTGGAGCTTTTGATACTGTTCATCGTAAATTTACAATGCGAAATCTTAAATATTTTAGTGTAGATACACAACTATTACACAATTACACATACATCTTTGTTTAGAGTTATTGACTAAAGAGTTATAATAAAAAGGACACGTATTTTGCTAGTGTAAGTACTCATTACTATTTAGAGTTCATCAAGGTTGACATTTAGGACCACATCTATTTGAAAACCACTTTTAACTAATTTTATTTGATTTTATAATTAAAATTCTCATAACAATAAAAAAAAATCACGCTCATAAATCATACTTTCCTTGTCAATTGAGACTGTTGTTTGGCTTAAGTTAGCAGACGATTTATTTAAAAAGCAATTATGTATTTATTTTTTACTAAAAGGATAAAGTTTAACTTACTTGACATATTGACGCTAGTGCTGATAAAGGTGGTGGGTTGTTTGCTTGTGTGTGTGTTTGGTGCGACTGACTCGATGGGCCAAGGAGATACCGCTCTATCTGTAGAACAAAAACATTATTTATAATAAACAGCTCACCCTTTTCTTACCTAGTCCTACGATGTTTTGTAAATTAAATACAGACAAACACAAAAATCACATTTATTTTCAAACCAGTTATTTTCCGCTTGGTAACCCTTTGTTACTGAAAAACAAAACATGCAAAAACCGACTAACAGTATTACGTAACTTCATCCTTTTTCTTTTGAAACACGTAAAGAATCCAAATAAGTTGTTTCCCCTTCGAAAGTTTTGATTACTTTCGTAACCGCTCACGTTGACGCAAAGTTTGTGTTAAAATGAACTTCATAAATTATAATAGGCAGTACATTTAAAGGGCCGGTTTTAAGATTTTTAATTTACAAGTTTAACATTGTGGCATATGGAATCAATAACTATTATGTCTTGACGCAGTACCTGTTAAAGACCAAAATGCAACAATAGAATAGAGTATAGGTACCTATACTCTATTCGCGATAGCATTAGACAGAAGTTAAAAAAGGTTGTTTTAGGGTACACTATGTAATAGAGCAGCATTTGGGGTTTGCTTTGCAGTTTAGGAGCGTGTATGTAGTGATAGCGGGTGCGTGGAAATAAAAGTCGCTTAGCACAATTACTCACGGTTTACTCGCACTAGAGAAACATCCATACGTACAGAAAACACATCACGTCGGGGTCACCAGTATGGAGGTAGGCGGAACAGAGAGTAAAGTCTCGCAAACCTCCATTGAAAAGGGAGGATCCTCCCTTTTCAACGGAGGTTTGCGGGACTTTACACTCTGTTCCGGATACCCCTAAAAGTACAATATATGTATATTGTGCTTTATTACAGTTAAGAGTGATGCTGAATTTATTATAATCAACTTAAGTATATACGAACTGTTATACTTAAATGAATTCATTTGAACTATCCATTATACTATATAATATAAGTTATTTCTATTTGTATCAATGTTAAATAATTGTCTTGTTGCCTTGTATTGTGTACAATTCATATGTTTTGTAAGGAGAAAATTTGTTGATACGCCACGCCATTTTAAAAAAGTATATTTAAAAAAAATCCATTTCATTTACCTATCTAAGTGTTTACTACTTCTACTTACCTCAAATTTACCTAAGTAGGTAATGTTAAAATTTTAAATTGAAACCATTATTGATTAAAATTGTTTGAATTTATCTCGAAAAATAAATGTAGTGCACACCTGCTTCTATGAACGTCTTTTGTCTAATGCTATCGTGAATGGAGTATAGATCTCCTTATGGGCTTAGACGATAGATTGATGGGAATAGGAAAAACTATTGTAATGCTCAATTTTATAAGCAGAAACATATACCTACGCTACTAAGACATTACAAGACACACATGATTGCACATGATTGGCTATCAGTACATCGATGTGCGAATCGGTGTACGAAAACGCTACCAAGCCAGTCCGATTTCAGAACTAGTCCTCGAAACCTATCCTTCTGCAGGGTGACATCATTTCTCTGAAATTGTTTACCACCGCAATGGAAGGACGTCTTCAAGGTTCTGGACTGGAGAGTTAGGCTTGGAAAGTATATCACTCACCACCGATTTACCGACGATATAGTAGTCATAGGTGAGACTATGGAGGAGCTCAGTACAATGCTCTATGACCTCAGTAGAGCTGCCGAAAAAGTGTGTCTTAAAATGAAATGAAATTGTTCCAGTCCTTCGATGTAAGCGGTATAAACGACGAGGCGAAACGCTTAGCCCGGATCGTGGAGGTGTCAACAATAGGGTAACAAAGTAGGTGTGACTTCGAGAAAGAGGTCAATCGTCGAATGCAACTAGACTGGGTAGTGCTCAGGAAGCAGCGCGGTACTTTCTCATCCAACGTACCAGCCAGCAGTATTGCCAGTAATAACATAATATGGCTCTGAAACGTGTACTCTCACAATGTGCCTCATCGGGAGACTCAAAGTTCCTTAAAAGGTAATGTAGAGGGTTACACTCGGAGCTTTCTTACGTGATCGAATCAGAAATGAAGACATTCGCAGGAGAACCAAGGTTACCGACATAGCCCGAAAAATCGCCAGACATAAGTGGCAGTGGGCAGGGCACATAGCTCACAGAACAGGTTCGTTTAAAGCGGGCAAAAATTTTGGAAGTGACGACCGCGTAACGAAAACGCAGCGTTGGAAGACCTCCCACAAAGTTGACTGATGACTTGACGAGGGTCGCAGGAGTTCAATGGATGCGAGACGAACAGGACCGGCCGTTGCATCGACACTTGGTGGAGGCCTATCTTCAGTAGTGGACGGAACTGATGATGCATAATAATAGCATAATCAGCCTTTTAATGTTCCCACTGCTGGGACTCAGGCCTCCTCTCTCTAGAAGTGGGAATAGGCCGTAATCCACCACGCGTGCCCAGTGCGGATTGGTGAATGTCACATGTCTTCGAATTTTTGGTTCTAGGACATGCCGATTTCCTCACAGTGTTTTCCTTCACCGTTTTGAGAGCAGCGGTGATGAAATAAATTACACAAAGTAATGCGCCTGGCTGGGTTTGAACCCGCGACCTACAACTCGTAAGTCGGGGCCGTTACCACTCGGCCACCACTGCTCTCACTCGGCCACCACTGCTCTGATGATGATGCTATGACATTAAATAAATAATTTAAAAATGAGAAACAAATTTTACCTTCGACAATTTCAATTCCTGCGCTTCTTCATTCCCAGGTCTATCTTCTAGATCTTCATAATGTAACTTCTCTAATATTCTTTTCTTCTTATCCGGCTGTTCTGTACTCTCTTCTGCTGTTCTCTTCTCTCCTACTCCATTAGATTCTTTGACACCGTTTTCAACAACTTTGTTGTTATTCGTCGTTTTATTACTACTGTTATTATTATTATTACTAGAATTTGTTTTATGACTAGCTTTGAGCACCTGGAAATGATACAAAAAAAATATTTATACCATATTACTATTTATTCAGTTGACCTGTCTTTTAATGAAAGCAAGTACGATTTTTAAAAGACGAAATTATTGAGACAAGATTTAAAAAAATAGAATCGGTTCCAAATTACAGGATGGTAAGCTCGGAGTGCCTAATGCGAGTTTGGTTACGCTAACCCGATTGGCCCGCTCCAAGCTCTTAACCAATCAGAGAGCCAAACGCGGTAAACGATCACGTTCGATCGCGTTAACGTAAAAACAATTCGCACTCAGCTCACAGAACATCTCACCAATTTTTTTTTTGTCAATGCTGTTCCCAATTTTGATCAACTGCCTTTTAAGATATTATTTTCTAAGTTTCGAATGATCCAATTTTTTTTCTTAGTATTCATCTAAAACTATAGAACGCACATCCAAAATTTAACAAAAGAGTAACAAACCATAATAGAGTGTTGATTGAACCGCTTGATCATGTTTCTATGTATGGATGCGTTGTCCCCTCTGTCCTTCTCGGGCGCTGAGTCCTCTTCTGATGGTAGCATTGGGATGTTTTCCGTGAATTTGGGGAGGTCCACCTGGTGACAAAAAATTGGGTATTTATTTACCTTTTAATACAAGTTCTTAATAGGCACTGTTCGTGGGCGTGGGCCCTCGCCCACGGCCTCACACCGAAAGGGGCCTCGCACAAGCGAGGGCTCTTTAAGAACGAGGTTTTTTTTATAATTGATAGGCTCGCGTTTGACCACTATTTCACCTGATGGTATGCGACGATGTAGTCGAACACTGGGTTGCGACAGTCGCTGTCTCGTTTTCGAATTTATGACAGAAAAAGGCATCGCCCACGTCTAAATTAGTCACGCTGCGCCTCTGATACTACACGCCGCGCCGGGCGAAAGCGGGTAGGAGCCGAGGTCGCGGGGAGAGACGCTCGCCGCGGGCTCACACCGGCCGGCTCGCTTGAAACTCACTGCACAAGTGCACATACCACCTTACTACCGACCGCGCGCATCCTAACTTAATAGTAGATTATGTGACTAGGGGATAAAGCAGTGTCTTAAAGTCACGGGCGGCATGTTGAATTTAGTCATTTCAGTTGCCCTTTGCGTACCAGGGTCACAGTGTACTTCATCTGTATATAGGATGACTGGCAATTAGTGTTCGATACATAAACACGTGATTGTGCTCATGATAACAAACAATTTTTATTATGGGAGCAAACCCGAAATCGCGAAAAAAATATCAGCTGTTCAGTATATTAGGCAAACATAAATGTACTGAACAGCTGATTTTTTCGCGATTTCAGGTTTGTTCCCATAGTAAAAGTTGTTGGTTATCATGAGCACAATCACGTGTTTAAGTATCGTACACTAATTACCAGTCACCCTATATGTATATAAGAGACAAAATCCTGACTCGCTCACTGACTCATCAACGCCCAGACCAAACCCTTTTAGAACGCAGAAATGCACGCTCGGAATTTTAGGTTACCCCGACACGGACAGGTTAGGTGAGAAGGCTAAGGCGGGAGCGGAGCAGGGCTCTGCGCGTCTAGGGAGAATTGGTTTGGCCTAGGCCAAATTAATTCATCCTAAAATTGGGTGTTAGTCTGTAACATATACAAATAATAAGAAAGGATTTTCCAAAGTTCACCCACCCCCTAAGGGGATGAAACTAGGTGACAACACGCAAGTGAAGCCGCAGACAGAAGCTAGTGTATCATATGTACCAATCGTCAATCGACTGTCGATATTATCAACTTTAGGTCAATTTTATCATTTTTAGGTCAATTTTATATATTTCAATCGTCAATTGACTGTCGATATTATCAACTTTAGGTCTATTTTATCATTTTTAGGTCAATTTTAAATATATATTTTAATCGTCAAATAGCTGTAAATATTATCAACTTTAGTTCAATTTTATCAATTTTAGGTCACCCCGACACGGACAGGTTAGGTGAGAAGGCTAAGGCGGGAGCGGAGTGGGGCTCCGCAAAATTAGAAAGAATTGGTTTGGCCTAGGCGAAATTAATTCATCCTAAAATTGGGTTTAGTCTGTAACATATACAAATAATAAGAAATGAATTTCCAAAGTTCACCCCCTAAGGAGATGAATGAGGGTGACGGACACGCAAGTAAAGCCGTTGGCAGAAGCTAATGTAACATAAGTACTAATCTTCAATTGACTGTAAATATTATGAACTTTAGGTCAATTTTATCAATTTTAGGTCACCACGACACGGACAGGTGAGAAGGCTAAGGCGGGAGCGGAGCGGGGCTCAGCACGTTTAGAGAGAATTGGTTTGGCCTAGGCGAAATTAATTCATCCTAAAATTGATTTTCCAAAGTTCACCCCCTATGGGGATGAAACGGGTCACCCCGTTTCCGGACACGCAAGTAAAGCCGTTGGCAGAAGCTAATGTAACATAAGTACCAATCGTCAATTGACTGTCAATATTATAAACACAAGATATAAATACAAACTGCGTCACATATTCACACGTGCCATTGAAATGCTCATTGTCAAGTACAGAAATAGTGTATCTTATTTACTATGCTTGGATATTGTCTGCAATGCTATCTCCGTTAGACAATCTGGCTACTTTTGATTATAACTTACTGTCCTACCAACGAACAGGTTACTAAAAGAGTAACGAGCAGGGGTCGGAATTAGGTAGAGTTATTTATGTACTTGCATCGAAATGTTGATATTAATATGGATCTCCCCGGGATTTCTAATGAAAAATCCCGTGTGGCCAAAAATATTACAAATAAATATAAAAACCTCTGAGATAGATAAGACAAATAAAACAAAGATAATTAACATACAATTTTTATTAGTATTTTTCGTTGAAAAAGATCTCTCTACGTCAACTGAGGTAAGGTTAACAAATTTATACACACTCCTCGTCATTAATGCAGGAAGAATTTTTTTCTGCTATATTTCTGATAGTGTCATAAAAAAAAAAACTGCTCTTTAAAATTCATCCCGGGATTTGAGGCATATCCACTTTATTCTTTCGCTGTATGAAATCGGTGTAAGTACAATGTTTGTTTTCATTTTCGTTCAGAAGTTTTTAAGTATGTCGCTTTTAAACAGACAGATAGACGCGGTTGTTTAATGTGCAAGGATATTATATTATAATTTTCCATTATATTCAAAGAAAAAATCGCTGAATTGTGTGAATGATGTCTTATATAGGAACAATAAGAATCTATGTGGCTATTATGATATATATACATGGAGACAAAGTCTAATTTTTTTTTAGTATGTTGTGTTTTTTATTGACATGCCCTAGAACTGAGAGATCTTATACAGTATCGCTTCGCTTCGCTTCAGGCGATAATGCAATCGACAATGGAGCAAACTTACCTAGCAACAATCTATTCACTTATGGTGATATATGTCAAGTTTTTTATTAAAATGGCACCTTTTAACTCTCCTCTAAATTAGAGAGCTATGTTAATGGTTTTAATGAGTATAATTGAGTAATTACATACATGTCATTACCGCATAACTGAAAAGAAAAAAAAACGGAACCCTTATAGGATCACTTTGTTGTCCGTCTGTCTGACAAGACCCTTTATATCGAAAACGCGTGGAGGTATCAAGTTGAAATTAAAACCATATACTCAAGTCTGCGGTCCCTTGAAACCGTGAAAAAAATCAAACTTCTAAGTTAACGAAAAAAAAAAATGGTCATTTATGTCGCAAAAAACGTATATTTCGACACTCTCAAGGGAATTGAAATTCATAGAGTACTTCCCGTTGACCCATAATCCTGAAATTTGGCATAAAGAAAGGTCTTATAGCACAGTTATAGGAATAAATATGAAAACAGTAAATTTGTTTTAAGTTACAAAATAAAAAAATATTATTATTATTTTTTGTTTATGTGGTGTGCAATAAAGAATATAATAAATAAATAAATAAATTACGATATGGAAAAATCTTCCGAGACTCCATTCGGGAATTGATCTGTTGACATAGGTAAGTTTGTACGGAACCCTCAGTGCGCAATTCCGACTCGCACTTGCCCAGTTTTTTGTACCTTTCTATCTGATACCAAATTACAAATTTCAAAAAACGTACGAAAATTTGAATTTTTCTGGAGTGTTCACCACAGATAGTGACTCGAATTTATCCTATATCGAGGGTTGAAATGTACTTACTGTGAGATCTAAAGTTGTATGTTTCATAGCAGATGCAATGGCTTGGTCATCCATTTTGGCACATTCTCCAAACAAATCTTTGCTAGATGATGACGCGATACGGTCTCTGAAAAAATAACGTTATATAATAATCGATATCGACAAAACCAAGCTAATTTTTCTATTAGGTTTGAAATAATTTATATTGTTGCATCACCACCAATATTGATTAATAAATGGGATTGTCATTATATTTATCAATATAAATTGAAAGTATCACTGTAGCAATATCGATATTTGATTTACCTACTGCAGCAAAATCGATTTTTGACGTAGGTATAATAATAATAATAATAAATCGTTTATTTGGACCAACAAAGTTTTCATATTATAAACCCACCAAACTAAAAAAAAAAAAAAAAAAAAAAAAAAATTATAGAACACAGGATGTCGATGAATGCTCATAAACGTCCTGACTTAACTGGCAGGCTTAATCTGCTTCTAGAAAAAGGTGGGCTGGACGGAATAAAGGCTAGTGTATCCATAATGGAGTAGGGAAACAAATCTTAAAAGTATCGATAACGGGTATGTCAATATTTGCAATAATAATTATGTTCTACGAAGTTCGCCGGGTCATGTACCGCCTATCCTACTCTACCTTACTCTACCCTACCCTACTCTACCCTACACTACTAAAAAAAAAAAGTATCCTATGTCCGTCTCCTGGTTCTAAGCTACCTCCCCACCAACTTTCAGCCAAATCGGTTCAGCCGTTCTTGAGTTATAAATAGTGTAACTAACACGACTTTCTTTTATATACCTATATAGATTCATCTAGAAGTCAAGGGTATATTTCAAAACTTACCTATGAAAATAATGAGACTGAAAAAATTTGGTCCAAAACTCTGCTTCAGTCATTTTGTTGGGTACATAATCAATGTGTTTCTTTCTGACAGCTGGGTACGTTTTAAATATGGCGTCTATTATGTCTTGTGTAAGGTTGTATTTGAGGCCGTTGCAGCCATCCGTTTGTGGCTGGATGTCCGCTAAAAATGCTCCGGACACACCTGGAATAAGGGAGATATTTGAGATTACCAGTTACAGGTTTTTTTCGACCGTATCGTATCATCCTACTGCTGGCAAAGGCCTCATGTTGTGGCATTGTGCGAGAAAGAGTTACCGTGGCCTTTTACGCGTGACTGTTACACTTGTTGTGCGACTGTGCAGCCCTAGGCTCCAAAAGACTAGGGTATCTGGGCCAACCATTTCCAAGACAGAGGACTAAAGGCTCAGCCCCATCAAGGCCATACTGGGACTCATGAAGGAGGTGCACGGAGGGCTAGGGGTTGAGTAGACAGGAGGGGACATCATAGCACAAAAGATCCAGAAGGGTCGAAGTGCTCTGGCCCAGGGCCAGCCCCAAAATAAGATAAGATACCGTGGCCTTCGAACGCAGAAGAGACAATTGTTTTTTTTTTTTATAAAATATATTTTTAAATTACTTGGCACCCTTTTATGATACTGGTTTCACTAGTTTAGGATCAATGATCAAACGCTAACCTATAATTTTTACAGTTACATTATGTATGAAGCAGAAACCCTGAGTTCCACTTTTCATGTAACCAGCTGATGGTAATACAGTCACATGAGAAATTTCAAGTCAGCAATCCTTCGTCCAACTATTTGACGACGGGCAATGGGTAGCTCGCCGTCCGACCGTCAAGCAACCGTCTGGACGGAGCTAGAGTCATCGTCGGCGCGTAGTGTTCCACGCGCGCCTCAAAGAGATTTTAGCAAAACTGTAGGGGGCCCAGCAGGGTCGAAGCCTACTGGGACCATGGGTTGATTTGTTTAAGTATTCCTAGAACGCAAAGGGCAACTGGAAGAACATAGGTATAGTTTTTGCCAGGAAAAGTCTGACACGCCGTCCCGCTCCGCTCTAGAGCAGGAGAAGTCATTAGATGATTTCCCAACCATTTGGTGAATAAGTGTCTATAAGTGATGTTCACCTCTTGCCACCAGGAGAATAATTTATATTAAAATATATAAATTAAAAAGACAACAACTAAAAACATACCAGCTTCTTGCTTAATATTATTAGATTCCGTATAAGTTTTAAGTGTGGGTGTATTCCAGTATTCTTCACTATTTATCACCTTTGATATCACCAAGTCTTCATATAAATGCTTCAATGTTGGGTGCAAGGATAATAGTCTGCAGAAATTATAAAAGCAATATTAAAATTCCATTTTTTACATAAGGAGCCTCCTATAGATAGATAGATAGATATATTCTTTATTGTACACCAATAATAAAAATTACAATAGGAACTAAAAATTAATAGGGTGGCACAATAGATGATCTTATTGCTAAAAGTGTTTTTTTTTTTCTTTAATGCGTACATTACATACATTATCAGGGGTATAAACTATAAACGAATTAGACGGTAAAATTCCGTGTAGTGCACAAACGCCCTTAGTATGGGGAACCCCCAAAATTTATTGTTGTTTTTCTATTTTTGTATGAAAATCTTAATGCGGTTCACAGAATACATCTATCAAACCAAGTTTCACCAGTATAGTTCTTATAGTTTCGGAAAAAAGTGGCTGTGACATACGGACGTACACACAGACAGACATGACGAATCCATAAGGGCTCCCTTTTTGCCATTTGGCTACGGAACCCTAAAAACACCCATAAGAACTCCGAATGAAGTAACCAAAGGGACTGTTGTAACAGAAATAGAATTCCCATGAAATTATCCTTTAGTATATTCTCTCTGTTGTCATTATAATGTTGATGACCTCTGTATTCAAACAGAATACACAGGTCATACAAGTGCTCATGTATATAATTTTATACTAAAATTGTATTTGCATGACATGTTCAACATTTTATTGCAATGTCAGTGAAAGGTTACATTTGTTGTAGGTCTATTTTTATCTTACAGATTCGTCTACATTTTGGATTTGGCTCAGTAACAAGAGGCGAAAAACTTGTTTTTTCAATTTACAGTAAAATTATTGTAGTCTGACAGTAACTAGCGGTATTGGCCTGCCAAAATAATCAGTCTAACAGTATGAAAAACGAAATGTAAATAGTTTTTCAGCTGTTGTAACAAAGATACTGTCTAAGTAGTCAAAGACAAAAACTATAATTTATCCATCTCCCAATACATTCTTTAGTTATATCTTTACACTCATCAAATTGACACTTTATAAAGAGCATTCAAATAATAAAATAAAGAACTCAATGTTAAAATGATGTATCATTTTTAAAACTAAATTGTTTAATCATTGTTTTTTAATTATATTTGGTAGCAGTGGCGTGCCTAGGGTTTCAAAATAAGGCAAGCCCAATAAAATTTTAAGCGATTTCAAAAAAAGAAAGTTCAGTTTTCGACTGAGTATGTAGGTACCTACGTATGTATCATCGCAATTTTCTCACAAACTACTGATTAGGTACAATAAATTAAAAGCCCAAAAGACAGTCATGAATTTCATTTATAATTATATTTGAGAATCAAGCACAGTTGTTTTCTATGACTAACATCGGGGGTTTCGTCAATAATAATTGAAACAAATTTTGTTTGCCTAACTTCGTAATCGATGCAAGTTTGCATCACATCGGCTACGGAATGAATAATATCGTTTTGAATTTTGTTAGATAAATAACTCGGCCCCGGTTTGTCACTTTTCTAATGCTGCATATGCTTTTCTAAAACGACATCGTATTTTGAAATTAACGAGACCAGTTCTAAAAAATTGCCTTTATTTTTGAATATTTAATTTCGTTATTTTAAAAAGTCGCTAGTTTTTATTGTTGCTAAATCTTAAAAAAAGTTTCCAAACTCGTTAAAAATCTCCAAGATCTCACAACGTCGCTAAAACGGCAACACTGCAGAGTTGGCAAGGTGACAAAGTCACGCATACGCGAGCAACTTCATACGAATGCAACTTCATACGAATGCCCGGCTTAAATCTTCCATACTGATCGATTTGTAGTCGCATAAAGTTCTAACTCGTTATACGGCACATCGCTATAAGTGCGAAAGTGACAGAGAAAGTATTTGAAAGCCCGGTAAAAGCCGGTACGTGTAAGCGAGATAGATATAGCTCTCGCGTAGATGCTGCCAATGCGAAACTCTGCGCGCGCTGTGTGTTTGGCATAGGTAGATACTTTGTGTTATTTTGATAAGAATTAAAGCGCGCGAACTTTTAAATAGTTCGGGTTTGATATTGATTCTCTATCGAGCATTTTAGTAAGGCATGCCTGGCTTTTCTGCTTGTATGAAGGTACCGCCACTGTTTGGTAGGCATGTGCTTAACCATTATCACTTGATGGTAAGCAATGATATGGTTGTTTATGGATCAAGCTAGCCTAGAAGTAACCTATTCAGTCTTAGTAGCTATCAGGAAACACAGACATTGGCAGGGAATTCTACTCTTTAGCTGTTCGCACAATGAATGTGTTTCCAAAATGTTTCTACTTTTAAATTTTGAATGAACTTCAAAATTTAAAACTTCAAAATGAAAGTCTCTTACCTAGATTTCATCTCCAGTTCCCCATCAATCTGTCTCTTAAACTTTGGTAGTAAGTTCTGCAGCAGCATCTTCACCTGATCCCGGTCTTTAGCCTGTGCGTCGGCACCCGCTGAGTTGACGAAGTGGAATGTTGAACATGTGCCATCATGTAATACCACTTGCAGTTGCACTTTTGGTTTTCCCACTGGGGATATTTTTTGTGCTGAAAGGTGAAATAGTTAATATCCAGCTTCTAAGACTATGAAAAGTAACTTTTGGAAAAAAGGATTAAGGGGCTATCAATTTCAATTGCTAAATTGCTCAATCTATGTTTGATGATAATAGATTAGTCAAGCTTTAAATTTCTAAGTTCATTTTTTTTCTTAAATAAAAAAATGGGTTTACAAAAATTTATAACTTGAAAACTGATATGTTACCCGCAACAAACAAGGTTGTAATATTAATTCAGTAATTTTTTTTAAATGAACAGAACAGCGATAGTGCCATGTTTGAATTATGTTTCGACTGTAATCCAAGATGCTGCCTTGTTCAATGTGGGTGTCGATGTAAACTCAGGAGGCCCAACGTTGAGGGTTGAGATACAGGTTATGCCTAGTTAGGCCCCAAATACTAATAATGCTTTGTGAAATAATGTAGGTGAACAAGCTTTTCTGAGAACAAACATCATCATCATCATCATCATCATCATCATCATCATCAATTATTTATTATTAATTTGTTGACCAGTTCACATGGCCCATAGAATAAATAATTTAATGAATTTTTCAAATTATTTTAGCAATTTAATCATTTTTATTCACATTTTCACTATTTCGGTGCCTGCCTAAAATAAAAAAATGAGTTTTATGTGCCTACATAAAACCAATTTAAATCAAAACTACCAGTCATTCCGAAAACAATTTTTAATGACCTCAACTGTCCATTCATTTCATCTACCCTAATTTGACCAGAAGGCATCAACGTAATACTTCTGTCAATTTGAATTTTGTCATTTACATAAGAAACAAAAGGTAAACAACCAAAATAAAGATGAATCATCTCATTCAAAGTCATGTGGACGACTCAGATTATTTAGACAGGTTTAAACCTGCACACACCATGAAATGTAGACAATCTACAACCCAATTTAAGGTCTCATGTCTAGAGACCGGTGCTACTTAATGATAATACATTGATGAGTAATTGAAAGATAACTGCGAGTGATGATGCATAATAATATCTTATTATGTAAAAGACAAAATTTTCTAATACCAAACATGTTATCTTGTACTTAATAATCTCTTGAAGTTAATGCACATAGCAAAAATTAGTCTGTCTAGTCATTTGTATGATGCTTCGAAAAAGCACAGAGTGCCCATGTTTAGATTTAAACGCACTACAATAATCAACGTAACATGATAGCTGGGCAGGTGGTGTATACAGTCAGCTGCATTCTGTTCATGTTTATCCAATAAAGACGTGTGAATAACATTAATTGAAGAACACATAGAAAGGTATATGCGTTTGCAATGCTACGATTGCATTTATCTTGTGAGTGTTGGTAGAGTTTTCACTATAATTGAAGCAAGGACAGTAGCAATATATTTACTTACTTTTGATATCAGCATATTTATGTGATACAGCAACTGTGTCTCTATTTTCCAACATCCATGCTAACCTTTGAGCCATAACATACAAAGTACCATCACCCTTCTTGTACCTCACGCCGCCCACGCTGAGCAAAACGTCCTCAGAAGACGTAGTCATCTTCAAACTTCACTACACAACCCACAATATCAACAGTTTTAACATGCAAAAGTTATAAAACGTTAAAACTATAGCTCGAACTCTTCCAATCGCTCGCGAAAATTTTTACTCGATTCAGTCAGCTCCTCATGATGCCAAACGCGATTTCATGTATAAATTCGTGAGATAATCGTGTGTCTCTGAATAATAACGCTTATTTCGAGTATAAAAACGAAGAATTATGAAATTCTATCTACAAAAAGCATATCACAGTCCGTCGACCATTAGAGGATTTGACAAACTGTCAGCTTTTTTTTTTAAGTTGACTTCGAATGTTTATTCCTGTTCGTTCAAAATGAACCACGTGGGATTTAGTAACTTTTATTAGCTTTGATTATTTATTTTAAAGTAAATAACAAATCTTGTAGGTAGCGTTCTTATTCTTCCTAAAATAAAATAAAACACCTTCCAATGAGATATACATATGTAATTAGGTAAAATTTCCAGAATGATTAAGACTCCATCCATCGATTTATTTCCAATATAAAGTCATGAACACACATCACATACGATTGTGTCGGTTGAGGACTGAACTATGAAAATGGAGAATAATCCACAAACTAAACTTTAAGTTCGTATTTCTCTATTTATATACTGACTGACTGTTACACCAATGCATTGCTGAAACTACTGGGACTAAGAACATGAAATTTTGCACAAGCCTTCCTCTTAGGTAGACACTAAGAAAACATTTTTGGACATTCAACAAGGGTATGAAACGGGGGGATTTACTTTACCAAAATCCTTGAAACTTGAAATGAATGGTGACCTAAGTAAATAATAAAGATTACGTTACTTATTCGTTTTTCAAAACTACCCCCATAAAAAGATTTAAGGGGTGATATAATAACATTTAAAGTGTTAAAATACGCTCCGACTTGGTAAGACCGACTGAATCCGTTCTAACACATAATAGACGACGGAACCGGGCCGTTGTTGCTTTGCGTACGACATCAAGTTTAGGGATGGCAATATGAGATCTATAAATCGAAGAATCGATATTTTAAATCAGCCTTACACAATGGATTGTACCTGTGAATTATTTACTTACTAGCTGCTGCCTGTGGCTTCACCTACATGATAGTAGAAAAATATTAAAATAAAGAGAACCTACTCCCGGGATAAAAAGTAGGTGTGTGCTAATCCAGAACATGGTCTACCCGTGTACCAAGTTTCATCGAAATCCATTCATTCAGTAGTTTTTGCGTGAAAGAGTAACAAATATCCATACATATATATATACAAATTTTCGCATTTATAATAAGTAATGTCAACCGTACAAACATTGACTTATGTATATTCTAGCCCGCACAAAAGTTTTTATCCTCAAGTACATAAATTAACAGGGGTTGCTACTTTTATTGTAATTTCATATAATTAAATGTTATGAGTATGTATAGGTACCTAGTCGACCTAGGTACCTAACCATTCCTTTTAATTATTATTTTAAGTTTCGCATTCCAGAAATGGTGAATATGAGGATCTTTACTGTTATATTGTATAATGTAACATTCATGTACCATATATTATGTATCTACCCATATTATGCGAATAAATTATTTGACTTGACTTTGACTTATTTTACTTATGCCCTGAGAGCCCTTGACAGTGTCTTTTAAAAAGTGACAACAAGAGACTGGGGTGTGCCTAACTTGATGTGCTGTTTTAAACTAAATATTTAAATCACACGTGTTGTGACCTGTGACAATAACAAATGAAATGACCAAATATACCGAGCAATCATTTAATGCCTATTCAAATTGATTCCCGAGCAAAGTAACGATTTCACTAATCTACCAAAATTACTAGAAAAATTTATAAAATAGTGTGTGTTTGTGTGTGTGTGTGACTAGTAACTAACAGTATACTGTTAGTCAACTTTAAAAGTTATTCTCACAAAATTAAAATACAAGATGTTTAGTAATATTATCAAAGGTAAAAAGTTTATTTATTTAAACTTCTTGTACAGTAGTGGTACATAGGCGGACTTAATGCAACAGGGCATTCTCTACAAGTCAACCTTTGACCTTTGGGTTTAACAAAGATATCACTGTTGTAGGTGTGTACAATAAATAAATAAGAGATATTTCAAATACTATGTAGTATCATTAAATGCTTATCAAATACGTATATTATTATATGCTAATATTATAAACTAATAAATACCTACCAACTTACTAATAAGTTTGTGTGTATGTTGATCACATCTTCACGCTCAAACAGCTTAACGGATTCGGATGAAATTAAGTACGCGCAAAGACCATGTCCTGGAATAGCAGGATACCTTTTATCCCGGGAATATGTTTTGTTGAGATGATTTTTTAATTTCAATCGGGCGAAACCGCTGACAGAAAGTAATCTTGTAATAAATTGCTTAGATAAGAGAACAAAACTAAATATACAAAAAGACCCAAATTTTTATGAAATGGGGTTACCCTCTAAATAGCATCGTTTTGGATTTTGTCACAGAAGTATTTTGTTGACTATTTTTCTATTCCTTTCACCATGAACGCATCCCTAATAGACCGCCTTTTAATTATTTTAGCATAGCAACACTCAACATTGACAACCCAAAATGCAATCATGGCGCACGGGGCACTGTGTTTTTAGAGTGCTGAGAAGTTTTTACGTAAACACTTCGTTATTTTGCATTGTAAACGCTTTATGTGTTTTTATAAATTATCTTTGAGTTATTAAGATTGTAGTGAAGCATACATGTGTGTTCCAAACTTGAAATTTTCACCCATTCGGAATCACGACTCTGTACTACTAGACACTTGCAGGTATAAAAATCATAAGATTCACTGTTTCAGGAGTTCTAACGTTCGTAACATGATTCTTTATAATTGTGAACATGATGAAAACGCCAAATTATATGTTTCTTATTCAATTAGCTGCGAACTATCGTAATAAATGCGATATATTCGTTTGTTCCAGATAACTTGTTGGTGTCATAATGTCAGAGGCGTACGCCCGCGAGATACTGCGAAGGAATGTTGCGCAAATATGCCAGACTATAGGATGGAACGGTATAAACTCAACGCCACTGGACATTTTGGTGCATGTGCTGGAGAAGTACATACGGTCACTTGGGACTCAAGCTAATAGATACGCCGAACAATTTAATAGGACTGAACCAAATTTACATGACTTAGGATTAGTATTTCGTGACCTACACATTCATTTACCAGAGTTGACAGAGTACACTAGGTGCGTTCCACCTGTGCCATCACCGGTAACCTCTGAAAAGTTCCCTAAACCTAAAGAATCTAATTTGAACTTTCTCAAACCTGGAAGTCATGAAGTTGTCACGAGACCTATGCATGTGCATGAGCACCTGCCTCCTATGTACCCTGAAAAGGAACGGGATACACCTGCTGTGGCAGGAACTGTTGAGATCCGTCAAAATGGCATTGATAATGTTGACAATAGTAATGCAACATGTACAAGTCCAGAAATATCAGTCACCGATAGCCCAGATAAGAACAAGGAAATCTTCAAGAGGCCCATTGATCCAGTTTCAGTACCAAACAGTAAAAGACCAAGGTTACGTTTGGATGAGGAGGAAAGGACTAGAGAAATTAGTAGTGTGATGATGACTATGTCAGGATTCCTGTCTCCGGCACGTGAGGGTAAATTGCCAGAGGCACGGCCTCCTGCTATTATGTCAGACAAACATTATGATAAACATAAAGCAAATTCACATCATTCTAATGTAACAAAGGCACCAATAGTAGAGAAAAGTGATAAGAAATCTAAGAAGAATAAGTTATTGAATGGTAAAGTAATGAAAAGTAAACGAAAAGATAAGAGTCATAAAGGTGAGGGTAGTAAATCTAAGGATAGTAGTAAATTGAATAAGTATCCACCTGGTCATCCAATGAAGAATAAGGATGTCCATCCTACACATCATAATCATGTGACCATGCCAGCGCCAAAGGCTGCGCCACCACCCCCACAGCCTTCGAGATCTGTGATGCCTCCACCACCACCTGTGGTTGAACCTGTGAGACCAGTTCCTCACATTAAGCAGGAACCTGTAGAACCACCACCACCGCCGGTACCACCAGTGCTGCCCAGAAACTCTGTACTAACTGAAGATACTATTCCTGTACCAAGAAAAATACCTATTTCAAAGTCTCCACTTGTTTCAAATTCTGTTCCTGTACATAAATCACATCCTTCCACTAATTCCTTTATACCTGAAGTGGAAATAAAGAAAGAAGTAATTGACGAAGAGGAGAAATTGGCCTCTCAACCAGATAGATCAAAGATTAATATATTTAAAAGGATATCGAACAAATCAAAAGAAGATAGAGTCACTCCAGAGGTTGTTCATGAAAAATTACAGTCTGATACAATGATCTCAAGGTTACACAATTCTGCACATGATAATGCAGTTGAAAATAGATCCCATGAACCTTTTAGAGTGAAAACTGAAGAGCCAGTTGTGAACAATAATGATAATAGTGCTGTAGATTTGTCTAAAGTTATGGACTTGAGGACTGATGAAGTAATAAACATTGACGATGATTCTATAGATTTGCATCCTATGGCTGCTAGAGCCCCACCAATGGAACATCGCCCTAGTATATCAATTAATAAATCCCTGCAAGTACCTTATCCCAAAGATATAGCTAGTGTCAGTCCAAAAATTAAGAAAGAAAAGAAACATAAGGACAAGAAAGATAAAACTGCAAAACTAGAAGCAAAGTTATTGAAGAAACAACAGCAGATAGCATTTGATATAGCACAAGCGGAAAAGCAAAGTATGAAATTGAGTGGTATAAAGCCACCCAAATCAAGTAGGCCAAAGAATGAATCAAAGTTGCCACAAATGCCCCCTGGTTTTCCATTCTTCCCTGGTATGGCTCCAGGGAGAGGTTTAATGCCTGGTCCAGGCTTAATACCTACTCCTGGATTAATACCTGGTAGTGACTTCCTAGCTGAGTTGGCCAATAATCCAGCACTGAGAGGGTTACCGGCTTCAAATTTGCTCACTAATCCATTTGCATTAGGTGCAGGAGGACCTGGCTTAATTCCTGGACCTAGTTTCTTGCAAGGTGGTCTTAACCCTGGTATTAGAAATCCACTTATCCCTATGGGTAACTTTCCTCACACATCCAGATCTTCCCCTATGAAAATACCTTCAATGTTACGCCGTCGTCCTAGCTTAGAAGTGATTCCCGTTGACAACGACGATGACAGAGGCATGCATAAATCTTCGATAATGGGCCGAGAAAAGGACCGACACGACAAGCACAAATCGCAAACCATTCCAAACATTCTACAGAAGCATAAGTCTAAGTCGCATAAAGATCATAAGTCGAATATGTATAAAATGCCACCTGTTACGCCAGATATAACTATTGAATTAAATCCTCCTAAAATGGACCCCGTGAGGCAAGAGCCGCCCAGGCGGTCTCCTGTCCCACCACGTTTGCCGACGCCAGAGCTTATTGTGGAAAAGAAACCAGAACCTATACCTGAGCCTGTCAGAGTACCGTCTCCAGATCTTCCGCAGGAGAAGGATCTAGAGAACTCTGACAAGAAAAAGGATAAGTCACATAAAAAAGAAAAGAAAGAGAAAGACAAAGATGGCATTAAGATCAAGAAGAAAAAAGATAAAAAAGATAAGAACAAAGATAAATCCGAAAAGAAAAGAGTAAAGGAGGAAAGGCAAGAGTTGAAAGATAAAATTAAGAAAGAAAAGAAGGACAAGAAGAAAGAAAAATTAGCGGACGGAATAGTCCCGAAGCTTACGCTCAAGCTGAGCTCGTCCAATTCGAATTCACCAATGCCACCAAGCTCGCCGGATTTATACAAGTTGAATATCAAACCGGTGATCAAAAAGGAAGATGAGGAGGATGAATCGCCGATGAAGGACGAGCCAATGTCCAGAGAGCACAGTCGCTCTCCAGAACTCGCGCAAATATCCGCGCTAGTGACGAGGCCGCCGAAGCAGAAGCATTCGAAACACAACAACATCGCAGACATCGAAGCCCAATCGTCCTCACCGCCGCCGTCCGGAAGCTCACCACCCCGAAAAAATACTCCTTCCTCCTCATCGAAATATAAAAGGATATTAATTAAACCACTGAGTAAGAAAGGGCACGTGGAAAGTTTTGATGATGACGTTGCGTCGATTTCGGAAGAACCCACGCCGGCTCCGGCCCCGCCACTTCCCGCGGCGGTCGACAAACCAACGGGATCGCTACCCACACCTTATTACGTGGACGAGCACGGCAATAAGATTTGGGTATGTCCCGCATGCGGGCGGCCTGACAACGGCTCCCCGATGATCGGTTGTGATGGTTGCGACGGCTGGTACCATTGGGTGTGCGTCGGAATTACGGAAGAACCCGGTGCAACAGAAGACTGGTTCTGCAAGTCGTGTATCGCGAAGCGCGCCGCTATGGCACTCGCCGGTGTCACTTCCGCTGGCAAAAAGAGGGGCCGAAAACCCAAAGGGGAAAAAATTAGAGACTGTCATTGATATGGACCTTTTTGTTGTTACTGAGATTAGTGATAATTTTCCGTTCGATAGATACGAGTAAATGGATGCAAGTTGTTAATGGATTAATTGTTGAATGATATCATGAAGAAAATGTTTTTCATCATTTATAATGTTATATCATAGGCTTCAATTAAGTATAGATAATAATGAATATTGACATAAAATGTTGAACATAAAAATAGTGTAGTTACTTGTAATAATTACCATAATTTTAAATATTTTGTTACGATTCTTCTTTATTTCTCGTTCGCTCGGTTAGATCAAGCTGTAATGCGATTGCGGGCGTGTTATACACTTCTCGCGTGTAAACATAGATGATAATATAAGATTCTTTTTATATTGTACAAAAACTGAATTTACTTAAGAAATTGGTGATGTATAAAGTAAATGTAGTGAATATTTAAATAAACAGAAATAAGGCTGGATGTATTTTCAGCTGATATTTGAATATTTTCATATTATAATTTTAATATAACCCTGTTTTTTTTTTTTTTGTTGAAGTTGTTCCTTCAATTTTTGTACAGGGCAGGCACTGTCGTGCTGATCCTTCGGGCTGTACACGCGTTTCATGACGGGAGGCTGTATTTCCCGCGCGAAAGTGCCTGCCCTACTGCATTCGACTTACTTGGAGGGGAAGCAAATGTAAATCTTTAATTTCAGCCAGTGGCCAATTAAATATATTGGTACTCGAAATGTAGTAAATTATTTTAATCCATAAACCTTTTGAGGGACCCCTTATTCATACTAACATACTACCCACGTCCTTTCTATCTTTACCTTCCTGTGAAAAAAACATCCTTTGGGAATATGAAAACTCTGTTTCACTTCATTCATAATTATCATAATCAGCCTTATAATGTTCCCACTGCTGGCCGTAATCCACTACATGGTTGGTGGATGGCACGTTTTCGAATTTTTGTTTCTAGGATATGCCGGTTTTAAGGGCCGACGCTGCGTTAAGCGGTCCCATACAAAAGAGCTCCACCGCGGCTCGCCGCGCGAGCAGCCGCGCTCCACGCCTATTTTGCTACGTAATTAATATATTAAAGTTTTCAATCAATTCGACTACATGCACACCGTTAAAGTTGGAACTAGCGACACTGCGCAGGTAATAATCCGGGTTTCCGCTACGGGGACCGCCGCCGCTCACGACACCCGCGCGGGCGCCCGCTTAACGCAGCGTTGGCCCTAAGAGCAGTGGTGATGAAATAAATTACACAATGTGCCTGGCTGGGTTTGAACCTGCGACCTATACAACTCGTAAGTCATTACTACCGGGCCACCACTGCGTTAAACATATTTGAAATAAAAAGCAGATCCTATTGTAATATTTGTAATTTGTCAAATTGCCGCCAAAAATGATCGCCAAACAAACCGAATTCTGATTCGTTGACTATGATTCTAAATATTAAAGCATGGATGTATTGTGATCATTGGTTGTGATATAATCGTAAACAAAGTAGAGATAACTAAGAAAAGCTTGCATCATACGCTTCTATATCAATCAAGGTCAGACGTTTAGCATGGTAGCAGGTAGGTACTATAACACTAATAATAAATACCAATGCGTATGCATATCAATTATTCCCGCCTCAAGCCTAGGTATAAGTACACTCACTGTGTTTTGATGCAGGGTCACAGAACACTATGACTTTAAAGTATAATAGTTAAAATACGGAAGTTACCTACAAAAATTGTTTGAAATACAATAACACTGAAATCAAACATCATTTATGGCTGTAAGTTTGAAAAACTATTTGGTTGACTTATGTAGATACCAATATCTACAGAAATTTCAACCTGGGGGTTTTAAAACAACATTAATGAAACTTACAATATAATTGTTATGTTATTCTAATAATAACTTTTCACTAAGCTTACTCGAAAACCGTTATTTTTAGGCTCGTAATTGACTGTTTTCCGCACTAGTGTGGACCACCCTTTCTAGTTTTCTAGTCGCGTTTATTTATTTTCAACACTTGAACACCCGCTCCTACCCCTATCGCTTTTAGACAAGATAAGCTAAAAATATTATTTTGCTGAATATTTATTTTTCAAATATGGGTACAAAAAAAATGGTGACTTAAAAATATAATTAGCATCAGCCATATTTAACTAGAAGGCATACAAAAGTACAAACTACACTGGAGATTCTGAGTAGATACCTACATTATAAGAATTAAATGAAATTGAAATTAAACGAAAAAAAAATAATTACAAATATCATCAAAATTAGATTAAATTTAAAATGTCACAAAAATTAAAAATATGTGTGTGGTGTGTGTATATGTATGCGTATGTGTATATATATGTATGTTAGGCACGCAATTTTATCGCACTAGTGCGGAAAAGTGTACCAGCACGCCCCGCCACTATTTATTACATTTCTCGTATCAGGTAAGTCATCTCGCAGCCCCCAAGAGCCGCCGTTAATCAAGTCCCGTTTATATATTTCTTCGTAGGTGCATTGTAAAACATAGTTTGATACACGTGGAAACTTGTTACTGCAGCACGCGGCTCCATAACACAAACTTTCTCCATATAATAACCATAATCAGCCTTATATTGTTCCCACTGCTGGAACTTAGGTCTCCTCTCTAGGTGAGGGAATGGGACGTAATCCACCACGTGGGCCCAGTGCGGATTGGCAGATGTCATTAACTTCAAATTTTTGGTTCTAGGACATACCGGTTTCCTCACGAAGTTTTCCTCCACCGTTTTGAGGCAGTGACGATGAAATAAATTACACAAAGTAATGTGCCTGATTGAGTTTGAACTCGCGAGCTACAACTCGTAAGTCGGGATCGTTAACACTGGCCCACCACTGTTCCTTTCTTCAAACTTTTTCCACTGGTATCAAAATGTACTATTGTATACCTGTGTGTACTTCGCAATTACCCACACCGGCAACCAGTTAACTTTCATTTAACCTTTTGAGTGCGTAATTAGAGACACAATAGTAAGACAATGGCGCGTGAACGCCGGCGTTAATGCGGGGATCAATTGTTGATTTGGTCGAAAAAAAGACGCTGAAAAAGTATGAAACTAGATTTTCAGGATGCTGAAATAAACAAGGTAACTGGAAAAATATTGCTCAAATTTAAAGTGACGCCCTCTAGCGGACAATAAGTCATTGTCAAAAAAAATGTTAAGATAAATACACCGTGTTTGATAACATTTGAAAGGGCGTTAAAGTGTTTCGGTTGGTACCTGTAACGTGTGACTGCGGCTTTTCTTTTTGTTCTGTTTTTTGTAAATAAGTGTTAAGTACCATTGTAGCCCTTTCAAATGATACCAAACACGGCGTATTTATCTCCATTTTTATTTTTTAACACCTTTTGGTCCGCTAGAGGGCGCCATATCGAGTTTTGTGACACGTCACGTAGCCTATGTTCAGCGGACAATTAAGACGGTTCTAACGATACCTCATATGTCGATTTCCGATAAATAGATTAGGAGCTATGAGGGAACAGATGAACATACTCACATACATAAATAGCCTGTCAAAATCATAACCCTCCTTTGGCTTTGCTGTAGTCGGATAAAAAGGGAATCAGTACACCATTTAACTTTTAAATCGCTGAAAAACAGAGGTATAACGGAAATAAAAAGATAATTTTCAACATAAAAATCTATTGTTTTAAGTAAATCAACAGCAGTGGTTTTATCTCATAGATCAGTAAATTTTTACGGCTTGAACGGTTAAAAGTCCCACAATAAGTTATTACAATTATGTTCACAGCTTTTTAACCCATTTCAGCAAGTTATAATAGAACACACACAAATACTGAATACTTTCTATATTTTCTGAAAGTTAAAGCTGCATTCTACATAATTTATAAGCCAGCCTTCGCGTTAAAGAACAGGCGAGGTATAAGTCAATTTAATTGAATTATTTAAAAATTAATAAAACTAAAAGCGGTACCTACCTACAGAAAATTCAAACAGTATTCATAGACTGGATTTTGTTAATTTTATAAAACAGAAATAGTAAAAGAGCTATACAAATGCTTTAAACATTTTGATTCTTGGTTTTATGGGGTCCTAAAACCTAATTAACATTTGACGTAGTAAATGCTGATACCATTTCTAGATAAACAATTCGCTCACAGACTACAAAAAACAAATCTAAGTCATGTTCACACGTCCACAGACTTTAATAAAGAATAACCTTTACATCTTAAAGGTAATAAAATTATTTTCGCGTAAAACTGACTATACTCAAACTACAACAAAGACTTATTTTGTATTACTTGTCGGCAGGTGGCGTTGGCGCCGGTTTCTTTATACTCTCTGAAGTAGGTGTGATTGCCTTCTCTTTGTTCCATTGTTTTAGACCTTCAGGTAATGACGTGTCTTCGTCAAAGGATCCTGTACCTTCTACAAACTCCTCATAAGTGCTCTTCTCTGGGAAAGGTCTCTTTCCAAGAAGCTCGATCATGTCCTCTCTGCTTAAAATCTCCTGCTTCAGCAGTCTCTCTGCTACTTTGGTAATGTTCTCCTTATGTTTCGTTAGCAATTCAGTTGTAAATATATGAGCGGTGTTAATCAATTCTCTGACTTCGGAATCGATTAATTCGGCTGTCTTTTCCGAATATGGTTTATCGATTACCATTTCACCAGGTTGGGGCATTTCAAACGATACATTGCCTACTTTGGTGTTCATGCCGTAGTGGACTATCTGTGCGTATGCGCTTTGGGTTATTTTTTTCAGGTCGTCTTGAGCGCCAGTTGTGATTCTGCCGAAGAAGAGTTCTTCGCTGACTCTTCCACCTAGTGTCATACACATTCTATCGAAGAGTTGTTCTTTGCTATAGAGGTACTGTTCTTTGGGCAAGTACTGGGCGTATCCGAGACCTTTTCCTCTGGGGATGATGGATACTTTGAGTAGGGGATCGGCGTGTTGTAGGAACCAGCCGGCGACTGCGTGGCCCGCTTCGTGGTATGCCACAATCTTTCTCTCATCAGGCTGGAGGACATTGGATTTCTTTTCCATGCCAGCAACGACCCTCTCGATGGCTTGCTCGAAATTCTTCATGTTAATGTCGTTGGCAAGCTCGCGAGCGGCGATAAGAGCAGCTTCGTTGCAGACATTTGCGATGTCAGCGCCCGTGAAACCTGAAAATATTAAATATATGTGGTTGTTAAAAATATCACTGTGGACGCAACTTAAAAGCGGTTGCTTTGTCGTATCACCGAGTTGCAATCTGTAGCCGTCACATCGCGAAAAACATGTTGCAAGATTGGAAAACAAGAACTCAATGGTATATACATACTTATATTTGTAGATGCAAATGCGAAAACGGCAATCGGCACGTAAATGTTCAACAAGTCTACGTAGAGGGTGACTCGGTTTTATGGGCCTACCACAAGCACAACTTCACCACAGTTTTACTTGCGTAGGCCAATTTGTATACGGAACACCGTGTAAAACTGTATGAGTTTTACCAACCACACGCACGGTGTTCAATGTACAAACAGACCTGCGCAGGCAAAACTGTAGTGGAGCTTGTGCGTGTGGTAGACCCATTAGACGCAACATTAGTATCTAAAAAATACTGCCCTCGGAAGCCAAAAGCAGTAACTCAAACAAAATGTGTTTGGAGAAGACAGGGATTTTGTAGAAAAATAATTTCCGTCTACATCGCACTAATATTTTATAGGCGAAAGTTTGTGAGTGTGTGTGCATGTTTGTTACTTCTTCACACTCTAAAGGGCCTATTACACTACGCGATATTCAGCACACGATATTCAGACTGTCTTATTTTTTGTTCCGAGTAAGACCGGTCTAACCCTTATTACAATACGCTACATCGACTACTGTCTGAATATCGAGTAGTGTAATAGGCCCTTAAAGCGCCTATTACACCACTCGATATTCAGACAGTCTTAGTCTATGTAGCGTCACACAAGAAAAAGAGCAACTTACGCCAATGTCGTGTAAATGAATGAAACAGAACGATGAGATAAATAGATAAACATAGACTAAGACTGTCTGAATATCGAGTAGTGTAATAGGCGCTTAACGCCTGACTGGATTTCGATGGCGCGGGGTTGCGGACGGCGAGCAATGGGTGGCTCGCCGTCCGACCGTCCGGTAACCGTCCGGACCGAGCCCAAGTCGTCGACGGCACGTACTGTTCCACGCGCGCCTCAGGGAAATGTCAGCAAATCGTAGGGGCCCAGCAGGGTCGAAGCCTACTGGGGCCAAGGGTAGTGTGAAAGTGAAACCCGGGGCCCCGGGATGAAGGCAAAGAAGGAACAGGAGTGGGTTTCTCCCGCTCCCCCCAAGAGCGGGATTTGTCATTAGATGATTTTCCCACCTAAAAAAACCTGATTTCGATCCAGATTTCAACCTTGTCCTGGAATAGCACAAAAGATATTCTAGCTTTTTATCTCAGAAGTATGTTCCCTTGGAATGCTGCTGGCAGCAGCTGGTAAAGATATATATTTAAAAATAGCTTCTGCCTGGGAATGTTAATAAAAAGTATCTATCTACACTAATATTACGAAATGATAAAGTTTGTTTTTTAGTTTGTAGGAGGTAATCTCTGGAAGTACTGGTCCGATTGCTAAAATTTTTCACCGATAGAAAGCTGCTTCATTCCTGAGTGACATAGACTATATTTTATGTGGGCGGGCGAAGCCGCGGGCTAAAGCTAGTGTTAAATATAAACATGTTGACGATGACAACCACAACAAATAAAATAGTTCGATGGGGTCGCGGCAGACCACGAAGGAGATGGCGGACCGGACTAAACAGATTTCACCAGAACTGGCAAGAGTAAGCGCGGCCGCGGGCCCGCAAAAGAGCCTTTGGCCAGGAGTGAGACAGAACTGGCTAATAAATAAATAAAATGTCGGTGTATTTTCGACCCTAATTATAAGAGTTACTTTTGCATTTATAAAATAAGTGAGTATGAATAGTGTGTTACTTTCATTGTTAAAATAAAGATAAGGGCATGCAGAAAGTTTCAAGCTCTATGGCGTCCAATACACGGTCATGCAAGCGTCAATCAATACCATCAATCATGAATGATGTTTGAATGACGGAATTTTATCGTCATTAGTTTTTCGTCATGCAAACGTCAATCATCACATTAGATGGTAGGTTTTTCGTCAATCAAAATATTTGACTGTGGCAAAACTGACAGCAAAACCTATCGTGTAATGGACGCCTTAAAGTTCCAAACTAAAAAAAAATGAATTTTCGAAAAATTTGAGACAGCTTTTTGGCTTTTTCATTATCATTGTATAATATAACACATTTCACATAAAAAGTTCTGATAACATACCCTTGATTGTTATAACATAATATACAAATTGCATGACAGGGTCACTCCAACCAATAAGATGGCGGTCCCGCCATCTCCTTGGTTGGTTGATTGGATTCAATGGTTGACTTGGATGTCTTCTTTAGTAGTAGCTCAGAGCCAGGTACAATGGAAGGAATGAAAGGAAGCCTTTGACCGGCAGTGGGACAGTATAGGCTATCTATAATAATAATGACATTCCCTTGTGGTGCAAGGATTAGCAAGATATTAAATTTTACCTGGTGTGAGTGCAGCCATCTTTCTTGCCAGCTTCTGCTTATCAAGAGTGGTCTTCAGAGGAGTCAAATGAACCTTGAAAATTGAAGCTCGTCCTTTAATGTCTGGAGCAGGAACAAATATCTGCCTGTCAAATCTACCAGGTCTTAGCAGGGCTTTATCCAGAATATCAACTCTGTTTGTAGCAGCCAGGACCACTACATTTGTTGTAGTGTTAAACCCATCCATTTCAACCAGAAGCTGATTCAACGTATTCTCCTGTTCTGAATGACCTCCGAAACTACGTCCTCCTCTTTTCCTACCGACAGCATCAATCTCATCAATGAAGAGGATACATGGGGCATGTTTACGGGCCATAGAGAACATGTCACGGACTCTAGAAGGACCGACTCCCACAAACATCTCTAGGAACTCAGATCCTGAGACAGTAAGGAAAGGTACATTTGCCTCTCCTGCAGTGGCCTTTGCTAGCAAGGTTTTACCAGTACCAGGGGGGCCAGTGAGCAAGGCTCCTTTGGGGATTTTGGCACCCAAATCAATGTATTGTTGGGGATTTTTTAAGAAATTAACAAACTCCATGATTTCTATTTTAGCTTCTTCACATCCAGCCACATCTTGGAACTTGACACCAATATCAGTGGGGTTAATTAGCTTAGCTGTGGACTCCATAACACCCCCAAAAAGTCCACCTCCTCTCTTTCCCCCACGCCCCATCATGTCTGCTGATCTTCTCATCATATAAATTAAAAACCCTATAATAAGTATAGTTGGAAGCATGCCTGTTAAACTTGAGGCTTCAACCTCAGTCTTATAAATAACAGGAAGAAAATTCGGTGGATCTACACTCATCTCTATTTGTGCATTTTCTAAATTCCTCTCAAATGAGTCTACACTGCCAATAGCAAACCAAATGACTTTTCCATCTATGGCTGACCCTGGGTGAAGTTTCACTCTAACCCATTTTTTGTTGATAACTTCTAATTTTTCCACTGTGCCTTTATGTAAGTATAAATTTACGAAGTCTCGCCAGCTGATCTCTCTGTAGCGGAGTTCGAAATATGCGATAGATCCTAGTATACCTATGATGCCCAATGCACCAAACATCATCCATTTTTCTCTATCCTGGCCTTCGTAGCTACCGCGGCCGCTGGCACCGGGGCCGCCGCCACTGAACATATTCATGTTCCATTTATCCTGGGCTGAAGTCGGTTTCGGAGACGGTTGAGCACCCTTTGAGGGAGTAGGAGGTGCTTCTTTATCCGTACCTGGAGTTTTAGCTGGTTTTTTACTTGCACTAGGCTCAAAATACTTTTCAAATCCCTTAGGAGGTTTCTTGCAGAATTCGTACCATTGGTTCAGAACTGAATCTATAGCGGGGACACCGACTGGCTGAAATTTGGGTCCATTGTGATGAAACTTTCTTAACTGAGAGCGTGTTAATCTCAAACCTTTCCACATCTTGCTGTGATTTTACTACTAACTATATACAGGAATAAAAGTTTCTTCTTTATAATTATTGCACAATTTGATCGGCAACGGGATCACAAAATTCTATCAAGAAATATCGTGACAAACATGGTTATAAAATCTGTCAAAAACAAATTGTCACTTGTCAATGTAGAAATAAAGATCCCTACTCACTATGGAAGATGTAATAATTGAAATAACTGAATTGCCTTACAATAAATTTCGTGTGGTTTTAAAAAAATGGTTAATATCGCATAGCTTTTATTCAATAGGTGAATATCTAAATAAAAAAACATGTCAGTCCTTCCACTTCAGGAATGCTTTGTAATCTAGTTATCTAAGTTTTAAAGTTTGCATTTAATTATATTATTATTATAGTATTTTAATGTGTGTTTAAAATATAGATAAAAAAATAAGGTTTTGATTTGTTGATTATGTGTTTTGTTTTTAAAGTCGAAGACCTTTAGAACTTTAATACCAAAAAAATTGTCGATAATGGTGTGTTGACAAATATCTCTGTATGTTACTATGTACATATCAAATATTTGCATGCTAATACTTAGCAAAACATGTTTGCTCCTAATTGTATTCCTTTACCATCTTGTATATCGTGTTTTTAGCAAATAAATATATTATTATTATTATTATAAATTATCTTCTCGACCGTAGCAAAAATCATCCTATAATGAATCTTGTTGCAAATGTTGAACACAACAATCTGCTTTACTGAATGTGTAAATGTCTCTAAGGCTGTCCCTCGTTTATTTAACATTTTTTTGACAAATGACTTTTAATTTGGATAATTTTGTTGCTGTTTTGAATGAAACCACAGATAGTCATACCATTTAAGTTACAACCTGAATCAAATGGTATGATTATCTGTGCTTTCTATAGCGTGAGTGTGTACTAGACCGAATTTTCGTTTGGAAATTTATTATTTCATTTGATTTTACTTATTTTTAAGAAGTCATTGTAGTTAACTTAAATGAAAAAAGTATATGATTATAATTATAATGAATCAAAACAAAAAATATTAATCTGAGTCACTAACCTCCGTTCCTTGTGTTGTGCAGCCGCAGCCTTTAAATCTCTTCAGCCTTTAAATCTGTGGATCATCTGTAGCTTTACATAGTACTCTTTGCATCTGCTTTGCTTTCTGAACGAAATATCAGACATTTTCATTCATTTCGTAGGTAAATAAATGTGAGTAAATTAAGCATTATTTTCGTAATTACAACAGTCCGAGTAACATCAATAGCTAAAACCAGTAAAACGTGATTCTACAAAGTCATTGTTTCATAAAGTTAGTTAATAACGTTGCATTTAGGCGTTGAATTTCGAGAGTGAACTTGCACTAGTTATGGATCAAGACAGACCAGAAAGCAGTACGAATCATGGAAAGAGGACACGACCTTTGCTACTGCAACCAAGTCCGAAGATCGCTAGAATGTCAGCGTACGCGAGTTCAACTTCCAGTGGGGTGTTGAAGAACTCCAAAAAGTTTGGGCCTCATTCTCCAAAGAGGGTCAAATTATCGTATAATAGGAGTGATGTGCCTGCTCCAGGCACTCCTGTTCCTGACAAGCATGTTCGTAAGGCTGGTCCTTACCTCCTTGGCCCGAAACTTGGGCCCAGTCCTGTTAAAAGCATAGTGCAGTGTTTAGCAAGGAAGGAGAGAACAGATGAGTTCTATCAGGTAATGTTGAGTTTGATTACATTTTACTCTATATTTGTAAACAGTGTAAACTTATCATGTGATTTTAGTAAACACTGCCAAGTTATCTTATTTACTAATGAGTTAGTTTTATATGAGTAAATAATTGATGATAATTTGTCACAAGTTTCATTAGATGATTACATAGATTTCATCAATCATTATAATAATAGTTATTGCTTTTTTGTTCCTGGACTATAATTACACGATTAACTTTTTTTTCTAAGGCCGTAATAAGGTTTATTATAAAAATAGTTGATCTCTTTGCACAATATTTTTTCAAAATTATTAAAAAATATTTAAAATGTGATGCAAGATTTTAAAACTTTCTGTTGTGCAATAGTAACGAAATCATGATACTGGTTATGATTAAATATGTCTTCCTTATTGCTGTATTTTCTCAGAAACACCAGCGTGCTATTAAAATTTATTCATAATTGATATAAGTACAATGTGTAAGTATCAAGAAGCTGTTTTATGTAACACTATCTTCTACCCGTGGGTTCATCTGCATGCTTGTCAGAACCAGTACTTTCTTTCATAAGATTAATTAATTATTGAGAAACAAATTCCTATACCCCAAAAACAATATAAATTCCTAAATAAAATGATTGGGGATTCTGGCAGGATTTTTGAAGTGAAGTTTAGTAGGTAATTGTTTTAATTATTTGTTAATTGATTCCTTGTGGGAAGTTTTAAAATTATAAAATAGGTGAACACTCTGAGACAGTTGATATACAAAAATCTCAAGTTTCTACACAACTGGGCAATACAACAGGTGCTATAATTAAAACAGAAGCTATGACAAAATAAAAATACAAATAAAAAACAAAATTGACATCAATTACAAGTAAAAAAAAAAATCAGCTGTCTATAGATAAACAAAAAGAAAATGCTGTAGGTTTGAGTAATTATTACGATAAAAATTTAAATTTTTATTTATTAATAAAGTTGAAAATTATAATCTTTACACACAAAATTTATCTTACAGTGCATCCTAAGGTTGTCTGGTAGATATTGTGGTCAGCGATAAGACCGTCATTGTACCCATTAGATTTAAGTTAGTGTAAAAAGTTTTGTTACTATTTTGGTGAACAATAAAGTTTATTCTATTCTATTCTATTGATGTAAAAAAGTTTTAAACAATGGTATTTAGATAGTTTTTTTTTAATAGTGTCTCTAATTTTCTTTGCCAGCCTAAATAAATATGTAGTAAGCAACAAAAATTTATTTAAGTATCTCATTTTTAAATGCTTGAATGTTTTTTTTCCACATAACTTGGTTCAACTTGCATGCAGTTATGCAAAAGATTTGAAACAACTCTATAGGCTGGATTCTAAAATGAGTAACCTACTTGCTAAAGATTGACATGTTTAGACCAACTAAAGAAGTGTTTTTTTTTTATTATGAATAGGCTCGCGTTTGACCACTATCTCACCTGATAAAAAAAAAATACTTTAAGGCATGATCAGATGGTTGCAAACTAGCGTTCCAACCAAGGTGATCTTGGTTTGTGTGTTTGGTTTGTGTTGCAGCTACATGGATGTAAACCACGCTCTAACATATTCGGTGGTTAGGAAAACGCGACTCCCAACCAAGGGCGTTGAAGGTCATGGATTACAACTGCTGTCTACACGGATTGAAACTAGCAAGGCCAACTTGGTTGGGACGTTGGTTTGCAACCATCTGGTCACCCCTTAACTTGTAATACTTAATTTTCGATTTGGAAATTGGGGGTACGCCTTTAAAAAGAATGTATAGCTTACTATTGTAACCTCTTTCAAAATCATAAACATATAAGCAGTAATCAACCTTACCTACAATGTTTCCCTTACTGAGAGTCAGGCCTCCTCTCTAGGAGAGGACATCGGCTGTAATACACCATGTCACATCCCAAATTACAAATCAATTACTGAGGTGCTGAAGCGTATTTCCATTCTATACATGGCCAGAACGCAAGGGTATGAAAATAATCGCGTATAGATTGGAAATCACTTTTTAATCAAGGTCTTCCAATCTATACAAGATTAGTACGCAAATACTCACGTATACTTCGTAGTGACCTAACTACCTAACCTTATTCCATAATATACAGTGCTAGTACGAATATGGAATAATCGTACGTAGATCGGAATAATCGCGCCTGGATTAGGTCATGTTAGAATAGTGACCATTAGAACACGATAGCGAGCGAACAAAGCGATCATGTGGGTTAGGTTAGTACAGTGACCATTAAAGTGCGAAGGCGAGCGAGCGAAGCGAGCGTGCCGCGGCAGCGGCCGCCTAGCGCCAGGTCCCCTTCTAATGTTAGTGAATCATTTGGGTTTGGTTAAGTTAAAAGCCAATATTATTTATCTAATTTTACATTAATAATATATAAACATCATTCCAACATATGAATAGATGATTTTATTAACCTTTTGAGTGCGTAATTAGAGAAACAATAGTAAGACAATGGCGCGTGAACGCCGGCGTTAAGGCGGGGATCAACAGCTTAAACTATATCGCAGCTTTTGTCAGGCTAGGTGATGTTAACTATAGTATAGTTTGGAACCTGGACGCGTGCGTACACGTTACAAACTGACCAGTACGCAGAATTCGTGTATATGTATATTGTAATTGCAGATTTAAAAATAGCAATACAAAGTATACGCGAGCAGTTTCCTATGGCTGCGTTCTGGCCTTATATACTATGAAAATACGCAGCGCTGAAAAGTGTGTTCCAATATAATTTAAAAAATATTTTTTTTATTTTTCAGGTTAAAATCTTGACTCTCAGAAATGAAGGTCAACCAGAAACCCAAGATGACCGTCAAGGAAAAATGCTGTTGCATACAGAATACTCTTTACTTTCGTTATTGAAGGACCAAGATGGAGTTATTCATCACCATGGTTTGTTTAAGGTAAGGAGATGTACTATGTGTCAATGTGTGTGGCCTGCTCTTAGGCTCCCATTTGGTCTGTTGTGCATGCCAGTTTAGCTCTGTTCACAAGCACAGAATAATTTAGTGGGGGCTTTATAGGCTTCACGAAAAGACTTCACTTTTACGAGTATTGTGCACATTGGGAAGCTACAACCTCATAAGGAGTAGTCTCCTTTTTTTCCCTCTGGCAACTGAGCCGGTGTGCATTATTCTGCCAGTGTCGTGTGGTGACAGCAGTGCCATGAAGTGAACCGTCAAACTTTGCATTTTGTGATAGATCTAAAATGTTAGTGGCTCTAAGGACAATACAATTTTTGTTAGTAGTCTCCTACTAGTGTAATACATGATACTTAGTTAATTACCCAGCATTTTTTCAATCATGATTGATTTTGAAGAAAATTAATCATGATTGAAAAAATGCTGGGTACCCAATACTTCTATTGTGTCCAAGCCTAACCACCATCCTTTATTCTCCAGCTGCATGACGCGAACCTTTCACGTGGCTGTTATGTGCATCCTTACATAGGTACATATTTTAAAACAGTCTCCCACCGCGTCTGTCTGTCTGTTCGCGATAAACTCGAAACCTACTGAGCAGATTTTCAGACAGAGTGATTAATGGGGAAGGTTTAGGTGAATAAATACATGCATATTAAAAGTCGAGAAAATTAAAGATTTCAAACACGCACCCGCCCCAACCTCGCTCGGGGCTTGGGTCTCTGGTTAGACTACCTATAAAAATTTTATAAAAATGATTGCGTAAACGAAGTTGATGGAAATTCCTAAACAAACGCACTTGACAGAATTTTTTCCTGTTAAATAGTTACAGAACAAAAGCTATTATGATTGCGAATGTGTTACGCGATTATGGTAAAGATGTCGTAAAAAATCTGTACTGTAATGTAATTGTATATTGATTTCACAACAATTAATCTGGAAACATACCACCTGTAGTCATTTCTGTATAGATGTTGTGGCCAGATCTTAGAATTGATCATTTCATGATATGGTCAACAGCTAACACTGGTCAGATCGCTTAAACGTTAACGTTTGATAATTATGTTCATCCACGTTTGGCCATATCATTAATGTCGGATTTCTGTGTATCAAAAATCTTATTCTGCACTAAAGAACCAAATATTAATTGACTTTTTACAATTATTAAGGGATTTGGGGCACCCCAACTGGGATAGAAGGGGATGGCGGGGTCTATTGAGCGAGCGAAGCGAAGCGATCGAACATAGATTCTGCCGTCTCCTTCGTGGTCATTTTTTTTTTGACACACAATTGATAAATTTTAAGATCAGGCCACGACAAAGATCTTTAACAGAAGATTTCGCGCATACTCGAGCAGCGTAATCTGGGCACGCGGCTTTTAGCTTCGGTCCATGACTTCGAAGAGAACTAGCTGTCCCCCACGGTTTTACCCGGGTTTTTGGTTACTGCTCTGCTCCCGTGAGTCGCAGCTTGATGTTATAAAACGCATGATTTTCTAATTTTTGTGCTGTGAGAAGCAGTGGCGGCCGAGTGGTAACGGCCCCGACTTCGAGTTATAGGTCGCGGGTTCAAACCCAGCCAGGCGCATTACTTTGTGTAATTTATTTCATTACCACTGCTCTCAAAACGGTGAAGGAAAACATCGTGAGGAAACCGGCATGTCCTAGAACCAAAAATTCGAAGACATGTGACATTCACCAATCCGCACTGGGCCCGCGTGATGGATTACGGCCCATTTCCTCTCCTAGAGAGAGGAGGTCAGAGTCCCAGCAGTGGGAACATTAAAAGGCTGATATTGCTGTGCTATAATATATATATAATGAATGACTCTCTGCACGTTTTTGTTTCCACTGTTAGTGCAGAGAGTAACTGTAATAAAATAAATAAATAGTACTAACATTAGTATAGATATAGGGTACTTTTTATCTCGGGAGTATGTTTCCATGGGATAATTCTCGATGAAACCGCTGTCAGCTAGTTTTTCATAAATATTCTATTCTCAATTTACAGGACCATGCATTAGAAGAAGTTCCAAACCCAAATGGGAATGGTTTTATCTATACGGGCCGGGTCCGTCAGCGTTTATTCCTAGTACTGGATTGTGTGAGCTCTCACCAGTTCAGTGAGAAAGGGTCTGAACTGGTAAACCTGCAGCAGTATGTCACTAAAGTGAAGAAGGTTCCTGAAAAAGAGGCTATATTGATTTTCTACGATATTGTGAGGGTAGTCGCTAATTTGCATAAGGTAAGGATTTTTTTTTTTTAAAAGTATGTGGTTAGTTGTCATTAAGTATATTTGCCTTTAGTCTAATATTAATGCTCTACGGAGACACAAGCTACAATCCAAACGCGTGCAGATATGCCTTCATTACTTATTTATTTTAATATTTATGTATACACAAAAACAAAAAAAGACAATTAAATAGTACAAAGGTATGGCTTATTTCTAAAGAAATTTCTTCCAGCAGACCTGCGAAAGGAGAAATTAAAAGAAATGTTGACAATAGTGTGTAGGAAGCAAGAGAAGAAGAATGTGTGAAATCTTAATCTAAACTATCAAATAATACATATATGTAGTTAAATATAAAAATGAAATACTTATATATACCTTCTACTGTAAATAATGTAATCATAAAGGCCTACGCAGACCGGGACGGCATGGCAAAGGATTTTGCCGCCAGTCAGCGCACACTAGCCACTTAGATACTGCGGCATTCCAGCGCCTTGCTATGGCATGCCGCGTCACGTCGAAGTATGCCACGGCAGCTTCTACTGCCCGATACATATTTCAGTCATGAGTAGCGTTTGATAGAGTGTTGGCGGGCGCTGGCGTCCTTCGGCATGTCGTCGCCTATCGCAGCGCGCCACGGCATCCTGCCGCGGGAGCCCGTGACGCCTCTTTCGATACCGTGCGATAATATCCCTTTTGAAGCCACGGGATCATTTTAAAGCATAGGAATTTATGTCGTATTTCTATTTCGGTATGGTTGAATGTCCATTGGTAAAAAATTTAATCCTTTGTCATGCCGTCCCGGTCTGCGTAGGCCTTTATGTGTCGCGTGACTAAGGAAAAAATAGGCACTTGATACATGTCGCATGATTACGGAAATCTTTTTAGATTAAATATCAGCGGTATAATAATATGTGGCAAGGTTGGCGCAGTGGTTGAGCGTGAGGCTGCTGCGTTACATGCCGTGGGTTCGATTCCCGCCAGGAACTCTAGGAAAAATCTTTGTATGATAGGTGTTCCGGGTCTGGGTGTCTTGGGTATGTAAATTCACGGATTTATGAACGCACCCACGGTACAGGAGTTATTCCTAGTATTGGGCAGTTTTTTTAAAAAAAAAGAAAGTGAAGAAAAGAATATAAATCCAGTTTTTTTGCAATTCTTTCAAAAATAATTCGAAATAATTTTAATCTATCGCCACCTACCGAAATATTCGACTTTAGGTTTATGTATTTTAAGTTGATTTTTAAGTGATTCGTATTAAAGAGTTCATATAAAAACTATGAAATATTTAACTTTGTCATGGGTTGATTACGACCCATTTCTTGAGGTCTGAATCCCAACAGTGGGAATATTATAAGGCTAATTTTGCTAAACCATAATTGTTATTAGTTTAAACACTGACTCAATTTAATTGAATCAGATTTTTATTTCAAGTCTTCTATATTGAATTGGAATTAGGAATCTGCTGTTCAGTAATTAAAATAATGATACAATGGTTAGTTTTTTTTTAATAAATTAACGTGATATGATTAAGATAGATTCTTAAATCTATCATCGCCATTTTCAAACTTCCTCTAATAATAGGGGTTAAAGTATGAAATTGCCGTTTTTTAAAACGGGTTGCTTTGAAGTGTTATATCTTTGGATTGACTGGGAATTATAAGTTCAAATAAACTATATTAAAGGTACGTTATTCTTTTTCCGAAATTAGGTATTTATTAGTCTTTAATATTAGAAGAAGTTTGAAAATTGCGCCAGTGAGCGGAAAGTTGAAAGGGAATCGTTTGTTTTGGTATGGTCATGTGAAGAGGAGGGATGAAACATATACTAGAGCTAGTATTACATTAGACGGATGCACACATGTAACACGTCTGATTTGTACGTAGAACGACGTCGCGTGCCGTGGATCAAGTGTAGCTCTCCAAGTCTAGTTTCCATATAAAATGTATGGAGACCGACGCGTCCAGATCGGCGTGTGAGGCACACATGTGCGCAGTGTAGTTCTACCTTAAAAAGCTTACGAGTATACAAGTAGATGGAGAGGGAGAGGTAGGCGAAAGAAAAGATCGATAGATTGTGTGAGAAGTGATATGAAAGAAAAGGGAGTTAGTGATAGCGTGACGGGTGACAGTACAGAATGGAAGAAAAAGACGTGTTGCCGATCCCAAGTAATATGGGACAAGGGCAGGAAGATGATGAAGAGTGATCATCTTCTATTCTCTTTTCTAACGAATATGTGATATATTTTCCAGAGAAACATAGTGCATCGAGACTTAAAACTAGGCAACATAGTACTGAACCAACGGACGGGCCGCGTCATCATCACCAACTTCTGTCTGGGGACGCATCTGGGCAGCGATCGCGATCTGCTGAAAGATCAGAGGGGTAATCCTTTTTATATTTTGAGTTCTTGTTGGAAAAAAAAATGTGTTCGAGGCAACGGTCCTCACGCCCCAGCCGCCGCCGGGATTCCGATCCCGATTTCCGGGGCGCGGGCTTGCGGACGGCGAGCAATGGGTAGCTCGCCGTCCGTCCTGTAACCGTCCGGACCGAGCCCAAGTCGTCGACGGCGCGTACTGTTCCACGTGTGCCTCAAGGAGATGTCAGCAAACCGTAAGGGCCCAGCAGGGTCGAAGCCTACTGGGGCCAAGGGTCTGCTTCTGAAAGGAAGACTCGGCCCTGGTACGAAAGCTAACGAAGGAACAGGAGTGGGTTTTTAGTCAGTAAAAGTCTGACACTATCTCCCGCTCTGCCCAAGAGCGGAGGATGTCATTAGATGACTTTCCCACCGAAAAAAGAAACAAGCCCTAGAACACTGAAATTTTGCACAGAGGTTTATTTTATGATGTATTTTTTTTCACAATCTTCAATTCAATTCAATTCAATATCTTTATTGTGGAGCATAGGTTTGTACATAATACAGGTCTTAAATAATTAAATAGATCAGCTACGTCCTGCCCTTGGGGCATACAATAGTCAAATAGGAATATAGGTACATTATTTTTACAAATTATTAATATTTCACATAAAAATAAAAAGATAAAACCAAACAAAAAGAATTAAGGTAGGTAGGTACACATCAGTAGGCTGAACACATCATGACTGAGGGGGGCTATATTGGAGCAGTGATTTGCCCAATAAGAAATCTTTTATAGAGTAGTAGCACTTGTCTACTAACAGATCATGGAGACTCTTTAAATTTTTTCAATTCCGTAATTATTCTGATAGGGGCCCAGGAATATTATTAAAGATGCGTGTAGCCATACAAAAGATACTTTCATGCATAAGATGAGTCTTACTAGCTATTGTACGCAATTTGTCTTTACGTCGTATACGTGTGTAGTAGTTATACATGTCAATATTATTTCTTACAAACACTGCGGTTTCAAATATGTAGACACACGGCAGTGTAAGTACGTTAATCTTTTTAAAAAATGGCTTACAGGAGTCAGTTTGACATAAATAAAATATGGCCCTAATGCAACGTTTTTGAGCAATGAAAGCGCGCTCTTTGTCTGTGCTGTTGCCCCAGAACATTACGCCATATCTGAGGATAGAGCTAACATAACCGTGGTAGGCTGTTAGTATAGTAGCCTGATTTGCTATTTTTCCCAATCTGTGAAGTGCGTATGAAAATTGTCCCAGCTTTTTGCATACATGGTCAATATGAAGTTTCCAATTAAGTTTGTTGTCAATATGTAACCCTAGAAATTTTGTTTCTTCTGTCTCTTCAATGTCGCTATCTAGGTAACTGATTTTTAATTTACCCGTGCGTTGAGTACGTATTTTGAAATTCATTATTTTAGTTTTGTCAATGTTAATCATTAAATTATTTATTTCAAGCCAGTCTATTATTGATAATATTGTTTGGTTATTGTCAGATTCTATGTCAATTGTGTTATCATTAACAAATAAAACAGTGCTATCATCAGCAAACAGTGTAATGTGGTGATTTGTGACCGAAGGATGTCATTTATATAAACAAGGAAGAATAAAGGACCCACGATGGTCCCTTGAGGAACACCGAATTTAGAAGTATATTTCTTCCGTTTGGCTTTCTTTTTCTAGACCTTTTATTTTCATAGAAATCCTACATCAATGATATGGCCAAACGAGGATTGACATATCATCAAATGTTAACGTTTAAACAATCTGGCCCGTTTTAGTTGGCCGATCACGAAGTGAACAACTCTAAGATCTGGCCACGTCATATATAAAGAATATGAAAGAATTTTCTAAAATTCATCCCCTAAGGGGATAAAACGAGGGTTCAAATTCAAAAGGGTTCAGGTTTTATAGAAACATACTTTCACGCAGTCAAAATCGCAGACAGAAGTTAGTATTACAGTAAAAAAACTGTTTGTACTTAAATAATTATAACTTCAATTCCATGATACGTAACCTCGCTTTTCGCTTAACCAGTTTTTTTTAAGTGATATAAACTAATGCTAATGCAATTTGAGTGCGGTGCTCCTGTTAAAAACATGAGCCACATATTAGAATGCCCCAAGTGCCCATACACCTGCACTTTGGAGGATTTGATGAGTGCTACCGATGCTGCTATTAATGTAGCCACCTATTGGGCCCAAACAGTTTGACGAGTTTACGATCGAATCGAAAAGAAAAAGAAGAACTAATGCTTCACTGTGAACTCAACTGATGGTACGCAGTGATGCAATCGATGAGGATGAATTGCACTAGTTTATCAAAAACCTGTTCACTTTAGCCTTAAAGACATTTAAATTATAATCGGACGGGAAGACCGCTGCAGGCAAATTGTTCCAGTACATCAATGTACGCGATGTACAGTCAGGCATCAAAAGTGCAGTTCCACTCTACCAATATTAAAGTGTCTAAAATTTCTTTGTTGTAGAAGTTCAATAGTCCACAACTAGTTTATTCAATACTTTAGATCCTTTGCTACCAATTAATTAATTCATGAACCATTGACCTTCTATATCTATCTATCTATTTTAGGTTTCCGCATTTAGTCCTATGTGGACCATTGTACGTGGGCCATGGCGGCCATAACCTTAGGTGGGCTCATTCCAACCAGCCCACCTCTCTCCAAAAACAGGTCAGGCCTCTTCGGTTTTTCAGGGCATCAATAAGGGAGTTCGGGGATCCTAAGGTTCGTGTGCGTTTTTCAGTGACACCTGTGCAGTCTAGGAGCACATGCGCAATCGTCTCCTCCCCCTCCAAACATGCTCTGCACAGGGGACTGTCTGGGATGCCTATTGTGTGGAGGTGCTTATTCAGTGTGCAGTGTCCGGTGATGGTCCCCGTCACCAGGCGCAAGCCGCCTCTGTCCAGTCTTAGGAGTTTTTTGGTGAGCCATTGACCCTCTTCTACAAAGAAATTTTAGACATTTTAGCATTGGTAAAGTGGAACTGCACTTTTGACCCCTGACTGTACATTGTTATACACGACGTGTTTATTTTGTTGACCAGTAAAATGTACCTATTTGTATGGTGATGGTTTGAATCATAGCCTTTAATAAATAACAGTATTTTTTCCAGGATCGCCAGCCTACATATCTCCTGACGTGTTACTCTGTAAACCGTACTTAGGCAAACCGTCGGACATGTGGGCCTTGGGCGTGGTCCTATACACCATGCTCTATGGTCAGTTCCCGTTCTGCGATACCAGTCTAGCTCAGCTGTTCAGCAGAATACAGGCTGCCAATTATAATATACCACCGTGAGTTTGGATTTTGTAATACTTACCAATATTTAAAATCTTCAATTATAAATAATTTCTTTTTTAAATAATATAAATTAGCGCTTGAAAGCGATCTCACCTGTGACCTGATGGTAAGCAGTGATGCAATTGTTGATAACTAGTTTATAATGTCACTATTCTTCTGTACTTCCGTGTGTTTGTCACCTGACTCTTCCTAAACGGCTTCACCGATTTGGATAAAACTTTGTGTGTGTATTTGAATGGGTGCGTGGATGGTTTGAAAATACAATTGAAACCGGTAGGTGGTGATGCCATCGGGTTCTCATTTTTTTCTGTTGATAATCTTTCGGGCAAGATAACGCCTGCCGGGACCGCTAGGTATTCTATATATTAAAATAGCATAGAGCAGTGGTAGCACAGTAGTAACAGCCAAAACTGATGAGTTGTACGTTTTGGATTCGAACCCAGCCAGGCGTTTTTTTTTTTCATTACCAGTACTATTATAAGTAGATTAGGAGCTATGAGGGAACAGATGAACATACTCACATACATACATAGCCTGTCAAAATCATAACCCTCCGTAGTCGGGTAAAAACGGTGAAAGAACATGGTGAGGAAACCGATTCGTCAACCAAAATTTCGAAGACATGGTCCGCATATTGGATTATGACCCATTCCCTCTCTTAGTGACAATTATGACCCATTCCCTCTCTTAGAGACGGATTATAACCCATTCCCTCTCTTAGAGACGGATTATAACCCATTCCCTCTCTTAGAGACGGATTATTATGACCCATTCATTCACTCTCTTAGTGACGGATTATGACCCATTTCTTCTCTTAGAGACGAGGTCTGAGTCCCAGCAGTAGGAACATTATATGGCTATTGAAATGTCCTATCAATTTAATCAAATGTATGGTTAAGATGCGGTTGCCTTGGTTATTTTTTTAAAATGATACTGTAGACCTGAGGCTGTATTACGTAGCGACAGTATATACAATGCGTTCCAAATAAGAATAATAAATATTGATTTACGAATCATGAACGAAAAAATTTTAATCAAAATCCAGTTCTTCAATTTTGCTCATCTCTGCGTCACTGTGTGAAGTGTCTGAGTAGTGGCAAATGGAAGAAGTACGCGAATTGTTCCTAACAATGAAAACAAAAAAGAACATTGTTTCTTTTTTAAACTAATTATGACAAACTATATTATTTAGCTAATTAAGATTAAACAATAACGCTTTTACTTCACCTAGATTTAACTAAGACTCAGTAATACAAAGAAAAAAAAAACCGTTATTGATACGCAAATAAGTTTTCTTTGCAAACAGATCAAGGTTATAGGCTTTCCTATTCTTATTTGGAACGCATAGTACATATCGATGCCTTAGTTCACAATTGCACTAACTACGAAATTTTCAATTTTTACTTTTTTAATGCCAAATACACTAAATTTCATGCTCTTTCGTTTCCGCGCATCGAAATACCGTTATTCCGTCTCTTTCTACCAAAACCCTGGGTCACAATTGTATTAAATGAGTTCGTTTAATGTTCCATGAATGTGGTATTATACTAATGGTCTTTATTTTTGTAAAACCAATCAAGATATACTTTAACTGATTTTAAGTTTCTCAACTGCAGGAAATTTCAAAACACAAACGTATTATATACATTTGCAATATCTGCTCATACTTTTTAGCAGTGCTACAAGAGTGTATTATGTGTTGGTAGTACAAAAGGATCAAGAAAGTTTGATGCCCAAGTGTGCTAAGTACTTTTACTGGGAGGGGCTTGGCAATTTTTTAAGTGCACAAATACATTAAACCGTTTTGAGATATAGTCCGAATTGTACAAGTGTATTAAGTACTTTTACTTGAAGGGGTTTGACAATTTTTGAAGTGCACAAATGTATTTAATCCTTTTGAGACATATTCCCAGTGTACATGTGAAATAAATGGAAAAGCGGAAATAAACTAAGCCCATTTAATTTAATGTTTATTTCGTAGTGTGAATACTCAAGCGTATTACTTTCATTTAAGACATTTGTGTTTTAAAGATTGATTTTAGCGCGTAATTTTCAAGGAGCAGCGACTTTACTTCGTCATGGTTCGTTCGTTCGGGATCGCGTGGTCAGGCGGGGAAGCGGGGGGTAGGCCCTCCGCTTCGTCGCTTGACCGCGTGATCCAGCGTATGCCGCAAACATCGCAAACGTAAACAAGTTTATACCTACGTGCAGAATATTCGTTTGCTCTGCGGAAAGTGAGATAATTTAGACGTTTGAAGGTTTAAGAAGTTAAGATTTACTGTGTTTAAGTTAAATGCCATAATGTTTAGTAAAGGACGTAAACTAGTCGATTTAGTGAATCAAACTGATAGAAACAAGACGGAATCGCAAGACGTGCCACCATCAGTGTCCGGCCAAAAAGCAGAAGTGAAGAGTTCATCACATAAAATAACCAAAAGTAAGTAAATTATGTGTTACATTAATTAAATAACTTGTCATTCATTTTTAAATAACTTCAAACGGCTACCTACCGCTGCCGTTGAAAATCGTACCTAAACACCATAATGATTAACATGAGTGACAGTTTAATCTTTTGAGGGATGGTATAAATATAAGACAGGACATCAAGTGTAACGTAATAATATTGAGACCGCCCGTATTTCGTATGAAAGTGTTATAGGTACCTACTCGTATAGTAGTCGTCACGAGTCGTGAGCACAAATGTCAAGTTTATTTTTTGAGTTTTGGGTTCCTTTCTGGGTTTTTTGATTAGTCCGTCTGTAGGATCGGTCGCGTGGAGCGTTTGATCGCAATGTTTGTGCTCACGACTTGTGACGATTGGTAATTCACGTACTTTTGCGGTACGTTGTAGTTAAAATTATTTATTACCTACTTAGGGTCTTATTCTGAAATAATTATAATAGCTAACCAAATTATTAAGATCTTTTGTACCTTATTTTTGTATAATTATTTATATGCGTAGTTTATTAACACTACAATTCTATTATTAGCAAATAACTATTCAACCACATAAGTAGTCAGTCATGTTAAACGTATTTAATACTTTTGTGCATTAAACTATATATTCTCAGAGAGAAAACTAAAGGCACTTAATATGTTTGTGCATAGCCATAAGTGCTGTTAATACATAAGTTTACTGTTCACCTTGCTAACGTGATGGAATGTAAAATAATAATTATAATTCATTAAATTAAAAATTTAGCATTGCTGTTAATCACACGTGAGGTGTGCGCGTGTGTAGGTCGCTTTTCATTTGAAACTTTGGAATCTAATAAAAAAAAAATTAAATCCACGAATAGTTAAAATGCGAATTAAGGAAGCGCGAATATGGAGCTTTTACTGTAGGTACTGCTGTGTGTTAATTTCTTCAGACTACTGGCACGTAAGGCGAACCTTTCGCCATCTCTTACTAGTTGAATATCACTCAAATGTCAATGTTTTATTACAGATGTTACTTCTGCAGAGTTATTGGCAGATAGCTACAAATCTCAGCAGAAAAATGAGGACAGAAGTTCAAACAAAACATTCATCTACAAATCGCCAGCTATAAATGAAGTTAGCGTCACTCAAACACCACGGTCAAAAGTTGCAAAGAATTTAAATACTCTATTTGACAAAATATCTAATGAGATTGCTGCAAAAAGTCAAGCTTTCATTCAAAATTCAACGACATCGCCTGATATTATATGCACAGCCAATCAAGTAATAGTTTCAGAATTTGATAACAATAATTCACCTGAAGATATAAACAACTGTGACAAATCCGAGTCAGTTCTAACTTCACAAGCATCTCCTGACATTTATGACATTACAGAAAACGACGTAATCACCTCTACACCCATAAATGCTATTGGTCGAAAAAGAGATCCATCACAGTCTGCTGGATCAAATACAGTCTTAGGTCACGACGTTGAGTCTCTGCAATATGTAGAATCTGCCTCTAAAATATCTGATTCGGATCATATTTCAAAAGAAATTTCCCCATCTGTTCTCAACGTACAGGTGTTAGAAGACCTACCTGTTCCCAACGAATCTGATCAAGTTTCACCAAAGCCGAGTACATCAACATGTGAAAATACATTATTACACCAAGATCTATATTTGTCAGATGACGAAATATCTCCATATATTGATTCAGAATCGTCTTATGCTCCTTCACCATCTAAACCACGCCATCTACCATTATCATTAGATAGCGATTTAACTGACGTAAGTGACTCAGTAGAAGCTACAAAGGAAAATCAACCAAAACGAAGAAAGAAGGCAATGCCCGAAGCATGGAAAAGAAATGTTCTTAAAAATTTACGCCAAACAGGTAAAGGGTACACAAGTAGAAATGGAAAATTTATGGAACCAAAAGAATGCAAGCCTACAGATTGCTCTAAATGTCGATATCAGTGCAATTCTTTGTTTCCAGAAAATCTGAGACAAGATATCTTTGAAGAGTACTGGAGCCTAGGTGATACAAAACAACAAAAAATGATGCTCAGTAGCCTGATTTCTCACGCTGAAGTCTTACGTCTTTATACGAAGGCAAAAAAAAATCGCACTATGTCACGTCAGTATTGACTTTTTCACCAATCTGTAGGTAAAAAACGAGTTTGCCAAAAGTTTTTTTGTAATACATTCAATATTAGTTCAAGCATCATTAATAATTGTTCAAAAAATAGAGGGCTCAACAGCATATTTATGGGCACTGACAAACGAATAGGAAAAATGCCCGCAAACATTACTTCAGTGGAGTCTACTAACTTTGTAAAAGAGCATATTAACCTGTACCCTCGCGTTGAATCCCACTATTGCCGAAAAAGTTCTAAAAAACAGTATTTAGACAGTGATCTCAACTTGAGTCGCTTATATCAAATGTACAAAGATTTTTTTTGCCCCGAAAAGATGATAACTCCTGTATCGCCTTATGTGTATCAAAAGATTTTCCACTCTTATAATCCAAGACTAGCATTTTACAAGCCAAAGAAAGACCAGTGCACCAAATGCAACGTGTATAAACGATCCGACAATAGAGCTCCCTTACAGGAGGATTATGATGCCCACAAAAAACGCGAAAATGATGCACTGACTATGAAAAAAGAAGATAAGCAAAGATGCTTGAATTCAGATGGAGCTTTCCGGGCTATAACATTTGACCTTCAAGCTATTCTATCGGTACCTTTTACCGGAGACTGCAAAATCTATTATTTACGTAAATTATCGATGTACAATTTTACTATCCTAGATTGTCATGCTAACACTGGCTACTGCTATTTATGGGACGAGTGTAATGGCAAAAAAGGTTCTACTGAAATCGGATCAATATTGTTAAAATATCTTAGTAGTTTACCCGAAACTGTTACTCATGTCGCATCATTTTCTGACACTTGTGGTGGTCAGAACCGCAATAAATATGTTACTCTAGCGGCTTTATACGCTGTCAATAACATACCTCACTTAAATACGATCGATTTGAAATTCATGGAATCGGGGCATTCGTATTTAGAAGTGGATTCAATTCACGCGTGTATTGAAAGAGCGCGAAAGCATAAAAGCATATTCACTTTGCGTGAATATGCATTGGTGATAGGGTCTGCTAGAATCAAGCCGAAACCCTACGATGTTATTATTATGAAACACGGGGAATTCTATGATTTGAAGGGATTCGAAAAAACTTTGAATTCCAATACAACAAAAAATATAAAAAATGAGCCAGTACAGTGGCTGAAAATTAAGTGGCTGCGGCTGCAGAAAGAATCCCCCACTTCGATTTTTCACAAATACGATTTGACCGATCCAGATTTCAATGAAATAGACATTTGTAAGACAAAAACAATGAAGAGAAATAAAGACATATGTATAAGCAAACTAAAGAAACCTCTGAAAGTAGCATATAAATCACTGATTGCAGTTTCACAAACTAAAAAGAAAGATCTGATAACACTTTTAAATGATGGGGTTATACCACCAGAATATCAGCACTATTACAAAGATATTCCATCCACTTCTGCGGCTATTGTTAACAATAATTGTGATGACACTGAATCGTCTGATGATGATCCAGATGAAGAGTCCATTGTTGAAGAAATTTAAGTTTTGATTCAATTTTTAATTTCCAATTAGTAAAAATGAATAATTGTTACCTGAAACTGAAGACTGACTTTATTAATTTTCTTATAAAAAATCTTATTTTAATGATTCAGAAACTAATTGTTTTGTGAAATAGCTAAAGATTGGCCTGTAATTGGGCTTCAGTCCTTTTATTTTTTTGTTGTGACTGAAATTTATTTTATTTGATTGTGGATAAAAACTGTTTGTGTTTTATAATAAAAATAAACATTAAGAATATGGATCACTGGTTTATTATTTTGTCTATTTAATGCAATATCCATAACTATTATTATCCTTCTTCTTGGACCTTGAACCAGCCTGGTAAAGCTGTTAAACATTTTTGAGTTTTTCACTTAATGCCAGTCAGCATAATCAATCTTAGTGCACAAATGTATTAAATGGGGGGTTTTATGTTTATTTGGCCATTTTGAAAAGGTAACGTTTAAACTAATATTACAATATTGAGATATGATGGAGTAAAAGGACTAGTCTTATGAATAGATGCATATTTTTTTTGTTATTTTACTTGGATTTTCTACTGTTCTCGTCTAAACTTTAAAAACCTTTAAAGCTCTCTCCTCAAAAATGTAAATTTTGTAGTTAGTGCAATTGTGAACTAAGGCATCGATATAAGAATATACAGGACGATTAACAACATCCATTTTTAACAACAGAAGGCACAGAGAGTGTGTTGACATAAACCTTTTCTATCCATTGCATAGTAAGAAGTAAGACAAGAAAGGTTAATTAAGGTAGAAGTACATTGGGCCCGCGTGGGCCACGTACGCCGATCTGAGCGCATCGGTCTCCATACGTTTTATATGGCAACTAGACTTGTAGAGCTACATTAGACCCACGCCATGCGACGCGGTTCTACGTATAACTTAGGCGTCACCTACGTGTGCGTCGGTCTAAAGCTAGAACTACATTAGACCGACGCACACGTGTAACACGCCTAATTTGTACGTAGAACGACGTCGCGTGGCGTGGATCAAGTGTAGCTCTACAAGTCTAGTTTCCACGCGCCCAGATCGGCGTGTGTGGCACACGTGTGCGCTGTGTAGTTCTAGCTTAATGTAAGTCACGCTTAAAAAAAAAAACTTCATTCGCTTGGGCCCGCGTCGTAGGTGGCCATTCTCTCTATTACTGGTGGACATCCCACCCATACGCACGAAACACATTCAATGTGCGTACAGCTAAGGAGTGGAATTTTCTGCTGCAGTTTATGTTTTCTGATAGCTACAACCTGGAGGTCTTTAAGTAAAGACTGAATAGTATTACTCTGCAGAATAAATATCAATTCTAAGCAACCATGCTCCATCAACATCATCGCTTACCTTCAGGTGAGATAGTGGCAGACATGAGCCTATCAATAGAGAAAAAAAAATAGAGAGGAGACTTGAGTCACAGCTGTGGGATTCATTATAGGCTTATAATGCATGAACTAGTCCAGATCACACAACAGATTTATTATGACGCAATCTTTAGGTATTCACTTCACACAACGAGCCGTGAGACAGTCCCCGAGACTCGGACGTTGTACGCACGGCTGCCGACAGAGGAAAGAGCACCGCACCTCTGCGGTCGGCACCTTTATCTGCTCGGTTCGTGCAAACGTCAGCGCGGATTCTGTCAAAGTGACATGTGTCACTTTTCACTTAGTTCGTTCACTCGTTCTCAAGCTTCCGTACTATTGACTTCTCCGACATACATATAAGTTTTCTGGAGTCAGATTTATGTGCATTTTTTGCCTCTAAATAAAAAATTTAATTCACTTTCAGGGATGGCAACTCTGTGCAGGTGTCAGACAATACTGTGTTCCTAATACAAAGGTTGCTGGTTAAAGACCCAAAACATAGACTTGTAGCCGATGAGGTAAGAAATTCGTTATTCTTGGTACATAATAATCTATACATATAAAAATACCACTCACTGATCAATCACGAAATGTCAGAAACTATCCCCCGATTTCTGATTTAAGCATTTGAAGTTGTGTATTTCTCAAACTCTACTTTAGCCTGCAAACCTGTCAAAATTTGGCATCTAAGTACGGTTTGAAACATACTTAACTCAAAATACTCAATTCAGAAATTCGCCATTAAACACCTACAAACTTAAAATTTAGCAGGTAGGTTCCTTATAGGGTGTAGACATCCGCTAAGAACGGATTTTACGAAACTCCACCCCTAAGGGGGTAAAACGGGGGTTGGAAGTTTGTATGAAGAAACCTACTTTTACGTGGGTGAAATCGCTGGCAGAAGCTAGTTTTTTTATGAGAGAATTGAATAGAAAATTTAAAAAAGGAAAGAACGTTTATTTGGCGCCTGGTATGACGCATACCATGAAAAAACTAAAATAGAAAAGCTTTTATAAGTAACAGGAAAAATATGCGTTACGTCCACGTAAAACGACCATTGTTCGGAGTAATGGGAAATTTGTTTTTAAATCAGCGCCATCTATCGTTAGTAGCCTAACACATTATTTCCTATATTTGCCCACAGATGTCGCTAATTCAATTTTTTTTTATAGGTACTAGATCAACTTTCTAGCATAATAGCAAGCTACGTGACCGTACCGAATCCCCCCGAAGACTTACAAGTGGTTCCCGATGTGCCTTTAGAAGAAGAGAATAAAGACAAAACTCCAACAACTGCTCAATCTTCTAGTGAAGTTGATAGGAAACCTTTTATAAATATACCGGATAATAATAGTGAGAGGACACCTAATGCTTCGGTGAGTCCATTATTTAAAAGTATTTTTTATTATTAGTAGAGCTTTTATGTGAAGGAACCTGTCCAAGTGCCTATTTCTACCTCACTTACCTGTGCTGCCAAGTAGCGAAGCTTCCACCACAGGAGACACCTTGGGTGTACTTGGGAGTTGGCCTGCCAGGGTTGCGAGATTACTTGAAAAAGTTATCGCGGCCCCAGAACACAAAGGGCAATGAAAGGAACATGAGTGGGTTAATGTCAGTAAAAGTTTGACTCCTTCTCGCTCAACTCAGAGCGGGAGGAGTTTTTATATAACTTTCCACCCAAAAATAGCAACGAAGCTTATTTTAATTTCTGGTGAGTCCGCTTTTGACTCTATCTATGCCTTATGGTTAGCGATGGAAGATGCCTGTTTACTCCTGCTAGGTAATAAGTGTAAAGAACACAATCTTGATGAGTTTCACACATAAGCTGTGTTCCGTTTTGCCGAACGCACAAAACATTTTGTCTCAGGAATGTCTCTGTTTCAGATTTCTCACTAATTCCCTTCTAGACGCGGGACATAAACTAATTTTCTTATGTTGTTTACAGGAGGAACTCGGCGTATTCTGCGTACCGTTACCCGATTTCCTCGCCCTAAACTTCCCATCACCTACGAGAGTCAATCAAAACAGCATCATCATCCATCCAACTCATCTATCCAGATCTGCCACGACGATCGTAGACTCGTCATCTATAACATCTCCGAATCAGCAAAACCAGCGACAGATTACTGTCCAAAGAATAGGACGGGATGCCAGACCGCTGTTACCCTGTGAGATAACCATGTACCAACATATGTTTGCTTCCAATCAAACACAAAGACAGGAGCAAGTTCGACGCCCAGACGTGCCTAATTTAGTGCCAGATACCAGGCAAGAACGACCTCAAAATTCCAGACTCCATTCCTTAGCACAGCGCATACCTAGACTTAATCCTATAGCAACAACTTCTGGGCAGAATTCTGCTGACTTCAGGGTCATTCAATGGTCTGAATCCAGGTCTAGAGGCTGGGATAACGACTACGTGCTAAGATTACCAGTTTTAGATCTATCTAGGGTGAATGGTAACAGGATAATGAATCCAGCGCCGGTACATACGGTAAATTCTGAAGCTGTTGTCAATAATCCTAGGCCTCAAGTCGATTCCTCTGATGCTGATTGATATATCTTTGTGGGTGGGTAGACCTTATATGAAAAATGTTTGATTTTTGCGTAGTGATGTAACAAAATACACAGGATGACTTGGAATTTATTAGCTTCGATTGGGTGAAAGTGCTTGTGAATTTAAACAATGTTCTGTATAATAAAAAATTGCCCATTGAAAATTTATGAAACAGGTGCTGAGTTTCGCTGGTTCAGAGTTTAATACTTAGGTGAACGCTATGGGTCCCCAAGCTTGGCCATGTTCTCGCTTTCCAACTAAAAGTTGTTGATTGTTCATGAAAACTTTTACCCCTTAAAAGATTCTCAATGTATTCAAAGTCAGCCTGTATTGAACAAGTCTTTTTTCTGTTTTTTATTTTTATTTTTTATTATATGAATTGGTTTAAAAATATGGGGTATACTTTAATCCAACTTTATCTACATTTTACTGTATCTTCTCCAATAGTTATTCTAGGTAACTAGATGTCCAAATATTCTTAATTATCCGGTAATTCAATAAAATAATCTTAAGTAATAGAAACAAATTAATTTCACAATGTATACTTGAATTCAGAATCCTAGATAAATATCCATCAATTATTGCCGCTTATTCAACTGTCTACTTTAGCTATATGCGGTTTGAGTTGATATAGTAACTAATTTATAGAGAAAGGGTCTCATTTCAATGCTTGCCGAAGTCGGTTCGTGGATGGGTATAGCGAGACTCTTCCGTACTTCAGAAGGCATGCTAAGCCGCCAGATTGATTGGGTCCTAACACATTTTGGTAGCAATGGAATTTGAACTTAATAATCTAAGGTTCTGAATTCACTTTTGGTTATTTATAATAGTAACAAATTGATTTCACCGTGTAGTGGAAAAAGTCCATGAATATATTTTCTATTTAAGTCTGATATGTGTAATTTAAGTACTGTATAATTTTTTAAATAATATTGTCGTTTATTTTATTCATTATATTATGGTTTAGGTTTTGGGTTGCAACAGTAAGAACATTATTTAGGTTAATGATTTAATTTCTATTTTTAATCAGAGTAAAATATGCAAGTTTATTTCCTTTGCGTAATTAATTTTCTGCAGATCGATTTCTTAGCTATGTTTTTGCTCCCTAAATGCGTTGATCGCTCGCAGCCGCTTTCGTTTTGACAACATTATGCCATGCACCCCATTGCACTGCATTGTATGCATTTGATATTGAAATTTTAAAAGAGTGTTACATGTTGTTTAACTGACGAATAAAGTTTATATTGAACACGTATACCGCATTGAAATAGCCCATATTATTGATGTCTATAACAGTTTTACTTCTTAATTTTGCAACCCTTTTATAATATAATTTTGTGTAACATTCTAGATTGTTCGACTTTAAAACAGTCGATGTGATTCATTTTGATTTAGCTGTATTAAATTGACCATTTTGGATTTGAATAACAAATAGATACTTAGTACCTAGTTATTTTGTACTGTGTAGTTACTGAGTGTAAAAATGCGTTTCTATTATGCGAGTAAAGTATTTGCAAATGTAGACAATAAACGATATCGATCAAAGTCGATCGATGACATCGGTAGTAATATCATGTGTCGTAGCGCTAGATTTGTTAAAACAAACTCCTGCCCGTTTTCACTAACACAGTTTCAGTTGGCATGTAAATAACACGTTACTATTGTTGCTCTGTTGCATTTTAAATAAATAAGAAAGCTCAGCTCAGTGCCGTAAGGGCCGACGCTGCGTTATGTGGTCGCCCGCGCGGTACCATACAAAAGTGCACCGTCGCGGGCAGTCGCGCCCGCGCCGGTTTTACTACGTAATAATAGATTAAAGTTCTCCATCGACATGACTACATGCACACAGTTAAAGTTGAACTAGCGATACTGCGCAGGTAATAATACGGTTTCCGCTACGGGGACCGCCGCACACGACACTCGCACATAGTCACGCGACAGTTGCCTGCGCGGGTGCCCGCGCGGGTGCCCGCGCGGGTGCCCGCGCGGCGTCCGCTTAACGAAGCGTTGGCCCTAAGATGAAAATCCATGTGTGCAATTTTTATTTATTTAATTTAAACAAAATGGCAAAAACTAAATACCCAACACTACAACTATTAATAATAATAATCTTTATTTTAAAATAAGATTATTTATTTATTTTATAATTTATGTACACACACATACATTGAAAAAGATACAACATTATAAAAAAATGTACGAAGGTACTGTTTATTTCAAAAAGAAATTTCTTCCAGCAGACCTGTGAAAGGAAAGATCAGAAGCAATGTAGATAATAGCGTGTAGAAATAAGAAGTTTGTGAAATCTTAAATTAAATTGAAAACAAAAAAATGACACATACTTTAAATATTAATAAATATATTATAATATACCCTATACAAAAAAATATATACATAATTATATAACTATCACACTAGAGAGAAAAGATAGTGCTCTTTTACTTGAGATTTAATGAGTGAAATAAATTTCAAATTTCGAATGCTAGGCGGAAGAGAGTTCCACAACCTTACTACATGGACAGAGAAAGAGTAGGAGTAGTAGCTGGATTTATGAGGAGGGGATTTAAGAAGGGCTCTTTGGTGTGATTATTTCTTTTTACAAATTCAGTGACAGTACCTTCTCCCAGGAAAAGATAAAACCAGTTCTTATGCAAATATACATTAATTTAAGAAAGATAAATATTGATAAAAAATAATTGTTTTTAATAGTTAGGCTGTAACAGTGAGTTCGTGAACGTATAAAAGATAGAACAATAAAATACATATCTGAACATAATATTAAGGCTTTTATTCGAGTATTTTTTAGTGTTAGTGAAAACTTTCATTGTCATCATTTTAACTCGATGATCAAATCCTCACTGTGACTTTTCAGTCATTAGATGTCGATTTATGACGACCGTATTTTACTATTGAAATTAGCAAGCATGTTCTGGTGACTGTACTGGAATGCAAAGGGAAAATTACACGAAACAGAACACGAGAAGGTTTTGGCCAGTAGAAGTCTAACACAGTTATTTGATGATTTACCACTAAAAACAAATAGTCGTACTTTCTTACTTGTATAATGGAAACGCTGCATATGCTAAACATTTATATTTTTATACACAAGTGTTCGGGTACTCGATTTTACTTACCTTAAATATTTTTTTTTTTAATCAAACAATGCAATTTTTTTAAAATAAATAATTAACAAACCATTTATTACTTAATGTTTATCGTCCATTTAATTATGCTTCTTTAATTGTGATGTCAAACCTTGAATATTTTCGTATTATGGAAATGTAAGAAGAGTGATTATAGTGCCAACTTGTAGTTAGATATAAAATTGGTAATAAAAAGAAATTTGCGTTTCTGACTTCCTTTAATTATCTTTTAAATTCTTGAATATGAAGTTTAGATAGAAACACTAATTCTTGTAAAGGGACTTAATATTAAAACTTTAATTTTCTTAATATTGGGATCAATCCGCTAATGTTAGCAATATAAATATACCTTTTTGTTTTTCTTTAGTTATTATATTCTTTGACAATGTGTGATCAAATGATTTAGATTAATTGCAAGTAAATGTGTAAAAATAATCGAATTTCCTATACTTGGAATAAAAAAAAAGAATATTGATTTTGTGCTACAGTTGTAACAACGATATAATATGAATGAAAACTGCCACTTAATTAATTAAAAATAGCAAGTGAGTCGTGAAACCCGATTGCAGATAATCATATGTTAATTATAAGCAAATCGCTTATAGATTCCTATCTTTGAACCACTTAAAGAATAAATAATAAAAATTATATTATATTATTAATTATATTACAGACAGGAGTCCAGCCAGTACATAAAGTCTCATATAAAAAAAAACAGGACTTAGGGCTGATTTTTCCAACACCAAGTAGATACGTAGAATAAAATTGACATCTGATGATATTTGCACGGAAAACTCAAAAATTTAAATTGATCTCTTATAGAAAGATATAAGGCGTTAGAGAAATCAGCCGCAAATTAAAGAAATTGTTACTAACACTTAGACTGAGTTAAAAGTAAACTTAAGCCTTTTATACACACAGCTCTACTTCCGATATAAACATAGCTTTGAACATTTTAACACATTTTTTACAGATATTTACAAACATCGTAATAGTTTTGTATTGTTTAATTAACGACCCCTCGATTTTACTGTGATCGGGTAAAATAAAATTGTAAATATGCTTTGTATGTGGTCGCGCAAATTTCGCTTTCGCGATTCAGGCTGTTCAACGTCATCTGTTGGCTGATATTGTAGTTAACAACTTTAGTTTCTACCAACAGATGTCGCTACAATGTATGACTTTGTATTCTCTGGCGCATGTTGTAGGCTAGTTGTAGTGTATAAAATTGGTACGATCGAAGGTATTATAAGTAGGACAATTTTGTTATTTGTTAGTTGCATGCTAATTTGGTATGTAAGCTAATAAAATGAATTTTAAAATAAATATATTTTTTATTTACCTACTCTTGCAATCTATTCCTGTTTTATTTGAGTATTTAACGGAACTGGAAGAAGGTATACTATCATTATCTTGTTGTGGGGCTGGCCCTAGGCCAGATCACTTCGACCTTTCTGGATCTTGGATACTATAATTTGATATAAAAGTGATATAGCCAAAAAATATCTTTCTTTTTGTATATTTTATACTAAACAACAAATAACACTAAAAAGTAATCTTTTTAGCAGTAGTAATCTTTTTAGTGTAGCTCTACACGTCTAGTTCCATATAAAATGTGTGGAGACCGTCACGCCCAGTACCTCTACCATGAGTTTAATTAAAGCAATAGTATTCGTCGACGCCGTAAATTTTTTGTATGGCAAATTTTGCAGCGCCTCTAGCGGTCACTTGCAGAACCAAAACCGGTAGTATGAGCCATCAAGTACAAAACCTATCGAATAAGAACTCGCGACGACTAAAGTTTTTAGTAGTTTCTTTTAGAAAATCGGTACCATGAGTAACAAATTTGTGCACAAATTCAACACCTCAACTGGTACCTATTCTACCTGGAACAATGGTCTTACCATAATTCATTCCATTTACTGTTATTCTGACTTCATCCATATTAATCATTCTTACTAACCCCACATTCACTGGTTTACTCTCTAAAACCCCACTACAATTATTTTCCTCATTCAACAGTTGTTCAAAATAGTCCATCTTACTTTGATTTCTTCATTATCCGATAGAACCATTCCAGCTTCATCCCTTACCTACACATCTTCCGGGCCTTGGTACAGGCCATGGTCCGGAGCGAGGAGGAGTGGCAGGCGGTTGCCTCCTTCTGCGAAGCAGTAATGCTAGCAAAGGATGCGGCCGATCGCGTGAGGCAACGGTCCTCACGCCCCAACCGCCGCCGGGATTCCGATCCCGATTTCCGGCCACGGTAGGCGCGGGCTTGCGGACGGCGAGCAATGGGTGGCTACTGGCTCGCCGTCCGATCGTCCGGTAATTATCCGGACCGAGCCCAAGTCGTCGACGGCGCGTAGTGTTCCACGTGCGCCTTAAGGAGATGTCAGCAACCGTAGGGGCCCAGCAGGGTCGAGGCCTACTGGGGCCATGGGTGATGCGAAAGTGACCCCCGGGGCCCTGGCAAAAATGGCAAAGAAGGAACAGGAGTGGGTTTTTAGTCAGTAAAAGTCTGACACTATCTCTCGCTCCGCCCAAGAGCCATGTCATTAGATGATTTTTCAACCCGAAAAAAAAAAACCTACACATCTTACATTCTTACCTGATGACAAATTTAACTTTAAGTTAGTTTTAGTTTAATTTATTATAAAATATGTTAAAACATAGTAAAGGCCAAGGCACTCCCAAACGAAGTGTTTTTATCTACAGGTAAGTAAGTACTAGACATAGTACTTACGAAGTCTGCTAGGTATTGATACCTGTCTACGCACTAGGTCCGTGTTGTCTTGCAGCTGGAGTGCCTCAACGTTGTAAACGTTGTTCTGCCATATAAATTATCAGAGAAAAAACTGGGGGGTGGGGGTAGGATGGTAATAAATAGCCGAGGACCTATTCTCAGACAGGACCTACAAAAATTTCATAAAAATCGATCCTTTCGAAGGAGTTCGATAAAAACACTGACATGATATTTTTAACCGACTTCAAAAAAAGGAGGAGGTTATTCAATTCGGTTGTATTTTTTTTTTATCATTATTTTTTTTTTTTTTTTTTGTTTGTTACCTCAGAACTCCGTCGTTTATGGACCGATTTGCACAATTTTTTTTTCCCTATATAGGATATGCTTCCAGATTGGTCCCATTTTTTTCAAAATCCAGGTCTGATGATGGGATCCATGAGGAATCGAGGGGACTCCTCAAATATTATAGGCAACCATATATTATTTTGGTATTTTCATCGAGAACTTAAGCATTTACAGTCAAAAAGTAACATTTGATGAAGTGAAACTGATGAAGAAGACCAGAAATGGGCAACGGAACTTCATACTCACTTTGATATCACAATGAAGATAGTTAAGCGACTATGACAATACAAATAAATGAATGGTTCTAAATAGTTACGTTACGTTGAAAATGGTATCATCGAAGTGATCTGATGATGATGATGGAGCCGGAAGGTAGGCACTGGAACTCCGAAATTAATCAATATAACCTAGCCGTGTTTGGACTTATTAGAATCGTCATGAGATGCACTTTGGCTATAAGGTACTATCGAACTGATCTGATGATGGAGCCGGAAGGTAGGCACTGGAACTCCGTAATTAATCAATGTAACCTAGCCGTGTTTGGACTTATTAGAATTGTCATGAGATGCACTTTGGCTATTTATAAGGTACTATCGAACTGATCTGATGATGGAGCCACATGGTAGGCATAGGGACTCCGTAATTAATCAATGTATCCTAGCCGTGTTTGGGCTTATTAGAATTGTCATAAGATGCACTTTGGCTATAAGGTACTATCGAATTGATCTGGTGATGGAGCCGGAAGGTGGAAGGTAGACACAGGAACTTTCTAATAAAACAATGTAACCTTGCAGTGTTTTGGGTTAATTGGAATCGTCATGAGAAATAGGCACTCTGTTTATAAGTGGTTCGCAACTAAAAAGTGTAAAATAAAAAACTTTTTACAAAAAAAAAATAACCGACTTCACTAAAAAAAACACTAAAAGGATCAAAATAACTTTAATTTCGGAAGTCGGTGTTAAATAAGAAACTAGCAATACCGAGAAACACCGACTTCCGAAATTAAAGTTATTTTGATCCTTTAGTGTTTTTTTTAGTGAAGTCGGTTATTTTTTTTTTGTAAAAAGTTTTTTATTAAGTACCTATTAGTATTAGTATAGAGTACCTAGGTGTAGATGAACTTCATTCGAATGACACAATGTCCAACAAGAAATTATTATTGTAACTTTGGATTTCAGCAGACCACCGCAAACATTCACGCCTTGCTCAAAACCAGCCCCCCTAGCCAAGTTACGACCGTTTCGTTTCGATTCTCTTGCGGCAAACGCCTCGAGTAGGCCACGCCTCCGATTCCTTTGTTCTGACGTCATCTCAACGCTCAGTCTCGTGGTCAGAACAAAGGAATCGGAGGCATGGCCTACTCGAGGCGTTCGACGCAAGAGAATTGAAACGAAACGGTCTGTAGCGACGTGTATGGTGTCACAAAAGAACTAATCGCATCGCGCAATCAAAATTCTCCGCGCGATTGGAACATATAGAACAGCCCGAAATCATCTATCGGGCAGTTGCCCACCAGATATAACTCCCGTCTGGTAGGAGGATCCTCCCTTTTCAACGGCGGTATGTGGGGCTTTACTCTCTGTTCCACATACCCCTAAACTGGTGACCCTCGACAGTGAACGTCAGCGCAGCCTTCGTGCAGCCACTACTTCGTGACGTCATCATCACTTCCTCAAGCTTTCGAGTAGCGAGCCATACAGCCAGCACTGCACAGGCTTTAAAGGGTATTCTGACCACCAGCATGCCTACCTGGTCATACCTGGTCATCACCCTCAGCCTCATCAGCGACCTTGGCGAAGCACACTGCACCTTCGGCCAGTCACATGAAGAGCTACGAAGAACCTCTCCTGGTCGACGCCAGCAGTCCAGCCCTACGTCACACAGCACCGATCCGACTCACTGGACCCAGCAGCACTACTCCGACTCACTGGAGCCTGCAGCATCATCCCGACTCACTGGGACAGCACCACCCCGACTCTCGATGCCCGACTGGGGCATCACCGCAAACAGTTCCGACTCACCGAGAACTATGCGGCATTCGGTTCCGACCCACTGGAACCAACCTACCACTGGCCTGGCACGCATCAAGAAACATCAAGAACCTTCGACCTCCGATCTCCGGAGGGGAGTGATGTAGCGACGTGTATGGCGTCACAAAAGAACTAATCGCATCGCGCAATCAAAATTCTCCGCGCGATTGGAACATATAGAACAGCCCGAAATCATCTATCGGGCAGTTGCCTACCAGACATAACACCCGTCTGGTCGGAGGATCCTCCCTTTTCAAAGGTTTGCGGGACTTTACTCTCTGCTCCGCATACGTCCAAAGGTCGTAACTTGGCTAGGGGGGCAGCCCAGACAGACACGAGCGTTGTATATTTAAATAACGTAGGTAATATTAATCTAACTTTCCTTAACAGTTAAAAATAGCATCTTTTCAAAGCTTCCGCGCAATAAGACGTAGCATTAATATTAAAATTAGTTTTCATTTAAACGAGGTTTAAGTCTGACGCGAACGTTACTTCGGACATTGAAATATTACACCTCTGCTTTGGCGCTAGGAATTTTCAATTTGCGTTATTGCTAGGTTTACAGAGGTTCTGGTTTGCTAGAAGCTTGTCATCCTTATTCGTTTGTTGACTGATGTATCTACTTACATAACTTATTGAATGTCTAGTAGGTTCTTTTTTTGGGGGTGAGTAATCATAAAATGAAACACTTCTAAGTAAAAAATAACTTCTCATACTCTTTTTTTAAGGTGGGAAATCATCTAATTTCCCCGTTCTAGGGCGGAGTGGGAGGGCGCCCACTCCGCTCCTATTCATTTGGAATTCATTTACAAAATGTAAACAAAGAAAACAATGTAGGTACCTTCGGCCAAGTTTCTTCGACGTGTTTGAATACATTAATTAAGCGAGAACACCTGATTAAAATTTGTACGTAGCGGTTTGTTGCGTGGCGTCGCGTGGCGTGGATCTAATGTAGCTCTGCAAGTCTAGTTGCCACATAAAATGTATGGTGACCGATGCGCTCAGATCGGCGTACGTGGCCCACGTGTGCGCAATGTAGTTCTACCTTAACAGTCTCCTTTCCTGTTGAATGCATTGGCATTTTCTTTGCACGCTTTTTCTTCGGCGAATAACAAAATTCAACGAAATATATAAGCGAAAGCGGCACTCTCGTATCAAGTTGATCAATTACTATCAAAAAGATGGCGGATAACCCGCCCGATGACAAAACGTCACATTTTAATGTAAAATGTTTGCAGTATCTGTGGTCTATAATTTAATAGTATTATAATTATATGGTTTGTTTACCTTTTGTCTCACGGCTTCTTGAATAGGGTATTGAACTTCAGACTATTGCTGAGTAAAACCACACCTATGTTCACTGAGTTGCCTTTTGCTTCACAGGACCACGAGTAACCATTTCAAAAATCGACCCATGGCCCCAGTAGTCTTCGGCCCCGTGGTTTAGCTGAGATCTCTTTGAGGCGCTCGTGGAACACTACGCGCCGTCGACGACTCGGGCTCTGTCTGGACGGTTACCAGACGGCCGGACGACGAGCTACCTATTGCTCGTCGTTCGTCGCCCACATCTACGGTGGCTGAACTTTTGCTCTGAGTGGAGCGAGAGAGGGTGTCTGTGGAGACTTTTACCGACTAAAACTCACACGTGTTCCTTCAGTTACCCTTTCCGATTCAAGCGGGCTCGGTCAATTACCTAAGTTGGAATCTTCTGAAATTCAACGATACTGTAGGATTTTGCTAGAAAAGAATTTTCTTTGTGAAGATTTTCTTTACAAGCCATGGAGCAAAGTGCTCCATGTTACAAACTAACAAATACTTACCTTTTTGTAAGTAGTAGACTAGTACTAATATCAAGGTTAGCTAGACGATTATACTTTCAAGGTACAATTCCGAGATGGTCTGCAGGCCGCAAACTGCAACCGCCAACTGCAACCGTAAACTGCAACCGCAAACTGCAACCGCAAACTGCAACCGCAAACTGCAACCGCAAACTGCAACCGCAAACTGCAACCGCAAACTGCCAGCGTCACTACTTGTTTCTTCGAATCTCTTGAAAATGATGCGACCGCAGACTGCAACACGATTGTTGTCCCGAACCGCAGACTTCACACGTACAAAAATATCAACTTTTTCGGAAGATGATGAAGAGAAATTAATTAACTTTGTTGCTGGTCAAACATACAAGTCGCCATCATCTTCCTCTTCTAACAAAAGTATAGTATCGATAGCATTGTTGCATATTTTGTCTCGAAAGAAGGTACTGGAGTGACTGTAGCATGGTTCTATGCATTATGCAGCCGCGACATGTCGCCGCGCTTGGAATAGAAGCAACTGCGACCGCAGGCAGCGCTGCGGTCAACCACAGCAGCCGGAGTGTCGCCTGCGGTTGCAGTCTGCAGTCCATCTCAGAATTGTACCTTAAGGTACAATTCATTGTACCTTTAAGGTAAAGGCGACAGTCGGCCTTCGAAATTCTTTTCTTAAGTTTTTGCATTTTTAATGTCAGTGTGTAGGTTTTTCTCCTATATGATATTAGTGTAAAGGTGTGGCCCTGACTGCTATGCCGGAGGACGTGGGTTCGATTAACACCTAGGACAAAATTAAATGTTTGTGTGATGAGCACGATCATTTGTTCTGTGTCTGGGTGTAATTTATCTATTACATGTAGATATGTATTTAGAAATATATAAGTATGTTTATCAGTTGTCTAGTACTCATAACACAAGCTCTGCTTAACTTGGGACTAGACGGCGTTGTGTGATAGTTGTGGAATATTATTAAGTATTATACTTTCTTATGAAGAATAGAAAAAGAAGAAAATATTGCACTGACTGATTTAAAGACTGTTTATTGAATAAAAAAACTTCTGTCGCGTAAAGATCCTTGCTATATGAATTGAGGATTTTTATCATCTTTTTGCCTTTGTCCCATGTTACTTGGGGTTGCTGCAACACGTTTTTTTTCTTCCATTCGGTCCTATCAACCGTCACGCTCGCCCGTGTTTCACCTCTCCTTTTCAGATGATCGTACCAAGACAAACGATTCCCTTATAACTTTTTAGATACGAGTTTTTTTTTTTGTGAAATAAATTTGAGAAATGAAAATGTTTTTTTTTTAAATCATCAAAAAAAAAACGTAAAAATTAATACCTAGTAAGTATTTATTTCTACCTTCTTTACAATAAATAGATAGATATAAATAATAATTGAAAAGTTCCAAACATTGTGGTATCAGTTATTTTGGATTAATCTCATATTTAATGTAATAAAATGCAGAAAAGTGGACATCGTAGGCTCAAAATTTTGTGTCACTTCATTGATAAAGGAATAAGAACTACTTCAAAAAATCAATTCAAATTCAAAATCATCATCGCTTACCATCAGGTAAGATAGGGGTCAAACGCGAGCATGTCAATAATAAAAAAAAACAGCATTTAAACTACCCTCCATACAAACGTTTACAGACAATTAATCTCATATTCAATATTTAAAAGCTGTTTAACGGGTTCAGTACTAAAACAACAATAAAAACTCGATTAAAGTATTTGAAGTCGTAAAATTTAAAAATTCCCGCGCATTACGACTGGAAATACCTTTCTGTTCTATTGGAGTTTATGGTTCTCCCGTGTGGGCCATAAAGTATTGAGTCTTTTTGTGTATTTTATGGGAGATGACGTCACGAGAATTGAGTAAGTACTGAAAGGATTTCGGTTTCTGAAGTATAGTCAAACGAGGTGAATAGGAACGCAGTGGTAAATAGGAAAAAAACTTTAAAGGGTTTTTTTTTCACGTTATTAAGAAATGGTTTGCAGCACAAGTAGGTACTGTAATTATTTCTTGCATTGTAATACAAAAATAATGGAAGCTTTGCTAGAAACCGATATTAGGAGAAATGAGTGAAAGTCCTAATCAAAGTTTTGTTTCTATTCACCCCGTTTGACGGTACTTACTTATTTTAAGTTTGGAATGTTTATTCTTTTAAGAATGGTCAATTTTACCGCTTTCTGATGTTGTTACCATCGATTGAGAATTGAAGTTGACAAACTTTATCATAAGAACTTATCAAACTTCGGCACTAAAATTGAATATGACAATCTTTCAACTAAAAATTTTCAATCGGCCATTGGATAGACAAATTCAGACTGCAGCATTTTACTGATAACTTCTTAAAAGATTAATTTAATAAATATCACTCTTCCTGGCCCAGGAAAATGTCTATTTCATTCTATTTATTTGAGAAAAACAGTTGCACATTACATAATTACATACAATTTAGCATAAAAAGCGAGACAAATGTACAGCCGACGGTATTTTCCACATAATATAAAAACATTATAAAATAGATTTATGGAAAAGGAATATGGAACACAAATGTCTTCAAAAGCTAAATAAAAAACTTTTTATAAAAAAAATACAATCGACTTCAATGTAAAAAAAAACCGACTTCTGAAATTAAAGTTATTTTGCACTTTTTAGCGTTTTTTTTTTTACATTGAAGTCGGTTGTATATTTTTTGGAAAAAGATTTTTATTTTAAACTTTTTAGTTGTGGTACCTCCACTAAAAAGTACCTCTCAGCCAAACTTAATTAGTGCGCCAGTTCTATAGTAAGGTACCTATAGAATTTTGCATAACAATTCCAATAAGCCAAGCCCAGGCCTACCTTCCGGCTTTATCATCAGATCAGTTCGATATAGAGTTCCGTTCCATATCTTCGAAGTTCATCATCAAATCATAACAATATTTCCATGGGACCAACTTGGAAGCATAAACTTTCAATAAAAAAAAAAAATCAAAATCGGTCTACAATTGACCGAGAAATCGGTGAACATACATAAAAAAAATTACATTCAGCCGAACATACAATCTCCTTCTTTTTGAAGTCGGTTAAAAAACGTATTATGTATAAAAGCTTTCCTCAAGGATCCACAAACAAGTAAGGATATAAACCGATCAAATAAAATGATCGCCTGCAGCGATTGAAAACGCATAGTAGCAATGGAAATTGGTAGGATTATGTTTTATTTGGCAAAGCACATGCAGGTAATATAAAATATGGAGGCTTTGTTATTCGGATTCCCGAGGGTGGATTTAGGATGTAAAATATTGGGTTTCGTTGTTGGGGTTGTGGGATTGTGTGAAAGAGGTACCTGAAGGACTTTTGCTGACTAAAATACACGGGTGGGTTTTAGTCAGCACAAGTTTGACACTCCCTCTTGCTCCACCCAGAGCGGGAGAAGTATTTGATGATTTCCCACCACATAAAAAGAAAAAAAAGGGGAATATTAACCATTACCTAGGTACATAATAATAATAATAGCATAATCAACCTTTTCTTTCTTCCTTTAACCTTCTTCTTCTTTTTTTCTTTTTTAACCTTTTTCTTTGTTCCACTACTGGGACTCAGGCGTCTTCTCCAGGCAATGGAATGGGCCATAATCCACCATGCGGGGCCAGTACGGATTGGTTGTCATATGTCTTCGAATTTTTGGTTCTAGGACATGCCGGTTTCCTCATGATGTTTTCCTTCATCGTTTTGAGAGCAGTGGTGGTGAAACCAATTAGATAGGTACACAAAGTAATGAGCCTGGCTGGGTTTGCCGCGACCTAACTCGTAAGTCGTGGCTGTTACCACAGAACCACCACTGCTCCTACTTACCTAGGTACTTTGTTTTAAATATTAAAGGATTTGTAATTTGATGTAATTATGTGTATAACTGTGTCTGGTCCAACTAAACCGACCATCTTATAACAATTTTTTTTAATTTAATTTTTATGAAATTTTAAATTAAATTTAATTTTAGTGTTTATGAAATTTTTAATTTTAATTTTATGCCATTTTTAATTTTTGATTTAAGTATTTAATTTTATGTTTTTCTATAGGTACTGTACTCAGAATCGCCAGAGTATTTTGTACTATATTGCATGCCTTCTGGTTAAATATGGCTGATGCCCCTCGAAGGCCGATTGTACATACATCTGTACAATTTGAATGACCTTGAAAAACGCTTAATTGTCGTTTTGTACACATGTTTGTACGATTTTTTTTTGCCGAATATTTTGGTCTCTATATCTTTGTTTTTCCTTTTCTAGGAAAAACAAAGATATAGAGACCAAAATAAGTTTTTTTTAATTTATTTTTTGTTTTTTTTTTTGTGATTTACGTAAAAACGCGCAATTACGTAATAATAATACCCCGGGGCGCCCGAGGGGTTAATCATATTTTTAGGTCACCATCTTTTGTACCCATATTTGTAAAATAAATATTGTATCCTAACTAAACGATAACCTAGGAGAAAAGTATCTCTAGTGGACCTTTTGAAAAAAACAGATATTGTCAAAAAGTTTACGTCCTATAAATGGCTGTTATTCGGCAAATATTAGCATATTAGGCGACGCCCGAGGCGACAGATCCGACTGCCACCGCGCCTTTTGTCAGCAGTTCTTACTGAAAAGATACAGGGTGTAGCTGAAATGTGGAAACAGCAATTTATTTCCTAACATAGCAATGGCGAAAAACAGAATTCACGTAATGTAACTTCTCTGTTGAGCCACTTTTTTATTTTACTGAGGTCTTCCCGTCCGATTATAATTTGGGTGTCTTCAAGGCTAGAGTGAATAGGCTCTTAACTTACGCCTCACCATCAACAACGATTGCATCACTGCTTACCATCAGGTGCGATCGCAGTCAAGCACTAGTTTATATCAAATTAAAAAAAAATGTATCTCATCTCCATACTACTAGATTGGGGTTGGCTTTCAGTCTAACCAGATGTGGCTGAATACCCGTGTTTTACATGAGGTGACTGCCCATCAGACCACCATAACTCAGTTACTTGGCATAAGCTTATGCATAATCAGCCTTTTAATGTTCCCACTGTTGGGACTCAGGCCTCCTCTCTAGGAGAGGGAATGGGCCGTAATCCACCTCGCGGGCCCAGTGCATGTTGGTGGATGTCACAAGTCTTCGAATTTTTTGGTTCTAGGACATGCCGGTTTCCTCACGATGTTTTCCTTCACCGTTTTGAGAGCAGTGGTGATGAAATAAATTACTCAAAGTAATGCGCCTGGCTGGGTTTGAACCCGTGACCTACAGGGGCCATTACCACTCGGCTACCACTGCTCAACTAACTCTGCTCAATTAACTCAGTTACTTGGCAATACGATAATCCTTGGATAGACTGATGGTCAGACTTTCTGATGTCTGACTACCTACAACGATTGCCAAGATCACGGGGTGTTAGTAATGTCCTACTCCTAATATCCTAGATAAACTTAGAAAAAAACTTTTTACAAAAAATAAAAAGCGACTTCACTACAAACAAAACACTAAAACGTTCAAAATAAATCTAATTTCGAAAGTTGGTGTTTCTGGTATTGTTTTTTTGTTCTTTAAAACCGACTTCCGAAATTAGAGTTATTTTGAACGTATTAGTCTAGTGAAGTCGGTTATTACTTTTTTTGGAAAAAGTTTTTTATTTCACACTTTTTAGTTTTTTTTTTTTTTTTTCGGGTGGGAAAATCATCTAATGACACCCCTCGCTCTTGGGAGGAGCGTGAGATAGTGTCAGACTTTTACTGACTAAAAACCCACTCCTGTTCCTTCTTTGCCATTTTTTTTTTCCAGGGCCCCGGGGGTCACTTTCGCATCACCCATGGCCCCAGTAGGCTTCGACCCTGCTGGGCCCCTACGGTTGCTGACATCTCCTTGAGGCGCGCGTGGAACACTACGCGCCGTCGACGACTTGGGCTCGGCCCGGACGGTTACCGGACGATCGGACGGCGAGCCACCCATTGCTCACCGTCCGCAAACCCACGCCTACGGTGGCCGGAAATCGGGATCGGAATCCCGGCGGCGGTTGGGGCGTGAGGACCGTTGCCTCACGCCATCGGCTGCCTCCTTTGCTAGCATTACCACCTGCCACTCCTCCTCGCTCCGGACCATGGCCTGCACCAAGGCCCGGCGCGAGAGATCGCTGCCACCGATCGCCCCCACGAGGACACGGCGGTGCTCTGCCCAAGCGGGGCACACCTCTACCGTGTGCTCCACCGTGTCCTCCGGGCGGTCACACTTTTTAGTTGTGATACACTTATAGCCAGAGTACCTATTTCACATGACAATTCCAACTAACTCAAACACTGCTAGGATACATTGTTTTATTAAGAAGTTCCGGTGTCTACCTTCCATCTTCCGGCTATATCATCAGATCAGTTCGATAGTACCTTATAGTTAAAGTGCATCTTATGAAAATTCTAATAAGCCCAAACACGGCTAGGATACATTGATTAATTACGGAGTTCGGGTGCATACCTTCCGGCTCCATCATCATCATCAGATAACTTCGATGATACAATTTTCAACAATATTATTCAGAACCATTTATTTATTTGTATTGTCATCTGTCTTCATTGTGATATCTATGTGAGTGTGAAGTTCCGTTGGCCATTCCTGGTCTTCTTAACCAGTTCCACTTCATTAAATGTTACTTTTTGACTGTAAATGCTTGTAAAGCATGGAGGTTACCAAAATCGGCCTGCCCTTTTTGGGCACAGGTTGCATGTTGGCAAGCTTCCAGGACTTGGGCACTATACCAGTCCTAAATGAGTGGCAGTACAAGCGTGTCAATACAGGAGGGAGACAACTCGGGCGCACCAGCCTTGAGAACAATTGCTGGTATACCATCTGGTTCACTAGCTTTATTCTAGTCTAAAGTCACAGTGCTCTCAACACCTCTTAGTTCGTTTTACAAGAACAGTCTGTATTTTACGTTTCACGTATCAAAGATCACGGCAGAGGGCACAAAGCAAATGACAGATATATCATCTGAATGCCATCAAGTCATACATTATTTATTTACGTAATTCTACTTGCTCGCATTTTTGAAGCTAAAAATGAACTTTCCATTAAATTCGTGATACAGTTTGTTGAAGCTGAAGGTTTTAACCGTAGTTGGAGGGTTTCTGGCCGAAGATGGTATTTTTGGCAGAAGATGTTGTTTTTGTCTTAAGGTGGTATTTTTGGCCAAAGATGTTAGTTTTGTCTTAAGGTGGTATTTTTGGCAGAAGATGTTATTTTTGGGCAAAGGTATTATCTTTGTCTTAAGGTGGTACTTTTGTCCTAAGGTGGTATTTTTGGCCAAAGCTCAATTTTTGACATAAATGTCCGAAGCTAGAGACCGAACTGACACTAAAGTCTCGGAGAATACAGATATAATGCAATATTACTTATCCCTTGTAGTAAATAGCATGATAACGTATAGCCTAAATGCCGACCAGACCTATAAGGATTATTTATGCAATATTTGAACAGAATCGATTGAGTAATTCTTGCACTAATTGAAAACATCGCTCCACATTTCTACTATTTTATTGCAAACTAGCTGTTGCCCGCGACTTCGTCCGCAAATAACCATTATATTTCTAACACAATTTGTTTTTGCGGATAAATCATAAACCAAAACTTTACTTTTCTTATAAAACTTCTCTGTAAACCAAATTTCTAGTCCTACTTTCAGGAGCCGAAATGTACAGAGATTCAGGACTGGTGACGCGGGAGCGAGCGATATACAGCTATCCGTGTGAGAAGCAGCTGTCCTGAGATCAACACCTGCAGCCTTTAGATTATTATTATTGCGAAGCATACGCTTACAGGGAACTGCACACGCTTGAATTAGAAGGGGTAATTGTGAGAGATTAGTGGTATTCGGGGTATAAACACTGTTTCCTCGACGCCACAACCCTTTAGAATTTCCACCTCAATAATATTTGAGAGATGACTTTGAGCTAGGCCCAGTTACATAGTTTAGGTGGAATTAAATTCCGTAGCAGCATGATCGGGACACCGACCTTCAGCTGGATAGTGTGCGCCGGGAGTCCACTTGCCGTTCCAATACAGAAACTCTACGGGATAATATATAGCGTCATCTTGCTCTACAACAGTATTTATAGAGGTATAGAAATACCACTTCGTTCGCATCAATTTGCGAGAGAACGCTTTCGTTAATTGCTGCAGCTTGATCATTTTTGTGTGTTAAAATGGCCCGTTCACACACCCAAGAATTCTCTTGTAGCGGTATTCGACCGACGTCCCCGTACACCAGACAAATTAGTTCTTCAATAGTGGGAACTACTTTGCTTAGAGTCTCTGGTAGGCGCACTTCAGAGCTCTCTTCTGGTAAGTTGCCTTCACCAAACTTTTAAAAGAACATCCAAGAATTCTTGAGTATATCCGCCCAACTGAGCTCGCATGTTAATGGTCAAGCGCAGTCTGTAAGCTCGTGACCATAGATTCGATCGTTTCAACGAAGCATTCACCTCGTCAACCCTAATTTCTCGCGACACCACAGGCGAAGTTTGCCGAAAATCGCAGCTAAACAAAACAGTGACACCTCCCATCACATCTTGATTCCTGCGTATGTCCTGCAGGGTTCTGTTTACAGCCTTCACTACTTTTCTATTCGCCATAGTACATTCATCCCATACGATTAAAGAGCAATCCTTGAGTACCCAACCTTTGTCACAGTTGCGTGATAGCCCACACACTGGCATTTCGTTGCTCTCTAAATCGATGGGAATGTTAAACATTACGTGCGCTGTTTTGCCCCGTGGAAGCAGTGTGGCAGTAATTCCAGAAGAGGCAGTCGCAATCACTATTTTGCCTTGTCACCTTATTTCTGCAAGGATGCCAGTGGCAATGAATGTTTTTCCTGTTCCACCTGGAGCTTTAATGCAAAATATTTTACCCTGGCTGAGCCTAACGCGACGATGTTAAAAATGCAGGGACATTTTGTTCTGAGGTGAGTCGTGATCATTGACGATATCACCCCGATTTCCCGATTTCCTCGACCTTGATATGCCAATGATTGCGGAGCCGGTAATCCATATTCGACCAGTCCAGTGGATTGCCACCGATGGAAATGACCACGTCTTGAAGTAAACCTAGACAACTATTCGAAACGCGTTCGTTGTTCTGTTTAATGTCACCCTCAGTAGTACACCTTAACTTCTTGAGTAGCGTAATTAGAGACACAATAGTAAGACAATGGCGCACGACCGCCGGCGTTCGTGCGGGGATCAACAGCTTAAAGCACGTAAAAAGTCTTCGGACAGATGATGGCGATAATTTACCCACAACCGACCTTTTTTTTTTTTTCGGTGGATAGTATGACATTCCCCGCTCTTGGGTGGAGCGTGAGATAGTGTCAGACTTTTACTGATTAAAAACCCATTCCTGTTCCTTTCCATGGCCCTTTATGGCGCACCGATGGGCGCCGGCGCTGTGGAAGCAGCCGGCGGCCCGGCTGAACGCATGCCAGAGGGTCATGGCCATACGGATGGTGCGAGGATACCGGACGATTTCCCGCGAAGCGGCGAGCCTCCTTAATGGACAGCCACCATGGAATCTGGTAGCAACAGGCCTTGCTCACATGCACGATCTGCGCATGGAGATGCAACGCCGGGGCGAAACTCCGCTGCCGCGAAAAGTCGCAGCATGGCGGACAGAGCTCCGGCGGGTTCTCATGGAGAAATGGCGACAGCGACTGTCGCGACCCAGTGCTGGGCACGCCACAATTATGGCGGTAAGTCCCTTCTTTGAGGCGTGGTTGGAAAGACCTCACGGCGTCCTCACCTTCCGCCCGGGTGTCGCCACTGTGTGGACCGCCCGGAGGACACGGTGGAGCACACGGTGAAAGTGTGCCCCGCTTGGGAAGAGCAACGCCGTGTCCTCGTGGGGGCGATCAGCGGCGGCGATCTCTCGCGCCGGGCCTTGGTACAGGTCATAGTCCGGAGCGAGGAGGAGTGGCAGGCGGTCGCCTCCTTCTGCGAAGCAGTAATGCTAGCAAAGGAGGCGGCCGATCGCGTGAGGCAACGGCAACGGTCCTCACGCCCCAACCGCCGCCGGGATTCCGATCCCGATTTCCGGCCACCGTAGGCGCGGGCTTGTGGACGGCGGGCAATGGGTGGCCCGCCGTCCGACCGTCCGGTAACCATCCGGACCGAGCCCAAGTCGTCGACGGCGCGTATTGCTCCGCGCGCGCCTCAGGAAGCCCACTGGGGCCATGGGTAGTGTGAAAACGAAACCGTGGCCCTGGGACGAAGACAATGAAGGAACAGGAGTGGGTTTTTAGTCTGTAAAAGTCTGACACTATCTCCCGCTCCGCCCAAGAGCGCGATTTGTCATAAGATGATTTTCCCACATATAAAAAAAAAACTCCTGTTCCTTCTTTGCCTTCGTTCCAGGGCCCCGGGGTTCTCTTTCGCATCACATAGCCCCAGTAGGCTTCGACCCTGCTGGGCCCCTACGGTTTTGCTGACATCTCCTTGAGGCGCGCGTGGAACACTACGCGCCGTCGACAACTTGGGCTCGGTCCGGACGGTTACCGGAAGGTCGGATGGCGAGCTACCCATTGCTCGCCGTCCGCAAGCCAGCGCCTACGGTGGCTGAAAATCGGGATCGGGACGGCGGCGGGGCGTGAAGGCCGTTCTCTCGCACGTGCGGCCGCCCCCTTTGCTAGCATTACTGCTTTGCAGAAGGAGGCGACCGCCTGCCTCTCCTCCTCGCTCCAGACCATACCTTGTACCAAGGCCCGGCGCGAGAGATCACTGACACCGGTCGCCCCCACGGGGACACGGCAGAGCTCTGCCCAGGCGGGGCACACCTCTACCGTATGCTCCAACGTGTCCTCCGGGCGGTCCACACAATGGTGGAACCCAGGCGTTTCTTCCGCACAAATCCGGTGCAGGAAGCTCCCAAACTTACCATGTCCGGTGAGGACCTGCGTCATGTGCAAGGTAAGGACGCCATGTGGTCTTTCCAGCCACTCCTCAAAGAGGGAACTTACCGCCATAATTGTGGCGTGCCCAGCACTGGGTTGCGACAGTCGCTGTTGCCATTCCACCATGAGACCCACAACCGACCTGGGTTTGTGACTCCACAAAATACTAAAATAATGGCAAACAAATGTCGCAGTCGTCTGGGGCTATCGGTGATGCTGGCCTCCGTCACTGTCAGTGTCGTCCCAGTGTTGATCGTGATGACGTTGGCGCCCTTACAGTGTGAAGCAATCATCGCAAATAATGACACTATCCATTATTGGGATGAACGGTGTAAACCCTTCCCAATGCGCTGTCTTTAAAGTGATGATAGAAGTTCTGAAGTTAAATTAAAAAATAATAAGATGTAGTACTGTAAAAGAAATCAATGAAGTTTTTAATTCGCTTTGATATTAATACGAATTGATTAATTTCTAGAGATACAAATAATACGTATAAAAACTTACTTCACAGATGAATTGTATTTATTCATTTTATATACATTTAAATCTAATAATAACGTAATTAAAACTAACTTACAAAATAAAAATAAAAGCCCTAAAGTACTAAAAAAAAGCAATAATATAAGTAAAAAATAAAAGAAAACAATCACAAAAATTACGCGAGGTTCGAACTCGCAACATAGCAAACGCGGATCCGTCACTATACTATTGCGCCACGGTCCTTGCAGAATCGAGATCTAAATAGCCGTTCTTAAATACACGTCATTGCTTGTCTGCTTGACTCCTTGTACAAAATAGCGTGATGATTTTCATTTTTGACCTTAAATTCCAAACCAAATTTTAAATTTTTATCTCCGGTTCCATTTTAATATGAGTTTTGATGGGTTTTTACTGAAATATTTGGAAAAATATCGAATAAAAATGTCAATGGCAATTTAAAAATACATAAAAAGCCATTTTATTATTGTTCTGGAAATATCATTCTATATTATGTACAAAAAAACACTAAAACAATCACAAAAATATTAACTGTACCTGAGGATCGAACTTAGAGCGATTGTCGTTCAATTGGAACATTTTGGAATATTACTCACCCCCCATAGCAAAAAGCGTGATAATATGTAGCCTAACAGTTGACCCGGCCTATAAGGATTATGTATGCAAAATTTGAACAGGATTGGTTCAGTAGTTTTTGCGCCAACTAATACCAACGCTCCACCATTTTACTGTTTTATTATATGTATAGATATATAAATAACTAGCTTTTGCCCATGGCTTCGCCCGCATTCATAAAATATAGACCATGTCACTCAAGAATAAAGTAGCTATCTATCGGTGAAAAAAAAAAAACTAACAAAAAACAAACAAAAAAAACAAACTTTACTCGTTATAATATTTGTGTAGATAGATAATAATAGATAGATATAGATGGAAGATGATAACTGTCGAGTACACAAATTACAAGAACTGAGTAGCTTTTGTAATTAATATTATACTACTCGTGGATAAGTTTATTAACAGACTAACAATATAAAAAAATCGATATAATTACTACAAAAACCATAAGTTGTGGTCATAACTGAAGGTTGTATAAATGAAACGTCCGAGTTGAAGTGAATTGCTAACACGATGTTGAAAATAAAGCAGTTAACAAAAAAATACGTGCCATCTGTACGGAAATTAAAAGTGATGGCTTTGATTCGTCTTTTACTTGGTAACTATGCAAACATAAGTGAAACAAGACCAATCCGTTTTCTATTGAAACTATACTGCATTATGTGTTGCGCAATTATCGGTTACATTCTATGCTGTTATAACCTACGAAACGTACACTTTTTAATCTTCATCGAATACATTTTAACTGCTATAGTTTACTTAATTTATGGTGACCAGCGCTTTTCACACTTCTTTTGCACCATCACAACTAATGACAGAATTATAGGCTTCAAAAAAATGCCCTTGATACCCAAATTTGCAAACTTTATTATCATTGGTACGTCATTGATGCGACTAAGTATTGTTGCCTATCGAACTTCTCTGAATTTAAGCAGTATATGTCGATTCTTAGCTTGCTCCTTTGCTCAATGTTCTATTGACGCCAACCATTTAACAACCATTGTCATCTTTTCAATACTCCAAAGTCGCATGAAAAAGTTGAGATTATTCCTAAAATCAAATTCAATTCCCATTAATATTATCGGGAGGAATGAAGTCGCAATCAGTGTTAAAAATATACGGAAAAGTTTGTATTACTATAACAATTTGTTGGACAACTTGCAATTCGTTGACAAGCAACTACAATATTTGGTAAATATAATTATTGATTAACTTTTAAATAATTCAATGATTCATTGTTGTTCTTTAACTTTTATAAAATGTTACAGTTATTTATCCAATGGAGTTTCCACTTTTTGCAAATAACTGTCTGGTCTTATGACTTGATAAGTGGTTATTTTCTTGAGGTTAGTGATTCTCACAAATATAATATTGTTACATTAAACTAATGATTGTTTTTTTACTATTCATGATATGGAAGTTGTGCTAAAATTTTGAGCTCGCTCGCTCTTTAATTCTCATTATGAAATTAATATTTTTACATTGGTATATTTCGCAGAGTTAATTTAGCAAGCAGTAGATCGTGGTTTTAATGAAATTCTTTAACATTTTTGTTATTTATTGGCATTTTTCAAAGAGAGTGGTCGAGAGTACTCATTAATATTTAAAAAAATCAATAGTAAAATCCTAACTTTGTTAAAATGTTCCCATTATGTAATGTACTGTAATGTACTGCAAAGTTACTGTGTATATATATATTATAAAGAGTAAGTGGATCAAAGTAACTAATATATTTCCAGAGTCCTCAGTCTTACATAATCAATTGCTGGTTGGAGTTGGCACAATTAGCAGTCGTGATGTTTTGTCCAGCATTCATTGCGGAGGCAACCGTACACGAAGTGCATCAAATTAAGACGACACTCACTGGACAGTTACTGAGATGCTCAGGTAACACATAGACAATATAAGAAACGCAATCATATCATGAACTATGTAACATCTATCGTCATTATTATTATTTTGCTCATACCTGAATTTACTTGGGCTTGACATATCTTCTTCTCCCATATTATGTTTCGTTTTATTTTGTGTTGTTCGGCTTTGTGAATTCAGTTTAGATTTTATATAGTTTATTTGGTTGTATACAGTTATAATAAGTTTTATTTAATTTACACATTTACTTTTTATGTGTCAAAACTATACAAAAGGTTTCGGTAGAATTTTGTTGTAAGAAAAATGTATTACTATTATAATGTTATACTTATTTAGAGAATATACCACCCCGGTTGATAATATAATGATGGCACTAACCCAGTTGAAAGTACGTTGACAATATTACTTTGTTTTTGAGCTGGCCCAGCGCAGTTCCTGCCTACAGAGCTGGAATGAAAGACAAAAAAAGAATTTGAGAAGAAAGACGGCTAAAGAAAGCTACAGGACCAAAAATGCTTTCACTCTCGGACTGCATCCAAAAGAAAGAGATTCGCAAAATACTAATGCTTGCAATATATTTTATCAATTTATTAAGATATCTACAATTTAATTAAAAAAAATTAAAACATGAAGTATATCGATAGAACGTTGCTTGTAGAATAATCATTATATGAATATTAGTCCGGATTTTAGTCGATAAAAGTATTATTTAGAGACATCTTCGTGTTTTTTTTAATTGTACAAAATTAATTGTATTTTGAACAAACTATCTACACAGCATTTATCCTGAAGAAACTATATACTTTTACGCACTCACTTGTGGCATTGGTTCTTTAGGGGTCTTGACGTGTGTGAAGAGTGAAGTAGCAGGAATAGATAAAGCAAAGTCCACAGTACACAAGAATAAAGTTTATTGCACAGGCACAAGTTGTGTAGTTCACAATTTACACCTAGGGTCCCAGTAATACACGATAGAAGGAGTGAAAGATAGAGAGACAGATAAGCAAAAGCGAGAGTTCTATACTTTTACTACGTCCTTTTTCGTTCGTTAAAATCTTAAAGCACATTCACAGTAGACCTCCATCGTGAGCAATCTGGAGCCCTTCACTTCGCTCAACATTATTCGATCCTCGTCGATCCTGTCAACACGGTGCATCGCTGGGTTTGACAGGGACGGTCAAGTTACCTTTTTCCCTTTTTTTTAGATGGGAAATCATCTAATGATATCTTCCGCCCTTTCGTGGCAGACTTTTACTTCTTTGCCTTCGTTCCAGGGCCCTGGGGTTCTCTTTCACACAACCCATGGCCCCAGTAGGCTTCGACCCTGCTGGGCCCCTATGGTTTTGCTGACATCTCCTTGAGGTGCACGTAGAACACTAAGCGCTGTCGACGACTTGGGCTCGGTCCGGACGTTACCGGACGGTCGGACGGCGAGCTACCAATTGCTCGCCGTTCGCAAGCCCGCGCCTACGGTAGCTGGATTCCTTTTTCCCTTGACAGTTCCAATTCATAGCCTGTTTAGGGATTTGGTCGGAATCTCTTCGCTGTGTATTAATTACCTTGGTAATGATTACATTTAATTTGTTCTCAGATGAGTCTCTCCGCTGGGAATTGCAGACGGCACTGCAGTACGTGTCGCTGCGTCCATTCAAATACACGCTCTGTCGCGCGGTGTCGCTCGACGGCTACCTGCCCTTCGCCACCATCAGTCTCAGTATCACCTATGTTATTGTTGTTTTTCAGCTTTTTCATTTCGCTATGTATATAATGTGAAGATTTAAAGTATAATGTTGATCTGTTATTTGTCTTTGTTAGTTTTAAGATCTTTGCGCTGCTGTACACTTGACTTCAATTAAATATATTCACGAGTGAAAATGTATTTATTTCCCTACTTATCGAATAAAATAAAATAGTTGAAATCATAGATATTTTTTATATCTATCGACAGGCTGACGTTCGAGATCCATCTCACCTTATGGTAAGCAATGATGTAGTTGACGATGGAGTACTCGAAGTAATTGTCTAACTGACACTTTGACTTGCAGCTTGGCCATTTTCAAACAAAAATACCAGTTTCGACCAAAGATACCAACTTCGGTCAAAAATACCAGTTTTGGTCAGAAATAACTACTATATTCCTCTAAAAAATACATCTTCTACTAAAAAAACCAGCTTCGGTCAAAGTTTCAGCTTTATCAAAATGGGCCCAAGTTTGAACAATCTTTTTTCAATTCTAAACATATTACTTCACCAAGGCTTACATGAGCACTAATAAAACGTCAGAAGCTAGTGCACGGTCCCAGTTGATTGTTGCTTATAGAGAAGAACCGACAAGAAAATATAGAACTCTTTAAAAAAAAATTGGTTTTTACAATATTATTAGGTATAGCGGATAGTGTAGGCCAGTTAACATAGTATAGATTATTTTACATTTTGATCTAGTTTTTATTATTTTTAATTGTACCTTTTGACAATTCAAAATAATAAAAACTGGATCAAAATGTAAAATAATCTATGAGTCTACAAAGGCATACTTACTCAGATTACTACTTCATCGAAAGATGTGCCCCATTCCCTATCGCTGAATACCGTAGCTTGAACCAGTGTCAGACGCGAGTAGTCGCTGCCACTGATTGCCTCCACAAGGACAAGATGGTACTCCACCCGAGGAGGAGGGAGGTTACCAAAATCGGCCTGCTCTTTTTGGACACAGGTTGCATGTTCGCAAGCTTCCAGAACTTGGGCACTATCTCAGTCTTAAATGAGAGGTGATACAAGCGTGTCAAAACAGGAGATAACTCGGGCGCACCAGCCGTGAGAACAATTGCTCGTATACCATCTGGTTCACTAGCTTTATTCATGTCTAAAGTCTAGCCGACACAGTGCTCTCAGAACCTCTTTGTTCCTTATACGAACCACGTGCATCGAGGTGTTGCTGGATCGTTTTACAAGCACAGCCTGTATTTTACGTTTCCCGTATCAAAGATCACGTCAGAGGGCACAAACCAAATGACAGATATATCATCTGAATGCCATCAAGTCATACAAATTATTTATTTACGTAATTCTACTTGTTCGCATTTTTGAAGCTAAAAATGAACTATCCATTAAATTCGTGATACAGTTTGTTGAAGCTGAAGGTTTCAACCGTAGTTGGAGGGTTTCTGGCCGAAGATGGTATTTTTGGCAGAAGATGTTGTTTTTGTCTTAAGGTAGTATTTTTGGCCGAAGATGTTATTTTTATCTTAAGGTGGTATTTTTGGTCGAAGGTGGTATTTTTGGTCGAAGGTGGTATTTTTGGTCGAAGGTGATATTTTTGTCCTAAGGTGGTATTTTTGGCAGAATTTGGTATTCTTGGCCAAAGCTGATTTTTTTACATAAATGTCTGAAGGTGTTATAGTTGGTCAAAGGTGGCCGAAACCGTAACCTCGGTCGAACACTAGTGCGAAAGGTCTATAATTGACTACATCGTCACTTTGCATATCTATCTACATCATCACTCTATAGTCATATTTTCTTTAATTTTTTAATTTATGAGCATATTTTAAATTGCCAAAGTTCAAGCAAAATCGCAGATATTCTGAGGTCTTATCTGGATTAGTTTTACACAAATGTTTTGATTTCAATAGAATCCTAGATAATAGCTACAAAGTAGGTAACTGTGTTTCCAAAATATCTAGAGGAAGATGTGTAATAACATCATAATCACGTAAGAGCGGTTGTATGGTCTCTTGGATTGGCCGCTCTTAAGAACCATCATGATAGGAAATCTTGCCAAACCTAAATCATTATTCACTATCAAACAGCCGGGAGCTATTCCATCACGAATCATAACGCTATTATTTCTGGCACAGAGCAATAAAAACACACATTATATTGACTTATTGTGTTACCTATACAGTAGGGTCGCGATCTTTGACATTTCTTATGATTTGTTTGAATATACTCATTTTTTATAGCAGTATTGATTTGGAAAATATCTAATCTAGTCAGCCCGTTATATCCCACTGCTGGGCAAACCCTCCTCTCCCTTTTCCACTTTATATAAATACTACATACATACAATACTACTACACTTTGCGGGCGACTTCGTTCGTGACAATATTTTTAAACCACAACGACCCCCTATTAAACTGTATTTTGAGTGTAGTTTTGAAAAACTAATAATGATAGTCTTTTTTATTCATTTTAATTAAGCTGTTGATCCCCGCATTAACGCCGGCGTTCACGCGCCATTGTCTTACTATTGTGTCTCTAATTACGCACTTGTTATATATAATGACGAATGTCATTATATATGACGTAGTTAAATCACGAATTTTAATATTTCACGAATATTGTTTGTTGTATTGTTTACATTGGTAACATTTATGCAGTTCAAATCAAATTTAAAAGTACCTACCAAGATTAATCAGTAATATTGTTGTATATACAAATATAAAACTTGAAACTTAGACGTATTGATGATAATCCTATAAATTATTTCGTAATTATTAATGACCATAATGCTATATCTCTCATTTTAAATTGATATTTTATTGTAATAAGTTGTTTGAGTTGATTAGTACAGAACTGTCAGTCGGTATTATATTCTTTGAAATAAGAACTAAGAAATACAAACCAAGTGTTGTAAAATTGCTTAAATGATCTTATAATGTTTTAAAACTGTTTAACTATGTAACAATTGTAATTAAAGACCTATAAAATATATAAAATCAATATAGTTATTCCACCCTCCTCCATAATTCTAACATCAGAAGTGGGATAGACATTGTCCTAGTTCATAACTGATGAATTTTATTTTGTTATTTTCATGAACTACGTTGGAGAAATATGTGAACCTTTGGAAGACGTCCGAGACGACGCTTCGGCGAGTGAAGATCACGTTGTCGCCCTGCCGCCCCTGGCAACGGCACTGGGATCTAGAAGCTGCACGAGCATTGAGATCTGACCGAGCTGTGGATCTTCGAGCTACTGCATCAGCATTGGTCAAGGATTACAGGAAGTACTTGCAATTGGCAAAGTCGGTAAGACCTTCATAGGCATTTTATTTATCTGGAGGATGTAAATATCTGTGAATGTTGAGTATGAGATACCCAACATTGTTGTAAAAAATTTTTTATAGATGTACTAGGAACAGTTCCAAATCGTTTACCAGGAACATAACAGGGTAGATTTATTTACGTGAAACTAAATAGTAACACTTTGCTAAAGCTACCTCACCGTAATGAATATTTGATATTTTTTTCTTTTAAGCCATTTCACGAATGATAATAGATTTATTAAAGTCTTTATTTGATTTAAAATGTTCATAAATATTTTGATTACCAGTGGGTATCCTCCCGCTCCGCCCAGAGCGCGAGAAGTCATTTGTGTGGTTTCCTACCGTAAAAAAAAGTGGGTATTTTTACAAAGTATATTAAGCCTAACAAATGATTAACGTGATATCGTCGTTAGCTTGTGTGGGTAGGATACTAGTTTAACTAAAAATATTCTCATTTACAAGAAACTTTTCTTTGCTTTGTCCTGTTTGATAAATTTATAAAGTGATGAAATTAACAGTACTGGCAATTGTTTCATGATATAAATGGTTTTTAAGAAGAATTGCAATAATAAATTACTAGTAACAGTTGAAAGAGTAAATTAAGTGTACCCTCGGTTTTAGTCGAATTCAGTGATAGTTACCTGCAGATTTTTAGTATTTTTTTTAAATTAGTTTGAAATTATTAGTTTTGAAAGTGCTTAATTTGTGATATGAAGTAATTATCTGATGTCGCAGTGACATAGACTTTAACTTGTCAAATATTCTGATTTCTATGAAAGTATGGACCGAGAATTCGTCGTTCGGAACAATTTGCAATAATGTCAGATTGACCGAGCGGTATATTATTGTTTTTATAAAGAAAACGGATTAGTGTTTTGAATAAACTAGATAACTTGAATTAATTATTCATAGAATGAAAACTTGAACTATAGGTATAGGCGAAGTTGCTATCCTATATGTATTCAGGTTTATAAAGAGGTAACCTATCAAATTAAAGAACTAAAAAGATAAAATGTTCCGCTTCAAAAGGACTGAATGTTTTTCTGAATATGATAGTTTTATTGCCAACCGTATATATTTATATATAAATAAGACTGACTTTGACTAAGACTGACTGAGACTTTGACTTGACTAAGACTAAAAAAAAAAAAAACTGGATGTGCCTGTGGCTATGCCTGTGGCGGAAAAAAAAAAAAAAAAAAAAAAACTGGATGTGCCTGTGGCTATGCCTGTGGCGGAAAAAAAAAAAACTGGATGTGCCTGTGGCTATGCCTGTGGCGGAAAAAAAAAAACTGGATGTGCCTGTGGCTATGCCTGTGGCGGAAAAAAAAAAAAAAAAAAAAAACTGGATGTGCCTGTGGCTATGCCTGTGGCGGAAAAAAAAAAAAAAAAACTGGCGTGGCCTGTGGCTGGCCTGTGCCAGTAATATTTGTTTATTTATTTACTGTATACTTATTGTACACCTCATTATATAAACAGGATTAACACATATATCCACATATAAACAGGATAAACACATAAACATGATAAACACACATAAACACGATAAACAGAATAAACACATATATACCTACACACGTAAACACACAAATATACTTACACATAAACATATAAATGTACATAAGCTGTATGACAATGTTATACATAAAATTACAATTTAATTTATATTACTATCGTGTAATTTTTTTGTTATGTTATTATCGTGTAATTTTAGACTAATCTAAATGTACTTCGAGAACGAAGTACTTGTCAGAAAGGCCGTGTTATATATAATGACGAATGTCATTATATATGACGTAGTTAAATCACGAATTTTAATATTTCACGAATATTGTTTGTTGTATTGTTTACATTGGTAACATTTATGCAGTTCAAATCAAATTTAAAAGTACCTACCAAGATTAATCAGTAATATTGTTGTATATACAAATATAAAACTTGAAACTTAGACGTATTGATGATAATCCTATAAATTATTTCGTAATTATTAATGACCATAATGCTATATCTCTCATTTTAAATTGATATTTTATTGTAATAAGTTGTTTGAGTTGATTAGTACAGAACTGTCAGTCGGTATTATATTCTTTGAAATAAGAACTAAGAAATACAAACCAAGTGTTGTAAAATTGCTTAAATGATCTTATAATGTTTTAAAACTGTTTAACTATGTAACAATTGTAAGTAAATACCTATAAAATAAGTTAAATTATGGTAAACTGTGATTGGTGGAAAATGGCGGGATATTATTATTTGACATTTAAAAAAAGATGTCCATCCACCTGTCGACAGTTTACTATAAAAGGGTTTGTGACCTTTTGGTGAAAGAATAGTTGTGATCCAGCAAAGCTCACGTAAGTTGATTATAATATCTTGATTATTGTTATTATTGCTATTGGTTGTATTGATTCTGTGTATGTGTCTTATTATGGCTTTTGTTTCTAATTATGTTATACGGTATTTGAGAATACTTATTCAGCTTACTATTATGAAATGACCCAAGACATAGAACATAGAATTTCTTAGATATGTTATTGTGATAAACCATAATTAACGATGTTGTAAAATGTGCCTATAAAATACTATAATTGAAGCTACCATGGGTTTTCTTGCTTGTTCTTTCCCATGACGACCTAGTTTTGGAACAAGCGACTAGTTATTCGATTAATTGACAAGCCTATTTTAAATAAATACTTGGTCTTGTCTTTCTGTGCTTTTCTTCATAAAACCCTTTCCCTACACACCAGTCATAGGAACTTTGATACACAGTAAATAACCATTATCCATCTTGACAACTTAGCATGATATGTAGGTACATATAAATATATATTAAATCAATGCAATTATGCTTCCTCTTCCATAATTCTAACACACTCAAAAGGTTAAAATTGGTGCCAAGTTTCAAGTTTATTAAACCAAGAAATAAGAATCCTCCTTACAATCTTTAAAACCCCCTAAATTGTTCTATTGAGGGTAGTTCTGAAAACCAACTATAATTACCTTTTTTAATTACTTAGATTACTATTTATGCCAACTTTCATACATATTGGCACACGAAATGAGATTTTGCGTATAAACGAAATTCCCCCTTTCCATGAAACTAGCGGACAGCCGGGCGACGAGCTACGCATTGCTCGTCGTCCACAAGCCCACGCCTATGCTGGCCGGGAATCATGACTCGACACACAGGGCATCTCCTTCGGCAGCCGGGGAGTGAAGATTGTCTCTTTCTCTCGCTTTCTGTTCTACCTGTTGTACTCGCATTACAGCTCCGCAGAAGGATATGACTGCTCCATATGCCTTTTCATTCAGTACCTTTTTAGCTACAATACTTACATACATACCTTCTGCTTCGTTGCAGTTAATAATTATATCTGGTCATATACAAACATAACATGTTTAGCAAAAGTTGGCATTTTGGCCTTTTGCCGTTTTATGTGAATGTAAAATCAATTCGAAAGGAATCGCAAGCAAAGAATGACTAGTTCTGAATACGAATAGTGATAGTAACTCTTATGCAGTTTTACAAGTTTAACACTTCTATGCTAAGATTAAGTTACGGCAAAAGATAGAATATTGTATAAAAAAATATAAAGATATAAACTGAAGCTGGAGACCGAACTGACAGTAAAGTCTCGCAGAATACAGAAATAATGCAATATTACTTACCCCTTGTAGCAAATAGCATGATAACGTATAGCCTAAATGCCGACAAGACCTGTAAGGATTATTTATGCAACATCTGAACAGAATCGGTTGAGTAGTTCTTGCATTAATTGAAAACATCGCTCCACATTTCTATTATTTTATTGCAAATATATAAATAACTAGATTTTGCCCGCAGCTTCGCTCGCATTCATAAAATATAGCCTATGTCACTCAGGAATAAAGCAGCTTTCTATCCGTGAAAAAAATTTCGTAATCGGACCGGTACTTTCAGAGATTACCTCCTACAAACAAAATACATAAAAACAAATAAAAAACTTTTTACAAAAAAAAAATACAACCGACTTCAAAGTAAAAAAAAAAACTTTAATTTCGGAAGTAGGTGTTTCTATAATAGTTTTGTCTCTTCGCTATTTAACACCGACTTCCGAAATTAAAGTTATTTTGCACTTTTCAGTGTTTTTTTTTTACTTTGAAGTCGGTTGTATTTTTTTTTGTAAAAAGTTTTTTATTTTACATTTTTTAGTTATAATACCACCACTAAAAAGTACCCCACAGCCAAACTTAAATACCTTATAGCCAGAGTGCATCTCATGACAATTCTAATAATCCCAAACACGGTTAGATTACATTAATTTCTTACAGAGTTCCGGTACCTAACTTCAGGCTTCATCATCAGATCAGTTCGATATATTGCCCCTCTACTTTCAGTCATCGACTACACGTATAAACAAAGCAATTTTGCTTGTTACGACGGTTCTGCTGTTATCCTATGAGGAGTTCTGTTCCATATCTTCGAAGTTCATGATCAGATCATAACAATATGTCTATAGGATCAACTCGGAAGCATAACCATTCAATCAAAAAAAAAAAATTTCAAAATCGGTCCACAATTGACCGAGAAATCGGTGAACATACATAAAAAAAAAAACATACATTCAACCGAACATATAACCTCCTCCTTTTTGAAGTCGGTTAAAAACAAACTTTACCTCTTTATAATATTAGTGTAGATAATCTATTTAAATAAAAGAAAGTCGTGTTTGTTACACTATTTATAACTCAAGAACGGCTCAACCGATTTGGCTGAAAGTTGGTGGGAAGGTAGCTTAGAACCAGGAGAAACACATAGGATACTTTTTTTTTTGTGTAGGGTAGAGTAGGGTAGGTAGAGTAGGGTAGAGTAGGGTAGAGTAGGGTAGAGTAGGGTAGAGTAGGGTAGAGTAGGGTAGAATAGGGTAGAGTAGGGTAGAGTAGGATAGAGTAGGGTAGAGTAGGGTAGAGGAGGGTAGAGTAGGGTAGAGTAGGGTAGAGTAGGGTAGAGTAGGGTAGAGTAAGGTAGAGTAGGATAGAGTTGGGTAGAGTAGGATAGGCGGTACGAAGTTCGCCGGGTCAGCTAGTATTAGATATAGATGGAAGATTATAACTGTCGGGTATACAAATTACAAGAAATGAGTAGCTTTTGTAATTAACATTATATTACTCATGGATGAGTTTATTAATAGATTAACAATATAAAAAATTTATGTAATCACTACAAAACCATAAGTTGTAGTCATAACTGAAGGTTGTATAAATGAGACGTCCGAGTTGAAGTGAATTGCTAACATGATGTTGAAAATATAGCAGTTAACAAAAAAATACGTACCATCTGTACGTAAATTAAAAGTGATGGCTTTGATTCGTCTTGTACTTGGTAACTATGCAAACATAAGTGAAACAAGACCAATACGTTTTCTATTGAAACTATACTGCATTATGTGTTGCGCAATTATCGGTTACATTCTATGCTCTTATGACCTACGAAATGTACACTTTGTAATCTTCATCGAATACATTTTAACTGCTATAGTTTACTTAATTTATGGTGACCAGCGCTTTTCGCACTTCTTTTGCACCATCACAACTAATGACAGAATTATAGGCTTCAAAAAAATGCCCTTGATACCCAAATTTGCAAACTTTATTATCATTGGTACGTCATTGATGCGACTAAGTATTGTTGCCTATCAAAGTTCTCTGAATTTAAGCAGTATATGTCGATTCTTAGCTGTCTGCTTTGCTCAATGTTCTATTGACGCCAACCATTTAACAACCATTGTCATCTTTTCAATACTCCAAAGTCGCATGAAAATGTTGAGATTGTTCCTAAAATCAAATTCAATCCCCATTAACATTATCGGGAGGAATGAAGTCGCAATCAGTGTTAAAAATATACGGAAAAGTTTGTATTACTATAACAATTTGTTGGACAACTTGCAATTTGTTGACAAGCAACTACAATATTTGGTAAACATAATTATTGATTAACTTTTTAATTAATTCAATGATTCATTGTTGTTCTTTAACTAAAATTTATAAAATGTTACAGTTATTTATCCAATGGAGTTTCCACTTTTTGAAAATAACTGTCTGGTCTTATAACTTGATAAGTGGTTATTTTCTTGAGGTTAGTGATTCTAACTAATATAATGTTACATTAAACTAATGTTTTTTTTTAATATTCATGATATGGAAGTTATGCTTAACTTTTTGAGCTCGCACAATAGTAAAAGCCTAACTTTGTTAAAATGTTCCCATTATGTACTGTAATGCGCATATTCATGATTTAACTCTCTGATTGCCTAAGAATTAAAAGTTACTGTGTATATATATATAAATAATAAAGAGTAAGTGGATCGAAGGAACTAATATGTTTCCAGAGTCCTCATCCTTACATAATCAATTACTTGTTGGAGTTGGCACAATTAGCAGTCGTGATGTTTTGTCCAGCATTCATTGCCGAGGCAACCGTACACGAAGTGCATCAAATTAAGACGACACTCACTGGACAGTTACTGAGATGCTCAGGTAACACATAGACAATATAAGAAACGCAATCATATCATGAACTATGTAACATATACTATCGTCATTATTATTCTTTTGCTCATACCTGAATTTACTTGGACTTGACATAATCTTCTTCTCCCATATTATGTTTCGTTTTATTTTGTATTGTTCGGCTTTGTCAATTCAGTTTAGATTTTAAATAGATAATTTAGTTGTATATAGTTGTGATAAGTTTTATTTAGTTTGCTTAAATTCGTTTTATTTTTAATTGCACATTTACTTTATATGTCAAAACTATACAAAAGGGTTCGGTAGAATTTTGTTGTAAGAAAAATTTATTATTATTATAGTATTAAACTTCTTTAAAGAATATACCACCAATATATAGTTAGTAATATAATGATAGCACTAACCCAGTTGAAAGCACATTGACAATAATGCTTTAATCTTGAGCTGGCCCAGCGCAGTACCTACAGAGTCGGAATAAAAGGCAAAGAAAGAATTTGAGAAGAAAGACGGCTTAAGACGGCTACAGAGTCAAACATGCTGTCACTCTCGGACTGCGTCCAAAATAAAGAGATTCGCAAAATACTAATGCTTGCAAAATAAGAAGCATTTTACCGATTTACTAAGAAATCTAAAATTTGATTTAAAAAATTAAAACACTAAGTATATAGATAAAACCTTGCTTATAGACTTATCAGGTATGAGGATATCCGCAGGAGAACCAAGGTTACCGACATAGCACGAAGAATTGCCAAACTAAAGTTGCAATGGGCAGGGCACATTGCTCGCAGAACGGATGGCCGAAAGGTTCTGGAATGGCGACCACGTAACGGAAGACGTAGCCTTGAAAGGCCTCCTACAAGGTGAACCGATGACCTGGCAAGGTTTGCGGGAATCCGATGGATGCGAAACGCACAAGACCGTTCATTGTGGCGACATAACACTTGGGGGAGGCCTATGTCCAACAGTGGACGTCTTTGGGATGTAATGATGATGATGATGATGTATATTAGTCCGGATTTTATTCGATGAAAATAATATTTAGAGGTATCTTCTTCTCGCACTTCGGCGGAGTGGGAGGGCGTGTCAGACTTTTACTGACTAAAACCCACTCCTGTTGCTTTGTTCTTTCCAGGACCCCGGAGTTCTCTTTCGCACAACCTGTGGCCCCAGTAGGATTCGACCCTGTTTTTTTTTTTTATTCGATTGTGGCACTCACTTGTGGCATTGGTTCTATACTTTTACTTTCATCTTTTTTCGTCCTTTTTCGTTCATTAAAATCTTAAAGCACATTCACAGTAGACCTCCATCGCGAGCAGTCTGGAGCCCTTCACTTCGCTTTTCTATATTATTCGATCCTGTCAACACGGTGCATCGCTGGGTATGACGGGACGGTCAAGTTTCCTTTTCCCTTTTTTTTTTTAGTAGGAAATCATCTAATGTCATATCCCGCCCTTGGGCGGAGTTGGAGTCAGACTTTTACTGACTAAAACCCACTCTTGTTCCTTCTTTGCCTTCGTTTCAGGGCCCCGGGGTTCTCTTTTACACAACCCATGGCCCCAGTAGGCTTCGACCCTGCTGGGCCCCTACGGTTTGGCTGACATCTCCTTGAGGTGCACGTGGAACACTAAGCACTGTCGACGACTTAGGCTCGGTTTGGACGGTTACTGGACGGTCGGACGGTGAGCTACCAATTGCTCGCCGTCCGCAAGCCCGCGCCTACGGTAGCTGGATTCCTTTTTCCTTTGAGAATTCCAATTCATAGCCTGTTTAGGGATTTGGTCGGAATCTCTCCGTTGTGTATTAATTGCCTTGGTGATGATTACATTTCATTTGTTCTCAGATGAGTCTCTCCGCTGGGAGTTGCAGACGGCACTGCAGTACGTGTCGCTACGTCCATTCAAATACACACTCTGTCGCGCGGTGTCGCTCGACGGTTACCTGCCCTTCGCCACCATCGGTCTCAGTATCACCTATGTTATTGTTGGTTTTCAGCTTTTTCATTTCGCTGTGTATATAGTGTGAAGATTTTTAGTAAAGTGTTGATCTGTTATTTGTCTCATTCAATGTCGACATTGTTGTAATCAGTAATTTATAAATAACTAACGACCCTCCCCGGCTTTGCACAGATGCAATGCTGATACTAAATGTACAACAGAATGTCTTTATATACAACGTTCACAGCTTTTTAAACATGTTTTCTTTAGATGTTACTCTTGAAATAGCGACATATAATTGGCCATGTGATAAACACTCAACGTTTAGACTTGAGCGTTGAGTGTTTTTCACATGTTCGTCATTGTTCTCTTACAGCTTTCGCATTTTTCTGTGTAGTGTGAAGACTTTGAATTGATCTGTTATTTGTTTTTGTTAGTTTTAAGGTCTTTGCTGCTGTAAACTTAACTTCAATTATATATGCACGAGTGAAAATGTATTTATTTCCCTACTTAGCGAATAAAATAGTAATAATAATAATATAAACATAATAATAAAAAACAGTAATAATCATAGATATTTTTTATATCTATCGACAGGCTGACGTTTGAGACCCATCTCACCTTATAATAAGCAATGATGTAGTTCTGGAGGTAATTGTCTAACTGACAGTGACTTGCAGCTTGGCCATTTTCAACCAAAAATACCAGCTTCGACCAAAGATACCAACTTCGGTCAGAAATACCACTTTTGGTCAGCAATACCTACCACATTCCACCAAAAAAATCATCTTTGGCCAAAAAAACTAGCTTCGGCCAAAAATTTAAACTTCGGCTAAAGTTTCAGCTTCATCAAAATGGGCCCAAGTTTGAACAATCTTTTTTCATTTCTATTTTATTTTATTTTTATTTTATTTTATAGGGATAACAAACAGCAGTATACAAGACAATAATATCGGCACTTAGTCAATAGAAGTAACAGATACACTATTAACGACGTTATCCACAGATAGTTATACAAAATAGCTGGCTGGTAGAAGACAAAATCGATTAAATTTAATTGTTAGGAAGAAAGAGAAAAACAAATCAAGAAAAAGGAAAAAGCAATCTAGCTCTATATGTATACTCCGTAGGCAGTTAAACAACTCACAGAGTTAACATGCATATCCTCATTGACTACTGTTGGACTTTTAAGATGTTACAGATTTATTTTTTATTATATTAGATAATTCAAAACATAATACTTCACCAAGGCTTGCATGAGGACTTATAAAACGACAGAAGCTAGCGCACGGTCCCAGTTGAATGTTGTTTATAGAGAAGAACCGGCAAGAAAATATAGAACTCTTTTAAAAAAAAATAGTGTAGGCCAGTTAACATAGTACCAAAAAGTACAATTAAAAATAATAAAAACTGGATCGAAATGTAAAATAATCTATGAGTGAGTGTGTGTGTGTGTGTGTGTGAAGGCATCATCATCATCATCATCATTTCAGCCGAAAGACGTCCACTGTTGGACCTGTGCTTCTCGCATCCACCGCACTCCCGCGACCCTCACCAGGTCGTCGGTGCACCTTGTGGGAGGCCTTCTAGCGCTGCGTTTTCCGGTGCGCGGTCGCCACTCTAGAACCTTTCGGCCCCATCGACCATCCGTTCTACGAGCAATGTGCCCTGCCCACTGCCACTTTAGTTTGGCGATTCTTCGGGCTATGTCGGCGACCTTGGTTCTCCTGCGGATATCTTCATTCTTTATGCGATCACGCAAGGAAACTCCGAGCATAGCCCTTTCCATTGCCCTTTGGGTGACTGTAAGCCTTCTAATGAGGCCTATTGGAAGCGACCATGTTTCAGAGCCATATGTCATCACTGGCAACACGCACTGGTCATAGACTCCGAAGTGTCAAAGTGGTCCGAAGGCATACTTACTCAGATTACTACTTCACCGAAAGATGTGCCCCATTCCCTATCGCCGCATACCGTAGCTAGAACCTGGGCCAGACACGAGTAGTCGCTGCCACTGATCGCCTCTACAAGTACAAGATGGTACTCCACCCAAGTGGAGCAGATCTCCACTGTTTCACTCAGACGTTTGTTTAAATTGTGACACTCAGGCGTTTCTTTCTGCAGAATTCGAAACAAGAACCTCCTGAAACGTATCCGGTGAAGACCTGCGCTGAGCGGAAATTGAGTATGTCGTAGCGCCTTTGTGCCACTCTTTAGAGAAGGGGCCTTATCTCCGCGGTAGTGGCGTGCCCAAAGAACACAATAAAGTCAATATTTGAGTTGGAAAAGATTTTACAAGTATAGATGAAAAAAGTAGTAACCTAAGCAGAGCTTGTGGTATGAGACAACTTAAAAACATACTTATATATTTCGAAATACATACATACAGATAAATTACACCCAGACACAGAACAAATGATCGTGCTCGGCACATAAACATTCGCCGTGTGTGGGAATCGAACCCACGACCTCCGGCAGTCAGGGCCATTAACCACTAGACCAATCTTTTGCTTCTACTCGTTTATGGAGGGGTGACCAGACAGTTGCAAACCAATGTCCCAACCAAGGTGACCATGCTAGTTTCAATCCGTTTAGACAGCAGTTATAATCCATGACCTTTAACGCCCTTGGTTGGGAGGCGCGTTTTCCCAACCACCGAACGTGTTGGCGCGTGGTTCACATCCAAATAGCAGCAACATAAACCAAACAGTTAAACCAAGGTGACCTTGGTCTACTTCATTAGTATGAAACCAAGAATACCATCTACTTTCTTTTGTTTTTCGAATCTGATATAGGTATTTCTCGCTTTTTGATTCCGCTTGGCATGATTTGTGTCAGCTTTGCTGGCTTCTGACTATCCATAACGACTGTTAAAGATGTTCAAATGACAGCCAGGACTAATGGCTTTGCAAAGCATGGTAGATCTCGGTATGATGAAATGGTGGATTTAGCCACAAGTTCGAACATCAATAATTATGATCAGAAACATATCGTCTTCACAAATAAGATTAATTCGTATTATAGGCACATACATATGTACGTGTCTTGTATGTTCTGGTTTACTGATATTTTACGACGCTAGTCGTGTCAATTATTGTTGTTTTGTTTATCTACGATATTTCCGAAGCAATGTACTCGTAGTATACTTTTTGAGCATGAGTTTGTACATACATTACATTGAATGCAATATCACAGCTGAATCCTCGCCAAAACTTATCAATACCATAATCTCTTCAACAGACTGTATCGTATTCAGTATTAATATTTGTTTAGAAACTCACCAATTCACCATACATGATGTTTGTCTATGAATTAGCAATGATTTGTCAAACATTTGTCCAGATATCCGATAGTAAACCTTATTGCTTTGAGTTATAGGGTATAAAACGAGGTTAGATGTTAGTTTCAGATTCCCTTTGACGTTTGAACATGTTTGATTCAAAGGCCTGTGATATGATCTTTGTATGTCGTATTTATTTAAATCTATGTGTGTCTTTTAGCTGTTTACAGTTTCAATATTGCCTTCCTACTAGCATGAGCGTGAGCTGTCAGGCTACCTTACACCTTCTCTCATTGGCATAGCATAATCAGCTTTATAGACACTATAGGTCTCTGTTTCTATTTACCCCTGCGTTTCTATTCGCCTCATTTGAGTGTGAGGAATATCAACTATTCGAAGAAAGACTTTTAAAAATTGTATTACAAACAATTTGTTTTGGCTAGATCAAAAAGTAAAAAGTTCTGTAAAGTGCTAATTTTGTTTAAGTGTGCGATGTAAAGATTTGGCACATAAATCATTTAAACTGATACTCTGAAGTATCCAAAAACTACCCATTTACCTACTTCAAATCGACATCGTACAGGAACACATTTGACTAAAACAGTTATCTAAGTTCAAATCGCATTCAAACCGTAAATTGCAGTCTATCGGAGAATCGCAGTCTGTGTGAATAGCCAGTTTCATAGGACATTAAGGATCAAAAGCCGTTAGGAATTGGAGGAATTGGAACTTAGATATTCAAACAAATCACTTTTTAAGCAGTCTGATGCAGTTGGTGGTATCAAATATGTGATTAGACTAAAAGGAATGCTGGCAAAGTGAACATTTTTTTTTTTGTTTTAGTTTTTATTAGGTACAGATGGGATTTCTTTTCTAAATTATTTTCATTTATATTTTTATTTGTGTCATGATCACAGATTACAATAGGAACAGTATATTTACCTTAATACCTGTATAAACATGGTCATGTTTATAATTTTGGGTTTTTAGAACTTTAACAAAATTATTATAATGAAAACTCTCAGATATAAAGCTCAAAGCTCTTTAATTTAACAGTTTTAGTATGGAACTCAAAAAAACAATACAATAAATTAGTTAATTTAGCTTCACAGTGCAATCAGTAATTTGCAAATTTGTAAATCCTGGGACTTAATCCTCATGCCAATAATAATCACGGCTTGCCCTAATTTCATTGATTTTTTTATTATTACCTTGTGTTTTTATAATTATAAGCCAATAGTTTATTGTTTAAATGTCTTTAACAAACAGTATTGTGTCACTAACTGTTGCAAATCTGTCGTGGTCATTGTTTATTTTTTTGTTTTCAACTGTTGTGTTTGTCTCACGGCCGCGTGTCCTAGAGTGCTCGACTCGAACCGGTTATATCACAGTTATACCGCCCTCACACTTAATAGTATTTACATACACATACATTCACCTACACCTGACTTAATGTTTACATTGCTATTATTTTCAATTTATCTTAAGTTACGTATTTATATCATAAATTTTGTAATTATATTAATTAAAATTCAACCCAAAATTATAATAACAATGAATGAAAGTTTTTTAATTGCACTGGAAATGATATTAATTTGTTTAATGTTCGTATTCGAAATAACATATTTTAGAAATGTCTAATAAATACAAGTATCTCAAAGTTGGATTTTTAAATGCGGGATCTCTGGGTACAGGCCATGACGATTTTATTAGTGCAGTCGGGAAATACGATTTCGATGTGTTGGCGATAAACGAAACTTGGTTGCGTTCGGGCGAAGAGGGGCGCGCGCCTGCGGTGCCCGGCTATCGCCTGCGACACGTGCCGCGGCCGGCATGCGTGCGCGCGGGCCGCGGTGGGGGCGTCGGGTTCTACCTGCGACGAGGTTTGAGTGCGCGAACATATACCGGACCGATTGACCCTAGATTCGAATCCGTCGAGCAAATGTGGCTTACGTATTCCATAGCAGGTAAGAGAATTGCCATCGGTACTGCATATCGACCACCATGGTTTGATATTGATTTATTCTTGGATGCTGTTACGAACTCTTTTGCTGCTTTAGGAAATTGCGATCACTACATTTTGCTCGGTGATTTTAACGTAAATATGCTAAATACCAACGAGCACAAAGCTAAAAAGGTACTCGAGTTTCTTAATTGCTTGAGCCTGTCTCAGTTAGTCACGTCACCGACACATTTCACGGATACGAGTGAAAGCCTTATTGACCTTCTGTGTACAGACCTTACCGCAAGATACACGAACGTGGAATCATTTGGAACGTGTACTGGTCATGCCTTCATAGTCAGCGAGTTCCATTTGAAACGAGACAAATTCAAACCATTTGTAGCAAGATACAGGCCCATCAAAGACATTTGTAGGGACAGTTTTAATAGTGATTTGTGTCATTTGAATTTAGAAAATATTGCTGACTGTTCTAATGTAAATGATATGGTTTATAGTTTAAATGAGCGTATTATATCATTATTTGATGAACATGCACCTATCAAAACCTGTACTATAAAGGAAGTATCGTATCCCTGGATCACTGACACTATTAAGCTCATGATGCGGCTGCGGGACAAAGCATTGGCTGCGTATAGAAAAGCCAAGACGGAACAGAAAAAACAGTATTATAAACAGTTAAAAACTTTAGTGGAAAGCGCCTTGTACCATGAAAAAACTGCTTACTTTAGGTACAACATAAATAACAAAATAAAAAATCCTAAATTATTATGGAAAAACATTAAATCCACTTTTTCCTCCTCTAAGCGCGGTCAAGAACTACCATCACACTTTAGAGACCCAGATCTAATAAATAGTACCTTTTTAAATGTTCCTGGCAACCCGGTGGCCAGCGCGTCGCTTGTAACGTACTACGAGTCCCATAGATTTAGCGACGCAATTTTTACCATTGCCCCAGTGGACCAAGATGAAATCTCGAGAATTATTTCAAAATTACAATCAAATGCGGAAGGCTGCGACCACATTACTTTAAATATGCTAAATCTAACTTTGCCACTAACATTGGAAATTATCACAAATATTATTAACTCTTCAATATGGACTTCTACGTTTCCCAACCAGTGGAAGATTGCCACTGTTAGACCCCTACCAAAACATTCAAACCCGACAGAAATTAAAGACTTACGGCCTATAAGCATACTGCCTTGCCTGTCAAAGGTAATGGAGAGAGTGGTGTGCCTTCAGCTAACTCGGTATTTGGAAGAAAATGGACTGTTACCGGACTTACAATCCGGTTTCAGAAAGCAACGCAGTACTTCTACGGCATTATTGGATGTCACTGATAACATTTTATCAGCCCAAGACAAAGGCATGTGTACACTGATGGTGCTACTTGACTTTTCCCGCGCTTTTGACTGTTTAAATATATCGCTGTTATTGTCTAAGCTTCGCTACTACGGATTTGATGACAATGCTATACAATGGTTCCGCAGCTACCTCAGTGACAGGAAACAATTCGTTGAATTGCGCTTGGATGACGGTACTATTTTGACTTCTGCTCTAGCGATATTGGAAAGGGGAGTTCCTCAAGGCTCGATTTTAGGACCAATTCTGTTCATTATTTACTGTGCAGACATAATTAAGTGTTTTGAGAATTGCAAATATCACATCTATGCTGATGATGTCCAAGTCTATCTTTCTTTTAGACCAGAAGACTACAATTCGGCAGTTCAGCGTTTAAATAATGACTTAAATAAAGTAGCCAACTGGTCAGAAGAGCACTGCTTAGCATTAAACCCGGCAAAGACCAAATATATGTTGTTTGGTACAAAACAGCAGTTAAGAAAAGTTCCTTCATTATTGAACCTATCTCTCATGGGAGAACCTATTGACCGAGTTAACGAAGCGCGCAACCTCGGACTATGTATGGACAAAAACCTAAGATTTGAGAAACATATTGCCAGTTCGGTACAAAACTGTTTCTATAGGTTGAAACTATTGTACAAAATGAGGCCTTTTTTATCTGAGCAGCTACGCGAGCAGTTGGTCGAGACCCTTGTTCTGTCGAAATTAAACTACACCGATACGGTTTACGGCCCTCGCTTGCTGGCTCGTACAGACCGGCTCATACAAAGAGTCCAAAACGCGTGCGCGCGGTTCTGTTATTCGGTTCCTCCCAGAAGTCATATCACCCCCTTCCTTAATAAGCACTTCGTACTAAAAATGAAGTCAAGGCGAAAATTACACCTGGCATGCCTGCTTTTCGGTGTAATCAAGCAGGAGAAACCAAAATACCTATATGATAAGCTGTGTTGGATGACCAGTAGACGCGATTGCACTCCACGCCTCTGTGCACAGCAACTGACAACACAGTCTCACAAGACGGCTGCTTTCAGGGGCAGTTTCAGATACGCTGCATCGAAGGTTTGGAACAATATTCCACCACCAATAAGGGTGGTCGGCACGGTACACACTTTCAGAACCCGTCTGCGGCAGTATTTGATAGATGCGCAACGAAAATTGGATTTAGTTCAACATAATGTCTCAATAATATGATTGGAACCTACTTCACAAAATAATACAAATTGTTGTCATGCCTATTAAATTCCGATGTGTACTATACGTTGCCCTTGAAAAGCTCGTGATGATTGCAGTCGCTTGCGCGGCGATGCATGCTTCTTTAGATGCCTCTTCCATCCCAGCCTTGGGTGCCGTTTTTGAGATCAGCCATCGTTTTTGAGATCAGCCATCGTTTATAGGAGATCTACACAAAACAAAAAAAAAAAAAAACTGTATTTACAGCTCAGCCAATCATGCCACATCTATAGATGCAAATCAAATATAAATGTAGTCTACTTACAAAGTGTCTTGCTGCAACGCTGCAAAATGGGCAGAAAGTGTTCACTGTATTTAAAATAGGTATAGCTTTAGTACCATCTTAGCTTAAGCCCTGAAAAGAAAAAAAAAAAAATTTAATAAAATAAAAATAAAAAACGTAAATATACCCACATATTTCTTCGTTCTTTGTATTCCGTTTGCTGTTCGAGTTTTTTTAACGTTATATCACGATAAAAATCTATTTAAAACAATATAATCTTGTAAACCTAATTAGTATAAAAATACACTTACCTACCTTAGTACTCACAATTTTCAAGTCATTCTCGTTAAACTCAATCTTAACTAGTCACTGTTTCACAATTTCCTTTAATTCAATTCTGGGAATGTAACGTGTCAAGCGTGCGATCGTCCGCTGCGCTCCGCTGCTTGCAGCGCATTGTCCGAGGGGAATTGCACTGATAACAATTAGATAAGCACCGGCATCGCACGCGCGAAATATTTATTTTTTGTTGGTACCTACTTATTATTTGTATTATAAACTCACTATGGATTTATTTATGATTAAATTATATTTATTATTTCTCAACTGTGACACATAGTATTATATATTTTTACATAACTATATAAGTATTAGTATACACACAATCACACATAACTGGTTCGACGTACACACCTCTCAACCAGGTCCAGTTGAAAACCAGCGTCAGGCACTTAGTTGCCTGACATTTATGCTGAACTGGGCCTGTTTGGAGCAGCCGCGGGGCAAACAAATATTTGTACCATATAGTTTTAGGTTATTTTTTATTTTATTGTTTTTTTTATCACTTGTTCTGTTTAATTTATCTCATTGTGCTATGCCCTGCGTTTGTACCAATAAATATTATTTCTTTCTTTCTTTCTTTCTTCTCATGTTAGTCAAGAGTGAATAGGTTACTTCTAGGTAAGCGCGCTCTATCGTCGACCGCATCGTCGCTTTCCATCGGGTGAGATAGCGGTCAAGAGCAAACCTATCAAGAATAAAAAAAAAATATGTTTCCAGGATTTTAGAGGATGTATTTTCAACTTTATGTTAATTACTTTTCGAACTTTCGGTTAATATACTCTACCTATTCCGACTAATGGTCTTCATCATCATCATCATCATTTCAGCCGAAAGACGTCCACTGTTGGGCATAGGTTTCCCCCAAGTGTCGCCACAACGAACGGTCTTTTCTGTCACGCATCCATTCCGGATTCCCGCTACCCTCACCAGATAGTCGATACACCTTGTGGGAGGCCTTTCAACGTTGCATCTTCCGGTACGCGGTCGCCACATTGGAACCTTTCAGCCCCAACGGCTATCTGTTCTGCGACCAATGTACCTCCCACTGCCACTTTAGTTTGGCGATTCTTCGGGCTATGTCTGTAACCTTGGTACTCCTGCGGATAACTTCATTTCTGATGCGATCACGCCTGGAAGCTCCGAGCGACCTCTGGTCATGACTTATCAATCGACATAAAATAAACACTGTAAATAGTGTAGACTTTGAAAATAAAAACTATTAAAAGCTCAGTGTAGCAAGAAACCATTGTCAGGGTAATTTCATCAGCACACGTCCAATTTCCAAGGAATCTATTGTGTTCAGTAGCAAAAACAGCGGGCGGTCAACTAATTCGATTGTGAACTTCGGCTTACAACCCTTCAAATGCTACTGCGTTTCAAATTCAACTCTAACCTTTCTACATGAAAATTTATTTTCGTATAGCAAGACTATTTCCGAAGATGGTTGAGTTAGAATTTGGATTTTGGACTTTACGAAATTAGTTTTAAGGTAGAGATTAGTGTACGGGTGTGTTATTAGTTTAAATATTTTCGAATGCAAAGAATTTGCGAACTAATCATAGGAACACGTGACCCGACCCGCTGTGAATGCATCGCGAACTTTCATGATTCATTCTGTTTAATATTTGTTACAAATGTACGGCTATTTATTGTGTTAATTGTGTTAAAAGAAGGCGTAGTCGTTTTGGTGGTGCTTGGAATAGTTTATTTCGAATTGATAAAAGACTTAATACTTTTAAGTCATAGTGAAAGGTTATAAAAATATTTCTTTTTCATTTAGATTTTAGTTTTGATATGTTGAAACTAGTCTGTTTATAAATGTTTAAAGACAAACTGTTTTGAACAGGTTATGATTATGATTACCGTTTCGTTGTTATGATTAGATTATCTACTTTTTTTTTCCGCTCGGAAAGTCATCAAATGACATCCCCCGCTCTTGGGCAGAGCGGGAGATAGTGTCACACTTTTACTGACTAAAAACCCACTCCTGTTCCTTCGTTCATGTTCATTCCAGTGCCGAGTCTTCCTTTCAGAAGCAGACCCTTGGCCCCAGCAGGCATCGACCCTGCTGGGCCCCTACGGTTTTACTGACATCTCCTTGAGGCGCGCGTGGAACAGTACGCGCCGTCGACGACTTGGGCTCGGTCCTGACGGTTAACGGACGATAGGACGGCGAGCTATTCATTGCTCGCCGTCCACAAGCCCGCGCCTAAGGTGGTCGGAAATCGGGATCTGGATCCCGGCGGCTGGGGCGTGAGGGCCGCGCCCTCGCGCGTGTTCTTGCGGCCTCCTCCTTTGCTAACATTACTGCTTCGCAGAAGGAGGCGACAGCCTGCCACTCCTCCTCGCTTCGGACCATGGCCTGTACCAAGGCCCGACGTGAGAAATCATTGCCGCCGATTTGCCTTTGCCTTGGATTGCCTCCCCCACGAGGACACGGCGGTGCTCTGCCCAAGCGGGGCACATCTCTACCGTATGCTCCACCGGGCCCTCCGGGCGTCACTTCCGGGATTACCTACCTACTCCCTTCCTTTTTTCCCTTTCTTCCTTGCTTCTTCTTTTCTTCTACCTTCTTATCTACCTATTTACTAATAGTGTTGCCACCTTTTTTTAAGAAGAGGTAGAGTATAACAGATTTTAGACAAACATTTCGTTATTTTAAAATAATTGTCCGAATGCTGAAAAGTTTCAATTACTGTGGCATATGCCTATCACTATCTAATTATTAACAGCGTTACTGTGAATTTTATTGAAAAAATAATATCTACTTAATTATTATTATCAACTTATGAATTTAACCCCTCAACATCCACATAGATTACAACACAACTCACAAACTCCAAAGGTATTTCTCTAAATATACGCTGAGTCAACACAAGCGCCCCTCATGCCAAAATGCGATTCATTTCCGTAAAATAAACATGTGTATGAACACACAGAATTGCAAATCAACCTGATAATCTAATAAGAGAGGACCACCATCGTCACGCATCATTTGAAAAAAAAAATGTCGTCAATTCTTTTTTTTTTGGCCTCCACCGTCGGGATGTGACGTTGACAAATATAAAAGCATTTCCTGTTGGCATTGGGTATATTTCTTTTTATATTTGAACAGATAATGTAGATTAGATGTTGTGAAATATTCAAATGTGGCTGCGAATGCTTGGAGCATGTAATTGTTTGTTGTTTCATTTTTAATGGTAAGTATTTGTTAAAAAACGCATCGATCATTTTATGCCTAGGCACTCTAAAACTAGCTTTCAAACTGATTTAGCATTGTGATTATAACAACATTTTGACTCTAATTTGAAATAATATTTCTTATTTCATTTTATTAATATGTGAAGGACCTCCAACAAAAAATACACACACAAAAATACAAGATAATTATACTGAAAGGAGTTTGAGTTTTAAATGCACTCCTTCAATTATGGCCACAGTATGATCTTGAGTGTAACTAAGTTAAATCTGAAGCTACAAAACAAATTCTACTAACTATACAAATTAAAGCATGATCTACTTATTTTTTTTCTAATACGTCTGTACAACTTGAATGACCTTGAAAAACGCTTAATTGTCGTTTTGTAGATACGTTTGTACGAATTTTTTTTTTTGCCGAATGTTTTTGTTCCTATATTTTTGTTTTTCCTGGAAAAATCCAGAAATAGTTTTTTTATTTTTTTTTTGGTGATTTACGTAAAAAAAACGCGCAATTACGTAATAACCCGGGGCGCCCGAGGCGTTAATACATTGAAAAACAAAAACTTTTTTATTGATAACGTATTACTTGTGTTGCCTATTTTCTGATTTTTTCTAACACGAGTCTACACTATTCTTTTTTTCTTTGTTGTTAGATCTTTAATTTTCCTCTCAGACCGCTCCCTAAACGGATTTCACTCTTCCTTTTAGTGTCGCAATACAAAACATTTTATTGCATTAAGGCCAAAATTAAAACTCCCTCTTGCAACCGTTAGCAGTAAAGGGTTAAATGGCAAGCCAGTCAAATAAATTCCACTACGGTTGAATGCAACAACGTGGTTAATCCAATTACTAATAATTCTGTTACTTCTTAACAACCGTAGTCATTGACGGGTTAACCCTTTTCGCAGATGCTACCCGGACTTTGTAATAATTATGAACCTGTAGACAGTTAAAGTTTTAATTGAATGTTCGGTACATTGAATCTGAATGTTCTGTCTTATTTAATAAATAATTTATCACATATACACCACAAATTTTTAATTAGTACAAATACTTAAAGGAATTATCAGAAAATGTCTTGTCATTATTTCAGTAAATTCTCAGTAATTAATATTCATAATAATCATCATCATCATGATTTCAACCGAAAGACGTCCACTGTTGGACATAGGCCTCCCCCAAATGTCACCACAATGACCGGTCCTGTGCGTCTCGCATTCATCGGATTCCCGCGACCCTCACCAGGTCATCGGTCCACCTTGTGGGTGGCCCTCCAACGTTGCGTCTTCCGGTACGTGGTCGCCATTCCAGAACCTTTCGTCCCCATCGACCATCTGTTCTGCGAGCAATGTGTCTTTTTTTTTTTTTATAGGTGGGAAAATCATCTTATGACAAATCTCACTCTTGGGCGGAGCGAGAGATTGTGTCAGACTTTTACTGACTAAAAACCCACTCCTGTTCCTTCGTTGCCTTCGTCCCAGGGCCCCGGTTTCGTTTTCACACTACCCATGGCCCCAGTAGGCTTCGACCCTGCTGGGCCCCTACGATTTGCTGACATCTCCCTGAGTCGCGCGCGGAACAATACGCGCCGTCGACGACTTGGGCTCGGTCCGGATGGTTACCGGACGGTCGGACGGCGGGCCACCCTTTGCCCGCCGTCCGCAAGCCCGCGCCTACGGTGGCCGGAAATCAGGATCGGAATCCCGGCGGCGGCTGGGGCGTGAGGACCGTTGCCGTTGCCTCACGCGATCGGCCGCCTCCTTTGCCAGCATTACTGCTTCGCAGAAGGAGGCGACCGCCTGCCACTCCTCCTCGCTCCGGACCATGGCCTGTACCAAGGCCCGGCGCAAGAGATCGCCGCCGCCGATCGCCCCCACGAGGACACGGCGTTGCTCTTCCCAAGCGGGGCACACCTCCACCGTGTGCTCCACCGTGTCCTCCGGGCGGTCCACACAGTGGCGACACCCGGGCGTCGCTTCCGCACGAATCCGGTGCAGGAACTTCCCGAACTTCCCGTGTTCGGTGAGAACCTGCGTCATGCGGAAGGTGAGGACGCCGTGAGGTCTTTCCAACCACGCCTCAAAGAAGGGACTTACCGCCATAATTGTGGCGTGAGTATTTTCTAGTAGCAATGTTATATGAACAATTGATTCAATTATGAATTTACCAATTATGACAAATTTTTAGGGACAGTTCTTTTTTCTCTTGACTACACAAATATGATCAGTAACGGGTATGGATAGAGCCCCATTTTTTTGTAGTAATTAAAAAATAGGGGTGTATAATGCAAAACATTCAAAGTAATAAATTTATTTTTGGAATGTTAGGCTTTTACAGACTAAAGTAATATTACATAGTAAGTCTTAATATAATATCTGCCAAACTACATAGTAGTTTATCGGTAGTGATAGGTAATTGTAGTATATAATTAATAATTGTGTAGTGTAATTAATAATTGCAGTGTGTAATTAATAATTGTACAGAATAATCAGCCTTATAATGTTCCCACTGCTGGGACTCAGGCCTCCTCTCTGGGAGAGGGAATGGGCCGTAATCCACCACGCGGGCCCAGTGCGGATTGGTGGATATCACATGTCTTCGAATTTTTCGTTCTAGGACACGCCGGTTTCCTCACGATGTTTTCCTTCACCGTTTTGAGAGCAATGGTGATGAAAATAAATTACACAAAGTAATGCGCCTGGCTGGGTTTGAACCCGCGACCTACAACTCATAAGTCGGGGCCGTTACCACTCGGTCACCACTGCTATTAATAATTGTAGTGTGTAATTAATAATTGTATTATGTAATACAACTATAATTGTGGTTTTTATAAAACTCTAATTGTAACGTGATATATATATACTTCTACAACCATAATTTTAGTTAGTAAGTAATTAAAAGTTAAGGTTCCCTATAACTATATTTTTTTAAGTACAATTTTAATTAACCCCGCAACAGCGACCCCCGGTCCCACAGACCGTACCCGTTCCAAAACCTGGTACACTCTCGACTTAATCGCGGCCGCATTGTTGATAGCGCTCCGTAATCCAACCGCACATTAACGGTCCGTCTGCACACGACAGCACAATACGCGCCCGGCCATACGTTAGAACTTTGTAAGGTATGACGAGGATTTGCGACTGAAATACGGAAATAGGAGCTGTGGTGTCAGAATATTTTATAGGTGAGGGTTTAGTCTGTTTTGAAGTCTGTGATTGTATGTATAATGTATTCTAAACTAACTTCAGCCAGTGGCTATGCCCGAGTGAAAGTAGAATATTATCTCAAGAAAACATCCTATTTGCTATTCTATACATGGTCTATCTCCCGATTTCCGGCCATCGTAGGCGCAGGCTTGCGGACGGACGATGTCAGCAACTGTAGGGGCCTAGCAGGGTCGAAGCCTACTGGGGCCAAGGGTCTGATTCTGAAAGGAAGATTCGGCCCTGGTACGAAAGGCAACGAAGGAACAGGAGTGGGTTTTTAGTCAGTAAAAGTCTGACACTATCTCCCGCCCCGCCCAAGGGCGGGGGATGTCATAAGATGATTTTCCCACCGAAAAAAAAAGGACGTGGTCTATCTATATGTCAAATTTCATCCAAATACATTTAGACGTTCAAGCTTGAGGAAGTAAGACACACATACACAAACACACTCTCACAAACTTTCGTCTATATAATATTAGTGCGATGTGATTGTCACATTGAATCCATCGAAGTTGAGATCACATATTTGAAGGCACAAAACAATGCGAATTATTATTTAACTAGCTGTTGCCCGCGACTTCGACCGCGATAAATTCGTAAAACTGTACAAACATTCTGTGCTTGCAATTCATTCCGAAAGGATCGCAATTATTTATTGTACTTTAACATAAAACGGTTAAAGGTAAAAACGCTAATTTCCTTCAGGAAACATGTTATGTAAACGTCCAGATCCAGATTTATGAACGTCAATGAATAGCAAGAGTATGTATGGATCGTAGCAGTTGGCATTTCTGCCTACTCCAAGGGAAAAGGCATTAGTTTATGTATGTTTCTGGTTTATGTTCTGGTAAAACAATATTGTATGATTTTAATTCCTCGCCACTGTGAGCACGCCACAATCGCAGCGGTAATGCCTGTCTTTGAGGTGTCACTACAGAGGCGTCACGGCATCCTCTCTTTGTGCAGGACTCATCGGATGTGGATATTTTGGAAGGTATCTGTATCGAATTCAGCGGGAAGAAACACTCGGATCTCACCATTGTGCAGATCGCCCGGAGAATACGGTGGAAGTCGTTCCCGCTTGGTCGGAGCGCCGCCGTGTCCTCATTGAGGTGATTGGTGGAGAAAATGACAACCAGTAGCCTCCTTCAGCAAATGTATAGGGCCCTCTAGGACCGATGTCTGCTGGGGCTGCGAGATTGTTTGAAAGAGTTACCTCGTGTAACACATTTCGCCTCAATAATATTTCACTGAAGAGTTTAAGCAGTTAGACAGCTTTAGTAGAGGTAATCGAAGGAGCATAATCGGGACACCGACCTTTAGCTGGATAACGTGCACTGATAGTGCAAAGCCTTAAGTGAATCCAAAAACTACCATCATCATCAACTATCTTCCTCCACAATAGTACTTATGATGAATTTTAGAGACCATACTTGCATTGATTGTTGCAGCTTGATCCATTTGGGCGTGGTGGTTCATTTACCTAGGATTTTTGGTGTGTATTTAACTGACGTCCCCGTATATCAGACAAATGTTTTTTCCACAGTGGGAACTACCCTATAAAGAGTCTCCAACTTTTGAATGAATTTCGGCGAAATCTTGAGTGCGTGTATCCTCGTCTAATCGAACTCGCATATTGATAACCAAACCGAGAAATTACTGACGCCGATTGCCTCTATGAGGACACGGCGGTTCACCCAAGCTGGATAGACCTCCACCGCATGCTACACCGGGAGCTTCTGGCAATTCGCAAAATGGTAATATCAGGATAATTCCAACCGAATCCGGAACAGAAAACGTTCGAAATACCAGTACCAATACCATAATCTAGTGTTGGTCACCACTCACTGCAAGGAGGCAATGTCCAGATGTCGACGTAAGGCTGCAAGGAATCTGAGATACATCATACGTTGTCGAACTGTGATCAGAAAAACACATTCGACCTCGTTTTATATGAAGCAGTGACTGCAAATAATAAAACACGCTATTATTAGGCCGCAAGGTGCCATCATCCCGGAGGACACAGTGAAGCATGCATTGGAGGTGTGCCCCACAAGAGCGGAGCACCGCTGTGTCTTCGTGGAGGCAATCGGCGTCAGTGGCCTCTCGCGCCGGGCCCTGGTTCGGGCTATGGTCCAAAGCGAGGAGAAATGGCCGGAGGTTGCCTCCTTCTGCAAAGCCGTAATGCTAGCGAAGGAGGAGGCCGCTCCACGCCGAGCCGAGATTCCGACCCCGACTACCAGCCACGGTAGACACGGGCTTGCGGACGTCGAGCAATGGGTAGCTAGCCGTCCGGCCGTCCGGTAGTTGACCGGAGGGCCGGACGGGCAACTGAAGGACACAGGTGTGATTTCAGTCAGTAAAAGATTGACACGCCCTCCCGCCCCAACCAGAGCGGGAGAAGTCACTGGATAATTTCCACCCTTAAAAAAAGAATAAAAAGGTGCCATCGTCATCATTATCATTTCAGCCGAAAGACGTCCACTTTTGGATATAGGCCTCCCCAAGTGTCGCCATAATGACCGGTCCTGTGAGTCTTGCATCCATCGGATTCCCGCGACCCTCACCAGGTCATCGGTAACGTCCACCTGGAGGCCTTCCAACGCCAGGTACCATGTAACCCCTTCCAAAAATTTGGCCGTGTTATTTTAAAGTCAATAATTAAATACATAATATAGGTCAATTAGCTTGTTACAACCACGGGGGAAAAAAAATAGAATTGTCTGCAAACGTGGGCGATAGTCATTCTTCCGCCACTCAGAAAATTACATAAATTACACAATGCCATCTATCTATCAAATTTAATATGAATTTCAAATGCCATTGTCATCATTATCATTTCAGCCGAAAGACGTCCACTTTTGGATATAGGCCTCCCCAAGTGTCGCCATAATGACCGGTCCTGTGAGTCTTGCATCCATCGGATTCCCGCGACCCTCACCAGGTCATCGGTAACGTCCACCTGGAGGCCTTCCAACGCCAGGTACCATGTAACCCCTTCCAAAAATTTGGCCGTGTTATTTTAAAGTCAATAATTAAATACATAATATAGGTCAATTAGCTTGTTACAACCACGGGGGAAAAAAAATAGAATTGTCTGCAAACGTGGGCGATAGTCATTCTTCCGCCACTCAGAAAATTACATAAATTACACAATGCCATCTATCTATCAAATTTAATATGAATTTCAAATGCCATTGTCATCATTATTTCTACTTTGAGTCTTTAGATGGCGTTGCGAGTATCTGAATTGCTGGTGTTACATTTTACTTCTTGAAAACTTTATATTTATACATATATCTTTCGATATAGTCAACCGATTGCGATGAAACAAAGCCTAAGCAATATTTTAAGTGACACACAATTTTAATGTTTAAAAGTTATCTACATTTTATATTATTAACATTTTGCGTGATACGCACACAACTAAAAACTTCTACAGATATATTGTGTGTAGATATAAAAAAAATGTAAGCATGCAAAAATTTATAAAAAAAAATCTTATTTACGGTGAAAAAATAAAATAAAAATTTCTTATATGAGAGCCATATTATGGGACTCGAACCATCTTTATATTACACGCAAGTCTAGATACGAAACAACTGTGCTACGGTCTCCGACGATTATGTTTTAAAATAGACGTTCTTATATAAACGTTATAATAGACTGGTTGGCTCCTTATCGGTGATAGCGTGATGATTTTCCTTTCAGAAGTTAAATTTGCAGCTAAATAGAATAATGTAACAACATAGTACGTGATTTTACTCGCCGCTTTGATTTTATTATGTGTTTTGATTAGTTTTTACAAAATTTTTAGAAGTTATCGAATAGAAATGTCAATTTTATTTTGAAAAAATGGTAAAAGTTATTTTGTTACAAAAAAAATAAGATAAAATAATGACAAAATTTTTAACTGTAGCTGAGAATCGAACTCGCTGCAAAATGTCGTTCAATATCGACATTTTGGATTATTGCTCACCCCCCATAGCAAATAGCGTGATAATTTATAGCCTATGTCCTTTCTCAAGCTCTATTCTATCTTTGTACCAAATTTCATCAAAATCGGTTCAGCGGTATAAGCGTGAAAGCGTAACAGACAGACAGACAGACAGACAGACAGACAGAGTTACTTTCGCATTTATAATATTAGTATGGATTAATTAATTCATTTACAATTTTCGACTTTACGCAGGCTAAGCTGTTGCCTTAATCCACACACACACACATAACACACACTCACACTAATATTATAAAGGCGAATATTTTTATAGGAAGTCTGGTACCTGTCTTGCGAAGGGCTTACTCAATTAGTGGGTAGTGGAGGTAAGATATGCAGTCGCTCCATATGAAATACTGACATCCAGCTGCTTCTGGTTAGGCTGAAAGCCAACCCCATGGTAGTTTGGGCACGCTATGATCATGGCGGTAAGTCCCTTCTTTGAGCAATGGCTGGAAAGATCACGGCGTGCTCACTACCTTCTGCGAACCAGTAATGCTCGTGAAAGAGGTGGCCGCACGCGTGGGGGATGGACATCCTCTCGTTCCAGCCCTCGGTTTCCTGACCCCGATTTCCAGCCACCATAGGTGAGGGTTTGCGGACGATGAGTAATGGGTAGCTCGCCGTCCGGCCGTCCGGTAACCGTCCAGACCGAGCCCAGTCGTCGACGGCGCGTAGTGTTCCATGCGCGCCTCAAAGATACGTCAGCAAAACCGTAGGGCTCCAGCAGGGTCGAAGCGTAATGGGGCCATGGATTAGCTTCCAAAAAGGATACCAAGGGGTTACTGACTAAAACCCACTCCTATGTTCCTTCTTTGACTTGCGCTCCATGGGTTAATTTTCACTTAACCCATGGCCCCAGTAGGCTTCGACCCTGCTGGGCCCCTATGATTTGCTGACATCTTCTTAAGGTGCGCGTGGAACACTACTTTTTTTTTTTTTTTTATTCTTGATAGTTTCGCGCTTGACCGCTAACTCACCTGATGGAAAGCGACGATGCGGTCGACGATGGAGCGCGCTCACCTAGAAGTAACCTATTCACTCTTGACTTAAAGATTCCCGGGTTGTAGCCATCAGGAAAAACAGATTCCGGCAAGGAATTCCATTCCTTAGCTGTACGCACTATGAATGTGTTCCCAAAACGTTTTGTGCGTATAGGTGGGATGTCCACCATGTACCGGTGGCGCATTGCCGTACGCCTGGTGGTCCGATGATGGAACGGGCTAGGCGGAATTAGGTTATGCAATTCCGACGCACACTCCCCGAAATGCAACCGGTAGAAAACCGACAGGCTAGCAACTCTGCGTTGATGCTCAAGACTTTGAAGCCTCGACTCAACGAGTGCATCATTGCCAATGATCCTCTTGGCTCGCCTCTCAATTGCCTCAAGTGCATCAAGCTGGTATCGGGCACATCCGTCCCAAAGATGAGAGCAGTACTCCATACACGATCGAACTTGCGCTTGATAAAGTTTGAGCAGCTGTTCCGGCGTGAAGTACTGTCTGACCTTCGCGAGGATTCCCAGCTTTTTTGCTACCAGTTGAGCCTTTGCTTCGATGCTCACCGTTCGCAAGCCTACGCCTACGATGGCCGGAAATCAGGATCAGGATTCCGGTGGGGCGTGAAAGCCGTTCCCTCGCGCATGCGGCCGCCTCCTTTGCTATCATTACTGCTTCACAGAAGGAGGCGACCGCCCACCATTCCTCTTCGTTCCGGAAAATTGCCTGTACCAGGGCCCGGCGCGAAAAGTCGTGGCCGCCGATCGCCCCCACGTGGACACGACGGTGCTCTGCCCAAGCGGGGCACACCTCTACCGTATGCTCCACCGTGTCCTCCGGGCGGTCCACACAGTGGTAACACCTGGGCGTTTCTTCCGCACGAATTCGGTGCAGTAACCTCGAGAATTTACCATGTCCGGTGTGGAGGACTATGTTTTGTCTTTCCAGCCACTCCTCAAAGAGGGGACTTACCGCCATAATTATGGCGTGCCCAGCACTAGGTTGCAACAGTCGCTGTCGCAATTCCACCATGAGAACCGCCCCGGCGCGCGGCGTTGCATCTCTACGCGTAAATCGTGCATGCGTACAAGAACCGTTGCCTCGAGATTCCATGGTGAAACCCAACGTAGTTGAGAAGCGGGTAGACCGATTTTTATTACTCTTTCAATTCTTCTTCCTACTTTGGTTTCCATTTTCAGATACCCTAGTTTCTGAAAAGTATGTTCGACAAAATAAAGTACACCATATAACATGTCTAACGTAATAAATGCCGCCAGTACTCTAGTGAACCCCATTCGACCTACGAGTATGCTAATGTTTCGATCAGTGGCGTAGTTAGTACCAAAAAGGAGGCCCCTATATTAAAAACTATCGAAGTTTTATTTGTTTTGTTTTTTACAAGGTACGGCACAGTTGACCCAGTGGTTGAAAGATTGGGTGCTGCGCTACGTGTCGTGGTTTCGATTCCCACACGGAGCAAATATGGTGTTCCGGGTCTGGGTGTTTATGTGAGTTTACATGTTTGTGTATTCCTAGTGTAGGGAAATGTTAAAAAAAAAAGAAAAAAAAAAGAAAGGTAGGCCATACTTGCACCGAGACAGTGCGACGGAGTTGCGATAGGTCAGGGTAGAGTAGGTTCATGTCATCATGTAAAACCGAGACCGATGAGCTTCATTATTGGAGCATTCTTATCTATAGGTTAAGTTTTATTGTTATCTTATATAAAGAATGCTCTCGAACGACCAGAGCGAGCTATAAAAATGGAAAATTCTATCATATTGTTGTTATACATTAACTACGCACCTGTCATCAATATGAGGATTAAAGGTTGTGGAGAACATGTCACGAATTTTTACACACATCGGGACCCCTGTAGCCTGGAGGCCCCGTATCATTGATAGGGCTGTAGCTACGCCCCTGGTTTCGATCACCAGTCAACGACCTAAGGAAGGGGTTAGTCGCTCCAATTGTTTATACATGTAGATAGTCGTAATTTCTTTGTATATAATTATTTTGAATTTCGTTGAAACTACTAATCCATTATCAGTATCGGAAGTAGTTTGTTTTTTTTTTTAAACATTACCCCACACTACTTGTGGGTTTTTTTTTCGTTGGGAATATCATCCAATGACGTCCCCCGCTCTTGGGTGGAGCGCGAGATAGTGTCAGACTTTAACTGACTAAAAACCCACTTCTGTTCCTTCTTTGCCTTCGTTCCAGGGCTCTGGGGTTCTCTTTCGCATCACCCATAGCCCCAGTAGGCTTCGACCCTCGACCTTGAGGCGCGTGTGGAACAGTACGCGCCGTCGACGACTTGGGCTCGGTCCGGACGGTTACCGGACGGTCGGACGGCGAGCTACCCATTGATCGCCGTCCGCAAGCCCGCGCCTACGGTGGCCGGAAATCGGGATCGGAATCCCGGCGGCGGTTGGGGCGTGAGGACCGTTTCCTCACGCGATCGGCCGCCTCCTTTGCTAGCATTAGTGCTTCGCAGAAGGAGGCGACCGCATGCCACTCCTCCTTGCTCCGGACCATGGCCTGTACCAAGGACCGGCGCGAGAGATCGCCGCCGTCGATCGCCCCTACGAGGACACGGCGTTGCTCTGCCCAAGCAGGGCACACCTCTACCGTGTGCTCCACCGTGTCCTCCGGGCGGTCCACACAGTGACACCCGGGCGTTTCTTCCGCACGAATCTGGTGCAGGAACCTCCCGTACTTACCTTATCCGGTAAGGATCTGTATCGTGGGTGCGTTTGCAAACATTCAAACTCACATACATAACTAACTCGCACAAGCATGAGCTATACGCGGAAAGCACTGGACGCCCTTCGAGTTCAATACTAGTATAATAACAGCTTCAGAATACTATGGCGCCTGCCGCGCTTCTGTAGTGCATTTAGCATGTTTGCACAGGCGCGAACTCTCGACTTCCATGCAATGTTGAGAATAAAGACGGCGTGGCATTCTGAGGATGTTATCTGACAAATTTGATGGTCCTATGATGAATCAATTCATGCAGGTGTTGGTTAGGCAGGAGTGATTCATCATATCTGTGGACAATCTTTTTGTTTCATAGTTTTATTTTGGTTTATTTTTATTTTCTTACTAACATAGTTTTAGTTTAGTAGTTTATTTAGGCTCAAAGTCACCCAAAGGGCAATGGAAAGGGCTATGCTCGGAGTTTCCTTGCATGATCGCATCAGAAATGAAGATATCCGCAGGAGAACCAAGGTTACAGACATAGCACGAAGAATCGCCAAACTTGAGTAGCAATAGGCGGGGCACATTGCTCCCAGAACAGATTGTCGATGGGGACGAAAGGTTCTGGAATGGCGACCACGTACCGGAAGACGCAGCATTGGAAGGCCTCCCACAAGGTGGACCAATGACCTGGTGAGGGTCGCGGGAATCCGATGGATGCGAGGCACACAGGACCGGTCATTATGGCGAAATTTGGGGAGGCCTAGGTCCAGCAGTGGACGTCTATAGGCTGAAATGATGATGATGATGATGATGAACATAGTTTTTAAGTCTGTTTGTGACTAACCCTTATACCTAAAGTTGTCTGAGTGAATAAATTATTATTATTATAAATGTTACCGGCCAAACTAGATTTTCGGATAAACTAGTTTCGCCTAGGCCAAGCCAGTTCTCCCTACACGCATTTCTGGTTTGTTATAAAAAAAAAAAATAAGCACGAAGGTTAAGGCGGGAGCTCCGCTTCGCCCGCCTTAGCCTTCTAACCTAACCTGTCCGCGTCAGGGTGCCCTAAAATTCCGACCTCGCGTCGCTCGCTCTTGGACTAAAACTGGCTTGGCCTAGGCGAAACTAGTTTATCCTAAAATCTAGTTTGGCCGGTAACATAAAGACTCAGATCCGAAACAATCATTCGTAGGTCAAACAGATATTTGATACGTGCGAGAATCGAATCCGCTGCATACTGCACTGTGCCAACCGTGTTGTCTTTTATATGTTGATACAATCTCTATTAGAGGGTTTATTGTATCTTAGTGATCTGATATCTTACACTAGCTTCTGCCAGCGGTTTCACCCGCGTGAAAGTAGGTTTCTCCATACAAACTTTGGAACCCTATTTCATCCCCTTAGGGGGTGAATTTTGGGAAATCCTCTTTTAGTGCTCGCCTACGACATAAAAGAAAGCTTTGTGCAAAATTTCACACTTCTAGTCCCAATAGTTTCGGCAGTGCGTTGATATGTCAGTCAGTCAGTTTCTCCTTTTATATACTTACTAGCTGTTGCCCGCGACTTCGTCTGCGTTAAGTTCGTAAAACTGTACAATCATTCTGTGCTTGCAATTCATTCTGAAAGCATCGTGATTATTTATTGTACTTTCACATAAAACGATTAAAGGTAAAAACGCAAATTACCTTCAGGATACATGTTATGTATGTACTCGTCCAGATCCAGATGTATGAACGTCAATGAATAGAAAGAGTATGTAAGGGTCGTAGCAGTTGGCATTTCTGCCTACCCCAAGGGAAAAGGCACTAGTTTATGTATGTTTCTGGTTTATGTTCTGGTAAAACAAAATTGTCACAGTGAGCACGTCACAATCGCGGTGCGGATCGCCCGAAGAATACGATGGAGCTTACGGTGGAAGTCAGTCCCGCTTGGTAGGAGCGCCGGCTCCGCCGTGTCCTCATGAAGGCAATTAGTGGAAAAAATGGCAACCAGTAGCCTCCTTCAGTGAAGCACTACGATCGAAGAAGGTGGCTGAAACTATGAGGGATGATGAGGGAAGTGATGCTCCAGGTGTTGAAAGCCGCAGGGCGATTGCTGTGGAGCCGTCCGGTCATCTGGTCAAAGCAATCCTGAATCGACGGCGCGCAGTAATCTACGCGCGACTCATAGAGATGTCAGCAAATGGATAGGGGCCTCTAGGGCCATATCTGCTAAGGCTGCGAGATTGTCCGAAAGAGTTACCTCCTGTAAAATTTTCGCCTCAATAATGTTTCACTGAAGAGTTTAAGCCGTCAGACAGCTTTGGTAGAGGTAAACGAAGGAGCATTATCGGGACACCGACCTTCAGCTGGATAACGTGCACTGATAGTGCAAAGCCAAAAAGCCAGTGAATCCAAAAATTACCATCATCATCAACTATCTTCCTCCACAACAGTACTTATGAAGAATTTGCGAGAGCATGCTTGAATTGATTGTTGCGGCTTGATCATTTGGGGCGTAAAAATTACTTGTTCATTTACCTAGGATTTTTTGGTGTGTATTTGACTGACGTCCTCGTATATAAGACAAATGTTATTCCATAGTGGGAACTACCCTATGAAGAATCTCCAACTTATGAATGAATTTCGGTGAAATCTTGAACGCGTGTATCCCCATCCAATCGAACTCGCATATTGATGGCCAAACCGAGAGGTCACTGACGCCGATTGCTTCTATGAAGACACGGCGGTTCACCCAAGCAGGATAGACCTCCACCGCATGCTACAAAGGGTCCTCCGGGCGATTCGCAAAATGGTAATATCAGGGTACTTCCAACCGAATCCGAAACAGAAACCGCGTGAAACACCCTCAACAGTCCTGAGCTTGTGTATCCATAAAACAATGAAATTCCGGTAAACAAATGTAGCAGCCGATTAGTGTTATCCCTGGGACTGGCCTCCCTCAGAGGGTTGTTCCAGTGCTGGTCACCACTCACTGCAAGGAGTTAACGTACGGATGTCAACGTAAGGCCGCAAGGAATCTGAGATACATCATACGTTGTCGAACTGTGATTAGGAACGCAAACCTTTCGACCCCGTTTTATATAACAAAACACACATTAGGCCGCAAGGTGCCATCATCCCGGAGGACACAGTGGAGCACACAGAGGTGTGCCCCGCAAGGCAATCGAAATGGCAATCCCGAATAGCAGGCGGTTGCCTCCTTCTGCAAAGCCGTAATGCTAGCGATGGAGGAGGCCGCACGCGTGAGGGAACGAACGTCCGCACGCCGAGCCGAGATTCCGACCCCGACGACCAGCCATGGTAGACGCGGACTTGCGGACATCCAGCAATGGGTCGTCCACAGCTGTCCGGCCGTCCGGTAATTGACCGGTCCGAGCCCCGTCGTCAACAGCGCGTAGTGATCCACGCTCTCCTCAAAGAGATGTCGCAAAGGGCAACTGAAGGACACAGGTGTGGTTTTAGTCAGTAAAAGTTTGACACGCCTTCCCGCTCCAACCAGAGTGGGAAAAGTGGATGACTTCCACCCTTACAAAAAGAAAAATAAAGGTGCCATCATTATCATTTCAGCCGAAAGACGTCCACTGTTAGACATAGGCCTCCCCAAGTGTCACCATAATTACCGGTCCTGTGCGTCTCACATCCATCACCTGGTGAGGGTCGCGAGAATCGCGACCCTCGCCATCTATCAAATATGAAGTTCAACTATCATTGTCATCATTATTGCTACTTTCAGTCTTTAGATGGCGTTGCGAGTATCTGAATTGCGTGTGGTGCCATATTTACAAAATTTTAGTACGTGATTTTACTCGCCGCTTTGATTTTATTATGTGTTTTGATTACTTTTTACAAAATATTTAGAAGATATCGAATAGAAATGTCAATTTTATTTTGAAAAAATGGTAAAAGTTATTTTACTACAAAAAAGAAGATAAAATAATGACAAAATTTTTAACTGTAACTGAGGATCGAACTCGTGGCAAATGTCATTCAACATCGACATTTTGGATTATTGCTCACCCCCCATAGCAAATAGCGTGATAATTTATAGCCTATAAGTTGCCCTGACCTATAAGGATTATGTATGCAAAATTTGAACATGATCGGTTCAGTAGTTTTTGCGCCAACTAATACCATCGCAAAATAATTTTACTGTTTTATTATATGTATAGATGTAGATGACCAAGTTCATAGTTTGGTCTTAGATTTTATTTTTTACCTTGAGTAACACTTAGATTTTATTTTTATTGATAGGCTCGCTCTTGATCTTACATATGGTATGGTATGGTATGGTATGGTATGGTAAGCGATGATGTGGTCGATGACGGGACACGCTTGCTTAGGGGTAACTTACTCTTGATTTAAAAGAAACCCAGAAAGACGAGAGCTGTACGCGCGCGTACAGGGATAGTCGTCGGTTTGTATCACGTTCCATTAAAATGATCTAAAGGGCCTTTGCGAGTTAGCTTCGGCCCTTCGTACACCTTCCAAAGGTCCAGGACCTCAGGGTCCTGAGATATGTAAATGCATAAAAAAAAATAACAACTTTCACCCAACGCGATCTAGTCCCAAACTAAGCAGAGCTTGTGCTATGAGTACTAGACAACTGATAAACTTACTTATCTAAATACATATTATAGATAAATTACACCCAGACACAGAACAAATGATTGTGCTCATCACAAAAACATTTGTCTTGGGTGGCAATCGAATCTACGACCTCCGGCATAGCTATCAAGGCCACTAACCACTAGACAAACAGGCCAGCCAAAAAAGTCTTGTGTCTATTTCCTTTAATCTCCAAGAATAAAAGTCGTACGACAAATCGCAAGTCTCCCCCAAACCTTAGCGTATTAAGTTGCATCTAAGACCGTCGTCTTGTTGCAACGGTTAATATTAAATTAAACTTAGACCCGAACCATTAAGACCCGTCGAACGCATTTGCAGGGTTAACGCGAACCATTTTGGCTGTGGTCATTGTGTGAAACAGTTTTCATTATAACTTACTAAACTAATTAACGTGAGCGTCTTACAGGAGTTTAGGTAATCCATTTTTTTTATTATGAATCTGTTCTCTCTCAATAATTGCATTAAACACAATTATACATTAATGGATCATACAGTATTGGACATGTAACTTTATAAATAAACTGTTGAGTTTCCTAAAATAAATAAGTAAATAATAAATAAATAATAAGCGGCACTTTGCTAATGCTAAATTGTCTGAAATTTCTTTGTAGTAGAACTTGAATGAACAACAAGTATTGAATGAATTCAATAACAAATATAATAATTAAATAATATTTCATTAAATAATTTATAATATTTCCACTGTTGGGATTCAGGCCTCCTCTCTCTAGGAGAGGGAATAGGCCAGAATCCACCACGCGGGCCCAGTGCGGGTTGGTGAATGTCACATGTCTTCGAATTTTTCGTTCTAGGACATGCCAGTTTCCTCACGATGTTTTCCTTCACCGTTTTGAATTTTAATAAAGCACAATATACGTATATTGTACTTTTATTATAAAGTGTACCCTAAAACAACCTTTTTTAACTTCTGTCTAAAGCTATCGCGAATAGAGTATAAGTGCTTATAAAAAATTGGTTTTACCCCTCCCCCCTGAACCAGAACCCAGGGTACGCCCATGGCCAATATACTCAGTAAAAGTAGGTAAGATAAGTACCAAAATTCAATACCAATAAACCAATCTACAAATTACTCAGAAACTAAAAACAGAAAGTTCGAAACACAGACTATTTGTGGCGACTGATTTCATTTTAATTGGTGTCTACCTATTCCGAGCAGCTGTTACCTATGGTGTGTAATTTGAACACCATTAGTATCATGATGGCTTTATTACTCACTATGTTTTATTTATTAATAGCGTCACAAGTACCGGTTATTTTGATGTACGATTCAATTCATTAGTCGTGTATATTGGACTTTTTTGATTAAAAAAGGGCGGAGGTTTTTTTTTGGATCGTGATAGATTACGGAGAACATGGCGAGACGATTTAGATTTCTTACTTATGAATTGGTAAGAAGTGGCTCAGAGCCGGGAAAATGGAAGGAATGAAGGGAGGCTTTTGTGCAGCAGTGGGATAATACAAGCTCGATATAATAAGAATCTATATATATAAAAGAAAGTCGTGTTAGTTACACTATTTATAACTCAAGAACGGCTGAACCGATTTGGCTGAAAGTTGGTGGGGAGGTAGCTTAGAACCAGGAGAAACACATAGGATACTTTTTTTTTTTGAGTAGGTTAGAGTAGGGTAGAGTAGGGTAGAGTAGGGTAGAGTAGGATAGAGTAGGATAGAGTTGGGTAGAGTAGGGTAGGCGGTACGAAGTTCGCCGGGTCAGCTAGTAATAAATATTTCTTAAATGTTTTCCAAACATATTATAAAATCCTTACATTATTATTATAAAACAAAGTCCCCCATCGCGTCTGTCTGTATGTTCGCGATAAACTCAAAGATTACTGAATAGATTTCAATGGACTGCTTGCTTTTCAGTTACATTTAAACCTTCCTCATCAATCACTGTGATGAGGAAACTTTAAATAAAACTGAAAAGCTTAGAATTTCAAATGTGGTTGTTATTACTTAGCCACTTAGAACTTGATATTGGACATATGCATCCTATTACTTCTTTTTTTTATTCTTGATAGGTTCGCGCTTGACCGCTATCTCACCTGATGTAAAGTGACGATGCGGTCAACGATGGAGTTATTACAATATAATACCATACCTATTAATATTGTGGTACGGAAATATTGTAGAATCAATCATTTTTTTAAAAGAGTAACCATTAGTTTCTTGCCGGTTCTTCTCCATTAGAAACGACCAATTGGAACCGTGCTAAATGGGCATAAATGGGTACTCATAAAACGTTAAAAGCTAGTTCTAATGTTTTATGAGTGCATTTAGGCCTATGTAAAATAAAATAATTTTTTGTTGAGTTTTTTTTTCTAACTCAGCACAAAAATAAAACACACAATTACTCTTCATCTGCAAGAATATAAAACGTGTATAGGTGTTTTATTATTCCACCATCATTCTCTCAACATGGCAATGCACTTTTCAGATAAAATTGAGACGCTATGGCCAATAAAAACTGTCGAATCGATTGAGCCGTCAATACGTAATGCTATTGTTTATTGTTTTCAGAAACGTAAAGTATACGACCTTAAAAATAGGTTCGGTTAGGGGGTGATAGACGATCGAGCTAAACGCTGCGACTCCAACAGTAGAAAGAACAGCGCTATACTGCGTGCCGCTCAGCTGAGCACGCCTTTATACATTTCCCGCCTGCATTACATCACAGGTGGATCCAGCCACCGTAGGTGCTGGCTTGCGGACGGTGAGCAATGAGTAGCTCGCCGTCCGATCGTCCGGTAACCGTCCGGACCGAGTCCAAGTTGTTGACGGCGCGTAGTGTTCTACGCGCGCCGCAAGGAGATGTCAGCAAACCCGTAGGAGCCCAGCAGGGTCGAAGCCTACTGGGGCCAAGGGTGATGCGGTAACGATGATGATGAGGTAGTCCCTAATAAGTATCTATATTTTTTACTTCGTCTTGAACTAAAACAACGTTAAAAAATACCCATTAAAATCATTGTAATTGATTACTGACTATATTATTATAGTCAGTAATCAATTATGCTGAAAACAATTATTAAGCTACTTTTCGAAAATAAATAAAAACAACAAAACCCTTTTTTCCTCTTTTTTTTCATTTATTTATCATTAATACAAAAGAATTCAGGATTACCTAATTTAAATAGCAACCAAAAACCACTAAGGTTTAAACTTGTGCTATCATGAATCTGTCTCAATATCGAAACTATACAAAATGAGTTTTATATAATGTGTACGTTATTGTCGATAACAATTTATAGAATCTTTAGGTCTTTAAATAAGTAAAATTGCTTAAGTTTGCATCTTGACTCCTGGAACAGATTTTGAAACGCTTCGGTTTACTATAGTATTGGCCTGTGGAACAAAATTCACTATGTGTTAATTCTGGGCAACATTTGGTCCAACTTCCATACAAAGATTGGCAATGTCCAAGCATACAAGATTGAGATGCAAGTTGTTCTGAAAAATTTATTCTCGCATCATTCTAAGATCCGTCTGAAGACCACTTTACACTGCGGTGTTTCAGAATTGTCTCCCATTTATGAAAGGTCTCAAACTGTCATTGAATTTACAGCTGCATCAAATAGGATACCTATTTTTGATAGTTTCAGAGGAATGCATCTCGAATTATTTATTTATTTTCAGAAGATCGTCTACCCACCGTTAGAATAAAATAAAAGTCTAAAATCCCAGTCCAATTTTCAACTAGGTATATTTGACTGGGCCACTATATCTATATCTTTGACTGTCAAAGATGTACAAATGACAGCCGAGATGAACAGCTAAACGTTATTCTACGAGGCTTGGATGAATCTCGATAAGTTAAGATGGTCACCCATCCACACAAAAACCTCGGCAAGCGTTGCTTAACTTTGGAGATCGACACTTCGCACCAATATTACAAAATAATCTATTTATATCTATGTATCAATTAGTATAAAAGGAGAAACACCAATATTATAACGTGATAAAGTATGTAAGAAGTAATATCTGGAATTACTGAACCGATTTTGAAAACCTTTTACCGGTATAAAGCTACATTATTCCTGAGTGATATAGGCTAAGTAAAAATGTTTGACGCCTAGTCAAGAGAATACGGGTCATTTAGCATAGCATAGCATAATCAACCTAATGACATTTCTACTACTGGAAGTCAGGCCTCCTCTTTAGGAGGGGGAATGGACCATAATCCATAACGCGGGCCCTGTGCGGATTGGTAGATGTTACATGTTTTCGAATTTTCCGGTTTCCTCATGATGTTTTCCTTCACCGTATATATAAAAGCAAAATACCACTCACTAATTAATCACAAAATCTCAGAAACTATAACACCTACAAACTTAAAATTTGGCAGGTAGGTTCCTTATAGGGTGTAAACATTCGCTAAGAACTGATTTTACGAAACTCCACCCCTAAGGGGGTAAAACGGGGGTTGGAAGTTTGTATGGAGAAATCGACTTTTACGCGGGCGAAGCCGCTGGCAGAAGGTAGATATGAAATAAATTACTTGACCAGTTAAACTTTAAAATACCAACTCGATCTGTGCACTCCATAATTATTTAGTATTCCCGCTAGTAACAATAATGTTTCTGAGAATAACCCGTTATCTAGAATGTGCAATCATCATCATCATCATCATTTCAGCCGAAAGGCGTCCACTGTTGGACATAGGCCTCCCCCAAGCGTCGCCACAACGACCGATCCTGTGCTTCTCGCATCCACCGCACTCCCGTGACTCTCACCAGCGGGGCTATTGCGTAACTCTGTTGACAGTTCAAGTGATGATCACTTGTTGATAATGTGTATCATTAAACTGTCAAACAGCTAGTTTCGTATTGCCTATCTTCAGTGACCAACTGCAGTGACGTCATTAGCCACTGGTGCCTTTGATAGCCACCGTAACACGTTTTGACAGATGTTATTGTATCGATAATTTTAAAATTGCGATTGTGTAAGCTTTTGAAGCTGTATAATAGTCGATAAAATTTTAGAGTAGTCACAATAGGCACCGTAAATTTTTATAATTCACCACATTTCCACCGTACTTTGTTAGTCACTTGTGTGATACGTAATACCAATTTTATGAAATTGTCAGTTGACAACTAAGTTTAGTGTGCAACGAATGCTAGTTGTCAACTGTTATTGAAAAAGTTAGCCAATAGCCCCCCAGGTCGTCGGTCCACCTTGTGGGAGGCCTTCCAACGCTGCGTTTTTCGGTGCGCGGTCGCCACTCTAGAACCTTTCGGCCCCAACGATCATCCGTTCTACGAGCAATGTGCCCTGACCACTGCCACTTTAGTTTGGCGATTCTTCGGGCTATGTCGGCGACCTTGGTTCTCCTGCGGATATCTTCATTCTTTATGCGATCACGCAAGGAAACTCCGAATGTGCAATGAATATCTATAATATAATATGCCCTAGACTTGTTTTTGAACAGTTTTAACGAATTTGGAAATTGTTTATATAAAATTTAATTACATTAGTGTACTTTATTAACTTCTCCATGATTCTTCTTCACCTTTACTGTGTCTTTTCTGTTTCTAAAGCATATTAAACTTTGAGTGCTGTGTACAGCAATAATTGGACTTCAGATTTATGTACTGTATGTTATTTTTAACTGTGCTGATTGTCTTAATCTGTAGTCTGTCACTGTACATATAAAAAAAAAAAAATACTTAAAGTATTTTTTTTGTTTTATTTTGTTTGTTTGCCTGGCTGGGTTTGAACTTGCGTCCTATAACTTTTCAAATTAAAATTCAAAATGTTTTTATTTCACTTAAGCCTATGTGCCCATGTGGGCACTTATAAAACGTCAGAAGCTAATGCAACTCGTAAGTTGGGACAGTTATCACTGGGCCACTGCTGCTGAACACAGGACGGGCCAACTAGTTACGAATATAATAACGAAATAGCTAGCTAGAATTTTGGCTACAGAGAAAATTTTACATTAACTCATAAGGGTACAATATTTGCTATGGAGTATCAATTAAATAAAAACACTAAGTAAATTTATTCCAGCATCTAAACGCCAAAATTAAAAAAAAAACAGCCACCTTAATTATTCAAATCGGCATAACCAACCCTGCAATGCTTATGCAAATTAGAAACGGCGAAACAAAAATGAGAGACAATATTTATACCTCTCACGTGTCATTGAACACAAAAAACGGTACCACAAATGTATGCAAATTCTGTGCGTTTTAGCAAATACTGTATATTTGCATAAACGCTCAATATTAGATGGTTCATACGCATATTAATAACGATTATGAACGCCATTTTAAAAATGTCGGGGCGCAAATGACCGGTCATTTTATCTGCCATCATTTGAAGGGTTGACGATTTTTCACGTTTCCAATAAATATGACGGGAACTGTTGAGTAAAATTATTCATAGGTGCATAAATTAATATTGTCTGGTCATTAAAAGTAATGAAAAACGTACACGTATTCGCACCCACATGGAAATTAATCTTAATGTTCTTTGAATAATTATTCAGTCGGTAATTGCAATCTATCAAAATAGTAATTGGTGGTTGTTGTTGTTGTATTTATCATAATATGTATGTATTTAAAAGTATTTAAGTATGTTTATCAGTTGTCTAGTACTCATAACACAAGCTCTGCTTAGCTTGGGACTAGGCGGCGTTGTGTGATAGTTGTGTGAATATTATTATTATTATTATAGTTTTCTGTGAGACTGACACAGCCATAGTATTTAGAATTTATAATATGAGGTAAAGGTAACAATGAATTTAGTAACAACATCTTAGGAGGGTCTCGTTAGGCGGCTGGATCAGGCGCTTGATTCAAAAAGCGGTACTCCTGGATAAGGGTCACATTGTGAGGAAGTTCCTGTCTTTGGAGCCCTGATCACCAGAAGCTTGGTGTCTGTACATACCATATTTTTAAATGTTTTAATGTTTTGAAACGTTAGTATTTAAAAACAAATTAGTTAAATCCATCTTGTCTAAAAGACTGTAATAATGACGAAAACGAAAAAAAGCGAACCAAAAAATGGATAACATTTGAAAATATTTTCATTACTTATTATTTTACTATTATTTTTTATTTCCATCAAATTTTCAAATACTTACGTAATATAGAGATCTAAAGAGCATAAATATTTGTTCCAAGAAATAGTACATTGTTACCTTAAGGGTGAAAGTAAATGAATCTTTAGCCTAAGATAAACACTGTGCTTTTCATTACGAATACAAGGAAAATAAAATAAACTTGTAAATCAGGCGTTAAATGCACATCTGAATCTAATAAACTTACAAATTTTAATATCTGTTGTACGGAAATGTAAAAAAAAACTTTACAACTTGTAAGAACAAATGAAGATCGGATTGCCGGATTGCCACTTTCCTGCCCATTTTGTTTTATTTTTCTGTGACCGGCCAGCTATTCAGTCTTTATTTTACATTTTCATTATTGAAAAAATAGAAAATATTTTTCCATAATACTTATTTAAAAAATAATAAAGAAATAGTTTAAAAAAATAAGCCACTTAAAAAAAAATATTACTTCCAGCTGTAATTGACTGGCTGTGTAGAAAGTTGGGACATGATTAAATAGGAACATCGACTTATATTCTAGCGAGTACATATATATCGATGAAATAGGAATGTGAAGATAGAACTGGTTATTTTAAAAATAATTTGACAGCTGTCAGTTGGAAGCGATTCTCCTTAGGGATGAAAAGTATTACTTTCAACCCACTCCTCAGGCTTCAGACCTACTTCCAGAGTATGAGTAATGAAAAAATCTTTTTCATAATTATCAATTACAATTCAAACCATTACAGTTGACTACAATTATATTAACGGTAATTTAAACCTTGTTGTAAGTAACAAAGCTACCTTTTTCAATTATTTTCCGCAGGTAATCTGAAAAGCTTGACAATCAAAACAAAACGGATCTAATCTCCCCGTGACACACAATATCGTAAACAATTAAGCGGAGTGCAGCTACTAACATTATTGTTAAGCCTATTAGTGATACAGACATCTTTTGTCTTCTCTGGTTGTGGTACAAGTTAAAAGCTACTGAAAATATAAGGGATTTTCATACAGAGATATACGAGGGTTAAGTTAAAGACAAACTAAGCCCACGTATGCCACGTATGCTACGCATTACTACATCTAAGGCTTGATTTCTTTCTACGCTGACATCGGTCGCTGACGTCGGTAGAGCGTACGAATAAACACAATGCCCTATGGGCCACCGTTTATTGCTACTTTTCTTTGTCATACGCGACCGATGGTACGCTCGACCGATGTCAGCGTAGAAGGAAATCAAGCCTAAACTTTTGAATTAGCCTGAAAACAGATAACTTACGTGGGAAGCGTGTGACAGCGCTGCGTATGCCATGTAGGTTTCTAAGTCAAATTTTTTCAAGCAAATTCAAGACTTAAGATACCATAATGCGTAGCATACGTGGCATACGTGGACTCAGTTTGTCTTTAGCGTTAGATGGATGTGATGTTGGATTTTTGTCAATAAAACTGTTTTTTTTTTATTGAGGTTGGAAATCATGCCACTTCTCACGCTTCTAAAGCGGAGCGCGAGGGCGTGTCAGACTTTTACTGACTAAAACCACACCTATGTACCTTCTGTTGCCTTGCGTTCTAGAACCACGGGTTTCCCTTTCAGAAGTCGACCCATGGCACCAGTAGGCTTTGACCCTGCTGGGCGATGGCGATATCGATGGCGCGCGTGGAACATTACGTGCCGTCGACATCTCGGGCTCGGTCCGGACGGTTACCGGACGGTTACCGGACGGCCGGATGGCGAGCTACCCACAACTCGTCGTCCGCAAGCCCACGCCTACGGTACCAGTCGGGATCGGTGTCACGGCGGCTGGGGCGTGAGGGTCAATAAAAGTCTGACACGCCCTCTGGTTCGACTAGTCGGGAGAAGTTCTTCGTTCATCACTTGGCCCACCCGCCATCTTACAAACATTGACGACTATTTATCAACGTCTCGTCTGCCGGCGACCATCCGATTACAGCGTGACATTCTCATTCCAGCCCCCTCTTGTTTCTTCAGATTTCCTTATAATTCGCCTTTTGATTCCTTCTCTTTATTAATCTTCAATGTCATTAATTAACATCAATTCGGATTATTTATGGGCGTGTTGAGAAAATGTTTTTATTAATTACGTCTTGAGTTTTTGAGATTGGCGTGTCAAGACTAGGTTTGTCTTGGGTAATTAATTTTGGAGATGGAAAAGCCATGCCGATGGCTGTTTCGTTTTAAATGATATTTTTTAACATAATTTCTTTACAGTTTTAGAGGTATGTGGAACATAGAGTAAAGTCCCGCAAACCTCCGTTGAAAAGGGAGGATCCTCCGGCCAGACGGGATGTTATGTCTGGTGGGCAGATGCCCGATATATGATTTCGGGCTGTTCTATATGTTCTAATCGCGCGGAGAACTTTGTTTGCTCGATGCAGGATTAGTTCTTATGTGACGCCATAGATGTCGCTACACAGTCTTAATTTTAGGGATCTGATGTGATGGGCAGCGGGATTATTCGAAAGAGTTAACGTGTGGTTCCTGTCCTCGTAGAGGCAATAGGCGGCGGTGAGTTGACTTCTTGCGCCGAGCCTTGGTTCATGCCTTGAGCCATGGCACCGGAGCAAGAGGATGCGGTCGCCTCCTGAGAAGCAGTATTACTAGCGAAGGGGATTGCCGCATACGAGAGAGAATGGAAATCCTCATGCTGCAGGCGACGTCCCGGGCGCCGGGAGTCGCAGGGCGATCCCCGGCCACGTAGGCGCAGGTTTGCGGACGACGAGCAATGAGTAGCTCGCCGTCAGGCCGTTCGATAACTGTCCGGGCCGAGCCCGAGTCGTCCACGGTGCGTGGTGTACCACGCGCGCCTCAAAGAGATGTCAGCAAAACTGTAGGGGCCTGGCAGGGCCGATGCCCTCCAATGTGGATGTGATGTGATGTGGTCCTAGAAATCAAAGGGTAACTAACTACTAAATCTGACACGCTCTCCTGATTCACCACAATAATAATTTAGCGGTTCGTAAAAATCTTTGAGACTCGATTCGGAAATTGAACATAAATGGCCGTATCTTTTTTTTTTGGTAACCTGCAAGTTTTAATTTCAACTCGATACCTGCACGTGTTCCCGAGATAAAGGCTCTTGACAGTCAGACAAACAGACACAGACAGACAGACAGACAGACAGACGGACAACAAAGTGATCCTATAAGGGTTCCATTTTTTCCTTTTGAGGTACGGAACCCTAAAAATATGAATATGCACTTATAATACTAGCAGATCGACTCAAATATGCATCAATGTGTCTTAGTTTTGCAAGATGCGCACGTTACCGACTGTGGCATTTTTTCCTGGTTTACCCTAACCAAATACTGAAAATACAAAACGATAGGTATTAAGCAGGTATATGCGACCCGCTAACAAGGTGCTACATTTTTAACAGTCCCCCACCCACTCTTAACCCTTCCGTGTTCACGGCTCAGCATTACGCTACTGACCTATAAAGGGTCTAAGGGACCCCAAACACTTGACAGTTTTTTTTTCAATTATTCAAAGTACTCTTGCAGCGTGTCTTGGGGAGAAATGGGGTGGCAAACTAAGTGTTGTAGTGGTAGATAGTGGTGTGGGGCTAAATATGGACAGTATGTAGAATTTATGCATCTGTTACTGGCATAATGCATACCCTGATACACCCTAATTAGAAAATTAATTTACTGTCATAATTTAAGTAGGTACTGATATACTTAAATGCATTTAGATTTATTATGTTTTACTTTTTCAGAAATTATATCGACGCGCTACATTCGCGGTATTGGTATCTACGCACGCACACACAAAAACGCTGGTGATGCAATCAAGGTTTTTTAGGACTTTATCAAAAAAGGTATTTTTTTAACCCAAAAATAATCAAGTATTATTTTAGGATAAAAAAACTGGGCAAGTCCGAGTCGGACTCGCGCACTGAGGTTTCCGTACAAACTTGAAAGGTTTTTTTTTTTTTTTTTTTCGGTGGGAAAATCATCTTATGACATCCCCCGCCCTTGGGCGGGGCGGGAGATAGTGTCAGACTTTTACTGACTAAAAACCCACTCCTGTGCCTTCGTTGCCTTTCGTACCAGGGCCGAGTCTTCCTTTCAGAATCAGACCCTTGGCCCCAGTAGGCTTCGACCCTGCTAGGCCCCTACAGTTGCTGACATCTCCTTGAGGCGCGCGTGGAAACAAACTTGAAAGGTAAATTGCGGTTTACGATATAAGACGTATTAAAATAAAACTACTTACTAGATCTCGTTCAAACCAGTTTTCGCTAGAAGTTTGCATGGTAATGGTACATCATATATTTTTTTTTTAGTTTTATTATTATTATTCTCTTATTTTAGAAGTTGCATGACCCCCCCCCCACACAACTTCTAAAATACGGACACACATTTTACCACTTTGGAAGTGTCTCCCGCGAAAACTATTCAGTTTAGAAAAAAATGATACTAAAACCATTATATCATTTTTGAAGACCTATCCAGAGATACCCCCACACTTATGGGTTCGATGAAAAAAAAATGTTGAGTTTCAATTCTTAGTATGATAAAAACAATAAATTTTGAGGGGGAACCCTCAAAATTTATTGTTTTTTTTTCTATTTTTGTGTGAAAATCTTAATGCGGTTCACAGAATACATCTACTTACCAAGTTTCAACAGTATAGTTCTTATATTTTCTTATGGTTTCTGAAAAAAGTGGCTGTGACATACGGACGGATAGACAGACAGACATGACGAATCTATAAGAGTTCCGTTTTTTGCCATTTGGCTACGGAACCCTAAAAATACGCATTTTAAAAATCGCTGAACTCGTATTTTTTGCCGATTATGAACATACTAATTTCAGAATGTGCGATTATTATGTTACAATTTTTGATTCTAAGATTAAGAAACCGGCGCGGTTTCCTCACGATGTTTTCCTTCACCATTTTGTTAGCAGTGAACAGGGGCTCAAGTCTGCTATTTTTCTATATTCGTCATTCCAACACGATTCCATTGTCATTTTGCTAAAAGTTCGTAATCTGCTAATTCATAATGATCGATCACTGATCGCTCAATGGTCTCGTAATAAAGTTGTTGGAGAATGACAATATCGAGTTGTTTCTTAACAAATTAAAAGCAATGACTGCACAATGACGTTCTAATGGAAGGTCACTGATCAAAGGAACTGTCAAAATTTTAGCAGGTTACCGCATACGTCAGATTTTCATGTGTCATTATGTACGAAATTACCATTTTATGCCATTTTATTAAATGGAGTGTCAGTGGTTGACCATTGGAAAGTCATAATGACGCCATTGTATTAGTAGATTACCAAACTTGTCAAAATCAACAATTATGAAATCAATTATAGACCATTCTGACACTATTTTATTAGCAGACTTGAGGCCCAGTGCTGATGAAATAAATTACAGAAAGTAATACTCCTGGATTGGTTCGAAACCACAACGTAAAACTTGTTAGTTGGGGCAATTACCACCACACCTATAGGAATACTTCTGTAGAACTAATTAACATTACAGCGTGTATCAAGAGCTTAAGTCATAACACCCACTCCAGATCTTTCAAAGTGCTATTCTGTTCTATCGCTGCAGGTTCTATTCCACATAAAATTATATTGCACAGTGTGCGTCTTGGATCTTAGTCCTTTGTTATAGGTGACCTTGCTTGAATGTCAAGGATTGTGCTAGGGTTCGTACTGCACCGGTAAATTTTTATTGGGGACAAATTTAGTAGGATTCATTACCTGATTAGAAAAAATATGGACCTACATCTCTACGAGATTGTTCGGACGAGCTATTGCGGCCCTAAAAGTTAGACGGGAGAAGCAGACTTCTCTTGCTTCTCGACGGTCATTTGATGATTTTCCAGTGAAAACAAAAAAGGACCTACATCTGTTTGTCTTCTACATATGTGTGTTGCTCGTGATTGAAACAATCTGAATTAACTTTTTTTTAACCTATGTTTTGTAGTCTTAAGAAGGTTCTTCTTAGCTTAATGTATTTAAAAATTCACCCACCCCTACGTTGTTAACATCTCTACGGTCCGGACTAAGCGTTTCGCCACGTTGTTTATATCACGTACATTGAAGGATTGGAACAGTTTGCCTGCAGCGGTCTTCCTGTCCGTTTATAATTTAGGTGTCTTCAAGGCTAGAGTGAATAGGTTCTTAATAAACTAGTGCAATTCAACATCAACGATTGCATCACTGCTTACCATCGGGTGGGATCGCAGTCAAGTAATATGTTAGTTATAAGTTTGCGCCTTTTCCGGCAAATAAAATGTTTTTTTTCTTTCTTTTCTTTCAAGCATTAGTTTATATCATTAAAAAAAATATTCTCGTCTTTGGAGATTTTATTCTCAATTTTTTTCCCAAATAGGTAACAGTCCATTTAGAAACCCAGCTTCCTCGTTTCAATGTGAATGCCAAGGTCAAGGTCAATCTCTACAAGATCCAGATATTCATACTGAAACATCTGAAGGTCGTCCTTTGTTAGATAGTATTGAAACAAGTCTGAAAGGAAATGGAAAATGTATTGAACATTATCTTAAAGTTATTACAATGTTGGTACTTGTGAATGTCAAGGTTAGAGAGTGCATTTGTTGTTCACGTATCACTTGCTTGTGATGTTATGTTTGCGTGGGAGTTTATTCGTTGTGGGTTTTGTAAGAGATCTATTACTTCTGTACTAATACTAGCCGATTCGGCAAACGTAGTTCAAAGAAAAAAACTAGGCAAGTGCAAGTCGGACTTGCGCCCTGAAGGTCCCGTACAAACTTACCTATGTAAACAGTTCAATTCCCGAATGGAGTCTCGAAGATTTTTTTGAATAGCAAATTTTTTTTTTGTCGTGGCGCAACAACAAATTTACAGTTTTCAGATTTATTCCTATACCTGTGCTATAAGACCTTGCTTTATGCAAAATTTCAGGATTATGGGTCAGCAGGAAGTACCCTATGAATTTTGATTTCCTCGAGAGTGTCGAAATATACGTTTTTTGAGACAAAATGGCCATATCTTTTTTTTTCGTTAACAAGTTTGATTTTTCACAGCTTCAAGGGACCGCAGATCTCAGAATATGGTTTAAATTTCAGTTCGATACCTCCACGTGTTCCCGAGATAAAGGGACTTGACAGACAGAAAGACAGACGGACGGACAACAAAGTGATCCTATAAGAGTTCGGTTTTTTCCTTTTGAGGTACGGAATCCTAAAAATAAGGGGTGGAGGTAGGAGAGTAAAGAATAGCCTACGACCTATTCCCAGATCTACTAAATATACAAAAAAAAAATCGATCAGCCATTTTGGATTAGTTCGATAACAAACACTGTGACACGAAATTTTTATATTTTAGATTATATAGCTTTTTTTTTATTATAGGTGGGAAAATCATCTTATGACAAATCCCGCTCTTTGGCGGAGCGGGAGATAGTGTCAGACTTTTACTGACTAAAAACCCACTCCTGTTCCTTCGTTGCCTTCGTCCCAGGGCCACGGTTTCGTTTTCACACTACCCATGGCCCCAGTAGGCTTCGACCCTGCTGGGCCCCTACGATTTGCTGACATCTCCCTGAGGCGCGCGCGGAGATTATATAGCTGGAACGATCTCAGGAACTATTGGTGAGAATTAAATATTTTTTTTAGTGTGTATAGATAGCCCATCTACCTGTGTCTATGACACGCGGGAGCAAAGCAGTAACCAAAGACGCGGTCGATATCGCGGGGGATAGTTACCGAGTACATATATAAAATTATTGGTATACATAATATTATCCTGCTTACGTATTTATTTAGTTCATTAAAATGTTGGTAATTACATAGTAATGTGTGTTTAGAATATTGTATAATATATCTATAGTTCAAAGGGTAATCCTTTGTAAAAATATCACTTTTAGTTAAAAGGCATTGGTGATAACAGTGACGTAAAGTGTTTTCTTTCTAATGTGTTAAACAGATTATGAATTGTTGAATTTTTAATTATAATGTTTAATTTTCTCAGTGCTATTTATGTTTGGATAATCAGCAAGCCGTTTACCGTACGTTTATTGTATTTATCTGTGCAAAATAAAACAGTCAATTAACAAACAAATTACTTCCATCAGACGGGACAAAACCTTAACCAAAAAAATGTAAAGACCGCTTGGCGGAAAACATTTCCAAATGACAAAAATTAAAGTCAGCCGCCCACAAAAGAATTGCGTTTAAAAAAAGAACGAAATAAAAACATGGCCGGCATTGTCATGTGACACATTACTTCACATTTTTCCCGCCAACCCGTTGGTACATTTGTGGAATTAGTGCGAGACCCTCGAACAAATGGAATGCGTCCGGCCCACAACGCTGCAGACGGCCTAATGTCCGTCCATCAGGCCTCTAAATGGCACACGTCATTTACCAATTACATCCCCCAATCATTCGTCTACATTGGTTTGTTTATCATCCACTGCCGACTCTCTTCGACCCTCTTTAAATCCATCCTTTACTAATGCAGCAATGTATGATGAAGTTAACATTGTACTAAAATATTGAAGATTTCGTAGTACAGGAGTGTGTCCAGAAATTATGGCTCGAATCCATCTCAGGCCTCAATGACGTCATTCGGCATCGCAATGACAGGGTGGCGAAAGGCATGCAATAGGATTTGTCTATACAGGGTGTGTGTGGCGGTGTTTTGATGAAATTGCAGTGCACCCTGTGTAATGTGGAGTTATTTGACTATTGATTAGGCAATGTCTGCATGTGGGGTGCGCATTATTGCAGTCTGAGTACTTTCTGTCATTTGTTGGAGGTAATTTGTTTAGTTAGACCTGTATGAAATGGAAATGAAAGCGGTTGACCGAATGACAACAATCAATAAATTACTCGTATGTACAAAAGTTGACATGAACTGGCACAAATGAAGAAACATTGAGGGGATACCTTTGCCCAGCACGGGCTTGATTCAGAAAGTGGTTCTTCTGGACACGGTTCGTATTTTTCTTTGTCAAATTTCAGGATTTTAGGTCAACGGGAAGTACCCTATAGGTTTTGATTTTCTAACGAGTGTCAAAATATGAAATATGATATAAAATTCGAAGACATGTGACATTCACCAATCCGCACTGGGCCCGCGTGGTGGATTACGGCCCATTCCCTCTCCTAGAGAGGAGGCCTGAGTCCCAGCAGTGGGAACATTAAAAGGCTGATTATGGTCAAAATATGCGTCTAGACAGAGCATAGATAGCCCTTATCTTTAGATAGCGTTGACTTAAAAGTTTGATTTTTCACTGCTCCAAGGGATTGTAGACCTGAGTGTTTGATATTAGTACCTCTACGCGTTTCTGAGAAACCGGGTCTTGATAGACGGACAACAAAGTGACCCTCTAAGAGTTCTATTTTTGCCAACTGAGTTATAGAACCCTGAAAAGAAGATTTTGTTGATTTTTACCTTAGGCTTTTCAAAATTCGGTTTAGCAGTTACCAAGAGGTTTACAAAACAAGTTAACACATGCATTACCTAATGATTTCCGGACATTACACCAGCCTACAAGACTCGCAGCATACCACACAGCATTTACCCCTAATACCCCATAATCCGTGCACACATCTGCGATGACCTAGTTATTCCCCATTTTTCTGTAATTACTCTCCGCTCTTTGTCGACATCCCCTTTAGGGTTCGTGGTGTTTGACTCGACTACTGTGACTGAGGTGTTGGGACATCATGGTGGTGTCAAAAAATAGTATATTTTGATACAAGTGGAGAAACTTTGTCATTCTGACCCAGACGGAATTCGCCCGAGCCGTAAGCGAGAGTGTTACGGAGCCGAGTGCTGCAGTGACAAATTTTCACGTGTATCAAACGATGTTTTCAATATACTTAGGAAAATATAAATAAATGGAGGTTGAAAGCGACGCGTGGGGGTCGCACAGCGCCCAGCCTGATACTATAAATACAATAAACTTTGACGGGGTTGAGCTCGCGCACTTTTTCGCACTTGTGTGGAAAACAGTGAATTGCGTGCCTAAAAGCGACAGGAATAAGAGCGGATTTTCGAGTAAGTGTATTGAAAAGCCTTTTATTTTTTTTTAAGTATCGTAGCTTATGTTGAAGCCTTTACCTTATAGGCTCGCATGGTCTTTTGTCGTTAGATTCGTCTTAGTTGTGAGATTGACAATGCATACATCAAAAATAAAAAATAAAAAAATTGCCGGATTTTCGGCACCAAAGAATGTGTTTTCAATTTTTTTTTATTTTTTTTTTTGCGGTTTTTTTTAATGTTTCTTGGTTGGGTCGCGTTTGACCACTATCTCACCTGATGGTAAGCGATGATGTGGCCGACGATGGAGCACGCTTGCCTAGAAGCAACCTCTTTGACTTAAAGACCCCTAGGTGTGTATTCTATCAGGGAACACAGTTTACCTAAGTCCGCACTCCCAGCATCATCAAATACAAAATATTACTCAAGTCTCTATAGATCATCGTCGTCACCTTCATAATATAGTATGTACTACATACCTGGTACCCTACTCTTTGAAATTATAATGCTGGGGGAGCAAGCAGTATGAAAATCATCACGCTTTTATCAAGGGAAGTGGTGGAGCAGAGGTAGGTATGGGTATGTGGAGAAGGGAAGAAGATTGATGGTACCTACTGTACTGTTGCTCAAGTCTTGATGGCATGTAAGATAAAATGTGGAGATTTATTTATATAGTGTTTTTGGCTTGGATTTTAAATCCTTTGAGTCATGTCGTGTAAATACAATTACTTTGTTTACACAATTTAGGAATCTTTAAGTCAAGAGTGAATAGGTTGCTTCTAGGCAAGCGTGCTCCATCGTTGGCCACATCATCGCTTACCATCAGATGAGATAGTGGTAAAACGCGAGCCTACCCATAATAAAAAAAACACCATTAGAATGCAGATGTTACACATTCTATCGTTTTTGTACAGCAAAAGTTTCGAGTCCGCCTTCATGGCAAACTTCGCTGAGGTAGTCAAATATTGTTCAGTTGTGTAAATACTTGAATACAAAACACTACACAAATTTTACATTACAATTTCTACTGGGAATCAATTTGTGAATAATTAAAACGCCCACTGAACTTCAGTTGATTCTTTTAATGTGCTAAAAAGTACATTAAAAGTTTTATTCTGACACCTAAGAACCCTTTATAATAAAAGGATCGTCATAAACGCCAAGAGCAAGAAACTATAAAACCAGTCAAGTACCAATTTTATTTCTAGAAAATGCAAAATCAGACATGGTTTAATGATGAAAAAACTGATAAAAATAATAATTCAAAGTTCATATATTTTCCACCACTTTTCACCACCAAAGCATAAAAAAATAATTGACCCCTTTGACCACTGTATACAACGTTACTTTTTGTTCTATTCACTGCTCTGAAACCCCGCTGGCGTTTGAAAAGCCACAGAAAGATCCATCAGCACAAAATAACAGGAAGCCTAATTCAATAAACACTCAATCATATGCTTACAATGATCATAGAAATATACTAGAAGAGTTTAAAATATACTAGAAGAGTTGAAAATATACTAGAAGAGTTGAAAATATACTAGAAGAGATGAAAATATACTAGAAGAGTTTAAAAAACTAACGGCTATCAGAGGCTTTTTTTTTTGAGGTGGCAGTTTATTAAATAAAATCTTCCGCTCTGGGTGGAGCGAGAGAGCGTGTTAAATGCGAGTATATGATTTTTTAAATTCATATTTAAACATTATGAATATTTTTTTATGTTTTCCATATATTATAAAACAAAATCCTCCACCGCGTTTATCGGCCTGTTCGTGATAAACTCAACATCAAAGGCACGGTTGGCGCAGTAGTTGAGAGATTGGCTGCTGAGCTGCGTGATGTGGGTTCGATTCCCGCACGAAACAAATATTCGAATTGCCTAGACATTGTTGTTCCAGGTCTAGGTGTCTTGTGTACGTGAGATTATTTGTTTGTGAACGCACCCACGATACAGGAGTAATTTCTAAAAATGAATGAATGTATGAATGAATGTATGGATTAGGCGCACAATGCCACATTCGCAAAATGACATATTGACGCAAAATGCCACATTCGCAAAATGACATTTCGCAAAATGCCACACTAGCAAAATGCCACATTAGCAAAATGACACATTCGCAAAATGTCTTTTCTCAAAATACCACATTAGCAAAATGCCACATTATCAAAATGACACATTCTCAAAATGACAAATTCTCAAAATGACACATTCTAAAAAAATCATAATTATCACATAATGTACGATTTACGTAAATGACAATAAAAATTGTTAAAATGACTTATTTACTTCTTGCAGTGGGTTTTTTATTAAAATTATGAATAAAAAATAATACCAATTTAATCTTTCCACACACACACACACACACACACACACACACACACAACACACACACACACACATCACACAAACACAACCACACTCACACACAATCACATTTACACATTTTCATTTATTTTAATATAAAATAAAAATGCTGTACTTGTAATCTAGCAGTTATTAAGTTTTAGCTAGATGGCTTTCCATAAAAACATACTAACGTCCATCATCTTTCTGCCCTTGTCCCGTGTTATTTGGGGTCGGCGCAATACGTTTTTTTCTTCCATTCTGCCCTGTCACTCGTCATGCTATCACTAACTTCTTTTTCTTTCATATCATTCTTCACACAATCCATCCATCTTTTCTTTGGTCTCTCTCTCCATCCATCATAACTCTTTTAGTAACATGCGTTCCATCCTCCTCCAACAATTCCCAACCCTCCTGAAGAGGGTTGGGAATTCCCTTTCAACTTTTCAGTCACTGGCGACTCGGATAGCAATCTATCAATCTATCAGTCAATCTATCTGTCAATACTGATAGATTGATAGATTGATAGGTTGACAGATTGATAGATTGATAGATTGATAGATTGACAGATTGATAGATTGATAGATTGATAGATTGATAGATTGACTGATAGATCGACTGATTAGATTGATTGATTGATTGACAGGGAATTGTTTGTCTTGGAAAAGACATGACCATACCATACAAACAATTCCCATTCAACTTTTCAGTCACTGGCGACTCGGATAGATAGATTGATAGATTGATAGATTGATAGATTGATAGATTGATGGATTGATAGATTGATAGATTGATAGATTGATAGATTGATTGATTGATAGATTGATAGATTGATTGATTGATAGATTGATAGATTGACAGATCGATAGATTGATAGATTGATAGATTGATAGATTGATAGATTGATAGATTGATAGATTGATAGATTGATAGATTGATAGATTGATAGATTGATAGATTGATAGATTGATAGATTGATAGATTGATAGATTGATAGATTGATAGATTGATAGATTGATAGATTGATAGATTGATTGATTGATAGATTGATAGATTGATAGATTGATAGATTGATAGATTGATAGATTGATAGATTGATGGATTGATGGATTGATAGATTGATTGATTAATTGATTGATTGATTGATTGATTGATTGATTGATTGATTGATTGATTGATTGATTGATTGATTGATTGATTGATTGATTGATTGATTGATTGATTGATTGATTGATTGATTGATTGATTGATTGATTGATTGATTGATTGATTGATTGATTGATTGATTGATTGATTGATTGATTGATTGATTGATTGGTTTATTGATTGATTGATTGATTTGTTGATTGATTGATTTGATTGGATTGGATTGTATACACTTTATCGATTCTCGTCACACCACACATCCATCTTAACATTCTCATCTCCACTACGTGCAATCTTTCTTCATCCTTCTTTTTCGCAGCCCAACATTCTGATCAGTATGACAGGCCTTATCACGGACTTGTAGATTTTACCCTTCAACTTGAGGGGCATCCGTGGGTCACAAGTTGTTCCCGTGACCTTTCGCCATTTCATCCATCCTGTGTTGATCCAATGTGTTACGTCCTGGTCTACCTCACCATCCCCTTGGACAAAAACATACTAACGTCCAAATTTTAAAAAATACCGAGTTCGAAGTGACATTTTGGCATTGTGCGAAAGTTGCATTTTGCGAATATGGCATTTTGCTAATGTGACGATTTGCGATATGGCGTTTTGAGAATGTGACATTTTGAGAATATGACATTTTGCGAAAATCTAATGTGTCATTTTGCGAATGTGGCATTGTGCGCCTAATCCGAATGTATGTATATATGTATATATGAATGAATGAATGAGGAACGTATTAATTAATGAATGATATATTTATTTGCAAGAATAAAGGTACCTAACAAGTTCTTATGATCTATTCTATGGGCTTTCACTACATTCTGCATTTCAGCCGTACAAATATTTAGATTTTGCATCTTAGTCTATTTGCAAGTTTAAAAATATATATAAAAAAATGTGACATATCCAGTAATCTTTATACACTCTATGAAACATTCCAACCGAATGAATAAGCCATCACCCTTTGATCTAGCATTTGACGCATTGAAAACTCCAAAGGCTTGATCACCACCGCTTTAACCGCGATAACCGGTTAATTGAGCGTGCGTTAAACAGAATATCGAAGCTTTGATATATCGGCAGCGTGTGTTGATTCACTTTACAAGTATATAATTGAATGTGGTGTACACTTTGATGGCGGTTTGTATGTGAAGATTGGTGTGGTTTGATCATGTTTACCGATTAAATGATTTAACTAATAATAAAAAAAATGAAACGTTTACAAAACTATACAACAGTATAAGTTATAACTTGTATAAATGTGATTTAAAGGGCACAAATATTTATTAAAATAAATTGAATATAAAAAAAAACTTGATTAGATTTTTTTTTAAATGGTGTAAACTAACTTGTATAAATGTGATTTAAAAGGCACAAATATTTATTGAAATAAATTGAATATAAAAAAACTTGATTAGATTTTTTTTAAATGGTACAAACCAGTGCTTGACTGCGATCCAACCTGATAGTAAGCAGTGATGTAATCATCGATGGTGAGGCGCACTAGTTTATTAAGAGCTTATTCACTCTAGTAAACTATATAACTTTTCTAGCAATCTGATGCGGTTTATGGCTGTTATTTTGTTTGAATTGTCAGCTTTGACACTGTGTTTTTAAACAGTAAACTCAACTTCGACATGTAAAGTTAGGTTCCAACCCCACTCTGTTGGGGCCATGCCGCATTATGTTCGCTTCTGAAAGGAAAACCCAGGGCCCTGGAACTCAAGGCAAAGTAGGAACATAGGAGTGGGATTTAATTAGTAAAAGTCTGACACGCCTTCTCGTTCCACCCAAGAGCGTGAGAAGTAATTGGATGATTTTCCACCTAAAAAACTCCACTCTATATTTTTACTAGCCGCTGCCATCGGCTTTGCCCGCGTGGTTCTAGAAAGTTATCCCTAGGGAACATACTCCTGGGATAGAAAGTATACTATGTGCTATTCCAGGACACGGTCTACCCGTGTACAAGTCCATTCTTCGTCGCCTGTCGTACCAGGGTCGAGTCTTCCTTTCAGAATCAGACCCTTGGCTTCGACCCTGCTGGGCCCCTACAGTTGCTGACATCTCCTTGAGGCACGCGTGGAACAGTACGCGCTGTCGACGACTTGGGCTCGGTCCGGACGGTTACCGGACGGTCGGACGGCGAGCTACCCATTGCTCGCGGTCCGCAAGCCCGCGCCTACGGTGGCCGGAAATCGGAATCGGAATCCCGGCGGCGGTTGGGGCCTGAGGACCGTTGCCTCACGCGATCGGCCGTTTCCTTTGCTAGCATTACTGCTTCGCAGAAGGAGGCGACCGCCTGCCACTCCTCCTCGCTCCGGACCATGGCCTGTACCAAGGCCCGGCGCAAGAGATCGCCGCCGCAAGAGATCTTTATTATATTAGTGTCATCACGGGGACATAATAGATGAAGAATGAATTTTATAATCGTTCTTGAATTAGTAAGCAATCATGCTTTAAATTAAGACACTCATAACATTTAAAACAAAGAAAGTCAATCAATGTTTAATTTTAAACCGCATTATATCAGCGTGTTGTAAAGGGTTGAAGCTGTCGGCTAGGGCGAAGCAATTTGCAAGTTTGATTGATGTTCGTTTTGGCCAATGTAGTGAAGCAAGAACAAATAAACTATATAATATATTGCTATGTAGTTCTGAGTTAAATAGTAATCTATGTCCTATTGTAGCTCATGGTATATCAAATTTCATCCAAATCCGTTCAGCAGTTTGAGCGTATTAGAGGTTTGCGGGACAGGCTGTAAAGTCCCATATACTTCCGTTGTAAAGGCCTCCAACCAGACTGATATTGTAGGCGCGGGCTTGTGGACGGCGAGCATTGGGTAGCTCGCCGTCCGACCGTCCGGTAACTATCCCGACCGAGTCCAAGTCATCGATAGCGCGTAGTGTTCTACGCGCGCCTCAATGCAACCGTAGGGGCCCAGCAGGCTCGAAGCCTACTGGGGCCAAGGGTCTGATTCTGAAAGGAAGACTCGGCCCTGGTATGAAAAGCAACGAAGGAACAGTAGCGGGTTTTTAGTCAGTAAAAGTCTGACACTATCTCCCGCGAAAGACGGCGGGGGATGTCATTGGATGATTTTCCCAACGAAAAAAAAAAAGACTGATGTTGTATTTGGTCCGGCCAACTGCCCGATAAGTGCTGATCTAATCACGCGGAAAATTCTGATACCGCGATGTAAGATTTTGAATTTTTAGTTCCTATGTGGCGATATAGATGTCGCTACAGAGTAACAAACATACATAAACACAAACTTTTGCCTTTATAATGTTCACGTTAATATTATCTATAAAAAGTTTGTTTGTACGTTTATTACTGCTTCACGCTCGAACTGATTTTGCACACGGGTTAACCGTGTCCTGGGGCCCAAGTCTGTTATTTTTATAAATTCGTCATTCCAACACGATCCCATTGTCATTTTGCTAAAAGTTCGTAATCTGCTAATTTCATAATGGTCGTTCATCGGTCAGTCATTGGTCTCGTAATAGAATTGTGGTAGAATGTAAATATCGAGCTGTCTCGTAACAAATTAATAAGCAATGCCTGCACAACGACGTTCTAATAGTTGGAAACTGGTCAAAGGAACTGTCAATATTTTAGCAGATTATTAGTTTATTAAGTTGTTTAGAGCTTAATAATGTACAATTGAAGAAACAATTAAAATCATTCTTAACAGACAAAGCTTACTATAATATTAATGAATTTCTGAGAGAACCATTTACAGTGACCTAGATTTAATTATAATTTTAATAATTACTTTTGACATGACTGTGTATACTTTGACATTTATTATTGCAAACATGTCTGAACCATTTCTTTACTCAATGTTATCTTACATGCACTTTTTTATTATTTTATGTGTACATACATATGTTTGAGCAAATAAATATATCTTATCTTATCTCATAAGTACGTCAGACATTCATTTGTCATTATGTACGAGATTACCATTTTATGCCATTTAATAATAAATAAAGTGAGAAATGAGTATATTAGAGGAAGTTTGTAAGTGGCACCAGTGACTGAAAAGTTGAAAGAGAATCGTTTGTCTTGGTATGGTCATGTGAAGAGGAGGGATGAAACGCATGTTACTAAAAGAGTTATGAGTTTACATATAGATAGATGGAAAGGGAGAGGGAGGCCAAAGAAAATATGGGTGGATTGTGTGAAGAGTGATATGAAAGAAAAGGAAGTTAGTGATAGCATGACGAGTGACAGGGCAGAATTGAAGAAAAAAACGTGTTGCGTCGACCCCAAATAACGTCACGGGGCAAGGGCAGGAAGATGATGATTACTATTCTATGCCATTTCTTTCAATGGTGTCAGTGGTTGACCATTAGAAAGTCATAATGACGATATTATATTAGTAGATTACCACTGCACTGTTTTATCCTACGTCATCGCACTGCACTGTGGTCTGCCCACAGCTACACACAATCAATGTAACGCTATTTACATCGTTACATAGTACCTTTGTCGTTTACATGAATCGTTTGAATGTTAAACGGTTACAGATTGCTTTCAAATTTTATCAGTGACCAATATGCGGTTAAAATTGGCTTTGAAATTGGCGGTGGTTGTAAAGGTTTTTAATTTTGGTTTGCCAATTTTTAAGCTGACATCTTTTTGTGATGGCTTTCATGTTTTTCGATGAGATCAATTCTAAATTAAATATTCATTTTAGGCCTGTTTTTTTGAGGAGGGAAATCATCAAATAACTCTTCCCATTCTGTGTAGAGCGACAGGGCGTGTCAGACTTTTACTGACTAAAACCCACCTGTATTCTTTAATTTGCCTTTTGCTGTTGTAGGGCTATGACGGCTGTTTTGAAAGATCCCGTAGCCCTAACAGGGTATAGCATAGCCTTCCTTTTCTTTTTTTTGCATAAATACTTATAGCATAGCATAGCATAGTCGGCCTTATAATGTTCCCACTGTTGGGAGTCAGGCCTCCTCTCTAGGAGAGGGAATGGGCCGTAATCCACCACGCGGGCCCAGTGCGGGTTGGTGGATGTCACATGTCTTCAAATTTTTGGTTCTAGGACATGCCGGTTTCCTCACGATGTTTTCCTTCACCGTTTTGAGAGCAGTGGTGATGAAATAAATTACACAAAGTAATGCGCCTGGCTGGGTTTGAACCCGCAACCTACAACTCGTAAGTCGGGGCCGTTACCACTCGGCCACCACTGCTCTCTAAATACTTATATTATTTATTTATTATATACTTTTTTTTTTAATTCATATAAACCAGTGCTTGACTGCGATCCCACCTGATGGTAAGCAGCGATGCAATCATTGATGGTGAGGCGCACTAGTTTATTAAGAGCCTATTCACTCTAGCCTTGAAGACACCTAAATTATAGTTGGACGGGAAGACCGCAGCAGGTAATACTTTATTGTACATCAATATTAATATTATTAGGTACTAGTTTTAGCGGGCACGCCACTGGCTCAAGAGTCACGCTCGCGACCATGAGACCAATGAGGTACTTGAGTTTAAATTACATAATGGTTGCATCTATGGTCAACCGTCAAGATGACATAATTATCAAAATTTTCCGTATTTTTCAATTTAAATTAATTTTCTTTGTAAAAACTCATCGAAAGAGCTTTAACATTTCAAAATGTGTTCGTTATGTGATTTGATGTTTGTGGAATCCTGGAGGAGCGATGGCCTGATGCTGCGTAAGCGAGCGACGTGACCTTCCGCTGCGCCGCTCCTTCGATGACTGCCATTCCACTGCGCACACGATGTTGGAAAGTAGCAGATTTTAGACTAATTGTGCTCCATTGGTGTAATTGCTGCAAGGCGTTCCGATGTGAGGATAAAAATAAATAAATACTGCAAAAGTAAGAGTGGCCACATAATCGTCCCCTGCGGCACTCCTTAAGTAAAACTTACTTAGAAGTAAACCTAATTCAATAAAATCACTGCAACCACTTTCTAAACATAGCTTGTCTACCTAACACTTATCTTTAAAACGCACACGTTCATTTTAAAGTACCTTTCCTCTATATATTCTATAGAAACTGTCAAAAACACATCTGATAAATCGAAACGGTAAACACTCGAATGTTTTAAACAGACTCTCGTTTTTCTAGAATCGACTCTATTGCAGTTGTTATACGGTTGATTATGGATTAGGTAATATGCTGGTACATCAGCACTATTGCCAAGAGTCTCTTGACATACATTGAAAGGGAGAAAAGGGTACGATTGGAGATAGTATTCATGTTTGCCTTTTGACATGTTCAGTTATTCATAGAATTTTGATGTGGTCGTTTATGATGGGTTTCTATTTGTATTTTAGTTTTTGTTGTAATATATGTGGTTGATTCAAGGGAAAAGGAAGCGTGGCCTTCCTCGGCAAACCTGGCGACGTACCGGGTTGGCAGAAGTGACGGCCATTGGATTGACATGGAGCGAGTCTGAGACTGTCGACACCCACTGCCCCACCTAGGGAAAATAGGATCTTAAATCAAGTAAGTCATGTGGTGGATTTTCCTATTTTTAGGGTTCCGTACCTCTAAAGGAAAAAACGGAAACCTTATAGGATCACTTTGTTGTCCGTCCGTCTGTCTGTCTGTCTGTCAAGACCCTTTATCTCGGAAACGCGTAGAGGTATCGATTTGAAATTAAAACGATACACTAAGATCTGCGGTCCCTTGAAGCTGTGAAATCAAACTTCTATGTTAACGAAAAAGAAAAGATATGGCCGTTTATGTCGCAAAAAACGTGCATTTCGACACTCTCAAAGGAATCAAAATTCATAGGATACTTCCCGTTGACCCAGAATCCTGAAATTTGGCATAAAACAAGGTCATATAGTATAGATATAGGAATAAATTTGAAAACAAAGAATTTGTTGTTAAGTCCAAAAAAAAACTTTTTTTGTGATTCGAAAAATCTTCGAGTCTCCATTCGGGAATTGAACTATTCACATACTCGTATGTAGGTAAGTTTGTACAGAACCCTTAGTGCGCGAATCCGACTCGCATTTGTCCAGTTTTTTTAATGTAGCCCTTACTGTCCCACAGCTGGGCGAAGGCCTCCCCCAAGTCTTTCCACACTTTCTTCTCCCTTAAGATTTTCATTAAGAATTCTGATTTATTTACCACTATCACGGCTCGTTCACGACTTTGGTAAATCAAAAGTATGAAAATGTTTGAAGCGAAAACGCGCGCAGTTTTCTCAGAGCGAATCGCTACAGCGGCGAGCGGTGAGGTGAGCGGCGGGAACAAAAGTACCAGCGGCTAAGTGCGACGCCACGAAACAGAGCAGCGCGGACAGCGGTGTAGGAGTGACGTACTCAGTGGCAAAGCAAAAAAACCAAAAAAAAAATAGAAATGTTTTAAATATACTTCTATGTGCTGTAGAATTTAATCAAAAGTTTTCACACTCATTCTTGTGTACTCATAAAACTTATTTGGATATTTTCTGTGACGAAATTCACCATTTAAACACCGATCTTTACTCAGTTCGTGCACTCCTTCTCTCATATTAAGAATATCTTGTTTTAAAAATATATTGCATTCTAAACAGAGAAGGGATAATTTTGATAACGCCATTATTTTGAGCACGTTCTAACTACCTAAATACGTCCACCGCGGCCGCCGCCGCTAACCGCTACTGAGGGTTTGTTGCGTGCAAATTACTGCAAATCGCACCGCTTGCCCTGCTTGCAAATGGCGCCGCGGCGGTTTCGCGGCGCCCACCGCTCCGCCCGCCGCTAAGACCGAAGTCGTTGTGAACAGGCCGTCAGTATTAGAATTAATTTTACATACACCTAGCTCCTGCCAGCGGCTTTGCCCACACGTTTAAGCAGAAAATTATCTCAAGGGAAAATCATCATCTCTCTGGCCATTTCCGAACTAGCTCCTGTCCAAACGGGTGCGGCTGAATACCCGTGTTTTACATGAAGCGTCTGCCTAGTCCAGTTACTGGGCAACATAATACTCTTTAGATAGACTGATACCCAGACTTTCTGGTGTCTGATTACCAGCGGGGCTATTGCGTAACTCTGTTGACAGTTCAAGTGATGATCACTTGTTAACATTAAACTGTCAAACAGCTAGTTTCGTATTGCCTATCTTCAGTGACCAACTGCAGTGACGTCATTAGCAACTGGTGCCTTTGATAGCCACCGTAACACGTTTTGACAGATGTTATTGTATCGATACTTTTAAAATTGCGATTGTGTAAGCTTTTGAAGCTGTATAATACTCGATAAAATTTTAGAATGGTCACAATAGGCACCGTGAATTTTTATAATTCACTACATTTCCACCGTAGTTTGTTAGTCACTTGTGTGATACGTAATACCAATTTTATGAAATTGTCAGTTGACAACTAAGTTTAGTGCAACGAATGTTAGTTGTCAACTGTTATTGAAAAAGTTAGCCAATAGCCCCCCTGTAACGACTGTCAAAGATCTACGAATGAAAACCGGGACCAACGGTTTTTCGTTCTTTCCGAACTACGGGGTGTCAGTAATGTCCTAGATAAACTTAGAAAAGTACATATGAATTGAAAAATTTACTTGGTCTTGAAGCCGTCACCTCATGCATGAGAGGTTTAACTACTGGGTCATCACGACACTCATCTGCCTCATAGTTTATTACAGCAATTTTTCTTACCAATTTCACAACAGACCTTTTCATCTTACAAAAAACTGGGCAAGTGCGAGTCGGACTCGCACACTGAGGGTTCCGTACAAACTTACCTATGAAAACAGTTCAATTCCCGAATTGAGTCGCAAAGATTTTTTCGAATAGCAAAAAACTGTTTTTTTTTTGTGACGTAACAGCAAATTTGCAGTTTTTAGATTTTTTCCATACTTGTGCTATGAGACCTTGCTTCGTGCCAAATTTCAGGATTCTAGGTCAACGGGAAGTACCCTATGAATTTTGCTTCCCTTGAGAGTGTCGAAATACTAGTTTTTGGCGACATAAACGGCTGTATCTTTTGTTTTCGTTAACTCTGAAGTTTGATTTTTCACAGCTTCAAGAGACTGTAGACTTAACTATATGGTTTTAATTTCAACTCAATACCTCCACGCGTTCCCGAGATAAAGGGTCTTGACAGACAGACAGACAGACGGACAACCAAGTGCGTTTCCGTTTTTTCTTTTTGAGTTACGGAACACTAAAATGCTACGAAGACAACAATATTTCCTCACAATATCTCATATAATTACGTGCTTTCGAGCTCCATGCTAATTATTCTCTCAACTTAGTCTAGCACTTGATCTTCCATTTTATTTTATGATGCCTCGCGTTTTTCCTGTTCTCTTGTTTTGAGATAAATGCAGCTTTTTGTGTTCTGAATGGATAATGTGAGCGCTTTGTATTGTTTAGTAGTCTTGTGTTTTGTGCCTTTATTTTTTTGTTCATGTGTGTGGCAACTGTTGTAAGTTGATTTTGGTAAAGTCTGTACAAATAAATAGCTTGTTTTATATTATGGGTTTGCTTCCGTGGCAAAGAGCGGATAAAGTAGTGTAGCCTATATACGAATAGCATTTGTATATCATATATTAGAAGCGACAAGAAATATGTAACCAAGATTTATGTAACTCATAATATGATTTAAAAGTGTGTCTTGCACGTTCTTCTCTATAGAGATCTACGCTTTGGAACGTGTAATTTAGCTTCTCTTTTTTTTTTGACTGACCGACATTTTGACAATTCAAAAGTGCCTGTAATTGGTCTATTTGAAATAAACGTTTCTGATTTCTGATTCAATGATTGACTTTTTATCTATGAACGTTAAGTCTGTGTTTTTCTGCACTGGGCAATGTGGTCGCTAAGCGACAAAGCCCTTTAATCAAATTATTAAAAAAGTCCATGAACGTATTTCCGTAATTCTATTTGTAGAAAGTACAAATAGAATTTATTATGAAAATGCGTTCATAGAGATCTTGTTTTTTAGATTTGGGAAATTTTCAAATAGCTTCTGCCACTCTGGATGGAGCGAGAGGGACTGTCAGACTTTCAATGACTAAAACTCACCTATCTTCCCTATTTTCCTTCATTTGCCCTTTGCGTTCTAGGGCCACGGTAACTCTTACAAATGATTCGGCAACAGTGAAAAAACTCTTACAAATGCGTTCCATTATTCTGGGGAAAAAGAGTAACGTGTTAGTATTGTGGCGACCATGGAGGTCACATTAATACTACTAACTTGCAAACTGGCAAGATATACTTTTAAGGTTTATGTTTTAAAAAGTTTAGGAATAATAGATGAAAAACAATATTATAGATAAGGGATGTCAATAAAAATCTAGACGTAATTTTTATGTATAAAATTCTGTGTATAAAATCACAGACTTATAAGTCTGTGTATAAAATGTATTAGAAACTCATTAGAAAGTGCTTCATTCAAGATAATAACAGTATAATTCAACCAGAAGCCTTTCATTTGCGTCTCCCCTATCACAGTCTCTATCTGTTTAATATCAACAAAAGAACGAATAATATTGTATTTGTATGTACATGACCATAATAACGTAAACCAATCAGCATACTACCGAAACCCAAACAAAATACAGCAAAATTACGAGTAAGTACATAATACTCATCCGCAAAAACTCCATTTGGTAGGCAGTAAAATGCTATCGAAAACAGTTACGTCCATTTGTTTCGATACACACGAAAACAATGTTGTGCTCAAAGTCCATTAGTCCAGGGCAGTAACGATGGCATAGTAAATATGCAGGCATTGTGGCAACACTGTTGAGTAGCACTAGCTTTTAACGAGAAGGCTGGCAATATTTTTTGTAGTATCACGTCTGTACTAAGAGAAAAAGGGATGTTTTAATGTTGCAATGCTTTGACCAGATGTCAATTATGGCGTTGATTGTGTAAAGTTTATTCTGAGGACCGTATTCTGAGTGACTTTGGAGGACTCTTCTCCACCGGCGCAATGACAATGGTAGGTAGACTCGTAGATAATTTTTTTTTACTTCGTTGTGGTTAGCTCGCCGCGTACCGGAAGACGCAGTGTTGGAAGGCTCCCTACAAGGTGGACCGATGACCTGGTGAAGGTTTCGGGAATTCGATGGATGCGAGACACACAGGACCGTTCATTGTGGTGACATTTGGGGGAGGCCTATGTCCAGCAGTGGACGTCTATCGGCTGAAATGATGATGATGTGGTAAGCTCACTGTCCGGTAATGACCAAGCTCAAAGATATGTCCGTTGGAGCCGTTGGAGGCCTGGCAGGGTTACGGTATTGTTGACACATAATACCTAATTGATATCAGGCCGCATACTCGGAATGATTTCTGTATCGTGGTTGCATTCACAAACATAATTAACTCACATATACACCCAGACCAGGTTCACTTATCTGTAGGTCATACAAATATTTGTTCCATGTGGGAATCGAACCCACGACACGCAATGCAGCAGCCAATCGTTCAACTACTGCGCCAATCGTGCCGTCATTGATAATGATGATGGATTGTGGTGAAGTCGAGTTGGAGGACTTGGTTTGAAATATACGGGTAAGCGCTTCATCATCTGTTTAAAGGACGCATCGTAAATTTCCTTTTTTAAACATTAAAAACCGGGCAAGTGCGAGTCGGACTCGCACAGTGAGGGTTCCGTACAAACTTACCTATGAAAACAGTTCAATTCCCGAAACGAGTTACGAAGATTTTTCCGAATCGCAAAAAAAGCTTTCTTTTTGTGACGTAACTACAAATTTACAGTTTTCAGATTGTTTTCCTTTAGTTGTGCTATGAGACCTTGCTTCGTGCCAAATTTGAGGGTTCTAGGTCAATAGGAAGTAAGTGCCCTATGAATTTTGATCCCTTTGATCCCTTTTTTGCGACATAAACGGGCGTATCATATTTTTGTTAACTCAGAAGTTTGATTTTTTCACAGCTTAAAGGGACCGCAGACATGAGTATATGGTTTTAATTTCAACTCGATACCTCCACGCGTTCCCGAAATAAAGGGTCTTGACAAATAGACAGACAGACTGGCAGACAGATGGACGGACAACAAAGTGATCCTATAAGGGTTCCGATTTTTCCTTTTGAGGTACGGAACCCTAAAAACAAGCAATGTGCGATTTTTTTAGACAGTAATTCTCTCATTGATAAACACATCTCAGATTAAACAGACTCATCACAGATTAAAGTTCGTGTAAAAATTTGATTGCTATTTTGGCGTAGGTACTATAAAGTTTATTCTATTGTATTCTATCTTAGTCTGTCTTCCCAGTTTATTTCCAACTATGTTGGGTACGGCCTCCAATATAACCGGATGCATCTGGATAAAATAAAAAACTGGTATTTTAAAATTAAATAAAATACTGATATTTTACATTAAGCATCTGCCCATCTGACCTCCACAACCCATTAATTAGATAACACGATATCTCTTGACAAGACTTGGGTCAGATTTTCTGACTTCTGACTATTCGTAACGACTGTCGAAGATCTACAAATGACAGCCGAGAACAATGGCTTAAAGTGCTTTCCGATGCACGGAGGAATCTCGATGTGTTAAAATGGTCACCCATCCTTAGAACGACTTCGGTAAGCGTTGCCTAACTTCAGATCAACCCATGCTGTCATATATTATGTTCAAGCTCACATTAGGATGTGACCTTTTATTAATGAAAAAATACATAAAATAATTAGTTCATTTGGTAAAAAGTATGGCAACTTTGGCACAAATCTTATAAATCGGGTTCATATTTTTTTTTGTGTTATCTTGTAGATCTAAATTCTCAGTTTGCAAAACTATGCTTCTAGTATTTCTGCCAGCTTGTTTTGAATTGTGTCTGTGTGTATTGCTTGGTTAATGCTTGGTTAAATAAAAAAAAAAATATTGACTGGCCTGTTGGTCTAGTGGTTAGTGGCCCTGACTGCTATGCCGGAGGTCGTGGGTTCGATTCCCAACCAGGGCAAATGTTTGTGTGACGAGCACAATCATTTGGTCTGTGTCTGGATGTAATTTATCTATAATATGTATGTATTTAGAAATATTTAGGTATGTTTATCAGTTGTCTAGGACTCATAACACAAGCTCTGCTTAGCTTGGGACTGGACGGCGTTGTGTGAATATTATTATTATTTATATTATATCTTTACAAAAAAATCCTAATAAAGTACTCGTATTTAGAATTTTATTGTATAGATTTCTTTAACGAGCAGAAAAATATATAATAATCAGATATAGGTACGATGCAAGTATCCTCGCTTTCCATATTTTTCGTATTGTAACCCACCATGTTTTCGTTTCTCAAAAGCGATTAATGGTCTGAAAAAACACCTTAAAGGTCCTTACCGACTACACTGTATCATGTCAATGGATTAATTCCAAAATATTTCACTGAATTCCTTAAGTTTTCAACGACGCTTAGGTATGAGATCTTTTAAAAGTAACAGTAAACATTTTTTTATGTTCTTATTTACAACCGACCAAGATTATGTCTATAATATATCATTATCATCTTCCTGCACTTATACCATGTTGTGTGGGGTCGGTGCAATACGTTATATTCTTCCATTATGTCCTGTCAACCGTCACGCTAAAGGCAGACGTAGCGTTGAAGGCCTCCTACAAGGTGGACCGATGACTTGGTAACGGTTGCGAGAGTCCGATGGATGCGAGACGCACAGGACCGTCGTTCATTGTGGCGATACTTGAGGGAAGCCTATGTCCAGCAGTTTACGTTTTTCGGCTGAAATGATGATGATGATGATGAACCGTTACGCTATCACTAACTTACTTATGTGTTGGTGTATTTTTTAAAAGAGTCTGCGGTCAAGTGATTTTGCTTACCCGTTTTGCCAATATTACCGGCAAACGTTGTTACAGAATGATACGCTGTAATAGAAAAGAGCCTTTACAATTTTTATTTCAAACCCAATGTAACCTAAGCCCGTTCAAATAAAAAACAGAAAGTGAACCAACCTAACCTAACGATGCGAGAGGTTATGTGTTTTTTTGTACCGTCCATGGAACTCCATACGGTTATTCTAATTATTCTGCCTTCAGGTTGTTTTTGAGTATGTAGGCGATACGCCCTTTGTTTTTAAAGAGGACTGTAAATAAGAATAAAAAATATTTCCGTAAATATTCGTCGGTTTTCGTTTCATGCTTTAGGCGAATATGGAGATCGTATTTTGGTTTATGCTTTTTGAGAAATTTTGTGGTTCAGTCTATGAAATAAAACCAATGGGCTTTGCTTTCTGAAAGCCGCTAAACCAAAGTGATCCTTTTCTTCTTTTACGTAATCTCTTTTGTTCTGTCTTGTTATTTTGGAGTAATGTTGATTGATTTAATTTTTTTTTTCTATTAACAATTATATTATACCTTTGTAATTATTCCTAAGATTTTATGTTACTATTTTACCAAATTTTATCTCTGAATAAATATATTATTATTATTTCGTTTATTCATTAATATCACATATAAATTACATTTTTAAATATTTCTTTAAAAAAATATAAAAAAAACATTTAAAAATATAAAAAATAGTTGTCCGCCGGTGTCGGGAACAGGGTCCAAGCTACCGGTGGTTAGGGCTCCAGAGACAGGAACCTCCTCACAATGCGAGCCGTATCGAGGAGTACTGCCTTCTGTATCAGGCCCTTGATCCAACTGCGCAACGACAGCTTCGACAGATGGTCGTCGAAGCTTTATTATTATTATTATTATTATTATTTTTTTTCAAATTTCAATTATAATTTTTTAAAGTTTCAATTAGGTATAATTTTTTTTTTTTCAAATTTCACTTATAATTTTTGTTACTAAACTATACATTCAACAATTTACATAGGTATTGTTAGTTTGTTGCCAACATTGGCATACAAAGTTACAACTGGGGAGCAACTGCCCAGTTCTCTAATTGATAAAGTTACTAGCTTCTGTCATCGCTTAGACCGCGTGAAAATAAAAATAAAACTGGGCAAGTGCGAGTCGGACTCCCGTACTGAGGGTTCCGTACAAACTTACCTATACTCTTTCCTAGACTCTACTCTCCCTACTAGAGAGAAAACTAGAGTCTCGAAGATTTTTCCGAATCGCAAAAAAAGTGTTTCTTTTTTGTGACGTAACAACAAATTTACTGTTTTCAGATTTATTCCTATACCTGGGCATAAAACAAGCCCATATAGAGCTTGCTTTATGCCAAATTTCAGGATTCTGGGTCAACGGGAATTACCCTATGAATTTAGATTCCCTTGAGAGTGTCGAAATATACGTTTTTTGCGACATAAATGGCCGTATCTTTTTTTTCGTTAACTTAGTGGTTTGATTTTTCACAGTTTCCAGAGACCGCAGACCTGAACTGGTTTTAATTTTAACTCGATACCTCCACACGTTCCCGAGATAAAGGGTCTTGACAGACAGACAGACGGACGGACAACAAAGTGATCCTATAAGGCTGCCGTTTTTTCCTTTTGAGTTACGGAACCCTAAAAATGACTGTGCCAATATGTGATAAAATAGCATAATACTGGTAAAAGAAATTTTAAAATTAGTCTTGTAGTTGTTGAGTGTATTCATTATAAAAATATAAATCATTCTTCTTAATAATACTAGTAGATATAAATGCCATGATAGTTTGAACTTAGGACTAAACCAATTTCCTGGTATCTATAGGTACAAAAATAAAATCCAAATAAAACACTACAAGAGTGAACAAGTTACTTTTAGACAAGCGTGTTCCAACGTTGAACATGTCATCGCTAAATTGGCTCACGTTTGACAACTAGCTCATCTGAAGGAGGTGAGCTAGTGTTTAAACGCGAGACTATTTGTAATTAAAACTGACATTTTATTTACCACAATGATATTAAAAAAATCCATAAAATATTTCTGAAATCGACAAGCGTTGCTGGTCAAATTTTTTGATATACATAATTGCTATTGGTGACGAGAATGTCAAATTAGATACCTTTGATCTCCAAAAGAAAGAAAGAAAAGAAAGAAAGAAAAAGAGTTTATTTACGACAAACAAGCCACATAACTTAAAAAAAAATATAACATAATCAAAACTTTTCTTGTTACCCTCATGACATTGTAGAATTTTGTGTTTAGATAATTTAATACTTACTAGTTTATTTGAGTACCTACATTTCTCATGTCAACGTTTTAGTATTTAAGAATAACTTGTATTTCTCATATTAAGTGAATTGTATTCTTTTTGAGAAATAAATGTCTTAAACCGTAAATATAACATAACAAAAGGACTTTTCTCTAGGATAAATTCCATGGCAAAACCATTGAGAATAATACACCTTATTTTTCAAACATAAGATCAAAAGCCCACCACAACTATTACACCTCTCTCGCATCAATTAGCCCAACTACCCGCCACCCATTTAAATCTTTGCCACTTAATGACACCAACATACCCATAAGACAAGGATGTCACTGGCACACTGACTCAGTAGCTAAGCACCCCTGCAAATAGAGGGTGGGCAGACAAGCAGGTGCATTGAACTGAGGGAGGGCCCGCCAATTATTCATCGCCATGCCTTAAGAGAGAAAAAATCCCTTGAAACTACCCTAAAGGGAAGGGAGGCTAGATCTATGTGTGTCAGGTTAAATTTTTTCTTTGTGTAGAGATTTGCTATATGGTAGAAATATGTAAGGTTCTACAAAGGAATGAGAAACTGTCTCATTGTAGCTGAAAGAAAAAGATGTACACTAGCGGTGCAAAGTGCAGTTGCACTATTTGACTGGCCTGTTGGTCTAGCGGTTAGTGGCCCTGACTGCTATGCCGGAGGTCGTGGGTTCGATTCCCACCCAGAACAAATGTTTGTGTGATGAGCACGATCATTTATTCTGTGTCTGGGTGTAATTAACTAAAAGAAATATATAAGTATGTTTATCAGTTTTCTAGTGCCCATAACACAAGCTCTGCTTAGCTTAGGGCTAGACGGCGTTGTGTGATAGTTGTGGAATATTATATTATATTATTATATTACACCAAAACTTTTTTAAAGTGTGAAATCAATGACTTCTCTTGCTCTAGAGTGGAGTGGGAGACTTTTACTGACTAAAACTACACCAGTGTCCTTTGGTTGCCCTTTGTGTTTTAAGACCACGAGTGACTCCTATTTAGAAAATCCCCGCAGCCTTAGCGGGTATTGCGCCGGCTGGGCTCCTACGATTTGCTGACATATCTTTGAGGAGAACGTAGATCACTATACGCTGTCGACGACTTGAGCCGTAGCTTGAGCTTGACGTCCGTAATACAAGTACCTAATATTATAAATAAACCTCTTACTCTTAGTCTTCTTGCAAATTACCAGACATTCAGCCAACATTTCCTTCCATTTTTTGGGCTTCTGACTACCCGTAATGGCTGTCATCATCATCATCATCATTCAGCCGAAAGTCGTCTACTGTCAGACATAGGTGGCCTACCTATGTCCCATAATTGTAGCTACAACGAACGATTCCATTCAACCTAACCAGGTCATCAATCCATCTTGTGGGCGGCCTTCCAACGCTGCGTGTTCCTGTACGCGTCGCCACTCCAGATCCTTTCGGCCCTATCGACCATCTGTTCTACAAACAATGGGTCCTGCCCACTGCCACTTAAGTTTGGCGATTCTTTGAGCAGTCAAAGATCTACAAACGACAGCCGGGGCCCGACTTCCAATAACCACAACTTATTAAATTGCATTTTGTAACTTCTCTACAGCCCCACCGATTGCTGTCAGCGCAAACTTAACATTAACCGGACAATTTCATCTCCAAATTATTCCCATACCTTTTAATCCGTCCACGGACCGGACGATGACGTAATTAACCCGTGGACGTGTCGTCTCCGGGCCGTCCGGTGTAATGAACGCACGTGCCATATAGATGAGTCTCTTACATTTGCATAGAGAATATTTAAAGCTATATTGTGTCGATTCTAGTCTGAATTGTTGCTGGATATCTTGGTTTATCAGTAGAACGTAGAATATTTGTTCTATCTCATCGTGTGAGCATTCACGTACTAACACTTTTGGCTGTGACCATAAGCTCGGGGTGTTCGGTGTTCGGAGTCTGTGTTCCCTGATAGCTACAACCCGCTCTTTAAGTTAAGAGTGAACATGGCAGGTTACTTCTAGGCAAGCGTGCTTCATCGTTGACCACATCATCGCTTACCATCAGCTGAGACAGTGGCCAATCACGCAAAATCAATAATATTTCTTTTGTGGAAAATATCATCGTCAACGTAATCATTTCAGTTGGATGACGTCTATTGCTGGACATAAGCCTCCCCAAGCGTCGCCAAAACGATCGGTCCATCTATCCATCAGATTCCCGACCCTCACCAGGTCACGGGTCCACCTTGTGGCAGGCCTTCCAACACTGCGTCTCCCAGTACACGTTTGCCACTATAAACCTTAGGAGTGGGTTTTTAGTCAGTAAAAGTCTGACACACCCTCTCGCGCCGCCCAAGAGCGGGGGATGACATTGGATGATTTTCCCACTGAAAAAAAAAACCTACATCTTGTATATACCTCTACGATACAGTTAGGTATATAATATTTTGAATAATGAGGTACATAGAGCGGGTATCAATTAACATGCAATTTAGGCGTGTCAGATCAAATCATCAACAGATCTTCGATGTCAACAGATTAGCTTCTTGTTTGTTTATATCAAAGCGTTGGACTCAAGCCATGAGATAACAGATGTTAGCTGTTTAATTTAAGTAAGTGGCTATAAGAGCTTTAATTTTTGATGGGTCTGTTGGTCATCCAGGATAAATGTTTGTGTGATGAACATCATTTGTTCTGTGTCTGGGTAAAATTGATCTATAATGTGTCTGTATTTAGAAATATATAAGTACGTTTGTCAGTTGTCTAGTACCTGAGTACTTTTTTTTAGGTGGGAAATCATCTAATGAGGTTTCCCGCCCTTAGGCTGAGTGGGAGGGCGTGTCAGACTTTTACTGACTAAAACCCACTCCTTTTCTTTCTTTGCCTTCGTTTCAGTACCTGAGTACTAAGCAGAGCTTGTGGTATGAACCACAAGATCAGTGACCTACCATTGCTTTTAATAAGCTCGATATTGTCATTCTACCACAACTCTATTACAAGTCCGTTGACCGATCAATGATCGGTCATTATGAATTAGCACATTACAATTTTTTAGCAAAATGACACACACCAACGACACACATCACTGACCACCAATGTCACCAATGACACGCATCACTTTTGACAAGCGGGCCTCATAATCACCTCGCCATCTCGACAGTGACACAATTACCACTCAATTTGCACTACCGCATAATAATAGCTATTATGTAAACTTAGTTCAATTACATCGTAAGCTAATGAAGATCTGGCTGATTAGTGTTAGATTAATATCAAGGATACCTAGGTATCCTTGATATTAATGTAACACTAATTGAGTGCCAAAGTAATTTTCTCTCAATCAAGGTTTATTGTTATAAGGAAAAGAGGTCGCCGAGCAGTGGTGGCCGAGTGGTAACGGCTCCGACTTACGAGTTGTAGGTCGCGGGTTCAAACCCAGCCAGGTGCATTACTTTGTGTAATTTATTTAATCACTACTGCTCTCAAAACGGTGAAGGAAAACATCGCGAGGAAACCGGCATGTCCTAGAACTAAAAATTCGAAGACATGTGACATCGACCAACCCGCACTGAGCCCGCGTGGTGGATTACGGCCCATTACCTCTCCTAGAGAGGAGGCCTGAGTCCCAACAGTGGGAACATTATAAGGCCGAATATGCTATGCTAAAAGAGGTCGTGGATTAACTAAAGATTTGTAAGATCTAATTCCTGTTTCTGAATTTTATACTTAAAAATAAAATTGCCTCACACTAGGAGTTATTTCTGTATTGTGGGCGCGTTTACAAAATTGTAAAGTTACATACTCAAGACGAACTATTTGTTTATTTATTTATTTTATATATCGCTCAACTACGGAGCTAACCCTAGCCATCAGAGTCAAACAATCTTTGAAGATAAGTTGTGTCCTTAATTTTTTTTTAGGTGGGATATCATCCAATGACATCTCCCGAACATGGGTGGGGCGGGAGGGCGTGTCAGACTTTTACTGACTAAAACCCACTCCTAGTTTCTTCGTTGGCTTTCATTCAAGGGGTTTTCCTTTCAGTAGCGAACCCATGGTCCCAGTAGGCTTCGACCCTGCTGGGCCCCTACGGTTTGCTGACAATTCCTTGAGGCGCGCGTGGAATAAAACGCGCCGTCGACGACTTGGGCTCGGTCCGGACGGTTACCGGACGGTCGGACGGCGAGCTACCCAATGCTCGCGCTCCGCAAGTCCGCGCCTACGGTATCAGTATGGTTGGAGGATTCTGCCTTTACAACGGAGGTATATGGGACTTTACAACCTGTCCCGCATACCTCTAATACTCCTTTACGCTCAAACTGCTGAGCAAATTTGGATGAAATTTGACATACCATGTCCTACCCATTGCTCGCCGTGTCTATGGGTGTGCATTATTTTCACGTTGCCACAGAGTACTGCGTGGATCTGATTGTTATAGTGACAATACAAAAACAATAGGTCTCATCAGGTGCAAAATGTATACCATATATGTATAATTATGTACATGTCTGCAAACCGTAGGGGCCCAGCGGAGTCGATGCCTACTGGGGCCACAGGTTGTGCAAAAGTGTACCCGGCTCTCGAACGAAGGCAAAGAAGGTATAGGAGTGGGTTTTAGTCAGTAAAAGTCTGACACGCCCTCTCATTCCGCTCAAGAGCGGGAGAAGTCATTGGATGATTTCCCAAATAAAAAATAAAAAAACGTGAGGTGCTTATAAGTTATACTTATAAGTAGGTGGTGACTCCTTTTTTATTAGATCATAATTAATTAACGTAAATGACGTTTTTGCCTTAGTTATTGTATAAAAAAAAATGGAATTAACAAGTACTACTGTCGCGTAGTGGTCCATCGTCGTTCAACCTGCGATAACAATTGCTAGAAAGTTCAAAATGTTTGAAATCAACAAGAGATCACATTCCTACTGACGCTCAGTGTTGATTTCATATGATAGTACTTCCATGATACTGGAGGGGCAGAAATGTAATGAAATGCTTTTGTGTAGTTGAATTACTACGTATATTCTTATAAACACTTAATGTTTTATTATTTATACAATTATTTCCGCTTAGTGGCTGGCAGCCAACCTGATAAACAGATAAACATATTTATTGGTAAAAATTACATTTACAAGTCAGTGAAGTACTTAGTTGTGTAAATTATTGATACAATTAATTATTGATACATCAAATAAATAAAACAATTAATAACATAAAATTACAATTAAACACATACATACACACCGACCGTACCGTCGTATTATTACATTTTTTTTTTCTTTTTTTATTATTTTTTTTTTTATTTATTAGTTCCTAATGTAATTTGTATTTTTGGTGTACAATAAAGAATATATCTATCTATCTATCTACAACCATTGATTCATATTTTTTAGTAAAATTAATTAAATCATAGTAAAATATAAAATAATAAATGATTGTCATTAAAATTAGATTAAAATTGATTAGTCATTATCATTGACTCTCTTCTTCTTTTTATCAAATTGAATACCTGTTCTATATAAAGCATGAACCTTAAGAAATATCATTATCTTACCAGTTTGCAAAAGTTGTTTGAGGACAATAGCGGGAATGTGATTTCTTTCGATATCACATTATCATCATCATTTCAGCCGAAAGACGTCCACTGTTGGACATAGGCCACATCGACCATGTGTTCTGCGAGCAATGTTCCCTGCCTACGATATGACAATACCATATTATTATTTTGAACCTTTTGAGTACCTGTTGCTGATAAAATGTTACTTTTATTTAGGATTTTATCCAGAAGCAATTCCGTTATCTTTGTTGTACAAACACCAAAGATAACATAATATCAGTGATTTAGAGTTTGAAAAAAAAATCTAAAATCACTGATACACTTTCCAACAAACTATTGAGTGATACAGAGAGAGAGATCATTACTTTCATGAGGATTTCAGTTTTATTTTGTGTAGGGGCATTGCATTAGCACTTTAGTAGGTAACTATTAAATAGCAGTGTTTGTCCGTATCTCCCTTCCAGAAACATCTTAGCACTCAACCAATTACCATACATAGCTGAACTGAGCATTACAGTTGAGTTCTCAAGTCTCTGGATAACGCTAAAACTCCTTCGTAGTCGCAATTTGCGCAAATTGCACAAATTGCCACCGTACTGAACTGAATTGAGAACTTGTGTGATATCGTTAGCTCTGCCAACTCCCTAATGTAGTTTTCGCAACCGCGTTTTAATGTTGAGTTTTAGCTAGTGTTATGTTTAGACCAATTATGTCTTTTGTTTATGTTAGTGCAGGAAATATATATCGTTTTTTAGGGTTCCGTACCTCAAAAGGAAAAAACGAAGCCCTTATGGGATTACTTTGTGGTCCGTCCGTCTGTCTGTCTGTCTGTCTGTTAAGACCTTTTATCTCCGGAACGCGTGGAGGTATCGAGTTGAAATTAAAACCGTATACTCAGGTCTGCGGACTCTTCAAGCAACAAAAAATCAAACTTGTAAGTTAACAAGAAAAAAAGATACTTTGGTTTATATGGCAAAAAACGTACATTTCGACACTCCCGAGGAAATCAAAATTCATAGGGTACTTCCCGTTGATCCAGAATCCTGAAATTTGGCATAAAGCAAGGTCCTGTAGCACAAGTATAGGAATAAATCTGAAAACTGTAAATTTGTTGTTACGTGAGTTATGTTTCGGCGATCGGAAATTACGTTAAAAAAATATTTATTTATTATTACAAAAATTTAATTATAAAAACACAGGATATTACTACGATGGCGGATACAAGACTGAATATAATGCAATAAAAACAATTATGTCCAATTGCATAACCTAATTCCGCCTAGCCCGTTCCATTATCGGACCACCAGGCGTACGGCAAGTCGGCAATGCGCCACCGGTACATGGTGGACATCCCACCTATACGCACAAAACGTTTTGGGAACACATTCATAGTGCGTACAGCTAAGGAGTGGAATTCCTTGCCGGAATCTGTTTTTCCTGATGGCTACAACCCGGGAATCTTTAAGTCAAGAGTGAATAGGTTACTTCTAGGTAAGCGCGCTCCATCGTCGACCGCATCGTCGCTTTCCATCAGGTGAGTTAGCGGTCAAGCGCGAACCTATCAAGAATAAAAAAATAAAAAAAAATTCAAAGTAAATGCATAGTTGCAATTACGACGCATGCGGAGACTGCGAACTCAGCGTAAACGTGTCAGTTATGATGAGTTAACTCGTGACATTTTTTTTTGTGATTCGGAAAAAATCTTCCGAGACTCCATTCCGTAATTGAACTATTTATTTATGTAAGTTTGTACGGAACCCTCTGGGTGCGAGTCCGACTCGCACTTGCCCAGTTATTTTTCAAGGATTCGATTAATATTAATTGGTGTGTGTAACTATGTATATTGTTTTTTTTGTTATCTTTGTGTCATTAACGTAGTTTTGTAGGTTTATTTATTGTGATTAACACCACAACATAATTGTAACATAAACGCACATCCTAAAAAAAATTCAGAGTCGCTTACTGAACCGATTTCAGCTATTTTTCACCTCGATCGTGTGAGGAGTACTGCAGCCACATATGGGCTGGTGCTGCAAAATGTCATCTAGCAGCTTTGGACTCGGTGGAAAGGCGTGCGAAGAGGCTAATTGGTGATCCAGTTTTGGTTAAATCCAATCTACAAAGCCTCGAGCACGGGCGCAGGGTAGCCAGCCTTTTGGTATTTTACAGGATGCATTTTGGAGAGTGTGCCTGGGAATTGCATGACTTGATTCCGCCAACTCATTTCTACCATCGGACAACCCGACGTACGGCGAGTATCTACCCTTACGTTGTTGAAATTTCTACGGTTCGGACTAAGCGTTTGGAATTAACCAGATCTGGTCCACCAATTGGCCTCTTTGCACGCCTTTCCACCGAGTCCAAAGCTGCCAGGTGGCATTTTGCAGCACCAGCCCATATGTGGCTGCAGTACTCCACACACGAACGGACCTGTGCTTTGTATAACATTAAAAGCTGTCTTGGTGTGAAGTACCGCCGGACCTTTGCAAGTACGCCGAGTTTCCTAGCAGCTACCTTGGCTTTGGACTCAATGAACCGCCCAAAGTTAAGGTCTGAGGAAATTTCAACTCCCAAGAGCTGAAGGCGGTCGGTGTACTCCAGGAATACATTCCGAAAAGCAGGAGCCAAGGTGAACGGGCTCCTTTTAGCGGTTAACAGACACGCTTGTGTTTTGGCGGCGTTGAATCCCACCAGATTGGCTTAACCTCATTTGGAAACTGCCTGAAGTGAGACATTCGTACGCTCTACCTTAGCCTCTCTTTCGGACCGGTCCTGGTCCTGGTCCTTTAGTAAAAGTAGTTCATATTTATTATTATTATCTGCCAGAGCGGCGTCGCCGGCATGAAAGTAGATAACTATCATACTAACATAATTATGAACATAGTGATAGGCGGCAGTAATGCTACCAAAGGAGGCGGCCGCACGTGTGAGGCAACGGTCCTCACGCCCCAACTGCCGCCGGGATTCCGATCCCGATTTCCGGCCACCTTAGGCGCGGGCTTGCGGACGGCGAGCAATGGGTAGCTCGTTGTCCGACCGTCCGGTAACCGTCTGGACCGAGCCCAAGTCGTCGACGGCGCGTACTGTTCCACGCGCGCCTCAAGGAGATGTCAGCAACTGTAGGGGCCCAGCAGGGTAGAAGCCTAGGGTAAGGTGGCCGGAAATCGGGATCGGAATCCCGGCGGCAGTTGGGGCGTGAGGACCGTTGCCTCACACGTGCGGCCGCCTCCTTTGGTAGCATTACTGCCGCCTATTACTATGTTCATAATTATGTTAGTATGATAGTTATCTACTTTCATGCGGGCGACGCCGCTCTGGCAGATAATAATAATAAATATGAACTACTTTTACTAAAGGACGAAATCAAATAATCCCGCTCCGCCCAAGAACGGGGGATGTCATTAGATTATTTTCCCACCGAAAAACAAAAACAATGATAAAAAATATCATAATTATATCCTATGTTTCTATGGTTTTTTTTTTTTTAATTTTGCTCGACACTAGGATTTACTCCTGTGTTGCGGGTGCGTTCACAAATACATAAACTCACATACACAAGACAACCAAAGCTGAAACAACTATTTGTAGGCCATACGAATATAATCATGCAGGAATCGCACGCAGCGCAGCAGTCAATTATTCAACCATTGCGCCAACCGTGCCATCATCATCATCATCATTTCAGCCGAAAGACGTCCACTTCGGACATAGGCCTCCCCCAAGTGTCGCCATAATGACCGCTGTATCTTCCGGTACGTTGTCGCCATTCCAGAAATTTTCGTCTCCATCGACCATCTGTTCTGCGAGCAATGTGCCCTGCTCACTGCCACTTATGTTGCGGTCATGACGATTATAACCTGTGTACCAAACATACAAACGTTCAGCGGTTTGAGCCACACGTGTGTACATGCTATATAGGTACATACAAACTATATTACTATCATTACTTTTACCACCAGATAGATTGCTCATATCACCTTGGTTACTAAGTTCTGAAACAAATACAGAGTGGCCGCCATAAATATAGTTTTTAATATATATATTAAAAACTTTATTTTTAGAGCCATGGTCAGAGTCAATACGTAGGTTCTAGTAAAACACTTATAACTCAAGCTCAACGTACATACACCTATTTGAGTATCTCTCTCCACAAATTATAAATAAAATGTTAAAGTTGTTTAAATCACTAGGAAAAGTAACTTTTTCTAGAACATTGTTTAAATTTATCATTTTATTTCAAGTTTTATTCGGTCGTTATTTATGTCTTAGTCAATCCAAGTTGAATTGTCTTTTTATTAAATTATACTGCATATGTTTCAGTTTCTTCATTTCTATTGTGTTGTGTAGTGTAGAATCTAAAGTCGGATATAATCTGTTCGTCTCTAGTGAATATTGGTTCAATGTCGTTATCTCTCTTCTCTTCTCTGATCAATATTTCCGTAACTATTACAACAGTCTCAGAACCAATGACAGAATATTTGGCTTCAAGAAACTACTTGTCTTTAACAAATACCTGTATATCATGATTTTTTTATTCGGTATTTTTAAAATATTTGGTTTAGTTAATGTTTTGGTCACATCAACTGAATTTTATACTTTTGTGCCTTTAACCATTATGGCAATTTGTTTGGATTTAAGCCACATATTTGTTAATATAATTTTCTCAATGCTGCACACTCGTATGAAACTACTAAGGTTTTTTTTGGAAAATAATCCTATTCCCATAAATTTTGTTGGAAAAAATGAAGTAGCAGTCTGTGTGAAAAATATAAGAAAGAGTTTGTACTATTATGACAATCTACTTGACAATATGGAATTGGTTAATAAACAAGTAAAATATCAGGTAAAAAATAAATAATAAGGTATTTTGTTCAAAACACTTTTTCGAAAATTCATGATTTCTTATAAATGTTTGTTGTATTAGGCTAGTTGCGCGGTAGCGATCAGCAAGGCGCATGAAAAGCAAACACAAATCGAGTAACTAGCTGAATCAATAACAATGCAGTAATGAACTCCAAAATGAATTGTAAAATTTAGGCAAAGTTGGTCATTGCAGTTTAGGATTCCTCCTAGGCTGCAATGACTAACTTTGCCTATATTCAACCGTTGCATGTTTCTGTTTTCAGATATTTGCCCTTCTAATCATAAGCTTTCCAAAACTACTAAATTTGATAAAAACTGCAGTGATATTATATGTCAATCAAGTAAGCACGTAGATTTTTTCTGAGATTTATGGTGTTTGTTAGCTTGGTACGAATTAAGCTTATGTATCTAACTAGCTTTATGATTTGGTAATTTATTTATTAGAGAAGAGGTTCTAAACAATTTGTGATGACAATTGTCAGAAAATCTTATAGAAAGATTTTCTGACAATTGTCATCACAAAAGTATTTGTTTTCAAAGCAGTTTATCATTAGATATACTAAAATAGAATATGAACAGTGAAAACAATATAAAAGTTGGTAGAAAAGAAAACGAAATATAATAATTTTAAATAAATATGTGTCCATTTCATCAAATCGCCGTTTTCCATGGCAGTCGTATTATGAGCGTGTTGAACTTTGCCGTCAAAGTCCACGTCGGGTTTCTTTTTCTTATTAGCAGCTTTGAAGCTGTGTAAATTGTTTTTGAAAGAAGATATTTTAAAAATTCTTTCATAATTGTTTATTTAAGCTAAAAATTACATCATTCAGCAAACAAAAAAAAAATGCTTGCAACGGAATGTTTAATATTCAATCCTATTGTATAGTCATAGTGGGAACTTAAATATTAACTATAAATACTATTATACTAAACCTAACTATGTTTCTACATATAATACAAATACACAAAATACATTCAGGCGTCGAAGTACTCCTATTAGACATTCCGTTGGCGCATTTCAATATAGTTTTTTTTTTACATCTTTGTAACTGATAAACTCCGCTTTCTCATACCCTAAAACTATAACAAGATATTGTTATTATTTATGCTTTCAGAATATACGTATAATAATTATGGTGCTTGCGCCAGAAGCCTTACATACTTTCTGTAAGGTTTCTTGTCCAGCGATCGTTGCAGAAGCAATTACATACGAAGTGGATATGATCAGAAAAACACTCACGAAACAACTCGTTAGGTGTTCAGGTATGTACTTATGCAGCTCACCGTCCAGTCGTCTGGTAAGAACTAAGCCGGAGTTAGCGGCATATTATATTCCACGCGCTCCTAAATAGACTGCAAAATGAACTGCACACACTAGGGATGATGACTGCTGGGGCTGCGGAAATGTCCGAAAGAGTTACCGTGGTTTTGATACGCAAAGGGTAACTGAAGGAACATAGGTGGGTTTTAGTCAGTAAAAGTCTGACACTTCTTTTAGAGAGGGAGATTTATTTGATGTTTTCCCAACACAAAAAAAGGTGTGCAGGTATCTAAATGGAATTTTAAACATTTTGCCAGCAATTTCTTTGAGTCATCTCTGATTATACATATGTACGGATGCTACTGATTACCAGTATTTGGCTTTGAGATTTCCTTCTTCTAGCCCTTATTCATATAGAGTTTTGGTTCAGTAGTTGGTCACGTTTATAGCAGCATCAGTAGTGTCTATTACATCTTCAAAAGTGGCTATGTCTGTGGTTATGGGCGCTTGAGGAACTCCATCAAATGGGCCATATTTAAAACGGAGGCATCGCACTTACATTTCGTGTCAGATAGATCCTTAAAAACACCACTTTGCCATATTTCGTTTGCATTAGCCTACCTAGTTATTCGGCAGCTTATCTTACGTTCTTAATCTATTGACTGGGTAGCACGTAATGGCTTAGTAGGTGATTTGATTTGCTGTAAGCTGCGTTTTTGAGTAAATATTAAAACATACTGTTACTGCTTTATCTTCTTTTATCATTCACAGATGAGTCTCTCCGCTGGGAGCTGCAGACAGCGTTGCAGTACGTGACGCTGCGTCCGTTCAAATACACGATCTGTCGCGCGGTGTCACTTAACATCTATCTTCCGTTCACCATTATCAGCCTCTGTATCACTTATACTATTGTTGCTCTGCAGCTGTCGCATTTTAGTATTACATATTTTGTTTGAGTAAGTTCACGAAGTCACAACTCCACATGCACCACACGCAAAAATGAAAGGGCTGTTCTCGATTTTGACTTTTCTTGCCTTCTGATTGTACTTTTGTAATTTAAAAATAGCGTGAGAATCCTGGTACCCATAACATAAGTTAAATCCCACTTGATGGTACGCAGTGATGCAATCGTTGATGGTGAATCGCTCTAGTTTATTAAGAGGCTATTCCTCTAGCCTCCAAAACACGTAAATCTGGTATCCTTGTATACCAGATTCATTACAAATATAGTCTACAATACTTGTACTTCTGACTCTAGCTGTTCTTGTTCTCTAATATTTATCTGTTCTCTGTGTTGTTTGTAAGTGTTTGCGTGTACAAAATGTTTTAGTTCAATAAATTATTATTATATTTCTAATTCTTTTGCTATTATCCTCCTCCTTCTGCTTAGTTTTTTCCCAAATCCGTCCAGGTTGGCTTCCAGTCAAACTGGCTGCAACTGGATACCAATACTTTACATGGAGCGACTACCCCCCTAGCCAAGTTACAACCATTTCGTTTCGATTCTCTTTTCATTGATCGCCTCGAGTAGGCCACGCCTCGGATTCCTTTATTCTGACGTCATCTCAACGCTCAATCACGTGTTCAGAACAAAGGAATAGGAGGCGTGATCGACTCGAGGCGATCAACGAAAAGAGAATCGAAACGAAACGATTGTAACTTGGCTAGGGGGGCTGTAGACAGTCGAAGGTCAGATAGGTCTGGATGGTCTGGAGTAATGTCGGTATGTTAAGATGGTAACCCATTTGTATAGACCAACCTTGGCAAGGGTTGCTTAATCTTGGAGGTGAAACCTATGCAGCTATTATTATTCTAACTTCTCTACATTTTATGTGATGCGCGCACAACTAAAAACTTCTACAGATTTATTATATGTATAGATTAGGACTAGCTGACCCGGCGAACTTCGTACCACCTAACAGTCAATGAATGTATCTAGTATACCTTTCAACATAGTAAACCGATTGCGATGAAACAAAGCCTAAGTAATATAATTATCAAGTTACACACAATTTTAATGTATAAAAGTTATCTACGTCGATTTTGTACATTTAACGTGATGCGCGCACAACTAAAAACTTCTACAGATTTATTAGATGTATAGATCAGCACGATTTGTTTTCTTCTATGATACTTCTCTATTAGTCGTTCTTTATTTTTTTAGGTGGGAAAATCATCTTATGACAAATCCCGCTCTTGGGGGGAGCGAGAAATAGTGTCAGACTTTTACTGACTCAAAAACCACTCCTGTTCCTTCTTTGCCTTCGTCCCAGGGCCCCGGGTTTCACTTACACATTACCCATTGCCCCAGTAGGTTTCGACCATACTGGGCCCCTACGATTTGCTGACATCTAACTGATGCGCGCGTGGAACAGTACGCGCTGTCGACGACTTGGGCTCGGTCCGGACGGTTACCGGACGGTCGGACGGCGATCGGCCGCCTTCTTTGCTAGCATTACTGCTTCGCAGAAGGAGGCGACCGCCTGCCACTCCTCCTCGCTCCGGACCATAGCCTGTACCAAGGATCGCCGCCGCCGATCGCCCCCACGAGGACACGGCGTTGCTCTGCCCAAGCGTATCACCGTGTGCTCCACCGTTTCCTCCGAGCGGTTCTCTATTAGTCGTAGGTAATACCAGTATCTAATCGCCCTTGTCTCTTGCTTTTATCCCTTAAATATATATTATGCCAGCAGCTTTACCAGCGTGGAATTAATGTTAACCCCTATTATAAATTATTAAAAAAAAAAGTTTCATCAAAATCCGTACATCCGTTTGAGCGTAAAGCAGTAACAAACATACATTCACCCTTTCACCTTTATAATATTAGCCTGTTAGAGGCAGGATGATATGGTACTTGTACCACAACGTACATACCCTTGATAGAGCCACAGCAAAGCTAATGAAGTGACGATCATAAATCATAACCACGGTCATATATTAGCAGGGCGGAGTATTGACAGCGCGCCAAATACATTTATCAAACAGACACAGGTCATGCATAACTATTGTATCAACTGTAACATATATACTTTAGCTAGTATGTATAAAATAGAAGAAGAAGTAATAATATATCTAACTAATCTGGCCATAAATTTTATTACACTTGAGAAAGTATCAATTTATTTTACCAAAATTTAAATTTGGAACGAGGTTAATTCATTCAAATACTGTATAGTTTTGATGTAGGTACTAGGCATGCCTTTTAAGTTCTGTCGTTTCCATATTTCCCGGCAATTTTGAATTTGGAACTGTTCTATATTCAAATGTGTTTAAATTTTGAATCTCAAAACAGTTGAAAGTATTAGGATTAATTCTATTGTTTAGTCACAGCGTCGATTGGAATCTGTCAGGTTACGTATGAAAATGAATCTTTCTAAAGAAAAAGTTCGTGCAATAATTTTAGTACGGTCAAAAAATCAAAGACGTTAGTCGGTTCGATTTATTTAATGTTTTGTCACGTCTTCTCTTGCTAGTTATATATATTTTTTTAAATAAGACAAGCATTATTTATTAGAAACCAAATATTCATTAAAGTATAGTCATTACTTAAGCTCACAAACAGTTGACATTCGTATGGCATATCCATATTTCATGTCGGCATTTAATCTCTTTATTAATATCGACTGCATCGAAATGTTATTTTCCGTGCACTAAAATGGTATAGAAGTGCTGCAGTACCCAGCAGGTGTTCTATTCATTTGCCGCGGGCATGTTGTGAACATTGAAACTCATACAGACTGTGCAGACTGTGTTATTCGCGAGATGGGAGAAGCGCTGGACTGCCGATAACTTGAGGGAGACATCAATCTAGATGTGGATGTTTTTTTTTCTAAGATATGATGATGGCATAAATAAAAAGTTTTGACAAAACACTTTAAATTTTTACAAGTTTTTATTTGACTTGCAATGTATGTAACTCTGTTATTTGAGTGGAATCTTGCAACTCAATTTTGAACCAAATATCTTCAACCGATCGAGCTGAAATTTTGTATACAAGTTTAATTTGGATGACAATCCATGGTTAACTGTGTGACGTCTAAATCCAACATGGCAGAACGCCCAAGATGGCGGGGAAAAGACTTGCTGAAATCATCTCGAAATTAAAGTGACGTCACGATAAGAGAAGGTGAACTTCTAAAGAAGCCGAATTAAGTTTTTTGTGCTTTCCTATAAAATGAGAGAATACGCAGAATGTGAGTTACAAAAGAAATACCTAAAACTTCTTACGTACGACAGTTGATAAACTGTCGACTCTGGCTTGAGTAAACATCTTCGAAGCACTGCAACAACATGTCAGCCGCACCAGCGCCCTAAAATACTATACGTATTCCTCATTATTTGTTCCCTCTATTCTCTTGTTAAGTCTATGGTCACAGAGTGCGGTCTTGTCTAGTGGAATTATTCGCAATTGATTTATTTATCGGCATGTACGTTCTGTAGTAGGATTCAAAGTTGACTAATTTCATATTAATGTGTGTTTGTCTCGACATTCTATTATTTATCCATTTTGCCTGTATCAGAGAAGGCTTGGTATACTCTTCTGTATTTTGTAGGAATAATTTAAGATGTAATTGAAATAATTAACTGTCAAGCGAATGGCCTTTGTTTTAAGTGGGAAATTATCAAATGTCTTCTCCTGGGCACGCCACAATTATGGTGGTAAGTCCCCTCTTTGAGGCGTGGTTGGAAAGACTTCACGGCGTCCTCACCTTCCGTATGACGCAGGTTCTCACCGAACACGGTAAGTTCGGGAAGTTCCTGCTGCGTTGTTCCTCCGTGCGGAAGCGACGCCCGGGTGTCGCCAATGTGTGGACCGCTCGGAGGACACGGTGGAGCACACGGTGGAGGTGTGCCCCGCTTGGGCAGAGCAACGCCGTGTCCTTGTGGGGGCGATCGGCGGCGACGATCTCTCGCGCCGGGCCTTGGTACAGGCCATGGTCCGGAGCGAGGAAGAGTGGCAGGCGGTCGCCTCCTTCTGCGAAGCACTAATGCTAGCAAAGGAAGCGGCCGATCGCCGTCCGACCGTCCGGTAACCGTCCGGACCGAGCCCAAGTCGTCGACAGCGCGTACTGTTCCACGCGCGCCTCAGGGAGATGTCAGCAAATCGTAGGGGCCCAGCAGAGTTGAAGCCTACTGGGGCCATGGGTAGTGTGAAAACGAAACCCGGGGCCCTGGGACGAAGGCAACGAAGGAACATGAGTGGGTTTTTAGTCAGTAAAAGTCTGACAAAATCTCTCGCTCCGCCCAAGAGCAGGATTTGTCATTAGATGATTTTACCACCTAAAAAAAAAATGTCTGCTCCGACTCTGGGTGAAGCGGGAGGGTATGACTTTTACTGACTAAAACCTACAGTGTTCCTTCAGCGAGTGCTACAGTAACTGTTTCAAACAATCCACAGTTCTGGCGTGGAACACAACGTGCCGTCAACCCGGGCTTGGTCCTTATTAGATGGACAGCGAGCTACCCATTGCTCGCCGTCCGTAATCCCGCGCCTACGTTGAACGTGCAGTCTAGGGTCTGGTTTCAAGGTCGAGCAAAATGTGTTATTGGGGTTTTCAATTAGGAATGACTCAGTAGCAGCCCAGCATGGTAGTGTGATACTCCTGTGCCTTGGAGTGCCTTGGAATGTTAGTCCTATGTTTAACCTCACCCCGGTCGGGGTGGATTGCCATCCCGTCGAACTATGAGAGTAAAAGAACTGAAAGTGCACCTGTGTTTGTGCACACGCTTGTGCACTATGATATCTCCTGCGTACTTAGCTAATCTTCGTTGTGATTGGCCACCGTGTTTTAAATTCGTTCCAGATAGTTAATTATTGTACAAGTAAATATATTTTAAGAATATATATAATAATAATAATAATATTCCACAACTATCACACAAACGCCATCTAGTCCCAAGCTAAGCAGAGCTTGTGTTATGGGTACTAGACAACTGATAAACATACTTATATATTTCTAAATACATACATATATATAGATAAATTACACCCAGACACAGAACAATTGATCGTGCTCATCACACAAACATTTGTCCTGGATGGGAATCAAACCCACGACCTCCGGCATAGCAGTCAGGGCCACTAACCACTAGACCAACAAGCCAGTCAAAGGAAAATATATAACTGTAAGGGTTGCGGGAATCCGATGGATGCGAGACGCACAGAACCGTTCTTTGTGGTGACACTTGGGGAAGGCCTATGTCTAATAAAGGACGTCTTTCGGCTGAAATGTTGATGATGATGTTGACGAAATATATTTTGATCACGAAACAAAACCAATGTACTCGTACACATGTATGTTATTTTGCAAGATATTCAGTTATCTATTTACTACTCAATTTGATATCATCGGCTATAAGTTTGTATTTTATATAACCTTCCTTATAAGGTAGGTAATCTGTGGATCTCAAAGGCTTATTTGTGTAGGATTTATTCTTCAAGATACACATTATTTTCTATTACTTTAAAAAAACCTTCCTAAATCTCATTTGAAAATCTTTCTTTATTTTAAAGTGTTTTTGTTACTTATAATGTGCCTTTAGTTTTACTCACACTTCCACCGATGAAAGACTCAATAATGCTAATTTCCCTAATTTATCATCAACAAAATGAGAGTGACAATCTAAATTTCACCATTTTTTAAAATCTAAACCAAAAGTTAACTTTAGCTATTTATTAACACAGTCCAATTTCCGAGACCAAAACAGATGAAACTTAAACCATCGATCAAAGTCAGTTTGGTCCCCAAGGCCAGGCCAAAGCCACTCAGTCCAAAAGTTAAATTGCTCCCACACTTTATCGTTTCGTGAATTAATTTAATGTTTCAAAATTGGACTTGCGAGTTTATGAAGTTTAATAAAAAGTGATTATTTTCAAACATACTCGTAAAAATGAATCGGGACTCAAGCGGGAAATACATAAGACCGAATCACACGTGGTCCACGCCTGATTTATACGTAGAGACGCGTCGCGTGGCGTGGATCTAATGTAGCTCTACAAGTCTAGTTGACATGTAAAATGAATGGAGACCGACACGCCTAGAACGGCATACGTGGTCCAGGTGTGCCCAATGTAGTTCCTTCCTACCTTCATTGTCTTAATTAAGTAACGTTATATCTTTTTACCACAGCTCTCAAAATCTGCATGGTTCTCATGTGACTTGACCATTACATATTTACTGTATGGACTTTAAAAAAGACTTTGACCCCTGAGTTTGTTTCGGTGTTTCTTCTCAGGGTAGTCAGCTAGGAAACACCGGCCTCATCTAGTATAAATGACAAAAAAAAATTACGTGTAAAAGTGTTTTATAAACCTATTTGCAGAATAAATATCATTTATCATTTAAAACGGTGAAGGAAAACATCGTAAGGAAACCGGCATGTCCTAGAACTAAAAAGTCGAAGACATGTGACAATACCAATCTGCACTGGGCTCGCGCGATGGATTACGGTCCATTTCCTTTCCTAGAGAGGAGGCCTGAGTCCCAGCAGTGGGAACATTATATGGCTGATTATGCTTTTTTATGCTTATATCTCCTTTAGTTTATTAATACTGGAACTACGATTAATGATGGTTGGCGCAGTGGCTGAGCAATTTGCTGCTGTGCTGTGTTGTGGGTGCACCCTCATGGAATGAATATTTGTATTGGCCTACAGATAAGCTTTATCGGGTCTAGCTGTGTATGCGAGTTTATATATATATATTTGCAAACACACAACACACAAGAGAAATTCCTAGTATTTTTTTATAGAAAGAACGTACCTCAAACTTGCTGCACGAAGATTTTTGCCAGAATAAATCATTCGTATATTTAATGAATGAAATTCCTTGATGGAGGCTACGTTGCTTGACAGCAATAAACTTAGGGTATTTAAGTCAAGAGTGAATAAATCATATACCGATGAAACAGTGGTTAAAACTGAGCCTGTCAATAACAAAATCGAACAATTATTTTTCACTTCTTTAAAAAAAAAAATCATAGTTAAAATTCCATGTGAGAAATAACAAATAGAAACAAATTGTCAAACATTGAATTACTGGATCAGTTAGACATTTCTCCAGAACTCATCACGACGAAGCCAGATGCAAAGGAAACTAAGGAAAGGGTTACTATTAGCCCTTAAAATAATAAAAAAGTGTAAGGGGAAGCAAAGATAATCCTTCTAAACACTTCTTAAGGTTTTATGTCTCCTTTACTGTTAAATTTAAGGATTTCGCTCATAGAAAGCAATGCGATGTATTGCGATGCTATGAATAATGAAGCCACAGAACAGAATGAACTTAATTGTACACCAAAATCTTTTACAAAATTACATAGATGAGATACCAGCGGCCAATATTTGGATATTGGTGATGTCTTCGCTAATCTTCAATAAGCCCAACAAGAAATTTGAATGTTAGAAGGTATTTTTTACTATTTTTCAAGTATGGTTTTATTTTTATTGTTCCTTGTAGGACATATCAAACCCATTGTACTAAACAATATCTACATCATTCTTTAACATTAACCTTATAAATATATTTATCTCTATTGGCTACTGAGGGAGTCGGTGTTGAGGTGCAGTAACAGGTAAAACCCTAAATAAAAATAATTAAAAAAAAGTATGGTTTTAAATTGCTTAGAGAACATTTCAAGTTGCTGATGACATTATGTCAAGCTGTGCTGTACCATACCTCTTCAATGTTTATATAAAATGAAACTTCAGATATCAAATCAGCTTTATTGTTGAAAGAAATCGCTGAAAATATTGTTGAAGGACAGAAATATTGTTAGATTAGGTTAAAAACCTTGTATTAGACTAGTGATCAACAAGAAAGAAAGCATACAATGTCTTTTTTTACTATTGATTGGCTCGCATTTGACCAGTAGTCAACGGATTGTTGAAGAGGAATTTTGCCAAAATATCATCGCTTCGCTCTGTGCAACAACCCGCTGCCCCCGGTTCAATTTTAATATCGCCGTAAAAACAGGATTATATTCATAACAGATAAAATATTTTAACTACCTTCTTGAGTTTTATTTGTTTATGTAATCCCAGTTATTGTTCTTAGGCAATTTTATTGCGTGCGCTATTTTTAAGTGGCCATTTTCTTAAATCGGTTGAGCAATTTTATTTTTGTCGTTAATTTTAGTTGCAGATTTTATAATTTTGGTGAAAGGAAATGAAAAAATCATAACGTTTTATTTATGTATATATATATATATACTTTATTGTACACCTTTACAAACATACCAAAGGAAACTAAAACACATATCCTCTAGGACCACGGGGAACTTCTGATAAAGAAATCTGTGGTCCTAGAACGCAAAGGCAACTGAAGGACACAGGTGTGGTTTTCCTCTATAAAAGTCTGACAAGCCCTCTTGTTCCAGCTTAGAGCGAGAGAAGTCATTGCATCCACCTCACTACCAAAAAAACATACAATAGGCGGATTTATCGCATCCCGCGATCTCTTCCAGCCAACCTGAAATGGACAGAAATTGTCTGGACCGTTTATGAATAGTTAAACCACATTTAACTCATCTACGATTTGAAAAACACAATTCTAGCCACTTTATATCTAAAACGATGTCAAAATTGCAATACATTGTTCCGCAAAAATCATTCTGTACCATTATTAGAAAAAAAACTCATTTAAATTTTTACACACACCCCTAACCCCAGATTGACGCGATGTCACGGTTGTAATCTTACCCTGATTGATGGCATCCTATTGTGTACCAGCAATGAGATTCACACCACCACCTTACAAAAACCCCATTTACCCAAATCCTATCAAGAACCAAGAGGTCTACATAATTTGGAATATTTAGTAACACCACACATGTCCAGATTACATTGAGCTTCGTTTTAGAACGTTTCTCATAGTCGTACGGGTCTATTGATATTTGTATGTATATTGTTTGGAAGTTGTGTATGAATAATTCATATAATATCGTGTAGATATGCTCAGCTTGATGAGGTGTCACATTATTCACAATTTGTGACTGAGATACCTTAATACGATTTTGTTATTATATTTGTAATTTTGGAGTAAATTATGTCATCCATGTATACAGAACTTAAACACAGTTTTGTATTGAATTAACGCGTATATATAGAAGGACTGGAACAATTTGCCAGCAGCGGTCTTCCCGTCCCATTATAATTTAGATGTCTTCAAGGCTAGAGTTAATTTAAAACTTTAAGATTTTCATATTGAGGATTAGTTTCGGGTACGAAAAAAACTTGACGACAATTTTTTTATCATATAAATGATGCAATCGTTGATGGTAAGGCGCACTAGCTTATTAAGAGCCTATTAAATGATAAATGATATTTATCATGATAAATACCTGTAACAAAAATATTGTCTATAGTATTGTTATCAATGTGTATATCTGATAAAAAGCCAGATCTAGGTCTAAAAACAAACCTCCATATGAAAATAGCTTTACAAAACCACTTTAAATCATCAACAGCTATCTTCCTTTTTTATTTAAAACTTATTTACCTGCTACACAAAGAATCAACAAGTCAAATCAGAACTAGAATAATAAAAACTATGCTAAACAACCAAGCTAGTTTTACGACTACCGTCGTCTCTACTGTGCGTTTGCTGAATTCCAGAGGGATAAGTTTATTCTTATCTGTGAGGTAATACGGGGATGTGCAAAAAGGTGGATGATGTCAGTATAATTATAAGTACAATAATACTCTTTTTTATAATATCTTGTCATAACTTAGGTGCAAACACTTACAAGTAAGTATAATTATTTACTATTTATAAATCTGAAACTAATAAATATTATGGTTATCGTGGCCAGATCACAGAAATTTATCACTTCATGAAATGGCCAAGTAAAATTGGCCAGATCGTTTTAAACTTTAAAGTTTGGTGATATTTCAGTCCTCGTTTGGTCTACCTTTTGTTATCATAGAAATCCTACATCAATGGCAAAACGAGGATTGACATAGCCAGTTTAAGTTGGCCATTTCATGAAGTGATCAATTCTAAGATCTAGCCATGACATATATACAAACTGAAAATAATAAAAAAAAAACTCAAAAAAAAAAACTAAAAAAAAACTTGAAAAATAAATCATCCACATCGATACTAATTGTAAAGTGTCCAGAACGCTGGCTCTTGGTCTAATATACTTTCAATTTTTTTTTCGATTACTTTTAACAGAATGCCTGTTCGAAATTGATTTTCAGTACAAAAATCATTATTCACATAGAAGACGTAGTTAATGTTCATAAAATATAAATATGCAGACAGTTAAATTCATATGTTCATATTCCATGACAGTTTGAAGGATCTCTACTCGTCTCACTCGCCATGACAGCAGAAAAAACCATTGATTCATCATCATCATCATCATCATCATTTCAGCCGAAAGACATCCACTGCTGGACATATGCCTCTCCCAAGTGTCGCCACAATGAACGGTCCTGTGCGTCTCGCATCCATCGGACTCCCGCAACCGTTACCAAGTCATCGGTCCACCTTGTAGGAGGCCTTGCAACGCTACGTCTTCCGGTACGTGGTCGCCATTCGAGAACCTCCGAAACGTGGTCGCTTATAATGGGCCTCATCAGAAGATTTAAAGTCACCCAAAGGGCAATGGAAAGGGCTATGCTCGGAGTTTCCTTGCGTGATCGAATCAGGAATGAGTATATCCGCAGGAGAACCAAGGTTACCGGCATAGCACGAAGAATCGCCAAACTAAAGTGGCAATGGGCAGGGCACATTGCTCGCAGAACGGATGGCCGTTGGGGCCGACCATTGATTAATTTCAATAAATAGCAAGCAAGGTACAGTCGATTTGGAGGAAAATCTAACAACAGTGCTGTCAAAATAAACGGTAACAATAAAATTGATCAACTGGGTACTGCACACAATATCTAGCTCTCAAAAACTACAGATATCCAGACAAAGCAGTACCCCCACTGGAGACGACTCCTGTGTCGGGAGTCGTAGGATGTCTACCTGTCACCATAGGTACAAGTTTGAGGACGTCGAGCTATGGGTAACTCGCCGTACGGAATAGACCAAGCCCGGGTGATGCTTTGTGTTCCACGCGCGCCAGTGAGAGGTCCGCAACATTGATAGAGCCGACGACTACCAGGGCTGCGGTTTGTTCGAAGGAGTTACCACAGCCTTCGCAATAAAAGGTGACTGAAGGCACTCTGGGTTTTCTCATCATTTCAGCCGAAAGACGTCCACTGTTGGACATAGGCCTGCCTCAAGTGTCGTCATATCGACCGGTCCTGTGCGTCTCGCATCCATCGGATTCCCGCGACCCTCACCAGGTCATCGGTCCACCTTGTGGGAGGCCTTCCAATTCTGCGTCGCCACTCCAGAACCTTTCAGCCCCAAGCAATGGCTGTTTGTCTTGTTTGTAGGAGGTAATCTCGGAAAGTAGTGGTCCGATTGCGTACTTTTTTTACTGACAGTAAGCTGCTTTATTCCTGAGTGACATAGGCTATATTTTATGTATGCGGGCAAAGCCGCGGGCAAAAGCTAGTAGGTAGTAAAAAAAAAGTTAGTATCCTATGAATTTTGATTCCCTTGAGAGTGTCGAAATAAACGTTTGTTTGCGATAAACGGTCTTCTCGGGGATCTTTTTTTCGTTAACTTAGAAGTTTAGGTTTTTCACTACTTCAAAGGACCGTACACTTGAGAACCTATATAGTTTTAATTTCAACTAGATACCTCCACGCGTTCCCGAGATAAAAGGTTTTGACAGATAGACAGACAACAAAGTGATCCTATAAGGGTTCCGTTTTTTCTTTATGAGGCTCGGAATCCTAAAAAGAGAAAGCAGTATATCAAAACAAAAATCTCCTCAATAACTCTAAAGGAAAATCCCAACTTCCTACGTAGAAGCTAGATTCCCACATCCCTGGTGATTGTTCCTAGTAATAAATTATGTATTCGAGTTATAAAACCATCCGCGCCAATGGCTGAGATTTCACTGATCCAGCTTGTTTTAATGGCGTACTACGGAAACCTAGCTCAGAGGAGATCTAGGGTGTGTGGGGGATGAAGAGCTTGTTCGGACTTGAAAATATTTAGGGATTCAAGATTCAAAGTATTTTATTTCAAATAAACCATTTACACTTTTGAAATGTCAAGAAGTCAGTCAGTCAAAAAAATAAAACAACTGGGCAAGTGCGAGTCGGACTTGCACACTGAGGGTTCTGTACAAACTAAGTTAAATAATTAAATATGTAAATAGTTCAATTCCCAAATCGAGTCTCGAAGATTTTTCCGAATAGAAAAAACGTATTTTTTTTTTGTGACGTAACTATAAATTTTTAGTTTTCTAATTTATTCCTAAACTTGTGCTATAAGACCTAGCTTTATGTCAAATTTCAGGGTTCTGGGTGAACGGGTAGTACCCTATGAATTTATAGGAGTGTCAAATTTACGATTTTTGCAACCTAAACGGCCGTATCTTTTTTTTTTTTCATTAACTTAGAAGTTTAATTTTTTCACAGTTTCAAAGGACCGCAGACCTGAGTATAAGGTTTTAATTCCAACATGATACCTCCCCGCGTTCTCGAGGTAAAGGCTTTTGACAGACAGACAGAGGGACAGACAACAAAGTGGTCCTATAAGGGTTCCGTTTTTTCTTTTTGAGATACGGAACCCTGATGATGCTAATTGCACATCTCAAATAGTAGATCTCTATGGAGAAGAATGTGCAAGAAACTCCATGTGCTGTGGCATTGCACAATTTAATCCGAGTTGAAAGCCCGCCAAGCCACCGGGCTTGGCGGGCTTTCCCGACCACCATCATCTGTTCACAAGACGTACTGTTGAATTTCTCACTCGCACAAAACGTTTTGGGAACACTTCGTTCTTGCATACAGCTAAGGAGTGGAATATCATGGATAGGGATATCAGAGTCTGTGTTTTCTGATAGCTACAACCTAGGAGTATGTAAGTCAAGAGTGAATAGGTTATTTCTATGGAAACGTGCTCTTATATCGACCTCATCATCGGTGAGATAGTGGGCAAACGCGAACCTATCAATAATAAATAAGTTGCAAACGCGAACCTATCAATAATAAATAAGTTGAAAACTTTTCTTTATTTTCTACTTTTAATGGTTCACCAACTTTCATAACTGTATGTCCCTGATGTCACTATCCATGCACTCGCTTCAGAATTATTCATGAACACTTCAGGACTTCGAAAATTTGATTTGAGGGTTGTAGATAAAATGGAACTCTTATTTTTATACGCTGAATTTATTTTACTAAAGAATTAGCTTAATTAGTTTGCGCAGTTTTACTTATTACTAAGACAGATATGATTGTGTAGGTGACAATGCCTTTTATGTAAACAATTTATAGTACATTTTGATACAAGTGCAGAAAGTTTGTCATTGCGACCGAGGCGGAATTCTGAAAAGTGTTATGGAGCCGAGGGCTGCAGTGACAAATTTGTACGTGTATCAAACGACTTTTTTCAATACACTTACGAAGAAAATAATAAACGGGGGTTGACCGGCGACTCGTGGGGGACGACGCACGCCCAGCCTGGTACGATAAATGTAATAAAATTGTGGCGGGGGAGAGCACGCGCACTTTTCTGCAGTAGTGCGGAAAACAGTCTATTGCGTGCCTAAAAGCGGTGGGATAAGAGCAGGTTTTCGAGTAAGTGTATTGAAAAAAACTTTAATTTATCATCTAAAAGGCTAGGGATTTTCCCAACTAGCTCCCAAGTTAGATCTGACCCTATCAGCTTCTAGTCTAACTAGATGTAGCTGAATATCAGTAGTTTATATGAAGTGACTACTACTATCAGACCTCCACAACCTGGTTACTGGGCAAAACGATACTCCTTGGAAACTCCAGACTGATGGTCAGACTTTGCGTCTGATTACCTGTAACGACTGCCGAAGATCTATGAATGACAACCGGGACCTTACGTACTTTCCGAGGCACTTAAAGCATAGCATAATCAGCCTTTTAATATTCCCACTGCTGGGACTTAGGTCTCCTCTTTCTAGGAGAGGGAATGGGCCGTAATCCACCACGCGAGCCCAGTGCGGATTGGTGAATGTCACGTGTCTTCGAATTTTTCGTTCTAGGTCATGCCGGTTTCCTCACGATGTTTTCCTTCACCGTTTTGAGAGCAGTGGTGATGAAATAGATTACACAAAGTAATGCGCCTTGCTGGGTTTGAACCCGCAACCTACAACTCGTAAGTCGGGGCCGTTACCATTCGGCCACCACTGCTCTCCGAGGCACGGGGTGTTAGTAGTGTCCTAGGTAAACTTAGAAAAGTACATATGGAAAAATTCACATTGACACTTGCCCGGTTTTGAAACCACAACTTTATGCATGAGAGGTGAGTGCCTTGTGGCCACTGGGCCATCACGACACTGGTTAAATTAAAAAAAAAATAATTACTAAAAAATTTTCATTGCTAATGACTGTTAATTAATTGATCACACTTATTTTTCCTCGTTATGATAGTGAAACATTGTACCAGTTTTTTTTTTTGTGATTAAGGCACCTAAAAATGACATGATTTTATTTATATAAGGACAAGCTATACCATACATAATATCACCGTGGATAAATCACCACACAATAATCATTACTACAAAATAGGCAACACAATAAGACACTCCACTGAACGCGTAGTGGACACATGTGTCTCCGACCGGGCTCAGTTAATATCTATATTTACTATACTCTTTGGTTAATACTGCGCCTCCACCGTCGACCTACAGCCCACCAGCACCCAGTGTTGCGGCAGAGTGTCGTGGCCAGTCACGTGACACACGTCACTTTAAACCACTAGCGCCTTCTCTGATATCTATAATATGTATGTATTTAGAAATATATAAGTATGTTTATCAGTTGTCTAGTACTCATAACACAGAGTTTGTGTTATGAGTACTAGACAACTGAGCTTAGCTTGGGACTAGACGGCGTTGTGTGATAGTTGTGGAATATTTATTATTATCTTTTGAAAAAGCGAAAATACGAAAGCGCCGTCATATATAAAAAATAGATACTCTTCAAATTATTTAGATAACAAGATATGGACTATGACGTATTTTATAAATTCAACCTACAAATTATATTTTCAGCAAACAAGCAATATTTCTAAGGAAACTGGTACACTGCATTATTTATGACATGGAGACGTTGTTAAACTAAATTCTAAGTTTCTCTTGCATTAACGTCTGAGCTTCGTCCTTGCCCTTCGAACAAGTTCTAGGTCAGGGAGAGGTGCACCCAAGCCACGTGTATGCTGTTTCTAGAATGTAATATTATTGCGTGTTATTTTCACTAGTTACTTTACTTCAGTAGTTATTTTGTTGTATATTTATAGCGACGATCATTATTTAGATGGATAGGTAGAAAAATCTTTGTTATGTACACCATTTCTTAGGGGCCCAGCAGGGTCAAAGCCTATTGGGGCATGGGTTCAGTGAAAATGAATTTCCAGGGCCCTGGAACGCAAGGCAAAGAAGGAGGTTTTAGTCAGTAAGAGAAACAATCATATCGGAAACAAGTTAAGCAGATATTGTTTAGTAGACAAATTGTACCGTAACTCATTTCGTCTTTTAATAATTTAACAATTATATAGGTATTTCAACATTTAAGCGCAAGCTCTAATTATTGAATATAAATTGAATCGTACTGTTTAGATTTCAAGATTTAATGTTTTGTTCTTCCACTGATTGAATTGTATTAGTATATATGTTGCAGTCAAAACTCTTAACCAGTCAAAAGTACTATTGACTAGCAAAATCAGTCAAAAGTACTTTTGACCGTATGCTTTAGTCAATAATACTTTTGACTAAAATAACAGTTAAAAGTACTTTTGCCCAATGGAGCTGGTTAAAATTACTTTTGACTAAGTGATTCCGCCAAAAGTGGTTTTGACTGATCGTATCAGTCAAAACTCTTAAAAAGTTAAGGTGGTCGATAATTTAAATAACGAGAAACGCACCTAAAAATAACCATAAACTTTTATATTACTCATTATTAGTGGAGAACGTGCTGATATTAGAAAAATAATGAGTGACTACGAAAAGAAAGAACGCTTTTTGCAAAGAATTTTAGCGATAGAAGACATGAAAGATAGTCATTTCAATGTGATGACAAAAGAAAAATTTGAAAAGTTTGCAATGGATGTGGAAGACGCGAAATTTGATGAAAAAAAAACACCATTACAGTACAGTAGACTAAAACGCTTTAACATCATTGAAGTTTGTGATATAAAAAAATTAGTTACAAACACAGAACCTGTCAAATATTTTTTGCCGGCTGAGGAAATATACGATATTATTGATGCTGCTCATATTTCTATAGGGCATGGTGGTCGCGATAGACTTAAGAATGAAACGGCAAAGAAGTACGCTAATGTTACAAAAGAAATGATTAAAATATATTTATCAATGTGCGAAGTATGCAAAAGGAAGAAAAGCAAGAAAAGGAGAGGTCTGGTTTTGAAACTGATCCTGCACATTGAAATTAACAGCCGCTGCCAAGTCGATCTTATTGACATGCAGTCGCAAGAAGATCGCGGGCATAAATTTATTATGGTTTATCAGGATCATTTGACAAAATTTTTAATTTTGCGACCACTCACAACAAAAAGGGCTACTGAAGTTGCATATCAATTAATGGATATTTTTTTACCTTTGGAGCACCATGTATTTTGCACTCAGATAATGGCAGAGAGTTTGTTAACTCAGTTATAAAAGAATTAACATCATATTGGCCGCAGCTAAAACTTGTAACTGGGAAACCACGTCATAGCCAAAGTCAAGGTTCCTTGGAAAGGGCTAATCAAGATGTTGAAAAAATGATTTTCATCTTGGATAGAAGACAATAAAATCACTAACTGGTCGAATGGACTTAAATTTGTTCAATTCATGAAGAACAGAGCATTTCACTAAGGGATAAAGCAGTCTCCGTATCAAGCAATGTTTGGAACGGAACCTAAAGTGGGGCTAACAACATCTAATCTACCTTTGGAAATTATAAGTGGATTGCATAATGAAGAAGACTTGCAAGTTGCAATCACAGAAATGAATCAAAACTTCGATGATAATGAAGAGAACCAAGACAAACAAGAAAAAATTGAAACAAAAAAAAAAAACAGGTACAGAACAAGAAGAAACAAAAAACAAGGACAAAACAAAGAACAAGAAGAAATATTTGAACCCAACAGAAACGAATCAATGATATTGGAAGCAAGAGAAAAAGCGCATTTGAATTTAGTAAAACAAGCAAAGAGAATGAAAACAGCAAGCGATCAAGACCATACCAATCCCAGACGTAGACAAAGGAAAGGCAGACCTTCGTAATTTAATTGGAGTTGTATTAGAAGTTACTTGTGAGCAGTTATACAGGATTGGGACAAAGAGTGGGATTTTGGAGAAATTGTACTGCAGGTACGTACCTATCGCGTGAGGCAACGGTCCTCACGCCCCAATCGCCGCCGGGATTCCGATCCCGATTTCCGGCCATCGTAGGCGCAGGCTTGCGGACGACGAGCAATGGGTGGCTCCAGTAACCGTCCGGACCGAGCCCAAGTCGTCGACGGCGCGTGCTGTTCCACGCGCGCCTCAAGGAGATGTCAGCAACTGTAGGGGCCTAGCAGGGTCGAAGCCTACCGGGGCCAAGGGTCTGATTCTGAAAGGAAGACTCGTACCTGGTACGAAAGGCAACGAAGGAACAGGAGTGGGTTTTTAGTCAGTAAAAGTCTGACACTATCTCCCGCCCCGCCCAAGGGCGGGGGATGTCATAAGATGATTTTCCCACCGAAAAAAAAAAAAAAAAAGGTACGTACCTACTAATTCAAATTTAATGTGCGTCTGTCTACTTAGTGAATTTGTAAATATAAATGAATTTGTATGTGTGTGCACGTGTGTGCGTGTGCGTGCGCGTGTGTGCGTCTGTGTGCGTGTGTTCGTGTGTGTATTTGTCTGTAGGTTTTAACCTGTTTTTAACATTTTATTTTCCAGATCCGAATTTGATGGCTGCAAAGAAAAATTTATCCTGCAGGATGAGGTGCCCAACGTAACAATTACATTACGAACAGCTGCAAAGAACGCTGCTATCGGAACAGGACAAGGTTATGCACGATGTGTATGTTCTACGGGCTGTAAAAACATTAAATATTTCCAGCTAAGCCAGCTACGCCTAAACTTCGGTGTTCCTCAGGGTAGTGTGCTCGGGCCGACGCTCTTTATTCTATATATAAACAGCCTCTGCACTTTGGATTTAGACCGAGCTAAAATATTTGCCTACGCTGATGACACTGCCCTTATCTTTTATGATAAAACTTGGGAAGGGGCTCAAGAGGCTGCTAATAAGGGTGTGTGTCTGGTGTCACATTGGTTAACCCATAACCTTCTAACCCTAAATGCGGATAAGTCCAAAGTAGTGAATTTCAGCGTTAACATACGTACATCCTGTCCAAGTCATCTGGCAGTTAAATTGCACACTTGCGATAGCAATTGCAGAAGGTGCACATGTCCAAGCTTCGAGCGAGTGGAGCACATAAGGTACCTTGGCGTCCATATAGACCAACACCTCACCTGGACTAAACAAATAGAGCATGTAAGCGGCCGAGTTAGAAAGCTATTACACATTTTCAAAAAAATGGGCCGCCTAGCTAATAACTCCATTCTGAAAATGCTCTATTATACCCTCTGCCAATCGGTCCTTAACTATTGCATAATTGCATGGGGCATTGCCCACAAAACTCACCTAATGAAAGCAGAACGTGCTCAAAGGGCTCTTCTAAAGGTGTCTTTCAAGAAACCAATGCGGTACTGGACTGACACTCTGTTCCAGGAGACTGGGGTTTTGCGTGTGCGTCAGCTGTACATAATGGCTGTGGTACTGAGGTATCACAAAAATGCCTACAGCTGCGTAACTTACTCCAAACTACAGTCTCTTAGAAGTGCAAATAAGCCGAAATGGAATAAACCTAAATGTAGACTTTTATTTGGCCGTAGAAGCTTTAGCTACATGGGACCATTTATCTACGGCAAGCTTAACAGTGATATGTGTCTATTACCTATGACCAGAAGTAGAATAAAAAAGGAGCTCTCAAGATTTTTTGTAATAAGGGACTATGAAGGCACGGAGAAGTTCCTAAAGTCCTGAGCAATACACATTACATTCACAACATAAATACACAAAGATTGATTTAGATCACAATACACTTTGCTTGTGTTTTTACTTTTTGGTATTCACTTGGTCTAAACTCAATTAGACTCACTCACTCATTACACTACACACATACACTACACAGCTACACACGTAATAATAATAATTAAAAAAAAAAACTTGTTTTATTATATTAAGATGATGTATCTTGACACAAATTTTGTTAATTATTGTCGCCTCCCTAATATCTACTACTTTTGTAAAACGAAGGAGACTAGTCTCCACAACACAGGAGATCCTAGTGTGGAGACTAGGGCCAAATAAATTTGTAAAACATTTTTCTGAATAAACATTATTATTATTATTATTATTTCGTTTATTCATTAATATCACATATAAATTACATTTTTAAATATTTCTTTAAAAAAACATAAAAAAAAACATTTAACCCGGTGGTTAGGGCTCCAGAGACAGGAACCTCCTCACAATGCAAGCCGTATCGAGGAGTACTGCCTTCTGTATCAGGCCCTTGATCCAACCGCGCAACGACAGCTTCGACAGATGGTCGTCGAAGCTTTTGGCTATAAGACCATTGGCGGTCACGACCATCGGCACAATGACAGCTGAGTCCACATTCCACATGTCGACCACCTCGTGTGCTAAGTCGAGATATTTGATTTGTTTCTCTTTCTCAGCTTTCACGAGATTCTCGTCATGCGGGATGGTGACGTCGACTATCACTGCGCGGCGCGCTAATCGGTCTATCACCACTATATCCGGCTTATTGGCTACAATAGTCCGGTCAGTAATGATAGACCGATCCCAGTACAACGTGACATGGTCATTTTCGAGAACTGGGTCGGGCACATACTTGTAATACGGTACCTCAGAATCCACTAGGTTGTACTTCAAAGCAAGTTGCTGGTGAATAATCCTGGCTACTTGGTTATGTCTGTGCAAATACTCGCCGTTAGCCAAACGAGAACAACCAGAAATAATATGTCTGATAGACTCACCCGGACGGTGGCATGCCCGACACACGTCAACCGTCCCGTCCTTCATTATATATCTCCGGTAGTTGTTCGTTAAGATAACTTCGTCCATAATCGCACAGATAAAACCTTCAGTTTCCCCAAAGAGGTCGCTGAAACGTAACCAGGCCACGGACGCCAAGAAATCTACATCAGGCTCATGAAGAGCCCGGTAAAAGCGCCCGTGGAGCTCCTTGCCTTTCCATATTTCCTTGCGGTCATCAGTAGTCAGTATTACAGGTTTGCGCCAGTCCTCTTTAGCCATGGATAACGGGGTGAGTCCCTTGTCCACTGCGACCACATCTCGGTGCATACCCACATCGGTTTTAAGAAAATATTCTCTGAGGCTGCACACCTCGCGGTTGTGCAGAGTCTTTGCGTTCAAAAAGCCTCGACCTCCACATTTCCGCGAGATGTACAGTCTCATCACCGATGATCGTGGGTGATGCATCCGGTTTGCGGTCAGTAGTGTACGGACCCGTCTATCCAGAGCGTCTAGTTTGGTCTGAGTCCATTTGAGTATGCCAAAAGAGTACATTAAAACTGGCATGACCCAACCGTTGAAGGCGCGCACCTTATTTCCGCCCGACAGAAGGCTTTTTAATACCTTCTTCAGGCGGCCAAAGAAGCGCTCCTTCAGCGATTGCTTCATGTCAGCATTGTTAATGCCCAACGCTTCCGACATACCCAAATACCTATAAGTTTCGGTCGAGGAGAGGGATCTAAGGTGTATGGAATCCGGGAGTTGAATTCCCTCGGATTCCATAATCTCCCCTCGCTTTACATGCATGGCTGCACATTTGTCCACACCAAATTCCATCCTGATGGCGCTACTGAAAGTTTCAGTTACCTTCAGTAGCTCCATTAGTTGCAAATTGCTGGGGGCAAAGAGTTTCAGGTCATCCATGTAAAGAAGGTGAGATATGGCCTGACCACCTCTTCTCAACCGATAGCCCAGTCCTGACTCCTCCAGCAATGTGCTAAGAGGATTCAGAGCCAAGCAAAACCAAAGTGGACTCAGACTGTCGCCCTGAAATATTCCCCGTTTAATCCTAATAGGCTCATCATTACCCTGGATCGGTCGACATCCTGGATAGCGAAGGACCGTCTTCCATTGCCTCATACATGACTCAAGGAAGGTGCGTAAAGTCATATCTACTTTGTATAACTCCAACACCCTCATGAGCCATGTATGTGGAACAGAATCATAGGCCTTCTTGTAATCTATCCAACATGTCGACAGATCCTTGCGGGATCGACGAGCCTGTTGGCTTATGGCCATGTCAATGAGGAGTAGCTCCTTAGTACCCCGGGACCCATTCCTACATCCATTCTGAGAGGCAGACATAATCAAGTTATTCTCTATGTGTCGATTAATTTTTGCTCTCAGAATGGATGTAAGAAGTTTATAGACCGTCGACAAACATGTAATCGGTCTATAATTCTTGGGTTCCACGGGGTTACCTGTCTTATGGAACAGGTGGGTTATGCCAGTTGTTAGATACTCTGGTAGCGACCCAGACTCTAAGGTTGACTGGAATTGCGATGCCAGGGGCGCGTGTGAGTTGCTAAACCATTTCAGCCAGAAATTTTGCAGTCCGTCCGGTCCCGGTGATTTCCAGTTCGGTAATGGACGAACTGCTTTGGCTACATCCGCTGGAGTAATGACAACTTTTTCCATTTCTGGTATAGCTTCACACACGCGCTCGACGTCACGCATCCAGTCACCCTCAGTGTGACTGACAGGCACCGACCAAATGTTTCGCCAGAATGTAATGGTGGCAAAATCATCTGGGCGGCGCCCGTCAATCACATTTTGTTCAGGTCGCTCCCAAGCTCTATACACCCACCTCTCATCGCTCTGGAACATGCGATTCTGCGAGTACCGATCAACCCGCCGCTTATACCGCCTAATGCGGCTCGCCCATGCACAAACCTTCTGCTTCAGGAAGTCGATGCGCTCTGTGACACGAGACATGTATTCTTGAGGGCTGATACCAGTCCCCAAAAACGCCCGCCTCACAAAGCGCATCACTCGTGGTCGCGTATTACCCTCCCTGAAGCAGTGTAGTTTGCCGATGAGTACCCTGGCCCCATCGATACGCCTCTCGATCCTGTACTGCCAGGCTGGTACAGCAGGCTTTGGTCGAATAGTTCCATCTATATTAGGAAAATTTATGTTCGCCAAACGACATGCCGCAACAGCCCCACAGTAAAGGATTGAGTGCGTATCAACAAGGTTCTCGCTACTCTCAAAGTTGTTTTTAAGCAGCGAATCCAAAGTACACACCAGCGCCCTATTTTTTTTGTGCATGGGTAACCGTGGCAAACGGGGTCTAAGTTCAGTCGGAGTTGTTCTGTACTCTCGAAGCGCATCCTCCAGTGCGCTCCTCAGTTCATCGTTGCACTGGCTACTTACTGTGACAACCCTATCATCTGTATCATCATTATTAGGATTGGACCGCGGCGAGATTGCGTTAGTAGTCGGCGTTGCCGCGGTCTGTGTTTGTATAGATGTCGAGACGATTTGGTTGCTCAGTACCTCTGAGCGCAGCCGATCAAGTGTAGCATCGTCCAACCTGTGGTTGCGTTGGATAACCCGCACCTGATCCGACAATCGTTGGGCCGAGACGTTGACGGTTGGTTCTAGGTCCTGAAAAAGAGACAGCATCCTATCACGATACGCAGTGAGGTTAGTTCCCCCCTCTGTAGACCCGTAATATGCGCGCATGACGTTCTCATTCATAGACTGAGTCCATCTCATGCGCTGCACACAACCACCGGCAGCGGGGACACGGCTCGGAGCCGGTTGGCCCCCAGGTCCCAAGCTCTTCGGTGGCCGGCCTCTCCCCGGCCGACGTACAGGTGTTGGCGACGTCGGCGGGGAAAAATACTCGTCGCTCGAGCTCGACGCAACTGCAGCCACCGGTGACACTGGTGATCCGAGGTCCAGCGGCAGCGAGGCGGAGCTGAGCGGCGAGCCCGGGGGTGGATGGCGTGCGCGACGGGCAGCTGCTCTAGTCAACATTTATTCATTCCATTTCCAGTTTCCAATTTAGATGCGATGTGTTTGACGTTGTCAAACGTCATTCGGTGTTTTTCTCTTCATATTTCATAAATTAGTTTATTTGTTTAATGCGGATAGGATATAGGTTTTCTGCGGTTTTCTGTATTTTTTATTTCTTCTTATAATCAATTGTAACACAGTTTTGGGTGAAATGTACGATTTTATCAAATTTATAATGGAATAGAAAAAAAAATTACTGTTGTTGATAAATGATAAATGATAAATGATATTTATTTTGTAAATAGGTTTAAAAAACACTTTTACACGTCAATTTTTTTTTTTCGTCATTTTTAAACTAGATGAGGCCGGTGTTTCCTAGCTGACTACCCTGAGAAGAAACACCGAAACAAACTCAGGGGTCAGTCTCTTTTAAAGTCCATACAGTAAATATGTAATGGTCAAATCACATGAGAACCATGCAGATTTGTCTGAAATGGTCTTTTGAAGAAAGAACCATACAGATTTGAGTGGACCTGTCCAGTCAGTGCAAGCATTTGTCAGTATTCGTAAAGCTCAACTCAGGACCACTAAGGAGCTCAACGACTTGACGAACAATACCAAGGAAAGGACATTTGGTTAGGCCGCAGAAAATACTCAAATTGCCAGACACATCAAAAATTACTGAAAAGGAAAAAAAAAAACAATCAACATAGTCCTCACGTTCACAATAATAAAAGGAAAAATATAGGTAGTTTACAAAATGTAATACTTTAGCAAAGTAAACATTTTTGTCAAAAATTAATAGAAGAAGAAAAAAAAAAAAGTTAAATTGCAAAGTAAAAATAATCTACAATATCGAATTGTAATAAATAATAAAAAGCACAATTGAAATAAAAACAAAAGAAAAAATAATAATAATAATAAGACAACAGTTGCAGTGCGTACCTACTGGAGCAGGTCAATCCCAAGCCTTTTGGTCCTCAACATAGTCCTTTATAGTGTAAAAAGCCTTTTGGCAAAGTTTTCTCTTTACAAATAATTTAAATTTATTAAGGCTTAGTTGTTGAATATGACTAGGAAGTTTATTATAGAAGTGTATACATTGGCATCTAAATGAGCCCCCTATTTTTTTCAGCCTGGTTGTAGGAACCACAAATTTGTGTTTGTTCCTAGTATTAAAATTATGAACATCACTGTATTTTTTAAACATGTTTATATTTTTATGTGCATGCACAATATTCTCGTAAATATACTGTGAAGGTACAGTCATTATATTGATTTCTTTAAATTTATCTCTGAGGGAGTATCTGGGACTTAATTTGTAAATAGAACGAATAGCCCTTTTTTGCAATACAAAAATTGACTGTATTTCGGCGGCATTTCCCCACAGTAGAATACCGTATGACATGACACTATGGAAATAGCTAAAGTAAACTAAACGGGCAGTCTCTACATCAGTTAAATTTCGAATCTGTCTAACAGCGTATGCTGCAGAGCTAAGTTTTTTTGATAATTTGTCTATATGTGGGCCCCACTGCAGCTTAGCATCTAGAGTTATGCCCAAGAACACTGTATTATCTTCAGGACTCAACTCTTTACCTTTTATTTGCACACTAGTTTCTACTTGCCTAACCTGAGGCATGGTAAACTTTATACATTTAGTTTTTTTTTCATTAAGTAGAAGGTTATTTACATCAAACCAGTGTACTATTTTTGAAAGTGCTATATTTATATCGTCAGTAACCGGCTGCTGACGTTTAAGTTTAAACAAAAGTGAAGTGTCGTCTGCAAACAACACTATGTTATGGTTATCCTTTATGAGGTAAGGTAAATCGTTTATATATATAAGAAACAAAAATGGGCCAAGAATTGAACCCTGAGGGACACCCATTTTTACTACAGATCCAGGAGATCTTTTTCCATTTACATCAACTCTCTGAATCCTTTCACTCAGATAAGATGTAAGAAGATCCAGGGAGGAGTTCCGGATTCCGTAATGGTGTAGTTTCCTGATTAATGTTTCATGGAGAACGCAATCGAAGGCCTTTGACAAATCGCAAAAAATGCCCAGGGCATCGCATTTGTCTTCCCATGCATTATAAATATGTCCTAAAAGTTCAACACCGGCATCGGTTGTTGAACGACCCCTTGTAAAACCAAATTGTTTGGTATGCAATAATTTATGTCTGTTAAAAAATCTTTGTAGTTGCTCTAAAATAAGTTTCTCAAATATTTTACTAAAAGTGGGTAGCACTGAAATGGGTCTGTAATTCGTGGGGTCAGATGTACTACCCGTTTTGAACAATGGAATTATTTTACTATTCTTCATTAGATCAGGAAACTCACCGCGATCAATACAATTATTAAAAATAAAAGCTAAAGAAGGAGCTATAATGTGGATTATAGACTTAACAACGTCCACAGAATTACCCCATAAATCTGCAGTCTTTTTTACATTCAAGGAGTTAAACGTCTTAATAATATCTACATAAGTCACATGTTCGAAATTAAAATCAGAATCGCAAACTTTAACATTTTCTTTAAGCAGAAACTCTGCAGCAGTGGGTGACGAGTTCAGAGATTTTGTTGTTGATATGGGGATCTCTGAAAAGAAGTTCTCAAAAGCCGCGGCAACCTGTGAGTCCGATGTGATCACATTGTCATTAATTACAAGTTTATAGTCACTAGATGGTCTTGTAGACTTTCCAGTTTCACTATTTATAACATTCCAAGTAGTTTTAATTACATTATTACTGTTTTTAATTTTGGAACTCAAATAACGCGATTTCGCTATAGAACAAATTTTTTTAAATAATTTTGAATAATTTCGCACATACGAACGTTGCTAGAGTGTTGCCAGGTATATTATTATATATATTATTATTATTATTATTTATGCAAGTAAAAAGGATTGCTATGTAATTCAAAGTGCCATAATAGTTTGAGTTGCTTAAATAAATAATTCGTCATTGTGGACAGATAGCCTGTAAAGTTATTAAAAAAAAACACGCATGTTGCTTACGATGCATAAATAATGTGTAATAAGTAAAACATATATAATTTACAAGGTTCTCATTATACAATCACGAATTATGTTTTGATTTTTTTAAATTTCAATTACAGTTAAAAATTATTTAAGAAAAGCGATTAACGTAATATTATAGGTACTGTGATTTTATAACCTGTGAATTTTCTGATTACCTATTTTAATGACAATTTTTAAGTGTATGTTTTCTTTGTATTGATTGTAATGCCAAATTTTTCGTAATAAACGATTTCACATTTAATAAATATCTTTTTTATTCACATCTAACGAGTTAATAGTGCTTTTGACTGTTGCTTTATTGCAGTTAAAACTACTTTTAACGAAGAGCGTCAGTCAAAAGTACTTTTAACCGCAAATTTGCAGTCAAAAGTACTAATAACCAATAATTTTCAGTCAAAACCACTTTTGACCAACTTGTTCAGTCAAAAGTACTTTTGACTGATTTTGCTAGTCAATAGTACTTTTGACTGGTTAAGAGTTTTGACTGCAACATATATACCTTAATGGTGTATTTTTACCCTGTCATCTTCCATCTTTTTTTTATTCTTTCCTTACACCATTTTTAGTTAACCTAGTTTTATAAATGCCGTGAAACTCTGTAATTGGTTTAAGTGATAATTGTCATCATTTAGCTATCACTGTGCAGCGTGTGTAGACCTCACTTTTACATGCTAGTATCTTTAACGCAGCTGCATTGGTCTGTTCATTGATAGTGGGGTGGGCCTTCTTAACTCATGTAACTTTATAAATAAACTGTTGAGTCTCCTAAATACATGGATACATTAGGCCCCTTGGTGGATTACGACTCGATTCTTCACTTAAGCTTGGCGTCGACTCAAGCCAAATCAAATGTCATTTCTTAGTATGCGACTATGATAGTATTCTTTATTGTACACCAGGATAAGTTACAAAATATGTGGATATCAGAGTTCATGAACATAGGTGAGCTTAACTCAAAGTTGAGTTTTATTTTCTTTCAGCGAACCAACTTAACCAGTCTATTTGAGACGAATTAAGGCTAATTTCTCAGTCTGAGCAAGTCGTTATAGGTCGCACTCTTATGCTTGATGGACAGCTGGGATGAAGATTTTTTTAAAATTTCAAATACTTTTTGATGAAGAAAGAGAAAAAAGAGACGGCATGCTTCAAAATATCGTCATAATGTGAAACTTATCGAAATATGATGAACAAAATGAAAACTGAATTTATATCTACAAAATAAAATATACTAACATTCTTTTAAAGTGATTGAAATCGTCCGCAATGGACATACCTATGAGTTTTAATGGCATCTTAGCGAAACCTAACTGTAGTGAAGCAAAAGTTTTATATTCTATCATAGATTTAAGAAAGTAGATTATAATTTGTGATTAAAGTGTAGATAATAGTAGGTACGATGGGATTGACATCGTCGCATTAGTGTACGAAAATTCCTTAAATAAAAAAGATAAAAAAATAGACATATATTTTGTAATTATACTCAATAAACTCACAAGTCAATACTATTTTTAAAACGTGATGATTAAGTCAAGAGTCAATATTGGGTTTCTTTCTGTACCATATTGAAACAGTCAGTAAAAAATCTGATCCTACCTCTCGCCCCACCCAGAGCGGGAGAAGTTATTCCCACTTTTTAAAAAGGGATTATTTTATCATGCACATAAAAGTAAATTGTAAGCTTTTAAAATTAAAGCGAACATAACATTTCAACAAACTCAAAATCTCTTCTGATCAATTTTTATTCATATTGTGGCAGACTCATTTCTCTTTTCAAACAAAATAGAAATATTACATAAATTATAAAGAGAGACATATAAGAACTATGATGAACACATACAAGCGATACAAGCAAATAATTCGCGAGATACACGTATGATATATGGACGATATTTGTTTGATATAAATATGTACAAGACGCTAAGAAATAAGTCTGCTTTGGGATTATGGATGCGGCAAATGGTGAAAGAGAAAAAAATGTCTGCCCAGTATGTACGGCGAACCGCACATCACAACATTTAACTGCATTTAGCCTAATCATCACTTTGCACGTATACGCCAAACAATCAAAATTGTTAATTAAGCAAATCAGTACGTGTTCAGATCGTCTTAAGTGCTGTCGCGCGCGCTCCCTCGCTTCATCAAATAACATAAATATTTGTAGAGTTTTTAAAAATACAGTTTTTAGTGTCATTGCTATCTATTTTTAACACCCCAGCAGGCAATCTTTACACAGTAATAAAAAAAGATTTTTGGTCCTGGAGCGTAAGACTTAACCCTATGGAGTATTTGCAAAAAAAAAAACTTGCTGTGGAATGCTGAACTGACTGGTCTGTTGGTCTAGTCCTAGTGGTTAGTAATCCTGACTGCTACGCTGGAGGTCATGGGTCGTTCGATTCACACACACACCCATGAAGACAAGTGTTTGTGTAATGAGCACGATCATTTGCTCTGTGTCTGGGTGTAATTTATCTATAATATGTATGTATTAAGAAATATATAAGTATGTTTATCAGTTGTTTAGTACTGATAGCAAAAGCTCGGCTTAGTTTGGGACTAGATTGCGTTGAAAGTTGTGGAATTATATAAGTTAAATATATTATTTTTCTCCACTTCCCTATAAATATACCTATTCTTCAACTTGTCATCCTCTTTATCATTACCCAGCTTTGTTTCACTAACTTGTTATATCCACATTTCTTTCTGAACTCCATGTTTGAATAAAATAGAACGTTCATGTGCAAATGTGATGACGCACATTAGGCCTTCATTTCCTACCGATGCGAAAGGGGATTGATCGCAGCTATTTGTTCCATCGCTTTGTCTCGCAAATTCCCGTAATGCAGACTTTCGGAATTGGCACATCATCTCCTTTCATATTCACTTACATTCAAATTGAGTTATTTGGCACCTACTGGATTAAATGTATTACTTTGTTTTGACGTTGGGAATTGTTTTTCTTTTTGTAGGTGGTTTGAAAAGTTTGAGCTTCATTGATGGAAGGTTATATCTTAAAATCATCATCATTTCAGCCAATAGACGTCCACTGCTGGACATAGGCCTCCCCCAAATGTCACATCGGTCCTGTGCGTCTCGCATCTATCGGATTCCCGCAACCTTCACCAGGTCATCGGTCCACCTTGTAGGGGCCTTCCAACACTGCGTCTTCCGGTACGTGGTCGCCACTGCAGAACCTTTCAGCCCCAACGGCCATCTGTTTTGCGAGCAATGTGCCTTGCTCATTGCCACTTAAGTTTGGCGATTCTTCGTGCTATGTCGGCAAACTTAAAATACAGTGACGCGAAAGTTTGCGCTGTGGTTAAGCGATTAAAATGTGCTATGTGTCGTGGATTCAATTCTTGAATGAAATAAATATTTGCATGGCCTACAGTTAGTTGCTCTAAGTCAAGGTGTTTTGTCTATAAATTATTATGCTTGTGGTTGCACCCACGACACAGGAGAAAAACCTAGTGTCTTAACATTTTAAAATGTTTAAAAAAGTGCATTGTTATATAAATTTCTGTATGCCCAAAGAAAAAACTTTTTACAAAAAAAGGATTAACCGACTACATTAAAAAAAAAAACACTAAAACGACCACATAATAAATTTAATTTCGGAAGTCGGCGTTTCTCGGTATCGTTTGTTTCTTATTTAACACTAAAAATACACTAAAAACAAACTAAAATATGGCGTCGAAAAACTCCTCCACGTCGTTACCGATTAGTAGGTAGGTAATGTGCCCAAAATACTGGCGACATTGCCATGCTGAGGTTAAAATGATGTTCTTCTTATTAATTAATTAAATTAACTGACAACAAACAACAAGTTCATACCTACACACTAATATTAATCAAAGATAGATTAATGATAAACACATTGTATATACTACTCGTATGTATATCAGGTTGCTGAGCTAACAATATGGTTCAGCATAGTTTCGCATTAGACAAATTGTAGCCCCAGGCTATCTGCCGCTCCATTTACTTACACACTTTGAAGATAGAGGGTTTGTAGGGATTTTCGTAATACCTCTGTTTTGAAAGGTAGGTATTTATATAAGCTTAAAAGATAAACTGTAGTTTTTTGTACAATTTTTGTTTTACTTTGTTTTTTATTGATCACTCCAAGACCAGCCAGACGCATTACTAGTGGACGCATTATTATGTAGTTTATTTAATAATTACTGCAGTCAAAAATGGTGAAGGAAAACATTGCATTTGCAAGGAGACTCCATAACACTCAGTCACTCGTTCTAAAGCAAAAACAATCGAATCCAACATGTGACTTCTACAAACCCGAACTCAGCTCGCTTAGTGGATTACGGCCCATTCGCTCTCCTAGAGTCCTTTCTAGGAGACTGTAGTACTGTAGGGAACTGGGATTCAGGCGTCCTGGCCTGATTCCTAACTGTTACAATATTATTAGGCTGATTATGATATTTTCGTTATGGATCATAGTCAGCGTACTAAATGCGTTTGCTATTTCAGAGTCCGAAATCTAATACTTCAGATGTAGTTATTTAAACTTGCCACATATCAAACTGTTTCTTTTTAACTTAAAATACCTTTAGTTCTAAGGGTCTTGCCCTTAGAACTAAAGGTATTTTCACGATTAAGACTACGTTGAAGACAAGTTTGTTCGGCAACAACTATTTCTGTACATGTGGTAATCGTGGTAGATTATTAACTGCATTACTGAGTAAACGTCCAATAACTGCTCCATCTTTGCTTTAATTTTTTATTTATAAGATTTTTTTGCTATGATTTTCCATCATTTAAGAGCATGACTGAGTTGACTTAATTTCAAGACCTAATTTTTATTTAGATTTAATTAGTTTATAATGCTTCTTTTTTATAATTTGAATGCGAAAATAGTGATCGATGGCGAAAATATTCAGAACTCACACACACTGACCATCTGAATAATATTAGCTTACCTTTAGCCACAAAAACCAACAAGCTTACCCATGTAAATTAACCTCTAAATAATTAGAAGCGGTTATCCATTAGGTAATTTGATGTGCCTTGCCGCAGGCACTCGTTTAGTGGGTAAAGATGTTTTGTGTAATACGGCACCGAGTTCAAATAGGGTTGAGGTTGTATGCTAATATATAAGTGATATCGTATTACTTAATGTCATCGGCCTGATGAGTACCTGCCGCTAGTGGTTATGTTAAAAGTAAACAAGCTAACTTACTAGTTACTGTGATATTCTAGTGAAGCAGGTAAATAAATAAATAGCAAAATTTGTTTTAAAGGTGCAATTTATCGATTATCTTCTCCCGGTCTGGGTGGAGCGAGAGGGAGTCTGAGAGTGAGACTCCTTCTCACTCACTTTTATTGACTAACCTACCCAAGTTCTTTAGTTGCCTCTTTGCCCTTTGCGTTTCAGGGCTGCGTGACTCTTTCCCAAGAAATAAGCACACATTTTATGCGTTTTAAAAATTGTGAGTCTGTACTGCTGAACTTTGAAAAGTTCTTTCGTCTGAAGTAAATCCTGGATGTTGATTCAGGTCATGTTTACCATAAAAATGCATTGATATCAGAGATGAATCAACATGTAAAAACCGGGCAAATGCGAGTCGGACTCGCGCACTGAGAGTTCCGTACCTATGAAAACTGCTCAATTCCCGATGAAGATTTTTCCGAATCGCAAACAAAGTTTTTTTTTGTGACGTAAATAAAATAATAATTAATAATATTAATTTCGTAATTTTTTCCTATACTTGTGCTATAAGGCCTTGCTTCATCCTAAATTTCAGGATTCTAGGTCAAAGGGTCGTACCCTATGAATTTTGATTCTCTTGGGAGTGTCTAAATATACGTTTTTTGCGATATAAACGGCCGTATCTTTTTTTCGTTAACTCAGAAGTTTGGTTTTTTCACAGCTTCAAGAGACCGCAGACCGCGATCTGAGTAGGTATATAGTTTTAATTTCAACTCGATACCTCCACACTTTCCTGAGTTAAAGCGTCTTGACAGACAGACAGTCGGACAACAAAGTTATCCTATAAGGGTTCCGTTTTTTCTTTTTGAGGTACGGAACCCTAAAAATTAAGTCCCTGGTCTTATTCAGCCAGCAAGATCAATCAATTTTAGTACTATAATTTCTGGTGCTCAAATTATACTATAATATCCTACTAATATTATTAAAGTAAAAGTTTGTATATTTGTGTATGTTTGTTACTCCGTCACGCACGAATGATTAAATGGATTTGAATAAAATTTGGCTAAACCATGACCTGGAATAGAACAAACTATACTTATTATCCCTAGTGTGTAATAAGTCTCGTAACCTAGGAATAATTTTCGACTTTCACGGGGACCCGATTATGAGGGGGATAAAGATGCGGTCGAAGTGACGGGCACAAGCTATAGTACACCATATATTTCCCCTCTACCTTATCTGAGTTTTAAAGAAGCATATGAAAATAAATAACCATTTTCCATGCAATTTTCTTCTGAAAGCCAAGTACCTATTGACAGTTTCACGGATGAATGGAAACTCGTAAAACGTCATGAATACTTCGATATTCAGACGTTGACGTCGTTTTACTATTGTGCTCAATGAATTTTATGATATCTGCTTATGCAGTTATACCCGTTAGTATATGTTTATTGTGCTGTAAAATATGGATTAGTAGAGTTTGCGATGGATTGGAAAATTTTATGGATGAATAATACACACTTATGTTTTTGCGACTCCATCGAATGCCTTATGAACGCAAGGAAAGGTGGACGGGACGAGGCCGCGTGGTAGATCACCGATGCGCTGGACTGACCACGCCCTCAAGTCTGCTATTACTAAAGTGTCAGAATGGTCTATCATTGATTTCATTAGGTATTGTTGATTTTGACAAGTTTGGTAATCGCAAATTCTTAGGTTACTTCCTATTACGACTCACTTTTTATTATGTTTTTTTTTTTATTTTTATTTTTATTTATCTCAGGACCCTGAGGTCCTGGACCTTTGGGAGGCGTACAAGGAGCCGAAGCCAACTCGCAGAGGCCCTTTAGATAATTATAATGGAACATGATACCAACCGACGATTATCCCTGTACGCGCTATGCTAGTGCACCCAAGGACAACCCCCGGTTATTGAAAAATTGTTGCGACATATGGAGAACAAAGATAATAGGGCTATGGTTTTTGGAATCTTAAGTGGACTGGTAACATGGAACTATGTCAAGACTATGGCCCCTGCCTGAACAACGTTATTAATATGCATCTAAAAAAGGCAGGGGGTGACTTGCACACTCAATAAATGGGCCCCCAAAAACGGCCGCTAGCACGAAGTGACGTAGCAACAAGAGGGCAACATATCCTGAGGTGCTTGAGGAGTGGAGAGGTATACCACGGCTATCAGGACAATCCCGGAAGTACGGTCTTATTATGATTATTTTTATTGTACTTTTTAGTACAATATTTACCGGTCTACACTATCCTTACATAATATCTCCATATTATACTGTAATATAGAAATATTGTAAGAACAACATTTTTTTTTAAAGAGTATCCATGGAGTTTCTTGCCGGTTCTTCTCCATAGGAAACGACCAATTTGGAACCGTGCACTAGCTTCTGACGTTTTATAAGTGCCCATGTAGGCCTATGTGAAATAAAAAACTTTTGACTTTTTTTTAATCTACTAATATAATGGCGTCATTATGACTTTACAATGGTCAACCACTGACATTTCATTGAAAGAAGTGGCATAGAATGGTAATCTCGTATATATTGACAAATGAATGTCTGACGTACATATGCGGTAACCTGCTAAAATTTTGACAGTTCCTTTAATCAGTGACCTACCATCAGAACGTCATTGTGCAGTCATTTTTTTAATAAGCTCGATGTTGTCATTCTACCATAACTCTATTACGAGACCATTTGTTCTTATGCCAAAAATCACCATAATCTACATCTAAACTAATATAATAAAGAGGTAAAGTTTGTTTTTTTGTTTGTAGGAGGGAATCTCTGAAAGTATTGGTCCGATTGCTAACATTTTTTCACCGATAGAAAGCTGCTTTATTCCTGAGTGACATAGGCTATATTTTATGCACACGGGCCAAGCCGTGGGCAAAAGCTAGTTTCAAATAAACCAGCAGGTCCTATGTGGTGGATAACGGTTCATTTCCTCTCCTAGAGTGGAAGATTGAGTCCCAGCTGTGGGAAAATTATAAGGCTGATTAAGCTTAAATGAACATAATTACACTGTTTTTAGATTTTTATTTATTTATTTATTATATCTTTTATTGTACACCAATACAAATATAAAAGGAAACTAAAACGCATAGGTACGTACATACAATGGGCAGCCTTATCGCATTCCGCGATCTCTTCCAGGCAACCTGGAGTGGACAGTATTTTATGTACGCGGGCGAAACGGCGAGCAAAAGCTAGTCGTTTAACATTTATAGCTTGCACAATGCCAATAAAGTTTTTTCATACAGCTAGTACGTCACCAGTGAAGGTTAAATTTTTAATATTATTTAAATTTATTTTTGGGTTTTGCGATTGATCGCTTGCCTAAGCGGACGTGTCTTTTGTTTTGCTTATAATGTGTTATAATTAAATAATTACCTTTATAGTATTATTAAAATTACATAATATGCAGTGTAAGCATTCAACATAAAGTGTGTCACGAGTTTGTGGAAAGTGTTTCTACGTATTCATTACATTATCAATGAACTAATTCTTATAGATTAGTGATAGGTACTGTGATGGATATGGCTAGTTCAGGTTCTAGCCCGTTTGGCCGTAGCCAATTGCTGCGGCGAAGTCCCCCGCCGACACCAACGGAACGAGCCAAGCCCTTAACCCCAACTCCCCCAGCACCCACAGAACATGAGTTACCCTCTGAAGTGCTACCCACGTCGGAGATTCAGAAATGGATGAGCACAATCGAGACCATCTTGGGTGAGGTGTGTAGTATAGTAGCGGAGGGAAAAATGAACTCGGAACAGAAGATCCGTGTGACTGGTTTATGCCGTAAGGTGACTAGTGGGACATCTCAGATGGCTGTCCTGTATCAGGCCTTGACTCATAAAACTATTAAGGCGTTCTCCACTATTGAACACCTACAAAATCAGCAAAGCGTTGCAAATTCACTTCGGCAATTCAAAGAGGTCGTAGAAAGTAAATTGAAGCCCACAGAAAGTACTTCCTTCGCGAATATTGTCAAGAAAGGCTGTGACAACTACATCCGCCCTGCAAATTTAAGCTCCGTTACAATTTATCCTAGCGATAAATCTAAAACCAGTGACGACACCAAGTCCCTAGTCCAGAAAATCATCTCTCCCGAAGAACTTAAACTTCATGTTCGCGGCGTTAGAAAAGTGCGAAATGGAGGGGTCATCATCAGCACGGACAAGAAATCAGATATAGACAAACTACGTAAATCAGAGAAACTAGTTTCCTCAGGCCTTACCGTTGAAGAAACAACAAAACGCCGTCCTAGAGTTGCAGTTGTTGGTGTTCCCGTAGCCCTAACTGAACAGGAGGTATTTGATTGTATTTTCGAGCAAAACTTATCTGAGAAGCTGCCGAACACAACCCGTGAGTCCCTCTTAGCTACAATAAAATTAAGCCACAAATCAGGTAAGAAAAATCAGAGTACCTGTAATTATATTCTAGAGTTACCAGCTAATATCAGGAGAATTCTTATTGACCAAGGGCGAATTTTCATCAATTGGACGTCTTGCCCCGTGAGAGACTTCACGATAGTCACCAGGTGTTTCAATTGTCAGCAATTCGGACATGCAGCCAAGTATTGCCGAGAGACTAGTACAACTTGTAACCACTGCGGAGAGACAGGTCATTCCTTTAAGGATTGCAGCAATAAGAACGCTCCCCCCAAATGTGCGACGTGTAAGCGCTTCAAGCGCAAATGCGACCATCAAACAGGTGATGCTAGTTGCCCGGCACGCAAATTCGCAGAGGAAAACTACATTAATTCTATAGATTATGAAGGCGCCTAAGAGCGCTACAGATTCCACAACTCTTTGAGCACGCTAAACTTTATTGTTTTAGAATAGAATAGAATAGTTTAATTTTTTATATTTTAAATAGTTTTATATTTTAATTATGATCAATAACTTGCTTTATGACCTAGATAGTTTTTCTGTGTCTGATACTAAAATATGTAATGTTGAGGACTGTAAACGTTTTATCCCTGCTGTAAATAAAACATTAACTTCTTGAGTAGCGTAATTAGAGACACAATAGTAAGACAATGGCGCACGACCGCCGGCGTTCGTGCGGGGATCAACAGCTTAACCGTGCTCACCCAAAATATTCGCAGCATAAACAAAAATATGAATGGTTTTGAAGTATTATTACAGAATCTTGGCATATGCTGTGATATAATTGTCCTCACAGAATGTTGGTTGTCCAATCAAACACTCAATTTGCCACCGCTGGATGGTTATTCTTTCCACAAAACCAATCGACAAATTAATCAAAATTACGGCTTAGTGGTGTATATCAAGAATAATCTGAAAGCAACGGTAGAGGAACCGATAGTTCAGGATAGTAACTGCTTAATCATTGCAATTAGCTTCGATATAGTAGTAGTGGCTGTTTACAGACCTCCTTCTCAGGATATTGACCGATTTTTAGACTCTCTTAACACACTTCTGGAAAAGTTTTGTAATTACAAAAATATTATATTAGTAGGCGATATAAATATTAACATTGCTTCCGGGAAAATCGATCGTCATGCACATAATTACTTAAACATTTGCTCATATCACGGACTGTTGCCAGCTTATCATTACCCCACGCATCAAAGCGGATCATGCTTAGATCATATTATTCTGAAAACGAAAACACGATCCAAAACATTCATTACTAATTCTTCGCTGACAGATCATAGTGCAATTTTACTAACATTAGAATTATCGTTACCTAGGAGAGACTGCATGCGCAGCTATACCAAAGTCAATATGACAAATCTTGAAACTGACATACGCAGCATAAATTTTGACCCAGTTTACAACTCATGTGACGCAAATATTTCGCTAAACTACTTTATAGGCTCACTGCAACTTGCAATAATTAAGAATACATTCACTATAAAAATGCCAAGAAAATATAGTAATGTCAAACCCTGGATTACACCGGGTCTCGTCCGTTGTATAAGACATAGAGATAAATTGCACTTAAAATCTAGACTTGCACCTGACAACCAGATACTTAGCATAACATATAAAAGGTACAGGAACTTCTGTAACAACCTTCTGAAGAAAATAAAAATCCAGCATGATAAATATGAGCTGCAAACAGCAGGCAAAAATAGTAAACTAGTTTGGAAGTTTATAAGAACAAATACTTTTAGTGCAAAAAACTCCGACCCTCCACTTGATCTACTTTCAACAGATGTTAGCCCATCTAAAGCAGCAGATAAAGTAAATGAATTTTTTGTTAATGTTGGTAACAATTTGGCTGATAAAACACCTGGAACTAGAACTCTCCCTTGCCAAAACCAGTCAAGTGTATCAGTAAATCCAGTTAATTCATTTGTTTTGCTAAATACCGACATAAATGAAGTATTAGGTATAATTTCCGGGTTGAAAGATGACTGTGCTGTCGGTTGGGATGAAATACCAAATAGGATCCTTAAGAAATTTAAATACCTAATTGTCCAACCTTTAACACATATCTTTCAGTTATGTCTGTCAAATGGAGTTTTTCCTAGCCTACTTAAAAAAGCATTGGTCACCCCTGTTTTTAAATCGGGAGACAAGAACTGCGTAAATAACTACAGACCCATTGCAGTCTTAACAGGCCTCTCAAAAATTTTGGAAAGAATTATAAATAATAGGTTAATAAAATATCTTGAGGACAACCAATTACTTTCAGATAGTCAATTTGGTTTCAGACCAAAAAGATCAACTAGCCATGCTGTACACAAACTGACAAATTATATTACTACTAATCTGGATAAGGGCTTGCATTGCCTGGGAATATTCCTGGATCTTGCCAAGGCTTTCGACACTATTTCTTGTTTTAAACTATTGCACAAGCTTGAGGCACTTGGGATTAGAGGGACACAACTCCTACTTTTTTCTGATTATCTTAGCAATCATTATCAGTGTGTAAAACTCGGTCAGTATAGAAGCTCAGAGCTTAAAAATAGCTGCTATGGCATTCCCCAAGGCAGTATTTTAGGACCAACCTTGTTTTTAATTTACATAAATGAACTGTGCAGCCTAAAATTACAAGGTGCTATCATAATGTCATACGCAGATGACACAGCCCTATTGTTTTCAGCTAAATCCAGAGAGGAGGTCTATAAATATGCTCAAAGTGGCTTTAATATTGTATCTAATTGGCTTAGTATGAATACACTAACATTGAATGCAGACAAAACCAAATATATTTTATTTAGAATGAGAAACACTAATATACCTCTTACTAACCCTAACATTTACGCTCAAAACAGACTGTACGACAGACGCTGACGCTACGTGTTCATGTCCTACTCTAGCTAAAACCGATCATTTGAAATATTTAGGAATCACTATTGACACAAATCTGAATTTCCGCAAACATATTGATTTGCTATGTACTCGAGTTCGTAAATTAATATATATCTTTAAGAATTTACGCCACATTGCCGACTTTAAATTAATAAAACAGGTATATTTCGCTTTGTGCCAATCTGTTCTTACCTACTGCATAACTGCATGGGGTGGTGCTGCAAAGACAATTTTGCTGCCTCTAGAACGCGCTCAAAGAGCAATTCTAAAGGTGGCCACCTTTAGGCCTTTTAGATTCCCTACACATCAGCTTTACATTGCATGTGAGGTACTAACAGTACGCCAATTATTTTACTGCACATCGTATTACATCAGCATGTTGAAGTCGCATACAAGCCAGTACCTTCGGACAAGAGAAGGAAAGATTTGGTTTTCATAAAACCTCGTACTAGACATGCTTTCGTAAGCCGTTTCTTTGTATATTTAGGACCCGTTTTATATAATAAGCTCAATAGAATACTTAATATTTATAGTGTTAGTTATAAACATTGTAGTCTTAAGTTAAACGAATATTTGGGAAAACTTGACTACACGGACACAGAAAAACTTCTTGAATTACTTCAAAATTTTTATAGATATTAAATTTGTAGTTTTTGTTTGTTTTAAGCTGTATTTGTTAATTATCATAGTATTCTTTAATAATTAATTAAATGTGAACCAAAATAAACTGATCGCTTAGTATAGTGATGGCCTGAAACACAGGTTTTTGTTAACCTAGCTCAGGCAAGTCGCTACAAGTTGTTATGGCAGTACTAATACACCATTAATAGGTCAATATAAATATGTGTAAATAAAACTAGTTTTTATATAATTAGGTAATTAAGCCAATCTCTTTAGAAATTAGTACTACTAAGTATTCATAAGATTGTTTTATGTATTTCTTTGTAAAAAGTACTTAAATAAATTATTATTATTAAAGTACTTAAATAAATTATTATTATTAAAAATTATTATTATTATTATTATTTTTTACAGTGGAGGGTAGCAAGTGTTATTAGTGTGTTGTGTCTAGTAAAACTTGCTTCCCTCCTCTGTAAAAAAAAAATATTAAAAATTTAATCTTTGCTGATGACGTACGTATTGGCGTTGTGCAACCTCTAAATATTAACCGATTATGGTGATTTTTGGTATATGAACACTGTGCATGAGTGGTATCAAGAATTCGAGCAAAGTCAAATGAAAATCGAAAATTAAAAAAGAACATGAAACACCCTAATTGCGGTATTAGAGCTCTTCAAGCGATTAGAACATACAAAAGTTTGAAATCAACTATAGGGCAGTTACCCGGACCAGACATAACACCCGTCTCGACATAACACCCGTCTGGTCGCAGGATCTACCTTTTGTCAATAGAGGTTTGCGAGCCTTTACACCCTGATCCACATACCTCTAAAAATCTACGTTGGATCCAGGCTATCCAGTGCTGTCCTCTCCCTCAGTGATGCCTAAGCCTAGGTCCGTACCCTACAGTGTATAGTCGTCTAGTTTTAAGCTTTTTCTAAGTCCTGGCTAGAGTCAGACAGTCCGGTTAAGCAGACCACAACCACATAGGTTGAAATGCGAGTGGCCATTCGTAAACAAAACATTGTCTAACTAAATAGGTTAGGATAAGAAATGTAGAAACCAGCTATTTTCTTTCAAGTTTTTGGCCTTAGGCCTCATTTTTCAATAAGAATAATAATCTTTATCTTAAGAATAAAAATGGCGATTTGATATATTTTTAGACAAAATATTTGGCTACTAAAAAGCAGTCCTTAGACATAAGTAGGTAATTGAAACTAAATATTAAGCTAAACGTGCACTAAAGAACACCATAATCTAACCACTAACATACCATAACAATAAAACGAAACGCAAAATAAAATCCCGCCATAACCATTGCACCTGCGTCCGCCATTTTGAATTTCATCCACCATCTTGTTTCGCCGCCGCCTGACGGATTACTCTGCAGATTTTAATTTTAAATAATAAAGCATTCTTTTCCTCTCAAGTCTAATTATTTTATTACAGTTATTAGCTGATGAGGGCAATTAGGAGGAATGGGACGGATTAAGTTCTAATTAGTGAAGTTTTATTTTCCTTTGAGTTTTTTTTTACTTTGGCGTATTAACGTTGTTTATGCGTTTAGTAGAGACGATTAAATTATTTGGTTTTAAAGAATTGCATCCTATCTATATATATATATATAAAAGAAAGTCGTGTTAGTTACACTATTTAAAACTCAAGAACGGCTGAATTGATTTGGCTGAAAGTTGGTGGGGAGGTAGCTTAGAACCAGGAGACGGACATAGGATACTTTTTTTTTTTTTGATTAGGGTAGAGTAGGGTAGAGTAGGGTAGAGTAGGGTAGAGTAGGGTAGAGTAGGGTAGAGTAGGGTAGAGTAGGGTAGAGTAGGGTAGAGTAGGGTAGAGTCCAACTATAATTTAGGTGTCTTCAAGGCTAGAGTGAATAGGCTCTTAATAAACTAGTGCGCCTCACCATCAATGATTGCATCGCTGCTTACCATCAGGTGAGATCGTCAAGCACTGGTTTATATGAATTAAAAAAAAAAAGTAGGGTAGAGTAGGGTAGAGTAGGGTAGAGTTGGGTAGAGTAGGATTTAGTAGTCAGTTGACGGGAGCGAAGCCGCGGGCAAAAGCTAGTTTTCTACTAAACTTACGTTTTTTTAATGTGATAGTTTTTTTTTAATACATAACATAAATTCGTGTGACTGTAGTATGTTGTAGTTGACTGATTAATACATAACACGTTTTTTTATTTAGGTTCGCGTTTGACCACTATCTCACCTGATGGTAAGCTATGATGTGGTCGACGGTGGAGCACGCTTGCCTAGAAGTAACCTATTGACTTTTGACTTAAACACCTCCAGGTTGTAGCTATCAGGAAACACGGACTCCGGTACGACGTAAAAAAGCGTACATTTAAGGAGTGAAATCTCCTTAGCTGTAGGTACGCTTTTTTTTTGCGTGGGAAATCATCAAAGAACTACTTTCACTCTGGACGGAGCGGGAGAGATTGTCAGACTTTTACCAACTACTAGCTTTTGCCCGCGGCTTCACCCGCATACTCACTATTACATTCACTATATCACTATTTAATTTTATAAAATATTTTGTTGTCCTAAAAAAATATTATTATGTAATAGTATTTAAAAAAAAAATAATTCAAATTAAATGATAACGTGTTTTTTTGGCACTCAGATAGACCATGACCATAATTTGATGAAGACATGTTCTTATAGATAATCCAGTGTTTTATCCAAAGGGGACATAGATGGAACCGCAGGCACAAGCTAGTTTTTAACATTTGGTTTAAAATGTAAAAGGCAAAGTTAAAAGAAAAACCACCACTATATACATCAACTAAAACTTTGACAGTCAAACATGATAAATAACTTGAGAAATAACACTTTCAACTTAAAGTTATAATAAGTAATAGTTGCCAAGAAAGCAAACAATTCATCAAAATTATTTTTATAAACTCTTCCACGCAGTGTTTTCTCGCCATTTTTAATCTGAGGATCGCATTAACTTGATACTTTGTTTCAAATTGCATTTTCTGACGGATCTTGTAAAAACTTATACATAATGCATGTTTTGCCTGCAGCTGGAAAATAGTGTTACTACGGTCTGCAAAATAATTATGGAGTGGTGAGTTCTGAAGTGTGTTTTTGGTGGGATTTAGCTAGTTGAGTCTATTTATTATTTTATTGGCCAACCCACAATGATAATACATTGTAACATTAAAAAGATCTATTATCAAGGTTACTGGTACAATTTCGGTATCCAGTCAGTTCACCAAAAATTGATATACTCACTTGACAAGCAACGATTGACAAAAACATGGTTCGTCATTTCATCATTATATACAACAATAAGTTTTCCAAATAATTCACTTTACAAACAAATCACCAAATAAACTTTTGTTTAGTAACGTGTTATTTGACAAACACCATAATATGTATGTCTTCAAAAGTTGCACCAGTCATCAGGTATGGCTTCTTCCCGCAACTACTTCCACACTTCAACTTTAACAATCTGGACCAATGGCCTTACCATTCTTCATTCCATTTACTGCTATTCTGACTTCATCCATACAAATCATTCTCACTAACCCTTCATTCACTGGTTTACTCTCTAAAACTCCACTTCAATTATTTTCTTCATTCATCAGTTTTTCTAAATAGTCCTTTCACCTCTCTTTGATATTTTCATCATCCGATAGGATAATTCCAGCTTCATTCTTTACACATCTTACCTGACAAACATCTCTCGCATTTCTCTGTCTGTTACTGTACGTTTGTGCGTCGATACAGCCACAAAAAAAAAACCTACGCCGTAACTCAGAAGATACGGTGTATATTTATTGGAGTATCGTAGTAGGAACCAAGGTGGGTATAAAACAAAGATAGCAGTCTCACTGCAGCTGAAACCGTCGACTTATCGGACTGCAGTGTTTCTCAATTTCAGACAGCCTCAAGCTTTACTCGTAACTCGAATCGCTTCTTATTATCTAACTTACATTAAACATTGCATGGTTTTAGAAACAGTACCATACATAAATGGATCTTATTTATTTATTTATTTATTGCACACCTTAACTTATTACAGGACAGACATTTATAAAAAATAAGTGTACAATAGGCGGTCTTATTGCACAGTGCAATTTCTACTAGACAACCTTTGGATGGACTGAAATGAAAGGAAAAGATTTGGGGCTGTCAGTGTACAACAACATAAGTAATGTACAAAAAAAAAAGGATAACAAATATAAAATATAATATATATACATATAATACATAAATAGGTACATTATCAAATAATAAACTAATAAATATTAAAATATACGATAGAGAAAGGAAAAGAAAAATGAAAGCGAAAGGTAATGCTCCTTCACCTTCTTTTTGAAAGTCGGTAGCGTTTGGGCACGCCTCACTTCTAATTGTCTCAGTGTTTTCGCACTAAAGGTAGCCTTGTATAGGCTATAATAATATAGTTAAACATGTTACCAGCTTATGACTTTTTTTTTGAGTGTTGGAAATCATTAAATAAACTCTCTCTCTCTCTCTCTGGATGGAGCGGGAGGGAGTGACAGACTTTTACTGTCTAGGTAAAACCAACCCATGTCTTTTTTAGTTGCTAAAAGAACACGAGTGGGTTGTAGTTGACTCTTTCGATCAATCCTGGAGTCCTATCTGTTTCAGTAAAATACATTCTCAACTTAACGTCCCAGACAGATTGAGGACAATGTCTGGTTGCTTAGGCCGGCGTGAAATGTAAAACTTATGAAATGCGTAAATACCTACTAGTGTTGCAACAGAACACTGCTTCCGCTTCCGCTTCTGCAGAAGTTCCGCAAGCTTTTCACTTCAGTTTCCGCTTCTGCTTCCGCAAAATTTATAACAGAACTCTAAACGGAAGAATACAGCAAGAAGCGCGGAGGTGGGGGGCGTGTGGACGACCACTGTTGGACAAAGGCCTCCCCCAAGTGTCGCCACAATGAACGGTCATGTACGTCTCGCATCCATCGGATTTCCGCAACCCTTACCAGGTCATCAATCCACCTTGTAGGAGACCTTCTAACGCTACGTCTTCCGGTACGTGGTCGCCATTCCAGAACTTATCGGTCCCAACGCGTTACGCAACGCATTATACGTTTACCATACAAATATTTTCCAGTAAATGCATTACAGAATTCTCTCATTTATTATTTAGAAGATCCTAAATACATTTCTAAAAACCCTGTCCGGTCCAATATTTGTGTGTTAAATTAAAGTCCACATTTGCGTTTCAAGTTAATTATTTACTCAGAATAACGTGTTCACTCATCTTTCATATTTTGTAAATGTGGCTGTAAAAGATTTGTTAATTAGCTAATGCGGATTAGTAGGTACTGGGAATGAATATGCAAAACGAATAACGTTAGATTTCGAAAACGTTACGGAAAGGTACTTTTTAGGGTTCTGTACCTCAAAAGGAAAAAACAGAACCCTTATAGGATCACTTTGTTGTCCGTCCGTCTGTCTGTCTGTCTGTTAAGACCCTTTATCTCGGGAACGCGTGGAGGTATCAAGTTGAAATTAAAACCATAAGTCAAGTCTACGGTCCCTTGATGCTGTGAAAAAATCAGACTTCTAAGTTAACGAAAAAAAAAAGATACGGTCGTTTATGTCGCAAAAAACGTATATTTCGACACTCTCAAGGAAATCCAAATTCATAGGGTTAGTTTCCGTTGACCCAGAATCCCGAAATTTGGCATAAAGCAAGGTCTTATATTACAGATATAGGAATGAATCTGAAAACAGTAAATTTGTTGTCACAAACAAAAAAAAAATGCGATTCGGAAAAATCTTCGAAACTCCATTTAGGAATTGAACTGTTTATATAGGTATAAACAGGACCTAGGTTGTACCTAGGTTTGTACGGAACCCTCAGTGCGCGAGTTCCACTCGCACTTGCCCGGTTTTTTTAAACATCTAATGACTTCTGCCGCTCTAAGGCAGAGCAGGAGGGCGTGTCACACTTTTACTGACTAAAACCACACCGGTGTCCTACAGTTGCCCTTTGCGTTCTAGAAGCACGGGTAACCTTGTCAGAAGTTAATCCATGGTCCTAGTAGGCATCGGCCCTGCTGGGCGCGTTGAATACTACGCGCCGTCGACGACTTGGGCTCGGTAAGGACGGTTTTCGGACGGCCAGATTTGACAATGTTCCGTTATGGCACAGAATAAGAAATAGTACAAGTGTTATGGTACGTTGGCTGTCTGCGAAGAAGCTCATCTGGAAAAAGTACTACCATTTTCACATAATATGTGATAATGCTTAGTGGCGGAAATATATTTTTTTATCATATCGTACGTTATTGCAAAAACCAACTAAATGCACCAACCTTTTTGTATTATTATATTATGTTATTACTATTATATTCAATCAAATTTGTAGGTTATTTACTTTTTGACGAAGCTATCTTTGTAAATAAGTGTCGCACTAATAACCGGTTTTACCTGTAGATTCATCTTGATGAGACGAATGGATGAATAGATTTAACTTTAATTTGGGTAAAAATTGCAGATAGTTGGTTTTTGCAATAAGGGTACTATATTTGGACCACTGAGACCACTAGTGTATTTACTTCTGTGTCTTAGGTGCATTAAAAAACATATATTTTGACTGGCCTGTTGGTCTAGTGGTTAGTGGCCCTGACTGCTATGCCGGAGGTTGTGGGTTCGATTCCCACCCAGGACAAATGTTTGTGTGATGAGCACGATCATTTGTTATGTGTCTGGGTGTAATTTATCTATATATGTATGTATTTAGAAAGATATAAGTATGTTTATCAGTTGTCTAGTACCCATAACACAAGCTCTGCTTAGCTTGGGACTAGACGGCGTTGTGTGATAGTTGTGGAATATTATATTATTATTATTATTATTTTTATTCTTGATAGGTTCGCGCTTGACCGCTATCTCACCTGATGGAAAGCGACGATGCGGTCAACGATGGAGCGCGCTTACCTAGAAGTAACCTATTCACTCTTGACTTAAAGATTCCCGGGTTGTAGCCATCAGGAAAAACAGATTCCGGCAAGGAATTCCACTCCTTAGCTGTACGCACTATGAATGTGTTCCCAAAACGTTTTATATTATATTATATATATATATCTACTCACACACAAAAGACCCGGCTCAGTTACCTGTAGGCCATACAGAATATTTGTTCTGTGCGGAAATCGAACCTGCAACACGCAGTGCTGGAGCTTATCGCTCAACCACTGCACCAACCGTGTTGTCTTCCCTGCTAACTTAACAATGGCCTGGCCTGTTGGTCTAGTGGTTAGTGGCCCTGACTGCTATGCCGGAGGTCGTGGGTTCGATTCCCACCCAGGACAAATGTTTGTGAGATGAGCACAATCATTTGTTCTGTGTCTGGGTGTAATTTATCTATAATATGTATGTATTTAGAAATATTTAAGTATGTTTATCAGTTGTCTAGTACTCATAACACAAGCTCTGCTTAGCTTGGGACTAGACGGCGTTGTTTGATAGTCGTGTGAATATTATTATATTATTATTATTATAACAATTATGTTGTAACGTTATCATCGTTCTTATCCATAACAATGATGACATTACATGGTCAATATTACAGTCATGGCCGTAACTTGCCTTTTAAACGCCCGGTGCGAGCTTTGACTACTGTCCTCTCTTCTTCTCGTTTTCTCTTCCTTCAAAGTTTTTGGGCCGAGTATGTTGCCAGGCTAAATAGCGATGCCAGTGGCGTTTTGATAACTACCTTTAAAAAATCCTTAATCTTACCTGGTTCGGAAATTAAAAAGATAAATGGCTACATATGAAAAAATTGCCTGACGCGAGGCTTCAAACACCCCCACCACCATCCACTATTTACCTCTTGTGGGTGCTGGAAACCTCTATATGTACAAAATCGGCAATCCTAGTAGGGCGCGTCTGCAACTGTATTATGTACACGATGAATATAGGTATTTTGTGTAAGCTACTAACTACCAAGCATGATCCAAAACTTGGCCCTGGCTTGATAGTTTCTGCGCTCCTCCAGGGCCTGCGCCCTGTGCCTGGGCACCGCCGGCACGGCACTATTTACGGCACTGATTACAGTATTACAAACTAGTGAAGTTCAGTCGCTTGTCAATAGGATGGACAAAGTGGTCAGCGTGGTATTAGTGTAATTATGCCCGGAGGCAGTACAATCAGTCCCTCTGTTACATAGTTTGTGGCTTAATTAATGTGACTTAGTAGTTCGCTTAGTGTTTAGATGTTCATACTTAGAGATTTAGTGTTGTTACAAATTTTTTGATCTGGAACTGATTACAAGAAAATGAGTAGGTTTCTCAAAATCAAAATTAATCAAAAACATTTATCTACACTAATATTATAAAGAGGCAAAGTTTGTTTTGTTATTTGTTTGTAGGAGGTAATTTCTGGAAGTACTGGTCCGATTGTTTAAATTTTTTCACCGATAGAAAGCTACTGTATTCCTGAGTGACATAGGCTATATTAAATGTGCGCGGGCGGAGCCGTGGGCAAAAGCTAGTTTCAAATTAACCAGCATGTCCTAGATCCAAAAATTTGAAGACATGTGACATCCACCAATCCGCACTGGGCCCGCGTGGTGGAAAATGGTTCATTCCCTCTCCTAGAGTGGAGGCTTGAATCCCAGCTTTGGGAACATTTTAAGGCTGATTATGCTTAAATGAACATAATTACACGGTTTTCAGACTTTTTTTTTGTACTTAGTTCAAGATTCAAGGTCAACGGGAACTACTCTATAACCTTTTAATTTATCCTTGCGAGTGTCAAAATATGCACCTGACCGGAGTATAAACGGCGTTATCTTTAGATTGCTGATTACCTTCACAAATTACTGAGAAAAAGGGTCTTGGCAGACGGACAGACGGACAACAATTTGATCCTCTAAGTGTTCCGTTTTTTACCGACTGAAGTTCGGCATGTGAAAAAATAACTATGTGATTAGTTTGAACTCTGATTTGCAGGTTCTTAGTTCTAAATCTACGTAGAATTTAAATTTAGAAACCACTAGTGATTAGTTTGAACTCTGATTTGCAGGTTCTTAGTTCTAAATCTATGTAGAATTTAAATTTAGAATCCACTAGTGATTAGTTTGAACTCTGATTTGCAGGTTCTTATTTCTAAATCTATGGAGAATTTAAATTTAGAATCCATTAGTGATTAGTTTGAACTCTGATTTGCAGGTTCTTAGTTCTAAATCTATGGAGAATTTAAATTTAGAATCCACTAGTGATTAGTTTGAATTCTGATTTGCAGGTTCTTAGTTCTAAATCTATGGAGAATTTAAATTTAGAATCCACTAGTGATTAGTTTGAACTCTGATTTGCAGGTTCTTAGTTCTAAATCTATGGAGAATTTAACTTGTCAGCAGTCCCGATATCATTGATTCCCTTTTCTTTCATATCACTCCTCACACTATCCATCCATTTGAGTTACATGTAGTTTTGATAAATCTTAGCTCGTTTTTGTGTACGCAGCTTCACCCGCGTACATAATCACACACAATCACTCAGGAATAAAGCAGCTTTCTATCGGTAAAAAAATTTTAGCAATCGGACCAGTACTTTCAGAGATTATATTTAGAATCCACTAGTGATTAGTTTGAACTCCGATTTGCAGGTTCTTAGTTCTAAATCTAAGGAGAGGTTAAATTTAGAATCCACTAGTGATCATAGTTTGAATTCTGATTTGCAGGTTCTTAGTTCTAAATCTATGGAGAATTTAAATTTAGAATCCACTAATTACTATTTGAACTAGGTTAGCAAGTTTTATAAATAAGGTTGAATGTCGCTGGGCTATCGTCCAAAACAAATAGATGTAAAACAAATTCTTGATACCTATAATTTTATTATTTTCTATTTCCCGCAACCTCACTATATTATGTGTATCATAAAATCCGTGAATATATCATGTTTTATGGGTTTATAAACTAGCAGGTAGTTCTATTGTACTTCGAAGGGTTATATAGTGATCTATGACGTCATAAAGGTATGTTTAGGGGCCCGTTTGCTGACTTGGCAGTAAACATTTTTATTTGTGAAGCTGTCATGTTTTTTATGAATGTGTTTTGTGGAGATATTTTTTGGGCATAAATATACAGTAGTTAAGCACTCCAATAGGGCTTTCAAATTATTATTCTTTTCTACCTTGATGTGTAGGCCACATAATATCTATTGACATTTTGAGCACTAAGGAACTTCACCGTAGGCGCGGGCTTGCGGACGGCGAGCAATGGGTAGCTCGCCGTCCTATCGTCCGGTAACCGTCCGGACCGAGCCCAACTCGTCGATGGCGCGTACTGTTCCACGCGCGCCTCAAGGAGATGTCAGCAAACGTAGGGGCTCAGCAGGTTCGAGGCCTACTGGGCCAAGGGTCTGCTTCTGAAAGGAAGACTCGGCCCTGGTACGAAAGGCAACGAAGGAACAGGAGTGGGTTTTTAGTTAGTAAAAGTCTGACACTATCTCCCGCTCCGCCCAAGAGTGGGGGAAGTCATTATATGATTTACCCACCGAAAAAAAAACACTAAGGAAGTTCCACTATTTAAATATTATAAATTTAGTGACTTCTTAATCGATAAAGGTTCACGATCCAGGATTTCTTTAATGATTAAGGTCGGAATTCACCAATAAAACTAATCGCGTTTAGCCGCTGTCACTAGTGTCACTTGTTTGTATTTTTCTTTTGTTGTATTTTTACAAGTGACACTAGTGACAGTGGCTAAACGCGATTATGCGAGCCAAACGTTAAAACGCGATTAGTTTTATTGGTGAATTTCGCCCTAAATATAATGCATTTTTTAAATTTACAATTTGACTCGATTCACTGCAAATATTTGAAAGCATGTTAGTTTAATCTGCGGTTAGTCTTCCTATGCTCTAGTTCCGCTATGATCAACTATGCTCAGTGAAACTAGAGCATAGGGGGTCTAATTTTATGCCTGTTTGGTAGGACATAATAGAACTATAATTGATTCTTAAGTCTTAACATCTGTTTAAATCCTATGCCCACAATAAAAACATTCTGATTCTGATTCTGATGTGACTCTGAGTAATAGTATAGTCCGACTGCTGAGCGTGGCTTAGTGTCCGATTCTTGGGATAATGGATAGTCACCCATCTATGAACCAACCTCTGTAAGCGCAGCTTAACTTCTAAATTCGACCTATGCGGCCATTATTATTTTAGCTACGATCGAGTTACTCTAACACAATGCGCTTATTTTACACATCATTATCATTTCAGCCGAAAGACGTTTACTGTAGGACCTCCTCCAAGTGTCACCACGACGACCGATCCTATGCGTCGTATCCATCGGATTCCCGTTACTCTCAGCAGGTCATCGGTCCACCTTGTGGGAGGCCTTTCAACTCTGCGTCTCCCGGCGGTCGCCACTCCAGAACATTTTACATCGAAGCGAGTAAGCGACGAAGACATATACCGCGTCCACGTGCCTAATCATGTCATGATTGACTTGTGTATGCAGTTCATTTTGTTGGTTGTGAGTTTTCATGTGATCTATTTTGAATTCACTAAGTTTTATTACGTGACTAGCTGTTGCCCGCGACTTCGTCTGCGTTAAGTTCGTAAAACTGTACAATCATTCTATGCTTGCAATTCATTCTGAAAGCATCGTGATTATTTAATGTACTTTCACATAAAACGGTTAAAGGTAAAAACGCAAATTACCTTCAGGATACATGTTATGTACTCGTCCAGATCCAGATGTATGAACGTCAATGAATAGAAAGAGTATGTAAGGGTCGTAACAGTTGGCATTTCTGCCTACCCCAAGGGAAAAGGCACTAGTTTATGTATGTTTCTGGTTTAGGTTCTGGTAAAACAACATTGTCACAGTGAGCACGTCACAATCGCGGTGTGGATCGCCCGGAGAATACGATGGAGCTTACGGTGGAAGTCAGTCCCGCTTGGTAGGAGCGCCGGCGCCGCCGTGTCTGCATGAAGGCAATTAGTGGAAAAAATGCCAACCAGTAGCCTTCTTCAGTAAAGCACTACGATCGAAGAAGGTGGCTGAAACTATGAGGGATGATGAGGGAAGTGATGCTCCAGGTGTTGAAAGCCGCAGGGCGATTGTGGTGGAGCCGTCCGGTCATCTGGTCAAAGCAATCCTGAATCGACGGCGCGCAGTAATCTACGCGCGACTCATAGAGATGTCTGTACGGGTCAACCACCGTACAGTACGTTTGCCTGGGTCATCATTATTGCGCCACCCGCTCGGTACATTTCCATCATTTATATTATTGCGTTTACACCGCAATAGTTTTTAGTACGTAATTCGGAGACATACCGTGCGCGTGGCTCATAATCCCATATCTTTCACCATTCATCCTAGTATAAATTAATCTTAATCCTATATTTGTGGAAACAGATAATATAGTGAATTTATTGATCTTAAACTGTCTTTCATCTTTTATCTCTATCTCAATCCAACCCCGAACATTGGTCCTTCGAGCACGTTAGCGGGACCGAAACGCGTGTGCAAAACTTTGTGCTTTGTGCGTTGATTTTTGTGTGTGCGTTTTACCGGTTTCGTTATAAGCGATTAGAAACCTTGGAAAATACAGTGCGTGTTATCTCTTGATCCTGTTCAATCCCGGTGCCTAGGAAGGCGCCAATTTGTTTCATCTCGTGATCCCGGTGCCTTGGAGGGCGCCACTTTATCTCATCTCGTGACCCTGGTCAATCCCGGTGCCTGGAAGGGCGCCACTTTATCTCATCTCGCGACTTTATTCGATCCCAGTGCCTAGGAGGGCGCTATTCATCTCATCTTGCAATCCTGTTCGACCCCGAAGAAACCCTACAAGTAAGGTATCTTTCTTCTCACTTTTACTATGGCTACAATGGAAGATATTTTAGCTACACAACAACAAATCATTGAAGGCATAGATAGACTTTACTCCAACTTTAAGAAAGATGGAGCAGAGCGGAAGACCCCCGACTACCTACGTCGACGATTAGAAAGCCTAGAGCAATATTTTACGGAGTTTCATAACAATCACATGAATTTGTTATCTTTTGGAGATCGATCTCATGCGTATTTTACTACCGATCAGTATGATCAAATGAAGGTAAAATATAGCAATATTAAAACAGCCATTCAGAATTATAAACCTTCCACAGACAGACCTCAAACCCCTGTTTTGAAACCTCCTACTTTTCAACCATCTTCAATATCTCAAACCTCGAATCTTTCATCTCAAAATAATCCTCCTAAGGATAGCGTAAATATAGAAGACCTCTTGAAGAAACAAGCTACTAATTTTAGGGCATTTTCAAGAGAAGCTGCTGACATTGACCTCAATCTTATCTCTGAAAAGTGGGAGTTTGAAGACATCCTAAAAACCTTGAAAACTCGTTGGTCAGCTATAGACACCCTACACTGGGAGTTGGACAATGAGCTCAACGGCTCCAACGCCCAGTACGACGAGCAATTCTCAAACTACGAGAAATATTATAAAACCCTGAAAAGAGATATTAACCGAAAGATGTGGTCGGTAGCTCATATTGAGAAATCGACCCCACAAATGGAAATAGCTACCTTTGAAGGAAGCTATACGTCCTGGATCTCTTTCAAAGATCTTTTTACAGAAACTGTACACAATAATCCATCTTTATCAAACGCCCAAAAAATGCAGTTTCTGAAAAGTAAGACCAAGGGCGAGCCGGAAAAATTAATCCAACATCTTCAAATAAGTTCAGACAACTACCCCGTTTGTTGGAATATCCTTACGCATCGCTATGACAATAAGCGTCGTATTTTTATATCTCATCTCAAAAACCTCTTAAATATCCCGACATCTCAACAAAAATCAGCGAGTCACCTCAAACGGATCCACGATACAACGTACGAAAGCGTGAACGCTATAAAAAATCTCGGAATCGATGTATCTACTTGGGATCCCTTCCTCGTATGTATCCTAGCAGAGAAATTAGACCCGGAAACCAACGATGACTATATAGACTCATTGAAATCTCCGAAGGAGTTGCCAGTATTGGAAGAATTTCTTAGATTTTTGGAGAATAAGTTTATGTCACTGGAAACTTCGCGGAAGAAACAAGAACCCTTCATTCAAAAGTCATCTCAATCCCAACATGCATCTTCATCATCTAAAGGTTATCTTAATAACCAGCAATCTCATTCAAAAGGATTTAATTCTCGTTTCAAACAAAATAACAACACCTCAAATCATACCTATTCGACAAACCAGGTCATTTCGCAATCGTCAAAGTCCAATTGGAAAAATAACGAAAGACGTAAACAGTGTGGTATTTGCAATGCAAGCGATCATCGCATACAAAATTGCCAAAAGCTGGCAAAAATGCATCCATCGGCTCGTAGAAACGCAATTGCAAATTTGAACCTTTGTATCAACTGTTTGCACTATCACGAAGGTAAAAAATGCCTTTCGGAAATAAAGTGTAAAGAGTGCAATAAAGACCATAATACGATGCTACATGAATGTTTTACGTCAAGAAATGCTACATCGGATGCGTCGCGACCGGGGCCGAGCACGGCCACTATTACGAAATCTCCACCTCAGCATGATATGAACACCTTAGTATCTATGCAAAATGATCCTACAGAAATACTCCTCGCGACAGCAATTATCAAGGTCCAAGCAGCTGACGGATCTTACGAAAGAATGAGAGCTCTTCTAGATCAGGGATCTCAGACCTCAATCATTACTGAAAGAGCTGCACAGCTTCTAAACCTGCGTCGGCAAAAATGTACTGGACTTATATCTGTAATCGGAAACAAGTAAAATAGCTGTAAGGGCATGATCTCTATTAAGTGCATGTCGTTAATTAATGACTTCACTTTCGAATCCGACGTATTTATAATAAAAAGACTAGTCAAGAATTTGCCTAGTCATACCTTCACTAAACCCAACTGGCCAACCCTAAACCAAATAACCCTAGCTGATCCTGAATTTTACAAAAGTAGGCCAGTTGATATCTTATTCGGCGCTGACGTCTATTCCCAAATCCTATTGGATGGTATCTGCCGTTCCGAGGGAATGTTACCTATTGCCCAGCAGACACAGCTGGGATGGATCCTAAGCGGTAACTGTAAAACATTTCAGTGCAATGTGATCCTCAACAGCCTCACCGATATCCAACAGTTCTGGGAAATGGAGGACATTCGCGAACCTTTATCAATATCTCAAGAAGATCAAGCTTGCATTGACTTCTTTCAATCCTCAACCTCAAGACGCGAAGACGGCAGCTATGTCGTGAAAATGCCTTTTAAGGAAAATTTTGAAGAAAAATTGGGTGAATCTAAAACCAAATCCATTGCACAATTCTTTCAAATCGAAAGGAAATTAATTAAGCAACCCGACCTGGCACGTGATTATAAATTGTTTATGTCCGAGTACTTAGAGCTCGGACATATGATCCCCGTTGCGACACAGGTCAACGTAACTCCAGATTGCTACCTTTCGCATCATGGCGTACTTCGAGCTGAGTCATTAACTACAAAATTACGAGTTGTTTTTAATGCCTCTGCAAAAACCTCAACAGGTTACAGCCTCAACGATCTTATGTGCAGGGGGCCGAACTTGCAGCAGGATCTCTTAAGTCTTATCCTAAAATGGAGACAGTTTAAATACGCATTTACGGCAGATATTGAAAAGATGTTCCGTAACATTTGGCTACATCCTAGTCATCAAAAGTACCAGAAAATTATTTGGAGAAGTCATCAATCCCAACCTTTGCAAGAATATAAGCTAGCGACTGTCACCTACGGTACAAAGGCTGCACCTTTCCTGGCCATGATGACATTGAAACAACTTGCCAACGATGAAAGGCCAAATTATCCCAATAGCTGCGCTCCTGATATCCTAGAGACCTCCTTTTACATGGACGATCTCATGCATGGAGCTCATACCGCGACAGCCGCTAAACATCTCAAAGCAGAGATGACAAACCTTCTGAAGTCAGGCGGCCTCAATCTTAGAAAATGGCGCTCGAACTTGCCGGAACTTTTAGACGATCATATTAATCCTCAAGAAGAAGAATTTCATTTTAAACAGCCAGAATCTACAAAGGCTTTAGGTCTTCGTTGGAAACCGAAAGAAGACTATTTTATCTTTCATCCAATAGAAATTACCTCAGAAGATATCCCAACAAAACGACAATTCTTGTCTGAAATCTCAAAAATCTTTGACCCCTTGGGCTGGGTGTCACCAGTCACAATCAAACTCAAAATCTTATTTCAAGAAACATGGAAAACGGAATTAGGGTGGGATCAACCAATTCCTCATAATATTGCCCTGGAATGGAATAAAATAAAGGCCGACTTACCTCATATATCCCAATTTAAAATACCTCGATGGATACAAACCATGGAGAATGATATAATTGAGCTTCATGGGTTTTGTGATGCCAGCACAAAGGCCTACGCTTGTGTTGTTTATTGTAAAATTACAAGAAACCACAAGACATACGTAACCCTTGTCGCTGGAAAATCTAAAGTTGTACCTCTCAAAAAATCTCAATCTATACCTCGCTTGGAACTTAGTGGAGCTCTTTTATTATCAAAACTTATGGCCAAAATAATCTCATCCCTATCTGATCTCAAAATCCAAGCTTATGGCTGGGTAGATTCCATGGCAGTTCTAGGATGGATAAATGGTGAACCAGAAAAATGGAAACCCTTTGTTGCCAATCGAGTAAAAACGATTTGCGAAATTATCCCAAAAAATAGGTGGCGGTATGTGAAATCCCAAGAAAATCCCTCAGATTGCGCTAGCCGTAGTCTGACTGCATCCCATTTAGCAAATCATTCACTTTGGTGGCACGGACCCGATTGGTTACCTCAATACAATCCTGAAAATAATCCTGAACCTATATTATATAAAACAACTGAAGATCTCAGAAAGAAAAAGTTAGTAAACACTATTATTGCTGACGCTAGCAATTCAGTTATAAAACAATTATTAGAGAAATACAGCAGTTACAAGAAAATCATTCGAGTTTTAGCCTATGTAAACAAATTTAACGACATCTTGATTTACAAGAAGAAGCGTGAAAACTACCTTACCCTGCATGACCTCAAACGAGCGACGGAAATGTTAATAAAACATGTGCAACAAGAATACTTTATCAAGGAAATATCTCAACTTGAAAAAGGTGAACCTTTAAGCAAGAAAAGCCAGATCTTGAATCTCAATCCTATCTTAGACAGCCACGGAGTACTCCGTGTCGGCGGACGGCTAAAACATTCGAGTTTAGACCCCGAAATGAAGCACCCCATTATCATCCCAAATCAAACTAAATTAGCTGATCTTATAATAGACGAATCCCATAAATTAGTATTCCATGGTGGAGTGAAAATGACGAGTGGATTTATACGACAAAAATATTGGATCATTGGAGGAAACCGCGCTACGAAAAAACGATTAAGAACGTGCGTAAAGTGTAGGAGACACGATCCCATTCTAAAACATCAACTCATGGGTGACTTGCCTTCATCCAGGTTAAATCCTAGTCGACCCTTTTATCATACCGGTATTGACTACACTGGACATGTTTTGGTGAAAGCGAACAAAGGTCGCGGCATCAAAACCGATAAAGGATACGTAGCAGTATTCGTATGTATGGTTACAAAGGCCATACATTTAGAACTCGTATCTGATCTCACTGCGTCTGCTTTTATTGCAGCGCTCAGACGTATGTCAGCCAGAAGAGGAGTTCCCGGTCACATTTACAGTGATCAAGGGAGTAACTTCATTGGAGCTAACAAGATCCTAAAACAAGAATACACAGAAATCTCAGAAATCTTATCAAGTCAAGAAACATTATCTAACGTCGCAGAAATGAACATTGAGTGGCATTTTAATGCTCCGTCATGGCCTTCTGCTGGTGGACTTTGGGAAGCTGCGGTGAAAAGCTTAAAACATCATCTTAGGCGTGTTGTAGGTGAGCAGAAACTCACCTACGAAGAATATAGCACCCTCCTATCTCAACTCGAGGGTTGTTTAAACTCTCGACCACTTTGTCCTTTGAAGGAGGATCCCGAGGACATAGACTTTTTAACCCCGGCACACTTTCTTGCAAGTGGGCCTATCTTAACGATCTTTGAAACCGAAAATGATCTCAGGACTCGGTGGCACTTGGTACAAAAAATCTATAGAGATATTTGGGTCCAGTGGAAAAATGACTATCTCTCACAGTTATCCATTAGAGCTAAATGGAGACAATCTCAAAGGAATCTCAGCCTCAACGATATTGTTATCATTAAAGATGAAAACCTCCCGCCTGGGAAGTGGGCTCTAGGGCGTGTAGTAGAACTGCATCCTGGTTCGGACGGACACGTCAGAGTCGTTACCCTTAAAACCAAAAATGGTTTCCTAAAACGGCCTGTTGTTAAGCTATCTCTATTACCAGCGGACAGAGACAATAATCCTCCTAGTGACACGAACATTAAGGATGAAGCACCAAGGAAGAAAAATCCCAAACGTATCTCATTCTCGACAATAGCTCTGTCATTAACGCTATTCCTATTGTCAATAATAAACTTATCTCAAGCATCTTATAGTTTTACCCCTCTGAGCAACAACAGCGTTTATTTCGATAAAATCTCCAACATGCATCTTATTAGAGACGATTGGCGTTTAATTGTTTATTATGACACATATCCCTACAAAGAAGGCACGTCGGCACTCGAGAAGTATATCAATTATCTTGAAACATTATGCTCCACTATTAAAGAACACACACCTTGCGACGGTATCATCTTACAACTCGGGCACGAGTTCGAAGAAATTAAACATTATGATAGTATGTTGACAATAAATGAATCATTTGTAACTGGAGATGAGCGGCGGCGCCGGCGTCGTGGTCTAATAGACGGAGTAGGCTACGTCGCAAACAGCTTGTTTGGTGTGCTGGATCAGCGTTTTGCGGAGAAATACGCACAAGACATCGACCTTTTGAAAGAAAATGACAAACATTTGTATAACCTCTGGAAAAACCAAACCTCAATCGTGGAAGCCGAATTTAATCTCATGAAAAGAATGGAGAAAGCTGCGAACAAACACCATAAATCGATAAATCAAAAGCTTAATTTTCTCAAAGAATCCTATCAAGATCTTCAACGCCATGTCCAGAACATGACTCTAGTTACCGATTTCTTAGCATCTGCTATGACGGCGAATAACTTAATATTTAGCCTCAGGAAAATACAAGACTCCATTCTTGATACGGTAACTAATATTTACAACGGAAAATTGGACTTCCATCTGATATCTCCTCAACAGCTGAGAACGGAATTAAGTTCTATATCAGCACATATCCCCAAAGACATGGCACTTCCTGTCAACCATTTAAATCTCAAGGATCTCTACAACTTGATACAAGTGCGGACTAAGTACTATAGTAAGTACTTGATTATTGAAATAATGATACCCCTCATCGAAAGAGACCTTTATGAAATCTTTAACCTCATTCCAGTCCCACGAATACTGAACCACGACATGATACATGTGAAAGTTATTTCAAGTTTTGCTGCCATTAACCTCAGAAAAGACTCATACGTAACCGTTACTGATGCTGATCTCCAGTCTTGTATAAGACAAAATCCTGGGATGATTTTATGTCATACCAAAAACCCTATAAATATCTTAAAAGATGATCACAGCTTATGTGAAACGATCCCACACACAAGAACCTGTGAAACTATTGGAACCCCTTGTAAAAACATTTGGAAGGAATTAACAGCGGATAATAAATATTATTATTTTTGTTGCAATGAATGCAACTTTAAACTTCTGTGTAATGGCGAAATTACTGCCGTTAAATTGATGAATGCAGGTCTGTTGAATGTGGAAGAAGGCTGTATGATAAAGACGGACAATTTCGTTGTCCATTCTAATAAAAGGCTGTCTAGCAAAATGAGTATAGGTGCAAAAATTATTGCTCCACAAATATCACCTATCAATCATATATTCAATATATCTATCCCAGAAACTCCAGAAATAAATCCTAATAATTCTGAAATATTGCGACAATTTGAAGATGTACAGAAACAAATTGAGATCATGAAACGAACTGAATCATTAAGTGATAAAATATCCTATCACGACGTACATCTTTATAGCGTCTTGTATGCTCTAATCTTTGGAATGCTGATAACTGCGGTGGTATACTGTTGGCGGCGACATAGGCGGTCAACACGTCGAGAATCCTCGGTGCCTGCTGGAGAGGCATCTACCGCGATCTCTTCACATCCCGGAAATGAGAGTGTCATATGTGAGTGTAGTGCGGTTAGGGAAAAAAGGCAATCTGTAGTCAAAGTGAAAAGTGCAGTGAGTGAGTGTTGTGATCTTAGGGAAAAAGGTCAATTTAGTCAATCTATGAAAGGTGATCCCAAAAATCTTATTAAATCCAGCGAGTGTTTACAAACAAAAGATAGGGCCTCGTCCCCCGTTTTTCGCGTATTTTCCCTTCCCGATCTAAGCTCTAGCAACTACGTGTAATTGTTAAAAATATTGTTAATCACTCACTATTAATCCATATCCCTGTCATATAGTTGATAAGTTGAATATTGTTTATCATCTTGTAAATCTCATTTCAATCTTTACCTTACTAACCCCTATCTTTGTCCCCGGGAGCATGTACGGGTCAACCACCGTACAGTACGTTTGCCTGGGTCATCATTATTGCGCCACCCGCTCGGTACATTTCCATCATTTATATTATTGCGTTTACACCGCAATAGTTTTTAGTACGTAATTCGGAGACATACCGTGCGCGTGGCTCATAATCCCATATCTTTCACCATTCATCCTAGTATAAATTAATCTTAATCCTATATTTGTGGAAACAGATAATATAGTGAATTTATTGATCTTAAACTGTCTTTCATCTTTTATCTCTATCTCAATCCAACCCCGAACAATGTCAGCAAATGGATAGGGGCCTCTAGGGCCAATTTCTGCTAAGGCTGCGAGATTGTTCGAAAGAGTTACCTCCTGTAAAATTTTCGCCTCAATAATGTTTCACTGAAGAGTTTAAGCCGCCAGACAGCTTTGGTAGAGGTAAACGAAGGAGCATAATCGGGACACCGACCTTCAGCTGGATAACGTGCACTGATAGTGCAAAGCCAAAAAGCCAGTGAATCCAAAAATTACCATCATCATCAACTATCTTCCTCCACAACAGTACTTATGAAGAATTTGCGAGAGCATGCTTGAATTGATTGTTGCAGCTTGATCATTTGGGGCGTAAAAATTACTTGTTCATTTACCTAGGATTTTTTGGTGTGTATTTGACTGACGTTCTCGTATATCAGACAAATGTTATTCCATAGTGGGAACTACCCTATGAAGAGTCTCCAACTTTTGAATGAATTTCGGTGAAATCTTGAACGCGTGTATCCCCGTCCAATCGAACTCGCATATTGATGGCCAAACCGAGAGGTCACAGACGCCGATTGCTTCTATGAAGACACGGCGGTTCACCCAAGCAGGATAGACCTCCACCGCATGCTGCAACGGGTCCTCCGGGCCATTCGCAAAATGGTAATATCAGGGTACTTCCAACCGAATCCGAAACAGAAACCGCGTGAAACACCCTCAACAGTCCTGAGCTTGTGTATCCATAAAACAATGAAATTCCGGTAAACAAATGTAGCAGCCGATTAGTGTTATCCCTGAGACTGGTCTCCCTCAGAGGGTTGTTCCAGTGTTGGTCACCACTCACTGCACGGAGGCAACGTACGGATGTCGACGTAAGGAATCTGAGATACATCATACGTTGTCGAACTGTGATTAGGAACGCAAACCTTTCGACCCCGTTTTATATAACAAAACACACCATTATTAGGCCGCAAGATGCCATCATCCCGGAGGACACAGTGGAGCACACAGAGGTGTGCCCCGCAAGGCAATCGAAATGGCAATCCCGAATAGCAGGCGGTTGCCTCCTTCTGCAAAGCCGTAATGCTAGCGAAGGAGGAGGCCGCACGCGTGAGGGAACGAACGTCCTCACGCCGAGCCGAGATTCCGACCCCGACGACCAGCCACGGTAGACGCGGACTTGCGGACATCCAGCAATGGGTCGTCCACAGCTGTCCGGCCGTCGGGTAATTGACCGGACCGAGCCCAGTCGTCAACAGCGCGTAGTGATCCACGCTCTCCTCAAAGAGATGTCGCAAAGGGCAACTGAAGGACACAGGTGTGGTTTTAGTCAGTAAAAGTTTGACACGCCTTCCCGCTCCAACCAGAGTGGGAAAAGTGGATGACTTCCACCCTTAAAAAAAGAAAAATAAAGGTGCCATCATTATTATTATCATTTCAGCCGAAAGACGTCTAATGGTAGACATACTCGTAGGCCTCCCCAAGTGTCAGCATAATTACCGGTCCTGTGCGTCTCACATCCATCGGATTCTCGCGACCCTCACCAGGTCATCGGTCCACCTGGGGGCCTTCCAACGCAAGGTGCCATGCTAACCCTTCCGAAAATTTACCGTGTTATTTTAACTTTTTGAGTAGCGTAATTAGAGACACAATAGAAAGACAATGGCGCGTTAACGCCGGCGTTATTGCGGGGATCAACAGCTTACAGTCAATAATTAAATACATATAAGTATTTACTTTTATCGCCTTTGGTTGGTATCCCTTGAATAATCACGGTCAATTACCTTGTTACAACCACGGGGAAAAAAAGCAGTAGGATTAAAAGTGCCTCCGTATAACTCCAGTTTAACCATAACGGTTTTCGTCCAATTTTAAACAATAAAACTGTCTGCAAACTTGGGCGATGGTCATTCTTCCGCCACTCAGAAAATTACGTAAAATACACAATGCCATCTATCAAATATGAAGTTCAACATCATTGTCATCATTATTGCTACTTTCAGTCTTTAGATGGCGTTGCGAGTATCTGAATTGCGTGTGGTGCCATATTTACTGATTTTACTCGCCGCTTTGATTTTTTTATGTGTTTTGATATTTTTTACAAAATATTTAGAAGATATCGAATAGAAATGTCAATTTTATTTTGAAAAAATGGTAAAAGTTATTTTATTACAAAAAAGAAGATAAAATAATGACAAATTTTTTAACTGTAGCTGAGGATCGAACTCGTGGCAAATGTCGTTCAACATCGACATTTTGGATTATTGCTCACCCCCCATAGCAAATAGCGTGATAATTTATAGCCTATAAGTTGCCCTGACCTATAAGGATTATGTATGCAAAATTTGAACAGGATCGGTTCAGTAGTTTTTGCGCCAACTAATACCATCGCAAAATAATTTTACTGTTTTATTATATGTATAGATATATAGATATAGCATAAGAGTAGGTAGTAAACATCAAAAGATAATTCAATATAACCAACTAATACGTAGATTATAGTAGGCCTCCCCCATGTGTCGCCACAATGAACGGTTCTGTGCGTCTCGCATCCATCGGATTCCCGCTACTCTCACTAGGTCATCGGTCCACCTTGTGGGTGGCCTTTCAACGCTGCGTTATCGTTTTCGAACATTTCGGCCCCATCGACCATCTGTTCTGCGCGCAATATGCCTCTGCCTCTTAAGTTTTTCGATTCTATGGGCCATTATCTTACACGTTTCCCCTAAAACTAAGCTATGTACCTATTAGGTACTGTGCAATGCCTTCTCTATTTCGATAAGGGCTAGCCCCTTCCCTTATAACGAACATCACAAGAGGCGACTAAAGGATTATAGCCAGACGATAGGCATCTCCTACAAAGGTATTACGTGGCTTCGATGACCAATCCGCTTATCAATAGATTCTGCCGTTCTGCTTGCAATGTCTGTCTATGCGGGAGGTCAAGGTACAATCAGGCACATTAATTGTTTTATGATGGTGATAGCTACAGGTCCAAACGTGGCTATTGCCTCGCTAGATGGCGTTGAACTCAATATTTTTAGTTTATTTTTTATTTTATTGGGTTGGGAAAATCATCAAATGACATCCCCCGCTCTTGGGCGGGGCGGGAGATAGTGTCAGACTTTTACTGACTAAAAACCCACTCCTGTTCCTTCTTTGCCATTTTTTTTCCAGGGCCCCGGGGGTCACTTTCGCATCACCCATGGCCCCAGTAGGCCTCGACCCTTGCTGGGCCCCTACGGTTGCTGACATCTCCTTGAGGCGCGCGTGGAACACTACGGGCCGTCGACGACTTGGGCTCGGTCCGGACAGTTACGGGACGATCGGATGGCGAGCCACCCATTGCTCGCCGTCCGCAAACCTGCGCCTACGGTGGGCCCCAATCCAGGGTGGAGCGGGGCGTGTCAGACTTTTACAGACTAAAATCACACCTATGTCTTTCAGTTGCCTTTTGCGTTCCCTACGATTTTGCTGACATCTCTTTGAGGCGCACGCGGAACACTACGCACTGTTGACGAGTCGAGCTCGGTCTTTATAGCACGAGCGGACGGCGACCTATCCATTGCTTGTCGTCCACAAGGCCGCGTCTACGGTGGCCGGAGATATGTAAGTTCCCAATACGTTCACAACGAAACAAAACGATATTATTCTAATCATTTCCACAATTTCTCTCTCCAATTCCACCTTCACGAGCACACTAGCCCGGAGCATTATGACAATTTTCCACTGGATGGCTTTATTCAAAGGAAAGCCAAGGTTTTTTCCCATCAACCGCTGGCCAAGGGCAATTAGTGGTAAGGACAAGTCAATCATGCGACTAATTAGCTGTCTGTATGTATGTGTATGTGTGTGTGAATGTCACCCTCTTTAGATGTAATTGGTTGTTCGATTCTGATTGTCATTATGTTATTGTTTTGTATTGATTTAGTCAAGTATTGTTTCTGTTATATAAGTAAAGTGGTATTAATTTGGTTTTGATTGAGTTAATGGATGATGAGATTAGATGACGAAGAAAAAGTCACAGTATGAGTAATATAAAGTACAGCAAAGGTCCAAATGCAGCAAATGGAGCAGTGGTAGCCGAATGGTAACGGCCCCGACTTACGAGTTGTAGGTCGCGAGTTCAAACCCAACCAGGCGCATTACTTTGTGTAATTTATTACATCACCACTGCTCTAAAAACGGTGAAGGAAAACATCGTGAGGAAACCGGCATGTCCTAGAATCAAAAATTCGAAGACATGTGACATCCACCAACCCGCACTGGGCCCGCGTGGTGGATTACGGCCCATTCCCTCTCCTAGAGAGGAGGCCTGAGTCCCAACAGTGGGAACATTATAAGGCCGACTATGCTATGCTATGCTATAAGGTCCAAATAAAATAATTAAAATTGTAATTTCAAAAAGTAAACAATAGAAAGACAATGCATTTAACACAGATCTTTGCAGTATTTGGCAGCAATTGTATTGAGTCACCCTTCTCAGCAAGCTTTTCTGAGGTAGTCAGTACTGCAATACAAAACTCAGCTCTATTCTACTGAGATCTCGCCTGTTTGAATGATTCCAAATAATTACTGTCTCTAAGTTGTGCAGAGATTAGAGATACAAAACTACATCAATTTGACATCACAATATTCACTAAAAATCAATTTGCAAATAAATAAAAAAAAAACACAGCACTTTATTGGAAAAAAAATTTACAAAAAACTCGAGAAAAACAACATCAAAAGGGCCATAAAAACCATTTTCCATGTTGCTGCATTAAAAAAAGATTCGTGGTACATTAGTTATTAGCATTACTTGGATGTCATAAGAAAATGGTTGTTTACACATCTCGCGTCTGGGTTTAAGAGGCATAAACCAAAACACAACTAATGACCATTGAAACCTGACCCTCAAACCTTCAATGAAACTACCCTTTGACGACCACACCACCAGTTTCAGTCGCAGCTCAGAAATGGTCCTGCAAAGCCTATGATATTCAAAATCCGTCATTTTCCCGGATTCCCGGAACAACGGATCTAGAGTAACTAAATATCGTTGACAAATCCGCTACGATATATCAGACAGGGCTGGGTGTTCAGTAATTACGCGTCAAACAAAGGGCCTATGTAAATATAGTGATATTGTGTGGACAGACAGACGTATGTGAAAATTATACGGACGTAGAGAGGGGTAGTCGCGTTGAGGAGGCGGGATTTGATGCTATTTGAAGAAGATTTTCTCTTAAAGTTCGTAATTTTGGGATAAAGTCATTTCATTTAGTTATTATTATATCTCTTAATTTTTTTAGGTATGTTATTGTTATTCATTCACATATCTGGTAGGACGATATTTTTTTTTTTAGGTTGGAAATCATCTAACGACATCTCCCGCCTTGGGCGGAGCAAGAGGGCGTATCAGACTTTTACTGACTAAAACCCACTCGTTTGTTCCTTCTTTAAAATCAAAATCAAAATCAAAAATATTTTTATTTCACATAGGCCTACATGGGCACTTATAAAACGTCAGAAGCTAGTGCAAGGTTCCAAATTGGTCGTTTTTTACGGAGAAAAACCTTTCCCTTTTCTTTGCCTTTGCTTTCCAGGGCCCCGGGGATGCATTTTCACTTAACCCATGGCCCCAGTGGTAGGAAGATATTGTGTTTCCATTTATTGAAAATTAGATATCTTTTACTCTAATATTATGTTGATTTATCATCAGATTCTAAAAGTTACAATAATATGTAAAGAAATGGAAGATTGTTAATTTTTATTTTTATAACCGCGGAGCAGATGAAAGAGGTGGATCTTTTTAATTCCATAGTTTCTACAATAAGAACAAAGTAAATAATATATAAGTAATCTGTCGTAATACGTAAACCATTCGTAGTTTTAAAATAATGTTATCTCTATAGAAATATTTTGTAGCTATTTTGTAATTGCAGTGGTAGTCCGTGGTAACAGCCTTGACTTACGTTTTACGTCGTCGGTTAGAACTCAGACAGGCCCTTCACTTTATGTAATTTTATCACCACTGCTCCTAAAATGGTGAAGGAAAACATCGTTAGGAAAGCTGCATGTCCTATCACCAAAAACAATATACTACTGATAAACAGATTACACAGTAAACTCTCAAAGGGTCAAATCCACCCACATCAACCCGAGTACACCTCCAAAGGCTGGTCATTAAATGGGGATTTGAAGGGTCGAATGGACCGAAATAAAGTTAGTCTCTGCAGGGTTAGCCATTGAAGACTGCACAGGTAATAAAGTGCTAGGGTTAAATCTTTACTGATGACGAAGGATTAACTGTCTCAGTTAACTTAATGGTTAATTACTTATGTGTAAGTTGGTGTAAGTGTGTGTGATATAGAGGTAGTTTTGAGGATTTTGAAGGGTAATGTCAAATTATGTGGAGTAGCTGTCTAAGGGCGGAATTCACCAATAAAACTAATCGCGTTTTAACGTTTGGCTCGCATAATCGCGTTTAGCCGCTGTCACTAGTGTCACTTGTAAAAATACAACAAAAGAAAAATACAGACAAGTGACACTAGTGACAGCTGCTAAACGCGATTATGCGAGCCAAACGTTAAAACGCGATTAGTTTTATTGGTGATTTCCGCTCTTAGTAGGATGTAGTAAATGATGTACTATGAAGAATGTATGGATCTTTGAAGTTAAAAAAATAACGGCACTGAGTGCTTAATACAAATTTACCTAAGTAAATAGTAGTGTAAATAGACTTATCGAAATCAAAAAAAAAAAAAAATTGTGATGTAACTTCAAATCTACGGTTTTCGGATTTTTTTCTTTACTTGTGCTATATTACTTCTTGCCGAATTTTTAACCGACTTCAAAAAAGGAGGAGGTTATCAATTCGGTTGAATTTGTTTTTTATGTTTGTTACCTCAGGACTTCGTTGTTTATGGACCGATTTGCAAATTTTTTTCTCCAGGATATGCTTTCAGATTGGTCCCATTTTTTTCAAAATATAGTTTTCATGATCGAATCCATGAGGAATCGAGGGAACTTCTCAAATATTGTAGGGACCATATAGTGATTTTGGTATTTAAATCACTTAAGCATCCACTTCAAACATTTAATGAAGTGGAATTGATGAAGAAGACCAGAAATGGCCAACGGAACTTCATACACACATAGATATTACAATGAAGAAAGATAGTTAAGCGACTATGACCATACAAATAAATAAATGGTTCTGAATAGTTATGTTGCAAATGGTATCATCGAAGTGACCTGATGATGATGGAGCCGGAAGATAGGCACCGGAACTCCGTAATTAATCAATGTATCCTAGCCGTGTTTGGACTTATTAGAATTGTCATGAGATGAACTTTGGTTATAATGTACTATCGAACTGATCTGATGATGGAGCCGGAAGGTGGAAGGGAGACGCAGGAACTTCATAATAAAACTATGTGTCCTAGCAGTGTTTGGGTTAATTGGAATTGTTATGAGAAATAGGCACTCTAGTCATTAGTGTATAGCAACTAAAAATTGTGAAATAAAAAACTTAAAAAAAAAAGAACCGACTTCACTAAAATAAATACTAAAATGATCAAAATAACTTTAATTTTGGAAGTCGGTGTTAAATAAGAAACAAACCATTCCGAGAAACACCGAGATGGGCATTGGAAATTATTATGTTCTCGTGAATAGAGAATTTTTTTTTCAATAAACTAGTCTAGGTAGATACCTAAATATTTACCCTCCAAACTATACCAAACCCTCCAGCATTACCATAGACACACATACCACCATACTCTATAACCTAGCTCATAATTTATGACATCGTCTGCCGTCGTATGATAACCAGGCGGAGCATAATGGTGCAACAGTTAAAACTGACAAGTTTGACTGAAGATAAACCGAGGTTGGAGTTTACGAGTCCACCTGTACTACGGTGTTTCGGTGAAATGGTCAATGGAGCGGAATATAAATGGTACAATCCTGTGTGGGACTAAGTTTAATATACCGAGATTTGAGTTTGCGTATAGCACTATTTGAAACTTATTCAGTTTATCTTTCATATGAGCTCAGTTTAATTGGACGGACGGACAGAAAAATTGAATAGATTTTAAAACAAATATTTGTTCACGTTTGACGACTATCTCACCTGATGGTAAGCGATGATGTGGTCTACGTTGAAGCACGCTTGCTTATAAGTAACTTATAGCTCCTAGGTTGCAGCTATCAGCAAATACCGATTCAGAGAATACCATTTCTTATTCAGAAAAGGCACAAAAAAAAAAACAATAGAAAAATCAGTTTTGATCCTTTTTTACGAGTAGTTAGTTCTGTGAATAAAGAAGTGTTATAACTCTGTGAGTCGTTCAATTGCCTTCGTATTCCATATAGAGCTAGGTTACTTTTTCTTTATTTGTACCCCTCTCTTTCTTCCTAACAATTAAATTTAATCGATATTGTCTTTTAACAGCCAGCTATTTTGTATTTATTCTCTGTGGATAACGTCGTTAGTAGTGTATATATTACTTCTATTGACTAAATGCCGATATCGTAGATATACTGCTGTTTGTTATCCCTATAAAATAAAATAAATAGCAAAAACTGAACCACAAAAGGAAAAAAAAGTCATAAAATCTATATTTTAAGCCAACAATTACATAATTATCAAAGGTATTTGTACCTTTGATAATTATGTAATTATCAAAGCCTTACGGCCCGTTCACGATCTTCCCACTGTGAGCTGTAGCTAAGCGTGGGGTGGCAAGCGGTTAGATCAAAAGTATGAAAATTTTTCAAGCACGCCACGAGACGTCGCTCATAGCGAAAACGCTCCACCTGATACCGCCCCGCTTGCCGCGCCGCGCGCCACTAAGACCGAAAGTCGTGATCAGGCATTTAGAAAGATTGTTTGAAAGAGTCACTGCGGCCCTGGAAGGCAAAGGGCAGCTGAAACACGAGTGGGTTTGAGTCAGTAAAAGTCTGACACTTACTTTCGCGCCACCCTGAGTGGGAAAAGTTAATTGATGATTTTCCGCTTACCAACCTTAGAAAGTTTTAAAGTCAGAATTTTTAACTAGGTAGATATTTTGATACAAATTTAATTTTAACTTGGTAGATATTTTGATACAAATTCAAATTCAATTCATCTTTCGTTCAAGTTGACTCATGAGATTTTTTTTATTTTTTATTAATGATAGGCTAGCGTTTGACCACCATCTCACCTGATGGTAAGCGATGATGTGGTCGACGATGGAACGAAATTTATGCAGCATAATAAACGCATATCCCGAAAGTACATAAAATGTTCAGAATAGGCTACTGAATCGATTTCAGCTATTTTTAAAGTACGAGTAAAATTTTGTAGGAAAAATTACTTTAACAAATTCTTGATAAGTCTTGATTGCATTACTAGAATGATTTTGTGGCTTCCGTGGATATCAATAGCGATGCGCTACCAGTGTAATACGTCGATTCTCATATTATTGGCTTACAATAGGGATAACTAATTTCTTGAAAAAAAATCTACCATTTAAGTAAAATAGTGAATATGATTGTAATTTTCTAATTAAGATGTACAAGGGTGTGCATTATTCCAGTTACTTGTATACTATTTGAAGAGGAGTATCTTCAACAAAACATTCAACGAAACACAAAACCCGTTGTCATCAATCATTATTTAGAAGAAAACTTAGTAAAATAGTCATTATTTTATCTCTTCTAAGCGACGAAAACTAAATGATTAATGTAAGTTCACTATCCGAAGTAAGAATCTTCGCCGGCGAGAACCCTTCTACGTAATGCCTGTATTGTTGCTAAGATTTCAAATTAATGAACTGTACGGAACCTTTTGTTCACGAAACAATGCTGACGTTAATTAATTTTTGTTTTTTGGAAGATTTTAGAAGTGGCTTTTTAGATTTTTAGTTTCAAGTTTATTTATAGTCTTTTTCCGTTGTTTACTGAAACTCTTCTTCTTTGAAGTTTTTCATCACGTACTTTTACTTAAATGTGTTGCAAATTATTGGAAGCTTTCAATATGTTTCGAACATTTTTCTTTTTTTCCTAGGGTTTGTCCACTATCTCACCTGCCCTCCTAGCCAAGTTACAACCGTTTCGTTTCGATTCTCTTTTCGTTGATCGCCTCGTGTCGGCCACGCCTCCTATTCCTTTGTTCTGACCACGTGACTGAGCGTTGTGATGACGTCAGAACAAAGGAATCGGAGGCGTGGCCGACTCGAGGCGATCGTCGAAAAGAGATTCGAAACGAAATGATTGTAACTTGGCAAGGTGGGCTGATAGTAGGATATGATGTGGTCAACGATGGAGCACGCTCGCCTAGAAGTAACTTATTCATTCTTGACAGAAAGACCCTTAAGTTGTAGTTATCAGGAAACACAGACTCCGGCAGGGGATTGCACGCCTTAGCTATACACATAATAAATGAGTTCCCAAAACGTTGTCCAATTTATTTAAACAACCTTAATAAATATAAAGGAGAAATAATGTAGTTGACGACTTTAAGGAAACTGTAAGTGCAGCTTTCAACATAATTATGATTGAATATCTTTAATAATAATTTCTAGAAAATAATATCCAAGGACGTACTCAAAGCCGTCTCCTTTCCGTTCCACTACAGCATCAGTTATGCGAAGGCGTGGCCGACGTCACTTCACATGATTTATACCTCCGAGTCGGTGTTTTGTGCTAATACCGCCAGTCTGAGAATAAATAATAAAAGCGTTATAGCTTGAGAAATACTAGGGATTAATTACTAGGTTGAAAGATGAGGGGCGTTGTAGAAAAGTTTTCCGTATCATAGTGGATAGAGATATTTACATTAATTTCTTAAAATCGTTTTGTAGCTTGTGGCAAAGTAATAACAGCCACACGGGTTTATTTGATTTGTTCGTCAATTTGCGACTTTAGAACGCGCGCGTGCGTGTTGGCACCTTCCAATTTCGCCTAGGTACTGTGTTTGTCGTTACCTCGCGCGCATGTATTAAGTACAGTCAAATAAAAAAACAGATTAAAATCAATAACTATAAATAACAAGGTACTGTCCTCAGCTTTGCTCACGTTGACTGATTCGGAAGTGCCGACTATCTACTTAGATTTCGGGATATGTTAAAGGTGCGGAATGAGGTGAGTGGGATGCGATACCCAAGCACGCTATCCAGTGTTGCAAGGATGTTATTTTAGAGGTCGGTGAAACAGAGTGTAAAGTCCCGCTAACCTCCACTGAAAAGAAAGGATCCTCCGACCAGAGGAGGTCCTCACGCGTGCGGCCGTCTCCTTCGCTAGCATTACTGCTTTGCAGAAGGAGGCGACCGCCTGCTATTCCTCCTCGCTCCGGACCATAGCCTGTACCAGGGCCCGGCGCGAGTTGTCGTCATGTCGTCGTGGTGCAGATAAGAAGTTTTTGTAGCTGCCTATACATAAATACGTCAGATTTCACTGTCAAGCGAGTTGACGACAGAAAAAATAGGTAAAATCGAAAGGTGCCAGTTTTACAGTCGCAAGTTGACGAACATGTCGTTTATTTCCAAGGTTATTTCCAACAGCAACAATGGCCGAGGTCGTCTGAGGATGGGCGATCATCTATATATATAAAAGGAGAAACTGACTGACTGACATATCAATGCACAGCCAAAACTACTGGGCTTAGGAACGTGAAATTTAGCACAAAACTTCCTTTTATGACGTAGGCGAGCACTAAGAAGGTATTTTTGAAAATTCAACTTTTAAGGGAGTGAAACGGGGGTCCAAGGTTTGTATGGAGAAACTACTTTCACGCGAGCGAAGCCAAGCAGAAACTAGTTTTGTCATATCGAAATACGTTGCTGCATCGAATGCCACGTTAAGTGGCTGGTACTGGCTGTCATTTATAGACCTATAACTGTCGTTACAGATTTTCTGAAGCCAGGAATTCCAACACCATTCTTAAAAAAAAGGGTATCTTGTAATTCATTTACTGGGTTGTGAAAGTCAGATCGACAGTCGCATCATGTAAAATACTGATATCCATTTGCATCTGGTTTGTTTGAAAGCCGACTCTAATTCAGTTAGCATAGCATAGCATAGCATAGTCGGCCTTATAATGTTCCCACTGTTGGGACTCAGGCCTCCTCTCTAGGAGAGGGAATGGGCCGTAATCTACCACGCGGGCCCAGTGCGGGTTGGTGGATGTCACATGTCTTCGAATTTTTGGTTCTAGGACATGCCGGTTTCCTCACGATGTTTTCCTTCATCGTTTTTAGAGCAGTGGTGATGAAATAAATTACACAATGTAATGCGCCTGGCTGGGTTTGAACTCGCGACCTACAACTCGTAAGTCGGGGCCGGCCCTACCACTCGGCTACCACTACTCTCTCCGTTGTAGTAGTTTTATTATTTTCATCGTCACTATAGAAATAAATGCGGATGATGGGTAATGGGTAGTTCGCCGTCCGGCCTTCCTAGCCCGAGTCGTAGACAACGTAGCGTTCCGCGTGCGCCTCAAAGAGATGTCAGTAAAATCGTGGAGGACTAGTAGGGTAGATGCCTGCTGGGGCCACGTGGTTTTTCTGAAGGGAATACCGTGTCCTGGAACGCAAAAAGCAACTGAAGGACACAGATGGGTTTTAGTCAGTAAAAGTCTGACAAACCCTCTCGTTTCACTCTAGAGTAATAATAATAATATATTTATTTGTTTCTCTCATAAAGGTACAAAGGTTGATAATAACCAATAATTATTTTGTAACAGTCAATCCTTTGTGAGAGCTGGAGTCTATATTGGGTACAGGACCTGTGTGACAGAACTCTAGGCTCACACCTTCAAAATTACAGTTCTAATTGCACTTACGTACTACTGATATTAATGGAGTTTATGTGTTGAGAGGAGAAAACATGAATACAAATAAAATATTTCTAAAACAAAATTAAAAAAGGGGGCGTTATGTCCGTGAGTGCAATATAGGTATTCACGCTCCAACAACGCTCCAAAGAGTGGGAGAAGACATTGATAATATATGATGGACAGATTATTTTCCCACTTCAAAAAAATACTATAAAATGAAAAACTCAATATCATATCATACACATCAAATTCAGCCTGAAACATAATTACGATATCAACATTAATCATGCTTAAACACAATCCTGATCGCGTGGACACGGCCGAATATCCGCCAACCAAAATGTGGTTAATATTCATCTGATTAATTCGTTAAATGGTTGATTTATGGCAACCCCGGGTAAATGACGTTCAATTTACTGGTCACACTAGCTCGTGTAATGAAGATTTATTTTCAGTTACAGGGTTTATTGTGAATATTTGAATTGAAGATGTTTTGGGATTGTTGAATGATGAATCTAAGTATGTATTTATTATTGTACTTATTTCTTTTCTGTTTGTCTATTTATTAAGTTGCACCTATGCAACTATGTTGTTGTTGTTGTTGTGTGCTGTTGCAACTATGTTATGTTTCTGCACCACCCTAAAGTCGACTGGAAGAAAATGCCTAAGGCATTAAGTCCACCTTTGTACATTGTTATTTACTAGTGCATAAAGTTTTAGCAAACAAATAAATAATAGTAGAGAAGTTTCATGAAATTGTTAATATGATATTGTCGAGGCGGAGACGCAGAAATGAAAGGCTTCGTGTACTTAAATACTCATATTTATATCGTATGAAGCACTTTATAATATATTTTAATATAAAATTACGTCCAGACTTTTGTTGACATCTCAAACCCCACCTATGCTTTTAAGGTAAAGAATTGCTTACATAATTCACTTAGTGAGAAACAATATTTAAAACTAAAATTAATAATTAGAGCGCACAGATAGTACGTATGTTTACATACATAACAAAACAAGATAGCAAGGAAAAAAATAAATAAAATAAGATAAAATGTGGGAAAATCTAAACAGATAACATACTCAATCGTAAGTTAACCAAACATAACATGGATGCATGAATTTGATTTATACTAGATGTGGCACTGATGGAATCGTCTGATAATAGCTCGTTTATTAATAGAAGTTTATTTTATTTTTAGTTTATTGTTCTATTTATATATTTTAAAACCATAAACCTTAAAAAGTATAATTACCTTGCCGGTTTGCAAGTTAGCCGTATATGTGTGGCCTCTATGGATGCCACAATATTTAACTATCTTGCCAGTTTGCAAGTTAGCAGTATATGTGTGGCCTCTATGGATGCCACAATATGTAACTATCTTGCCAGTTTGCAAGTTAGCAGTATATGTGTGACCTCTATGGACGCCACAATATTTAACTATCTTGCCAGTTTGCAAGTTAGCAGTATATGTGTGACCTCTATGGACGCCACAATATTTAACTATCTTGCCAGTTTGCAAGTTAGCAGTATATGTGTGACCTCTATGGATGCCACAATATGTAACTATCTTGCCAGTTTGCAAGTTAGCAGTATATGTGTGACCTCTATGGACGCCACAATATTTAACTATCTTGCCAGTTTGCAAGTTAGCAGTATATGTGTGGCCTCTATGGACGCCACAATATTTAACTATCTTGCCAGTTTGCAAGTTAGCAGTATATGTGTGGACTCTATGGACGCCACAATATTTAACTATCTTGCCAGTTTGCAAGTTAGCAGTATATGTGTGACCTCTATGGACGCCACAATATTTAACTATCTTGCCAGTTTGCAAGTTAGCAGTATATGTGTGACCTCTATGGACGCCACAATATTTAACTATCTTGCCAGTTTGCAAGTTAGCAGTATATGTGTGGACTCTATGGACGCCACAATATTTAACTATCTTGCCAGTTTGCAAGTTAGCAGTATATGTGTGGACTCTATGGACGCCACAATATTTAACTATCTTGCCAGTTTGCAAGTTAGCAGTATATGTGTGACCTCTATGGACGCCACAATATTTAACTATCTTGCCAGTTTGCAAGTTAGCAGTATATGTGTGGCCTCTATGGACGCCACAATATTTAACTATCTTGCCAGTTTGCAAGTTAGCAGTATATGTGTGGACTCTATGGACGCCACAATATTTAACTATCTTGCCAGTTTGCAAGTTAGCAGTATATGTGTGACCTCTATGGACGCCACAATATTTAACTATCTTGCCAGTTTGCAAGTTAGCAGTATATGTGTGGCCTCTATGGACGCCACAATATTTAACTATCTTGTCAGTTTGCAAGTTAGCAGTATATGTGTGGCCTCTATGGACGCCACAATATTTAACTATCTTGTCAGTTTGCAAGTTAGCCGTATATGTGTGGCCTATATGGACGCCACAATATTTAACTATCTTGCCAGTTTGCAAGTTAGCAGTATATGTGTGGCCTCTATGGACGCCACCATATTTAACTAAATCGAATTAAAATATAGCATAGCATAATCAGCCTCATAATGTTCCCACAGCTGGGACTCAGGCCTCCTCACCAGGAGAGGGAATAGACTGTAGTCCGCCATGCAGTACATATTGGTGGATGGCACATGTCTTCGAATTTTTGGTTTTAGGACATGTCGGTTTCTTCACGATGTTTTCCTTAGCCACCCGTTTTGAAAGCACGTTTTTTTATTAAAATATCATCATCATCATCATCATTTCAGCCGAAAGACGTCCACTGTTGGACATAGGCCTTCCCCAAGCGTCGCCACAACGACCGATTCTGTGCGTCTCGCATCCACCGCATTCCCGCGACTCTCACCAGGTCGTCGGTCCACCTTGTGGGAGGTTTTCCAACGCTGCGTTTTCCGGTGCGCGGTCGCCACTCTAGAACCTTTCGGCCCCATTTACCATCCGTTCTACGAGCAATGTGCCCTGCCCACTGCCACTTTAGTTTGGCGATTCTTCGGGCTATGTCGGCGACCTTGGTTCTACTGCGGATATATTCATTCTTTATGCGATCAAGCAATAAAAAAAAATACGAGTAGCGTATTAAAATATAGATCAACACTAATACATCAGAGAAAGCAGTTTTGAAATCCACCAATTAATGACTAAGAAAATAATTAATTATTACGATTAAGTACAACGATTACAGTCTCTCACTGGAGAGTGTCATCATTTGACCTAAATGAGATCGTCGCACCGCAAATCATACAAATACACAAGAGCTTCTAAGACGCACGTGAACTTTTGCAATGTTTCTAGTTATTTTATGTGGAACTGGCTTGTTTTTGATTAATTGGTAGTGTTTTTTTTAATTCACCAAAATGGTAAAGGGTGGGGTGATGTCATACACTGGAGCGCCGCCTGAAACGAAATTATTCTTGGAAGCGCTACTTTATAGTTCCATAACTTTTTGATTTGTTGATATATTTTAATGATTTTTTTCATATTTTTATTTTATTAAAAAATATAAACTTCTTTATAGAAATGATGGAAAAAATGCTCGTACTATAACTACTTTGTTTCATAAACTTTTGAATTGAATAAAACTAATGGTTACTCTTTTTTATTGTTCGACCTCAGGAATTAATTCTGTAACGTGCGCAGTTTCAAAAAATTTGTAAACTCACACATTCAGTTTCAGAACAAGTATTTGTAACTGGAGAGGGAATAGAACCCGCAATAAACAGCGCTACAGCCAAACGCAATCTTTCAAGACTGGCCCTGTGACCCTAATACGACAGCCAGTTAAGTTTCAATACATTGATTTTAATTCAGGAAAAGGTTTACAAAAAAAGTAATAATTATTAAGAAAATAACACTGGCCTACTGATATTTTTAACAGACGCTGTCACCGTAAAATAAAAAAAAAAACTATTTTCAGAACATTTTCAACAACAGTGTTTTTTTGGAAATTAATTTTTGCTTCAAAAGTATTGCTCCGTATATTTTCCACTACTGACTATAGTAAACATTAATATTTTAATACATGTGTCTGTACATTAGCATTCGAAATTAACCCGTCACTGTGCACAGCTGTCGCCCGGTTTGTATGACCACTCTGTTGATTGAAACTGTATGTACTGGGACGTTGCAGGGTATATTGTACCATTCATTTTGACATGACATACGTGATGACTTCATGAGATATAATACGTACTGTGTATTGTACAATAATTTATGTTTATTTGTGTGTCAAGTGAAAACGTTCAATATGTTCAATGCATTTGTTTCTTATTTAGCGTTTATGTTTTTTTTTCTACCTGTTCTTATCATACCTATACTTTTTTCCTTGTAGGAAAATCATCCAATGACATCCCGCGCTTTTGAGCGGAGCGAGAGGGCGTGTTAGACTTTTATTTACTAAAAACTCACTCCTGTTCCTTCGCTGCCTTTCATACCAGGGCCGAGTCTTCCTTTCAGAAGCAGACCCTTGGCCCTAGTAGGCTTCGACCCTGTTGGGCCCCTACGGTTTGCTGACATCTCCTTGAAGCGCGCGTGGAACAGTACGCGCCGTCGACGACTTGGTCTCGGACCGGACGGTTACCGGATGATACCCATTGCTCGCCGTCCGCAAGCCCGCGCTTTCGGTGGCCGGAAATCGGCATCGTGATCCCGGCGGCTGGGGCGTGAGGGCCGCGCCCTAGTGCGTGCACGTGCGGCCTCCTCCTTTGCTAACATTACTGCTTCGCAGAAGGAGGCGACTGCCTGCCACTCCTCCTCGCTTCGGACCATGGCCTGTACCAAGGCACGGTGCGAGAGATCTCTGCCGTCAATTTCCCCCACGAGGACACGGCAGTGCTCTGCCCAAGCGGGGCACACCTCTACCGTGAGCTCCACCATGTATTATTTACATCTGGGTACAATAGTCTTTTGAAAGAGTTGTCAGGTCACACACATTTGCAACCATTATCACCAAAAACACTGAACAAGGACCGTACATTCAAGTAATTTCAATTTCCCACCCATTCCCCACATCCCACCACAAATTCTCTCATCCAATTACACATTAACAGTCACAGAGCGTGCCAGTTAAATTTCCCCGACTCTCTACTGCGAACGGTCACGAAGCTTCTCTTAAATAACCCCTAGAGCTGTAGCCATACGAATAAACCACAAGAGTAGAAGCGTTCCTGCAAAATTAACAACTGGCCTGCCTGTAGCCCAGAGAGTGAGGTACGGTTAGTGCGTATAGTGGCGAAATGTGGACCGAGCAGCGGTGGGGGGTTAAGTTTTGAAATGCTGGCTGGCGAAAACGTTTATATTTCGAACACAAAAGTATTTGAAATATAAACGTTTACGGCCCTGTGTACTGCTAAATTTAAGGGGTCTTGACAGACAGACAGATGGACAACAAAGTGATCCTTTAGTTCCGTTTTTTTTCCTTTTGAGGTACGGAACCCTAAAAAACTAAAGTGTTGATTACATCGCCTGTATTGACGTTCTTTTTGTTAGTATAGATTATATGTGAATTTTTTGTACATTCTTCTCCATAGAGATCTACGCTTTGGAATGTGCAATTAGCGTAAGATTTTTTGGCTGACTGACTTCTTGACAATTCAAAAGTACCTGTCATAGGTTTATTTGAAAGAAATGCTTTGAATCTTTTACTTCAGTTTCTCAATTTCCACAAATCGCTCGGATTTCTTAACTTGTGGCATACAACATCACAATACTGAAGCCCAATGGTCCATTGTACAGCGCACGGCAGGCTTGGGTTATTGGAAACGTAGAATAAATATTCATCTTTGAATATTTTTCCACTGGCAAGCTAAAAAGTGAGCCTATGTGACTATCAGGTATGCAGCCTATCGGGCGCTCTGTAAAATTGTATGAATATATCTATACAACGAACGACATAAAGCGAAGCCGTTCAGATAAAATGGCGCTCGCTTCAGATGCATGTGTAAAACAAAATCTAGTTTTGATTTAAATTTAAAAAAACTGGGCAAGTGTGAGTCGGACTCGTGCCTTGAGGGTTCCGTACAAACTTACATATGTAATAAACAGTTCAATTCCTGAATGGACGCTCGAAAATTTTTCCAAATCGCAAAAAATAGAATTGTTGTGATGTAACAACAAATTTACCGTTTTCAGATTTATTCCTATACTTGTGCTATAAAACCTTGCTTTATGCAAAATTTCAGGGTTCTGGGTCTACGGCAAGTACGTGTCGAAATAAGCGTTTTTATGAGAAATAACGGCCGTATCTTTTATTTTTCGTTAACTGTTACTTATAAATTTGATTTTTTCACAGCTTCAAGAGACCGCAAACTTGAGTATATGGTTTTAATTTCAACTCGAAACCTCCACGCGTTCCCGAGATAAAGGGTATTGACAGACAGACAGACGGACAACAAAGTGATACTAACCCTAAAAATACTTAACTAACTAAAATCAAAGTAAAATATGGCGTTAAAAAACTCTTCCACATTGTTGTCGATTGGTAATGTGCCCAAAAGACGGCGGTTTTGCCATGCTGTATGGCAATGCTTAGCCTCTGTCCGAGGATAATTGAGTAATATAAGTAATTTTGTTTTGATTTAAAAATATACCATGCCTTCTAACTTAACTTGTCCGTGTTGGGATGCCCTAAAATTCCGAGTTCGCTGCACTCGCTCAGCGACACTTCACCAGAAATTCTTTTGATTTTCGACGTTCAAATATGTATCCATACCAAATAACCATCACTCTAAATAAACGTTATGCTAAATGAAATTAAGCGAAATTTTAACTTTGGCAAAGGTAATTATGTCAAATAAAATTCTGTCATCTTAAAAGTATGCCATTGTAAATTTGGACACATAAACATTCGGCCAAACAATAGTTATGTTAAATAATTTTTATCCCTTAAAAATATTTAATTAAAGAAGATTATACCAAGTGTGTTATGCCTAACAATTTGCGGAGTATCGAGATTCTGCCAAATAGAGGGAAGCCCCTACGACCAATATTTTCCAATGCTGCGTCTTCCGGTACGCACGCCACACAAGCCCCCCTAGCCAAGTTACAACCGTTTCGTTTCGAACGCCTCGAGTCGGCCACGCCTCCTATTCCTTTGTTCTGACCACGTGACTGAGCGTTGAGATGACGTCAATCAAAATAAAGGAATCGGAGCCGTGGCCTACTCGAGGCGATCGAAAAGAGAATCGAAACGAAACGGTTGTAACTTGGCTAGGGGGGCAGAACTTTTCGGCCTCATCGACCATATGTGTTGCGAGGAATTTGCCCTGCCAACTGCAAAGTACTTTATTCTATATCATACACACATCTCAGTGGATGTTCTGTATCTAGCTGATAGGTTGAACAGCTATCCCTGGTATTCTACTGTTGAAGATAGTAACATATAAATTAAGATTTTAGAAATTGGTTTCCAATTTTACATTGTATCTTGACAAAGTAATTTTGCTTATGTAAAATCTCAACCATTTATTTATACGACGCTAACCACAGCCAGCGGTATCTTCTCGTCAAAAATACCACAGTGTCTCAAGACGAATGTCTATGACCAGTGCGTGTTGCCAGTGATGACATACGGCACTGAAACATGGTCGCTTTCAGTGGGCCTCATCAAAAGGCTACAGTCACTCAAAGAGCAATGGAAAGGGATTTGCTCGGAGTTTCCTTGTGTAAACGCATCAGGAATGAAGATATCTGCAGGAGAACCAAGGTCGCCGACATAGCCCGAAAAATCGCCATACTTAAGTGGCAGTAGGCAGAGCACATTGGAAAGGTTCTAGAGTGGCGACCGCGCACCGGAAAACGCAGCGTTAGAAGGCCTCCCGCAAGGTGGACCGATGACCTGGTGAGAGCCGCGGGAATGCGGTGGATGCGAGATGCAAAGGGCCGGTGACACTTGGGGGAGGCCTATGTCAAACAGTGGACGTCCTTCGGCTGAAATGATGAACTACAGCCAGAGGCGTCGCTCGCGCGAAAATATATGCTATGTCACTCAGTGGTACGTAAAGTACTGATGAAAGAATTTTTAAAATTGTTCCAGTAGTTTTAAGTTCAATAATACGATTGTTTCTGTTTATAATATTACTAGCTTCTGCCAGCGGCTTCGCCCGCATGAAAATAGGTTTCTCCATACAAACTTTGGATCCCCGTTTCATCCCTTTAGGGGGTGAATTTTGGACAATCCTCTCTTGGTGCTCGCCTACGTCATAAAAGGATGCCTTGTGCAAAAATTCACGCTTCTGGTCCAAGTAGTTTCGGCTGTGCGTTGATATATCAGTCAGTCAGTTTCTCCCTTTATATATAGATAAGTATAAATATAGATATCATTTCAATTACCGAAATATAACCTCAATATTTCCATAACAGGAATACGAAGTTTTATTTATTTACGTGAGCTCCATTCCACTTCGTTCCTTTGAAAAGATTATTTGGCATAAAAAGCAAATGGGTATACCTTATCTAAACATTGTCATGTTTGAATAGAAAGTATACGTGGATCGCACACAATTGAATGTTGCCATGCTTTTCCCAAATTGGATGGATACTTTCATGTTTCGTGTACCTAGACGATGTTGCCACTGATATTTATGCTAATAATGTTTTGGGGACATTTTCTATACAGTATGTTATTGAATGAAATGTGGAAGGGTTTGGTTGAATTTCTTGAAAATACTTTTTACTTTGTTGCCTTGTTAAGTTTTGTGTTTCCTTCAGTAGCAACGGAATGTTGACAAGATTGGCAAAATATCTGAATTGCAAATTTTTATATTAATTTTGAAATTAAAATGGATGATTTTCTAATATGAAATGTCATTTACTATGGTAAAATTCAAGATGTCATTGGCAAAAAGAAGTCATTGGAGGGATATTTTGCCCAGAAATTAGATGAAGCAATTTAATTCAAAATATTTTATTTCTTATGAGCCTACAGGGCACTTGTAAAATGTTAAAAGTTAGTGCATGAGTCCAATTGATCGTTTCCTATGGAAAAGAACCGGAAAGAAACTCCACGATTACTCTTCTAAAAAAGGTTTATTGATTTTTTTTTACAATATTTAGGCACATATAACTATATTAATGGGATAGTGTAGACCAGCCAATATGTACCAAATAAGTAAAATAAGAAAAATAATGAACATAAAACTGGATCAGTTGACAGATTTATTTTTATTTAACTTCTTTTTTTTTGTAATTTGAACAAAATTACAAAAAAGAAATTAAATAAAAATAAATCTAATAATAAATGGCATGATTACCTACTTATACAACATTAGTTTTAGTATATGCAAAACCCGAAACACGTTGGTGAAGCGTCAATGCCTTTTCTTAAGGTGTATATATTTTTAGAGAATAAATAATATAAATTAGTTACCTTTCCCGCATTCTCTAAGTTAATTGAGTCTCTGTTGAGGATTCCATTCACCAATACCTACGACCGCAGCGCCCATTGGTTGACGTATCGAATGCTTTCTTGAGACGCTCGCTAAAGACCGCAAGATTCGACATTGCGTCGAATGAAACCGCTCCGCGATATAAATCCCATATATGTTGAAAACCTGAGAATTCTCGTGTAATAAGTGTATCTGCTACTGTGAGACATTGAGACCTTATAGTGCAGTGTTGGTTTCACGAGTTCTGACCAGCCCACCGGTGGATGAATCAAGATTTAGCTCGCCGGCCTGCAGCCCACACACCGACCACGCATCCGTGAACGAGGCGCATTCCTAACTGCAAGTGGGGTCCCTGGATTAGCAAGGTACGTGGGCATTGATGTTGCAAGAGACGTAGTGGGTATTGGTGTCTCAGGGAATCGTCGACAGGGATTTAATTTTGTGCAACTTAAAAATAATTTCACCGCCATATTGGTCGTCTTAAAACACCACCCCTTCTTAGATGAGGCTATTTACACGCTTCATCACACGTGTCTAGTATTTTCATGTAATGAATCTATGTACAAAATTTCATAACTGTATCATGAAAAATCACAAAGTTATATCCTTGTTATGTTACCTGATTGTCCGCACAGAAACATGGTCACCGGCCATCCGAGCGACTGAGGGGTTGTTTTCCTCTCGCACCCAGCTATGCGTTAGTGCCTAATGCCCGTTATGACCTGACGTGATCTGCGTTGTACTTAGAGTCGGTGGTGTCCAACTTGTGACCTTTTTAAAATATTTTTAGAAACAATTTAACATGGTGTAAAAATGATTGGAATCGATTCAGTTACTGATTCTTAACAAACTATATTCAATTTTCGAATATACTAAAAATAATGTTGTATAACAATAATAACACTCAATTTATCATGAATTAAAAAAAAAATGTACAAAATGAAATATGATTACAAAAATCAGTAATCTAGCACTGATTGAAGCAAATTCGGATACTTATTACATGAATTTAAAACAACCTCTTTATATAATTGTTACTGTTAAAATAACAATTCAAATTAAAATAACAATTCATTTTAAAATAACAATTAATTTTGAAGTAACAATTAATTTTAAAATAACAATTAATTTTAAAATAACAATTAATTTTAAAATAACAATTAATTTTAAAATAACAATTCATTTTAAACTAGCTTCTGTCAGCGGGTTTGCTAGCGCAAAAATTATCCAAAGAGAATAATACTGACGGGATATAGAGTATCTTATGTGGTATTCCAGGCTATGATCTACCCGTTGGTGAAGTGTGCGTACGCGCAGCGGAATGTTGTTGAATTTAAAGATTTTAATTATGCAGATATTTAGTGTATGACGTCGTATAATTGTGTATGGTAAAAAAAAATTTGTGCATGCAACCATTGTGGAGAAATTCACCAAAAACTGGTTCCGCTGGGCGAACGTTGTCCTGGCGGAACTTTTTCTAATCCATAGACTTTAGAAGAAAAGAGATGTGTCCAAAAATTAGTGTGTATTTGTGTGTAATTGTGTATGTATGAATAAAACTAGTGCATGCATAAACTTCGGAGAAATTCAAGTTTCCGCTACGCGAACGTTTGGCCATTAGCTAGTTTTCATATAAAGCGCTTACATAGAGAGCTGTAGATTTTTACATACGTTGTTTTGAATTTGTTTATATTTGTTTAAAAAACAGATTTAGAAAAAATCGTAGGGCTTAAAAGATAAAAATATAAACGTAAAATACGCTTATTAGGTCTTAGTTCTTAAAGTATGCACTTTGGGGTCTAGATTTTCACGTTTATACAAACCTTGTAAGTGTCTGCAACATGTTGCCAAGTATCAATGACGTTCCGTTAGTATAACTAAAGAGTTATAGGACAAATTTACCATGAACAGATCACTGTTTACAAAGCAGTCAAATATCACGACGTTCTGAAGGAATTGCATGGTAATATGTATGTCAATAATTAGTGTATTCATTCAACTATTCTTATGCAAAATTTCATGTCATTAAATTCAGTAATTAAAGAAAAACAATTATAATACTGACGAAGCATCGAAAACCTACATAACCCGACCAAGTTCGGATGGCTACCAAAAAGCGGCCGTGCCATATATCTAAGAAACGTTCTTAATCTTCCAATATAGTATTTATTAATATGGTACAGTTGCGTACACAAGCGTTAGGAAAAAATAAAACAATTGCATTTCTTGAATGAAAAATATTTTTTTAATAATAACGCCACTATCTACGATAAAAACAAATCTTCAATTAACAAGTACTTCTCTATTTAAATATCCGCGTACAAAAATATTTTTAATTACATATAATACTTAATTATGTAATTATAATAACGTTAACAAACGCTTGCAATGACAGCAATAGACTTAAATGTGTTTTAACTAAAATAGATTATGAACTAGCTTTTGCCCGCGACTTCGTTCGCGTGGATGACGAAACTTAGGGTAAGTATAATATTTCAAGCTTCAATAAAAATTAAAATCACATCACATAACTAACCTATTCAGTTGTTTAGATTTGATCAACATTAAAAAAGTGCTTATAAACTAAAACATTGGTATAAAAAAGGTAGGTATTTTCAAGAAAATATTCTTAAATGAGTAGCAAATACTGTAAATAACCTCAACATTTCTAAGTAGGTATACCTAATATTTTCTAGTTTCAATAATAAAATCACATTAACAATCACAGATCACATAACTAGACTATTTAGTTGTTTAGGTTTGAGAGTCTGCCTAATATAAAAATAAATCAACATTTAAAAAGTAAAGGATTAAGCGTACCGAACTTCGAACAAAATAATTCTGCATATTTTGGTGGGGTGCGGGGGAACACGCTCACATACATAAGAAAAAAAAATCGATTCAAGAAGTAGTTTTTTTTAAGTTATTAGATTGTTTGATCCACTAAAGTTGCAAAGGGGAACGCTCGTGCATGCCTAGTCTATTGGTTAAATAGTGTAATAAGCTACAATATGATAAATATTTACCTAAACAGTAGTACATACTTACATGTGGTAAATATTTAATTTCCCTAAGGGGTCTATAGTTAGAATCCTGATCCGTGAAATCTTCAATAGAAATTAGCTGCATGAATTTTATTTGTCTTAAATAATATATTTAGATTATATCTCAAGTCTCAAGCGCATACTTAAATAAAGTACCTACGTAAATAGTACCTACTTTCTGTCATAGTCAAATACATTTAAAAAAGTAGGTGTACAAAAATAAATGACCTATAAATTATATCGAAACAACAATTGTGTTATCACCTATACCAATTCAATACCGGTATTATACTGTAAATTTTGGGATGTTACCTAAATATATTGCAAGGCCGCTTTTTTGTAGCCATCCGAACTTGGTCGGGTTATGTAGGTGTTCGATGCTTCAGTCAGTATTATAATTGTTTTTCTTTAATTACTGAATTTAATGACATGAAATTTTGCATAAGAATAGTTGAATGAATACACTAATTATTGACATACATATTACCATGCAATTCCTTCAGAACGTCGTGATATTTGACTGCTTTGTAAACAGTGATCTGTTCATGGTAAATTTGTCCTATAACTCTTTAGTTACTAACGGAACATCATTGATACTTGGCAACATGTTGCAGACACTTACAATGTTTGTATAAACGTGAAAATCTAGACCCCAAAGTGCATACTTTAAGAACTAAGACCTAATAAGCGTATTTTACGTTTATATTTTTATCTTTTAAGCCCTACGATTTTTTCTAAATCTGTTTTTTAAACAAATATAAACAAATTCAAAACAACGTATGTAAAAATCTACAGCTCTCTATGTAAGCGCTTTATATGAAAACTAGCTAATGGCCAAACGTTCGCGTAGCGGAAACTTGAATTTCTCCGAAGTTTATGCATGCACTAGTTTTATTCATACATACACAATTACACACAAATACACACTAATTTTTGGACACATCTCTTTTCTTCTAAAGTCTATGGATTAAAAAAAGTTCCGCCAGGACAACGTTCGCCCAGCGGAATCAGTTTTTGGTGAATTTCTTCACAATGGTTGCGTGCACAAATTTTTTTTTACCATACACAATTATACGACGTCATACACTAAATATCTGCATAATTAAAATCTTTAAATTCAACAACATTCCGCTGCGCGTACGCACACGTTGGTGAACCCGAAGGAGTAACAAACATAGACAATAGAACACACAAATTAATATCTGTGTTTACAATTTTTTATAAACTAGTGGTTGACTGCGATCCCACCTAATGGTAATATGATTGCTGATGGTGAATCGCACTAGTTTATTAAGAGCCTACTCACTCTTGCCTTGAAAACACCTAAATTAAAACCGGACGGGAAGACTGCTGCAGGCAAATTGTTCCAATCCTTCGATGTATGCGGTATAAACTAGTGCGCCTCACCATCAACGATTGCATCACTGCTTACCATTAGGTGAGATCGCAGTCAAACACTAGTTTATATCAAACAATAATAAAAAAAAAAGTGTCGAAATGCTTAGGCCGGACTGTAGAGGTGTTTACAACGTAAGGATGGATACTCGCTGTACGTCGGGTTGTCCGATTAGTGTGTTTAAAAAAATATCAATAGTTTACTTGGCTCTTTTGGCTTTTGTTTTTTTTTCTTTTTAGGCAGTGTATACTTTCCCATCTCCTCCCACGGACTCATACTAATATCCGTATTATTGATACCATCTGTCACAGTTTTCACTGTTACATAAATAAGAATAATAAACAATGCTATGGTCAATCTATCAAGAAATTTCACGTATTTTTCATATGCCACTGCCACATTGTATATTGAAGTCATGTTATACATTTTCAAGACCTCACAAGGTTGAGCTAAAGATGCGTAGGGTATGGAAAAACAAACTAATGCACTGATTACAGATAGTAAAAAAGAAATGCATAAATCCATGGTGGCATCAGTTTCTAGTTTTCTTTTAAACACCTCTTTGGGTTTTCTACGCAACACTCTGCCTCCTAGCACCATGCGTATCTCTTTTTCTTTGAAGAGTTCGTCTAGTTTGAAGTACTGGATAAGTCTGTAAGCAAAATGAAATTGGTTTTAAGATTGTGATATAATATTATGTTGTCCATCTGTTTGTTGATGATGGTTTGGTTAGAGGATTAATCGAAAATATACATAATTCTCATCATCATCATCATCATTTTCCTGCCCTTATCCCGTTTTATTTGAGATCGGCGCAACATGTTTATTTCTACCATTCTGTCCTGTCACTGTCAAGCTATCACTAATTCCCTTTCCTCATATCACTTCTTACACAATCCATTCATCTATCTTTTCTTTGGCCTCCCTCTCCTTCTCTATCTATCCACATAATAGGGGTTAAAGTATGAAATTGCCGTTTTTTAAAACGGGTTGCTTTGAAGTGTTGTACTTGTACGTTCAAATAAATATTACAGAAAATACAAAACATAAAGAAACCAATAAATACCTAATTTTGAAAAAGGAACCTACCTTTAATATAAAGTTTATTTCAACTTATAATTCCAAGTCAATCCAAAGATATAACACTTCAAAGCAACCCGTTTTAAAAAACGGCAATTTCATACTTTAACCCCTAATGTACATATTTCTAATATTATATAAAAATCTCGTATCTCAGTGTTTGTTATCTAACTCAAAAACTCGCGTTAAAAATATCAGCTGTTCAGTACATTAGGCAAACATAAATGTACTGAACAGCTGATTTTTTTTCGCGATTTCAGGTTTGTTCCCATAGTAAAAGTTGTTGGTTATCATGTACACAACCACATGTTTAAGTATCGTACACTAATTACCAGTCACCCTATATAAATTCTATCCGTAATCGTTCGACCGGATTGATGATGATGAAGATGGTGATTACATATTTTTTATTACTAGCTATCTCCCACGGTTCCACCTTCATTTTTGTTTACTGCTAAGCTCCTACAGGCCGTAACGCGATATTATGTGGCCAATAAGTCTTCCTCTAACAAATATCAATTCGAACCAGTCGTTACTGAGATTAATGCGTTCAACAAAACAAACAAAAATACTCTTCAGATTCATAATATTAGTATAGATATGTTGTTTGGTATAAGCGTTGAAGTTTGACTGGCAAACGAAAATTTACAAGTTGCAAAAATGTAAACATTAAAAATATTTATACTCACTTTAGTATTCCTAAACGATATAAAATCATCTTGAATTCTCACTGTTATTCACTGACAATTCTAAACACTTCACCGACACTTCTAAATACTTCACTGATACTTCTAAACACACGGTGAAACAATAACGTCCTTTGATAGAAATATTCAAATTGACACAATAAGTAGGACAAGAGGTTTCCAATGCAGATAAAACAATGATCACTAAACGTTGTACAAATATTAAAATTTATAACAACGTCAGATAATGTTCTAATGATAGATAAATCATTAAAAGGTAATTAAGGAACTATGTCATTTACTATTGAGATACTAGTTCGTTCGGTAATTAATAAATTAGGACAAGTGAATATGAATCAACAGGAGTAATTCCCTGGTAACGATATAAACATCAGTAGTAATGCAATTGTAAGTGTGGGTAAATTGGTACGTTAAAGGCAATTGAACGAACGCAAGTGGGGTTTACCCAGTAAATGTTTCGATCAATAAATTAAAATGTTTATTTGCATAATACATGTAAGGTTAAAAAGGTGTATAATAGATACGATGTACACGATGTAAGTTGTGCTTTATTAATTAATTTTACAATTCTATTCTGACAAAATAAACAACAATTCTGTGGCTCTAGTGAAAAGGGGTATAAGTACGATTTTATCGAAAATGTTTTAAGTATACCGAAATGATCAGAAAAAAAATACTCTATCGTTTAGTGAAAACGGATCTAAGCTATCTCTAAAAATAAGGAAGTTACTTTGTGTAAAAGGGTTCAAATACTGACACAAAAAAAAAACTACAAAAGTTGGTTTCAAATCCATTTACCTATATCCTTTTAAACGGAAAAAAAAGTGTTTTTTAATCAAAATTAACATTAATCACCCACGTTTTAATCTGGTTGGTATTTATCGATACAACAACACTTAGTTCTTAAAAATTATTTAGTTAGTAATGATTACTAGACTTATATCCGTTTTCACCAAAATTTTTGCATTAGGTAATTGGTTATTATAAAATAATTCCAAATGCGTATCCCTTTTCACTTATATGAATTAATATTTAACTTATGGGAGAAGGAGTCTAACTTATTTTATACCCTCAAGGAATTAATTTTGTGGTTGTTATAAGTCATTAACTTAAAAACTCTTAACTTTACACAAAAAATAACTCAATAATAATAAAGAGCATAAATAGTTTACCTATAAAAAATCTCACATGTATTTCATTAGGTAGCGGTTTAAATGTTCATCATCATCATCATTTCAGCCGTAAGACGCCCACGGCTGGACATAGGCCTCCTCCAAGTGTCGCCACAATGAACGGTCCTGTGCGTCTTGCATCCATCGGACTCCCGCAACCGTTACCAAGTCATCGGTCCACCTTGTAGGAGGCCTTCCAACGCTACGTTTTCCGGTACGTGGTCGCCATTCCAGAACCTTTCAGCCCCAACGGCCGGTTCTGCGAGCAATGTGCCCTGCCAATTGCCACTTTAGTTTGGCGATTCTTCGTGCTATGTCGGTAACCTTGGTTCTCCTGCGGGTATCCTCATTCCTGATTCGATCACGCAAGGAAACTCCGAGCATAGCCCTTTCCATTGCCCTTTGGGTGACTTTAAGTCTTCTGATGAGGCCCATTGTAAGCGACCACGTTTCGGAGCCATATGTCATCACTGGCAACACGCACTGGTCATAGACTTTCGTCTTGAGACACTGTGGTATAGTGGACGAGAAGATACCGCGCAGCTTCCCGAACGCTGCCCAGCTGAGTCGGATTCGACGATTGATCTCTTTCTCGAAGTTAGACCTTCCCAACTGGACCATCCGTCCCAGGTACGTAAACGTAGTCGTTAGTTAGTTTAAATGTTACACGAGGTTAAACACGAATTGGAAGCGCGCGGAGTGTTTTTTGCGTCTACTGTAAAGTTGCATTTTTGGACTTAGATCCTTTTTCAATCAGGATCAAACTCAAATAAAATATTAAAAGTAGTATGCCAAATGAAAAAAATAAAATAAACATTAATGTCAAGTGGATCATATACGTAATGTTGCAATTGAACAATCAAATTGACGCAATGTAATAATGTAGAAATTTAATAAAGACATCCAATAATAAATTCATTAATAATGAAATGATGACCTTAATTATGCAATAATAATTTATAATTAAGAGATATAATGATGCGGTGCCCTAGCAGGGTTCATGTACGAAACTTATATTTAATTTTTAACAAGACCTTGCAATATAAATTAAATAAATAAATAGAAGACTAAAGTTGATTCAAAGATAAAATTAAACATTGGTCAAATTAATTTATCTTTAACACTTCCTCTTACTCCACCCGGAGCGAGAGGAGTTATTTGATGAATTTGCACATAAAAAAAATGGTGAACTGGTACAGTCAGAAATCCAGTTAATACTTACGAATGTAAAAAACGGCATAATTTGGTTAAGTCAACATCAACACCGGGCTATCCTGGCGGTTCAATTTCAAGGAGTGTGCGTTGGAATTGCATCATTTGATTCCACCTAGCTCGTCCCATTAACTGAGCACCGGACGTACGGTAACGCGAGAGTCTCTGCTAGAGTCTGTGTTTCCTGATTGCTACAACTTAGGGGTCAAGAGGGGGACTAGAGATTAACTATGGGCCGTCGTCGACCACATCATCGTTTACCATCAAGCGAGATCCTGTACAAACTTGAGCTTATTACAATATTTTTTTTTAGCCTTTACTGTCCCACTGCTGGGTAAAGGCCTCCCCCAACTTCTTCCAGGTATTCTTTTCTTGAGCCACCTCGAACCAGTCCTTGCGGTAGGCATCGAGGTCGTCTCGCCACCTCTTCCCAGGTCGACCTCAGCGGCGTCGTCCATCTTCAGGTACCCACTTTGTGGATACTCTTGCCGCCTACCGGTCAGAGTGCATGCGGCTGATGTGACCCGAATTACACTAATTTAAGAAAAAGTTATAGTTATTAGTGGGAAGAATGTTAAAGAAATGAAACAAATCAATACTGAAAATGTCTTTATTTTTGATAATAATAATAATTAATTTAAAGAAATTAGTTGTAGTGACATTTGTGACGGCATATAGAAACTAAAATCCAAAATTCTGCATCAAGGTATTTTTTTTTTCTGTGGGAATATCATCTTATGACATCCCCCGCTCTTGGGCGGGGCGGGAGGTAGTGTCAGACTTTTACTGACTAAAAACCCACTCCTGTTCCTTCGTTACCTTTCGTACCAGGGCCGAGTCTTCCTTTCAGAATCAGACCCTTGGCCCCAGTAGGCTTCGACCCTGCTGGGCCCCTAAAGTTGCTGACATCTTCATGAGGCGCGCGTGGAACAGTTCGCGCCGTCGACGACTTGGGCTCGGTCCGGACGGTTACCGGACGATCGGACGGCGAGCTACCCATTGCTCGCCGTCCTGCATCGCGGTATTAGAGATCCCTATCCAATTAGAACATATACAACAGTCTAGAGCAGAGCGGGTTAGTCAAAAGCCTAAGTCAAAAAAAACCTTACTCAGACAACATTCTAGCTTGATCTATAGCAGTCTTAATACTCTCCTAAAAAAAGGCGTTATCATCGGGTTTGTCAAGTTACACCAGCTATGACAAGTTCTAAGCGATACCTTTTCTTCTTTAAAGGACCGCGTCTATATGACATTGTAAATGAGTAACTTACAATTCGGCAACGAAACTTGAATGAAGGTAAGGTCTTAAAATGGCTCCTAACACATACCTATAAAGATACGGAGATACTGTTACACAGTTTACACACACACACAACGAAATAACCACACAAGTACAACTCGTGTAACACAAACAAACCGCTACACACAATAAACAGCCACCAACAAATCACAAACTTACCAATACAATAATGCACTTCCGACGTCTGGCTCCCACGAACTGAATCGGGCTGGGGCTGTCCTCAAGCGGTTGCTGCCCAACCTTGGGGGTCCAGACGTCTCCTGCCGGAGGCTCTACGCAGGCATCGTCCGGTCCATGGCCCTTTATGGGGCGCCGGTGTGGGCGACCGGCGGCCCAGTTGAACGCGTTCCAGAAGGTCATGGCCATACGGATGGTGCGGGGATACCGCACGGTTTCCCACGAAGCGGCGAGCCTTCTTGCTGGCCAGCCACCATGGGATCTGGAGGCAACAGGCCTTGCACGCATGCACGATCTGCGCGTGGAGATGCAACGTCGGGGCGAAACGCCGCTACCACGACAAGTCGCGGCATGGCGGCCAAAGCTCCGGCGGGGTCTCATGGAGGAATGGCGACAGCGACTATCGCAACCCAGTGCTGGGCACGCCACAATTATGCCGGTAATTCCCCTCTTTGAGGAGTGGCTGGAAAAGCAACACGGCGTCCTTACCTTCCGCATGACGCAGGTCCTCACCGGACATGGTAAGTTCGGGAGGTTCCTGCACCGGATTCGTGCGGAAGAAACGCCCGGGTGTCACCATTTTGTGGACCGTCCGGAGGACACGGTAGAGCACACGGTGGAGGTGTGCCCCGCTTGGGCAGAGCAACGCCGTGTCCTGGTGGGGGCGATCGGCGGCGGCGATCTCTCGCGCCAGGCCTTGGTGCAGGCCATGGTCCGGAGCGAGGAAGAGTGGCAGGCGGTCGCCTCCTTCTGCGAAGCAGTAACGCTTGCAAGGGAGGCGGCCGATCGCGTGAGGCAGCGGCAACGGTCCTCACGCCCCAACCGCCGCCGGGATTCCGATCCCGATTTCCGGCCACCGTAGGCACGAGCTTGCGGACGGCGAGCAATAGGTGGCTCGCCGTCCGACCGTCCGGTAACCGTCCGGACCGAGCCCAAGTCATCGACGGCACTTGCTGTTCCACGCGCGCCTCAAGGAGATGTCAGCAACTGTAGGGGTCCAGCAGGGTCGAAGCCTACTGGGGCCAAGGGTCTGATTCTGAAAGGAAGACTCGGCCCTGGTACGAAAGGTAACGAAGGAACAGGAGTGGGTTTTTAGTCAGTAAAAGTCTGACACTATCTCCAGCCTCGCCCAAGAGCGGGGGATGTCATAAACTGATTTTCCCACCGGAAAAAAAAAACCCAATACAATAATAATGAATTATTATCTAGTCTGCAGTGGTTTTCTTCTCTAGTACCAGAATAACATCGGATCTGGACATAATCAACGAAACTTGAATACAGGCGTAAAATCTCAAAATGACTCCTAACACTAACCTATAAAGATACGAAGAATCACAGTTACTTACAGAAATGTATAACACACATGCAATACACACACCGCCAAAACCACAGAAGTACTACTCATGTACCACTACACACACATGTTCTTTGGGATGGATCTGCCCGATACCATCTAGATGCACTTGAGGCAATTGAGAGACGAGCCAGGAGGATCATTGGCAATGATGCACTCGTTGAGTCGAGGCTTCAAAGTCTTGAGCATCGACGTCGAGTTGCTAGCCTGGCGGTTTTCTACCAGTTGCATTTCGGGGAGTGTGCGTCGGAATTGCATAACCTAATTCCGCCTAGCCCGTTCCATCATCGGACCACCTGGCGTACGGCAATGCGCTACCGGTACATGGTGGACATCCCACCTATATGCTCGAAACGTTTTGGGAACACATTCATTGTGCGTACAGCTGAGGAGTGGAATTCCTTGCCGGAATCTGTGTTTCCTGATAGCTACAACCCGGGAATCTTATAGTCGAGAGTGAATAGGGTATTTCTAGGTAAGCGCGCTCCATCGTCGGCCGCATCGTCGCTTTCCATCAGGTGAGATAGTGGTCAAGCGCGAACCTATCAAGAATAAAAAAAAAAACAATAAACACCCACCAATGAATTTTAAACTTACCAAAACATTAAATAATTATTATCAGGCCTGCAGTAGTTTTATTCTTTAAGATTTGAACGTTTATTATAGTTTTTGATGTGCCGATTCCGAGAAAAACAATACAAAAAATCCGTCACGGCAGGATTATTTGTTATTATTCCATCATCATCTTCCTGCCCTTGTCTCATATTAAATAGGGTCGGTGCAACACGTTTTTTTTCCTTCCCAACACGGCGGCTAGTCGGCTACAGAGATGGGCTATTAAATTATCAGCCTATGACTTCAATATAGAGTATATTCGCACGGACAAAAATACAGCGGATGTTTTGTCTAGGTTGATTAGCGAGCATAAAGAGGGGGTTGGTAAAAAAGATTTAGACACGCCAGAACAAACGTATTTACATTTTGCCGCAGAAGCATTACTCTTAGACTCACGTAAATTAAAAAAAGAAATGGCTTCGAATAGTATATTAAACAGAGTAGCTAGATATATTAATGACGTATGACCGGACGATGTCGAATTGAGAGAACTAAAACCATATGTTAATAGAAAAAATTAGTTATACTTAGAATTAGGTTGTGTGATGTGGGGACATAGGGTCGTAATTCCAAACTCTTGCAGGGATATAGTATTTACTGAGCTTTATGAGGGTCACATGGGGGTGGTGGGCTCGGAGCTAAGTGTGGTGGCCAGGCATAGACGAGGCTGTAGAAGCAGCGTGTCGCGCCTGCACCATATGCGCCGCGGTAGCTGACGCCCCTCCAGCGCACGCACCGCGCGCCTGGCCATGGCCAGATCGCCCATGGACCAGAATACACATTGATTTTTTGGGGCCGATAGCGGGGCATACATACCTTATTGTAGTGGACGCTCATTCAAAGTGGATAGAGGCAATTAAAATGACTAGCACTACGGCGAAAGCCGTAATAAAAGAATTGCGGGAAATGTGGGCGAGATTTGGGTTGCCGAAACAAGTGGTTAGTGACCCACCATTTAACACCATTGGTGGTCCACCATTTTTCAGTATTGAGTTCAAACAATTTTTAAGCACTAATGGGATTGAACAATTTTTTTCAGCCCCTTATCACCCGGTTTCGAATGGGGCGGCGAAAAACGCCGTTAAAATAGGTAAACGCAATATAAAAAAGCAATCAAATCTAACGCAGATATACACGCTTCTTTGTGTAGATTCCTACTGGCTTATATAAATACACCGCACTACACAACCGGCAAAAGTCCGGCAAAGATGTGCATAGGGCGCAATCTGCGCATGCGTCTAGATTGCTTAAAACCTGATTAGAAAGAATTAGTAAAAGCTCGTCAGAAGCAGGCAGAAAAGTCAGCTGGGGGAACGGTTAGACAATTTACATCGGGGGACCAGGTTTGGTTTAGAGACTATCGGGGTTTTGATAAGTGGACCGCGGCGACAGTGATAAAAATAACAGGTAGTACGGATTACAAAGTTAGATCTATCGGTATCTATCGGTTCAATGGAACCGAAGAACACAGACATATCGACCAACTAAAGCTTAGAGTGTCAAGAGATGTTACTAAGATAGTAAATTGTGACAGTCACCCTGTACGCGAAAGACATTTAAAACGATCATAACATTGTGGGTACAACCCGCCATGATAAGTCTGTGCTCCGTGTAATTAAATGTTTAAATATAGTAAAACCACTTAAACTGCTATAAAATTAGCGAGTTAGCAAACTAAACTGTGCTGTATAAATGTGCAAGTGTTACGAAAACATAAAATCCGGCAGTGAACATTAATATTCAGTGTATGTTGATCTCCTATAAACTCGATACTAAAAACCTATCAAAATATGTTACAAACTATAATAACAGTGTTCAATGTGCAATAAACACAATCATAACTCAATAGATACGCGCAAAAAGTGTTAAAGAAGCGATAAAAAGTACCAAAAAAAAGAAAACAAACAGTGTACAGATCAAACAAAGTGCACTTCACAGAAATTTGAACTCAAAACTTGTTTAACGTACTTTTGAATGACACAGTATCTATACCGTATTTTCGAACAAGATACTCTTAGACCAACTGGCTCGGTGCGCAAAGCGTTGGCATCGGCCGCTACACATGAGCGGTACCAAGTTCAAACCCCGCCATATCGGATCTCTTTTTGTGATTTGTATGTTTATAAAATATCATAACAACGGATTCTAATTAAAAAAAAAAAAAAAAACCGTTTCTTTGGATAATTCTCCGAGCTCAATATTTGATACTACTGAAATGAGTTTACCAGAGAATACTATGAATGATAATGAGAATTACATCAAACAAATAAAAGAATTAAAAATGGAATTAGCATCTATACACCAAGAAGTAGAAAATCTGCTAGAGGAAAATCAACAATTAAAAACAGAATTAGAGCACAACAAAACAATTATAGAAAACTACAAGAAAGTCAAGTTTACGCCTATGCCATCATCTGTCCGTTTAAGTAGCAAGAAAAAACGACAGAAACGGAAACCTGACCAGAACCTAAATTCAGTTGCGAAGCAGATTAAAACAAGTTCTCCTACAAATAGTGATACTGAAACAAATTTTGAACTGGTCAGGAACAATAAAAAATCACGAAGGAATGTCGCTAAAACAGAGACAACAAAAAATAAAATATGTCTTATAAGTACCAATAACAAAAATAGGATTTTATCGATTACTGAAGCGACAATCAAGGGCAATTTTGAATTATGCCATTACATATCACCTCACGCAGGTAACAAACAATTATTTACAGGAATAAACAAAAAATTATAAACTTTCACAAAACAAGATTATTGAATCGTAGTTATAGGTGAAGAAGACTTTAAAGTGACGAAAAATTACTTCGACCAGATTATTTTTATTCGCGAGGCGCTGCAAAATACCACACATACAAATGTAATCATCTGTTTGCCTACCTATAAATGCAAAGATTATGTAGACATGCATAACTGGAGGGTTGAAAATTTCAACAACCTTTTAAACTTGGACATAATAACACATGAGCATGCATATATTTTAGATTATAACAAAAATATATATTATGACTATTCAATGGAATTGTCCAATGTTTGTTAATTATTCCAGTCTACGTATTGACGAAGACTGGAATAATTAACGACAAAGGCTATCGTGCCATCTTCAGAGACCTAAACGACTATATTTAGGATTTACAGGAATACAACAACAATGAATTTCAGCCAATTTTAGAAGAAGAAACAAGTTTTTTTCTTGAGTAATGAGAAATTAATAATATTACATCAGAATATTGCAGGATTGATCAACAAATCAGACATGCTTACAATCTGCTTAGAAGAACTTATAGATAGGAAATTAAATGTTGATATATTGTGCATAACAGAACATTTTATATCAGAGGGCGATGAAACACATCTGGTGATTCCAAAGTATAGTTATAATAATAAATTTAATAATAAATTTATTGAATCATTGTTACAAGTGGTACCTTAAATTAAATAATCTTAATGTATTAATAGGTCTGTAACTAATTGCGGGCTTCAGTTGTGTAGTATACGGTGGTCCCCAAACTAAAGTTTAGCTTCATGTTTTAGCAGAACTAATAGTAAAAGAGGTGGTTCGTGTATTTTAGTCAGAAATGGTCATTTTTGGAAAGATGTACCTGAGGTTAAGAAATTGTCAATAGCTAATACATTTGAATGTTGTGGAATAGAACTGACAAAGTATAACATTTTAATTGTGTGTATTTATCGTGTACCAAAAGTTACAAATTTAAGTTTATCTTTAAAAAAACTAGAACAATTATTATCAAATGTAAATAATAAAAAATATAGCAACGTTATACTGGCTGGTGACTTCAATATTGACATCATGAAAAAAGTAGTGTTTGCTTGTGTGTGTGTGTGTAATATTTCGTCGTTCGATTAAGGCGTTTGAATAACAATCCTTTCTTTTCATGAAGGATAGTCAGTAAATCTTCCGGCTTTAATTGTTTCTCAGTCATTTTGTTAAGTTAATATCACGAGCAATATCTAAAAATATGCGCGGGTAAACTTATCAGGCGGTTTGCAATAGTAAAGTACCTTCCCGCTCTGTGGCGGTATCTGAATAAAAATTACTAATACGCACAAAGCCGAAATGATGGGTAACTACCTCCTATTGTATGTTACCAAAGTGAAATACGTAACACATTAAATTCTATGAAACAATATTGACAGATTTACCAAAACCTACGTAGAATCTATTGTCAATTATGTTTATGTTATAGCGGAGAGCGGTTTATAGGCAAGAATAATTTACCAAAGGTTTACGTAAATATCTATAACCTATATATACCTATTATGTTTTTCACGAAATATTACGTAAAAATCTAACTAGGGAGCGGTTACCTGGTCAATCGTTTAAACTTTCCGTTCGCGATGTTGAAATACCTACAACTAAATTGTTAATTAGCTTTGTTCAAGATCCGGCTCGAAGGACCAAATAATTATGATGAAGCGTGTAAATAGCCTCATCTAAGAAGGGTGGTGTTTTAAGACGACCAATATGGCGGTGAAATTAAATTTAAGTTGCACGAAATTAAATCCCTGTCGACGATTCCCTGAGACACCAATACCCAACAACAACGATTGCAACATCAATGCCTACGTACCTTGCTAATCCAGGGACCCCATTTGAAGGTAGCCTCGTTCACGGGTGCGTGGTTTGCTGCGTGCCGGCGAGCTAATCTGAATTCATCCACCGGTGGGCAGGTCAGAACTCGTGAAACCAACACTGCACTATAAGGTCTCAATGTTTCACAGTAGCAGATACACTTATTACACGAGAATTCACAGGTTTTCAACATATATGTGATTTATATCGCGGAGCGGTTTCATTCGACGCAATGTCGAACATGGCGGAAGCGGACACACTATTTTTTTTGCGGGTAGACGCCCTCTAGCGGTCCTTAGCGAGCGTCTCAAGAAAGCATTCGATACGTCAACCAATGGGCGCTGCGGTAGTAGGTATTGGTGAATGGAATCCTCAACAGAGACTCAATTAACTTAGAGAATGCGGGAAAGGTAATTAATTTATATTATTTATTCTCTAAAAATATATACACCTTAAGAAAAGGCATTGACGCTTCACCACTTTGATTTCACTTATTTATTATTAAATTACAATCTTAAATTAGCCATTAATTAACCTACTAGATTAAAAAGCCAGACATGCATCGACAATTTCGCACATAATTTTCAAAATCGATGTGGGACTGAAGTGATAGAATTTGCATTGATACGGCGCAACTATTTAAATGTCCTGTAAAAAAATATTGCACTAGGTAATAAATACTGGAAAAAATACAGAGAGATTATGCAAAAGATAATATATTGAAGTTCAGATCTTGTTTAGAAAGTCTGACATTTGCCAATGTTTATATATAATACAGATGACCCCAATATCGCGTATAATTCATTTATGGAGGAGTTTATACTATTTTACAAACTTTGCTTTCCATGTAAACTCATCACTACTAACATAGGCAGAAAGGCTAAATGGATCTCGCGTGGTGTTAAAATTTGTAGTAAGAAAAAGAGGCAGCTCTTATGGAAATATAGACGTAAACCATCTGAAACTAATAAAATAGACTTTATGAAATACAGTAAAGTATTTAAAAAAAATTGTACGACTTACCCAAAAGGCTCAAAATAATTATAAAATCAAAACGTCTGAGAATAAAACTAAATCGACATGGCAAATAATAAATAATAAAAAAATTAAATGTACCTCGAGATTATTTACTTAAAATTGATGTTGATAATACTATAATTACAAATCCAGAATCAATAGCAAATCAATTCAATAATTATTTCATTGACAGAGTTGTACCTATACAAAAGTCGGGGAAAAATACCACATGAGGCATTTTGAATAGACAAAAATCAATGTTTATGGCCCCAAGTTTACCATCTGACATTTTAAATATTATAAAACAACTTAAAAATACTAACAGCGTGGGATATGACGGTGTCTCTACCAAAATAATTAAATCTGTCGGTGATAGAATATGCACCCATTTAAGCCACATCATGAATCTGTGTATCAGTACAGGTACTTTTCCTGATGGCATGAAAACATCAATAATAAAACCACTTTTTAAGAAAAGAAACAGAGACCTAATCGAAAATTATAGACCAATAGCGCTGATACCAATTATGTCGAAGATTTTTGAAAAATGTATTTATAAACAACTATACACATATATGGAAAAAAATAACAATATGCTTTGTAGTGAGCAAAAAATCACAGCAATCTCACGAATAGATCATACCAAAAAAGAGAAAATGTACTTGTCTCAAGAACGTGTAGTAAGATTTGGTGTACCCCAGGGAAGTGTTCTGGGACCATTATTGTTTATCATATATATAAACGACTTTCCAAAATCTATTGACCATCCCATGACGCTTTTTGCTGACGATAGTACAGTCACAATAGCATGTAAGAAAACTGACACCTATGAACTTGACATTAATAATACTTTAGCTTCTATAATTCACTGGATAGATACCTAGTAATAATCTAAAAATTAACTAAGTTGGTAGTTCAAAATTCCCTGGACAAAAAACAAAAAACTAACAACAAACAAAAAACAAAAAACCAGACAAAAAACTTGACTGGAAAGATCACATTGAGGAAATTTGTAAGAAAATTAGTAGTTCTTCCTACGCATTGCATAAACTCGCCACAATCGTTAATACGGATACATTGCTTACTGCCTGTCACGGACTTGTTGCATCGATCCTTAGACATGGCATAATTTTCTGCGGAAACTCAACAAATAAAGACGTAATATTTAGAAGGCAAAAACGATGCATTAGAGCTATGGTTTACAACTGTCTGTAATTTTAAGACCAAACTTAAAATTACAGACAGTTGTAAACCATATTTTATAGAACATCAAATTCTCTCACTTCCTTCCTTGTACATATTAGAAACGGTATTATTTGTTAAAAAGAATCGAATGTTGAAATTATATAATATTAACTAGCGACCCGGCCCGGCTTCGCACGGGTGCAATGCTGATCACTTCATAGTATAAAACAAAGTCGCTTCCCGCTGTTTGTCCCTATGTACGCTTAGATACCAAACATACACAGGACCGGGCATTGTGGCGACATTTGGGGAAGGCCTATGTCCAACAGTGGACATCTTTCGGCTGAAATGATGATGATGGCGCTTAGATCTTTAAAACTACGCAACGGATTTTGATGCGGTTTTGATTAGCATTGCACCCGTGCGAAGCCGGGGCGGGTTGCCAGTACTAATTATACTACATAATGTCTTTATATACAACGTTCACAGCTTTTTTTTGTCATTAGATAATACAAACATGTTTTCTTTTGAGTTTACTTTTGAAAGAGCGACATATAATTGGCCATGTGAACAACACTTAACGATCAAATAACGATCAATAACGTTGAAACGTTGAAAGTTTGACCCTACAATTTATTATTGGTCATTGCAAAAAATATCTTTACCAATGTAATGATGTGATGTTAACAGAAGAATTTTGGGAATCAAAACATCAAAGATTCAAAGCATTTTATTTCAAATAAACCATTTACAGGCACTTTTGAAATGTCAAGAAGTCAGTCAGTCAGAAAAAGTGATGCTAATTGCACATTTCAAAGCGTAGATCTCTATGGAGAAGAATGTGCAAGAATCTCCATGGACACACATCTTCTCCAGTACCACATCCAGTGAGTATTGTGCACTCTATTATGACAGTTTTTAGTGATTTTCCCAGCAAACGCGTGCCATTGCAAAGTTTAGATGGATTCAGGTTTTTTAATAAAATAACAGGACAACCTACTTTCAACACCATTTTATGAGCAGGGAGTCCAGACGGGTTCAAAGAATTAAGAAATTCTGTAGGAAAAAACTTTTTACAAAAAAAATAACCGACTTCAATACAAAAAGTGGGCAAGTGCGAGCCGGATTCGCGCACTAAGGGTTCCGTACAAACTTAGGTACCTATGAAATCAGTTCAATTCCAAAATTGAGTTACGAAGATTTTTCCGAATCGCAAAAAAAAAGTTTTTTTTTGTGACGTAAATACAAATTTACAGTTATTTAATTTTTTCCTATACTTGTGCTATGAGACCTTGCTTCATACCAAATTTCAGGATTCTAGGTCAACGGGAAGTACCCTATGAATTTTGATTACCTTGAGAGTGTCGAAATATACGTTTTTTGCGACATAAACGTCTGTATTTTTTGTTAACTCAGAAGTTTGATTTTTTCACAGCTTCAAAGGACCGCAGACCTGAGTATATGGTTTTAATTTCAACTCGATACCTCTACGCGTTTCCGAGATAAGGGGTCTTGACAGACAGACTGACATACAGAGTAACAACAAAGTGATCCTATAAGGGTTCCGTTTTTTCATTTTTATGTACGGAACCCTAAAAACAAAACACTAAAACGATCAAAATAACTTTAATTTTGGAAGTCAGTTTTTCTGGTATTGTTTGCTTGTTATTTAACACCGACTTTCGAAATTAAAGTTATTTTGATCGTTTTAGTGTTTTGTTTTTTGTAGTGAAGTTGGTTATTTTTTTTGTAAAAAAAAAAATATTTCACACTTTAGTTGTGATACATTTATAGCCAGAGTACCTATTTCTCATGACAATTAGAATTAACCCAAACACTGCTAGGATACATTATTTTATTATGAAGTCCCATCCACCTCCCAGCTCCATCATCAGGTCAGTTCGATAGTACCTTATAGCCAAAGTGCATCTGATGACAATTCTAATAAGCCCAAATACGGCTAGGTTACATTGATTAATTACGGAGTTCCAGTGCCTATCTTCCAGCAGCATCATCATCATCAGATCACTTTGATGCTACCATTTTCAACATAACTATTCAGAACCATTAAATTATTTGCATTGCCATAGTTACTTAACTATCTTCATTGTGATATATGTATATGTAGAAGTGAAGTTCCGTTGGCCATTTCTGGTCTTTTTCATCAGTTCCACTTCATGAAATGTTACTTTTTGACTGTAAATGCTTAAGTTCTCGATGGAAATACAAAAATCACTATATAGTTGCCTAGAATATTTGAGGAGTTCCCTCGATTCCTTATGGATCCCATCATCAGAACTGAATTTTGAAAAAAATGGGACCAATCTGGAAGCATATCCTATTAGGGAAAAAAAAATTTGGAAGTCGATCCATAAACGACGGAGTTCTGAGGTAACAAACGTAGAATCAAGTTATTTACTGCAACCGCTATGTCCCTGCATTTTAAATCTGTAATATCTTCGAAAATATTCATTTAAATTATACGCTGTAAAGGGCTATATTGACTTATATTAAATGCACAATGTATTTAAAGTACTTAATTGAATAAAGATTAATACTGTATTGCTTAAAATCGTTTCATAAATAAGCCATTATTTCTCGTAAAAAGTAAAGGATAAAAAATGGTTATTGTGGGTTAACCCTAAGAGATGGACATATACCATTGCGGACTTTTTTGTAGACCTTTTTAAGGTGTACAATACTGGTGAACATACAGGTACAGGTGTACATTATTATGATCTAACTCGTAGAGTTCAGCCAGCGTTTGCAATGTAAGCACAATAAAATTTGATTATTTACGACATCACATTAGTAGCATCTAAAATTATGAGTGTTTCTCTACTTTATTATGCATGAATTATATACATAAACCTTCCTCTTGAATCATTCTATCTATTAAAAAAAACCGCATTAAAATCCGTTGCGTAGTTTTAAAGATCTAAGCATACATAGGGACAGACAGACACGAAAAGCGACTTTGTTTTATACTATGTAGTGATATTATAAGTTTAGTCAATAAGTTTAAATATGTTGGTAAGGTGTGTAAATAGCCTCACCTAAGAAATTAGGAGGTGTTTTAAGACAACCGATATGGCGGTGAAAGTAAATTTAAATTATACAAAATTAAATCCCTGTTGGCGATTCCTCTGAGACACCAATACCCACGTACCTTGCTAATCCAGGGACACCACTTGAAGGTAGGAAGGCGCCTCGTTCACGGGTGCGTGGTCGCTGGGTGGGCTGCCGGCCGGTGAGCTAACTTGATTCATCCACCGGTGGACTGATCAGAACTCGTGAAACCAACACTGCACTATAAGGTCTCAATGTCTCACAGTAGCAGATACACTTATTACACGAGAATTCTCAGGTTTTCAACATATATGGGATTTCTATCGCGGAGCGGTATGCATTCGACGCAATGCCGAAAGGCGGCGGAGCGGAACTTATTTCTTTGCGAGAAGACGCCCTCTATCGGTCTTTAGCGAGCGTCTCAAGGAAGCATTCGATACGCCTAACCAATGGGCGCTGATATTGGTGAATGGAATCCTCAACACAGACTCAATTGACTTACCTTTTTTTAAACTAAATAATGTTTTTATTAAAGTGCGGAGAATGCGGGAAAGGTAACTAATTTATATTATTTATTTTCTAAAAATATATACACATTGAGAAAAGCCATTGACGCTTCACCATATGTATAAGTTTAGTTATACATTAAGTAATTTGTGTGTGTATCTATAGGTAGGTTCGTATTACGAGTAGTAATTTGTTTAGTTGTGTAGTAATAAGTTTATTAGAAATTAAGGGTGAAGGTGTTGTATATGTGGGTAGTTTTAAGCTAGCGCGCAATTGTGTTTTGTAACTGCCACCAGTTCAATATACGCTTGATTTCGTACGCACGTTTTTTATTTAGCACATTCTATCCTGTCAGCAGGGCTGGGCAAAATACATGCTTTGCTTTAATTGAAATACGAATTACAAAATACAGTATCGCAAGTAATTAAAATATAAAATATCTTTAAGGACGGTGTTTGAAATATAAAATACAGTATTTTAGCTATTTTTAATTGAAATACAAAATACAAATTACATATTACAAAATAAGTAATCTAGACCAACATGAGCTGAAAAGTAGAGGAAAACTAGATTAATTAATCAGCAAAACCAGAGTTTCCTTTCGTGAACATTAGATTTTTAAATGTACTGTCAGACAAACCGCCTCTTGTTGGAGAGTGAATAAAACCTCCTAAAGAAAACAATCTTTCTTGAAGGTTAAATTTATTTTAATGTTAAAATGTATTTTGAAGCCTCAAGTATTTGAAATACTAATTACAAATTACGTTTTAAGGAAGTAATTGAAATACAAATACCAAATACGTATTTGTATTTCAAATAAGTATTTTAATTACAAGTAATTCAAGGCCTATGTCCAGCAGTGGACGTCTTTCGGCTGAAATGATGATGATGATGATGATGATGATGATGAATTCAAATACTGCCCAACCCTGCCTGTCAGCAGTCACGCTATCACTGACTCCCTTTTCGTTCATATTATTTGATTTTAAATATTTTATTTAATACTGCCTGGGCGGTTACATTTGACGAGCTATAAATCTTTATTAAATTATTTCATTATCTTTTCGTAATTTGCTAATTACTACATAATAATTATAAGTAATATATATACTAAGTCAATAACGGGTCGTTCTCACCTCATTTAGTAATGAGCATAATGGTAAGGTGAAATTTCCTAATTACTTGTTTTTTTTTTTAATATAATTAGCAGCACTGACATAGAAAATTGGCAATTGATATGCGCATCTTGCAATGTAAACTTAAAAATAACATCGCGAAGTTGTTTAAATTCTCCAGACTGTTTTTTTTTTGTTTTTTATATTTGTGATAAATTTATGGTGACAAAGAATTTAGAGGTGACCGTTATGAATAGTGATAACAAACCAGAGTAGAAGAAACAAATGAAGGAACGAGATTATGTAAATATAGATTGAGAGGAAGAGCAGAAAGAAGATTTGTATATTTTGCAATGGTTTTCATAACTAAATAAGTTTTCTAAAATTGTGAGTTGTGGAATAAAGGGCATTTTTATGTTTTATTTTATATTATGGTGACAAAACAAAGAAATAAACAAATAAAATATTAAAAGTGAATTAATGGCGAATTAAAATTTTTTTTTTTTTTTTGGTGGGAAAATCATCTTATGACATCTAGTGTGAGACTTTTACTGGCTAAAAACCCACTCCTGTTCCTTCATTGCCTTTCGTACCAGGGCTGAGTCTTCCTTTCAGAATCAGACCCTTGGCCCCAGTAGGTTTCGACCCTGCTAGGCCCCTACAGTTGCTGACATCTCCTTGAGGCGCGCGTGGAACAGCACGCGCCGTCGACGACTTGGGCTCGGTCCGGACGGTTACCGGACGGTCGGAAGGCGAGCCACCCATTGCTCGCCGTCCGCAAGCCTGCGCCTACGATGGCCGGAAATCGGGATCGGAATCCCGGCGGTGATTGGGCCGTGATGACCGTTGCCGTAGCATTACTGCTTCGCAGAAGGAGGCGACCGCCTGCCACTCCTCCTCGCTCCGAACCATGGCCTGTACCAAGGCCCGGCGCGAGAGATCGCCGTCGCCGATCGCCCTCACGAGGACACGGCGTTGCTCTGCCCAAGCGGGACACACCTCCACCGTGTGCTCCACCGTGTCCTCCGGGTGGTCCACACAATGGTGACACCCGGGCGTTTCTTCCGCACGAATCCGGTGCAGGAACCTCCCGAACTTACCATGTCCGGTGAGGACCTGCGTCATGCGGAAGGTAAGGACGCCGTGTTGCCTTTCCAGCCACTCCTCAAAGAGAGGACTTACCGCCATAATTATGGCGTGCCCAGCACTGGGTTGCGATAGTCGCTGTCGCTAATCCGCCATGAGACCCCGCCGGGTATTAGACAAGCTTAAAGAATCATCATTATTGGTCAATATTATTTGATTATTGTGAATGTGGGGATTATGTAGATATTTTGTTCTTGTCATTTTTTTTTTCATTTATCATTGTGAGAACTTTGTGCGGCCTACGCAAATGTTATATTCATTTCGTGTACATCAAGTCGTTGAGCTACTTAGTAGTTCAGCGATCAGCAACTCAAATACTGACAAATTTACTGACTGTATAGGTCCACTCTAATTTCTCAAAATACCATTTCAGACCCTAATCTGATACTAAATGGTTGTCATTATAATTTGATTATGAAGTATTTGCTGTATGAACTTTAAACGAGACCCTGAATTTGTTTTGGTGTTTCTTTTCTGGGTGGTCAGGACACCCGGTCTCATCTAGTTTAAATTGACGAAAAGCTTGACGTATTTTTTTGTTTTTTTTTTGCAAAATAAATATCATTTAGCTGTAGACCATTTCTGACAATTTTCTCGTTTTGGTTCATTAACTATATTCGTCGGTGTATATGTCTGGAGCACTAGTGTTTTTAATAATCTTCATGAAAGATTTTCCGCGTGCACGTCAATAATATTCATATAGACGTTATAAATTTAGTAGATCTATCAGGCACATATATTTGCTTACACTAAGGGTATCGAAATTAATCAAAATCTTGCATTCCATTCTACATTGCAAGCTGTCATATACCGCTGCTTTCAATGTCCAAATCCATTCAACCGTTGAGTTGCAATATCTTAGTTCAACCCATTGCCAAAATATAGAAACACACGATTGAAGATCATAATTAATAGTAGTTCAACCCATTGCCAAAATATAGAAACACACGATTGAAGATCATAATTAATGAGACTTAGATAAATAAATGACATTTTATTACCATTGACACTTTTATTTATTGAAATTCACCAGAACTGAAAGGGGGAAGCGTTAGCCCGCGAAAGATAGTAGGAGTGGAGGAAAGTCTTTGCCCAAGAGTGGGACAGAACAGGTTAATAACAATAAAAAACAAATTGTTGTTTTAAATATTGAAACAGGTTTTAGATATAGCTGATAATTGCGTTAAAAAATATACTATTTTATTTTGAAAAATATTTTTTTTTAAGTAAAACACATTTCCAGAACAAGTAAAGGAAAAAAATAATTAATTCTTTGGCATACCAGCAATCAAATAATTTTCAAATTCAATTCCTTCTTGGTAACTTTTGATTCTGAAAAATCCGTTTTCACCCCAATCTGCCCCCCAGCTGTTAGCCACCAACCAGTAATCAAGTCCACCTTCGACACCGTAACCAATAATTCGCACACTGTGACGGCCAGCCATTTCTCCATGTGTATGTACATAAACACCAGATTTATAGGTAGGAAAATCTTCGAAAACAGTAAACCCAGCCTGTATTGGTCCGTTTTTAACTATTTCTGCCTTTATTTGATCGCTGATATTAGATACTTTGTAAACCTTTTCAGCGAAATGTTTGTCTTCTTCATAGTTTACGTCAGTGGTCACACATTCCGTCACGCAATTATTTTTATTGAGCTCTTCTATGTCATAGGGTTTACATTCTTGAGTAACAAGACCTTTGTCTCGCCAAAACTTAAATGCTTTAGATGGCCAACCACCTCCGCATACTTCCGTTTGCAAACATTCTAAATCTTGTTCAGAAAGTCGGACATGTATATCTTTATGAATACAAGTTCTATCAGACGCTGTTGTGGCAGTTCCGAAGGTCCAGCACGAACCACACACGCCTTGATTATAAATTTCTTTTATACTTTCACATTGCGGCCAATGTTCTCTAGCGTCAAAGCTATCCGGTAGATCTATTTCGTCAAGATCGTGTGTTTGGAGTGGTAAGCTTTCCATCGATTTCTTGTCAAAATATGCACAACCAGCATACTTCTTATCTATATTTTCAAATTCAACTATCTTCCAAGAATAGTTCTCTGCGTTGAAATATTCGATGAAGGATGACTTTGGCATTGTTACGTATTTGGCGTGTAACTCTGGATCAAAGTCAGCCGCAATCAAGTTCGCGAAGGTTACAAGTAACAGTGCTTGTAGCATCATCGTTATGACTTACAAGTGTCTGAAGTGTTTAAAGACAGTCGTCAGTATTTATAAAATAATTAAAATGTCAAGTACGAAAAAAATGTGCTATTAATCAGTGTTTTTAAATGTTTTGTTATCAGAGTAGTAGTACATTTGTTTTATTTGTATGCAATTTTTATTTATTACAAGAATTTAGTTGATAATAAATAAGTCGTAAAAAGTGCAGCGTGCTGAATAACTTTGACAAACAAGAATTTGAAGGCCAAACGATTTAAACAAAGTATAATTACTTCCTACATGCGTGGAATTGTAATGAGCTATTGAAATATTTGGAGCCCACAGCTGATATATTCTTTACTTTTTCAAAAATGGAATGACTGAGATGGCAGTGTATTAAGGCGTAAAATTCGTCATCTAAACTTGTATGGTGTTATTTTAAAAAAACTCAGTTTGTTGCTGTATTTTAGTCTTTAATATTGAATCTCATGAGTTTGAAATGAGTATATTAGGGGAACTTTGAAAGTGGCGCCAGTGACTGAAAAGTTGAAAGGGAACCGTTTGTCTTGCTGTGGTCATGTGAAGAGGAGGGATGAAACGCATGTTACTAAAAGAGTTATGAGGTTACATGTGGATGGATGGAGAGGGAGAGGGAGACCAAAGAAAAGATGGATGGATTGTGTGAAGAGTGATATGAAAGAAAAGGAAGTTAGTGATAGCATGACGAGTGACAGGGCAGAATGGAAGAAAAAAACGTGTTGCGCCGACCCCAAATAACACGGGACAAGGGCAGGAAGATGATGATGATGATGAATATTGAATCTCACGAGTTTTAAGGTTTTCTGTGAGAACTTATTTCTGATTCAAGCTTGCTTTTGTACGCTTTGGCGTATTAAACTTTTCAGAAAATTGATTGAATGTGTCAGAAGATTTTTAGTTGATTGCTAAACATTGGCTTTACAAAAAGCCTACATAATTCTAGGTCCATTTAGAGAGTAATAGTACGTCGAAATGTAATTGAATTCAACGTCGTGTGCTAAAACTGGTATACCTACGTAATTTTAAAATTCATCTAAGCTCAAAGGGTAGAGACATACCAACAAACGTTCCTTGCTGCCCACGTTCGTTTGAAAATATTAAAGACAAGATAAGATATTCATTTATTTTCTCAAACATGAGTACAATACATACATTGCAAAGTAAATTGTCAGCATGCAAGAGACGTTAAACACAATATAAATCGTCATGTTTGCCCTGGAAAACGGCATGCAAATATTTCCAAAATAATTCAAATAATAAAATCATTGTAACGTGTCAATAAGTCAAATAATTTAAAAAAATATTATAATACTGATACAAGTCAAAATAACATTAAACGTCTAGAATGTCAAACTAATAATAAAATAATAATAATTATAAAAAAAAATAGTGGTAATAAAAATGTCCTGCATAAATATATAAAAAAAAAAATCATGCATTACTTTTACGCATAAGAGCAGTTTTGTGCTGATATTGGCAAATTTTAGCATAGTCACGTCTGATACGAGGATGTCAATGTCGAGGTTGTAAATGCACGATGATGTCTATCAATATATTCCTTTTTACCCGACTGCGTGACGCAAGTAAGGGTTATGTGTTTAGCAGTATTTGTTAATGTGTGCAGTATGTATTGTGATATCGAATGAGATCGCATGGGTATTGCTCTAGATATTGATACTTTTTAAGGTATATTCTATATATAGAATACGTTTCCAAATTTCATAGGAAGAAAAAGAGTTTGTTTTTGCTAATGTTAGTGAAGTCAGGTCGGATTTCAAGCCGCTAAGTAGAAATAATTGTATAATATTAAGTGCTTCTAAGAAATATAATTCAATAATTAACTTCACAGAAGCTATTAATTACATTTCCTCCTTAATTGTATTTTTTGTTATGTGTGCAAAAGGCATTAATAAATAATTGGAAGCGTAAGCATTGCTGGTGGTTATCTACATAATTTTATCGCTATAGTGTAGTAAAAGTACAAATACCCAATTATTATCATAGAAATATTCATACCATGAACATGTAGCTACTGTGGAATTTTACTGATTAAATTTCTAGAATAATTTAATTTAGCTTCATTTGCCCTCATTATGTCAAAGGAACAGAAATCTGAGGATAAACAGCCCTAAGGCTTATTCCAAGACATGGTGTACTTGTTTGCCTAGTTTCATCCAAATCCATTCAGTTACTTGAGCATTAAGGAGTAACAAATGTATACATGTATCACACGGCGAAAGGCGAAAGATTGTGATGGTGTGTGCGTGTTTGTGTATGTTGTAACTTCTTGACTCAATGGCTGAACGAATTTGAAAGATGAAAATTGGTACATGGGTAGGCCATGTCCTAAAATAGCACACAGGATACTTGTTATCTCGGGAGTATGTTCCCTTGGGTTATTTTTTTACATTCACGGGAGCAAAACCGTTGTCAGCAGCTATTGTTAAGAGATATCATCCATTCCTACAATCACAATTAGTTCTGTAATATAATAAGTCAAATATAAAATGAAGAAGATGAGTTTGATAATAACACTAAAGAAATTCTTAAAGATTTCAAGACACGATACAATAACTTGAATATAAAATGAAGCAGATGAGTTTTCTAATAACACCAAAAATAATCTTAAAGATTTCAAGAAACGATACATCTAGGTGCATTACTGAGCCTTGCATTTCATATGTTTATTTATTTACCGATTATATTAACTACTAGCTGACCCGGCGAACTTCGTACCGCTTAACAGTCAATGAATGTAGTATATCTTTCGATATAGTCAACCGATTGCGATGAAAGTTACACACAATTTTAAAGTATAAAAGTTATCTACATCGATTTCGTACATTTTTCGTGATTCGCGCACAACTAAAAACTTCTACAGATTTATTATGTGTATAGATTAAAAAAGCATATTTTTTTCATATAGCGAAAGTTCATCAGATCCTAACAAATGACGGTTAGAGGTATGTGGAACAGAGTGTTCTACATACCTCCCTTTTTCCTGACTGGTATTATGTCTGATCCGGGCAACTGCCCTATAGATGATTTCAGGTTGTTGTATATGTTTAAATCGATGCAAGATTTCAAATTTTAGTTCGTATGTGTTACCATAGATGTCGCTACAGACGAGTAAAGGTGATACAAATATTTAACGAGCGAAAGAAAATAAAAACACACGAAAAAGTTGTTTTAATGCCACCAAAAGCGATTAAATTTATTCATGTGTCCAAACGACTTATAAAATCTAGCGCGACGTGTTAAACAGTTATAGCACATAAAACTATAACCTAACTGAGGCATGTTATTGCCGCTAAAGGTTTACGGTTAACAGTTTCAAATTTTAATGGTTACACGTGAATGGATTTGATATTAATATTACGAGATGTACCGTTTATATCTTCTGTAGGTTCATGTATTACAAGAGATTTAATGATTTAATATATGGTTTTAGACATTTATTTTTTTAATCAATCAAATCAATCAAAATATTTATTTGCTAGAATATGGTACATAAGGTGTTACAGTATATTTGCAATTCTCAAAAGATTTACAAAATCCCTTACTTAAAAATTGCAAAATTTATTTATTTATTTGTAATTTAGGTACAGTAGTGGTACATAGGTGGACTTAATGTAACAGGGTATTCTCTGCCAGTCAACCTTTGAGTTAAAAGAGACAACACTGTGGTAGGTGTGCACAATAAATAAATAATAGGTATTACAAATAGAATTAATTATAATTAAATTACTGGCTTATAATAATAAAATACACACACATGTATATATATATATGCTAAAATTACAAACGAATAAATAATATTATATGTAAATATCGAATCATTATAATTAAGAGAATTCAAAATATAACAATAATGACGAAGATAATTTAAGGTTGAGAGGACTTCAAGTAGTAGTTCCGAATTTTATGCTTGAAGGAAAAATTTACTTTCAGCTTTTTATGCTTCAAGTAATATGTTAGTACAAAATATGACAAATTAGTAGCAGTAGAATCAGTAGTTACTTAGTGAAAATTGTTAACAAAACATCGAATGCGTAACGCCACAGCGGCAGGTTAGTGTGCGAATGATACGATATTTTTTACTACGGCCCCGTTACATAGTGATAGCGCTGCGAACAAAGTAAATAATAATATCTTGTTTGCATATAAAGATAATGTAGTATTTGAAGTCTATGGATTATCATACTATAGGAACTTTATAACTTCTTTCTTTATTAGATATGAAGATATCCGCAGGAGAACCAAGGTCGCCGACATAGCCCGAAGAATCGCCAAACTAAACTGGCAGTGGGCAGGGCACATTGCTCGTAGAACGGATGGTCGATGGGGCCGAAAGGTTCTAAAGTGGCGACCGCGCACCGGAAGGCGCAGCGTCGGAAGGCCTCCCACAAGGCGGACCGACGAACTGGTGAGAGTCGCGGGAGTGCGGTGGATGCGAGACGCACAGGATCGGTCGTTGTGGAGACGCTTGGGGGAGGCCTATGTCCAGCATTGAACGTCTTTCGGCTGAAATGATGATGATGACTATCGTAACTTTATAACTTCTCCATCATTGATAAAGTCCTGCAAAACTGATTTGGACATACGTTTTCAGAGTTATATATTTCAAAAATTGGTTTCACTGTGTACCGGTTTGTAACGTATCGCTTCTTCAACTTTTCAAAAGTCTATAATCTACAGGGCGTATAGAAGAAGCACCAATAAGAAACTAAGTCTACATTCACTAGAGCATCTTCAATAATTTGAGTATCACACCGAAGTTTATATATCATATCTTAACTTTATAAGCAACTTTCTGCAGCAAAGAAACAGAACATATCCCAAGTCGTATATCGACGAAGTTGTCGAATCGAGTTAGCTAAAGGCGACGAAATGCATATGAGTCATAAATCATGCATTTTGCATACACTCCGTGACTCCATCGGATTGTACCTCCGATTTTAGAGACAGATTTTAACTCGGAAGCAACCAGGAATAGAAAAAAAATTGGATGTGGTATTTGGTGTTTTTTTTTGTCTCTTTTTAAATTTGTTGCAGGTCGCTTTTATACAGGATGCATTTTAAATTGTTTCAGAGGTTTTTTTTATTGTGTTTTATAATTGTTTTGGCCTTTGGTCATAGTATGCATGGGCATACTACAGGCTGGTACAGACCAGCCCCATCGTAATCTGATACATGTAAAGCTACAAACCTTATCCATTATTAGGCATTTCAGAGGGTGAAAATGGAAACTTTTACTATAGGATCAACTAAAATGTAAACATCTATAACTGTTCATTGATTTATTCAATAATAATTTATGTTCGTGTAACTAGACAAAATGTAGGGAACAATGAGTTTAATTTAAAGATTTCTTGGTTGGTCTTATGTTGAAAGTTATTAGTACCTAATTGTACGAAACACACCTCCAAAAAGATTGTATTTAAATTAGAATTCACAGTGTATAGTAAATATGCATGATAAGTGAGTCGAATTTTGCAGCTAATTTCTATTTGGTCATGATACACCAACAAAAACAAAAAGTAAAGATATAATTCTAATTTAGATCTACGCTGTTCGCTCATAGTTTGTTAGTCTACTATCTTTGCAAAGACACTGCCTCCTAAGATACAGGATCTTGGTAGTTCAGGAGTCAGGGTATTCAAATTAAATTGACTGTTGAAATACTTGTTTTTTTAGTACTTTACATTTGATGTGAAACATGTATTTGATAATAAATATTATTATTATTATAATTTATTACGAAAATGTCTTCTCCAAAGCCATTCTTAGATCAAATAAATAAGGAAATGCAAAAGTCGGATACCGTACGTCGCGAACTTGCGACATTAATATACTTGGACTATCCAGTACCGTAGAACTCCGAACTTATAGGATTTAATATTGTTTATGACACGTTTGTTTTACACCCGTGTTTATATCAAACTTTCTGAAAGCATTATGCCGGAGTTCCTTTAGAATTTAATGCAAATTCTTGGTTTACGTATTTTTCGGAGAACTATTTTAGTTATGAGAGTTGAAAAGATTTCTAGTAGTTTTGTATCCTGTAACCCTAATAATGGGTTATTCAAGTCAATGCTCAAACCTCTGGAATAACGAGATAAGTTCGTTTCTCGTAAATAGACACAAACCTTAAACGACTGGGCACGCCATAATTATTGCGGTAAGTCCCCTCTTTGAGGGTTGGCTGGAAAGACTTCACGGCGTTATTACCTTCCGCATGACGCAGGTTCTCACCGAACATGGTCAGTTTGGGAAGTTCCTGCACCGGATTCATGCGGAAGTAACGCCCGAGTGTCACCACTGTATGGACCGCTTGGAGAACACGGTGGAGCATACGGTAGTGCCCCGCTTGGTCAGAGCACTACCGTGTCCTTGTGGGGGCGATCGATGACAACGATCTCTCGCGCCGGGCCTTGGTACAGGCCATGGTCCGAAGCGAGGAGGAGTGGCAGGCGGTCGCCTCATTCTGCGAAGCAGTAATGCTAGCAAAAGAGGAGGCCGCACGTGCACGCGCGAGGAAGCGGCCCTCACGCCCCAGCCGCCGGGATCCCTCGGGATCCAATCTGATAATAGCAATGAAATCATTATCTTCATCTTCCTACCTTTGTCCAGTGTTATATTTGGGGTCGGCACAACACGTTTTTTCTTCCATTCTGTCCTGTCACCCGTCACGCTATCACTAACTCCCTTTTCTTTCCTCCATTCTATCCTGTCACCCGTCACGCTAGCACTAACATTGTCCTCATCTCTCTCTCCATCCATCCACATGTATACTCATAACTCTTTTAGTAACATGCGTTTCATCTCTCCTCTTAACATGACTATACTTGGTTTGAAACGATTCCCTTTCAACTTTTTAGTCACTGGCGCCACTTTCAAACTTCCTCTAATATACTCATTTCTCACTATGTAAATTCTCGTCACACTACACATCCATCTTAACATTCTCATCATCGCTACATGCAATCTATTTTCAACTGTGTTTTTCACAGCCTAACATGCTAATCCATACAGTATGGCCAGTCTTATCAAGGACTTGTAGATTTTACCTTTAACTTGAGGGGCTCCGGACTCCGTGGGTCACAAATTGTTCATCCTGAGTTGATCCGATCTTGGTCTACCTCACCATCTCTTTGGTCAAGCGACCCGGAGTGCCAAATGTCAGAGGTACCGAAAGTAGTGAAAACGATAGATAATTTAGGAAACATACAACAAGCCTTGGAATAAATACTGTAGTACGCTACACAAAAGGATAATACCTTTTAAAGAACATGACACCGAGCAACATGATAGCTTTCAAATCAAAACAGTCGTATTAAGTGCACTTCTCAGACACCCTGAGGCAAAAACATTGGACAAACGACATGAAAATAAAAATGGTGGACGAACCAATTATAAATGTAGCCTTCGGTCACACAGACAAACGTTTGCTTTGGATCAGTTTTACGCATCGCTTCGTGGCGGGGATTAAGCGAGGTTTGAAAGGGTTGAATGATAATTAATGCTAAAATATATAGGATGTGAATTTTTGTTTTTGACTTTTAGGTCTGTCCATTATACCGTACCGTACCATAATCATATGAAACGTCATCATCGTCGCCTTTCCCAAGTGTCGCCATAACGAATGAAGGGCAATGTATATTATAGCTGCGTGTGCTGTGTACAATAAAGTATTTACTATATGTATTCTAACAATCAGTCAACATTACAATATAAAGTCTTTTTTTACTATTTTTGTATTCCATGCACAATTACACACGTCGATCAGATAATTCATTATTATCAGTCGAGAAACAAATGAATCATTCTGTCCCAATTCGATTTGTGTACATCTTTCTTCTTCTAATGTTTTATTCAGTTTTCGACGGTAAATAAGTTTAGTTTCGGACAAAACATTCCCATGTGACATAGATACAAAAATTTCACCATCTTTTGTGGTCCAACTTCAAATGTTCCTGACATTAATTTGGACCTCTATGCTTGTGTTATTAGAGTTCATTTTGACTGTAACGTTATCGTGGTCCAGCAATTCTTTGTGGGGGAAATGGGCTATCCGTCAAAGTCGGTTTTATTTATCGTTTTAGTTGAATTTTATCGAACTAATAGCCCCTGAGATAAATTTACGATTGGCAACGGAATTGTACGGTGAAAAGGGTTTTGCAGGATGTTTCTTATGTATGTATTGAAGCACTTAGAGATGTCCTACATGCTCGTTTATTTTGTCCGTTGTTGTATCTGTATGCCACTTAAATACTTTTATTCAACAACAGTTTTTTTTTTTTTTTTTAACTTAGATTTTTTTTTGTTGTGCATTACTTTCAGTTATCCTCAAAAATAAAATTTCTTAGAAATATATTTTAGGTTTGCTGTAAGAAAACCCAATTGTGGGTTAAGCTCGCCTTTGTACATCAGCTGTCCAATTTTTTAAATAATGTGTTATTTTTTTATGTACAATAAAGAATATAAGAATCTAACATCATATTATGATGTTAGATTCTAAGCTTGTTCTGTGGATGTTTCAGGTTTGATTTTTATATAATATTTAACTAGCATTTGTTCCGGACGTCGCTCGCGTTAATGTTGATTTCTCGGAAACAGTAGGTACTTTTTTCCTTGATATCCTTTTTTGTATTTCATATTGTGTAACTCTTGTTTCATGATAATGGGTCGAAAAATTAAGGGCGCTTTAGACGTTTCATGTCGGACCGCTCCCGCTCGTTTACCGTACCGCTGGTCATACATCCCGCAACCGGCCCACTGCCGTACGGTAGCAGTCCGACATCAAACGTCTAAATTGAAAGCGTATCTGACTGCTGTGCGTTTGTATACCAGTGACGCGACATCAGTCAAGTCAATAATATATTTACCTGTACTTTTTTAAAATAAAAAAACGTTTCGTACCCCACGTGAGAATTAATCCTGTATTATGGGTGCGTTCACAAACATGTAAATTCACTTATACAAGACATCCAGTTCCGGAACAACTATCTGCAGGCCATACAAATTATATATCTTTTCACTGAGAATCAAATTACCTGGTGAGCGATACCGTACAAATCCGTCCAGTTCCCTTCTTATGCCAGTTCACTATTTGACGGTTTCACTTCGATGGATTATAACCTACCGAAAAATAATGCGTTAATTGTAATCGGTATATTACGGTTGACAATTTTTCGATAGTTTAGGTGGAGCAGGAGATAGTGTCAGACTTTTACTGACTAAAAACCCACTCCTGTTCCTTCGTTGCCTTCGTCCCAGGGCCCCGGGTTTCGTTTTCACACTACCCATGGCCCCAGTAGGCTTCGACCCTGCTGGGCCCCTGCGATTTGCTGACATCTCCCTGAGGCGCTCGTGGAACAATACGCGCCGTCGACGACTTGGGCTCGGTCCGGACGGTTACCGGACGGTCGGACGGCGGGCTACCCATTGCTCGCCGTCCGCAAGCCCGCGCCTACGGTGGCCGGAAATCGTGATCGGAATCCCGGCGGCGATTGGGGCGTGAGGACCGTTGCCTCACGCGATCGGCCGCCTCCTTTGCTAGCATTACTGCTTCGCAGAAGGAGGCGACCGCCTGCCACTCCTCCTCGCTCCGAACCATGGCCTGTACTAAAGCCCGGCGCGAGAGATCGCCGCCGAATCTTACTGAATTTACAATTTAACGGTAACATATCCTTTCAGGGAAAGAAAGTAGTGATGTTAACAACAAGAAACACCCACTCAACACAACACCATTCAATCAAAAGGACACACATAGAACAGCACTACTGAACAAAATGCATCCCATTTAGTGCTTTGTTGCAAACAAATGTCCATACATTTGGCTCGCCTTAAAATACAACCGTAGCTCGCATTTCATCCACATTTAAAATACTAGCATTGTGTGAGCTCTAAAGTTGTAGCCACACAGCAATAGGCGTTGCGTTTTAGCGTTGCAATAGCGGTCATTAACATGGGGCAATGACCGCTATTGCAACGCTAAAACGAAAACGAAATTATGGCTACATTTATTGATACACATACTTAAAAAAACTGGCCAAGTGCGAGCTGGACTCCCACACGAAGGGTTCAGTACTACAATATTAAAATTGAGCAAAAATGCCAAAAAAAAAATAACGTTCCTTATAATATGGGAACCCTCTTTAATCTATTTCTTCATTTTATTGTTGTTATTTGTATTTAATCTTACACACTGTTTCTACTTCTCTTTTTTTTCAACTCTTCTTCCGCAGGTAACATCATCATTATCATCATTATATCAGCCGAAAGATGTCCAATGTTGGACATAGGCCTCCCCAAGTGTCGCCATAACGACCAGTATGCTGGAAAGATTTCTTAAAAAATAAGCATCATCTTAGTACACATTATTCTGTTTCCTTCTTCTTGTCTGTTTAATGTGTGTTAAGTAAAATAAAATAAAAATAACAATTTATTTATGTAGTCATATAATAGTTAAAGATAATACATAATAAATATTAATTTAAAGGTACTGCTTATTTCAAATGAAATTTCTTCAGAATTACCATTTCTCAACTGGTGTGGCAATAAGCTTAACTACTGCTGTGTGGCCCCACCCTTACCACCACGCCCGGTAGACTGTGAAATGTCCTAGTATTTGTCAGGGACTCACCACGTTTTAGAATAGGAATGTGCATTAAGTAATCTTGGAGATGATAGCAGGAAACTCTTACTGTCTGGTATGAGTTTTTTAGATTTTTTGGGTTAACATTTTCTGAGGTTTACTTTCTTTGAAAGGTTTGTACTTGTAAATGTTTGGTGACCAACTATAATACGTGTATAAATACGATCTATATTTTAGTGTTTTGTTTTCCTTTCTTAGTAATTTACGATCATCATCATGTTTTTCTTTTTGTTAGTCTACAATGTGTTCCAGGCTTTCCATCTTCTCCTTTCCCATTATTTTTTTAAATTTCTTTTTAAATATAAATTCTGTAAGATATTTAACTTAATTTAAAATGGTTTTTTATTTATCACTTGTAAGACTTGTAATTTTGTTTTTTTATTTTTTTTTCTCGGTTAGTTCTTTATTTATAAGTTTTTTAATGATCTTATTATCAATATTTTTACGGCGTCACGGCAAAACATAGCGCCTATGTACAATAAAACTAAGACCCTTATGTAAATACCTATGTTTCACAAATAAATATTCTGATCTGATTCCTTCCAAACTTCTCTATTTTGGGGCGATCTCTGACAGGGTGGTGTTTAATCATAATAAATACTTATAATATTTAGGCTTCTATTCTCACTTCCTCAGCATTTCATTTAGTATATTTTATATTCGCGATGTCTTCATTATTATTAACAATGCTTACCGAAATTTTTCTAGTATTTTTTTAAAATAAATTGCTTACCTCGCTTTAGGGATTACCTACTCCTGTATCGTGAATTCACGTTTATCTTGATCATGAATGACGATTCACGCGTTCTCAATAATATAACAGAGCAATAAAATCTTAGGCGTGAAGCAATAAGAAAGACAATATTAATTACCGGAACCTTACAAACTTACTTCTGCAACCACACAAACCTTATCACGAAGCAATAGAGTTTAATTATGAAGTTTTTGACACAGATAAGTTTGTAAGTGATCCTAAGGGGGCAAGGACGGAAGAACGCCTAATATATGGTGTTTTAGGTAATTAAATGTCACATAGATCAGAGATTAATGATGTGTTACGACATGTGGGGACCTCTCCTGTTTGTGTGTTTGGTGATTTCAGGAGGAAATGTGAAGACAATGGTGGTGAAAGTTTAGATAAATGTGTTCTGTGACTTGTTCTCTTTCACTGATGTTTTTGTTTAGGCATATTTCATTACTTTATTCTTGATTCAAAAGACTTTTTGAATTGATATACAGTCTCTGGATGTACAGTCTGGGTTTTGACCCAGACTGTGGAGTTATACTTTAGTAACCTAAAACTTCTGTGTAAAAAAGGATCAATGGGTTATGACTGATTTAATTTATAGTATAGAATTTAACGTAATGAATAATAAAAAAAACTAGTAGTAGACAATTGAACTTCTCCTGCTAAGAAATTTAAGACACTTTGGCATTGGTAGAGTGCAATTGCACTTTTGACCCCTAACTGTATATATATAAAGAGTCAAAAGTGAATAGGTTACTTCTAGCCAAGTATGCTTCATAGTCGACCACATCATTGTTTACCATCAGGTGAGATAGTGATCTAGTGCAAGGTTATCAACAATAATAATAAACATTCAAATTTGGTATTTTTAGAAAAAAATAACTTAAAATTTTACCTTGTATTTCGTTTTTGAGATAAAACTTAAGATTATCCTTTAAACCTTATGTTGCCAGAGGGCTTTGCCTTAAATATTCAGCTTGTTTAAGCCCAAATAATATTTAACGCAAGATATAAAAATCTACCTAAAATGACAATCACAAAGAAAAGCCATAATTATTAGGAAGAGTTTACTAACCTGAAATGAGTCATCCCCTAAGTCAGTAATAAAAACAATATTAAAATATTAGTATCAGATAATAAACCGTTCAAAGCCGTTGATAATGACAAAGACAAACCAGTACATTTAGAACCAGTAATAAAACGCATTCAACTAAACGAAAATATTATAGCAACACTAATACACTTAAGCTCAACGGAAATAGACAGCAAGGCAATCAAAATTCGCATAACACACTAGGACGTAAACCTGCAGTTATATTGTCCTCATAAATTGTGATGTACGGCACCAGCTACCAATCTAGGTAATTAAAACTGGAATAGTGTGCTTAATATTTCAGATGATATGCGCTTTGAAGATTTCGTGATGTGAATTGTGGTTTTGACAAAGCTTGAGGTGTGGAGGATGCATTATTATGATTTCATTAGACGTAATTGCATTATGTTTGGCCAAATCCTTTGTCCTTCAGTAGTTTTCGGTATTGTGTTTATTTGCGCCGATTCTTGAAGACTCTTAAATGGAATTTTCAGTTATCAAAGTTTTTATTTTATTTTTAATTAATATAAACCAGTGCTTGACTACGATCCCACCTGATGGTAAGCAGAGATGCAATCATTGATGGTGAGGCGCACTAGTTTATTAAGAGCCTATTCACTCTAGCCTTGAAGACACCTAAAATTATAGTTGGACGGGAAGACCGCAGCAGGCAAATTGTTCCAGTCCTTCGATGTACGATTCAAGTTCATTGATTATGTTAGTAGCATTTGATTTGTCAGTGTTATTTGCTGTAGTGTATCTCATAACTGCGTATCCAGATATTTATTCAGCATGCACTATCATGTTAATATCATAAATTCGATGATGATGATGTAAGTTTGTGCTCTTTTCCCCTTAAATTTTGACACACGAGTAGACCATGCCATAAAATATTACTTTTTTTATCGCGAGTGTTTGTTTCCTTGGGATAACCTAGCAGATCCCAGTCAATATATAGGTATATAGTTTAGTAATGTGGATACAATTCTGAATTTAACACGGACCTGTAACAACACCGCTGCAAAGCAAAAAATTCTTCTGAAATTAACAATTTTTAAGTCGGACTCATGCAACGAGGGCTCCGTACAGACATACCTACGTAAATAGTTCGATTCCCAAATCGAGTCTTGAAGATTTTTCCAAATTGCATAAAAGTAATTATTTTGTGATGTAAAAGACCTAAAGACCTGAGCAGTGGTGGCCGAGTGGTAACGACCCCGACTCGTAAGTCGGGGTCGTTACCTCTCGGCCACCACCCGCGACTCGTAGTCGCGGGTTCAAACCCAGCCAGGCGCATTACTTTGTGTAATTTCTTTCATCACCATTGCTCTCAAAACGGTGAAGGAAAACATCCGGCATATCCTAGAACCGAAAATTCGAAGACATGTGACATCCACAAGCCACGTTGGGCCCGCGTGGTGGGTTACGGCCCATTCCCTCTCTTAGAGAGGAGGCCTGAGTCCCAACAGTGGGAACATTATAAGGCCAACTATGTTATGCAAGAAGTAAGGTCTTTTACACAAAAGACCTTACTTCTTGCCAAATTTCAGGATTTTAGGTCAACGGTAAGTACTCTATAGATTTTCTTGGGAGTATCAAAATATAATGCACCTAAATGGAGTATAAACAGCCATATTTTTAGAATGCGTTGAATTAGAAGTTTGATTTTTTCAGATGGACAGACGGACAACAAAATGATTCTGTAAGGCTTCCGACTTTGCTGAATGAGGTACGGAACCCTGAAAAAACCACCATAGATTACAACTTCATACTTGTATAAATTTTAAATCGATTTCCTAACGATGTGTTTCTTCACTAAAGTCAGTAACATCCAAGATAAACCTCGACTGGTCATGCAAATAACTTGTTGAAAAATTAACGCAACAATTGTAACAAATCCCTTCTTATGTTCATAAACTAACTCTCCCCTCTCACTCCCCTGTGTACCGGAACTCTCCCTCACCGGAAACGGCCGGAACTAGGTGCAATAATTATTAATTGCCATCTGTAAGATGGAAAACGGCGCCTTGAGACATCTCCGCGGGATGTCCGAGGGAAAACTTATGGATGATCATAATTATTAATGAATTTTGTTTACGGGTTCAAATTGAAAATTAATTGCTTGGATGTTATTAGATGTTTTCTTGTTTAGATTAAATGTTTTGTGTTTGTTAATTCTTAGACGAGAAAGGTTTTAACTTTTTAACTACTTATGTCGCATATATCCGACAAACCTCCTCCTCCTTGCATCGTATTCCTCAATGCTGAGGGTCGTGACCTCCCTGCTTCATCACTTTATCTTTTATGATATTCCTCCATCTGTTTCTGTCTCTGGCGGTGTGAAGGGCATTGTATACCGAAGAGTCAAGAGCGGTACGGATCTGGTCGGGCCAACGGATTGGGCTGCGCCCGCGAGGCCTTTTCCCATCCACTTTACCGGTCACAGTGAACCTTTCTAGGTTGCCACCGTCTTTCCTTGCAATGTGACCGAAGTATTGCAGAACCTTGCGACACTCGGGCGATAGCCGTGAGGAGATTTTGAGTTCTTGCAAAATGAATACGTTGGTCCGAAATTCTGTCCAAGGGATACGGAGCATCTGTCTCCAGCACCACATCTCAAAAATGCGTTTGTGATCTGCAGCTTTTAGCGACCAAGTCTCAGCGCCATAAGAAAAGATCAAGAAGACTAGTGTTCGTACCAGTTTGGTTTTGGTCTTAACGGAGATGTTGCGATCCCGCCAGACTTTATTAAGATGAGACATGGCCCTCTTAGCCATGTCATCCAACAAACACTCTCGTGTTTATTTTGTCAGGGTCGCACATCCACGACCACATTACTCCATCTCGTCAGCTCTTCTGTCACCTATGGGAATTGAATAGCTAAACAAGATTGACGAAAATACTCGTCAGACCAGTCTGACACAAGAGGTAAAAGGGTTAATAATGTGATTGTGGTGATTTTTCAATTGTCATGAATAAAGCTTTAAGCTGCGAAATAAGACAAGGTGATACATTGCTTTTCAAAATGTGTTAATCACATTAATCTATGTACATATATAAAAGCGAAATACCACTCACTGATTAATCACGAAATCTCAGAAACTGTAACACCTACAAACTTAAAATTTGGCAGGTGGGGTTCCTTATAGGGTGTAGACATCCGCTAAGAACGGATTTTACGAAACACTACCCTTAAGGGGGTAAAACGGAATTTGGAAGTTTGTATGAAGAAACCGACTTTCACGCGGGCGAAGCCGCTGGCAGAAGTAGTATTATAAAGGCGAAAGTTTGCGAGTGAGTGAAAAACATATATGTACATATTTGTTACTTCTTCACCCTCGAACAGCTGAACAGATTTCCATTAAACTAGGTACACATAGCATAACATATAGCATAATCAGCCTTTTAATGTTCCCACTGCTGGGACTCAGGCCTCCTCTCTCTGAGAGAGGTAATGGGCCGTAATTCACCACGCGGATGCGCGGATGCCCAGTGCGGATTGGTGAATGTCACATGTCTTCGAATTTTTGGTTCTAGGACATACCGGTTTCCTCACGATGTTTTCCTTCACCGTTTTGAGAGCAGTGGTGATGAAATAAAATGCACAAAGTAATGCGCCTGGCTGAGTTTGAACTCGCGACCTACAACTCGTAAGTGGGGGCCGTTACCACTCGGCCACCACTGCTCTTGGGTACACGGTTACACCATATCCTGGAATAGCACATAGGGTCCCGATCCTGGGAGTATGTTCCCCTAAATTTCTATTATCACGCAGGTAAAGCCACTGGCAGCAACTAGTCTTTCCAAATTTTTATAAAAAAAAAGTTTAAGATTGCTAAGGTTACGGGATTATTAAAAAATGTAACAGTACCTAACCCTTAGGGTGTTTTTAATATCGTGCGGATTTCATTCACGCATGCGGAATTAGTCCGTATGCGGGGCTGCTGCCCGATGTCGTGCGTATTCCACGTATAACAATAAATACATGTATGAAAAGAACGTTTGCGAGGGCTACGCGTGTAGAGCAATCCCGCATGCGTGATGAAATCCGCACGATATTAAAAACACCCTGAAGGAACACAGGCGTGTTTTAGTAAGAAGAAGTTTGACACTCCCTCTCACTCCAACCAACCCGGGAAAAGTTATTTCATGACTTCCCACCTCAAAAAAGATATATGTTTTATGTTTAAATTTTTTCTGACTTCAAATTACTTTATCAGCACAAACATTAAAAAAATACTGACCAAACGCGTCCCTTCACTAAAAACCATAATCCAATCATAAAACAGAAGCATTTTTACACAGATTTTCAATTTAACCCCAAAACACTCGAACCAACCCTTAAAACCCTTAATTTATTCTTTCACTGCGTCTTATTATTTGCAAATGGTCTATTTGTCGCGACTTAACCCTTGCAACGCAGATGGGGTCCAATAGACCGCGGATTACGGCCGCGCGCCTCAAACCGTCAAACGACGTCGTTTGCTCTAAACGCTCACAATTTATTGATAAGGACATTGACAGATATTGCCTTAGGTCTCGTAAAATGCAAGCGGCAGATTAAGGGTTGACGAGTATTTGCAAATGGGACCGGTTTCCACAGGTTTGGTTTCATTACGAGAGGGATCCTGTGTGTGAAATGGTTTTGAGCTTATAAGCTTTTGTTGTGCAAAATTTGTTGAAGTTTATTGGTACTTCTACACACGCCTCTGGGTTTGGATTAAAACGGTTCAAGTTATGGATGTGCATCATGTGTTTATGCGTAGATATGATTGCAGTTGTATCTATAAAAATTACTCGAGTATCGTTGAAAACAAAATATATTATAAATATATATTGTCAGTTCTAGTTAATCGCTAATCGATCGACTAATTTAAGCATATAATTTGTCAATGTGTTTTGTTTTTATTAATTATCTTCTTTTTTTGGTTTTATATAATGTTTTCTTATTATGTTACTTCTTTAGGTTAGGTTGTAATAAACATATTAAGTTGTTTTCAGTTCATAAGATGAAAATAAGCTAGCCGTTCAACGTCTCGTTGACGACGGCTGGTGCTGAAAATCAGCGCTTTGGCTCTGTATAATACATGAGCTCCAGGATTTTGCTGAGCGCTGGCTGTTTTACACGGATGTGTCGCATAACTCACTCTATTGTATAGATTTGTTATAATGTTATATTTTTTATGTTATGAGTTATGTTTGTCGTTAATAAACTCTTTTTCTTTCATTCTTTATTTTTCTTGCCATATGCCAGAGAAAAAAGGGAAAGAACAATACCTAGAAAATCGGACAAAGTAAAAAACGAAATAATTCTGCAAGGCTAGAGTGAATAGGTTCTTAATAAAAAAGTGCACTTCAGCATCAACGATTGCATCACTGCTTACCATTAGGTGGGATCGCATTTATGCACTAGTTTATATCACTAAATAAACATACGGAAAAAACTAAACTAATAGGTGTAAAGCAAATAATAAGATTTTTTAAATGGAACTGGGCAGGACATTTGTGTAGATGTATAAGATAATTAAAGAGAGAACATCATAGATCTGCTGATGGATTTAGAACAAGGTAAGAAACCTTGTTCTAAATCTCTCCTCAGCTATAACGTAAGTATTTCCCATTTCTTTTGACCTTTTTGGCCTATCTTTACAGTTATTTTTAATAACACATTAGGAATGACTTCTGTATCGTGGTTGCGTTCATAATTTTTTTATTTTTAAATGATATAAAACAGTGCTTGACTGCGATCCCACCTAAGCGCAGCCTATTCTGAACCTATTCACTCTACCCTTATTTGCACTTTGCCGTCGATATGAGCTGTTATCTATATCAAGAACTTACATTACAAAGTACAATACACAGTCATAATATGTGCCATTTTCCAAACAAAGTATCCACCGAATGAAAAATGAATATTCTCAGAACAAGCGAAGATCTTTTTGTAAAATGGCGTGTTTTCAAAGTAATGGCGTCTTAATGAGAAGCGAAGTTGTGAAGAGACGACGTGAACATATTAATTACCTTCTCTTACTTTAATGCATGTCGCTTTCATGATTAATGTGCAGTAATGGCTCCGAAGCAAGGGTAGGGTTAGGTAGAAATGTTAGGTGTGAAAAAAGTAGTCTCTGAGTTTGTGATTTGTGTTTAGCACAGCATAGCATAGTCGGCCTTATAATGTTCCGACACTGCTGGGACTCAGGCCTCCTCTCTAGGAGAGGGAACGGGCCGTAATCCACCACGCTGGCCCATTGCGGGTTGGTGGATGTCACATGTCTTTGAATTTTTAGTTCTAAGACATGCCGGTTTCCTCATGATGTTTTCCTTCACCGTTTTGAGAGCAGTGATGATGAAATAAATTACACAAAGTAATGCGCCTGGCTGGGTTTGAACCCGCGGCCTACAATCGTAAGTCGGGGTCGTTACCACTCGGCCACCACTGCTCCTTAATCGATTTGTGTTTAGAATTAATTATTATTCTATAAAAAATCAAAGTAAAACGTAATTCGATGCATTTAAGAAGCTATTCCATGATTTAAAGTAGGTAGTGATTGTAATTTTACTATCAAAAGTCTAAGTCGGTGTATTGTTTCATTACTCTATAACCACAGCCATCATCATCATCATGATCATTTCTGCCGAAAGACATCCACTGCTGGACATAGGCCTCCCCCAAGTTTCACCACATCAACTGGTCCTGTGCGTTTTGCATCCATCGGATTCCTACGACTCTCGCCAAGTCATCGGTCCACCTTGTGGAAGACCTACCAATGCTGTGTCTTCCGGTAAACAATCGCCACTCCAGAACTTTTTGGCTCTATCGACCATCTGTTCTGCGACCAACCCACAGTCAATTTACCTTAAAACAGAAAAAAAAACAAGCCATAATTTATTCTAAACGATGTTTTCATAACCGGATATTTTTTCCTAAAAACCTGTAGCTAATGTACCCTGCATAGCAATTTATTGATATTATTCCTATACACAATAAATAACAAAAGCGGAAGGGTCAAAACGTCTCACACTTGCCATAACAGCATTGTAATATTCAATGGACAAACGGAAAGGGTAACCCTGCAACGCTGAGGGTAAAAATGTTAAATTTACCGTCAGAAGCTGGCCATTTCAGTCCTCTGTGGCGGACGTCGCGATATTTTGCCGCTTTGTGTTTCCTTTGCATCGATTTCCTTACAAATAGCTAGGCGGGTTTGGTTGGTGTATAAGGTAAAAGATGATGGAGGAAATGATCAGCTGAACTGTTTGAGTTAAAACATATTTAATATATATATATATATATATTTTAAACTATGTCACAACGCCGTCTAGTCCCAAGCTAAGCAGAGCTTGTGTGATGGGTACAAGACAACTGAAAACATTCGTACATATTTCTAAATACATAAATATATAGATAAATTACACCCAGACACAGAACAAATTATCGTGCTCATCACACAAACATTTGTCCTGGGTGGGAATCGAACCCACGACCTCCGGAATAGCAGTCAGGGCCACTAACCACTAGACCAACAGGCCAGTCAAATATAATATGTAACATTAAATTAAAGTAGTTATAAAAATCACAAACCACAACATGTCACTTCAACGAGTTTCACTGTATCGTGCTTGCATTTTCATATACACAAGTTTTCGGACAAGTATAGTATGGGTATTTGTATTTGTTTACTAACATAGTTTTATACGTTATTATGTTACTAACAAATTTGTATAATTTATTATGGAAGTTAATTCTGAAATAAAAAGATTATTATTATTATAAACCTTGATCTCAACTCGGTTTACGTTAATCATATTCATCAAACACAAAAAAATAATAATATGTTTGTCCTACTAGCTTCTTTCTGCCAGCGTGCGAGCCCTCACGACGGGGGATGCGGTGTCCCGGGGCAAGGTCGTAGTGGTGGTGTCCTTGGACATCACCAACGCCTTCAACTCCCTGCCCTGGAGTAGCATTAGGAGGGCACTCCGGTATCACCAGGTGCCCGACTACCTCCGTCGTTTGATCGAGGCCTACCTGAAGGACAGGTTTATCATCTACCCTGGTCACGAGGGAGAGTGGAGACGGCGAGAGATGTCGTGCGGTGTTCCGCAGGGATCGGTACTAGGACCGCCCTTGTGGAACATTGGGTACGACTACGTGTTGCGCGGCGACCTCCCCGACGGGGTCAGCGTGGTCTGTTACGCAGACGACACGCTGGTCCTGGCGCAGGGGGAGTCACACCAGGCGGCGGCCGAACTAGCGACACGTGGGGTTGCGACAGTCGTGGACAGGATCAAAGAGTTGGGACTCGAAGTGGCACTGCACAAGTCCGAGGCCATGTGCTTTCATGGCCCTCGGAACGCGCCACCACCGGGTTCCCAAATAACAGTAGGAGGGGTTCGCATCGACGTCGGGTCGACGATGAAGTACCTGGGACTTGTCCTCGACAGTCGGTGGAACTTTGTGGAGCACTTTCGACGTCTGACTCCCAAACTGCAACGGACCGGGGCTGCCCTAAAGCGGCTCCTGCCCAACCTTGGGGGTCCAGACGCCTCCTGCCGGAGGCTCTACGCGGGAATCGTTCGGTCCATGGCCCTTTACGGGGCGCCGGTGTGGGCGCCGTCGCTGCAAAGGCGACCGGCGGCCATGCTGAACGCTTGCCAGAGGGTCATGGCCATCCGGATGGTACGGGGATACCGCACGATTTCCCGCGAAGTGGCGAGCCTCCTTGCTGGCCTGCCACCATGGGATTTGGAGGCAACAGTCCTTGCACTCATGCACGATTTGCGCGTGGAGATGCAACGCCGGGGCGAAACCCCGCTGCCGCGCCAAGTCGCGGCATGGCGGACAGAGTTCCGGCGGGATCTCATGGTGGAATGGCGACGGCGACTGTCGCAACCCAGTGCTGGGCACGCTACAATTATGGCGGTAAGTCCCCTCTTTGAGGAGTGGCTGGAGCGGCAACACGGCATCCTCACCTACCGCATGACGCAGGTCCTCACCGGACATGGCAAGTTCGGGAGGTTCCTGCATAGGATTCAGGCGGAAGCAACGCCCGGGTGTCATCATTGTGCGGACCACCCAGAGGACACGGTGGAGCATACGGTGGAGGTGTGCCCCGCTTGGGCGGAGCACCGCCGTGTCCTCGTGGAGGCAATTGGCGGCAGCGACCTTTCGCGTCCGGCCCTGGTTCAGGCTATGGTCCGGAGCGAGGAGGAATGGCAGGCGGTCGCCTCCTTCTGCGAAGCAGTAATGCTAGCGAAGGAGGAGGCTGCACGCGTGAGGGAACGAAGGTCCTCACGTCCTAGCCGCCGTAATTCCGACCCCGACTACCAGCCACGGTAGACGCGGGCTTGCGGACGTCGAGCACTGGGTAGCTCGTCGTCCGGCTGTTCGGTAATTAACCGGACCGAGCCCAGTCGTAAACAGCGCGTAGTGATCCTCGCGCTCCTCAAAGAGATGTCAGCAAAACGTAGGGGCCCAGCAGGGCCGATGCCCGCTAGCTAGGACCGCGGAGAATTTCTGAAAGGGAAACCCGTAGTCCTAGAACGCAAAGGGTAATTGAAGGATGCAGGTGTGGTTTTAGTCAGTAAAAGTCTGACACGCCCTCGCGCTCCACCCAGAGCACGAGAAGTCATTTGGATGATTTCCCACCTTAAAAAAAAAAAAAAAAAAAAAAAAAAAAAAGCTTCTTTCTGCCAGTGGCTTCAATCGCTTTTGAGTATTGAAAATTACCCCAAGAAAAAATGTGGTATGTTTTCTTGGGGAGAGACAAAACAATAAAGTAGGTAAAAATTTATTGTCACAAATAAACATAAGAGTAAGAAAGAAAGAAAACATGTTTATTCTGCCCAAATAGACGCATAATAAAGCAATCTGTCGGCCATGTGCAAACCAGGCATAACACATACATATGTACATTGGTTAATAAATAACTGACTACACCGCTAAAATTTGAATACAGATATTGTGTGCCCTAAGCACTTACCTACTACCTGTGTGCCAAATTTCATTCAAATACGTTTAGCCGTTAAGACGTGAAGAGGTAACAAACAGACAGTGTTATTTTCGTATTTATAACACTAATAGTTCATTGTTTTTTAATAAAATATAATTTCAAATCAACAACATTGCACATATAAGAAAGAAAATCTGAAAGCTTATAACTCACACCGACCGTTGACAGTTCAAGATTTTTGCCCGAGTGGGTCTTTTTTACCCATTTTCCGTGCAATAAAGTCCCGTTGAATCCGACACGCATTTCAAGGGTTAGGTGGGTGGAAAAAATGTGAATTTAATTTGGTCTCTGAGTGTTTTTTATCCAGTCTACTTAATGATTTGAGATTTATAATCTGCCGAAAATGGGAGGACCTTTTTAATTTTGCATATTTTTAAGAAATGTGGGGAGTGATATTTGAGTACCCTTTTTTAAAAGACAGGTATTATTCTATTTTTTTGTAAGTCGACGAAAACGCTTATTTATTCTTCATTTTGGTTGAAAATTTGGAGAACAGCTTGACAGATTTGGATGAAACTTTGTGTGTACATTTGTGTGGGCCCTTAGATGTTTTAAAAATACAATTGGATCCGGTAGGTGGCGCTGCAATCAGTTTCTCATTATTTTTCTAACGAAACGCCTGTTTTCGTCCGTGAGGACTACTACTGTAATAATATCTAACTAAAAGAAAAAAGGCGAAGTGTACTTACAACTAGCGTAGATACCTACATGATGAACAAACAAAAATGAAGCGAAAAAAGTATGAATTTAAGGATGGTAGCAGGTGGCATTCTAAAGTATCTGCTTACTTATGGAAAAAAAAAACAAAAAAACTAAACACTCATGATTTTGGGTTATTTCAGTTTTTTTTTTTTTTTAACGTGGCCCCATTCTAGAACTTACTACTATATCATTGCTGTATCCACAGACATTACATTTCACATACACAAGACACTCAGACCCAAAACAACTCTCTGCAGGTCATATAAATATTTTTCTAGCGCAGGAATCGAAGCCGCGACATGTAGTGCAGTAGAAAACGCCCAATCACTGCGCCAACCATGCCAATAGTGCGTGTGTATATATCATCCTTCACAAAAAGCAATTTGGCTACGCATCATTGATAAACCAAAAACAATATCGAAATAATTTTGAAACAGTTGTCAATATTATCCAACCAGTCAACAAAAACCTTTAAAATGACCATCATAATCCAAATGACCACTCAGCCGCATTCAATAGAACACTAACATTCAATTATCTTAATCACGAACACCCATTAAATTATTCATTACATTTGTCACTTCGGACAATGGTTGACCGTGCCTTTTACACAGAGTAGATTGGTACAGAAGGTTAATTTTGAATAACGAGCGAAAATCAGCGCCCTCACAAATACAAACTGTTTCGAGAAATAAATTATTGACGCGTTAAATATAATACGACACTAATCAAGAGATGCAATTGGCTGATCATGGTTCATTACATCATTCACAGCAGATATCACGTTTGACAATTTATCACATTCATTTTGCTATCATATGATTGTCAAATGCTCCAAAATCTGGTCATAAGCGCTATATTTTATAAATTATATATATCAATTGTTTTCGACCGATTGCTTGGCAATATTGCATTCAACTAATATCAACAATATAAATGAATGAATTATATTTAATAAATTGTATTTTTTCCGCAACAGAAATGTGGAAAAGTTACCTAAATGGTTTAGGTAATCGAGTAATTTCTTCCTGTCTGTGTGGAGTGTCAGATTTTTACTAACTAAAGCCCACCAGTGTTTCTTCAGTAGCACTTTGCTAACAATCTAAACCTGGAGAGTTATTTATCCTTGACAGGTAAAGCAGAATAAAGAAAGTCGCAAAGTTACTATGGCATTCCTATTTAACGATGTCGTCGTATCAAAGCAGTTCTGTTGTTTTCTGGACTTCAAACACGAAAAATATAAAAAAAAAACTTTTGCTGACCTATTCTGCACTTGTAATTGGGGTACGCAAAGCGAGCGCGTGTGTGTGTGTTTTCTTTCATTGTATAGACCTAACCTTCTGCACCTATCTATTCTGTGGTCACACCCTCAATGTCCAGCACAAAAACATTGTTAGTTATACATTACGCATGCAGATTGAATTCTGTTAAACAATTGTTTAAATAAACTTGATAATGGATTTTGAAGCAATGAGTTACCTCTTTAAATAAGTTGATTAAAGTGGATTGGTCATTATTTATCTTGTGATTATTTGACAATGGACTGTAATAGGAGTCTTATGGGGGTCGAAGATAGATGTGAGGATTTACATGTACGAGGGTCATTCAATAAATACTTAGCCTACAAAAAGTAAACGAAAATTTTGGAAAAGTGGCAATTTATTTTTCAACATAGTCTCCTTTTAGTTCGATACACTTAGCCCAGCGATGCTCCAACTTTTTTAACCCGTCGGAAAAATAATTTTTGTCAAACTCTGCAAAATAGGCCTCCGTGGCGGCGATGACCTCCTCATTCGATCCATATCTATTCCCGGCGAGTGATTTTTTCAGATTAGGAAACAGAAAGAAGTCACAAGGGGCCAAATCTGGAGAATACGGTGGATGGGGCAGCAATTCGTAGCGTAATTCGACCAATTTGGCCATGGCAGCGGCAGACGTGTGAACCGGTGCGTTGTCGTGGTGAAACAGCACTTTTTTCTTCGCCAGATGGGGTCGTTTTTTCTTTAATTCGGCGTCGAATCGGCCCAATAAATCGGCATAGTAAAGCCCTGTAATTGTTTTACCCTTCTCGAGGTAATCGATGTAGATCACACCTTGTGAATCCCAGAAAACGGTGGCCATAACTTTTCCGGCCGATTTTACAGTTTTCGCCTTCTTTGGAGCACGTTCCCCGGTCTGGATCCATTGTTTTGATTGCTCCTTGGTCTCTGGTGTGTACCAGTGGATCCAGGTTTCATCGACGGTCAATGTCATCATCAATCAAGTTAATGTTTTCCTCCGTAGCAGCTGTTTTCGGTGCACCTGGACGTGGTTCATCAAAAACCGACGTACGGCCACGTGCAAACTCGTTGAACCAATTCTTGACGGTGGCCATCGATGGAGAAGAGTCACCGTACACAGCATCCAAGCGCTCTTTGATTTCGATGCGCGTTCTCCCTTCCAAAAATAGGAATCGAATCACCGAACGATATTGCTCTTTTTCCATTTTTGTAAAACCGATCGACACGTTCGCTTCCATAAGTTGTCAAATTAAAACAAATGAAGGGATTGGAATGAAAATTTGAAAAAAGAATTAAAAAAGAATGTGCTACACTGTGGTAAAACTCTTTTGAAAATACAGCGCCCTCTGGCGATGAGGCTAGGTACTTATTGAATGCACCTCGTATCTGCAATTGAGTTGGTGTTAAGCTTATTCTAGGATAATGATACGGTGATTTCATTGTTCACTCTAGACCTATGTTTTATAGACATTTAGATGAAGTGCCTTACGAGAAAACACACATTAAACACACTCTATTAATAAATAAGATTAAAAGGAACGAAGAATGCAACAGCAGATTTCAGTTTGGTTCAAGGTTACGATAAAATCAGACTAATATTGTAAAGAGGAAAGTTTGTAAGTGCGTATGTTTATTATTTCTTCATATTTGAAACGCTGATTCCGATGAATCTTGGTACATGGCTAGACCATGTCCTGGAATAGCAACAACATTATAAGGCTGACGACTATGCTATGCTAATGTCCATCATAGACTGAGTGCGAAGATGAGAACCCAAAGATAAGAATAACTAATTTGACGGTTTAATATCAATAATTTTGTAGATATATCTGCACATGAGATGTACATCAAAGATAACCACAACACAACACTATCATCTAATAAGGTAACAACACCATTTCCTATCACAGATAAATTGACATCCGATTTAACATGTCAACAACCTAATTAAGGGCAGGTTGCTAATTCCGGTGTTTGTCAATTGAGTGTTATGTGAGATTGCGGACCGAAGCTTAATTATAGCTGGATTATTGTTACAGTAATTAGTGAGGTATTTGATCTTATTGCTTGGTGAATTATGGAGTAGATGATTTATGTTATAAAAATTCAACGTCGTCAATGCAGTTGAGAAAAAAAAAATACGGTATTGATAAAATATCTAAGTGTTATTGGGGTTAATCTACTTACTGAAAATCTTCAATATTCATAATTAGTTCACTGTCGTTCATGGTCGATGATGACGAAAGGTTCTGATGTGGCAAACACAAACTAGAAGAGGCCTAGGTCTTCCACAAGGTGGATGCAAGAGGTACAGGATCGGTTGTTGTTGTGATACTTAAGGGAAGCCAATAGTGAACGTCTTTCAGCTGAAATGATGATGATGAATTTATAGACAGATAACTTATTTAATTCTTTATGCACACAAGAGTACAGAGGCGGAATTAACCTTTTAAGTGCGTAATTAGAGACACAATAGTAAGACAATGACGCGTGAACGCCGGCGTTAATGCGGGGATCAACAGCTTAATGCCTTAAGGCATTTTCTACCAGTCAACCTTTGGGTGATGCAGAGACAAATTATGGTAGGTGCAATATTAACACTACGTAGTATAAAATTTCTTTATACAAATACATACCTATAAACTACAAATACACTATGTATAATATATACAACTTTTAGTCTAAGTAAACTTAAAACGAATGCGAGTAATACCGAATTATTTAGCTAATGATGTTAAAAAGTGAAATAAATTTCACCATCAATGCCACTGAGAAGCCCATCGGCCACATTACTCTTTAATAAGAAATAGGGATAAAATATGCGTTTATGGTAACCATTACACGTTATGTGTAATGGTTACCATAAACGCATTAGACATAAAACATATATTTCCACTTTCAAAAATGAAAATGCCAAACTTTTAATATTCGCAAATAATAATAATAATGACAAGCAAATAAATATAAATGATAGATAAACATGCACGCTCCACCGAGTATACCGAACTACACACTCAAGGAAATGAGAAGAAGTTTAATATTCGTCACAATTTACATGACATCGTTATGTCATGATTGATGACGTCACTCTGACAGCTCAATTTGGTGTAAACCGAATACCGGAGACTGACTTCGATTGTTGGTAGGGTGACTTTTCTGCGAAGTTTTCAATAATTTTAAATAGAAATGAAAAAAAAAACACTAGGTACATAAAAATGCATTTTTTTTTGTATTGTGTGGTTGATGATATAGAATAAAAAATCTACCTGATTTCAAATATGATGTAGCACTTTTTAGTGTTAAAAAATTGCGATCAAACATATGATATAACGTTTTATTGATGATCCTAAATGAACAAAATATACTATGGTATTATTAAGAAAAAAATATTATATAGGGATAATAAACAGCAGTATACAATAAAATAGTATCGGCACTTAGTCAATAGGAGTAACATATACAGTACTAACGACGTTATCCACAGATTATACAAAATAGCTGGCTGTTAAAAGATAATATCGATTATATTCAGTTATTAGGAAGAAAGAGAAAAATATAAGATAATTATGAATATTTGAATTAAAAAAAAAAAATATTATACAATTTATTTAATTAAGAACTATTTCAAAAAGTAAAGAAATAAATAAAGTAAGGAGGGGGGGTTCATTCTATATTTATCATAGTTTGTACTTATACATGTTGGCAAAATATTTAACAGAATATTTATTATTTATTTGAATAACTAACAGTCTATTTATGGTACGGATTCCCAATAGAAATGATAGAAAAAATATGTTACAGATCATACCTAATATTTAAAAAAATATATGGTTGACCCTTTTTCTGGCAGTTGGACAATATAGGTTGGTAAAGATATGGATGCACAAAATGCAACCAAAGTTTACTTCATACGGCACTTCGAGAAAAAAAATAAACATCCGGTATTTGACACTACCATTATAATTTCGTTGTGAACAAAAACACCATACAATCATAGTCACCCTATCATTTCCACAAAAAAAAATCTTACAATATTTATCCATTATAAGTATTGCATTCCGTACACCCATAAATCAGTACGAGTAGTGACATCCGAGTTTTTGACAAATGGCCCACAGGAACAAGTGACGGCCAGGATAAATGGCGTGTAACTGGTACGCTCACCTCGCAGATATGAGAACAATAACATTAGGAGATGCTTTTGTTTTTGTGCAAATTAAGATTTCTGTTTATATAAAACTGAGCCAAACTGTAATAATGTGTGTAGTAATGTGTGTGTAATATATTTTTCAATACACTTACTCGAAAACCCGCTCTTATCCCACCACTTTTAGACACGCAATAAACTTTTTTGCAGACTTTTAGTGCAGAAAAGTGCGCGTGCTTTCCCACACCACAATTTTATTACATTTATCGTATCAGGCCGGGCGCGCGTCGACCCTCATGAGTCGCCGGTCAACCCCCGTTTATTCATTTCTTCGTAAGTGTATTGAAAAAAGTCGTTTGATACACGTGCAAATTTATACACGGGTGGGTATTAGTTTGTAAAAGTTTGACACTCTCCCTGGCTCTGCCCTAGAGCGAGAGAAGTCGTTAGATGATTCCACACATCAAGAAAAAAAAATGTTGCGCAGTCAGTTTTGTACCTTTTATTGTATTATTGTTTTATTTACTTTTCAAAATATTTTTTTAAGTTAAATTATTTTGTTTATTACTCAAAGGTTTGCTGGGAGAAAACTCATTGTTGAGTTAAGGTCGCCTTTGTCAAATCATTGCATTAATGTTAAGTTTTGTGTGTACAAAAAAGAGTTAAAGAATTGTAGATCATTCTTCGTCGGCATTGCATTCTCGGTTGTATTGCATCACTGGAGTATTTTTGACAAATGGCCCACGACGGGAACAAATGACGGGCAAATTAAGAACCACTGTATTTTGAAGACGGTTAAAACCATATACATACACACACACTGATTGTAATTTTCACCTTTATTAAACTAAATCTGTACCAAATATTTTTTTTTTACCATTTTAATTAATATTAATGTTCATCATAATCACAATGTAATTTAAATTCAATTAATTTCTCCATTTGATTTTATTTTTTAACTCTTTTGCTGCTGTATTTACTTGTTTTTTATTATTTTTTATCTTGTAATAATATTTTTATTTTTTTATTACATACTCATGTTATTCATTTTTTTTAATAACGAAACTCAAGTGTTTGACTGCGATCGCACCTGATGATAAACAGTGATGCAATCGTTGATGGTAAAGCGTACTGGTTTATTAAGAGCCTATTCACTCTAGCCTTCATCATCATCATCATCTAAATTATATGTAATTACTAAATTTATTAATGAAGGGACTGATTTCTAAGACACAGGTATCTACCTGGTTTAGAAGTCAGGGTTTCACTGTTGTTAATTTTAGCCTTACTCTGTATACACTACTCTGTATCACTTGATACTATTTTGTATGACTTTCGTGAATAAAAAATATTGGAACTATATTCAAAATATCTATATACATATAATAAAACAGTAAAATTATTTTGCGATGGTATTAATTGGCGCAAAAACTACTGAACCGATCCTGTTCAAATTTTGCATACATAATACTTATAGGTCAGGGCAACTTATAGGCTATAAATTATCACGCTATTTGCTATGGGGGGTGAGCAATAAACCAAAATGTCGGTGTTGAACGACATTTGCCGTGAGTTCGATCAACAGCTACAGTTAAAATTTTGTCATTATTTTATCTTCTTTTTGTAATAAAATAACTTTTACCATTTTTTCAAAATAAAATCGTTATTTCTATTCGATATCTTCTAAATATTTTGTAAAAACTAATCAAAACATATAATAAAATCAAAACGGCGACAAAAACCACGTACTATAATGTTAAATTATTCAGATACTCGCAACGCCATCTAAAGACTCAAAGTAGAAATAATGACGACAATGACAGTTGAACTTCATATTTGATAGATGGCATTGTGTATTTTACGTAATTTTCTGAATGGTGGAAGAATGACCATCGCCCACGTTTGCAGACAGTTTTATTTTTTAAAATTGGACGAAAATAATGGTTAATTTGGTGTTAGACGGAGGCATTTTCAACAATCCTCCTGCTTTTTTTCCCCGTTCTTGTAACAAGCTAATTGACCGTGATTATTCAAGGGATACCAACCAAAGGTGATACAAATAAATACTTATAATTATGTATTTAATTATTGACTATAAAATAACACGGCCAAATTTTCGGAAGGGATTGCATGGCACCTTGTGTTGGAAGGCCCTCAGGTGGACCGAAGACCTGGTGAGGGTCGCGGGAATCAGATGGATGCCAGACGCACACCAAACCGGTCATTATGGCGACACTTGGGTAGGCCTATGTCCAACAGTGGACGTCTTTCGGCTGAAATGATAATGATGACGATGGTATCTTTTTTTAAGGGTGGTAATCATCCAATGACTTCTCTGGTTGGAGCGGTAGGGCGTTTCAAACTTTTACTGACTACCTGAGTCCTTCAGTTGCCCTTTGCAACATCTCTTTGAGGAGCGCGTGGATCACTACGCGCTGTTGACGACTGGGCTCAGTCCGGTCAATTACCGGACGGCCGGGCGGCTAGCTACCCATTGCTCGATGTTCACAAACCCGCGTCTACCGTGGCTGGTCGTCGGGGTCGAAATCTCGGTTCGGCGTGAGGGCGTTCGTTCCCTCACGCGCACGGCCTGCTCCTTCGCTAGCATTACGGCAAAAAGACAGGTATTACCGCTGCGATTGTGACGTGCTCACTGTGGCGAGGGGTTAAAATCATACAATGTTGTTTTACCAGAACATAAACCAGAAACATACATAAACTAATGCCTTTTCCCTTGGGGTAGGCAGAAATACCAACTGCTACGACCCATACATACTCTTTCTATTCATTGACGTTCATACATCTGGATCTGGACGAGTACATAACATGTTTCTTGAGAGTAACTTGCGTTTTTACCTTTAACCGTTTTATGTTAAAGTACAATAAATAATTGCGATACTTTCGGAATGAATTGCAAGCACAGAATGATTGTACAGTTTTACGAACTTAACACGGACGAAGTCGCTGTTGCCCGCGACTTCGTCCTAGTTATTAAATATTATTCTTTTCAGATGCTACTATACTTTTGTTTCTTCTTCTACAATTGTGTGTTGTGCAGTACAAAGTAATGATAACCTTGCCACTTGCACAGATCTACCAGTGCATCTGTGCAACAACGAACTAAATCAAAACAGTTCATATCTATGCATTAGGGTGTCGTCAATCATGGCGCCTCAATATCTTCTAATTGACAGTTCAAGTGGCTACCGCTACCAAGACGCGTTGAGTCATCTCAGATATAACTTCGGTATACAGGGTGGTCGTTTTTAAAACTGGCTTTAATATAGGTTAGGTGGCTGATTCTAAGGTTTGATTTAGAAAGCAGTACTTCTGGACACGATTCGTAATTATTAGAGAATAAAGGTTCCATTTTTTGAAGCTCTGATCGCTGATAGCCTGAATCAATTTTTTTTTGGGTTATTTTTAGTTGTGCATCAAAAATCTTATTCGTCATTAAAAATACGAATGGTGCAACAAACGTAAAAGGACTTTTTGAAATTATTAAGGGAATTAGGGCACCTCAACTCGGACAGATTAGGTTAGAAGAGGATGGCAGGGTCTTGTGTCATTGTTTACTGTACTGTGCACCTGTAACGCAAATCTTTAAACATTTCCTGATCAAATTGTGTAAATTAGCTTACTTATTTTATTATGCTTAGAAAACTTACAGTAACAATACTAGCAAATTTATTTTCTTTTTATAAATTCCTAGCCTAGGTGGCCTAGTGGTAACGGCCCCGACTTATGAGTTCAAACACCCAGCAGTTGCGGGTTCAAACCCAACCAGGCGCATAACTTTGTGTAATTTATTTCATCACCACTGCTCTCAAAACGGTGAAAGAAAACATCTTGAGGAAACAGGCATGTCGTAGAGCCAAAAATTCGAAAACATGACGTGACATCTACCACGCCCACGTGGTCGATTACAGCCCATTCTCTCTCCCAGTGAGGAGCAGTAGGAACATTAAAAGGCTGAATATGCTTATGCTTGTACTCATTTTCTGTTGACTGGCCTGTTGGTCTAGTGGCTAGTGGCCCTGACTGCTAAGCCGGAGGTTGTGGGTTCGATTCCCACCCAGGACAAATGTTTGTGTGATGAGCATAATCAGCTGGGTGTAATTTATCTATATCAGTTATTTAGTACACATAGCACAAGCTCTGCTTAGTTTGTGACTAGATGGCGTTGTGTGATAGTTGTGGAATATTATCATTATTATTTTCAGTGGATAATCGTCAAATAACTACTTTGGTTTTTATTTATGGGTCGAGCGAGAGTAATTAAAACTCATCGGTGTTCCTTCAATTGCCTTTTGCATTTCAGGGTCGCGGTAACTCAAATCCCAATCCCTAATGACCCAACCATATTGCCCTCATAAAATCTCTAACAAAAATATATCCTCATCTAACGTACACCCTGTATATCCACATAGCTGTGCAGCCTCGCCCACCTGTCATAACCAATGCCTCGTTAATCATAGCTGGTCTGAACGTCTAGGTAACCTACGTGAACCTAGCACTTAGTATCATGGCGAGAATGTTATTAATTTCTATAAATAATCATCCTTTTCGCCCGCTCGCCTTTGGAAATGGAAGATGAGAAAAATTGTGAAGATTGTTGAAAAAGGTTAGTAACATTACTAAAAGAGTTATGGGTATACATGTGGATGGTGATCAAGAGAGAGGCCAAAGCAAAGATGTGATGAGAAGTGATTGGCGTTTGAAAGGACAGAATATAAGAAAAACCGGGCAAGTGCGAGTCGGACTCGCGCTGTGAGGGTTCCGTACAAAGTTACCTATGAAAACAGTTCAATTCCCGAATTGAATTACTAAGATTTTTACGAATCGCAAAAAAAAGTTTATTTTTTGTGATTTCAGATGTTTTCCTATATTTGTGCTATGAGAACTTGCTTCATGCCAAATTTTAGGATGGGAAGTACCCTATGAATTTTTAATTCCCTTGACAGTGTCGAAATACACGTTTTTGATGGCATAAACATATTTTTTTGTTAACTCAGAAGTTTGATTTTTTCACAGCTTCAAGGGACCGCAGACTTGAGTATATGGTTTTAATTTTAACTCGATACCTCCACGCGATCCCGAGATAAAGGGTCTTGACAGACAGACAGACAGACTGACTGACGGACGGACGATTTTGATTCCTTTGAGAGTGCCGAAATGCACGTTTTTTTGCAACAAAAACGACCGTATCTTTTTTTTTCGTTAAATTTGAAGTTTGTTTTTTTTTCACAGTTTCAAGAGACCGTAGATCTTAGTGTATGGTTTTAATTTCAATTCGATACTTCCACGCGTTCCCGAGATAAAGGGTCTTGACAGACAGACAGACAGACAGACTGACGGACGGACAACAAAATGATCCTATAAGGGTTCCGTTTTTTCCTTTTGAGGTAGGTACGGAACCCTAAAAACAGGTTGCGCCTACCCTAAATAACACGGGACAAAGGCAGAAAGATGATGGCAAATGAGAAAAAATGGATATTGAAAATATGTTACATTTGGCCAGTTTTGTCCTATTTGAATTTACTCTATGAGACTTTTGATGAGCTTAATTTTATTTACTGGCATTTGTTCTAATATTAGTCAGTTGATAGTAATGCAACAAACAATATTTCTATAATAATCACCAATTATTTAACATTTACTTTCAAACTAGCTCCTGCCAGCGGCTTCGCCCGCGTGAAAGTAGGTTTTTCCATACAAACTTTGGACCCCCGTTTCAACCCCTTAAGGGATGAATTTAAAAAAATACTCTCTCAGTGCTCGCCTGCATTATAAAAGGTAACCTTGTGCAGAATTTTACGCTCCTAGTCCCAGTAGTTTTGGCTTTGCATTGACATGTTAGTCAGTCAGTTTCTCCCTTTATATATATAGATAAGCTGGTTTATTGGTACCGCTCTGTGTAAAATGTGAATAAAACATTCTTTGTCAAATAGCGTCTCAGCTATTTTGCATTACCTATTATTGGCTATCGTAGGTAGTTTGAACTTGCCAGGGCTGCGGGTTCGATCGAAAGTGTTACTTCGACCCTAGAACGCAAAGGATAATTGAATCTAAACGAGGTTTGTTGTATTGCCTCGGATGGCAAACTCAACTCGGAACAGAAATTGAAAATTTCAACCTTGTGCCGTAAAATAGGATCTGGCACCTCACAGATGGCAGTCCTATATCAATCGCTAAAGCAGAAAGCAGTCCAAGCGCGCATCCTCAATGAAGATCTAATGGAAAAATGCAACTTGACGGACCACATCTTGGACCTCACGAAGACGATAAAGGACTCTGGTACTGTTTCGTTTGCCGACATGGTGAAGAAGGGGTCAAATGATTTCGTTCGACCAACCAATTTGAACTCCGTGGCCATATATCCCAACAACAAATTAAAGTCCAGTGACGAAATAAAAGTCCTTGTGCAAAAGATGATACGACCAGATCAAGTCAAGCTGCATATACGTGGTGTCCGTAAGACTAAAAACGGAGGCGTTATTATCAGTACAGAGACAAAGGATGACGCGGATAAAATTAAGTACGCAGTCCAGCAATCTGCATCCGGCCTTACCGCCGACGAACCCACCAAGCGCAAACCCCGGATCGTGGTTGTAGGAGTACCATCCTCTTTGACTGAAACTGAAGTCTTCAGGTGCATTTACGAACAGAATGTAGCCGAAAAGTTTCCAACGATTCCCATGGAGTCCTTTTTGACCATGGTTAAATTAAGTCACAAATCGGGGAAAAAAGATTCGCAGACTTGTAACTACGTGGTTGAAGTTCCAGCCAACATACGAAGAGCTCTAATTTCCCAGTCAAGGATTTTCATAAATTGGACGTCCTGCCCAGTCAGGGACTTCACCCTGGTTATGAGATGCTACAAATGCCAGCAGTATGGACATGCAGCAAAAACCTGTAGAGAGGTCAATTCAACATGTGGCCACTGCAGTGAGACAGGACACCCGATGTCCGAGTGCTCAAAAAAAGCGGACTCACCGAAATGTGCAACTTGCTCTTGCTTCAAAAAGCCCTCCAACCATAAAACGGGAGACGCTGAGTGTCCTGCTAGGAAAATAGCGGAATATCGATATATTAACTCTATCGATTATGAGGGCGCCTAGAGCGTCATACTCAAGGCCAGACTTCCGTGTAACGCTTACTGCTGACTCAAAATTCCAAGTGCTGACCTACAAACCATCGTTTTTCAATATATTTAAACATATTTGTCCAATGTAAACATAACTATTTAGTACTAGCTGTTGCCCGCGACTTCGTCTACGTTAAGTTAGTAAAACTGTACAATCATTCTGTGCTTGCAATTCATTCTGAAAGCATCGTAATTATTTATTGTACTTTCACATAAAACTGTTAAAGGTAAAAACGCAAATTACCTTCAGGATACTGTTATGTACTCGTCCAGATCCAGATGTATGAACGTCAATGAATAGAAAGAGTATGTAAGGGTCGTAGCAGTTGGCATTTCTGCCTACCCCAAGGGAAAAGGCACTAGTTTATGTATGTTTCTGGTTTATGTTCCGGTAAAACATCATTGTCACAGTGAGCACGTCACAATCGCAGCGGTAATGCCTGTCTTTGAGGAGTGGCTACAGAGGCGTCACGGCATCCTCTCTTTGTGCAGGACTCACCGGATGTGGGTGTTTCGGGAGGTATCTGTATCGAATTCAGCGAAAAGAAACACTCGAGTCTCACCATTGTGCGGATCGCCCGGAGAATACGATGGAACTTACGGTGGAAGTCAGTCCCGCTTAGTAGGAGCGCCGGCGCCGCCGTGTCCGTGGAGGCGATTAGTGTAAAAAATGCCAACCAGTAGCCTCCTTCAGTGAAGCACTACGATCGAAGAAGGTGGCTGAAACTATGAAGGATGATACTCCAGGTGTTGAAAGCCGCAGGGCGATTGCGGTAGAGCCGTCCGGTCATCTGGTCAAAGCAATCCTGAATCGACGGCGCGTAGTAATCTACGCGCGACTCATAATGATGTCAGCAAATGGATAGGGCCCTCTAGGGCCAATGTCTACTAAGGCTGCGAGATTGTTCGAAAGAGTTACCTCCTGTAAAATTTTCGCCTCAATAATGTTTCACTGAAGAGTTTAAGCCGTCAGAAAGCTTTGGTAGAGGTAAACGAAGGAACATAATCGGGACACCGACCTTCAGCTGGATAACGTTTGCACTGATGGTGCAAAGCCAAAACGCCAGTGAATCCAAAAATTACCATCATCATCAACTATCTTCCTCCACAACAGTACTTATGAAGAATTTGCGAGAGCATGCTTGAATTGATTGTTGCAGCTTGATCATTTGAGGCGTAAAAATTACTTGTTCATTTACCTAGGATTTTTTGGTGTGTATTTGACTGACGTCCTCGTATATCAGACAAATGTTATTCCATAGTGGGAACTACCCTATGAAGAGTCTCCAACTTTTGAATGAATTTCGGTGAAATCTTGAACGCGTGTATCCCTGTCCAATCGAACTCGCATATTGATGGCCAAACCGAGTGGTCACTGACGCCGATTGCCTCTATGAAGACACGGCGGTTCACCCAAGCAGGATAGACCTCCACCGCATGCTACGAAGGGTCCTCCGGGCGATTTGTAAAATGGTAATATCAGAGTACTTCCAACCGAATCCGGAACAGAAACCGCGTGAAACACCCTCAACAGTCCTGAAATTGTGTATCCATAAAACAATTAAATTCTGGTAAACAAATGTAGCAGCCGATTAGTGGTATCCCTGAGACTGGCCTCCCTCAAAGGGTGGTTCCAGTGTTGGTCACCACTCACTGCAAGGAGGTAACGTACGGATGTCGACGTAAGGCTGCAAGGAATCTGAGATACATCATACGTTGTCGAACTGTGATCAGGAACGCAAACCTTTCGACCCAGTTTTATATGAAGCAGTGACTGCTAATAATAAAACACACCATTATTAGGCCGCAAGGTGCCATCATCCCGGAGGACACAGTGGAACACACAGAGGTGTGTGTTGTCCTCGTGGAGGCAATCGGCGTCAATCACCTCTCGCACCGGGCCTTGTGACTTTGGGCTATGGTCCAGAGCGAGGAGGAATGGCAGGCGGTCGCCTCCTTCTGCAAAGCCGTAATGCTAGTGAAGGAGGAGGCCGCACGCGTGAGGGAACGAACGTCCTCACGCCGAGCCGAGATTCTGACCCCGACGACCAGCCACGGTAGACGCGGGCTCGCGGACATCCAGCAATCGGTCGTCCACAGCCGTCCGGCCGTCCAGTAATTGACCGGACCGAGCCCAGTCGTCAACAGCGCGTAGTGATCCACGCGCTCCTCAAAGAGATGTCGCAAAGGGCAACTAAAGGACACAGGTGTGGTTTTAGTCAGTAAAAGTTTGACACGCCTTCCCGCTCCAACCAGAGTGGGAGAAGTCATTGGATGACTTCCACCCTTAAAAAAAGAAAAATAAAGGTGCCATCATTATCATTATCATTTCAGCGAAAAGACGTCCACTGTTGGACATAGGCCTCCCCAAGTGTCACCATAATTACCGGTCCTGTGCGTCATGCATCCATCGGATTCCCGCGACCCTCATCAGGTCATCGGTCCACCTGGGGGCCTTCCAACGCAAGGTGCCATGCTACCCCTTCCGAAAATTTGGCCGTGTTATTTTAAAGTCAATAATTAAATACATATAAGTATTTACTTTTATCGCCTTTGGTTGGTATCCCTTGAATAATCACGGTCAATTAGTTTGTTACAACCACGGGGAAAAAAAGCATTAGGATTAAAAATGTCTCCGTCTAACTCCAGTTTAATCATAACGGTTTTCGTCCAATTTTAAACAATAAAACTGTCTGCAAACTTGGGCGATGGTAATTCTTCCGCCACTCAGAAAATTACGTAAAATACACAATGCCATCTATCAAATATGACGTTCAACTATCATTGTCATCATTATTTCTACTTTCAGTCTTTAGATGGCGTTTTTACATTTTAGTACGTGATTTTACTCGCCGCTTTGATTTTATTATGTGTTTTGATTAGTTTTTACAAAATATTTAGAAGATATCGAATAGAAATGTCAATTTTATTTTGGAAAAATGGTAAAAGTTATTTTATTACAAAAAAGAAGATAAAATAATGACAAAATTTTTAACTGTAGCTGGGGATCGAACGTGGAAAATGTCGTTCAATGTCGACATTTTGGATTATTGCTCACCCCCCATAGCAAATAGCGTGATAATATGTAGCCTAACAGTTGACCCGGCCTATAAGGATTATGTATGCAAAATTTGAACAGGATTAGTTCAGTAGTTTTTTCGCCAACTAATACCAACGCTCCACCATTTTACTGTTTTATTATATGTATAGATTAACGCAACCTCGACTTTAACCCAATTAATAATTCTGCTGACGCAAAATCATTTGTGTGTATAGAATAAAGTGCAAGAAACAGTTTTATAATAAGAAATAACATAATTGTGACTTTTAGTGTTTAAGTAAACTATAACTGTAGGTTTATAATATTATAAATAATTTTATTAAATTTTTCCCTATTTAGAGACTTTGAATGTTAAATATTGTTATGAATTTTATTGTCCTAAATACCATAGTGTAAGAGCTTCTACCGCCTGTGATACAGGTTTATCCTAGTACAGGCACTTAACATAGCGATACCTTTGTAATTATTCCTAAGATTTTATGTAACTATTTTACCAAATTTTAAGTCTGAATAAATATATTATTATTATTATTATTATTACTACAGGTGTTTTTTAGTCAATAAAAGTCTGACACTCTCTTTCGCTCCATCCAGAGCGAAAATGAATAAAAAGTTATCTTGTTTCCAATATTATATAAAATACTTCTTTGCACTCAGGAATAAAGCAGCTTTCTATCGGTGAAAAATTTTTAGCAATCAGACCAGTACTTTCAGAGATTACCCGCTACAAACAAAAAAAAAAACTTTACCTCTTTATAATATTAGTGTAGATTTACAGAATTTCTAAGATACCTATAAAAATTTAATCAATCAAAATTAGTAATTTATTTATCAAAGGTTAAAAATTAATTAAAAGATTTGCACGAACTTGTATTGACATGCAAGTGGACAACCAGGTAACATAACAAGCTTATAACTTCGTGATTTTTAATGATATAGTTATGAAATTTTGTACATAGATTCTTTTCGTAAAAATATTAGGCACGTGTTTCGGGTTTCGCATAAACTAAAACTAATATTGCACATAAATATATTTTTATGCATCTAGTGAAGTGAGTTTTTTTCTGAAATGCCTAGTAATCAACTAAACATGTTGTACGGCTACTCGTTGCGGTACCCTGGCACAAAACACTATAACCATACCTTCCACTTTCCAAGAAGTCATAGAAAAAAAAAACAGGAGCGAATCGTCCATTCGCTCACCACAACGACCAATAACTTTATCTATATGTGAAACCTTAAAAGTTTCTAGTCACGCGTTCTTCGCGTTTACAAGCTATTTCCACCTCTACTGCTCAGCGGGGACCGATGAACGGCATATTAAATATGTACCTAAACGGTACTTTTTAGTGCAATTTAGTGGCACTATTGCTATTAACTCTTTGGGAGGTAGTGTCCTGCTGGTTTTCTATCTAGCAAAGTAAATGAGGGTATGGAAACGTATTTTGTGTAGTAAGTAGAAAAATAAACGATTCAAAAGATACAATGGGAAAATAACAGTTTTTCTGATATCTGTGATATAAATAATAATATGGGCGGAAAACACAAACATATTACATTAAAAAAAACTCGAACGACTTGTGAAAATATCCCTTTCTGGGAAAAAGAAAGTGAAAAAAGCAAAAAAAAAACAAAAAAAGCAAAGCAAAGACTGGTTCGAGGTGGCCCAAGAAAAGAATACCTGGAAGAAGTTGGGGGAGGCCTTTGCCCAGCAGTGGGACAGTATAGGAAAGCAAAAAAAAGTCAATGGTTGTTTTAATTATTAATTTCTGAAAAAGAAAACCGTGGCCTTAGAACGCAAAGGGCAACTGAAGGACACAAGTGTGGTTTTAGTCAGTAAAAGTTTTACACGCCCTCCCGTTTTAACCTACAGCGGAAAAGAAATTGTATAACTTCCCATCTCAAAAAAGTAGGTATTGAGATTTATATAAAGTCGTGTCTGCCACCGATTACCCACTAATAACTGCTAAATCGTATGTGAAAATATACGCGATTATATGATTACGTTTGTGCATTTTGCTTAAGATAAACCGCTAAGTACTATAATTCCTACTGTGATTGTTCTGTGAATGGTTGAGTTGTCGTTTTGGTTGGCAGAGGGCCAATCAAAACCACAACTAAAAAAAAAAAAAACAAAACCGAAACGCAAAAAAAAAAACAAAATGCTCAATATCCAGTCACCAATATTGATTTATTAAACAAAAGTTTTTTGGGGGAGGCCTATGTCCAGCAGTGGACGTCTTTTGGCTGAAATGATGATGATGATGATGAAACAAAAGTTAAAACTCAATTTGAACAAGATAATTGACACAAGAGGAATGTTGACATTCGTAATAAGGACCACAACTAAAATAAAAAAAACAAAACCGAAACGCAAAAAAAAAACAAAATGCTCAATATCGAGTCACCAATATTGATTTATTAAACAAAAGTTAAAACTCAATTTGAACAAGATGATTGGCACACAATGTTGACATTCGTAATAAATTATGTTATAATTTTCACAGTATTAAACAATTTAATCTCTCATGTGTACCAATAATATCGGCTCAAAAATTCGACAATACATCAATTCAGCTAACAATACCAAAAGCCGCAGAGAATGGCAATCCAAAGCCGCAATAGAGCCGTAAATAACAATTGTACGAGATACATCGCTCGCGCCGGCTGTAAACCAAACCTATGATTAACAGATCGACGGTTAATAGCGCGCTCAGGGCTGTACCGTCGGTTAAGTGACAATTTAGAGTATTAAACACACTGATATTAAAAACTGGGCAAGTGCGAGTCGGACTTGTGCCCTGAGGGTTCCGTACAAACTTACCTATGTAAAGAGTTCAATTCCTTATTGGAGTCTCGAAGTTTTTATCCAAATCGAAAAAATAAAATTGTGACGTAACAACAAATGATTTATTCCTATACTTGTGTTATAAGACCTTGCTTTATGCAAAATTTCATGATTCTGGGTCAACGGGAAGTATGTACAAATCGATCAACCATCTGGTGAGATAGCGATCAAGCGCGAACCTATCAACAATAAAAAATAAATAAAACTACCGCTGATGAGACTATATAAGGAAGGAAAAAATACAATGCATGTTTTTTGGCGGAAGTCAGTAATCAAACAAGAATTCCGTACAGTGTAGACTTTATTTCATTTATCAAATCGTATCATGCTCTTCCATAAAAAAAAATCCCAAAAGTTTATTATTCATTTTTTTGTTGACAACCCTGAATCATAATCAAATTGCGTGGTGTATTGGTATCGCTTTACGGCTGTAAAGGCGTTTAATCACGCGCTCGGCACGGCAGTGTAATGAAAAGTTCATTTGTTTGCAACGCAGTGCATATTAAACACTGGTGTCGAAAATACGTGGCCTGCCGTAATTAGGATGTATCGGTGATTTGGAAATCCAATTTGTGAATTGGGTCATTGATTTTGATTTACGTGGACTATTATGCTTTGTTTGAATTCTGTTTTTTAAAAAAGGAAAAAAGTAATTTTGAAATAACAATCGTGACGTTACTCATTGATCTTGATGAAGGAATAATTTCAAAAAAGTTTCTAAAACTATTAATTAACGGTGTTGCAAATATTAAAAATGTGACTTGAGTAATATACATACATATTACTTGATATCGATATATTTGTAAGAGCATGCAATTACCGTTGTTGTCAACATAGTATTTGTTTGGTTTAATGAGCTAACCTCAGGAAAAACTGGTTCAAATTGAAAAACTCTATAAGTGTTGGCTAGTTGGTGTTGTATCAAGGAAGGCTTTATAACAGCACACTGTGACTAATAGGAGCGAGGCAGTAACCAAAGACGCGAGTGAAACCACGAGGAACAGCTAGTTTTATATAAGTTCCATTAGCAAACTTCTACTTCAAAACAATACAGTTTACAAAAATCCAATTTCGAAGTTCATTACGATATTAAACAATCAGATCAAAAGGAATCTCCTTTTCTAAAGACGAAAAAAAATCTTTGAGATCTGCCATTAATTACTGCCGACGCCAAAGGGTTAAGCCCTTAACCCTTTCTTCGCTTTCGGGGTAAAAAATACCCCAAAGCAATTTTTATGCACTCGTAAACTCTTTAAAGTTATTGTTTCTTTTTGAGGAGAGGACTTTGAAATATTGAAAATTATTAGCGTTTGATGTTTGGCGGGCGTCTGTTTTTTATTAAAAAAACCGACCAATTACGAGTCGGCACGAAGGGTTCCGTACCATTATCTATACAACTTAGAAACTATGCTATAACCTTTTTAAGGTTTTGGTATTTGTCTGTTTTGGTGTTTGTAACTGTCTAATTATTGCGGTTTATAAGATAAAGCCTGGTGACATTCGATGATTCGATTTGGGTTCGATTCCCACCCAGGACAAATGTTTGTTGTGAGGAGCACGATCATTTGTTCTGTGTCTGTAATTTATCTTTAATATGTATGTATTTAGAAATATATAAGTATGTTTATCAGTTGTCTAGTACTCATAACACAAGCTCTGCTTAGCTTGGGACTAGACGGCGTTGTGTGATAGTTGTGGAATTATAATATTATTATTATTTCTGAATAACGGACAGTGGAGTCTTAGTAATAAGGTCTCGTTTTTACCTTTTGGTTACGGAACCCTAAAAAGGAGAAATTATTGATGTCATTTGAAGGGTTGGGGTTAAAATTGAAAGTGTTGATATTAAAAGGTTCTGGTGTTGATTTTGTCACTGATGTATTTGATGGAAATTTTGCTTTAAAGAAAATTAAGTATGGAAAATATTTGATAAAAAATATTCATATATTTTTAATTCATATAATCTAATGCTTGACTGCGATCCCACCTGATGGTAAGCAGTGATGCAATCGTTGATGGTGAAGCGCACTAATTTATTAAGAGCCTTAAACTTTTGAGTGCGTAATTAGAGACACAATAGTAAGATAATGGCGCGTGAACGCCGGCGTTAATGCGGGGATCAACAGCTTAAAGACACCTAAATTATAATCGGACGGGGAGACCGCTTCAAGCATATTGCTTGAAGCGGTCTCCCCGTCCGATTCCAGTCTTTCGATGTATGCGGTATAAAGGAATATTATATTTTCGCTGTCAGGTTTTCCAAGCCAGAATACATTAACTTTCGATTAAGTTAGAAGGTTTTGTGCAAAAGAGAAGATTACATTCTTTTTGTGCAACACTTTTAAAAAAATTTTTGTGCAACACTTTTTAAAAATGCATGCTAGTTAAAGTTTCATTAAGTTGTACATGTTCGGGTTAAGACTTCCTTGCGTTGTAGGGAAACGTGATTGGACTTTAGTTTTCTTGTATAGCGACACTTGGACGTTAATTTGTTCAAAGTTTTTTCGAGATATTTTCTGTTCGTTTTGAAGTATATTTTTTTTTTAAACGTATTTAGTAGTATCTTTATTCATATCATTGTATGATAAATGATTAATAATTATTATATTTAACTTAAAACTAGATTAATTGAAAATTCAAATAATAAATAAGATTAATAGCTAGATACTTTTTAGTACTCATAACACAACAACAATATTCCATAACTATCACACAACGCCGTCTAGCCCCAAGCTAAGCAGAGCTTGTGTTATGAGTACTAGACAACTAATAAACATACTTATATATTTCTAAATACATACATATTATAGATAAATTACACCCAGACACAGAACAAATGATCGTGCTCATCGCACAAACATTTGTCCTGGGTAGGAATTAAACCCACGACCTCCACATAACAGTCATGGCCACTAACCACTAGACCAACAAAAAAAAAAACCAACAATAATAAAATCAATACAATGTCATATTATCAACTTTTACAATACTAGCTTCTGCCAGCGGCTTCGCCCGCGTGAAAGTATGTTTCTCTGTACTAACTTTAGACCCCCGTTTCATCCCCTAAGGGGCTGAATTTCGGAAATTCCTCTCTTAGTGCTCGTCTACGTCATAAAAGCAAAACTTGTGCAAAATTTCACGCTCCTGCCCCCCTAGCCAAGTTACAACCGTTTCGTTCGGCGCGAACGCCTCGAGTAGGCCACGCCTCCGAATCCTTTGTTCTGACCACGTGACTGAGCTTTGAGATGACGTCAGAACAAAGGAATCGGAGGCGTGGCCTACACGAGGCGTTCGCGCCGAACGATACGATTGTAACTTGGCTAGGGGGCTGGTCCCAGTAGTTTTGGCTGTGCGTTGATATGTCAGTCAGTCAGTTTCTCCTTTTATATCATCATCATCATCATCATCATCATCATTTCAGCCGAAAGACGTCCACTGCTGGACATAGGCCTCCCCCAAGTGTCACCACAATGAACGGTCCTATGCGTCTCGCATCCATCGGACTCCCGCAACCGTTACCAAGTCATCGGTCCACCTTGTAGGAGGCCTTCCAACGCTACGTCTTCCGGTACGTGGCCGCCATTCCAGAACCTTTCGGCCCCAACCCTTTTATATATATACATAATAATTAAGAAATCTTAAAAAGGCTAGCCTACTCTAGGAGTTACTCTCGTATCGTGGCTTTTTTTTTTCCGGTGGGAAAATCATCTTATGACATCCCCCGCTCTTGCCCGCTCGATCGTGGCTGGATTTACAAATATGTAATCTTTCATAAACAAGGCTAGTCTGATTATAGAAATATTTGTTCCGTACGGGAACCGAACACACGACACGCAGCGCAAAAGCCAACCATATCGTCCACAGCATCAATGTGTATCGAAAAGAATACTTGAAATTAAAGTGTACTTGAAAAGATACTCTTTCAGCAAAATATCGAAATGTATCCGAAAAAAGTATCTGTCATGGCGAATATCAATATACAAAAGTACAATCGCAACAAAAAAATCCCAGTATTTTCATTTATATATTTGAAAATCGTTCCATGGCAGACGGGTCGGTCATTGGACACGGACCGAATCGCCGCATTCCATTTTCAAAAGGAAATGCCGTTGACAGAAAACACTCCTTTGTTCTGGTTCTGTCCGTTCAATTTTCAAATAGAATTGTGCACGTGAGAAGTTTTAATTCTGTACTCGAGTGTACATGTGGAATAATTGATGTTAATTTATTTAGGAGTTTGAATTGGAAACAGCACTTAGGGGGGAATATTCATGTTCTTTTTCAGTCGGAGGATAATAGGAAGTGAAGGAAAAAGGCTTGCTTTGTTTTTCGAATTTGCAGATAGTAAAAACAAAAAAAAAATCATTTAGTTCCGATTTTTTTAAATGTTTTGATTTAATTTTTGCTATTGAAAAATAACAGCAACATAAACATATCCTTAAAATTAACAAATTCTTAAAAGTAATGTTACTCACCGCATTATCTGCAGATGTACATTAGGCGAGTGTGTTATGGAGCCGAGGGCTGCAGTGACAAATTTGCACGTGTATCAAACGACTTTTTTCAATACACCTATGAAGAAATGAATAAACGGGGGTTGACCGGCGACTCGTGGAGGTCGATGCGCGCCCAGCCTGATACGATAAATGTAATAAAATCGTGGCGGGGGAGAGCATGTGCACTTTTCTGCACCAGTGCGGTAAACAGTCTATTGCGTGCCTAAATTGGTTTTCGAATAAGTGTATTGAAAAACATCCTATTGTAACCCTGCTGGCCCCCTACGGTATTGCTGATATCTCTTTGAGGCGTGCACGTTACAACCTTTGAATAAGCATCAGTCCATCTATATGACTACTAGCTTATGTCAGCGGCTTCGTCCACGCAAAAGTAGAAAATTTTCGTATCATACTTCATCATCAGGGATCATACTTCCGATATAATAAACATGTATCTTATGTCCTAATGTGTGCCTTTTACTGAAATCCATTCAGCCGTTTGTGCGTAAAATAGTAACAAACATACATATAAACTTTCGCCTTTATAATATTTTAGTGTGATAGGTATCGTAACAAAATACCAAACATATATTTTTTTTTTTAATTGATATAAACTAGTGCTTGACTGCGATCCCACTTGATGGTAAGCAGTGATGCAATCGTTGATGGTGAGGCGCACTAGTCTATTAAGAGCCTATTCACTCTAGCCTTGAAGACACCCAAATTATAATAATATTAAAAGCGATTACAAACTGTATCTTTCTTAACCGGATACAAACTGTATCTTTCTTAACCGGATTATTTTCATAACTTTTTTCATTTTAAAAAAGATATGCAATATCCTGTACATTTACCTCTACGACGTGCTACGCTGGTGCTACGGTTCTGCTACGATTTTGCTACGAACTTGTGCTACGTGTCAGAAATGCAGATTGTAGTTAATTTTGGCGAGTCTTTGTAACGATACAGATTTATTTAAGATTTTCTGATGAAATGTATTTGGTTTTAAATAATACAGTTTGGTTCGATCTAATCTGGCCACATCGGAGTTTTCCATAACATTGAATAAAATAAAATATTAAATGAACTAACTAATTTGATGGCACGGTTGCCACAGTATTTAAGCAATTGACTGCTTAGCTGTATATCGTGAGTTTGATTTCCGCAGAGAAAAAATATTTGAATGGCCTATATACAGGTGTTAAGGGACTGGGTGTCTTGTGTATGTGAGTTTATAAGTTTTTGAACGCCATTATTATTATAATGCAAATGAATCGTACAAGATGAAACATAGCCGCCTTGTGTTACTGACTCTAAGCTAAAACCTAGATTTTTTATACTACTGAGCGATGGTGGGCAACGGCTTCGACTTTCGAGTTCTAGGTTGTGGGTAGCTATAACTTAAAATCTTGTAGTGACATCTATGACGACAATTACCAGCAACCTTCTGCGACTGAACAAAGGCAACCTGCGTCTGGTGGCAGGATCCATCACCGGACACTGCTCCCTGAACAAACAGTTCTTCACAATGAATATCACAGATAGCCCTCTGTGAAGAGGATGCATGGAGTCAGAAGAAACTGTTGCGCATGTGCTCCTCGAGTGCACAGCCGTCAGTGAGATAAGAACACGAACCTTGGGAGCACCGAATTCACTGATGGACGCTCTGAGCAAACTGAAGAGACTCATCTGTTTCTGGAATGAGGTGGGCTGGTTGGAGTAAAGGCCGCCATGGCCCACGTACAACGGTCCGGCAAGGACTAAGTGCGGAAACCAGACCACAAAGATAAGACGCCATTTAAGAAATAAAATTTAAATCTTTACATCGCGGTATTAGAACATAATATATACAACAACCCAAAATCGATATTTTCGGGCACTTGCCCAAACAAGACACAAGACGTGTCTGATCAAAAGATCCTTCCTTTTCCTTCCTTCCTCGAAATCATCTAATGACATCCCCTGCTCTTGGGCGGAGCGCAAGATAGTATCAGACTTTTACTGACTAAAAACCCACTCCTGTTCCTTCTTTGCCATTTTTCCAGGGCCCCGGGGATCTCTTTCGCATCACCCATGGCCCCAGTAGGCTTCGACCCTGCTGGGCCCCTACGGTTGCTGACGTCTCCTTGAGGCGCGCATGGAACAGTAACTGCATACCTCTAAAAACTAAATCCTCACAGTAGTAAACATCCAATGTTTATGCATTATATTTATTTCCATCGAACCAAATCACGTGTATGACGTATCGCTTTAACAAAATTGATACACCGCGTCGCCCTTTCCTTTATTCCCCATTTTTATATTACCTACTAAAGGGACACCGAAATCAAAGGGCTATTTTGACATGTTGACAAATATGGGCCTGGAATAATATTTTAATGTCGACTGTACAAATGATTTTCGATTTTATTTCAAACAAAATAGAGTCGAAATTCAATTGGGAGGTTTATCTGTTAAAGGTTTTGATATTATCAAGGGATTTGAAGCGATTTGCTATCAAATCGAAAATAGCCGTTATTTGTGCGTATTATAAAAAAGAGGTTTTGTATAAGAAGCTTATTTGGGTTCTGATGGACTTTGTGTACTTACTGACCTTTGTAAGGGATGGGTAAATTGTTTGTTTGTGTGTGTTTTTGTATTTTTATCTTCTGGTTGTTCAAGTAATAAACGTAGATGTTTAGAGTGTTGCTACGTCGTAGCACGCCTACGCCTGCTACGTCGTAGCTCGCCTGCGCTTTCTGCTCTGATCTCGTAGAAATTAGGACGCTGCTATTGAAAACAAACATTGACAGACATAGTCTGCTCGTGCATAAGTGATAACAGCCGCACGGGTCGATCTCCAAAGTTAAATAACGCTTGCTGAAGTCGGTATGTGGATGGGTGACCATATGAACATAATATCGAGATTCTACAGTGCTTTGGAAAGCTCCGTAAACCGGTTGATTTGATGGTTTTATTTTTCTGAAATTAATTTCCAGCTTTTGGATAATATAACAAAAAACAGCTGTGGTAGACAAACATTAGAATTGGCAAGCCTAGAAATGATTTAGTTTTACAAAGAACACCATAGAATATAATATATAGGGCTGCGAGATTTTTAGGGCAACTGAAAGAACATGATTAGGTTTTAGTCCGTAAAACTCTGACAGTCCCTCTTGCTCCACACAGAGCGAGAAAAGATATTTTATAAAACTCTCAAAAAAAAAAAACTGGGTAAGTGCGAGTCGGGCTAGCGTACTGAGGGTTCCGTACAAACTTACCTATGAAAATAGTTCAATTCCCGAATTGAGTTGATTTTTCCGAATCGCAAAAAAAGTTTTTTTTGTGAGGTAACTATAAATTTATTTTTTCCTATACTTGTGCTATGAGACCTTGCTTCAAAGCAAATTTCAGGATTCTACGTCAGCAGAAAATACCCATGAATTTTGATTCCCTTGAGAGTGGCGAAATACACGTTTTTTTTTCGTTATCTCAGAAGTTTATTTTTTACAGCTTCGTGGGACCACAGACCTGAGTTTAATATAGTTTTAATTTCAACTCGATACCTCCATGCGTTCCCGAGATAAAGGGTCTTGACAGACAGACAGACAGACAGACAGATGGACAACAAAGTGATCCTATAAGAGTTCTGTTTTTTCCTTTTGAGGTAGAACCCTAGCTACAAACTTTATACATATCTTAAAAATACCACAGGTTTGCCTGGGTAAGGATTAAAACAGAAATCAATTAATCATGTCCGCCATACAGCTCCTTCCTCGCTGCTTGCTAAGAACTGGTAACAAAAGAGGCACACTATGGATGGTTAAATCTTTAATCTTGTCACTTCAGACTTCACGTCTTTAAAGATTAGTCACAAAAAAAAAACAATTGAAACAAGTCCAGTCAATTTCGCAATTGCAAGAGGTTAAATAAAATATAGGCTAATGAAGAGAAAGACTATGACCAGTGCATGTTGCCAGTGATGACATATGGTTCCGAAACGTGGTCTCTCACAATGGAGGCCCATTGTGAGAGACCACGTTTCGGAACCATCATCAGAAGGCTTAAAGTCACCCAAAGGGCAATGGAAAGGGTTATGCTCAGAGTTTCCTTGCGTGATCGAATCAGAAATGAAGATATCTGCAGGAGAACCAAGGTTGCCGACATAGCACGAAGAATCACCAAATTTAATGACTGTTGGGACCCAAAAGTTCTGGAGTGGCGACCACGTACCGGAAGGCGCAGTGTTAGAAGGCCTTCTACAAAATGGATCGGTGATCTGGTGAAGGATGCGGGAGTCCGATGGATGCGAGACGCACAGGACCGTTCATTATGGCGACATTTAGTGGAAGCCTATGTCCAGCAGTGGACGTCTATCAGCTATGATGATAATGAAGAGATAAATGGATTATATGAGTGATATGAAATAAAAAGGAATTAGCGTGATGGTTGACACAAATAATGACTGCTTTTGATAAATTTCTTGAGATCAGACTGAAGTAAAAAAAAAAAAACGGTATATTTATATGTTTGTTGCTTCTTCAGCTCGAACGGTTGGGCAGGTTTCGATGAAACTTAGTACGGGTAGACCATATCTTGGAATAGCACGTAGGATACTTTTTATACAATAAAGAAGAAAGATGTAAAAAGAGAAAAATATTTTATTTGGTACACATAGAAACTTAACATTAAAAAAGAACACTGGTGTCCTGGTATGCCAATATTGTGTTTCTTTGGGAGAATGTTCAACTATCATTCAGGTGAAGTCGTTGGCTCGTTCGCAAAAACGAAGGTTATAAATTCTCCGATACTATTTCATCATCATCATCATCATTGTTTCAGCCGAAAGACGTCCACTGTTGGACATAGGCTTCCCCCAAGCGTCTCCACAACGACCGATCCTGTGCGTCTTGCATCCACCGCATTCTCGCGACTCTCACCAGGTCGTCGGTCTACCTTGTGTCACTACAAATTAAAAATTTCAAATCGTTCTTGTTTCATATAGATAGGCCCACATGGGCACTTATAAAACGTCAGAAGTTAGTGCACGGTTCCAATTGGTCACTTCCTATGGAGAAGAACCGGCAAGAAACTCCACTCTTTTGTTAAAAAAACCTAATATGAGTCACTAAATTGTATAGCAGGTTGAACCATGTACTCGTATATCTACCTACCTTATTCCTCTAGTATATTGATATAGATTTGATGCTACCCAGGTATTGAAGCTGAAATCAATTTATCACGCCCGCAGTACAGCACCTTTCCGCTATGCCCTCGACACTAATGTTTTAAACATTTTCTCTTAGCTAGCGAGCTAGTAGGGTTCCGAGGGAGTATAAGAAATCGATTTATGTAATGTGGGATGCGGTTTATAGTGTTATCGAGGTGGTGAGTGTTGAAACTGCACACTCAGCTATAAGCACCTACTTGCAAAGTATTTTACGATCTTTGAAGAAACGAGGAATCAAAGGATTTTAAGGAGTAAGCAGACATAAAATATCAATTATTTTTACAGTTTAAACTGGATATATAGAATAGTCATAATTCAATACGTAACCAATAAGTCATATCACTGGGGGCTATGTTAATAGGGCAGCCTGTTACCATAAACTGAATATAAAAAAAAATACCACCATTTATGTAAAATATGACTGAAAATCATTAAACAACTTTTCTTGCTATGGGGAGTGTCTGATTTTTACAAATTAAAACCTATCCCTGTTCATCTAGTTGCCTTGTGAGTTCTATTGCAGTGGTGACTCTTTCGAACCATCTCACAAACAAATGATCTTATATTTTTTACAAAAATATTTACAACGGAACCCGATGTCAAACGTGACATTTCTAAAAAGGTATAATATTATAATAATATCGAGAATATCAGTTCTTCCCCTCTTCCTTATAAACTACAGGCGGTTGTTTTTTGACGGATGACTGGGTACGTGTGTAGGTAGTGTTTCGAATATTTTTTTACTATATATCTTCTTTCTTTTTCCCATAATAGGTTGCCACATCACTCAATGTATTTACCCTCCGGTGTAATATTGTTGTTTTGCTGTTTGAATAAAAGGGTAGCATTGCTGAATTTAGATTAAAATGTAGTCAATTATTTCGTTGGTATAGTGAAGGTTGGGTGTAGGGCCTACTGAGCCCGTACGGTTTTGCTGACATCTCCTTGAGGGAACACTACGCGCCGTCGACGACTTGGGCTCGGTCCCGACGGTTACCGGACGGTCGGACGGCAGGCTGCCCATTGCTTGCCGTCCGCAAGCCCGCGCCTACCGTGGCTGGAAATAGGGATCGGGATCCCGGCGGCTGGGGCGTGAGGGCCATTCTCTTTGCTAGCTTTACTGTTTCGCAGAAGGGGGCGACCGCCTGCCACTCCTCCTCGCTCCGGACCATGGCCTACATGGCCTTGGTACACAAAGGCCCGAAAAGATCAGTAGGTATCGTTAAAGAATTTTAAAATTTCTATACCTATTGGTATAGCACTACTAATACCTTGTAATTTCCACCATCTAATGAGGCGAATCAGTAGGACGGAATCTATTAGCGTAAGTCATTACCGTGTTTGCATAATATATAGATGATTGCATTATTATCTATGTATAATGTACGCCTGATTAGCTTGTCAGTGTAATTTGGTATCGATACGTTGTTATATAAGTAGTTTGGAGTTAATTAGAGTAACTGAATTACTGAGTGGGAGGGATTGATGACTGATAGAATATAATATTTAAAAATAATTTGTTTAAAACAAAATATAACTACAGTAACATCATTTCAGCCGACAGACGTCCACTGTTGGACTATACCTCCTCCAAGTGTCACCATAACGACTGGTACTGAACTGGTGATGATGAAATAAACTTCACAAAATAATGTGCCTGGCTGGGTTTGAATCCGCGACCTACAACTTGTAAGCCGTTCAGTTGCCACTGAACCATTGCTCTCTTACAGTTATTTGATGATCACCAATCCTTAAAACAAAAAGGTACATAAGTTTAGGGCTTACTCTCCAAAACACGTCACCAAATGAACTTCCATTCCTTTTCCGAGTCTACAATTAGTCGACAGACAGTCATGTTCGACTAATGAAATTTAAAATCAAGGCGATACGAAACAATTGCGCGTTGCAAACGATTTTATCCCGATCGCATGGAGCAAGTGAAGTCACAGAAAAAACAGCACTGAATACAGATGAATCTGTTGATACATACGGTAGATTATTGTGTGGAGCGTTATATTTTCTATAGCGTCATCTATGACGCTCCATAGAAACTATAATTCAAAATCCTGTGTCGTATTGAGTTGTCCGCGCGATCAGAACATATACAACAGCCTGAAATCAACTATCAGGAATTTGTCAGACCAGACATAATATCTGTCTGGTCGGAGGACCCCTTTTTCAACGGAGTTATGTGGGACTTTACGACCAGTTAAGCTTTACCTCTAAATTTCCAACTAAGGGAACTTTGGGAAGGGTAAGGACTCGAAAAATCATCCATATTACTGTTAATGGGAGAAGTTCCCAAAACACTGGCATCATTGTCACTTTTAACGGCAATGCTGATTCTTTGGCCGAAACAAAGACCAGCGCTCTGGCTCAGGCTCTCTCATTATGTGAAAAGTTAGTCTTTTCACATAATTAGAGAGCTTTATAACTTCTTGTTGATGCCACAAAAAACACGATGAACACTCGGATCCCACGGCTCTTGTGTTTGAACACTAAATGGCTCAAATATGTAACTCCCAAAAAAGTTGTTTTATATATTTGCGCCGTTTGAGATTTATTGCACTTAAGCAACTGCCCTAGAATAGCCTGCCGTACTGAGAAGATGAGATGGAGCAAGAGTGTTAATATATGTTGCGTCCCACAACACAGGCCTACCTAACTTCCTAAGCATTATGGTCATCCTGTTTAGCATCTTTCCATCGTCAACCGCCATTTGATGAATTAGGACGGCTATTTGAATCACACTAATATTATAAAAGCGAAAATGTGTATGTAGTTGTGCGTGTGTGTGTCTATCGTAATACTCCTAATAAACGATAAACGAACGGATGAACGGATTTGAATAAAATCTGGCATATGGGTAAATCATGTCCTGGTATTCTAGGACATACTATAGTTTTTTTTTATACCGGAAGTAGGTCCTCTTATTATTTTTTAAAATAAATTCTTTTAAATGAATGTTCGCCCAACTGCATACCCGTATATTCCAAAACCAATTCTCTGCCAAAAACAAACAGACTGACTGGCTGTACCCGCGTCGTTTACATACTGTTTACAGAAACACGAGCAAAATGTGCTCGATACTCTGCTCTATTGTGCCGTGCGTTCTATTCTATTAACTTGACAGTCAGGTAATTCTATTGACAATATTTTTTGTTTATTTTGATGTTGGGTTGTTTGTATTTGAATGGGATTCCGTCTGATGCTAGAATTATAGTCTCAAGATTTTTTTTTGAAGTTTTTTGAAAAGTTAAGTTATTTTTTAGTCTTAAAGCTTTGTTAGTTAGGCAAAATTATGTTAATTCGAAGACATGTGACATTCACCAATCCACACTGAGCCCGCGTGGTGGATTATGGCCCATTCCCTCTCCTAGAGAGGAGGCCTGAGTCCCTGCAGTGGGAACATTAAAAGGCTGATTATGCTATGTTATGCTATATGTCAACAGTGCGAGTATGCTGTAGTATTTTTTTTTACTTTGTACGAGTAGCGCACAAATTCGAACTCCAGGGTAATGTGGGTTGTGTACACTATAGTCATAGCGGTAAGTCCCCTCTTTGAGGAGTGGCGGTCGCACCGGACGTGGTAAGTTCGGGAGGGTCCTGCATCGGATGATGGTTATAGTCATTAAAAGTCTGACATGACTCCACCCTAGAGCGAGAAAAGTCATCGGATGATTTCCCACCTTAAAAAAAGGGTAGTGTGGAGAAATTCTAGATGGCAAAACCCATTAACACTTTGCCTGACCCGGGCATTGCTTGTTAGCACTACTGCTTACAAAGATGCGGTTGCTCAGGTACCTGCAATTCATAACCAACTATAGTTACTTCTTGTAATTTATTTCATCACCACTGCTCTCCAAACGGTGAAGATAAACATCGTGACTAAACCGGCATGTCTTTGAACCAAAAATTCAAAGACATTCATTAATCCACACTGGGCCCGCGTGGTGGATTACGGTCCATTTTCTCTCCTAGAAATGAGGCCCGAATTCCAGCAGTGGAAAAATTATAAGTCTGATGATCTATATAGGGTGACTGGTAATTAGTGTACGATACTTAAACACGTGATTTTGCTCATGATAATCAACAACTTTAACTATGGGAACAAACCTGAAATCGCGAAAAAAAATTAGCTGTTCAGTACATTTATGTTTGCCTAATGTACTGAACAGCTGATATTTTTTTCGCGATTTCAGCTTTGCTCCCATAATAAAAATTGTTGGTTATCATGAGCACAATCACGGGTTTAAGTATCGTACACTAATTGCCAGTCACCCTATATATATATAAAAATGAATAGCTGTTCCTTAGTCTCGCTAAAACTCGAGAACGGCTGGATGGCGAGCAATGGGTGGCTCGCCGTCCGACCGTCCGGTAACCGTCCGGACCGAGCCCAAGTCATTGACGGCGAGTACTGTTCCACGCGCGCCTCAAGGAGATATACACAGCAACTGTAGGGGGCCCAGCAGGGTCGAACCCTACTGGGGCCACGGGTAGTGTGAAAGTGAAACCCGTGGCCCTGGGACGAAGGCAAAGAAGGAACAGGAGTGGGTTTTTAGTCAGTAAAAGTCTGACACTATCTCCCACTCCGCCCAAGGGCGGGATTTGTCATTAGATGACTTTCTCACCTAAAAAAAAGGGGATCGATTTGGCTAATTTTGGTCTTGAAATATTCGTGATAGTCCAGGAAAAGTTTAAATGGATGTCATTTTAAAATGAATTATGCTGGTTCTGGTAAAGACAGTAGATGGCATTATCCTTTGACAGTTTAGCTAAAATGTATCACAACATTCATTGACTATTAGGCGGTACGAAGTTTGCTGGGTCAGTTAGTGCTAAATAAAAACACAATTACACATAAAACCCTTAACAACTGTAAAAATAAACAATTTATAACACCAATCACTATTGTCTGCCCCCAACTGCATACAGCTTGAATATACAAATCCGTATCAGGGATCATTAGCAGCAACATTAATACTCGCTCTAACGCCCCTCAGTTTCCGAGACGTGACATACAGACGGACGGACAAAAGGTGACTAATGAATGTTTAAGAAAGCACTGAGCCTTAAGATGGGGTGATTTTGTTTGTTGATTTTGTAACTTGTGATAGTCGTCTGGTTTTTAAAAGTTTACAAAATTAGATACACATTTTAAACGTTGTTTTTTGATCGTTAAAACCAAAAATATTTTGCACTTTTCACTTAAATACGCATTTTACAAGCTGCAGCTAGCGGTTTCGCCTGCATGATCATAGATAACTATCCCAAGAGAATAGAAGGGATAAAATGTATATTTTGTGGACATAGTCTACACTGTTAATAAGTATTTGACAATTAAAATAATGCCTTTGTCCAAGAGTGGGACAGAACAGACTGGCATAAAAAAACGGTACTACTATTGTAAGTGATTTTAAATATAATTTGTGAATAATTTTAGGCCCTATTTTTTTGGTGGAAAATCATCAAATACTAATTCCTCACGCTCAGGGTAGCGGTATCTTCTTGTCCAACATACAAGAGTGTCTCAAGACGAAAGTCTATGACCAGTGCGTGTTGCCAGTGATGACATATGGCTCCGAAACGTGGTCGCTTACAATGGGCCTCATCAGAAGGCTTAAAGCCACCGTAAGGGCAATGGAAAGGGCAATGCTCGGAGTTTCCTTGCGTGATCGAATCAGGAATAAGGATATTCGCAGGAAAACCAAGGTTGCCGACATAGCACGAAGAATCGCCGAACTTAAGTGCCATTGGGGCCGAAAGATTCTGGAGTGGTGACCGCGTACCGGAAGACGCAGTATTGGAAGGCCGCCTACAAGGTGAACCGATGACATGGTAAGGGTTGCGGGAATAGGGAGACGTACAGGACCGTTCATTGTGGCAACACTTGGGGGAGGCCTATGTCGAAAAGTCTTTCGGCTGAAATGATGATGACTGGATAGAGTCTATCATTATGAACCCCTCACTTTTTGAGTTTGTTTAAAAAATTTAATCTTGAAGTCGTGATGGTTAAGGCACTTGCCTCTCATGCGTGAGGTTACGGGTTCGAAACCGGGCAAATATCAATATGAATTGAAAAATATAAATTGAAGAATTCGCATTTTTAAATTCGTATGTACTTTTCTAAGCTTGTCGGATATTACTGACACCCCGTGACTCAAATAGTAAAATCGTTCATCTCGGTTGTCATCTGTAGATCTTTGAAAATTGTTACTGGTAGTCAGACACGAGAAAGTCTGATCATCAGTCTATTGAAGGAGTATCGTGTTGCCCAGTAATTGGGTTGTGGGAGGTCTGATAGACCGTCGCTCCGTCATCTGATGATTACTCAATAATTTGAACTTTCATATTATTTCTCTCGATAATTTCAAACCATTTGATATTTCAAACTTTCGATAATTTGTAAAAGTCTTTCGAGTTTCGAATTAACGAGACTTGACTGTATTACAATTGAGGCTATGAGAGCCAGAGTGGCTTAAATCACTTTTTCAATACAGACTTTATTTGAAAAAAGAAGTGTTGTTATTTCAAATAAAATTAGTGTTAAAAAAATGACAGTTGGGCCACTGTGACTCTATTGCATTTGAATGGCCTAACTGCATTTTTTCGATAATTTTATTTGAAAAAAAAAAGAGCAGTTTCTTCAAATGGGATCAGTATTGAAAAAAATACAGTTAGGCTACTCAGGCTCTCATGGCCTCAATTATTATAATTTTAGGCCCAAACAGGTGATACTTTACCACTAACAGCTTCCCCATTCCTATTTAAAACTTCTATCCCCAAGAGAAAACCTGTATCCATTTAAATTCCTAGACTCATAGAAATTCATAATTAATCAGCAAACCGTAAAGTTTATCACACAAAACAGTTCGACAGTTCAGCTCAAGCTGTGCGCTTCACAAATGGAACTAATCACTTAATGCAGGTAAATCCGGGCGAAGTTTGCTAGTCGTCTGTGAAATATTGAGAAGTTTGAAAGAGGTTGTGAAGGGACTACTATTTGTTGTGTTCGAGTTCCTATTGTTTGGTAAGGTTGAGGATCTAAATACGTTTGTATACGTAAGCGATGATGTGGTCGTCGATGGAGCACGCTTGCCAAAAAGTAACCTATTCATTCTTGACATAAAGAGCCTCAGGTAGTTACTAATAGGAAACACAGTTTTTGTCAATGGTTAAATGAAATATGTAAAAAATGGAGCTCGTTTATTTATAACTAACACTTTGCCCACGATTTTGTTCGCGAGAGATGTTTTCATAAAAACTTGAACACCCTTTAAACCATACTTATTAAAGTTATGAAAAATAAAAATAATTAAAACCATTTTTATTTAATTGGGTTTATATTTATGTTAAATTTCAAGCATACGGAATCTCAAAGAGAAAAAAAATGAAAAAATACAAACGAATTTCCCCCTTTTCAATCCCTTACAAGTTGAATTTTGAAAAAGCTCTTCTTATTGATCGCCTACATCATAAAAGGAAAAAAGAAAGGAGACAATTTTTTTTTGTTTGGGGAATAGGCCCACCACAAATTGTGGCGTATAGCAATGAAATGTACGTTAGTTTATTCCTTATAATCTCTAGATTACATTGGTAATATTGGCAAAACTTTATGTAACTGGTGCACCGTGAAATACGACAGTCAAAACATGACTCTCATAATAACCTAAAATCTCACAAGAGCGATTATCTAATGAGTGGATAGGTCTCCTTGGTATTTTAAGTTAAAATAGTGCACTGTTCAATAATATACAGTATAAAACAAAGTCACGTCTGTACTACGTGACAGACTTTGATGTGATTTACACGATTTGATAGACTTATTCATGAAAATGCGTAGATGTATTCATTTCGAAATAGCGCGGCTTTTGCCGGCCATTGACTGTAGATCTAAAATAATAAGGTGATGTGTTTTATGCTGGTTGTGTAAGGAGAAAAAAAAACCACATTATAGGTACATCACAAGTATTTATTACTGTTCATCATCATCATTTTCAAAGTCATCTCTTAAAAGCAGTATTTCAACTCTCACGTGATCTGTGGTGGGTGTGGTGGCTCAACCTCACCTTGATGCCGCGCCCAAGGTAAAAACCACACTATACACATCACATATGCACAGCAGCCAACAGTGCGTCTGCCCACTAAACAATTACAACAGTATCCAGCAAGAGCAGTATTCAACATTCCGTTGAAATCGTGCTGCACAATTGATACGACGGCTTTGTGGATTATGCGTGTATCTACAGATGCCATTTTCATAAAATCTTTCGAATAAAAATACGAAAAGAACAGAAGAAACATGCAACTATCTAGTAATCGGAAACAATAATAATGTTGTTTGTAGCGGTGGGCGTTTCAACGACGAACAGTTTTCAAAGACCGTTTTTTGTTCTGCAACGTAACAACCGTTTTCCATCCTGCGACCAAACAGTCTTCGTTGCACAAACCAGTCTTCGAATTACTGTATGCGAATTGTTATCTAACTGTTAAGAAAATAAGGTCGAAAATCCATTGCTTCAACTATCACACTCGTCGCGTCGTCGTTTTTAAAACCAGTTATTGCAATGAAAAATGAATTTTATGTTTATAGTCATAAAGTTCATTTTTCATTGTAATAACTGGTTTTGAAACGACGACGCGACGAGTACAGAATTTATTACCGTCCTCAAACTAGTTGCGACAACGAACGTTTTCTGCAACTACTTCACTCAACGATAGTTTCGTCTTCAAACCAGTTGCGACGACGACCGTTTTTTGCAACCGTTTTTGTCGTCGCCAAAACAGTTACGTCTCGTCCGTCTAAAATTCGACAACGACCCACCACTAGTAAGTCTGTCAGTGTCAAACTGATTGAAACTGGACCACAGAGCATCTGCAACGGGCTATTAATTACGTTTCGTTCCACTTTGATTTTTAAAGTACGTTACTTGATATTTGTGTTAACCGTTAATAACAGCATTAAAAAAAAGTTCGCTGTACCAATTAATTATTATCTCTTGAAATGCATTTAAATCCGATGTCACCGCTGCGCACTGTAGTAACGTATTTTTTTTCACGTTAAAATAAACTTGAAAACGCTCCTAAACAAGCATTTTTTGCCGTAACACTTTTTTACTATTATTTCATTATTCCGGTTAGATTTCTATATAATTTTTGGTCTGTTAATTATAATAAGATGATCGCTATTTCCATGTGTAATATGATTAATAAACGTAACCGTTTAATAGTGGGCCCAAAAAAAATTGTCTCCTTTCATATTTTTAATTCCAGTAGTTTCTGCTATGCGTTGATATGTCAGTCAGTCAGTTTCTCCTTTATGACTGACATATTATATGACTGACGTTAATAGGCGGGGAAATAGATTTACTATCGAAAACTAGTAGTACGTCAAAATATAGAATTTGTTCAATAAAATCTCAATATTCTTCCATGCAACTGTTTGACTTGAGTTCCACTATGAAATGTAAAGCACCTGAGCAAGCGCCAATATTATTGAAAGCTTCTATATTTTTATAGAAAGCGTATTTCGAGTGGGTATCGTTTGTGTAAAGAAACAGCAGGAATTCGAGTGATATTGTAAGAAATGCAGGACATTGTGTTCTGTACAGAGTAAGCAATAGGAACTATTTTCCCATGAGGATTTATTCACTAATATTTTTTGTGAGATAGTTATCAAATTAGCTATCGTTGTTCATCATCATCATATCAGCCAAAAGACGTCCACTGTTGGACATAGACCTCGCCCAAGTGTCGCCACAATGAACGGTCCTGTGCGTCTCGCATCCATCGGATTCCCATAACCTTTACCAGGTCATCGGTCCACCTTGTGGTCTTCCGACACTGCGTCTTCCGGTACGCGGTCGCTACTCCAGAACCTTTCGGGCCCAACAGTCATCTGTTCTGTTCATATTGCCACTTAAGTTTGGTTGGTTGATATCTTCATTTTATTCGCGTATTACTGCAGGATATCATCACCCACTGTTGGACATAGGCCTCTCCCAAGCGGTTGCCATAACCGGTCCTGCACTCCAGTGCGTCTCGCATCCATCGGATTTCCATGGGTTGTGCGAAAGTGTACCCCGGGCCCTGAAGCGATGGGAAATCATCTAATGACTTCTCTCGCTTTAGGGCGAAGCATGAGGGCAAAACCACACCTATGTTCGTTCTGTTACCCTTTGCGTTCTAGGACCACGGGTATCAATTTCGTACTTCTCCCCATGGTCCTAGGAGGCATCGACCCTACTGGGCCCCTACGGTTTGCTGACATCTATTTGTAGGGGGTAATCTCTGTAAGTATTAACTATTACCAAAATTATCATATTTTATTAGGTACTTAAATTATAAATGGCAATGCCACCAGTGTTTTGGGTGCACTTCTAATTGACAGCATTGCGTAGTATCTAATCTTTTGATGACTTATTTTAAAATATATTTAGTAAGGAGTCTATTTTTGGAACAGGATGAATGATTTCCATTGGATTATTTCCTTTAGTTGCCCTTTGCTGCAGTAACTATTTCAAACCATCCCGTAGCCCTGGCAGGCATCTGCCCTAGCAGGCCCAATCAATTATGCTGACTACATTAGAATCTAGAAGGTACCTAAATCTGAAACCACTATTCCTATAAACAAACCCAATACACCGTACGTGCGCGTCCACCATTAAAATACAATAAAGGGACGCCCCGAGTATGTATGACAATTCAATTTGTGCCCCAATAATATCGGCTTACAGTATAATGGACAAAGAAATCCGATGGTCGCGCGGCAACGCGAGATCTGTGTTCACAATAGGGGGACACCTTTAGTAATAACATATTGGTGATACAAATCTTTGCTTTTCTTGGCTTTTCTATGCTATAATTATATTAAACAGATTTTATAATTTTTGCTATACTTTTTATATGTATTTTTAGTTTATACCTATATGATTGTGTAAGGCAAGATTAATTTTTTTTTCTTTCAAAACAGCATTCAAATCCGTTGAGTAGTTTTTGATTTAGCGCAGTCTTCAACAGTCCGGACTAAGCGTTTCGCTTCGTCGTTTATACCGCGTACATCGAAGGACTGGAACAATTTGCCCGCTGCGGTCTTCCCGTCCAACTATAATTTAGGTGTCTTCAAGGCTAGAGTGAATAGGCTCTTAATAAACTAGTGCGCCTCACCATCAATGATTGCATCTCTGCTTACCATCAGGTGGGATCGCAGTCAAGCTCTGGTTTATCATCAATAAAAAAAAAAGTGGGAGACGTTGTTTTATCGTACATGTCATTTTACAAATCTCTTACGCTCATAATCTTACAAACATAAGATTCATGTTTACATGCCGCAAAATGCGATTATATTTAAAAGGATGTAAGCCTGGAGATCTGTCATACAGGTCTCTAACCTAGTTCAGACTCCAGCCCTTACAAAGGTTTTAGTATTCAGGCAAAATTTATAAAATAAACTTGTGTTACAATGTACCTTTATGAGAGAAATAAATGATATTTATTATTAGTACAAAGGTTTGTCACTAAGGTTGCTATTTATAACTGCAGTTCATCAATTAATCAGTTCATCAATATGGAGTCATTCAACATCTTGATATTGACACTGCATTTTTGCAGACTATGTTAGGCCTAATGTCCACGGATGCGAAACTCTCGTCGAAGTGGCAACGTCAAGTCATCGTGTCATTGGCAATTCGTCGAGAGAGTTCATTGTTTTGTATGCAAGCTGTGAGCAGGCGTACACCAAGCGTAAAATGAAAACGAATACGCGTCTATGAAGCTACGCGTCCGTAATCAGTAGGCTTTAGAATTTTTCATCTCAGTAAACTGAAAAATAAATATTCCGAAAATCCAAGACATGGAGGAAACTCGGTACGAAATGGACCCCTTTATGGACTGAACTTGAAAAGCGTAGCTTAACCTCAAAGTACCTTTTAACCTTTTTTTATTGTTTGATAGGTTCGCGATTGACCGCTATCTGACCTGATGAAAAGCGACGTTGCGGTCGACGATGGACCGCGTTTATCTAGAAGTAACCTACTCACACAAGAGCAGTGGTGGCCGAGTAAGAGCAGTGGTGGCCGAGTGGTAACGGCCCCGACTTACGAGTTGTAGGTCGCGGGTTCAAACCCAGCCAGGCGCATTACTTTGTGTAATTTATTTCATCACCACTGCTCTCAAAACGGTGAAGGAAAACATCGTGAGGAAACCGGCATGTCCTAGAACCAAAAATTCGAAGACATGTGACATCCACCAACCCGCACTGGGCCCGCGTGGTGGATTACGGCCCATTCCCTCTCCTAGAGAGGAGGCCTGAGTCCCAACAGTGGGAACATTATAAGGCCGTCTATGCTCTATAACCTACTCACTCTTAACTTAAAGATCCCCGGTTGTAGTAGTATTTCAGTATAGCTCTACGCACAATGAATGTGTTCCTAAAACGTTTCAGTAAATAAAACATTCTATGATGGAAATAAGGTGAAGTTCTACTCTCCCAATCTGAACACAATCCAGGGGTCGCGATAAATAACTACCGCTACAAGACGCACCAAAGCATAAAGCAGGGGCGGCAAATTGTGGCGACCGCTGGCAATCATAAAAAATATCTCTCTTACGAGTGACCATCACGCGATACCCATCGCGTTTTGCGTGATTCTTACAAATATATAAATGAAATTGTAATTGGGAAAATATGTTTGGAAAAGTATTTAGTTGATCAGTGAGCACCTGGTGAAAGGTACACGTTAATAAATCTGCTTGGCCTTTTCTCAACTATGTTAGGATCGGTTTCCAGTATTTGGAAGTATGCGGAACAGTGTAGTCGTACATACCTCCGTTAAAAATGGATGTTAATTAAACAGATTTTTTTAAATAACATAATTAACCTCTAAAAATCTACTTGAATGATACTATTATAGCCACTAGTTATCTTCTATGTAAGCCACTTTCCAGGTGCTTATAAAAAAATAACCACGAAAGTTAAAGCCGTAGCATTCTAACCTAATCTGCTCGTGTGATCTTATAATTTGGAGGTCACTTCGCTCGCTCTTGGATTATGCATGTTTAGTTGGCGTTGTAAAAATACGAATTAGTTTATTAGAGGCTATCTTATTTTCGCGTTGCTTAGTTATAAAATAAGAAGTTTCATCATGTGGCCAATAAATAAATTTGTGGCTTGACTTATAAAAGGGAGGATCTCCCGACCAGACAGATGTTGTGGCTGGTCTGGGCAACTGCCTGAAATTTGATTTCGGGTTACTTATTTATTTATTTATTATTAAGGTAAAACCAACAGCTTCTGTGTACAGCATTTTACAGGTAAGGGTAACAATTGGCCTAAGTCTTACACAGTCGCCAATTAGTTACCAGTACCAGGTCAACCAGCATTCACAACAAGAACAAAATCATACATTGCAATTGAATAAGAATAAAGCAACAAAACAATTAACATTAATCGAAATATCAAATAATTTAAATAATTCAAATAATCAATTATAGCAAACAAAAAAAAAACAATCAAAGCAATTGAATCAAAATAAATAATTCGGGTTGTTATAATGTTCCAATCACGCGGAGAACTCTAAAACCGATTTTGAATTTTAGTTACTATGTGGCGCCATAGATGTCGCTAAAACTATTTTTTTTTACTTCATTATGCAAAAATGCATTATTCAAAAACCAGGTCAGAAAAAAAATAGTATATGGGCTGATTAAACAAATATACTTATGCAGTGTTGAACAAATTTAGAAAAGGCTTTGAATTTGAAAGGATAATAATTGCATTGTTTAAAGTCACTATTGGTAGATAATTTAATAGGAGTACAGTAAATATACAGTACTCGCTTTTGCCCACGGCTTCGCAGTAATAAAGCAGGCTTTCTATCGGTGAAAAAGTTTTTGCAATCGGACCAGTACTTTCAGAGATTACCCCCTACAAACAAAAAACATAAAAAAAACTACCTCTTTATAATGTTAGTGTAGATTAAAATATCGACTTTTTTCACTACAAAGGGCGTAACTCCAAATCTCACACTTATCGCTTGAAAAATGTTGCGCCACACTAGGATATTCCTATATTCTGGGTGCGTTCACACACATGTAAAACTCACATACACAAAACACCCAGATACGGAACAACTATCGCAACTTTACTGTAGGTCATACAAATATTTGTTCTATGTGGGAATCAAACCCACGACACGCAGCATAGCAGCCAATCGCTCAACCACTGATCAAGTTTAGCGAATCATAGCTTTAGAGTTCTAGGTAAATGTGAAAAAGTAAAAACTTTTTTATCATAGCTACATTTTAAGTATATAGATCGAAAGAGTATGAAAATCTAAGTAAGATTGCATCGAAAAGTAATTTTCACTATGAGAAAATTGGAGTCTATGGAAAACCAGGTAGAAATAAATGCCCCAGTCGGTAACATCCTCACTTGCAACACTAAGATAAGCGAGCACTAAGATAGGCGAGCTCACAGGCACTAAGGTAAACGAGGTTAGCCGTAAGGTACACTTTTCCTTCCATAGTCTTAAATCCCTTCAAAGGTTTCTCCCATTTAAAACCAAAATTTATTTAGCTCAAACTCTAATTCAGCCTATCATCGATTATGCTGATGCCTGTTATCTGGATGCCACTGAGGAGCTATTAAATAAACTTGAGCGCTTGCAAAATTTGTGCATTCGTTTTGTTTTTGGCCTAAGAAAATACGACCACGTCTCTCAGTTCCACAAGGATCTCAAGTGGCTCCCTATCCGTCTTCGTAGGAACACTCGGGTATTATGTCTCCTGTACAATATCCTATTCAACCCTGCTTATCCTGGCTACTTGTGTGATCGTTTTTCGTTCACTCGCCCTGCCGATGCCCCATGCAGATCCAACCTTAAATTCCATCTCAATTTCCCAACCCATAAAACCCATTTTTATTCTAGCTCCTTCTCTTTTCATGCGGTACGATTATGGAACTCACTTCCAGCTAAGATCCGTGATGCTAAAAATATATCTGCCTTCAAAAAGCTAGTCAAAGAACATTACCTCTCTACCATCTCATAAGTTATATATTATATTTGTATGTATTTTTATAATTTAATCTATGTTTGTTTCTATTTATGCGTACATTTATTTACTGTTATTGATATATATATATATATATATATATATACATTATATTATAAGTTTAATTTAGATAATTTAGTCTATTTAAATCTTCTTTATATTATTTATACACACTGCGTCTACATTTCTCATCCAACTCCCCTGTCGCAGGTCTGCTGGAAGAAATTTCGTTAGAAATAAGCAGGACCTTTGTACTCTTTTATCTGTATTTGTTCATTTCGATATTAAGTGTTTGTGTGTACATAAATAAATAAATAAATAAATAAGATATGATTTTAAAATTTGGTGCTTATTCGAGTCGATCTGGTTAGTTTACAAATATGACGGCGATGTAAACTGTACACCGAAAGTTTTACTTGCATTGTATAGTTTAAAGCCACGAAAGTCCGCCTCATGAGAAGCTTAGTCTTCCCAATATTTCTTTATGGCGCAGAAACGTGGACGGTTCGCCTCAAAAGACCGACGCAAAATCGATGCATTCGAGATGTAGTGCTGGCGGCGAATGCTGCGGATCCCTTAGACAGCACTTAGGACTAACGTATCGATCCTGGAGGAGCTAAAAATCAAACAGATGTTATCGTCGACTGTGCAAGTACGAATCCTCAAATATTTCGGTCATGTAGTTCGCAACGAACACTCCATGGAGCGATTCGTTGTCCAGGGACAAATGGAGGGGAAGCGGTCACGCAGGCGCTCACCTACGCGTTGGACAGACCTCATCAGAGCTGCAACACAAACCTCCATAGTCCAGAGTTCCCGAGACGCTGTAAACCGTAACAAATGGAGATGCATTGCGGGAGCCTCACTCGCCAACGAAAATGCAATATTGTCAACCACGACCACTCTGTCAAGAGTGAACGACTAAGGAGGAGATAGTTTATGTAATTTTAAATGCATGCAATGCATTTAGTTTTGCAAATGGGGCATGTTACTGACTAGGGCACGTATGCCTGGTCTACTCTATACCTCAAGCCAGAGCTACAGCCCTCAGAGTTCTCATAACATATTTGAATAATGGGCTCTATTATTGTATGCTTCTTCCTGAAACCACCCATCTTGTGGGCTCACTAAACTGCCAATCATAAGGGCTTACACATACCATCAACCATTATCCTGCCCGAAATAATTACTTTCAAGTATACAGCCCGAATCTCCCAAAACGCATAACTAACATATTGCCCATTAAAGGTCGGTGAAACCATTCTCAATTAAGCAGATTGAACGGAGTTAACGGCGTGCACGTTAAACTCCGGTTAAGTAGTGAATCGGACAGTTTATTGCTGGAGGTGCTCCGTTTTGAGGGTATAATGTGATAGGGTTTTATTAACGGCTGTTAAGGCTTGTTTTAAAAGCTGTGTGCTTGATGTTTATTGCACGTGCTGTGTGGAAGTTATGTTTCTGGGATGGTTCTGGTGTTATAATAAAATTATTTGGGAGTACAATTCAATTATATGCTATAATACCTATACTGTCTGTCCGTTTAGCCTTTTCTGGGCTGAGCAGTCGACTTCCTGTCAAACCAAATGAAGTTGTATGTCAGTGTTTTACATAGAGGGAATGCCTATCTGCTTTATCTCTTGGCAAGACTGGTGCCGTACTTCCTAGCTTCTGACTGTCCGTAAAAACAATAACGTACCCTTATTGCAAAAACCAACTAAATGCATCAACATTTTTGTATTATTATATTATGTTATTATTATTATATTCAATCAAATTTGTAGGTTATTTACTTTTTGCCGCTATCTTTGTAATAACCGGTTTTACCTGTAGATTCATCTTGATGGATTTAACTTTAATTTGGGTAAAAATTGCAGATAGTTGGTTTTTGCAATAAGGGTACGATAAGATCCATAATTAATGATAACTGAGACCAATGGTTTAGCAAGCTTTTCGAGGCACGAAGGGATCTCCATAGGTTAATATGGTTAGAAGAAGGTTTAAATGTACAATACATGCGTATATAGTAGAGGAAAGCCAGGAATTTCAAAGATTTGATTATATTTGTGTGATTCTTTCCTCAGAAGACCATCTCGGATACTAATCTGATGGTTCTGATGTGATTTGACCATTACTTGTTTGCTGTATAGACTTTAAAATAGACTTTGACCCCTGAGTTTGTTTCGGTGTTTCTTCTCAGGGTAGAAGCTAAAAAGTACCGTCCTTATCTAGTTTAATTTAAGCCGTTTGGGGTCGAAACGCTTGGGTCATGGGGTCCGAGTACCTACGCGTTTCCTTTTTAAGGAAATTTCACGCCGACTGATCGACACTTTGCGTGACCAGAGGGCTGGCTCGTTCTTTGCCCAAAGAATTAGCATTGCCATTCAACGTGGCAATGCTGCCAGTCTTCTGGGCACATTCCCAGATGACAGCGATGTGGAGGAGTATTTCGACGCCTGAGTGTATTTTGTGTTTTTGTATTATATTTATGTACATAGTTAGGTTTTAGTATAGTTTAAGTTAATATTTATGTATTTTATGTAAGAGAGTTTTTTATGTACTAATATTAAAAATAAAATAAAATAAAAATAAAGTTTAATTTAACGAAAAAAATGACGTGTAAACATGCTTTTTAAAACAGATTTGCAAAATAAATATCATTTATAGAGAAAAGGCGAGTCGTTAGTACAACAGAATTTTTAGTGTTATCTTATAAAATATTCTTAAGTAACATTTCAAACTAAACAATTAATGAAACAAGCCATTCGTAATCTTTCTCATCCTTACACAAACAGCTCACAAGACACAAAATATACGCAATCTCAAACCCTTGCAAAACAAGGTACTTTATAACTAAAAATCCTCATGTATTTTCTTCAGAAAAATCTTCGTCGGAAACGCGATGCATGCTACACACGAGATCATGACGGTTCACACTAGCTCACGTCAGGCATTCATGACAAATAGCGTGTCAAGTATATTGCATCGGTGCAACCCGCCTCGGGAGTGCGAACTGTGATTTATAATTTTTAATATGACTGATTTTTCTTTACGTGTGCGGTGCTGAGATTTTGTTAGTGTGTGTGTGGTTTAAGTGCAATTAATTGTTTGTGTTTTAACTTTTCTTGATGATTGGTAGTTTGACAAAAATTATTTCTTCTTCCTGCCCTTGTCGCGTATTTTTTGTCTTCCATTCTGTCCTGTCACTCGTCACGCTATCATTAATTCCCTTTTTTTATATAATCTCTGCAAAGATGTGGTCGATGGAATAGGCTTGCCTAGAAGTACCTAACTCTTAACTTAAACATCCCCAAGTTGTAGCTATCAGGAAACATAGACTCTGGCAGGGAATTCCACTCCTCAGCTGTACGCACAATGAATGTAAAGTAGAGAAAGGTATCTTTGGGTGTAAGAATAAATATATTACCGAAAAATAAAAAGTATAAAGACATAAAATAAGAAGAAAATATTGACTCTTGATAGTCTAAAATCAAAATGCCACCTAGCAGCTTTGGACTCGGTGAAAAGGTGTGCGAAGAGGCTAATTTGTGATCCAGATTTTGTTAAATCCAATCTTCAAAGCCTTGAGCACAGGCCTAGGGTAGCCAGGTTGCTTTTTGGAGAGTGTGCGCGGGAATTGCATGACTTGATTCCGCCATTTCATTTCTACCATCGGACAACCCGACGTACGGCGAGTATCCACCCTTACGTTGTTAAAACCTCTATGGTCCGGACTAAGCGTTTCACTTCGTCGTTTATACCGCGTACATCGAAGGACTGGAACGATTTGCCTGTTGAGGTCTTCCCATCCGATTATAATTTGGGTGTCTTCAAGGCTAGACTGAATAGGCTCTTAATAAACTAGTGCGCCTCACCATCAACGATCGCATCACTGCTTACCATCATGTGGGATCGCAGTCAAGCACTATTTTATATCAAATTTAAAAAAAAGTCTTTTAAATCCACTCCGTAATCTACTGAAAAATACAAAATTGTTTCCCACCATTTTTATACTAGATAAATGTTGTTTTTTCTCAGTGGTTATCCATTTACAGTTAGGATGCAAACCAACCATTAAAGTTTTTCAATTTCATTTGAATCGTATTTTTTTGTTCGTAGTTTTTCAATTTCATTTGAATCGTATTCTGAATTGAGTATTTTGAGTTAAGAACGTCTCAAGCCCATACTTAACTGCCAAATTTTGACAGGTTTTCAGGGCAAAGTAGAGTTTGAGTAATTCTCAACTTCGAATGCTTAAATCAGAAATCGGGGGTAAGACCAAAAAATTTTTAAGGCGAACAAGAAAGATATTTCTTATTCTATCTACTATTATACGTAATTAGGTATTTCTCAACCAAACCTGTTATTATTGCATCCTTAAATAACTAAAATATTGCATTGTCAAACTTGTTATGCATCCTTACACTCAAGAATACGACAGAGTTATGACAAACCATTACTAGTGATGGCACCTATTAACAAAATATAGTAGGAAATAAACCAACATCGCGAAATGTGATCGCATAAACTTCCTTCAGACTAATATTTCTTGTAAACAACACTCGTTGACTAATTACAGAATATTACTCTTAATAAACGTTAAAACTTGCCTGTTTTCATAACGAGATAAAACGCCTATGTCTGTTATGGAAAGGGATTAGAGTTAGGTTACGTCACGTCACGCGAGTAAAAGCAAGTGATCGAACGTGTGTAGGAGTGAGCGGCGAAATTGTTCGAAACAGTTTCTGCGGCCCTGCCCCCCAAGCCAAGTTACAAAAGTTTCGTTTCGATTCTCTTTTCGTCGATCGCCTCGAGTAGGCCACGCCTCTGTTTCCTTTATTCTGACGTGATCTCAACGCTCAGTCACGTGGTCAGAACAAAGGCATAGGAGGTGTGGCCGAACCATTTCGTTGCGATTTTTTTCATTGATCGCCTCGAGTCGGCCGATACTTTTTACATTATTATAAAAATTACTGGTAAACTACTCTTTTAACTATTACTTCATTTAAAGTGAAACAACTTTAGTCATGAACAAATACTAAATTAATACCAAATCACAAAGGCTGTCTTACCCAAAGGTTAGTTTAAAACTGAACGAATAATGTCTTAATATTTGATAGAAACACTAGTCTTGGTAAAGTTCCCATGCTCATTGAGCCAAGAGGTTATCGGATGTTTACGTTTCGGCTCAAAGTATCGCAGCCAGATGCAGCAAGCGCTTTGACGTCGCCATCGACCACAATGCCAATCTAGTGACGTCACCCAGCACTCCAACGTCGCCGTCAACCTTAGCTTTGCTAAGAGAGTACAGCGAGCGCCAACATAACAATTTTTTTCAATCATATTTGTCAGATTTTGTTTGCTTGTAAGGTGGCCTAAGCTCAACATGTCTCAGCATTAGCTTACAAGTTAACAACTCATCAGCGAGCGATGACTGTTTAAATCTTCAAATGTTGTGTTAATGAGGGCAGCAGAAGGGGGGCGGGGAGAGGCGATTAAAATTTCATCCCATCTTTACGTTTTGGCTGTAATTACGAGATTAAGACTGAGGAGTAATGGGTGCTATCAAGAGTGAGTTGTTTATTTATTTTGGTATTTGGTAAAGAAAAGTCTTCACTACTAGTCTATCTATATTATTACTAGCTTTTAACGGTGGCTTCGCCTACGTGAAAGTTGGTTTCTCTATACATACTTTGGACCCCCGTTTCATTCTTTTAGGGGGTGAATATTGAAAAATCCTCTCTTAGGCTCTAGACAGACGGACCGCATTTTAACTGCAATCCAACCGCAAATTGCAGTTAGGATGCAGTTTCAATGCAGTTGACACAACTGCAATAGAACTGCAAACCAAACGTGCCGTCCGATTGCAGTTCAATTGCAGTCGGCGTTCAATCGTGTGAACTGCACGGTTGGTTTGCAGTTCTATTGCAGTCGTGTCAACTGCATTACAGCTGCACTACTACTGATTCTATGCGCGGGGGGGGGGGCGGAGCGTTAAAGTAGTGCGGGCGTGTATGGTGCAGTTCGGATGCAGTTTGAATGCAGTTGACACGACTGCAATAGAACTGCAATCGGACTGCACGTTTGGTTTGCAGTTCTATTGCAGTCGTGTCAACTGCATTCAAACTGCACTTGAACTGTAATTTGCGGTTGGATTGCAGTTGAAATGCGGTCCGTCTGTCTAGAGCCACTAAGGCTCGCCTACGACACCAAAGAAAACCTTGTGCAAAATTTCAGGTTCCTAGTCCCAGTAGTTTCGGCTGTGCGTTGATATGTCAGTCAGTCGTCAGTTTCTCCTTTTAACTATATATAGATACGACGATTTTTTCGATGTTGACCTGCCAGAAAGTTGCCTTTATATAAAAAAAAATTGAAAACCTGATTGCACCTACCAGCTTCAATTGTATTTTTAAACAGGATGGTTTAAAAATACACCACTCTAATATACACACAAATTCTTTTGCATATCGGTCAAGCCGTTTAGGAGCAATTAGGTGAGAAACAAACGTACAGAAGAATTATTTATACAACATTATTTTTAGTATATGCGAAACCTGAATATAGTTTGTTCAGAAAAACTGAATCGATTCCAATCATTTTTACACCATGTTATATTTTTTCCCAAAAATATTTAAAAAAGGTCCTAAGTTCGACACCACCGAAACTAAGTAAAATACAGGTCACGGCAAGTCATAGCGGGCATTAAGCGCCAGCGCACAGCTGAGTGCGGGAGCAAAACAACCCCTCAGTCGTCCGGATAGCCCAGTGTCCATGTATTTTTGCGGACAACCAGGTAACACAACAAGCTTATAACTTCCTGATTTTTCATGATCATCATCATCATCATTTCAGCCGAAAGACGTCCACTGCTGGACATAGGCCTCCCCCAAGCGTCGCCACAGCGAACGGTCAGGTGTGCGTCTCGCATCCATCGGACTCCCGCAACCGTTACCAAGTCATCGGTCCACCTTGTAGGAGGCCTTCCAACGCTACGTCTTCCGGTACGTGGTCGCCATTCCAGAACCTTTCGGCCCCAACGGCCATCTGTTCTGCGAGCAATGTGCCCTGCCCATTGCCACTTTAGTTAATTAGTAAAAATGGTTTCATGATACAGTTATGAAATTTTGTACATAGATTCTTTACATAAAAATACTAGACACGTGTTTTGTGTTTCATATAGCATAGTCGGCCTTATAATGTTCCCACTGTTGGGACTCAGGCCTCCTCTCTAGGAGAGGGATCGGGATTTGTGTTTCATATATACTGAAAGTAATGTTGTATACTCTATGTACAAATATTTAAATGCTATGTTGAGAAACACGTGTAACTTAACTACCTGCCCCCCTAGCCAAGTTGCAAATGATAAACGTGAACGCTTAGTAATCTCCAATAGATTTTCAACTTTATACCTAAGAGCATAAAGTTGAAAATCTATTAAAGACTACTGAGCGTTAGCGACCGGAACGAACGAAAACACTATGTAATCTTCAATAGATTTTCAACTTTAAATCCAATAACATAAAGTTGAAAATCTATTAAAGACTACTGATAGTTTACGTTTATCGTTTGTGACTTGGCTAGGGGGGCTGAAACGGAAATTTTAGTCATTAATAAGTACGAGGATAGACGAGTGAAACAACTGCTTGCTAGTAATGGTGCGTCTACACGGTACGGACTTACCTAGACTATACACCAACATCAGTCTATACCACTATGTCGCACAGACAAAATTCTAAAGAAATGTACATAAATCAGTGTGGACGCATCATTATATGACAGCACAGCTGCCGCAGTAATTGAGCTATTGGCAGCTGCGCTGTGTGTCGTGAGTTCGAATCCCACACGGGACAAGTATTTGCATGGCCTACAGATAAGTGTTCTGGGTCTGGGTCTAGGTGTCTATATAGGTAGGTACTATAAAGAACTTTTTACAAAAAAAATACAACCGACTTCAATGTTAGAAAAACACTGAAAAGTGTAAAATAACTTTAATTTCGGAAGTCGGTGTTCCTATAATAGTTTTGCCTCTTCGTTATTTAACACCGACTTCCGAAATTAAAGTTATTTTGCACTTTTCAGTGTTTTTTTTAACATTGAAGTCGGTTGTATTTTTTTTGTAAAAAGTTTTTTTATTTTACACTTTTTAGTTATGGTACCACCACTAAAAAGTACCCCTCAGCCATACTTAAATACCTTATAGCCAGAGTACATCTCATGATAATTCTAATAATACCAAACATGGTTAGATTAAATTATTTTATTACAGAGTTCCGGTGCCTAACTTCAGGCTTCATCATCAGATCAGTTCGATATATTCCCCCTCTTCTTTCAGTCAGTCATCGACTACATGTATAAATGAAGCAATTTTATTGTTACGACAGTTCTGCTGTAATCCTATGAGGAGTTCTGTTCCATATCTTCGAATTTCATGATGAGATCATAACAATATTTCTATGACACCAACTTGGAAGCATAACCTTACAATAATAAAAAAAAAATTCAAAATCGATCCACAATTGACCGAGAAATCGGTAAAAAAAAAAAAATACATTCAGCCGAACATAGAACCATCTCCTTTTTGAAGTCGTTTAAAAAATAATGTTGTATTAAGATTTATATTACAAGTAATTATTTTATTAGATCTTTAAAATGTGAGCACTCAAACCCCACGGTAAAAACTGTCGGATGACAGTTTTAACCCCAAACGGCTTGAAAATATAACTACCAACGGTTATAACATTTTCGCAGCTTAAGGTTCATAGTAACATAACACCAGAATCTCAACATACAAGTCAATAAACTACAGCTATTCGCCTTATCAAATACAACACGCCATTTATACCTACAATTACGATCTACGCACGCTCTGATAACGTTAACGTGACAATAAACGTTCGTTTGCAGCGCATTTTATACGCGCCACGGATTAGCGGGGAACGTTTACGCGAGCGTTAACTTAACTGTAGCTCGTGACTTGTAAGTGCTAATGAGTTTCATGTTTGATTACCTATGTAAGATATAAGTTAGGTTTATTATTGTTATTTGTTATGAAGAAATGTGCAGAAACCGTAAAATAAACGGCCGTATCTCACCTTCTGTTGGAGTGTGTCAGGAATGAGTCTGAAAGAAGTTCGTTAATTAATGAATTAAATATAAATAAGCTAGATTTAGGTATATTTAACGTTATTCTAACCAAACCAATGTCGCCAGAAGCTATTTTAGTTTACTCACTAGTTACTCTGTAATTGTGATGTATTTGGGTAAGGGATGGAACTGATATAACAATTTGTTAAAAGTTCCTTAAATAAATAAATTAAAAAAAAAACCGTAAAATGATTAATAATAATTACCAAAAATATGTACCGACTTGGTAGTCGGTACATATTTTCGTCGTCGGTACTTGACATATACTTATGTCAAGGGATGAGTCATTGTACCACAATATGTGCATTGATTTTATTAGGGCCTGCGCACACTTGAGACAAGACTGTCTTAGACAGACTTGTCTCTATCAAGACAAAACAGTCTAGCGGCGTACGGCCAGTGTTGCCAACTTAGTGGATTTTCCACTAAAACGGGTGGTTTTAACCCCCATTTAGTTGCGTAATATTAGTTTTAGTGGCTATTGGATTTTTCTAGTGCTAGGACTCAGGCCTCCTCTGTAGGAGAGGGAATGGGCCGTAATCCACCACACGGGCCCAGTGCGGGTTGGTGGATGTCACATGTCTTCGAATTTTTGGTTCTAGGACATGCCGGTTTCATCACGATGTTTTCCTTCACCGTTTTAAGAGCAGTGGTGATGAAATAAATTACACAAAGTAATGCGCCTGGCTGGGTTTGACCCCGCGACTTACAACTCGTAAGTCGGGGCTGTTACCACTCGGCCACCACTGCTCACCACCACTCTAGTGCTTTAGTTAAATTCAATTTCTTATTAAAAATGCGATCACTCGGGTGTAAATTCGCACCATAGAATCTGACATCTCTTTGAGGCGCGTGTGGAACACTACGCGTCGTCGATGGCCGGACGTCCGGACGGCGAGCTACTCATTACTCGTCGTCCGCAAGTCCGGTGGATGTACCATAAGGATAAGGCTAGCAATATCCTCGCCCAATAAAAATAAAACAAAACAATAAAACACACTTCTATTTTTAAAATAATCTCGCCATTTAACATTCCTCATAATTAAAGCAATTAACGCATCGTAAAGCTCAGGACACACCGGTTGAAATGAAAAATAAAATGACACGATATGATCACAAAGGAATTTTCTCTTTGACGATATCACGCTTCGTCGCTTCGACGAACGTACTTTGATATGCGTCTATTAAAATTTAATAATTTCGCCTATTCTCTTTGATAAATGAATGCGATTTGTTCGTTTTTGTTGAACTTTTGATGTATTAGATTAATTTAGAATTTTTGGAAAACTGTGTCACAATTTTGGTGTCGAAATTTTTGTTCATAGCAATATAAGTCAGGTCAAATTATACTGTTTTTTTTAATTTATTTTTTTATTCTTTATAGATTCGCGCTTGACCCCTATTTCAACCGATGGAAAGCGACGATGCGGTCGACGATGGAGCGCGCTTACCTAGAAGTAACCTATTCACTCTTGACTTAAAGATTCCCGGGTTGTAGCCATCAGGAAACACAGATTCCGGCAAGGAAATCCACTCCTTAGCTGTACGCACAATGAATGTGTTCCCAAAACGTTTCTCTATGTACCTAACTCTTTTTTTTCTGACATTATTTTTTTAATGCTTTTGAAACCTATACTAATATTATAAAGAGGAAAGATTTGTATGTTTGTCTTTTGGTTTGTAATGAATAAACTAAAAATTGTTTTAAAAAATTCTCTCACCAATAGAAAGCTATTTTATTACTGTATCACTGAGTGACATAGGAAAACAGGTGAAGCCGCTGGGAGAAGTTAGTCAATCATAATATAGGCTGCAGACGGTCTTGGAACACAAAATGCATCTGAAGGAACACAGGTTGGTTTTGACACTAAAAGTCTAGCACTCTCTCTTGCTCGAAAAAGAAATACTTATGCCTGCATAAACAAGAGTTTAATTCATTAACGCTCAGGCGGTAGCCGGCGCCCGCAAGCCATTGTCTTACTATTGTGTCTCTAATTACGCACGTCAAAAGGTTAAATAAAAACACGCTCCAATTTACTAACTCCACATTTGATTACACAAAATTGAAACCGTGTACGTCCAGAAACGAAGCTAATACACTCACAAAAAAGAAAAAATAATAATAGAGGGATAGCATTACATCAAAGCATTTTATATTTGTCCAATATGCTTTGGATTTCACTCAATAGAGTCCAAAAGAAAATTAAATTGCCTCCCCTCCGTCCATTTTAAAGGTCTTCACATGTCCATATTATTTTTTCTCTATTTCTTTTAAAATATCACGTTACGTGTGTACGAGGTTTTATATTTTGTCTTGTTATTTTTTTTTTATTGCGTTTTATTTGTCGTAATAAGGGAAACCTTAGATTTTTGAGGGAGGTTCGATTTCCAAAAATGTTTAGATTTGAGGGTATCATAGCCCTGTTGACTAGTTGTTTGAAATGTCATGTCAGTGTTTGTTAGATTTGGGTTTAAAAAGCTTGGGGGTTGTCATGTTGTTGATTTTTTTACTTATGTCAAATTCTCGTAGTGTGGTATTGCAACAAATACCTACTCAAAAAATAAGGTGACGTATAATTTTGGTAGGTACTTATATCTACAAGTTTTTTTTTTGTTTTTTACAATGAAAATATATAAATTTCAACACTTTGTGATCCATTTTAGATGACTATTATTAACCATGGAATAGCTTGACGAAGTGCATTCATCATCATCATCATCATTTCAGCCGAAAGACGTCCACTGCTGGACATAGGCCTCCCCCAAGCGTCGCCACAGCGAACGGTCCTGTGCGTCTCGCATCCATCGGACTCCCGCAACCGTTACCAAGTCATCGGTCCACCTTGTAGGAGGCCTTCCAACGCTACGTCTTCCGGTACGTGGTCGGTCCAGAACCTTTCGGCCCCAACGGCCATCTGTTCTGCGAGCAATGTGCCCTGCCCATTGCCACTTTAGTTTGGCGATTCTTGGTGCTATGTCGGCAACTTTGGTTCTCCTGCGGATATCCTCATTCCTGATTCGATCACGCAAGGAAACTCCGAGCATAGCCCTCTCCATTGCCCTTTGGGTGACTTTAAGCCTTCTAATGAGGCCCATTGTAAGCGACTACGTTTCGGAGCCATATGTCATCACTGGCAACAAGGCACTGGCAACTGGCACTGGCGACGAAGTGCATTATATTACTATATTTAGTTTCTTTATTGAGTTTCATTTATTCCGTTCAATTGATGATATTTAAATCCTCGTTTGGCCTACTTTCTTAAGACCTTTTATTATCATAGAAATCCTACATCAATGATATGACCAAAAGAGGATTGACATATCACAAAATGTTAACGTTTAAACGATCTGACCAGTTTTAGTTGGCGATATCGTGAAGTGATCAATTCTAAGATTAGCCACGACATATACATAGTAAATATATGTATAACTTACGATTTATCGATTTATATTGATTTGCAGTCTTGTTAAATTTGGTGACATTTTTATTTTTTTCTATTGGTATTTTATTATTTCTTACACATGTGACGCTAAACACCTGTTATCATTTATCACACATTAACATTTATATATATTTAATTACCTTACACATAATACTAATAAGTAAATAACTGCCGTTCACTCTCAATAAGATTCAGTTGAAAACCAGCGTCAGGCAACTACCACTGACTACCATGTAGTTGTCTGGCATTTTTGCTGAACTGGACCTATTTGGCGCAGCCGTGAGACACACATTGTGTTTTTTTTTCTTAGTTGTCTTAAATTTTGTTTTTACAGTGTGTGTATCCATGTGTGCCAAATAAAATATTTTTCTTTCTTTCTTCTTTCTTTTCTATATAAAAATATTACCGGTTAAAGTGTAGTGTTCTGTGAAAATCGCTTATTTCGCGATTTTATTAGGGCGCCTATATGAGTTTTTTTTTTTAATTCATATAAACCAGTGCTTGTCTGCGATCCCACCTGATGGTAAGCAGCGATGCAATCATTGATCGTGAGGCGCACTAATTTATTAAGAGTCTATTCACTCTAGCCTTGAAGACACCTAAATTATAGTTGGACGGGAAGACCGCAGCAGGCAAATTGTTCCAGTCCTTCGATGTACGCGGTATAAACGACGAAGCGAAACGCTTAGTCCGGACCGTTGAAGTTTCAACAACGTAAGGGTGGATACTCGCTGTACGTCGGGTTGTCCGATGGTAGAAAGGAGATGGCGGAATCAAGTCATGCAATTCCCGCGCACACTCTCCAAAATGCAACCTGTAAAATACCGATAGGCTGGCTACCCTGCGCCTGTGCTCGAGGCTTTGTAGATTGAGAGTAGTTAGTTGCCTCCAAGATACGTTTATCATCATCAATGTTATAGGTGTAACATATCTGAATTATTTGTTTATTATTATAGTGTTAGAGAAACATAAAAAATATAATACTTACCTACTTTATAGTAAGCATTGCAATACCTCATTTAATTGAACTTTTGGCGGTAAGAAATCAGAAACGTTTGTTTCAAATAGACCAATTACACTTTTGAATGGTCAAAATGTCGGTCAGTCAAAAAAAGTGAAGCTAAATTGCAGGTTCCAAAGAGTAGATCTCTATGGAGAAGAACGTGCAAGAAACTCCATGGACACTCTTTTAAATCACATTTTGAGTTACATAAATCTTGGTTACATATTTCTTGTCTCTTCTAATATATGAGCACAATGTAGATAAGTAAAAAAAAACTGGCAGCTAAGAGATGTCCAGTCCCAACTGACGGCACCCTTTCACGAGCATGATGCGAGCATCAGCCCTACTCAGCACAACCATTTTGAAAGGAAGAATTGTATAGCATTTATCCTAGTGTGGACTTTTAAGTAACATATTACATAACTCAATTTGATACATGAAACATGATGAATTATTGACCAAATCTGAAAACTGACCATAACACAAATTAGTTTAATATGTCAGAACCTATCTCAAACAGACACACAACTCAATCAACGACACGAAAACCAATTACAAACCAACATTACCATCAAAATGGACCTCAGAGGATACTAAATGACGTCACATCCTAAAACAACATCTACATCAGTTAGATCTAAACAAAAGTTAGAGGCAATACCGTCTAAAGCCCTTCACATTTCAAACCAATTCACTCACGCGCATACAAATGAACAATACTCGTATTTCGTGGCTCAACACTACCTTTCACCACCATAATAACTTTACACCCCACATCAAAGTTTCTAACTTTTTTTATTAAGAAAATAGAGCTCAATTTTGAATGGTTTTGGGATTTTGGAGTGGAGAAAGTAAAGTAGTAAAACGACAATTAACTCGAATTCTACTTCTATTTGCAAATGGATTGGATTGCCTTGAAGCGGAATGGATGGCAATTGTTCTCGTGCGTCTGATTGTAAATGTTTACAGTCATTTGACAATAGATGGAGACACTGTTTCGGGAAGGCTTTGATTTGGGTTCAAAGAGTTATCTTGATTAAGAGCAAGGTTAATCTATATTTTTGGCTTCCGAAAGTTATTTAATGATTGTGATACACTTTACGGGTCTTGACACGTAAATCTTAACTAATAAAAGACATAATGACAAAAAATGAAAATAGATTAAATCATGATGATTTGAAAAAAAGGCTAAGCTGCTGAGCTCGTATCTACTGCACTGTGTTTAGGATGTTTTTAATAGAGCAGACCCGCATGGTTTGCTCAGCATGCAAAAAATTTCAAAATGCAAAAAAACGCGACCCGCGTGCGTATTCCACGCATTACAATAAATACTTGTATGAAATGGACATTTGCGGGGGTTACGCAAATGTCCAATTTACGAGGAAACTTAGTATTTAAAGAAAGGTTTAAGTCACATACATCACATCTTTTTCCAACCATAAAAAGTCTCACGAATAAATAAACTTTTCTCAATAAAAGCAATACAACGACCATTGAGCGAAGTTAAGCGAAAAACAATTTACACATTACTAGCTCATCCTAGCGGCACTGTCCGCGTAATACTTGAAAATTGTCCCAAAGGATGCTCCACTGTGTCCTCCGGGTGGTTCACACAATGGTGACACCCGGGCGTTTCTTCCTCCTGAATTCGATGCAGGAACCTCCCGAACTTACCATGTCCGATGAGGACCTGCGTCATGCAGAAGGTGAGGACGCCGTGACGCCTCTCCAGCCTATCCTCAAAGAAAAGACTTACTGCCATGATAATGGCGTGCCCAAAATACGTCAGAAACTTTCGTTGAAGCCAAATATCTTGTCACAGCACCAATATTTTATGTGGAAAGTGTAAACGTTATTTAATCCTAGAAGTACACAATTAAAAACAATAAAGGTCACTTTTATCAAAGCGACACAAAGTTAACTTATTCTTATTCTAAAATGCTATATCATTTTGTACGAACAGTCAGCGAAAATACACTCCCTTTATTTAAACAACTAATACAAAATAAGTAAACATAAAATACTTACGAAAAAAAAAAACTATCATTACAAAATAAAAACAAAAAAAACACTCGCGAAAAAATACCGACACAATACAGCGGCCATTGTGCGAAAGTAAAGCGAAAAGCAACTTATATGTAATGAAACTAAGGTACTTCGTAGCCGGATATTGTGTCACTGCAGTACTTAATAGTGGAGATAAAAGAAGGAAGTATCTGCCATTGTCTCTTCAGGAAAGCGAGAAAAACATTGAAGTTGAGTGGTTTTTGGGAAGTGGATACGGTATTTTAGTAAAACGCGGATATGGCGGAAACTTGCTTGAACACATCACATTTTCACCTTTGTTATTAATAGAAGGAAAATGTCTACATAAATATTTACCTCCGATTTCTGATTTAAGCGTTTGATATTGAGTATTTCTCAAACTCTAGTCTGAAAATCTGTCAGGCATTAAGGCCTGCATCACATCTACCATCAGACCTGCTTAACTCAAAATATGAAATCCATAAACCCACCCATAGTATTCCAATATATATAAAATATTGAAAAAAAAAATGACAATATTATAATACTCCATTCAATAATTAAATCCAAGTGGCAGTAACACACTCGGTCATCCACCTATTGCATACGTCTGGCCTCCCAATTGATTTTTTGATATTGTAGTTTGTGGGTGGATGGAGAGGAAGAGGGAGAAAAGATGGACGGATTGAATGAGGAGTGATATGAAAGAAAAGGGAGTTAGTGATGGCATGACGGGTGACAGGATGGAATGAAAGAAAAAAACATGTTGCGCCGATCCCAAATAATACACTACAAAGGTAGGAAGATGATGACGTAGTATGTACTTAAACTTTGTAATTTTTTTTTGTTAAAAAAAGCCTTGTACAATTACAGTTATCCTTTTAGTATCATGACCATTATTTTATATACATTTTATTAACTCACTAGCTTTTGCCCGCGGCATCGTCCATGTGACTACTGAAATCGAAGTTGAAGCCAGGTAAAAATTATCGATACAAAGTTTAAAGAGTTATAGTTTTAACCGTACTCCATACAAAATTTCATCAAAATCGGCTGAGTTGTTTAATCGTGAAAGCAACAGACTGACAGAGTTACCTTCACATTTATAATATTTGTATGGATTTTTGTTCAGTGGTTTAATGCCAGCTCCAATATTTCTAAGCTCCGCCATTTATTCTTACTACATTAAACACTAGATAATAAGTGTTGATTTTGTTCAATTTTCCTCGTTATTTCGCAGGGAGCGCATAATAACGCCATCGCAGTCACACGTTAATATTTAAATTAAAGATAAACACGAGAATAATATAATATTGACATCTTTGTTCTTCTTTCATTTTGGTAAAATATTTGCTATGTAGGAGACGCCCCGTGTGTCGGAAGACATCGGGCGGTTCGCGGCCATCTTAGTCACGTGCTTGCGGTTGACGAGTAATGGGTATCTCATTGTACAAACGTCCGGTAAGGACCAACTCCAAGTCGACGACGCATTGTGGATGAGGAAATGGATGTTTGGAGGTATGTGGAACAGAGAGTAAAGTCCCGCAAATCTCCTTTGAAAAGGGAGGATCCTCCGACCAGACGGGTGATATGTCTGGTGGGCAGCTGCCCGTTAGATGATTTCGGGCAGTCGTATATATTCAAATCGCGCAGAGAACTTTGATTGCGCGATGCAGGATTAGTTCTTATGTGACACCATAGATGTCGCTACAGATGGGCCTCAGCAGGGCCGCTGCCTGCTAGGGCTGTGGGATTGTTCGAAAGAGTTACCACAACCCTGGAGCGCAAAGGGCTACCGAAGGAACACGGGCCGGTTTTAGTCAGTAAAAGTCTGACATTCTTCGCTCTACTCAGTGATATAGAAAATATAGGAGACATTTCATAGATTCAAATAAAAAATCTCTTGCGCCTATTGGCCTTACAGCTGTTCTAATCTCATCTGAAAATATGTTATCTTTTAAAATTTGAATTAAAATTGTTTCTTTTATTTATAAATTGCCAGTTCTAAACCCCTTAACCTTCAAGCGGTCGCGCGGCGTCGTATCCACCGCACTAGATATATTTACGATCATAATTTTAAAATTTCTCGTCAAAAGAACTTATCATCTCTAGCAGCTTGTCATTAGTTCATTACTGACGAAAATAACTCCATTTCCTCTTTCTGCACTCCTCCTGAAAGACACAGAATGTATGTGCTTAGGTCGTGGCCTTGTATTAATTTGACAAGAAGACTGATTCTGAAGAAAAGTAGATAAAAAACTCTTTGATGCCAATTATTCGATCTCTTGAAGAATATAAAAAAAAAAAAAATTAATTGGAGATATAATCAAGACTTACTCACTTACAATGATAAATGATAAATGATATTTATTTTGTAAATAGGTTTAAAAAACACTTTTACACGTCAATTTTTTTTTCGTCATTTTTAAACTAGATGAGGCCGGTGTTTCCTAGCTGACTACCTTGAGAAGAAACACCGAAACAAACTCAGGGGTCAAAGTCTCTTTTAAAGTCCATACAGTAAATATGTAATGGTCAAATCACATGAGAACCATGCAGATTTGTCTGAAATGGTCTTTTGAAGAAAGAACCATACAGATTTGAGTGGACCTGTCCAGTCAGTGCAAGCATTTGTCAGTATTCTTAAAGCTCAACTCAGGACTACTAAGGAGCTCAACGACTTGACGAACAATACCAAGGAAAGGACATTTGGGTAGGCCGCAGAAAATACTCAAATTGCCAGACATACATTAAAATTACTGAAAAGGAAAAAAAAAACAATCAACATAGTCCTCACGTTCACAATAATAAAAGGAAAAATATAGTTTACAAAATGTAATACTTTAGCAAAGTAAACATTTTTGTCAAAAATTAATAGAAAAAAAAAGTCAAATTGCAAAATAAAAATAATCTACAATATCGAATTGTAATAAATAATAAAAAACACAATTAAAAATAAAAACAAAAGAAAAAATAATAATAATAAGACAACAGTTGCAGTGCGTACTGGAGCAGGTCAATCCCAAGCCTTTTGGTCCTCAACATAGTCCTTTAAAGTAAAAAGCCTTTTGGCAAAGTTTTCGCTTTACAAATAATTTGAATTTATTAGTAGGCTTAGTTGTTGAATATGACTAGGAATTTTATTATAGAAGTGTATATGTTACGGCTAAAGGTCGGTGTGAACGTAAACTTAAGATTAGCCGGCTAAACTTAGGTTTATCTTCGAGAAGCAGCTAAAGTTCGATAACATGTTAGTTTGCGTCGTGATATTCCATCTTTAGCCGGTTAATGTGCACATTAACCGAAACGAAACGGCTAAAAATGTATTCGATAGGCGCGCCGGGCCGGCGGAAGGCTTGAGGGGGCGCGGGCGGTGGGGAGACAACACGCGTGCACGTGGCAATGTTTTGGTTTAGTATTGCGTCATTTTTCTATGCAGTTGGTTGCGCGTATTTGCAATGTCGGCGTTGCAAAATCTCGTAACGCTTAAAACGAAGTTTAACAGTAAGTTTCGTGAGTTACTAACATCAAAACGAACTGATAATAGTTTTTATTTGAGTGACGAACAATACGATAATGTAATTCAAGAAGTCAGGTCAGCAAAACTCGCCGCTAAGCGTTCAACATTGCAGTATCGACGATTAAAAAGATTTGATATTTGCACTATTGGCGGCATAGAAAAGCTAATAGCACCAGTGGCAGGACAAGGCAATAGTATCTTGTATTATGTGAAAAATTCAGACCTGTTTGATGTGTTGCATACCATTCACATTGATACGGGTCATGGTGGGCGGAATCGCATGATAAATGAATCAAAAAAGAAGTACAAGAATGTGACACAAGAAGGAATATTATTGTATTTAAGTTTATGTGAATCCTGTCAAATGAAACTAAAAACTAACAAGAAAGGAATAGTCGTCAAACCAATAATATCATCCGAAATGAACAGCAGGTGTCAAGTTGATTTAATTGACATGCAGAGCAGTCCAGATGGTGAATTTAAATTTATTTTAGTTTACCAGGATCATTTAACTAAATTTGTTCAAATTCGCCCTCTACGTACAAAAACGGCAGTGGAGGTGTCAAACGTGCTTCTTGACATATTTTGCATATTTGGCGCACCATCAATTCTACAATCTGATAATGGGCGCGAGTTTGCGAACAGCGTTATAGCAGAATTATGCAGTAAGTGGTCAGGCTTGAAGATGGTACACGGCAAACCTCGACATAGCCAATCGCAAGGCAGTGTCGAACGGGCCAACCAAGACATTCAAAATATCTTGATGACGTGGATGAGTGATGAAAAATCCTCAAAATGGTCGGAGGGTCTTAAATTTGTACAATTAAAGAAAAATTCCGCCTATCACGACGGTATCAAGAGGACACCCTACAAAGCGATGTTTGGAAGTGAAATAAAAGTGGGTTTGAAGTCATCGTCTTTGCCTCATGAAGTAACAAACCAACTAACAACGGAAGAAGACCTACAAGAAGTGATAGATAACTTTAAGGAAAATGACTTGAACGATGAACAACAGACCTCCGAACTTCATACCTCAGAAAATACCTGCCACCTTTGTGAAGAACATGGCATTTTGATTGACGACATGACATGCCCTCTTTGTTCAAAAGAAACAGATATTGAACATAATCGTTCAGAAGCGAAATTAAATTTAGAGTACCAAGCCATTAAAATGAAACAAAATTCAGCTGCAAAGTTTCCAGAATGTCATATAGGCGATACAGTAAGAGTAAAGATACCGGAAGTAGATCGAGGCCGAGGCGATTTTAGGAACATTCTATTGACAGTCTTAGATAAAAATGAAGACGGACTTTATAAATTGGGCAACGAAAACGGTACAATCGAACAGCTTTTTTCACGAAATCAGTTTACAGTTTGTGAACAAAAATTCGTAGATTTGGAAAAAGTGTCATCAGTGAAAATGACTATTCGCCAGCTTGCTAATAAACAGTCAACATCAGGTGGACAAGGCTTTCAAAGATGTCATTGCAAGACAAAATGTGGTACACGCAAATGCCGTTGCCGAATAAATAATGTTCTTTGTAATTCGAAATGCCATTCTAGTTTATCATGTTCCAACAAATAGCCTCATATTATTTAACTATTGTGACTAGATATTGTTTTAAGTAATTTACATTGAAGAAGATTTATTTTGTAATTTTGTTTTATTTTGAAATTTTAAATACCTACAGAAAATTCTGTAATGACCAAATAGTTACTTTTTATTTTATTTTAATGATTAGGTTGATATTGTTTTAAGTAATTAAGAAGAAGTTTATTTTGTAATTTTAAATACCTACAGAAGATTCTGTAATGACCAAATGGTTCCTTATTATTTTATTTTAATGATTAGGTTAATATTGTTTTAACGACGACACGTTTGGTCTAGTGGTTAGTAACGCTAGTCACAAGACCAAGCGGTCGCGGGTTCGAATCCCGCTAGGGGCAGATGTTTGTGTGATGAGCACGAATATTTGTACCCGAGTCATGGATGTTCAAAAAAAAAAAAAAACTAATTAAAATTTTGTAATTGTAATAATTGTTACTTTGAATACCTACATAGTACATAAAAGTATGTGTAATGAAAGTGATTATTTTTTAATAAAGTTTTCGTGTCAAAATAGTAAACATTATTACATTGTTTCCTTTTCCATTTCCTTCTACATTTTTAGCCAAGGACCTGCAGCTACACCTAAGTTTAGCCGGCTAAAGATAGAACAAACTAACATTAACATTTCGTCGAAGATAAACCTAGGTTTAGCCGGCTAATCTTAAGTTTAGGTTCACACCTACCTTTAGCCGTAACATATACATTGGCATCTAAATGAGCCCCCTATTTTTTTCAGCCTGGTTGTAGGAACCACAAATTTGTGTTTGTTCCTAGTATTAAAATTATGAACATCACTGTATTTTTTAAACATGTTTATATTTTTATGTACATACAAAATTTTCTCGTAAATATACTGTGAAAGTACAGTCATTATATTGATTTCTTTAAATTTAGGTATAATAGAACTCTTGTTACCGACATAAGAATTGATTCCTAATCCGAAGAAACCAGTTTAACTTCAATAATTTATTTTGAATTTAAAAAAAAATATTATTTAATTGTAAAATAGATAATATCTGAATATAAAAAAAAAAATATCATTAATTAATCAGTTTTCTAAGTTCCTGAAATCTCCCATCGGTCTTTTAGGTTACGCGCGACCGCTACTGTTTCAAATAGTCGCTTGTAGGTTAAAGAGGTACTGGTGAAAAAAACTTTACAATACGTAGGTATTGCAGATGCTTTTCTTCTAACACGAAACCCATCTTTTATCTACAGAAATTAATCTATATTAAACCACGTTGTATGTACGGGTAATTTGCAAGGAAATTCTGCAGTAATTATGCTAAGTGCAGTACAGGAGATGGTAACAAAAAGCTTGTGATTAATAGCATCAGGAACTATCAGTCTAGACGGTAAATAATGTGTTGTACTATAGGTAGTACGATGTCTATAGACGATTAATAATGAGTTGTACTATAGGTAGGACAGTGTTCTGTAATGATTCAGCATGATTTTTGATTGAAATGTACCTTAATGGATGACTTTGAAATGAATGAGTTAGTAGGTAATAGAGCTGAGATTAGAGATTTTTTGTTAGGTATTCAATCAATTGCAACTATTTTGGCATTTCAACAACAGCCCCCCTAGCCAAGTTACGATCGTTTCGTTTGCGTCGAACGCCTCAAGTGGGCCACGCTTCCGATTCCTTTGTTCTGACCACGTGACTGAGCGTTGAGATGACGTCAGAACAAAGGAATCGGAGGCGTGGCCTACTCGAGGCGTTCGACGCAAACGAAACGATCGTAACTTGGCTAAGGGGGGGGGTAGGAATTATAAAAATAGTGTGAATGATAAATTGGAGTTGTTACATTAGGAATTTTGAACCATTTGGAATTATGAAAATCGGTATTTTGAAAATCGTATTAGTAACTGTCAGAATGAAGCTTTTCGTACTTATGTACTACATAAATACGAAAAACTTCATTGCTTTTTTTTTGTATTTTCTTTTCAAAAACTTTGCCCCACACTAGGAATACCTCCCGTATCGTGAGTGCGTTCACAAAAACGTAAACTCACATACACAAAATACCCAGACCCGGAACACCTATATCTATGCCATACAAATATTTGTTCCGTGCGAGAATCGAACCCGCGACACGTATCGCAGCAGCCAATCGCTCAACCACTGCGCCAACCGTGCCATCGTTCCAACAGGTACACATGACTTAATATAGGTAATTATCAAAAAATCGTAATTAAAAAATGACCAAAAAATGCAAAACCGAAAATATTTTTTTTTCAATTATTCTAGCACATTATTTACACACACACAACACACACACACATTATTTTTTTTTATTGGGGACAAAAAACATTTACATGCTAGAGAAAATACAAAAAAAAAAAAATCCTTAAAACTAGATGCACCAACACGTAACCCACTCCAATGTCCACATCTTGACATTTGAATAAAAGAAGTGAAGGACTGTGGTAAGATTATACAGAATACAGTGCCTTCTGCGAAAGCTTCATGTATAACAACCTAATTTCTATAATCATAATTAATATAGTATATAATTTAATTCATCATCATCATCATCATCATTTCAGCCGATAGACGTCCACTGCTGGACATAGGCCTCCCCCAAATGTCGCCACAACGAACGATCCTGTGCGTCTCGCATCCATCGGATTCCCGCAATTCTAATTTAATTCAATTATTCTTAATTCCATTTAATTTACTTAAATATTTTTATTTCATTCAATTCAGCACAATTTATTATAATTCAATTTAATTCAACATTATTTATTATAATTCAATTTAATTCAACATTATTTATTATAATTCAATACAATACAATACACAATTTAATTTATAACAACTACTAATACCTATCACGACACGATCAATGTTTAGGTCTTTACGTTTCTGTTTTCGACTTACTAACATTATTACGTTGTAACATCGACTGTTGTTAAACTATGAAAAATGGATCACCATTATTATAATTTCATGTATAAGACATTCACAGTTGGACATAGGTTTCCCCCAAGCGTTGTCACACCGTCAGGTCCTGCGGTGTTTGTATCTGGCAAAAATGTATACCTAACTAGACAATTTTTTTTTTAAATTGTTATAAACCAGTGCTTGACTGCGATCCCACCTGATGGTAAACAGTGCTGCAATCATTGATGGTGAGGCGCACTAGTTTCTTAAGAGCCTATTCACTCTAGCCAGGAAGACACCTAAATTATAGTTGGACGGGAAGACCGAAAACGTAATAAATAAATAATTTACCGACTAATTGGCCAATCCGCACTGGACCGGCGTGGTTGATAACAGCTCGTTCCCTTTCCTAGAGAGAAGGATTCAGTCCCAGCTGTGGGAGCATTATAAGGTGGATTATGTTATGTAGGGTAAATTAAATAAAACCAATATTGTTTCTAAAGTTCTTTTAATTCTTCTCTTTCAAATAAATTGTGCAAAACAATTTGATTGAATCAAATGGAGCGGAAACCATCTTAAGTTTGTATCGTTAAATCAATGTGCATTCGTTCCGTCAAACATTGACCTCAAAGGAAGTGTTCTTATGATAAAGTAAAGTTTTGTAATACTTTAATATACCTTTGAAATTCATTGTGAAGAGGCTTGTAGTTACTTTGTAGTAAAATAACAGAACAGTGAAGGAAAAGCTTGCTTCAATTAATTCAAAGATTAGGTGACTATTATTTCAGATTTGAGATTTTGATTAAGTATTTTGAAAGATATTCTTACTGAACTAATATGGCTGAGAATAAGATGTGATGTTAGTTATTTTTGCTTCTAGAAGGAAATCTCTGGCAATAATGATTCAGTTACAAACAATATTTGAATTAACGAAATTAACGACATTAACGAAATTAACAAAACGAAAAAAAAATAATCAAATTAACGAAATTCACGATATTTATGATACTATTGAATACAGGAAGGAATATTTGATAGCTTCTTGAGAGAAAGCCTTGGAAAAAATGCTAGTCTAGAATAAGACATCAACCATACAAATGTGTATAATTAATAAGCACAATAACATAGGAAATGCACAAGTTAGTAAGTTCCAATGGTAAAGAAATGTTGATAGGTATTAACCGCCATATTCTATACTTGAAATTTCTTATTTCAGTGTAACGGAGAAACAGTTTTGCGTCTTTTTTGATTGCCGGGTCTGAAAAATAATAATAATATAATACAAACTGAAAAATGAAGTAATAGAAACAATAAATGTTATCAAAAATGTATTTTTCATTAAATAAAATAGTATATTTAAATATTTAAAAATCTATATTTCGATAATAAATGTTTTTTTTTTTGTTAGATATAGTACAATAGTTCTATGGCATATATTATATATATATATATATATATAAACGTTTTACGTCATAACATATGTATAAAATTTGTTTTAATGAAAACGGGAGCCGGTAAAGATCTTCCTCAAGCAATCAATAAATTCAATTAACAGTGCAAAAAATCGTTTGTTTTTTACTAGAAAATCGATAAATTTACTGCGCATAAATTAACAAACGAAATTACATTATGTTCGGAAATGGTCTTCATGTGATGAAGACCATTTCCGAACAATAATGTAGTTTTTGAACTTAAAGGTGTAGACTAGATATTTTGAAAAAAAGTATGTCAAAAACCACCATGTTTGTTAACAAGCACTACAAGCATTAGATACAGGTGGAATACATAACAGATCAGGGAAATCTTTGCTTCTTTCATTCATTAATTTTAGCTGATAAATCTCCACTACAGGACATAGGCGACACCACAACGACGGATCTTATACGTCAAGCATTTATCGAATTCCATTTACCCTCACCAAGTCAGCGATCCACCTCGTTGGAGGCCTTGTTTCTTATTTTCAACATAGGTATACTCACCATTACTGTCAATCAGTCTATGCACGAGAAACAATTTAATCCTATCCACTTCAACGGAATAGAATTCTACAGCGACGAACGGTGAGAAGAGTAGCAATGATATTTGTAGCACATGCAGTGAGACATACCCCAGCGATTCAAGTGGTTCCTAAAACATGGAAATACCATCAGCACTGGTCAACTAAAAATCACATTTTGTGCGTAACAAGAAAAATGCAAACTGATTCTTACTCCTTCTTGACTTAACCTTGTTCTTTTTTTTATTAATGATAGGCTCACGTTTCACCACCATCTCACCTGATGGTAAGCGATGATGTGGTCGACGATGGAGCACGCTTCCCTAAAAGCAGCCTATTCACTCTTGACTTAAAGACCCCTAAGTTGTAGCTATCAGGAAACACAGACTCCGGCAAGGAATTCCACTCCTTGGCTGTACGCACAATAAATGTGTTCCCAAAACGCTTTTGTGCGTATGGGTGGGATGTGTACCGGTGGCGCAACGCCGTACGTCTAGTGGTCCGATAATGGAACGGACTTAACGGAATTAGATTGTGCAATTCCAGTGCACACTCCCCGAAAAGTAAACGATAGAAAACCGACAGGCTAGCAACTCGGTGGCGATGCCCAAGACTTTGGAGCTTCGACTCAACAAGTGCATTATTGCCGATGATTCTCTTGGCTCGCCTCTCAATCGACTCTAGTGCATCAAGCTGGTATTTGGCAGACCCGATAGAGACCCGATCGAGACCCGACAGATCCCAAAGATGAGAACAGTACTCCATACCCGTCGTACTTGCGCTTGATAAAGGTTGAGCAGCTGTTCCGGCGTGAAGTACCGTCACACTTTTGCTAATATCCCCAATTTTTTGAAGTCGCTTTTCTTAGAAAAGAGCAAGGTTAGGTGTCATAGAATTGAAATAAGAACTATTTAGGTACATACGGTTTGCATTTTTGCTATTGTGTGACCATATTAAGCTCATGAATTAATGCTCACACTCCTACACTCCACATACACACGACCCCTTCACACAAACACAATCATATTCATTCTCTACATTTGCTGTGTATAGTATATAACGGTTGTATAAAAAAAGAAGCCGCAAAGACTCCTAAGATACAAGTCTGCGTACCTGGTTTAGGAGCTCGGGAATTCGACAAAAATTTTGACTGATTTGTACAACCTACTGTTTCTCTAAGCTATGTTCTTTGTTGTTGCTTTTATCTACAAATAAACTATTTTTATAATATTTTTGAGGACTCTAGAGGCTGTGTGGATCGCCCGGAGGACACGGTGGAGCACACGGTGGAGGTGTGCCCCGCTTGGGCAGAGAAACGCCGTGTCCTCGTGGGGGCGATCGGCGGCGGCGATGTCTCACACGATGGCTTTGCATACAGGCCATGGTCTGGAGCGAGGAGGAGTGGCAGGCGGTCGCCTCCGACTGCAGCAGTAATGCTAGCAACGGAGGCAACGGTCCTCACGCCCCAACCGCCGCCGGGATTCCGATCCCGATTTCCGGCCACAGTAAGCGCGGGCTTGCGGATAGCGAGCAATGGGTAGCTCGCTGTCCGACCGTCGAGCCTAAGTCGTCGACGGCGCGTACTGTTCCACGCGCGCCTCAAGGTGATGCCGCCCAAGAGCGGGTGATGTCATAAGATGATTTTCCCACCGAAAAAAAAGGACTCTAGAAGCCGATCGTTAACATTTGATTCAGCCCGCTATGAACAATTGAACATATGATAAAAGAGTTTGTTTGGCCGCAACTACAGTAACTGCGAGGTTAGAATAAAGACACGCAGTTTCAGCAAGATGGGGCCTGTTATACGTCAAACCAGTCAATGGAGACAGTACGCGGATATTTCCCTGAAAAGTTGATTTCGATGAGAGGTGACCTAAAATGGCCCCTGAGGAGCCCAGAGCTCACACCTAAGGAATTTTTCCCCTGGGGTTATCTAAATAGTCTGGTGTACAACAATATAATCCATCGATACACACATCACAATACAGTCGATGTCAAAAAAGCGTGCATCCGAAGTCGACTCATTGAGTCGACTTGAGTTGGGTCGGATTTGATGCGTCTTTCTGGGATATCGTATGAGATAAATCATCATCATCATCATCTTCCTGCCCTTGGCCCGTTTTATTTGGGGTCGGCGCAACACGTTTTTTTCTTCCATTCTGTCCTGTCACTCGTCACGCTATCACTAACTCCCTTTTCTTTCATATCACTTCTCACACAATCCACCCATCTTTTCTTTTTCCTCCCTCTCCCTCTCCATCCATCCACATGTAAATTCATAACTCTTTTAACATCATGCGCTTCATCCCTCCTCTTCACATGACCATACCAAGACAAACGATTCCCTTTCAACTTTTCAGTCACTGGCGCCACTTTCAAACTTCCCATAATATACTCATTTCTCACTTTATCCATTCTTGTCACACCACACATCCATCTTAACATTCTCATCTCCGCTACGTGCAATCTTTTTTCATCCGTCTTTTTCAAAGCCCAACATTCTGATCCATACAGTATGACAGAGGAGATAAATAATATTTGTTAATTTTTTATGCATCTTCATAAGTATTTTTTTCACCGTTAAAATATTTAAAATATTAAAGTATTATATCCATACGTGTTGCGTGATGTAAATGTCTAAAATTTCTTTGTAGAAAAGTGTCAATGGCTCATGACTGATTTAATTGGTAGCATAGGATTTAAAGTATTGAATAAAATAGTTGTGGACTATTGAACTTCTACAACAAATAAATTTTAGACACTTTAGCATTGGTAGAGTGCAACTGCACTTTTGATCCCTGACTGTACATAATTTGTAATGGTTTTCTTTATGAGTGTTTGAAACAAAGTGTGAGTACTTACGCGGCCTTCAATGGCTGTCAATATGTTGTAGACATTACTCACTAATTTTGGTAAGCTGCCAGCTACACTCAGGAATAACTGGAACAAATATAAATTTAAGTGTAGATTTAGATAAAGACATATTAATTATACTTAATACTTAAAAGAGACACAGGTACGTAGATATTGGCATAAAAAAGAGAGGTTTAGGCCCAGCAGCGGGCAAAGCCTCACTGTGGATGATCACAGTAAATTATACGATACAGTTAATTTGATTCTTTAAAGGTTTTAAGCTTTTTTAAGATATCAAGAGAATATCGGGCATCCATATATTAGGGGTTAAAGTATGAAATTGCCGTTTTTTAAAACAAGTTGCTTTGAAGTGAGTAGACATCCCATTCATTAGCAGTTTTAAGTCTATATACATCATCAATATTGCATACCGCTTGAGACACATTGTTTCCATGGTAGAACTCGTATTACAAAATAATGCGAGTTTTCTTATATTTCATACAAAAATTTACAAGTACTGCGATATTACAGAAAATATAAAACACAAAGAATCCATTAAATACCTAATTTCGGAAAAAGAATAACGTACCTTTAGTATAAAGTTTATTTGAACTTATAATTCCTAGTCAATCCAAAGATACAACACTTCAAAGCAACCCGTTTTAAAAAACGGCAATTTCATAATTTAACCCCTATTATTTACATATTTAAAACACAATTTAAACAAAATATTTTTCAATTCGGTCACACAATAAAAACATATCCAAAAGACTTAGTTATATAAAATTTTAAATGCTTACCGATGCATGCAACTCAGGTGATATCATATCAACCAAATCAGCAATACTCCTGTACACATACAGAAAAAACTTCAACTTGTCCTCCTTGATACTTTTATTATTTTTCACGTATAAATAATAATCACACTCAGGAGTCTCCTCCAATCTTACACGAAGAATTTTCAACCGATACCGAATAGCATCGAATAATATGCATCGCCAGACTCGATTGAAATCGAGAGCGATTAAAGAAAACTGTCTTATGACAAACAGTAACAAATTTTCATAGCATTCATAAGCATAGCAATACATGACAGTATAAGAAAGTCGAACAGACCAGGTGATAATAGAAAAAATGATTAGTTTATACATGCTGTGTATGTGATGTCTTTTATTGATTCTCAAAAAGGAATCGATGTCCATCAACATTTCAAAGAACGTCTCCGTGCGGCTTTCAAAACACAAAATAACAATCACTGATGCCGAATATTCCATTAAAGACCACAGTTGTGACAGATCCATAGGACAACAGACCACAGAAGAGTAGATTACCAATGCAACAAGACTGCAACAGTAAACTTTGACAATCCAATTTACAAATCTTCGTTTTACAACATTGAAATCATAGCCACAAATCAGTAGAATGATTAAAAATAATTGGTATAATCGGAAAAGACTGTTTACAGTTTGATTATACGCATGTTTTTTGGGCATATTGAATTGTGGTTTAATTAATTTTTGTGTATTGACCGTGTGTTGTTTACAAAGCCACGTCAGATCGGCTGTTTGGCTGTGGTGCGTTTGTTAACTGGTATTTGGTAGAAACGGACAAAGGTACACTAATGGGTGTTTCGGGAAATGTTTTTGAATTCGATACTTCGTTATTCGATTGAAAAACAAAATTACTGGAATGGTAGGTACTTACATAGGTATTTTATCGCGAGAATATGTTCCCTTGGGACTTTTTACTTTTACACAGGCAAAACCATTGGTAGCAGGGTGATATTTTTCCCATAACAAGGTTCTTGACCTATCCAACCAAATCCAATATTAATTCCCATTTAGATATTCATAATTTTAACCGAAGTACGGAGCATAATATGGAGCAGTGGTGGCCGAGTGGTAACGGCCCCGACTTACGAGTCAAAAGTTCAAACCCAGCTAAGCGCATTACTTTGTGTAATTATTTCATCACCACTACTCACAAAACATCGTGAGGAAACCGGCATGTCCTAGAACCAAAAATTCGAAGACATGTGACATTTACCAAACCGCACTGCCGCCGCCCGCGTGGTGGATTACGGCCCATTTCCTCTTCTAGAGAGAGGAGGCTTGAGTCCCAGTCCAGTGGAAACATTAAAAAATCGGATTCCTGACTTTTAACAGGTTATCAGTCAACCCTGTGAACGCTGCGTCTTCCGGTATGCAGTCGCCACTCCGAAACCTTTTAGCCCGTCGACCAATTGTACTGCGAACAATGTGCCCTGCCCACTACCACTTAATTTTGGCGATTCTTCGGGCTAAGTCGGTAACTTTGGTTCTCTTGCGGATATCTTTATTCTTAGTGACTTCTTCCCCTCTAGGCTGGGGCGAGAGGGCATGTCAGACATTTACTGACTAAAACAAACTCCTGGTTTTCCTTTCAGAAGCGAACCCATGAGCCCAGTAGGCTTCGACCCTGCTGGGCCTTAGCTGACATCTCCTTGAGGCGCGTGCGAACAGTATGCGCCGTCGACGATTCGGGCTCGATCTGGACGGTTAGAGGACGGACCGCCAGCTACCCATTGCTCGCCGTCCGGAAGCCCACGCCTACGGTGGCTGGAAATCGGGGTCGGGGTCCTGGCGGCTGGCCCGTGAGAAATTCTGGAGAGGACTAGATATTCCATACAAAATTAATAACATTTTAATTCTGTTTAGACCGAATCCAGTATCCTGAACTAAACTAATCTAAAATCCGTCAAAGCTTATCGCGTTTTAGTTAAAATGACGCGTTTCACAGCTATCAAAGACTTGTTGTATTACTATAGTTTGCTAACAAAGCATTATTTACTGGTACTGACAAAGGGCTAGCGTTAAACACTGTGGCAAAGGGTTTAGTTCATAGTGTGAGGTTTGGTTCACAAAAAGTTTTTATTGAATAGAAAATGTTCAAAAGATGTGACTTTATCTTGGGTATTGTTTTCAAATCTCTTTCCTGACTGTTTCTTTGTTAAAATGGTTGACAGAGGACTCAGTTTTGTGAACGTGGCTTTAGTCGCTGACTCTGTCTGTTTGTTTTTTATGGTTCCATACCCACAGGGTTTTTTTTAGGTGGGAAAATCATCTAATGACCAATCCTGCTCTTGGGCGGAGCGGAAGATGGTGTCAGACTGTTACTGACTAAAAACCCACACCTATTCCTTCGTTGCCTTCGTCCCAGGGCCCCGGGTTTTGGTTTCACACTACCCATGGCCCCAGTAGGCTTCGACCCTGCTGGGCCCCTACGATTTGCTGACATCTCCCTGAAGCGCTCGTGGAACAATACGCGCCGTTAGCTACAAACTAGGGGTCTTTAAGTCAAGAGTGAATAGGCTACTTCTAGGCAAGCGTGCTCCATCGTCGGCCACATCATCGCTTACCATCACGTGAGATGGTGGTCAAACGCGAGCCTATCAATAATAAAAGAAAAGAAAGAAAGAAAGACTTGGGCTCGGTCCGGACGGTTACCGGACGGTCGGACGGCGAGAAACCCATTGCTCGCCGTCCGTAAGCCCGCGTCTACGGTGGCCGGAAATCGGGATCGGAATCCATAATTTTCCCAAAGCGCGGTGGTTAGGCCGTTAGGACCGTTGCCTCACGCAATCGGCCGCCTCCTTTGCTAGCATTACTGCTTCGCAGAAGGAGGCGACCGCCTGCCACTCCTCCTCGCTCCGGACCATGGCCTGTACCAAGGCCTGGCGCGAGAAATCGCCGCCGCCGATCGCCCCTACGAGAACGTGGCGTTGCTCTGCCCAAGCGGGGCACACCTTTACCGTGTGCACCACCGTGTCTTCCGGGCGCTCCACACAGTGGCGACACCCGGGCATCGCTTCCGCACGAATCCCGAACTTACCGTGTTCGGTGAGAACATGCGTCATGCGTAAGGTGAGGACGCCGTGAGGTCTTTCCAACCACGCCTTAAAGAGGGGACTTACCGCCATAATTGTGGCGTGCCCAATACCCAGAGGGTAGAAACTGGACCAGCAATATACTAAGACTTCACTGGCCGTTTATCTATACCAGGCTGTATTTCATGAACACTGATAACTAGACAGTTGATTTATTTTTTTTACAGATACACAACTAATAAAAATAGTTAAATAGGGCTCCCATACGACAAACGTGTTTTTTTTTTGCCTTTTACAAAATATTTAGTTGTTTCACTTTAAAAATATAATAAATATTTAGGGGGGCTCCCATGACATCAAACGTAATTTTTTTTGCCTTTTTTTTCTAGATATTAAAAAAGAAGTACGGAACCTTTCATGTGCGAGTCCGACTCGCATTTGGCCAGTTTTTATCAAAAACATCCAAATTGAATATTAATTATCAGACTAGTGTCAACAACGAGAACCATAATAGGCTTAATAGTTTTTTTTTTTGGTGATAAATCATTAACTAATTCCTCCCACTCTGGCTGGAGTGACAGGGAATTTCAGACTTTACCTGACTAAAACCCACCCGTGTCTCTTCAGTTGCCATTTGTGTTACAGGATCGCGGTGACTCTTTCAAACAATCCCCTCCAAAACAATCAATAGGTACAATACAAATCACAAAAGGAAACTAAAAACAACAATAGAAAACGAGCACTAGGGAGAAAATGTCGCGTCAATAAAAAGCAAGCTAAATTGTTTAAGACTGGCCATTAGTTCCCGGGCAGCAATCAACATGCTCTTACACTATTAAGTTGTTATAGCTTCGTGGATCTGGGACGAGGATGTGGGGATGACGGTGGATGTGCTAGTTTAGAGATAAAAATGTAAAGCCTCGAGCACAAACGCAGGGTAGCCAGCCTATCTGTATTTTACAGATTGCATTTTGGAGAGTGTGCGGGAATTGCATGACTTGATTCCGCCATCTCCTTTCTACCATCGGACAACCTGACGTACGGCAAGTATCCACCCTAACGTTGTTAAAACTTCAACGGTCCGGACTAAGCGTTTCGCTTCGTCGTTTATACCGCGTACATCGAAGGACTGGAACAATTTGCCTGCTGCGGTATTCCCGTCCAACTATAATTTAGGTGTCTTCAAGGCTAGAGTGAATAGGCTCTTAATAAACTTGTGCGCCTCACCATCAATGATTGCATCTCTGCTTACCATCAGGTGGGATCGCAGTCAAACACTGGTTTATATCAATTAAAAAAAAAGCGACATATTTCCGCAGACTGATTATTTTGATTATTTTTAACTTAGGACACTATTAACGTGTACGTCTTTCTATATCGTTCTCACGTCATATTTAATATTATAAAGGCGAAACTTTGTGTGTGTATGTTTTTTTGAGGCGTTGGAAGGCCTCCCACAAGGTGGACCGATGACCTGGTGAGGGTCGCGGGAATCCGATGGATGCGAGACGCACAGGACCGGTCATTGTGGCGACATTTGGGGGAGGTCTATGTCCAACAGGGACGTCTTTCGGCTGAAATGATGATGATGATGATGATGTTTTTTTTAGGTGGGAAATCATCCAATGACTTCTCACGCTCTAGGGCAGAGCGATAGGGCGTGTCACTTTTACTGACTAAAACCCAGTCCTATGTTCCTTCTTTGCTTTTAATCCAGGACCCTGTGGTTCTCTTTCGCACAACCCATGGCCCCAGTAGGCTTCGAACCCGCCGAGCTCCTACGGTTTTGCTGACATCTCCTTGAGGCGCTCGTGGAACAATACGTACCGTCGACGACTCGGGCTCGGTCTGGACGGTTACCGGACGGCCGGACGGCGAGCTACACATTGCTCACCGTGTGAGTGTGTGTGTATGTTTGATGCGTCTTGACTTTGTAGTACACCTAGATATTTCATACTCAGGACTCACTACTTGATGTGTTTAGCATCGATGATATGATCATTTTTCCAAGATATAATGCGCGCTGACGTGTGTAATCATGCTGCATCTGTTTTTTGACTCGAAAACTAGTCATATAGCCACATATTTTCAACTTGAAGATGCCGCATCCATTCAGCGTGAGTCAAGATCTCACCGCCACGTACGCATCCCCTCTTCCCGATTGTCGTTAAGTTGAATGATTGAGAACCTACGCTTTCGACTTCATTGCTTTCAATTTGTCTAATATACAGGGTGATGTTACAATGTTTTTGAACTTTTTTCTTTAATTTATTTTTTGACAAAAATCATTTTCCCCTGATAAAGATTCACATTCACATTTTATAATTTCAGCTCAAGCTCAGTTTTTAAATCGAAAGTTATCGAAAAATCAGAAATCCCAAGGTACTGAATTAATGTTATTTATTTATTTTTTAATATAACTGTCAAAAATGCATCTTTAGCTGAATAGTATTTTACCGACAGTTAATACTGATTATCTGTCGGTGACGACATACGTCGATATACATACGACGGTTTGACGATATATGCCTCTGTCACTCTGACTAAAAACGGGAACGGAGATATACGCCTCCGTTCCCCTTTTTAGTCCACTCGGTTACACAAATTAAAAAAAAGTAAAATATGTTTGCCCATTTTAAAGCCTTTTTAACAAAAGTATGTATTTTAATAATAAACTTAAAACAAAAAAAAAAAAATGAGAATCTAAAATTTTAAACGTAAATACGATGTTAACATAATTATTCGAGAGAGCACGCGATTGTTCGTAAACTAAAGAACTTCCCATTTACCTTTTTAATTTTAAGGTAGTCCGTAGAGAAAATATAAAGGTTTTAACTATCTCATTTGCAAACACTTCTAACCTAGACCTTGGCCTTCGTTGTTAGAATGGACTACTAAGTTATGTAGCGAGTTTACTGGTTTAATTAAGTTACTTTTTCTTAAAGTTTTATTTAAAGGTAAGTTTATTAAAATACTGCCAAGATTTTACGCAGTGAAATCTGAATTTTTAATTGTGAAACACCGGATAAAAGAAAAAAAAGAGAATCACCCGTTTGGGAACACATTCATAATGCTTACAGCTAAGGAGTGGAATTCCCTGCCGGAGTCTGTGTTCCCTGATAGCTACAACCTAGGGGTCTTTAAGTCAAGAGTGAATAGGTTATTTCTAGGCAAGCGTGCTCCATCGTCGGCCACATCATCGCTTACCTTCAGGTGAGATGGTGGTCAAACGCGAGCCTATCAATAATAATAAAAAAAAAACACCCTGTATAAGATCTAAAGCAAGTCGTCAGGTTGTCGCATCGGGTATCGCGACGCTTGTAAATAATAATGTCGAGCGTTTTCACCCTGCTAGTAGTTATTAGTAAGTGATGTAGGTTGTTTAGTTACTGATGAGATAGTTAGTAAGGGCTAATGGCGTTTAGTTGCTATATTAGTCCTATAGAAGGGCTATCTAGAAATTACTCAGTAGGAATAAATAGCTAACCTACATAAATAAATCTATGGGAAAGTCAACAACCGTACATCTTCTGTTGACAGAGATCTCTACTCATAGAGGAGACTTACCTTAATGATTATGGCATGCCCAGGTTTCCAGATACCATGGTTCACAGAAAGCGAAGTGTCTTTGTAGAATAAACTATTAATATTATATGTTATATTTTGCGATACATATTTTCATTGCTCAAATTCACGTGTTTATTTAGCCGCTACGTTACATAGTATTCATACCATGTCAATGAATTATTATCAATTTACTATTTTATATTAAAATTGCATTATTGTATGAAAAAAAAGTGTTTTTATTATAGGCATTTGCCAGAAACAGAATAGTGAAATTTCTCCAATAATAGTTTATTTTCCGCTTTCTGTGAAACAAGGTATCTTGGAAACATTGGTTTCTATAAACAAAGTTTACGGCAAGAAGTGCTATCTATGAGCAGAGATCTCTGCCAACAGTGCTTCCTATGGACCGAGATATCTTTATACAGTGTTTTCTATCAACAAAGTTTTCGGCGAAACGTGCTGTTTAGGAATAGAAATTTCTATGAGCGTTGCTTTCTGTTGGTAGTCGTATCGTACAAGCGTATTTCTATCTTAGGTTCCACGCTCCTTATTAATAAGTAACAAATAAAGTAGCGGTCTTCCCGTCCGATTATAATGTAGGTGTCTTCAAGGCTAGAGTGAATAGGCTCTTAATATTCTAGTGCGCCTCACCATCAACGATTGCATCACTGCGCACCATCAGGTGGGATTGGAGTCAAGCATTAGTTTATATCAATTAAAAAAAAAAACATAATAAGCAGGGACTTTGTCCACTGTCCTAATATCCATGTGAGAGGACAATCGTGTCTATCATCTATAGCAATCAAGATGCTGTGGCGACTTCCATGCAGCCGTTTGATGAATGATGCGGTCTTTTTCATTCGGTCACCATATACTGCTGCGAAGACATCAGTGTATGTTTCAGCAAACACTGCGGATGGTTTACATAAACGTGGAAACCGCAACAGAGCCCTGAACGCGTTGTTAAATTGAACCCGCAGAATATTGTATGATCTTTGGGTGTAGTTAACACACTTTCCGTGTACAGTGAGGTACAATACGCCTTAAAGTAATTTTAACTGCGTCTGTAAAACGGAAGAATCTGTGAGCCAACATGTTTGCGTGTAACTAATGGTAAGCAGTGATGTAATCGTTGATGGTGAGGCACACTAGTTTATTATGAGCTTATTCAACCTAGCCTTGAAAACACATAAATTACAATCAGACGAGAAGAACACAGCAGGCAAATTGATCCAGTCCTTCGATGTACGCGGTATAAACGACGAGGCGAAACGCTTGGTCCGGACTGTAGAGATTTCAATATAGTAAGGCTGGATACTCACCATACGTCGTCTGGGCACGCCACAATTATGGCGGTAAGTCCCCTCTTTGAGGCGTGGTTGGAAAGACCTCACGGCGTCCTCACCTTCCGCATGACGCAGGTTCTCACCGAACACGGTAAGTTCGGGAAGTTCCTGCACCGAATTCGTGCGGAAGAGACGCCCGGGTGTCGCCACTGTGCGGACCGCCCGGAGGACACGGTGGAGCACACGGTGGAGGTGTGCCCCGCTTGGGCAGAGCAACGCCGTGTCCTCGTGGGGGCGATCGGCGGCGGCGATCTCTCGCGCCGGGCCTTGGTACAGGCCATGGTCCGGAGCGAGGAAGAGTGGCAGGCGGTCGCCTCCTTCTGCGAAGCAGTAATGCTAGCAAAGGAGGCGGCCGATCGCGTGAGGCAACGGTCCTCACGCCCCAACCGCCGCCGGGATTCCGATCCCGATTTCCGGCCACCGTAGGCGAGGGCTTGCGGACGGCGAGCAATGGGTGGCTCGCCGTCCGATCGTCCGGTAACCGTCCAGACCAAGCCCAAGTCGTCGACGGCGCGTATTGTTCCACGCGCGCCTCAGGGAGATGTCAGCAAATCGTAGGGGCCCAACAGGGTCGAAGCCTACTGGGGCCACGGGTAGTGTGAAAGCGAAACCCGGGGCCCTGGGACGAAGGCAAAGAAGGAACAGGAGTGGGTTTTTAGTCAGTAAAAGTCTGACACTACTTTCCGCTCCGCCCAAGAGCGGGATTTGTCATAAGATGATTTACCCACGTAAAAAAAAAAAAAAAAAAAAACCATACGTCGTCGGGTTGTCCAATTGTAGAAAGGAGATGGCGGAATCAATTCCCTCTCTACGTCAATATCATATTTTAAATCATCGGTAACCCAATGTTCAAGATACTTAAAACCCACAAGAACTTAGAACTTATTATGCTATGATATTATAATCATGTTGATTGGGATATCTAACAACAAGTATATTATTAACTTTTAGACAAGAAATCAACAACATTCCTACTCAACTTCTGGACGGACGACATCTGAATAATGTTATTCAAACAAATATTTTTCCCATAATTAACGCGAATATCAATCAACCTATAAATATATATTTATATATTATATAATATATATTTGTTATTTTTTTTTTATGGGTCAACAAAAGTGAGTTTTATCTGAGTCACCCAGTAGTAAGTATAATAATAAATTATTGTGAGAAATGGTTAGCTGGTTTTACATGTGCCTTGGTAGAAACGGACGGGCGACCATCCTGATACATTAAGTGTAGTAAATAGTAACGTGGGCAGACCGCCGCACTTTTCCGCACTAGTGAGAAATTAAGCAGTACATTGCAAGCCTAAAAACGGTAAAGGTATTTTTTGGAGGTGCGAAATCATTAAATAACTTCTCCTACCCTCTTACTCCGCCCATGGAGTGAGAGAATCAGAGTCAGACTATTACTGACTAAAACCCTCCTGTTTCTCCAATTACTTTTTACGTTCCAGGGTCACGGTCACACTTTCAAAGGTTCCCGCAGCACTACTACCATATTAAAAAAGTACATTTCGATGCAACTGGAAAAAGTTTGTCATTGAGACCGAGGCAGACATTAGCAGTGTTATGGAGCGAAGTGCTGCAGTAACAAATTCCCACTTGTATCAAACTACGTTTTTAATACACTTCCTCCAAAACCTTCTCTTATCCCACAGCTTTTAGGCACGCAATAGACTGTTTTCCGCACTAGTGCAGAAAAGTGCGCGTGCTCTCCCCCGCCACTATTTTGATAAATAAAATTAATTGTGGCCAGGGCGAGCGCTAGCACTTTTCCAAAAACAGTAAATTGCGATCATTAGAGCGGGTTTTTAAGTAAGTGTATTGAAAAAGGAGTTTCTCATTTCCATTTTTTCATAAAATTTGGTGAAACCTGCGCTTTCCACGTTATCCAGACTAAACTATAAAGTCAAACCCGAGTCTGTCAAAGGCACAGAGGCAGATTACTGTTCTTTTCGTTTTTTGTTTATAATTGAACGCTTTGTGGTGAAGTTTCGTGCTCTCTACTGCACTGTCAATGGCCGGTGGTGCTTCGCTGATCAAGAAGTCTAATAAAAGATTAATGGATGAGGCATTAAGTACTTATAAATCTTTAAATTCAGGCCCTTATTTCATTTACTGTAAAAGTGTAAGAACTTACTGCAGCGTGAAAAAAATAATTAAAGTAATTTTTAAAACGTTAATCGTCTTTCTCGATTGCTAAGCGTAGTGATTATGGCAAATCCGAATGATCTATATTGTATATTATGTTTAAAAATTATATCTTTATATATAAAAGAAAGTCGTGTTAGTTACACTATTTATAACTCAAGAACGGCTGAACCGATTTGGCTGAAAATTGGTGGGAAGGTAGCTTAGGACCAGGAGAAGGACAGAAATTTTTTTTATGGAGTAGGGTAGAGTAGGTAGGGGCCCAACAGAGTCGAAGCCTACTGGGGTCATGGGTTCGCTTCTGAAAGGAAAACCCGGCCCTGGAATGCAAGGCAACGAAGAAACAAGGAGTGGGTTTTAGTCAGTAGAAGTCTGACATCCCTCCCACTCCGCCCGAGGGCGGGAGTTTTCATTGGATGAATTCCCACCTAAAAAAAAACCGAGTCGGACTCGCGCACCAAGGGTTCCGTACAAACTGAAAACAATTTAATACCCGAATTTGGTGTTACGAAGATTTTTCCGAAACTCAAACAAAGATTTTTTTGTGACGTAAAAATAAGTTTAGTTTTCAGATTTTTTTCTACACTTGTGCTAAGAGACCTTGCTTTATATAAAATTTCAGGATTCTAGGTCAACAGAAAGTACCCTATGAATTTTGATCTTGATGAATTATTATCTTGAGAGTGTCGAAATATGCGACATAAACGGCTGTTTTTTTTTTCGTTAACAAGAAGTTTGATTTTTTCATAGCTTCAAGGGATCGCAGACCTAAGTGTATGATTTTAATTTCAACTCGATACCTCCACGCATTCCCCAGATAAAGGATCTTGACAGACAGACAGACAACAAAGTGATCCTATAAGTGTTCCGTTTTTTTTCTTTTGAGGGCCAGAACTCGAAAAAAATTCTATTTGCAAATTTTAGGCTAATCCATACATAAATTCGTTCTTTAGCATCGTACCATAATAATAAAAGACTTGACATGTCTAAAATACCTTCTCAAATAATTCCGACATTCACATAATCCCCACTTCTTCCTGAAGTAGAAAATTGTTCCGAACAACTTTCTTTGTTCACTGACCGCTTGAATTTTTTACTATTAAACCCACTGAGAGCAAACGCAAAGGGCTGCAGTTACCAACCGGTATTACCGCGGTTACCGACCGGTAATACCACGGTAATTTTGCGGTAGATCCGTAGGTAAAATGTGAATGGTTTTATGCTTTTTGGTAACAAGTAGGGATTGTCTGAAGAGGTTGGAAATAGTGGTGAATTTTATTTTTAAGTTCTTGTGTTTAAAATAAAAGGGAACGATAGATAGAATGAAACATTTCTGTTTTACGGTAGTATGTTGATATTATCTCTAGTGTACTTTATACCAACTTGAAATACTTCCTCCTTGAGATGTTTGCGCACTGTTAAGCGTCGTGATGGGTACGGCTAAACCTTTTGAAGATTTCTTTTTTTTTGCTCGCGTTTGACCACTATCTCACCAGATGGAAAGCGACGATGTGTTCAATTTTCCTGTATTGTTGTCCCTGTTCTCACGAATATGAAATCCCAAACAATATGTTGAAAAATCGAATATAAAACAACCTTGAATAACAAGTAAATTATAGCATTTTTGGTAACCTTTTACTTGTTTCGAGAACTAAACAACTTTTCCGAGATCTAATAATCATTTTATGATACAAAGTGTTATCGATTTTTATAAAAAGTTACAAACACTTTGATTATTAATAACTAAAAAGGAATACGACTGGTAAAAGTGCGGCAACACTGACGATTACCGAATGCTTTTTTACGCGCGCCACATAGTCCAGGTGCATTCCTTTTTAGTTACCGAAGAAAGTAACGTCTCATAGAAGTAATGTGCTGTTATCTATATATATAAAAGGAGAAACTGACTGACTGACATATCAACGCACAGCCGAAACCGCTGGGGCTAGAAGCTTGAAATTTTGCATAAAGATTAATTATATGTCGTAAGTGAGCACTAAGAAGGGATTTTTGGAAATTCATCCTCTAAGGGGGAAAATAAATTTTCACACTTACAAAACCCCCCCTGGTTTTGTAAGTGTGCAAATTTTTTTTCCGTGGGCCAATTGACTCCAAACTTTGTTTGTGTTGTATTAACCTAAATTAGTTTTAAAGTTTTCCATATTTATTTTTTCAGTACTACCCTCAGTGCAAGATTTATGGGGTGTTAAAGTTTGTATGGGAGAATCTTATTCCTTGGGTTAATAAACTTGAAACTTGGCACGAATACATGTTTAAATAAATAATAAAGATTCCCATTATTCGTTTTTCAAATCTACCCTCAAATTACGGTTTAGGTCGTGTTCAAGATTTTTTGAAGTCTAACTGCGCGGCCTAATTTACTCGCAACTCGGTATTAGAAATTAGAAAAACAAGCCCTAATAGAGTAAATAGCGATTATTTATTTCTCAAAAATAGTTCAACAACAACAAAAGAGTTCAAGTACATTCATGTACCTATGTTGGTGAAATGGATTCCTCCATGTTTGTATGAAATATCTCTTTTTTAAATGTGCTAATAGATTTTCTTTGCAACGCAACCATGTTGCTAACCTAATCCTATAATAACGTATCAATCATGTTATTTATATACGTACAACGACATCTAATGACCCAAATTGGTACAAACGAAAACATAAAATTAATTACAAAACAAGTTGGTGTGTCATAGTTAGCGTCCGTAATTTCTATCGAAGAATAGAAATTAATAATAATAATAATAATAATATATCATGTTCCTTTATAATTATCTAAAGGGCCTCTGCGAGTTGGCTTCGGCTCCTCGTACGCCTCCCAAAGGTCCAGGACCTCAGGGTCCTGAGATAAATAAAAAATAAATAATAATAATAATATAATATAATAATCATCAGTTGGGTCAAATAGTGGATTACCGTCCTCCTTCACCGGTGGGCCGAGATACATGCACGAGCACATTCAATACGCCATGACTTACGTACGTCATTATGGTCGCGCAGACTAATTTTTCACCTTCACGTGCAACCCTCGGTGGAAAGAAATTAAAGAAAATTTGTTTTCAGGCTAAAAACCTCACGATCGCCACGATATCATCGCACAAATATTTCGCATCAAAGTAAAAAAAAAATGTTGGACTTGATAACTAAAGGAAAAATATTTGGTGAAGTTCCGTGATACATGTACGTAAAATGTTGGTTTTCTACTGTGTACACAGTAGAATACCAACATTTTCCAGACTTCGGCACATTCATATTCTGATATGGCTAAAAAGACACATTCCTTCTGACATTACTGACAATTTTATTTGTGCCGAAATACCATCCCATCTAGATCCAAAGCTCTATGAGATAGTGAAATCTAATATGATACTCATGTCCCCTGTGGAAATTTCAACGCCAACTCGCCATGCATGAGAGACCAGCTGTGCACTAAACGCTTTCCTCGAACAATGCTTATAAAAACACTGACCGGCGATGACGGATATTCAAACTGCAGGAGACATCCTTCAGATAATGGCGGATTTACTGTGACCATAAATGGAGTAGAGCTTGATAATCGTTGGTAATCCAGTTCTTTCACATCAATGTGGAATACTGTAACTCGGTAAAATCGATTAAATATGTTTGTAAATATGTGAATAAAGGGTCTGACCAAGGTACTCTTTCTTTAAACAATATTAAAGATGAAGTCAAAACGTATGAAAGTGGAAAGTATATCAGTAGTTCAGAGGCAGTGTGGTAAATTTTCGGGTTTTCAATTCATGAGAATTTTTCCACGGTGTTTCATCTTGCTATGAACTTAGCAAAATGGTCAAAGAGTATTTTTTAATTAAGAAAACTTAGCTAATAAAGGTTTCCTGTCCACCAAAAACGACTCTCACGTCTTTTTTTTTAACTATGTCAAGTAGACTTTGCAAAGACGTTCCTGTATTGTGAAATCTGTGCATTCTATGTTTGGAACAGTAATCGGTTCGAAAGGAGGAAAAGAGGAGTAAATGTAGATGGTTGGCTACACATTAAAAAAGACAACGCTTTAGGCAGGGAATATACGGTATATCCAAATAATACAGAGTGTTACCAACTTCGTTTGATTTTTATGAAGTTCGAGGCCCAGAATCATAGAATATACGACTTTCAAATCAGCATGCAGGGCTTTAGGGTTACTTGAAGATGATTACCACTGACGTACAGTCCTAGGAGAGGCAGCCATGTATCAATAACCGTTCATGGTGAGAGAGCTTTTCAAATGTTAGTTTTTTGTCAACTAGCGATTCCATTCAGCCTGTGGGATGAATTCAAACCATATCTTTCAGAAGATTTTAAACGACACATGGAGAGGCAGGTAAATAACAAACTATAACATTTTATATATCAGATTATGCGCCAATGATTAGACGCCAATGTGCAACATTTTCAAGCATAGTAATCTGGCCCAATTGTTACGTAAAGCAAAAATAATAGTCTGGGATGAAAGTACAATGGCAAACAAAAGAGCTATTTAAGCATTAAACGGAACTCTACAGGATAACAGGACATAAGAAGCAATGACAACTTAATGAGTGGTTTGACAGTATTGCTGGCAGGAGATTTTCAGCAAAGGTTACCAGCTGTACCAAAAGGGACACGAGTGAATGAAATAAAGCATATATTAAAAGATACTGTACTAAAATCCTTCATCATTATCATCATCATCGTCATTTCAGCCGAAAGACGTCCACTGTTGAACATTGGCCTCTCCCAAATGTCGTCATAACGAACGGTGTTGTGCATCTCGCATCCACCACATTCCCGTGACTCTCACCAGGATATCGGTCCACCTTGTGGGAGGCCGTCAACGCTGCGTATAACTAAAATCCTAAAATTAACCAAAAACATGAGAGTACATCTCAGAGGGGACGTCTCTGCAGGTGAATTTTCAGACCTTTTACTTCAATTAGGTAACGGCAAGTACCAACAATTAGATGGGGTTATAGTCATACCAGAAAAATTATGTACGATAGTAAGTACAGTCAAAGAGAAGATAGGAAGAAATTATTCAGGTGTGGCTCAAATAAAGGACAAACCATTAGAATGGCTAAGAAAAAAGAGCTATATTGACGTCTAAGAACGACCGAGCAGCACTTATCAGCGATATTTTGCATCAATTGAAGCTGAAGAAATAGTGTTTAATTCTATAGACACTGTGGTAAATGCAGACGAAGCACTCCACTATCCGGTTTAGTTTCTGAATACTATTAATCCAGTCGGCCTTCCATACCATAAACGTGAACTGCATGTGGGCACACCCGTGATGTTGCTTAGGAACTTGAAGCCTCCGAAGTTATGTAACGGTATCAGGATGCAAGTAAAAGCATTGCACCGCAGTATGGTTGAGGTTGTTATTTTAACCGGGTCTGCCCAGGCAGAAACAGAGTTCATACCGCGTATTCCATTAATCCCGAACGATCTTCCTTTTGAATTCAAAAGACTACAATTTCCCTTGAAAGTTTGCTTTGCAATGACAATAAACAAATTACAGGGCCAAACGCTTCAAACGGCGATGCGCGCGGACGTAGTCGCGGGCAAAGCGCTAGTCTATATATAAAAGGAGAAACTGACTGACTGACATATCAACGCACAGCCGAAACTACTGAGACTAGGAACGTGATATTTTGCACAAGTTTTCCTTTTATGACGTAGGCGAGTACTAAGAGAGGATTTCCCTAAATTCACTCCCTAAGGGGATGAAACGGGGGCCTAAAGTTTGTATGGTGAAACCTATTTTCAAGCGGGCGAAGCCGCTGGCAGAAGCTAGTGTTATACTATAAATAAAATTTTTAACTTCAACTGATATTGTTTGACGATATTGTAATTGTGTGTTATTAAAGCAGAAATATACAGACTTTGTACCTGTTTAGGCTGTTTTATTTGCACCATATTTGCCGCTTTGACTACAAAATAAATTTTATCTGATCTTTCTCCAAAGATCATACCTGTATATTATTCTTTATCAGAAAAACGCAACCATTAGGAATACCTCCGCCAATTATTTCTTATCGTTGCCATGGCAACTCAATTAGACGGCCGGACAAAAGACTGATGTCCATATAATGATCGGCATTATCCAGTCCACTTGTGCAGCTATTATTTCGCAACACACAAAGGTTACTGTAGTGATGTGAGGTACTTGTGGGTACTTGTGTTACCCTCGATCTGTGTTAGGAGATATAGAAGGTATGGGGATTATGGTAGGGTACTGTTAACAGTAGCGGTTTTTTTAACATTATAGATATGTAGCTCACCATAGTATCTGATTATTGTGAAAAGCTCGGCAGAGATTTTATATATAGATTTTATATTAGGAACTTAAATAATTATTTGCGCCAGTCATGACAAAAATGCATCTGTAGTCACCACCGTAGGAGACACTCTGGGCATCGGAAATTCTAGTGCTAGGAACTATACAAGTCTTATTACTGTATAAGTATTATTATAGTCACACATTTCATATATTCTATGATTTAAAATTATATTTATTTTGCAAGTACGTTTTTAAAAAACACTTTTACACGTCAATTTTTTATTCCTGGCTGACTACCCTGAGAAAAAACACCGAAAGAAACACAGAGGTCAAAGTCTTTTTTAAAGTCCATACAATAAACATATAATTGTCAAATCATATTCGATTTACACTGTTTGGTATCTGAGACATTAGCATAGCTATTAAAGGACGTGGTAGGGCAAGGCCCTGGGGCCCCAAAACCTGATAAGCAATCCCTTTTAAACTAGGTAGTAATTAATCCCTTTTAACCTTCGAAATCTAAATAAAATAATCATGGCAACTTATTTTAGTCAGTATAAGTCTGACACTCCCTCCTGCTGCTACCAGAGCAGGAGAAGGTATTTGATAATTTCCCACGCAAAAAAGGGGCCCCAGATTTTTTGCCCCAGGGCCGCACTTGTACTAGTCACTTGGCTACTCCACTGGTCTGAGATGGTCTTTTGAAAAAAGTTGAAAAATTCACTATTTTTTTTTTACTGACAGACATTTTGACAATTCAAAAGAGCCTGTTATTGGTCTATTTGAAATAAACGTTTCTGATTTCTGATTGAAGAATGAATAATGTTTATCGTAGAAATTACGACAATAGGATTAGGAAAGGCTTTCGGAGTGGAGGTTCCATAAAATATCCTTCCGCAAATCTATCAGCAATGCATGTGTTATTGCCCCATAAGGCCCACACAAAGACCAAAGGTACACTATCATTACGACACCATAATTTAAAAAGGGTGTCGGCAAAACATCCGACTAAGATGGATGCTGTACCGGAAGAGGAAATGGTCCCGAATCGCTTGTGTATCTACCCTCTTAGGATTCATTTTTCACATCGTGAATAGTGTTAGTTGTTAACAGTGAGGCGTTAGTTCTAATGGAGGATTAAGTGATGCTGGTACTGTCATTGATCACTGTCGTCGGTGACTGGACTTTGGGAAATCAGAAGATAAAAACTTTGATAGGGCAAAAATATTGAATATCATTTCTTTATCGTCAGGCAAGTAAGGCCCATAGATAAAATACATATTTTATTACAAAGGACCAAACAGATACATAATAAAAAATAATTAATGTTGTTGTAAAATAATAAACTATAATTATACACTTTACATCGGCGTCATGTTTCGTTGCGATCGTCCTCGGAAACGTTAATATACGTCACCTTTCAGCCAAAAGTCCTCTCTCAAGATAGTCTGTAGATGGTGAGTTGGAACTCGTACCAGGACCGACTTGAAGTTGATGACGTTGCGCGATTCCAACCTTTTGACACTCAGAGGCAAGTTGGTCATTTATATACTGCACGACTTCCTCATCCTTCGTAGAGTGATGCAGACGCGAAATATATAGCTGCGTCGTAGGCACAGCAGGACGCAGCAGCTTATTTGGTACACTCAGTGCGGTGCCAAACTGGTTACGGGAACAGAGCTTCTCCTTCTTTTTTTTTCTACTCTAGTGAAACCCTCTTAATCAACTTGACACGGTTTTGGCAAGGAGCAACGGCAGTCAGTGTAGGTTGAGCACCTGTTTTCATTTTATTCGCTTTTCATCACCTGATTGTATGAAAATGATGTGATTGGGAAGGTACGGGGTATGTGCGATTGGGTAGGTGGCATTATAGCATTGAGCATAATCAAATCAGCCTTATAATGTTTCTATAGCTGAGACTCTGGCCTCCTCTCTAGGAGAGGGAATGGGTCATGATGCGCTCGCTACGCGGCCCGAGTGCGGTTTGATGGATGTCACGTTTTTTCGATTTTTTGTTTTAGGACATTTCAGTTTCCTCATGATGTTTTCCTTCACCCTATTGAAAACAGTGAAGGAACAGAGTGCATATTTTTAAGTAAGTTTCACTTATATTTAACATTAAGATAAATAAAAGTATGTGAATAGATAAAGTGTAAGATATGTGAGGTACATCAAACATAAAAATGTTGCATTGAGACATAACTTTATAAGTTAAAATACAAATTAAGTAAAAATTGTTAATTCAATCGCATACACACTGTCAACCTGAGTCAGACCCGAAAAAAAAACTCAACAAAACAATGATGCATAAAATATTTTCATGCTTAACAACACTAATGACCCAAGCGCACATAATACAATTTGAAAAACAATATTCAAGGATCAGTCTGCGCCGTGATAGCGCTCTGTCTGTTACAGTAAAGACAAGAGGGGTGAAGATATCGAGCTGGGGCCTCGGGGTAATGATCCGTTGGCAAATGACCCAAACACTAGTGGCGCAGCTTGTGATACTCGCTCGATACTGATTCATAGTTTATGGAGGCATGGGGGGCGCAGTGGTTGGGCAATTGGCTGATGTACTGCGTGTCGTGGATTCGATTCCCGCTCGGAACAAATATTTGTATGGGCCACACGTTTTCGCCTGAGTATCTTTTGTGTGCGAGATTACAATTGCTAAAGTTTTTTCAAAAAATAAAAATTGCTTCTTCTTTACTGAAAATTTATCAAAAATGAATCTTAAATACTTTCAAAATTGTGAAGAGCTACGAATGAACTTCGACGATAGTGCAAAAATTAATTTGAAGGCTATATAGCTTATAAAGTGGTCTACACTGTCCTTACATAATATCTACTACTGTAACATGGAAATTTTGTAAGAACAACAATTTTTTTAAAAGAGTAACCATGGATTTTCTTGCCAGTTCTTCTCCATAGGAAACGACCAATTTGGAATCGTGCACTAGCTTCTGACGTTTTATAAGTGCCCATAGGTGAAATAAAAAACTTTTGACTTTGACTTCGAGTGTTTTATCTTTTTTTTTTCTTTTCCTACTATGCTAACGAATAGATTAAACGGTAATTAAAAAAAAAAACACAAAATTGCAAAACTGCATGCTCTTAAATTTCCACTCCTGTTAATTTTGTACAATTCAAATATTACAATGAAACATTTCCGACTATGCTATGCTATGCTAATGAAACATTTATAACGTTTCTTAACGAGAACAGTTTAACTACTCTTGTTCTACTAACGTAGGTACTGTGACGCTGGGGACGCAATGAAAGGCTTAGTTATTATCTTTAGATTATTATTTAACTGTTTTAAGCACTTTCATATATGTTTTCTATATAAAAATATATCCCGACATTGGTATGACGTCTTCCTTTTCTTATTGATTGAACATCAATCAAAACTAAACTTTTCATAACATAAACCTTAAAAGTATAATGTGTCAGTTAGCAAGTAATAATAATTGTGACCTTCATAGTCGTCACAGTACCTACCTATATTTATTTATTTATTAAAACTTAATACAATGCGTATATTTATTTACACACACCACTCATTTTGCATCCATATAAGTTCGCAAATTATTTGGCATCAAAATATTTCTCAATGCCAACAATCACTCGCAAACATCACATTCAAACGCAAAGACAAAGCCGCGATAAGAACATCAGTAATTAGCACTTTCCTGACAAATGACACGCTCAACACTCGAAGGGTGTTCGTTAAATAATTATACTTAAATCCTCGCCGTAAATCAGAAGCCACTTAGCACAATTAGCATAGAACAGGAGGATATTTATCATTGGAACATGGTGTTGATTTAACAATGTTTGGCGTAGTTGTTGAGCAATTATATAATATATATGATTCAAAAGACCATCTCAGACAAATCTAAATGGTTCTCATGTAATTTGACCATTACATATTTACTGTATGGACTTTAAGAGAGACTTTGACCCCTGAGTTTGTTTCGGTGTTTCTTCTCAGGGTAGTCAGCTAGGAAACACCGACCTGATCTCGTTTAAAATGACGAAAAAAAAATTACGTTTAAAAGAGTTTTTTTTTAACCTATTTGCAAAATAAATATCATTTACCATTTAATTGACAGTTACGGGTCGGGGAATGCAAATTAAAAATGTGGGTCTGCAAACACAATAATTTTTTTTTTTTGCTAAAAACCTAGTATTTGATAAATTTATTTAAACACCCCTATTTTTTAATTATTAAATAAATAAATGGGGCTCTATCTGTACCTGTTACAGATCATATTTTTGTAGTCAAAAGTAAAAAAAACAAAATCCCAAATATGTCCACGAAAATTTGCAATAATTGGTAAATTCATAATAGAATCAATCATTCATAAGAATTACTACTAGTGAATAATACGCGCAGTGGTTTTCAATTTTGATCGGCATTTATTAATTCATAATCAATCAGCCTGTACAATATTTCCATAAATTGAGTGACATTTTGGGATATAAACAAACGCTAATAACTTCGCTGTTTATAAATTTTATTTATTAAGACTTTACTTTAACAAGACCTTTTTAATAAGCCTTTTAAGTATTTATACTAATTAAAAATTAGTGGTGTTTATAGGACATATTCTGTTTAAAGAGATGATGTAGCCTATTTAACATTTTATTTTGTTTAAAATAAGATCTATTTTTGTTTACTTTTTCATAGTTTATGTTAATAAAAACCTCATAAAATCAAATCTATCAATTTTATTGGCAGTAGGTAGTTTTATTTTAGTCTAATTACAGCTATGATGGCAGGCACCTCAGTCAGGTTGAATGAAAAGTGATGTATGTTGATATTTTCTTCGTCATATATTGTCCACTAAATCGAAATCCAATATTTTTTGTATTCGTGTTTTTGATATAGCTTTATCCGATTTTTTTTCGTGATGAGTAAAATGTCTATTAATTCAATTTTAATGTAATAAGCCATTAATCTTATTGCATAGGTATTGTTATACGATTCTGATACAATCCCCACACAGAAAGGGCGTGTTGCAATGATTTACAGTCTCTTGTTGTATGCTAATCAAGTACTAAGCACATCTGATTTATGGCCAAAAGTTTTGAGAATAATAACAATACTTTTGTGATTGTGACAACAGAACTTAATATTCTGAATCATAATTATGGCGCCACTTATACTGTTTTAAATAAAACATTATTTAAAAAATGGTTGAATTTTTAAATGCGTCCTTCGTACTATTCCTGGACATGGTCTGCCATGTCCTGGAATAGTAAATAGGACGCATTTGTTTTATATTTATTTGTTACTTGGGTAGACCCGTGTACCAAGTTATATTGAAATCCGTTCATCTATTCGAGTGTGAAGACGTAAAAAATATACAACACACCACTTTCGCCTTTATAATATTTGTGTGATTTTTGGTTCCATTCGTTCGAATTTTGTTATTGATGGTGTTGAATACATATAAATGTTGGGGCCACGTTTTGTCATAGTTTAGGGTCGAATTTTGTCGTACTACTTTGATTATTTTACGAAGCGTATAACTTTTGATATTGTAATGAATGATGGATGTAAAAGAAAAACAGCAACCAGACTGAATCGGTATGCCAACCAAGTCATCTGGCGTATATCAACTCCAACATGTGTAGAGATATCTAGACACGCTACATCGGAAAAAATTATATATAGATCCGCCTATCGCCAAAACTCCTGTGGCGTTCCCCAGGGCAGTATATTGTGACCTTTTTTGTTTTTACTGTATATTAATGATTTGCCCAACGTGACTCCATATTCATGCATTCTGTACGCCGACGATACAACTCTTAGTATTGAACTCACTGATAAAAATATCACCAAATATGAAAAAGAGATCAATGACACACTAAACAAAATAATAGAATGGTTAACAGACAACAATTTACATGTCAATATTGGTAAAACCAAACTTATCCAGTTCCAAACGTACAATAGCAAACATCACGGATTAAAAATAAGATATGCAAGTGACACTATAGAAGAGGTTGAAAATGCTACTTTTTGGGTATAACGTTGGATAAATATTGCAACTGGAAAGTACATATTGACAAATTATGTACTAAACTGCAAAGATTTGTATTTGTTTTAGGCAGAATAACTCGCATAGCTGGTATCAACGCAGCACTTTATGCTTATCATGGTTATGTAGCATCAATTCTACGCTATGGTATTATAATATGGGGCAATTCTGTTGATATTATTAAAGCATTCCGAGCCCAAAAAAAATGTGTTCGGTCAATAACCCAAACCAAAGCCCAACCATTAGATAGCTGTGTTCCGCTCTTTAAAAGTTTAAGAATAAATCCACTCCCGTCTTTATATATATTCGAACATTGTATCTTTGTACATAAAAATATAGCATTATTTAAAGTACATAATGATGTTGTTATAAGAAAAAGTCGAGATATTCACAAATTATGTGTACCCCAACAAAGAATTAAACTATTTTCCAATAATGTTTACTGTATGGCAATTCGTGTTTATAATAAATTACCTAATGTTTTTAAAGATCTTAACTTCATGACATTTAAAAAGAAATTATTTGACTTCCTATTGTTTAAGTGCTACTACTCAACAGATGAGTTTTTAAATGAAAAGTTTGATTCTAAATTTAAATTGGACGACGACATGCCCTTACATTCCTAATAATTTAATTGAATCAAATACCTACGACATTGTATTCAATAATTCTTAACATTGTATCTATTAACACCTGACATTATATTTAGTATTCCTTGACATTTCATCTGATAACTTTTGACATTATATTTAGCATGCCTTGACATTGTATTTAATAATTCCTGACATATTTATTATTCCGTTAAATTGTATTTGATAACTCTTGGCATTCTAATTAGTATGCTTTGACATTGTATGTAATAATTCTTGACATTATATGTAGGATCCCTTGAAATTGTATTTGATAACAGTTAATGTTTTCCTTATCCTTGACATTGTATGGTTTTTATCAATTGATTTTAATTTAATTTCTTGAAAATATTTGTACGCTGGAAACAGCTGAATATTTTGGACGTAAAATTGTATGTAACACCTTGTAACAACAATATTCTAACAAATAAATTTATTATTATTATTATCAGTGTGTGCAGTTACAAACATTTTAGTACCTTCGTATAATCTTACGGCGAGTGTCCAATCTTACGTTGTTGACACTTCTACGGTCCAGACTAAGCGTTTCGCCTCGTCGTTTATACCGCGTACATCGAAGGACTGGAACAGTTTGCCTACCAAGGTCTTCCGGTCCGATTATAATTTAGGTGTCTTAAAGGCTAGAGTGAATAGGCCCTTAAGTAACTAGTGCACTTCACCATCAACGATTGCATCTCTTCTTACCATCAGGTGGGATCGCAGTCAAGCACTATTATAGCTTATGTAATTTAAAAAAAAAACACTTTTCAGCAGATGGCTTGCTAAGCAAGCCGCTTAATCTTTCAATATTAACTTCTAGTTAGTATATATCTTAGACTAGCCGATCATAATATTTTACTATTATGACGTAATACTAACTTATGAGACACTTTAAAGTTTCCTTTCAATCTAACAACTCGTCACATAAATAAAACTTAAGCCATTTAGGTTTGCACATGTACAAACACTAATAAAACAGAACATTATAAAAACTTTTGAGTTTTATTTTTAAGTGAGGAACAACGGTCATAAAGTAACTTACTGACATATCTGTGTAGCGACATCAATGGCATCACATAAGAACTAATCCTGCATCGCGCAATCAAAGTTCTCCGCGCGATTAGAACATATAGAACAGCCCGAAATCATCTATCGGGCAGTAGCCCACCAGACATAACATCCCGTCTGGTCGGAGGATCCTCCCTTTTCAACGGAGGTATGTGGGGCTTTACTCTCTCTTCCACATACCTCTAAATCTGCAATGTCTGTTAAGTTTTCACTGTATTTTTTTACTGCATTCAAAAGTATTCAGCGACTTAATTCAATTTCTATTTTTTTAATAAGTTTTTTTTCAATTATTATTACTTATTTACATTGTGCTCACATATTAGAAGCGACAAGAACTAAGTAACCAAGATTTATGTAACATAAAAATATGATATAATAAAAGAGTGTCCATGGAGTTTCTTGCACGTTCTTCTCCATAGAGATCTACGCTTTGGAACGTGCAATTTAGCTTCACTTTTATTTTGACTGACCGACATTTTGACAATTCAAAAGTGACTGTTATTTGTCTATTTGAAATAAACGTTTACAAAATTACAATAGCTACAACCTATGAGTATTTAAGTCAAGAGTGAATAGATTACTTCTAGGCAAGCGTTTTCCATCGTCGACTACATCATGAATTACCATTTGGCGAGATAGTTGTTCTTGTTGTAACAATAATAATTGTATATTTTATATTACATGAGGCTAATTTATAACAGGAAACATTGTGGTTGTACCATACACCCATCTCTGATTAACCCTTCGAAAAATGCAGGCGTGATGTTTATGTTCTGCATATGCTCGTATATATAAAATACTTTCACAATATCAAGAATGTACCCAGCAAACAACCGTTTGGTAACAATTATACCACATTACAGTTCTGCGTAATCCTTTAAAGATTACTAACGTAATGATTATAACACGAACAGGTTTTAAAGTCCCTAATAGCTTAATCAAGTACCTAATACCACCATTAAGTACCTACTAACAACACTTAGTACGGTATCAGTATCACTCTCTCTCTCCGTCATTAGAGTAAGTTTAATTGCTACGCTTTACGTGCTACGCACTCGCTACGATTAATTTGTGGCGCAGCGCTACGATAAGTGCTACGGTGCTACGAGCCTACGCTATCGGTGTATTGGGGTCAAGTATTTTTAGCTTCAGCTTTAGTCGTATTCTCATTTCGTCAATATGTATTTTTTTAAACAAAGGTACCTACAAAAGTGCAGTTTTGTTACTATTTAAATTTTCATATATTAATTCCTGCTTTGTCAACCATTTTCAAACTACATATGTATTTGTACTTTTTTGCCACAAAAGTTTAGTAACTTAGTACTAAAGTTTTAAAAATCAATCTTCTTTTTGATACTTTTTTAATAACCCTTATTCATAGGTGAGTAATGGGAGAATGGGTGGTAGTCACCTCCTTCTGCGAAGCAATAATCCTAGCGAAGGAAGCGGCCACACGCGTGAAGGAACGGACATCCTCACGCCTCAGTTGCCGAGACCCCGACCCCGAAAACCAGTCTTGCGTCATCCGCAAGCCTGTTGCGGACGACGAGCAATGGAGAGCTCACCGTCCGCAAGCCCATGCCAATGATTGCTGGTTAGCAAGTCAGGGATCTCAGTCAAGCACAAGTTTATATCTGTTAAAAAAATACATTTGTTGCTAAAGTAGGTTTTATATGACATACTGTTGTCATACTTCACGAAGCTTAATTAAGTTGGAATATAATACTGCACTTGACCTACTGACATAATTATAGCATCTTGTTTGTGTCTGTTTGTTTGTAAGTGTGCTTGTGGTTTGAGATCCACTTAACCGACTTATGTTTTTTTGCTTTGATTTATAGTTCAAGTTCAGTTGCGTATTCGAAGAATACCAAAATAAATATTTGCTTTTAGTGCTTGACTGCAATCCCACCTATTGATGCAATCTTTGATGGTGAAGCACACTAGCTCTCGCGGGCCAGGCCCTCTGGCCTATGTCCAATAGTGGACGTCTTTCGACTAAAATGATGATATGATGATGAAGATTTTACTGTTGTAGTCAAAAGATTAACACTCTGTATCTTAATAAAGGAATAAAGGGGTATTTTAATGACATTTTGTTATTTGGTTTTTCTTGTCTTTAAAAAAATCTTGAAACACGCTGAGTTTTACATTGTAAACACCTTTACGGTCCGGACTAAGCTTTTTGCCTCATCGTTTATAACGCGTACATCGAAAGACTGGAACAATTTGCCTGCTGCGTCTTTCCGTTCGATTACAATTTAGGTTAAGGCTAGAGTGAATAGGCTCTTAATAAACTTGTGCACTTCACCATCAATGATTGCATCACTGCTTACCATCAGGTGGGATCGCAGTCAAGCACCAGTTTATACTATTTAAAAAAAAATATCTTACTGCTGAACCACTATGGTCATTTTAACGATAACTATAATCTAATCACAGTCTGTCCACAGCATCTCTGTCGCCGTGTCGTGAGCAATCTCTCGTTTTACTGCCCTTTGTCTTCTTAAATCGTTATGAGACAACTAGGCGGTATTCGCTGTACTGTCGATGCAGTTGACTCTTCTTATACACTTAGATATTTTCAAGTGAGTGTAATTAAGCTGTTGATCCCCGCATTAACGCCGGCGTTCACGCGCCATTGTCTTACTATTGTGTCTCTAATTACGCACTCAAAAGGGTAATAAAACAATTTAGTCCTAAAAATATTCTGTGTTATCTTTTACTTATACAGATAGTTATAAAACGATAAATAAAACCACTAGGAATTACTCATGTATCATGAGTCCGGTCACAAATATATAAACTCACATATACAACACACATGAGCAGTGGTGGCCGAGTGGTAACGGCCCCGACTTACGAATTGTAGGTCGCGGGTTCAAACCCAGCCAGGCGCATTACTTTGTGTAATTTATTTCATCACCACTGCTCTAAAAACGGTCAAGGAAAACATCGTGAGGAAACCGGCATATCCTAGAACCAAAAATTCGAAGACATGTGACATCCACCAACCCGCACTGGGCCCGCGTGGTGGATTACGGCCCATTCCCTCTCCTAGAGAAGAGGCCTGAGTCCCAACAGTGGGAACATTATAAGGCTGAATATGCTATATATGCTATATAACACACATAGAACCGGAACAATATGAGTTTCTATCTATATTAGGCCTTACAAATATTTGTTTCGTGCGAGAATAGAATCCGCAATTTGTACCGCGGCAGCAAATCGCACAACTATTGCGCCAACCGTGATTGTCGTACACTTGTATTTGTAAATGTATGTCCAGTGCTCATTATAGTATCTAAATGTATATAAAACAATAAAATGCAAAGTCCTTACTCCCAAACTGACTAATCAAAGTTCAGCCCCAACTCTTGGACTAAGAACGCTGAAAGGATTTTACGAAATTCACTCTCTAAGGGGATTTTGACTGGCCTGTTGGTCTAGTGGTTAGTGGCCCTGACTGCTATGCCGGAGGTCGTGGGTTCGATTCCCACCGCTCTTTCACTCCCACCGATCAGCACGATTATTTTTTCTGTATGTGGGTGTAATTTATCTATAATGTGAATATATTTAGAAATATATAAGTATGTTTAGCAATGGTCTAGTACTCATAAAACTAGCTCTGCTTAACTTGGGACTAGACGGCGTTGTGTGATAGTTGTGGATTATTATATTATATTATATTATATTATATTATATTCTATTATATTATATTATATTATATTATATTATATTATATTATATTATATTATATTATATTATATTATATTATATTATATTATATTATATTATATTATATTATATTATATTATATTATATTATATTATATTATATTATATTATATTATATTATATTATATTATATTATATTATATTATATTATATTATATTATATTATATTATATTATATTATATTATATTATATTATATTATATTATATTATATTATATTATATTATATTATATTATATTATATTATATTATATATTAAACGGGTGTCTAAAATGTGTACAGAGAAACCTACTTTCACGCGGGTGAAGCCGCTGACAGAAGCTAGTAAAAAAAAATTCGCAACTTTATAAACAAACACTCCATTCAAAAGTATCAAACACAGCAACCTTTACGGCAGTATCGAAGGTGTCGCTATCAGATTTCCTACTCGCTCGTAAATGTGTGCCGACAAACAGTCGTCTGCGTGTAATGTGCTGGAACAACGACTTGCTTTATTTTGAGAGTTGTGACCGAAGCACTGATTAACGTGTGAGGCTGACTTACACCTCGTTTGAGTAACTGCTTAATAGTTTAAGCTTGGTTTGTACCTACTCCTCTCTCTTGCAACTATTTAGTTTGGAGTCACCTTCCAGTCCAACCGGATGCGGCTTTTTTTTTCCTATGGGAAAATCATCTTATGACATCCCCCGCTCTTGGGCGGGGCGGGAGATAGTGTCAGACTTTTACTGACTAAAAACCCACTCCTGTCCCTTCGTTGCCTTTCGTACCAGGGCCGAGTCTTCCTTTCAGAATCAGACCCTTGGCCCCAGTAGGCTTCGACCCTGCTGGGCCCCTACAGTTGCTGACATCACCTTGAGGCGCGCGTGGAACAGCACGCGCCGTCGACGACTTGGGCTCAGTCCGGACGGTTGCCGGACGGTCGGACGGCGAGCCGCCCATTGCTCGCCGTCCGCAAGCCCGCGCCTACAGTGGCCGGAAATCGGGATCGGAATCCCGGCGGCGGTTGGGGCTTGAGGACCGCTGCCTCACGCGATCGGCCGCCTCCTTTGCAAGCATTACTGCTTCGCAGAAGGAGGCGACCGCCTGCCACTCCTCCTTGCTCCGAACCATGGCCTGTACCAAGGCCCGGCGCGAGGGATCGCCGCCACCGAACCGGATGCGGCTTCTGATCAGATCCCTATTGACTTGGCAATCGGACTAAACAATCTAATTTAATATAATACGTATTACTTTGAGATACATTTTGTTTTCATGTGATTGCCAAGTCAATCTATTTATTTAAAACATAAAAGATTTGTAATATTGATATGGTCACTATAAGATGTTGCAAAAGGTCCCCAAGAAGGAACTGAATAAATTACCCGACTTGGTGTTACATGGATCTCATCACTTTTTACGGTAGAAGAACCGAGTTGTGAGCCTTGGTCTTTTTACAAGTTAGGCTCGGCGCAAATGGGCCACCGACCACAGCCACCGGTGGCCAGCGACGGCGACTTAACACACTTTTTAATATATTTTGTATAGACGCGCCGCACACGTGTATCCGGTGTCGGCCACTCGCTACAGTAGTGTCCGCGACTCGCCACTAGTGGTCACTACATGCCACACAAAACGCCGACACCCGCCACTGTCGCATTGCTCCACCCCCCGCGCAGTTAACCGTCCGACGTTCTACGTATCGCACGCGTACCATCATGGAGCACGACGTCTCAATGGATGTTGATACATTCATATCGGAAATCAATCGGAAAGCAGCAACGAGTGGGTTATAAAATGTGGCGGCTTCCAGACACCGGTGGCTGTCGCTCGCTTCTTACACTTTTAGAAATGTGGCGGTAGCGCGCGACAGACACCGGTGGCTGTGGTCGCTGGCCCATTTGCGCCGAGCCTTATGTTTTTGATGGCATATAGGTATACCTAAAGTTACAACCTGCAATTATATGTAGGTATGCATCTCATTTGTATAGCAAACAGGACACAGTTAGGGTCACTTAGTAACGTTTCAAACTAACTACACATCTACACACAAATATGTACGAGTACACTATCGAATGAGTCGGGCGCTATCAGTGAGACAATTATTTTCAACCGGACCATGAGAGGGCGCCTCTGAACACTCGCATCATTGTTGCCGAACAATGGGTGAATGTGAGAATGATCAAATTATATTAAAAAATATCGTCGTATATTTTTGAACTAGTCGTATGATGAATACTGACTAACGTCATTTGGGCTGTAAAATCTGCTTTAATTATTATTTAATATTTTTATTAAACTGTCAAAGATTTATTTAGGTTTTTAGGTCTATCTGCCTTACTCTGTCTTTTACTGTAGCTAGAAAGAGAGCAAACTTAAGTGTGTAGTTTGATAAGATGCGGTTTTTGTATCAACGTAACAACTCGATACCATTTATACAATCGAGTTGTTGCTAGCGAGTTCGTTTGACTCATGGTAGGTACGAGTTTAATTTTAATCTATTCGATGCACGTTTGTTCGATATCGACTACGGTAAGATAGTGTAGTTATTCGATATTAACTCATGGTAAGGGTACAGTTCACTGTTAGGTAACATAAAAAACCAGTAGTATCGTTTTCGACTGGCCTATTGGTCTAGTGGTTAGTGGCCCTGACTGCTAAGCCGGAGGTCGTGGGTTCGATTCCCACCCAGGACAAATGTTTGTGTGATGAGCACGATCATTTGTTCTGTGTCTGGGTGTAATTTATCTATAACAAGTATGTATTTAGAAATATATAAGTATGTTTATCAGTTGTCTAGTACCCATAACACAAGCTCTGCTTAGCTTGGGACTAGACGGCGTTGTGTGATAGTTGTGGAATATTATATTATATTATATATTATATTATTATATTATATTATACAATCCATATAAAAATCATCACCACAACTAGACATTCCAACAAATATGATAGTAGAACCTACGCGTCTTCAAGCATCTGTTTTTTTGAGGTTGGGAATCAACTAATGACTTCTCTCGCTCTAGAGCGGAGTGAAAGGGCGTGTCAGGCTTTTAAAAAATAAAAATAAAATAAAAAGCATTTATTTCAGGCAACCAATAGCACCCATACAGCAATTACAAAACAGAACACACACATAAGGAAATATACAATTACACTATCGGACATAGCCAGCAACATGTCTGCTACAGCAATGTCCGATATAAGAGCAATTTTCGCTTTTTTTTCGCTTTTACTGACTAAAACCACCCTTACGTTCCATCAGTTCTCCTTTCCGTTCTAAGATCACAGGTTTCCTTTTCAAAAGTCAACACATGGCCTCAGTAAGCTTCGGCCCTGCTGGGTCCCTACGGTTTTGCTGACATCTCTTTGAGGCGCGCTTGGATCACTACGTTGCGCCGTTGCTTGTCGTCCACAAACCCACGCCCCTACGGTGGCTGGTAGTTGGGGTCGAGGTCCCGGTGGCTGGGGCGTCAGGACGGCCGTCTCCTTCGCTAGCATTACTGCTTCGCAGAAAAAGGCGACCGCCGACCATTCCCCCTCGCTCCATCCCCAAACATCTACGGAATTGTTTAAAAGAATTGCCATGACTCTAGAATGCAAGGGGCAACTGAAAGAAAGAGAGTGGATTTTAGTCGGTCTTGCTCCACGCAGAGTCGCCGTCGTCGTCGTAATCCACCACGCGGGCCCAGTGCGGATTGGTGAATGTCACATGTCTTCGAATTTTTGATTCTAGGACATGCCGGTTTCCTCACGATGTTTTCCTTCACCGTTTTGAGAGCATTGGTAATGAAATACATTACTCAAAGTAATGTGTCTGGCTGGGTTTGAACCAAGGGTAAGGGTAAGGTAAGTCGGGGCCGTTACCATTCGGCCACCACTGCTCTCTCAAAATTATTTGATGATTACCCGCACCATAAAAAAGCTTCCCCAAGCTTCTACAGATCCGAACATTTTGGGCTTCCCGGAACCAGTGGATTCCCCTGATATTCGTCAAGTCATCGGTCTACGACTTGTTTGTGTGTGTGTTTGTGACTCTTACTCCTACAGCGCCTTCCAGCTCGTACCTTTGTATTTTTTTTCTGGTCATAGGGTCTTAACCACTATTTCACCTGATGGAAAGCGACAGTCTGGTCGACGGTGCCTCCAATTCACTCTTGACTTAAAGATCCCCAGGTTGTAGCTATCAGGAAACGCAGACTCCAGCAGGCTATTCGAGTTACCTCAACACATCAGACTTATAAATCCTTAACCAAGCTGAATCATTCTCGCATAAGCTTATCCAGCAAAGCCAGCTAAATGCAAATCACTGATAATCCATTAGTGTTCCCATATTGTGCGCCGCCACTATACAACAATGCACGTATATGTACGTGTTGTGTGCTTTACACTGTAGTGCAGGGGAAGAGACCTCTTAGGGGTGCGGTAATTGGGAGATAATTTATTTGTTTTTATTTATTTATTGTGTTGAAATCTGCTAGTAAGCACTTAATAAATTAATTTTTGAGCCGCTGTTTGGACTTTTTAAATAAGGTATATTGGGTGATCTTTGAAGCTGAGAGAGTGTCTCATTCATCTAGCCTAGTTTTCGTACCTATCTATTTGTGTCGTAAGCCACTGGGCGCAAATGAGTGCCTTTGACGGTATTAAATGATCGGGGAAAACTAATATGCAAATAAAAATATCAAATTGTAAAGAAAAAACGGGGCCAGATGAATGAGAAACTCGATTCAAAGAATCACCCATATTAGAAAGTGTCGAACAATTTTATTAAAATATTTTTTTAAAGGTAAAACTTGCAAAGTAGAGGAGATAAACTCATCTAACAAAACTGATTTGTATCCGTACACTTACAGCAAGTGTCAGTTGAAAACCTTTATTTATTACTTTATTGCACACCTTAACTTTCTACAGGACAGACATTTACAAAAAAATAAGTGTACAATAGGTGGTCTTATTGCACAGGGCAATTTCTACCAGACAACCTTTGGATGGACTGTGACGAAAGGAAAAGATTTGGGGCTGTCAGTGTACAACAACATAAAAAGATAATAAAATACATATAATACATAAATAGGTATATTACCAAATAATAAACTAATAAATACTAAAATATACGACAACGAAAGGAGAAGAAAAATTAAAGTGATAGGTAATGCTCCTTCACCATCTTTTTGAAAGTTGGTAGCGTTTGGGCACGCCTCACTTCTAAGAGTAATGCATTCCACAAACGCGCTGCTTGTATCGTGAAAGATTTATCAAAGAACGATGTGGAATGCATATGAATACTAAGTTTTAAATTCTCCGATGACCTCAAGGACCTAGAATGTGTGTCACAGAGGAACTGAAAGCGTTCTTTAAGATAAAAAGGAGTCGAAGGATTAAAGAGCACATTGTAAAGCAAAGAAAGTATGTGAGCATTCCGGCGAAGGCGAATGGGAAGCCATTTGAGCTGAGTGCGAAATTCAGAAACGTGGTCATTACTTGCGCAAGCCAAATATAAACCTGATACAAAGATTTTGAAGTCGCTCAAGCTTATCCAATTGGTCTTGTTTGAGATCAAGATAGCTGGTATCAGCATAGTCCAAGATTGGGAGAAGAAGAGATTGTGCCATCGCAATTTTAGTAGGGATGGGAAGAAAATTACGAAGGCGCCTCATGGAAATGCCTTTATACCATTATGCTAAACTGGTGCAGCCATGAGCCAAATTAATGACTGTGATTATCATTATTTTATACTAGCTTTTGCCCGCGGCTTCGGCCACGTATATAAAATATAGCCTATGTCACTCAGGAATAAAGCAGCTTTCTATCGGTGAAAAAATTTTAGCAATCGGCACTTCCGGAGATTAAAATACCTAACAAATATGTTTTCTTTTGTTTTTGAAACAAGTTACAATTTATTACAATGGGAAACTGTCAAACTAGCGTTGTTTTTGTGATTGGTTGATTGAAATGTCAACAATTAAACTCCTTTTTTATTTTTTATAATTTCATACGTTGTTATTTTTTTTTTCTAATATTCAGGGTGTATAGTGTTTACGGTTTTGTTACATTCACAAAAATAACAAAAAGTACTGTTTTTACAAAAGCTCGAACAAAATACAAATACGCCCAGCAAAAATCACCCACTTCGTAAACGCAAATTTTAATTAATTAAAATAAAATTGAATAACAAAATGCAACCTGCTTCGTAATCTGAAACTGGCTGATCGCATCATGACAGTGGAACTATTCAGTTTTTAATTAAATCCATTTGTACTGCAGACGTGTGTTAAACGTATACTAATTAGATTAAAAGCGGTAACATTTGGCTGACTGAAAAATTCTTATGTTGTTTTCGATGTGTCGAAGGTTTTAAAGCGCTGCAGTGATGGATTATGATGTTTTGAATTTTTTAAAATCATTTTCTCCTATATTTCATTTGCAAAAGTAGTGATTCATGTATTAAATAGCCTTGATTTTTTTTAAGCTACTCTTAATGTTGCCTGGCCTGTTGGGCTAGTGATGACCCTGACTGCTATACCGGAGGTCGTGGGTTCGATTCTCACCTAGGACAAATGGTGTGATGAGCACAATCATTTGTTCTGTGTCTGGGTGTAATTTATCTATAATACTCGTATGTATGTATTTAGAAATATTTAAGTATGTTTATCAGTTGTCTAGTACTCCTAAAACAAGATCTGCTTAGCTTGGGACTAGACAGCGTTGTGTGATAGTTGTGTGAATATTAATGTTGCATCATTTCCTGCAAATATTTTTTTTTCTTATAATAATAATAATAATATTTATTTCATAAAATAGGAACACATTGCACTGTATACATAGTAGAATATTAATGTTAACATGTCTTTCTTTTCTTTTAATTCTATAAAGTATGGTAAGTTTGATTATGCAGGTTTGGATAATATTTTGATTTGTATGCCAATAGTTATTTATATGACAAAATAAATTATAACAATCTGAATAAGTAATGATTTTTATGTATTTTTATTGATGGGTCTGGGATTTTTGTTACATGTTAAATGATGTAATATTTTTTCTTTTCATTCATAGCTAAAAGACTATAATTTAGGTGTTTTCAAGGCTAGAGTGAAGTGGCTCTTAATAAACTAGTGCGCTTCACCATCAACGATTGTATCACTTTTTACCATCAGGTCACTACTTTATGTCATTTAAGAAAAAAGAGTCCCAGGCCACAAATAAACAGCAATTAAAAAAAATATATGTGCAAATCCATCTAGATAAAAAAAAAACAAACGCCTTCAATCGCTGCAAGCCGCTTCAAACGCACACACACAAGTAATCCAGTAGTTTCATACTATCAATTAAAATAGGGGGCCGCACTTCGCTTGGTAATGAAACTGTAATCACGTTAGCTAGTCATCAGAGAATGATTGAGAGCTGATGACTTGGTGAAACGCCGTCAGTAATCTTTTTAGAACGACTTTCTATTAGGGTGTAATTGATATGGGCTTGCAGATTTTTGATTGGGTCGCAATCGTTGGTGGCATGGTAGGCGCAGTGGTTGAGTGATCGGCTGCTGCGCTGCGTGTCGCGGTTTCGATTCTCGCACGGAACAAATATTTGTATGGCCTACATATTTATTATATATTATATTATTTATAGCAGGAGCAGTGGTGGCCGAGTGATAACGGCCCCGACTTACGAGTTGTAGGTCGCGGGTTCAAACCCAGCGAGGCGCATTAATTTGTGTAATTTATTTCAACACCACTGCTCTCAAAACAGTGAAGGAAAACATCGTGAGGAAACCGGCATGTCCTAGAAACAAAATATTCGAAGACATGTGACATCCACCAACCCGCACTGAGCCCACGTTGTGGATTACGGCCCATACCCTCTCCTAGAGAGGAGGCATGAGTCCCAGCAGTGGGAACATTAAAAGGCTGATTATGCTATTATGCTCCATATTTATAGTTGTTCCGGGTCTGGGTGCTATGTAAGTGATTTTAATATGTTTGTGAATGTCACGACATAGGAGTAATTGTAAGCGTGGAGTAACGATATTTTATGAGAAAAAAAAGATACGATTTTTTGACTTACCCATTTATTTGGCCCGAAGTTTACTGTAAAGTAGACCACGTAGTCCGAAAGGGAACCTCGAGGTCCTCGAATGCAAGGCAAAGCAGAAAATTAGGTCTACATTTAGTTAGTAAAAGACGATTTGACGACTTAAACCTATAACCATAACCTAACTGTTAAAGGGACGGACACCATATACATACAGCTCCATCCCTCTGTCTCGCTCACACTCTTGAAATTTTAACATGTCATGGTAAAGCCCCAGGATATTTTGTATGCCTTATTTGTTCTCAATTGTCACAACAATTGGCAATTAAGCTTTTAACCAGTAGACTATTATTTTTGTTGTTGATATAAACCAGTGCTTGACTGCGATCCCACCTGATGGTAAGCAGTGATGCAATAATTGATGTTGAGGCGCACTAGTTTATAAAGAGCCTATTCACTCTAGCCTTGAAGGCACCTAAATTATACTTGGACGGGAAGACCGCAGCAGGCAAATTGTTCCAGTCCTTCGATGTACGCGGTATAAACGACGAAGCGAAATGCTTAGTCCGGACCGTTGAAGTTTCAACATCGTAAGGGTGGATACTCGCCGTACGTCGGGTTGTCCGACGTATTGTTATAAAGAGTAAAAAAAAAATAAACATTGCCCGTCGGTTGTCTACCGGTTGCATTTTGGGGAGTGTGTGTCGGCATTGCATAACCTAGTTCCGCAAAACCCGTTTTATCATTGGGCTACCAGACGTATGGCAATGCACCACTAGTACAGGAATTATTCGACACATTAGGTTTGGATAAGACGCAGGTTGTGAATATAATATTCCACAACTATCACACAACGCCGTCTAATCCAAGCTAAGCAGAGCTTGTGTTATGGGTACTAGACAACTAATAAACATACTTATATATTGCTAAATACATAAATATTAGAGACAAATTACACCCAGACACAGAAGAAATGATCGTGCTCATCACAAAAAGATTTGTCCTGGGTGGGAACCGAACCCACGGCCCGGCAGTCAGGGCCACTAACCACTACACAAACAGGTCAGTCAAAAAAAACATCCTTTCAAATCCTAATAGTGAAGAAGCTTGTCTTTGGTTCAGACTTTTATCATAAGAATTTAATTTAATTGGATAAATCGGACTGACATATACTTGCAAGTATAAAAGTCCAAAAAAAAAGAATAAAAAAAAACCACCGGTACATGGTGAACTTAACATTTCACCCATACGCACAAAACGTTTTGGAAACACATTCATTGTGCGTACAGCTAAGGAGTGGAATTTCCTGCTGGTGTCTGTATTTCCTGATAGCTACAACCCGGGGATCTTTAAGTCAAGAGTGAATAAGTTACTTTTGGGCAAGCGTGCTCCATCGTCGACCGCATCATCGCTTTCCAACAAGTGAGATAGTAGTCTAGCGCGAGCTTATCAAATAAAAAAAAAACTGGGCAAGTGCGAGTTGGACTTGCGCCCGTACACACTACAATTCCCAAATGGAGTCTCGAAGATTTTTCCGAATTGCAAAAAAAAAGGTTTTTTTTTGTGACGTAGGTAACAAATTTACTGTTTTCAGATTTATTCCTATATCTGTACTGTAAGACCTTGCTTTATGCCAAATTTCAGGATTCTGGATCAACAGAAAGTACCCTATGAATTTTGATTTTTCTGAGAGTATCGAAATATACGTTTTTTGGGACATAAACGGCCGTATCTTTTTTATTCGTTAACTTAGAAGTGTGATTTTTTTTACAGCTTCAAGGGACCGCAGACCTGATTATATGGTTTTAATTTCGACTCGATACCTTCACGCTTTCTCGAGATATACGGTCTTGACAGACAGACAACAAAGTGATTCTATAAGGGTTCCGATTTTCGATTTTTGAGGTACTGAACCCTAAAAACATTAAGAGAATTAACAGATGGTTTCCTAGACTATCGAAAACTTTTTCTTTCATTAATTCCAAAACTATCAATATCAAAAGTGACTCAAAAAATCTATACTTATAAACAATACTAATGACATAATGATTTTAAAATTACTTGAAAAGGAAGTAATAACTTATTTTTCACCTTTAATTTTACTTACCGATACTTATGTCAATTTACTGATGTCAAACGAAATCCTCCTTAAAGACAGAGGCAGTAAGGTTCTTTTTGTTTGACTCAGTATAATATAATGACTACATTTCGTGTTAACTATAAATGAATGTACGTAATGATTGGATATCGAGTTCATGTTATTATTGGCACTTTAAATTAAGTTCTTCAAATGGTAGATAATAATAGGTTTATTATATATTTTGACTTAACTAGCAAAGAGGATATTCATGACTTTTGGTATTGGATGTGTTACATATTTAGGGTTACGTACGTCAAAAGGAAAAAACGGAACCCTTATAGGATCACTTTGTTCTGTCTGTCTGTCGGTCAAGACTCTTTATCGAGTTGAAATGAAAGCCATATACGGATTTAACGAAAAAAAAGATACGGCCGTTAATGTCACAAAAAACGTATATTTCGACACTCTCAAGGGAATCAAAATTCATAGGCTACTTCTTGTTGTCCCAGAATCTTGAAATTTGGCATAAAGCAAGGTCTTATAGTACAGACCGGTATAATTATTGTTACGTCACCAAAAAAAAATTATTTTGCGATTCGAAAAAATCTTCGAGACTCGTAACTTTGTACGGAACCCTCAGTGTGCGAGTACGACTCGTACTTGCCCTGTTTTTTTTTTTAATTATTTATAGTCTCGCACTTGACCACAATCTCACCGAATGGTAAGCGATGATGTGGCTGACGATGGAACACGTTTGTCTAGAAGTAACCTGTTCGCTCTTGATTTAAAGACCCCTAGGTTTTAGCTATCAGGAATCACAGACTCCAATAGGGTATTTATTCCACTCACTTACCTCACTCATTTCTTCCATGAATCAGCATTTCTGTGTTCTGAGGGTAGTGCAAGTTTTTATACTTATTCGAACTGTCTCTTTGTCACTGCTTCGTTAGTCTCGAGGTAGCAAGCGCGACTATTGAGCAAGGGGTACTCAGTTCAATTCCCGGGACGAGTAAAAAGTAGTATTGGGTTTTTCTTTTAAGAATAATAATTGTTTTGTAGCTGCAGAGTACTGAAAGAGTCCAGTAGGGCCAATGGCTGCTAGGGTTGTAGGAACATTTGAAAGAGTTTTGCGGAAACTCTCGCCCAAGAACACAAAAAGGCAAATAAAAGAACATAAAACATACAAGTCTGATACGCCTTCTTGCTCCACCCTAGCGGGACAAGTCATTTTATGATTTCTCGCCTTAAAAAAAGCAGTCAACACAACAGTTACAAGTGCATGGATAGAAGCACAGGAAAGTGCGATTCTGCGACAAGATGTTGTTAACCCTTATTATTTCTCCATCTCCATTTTTAGGGTTCCGTACCTAAAAAGAAAAAAACGGAAACCTTATAGGATCACTTTGTTGTCCGTCTGTCTGTCTTTCTTTCTGTCTGTCTGTCTGTCAATACCCTTTATCTCAGGAACGCGTAGATGTATCGAGTTGAATTTAAAACCATATAGGTACTCAAGTCTGCGGTCTCTTGAAGCTGTGAAAAAATCAAACTTCTAAGTTAACGGAAAAAAAGATACGGCTGTTTATATCGCAAAAATACGTATATTTCGACAATCTCAAGAAATCAAAATTCATAGGGTACTTCCTGTTGACCTAGAATCCTGAAATTTGGTATGAAGTAAGGTCTCATAGCACAAATATAGGAAAAATTCTGAAAACTGTAACTTTTTAGTTACATGACAAAAATAAAACTTTTTTTGCGTTTCAAAAAAATCTTCGTAACTCATTCGGGAATGGAACTGTTTTCATAGGTAGTTAAGTTGGTACGGAAACCTCAGTGCAAGAGACTCACTCGTACTTGCCCGGTTTTTTTTTGTATTGATTAATCATCAAATAATTTCTCTTGCTCTGGGTCTCCCAAAGCGAGAGAAAGTTTGGTCTTGCTTTCAAGAGGAAGTATCAGACTTACTGACTAAAACCTACCCATGTTCCTTCAGTTACTTTTTGCATTTCAAGACCACGGCGGCTCTTTTGATCAATCCAGCAGCCCCACTTCTCCATAACAATAAAATCGTAACAGATGCACCCAACATTACAAACATCTTCAAGTTCCATCATCATCGGCTTTTCTTATAAGGAAGGTGGCCCTAATAATAAATTGTACAGGCCTGTAAGTGGGTGAAACAAGCGGCCGCATTATTGAGGCAAATTGTGAATAGGGGTTCCAAAGATACGTGCAGGATGGAAGGGGTATTAAAATGTTTATCTTACATTTCCTGGTCTCTGAAAATCTGTTGAAATGAATTTGAAAACGAAATTAATTTGAAGTCAAACTAACGTGATTGGATCTTTTGATTAGCTACAGTTATAATACAATCAGCCTTAAAATGTTCCCTCTGCTGGAACTCATGTCTAAATCCGAGAATGGACCATTTTAGTCCTTGTCCTCTATACACGTGAATGTCACATGTCTTCGAATTTTTGGTTCTAGGACATTGCCGGTTTTCTCACGATTTTCCTTCACCATTATGAGAACAGTAGTGATGAAATAAATTACAGAAGGTTATGCGTCTGTCTGGATTTGAACTCATGACATACGAGCTAATATTTTTCAACATATTATGGCTAATATTTTTTTGGTAACATGCAACAAGTTCAAGAACAATTATTTGGGTCGAAACAAAAATAGAATTGTAGTACATATAGTTTACGCTAACACATTATCGGACAGAAGCTTTCCGGAGATTATATATTATATAAGGAGAATATAAAAGAAAAATAATGATGACAGAAAAAATAAAAAATTTGCTATTTTATGCACAATTGTAAATAGTTTCAAGGTAACATACTCCCGGGACAAAAAGTATCCTTTGTGCTATTCCAGGTCATGGTCTACCCTTGTGCCAAATTTCATCCAAATTCGTTCAGCTGTTTGAGCGTGAAGAAATATCAAACATATACACACACACTCACAAGCATTCACCTTTATAATATTAATTAATAGTGTCATGTGAAATGTGATCTCATTTATGCTCTCATATGTGTCATATCCAGATTCACTCTAGATCCACCTAGTGACACCCAGTAAACGTCTCAAGAAGGCAACGCAGTAATCTTCGGAATGCGACCCCCGGACTGTAATACAGTCGCCACCCTCGGCTTGGTCGATGAGGATAAGGCTGTAACATATGTTTGTGGATTTGGAAATATGTTCTTGTTAGTGTAGACTTGTCATTATTGAAAATTTTGATTTTGATACTAATAATTTTATTATAAACACTCTCTTACATAAAATACATAAATATTAACTAAACTATACTAAAACCTAACTATGTACATAAATATAATACAAAAACACAAAATACAACGCTTGGGTCATGGGGTCCGAATGCGCGTCTCCTTTTAAAGGAAATTTCACGCCGACTGATCGACACTGTGTGACCAGAGGGCTGGCTCGTTCTTTGCTCAAAGCATTAGCATTGCCATTCAACGTGGCAATGCTGCCAGTCTTCTGGGCACATTTCCGGATGACAGCGATGTGGAGGAGTATTTCGACGCCTGAGTGTATTTTGTGTTTTTGTATTATACTAATAATGACTATTTAAAAATATAAAACGTGTCCACCGGTATCGGGAATAGGATCCAACTTACAAGGTCATGGCTGTAGAGAAAAGATCCTTCTAACAATACGAGTCTTGTTCGTTAAGTTGCTGGATCAAATTGGTCGAGACTCGTGATTATTAAGCCATTAGCTGACACGAAAATTGTCCACTAATTATCACTGACTCATTCATGAAATCCTGAAAAAAAAAAAAGCTTAATCACAGTCCCAGTTTTATTTAACACTACTGTGTTACTGTTGAAAAAAAAACACCAAAACGTGCGTATATTATGAAGATTGAACAGAGACGTACCATGGGAAAAAATATTTTTATAAAATTGTAAATGTTCACTGGCTGGGGTAATACATACAATCTGGCGATTTGTCTGCTTGTTGGTTATGCACTGTAGTAAATAAAAAAAATACACTGTTTTTTATTACATAAGTAATTTTAAGAGTCTATTCATGAAAGATCAACCATCTAAGTGCCTAATTAAAACATCATACAGAAAAAAAATACAGAACGATGAATTCACAAAAAGTCACGTACATCTCTCTCCTTTTGCCCCCCCTTAAGAAAGCTAAAAGTAGAGAATTCATTAGGTCGTTTCGCCCCACTTCGAGAGCCACTTGCACTTTTGATTGAGGAAATAAATGCCCCAAGACATTGGCTAATTCAAGAGGCTGGTGGGTCCAAATTGCCCCGATTGTTCTTTGCCGATGTGACAGTAATGTTTTGGTTGGTTGTTTATGTTTTTAATATTGGGCTTTTTCTTCTTTTTTTCTTGTTCCTGTATGCATGTGAATAGCAGTTGAATTGAAACAATAATAGATATAAGGCTAGAAATAAGAAATATTGTGGTTCTTAATCTTCACTAAGCATAAAATAAAGTAAATTTTCACGTCTGTCTATTTGTCCGTTAACTCCTTCAAAACATTTTTGATGCGGTTTTCACGCACAATTAACGTGGAAAGTTTTAAATAAGGTTTTAAAGAGAAAGGGGAGTCAGTAAATACAAAACACCCGTACAAAGCGGTTGGGGGGGTGAGGTCATTAGTTGTCTCGCAGCCATCGGATTCCCACGACCCTCATCAGGTCATCGGTCCACCTTGTAGCAGGCCTTTAAACGCTGCGTCTTTAACGGAGTTGCCACTCCAGAACCTTTCTGCCCCAGCGACCATCTGTTTTGCGAGTAATGTGTCCTGTCCGCTGCCACTTAAAAGCGAGCTTATACAAGCATTCAGTCTTGGTAATAACTTTTTTCCCGGTAGCATATCATCATATAACTTTTCCCTCTCTAGGGTTAGGTTGTCCTTCAGTTGGTCTTTGCGTTCTAGGGCCAAGGTCACTCTTTGAAACGTTCCAACAGTCCAACGTCTCTGCAACCTTATATTAATAACTTAAGTTTTTGTTTACAAATAGTGATATTAGTATAAAACTGATTGTTAATGCTTTAGAATCAGATCTGGACACATTCCATGCAAGAAATTTGCATTCATGATAAAGAAAATCACTTCACCCAATTGTGAGGAATGTGGAGTTGTCGAGGAACTACAACATTTATTGGTGGAATGTGTCCAATATGAGCCCAGTAGAACTTGTTTGATAAGGTTTGAACAGAACTGATGTAGGCGTGTTTCATAACATTGTATCCCAACCAAATGCGAAAGATTTGTTCGAATTCATGGCCCATGTCTTGTACGTACAATTGTTAAGGATGGGACTTACTAACTTTTTTATTTGATATATTTATTTACATTTAAAAATACTAACTATAATTACAATAAAATAAATAATAATAAAAACCCTACACTAATTACAACTGACTAAAACTAAAATATGGCGTCAAAAAACTCTTCCACATCGCTGTCGACTGGTAATGTGCCCAAAAGACCGGCGGCATTGCCACGCTGTATGGCAATGCTAATCCTCTGTCCGAGGTAAAAGCCAGCCCTTGGGTCACGCGAAGTGTCAACTAGACGTTTTGACAGATCTTTATCCAACTTGTGAGCACTCGGACCCCACGAACCGAGTGTTTCAACCCCAAACGGTTCGAAAATATAACTTCCAACAAGGTTATTATATTTTTGCCGCTAACTTACTAACTTAAGTTTTGAATATTATAACGAGATCACCAAACTCTCAAACTACTCTAATTGATCAAACCCCCCTTCACATTAATAGTTTTCAATTTGCAAATTACGTATCTTCCCGCCATTATTCCCCAGGCTATCAACATGAGAGCGCTCATAAATGGAGCTTCGAAAGGAATCACCTGCTTTGAATAAACGATCGATTTTCCGTACATGCGTCGTAAAGACGAATCTTTACTCGAAGTCAGAACACTGGAGTGATGGGAGCAACAGATGCAGCTGTGAACGAAACTTATGAAAGATCTAAAGAAAAATTGATACATACGAAAAAATAATTTCCTAAGACTCACGTCATAAATGAAATGATCATCATGTATTTAGTCTATGCATCAGGTGTTTTTTTTTTTGAGATAGAATTTCATCCTATGACTTTTCCCACTCTAGGGTTTAGCGAAAAAGCGTGTCAGACTTTTATTGACTAAGGGTGTTTTTAATATCGTGTGTAGTTCAACACGCATGCGGAATTGTTCCGCATGCGGGGCTGCTGCCTATCGGCGGCGTGATATCTCACGCCCCGTATCCCGCGTGCGTATTCCACGAATTACAATAAGTACTTGTTTGAAAAGGACATTTGCGGAGGCTACGCGTGCGGAGCAATCCCGCATGCGTGATGAAATTCACACGATATTAAAAACACCTTAAAACCATACCTGTGTCTTTTACTTGCCTTTTGTGTTCTAGGACCACGGGCTTCCCTTTCAGAAATTCTCCGTGGCCCTATAGCAGACATCGGCCCTGGTAGGCCCCTACGGTTTTGCTGACAACTCTTTGAGGCACGTGTGGAACACTACGCACCGTCGATGACTCAAGCTCGGTCCTTTCCGAACGGCCGGACAGCGAGCTACCTATTGCTCGTCACTTGCAAGCCCGCGCCTACGACGGCCAGAGATCGTTCTTCGTTTCCCGACTCCTCTCTCCGTCGACGACAGAAGAAGGCAACCGCATACAATTTCTTCTCACTCCAGACCATGGCCTGACCACTGCTCGGCACGATTATTATTAATTAAGCAAATGACAATAATTAAGTTAACTTTAATTGCAACGCTCAAAGATGACACAGATAAAAGCATTAAATGATATTCCACCAATTGTACTTCAAAATATTTCGCTAGTGCAATCTACAACGACACAGTGCCACTAGCTGGAAAACCCCACAAACCTTCCATGCGGGATCAAGGAAAGCATAAAGGAGAGATGTGAAGCAATAGCTATAAAGATTTTATTGTGCTACGGAACCATGTGACGTATTACGATGAATGTAAAATATTCACGGTTCAGATGGATTATGAGACAATGGGTAATGATTTCGGATATGTTTTCGATCGTAGTTTTCAAGATGGTGTCTTTTCGAAGAGGGATATTGTGATGGGGTAGTTTCGAGTATGAGGTTTTGTAAAAATGTTGATGTAATCATCAACTTCGGTATGTAGACTTTTTTTTTATTTGGCCTATACTTTCCGAGTGCTGGGCCTTTGCCCAGCCCAGGCCTTTGCCTGTTCAACTACTTTCGAGTATACTTTTTCAAGCAATTTAGTTAGATGTGTTATGATGTTATTGTGTGATGCAATGCAGCGAAGGTCCACATTCAAAGTCTGTCGAAGTCCATTCGGCAAAGTCGCTCCTTTTCTTTTCAGGTGGGAAATCACCAAACAACTTCTCCCACTCTGTGTGGAGCGAGAAGGAGTATCAGACTTTCATTACTGACTAAAATTAACGCGGTAACACTTTCGGACCATCTTACAGACCACGTAGGTAATCGGCCTTATTGAGCGCCGTCTGTTTTGCTGATATCTTTGATGCGCCTACTCATTGCTTGCTGTCCTGTGCGGTGAGGAGCTGCGTCAGGTGGAAAGTGAGCTAGCTATCATGCATCTCTCACCACTACTCAAAGAGGGGACTTACCACCGCTATTGTGGCGTTTTTTTTTAAGACGGGAATCATCCAATTACTTCTCCGGCTCTATGGTGGAGCAACAGGACGTATCAGACTTACTGAATAAAACTACACTGTTGCCTCGTGCGTTCTAAGGGACGACGGAAAAAATACCCTCGATGTAGGTCATTTAAAGTTTCTCCCAAGTATCGTCAAATTAGTATTAGTATTAGTATATCGGGCTGGTATCCGCAACTCCACGACTAAGCGCGTATTTTGCGTACGGGTGGGACAAATGCGTCATTCGAGCCACCCCAGCTCCTCCAGGAAGGCCAGCAACGCCTTGGTGTTATTGACCATTTTGCGGAGGTTACCTGGGTTTCCGAAGTATTTTGCCCTGTATCCAGCGACAACTGGGCTGGGTAGCAGATGTGCTGCTGTCTCGTCCTCCTCCATGCAGACTCTGCACAGTGGGCTGTCTGTAACTCCTATGACAGAGAGGTGCTTATTAAAGGTCCCGTGGCCAGTTGTTACTGCCGTCACTTTTCGCAGCTGAGGTTTAGTCAGTCGTAGGGCCTGTTTCGTAAAGCGGCCATCAATGGAGGAAAGTGCCTCCTTGGCCTGCCTGCACTCACTATAGTCTTTCCATAGTCTGTGATGTAGGTCTCTAGTTCGTTTCGTAGATTGCGTAGGTATCCGAAGGGGAGCGGCACAATTGGCTCAGGTCCTATTGCTGCCATATTCGATCCCCTTCTGGCGAGTTCATCCGCTGCATCGTTGCCTCGGGAATCGCTGTCCTTTGATCCATTGGATGGTTACTTGGTTATGTTCACCCACCTGGTTTAGACGTTGGTGACACTCGTAAATCAGCCCAGAGTTAACTGTGTAGCTGTTCAGCGCTTGCAGTACAGACATGCTGTCCGAGAGTATGCGTATTGAGTGATACTTAACTTCCCTGGTTACGACGGCTGAGGCTGCCAGGGAAATGCCCAAGCACTCAGCCTGGAACACCGTGTTATGAGTCCCCAATGGTGTGGCTATGTATCGTCATAACCACTGGTCCAGTGCGTTTCGCATCCATCGCATTACTGCGCCCCTCACCAAGTCATTGATTCACCTTGTGGTAGGTATTCTAGTGCTGCGTCTTTCGGTACGCGGTTACCAATCCAGAACTGTGTTTACACTAAACCTATTTGCCTCTTTCTAATAATAATTCAAAAGAAAAACTTTCGCCTTTCTTTCTCATATAAACATCATCGCACGTCTCAAAATCACAACCACATTCATCAGCATTCATCCCTCACAAATTCACGACACATCAAAGCCACTCGTAACAAAACTTTTCAATTGGTCATAAGAATAACCACCCTTACCAACAAGGTACTAAGGTTCTTAAAGCAGTAGCCCGTTTATCTTGACCCCTCTGTTCGGTAAATTTGTTCGGACGCTCATAAATATTGACCAGCGTAAAGGGTTCTAGCCATTGTGGCCACAAGGTTCATTTAAGAGGTCGCTTGGTTGGTCATCGTATTTAGATGTTAAGGGTAAGGTTTACATAATTCAGGGCCAGATGTTTCTTTGAGAAGTTTGTTTTTGTTTGTGGGTAAGTTTTCAGTTGGTAGAGAGATACCGTTTTAAATTGGATAAGGGTCTTGCTTTGGTATGTAAATGAAAGTGACCAATAACAAATCTGCTTCACATTAAAATAAAAATCAATATCAAATATCGGTTATATAGAAAATAAGTCGGACACTAACTTATCTATATATAAATTCAAGAAAAAAAAAACAGGAATTTATGTGCTGAATAAATTAATAGACTTTATGAAGTGGTGCTGAATTATTTTTAAATGATATTTTAATAAAAATAGACAAATTTTTGAACCTCAATTTTCAGCATTCAGTATATGGGTAATTTTTTCAAGAAAATGCGTGGATGGTGTAATCAAGGCTAGAGTGAATAGGCTCTTAATAAACTAGTGAGCCTCACCATCAACGATTGCATCATTACTTACCATCGGGTGGGATCGCAGTCAAGCAATAGTTTATAACAATAAAAAAAAATATGAGGAATAGTGAAAAACACTCAAAGGAGTCTTCCCTCTCTCCCGATTTAAATGAAAACGAAAACTGCATCTTTAGATTTTTTGAAAAATTCTTGAGACATCTAATTTTGGGGAAGCGATTACAATTTAGTTAAAAAAGAAAACACATTATAATATTATTGCACCATTCGATAGAAACGCTAATCAAGTGTTTTGAAAAAAAAACCTATCAAAAAATCCAATCAACGCTAAAAAATAACAAGCGATCAACTAAAAAATCGGTCCATTACATCCAATAGCACTCTCCCTAATCAGGTCTAATAGGGCAGTAGAAAAAACCCTACTGCCATTAATACATTTAGCCACATTTGTCTGTCTGTCGGTCCAATAAATAAGACAAGATGTATAGCGAGCCAATCTTGTCTGTGACCTATCTCGACACATCAGCGACGATCGATGGAGACAGGAAAAGGAGTGGGTTGGTATAGAGCTGTTGAAACGTACTTACTCAGCGCTTTTTCTCATAATTAATTTTGCGCATAACCAAAATGCGGAGGTCTCCACTATTTTTTATAACTTGGGATATCATCAAATAACCCACCCTCGCTCTGGGTCGAGTGAGAGGGATTTTCAGATTTTTACTGAGTGTTCAAAGTGTTCCTTAATTCATCCTTTCTGCAAGGGCTATGGTAACTCCTTAACGGTAGGAAGAGTTCACATCGGCGTCTGGTTGGTGATGCAGTACTTGGGACTCGTCCTCGACAGCCGGTGGAATTTCGAGGAGCACTTCCGAAGTCTGGCTCCCAAACTGAATCGGACTGGGGCGCCGTCGCTGCGAAAGCGACCGGCGGCCCAGTTGAACGCATGCCAGAGGTTCATGGCCATACGGATGGTGCGGGGATACCGCACGGTTTCCCGCGAAGCGGCGAGCCTCCTTGCTGGCCTACCACCATGGGATCTGGAGGCAAAAGTCCTTGCACGCATGCACGATTTGTGCGTGGAGTTAAAACGCCGGGACGAAACTCCACTGACGCGACAAGTCGCGCCATGGCGGACAGAGTTCCGGCGGGATCTCATGGTGGAATGGCGACAGCGACTATCGCAACCCAGTGCTGGGCACGCAGTAATTATGACAGTAAGTCGAGGGGACTTTGAGGAGTGGAAATTTCTTTGAGGCGCGCGTGGAACACAACGCGCCGTCTACATGGGCTTGGTTCTTAACGGATGACCGAACGGCGAGCTACCCTTGGTTCACCGTCCGTAACACGACACCTACAGTGGCCGAAGATCGTCCGGCAACCATATAGTCATTTTGGTATTTTCATCGAGAACTTAAACATTTACATTAAAAAGTAACATTTCATGAAGTGGAACTGATGAAGAAGGCCAGAAATGGTCAACGGATCTTCATAGATGTCACAATGTCGTAGATGTCACAATGAAGATAGTTAAGCAACTATGACAATACAAATAAATGAATGGTTTTGAATAGTTACGTTGAAAATGGTATCATCGAAGTGACCTGATGATGATGATGGAGCAGGAAGGTAGGCACTGGAACTCCGTAATTAGTCAATGTAACCTAGCCGTGTTTGGGCTTATTAGAATTGTCATGAGATGCACTTTGGCTAAAAGGTACCTACTATCGAACTGATCTGGTGATGGAGCCGGAAGGTGGAAGGTAGACACAGGAACTTTATAATAAAACAATGTAACCTAGCAGTGTTTGGGTTAATTGGAATCGTCTTGAAAAATAGGCGCTCTGTAAATAAGTGTATCGCAACTAAAAAGAAACCACTAAAAGGATCAAAATAACTTTAATTTCGGAAGTCGGTGTCAAATATTATTATAAAAAAAAAAAAAAAATAAGAAACAAACATTACCGAAAAACACCGACTTGTTATTTTGATCCTTTTAGTGTTTTTTTTTGTGAAGTCTTGTAGTATTTTTATTTTGTAAAAAGTTTTTATTAATTTGCAAATTCTATGTTATTTTTATTGTTTCAATGCGTGTAGGTATGTTACGATTTTAGGTTGTTATTGTTTTTATTAAATGTATATTTTTAGTGTTTATAAGTTTCGCCTGTATAATGCTTTGGATCTCTAATATTGACCAGTATTTGTAAATTAATAAATAAATAATAAAAAAGTCAAAATCTTCATAAATGAAAAAAATAATAATTACAGCAGCTCTATATACGTTCCGTTGATGTAAAACATTCATCGGAACTGTTCAGGATCATTACTCTTTGCCCTCGTTGTCTTTATTTCAGTTTATTTCACCGGCAGCAAGAGTTTTCAGGAGAGAAGTCTTTATTTGGAATTTCTCTTTGTTTTTCTCCGAAGGAACTTGTGTTTTTACTTGTTTTAGGAATCGTTTGTAAAGGTTCAATGTGTCTTTGTAAATCCTGTGAATGTGTTTGGTGTTTTGAATATTATTTTTATGAATTTATTTATCTTATGACCTTGGGGTCCGGGATTTTTGCATGCAAGGCCACTTGCAGACGCCCTTTATAATAATAATTAATAATATTTTGAACACTTGTCGTAGTTAGAAAATTTTGACAACTGGACTTAGATAATAATTTAAATTCAGTACAAAGTCTTTTAACATCTTAAACCAATAATTAGGATCTCACCTTGGTTCACACCCGTGAGATTCTAAAAGAACACCAGGTACTAGCCTGTGAAAAATTGCCTAAAAAACCATAATAATAATAATTTTTATTCAAATAACGTTTACAAATAATGAACATTAAGCCAACAGTAGCAAGGTTTCCCATAAAATTACAGTACCTAAAAATATACTAAAACTAAAATATTATTAAAGGTGCAATTAATCGTGGTTCGGAATTGCAATGTTTGATAATGGACCGCCCGATTTAGGTTAATTTAAACCTGTTTTTCAGGTCACTTTACAGTCCTTTATACACTTTATGGATATTTAGATATATTTTGGGTACCTTTTCAATCAATCAAATCGAGATTTGATTTATTAAAAAGAAGTCATTTGAGGATCTTCGACAGTCGTTATGGGCTGGGCACGCCATAGTTATAGCGGTAAGTTCCCTCTTTGAGGCGTGGCTGGAAAGGACGGCGAGCAATGAGCTCGCCGTCCGACCGTCCGGTAACCGTCCGGACCCAGCCCAAGTCGTCTACAGCAAGAAGTGTTCCTCGCGCGCCTCAAAAAGTTGTCAGCAAACCCGAGGGGCCCAGTAGGGCCGATGCCAGCTAGGGCCTCGGCACCCTCCCACTCCACCTAGAGTGCTAAAAGCAATTGAATGATTTGACACCACAAAAAATAAACACAGTTGAGAAATCTTCAAAATATTTGACATTTACTAATAATTATTGAGCAGTGGTGGCCGAGTGGTAACGGCCCCGACTTACGAGTTGTAGGTCGCCGGTTCAAACCCAGCCAGGCGCATTACTTTGTGTAATTTATTTCATCATCACTGCTCTCAAAACGGTGAAGGAAAACATCGTGAGGAAACCGGCATGTCCTAGAACCAAAAAATTCGAAGACATGTGACATCCACCAACCCGCACTGTGCCCGCGTGGTGGATTACGGCCCATTCCCTCTCCTAGAGAGGAGGCCTGAGTCCCAGCAGTGGGAACATTAAAAGGCTGATTATGCTACTAATAATTACGGTGCTTACAAAACGAATAAAGAAATATTCGCTATCAACAGATTAAAAAATAAATTAAATTCTATTTTAAACAAAGTCTGACACCTTTAATTAGCCCGTGAACTGTTCGCCCTAAGGATTAAACATAATTACTTTTCTGTCAGCATATTCCCGGGAGAATAAACACTCATTTTGCATGGCATCTTCATTTAGCTAGCAAACTAACACTATAATTATTTAGAGGGCAATTTTATGTTGCAATTTCTTTTACAATTATGTTTTTTTTTTTTAATTATTTCAGTAGATAATAATAGCTACAATTTGAGGGCAAGTTTGAAGCAATGGTTAAGATTGGCTGCACTGTGTGACGTGGGTTCTTTTTTAGGGTTCCGTACTTCAAAAAGAAAAAACGGAACCCTTATAGGATCACTTTGTTGTCCGTCCGTCTGTCTGTCTGTCTGTCAAGACCCTTTATCTCCAAAACGCGTGGAGGTATCAAGTTGAAATTAAACCATATACTCAGGTCTGCGGTCCCTTGAGGCTGTGAAAAAATAAAACTTCTAAGTAAACGACAAAAAAGATACAGCCGTTTATGTCGCAAAAAACGTGCATTTTGACACTCTCAAAGGAATCAAAATTCATAGGGTACTTCCCGTTGACCCAGAATCCTGAAATTTGGCATAAAGCAAGTTCTTATAGTATAGATATAGGAATAAATCTAAAAACAGAAAATTTATTATTACGTCACAAAAAAAAATTGCGATTCAACTGAACTATTCGCATAGGTAAATTTGTACGGAACCCTCAGTGCGCGAGTCGGACTCGCACTTGCCCAGTTTTTTATTATTATTATTGACAGGTTCGTGTTTGAACACTATCTCAGCATCAGGCTTAGACAAATGACTTTTCTGATAGCGTTCCTGCCAAACGCTAAGTCCTAAATGTATGGCAAGGTGCATTACCTGCAGAAAAGTGACATGACAAATTACGCGAGAGGTAATGTCATTGCTTTGTTTTTGTTCATTGTTCCCACCGCTGGAACTCAGGCCTCCTATCTCTTGGAGAGGGAATGGGTCGTAATCCACCACGCGGGCCCAATGCGGGTTAGCATATTCAGCCTTTTAATGTTCCCACTGCTGGGACTCAGGCCTCCTCTCTAGGAGAAGGAATGGGCCTTAATCCACCACGCGGGCCTAGTGCGGGTTGGTGAATGTCACATGTCTTTGAATTTTTTGGTTCTAAGACATGCCGGTTTCCTCACGATGTTTTCCTTCACCGTTTTGAGAGCAGTGGTGATGAAATAAATTACACAAAGTAATGCGCCTAGCTGGGCTTGAACCCGCGACCTACAACTCGTAAATCGAGGCCGTTACCTCCAACTTATTTGTTGAATATAATATTAATCTTAGCAAAACTATATCAGTAAAATCCACTTCCAACATCACTCACGGTAACTACCTCAACTCTCGCTTATGTTCGTCAATAAACATATAACAATGGGTACGTGGCTGCTGTCAGTCTGTCACTGCTAACGAGGATATGTAGAGTGTCTTCAAACGTTGCAATCAGGACACCGATGTCGTTTATTGAAATCTCAGCCCTTATAGCACAGAGTAGTGAAAGTAGTCAGAGACTTTTTGGTACCAGTGATTTTCTTTTTCATATTTTCTGGTCGTTTTATTTAGAAACGGTTTAGGTTCTATCATTATAATAGCACAGTAGTCTTATTTATGTGAAATAGGCTTGCCCATTTTAGGTGGTCCAACAAAAAAAAAAAAAAATACATCTAAATTTTTTTGAGATTTTTCTAATTTAAATTGCTCAGATCATTTTTTGACAATGGTTTTTTACTATTGGATATAGAATAGATATTTCAATTATAAAGCTAATTTTTATACCTGCTTTTAATACGTTCAAATTCAAGTCGCAATCAACTTGGCGTCTATCAATATAATGTAGAGGTTTTTGGCAGATTACGTAATATTAGTATGTGAATGTTCCTAAAAAACACTGGGATTGTTCCTTTGGTTTTTGGTTTTAAAAATATAAATTGCCAATTATTACGTTTTGACGCTAAAAATTGATTTAAAAAAATGTTTATAATTGAATTATTTTTCGTACTTATTCCCAATAGAAATATAGTTAAATATTGATCGAATAGCTGAATATTATTCTAGATTGATGCTTCACATTTTGAATTTTGATAAAATTGTGTAAGAAGAAAAGTCTCTGCACCGAAACTACTCTGTACCCGAAGATGATTGTCACCGATAGAGGGCGCCAGTTCGTAAACTTTTACGATCACTTCCGACACGACGCAGCCTCTTAGCAATCTGAACTACTAGGGGAACACCCAATACGGGTAGTGGTAGTAGTCCCCTAATATGGAACTACTAGAGTTGTGGTGAGGTTTCACTCTATACAGGGTGGCATTTGATACGTGTTGGCAATGTTTCAATACGTACTTAGACAAATTAATAAATTTTACTATGGAACCAAATCTCAGCCATGACTACTATGTCGTCGGCAAATCGAAGGTGAGTGATGTACTCGCCATTGACATTTATGCCTAGCCCTCTCCATTCTAGAACCTTGAAGACATCCTCCATTGCGGCCGTGAACAGTTTTGGAGAAAAATGACGTCTCCTTGCCTCACACCCCGCTGCAAGAGGATAGGTTTAGAGGTCTGAGACGCACAGGACCGGTCATTATGGCGACATTTGGGGGAGGCCTATGTCCAACAGTGGACGTCTTTCAGCTGAAATGATGATGATGATGATGATGGGACCGAACCTGAACTTGCGGAACAAAAATTGAATGATTACTATAATATGTTGAGTAATTTGAGTACACTTTGACAAAAAGCAAAGGAAATGGCTATGCCCAGAATTCCCTTGCATAATCGCATCAGAAATGAAGATATCCGCAGGAGAACCAAGGTTACCGACATAGCAATACAATACAATCGCCAAACTTAAGTGGCAGTAAGCAGGGCACATTGCTCGCAGAACAGATGGTCGATGAGGCCGAAAGGTATCAGAATGCTGCGTCATTGGAAGGCGTCCCCCAAGGTGGGGCGATGACTTGGTGAAGATCGCGGGAATCCGATGGATGCGAGACGCACAGTTCGTTATGGCGACACTTGGGGGAAGCCTATGTTCAGGAGTGGACGACTTTCCGCTGAAATCATGATGATGTCGTCATCAACATATTCGTCATTCTTAACTCCAAATAAGTGCTCAATTTAAAAAATATACTTTGTTTATTCATGTTCGTTCGTTCTTTCACCCCCATATTTCAGAATATCGCCAGTGCATTATGTCACCCTGTATGAATCTGTTCCAAGTTGAATCAATGTATTGAATCTTGATTGAATTTCGAAGGGTCTCGGTTATGATCCATAATGGGAGTGTATGAATGCGATCCTAATCTGTTGAATTTGAATAATATCCATTCGGATGTTATGGAAACGTTATCAGTAAACTGCATTTTCCTTACCATTGCAATATTTTATCTATACTAATATAATAAAGCTGAATATTTTGTTTTTATGTTTGAACGCATTTACACGACATATTTGAAAATAGTACATTTTGGTACAAGTGCAGAAAGTTTGTCATCGCGACCGAGGCGGAATTCGAAAGCCAATGGCTGCAGTGACAAATTTGCAAGTGTATCAAAGCACTTTTTTTAATACACGAAGAAATGAATAAACAGGGGTTGACCGGCGACACGTGGGGGTCGACGCGCGCCCAACCTGTTACGATAAATGTAATAAAATTGTGGCGGAGAGAGCACGCCCACATTTCTGCACTAGTGCGGAAAACAGTCTATTGCGTGACTAAAAGCGGTGGGATAAGAGCGGGTTTTTGAATTTGGTAGCCCAATTCTTGAAAAAGGTTGTAAAAGCTGTACAAAAAGATGAAAGTTTAGCGACGGCTGAAACCGTGGGGCATAGCTGATAGACAGAAAATTTTTTTCTTTTCACTTTATAGGAAATCATTAAATAACTTCTCCCGCTCTGGGTGGAGCGAGAGAGGGAGTGTCACGCTATTACCGACTAAAAGCCACTCGTGTTCTTTCAGTTTCCTTTTACGTTCCAGGGCCATGGCGACTCTTTCAAACAATCCGCAATCCTGGACCTACCCTAGCGAGACCCGTCACTTATGCTGACATCTCTTTTTTTATTCTTAATACAATACGGCCAAAGGCTAATTACATTAGTTAAAGACTTGTTTTTGATATAAAATATGAACAAAATAATAGGTGCGATATAACTACATGGCATTCATACGCTCATCTCACAATACTCCAGACATACAGACAAGATCTTCATCCATTCTTCTGCAAACACGTCATAATCAGGTTTAGCATCCAAGAGAGCGTTAAGCGCGGAGATCCCATGACTTGGAGACACGTCTTTTGTGGTCGTGATCCTCAACAGTGAGGGATAGAAGAATATGGGATTATATTTATTCGTTATGGTGATAATTGTGCGATTGGGTCGCGACAGGCCGCAGACGAGAGGCGGGATGAGCTAGACAGATTTTGACAACACTGGCCAGAGGAACCGCGGGCCCGCGGAAGATGGAAAGAATTAACCCAAGAGGGGGATAGAACAGGAAAGCATAAAAAAAATATTAATAATTATAAGGTAAGTAATTTGGCCGCTTGTAATTCTATATACTTACACATCAAGGTACTGAAGCATCTGAAAAGCCAATCAGAAATATTTTTAAAGAGTAAACGCACACTGGAAATGATATCAGCTTCAGGTTGGCTGCTGCACAAACAATCTGGCTGAATGGGGCTACCTCGACCCATCTCAAACACAGTGTCAATAATCCAGATAGGTGTCACCTGCACCTTTCAAGATTTAAAAGAGGCCAATAACAGAGCTGTGCAGGTTGCCAAATACTGGTAAAAAAAACATATTTTATTTGAGTCCATCGACACGAAACAAAGCAGATGACGGGCATCTAATCGAGTCAACTCATACAATGCCATACAAATAAAAAGCCATATGCACTAAAACATTCGTTTAATAACCGTAGTTCTAAACAACAACAAAACCCGGGTGCGGTTCCGCCGCTCCCTCTAAACTGTATAAATTGCATTTAAATTCCAACACTGTGGACTGTAACGTCACTCGTTATGATGCAGGCATTAGTTTTGCTGTATCCGTCCGTCCGTCATCGGATAGTGACCATGGTTTATAGATATTTTTTTTGGAAAATTAACCATGTTGAATATGGTTTATTGTACATATATAATAGACAGGCCTTTGCCCAGCAGTGGGACAGTATAGGCTATAAAAAAAAGAATATGGTTTGTTAAATTTATGTTAATAGCAGTCCCGATAGACGTTGTCCTATCCAAACACAAGCTTACACTTACCGGGCCCAATTATTTATTTATTTATTAAATATTTTATGTACACTTAATTACAGAGGCGAATTTAATGCCTCAGGCATTTAATTGTATTTTCAAACCACCCAAAATTTCATCCAAATCAGTCACACCGTATTTTGTATGATTATTTATAAAGCATGGTCACCCTATGTATTCAGGTGATGAATGCAATCGCTGCATCAAGCAAAGCGCTTATTTTAAAGCAACAAAAGCGCTGAAAATTATTTTATACTACTTTTATTTCAAGACCAAATCGAATAGAAGTATTTAAGTTTACTATTTCTATAAATAAATATAATATAATAAATAAATACATCTTTAAATAAAACTAACCATCAGTTGCTAATAGATTCGATATTATGTGAGTATTACCAAAATGAGCTTTATTTTGCCGCTGGTAATCGCTGTAGCTGCTTTTTTACCTAAGTAAGTATGCCGCGCCCACATTTTACAAATGGTGCAGACTAATGACGTCACTTTGGCAAGTGCATTACTAATGTGGGTCCTGTCTTCAGACAGTTTATTAAACCGACACGATAATGCAGGGTGCTATTATTACAAAATTGTTTGGTTATGAAATGGTTGAGTAAAGCTTTGGAAGAATTATTTTAGCAGTAGGTACTTAGCTATGTTCAATTATCTAGATTTTCTTCTTCTTTTATGAAAATTTACTGTTATAATAAACGACTACTGAGTTTTTACTGACTACTCACTAACTATTCACAGGCTGCTCACTGACTACTCACTGACTACGTAATTTTTGATTTGAGAAGCAAAGTAGGTAGAGATTTACCTTGGTAATTTAGATTTTTGTGATGTAGAAGTCGGTTAAAAATTAATGTAGTTTTGTATCTCAAGTAGGTAACTATATATAGGGTGACTGGCAATTAGTGTACGATACTTAAACACCTGATTGTGCTCATGATAACCAACAATTTTTATTGTGGGAGCAAAGCCGAAATCGCTAAAAAATATCAGCTGTTCAGTACATTAGGCAAACGTAAATGTACTGAACAGCTGATTTTTTTTCGCGATTTCAGGTTTGTTCCCATTGTAAAAGTTGTTTGTTATCATGAGCACAATCACGTGTTTAAGTATCGTACACTAATTACCAGTCACCCTATATACAACTGGAATATATGCAATATAAGGAATCACTGAAACGCAATCGCGGTAAAATTAAGCAGTAAATTTTATTGTTGTATTGACTGTCTCAGCCAAGCTTGTCAAGAAGGCTGACTCGAAACATTTGCTGCCAAATACTACTAAGACAGGTTTGGGCACATTGCTCATAGAACAGACGATCAATGGGGTTGAATCTGGAGTGGCGACCGCGAACCAGAAGAGACAGCGTTGGAAGGCCTCCCATAAGGTAGACCAATGATCTGGTAAATATCATAGAAATCCGATGGATGCGAGACGCACAGGACCGATTGTTGTGGCGACACTTGGGGGAGACCCATGTCTAAAAGTGGTCGTACTTCGGTGGTATCGAAGAAAATCTAGGTAGGAATTAATTGAAAATCTTTCTTTCGAATTTATAACATTAGTTAGGATTTACCATAAAATCACGATCTTAACCTTTTGACGTGCGTAATTAGAGACACAATAGTAAGACAATGGCTTGCGGGCGCCGGCTACCGCCTGAGCGTTAATGAATTAAAAGCTACAAAATCAATTACAAACAGACTACTTACAAATCCAACCTTCACTTACATTAAAAGTAAATTAAAAATGCACCACTTACTTTCACCCTTTACCTTAAAGAGAGCACTCAGGTGTGAAATTAGTAGAGAGAGTGCATCTGCCATTACTAATTAGTAATTATTGTAGTTAATTGTACCTCCTTTTAGCGGGTAGATGTAGATTAATGTATCCTTTGATCCGTTTGAGGTTGGTTACACTTTTTCTGAAGGTAATCTTGAGATGGTGGTGTCTTTTGCATGTTGGTAATTGATTTGAGTGTCTCTAAAGGATTATACCCAAGGCTGTTTAAGGGTGCGTTTCCAAGTTTCCGAAGCAAAGTTGGGCGTTATTTTTTTTTTTGTTTTAGTGTAAATATACTTAGTTAAGTGTTTTTGGTAAATGTTAGTAAGTGTTTGGAAACTTGGACTGTTATATTGAATCGAACAAATGATAAATGATATCTGTTTTGCAAATAGATTTTAAAAAACACTTTTACACGTCAAATTTTTTCGTCAGTTTAAACTAGACGATGGTGTTTCCTAGCTACCCTAAAAAAAAAACACCGAAATAAACTCAGGGGTCAAAGTCTCTTTTAAAGTCCATACAGTAAACATGTAATGATCAAATTATATGAGAATCATGCAGATTAGTGTCTCAGATGGTCTTTTGAGGAAAGAACTACATAGATTTGAGTGGACCTGTTCAGTCAGTGCAAGAATTTGTCAGTATTCGTGTCGTTCAACTCAGGATTATTAAGGAGCTCAACAAATCAATTTATTTGCGAACTCCAATCACTTTTTACAAACGAACGATTGAAATGACTTCCATTCAAACGGACAAAAGAGTTTAAATTAAAATGCAATCACCAACTTATTTACAAAACTCGGTAAACTGTAATCCATCTTATCTACCCAAAATAAAGATAAGTACAACATTGTTCCATGGATAAATCGATTCCGAAACTGAATTTCAAATTTAAATTCGTTGGAGGATGTAACCAATTAAGTGCGCGTCGTGGATGACGGATGACATCCTCCCGAGGGGAAGTAGGATTGCTGGCGGATGTCTTCGTGACAAAACGGATGTTAGTTTTTCGTGAACTATTATAAAATCGGTTTTGAATTGAAGGATGCGGCGTGGCAGCAAAATAAATGTGGAAGGAAATATTAAAATTTCCTGCTGTTTTTTCGGTAGAAGCTAGTGACTATAGTGTTGGACTGTGATAAGCTAATCAATTCGTTTCTGAATGTTTATATTTTAGTGGGTATATTTGTAAAATAATCACAAAACAAGTGCGAGCCGGACTCGCGCACTGAGGGTTCCGTACGAACACAGTCCTATGAAAACAGTTCAATTTGCGAATCGAGTCACAAAGATTTTTACGAATCGCAAAATTGTATTTTTTTTGTGACGTAACTACTAATTTGCAGTATTCAGATTTTTTCCTATACTTGTGCTATGAGACCTTGCTTTATGCCAAATTTCAGGATTCTAGAACAACGGGAAGTACCCTATGAATTTTGATTCCCTTGAGTGTCAAAATGTACATTTTTTGCGACATAAACGATCGAATCTTTTTTTTCGTTAACTCAGAAGTTTAATTTTTTCACAGCTTCAAGGAACCGCAGACCTGAGTAGATGGTTTTAATTTTAACTCAAAACCTCCACGTGTTCTCGAGATAAAGGGTCTTGACAGACAGATAGACAGACAGACGGACAACAAAGTGATCCTATAAGGGTTCCGCTTTTTTCTTTTGAGGCACGGAACCCTAAAAACAAAGAAATTTCTAATTAGCTGGAATTGATTGAATAATTTTTCTTCATTTCGTGTCGATAGACTAAGATTAAATTTTGCTTAACCAGTACTTGGCAACTTGTACAGTTCTGTCTTTAGCCTCATACCTACAAATCCTGGAAAACACGTACAATGGTCCACACAGGACTAAGTGCGGAAACCACACATAAATAGATAGATAGAATAGATAGAATCCTGGAATATGCATGTGGTTGTACAGGTCGGGTGGCATAGCAGGTGACGCAAACCCTATAAAGCGGCACCACACAGACACTATTTGAGATGGATGATCATAATTTTCAGCTAAAAGACATTCACTACTAGACATAGGCCTCTCCCATGTGTTACCACAATGACTAGTCCTGTGCGTCTCATATCCATCAGATTCCGGTGACCCTCGCCAGGTCGTCGGTCCACCTGCATCATCCAGTACGTGCTTGCCACTCTAAAACTTTTCGGACCCATCAATCATCTGTTCTGCGAGCAATGTGCCTTGCTTACTGTCGTATGTCGGTAACCTTGGTTGCTTGGTGGTGCTAAATACAGTGATCAGATTAAATTAAACCTTATCTGCTGAAGATCTGAAGAAAGACCATGTGCCTAGCCTTTTCTCAACTAAATTGGAGTCGGTTTCCAGTCAAATTGGATGCTGTTAGATATTCGTTGATTTCATCACCACTGCTCACTAAACGGTGAAGGAAAACATCGTGAGGAAACCGGCATGTCCTAGAACCAAAAATTCGAAGACGTGTGACATTCATCAACCCGCACTGGGCCCTCGTGGTGGATTACGGCCCATTCCCTCTCCTAGAGAGGAGGCCTGAGTCACAACAGTGGGAACATTAAAAGGCTGATTAAGCTATGCTATATGCTATGCTATTCGTCGATAATCGAATTTAAATTATAATTATTTGTAACATCCATGCAAAACTGAGGCGAATGTCTAGTTTAGAATAGAAATATGGAAGTCAAGCACAAACCTTTAAATTATTAAATTAAATATCATAAACACACATCCCACCTGCTGAACACTGCCAAAACATCACGAACACAAACCCAAATAAAATGAAAATTATCTTTTTTCTCATTCCGACTATGAATGCAGTCAGTGTGCATTCACACTTTACTGCTTTCCAGCTATATATAAAACACGCTCAGGGAATTGTTAATTTCGAGAAACTGAGTATTTCTGATTATATCTTTTGGATAAGTCTAGAGACACAATGAGAACGAGATTTCAGTGTCGAAAGATTATTCCACACTGAACCCTACCAAGGTTCGCGGCCCTGGAACACAAAGAGCTATTGAAGAAACCCAGGTGGGTTCTTACGGACGGCGAGCAATGGGTAGCTCGCCGTCCAACCATCTGGTAACTGTCCGGACCGACCCCAAGTCAGCAACGACGCGTAGTGTTCCACGCGCGCCTCAAGGACACATCATCATACCGTAGGGGCCTAGAAGGGTCGAAGCCTATTGGGGCCATGGGTTCGCTTCTGAAAGGAAAACCTGGAGTGCAAGGCAACGAAGGATTAGGAGTGGGTTTTAGTCAGTAAATATCTGACACACTCCCCGCTTCGCCCACGGGCGGGAGATGTCATTAGATGATTTCCCACCAAAAAAAACTTTTTTTTTTAATAAGAAAAATTAGTGTTTGACTGCGATTCCACCAGATGGTAAGCAGTGATGCAATAGTCTTTCAATGTACGCGGTACACAAGGAGGAGGCAAAACGCATAGTCCAGACCGTAGAGGTTTCAACAATGTAAGACAGGACATTCGTCCACATTCACTTCTTTAGCTAGGAAACATCGATAGAATAAATTTGTACAATTAGTGTTATTTTTATTATAAATTAAATATCATTCAACTACATGACTTAACTCACAAGCTTGAGATCATCCGGGTCTTTTAAAAACTCAATAACGTAAAAACGCCAGAGTAGCCAGTGAAATTCAAATTTTCTTAATTTTTATCCTGTATAGTATTTATTTATGGAACAAGCTGACCCGGCGAACTTCGTACCGCCTAATAGTAAGGATAATCGCCATCTACTGGCATTACCAGAACAGCACAATTCATTTTATGATGACATTTTAATTAGAGATGGCGTTGTATTCGGATTATTTTTTCGTGGTTTTTTTTTCATTTTTTCTCACCGTTTAAACCTCCCTGGACTATCTCAAATATTTCAAGACCAAAATTAGCTAAATCGGTCCAGCCGTTTTTGAGTTTTAGCGAGACTAACGAACATTTATATGGATTAAAATTATCAATACAACCCTCTTAGTTCATCTTACCTTATTGATTGACTATTTTTCTGTTGTGAGACGAACTGAATTATAATCATTATTTTTTTTGAATTGAATGATTATAATTTATGACTTACAAAAAAGAAAAAAAAAACATAAAAAATTCGAACTACTTTTTAACATCACACCAAAAATAAATAGCAATTCAAAGTAATTAAGTACCAGGTACTGATTTCCCGTTGTACCACTAACCTACCAGCATTCCTAAAAGCATGCAAACCGTAAAAACCTCGAGATAAAGCAAGAAATAAAATATTTTAATTATATTTTATCACCACTAAAACTGTGTAAATGAAAAACCGGTTTCGTTGCTTTATGAAATCGTAAAAAACTTGTCTTTGCTCCCAATGGGAGAGATTTGCAGTTTTCATGGTGTTACCATTGTTGAAATTTCATTATAGAGTTTTTATTTCGGTATGGTAACTCGATTTATTTTGTTTCTTTTATATTTTTAATGGCTATGGTAATTAAGGAGTTGTCTGTAGATCTGTTTCCTTTTTAATTAGTTATTGTTGTGTTTTGTGCCAAGTTTTGTATTTGATGTACCATCATGTACTCTAGCCTTTTCCCAACTAGACACTTATGATACTACTTTAAAATAATATTCTACAAAACATTTATAAAAATCACCCATAAAAAATTAAGTTAAATAACTCGTTATTTTTAGTTCCCATTCTCACCTGGTTCCTGCTCAGGCACCCCAAGGAGGAGCTCCACAAGCACACAGATATTCAAAGCACATGAGACGCTACTGAGAACCTAAGGTTTCATCCTTGTGAAAATAAGTTATGTCAGACAGCTCTGGGATCTTGGTCTATAACCGGATGTGACTGAATACCTGTGTAATGGAGCAACTGTTTATGAGACCTCCACAATCCAGTTGCTGGGCAACATGATACCCTTTGAATAGACTGATGATCAGACTTTCTGGCTTTCCGAGTCAGCTAAAAATTGTAGCGTCAAAAAAAAAAATTGACGTAAATACACCACAATTTTTTAATAAATAATAATAATTTATTTCGCTCCAAAAGTACAATCTTAATCAGTATACAACATATAAACATACAATTCGCTGGTTGGTTGTACAGTAGCACACAGTAAATGATCTACTAACTCCCAAACTAAGTCAAGCTTGAATTTTGGGAGTTAGTGGTTATTCGGAAGGAGGTCTTACATTTACACAACCTTGTAGGTAAAGCGATGGACTTCAAATTACAGAAAAATTAGCATAAATACTTAAAGGGCTTATTAGAAAAGGTCTTGTTATTATTTAAGTAAAGTCTCAATAAATAATATTCATAAACAGCAAAGTTATTAGCGTTTATATATATCCCAAAATGTCACTCAATTTATGAAAATATTCTACAGGCTGTTGATTATGAATGAATAAATGACGATCAAAACGGAGAAACACTGCGCGTAGTACTTTCTAGTAGCAAATGTTATGAATGATTGATTCTATTATGTATTTACCAATTATGACAAATTTTCATAATTTTGGGATTCATTTTTTTAGGGTTCCGTACCTTAAAACGAAAAACGGAACCCTTAAAGGACTACTAAACCTAACAGGCGCGATGATCAACGCCATGACGCATAATCGAGACACCGCTGCACCGGCCCGGCAATTAGGCGTCACCTAGGACTAATACCATATTATAAATAAATATAAGAAGCCAGTAAAAATAAAAACCAAAAACATTGCCTTCTAGAAAATATTTTGTGCTGTGTGTTTGGGTGCTGTGTCTGGTCCGGGCAACTACCAGATAATTGTTTTGGGTGTATAATTATGATTGCGATAGAAGATTTTGAAGTTTTAGTTAATATGTAGCGACATAGATAGCGCTACAGTCCTACGAAGGATAGGTGCCTACGATTTATTTTCAAAGTTACTAATAATAAAAAACATTAATCCTTCCTTTTTGACATTAACCCGAAAATGTTGACGGATGGCCCTGTAAGGTGCATTATGAAATATTCGTAGTTAATGAGTCGCAAACTTTAAATCCTTTGCCGAGCGAACTAACAGCTCGTGAAAGGGTATGATTAATTACTGACATTTTTGTTTTAGACACAAAAATTATAAAGTCGTTTAGATTAACGATAATTTGCATAATAAAATCGTGAAAGAGGAGTTTTGAAAATAATGTATCATTGAAAGAAAAGTCTAATATCATTGTAGTTTGTTACATACTTGTTCTTTTTTTATGGCTCTGCATTTTGATCAAAGTCTGCAACAAATTATGTGTATTCGGTAATACACTAATATAATATACAGGCCTCAAACCCCCCACTCCATGTGACACCAAGGACTGGTTTTTACCTAGGACAGAGAATGAGTATTGCCGTACAGCATGGTAATCCCGCCAGTCTTTTGGGTACATTACCTTTCGACAGCGAGACCGAGGGTTTTTCGATGCTATATTTCGGACTTTTTTTTAGTTTGTTTTTTAATTTTTATTGTAAGATATCATTATAAAGAGAATCACAAATGAAGATTCGCCAAACTTAAGTGGCAAAGGGCAGGGCACATTGCTCGTGGAATGGATGGCCGTTAGGGCCGAAAGGTTCTGGAGTGGCGACCGCGTACCGGAAGACGCAGTGTTGGAAGACCGATGGACCTGGTGAAGGTTGCGGGAATCCGATGGATGCGAGACGCACAGTACTGTTCATTTTTGCGACATTTGGGGGAGGCCTATGTCCAGCAGTGGACGTCTATCGGCTGAAATGATGATTATAAAGAGAATTGAATTTGTATTCTTTTAGTTTTGTATTTTTGTTTGTAATGAACAAAAGGGTGAAATAGTATTTCGTAACTAGATTTAAAAAAATCTTTAACCAATAGAATGCTATTTTATCACTGAGTAATATAGAGACGCAAACAAAACCACTAGCAAAAACTAGAAATTATATATAATACACTAATGTAAAGTATGTTTTAAGTATGTATCTTTTAAGCTTAAACCTTAACCCCTCGAGCGCCGATTGTACAACTTGAGTGACCTAGAAAAACGTACTGACTTAATTGTCGTTTTGTACACACGGGTGTACGAAATTTATTTGGCCGAAAATTGTTGTCTTTATATCTTCGCTTTTCCTAGAAACATCCAGAAAAAGTTTCTTATTATTTCTCTTTTTTTTTAATGTTTATACGAAAAAAAAACGCGCAATTACGTAATAATAATACCCCTATATGAGTAAAAAAAGGGTTTTTTTTTTTTCTAAAAAGCATTATTATGTAACTATTTTACCAAATTTTAACTCTGAATATTATTGTTAGCTCTGCTTTGTACTCGTCCAGACTGCATCAGTATGTAAATAATGCTGAAAATGTCTCATAAATATCCATTGTACGAAAGAATACATAATTTTCACATTTATTGGTATTCGTCCAACGCTAATAAACTCCCAATCCGAGATTTATATTAAAATTCAAAGAGAAAAGAGCTTTCGAATGAAGATTTTCATAGGATACATTAAAATCTGTTTCCACCGATTCGTTCTTTTGAATGTGGTGCAATACATAAGCGATTACCTACTTCATTTATCTTTACTTTAATTTCTTTTTTTTTAAGATAATCTGAACATCACTGTCTTACAAAGTAACTAATTAACTACCTACTTTGTACTAACTAATTTGTTCATCAAATAACCATTCAATTGAAAATAGGAAAAAAAAATGGGTTTATTTTTTTTTTGTTACTAGCCTTCATTTAAATAGCCTTCCACTATTTGTGTTCCAAGTTTCACTGTGTGCTGCCTCTAGAATTTATGGTTTGTTCAATCGTGGATTATTCCTGCTTTGGATTGGATCTATCGCCCTTTGGCAAATTAATTCAATTAGCAGACAGTTTTTTTTTTGTAACTAATAAAATAATATACCCCAAGTACGTTTGATGGGACTTCACTCGCCATATTTAGTTATCGTGAGAACGGAAAGAACCCTCGAATTATGTCAAAATAGAAAAAGCCATAAATGACATTTTCATGTGTATAAGGGTCGCCAAACTCGGGCCACCGGCCACAACCACAAAACGCCGCCACCGGTGAATTTCTTGTAGAACATACATTTTATATAGATTCGCCGTACACGGTTGACGCCGGTGGCCGCCACATGCTTCAAATCGCCGCTGCTTGCTTCTTGTGGCACGCACTGGCCACTAAACGCCGATACAAAACACCGTCACATGCCACTCGCGCATTTAAACCTTCTTTATCATCATTATGATACTGTGCGTATGGTTTAAAAAAAATAACAGCCACCGACCACAATTGGCTTGTGGTTGCTTCTAGCTTCCCGTGGCAGCGTTTGTGGCTGTGGCATGTGACCCACGAGCGGCGACACTTAGTAGAGTGTCATCGACTTAAAAACATCAAATTAAATTCAACCAAAGTGTACGTTAAAACTGAAGTGTATTCAAAATCGCTACAGCATTGCTACTTGTACCACTCCCCCTGTCCGTTGGGACAGCAATAACAAGTCTATAAACTGTTTTTACTGCCTTTGTTCAAGTAAATCTATGTCGGTTTTGACTTTTTAAACAATGACCGTGTTTTTGTATGGGAACACAGATAATTCTTGAGATGTTTTTGAATGGGAAAATGGCGATTTAAAAAAAAATTCTTAAGCTTGGTTTTTATTATTTGGATGTGGTCTTTTGTCCATTTTGGTTGTTATACTTTTTAAGTGTGCATATATTTATATTTTTTCAGATTTCTTCATAAAAGATTTTTCTTTTACGGGGATATGTATTAAGTAAAAAGCAAGGAATGTGGAAGTTACGTAACTAAGTTTCTCACACGCATTTTAAAGAATTATCCAAACGCTTAGTTGACACTTCGCGTGACCCAAGGGCTGACTTTTATCTCGGCATTGCCATACAATGTGGCAAGGTCGCCAATCTTTTGGGCACACTTCCAGTCGACAGCGATGCGGAGGAATTTTTGGACGCCAGGGAGTTATTATTTTTAGTTTTAATTGGTTAAGTTTTTTTTTATTTTTCTTGTTTTATTTAAGTAGAAAGTTCTTCAAGTTTAAAATTTATTTAGAACTTCTTTAAAATAAAACACAAATAAAATAATAATTTAAATTTTATTTCAGACGAACGTTCGTAGTATTAGTAGTCACAATTCTCACGCTTACGTAAATACAATCGACAACTTTGACGTTAGGTTGGAGACATCACTTGAAATGGCCTACTGTAAGACTAAGAGTATTACTTTTAAAAGAATTAAAGGCTAGCTACTCTTCTAGGTTATGAAGACACAATAAACTTCTTTGGCCCCATTCACTGAAGGTTTTAGTATAGAGAGGGCAAGAAAATTGGTGTCATATATTTATAGTATGCAATGGATTCCCACAACTGCGCCATTTTAATCGTTTTACAGAGGCCAGCTTATATTAGTTTGGTTGCGAGATTATTCGAAAGAATTACCAATGACTCTCGCAAAGGGCTACTGACGGTGGTTTTAGTCAGTAAGAGCAGACTTTTGCTGACTAAAACTGTCAGTAGCCCTTCTCTCTCTGCTCTCATTCTCATTGTTTTCTATCATTCCGATAGTAACGCAGGTTACAGCCCAAATATATACTTTATGAAATAATACGTCAGAATCTTGTGAATGAACTCATAAAATTAGGTCGGTAGACTGACTTCCAGATATTCCTTGGAATAAATTGGATAATCGTTTCAAAACACGCCAGACTAACAGACACTAAGATATTATTCAATTATTTGTGCGTTGAATTATCGCCCACACGCCGTTATCACACCTCATCATAATAATGCATTAAGAAAAGTTTAGAGAAGACATATGTACACAGTACAACGGTATTAAACCAAAACGAGTGAATAGGAATTACGTAGAAAAGCGCATGCTCTATCGGCAATCACGTGATTGTTTGCCATCAGGTAAATTTACCTGTGGTCAAAAGCGTGCGCATAAAAAAAAGTTAACTTATTTATAAAACTATAACGGCACTTTCGTATTTAGTTTTCAAAAGATATCAGTGATGGTGCTAGGTGTTTAGAGTGGCGCTAGTGGTTTAGAGTAACGTGTGTCACGTGACTGGCCACGACACTCTGACGCAACACGGAGTGCTGGTGGGATGTGGGTCGACGGTGGCGCACTATCAACTGAACCCCGGTCGGAGACACATGTGTCCACTACGCGTTCAGTAGAGTGTCTTAATTGTGATGTCTATTTTGTAGTAATGATTATTGTGTGGTAATTTATCCAGGGTGTTTAATTTATGAAAACTAAAAGCAAGATTATAGTGAAGTGCTAACATTAAGTGATTTGATTAATAAATAATAAATAAAATAAATCTTATTATTATTATTATTTGTAACGAGTATCTATACCCTTCGCCCGATAAACCACGCCCTAATAACGAATCGCATTTCGAGGTTACAGATCCGATTAACATTGCTGATGGGGCTCAAAAAAACCCTAAATCTATTTATAATTAACAACAAGGCTTGTTCCAAAATTTGTTTAACTTATACTTTAGATGTAAGGTAATATTTTTATTCAAAAATGATGCTTTATATATTTTTTGGCCCAAATCTTTGTCATTATTCCAGTACACCATAAATCCTCAAAAATGATTCTAATAATAATTAACCCGTTTAAATTTTTCCAATATAATAAAACCTACATAGACAACCACTTTTTTTTATTGATATAAACTAGTTCTTGACTGTGATTCCTCCTGATGGTAAGCAGTGATACGATCTTTGATGGTGAGGCGTACTAGTTTATTAAGAGCCTATTCGCTCTAGCCTTGAAGACATCTAAATTACTTGACCAATTACAACATAATACAGTAATTAGTTTTCAAAACCATTGCACAAGTGGTTTCCTCCACAGCCAATTTTGAAAATAGAACACAACTATTATTTTATGCCAGTTCTATTCGTTCTGAACCCATCACAATCGTCTAATCAACTTGATTTTCAAGATTCCCCCTAAAAACCCACTTCGGTCCTCAACATCATTCGAACATGACACCTTTCATAATCCTCCTAGTTATAACCCTGGTGAATTCAGAAGGCACCGATAATGGTACCAAATGTGACAACTTCCAGGCCAATTTTAATTTGAAGGATGTGATTGGTGATTGGCATGTGGTTGCCATTATTCCTGAAAAGCTGTTTCCTGATAAACAGGTGACTTGTTATAAGGTGGAGATAAGCGAGACTGATGGGGTAAGAATTCTTGATTATTATTTATTAATTCATCTCTACATAAATTATTTTATATTGTAATGTATGTAGTGGATGGATCATAAGAGCAGTGGTGGGCCAGTAACGGTAGTATTGATAACGGTCAAGACTTCCAAGTTGTAGGTCGCGACTTCAAACCCAGCCAGGCACATTGGCCTCGGTACAGGCCATGGTCCGAAGTGAGGAGGAGTGGCAGGTGGTCGCCTCCTTCCGCACGTGAGGAGGCCGCACGTGCACGCGCGAGGGAGTGACCTGGATTCCAATCCCGATTTCCAGCCAGCGTAGGCGCGGGCTTGCGGACCGAAACAGGTAATCGTCCGGACCGAGCCCAAGTCGTAGTCGGCGCGTACTGTTCCACGCGCACCTCAAGGAGATGTCAGCAAACCGTAGGGGCCCAGCTTAGGGTCGAAGCCTACTGGGACCAAGGTTTTGTTTTTGAAAGGAAAACTCGGCCTTGGTATGAAAGGCAAGAAGGAACAGGAGTGGGTTTTTAGTCAGTAAAAGTCTGACATACCCTCTCGCTCCGCCCAAGAGCAGGAGATGTCATTAAATGATTTTCCCACCTAAAAAAAAAAGATTACTTTGTGTAATTTATTTTATCACAAGTCTGACTTACCCTCTCGCTCCGCCAAAGAGCAGGAGATGTCATTAGATTTTTTCCCACCTAAAAAAAAGATTACTTTGTGTAATTTATTTTATCACCTAGAACCAAAAATTCGAAGACACGTGACATCCACCATGGGATTACATTACGGCTCATTCTGTCTCCTAGAGAGGAGGCTTGAGTCCCAGCAGTGGGAAAATTATAAGGTTGATTATGGTATGCTATGTTATACCTATAGTGTAATAAAGTGGAAGAGCTTTTTTTTTCGTTTATAGGAGCTAATCTTTGAAGGTATGGTTAGCACAGTGATTAAGTGATTGGCTGCTGCGCTGCATATCACAGGTTCTATTCCCGCACGGAACAAATAATAGTTACCTATGAAATTGCCGTTTTTTAAAACGGGTTGCTTTGAAGTGTTATATCTTTGGATTGACTTGGAATTAAATGATCTTGGAACTTGGAATAAACTATATATTATTCTAAAGTTTATTAGATTGCCAATTTATTTGTATAGTCAAAGTGGGAACTTAAATATTAACTATAAATACTATTATACTAAACCTAACTATGTACATATAATACAAATACACAAAATACACTCTGGCGTCAAAGTACTCCTCCACATCGCTGTCATCCGGAAGTGTACCCAGAAGGCTGGCAGCTTTGCCACGTTGAATGGCAATGCTAATTCTTTGGGAGAAGAACGAGCCAGCCCTCTGGTCACGTAGTGTCGATCAGACGACATGAAATTTCCTTGAAAAGGAGACGCGCACTCGGACCCCATGACCTAAGCGTTTCGACCCCAAACGGCCCAAAACTGTAATTACCAATAAGGTTACAGTATTTTCGCCGTTTGAGGGTCTCAGCAGCAGCAGCAGCAGCACCGGCACAGCCCGCCGAACTAACTTTATATTAAAGATACGTTATTCTTCTTTCGACATTAAATATTTTTTGGTTATTTATATGGCATATAGATAGTTGTTTCGGGTTTGGGTGTCTTGTGAATGTGATTTGTCAAGTTTGTGAACGCACTCACGATGTAGGAGTAGTTCCTAATATGGAGCAACGACACTTGGGGATGGTCTTTGTCCATCTGTGGACGTCTTTCGGCTCAAATGACAATGATGACGATGACACAAATTATATTCTTACAGGGAAGTCTCAGATGGCTGATAAATAAAACAGTAACGTCACCAAAAAAACTGCTGCCAAAAGACACCGATGGTATCATAGTGCGACAGAGGTACCATACTGAACACCCTTTCGATGTCTGGTCTAAGTCGATTGAAGGAGTGAACGGATGCTTCCAGCAAGTCATCTCTTTAGATATTGGAAAAAATGATATACGTAAGTTTAGCTATTACGTTTTATTTTATTTTTCTATGTAAAATATGTGTAGCGACATCTATGGCGTCACATAAGAACTAATCCTGCATCGCGCAATCAAAGTTCTCCGCGCGTTTAGAACATATAGAACAGCCCGAAATCATCTATCGGGCAGTAGCCCACCAGAGATAACACCCGTCTGGTTGGAGGATCCTCCCTTTTCAACGGAGGTATGTGGGGCTTTACTCTTTGTTCCACATATCCCTAAAATGGTGACCCCGACGTGATAACCCCGTGATACCCCGACGTAATATTATAAGATTATTTCAAAAACACTTAAGTAATTAAAACTATATATATACACTAAAGGCTACTCCTAACTAAAATATCGCGTCATAAAACTCATCCGCATCGCTGTCGACTGGAAGTGTGCCCAAAAGGCTGGCGGCATTGCCATATTGTATGGCAATGCTTAATCTCTGACCGAGGTAAAAGCCAGCCCTTGGGTCACGCGAAGTGTCAACTAAGCGTTTGGAAAGTTAAGAGTTTTATGACGCCATATTTTAGTTAGGAGTAGCCTTTAGTGTATATATGTAGTTTTAATAAGTTGAGCTTGACATATTGAGTGTGGATTTACTCGAAAAAGTTACCGTGGCCCTAGAAAGCAAAGGGGGTTTTAGTCAGTAAAAGTCTGACATTCCTTCAGTTGCCGGTAACTCTTTCGAACAATCTCACAGCCCACATTTTATACCCTTACAGCTAGAATTACCGTAGGAATCTGAGACGTTACGGTGGTTTGATTCCGATTCCAAAAGGTCAAATCTTCCCCTTGATTTTGAACCTCCGATTCTGATATTCTGATTCGGTAAATTTTAATCGGAAGTTATATCGGAGGTACAAGTTTATACTTGTCACTCGCGGAAGCTCCCTCCCCCCGCGCCTTCTGTCGATTACTCTTTCACTCGTTTGGTTTGGTATTTGGCATGTTGTTATTTCGCGCTTCATTTATACCTATAAATAGTCCAATCGAATTAGACCAAAAAATAGCGGTAAGGTTACAACAATTCGCACCCAGCTGAAAATTGGTAGGATTGTTCAAAACACCGTCATAAATGAAATCTAAAAAGTTCTCGTCGATCAAACAACTACAAAAAAAAAAAATACTCGGGGTCAAAGGTCAGAAAAACGAGTTTTTCACGATTTTCAGCGAAACGGCAAGTTGTATCATAAAATTAGCCCTACAAAAATTATAGATCAGATAATTGTTTAAAAAAAGTGTTTTGAACAATTCTACCATTTTCAGCTGGGTTTTTGTTACCTTGGATGTCTAAATTGACTGGACTATATGTATAACCGAGTTTTTGATTAGTCTAATAGTGTTTCATTTGACGTTTCATTCCGGAACCGATTCGGATAAACGAATGTTAAAAACTTCGCTTCTGAATTTGATTTCGATATAACAACTTCCTTTGCAGCCTAGTAGAAATTATTATTCATCATTTCAGCCGATAGACGTCCACTGCTGGACATAGGCCTCCCCCAAACGTCGCCACAGCGAACGATCCTGTGCGTCTCGCATCCATCGGATTCCCGCAACTTTCACCAGGTCATCGGTCCACCTTGTAGGGGGCCTTCCGACACTGCGTCTTCCGGTACGCGGTCGCCACTCCAGAACCTTTCGGCCCCAACGGCCATCCGTTCTGCGAGCAATGTGCCCTGCCCATTGCCACTTTAGTTTGGCGATTCTTCGCGCTATGTCAGAAATTATTATTATTATTATCTAATTATTTTTTTATTAATGATAGGCTAGTGTTTGACCACCATCTCACCTGATGGTAAGCGATGATGTGGTCGACGATGGAGCACGCTTGCCTAGAAGTAGCCTACTCACTCTTGACTTAAAGACTCTTAAGTTGTAGCTATCAGGAAACACAGACTCCGGCAAGGAATTCCACTCCTTGGCTGTACGCATAATAAATGATGAAAAATATTTCGAGTAACAAAGGCTCGTTTCAGTTACATAATCACATGCTGACAATATATATCATAAAATTACATACAATTACATGAAATGTTCAAATTAAAATTAAATTAATTTAAATTGCATTGGATTACTAGAAATACCTTTCTATTTTTAGTTTGTGTTTTCCTTTGACAATTTATTAGTCTGTTTTACGTCCGTAGTTGTACGTTTTTGACTGTCATCAATTTGTTACAGACAAGGCCTTAAAACATGATGCCATGATGCAGCTTCATCTACTAGAAGTTGAAGGCTCAAAGCCGTTCTTGATGCAAATGCTCTGGGGAAGAATGATTGCTGTTGTCATCTATCGTCGAGAACAGGTAAAAATTTTGGCGAACTATCTTATGACACGTCAAATAGAAAATTCCTGGAAAAGCTACCGGTCCATAAAATAACTATTATTTTAAGACTTTACCTGTCACTTAGCCCGCAAAATTCTAATGATATTAAGTTTTTCGCATTTTGCAGGTCAATGACATGTTCTATGTATATTAAAATATAGTTTGCGAGCGTAACCCGTATTTATTTACGGTGATTATAATCAAACTTAAGTGGCAGTGGGCAGGGCACATTGCTCGAAGAATAAGTGGTCAATGGGGCGACCACGTACTGGAAGACGCAGCGTAGGAAGGCCTCCCGCAAGGTGGACCGAAGACCTGCCATTTGGGGGAGGCCTATGTGCAGCAGTAAACGTTTTCTAAATCCTTCTGAAAGGCTATTTCATAAAAAAGTCATCACACCTCAGATAAATTGCTTAAAATCTGGAGTGTCTTTTTCCATTATCATGGGGAGTAAGGCGCGCGGATTGGAGAAGGTTTTCTTGCAGGACTTAGCAAATGGATGTTACGTAGAAAATATAGAAATCCACTGCTGAACATAGTTAGACTAAAACTTCTTCAGTTACCCTTTGAGTTTTAGGATCACGGGTTTCCTTTTAAGAAAATCCGCGCTGCTCTGGCGGGCATCGGCCTCACTGGGCCCCCGCTGCTTGCTGGCATCTCTTTGAGGATCGAGTGGAACACTACGTGCTGTAGAAAAGCGGTGGCCGATTTACTGGTCGATTTACATCGTGGATTCAAACCCACACAGGCGCTTTACTTTATGTAAGACATGTAACATCAACCAACCCACACTAGGCCCGAGTGGTGGATTACGGCTCATTCTCTCTCAATGAGAGGAGGCCTGAGTCCCAGCAGTGGTAACAATATAAAGCTGATTATATATGTATGTACATAGCGTCCCTTAGCTTACAACACCGCTTAAGTCGAAAATTGGCGGTTTTCACATTTGAATGCCTTCAGCTGGAGCTGCACATTGCGCGTCTAACATTGGTCACATGATATAGATTTCAGCCCATCAGAAGCCATAATTCGAAAATTAGTGATAGCGTGCAAGTCGGCTGGCCTCTCAACACCGAACAGTTTTTTTTCGTTTCCTGTAAAGTTGGTAAAAATGACTTATGCGGTTTTGTTAGCTAAGGGACGATAGGTTTCTCCAAATCCCTTCTTTAGTTTATTATTTAATTTATTTCAGGGAGTGACACAAGATGAATTGAAACCAGCTTTTGAACTTGTCCAAAAATTACGAGGACCTCCAAGATTACCGAAGATATGTGACAGTGCTTTAAGAGATTTATTGGTGTTTTAATTGTTGTTACTATTTTTTTGATTCTGTAATAATTAAGTTTTTTTTACGTCACATTATGATATAACGAAATACCTACATTAAAAATAAAGAACTTAATGTTTTAAAATTATATTAAAACATTTCGGATAAAACGGAACAAGTATATTGAGCCTTTTCAGGAAGAAAAGTAGACCACAATTTGCGTTTTTTGCAAGAAAGGGGGTTGTGTAGGGAGGGGTAATTAAAAAGAATTTATGAAATATGTTAATAGCAACTATTCTATTAGGTCAGTATACATCACACTAATATTATAAAAGCGAAAGTTTGTGAATGCCTGTATGTTTGTTACTTTTTCTCGCTCGAACGGCTGAATAAATTTGGATGAAATTTGGAACACTGGTAGGCCATATCCTGGAATCCTCCGGGTGTACACTTAAACTTTCTATTTTCACGCGAGCAAAGCCACTGGCAACAGCTAGTATGAATAATAAGTTCTCTATTTTTAGTATGATATTATCATAAATACTTTTAGGGTTCCGTACCTCAAAAGGAAAAAAACGGAACCCTTATAGAATCACTTTGTTGTCCGTCCGTCCGTCTGTCTGTCTGTCTGTCTGTCTGTCTGTCAAGACCCTTTATCTCGGGAACGCGTGGAGGTATCGAGTTGCAATTAAAACCATATACTCAAGTCTGCAGTCCCTTGAAGCTGTGAAAAAAAATCAAACTTATGAGTTATCGGAAAAAAAAGATACGGCCGTTTATGTCGCAAAAAACGTGTATTTCGACACTTTAAGGGAATCAAAATTCATAGGGTACTAGGGGACGTACCCTACTTCCCGTTGACCCAGAATCCTGAAATTTGGCATAAAACAAGGTCTTATAGCACAAGAATAGGAATAAATCTGAAAACTGTAAATTTGTAGATACGTCACAAAAAAAAAAATTCAAGTCGGAAAAATCTTCTTATCTCAATTCGGGAATGGAACTGTTTTCATAGGTAAGTATTTGTACGGAACCCTCAGTGCGCGAGTCCGACTCGCACTTGCCCAGTTTTCTTAATTGTGGAAAAGAAAATCCTATGCCTGCAAAAAACGTAAGCTGTCGCTTACGGTGTTTATCTCAATTTCCTACTATGTAAGGGTTGCCTTTCAGTCAAACCAGATGCAGCCGAATACCAGCATGTTACATGGAGCGACTGCCTGATAGTTTGATATGTCTGCAAGACTGCTGTCAGATTTTCTGGCGTCTTGACTATCCGTAAAGAATGTCAAAGGTCTACAAATGACTGCCGGGACAAACGGCTTAACGTACTTTTCGAGGCATAGAGGAAACTTGGAATGTTGCCTTGGTCACCCATCATTAGACCGACCTCGCCAAGCGTTGCTTAACCTTGGAGCTATTGTATTTTAAAACTTGATATAATCATACTTATATTATAAAGGCGAAACTTTGTGAGTGTGTATGTAAGTTTGTTTTTTGTTTACGCTCGAACGGCTAAACGGATTTCGATGAAACTTACAACTTCGTACACGAATAGACCATGTCCTGGAATGGCACAAATTTTTATCCGGGAAGTTGTGTCGTTTTTTATAGGTGGGAAAATCATCCAATGACATCTCCCGCTCTTTGGCAGTTCGGGAGGGTGTGTCAAACTTTTACTGACTAAAAACCCACCTCTGCTCCTTCTTTGCCTTTGTCCCAAGACCCCGGGTTTCACTTTCACACTACCCGTGGCCCCAGTAAGCTTCGACCCTGCTGGGCCTTTACGGTTTCCTGACATCTCCTTGAGACGCGCGTAGAACAATACGCGCCGTCGACGACTTGAGCTCGGTCCCGACGGTTAACGGTTGGTTGGACGGCGAGTTACCCATTGCTCGTCGTCCGCAAGCCCGCAGGATGTTCCCTTGAAATAATTTTCTACTATATCGTGGGCGAAGCCGCTAGCTGGTAAACTAATAAAAACAATGCACATTTTTATTGCTTATCAATTTAAAAACCCAATGAATCTTCGTTTTAAGTTATTTGCGCTGGTCCGATGTCCGTCGGCTAACAAATAGAGCTTGCTCACGCTACCATAACGGTGCACCACTATATTGTATGGAAACGCCAATAAAGCAAAAATAAAACACGTTATGGAGGCAAAGAGTATAAGAAATGTTTGTAGACAAGGTTTGTACTTATGGTGGCTTTATGACTTTTTTTTCCCTACCAGAGTCTGTGTTTCCTGATAGCTACAACCTAGGGGTCTTTAAGTCAAGAGTGAATAGGTTACTTCTAGGCAAGCGTGCTCCATCGTCGGCCATATCATCGCTTACCATCAGGTGAGATAGTGGTCAAACGCGAGCCTTTCAATAATAAAAAAACCAGGCAAGTGCGAGTTGGACTCGCACCTAGAGGGTTCCGTACAAACTTACCTATGAAAACATTTCAATTCCCGAATTAAGTTACGAAGATTTTTCTGAATCGCAAAAATAGTTTTTATTTGTGACGTAACTACAAAACAGTTTTCAGATTTTTTCCTATACTTGTACTGTGAGACCTTGCTTCATGCCAAATTTCAGGGTTCTAGGTCAACGGGAAGTATCCTATGAATTTTGATTCCCTTGAGAGTGTTGAAATACACGTTTTTTGCGACATAAACGGCCCTATTTTTTTATCGTTAATATAGAAGCTTGATTTTTTCACAGTTTCAAGGGACCACAGACTTGAGTATATGGTTTTAATTTCAACTCGATACCTCCACGCGTTCTTGAGATAAACGGTATTGACAGACAGACATACAGACAGACTGACAGACGGACGGACAACAAAGTGATCCTATAAGGGTTCCGATATTCCCTTTTGAGGTACGGAACCCTAAAAAAAATGATATTTAATGCCTACAGTGAAGCCTGCTACATTATTTTCAAACTCCTGAAAGTCAGTATCAACAGTGGCTACTACCAGAAAAACCATATAGTCAATAAAATATGGCGAAAAGATACAATAAAATACCCAGCCCGTTCCATCATCGGACCATTACTCGTAAGGCGTTGCGGCACCGGTATATATACTCCCTAGCCGATTTCGGCTACGGTGACTGGATTCCGTTTTATTGCAACTATGGGTTGCGATCATGTGCTCTGATGTGACTAATAAAGCCTATTTTTGCTGTAAACGTGCGTGCACAGTGCGGGCACGTTAAAACACCATTGTTGTATAGGTATTGGATGTTGGAGGGCGGCTTATTCTTGATGGTATCTCGCCTGAAGTCGAGATCTCTCTTACGTTGGTCTTCAAAGGCATAGACGTTTGTTTAATTACACGTCTCCAACCAAGTCTATCTTTTGCCGCCTCCTCCCAGCGAGAAGGGTCTATATTGCATTTCTTCATATGTCTTTTCTGAACGTCCTTATACCTGAGGAACTGGCCGCCTGGTTTCCGCTTACCGTCCTTGAGTTCAGAAAAGAAAATGCGCTTAGCTACCCTCTCATCAGACATCCTTACAACATGTCCAGACCAGCGTAGCTGACGACGCATTAGATAGGCCTCAATACCACAGACATTAGCCCTTCGTAGAACATCCGTGTTCCTAACACGGTCGGACCATTTGATGTTCAAAATGTCGCGGAGGCACCTAAGGTGGAAACGGTCTAATGCACGAATGTGTCTTCTGTACACGCACCATGTCTCAGCAGCGTAAAGAATATTCGGCATGACAATGGCCATATATACTTTAACCTTAGTCTGTAACTTAAGGTCATGTGAGCGGAATACCTTTTCCCGAAGTTTGCCAAACACTGCCGAAGCAGCACCGATTCTGCTGTTAATTTCTGGGTCCAGGTCACCTTTACTGGTAAGTGTACTACCCAGATATTTGAATTTGTCCACCTGCTTGAGGACGGCACCGTCGAGTCGTATTTCAAGTGGGCCATAGTTAGAAGTATTTAAAGCCATGACTTCAGTCTTTGAGATGCTAATTTTAAGTCCAAATGTACGACATGACTTATTAAGTTTCCCCATCAACTCTTGCAGGTCTTCTGAGGACTCTGCCACAAAACACAGATCATCAGCGTACATCACTTCGGTGATAAGGTCGTATGACACTTTGGTGTGAGCTCTTAATCGGGTCAAGTTAAAAAGTTTTCCGTCAGTACGGAAGCGGATATATATTCCTTTTGCATTGTACTCCAGAACCTCTCCCACAACAACAGCAAAATACAAAGCAAATAGGGTAGGTGCCAACACACATCCCTGCTTTACTCCACAGGTGACAGGGAAGAATTCCGACTGTTCGCCCTTCACTGCGACACAGCAACGCAAATTATCATGTAGGAGACGGATCAATCTATTGAACTTATCCGTACACCCAAGCTTTTGCAATACCATCCAAAGTGCCTCACAGGGCACGCAGTCGAAGGCTTTTTCTAAATCAACAAAATAAAGGACCAGCGGTTGCGACTGTTCTTTGCACTTCTCCTGAAGTTGGCGAATAGAGAAGATGGCCTCGCTGGTACCTCTGTTTGGACGAAACCCGAATTGGGTCTCAGGTAGCACAATCTCGGACAACTTCAATAGCCGATTTAGGAGGACTCTAGCAAATATCTTGCCCGAGACTGATAGGAGCGAAATACCTCTATATGAATTGCAATCGGCACGATTGCCTTTGCCTTTGAAAAGTGTGCAGATGTTAGACACAGTAAAAGTATCTGGCACCAACTCTTCCTCCCACATACGGCAAAAAAACTTCCAAATAATCTCATGCAAGTCTCTCCCACCATATTTAAGCAGTTCGCCAGGGATTCCATCGCCGCCCGCTGCTTTCTTGTTACGCTGCTGGTTTATGGCTTCAATGACTTTTTTAAGAGATAGTGGGTCATCTAATGCCGCGACTTGGGGAAGTGCTGGTATGGCTGATATATAACTAAGATCTGCTGATCGATCAACGTTGAGTAAGGTATTAAAATGTTCGACCCAGCGTTTCAGGACCCCCTCTCTACCTCCCTTTAAGATGAAGGCATTTAGGTTTAACAGATCTACGGGGTCTAAACAGTCGTAGTGCCAATTTGGTGATAACAAGCCTATGATCAGTCCAACCATTGGCTCCACGCATCACTCGAGTCACATAAACCTGAGCTAGGTCAGTCTGACGAACTATTGCGTAGTCGATAAGGTGCCAATGCTTGGACCTCGGATGCATCCAGGTGGTCTTGTACTTGGTGGTCATCCCACCCATAGGTACAAAACCTTTTGGGAACACATTCATTTTGCGTACGCCATACAGCTACGGATTTGTTCACGTGCGGACGAGCGTGTGGCCACAGCAGTGGAGTTGGCGGACGAGCGTGTGGCCACGGCAGCGGAGTTGGCGAGGTGTGGGGCGCAGGACGGGTGTCAGCGCGCGCGCATCTCTCGCCAGCCAGTGTCCGTCGGATCTCGCCAGCGAACGGGCATAATATATCATTTTCTGAGTTCCAACCATTGTAGCAAAGTATCTTATAATTATAACCTAATTTATACAGTCCACTTTTTATTGAAGAGCCAAAACACCATCCCCAACAGACTAGAATTCCCTGCCGGAGTCTGTTTCCTGATAGCTACAATCTTGCTCAAGCTGGCAAGCGTGTTTCATCAGCGACCACATCGTTGAGATAGTGGTCAAACGCGAGACTATCAACAATAATAAAAAAAATATCAATATTAATCAACTTTAAGACCATATGTAAAAAAAATGTTCAAGTTTCAAGGAAAATTATCCGAAATAAATCGTATGTCCAATTCAAGGTCATGGGGTATCTGTGTGCTAAATTTTATTAAAATCCATTCGAATGCAAAGGAGAAATGAACATACACACATATAAATTTTCGCCTATAGAATATTAGTGTGAAAAAAATAAAAGTTATTTCCTAACACTATGTTTAGTTCCATAATTATCGGTATTAGGACACCTTAAAACCATTATCAAATCAAAAACAGTAAAATAACTGTGGACTTGTGTAATTATTGAATGTCCCTTCTGCCCCATTATCATAATCTACCCACCTCACCTCCTACCGTAGGTTCGTGACATTACCTTATTAACTGCTTTTCTTTATTGCTGGAATTCGAAAGATAATTCTTTTTGGTTACCGACTCACATTTCGTATTTCGTCATTACTGTGGTTGAGAAATTGTCAGAAACAGTTGAAATATTCAAGGAGGTAATCAGTAATTGTGCCTGATATAGATGGTCTGATTAAAAGGAATGAGTAGGTATGTTGGTATTGTTTTCATGGTCCCTCTTCTTATTGTCAGCCAAAACTCTATGTAGTGGTAAATGGCTGGTGCATTGAAAGCCAAGTGGCCAATGCTTTATGCCAAATTTCAGGATTCCGGAATCATAATATTTTGATTCCCTTGAGAGTGTCAAAATATACGTTTTTTGTGACATAAACGGCTGTATCTTTTTATCTCTAGCTTCAAGGGACCGCAGACTTGAGTATATGGTTTTAATTTCAACTCGATACCTCCGCGCGTTCCTGAGATAAAGGGTCTGGACAGACAGATAGACGGACAAGTGATCCTATAAGGGTTCCGTACCTCAAAAGAAAAAATCGGAACACTAAAAACAATTTTAAATACTTATAGAAATTAAAATAAGCCACTGGCAGTCAAGAGAAAGACGACCAGTCTCAACTGAAACGTCACTCACGCACAGGCTTTTGCAAATTTCTCCAGTGTAGTCTACTAATTGGTTGTACAAAGTAAATAACTGTGTTGCATTGTACACAGATCGTACATAAATATACAAAGACAGGCGGCATCAGGTGTCTATCAGAGGCCAGTGATTGATTCGCGCTGGACAACAATTCAACTACTACAAATGCACTAAATGGCTTTCTGTATACAGGCTGTTTTATAAGTACGGCAAAATTTTTGTTGGTCTGTATTGTTGACTAGCTGTTGCTCGTGACTTCGTCCACGTCAAGTTTTTATCGTCAATGTAAGCGTTTTTATGAAAAGAGAATAAAAATACAATTAATTATAGATTTGATATAATTTTTAATTAGAAATAAAACTTGTAATGGCGGTGAGAAAATAATAGAATAAAGTGAATAGAATAAACCAAAATAACAACACAACTTTTATACGAACTGAAATCCATGGATGCGACCTCTGGCGGGAGAAGTTTAAACCTCCTTATGATTTGTCGAGCCGTCGGAGAACCTCTCTCCTGATCACGAGTTGCCTTGACCCACCTGGAAAACTCTAAACAGACTTCGCACCCAAGTTGGGGGTTCTCGGACGGTTCCGATCTTCAGTGTTTGTGCGGCGTCTCTCCGCAGACCATGTCCCACCTTCGATCCTGCATCACGTCCCCTGTTACCTGTTCACGTAGGGACCTAATGACAGCATCAGCGGACGGCATTGCCATGGGTGAATACTGGGCCAGGCAAGGAATTTAACTAGTTTTGCCATCGAAGAAAAAGAAGAAGTAGTGATCTTATCGCTTTCAGTGATATTTACCAGACAAGCTTTGGAAGAATTGTAAAAGCTTAAAATTAAAAAGAACAAAACAGGAGTATGTTACCAAAATAAAATAATATATTTATGAAAGAGATGGCACGATAAACTAGACAATTATCTTTCATCCTAACTGATATGAAGACCCCATAAGTCATCCGAGAGGACTGCGTAGGCTACCAAAATAGAAATTGTACTATGTTTATTAACACGTTCAGGCCGGCACCCCATGAGTAGGTACTTGATATCTTACGGCGCAAATCTTCATATGGTCACCGGTGGTACATCGCCGCCCCAAGAACCAAAAGTCTTGCCGGGCGGGATGCGCCACCGGTAGACGCGGACAAGATTAGACAGGAATTATTCTTTCTCTCTCTTTCTAATAAGCAAGTAATTGTAATAAAAGGTAGGTACCAAAAACCAATAAAAATAGGTAAAATCAATGTGTCAATACGATTCATACAAAATAATTTTCATTTTATACCATCCATGATGGCATTTCATTTTTTATATATATATTTTTTATTTTGATTTTATTTTCTAATTATTACATTTTCTCCACGTAATTTGTCATAAATAATTGTTTGCAATTCGTACAATTTATGTCAATTTTTTTCGAAGACATGTGACATTCACCAACCCGCACTGGGCCCGCGTGGTGGATTACGGCCCATTCCCTTTCCTAGAAAGGAGGCCTGAGTCCCAGCAGTGGGAACATTAAAAGGCTGACTATGCTATGCTATGTCAATTTTTTACTAAAAAATTTTCAATATGGATTTTTGTTCACTTCTCAAAATAATATCCACCTCCTGAGCTGCACTATGAAAATTTGACAATTTTACTAGGCGGGGACGGTAAGTACCACACTTTCTCTCAAAGCGGCGAGAATTTCTTAGTATATTGAAAGTATAGTGTGACGTGGCCACCGATGGTACACCCCGCCGTGTCAGCAAATACTCCGTGCTCCACCGGTGGTACACGCCGGTCTGAACGTGAAAGACTTGAAAAACTGCGGTTTACTTAGCAATCAAAAAACCTAACAGCACTATCATGCGAAATATAACTGTAACTCACCTACAGGAAAACGTTTAGGAAAATTCTAGCACAGAAATCAAACCGACATCCCCTGTAGTGTATGACAGGCATGACAAGCTGAGTCCGCATACAAAGGGGGGTGTTCCACTTGGCTCGTTTTATATCTATTGTTTATGCGCGACGAGGGACCGGCTTGATGGAATACATGCTTTAATGACGGTCGCCAAGGTATAAATAAAAAAAGGTTTTTATTATAAATGACAGGGGAGGTTGAGTTTTGGATACAGCCTGTATTTATGAGTGATGTTTAAATGATTTTTTGTGTTTGTGTTGAGATTAAGAAGCTTAAAGGTATATATTCTTGCCTGTATTTTAAATTCTATATTTTGAATAGTTTTCTTTTAATTACCTATTTATTTACGTAATTGAAGTGACAAGAAATAAGAAACCAGGATATTTGTAATCCTTTTTTATTTTGATGATATAAACTAGTGCTTGACTGGGATCTCACCTGACGGTAAGCAGTGATGCAATCGTTGATGGTGAACCTCCTGATGATTTTGTCGAGCTGTCGGAGAGCCTCTCTCCTGGACACGAGTTGCCATGGGCCACCTGGAAAACTCTAAACAGACTCCGCACCCAGGTTGGGCGCAGCAAAGACAATCTCCACAAATGGGGGTTCTCGGTCGGTTCCGATCTTCAGTGTTTGTGCGGCGTCTCACCGCAAACCATGTCCCACCTTCAATCCTGCTTCACGTACCCTGTTACCTGTTCACGTAGGGACCTAATGACAGCATCAGCGGATGGCACTGCCTTGGCCGAATACTGGGCCAGGCAAGGAATTTAACTAGTTTTGCCATCGATACCTACGCTAAGAAGAAGATCGCATTTGTTTATCAAGAGCCTATTCACTCTAGCCTTGGAGACACCAAAACATACAACAACATTATTCACACAACATAATAACGTGATTTTAAAGCTTATCCATGGAGTTTCCTATACGTACGCGTTCTTCTCCATAGAGATTTACTGCTTTAAAATGTGCAATTAGCTTCATCTTTCTGACTCACCGACTTCTTGACAACGTTTTGCGAACACATTCATAGTGCGTACAGCTAAGGAGTGGAATTCCTTGCCGGAATCTGTTTTTCCTGATGGCTACAACCCGGGAATCTTTAAGTCAAGAGTGAATAGGTTACTTCTAGGTAAGTGCGTTCCATCGTCGACCGCATCGTCGCTTTCCATCAGGTGAGTTAGCGGTCAAGCGCGAACCTATCAAGAATAAAAAAAAATTTGAAATTACCTGTGAATGGTTTATTTGAAATGATTTGAGTTTAAGTTATTGTAATTTGCACAAAAATATGCAAGAAACTTGCAAGCCATTGTACCATTTGTACCATAATAATAATTATTATATTCTTAATTGCACACGATGTAAACAAAAAATACAGGACAAACATTATTAAAAATAAGTGTACAATGAGCAGTCTTATCACTCAGAGCAGTTTCTTATAGACAACCGATAGATGGACTGAACGAAAAGAGATAGATTTATGGCTGTCAGTGTACAAACATCAGAAATAATACTTATAAGACAAGATAACACACAAACATACAATACAAAATAATATACTAATAAATATCGAATATATAATTGAGTTAAGAGAAGAAAAATCAAAGTTCTCTCCTTCACCATAAATAAATATCTAATAATATCATAAAATAATAAATATTCCACAACTATCACACAACGCCGTCTAGTCTCAAGCTAAGCAGGGCTTGTGTTATGAGTACTAGACAGCTGATAAACATACTTATATATCTCTAAATACATACATATTATAGATAAATTACACCCAGACACAGAGCAAGTGATCGTGCTCATCACACAAACATTTGTTTTGGGTGGGAATCGAACCCACGACCTATGGCATAGCAGTCAGGGCCACTAACCACTAGACCAACAGGCCAGCCATAATGATTGTGGCATGATTAGAAAAATGTACAAGTACCTTGAAAGTTACTTGTAAATATTTATGCAAGTTACAGGCATCTGTGTGTTTGTAATATAGTGACACCAATGAAATCAAACTTAAATAATATCTCTTTTTACTTCAGGTATAAGTAGCACAGATTTATTTATTTATTTATTTATTAAAACTTTATGCAACACAAAAGTACAAAGGCGGACTTAATGCCTTAGGCATTCTCTACCAGTCAACCTAGGGTGGTGAAGAGAAAATGTGGCAGGTGCATAAAAATACAAAAGAATATTTAGAAAATAACAGTTCAAAAGTATGTAGGTATATATATATACAAAATAAACATACATATATAATTTAATATAATATATACATATATATTTATATAAAGTAAAAGACAGGGGTTATTGAGACGACTTTACTATTTGTGCAGAAAGTACTTTCGCAACATCCGCTTAAATGCATATAGACTGCTCGCCGTCCTGATCTCGAGAGGAAGCGCATTCCACAGAAGTATGGACTGTATATGAAAGGAAGAATGAACAAAGTCAGAAGTATGAGAAGGACAAAGCAGTAGAAGATTATTAGAAGAACGCAGATTCTTAGCGTGAGAAGAACATAGATATTTAAAGTGTGATATAAGATAAGAAGGAGGGGTGGGAGAGTTGAGCAGAGAGTAAAGAGTAGTCAGAGCGCGAAGACTCCTTCTCTGGCGAATGGGCATCCATTTGAGCTCAGATCTGTAGCTCGAAATATGGTCGTATTTTCTCAAATTATATACGAACCGGATGCAGTTATTGAGGAGTCTATCAATTTTGTCGAGTAACACCGCATTCAGGTCAAAGTAGCACACGTCACCATAGTCGATTATAGGGAATATTAAAGTTTGCACAAGCATAGTCTTTGTCTTCGCAGGCAGAAAGTTCCTCAGACGATACAGACACCGCAAAGTCCCGTTGACTCTTTGGCAGACACTGGAAACCTGACTTTGCCAGCCAAGAGTCGAGTCAAGATGCAAACCTAGATCCTTTACGCTAGGACTGATGGGAATGACGGCACCATTAAAAATAATTGGAGGAAGAGAATTAACCACCACTTTACCCATCATGCGCGAGCTTCCAATAATAATGGCCTGACACTTTGAGGGGTTTACGGACACCCCAAATCTATCAGACCAATCCCTGATAGCGTCCAAATCTCGGTTTACATCCTCTATAGCGTCCGACAAACTCTCCACCCGCGCAGTTGTATATAATTGAAGATCGTCGGCATAAAGATGATACGAACACAGAAGACAGTGAGTTATAAAATTTATGAAGATGGAGAATAGCAACGGAGAAAGAATACCGCCTTGTGGAACACCAGAATCTAGATCACGCCAACTCGACGAATTCTCGTCAACGCGAACCGACTGCTGACGTCCCCGAAGATAAGAAGAGAACCATTCCAGCGCCTCAGACGAAACCATAAGATGGGAAAGGATAGATAGAAGAATATCGTGACTGACGGCATTAAAGGCATTGGAGAAATCAATTAATACCAAAACAGTAACCTTGGTATCCTCCATGGCTTCTCTAATGTCACCAGTCACTTTAAGGAGAGCAGAGGCAGTACTGTGACCAGGCCTGAATCCGGATTGAAATGAGTCAACAAGATTATTCCTGTGAACAAATCCTGAAAACTGCTTGTGGACGCAGGCCTCAAGTACTTTGGATAGGAAAGGAAGAATAGAAATTGGACGAAAATGGTTCGGTAGGGAGGGATTAGTGATTTTAGGAAGTGGACGCACGTAAGCCATACGCCACAGGGATGGGAATTGTCCGGAATCAAGGGAAAAATTAATAATGTGGGTAATAGGTGGAAGAAGAAAGTCGAGGACTAAGGTAATCATATAACGACTTATGTCGTCATGACCCACAGCCTTGGATTTTATGGACAGGACAATCTTTTTGATTTCGTCCAAGGTAGCCGGAGAAAAGTGGAACGGTTCAATGATAGGAGCTGGTAGCCCAGAAATGAAATCCACCGTCTGTGACAACATTTGGGAATCCAAATGGCAGGAGGTTGTGAAGTGACGGTTGATATCATCCAGGACGATTGTCTTAGGGAAATCCACATGACGTGGTCTACCGATACCGAGAGTTCCGAGGAATTTCCAGATATCAGCAGGAGAAGAAGAAGATATGTTTTCGAGAATATGGCGGCGTTTAGCGTTACGTATCACCTGATTACACCGATTTCTTGCAGCTTTGAAAAGCTCCCTATTTCCAACACTGCGGTCCTTCCTAAATTTTTGAAAGGCTCGACAGATAATTTTATAAAGTCTACAATATTTTCCGTAAGCATTACTCATCAACTAGTTACACCTATATTTAAAAACCGGGCGAGTGCGAGTCGGGCTCGCGCACTGAGGGTTCCGTACATATTTACCTATGTAAACAGTTCAATTCCCGAATAGAGTTACGAAGATTTTTCCTAATTGCAAAAAAAGTTTTTTTTTGTGACGTAATTACAAATTTACAGTTTTCAGATTTTTTGCTTGTGCTATGAGATTTTGTTTCATGCTAAATTTCAGGACACTAGGTCAACGGGAAGTACCCTATGAATTTTGATTCCCTTGAGAGTGTCGAAATACACATTTTTTGCAACTTAAACGGCTGTAATATTTTTTCGTTAACTCAGAAGTTTGATTTTTTCACAGCTTCAAGGGACCGCAGACTTGAGTACATGGTTTAAAATTCAACTCGATATCTTCACGCGTTCCCGAGATAAAAGGTCTTGACAGAGAGACAGACAGACAGACAGACTCACAGACGGACGGACAACAAAGTGATCCTATAAGGGTTCCGTTTTTCCTTTTGAGGTACGGAACCCTAAAAATGCTCTTTTGAATGATAAAATCAAATCCTTCAATCTCTTACCCGCCATATTTTTTTATTATACCAACAATTCTAAAAAAAGATTTAAACCTTTTTAAATTGTCGCATTAAATGATCCTTTTTATCAAACCATAGACACATTTATTAAGCTCCGTAATAACTAAATGAATAGTAAAACAAAATCCAATCAAACATTTTGATTGTCTCTGACCGGAATATCAAAAACTTTTAATAGGTCCTTAACTCCGCGAATCTCATCTTTGCACCGTGACGTAATTACCTAAGTCTTTTTGCAATAAAATGGAGCATAAAGACCATTTTATAATAGGGTCATAAAACTGACTCGGATAAGGGATCGCTTGAGGTAATTTTTCTAATTTTACGATTCCGCTTTTTTGAAGCGCTTCAAGCTCATTTTTTTTGCACCCGTGTTTATTTACCTTTATATCTATAATTCTTCTTCGCTTATCGATCGACTATAACAATCGACTACTTACACAAAGTATTTTGTTTGTTTTTATTGTTTTATCGTGTATTGCTTTATTATGTAATCTTTAGTTTGTTTATTGTTTTTAGTTCGTAAGATGTTGCTAGCCGTTCAACGACTCGTCGACGACGGCTGGCGCTGAAAATCAGCGCTGTGGCTCTGTCCAGCACATGAGCCCCAGCATTTTGCTGAGCGCTGGCCGTTTTGCATGAATGTGTCGCATAATTTAACTTTTTTGTGTAATTTGTTATATATTATGTATGTTATTATTATTATTTTTTAAGTTATGTGTCATGTTTGTGCAAATAAACTGTTTTTCTTTCTTTCTTTCTTTTCTGTACATGTGTTTCTCAACTAACTCCTCCTAAACGGCTTGATCGATTTGGATGGTGTCTATATTCGAGCGGGTCCTTGAATGGTTTCAAAATACAATGCGATGGAGGCGAGACGCACAGGCCTCTTTGTTATGGCGAAACTTGGGGGAGGCGTATGTTGAACAGTGGACGTCTTTCAGCTGAACCCGGTAGGTGAAAAAGGTTATTAATAAAAATAAGCTAGTTTTCAGGCATGATTTTCAGGCATTATAAAAAATCAGCTGTTCAGTACATTTATGTTTGCCTAATGTAGGTACTGAACAGCTGATATTTTTTTCGCGATTTTGGCTTTGCTCCCATAATAAAAATTGTTTGTTATCATGAGCACAATCACGTGTTTAAGTATCGTACACTAATTGCCAGTCACCCTATATATGTCGGGACTGATAGTTATAAATAAGAAAATTTAAATTAAATTAAATTAAACTTAATTACATTAAACGACACCAGTTAAAATTCAGTGAGGAGCTGTAATCACCGCCGTATCATCGGGGAACACCCTGAGAATAAACAAACACTATAAATATATATATTTTTTAAATTTGCTTTCATTTTACGTGTCCATCTATAACAAATCCCTCCCTCTTCAAAAAAAGAGATGTCTAAAATAAAACGAAAAATTCAATAAGACCACCCTCTTTTTAGTCCATTACCTAGATCAAAACAGCGGTTTCTATTCAAACGGCCACCCAATTACAGCGGTCAGGCGGATCACCGGATTCTTTCGGACGAGAACGGACGTGTCCGCACGATTTTTCATTAACCGGAGCGTACGGACGATTATTGAAAGTCGCTCATGCGATTAATTAGTCGCCGGGGTCGGCTTTCGCTTTATTGATTATTGTTTTTAATGAAAGTGTGTGTGAGGAATGTTTGTTGTTAATATATTGTATTTTAGTCATTAAAATTAGATGTTTAAAGTATTTTATTTGAGTTCATACTTAAATGTATGAACTTATATTTGACCGATGACCTGGTGAGAGCCGCGGGAATGCGATGGATGCGAGAGGCACAGGCCTTTTTGTTGTAGCAACACTTGAGGGAGGCGTATGTCGAACAGTAGACGTCTTTCAGCTGAAATGATGATGATGATGATTTAAACACCTGGTTTGTAGTTTGCAATTTTTTATTGTGCAGTTGATCATAATTTTATTAAAGGTCATAATATTACAATTTATGTCCTTCAACCCAACTCTATCCCGAATAATCAAATTGATATTATTATATATTGTATCTTTTTTTATCATGGTGACTTAGTAACGGACCTTAGAATCAAAGGTAAACTGAATTTTAGGTCAACCTCAAGAATGTGCGTGTGATGGGGCGTCTGTACCTTGTGATGTGATGGCTAAGTGAACCGGATGGCTTAGTGCAGACTTACGTAGATTATACACCGCCATTTGTCTTTTTTTTATTAGGTGGGAAATCATCTAATGACATCTACCGCCCTTGGGCGGAGCGGGAGAGCGTGTCAGACTTTTACTGACTAAACCCACTCCTGTTCCTTCTTTGGGGTTCTTTTTCGTACAACCCGTGGCCCCAGTAGGCTTCGACCCTGTCGGGCCCCTACGGTTTTGCTGACATCTCCTTGAGGCGCGCGTGGCACTAACACTACGCGCCGTGGACGACTTGGGACACCGCCATTTGTCTGCATTGATAAGTTACATAGACAAAATTTTATAGAAATCTACATATGCTGCCCCCCTAGTCAAGTCTGTCTCGTTCCGATTCTCTTTTCGTTGATCGCCTCGAGTCGGCCACGCCTCGCATTCCTTTGTTCTGACCACGTAACTGAGCATTGAGATGATGTCAGAATAAAGGAATCGGAGGCGTGGCCTACTCGAGGCGATCGACGATAAGAGAATTGAAACGAAACGGTTGTAACTTGGTTAGGGGGGCTGTAGTAAATTATTTATTATTTATTCTTGATAGGTTCGCGCTTGACTGCTATCTCACCTGATGGAAAGCGACGATGCGGTCAACATTTGCGCATATATCCAACTTTTGTACTTTTTTATGCAAAAGCACTACCACAAGTTTGTCAACGCTGTCCAGGGCTGCAGGAATGTTCGAAAGAGTTACTGAGACTCTGGAACGCAAAGGGCTACTGAAGGAACACAGGTAGGTTGTAGACAGTAAGTCTAACTATCTCTCGCTACACCCAAAGCGGGAGAGATTATGAGCCAAATGCAATAGTTTAATCACAATCATAATAATTTATTTTGTTTGTAAAACATAGGTATTACAGAGGGTGGTATATATGTACAGTGCGCTATGTTTTGCCAAATATTGGCATACAAACTTGTAGTACCTTTTTTTTTTTTTTTTTTCGGTGGGAAAATCATCTTATGACATCCCCCGCCCTTAGGCGGGGCGGGAGATAGTGTCAGACTTTTACTGACTAAAAACCCACTCCTGTTCCTTCATTGCCTTTCGTACCAGGGCCGAGTCTTCCTTTCAGAATCAGACCCTTGGCCCCAGTAGGCTTCGACCCTGCTAGGCCCCTACAGTTGCTGACATCTCCTTGAGGCGCGCGTGGAACAGCACGCGCCGTCGACGACTTGGGCTCGGTCCGGACGGTTACCGGACGGTCGGACGGCGAGCCACCCATTGCTCGCCGTCCGCAAGCCCGCGCCTACGATGGCCGGAAATCGGGATCGGAATCCCGGCGGCGATTGGGGCGTGAGGACCGTTGCCTCACGCGATCGGCCGCCTCCTTTGCTAGCATTACTGCTTCGCAGAAGGAGGCGACCGCCTGCCACTCCTCCTCGCTCCGGACCATGGCCTGTACCAAGGCCCGGCGCGAGAGATCGCCGCCACCGATAGCCCCCACGAGGACACGGCGTTGCTCTGCCCAAGCGGGACACACCTCCACCGTGTGCTCCACCATGTCCTCCGGGTGGTCCACACAATGGTGACACCCGGGCGTTTCTTCCGCACGAATCCGGTGCAGGAACCTCCCGAACTTACCATGTCCGGTGAGGACCTGCGTCATGCGGAAGGTAAGCACGCCGTGTTGCCTTTCCAGCCACTCCTCAAAGAGGGGACTTACCGCCATAATTATGGCGTGCCCAAAACTTGTAGTACCTAAATCTCAGCATGCATAGTAACAAATATTTAAAATCATAATATAATGTCTAAGTATTAAATACTACTTTCAAAAAAAATAGAAAATCGATACAGAATGTCAAAACAAAATAATGGAATTGTCACAAAAATGAAATAGAATGTCAAAAATTAAATATAATGATAAAAAAATTAAATACAATGTCAAAAAATTAACTACAAAGTCAAAAAATTAAATACAATGACAAAAAACTTAAATAGCATGTCAAAAAATTAAATTGATTGTCAAAAGAATTAAATAGAATGTAAATAGAATGTTTACTTTACAGTATTTGATTTTGAATGTTATGCGAACATGTGTCTCCTTAAAATCAAATCAATCGAAACCTGCTTACCATCAGGTGGGATCGTAGTCAAGCAATAGTTTGAATATTAAGTTAAAGGGGGGGAGGGGTTAGGGTTATTAAGTTTATTCTATTCTATTCTATTCTATTAAAAAAAAAATACACTTTCAAGTTTATTTTTTCGTATCGTCTTTACCCAGCTGTAGAAAATAACGTGTTTTTTAACCGACTTAAAAAAAAGGAGGAGGTTATTTAATTCGGTTGTATGTCTTTTTATAATTTTTTTTAATGTTCGTTACCTCAGAACTCCGTCGTTTATAGACCGATTTGAAAATATATTTTTTTTCCTTTATAGGAATTTTAGAAAGCATACTTTCAGATTGGTCCAATTTTTTTCAAAATCTAGTTCTGATGATGGGATCCATGAGGAATCGAGGGAACTCCTCAAATATTATAGGCCACCATATAGTGATTTTGGTATTTTCATCGAGAACTTAAGCATTTACAGTCAAAAAGTAACATTTGATGAAGTGGAACTGATGAAGAAGACCAGAAATGGTCAACGGAACTTCATACTCACATTGTTATCACAATGAAGATAGTTAAGCGACTATGACAATACAAATAAATGAATGGTTCTGGATAGTTACGTTGAAAATGGTATCATCAAAGTAATCTGATGATGATGATGGAGCCGGAAGGTAGGCACTGGAACTCCGTAATTAATCAATGCAACCTAGCCGTGTTTGGGCTTATTTGAATTGTCATGAGATGCACTTTAGCTATAAGGTACTATCGAACAGATCTGATGATGGAGCCGTAAGGTAGGCGCAGGAACTCCGTAATTAATCAATGTTCCTAGCCGTATTTGGGCTTATTAGAATTGTCATGAGATGCACTTTGGTTATAATGTACTATTGAACTCATCTGGTGATGGAGCCGGAAGGTGGAAGGTAGACACAGTAACTTTATAATAAAACAATGTAACCTAGCAGTGTTTGGGTTAATTGGAATCGTCATGAGAAAAAAGTACTCTGTTTATAAGTGTATCGCAACTAAAAAGTGTAAAATTAAAACTTTTTACAAAAAAAAAAAATAACCGTAAGTCGGTGTTAAATAAGAAACAAACCATACCGAGAAACACCGACTTAAGAAATTAAAGTTATTTTGATCCTTTTAGTGTTTTTTTTAGTAAATTCGGTTATTTGTTTTTAGAGTCCCTTTAAATACCAATACGAAGAGAAGGGGATACCGAATTCCTAGTTAAAGATTTTTCTAACTCCAGCACAGATTAGATATGGTTTTCTTAAATTATAACTACATTCAATTCCATTCAAACGTTCTAAACCGACTTTAACAACTCTGTTTTCTTTCTTTCATTCTATTAAAGACTCAAAATACCTGTAAAGTTAAAATAAATAGTAAAAACATTTGGTTTCATTGTCTCTGTTTGCCGCCAATCCGAACAATGAAGCGTGATAGTTAAATTTAATGTACACTAACCTAATGCTATAAAAACAAGTTAATCTCAATACACGGATCGAGCTTATTATAGGTAGGGAAGTGAATCGTTGATATCGATTGAAAATTCGATATCTCTGTCTCTTTCACTCTCGGTCTTACATGAGAGAGACCAAGATATTTATTGATTAAAAGCTTAATTGTGATGAAATAGAGGCGGCCTGCGCCTGGTGACGGGGACCATCACCGGATACTGCACACTGAATAAGCACCTCCACACAATAAGCATCACAGACAGTCCCCTGTGCAGAGCTTGTTTAGAGGGTGAGAAGACAATATTGCACATGTGCTCCTAGATTGCACAGGTGTCACTAAAATACGCACACGAACCTTAGGATCCCCGAACTCCCTTATTGATGCCCTGAAAAACCTAAGAGGCCTAATCTGTTTTTGGAGAGAGGTGGGCTGGTTAGAATAAGCCCACCTAAGGTTATGGCCACCATGGCCCAAATATAATGGTCCACATAGGACTAAGTGCGGAAACCATACCCAAATAGATAGATAGAAGCTTAATTGTGTGAATTGAAATTATTAAAATGAAACGTATTTTTTTTCTAGCCATTACTATCCCACTGCTGGGCAAAGACCTCCCCCAAGTCCTTCCAGACATTCGTCTTCCACGCCGTCTCAAACCAGTCCTCGTGGTACGCGTCCAGATCATCTCGCCATCTGTTTCTGGGCCGGCCTCGATGGCATTTTCCCTCTGCAGCAACCCACTGCTTGGCGTATATACGTTGTTTTATTTGGTTTAATTATATTTATTCAATGGAATAGAAAGATTCTGGAGTGGCGACCGCGTAATGAGAGAAGAAGCGTTGACAGGCCTTCTACAAGGTGAACCAATGAACTGGTGAGGATCACGAGATGGTTGCGAGTCGTAAAGGACCGGTCGTTGTGGCAACATTTGAGGGAGGCCTATGTCCAACATTGGACGTCTTTCGGTTGAAATGCTGATGATGACATACATTAAGCAGTTTTAATAATTATTTTTACTGAGCATATTCTTGAATCAGGAGATACTGCAGTCCTTGCAATACAGGGCAACTGATGTAACACTTGTGGGCTTTAGTCGGTAAAAGTTTGACACTCCCCTGAGAAGTGATTTCATGATTTTCTACGTAAAAAAGGCAGTACATACAATTACTATATTGCAGTGACTGTTAAAAAAAATGTATGCATTAAGTCCGCCTTATATTTTCTGTGATTGTAGAATAAAATAAAAAGCTTACATTAGTTTACTATTGTTACTTTACAAGCCTTAAATTACCTTAATACCAATATATCGATATTTTTATCGTCGCTACTTTACCATCCCTCTAGGCGAACACTGGCCGGAAATAAAAATCGCAAATGAAGCCATTCGTGCACCGAGACGGTCCCCGAACGAAATTAAATACATTTCAGGACTACCCTCGTTTATCGTCCTTTTATTTCAGGTGGTAATGTTATTTATTTATTTGTAGGACAACTAGGGTTCAATGAAAGTCAATAAACTGCCTACTATTTATGTGTTACGGATACCTATATTATATTGTTTTTAGGGTTCCGTAACTCAAAAAGAAAAAACCGGGCAAGTGAGAGTCCGTACAAACTTATCTATGAAAACAGTTCTATTGCCGAGTTTTTTTTTTGTGACGCAATCACAAATTTCCAGTTTTCAAATTTTTTCCTATACTTGTGCTATAAGACCCCACTTCATGCCAAATTTCAGGATACCAGGTCAACGGGAAGTACCCTATGAATTTTAATTTCAACTCGATATCGAGACATTGAGTTGAAATTAAAACCATATTATACTTAGGTCTACGGTCCCGTGAAGCTGTAAAAAAACAAACTTCTAAGTTAACGGCAAAAAATACGGCCGTTTATGTTACAAAAAACGTATATTTCGTCACTCTCAAGGGAATCAAAATTCATGTGGTACTTTCCGTTGACCCAAAATCCTGAAAATTTGTATAAATCGTCGTCGCTTTCCATCAGGTGAGATAGCGGTCAAGCGTGAACCTGTCAAGAATAAAAAAAATAAAGCAAGGTCTTATAATAGCACAGATATAGGAATAAATCTGAGAACAGTAAAGTTGTTGTGTCACAAAAAAAGCTTTTTTTGCCATTCGGGAATTAACTATTTACATAGGTAAGTTTGTACGGAACCCTCAGTGTGTGACTCGCACTTGCCCAGTTTTTTGTTTATGTTCATGTTTTGTGTAGAATTTTGGGGTTCTGCAATAAATTAGTTCGTGAGCATGCTTTTTTGGAGAATACTATTTAGTTTAGTTTGATGTCAAAACAGTGCTGACTCTCAGCCTAATTTTAACGAATAACTTTTGATTGATTTTTATTATTGAACAACGCCATTTTGGGGAGGTTGTGGATTAAGAATCGGTCTGCTAGATTGAAGTTTGTAATGGAAGATAGCTTATTTGATTAATACTCGAGAAAATTTATTTTTGTAGGATTATAACTTCAGTGTTTCAGATTTTAGGAGACAATTATTTTATTTATTTTTTTATCAAAATATCCCATCTTGTTTTCGTATGAAAATACAGATTTTTAATTTTACAAAATTTTGTTAGATTTTTTCTCACCTTCTGCGAAGCAGTAATGCTAGCAAAGGAGGCGGCCGATCGCGTGAGGCAACGGCAACGGTCCTCACGCCCCAACCGCCGCCGGGATTCCGATCCCGATTTCCGGCCACCGTAGGCGCGGGTTTGCGGACGGCGGGCAATGGGCGGCCCGCCGTCCGACCGTCCGGTAACCATCCGGACCGAGCCCAAGTCGTCGACGGCGCGTATTGTTCCGCGCGCGCCTCAAGGAGATGTCAGCAAATCGTAGGGGCCCAGCAGGGTCGAAGCCTACTGGGGCCATGGGGTAGTGTGAAAACGAAACCGGGGCCCTGGGACGAAAGCAACAAAGGAACAGGAGTGGGTTTTTAGTCAGTAAAAGTCTGACACTATCTCCCACTCCGCCCAAGAGCGGGATTTGTCATAAGATGATTTTCCCACCTAATATAAAAAAAAAATCTCTGAAAATGAAGTTAAGTGCAATATGTCAATACCTGCCCACCCTTGCCACAGGATATAAAATTAACCCCCATTTCGCCCCAATAACCGAATGTTTCCTAAGAGTAACCCATGAAAAAGAAATAAATTCAATAAGTTGCGGCGTTGAAAGGAAATTGCTGTAATATGGTTTGTAGCCAACGGGTAACGGACAGGAAACAATCTGGACCGTAACAATCTCGTTTAAGAACCAAATCTAGTTTAACGTTGATTTTATTTGACCATGTTGGGATTAAGGTTATATTTTAGAGCGTAACTTCATTTTCTGTTAATGTTTGGCTGTTTTTGGTAGAGATGGCGTTGTCAAAAAATTACTAACAAAACAAGTGTGACAGTCAGTGTCGCAATTTAATCATACAAATTGTTAACCCGTGACTATTGGAGATGCAACGTTGGGGCAAAACTCCGCTACCACGACAAGTCGCGGCATGGCGGACAGAGCTCCGGCGGGGTCTCATGGCGGAATGGCGACAGCGACTATCGCAACCCAGTGCTGGGCACGCCATTATTATGGCGGTAATTCCCCTCTTTGAGGAGTGGCTGGAAAGGCAACACGGCGTCCTTACCTTCCGCATGACGCAGGTCCTCACCGGACATGGTAAGTTCGGGAGGTTCCTGCACCGGATTCGTGCGGAAGAAACGCCCGGGTGTCACCATTGTGTGGACCGCCCGGAGGACACGGTGGAGCACACGGTGGAGGTGTGCCCCGCTTGGACAGAGCAACGCCGTGTCCTCGTGGGGGCTATCGGCGGCGGCGATCTCTCGCGCCGGGCCTTGGTGCAGGCCATGGTCTGGAGCGAGGAGGAGTGGCAGGCGGTCGCCTCCTTCTGCGAAGCAGTAATGCTTGCAAAGGAGGCGGCCGATCGCGTAAGGCAGTGGTCCTCACGCCCCAACCGCCACCGAGATTCCCATCCCGATTTCCGGCCACCGTAGGCGAGGGCTTGCGGACGGCGAGCAATGGGTGGCTTGCCGTCCGACCGTCCGGTAACCGTCCGGACCGAGCCCAAGTCGTCGACGGCACGTGCTGTTCCACGCGCGCCTCAAGGAGATGTCAGCAACTGTAGGGGCCCAGCAGGGTCGAAGCCTACTGGGGCCAAGGGTCTGACTCGGAAAGGAAGACTCGGCCCTGGTACGAAAGGCAACGAAGGAACAGGAGTGGGTTTTTAGTCAGTAAAAGTCTGACACTATCTCCCGCGTGATGTCATAAGATGATTTTCCCACCAGAAAAAAAAAACCCGTGACTATACTGACAGTGGCTATGAAAACATACACTTGTTCTCAGCACACATAGTGTAGGTACAAATATAAAATCATTACTAATGGCGGTTCTAGGTGCTATCCGCAGCGCCGTTGTCTGTGATGATTACCTGTGTCTTTTTTCGTATAATTAAATAACACCTACAGCTTTTTGTCACTCAAAAATAGTACACAGAACCTAAGCGTATACTACCTGCTTAGTTTAAGCAACTGCTACGGCGTAGCAAGGCAGCAGGTTACGCCGTAGCAACTGTAGACTATCTCGTAGTCGATTTGGACACGTAGCAATATCCGTAGCACACTTGATAGCTTTGAGCGATTTTATCGATATAAAATCTAAAAAAAATAAACTATTGTAATTGTTTCTTATTGTCGTAAGCTGTTGATCCCCGCACGAACGCCGGCGTTCGTGCGCCATTGTCTTACTATTGTGTCTCTAATTACGCTACTCAAATGGCCATTTGAGTAGCGTAATTAGAGACACAATAGTGACCATAAATAAATTAGTCATAGCTTGAAGAAATCGCCAAATTTAAGTGGCAGTATGCCCAACATACTCTGCTTGTAGAACAGATGGTCGATGGGGCCGAAAAATTCTGGAGTGATGACCGCTAACTGGAAGACGCAGCGTTGGTTCAGACCGATGACCTGGTAAGAGTTGCGGGACCCCGATGGATGCGAGACGCACAGGACTAATCATTGTGGCGACGTTTGGGGGAAGCCTATGTCCAACAGTGGACGTCTTTCAGCTGAAATGATGATGATAATGATGAAATTAATTGGTAGGGTACACGAAGGAATTTATATCAAAAAAATCTAAACTACTGTTTTTTTTTTTCAGTTGCCTTTTCAGTAACAATATTAGTAGACAATATTACATACTGGCATCTATAATGGGCAGTCCATTAGCAGATTAAAAAAGAAAACAACAGATATGATTTTTGGGATAAAGAAAAAAGTACACAACAACTTCCCTGGAGTATTATCAAAGATTACCTTTGGAAAGACTCGTCAAAGACTCGCATCTCATTAATATACCTTTTGACGGTTTCCTTCTGCGAGGATGATCATTTTGCAACAATGGTACTCCCTGAGGTGACTCCAGTTTGGATGTTATTGTTTATGCGGGCGGCGAACGTCAAAGCGAGTAGGGTGACCATGGGATGGAGAAATGCGGGATAGAATTTGTTTCTGTTGCAAATTGGTTTTGTTTTTGTGTGTATATAAGTTTAGAAATGAATGTTTTAAATGAAATAAATTGATTCATAAAGAAAGCGAAAGCCAGATAAAAGTTATGTTAATTATTTATTTTTTATTCTTAATAGGCTCGCGTTAGAGCACTATCTCACTTGATGGTAAGCGATAACGTGGCCGACGATGAAGCATGCTCACCTAGAAATGACCTATTCACTCTTAACTGAAAGACTTGTAGGTCGTAGCTATCAGTAAAGACCAGATAGAAATAGCTGTAGTAATAATATCCACACAACGCCATCTAGTCCCAAACTTAGCAGTGCTTGTACTATGAGTACAAGATAACTGATAAACGAACTTATACATTTTTAAATACATATATATTGTGGATAAATCACACTTAGACATAGAAAAATTATCCTAAAAATAAAGAAACTTAATTAAATTCAGTTAGATCGCAACATTAACGCACCAGAACACATATCTATTAGCGCAAAATTTGCTGACAGATGATTTTAAACTATCCTAATTCTTTTTCATCTATAAGTTAGCTTCCACACAAGCTGGATGCAGCTCAATACCAGTATCAAACTAATATTATAAAGGCAAAAGTTAGTAAATGTGACGGTGTGTGTGTATGTTTGTTGCTTTTTCACGCTGAAACGGCTAAACGAATGTGGATGAAATTTAGCACACGGTTAAATCAAGTCCTGGAATAGCTTATAGGATACCTTTTATCTCGAGAATATGTTCCCTTGAGACAATTTTCTACATTCATGCAGGTAGAGCCGCTGGCAGCAGCCAGTTTTACATAAAACAACTGAGTACCTGACCACAACCCAGGTAACACGGTATACCTTGGCAAGACTTCGGGTCATATTTTTTAACTTCTGACTATAATATTTAAAAAGTGTATCCTGTTATTTTGTGGTCACCATAGTCCCACTCCATTGATCATGCCGCCAAAGCATTGCCGCTGTAAAAGGCATCCGGCGGCGACTGCTTCCGCATGCACGCACCTTTAATGAACTAAAAACACAAGCTTAGATACTTTACATACTACGGCAAAAGAATCGGACGATTATTTTTTTTTACTGAACTTTCATGGATCAACATAATTATTAAGGATAAAAAATGCATTAATTTGGTTGAATAAAATTGGGGCTGCTGAGCTAGTAGGTGACATAGGATGAAGATTTTGGGACCATAGTGACTCAGAAGAGGACAATAGCGGTCATTGTCAGTTGATCAAAAAGAGAGGACTTTTTTAACAGTGGCATAGTAAAATAAGCATGTTTAGTAATTTGTTTATTTTGATTTTTTTCCATTATTGCTCTTATCCACATTATGAGTGTATTCGCAAAAAACTTTGAATGGAATGTAGTGGAGACCATGGAGTTTCTTGCCGGTTCTTCTCCATAGGAAATGCTCAATTTGGAATGGTGCACTAGCTTCTGACGTTTTATAAGTGCCCATGTAGGCCTATGTGAAATAAAAAAACTTTTGGCTTTGACTTCGAATCGCAGCACAACGTTGAAATCGTATGAAACCTCCTTAACCTTTTGAGTGCGTAATTAGAGACACAGTAGTAAGACAATGGCGCGTGAACGCCGGCGTTAATGCGGGAATCAACAGCTTAACCAACAAAGTATTGTAAAAATGATTTGTTTTTTATTACGAGGAAATAAGGGCTTAAATAAGGCTTCGCCTATGAGTTTTTGTTCTACTACAACGAAAGAGAAATGGGGCACAAATGAATATTTAATTCTTATTACAGTATTCAGATTTCAAGCTAGTGATCCATGTTTTTCATATAAAATAAGTAGGTAACCTGAAAAAGTTACAGATTCTAATTCATTGTAAAGGCTATTTCAATGTTAGATTTATAATAATAATAATATTCCACAACTATCACACAACGCCGTCTGGTCTCAAGCTAAGCAGAGCTTGATGAGTACTAGACAACTGATAAACATACTTATATATTTCTAAATACATACATATTATAGATAAATTACACCCAGACACAGAACAAATGATCGTGCTCATCACTCAAACATTTGTCCTGAGTGGGAATCGAACCCACGACCTCCGGCATAGCAGTCAGGACCACTAACCACTAGACCAACAGACCTGTCAACATCTCTTTCAACATTTCATCTTTATCATTGTAACTTAGATGAATAAGCTTATTTATGAGTACTAAGTACATGTCTTTTTTTCTTTTGTATTGTAAAGTTTTTCTTCGAGACAAGGCGTTTACAGACTTCAATCAAAAACCAAAATCTTAGATTTAGTTATAAACACCCAAATGCATAATAAAATTTAAAAAAGCTCAAAATAGATAAAATAAAAAAAAATGAAATAAAAAAAAAGATAAAATCGAGAATCTAGATAAAAACGTAAGCAGGACTTTCAAACGTGCTGCATCCTTTTCTATAAGTAAGTAAAAATCATTGATTGCTTAAAAAGATTAAAATTTATATCAGTAATGAAACTTAAAAAATCGGAGGGGATATTTCACATAAATAAAACTTTTCTCATAAATAGGAAAGTAAAATTTGTAACCTTCTTACTTTTAAACTAATATTATAAATACAAAAGTAACTCTGTCTGTCTGTATGTTACTTTTTCACTCCACCAGAACAGATTTGCATCAATTGGGTCTTACGGGTGTCCTGGATTTGGATTTAAGATCACTTTTATCCCAGTCGTATGTTACCATAAAACACTTTTAATTCGAAGAAGTTAAACAGTTACTAAAAAAATGCCTACTAAAAAAAACCTAATGTACGAAATTAGAGTTTCTTTTTAATTCTCGATAGGTTCGCGCTTGACCGCTATCTCACCTAATGGAAAGCGACGATGCGGTCGACGATGGAGCGCGCTTACCTAGAAGAAACCTATTCGCTCTTGACTTAAAGATTCCCGGATTGTAGGCATCAGGAAACACAGATTCCAGCAACGAATTATAAATATTTTTAAGCCCACTACTTACCAAACTGCTTACCTATTCATTTTCTTACAAATCACAGTATTTTTCATCCGATTTCCCACCTAACAATCAATAAAACTCAGCGGTTTAAGTAACCTGCCACCGAAACCGTAAGAGACGGTTCACACATGAACGCACCCGTAACTCTGTGATGAGATGCCCACGAATTGTGTTAAGGACTTACTAACCCTTGGCAAAACATTTGCACTTTATAAACACCTTATATTATCACAGATAAGATTGAAATTCGAATGATTGGCGCGTAAAAGAAAAGTCGGTAACACAATTTCGTGGTTACACTTTTACCAATTTAATTTGCGTGCTGTTTCAACTCTATTTTAAAGTGACAAGGGTGGTTTTACCATAAATGGAGTGTGCGTTGGTTTGGTATAATTGAATCTTTTAGGATATTGAATGTTGGAGTATAAGCGAGGGAAATTTAGTCGTATTTACGGGTAACGACTTACCTTGTTAAGATTTGTGTACCGTGTTATGCTGGATTTTGAGGATTATTTTTTACCTCAATGTTTGTGAGTTGACCAGGTATTAAGTAATGCCTTGTTACTTATGATCCATATTTGAGGTGGGAAATCATCAAACAACCTTTCCCACTCTGAGTGGAGCGAGACGGAGTGTCAGACTATTACTGACTAAAACCCACCTGTGTTGTTTGGTGCGGCATTTTGGCCGACGATGAGTATTGTATGTGTGTTGAAGGTTGGGAGATTCCTGATTTTTTATGCGTATGTGGGTCGTTGTTGCTTGGATATCGCTTCGGGCTGGTGGCCTCTAAACCCTGAAATTCTGACGGGATTTATTGCGATCGCTGAAAGGTGCTCTGGAGTGACGCCACTTGTACGTGGAGTTGCCCGGAAGCAAATAATGTATAATTAACAAACAAGGGCATGGACGTCACGTTCATGGTTTAAATGTAAGGTAGGAGTGTGGTATTAGTCAGTAGGATTCTGACACTGCCCAGACTGGCTCGTCTGTGAGGCAGCCTGGGCGTCCATGTGAATATCCCACTCCTACCGGAAAACAAACCCACCTGTGTTATTTTAATTGCGCTTTGCGTTCCAAAGTCGCGGTAATACTTCCAAACAATCCTGCAGCGCTAGCAGGCATCAAACATAGTCCAGTGTTTGAAACATGCGTGGAACACAACGGGCCCTCAAATTGCGCTTGGTCCTAACCGGACAGCAAGCAATGGATAGCTCGCCGTCCGCCATCTCGCGTTACTTATGAGCCTGAACTTAAAAAAAAAACCAGATAAATATGTTAGTATCATCTACCAAGTTTTTATCCCAACGATGCCAATATCTGAATGTAGCTAAATTCAATATTTTACAAAAATCCTATCAAAGATCTACATCCCTATTACTGGATATTGCAATTTCTCTTGGAATAGCTTGTCAGACTTTCGGGCTCTCTGTCTGACTACCCGTAACAACTCTCAAAAATATATTAATACCATATGAAAACCGGGACCAACAACAGTTTAACGTGTTTTCCGAAGAAGGGATTTGTTACATAAACAGCAAATTTTCAGTAAATAATCATCCCGACCGAATTTCCGGTATTTTATCCACTAGAAATAAATTTACGAATAATTAAATCACTTACTAACATTCCCAAAAAATGCCCTGAAAATTTAATTGAATCATAAAATCCAAAATGGTTTTGTTTCACATAGGTTTACATGGGCACTTATAAAATGACAGAAGCTAGTGCACTATTTCAATTGGTCAGACTGGTCAAAGTACTCCATGATTACTCTTAAAAAAATTATTCGTTTTACAATATTTCCATATTACAATATAACAGGTTTGTAAGAGAAGTATAGATCAGTCAATACGTACAGTATTGACTGATCTATACTTTACCAAAAGCACAATAAAAAAAAAAGTGAAAAACTCCAACTACCTACAAAGTTACTGGTTACACTAATCGAATTTCAAAATACTATTCCTTTTTCAAAAGTAATCAACGTTCTCATTTCAAAATTCCAGTTTACACTTCAGTTGGTACGCTACGGTCTCAGGTGTACCAACAACCGAGATTGCTGTAGAAAGTGTCCTCAAATAATAATATAATGAAATGAGATAATTTTGGCTTTGGACGCATCTGGCTGTGAGTTTTAAAGCCTCGGAGATGATACTCTTAATTTGAATAGCTTGTTAAAATTCATTGTCAACAATGTTCTATTATTTTTTATGGTGTAATTGAAGGGTGTTTTGTGCGTAACCGTATATCGGAGGACTGGAACAATTTGCCTGCAGTGGTCTTCCCGTTTTATTATAATTTAGGTGTCTTCAAGGCTAAAGTGAATAGGCTCTTATTAAACTAGTGTGATTCATCATCGATTACTTCACTGCTTACCATCAGGTGGGAACGCAGTCAAGCACTAGTTTATATCATTAAAAAAAGTATTAGCAATTTATTTTGACAAGAAGTAATAATTGGGAACAACTTTAGGTTAGTACCATTCATTAATGAAAGAATAATTTGTGTAAAGGGTCAATTCAAACAATTGTTTAGAGTTTCCTTGCTTTTTTAGGGTTCCGTACCTCAAAAGGAAGAAACGGAACCCTTATAGGATCCTTTGTTGTCCGTCCGTCTGTCTATCTGTTAAGACCCTTTGTCTCGGGAACGCGTGATGGTATCGAGTTGAAATTACAACCATATACTCAAATCTCCGATCCCTTGAAGCTGTGAAAAATCAAACTTATGAGTTAACGAAAAAAAAATACGGCCGTTTATGTCGCAAAAAACGACACTCTCAAGGAAGTACCCTATGAAGGGTACTTCCCGTTGACCTAGAATCCTGAAATTTGGCATGAAGCAAGATCTCATAGCACCAGTATAGGAAAAAATCTGAAAACAGTAAATTAGTGGTAACGTCACAAAAAAAAAAAACATTTTTTACGATTCGGAAAACGGGAATTGAACTTTTTTCTAAGTTTGTACGGAACCCTCAGTGCGCGAGTCCGACTCGTACTTGCATAGTTTTTTTTATGAGATGAATTTCCTTATTGGGAATACAATGATCTTTATGCATACTTATTACTTATGAATCAAAAATTTCGTTTACATTACTAGAAAACAATTTTCTTCTAAACAAAAACAAAATCGCCCAAAAATTACTGAAAACCAAAAACGTACACTTCTAATTATTGAATTTTTCCTTCTAATTATTTTAAGGTTCTAATAAATTACACACAATTTGTGATAACGACACGTCCAATTAAAACAAACCATAGCAATATTTCTACAATTAATTAGTGTTATTATTTAAAATCATTCAAACGTAACCCTTATGTATTTCATCCCTTCGCGGGGATGAAAAGCATGCTGTCGGGACTCGGGGTGGAAATAGGTCATGCGGACACTGCCTTTAATCTGTTTAATTAACATGGAAAAAAAGGTTCGATTTCACCCCTAGGGCTATGGCTAATGACGTGTTAATCATGGGTAAGATGGGGCATGTGGGTGGTGAAATAAAAACAGAATTTTATGTTTTGGTATTTTATTTAATGAAGAAAATAATATTTTGTCCAATAAACTGGCGACCACTTACCGGAAGATGCAGTGCTGGAAGGCCTCCCACAAGGTGGACCGATGATCTGGTGAGGGTCGCGGGAATCCGATGGATGCGAGACGCACAGGACTGATCGTTATGGTAAAACTTGGGGGAGGCCGAAAGTCATCCACTGTTGGACATACAACAGTGGACGTCTTTCGGCTGAAATGATGATGATACAATAAACTTTATTGAAAATCAGGTTTTAGGTTTGCAAAATAATTTATTTCGCACTAGTGTGGAAATGTGCAACGGCCAGTCCCCGCCACAATTTATTATGTAGGTATTTATTGTGACAGGATGGTCGAACGGCAGCCCCTCCAAGATGCATAAAAAACTATCCACGAGCCATTTTTCACAAAAATTTGTTACTAAATACTACGTTTATAAAGTTTTACTTAGTATTTTTGAGTGTGTTGAAGAACGTCGTTTGATATAATGTGAGAAATGGTCATTGCAGTTTCTCCGCTCTTTATGACCACATCTTCGGCTCGGGTGTATATTGCACTTCGGCTGCGATAATAAATTTTGCCTACTTGCATCAAAATATAAAATTTTGTTTTTACACAACTGTCCAAAAAAAGGAATGTTATAAATTACTTTTTTGTTTTTGTATATAAATCTATCAAATTGTTTTCCGAAAAAATATGATATTAGAATTTTGCATTTATGAATGTAAAATGTTTTGGAAAATTTGTGCACTGAAAATGTTGTCAATTAGGGGAAGTGCATGTGTTTGCAAATAACTTAAAAGCCATCCATCAAAAACATATTTAAAACATTTCGTTAGATATCATAGAAGCAATCGCATGTTATTTTCCGCTCATACTCACACTAAATTTAAAGCACCTAAATAACCTTCCTACCAAATTCAAATGCCATCCAAAAAGCTACCACAACCCTATTATTATTTCGCAAATAAACGAGAACTCACAAAACCGTAACAATAACAAAATTCGGTATTTCGCCAAAGGATTTGAGTATTCTTCAAAAGGGTTCCTCGTTGCTCAAATCTCTTTGGTTCGCATCAGCGGGTATATGACAAATTGCCTGTCACAACCCTACCCAGGTAATATATGATTTATTGTCAGAATTGAATGCTCTTTTTGTGGTAGTAAGCTAAAAGAGTTTTGGATTATCTGTGTTATAATACGTGGGGTATGTGTAATGTTTTAAGTAATTTAGTAGCTGCAATTTTCGAGAGGTTGAAATTAAAAGGAAAAAGACTTAGAATGGAAGCACATTAGAGACAATAATCTAAATATGATCCAGTGTGCCAGTGCGCGCATTGTTCAGAAACAGGTGAAAAAAGTGCATAGGTAAATTAAATTAGGTTCTGTTGTTTTAAATTTGTACCTCCATCGTTTCTTACAGTTAGTTTATTTGAGCACTATATTCAACTAACATAGCTAGTTAATAGGAGACCAATATATATATTCATGTTTAACAGAAAAAAAAAACTTAACTAGTTGTCTGAAGTCAAAAACTCTTAGCTAAATATCTTAAAATATGGTGTCAAAAATGACTCCGCATCGTTGCTGACTGGCCGAATTAAAAGTCTGCATTTATAGTAGATTGTAACTAAATAATTTAACCGTTATGATGGTAAAATAAACAGACTAAACAAAATTACGTATAAAAACGAAAGTTGTTGTATAAGTATGTAAAAAGGTTGACAATAATATGTAGATCTCTTAGAAACAATGATATCTATTACAATCAATTTTAACGGAAAATAAATTAACATGAATGCGAGACAAAATACTCTTTACTATGTTTATCACTTAATACACACAAAATAAGATACTATAGAGTAAAGATAGAATTATCAATGAGAGAAATTCCATAATTTCTCGCAGTCATATGATGAACAGAGCAGATTAAATCAATTACTATTTAAGTATATAACGAAAGCTACCACGACCAGGAACAAAAACATAATTCAATAAAAAACACGGTCATGAATAAAAATGAAATAGACAAAAACTCCATTACCATTTTTCCACAAAACACCATAATATGATACTCGATTATGTCTGAGCTATGATTTGATTAAACCTCCCTTGTACACCATCGACTCTTCTTCACACCGATTTACCAAAAATAGTTGCGTTTAAACGGATTTCGGGGAAATTACGGATCTTAGGGTAACTCCGTATTTTGGGGAAACTACGGATTATGATATAGGGTGAATATTTTTTGTGTAAATGTAATTATTGTAAAGTAATGTGTCATCGTATTGATTGATATTTAAGTACGGATTCGTTTTATTGGGATATGGATGCCATCTGGCTATGTTTGATTTGATTAATTGGTTGATATATTTAGAGGGATATAGTTTGTTGTGGTTGACCACACGAGTCGATTACTATTTTATAATTCTACGGATTGTCCGAAATGTCACATTCTAGGTTGACTTTTGTTTTCAGTGGGAAAATAATCCAATGACATCCCTCGCTCTTGGGCGGGTCGGGAGATAGTGTCAGACTTTTACTGACTAAAAACCCACTCCTGTTCCTTCGTTGCCTTTCGTACCAGGGCCGAGTCTTCCTTTCAGAAGCAGACCCTTGGCACCAGTAGGCTTCGACCCTGCTGGGCCCCTACGGTTTGCTGACATCTCCTTGAAGGTTCACTTACAGCAGTAATTTTAGGTATGGTAGGATCATTTCATTAAAGAAATCAGTTAAATTAAAAGTTATTCCAAATACCCGATTATTATTAATTTTGGATTAAATTAGAATTAATTGTAAAATAAAATCAAAATAAGTACTTGTTACATATTAAAATGTTGTAAAAATAATGACATTTTGTTTTACAAACTGCTGCGTATTTAAATCTATTGACATTCACGCGATGTAAACCCACGACCCCAAGCATTATACTAGAAAGGAACCCTCTGTTAATTCACTAATAGCTCACCATTTTTATGCCATCGAAGTTCTAACCCAACCTCATAGATGGCGCTCTGTGTTTCAATAAACAGTCACTTTTACCTTCTTTCAATGCTATTTTTTTACTGAAGCATCTTATTAAACGTGATCTAGCATATGCTTGGGTTAATCCTTATTCCAGCTATCAAACTGCGATTGCAAAATAGAGAAATATAATTCTGTTTTTTTTTTTTTTTTTTTTTAATAACACGTAGGACGTGCTTTTCCTACCAATTCTATTTTTAAATCAAATTCTAAATTGACATAATACTTCAATAACAGCCAAGGTATTTTTTGCCGGCTTGTATGCTGTAATTCCAGTTACCCAGTTACAGGGTTGTGGAGGTCAGCCGCATCCGTTTTGCGGACGACGAGCAAATGGTAGCTTGCCATCCGGGCGTTCAGTAACCGTCCGGACTGAGCTCGAGTCGTCGACGGCGTGTAGCGTTCCACGCGCGCTTCAAAGAGATGTCAGTAAAACCGTAAGAGCCCAACAGGGTCGAAGCCTACTGGGACATGGGTCGACTTCTGAAAGGGACACCCGTAGTCCTAAAACGCAAAGGGTAACTGAAGGAACTTAAATGTGGTTATAGTCAATAAAAGTCTGACTCGCCCTCACGATCCGCCGTATAGCAGGAGACTACTCTAGGGCAGGTCGCGGGTGGATGAATAATTTCTCAATCATTCGATGACTTTCCAACATAAAACAAGTTCAAATAGTAATTATCTACGAGTATTAGCATAGCTAGCCCTTATTAGAAGCATAAAAAAAACTTGACAATCGCCTCATGATGGTCAATCGCCTCGCTCAGGAATGCAGCGAATTCTTCTAATTAGTTGACAAATTGACTATATTACTGTATTACTATTTTTATATTACTGTATTACATCCTGTATTACTACTTTTATATATTATTTTATGTTCTCATGTAAGTCACAATTATCTTTAAGAGAATAAAAATGTTTTAAACCAAAACCAAAGGAATAAATTAAAGGTCATTATTATTTCAACCAACATGTTTCATATTTGTCTCAATAATACAAATTACTATAGTACAGTATCCACTTATCCCTGCCAGGATCGGCGCCAGTTGTTGTCCAATATCCACCTATATCTCGAAATAGACACTCAGTTCAGAGGTATTTGAGGAAATCCAGTTACAGTCTCATATACAGGGCGTGTCTTTTTATTAGGAGAAATTCAGAATCAGAACCTAAGATACATGAGTAATTTTTAAAGGGAGGGCAATATTTAAAACAAATAAATCGTTTTGTTTGCAAAACTGTTTCACTTTTGGTCTGATTTTTTCAAGATGAAATAATATGTTCGGGAAGCTGCGCGGTATCTTCTCGTCCAATATACCACAGTGTCTCAAGACGAAAGTCTATGACCAGTGCGTGTTACCAGTGATCCGAAACGTGGACGCTCACAATGGGCCTCATCAGAAGGCTCAAAGTCACCCAAAGGGCAATGGAAAGGGCTATGCTCGGAGTTTCCTTGCGTGATCGAATCAGAAATGAAGATATCCGCAGGAGAACCAAGTTTGCCGACATAGCCCGAAGAATCGCCAAACTTAAGTGGCAATGGGCAGGGCACATTGCTCGCAGAACAGATGGCTGTTGGGGCCGAAAGGTTCTGGAGTGGCAACCGCGTACCGGAAGACGCAGTGTTGGAAGGCCCCCTACAAGGTGGACCGATTACCTGGTGAAGATTGCGGGAATCCGATGGATGCGAGACGCACAGGACCGTTCATTGTGGTGACATTTGGGGAGGCCTATGTCCAGCAGTGGACGTCTATCGACTGAAATGATGATGATGATGAAATAGTATTCTGTAGGTACCAATGCGATTTTTTTATTAGTAAGTAAGTATTTGTGTAAGCCCTAGGAGAAGATGAATGTCATCTGTATGACAGAAGATTTCGTTAAAATCTTCTCCAGCAGCTTTCTAATGGTTTGAAATCGGATCAAAGGTTTCGTCATAACGATCCGATATCATCGCAAATGAAACAGTTATGATTGTTGTTGATTTTTGTTGCCGATCACCATCGAAGTTCTGTCCAGGGACTCTGTTTTGTGGGCGATGACTGGGTAACGAGCAAAAAACAAACTATTCCAGATCACACAACTGATTTATTATGATGCAAGCTTTAGGTATTCACTTCACACAACTAGCCGTGAGACAGTCGCCGAAGGTAAGCGTTGTTCGTATGGCTACCGACAGAGGAAAGAGCCCTGCTCGGTTCGTGCAAACTTCAGCCCGGATTCTGTCAAAGTGACACGACATGTCACTTGACAAGTGACACATTGTGTCACTTTTCACTTAGCTCGTTAATTCGTTCTCAAGCTTCCGTACTTCACCGACAAGTAGATTTCTCCATACAAACTTTGGACCCTCGTTTCATCCCATAAGGGAGTGGATTTTGGAAAATCCTCTCTTAATACTTGCCGACATCATAGAAAGAAACTGTGCAAAATTTCACGTTATTAGGTCTTAATAGTTTAGAAATATCAACCTGTATCAAACATAACGTATGAATGTTGCATGACGTCTTTTCCCGCGCCGATATTATTTACCGCCCCCGGTCATAAACCTGTCGCCGATGAAGACAAACGGCTTTGGACGGTGGCCGCATATTTTTTGGTTGACCCTACCTCGTGACCAGGCATTTGGTAGAAAAAATGTAAGTGGACAGTCAGCATAATAGTGTTAAGGGAAATTATTGAATTTGGTTTCTTATTTAATGGCTTGTATATGATTTAACGGAAAACGCAGCGTTGGAAGCCCTCCTACAAGGCGGACCGATGACCTGGTGATGGTCGCGGGAATCCGATGGATGCGAGACGCACAGTACTGTGATATCGAAAGGAAATCGCATGAGTTAGGTTTTTTATAGCTAACGAACTGGCTTGCAAAATATACTTTTAAGGAATTTGCAGTTCTAGAATAGGTTTAAAAATTGAGTAGAACAAAGAAATGTCTAGTTTTTTCAGTTCGGACATAACTATTGTAGCGCAATGAGCTGATATTGAATTCTGAAGAATAGTATAAGTAAAACGTGTTAGCCTCCCAAGAGTTTTATTCAAGTAGAAGATCCCCTACCGAAGTTCTACTGTCGCAAAGTGCGACAGTACCGTTCATTGAGGCAACACTTAGGGGAAGCCTATATTCAACAGTGGACGTCTTTCGGCTGAAATGATGATGATGATTATCATTTAGCTAAATAAATATCAAGTTGGCTGAGAGACTTGATAACTGTTTATCGAAAGATATTTATTTGGCAGCAAAATCAAGAGGTCACAATAATGGGATAACACACAATGATTTAAATTCTCATATTGCCAGTTTTCGATTATGTTTTTTTTTATGTAGGAATCACCAAATGATTTCTCCCGCTTTAAAGAGGAGCAAGAAAATGTGTCTGACTTTTCATTTTATTTCACATAAGCTACTTAAAAAACGTTAGATGCTAGTGCACGGTGCTAATTGGTCGTTTCTTAAGGAGAAGAACCGGCAAGAAACTCCGTGGTTACTCTTTTTAAAAAAATATTTTGATTTTTTATTGACTTAATTCATTAACGCTCAGGCGGTAGCCGGCGCCCGCAAGCCATTGTCTTACTATTGTGTCTCTAATTACGCACGTCAAAAGGTTAAACCCACCTGTGTCATTCAGTTACCCTTTGCGGTCACTCTGAAATGTACCCGCAGCCTTAGCACGCAACGGCCCTATTGGGCACCTTCAGTTTTGCTGATATATCTTTGTGGCGCTCTTGGAAAACGACGCGACAAAAGTCGGGCAAAATAGTTGTTGGCTTCCAGTCAAATCGAACGCAACTGATACCTGTATTTTACATTGCGACTGTCTATCTGGCCTCTTCAACCCAGTAACTGGGTATCATAATACCCCTTGGCAAGACTTGTCAGATTTTTGTAACTTCTAATGACTGGCCTGTTGGTCTAGTGGTTAGTGGCCCTGACTGCTATGCCGGAGGTCGTGGGTTCGATTCCCACCCAGGACAAATGTTTGTGTGATGAGCACGATCATTTGTTCTGTGTCTGGGTGTAATTTATCTATATATGTATGTATTTAGAAATATATAAGTATGTTTATCAGTTGTCTAGTACCCATAACACAAGCTTTGCTTAGCTTGGGACTAGACGGCGTTGTGTGATAGTTGTGGAAAATAAAAAAATAAAAAAATAGTCCGTAATAACTGCTAAAGATCTTCTAATGAAACTTGAGACCAACGACTTAACGTGCTTTCCGAGGCATAGAGGAATCAATTACAACATTTTTTATGTAAAACAAACGTGTTTGGACCCAATCCCAAAAACTGCCTTCTTCATAATTAAAGTATTTTTTTCAATAATATGAAACGCAAAAAAAAAACATTTTTAACATTGCTTTTTTTTTCAAATCATTATTACCATACGACAAAGCTACTACTTTTAAATACATCACAAGAAAATATATGACTATATTACAGCATTACTCAACGAAAGTATCAAAAACATGCAAATCTTCATTTTCAATCAACAATGAAGATTGAAAATAAATGTAATCTGCGTGAAACGTCAGTGGGCACGTGTCGAGACATGTCGTAACATGTCGTATGCAAATATGACATTAGATAAATATGGACGGCGGGGTTGTATCGGATTTGCATATTTATTTTTAATCACTTAGGTTATGGTGATATAGGCGTTATTGTGTTTAGATGCTAGTAGGTTTTATTTAGCTGAAAGTGAGCTTCAAAAGTTCAAAATATAAAAGACTAGCTTATGCTAGCAGCTTCGCCATACAAACTTCCAACCCCAGTTTTACCCCCTTAGGGGTGGAGTTTCGTAAAATCCATTCTTAACGGATGTCTACACCCTATAAGGAACCTACCTGCCAAATTTTAAGTTTGTAGGTGTTATAGTTTCTGAGATTTCGTGATTAATCAGTGAGTGGTATTTCGCTTTTATATATATGTAGATGTACATTCTGAAGAACACTTAACCGGCAATTTTTTTATGTAAATATATTTCTAAAATCAAAGCCATTTGAGAGGAGTAGGGAAAACAAGCGAAAAAATATCATGTTGTTAATTTTTTTTTTTCGGAAAAATATTAGTCTTACGAATAAATCATATGTTGATAATGTTGTACATGAATCTATAATAAAGATTTATTATTATATATATTTTATATTATTTTATGCATATACCTATATTTTTTTAATCCTATTGACCTAGCCGGTACCAAGGAAGTTACTGTTTTATAGCACTGCTCAGGAGTTAGGACCTTAAATAACAAGCTGGCAAAAACGGCGACTGGAATGAATAATAGTCCAGAAACCATTAATTCAACAAATTACTCTATTTAAATATAAATAAAATGAATTTGAATGATTCAGTGGTACCTATATTTCGGAATTCTGGAATCATTTAGGCACACAGCACTGGCCAGCTCACCCATTCCTACACTACTGGATAAAACTTTGAACAGTAAATATCCATAATTGTTTTTGGTGAATAAGATGTTACCGAATTAATCTCTTTAGGTTGACTGGTAGAATAAAAACGATATCATCTAGTCTAACTGTCAACCGAAAGACGTGCACTGCTAGACATAGAGCTTCCCCAAGCGTCACCAGAAAGACCAGTCCTATACGTCCCATCGGATTTCTACAACCTTCAGTCCACCTTATATATAGTGAATATTTTTAAAACAAAATTTACTCCCTCACGCCCCAACCGCCGCCGGGATTCCGATCCCGATTTCCGGCCTTCGTAGGCGCGGGCTTGCGGACGGCGAGCAATGGGGGCTCGCCGTCCGACCGTCCGGTAACCGTCCGGAACGAGCCCAAGTCGTCGACGGCGCGTACTGTTCCACGCGCGCCTCAGGGAGATGTCAGCAAATCGTAGGGGCCCAGCAGGATCAAAGCCTACTGGGGCCACGGGTAGTGTGAAAGTGAAACCCGGGGCCCTGGGACGAAGGCAAAGAAGGAAAGGAGTGGGTTTTTGGTCAGTAAAAGTCTGACACTATCTCCCGCTCTGCCCAAGAGCGAGATTTGTCATAAGATGATTATCCCACCTAAAAAAAAAAACTCGCTATATTTTTCTATCCCCACAAGAAGGAAAAATCCGACACAAAAATGATAATTTCTTTTCAAGTGTTTCCTTGGCCATCTGTCTCAATCCTAAGACAAGTTGAAGAGTCCTGAACGGTACTTTTAAGTACCACTTGTCCCCACAAAATACATAGATATGTATAGGATGAGGGTGGCATAATGGATCATACAAATCTGTTACAAATTTTTGAAGGACACGATACAGTTTGAGGGATCTTGATCGATTACCGGATTTTGTGATAGTTCTGAATTGATTGGTCAATGTGTGAGGCCGAATTTATGTTAAATAGTTTACGTTCATGAATAGAATTATTAGTGTTGGTTGGAAGCTGGAGAAAGTATACATATAAGTATGAAAAAACATTTCCGTACCTATACGGAAATTAAGGTTTAAAGACAAACATTAGTAAACAAAATAGTAGATAATTTATTTATTATATTCTTTATTGTACACCGGATAAACAAAAAATACAGGACAAACATATAAAAAATAAGTGTACAAAGGGCGGTCTTATCGCTCAGGGCAATTTCTTACAGACAACCTTTGGATGGACTGAACAAAAGGAGATAGATTTATCTGTTTAGATTTACCCACATTTTATTATTTATTTAACGATTTATGTACACACAAAAATAAAAGCAAAATAAAAAAAACTCAAAACCAAAATCAAATCTTATTTTTTTTCCTGGGTATCTTGTTTTTAGGGCTGTTGGTGTAAAAACATCAAAAATAATACTATATTATTTATTGAAATAGTAACTAGATAAAGCTACGGTCGAATTTATAGCGTGGCAACAATAGGGTCTAGTTCATAATATCGACAGTCACTACATCGATGGTCGCTGTATCGAAAACGTTCCATCGACGGGTTAATGTTTCGACAGTACCCCAAATCCAGTACGCTACATCGACAGGCTATAATAAGGAAGAATCTCTTACAAAATAAAGGAAATAAGAAGAAGAATAGAGAATTAGGTTGATATATCTATTTACTGTTTTTGGTTTTATTTAACATTTCCACATGTCTGACTTGATAAAAATAACATTTAATAAAAACATACCCTAAAGAGAAAAATCATTCATTATTTATTATCCATTCTCGTATAACGTATCCGACCCTTATTAGACCGTATCGTGTTGCTAAAACAAAAATATACTATACGACAACGCTTTTAAAACAACCAATGATTTTTTTATAATATAATTGCTAATTTGCTTTATCTCTGTGTTCTCATATTCCCCGTTGTAAATTAACTCGGAGCACATAAAAAGCGTTGCGATCAAAGCGAACATAAAATTATTACTATTTGAGGTCGTGGGTTGCAAGGATTGTTCGAAGATGTCACCGCGGCCTAGGAGCGTAAAGGATAACAGAAAGAACACGTGTGAGTTTTAGTCAATGACAGAGGTCTTTGAAAAACTAGCTTAATAAGCTGCTCGTCCGATGAAAATTATAGGAAGCGGAGATTCTACAGAAGATAGATAGACAAGATAAGTACAAGTAATCGTAAAGAATAGCGTGTCTCACTGCTGGACTTAGGCACAAAATAGATAGATACAGAAGTCAATCTACATATAAAGCGCGCACATAGACACCACTCACGGACACGATATCTCGGCTCAATTCAGCTCAATGCGAGCTCGAGTGCTATCCGTTTGAGACACGCGTCTGTGAACTTTTTTGTTTGTGTGGAAAAATGGACCAACAAAAAAAAACTTATTCTAACGGTTACGGTTGTTTAAATTCAACATCGAAAAGTGAATTGGCGTTTTTAGGCTACCAGTTGTTTCAAAGAGGTAAGTAGATATTTGCTTGTATTTTGATGGTTTCTTTTAACGTAACGTAGAACAGGCCCCACGCAAACAAAGAGAAGATGATTTTGTGGCCATGTAATATTTTTACAATTCAGATTAGAAAACTGCGACCGGGCGCGGTGATAAATACCTACTATTTATCACCGCGCCCGGTCGCAGTTTTATGTAAACACCAATAATTATATCTATCAGAGAATTGTTTAAAGAGATCATAATTCAAAATTGTTTCGACAATCGCAAAATTTGATTATTAAGTTATTAGCATTTTTTGTGTTTTTTTTTTGTATTAAAATCAGTTATTATTTTTTAGTAAAATAAAAATTTAAGAGACCAATACAAATACGACAAATATAAATTGTAGTTAAAGCTCTTAATGGATCACCACCTTATAACATCCCATTTTAAAAATTTCAGGATTATCTCTCGCTACCTGATGAATTATTATTTCTTTTTCCTTCCTTATTTTCATCCGAATCTGCTCTAATTATTTCCCCTTGAGTAAACAAAAGGAATGGGGAATGTTTTAGAGTGCTATTGTCGTTAAATTAAATGCCTACTTTCTGATTATTTACATTTACATTGCGGGAACAGACGACACGATATTTGTATCGGTAATGTTGTTTATTGATCCTGCAAAAGACGTTATTACTGCTGCTGCAAATAAAGCATGGTAAGTTTTTTTTAATAATAATAAACATTTTTTTTAGAGGCCCATAGATAAAATACATAAAATAATCTTAAAAAATAATAAAGTAATACATATTATAAAACAAAACTTATTAAACTATAATTATACACGAGGCGTAGTCGGCGTCGTGTTGTGCTGCGTGGTGTCGCATAACCGTCCTCGGAAACGTCGATATACGACACCTTTCGGCCAGAAGTCCTTTTTTAAGAAGGTCTGTAGCTTTTAGGTTGGAACTCGTAACATGAAGAACTTGAAGTTGACGTCTCGCGCCTCTTACCTCAGAGTCCAGTTTCAAATACTCCACGATTACCTCAACCTTCGTGTAGTGATGCGGGCGCGAAATGTATAGCTGCGTCATAGGCACAGCAGGACGCAGCAGCGTGTTCGGACCACTCGGTGCGGTACCGCACAGGTTACGAGAAGATGGCTTCTTCTTCAAAACTACAACTACTACTCTGCATGTTATGTACTGATTGGTTTCTGTTCTGTACTGAAAATCTACTTCAGTCATTAAGCTTTTTTTGAGAATGTAATTTAAGTATAAAAAACTGCTCTTTTTAGAAAGGCCAAAATAGATTACTTACCCTCATTAAATGCTAGCTTTTGGCTTAGCCTGCGTGTAACTTACTCACACCCAGAGAAACGCACTACAGGGATATAAATCTTAAATTTCTAACACGAAATAGTTACCAGGGCCATGGAACGCTAAGAGCAACTGAAGAAACAGGGATGATATCTCACTCAAAAAAATAGGATAAAAGTCTATGCCCTAATCAAGTTTATGGTTTACTCGACTAGCCCTTTCGTCCAGTGGTTAGTGGCCCTGATTGCTATGCTTGAGGTCTTGGGTTCCACCCATTTGTTCTGTATCTGGATGTAATTAATCTATAATATGTATGTATTTAGAAATATATAAGTATTTTTATCAGTTGTGTAGTACTCGTAGTACAAGTTCTGCTTAGTTTGGAACTAGATGACATTGTGTAAAAATTTTGGAATATTATTACACAATTACACATATTTTATCCAGAACGGTTAATTTTGAGGTGTGATTGACTAATAAACACATATACTTTCGATTAACATTTTCCTTACCCACTATATAAAAAGCAAGAAATAACATCAAAAAATCAATATTAAAAAACACATCAGTCATAGAGAATTCAAACCGTATCGCGGACCCAAGCGGACACAATTCGACACTGATGTATCACTTATCCCTCAGTTCTGCTCACCCTAAGGGTCGGTAATCCGAAGACATCTTCACAATTACTTGCCCTTACACCCGCACTCAATATTGCTTTACACAATAGCGGTTAGGAGGTGTAATTGGCTGGATGTGACAGCGGTGTTGGAGATTTTTAAATTTCGAAACATGGAACGTTTAAAAATATATTTTCAATACACTTACTCGCTTTTATCCCACCGCTTTTAGGCACGCAATAGATTGTTTTCCGCACTAGTGCAGAAAAGTGCGCGTGCTCTCCCCCGCCACAATTTTATTACATGTATCGTATCAGACTGGGCTCGCGTCGACCCCCACGAGTCACCAGTCAATCTCCATTTATTCATTTCTTCGTAAGTGTACTGAAAAAAGTCGTTTGATACACGTGCAAATTTGACACTGCAGCCCTCGGCTCCATAACACACTCGCCTACGGCTTGTGCGAATTCCGCATTGATCGCAATGACAAATTTTCTGCACTTGTATCAAAATGTACTATTGGGTTTTTTTTCTTTTAGATTTTTTCTAGCTAATCCAATTTACTAGTGCAAATTAATAATTTTGTCATGAAGGAGAGTTTCTCACTAATTAGTTTTTTACTTAAAAGAAACAGGACATTTTTGTTAAATAAGGCCATTTTCGCTAAATATTAATATACTAGCTTTTGTCCGCGGCTTCGCCCGCGTACATAAAACATAGTCTATGTCACTCAGGAATATAGAAGCTCTCTATCGGTGGAAATATTTTAGCAATCGGACCAGTAATTTCAGAGATTACCTCCTACAAACAAAAAAACATAAAAACAAACTTTACCTCTATAAAATATTAATGTAGATTAAAATAAAAATATATTACCTCAAAGCATTTTTTTTTTAGGTTGGAAAATAATCTAATGACAAATCCCGCTCTTGGGTGGAGCGCAAGATAGTGTCAGACTTTTACTGACTAAAAACCCACTCCTGTTCCTTCGTTGCCTTCGACCCAGGGCCCCGGGCATTGGGGTATTTACGAGTAGACCATATCCAGTTAAACCTACATCTTCGTTCAAGTAACAATAAAGGGTCCCTCAATTCACCGATTTATCGTGTGTTGATTCAATCATAGATTCCTTTTTAAAGTTTCGTGTTTGGAAACCAATTTGGGATTACGATGGGTGACGCTATTTATTTTTAGTCGTATTGCTTTTGTCAAATAAGTGTTCCATGATTTATGATTTGAAAAATTTAAATTTTTAGATAATTACTCTAATTTAAAACATAATAAAGAAGATAATGTAAGGATTTTTTTTGAGGTCGTAATCCTCAAACAACTTTTTTCGCTTTGTGTGGGGCGAGAGTGAGAGCCAGACTCTTACTAACTAAAAACCTTTCATGTTCTTTCAAGGCCCTTTCTTTGTGTTTCAAGGCCCGGGTGACTTTTTGAAACAATCCTGCAACCTCCTAATTAAGTTCATTTGTAGTCTTTAGAGGATAAATAATGAAATTATTGACTGTTTTTTTTATTGTTAATTGATATAAACCAATGCTTGACTGCGAACCCACCTGATGGTAAGCAGTGATGCAATCATTGATGGTGAGGCGCACTAGTTTTTGATAATTATTACTTTTGATAAAAAAAAACAGTTTAAAATTATAGTAAAAGAGATCTCTTTTAATATAATTACTTTTTATAATATATTATAATCTCAAACTTCATTATCGCTTTCCATTACTAGTCTTAGTAACTTTAACCAAACCATCACATCAAAACTGAACAATACCAACAGACTCTCACAAATACAATCTATTCTAACCGTCGTCTTGTTTTGACAAATTTCAACGTTGCCAACTAACTGTTCCATTAGGACAATTAATTATTTACCATCTTGGATCGCAATTTGTCCTTTGACCAACTAGTGCTTGAGATATTGTTAATCTTGGTAAAAGGTCTTGTCGATGGGACCCTGGATTTATAGTTTGACGTCTTTAAACTTCGAATAGTTTTGGTGTTAATGGGGATTCTGAAGTTGATGTAACGGTTAGGATTACAAATATAAGTGGTCGGTTGAAATCTTAGCGTGAATTTGAAACGAAGCAGCTATAAGAGCAATGTTTGTTGGATACTGAATAATTTAAGACCAGTGTATAGAGATAAGGTTTGCCTGTACAAGTCAATAGATTTGTAAATAGTTCTTTTACATACTGAAAAAAGAATCATACTCTGATAATGCCATAATTTCATAGATATATCACAGTCTAAGAATTAATTGTACTTGTCCAATGTAGTATGTAAAAATGTCGACTCATCTTTAAATGATATAAACTAGTGCTTGAATGCGATCCCACCTGTAAGCGGTAAGCAGTGATACAATCAACAACAGAAAGATGCCTAAATTATAATAATTAATTAATCATATTAATAATAATTAATTATTATTTAATAATTATTATCATTAAATGTGGTTCATCTAAATGAATAAGATTTTCTGCATATTTTTAAACAATATTGAACCAAAAGCATCTTGAATTTCTTGTCACTACCCGTAACATCGACAAACCGACCCAATCCCTTTTACCTAGCAATTTGATATCAGCTACATAATCCCGTCTGCCACAAACAATGCGCCGGAATACATTAGCTAGAAGTCGACAACCACCGCGACTTTCAGCACTAAATAGAGACGTACAGAAGGTTGGATATAAAACAACAAGCCAAACACATTCACATATAGAACCAAAAATGTGAGTGAAAAAGCTGAGAATGTGGGTAAAGAAAAATATAGAAAAAAGATCAAAGGATAAATAATGAGTTGATTGTGAAAAAGCTAATAAGGCTAAAAAAGAGGTCAATACTAAGTTAACAAAACAAAAATATCTACAGAAGAAGAATTCATATCACTCACACACTAAATCAATTAGTAAAAGGGCAAGGAATTATTTGAATAATGATAAACATAGAAACTTATTATTTATTTATATTTTTATTGATAGGTTCGCGCATGACGACTGTTACCTGGTGGTAAACGATGATATTGTGGTCGACAACGGATCATGCTTGCCTAAAAGTAACCTATTCATTCTTAACTTAAAGATCATCAGGTTGTAGCTATCAAGCAACACCGTCAGCAGGGAATTTTATTTCTTAGATACACGCACAATGAATATGTTTCCAAAACATTTTGTACAAATGAGTAGGACGTCTACTATGTATCGGTGGTGCATTGCCATATGTCTTGTGATACTGTGATGGATTCAATCTTCTGTATTTAGTTATTTGGTGTCTTTCGTTCCCCTTTGAGGTATCGCTGTACCAAATTAAGCTTCGCTAGAATGGTTTGCTACAATAGTTTTGTCTTGAACGATGAATTGCCTTTTGTTGGTCTGTAAGTCAACTTCGTTTGGTAAGTTGAATATTTTGATATTGTCCTCTAAGTTATAATTGAGTCTATTCTTATTTTCATTTCACTAGAATTTTTTCAAAAGTTTATAATATTGAATAATTAGCTCTCTTTGTTATATATATATTATATATATTTATATATTGTAATTTTGATTTGTTGGAATACTAAACTTTATCATCAAAATATTGAAAATTCAAAGTCACAATGTAAAATAAACATTTTCCAGCACCATTCAAGATATTTGTTAAATCTATTTATTTATTTATATACTTTATTGAACACTTTTATTAACACAAGATAAACAGTACAGGCGGTCTTCACGGTGCAATCTCTTATAGATCCTTTCCAACCTCCTATTCTAACTGTTATTACGGTTACTACAAGAAATTTCACGGAAAATCAACCCTCAAATAGGCCGAGAAAATGAGCGAATAACGGAAAAGCAAAACTTCAAGATTTCTACTGCACAAAGCCAAATGTAGTGTTAAATGTAAAGACAAAAACACGACTCAAATTCGTATACAAGCATTTTATTTACCATTTCCAGTCAGTAAGTTCACAATAATGATACGGTTGGAACATTTAGCGATACAATAAAATCCGAAATATACCCAGTCATTTCAATAAATTCTCAGCACTCATTGACGTATAAACTGCCTGTTTTGAATTTCACTAGCTTTTGAAAACGAGATCGAGAGCACTTAGACACGGATCGGTACATGAGATACATACAGTTCAGTTTGAATGATACAACATTTTTCTATAAAAAGAAATTATCAAATGATTTTTTCTGCTCCAGGATAAAACGAGAGGGCGTGTGTGCTTTTACTGACTAAAACTACTTGTATGTATCTATCTATATATACTTTACTAGGGTGGTTCGAAAACTGACGACAGTTTTAGAAAATCTGAATTTAAGAGCGTCCTTTTCGAGATATATTTTCATACAACCGCTCTTACGTGATTGTGATGTTATTACACATATTTCTCTAGATATTTTGGATACATAGATATCTTGTAGATATTATCTACGCTTCTATCAAAATCAAAACATAAATTTGCGTATAACTAATCTAGTAAAGACTTCTGAAAATCTGCTATTTTACGTGAAATTTGGCCGTCCATAATGTACTTATATATTTAAAATATTAAAAATGTACAGCAATAGATGCTTTGCACATTTAATCGAGACTCTGAATGACGACAATTTTTCTGAAAAACTTTTAAGGGTTTAAAAAAAACACGTATTTCCTGGAACAAGTTTTGTGAAATATTCGAGTAAATCACGGAATTACCGAATGCCAACAGAGTTTTCAGGCGTAATCTCTCTTTTTTGCATTGCCTCTTCATCAAACACCGTGCTGGATTGCGTTAGATGAAGCAACAAGCTTATAAATCATGGTCGATGTTGACGATAGGCGAGTGGAAAAGGACCCTCTTAAAACAGTTCAGTAGAAGGCCTGAGTCCCAGTAGTGGAAACATTATAAGGCTGGACATGCATATCATGAACAATAATAGTTTTAACTACTTTTGAGGAGACTAAATAGATAGTCTAAGTTAGAATGGAAACTACCCAAAGACTATAAAACACGATACCATTGATTTTACCTAAGACTATTCACCATACCAACTTATATCGAATGCTCTATTCAGTTTAATAAACTCACTAAGTCAAGTGAGTATAATAGAAGAAACAACATCTGTATCTCCCAGTAAATATTCCTCATTCTTCAAAACAGTATGTCCCAAACGTCTTATGCCTATCGAGGGCCGTTTAAGAGCATCTCGCGATAACAATAAACTTTGAAGGGACGCCACATTTACATACACATTGCTGTCTAAAATGTTTGACAGTTCCAAACAGATGTAACATTGTTTGGATTTGGGTAAAGCCTTTGACTGTGATGAACACGGTATAAGATGGTAATCTTAGTTCATATTGTTCATAGTTGCGATGATTTGTTGAAGTTGTTGGTGAAAGCTTTTAAGCTGTTTGGGAGGTCTGTTATTATTGGTTATTAGAGGTGAATTATTGAGTTGTTATTAGGTATTTTTAGTTTATTGTCTGTACATATATGTATATATTATATATATGTCGCAGGGATATGATAAAAACAGAGATTTGGTCAATTCCCTGAGTGATTTGGTCAAATCATGGACGATGTTAAAATAATAACACTAGTTTGTAATTTCTCTGAGCAAATCTAGGGATTTGAACAAATACCAAAACTGGTTCCGTGAAATGACGAAAAAAACCTTTTCTATGTATGTTTTGGGTAGGAATTCTTCATCAAATAAGTTTTCTCGCTCTGGGTGAAGTGAAAGGGAGTGTCAGACTTATACTGACAAAAACCCACGTGTGTTCTTTCAGTGGCCCTTTGTGTTACAGGGCTGCGGTAACTCTTTCGAACGATTCTTGATGATGATTCCTTTGAACTTAGGAAATGTATAGCAGTTGAAGTGTTTCGTAGATTTGACCGTTAATCATCATTTAAATTATAAATGTGGTATTATGTACTCTAAAATATTATACCACAAAGGCTGCATTGAGGTGGCTCGATATAGAAAATATGGAAGAATTTAGGATGCCTTTGGCCAGCAGTTAGAAAATATAGACAAAATAAGCTAATTAAAAAAAAGGGCAAGTGCGAGTCGGACTGGCATACTGAAGGTTCCGTACAAACTAACTTATGTAAATATAAACACTCTCTTACATAAAATACATAAATATTAACTAAACTATACTAAAACCTAACTATGTACATAAGTATAATACTTATGTAAATAGTTCAATTCCCGAATCGAGCCTCGAAGATTTTTCCGAATAGAAAAATGTTTTTTTGTTCTTATGACGTATAAACAAATTTTCAGTTTTCAGATTTATTCCTATACTTGTGCAATAAGACCTTGCTTCACGCCAAATTTCAGAGTTCTAGGCCAACGGGAAGTACGCTATGAATTTCGATGTCCTTGAGAGGGTCAACTTTACGTTTTTTGCGACATAAACGGCCGTATCTTTTTTTTCGTTAACTTAGAAGTTTAATTTTTTCACAGTTTCTAGGGACCGCAGATCTGAGTATATGGTTTTAATTTTAACTTGAAACCTCCACGCGTCCTCGAGATAAAGGGTCTTGACAGACAGACAGACAGACGGACGGACAACAAAGTGATCCTTTAATTTTTCCTTTTGAGGTACGGAAACCTAAAAAAAAATTATAGCTTACACCTTAATTTCAGTTAAAATGATATCTGCTGTAGCTACCTAGGCATGCGTTCAAATAGTAGATATAAACAATACAGACTAAGTTTATGTTGCACAAAATATTACATAAATTTAATATAATATTTCATGACGTACAAACAATTTTTCCACACACATCAATTCATTCAAGCAAACCTAAATGACAGATCACAATCCCAAATCTCTTATTTCTTAGTCATAAGGTTCAATATCAGACAAACATTTTTAAATTTACAAATATAAAGTTATCACTCGCATTTGGTCGTGCGGACGGATGCGATCCGTCACGTAAACGACACGTGTTCACGATTCATCAAAGATTATAGTTTTGCAACAATTTTATCTTTGTCAATGATTATTCAATTTGATGAGTCGATTTTTTTCTGTTTGTTGTATTTTTATTTTGTGAGATACAACTGTGTTTATTTGTTGGTAAGACTTTTTAGATTCTAGATCGTTTATCTAAAAGCTAAAAAGTAAAAGTGCAATAACTGTTAGCTATTACTAATATCAAAAAGTCGAAAAGTTTGAGATTGGTATGCATCATCTAACATGATCAATTTTGGAGTATTGAAAAAAAAGTGAGTTTATCTAGGGCCCGCATCATTATTTTTTTTGTTGGATGTCATCAAACACGTCCTGCCACTCTCTATGGAGCGCGAGAGAGTGTCAGATTTTACTGAGTAACTGAACTGAAACCTAACCGTTTTCCTTCAGTTGCCCTTTCCGTTCCTAGACCGCGATTACTCTTTTGAACATACAGCAATCCTGGCAGGCATTGGTCCTAGCAGGTCAATTATACTTATCTACGAGTAGCACCCTTTTTTTAGGTGGGAAATCATCCAAAGACTCTCCCGCTTTCAGTGAAACTTTTACTCACTAAAACCAACTCCTATATTCCTCCTTTGCCTTGCGTTCCAGGTCCCCAGGGTTTCCTTTTGGACTACCCATGGTCCCAGCAGGCTTCAGCCCTGCTGGGCCCCAACAGTCTTGCTAACATCTCTTTGAGGCGTGCCTGGAACACTGCGCGCCGTTAACAACTCGGGATCTAGCATCCAAGGTTGGATATAATCAATGCAAGCCACTTTATTTTTATGATTCAATAATATAATTTTCTATCATAACCATAGTTATTAATCTAGATAATTTATACCTTACTATACCGATCTTCAACCATGGCAATTTACTTAAGAGCATAACAAACAAACAGTTGCAAACAATTTATTAAATTAACCTCAACAAAATGTACATTCTGTTGCACCAGCAGTGACATTCAAATAAAGTAAAAACATCGGACACGTCGTGTCCAATTCAGTGGAATACTGGAAATATACAGAACGGACATTAAACAAACAAAGTGTAACATTTCAATCCTTTATAGCAAAGATTTAAAGCCCAAAATCCTGTAAAATTTAATTTTGATAGATGCGCGCAAATTCGCAACAATTACAAAATACGAGACTTCGATTTAAATGAAACTAGAAGTGGTAAATTCATTAGGCTAAGAGTCAAAACATATTGACGTATTTATTTGAAACGGAAACCAACCTAAATAAATTTTCAAAGGAAAAGCTATTATCGTGCGGTATTATAATACTTATCAAGACCATTCCAAAAAATTCAATCACGATTGGGTTATCTTGTTATTGTTGTATCCTATGGCCACTATTCGACTCCATCAGTAGACTAGCTCCATTGTACAATATTAATGCATTCTCATCCAAGTCATATAGATATACCAAGCAGCTCAGTTAGTTTATTTATTTATTTTAGGAAACTCAACAGTTTATTTACAAAGTTACATGGGTTAAGAAGGCCCACTCCACTATCAATGAACAGCCCAATGTAGCTGCGTGAAAAATCACGTAAAAGTGAGGTCTACACACGCTGCACAGTGATAGCGAAATGATGACAATTATCACTTAAACCAATTACAGAGTTTCACGGCATTTATAAAACTAGGTTAACTAGAAAGTGGTGTAAGGAGAGAATAAAAAAAAGACTGAAAGGGTAAAAATAAACCATTAAGGAATATTATTACAATTCAATCAGGTGAAGAACTAAATATTAAATCGTGAAATCTAAATAGTACGATTCAATTTACATTCAATAATTAGAGGTAGCGCGAAATGAGTTACGGTACAATTTGTCTACTAAACAATATCTGCTAGTTAGGGGTAACTGTTTCGAAATCCATAAGCAAGAATTGGTATGTGTTTACAACCAATACCAAATCAACAACAATTTGCCTGCTGTGGTCTTCCCGTCCGATTGTAATTTAGGTGTCTTCAAGGCTAGAGCGAATAGGCTCCAAATAAACTAGTGCGCTTCCCCATCAACGATTGCATAACTGCTTATCATCAGGTGGGAACGCAGTCAAGCACTAGTTCATTTGAGTGAGCAAAGCTGCTAGCAGAAGTTAGTGTTCGGGCGCCGTCGGCTACCTTCGGCACTCGTCGGGCTGCATCGTCAACCTCGCGCAAGACATGCGGGGCGACAGGCCTACCATCGCTTCACCAGCTAAAATGACCGTCGATACACGCGCGTTGTTAATTCCTCACTTGTCCTTGGATATACGTTTATCCGTTTACAGTCCACTGCTTTTCATTTAAGTCCAAGTATAGACCCTAACAGTTAGTAACTTCATAAATCAAATCAACCGCATCCAGTTTCACTAGATCATCAAAAATCCACGTTGGATTTGGCTGTCGCAAAGCTGGAACGCGGATCAAGTGAGCTTACACGGCCGGCGTTGCTCGTACCGTTTACACTAATTGCGAACCGATTCGATCCGATGCGGGGCGGGACGAATCATTTGCATGTCAGATAAGTCTGTAGTGATGCTTCGCAAGGGTTAGAAGGTAATTAGGGAGATAGATAAGGTTCTGAAGAAAGATTTGGCTGGAGTTACGATAATGAGGTAGGTTGATAAAATTTTAGAGTTCTTGTAGATGAGATTTAGGCAAAGATGAATTTATTTCTTTCATTAAAAATTTCTAGTTATGAAAAAGATTTAAAAAACTGTTTTGATTTTGCCGATAATGTTCTTCTTATGAAGTCGTAGTACAGAATTAATTTCTGTATTAAGTACCAAATTTTATTAATATTATATATACATCTTAACTATTAAATATTATAACTTAATAAGTACTTATTTTAACACACTGAAAATAATAATATGTACAAACAGGTAGAAAAAGAACTCATTGGGCATCAAAAAATTCGTCCACATCGATGTCAATGGGAGATGTGCCCAGAACGCTAGCAGCATTGCCACGCTGGATAGCAATGCTGATTCGTTGACCGAAGAAAAGCCCAGCCCTCTGGTCACGCGAAGAGTCGACCAGCTGTTTGCTGATATCCCGAACCACTATTTCTTATGAAATAATGTACATATCACGTCACACTAATATTCTAAAAACAAAAGCTTGTATGTACGTTTGTTGCTCCTTCACGCTCATATGGCTGAAAGGATTTGGATAAAATTTGGTACACTGGTAGATCGTACCTTGAAATTACTCCTTCTTTTCATTTTTGGTGTATAATAAAAATAATACCTATTCCACAACTATCACATAACGCCGTCATGTCCCAAACTAAGCAGAGCTTGTATTTATGACTACAAGACAACTTATAAACATACTTATATATTTCTAAATTCATCATAGACAGAAAAAATGACCGTGCTCATCGTACATACATTTGTCTTGAGTGGAATTCGAATCAACGACCTCCGCAATAGCAGTTAGGGCACTAACCACTAGATTACTAGATCACTAGATGTGTGATAAATGTCGTATATTTGTGTAATAATAGTTAAAAATGTAGTATTGTCTAGTGTTTGTAATGTTGTTTTTCTTGATTAGTAATGTATAATAATGATGATATAAATTGATATATATTGATGTAAAAGGTATGTCTATATGTAATAATATGTACTAACCTGCCTTGGATTTATATTTACTCTCGGAGGGGACGCCAAAATTGTCACTCGAACGGTGGTTGCTGAAAACCAGCACCGTAGATGGCTAGATTTGCCTAGCGTCACGGTATATGCTGAGCAACGGCCTATTCTTGCTAAGATGCGACGCACAACTTTGATTCATAGTTTTTATTGTTTAAAATTATGATATTTTCTTTTATTTTTTGGTTTATTGTGTTTATGTTTGTCTCTGTTGAGGCCGGCGTCAAAATGCAACAGATAACCTAGACAGCTGTGTTGTCTATGGTCCTAGTGGTGCAACACAGTTATGCCCGATACACACATGGCCTGTCAGGGAACTTGTATTTTTGAAACGAATTTTGCGTCTATTCAGGCAGAATAAACATGTTTTCTTTCTTTCTTCTTTCTTTCTTTCTAGATTTATCGTATTGGGCTGGGTGCGCGTCAACCCCCACGAGTCGCCGGTCAATCCCCGTTTATTTATCTTTTTGTAAGTGTGTTGAAAAAAGTCGTTTGATACACGTGCAAATTTGTCACTGCAGCCCTCGGCTCCATAACACAGTCGCCTGCGGCTCGCGCGAATTCCGCCTCGGCCGCAATGACAAACTTTCTGCACTTGTTTCAAAATGTACTATTGTGAACTTGCCATACAAGGCTTTTTTTGGGTGGGAAAATCATCTGATGACATCCCCCGCTCTTGGGCGGAGCGAGATATAGTGTCAGACTTTTACTGACTAAAAACCCACTCCTGTTCCTTCGTTGCCTTTCGTACCAGGGCCGAGTCTTCCTTTCAGAATCAGACTTCGACCCTGCTGGGCCCCTACAATTGCTGACATCGGCATGATATTCTCATAATAAATATTTTCATAATGTGACAATAAGTCATCATTTCAGCCGATAGACGTCCACTGCTGGACATAGGCCTCCCCCGAATGTCGCCACAATGAACGTTTAAGTTCGTTTACTTATTGTCACAATGTCCGGTCATTGTGATAATAAGTAAACGAACTTAAACTAAAAAAAAGAAACAATCAGATGTACATGTATATATCGCTGAGAAAATAAACCCAAGGTAGCTTTAAGACTTCCTAATTACCCAATAACACATGACTAAATCGATTAACCAACTGCGAACTCTAGTAAACTTATCTGCGATACTCATCCGTCACTGTCTCAACTAATTCCTGTATGTCGAGATAGGAAAGTTAAACGCTGTGTACGTGATGCTAGTGTTTTTCCTTATCCCTCGCAATTGTTTTAGTGGACAAATAGTTCGTGAAAGGCTGCGATTAGGGACGAGGGAATTGGGTGAACAAATAAGAGAGTAAGGTTTGAGAGAGGAATTTGTTTTAGGTATATCTTTTTTTTTTCTAAGTTTTTTGAGGTCGAAAGAGGTGTGTCAAAATGGGCTAGATGTAATCAAATTAAGATTAAATTTTCATCGAAAAAGTTACTACTTTGGAATATTCTGCGATTAATGATTATTATTTATAATTGATATAAAAAAAAAAAACAATTGAAAAAGTAAAGTCCCTTCTTTAAGGAGAGGTAGCGAGGTGGCATAACTTTCTCATTTTTTACCTAAATTAGGTCCCAAATATCAGCAGTTTTGCATAGTTCATTGGTATCGTGTAATCCAATTTTGGTATTCTCGACCCAAAATCTTTCTGCTGATATAATTAATGTCCAGTCCTTTTGCAGCCAAATTGAAACCTTCATATGTATTTATATATAAGTAGTAGGGTGTTTCATGATTTTTGACTTTGCTCGAATTTTTCATACCACTCATGCACAGTGTTCATATACCAAAAATCACCATAATCGGTTACTATTTAGAGGCTACACAACGCCAATAAAGTTTTCTAATAATGCTTGTACGTCGTCAATATAGGTTAAATTTTTAATATTATATTTTTTTACAGTGGAGGGTACCTAGTAAGTGTTACTAGTGTGTTGTTGTATCTAGTAAAACTTACTTCCCTCCTCTGTAAAAAATAATAATATTAAAAATTTAACCTACACTGATGACGTACTTATTGGCGTTGTGTAATCTCTAAATATTAACCGATTATGGTGATTTTTGGTATATGAACACTGTGCATGATTGGTATTAAGAATTCGAGCAAAGTCAAATGAATATTGAACATTAAAAAACCATGAAACACCCTAATAGGTAGGTATAAATTTTAAGTGACAACACGGTTGGTGCAGTGGTCGAGCGATTGCTGCTGTACTGCGTGTCGTGGGTTCGGTTCTCGCACGGAACAAATATCTACAGATAGCAACAACAACAACAACAATAGATAATAACAATGGATGATAAATGGAATTTTTCACATTTTTGAGCGCACTCGGAGTAATTCCTAGAGTAAGACAAAGTAAAAAATAGTTTGTCTTTTGCTTAAAAAGTAGTCAAAATATATAAAAATACTTCAAAATTTATTTATTCAATTGTTCTTTATAAAACCAGTAAAACATGATCATTTGATAACATATCATTTTTATTACCAATTAATGTAATCAAAAGTAACGATTATGTAATCTTGATTCAACATAATCAATGACTAAATAATTATGATCATGATTACATTCAATCAGACTAATAATCTGATTACAAATAGAGTTGATTTCGCATCTAATAACATAATTTTGCAAGATTTGTCATTAAATTGAAATTAAATCAATTTATTTTGTACTGTGTATACTGTATAATTAGAGGTTAAGTATAAGAATTTTGGTTTGGAACGTTTGGAACATTTCATTTTATTATTTAATATCGTGCGGTTTCGATCACGCATGTGGGATTGCCCCGCACGCGTAACCCCCGCAAATGTCCATTTCATACAAGTATTTATTGTAATGCGTGGAATACGCACGCGGGACGCGTTTTTTTGCATTGTGAAATTTTCTGCATGCAGAGCAATTCCGCATGCGTTATGAAATCCACACGTTATTAAAAACATCTTAAGCAAATATGAGTAAATGATACAATAGATAATAAACAGGAACTTAATTGCATTATTCGAAATAACTTTGATGAAGTTACTTTTTTTTTAATCTAATCTTTTTCTAATCTCTAGGGTGGAGTGATAGGGCGTGTCAAACTTTTACTTACTCACACTAAGTTCTTTTAGTTGCCCTTTACGTTCTAGGACCACGAGTATCTCATGAAGTCACTTAGATCAACAATGAAGAAAATTCTGTTTTTTTTTTATTTTTATTGTTGATAGGCTCGCGTTTGGCCACGATCTTACCTGATGGTAAGCGATGATGTGGTCTACGATGAAGCACGCTTGCCTAGAGGTAACATATTCACTCTTGACTTAAAGACACCTAGGTTGTAGTTATCTGGAAACACAGACTCCGGAAGAGAATTCCACTCCTTAGCTGAACGTACAATAAATGTGTTCCCAAAACGTTTTGTACGTATGCGTGATTGAGTTGTAAATGGAATTAAAATAAGTATACATAATTTAGCAGTGGTGGCCGAGTGGTAACGGCCCCGACTTACGAGTTGTAGGTCGCGAGTTCAAACCCAGCCAGGCGTATTACTTTGTGTAATTTATTTCATCACCACTGCTCTAAAAACGGTGAAGGAAAACATCGTGAGGAAACCGGCATGTCCTAGAACCAAAAATTCGAAGACATGTGACATCCACCAACCCGCACTGGGCCCGCGTGGTGGATTACGGCCCATTCCCTCTCCTAGAGAGGAGGCCTGAGTCCCAACAGTGGGAACATTATAAGGCCGACTATGCTATGCTATACATAATTTAAATAATTCACACATACTCTCACGCTACTTGAAAACTTTTCAACTTTATAATTTAAAAGTAGCTACGCGTGCCGTCATTTCCCATGATTTAAAAAATAATTTATGTATTTGTGACGCGATGCGTGATCAATTGAGTGTTATGAAAACCATTAAACATGACTTAACATACATTGACTTGTCTGCAACACGCCCTATAGTTTAAACTATTTTGATTTAGAACTTTATCAATATCAAAGGATTTTAAACTTTATAGCTCAACTTTGAAGGTCTAAAATCTATTGTTGATGATATTTTTTTGTTCAAACTTAAGTTTTGTTGTACACGCGTCTTCACACATGAGTGGATTACAGTCGTTTGTCATATTTAGATGTTTGTTATGTTGTAATTATTTGCTAATGTTAGAGGCGTGAGAATGTTCGTTTTAATTTCTATCGACTTGCAATTCATGTGATTCAATTATTTTAATAACTCCTTCGGGAAAATAGATGACAACAATGATACATTTTTTATTTATTTATTTATTTAAATTTTGTGCGCGGTAGTGATATACCTATAGGTGCACTTAATTACAACAAGGCATTCTTTACCATTCATTCAGTCATTACAATTTAAAACAAATTCTGACATTTAGACTTTCTAAATTGCTAAGGTTAATTAATTCATTATATTCACAGATACTGTTACTAAATCTAATATTTATTTAGCGACGATTTTGATATTGATACCTTCATAACTGTTGAGAAATAATTTATTAAATTTCCTATATTAAAACATAATCATTTTCGCCGTTACACTCTAAAACTATAAAATAGTGACAATAACTAAATTACTCGACGCAATATCAAAACTACTAAAATCCTTGACATCAAAGGAAACATATCTGCACTATTGGATACTAATTGGATTATCCAAGTGCAATATTAGACAGATAGAGGCGACCGAGGCCATGTCATAGTACACTGACCCTTACGCCTTGACGACAATACGAGGGGAGAGGGATGCTTCGGGCTATGTAGCCCTGGTACTGTATTAATAACTAAATGTGTATAGAAATTGAGGGATGAATTCGTGATGTTGTAGTTTTAGATTGTTACATCGATTTTGGATTGCATGTTGGTTGGTATAATGATATAAGTGAGTAAAACAGCATATGAAATAAAAGTCTTTCAATAATGCTCATTATTGCTCATATTTCTTAAAGAATAATGAAAATTAAAATTGACAGTAGCAACAAAATCTATATCCTACCAATGCTCATAGCCACTAACAAATTCAAACCAGTCAAAACACCCAAAGTAGCTATTGTAAATCAGACTGTAGAACACACTTAAGCTAATAAATAAAAAGCAAACAGCAAAGTAGCAACACAAACAAGTACAGTAACAAACGACCCTAGACCCAGAATAATGGACGAGGTCCTGTTTTGCTTGACCAACGATTTATCAGAGCAAAATTTACATACATGGGAAGATTAATGATCGTCTGTCAGTGATCCTGTATGCTCAATGCTAACGGGGCAAGAGTTGAGGGAAGATGGTGTGACATCAATCATAAATGCGATATTTATTGCGACAGTATTATCTTTTTTCAATAGAACTTCTGGTTTCTTTTGAACTGCTTCATTAATTTCAATAAGACTTTCTGTATTAGGGCAGTGGATATAAAATTTGTTATTTTTCAAGCTCCATCACTCGACTATTTATATTTTTTAAGTGTTTTTTCAGGAAAGTCTTTGCTGCAACAAATTGTCTGGCTTCAAAATACTAAAACCATAGAAGTTGAAGTATTGGAAAAAATAAATGATAATGGTCAATCAGACTGCAATAAAACTTCTATCAACTCATAAAACAGATAAAAAGGAATTCTAAATCGAATTCGACAAAAAACCATCATTCGTCCAACGGGATTGCTTTCCAGCTATTATTTTCGCGTAAATCGTTCAGATTTAAAACTCTCGGACCAACGTCCAATTCACGATTCAACAAAACGCTTGTCCATCCTGATAGATGCCCGCAGACGCTTTGGAAAAATGCTAGAGGATCTAAATCTTTTTAACCATTACACACCTACGTTTCACGAACTTAAAGTAGAAAATTGTGTAGCAAGACTAACATGCTTGGTCAGATTGGAGCTGAATTGTGACGCTAAGGAAGAATCAGATAAAGCAGTTAAAAAACGAGTGCAATTACGTTCGCCTTATCTCTGTGCTTCCGTCAAGGATGACGTAAAAATCCCCTGTTTTGAATTGCTAAAAAACAAGGCGTCAGATGTCAGAGTAATCCACCAATTAAAATGAAATCTGACTCCGATAGAACTCATTAGTTGAGCAAATTATTTCGGTTTCACAAAATAAGGCTCATTATGGCTGGCAATATAATTTTAATTTCTGTTGAAAGGCTTCAGCGCGGTCGGATGATATGCAATGTTGTTATGAAAATGATAAGTGGCTTTTCATTGAAAATTAACTGAAAAAATATTAAAGCTGAATATGAAATTACATGAGAATATAAATTGACTGGACTTTCATCGACGCAATATGTATCTACTTTATTAAAGAAAACTGATTGAAATGAGTTTAATGGATCTTGTCTAACACAATGTTTTGTTTACTTCCACTGTTGGACATATGCCTGCCGTATATGTCTAACAGTGGACGTATTTCGGCTGAAATGATGATGATGATGATGTCTAAAATATGGTGAGCTTACTGAATAAGGTTGTATAGTCTTATGTTTTACCCGAATGCCCCAGAAAGAGGGTAATGTCTTTCTGTGAGCAGCGGTGGCCGAGTGAGCAGTGGTGGCCGAGTGGTAACGGCCCCGACTTACGAATTGTTGGTCGCGGGTTCAAACCCAGCCAGGCGCATTACTTTGTGTAATTTATTTCATCACCACTGCTCTCAAAACGGTGAAGGAAAACATCGTGAGGAAACCGGCATGTCCTAGAACCAAAAATTCGAAGACATGTGACATCCACCAACCCGCACTGGGCCCGCGTGGTGGATTACGGCCCATTCCCTCTCCTAGAGAGAGGAGGCCTGAGTCCCAGCAGTGGGAACATTAAAAGGCTGAATATGTATATGTATGTCTTTCTGTGTGTATATAATTTCTAAATGTAGGTATATTTATTTAGAACGCCCTGTAGTTTAAATAGCTGGATTTATTTTAGTAAATAAGAATTATGAAATATATTTGTAGCCTATGTTAAGACGACATAGGCTATATATATTTTAAAAAAAAGAAAGTAGATAGCGGTCACTGTTAGCAAAATACGAATAAAAAGGCTCGACAAGATAATTTTCACAAAAATTTTGGAAATAAAATAATTACATGTGTCAAATCGCAAGACAAGACAAGATTTTCAAACTATTTGATGACGTTGACATAATGAATTAGACTGCTTGAATAGTGACTTGATTCTAACTTTTTGCATCGAGTTTTTCTGACGAATCTTACTTTTTAAACGTTTCATTAATGGTTTAGTTGCTATCGATAGAATTTTTAATATAAGATTTTTAATTAATGGTTGTATTTATCTAGGCCGAAACAAATTAAAACCGTCGACCATTAAATGATCAATAATGCATAACGATGCATAAGTATCTATTCTGGTGCATATGACGCCAAAAATACTAACCCACGTGTGGCCCCCGCAATAACATGCAAATGAAGTCATTCATGCATATAATATGCATCGCAACGGAAGCCTATACACGGAGTGTACGCCACATAAGTTAGTGATTGTATGAATTATGTACGTTGGCACTTTCGGAGCAATTAACTGGTTTCCATTACATAACTCAACGATGGCTGTTCACTCAAGGTTGGGGTAAGATGGTATGGAGAGAGATTCTTCTAAGTTATGGTTGTCATTATTTGGATGACCGGGGAGTTCATTGTTTTCTATTTATTGACCTCTTCTACAATTTTCGATTAAACTTTAGAGGTATGCGTAAGAGTGTGTAAAGTCCCGCAAATCTCCGTTGAAAAGGGAGGATTATCCGACCAGACGGGTGTTTTGTCGATAGATGATTTAGAGCTGCTGTATCTATTCAAATCGCGCGGAGAACTCTAATTGCATGATGCAAAATTTCGTAGTTTAGTTTCTATGTGGCGCCATAGATGTCGCTACAATGCAATGTGTCATTTGATATTGCACATTTTAAGAGTCTGTGTTTTCTGATAGCTACAACCTGGGAGTTTTTGAGTCAAGAGTGAATACGTTATTTCTAGGCAAACGTGCTCCTTTGTCAACCACAGCACACCTAAGCTCGCGCTTGACTAAAACATCTATCATCTCTAATCAGCATCTGTCTCTAATTTGTGTAAATTTTTCCCATAGTCCTAATATTTAATAACAGTCTAATCGTTTTTTTCACAAGATGTAATATCTAAACTGATAGAAAAATATACTATTGTTTGATGCCTAGTAGAATAATGCACGTGGAAGTTGCCAGCAGAATTTTCATTTTCATTTTTCAAAATTATATAGGTAAATCTTTCAAACATTTTTGAAAAGATCTTTATCTGAACCGTAAATCTACAAGTGCACTCTCAAGTGCTAAAAAAACACAATAATCTTTACATATACATTAATATTTAAGGCCCCTTCAGCTATCAGCATATCAGTAGTGAGTTTTTGCGCGATATGAACATATACAACAACCAGAAACCAACCAATGGGCAATTGCCTGGTCAAACTCTACACCCGTCTGGTCAGACGAGGTTTGCGGGACTTTATACTCAGTTCCGCGTACCTCTAAAACAAAGTCGGTTTCCATACCATTATAACAATACCCTAATCCCGTGTCCAGTCCTAATAGCGGTCTTCTGAATAATAATCAAACTCACATAAAATTTCAATAATGGCTTTGTTAACTGCAATCCGATGCAAATATACCAGTTGTAGTCTCTGAGAGTTGGGTACCTTCACTCCTAATTGTTTTGTTTGGCCAGTGATTCGAATAGTTTGCAGGTTTTTTTTTTCAAGATGGTTTTTTGTTTTCCTCCTTATTTTTATTGAAAAATGATTTCTCAGGTTTATTTATTTGCTCACTTTCACTTTTTTGTAGGTCACAACAAAATATTTTTACACAACATTTTATTTATAACTTTTTATTTATTGTACGGCGTTTGTACAATGTAAGTGTGGGTGAAGTGTGTAATATTTGTTACTTTACGTTCAAACAGCTGAACTGATTTGTATGAAATTTGATACTATGATAGCTTAAGTCTTAGATTAGCAAATAAACATTATAAAATATCATGAATTATAAGGTCCATGTGGATGGAGCCGCGGGCGGTAACTAGTGATAAAGTTGTTTTTCAGTAGTACGAAGTATAAGTAATTTGTTTTAGCAGTACAAGTTTTTTTTTCTAATTTGAAAAAATACACAGCCAACCTTTACACAAATTCCAGTAAACCCACTCAAAATACAAACATAAGATTGGAATTTAATCTCGAGTACTTGGAACCAATTTTCGTGCACCACACACGCCAAATGACTCAACCGCTTTAATCAAATCTGATCCTAGAAACAAAGGCTAAATTCCTTTGCCGTTCCGTTTCCTAGTAACTCATTCCATATGTATAATAGAGCCTCTTTAGCCGTCCGTCCGTGCAAAACAAAGACAGCCTTTAGAGGCGTTTGGCCTTTCTGAAATTCAGCGGTCACCATTGTCCATTTAGCTTTAGGGGACCCACCAACCATATTACCTAGACCTCTAATATTAGATCATTTTGCACTGCAGGATTAAACTGACAGGGAGCAGTGTGAATTGGTTGTGTACCGGTTCAAACCAGATGTAAGGGGAATGAACTGGAATATTATAGGCAGAATAGGAATAGAATGTGGTTTCCGTATATGAGATGGTGACATCTGATAGGTGGATATGCGTGTTATCGTAGGTAAGGGCTGTACTTTGAAGCTGTCGATATTATACTTGTAATGAGGGTACGCTCATTTCAGAATGCAGTGATGATTTTTTTGTCTCAATAATATAATAAGACAAATTTCAAAAACGGAATTTACAAAGAAAGTTTATCTTTTTGCTTGGCCAATTAGTTAAAGTACTTAGTAAGGTTCATTTGAAGTTTCTGAAGCAAAAGAAATTTTAATATAAAAACAAACCAAACTTTAAATAATAGAAAATTATATCGACTAAAGTTGACACATCCACATCCCTATGTGCCCAGACAACTATTACCATGCGAAGATATTTAGTGCTGGGCACATTGTACAGTGCTTATCCACCATCGATAATTTAGTTCCATATATTAATGATGCTCATCCTGGGACATTGCAAGGGCACGATTACATTATCATCTGCTAGTACGTAATTATGTTACGGCTATTGCTTGTAATGAGTTCTGGATTTACCGTTTCTAGTTGCCTGAAGGTATTTCTGTTAGTGTTGTGTGTTTGTATCTAGTAGCAAGAGATGTAGTATGTGTACCGGTAAGTTTGTTTTGTTTTTTAGAAGATGTTTGCCCCACACTTGCAATTGCTTCTGTATCGTGGGTGTGTTCACAAATATTGAAACTCGTATACACAAGACACTCAGAACAACTATCTGTTGGCTAAAAAATATTTGTTTAGCGGCACTTTGTCATGATTGATTGTAAGTGTGTTATTAATATTGTTAGTATGGCATAGTCGGCCTTATAATGTTCTCACTGCTGGGACTCAGGCCTCCCCTCTAGGAGAGGGAATTGGATTACTGGGTTAAACTGTGTTGGTGGATGTCACATGTCTTCGAATTTTTGGTTCTAGGACATGCCGAAGACATTCAAACACCATTATGAGAGCAGTGGTGATGAAATAAATTACACAAAGTAATGCGCCTGGCTGGGTTTGACCCGCGACCTACAACTCGTAAGTTTATTCTATTTTATCATTACTAAAGTTTGCATTACCTTCAGTCACCTCATTTCCTCTTCATCCCTATTCTTGGTACAACCGTTGCAAAGCAATTACACTTCAAATCCAATACACAGACTTACATGCTAGAATTTCTAACGGTATTCTCATACATCAATCACAATGGTACCGAGGCTGTGTCCGCGTTGCCTCAGGCGATTGGACTAATACTAATTAAATGCCTCAGTACAGTTCTGTGTCCGGTCTCATGTCGCTAAATGCATTGGAGTTACTGTAATTGTAGAGGATTGTTGGAGATGTGGACGACAGTATTTTGATTTGTTCTTTTATATGGGAAAAAATATGAATAAGAGATAAGAATGGAACCCCAGTTCCAGTCAACCAATTGTATTCAACTGATGATATATATAATAATGAGTCTTTAAAAGCATAATTTAATTGCGCTTGTAGTTTCTCAAATAACTCTCCAATAATTTTCACTTTATTGTGATAAAAATAAATATATTTTAAGTATAGACAGGAATATGATAATTAGTAAATGAATTACTTAATCTTTATTTCAAGACAATTTTATAACGAAACAAATTTTTATTTTAAACAAAATAGAAACAGTTCCTCAAAAGTGTTTTCCACGAACATCCATATTACAATTCTCAGACACTAAATGCATGGTTCTCATATGATTTGACCATTACATGTTTGCTGTATGGTCATTAAAAGAGACTTTAACCCCTGAGTTTGTTTCGGTGTTTTTTCCCAAAGTAATCAGCTAGAAAACATCGACCTCATCTAGTTTAAAATGACGAAAAAAATGTTGTTAAAACCTATTTGCAAAATAAATATAATTTATCGTTCAATAGTATATTCTCTCATTGACTTACAAAACTCACCAGAAACCATCAACACTTCGCTACCAAAATTCACTCCTACATAAATGTATGGGTTCCCTATAATCCAACCCTAAATCACCCATAAGAAGTGCGAGCAGTTTGTCTTGTGATGACAGTTTTATAGGCGGCTCCCGGTAGGCCGGTGCGAACTACATAAAATATTAATACACAATCTGTCCAAGTGGACCTTCGTTAATCTGCTTTTATAGGATTTTGGGGATTAATTGCATCAGACAGTCAAACATAATCGGTTTTGTTGGGGCCATCTTGTCTCTTTTATTTTGGTGAACATAGTGTGTTCTTGTCTATAAATAAGAATTAGGGAAGATTTCGAGGCTGCTTTTTGCCATAAAATTAAACTGATCCTTATCAGTTCCGAGGAAGGTGCTACAAATGGTTTCATTAAAATATGTGATTCGAATTTGACCTTGTAATATTTTTTGCTTCTATACGTTGTCTCCCATCTGCCTGGCATTTTTTTTAACTATGTTGGTGTCGGTTTCTAGTCAAAATTGATGCAGTTAAATATATCAGTATTTTTTATTATTGTTAGGATTGCGTTTGACCACTATCTCAACAGATGGTGAGTGACGATGCGATGGTTTTTTTTTTTGGTGGGAAAATCACCAAATGACAAATCCCGCTCTTGGGCGCGAGATAGTGTCAGACTTTTACTGACTAAAAGCCCACTCCTGTTCCTTCTTTGCCTTCGTCCCAGGGCCCTGAGTTTCACTTTCACACTACCCGTGGCCCCAGTAGGCTTTGACCCTGCTGGGCCTCTACGATTTGCTGACATCTACCTGAGGCGCGCGTGGAATACTACGCGCCGTCGACGACTTGGGCTCGGTCCGGACGGTTATCGGACGGTCGGACGACGAGCTACCCATTGCTGGCCGTCCGCAAGCCCGCGCCTACGATGATGCGATGGTGGATATTTTTTTACATGGAGTGGCTGCTAATTTGACTCCTATGCCTAAATGTCGCCACAATGACCAGTCCTTTGCGTCACGCATCCATCAGATTACCTCGACCCTTACCAGGTCGTCTATCCACCTTGTCATCCGGTGTGTAGTTGGTTCGTCCTCATCGTGCCCTGCCCACTGTCACTTAAGTTCAGCGATTCTTCGGGCTATGTCGATAACATTGGTAATCCTATCAATTCAACCATAATTTACCTCTGACCAAAACATTAGCTAATGCCTGAATTGATCATCTATTTACCCCAATTTATATTTAATTTCGCTCGTCACGTGCAAACTCGCAGCTGTCACGCTATATTACAATATCGACATGCAATTAATTTTGATCTCATTAGCTAATACGTCGCCCGTTGTCGATGGCCAGATACCTCATTATGTAGCACATTTGTACCTACCATGAAATTGGTGCGAAGTCACGTAGATATCCGTGTTTGTATATCGATAGATCTGATATAGGTTTTGGTTATAGATGATGGGGTACTTAAAGGATGATATCTATTAGTTGATATAACACATTAAACGAGGATCAATTTGTTGTAATTATTGTTATTTTATATGTCTAATCTTTACGGCTTGGATACTAAGTCCTTTAAGCTTTCGTAGAATACTCAGTTATATTCAAGTATTTATTTAATTTAAACAGAACGGCAAAATTTTATTTATACACTATAAGTACAAAGAAGACCGAAAATTAATTAATAATTATATATTTTTTTATATTTAATGCATTATTAATACTCAGCCATACATTCTTTTTTTTATGATATATTATGTTTAATTTAAGCTATTTATTTTGAACATAGATACTAGAACTAGAAAAATAAAAACACTTAACTAATTAAAATTACATAATATATACACAATAACTCCTACCTAAAATATGGCGTCAAAAAATTCCTCCGCATCGCTGTCGACTGAAAGTGTGCCCAAAAGACTGGCGGCATTGCCACGTTGTATGGCAATGCTTAATCTCTGACCGAGGTAAAAGCCAGCCCTTATAGTCAGTTTGTTTTCCATTAGCATGTGGATATAACACATTGGAATCCATGGGTAGTCCGAAAGGGAACCCCGGGAATGTAAGGCAAAGAAGGAATAAAGGTGTGCTTTTAGTCACTAAAAGCTCAAAATAGATAGGTACAGAAGTTAATCTCATGTATGTACTTTACTTTTCTTACTTACGCTCGGCGATCGCGCTAGGGCCAGCGCGTGGCGCCGAACTGTTCCAGTGCGACCGGACGCGGCGATAAATACCTACCTAATCTGAACTGTAAAAATATTAAATGGCCACAAAATCATCTTCTCTTTCTCGGCGCGGGGCCTGTTCTGTGTTACGTTAAAACAAACCATCAAAATACAAGCAAATATCTACGTACCTCTCTGAAACAACTGGTAGCCTAAAAAACGTCAATTCACTGTTTTATGTTGAATTTAAACAACCGTCCACTGAACACTTAGAATAAGGGTTTTTTTTTGTTGGTCCATTTTTCCACAAAAAAATTTATAGACGCGTGTCTCAAACGGATAGCACTCGAGCTCGAATTGAGCTGAATTGAGCCGAGATATCGTGTCCGTGAGCGGTGTCTATATGTGCGTTGCTCGAGCGAGCTTTATATGTAAATTGACTTCTGTACCTATTTATTTTGTGATAAAAGTCTGATACGCCCAGCTCTGCCCTAGAGCGGGAGAAGTCATTGGAAGATTTCTTACCTAAAAAAAATACATTCTAATGCTTTTGTAGTATTTGGCAGCAAATGTCTCGAGTCAGCCTTCTTGGCAAAGTTCGCTAAGGTAGTCAATACTGCAATAAAATTCTCAGTTCTAATTTACCGAGAACGTGCCTGATTCAATGATTTTACATATTGTGCCGCTGTGTAGATACTTGAGATCCAAATCTATACCAGTTTTACATTACAATATCCACAAGGAATAAATAATTTGCGAATAAATAAAACAGCCACTGAAATTTACTCGAAGAAATCCCGCGAAAAACCCTGTCATTTTTGTTTTAGCAAAATAATTAAACGTATATTTTTTCCACTTTTAGTTAGGGGTATAATTAACCTTATAACCCACTGTTGTGACTCACGCCTCCTCTTAAAAGAACCAATAGGCCGTATTCTACTGTACTAGAATGGTGGTTGCTGAAAATCAGCATCATAGATTGCTGGATTTGCCCAGCGGCACGGTATAAGCTGAGCAACAACCTATTTTTGCCTAGATGGGACGCACAACTTAGATTTATATATTGTATTTGTTTTTCTTATGTTATTTTTTATATTTATGTTATGTTTGTCTCTGTCGGTCCCGGCCAGTTGCAATAGACAATAGGCAACCACAGACTAAGCTGTAGACAACCTTAGACTTAGACAACTATGTTCTTTCTAGTGTCTATGATGCAGCACAGTTATGCCCGATTCACATATGGCTCGATATTTTATTGTGCGTATATTTGGGCAAAATAAACATGTTTTCTTTCTTCTGTATTTCACCACGCGGGCCCAGTATGGATGTGTGGAGGTCACATGTCTTCGAATTTTTAGTTCTAAGACATGCCGGTTTCCTCACGATGTTTCCCTTTCCCGTTTTTGAGAGCTGTGGTGATGAAATAAATTCCACAAAGTAAAGTGCTTGATTGTGTTTGAAACCATATAGTAAGAGGTATATTTTATTAATGGAGAAAATTTATTTTCATTTTGGAACTATAGAAATAACACAAGTTTACAGCGGATTTTTGTCTGCATTTCCTACTTACCTTACCTTTTGCCCTACATGTACTATTAAAATGTGTGGAGTGCTTATTTTTCCGTACCGGTTCCTTACCGGAAACCTTAAAAGGAAAAAAACGGAACCCTTATAGGATCACTTTGTTGGCCGTCTGTCTGTCTGTTTGTCTGTCTGTCAAGACCCGTTATCTCGAGAACGCGTGGAGGTATCGAGTTGAAATTAAAGCAATATACTAATGTCTGCGGTCCCTTGAAGCTGTGAATAAATCAAACTTCAGAATTAAAGAAGAAAAAAAGATACGGCCGTTTATGTCGCAAAAAACGTGTATTTCGACACTCTCAAGGGAATCAAAATTCACTTCAATTCCCGTTGACCTAGAATCCTGAAATTTTACATGAAACAAGGTCTCATAGCACAACTTTAAACTTGTGGTTACTTCACAAAAAATCCTCGTAACCGAATCTGACTCACACTTGTCCAGTTTTTTTAGATTCTATCAAATAAATTGTAGAATTTTGCCGTATTACATGATATGTATCCGTTTTACTAAATCCCTCACCAAAACCGACCCACACTAATTTCTGTATCGATGTATATATTGCACTAATTAAATACATTAAGCACGGGAGCGCATCGGCGTTCAATTTAATCGGAATGCGACGCCACGTGCTAACGTCAGGCGCACACAACACTACTAATTAGACGTGACATCTGCGGACTCACGCCTCAGTTGCGACAAAAGGTGTAATTAGTTGCAAGCAGATGTATTTAGATTGATTTTTTTTGGTTGGTAAATTTTCCTTTTTGTTCGGGAAATTTTGGGACTGCCGGTAGCAATCTTTAAACAATTTCTGTAGTTTCTAAGGAGCGTTTTCATTATGTTTAGGTATCCACTGAATGGGACTGAGGTGCGAGTCGTAATCTGTCAGACACCGCTAATTTTCTTAATGTACCCTCTTTTTATCAAACAATTGCTAAAAAGAAATCTGTGTCTTGGCACGTTGCATCGCAGTTTGGAAATAAACGATCGCGCAAATAAAAAACCTGTGAAAATTTTAGTAAAAAAAAAAAAATCTTATCTTTAATATTAGTATGTGTAGCAGCCTTTCCTTTGCCATTCCTTCATTCTTCTTGCCATTATTTCTTCTTCACCTTTAATAATTCGGTATTTTTGCAATAATTTAAAATATTTTAATGACAAAAATGCTCTTCGTTCTATTATTTTATTTCTCCGTAATTGTATTAAAAAATATTGCCACTGCAACACTCAGCCCCATAACACCCTCGCCTGCGGCTCGCGCGAATTCTGCCTCGGTCGCATTGGCATAGTTTCTATCAAAGAAGGATGCTAGAGTATGTATGAAGTCTGGACCCACCATACAATAGTTATGTGTGTTATATCGTTGGATAAATAATTATGAGCTGAATAATAGTTACTATGGCACCAAGTTCTAAATTTTAGTCCGTTCAAAGTTATTCTTTAGTTAGTTTTTCTTTCTCCCAGAATTTGCATCCTCCTATATTAATTTATTTATTTCTATCAAAATATACTATTTTAGTTCAGCTTAGTTGTAATGCAAATAATAATTAGGTTTAGCGAGAATCCCGATGCATTAACCTAACACACGCATATCACGTTAAACCTAATCTGATTATCACGGGGATGCAAAATGTTAGTCCTAATTATCAATTGAATTTACATTGCGGACAGACAGGGTTGCATCAAATTCCAAATTGAGCGAAAAATAAGCATGCGGACACCATTTTCTTCCGTTGTGGATGAAATGAGAGAGAATTTTATTGACTAAAACTACCTGTGTTCCTTCAGTTGTCTTTTGCGTTCCAGGGCTTCTTTTTGGCTCTTTCAATTAATCTCGTAACCCTAGATACATGTGTAGCGTGTGTGTGTGTGTGTGTGTGTGTGTGTGTGTGTGTGTGTGTGTGTGTGTGTGTGTGTGGTGTGTGTGTGTTGTGTGTGTAGTGTGTGATGGTAAGTGGACATCTGGAGATCTGGAGAATAAGAGCCATCCCGGCTTTTTTTTAGGTGAGAAATTATCATCTCCCAAGCGTGGAGCGGAGCGCGGAGCGAGAGGGCATGTCAGACTTTTACTGACTAAAACCCACTCCTATGTTATTTCGTTGCCTTGCATTCCAGGGCCGGAATCCATGGCCCCAGTAGGCTTCGACCCTGCTGGGCCCCTACAGTTTGCTGACATCTCCTTGAGGCGCGCGTGGAAAAGAGCCATCCCGGCAAAAAAATCATGTTTGTGGTATGGGTGCCCCCTTAAATATTCATTTTATTCTGTTTTTAGTATTTGTTGTTATAGCGGCAGCAGAAATACAACATCTGTGAAATTTTTAACTGTCTAACTATCGTGGTTCATGAGATACAACCTGGTGACAGACAGACAGACAGACAGACGATCGGAAAGCGGAGTCTTAGTAATACAAGGTTTTAAAAATTCCCATACTATTGAATATATTGTGACGTAGTATTTTTTCGTGTTTTTGTCAACAAGCCCTTTAAATTGATAGCAACATTGCGGGCGGGGAGGTGCATAAGAAAATTACTAGTCCACTATCTTCAGGAGTCCACCATGGAATGACGTCACCTAGCTTTTTTTTTACGTGGGAAATCATCCAATGACTTCTCTCGCTCTAGGGTGGAGCGCTAGGGCATGTCAGACTTTTACTGACTAAAACCCACTCCTATATTCCTTCTTTACCTTGCGCCTCAGGACCCTGAGGTTCCCTTTCGGACGACCCGTGGGGCCCACACGTCACTTGGCTAAGGTTGCATTGTGATTCAAACTAAACATGGCTGCAAAGTTTTAGCTGAATTGGTTACAGGTATCGTTTTAAAATTCATCTGCAAGATTTTACCTAAATCAACAAAATTACAAAAATTGCAAGTTAAGTGGGGGTGCTGTCTCGTCCTTTTCTATGCAATCTCTAAGAGTGGGCTGTCCGTAATTCCTATGAGAGAGGGGTGCTTATTAAAAGACTGGGTTATACACCACAAATTTTTAATTAGTACAAATACGAATTAGGGTGTTAGCGATAAGACCGCCATTATACCCACAGATTTATGTTAGTTATAAGTTTAGTTACTATTTTGGTGTACAATAAAGTTTAATCTATTCTGTTCAATACTTAAAGGGCTTATTAGAAAAGGTCTAGTTATTATTTAAGCAAAGTCTCAATAAATAATATTTATAAACAGCAAAGTTATTAGGGTGTGTTTATATCCCAAAATGTCACTCAATTTATGGAAATATTGTACAGGCTATTAATTATGAATGAATGAATGACGATCAAAATGGAAAAACACCGTGTAGTATTTTCTAGAGTAGCAAATGAATGATTGATTCAATTATGAATTTACTAATTATGACTCTTCGTGGACATTTTTGAGATTACGTTTTTACCTTTGACTGCACAAATATGAACAGTAACAGGTAAGGATAGAACCCCACTTTTTTTGTACTAATTAAAAAATAGTAGTGTATAAACACCAGAAAAATATTCGTTTACCTGCATGACTTATGGCTGTTTTTTGTGTCCAATAAAGAATAAAAAGTATTAAGAGAAGAAGATCAAACCCTGTCTGACAACCAGTATATACCATAATAATAAAACAATAATATTCCACACCCTCTAACAGTGCTAAAACACTCTGGAGTCCAGAGAGCGTTACCACTATATCTTCGCCCAGCTCACAATGTACTGACGGCAGCGATTGTGTTAAAATTTACAATGCTTTTAGATATGCACCAGTGGACTCTCATGCTTACACGAAATCTGTTTATGGGCAGAGATGGGAAATACTGGATGTGGCTTTGTGTACAGGAAAAGAAATTATTATGAGCACATAGATTGATAAAGAAAGAAAATAAAAAAATACTTTATTTCAGACCGTGGTCCATATTATGTTAGTAATCACACCTTAAAATCTATCCACGGGTATTGTGAAAGCGAAACCCGGGGCCCCGAGATGATGGCAAAGAAGGAACAGGAGTACGTTTTTAGTCAGTAAAAGTCTGACATTATCTCCCACTCCGCCCAAAAGCAGGATTTGTCATTAAATGATTTTCCCACCTAAAGAAAAACCTTAAAAACTATGTTAGTAAAAGATAAAATAACAAAAGGATTTTAATTTTAATATCTTTTGCTTACACCTGATACATGCACCCAGTGCGCCAACGTGGCTCAACACGGCTTATCACTAATGACCCTCAGCATGCTGTGGCCACCCCGACGCACCCTGCGCATCATGGACGCTGATGGCTTTAAAACCATCAATATGTGCGTCGGCAAACATAGATGATGCACTGCAATAACGTGGGAGCCCCAACAACATCCTGAAGGCATTGTTTTAATGAACTTTGAGGACTTTGAGAGAACTTGAACTTGGTTTTGACTATTTTTTTAATTTTGATTTAATAAATGTTTATTTATTTATGGATATACACACCAAAAATACTATAATTTTTTGGCGTGTCGGTGGTAATTTTTTTAACTTAGTATTGAGTCCGGCAATAGCTTTTAGTGACGAAGTAATAAGATTGTCACGTGTAAGATTGTCACCACACACCTTGTCTCCTGGACAAGGTGTGTGGTGCAAGACGAAAGAAGAGCCATGATCTGATTGTCATCCGTTCCTAAACTCAAAGGTTTAGTTGAAAAGCAGCTTTAAGCTGAACTGGATCTTTTTGGCGCAGCCGTGAGACACAGTTTTGTTGTTATTTTTATGTTTAACTAGCTTTTTCCCGTGGCTTCGCTCCCGTCAACTGACTACTCTATTCTACTCTACCCAACTCGAACCTACTCTGCCCTACACTACCCTACTCTGCCCTACTCTGCCCTACTCTGCCCTACTCTACCCTACTCTGCCCTACTCTGCCCTACTCTACCCTACTCTACCCCCTACTCTACCCTACAACAATTTTTTAATTATTTCTTTCATAATTAAGATCCTTCTCCTAACAATAACAAACACAACAAAAAATAGTGAAATTGGTCCAGCCGTTCACGCGTGATGGCGTGACCAAGGGAAATAGGGATTCATTTATATATATATATAGATTTAAGTTTTCAATACTTGTTTGTTCATTGTTTGCCAAATAAACATGTATTCTTTTTTTTATATGCGGAGAGACGCCGCACAAACGATCGGAGCCATCTGAGAAACAAGCAATTTATTTAAAAAAAAAAATATAAATACAGAACAGCACCATGGTACTGCTTACTTCAAAAGGAATTACTAATACTTTACAATGCATTGCCTAAAAATCCTTTAATATGTTACTTAAGCAGTTATACGAATAAAAACTTTTATTTATTTTTTATATCAGAGGTATTAAATGAAACTAAAAACATTGCATACATAATATGTCTCTCCAACTTCGAATTTCCATATCCTTAAATTGCTGGAAATTCACGAAAACATAAATACGCTTCATAACCCTTGCCACTGTAGCTAGGCCTACAGCATCCCCAGAAATTTCAGTGAAACAGTTTCAGGTCACAGGTCTTTCAAAACTGGTTATTTTCAGTACAATAAAAGGAGTTTCAGAAGCATATTTCGGAAAGGAAATCTTGAAAATCACTTAGGAGAATGCGAATATAGCAATAAATTGACGATAACATTTACATACGGTAAGGGCGAGTTTACAACGGGTCACTTAACATGTTAATGCAAGTGTTAGTAAGATTTTCCTGTTTTTTCCTTAAATTATTTTATAGGAATGAATTTTCCTCGTTTAGTTATAGGTAGTTTTTGATAGAGATAAGATTTTTAGGCATTTTTATGAAGTTTCTTGTTTAAGTAAGTTTCTAGTTCTAGTAGATAGTTTTTTAATGGCGACCACGTACCGGAAGACGTAGCGTTGGAAGGCCTCCTACAATGTGGACCGTTGACTTGGTAACGGTTGCGGGAGTCCGATGGATGCGAGACGCTCAGGACCGTTCATTGTGACGATACTTGGGGGAGGCCTAGTATGCCCAGCAGTGAACGTCTTTCGGATGAAATGATGATGATGATCGTGTGTAGGGATTCGAATCGTGTTTATTTTTTTATTCGGGGCAAATATCGGAAATATATGTAGTGGAGTGTTTGGGGGTGTTTACCTCGGAATACAGTTGCTGTGGATGTAATTTAAAAAATCAAATAATCTCATGATTAGCTCATTTAAAAAAAATACCTATTAAAAAGTGTGATAGCGAGTTAGAAAAAAAAAATATGATTACAACAATTCAATTAGTAGATATCTTCTGAACTACTAGTTCGAATAAAAAACTTTTAGTGTTGAATAGCCATATTTAAAGGAAGGCTATAAGCTGCCCGGAGGACACGGTGGAGAACGCGGTGGAAGTGTGCCCCGCTAGGGCAGAGCAACGCCGTGTCCTCGTTGGGGCGATCGGCGGCGCACCGAGCCTTGGCACAGGCCATTGGTTCGGAGTTAGGAGGAGTGGCAGGCGGTCGCCGCTTTCTGCGAAGCAGTAATTATGCTAGCAAAGGAGGCGGCCGATCGCGCGGTCCTCACGCTCCAACCGCCACCGGGATTCCGATCCCGATTTCCGGCCACCGCAGGCGCGGGCTTGCAGACGGCGAGCAATGGGTAGCTCGCCGTCCGACCGTCCGGTAACCGTCCGGACCGAGACCAAGTTGTCGACGGCGCGTACTGTTCTACGCGCGCCTCAAGGAGATGTCAGCAACTGTAGGGGCCCAATAAGGTCGAAGCCTACTGGGGCCAAGGGTCTGATTCTGAAAGAAAGACTCGGCCCTGGTACGAATGGCAACGAAGGAACAGGAGTGGGTTTTTAGGCAGTAAAAGTCTGACACTATCTCCCGCACCGCCCAAGAGCGAGATTTGTCATTAGATGATTTTCCCACCGAAAAACAGGCTTTAAGCTATATAACATAGCGTTAAGAGTAGAATACTAACCAAAGACGCGGGTGAAACCGCGGACGACAGCGAGTAATAAATAATAATATTAGGCTGTTGAAAGTTTTGTGTATCAAAATTGAGTTTTTTTTTTAATTGTTATAAACTAGTGCTTGATTATACAATAATGCCACTCTGCACTGGAAAGAGTCACAGTGCCGAAAAAAGAAAAGAAAGAAAGAAAGAAAACATTTATTTGAGACTCGCACAGGACAAACAACAATAAAATAAAATAAAAAAAGTAACTACTTAATCACGAAACGCAATACTGTGACACTACAGTGGATTCAAGGTCATAGAGGCTCACTGGACAACGACGCGGTGGACGAGCTGGCCAGGAGAGGATTTGGAGCGGTGGTCTTCGGGCCCGAACCAATTGTGCTGGTCCCCTTCGGTCAGCTGCGTAGTTGACTTCGTGAACACACACACACATTATACAAGCAGAGTGATGGTGGTCCTCGACACCAGGATGCAGGCAGGGCAATGAGGCCATACCACAACTCAATAAAGCTCTCACCAAAAAACTCATAAGACTAGATAGAGGTGGCTTGCGCCTGGTGACGGAGACCATCACCGGACACTGCACACTGAATAAGCACCTCCACACAATAGGCATCACAGACCATCCCCTGTGCAGAGCATGCTTGGATGGGGAGGAAACAATTGCGCATGTGCTCCTAGACTGCACAGGTGTCACTGAAATACGCACAAGAACTTTTGGATCCCCGAAGTAAGGTTATGGCCGCCACGGCTCACGTACAATGATCCGCATAGGACTAGTGCGGAAACCATACTCAGACATAGACATAGACAACTAGTTCTTGACTGCGATCCCACCTGTTGGTAAAGAGTGATGCAATCGTTGATGGTGAGGCGCACTAGTTTATTGAGAGCCTATTCACTCTAGCCTTGAAGACACCTAAATTATAATCGGACGGGAAGACCGCAGCCTGCAGGCAAATTGTTCCAGTCCATCGATTTACGCGGTATAAACGACGAGTCGAAATACTTAGTCCGGACCGTAGAGGTTTCAGCAAGAGTTGTCCGATGGTAGAAATGAGATGGTGAAATCAAGTCATGCAATTATTGTGCACACTCTTCAAAGTTAACATAATTATATATGTTTATACATAGACAACATTTTTGGTTAAGTATTTGAACATTTACATTTTTTTTCGCGTCAAATGTTTTTTTCGACTCCAGTATCTGAACGAAAGGAAAAGTTCATCATTTCAGCCGAAAGACGACCACTGCTGGACATAGGCCTCCCCCAAGCGTCTCCACAACGACCGATCCTGTGCGTCTCGCATCCACCGCACTCCCGCGACTCTCACCAGGTCGTCAGCCCACCTCAAGGAAAAGGGCAAAGGAAAAAGGGTCGTAAGGTAAAGTTAAAGCAAGTAATTCCGCTGCTTTCTACCTACACATTATGCTTTTTTAACGTGGGAAACCATCAAATGACTCCTCCCGCTCTTGGTGGAGAGCAAGAAGAAGTGACCGACTTTTACAGTCCGGGCATAAATCCAGATTTTCAGACACCAACGAGAATTCTCTGAGAAACTTGATGACAATTCGTTAAAACTCGCGTCCTATACTCAACAGTCACGCTTGTTAATAATAATAATAATTTCGTCTATTTCGGAAACCAGTCTATACGCTTCTCGGAGGACACGGTGGAGCACACAGTAGAGGTGTGCCCCGCTTGGGCAGAGCACCGCCGTGTCCTCGCGGGGGAGATCGGCGGCAACGACCTCTCGCGCCGAGCCTTGGTACAGGCTATGGTCCGAAGCGAGGAGGAATGTCAGGCGGTGGCCTCCTTCTGCGAAGCAGTAATATTAGCAAAAGAGGAGGCCGCAAAAGCACGCGCGAGGTAGCGGCCCTCACGCCCCAGCCGCCGGGATCTCGATCCCGATTTCCGGCCACCGTAGGCGCGGGCTTGCGGACGGCGAGCAATGAGTAGCTCGCCGTCCGACCGTCCGGTAACCGTCCGAACCGAGCCCAAGTCGTCGACGGTGAGATGTCAGCAAACCGTAGGGGCCCAGCAGGGTCGAAGCCTACTGAGGCCAAGGGTCTGCTTCTGAAAGGAAGACTCGGCCCTGGTATGAAAGGCAACAAAGGAACAGGAGTGAGTTTTTAGTCAGTAAAAGTCTGACACACCCGCTCCGCCCAAGAGCGGGGATATGATTAGATGATTTTCCCACCAAAAAAAGTCCATATGCTGAAATTATGAATACAATAGTAGCAAGGCAGGTTAATACTATAAGCAATAATCCGCCATAAAATTTTCCCACTGCTGGGACTCAGGCCTCCTCTCTCGGAGAGGGAAAGGGCCGTAATCCACCACGCGGGCCCAGTGCGGGTTGGTGGATATCACATGTCTTCGAATTTTTTATTCTAGGACATGCCGGTTTCCTCACGACGTTTGAGAGCTGTGGTGATAAAATAAATTACACAAAGTAATGCACCTGGCTGGATTTGAACCCCCGACCCAACTCGTAAGAATGTATCTCAGTTAATGAATTGTAGACGCAAAGCTGGGTACAGACTGCTGTAACGTAACATGCAAGGTAATATATATTTTTTTAATTGATATAAATTAGTGCTTGACTGCGATCCCACCACGACGAGGCGAAACGCTTGGTCCGGACCGTAGAGATTTTAACAACGTAAGGGTGGATACTCGCTGTTCGTCGGTTTGTCCGATGGTAGAAATGAGATGGTGGAATCAAGTCATGCAATTCCTGCGCCTACTCTCCAAAATACATCCTGTAAAACACCGAAAAGCTGGCTACCCTACGCCTGTGCTCACCTCAAGGTTTTGTAGATTGGATTTAACCAGATCTGGATCACCAATTAGCCTATTTGCACGCCTTTCCACCGAGTCCAAAGCTGCCAGGTGGCATTTTGCAGCACCAGCCCATATGAAAGGAGCATTTCATAAGTGTGGACGCAGCACGTGCACGAACTGTTCGTTGAAATGCTCTGTTCGCGCGCTTATTGTGCACGGTTCACGCGCGCAAGGAATCCACACTATGGGAATTCTGTTACGTTGCATGATACATTGCGACAATGTTGACGGCTAATTCTCTCATTGCGTGTTACGTTGCATGTTTTGTTACAGCAGTCTGTACCTGGCTTTATAGACCTTTAGTTTTTAATTAGTACAAAAAAAATGGGGCTCCATCCGTACCCGTTACTGATCATATTTTTGTAATCAAAAGTAAAAAACGAAATCCCAGAATTGTCCACGAAAAGGATCATGACCAACGATGTATGGAAATCCGTCTTAAGTTGAATCACAATAAATGTTTATTTAATATAGACTACGCTTTATATACTATTAAATAAAAGTGTTCATTTTCACACAAACACCCGAGTTTTAAAGTAATTAAACAAAAACGGAGATAACCTACAAATTATGTCTAACCAACTCGCAACTTGTAAAATGACCACAGATCACTCATGTAGGTACAAAACAACATTGTTAGTTATCATCCGTCTGTCATCTGGCTTGACAGCTGCATCTGCGTGAGACGAAGCACAAAATAAATATTATATTATCGGAACGATAAAATACTACAGTACGTTATGGTATTACTAATTACTTAGCTATTTAAGATATTGATATTATTTTTGTGATGTTTTTGTCTAAAGGTTCATACTTACGTACAAAGAGTATAGTAATATATAGCTTACGTAACTCGTACAAATGAAGAGAACGAAACGTCAATCATGAACTGACTGGAAATGTACCTAGCAATCGTTAATTTACTGTTTATCTTAAAATCATAATTCCGGATACGAAAACAGAATTCCTGAAGTGAAAAGCTGTAAAAAAATAAGCAAATAATTTCTATATTAATTTGATTTTCGTTCACGCATCTTTGCTAGACTGCTTTTGGTCAATCTCCTTTGTCATAATTGGTAAATTCATAATAGAATAACATTAAAATCATTCATAACAATTGCTACTAGAGAATATTACGCGCAGTGTTTTTCCATTTTGATCGTCATTTATTCATACATAAAAATAAATTGAGTGACATTTTGGGATATAAACAAACGCTAATAACTTTGCTGTTTATGAATATTATTTATTGAGACTTTACTTAAATAATAACAAGACTTTTCCTAATAAGCCCTTTAAGTATTTGTACTAATCAAAAATCTAGTGGAGTATAGGCTCGCCAATTCCATCCATATTGGTATTCAATGGCATTAGATTAAACTTGAAGTTAATTTAAAAACCTAATTTACTATAATTTGTAAAACTTGTTAACTTGAAGGTGCAAATAAACAATTTTTATTTTATTTATTTAAGTCAACCCCAACATAGTTGAGAAAAAGGCAGATTGATATGATTATGATTATGAATTCCTCTAATTTAATTTCGCAAACCAATCAACGTCTCTTGCCTTTTTTAAACTCTCACCCCTACTATCACTATCATTGCTGACTTGTAGCTTTTATACTTCGAACAAAAGCCAACCTAATCTCGAATGAATATAAATGATATGAACATCCGAGTTCTCCCGAACCGCAGGCGGAAATAGCCGAGGATTTGTCACTGTCAAATTTGAATACGCGGCAACGGATGCGAGAAAAACGAACGTCATCTGTTATTTGACTTCGTTTGCGAATTCTGGATTTGTATGTCCGTTTGTTGTTCATTTTTTGTCTCTGTTTGTTTGTGGAAAATAGAGTAAGTTTTTTTGAGGTGGAATATCAACCAAAGGCTTATTTCGCTCTTGTGTAGGTCTGCTTAAAGGGTGTGTTAAACTTTTACTGACTAAAACCACATCTGCGGCCAGTTGCCCTAATTCTGATGTCCGCTAGGGCTATGGAGATTTAGCCCTACTGTGCTCCTACGGTTTTGCTGACATCTCTTTGAGGCGAGCCTGAAACACTACGCGCCATCGGCGATGACTCGGGCTCGGTCCTTATCGAACGGCTGGACGGCAAGCGAGTCATTGCTCATCGTCGGCAAGCACACTATTCCGCAAAAAAAAAACAGCAAAAAAAAAATCGAAACTGAACATATAAAACTGATTTTTTAAACCCATTTTATTTATAGCCTACATAAATCACACAGGAACTTGTCATAAAACCAGGACAGATAGGGAAGGTGCACGAAAATAATAAAAATAAAAAAAACAAAGGCGGATAACCCTCCAATCTTCATTTTCGAACACCAATACATTTGTATTACGGGTTTCGAGTATTTTGCATTCGAAATATGAGTAATGACGTGTCTTGGTAATTCCTGTAGGATTTTTGCCCGACTCATCTATTATTTAGGAGGTACGATAGCTTAGGTAGATTTACAGTTTCCGTGCGACATCAGCACGAGTTTGCGCGTTTATCATGCGAGAATTTGTCGTATTTTTTCACGTGTTTGTAATGAATGTGGTTCCGTTGTTTAGTTCCTGGTTACTTATTGGCTCATCATTCTTCTTTAGGTCTGGTTGTAGCTGCTGTTTTTGTTGTTATTATTGTGCTTCAGTATTTCCTCTTTCTTTACTCATTTCTAAGTACGTGACGTAGAGAATAAATGAAAAAAAGGGTAATGATGAAGATGTTGTATTGTTGAAGCTGACAGAAAAAGTAAAGGCCTATGTCCAGAGGTAGATGTCTTTCGGCTGTAATGATGATGATGATGATGACAGAAAAAGTTATCACACTAATTGTTGAGACGATAATAAGTTTGTGACAAATGATGTGGCCATTGACGTACTATGGCGCATCGGTATTGATATCTACGCACGCACATACAAACGCGCTAGTGACGCAATCAAAACTTGTGAAGAGTTTTTATTTTAAAATAATAATATTATAAACAGGTAAATTTTGTTTTTTTATGATTTTTTTGTTTATAGGAGGTAATCTCTGAAAGCACAGCATTGCTATTCTGAAAAGTTTATTTGCGAAATCACTTCTGAATCCACAGTGAAATCAAAGTTTCGTATTCTGAAATGGAGTGAATTCGACACTGGCGCCACCGAGTGATGATCAAAGTGAGAGGAACTAAAACGGTTGAGTATTTTGGCGTTTGTCTACAAATTTGTCTATAGGATTTGGTATTCTCAAATACAATTCGCTGAGTGTGACATTCGAGATGATTTGTGAAATGATTTTCGAAATGATTTACCATTTACAGAATAGCACGACTGGTCCGATTCCTAAACTTTTTTCATTGAAAGAAAGCTATTTTATTATTGAGTGACATTGGCTATTTATAGACTTTTATGTACGCGGGTGAAGCCGTCGGCAAAAGCTAGTTTTAAAATAATTAGTTGCAATTTTAGGATATAAAATTACCTATTTTAAAATTAGCTGAAGTCAGTTCACTAGCTGGTTCTGAATACACTATAAATACTTTCAGGAAGTTTCGTACAAATGATTCCATAATAAAAGAACTCGGCATCAGAAAGCGCCTATCATCCACAGTGCAGTCGCGAATTTTGAACTTCTTCGGCCATGTATCTCGTCGTGGTAATGACTCCATAGAGCGTCTCGTAGTGCAGGGCAAAGTTGAGGGCACCAGGCCACGTGGTAACTCACCAATGAGATGGACAGATCAGATCAAGGCCGCAACTAAGTGCTCGGTTTATGAATGTACTCGGAAAGCTGCAGTTCGCGATGAATGGCGCCGTGTTACCAAGATGATCACTCATCGTGATTCACAGTGATGACCACGACTCTGGCAAGAGTGTACCGACTGAGAAGAAGAACTTTCAGGAAGTGCGTTTAATGTGATATATGATGTACGAGTGTGTAGGGAATATGCATAAGAAAAATATTTGTTATCTAACCAGCCGTCTATTCTGTAAATGGTAAATCATTTCGAAACTCATATCACAAATCATCTCGAATGTCACACTCAGCGAATTGTATTTCAGAATACCAAATCCTATAGACAAATTTGTAGATAAATGTCAAAATACTCAACCGTTTTAGTTCCTCTCACTTTGATCATCACTCGGTGGCGCCAGTGTCGAATTCACTCCATTTCAGAATACGAAACTTTAATTTCACCATGATTTCACTGCGGATTCAGAAGTGATTTCGCAAATAAACTTTTCAGAATAGCAAGGCTGTTCATCTATAACCAGTGAAAATAGTATAAAAATTGGTAGAAAAACCAACGAAATATAATAATTTTAAATAAATATATATGTGTCTCTCTCGTTAAAACGCCATTTTTATGGCGTCGTCGTATGGACATTGACGTCAAAGACCACGTTGGACTTTTCTTTTTTATGAGCAGCTTTGAAGCTTTATAACTTCGTTGTCGATGAAGATAATTATTTTAAAAATTCTTTCATATTTGTTTACTTATTAATCTCTGAAAGTACTAGTCCGATTGCTAAAATTTTTTCACCAATAGAAAGCTGCTTTATTCTTGAGTGACATAGGCTATATTTTATGTACCTACGTGGGCGAAACTGCGGGCAAAAGCTAGTATTAAAATAAATCTTAAAAGTAATTTTGGCTTCTCTATTTTAAAATAAAAAAATCATTTAATTTAGTAGAAATAAAAATTGCATGCATAAGTATTCCCTACGATAGTTTTGTAACAGAAAAACAGACCCTTTTTTGTGAAACACAATAAAAATCAACCGGACAGTTTCACGGAACCCCTGTCCTTCCGCGCACAATTTATCAGCACAAAGTAAACCGAATGATGTTCATTGGGCAACATCATGTGGGCATTAATCATTTTATGCAAAGTGGGCTAAGTGCTCCTGATTAATGATGGTCAAGCTTGGGTGGTGGGCGTACTGATAGTTTGAGCTTAAGGTATTACGCAAATGGATCCCAGTGCCTGATGCGATTTTGTTTTATGTGCGATCGACACGTTTATGATTAAACATCATAAACGTGCTTCGATTCACGGTAGACGCGGGCTTGCGGACGTCGAGCAATGGGTTCGCCATCCGGCCGTCCGGTAATTGACTGGATCGAGCTCGATCGTCATCAGCGCGTAGTTATCCACGCGCTCCTCAAAGAGATGTCAGCAAACCGTAGAGGCCCAGTAGGGCCGATGCCCGCTAGCTAGGACGCGGGGAATTTCTGAAAAGGAAGCGTAGTCCTAGAACGCAAAGGGCAACTGAAGGAGACAGGTGTGGTTTTAGTCAGTAAAAATCTGACATGACTTCACGCTCCGCCCAGAGCGTGAGAATTCATTGGATGACTTCAACCCTTAAAAAAAAAGCTCTTAACCAATCAGAGCCAAACGCTGTAAACGTTTCGCTCGTATTGACGTAAAAAGAACACGCACTCAATGCACTGGAAGGCTGATGGTATGTATAGAAAATTATTGAGAATGATCAGATTTTTTTTAGTTAGGTAAACATCCAATGACTTCTCCCGCTCTTTGTGTCAAACTTTTTTTTATTGACTAAAACCCACTCTTATGTCTTCAAAACCCACTTCTTCTTTGCCTTCGTTCCAGGACCCTGGGTTCTATGCTATGGCCCCAGTAGGATTCGACCCTGCTGCTACGGTTTTACTGACACCTCTTTGAGACGGAGAATGATCAGGTGCGCCTGCAAGCACTGGGTTTTCACTAATATTTAATAAAGGAGATAAATAAATTGAATTGCTTAAAGAATAGTTTTATCTGGATAAGAATGTGGGTTGAAAAAAAAAGTACTCATTTTGTCACTTAATTTGAATGATCGATATAATAATCGTATAATAAGCAATGGGTAGCTCGCTGTCCGGCCGTCCGGTAACCATCCGGATGGTTACCGGACGGCCGGACAGCGAGCAAGCCCGAGTAGTCGAAAGCGCGTAGTGTTCCACGCGCGCCTCAGAGAGTTGTCGGGGAATTTCTGAAATGGAAACCCGCGGTTATTTGCATTTGTAGAACGCTGGAGTGTTTTTAGTCAGTAAAAGTCTGACATGCCTTTCCACTCCACCCTAGATTGGGAGAAGTCATTGGATGATATACCATCTCAAAAAAAAACGTCCGGCCACCGTAGGCGCAGGCTCGCGGACGGCGAGCAATGGCTATTATAATAATGCCATTGCTCGCCGTTATACAATAATGGCTAATAGCTCGCCGTCCGACCGTCCGGTAACCGTCCAGACTAAGCCCAAGTGGTCGACGGCGTGTACTGTTCCACGCGTGCTTCAAGGAGATGTCAGCAAACCGTAGGGGCCCAGCAGGGTCGAAGCCTACTGGGGCCAAGGATCTGATTCTGAAAGGAAGACTCGGCCCTGGTACGAAAGGCAACGAAGGAACCGGAATGGGTTTTTAGTCAGTAAAAGTCTGACAGTATCTCCCGCTCCGCCCAAGAGCGGAGGATGTCATAAGATGATTTTCCAACCGAAAAAAAAAAACTCACAAATCATTCATTATTTTTCCAAGTTCAAGCTTTGCTGAGTCTAACCAAACCCAATGTCCACTTGATTTCATTTTTCATTTCTTAACCCGTTTTGTTTCGTCGACAGGGGTCGGTAGTGTATTGAGAACAGACCTTTTGTTCCCTGCTTCATCACTTTTATAGGGTTAGATAGCCGTATATCATTAACAAGGATTATTTTAAGCTTAATGTGTATAAAGTCCTTAATCACAAAATACTTCCTGGTTTTATGTGAAAAATTAAAGACAAAATTACTTTATAAAACCGGTTTTTTTTTCAGTTACATGTTTCTGCTATATTTATCACCAGTTCTGTCAATGGTTTCAGAAAGAATTCTGGATAATTTTCCATGCTCTTGGAATAAAAAGTAACTTATATTCTATTCCAATACATGTACCCATGAACCACGCCATCTAGTCCAAAACTAAGCAGATCTTGTGGTATGAATACTAAACTGATAAAAATACTTTTATATTTCTAAATACATATATACATATTATAAATAAATTACACCCAGACTCAGAACAAATGATCGTGCTCATTACATTAACATTTATCTTGGGTGGAAATCGAAACCATGACCACCGGCATAGCAGTCAGGGCCACTGACCACTAGACCAACAGCCAGTCAAAACATGTCACCTCCTTCTGCAAAGCAGTAATGCTAGCAAAGGTGGCAGCCGCATGCGCGAGGGAACGTCCCTCACGCCCCAGCCGCCGGGATTCTAACCCCGATTCCCAGCCACCGAAGGCGTTGGCTTGCGGACGGCGAGCAATGGGTAGCTCGCCTTCCGACCGTCCGGTAACCGTCCGGACTGAGCCCAAGTCGTCGACGGCGCGTAGTGTTTCACGCGCGAGATGTCAGCAAACCGTAGGGGCCCAGCAGGGTCGAAGCCTACTGGGGCCATGGGTGATGCGAAAGAGAACTCTGGGGCCCTGGAACGAAGGCAAAGAAGGAACAGTAGTGGGGTTTAGTCAGTAAAAGTCTGACGCGCCCTCTCACCCCGTCCAAGGGCGGGAGTTGTTATTAGATAATTTCCCACCTAAAAAAAAAGGCCAGTCAAAACATTATCGAGACAAAACGTCATTGAGAATTTTTGTTAAATAAATAAGTAATTTGAAAATAGAAAGTGAGCTCTTTTTTTTCAGGATTCAGGAAACTTTTGGTTGGTTTTGGATGTGTGTGTAGATTTACGTGCATATTATTTTTATGTGTAAAACTTCGCCTTGGCGAGATAGAACTACCTATAGCTAAGTATTAGTAAATAATGACAGGCATTAATACTTACCCAAACTTGCTTTGGTCACGACTTATAACTCCATGAAACAGAGCGGTTTATCATGCTGACCGATACAAATGTTGCCATTACTTGGGATGCCGCAGATTTGTTACAGATTCTACTCAATCAAAGAATATTCAGAGGGTTAATATTATATGTTTGCTAACTGACCCGGCAAACGTTATTCTGCCATATAAGTTATCAAAGAAAAAAATGGGGGTGGTGTCTCACTCTTGAACAGAGTGGGAGGGTGTGTCAGACTTTTACTGACTAAAACCACACCTATGATCCTTCTGTTGCCTTTTGCGCTCTAGGTCCACGAGTATCCTTTTCATACTTTTCCTTATGGCCCTAGCAGGCATCCGCCCTACTGGGTCCTGGGCTACGCTTCGGAATGTGCTATAAACATCATTTTTCTGACTGACTGACTTATTGACATTTCAAAAGTGCATGGAAATGGTTTATTTGAAATAAAATGCTTTGAATCTTTAAATCTTTGCTGACATCTCTTTGAGACGCGCGTGGAAAACTACGCACCGTCGACGACTCGGGCTTGGTTCTTATAGGACGAGCGGAACTACCTATTGCTCGTGGTCCGCATGCACACATTCTTTGTCATGCTCGTGAACGGGTGCCGTCAGTTGAGACTGGTGATCTCTTTATCTGCCAGTGGCTTAATCCAATTTATATTTTTAATTATTATTACTTATCTACATTGTGCTCACATATTAGAAGCGACAAGAACTATGTAACCAAGATTTATGTAACTCATAATATGATTTAAAAGAGTGTCCATGGAGTTTCTTGCACGTGCTTCTCTATAGAAATATCTACGCTTTGGAACGTGCAATTTAGCTTCACTTTTTTTTTTGACTGACCGACATTTTGACAATTCAAAAGTGCCTGTAATTGGTCTATTTGAAATAAACGTTTTTGATTTTTGATATCTGATTTCTTCAACAAAATTTTAAAGCGTGTGAAGTTTAGTGTTGAGCCTCAAAAAAGTGTGGTTTAAAGGCTTTTTGCTCGATCGGCATGCTACAGACATGTCCAGCTCAGTCTCCCTTAAGCTTGATTCATCATCTTCCTGCCCTTGTACCGTTTTACATAGAGTCGGCGCAACACGTTATTTTCTTCCATTCTGTCCTATCACACGTTACGCTATCACTAACTCCTTTTCTTTCATATCACTTCTTACATAATCGTTATTCCATCTATCATTTCTTTGGCCTCCCTCTTCCTCCATCCACGTGTATACTCATAACTGTAAGTCGTACTAAAGGGCCTTTTACACTACTCAATATTCAGACACTCTTAGTCGATGTCGCCTAGTGTAATAAGGGTTAGACCGGTCTTACTCGAAAAAAAAAATAAGACAGTCTGAATATCGTGTGCTGAATATCGCGTAGTGTAATAGGCTCTTTACTTAACATAAATAAGCTAAAGATTATTTACTAAAACGTCAGAAAATAGCAAAATTATAATTCTCTTCTAAATACCATGTTATGTATTATGTTTCAGGCAGACAACATTCTACTTTAACGAATTTCTAGAAAATCATCGTAGAAAATTATCAGTTTTCTAAAAAGGACTTTAACATCTTCTCTATAAAGTTGATTTTCAAATACAATACGACTATTCGATGACGCGTCTCAATCATAAGCGCTATTACTCATGTCTATTTGTCGGCAACACTACGATTGTGAGTTGCGATAGTTGTGTACCTTATTACGTTATAATAAGGTTAATTATTCGGTGGCATGATGTATGGAATTGGTTTTAATTTGAAAGGGGTTAGTGTAAGTATGAATGACCAGAGATTGAAGGGTTAGCAAGAGTTTCCCTACCTCGAAAGTACCATAACGAATTAGGATTATATTCGCTCTTTGCAAATTAAAGCAGTCCCTTTAATTACTCCTACGGTTGGTATACTTTACTCGGTGTTGCCACAATAATTCATTGTTATCTACGATGCATCAATGTCAAGCAAGACCAGACAGACTTCCATGGCGTTAAATTATATGCATTGTTTTGAGAGGAGGTAGTGATGATAATAAAATACGTACATTCCATATGACTGTCGTTGATCTTGTTACAAACTTGTCACACTGAACGTACGAGTCCAGGGTTCGATTGCCACAAACTCGGGCAGGGAATTACACTCTGTAGCTAAATAAAAAAACGAGAACAGGAAAAAAGAAGAAAAATGAATTTGTTTGAAGTTAGACCAACGAACCTGTGAACAGATTCACACAAATAGCATAAAATAAAAAGGTACAATAAAGAAGGAAAATAAAATGACCAATATTGAAACTTTTTCAACACCTATTCATAAATAATTCTCTAATTCCGAACCCCTACAAGTATTACGTATAATTCTAATTTTCACTGTAGCCACCCCTGATATTATGACACATTTTAATTACGAAGAGCTCCCGCCATTTTGATTTTAAACACTAATCCGCTTACGAAATACTGTGGTGATGTTAAGGTTAAATCATGAAATAGTGATGTTACCGAATATAATATAATTAATATCAATGTTTTTATCGATTTAATGGTCAATATGTCATACTAATATTGATCGTGATTACGCCTAAACCATTGGATCAATTTTGGTAAAGACAGTAGATTGTACTTTGGAGATGGACATAGTACTTAAACTACACATAAAATATACTACCTTTTATCGTAAAAGTAAGTTTCCTTGGGATAACTAACCAAACAATTTCGCAACCCTAACTTTGATCACCTATATAGGAGTTTTACTAGTGCTTTGTTTGCAATAGAAAATACATTATGCTCTCCTACAAAACAATTTCAAACGGGATGTTTATAAAGAGTTGGTAAGGACCAACGCGCAACGCTAGCGTTGCGTTTTTTGTTCTTTTCTTCTTCTACCATTGGATATAAGGCCATAAGGTTTAGCCATAAGGACAAACATACTATAAAAACCATCGACATCGATAAAAAAGTTTCCAGCCCTAGAATATGACAATGATAACATCAATTAACGCAAGCTAATCCCACCACGACAGGTTTCTTATTAGCGCCATTTGTCAATGGTTACATCAAGAGATTATTAACCGAGGGTGATGAGGATTTTGCTAATGAAAAATATGCTAGAGTTTTTAACAACACCGATTTTTTTGCCTTAGCCTTTTGTATTAGTATTAATTTATTTATTTAATCGTATTCATCATCATCATTCGGCCAAAAGACAATTACGTGGCTGGACATGTTCCTCCCCCAAGTGTTGCGTCAACGACCGATGATACGATGTGTCATATGCGTTTCGCTTCCGTCGGATTTCCGCGACTATCACTAGGTCATCGGCCCACCTTGTGAGAGGCCTTCCGATGCGTTCCCCAGTACATGTTTGCCACTCCAAAACCTTTCATTTCCATCAGCCTGCGATCAACCTTCATCTATTCGCGAGCAATGAGCGTAATGTGCTCAGCCCACTGGCACTTAATTTTAGTGACTTTTCTCGGGCGCATCGGAAACCTTGGTTCTGCTGCAGATATCTTAATTTCTAATTTGATCACATAAACTCTGAGCAGAGCCTTCTCCATTGCCTTTGATTGACTTGGAGCCTCTAATAAGGTCCATTGTAAGCGATTGCGTTTCAGTTTCAAAATGTTAACACGTATTGGTCTTAGACTTTCGTCTTGAGTTGAATTGGTTCTACACAAGCATTTTAAATTACTAGACGTTAATTTTATGTTGAAAACACCGAAAACAGTATCGAAATCCATTGCCGTGGTTTTGGATGCATAAGTGGATTAATTAATTTATTTTTAGTCGTCTTGTCGACCTGTGTGGGTTTTAGTCCGTAAAAGTGTAACTCGCCCTCTTGGGAGAAGTCAATATGATTGATGATTTCCAACCTCAAAAAAAATGGTTGATTTTTCCGATTGCGTTGAGCATTCTAGCATATCTATGCGGTATAGGGGAGTTTGATCGAGCCATAGTGCAACAAAATGGGTCTACGTAGATCCCATCTAAATAGATGGGATTGTAATGTTTACACTTATTTACTTCGTTGCGTTATCAGTTAGGCTGTCTCGCTTTGAATTAATGCCTGAAATACAAATTATGTTTTAGTATCATAATATTTATATCTTCCACCATCAAATGACAAGCGCCGCACAATATCATATTAACATTAATAGCGGGTCAAAATTCAATGGCTCCAAAAACCAGAAACGTCACCCTTAGGGCTTGTTTGCATAAAGAGCATCACGCATAAAATCTTACGACACCTTCAAACAAACTTTAATTTACAGCCGTTAAACAAGAAAACAAGGGGAAGATAGCCTTACTGCAGTAAAAATAAGAGTTAGCGCCGCAAACGCTGTTGAAGACAGTAAGTTTGTAGGGGCTAGTAAAATCATTACCACTTCGCTTGGAGCTGTTTCCCGTTTAAATTAAATGCAGGACAATGGTCAGTGGGTACTGAATGGCATATAACTGGCGTGATCCTAAGTTATGTGAGGATTAGCCCTATCTTAATATCTCGGGGTATTAACATGGCAGGATTGGCTACAGAATGTCGCAGTAAGATTCTGAACGGGCTCTTTGGATATTGACCAGACGTGTTTTGAAAGCGTGACTACGTGCTTTTGTTTTCATGAAAACATTTACATCATGCAAGTTTTTTAGGTAGAAGTCAAGTTCATAATTTTCCATTTTTGCCTGGGTCTGCCGAGATGTTGTCTAGAAAGAAATGAAGCTAGAATAAATATTAGTTCGGTGACAGCCACCAGAAACATAACATAACAGCCATTTAAAGAGTTGCTGACGATTCGGACACAATTATTATATTCGGACACCACCAAATTAATTGAAACTGTTCAGTACAGATAGATAAGCATATCGGCCTTATAATGTTCCCACTGTTGGGACTCTGGCCTCCTCTCTAGGAGAGGGAATGGGCCGCAATCCACCATGCGGGCCCAGTGCGGATTGGTGGATAGATAAAAATAGTTTTAAATGTGCCAATTGGGATACTGTGTCTGAACCGAACATATCGTGTCCAAATCGTCAGTCAGCCAATTTAAAAACAAAGAAAAAAAGAGAGACTGACTAAAATTCACCTATGTTCCTATGTTCCTTTGCGTTCTAGGAACCCGAGTTTCGTTATCAGAAATATGGAAGTCGCTAGAGGAGGAGTTTATTGCCATCAGGTAATGTCAGGCGGCATTTTGCTCACTACGCGCCTACTCATGTAAGTAAAAATGATGTCAGTGTTTTTTGTAAAGTTGAAATGTAGACTGTATTTAAGATTTAAAAGTATCAAACGAAAAATCAAAGAATATTGCCGGTATAAATAGTCAAACAATTGATGCTACGTCGACAGTATATGAAAAAGATTGCGATGTTCTAGTTAAGCCATATGGCTGAATACCTTGTGGTCATATATATAACCATATGGTCTTCTATTGAGATAATAAACAGTTCTTTGAGGAACCAAATTACTCACTATGTACCTGTAAAACAAGCACCATTTTGGCGCACGAAAAAGGGATGTCGCAGATGCTCAAAATTACTTTGCAGTGAACATTGCACTTATACCTGTGAGACGACTGTTTTGACAAAGTACATCCAGTAGATGTAGAAAAATTATAAATTTGGTAATATTTTCCCATTTTTATGAGTATTGTATATGTTTATGTAGGTTAAGTTAAAATAACAAATTAAAATGTTACGTTTTCGAAAATCTTTTATAAACTAAAGTTTCTAAAACAAAGTTCGATAAATATGTTGATTTGTCATTATTTAATTGTGTTTCTTTTAAATCCTGAGAAAATAAACATAATTCAAATGCTGCATTATTACTTAAAATGAACATAGAAAAGAAGCGGCAAAATGCTCCCCACGCGCCAACTGACATTTCGCGGAAAGACGCGCCCACTCTAGGGTTAAATATTTATTACTTTAATTTAATATTTCACCTCTTCTTTTCTTATTTCTACACACTATTGTCTACATTTCTTGCAATCTCTCCTTTCGCAGGTCTGCTGAAAGAAATTTCTTTTGAAATAAGCAGTAACTTTGTACATTTTTTTTTATAATGATGTATCTTCTTCTCCTTAAATGTGTGTACATAAATTATAAAATAAATAAATAACCTGGTGGAAACTTTACAAGTTTCCCAAAATTACACGGAACAGAAACATCATATTATTATCACGGCAACGAGACGACCAGAGATTGCAAGAAGGATTACGCTCGCATCGTCTATTGACTCCCTAGGGGATGCCAGTCATTGACGTTTGACGTCCGATTGCATGAATTTATGATTATTATAGTAATTATGGTATGTACTCGAGAGGTACGGTTTAGAACAGCAATGGTTTTTATTAAAGGCAGCGACATTTTTATACTTAGGTTGGGACTATAGTAGCACTTATTTGCAGGTCGATATAAGAAAGTTCGCGAGCTAATTCGTAAGAAGTGGGCGGTAACGCTGTGATGATATCACAGCGTTAATGTTTTCCAGTTGTCGAGATTTGGAATAATTGTTTGAGTATATTACTTAGGTATCATCATCATCACTTCAGCCGAAAGACGTCCACTGCTGGACATAGGCCTCCCCCAAGTGTCGCCACAATGAACGGTCCTGTGCGTCTCGCATCCATCGGACTCCCGCAACCGTTACCAAGTCATCGGTCCACCTCGTAGGAGGCCTTACAACGCTACGTCTTACTTAGGTATGTAGTTTATTAATTTCAGTAGGTATATATTGTGTAAATGTATTATGTATAATGGTTTATTACTATATCTATTTTTTTACACCACCTGCTCAATAATGCCCTTTTTTACACCACCTGCTCGATAATGCCCTTTTATACGTCATACAACCATCACTTAAAGCAAGTCATTATGTCCCTAGGGAGATAATGCAGTATGGGCGATCCCTAGGGAATAATGAGATTTGAATTTGGAACGTAAAAAACCGTCAGCATTATGTGAATTAAAATGTAGTGCATCAAACAAGTTTATTCAAATTTCAAACTGGCCACTAACAAAAAAAAACAGAATAAAAAAAGTTTCTAAAAAAAGTAATGAACAAGCGGGAGCGATAGAGAAAATTTAAATTATAGAATCTTTGAGTAGTGAATTTTGTTTGTTTCAAATCTCAAAACATTTTGAGTGATATTTAAGATTAACTCGTAAATAATACTTATATTTCTGTATTATATGATTTCTTTTACTAAATTGTCTTTTAATTATCTCACAGATGGTGTAAAAAGTAGAGTATCCAACACGGGGATAAAGCTGTCTTTGTCTTGGGCGGCTTGAATTCCTCACTTCACTCAGGTTTCTATATTAACTCCCTCGCAATGCTCGGGAGTTAATTATATAAATCCCTCACTATCGTTCGGGATTAAAATTAGCAACCTTCGTTTCGTTCGGAATTCAACATCCGCCACCCGCGACTTAAAGACACTGCTTTATCCCCTAGTCACATAATCTACTATTATACGTCATACAACCATCACTTAAAGCAAGTCATTATGTCCCTAGGGAGATAATGCAGTATGGGCGATCCCTAGGAAATAATGAAATTTGAATTTGGAACATGAAAAACCGTCAGCATTATGTGAATTAAAATGTAGTGCATCAAACAAGTTTATTCAAATTTCAAACTGGCCACTAACAAAAAAGAAAAAAAAAAACAGAATAAAACGAGTTTCTAAAAAAAAGTAATGAACAAGCGGGAGCGTTATAGAAAATTTAATCTATAGAAACTTTGAGTAGTGAATTTTGTTTGTTTCAAATCTCAAAACATTTTGAGAGATAGTTATGATGAACTCGTAAATAATACTTACATATATTTGTCTATTATATGATTTGTTTTACTATAATTGTCTTTTAATTATCTCACAGATGGTGCAAAAAGTAGAGTATCCAACACGGGGATAAAGCTGTCTTTGTCTTGGGCGGCTTGAATTCCTCACTTCACTCAGGTTTCTTTATTAACTCCCTCGCAGTGCTCGGGAGTTAATTATATAAATCCCTCACTGACGTTCGGGATTAAAATTAGCAACCTTCGTTTCGTTCGGAATTCAACATGCCGCCCGCGACTTAAAGACACTGCTTTATCCCCTAGTCACATAATCTACTATTATATTTGGCTTCTATCTCTCTTTTATTGGACCTACCACTATTTTTCTCTGCATCACTCAAAGAAAGGCAGGTGGTTGTGCAAGATGGCAGCATTTATTGTCAATGTTAGTTTAAAATTATTATCAGTTTAAGGAATTGTACCAACTTTGAGTAAGTGTATTATACGGGAAGTCATTATTTTGTAATTAATTGTGGAAGCTTGTAATTAGCAATTTAGTGAGTTATTATTGTGTAGGTAAGCTTTACTAAAATGTGAATAATAAAACAAAATTTCAAAAGTATGTATCTTCTATATAATAACAAAAAAAAAACATAAAATTGTGAAACAATTCTTTAGTCTTACGAACTGTTTAAACATGATTTTGAATATATTAAACTGACTGCCTATCAGAATGGTAACCAATAGCTGTTGCGTTAACAATAATTGTTGCTATAATATTTTTTTAAGGCGCTACAAATTGAATCACGCTTTTTTTTCATCAGAAATCATCAAATGACTTCTCCCGATCTGGTTTGAATGACGGGAAGGTCAGACTTTTACAGACCTACAGTAAACCTACAGTGTTCCTTCATATTCCGAGTATCACGGTAACTCTTTCGATCAATTTGCAGCCCTGGCACTAATTGGGTTAAGCTGCCGTTAAACAGTTTTAATAAAATAAAATAATAATAAACCTAACTATACCTACTCATCATCATTATCATTTCAGCCGAAAGACGTCCACTGCTGGACATAGGCCTACCCCAAGTGTCGCCACAATGAACGGTCCTGTGCGTCTCACATCTATCGGACTCCCACAACCGTTACCAAGTCATCGGTCCACCTTGTAGGAGGCCTACCAACGCTACGTCTTCCGGTACGTGGTCGCCATTCCAGAACCTTTCGGCCCCAACGGCCATCCGTTCTGCGAGCAATGTGCCCTGCCCATTGCCACTTAAGTTTGGCGATTCTTCGTGCTATGTCGGTGACCTTGGTTCTCCTGCGGATATCCTCAATCCTGATTCGATCACGCAAGAAAACTCCGAACATAGCCCTTTCTATTGCCCTTTGGGTGACTTTTATACTTACTCATTACCCTTTAATTCATATCTTTACTTATACTTCGTTTGCAATGGGAAATTAATCAAATAACTCTTTTTTTTAATTCTTGATAGGTTCGCGCTTGACCGCTATCTCACCTGATGGAAAGCGACGACACGGTCGACGATAGAGCGCCAGGAAAGATTCCCAGGTCGTAGCCATCAGGAAACACAGAAACTTCTCCTACTCAGAGTGGGTGAGAGGGAGTGTGTGTGTGTGGGGTAAGGGTGTTTTTAATATCATGTGGATTTCATCACGCACGCGGGTTTGCTCCGCATGCGAACCCCCGCAAATGTCCATTTCATACAAGTATTTATTGTAATAAAAAATGCGAAAAAAAAAATGCGAATGCGTGGGATACGCACGCGGGACTCATTTTTTTGCATTTTGAAATTTACTGCATGCGGAGCAAATCCGCCTGCATGATTTAATCCCCACGATATTAAAAACACCCTTAGGCTGAGGAGCAATCCCGCATGCGTGCATGATGATGCTCATCACACAAACATTTGTCCTGGGTGGGAATCGAACACACGACCTCCGGCATAGCAGTCAGGGCCACTAACTACTAGACCAGCAGGCCAGTCAACTGAAAATAATAATGATAATAAATTCTAAATTCTTTAAATAAAATTCCTGAAATAAAATAAAATTGATTGTGCCTATACCTATAGCTTTTTCTTATTAACTTAGTATGTAAGTATATCAAGTATTATGTGTTTATCACCACAGTATAGATATATGGTATACAGTACGGAAACTACCTACAAATATTCGAAACGGCAACGGCAGCTCCTAAGCGTTTCTCGCGGTCCTATCAGTAGCGAATGCCGCTTAGGAGTCTCGTCGATTCGTATGTTTGTGTGAGTGAGCCATGTCGAACATTTGTAGGTAGTTTCCGTACTGTTCCATATATCTATACTGTGGTATCACCCTCCTCGTTTCATCAGAATCTCAACCGCGCAATGAAAACTCAACAATACAATATAAATGGTGGCGATTTATAACCACCTTTGTTTTGTTAGTTACCCGACTTATTGCGTTAAAATGATATAATGCGTTTAGAGATACTGTCCAGAAGTTAATGTACTTCATAACTAGTTTGTGTGTGATTAATTTGTTAATTTTTTTACTCTTTTGTGTTAAACATTACGAAATGGGATAAGATTGCCAATGATATGTTTTTCCGTATCGCCTCTTTGCTTCATGATGTGATAAGTTCAACAATATTACTGTTGGGTTTATTACGTTATTGAGCAGAGGCGATATGAGATTTCCATTATGTTATTTGTTTTCTTGGAGTACAATAAAAAAAAAATGCCTTTTATCCCACCATGTACTTGCAATTTTAAAAATTGTTTTTCATTTTAAAAGCGTTGCTCCTCATTATGAATTATTCCTGTAGCGTGACAAATATGTAAAGTCATATACACAAGACATCCAGGCCAGCAATAATTATCTGTATGCTATACAAATATTTGTTCCGTGCTGAAAACTTGGTGGCGGTCGACAGAAATTCAGAATATGTTGAAGGAAAAAAAAAGAAAATTCAGGGAATGGTAGCGTGTAGCGTGTGTGTGTGTGTGTGTGAGTATGTGTGTGTGTGTTGTGACGAGAATGGATAAAGTGAGAAATGAGTATACTAGGGGAAGTTTGAAAGTGGCGCCAGTGACTGAAAAGTTGAAAGGGAATCGTTTGTCTTGGTATGGTCATGTGAAGAGGAGGTATGAAACGCATGTTACTAAAAGAGTTATGAGTTTACATGTGGGTGGATGGAGAGGGAGAGGGAGACCAAAGAAAAGATGGATGGATTGTGTGAAGAGTGATATGAAAGAAAAGGAAGTTAGTGATAGTATGACGAGTGACAGGGCAGAATGGAAGAAAAAAACGTGTTGCGCCGACCCCAAATAACACGGGACAAGGGCAGGAAGATGATGATGATGATGATGGTAGCGTGCAGATCCGGAATATGATAGTTCAAAAACTAAAAAACGAGTGGAGGCTCCAGGTGTATGCTGTTGGCTGATGACGTTGTGCTGGTTGCCAAAAGCGGCCTAGAGGTTCAAAACAGATTGTAGGTGTGGTGGCAATGACCGGAGAGAGTATTATTATATAGAGTATTTATTTGAGCTGGGCAGTAGTGGCCAAGTGGTAACGCCCCCGACTTACGAGCTGAACAACGTGAGTTCTAACCCGGGCAGGCGCTTTAGTTTGTGTAATTTATTTTTTGGTTACCAATACTTTTGGTTAATTAATAACCAAAAGTAGGATAGGAATTGCAAGAGATAGGACGCCAATCGATGATGAATACCAGCGAACTATTTTGTTTTAAAGAAGGAAAATAATAATAATAATGGTTTATTGTTCAGGAAAAATACACTTTTACATCAAATACTTCATCGGTCTCCATACTAGGATTCCCTGTGCCGTGGAGACCAGCCTCTTTCATCATGGTTCAAGAAGAAATAAAATAAATACAATAAAAATACAATGTAACACATAGATTATGTAAAACATAGGGTATGTTAAACTAATAAATCAATATTTATAAGAGGTGTACATGGCATCTAGCAGAGTGTAAAAAAAAGTAAGTTGTATGGTGTTGGTGCGTGTATGTGTAAGTGTGTGTGGTTGTGTTGGTGCGTGTGTGTGAGGTGTCATCAAATCATCCAATGACTTCTCCCACTTAGGGTGGAGTGGGAGGGCGTATCAGACTTTTACTGACTAAAACCACACCTGTGTCCTTGAGTTGCTCTTTGCGTTCTAAGGCGGGTATCCTTTTTAGGAAGTCCTTGCGGCATTGGCGGGCTTCCGCCTTGCTGGTGAGGTCGCTGCCGCCGATCGCTTCCTCGAAGACACGGCGGTGGTCCACTCAAGTGGGGCACACCTCCACCGTATGCTCCACTGTGCCCGGGCGTTGCTTTCGCACGAATCCGATGCAGGAACCTCCCAAACTTATTATGTCCCGTAAGGACCTGCGTCATGCAGAAATTGAGGACGCCGTGATGCCTCTCCAGCCACTCCTCAGAGAGGGGACTTACCGCCATGATTATAGCGTACTCAAATGAAAATTTCCGCTGATGATGTCAACAATTAATAATTTTATCTATTGAAAAGTACCCGTCTGAAGTGTCAATATCCGCTAGTTCAACAGTTCGATAAGTGATAATTTACATTAATAACTAGAGACTAGTGATCCTTATTAAAATACAATAGAATTTTCCATTACCTAGCTACGCATGGCTTCTTCAGCACGAACATTTCAATATGTGACTATGATTTACATATTAAGGGAATGTGCTTCCATGGGTAGTCCGAAAGCAAGCCCCGGGGTCCTGGAACGCAAGGTAAAGAAATAAAATAGGTCTGACACGTCCTCCGGCTCCGCCCTAGAGCGAGGGAAGTCATTGGTTGAATTCCCACCTTAAAAAAAAGGGGATGTGCTTAATCCTTTCAGCTGAAAGACGTTTCATGTGGGACAGGCCTTCTCCAAGCGACGCCACATGGAATGGCCCTTTTACATATTTGTTCCATATGGGAATTGTTCGGAAACCTCTCGAACGGAATGATGACGTCGACGGAGGCGACACCGGCGACGGCGTCAGCAGGGCACGACGCGGCGCGGGGAGCAACTATATAAGACGCAACCGCGGTCCGGGATGAACCCTCCGTCCTCGCCGCCGAGGCCCGCCGCGACAGACCCGTCAACGTCCTCCCCGTCCTTTGCTCGAGCCAGCCCGCGCCGCTGAGCCGTAGTTTTAAAATTCCCCGTTAATAATAATAATATCTTTGTGCGATCCAGCCCGTCCCTTGCTGCCCCCCCCCCCCAGCGACGCCCTAAGCCGAGGTCCGTACCCCACAGGGGGTGCCCTTAGCGTGTAGTCGCTTAGTTTTTAAGTTAGTTAAGTAAGCCCTGGCTGGAGGCTTTGATTCTCGAATCGAGGCCGCCACAGGCAAGACCGGTTAAGCAGCCGACAACCTCCTAGGTTGACCTGCGAGAGGCCACACACTAAAAAAAATAAAAAAAACCGGGATGAACCCATTCGATCAGCTTTAAGCACGTCGCGCACCGTTCAAACCTTTACTTTTAATTATTTTTGTAATAAACCAGTATTTTCAAAATCAACGTCGTCATTCATACAGCCCACTTAAATCTCCTCAACGGGAATCAAACCCACGACACGCAAGCAGGTAAAAATTGGGGTTTCCAGATCAAAGAAGATCTGGAAACCCGCAATTTTCACCTTTCATTATAGAATCATTTCAGATCCAGAATCACCTAATTAGTGTCATCATTCATTACTTCTAAATAGTACTTGCAAAATATTCTGACTTGACTATTGAGTGGTCTTTAATATTTTTAAACCATTTTAATGTAATAGATATTCAATATAAATGTGAAACGTTTATCTTATTGAACCTTCGTTATTGTGTACATTATAATTTATCATTACATTCATTCAACAATTCAATGACACGGAAATTGGAGCAACAGTCGGTATAGTCTATTCGACACGACAGACTAACGAAAATGAAGTGCGCTCCGCACTGCCTTATATCTACATGCAGTGTAACGATTAAGTTAAATGTTATGATGTAGAAATAAAAAGTACTATTTATATTTTTAAATACTTTTATTTACAATAAATATTTACAGTATATACTAACCATTTAAAAACAAATAATAATATAACTATTATACGTCTATTATAAACAATTAGGTACTTCACCAATAAAATTAATCGCGTTTTAACGTTTGTCTCGCATAATCGTGTTTAGCCGCTGTCACTAGTGTCACTTGTCTGTATTTTTCTCTTGTTGTATTTTTACAAGTGACACTAGTGACAGCGGCTAAACGCGGTTATGCGAGCCAAACGTTAAAACGCAATTAGTTTTATTGGTGAATTCCGCCCTTAGCAACTAAATAGTCGGTTTCAGTCATTATGTTATTAATATCACTACGGACTAAATGATGTATATTCACGCTTGCACTATCGGGGTCACTGTCCATTTCATCCATCTGACGACCTTCCACATCATGTACAATTATTTAGACGTGGAGATTAAGGTGTCAATAAATTATACAAATATTGCAAAGAACATGACATCGCTTATCACAACTCTACAAATTTAGAGGACCGTCACAAAGCAGGTTTAGTTTTGTTAAAAATGGCGAAAGAGCGAGCAGTTGCCCCGGATGCCAGTCTAGGTGAAAAACTTCCAGCACGTTTAGTACGCAACGCTATGTCAACAAAAGTAAAAACTGGTCCTGGCCTAATAAAAGGTAGCAATAAGTGTTCTCGAAAAGATACATCTGAAAAAGGGTTAAAAAATTAATTTAAAAGTGTTATTGACCAAAACAAATAAAAAAAATAAAACCAAAATGCAAGAAAGTAGCAATAGAATTAGCTATAACTGCTGCCAGAAAATTAGCTAAGAATTCGTCAATTAAACTTCCTCGCGTTATTCCTATACCAAGAACTGGTGGAGTGTTGCCTTTGATTCCTATTTTTGCGGGATTATCTGCAGCTGGAGCTCTAGCAGGTGGTGCAGCAGGTATTGCAAAAACCATAAATGAATTCAAGATGGCTAAAAAGTTGTTAGCTGAGTCGAAGAGACGTAATGAAAAAATGGAAGCTCATTGTATAGGAAAAGGACTATACCTTAAGCCACATAAAGATGGGCTTGGAATTTTCATATCCAAAGAAAAAAACTAAGATATCGGCTACCCAATCGAGCTTTAACTAACTTAGACATTTTGAAGTATGGAAATAGTATTCCATATTTTAGAGGTGTCTTTATGAGAGATAAGCTACCTAAATACCCGTACAAAAGAGAATGTGGAGTTATTAATTTAGTTAGCTCTAAAAACCCTGGCTCTCACTGGGTAGCCTATGCAATATAATAATTACATTGAATATTTTGGTAGTTACGGAAATCTTAAACTGCCACAGGAATTAATAAAATATGTTGGTCCTAAAGTGAAGTACAATTATGAAAATATACATTAGTTATGAAATGAATGGCATTGAAATACCTAGACCGTATAAAAATTTCGGGAATTACGTCAACAATAAAATCATACATTTAATTAAATGCAGCAGAAAACAAAGTTGCAGCCTTATGGGGTTGGAACTTAACAGGATTCCAAAATGATGGGCATTTTAATGCTGTGATACTATTAAATAAGGTTTTAGGGTTTGCGGAAGATTACAATAAAATTGTAAACACGAACTTATTTTAAGTTGTAACTATAACTTCAACAGTTTTATTCTTACTGATGATGTTGTTCATTTCCAAATAGATATACAAAGAGTTCAGTGGAGGGTGCCACATATAAAAGTGTCAGGTCGAGAACGACTCATACTTTTAAAACATTTAGAAAGAGATAAACCTATTCAGATGGCCTTTAGAAATTGGGATTTATATGAATATCCTTTACTGCCTAAAACTACAAAGCATTCTTGGTCAGTTATGACTGCTTCACAATTGGAAAAGCCCAGATATGTAATATTTTGATTGCAAACTAATAGAAGAAATAATAAAACTAGAGACAGTTCACTATTCGATCATTATGTAACGCTCTTTTTAAATTCACAATATTATCGGTATGAACCTATTTAAATTCTCATTTCTTAATATTTTTTTTTTTATTTTTTTATAAAAAAAAATTAATAATAATTGTATAAGGTTTTAATTGTATTCTGTATTTTTTGTTTTGTATTCTAAATTGTATTGACTGTTAAATTGTAATTCTAAATCTATGTACATATTTTGTTAATTTTTATCACAAACAATTGCAAATGTTATGTACGCCGTTATCACCAAGATGAAATCGATTCTTTTTGTTTTTTAAGGTTAAATATATTGTAATGTGGCATTACTCAATAAATAAATAAATAAATAAACCTATGAGTTTAAAGTTTTCTAAGAACAAATACATATATGAAATATATGTGAAATTTCGTCAGTCGTATTACAACAGTCCTGCAGATCCATTGTTAGACCTACACGATTTTAAAGAAAAGGCACCTTTGTTTATCTTAGATTCATTGCTCAAGACAAAACGATAGTCTAAAAACACCAATACCAGATAAGATAACTGCGTACTGTTTGATTATAAATCATCGACTTGTGGATTATAAACCTCTCAGCAACATTGTATGCAGGATATCATGATTGCTATTTTGTAGATATTCAAGGCTTTAAAACAGAAGCAAATGAATTTATAGCTAAAGAAATCGCTATAATGTATAACAAAAACTACAAGTATTTTTGATTAAGCCACCATTTCCACTTAAAAATTTAACGATACCAGAAAAGAAGCAAGTTAGTTGGATTGAACGTAACGGAAAGATATACTGGAGTGAAGGATTTGTACCTTATTCCAATTACCAGTTTGATTTCAGATATATTGAGAGTTATATGTGTCTACGTCAAAGGCTTAGAAAAAAATTTTGTGGTTAAATCATAATTATTTTAGAAAATAGTAATAATAATATATTATATTCAATTTAGTAGAAAAAGGTGGTTCTAGTTTGATAAGTTTATACAATCAATACAAATATTCTAAAGATTTATATAACTGTATTTATCATGACTCTGTATGTGCTTTAAAAAATGTATTGTGTTTAAATAAGTGGTGCTTTGATAATAAAACTCTAAAATAAATAATTTCTTGTTTATTTTATTTTTTTAATCTTTGAGATTTCTATCCCCACCCAACCATTTCCATTATAAGTTGCTGACAAGAGCTGGTTGATTTCATTCCAAGTTTAGAATTATCTGTATTCAAAACTAGGAATTGAGTGAATATAACATGAAAAATGAATACAAACCACGATATGACGTGTACCATAGGTATAAAATGAGTGAATTTTCATTTAATTATTACTGGGGGACGATTATAGAAGATTGGGAGATTTACGATGACCCATGGATGCAACATGCTATTCATTTCCCTCAATGTTTTTATTTGAACTCTGTTAAGGGAAAATATTATATTGCTAAGTGTCTGAAACAGTACTTCACAAAATGAGTCAACTTGTGCCTACAGTGTTTCCACATGATTGAGACTTTCTATGCCACCAGATACAAACAGAAGATAAAATTCCTTTTAAGCTATTGCATAGCTTCTATCGAGGGCCTTGAGCGCGGGGACCGAATCCAGAAATTCCGTAACGAAAACGAAACCTCACGCTCCCCACTCCGACGGGCACGGAGGTGTGGCTTTAAGGCCGACAGAGACCGAACACCTATTTTAGAAAAGTCGTGAACGACCTGTGTGGCGCATTGGTACAGCGTTCTACCTATGTTATCATCGTGCCTCGAGTTCAAATATCGGTCAAACAAAATAGTCTTTTTGTATTATAATAGATTATAGTAATGTTCTATGATAACAACTGAACATACTTGTAGCAATTTATGAAGTAAACAAGAAAGAAAAAAAATTGTTTTCTTATCGGTCACCACGCTCAAAAAGTGTAACTTGAATTAATATCAAAGAAAAAGAAATACTGCATAAATAAAATAAATAAATAATTATAATTGCATAAGTTGATACAAAATGCTATGCAATAGCTTTACCGCGGCAGTCCCCGAGTGCCACACTTATTTTTTTTTATATAAATTATAAATAACTGTCCCATAATCTAGCAAACATGTAATAAATATATTTTAGTACAATAAGAGTAAAAGTATTTTATTTTACACCCGTTAAAGAAACAGGTCCGATCAGAACAGGTTAGAATATTATTTAAAATTTAATAAATACATAACCAGACAAGAGACCACACCAGGACAGAATGTTGCACCAGTTTTCAAATGACAACACAGCTTCAGATTAGACCAGTCTAAATATTTTCCAGGTAATATCTATAAGTAATGAATGATGGTTGTAATTGGGTGTTTCTGGATCTGAAATGATTATATAATGAATGGTAAAAATTACGTGTTTCCAGATCTTCTTTGGTCTGGAAACCCCAATTTTTACCTACTCACGCAGCGTAGCAGCCAGTTACTCAACCACTACGCCAGCCGTTGACGGATTTTTCGATTTACAAAGAATTTTTTTTTGAAGGTTGGAAATCGTCGGATAACTTCTCGTGTCACATTCCCTGTCTAGCTCTCACTCAGGTACTATGGGAAATTGTAAATGCACCTTGGTACATACTAAATGATGACCTCTATCAAGACATAAAAGTTGAGTGATAAAAATTTCGCAGAAACAAAAAACGACTTCGTCAGCATGTGAATATTGAGGTAATTCAGCTTCTGGACCACAATAATATAGTGAGAAGACTAAAATGAACAAAACCGTAGTGTTTGGTGATAGTGAATAGTATAATGTAGCATAATTTTTAGGTAGAAATTACGAATACGCTTTGTTCTTGTGTTTATTAGGTAATAAACACAAGAACAAAGTGTATTCGCCTTAATAGAGACAATAATACAAGTGCTATTGGACACATTCTTAGTAAAGACAATTTATTAGTTTAAAAAATTACTTGTTAGTCCATACATAAGGCTAGAATGTTTTGATGTACCTTTAGATGTACTCTAGGATCAAGGAAAAAAAAACTCCCGCTCTAAGTAGAGCAAAACGAAGTGCAGGGCTGACTATTTTGTATAATCCTCAGTTCTCTTAGTGTGATATTTATATGAATTATAAATTTACGAGAGATCCATACGTTAAAGAAATCAAACTTCGATCACGTTTATTATAACCAAAAGCAAATGTCAACAAACAATACGACAAAATTATTGAATAAGAAAATAATGAAACAAAGTAAAACTAAGCAATTACTCAACCGAATGACCGCGTTCGAGTCCCGATTAAGTAAATTGGTCAATAATTTTGGTGGCACGTGTCTTTTACTTACACTAAACTTTGTTTATAAATGAAAGAAAGAAAATATTTTCCATTCTAAGGGCGGAATTCACCAATAAAACTAATCGCGTTTTAACGTTTGGCTCGCATAATCGCGTTTAGCGGCTGTCACTAGAGTCACTTGTAAAAATACAACAAAAAAAAATACAGACAAGCGACACTAGTGACAGCGGCTAAACGCGATTATGCGAGCCAAACGTTAAAACGCGATTAGTTTTATTGGTGAATTCCGCCCTTAGAGCAATAGGGGATAGTTTAACTGTCAGTGTTTTATGAAAAGTAATAATAAATGAGTCTATTATGTATAATTATGTGACTATCATTTTTATTTATTTTTTTAATGGAAAATTAAGTTCACAATATTATTTTGTAATGACCAGAAACATAATCTTAAAATGTAGATAAAATAAGCTGAATGATTCTAAATACAACAGTAAAAAATCAAGATAAACTTAATAATAAAAGATTTGTCCGAATCAGAATTATTCGCTTTATTTCTAGCTGATATTGTGATGTAAAATTGGTGTAGTTTTGTATCTCAAGTGTCTAAGGCGGTAACTCAACTTAGCGAGGGAAAATTCAACAGCTGGACAATATGTGGAATCATTGAAACAGGCATGATTTCGGCAAAATGGAGCTGATAATGTTATAGTATTGACTATGTCAGCGAAGCTTGTCGAGAAGGCTGAATTGATACATTTGCTGCCAAATACTGCATAAACATTAGAATGTTTTACACCTGAATTCTAATAAAACTCAAACTGACTGAAAACTAAAATACTTTTTAAACTTCATCATCATCATCATTTTAGCCGAAAGACGTCCACTGTTGGACATAGGCCTCCCCCAAGCGTCGCAATAACGACCGATTCTGTGTGTCTCGCATCCGACGCACTCCCACGACTCCCACCAGGTCGTCGGTCCACCATGTGCGAGGCTTTCCAACGCTGCGTTTTCCGGTGCGCAGTTGCCACTCTAGAACCTTTCGGCCCCATCGACCATCCGTTCTACGAGCAATGTGCCCTGCCCACTGCTACTTTAGTTTGGCGATTCTTCGGGCTATGTCGGCGACCTTGGCTCTCCTGCGGATATCTTCATTCTTTATGCGATCACGCAAGGAAACTCCGAGCATATATTCTAAACTTGACACTCGCTAAATGTACAAACATTGCGGAGCCAAAACAAAAAAATCCCTGTTTCTAATCTTTATAGATTACTAGCTTCTGTCAGCGGCTTTGTCCATGTTATAGTAGGTTTCTCTATACAAACTTTGGATCCCCGTTTCATACTATTATGGGGTGAATTTTGAAAAATCCTTCCTTATTCTTTGTACCTATATATCATAAAAAAAACCTCTGCAAAATTTCAGCGTTCTAAGTTTAAGGGTTAGGGCCAGCCCCCCTAGCCAAGTTACAATCGTATCGTTCGCGCCGAACGCCTCGAGTAGGCCACGCCTCCGATTCCTTTGTTCCGACGTCATCTCAACGCTCAGTCACGTGGTCAGAACAAAGAAATCGGAGGCGTGGCCTACTCGAGGCGTACGGCGCGAACGAAACGATTGTAACTTGGATAGGGGGGCTGTTCACGACTTCGGTCTTAGCGGCGAGCGGCGAAGCGGGCGGCGCGGCGGCGGCAAGCGGGGCGAATTGCACGCCACGAACCCTCAGTAGCGGTTAGCGGCGGCGGCCGCGGTGGACGTATTTAGGTAGTCAGAACGTGCTAAAAATAATGGCGTTATCTAAATTATCCCTTCTCTGTTTAGAAAGCAATATATTTTTAAAACAAGAGAGAAGGAGTGCACGAACTGAATAAAGATCGGTGTTTAAATGGCGAATTTCGTCACCTATACGAAGATTACAGAAAATATCCAGATAACTTTTATGAGTACACAAAAATGAGTGTGAAAACTTTTGATTATATTCTGCAGCACATAGAAGTATATCTAAAACATTTCTATTAAACACCGTTGTCCGGGCCGTTCTGTTTCGTGTGGCGTCGTACTTAGTCGCTGGTACTTTTGTTCCCGCCGCTCACCTCACCGCTCGCCGCTGTAGCGATTCGCTCTGAGAAAACCGCGCGCCTTTTTGCTATGAGCGGCGACTCCTGGCGAGCTTCAAACATTTTCATACTTTTGACTTTTTGTGAGTGGCCTCTTGCAGGTCAACCTAGGAGGTTGTCGGCTGCTTAACCGGACTTGCTTGTGGCGGCCTTAATTCAAGAATCAAAGCCTCTAGCCAGGGCTTACTTAACTAACTTAAAACAAAGCGACTATACGCTAAGGGCGCCCCCCTGTGGGGTACGGACCTCGGCTTAGGGCGCCGATTACTAAAGTTAAAAGTGAAAATTTATGTTTTTCAAGATAATTGCTCCATTTTTCTAAATACTGCATTATAGTGTTTGCGTCACACACATAGCTCGTAGATTTTTTTTCAAGCTCATAAATACTTTTCCTTTACTTTATGAGAAGTTGTCAACTGAATATTTCAAAAGAACTCCCCATTAACCGCATTCGTGTATTGGGGCTAAATTGTACCCCACCAGGAATTATTTAAACATGTACTTACCTACGTTCATTATCAAAAAGCATTCCCTTGTTATTCACGTCAAAGTAATTGGTCATTTCATGATAGTTTTGATTGTTTTGGTACTGATAAATAGGTCGATAGAATATCAATTCTTTACCTATTTTTAATAAGGTTCACCATGGAGTTTCTTTCAGGTTCTTCTCAGTAGGGAACGATCATTCGAACCGCGCATCTCATGGTTATTTTTATGCCGGGCCCTTCTACAAGCCATGGTCCAGAGTGAGGAGGAACGGCAGGCGGTCTGCGAAGCAGTATTGTATATAGCGAAGAATGGCCGCACGCGTAGCGGCCGTCTCCTTCTCCTTCTCCCCGGATCACCACCGATCGCTCATAGAATCACCATAGAAACAAAACAAAGCAAGGCAAACTATAAGTCAACCAACAAAACACACGTCATTGGTCTTCGCGAGATAGTTTCTTCAAACTATCTATGAAAATTGAACTCATCATTTCTCTTTACCTAACACAGCAGGATATCTAAAAGTCAAAGCGCCTTGCCACCTTTATTTTACCGACATATTTCCTAACAAACATCTTTATTCTGAAGACCATAAAACTCATTTTTGTTCAGAGGTAGATTGTCTTGTGGCAAATCTATGTCTGTATTTTTGTAATGACCACCATATATAAGGTATTGTGTTTTGATGGGCATGTCGTTGTATAGTTTGAGATGTATGGGACTTGTATGGGAGTAGGAAATGGTTATGTTTAGCTTCCGAAGGCTTTGGCAAGTTTTAATGGGATATAGCTGGATGTTATTGTCTGTTTTGTTGGTCGTTTTGGAGTAAAGTCAAGTCAAAAGAGGTTGAATCGTTTCTTTTTTTAGGTGGGAAATCATCCAATGACTTCTTTCGCTCTCTTCGTGTCAGACTTTTACTGACTAAAACCAACTCTTATGTTTCTTCTGTGCCTTGCCTTCCAGGACTCTGGGTTTCCCTTTCGAAAGCCAACCCATGGTTTACTACTAAAGCCAACCAATAGATATTGTCTATTCGTTTAAGTAAAATAGAATTTTTCACTTTGCGGTCCTCCGACTCAGCGACACCCATCTTTTAAATATTTATAGATCTTTTTAATGAAGTTAAAAGGCTGAGAGAGTGATTTACTAATTTGTTTTTTACTTTTTATAGTTTTTATTTGCGTCGGGAGTTTTTTTTTAATTTTTAATTTTACTTTTATATGTATCAAAATTCAGCTCAATCGGTTAGGTAGTGACTGTTTCAATATCCATTTGCAAGATTGGGCCTAAACATACAAACATAGTGAGTTAAATGAAAGGTTGTAAAAATATGTCTCTTCATTTAAGGATCACCACACACGAGCCACACGCGACCGACCGTTCGATAACCGTCCGGACCGAGCCCAAGTCGTCGACGGCGTACTGCGTTCCACGTGCGCATCAAGGAGATGTCAGCAACTGTACGGGCCTAGCAGGGTCAAAGCCTACTGAGGCCAAGGGTCTGATTCTGAAAGGAAGACTTGGCTTTGGTACGAAAAGCAACGAAGGAACAGGGGTGGGTTTTAAGTCAGTAAATCTGACACTATCTCCTGCTCCGCCCAAGAGCGGGGGATGTCATCATCATTCATTGTCACCACGAGAAGCTAGAAGTGGCCATAAAGGTGAAGTGCACGACAACCACTTATGGTCGGTGGCTGCTACTTTTTTAACCTATGCGCGTAATATCTCAATGGACTCTGACAAAGAAGGTTTAAATGCACGAGTGGTGTGTGGTGGTGTTTAGTGTTGGCGTTTAGTGGTTCGTGCCTCCTGATAGTTACAACCTAGGTCTTAAAGTCAAGAATAAATGGGTTACTTCTAGGCAAGCGTGCTCCATCGTCGGCCAGTTCATCGCTTATCATCAGGTGAGTAATCAAACACAAGCCTAAAAAAAAAACGGAAAAAAAAATAGCGACCATTTGTAGCGCGTGGCGTCCTTATAAAATGTATGAAAACTACTGTAAATATTACAGTGGCAGCGTTTTGTGGTTTATGTCCGGCAACCCTAAGCTTAGATATCCCTTAAACTGGTGCGGTTGCGTGTTCGCTATCTTAATATTTTAATTGAAATATTCAAAGCATCCAATCGTTTTAATAAGCCAAAAGATTGATGAGTTATTTTACACTAATTTGTGGCATTATCAGAATAATGGATGGGACATGTCTTTTAATTAATTACACACATTTTAATTATGTCTTTTATTATAGTTCTACCAAGCCCGTTCCATCATCGGACAACCAGAAGTACGGCGATGTACCACCGGTATGTACCGGCAAATCGTTTTACAAGTATGCGAGCAATGTCTACTATGTAGTAAAAACATTCCTCGCATACTTGTTAAACGTTTTGGGATCACATTCATTGTGCGTACAGTTATGGAGTGGAATCCCATGCCGGAGTCTGTGTTTCTTGATAGTTACAACTTGGGGGTCTTTAAGTCAAGAGTGAAAAGGTTACTTCTAGGTAAGTGAGCCCCATCGCCGATCATATTATAGCTTACCATCTGATGAGATAGTAGTCAAGCGTCAGCCTATCAAGAAGGTTGAGCATAATTCCATATGAATGTACAACTGTAGATAGATAGATATACTCTTTAAATTACACCAAATATAAAATTAGAATAGGAACTTAAAATTAATAGGGAGTTACAATGGGCGGTCTTCTCGCTAAAAGCGATGTTTTATAGACAACTTTCGTAGTGCTTAGTTATTTTAATCCAGGTCAAGCTGTAGAGCTTGTGTATTCTTAATTTTATTTCAGCTTAGCCCACGTTAAAGTATAAACGATCATCAAACTTTCTATGATTTTATGTCATACATACATTCATATTTACAAATACTAGCTAACAGATGCGGCTCCGGGTGCTTAAAATGTGTACTTTATAGGTGTCTTCAAAGCTAGAGTGAAAAGGCTCTTAATAAACTAGTGCGCCTCACCATCAACGATTGCAACACTGATTACCATCAGGTGGGATCGCAGTCAAGCACTAGTTTATATCATTAAAAAATATCTTTCTACCTTTGAAAATCACAGCCTAGATGTTGATCCATGATTTAAACTATCTTGGTACCAAATTGACAAAGAGATTGACTTAATTGGTCTTGACCTTATGACAGACGGAGACTAAAAAGATTTAGGGTCTCTTGGACCTAGTTTCGAACAAATGCATCTATTCTCGAGGAACTGGATATCAAGGAGTGCTTGTCTACGCTGATAATAATGAAAAGTGGCGTACACTAACATCTTCCGAAGAGCTATGCTCATGATAACCATGACTGCTTTACCAAGAGTGAAGCGACCAAGAAGAGAAAAGGTACCAAATTTCATCTAAATCTGTACGACTGTGTGAGAATAAAGGAGCAATAAACATACACAGTCATATACATAGAAACTTTCACTTATATATGGTGTTAGTATTATTAACATGATAATCAGCAAATAGCTGCCAAAAGCATCTCTACCATAATCCAATAATTGCCTCCCCAAACAAAATCCTATCAGGCTAACAAAATCAAAATGTTTATCATATGACTAATAGGAAACAATTACTGGTAACATTGTCCTAACGAATTCTATTGTCATCTTCATCAGATCCGATATTGGGGTTGACAATTTTCAAATTGGAATCCATAATATATTCACCCTTATAAATCACACTGCTGGCGTTGAAGTAAGAGTGTGAGTGGTGTCAGCGTATGAAAATAGCGCACATTTCGCGTTCCGTACTTTGTGATTTTGAATTAAGAGGACTACACAACCTAAAGTGCGGTCACTCTTAGACTGCATACAAAAGAAAAAGATGCACAAAGACACAATGCTTTCAAATATGAAATATTTAAGCAATTTACTACAAATCAACAGTTTTGATTATAAAATTAAAACATAATAACTGTTCTACTGTAATACAGCTTGTCGAAAATAAAAGTCCAAAGGTTTCTCGAACAAATAGGGTACTGGGCAAATTTGAATATGTTCTACAGAAGACTGACAGTATTAGAAAGCTTAGTTACAAAATATCGTGGCGAATAATTTCGCCCGAAACATTAATCGTCAGGGATTACCCTCGAAATATTAATACGTAGTCAACTAGAAGGATAAAGGGGTGAATAATCTCATTATCGACAAAGCATCGCGTCGAAACCAGGAACGCGTTAACGATACGGTAATAAATATACTGCACATAGCTTCAGATATATAACTACGTAAAAGGCAAAATAAAAACTTTTTACAAAAAACAAAGAACCGACTTCACTAAAAAAAACACTAAAAGGATCAAAATAACTTTAATTTCGGAAGTCGGTGTTTCTCGGTATTGTTTGTTTCTTATTTAACACCGACTTCCGAAATTAAAGTTATTTTGATCCTTTTAGTGTTTTTTTTAGTGAAGTCGGTTCTTTTTTTTTTGTAAAAAGTTTTTATTTCACACTTTTTAGTTGCGATACACTTATAAACAGAGTGCCTATTTCTCATGACAATTCCAATTAACCCAAATACTGCTAGGTTACATTGTTTTATTATAAAGTTCCTGTGTCTACCTTCCTCCTTCCGGCTCCGTCATCAGATCAGTTCGATAGTACCTTATAGCCAAAGAGCATCTCACGACAATTCTAATAAGTCCAAACACGGCTAGGTTACATTGATTAATTACGGAGTTCCAGTGCCTACCTTCCGGCTCCATCATCATCATCAGATCACTTCGATGATACCATTTTCAACGTAACTATTCAGAATCATTCATTTATTTGTATTGTCATAGTCGCTTAACTATATCTACATTGTGATATCTATTTGAGTATGAAGTTCCGTTGACCATTTTTGGTCTTCTTCATCCGTTCCACTTCATCAAATGTTACTTTTTGACTGTAAATGCTTATGTTCTTGATGAAAATACTAAAATTACCATAGGGTTGCCTATAATTTTTGAGGAGTTCCCTCGATTCCTCATGGATTCCATCATCAGAATTGGATTTTGAAAAAAATGGGACCAATCTGGAAGCATATCCTATAAAGGGAAAAAAAAATTTGCAAATCGGTCCATAAACGACGCAGTTCTGAGGTAACAAACATAAAAAAAATGATGATAAAAAAAAATACAACCGAATTGATAACCTCCTCCTTTTTTTTGAAGTCGGTTAAAAAAAGAAGAAAAGTGATATGAAAGAAAAGTTAGTGCTAGCGTGACGAGTGATAGGTGATAGGATATAATGGAAGAAAAAAACGTGTTGCGCCGACCTCAAATAAAACGGGACAAGGGCAGGAAGATGATGGTGATGATGACCTAGGTTCAGATACATAAGAGGAGCCAGCGGCTAAATAAAATAGCAGAAGGGTTAATCTACAAGATGAATCCTATAATGTATGATTTTTCTCTTCTGATTCTGAAAATGAAAGAAAGAAAAGATTAAAGAAAAAGAAAGAAAGAAAAATAAGAATTCTTTTGATTCAGGAAATTCTGAAATCTGAGAAAGGAAAAAGATGCCATCAAACTGTAGTCACCCAGCAGCGCCGACGCCTGCTAGGGCCATGGTATTGGGTCTGAAAAGGATGTACTCATGGATCTGGAACACAAAGGGCAACTGAGAGAACACCGATGGGTTTTAACCAGTAAAACTCTGATACGTCCTTTCATTTTAACTAGAGCGAGAGAAGCTATTTGATGATTTACTACCTCAAAAAAAAAAAAAAATGGAGTGTTACTTAGATATTCTTGACAAAAAATCTAACTGCTCAAAACGTTACGTCCATCAGCCCGAACAGGGCTAACGTGGTGAATTTTTGTCATCTAAAGAGAAGGTCTGAGTCTTAGGTGTAGAAATTCTAAGCATGATTAATTATTATTATACTTTAATCGAGGGATTTTGTCGTTGTTATGGCGACTGAGTTGAGTGAACGTCTTTCAATCATTCTTAGAATATAGGCTTTACTTTCACCTTTATATGTCTTACACACTACACAGTGCTCTCGTCTACGGTGATAAATCGGAAAAATAAAAAATCATCATACATCCTCTGATATAAAACTGAAAATATCACTTTACGATTGACATTAACTTACTATTACGGTATCATCAAATAAAAACATGTCATGACTATCACTGTGATCTTCAATATTCATGAAGTTATAACCACAAGTTATTGTACTGTATTCTGCTGCCATATTTTTCTCAATCACCATTAGTACCGTATCTGCGAGTGTACGGCCTATTGAACGACCGATACACATATAAGTCCCCACCCTAAAATCTCTCATCACATTCATCAAATATTACAGAAAAGTTGCCTTTACATCACAAGCTATAAGAATCAGTTTTGTTTGGTAGTGGCGTGTCACTTCTGTTGAAATTATGTGAGGTGCTGTTTCGCAGTAGAATGCCAAGTATTTCTGCACTTCACTTTTATTGTATCAAATAATAGGGGCGCTCTTATAGCCATTATCACGTGTTTGATCTAAAATGATACTTGGTACGGAATGTACTTTGAGGGGTGTCTTTTGTGTGTTACAGTTTTGCAGGATATCATGTTAGAAAAAAAAAACGTGAAAGGACACAATCTAGAAACCTAATAAAATAATCTATCCTGACATATCAATGTACAGCTACAGGGCCCAGGAGCGTGAAATTTTGCACAAGGTATCCTTTTATGACCTAAGCGAGCTCTAAGAGCGGATTTTCCAAAATTCACCCCTTAAGGAGATGAAACGGGGGTTCAAAATTTATATGGAGAAACCGACTTTCATGCGGGCGAAGCCGCTGGCATAAGCAAGTATAAATATAAGACAAGAAACTGACTGACTTACATATCAACGCACAGACAAAATTACAGGGCCTAGGAGCGTGAAATTTTGCGCAAGGTTTCCTTTTATGACGTGGGCAAACACTAAGAAGGGGTTCTTGTTAATCCAATTTTTTTTAAATTTATTATAAACTAGTGCTTGACTGCGATCCCACCTGATGGTAAGTAGTGATGCAATCGTTGATGGTGAGGCGCACTAGTTTATTAAGAGCCTATTCACTCTAGCCTTGAAGAGGGGTGAAAAGGGGGTATTTCGTTTGGATGCAAAATACCATTCCATGTAGGTACCAATATACTCAAAAGTTAGTACAGATAGTAACCTAATTAAATAATAAAGCTTATCATTATTCGTTTTCAGAACTGGCGCCAATAGAAAAAAATAGGGGGTTTTAAAGGTTATATGGAGGATTCTTATTTATTGAATTAATAAACTTAAAACTTGGCACGAATTTTAATCAAAACTAGCTGTGGCCCTCGACTTCGTCTGCGTTAAGTTTGTAAAAACGTACAATCATTCTGAGTTTGCAATTCATTCTGAAAGCAACGCAATTATTTATTGTACTTTAACATAAAACGGTTAAAAGTAAAAACGCAAATTACCTTCAGGAAACATGTTATGTACTCGTCCAGATCCAAATGTATGAATGTCAATGAATAGAAAGAGTATGTAAGGGTCGTAGCAGTTAATGAATAGAAAAAGTATGTAAGGGTCGTACCCCAAAAGAAAAGAAATTAGTTTATGTATGTTTCTGGTTTATGTTCTGGTGAAACAACATTGTATGATTTTAACCCCTCGCCACAGTGAGCACGTCACAATCGCAGCGGTAATGCCTGCCTTTGAAGAGTGTCTACAGAGGCATCACGACATCCTCTCTTTGTGCAGGACTCACCGGATGTGGGTGTTTTGGGAGGTATCTGTATCAAATTCAACGGGAAGAAACACTCAGGTATCACCATTGTGCGGATCGCCTGGAGAATACGATGGAGCATACGGTGGAAGTCGGTCCCGCTTGATCGGAGCGCCAGCACCGCTGTGTCCTCATGGAGGCGATTGGTGGAGAAAATGTCAACCAGTAGCCTCTTTCAGTGAAGCATTACGATCGAAGAAGGTGGCTGAAACTATGAGGGACATTCTGACTCCTTAACTGTCGCTGCAAGTGACGCTCCGGGTGTTGAAAGCCGCAGGGCGATTACCAGCCATCGCAAACCGGGATTGCGGTGGTGCCGTCCGGCCGTCTCGTCAAAGCAATCCTGAATCGACGGCGCGTTGTATTCTACACCTGACTCAAAGAGATGTCAGCAAATGGATAGGGCCCTCTAGGGCCGACGTCTGCGAGATTGTTTGAAAGAGTTACCTCCCGTAAAATTTTCACCTCAATAATTTTTCACTGAAGAGTTTAAGCCGTTAGACAGCTTTGGTAGAGGTAAATGAAGGAGCATAATCGGGACACCGACCTTCAGCTGAATAAAGTGCACTGATAGTGCAAAGCCAAAAAGCCAGTGAATCCAAAAACTACCATCATCATCATCAACTATCTTCCTCCACAACAGTACTTATGAAGAATTTGCGAGAGCATGCTTGCATTGATTGTTGCAGCTTGCTCATTTTGGGCATAAAAATTACTTGTTCATTTACCTAGGATTTTTTGGTGTGTATTTAACTGACGTCCCCGTTGAATGAATTTCGGCGAAATCTTGAGCGCGTGTATCCCCGCCCAATCAAACTCGCATATTGATGGCCAAACCGGGAGGTCACTGTCACCGATTGCCTCTATGAGGACACGGCGGTTCACCCAAATGTGATAGACCTCCACCGCATGTTACACCGGGTCCTCCGGGCGATTCGCAAAATGGTAACATCAGGATACTTCCAACCGAATCCGGAACAGAAACCGCTCGAAACACCCTCCACAGTCCTGAGCTTGTGTATCCATAAAACAATGAAATTACGGTAAACAAATGTAGCAGCCGATTAGTGTTATCCCTGAGACTGGCCTCCCTCAGAAGGTTGTTCCAGTGTTGGTCACCACTCACTGCAAGGAGGTAACAGATGTCAACGCAAGGCTGCCAGGAATCTGAGATACATCAGTGATCAGGAACGTAAACCACTTTCGACCCCGTTTTATATGGAGCAGAAACTGCAAACAATAATTCACGCCATTATTAGGCCGCAAGGTGACATCCCGGAAAAAAAGTACCATCATTATCATTATCATGGACATAGGCCTCCCCAAGTGTCGCCATAATGACTGGTCCTGTGTGTCGACATCCATCGGATTCCCGCGACCCTCACCAGGTCTACCTGGGGGCCTTCCAACGCAAGGTGCCATGCAACCCCTTCCGAAAATTTGGCCGTGTTATTTTAAAATCAATAATTAAATACATATACTTGTTTACTTTTATCGCTTATTTGGTTGGTATCCCTTGAATAATCATGGTCAATTATCTTGTTACAATCATGGAAAAAAAAAGCAGTAGGATTGTTAAAAATGCCTCCGTCTAACACCAGTTTAACCATAACTATTTTCCTCCAATTTTGAACAATAGAACTCTACAAACTTGGGCGATGGTCATTCTTCCGCCATTCAGAAAATTACGTAAAATACACAATGCCATCTATCAATTATGAAGTTCAACTGTCATTGTCATCATTATTTCTACTTTGAGTCTTTAGATGGCGTTGCGAGTATCTGAATTGCGTGTGGTGCCATATTTGACTAATTCGATTTTATTATGTGTTTTGATTAGTTTTTACAATATATTTAGAAGATATTGAATAGAAATGTCAATTTTATTTTGAAAAAATGGTAAAAGTTATTTTATTACAAAAAAGAAGATAAAATAATGACAAAAATTTTAACTGTAGCTGGGAATCGAACTCGCGGCAAATGTCGTTCAACACGGACGTTTTGGATTATTGCTCACCCCCCATAGCAAATAGCGTGATAATTTATAGCCTAACAGATGCACTGACCTATAAGGATTATGTATGCAAAATTTGAACAGTATCGGTTCAGTAGTTTTTGCGCCAATTAATACCATCGCAAAATAATTTTACTGTTTTATTATATGTATAGATAATAAAATACATATACAACGTGTCCCAGAAATCAACGTCAAGCCGAAAACGGGCAATAGGCCAAGTCGTGACAGTTATTAGAAAAATATAAAAAAACATCTTAGTCATGTACTTTTCAAATTTTATGGATTCAAAAATAAATCTCAAAAAGTGACACCCTGTGATGATCTTTCAAGTCCTGTGACTACAAATATTAACTTTTCGTCAGTTGTTTTTCTGTGACGTAACTATGAATAACCCTTCTGTAAATTACAGTTAAAAGTTAAAACATAACTGGGTGATTTTCAAATTTTTTGTACAATTACAAAAATGAAACAAAAATGAATATCGTTACAAAAGTGACCAACGTTACAAAAAAATAACAAAAAGGAAATATTAGGGCTATTTCACAACACTATTAAAACAATGAAATTAGAGCTTAATCATTTATTGATAACATAAGCAGTCTCTTTAATTACAAAATCAGTCTCAGAACAAATTGTTCATTCCGTTTGATCATTAAGTGTTTATTAAAATGTTTAGCCTACATAAAACAAACCATTGGTGATGGAACTTACGGTTAAAAATTATTAATTACTTTTATTACGTAATTACAAAAATAATAGTAAAGTTAGTTATTATTTATCAGCATTTTTTATTAAGAAAGAACTAGTAATAAACCAAATAAAAATACTCATAAGTGACGTATAGCTACTACGAGTACTATCTATACGTCGCTTATAAATAATTAGTAAGGAAACTGTTATATCTACACCGCGAAATTTTGATCCTTTTAATCACGTGGAGGGTCGATCCGGTACATGAAACACTATTGATTTGTACGTCAGCTGATCGAGTCCAATGACCTGTAAGTAAAAAAATTGCGCACTAGTTAATACATTACCCTGTATGTAGGTACGCATAATTAAAAAAATAATTCCATTATGAAATCGGCTTTGCTTCATTTTGTTACATCCTTTTTGTTACGCTACAAAAATATGTTACGAAAATGAAAATCAACGGTTTGTTGAATAACGACCTTCGACATTTGAAGGTTAAAAATAATGTTGTTAGACTTGTCTATCACCTTAATCAAATTGAATCAATATTATTCTTTAAATTTACGCAAAAATAGTAAAACAGAGACTTATCGTTGTTTTTATAGCTGATCAACTAAAATGAAAACTTTATTGTGGAAAAAACACTACACCGCAAGAAACACACTTTTCACAACAATGACACCTGCAGACAAAATGGCGGAATAATATTTTGTTGCCATCTGATTGGATGTCTTTGACAAGAATGTGTTGCCAATAAAGAATCTCAAATATCTACTAATATTTGTGTTACAATAATGAACAACAAAATTGAATGAAATAGAAGACACATTTTGAAAGGCTTATATTATAATTATTACATAAAGTTTTTTATTTCAATTTTGTATAATTTACATAATAAATACCCAATAAGATATTCCGCAAACAGAACTTACAATAAAATGAGTAGGTTAATCTTTATGATGGTTTTTGTAACGCGCTCTCGCTTAGAGACACGTAGTAGATGTATGGAAATATTATGACACTAAGAGCATAAATGTCATATATATTTCAGACTACTTATTTTTTTTTTTTAACTGAAATGTTGAAATCCTTCTCAATAAACTTTTATTCAATGATAATAACAATAATTTGATCGTTTAATATGTTATGTCTGGATAATATTCCGGGGGACGTTTTCACGTCCCAAAATGTACATAAATTTTGAAAATCACCCAACTACCTCAGTTTTAAATAAAATGTTAGATTTTTGCCCAACATTGAATTCAAAATTATTACATCACCCAATTTTAACCACGTGTAGTGTAAAAAAAATGTACTACACTATTTTGGCAAGTAACTTTAAAAGATGGCGCGTTTAGTCTGGATTCCAAAATGGTATGCACTTGCAAAATGGTAGACATACGTGAGGCACAGAGAGTGATGCAGTGTAACTTCGACCTCTTATGTAAATGGGCTCACGACGTTGGTCTTGTAATCAATGCAAAAAAAACCAAACTACTGCATATACACTCACCTTACCTGACGACGTCTTGTGTACCTGTTGTGGTTGCCCACGAGCATATGTGTCTTCACCGATCGGTCACAGCGTGTAGTTGCCAGACACTAGAATTGGTGACTCATCATATGTATCTTGGTGTGATATTAGATAGTAACTTCCACTGGCGGCCGCACATTGATCATGTATGTAATAAGCTTAGGTCTGTACTAGCAAAGTTATCGATACTTAAGTATAAGGTACCCTATAAAACACTTAGAACATTGTATTTGGCACTAGCCGATTCCGTAATTGATTATGGCCTAAGTAGCTACGGGCGTACATATAAGACTTATGTCGAGGACATTTACAAGTTGCAGTTACGCATTTTAAAAACGATTGTTCCCACAAGAATAAAACATAAATTTCAAGATAATGACACAGGATTATTTTAACACTGTCAAATTGTAAATGTCTTTGACAAGGTACGTTTGCGTGTCATATGTGAAAACTATCCTAAGATAAGTAATGTTCGTAAATGCGAGAGGCACCAGTCGCTGCGTAGTTTAACTTACTTACCCACATTTATCGTACCTAAATCTAATAATGTTTACGGATCACGGACGTGGGAATGCATGCTACCATGTTATATGAACGATTTACCACTGGAAATTAGTAAGGCAATAAATATAAAAAACAGCTCAAGAGTGTTGAAGAGATACTTTCTAGATTATAATGCGATCTAGAAAGTATCTTTTGAACGAGGACTATATGTTTACCTACTGTTCGCTTAAAATATGTTGGCGCCGAGTTTGTCGCTTCTGACATACCGCTGTTAAACCCGCGATGGTTTGTGCTGGTATGTAAATATGTTAGCAACTTAGCATGAATTTTTTTATATGTTATTGTTTAATAAATGGAAAAAAAAAACTTACTAATTTACTACTTATTAATTGAGGAAAAAAAAAATTGTTAGTTTTAGGTGCGTTTGAAATAAAATACAGTTGTTGGATTTCTTTAGTTATAATTTTTATTAAATCAGATTTACCATATTAAATGTTCGAACTGTTTGCCTTCAGCTGAAATGCAAGCTCTACATCTCTTTAAAAATGATCGCGTAATAAGACGGGCATATCGTCTTGAGTTGACGTATTCAGAGGATTCTGCAATTCTTTGACGCAGCTCGTCTAAATTTTGTACTGGTTTAGAGTACACGATATCCTTTATCGTACCCCAGTAAAAAAAGTGAACATGTGGACGGGAATTTTAAATGGTAAAGTTATTGGTCCAATCGAGCTGCCGGAAAACTTAAATGCCCAGGGGTATTTGGACTTTTTACAAAACCAATTACCAGAGTTATTGGAATAAGTGCCACTGAACATTTACGGCAGCATGTGGTACCAACATGATGGCTGCCCAGCGCATTATGCTCGAACAGTACGTGAGTTTCTCAATCATGAATACCCCGATAGGTGGATAGGGCGGGGTGGTACAATTTCGTGGCCTGCTCGTTCACCCGATTTAAACCCCATAGACTTTTTTTACTGGGGTACGATAAAGGATATCGTGTACTCTAAACCAGTACAAAATTTAGACGAGCTGCGTCAAAGAATTGCAGAATCCTCTGAATACGTCAACTCAAGACGATATGCCCGTCTTATTACGCGATCATTTTTAAAGAGATGTAGAGCTTGCATTTCAGCTGAAGGCAAACAGTTCGAACATTTAATATGGTAAATCTGATTTAATAAAAATTATAACTAAAGAAATCCAACAACTGAATTTTATTTCAAACACACCTAAAACTAACAAAGATTTTTTTTTCCTCAATTAAGAAGTAGTAAATTAGTAAGTGGCATACCATTTTGGAATCCAGACTAAACGCGCCATCTTTTAAAGTTACTTGCCAAAATAGTGTAGTACATTTTTTTTACACTACACGCGGTTAAAGTTGGGTGATGTAATAATTTTGAATTCAATGTTGGGCAAAAATCTAACATTTTATTTAAAACTGAGGTAGTTATGTTTTAACTTTTAACTGTAATTTATAGAAGGTTTATTCATGGTTACGTCACAGAAAAAAAACTGACGAAAAGTTAATATTTGTAGTCACAGGACTTGAAAGATCATCACAGGGTGTCACTTTTTGAGATTTATTTTTGAATCCATAAAATTTGAAAAGTACATGACTAAGATGTTTTTTTATATTTTTCTAATAACTGTCACGACTTGGCCTATTGCCCGTTTTCGGCTTGACGTTGATTTCTGGGACACGTTGTATATGCTAAAATTATAAACTAATAAATACTATGAAAAATATTAAATCATTATGAGAACTTAATAAAAATTCTGACGAAGTCCGAACTATGGTTCCGAATAGTAGTTCCGAATTTTAGGCTTGAAGGAAAATTTACTTTCAGCTTTTTTGATGTCAAAGGGTGGTTCCCATTCCAGAATTTTATGGTGGAAACAGCGCATGAATTGGACATAAAGCCAGTACGGTGAGAAGGAATATGAAGGAGCATGTTTTTGGATGCACGAAGGTTAGGATTATTAATAGTATAGATTAGATTTGTCTTGCCACTTTGAATAACAATGTTTACATGAACTTTGGGTAAAACAAGATAGCTGACGCCATCATATTAGTATAATTGTATTATTTTGTAGTATAGCTGGTAGAGCAGTGGTGGTCTAGTGGTAATTGCCCCGTCTTACAATTTCGCGGGCACATTACTTTATGTCATTTATTTCATCACCACTGCTCTCAAAACGGTGAAGGAAAACGTCGAGAGGAAACCGGCATGTCCTAGAACCGGAGACATTTGACATCCACTTACCCGCATTGAGCCCGCGTGGTATATTATACGACCCATCTCCTCTTCTAGAGAGGCCTGAGTCCCAGCAGTGGGAACATTACATGGCAGATTATGTTTTTTAGCCACATCTGGAATCAAAATAGAGAATATTCGAAAAATTTAAGTCATGAATTTCCTATATATCGTGATAGCCCACAAAAGACACATGCCTCTTACGCATGAGGTAGCGGGTTTGAAACCGGTCAAGCACTAATGTGTTTTTTTTTTCATATGTAGTTTTTTATGTTTATCTAGGACATACTGACGCCCCGTATCTCGGAAAGCACGTAAAGCGGTTGGTCCCGGTTGTCATTCGTAGATCTTTGGCAGTGGTTACAGGTAGTCAGATGCCTGAAAGTCTGAGCATCAGTTTATCTCAAGAGTATCGTGTTGCCCAGTAACTGGATTATGAAGGTCTGATAGGCATAGTCACTCCATATAAACACACAGGCATCCTGTTAGACTGGAAGCCAATCCCAAGCTAGTTGGGACAAGCTGGGGAGATGATGGAGTTACTTATATGGTTAAACTGCACTAATGCTGTTGAGTTACAAAAGCCAAAAATACTGGCAGAATACGGGTGTTACCATTGTGCGGATTGCCTGGAGGACACGGTGGAGCATAAATGTTGGCCCTGCTTGGGTGGAGTACTGCCATGTCCTAATGGAAGTGATCAGCGGCGATGAACTCTCTCGTCCGACCCTGGTTCAGATCATGGTATGGAGCGAGAGGGAATGGGTCCCCGCTGAAGGCGGATGCCTGCCGGGAGTGGAGAGTCGCAGGGTAATTCCCGTCCTTGCGGACGTCGAGCAATGGGTAGCTCGCCATCCTGTAAGAATCAAGTCCAAATTGACAGTGCTTTGTGTCCCACGATTTTTCGTTCGTACGGCGTTGCGCTACCGGTACATGGTGGACATCCCACCCATATGTACAAAATGTTTTGGGAACACATTCATTATGCGTACAGCTAAGGAGTGGAATTCCCAGCCGAACTCTGTGTTTCCTGATTGCTATAACCTAGTGGTCTTCAAGTCAAGAGTGAATAGGTTGCTTCTAGACAAGCGTGCTCCATCGTTGGCCACCTCATCACTTACCATCAGGTGAGATAGTGGTCAAATTCTAGCCTATCCATAATTTAAAAAAAATTGACGAATACTTGGAACATTTTAACACACGATCGGTCTAATAGACTAGTTTAGTGTTAAGTGTGTAGAATGAAGTGTAGAATTATCGGTCTAATAGACTAGTTTAGTGTTAAAGTGGAGATATATCACATATAGATAAGATATCAGTCACGAAATAGCAATATGTATATAAGGCGTGAATTTTCGTATTTAGTTGAAGTTGAAGTGGAAGAAGATAGACACTGGTATTATCATGTATATTATAACTTACAATGTGCAAACACTTTCACATCGTAGTGGTAAATTATTAGAATTGGAAAACTGTTTAAAAAAATATTTATGAGTGGTAGGATTATCAGAAGTAAGGAGAACGGGTGAAAAAATTAAAACCTGTAAATACTCCATTTTATACCATTACGGTGAAACCAAAGGGCATTATGGGGTTGGGTTCCTGGTGTCAAAAAATTTGAAAAACAACATCATGTACTTTCGCGGATATTCAGAGAGGGTAGCAGTACTCAAATTAAGATTTACCAATCGATATACTTTAACCATTATTCAAGTCTACGCACCTACATCTACTAGCTCTGAATGTAAACTGCGTGACTTTTATGACACCCTCAAAAAAGCGCATGAAGAGAACCCCAGCACTTGGAATATAGTTATGGCTGACTTTAATGCTAAAATCGGTGATAACATTGAAAGTTATTCTGAGAACAGAGAAGTTCTCGGACCGTACGGCTTGGGAAAAAAAAATAAAAGAGGTGACAAACTCATCCAGTTTGCTATTAAACAAAATTTGAGCATAATGAATAGTTTCTTCTATAAAAAGCCACAGGATCGGTGGACTTGGTTTTAATAATTGTAAACATTTTATAAAAGATGTAAGTACAATAAAAAATATAAAATTCCGTTCAGATCATAGACCAGTACGAGTAAGTGCGAAATTCAGAAATATAAAAAGGGAAACTGAGATCAAAAATTATTTTTTTTTGGGGTGTATGGTGGGAAACCTCCTCGTGTGTCTAACGACTGTATGTCGTTGGGCCGGTGCACCCTGGGTACAGGCTAAAATATGTTCATAAGGCTGAATTGCAAGGAAATATTATAAATAACCTGTAGCGAATTCCTGCCACTGTCCAAACTATTCAAGTCGAAGTTTTATATTTATACAATTATTTTTCTTAGACGTCACTTATTCACGTGGGTATTTCGAGTACGGACTAATTTATCTTGTTGACAGTTTAAATATTTTATAATTTGTCAGGAAACAGCCAAACACACTTTAATTTCATATAGGGAACGTAACGTAAGTGCCAGTGTCAAATTAAATCTGCTCCACTTCAATTTCCAACTCTTGTTTTGTGGTTTTTGTCGATGATTGTCTGTAGATGAATTATGTCATTGTGAACAATAGTATGCAAATCAGTGTGAATCTCAGTGGAACTCTCAGTGTGTCTCAAGTGACTCTTAGTTAGTGTAGATTTCAGTGAAAATCGTGGTGTGAACCTCAGAATGAAGATAATTGTGAATATCAGTATGAATATTTGAATCTCAGTATGAATGTATGAATCTCAATATGAATATGTGAACCTTTTTTTTAATTGATATAAACTAGTGCTTGACTGCGATGCCATCTGATGGTAAGCATTTAAATGTGTGAATCTTAGTACAAATGTGCTAATATCAGCATGAATGTGTGATCTTAGTATGAATGAGTTAGGTATGAATATGTGGGGTGCTGCGACAGTAAACTTCTACGTGTTCCAGTGGGCTGGAGTTCCCTTACGGATACGTCTGGAGGGAAGGCCAGTCTTCGGGACGGTGCACCCTGGGAGGTGGCCAACAACTCTCCATGAGGTACTTTGTTCCTAAGGGGTCTCGATGTCGACCTGCGAATATTCTGTCTAAAGTTTCAACACATGTCCCTCTGATCATAGTGGCGAAGTAAGAAAGGGCTCGATGTGCACTTACCCAGCCACCGGGCAGGCAGGAGGAGATTTGCCAGGCCCAGAACGGCCATGGCCTTCTGCCACCGTTAGTCTCATAGCCCCAGAGATTGGCTGACTGGGGCTTCCGCATGTGGGTCACCTCAACCAGGGCTGGTATGTTGGAGGTCCCTGGTGCGAGCAGTGGCTCTGCTGCAGACGCTCTGGCCGAAAGGCTCAGGGCGTTCCTGGATGTGGAAGAAGCCCGAGTGTCCAGGCTCACGAGTTCCATCAATATGTGCATTATGGGCCTGGACGACTCCGTAAAGGTGGACGAAGTGGTGGCCGCCATCGTTGCTGGGCTGAAGGGTGCCCTGCCGATCAGATGCAGGCAGGCACCATCCATGCTGACAGTTCGGGTATGCGAGTCGTCACGGTAAGCTACCCCGTGTCGACGGCCAGGACGATCACTAGGGAGGGCCGAAGGCTCTTGGTGGACTAAGTTTTCACGCTGCTGAAACTGCTGGAGTCCAGACGTGACGTGATATGCCGCCCACGTGGCAGCGGTAACACCTCAGAAGTTGGAGCTGTCACGCTTCGGAGGAGGACTGCAGTGACCGCTGATTCCAATGTGGTCATTCCGGTCACAAGACCGACGCTTGCAGTGCTCCGTTGCCACGACAAGTCACGGCATGGCGGATAGCATTCCGGCAAGATCTCGTGGTGATATGGTAACAACAACTGTTCCCTCTTTGAGAGAGGAGAGGCGTCGTGGCGTCCTCACCTTCCACATGATGCAGATCTTAACCGGACATGGTAGGTTCGGGAGGTTCCGCCCGGGTGTCATCATTGTGCAGATCTTCTGGAGGACACGATGGAACATATGGTGGAGGTGTGCCCCGCTTGGGCGGAGCACCGCTGTGGCCTCATGGGGGCGGTGACTTCTCGCACCGGGCCCTGGTACAGACCATGGTCTAGAATGAGGGAGAATAAGCGGCGGTCGCCTCCATCTGCGAAGCAGTCGGACATCCTCACGCACCAGCTACGTTAGACGTGGACTTGCAGACGACGAGCAATGGGTAGCTCGCCATCCAGCCGTCCAGTAACTGTCAGGACCTAGCCCGAGTCGTCGACGGCGCGTCCCACGCACGCCTCAAAGAGAGGTCAGTAAAACCGCAGGGGCCCAGCAGGGCCTAAGTTTACTAAGGTAATGGGTCGATTTCTGAAAGAGGGGACTCATGGTCCTTGTTACCTTTTGCGTCCCACAAAAGGTAACTGAATGGTCATTCGATGATAATCTGATTCAGATTGAGTGTGCAAAATTTTGTTTGTGAGTAATTTATTATATTTATCCCAGGCTATATTTATCATAATCACCAACTATATGTATTCTATGTACTTCTATCTATCTATGGACATACAGACATGACTAATCTTTACCTAATTGTTATGGAAGTATTCCTCTTTTGTACCTGTGATTTGAGCACTTAAACTATTCCACTTTCAAACACCACAGGTTTACCTATTTTGGATTAAATTTTTCGTAAATAAATACTTAGCATAGCATAGTCGGCCTTATAATGTTCCACTGTTGGGACTCAGGCCTCCTCTCTAGGAGAGGGAATGGGCCGTAATCCACCACGCGGGCCCAGTGCGGGTTGGTGGATGTCACATGTCTTCGAATTTTTGGTTCTAGGACATGCCGGTTTCCTCACGATGTTTTCCTTCACCGTTTTGAGAGCAGTGGTGATGAAATAAATTACACAAATTACTTTAATTATTCTTGTACAAATACTTGTACAAGACAAATCATATGATTAATTTTATCGTTTAAATAAATAGAAAAGTAAGTACTATATATTAATTGATTTTCAACAGTTTTATTTTAATGACTTTTTATGTAAATCAGTTATAAGACTGATTATTACAATAATAAAAAATATTAGAGTTTTGTCTCTTCGTTGTTTAACACCGACTTCCGAAATTAAAGTTATTTTGTACTTTTCAGTGTTTTTTTTTACATTGAAGTCGGTTGAATGTTTTCTTGTAAAAAGTTCTTTATTTTACACTTTTTAGTTATGGTACCACCACTAAAAAGTACCCCTCAGCCAAACTTAAATACCTTATAGCCAGAGTGAATCTCATGACAATTCAAATAATCCCATTATATATTTTTGTTGCCACATTGAGCACCAAGCTAAATATACCTTGGTGCTGTTAGTGGAATAGTAAGATGCTCAAACCGTAGGTGTTGAAAAAATTGGTGCCAAAAAAGGAATACTTCCTCTTACGAAAGGTAAAAACTTATGACTTTTTTTATGCATCCCTTTGCAATCCTCTTTTTGTCTTTTCTTATTTCATTATTGTGTATTATAATTTTGATATCCTCCAAATGGTGGGAGAGTGACCAGTCTGGGCCGAGCTCTACAGGGCTGCGCGGTATTGGCGGAGCGCATCCCCTTCCCCCCTGGGGGGGAAGCCGTCTTAAACTCTGACTTTTAACTCATTCATCAAACGAAATGCAATATTCTGAAGACAAGAAATCAAAAACACTCCTACTCAACTTCTGAGGCGCGTTTTCATGAATTATAGAGATCGTTTTGCTGAGTGCAAGAGCCGCAAAGGATGACATTTGAATGTTGTTATTTTCAAAAAGTAATTTTCCCGTGTCTTCAGTTTCTGATTTTGTATATTAAAGTTGTTAAAAAATAAAAGGCCCGTTTTGACATTTATCAAAACGAATACTTAAATACGCAAAAATAATACTCGCAATATATTCCATTATATTATTTAACGCGCCAAAAAAAATTTACGTATTTTTTTTTAAAACACTGTAATTGATTATTATTTTATTGTTTCTTTCAGTTTCGTTCCAAGTTACATTCTAGGGTCTTTCACAAATGTCAAAACGGACGTTGTACTTTTTAACGAGTTTAATGCGTATATCAATGTGTATTGTATCGGAAAAAAGGACACTTACTTTTTCTTTGGAAAACAAAAAACTTTTTTTCAATTCCAAAACCAAACTTAATTAAAAAGAAACAAGACAAATCGAAAGAGTTTTAGACATAGAGGACTTATGCAGGGTAACACTGCAGAATTTATTATTTTTTTATGCATCAGTCTATAAAAGTGAATTATTTCTGAGACTCCCAGTATATTCATGACCGTGTTTGAACTTTACACACAAGCATTTAAGTGGTCACCCAATACTCTTTAGGCAAATTTTAAATTATGCGGGCATATTGTACACTTCATCTTGTGTCGTCTAATCGATCAACTTCACTCTAATTCAGCTAATCTGCATATTAATTCGGTGAGCCGTTAAGGGGACTACAGGAGCTAATCACGAGTTTTATAATACAGAAAAGCATAAATTAATGGTCTACTGCACTAAACAAAATCAGAAAAATATATGTTATTCTTTAGGATAAATCAAATCAATCAATACAACAAACAACAACAATACAATCAATCAACAATCTTTAGATAGTTTTTTACGGTCGGATCGGTGTTTCTCGGTATAGTTTGTGTCATATTTACCACCGACTTCCGAAATTAAAGTTATTTTGTTCGTTTTAGTGTTTTTTTTAGTGAAGTCGGTATTTTTTTTTAAAGTTTTTTGATTTTATGTTTGTAATCTCTGAAAGTACTGAACCGAACTAAGATACGAATACATGCAATCATTCTAACTGTTTGTCAGATTATTTTATAAGCAACGTTTTACCGTTATAAAGCTTAAATTTTATAATCAAATCTTTAGATTTTTAGTAAACGGCTAAAATACTTCTTATTTTCAATCGTTGTGTCTTGGCGCGTCTCTTTTTTTTTTTGTATGCAGTCCAAGAGTGACCGCGCTTTAGGTGGTGTAGTCCTCTTAATAAGTAAGTACAGCACTCTAAATAATAGGTACAGTACGGCCGGCGAAAGATGGCGAGAGTGAAGTTAGCCTCTAGCAACTTTCGCGCTTGTGTATTCGTAAAAAAATAAGTGGTTTACAAAAATAAAGGCCAATAACCGTTAATTACAGCATTGAAAATAGCAAATGGAACTTTTTTTGTTAAATTGTTTATTTTCTTAAGAGTATTTAAGCGCTAAAGTTGCTAGAGCCTAACTTCACTCTCGCCATCTTTCGCCGGCCGTACTATACAAATGCAGATTAGGTTAAGTTACTACACGCGGTACAAGAAAACGACTTTAAACAACACGAATTCATAAAATCACAGACTTTATACAAGTTTTCCGTTTTTCAATAAATGAAGAACTATAAATTCTGTAATATTTTTTTTTACGAAATTATGGTCTCTAATGATTGTTGACAATTTTCGGAGTCAAGTCATTTTCTGTTTTCTTTTCTTTCCTTTTATGTGTACCGAACTGAATTGGTCTAGTAAATTTGGATGTGTGACATACAGACACACGGCTCAAAACTACTACAAGATTTTCGTTTTTTTTTCATTCAGTTATACGGAATAGGTAGTTCCACTGCGCTCCAGAAATGTATTCTACTGCACTCCAAAATTAAATATGTAGAGTCGGCAAAAAGGGCAAACCATAATTTGTTTATTATACACAAATAGGAATATCGGTAGTATTTTTATACCGTGAATGTCAGTGTCATCTTCCACTTGCAATTTTTTACTTTTAGTTTGGTTTTAGTCTAATTTTTGTTTTCTTTTAAACTGTATTTAATATGTTGTGTGGCGATTTGTAGAATCAAAAAATCGAATTATAACATTTATGATATTTAATAATAATCCGGCTTGCCTTTATTGGCCGACCGTAGTGAATACTGAGGAGGAACAGAGCTCCCACCTCTCTCTTGCCTTTATTGGCTGGTTTGAGTGGAGATTCGCAAGAGCAAACATGCTCGGGAGAAGGATGTATAATCCAGTAAGGTGCTGGTGGGGATCTTGACCGTACCTACTTCCGGGATTGTCCTGATAGCCGTGGTATACCTCTCCACTCCTTAAGCACCTCAGGATATGTTGCCCTCTTGTTGCTACATCACTTCGTACTAGCGACCGTTTATGGGGGCCCATTTATTGAGTGTGCAAGTCACTCCCTGCCTTTTGGCGATGGATATTAATAACATTGTTCAGGCAGGGGCCATAGTCTTAACATAGTTCCTGGTAACCAGTCCACTTAAGATTCCAAAAACCATAGCCTTATATTTTAGTTTTCCATATGTCACAATAGTTTCCCACCAACCGGGGGTTGTCCTTGGATGCACTAGCATAGTGCGTACAGGGATAATCACCGGTTCGTACCATTTTCCATTAAAAGCGTCTAAAAGACCTCTGCGAGTTGGTTTCGGCTCCTCGTACGCCTTCCAAAGGTCCAGGACCTCAGGGTCCTGAGATAAATGAATGTATAGAAATAATAATAACAATAAAGAAGGTTCCTTTCTCTGGAGTCCTGACCGCCGGTAGCTTGGACCCTGTTCCCGATACCGGTGGGATACTATTTTTTATTTTTTTAAATACTTTTTAAAGAAATATTTAAAAATGTATTTAAGAAGTATAAGGTGAGATAAAGAGAATAATAATATATCATGCTCAATTTTTTTTTTTGCTAACTCTGCTTAAAATTTCTTGGAGCGCGGTGGATTGAATGTATGAATATAAAATTATTAGACTACGGAATATTAAAAACCACCATCATTATCATCATCATCTTAGCCGAAAGACGTCCACTGTTGAACATAGGCCTCCCCCAAGGTTTAGTCACAATGAACGGTCCTGTGCGTCTCGCATCCATCGGATGCCGCAACCCTTACCAGGTCATCGGTCCACCTTGTAGGAGGCCTTCCAACACTGCGTCTTCCGGCTGCTAAAGCTCACCACTGGCAGAGAATCTTAGGGCATTAAATCCGTCTTTGTACATTTGTGTTGCATGAAGTTTTAATAAATAAATAAATGAATAGGATTAAGAGCACAAACGCTCTTATTTTAATAAATAAAATTGAAATGTTAACTTATAATTGCTTTTTATTTTAAAAACCAAACTACACCTACAACCACACCTAATACGGCTCTAGAGAATAGTTGTTTATCTGCGTCATTCTTACCTGTCACATCACAATACGTACTATTTATTATTTTATTTTTGACTTAATAATAATAATATAAACACAAATAAACAATAATAATATTCCACAACTATCACACAACGCCGTCTAGTCCCAAGCTAAGCAGAGCTTGTGTTATGGGTACTAGACAACTGATAAACATACTTAATATATTTCCAAATACATACATATATAGATAAATTACACCCAGACACAGAACAAATGATCGTGCTCATCACACAAACATTTGTACTGGGTGGGAATCGAACCCACGACCTCCGGCATAGCAATCAGGGCCACTAACCACTAGACCAACAGGCCAGTCAAAATATAATGTTTATAATTATGACTTGTAAGAACACCTTAGCAATAAAATACTATGACTATAGTATACATTACAAAGTACGCACAAACCGATGAATACCTTAATAATCGTGCGTTCATTTAAGAGCGCCCAATCCATGACACTGTTCCCATACAACCGCTCCTATGTAATCATGATGTCATTACACATCCTTCTCTAAATATTTTGTAAACACAGATATCTCGTGATTGGGCACGCAATAATTATGGCGGTAAGTTCACTCTTGGAGTAGTGGCTGGAAGGACCTCACGACGTCCTCACCTTCCGCATGACGCAGGTTCTCACCGGACATGGTCAGTTGGCAGGTTAATGCACCGGATTCGTGAGGAAGTGACGCTCGGGTGCCACCACTGTGTGGACCGCCCGGAGAACACGGTGGAGCATACGGTAGAGGTGTGCCCCGCTTGGGCAGAGCACCGCCATGTCCTCGTGGGGGAGATCGGCGGCAATGATCTCTCACGCCGGGGTTTTGGTCTATTATGGCGGCTATTAGTCATTTGGTCCATTATAGCCGCTGGGATCCCGATCCCAATTTCTGGCCACCGTATGGCGCGGGCTCGCGGACGGCGAGCAATGGGTAGCTCGCCGTCCGATCGTCCGGACCGAGCCCGAGTCGTCGACGGCGCGTACTGTTCCACGCGCTCCTCAAGGAGATGTCAGCAAACCGTAGGGGCCCAGCCCCTGCTGGGCCCCTAAGCCCGAAGCCTACTGGGGCCAAGGGTCTGCTTCTGAAAGGAAGACTCGGCCCTGGTATGAAAGGGAACGAAGGAACAGGAGTGGATTTTTAGTCAGTAAAACTCTGACACACCCTCCCGCGCCGCCCAAGAGCGCGGGATGTCATTGAATGATTTTTCCACCGAAAAAAAAAAATATCTCGTGATAACTATCCAGGTTTTTATTGAAGTCAAAATACAAAATGTAAAACTAATCCAGTAAAGACCTCTGAAAATCTGCTATTTTTCGTGAACTTTGCCTTTCATCATTAAAAAAAAATGCTTTGCTTCCCCCTCCACCCCACGCGTTGAATGACAGTCTTTGCATAGCGTAATAAATTCTTTGATGTTTTAGCTATCCAGTGGTGTAATTGAATTTTGGATTACAACGGTAGATATGAAGCTGCAATACAAATATTTCTTTAAAAAAACATTTAAAAAAACATTAAAAATTATAAAAAATAGTAGCCAACCGGCATTGGGAACAGGGTCCAAGCTACCGGCGGTCAGGACTTCTGAGAGAGGAATCTCTTAACGATGCGCGCCGTGTTCAGGAGTACTGCTTTCTGGATCTTGGCCCTTGATCCAGCTGCCTAACGAGAGCCTTCTCAGATGTTGTTCAAGGCTCTTGGCTATTAACCTTTTGAGTGCGTAATTAGAGACACAATAGTAAGACAATGGCGCGTGAACGCCGGCGTTAATGCGGGGATCAACAGCTTACGCCATTGGCCGTTACAATTATCGGCACAATGATTGCTCTATTAAAATTTATTATTATTATTATACTTCCTCTCATTCCACCCAGAGCGGTAGAAGTTATATGATGTTTTTTCACCCAAAAACAGGTAATCAGTCATTAGGAGATCCGTAGCACAGTTCTAATTATAAATGCATTGAAAGGGTTAATGTTTGGTCACATTCGCCACGCTCTCGGTATTAATATCTTGATCCATCAGTCGCTGACGGGGTAAGATGAATCAGTGTGACATGGAAGGGTTAACTTTACAGGGGTGAATCTCAAAGTTTACGGTTTTGGATTTATTGTGCTGTTAAATTGCGTTTTATTTTTTGTTTAATCGATAACAAGTAAGACTAAGCTAAATTTTTAACTTACTTCAAAAAAGAGGTGATGAATGATTGCAAGTTTTTTTTTTATTATGAACTAGCTGTTGCCCGCGACTTCGTCCGCAAATAACCATTATATTTCTAACACAATTTGTTTTTGCGGATAAATCATAAACCAAAACTTTACTTTTCTTATGCTTTGCTTATGCTTTACTTTTTTTTTGCTTTTTTTAATGATTTTGAGAGATGACTTTGAGCTAGGCCCAGTTACATAGTTTAGGTGGAATTAAATTCCGTAGCAGCATGATCGGGACACCGACCTTCAGCTGGATAGTGTGCGCCGGGAGTCCACTTGCCGTTCCAATACAGAAACTCTACGGGATAATATATAGCGTCATCCAGCTCTACAACAGTATTTATAGAGGTATAGAAATACCACTTCGTTCGCATCAATTTGCGAGAGAACGCTTTCGTTAATTGCTGCAGCTTGATCATTTTTGGGTGTTAAAATGGCCCGTTCACACACCCAAGAATTCTCTTGTAGCGGTATTCGGCCGACGTCCCCGTACACCAGACAAATTAGTTCTTCAATAGTGGGAACTACTTTGCTTAGAGTCTCTGGTAGGCGCACTCCAGAGCTCTCTTCTGGTAAGTTGCCTTCACCAAACTTTTAAAAGAACATCCAAGAATTCTTGAGTATATCCGCCCAACTGAGCTCGCATGTTAATGGTCAAGCGCAGTCTGTAAACTCGTGACCATAGATTCAATCGTTTCAAAGAAGCATTCACCTCGTCAACCCTAATTTCTCGCGACACCACAGGCAAAGTTTGCCGAAAATCGCAGCTAAACAAAACAGTGACACCTCCCATCACATCTTGATTCCTGCGTATGTCCTGCAGGGTTCTGTTTACAGCCTTCACTACTTTTCTATTCGCCATAGTACATTCATCCCATACGATTAAAGAGCAATCCTTGAGTACCCAACCTTTGTCACAGTTGCGTGATAGCCCACACACTGGCATTTCGTTGCTCTCTAAATCGATGGGAATGTTAAACATTACGTGCGCTGTTTTGCCCCGTGGAAGCAGTGTGGCAGTAATTCCAGAAGAGGCAGTCGCAATCACTATTTTGCCTGGTCACCTTATTTCTGCAAGGATGCCAGTGGCAATGAATGTTTTTCCTGTTTCACCTGGAGCATTAATGCAAAATATTTTACCCTGGCTGAGCCTAACGCGACGATGTTAAAAATGCAGGGACATTTTGTTCTGAGGTGAGTCGTGATCATTGACGATATCACCCCGATTTCCTCGACCTTGATATGCCAATGATTGCGGAGCCGGTAATCCATATTCGACCAGTCCAGTGGATTGCCACCGATGGAAATGACCACGTCTTGAAGTGAACCTAGACAACTATTCGAAACGCGTTCGTTGTTCTGTTCAATGTCACCCTCAGTAGTACACCTTAAAGCACGTGAAAAGTCTTCGGACAGATGATGGCGATAATTTACCCACAACCGACCTTTTTTTTTTTTAAGCGAAGCCCGGGTGTCGCCACTGTGTGGACCGCCCGGAGGACACGGTGGAAGTGTGCCCCGCTTGGGAAGAGCAAAGCCGTGTCCTCGTGGGGGCGATCGGCGGCGGCGATCTCTCGCGCCGGGCCTTGGTACAGGCAATGGTCCGGAGCGAGGAGGAGTGGCAGGCGGTCGCCTCCTTCTGCGAAGCAGTAATGCTAGCAAAGGAGGCGGCCGATCGCGTGAGGCAACGGCAACGGTCCTCACGCCCCAACCACCGCCGGCATTCCGATCCCGATTTCCGGCTCGTCGACGGCGCGTATTGCTCCGCGCGCGCCTCAGGGAGATGTCAGCAAATCGTAGGGGCCCAGCAGGGTCGAAGCCTACTGGGGCCATGGGTAGTGTGAAAACGAAACCGTGGCCCTGGGACGAAGGCAACGAAGGAACAGGAGTGGGTTTTTAGTCAGTGAAAGTCTGACACTATCTCGCGCTCCGCCCAAGAGCGAGATTTGTCATAAGATGATTTTCCCACATATAAAAAAAAAAACTCCTGTTCCTTCTTTGCCTTCGTTCCAGGGCCCCGGGGTTCTCTTTCGCATCACATGGCCCCAGTAGGCTTCGACCCTGCTGGGCCCCTACGGTTTTGCTGACATCTCCTTGAGGCGCCGTCGACAACTTGGGCTCGGTCCGGACGGTTACCGGAAGGTCGGATGGCGAGCTACCCATTGCTCGCCGTCCGCAAGCCAGCGCCTACGGTGGCTGAAAATCGGGATCGGGACGGCGGCGGGGCGTGAAGGCCGTTCTCTCGCACGTGCGGCCGCCCCCTTTGCTAGCATTACTGCTTCGTAGAAGGAGGCGACCGCCTGCCACTCCTCCTCGCTCCAGACCTTGTACCAAGGCCCGGCGCGAGAGATCACTGACACCGGTCGCCCCCACGGGGACACGGCAGAGCTCTGCCCAGGCGGGGCACACCTCTACCGAATGCTCCAACGTGTCCTCCGGGCGATCCACACAATGGTGGAACCCAGGCGTTTCTTCCGCACGAATCCGGTACAGGAAGCTCCCGAACTTACCATGTCCGGTGATGACCTGCGTTATGTGGAAGGTAAGGACGCCATGTGGTCTTTCCAGCCACTCCTTAAAGAGGGGACTTACCGCCATAATTGTGGCGTGCCCAGCACTGGGTTGCGACAGTCGCTGTTGCCATTCCACCATGAGACCCACAACCGACCTGGGTTTGTGACTCCACAAAATACTAAAATAATGGCAAACAAATGTCGCAGTCGTCTGGGGCTATCGGTGATGCTGGCCTCCGTCACTGTCAGTGTCGTCCCAGTGTTGATCGTGATGACGTTGGGGCCCGTACAGTGTGAAGCAATCATCGCAAATAATGACACTATCCATTATTGGGATGAACGGTGTAAACCCTTTCCAATGCGCTGTCTTTAAAGTGATGATAGAAGTTCTGTAGTTAAATTTAAAAATAATAACATGTAGTACTGTAAAAGAAATCAATGAAGTTTTTAATTCGCTTTGATATTAATACGAATTGATTAATTTCTAGAGATACAAATAATACGTATAAAAACTTACTTCACAGATTAATTGTATTTATTCATTTTATATACATTTAAATCTAATAATAACGAAATTAAAACTAACTTACAAAATAAAAATAAAAGCCCTAAAGTACTAAAAAAAAGCAATAAATAAATAAAAAATAAAAGAAAACAATCACAAAAATTACGCGAGGTTCGAACTCGCAACATAGCAAACGTGGATCCGTCACTATACTACTGCGCCACGGTCCTTGCAGAATCTAGATCTAAATAGCCGTTCTTAAATACACGTCATTGCTTGTCTGCTTGACTCCTTGTACAAAATAGCGTGATGATTTTCATTTTTGACCTTAAATTCCTAACCAAATTTTAAAAAAAAGTGTATTTTTTATCTCCGGTTCCATTTTAATATGAGTTTTGATGGGTTTTTACTGAAATATTTGGAAAAATATCGAATAAAAATGTCGATGGCAATTTAAAAATACATAAAAAGCCATTTTATTATTGTTCTGGAAATATCATTCTATATTATGTACAAAAAAACACTAAAACAATCACAAAAATATTAACTGTACCTGAGGATCGAACTTAGAGCGATTGTCGTTCAATTGGAACATTTTGGAATATTGCTCACCCCCCATAGCAAAAAGCGTGATAATATGTAGCCTAACAGTTGACCCGGCCTATAAGGATTATGTATGCAAAATTTGAACAGGATTGGTTCAGTAGTTTTTGCGCCAACTAATACCAACGCTCCACCATTTTACTGTTTTATTATATGTATATAGATATATAGATAGGCTCGTGTTTGACCACCATCTCACCTGATGGTAATTGATGATGTGGCTGACGATGGAGCACGCTTGCCTAGAATTAACCTCTTCACTCTTGATTTGGGTTTTGTATGGATGCTAATTATGCACAAAAAACTTCCCCGTTTACTGCTCTTAATATTAGTAAAAATGTTGTATGTAGAGCAATTTATAACAAACATAATAAAAGCACATCCTGAAAGTAATTAGCTACTGAGTCAATTTCAGCTATTTTTAAAATAGGTATTTTTTGAAAAAAAATACCTATTTTAAAAATAAAAATTGTTTGAGGATAAAAAAGCGGCCAAGTGCGAGTCGGACTCGCCCATGAAGGGTTCCGTAGCAGCAAGTAACATAATATAAAAGATCATGTAGTTCGTTGTAACTTTGATCGATGCTTTTATGATAGTGTATTTTTAGTGTATTTTTGTAAATTGCGGTTTACGATTTATGACATATTAAAAAAAACTACTTACTAGATCTCGTTCAAATCAATTTTCGGTGAAAGTTTGTATGGTAATGTACCTATATCAGTTTTTTTTTTTTGATTTATCATTCTCTTATTTTAGAAGTTACAGGGGGGGACGGGACACATTTTACCACTTTGGAAGTGTCTCTCACGCAAACTATTCAATTTAGAAAAAAAAAATATTAGAAACCTCATTATCATTTTTGAACCACGTATGGGTTTAATGAAAAAAAAATTCAAGTTTCAGTTCTAAGTATGGGGAACCCCCAAAATTTATTGTTTTTTTTTTCTATTTTTGTGTGAAAATCTTAATGCGGTTCACAGAAAACATCTACTTACCAAGTTTCAACAGTATAGTTCTTATAGTTTCGGAAAAAAGTGGCTGTGACATACGGACGGACAGACAGACAGACAGACATGACATGACATGTTTTTTGCCATTTGGCTACGGAACCTTAAAAATACCTATATTGATAAACTTGATAAATCTTTATAGCATCACCAGAGTGTTAGTTACATGTACAAAAATTCGACCTGCCACCATGGGATCTCGAGGCAACAGTCCTGACATCACATGCACGATTTGAGCATGGAGATGCATTGTCAGGGTGAAACTCCGCTACCACGACAAGATGCGGAATGGCGGACAGAGTTCCGGCGGGATCTTATGGCAATATGGCGACTGCGACTGTTGCAACCTAGCACTGTGCGCGCCATAATCAGGGCGTTCAGAACCCTCTTTGAGGAGTAGCTGGAGAGGCGTCACGGCGTCCTCACCTTCCGCATAACGCAGGTCCTCACCGGACCTGGTAAGTTCAGGAGTTTCTTTCTCCTGATTCAGGCGGAAGAAATGCCCGGGTGTCACAATTGTGCTGACCGCTCGTAGGATACGGTGGAGCATACGGCGGAGGTGCACCCAAAGGGCAATGGAAAGGGTTATGCTCAGAATTTTCTTGCGTGATCGCATCAGTAATGTAGATAACCGCAAGATAACCTACCCAACCCAACTAGTCACGGACGGCGAGCAATGGGTAGCTCGCCGTCCGACCGTCTGGTAACCGTCCGGACCGAGCCCAAATCGGCGACGGCGCGTAATGTTCCACGCGCAACACAAGGAGATATCAGCAAACCGTAGGGGCCCAGCAAGGTCGAAGCCTACTGGGGCCAAGGGTCTGATTCTGAAAGGAAGACTCGGCCCTGGTACGAATGGCAACGAAGGAACAGGAGTGGTTTTTTTTTAACCCAAGTAGTCAATAGTATTTAGTATTATGTCTTATTAATATTATTAATAATTTTTGTACACTAGCCCCAAATCTGTCTCTTTTCGTTCAGTCCATCCTAAGATTATGTGTATGAGATTGCCCTGTGTGATAAGACCTCTCATTGTACACTTAGTTTCTGAAAATGTTTATCCTGTCCGCATTATGAGGTGCACAATAAATAAATAAATAAAACGTACACAAAAACATTTTTGAATTGCGCAACATTACTTAGCATGGAATTCAACCAACCCACATAGATTAATGACAGGCAACAATGGACCAGCCCGCTTTCATTTGATCCCTTTTCGATTTAACAGCAATTAAAAAGTTCCACTGAACATCGAAAGGGTTAAAACTTCGTTTCGTTTGCGTGTAATTGGAACGATTCTAGAAGGATTTCTTTCTTTTTTTTTGGTAGAGAGTTTTAGATTTAAATAGATAAAGTATTGTTATTTTATCAGGTACTAGCGACCCGCCCCGGTTTCGCACGGGTGCAATGCTGATACCACCGCAACTGCTGTCCCTGCATTTTAAATCTGTACTATCTTCGAAAATATTCATTTAAATTGCATGCTGTAAAGAGCCATATTGATCTATAATAAATGCACAATATATTTAAGGTACTTAATTGGATAAGGATTAATAATGTATTGCTTAAAATCGTTTCGTAAATAAGCCATTACTCATTCATTAGTCATTTCTCATAAAAAGTAAAGGATAAAAAATGGTTATTGTGGGTTATCTCTAAGCGATAGACATATTTTATAAGGTGTACAATACTGTAGTGCATTATTTTGATCTATCTCGTAGGGTTCAGCCAGCGTTTGCAATGTAAGCGCAAAAAAAAAGTGTTTATTTACGAAATTACATTAGAAACCTCTAAAATTATCAGTGTTTCTCTACTATATTATGCATGTATTATACATATAAACCTTTCTTTAGAATCACTCTATCTATTAAAAAAACCGCATCCAAATCTGTTGCGTAGTTTTAAAGATAAAGATAAAGCGTATGCTTAGACATATTGGGACAGGCAGCGGGAAGCGACTTTGGTTTATACTATGTAGTGATATTTCACCAGCTATTTTCAATGGGGTTGGAATGCGGGATTGTCACCATAGCCCTGGAACGCAAAGGGTAACTGAAAGAACATGGGTGGGTTTTAATCAATAATAGTCTAACACTCTCTTGCTCCACCCAGAGCGAGAAAAGTTATTTGATAATTTCACACCAAATAAAAATAACTCAACTTCTTTGGACCTTTTACAACGCTAAATACGATACACATACATACATACATATTCAGCCTTTTAATGTTCCCACTGTTGGGACTCAGGCCTCCTCTCTAGGAGAGGGGACCTTATGATGGTTTGAAGTTATCTCGAATCATTTATTCGAGCCGAGATACGGTGGGTTTTAGTCAGTAATAATCTGACACGTCTTCTCGCTCCATCCTAGGGCGGAAAAAGTCTAAATCTCGTTTCGTTGTTTGATTGCTTTTTCACCACAATGAGAAAAAGTTGCACATCTCTGGTGCGCCGGATCCGAACCAGCATCAACGTTATTCAGCGCTGCATTACAAGTAGGCTGGATTGCTTGGATTTGATATGTTGCTGCAAGCACCTGAGTGTTGAGCTTGTTGCAAAGATTCGCCTGCTAAGTTTGTTAAGTAGTTTTAAGATACTATCATAGTTGTAAGGAATTATTATTACCAACATTTTAAGTCTTAGTTACTTGCACAATAAATATACATTTGTCGGTGAAATCAATAGTACGGAAGCTTGAGAACGAATGAACGAGCTAAGTGAAAAGTGACACATGTCACTTTGACAGAATCCGCGCTGACGTTTGCACGAACCGAGCAGATAAAAGTGCCGACCGCACAGGTCCGTGGTCTTTCCTCTGTCGGCAGCCGTGCGTACAACGTCTAGTCTCGGGGACTGTCTCACTGCTCGTTGTGTAAAGTGAATACCTAAAGCTTGCATCATAATAAATCAGTTGTGTGATCTAAAATAGTTTGTTTATTGCTCGTTACCCAGCCATCGCCCACAAAACAAGTCTCTGGACAGAGCTTCAATGATGATCGGCATCCTGCGCCGACACATTTATAGTGACGTTACCATTCCCAACCATTTATTTGAATTTGTTTCGTCATAGTCGCTTAACCATCTTAATAGATATAAATATCTGTGTTTGTGGAGTTCTGTTGGCTATCTGTGTTGTTCTTTGTCAGTACCACTTCATCAAATACTACTTAGTGAATGCAAATACTTGAGTTTCTAATCAAAACACTTAAATCTATGTATTTCTGCCTATAATACTAAAGGTATTCCTATAATACCTCATAATACTGATAAGAAAGAGATCAATCTGAAAATAATTATTGTTACAAATAAAAAAAAAAAATTTCAAAACGGTTAAAAAATGACGGACTTTTTAGGTAAGAATAAAAAAAAAATACGACCTAATGGAGAATCTCGTTCTTTTTTTTGGAAGTCTGTTAAAAATGAGATTTAACCCTCTAAATGAGAAACACGGTTCTACGGGTACGAGTTGCGGTTTGCAGGGTTAAGGTGATTCAAATTCTTTGTATCGTATACTAATTAAATTTTCAATTTAACTCGATTTTAGGTAGAGTCGAGAAAAAGTTTCCTTTTTCGTCTGGTAGTAATCTAATTAGAGTTTTTGTGACTTTATAATATTCCGTAACCTCAATAGGTATAAACGGCACAATAGGGTATTACACTCATTCATCAAACCGTAGGAGCCCAGCTGGGTCGAAGGCTACTGGGGCTAAGGGTCTGATTCTGAAAGGAAGTCTCGGCCCTGGTACGAAAGGCAACGAAGGAACAGGAGTGTTGGTTTTTAGTCAGTAAAAGTCTGACACTATCTCCCGCCCCGCCCAATAGCTGAATTTGTCATTAGATAATTTCCAACGAAAAAAAAAACAAACACTTGTAAGGAAATTAAAACCTATAGGGTACTTGCCATTGACATAGAATTCTGAAATTTGGCAAGAAGCAAGGTCTTATACCACAAGTAAAGGAAAAGGTGTAAAAACTCAAAATTTTTAGTTACATCACAAAATAATTACTTCTTTGCAATTCGGATAAATCTTTGAGAATCGAATACATAGTATAGGTAACTCTGTACGGAACCCTCTGTGCTCAAGTCCTGCTCGCAATAGACTACTTGAAGGTAATTATATTATATTAAGTTGATATTTGTACTTTGATATAATTCTATTTTCCACTTAGCCTCATGGATAGAAATCGTGAGAGATGTATGTATGTTCATAATAAATTATGCAATGACCAGTTAAGCATCGCTACAGTGAACAGCGCAACCATGCCACCATTTCGTTTCGACGGTACGATCGTCCCATTTAGCACCGATGTAAAGGATCTACCCCCCTAGCCAAGTTACGATCGTTTCGTTTGCGTCGAACGCCTCGAGTAGGCCACGCCTCCGATTCCTTTGTTCTGACCACGTGACTGAGCGTTGAGATGACGTCAGAATAACACATGACAGACACATGACGAATCTATAAGTTTTTTTTCCATTTGGCTACGGAACCCTAAAAAGGATGCACAAACTATAATATCACGTCATCGCCATTAGGTCACGCGCGTACAATAGAGATAACGAGATGTTCCCACCACGCGCTTACTCGTTCTCTTAAAAATATTTGGAACTAGATGACCCGTGCCAGCTTCGCCAGGCGTGATATATTTTTGGGGTAAAGAAATATTATTAATTAAAATCAAATACAGCCTATTATAACGCTCAGGAATAATGTACTTAGCTTGGAGAAAGAATTTTCAAAATCGGTTCAATAGTTCCAGAGATTGTTTTAATTTCTATATTCAGCCTTTGTTTTTTTGTTCTCTTTATTTACATGATTGTTCTCACATAATAGTAGCGACAAGAAACATGTTACCGAGATTTTTGTAAACATAACATGATTGATAAGAGTTTTTTGTACATTCTTCTCGAATGTGTAAATAGCATAATTTTTTTTTTGACTGAATGATTTCTTGACAATTCAAAAGTGCCTGTAAATGGTTTATTTGAAGTAAATGCTTTGAATCTTGATTCTAGACATTACTTCCTACAATCAAAATTACAAATTATACCTCTTTACAATATTAGTGTATAGTTATAGGTATAGTGTATTTGAATTGATAATTCTTGCTTTATTTTGTAGCAGGTTTGATGCGGTTTTCAGAATTAAAAAAATATTTTCAGTGTTATTAATGTGTCGTTTAGTTGAAAATAATAAAAAACACGGATAAGTACCGAACTACAAAAAGTTCCTTCGAGCCGGATTTGAACCAGCGACCTATGGATATCAGTTATTTTACAGCTACAGTCCACCGCTCTACCAACTGAGCTATCGAAGGTACATTAGCCGCGTCGAAATTTTAGCCCAGTTTCACCACATCTCTCAAACTGTGGGTTTTACGTAAGGCGTTACGAGACACGGGTAGTTGTAATAATAAATGCATACCAATTATGATAGTTTTTATTATTTGACCAAAATGCGAAATGTTTGGAGCTAATAATATAAGCAACAATTTATTCTACGCTGGAAAGGAAACTTTTTTTTCTAAATTATATAAACCAGTGCTTGACTGCGATCCCACCTGATGGTAATCTGTGATGCAATCTTTGATGGTGAATCGCACTAGTTTATTAAGAGCCTATTCACTTTAGCCTTAAAGAGACCTAAATTATAATCGGACGGGAAGACCGCAGTAGGCAAATTATTCCAATCTTTCAATGTACGCGGTATAAACGACGAGGCGAAACGCTTAGACCGGACCGTAGAAGTATTAACAACTACTACTGAAGGTGCTATTCAAACCTCGGCTGCAGGCTGTGAATGCAGGCAGTACATGCGGCGGCTGCACGAAGCCGACTGTAGCTGCACGACTGGTTTTCTATGTAGTAGTATGGATTTTTATAAAAACCATTCCGAACGGAGCTGCGGCCGCACGTGCTGCCAAGCTTCGGCTACGAATGCTGCTGTGACCTGCAGCCGCAGCCAATCGGAGTCCAGTAGTGCTGCGGCCGCCAGTCGATGCGCACGTAGTTACGTCCAACCTGTTTAGAAAAGTCCCGAAATTATCGCTACTCTGAGCCGATAGCGCTCATATTGGATTGAATCATTCAGCCAGCCTCGGAATCACTCCCGGCTGCCGATGCAGGCAACGGCTGCGTGTCATGCGTGTGCTACCTGCATTCGTAGCTTGCATCTGCAGCCTGCAGCCGAGGTTTGAATGGCACTTTCATGTAAACTACTACTAAAATAGAAATTAAACTAGAAATCATTTATTTGCCAGTAATGTAGGTAACCGATATGATCGTTAATTTAAGGAGAGGCCCGATGCATTTTGCCTTACGGCATGTAAAATTACTATAGTACATTGCCGAATTTGCTAATTATATTAACTTAATATTTTTAGACATTTGAGACACATGATGACATAATGATTATCTCTAAAAATTATTGATTAAGGCATAAAATAATCATCATATTACAGTGGTGTTAAAAAGAAAAATTATTATTGATATTAAACAAACAATATATAACAATACTCGTTATTACAAATCAAATCTTAGCTACTATTAGCTAAGTGCCTAATTCTGAATGATTTCATGTCATTGGGTATATACAAGTTACACAAAAATAATTATAATACTACATAACAGCAGCAAATAATCCGATTAACAGAAACTTTTATCACTAACGAAATCAGGTAAATTAGGTGTACCTACGCTACTTAGATAAAAGCCACCTTCCATTTATTTCAACTTTAAGCAATGTTAATTCATCATTATCATCATAATTTCAGCCGAAGTAGGTTTACTGGACATAGGGCTCCTCCAAATGTCGCCGCAACGATCGTCTGTGTACGCCTCGCATCTATCAGATTCCCGCGACCCTCATCAAGTCATTGGTCTACCTTGTAACAAACTTCCCAACGCTGCTGTTTTAATTAGTATCTATATAAAAAAATATCATCCAATTAAAGTGTAAACGAACACTGCATGTTAAAATAGGTTAAATAAAATATATTTCGTTATCAACCAAATATTTTGTAAACAACTCGGAAACAAAATGGCCGACATCAACGAAGCAAAATCACCGACAATCAACGGTTCACGGCGAAATGCTGAAAATATTTCATCGCGAACGTACCACTAAATTATCTAAATAGAGATCACTCCCCAATCAGACGCGATTTGGAGCCTCAGATCAAAGATCTACGAGTATTTCGAAGTCCGACTAGAAGCGCCATGATTGTATTTATATGTTAATATTATTACTAATGTGCCTACATTACGTAAATAGTACGCAATGGACTACCCGCGTATATTATTAAGGAAATAATATACGCGGGTAGTCTCTTTCAGATTTCTGAGATCTGTTTTTTATCTTTTTTAGTTTCTATAAAAGATCATTTTTATCATTGTTCATCATCATCGAAACGATTTTCAGTCGTAAGACCCCACTGTTTGACATACGCCTCCTTATCATTATTATAAAATAAACATCAATTAAAACCCAGAATTTCTCAAACGATTGGTAAAGAACGCCGGGCCTCATGCGTCATAAGATATGAATCGTGCCAGGATGGATCTTGTTGCTATGAATGTTAATTCAGGAGTTTTTTTGACATTTAATGTACCCCACCGTAAAATTAAAAAAGCTGTGTTAACATTTCTTGTAGTCGTAGGATTGTGGCGCCCTAATGGACCCTAATGCAGTTGGTTAGCTACAAAACTCGTTGTGAAATGATTCAGGCTTAAGCTTGAGTTATATGTATATTTATTTACCTATTTATTTATTTCTTTGGGAAAAACAGTTACACAAAGTTTCTTAAACAAATCCTTAGTATATAAAATTAAGATTAAGTTATTCACATGTTACCTAGATTAAGTTAGTTATGCTTAGATTACATTTAATTTGTTAATTTTTTTATTACAATATTTCGAAATTTGTTAGATGTTAGTGTAAATAGGTCTATGTCCGAATTTGTGTTATAATTATTTAATTGGTTGCTATATTGTATGCCACGACACAACACGACACAAGAGTGGGATTGTAGCTTTATGTTAGTAGGATGACACGTCTAGTTAAAACATAGATGTTTCTCCCTCAGCCGAGTGTAAAGCGTTCAGCTAAAGATGGCGGGCGGAAACACGTCGCGCCTACTGTCATGGCAGCCGGAAGTCCTCTCGCCATTTGATAAATAGTTGTTCTTCAAGTTTTTCTGATGCAAATGAGGGGTCGCATGACTGATGGCATTTGTCACAATCTACCAGAATGGATTTAATTTGGAATTTCTTTTGGGATGTTAAACTGCACCCCTGTTTGTGGGGATGCTCTGATTACGAGAATCTGCGGTGGTTTTGTTTTTTCATTTTCAAGTTGTTTTGTAACGTCTACCTAAGCGTTATTTTTAAACCAGATATTTGTGGGTAATGTTAATGTAATCTACACTAATATTATAATAGAGATGAAGTTTGTTTTTTTTTTAATTTCTCGAAGTACTGGTCCGATTGCTAAAATTTTTTCATCGATAGAAAACTGCTTTATTTCTGAGTGAAATAATATTTTAAGTATGCAGGCGACGCGACGCCGCGAACAAAATCTAGTATAGCATAGAAATAAATAATGTTATTCAAGAAAGTCTTAATAAATACTGAAACAAATTGTAACTGATCAGAATGAAAGTGGGATAATTCTGATCAGCTGGTGATAACTTTGTACTTATGTTTCCGTACCCAAAGGGTGCCATCGGAACGGTCGGACTGTCTGTGCGTCTGTCACCCAGCGGATTGTATCCCATAATAAACCGTAAGAGAGTTTATTTCACAGAATGTCTATTGTATTTATATTATTTGACTGGCCTTTTGGTCTGGTGGTTAGTGGCCCTGACTGCTATGCCGGAGGTTGTGGGCTCGATTCCCACCCAGGACAAGTGATGGTGTGATGAGCACAATCATTTGTCCTGTGTCTGGGTTTAATTTATCTATAACATGTATGTATTTAGAAATATATAAGTGTTTATCAGTGGTCTAGTACTCATAACACAAGCTCTGCTTAGCTTGGGACTAGACGGCGTTGTGTGATAGTTGTGGAATATTTATTTATTTATTTATTACCGCTACAAGAAATAATAAAATAAAATTAAAAGGGGTTTTCCATAAAAGAAACGTTATTTTGTAAGCGTTTTTTTTTTTACTCGATTTTAATATTGTATTACGGAACCCTTCGTGTGTGAGTCTGACTTGCACTGGGCCAGATTTATGCTTTTAGGTAATTGCTTATGACTTGGTTGAAGAAAGTTGCTCATTTCCATGAGATGAAACGGTACCTAAAATGTGACCATCTATTTCTGTAACAGCTTGTATACCTACAATTCAATCTTTATTGAGTTTTGAATGGGCTTATTGAGGATAGAGAAGTAAGTTTCACACCACCACCACCACCACCACCAAACCAACACCACCTTTGTACTATTCTTCTGCTTCTTTCTTGTTTTCTTTTAATAATGTGTGTACACGAAATGTTAAATAAATAAATAAGTTTAATAACTTGTCAATTGTTATTGTTTTTTTCTGAGCCAAATAATAGTGTGCGGGGTCTCCTTTTCAGAAGTCAACCCACGGCCGCAGTAGGCTTCGTTACTGCTGGGTTCCTTTGGTTTTGCTGATGATCTCTTTGAAGCGCGAGTGGAACACTACGCGCCATTGACAACTCCAGGTTCGGTACGGACGTGCGAACAGTCGGACGGTGAGCGCCTAACGTTTGAATCATAGCAATCAGTTACACATCTCGATTATTGCCAACCTATTTAGTTTTATAAAAATTTTGTACTGTGTAGTTTTATATTGTAATTTATATTGTAAAATATATGACATATGGTTCCGAAACGTGGTCGCTCACAATATAGGTCTCATCAGAAGTCTTAAAGTTACCAAAGGGCAATGGAAAGGGCTATACTCGGAGTTACCTTGCGTAATCGAATCAGAAATGAAGATATCCGCAGGAGCAACCTTGGTTTGCCAACATAGCACGAAAAATCAAACAAACAAATGGCTTTTGGGGCCAAAAGGTTCTGGAGTGGCGACCGTTGGAAAACGCAGTGTTGGAAGGCGTCCTACAAGGTGGATCGATGACCTGGTAAAGGTTGCGGGAATCCGATGGATGCGAGACGCACAGGACCGATCATTGTGACGACACTTGGGGGAGGCCTATGTCCAACAGTGGACGTCTATGAGCTGAAATGATGATGATGATTTATATTACATTAATTATTTTTTGCTATAGTATTTTAGAAATATATATATATAAACTAGCTGATCCGGCAAACGTTGTTTTGCCATATAAATAAAAAAATGGTTGTTGGGCGATTCTCAAACCTACTCAATATGCTCACAAAATTTCATGAGAATCGGTCAAGCCGTTTCGGAGGAGTGCGGGAACGAACATTGTGACACGAGAATTTTATATATAAGATTAACAAAAAAATATCGCATTAAAAATAGGGAGTACAGCGGAAAAAATCTTTAGATGATTTCCCACCTAAAAATAAACAAAAAGGTAGGAGGGTTATTTAAGGAGTGACCAGACGGTTGTTATAAACCAACGTCCTATCCAAGGTGAACTTGCTAGTATCAATCCGTCTAGACATCAGTTGTAATTCTTCAACGCCCTTGGTTGGGAGGCGCGTTTTCCCAACCACCGAACGTGTTGGCGCGTAGTTTACATCCATGTAGCCGCAACACAAACCAAACACATAAACCAAGGTCACCTTGGTTGGAACGCTAGTTTGCAACCGTCTGGTCACCCCTTTAAACAACTATCAACGATTGCATCACTGCTTATCATCAGGTAAGACCGCAGTCAAGCACTTGTTTATATCATTTATTTTAACCTTTTGAGTGCGTAATGAGAGACACAATAGTAAGACAATGGCGCGTGAACGCCGGCGTTCGTGCGGGGATCAACAGCTTACAAACAATTTGAAGCTTGAAAATCAGTTCCAGTTGGCAATATCTCATGTTGCACAGTGAGCAGTGGTGGCCGAGTGGTAACGGCCCCGACTTACGAGTTGTAGGTCGCGGGTTCAAACCCAGCCAGGTGCATTACTTTGTGTAATTTATTTCATCACCACTGCTCTCAAAACGGTGAAGGAAAACATCGTGAGGAAACCGGCATGTCCTAGAACCAAAAATTCGAAGACATGTGACATCCACCAACCCGCACTGGGCCCGCGTGGTGGATTACGGCCCATTCCCTCTCCTAGAGAGGAGGCCTGAGTCCCAACAGTGGGAACATTATAAGGCCGACTATGCTATGCTATGCTATGCATGTTGCACCTGACATTTTGCCAAAGTCTTTCAAACACTACATAAGCACTATTTTAATATGGTTTAAATATTATAAGTACTAGCTTTTGCCATCGGCTTTATCTGCGTGTAAATAGGTTTCTCCAAACAAACTTTGGAACACCGTTTGACCCCCTTAAGGAGTTGGGCACGCCACAATTATGGCGGTAAGTCCCCTCTTTGAGGAGTAACTGTAAAGACAACATGGCGTCCTTACCTTCCGCATGACACAGGTTCTAAAGGACTTGGACAGTTCGGGAGGTTCCTGCACCGGATTTGTACGGAAGGAACGCCCGGGTGTCACCATAGTATGGACCACCCAGAGGACACGGTGGAGCATACGGTAGAGGTGTGCCCCGCCTGGGCAGAGCACCGCCGTGTCCTCGTGGGGGCGATCGGGGGCAGCGATCCTCTCACGCCAGGCCTTGGTACAGGCCATGGTCTGGAGCGAATAGGAGTGACAGGCGGTCGCCTCCTTCTGCGAAGCAGTAATGCTAGCAATGGAGGCGGCTGCATGCTCGAGGGAACGGCCCTCACGCCCCAGCCCCAGAAAAAAAAATATTGCATGTTCTGTCTCGTACTCTACTAGAATTAATGTTTTTGCACCCGCATATTTCGAAAGCTTACTATTTATAATTACCTACTGACTGACCACCCCTCAAGGTGTTGGTTATTTGAAACGCGTGCGAAGTGTAGACAGCAGATGTTTGCAGACCAGTAATGTCAGGAATGTCAGGATACAGTTTACTCTATGAAAAAAATAAAATATTATACAGTTAGTGAAGTGCATCAAGTCATGGCAATAATGTTTTATTCATCAACTTAAAGTAGACTTACTAATCTTACGTGGTATTTAGTTTAGGGTTCTGCATACGTAGTGTGAAAACCTGAACTCTGTTACTAAACCTCTACCGTCCGTCCAACGGCTCAACAGTCAGTATATCACAGAGCCCACCTTGTCACCTTTGGAGCTTATCTATATATATAAAAGGAGAAACTGAGTGACTGACATATCAACGCACAGCCGAAACTACTGGGACTAGGAGCGTGAAATTTTGCACAAAGCTTCCTTTTGTGACGTAGGCAAGCACTAAGAGAGGGTTCTCCAAAATTCACCTCCTAACGGGATGAAACGGGGGTTTTGTATATATGGAGAAAAACAAAGTTTTGTATGGAGAAATCTATTTTCACGCGGGCTAAGCTGCTGACAGAAGCTAGTAAAATATAAATATAACAATGGCCGCTTTGCAAAAAAAAAAATAGAAAAAAAAGAAAAATTAAGTATTTTTTATTTCTTCTTTACGTCGTTTATTTTGACACACGTAAAATCTTTAATTGACTTGGCATCTAGATTTATACATTTATTTTCCTAAATTGTACGGGATCCTTTGTTAGCGTTACTGACTTGCTCTTGATTTGTGTATTTATTCTTGTCTCTTTTTTTAAATATATTGCCCCACATCTAAACTAATATTATAAAGAGGTAAAGTTAGCTTTTTATTTTTATTTGTAGGAGGTAATCTCTGAAAGAACTGGTCCAATTGCAAAAGTTTTTCACCGATGGAAAGCTGCTTTATTCCTAAGCGACTTAGGCTATATTTTATGTATGCGGGCGAAGCTGCGGACAAAAGCTAGTAATGAATAAGTATCGTGGGTGAATTCACAAGCTTATAAACTACACACCGAAACCCAGAACACCAATCTGTAGGTCATAAAAATAATATTCTGTGCGGGAATCGAACATGAGGCACGTAGCACATCAGCCAATTGCACAACCACTGCGCCAGCCATGCCATCTTTAAAACTTGCAACTAAAATAAAGATAATCTACAGAATTTTCACGACCGAGTATAAAGTTCTATAAAAATAAACTGTTTAAATTTAAAATAATAAAAAATCCTTTACCACCGGAAACTTACTTACTGCAAACAGTCATTATTAATTCATCAACCGTAGACCAAGACATTTTTTTTTTTGCAAAAAACTGTGTCTTTTGGACCGCAAAAGGTTAACGACTAAAGTGGCCACGTGCCCTGAACTTTAAAGGCACGTATGACTCACCTCTGTCCTGTGCTATACTGACCGTGAACACACCTGGCCACCCTATTCTTAAGTTGCGAACAATTTTGCGCTGTATTATGAACATGTTAAGGTTGTAAATCCCGGCTAATGCTAAAGCATTATCGTAGCATAGACAGACAGGTGTGAATAGTTGAGAAATATGAATGAACGTTGGTATATTTTTTTAGTATTTTTTTTATATAAGTTGTTAGTTTTAACGGTGAATGACTTAACTACTTAGGTACTAGCAAATTAATTTAATTGTGAATTTTGTTTTTAAGAGGGTCCTTTTTCACTCGCCTATCGTCAACATCGAGCATGGTTTCAAAGTTTGTTACTTCATCTAATGCAATCCAACGCGATGTTTAACGAAAAGGCAACGCGAAAAAAGAGAGATAACGCCTGAAAACTCTGTTAGCAATTGGTAATTTCGTGATTTACTCGAATATTTTCAAAACTTGTTTCAAGAAATACGTTTTTTTTTTAACCTTTTTGAAAAAAATTGTCGTCATTTAGAATCTTAATTAAATTTGCAACGCTTCTATTGTTATATATATTTTTTATTTATTAAATTTTTGAGAAAATTATGAAGTGTCACAGTTCATGCAAAATTGCAGATTTTCAGCAGTTTTTGCTGGATTAGTTTTACAAAAAATTATAAATTGATTTCAATAGAAGCCTAGATAATATCCACAAGATATTGTGTTTCCAAAATATCTAATGAAAAATGTGTAATAACGTCATAATCGCGTAAGAGTGGTTGTATGAAAAACAGTGAAAATGCATGTCGAGTTGCATCCCCTCAATGAAGGTTTGCTAAATATCTATGGTTTTAGTCGTAAATACCCGATTAAAAGCAAAGTGAAGCCAAATTGAAAAGAAAAAGTTAAGTTTGAGACCTAAAAAAAGATAGTTATATAGATACATAGAACATCTTCTTTACTAGTACATAGGTACCTATGCTTTCCCATGAGTCTATTTTTTGCATTTGCGTTTTGATGGAATTTTGTTTGTGTTTAAGTGGATGGACTGTTTGAAAATAAAATTAAATCCAGTAGGTGGCGCTGTAATCTGGTTTTCAAGTTTTTGTCTAATAACCAGTTTTCGGGCAGGACTCTTTCGGACCACTAGGATATTTAAGGATATTAACTAATATTTATTTTCTTAATGATTTTTATGTCAATTGGCAAAACATAGCGCACTACCTAATTTTTTAACATGTTGTATATAATTATCACCTATGTTTACGAATAAATGATTCTGATTCCGATTCAGGACTCTCAGCTAACCCTAATATTGACAGTTAGTCACAGTTAAAACGTAATAAATCAGCATGGACAATTATTTACTTATTTTTGTCTTAATATGAACTTTACTGAGATAAAAAAAAAATTCAGCCAAAGACTAGTCATGCTCGAGTTTTTCGTTTAGCAATACATTTAGCTATTCATTTTTATTTAGATAGACATTTCTGCAACAACATTAACCACGCAATTTCATAATAGTCTTAGCTCCCGCTAGATTAAAACGATTAATTAAAAATATTTTCTCATACATTTTTATCACTGGTCACCAACAATCCGCCCTCATGCGTCCGGTCCATTAAAACTAATACGTGATCTGAATGACTCTAAACAATAGTCTCCTATCCCTTTCACGCCTTTTTAGCAAAACGGAAGCTGCCAATAAAGTTACCTAAAAAATTTTTAATTAAAAATATACCTTATAAAACTTAAATTAAGACTGATATTCTACTGTCACATTATAGTGAGAAGTAAAAAATAATTAATGACAAAACCATTTTATTTTTGCAATAATTAAAGTTCTTATTTCAAAAGTTTAAAATTGAATTTCGAATGACATCGAAAAACTAAATAAAATTGTTAAAATGTAAATGTCCAGAGAATTTAGGGTCACAATGCATTGCGAGATTAAAAACTATCATTGTTCCGCGAGGAAAAGAGATGGAGCTTTATAAAATGATGTTGTGTTTCTTTCTCGCGTGGAACAGCAATAGCTCTTAACACTTTGGGTACAAGCAGGGTCAATACGTTAATCTGCATAATAATAGGAATGTTTAAAATATGCAGGGACCCTTTATTTTCGGATGGCGGCTATCAATTGCGAAACAGGAAAAAAACTGTCCACTCCATTGGACAGAAGACGAATATTTTTCACTGCAATAGAGTCGAATTATTATTTTAGTTTTATTGTAGACATAACATTACTAAGTAGGAAATGCATTGCAGTAGAAGAGTAAAAAAACAGATCTATGAAGACATGAAGAGGATCCATCAAGACATCCACTGCTTCTCAAACAACAACGGATGTCTCGATAGCGGATTTCTGTGACTATTACCAGGTCATCGATCCATTTTGTAGGACCAACTACTTCCATCACTGCGTCTTCGGTACGTGGTTACCGCACCAGAATCTTTCGGCACCATTGGCCGTCCGTTTTGCGAGCTATGTGTCCTGTCCTGCGAATCAAGTTAGGCAATTCATCGGGTTATGTCAATAAAATATTATAATTTGTTTTTAAGGGTTCCGTACCTCAAAAGGAAAAACGGATCCCTTATAGGATCACTTTGTTGTTCGTCTGTCTGTCTGTCAAGACAACAAGACGTTATTTCAGGAACGCGTGGAGGTATCGAGTTGAAATTAAAAGCATATACTCAAATCTGCTGTCCCTTGAAGCTGTGACAAAATCAAAATTCTAATTATTAATTCTCAAAATCAAAGTTAACGAAAAAAAAAAACGCAAAAAACGTATATCTCGACATTCTCAAGGGAATCAAAATTCATAGAGTACTTCCCATTGACCTAGAATCCTGAAATTTGGCATGAAGCAAGTTCTTATAGAACAAGTATAAGAAAAAATCTGAAAGCTGTAAATTTGTAGTTACATCACAAAAAAACACCCTCAGAGCGCGAGTCCGACTCGCACTTGCCCAGTTTTTTAATTAATGTTAAACGATTATAGGATCGACAATACAGCCCCCCTAGCCAAGTTACAATCGTTTCGTTCGCGCCGAACGCCTCGAGTAGGCCACGCCTCCGATTCCTTTGTTCTAACCACATGACAGAGCGTTGAGGTGACGTCAGAACAAAAGAATCGGAGGCGTGGCCTACTCGAGGCGTTCGGCGCGAACGATACGATTGTAACTTGGCTAGGGGGGCAGTACCCTTTGCTAGAAGTTACCTATTTATTTTTGACTTAACTTTAAACCAATTAACTAGAAATTCGCGGACGAATATTCGGTTTTCCTCGCAATGAAATCATTTCATCGAAATACAAAATAAAATATGTATGGTCTCTTACAAAAAGGAGTACATATTTACTATCGACCGTTCCTAGATACAATGCCAGTGTGGAGCCCCTTAACAGGACATAGCTCACTTTTCCTGATACAAATACCTGCACTTTTCAGGACTTGAACGAGACAATTGACTCTGGGCTATCACCCTTATCTTCCGCATGATGCAGGTTCTCACCGAACATGGTCAGTTCGGAAAGTTTCTGCAACAGATTCGTGGTGGAAGTAAAGCTCGGGTGTCACCACTGTGTGGACTGCCCAGAGGACACGGTTGAGCATACGGTAGAGGTGTGCCCCGCCTGGCCAGAGCACCGTCGTGTCCTCGTGGGGGCGATCGGCGGCAACGATCTCTCGCGCCGGACCGTGGTACAGGCCATGGTCCAAAGCGAGGAGCAGCGGCAGGCGGTCGCCTCCTTCTGCGAAGCAGTAATGCTAGCAAAGGAGGATGCCGCACGTGCACGCGCGAGGGAGCGGCTCTCACGCCCCAGCTGCCGGGATCCCGATCCGGCCGTTGCCGGCCAACGCCAACGTAAGCGCGGGTTTGCGGACTGCGAGCAATGCGTAGCTCGCCGTCCGACCGTCCGGTAACCGTCCGGACCGAGACCAAGTCGTCAACGGCGCGTATTGTTCCACGCGCGCCACAAGATGTCAGCAAACCGTAGGGACCCAGTAGGGGCCCACGGGTAGTGTAAAAATGTAACCCGGGGACCAAGGCAAAGAAGGAATAGGAGTGGATTTTAGTCATTAAAAGTCTGACACGCCCTCGCGCTCCACCCGAGAGCGGGGGATGTCATTGGATGATTTTCCCAACTAAAAAATAAAACTGGGCTATCACTGTTTTGTAAGAAGAAAATAAATATTAAATATTTTCACTAAACACGACTCCACGGCATGCTAGCGCCAGTAAAAGGGTGATGGGGATCTTTTGTCCGTCTCAAATGACCTCCGCAATTATTATCTATTCACTGCCCGCTCCATTTTCCCATACAAACATACGGGTGCTTTGATTCACGTCCTATTTGAATATGGTCATTACGTATTACTTAATTAAGCACAATATAAGATATTGTTTGTTGTATACGGGGCTAATTTTAATAACTCGGGGCAATTTTGCAATAGGCTGAATAGTTGTTAAGAATTTGACCGTAGGTGTTCTATAATTAAATTTTGTTTGATTAGTTTTCAATGGGTGAGATTTTAGTTGAGTACGAGTAGGTTCATTTTCCTGTCCTTGCTGTTGCTGTTGGAAAGTAAAGAACTAATTGAAATGAACTAATAGAAAAAATTGTAATGAAAAAGTCACTTTTTAATAGGTCTGTCTATATTATCAGTTTTTTTTATTAAGAATTTAATTTTTTTTTGAATTTTTAGATAAAGAATTTAGTCACTTTTTATTTTAGTGTTGTTTTGTCCTGCGCGAGTCACAAATAAATGTATTTCTTTCGTTTCTTTTCTTTCTTTTATTAATAACATTTTTAATTTTTTGACCATTCATTCATTGTGCGTACAGCTAAGGAGTGGAATTCCTTGCCGGAATCTGTGTTTTCTGATGGCTACAACCCGGGAATCTTTAAGACAAGAGTGAATAGGTTGTTTCTAGGTAAGCACGCTCCATCGTCGACCGCATCGTCGCTTTCCATCAGGTGAGATAGCGGTCAAGCGCGAACCTATCAAGAATAATTTAAAAAAAAAACACTGTAATATATTTTAATTTTTAATTCATTGATAATTTTAAGTACCGATGAGTGTGATTTTTTTATAACGATGTTTAATGATATTTTACTTGAAATACTGTCGAACAGTATCTAATTGTTTTATTTATTTTTATTAATAATGACCCATTTTTCGTGTTGCGTCTCATGTAACAGGGAATGAGGCATAAGACAAAACGCACTGCGATACGGACAGGACCCGTCGTTGTGTCGACGCTTGGGGGAGGCCTATGTCCAACAGTGGACGTCTTTCGTCTGAAATGATGATAATGATGACGCTCAGAATCATTCATAAAATAACACCATACTATCAAAAGCTTCGCAAATAAACCCAAACTGTCACGTTTTCCGCATCCCAATGAAATCATTAGGCTTTTACTGCTAGCTACCTATCAGTCCTAACTAAATTTAATAGCCCATTACAGCACACACATGTATAAAATGTTAATAAACCTAGGTGCCCCCGGAACCGGCCATAAACCTTTTACGAGTGGTGCATTCGGAAGAATATTTCGGAAATTCGTGACGTCATTATGCCTCGTGACGTTTATTGGCTATTGGAAGTGCACGCGACTTTACGCACTACATTCTATTTTCTAGGGTTGTTCGTTTGCAGTCGTTAATTATTTATTTCAATAAGGTCGTTAAAAGTTTAGTAACTTAGTTTTTAAACGACTTCAAAAAGATGGAGGGTCTATGTTTGGCTGTATTTTTTTTTATGTATGTTCACCGATTTCTCGGTCAATTGTGGACCGATTTAAAAAAATATTTCTTTGATTAAAAGGTTATACTTCCGAGTTAGTCCTATAGAAATATTGTTATGATCTGAATATAAACTTCGAAGATATGGAACGGAACTCCTCATGGGATTACAGCAGAACTGTCGTAACAAGTAAATTTGCGATAACTTTAAGTTTGACCGGGGTACTTTTTATTTGTGGTACCGCAACTAAAAAGTGTAAAAAAAAAACACTAAAAAGTGCAAAATAACTTTAATTTCGGAATTCGGTGTTAAATAACGAAGACACATAACTTTATAACTATTATAACTGTTTTCTTGCACTTTTTAATGTCTTTTTTTTTATGATAATAATTTTGGTTTTGTTTTACCTTTAACAGATTTATCCATGCATCTGTCATGACAAGTGTCATCTCTTCACCACCCTTGGTTAACTGGTAGAGAACACCTAAGGCATTAAATCCGCCTTTATAACTTTAAAAAAGTCATACATAGCTTAGAATTTAACTTACAAAAAAAGTGGCTTTAATTGGTGCATTTAGAATAATAAGGATACTTTTTTGAGAGTTCCGTAGCTCTTTTTTTTAATAATATCTCACCTGATGGTAAGCGATGATGTGGCCGACGATGGAGCACGCTTGCCTAGAAGTAACCTATTACTATTACTATCACTCTTGACTTAAAGACCCCTAGGTTGTAGCTATCAGGGGATGATCCTCTTGGCTCGCTTCTCAATCGACTCCAGAGCATCAAGCATTGGCAGACCCATCCCAAAGATGAGAGCAGTATTCCATACACGATTGAACTTGCGCTTGATAAAGTTTAAGCAGCTGTTCCGGCGTGAAGTACTGTCTCACCTTGGCTAAGATCCCCAATTTTTTGGCAGCCTGTTGAGCTTTAGCCTCGATGTAAGAGCCGAAATTGAGGGCTTCATTTACTCGTTCAGAGGTGATTCTTTGAAGCCTATTGTATTATGTATTAGCCTTTGAGGCCTATATTTTTCTTTACAATTTGATATTTCTATTTGCATATTAGTTTTCTCCGATCACTAAGTGTATCAGAGGCACTCATTTGCGCCCAGTGGCTTACGAGAATTACTAGGCTAGATGAACGAAACGTTCTCACCAGCGTCAGGCAACTACCACGAAGTTGTCTGGCATTTTTTACTGAACTGGACCTATTTGGTGCAGGCGCGAGACACCAATGTTAGTTATTTTATTTTCTTATTTTTTTTATCTTAAGTGTTTACATGTTGTTTCTACATTGTGTGTATCTGTGTACGTGTGCCAAATAAAATATTTTTCTTTCTTTCTTTCTTTCTTTCTCACGGTTTCGAAGAATCACCCTCACACTAATAATATAAAGGCGAAATTTTGTAAGTGTGTGTATGCCGTCAAGCGTGAAGAATTATTTTCACACTCGAACGGCTGAACAGATATGGATGTAATTTGACACACGGGTAGACCAAGTTCTGGAATAGCACGTAGGATACTTTTTATCCTCAGAATATGTTCTCTTGAGAGAATTTTCTAATTTTAAATTGGCGAGCCCGGTAGAAGCCGCTAATCGTATGTATGTTACCGGCCAAACTAGATTTTAGGATAAACTAGTTTCGCCTAGGCCAAGCCAGTTTTAGTCCAAGAGCGAGCGACGCGAGATCGGAATTTTAGGGCACCCTGACACGGACAGGTTAGGTTAGAAGGCTAAGGCGGGTGCGGAGCGAAGCGGAGCTCCCACCTTAACCTTCGTGGTTTTTTTTTATAACAACCAGAAATGCGTGTAGGGAGAACTGGCTTGGCCTAGGCGAAACTAGTTTATCCTAAAATCTAGTTTGGCCGGTAACATATACAACATTATTTTTAATATATATGCGAAACCTGAATATAGTTTGTTCAGAATCAGTAACTGAATCGATTCCAATAATTTTTACACCATGTTATATTTTTTGCCAAAAATATTTAAAAAAGGTCACAAGTTGGACAACACCGACACTAAGTACAACACAGGTCACGGCAGACCATAGTGGGCATTAGGCGCTAGCGCACAGCTGGGCGCGGAAGCAAAGCAACCCTTAGTCACCCGGATGGCCCGGTAACCATGTATTTGTTCGGACAACCAGGTACCATAACAAGCTTATAACTTTGTGATTTTTCATGATACAGTTATGAAATTTTGTACATAGATTCTTTACATAATAATACTAGACACGTGTTTCGGGTTTCGCATACTAAAACTAATATTGTATAACTCTCTTTCTAAAACTCGATATATAACGCTCGGTAAACATAAACACGTCCGACAAACTGATTTCATCGATATAGGGATGCATTTTACGTCCTCGTTTATCGATGACCGTTATTTACGCAACGACGATTATAATGGACAGCAGTTATTGTTGGCTATTTTATTGACTCGAAGATACAATACACTGGCCGATATGTAAGGAATATCCTTTTTTTATTTTTTTACTGGAGTTTTAAAATTAGACAATAAAAAAGACGGCTTCTCATTCCAAGTTTCTACTGAAAGAGCAACCGAAGTGAAGACACCGGAAAAAGCTAGCGCTAGCTACGTTTTTGTTCTATGATGTAAGAAGTCATGAAAATGAAGTAATTTTTCCTGCTGTAGAGATTTTTTTTAAGACGGAAAATCATTCAATGACTTTTCTTGCTCTAGGGCGGAGCGAGAGGGCGTTACAGACTTTTACTGACTAAAACCACATCTATGTTCTATCTTTGCCCTTTGCGTTCCAGCACCATAGGTTTGCCGAAAGTAAACCTATGGTCAAAGTAGGCTTCGGACCTGTTGAAATTCTGTCATTTATATATCGATTTGAAAAAATATTTAAAAAGATACTTCCAGATTGTTCCCCTTTTTGACAAAATCCATATCTTATAATCAGATCAATGAACAATTAAGGGAACTCCTAAAATATTATAGGCACATAGTGATTTTTTTTTAATATCAGCAAAGAATATAAAAAAATTGCCGTAATATTACCACAAAAAGCACCGGGTGCACAGCAATCCTGGATCAATTACAGCACCCTACTGTTTTGCGTCATAACATCTCTGCGTAGGCCATAACTGTCCGGCTGTCCGCCTGATCTGATACAGTGTAGGAATATCAGTAGGTCTAGTGTGAGACAATATAATAATAATAAATCATTTATTTTCAGGCATCTTGGCCCATAGATAAATACCTTATAGACTAACATATATATAAAGTAAATTAAATACAATTTATTGTTAATAAATACGACTTATGACTATGTTAGTAACACTTCACTGCACTTGTTCACTTTGTGCTGTTCTGTGGCACTTGTCCGCGGAAGCGACGGAACACCACGCCCTGCGGCCAAAAGTCTTGAAATTGACGTTACGGTGCGACTCCAGAAGCTGTACCCTCAGTGCGAACTTCGTCTTATGGCGCACGTACTCCACGATGTCTTCCACCCTTGTGGTGTGATGCAGGCGGGAGATGTACACGGGAGTGTTCGGCTGAGCAGCGCAATATGCCAATCAGTCAGTGAATGGCTATAAAAACAGGGGTAGACCAAAGGGATGATGGCTGGTAGTATTATCTTCTTCTTTCTTGTTGGTATCACTCTTGACAGAGCGGTCGTGGTCATCACTTCAGGTGTTGGTGGCAAGCTTCACAACGCGCCGCCACTCCTCTCTGATGGCCGCCCACCTCGTGCATTCATGCAGTGATGATGGCCATTTACTGCCGCTTTAATTTGGTTAGTCCACCGTATAGGCGATCTAAGCGCGGTGGCGGTGTGTAGCATTATATCTATGTCCAAAACAGGAGTCATTATTTAGATGATAACTAAAAGAAATATGGAAATAAACGAAATACTACCAACCTCAAATCAATTTGGGAAGCGGCACGAGAATGATATTGACCCATGCCCCATACTAGGAATTACTCTTGGATCATTGCAGCATTTTTTTTTTTTAAACTCATCATCATCTTCCTGCCCTTGTCCCATCTTATTTGGGGTCGGCACAACATGTTTTTTTTAAACCCATAATAATAATAATTTATTACACCAAAAAATACACATTACACAATTTGTCTGTGCTCATAATTATGATATTGTTACAATACATAAAAATTGTGCCTAAATTAACATGTGCTGCCGAACTAGGCTTGGAGCCTGTATTTCGGTATGCAGCGCGTCAAGCCCTGAAATTGGGTCTTCTAGTATCAGCTCATGAGCAAATGGTATCAATTATTGTATTAAATTTAGGAATTATAAACAAAAGTAAAAGAAAAAAGCACAAAATAAAAATAAAAAAATAATTTTAATAATAGGTGTAACTGTCCTCTGGATGTATACGCTGAAGAGGGTGAGTGTATGTGTGTCAGAGGGTGTGTAAGGTTTAAATTAAATACATTCAATCATAATATAGGTACACTAGTCACCCAGACCCGAAACAACTATCTGTAGGCTATACACATATTTGTTTAGCTGAATCAAGTGACCAGTTGTCCTACTGTGACTTCTTAAAACCGTCATAATTCCGGTGTATTAGCGAGATGGAGCTAAACAGGGCGAATAGCACTATTTTTTTCTCACAACCTAATCATAATGGCATTGGCATTTCATACTACGGCCTCTGTTATGCAGACATAGTGCTTTCTTTTATCTTATACTTCTGCAATGTCTTTCATTGTGGTCTGCCGGTCAGATATTTACGATTGTAGGCTCTGACACTTTATGATTATGTCCGGATGCTGATTGAATGGTCGCCACCCTTCGCTCGCAATTATTGTTTGCCATCATTGTTCTGATCATGGTTTCTGTTGAGTACTTTGGTATTGTATAATACAATCTCTTGGGAAGAACATTTTGTAATGATATGAGTATGTGATAAGGGACTAGGCGCCTTCAGATCTTAGGAGTTGAAATTTCCTCAAACCTTAAGTTAGGGCGGTTTATTGAGTCTAAAGCCAAGGTAGCTGCTAGGAAAATCCGCGTTCTAGCAAAGGTCTGGCAGTACTTTACACCAGGATAGCTTCTAATATTATACAAAACACAGTTCCGTTTGTATGGGCTGGTGCTACAAAATACCATCTAGTAGCTTTGGACTCGGTGGAAAGGTATGCGAAGAGGCTAATTGGTGATTCGGATTTGGTCAAGTCCAATCTTCAAAACCTTTCATTGGCGTACCAAAAGGCTGGCGGGTAGCCAGCCTTTTGGTACGCCAATGAAAGGTATTTTACTGGATGCATTTTCATTAATTGATCGTGTCCTATGGAGAAGAATCGGCAAGAAACTCCATGGTTAGGTTACTACTCTTCAAAGAAAAAGACTGATTTTACAATATTTCCACATAAGGAAATGATCTACTTACTGCAAGTTACTTTTATGCTAAGCATAATGCATGCGACGACGATGAAATACAACTATCTTAAACAAATGTGCTAAAAAGACAAACGTTTTGTTTGGTACCATCGCCGCGGGACATATGATAATAGCTTTGCTTTGAAATCCCTTACTAAGGAAATATCTCTATTCGAGTGGCCTTTGGGGATTTTGTATCTTAGCTGCAGGATTGTTTGAGACCCCAGAGGCCCTTTTTTTCTTTGTGGTGGGAAATCATCAATTGACTTATTCCGTTCTTGAGTGAATCAAGCGGGCTATGTTCCTTTTTAACTCAACTCAATCTCAAAATTATTTTATTTTACATAGGCCTACATGGACACTTAAAAAACGTCAGAAGCAGCGCATGGGCTCAATTGGTCGTGTTCTATGGAGAAGAACCAGAAAAATACTCCATGGTTACTCTTTTAAAAAACCGAGCAAGTGCGCTAGTCCGATTTACCTATGAAAATAGTTCAATTCCCGAATTGAGTTACGAAAATTTTTCCGACTTGCAAACATTTTTTTTTGTTACGTAGTTACAGGGGGTTACGGGGTAGGGGTTTTGTAGGAATAAATTTGAAAATTGTAAATTTGTAGTTACGTCACAAAAAAAAAATACAATCTTCGGTACTCAATTCGGGAATCGAACAGTTTTCATTGGTAAGTTTGTGCGGAACCCTCAGTGCGCGAGTCCGACTCGCACTTGCCCTGATTTTTAAAATGTTATTAGCGTTTGAGCACGTCTCACTTCTATAGGTAAAGCATTCTACAAACGAGCAGCTTGAATTGAGAAAGATTGTCAATGAAGAAAGTGTTTTTATTTATTGATATAAACTAATAGTGCTTGACTGCGATCGCATCTGACGGTGAGGCGCAGTTTAATACACTTGCGAATACTTAATTTTAGATTTTCCGATGATATTATTTCTAAAACAAATGGTAAGTCACAATCACCTCACTGGTAGCAAGGAAGACACTGGAGAATATTTAGAGAATAAACTTTATGTATTCCCTGGCAGTTTATGTTACAGGGAACTCGTTTTACTCTGAACAAGTTCCTCTATTTTGGATAGCAGCAGCGAATATGCAGAAATATGAGTCACAAGTGTTTTTAGTAAAATATGAAAGTGTCATTTGAAAAATAGTGTCTGGCAAAAATATTTTGTGTTTTATTTATTAAGCTTACCACAGGCCAATATAAGTCTGTGAAGCTTACTTAATCCAAGTGTCAGCTTTACATACACTGATATGAAATATACATGAAAAAAATGTTTATTAATTAACCAGTTTATTGATAAACATAGACCCTTCTTCGGCTAAAAACTGCATATTTAGGATTCCTTGTTTTAATATTGCTGTCTATTTTCTTTGTTATGTTTCTATTTCATATTTTAGTTAGAGAGTGGTGTGGTGGTTTTAGTGGTTTTTTTCTAGTTAGTTTATAAGTTTTTGTTACTATTTTGGTGTACAATAAAGTTTTATTCTATTCTATTCTATTCTATTTTTTTTTGCTATTTATTAGCTATAGCATAATATTTTCCAGCAAATTAAACACGATATAATTCCAAATTATTTTCTTTCAAACCAATTTAAGATATCTCTTTCAAAGTCTACAGAAACTTCAAAACTTTCTGGTCCGTTAACACCCGAGTGATCACGATTTCGACGACCAGTTTCAGTTAACAAGAAATTAATTACAGCTGTATTGGTTCTAAAGGATTATGCTTCGGTTCGTTTAGCAGCTTTATACCGATTCGTAATTTAATAATCTGTTAGGTCATATAGTATTTAAGAAGTATTGTGTTGACTAAATACTACAATGTCACTCAAATTGATTAGATCACAATCCATGAACTGATGAGTTTACTTCTTTAAAATACTTTTATAGACTTATTAATCAAGCTGTGTTTACATATCGCATAATATGAATTTATTTGTAATTTATTAGTGATGTCAAATGACGTATTGTCAACGAGTCATTCACTTATGAACTTATTATCTTTAAAATGTTTTTAAGGACTTAATAATTAATTTGTATGTATAAAACGTGTAATATAAATTTATTCGTAATTTATTACTTTGTCAAAGCACTTAATCAATGTGTTATTTATTGGTTGCTCAATTAACTAACGCTACCTCATAGTGGGGACTATGAGGTGGGAGGTTACCTACACTTAGCAGCCATAAGTGGCATTCGATGTGTAGCACTGGGTGAAGTAGGAAGTCTAATTAGTACTGTGTTATACTGCATGACTTGATTCCGCCATCTCCTTTCTACCATCGGTCAACCCGACGTACGGCGACTATCCACCCTTACGTTGTTGAAACTTCAACGGTCCGGACTAAGCGTTTCGCTTCGTCGTTTATACCGCGTACATCGAAAGCATTCTTTCTTATTATATTCTTCCTTTCATTATTGACATAATATTGGTATACAACGTGTCCCAGAAATCAACGTCAAGCCGAAAACGGGCAATAGGCCAAGTCGTGACAGTTATTAGAAAAATATAAAAAACATCCTAGTCATGTACTTTTCAAATTTTATGGATTCAAAAATAAATCTCAAAAAGTGACACCTTGTAATGATCTTTCAAGTCCTGTGACTACAAATATTAACTTTTCGTCAGTTTTTTTTCTGTGACGTAACCATGAATAACCCTTCTGTAAATTACAGTTATAAGTTAAAACATAACTAATAATATTCCACAATAATAATAATATTCCACAACTATCACACAACGCCGTCTAGCCCCAAGCTAAGCAGAGCTTGTGTTATGAGTACTAGACAACTGATAAACATACTTATATATTTCTAAACACATACATATTATAGATAAATTACACCCAGACACAGAACAAATGATCGTGCTCATCACACAAACATTTGTCCTGGGTGGGAATCGAACCCACGACCTCCGGCATAGCAGTCACGGCCACTAACCACTAGACCAACAGACCAGTCATACCTACTAACTACCTCAGTTTTAAATAAAATGTTAGATTTTTGCCCAACATTGAATTCAAAATTATTACATCACCCAACTTTAACCGCGTGTAGTGTAAAAAAAATGTACTACACTATTTTGGCAAGTAACTTTAAAAGACGGCGCGTTAAGTCTGGATTCCAAAATGGTATGCCACTTACTAATTTACTACTTCTTAATTGAGGGGAAAAAAAATTTGTTACTTTTAGGTGCGTTTCAAATAAAATTCAGTTGTTGGATTTCTTTAGTTATAATTTTTATTAAATCAGATTTACCATATTAAATGTTCGAACTGTTTGCCTTCAGCTCAAATGCAAGCTCTACATCTCTTTAAAAATGATCGCGTAATAAGACGGGCATATCGTCTCGAGTTGACGTATTCAGCGGGTTTTGCAATTCTTTGACGCAGCTCGTCTAAATTGTGTATTGGTTTAGAGTACACGATATCCTTTATCGTACCCCAGTAAAATGAGTCTATGGGGTTTAAATCGGGTGAACGAGCAGGCCACGAAATTGTACCACCCCGCCCTATCCACCTATCGGGGTATTCATGATTGAAAAACTCACGTACTGTTCGAGCATAATGCGCTTGGCAGCCATCATGTTGGTACCACATGCTGCCGTAAATGTTCAGTGGCACTTCTTCCAATAACTCTGGTGATTGGTTTTGTAAAAAGTCCAAATACCCCTGGGCATTTAAGTTCTCCGGCAGCTCGATTGGACCAATAACTTTATCAAAATTCCCGTCCACATGTTCACTTTTTTTACTGGGGTACGATAAAGGATATCGTGTACTCTAAACCAATACAAAATTTAGACGAGCTGCGTCAAAGAATTGCAGAATCCGCTGAATACGTCAACTCGAGACGATATGCCCGTCTTATTGCGCGATCATTTTTAAAGAGATGTAGAGTTTGCATTTCAGCTGAAGGCAAACAGTTCGAACATTTAATATGGTAAATCTGATTTAATAAAAATTATAACTAAAGAAATCCAACAACTGAATTTTATTTGAAACGCACCTAAAAGTAACAAAATTTTTTTTTTCCTCAATTAAGAAGTAGTAAATTAATAAGTGGCATACCATTTTGGAATCCAGACTAAACGCGCCATTTTTTAAAGTTACTTGCCAAAATAGTGTAGTAATTTTTTTTTACACTACACGCGGTTAAAGTTGGGTGATGTAATAATTTTGAAGTCAATGTTGGGCAAAAATCTAACATTTTATTTAAAACTGAGGTAGTTATGTTTTAACTTTTAACTGTAATTTACAGAAGGGTTATTCATGGTTACGTCACAGAAAAAAAACTGACGAAAAGTTAATATTTGTAGTCACAGGACTTCAAAGATCATCACAGGGTGTCACTTTTTGAGATTTTTTTTGAATCCATAAAATTTTAAAAGTACATGACTAAGATGTTTTTTTATATTTTTCTAATAACTGTCACGACTTGGCCTATTGCCTGTTTTCGGCTTGACGTTGATTTCTGGGACACGTTGTATATAGTATGTATTAGTATGTATAATATGATTATATATTGGATTTATGTATAATATACTTAATTATATATTAGACTTAGTATATAAGTTTATAATGTGCACTGGATCCTACCCTCGAATATGTTCTCTCTCTACAATTCAAAGGTTTGCTGGGAGAAAACTCATTGCTGAGTTAAGCTCGCCTTTGTACATGAACTGTTTGTATGTCAATATATTATATTATGTTTTTGTGTACAATAAAGAATTAAGGACTGGAACAATTTGCCTGCTGTGGTCTTCCCGTCCAACTATAATTTAGCTCTTAATAAACTATTGCACCTCACCATCAATGATTGCATCACTGCTTACCATCAGTTGGGATCTCAGTCAAGCACTGGTTTATATCAATTTAAAAAAGAAAAACCTGTAACTGTGTCATATTAATAAAAGTGAAGTTTGTGTTACGTTATGTGTTTTATTTCCTGACCAATAAATCTTATTTAAAGCTTTCCATCCAATGTTGGACGGTAAGGCTACTGGATTGTTTGGAAGAGTTTCTGCGGTTCTGGAGCGCAAAGGGTAACTAAAAGACTACTGACTAAAACCCATCTATGTTCCTTCAGTTGCTTTTTGCGGTCCGGCTGGACACTTTAGAACAATCCTGAAAATTGCCCCTCTAATTGAATCACCTGTTGCAACAGTTTCGTCTTATCCTTTATTTATTTTCTATACATAATTTGTACATTTTTTAAATATTTCTTAAAACACATATATAAAAAATAGTAGTCAGCCGGAGTCGGTTTAGGGTCACAATGCGAGCCGTATCAAGGAGTACTGCCTTCTATATCAGGCCCTTGATCCAACCGCGTAACGTCAGCTTCGACAGATGGTCGTCGAAGCTTTTGGCTATAAGGCCATTGGCGGTAACAACAATCGACACAATGACAGCCGAGTCCACATTCCACATTCAACAGTTTCGTATTATTATTATTAATAAAACTTTTTTTAACTTGAATATGACTTTACCCGCCATAGTGGGTCTTTATCTTTTTTTTATAATAACTCTCTTCTAATACAAGAACCCCTTGATTAGAACGCAACCATTTGATAATAACCCGGACCCAAAAAACAATACCAACACGTCAGACAACTTTCCAAATCATTAATCAAGAGTCTGATAATCCGAATCTAATTAAAACACGCGTGCACCACATAACTCTACTCCCTCATCTCCCATGGGCTGCAAAATCCCTATCAAAATAATTACTAGTTCGTAAGACGGGATTAGTTTACCCCTTTGCCAGCCAATTAATTTTGCTTGCTGTAAGCTCTGTTCATTAGCGGCGTTGCTGTGCATATTGTTAAAACTTTTGATTTTTAGCCGAGTTCAAAAAAGGAAGAGGTTCTCGATTAGTCGGAATCTTTTATTTTTATGTATATTCCCGGATAAGTCAAATACGCTTGGATCAATTAGGTTTTTTTTTTTGTTGAAAGTATACTTCTCAGGTGGTCAGATGGTCAAAATCTGATGATGGGAACCTGGAGAAAAGTGAACCAGGGAAACTCTTCATATTTTATAGAACAACTTGTAATTATTGTATCCTATAAATATCTAACTATAGAACTTGTAATTGGGTTTAGCTGAGAGGTGTCAAAACTAAAAAGTGTATTTTTTTTTAAATAAATCTTTCGTAAAAAAATTGTGTTTTTTTTAGATTGATCGCTATCTCTTCTGATAGTAAGCAATGATGGAAGGTTTTTTTTTTAGGTAAGAAAATCATCCAATGACATCCCCCGCTCTTGGGCAGAGACGAGAGGGCGTATCAGATTTTTACTGACTAAAAACCCACTCCAGTTCCTTCTTTGTCTTCGTCCTAGGGCCGAGTTTTCCTTTCAGAAACAATAAACCCTTGGCCCCAGTAGTCTTCGACCCTGCTGGGCCCCTACGGTTTGCTGACATCTCCTTGAGGCGCGCGTGGAACAATACACGCCGTCGACAACTTGGGCTCGATCCGGATGGTTACCGGACGATCGGACGGCGAGCTACTCATTGCTCGCCATCCGCAAGCCAGCGCCTACGGTGATGGTGGAGGGTAAAGTAATCATTTCATTATTGAGTCAAAGATTACCACGTTTTAGCTGTTGTATTAGGAAACACAGAATTCAGCAGAGAATTCCACTCCTCAGCTGTGTCACTGTGTGGACAAAATATCCACAAACCATTTTGTGCGTAGTACTAATGTACCATTAACATTTTAGTAAAGACATGTTCTTCTGAAAGCAATTAACATCTCAATTAGCAAATCTTTAAAACACAAAATGGTAAATAACCATTTCTGAGGTGGGAAACCATCAAATAACTTCTCCTGCTCTGGGTGGGGCGAGAGGGCATGTCAAAACTTTATTTAGTCAAAACCCACCTGTATTCCTTGAGTTTCCCATTGCGTTCCGGGGCCACGATAACTTTTCCTTCTACCTTGAGCACAGGCGAGGGGTAGCCAGCCTTTCGGTATTTTACAGGATGTATTTTGGAGAGTGTGCTCGGTACATGCACGACTTGATTCCGCCATTTCCTTTCAACCATCTAATTCATCGACCCGACGTACGGCTAGTCTTCACTTATACGTTGTTAAAACATCTATGGTCCGGACTAAGCGTTTCACCTCGTTTATACCGCGTACATCGAAGGACTAAAACAATTTGACTGGCCTGTTGGTCTAGTGGTTAGTGGCCCTGACTGCTATGCCAGAGGTCGTGGGTTCGATTCCCACCCAGGACAAATGTTTGTGTGATGAGCACGATCATTTGTTCTGTGTCTGGGTGTAATCTATACATATAATAAAACAGTAAAATTATTTTGCGATGGTATTAGTTGGCGCAAAAACTACTCAACCGATCCTGTTCAAATTTTGCATACATAATCCTTATAGGTCAGGGCAACATATAGGCTATAAATTATCACGCTATTTGCTATGGGGGGTGAGCAATAATCCAAAATGTCGATGTTGAACGACATTTGCCATGAGTTCGATCCTCAGCTACAGTTAAAAAATTTGTCAATATTTAATCTTCTTTTTGTAATAAAATAACTTTTACCATTTTTTCAAAATAAAATTGACATTTCTATTCGATATCTTCTAAATATTTTGTAAAAACTAATCAAAACACATAATAAAATCAAAGCGGCGAGTTACATCACGTACTAAAATGTTGTAAATATGGCACCACACGCAATTCAGATACTCGCAACGCCATCTAAAGACTGAAAGTAGCAATAATGATGACAATGATAGTTGAACTTCATATTTGATAGATGGCATTGTGTATTTTACGTAATTTTCTGAGTGGCGGAAGAATGACCATCGCCCAAGTTTGCAGACAGTTTTATTGTTTAAAATTGGACGAAAACCGTTATGGTTAAACTGGAGTCAGACGGAGGCATTTTTAATCCTACTGTTTTTTTTCCCCGTGGTTGTAACAAGCTAATTGACCGTGATTATTCAAGGGATACCAACCAAAGGCGATAAAAGTAAATACTTATATGTATTTAATTATATACTTTAAAATAACATGGTAAATTTTCGGAAGGGGTAGCAATATGGCACCTTGCGGTTGAAGGCCCCCAGGTGGACCGATGACCTGGTGAGGGTCGCGAGAATCCGATGGATGTGAGACGCCCAGGACCGGTAATTATGGTGACACTTGGGGAGGCCTATGTCTAACAGTGGACGTCTTTCGGCTGAAATGATAATGATAATGATGGCACCTTTATTTTTCTTTTTTTAAGGGTGGAAGTCATCCACTTTTCCCACTCTGGTTGGAGCGGGAAGGCGTGTCAAACTTTTACTGACTAAAACCACACCTGTGTCCTTCAGTTGCCCTTTGCGACATCTCTTTGAGGAGAGCGTGGATCACTACGCGCTGTTGACGACTGGGCTCGGTCCGGTCAATTACCGGACGGCCGGACAGCTGTGGACGACCCATTGCTGGATGTCCGCAAGTCCGCGTCTACCGTGGCTGGTCGTCGGGGTCGGAATCTCGGCTTGGCGTGAGGACGTTCGTTCCCTCACGCGTGCGGCCTCCTCCTTCGCTAGCATTACGGCTTTGCAAAAGGAGGCAACCGCCTGCTATTCGGGATTGCCATTTCGATTGCCTTGCGGGGTACACCTCTGTGTGTGCTCCACTGTGTCCTCCGGGATGATGGCACCTTGCGGCCTAATAATGGTGTGTTTTGTTATATAAAACGGGGTCGAAAGGTCTGCGTTCCTAATCACAGTTCGACAACGTATGATGTATCTCAGATTCCTTGCAGCCTTACGTTGACATCCGTACGTTACCTCCTTGCAGTGAGTGGTGACCAACACTGGAACAACCCTCTGAGGGAAGCCAGTCTCAGGGATAACACTAATCGGCTGCTACATTTGTTTACCGGAATTTCATTGTTTTATGGATACACAAGCTCAGGACTGTTGAGGGTGTTTCATGCGGTTTCTGTTTCGGATTCGGTTGGGAGTACACTGATATTACCATTTTGCGAATCGCCCGGAGGACCCGTTGTAGCATGCGGTGGAGGTCTATCCTGCTTGGGTGAACCGCCGTGTCTTCATAGAAGCAATCGGCGTCAGTGACCTCTCAGTTTGGCCATCAATATGCGAGTTCGATTGGACGGGGATACACGCGTTCAAGATTTTACCGAAATTCATTCATAAGTTGGAGACTCTTCATAGGGTAGTTCCCACTATAGAATAACATTTGTCTGATATACGAAGACGTCAGTCAAATACACACCAAAAAATCCTAGGTAAATGAACAAGTAATTTTTACGCCCCAAATGATCAAGCTGCAACAATCAATTCAAGCATGCTCTCGCAAATTCTTCATAAGTACTGTTGTGGAGGAAGTTAGTTGATGATGATGGTAATTTTTGGATTCACTGGCTTTTTGGCTTTGCACTATCAGTGCACGTTATCCAGCTGAAGGTTGGTGTCCCGATTATGCTCCTTCGTTTACCTCTACCAAAGCTGTCTGACGGCTTAAACTCTTCAGTGCAACATTATTGAGGCGAAAATTTTACAGGAGGTAACTCTTTCGAACAATCTCGCAGCCTTAGCAGACATTGGCCCTAGAGGCCCCTATCCATTTGCTGACATTTCTATGAGTCGCGCGTAGATTACTGCGCGCCGTCGATTCAGGATTGCTTTGACCAGATGACCGGACGGCTCCACCGCAATCGCCCTGCGGCTTTCAACACCTGGAGCATCACTTCCCTCATCATCCCCCATAGTTTCAGCTACCTTTTTTGATCGTAGTGCATCACTGAAGGAGGCTACTGGTTGGCATTTTTTCCACTAATTGCTTTCATGAGGACACGGCGGCGCCGGCGCTCCTACCAAGCGGGACTGACTTCCACCGTAAGCTCCATCGTATTCTCCGGGCGATCCGCACCGCGATTGTGACGTGCTCACTGTGACAATGTTGTTTTACCAGAACATAAACCAGAAACATACATAAACTAGTGCCTTTTCCCTTGGGGTAGGCAGAAATGCCAACTGCTACGACCCTTACATACTCTTTCTATTTATTGACGTTCATACATCTGGACCTGGACGAGTACATAACATGTATCCTGAAAGTAATTTGCGTTTTTACCTTTAACCGTTTTATGTGAAAGTACAATAAATAATCACAATGCTTTCAGAATGAATTGCAAGCACAGAATAATTGTATAGTTTTACGAACTTAACGCAGACGAAGTCGCGGGCAACAGCTAGTCTATACATATAATAAAATAGTAAAATTATTTTGCGATGGTATTAGTTGGCGCAAAAACTACTGAACCGATCCTGTTCAAATTTTGCACACATAAACCTTATAGGTCAGGGCAACTTATAGGCTATAAATTATCACGCTATTTGCTATGGGGGGTGAGCAATAAACCAAAATGTCGATGTTTAACGACATTTGCCACGAGTTCGATCCTCAGCTACAGTTAAAAATTTTGTCATTATTTTATCTTCTTTTTTGTAATAAAATAACTTTTACCATTTTTTCAAAATAAAATCGACATTTCTATTCGATATCTTCTAAATATTTTGTAAAAACTAATCAAAACACATAATAAAATCAAAGCGGCGACAAAAACCACGTACTATAATGTTACATTATTCAGATACTCGCAACGCCATCTAAAGACTCAAAGTAGAAATAATGATGACAATGACAGTTGAACTTCATATTTGATAGATGGCATTGTGTATTTAACGTAATTTTCTGAATGGCGGAAGAATGACCATCGCCCACGTTTGCAGATAGTTTTATTCTTTAAAATTGGACGATAATAATGGTTAAACTGGTGTTAGACGGAGGCATTTTTAACAATCCTCCTGCTTTTTTCCCCGTGGTTGTAACAAGCTAATTGACCGTGATTATTCAAGGGATACCAACCAAAGGCGATAAAAGTAAATACTTATATGTTTTGAATTATTGACTTTAAAATAACACGGCCAAATTTTTGGAAGGGATTGCATAGCACCTTGTGTTGGAAGGCCCCCAGGTGGACCGAAGACCTGGTGAGGGTCGCGGGAATCAGATGGATGCCAGACGCACACCGGACCAGTCATTATGCCGACACTTGGGGAGGCCTATGTCCAACAGTGGACGTCTTTCGGCTGAAATGATAATGATAATGATGGTATCTTTTTTCTTTTTTTATGGGTGGTAATTATCCAATGACTTCTCTGGTTGGAGCGGGAGGGCGTTTCAAACTTTTACTGACTAAAACCGCACCTGAGTCCTTCAGTTGCCCTTTGCAACATCTCTTTGAGGAGCGCGTGGATCACTAAACGCTGTTGACGACTGGGCTCAGTCCGGTCAATTACCGGACGGCCAGGCGGCTAGCTACCCATTGCTCGATGTTCGCAAGCCTGCGTCTACCGTGGCTGGTCGTCGGGGTCGAAATCTCGGCTCGGAGTGAGGACGTTCGTTCCCTCACGCGTACGGCCTGCTCCTTCGCTAGCATTACGGCTTTGCAGAAGGAGGCGACCGCCTGCCATTCCTCCTCGCTCTAGACCATAGCCCGAATCAGGGCCCGGTGCGAGAGGTGACTGACGCCGATTGCCTATACGAGGACACGGCGGTGCTCCGCCCTTGCGGGATACACCTCTGTATAATCCACTATGTCCTCCGGGATGGTACCTTTCAGTCTAATAATGGCGTGTTTTATTATTTGCAGTCACTGCTTCATATAAAATGGGGTCGAAAGTGGTACGCGTTTCTGATCACAGTTCGACAACGTATGATGTATCTCAAATTCCTTGCAGCCTTACGTCGACATCTGGACGTTACCTCCTTCCAGTGAGTGGTGACCAACACTCGAACAACCCTCTGAGGGAGGCCAGTCTCCGGGATAACACTAATCGGCTGCTACATTTGTTTACCGTAATTTCATTGTTTTATGGATACACAAGCTCAGGACTGTTAAGGGTGTTTCGAGCGGTTTCTGTTCCGGATTCGGTTAAATCTTAAATAATTAATTCGGAAGTACCCTGATTACCATTTTGCGAATCGCCCGAAGGACCCGGTGTAGTATGCGGTGGAAGTCTATCCCACTTGGGTGAACCGCCGTGTCCTCATAGAGGCAATCGGTGACAGTGACCTCTCGGTTTGGCCATCAATATGCGAGTTCGATTGGGCGGGGATTCATTTCGCCGAAATTCATTCAAAAGTTGGAGACTCTTCATAGGGTAGTTCCCACTACGGAAAAACATTTTGTCTGATATACGGGGACGTCAGTCAAATACACAACAAAAAATCCTAGGTAAATGAACAAGTATTTTTTACGCCAAAAATTATCAAGCTGCAACAATCAATGCAAGCATGCTCTCGCAAATTCTTCATAAGTACTGTTGTGGAGGAAGATAGATGATGATGATGATGGTAGTTTTTGGATTCACTGGCTTTGCACTATCAGCGCACGTTATCCAGCTGACGGTCGGTGTCCCGATTATGCTCCTTCGTTTACCTCTACCAAAACTGTCTGACGACTTAAACTCTTCAGTGAAACGTTATTGAGGCGAAAATTTTACGGGAGGTAACTCTTTCGAACAATCTCGCAGCCCTAGCAGACATCGGCTCTAGAGGGCCCTATCCATTTGCTGACATCTCTTTGAGTCGCGTGTAGAATACAACGCGCCATCGATTCAGGATTGCTTTGACCAGACGGCCGGACGGCACTACCGAAATCCCGTGTTTGCGCTAGCTGGTAATCTCCCTGCGGCTTTCAACACCCGGAGCGTCACTTGCAACGACAGCTGAGGAGTCAGGATGTACTATCCCTCATAGTTTCAGCCACCTTCTTCGATCGTATTGCTTCACTGAAGGAGGCTACTGGTTAACATTTTCTCCACCAATCGCCTCCATGAGGACACGGCGGCACCGGCGCTCCGACCAAACGGGACTGACTTCCACCGTATGCTCCATCGTATTCTCCCGTGAGACCCGAGTGTTTCTTTCCGCTGAATTCGATACAAATACCTCCAGCAACATCCGGTAAGTAATGCACATAGAGAGGATGCCGTGACGCCTCTGTAGTCACTCCTCAAAGACAGGTATTACCGCTGCGATTGTGACGTGCTCACTGTGGCGAGGGGTTAAAATCATACAATGTTGTTTTACCAGAACATAAACCAGAAACATACATAAACTAATGCCTTTTCCCTTGGGGTAGGCAGAAATACCAACTGCTACGACCCATACATACTCTTTCTATTCATTGACGTTCATACATCTGGATCTGGACGAGTACTTATCATGTTTCCTGAAGGTAACTTGCGTTTTTACCTTTAACCGTTTTATGTTAAAGTACAATAAATAATTGCGATACTTTCGGAATGATTTGCAAGCACAGAATGATTGTACAGTTTTACGAACATAACGCGGACGAATTCGCGGGCAACAGCTAGTTTATCTATATATGTATGTATTTAGAAATATATAAGTAGGTTTATCAGTTGTCTAGTACCCATGACACAAGCTCTGCTTAGCTTGGGACTAGACGGTGTTGTGTGATAGTTGTGGAATATTGTGGATTATTGTGAATTTGCCTGCTGCGGTCTTCCCGTCCGATTATAATTTAGGTGTCTTTAAGGCTAGAGTGAAATAGGTTCTTAATAAACTGCACTAGTTTACCTCACCATCAACGATTGCATCACTGCTTACCGTCAGGTGGACTCGTAGTCAAACACTAGTTTATATTGATTAAAAACAAGTGCGAGGCGAACTCGCGCACTGAGGGTTAAAACAGTACAATTCCCGAATTAAGTTACGAAGATTTTACCGAATCGCATTTTTTTTTTATTGTGACGTAACTACAAATTTACAGTTTTCAGAATTTTTCCTATACCTGTGCTACAAGACCTTGCTTTTTGCCAAATTTCAGGATTCTAGGTCAATGGGAAGTAGGTCTAGATCAAGACAGACGGACGGACAGCAAAGTGATCCTATAAGGGTTCCGTTTTTTCCTTTTGAGGTACGGAACCCTTAAAAAGAACATTCTCACTGATTCTTCAAATCAAGAAAAATATGTTGCAATCCGCAATCGCAGCAACTTGATGTGTAGAGATGCCCAACGCCACCACATTCATAAGTCCGTTGAAAACGGTGACCCAGCTAAAGTCTGGAAATTTCTTAGATCAATGGGAGTTGGTAAGTCGCGCCAAGATTCTATTCCTAAGGATGTAGATCTTGAATTACTCAATCAACATTTTTCTTCATCTTCTAACTTCAGTGCTACTATCAAAGCGAAAACTTTAAATAATCTTTCATCTCTTCCTACTCCCGATTATTCACCTCTTGTTTTAAATCAATTCTCTGATTGTGATGTTAAGAAGAGCATAGAATCTATCACGTCTAATGCTGTTGGTAGTGATTGTATTAGTCGCAAGATGATACTTCCTATCCTGGACGAAATCCTTCCTGTCATCTGTCATATCCTTAATTATTCCGTATCCTGTAGTGTTTTTCCCACTACATGGAAGGAAGCCCAAATCACCCCACTTCCAAAAAAGTGTAATCCTGTTTCCTTCTCTGAATTCCGTCCTATCTCCATTTTACCTTTTCTATCCAAAGTCCTTGAACGCCTTATCCATTTTCAACTTAGTGCTTTCCTGTGCAAAAACCGCCTCCTTAACCTTTTCCAATCCGGCTTTCGTCCAGGTCATAGCACTACAACAGCTCTCGTTAGCATAACAGATGATATTAGACTTGGTATGGAAAATGGCAATCTGACGGTCCTTTCCTTGTTGGATTTCAGCAACGCATTTAATACCGTCGATTTTGATATACTACTCGGAATACTTAGCTCTCTTAACATATCTCCAACGGCGATTGATTGGTTTCGTAGTTACCTGTGTGGCCGTCGGCAACGTATTCACATTGAAGGTTCGTCCTCGTCTTGGTGCAATACATCTGCCGGCGTACCGCAGGGGGGCGTTCTATCTCCTCTTCTTTTCGCTATTTTTATAAACTCTATTTCCAATGATCTTCTCTCATCCTACCATCTTTATGCTGACGATTTGCAAATATATTCGCAAGCTCCGGTAGATGAACTAGCTGAAGCGGTTAATATGGTCAATAAAGACTTGGCTCGTATTGCCGAGTGGAGTGTGGCTCATGGTTTGAAAGTCAATCCTGGGAAGACCCAAGTCATTGTTGTCGGCAGCCCTAGGTTGCGCTCAAAAATCGACTGGACGCGGATACCACCGATAGTTTTTGATGGCTCAATTATCACATACAGCGATTCAGTCAAAGATCTAGGAATTTTTATTGACAAAGACTTTTCGTGGGGTCCTCAATTGCAGGAAGTTAGCCGCAAGTTGTTTGCGTCTGCGGGGTCTTTGCGAAGGCTGCGCAATTTTCTTCCAACTGCCACCAAAACTGCGCTTGCCCAATCCCTACTTCTCCCAATCCTTGATTATGCCGATGTCAGTTATTTGGACCTAAATGAAGTGCAGCTAGATAAGCTTGAGCGACTCCAAAACTTTTGTATTAGGTTCATATTTGGTTTACGCAAATATGATCATGTTTCTGAATTCCGTATTAAGCTCAAGTGGCTGCCAATCCGCCTTCGCCGGAATACCCATATCTTATCGTTGCTTTACAGTGTCCTGTTTATTCCTACAACCCCCTCTTACCTCAAAGAACGTTTTAAGTTCCTTCATGACACACATTCTAGACACTTGAGATCATCGGAAAATTTGAAACTTTTAATGCCCTCACATTCCACCAAATTTAGTGACAAATCGTTCACGGTCCAAGCAGTGCGATTGTGGAACGCGTTGCCGATGCCAATTAGGCAAGCCCAGTCACTAGTTTCTTTTAAAAATTTAGTTAAGGATCATTTTCTTTCTATATATATATAATATTCATGAGTTTGTTTTTTTGTCTTTTATATATAATAGCTATACAATATATTATAATTTTATATCTATGTATAGTCTTATATGTATTTTTAATTTAATTAAATTTTAATTTAATTTGCAGTACACCGCAGTCTAGCCCCCTTTTTTATATTAAGTTCTTACAGTCCATCCTAAGGTTGTCTGGTAGAAATCGCTGTTAGCGATAAGACCGCCATTGTACCCATAGATTAAGTTAGTTTATAAGTTTTTGTTACTATTTTGGTGTACAATAAAGTTTTATTCTATTCTATTCTATTCTATTCTCGCAACCCATGGTAGTACTCTTAAGTTCAAAGCCTTTAAATGAAAATACGGCCACAGATGCTGTAACATATAACCCAATATGTCACAACATTTTTTAACTTCAACCGCTAAAATGGCCTGTCCAGTCCAGTGAATTGAAATTCAGTCCGCTCCATAAAACACAAGAAATGCAAACCTAAGTCCACTCAAAGGCCGACCGCACTTCAAAAGCACGTGACGTCACAGAAAAGGCCAAATCAAATTCAAAAAGCCACAAGTGAGGTTGGAGTGAGATTGGTTTTGACGCTTCAACGCCCGGACCGATGCTTGATCGCGTTGGTTCGAGCATACAAGAGGACATGGAAAGGGGCATAGATTATAAAAAGCTGTAGAAGAAATTTTTATTTTCAAGTCAACAATATTTATGTAGGTATTAAAAAAAAAGCTGGGCAAGTGCGAGTCGGACTCGCGCACTGAGGGTTCCGTACAAACTTGAAAGGTGAATTGCGGTTTACGATTTGTGACGTATTAAAAAAAACTAATTATTATTATAGATTTAGTTCAAACCAATTTTCGATGGAAGTTTGCAGTACATCATATATTTTTTTTTAGTTTTACCATTGTCTTATTTTAGAAGTTACAGGGGGGGGGGGGACACATTTTACTACTTTGGAAGTGTCTCTCGCGCAAACTATCAGTTTTGAAAAAAAAAAAATTAGAACCTCAATATCATTTTTGAAGACCTATCCATAGATACTACTATACTACTACTATGGGTTTGATGAAAAAATGTAATTCTAATTATGGGGAACTCCCAAAATTTATTGTTTTTTTTTCTATTTGTGTGAAAATCTTAATGCGGTTCACAGAATACATCTACTTACCAAGTTTCAACAGCATAGTTCTTATAGTTTCGGAAAATAGTGACTGTGACATACGGACGGACAGACAGACAGACACGACGAATCCATAAGGGTTCCGTTTTTTACCATTCGGCTACGGAACCCTAAAAAACACTTAACTAACATTTTATTATACACTTCTTCATTTTTCGTGTCAATCTGACTCTGGTCCGACCAATATATTTAGCCACCTGGATCGCTCTGTCCTTGGCCTAGCATAAGTCGTGGAATGGTTCAGGTAGTTGTGTAATCTGGGCAGGAAAGGAGGTGACGCATATCCTAGGAAAGGGCTCCACACTGGCACTGTACTTGCGATGAGTCAAGGATACCCCATTTGGCCAGATCTGCAGCGGCCAACCTGCGCCCATGGTCGGTATTTATTATACCTATACTAAATAAAAAAGAAATAAAGACCCTTAAACTAACTAAAAGTAAACTATAGTATGGTGTCGAAAAACTCATCAAGATCGCTGTCGATTGGTAATGTACCCAAGAGAAATTGTGGAAGTATTTTTAACTTTAGACTCTTTAGAGAGGAAACCGGCATTTCCTAGAACCAAAAAATTCGAAGACATGTGACATTCACCAACCCGCACTGGGCCCGCGTGGTAGATTACGGCCCATTTTCTCTCCTAGAGAGGAGGCCTGAGTCCCAGCAGTGGGAACAATAAAAGGCTGATTATGCTTATGCTATTTTTTAAGGTGGGAAATCATCTAATGACTTCATGGAACACGTGCCGTCGATGGCTCGGGCTTGGTCCAGACGATTACCGGACGGTCGGACGGCGAGCTACCCATTTCTCGCCATCCGCAAGCCCATGCCTACGGTGGCCGGAAATCAGGGGTCGGGATCTCGGTGCCTGAGGTGCGAGGAAGTCTGTTCCCTCACGCGTGCGGCCGCCTCCTATGCTAGCATTACTGCTTCGCAGAAGGGGGCGACCGCCTGCCTTTCCACCTCGCTCTGGACCATGGTATGTAACAGGCAACTTTTTTTTAAACAAAACCACAAAAATGACAAGGCACAGAAATGGTGACAACATTATTACAGAAAGATTTATTTGGCCGAAACTATTAAAAGCATACCCATAAAGTATTCAACTAATATTGAGAAGAATTCTAAAACAATTTGGTTATACATCTACCAAACGATTCTCAACTTAGTCTTTGAATCTGATGTTGAAAAGGTTTTGACCCAATCCTGCGTTTGCCTTTGTAAATAAGTAATGTATGCACAAATGGGGCGGGTGTGTTTGTCCATGATGTAGAACTGACTGTACGCAAACTATTTGTTGTCTATTGTTTAGTACTTGTTGAATAGGTTCGCTTTTTTTTAAGGAGCGGAGAAATCATCTAATGACTTCCTCGCTCTTGGGTGGAGGAAACTAAAACCCACTCGTTTGTTCCTTCTTTCCCTTGAGTTCCAGGGCCCCGGGGGTTCGTTTTTACTTAACCCATGGCCCCAGTAGGCATTGACCCTGCTGGGCCCCTACGATTTGCTGACATCTCTTTGAGGCGCGCGTGGAACACTACGCGTCGCGCCGTCAATGACATGGGCTCGGTCCGGATGATTACTGGACGGCCGGATGGCGACCTATCCATTGGTCATCGTCCACAAGCCCGTTGTATGTGATTGTGTGATAACGATCGAACAATTTACTCTTTTTACACTATGTGGAAAATTTTAACTCCACGGATCCTCATCATCATTCATTCATTACAGCCGACAGACGTCCACTGTTGGACATAGGCCTCTCCCAAGCGTCTCCACAACGACCGATCCTGTGCGTCTCGCATCCACCGCATTCCCGCGACTCTCACCAGGTCGTCGGTCCACCTTGTGGGAGGCTTTCCAACGCTGCGTTTTCCGATGCGCGGTCGTCACTCTAGAACCTTTCGGCCCCATAAACCATTCGTTCTACGAGCAATGTGCCCTGCCCACTGCCACTTTAGTTTGGCGATTCTTCGGGCTATGTCGAATCCTATACACAGTTTATTTCTAAAAGCATGAAACTGCAAACCGTAAGTAAGGTAGTCTTTTAATACTGAACAGTGTTCCAATTCTCTGATCCTCTTGAGTTACCACTATCAATTGAACATGAACAACATTCAATACACCATGCCAAGATGTATGTCCCCCATACATCTTCCCTTTGATTCATAGTGTCCTGTTGAAATTGTATGCAAATCTCAAGTGTACGCCCAGTGCTTGTAAAGTGGTCACAAGTGACTATGTGATTTAGGAAGTAACGGTTTGAAGGGATATGGTTTAAGTGTAGAACAGATTGTATTCTAACCAAAACAAATATGACAAACATTTTGGAAAAGGGATTTGGTAGAATAAATTTTTTATATGTATTTCTGACATGAATTTTAGCAGTTAACCGGAAGCCAATAGGAATTCATGTTGTTTTATCCATCATCATCACCATCATCATTTCAGCCAAAATACGTTCACAGTTGGACATAGGCCTCCTGCAAGTGTCGCCACACTCGTTTCTTTTTAACGTCAATTTCGTCAGTTAAACTCCTGTAGGCTTCCCAACAGAAATTCATGTGGTTTCATCATATCAGGCAACAGACGTCCAGTGTTGGATACAAGCGCCCAAATATCCCTCAATTGTCGCCACAACGATTGATCCTGTACGTCACACATCCATCGAAGTCCTGTATCATAATAATTGATATTAAAAAAAAAAAAATTAGTTTCCCGCTTCCAGACAGATAACGTATATGAATTGAAATATTTAGTACTAACGAAAAATACCAATCACTGAAAGAAATAAATAAACGTGAATAAAAAAATGTAAAATGTGTTTTACCTACATCTTACTCTCCTTCAGCCGATACTCACACAGCAGGTAGGTACCTACTCAATATTCTTGAATAATTCTCAAAGTATAATGCGGGAAAAAAACCATCACATCCATTCTTCTATATCGGATCCTCTTGATTTCCCATCAGCATTCAATATAAATAGAAAAATTCGAGAGCTCTTCAACAAATACAATTTGCATAGCTTAAGATGTATTGCATTAACCTTTTGTATCTTCAGATTCCCTTAGGTCCTCAAGTGGTTTAAACTTTTAAAGTATGCGGGTAGTGTGTGAGCCAAGTCCTTGTTGTTAGATAAAAAATTTGCATAATTTTTTCAAGTATGGCGGAGGATTTAAAATTTAGGTTAAGTTGCTCTTTAGAAAATGGGATGTTTGAAAAGTTATTTTTGAGTGTTCAATTTGTATATGCTGGTGTCTTGTTGGTTTCTGATTGGAAATTGACGATTTGATTATATCAACAAAGCAATGATTCCAATTAGATCCTTGCATATAATAAAACAATGTCCTCTACCGTATTGGTCTGTTTCTTCGCAATAAAATCAAATACCATTGAACAGACTTTCATGCGGTTTTTATCAATAGACAGAATGATTTATGAAAAAGGTTTAATTGTATAATAAATCGATATTGTAGACGAGAAAAGTTGAAACTTTTAAAGATTGCAAAGATTTGTAACACCTTTAACATATATTTTTTTTAATACAAACAAAAACTGTATTTATCTTTTGATTGCCACAGCGATGTAAACCTACACGACAAAGCAAAATATGTCCAGCACGCCACGGTCACGAATGAATACATGATATGATTTAAGGATGAAATCGCAGTTCGGTATCTTGATTTTCAATCATTCCAAAAAGTAGTCTTAACATCTGCGAACATATGAATGCATACTTTATCATAACAAGCATACAGTTCTTCAAGAGAAACATCTCGTTCTATTTATTTTCCCAATAAGATTACTCTTTCTGTATCTGTTGATATTTCATCTTCCTCCTTGTTTGTATCTTATATGAACTGAGCCGAGTGAAGTGGTGAAATATTTTTATAGGAAATTGCTTTGATGTGGCAGTTATTAATTTAAGTAAGTGTCATTGTTCTCCAAACTCAAGTTGAAGTTAACAGATCACGTTCGAAATATTACACTGTGCTCCAAAACGCAAATCGATGTTGGGCCTGGGCAGGATTTGTCTGCCGCATGCCTAATGAGGGATGGGTTTGTAAAACACAGGACTGGATGGCGCCCAGATACAGTGACACGGGGCCGCGGCAGACCACGAAGGAGACGGCGGGATGACCTAGGTCTTTCTTGGAAATTGGTTAGAGAAAGCGAGGAATTGTTGATAGACGATAGTATACACCCCTACTTTTTAATTAGTACAAAAAAGGGGTCTATCTGTACCCGTTACTGATCATATTTATGTAGTCAAAAGTAAAAAAAAAGAAATCCCAAAATTGTCCACGAAAATTTGTCATAATAGGTAAATTCATAACTGAATCAATTTTTCATAACAATTGCTACTAGAAAATACTACTTGCATTGTTTTTCCATTGTTTTTCATTCATAATCAATAGCCTGTACAATATTTCCATAAATTGAGTGACATTTTGGGATAAAAACAAACGTTAATAACTTTTCTGTTTATGAATATTATTTAATGAGACTTTTCTTAAATAATAACAAGACCTTTCTATTAATCCCTTTAAATATTTGTACTAATTAAAAACTAGTGGTGTATATAAGAGTAAGTGAATCGTCTTGCTATTTTATTTTTTACTTGTGAGAAAAGGTGAGTGCTCAATTGTTACAAAATTTTAAGTAACCAAAGTGTCTTTTGTTGTTCTAAAAATAATTGTTGAAACATAAGGAATTATTTAGTACCTATGTAATATTTTATAATTGGTAGATTATATTATTTGAATTATTCATATTTGATGTTTTTGAAATAAGAAAATATTATAAAGGTAGAAAAAAACTAAAAATAAACGTTTACTAAGTTATTTTTGGATATAATAGTGATTTAATAAAAGGTCATACGATTACATTTGAATGACTATATCTTATATCTTTGAACTAATTTTAAAATATAAGTTGAAATGTTGTGCCCAAGTTGGGCGCAGCAAAAACAATCTCCATAGATGGGTGTTCTCGGACGGTTCCGATCAAAATCAAATAAAAAAAATCAAAAATATTTTTATTTCACATAGGCCTACATGGGCACTTATAAAACATCAAAAGCTAGTGCACGGTTCCAAATTGTTCATTTCCTATGGAGAAGAACCGGCAAGACACTCCATGGTTACTCTTTTAAAAAAAGTGGTTGATGTTAAAATATTTTCTCTTCGCAGACCATGATCTTCTGTGATCTTTAGCAGCTCGAGACGCCGCACTAACACTGAATGTTAATGCGGCGTCTCTCCGCAGACTATGTCCCACCTTCGATCCTGCATCACGTGCCCTGTTACCTGTTCACGTAGGGACCTAATGACAGCATCAGCGGACGGCACTGCCGTGGCCGAATACTGGGCCAGGCAAGGAATTTAACTAGTTTTGCCATCGATACGCTAAGAAGAAGAAGTTGAAATAAATACCAGTGGTATTAGTTTTTGGTATTAAAATGGAATAAATCGTATTTTTTTTTTGCTCTTTAGTTTTTTATAGCCTACAGTTGAAAAAAATTCTTTTGGATTCTATTAAATTATGACTTAGTTTTTAAATGCTTTTATAGGATTATGCTATTTATTAATTTTACTCTAAAAAAAAATTAGTATAAAAAAAAAATGACACTACACTAGTGTCAAAAAATTATTTATTGACACTACATTACATTGAATCTCAAAATATATACTAAAACTGGGTGTTTATTTCACCACATGTGCAAGCACACAAAAAGGAACATCACCCACTATTGAATGTCAAATAAATTTCAAAATTACACACAGTACATAGATTTAGGAATGTATGTTACGAACAATAAGAAAGGGTGACAATCCATTGTACCGATTCAATTTGTAACGTAAAGCTTAAAATTTTAAAAGGGTTCGTTGGCACAACATTTCCTTTTCTACCCTATCGACATATTGTCGATACGTCACACAAAAGAAATAACATTAAATTGACATACCATTAAAAAATATTGCTTCAAAAATCCAATGAACAAATCATGTGGAAGATATAACAGCAAATGTGACAACCCCGCAGTGACGTTATATAATCACAATTTATGTCGCGACAACCCTAATGAATAATTAACAGATACGATAGTGATGTGCGTAATTAGCATAATTTTAACTTTTAAACTTATTGATTGATCGATGTCATAAAATACTTTTTTTTGTCAACATTTAATGATGCATTAATGTTGACGCTTTTTTTCGTAAATAATAAAAGCATGACACGCGATTTTATTGAAAAATATGCAAATTATTATCAACATTAATTTGTAACGGTTGATTTGTTAATACGCAAGGTATTTGCATAATCAGCTAATAGCACTGTTAACGATCGATCGTCAGTGAAAAGAATGACTTTTAGCACTTTTTTGATGTATCGATCGTAAAACTAAATAGAATCGTTAAAAATAATGTCTCTATTTAACGGGTTGTAATGAAAAAAAATTGGACATCTGCGGTTGTAAAATATATTAATTTAAATCTGAGAATATTTAATAAAATTAACACTACAATGAGGAGCCAAGAATAAAATCTTTTAAACCTGCAGATTGAAAGATAATAAAATTGAGAATATGAATAATTTAGTGATCGTAAACAATATCTTTTTATTAACAGGATTTAATTAGAATAAGCTTTTTCTTTCAACTTTTTTTTTGTTCTATTTAAAAAAAAATCTGTTTCAATTAGTTGCGTAGCAAAGTTTAAAACCTGATTTAAATTTTAGTATTCCAAAATCCATGACAATTTTTAGAAAAAAAAAATATATATATAAATCAATTTTCACATTCCCACGACTAAAAAAACAGCCAAGCTATCAAATGGTTAATTTAAAGTGACAGTTTTAAAATCGCGTCAAAATTAGTTACGGTAGGTACTGGAGTGTAGTACTTTGGTATTGCGTCAAATCTGAGTGACAATTGACGTCTGTAGAAAATTGGGCCTCGTGCGAAAGTTTTATAATTGACAATGTTGGTAGTGGAAATAATTTTTGCTATTAATCACTGGTTATGTCAAATATTCATAGAGTTGGTTAGTTAAAATATATTATTTCTGTGAGCAATATAAATTACGAAAAAAGCACATATTGATATTTCTTTGACATATCGAAAATTGTATGAAGTAGTCGTATGTTTTATCGTTTTAATTTGTATGATTTAGTTGTTAGTATAATTATTGCTAAAATATAAACGAAACGAAAGAGAAAAAAATAATAGTAAACTAATTACAACTACTGTTTTGTTTATATTTCTTTTTTCCAAATACTCGTAAACACGGTCTCTACATCTCTTTTTTTCTACTCTCGTTTTGCAGGGATGCTGGAAGAGATTTCTATAGAAATAAGCATCACCTTTGTACCTATTTTTCTGTTTCCCTTTTTCTTGGGTTTTATTACTTATATGTGTTCAAAAAAAAAAATACCAGTTTACTTACCCAAACCGAAAGAAAAAAAAATTGAAAAGTTGCACTAAATATTAACACTAAATATTACATTTTAGCCTGACAGCCTTTTTTCCTACGTCAATAATCCCAGTCTTTTGGCGCAGTGTGGTGTTCCTCATTCTGCCGGCTCTTTTGACACCCAGATATAAATAAATAATAAAAATATTTTATAATAAACTCAGCATTCTATAACGAACACAATGTAAGTAATGAATAACCCTTTACAGAAATAATAATCCCGTACCAATTAGAAGCTGCTGTCATTAAACAAGATGTCGTAAAAGCGAGCCAAGTTCTTTTGTTTTAAGTGCCGTCAGGGAGACGTAAATGCCAAGAAAGGGTTTTATCGTTGTTTTGTATGGACGAATAAAGATGGTTCATGAAATTATTTGATTATGCGATGACAGCTTTGTTTATTAATATTTTGATGAGTTCTGCAATGTGTCATCGTTATAGACCACAGATACAGTGAAAGATCGTGTCGTAAAAGTAATATCATCATTACTCGAATAATTAGTACATATTATTGAATTGGATTGGATTGAATATAATTGAATTGAATCGAATTGAATTGAATTGAATATGATATATGTGTGTAATGACAAAGTTTGTCAATATAAATAATTTAATAACACGGGAGCTACGTCTGCCAACAAAATGCTATGCAGTTTGGCAGAAGTATTTATGGATTGTAAAATTGTCTAAAATACAAATAAAGCATTTTTTAATTATTTTTTTTTTATTGGCGGCAGAGGAGTTGAAAGGAATTGTTTGTCTTGGTATACTCATATTAAGAGGAGGCATGAAACGCATGTTACGAAAAGAGTAACAAGTATAATATGGACGGATGGCAAGAGTGAGCAAATGATAACATGAATGAGTGGTGTGAGAAGAGATCATCATCATCATCATCATTTCAGCCGAAAGACGTCCACTGTTGGACATAGGCCTCCCCCAAATGTCGCCACAATGACCGGTCCTGTGCGTCTCGCATCCATTAATCGGATTCCTGCGACCCTCACCAGGTCATCGGTCCAACTTGTGGGAGGCCTTCCAACGCTGCGTCTTCCGGTACGTGGTCGCTATTCCAGAACCTTTCGTCCCCATCGACGAGAAGAGAAGAAATATGAAAGAAAAATAAGTCTGTAAATGCATGATGGTTGCCAGGATAGATTAAGAGAAAAAAAAAACGAATTACCCTGAGAAAAATGGGACAAGGGTAGGATAATAATGAACTAGGCTAGCACCTTTTATTTATTAGCAATGTGTGTAGCTACATAATATTGTTTAGTACACATACAGATAAACGTACCTATATTTTATTAGCGTGAGGCAACGGTCCTCACGCCCCAACCGCCGCCGGGATTCAGATCCCGATTTCCGGCCACCGTAGGCGCGGGCTTGCGGACGGCGAGCAATGGGTGGCTCGTCGTCCGATCGTCCGGTAACTGTCCTGACCGAGCCCAAGTCGTCGACGGCGCGTAGTGTTCCACGCGCGCCTCAGGGAGATGTCAGCAACCGTAGGGGCCCAGCAGGGTCGAGGCCTACTGGGGCCATGGGTGATGCGAAAGTGATCCCCGGGGCCCTGGAAAAATGGCAAAGAAGGAACAGGAGTGAGTTTTTAGTCAGTAAAAGTCTGACACTATCTCGCGCTCCGCCCAAGAGCGGGGGATGTCATTAGATGATTTTCCCACACGAAAAAAAAAAAAACCTATATTTTATTAATATAGAACACAAAAACACATATGTTTGCAACATTTAAATTATACCTGTATATACAAATTAGTGATGCAATGGAAGTGTCTTAACGGAAGCAGAAACGGAAACAGATGTCAAAAGTAAATCTTAGCGGAAGCGGAACTGGAAGCGGAAGTGGAAGTGTTAATACTATGAAGAAAAAACACAATTTTATTTCTTAAGATTTGCTTATTTAATTTTGTATTTTACCTTCAGTACAGTACTCGAAATTAAACAGAGGCAAATTATATTTAATAAAAAGTCATTTGGCCGCTTTTACACCTTTGAGTCTGTTTTACTAGCTACACTTCTAGGGGGAGCTGAAAAGTATTGGCGAAGTATTGGCAACAGAAGAACAAAACAAACAACAAACATAAGAAAAATACAATAGCCAAGTTACAACCGTTTCGTTTCATAAAGTTTGCGGAACTTCTGCAGAAGCGGAAGCAGAGTACTGTTGCAACACTAGTACAAATAAAGTAATTTGATTTGATGAATAATTAAAACTATTGGTCGCAGGAATTCGATGGATGCGAGACGCACAGGAACGACCGGTCGTAGTGGCGACGACGCTTGGGGGAGGCCTATGTCTAACATCTTGGGGCTGAAATGATGATGATTGGTGTTGATGAAGTAAGAAAAGGGGCAATATGCAAAATTAAATATTATATATAAAAAGTTTTAAGTAAAACAATTATTCTATAATTATTGGCAATCACTAAAAATCTTTATTGCCATTAGAAATGTTGATTTTTTTAATTTTCTTTTTTTTAGTTTTCATTTTCCTAATTCGATAAATTCACGATTATTTATGTAAAACACCCTTACGTGAAATATGACAGCGTAAATATGTAATGCCATTTATTTATTTGCAAACTACTTTAGATTTCATCGATGACTGGCAACTTCACATTTGTCATTCAGGTGTACATTTTAGACCTAAATTAATTATCATCAATCATAATTAATTTAGGTCTAAAATCTTCGAAACCATGCATTTTTGGACCACATATTCTAGGATTTTTTGTATTATTTTTCCATAAAGAATATAAACCTTGAGTTATGGGATATCAAAAACAACACATTGTATACATAGGTACATATTACAATATATGTAAGTATACTTGTATGTTAGTAATGTTATCTGCAACGTATTCTCAGTTTTATTTTCTTCGCTAACCTAGTGTAATTAATCTCCTTGCACAAATATTTGCAGACACCGCTGTTTCATTAGGTTGTAACACCGAGCGCCAGATGGCGCTAAGATCGTAACTCCTATTTATTTTGTTTTATTAGGCCACTGGACTCTGTGTTTTGTGTTCCTAGAAACATATTATAGTGTTGTACTGTTAGTGCATCTTTGTATTCATGTTAAAAATAGATTAAATACAATAAAATTAAAATATATATTATTAAAATAAATATCCGCATCTGTGCTAGTGAATGTCAGAGTTCCTTTTTTTGAACTAATTCTTTTTTATTTTATACACATCTTAGTCACAGCAAAAAAAAAACGCAAACTAATTTTCATTTTCAAAACCCTGAGACATGTCGCCAATGAGAAACTTCTAATACAAACGTATAAAGCACTGTGTCACTGCATCTTGGGCTATGGTATTTGTGCGTGGGGTGGCGCCAGCAAATCCCATATGATAGAAGTAGAGCGTTCGCAGCGTGCATTTCTGAAGGTCCTACTGTCACTTAACTTCAGAACTCCTACCAGTTTAGTGTATGAGCAAGCAAAAGTGCTAAGCGTAAGAAAAATATTTATTTACGAGTGTCTACGGAGATATCACCGACTTACGGTCCCCTACTTGACTATTCAAAATAAAAGATCAGACAGATATCCTGCTCCACGAGTAAGGAGTCAATTTGCCCGAAAGCACTATATCAGCTTAGCGCCTCGCCTCTACACCAAAATTAGCCAGTACAAACCAGTCAAGCATGTGAGTAACTTCCAGATAAAAAAGGAAATATTATTTTGGCTGGAAAACTATAGTTACGATGACACTGAAACCCTAATCATTAATCTAACCTAGTACTGACACAATTATTCTCACCGTTATCTCACCACACACACACACACACACACACATACCGACACACACACATACACACACACACACTACCGCTATTCCTTAATAATATAAACTTTGTTGCAATTTATTTTTCAGTGAGTTTTTGGCAATTACTTACCTTAGTTTTTTATTATTATTTTTTTTTTAGTAATTTATTTCTTTTGACGCACAGTTTACACATATCGGATCATTGTAATCGGAGATACCTCAACCCCTGTCATACAGGTTATCCTAGTTCAGGGGTTGAGACCACACTGATGTAAAGTATTTTGAAGTTTTGGAAATAAATAAATTATTATTATTATTTTCTTTATTCATTAAATATACATATTAATTAAATTTTTAAATATTTTTTTTAACAAAATCATATTAAAAAAAAAACATTTAAAAACATAAAAAATAGTGTCCCACCGGTATCGGGAACAGGGTCCAAGCTACCGGCGGTCAGGGCTCCAGAGAAAGGAACCTCCTAACAATACGAGCCGTGTCCAGGAGTACCGCTTTCTGGATCAAGCCCTTGATCCAGCCGCCTAACGCGAGCCTCCTAAGGTGTTGGTCGAGGCTCTTGGCTATTAAGCCATTGGCTGACACGACTATCGGTACAATGATCGCCGAGTCTACATCCCACATGTCGACAACCTCGCGAGCCAGATCAATATACTTGATTTGTTTGTCTTTCTCGGCTTTCACGAGGTTCTCGTCATGCGGAACGGATATGTCAACAATCATTGTACGCCTCTCTCTTCGGTCCACCACCACTATATCAGGCTTATTGGCTACAATAGTCCTGTCAGTGATGATGGACCGATCCCAGTACAGCGTGATATCGCCATTATCGAGAACTGGGTCGGGCATATACCTGTAGTATGGCACCTCCGATTCCACAAGAGAGTACTTCAGAGCAAGTTGCTGATGGATAATCCTGGCTACAAGGTTGTGTCTATGCAAGTATTCACCGTTAGCTAGACGAGAACAACCAGAGATAATGTGGCGGATTGATTCACCCGGTCGGTGACATGCCCGACAAATGTCAACCGTGCCGTCCTTCACAATAAATCTCCGGTAGTTATTCGTCATGATAACTTCGTCCATAATTGCACAGACAAAACCTTCGGTTTCCCCAAAGAGGTCACCGACGCGCAGCCAGGCAACGGACGCTAGTTGATCTACATCGGACCCATGAAGGGCCCGGAAAAAGCGTCCGTGGAGTTCCTTACTCTGCCATACTTCCCTGCGATCGTTAGTGTCAAGCACTACAGGTTTGCGCCAGCTCTCGTTAGCCAAGGAGAGCGGGGTGAGTCCCTTGTCCACTGCCACTACATCACGATGCATACCCACGTCGGCGGCTAGGAAATATTCCCTGAGACTGCATACCTCGCGATTGTGCAGGGTCTTAGCATTTAAAAAGCCTCGACCCCCACACTTCCGCGGGATATACAGTCTCATCACCGACGATCGTGGGTGATGCATTCGGTATGCAGTCAACAGTGTACGGACCCGCCTATCCAGGGCATCAAGTTCCGTTTGAGTCCATTTGAGTACGCCGAAAGAGTACATCAATACCGGCATGACCCAACCGTTGAAGGCGCGCACCTTTTTTCCGCCTGAAAGAAGGCTATTGAATACCTTCTTCAGGCGTCCAAAGAAACGCTCCCTCAACGTTTGCTTCATGTCAGTAGCATTGATGCCTAACGCTTCCGACATACCCAAATACTTATAGGTTTCGGTTGGAGAGAGAGATCTCAAGTTTATGGAATCCGAGAGTTGGGTACCCACGGATTCCACAATCTCCCCTCTCTTTACATGCATGACTGCACATTTATCCACACCAAACTCCATCCTGATGGCACTACTGAAGGTTTCAGTTACCTTCAGTAGCTCCATCAGTTGCAGATTGTTGGAGGCAAAAAGTTTCAAGTCATCCATGTATAGGAGGTGAGATATAACCTGACCACCTCTCTTCAACCGATAGCCTAGGCCTGAATTCTCCAGCAGTGTGCTTAGAGGATTCAAGGCCAGGCAGAACCAAAGCGGACTCAAACTGTCACCCTGGAATATACCTCGCTCGATCCTTACCGGTTCGCTGTTCCTCTGGATATGTCGACATCCTGGATAGCGAAGGACCGTCCTCCATTGCCTCATACATGACATCAGGAAGGTGCGTAATGTTGTATCAATTTTGTATAATTCTAGCACCCTCATGAGCCATGTATGAGGAACTGAGTCGTAGGCCTTCTTATAGTCTATCCAACATGTCGACAGATCCTTTTGGGAACGCCGAACCTGTTGGCTAATGGCCATATCGATGAGGAGTAGCTCCTTAGTACCGCGGGACCCATTCCTACATCCATTTTGAGAGGCAGACATGATAGCGTTATTATCTACATGGTGGTTAATCTTTGCTCTCAAAATGGATGTAAGAACCTTATAGACTGTCGGCAGACACGTAATCGGTCGATAGTTTTTGGGTTCCGCGGTGCTACCAGATTTGTGGAGCAGGTGGGTAACTCCTGTTGTAAGAAACTCGGGTAGCGAGCCAGACTCCAAGGCGGTCTGATACTGAGATGCCAAACGAGCGTGCGATCTTTGAAGCCACTTTATCCAAAAGTTGTGCAGTCCGTCCGGCCCTGGAGATTTCCAATTAGGCAACGGACGGACTGCACGGGCCACATCTTGGGGGCTGATTGTAATTGCCCCCATTTCTGGAATCGGTTCGCACGCTCGTTCGACCTCTCGAGTCCAACCACCTTCAGTATGACTGACAGGCACCGACCAGATGTTACGCCAGAAAGAACTCATGGCGTCATCATCCAGAAGGCGCGTGTCAGTCACACTTTGGTCCGGCTGCTCCCAAGCCCTATATACCCACCTTTCATTACTCCGGAATGTGCGATTCTGGGTGTACCGCTCAACCCGCCGCTTATACCTTCGGATACGGTTTGCCCATGCGTACACCTTCTGCTTCAGGAAGTCGATGCGCTCTGTGACACAGGACATATAGTCTCGGGGGCTGATATCAGTTCCCGAAAACGCCCGTCTCACAAAGCGCATCACTCGTGGGCGAGTGTTGCCCTCCCTGAAGCAGATTAGTTTGCCGATGAGTGCTCTGGCCCCACCAATACGACGCTCGATCCTGCACTGCCAGGCTGGCACAGCTGGTTTTGGTCGTGTAGCTACGTCACTGTTTGGAAATTTGACGTGAGCTACACGACATGCCGCTACAGCCGCGCAGTACATTATCGAGTGTGTATCAGTGAGATCTTCGCAGTCATCAAAATAGTTTGACAACTGCGAATCCAGAGCAGCCACCAGCGCCTTATTCTTATTACACATGGGCAAACGAGGTAACCGCGGCCTGAGTTCAAGCGGCATGTTGCGATACTCCCGAATAGCACACTCCAAAGCACTCCTCAATTCGTTGCTACACTGGGTACTTACATGTGTAACCATGTCAGTGCTCTCCTCGTCAGCGTGGTTGGGAAGATGGTTGGACGGTGATACCTGTGAAGGTACCGCCGTCTGCGACGAAGAGGCAATGGCATGGCTACCCATTTCCGTTCGGAGGCGATCAAGTACAGTATCGTCCAACATATGATTACGTTGGATGACCCGCACCTGATCCGATAGTCGTTGGGCCGAAACGTTGACGGCTGGCTCAAGCACCTGAAACAAATTATTATTATTATTATTATTATTTTTTTCATCTTTATCGTCATTATTTCAGTCGAAAGACGTCCACTACTGGACATAGGCCTCCCCCAAGTGTCGCCACAACGAACAGTCCTGTTCGTATCGCACCCATCAGATTCATGCGACCGTCACCAGGTCAACGGTCCGTTTCTTTATTGAGGTTTCGAAGTCATCAAACATTTTGCTCCGTTCTAAGTGGAATTCTCGCTCCACTTAGCTGAAGAGATTTGGATGAATTTTGGCTCACGGGTAGGTATACCATGGAACAGCGTTCTCTCGGGATAATTTTCCACTTTCACGCGGGCGAAGCCGCTGGTAGCAGCTAACAATTAGTACATAAATAAATACGTAAAATAAAATGATCAGAACCAATCATTGATGAAAAACGATAATTACATTATTATAATTATAACAAAATCATTGTTAGGTGCAAGTTTATTGTTTAATAATAACTTAGTATTTTTACGCAGTCAAGCGTGTTTCAGAAACCAAAATAATTGTAATTTTTGTGATAACATTTGTTTTTAATTAAATAAATCACAAAAAAACACCGAAAAAGAAAAACATCTCCTTCATAATTACACGCTTCAACAAAAAAAAAAAGAAAACAGAAAAGATGAAATAAAACAGATAAAAATAATAAAATTAATTGGGTATTTGTCAAAGTGACACTGTGACACACCATTTCTGATTAGGTTGATAGCGACCCCAAAAATTGCGTGAAAATGATTATCTTGCATCAATCGCGGGACAATAATTATAGCAATTTGCCGCCCTCAAATGTGAGGAAAAAGAAAGGTCGAGTCTATTAATTTTATTTTTTATTGAATTTACTTTGAATTTCTGGTTTGACCGACATGATTATTTTGGTATGAAAGAAAGACAGTACTTACCTTTTTTGTGTATTGGTATTTACTTGAATTAGTTAATTAATTTTCCTTTGAAATTGTCATTTTATGAAACAGTACACTTTGAACTGTGATTGAAAATATCACAGTGTTGTCTGTGTGAGCTTGGTCCAGGCTATCGCACTCAAGCACGCAGTGGTGACCACTATTAAACCTTCGCGCGTTTGACAGAATATTCATTGCTATGACAGGACGTCAGTCAGGTCAGCTAGTAGATACCGAATAAAAATACGTTAGTATTTCATAAAACCTAAAAAAAAAAACAAATGCATAACTAAGTTTTAAACAGTTTTAAACGAGAATAACTTAAAATTTAAACTTTATTTGTATTTATTATTCCAAATCAATTTGAAGATATTACAGTTATAAATGTGCATTTTCAGAAAACGTCAAATGTAAACTACTGAATAGGTTAAAAAAAAAAACACTTTTACACGTCAATTTTTTTTCGTCAGTTTAAACTAGATGAGGCCGGTGTTTCCTAGATGACTTAAGTACCCTGAGAAGAAACACCGAAACAAACTCAGGGGTCAAAGTTTCTTTTAAAGTCCATACAGTAAACATGTAATAGTCAAATCATATGAGAACCATGCAGATTAGTGTCTCAGGTGGTCTTTTGAAGAAAAAACCACACAGATTTTATTGGACTTGTCCAGTCAGTGCTAGCATTGGTCAGTATTCGTGTAGCTCAAACTTAGGACTACTAAGGAGCTCATTTAGTTAAGTATTAAAGTTAAGACCAGTAAACACTAAAAAAATAAACAAAAAAATGTCAGCTACTGTAGTTAGTTTAATAACTTTACAAAAGCAAAGCGCACAATTTTGAAATGCTTTGGAATTGTGTCGCATCTATTAATTTCTTAACCGACACGCCCGGAGGCCACGATGGAGCACACGGTGAAGGTGTGCCCCCACTTGAGCGGAGCAATGCCGTGTTCTCGTGGGGGTGATCGGCGGCAGCGATCTTTCGCGCCGGGCCTTGGTACAGGCCATGGTCCGGAGCGAGAAGGAGTGGCAGGCGCGGGTCGAATCGCCTCCTTCTGCGAAGCAGTAATGCTAGCAAAGGAGGCGGCCGATCGCGTGAGGCAACGGTCCTCACGCCCCAACCGCCGCCAGGATTCCGATCCCGATTTCCGGCCACCGTAGGCGCGGGCTTGCGGACCGCGAGCAATGGGTAGCTCGCCGTCCGACCGTCCGGTAACCGTCCGGACCGAGCCCAAGTCGTCGACGGCGCGTACTGTTCCACGCGCGCCTCAAGGAGATGTCAGCAACTGTAGCAGCAGGGTCGAAGCCTACTGGGGCCAAGGGTCTGATTCTGAAAGGAAGACTCGGCCCTGTTACGAAAGGCAACGAAGGAACAGGAGTGGGTTTTTAGTTAGTAAAAGTCTGACACTATCTCCCGCTCCGCCCAAGGGCGGGATTTGTCATTAGATGAATTTCACGCCAAAAAAAAAAGCCCGACTCCGGGGATTTGAATTTTTATATCAAAAACTAACAAGTGTAACAACAATTAGTAGTTATTAGTAGATAACGTGACAGACGGAACCGGGTTGCGTTACGTGTATAACACATAATTTATCTTTGACTGGACACATATGGCGCAGTTTTTTATGGTAATCGTTTTGTTCTTGTTAATTTTATTATTAGGCGGTGTAAAATACTTTACCCTTGTCAAAATATTTGTAACAATCTTGATATTATATTGTGTTTTCTAATGATTATCACAATTTAGTTTAGGAAAAAACAAAATATACCTGTCTACCTATATATAATGCCTTAAATAATAGCATAGCATAGTCGACCTTATAATGTTCCCACTGTTGGGACTCAGGCCTCCTCTCTAGGAGAGAGAATGGGCCGTAATCCACCACGCGGGCCCAGTGCGGGTTGGTGGATGTCACATGTCTTCGAATTTTTGGTTCTAGGACATGCCGGTTTCCTCACGATGTTTTCCTTCACCGTTTTGAGAGCAGTGGTGATGAAATAAATTACACAAAGTAATGCGCCTGGCTGGGTTTGCAACCGCGACCTATAACTCGTAAGTCGGGGCCGTTACCACTCGGCTACCACTGCTCTTAAATAATGATTAACTATAAATATTTAAAAAAGAGGAATAATATTATTCACTATACGGCTATTATATATTATTATATTATATATATATATATATATATATATAAAAGGGGAACTGACTGACTGACATATCAACGCACAGCCGAAACTACAAGGCCTAGGATCGTGAATATTTGCACAAGGTTTCCTTTTATGACGTAGGCGAGCACTAAGAGAGGGTTTTCCAAAATTCTCTCCCTATAGGGATGAAACAGGGGTTCAAAGTTTGTATGGAGGAAACTACTTTCACGTGAGCGAAGCCGCTGGCAGAAGCCAGTATACTATACGAACCGTCACGGATGGTGAAATACCATTAGCAAGAACCTAATCCAGCGGGAACTTCACGACCCTCAGTAATGAGGTATACGACTCGAGAAGAAGAAGGAGGAGGATACGGTTATTACATGTTGTATGAAACCTTACACACTTTAGTTTCTTTTAGTTCTTTATTACGTGTATACGCATCATCATGTGATCCACATCGCTATCACCTGGGGCTTGCAAGACTATTCCTAGTCGAATGGCAATGCCAATTTTTAGGGCAAAAAACAAGCCAAATTGTTGTAATTTGTTTTATTTTTAGGGTTCCGTACCTCAAAAGAAAAAAAATGGAACCCGTATAGGATCACTTTGTTGTCCTGTTTGTGTGTCTGTCCAAACCCTTTATCTCGGGAACGCGTGGAGGTATCGAGTTGAAATTAAAACCATACTCAAGTCTGCGGACTCTTGAAGCTGTAATAAAATCAAACTTGTAGACACACTTGAGGAAATCAAAATGCATAGGGTACTTCCCGTTGACCCAGAATTCTGAAATTTGGCATAAAGCAAGGTCTTATAGCACAAGTATAGGAATCAATATGAAAACTGTAAATTTGTTGTTACGTCACAATATTTTTTTTTTGCAATTCGGAGAAATCTTCCGAGACTCCATTCCGGAATTGAACTATTTACATAGGTAAAAACAGTGGTGGCCGAGTCTTAACGGCCCCGATTTACGAGTTGTAGGTCGTGGGTTCAAACCCAGCCAGGTGCATTACTTTGTGTAATTTATTTCATCACCACTGCTCTTAAAACGGTGAAGGAAAACATCGTGAGAAAACCGGCATGTCCTAGAACCAAAAATTCGAAGACATGTGACATCCACCAACCCGCACTGGGCCCGCGTGGTGGATAACGGCCCATTCTCTCTCCTAGAGAGGAGGCCTGAGTCCCAACAGTGAGAACATTACTAGAGAGGAGGCCTGCGTCCCAGCCGTGGGAGCATTATAAGGCCGACTATGCTATGTTCCGCCAAATAAAATGTTTTTCTTTCTTTCTATGCTATGCTACATAGGTAACCGATTCCTTTGTTCTGACGTCATCTCAACGCTTAGTCATGGGGTCAGAACAAAAAAATAAGAGGCGTGGCCGACTCGAGGCGATCAACGAAAAGAGAATCAAAACGAAACGGTTGTAACTTGGCTAGGGGGGCGGGAATCGAAACCGTGACATGCAGCGCAGCAACCAATCGTTCAACCACTGCGTCAACCTGTCATCATCATCATCATAATTTTGACTGTTGGACATAGAACCTGCCCCCCCAAGTATCGCCTAAATGAACGGTCCTGTGCGTCTCGCATCCATTACCAGGTCATTGGTCCACCTTGGCGGTCTTTCAACGCTGCGTCTTCCGGTACTTGGTTGCCACACCAGAACCTTGCGGCCCCAACAGCCATCTATTTTGAGAGCAATGTGCCCTGCCATTGCCACTTAAATGTGTTACAGTAGAATTTTCTATTTACGGTTTTCTTGTAGCTCCATTTTCTTTTAGCTCCACGATTCCTTTCAGAAATAAGATTTTTCTTACTATAATAATAACTAAAGTACCTTTCTATCCCGATGACCAGGACGCCATAACATTTTCCATAACCCTAATTTTCTCCATTTGACGGTAGAACTATGACGTAATCTAATTACGTCATCATTTGGCCACAATGGCCGCTGTATGGCTCAACCCATTAGATGGCCTTGCATGGGGTTTCAATTTGCGACACGGGACTGCAAATTGGATTAGATTAGTCTTTGACGGGTTATTCACGGTTTCATGGGAAGATTGTTCGTACCTTTTATTATATGGTTGGCAGAGAAACGAGTTTGTAGCAGAAATGCAAATATGTTATTTGCTTGTAATAACCCTAACGTGTGATTAAAAAAAAAAATTAAGATTAACTAATTATAGCCGTTTAAAAACAAACAGCGCGAGTTTCCGGATGATGAGTAATAGCTCGCCTTCCAACCGTCCGGTAAGAACAAACCCCATGTCGACAGCGCGGCGCCTCAAAAAACTGTCAGAAAAACTGAAGAGGCTCAGTAGGACCGATGCCTACTAGAGCTGTAGGAAAATTTGAAAGAATTACCGTGACCCTAGAACGCAATAACCCAATGTAGGATAATAGGTGGGTTTTAGTCTCCAAAAGTCTGACTTGCTCTTTCCATCCCAAAGCATGAGAAGTCATTTGATGATATCGATCTCAAAAAAAATGTCTACCACAACTTTTCACACATTGATTATGTGTACAGCTAAGGAGTGGAATTCCCTGCCGGAGTCTGTGTTTCCTGATTGCTATAACCTAGGGGTCTTTAGGTCAAGTGTGAATGGGTTACTTCTAGGCAAGCGTGCTCCATCGTCGGCCACAGCATCGCTCACTATCAGCCCCCCTAGCCAAGTTATAATCGTTTCGTTTCGATTCTCTTGTCGTTGTTCGCCTCGAGTCAGCCACTCCTCCTATTCCTTTGTTCTGACCACGTGACTGAGCGTTGAGATGACGTCAGAATAAAGGAATTGGAGGCGTGGCCGACTCGAGGCGATCGACGAAAAGAGAATCGAAACGAAACGGTTGTAACTTGGCTAAGGGGGCAGGTGAGATAGTGGTCAAACGCGAGCATATACATAATAAAAAAAAATTAACCCCATAACCAATCAGTAGCCACTAGTTCTCATTCACACGCCTAAGCCTCATAATGATGCATCCACACTAAAGCGAATAATACAGACATAAAATTCAGTGCGAATGCGAACACGCGTTCGAATTAATTTGCGCGGGAGACGCGTATGATATTTATTGGTAATAAACAGTAAGTGTACGTTTACAACGTCACTGCAGCGTTTCGATGTAGACATTAGACTATTGATTTTGGATGGGAAAATAGAAATTATGGTTGGCATGTGTTATGATCAGACTCACATTGCTTTTGCAATATTTTTTAAATTATTTGGACTTCAACTACCTTAAATTCGTTAGTAATTTATTTTGTTAATATTTCATTTATTGATAGTTGTTAGTTACTTTTTTTTTATATAGCCTTTTTTTACAATGTGAATGTGAGAACACTGTAGACTCCATGAATTCTTAGATTACTTACTATTACGATTATTTTTATTGTGCTTTTAGGTATAATATTGACTGGTCTACACTGTTCTTACATAATATCTATTAATACTGTAATTTGAAAATATTGTAAGCAACCACTTTTTTTTTAAAGAGTAACTAAGGAGTTTCTTGCCGGTTCTTTTCCATAGGAAACGACCAATTTGGAACCGTGCACTAGCTTCTGACGTTTTATAAGTGCCCATGTAGGCCTATGTGAAATAAGACGTCAGAATAAAGGAATCTGAGGCGTGGCCTACTCGAGGTGATCGACGAAAAGAGAATCGAAACGAAACCGTTGTAACATGGCTAGGGGGGCAGGTTATAGATATTAAGAAAAACAGAAACAAATAAAAAAAAATATATTTTGTACATTTGAAATCGATCACAATTTCATCAAAATCAAACATTCAACATCACATATCTCGCTGAAGGGCGTCTCCCAATAAATATTCGGACATCATAAACATGATGCGCCATCATTCGAGGGACCCGGTGACATTACACGCGCGTGCAACGTTATCGTAAAATTTTACGACGCTGCAAGATCACTGCGGCTGGACGGTTTCCGGTGAAGATATTGTTATTATTCCATTGTTGTGTTTGTAATTTTTTTAATGGAAATTTCGGTGATGTGTTCGGGAAATGGGTTGATTGCTGTCAAAATGGTTTGGAAATTAATTGGATACAGTACGTTTATTTACTTTATTTGTATGTCGGTTTTCAAAAAATGTGGTTTGGATTCGTGGTGGATCCGTTTTTAAAATGTATTTCTTATTAAGAACATTTCTTACAATAATATTAGAACTAATCAATTCATCATCATCATCATCTTCCTGCCCTTGTCCCGTTTTATTTGGGGTCGGCACAACACGTTTTTTTCTTCCATTCTTTCCTGTCACTCGTCGCGCTATCACTAACTCCTTTTTCTATTAGAACTAATTAATTATGCAAGAAAATTAAGAAACCTTTTTTTTTAACTAGGCAAATTAATTTTATATTCAAAAACGTCGGAAGTGCGGTCCGTTCTAAGCAAATGCTTATTCCGTACACTTCGTCGTTTATACCGCGTACAATTTGCCTGCTGCGATCTTCTCGTCCGATTATAATTTATGTGTCTTCAAGGTTAGAATGAATAGGCTCTTAATAAACTGGTGCGCCTCACCATCAATGATTGTATTACTGCTTACATTCAGGTGGATTCGCAGTTAAACACTGGTTTATATTAATTAAAAAAATATGCTGTTTCACTGCAGAGAAAAGGTTTCCAATTCTTCTTTCTCAGGTTTATTTGTTTATATTTATTATTATTTATATCTCGTCCTTACATTGTGTTCCTCAATGCTGAGGGTCGAGACCTCTCTGCTTCATCACTTTCGCTGGTACGATATTCCTCTGTTATCTGTTTCTATCTCTGACGGTGTGAAGAGCTTTGTATACAGTAGAGTTAAGAGCGGTGCGGATTTGGTTAGACCGACGCATTGGGCAGCGCCCATGAGGTCTTTTCTCATGTACTTTACTGGCCACGATAAGCCTTTCGAAGTTGTCGCCGCCTATCTTTGCAATTTATTATTTATATAACACACTTTAAAACGGGTGTTTTCTGGGGATAAGAAATCGTCATCAAGACGGAGTGTCAGATTTTTACTGACTAAAACCCATCGGTGTTCCTTCAGTTACCCTTTGCATTTCAGGCCCAAAGTAACTCATTTAAAAAAGATGACAAACTGAAAACCCGTTGTCCTGGAACACAAAACAACGAAGGAACATATGAGTGGGTTTTAGTCAATAAAAGTTTGACACGCCCTCTCGCTCCACTCTAGAGCGAGAGAAGTCATCAGATGATTTCCCATAAAAAAAAAACTAGATGTTACAAACTACTCAAGTCATTGAACAAAACGGAAGCAATTGAACACAAACTCGCTAAACCAACACAAAGAAACTAAAAGAACATCATAATAATATGACAAAGCACTCGGAAAAATAAAATCCTCCACAATAAATTAAGCCTAACGTTATCACCAAGAACCTCTCTATTTACGAAAAAAATAACTCCCCCAATACATTTTCTAAGGAAAAAAATGTGTTAACAAACAAAAAAGATTTATTTTCAAGTGGTAGATACGTTTCTTTTCGTCTCCCTGCTGCAATCGGAAGGAACGTTAAATAAATATAGTGAAAAACCCAATAAAAGTATATGGCCTAATCTCTATCCAATATTTTCTTAGTTTCGACGGGAGGTTTCCTTTTAGTGAGATGGTTGGTGTAGTGTGGATGCGTCTTTATTATTTAAAAAGAAAAACAAAAAATATTTTTTTACTATACTTTAGAGAAAACTATACGTGTGAAAGAAAAAATATCTTAGATTATGTTAGAAAGCACATTTTTTTACATCATCATCATCTTCCTGCCATTGTCCCGTGTTATTTAGGGTCCACGCAATATGTTTTTTTCTTCCATTCTGCCCTGTCACTCGTCATGCTATCACTAACTTCCTTTTCTTTCATATCACTCTTCACACAATCCATCCATCTTTTCTTTGGCCTCCCTCTCCCTTTCCATCCATCCACATGTATGCTCATAACTCTTTTAGTAACATGCGTTTCATCCCTCCTCTTTACATGAACATACCAAGACAAACGACATTTTTTAGATATACATCATAAAAATCGAAGCATTTAAACGTTTTTTAAATATAATAAAACTTGATTTAAGTTGTGTTACCGGCAGTCTATATGATTAGGTATTTTATACAATACCTAAGCAATGTATAAAATACCTTAGGCGTCTGGTCAATGTATGAAATATTATGAATATGAATGTCCATTACGTACTTTACCTAGGTAATGTATTTAATTACTAGCTATTGTATAGAGTACCTGCTAGTCCGCCGGCAATGTATATAATAAATAAATAGATTTTAGTCTATATTTATCAAAATGACGGGCAAATAAAATATGTTCTATTATTTAAAATCTTAGGTCATATATGGTTATATGGTCCTATTCGAAGACATGTGACATTCACCAACCTGCACTGGGCCCGCGTGGTGGATTACGGCCCATTCCCTCTTCTAGAGAGAGGAGGCCTGAGTCCCAGCAGTGGGAACATTAAAAGGCTGATTATGCTAAGCTTATTCTATATTTAAAATCAATGTGTGTAAAAGACGAGAGCAGGGAAGGAATTTACGTAATTTTAGATCACCCTGATACAAACAGGTTAGGTTAGAAGACTAAGGTCGCCTTGGCCTTCGTGGCTATTTTTTTTTTTATAACCACCTGGAAATAGAAGCCTTACTTCTCTTAGCCTTGTAACTTAACCGATTTTGACGTGCTCTTTCTGAATTTTTACTTTGCTTCCTCGCACCTTTGCCACTCGTACCACCATTCGATAAATAGCGCCTCAAAACCTTAATACTACACCAAATGGGTACCATATGTCTGTAATATTTAAGGCATACTGAAAGTTTCTGGATTCTGATAAATAAGACTAGATATAGGACTTGCGATACATTTACTATTTTTAAAGTATATTCCATCGCAATTAATGCATTTTGCATTCGCTAAAACCACTGTACAAGCAGTTGGACCAGTCTTTTTAGGGACCTCTTCAATGGCTCTATGGAACGCATTCACCGCCGATTCAGGGCTCATAAAACGTGTGCCTCTAAGTTTGTCTTTGATTTTTGGAAACAAATAGAAGTCGCAGGGTGCGAGGTCCGAGCTGTAAGGCGGATGCGTAATCAGTTCCACATTTGAAGCCTTCAAATAGGCATCTGTTACGTTGTTTTTTCATTCTATTATTGTAATTGGCCAGATCCAGATACTTTCAGTATGCCCCACGTATTATGAAAAAGGAAAGATTTTTTGAAATTCCCACTTTGTCCATCTTTAGCTATTCCTATGTCTCTGCTGATCCACACTATTCCAACGCACCCACAGTTTCCACCTTATGCTTTTATCGCTAGCGTAACTGTTAGCGATACCGGTTTCTGTTATCTCACAATTATTTAGGAGACGTTCTTACCGACGATGAAATAAACACTCGAATGTAATGGAGGAAGAGGGGATAAAATTATAACTTATGGTAATGAAAATATTTTGAGAAGGTACCGTCGGGTTGTCTGTTATCTGACATATTTTTGTAGTAAGTTTGAGTTTTTGGCTAGTTATACTATAACAATAATTTATTCAGTTAAAACAATTTTGATCCACGTTGAGTTTTAGCTATTATTAAGATGTTGTTTTCTATCGATTGCATTATTAATTAATTTATTTATTTTATTTTACAGAAAACTTGCATACTAATAAAAATATAATAATATAAAGAGTGTAATATTATGAAATTGCTAAATACAAGCCTCCATACATATATAAAAAATATCGATCTAAAGAAAGTACACACAAGTCAATTAATTAGTAACGAGAGAAGTTAGTTTTATTGAAAAAAATCTCAGCTATTTGCCGTCGGAAGGTCACTACACTAGTGCAGAACAAGTCGATATTAAGGAACTTATAACAAAGAAGTCACAATAAAGAAAAAAAGAGAAAAAAGTGGTCGGAAGGAATTGCATTACTTAACTCCACCAAGCCTGTTCCATCATCGGACTACCAGATGTACGGTGATTCGCCACCGGTACACGGAAATCCCAACCATACGCACAAAACGTTTTGAAAACACATTAATTGTGCGTGTCTGTTGTAGTGGTCAAGCGCGAGCTTATCAATTTAAAAAAAAAAAACTGAGCAAGTGTGAGTCGGACTCGCGCACTTAGGGTTCCGTTCAAACTTACTTATGAAAACAGTTCAATTACCGAATTGAGTTACGAAGATTTTTCCGAATCGCAACGCAAGTTTTTTTTTGTGACGTAACCACAAAAAGTACTTTTTATTTACATTATCTTGCTTCATGCCAAATTTCAGGATTCTAGGTCAACGGGAAGTATCCTATGAATTTTGATTCCCTTGAGAGTGTCGAAATACACGTTTTTTGCGACATAAACGGCCGTATCTTTTTTTTCGTTAACTCAGATGTTTGATTTTATCGCAGCTTCAAGGGACCGCAGACTTAAGTATATGCTTTTAATTTCAACTCGATACCTCTACGCGTTCCCCAGATAAAGGGTCTTGGCAGACAGACAGACAGACAGACGGACGGACAAAAAAGTAATCCTATAAAGGTTCCGTTTTTTCCTTTTGAGATACGGAACCCTAAAGAAACGCTATAAAGGCTTTAAATGTAAAAAACGGCGTAACGGTCCACCTGAGTACTTGCTCACCACCAACTCTAGACATCAGTCTTCGCTACCAAAATGGAATACCACCATCCTAAAAACAAAGCTAAATGGCTGGGATTGTTCAAAAGAGTCACTACGGGCCCTGAAACGTAACCGAGCAACTAAAGGTGCACAGGTGGGTTTTATAGATACCGGCACGGATCTTGAGCGCTGATTTCTACAGTTCTACTTGCGCAGAAGCACGCAGAAGTGAAATATTGGGTATCTCTTTAGTGGTATGAAGAGAGATGCGGGGGCGGGGAGTGCAATCCTTGTACAGTGATTGGCTAGCCGATATTGTACGATGCGTAAAGCGATCCCCGCTCTTTCGCCGAGCGCTCAAGATTCATGCCGCTATCTGTACGACTTCAGCCAGTTTAAATCTGACACTTCCTCACGCCCCACTCGGGGGGAAAAGTTATTTAATGATTTTCCACCTCAAAAAAAAAAAGACAAGGAAAGGTCATCTAAAACACAGCAACGCTGCTTGCTAGCAGAAAAAATACAATGATAGAACTTCCCCAGATAAGCTCCCTGTAAAAAAAAAAAAAATATTCTTAACAAAATACGAGTACCCAATTTCCCACGCTGTACAAATAATATTACCGTAATCTGACCAAATGAAGCGTCAAAATAGGATTTATGTTAACAACCCTTTGATGTTAAAACTGACCGGTGGACAGTTGTCCGGGGATTTGGACATACTCGTACTTTGCTAATAAACGTGGGATGTCACGTGCTATTTGGTGAAAGTAGTATTTTATTTTATTTTTTTATTATTTATTTAGCATCTCCAACAAAGGATGTACACAATATGTATCTTACAATTAGAAGTTCCGGTATCTTGTTGGTAGTTGGTGAGTATAGTGAAGTCCTTCACTTAAAGGAGACCACCGAATGCACATTATGTAATGACGAAGGTATTGGGAGACAAATGATACCTCTGGCTCATCATCATCATCATTTCAGCCGAAAGACGTCCACTGTTGAATATAGGCCTCCTTCCCCAAGTGTCGCCACAATGAACGGTCTCAAACTCTGGTTCAACTGACTGACCTGTTGGTCTAGTGGTTAGTGGCCCTGACTTCTATGCCGGGGGTCGTGGGTTCGATTCCCACCCAGGACAAATGTTTGTGTGATGAGCACAGTCATTTGTTCTGTGTCTGGGTGTAATTTATCTATAATATGTATGTATTTAGAAATATATAAGTAGGTTTATCAGTTGTCTAGTACTTATAACACAAGCTCTGCTTAGCTTGAGACTAGACGGCGTTGTGTGATAGTTGTGGGAAAAAAAAAAAAAATTTGTTCAGCGGCTTCAGCGTGAACGAGTAACAAACGTACACACATACATACATACATACAAACTTTTGCTTTTAAAACATTAGTGTGATATTTTAGTTTAATTTAAGAACAAAAGATGACGCCGCGCCGTTGAAATTTCATCTTAGAAAAGCTCATGGCAAGTTGTGCCTGTCCACAATCAATAAAGCGAGCGTTTTTTTAAAATGAGAAATCATTCGAGGACTTCTTCCGCTCTAGAGCGGAGCGCGAGCGCGTGTCAGACTTTTACTGACTAAAACCACACCTATGTTTCTTCTTTGCCTTGCGTTCCAGGACACCGGTTTTCTATTTCAAAAGTCAACCCATGGCCCCAGTAGGCTTCGGTGCTGCTGTGCCCTACGGTTTTGATGACATCTCTTTGAAGCGCGCGAGGAACACTACGCGCCGTCAACAACTCGGGCTCGGTCTGGACGGTTACTGGACGATGAGCTACCCATTGCTCATCGTACGCAAGCCCACGCCTACGGTGGCTGGAAATCGGGGTCGGGATCCCGGCGGTTGAGGAGTGAGGACGTCCATTCCCAACTACGTTAAGATTCGCTTACCATTTTTACTTAATGCAGCTGTCCAGATATTTTTATTAATTTTTACGCGGACATAGGCTTATTAACTTACATAAGTTATTACTTTTGACATCAATTATCATGCATTTCATAGCGCGGACATCTCTATCCTATTATAAAGCCGTGTGCACACTGACCGCTGTGGTCAATAATCCGATTTCGCATCGGTCACCGTGTCCGGTTAGGAGGAAATATAATTAGCGAGGTGTGAGAATTTGGGTTATGTGGCTTTCACACACTGATGTAGCATGTAGGTAAGTAATGAAGTTGGTCTATAGTCTAGGTAATATTAAACTGATTGAAACAGTGAACTTTAGGTTTTTTTTAGGTGGGAAATCATCCAATGACTTCTTTTACTCTTTCGTGTCAAACTTTTAGTGACTAAAATCCACTGCTGTTCCTTCTTTGCCTTCGTCGCAGGGCTCCGGGCTCTCTTTAGCATAACCCATGGCTCCAGTAGGCTTCGACCCTGCTGGGCCACTACGGTTTGCTGCCATCTCTCTGAGGCACGTGGAACACTACACGCCGTCGATGGCTCGAGCTCGGTCCGGACGCTTACCTTTACGTTTACGCTTGCTACCGTACCCAAACCCATTGCTACCCATACCATAGCATGTATATAGCTACCCATTGCTCGCGTATGCAAATTCACGTCTACGGTGGCTTGAAATCGGGCTCGGGATTCCGACAGCTGGGGCATGAGGAAGTCCGTTTCCTCACGTATGTGGCTGCCTCCTTCACTAGCATTATTGCTTCGCAGAAGGAGGCGACCGCCTAACATTCCACCTCACTCCGGACCATTGCCTGTACCAGGGCCCAGCGTGAGAGGACTTTGCTGCCGATCACCCCCACGAGGACATAGCGGTGCTCCGCCCAAGCGGGGCTCACCTCTACCGTTTACTCCACCATGTGCTCCAGGCGGTCCACACAATGGTTATACGCGGGCATTTCTTCCGCACGATTCCTGTGCAGGAATCTCCCGAACTTACCATGTCCGGTGTCGCAGGTCCTCACCTGCGTCATGCGGAAGGTGAGGCCGCCGTGACGTCTTTCCAGTCACTCCTCAAAGAGGAGACTTGCCAAAGAATTTGAAGTTAATACCTTGTCTTCATATAATTATTTTTATGCAATCCATACGTCGTTGATTTTGCCTTAGTTTCATTGCCATCCACATTCAGACACAAAACAATCCTCACCAAATTTTTCTTCTTTAAAACAACTGTTACTTTTTTCACCAAAATCAAAACTGTATTTTCTGTAAAAACAAAAATCATATTATAAACAAAAAGACTAAGCTAACACTGTTATTGGTACAACAACGGAAGCATTTTCTTCCATAAAAAATTAAACCACGAAGTACTCATATACCTTCTAACAACACCTCACAACAACAGATACCAAGTTGTTTTTTAATAAAAAGCAAACGTCACGAACACTGCGTTTAATCCCCCGTTGATCGTAAATGTTTACGATCGGGACTCGCTGCGGTGCCGCGAGTGTGGACGCGTCCTTATGACGCCTAGTAGTGACAACGAGACGTTAGAGTTGGGACACAGTGAGTTTATTAAAAGTTGGTCTACACACACAAAAAGTTTGTGGAATACTTTAACCGTGGATCCAGCTAAGGAGTGGATTTTTTTGTTGGAGTCTGCTTTTCCGATAGCCGTAACTTGGGAATCTTTTAGTTAACTACTACTACTTTCAGTTAGTTACTTCTAGGTAAACGTGATCTTATCGTCTACCACATCATCACTTTCATTAGGCGAGATAGTGAATCGCAAACTTGTAAATCTATTTATCTGAAAATGAATCCCTATTTCCCTTGGTCACGTCATCGCGCATGAACGGCTGGACCAATTGAAAATTTAAGAAAAGATTTTAAAAGTCTATGGCTACTCTCAAAGCTGCGAACGTGTTGCGCCGACCCCAAGTAAGACGGGACAAGGGCAGGAAGATGATGATGATGATGGGTACTGTGAAAGCTGAACAATTTGTGGGAAGAAAAACATGATGCTACTCTGTGACACCAAAGATAACATTCACCTTCAAATTTTATTGTGGTGTCTTATGCTGAGCGTACGGCCGTTTTGCTCCGACGTGGCGCATATGTTATTTTTAATTAATTATGTTTTTGTCTTGCAAAATGTTTGCAATATGTTAGTTATAAGTTTGCGCATTTTCCGGCAAATAAAATGTTTTTCTTTCTTCCTTTCTTTCATATATATTTTTTTATATTACATTTGACGGCCGAACCAAGGGACATTATATTCCATTTTTTTTTATTACATTTGGCGTTACAGTCTTCGCGCTAAGACAGGACGACGCTGTCGAGTCAGCTAGTAAATAAATAAATTAATGTAAAAAAAATTAAGTATCCCGTTTTTCTCTCTCACCTGTGGTTTTTTCTTCAATTTTCCCTTCAGTGTGCCCCAAACTTGAGCAAACGCGAACGTTTCCGTCTCCAATATTGGCACTTATTGTATTTTGTATTATTTACCCACTTTTACGATCTGTATCCTTCATATTTTCGACTGAGTCCGAACTACTTAAAGTTTTATGACGACGCGGACGTTTTCCACTACAATAATGGCGAACGATTTTTATTTGCGAGAAATATAGTAAAATACTTTCTGTTTGGCTGTTTAATTGGATAAGAAAAGAGTGTGTGTTTTTGACCGGATTTAAAAAAGGAGTTTGTGTGTTAATGTTAACAATAAGTTAGTTTATGTATGTATACCGATGCCTTCGTGAATTTTGGACCGTTTTAGGGCGGAATTCACCAATAAAACTAATCGCGTTTTAACGTTTGGCTCGCATAATCGCGTTTAGCCTCTGTCACTAGTGTCACTTATAAAAATACAACAATAGAAAAACACAGACAAATTTCACTAGTGACAGCGGCTAAACGCGATTATGCGAGCCAAACGATAAAACGCGATTAGTTTTATTGGTGAATTCCGCCCTTAGGTGGATAGATCTTTATTCATTTGACAGACCAAGCCCTGTATGTGGTCAAGTATTAACTATAATATTAACTTTTATTGTATTATGCTAAGATGTTTTCAAATTATCCTAATAAAAGGTTTTAATGCACTTCAATTGTGTTAATGGTGTGTGAGTATTCGCAAAAAGAAAGAAAAAACAATACAAAAAAAAGGAACGCGTGACAGGAATATTCGCACGATGATGCCACAACATTAGAAATACATATAGAAAAACATGAACTTACCTGAAATGTCATTTTTTGCCGTGACTGAACAAAACAGAAAAATTACATCACAAGAACTCAAAATTCAATCACAAAACTATGAGAATGTCACAAACACTATCATCACACCATTTATCTTTCGAAACCAATTCCCTTTGAATCGAAAATCATTAACAGATCATCTGTTTTGACAAACCATTAAACTTTTGTCAATTGTCATTTGACAGTAGCACGACCAATAAATCTTGACATTCCGTGGGGCGCTGCTTGTGAGGACCCAAACTATTCCCAGTACATTTTATACTTAGTTCGGAATTTGGCCACGTGTCGTTCTAAACTGGTCGAAGATTGAAGTATCAAATTCGATGTCATATTTTACAGATGACGTCACACTAACAATGATATTGACGTTAATAGAGTGTTTTTGCTTTAAAGTGTCAGTTTTTTTTAATAAATGATGTTACTATAGATTACATTATTTGCTTTAATAGTTTAAAAGTGTTGAGTTTTATAAATAACACTCTTCCTATTTATCAGTTTTATTGACTTGAATACAATATTTTGATCCACATTAATATCAACATTTCGATGCAAGTATATTAATAACTCTACCTAATTCCAACCTCTGTTTATAATATAAGTGTGATATGAATTATGCTATTAATAACAGCACAATTAAAATACTCGTTGCATGTAAAACATATTACCGATAAAATCATCTTGACATCAATTTACTGAACTGATTAGCAGATGATATAAAAATTAAAACACACATCAGATCCAAAATGTCATGTACCCGTCATTTAAGGGTTGATAAGACTATTAATTAATTAACGTTAATTACTGTAACCCTTTCGTTGCTACACGCAATTTTTTATACTTAATTATGTTGAATAGTAATTGACTGTTTTTAAGGATGATTTTAGTGGTTTTTTTTTTTTTTTTTTTTTTTTTTTTTTTTTTTTTTTTTTTTTTTTTCGGTGGGAAAATCATCTTATGACATCCCCCGCCCTTGGGCGGGGCGGGAGATAGTGTCAGACTTTTACTGACTAAAAACCCACTCCTGTTCCTTCATTGCCTTTCGTACCAGGGCCGAGTCTTCCTTTCAGAATCAGACCCTTGGCCCCAGTAGGCTTCGACCCTGCTAGGCCCCTAAAGTAGCTGACATCTCCTTGAGGCGCGCGTGGAACAGCACGCGCCGTCGACGACCTGGGCTCGGTCCGGACGGTTACCGGACGGTCGGAAGGCGAGCCACCCATTGCTCGCCGTCCGCAAGCCCGCGCCTACGATGGCCGGAAATCGGGATCGGAATCCCGGCGGCGATTGGGGCGTGAGGACCATTGCCTCACGCGATCGGCCGCCTCCTTTGCTAGCATTACTGCTTCGCAGAAGGAGGCGACCGCCCGCCACTCCTCCTCGCTCCGGACCATGGCCTGTACCAAGGCCCGGCGCGAGAGATCGCCGCCACCGATAGCCCCCACGAGGACACGGCGTTGCTCTGCCCAAGCGGGACACACCTCCACCGTGTGCTCCACCGTGTCCTCCGGGTGGTCCACACAATGGTGACACCCGGGCGTTTCTTCCGCACGAATCCGGTGCAGGAACCTCTCGAACTTACCATGTCCGGTGAGGACCTGCGTCATGCGGAAGGTAAGGACGCCGTGTTGCCTTTCCAGCCACTCCTCAAAGAGGGGACTTACCGCCATAATTATGGCGTGCCCAGCACTGGGTTGCGATAGTCGCTGTCGCCATTCCACCATGAGACCCCGCCGGAGCTCTGTCCGCCATGCCGCGACTTGTCGATACCGTAGTACGAACTGTACCGTACGTACCGTAGTACGGCTGTTGTGTGGGGGCGCATCATAATCATGGCGGTAAGTCCTCTCTTTGAGAAGTGGCTGGAGAGACGTCACGGAATCCTCACCTTCCACATGACGCACGTCCTCACCGGACATGGTAAGTTCGGCAGGTTCCTGAATTGGATTCAGACGGAAGAAACGCCCGCCCCATTGTGTGAACCGCCGATGCTCGCGTAGAATCTTGTGAACGCTTCCCGAACCAATCTGCAGTATATGCTGAATCTCTTCGTATGTGATTCGCCTGTTTTTTTTAATTATTTTTTTTACTCCCAGCACACTTTCTTCCGTGACAGCCGACGTCCACTCCTTTGTTCATCCCCCAAAGTAAGGCGACCGCTCTTGAACTCGCTATACCAGCGGTAGATGGATGCTTTTGAAGGTCCTTCATCCATAAAAGCAATTTGAAGTCGATCAAATGACTCATCAGGTTTTAGGCCACATTTAAAATCGTAGAAAATCAGACAGACAGACGGGAAGCGACTTTGTTTTATACTACATAAATAATGATTAATGATGATAGTGTTTAATTAGTGTAACTGAATATTAAAATTAAGATCAGACATCACAAACTTGTAAAAGCTTTCAGAAAAAGTTCAATTCTTCTCTTAAACTATTCCTTCAATAATACTAAAATTAAATGTCTCTATCTACCATACCGACATAAATCTACTAACCCTCGAAATGCCACATGCTTTTAAATTACCAATATTGAGCGTGTCGGTCAAAATGACCACACGTGGTTGCCAGATTTACAACGCAACAATGTCTTAATAGAAGTGTGACCACATCAATTAATAAATGTTGTGTAAAGATTTAATCTTTTGGACTCTGAAGTTTACTGGGTGGAGTAGGATTTCATGGCATATACTGGATGATTTTGTGATTATAGTGTAAGTTGTAGGGTTAGATAAATAAATATATGAATTAAAATTAAAATTAAATCAGATAAATGTCTCTCTATCTTTAGTGTGTGTTCTACCAGCGCTGCGTAATTTTTTTTTTTAATATCACAGCTTGTGCTGGCCTGGCTCCGGTTTTTTTTTAATTCTTTTAAAATGTTGTTTCTTATGTTTGTTTATATGATTAGTAAATATTTTTATTTTATTCGGTTATTTTTCCTGTGCAGGTCTCAAATAAACGTTTTAATTTTACACTTAAAAAGGATCTTAGCAACTTTTACAATAATATTGCCCAATTCGTTTACCTATCCTGTATTTTCGGTTCTGTGCTAAATATTTGGGTTTTAAGCTGAGTAGCCTCAGTAAGTGAGTCAATTGTCAATTAATTAATCATTTAGCATTTTGATTATGCTTAGGACAAGTTGCCGCACGTTTGTTGGCAAAAATTCAAAAATATTCGCGGGTTCCTCTGTAAATGAGACAGCGTCACTTTAGACCTATTTGGTAAACGAAAAACCTCAATACACAATAAAAATTGAACCCGCAGATATCCAAGTTTTACAGTATAATAATAGTAATTAACATTTTATTTTCAGGCAACGGAAGCCCCTACATAAAAAACACAAAATAATATTAAATGTTAATTAACTAAAAACAGCAAAAACGCTACTAAACTATAATATAGATACTACGTAAAGTACATATTTAAATGCTATTGGGGCTGTGGATTGACTTCTGAAAGGGAAACTTGGGGTTCTGGAACGCACAGTAAAAAAAAACGAAACATTGATGTGATTTTAGTCAGTAAAAGTCTGTCACGCCCTTCAGCTCCACTCTAGAGTGAAAGAAGTCATTGGATGGTTTCGCACATTCAAAAAAATGCCTGAATATTATTGCATTGAATTTGCAACAGATGCATTGCTTAGCTTAGCTTAGCTTAGCTTATGCAGCCTTTTAATGTTCCCACTGTTGGGACTCAGGCCTCCTCTCTCTAGGAGAGGGAATGGGCCGTAATCCACCACGCGGGCCCAGTGCGGATTGGTGAATGTCACATGTCTTCGAATTTTTCGTTCTAGGACATGCCGGTTTCCTCACGATGTTTTCCTTCACCGTTTTGAGAGCAGTGGTGATGAAATAAATTACAGAAAGTAATGCGCCTGGCTGAGTTTGAACCCGTGACCTACAACTCGTAAGTCGGGGCCGTTACCACTCGGCCACCACTGCTCTCATACACCCATCACAGATGCATTGACAATTCAATAATGCATTTTAGTTAAGTTATTTCATTTAGGTTAAGCTAAGCCTTGCAAAGTCATCGAAAAGCCACCAACGTTAAACAAAACTTCTAATGGCTCCGAAACCCTTAACAAGAATGTCATTGTTAACACTAAAATTAGGTGTGACCGGGTCGCAATGACCCTAGAATTCACGGACAATATATTTTAAGGACATTTCGTCCGGTTCAAGTGTGAATGCGACGAAATTAGTTCCGGACCTAAACAAAGGGTCAATTTTTGAAAATTCTCGCCATTTTGTTTTGGCTACTCATAGTTTGATATATTTATGTGTTTTTGCTAACAAGCGTTCAGATGTGGGTGTATAGATCTGTCGATAGTTACTAAAATTTATTACCTCTACTTTAAAAATTAAATGTTTTGTGTATTTGCTTTTTTATATTTTGTACAGAAATGGCAATGAAAATAAAATAACAGCTATCGCTGACTTATTTGCGATGCTAAGTAATGTAAATGTCGTAGAACCATGCACATTAGTGTCTGAGATGGTTTTTTGAGAAAACCATACAGATTCGATGATATATTGACGGCGAAGTGACAAGAACTCCTAACTGTCGAAGTCAAAAAAATGTTGCCTTATAAACATTAGGAGGTAATACCAAAAATTTACATGTTGGTTTAGTTAGGAAGTGTTTCCACAATTTAATTTGGTGCAGTTGCTACTAAATATTCGCTTCAGAGATTTCACAAAAACATGCGGAAACACACATTTGAATTAAAAGCGCTAAAAAGTAATTTTGTTAGTTAGAAGGTATTGGCACTTCACCGTCGTTGGAATTATTTTCTTTAATATAAAAAAGTTAAATGGCAAACAATATTAAGTCTTTTAATAATGACAAATGAAACTCTCAAACAGAATGAAAAGAAATTTTTATTTACCCCAAACAAATCGTATGGGTGTGGCCATTATTTTTATTGATGGTGTGTTTGAAAAGGCTTATTAGAAATTAACCCAACCATAATTTAGCCACAATCTTTTGTCAAAGAAAGAAGAAAACTATTAATCATGAGTTTGACAATTGGCAAAAAGATATATGGGTATTCGATGTTATTAGAAAAAGGGGTTACTTTCAATGTTTATTATTGGTTTTGTATCAGCTGCTCAAGCTGCTGTAAGAGGTGGTTATTATCGTTAAGTTTTGTTTTTTGAAGCAATCATAATGCCGTTAAGTATAGGGTTTCGTTTTTACCGTAAACTCTTCATAATGACTCGATAAAAGTTCACAAACTATTGTTGAGCAATATACATGTTACGTCTCCAACTTCTCAAAACTGACATTATTATTATTTTGATGAAAATTTTTCTTGTTGTTTCCCAACAAAACTGATTTGCGTCCATACATTCAACATAAGGTTAAGTTGAAAACCAGCGTCAGTCATTTGTTACATAGTTGTCTGGTATTTTGCTCAACTGGTAAGTTTTGTTACCGTGAGGCGTGCGAAAATTAACTTAAAACAAAATATAAAATATTTTTTTAAGGTAATTTTATTCATAATTATTTCTACATTATTTAAGTGTATCTGTGTGTGTCAATTTTTTTTTTCTTTCACTCTAAAACCACGTGCTAAAACAAAACACAGTTGCCAGAATTATGGATATATTTTACCCTCTACTTACCAGTTAAGGGTAAAATACTACCCGCAGCAGAAAGGGGTTAGGCAATGTCGTTAATACTGAACACACTTCGATGATTTTGTATGGAGGGGACAAAACATTTTTTTACGTAAATCGAGTTTTGACGCGAGGATATTACCAAAATTGGAGTGACCCGAGGGAAAAACAAAATTATTGAGTGCGGAACCGTTAAATGTGTTTATTGGATTTATATGGATAAACGGGTTTCGTAGAGTGTATTAGCTGTTTTTTTATTCAATTATTTATTTTTTTGCGACGAAAATGTGACGCCGATTATGGAGGGTACTCGCCAAAAAAAAAAAAAATTCAATTTAAATAATTTTTTTTTTGGCGAGTATTGAAATAACGTGAAAATCAAATATGATTGATTTAGAACAATAAAAATGTGAAAAGATCTATCTCCTTAACAATACATGAAATACTCGTAAACGACCAATTGGAACCATGAACTAGCCTCTGACGTTTTATGTGGCTTTTAAGGGCCTATGTGAGTTACAATAGCATTTAGATTTTTTTTTTGCACTAAAACAGTTCACGAAGTACAAAAGTAAACCCTAAAATGCCACAGCATTTTTTTTTTTTCAAAAATCAATTATCAAAACACTGGGGGTAATTTCAAATCGTGTCGGTAGCAATTCAACGAATTTGAACCTCGTAAAGTTAAATGGACTGTGCAACAGAGAGGAACATGTGTACTACTACTAATGGATTTAAAATTTATTATATTGACGCCCACTTTATGTTTTCAACCGAGTTTTGAATGCAGTTGATATAGTTTCTATTTTAAGGAAATAAAGGTGAGAATTGGATAAATCGTTTGTAAAATAAAAGTTGTAGTAGATTATATATTTGCAGTGGGGTATAGATTTAGTACTCAGTGTGGCTTTAAAATATTGGGCTTAGTGTTTTTTTTTTTTCGCAAATACGTTATTACTCATTATATTTTTTTTAATATCCAGAACTAGATTGAGCTTGCATTTATAGATAACTCTAATTTTATTTTCTACGATGATGATAGATTATGATCTCCAAGTTAAACTAAGTGTTATTGGATTTATATTTATAAGATATTGGAACCTGAAGTTGTGGTTAATAGTACGTAATAGATTAGAAAATTTATTTACGGGAGTTATCCTTTTTAGGGTTTCGTAGCCAAATGGCAAAAAACGGAACCCTTATGGATTCGTCATGTCTGTCTGTCTGTCTGTCCATCCGTATGTCACAGCCACTTTTTTCCGAAACTATAAGAACTATACTGTTGAAACTTGGTAAGTAGATGTATTCTGTGAACCGCATTAAGATTTTCACACAAAAATTGAAAAAATACAATAAATTTTGGGGGTTCCCCTCCCTATACTTAGAAATTAAACTTAATTTTTTTTTTCATCTAACCCATGTGTGGAGTATCTATGCGTCTTCAAAAATGATTTTTAGGTTTCTAATATCATTTTCTTCTAAACTGAATAGTTTGCGCGAGAGAGACTTCCAAAGTGGTAAAATGTGTGTCCGGGGCCCTGTAACTTCTAAAATAAGACAATGATAACACTAAAAAAAAATATATGATATACATTACCATGTAAACTTCCACCGAAAATTGGTTTTAACGAGATCTAATAAGTAGTTTTTTTTTTAATACGTCATAAACCGTAAACCGCAATTTACCTTTCAAGTTTGTACGGAACCCTCAGTGCGCGAGTCCGACTCGCACTTGCCCAGTTTTTTCACTACCGAGTAGTACCCGATAGTGAAATAAAGCATAACAAATATTCAAAAACTCTCACATTTAAGAATACTGGATACGAGATGCACAGGACAGCAGTGGGCGTCTTTCGGCTGAAATGATGATAATTAATATTAGTAACATAAAATTCAATGACTCACGAATCCAAAGCAAAGCATGCACTAAAACACTTCATTGCTCCAAAATGCATGTGAAGATCTAGTGATCGTAAATCTCGACATAGCGTCATATATACCAAGTTAACCCGTCGGATGTCGATCGTAACATTTTACGATATCGACTAGTTTCCGAAGGGTTAAAGGACGTGTATCGCACATATTGCAAAATTATGTAGCACTGTGCTTTGTGCTAGCTTGCATGTGAAAGAGCTATTTTGTCTATGAAGGTTTTTAACGTACCTACTAGTTCTAAATGTTGTTATTTCATATACGAAAAATGCAGTTAGTATTGGTACGGTCATGTGAAGAGGAGGGATGAAACGGAGGGATGTTACTAAAAGAGTTGTGAACATTCAAGCAGATGGATGGAGAGGAAGGTCAAAAAAACGATGGATGGATTAATATATAATAAAGTGACGGTCTTCATTCGCATCAGGAATGAAGATATCCGCAGGAGAACCAAGGTCGCTGACATAGCCCGAAAAATCGCCAAACTAAAGTGGCAGTGGGCAGGGCACATTGCTCGTAGAACGGCTGGTCGATGGGGCCAAAAAGTTCAAGAGTGGCGACCGCGCACCGGAAAACGCAGCGTTGGAAGGCCTCCCTCAAGGTGGACCGACGATCTGATGAGAATCGCGGGAATGCGGTGGATGCGACCTATGTCCAACAGTGGACGTCTTTCGGCTGAAATGATGATGAACGTTGACAAGATAATATGGAAGAAAAAATAATGTTCTGATTCTAAGTTACATGGGACGACACTTAACATCACAATATCCTCTAGGAAATTAATTTGCGCACAATTAAAACTGCAACTGATCTTCACACGAGTAACTCATCCCGCTCTGGGTGGAGCGTGAGGGAGTGTCAGACTTTTACTGACCAAAGCCCCACCTTCGTTCCTTCAGTTGCCCTTTGTGTTTTAGGGCTCTGATGACTCTTCCAAACAATTCTTAAGCCCTAGCAAGCATCGGCTTAGACGGGCCCCGTCATTAATGCTGATAAATAAGTAAGGCAGAGAGTATATTTTCCTTCAAATGTAAAATTTTGAATCTTAAAGTCCTCTCAAACTTAGTTTGAGTTTCGGGCGCCATAATTTTTACCTACTTGTATTTTGAGTCCTTTGTAGTAGTTTATTATTTTATATATTTTATAATTATACGTACCTAATCTTAACAATAATTAATTATATTTTAAAAATTATTTATTTACTGTGCACACCTACATATTTTTCTACATACTATTGTGTCGAACTTTTTAGGGTTCCGTACCTCTAAAGGAAAAAACGGAGCCATTATAGGATGACTTTGTTGTCCGTCTGTCTGTCTGTTTGTCTGTCAAGACCATTTATCTTGAGAACTCGTGGAGGTATCGAGTTGAAATTTAAACCATATACTTAGGTCTGCGGTCAAGGGATTCAAAATTTATAGGCTACTTCCCGTTGACCCAGAATTCTGAAATTTGGCATAAAGCAAGGTTTTATAGCACAGATATAGAAATCTGAAAACAGTAAATTTTTTGGTTCATTACAAAAAAAAAATTACAATTCTGAAAAATCTTCGAGACACATTCGGGAATTGTACTATTTACATAGGTAAGTTTGTATGGAACCCTCAGTGCGTGAGACCGACTCGCACTTGCCCAGTTTTTTTTTATCACACAGGTCGGCTGTTAATACTTGTCGTTCGGCCATCTGGCAATGACCGAGCCTGAGTCGTCGCCGGCGCGCAATGTATGGAACACACATCAAAGAGATGTCAGCAAAACCATAGGGGCCCAGCAGGGCCACCACCCAGTATGAACACAGAGAATTTCTGAAAAGGAAACCCGTAGTCCTTTGCAACTAAAGGAATATGTTTTTTTTTTTCGATGGTAAAATCATCTTATGACATCCCCCGCCCTTGGGCGGAGCGGCAGATAGTTTCAGACTTTTACTGACTAAAAACCCACTCTTTTTCCTTTTTTGCCTTCGTCCCAGGGCCCCGGGTTTCGCTTTCACACTACACGTGGCCCCAGTAACTACCCGTAGCCCCAGTAAAAGAAACATGGGTGGGTTTTAGAGTCAGTAAAGGTCTGATACACCCACTGCTCGCTTAGCTGCCGCTCTAGATGATTTTCCACCGTAAATATCAATTCCTTATCTCAATAAACATCCCTTCAGATATGTTTTCTTTCCATTTAAAGATACCACAATAACACGAACCTTTTCGTGTACATAACAATAGTCGGGAACACAATTTCAGTCGTTTCCATATCGTTCCGTTCCATATGGAAATTGCTCCCACTCAAATGGATTGCCTCCGATTTCAATTGAAAAGTTAAACTCGGTGATTTCTTTGAATTTACTCTGAGATTTCCTTGCATGCTGGATATGGGATTATTTATTTACTTTTATGGTTATAAAACCATAAAAGTAAAACCTAGCGGTTTTTCTTGTCATGTAAATTCGATTATAAATTTTTACAAGCTTTTTGGATCAGGTAAACCTGTGTTTGGTTATCTGAAATAAAGTAAATGTGGAGAAGCACTGCTACCAATATAATTCGTAATACCTTTTGATAAGTCTTAGCTAATTAAAACTATATATACACTAAAGGCAAAAACTACTAGCTAAAATATAGCGTCATGAAACTCCTCCGCATCGCTGTCGACTGGAAGTGTGCCCAAAAGGCTGGCGGCATTGCCACGTTGTATAGCAATGCTTAATCTCTGATCAAGGTAAAAGCCAGCCCTTGGGTTTCACGAAGTGTCAACTAAACGTTTGGATAATTCTTTAATAAGTATATGAGCACTCGAACCCCACGGCCCAAGAGTTTCAACCCCAAACGGCTCAAAAATATAACTGCCGAAGAGGTTGTTATATTTCCGCTGCTTGAGGTTCTCCGCAGCCGCAGCGGCAGCACCAGCACAGCACGAAGAGCTAGGAAGATAGGATTGCGCTAGAGTGTCGACACAGGTAGCATCCCACACTAAAGGCCTACCCATTTTTCACGAAAATAAAGACATACCGTCCGGTCTCTTACCATCATCGCGTGCCAGGCCATGAGGTTCCAAAACAGCCGGAACGCCGACGGTGACTAGTCTTAAATCTTCTCCAAACTTTGTTAGGGTTGTTTTCCAGTCTAACCAGATGTGGTTGAATACCAGAATTATATATGGAGCGACTGCCTATCAGACCTCCACAATTCAGTAACTAGGCAACACAATATTTCTTGGATAGGGCTTTGTCTGACTACTTGTAGGAACTGTCAAAGATCTACGAATGACAACCGAGACTGTTACCTTCTTTTTGAGGCATGGAGTGTCGGTATTTTTTTTTTTAAATTCATATAAACTAGTGCTTGACTGCGATCCCACCTGATGGTAAGCAGCGATGCGATCATTGATGGTGAGGCGCACTAGTTTATTAAGAGCCTATTCACTCTAGCCTTGAAGACACCTAAATTATAGTTGGACGGGAAGACCGCAGCAGGCAAATTGTTCCAGTCCTTCGATGTACGCGGTATAAACGACGAAGCGATACGCTTAGTCCGGACCGTTGAAGTTTCAACAACGTAAGGGTGGATACTCGCCGTACGTCGGGTTGTCCGATGGTAGAAAGGAGATGGCGGAATCAAGTCATGCAATTACCGCGCACACTCTCCAAAATGCAACCTGTAAAATACCGATAGGCTGGCTACGCTGCGCCTGTGCTCGAGGCTTTGTAGATTGGACTTAACCAAATCTGGATCCCCAATTAGCCTATTCGCACGCCTTTCCACTGAGTTCAAAGCTGCTAGATGGCATAGTGTTAAGATGGATGTGTGGTGTGACGAGAATGGATAAAGTGAGAAATGAGTACCTATATTAGGGGAAGTTTGAAAGTGGCGCCAGTGACTGAAAAGTTAAAAGGGAATCGTTTGTCTTGGTATGGTCATGTGAAGAGGAGAGATGAAACGCATGTTACTAAAAGAGTTATGAGTTTACATGTGGATGGATGGAGAGGGAGAGGGAGACCAAAGAAAAGATGGATGGATTGTGTGAAGAGTGATATGAAAGAAAAGGAAGTTAGTGATAGTATGACGAGTGACAGGGCAGAATGGAAGAAAAAAATGTGTTGCGCCGACCCCAAATAACACGGGACAAGGGCAGGAAGATGATAATGAGTGTCGGTATTGCCCTAGCTAAACTTAGAAAAGTACCTACCTACATATAGAAAAATTCATATTGGTACTTGCCCGGTTTCGGACTCACAACCTCATGCATGAGAGTCAGATACCGTGAACCGTGCGTTCACATTCGTCCGTTTGTCTATAGTTTTGACAAATGATTTTGGAGCGCGGCGTCAGTCTATGGTTCATTATTTATTGCATTTTATGAATATTTTTCTAACACATGACACATTTTACCATAAATTCAAGCTTTTTACTAATGTTACGTATTTATTATTTTTCCAATGTTTGTTTTATCAATGTTTGTGTTTATTGTTTTGTTTCGATACCTATATAGTTTTATTTAACCTCCGTGAGTGTGACCTCACCGCGGGCCCTAACAGAATACCAGCGCTGCGTTATTTATCGTTTTAAATATCGCAGCATATGCTGAGTTAGGCGCCTTTTTGACCTTGCACAGATCATACAGTTTTTTTTTTAAATATAAGTACTTAATTCTACTATATGTTAATTCCAATGTATTCTACTGTTTTTTTTTTTATTAATTTTACTGTATGTGTGAGGTACGAATAAACGTTTTTTCTTTCTTTCTATCTAGATACCTTGAACACTAGGCCATCAAGAAATTCCAAGTACACAATTTGACAGAATACTTAAATTGATTAACATTTACCTACTTCTCGCTTTTATTCTTACTACCCAAATCATTTGTATTTTTTTCGCTATTCGCAGTAAAAATTCTACTAAAATTCATCTCATAACAATAAAGCGCTATACAAACAAACTTTACAATGTTTAACCCTTAACCACCGCTTCGGTATTTGATACCAGAACTATAAAATTCCCGGTATCGCTCCGCGGGTCCTGGGTTCGTTAAAAACCGCATTAGTCGCATTTATCGATGTCGTTAACGTGAGCTTAAACTGTTTAAACTTTGCGCTGTGTTTCTCAATGTTAAAATTGGAGTGATGAAAATGAAAATATTATTCTAGATACAGTCAGGGGTCGAAAGTGCATCTACCAAAAAAAGTGTTTTTTAAAAAAAAAAAAACATTCCAAAAAAACCCTACCCAAAAAAAAGTGTTCCTTCGTTGCCTTTCCTGGGCCGAGTCTTCCTTTCAGAATCAGACCCTTGGCCCCTAGGCTTAGCAGTCTTCGACCCTGCTGGGCCCCTACAGTTGCTAACATCTCCTTGAGGCGCGCGTGGAACACTTGTACGCGTACGCGTCGTCGACGACTTGGGCTTGGTCCGGGCGATTACTGGACGGTCGGACGGCAAGCTACCCGTTGTTCGCCGTCCGACAAAAAAATTGTTTAATTTTTTTGAAAATTTGTTCTATAGAATCTAAACTTTTTATTTTATTTTATTCTTGATAGGTTCGCGCTTGACCGCTATCTCACCTGATGGAAAGCGACGATGCGGTCGACTATTAATTAAACTGGTTGCTACTGGCTCTGTTGTTGTAATTTCTGTATAGCGACCCGATATATTTAATTAAAATTAATTATTTCAAACTAGCTGTTTCCAGTGGCTTTAATCGGCATGGAATTCGGAAATTCTATCCTACGTTTTAATCCAGGCTATATTTTGCCAGTGTGCTAAGTTTCGTTTAATTCTAGTCGTTAAAATGTGAATAGGTAAAAGATAGAAAGATATTTACTTTAGCATTTATAACATTAAGTTAAGATTATCTGTGGGCATCCAACTCGACATACATTTTCACTGTTTTTCATACAACCGCTCTTACGCGATTATGACGTTTTTACACATTTTTCATAAGATATTTTGGAAACACAATAATCCAGTAAAGACCTCTGAAAATCTGCTATTTTTCATGAACTTTCACACTTCATAAATTACTCAAAAATAAAAAAAGTCAAAAAAGTATAACAATAGAAGCCTTGCAACTTTAATCAAGATTCTGAATAACGACAATTTTTTTCAAAAACTTAAGGGTTTAAAAAAGACCGGCATTTCCTGGAACAAATTTTGTAAAATATTCAAGTAAGTAAATCACGGTATTACCGAATGCTAACAGAGTATTCAGACCTTATTTTCTAAAATCGCGTTGGTATGCGTTATATGAAGTAACCAGCTTTTAAACCATGCTCGATGTTGACGATAGGCGAGTGAAAAAGGACCCTCTTAAAGAGCTACCTATAAAAAATCAATGCCTTAAATATAATTGAAATGGAATGAGCGCGACTGTGTCAACAAAGTCAAGTTAAAAATTAAACACAACTTTAATGCAAAATTTTAACAACCCCATAAACCAGGGTACTGACAATTTTGAGAACCAGCCGGATATTGTCAGAATTTAACATCGCGACTACATCAGCATCACAATACTACCAGACATTTGTACGCGGAAGCTAAAAGTTGTAAATTTTTACTACTTTCTGTCGCTCGCAATTACCGCTGCAGGGAAGGGTTGGATTGCAACGGGGAAAAAATGCGTATGAGTTTTTCGTAGTTGATTTTTTTATTTTTGTTTATTTATTCGAGGTTACATTTAAAAAAGTAAGGCACCTGCCTGGGTTTGTTCTGGTACATCGTACAACTAGTAAATCAGGGTCGTTTATTACCACTCCTCCAACAGTAAAGGAAAACATCGTAAAGGTGCTATTCGAACCTCGGCTAGGACGTGGCGCATATATATGTTTTTGTCATGCAAAATGTTTGCAATATGTTAGTTTTAAGTTTGCGCCTTTTCCGGCAAATAAAAAGTTTTTCTTTCTTTATTTCTTTCATTCTTTCTTTCTTTCCTTCTTTCTTTCCTTCTTTCTTTCTTTCTTTCTAAACATTCCGAACGCGTCTGCGGCTGCAGGTCATGGTAGCACTTGCAGCCAAGGCTCGGCGGCACGTGCAGCGGCAATCACGTTCGGAATGTTTTTACAGAAATCCATACTACTACAAAGAAAACCAGTCGTGCAGCCGCAGCCAGCTTCGTGCAGCCGCCACATGAGCTGACTGCATCCGCAACCAGCAGCCGAGGTTCGAATAGCACTTTAAGGAAACTGGCATATCCTAAATTCAAAATCTTGAAGATAATATGTGACGTCCATTTATCCGCACTGGGCTCGCGTGTGTGTGATGGACTATGACCCATTCCTTAGAGAGAAAGCTTGAGTCCCAGCAGTCATTCCATAATAGTTAAAAATCTATGCGAGGCCAAAAAGGCGCCTCAATGTATGCTGCGATATTTAAAAATAACATCGTGTATTTTTTATTAGTTAAAAAAAACTGTAACGCTGGCCACTAATTATTTATTTATTTATTTTACTATTTATGTACACACAAAAACAGAAAAAGACAATACAAAGTAGACAAGAGTACAAAGGTACCTACTGTTTATTTCCAAAGAAATTTCTTCCAGCAGACCTGCGAAAGGAGAAATTAAAAGAAATGGAGACAATAGTGCAGTAGTATTTCATAAAGTATTTTGTATGTTATTAAGAGGAATCTCTAGACCACCCAGAAAATAATAAAATACACCTTCTATGTCCATGTGTTTTTTTTTTTTTTTTCGGTGGGAAAATCATCTTATGACATCCCCCGCCCTTGGGCGAGGCGGGAGATAGTGTCAGACTTTTACTGACTAAAACCCCACTCCTGTTCCTGCGTTGCCTTTCGTACCAGGGCCGAGTCTTCCTTTCAGAGTCAGACCCTTGGCCCCAGTAGGCTTCGACCCTGCTAGGCACCTACAGTTGCTGACATCTCCTTGAGGCGCGCGTGGAACAGCACGCGCCGTCGACGACTTGGGCTCGGTCCGGACGGTTACCGGACGGTCGGACGGCGAGCCACCCATTGCTCGTCGTCCGCAAGCCTGCGCCTACGATGGCCGGAAATCGGGATCGGAATCCCAGCGGCGATTGGGGCGTGAGGACTGTTGCTTCACGCGATCGGCCGCCTCCTTTGCTAGCATTACTGCTTCGCAGAAGGAGGCTCTATGTCCATGTGTAAAAACTAGTTCACAGTAAATCTACTAGAACATCCTTTATAATGCAGTAAGAGCGATATACTAGGGTTGTCTATCTGCATCTAAATTAACATACTCGTCAAGCAAGGGGTTAGTATCTTGCGTATCGTTTCCACAGCCCTAGGGCTTCCGTTTATAACGCACTTGAGTTAATAAGGTGTGTGTTTACTTATTAAATGTAAACAACAGTATATTAGGTAAATAACTAGGATCTAATTAGACCTAACACTGGTTTAATAAGGTAGATAGTATTATTGTCTTGTCTTAATTATATTGTTATTAATTAATTAGCTTCTGCCAGAAGAAAAATATCCCAAGAGATACTCCTGAGATACAAAGTATCCTTTGTTCTGTTTCAAAACATGGCTATCCGTCCGCTAAATTTCATCTTAATCCAGTCAGCCGTTCAAGCGTGAACGAGTATCATATAATTACACACTTTTGCCTTTATAACATAAGGTGATTCGAACATTTTTTCTTATGAACAAATATTATATAATTAATAATATAATAAAACAAATATTTTGATATTACAAAAGGATATTTTAATTTATTTTGTAAAAAATAAATTAAAATATCCTTTTGTAATATCAAAATATTTGTTTTTGAGTAAATGCATAATATATTCGATATGTTTAACAGAAACGTATTTTATAAAAAAAAAATCTGCTGTCACAATGAGTACCTAGACTGCTTTTCATTTACCCGTGGGATCGATATTTCAAACTATGGATTATATCTTCGAATCGGTTGAACAAAATTTGACGAAATTTTCACTATAATGAGTAAATTAAGCTACTTTTCTAACAACAATTTATACACGATTGCCCCAAAAAAGAAATCAAGTAATATGTAATTTTATTAAACATCCCGCGAACGAAGTCAGGGTAACAGCTAGTAGCACTGGGACTTGAAAATGTTTCTTTGAAGTGTATTCGCACGTCAAAATTAAATTGTCCACAAATTATCGTATTTCGAAGACCGGTTCCCACGTTTGACACGTGTGTCCTCACGACAAGAGGGAAGGGCTTGTCCTCAACAAATATTGTCTTTGAGGACACCCTACACGGTCTTGACTGTTTAGGAGTTGAGTGTTTGGTGACAATGAGCGTTGAGTATAGTTGAGTAATAGTGGAGTATTATTAATTTGATTTATTGCAATAATGTTTTATAATGGAGCTTTGTGTTTGGATGTAAATGTGGTTGAGGTATGGAGAATGTGTGGGTTTAAAGTTAAATATAATCGATATTATGAAATACTAGCGTTCACCCACGGCTTTGCCCGTGTACATAAAATATAGCTTATGATACTCAGGAATAAAGCAGCTTTCTATCGGTGAAACAATTTTAGCAATCGGACCAATACTTTCAGAGATTACTTCCTATAAACAAAAAAAAAAAAAAAACTTTACCTAGACTTTATTAGACTTACTCCTGCTAGCGGCTTCGCCCGCGTGTATTACAAAATTGGGAAGGGAACATACTCCCGAGATAAAAAGTATTCTATATGCTATTCCAGGATATGGTCTACCCATATTACAAATTTCATCCTAATCCATTTGGTCGTTTAGCGTGAAACAGTAACAACACACACATACAAACAAACTTTTGCCTTTATATTATTAAGTGGAAAGGTTGTGAAGTGGCGACCGTATATTTGAAGACGCAGCGTTGGAAGGCCTCGCACAAGATGGACCGATGACCTGGTGAGGGCCGCGGGAATTCGATGAATGCAAGACGCACAGGACCAGTCGTTTTGGCGACACTTGAGGTAGGCCTATATCCAACAGTGTACATCTTACGACTAAAATGATGATGAAAATAATAATATAATAATAATAATATAATAATAATAATATTCCACAACTATCACACAACGCCGTCTAGTCCGAAGCTAAGCAGAGCTTGTGTTATGGGTACTAGACAACTGATAAACATACTTATATATTTCTAAATACATACATATATAGATAAATTACACCCAGACACAGAACAAATGATCGTGCTCATCACACAAACAATTTTCCTGGGTGGGAATCGAACCCACGACCTCCGGCATAGCAGTCAGGGCCACTAACCACTAGACCAACAGGCCAGTCAATAATGAATATTAAGTGTAATTTATTATATCAGAGTATGACTTATTATTTAGTAGTTACATTATTACTAATAGTATGACATCTCGTGCCTCGGAGAGCACATAAAACCGTTAGATCTGATTGTCATTCGTAGATTTTTGACAGTCAATACAAGTAGTCAGATGCCAGAAAGTTTGACCATCAGTCTATTCAAGGAATATTGTGTTGCCCTATAAAAGAAAGAAAGAAAGAAAAACAGTTTATTTACGAGCGAAATGACGCAATCTTAAAACTAGCTAACAAACATAATCAATATATAGGGAAGATATGCGTCACATCCGCGCAAAACGGCCGAACGTTCAACATAAAGTTGCGGCCTCACGCATAATGCGTTGAACTCACAGCGCTGGTTAGCGCTGGTTTAGTAACTAGGTTTTGATGGTCTGATGGGCAGTCATATCATATAGCATAGCATAGTCAGCCTTTTAATGTTCCCACTGCTGGGAACTCAGGCCTCCTTTCTAGGAAAGGGAATGGGCCGTAATCCACCACGCGGGCCCAGTGCGGGTTGGTGAATGTCACATGTCTTCGAATTTTTGGTTCTAGGACATGCCGGTTTCCTCACGATGTTTTCCTTCACCGTTTTGAGAGCAGTGGTGATGAAATAAATTACACAAAGTAATGCGCCTGGCTGGGTTTGAACCCGCGACCTACAACTCGTAAGTCGGGACCGTTACCACTCGGCCACCGCTGCTCTCAATGAGCATGATGGGCAGTCACTCCATGTAAAACATGGGTATTAAAAGCCACATCCAGTTACACTGGAAGCCGACCCCAAGCTAGCTTGGAAAAAAGGTTAGGAAGATGATGACTGTGATGATTTTCCATAGTAATATTTGTGACCTGCTTGTCAAATATTTTAACACGGAATACAAAATACCACTTCTTATAATAATACAATAATTTAAACTAAACCAACGCGCAAAAGATAACAAATACATTTTACTTCCTAAATTCGAAATCATACATGATAACACTTCAAATGCAACAACAATAATAAGCATTAAAATCCTTACACATCGGTCGAAAGTACAATAAATCCGCTCAACAACCAACACTACAATGCATACTTCAAAAAATCCCTTTCGAAGTACACTTCTCGAGGTCTAGGAGACCAACAATACGATATCAATAATCGCGCTCCCTATTAATTATAATTGACATATTTCGTAGGCTGAAAGCAATTTGTCGATCGTTTCAATGGTCACGTGGCATCCGTGTTTGTTTTGATGTCCAGGGGTCTGATGGACCGACCGTGGTCATTAGAGGGTTATGTTCCTCTTCAGTTGAGTATATAATAGAAGACTTTGGTAGTCATTGTGGATATTTCGAGCTATTGTTATGTAATACTAGCTTTTGCCAGCGGTTTCGCCCGCGTGAAAATAGGTTTCTTCATAAAAACTTCCAACCTCCGTTTTACCCCTTTAGGGGTAGAGTTTCGTGAAAACCGTTCTTAGCGGATGTCTACACCCTATAAGGAACCTACCTGCCAAATTTTCAGTTTGTAGGTGTTTTAGTTTGTAGGTGTTTTAGTTTAAATATGTAAGGTATTTGTGTATATATGCATGTACTTCTTTACGTCGATCAAAGTCAACTTCTGCGTTAGTCTGATCAATTGTTCGATCTACCTTGTGGGAGGCCTTCCAAAGCTGCATCTTCCTGTACGTAGTCGTCAATCCAGAACCTTTTAATCCCATCGAAGACCTGCTCTTTTTTAGGGTTCCGTACTTCAAAAGGGAAAAAAACGGAACCCTTATAGGATCACTTTATTGTCAGTCTGTCTGTCTGTCAAGACCCTTTATCTCAGGAACGCGTGGAGGTATCGAGTTCAAATTAAAACCATAAACCAACCACAAGTGCGCAAGTCCGACTCGCATTTGCCCAGTTTTTTTTTTTGTTTTGTTTTTTTTGTTAGTCAAAAAATCACAAAACAATCAAATTGTTTCTTTTTTATTGCCATCAATAAAAAAAAAACAATAAACAGCAGACTTAGAGGCTACTAATTCCCACGTCCAACATCATTGAACCCTCAATTGCGCTAATTTCTAAACATTACTTGACTATTTTGTTAAACACGTAGCCACGCGATCGCCGCGGGCGGTTTAAAACAAAAAAGTTTTAACAATAACAATTTGGAAGTGTGCAATGAATAAAACATTGGGGTACTGGTTTAGATTTTTTTAGAGGCCCGTAATTTTTGACCCCTTTTTAAAAAAAAATTGCTATGAGAGGTCATCAATACTTAAAAAGGGAGTTCAGTTCCTCTTTTGGGTTGGTCTTCCTCTATTTCTTCCATCTTACGCGAATCTGCGCTTTCTAGTTTAGTGTAGTCGTCCGACTATCTCAGGGCACTGAATCATCTACATTATTCATATTAAAAAGAGGGAACGTTACTAAGTTTGTTTGTAGGAAATAATCTCTGGAACTGCTGAACCCATTTTGAAAATTGTTTCACCAGCAGAAGGCTACATTATTCTTAAGTGATAAAGGCTATGTAAAAATGTTTGACGCCCAGTAAAGTGGGCATGAGTCAGCTAGTTAAAAATAATTGTAAAACTCTATAAAAAATATAATATATTATGACGACATGGTTGGCGTGGTGGTTGAGAAATTGACTACTACGCTGTGTGTCACGGTTTCGATTCTCGCACGGAACAAATAATAATAATATATATTCCACAGCCATCACACAACGTCGTCTAGTCCCAAACTAAGCAGAGCTTGTGTTATGAGTACTAGACAACTGATAAACATACTTGTTTATATATTTCTAAATACATTCATATTATAGATAAATTACACCCAGACACAGAACAAAATGATCGTGCTCATCACACAAACATTTGTCCTGGGTGGGAATCGAACCCACGACCTCCGGCCTAGCAGTCAGGGCCACTAACCACTAGACCAACAGGCCAGTCAAAAAATATTTGTATGGTACGCCATACAGGTGTTTCGGGTACACACATACTTATAGGTGTTTCGGGTCTGGGTGTCTTGTTTATGAGTCTTTACATTTGTTTGTGTCGTAAACGCATTCACAATACAAAAGTAATTCCTAGTTTGCAGTGTCTAAAAAAAAACTCTACATTGATATAAACTAGTGCTTAACTGCGATCCTACCTGATGGTAAGTAGTGACTTAGATATTGCCTTTTGAATTTAGTAGTTACTTAGAGGAGACGTGTCTTCAAGTTCCGGACTCAAATATTTTGACAGATCATCATTTATTTTTATTTTTTTTCGGTGGGAAGACTTTTACTGACTAAAAACCCACTCCTGTTCCTTCGTTGCCTTTCGTACCAGGGCCGAGTCTTCCTTTCAGAATCAGACCCTTGGCCCCGGTAGGCTTCGACCCTGCTAGGCCCCTACAGTTGCTGACATCTCCTTGAGGCGCGCGTGGAACAACACGCGCCGTCGACGAGTTGGGCTCGGTCCAGACGGTTACCGGACGGTCGGACGGTGAGCCACCCATTGCTCGCCGTCCGCAAGCCCGCGCCTACGGTGGCCGGAAATCGGGATCGGAATCCCGGCGGCGATTGGGGCGTGAGAACCGTTGCCTCACGCGATCGGCCGCCTCCTTTGCTAGCATTACTGCTTCGCAGAAGGAGGCAAACGCCTGCCACTCCTCCTCGCTCCGGACCATGGCCTGTACCAAGGCCCGGCGCGAGAGATCGTCCCCACGAGGACACGGCGTTGCTCTGCCCAAGCGGGGCACACCTCCACCGTGTGTTGACAGATCATCTAAAATACTAAAGCATTTTTGTAAACCTCGTTTTAACCAAAGTAATCTAATCGAAATTGTGATAATTTTTTATCCTATTTCAGAAAAAGGGAACACGACGAACTTTTTTTTTTGTACGGAACCATCACTCTTTCTAAACATGCCAATATTTGCTTAACATTTTTGTACCACTAAATTCTATTTGTGTATTTTGTTTCAAATCATTATTCAATCATTCATGGGAGACTTGGCTATGTGGGATGTAGCCTAAAGCGGTTCGAGAGAACGTTTGCGGAAATAAAATAACACAACGTGTTTAGCTTATTTTGGAGTACAAACTCGCTGTTTTTTATGCTGGTATATTGTTTAGTATGATAATATGTGAAGAAAAATTATGTGAAATCAAAAATAGATACAGTCCAATAAGTGTTTTTATGTTTATTAATATTAACAATGCAAGTGACAAACGTTTTATGAAAAAAAAAAAACAATAAAAAAAATTGAGTTGAACAGATTGGTAAAAATGATAAAGAAACTAAAACAAAAGGGTTTTATTTATAATGGAATTGAAATAATCTGGTATTCTTACATTCTTATTTATTATGAAACAAAATCCCCCATCGCATTTGTCTGTTTGCAAAAAACTATAAAACTGCTTAACAGATTTCCATGCGGTTATTACCATTAGACAGAATATTTCATAAGGAAGATTTAGAAGCATTTTATAGTAGTTAAAACCCACCCTAGGTTGCTAGTTTTATAAATATATATATTATTTTTAAATCTTATTTAAAAAATTCACAAAAAGTGTTACAGACACTGTTTTGTGGCAATCAAACTAATGTTTTTTCCAACTGCATTTAATTTATTGATTTTTCTGTTGCTCACTTTGGTTCCAACTTAAAGTATAGCACGCACTAATTGTTTAGTGTATTAATTTAATAAAAAATCAGTACTTAATTTAGGAAAAATCACAAACACAACACAATTAAGCAAATAACTAAATTCTCTAATTGCGTAATTACCAAAACAAATCCCCCAAAAAAATAACACAAGGGTGCTAAGACTTTTTATTGACATACGCAACTACAATTTACTTGTCCCCAGTTCCCCGAGGCAGTTTCAATGTTTTGTATGTAATGTTCATACAATTATACAAATGTATTGAAGCGTTTTTGTATGGCTAAGCGGTGGGAGTGGATTTGAGGTTGAAATTTTTGGGGATAAACGTGTATCATGATTTTTTAGGGTTCCGTACCTCAAAAGGTAAAAACGGAACCCTTATAGGATCACTTTGTGCTCCGTCCATCTGTCTGTCTGTCTGTCAAGACCCTTTATCTCGGGAACGCGAGGAGGTATCGAGTTAAAATTAAAATTATAATTATACTTAAATCTGCGGACTCAAAATCAAACTTGTAACGAGAAAAAAAGATACTTGTTACCGAGAAAAAAAAGATGCTTCGGTTTATATGGCAAAAAACGTACATTTTGACACTCGTGGAAATCAAAATTCATAGGGTACTTCCCGTTGCCCCAGAATCCTGAAATTTGGCATAAAGTAAGGTCATAAAGCACAATTATAGGAATAAATCTGAAAACTGTAAATTTGTTGTTACGCCACAATTTTTTTATTGTGATTGCGGAAAAATCTTCCGAAACTCTATTCCGGAATTGAACTATTTACATAGGTAAGTTTGTACGCACTGAGGGTTCCCCTCAGTGCGTGATTCCAACTCGCACTTGCCCAGTTTTGTTTTTGTTTGAGAGATACACTAAGTTTCATTGTCACTGTCGTAATTATAATCCATAATATATTAGCTGACCTGGCACACGTTGTTCTGATATATAAATTATTATCAAAGAAATAAAAGAGGGTAGGGAGTAGAAGTTTAAAAATAGCCTACGACCTATTCTAAGACCTATCAAATATACATGAAAAATCGTAAAAATTGGTCAAGCTGTCTCGGAGGACTTCGATTACAAACACGAGTTTTTTTATATATTTTAGATTTTTATTTTTATTTAATACTATTAATGCATTTAATACATTACATATAAAATTAAAATCAAATAAAACATTAAAATAATCAAAACTAAACAACATCAATTAAAATACAAATAACATAATAACACATTATAAATCACATACACGCTAACCTCAGGGACTACTGGTTCGAATTGAAAAAATGTTTTATTGTTGAATAGCCCATTTATCGAGGAAAATATAGACTATAGAACATTACGCTACGATTAACAGAAGCAGAGTAATAAGCAAAATAAAACCGTGGGGGCAGTTAGTATAATTTTACGAAGAAAAAATCTTCGGTATTGTAACCAAAATTCTAAAGTAACTCATTCACCAAAGTTAATACGACTCAAATAAACCCACCAGACCCACAGAGAGGTCAAAATTCAAACTCAATGATAATTTCATATTCGATCGCTCATAGATCTCAGAGACACCCTAAAGAGGAACAAAGGGGACACGCGTGGTCGTAGTGCCCGACGGACGCGCCACGTGACCGGCACGTGAACTCGACGTGATGGGCACCGGAAAATTGATGCACTGAGTTGAGTTTTGTGCTAGATGGAAAGGAGTGGAGTAGGTTAGTAGGATGTTTTTTTGTTTTATTTTGTGCTATTTTTTTTTATCTACAAAACTGCTCAACACTTCTAATTACTCCCGTATTGCGAGTGCGTTTACAAAAATGTAAAGTCCTGTTGTTCCACTGCAAGGTCAAGGTCTTCTTTCCCTCCTTCTATTTCCCCTGATATCGGACCTACCTTTTAAAAGAAGTCCGATTGATACCGCTATTACTTCCTGAACCTCCTTTTTATGCAAAATTATTCGATTAATAATAAACACAGTAAACCGATCTAATGAAATACCTTGCAACTAAAAAGAAAACATATTTGCAGTAAAATAACGAACAAAAATAAAACTCAGTCCCACTCCATTCATTCCCATGTTCCCAATTCAAAATCTTCCATTTACGTACGTTTGATTCGACGCTGATTTTTGTCAAAGCCATCGTAAAACACTAGTGCGTCCGCGATTGTTTTTATACAATTTACTATACGCACTCTTTATTCAGTCATTTAGACATGGTGTGTGCCATTATTTAGTTTGATTCGCGACTGACAGTTTTTTTTTTGTTATTTTTTTTTTCATGTACATGATGTTTTGTTGTGATATCTGTTCAGTTTTCTTTGGTGCGTGTCAAAGTTTTGATTGTTTGTCAAATTTTTATTGTGACGCGATTTGGCATCGTGAGAATGTTTTTTTTATTTGATGTTTATTTTTGTGGTGTTATGTTGTAGTGTTAAATTGTTGTGTGATAACAAATAAATGGACAGTGGGAGGGTTTGTAGATGATAATTCTGTACCTATTATTTTATTTAGAAAATATGAATAAATATTCTCTGAATTTATTACTCATTCAACAAAATATAGGTCTGCAGGGTGGGTGCGATTTGGTTGTACTAATGTATGTGATACTGCAAAATAAAAATACGTATTAGTAATGAGAATTTTAAGACTATAAAATAAACACTTCAAAAAATTTACTGACAAGAACAATGCAACTTATGTATTTATTAATTATTTTAGTAATTTCTAGTTTCTGAGGAACACAATAATAAATAATATTGTTATATTTTTAAAATAGGTTTTTTCTGAAGAATCTACTCATAAACAAAATCTAAAAAAAAAAAAATGAAAATTGAATGACGCACTCTCACTGTCTCGTAATTTTCCTCTCAAAAATTTCCACTCAGAATTGCACGCGATTGTAATCGCTCATACGCTAAAATTCATTAAACTCAACACGCTTGGTCTGTTTTAAAGTCACCCCCTGCACGATTCAATAATTACATACGTTTTAACCGATAGCCACCCTCTTTATATTTGAATATGGGTTTATTTCAATTGACTTAACTGGAGCATACCAAAAACATTATGCCGAGTAAACCATTTTGATCCTTGCGTCTTCTTTATAAAGTTTCTTTTTGTGTGTGATTTCTGAATTAATAAGGTCGGTTTTGATTGGAATATTAATACAATTTTTGTTCTTATAAAACGTAACTCTATTTGTAGTATTGTCACCGCCACTTAAAAGGCCACATGTCGCCTCGAGGGCTTCCCATTTTATTGTGTTGCAATTTGAGTATTTATTTTTGCTTTGAACTTGAGATATGCCTGAATTGACAGTATTCAATTAGGAACGCTGATTTTTTAAATTAAATAGCCATAATAACGCGTTTATTCACCCGCGGCTTCACCCACGTACATAAAATATAGTCTATATCACTCAGGAATAAAGCAGCTTTCTATCGGTAAAAAATTTAGCAATCTGACCATTGCTTTCAGAGATTACCTCCAAAAACAAAAAAAAAAACACTTTACATCTGTATAATATTAGTGTGTTCTTAATAACCGTAAGAGAAAATGGCAAAGTGAAAAGGAGGAGAAATAAAAGTTTGTTTTTCTAAAAAATAAAATATCATTAAAACCGTAAAGAGGCAAACCAGCCAGCAAACGAATGAAACTATTAACTAAACAAAAAACCTTTTTTTTTAATAAAAATTAAGAAGTCACAATCTCAATTCACGCTTGACCGCTACTAACGCGAAACAATCCAGCATCGTAACTCAGGGCGAATAAAACTTCAATCGGGGTTTAATAGCTTTTAAAATTCCGCAGTGACGGGCAAACGCTCACAGTATTTGTTTAATGGACAACGGGCAAACCGCGAAATGCCCGGACACGGAACAAAACTTAAAATAATTGGTCCGCAATACGCTCCGGCGACCGACACCCTGGATTGTAAATGGATGAAGTGGTTTTGATACTTTGTTTTTGTAGAAGGTACATGGTATCTTTTGCTCATTTGTTTCCAAATAACTTAAAGCATTCATTCACAAGCCATGTGAAGCCATTCTAAGTTGCAATACGTGAATGGTAGATAATTAATACAATTTATTTTACACTAGCTGTGGCCCGCGACTTCGTCTGCGTTAAGTTTGTAAAAACGTACAATCATTCTGAGCTTGCAATTCATAAAACGGTTAAAAGTAAAAACGCAAATTACCTTCAGGAAACATGTTATGTACTCGTCCAGATCCAAATGTATGAATGTCAATGAATAGAAAGAGTATGTAAGGGTCGTAGCAGTTGGCATTTCTGCCTCGCCCAAAAGAAAAGAAATTAGTTTATGTATGTTTCTGGTTTATGTTCCGGTGACACAACATTGTATGATTTAACCCCTCGCCACAGTGAGCACGTCACAATCGCAGCGGTAATGCCTGTCTTTGAAGAGTGTCTACAGAGGCGTCACGGCTTCCTCTCTTTGTGCAGGACTCACCGGATGTGGGTGTTTTGGGAGGTATCTGTATCGAATTCAACGGGAAGAAACACTCGGGTATCACTATTGTGCGGATCGCCTGGAGAATACGATGGAGCATACGGTGGAAATCGGTCCCGCTTGGTCGGAGCGCCAGCACCGCTGTGTCCTCATGGAGGCGATTGGTGGAGAAAATGTCAACCAGTAGCCTCCTTCAGTGAAGCACTACGATCGAAGAAGGTGGCTGAAACTATGAGGGACATTCTGACTCCTTAACTGTCGCTGCAAGTGATGCTCCGGGTGTTGAAAGCCGCAGGGCGATTACCAGCCATCGCAAACCGGGATATCGGTGGTGCCGTCCGGCCGTCTCGTCAAAGCAATCTTGAATCGACGGCGCGTTGTATTCTACACCGGACTCAAAGACATGTCAGCAAATGGATAGGGCCCTCTAGGGCCGATGTCTGCGAGATTGTTCGAAAGAGTTACCTCCCGTAAAATTTTCACCTCAATAATTTTTCACTGAAGAGTTTAAGCCGTTAGACAGTTTTGGTAGAGGTAAATGAAGGAGCATAATCGGGACACCGACCTTCAGCTGAATAACGTGCACTGATAGTGCAAAGCCAAAAAGCCAGTGAATCCAAAAACTACCATCATCATCATCAACTATCTTCCTCCACAACAGTACTTATGAAGAATTTGCGAGAGCATGCTTGCATTGATTGTTGCAGCTTGCTCATTTTGGGCGTAAAAATTACTTGTTCATTTACCTAGGATTTTTTTTTGTGTATTTAACTGACATCCCTGTTGAATGAATTTCGGCGAAATCTTGAGCGCGTGTATCCCCGCCCAATCAAACTCGCATATTGATGGCCAAACCGAGAGGTCACTGTCACCGACTGCCTCTATGAGGACACGGCGGTTCACCCAAATGTGATAGACCTCCACCGCATGTTACACCGGGTCCTCCGGGCGATTCGCAAAATGGTAATATCAGGATACTTCCAACCGAATCCGGAACAGAAACCGCTCGAACCTGAGCTTGTGTATCCATAAAACAATGAAATTACGGTAAACAAATGTAGCAGCCGATTAGTGTTATCCCTGAGACTGGCCTCCCTCAGAGGGTTGTTCCAGTGTTGGTCACCACTCACTGCAAGGAGGTAATGTCCAGATGTCGACGCAAGGCTGCCAGGAATCTGAGATACATCAGTGATCAGGAACGTAAACCACTTTCGACCCCGTTTTATATGGAGCAGAAACTGCAAACAATAAATCACGCCTTTATTAGGCCGCAAGGCGCCATCCCGGAGGACATAGTGGAGCATGCAGAGGTGTGTCCCGCAAGGGCGGATCACCGCCATGTCCTCGTGGAGGCAATCGACATCAGTCACCTCTCGCGCCGGGGCCTGGTTTGGGCTATAGTCCAGAGCGAGGAGGAATGGTAGGCGGTCGCCTCCTTCTGCAAAGCCGCATTGCTAGCGAAGGAGGAGGCCGCACGCGTGAGGGAACGAACGTCCTCACGCCGAGCCGAGATTCCGACCCTGACGACCAGCCACGGTAGACGCAGGCTTGCAGACATCGAACAATGGGTAGCTAGCCCTCCGGCCGTCCGGTAATTAACCGAACCGAGCCCAGTCGTCAACAGCACGTAGTGATCCACGCGCTCCTCAAAGAGATGTTTCAAAGCGCAACTGAAGGACACAAGTGTGGTTTTAGTCTGAGTAAAAGTTTGACACGCCCTCTCGCTCCAACCAGAGAAGTCATTGGATGATTTCCACTCTTAAAAAAAGAAAAAAAAGTACCATCATTATCATTATCATTATCATGGACATAGGCCTCCCCAAGTGTCGCCATAATGACTGGTCCTGTGTGTCTCGCATCCATCGGATTCCCGCGACCCTCACCAGGTTATCGGTCTACCTGGGGGCCTTCCAACATAAGGTGCCATGCAACCCCTTCCGAAAATTTGGCCGTGTTATTTTAAAATCAATAATTAAATACATATACTTGTTTACTTTTATCGCCTTTTTTGGTTCGTATCCCTTGAATAATCATGGTCAATTATATTGTTACAATCATGGAAAAAAAAAGCAGTAGGATTGTTAAAAATGCCTCCGTCTAACACCAGTTTAACCATAACTATTTTCTTACAATTTTGAACAATAGAACTGTCTGCAAACGTGGGCGATGGTCATTCTTCCGCCATTCAGAAAATTACGTAAAATACACAATGCCATCTATCAAATATGAAGTTCAACTGTCATTGTCATCATTATTTCTACTTTGAGTCTTTAGATGGCGTTGCGAGTATCTGAATTGCGTGTGGTGCCATATTTGACTAATTCGATTTTATTATGTGTTTTGATTAGTTTTTACAATATATTTAGAAGATATCGAATAGAAATGTCAACTTTATTTTGAAAAAATGGTAAAAGTTATTTTATTACAAAAAAGAAGATAAAATAATGACAACATTTTTAACTGTAGCTGGGAATCGAACTCGCGGCAAATGTCGTTCAACACGGACGTTTTGGATTATTGCTCACCCCCCATAGCAAATAGCGTGATAATTTATAGCCTAACAGATGCACTGACCTATAAGGATTATGTATGCAAAATTTGAACAGGATCGGTTTAGTAGTTTTTGCGCCAATTAATACCATCGCTAAATTTACTGTTTTATTATATGTATAGACAAGCAAGTCAAATCACTTCAGTACAATAGTTTTGGCATCTTGTCCAAAAAACAAAAAAAAAACTCGGATTAGCAAAAGAAGATATTTTATATAGAAGATATTTTACTGGAACTTTAATGCCTTACAATTATTACTGTATGATCTCTTGCTAGATCACACACTACTTTTAGATGATGTGGGCGGTATAGAATAAAAGATGGTAAAATAATTTAAACTGCTGTATTGTTCCAAATGTTATAGGTAAAATGAGCTAATGAACTGGTGTGTGTGAAATGAGTGACACGTGGCCCTTGTTGGCCGTGATGAGATCGCCCGGTTTGATGGCTCGACGCGAACTCAACTTTATTATAAAGTAAAATGAATGTGAGGCGTAGATGCTGACCTGCAGTATGTGCGGTTGTACCGTACAATTACTTTGGCAACGGGTTCATGAAACCAAAATTGTAAAATACTGCAGAAGATTCCAGTAGCAGTGATACTTCAGCCAGTTAGATTGAAGACCATAACATAAGCTAGTTTATAATTTCAGAAAGGAAGAAGAAAAGTAAAGTATCAAAACTACTCCATCTACTAAACGTTCACGAAAGAGTTATACCGTCGCTGACTATACGCGTAAGTCATTAACTAATACAAATAAATTAGATTTACGGCAAAAAATGGCGGATCAGTGCCGTGGATGGTAAATACTTCCCCAGGGATGGTTGTGAAGTGTTTATATACAGGCTGTAGTTTTAAGGGTCTTTTGGAAAAGATTGTTTGAAGTAAAATCATTTGGATATTGATTGTTTTGAGTATTTTTTTGTTGGTAATTCTTCTTTTTTAAAATTTTATAGGTACTTGTTATACTATAAAGTAGTTTTTCGCAATTTCGATACACGATTAAGACAAAATAATTGGAATGGTTTGCAACGAAATTGTGCAATTTTTTGTTCTATTAGGAAACAAATTTAATTAATATCTATACGTCATGTATCAAGAAATACGGTATACATCTTCCTGATGATAATGGACGCTCTGACGTCGGGCATCCAGGAAGAGGCTCCCTGGTGTATGCTGTTTGCCGATGACATTGTGCTGGTTGCCGAGAGTGGCCTAGAGGTCCAGAGCAAATTGGAGGTGTGGTGGCACAGACTGGAGAGTATTGGCTTAAAATTGAGCAGAACGAAAACCGAGTACTTGTTCTGTGATTTCGGTGGTCTCTCCGGTCCTATGCCCTTAGCTCTCGCTGGAACGCCCATACCAATCTGCTCCGACTTTCGGTACCTCGGGTCGCTTATTCAAGGAGATGGCGAGGTAGACCGAGACGTATCAAATCGGATCAATTCAGGGTGGATGAAATGGCGACAGGTCACTGGAACAATTTGTGACCCACGGATGCCCCCCAAGTTGAAGGGTAAAATCTACAAGTCCGTGATAAGACCTGTCATACTGTATGGATCAGAATGTTGGGCTGTGAAAAAGACGGATGAAAAAAGATTGCATGTAGCGGAGATGAGAATGTTGAGATGGATGTGTGGTGTGACGAGAATGGATAAAGTGAGAAATGAGTATATTAGAGGAAGTTTGAAAGTGGCGCCAGTGACTGAAAAGTTGAAAGGGAATCGTTTGTCTTGGTATGGTCATGTAAAGAGGAGAGATGAAACGCATGTTACTAAAAGAGTTATGAGTATACATGTGGATGGGTGGAGAGGGAGAGGGAGGCCAAAGAAAAGATGGATGGATTGTGTGAACAGTGATATGAAAGAAAAGGAAGTTAGTGATAGCATGACGGTTGACAGGATAGAATGGAAGAAAAAAACATGTTGTGCCGACCCCAAATAAGATGGGACAAGGGCAGGAAGATGATGATCAAGAAATACGGTAGGTGTCGGCGGTGACAAGAGCTCGACGACTAATAATTATTATTGATGCTAGCATGCTGTGCTAAGTGGCCTGCGCTCCTGCAGTAGGTCAGGCCATGGTGTCTGAGGCTGCCGACAGCTTCGCCACAGTGGCACCGTTTTTTTTTTATTTTTAATCCAATTCTTTAATACAGGTAATGTATTATCTTATTGGTCACCAATATATAGAAAGATGCTGCAAAAATAAACCTTTAATTAGTACAACAGAATTTCTAATTGAAATGCAGCTAGAGGAGCACAGTCTTAATTAAACGCGCTTACATCCAGACTATAAACTGTTCTAGAAACAATAACATGTTTTCACGTATCCGCCATGGTTTTAAAATAATACCCAATTTATTTAATACACGAACAGCTACGAAAATAAATAGGAAAGGGAAGAGTGGCATTTAATTAAACAGTATGAAGTTTTAGAAAACACGAGAAACTGTTTAGCTTGCATTTACGAAATGAGTGTGTTTGGACGTAACTTTGTGAATGCAGTATTTCGTGTGTGGAAGGTAATTTAATATTATTTGTAGGATATAATTAAAAGACCATGAGAGAAGTGAAAAAAAGAAAAGATAAATAGATTTTTAGAACGCTAAGCATAGAGGCAGGTTATACTCCTCGGTCTTCTGTATAACCTGCCGGAGCGTATGTATATGGTCTACAGTGCTGAAACCTTTTCGGAATCCGGCTTGTTGGGGAGGCTGGAAGTCGTCAAACCTGCGCGCGAGACGGTTCGTGATGACTTTGGAAAACAGCTTGTAGACATGGCTCAGAAGTGAGATGGGCCTGTAATTCTTAAGCAGGGCATTGTCGCCCTTGTAATAAGTAAGTTTGGCAATGAAATACAAACAAACTGAACGCCCTGATTGCTCAAGAACCAAAATTCGACGAATAACAATGTAATTAATGTTAATTTAAATCTCTTAAACTTTCACTCCTGAAAAAATTCAGAAACGCCAATTAATATATAAAAATGGTTGCTGTCTAATTTTCTTCTACATAAATGGCTACAAAGTAACATATATTAGGTATTACGTGCTGTACACATATTTATTTAGTTTATTTAGGACAGGGTATTAACTAATTTTAAAATATTTCAATGTGCACTTATATACCTATACATGCCTAAGGCATTCTTTCCGCCTTTGTACTTGTTTCTTGCATGAAGATTAAATAAATAAACAACTATAAAGCCTTACGTAAAGTCTATCTTTCACCAAATTCAAAGTTAAGCTCGTCTTTGCAAATTAACAATCCTTTTTTAACGAGAAAAATCATCAAATGCCACCATGCCAAACCATTATCCCACTCTGGATGGAGCGAGAAAAAGTGTCAGACTTTTACTCACTAAAACTCACAGTGTTTCTCCAGTAGCCCTTTATGAGGGCCACGGTAATGCTTTGGAACATTCCGTTACCTGGCCCCGTCAATTTTGAATAATTCGTATTACCTAATAAACAATTTTTGCTTCAACCAAAATATAGATGAGACTAACACACTTTTCTTTATATTTTATATATATTTTAATATTATATTGAAAAAGTTTTTTTTTTTTTTGAAAATGTATATATGTTTACTATTACTATGTACACTTTTGTACCCTTGTTTTCTAAAAAATATTTTTAATTTAAGCATCAGCCATATTATCTCTACACCACCCTAGATTGACAGGTATAGAATGCTTAAGTAAGAATGGTATTAAGTCCGCCTTTGTACATTATTTTAAGATTAAATAAATAAATCACACAAAATAAAACACCCTATACACACTTAGTTCAGGATGACATAGTCCCAACCTTTTCCGCAATCTAATTACTGTAAGTGCTTTTCAGTATACGATTGTACTTTAAATGACTGGCGAGCATTCGAGACAAATTAGCCTTTTGAATGTACCTACCTAATAATCAGGGCATAACATTGTATTCAGAAAAACCATAATTGTCTGTAGTAAAAGATTCACTTACTGATTAAAATGTTAACTGTTTTGTGATATCTGTTGTTGTGTGATCAAATGCGTTGTTTATTTTGTTGCAAGCATGTTTGGCCAAGTCGAACGATGGCCTGGTGAGGAGTGCGGAAAGGATTTTTCCTTTTGAGGTACGGAACCCTAAAAATCAACTAAACTAAAATCAAATTAAAAAAAAAATCGGTTTTGAATAAGAACGGAAAATATTATATTTTTCATGTAATTTTGTTTTTTTTTTGTTATCTTTCGAAAATACTTTCTGTATTTTCGAAAGATAACAAAAAAAAAATAATCTACACTTAAAAAAATTTTTCTTTACTTTCAAAATTTCAACCACCAGTATTATTAGTAACACAAATCAATTAATCAAAAACGTCAGTTATTTTCTTTATTCATCCTCAAACTATTAGTTGGCAATACAGGCTAATTATATTAACATTTGTACATCATGGAATGGCACACGAGTACACCAACGACACGCGATAGCAGCCGTATTTACAGTCTTCATTTAATTAGTTATGAGTTGATTTTGTTATTTGCTTCTGTTTTGAAGGTCTGCCTCGTTTGAATCATAAATGTAAATGATAAATGATATTTATTTTGTAAATAGGTTTAAAAAACACTTTTACACGTCAATTTTTTTTTTAAATTGAAAAATCTAGGATAAATATATAGATAGTACCTCTCAGTGTTGGGCAATATATAATCTAACTACTGATTAATAACTACGACTACATATTGTAGTTAGTAATCACAACTACAAATTACATAGTAATGAGTTGAATGCCGGTAGATTTTGTTATTTGCTTCTGTTTTGAAGGTCTGCCTCGTTTGAATCATTAATGTAAATGATAAATAATATTTATTTTGTAAATAGGTTTAAAAAACACTTTTACACGTCAATTTTTTTTTAAATTGAAAAATCTAGGATAAATATATAGATAGTACCTCTCAGTGTTGGGCAATATATAATCTAACTACTGATTAATAACTACGACTACATATTGTAGTTAGTAATCACAACTACAAATTACATAAAAAAATCGTAAAATGTAGTTAAACATTTTGATCATCACGATTACAAGACTACTTTTTAAAACTACATATATAAAGGTTGTTTTTATTATTACTTGTCAATCAACGCAATAATAATATGTAATAAATATAAGCACATAATCATCTACGCCTTGCATTAAATTAATTATTATTCATGAAAGTAAACATACGTGGATCTTTTATAGAGTTAGATTCAGTTTTTAAAAAAAATAAATTTTAGAGCCAGATTTAGTTTTGATAAATCAATAATTCTAACAATTGCAAAATATAAGTTCTTAGTGTTGAAATAATCAGTAATCATAACTACAAAATTACAGCAATCAAATTAAGAAATACTTCATGTAGTTTGAGTATTGTAGTTAAGTTACATGTAATCGAACTACTTGTAGTTAACTACTTTTAGTTGTAATTTGTAATCTGATTACAAAATTGTAGTTAACTATGCCCTACACTGGTACCTACCTCTTTATTGTACACCAAAAAAAAAATGCAATCAGAATTTAAAATTAATAGGGTGTCACAATGGGCGGTCTTATCTCCAAAAGCAATTTTTTACAGACAACCTTTGGATGAATTTGTAGGAGAAGAAGAAAAAGCTATGATGTTTTTTTTTGAGGTTTAAAATCATCCAATGACTTCTCTCGCTCTAGGGTGGATCAAGAGGACGTGTCAGATTTGTACACATTTGGTTCCTTCAGTTACCTTTTGATTTTTTGTACACTATATGTAGTGAATCAACCTCACGTCAAACTAGGTAAGAAATTATAAGAAATCCCCGAAAAGTGTAATATTTACAATTTTACAGTTTTGAATTTCATGGAGAGATTCCAATTCCAAATGCAGTGGAATTTCATAGACGCATATCCGTCGGATTACATTCTGTCTGACCCGTTTCGTAACTAAAGGACAACCATACAAGGCATATCGATACCTAAGTTCAAACGGACAGGGGGACAAGTGGACATCTATATACTTCAGGGCTGCTCAAACGTCTATGAGATTGGCCGTTGTCATAAAACTACTCGTATTTTTAACTGACTTCAAAAAAAGGGAGGAGGTTATCAATTCGATTGTATTTTTTTTATCATTATTTTTTTTGTGTTTGTTACCTCAGAACTCCGTCGTTTAAGTACCGATTTGCAAAATTTTTTTTCCTCTTATAGGATATGCTTTCAGATTGGTTCTATTTTTTCAAAATCCAGCTTTAATGATGGGATCCATGAGGAATCGAGGGAACTCCTCAAATATTATAGGCAACTATATAGTGATTTTGGTATTTTCATCGAAAATTTAAGCATTTACAGTTAAAAAGTAACATTTGTGTTTGTGCACATCAGTAGACAAAAGACCAGAAATGGTCAATGGATACTAACATAGATATCACAATAAAGATAATGACAATACAAATAAATCAATGGTTCTGAATAGTTACGTTGAAAATGGTATCATCGAACTGATCTGATGATGGAGCCGGAAGGTAGGCACAGGAACTCCGTAATTAATCAATGTATCCTAGCCGTGTTTGGGCTTATTAGAATTGTCATAAGGTGCACTTTGGCTATAAGGTACTATCGAACTGATCTGATGATGGAGCCAGAAGGTGGAAGGTAGATACATAGGAACTTCATAATAAAACAATGTAAGCTAAGAGGTGTTTGGGTTAATTGGAATTGTCATGAGGAATAGGCACTCTGTTTATAAGTGTATCGAAACTAAATAGTGTGAAATAAAAACTTTTTACAAAAGAAATAAATAACCGACTTCACTAAAAAAAAGAACACTATAAGGATCAAAATAACTTTAATTTCGGAAGTCGGTGTTAAATAAAAAAAAAACAATGCCGAGAAACACCGCGTACATCGAAGGACTGGAACAATTTGCCTGCTGCAGTCTTCCTCTCCGATTATAATTTAGGTGTCTTCAAAGCTAGAGTGAATAGGCTCTCAATAAACTAGTGCACTTCACCATCAACGATTGCATCACTGCTTACTATCAGGTGGGATCGCAGTCAAGCACTAGTTTATATAATTTAAAAAAAAATAACTCCATCCTAGAGCGGGATCATTGAAAGATTTCTCACCTTAAAAAGAAGTATCGTAGTGATCATTTTAGATTTTACAAATTAAACCAACAGCTACCGAATGTTTGAGTATCCCTGACATAGTGTACATCGTATCGGTATGTGCCTTCAAACGGAATACTATTGAGAATTGTATGGACCAATTAATCGCAGATTCGTGCCCTAAGGCTGATCGAACAAACGTGTCCTCTCGCCTGGGCGCTTGCGTATGACAAGTAGTATGACTACCTCATATGTTAACTTGTGTATTACTTATAACTATAAAAGTTTGACATGGCCTGAAACGCATTATGCTGCGGCCAAACAACCGGCATGGCCTAGAACCAAAAATTCGAAGACATGTGACATTCACCAACCCGCACTGGGCCCGCGCGGTGGATAATGGCCCAGACCCTCTCCTAGAGAGAGGAGGCCTGAGTCCCAGCAGTGGGAACATTAAAAAGGCTGAATATGCTATGCTATATGCTAAATTTGTCTCCCTAGTAGGGCACTTTGTAATTTGAATTCATAATGTGCATAAAAAGCATACAAAGATTACACAAAAATATTAAATGTAGCGGAGATGAGAATGTTGAGTTGGATGCGTGGTGTGACGAGAATGGATAAAGTGAGAAATGAGTATATTAGAGGAAGTTTGAAAGTGGCGCAAGTGGCTGAAAATTTGAAAAGAAATCGTTTGTCTTGGTATGGTCATGTGAAGAGGAGAGATGAAACGCATGTTACTAAAAGAGTTCTGAGTACACATGTAGATGGATGGAGAGGGAGAGGGAGACCAAAGAAAAGATGGATGGATTGTGTGAGGAGTGATATGAATGATGAAAGAAAAGGGAGTTAGTAGACAGAATGGAAGAAAAGACGTGTTGCGCCGACCCCAAGTAATATGGGAAAAGGGCAGGAAGAAGAAGATGTGCATAAAAAGCATACATTGTTATGTATTATCAGTTGTTTAGTCAGTAAAAACCTAGCACATCTTCTCGATACTTCCACAGCGGAAGTAGTTATCTACCTAATGATTTGTGCGGAAGAAACGCCCGGGTGTTACCATTGCGTGGACCGCCCGGAGGACACGGTGGAGCACACGGTGGAGGTGTGCTCCGCTTGGGAAGAGCAACGCCGTGTCCTCGTGGAGGCGATCGGCGGCGGTGATCTCTCGCGCCGGGCCTTGGTACAGGCCATGGTCCGGAGCGAGGAGGAGTGGCAGGCGGTCGCCTCCTTCTGCGAAGCAGTAATGCTGGCAAAGGAGGCGGTCGATCGCGTGAGGCGACGGTCCTCACGCCCCAACCACCGCCGGGATTCTGATCCCGATTTCTTGCAGACGGCGAGCAATGGGTGGGTCGCCGTCCGACCGTCCGGTAATCGTCCGGACCGAGCCCAAGTCGTTGATGGCGCATACTGTTTCACTCGCGCCTCAAAGAGATGTCAGCAACTGTAGGGGCCATCAGGGTCGAAGCCTACTGGGGTCAAGGATCTGATTCTGAAAGGAAGATACGGCCCTGGTACGAAAGGCAACGAAGGAACAGGAGTGGGTTTTTAGTCAGTAGTCTTTCGTTCCTTCAGTCATTGAATACATGTGGTTATTAAACTCGTTAAAAAATAAAAAGCTCGTTTTGACATTTGAGAAAAATCCTAGAATGTAACTTTGAACGAAACTGAAAGAAACAATAAAATAATAATTAGGGGTCCGGTGTAGTAGTAGCTATTTTAGCTATTTTAGTAGTAGCTACACTACACCGGACAAGCCGCTAGTAGTCAAAATACGAATGTCAAAACGGGCCTTTTATATTTTGACAACTTTAGATATCTATATATTTCGTTTTAGAATTTTTGATGGGGTTAAACTTTTCGAAGATTGCTATTTGAGCAGGTACAATGTTATTGTAACAAGAAATATTGTTGGTAATTGTGTATAAAATAAATTAAGTTTTTTTTTTTTTTTGCCTTCATCCTCTTCTGTTTTTTATCGTCAGCTTGAGATCAAATGAAGTCCATTTTCATAAATGTATTCACTTTTTTGTTTAGAGTCAACAAATCAACCGAGTCTAGTCCACAAAACAGTAGCCAATACTCGATCATTAAAACAAAAAAAAAGAAAACACGCTTTATCCCATTCCTAATAAGTACTGATGAGCACAGATAATATTACGGAGAAGACCATCTGTCAAACTGACAGTTGTCACGTGATCAAAATGAAATACAAGGGTCCTATTAAGTGAATTAATATACAGAGGTGCAATTATCAAATTAAAAATGTATTTCTGTAAAGAGGTTACTGATGAATTTTAAATTGTCCCCTGTTTTGTATGATTGTTTCATGTAATTTGTTTAATTGTATGATTTTTATCGTGTTTTTATTGTTTTATGTGATAAGTTATGAGTATGTTGATTAGGAGATGTTTATGTCATGTTAGTGTGTAACAAGTTGTCACTTTTTATTAATCAATTGTTGTAATGTGTTTGACGTTTATGATATAGGTATTTGGATAGTACCTACTTTCGTAATAGTCATATTTCATTTGAAATATGACCTTTATCACCTGAAGTGCTAGTAGATAGATTTATAATCTTTATTGTACATCATAAAAATACAATAGGAGCTTAAAATTAATAGGGTGTAATAGTGGGCAATCTTATTGCTAAAAGCGATTTTTTATAGACAACCTTTGGATGGATTTGACAGAGAAAGAGAAAATATATGCAGCGGCAACAGCATGACGTTGCCGTCTCGTCGACAGAGTTTCATAGTTATTATGTATAAAAACTGTGAGTAGGCGTCTTTGAAGCTATGCGGACAGTAGAACTTGGTCTAATAACTCTCACACATAATTTTCAGCACTTTATAAACGTCTATAAATCAATACAAACCCTTAAACCCACTGTCCCACGTAAAACAAACGCAATTAGAGAGCTAAGGGTGTAAACACGCTGATATTATCGACTCAGTGTTGCCAAAGTAAATACAACGTGATCTTTGTTCAAGTACAAAGGGGTTTGGTGAGATAATATTTTTTCAGGATAGAGCCTTCGAGTAGGTTATTGGATGTTGCTATAGATTTTGGTTAAATGTTGTACAGTGACAAAATAACCACAGCCTATTTAAAGGAAATGAGAGAAATCACGCACACAAATGTTTTGGGAATATAAATTCATTGTGAATAAAGTTAAGGAGTAGAATTCTCTGCTTTTTTTCTTTATTCTTGATAAGTTCGCGCTTGACCGCTATCTCACCTGATGGAAAGCGACGATGCGGTCGACGATGGAGCGCGCTTACCTAGAAGTAACCTATTCACTCTTGACTTAAAGATTCCCAGGTTGTAGCCATAAGGAAACACAGATTCCGGCAAGGAATTCCACTCCTTAGCTGTACGCACAATGAATGTGTTCCCAAAACGTTTCGTGCGTATGGGCGGGATGTCCACCATGCACCGGTGGCGCATTGCCGTACGCTGAGATCAATATTTCCTAATAGCTTTTTAATATATATATATATAGATAATATAATAATAATAATATTAATATAATATATTCCACAACTAACACACAACGCCGCCTAGTCCCAAGCTAAGCAGAGCTTGTGTTATGGGTACTAGACAACTGATAAACATACTTATATATTTTTTAAATACATACATATATAGATAAATTACACCCAGACACAGAACAAATGATCGTGCTCATCACACAACCATTTGTCCTGGGTGGGAATCGAACCCACGATCTCCGGCATAGCAGTCAGGGCCACTAGACCAACAGGCCTGTCATTAGATCTAGCTAGGGTCTTTAAGTCAAGAGTGAATAGGTTACTTTTAGGCAAGCGTGTTCCAATGTCGACCACATCATCGCTTACCATCAGATGAGATAGTGGTCAGACGAGAACCTGTCAATAATGAAAAAAAGATTGATTATTACTGTATTTAGCTCGCCTATGTACAGTCAGGGGTCAAAAATGCAGTTGCACTCTACCAATGCTAAAGTATCTAAAATTTCTCTGTAGTAGAAGTTACACATTCCACAACTAGTTTAATCAATACTATAGATTCTATGCTACAAATCAAATCAGGCATGAACTATTGACCCTCTTCTACAAAGACATTTTAGACTCTTTAGCATTGATGGAGTGCAACTGCACTTTTGACTCCTGACTGTACATGAACTCTGTTATCCACATTATTGTAATTTTCCATGGTGTGTAATAAATATTTTTTTACTTTAAAATATTAGTTGGGATAAGAGGACAGTTTTAATTGACCATTCAACAACATTACCAAATATATATAAGTATAGTCAAAATTTTCCTCATAGCGTATCCTCATTTGTTGTTATACAATAAAAATATTTGATATCAAATAGTAACTATTCAGTTACACATCTTTTAAGCAATAACAAAAGCCAAATTCCCCACTTAGAATCTATTAAACGGACACATATCAAAGTAGTGATAGAACAGATGTTTCGACATTTCGTGAGCGAAAATTAATCCCGAATACAGTTGTGGAAAGAACAGTAATCCCTCTCGAGCAATCACTTGTCACTAGAAACCACTCAGGCGCAACGCGACGAAATCACAATTTGTATTTAAGAGATCTGTTAGCGCTTTTCACGCTTAAAGCGGATCTATTTGGTGGATTCTTTTATTTTGATTTTTATCTTAATGATAGATAAATCCTTCGTTTGGTTAAATATTTTTGCTATGTACCAAATTGGACCAGTTTTCAGCACTTTTTGACCCATTTCTTTTTGAGGTAGAAAATCATCAGATAACTCTTCCTGCTCTGGGAGAGCGAGAAAGAGTGTCAGAATATTACTGAATAAAACCCATTGGTTCTCCTTTAGTTACCTTTTGCGTTCCAGGACTCTGGTGACCCTTACAAACAATTCTGTACTCCAGTGTTTCATATGTCTTAGCGGTGGCAGTTACTACTCATCATTAGGTGCTTACCATCCACCAACGTGTTTGCCACTGTTTTTTTTTATGTCTTAATGACAAAAAAAAACTATCAAAACCCTTACAGCCTAGCAATCAAAAAAATAGTCCTAACTGCCGAACATCAAACAGCCAAGACCAGTTTGTCGATGGACATTCAAAAAATAAAAGCGATGAAAGCGCTTGAGCTTCCATCTAACCAGCAAGCTAATACAAAATAGAACAGCAATAAACGATTTTTTCGCTCCAAAACATTTTGACAAAAGGTGTCGGATTGACACTCACACATTAGTGGCAAGTGTAAAAATTGTCGTCGACAAGTGAAATGGGGTGGATTTCATTTTACGGTTTTATAATTTGCAATAGAGATAATTTCGGTTTCAATTCTATTGTAAGGGACATGAGATGTAATGTGGATAGTGGTTGATTTTACAATAGGCTTTTTTTCTACGTATGATGAAATTGTTGGTGTTTTTCTAGGGCAGTTAAAACTCCAAATAATTTCTGAGGAGAATTCAAAGATTCAAAGCATTTTATTTCAAATAAACCATTATAGACACTTTCGAAATGTCGAGGAGTAAGTCAGTCAGAAAAAAAATGATGCTAATTGCACATTCCAAAGCGTAGATCTCTATGGAGAAGAATGTGTAAGAAACTCCATATACACTCTTTTCAATCATGTTATGTATTACAAATATCTCGGTTACAATGTTTCTTGTCGCTACTATCATGTGAGAACAATGCACAAACATTCGATAGTACCAAAAAAGTACTAACATACCTACTAGGACAATAAGGAAAAACGTATGGTGGTTTTGTTGATAATTTGATGAACAATAAAGCGATCATCATAATATGCGACTTGTTTGAATGTTTACGACCCGTTTCTTGTGAATCAATCCCGCCTTTAGAGCAATTAAATGGTGCATTTGTATGGTGCTGTAAGTTAGAGAATTAAGCGATTTTAAATCGCCTTTGATTTTAAGCGAAATATAGCTACATTACCTCCTATTCTGCTAAAGTGACCAAACTTAAGTAGCAGTGGGCAGGGCACATTATAACAATAATCTATATATAGGGTGACTGGCAATTAGTGTACGATACTTAAACACGTGATTGTGCTCATGATAACAAACAATTTTTAATATGGGAGCAAAGCCGAAATCGCGAAAAAATCAGCTGTCAGTACAGGTGCAGTCATATTTGCCTAATGAGAGCCTCAGCTGTTCAGTACATTAGGCAAATATGACTGCACCTGTACTGACAGCTGATTTTTTCGCGATTTCAGGTTTGTTCCCATAGTAAAAGTTGTTGGTTATCATGAGCACAATCATGTGTTTAAGTATCGTATACTAATTACCAGTCACCCATATAAAAGGAGAAACTGACTGACTGACATATCAACGCACAGCCGAAACTACTGGGATTAGGAGCGTGAAGGTTTCCTGTTATGACGTAGGCGAGCACTAAGAGAGGATCTTCCAAAATTCACCTCTTAAAGGGATTAAATGGGGGTCCAAAGATTGTATGGAAAAACCTACTTTTACACGGGCGAAGCCGCTGGCAGAAGCTAGTATAATAATAATGTTCCACAACTATCACACAACGCCATCTAGTCGCAAGCTAAGCAGAGTTTGTGCTATGAGTACTAGACAACTGATAAACATACTTATATATTTCTAAATACATACATACTATAGATAAATTACACCCAGATACAGAACACATTGCTCGTAGAACAGATGTTCGATGGGGCCAAAAGGTTCTAGCCTGGTGACTGCGCACCGGAAGATGCAGCATTGGAAGGCCTCCCACAAGGCAGACCGAAGACCTGGTAAGGGTCACGGGAATGCGAGGAATGCAAGACGCACAGGACCGTTCGTTGTTGCGACACTTGCGGAAGGCCTAATGTCCACAGAGGACGTCTTACAGCTGAAATTATGATGATGATGAATTGTAGACAAAGAGCAATAGGTGGGTCATCGTCCACCCGTCCAGTAAGGACCAAGTCTGAGTTGGCGGCTTTCATCTAAAAGAGATATCAGCAAAACCGTAGAAGCGCAGCAGTTCTGATGTCCGCTACGGTCGCGGGGAATTTCTGAAAAAAAAACCCTGCAACCTGCAACGCACATGGCAACTGAAGGACACAGGAGTGGTTTAAGCCAGTAAAAGTCTGACACGCGTTCTCGCCCCACGTTAAAGCAGGAGAAGTCATTAGATGATTTCCCACCTCAGAAAAAAAATACTAACTATCCATCTAATTCACCTTTTTCTAATTAAGTTGGCTTCCAGTTTAATCATAGACAGCTTTACCTTACCTTAACATATTTATATAAAGCGACTATTTATTTGACCTCTATTCTCGAGTTAATCGTTGAGCTCCTTAGTAAATCTGAGTTGAGCTACACGAATACTGACAAATGTTTGCACTAACTGGACAGGTCCGCTCAGAACTGTGTGGTTCTTTCTTCCAAAGACTATCTCAGACTCCAACCTGCATGGTTCTCATAATGATTAGACCATTACATGTTTGCTGCATGAACTTTAAAATAGACTTTGACACCTAATTTTTTTTCATTGTTTCTTCTCAGGGTAGTCAGCTAGAAAACAACAACTTCATCTAGTTTAAATTGACAAAAAATTGACGTGTAAAAGTGTTTTTAAAAAACCTATTTACAAAATAAATATCATTTATCAATCTAAATAATCGCTCCTAATCTAAAACATACGACCATCTTGGAAGACGACCGCATCACCAAGTTAACTGGAAGCGATCTCGCAACGTGGGTTATGAGTCAACTGGGCGATGTATGCCGTAAAGCTTTATCAGCATAGATCAGGTTTGTACGCAGACTGGACATGCCACAAATATTTGACGTTGTTGAATGTATATTAACCTTGAATGTAATTATTTAAGAGAACAATGAACATTTTATACTTCAGTAGTGAGTAGTCGAAAAGTTCCAAGAGTGGTGACACCACGCCGGAAGACGCAGTGTTGGAAGGCCTCCATAAAGTGGACCGAAATCAGAAATCAGAAATCAGAAACGTTTATTTCAAATAGACCAATTACAGGCACTTTTGAATTGTCAAAATGTCGGTCTGTCAAAAAAAAAAAATACAAGTGAAGCTAAATTGCACGTTCCAAAGCGTAGATCTCTATGGAGAAGAACGTGCAAGAAACTCCATGGACACTCTTTTAAATCATATTATGAGTTACATAAATCTTGGTTACATATTTCTTGTCGCTTCTAATATGTGAGCACAATGTAGATAAGTAATAATAATTAAAAGAATAAAATAAAAACTAATAAAAAAAAAATAGAAATTGAATTAAGTCACTGGCAGCTAAGAGATGACCAGTCTCAACTGACGGCACCCGTTCACGAGCATGACGCGTGCATCAGCCCCACTCAGTTCAACCATTTTGAAGGGAACCGAATGACCCAATAACACGTGCCACCATCAGCGAGACATTAGAGTGAGCATGACAAACTCTCAACTGCCATGCTCGTAATGACAAACAAGTTGTAACCTAATAAAAATGCTCCATGGTACTTCACATTCACAAAACTTGAAAAACAAAGTGCTTCTACATTATACAATGCTATTGTTTCCAAATACAAAAGGTAATAAATTATCATAAGCTCTATTGAAATAAACCAATAAAATAAAAATAAAAAAAACATTTCGATAACAACAATACAAAAAGGGGAACAGTATCTCTTCCAAAATTAAAAAAAAAAAAAACTAATTTGAAGGTAAAAGTGGCTGTGGCTGCGGAGCAGGACCGGCATTTAGCCAAGCGCTTTTATCAAGGATATAATCTTCCAGTTTATAATACGCTTGTCTACATAGTGTGCGTTTAATGCATGCTTTAAATTTGGAATCTCAACTGGTATTTTATTATAAAATTTGACACAGTACCCCATAAAAGAACTATGTACTTTAGCCAATCTGAATCGAGGTTGATCTAATTTGTTTCTGTTCCTAGTATTAAAATTGTGCCTGTCACTTATCTTAGTAAAAAGATGAATATTTTTCCGAACATACATAATGTTTTCATAAATGTATTGACAAGGGACCGTCAGGATGTTTATTTCCTTAAATAGTTCCCTAAGAGAATCGCGTCTGCGAAGATTATATGTGGCTCTGATAGCTCTTTTCTGCAGAATAAAAATAGACTCTATATCTGCAGCCCGTCCCCATAGCAAAATACCGTAAGACATGATACTATGAAAGTAACTAAAATAAACTAGTCGCGCAGTATCCACATCAGTAAATTGACGGATTTTTCTGACAGTATATGCTGCTGAACTAAGCCGACCTGCCAGAGATGTTAAATGAGGACCCCATTGTAGCCTCGAGTCAAGCGTTATCCCTAGGAAAACCGTATTCTCGACGAATTCAAGTTTCTCCTTGTTCAATACTATGTCGGAGTAATTACTTTTAACATTCGGTAACGCAAATCTTATGCACTTAGTTTTTTTTCCATTTAACACTAAATTATTAACAGTAAACCAGTTTTGGACTTGCTGTAAAGCATCGTTTACGTCATCAAGATTAGTGGAACGTCTATTGATCTTAAAAATTAACGACGTATCGTCAGCAAACAATACAATATGTGGTTGTTTTTTTAATAGATGCGGTAGATCATTTATATATACTAAAAAGAGGAAAGGACCTAATATTGAGCCTTGTGGTACACCCATTTTGACTTTCAAACCCGGAGAATTGACACCGTTTATCTGAACTTGCTGTTGCCTGTCAATTAAATAAGATTTCACCAAGCTGAGTGCAAGTTTCCCTAGTCCATAATGTTCTAGCTTTAAAAGCAAGGTTTCGTGATTAACACAATCAAAAGCCTTTGAGAGGTCACAAAAAATTCCTATCGCATCTTGGGCTTCTTCCCATGCTGCAAATATATGTTTCAATAAAGTGACTCCAGCGTCAGTCGTACAACGTCCTTTGGTGAAACCATACTGCTGATCATGAAAGATTTTATTGCTGTTAAAATGGTAAAGCATTTGATTAAGCATAACTTTTTCAAACACCTTACTGAAAACTGGCAATACTGATACAGGTCTGTAATTATTAGTGTCATTATGGTCACCAGATTTAAAAAGTGGTATAACTTTACTGTACTTCATTATATCTGGAAAGACTCCTTGGTCCACACACAAATTAAATATTAAAGCTAAGTACGGTGCTATGGTCTCTATTATAGATGCGCATACTTTAACAGACATTCCCCATAGGTCTTCGGTTAATTTGACTTTTATTTGCCGGAAAGCCTTTATGACTGTCAAAGGGTTTATATGTTTGAATTGAAATTCAACCGGACAGCCTGGCATGTTTGCTTTCAATAAAGCAACTGAAGCTTCAGGGGAGGAATTTAGAGCTTCCGTAGTCCTAAGAGGTATATCGGTGAAATAATTCACAAACTCTTGGGCTACTTCTATGTTACAGCTTTTGGGACCATGTGAAGTCTCCAATAAAAAATCCGTATTGCGTACTTTATTCCTACCAATTTCACTATTAATAACTTTCCACACAGCCTTTATTTTATTGTCTGCCGATTTGATCTTATTGCTAATGTACAGGGCCTTTGCTACCTTGCAAATCTTTCTGAAAAGTTTAGAATATCTATTTACATATTTATTAAAAGTTTCAGTGTTGAAGAATGGCTTAAGGCCATACAGCTCATATAGTCTTTCCCTACTTACCCTAATACCTTTAGTCGCCCAGTCACTAAATACAAACTTAGGGAAAATATTTTTAGACTTCTTTTCAAAAACTGTATTAAATTCATTGAGTACCACTGAAAAGAAATTATCATAAAATTTATTTGCATCATCAATGTCATGGCCCAGAACATTTAACTTATTTTCTAAGTTACTATTAAATTTTGTTAATTTGCCAATTGTAAACGAGCCCAGTCGTTAACAGCGCGTAGTGATCCTCGCGCTCCTCAAAGAGATGTCAGCAAACCGTAGGGGCCCAGCAAGGCCGATGCCCGCTAGCTAGGACCGCGGAGAATTTCTGAAAGGGAAACCCGTAGTCCTAGAACGCAAAGGGTAATTGAAGGATACAGGTGTGGTTTTAGTCAGTAAAAGTCTGACACGCCCTCGCGCTCCACCCAGAGCACGAGAAGTCATTTGGATGATTTCCCACCTTAAAAAAAAAAAAAAAAAAAAAAAAGTAGCAGAGGTTGGAGTTACTCTAGTTGGCTCTTTAAAAACATTAGTCAAATTAAATGATTTAAAAAGGCTTAAAAATCTGATGCTATTTGAATTATTCTCCAAAATATTAATATTAAAATCTCCACAAATAATTACGGATTTGTTACTATCTGCAAGTTTGGCTAAAACATCTTCCATTGTTGATTCAAAAAGACTAAAATTCTGAGGGTTCGGGGGTCTGTACACGCACACTATAACATGCTTATCCAGCTCAACACAGGACAGTTCAATGCAATGTTCCGTTGACAAGTTAACTATGTCATTACGTTGCTTAAATTTTAAGCATTTTTTTATTAAGATTAGGGAACCACCACGCAGCATTGATTTACGGTTAAAACAACTACCCACACTATAATTTTCATAACTGAGTAGCCCCTGGTAGTCCTTCAACTAATGTTCACTAAGACATACAACGTCAAACATTGTTTGATTGAACATTGTTCCGATGACCTGGTGTGAGGGTCGCAGGAATCTAGTGGATGTAAGACGCACAGGGATGTTTATTGTGGTGATATTCTTCAAGGCTAGAGTGAATAGGCTCTTAATAAACTAGTGCGCCTCACCATCAATGTTTGCATCGCTGCTTACCGTCAGGTGGGATCGCAGTCAAGCACTGGTTTATATGAATAAAAAAAAAAAAAAAAAATATTTGGGGGAGACCTATGTCCAACAATGAACGTTTTTCGACTGCGGTCCTGTACGTCTTGCATCGGTCGTCGATCTACCTTGTAAGGAGCGCTGCTCGAAAAATTGAGGAAATGATGATGGCGTCACGATATAGTAGCTGCACGAAAGCTGCGCTGACTTTCATAGTCAAGGGTCACCAGTTTACAGGTATGCGAAACAAGTCCTACATACCTCAGTTGAAAAGAGTGGATCCTCCGACCAGACTCGTGTTATGGTAACAACACGATAGATGATTTTGGGCTGTTGTTTATGTTCAAATCGCGCGGAGAACTCCAATTGCGCGATGCAAGATTTCGTATTTTTTAGTTCTTGTGTGGCGCAATAGATGTCGCTACGGCCTTCTAACGTTGCGTAAACTGAATATTTACAGATAAAATGTAATATGAAGGGGTATTTTAACTACTCCTTAATTTTTCAGTTACATCGTTCTTTGAAACAGCTCTTCGGAACCATCTGTACCCCACCTGCCCACTCTTTGACCAACTACGAACGAACTTATAATTGAATTTCTGTTAACTGCACCCAACTGACTGCCGAGTCTCGCTCATAACTTGATAGCATACAAATCCTTTGTCCCGCAACATTGTATTAGATTATTTCAATCGTTTCATCCACCATTACGTGTTATGTAGCCGTGCTTATAAGATTGACGGCTTTCTTACTAGCAATGTATGACTAAGCTTATTGGATCTTGTGAAGATAACGGGTTGAGTATGTCGAATTGAATGATGCGATGAAGGAAGATTGATTCCTGGTAAATGATCGTTTTAAGTGTGTCACAAGTTTTCGCGCTAATGTTTTTTGTGACGGATAGTGGTATCTTTAGGATTTTTATCATTATGAGAATACTGCTACCTCCCGCGGTTTCACCCGTGTCTTTGGTTCAACGCCGTGTCCTCGTGGGGGCGATCGGCGGCGGCGATCTCTCGCGCCGGGCCATGGTCCGGAGCGAGGAGGAGTGGCAGGCGGTCGCCTCTTTCTGCAAAGCAGTAATGCTAGCAAAGGAGGCGGCCGATCGCGTGAAGCAACTGTCCTCACGCCCCAACCGCCGCCGGGATTCCGATCCCGATTTCCGGCCATCGTAGGCGCGGGCTTGCAGAGGGCGAGTAATGGGTAGCTCGCCGTCCGACCGTCCAGTAAGTAGAGTATATTTTTGAAGTCTAACTAGCTTCTGCCAGCGACTTCACCTGCATAAATATAGTGAATTACTCCAAGGAATATACTCCCGGCGTTAAAAATATCCTATGTGCTATAATAATAATAATAATAATAATTTATTTTTAAAAGACTACATGGGTCCAATGGTTAGTAAAAAACTTATCAACTAAAAGGGTTAGTAAAAAACTTAAAACTAATGCCGCACTAACAATTGCAACCAGTGCTTGATCACTGGCGCATCATGTTTGTCGGCTAAGGTTCGAAGAATGCCATTGGAGCTGGTCCTAGATCTACTTAGCAACGAGGCAGCCTTCTTCCTTAATATAGCGTGGAAATCATCCACACGCGCTAAAGCGAACATACCTGATGCACTGCAGTATCTAGGCAGCCCCAACAGCACCCTGAAACCATTATTATATTGGATCCGCAGGGCATCTAGAGCCTTCCGCGTATAATTGACCCACAGGCCGCCCGTGTAAAATGATTGGCAAAAAGCTTTAAATAAAGTAATTTTGACTTCATTACTACAACGAGCAAACCTGTGAGCGATCGTGACAGTGCTATGTGAAGGACTCATGGAAACCATAAAAAAGTCGTGAAAGCACCCCAAGACCTCCTGTCGGTAGGTAACAAAAAGTCGGAAATATCATGGATGTGTATCACTGGAGACATACTACTCAAGCTACATTATCACTTTCATAACATCCAGCTAAATATTAGAAACAGACAGATCGCAAAACAAAAAAAAAAAAAACTAAACAAAATGCTATTCCAGGACATGGTCTACTCTTGTGCCCAATTAAGAAAAAAGAAGAGTAGCCAAAATACAAATATATTATACACACACACACTAATTGTCACCTTATAATATTAGTGTGATGTTGACCAACACTATTATAACCAATCAAAGCAATGTACAATCGGAAAGGAAAGCTCTTAACAAAAACAAAACCACCAAAGCCTTATTGATAAAAAAGAAAATTCCAATCGCGAACTCTAGCAATAAATCACAGAGTTAAAGAATATGAATCATACGGATTATCTCAATAAAAATAATGGTGTAGCGTTTTGAGAATACAAAGAAATGAAATAAATAAATAAACATATCTTTTATCGCTCCCTACGGTCAGTAGTTCTTTGTTTTATCCAGGAAACCATTGTTTATGGTTTCGTGGTGATATGAAGAGTTATTGGTAGGTATTGTGGTTTTTTGGTGGATTAAGTAGGACAGAAAATCTTTATGGTGTTGTGTAAAGGGAAATGGACGATTGTCATTGATAACATTTACAGTACGGCCAATATTTTGACCACTATGAATTTTTTTTTAAGTGTGGGAATCATCCAATGACTTCTCACGCTCTGGGCGGAGTGGAAGGGCGTGTAAGACTTTTACTGACTTAAAACCACACCTGTGTCCTTCAGTTGCCCTTTGCGTTCTAGGACTACGGGTTTCCTTTTCAGAAATTCCCCGCAGTCCTAGCTAGCGGGCATCGGCCCTGCTGGGCCCCTACGGTTTGCTGACATCTCTTTGAGGAGCACGTGGATTACTACGCGCTGTTGATGACTGGGCTTGGTCCGGTCAATTACCGGACGGCCGAACGGCAAGCTACCCATTGCTCGACGTCAGCAAGCCCGCGTCTACCGTGGCTGGTAGTCGAGGTCAGAATCTCGTCACATTGTTCCCTCACGCTTGCGGCCTCCTCCTTTGCTAAAGCAGAAGGCTACCACCACCTGCCATACCTCCTCGCTTCGGCCCGACGTGAAAGGTCGCTGCCGCCGATTGCCTCCATGAGGACACGACGATGCTCCGCCCAAGCGGGGCACAGTTCCACTATGAACTTGGCTTAGCGAACTATAATTGCGCATACTCGATAAAAAACGCAATCAATACTTTTGTTAAGCACATATACAATGCTTTCGCCATAATTATGATTCTTAAAAAGAACTAATAAAATAAAATAAAAAATAAAATAAAAAATAAAAATAGCCTTTATTGCTTTTCTTTTCCTAATACTTACAATGAATATTTACATGCCTTAAAACTAGTTTATAATTTAAAAGGTTCTATTTCCTAACATTTTATTTTTACTTATTTTCTATTTATTTACTTATTTATTTATCGGCAACCGGTTTAGCTTGTCCTTCGACAAAGGCCTCCTCTAAAGCTTTCCATTCTCCTCGGTCTTTTGCTATTCTTGTCCATTCTGGACCAGCTACTTTTTTTATTTCGTCTTCCCATCGTGTCGTCTGACGTCCTTTATTTCTTTTTCCATCTCTTGGGTACCACTCTGTTATTAATCTCGTCCATTTTTCATTTTTATCTCTTAACATATGACCTGTCCATTTCCATTTCAGAGATTTATACACCTTTTCTACATTTTTAAATTTGGTTTTTTCTTTAATGTCATCCAGCCTTGCTCTATCTCTTCTCTTTACCCCGACTACGCTTCTTTCAATGCTGTTCTGACAAACGTTCAGCTTGTTTAAAAGTTGTTTTGTTAAGGCCCATGTTTGACAGCCGTATGTTAAGCAGGGTAAGATGCACGTATTATATACTTTTCCTTTATACTTGATAGGCATGTCCTTATTTTTCATAATTTCGCGTAGTGACCAAAACCTTTTCCAAGTGTTGGCGATTCTTCTATTTATTTCCCTATTCATTGTGTCCTCTGGGGATATCAATTGTCCTAGATAGATATATTCGTTTACGAATTCTATTTCTTCGCCGTTCACTCTGATGGGCACTGGTTGGTTGGAGTTGGTTATGGCTTTTGTTTTTGTTGTGTTCATGGACAGCCTTGCAATAGCACTTCCATCTGATAGTTGTTGTATCATTATTTCTAAGTTACGTGGACATTCTGAGAATAAGATAATGTCATCAGCGAATCGTAAGTGGTTTAACTTCTCACCATTCACGTTAAGGCCGTATTTATCCCAATCCATGTTTCTAAATATTGCTTCTAGAACTGCAGAGAACAGCTTAGGTGAGATTGGATCCCCTTGACGAACTCCTCTGTTGATGGGAAATTCCTCTCCTGTTCTATCCAGCTTTATCTGCGCAGTGCTTTTTGAGTAGATATTTTTTAGAATTCTTATATATTTTGCTTGTACTCCTTGTGACTGTAGTGCGTCCCAGATGTATTCGTGTTCCAGAGAATCAAATGCCTTATTAAAATCTATGAATGCCAAGTAATATACTTTATTGTATTCTTTGTATTTTTGTATCACTTGTCTTAAAACATGAATGTGGTCTACGGTGGAATAATTAGTTCGAAAGCCTGCCTGTTCTTTAGGTTGGTTTTCTTCCAGAGAGATAGTTATTCGGGATAATATTATTTTAGAGAACACTTTATATATGTTTGACATTAGACTTATAGGTCTGTAGTTTTTAATATTTCCCTTGTCACCTTTCTTGTGTAAAAGTATTATAATAGCTTTTGTCCAATTAGTTGGGATGTTTTCGCTCTCCATAATTTCATTAAATATTTCCGTTAGTTTTTGGGCAAGTACTGGCATTGTAGTTTTCAAAAGTTCGTTTGTTATTTGGTCTGGTCCAGGTGCTGGTCCAGGTGCTGAGTGGTTTAAGTAGCTACATAAGTTGCTAACTTGCTACACGACGTGGTCACGAGTTCGAGCCCCGCAAATTTCGAAACTTTTTTAACGATTTATGGAAAACATCAAATTATTTATGAATGCAAATATTATTACCGGCACAAAGTAAGACGGAAAAACATAAAAAAAATAGTCGAAGTCGAGTTCGGATATCATTCGTCAGCTGTCATCGTAGGGTTGCCAGTGAGAGATAAACATTTACTACTACACTAATATTGTACAAGTTTCATTCCACAAAGTCGACAAGGCTAAAATGGATGAACAATTTCAACTATTGTACGACAAATTAAAAATAGATATGAAAGAGCAAACAAGAGAACTTAGCGAAACCATAACCAACACAATAATGGAGAGAATGGAGGAAAAATTGGAACCAATTATAGAAGAAAACAAACATCTGAAACTAAAAATAGAAAATTTAGAAAAAGAGATAGAATATCTAAAGAGAGAAAAGAAAAATAATAATATTATAATCTTCGGCTGTATGGAGTCTGAGAGCTCTACCACTGATTTATTAAGAAAGATAAACAATATATTCAAATGTGATTTAGATGTCACAATAGAAGGCCACGAAGTAAACAAAATATACCGCTTAGGGAAAAGTAAAGAAGGCAAGCCGAGACCAATTCTTCTCTCTTTTGTTAATAACTGGAAGAAAGACGAGGTTATGAAAAACAAAAAGCTGTTAAAAGAAATTTATATTACAGATGACTATCCCAAAGAAGTCCTAGATAAAAGGAAATCCCTACAAGCTAAGCTCAAGGAAGAAAGAAACAAAGGAAATATTGCTTACTTAAAATATGATAAACTCATAGTCAAGGAAAATAGTCACGAAAACGAGAAAAGGAAAAGAGAATTGTCTACTTCACCAAGTTCTAACTCCCAAGCAAAGAAACAACAGACTGCCACACATTATAAGGGCAACGTAATAAATGCATTTGAAAAAATGAGAGTTAAACCAAACCAACAGCCTATCCCTTCAACTAGCAATCAGAAAAATAAATAGCAATTAGAAATCGGCAAACGGAAAAAACAACAAAAAGATAAAGCAGAAAATAGAAAAACGTTAAATCACCAACCTCCCCCAAGCCGACTGGTCATCGTGGGGGAAAAAGACCATCACCCTCTAAAGGAAAAGAAAGAAACACACTATAAACATAATAAAGAAACTTTGAAACCTTCGGACGTATACATAGCTTCTTTGAACACAAGATCACTAAAATCCGATGAGAAACTCATAGAATTGGAATTAGCGATAGATAAGCTGAAATGGGATATTCTTGGAATAAGCGAAATGAGACGCATTGGCGAAGGAATTGAGGATCATGGAAAATACATCTTACATTACAAAGGAGAGACGCCAGGACTCTATGGTGTCGGGTTTTTGATCAAAAAGGAACTATCTAATAACATAGAAGAAATAAAAGGAATTTCTGAAAGAATAGCACTAATTAATATAAACCTAATCTCGAAAGAACATAAACATGAAAAATGGACAATTATACAAGCCTATTCACCAACAGAGTCAGATAAAAAAATAGATACAGCTAAAACAAAAAAATTCTACGATGATTTACAAACTGTTGTTCAATATGCACATAAGAATATTATTGTAATGGGAGATTTTAATGGACAAATAGGAGAATGTAAAATAGGTGAAGAACAAATCATAGGCAAGTACGGATATGGGAAAAGAACTAAAAATGGTGAAAGAATAGTTAGCTTTGCATTACAAAACCACTTAAGTATCCTGAATAGCTTTTATAAAAAAAAACAGTTGAATAAATGGACCTGGAGATCACCTAACGGAATCCATAAAAATGAAATAGACTTCGTTATGTCAAACAGACCAAAGTTATTTAGAAACGTATCCATTATAAAAAGTCTGAATTTTAATACTGATCACAGAATGATTAGAGCGGTTCTTGCAAGGACTCAAATCATAAAAAGAAGAACATATCAAACAAACACCACCGCACTAAAATGCACGGGTCACAGTAGCACTCTTCTGACTAACTTAAAATCATCATTAAACATAAACGAAGAAGAAAGTCTATCAACCCAAGATAAATATGACAAATTTGTGAAATTACTTGTAGTCGAGACGAGGAAGGCAAATGCAGAAGGAAAACAAGTTATTTCTCTGGAAACACAAAAGTTACTTAAGGAGAGAAAAGATCTTCTTCAAAGAAAGGAAAATAGAAAAAATCACCACAAAATTGCAGAACTTAGTAAACAAATAAATTTAAATATTAGAAAGGATAAAAAACTAAAAAGAAATAATACCCTAATAAGTTGCATCGAAAAAACTGGAGGTGTAAGAAAGGCTCTTAAGGCACTCGACCACAAAAAAGATTGGATGCCAAACATGAAAAACACAAAAGGAATAAGCACAAGCAAAAGATTTGAGATAGTAGAAATTGCCACAGATTATTATAGAACTCTTTATAGTAGTACAAAATCAAAGATAAATGAAAAAGGACATGACACCATGACAGACTCAGAAATAATACCAGCAATATTGAAAGAAGAGACAGAGAAGGCCATTAAATCACAAAAACTAAAAAGAACTACTGCGCAGCCAATTGTTCGAAGTTCGAAACGGTCAAGATATTTTGGTCGTACTGTACACGTACAGTATCTAAGTCAATCTAAATAACATTTTTATAAAATGATTAATTAATAATAATAAAATTTTAACATTTTAATTACATTGTACTGTAATAATTTTAAAATAAAATAATCATAAATCGTTTGACTTCTATCTATAAGCGATAGATGGCGCTAGTAGTTACACGAAGTTTAGACATCCGTTGTATTATTTACTTTGAAATTAAGTGGATAATAATTTATAGTATTACAATTTATGTATTTGTTTTGTATAAATAAATAATAATTGTTAAATAGAAATGTTTACTTACTAATTATATAGAAGCCTTAATGTATAGGTACTAATTAGTCAATTGATGTTACGTACTCTTACTTTGCTCTGATTGGTCGCTTAGTCGACTGATTGTAAATAGAATGATAAATATTAAATTGTGTTGATCAAAGTGAATAAAATGTTTTCATCGTTTAGCAATTGTGAATACATATTTTTCATTGTTATTCAGGTACGAGTATATTGTCACGTAATATTGTCAATCGCAATTGACCCTTTTGAGGATCTTAGTGATTTCTTTTTAGATTTTTTTTTGTTTACATATTTTTTCACAGGACTTGATCCTGTGAAAAAATATGTAAACAAAAAAAAAATCTTTTAAAAAACACTTTGATGTGGTTACCTAATATGAACTTGATTTGGATAATATTAGGCATTCTGATAGACCATGTCTTGGGTAGGCACTTTTTATCCCGAGAGTACCTATGTTCTTATTGGAAGTTTGAAAGTGGCGCCAGTGACTGAAAAGTTGAAAGGGAATCGCTTGTCTTGGTATGGTCATGTGAAGAGGAGGGATTAAACGAATGTTACTAAAAGAGTTATGAGTTTAAATGTGGATGGATGGAGAAGGAGAGGGAGACCAAAGAAAATATGGATGGATTGTGTGAGAAGTGATATGAAAGAAAAGGGAGTCAGTGATAGCGTGACGAGTGACAGGACAGAATGGAAGAAAAAAAACGTGTTGCGCCGAACCCAAATAAAACGGGACAAGGGCAGGAAGATGATGATGGTGACGATGAGTATGTTCTTATTGAAAGAAACCGCTGGCTAGTTATGTTAGGTTATCTTGTTTGATTTGATCGACATAACTGTTTTGATTAAGATTTTAATCAGTAGTTACATAATCTAGTCTCACCTCAACACTACCACAACACGTCTCATCAACATAATCCCACACAGCACTCCACATTTGTGTGCATGTTGAACAAGACCGCAAAGCTGACGGCTATGATTTATGTCGAACAGCGATAACACACAGTTATTGATGGCAACTAAATACTGTGCGAATTTGTGGGTAGTTTGTAGTAATAAGTTAATTGATCTCTTTGTTTGTGATTGATTTGGTAACTTAGATGTGTATGTAGGGTTAATGCGTCGATCAATAGTACAAAATATCTTGACATCGCCTTTTTAAGCGATATCTACTCACGTTCACTGCTTAGATATGCGAAACCTGTAAGTCCTAGAAACCTCGTTGAAACAGGAGGATCCTTCGACCAGACTGATGCTATGTCTGATCTGGGCAATTGCCCGTTAGTTGATTTTGGGTTGCTGTATATGTTAAATTTACGTTGAGAATTCTGATATTGCAATGCAGGATTTTAAATTTTTAGTTCCTTTGTGACGACAGAGATGTCGCAACATCATCATCATCATCATTTCAGCCGATAGACGTCCACTGCTGGACATAGGCCTCCCCCAAATGTCGGCTGAAATGATGAATGATGATGATGATATGCCTATGTTACTCAGTGATAAATTAGCATCCAGTACCTACTTTTCAAGTTTATTCGGTACAAAAATGCAAAACTTTATTTTTTATAACATTAGGTAGTAAATATTACTTCAAAGTATATTGTTTTAATTTTTTTCCATCAACTCATACACACTATGTCTTCATCTCTATTTTTTTTCTCTCCTTTTACAGATATACTAGAAGAGATTTCTTTAGAAATAAGCATCACATCTGTACCTATTTTTCTTTTTTCTATCTTCTTGTCTTTATTTTATGTGTGTGTACATAAATTAATTTCCTTTACATTAAGTCAACGGAAAGTCCCGTATAGAATTTGAATCTCTTGCGAGCGTCAAAATATATGCACTAAATGGAACAAAAACGGAGATTTCATTGACTTAGAATTTCGATATTCATTTCAGCCAAAGACATTAAATGTATCTCTTTAGATCTCTTTAATTTCAGCTTTACACCTCCACGTATTGCTGAGAAAAAGGCTCTTGACAGACGGACAACAGTCTGATTCTATACGGGTTTCGTTTATGGAACCCTAAGCAAACAAATTCTCTCAAGACAGTCAAACGCCACCTTGGTATTCCATGGTTCAGTAAAATCTTCACTATTCTCAAAAGAATGCATCTTGACAGCCACTAACAAAAGGTATTTCAATTAGTGACATTAGTCTTGTCACTACACGCTAGAGATGGACACTGCTATTTAATTAAAGCGGTAAATATTACCGAATTGTGTTGGCGTTTAGATTGGCTATGAACATGTCTTTTTGGGAGGGTAAATAATTTGCCAATGTACACGAGTTCTTTCTTTACGTGTTTGTTTGTTTTATCTATTTACTCTGTTTAAACTATGCTACAGATTTTTATGCCGTTTTCACTAATATAAAGAGCAATAACGATGAAGGTTTTTCTTTTGGATGGGGGAAATCCTCTTTCTTACGATCCATCCTAAGGTTGTCTGGAAGATATCGCTATTAGCGATAAGACCGCCACTGTACCCATAGATTTAAGTTTATGTTTAAGTTGTGGTACTTTTATGGTGTACAACAAAGTTTATTATATTATATTATATTATATATTATATTATATTATATTATATTATATTATATTATATTATATTATATTATATTATATTATATTATATTATATTATATTATATTATATTATATTATATTATACTATATTATATTATATTATTGTATATTATATTATATTATTATTATATTATATTATATTATATTATATTATATTATATTATATTATATTATATTATATTATATTATATTATATTATATTATATTATATTATATTATATTATATTATATTATATTATATTATATTATATTATATTATATTATATTATATTATATTATATTATATTATATTATATTATATTATTTTATATTCTATTATATTCCTCCAATGAGTTCTCCCGCTTTAGAATAGAGTAGCGTGTCAGACTTTGGAGCCGCTGCACAGGATATGCATCAATTGCTATGCTGGCCATCCTGCACAATCACCTGTACTTTCAGAATTTATACGAAGCCAATAATTAAAACAGTGCTGTACAGGTTGCCAAAAATTGTAAATTAAGTTATATGGTGTTGTTATATTTAACACATAGACAGAGTATTTTTTTTTTTCATCAAGACAATTTTATAATGGAATATTATAAGTGCCATGGGAAAAAACCCAGTTCAACTTGTTCTCAACTTTCGAAATATTGAAATATCCAGTAATTATAGTATAATCCAGAAGGAAATGTAAATACTTCACCAATTTATTTACCGTTCTAAATCCGTGTCAACTTTTCAGCATTCCGTTGATTGGAACACATCTTCATAATGTTGTCTGTCCTATGTAACTATTGTGCTAAATTAGTGAGTTTAATATAGATATTCCACTTAAATTAAAACATCCTGCTACCTAAAATATAAATAACTCCTAATAGTGTGCATGTGAAAACAGTGACGAATGGAACAATTTCATAGCATGTAAAACCATACGTTAGTCCCGCTGGACTGAGTCGCAGTGCAGTTGTATGAATCACACTGACCTACTTCCCTTATACAACTCCCATTGCACCTAGGGACCACACAACTAGAGGTGTATGCGAAACAGGGCGTAAAGTTCCACAAACTTCTGTTGAAAAGGGAGGATCCTCCAACCACGAAAATGTCTTGACATTTTTAAGCACCGTTTTGAAAACGGTGAAGGAAAACATCGTGAGGAAACCGGCATGTACTAGAACCAAAAATTCGAAGACATGTGACATCCACCAACCCGCACTGGGCCCGCGTGGTGGATTATGGCCCATTCCCTCTCCTAGAGAGGAGGCCTGAGTCCCAACAGTGGGAACATTATAAGTCCGACTATGCTATGCTATTTTTAAGCAATAAAGGTTTATGATCATAATAACATAATCAGCTTTATAATGTGCCCACTGCTGAGACTCAGTCTTCCTCTCTAGGAGAGAGTAAGGGCCGTAATCCACCATGTGGGCCCAAGGCGGATTGGTGGATGTCACATATCTTTAAATTTTTGGTTCTAGGACATGCAATTTCCTTACGGTGTTTTCCTTCACCGTTTTGAGAGCAGTGATGATGAAATAATTCCCTCTTCTAGAGAGGAGGCCTGAGTCCCAACAGTGGGAACATTATAAAGCCGACTATGCTACTATGATAACTCCCCGATAGTTGATTTCGAGCTGTTGTCTATGTCCTAATCGCTTAGACAACACTAATACTACGATGATTTTGAATTTTAGTTCCTATTTGGCGTGATAGATGTCACTACAGAACTACTAAAACACACAGCAAAACTGCAATTTACAATAAAACATAAAATAAAATTTCACAGTCATTATTGTTTATTATACAATAATCCAGACATATTGATAGGATGTCATTCTTACATTCTATACTAAAATATGAGCAAAAAAGAACTATTACAGACAATATTCGACTGCAAAAAAACGACTAAAAAGTTCCCCAGCAAGTCATTTTTCAAGTAGACTAATGAAGCTAGTTGCGTTTACATTAATTTAAAAAAAAAAACACTTTAATTTCCTTAATACGTACGTTATGTTTTTGGAAATGTCAAAAATCTCCATGAGCTGCTCTCTATACTTTGATATCCTACATGACTCTTTGATACCGACACATGACTGTGTAATTAAAAAACGATCTACGAATCTTAACATTGGCCGAGATCTTGTTTTTTAAAAAATCCTATAGCCTTAGCTACTTTGGCACATAAAACGAATCTCGTGATAACGTTTTTGTAAAAACGTATTCAACCGCCAATAAAGCCGTGTAACCTACAGAGCGTGCCAAAAATTTCAAATTACATCATCACTTAATTATGTTTTTTAATTCAAAGATTCAAAGCATTTTATTTCAAATAAACCATTTACAGGCACTTTTGAAATGTCAAGAAGTCAGTCAGTCAGAAAAAAAAAGATGCTAATAGCACATCCCAAAGCGTAGATCTCTATGGAGAAGAATGTGCAAGAAACTCCTTGGACACTCTTTTCAAATACAACTGATGTCCAAAACTCAAAAAGACAATTGTTTCATAATGATTAGTTACTTAATCACCCATACATACGCATACATAGAACATAGAACATATTATAAAATGAAAATACCTATACAATTACTAAACTAAACCTTTACTTAAATTACTAATATGCCCCGTTAACAGAAGTAAATTATACGGACACAATTGTACGGTAATACCTAAATAAAAAAAAAGTTAAATAACACATGCGCGGTAACCGCAGCTCGCCTTTGGTGACTCATCGCAACACTAGCCGTTTAGTGATGGGACACAATAAATTAATTATTCATAGATATTTATGCAGTTTATTTTTCGTGGAAAATGTTTTGGTTTTTTTTATGTTCAATTTTGCAGCAAATATTTCTTTAGTAAACGAAACTTGTATCTAGTTAATGTTTTTCTAAAACAATATTTATTTACGCTTCAAATAATCAGATATTTGTTACTTAGTTGTAGTTTTAAATGATAATGGGCTATGTAATATTTTATTATTTATTAGTCAGTAGAAAAACTTTTATAATTCGGAATTGTTGTCACCCTAGAAAGTTAAAAATCAGTACTAAGTAAATTTTATAAGTAATTACAAAAAAAATATGTTTTTCTTCTGTATGCAAAAAAAGCACATCTTAATTTTAGAATACGGAGAGAAAAAAAGATGAGCAACGGTTACTGAAAGTTAATATCTAACCTAATAAGTACCTCTAAACATATCATTACCACCATTATTCAAACCTTAGTTTATTTACTAATAAGACCTTGGTTTGCAAAAGAGGAAAATCCGTACAACTATAATTAACTACTTACACACTTTTCACAATAAACTGACATTTTTTCCTCCATGCGTATAATTTCAAGTTAAAAATTTAAATCTTAACTACCATTGTCACTATAAATGATTGAATAATTATTGCCAATTATGGAGACAAAGCGTTGGCATATTTGAACAAGAAAATATCGTGTTTTCTGTAATTACACGTTTTCTGTTTAAAGGGGTTATAGAGTAATTCTATGTTATTACTTTTTTGCTGCCACTAACCTGTTTCTGTCATTAAGTAAAGCGTTCCTCAGAAGTAGTAAATGACAACACACACAGGTAAAAAATTGTGTTCTGTCTTTATATAAGTGTATGTGTAAACTATGCGATCAATTTTGAAAATAACTTTTACATAGCTAAACAAACACACCCTAATTTAAAGCACCCTGAATCACTGTCAAAAGTTTCGCCAAACCGATTGTTCAAATCTCACAAGGCCACCCACAACTTTATCAAATGCCACATCGGCCAATAAAGTAAAATAAATAATTCATAATATCGATTAGTTTGCGAGGTGCACATCACTAGCAGTAAAGGGTGACCGGCGGCGTGTCGCCGCGGTAACGAGGGCGTTACTAGTCAGGGTTGACTCTTGTAGTTTATATTTATTTATTTCATCTGAAATGTATGTTACTGATGTTGAAGATATCCGCAGGAGAAGTTAGGTTACTGACACAGCTGGAAGAATTGGGTCCCGGGAATCCGATGGATGCGAGACGTACAGGATCGGTTATTGTAGTGACACTTGGAGGAGGCCGACGTTTTTCGGCTTGATTACTTCATCATCTAAGCCCTATTTGTAATCAGTCGTCAAACCATAGGCGAATTTGTTCTGCGTCATGGTATGATAGCCTCTCACTTATAAAAAGTGGTTGTCAATATTTTTTTATGTTTATATCATATTATAACCCTTTTAGGTTACAGGATATGCCTCTCCATTTAAGCTAGAAAAATGGTTTTATTAAAATAAACGTAAGAAGAGTTTTTATTTCCTACACTAGGCTAGGCAGAAATCAAAGAAAACCTTGAATTGCAAAATAGCTCAATCATATAGATAAGATAATTTAAAAAAAATATAAGATTAAAGTGTATATTGGCAATGTTGAGATTGCTACAAACTTAGTTCTAACAAGAAAAAAAAATATCACAGCATCGGCTACTGAAAATAAAGTAGCACAAGTAGAGTCGTGCAAATCGGTCAATATTGGTCGACGACCCTCGAAGTTATTGAGGGAAAGATTAATAGGTAGCTTAAAAACGAATCAACGAATACGTTAGTAAAATTGTAAGTTTTGACATTAATTCAAAATCACAAACAATATTTAAACAGACTATATTAATGATACTTGACGTCCGCGACAGCCCTAAAACGGGGGGAGGGGTGGCAGAAATATGCGACTTACCAGAGGGGAGCTATTGTCCAAGAGAAGGCGATATATCAACGTTGAATATCAATGACGTACATCTATCGCATTCGTGGGCTCTTATTCGGCATAATTCGGTTATTGTAGCCATTTCTTTGCTTGATCACGTGATTATGAAGATCAATGGAGGTATGTCAAGTAGTGAATGACAGTATATAGAGTTGTTTGGTGAAATAAATCGTGTCGTTTTTGTTGTTGTTTGTTAAGGAGGTTCGTGTGTAACTCCCCTGGTTATGGGAGATGCGTTAAGCAAAAAAAAAAAGAAAACAAACATACTCAGTAATTTTTCTCAATACAATAATTACTTAAAAACTGAATTTAGTTAGATAACGTATTTAATCAGACAACTAAACAAAAGGGAATCAACAAAAAATATGCACAACAGTAGACCAATCGATCAATGCTCCAAAATATTTTTTTTTTTAAATTGAAAATTATCAGATTAATTGAAAATATTTCAAACAACATAAATGTTGGTGTATGTATAACAATAACCCTTCTTTGTGCTCGGAAGTCATCAAATCACTTCTCGCACTGGATGGAGCGAGAGAGAGTGTCAGACTTTTACTGACTAAAATCCACCTGTGTTCCTTTATCAGAGCCACTGTAATTCTTTGCAATAATCCCGCAGTCCAGTAACAATACCCCTAAACAACATGTTCAATTCAAGTTTTTCTAAACTAGTTATACAATTTTCCGTTACAAACCAAACAAAATCTAAATTAAAAACAGTTATCTACAGCACCTGTGTTTAATCTTCACATATAAATAAAACGGTTTTAGACAAAAACCACCTTTTTATATGATAGGTCAAAGGTGATCTGATAAATTTTAATCACGATATGCCAAAGTTCAAAATGGGGAAGGCAATTAGAAAGGGGTACCAAATTATTGTTAAAAACCCTAATTGATGTTGCTTTTGTTAGAAATAATGAAGACAATAGTAACGCACATAGCAGAATTTTATAATGTAAAGGTACTGGGTTACTACTAATTAGATATTTAAGGTAAAAGGAAGTAGGATAGATAAGCGATACAACACAAAACAAGTACCTATATTTTTGTATGATTTCAATGATAAAAAATAAAGATTGTGCTTTGGGAATTGCAGTCATAAAGTTTTTTTTTTTCTTGATAGGTTCGCGCTGACCGCTACCTCACCTGATGGAAAGCGACGATGCGATAGACGATGGAGAGCTCTTACCTAGAAGTAACCTATTCACTCTTGACTTAAAGATTCCCGGGTTGTAGCGATTAGGAAACACAGATTCCGGCAAGAAATTCCACTCCTTAGCTGTACGCACAATGAATGTGTGTATTTTTTTTTTCCACAACTATCACACAACGCCGTCCAGTCCCAAGCTAAGCAGAGCTTGTGTTATGGGTACTAGACAACTGATAAACCTACTTATATATTTCTAAATACATACATATATAGATAAATTACACCCAGACACAGAACAAATGATCGTGCTCATCACACAAACAATTGTCCTGGGTGGGAATCGAACCCACGACCTCCGGCATAGCAGTCAGGGCCACTAACCACTAGACCAACAGGCCAGTCAAATTTAATTTATTAAACTAATCATGATGTTGTATAGGTCAAGAAACCTAGCAGTAAAATATTATAATGGACGATAAAACCATTACATTAAGTCAATACAACTTTGATACGATAGTAGCTGGAATTAAAAAGAAAAATGTGAATGAAGGATTTCAAAAGAACAATGACGATGAAACGATGATAACAATAATAAATGTGTTGATGTAGCATACAAAGTTGTTGATATGCGAAATGTGGACTCAGCTTTCATTGTTGTCGTAACCACCAACGGGCCTGTAAACTAAAAGCTTCGACAACTGCCTGTCGAAGCTGTCATTGCGAGGTTTGATTAAGATCCTGCACCCCTAGCCAAGTTGATAATCTGCAATCGTTAACGCTAGTCGAAATGTATGGGAATGACATCATCTCAACGTTAAGTCACGTGTTCAGAACAAACAAATAGAAAATTCGTGGCCAAGTTCACATCGTTCAAAATGATAGAATGAATTGTTATCGTTTCTACAATGTTCAACGCTACATCCTTTGTTATCGTAGAACGACATTGTAGAACGAGCGGCCGACTCAGGCGCGTCAACATGGCTACCAACTTATCGTTTTCTACAATTGCTGACACCGAAACGTTACCGATTGGAGAACGGAATCCGACAGGAAACGGTCGTAACTTGGCTACAGGAGGCTGATATTGAAGTCACTGAATGCCATCATACGGATTCGAATTAAAAGGATGTTCCTGTCTCTGTTGCCCTAACCAACGGTCAGTAATGAATAAACGAATAGTGCATAATAATAGTGACGTTTCGTTTTACGAGTCATAATGCAGAAAACTTGCACCAAGTAAAAAAAAACAAATAGCCAAATCCGCACAAATTCCCATAGCCATAACGAACAAATGATTACACATTAACACAATGAAAACTACATTATTAGAAGAATAGCAAACAATGCAAAAATATTTATTGCTATTTCGTTTATACTCATTTATTAACTTAGTAACTTGTCTAGTCTATATAAAGGGCCGTCTACAACTGACCCCTTTTCTTTGAAAGGGTTGAATTAAACATGTGTAATGCTGCTTTATTTATGGTCAATTATGTCCTGCAAATGGACCTCCTAAATTATGTTAGGATATTAGAGCCATTACTATTTTCTATGGGTGGTAGTTTACAATTTAGTTGTCTTGTTGGATCTTGTTTTAGTGGAAACCATTTGGTACTATTTGTTTTAATTATCTGTCTGATGACATGAATTTAATTTACATTAAATTATCTTTAAAATATTAGAAACAATGTATGTATTTAATTAAATTTCTAATATTATTTAGTGAATTCAGTTTTGTTAATTTTAAGTTCATTGCAAGACGTTATGTATCTATAATAAACCTAATTTCAAGCTTTCTAATGCATATCAGCTTACTGAATACTCATAATACAATTCTGAATTCTTTTTTTAATTAATACATAATATTAAACACAATTAAGTTTTATTGTATTTTATATCATGTATTATTAAAAAAAGAGTACACTGATAGTAATCAGTGTACAATGAAAGAGATGTAACGTCTAAGCAAAAAAAACTTACGACTCAACACCTTTTCCAAAGAACACTACATTGCAATAACTCAGTAAGAATTTGTCCCACTAACTCAACAACATTGTCAAAAAATAAAGGTGCTACCAAAAAGAGACCATGTCGCATTTTATAGGACTAGTCTGAGGTCATAAATTCTATAGTTTATGACCTAGAATTAATGCACCGACCTCATTACTGGGTATTCTTACATTCTGTTCTTCAAAAGGGGTATGGGTCAAGAAAGAGTTATGGTGTGAATTGCATAGGGGAACTTAAAGGGGCTTAGTTTTTGTTCAATGGGATTAAGATTTCAGGTACCGATGTTAAAGGGTTTAAGAATTGTATTAATTTTGAAGATCATTTAGAATACAATAGTAATGCTTTTGACTTTTTGATAAAAAAAAACCTATTTAATTTATAACTATAACCAATAGCACTACAATTGATATTACAATCGGTATCAAGTAATCTACTTTAAAAACATAACTTCAAAATTTAAATTCAGTACACAAACATTTTACTTAGTCAAGCTAATAGGTCACACATACACACGTACGTCCATAAGTGTAAAATGTTAAACATAAAATATCACAAGCGAACATTTCACACAATAAAGATTTTATCAAAAGCAACACATCAAGTGAACCGGTTTGAGATAATAACAAAACACTACTATCTATTGAAGAGATCACGCTTATTACCTTGTTTAATAAACATTGCAACACTGTTGATTATAGTCCAAAACCTGTTTGAGCTTCTTACAAAGGATTAGCCCCAAAACAAGTGACAAATGTGCAAAAAATCAAAACTAACAATGAAAAACAACCAGAAGTACATTTTAATATCCTTGCTATATAAACCCTTGAATCAGTTACTCTTTTAATGGACGATAAATATCCCTTGGCTATTATGTTACTCGATGAGAAAGTTATTAATTTGGACAAATTTTTAATATGTAACGACTTTGATGATTGGCTTTGTAGATGTGAGAAATTTTGCTATATAATTTTTAGCGCCTTGACGAACGAGTTGGATTTCATTTGAAATGTGATGGGTCTTGTCTTTCGTTAGTATTGTAATTATAATGAATTCAAGTGTAACTTGTTACATTATTGAAAGTAAAGTAATAAAATTATCACTTGTTCAATATCACACTCACTCATATTTTAAATCTTGCTTCTTTAATAATAAAACTTATATAATACCTCGAGTAAATTTTATTACCTCAAGTGAATTTTGCTGTCGTCCAATGTAACTAAAAAAAACTCAATAGTATTTTATTTAAACTATTACAGGTGTTTTATCTTTGTCAATTTGATTTTACCTATAAAAAAATCCTTTTTTGTAGAAACAACTATAATTTCTCTATAGGAAAATCTTTATTAGAAGTAGATAGTACATCGACCGATCTCCACAACTCCCTTATGGAGCTGAACATCGTCGTCGCCGGGTTTCAATCCCTCCCTGTGGTTGTTTGCGGGGACTTCAATGCCAAGAACTTGGCTTGGGGTTCCCGGTACACAGATACGCGGGGCCGGATGGTGGAGGACTGGGCCCTGGAGTCAGGCCTGGTCGTCCTAAACCGGGGTTCTGTCCCCACGTGCGTGCGGATGCAGGGCGAGTCCGTGGTGGACATATCGTTCGCGAGCCCCGCTCTGTCTCCGCGCGTCATTGACTGGCGCGTCATGGAGGGGGTGGAGACGTACTCAGACCACCGGTACATCCGGTTCGACGTTTCCGCCCAGACCTCGACCGCGCCGGTCCGACAGAACCCATGTGGTCCGCGGTGGGCACTAAAAGAGCTGGACCGGGAGCTCCTCCTAGAAGCCGCTATCGTACAGGCCTGGGTGTCAGCACCGGACAGGCCTGTCGACATAGATGCCGAGGCGGAGTGGTTCCGGGAGGCCATGTCGGAAATATGCGACGTGGCAATGCCCCGAGTCCGGCCAGAACGTGCCCGGCGTCAGGTGTACTGGTGGTCGCCGGAGATTGCGGAACTGCGCAAGGCATGCGTTTCCGCACGGCGCCGGTACACCAGACACCGCAGGCGCCGCATTCGCCCTCCGGATGCGGAGGCCATAGAGGCGGAGCTGTACGAGGGATACAGAGTGGCGAAGCGCACCCTCCGAGCGGAGATACGGCGAGCCAAACTACAGGCCCGCGACGTGTGGTTGGGGACTCTGAACGGAGACCCATGGGGACGCCCCTACAAAATGGTGCGGGATAAGCTCCGCGCCTGGGCTCCTCCGCTGACACAGAGTCTCCGGCCCCAGCTCATGGAGGGTGTAGTGAACGCTCTGTTCCCTTCGAGAGAGGCGCCAACGGCTCCGCCTCTCACGGTGTCCGACGCGGACCACGACGGCGATGACGACGATACTCCGGAGGTGACCGAGGTAGAGATGAGTGTGGCGGTACGAAGGCTAAACGCTAAAAATACCGCCCCAGGACCCGATGGCTTGCCTGGGAAAGCCTGGGTCCTGGCCATGGAGGAACTCGGGCCTCGACTAAGAGGGCTGCTTAGCGCATGTTTGGAGAGGGGCCAGTTCCCACTTCGTTGGAAGACCGGGAAACTGGTCCTTATAGCGAAGCCGGGGCGCCCCGCGGACTCTCCGTCCGCATACCGGCCCATAGTGCTGCTCGACGAGGTGGGCAAGCTCTTTGAAAGAGTAATTGCAGACCGCCTCGTCGCGCATTTAGCGCGGGTGGGGCCGGATCTTTCGGACAGCCAGTTTGGCTTCCGCAGGGGGCGCTCCACGGTGGACGCCATCATGCGCGTGCGAGCCCTCACGACGGGGGATGCGGTGTCCCGGGGCAAGGTCGTAGTGGTGGTGTCCTTGGACATCACCAACGCCTTCAACTCCCTGCCCTGGAGTAGCATTAGGAGGGCACTCCGGTATCACCAGGTGCCCGACTACCTCCGTCGTTTGATCGAGGCCTACCTGAAGGACAGGTTTATCATCTACCCTGGTCACGAGGGAGAGTGGAGACGGCGAGAGATGTCGTGCGGTGTTCCGCAGGGATCGGTACTAGGGCCGCCCTTGTGGAACATCGGGTACGACTACGTGTTGCGCGGCGACCTCCCCGACGGGGTCAGCGTGGTCTGTTACGCAGACGACACGCTGGTCCTGGCGCAGGGGGAGTCGCACCAGGCGGCGGCCGAACTAGCGACACGCGGGGTTGCGACAGTCGTGGACAGGATCCAGGAGTTGGGACTCGAAGTGGCACTGCACAAGTCCGAGGGCATGTGTTTTCATGGCCCTCGGAACGCGCCACCACCGGGTTCCCAAATAACGGTAGGAGGGGTTCGCATCGACGTCGGGTCGACGATGAAGTACCTAGGACTTGTCCTCGATAGTCGGTGGAACTTTGTGGAGCACTTTCGACGTCTGACTCCCAAACTGCAACGGACCGGGGCTGCCCTAAAGCGGCTCCTGCCCAACCTTCGGGGTCCAGACGCCTCCTGCCGGAGGCTCTACGCGGGAATTGTTCGGTCCATGGCCCTTTACGGGGCGCCGGTGTGGGCGCCGTCGCTGCAAAAGCGACCGGCGGCCATGCTGAACGCTTGCCAGAGGGTCATGGCCATCCGGATGATACGGGGATACCGCACGATTTCCCGCGAAGCGGCGAGCCTCCTTGCTGGCCTGCCACCATGGGATTTGGAGGCAACAGTCCTTGCATGCTTGCACGATTTGCGCGTGGAGATGCAACGCCGGGGCGAAACTCCGCTGCCGCGCCAAGTCGCGGCATGGCGGACAGAGTTCCGGCGGGATCTCATGGTGGAATGGCGACGGCGACTGTCGCAACCCAGTGCTGGGCACGCCACAATCATGGCGGTAACTTCCCTCTTTGAGGAGTGGCTGGAGCGGCAACACGGCGTCCTCACCTACCGCATGACGCAGGTCCTCACCGGACATGGCAAGTTCGGGAGGTTCCTGCATCGGATTCAGGCGGAAGCAACGCCCGAGTGTCATCACTGTGCGGACCACCCAGAGGACACGGTGGAGCATACGGTGGAGGTGTGCCCCGCTTGGGCGGAGCACCGCCGTGTCCTTGTGGAGGCAATTGGCGGCAGCGACCTTTCGCGTCGGGCCCTGGTTCAGGCTATGGTCCGAAGCGAGGAGGAATGGCAGGCGGTCGCCTCCTTCTGCGAAGCAGTAATGCTAGCGAAGGAGGAGGCTGCACGCGTGAGGGAACGAAGGCCCTCACGCCCTAGCCGCCGTAATTCCGACCCCGACTACCAGCCACGGTAGACGCGGGCTTGCGGACGTCGAGCACTGGGTAGCTCGTCGTCCGGCTGTTCGGTAATTAACCGGACCGAGCCCAGTCGTTAACAGCGCGTAGTGATCCTCGCGCTCCTCAAAGAGATGTCAGCAAACCGTAGGGGCCCAGCAGGGCCAATGCCCGGTAGCTAGGACCGCGGAGAATTTCTGAAAGGGAAACCCGTAGTCCTAGAACGCAAAGGGTAATTGAAGGATACAGGTGTGGTTTTAGTCAGTAAAAGTCTGACACGCCCTCTCGCTCCACCCAGAGCGCGAGAAGTCATTTTGATGATTTCCCACCTTGTAATAAATGTAATAAACCACCACAAATGTAATAAATATTTGCACACTGGAAGCAAAAAATAGGGTCACTATTAAATGATGTCGACAAAGAAGATCCGTTACACTCATTTGATATCATATTACACGTTCCACCAAACATTAAACGACATTTTAACACAGAAGAACAATGATCTTACATCATTAACACTGAAATGGTCAAATAATGACCATGGATAAATGATATGCTTAGATAAGGGTCTCACACAAAAGGACCCCTAAGGCGTCCCACAAGAAGATATCTTTAGGCCACTATTATTTTAATGATATGTGACGAAAGTGTATCACAATATGGCTGTAGATTGATGTGTTATATTGTGATACTGTCTAATGATTGTCATTTTCGAATTGAAAGAAATAGACATTCAGTTTTTTTGAGAAATGAGGTCTAAAGGGGATGTGTTTGTAGGTCGTTTTTATGAAATGGTAATGTTGATGAATTGCGTTTAAAAAGATAAGCTATAATTAAGAATTTAGACAATATTATTTCAATTTGTTAAATATGCTCAGCCTACCAAGTTTCTATACTTTGTATGTTTTTTTTTTTTTGTATCATTACAAAAATGTATAAATATATTATTATGTTTATATAATAATAATACGTCATTGATTCAACAACAGTTATTAATAAAATTGAACATACCAATACCGTAATAACAAACATGACATTATTCATAGGCGAGCATTTAGACAAATTCAACCTGACAATACGTCAGCTATAGAAACTGGCCTGACATGACATGTGTCTTAAATAGATCAAAAGCAAATCATGACAAACAAATTCAAGATGACTCACAATCACGATAATTTTAATCCCTTACTCTATGAACCTTTAGAATGCACATTTTTAGAGCCACCACAAAAGATGGAACGCCACCAGTTCACAGGTCATAATGTATTCAAAATATGCATTGTGTGTGGTACCTTTTGAAAAGTATTTAAACAATAATTCTGAAGGACCCTTTTATGAGGACAAAAAATATTGGTCCCTTTTCAATGAAGAAGTGATGGACAATAATTTTGAAACGGATCATTAAGCCGATAAGATCGGTCGTGTAATTAAGTTTTTTGGTGAGATTGAGTTCTAGGTTGAGATTCTTTCACATGTGAATTTGTTTCTGTTGTCATCATAGTACGTTATTTTAAAGTGACTAATACTGGCTCTTAATACATAGATATTCTAGTAAAGACACCGAAATAGTTTTAAGTTTATTTTAATCTCTTGAAAATTGGTTCAATATCCATTTCAATTTCTAAACCGCCTTATGATTTTGCGGTTAATTTATTTATTTAGTGAGTGCATATTAATATTCTTTCTTTGTTTTCTACTTATGCACCTATCATAATATAATTATTTGCGAATACGATCACCGCAATAACTGTGCTCTCTTCCTCAAAATATTTCGTACATTTTCTCCCTATCTTAAGGAAGCACGATTTTCATCCACAATACAGGTTTTTCCTCAGTATTTTCTTAGCCGTAATTCCGTTGGTCAGCTAACCGTGCCGGACAATGGGCAGCACTATCTGCTGTATATGCGCCGCATTCACGTACATTACGACAGTTCTTATGTCCTATTTGTTTCATCCCCATATGTACGGTGCAATAAGGTGGCTTGAAAAGAATATTGTTTATGGGTAGTGGGTGAATAGGGATGGGATGAGTTTCTTCGGTAAGTAAAGTTGTATGAGATTTAATTTATATTTTAAACTTCAAGCAATGGAAAAAATAGTGGTGAAATCAAATTTAGCAAATTAACCTCAATATAAATAAAATAGCATAAAGCATCACCATCATTATGTCAGCCGAAAGACGTCCAGTCTTGGAGATAGGTGGATGCTGACAGGGCTGTTTGTTGCAGAACCTACTCGTAAGTGTCGCTACAACGAATGGTCCTGTACGTTTCGCATCCATCGCAATCCCATGATCCTCATCAGGTCATCGGTCCACCTTGTGGGAAGCCTTCCAACCTTCTGGTACGCAGTAGCCGATCCAGAACCTTTCAGCCCTAAAGACCAACTGTTTTGCTAGCGCCCTGCCATCCCGGCTATTCTCGGAGATTCTTTGCGTGATCGCATCAGGAATGAAAATATCCACAGGAGAACCAAGGTTACCGATATAGCCCGATGAATTTATTAGTATGTAGGTTACTGAAAATTATGTGGGTACAGCATAAAAATAAACTTTAATATATATTATCTCAACTATGAATCTGACCATCAGGTGAAATAGCAGTCAAGCGGTAGTCTATAAATATGTAATAACAAAAAAAAAATGTTGGTAACAAATTAACACTCACATATCTAACGCATCATCATAATTCTACTAGAAATACGGCCTATAAGTATAGTCATACTTTTCAAGCCTTTATGCAATAATAAATTTTAAAAAGTCCATGTTTATTTAGTGTTAACACTCTTGTAGTAATTGTAATTTAGATTTACAAAAATAGCAAACTCACCGGTTACTTTGTAAACGTTAAAAGTATAACCTAATTCAAAATTTTCGCTCTCCGCAGAAATTAAATAGAGATCCTATATTGTCACATCACTAAAGAACGAAGGTAATATTAAGCTGAGAGTAAAAATTTCTACGTTCTGTGCACAAGATGTCAACATAAATTGTGTCTTGTAAAAGCTTGCTAATGGCATACGATTGTGTAGACTCGATATTAAAGAATTCTTCTAAGATTTTGAAAGAAATATTAGGCAACATAAATAAAACGTATGTTTGAAATTGTGTCTGAATCATGTTTTTCCTTGTATCGAATGAGATGGTGTATACTATGGTAAATAATCTAAGTAGAGCCAGCGCTAACTGGAACCCAGTTAGCTCTGGCTCTACTTACTACTTTCCTTTTTGTTTTCTAAGATATTTAAATGAGTGAAGGATATACAATTGATGACGACGTCTATAAATTTATAAAATAATGTGTTTTGTCTTGCCTACTATCAGAGATAGCTAAAGACACAACAAAATACACCAATCTGACTTTTTTTTTGTTAAAAATATATGGTGTTAAAAAATTTGTAGCTCATGGCACTAAAGTAAAAGTACATGGATTCTACCCGTCATGTGTGTAACTTTATCCAAAAGTCCAAACTCAAGGTTTGTCAACGAGCAATGCAGCGTAGTATACTAGGTGTTAAATAAACGGATCGATTTCGAAACAGTATATTGCGCACCAAATCCAGAACAGCTCTTGTGGCTCAAATGGCTGCCCAACGTAAATGGGACTGGGCAGGACATATTTGCCACTTGCCCGTCATACTATGAGCCAAAATAGGACAAAATTGATACCCTGAAACAGAATAAGATGAAGTCGCGGCAGACGGAGACGTAGGAGATGGCGGAGAACTGCCCCCCTAGCCAAGTTACAACCGTTTCGTTTCGATTCTCTTTTCGTTGATCGCCTCGAGTCGGCCACGCCTCCTATTTCTTTGTTCTGACCACGTGGCTGAGCGTTGAGATGACGTCAGAATAAAGGAATCGTAGGTTTGGCCTACTCGAGGCGATCGACGAAAAGAGAATCGAAACGAAACGGTTGTAACATGGTTAGGGGGGCTGAAAGGAAAAAGCGCAAGCCTGCAAAAGAAGGAAAGAGTATAGGGTTCACTCAGAAGTGGGACAAAAGATGCAGCGTTTTAGGGCCTTCCACAAGATGAACCGATGACCTGATGAGAGTTGCGGGAATGCAATGGATGTGAGACGCACAGGACCGTTCGTTGTGGTGACACTTGGGGAGGCCTATGTCCAACAGTGGACGTCTTTTGTCTGACATGATGATGATGAGACAAAAGAAGTTAACAAAACAAACACTTTCTTTAAATTAAAACCAAAACTACACAATTTAATTACCCTCCCTGGTCAGAAAACAGACTTTTACTGCCACTCATTCACACTTGAACCCATAAAACAGAAGTAATCAGATAACCACCAGTTCGCAACGAAGCTTTGATTAAAACTAGCGGGGATGCAATAAAATCTGTCCATGTCACTGTTAATACGTGAAACCGCACATTTCGGGACATTCCCACAACAATGTTGGCGGACATTGACGGCGAAAAATTAAATTAAACTGACGAAGAGATGCAATGGAATATTATGTGTACTGGAATCGTCTTTGAGTTTAGAAAGCTTTATTTATAGTATTATTTGCTTGGTATTGACCAGTATCTCATTTGATGGGGAAGCGATGATTTGGTTGATGTTTGAGAAAGCTTCATCATCATCATCATCATTTCAGCCGAAAGACGTCCACTGCTGGACATAGGCCTCCCCAAATGTCGCCACAATGAACGGTCCTGTGCGTCTCGCATCCATCGCACTCCCGCAAACGTTACCAAGTCATTGGTCCGCCTTGTAGGAGGCCTTCCAACGCTACGTTTTCCGGTACGTGGTCGCCATTCTAGAACCTTTCAGCCCCAACGGCCATCCGTTCTGCGAGCAATGTGCCCTGGCCATGAAAATGCTTGCAAAGAAGTATCTAACATATATCTTTTGAAGCCGTAGTTATAGGTATCAGGAAACACAGGCTCTGGCAGGGTGATCCACTCAAGTACGTATGTACTATGGAATATTTTCATCGTGCTTAACTACGTTTTGGTACGTACGGGTGAAATATTTCACTCTTTTTAGGGTTTCGTACCTCAAAAAGAAAAAACGGAACCCTTATAGGATCGCTTTGTTGTCCGTCCATCTGTCTGTCTGTCAAGACCCTTTATCTTGGGAACGCGTGGAGGTATCAAATTGAAATTTACTGAAGTCCCTTGAAGCTGTGAAAAAATCAAACTTCTAAGTTAACGGAAAAAAAAGATACGGCCGTTTGTGTCGCAAAAAACGTATATTTCGACACTTTCAAGGGAATCAAAATATAAAGGCTACTTCCCGTTGACCCAGAATCCTGAAATTTGCCATAAAGCAAGGTATTATAGCACAGGTATAGGAATAAATCTGGAAACAGAAAATTTGTTGTAACGTATGCGATTCGGAAATCTCTTCGAGACTTCATTCACTATTTACTAAGTAGTAGTAGTTTGTACGGAACCTTCAGTGCACGAGTCAGACTCGCACTTGCCCAGTTTTACTTTTTAATATTTTTGTTCTTTTCTAAAATATCAATTAGCTCTACGACAGATAAACATAATAGACAGAATAATTTATTTACTCAAACAGAAATACAATATATGTAAAACAAATGGTCAGCATAAAAAAGATATTAAAATTTTCAAAAAGTGTGAGTAGTAATAACAATTATGCGTAACTATAATAAATAACCTATAATAACCAATTTTCATAGCTATAAAATAAAATAGGAATACCTGAAAGTATATAAAAAACAGCAAAGAGAGAAAAGAAAATACAAAAGAGATCGCCTTATCGTCAAAACAGGCCAGACTACGTAAACCAGAAAACGTCACTGACCTACGACAACCGTCTGGATTTCCACTTGATTGAATTTAAGAAACTAGTTGAAGTAGAAACGCTTAGCGATACTATAGAAGTTATACGCAGACACGATGAAAACCCTGGATTAAGTGCGCCAGACAAAAGAAGACGAATACAATACAAGACAATAAAATAAAAACAAAAATTATTTGGTGGTAATAAAAACTTAGATGTTGTATGGCACTTCCGATATTTACACGTCCAATGACGTATGCAATAAACAGAATATGTAGACCGTAAAGAAAGGTTTATAGGTTCAATGACGTGACGTGATAGCTCGGTGAAAAATTGTGTATCGGGGTTTAAAAAAAATGTATACGTACAGTGCAACCACGCAACCACACATTGCGTAAATGGCATATAAATGATAATGATAAATGATATTTATTTTGTAAATAGGTTTAAAAAACACTTTTACACGTCAATTTTTTTTTCGTCATTTTTAAACTAGATGAGGCCGGTGTTTTCTAGCTGACTACCCAGAGAAGAAACACCGAAACAAACTCAGGGGTCTATATATCATAATTGAATTGTAATCAATTAACACACATTTTACATCAACTCATACACACATTCGGACCGCGTCATAGTAACACCTCATTTATCATTAGTTAAGGCCGTGGACTCAATATACGTATCAAGTGAATACATAGTTTTACTTAATATCAATCAATTTCGGAAAATACCGGAAAACGCAGCGTTGGAAGGCCTCCCACTAGGTGGACCGACGACCTGGTGAGAGTCGCGGGAATGCGGTGGATGCGAGACGCACAGGAACGGCCGTTGTGGAGACGCTAGGGGGAGGCCTAGATCCAACAGTGGACGTCTTTCGGCTGAAATGATGAAGATGATGATGATCAATCAACATCAATCAGTAAAAGACGTACGGTAACAAACCATACAGTATATTTTAGACATAACTAAAATTAGTGGGTTTTATTATATTGTTAAATTTTCAACCATTCGACACAAATGTAAATTTGTTGATGAAATGAAATAAATAAATATGTTCCAATCGAGCGGAGAACTTCATAATCACATTATGCAGGATTTCGATTTATTTAGTTCCAAAGCCGGATAGATGTCGCTACAGTCTCTTAATCTCAATTACCACTATAACCGAAGATATCTTCAGCTCCTTTAGAACCTTTACAATGAAAATTCTGAGAGAACAAAAATCCCGTGCGTAATATAAAATCTGGCCAATGATCTCAGCATTTACGCCAGATAATAAAACTCGTAACTGACCTACGCCAACTAGTCTGTTCTTGGTTCTTGCAATACACTCAACTTTTAACAGTTTTTGTAATAAAATACTGCTGTTTGACTTATGTCGTTAATCCATTGTGCAGTTAGGTGCAGTGGCGAAAAAGCAGGCTACATTGTGACTACAAAATTGTTTAGCCGGTAGTACTATTGGCTTAATTAGTGAGTTGGGTGATGAAATTGTGAGTTCCGTCTATATGTACAGATACACCCTATAATTTTTAATTATTACAAAAAAAAAATGAGGCTCTTTCTTAATCTATTTGTGTAGTCAAAAGTATAAAAAAAACAATATCCCAAAATTGTCCACGAAAATTTGTCATAATTGGTAAATTCATAATTGAATCAATCATTCATAATAATTGCTAGTAAAAAATACTACGCGCAGTGTTTTTCCATTTTGATCGCCATTCATTCATTCAAAATCCTGTACAATATTTCCATAAATTGAGTGACATTTTGGGATATAAACAAACGCATAACTTTGCTGTTTATGAATATTATTTATTGAGACTTTACTTAAATAATAACAAGACCTTTTCTAATAAGCCCCTTTACGTATTTGTACTAATTAAAAATTAGTGATGTATATATATTTCTTATATATACACCTACTATATGGCTTGACCGATTTGGCTGAAACTTTGTTTGTATAGATGGTTTGAAAATACAATTGAACCTGGTGGCGCTGCGATCGGGTTCCCAATTTTTGTTTGACGAAAAGCTAACTTTCAGGCAGAACAATGTCTACCGGGACTGCTAGGCTTTATACACCCCTATTTTTTAATTTGTACAAAAAAATAATTATGGACTCTATCCGTACCCGTTACTGATCATATTTTTGTAGTCAAAAGAAAAAAAAAAACGAAATCTCAAAATTGACATATTTGGTAAATTCATAATTGAATCAATCATTCATAACAATTGCTACTAGGAAATACTACGCGCAGTGTTTTTTCCATTTTGATCGCCATTCATTCATTTATAATCAATATAGCCTGTACAATATCTCCATAATTTGAGTGACTTTTGGGATATAAACAAACGCTAATAACTTTTCTGTTTATGAATATTATTTATTGAGACTTTACTTAAATAATAACAAGACCTTTCTAATAAGCCCTTTAAGTATTTGCACTAATTAAAAATGTGTGGTGTAGGTATGTATTATTCTTCTGTACCTGTGTTTTTCACCTTACTTCTAAGCGGCTTGACCGATTTGAAAGTAATTTTGTATATGTTTTAGTGGGTCCTGGCTAGTTTTAAAATACAATTGATCCTTTATACAGTTCTTTGCTTGTCTTGTGTAAACGGTCTAGAACACGTAGTAAGAGCTTCACAATAATATGTTTGCAGAACCTAGATTTAATATCCAAGGTAATAAAGGAAGGATGGAAAATATTTTCATTACCCACGTAGGACATGACAGTTTCTGTTAGTATAATAATAATATTAAGTCGGAACGACGCGGACGCGATGGCTAAACACTGTCGCTAGAACTTTTTAATAGAACCATTATTAAAAAGTTCTACTATGTTTATGTATGCACTATGTTTTTAAGGAATAACGTTTTGTGAGGTGGGCAGAGATTTTGATATTATTTTTATAAAAAACAGTAGTAGTAGGGAAGTGAAAGCAGTGGTGGCCGGGTGGTAACGGCCCCGACTTACGAATTGTTAGTCGCGGGTTCAAACCCAGCCAGGCGCATTACTTTGTGTAATTTATTTCATCACCACTGCTCTTAAAACGGTGAAGGAAAACATCGTGAGGAAACCGGCATGTCCTAGAACTAAAAATTCGAAGACATGTGACATCCACCAACCCGCATTGGGCCCGCGTGGTGGATTACGGCCCATTCCCTCTCCTAGAGAGAGAAGACCTGAGTCCCAGCAGTGGGAACATTAAAAGGCTGAGATGTATGTAGGGAAGCGGTATGTGGGTGCCCATTAACCAGGCTATGGATTTGTTTGAAAGAGAAACTGCAGTCCTGGAACGAAATCGGACGCGTGATCCTGTACGTCACCAATTTTATTCAGTAAGTAGCTGTTGCTCCCGAATTCGCCCGCGTTAGCCTCGCAAACAGCACAATGCTTTTTTGTTACAGGTATTCGAATATACTTTCATACGACACTATAATTTTATTTATATATATGTAAGTACAAGTCTATAGAAACTTCGATATACATAAAAGAAGAAACTTACTGACTGACATATCAACGCACAGTCGAAAGTACAGGGCCTAGGAGCGTGACATTTGGCACAAGGCTTCCTTTAACGACGTAGCAAGCAATAAGAGAGGATTTTCCAAAAATCACCCCTTAAGGGTATGAAACGGGGGTAGAAGTTTTGTATGGAGATACATTTACGCGGGCGAAGCCGCAGGCAGAAGCTAGCAATGAATAAATGTGTGGGTTGGGAAAATCATCTAATAACAAATCCCGTGCGAGAGATAGTGTCAGACTTTTACTGACTAAAAACCCACTCCTGTTCCTTCTTTGCCTTCATCCCAGGGCCCCGGGCTTCGCTTTCACACTACCCGTGGAAATGTGTGGGTTAACTTTCAATCCCTTTCAATCCTGCCATTCATAGAAAATAACATTTAATAATTTTCATAAATCCTTTGATAAACTAATTTAGAATTCCCCAGACGCCTGCAATTTCGCTATAATTCATACAAATCAAACAGCACGTTGTATCATCACGCTAATATCTGGATGGCGTGGTGGACAGTCAACGTCGGGTTAACGTTGACACGCCCTCTTTAACCATGTAAAAGTCTCATCAGCGAGGACAATGTTTGGTCAAACTGTTGGGGCTTTGGAGGGTTGGATCAAATGTTGGAGTTTCATGCTTTTTTTTTTGTTTTGTTGATAGTTTTGTGTGACTTGACCGAGTGGTAAGGGTAATGTGGTAATGGTCCCGACTTATGAGTTGTAGGTCCCGGGCTTAAAACCAGCCAGGCGCATTACTTTGTATAATTTATTTCATCACCACTGCCTTCGAAATGGTGAAAGAAAACATAGTGAGGAAACCGGCATGTCCTAGAACCAAAAATTCGAAGACATATTTGACATCCACCAACCTCGGGGCCCGCGTGGTGAATTACGGCCCACTCCCTCTCTCAGAATGGAGGCCTAAGTCCCAGCAGTAGGAAAGTTTAATAAAGGCTAATCTATATTATATAAAAGTGAAATACCACTCATTGATTAATCAAGAAATCTCAGAAACTATAATACCTAAAAACTTAAAATTTGGCAGGTAGGTTTCTTATAGGGTGTAGACATCTACTAAGAAAGGATTTTACGAAACTCTACCCCTAAGGGAATGAAACGGCGGTCTAAAGTTTGTATGGAAAAACATACTTTCATGCGGGTAAAGAAGCAGAAGCTAGTTATATAATTATATAGATAGGTATATGATGGACTAGAACATCGACTATGTTGGGTTTTCATACAGTCCAAGTATCGCCACCACGACGTGTGTCTGGCATCCATCGGATTCCCGTGACCCTCGCCAAGCCAACGGTCCACCTTATGGAAGGCCTTCCAAGGTGACGCTGCGTTGCTTCACTGCTGCTGTATTCCTTAAATCACTATTAAAACAAAAAGAAAACAATGCTTAAGCAAAATGTTCTCAGCTCAACACAGAATCATGTGATAATACCAGATACTCCTTATGCATATTAGAGACACAATAGAAAGACAATGACGTTCGAACGCCGGCGTTCGCTCGGGGTTTAATGAACGTGGTTTACACCGCAAGTGCAACGGATAAAAACTACAAGGAAATAACTCATCATCATTTCAGCTGAACTGTTGGACATAGGCCTCCCCAAGTGTCTCCACAACAAACGGTCCTGTGCGTCTCGCAGCCATCGGATTTCTGTGACTCTCACCAGGTCATGGGTCCACCTTGTGGGACACCTTCATACGCTGCAACTCCCGGTGCGCGGTCGCCAGTCCAGAACCTTTCAGCCCCATTGAGTATCTGTTCTGCGAACAATGTGCCTTACCCACTGCCGCTTAAGTTTGGCGATTTTTCGGGGTATATCGACAACCTTGGTTCTCCTGCCTTTATTCCTGATATGATCACACCAGGAATCTTCAAACTAAGCCCTTTCCATTGCCCTTTAGGAGACTTTAAACCTTCTGATGAGATCCATTGTAAGCGACTACGTTTCAGAACCATATAATAATATGCCATCATTGGCAACATGCACTGGTCATAGACATTCGTCTTAAGATACTGTGGCATATTGGACGAGAAGATAAGAACTAGAACTACTACAATACTTATTTTGTTGTGCCAAAAAGAAATATAAATTTAAATAGCTTCATAAATAACTCAACTCTTGCCACAACAACAATATCTTTCCAAAGGATTCTTTTCCACGACTAAAACCATATTTTTATTATTGATAATTACAATCTCGGATTTGGCATCGATATAATAACAACCCCTGCTACTTTTTTTTATATATTTCCATTGTATAGACACCACTTTTCTACAATTTTATTATATGTATAGATAAGATCACGCTTGACCACTATCTGATGGTAAGTGATGATGTGATCGACGGTGGAGCTTGCTTGTCTAGAAGTAACCTATTCAGACCCCTAAGTTATAGATATCAGGAAACACAGACTCCGGCCAGGAATGCCACTTCTTAGCTACGCACGATGAATGTGCTCCCAAAATATAATAATTTTGTGCGTATGGGTGGGAGGTCCACCATGTATCGGTGGCACCTCACCATACGTCTAATGTAAACCCTAATAACTATAATAATATTTATTTCCTTTTATTAATAATTTCACAGAAATAGCATTGATTTCCCACATCCTATATATTATTGGCCCCATCAACCAACATTGGCCGACGCATCACATAAAGTGGCAAAGGAAATGCGTGCACTAACCGCTTTTATCACATTCGGATTGCGTGCTATCCGTTAAATTGGTTCCGTACCTATAAGTTTTCATATTTTTCCGGTCATTATATCGATGCTTTCAATCGGCAACTTTTTATTGCATGTGTGGTGTAATCAGAGTGTTAAGGTATCACGTAGGCAGTAGGATCTAATGGAAAATCGATTCTAAGAATCGAAAATCAACGCTCCGCTTAGGGTTAAATCAACCCCAGAAACTCAACGAACCCTTGATTGTTTGAAAGAGTCACTGCGGCACTGGATTACAAAGGGCAACTGAAGGAACGGAGATGGATTTTAGTCAGTAAAAGTCTCTTGCTCAACCTGGTGCGTGATGAGCAATTTGATGATTTCACATTCCCACATACATTTTTTTCCTAGCACGTCCTTCCAGACATTCTTCTCATATTTATTTATTAATAACAATATTGACTAGTCTGGTCCCTCTCTTAGAGAGGAGGCCTGTGTCCCAGCACATGCTACACTGTCCTTACATGTCTATTAAATATTGTAATATGGAAATATTGTAAAATCAATATTTTTTTAAAAGAGGAACCATGGAGTTTCTTGCCGGTTCTTCTTCATAGGAAACGACCAATTGGAACCGTGCTCTAGGTTCTGACGTTTTTTTAAGTGCCCATGTAGGCAGTGAACTAAAATAATTTTGTTTTTTCTTGAAGTCTTCGTGTGCGCAACTCGTATTTAACCAATTTTTTTTTAAATTTAGTATTATAGAACTAGGTGGTTCGTCAACTTTTAGATGATCTAGTGACTGCAACTGGTGAACCAGACGATCGGATGCAAGTCGGCTTCGGGCGTCATCCGTACCTATAAGTTTTCATATTTTTCCGGTCATTATATCGATGCTTTCAATCGGCAACTTTTTATTGCATGTGTGGTGTAATCAGAGTGTTAAGGTATCACGTAGGCAGTAGGATCTAATGGAAAATCGATTCTAAGAATCGAAAATCAACGCTCCGCTTAGGGTTAAATCAACCCCAGAAACTCAACGAACCCTTGATTGTTTGAAAGAGTCACTGCGGCACTGGATTACAAAGGGCAACTGAAGGAACGGAGATGGATTTTAGTCAGTAAAAGTCTCTTGCTCAACCTGGTGCGTGATGAGCAATTTGATGATTTCACATTCCCACATACATTTTTTTCCTAGCACGTCCTTCCAGACATTCTTCTCATATTTATTTATTAATAACAATATTGACTAGTCTGGTCCCTCTCTTAGAGAGGAGGCCTGTGTCCCAGCACATGCTACACTGTCCTTACATGTCTATTAAATATTGTAATATGGAAATATTGTAAAATCAATATTTTTTTAAAAGAGGAACCATGGAGTTTCTTGCCGGTTCTTCTTCATAGGAAACGACCAATTGGAACCGTGCTCTAGGTTCTGACGTTTTTTTAAGTGCCCATGTAGGCAGTGAACTAAAATAATTTTGTTTTTTCTTGAAGTCTTCGTGTGCGCAACTCGTATTTAACCAATTTTTTTTTAAATTTAGTATTATAGAACTAGGTGGTTCGTCAACTTTTAGATGATCTAGTGACTGCAACTGGTGAACCAGACGATCGGATGCAAGTCGGCTTCGGGCGTCATCGCGTCGCCGCAGTGAGTGACCCGGCCCCCTAGCTAAGTTACAACCGTTTGGTTTCGATTCTCTTTTCGTTAATCGTCTCGAGTCGGCCACGCCTCCCATTCCTTTGTTCTGACCACGTGACTGAGCGTTGAGATGACGTCAGAACAAAAGGAATCGGAGGCGTGGCCTACTCGAGGCGTTCGACACAAGAGAATCAAAACGAAACGGTCGTGACTTGGCTAGGGGGGCCGAGCAGTCAATGGACACTCTTTGGGACGAATACAATAACTACGTTCAGCGGCTTATGATTATGAAACGAACTTGACTCGCACCAAAAAGAAAAAAGGACAAACGTGGGTCTTAATGGGTGGTCTTAACCTTACAACATCATCTCTCTAGCCTCTGCTCAGCTTTGCTCGGCTTCCAGTCTAGCCTGATGCGGTTGAATACCTGTGCTTTACATGGAGTGACTGCCTATCAGACCTCCACAACCCAGTTTCTGGGCAACACGATACTCCTTGGACAGACTGAAGGTCAGACTTCCTGGCGTTTGACTACCTGTAACGACTGTCAAAGATCTACGAATGATAACAGGGACCTTTGGCTTTACGTGCTTTATTCTTTTTTTTTTAGAATAGAAAGATGTTTATTTCCCTAGTTTATATGTTACATTTTGTCCACAGGCCGGGCGGTGGTGTTTTCGGCCTGTGGGTGTGTCAGCTACTTACATTCTACCTATGTTTGTCTAAACGAGATCTGTATAAGTGTCGTGTAGTGTGTGCGGCAGTGGTGGCCGAGTGGTAACGGCCCAGACTTGCGAGTTTGTAGGTCGCGGGTTCAAACCCAGCCAGGCGCATTACTTTGTGTAATTTATTTCATCTTATAAACTATGACGTCCAGCACTAAAAACTTCAATTATTACAACAAAGGGTAATAAAGACTTTCTTGCACTAACTTTTATTTTATTTGAAACAGTCAACTCAGTGCGGCCTATTTTATGTCACGAACTGCAACTTTTAAAACGATAATAGGCTTCAGAATCTTAAGGAAAGGTGTGGAGACTACTTGCACATTTTTTTTTTTGGATCAAGAAAATGTGTGATGGTTGTCACTGTATTGATGGTAGGCTTTAACTGTGTGGTCATGATTTAAATAAAGCAATTGCTTCAGGAAATCCATCTTCTCTCTATATTGTAAAATATTAACTTCTGCCAGCGGCTTGCAAGAAAGTAGACGATTTGTAGCCTATGTCACTCAATGATAAAGTAGTATTCTTGTGTTTTTTTTTTTATTAACTCCAGTAAATCAAAAATATTGACCTTTTCTGTTTATAATACTATTATAGGTAGATTGCATCGCTGCTTACCATCAGGTGGGATCGCAGTCAAGCACTGGTTTATATGAATTTAAAAAAAAAAAAGATACTAGTATAGGTATACATTTTAATCACGTCTTCGTGCGGGTAATATAATGGTGAAAATGGTTCAATACGAATATAATAGAGAGAAAAGATCAATACTTTTGGATTTATGTTTTTAATGAATAAACTCAAAGAATGAAATTGGTACATAGATTGTCTTACAAAAAAATATTATGTATTATTTATGAAACACAATTTACTACAAGCCCAAGGAACCTACAAGTAAATTCCCTTCTATATATTTCAAATACTTGCTATATGCAAAAAAAACGAAACTAAAAATAAATATAGTTCGAACACAGCTCCACCCCACATTGTTAGGTCCACTTCAGCGATGATTCACCAGGTGACTCACGTACTAGGTAAAGAAGAGTGCACCTGATGAAATCATAGGCCATTGACCCACAGACCACAGGAGTCAACGCTCCGCTGACTTTGGCATGTTCGTTACTAGGTAGAGTTCTGAACGAGTTCATTTCTTTGGGTAATAATAATTACCCAGTTTATCGTAAATTCCTATATTATGAGTAATATGACCTTTCATTACTTGATCCCTAAGCGAACGACGGCGGCGTTCGCGCATGTTTTCGCGTCATTCCGATAAACACCAAGCGAACGCCGGCGTCGAGCAGTGGTGGCCCAGTGGTAACGGCCCCGAATTACGAGTTGTAGGTCGCGGGTTCAAACCCAGCCAGGCGCATTACTTTGTGTAATTTATTTCATCACTACTGCTCTCAAAACGGTGAAGGAAAACATCGTGAGAAAACCGGCATGTCCGAGAACCAAAAATTCGAGGACATGTGACGTCCACCAACTCGCACTGGGCCCGCGTGGTGGATTACAGCCCATTCCCTCTCCTAGAGAGGAGGCCTGATTCCCAACAGTGGGAACATTATAAGGCCGACTATGCTATGCTATGAACGCGTAGATTATAAAATACTACGCGTTCTATTTGTAGGAAATTTATCCAAGAACGTAAATAATCAAATTTCTTCAAGTAGTCTGTAAAAATCGAAAATAAGGTCTTCAAGAAGTGGGAGAAAGCGCGCACGCCGCAAAATAGGTATGTATATCAAAAGGTTAAATTCCGTGTTATATTTTATTTTGTCCTGCCTTGACATTTGTTACGAGGCTCTTGCAAATTTTCGTCATTCTTTATAGGGTTCCGTAACTCAAAAGGAAAAAACGGAACTTATATAGGATCACTTTGTTGTCCGTCCTTTATCTTAGGAACGCGTGGAGGTATCGAGTTAAATTAAAACCATATACTTAAGTCTGCGGACTCTTGAAGCTGTAAAAAAATCAAACTTGTACATCGGTTTATGTGGCAAAATACGTACATTTCGACTTTCTCAAAGAAAGCAAAATTCATATGGTACTTCGCGTTGTCCCAGAATCCTTAAATTTGGCATAAAGCAAGATCTAATAACACGAGTATAGGAATAAATCTGCAAACTGTAAATTTGTTGTTACGTCACAATTTTTTTTTTGCGGTTTGGAAATATCTTCCGAGATTCCATTCCGGAATTGAACTATTTACATAGGTAAGTTTAAACGGAATCCTTAGGGTGCGAGTCCGACTCGCACTTGCCCAGTTTTTTTTTTTTTATAATTAATAAATAGGCTTGCGTTTGACCACTGTCTCATCTGATGGTAAGTGATGATGTGATCGACGGTGGAGTACGCTTGCCTGGAAGTAGCCTACTTATTTACTCTTCAATTAAAGACCCGTAGGTTGTAGCTATCAGGAAACACAGACTCCAGCAGGGAATTCCACTCCTTAGCTGTACGCACAATGAATGTGTTCTAAAAACGTTTTGTGTGTGTGGGTGGGATGTCCACCATGTACCGGTGGCGCATCGCAGTACGTCTGGTGGTGCGATGATGAAACGGGTCACAGCTTCCACACACTCTCCGAAATGCAACCAGTAGAAAATCGACAGGCTAACAACTCGGCGTCGATGCTCAAGACTATGGTGCTTCGACTCGATGAGTGCATCATTACTAATGATCCTTTTGGCTCGTTTCTCAATTGATTCATTCGCATAGCCTCAACCAACAATACGGTGGTCGACTTCCAATCTTCAGAAGGAACTGTCAAAGATCTACAAATAACAATCGGTACCTACCAAAGGCTTAACGTGCTTTTTGAGGTACGGAGCAATCTCAGTATGTTAAGGCATGTAGTTCTTTGAACATCTGGCCGGAGTTAAAAGCATACCAACTCGTACTACCGCGTGCGTCCGCATAGAGCCACGCTGATCTTTAAAACCATTTTCTTAACGAATTATTGATTGATTTACATATGCTACTCGTATGTACATTATGAAGAACACTTAATGTAAAATCTAAAGATCAAAACCGTTTCAAAGGAGTAGGGAAAACAAGCGAAAAAATATCATGTTGTTATAGTACATTATGATTTAAGTGTGTAATGTTAGTGATTACCGTCGAGGCGATATTTAGACCCGAGCCGTGGCGAGGGTCATAAGAGAGTCAAGAACGGTAATCATTAATTACTCACGTGTGTCATACGACGTTTTTCAATACACTTGTGAAGAAAACAACAGTAAAACTAGTAACATTTTCTGTGACATGGCGGTAAAAATCTGTTTTCATATTGTGCGCGCATATTTTTTTTTTATTTACCCCTAGAGAAAGGCTAAGGTATTTTGATCATACTGCCTAGTCTTACATTTATGTTTTCTTGCGTGAAAAGTTTTTACGATAATGTCTTTCGTAGTGTTACATACGGATGTAACATTTTCTAATGATTTTGTAGTATTTAATTTTATTTAATTAATACACTGAACTTCACTGGAGTAAAAAAAAATCTGCCAAAAACCACGCCCATCTTAAAATGGCGGCCAGATACCACAAAAAAAAAAAACAATTTTTTTTTGAATGTACGATGTATGTTTTTTTATTAAATAAATCGTTTGTACAAGTTAAATTTGTAAATTGGATGAAATAAGTAAGTAAGACACTAATTTATATACTTACTATTGAATGCCTATAAACTAATGGGAATTTTATTCGAATTCAAAATTTGTTTTGCGAACAAAGAGGTTGAACAAAAAGGTTTTAACTACATTATAGCACTAGTGCGTAATGGTAATCAAAATGTCACAGTTTGGTAACGAGTGCCATTATATACCTAAGTACAGTGCAATAAGAGTCACTTTCTAAGCAAGTGTGTTGAAAAATATATTTTTTTAGACAAAAGTATTTATCGCTCGAAAAAATCATATGTTGTACATGAAACTATAATAAACATATATTTTATTCAAACCTATTAACCTAGCCGTTACCGTGGCTTCAGAATGTCACTGTTTTATGGCACTGCTCGGGTGCCAGGGCCTTAAAATGATCATCCATCTACAGATCGACCTCGGCAAGCGTTGCTTAACATTGGAGACAGATCTGGGTAGATGTTATTATTCTAGCCACGAGCTCCTCCTCCTTTTATTACATTCATTCCCAATATACTATACTGTTGTTATTGTTATTTCTATTTTTTTATAGTATGCGCCAAATTTGACGCAAATAAACTCTTTTTTCTTTTCTTTACATTCCAGATATATGCTTTATTTACTTTACTACCTTAAAGGTCCACCGTAGGTGTTGGTCCGTCCGGTAACCATCCGGACCGATCCCGAGTCGTCAATGGCACGTAGTGTTCCACGTGCACCTCAAGGAGATGTCAGAAAAGCAGCAGGGTCGAAACCTAATGGCCCGGGGCCATGGGTTCACTACTGAAAGGAAAACCCGGAACGAAAGGTAAAAAAGGAACAAAGGAGTGGGTTCTAGTCAGTAAAAGTCTGACACAACCTCCCACTCCACCCTAGAGCGGATCATTGGATGATTTTCCACTTAAAAATAAAACTACCTTGAAAGTAAAGTGCCTTAGAGATAAACGCGTGTGTAGTGACGAGCATCATCCATTTGTAATTTATTCATTTCTACACACAAAGCTACCTAATTTTTCAACCCATATTATACTTACTGCGTGTTATAATTGTGTAGTGGGTGGAGGAACTTGTTGTTTCACCCTTTTTATTCAACTAACTATTATTGTAGTCCTGCGAATTTCTGTGAATGCAAGGCTGTGGAAAAACTAATCGCAATTGTGCTTCATTTGTTAATAATAATAATATTCCACAACTATCACACAACGCCGTCTAGTCCCAAGCTAAGCAGAGTTTGTGTTATGAGTACTAGATAACTGATAAACATACTTGTATATTTCTAATTTACAACCAGACACAGAACAGATGATCGTGCTCATCACACAAACATTTGTCCTGTGTAGGAATCGAACCCACGACCTCCGGCATAGCAGTCAGGGCCACTGACAACTAGACCTACAAGCCAGTCATTAATTTGAACGCTGTTTATGTAGGTATGCCACTACTAAATAATGTTATGTAGTATCCTGGCCTCCTGGATTTTATCCCATCTACTTTCCTTCTTCGCCAGGGAATGGACAGTATAGTTGTTTATGAAATCACTAGCTTTTGCCCGCGGTATCGACTGCGTACATAAAATATGTCACTCAAGAATAAAGCAGCTTTCTATCGGTGAAAAAATTTTAGCAATCGGACCAGCACTTCCATAGATTACAAACAAAAAAACATAAAAACAAAATTCACCTCTTTATAATATTAGTGTAGATTTTTTTTTTTTGGGCGTAAGAGAAATTATCAAATAACTTCTCCCACTCTGGGTGGAGTGAGAGAGAGAGTCGGACGTGGCTTGAAATAAGCAAAATAAAATTAGTTATTACAAAATCAACCGAAATATTTATTTATAGTTTATTACAATTTTCACTCATAGAACTCTACTGTACAAAACAAACTCTGCACCATCCTTAACACGAGAATACTTCTTACGCCGTTTTTCTGTAAAATAAAAAGAATAATTGATTACTATCACAAAGGTACATCAAACAATTCTGGTCCACGAATGTGCTAATGAAGGGTGAACAATCCACAATAATTTTCAACGATATTTTTATGTACCGTGCTCAGACCCTAACGCGATCAATTGAGTGTCCTTTAGAGATAGGCGAGTGATCGCCTATCGTCAACATCGAGCATGGTTTAAAAGCTTGTTACTTCATCTAATGCAATCCAACACGATGTTTGACAAAAAGGCAACGCGAAAAAAGAGAGATAACGCCTGAAAACTGTTAGCTTTCGGTAATTCCGTGATTTACTCGAATATTGTTCCAGGAAATACGTGTTTTTTATAAACCCATAAAAGTTTTTCAAAAAAATTGTCGTCATTTAGAATCTTGATTAAATTTGCAAGGCTTCTTTTGTTATACTTTTTAAATTTTTGAGTAATTTATGAAGTGTCAAAGTTCATGCAAAATAGCAGATTTTCAGAAGTTTTTACTGAATTAGTTTTACACAAATTTATAAATTTATTTCAATAGAAACCCAGATAATATCCACAAGATACTGTGTTTCCAAAATATCTAATGAAAAATGTGTAATAGAAAGAAAGAAAAGAAAGAAAAACAGTTTATTTACGTCAAATATGGCGCACACCTTAATAATAAAACAAATAACAATAACGACTATATATAATTGGTAGGTTATGCGTCACATCCGCGTAAAAATAATATGTATAATAGGTAATAACGTCAGAATCGCGTAAAAACGGTTGTATAAAAAACAGTGAAAATGTATGTCGAGTTGCATCTCCTTAAACTGAACTGTTAAAAGGATGGAGCTTTATACAGTGTATAATTCCATCCCTCTTTTTCGTTCGCACGCTTGACATTTTAACAAGTCATGTTAAGACCCCAGCCTGGGCCTCAGATGTTGAAAAAAGACCATGACGACAACCACAAGGGTTGGTTCAAGGAGATTTGGGAAAAGAATACCTGCCCCCGAGCCAAGTTACGACCGTTTTGTTTCGATTCTCTTGCGTCAAACGCCTCGAGTAGGCCACGCCTCTGATTCCTTTGTTCTGACGTCATCTCAACACTCAGTCAGAATAAAGGAATCAGAGGCGTGGCCTACTCGAGGCGTTTGACGCAAGAGAATCGAAACGAAACGGTCGTATCTTGGGCTAGGGGGGCTGGAAGGATTTGGGGGAACCCTTTGTCCAGCAAAGTGACAGTTTAGGCTAAGTAAAAAATATTTTATGCCAATATTAAGGGTAATCATAATCTGATCTGATGTTTTTTTTTTTCAACTTGTTGCCAAAAGACGTGTATTTTTAGTAAATTGTTAAAATGATGAGAACTCATGATACGTATTTTCATCATGCTTGGTTCAAGTACTTATGTTTCAAGTGAAACCGCAAACAACAGCTAGTTGTGTCATTAAAATGAAACAAAAATGAAAACCTGGCCATGTTATTGATATGAAAAGCACATTTTTCCATCTTCTGTAAAATTGTTCGTTTTTCTAATCGGAACCAGCATTATCTTTTTTTTATTGTAAAAAAAAAAAGATCGGTTTAATACTGGCCGCATGCACAGAACAATTGTCTGCACGATCAATTGAAACTGCGCTGCCTCTGTGCATATTGTCTTCCAATCTATTCAGTACTGATGAATAAGGCAGTGGTCCTCAAGTATTTTTTCTCGTTTATTTTTTTAACAAAGATGGCTGAAGAAACAAGAATGGTAAATGATGGACAATCATGGTAAAACGGAAAAATAACATAGAAGAATAGTAAGCTTTTGAGGATGAATGAAGGTAAATGATTCATTGGTAGTTGGTAATCGCGGTTTCTGTAAATTGTACATACATAAAATTGTAGGCATTTGTGATTAACAATGGTGATAGGTAAGCAAGAAATAATTAGTAAAATAAAAATGATTAAGTATGTATATACAATATATTTAGACAATAATTTTATTAATGTGAAAGTAACTACATAGTTTAAACTAACGAAAAAAAAAGATGTGTAAAAGTGTCATTTACAAATTATTTGCCAAATAAATATCAATTAACATTTATCACTTATTTGTCTGCTACACTTTCACGGTTAAACTAAACTACTAAACAGATTTCGATAAAATTTTGTACGAAGAAAGCTTGAACCCCATAGAAAAACAAAAGTTACTTATTAGCTGGCTTTGACTTCGCGTCCACAATAACCGACATTCATGCGAAATTGCACACATAAGTTAGCTTACAATAATACTGCGCTGATATATTTAGCTTTTGCATAACAATTTCAGTATTTTATAAACGACGGAAAGCACCAATACAGAAGACGATTGCAAATCTGATTTCATATTGAAAACAAAAAAAAAATGTTATAATTAAACAATAACTTATTATAATTATAATTTATTATTATAAAACCTCACATAGATTTATTTTATAAATCAAAGCTTTAAAATTTTCAAAAGAAGAGTTAAAAGCATTTCAAATATTGAAAGGTATCATAAAACTTTGGTAACCATTGTCCTAAACCAAATGCAATCCGAAATGTAATTGACATGCGTTTACCTAAAAAAAAGCCATAGAAACGCCCATGCGGACGGCCTCAAAGCTACAACGGGCATGACTCACAAACGATCCGAACCTAACAAATAAAAATGTTTAAAACGGAAAAACAAGTGATGATTTGCCAAAACACAAACTTACTTCTGCAGCTACTGAATTCGAAATTGAACCTTACGATGTTGAAGACAAAGAAGCTACTGACACAAATGCTAGTGATAACATTAAAATTGTTGAAAGTCTCTGTGGGTGGTGAATAGGCGGCAGGTTTGCAAACAACGAAAGAAAAGAAGGCGTTGCCGAATTCAATACAAATATGGAAGCGACTCAAGCTTGAATAGAAAGACGCGACAGTAAGTGACCTTTATGTGGAAACAAAGACGCAAATGGCGAAGGGAAATGTCCTGCTGTGCAGAAAGGAGGTATAACGTCTTTACTGTTGACCGTTTGGCTGTTTAGATGGGATTTTCTGTAGGGTTGTCTAAAGACAGGTAAAATTTTTGATGTGAAATTATTTGACGGTCATGACGCAAATAGGTCTCTAGCGTTACAATTTATCTAAATTTTTGGCTTTTCCTACTATAATAGTGCATGTATTACACCTTAGCCTTTCTTATTAAAATCCGTTCAGTTGTTTTAGAGTTTATCGTGAACAGACAGACACAAAGATGTGTGGAGGACTTATTTTATACCTATAATATGTATAGAAGTATAAGAGATTAACGTTTTTAAATTGAATTCCAATTTTTTTTTTGCAGAATAGAGAGAAAAAATAAATTACTAGAGAAGTCGACTTTTAATTGTTTGGGAATACAGCTATCAATTCAAAAGCAAAAATGCCGAAGTAGAAATGTCAAACGAAGGGTCTACCTTAGGTAGGGCTAGGTTGTAAAAGTAATAATTAGTCCCTTATAATAATTTTACAGCCCCAATTAACAACAACCAGTGACAACCCTAATTTTTACAACCCCAAATATTTACAGCATTTTCGAGTCCAATGTCTACTAACTTCTTCATTATCTGCAACACAATGTATGAATACTATTCTGTGTCCAAAAATAACCTTTTAGTCCCTTTTCAATATTTTTATAGCTATAATTAGTTCCGTCTGCAATTTCAAAAACAATTTTACTCTCAAAGACTGTTGTTAATTTAGTATTGGCTTCAGTTTTCAATACAAACGGTGTCCTAGGCTATTGTCGGGAAACAATTATTGTCTTTGATAGCGACAAAGGACAGACTTTTCATAATATTGATGTTTTTGTTTAGAGGTAGAATTTTTTGGTTGCTTGGCAAGCCGCTACTAATTGCTACTTTTTTAAGTTTTTTTTTTTTTTATAAGGTCCGTAGATAACTCACTGGGATGCCATGGTGGCGTAGGTAGCCAGGTCATGACGCCAAAAAAATGTATGAATGACTGCGTGTCCAATAGTGTCCACGTGAGGCACACGCCTCAGAGTTGCATGTATTGTCTTAGCTGCGTAAATGAGCAACACCGCCATGGCGTCCCAGTGGAGCTCGGGCCTAAAGCTTTACTGGTAGTTATATTATCACGGTTATTCTTGCAATTGACTGAATTATTCAACTTACTCTTACAGAGATTCATTTGTAACTTTTTGAAGGCTTTTCTGGCTTTGGTTCAGTACTGAGATTTTGCACTGAATTTACGAGTTTACAATTAGGTAAACATATGATTATTGTTTAGTATTTCCATAGATTTAAAGGAAGTCAGTGATAGCGTGACTGCTGGCAGGATAGAATGGAGAAGAAAGGGCAGGAACATGATGATGATGACTTTCTTAATTCAACTAAATATACACCGTTATTTTACGAGTATAGTTAAATCATAATAGTAGCTGATAAATATTTAATAGGACTAGGTGTAAGTAATTTTAAAAATCGATGCACATTGATAAACCATGATGACGAAGTAACTGGCCCTAATAACTCTATCAAAATTCAAAACATTGATGGTGATAAAATAAAAGTTAATAATTACAAAATTTCAAACAAATATCACAAACATGAAGCATACTAACTTTACTACGCAAGCCTTGGGATCCATAGACATTAAAAACTGGTTCAGGCTATTTTCGCAGTTAGTATAGGCCATGCCGAAGCCGAGACCACCACCAATGAACATCGGCCATTTTCTGTATCCTCTTAGAAAAAAGCTGCCCATCATGCTGCCAATAAGGATGCCGGCAGCTGGACGTGTAGTCAAAAAGATCATGAAACAGAATAAAATATTGATTTAGATTCATATGATAGAATGGTAGATGAACTTATGTGACAATATCTTCGGTCTATCGGTCTTCCCGTCCGATTATAATTTAGGCGTATTCAAGGCTAGAGTAAATAGGCTATTAATAAACTAACTGACTCACGAACAACTTTTGGAGGCTTAATTTCTCCATAACGTTGTTCGGCAATGAAAACCTTGTAAAGCACCTTTTCTTTAAATAAATATCTTACATGTTTTGGATTAAAAAACTCTCATTTTTATTGAAGAAGACCATGGATTACATATAACATTTTGCTAATCCAATGACACCACTAATCAGTTTTTTATACTCCTGTTAAATTTTGCGATATGGCCTTATAAGAGCACTGCCGAGAGAAGATAAATTGTTAGTGAGTTAAGGATACCTTTGGAATAAAGCAATAATATTATAAATAACTTGCTGCTGCCAGCGACTTCGCCGGCGCGAAAGTGGAATATCTTCCCAAGGGAACATGTTCCAGAGATAAAAGAGTATTCTGTGTGCTGTTCCATAATAAGGTCTATCCTGTACAAATTTTCATCGAAATCCGTTCAGCCGTTCGAGCGTGAATAAGTAACAAACATACACACTCACTTGACAAACATTCGCTTTTATAACATTAGCATGATTAGGAGATATTCTAACTCTTCTTCTATAAGAGGGGAGTAGGACCGTCCATCTAATGAGCGCCTTAACGTGTTTGCTCAAGACATTTGACCAAAAATATAATTCATTATTATTTTGACAAAGTTTTTTAGTAACTGTCAAAAACTTTCTACATAACAACAAACAAATTCCGAACTTATTCACCAGTTTTAAGGCCGAAATCAACGAAGCATGCAGAGTATCTGTCCTCGAAGTCCCTTACGTCTTTTGTCTTCTTCATTCCTTAGGTAAGGATCAGGTTATAAATATACATTCTGATATCACACACTTAATTAAAATAAAAATACTTATTGTAATATATTTTAATAGTATTTTTTAAATTATATTTCATCAGATATGGAAACACAAAACAAATTTTGAACGTTGACACATCGATGACGCTGACGTGCACAGAAATGTATTTTTAGTTTATGTTTATTTTATGCCTGTTTCAAAAAGTTGCTGTTCTATTTGAGGTTGTATGTAATTGAAATATTCAAAAAGGTGGCTGAAAAATAAATATACTATACTAAGATCCCAGAGCGATCTGACATAACTTATTTTCACATCGATGAAACCTTAGGTTCTCAGTAGCATCTCATGTGCTTTGAATACCTGTGTGCTTGTGGAGCCCCCCCTTGGGGCCCCTGGGCAGATACCTGGTGAGAAAGGGAACTAAAAATAAGAGTTACTTAACTTAAATTTTTATGATGTCCCTTTGGAGAATATTGATAGCTTCATAACTTCTTTTTAAGTCGATGGAAGACTCCTTAGATTCCCTTGGCTCTAGTAGTTCATTAAGTTTTCCGTAAAACAGGTGTTGAGGCTCATGTTTTGAACAGGGGACCGCACTAACATTAAGTGTCCGACGGGTCTATTTCGCCAAGTTGTGTTTGCAGCGGCCTACCTGGGTGCACATCTGATTTAGTGGCTTCCATATATACCGCTTTGATTTACGTCCAGCTGGCAGATGTTGCTGGCGTTTCAAGAAGTACTCAAGGGATCGCAACATGATGAATTTTCTAATACCAGTTGCCCTCAATCTCCGCAATATTTTTTCAAATATGTTAAATAACTTATTAAGGAGATTATTCCGAGACAAATACACATACGCAGGGCAGAAAAAACTCAAATAACAACTGGAAAAACCTTTGTATTTTTTCCACCTTTATTAGCTTAGCTATCTTCGTTTATAGAACTGTAATATACCTAGGTTTTATAAGGACCTACACTTATTCATTGAAGAGAATCGGGCAAGAAACTCCATTGAAATTTTTGCTTATTTTTCTCCATAGTAAACAACCAATTGGAACCGTGCACTAGCATCTGGCGTTTTATAAATGCCCATATGAAACAAAATATTTTGAATTGAATTGAGATTTGTATCTCTTACATCCGATTTTCCACTCAACTCCGCGTGATCAGGTAGCCAATTAAGGGTACCGACCACACTCTAAGCCCCATAGATTAGCCGGATTAAGCCTAAGTCCCTGAACACAATTAATATGGTTATTAAGGTTTCAATCACTACCGTAATGTTGATTTGATTTGGTTGATCTAGTTAATTGATTTAATTAGGACCTGATTTATGGTTAATAATTATAATTAGGAGCTTATGAGGTGTGATAAGCATAATGTAGCTATTACAACTATGTCTAATTAATGACCATTTTTTTGTAGTCTATGACGTTTGATCATGGAGATCGTAGCTAAAAAATAACAACCGCTCAGATCTAACTTACGGGCCCTGGTTCAAGCCATGATCCGGAGGGAGAGGGTATAACATGCAATCGCATCCTTTCGCGAAGCAGTAATGCTAGGGAAGGAGACGGCTGCAAGAGCGGGAACGTATATCATCACGCCCCAGCCATCGGAAACCGCAGAGCAATCTCCGGCCACAGTAGGCACGGGTTTGCGGACGACGAGTAATGGGAAGCTCGCCGTCTGCTTGTCCTATAAGGACTGAGAACGAGTCGTCGACATCGAGTGTTCCACGTGCGCCTCAAAGAGATGTCAGTAATCCGTAGGTGCCTACTGGGGCCAAGGTTTTGTTTCTGAAAGGAAAACTCAGCCCTGGTGTGAAAGGCATCGAAGGAACAGGAGTGGGTTTTTAGTCAGTAAAACTGTGATACATCCTCTCGCTCCGCCCAAGAGTTCCCACTCTTGGGCGGAGCGAGATGGACATTGGATGAAATCCCACCTAAAAAAATAAACTCGTTCGTTTATGATCCAACTAGCTTTTGACAGCGCCTTTGCACGCGCTAGGGGATAGAAAATTATCCCAAACGAGCATATTACCGGAATTAAAAGTATCCTATATCCTATTCCAGAACACAGTCTCGCCGTGTCTTCGTGGGGGCGATTGGCGGCAGCGATCTCTCTCGCCGGGTCTTGGTACAGGCCATGGTCCGAAGCGAGGAGGAGTGGCAGACGGATGCCTCCTTCTGCGAAGCAGTAGGTAATGCTAGCAAAGGAAGAGGCCGCACGTGCACGCGCGAGGGAACGAACGGCCCTCACGTCCCAGCCACCGGAATCTGAACGCGATTTCCGGCCACCGTAGGCGCTAGGCTTAGCTAGGCTTGCGGACGGCGATCAATGGATAGCTCGCCGTCCGACCGTCTGGTAACCATCCGGATCGAGCCCTAGTCGTCGACGGCGCCTACTGTTCCACGTGCGCCTCAAGGAGATGTCAGAAAACCGTAGGGGCCCAGCAGGGTCGAAGCCTACTGAGGCCAAGGGTTTGTTTCTGAAACGAAAGCTCGGCCCTGGTATGAAAGGTAACGAAGGAACAGGAGTGGGTTTTTAGTCAGTAAAAGTTTGCCTCACCTTCCCGCTCCGCCCAAAGCGCGGAGGATGTCACTGGATGATTTATACACCTAAAAAAAAGTGATGATGAAAGATATAGGTACCATTTTCAAGAGCCCAAAAACTACTTTGCATGCCAAAATAATGTATAATTCTTGTAGAATGGGACACAGGACTGAAATTGTGGGAATATGCTAAATAAAAGCGAAGCAACGCCTATACTAACGTTTCAAGCTCAAAACTTCAAGCATCTTGCGATGACTGTTTGTGAAGGCGCGTTTGTAAATCTGTGTAATTAATACACCGTAGTGCTGTGACATCTAACAATTCATTTGGTCTTACATTATACAGCCTATGTGTGTCACAATTTTGGTATACAATAAAGTGTATTCTATCACCTACAATAAAATATACCTGTCAACCAACATTTTAATAGTTAAAAGAAGAAAACACGGATTTTAGAATATGTCTCTATAATCTATAACCAACACTTCTGTCGTGATTTTTGTTTAGTATTCATTCTTCGCAGCATTATAACTAACCGAGACCTTGTCGTTCTTATATTGTTGACTTTATCTTACTTAATAGATATTGCATCACTGACGTAAAACAGCAACAATGTTTAAAGCTGTTGGCATAGAACAAGCCGGACTTCAACCTCTTTTTTTTTTGGGAAATCATCGAATAGCTCCTTCCGTTTTCGGTGAAGTGAGAGGGAGTATCAGACTTACTGACTAAAATCCACCTGTGTTCCTTCGGTTGCCCTTTGCTTTCCAATCCCGCAGCCATAGGATCCTATGTCTGTATCTATACTCTGTCTTAGTGCTTTTCGGACATTGAGTTTCCCGTTGCTCGCTGTCCAATGAGTGGCACATGGCCTTAATATGGTGTAGTAGAGAAACGTTTAGTCGAGTACGATGCCTTTAAATAATTTCCAACTAAAACACGGGCAAAGCCGCTGGCACAAGCAATTCCAAAACAAGGAAATCCCAATCCATGAAAGTCCATGAACATTTTATTTGCAAATAAACAGACGTCTTATTTTTAACTTGACCAACATCGAGGTTCGTCTAAACCAAACTTACACTAAAGTACAGTGTGCAAACAGACATTCAAATCTGAACACAGGGCACGTTCAATTTAAACCAAATCACACATAATTGATCCGGAGCAATGCAGAAATAGGGATGTTTGTCATCTGAGACGGTATCCGATGTTCCGAAGAAATACTCGTACACACCTATACAATTTTCGGTATAGATAAGAAATTAGGTAGTTCAAAAAAATTAGCCCAATCTATTATAATAATATATTTCTTAGGTAAAAGTCTGATACGAGCTTTCGATCCGCCCTAAAGCGAGAGAAGTATTTTTTTTATTGATATAAACTAGTACTTGATGGTAAGCAGTGATGCAATCGTTATGGTGAGGTGCATTAGTTTAGTAAGGGCCTATTCACTCTAGCCTTGAAGACACTTAAATTATAATCGGACGGGAAACAAGCAAATTGTTCCAATCCTTCGATGTAAGCGGTTTAAACGATGAGGCGAAACGCTTAATCCGGACCGTAGAAGCTTATCTATGTTTTCCAACCTCAAAAAAAAGTGCGAAATAGGGGTATAATACTATAGGAAATAATTTAGTTCATGAAAAAGAATTTAGAAATACAAAGTAAGTGTCTTTTGCCATGATTTGTCGTATCTCTTCCTAATAATATAATATGTAGAGATTAAACCAATTTTTAAAGTAGTTCTTAGAACTTTAATCACTACTTAACTCTAATTACCTCTAATATTATAGAAGCATGACCATAAAAAACAATGCACTAACTCTGATAAGTTCTTACATCTTTTGGACTAGCCTGTTCGTCTAGTGGTTAGTGGCCCTGACTGCTATGCCGGAGCTCGAGGGTTCGATTCCCACCCGCGACAAATATTTGTGTGATGAGCACGATCATTTGTTCTGTGTCTGGGTGTAATTTATCTATAACTAGCTTCTGCCAGCGGCTTCGCCCGCTTGAAAGTAGGTTTCTCCATAAAAACTTTAGACCCCCGTTTTATACCCTTAGGGGGTGAATTTAGGAAAATCCTCTCTTAGTGCTCGCCTACGTCATAAAAGGAAGCTTTGTGCAAAATTTCACGTTCCTAGATCCAGTAGTTTCGGCTGTGCGTTGATATGTCAGTCAGTCAGTTTCTCCTTTTATATATATAGATATGTATGTATTTAGAAATATGTAAGTATGTTTATCAGTTGTCTAGTACTCATAACACCAGCTCTGCTTAGCTTGGGACTAGACGGCGTTGTGTGATAGTTGTGGAATATTATTATTATTATATTATCTTAAACACATATTACCATAAATAATCTGCATCTTATATCCGAAGAAATTCCAGTTCCGCAGAATATCTGCAATTTCCCATCCCTTCAAGTAATAGACAAAGGATTTAGTGCTAAACAAGCTGCAAGCCTAATGATTGCCTGGACAGGGTTGCCACCGTCCATAATCCTATCTGCATGTCTTATCAAAGCGGTTTCTGCGTAACGAAGCAAAATTGACAACCCTGATTGAATGGGCGATGCGCAGTCAGTGAAGACGTCCAATGACAGATTGAATTATGAGAATTATAATGTCGATTGTGGTTGGTAGACGGGTCGACAAATATCTAGCTAAGGGAGCAAATGTGTTCTCTCTCTGTAACTCAAAGGTTTGCTGGAAGAAAACTCATTGTTGAGTTAAGCTCGCCTTTGTACATGAACTGTATATGTATCACCGTGTATTATGTATGTTTTGTGTACAATAAAGAATTAAGAAAGCAAAGCGAACAATTTTCTAGATTATAAAAGTTCTTATAAACCTATAAAGTGAATATATTGCATGACTTGATTCCGCCATCTCCTTTCTATCATCGGAAAACCCGACGTACGGCGAGTATCCACCCTTATGTTGTTGAAACTTTAAGTTTTTTTTTTTTCGCTTCGTCGTTTATACCGCGTACATCGAAGGACTGGAACAATTTGCCTGCTGCGGTCTTCCCGTCCAACTATAATTTAAGTGTCTTCAAGGCTAGAGTGAATTATAGGCTCTTAATAAGCTAGTGCGCCTCACCATCAATAATTGCATCACTGCTTACCATCATGTGGGATCGCAGTCAAGCACTGGTTTATATCAATTAAAAAAAATTATATATATTCATAGTGTGTTGCAGGTATCGGCACGGATCTTGAGCGCTCGGCGAAAGAGTGGGGATCGCTTTGCCTACGCGTTTTTTTTTTTTTAATGTAAACCTAGTTTATTTTATTTTTTCTTTTACTTAGTACCTAGTAAGTAAAAGAAAAAATAAAATAAAATAGGTGATCATTTAAAAAAAAAACGCGTTCGCAAAACGATCCCACTCTTTCGCCGAGCGCTCAAGATCCGTGCCGATACCTGTACCCAGTTACCTGGATATAGACATACACTGTAAAAACCGATTATATACATTTCCATGTCTCTAGAAGACTGGCAGCATTGCCACGTTGAATGGCAATGCTATTTTTTTTGGTAAAGAACGAGCCGGTCTTCTGGTCATGCAAAGTGTCGACAAGGTGGAGACGGCTCAAAATTGTAACTACGAATTATGTTAACAAAGCCAATAGGAAGTATTTTTGATACTTTTATTCAACCCTCATCATAATATTATTACTTAGCGTTATGCAAATGACAAATTACTTTGACAGTATAATTTGTTTAATTGACAAATACGCCGCAAGCTGTTTACAGTTTCCTCAAAATGTTGAGATATATTTTACTACAGATCATTTGTCCCGACTTTGCTTGAAATAAATTTTAATTAATGTCGTAAATCACTTAGTTTATTTTATCGTTTTTGGAAATTATTTTTTTCATTGATTGGCAGAGGCGAAAATATCCGACAAAACATTGTTTACATTTGAGAATCAAAATTTTTTTTTTTTACTTTTTTAATTTTTCATAAACTAATAATGCAGAAAATTATAGTACTTATTTATATGGTATGGCAATAATTCTGGAGTGGAATTCCCTGCTGGAGTCTGTGTTTCATAATAGCTACCAGGGAACAATACTTTTTTTTTTTAAATTCATTTTTGACATAAATTTTACTTTGTTAAATATTACATTTTTTACAATCTTTAAGTCAAGAGTGAATAGGTTACTTCTACACATCATCGCCTACCATCGGGTGACATAGTGTTCAAAGGCGAACCTGTCAATAATAATAAATAAAATAATGTTTAGTTTTTATTTTTATTGAAATATTTAAAAATATAATTTATATGTTTAAGTAATGAATAAACGAATATAATAAAATAAATAAATAATAATAATATTAAAAAAATAATAATAATATAATTTTGGAATTTTATTGACTAGTGTATTTTGTAATAATTTTAATTACTTAATGGAATTTTTATGTTTATATATTTTTTTATAATCTAAATGTGAATGATTTTTATATGAGTCATAATGGTACCTGAAATAAATGTTTTTATTTTATTTTTGTTTTATAAAAATAACCTAAGTAATATGGACATACGTACATTTTTAATTGTAACTATATGTAGCTATCAAGAAGTGCAGTCGGTAGTCAATATTTAATATCCAAACATTTCAAGTATCGGCCCTGAAGGCAAATTGTCATCAAAGAGTATTTAGAAGGGATGATGATATTAATTTAATTCTGAGCTTTTAAACATTTTGTGTATAAATTAGGATTAGTGACTTTGATAAAATATATTTAGTTAAGTTATGCTTCTTGCCTAAGGCAACGAATGAAGAACAAATGTAGGTATTGTTTTATGAATTAAAATATAGGGATTCGTAACGATTCGTGGATGGCGCGTTTTTTTTTTTTTTTTTTTAATGTTGCACACGCGCAGCGGGAATTGCATGACTTGATTCCACCATCTCAATTCTACCATCGGACTACTCGAAGAACGGCGAGTATCCACCCTTACGTTGTTGAAACTTCTACGGTGCAGACCAAGCGTTTTGCCTCTTCGTTTATACCGCGTACATCGAGGGATTGGAACAACTTGCCTGCTGGGGTCTTTCCGTCCGATTATAATTTAGGTTTTTTCAAGGCTAGAGTAAATAGGCTCTTAATAGACTAGTGCGCCTCACCATCAACGATTGCATCACTACTTACCATCAGGTGGGATCGCAGTCAAGCACTAGTTTATAACAATTAAAATAAAAAATAAAAAGATGTACCTAAGTAAACCGTTGGGTCCAAGCAGAGCCTATGCCCGTTAGGGCTACGGGAAATTCCTGAAAGGGAAATCATGGTCCTAAAACGAAAAGAGCAACTGTATGGCACAGGTGTGGTTTTAGTCATTAAAAGTCACTCGCCCTCCTGCTCTTTATGTCTTATGTCTGAGTATGGTTTCCGCACTTAGTCCTATGCGGACCATTGTACGTGGGCCATGGTGGCCATAACTTTAGGTGGGTTTATTCCAACCAGCCCACCTCTCTCCAAAAACAGATTAGGCCTCTCAGGTTTTTCAGGGCATCACTAAGTGAGTTCGGAGATCCTAAGGTTCGTGTGCGTATTTCAGTGACACCTGTGCAGTCTAGGAGCATATGTGCAATTGTCTCCTCCCCCTCCAAGCATGCTCTTCACAGGGGACTGTCTGTGATGCCTATAGTGTGGATATCGCCCTCCAGCTCATGGTAAGACATAATCGACTGAACTTACTAAAATAACTTGAAAATAGTTTACACATCAATATTACTGACAGCCCGAAGAATCGCCAAACTTAGGAAGCGGGCAGGGCACATTGTTCGCAGAACAGATGGTCAATGGAGCTGACAGGTTCTGGAATGGCGACCACATACTCTTTCAGTAGGTACGTTGGTAGTAGGCCTCCTACAGGTGGACCGCTGACCTGGTGAGAGCCGCGGGAATCCGATAATCGAAACGAAACGGTCATAACTTGGCTAGGGAGGCTGGTTCGTCCAGCCACAAAACGAAGCCACACGCCACTTTTGCATTTAAACCTTCTTCGTCAGAGTCTTGATATTATATAGAGATTATGATACTGCGCGCCTGGGTTAAAAAAAGTAGCAGCCACCGACCACAAGTGGCTGTCGCGCACTTCGGTTACCTTTGTGGCCACTTTTAGTTTCTCGTGGCGACGTATGTGGAGACTTTTATTCTTCCTCTTCCAACAACAAACATTACATACACATACAATTAGACCACAAATTCAATTGCATGGCTTTCAATTATCTTCAGCCAACGTACCGGATATTGCAATAATCACTTTGCAGATTGGTTTCCCACTTCAATACTTAGGATGTGCTACAAGAGATCGAATATACAGGGTTAAAAAAACAGTATTAAATCCTTTATTTTGTTACATGGCTTACATAATTTAAAAACTGGGTAAGTGCGAGTCAGACTCGCGTACTGAGGGTTCCGTACAAACTTAAATATATAAATAGTTTAACTCCCAAATGGAGTGTCGAAGATTTTTCCGAAGTGCAAAAAAAGGTTTTTTTTTTGCGATGTAACAGAAAAAAAAACTGTTTTCAGATTTATTCCTATATTTGTGCTATAAAACCTTGCTTTATGCCAAATTTCAGCATTCTGGGTCAACGGGAAGTACCCTAAGAATTTTGATTCCCTTGATAAACGGCCGAATCATTTTTTTTTTTTTCATTAACTTAGAAGTTTGATATTTTTCATAGCTTCAATGGACCGCAGACCCAAGTATATGGTTTTAATTTCTAACTTCTACCTCCTCGCATTCCCAAGCTAAAGGGTCTTGAGAGACAGACAGACCATAATACATAATTATAGATAGTTAAGTGTTTTTAAATGTAAATTTTTAATCGTAAAAAAAATATTACTTAATAAATTCAAGGGATAACAGGCATACCTGTTTGATACAAATTTTAGCTTTATACCTCTCCGCGTTCCTAAGAAAAAGGGTCTTGACCAATGACTATTCTCTTTGAATTTTGACCAATAACTATACAGCTTTCTTGACAGACAGACAACGAAACGAAGTGATCCTATACAGGTTCCATTTTTCCTTTTGATATAAGGAACCCTAAAAAAATGGCTCTTTCGCTCACTTCGAAGTTGTCGAAGAAACAATTTTTTTTTTTGAACTGGAAAACTGTATCACTAAAAGTACTACTAATGGAACTGCTGTGGTGGTACAATCTTGGACAAGCTGACAAATATGTAAGAACCCAATTTTTGCGTGTAAGACCCCATTGTCAAAAATTGCCAAGAACAAATTTCTCATTGTCACAAAGTTACGACACAAAATTACAAGATTGATCTCATCACCACCATGCTTACGAATGTCCTCATTTAGTTTACGAGGTTCGATACCCGGTTGAGCCAAGTTTTATAGTTGCCTTAATTTTATAGCCTTTGATTAGTTCCTTTACGGAAGTTTTGTGATTTACTTATTGAAGCGAGAACCTTTTGAGTGCGTAATTAGAGACACAATAGTAAGACAATGGCGCGTGAACGCCGGCGTTAATGCGGGGATCAACAGCTTATTGAGGAGATTCATTAGTTGGTTTGTTTGAATTTGAATTCTTTTTTAAACTCAAGCATTTTTTACAAAGTATCAGCGGCTTCAGCGGCGGTTTCAGTTTGAATATCGGTTATTGCCGATGTGAAGTCGCAGTCGAAGCCAGAAAAAAGCCTATGTCCTTCCTTGGGATTTAAGCTTACTCTATACCAAATATCATCAAAATCGGTTTTGTGGTTTAACCGTAAAAACGTAACAGACCGATAAAGTACCATCAGGTGGGATCGCAGTCAAACACTGGTTTATATGAATTAAAAAAAAAAGTTACTTCTACGTCATGACAATCTGTCAGATAATAGTAGACCACTCTTTTGGCTGATATCACATTTCAGGGTTTTATTGTCAGAAGTTTGGATGGACTTTTTGCAATCAAGTCTATCATTCCTTATTGTTGTATCTATCTAAAAGAGATGGGATACTTTGTCTTTTAAGTCTCCTGTGTGGTAAGCCTCCATCACCTGATAATTGGAGGGCCAGTTCATTTTTATTGTTTTGCTAGTACCTACCTAGTTCTTGATTCTCTTTCTATATACAGTGCCTTTAACATTTATAATTATAGTATGAATTAGTTTCGAGGAACCAATCCCCGGAGGAACGGAGAAGAATGTGTAAGAAACTCTATGGATACTTTTTTAATTCCTTTTAAACCTATCGAAATGGGTCAAAATATTTTCGGTTTTAATACCCCAATTTTAAAAATATTAAGATTTTCATGAGTAGTTTTCGATTAACAAAAATATGTAACAGTATGAAATAATGTCAAAATAAAATAATGTAAAAAGTGTTTTTCGATTTTCTTTTATTAAAGTTTTCTATAGTACTAACTTGACGTAAATGCTAATGATAAATTATATATTTTGCAAATAGGTTTAAAAAAATAAACCCTTGTATACGTCAATTCAATGTTTCAGTTATCATCAAAATTCAGGTTTAACCATTTATCCAGCATTGAAAAGCATATAGCACAAACAGCATTATAAAGTCCTCACTACCGAGACTCAGGACTCACTAGGAGAGGGAATCGAACGTAATCTACCACGCGGGTCTAGTGTGGGTTTTCGGTTCTAGAACATGTCGGTTTCCTCATGACTTTTCTTTTACCGTTTTCGAGAGCAGTCGTGATAAAATAAATTACAACTGAACCTGAGTTTGAATCCCCTTCCACCACATCACACAGCATTATACATCAAAATAGTAACAATTTTACAGAAACTTAAATCAATGGGTACAATGGCGGTCTTATCGCTGACAGCGATATCTACCAGACTACCCTAGGATGGACTATAAGAACTTAAACTGAATAAAAAAGGGGTAGTCTGCGGTTTACTATTAGAATTGTTTTTTTTTTTTAATCTTGTTACTATCTAGTCTTAAATGAGCATTCACTACCACCATTCATCTTTATCAGTAACCCTTTTATATAACACCATTCATTAACAAAATTCATCATGAAAACCTATTTTTATCCGAACCACGAAGAAAGCTCAATTAGCCACCCACACGGATTCCTTACGACAATAGCCATCCATCAAGTATTGTCGTTTTGTTTACACAGTCCTAATTTAGACATTAGTGCTAGGGATGTGACGGAGGCCTTCTTTGCAAAGAAATATGCAGAGCTTGGTTTCTTGTGCGGAGGAGAAGGTGGATAAAATGAGTAGGTACCTAGCATAAGGCATAGCATAATCAGCCTTTTAATGTTCCTACTGCTGAGACTCAGGCCTCCTCTCTCTAGGAGAGGGAATGGGCCGTAATCCACCACGCGGGCCCAGTGCGGGTTGGTGAATGTCACATGTCTTTGAATTTTTGGTTCTAGGACATGCTGGTTTCCTCACGATGTTTTCCTTCACCGTTTTGAGAGCAGTGGTGATGAATAAATTATCACAAAAAAATGCGCCTTGCTGGGTTTGAACCCGCGACCTACAACTCGTAAGTCGGGGCCGTTACCAATCGGCCACCACTGCTCTCAAATGAATACCTACCTTGTATAGATTTGTTATAATATTATTTATATATAATATATTTAAGTTATGTGCCATGTTTGTCGTAAATAAACTCATTTTATTTCTTCTTCTTCTTTTAATAAGCATTTTTTCAATAAAAAATGACTTATTCTTCAATAGATAATAGGATTAATAATGGGCTCCAGGTTTGTTAGAAAGAGTAACCGCGACCCTGAAACGTAAAGCGCAACTGAAGGAACACAGGTGGGCTTCAATCAGTAAAGGTCTGACACTCCCTCTCGCTCTACCCTCTCACTCCACGCATAGAAGTTATTTGATGATTTCCCACCTCCATAAAAAAGTAGGAATAAACAATGCTTTACAAAAACGAAAAAAGGCTGTCTTAACCAACTAGTTTAATTTACCATTTAATTAACAGCCCAACCTCTTTATCATTTTAACTGAAACGTCCACTGCTGGACATAGGCCTCCCCTGAGTGTCGCCACAATGACCCGTCTACGATACGTCTCGCATCCATCGGTTTACCGCGACCCTCACCAGGTCGTCGGTCCGGTCTGTCAACGCTGCGTCTTCGACAATCGACTCTGTTCTGCGAGCAAATAATGTGCCCTGCCCCCCTAGCCATGTTACAACCGTTTCGTGTCGAATTCCGTTCTCCAATTCATAACGCCTCGGTGTCAGCAATTGTAGAAAACGATAAGTTGGTAGCCATGTTGACGCGCCTTAGTCGGCCGCTCGTTCTACAATGTCGTTCTACAATAACAAAGGATGTAGCGTTGAACATTGTAGAAACGATAACAATTCATTCTATCACTTTGAACGATGTGAACTTGGCTACGAATTTTCTATTCGTTAGTTCTGACCACGTGACTTAACGTTGAAATTATGTCATTCCCATACATTTAAATAGCTTTCGACTAGCGTTAACGATTCCAGATTATCAACTTGGCTAGGGGTGCTGCTCAGTGTCACTTAAGTTTGTCGATTCTTTGAGCTATATCGGTAGCCTTGGTCCTCCTGCAGATATCAGCAATGATTGATTTGCTGATATCCGCAGGAGAACCAAGGCTTGGAGATTTGGAGACTATTTACTCTATATTCGTCTGTTACAAAACCATTTAAAACTTGCAGAGACTGATGTGGAGGTAAATTTTTTGCGGAATTTCCGCACCCGCAGAGGCGGAGGTGAAATTCTGCAACAACCCTACTTAGTACCATTTGCGTTACCGTGGCATTAAACGCACCGTTTTCACTACCGTGGTACTAAATGTACCGGTTGATTGTAACCATGTGACGATTTTGTGATAAAATTAGTGCTTTGTTGAGAAGTAAAATGATGTTTGGTGATGAATGGGTGCAACTTTTAGGAATGGGGAAACCCAGAAATGTCTTTGTTTGCGCCTAAAAGGTTAATTTTTCAATATAATTATTGTCCTGTGTATGATTTTCATTATTGTGATCAGTGTTTCTGTGGGTAAAATTATACTGAAGGAGTTTTTAAACTTATGACTTACTTTGACTTAAGATCCTAATTCCCCTAGCTAGGGCAGAGGGCGTCGAAAGTAGTCACCCATCGCGACCAGTCTCGAGCTATACGCTTCACCTCGCTCCATGTTACTCCGATGGCCGTAGCTTCTGCCAACACGGTGCGTTGCCAGGTTTGCCGAAGCCGCGTTTCCTTTTCCCTTGAGGATTCCAGTCCAAAATAAAATATCTTAATTCTAAGTTGTAACATCAAGTCAACATATTATGCAGTTTTTTTATAACTTAAGTCAGTTTATTTTACTTTGTATAACTCAATTTTCCTAATAACCCATGCCTACATGCATAATGCTACCATTTTATACAAATGTTATTTTTTTTTCATTTATGACTTAATAAAAAAAATATTTTTTCTTTTTTACTCAAATCTATTAGTGCACAATACCGTTTCGACGTCTTTGTGTCGACACTGTCACTGGTCCTCGCAGAAAACCAGCGCTGTGGACTCATCGCACTATGCGTGTGGTCACGGCATTATGCTGAACGTTGGGCTGTTTTGCGCGGACATGCCGCATTCTCTATAGAATGTTTACAATTTGTAAGCTAGTCCTAAGATTTCGTTATTTCCTGAAAATAAAATGTTTTTCTTTCTTTCCTACACGCCATTCTCATCTTCCTCTACAATTAAATGACCAATCATAACTTTAATTGTTCCCCCAACAATAAAAGCATATGAAGAGACGCAAGCACTCGTAAAGTCACCCTGATGAGTTTCATGCAAATTTTGACGACTGTAAAGACTGAAGTGCCCTGTTGTCCTCTGATGAGTCGTCAGATTGAGTGGTGAGAACATGGCAGGGATTAATATTCAGGGAAGTAGGTACCTATAGATATAAGACTACCTTATTTAAGGCCCTTGCTCCCATTAGTGCCATAAAACCGTGACTTTCTGAAACCTACTCCTCGGTAACGGCCGAGTTAGTAGATTTGAAAAAAAGTTATAGATTCACTTAATTATAACATTATTAACATATGATTTTTCGTATTACTAATACTGTTGCCAAAAAAAAAAAATAACAACCTGATATTTTTTCGCTTGTTTTCGCTACTTCTTTGTGATCTTTAGAAATATGTTTATACAAAAAAATATTGGTTAAGTATTCTTCAGAATGTACACAGCATATGTAAAACAATCAATATTTCGCAAAGAAAATGGTTTTAAAGTTCAGCGGGGCTCTATATATGCGGGCGCAGGCAGCTCTCCTAGGTGAGGCGAGAGGAAGTGTCAGACATTTACTGACTAAAATCCACCACTGTTCCTTTAGTTGCCCCAATAACTTCATCCTTGGGTGGGGTGAGAGGGAGTGTCAGACATTTACTGACTAAAATCCACCAATGTTCCTTTAGTTGCCCCAATAACTTCATCCTTGGGTGGGGTGAGAGGGAGTGTCAGACATTTACTGACTAAAATCCACCAATGTTCCTTTAGTTGCCCCAATAACTTCATCCTTGGGTGGGGTGAGAGGGAGTGTCAGACATTTACTGACTAAAATCTACCTGTGTCCCTTTAGTTGCCCCAATAACTTCATCCTTGGGTGGGGTGAGAGGGGGTATCAGATATTTACTGACTGAAATCCACCTATGTTCCTTTAGTTGCCCCAATAACTTCATCCTTGGGTGGGGTGAGAGGGAGTGTCAGACATTTACTGACTAAAATCCACCAATGTTCCTTTAGTTGCCCCAATAACTTCATCCTTGGGTGGGGTGAGAGGGGGTATCAGATATTTACTGACTGAAATCCACCTATGTTCCTTTAGTTGCCCCAATAACTTCATCCTTGGGTGGGGTGAGAGGGAGTGTCAGACATTTACTGACTAAAATCTACCTGTGTCCCTTTAGTTGCCCCAATAACTTCATCCTTGGGTGGGGTGAGAGGGAGTGTCAGACATTTACTGACTAAAATCTACCTGTGTCCCTTTAGTTGCCCCAATAACTTCATCCTTGGGTGGGGTGAGAGGGGGTATCAGATATTTACTGACTGAAATCCACCTATGTTCCTTTAGTTGCCCCAATAACTTCATCCTTGGGTGGGGTGAGAGGGAGTGTCAGACATTTACTGACTAAAATCTACCTGTGTCCCTTTAGTTGCCCCAATAACTTCATCCTTGGGTGGGGTGAGAGGGAGTGTCAGACATTTACTGACTAAAATCTACCTGTGTCCCTTTAGTTGCCCCAATAACTTCATCCTTGGGTGGGGTGAGAGGGGGTATCAGATATTTACTGACTGAAATCCACCTATGTTCCTTTAGTTGCCCCAATAACTTCATCCTTGGGTGGGGTGAGAGGGAGTGTCAGACATTTACTGACTAAAATCTACCTGTGTCCCTTTAGTTGCCCCAATAACTTCATCCTTGGGTGGGGTGAGAGGGGGTATCAGATATTTACTGACTGAAATCCACCTATGTTCCTTTAGTTGCCCCAATAACTTCATCCTTGGGTGGGGTGAGAGGGAGTGTCAGACATTTACTGACTAAAATCTACCTGTGTCCCTTTAGTTGCCCCAATAACTTCATCCTTGGGTGGGGTGAGAGGGGGTATCAGATATTTACTGACTGAAATCCACCTATGTTCCTTTAGTTGCCCCAATAACTTAATCCTTGGGTGGGGTGAGAGGGAGTGTCAGACATTTTCTGACTAAAATCCACAGTGTTCTTTCAGTTTAAAAAAAGGTATTTTTTACAACACTGTGGACTGTGTGTGGTGGTGTGTAACATTGTGGATTAGAGAGAGAGAGAGATTACAAGATATTTATGATATCATTTAACGTAGCTTCTAGTCAACAACCAGGTTAAGGAGTTACTTCTACTTAGTTCCTATAACAAATCTACTTAACTACGAAAATAAATCATAGGCGTCCATTACACATTGCAGGTTTTGCTGTCAGTTTTGCCACAGTCAAAAATTTTGATTGACGAAAAACCTACCGTGTAATGCGATGACTGACGTTTGCATGACGAATACATAATGGCGATAACATTCCGTCATTCAAACATCATTCATGATTGGTGATTTTGATTGACGCTTGCATGACCGTGTAATGGACGCCAAAGAAATTATTTTCTCTTCCAGCTGAACTCTCATACATGCATAACTCTGCCATTGTCACGTAATCCCATACGAGTACATACGTTGCATACAAAATAATAAAAATACGACAAACACAATAAAAACTTATCTTTAACGTAACCTGTAAGATCGACGATAAAATCGGCGAATTACTTACAAAACTACATTGTATTTACCATGAAAACACACAAATATAAACTCTATTTGTTACAAGGTACAGTGGGCTTCAATAGCAAAAAGATTTTGATAGTAATTTGAAGGGCGCACAGTGTGCTAAAATGCTCGGATTAGAAGACAAAATGCATAGGTTGTAAATTTTACGGCTATGCAAATGTAATACCGTATTGGACAGTAAAATCTAAGCCCTGGTTGATATGTCAGGCGTGGAGCAATATTAAACGCAAGGAACATTTTTAAGATCGTAAAGTTTTTGATTTTTATTAGTACTCTTCTATAGTAATAAGGGTATGTATGCAGTAAGATGTTATGCATTTAAGACTGTTGTAATAGGATTTTTTTTACGATATTATTCTTCGTGACATAAAATGATCCATTTTTTATTTGTTTAATTTGTACGCATTGATCTAACGAACAGAAAATAAAAAAAGTATGCAAATACTGTAATATGCGTAACTAGCTGGATTCCGATCCCGATTTCCGACCACCGTAGGCGTGGGCTTGCGGACGGCGTACGAAAGGCAACGAGGAAACAGGAGTGGGTTTTTAGTCAGTAAAAGTCTGACACTATCTCTCGCCCCGCCCAAGAGCGGGGGATGTCATAAGATGATTTTCCCACCGAAAAAAAAAGCTGCTACCAGTGGCTCCGCTCGCGTGAAGGTAAAAAATTGTTTCAAGGGTTCCCTTGAAACCTTCCCAGGTGTATGTTGATACTCCCGGAATAAAAAGTTTTGCCAGAACATGGTCTACACACGTGCCAAATTTCATCTAAATCTGTTTAGCAAAACAACACAAACTTTTCCCTTTATAATGTTAATGTGATAGTCTTTTTTATCGCAAAATTAGGTAAAAAGATATTTATTTGTAGTGAGTCTAATGACATTTATTTGTCCTTTGTATGTTGGTAGTTAGGAATTACATGAAATATATGTTTGTCTGCCAAAATTATTATAATTTATTTCTTTATCTTTTTCCTGCCGTTATGTTACGCCAAGGTCAACCGTCATCATCATTTCAGCTGAAAGACGTCCACTGCTGGACATAGGCGTCTCCCAAGTGTCGCCACAATGAACGGTCCTGTGCGTCTCGCATCCATCGGACTCTCGCAACCGTTACCAAGTCATCGGTCCACCTTGTAGGAAGCCTTCCAACGCTACGTCTTCAGGTACGTGGTCGCCATTCCAGAACCTTTCGGCCCCTACGGCCATCCGTTCTGCGATTCTTCGTGCTATGTCGGCAACTTTGGTTCTTCTGCGGATATCCTCATTCCTGATTCGATCTTTCTTGATGTTAGACCATCCCAACTGGACCGTCTGTCCCAGGTAAACATAGTCTTCCACAACTTCGAGCATTGACTCATTCTGCCCAAACAAATTTATAAACTCCAAGTTTTACATAATAAGTAATTAGTATTTTATCTGTCTTATCATGATTCGTAGATCTTTGACAGTCTTTACAGGTAGTCAGACGCCAGAAAGTCAGACCATTTATTTATTTTTTATATATGTACACACAAACACTTAAAAAAGAAAAGAACAAAAGCAGATAGAAGAGTACAAAGGTACTATCTTATTTCAAATGAAATTCCCATCCACCAGACCACACCACAGACTATCAGTCTATCTAAGGAGTATCGAACTGAGTTGTGAAGGTCTGATAGGCCAGTCGCTCCATGTAAAACATGGGTATTCAGCCACATCCAGTTAGACTGAAAGTCGATTTGGGGTCGGCTTTCAGTGCTTTTATGCTTGTAGGGAAAAGGCTACGGAGATGATGATCTATCTTATCATGGTATATTAATAAATGTAAAATTAACCCTGAGTTTGTTTCGGTGTTTCTTTTCAGGGTAGTCAGCTAGGAAACACCGGCCTCATCTAGTTTAAAATGACGAAAAAAAAATTGACGTGTAAATGTGTTTTATTTTTTTAAACCTATTTGCAAAATAAATATGATTTATTATTTATCATTATTGTCCAAATCAAAATTGTAACAAAATCACCACTGAAATGAAAGATACTTCCAGCATCACAAAGTACTGTGAATCAAAGTCTAGCAACAAACTTAATTTTTCTTTCCACCCTATAGTCGCAGACGCATCAACATCATACCACCAACAATGTGTCGCTAGCCAATAAAACAGAATCAAGATAAACTCCTTTATGTCAACGGGATTAAAAATTTGATCGTAAAACAGGAGGATACCAGGGCGTTATAGTTACACAGGATTTGTTCACTTTACGACTGAATGTTACGGATTTCATGTAATCTTAGTTCGTGGGTTTTGTGACGTCAATTATCTTCGTGGTTCTAATTAGAGATTGAGATCGTTATGAGATGGGGTGAATTACGACACGTTAGTTTATAGTTACGGCCGCTTGGGCGGTAACTGAGATAGGGGAATATTTTTGACTGAAGATATACTATACCGGAAAGTTCTTCTTTTTAAGAGGAGAATTTATTATCAAATGACTTCTCCCACTCTTGGTGCAGCATGTGCCAAAGTTTTACTGACTGAAACCTTTGGTGGTAGGCGGAACAGAGTGTAAAGTCCCGCAAACCTCCGTTGAAAAGGGAGGATCCTCCGACCAGACGGGTGTTATGTCTGGTGGGCAACTGCCCGATAGATGATTTCGAGCTGTCGTATATATTCTAATCGTGTGGATAACTTTGATTGCGCAATGCAGGTTTAGTTCTTATGTGACGCCATAGATGTCGCTACAAATCCACTTATGTTTCTTCCGTTGTCCGAGGGCCACGATAACGCTTTTAAATAATTCCGTAGTCCTGGCAAGATGCCGAAAGGTTCTGGAGTGTCAACTGTGTACTGGAAAACGCCGGTTTGGTAGGCTATCGATAAAATGGAATGTCTGTCAGGTACTAGAAACACAAGACCGGTCGTTGTGGTGACGCTTAGGGGGAGCTTATGTCCAGCAGTAAACGTCTTTCGGCCTATCGACTACCATTGAACATGAGAAAGAAAGAAAGAAAGAAAAAACGTTTATTCGTACCTCACATATACTGTAAATTTAAAATACAGAAATCATGATGACACCCACGACGATCATGGTGATACATTCTAAAATAAAATGATTGCCCTACTCTAGGAATTACTCATGTATTGTTGGTGCGTTCACAAACCTGCAAACTCACATACACTTAAGATACCCAAACAAATGGTCAACCGGTAAAAATATTAGGTATTTATTGGTTTCTTTGTGTTTTTACAGAAAATAAAAAACACAAAGAAACCAATAAATATCTAATTTTGAAAAAAGAATAACGTACCTTTAATATTAAGTTTATTTGAACTTATAATTCCAAGTCAATCCAAAGATATAATACTTCAAAGCAACCCGTTTTAAAAAACGGTAATTTTATACTTTAACCCCTATTGTTTGTTCCGTGAAGGAGTCGAGCCCACGAGACGCAAAGCATGAGCCAGTCTCTCAACCACTACGAGAATCGTGTAGTCAAATACTATAACCACAAACTATAAAAGAGAGGATTTTCCAAAATTCACTCCCTAAGAGGATGAAACAGGGTTCTAAAGTTTGTATAGAACCACCTACTTTCAAGCGAGCGAAGCCGCTGACAGAAGCTAGTTTATTTATATAAATATAACCATGTCAATATACACCCCTTTTTTTTATAGGTGGGAAAATCATCTTATGACAAATCCCGCTCTTGGGCGGAGCAGGAGATAGTGTCAGACTTTTACTGACTAAAAACCCACTATATTTTTTATTATAAAAAAAAAACTTGTGCTCTATCCGTACCCGTTGCTGATCATAATTATTTTTGTAGTCAAAAGTAACAACAAAAAAACAAAATCCCAAAATTGTCTACGAAAATTTGTTACAATTGGTAAATTCATAATTGAATCAATCATTCATAACAATTGCTACTAGAAAATATTACGCGCAGTATTTTTTCATTTTAATCGTCATTCATTCATAGCATAGCATAGCATAGTCGGCCTTATAATGTTCCCACTGTTGGGACTCAGGCCTCCTCTCTAGAAAAGGGAATGGGCCGTAATCCACCACGCGAGCCCAGTGCGGGTTGGTGGATGTCACATGTCTTCGAATTTTTGGTTCTAGTACAGGCCGGTTTCCTCACGATGTTTTCCTTCACTGTTTTGAGAGCAGTGGTGATGACATAAATTACACAAAGTGATGCACCTGGCTGGGTTTGAACCCGCAACCTACAACTCGTAAGTCGAAGCCGTTACCACTCGGCCACCACTGCTCTATTCATTCATTCATAATATACTATAATCAATAGCCCGTAAAATATTTCCATAAGTTGAGCGACATTTTGGGATATAAATAAACGCTAATAACTTTGCTGTTTATGAATATTATTTATTGAGACTTTACTTAAATAATTACAAGACCTTTTCTAATAAGCCCTTCAAGTATTTGTACTAATCAAAAATCAGTGGTGTATTATAGTGCTAATTTTTTTTCGTTCATTAATCAGCAAGATTGCTGTCAATGATAGTTTTTCAGAAATGTTTAAAATTCTTCAGTATTTATTTTGGAACTCGGACTGTACCTAATTAAATATACTTACTCCTACCCAATTGCTTCCTTCCACTAGGGAGGCTTGCACTTAACAATAACCATGACATCCAAATTAACGACAATTTCTGGTTCTAACCACCAATTTTCTGATTCATATAAAATATTGAACAACAATTGTCAAAACAGGAACTCATAGTAATTCTCATTGTTGAATAGACATGTCATGTCATATTAATTAATTTCAAAAAAGTAATTGCTATCAACCTGATTATTAGTTTACGAATATTGACAACCACTAATTTGGAAATCAAGCAACATTGTTGCAAGTTTTTCCTGCAGTTGTCAATCGGAATCAAATTCATTACCCATTGAATCATAAAGTATCACTACACACCTACTCATCAACTGACTGTCACTATATAATTATGTATTGAATCATTAAAAAATTAAATCAACAAAAATCTTTTATAAAATGCTTCAAACAAAAGCGAATTTAAACTCTAAGCTATATGACTTTTAGTTTTAAAATCGATTACGAATTTAATTCGAAATAATAATACATTTGTTTCGACAAACTTAGTATTTTCACTTCACAAAACCAGTCACAGATTATAATCGCAACAACATAAAGTCTAAAATTGCTTCAATATTAGTTTTGATACCGCAAGTATAAGGTTGTTTTACACACAATAAAGGTACGCTCAGGTGCGTAACGAACTAATTAATTCGAAAGCCCGCATTTGATTAAACAAATCAAATGGTTTGTAGTGTGACTGTATGAGGGGTGAAATGAGAAATCGCTAAGAAATTTTATCCGTCACGTTCACGTATCGTTTCCTGCTTTTTGTTTGTGATGGTTCATTATAGTGTAGTGTGAAAAACTTCTAGATAGGCGTAGAATTTTAATTGAATTTAATTCTGTTAAAATCTAAAAAAATGACCGTGTTAAATACAAGAAAAAACTACAGACTTTTATCGTAGGAACGCTAAAATGCAATACTTAAATTGATTTCCAAAACATATCGTAATTCGCTCAGTCACCAAACTAAAATATATATTTTTGAAGGCAGTTAAACACATGTACGTAATTAGTGAAAATACATAATTGTTGTAAACCACGGGGATCGGAACTGTCACTCCTACATACAGGTTATACTGTAACCTAGTTAGGAGATCAGAACTGCACCCACTACAATTGTAGCAAATTTGTAATTTTACCAAATAAAAATCAAATACCCATGTACTGCAATATTTGTAAATGATCAATAAAGATTATTATTATTATTATTATTATTAAAATAGAACTGGGTAAGCCAGATCTGCCGCATGTCGTAACAAAATTGAGCAAAGGTACCCACTGACTGCATCCCGAACAGTGGTAGCCGGCGAGCGACGCGGCAAGCACAGAAGTAAATGGTGTGACGAGTTGTATACTTCTACCTAATAGATTGACTAAGAGTAGTTAAGAACAGAGAATAGTAGAAGAATGGATAGAAGGCCTTTGCCCCGCAGTGGGACACAACAATAATAGTAATACATTGATTTGAAATAATAGAAACACATGTCTTGTAAAGCAGAAAGCACTGTGGCCCTGGAATGAAAATGTCCACTGAAGGGATACGCGTAGAATCAGTAAAAGTCCTTACCCTCCCTCTCGCTTCATCTAGAGCAGGACGAGTTATTTAATGGTTTCCAACCAAAACAACAATTCAATTTTTTCCAGAACGCCGCCTCTACTATCCCTCTAGGTCTACTGCTACCCCTGCACAGGTGTCGTCGTTTCACACGACGCGCCTTTATGATAGCTCGTTTATTATATACGCAGTAATTACTCTGCCTACCCACTGCCCACTGGCCGTTGTTATGGTTTGTTGTTGAACGGCATAAAGGTATGATAATTGGTCATGGTTAGTTTGGTACACGTTTTTGGCAATGGCTATTATTGTCTTACACCAAAGTTCGATATTCCCTATTTTACTGTAGGTTAAACCAAACATACGTGCCCCAGCCGGTAACGTAACCTACTTGCAAAACTAAGACATGCATTAAAATTACATCTATATATATAAAAGCGAAAAACGGTAAAGGAAAACATCGTGAGGAAACCGGCATTTCCTAGAACCAAAATATTCGAAGACATGTGACATTCACCAACCCGCACTGGGCCCGCGTGGTGGATTATGGCCCATTCCTTCTCTTAGAGAGGAGGCCTGACTCCCAGCAGTGGTAATCAGCCTTTTAATGTCCCCACTTGGTTCTAGGACTTGCCGGTTTCCTCACGATGTTTTCCTTCACCGTTTTGAGAGCAATGGACCACCGATCGATCTACCGTTACCGGCCCACGCTGAAAACCAGCGCCGTAGACTCATCGCATTTTGTGTGTGGTCACGGCATTATGCTGAGCGTTCGGCCGTTTTGCGCGGATGTGGCGCATATTTCTTTCACATAATGTACTTATAATTTGTTAGTTCTAAATTTGCGCCTTGTTCCGCCAAATAAAATGTTTTTCTTTCTTTATTTTCTTTCTTTCAATGGTGATGAAATAAATTACACAAAGTAATGCGCCTGGTTGGGTTTGAACCCGCGTCCTACAACTCGTAAGTCGGGGCCGTTACCGCTCGGCCGCTTACGCACTCGGCGACTCTCTAGGTTGGCTCTTTAGGCCGACTATGCTATTCTATGCTATGCTATTATCCTCAATAAATGCTCTTTGGAACGTTTAGTGGTACATGAAGAGTAGAGGGCCAACGTTCTTGCGGTCGATCACCTACCAGATGGACAGACCCCGTTAAATCATCTTCGAAGTGTTCCATCATTGAATGTACACGCAGTACCATGAGTAGAGAGAGATGGAGAAGTCTCGCAAAAGCCGCAACCAACCTACCAGACGATCCATGACCACGACCACTCCAGTAGGAGTGTACAACTGAGAAGAAGATGATGGATTGTCACCCAGAAGAAGAGGGAAGTAGACTCAAAGGACCAGAAACTCTACTTAATTTGCTAAAAAAGATACAGGATGGTAGGAAATTAGTGGCGAGATGTTATGTTATGAAATGGTGTAAATAATACAAAGACCGCCACCGTAGGTGCGGGCTTAGTTTACGCATGGAAGATTTGGTTTAGCAGGATAGGTCACCAAGATATGGTGATGACAGGTGGAGTAAGGCTGTTGGTGAGTGGCGTCCAAGAAATGGCAGTTGAAATGTTTGTCGTTTAATTGCCATCGCGAGTAGATAAGGTTCGTACAGGAGCTTGGTAGGCGTGGGCAAGGCGTGTCATCTTTGCGATTGGAACATTTGCATCTGAATCACTGAAATGTTCCGAAACAGGGATATGTATCATTTGGAATATCGGCTCAAAAGATACAAACGCAACATTTGAAACATCCGCTGACAAGATACAAACGCAACATTTGAAACATCCGCTGACAAGATACAAACGGAACACTTGGAACATCGGCTCAAAAGATACAAATGGAACATTTGAAACATCGGCTCACAATATACAAACGAAACATTTGAAAGAACGCCTCAAAAGATATAAACACAGACACTGTCTGTTATGAATCGAAATCTATTACGTTGCACAGCAACAGTTTTATTTAATTGAATTTTGATTTTAGAATAATATAAAGTAGATGTTTTTAGTTCAGTTCATTAAAATTTACACTAATTACGTTTTAATTTGAAGTTTTAAAAGACTGCTGTTCCAAATGATGCATTTAAAACATTACTGCTGTTCCAATCTTTCGGAAGACTAAAATATTTCGGAACAGTGAGTCAGTACAGTAAAGAGTTACACACGCCTAGAGTTTGTTAAGTAAAGCCCAGCTACGGGCAGGTTTATCTGTGGAAATAATATTGCAATTTGAGTTGCAATACAATATATTTAAGCATTTTTTACCTAATTTAGTAAATCTCAAGTTTTAATGATAAATTTCTCCTTCCAATAAAAATTGGCATAAATACTAACTAATTTTACAATAATTACAGAATATTATAACACCTTTGCTCCGATTTTAATTCCAATTAAAACATAAGGTACTCGAACCAAAGTACAAGTGGATTCAAAGTTCACCAAATTGTTCCTATCAAAAATTTAGTCATCATTATTATACCATTCGTTTCAATGATCCGTGACCTTTTAGACCCCATTAAATACTTTCCAACACAATTTGATGGCAAATTGATTCTCCCACAAATTATGAAAAAAAAATCATAACTGGCCAAAAATACAAGAAAAAAAAATCTAAACGCCCTTTGTAAAATAATGGAAAATATATTAACCGCAAAACGCTTTCACCCCATACCACGCGCATTCCCACGGAGTTTTGAAAAAAGAATAAAAAGTGCAAAATGATGATTCATTGTTCTATAATGATGGGGAAGACGCACCGTGTAAAAAACGATAGAGATTATGTTTACCGTTAGTTCATTGAATTAACATTTGGTGTTAAACGAGTTTGCTGGTTTTTATGTTATGTGGAAAAGTCATAGTTAATTTCTGAAAAATCTAATTTATAAAAATCTCGTGTTACAGTATTTGTTGTCGAACTCCTCTTAAACGGTGAGATCGATTTTTTTATATATATATTTTTTTATTTTTTTATTTTAGGTATGAGATTTTTTGTACCCTCCTATTTTTTCTTTGATAATTAATAAGGCAGAACAACGTTTTCCGAGTCAGCTAGTAATGTAAGAAATCTTTTGGCAAGAAAAAGAATTTATTTATCAATAAAAGTAGAATAACAAGACATGAAGAAGAGAGATGAACCTACATAATGGGATCGGCCGGACACAGAGAGAGAGAAAACAGGACAATTCCCTAGTTACTACTGGCAATTCGTTTTTAACCGCTTATGTTTATCATTCTTACAAACCAAAAAAGGGCAGTTGCATACGATACAAATCCAAAAATTAGTCTACTTTTTCATTTCCAAAACATTAAGCTTACAACAAAACAACCTGTTACTAATAAAAAGAATTAATGATTACATCTGAACCAGCGCCAAAGTAGCCCCAAATGGATACGCTTTTAATTAAATTAATAGTTAGCCCATGCGATATAAATGACGAGCAACAAAACCAACGAAAAAAATAGATCTAAAAAGATATCTGGGTAATAATAAAACACTTCCCTTATAGGTGCGGGTTTGATACGACGAATGCAAGGTTTGCTCGCCCATATTGGGCGGTTCATGATTATTTGTAAGGAACTATATAATTTTTGTAAGGTTCCTAAAAATAATGAGCAAAATCATTGATACAATATGTGAATACTGAATAGTTTTAAAATTCTGAAACTATTACACTAATATTATAAAGACGAGGTGCGAGGAAGTTTGTGAGTGGGTTACTTGAACAACTGAACGGATTACGATAAAACTTAGTACACGGGTAGATCATGGGCTATCATAGCATATACATATATAGGATACTTTTTTATCCTGAAAGTGTTTATCACACTGCCCTAAGCTTGACAATTATTTAGATTCAATCTGGCAAACAACATCACGGTAGAGTCAGGCAAAGATGGCGGGAACGACTTTTACCAAAAGTTTGTGTCCACGCAATTTTTCGTCCATTCCAGGTTTCCTGGAAGAAAAACGATAAGGCTGCCTTAAATATTATATATGTTTTAGTTTAAGTTTTCCAACATATCAATTTATTATCTTCGTGTACAAAAATTTAAAAAATGATAAATGAGATATTTTATCAATAATAATAATAATAATAATAATAATATTTATTTAATATAAAATACATATTTGACATTAAATGTAAGTACAAAAAGTATAAGCGCTACAATAGTCAATTTAATTTGAGTACCCTGACTCCTAAACTAGGAAGATCCTGTATCTTAGGAGGCAGTGTCTTCGCATACATAGTGGATGAACAAATTATGAGCGTACAACGTAGATATGCCAAAAAGTGGACTAATGCGGAAAGAAATATATAAGTATATAATTATATATATATATATTTTTTTTTTTACTGATAGTATGTATATGTATAGTGTATGTATGTGTATGTAGAGTATGAATGTAGTGTGCATGTATTTGTGTGTGGTGTCGTGTCATGAGCAAAATGTAGTGTGAGTGCGTGTAAGCGAGAGGGGTGTGTGGTATGATCTAAGTGATTAGCAGATCCAGGTAAGTAGACTTTCAGTTGTATCGTAGTCTTGCTCTTTTAGCCACTCCTCAATTTTGAGTTTAGCCCTATATGTATTTAATGCAATTATGTTTACTTTTTGATTTATTTTTGTGTATAGGTGTGAGCTTAGAACGTAGTGCTGGCGTTTAGCGAAAGCGGTCTTGTGTGTTACCGTAAGAATAAGAGGCTTATTCTTGCGGCGTGTTGGGTCTGGCGGCGGGACCTTAGTGTGTGTTCTCAGTACGGATCGAAGCACAAATAGTTGCCTAACGCTAAGTACATTTGCATCTTTGTATAATTGTGTGGTGGGATACATAAAGTTCTTCTTTGACATCACCTTCAGAACAGCTCTTTGTGCCCGTTCCAACTTAAGAAACTTTGTCCGGGCGGCACCTCCCCACACTGTGATACAATAGGTGATAACGGACTGGCAGATAGCAATATACACCATTCTAATCGTGTTAAAATCAGCAGACGACTTAAGCAGCTTAAATACGTAAATCATTCTTCTGACTCTTGTGCTAATAGTATCCAGGTGCGAGTACCAGTTGAGTCCGCTATCAATAACCACACCCAAATATTTTAGTTGATCTACCTCACGAAGAGAGAAGCAAGAGCAGGGTGTAGGGCTATTGCATGTGTGGGCGTTAATGGCAAAGTCTGTAGGAGGTTTAGTACAAGGGTGTAATTTGAACGGGATGAAGTAGGTCTTATCCAGGTTAAGAGTAAGAAGATTCAACTGCAACCAACTGATAACAGATTTGAGTGAAGTTTCGGCAGAAGTTCTCAGATGCTCCCAGTCAGTTCCGTGAACAATGATTGCAGTGTCATCAGCATAGGTGAAAATTTTGGAGTTTGAGAGGGGTAAGCAGCAAAGTCCGTTAATATAGACCTGGAAGAGGGTCGGGGCAAGAACACTTCCTTGCGGTACGCCGAAGGTGGTGGTTTCCTCCCTACTAACGTGTTCGCCAACTTTAACACACAATCTACGGTTAGTAAGATAGCTTGCAAAGAAGTCATGGGTTATGCCACGAATACCGATGCCCTCCAGCTTCGATAGGAGTGTGGGAACAGAGACTGTGTCAAATGCTAATAAATCAATGAATAGCGTCTGATGACTATAAGCGATGGCTATGTGTTATCTTAATATGTAATATAATTCTTTTGTACGTGTGTTTATCACCTAACTTCTTCTTAACGGCTTTATTTTAATTTTATTTATTCTAGGAAAAAACAAACAGCAAACAGGCTTAATCGATTAGGATGAAATTTGTGTATATATTTGAATAGGTTCCTAGATGGATTGAAAATACAAATGGATCCGTTAGGTTCTACAATTGGGACATAAAGTCAGCTTTCGGACAAGACAACGTCTGCTACGCCTGCTCGTTTAATATGAAATAAAAATATCATATTACAGTCACCTCTAAATTTTAATATGTACAAAATTCGTCACTCTTCATCCGCACTCAACCCGCATGATTCAAAGCTGTCGATCACGATAACGGTGCTGCACCGGACAATAATACCGTATTACTGATATTAATCACTGTTACACGGGGTTCAGGAAAAATCATTTGATGGGATCACTGCCATGAACCTTTACGGTACGGATGTGTCCAGTACCGGTTATGGAGTGATCTTAACCGGTATCAGACTTCCGTTCGTGATGTGGGAATTGGAAGGAGATAGTGAAGCTACTTTGGATGTTACTGGTTATCTGTATCTTGTTATAGTATTTTTTTTATTTATTTTATAATTTATGTACTCACAAATATCATCATCATCTTCCTGCCCTTGTCCCATCTTATTTGGGGTCGGCACAACATGTTTTTTTCTTCTTATGTACTCACAAATATATAGAAGAAGATATCTAATATATAAAATTCTCGTGTCACGGTGTTCGAACTTGAACTCCTCCGAAACGGCTCGACCGATTCTCATGAAATTTTGTGAGCATATTGAGTAGGTCTGAGAATCGGCCAACATCTATTTTTTTTTTTTTTTTTATTTATATGGCAGAACAACGTTTGCCGGCTCAGCTAGTCTTATTATAAAAATTTGTACAAAGGTACTGCTTATTTCAAAAAGAATTTTCTTCCAGCAGACCTGCGAAAGGAGAGATTAGAAGAGATGTAGACAATAGTGTGTAGAAATAAGAGTTTGTGAAATCTTAAATTAAACTAATAAATACTTATATAACTATATATATATATATAGAGAGAGCAGTGGTGGCCGAGCGGTAACGGCCCCGACTTACGAGTTGTAGGTCGCGGGTTCAAACCCAGCCAGGCGCATTACTTTGTATAATTTATTTCATCACCACTGCTCTCAAAACGGTGAAGGAAAACATCGTGAAAAAACCGGCATGTCCTAGAACCAAAAATTCGAAGACATGTGACATTCACCAATCCGCACTGGGCCCGCGTGGTCGATAGAGATGGAGGCCTGAGTCCCAGCAGTGAGAACATTAAATGGCTGATTATGCTATGCTATGCTATAACTATATATACCCTATACTAAAAATAAATATTTATTATATATATACATATACGATTATCACACAAGAGAGGAAAGATAGTGCTCTTTTACTTGGGTCTTATAGAGTGAAATAGTTTTCAAATGACGAATGCCAAATGAAGTTAATTTGAACTTATAATTCCAAGTCAATTCAAAGATACAACACTACAAAGCAACCCCTTGTAAAAAAGCGGCAATTTCAACCTATTACTATTAATAAGTATGAATCGATAACAAAAAAAAAAACATCCCTGTCATTACCAAACACAGATACAGCTTCAGACAAACAATATATAATATTGTAGGCTGATACACACAAATACGTCTGGCACACGGTTCAATATTTATACAAGACGCATTACGTGTACGCTCAGCCGATATCAGTTAATTGCCTCCCCTGGCAGGATTAGGGATGTCGGGGTTTTTTTTTTAGAAAAAAAAAATAGTCTATTTGAAAGCTTGATGATAAGATTTGAATATGACATTGTTTTCTTAATCTATACTCGTATATATATAGAAGGAGAAACTGACTGACCGACATATCAACGCACAGGCGAAACTACTGGGACTAGGATGGTAAAATTTTGCACAAGTTTACCTTTTATGACGTAGGCGAGCACTAAGAGAGGATTTTCCAAAATTCACCCCCTAAGGGTCCATATTTTGTAGAGAAAAAAACAAATTTTACGTTGGCGAAGCCGCTGGCAGAAGCTAATTAACAATAAAAGAATATGAAAACTTAATTACTTTATTATTTAAAATTGTTTTTTTTTTAGGTGGGAAAATCATCTTATGACAAATCGCGCGATTTGTCATAAGATGATTTTCCCACCTGACGTGACCTGACCCACCCTGAGTGGAGCGGAAGATAGTGTCAGACTTTTACTGACTAAAAACCCACTCCTGTTCCTTCTTTGCCTTCGTCCCAGGGTTTCACTTTCACACTACCCGTGGCCCCAGTAGGCTTCGACCCTGCTGGGCCCCTACGATTTGCTGACATCTCCCTGAGGCGCGCGTGGAATAGTACGCGACGTCGACGATTTGGGCTCGTTCCGAACGGTTACCGGACGGCGAATTGATGACAGACAGATATTTTTTTTTCAATGTTCTGTGCAATTGTCTCATTACTTTCTTTCATAAATACTTGTCCCTGTCAATAACAAACTCAACAAAAAAAGAATTAGCGAAATTGGTCCAGCCGTTCATGCGTGATGACGTGCCAAGGGAAATAGGTATTCATTTTTATATACATATATAGATTTCATATTTTATTTAGATCTTCTATTTAATTAATCTAAGAAACTTTACCCTTCAAACGTTTGAAAGATAAACATTTACAAAAACAAAACATGCACAGTTTATTTTTCTAAGCATTCCTTTCGTTCTCACCCCTATGAAGTTAAAACTCCGTAAATTGTTCAATTTCTTCAAAGGAAACATCTCTACCCACCCCTTGTATAAACTTTCTTAAATCAATAGTAACATGTCACTGGTAATTTTACAAAAATATTTTTTACAGTTAAAAAAAACAATGTACGAATCTACCGATGTAAAAATAAAGAAGAAAATCGTGTGAAAAATTATTTGAGTAACAGCAAAATTAAATTTGTTTTACAAAATTACGTTTTACGGTTCTGAAACTTTACATTGACTTTTAATTTCTAAGACATGCGGTTGAAATTGGAATGATTTTCTGTTCAGTAACGTTTTGTATTCTACCGGGTTTTTGTTGTAAGAAGGTGTCATTTGCATCAATCCCCGTCGAATTAGTACATTCTTTGTGTTAAAATAATGGTGTGACTGAAAAATTTGAAGTTTCGTAATTGGCCCGTGTTGTTAAAAGTATAATGAAAATGAAAGTACGACTTACTGTAGGTACCCATATGGGTTTATTTAAAATTTATAATTGTCCTTTGCAAGATGGGTCGTCATTTATTATCGACCTACAGCTGTGTATGAATGAATATCAGCGCTTCCTCATCGGTTATAAAGTTGTCATATTGAACAATCAATATCTAATTTTGAGACTTGAAAACACTTTTATTCTATTTAATGTGTCAATTCTAACTGGAGGGTCTTTAGGGTCTGATTCTGAAAGGAAGACTCGGCCCTGGTACGAAAGGCAACGAAGGAACAGGAGTGGGTTTTTAGTCCGTAAAAGTCTGACACTATCTTTCGCTCCACCCAAGAGCCTGATTTGTCATTAGATGATTTTCCCAGCTAAAAAAAAAACTAGAGGGTCCTTTATTTCTTGATAATAATAACGTTTATAGGAGGATGCCCGAGGGAGGTCGACGCCGTCGATGTCAAACGCGGCGAAGGTGATGTGACGATCATGTTCGTGGGACAAACTAGGCCAGAGATCCCCTTAGACAGAGAGGTTTGAAAGGAGAAAGGGAGGCCTTTGGCCAGCAGTAAGACACAAAATTGGCTACTAAAAAAAATCATACAGTAACAATTACACACTGGTTTATTTGGTGGGCCAAAAACTGGAAAAAAAGTATCTTGGGGATAATTGTTATAAGCCTCAAGATATTTTATGGTTATTGCTAAGGTATATTTGGGTTACTAAAAAATCTTTGCATAATAGTTAAATACTGGGTGTTACAGAAAAAAATACTCACTTTTGTAGATGCATAAAAAATAACAAATACATTTTTAGTATATAGGTATCTTGAAGGCTAGAGTGGCTAAGTAATAGGCTTTTAATAAACTGGTGCGTTTCACCAGCAGCGATTGCATCACTGCTTACCGTCACGTGGGATCGCAGTTAAGCACTAGTTTATATCAATTAAAAAAAAAACTACACAAGTGAGTTTTTTCTGAGATACCTACCCTGTACTATTAATAGTGTTTATCTTCCTTGCGTCGTACTCCTCAATGCTGAGGGTCGTGACCTCCCTGCTTCATCACTTTCATTCGAACGATATATCTCCATATGTTTCTGTCTCTGGCAGTGTGAAGGGCATTGTATAGCGTAGAGTCAAGAGCGGTGCGGATCTGGTCATACCAACGTATTGGCCATTTCACATCCACTTTACCGGTCACGATGAGCCTTTCGAGGTTGCCACCATCTTTCCTTTCAATGTGACCGAAGTATTGTAGAATCTTGTGTAGACTCTCTGACGACAACCGCGAGCAGATTTTGAGTTCTCGCAATATGGATACGTTGGTCCGAGTATTTATATAGGTACCTATACTACAATGTAAGATTTTAAGAAAAACACAAACATTCCTAAAATATGTATAATTTATTCCTTGAGACAGTTTATAAATTCGACAGTACCACTTCCGAAAATGAGCTTAAATACTTCTTGCATAGTAGCCTCCAATTTAAAAATTCGAATCGTCGCCTAAGTGTCGCCGCATATTCGTCGTCGTTTACTCTATCTTTTCAAAGGAAACATAATTTATTTAATACATTGTATTGTGATTAGGATAGATAAGATGTACCTTCCTTTCTGTTAATAAATTTATTATTATTATTATTCCATTTATTTATTTTAATACATACTTATTATATTTTTAAATATTTCCTTAAAAAAAAAAACACATTAAAAAAAACATTTAAAAATATAAAAAATAGTAGCCCACCGGCATCGGGAACAGAGTCCAAGCTGCCGGCGGTCAGGGCTCCTGAGAGAGGAATCTCCTAACGATACGCGCCGTGTCTAGGAGTACTGCTTTCTGGATCAGGCCCTTGATCCAGCTGCCTAACGAGAGCCTCCTCAGATGTTGTTCGAGGCTCTTGGCTATTAAGCCATTGGCCGTTACGACTATCGGCACAATGATTGCTCTATCCACTTCCCACATGTCGACAACCTCGCGAGCCAAGTCAAGATATTTAGTTTGCTTATCTTTCTCAGCTTTCACGAGGTTTTCGTCATGAGGGACCGCTATATCAACAATCATTGTGCGACGCTCTAGTCGATCTATCACCACTATATCAGGTTTATTGGCAACAATAGTCCTGTCAGTGATGATAGATCGATCCCAATATAACGTGATATTGCCATTGTCGAGAACTGGGTCGGGCACATACCTATAGTACGGTACCTCTGATTCCACAAGATTGTATTTAAGAGCAAGTTGCTGGTGGATAATCCTGGCTACGAGGTTGTGTCTATGCAAATAGTCTCCGTTAGCTAGATGAGAACACCCAGAAATAATGTGTCGGATTGATTCCCCGGGTCGGTGGCATGCCCGACAGATGTCAACCGTACCGTCCTTCACAATATATTTCCGGTAGTTGTTTGTCATCATAACTTCGTCCATAATCGCAAAGACAAAACCTTCAAGTTTCCCCGAAGAGGTCACCGAAACGCAGCCAAGATACGGACGCTAACAGGTCTACATCGGGCCCATGTAAGGCCCGGTAAAAGCGTCCGTGAAGCTCCTTGCTCTGCCATACTTCCCTGCGGTCATTAGTATCCAGTACTATAGGTTTGCGCCAGTTCTCGTTAGCCAAGGAGAGCGGAGTAAGGCCCTTGTCCACCGCTACCACATCTCGGTGCATACCCACGTCGGTTTTTAGGAAGTATTCCCTGAGACTGCATACCTCGCGGTTGTGCAGGGTCTTAGCATTTAAGAAGCCACGACCCCCGCACTTCCGCGGGATATACAGTCTCATCACCGATGACCGTGGGTGATGCATCCGATTTGCGGTAAGTAGTGTGCGGACCCTCCTATCCAGGGCGTCAAGTTCTGTCTGAGTCCATTTGAGTATGCCGAAAGAATACATCAATACCGGCATGACCCAACCGTTGAAAGCGCGCACCTTGTTTCCGCCTGATAAAAGACTATTGAGTACTTTATTCAGGCGTCCAAAGAAGCGCTCTTTCAATGATTGTTTCACGTCATCAGTATTGATGCCTAACGATTCCGACATACCCAAATACTTGTAAGTTTCGGTTGAGCAGAGGGATCTAAGGTGTATGGAATCCGAGAGTTGAATTCCCACAGATTCCATAATCTCACCTCTCTTTACATGTATGACTGCACATTTGTCCACACCAAATTCCATCCTGATGGCACTACTAAAGGTTTCAGTTACCTTCAGTAGCTCCACCAGCTGCAAGTTGTTGGGGGCAAAGAGTTTCAGATCGTCCATGTAAAGAAGGTGAGATATGACCTGACCGCCTCTTTTCAACCGATAACCTAAGCCAGAACCCTCCAGCAGTGTGCTGAGCGGGTTCAAGGCTAGGCAAAACCACAGTGGACTCAGACTATCACCCTGGAATATGCCACGCTCAATCCTTATCGGTTCGTTGTTCTCCTGAATCTGTCGACATCCCGGATAGTGAAGGACTGTTCTCCACTGCCCCATACATGACATCAGGAAGGTGCGCAGAGTTGCATCAACTTTATACAGTTCTAGCACCCTCATGAGCCATGTATGAGGAACAGAGTCATATGCCTTCTTATAATCTATCCAACATGTCGACAGATTCTTCCGAGAACGTCGAACCTGTTGGCTAATGGCAATATCGATGAGGAGCAGCTCCTTAGTACCGCGGGACCCGTTCCTACATCCATTCTGAGAGGCAGACATGATAGAATTTGTCTCAATATGACTATTGATTTTAGCTCTCAGAATGGATGTAAGAACTTTATAGACCGTCGGCAAACACGTGATCGGTCTATAATTTTTGGGTTCCGCAGTACTACCTGATTTATGGAGCAGGTGGGTTATTCCTGTCGTTAGAAACTGGGGCAGCGACCCTGACTCTAAGGCAGACTGGAACTGAGATGCCAAGCGAGCGTGCGACCTTTGGAACCATTTAACCCAGAAATTGTGCAGCCCGTCCGGCCCAGGAGATTTCCAGTTAGGCAATGGATGGACTGCACGGGCTACATCTTGGGGGCTGATGGTAATTGCCCCCATTTCTGGTAAAAGATCGCATGCGCGCTCGACCTCTCGAATCCAATCACCCTCGGTGTGACTGACAGGCGCCGACCAAATGCTGCGCCAAAATGAACACATGGCGTCATCATCCGGCAGGCGCGTATCAGTCACACCTTGGTCCGATCGCTCCCAATCCCTGTAAACCCACCTTTCGTTGCTTTGGAATGTACGATTCCGAGTGTACCGCTCCACTCGCCGCTTGTACCGACGAATACGGTTTGCCCATGCATAGATTTTCTGCTTCAGGAAGTCGATACGCTCTGTGACGCAGGGCAGATAATCTCGAGGACTAATATCAGTCCCTGAGAATGCCCGCCTCACAAAGCGCATCACCCTAGGGCGAGTGTTGCCCTCCCTGAAGCAGATAAGCTTACCGATGAGTGCTCTAGCCTCAACGATACGGTGCTCTATCCTGCACTGCCAAGCTGGCACAGCTGGTCGTGTAGCTCTGTCACAATTAGGAAATTTAACATGAGCTACACGACATGCCGCTACAGCCGCACAGTACAAGATTGAGTGGGTATCAGTGAGGTCTTTGCTGCTATCAAAGCAATTTGATAGCTGCGAATCTAGAGCACACACCAGCGCCCTATTTCTCTTGTGCATGGGCAAACGAGGTAGACGAGGTCTAAGCCCCGGCGGTGTGGAACGGTACTCTCGAAATGCGTCCTCCAAAGCGCCCCTCAATCGATCATTACATTGGGTACTCACAGATATAGCCGCGTCATCATCGGCGTCACCAACCTGGACGGGTCGCGGTGAAGCAGTGGGTAGACGTTGCACCGCGGCCGGTGTTGTAGCAGGTGAAACACGGCTACTCTGTGATTCCAGGCGCAGTCTATCAAGTACGGCGTCATCCAACATACGATTACGCTGAATGACCCGCACCTGATCCGATAGTCGTTGGACCGAAACATTGACAGCTGGCTCAAGCACCTGAAACAGAGAGAGCATCCGACCACGATACGCAGTCAGGTTAATTCCCCCCTCTGTAGCCCCAAAGTATGAGCGCATGACGTTTTCATTAATGGATGATGTCCATCGCATGCGCTGCACACTTCCACCGGCAGCGGGGACCCTATCAGAGGCCGGCGGGCCTCGAGGTCCCAAGCTGGCCGGAGGTCGGCCTCTTCCCCGTCGACGCGCAGGTGGTGGTGTCGTCGGCGGCGAGAAGTATTCGTCGCTCGAGCTCGACGCAACTGCAGCGACCGGAATCTCTGGACTCACGGTTGGCGCTGGTCCCGGCGGCTGCGAGGCGGAGCTGAGCGACGAACCCGAAGATGTTGGGTGTGTGTGTAGTTTTTGTGCTCGGCTTCTTGTCAGCATTTTTTCAATTCAGTTCATCGCCATTTTATTGTATATTGCTTTTGTTGGAGGCATTTTAAATAGTTGGATGGTGATGTGACGGTTTTTTTTATTTTTTCTTGAGGAATTTCCGGTGGTTGTACATTATTATTGTGTATTATTGAATAAAATTAAATAAAAAATTTTGGCGAGAAAATATTTGCTGACAGTCAGTTTGACAGCCGAGCCACAGCCACAAAATTATTATTATTATTATTATTATATGGGCCACATGCCACAGCCACATGCCACAGCCACAAAAGCCGCCACGAAGAGCTAGAAGCGGCCACAAGCCACTTGTGGCCAGTAGCTGCTAATTTTTTTAACCCATATGCGCAGTAGTTTACTGGACTCTATAGAAGTTTAAATGCGCGTGTGGCGTGTGACAGCGTTTTGTATCGGCGTTTAGTGGCCAGTGCGGGCCACAAGAAGCGAGCAGCGGCGTGCAACCGTTTGCGGCGAGTTCATATAAAATGTATGTTTTGTGGTTGTGGCTTGTATGCGGCGACCATAAGAAGTTTCACTGAAGTTACAAAGGCCAAAACTTATCACCTCTAAGCGCCCTTCTAATACAACTTTCCCTTGTTTCCACCTTACTCATCAAGCTGCATAATCCAGTCAGCCAGCCAAGTCATGTGTCATCATGAAACCGGCCTCCATGCTCGTTCGCCCGTGAGATTTACTCGGAATTAAAAACGCAATACCTTTGTTATTTTACTGAGTAATAGCTATTAATTTACTGCAACAATCGTGACAAGTAAATTGCCAACGATGTCGATGCAATCTTTTGCATTTTTGATATCGTGAATGTCGTGTTTTTCCGTGAAAAGTTAGTTCAAAGAAATGTCGGGTTTGGTGTTAGTTAACTGTTAGCTGTCAATCATATTTGCACCCTTAAGGCATGCAATTTTATTCTCAAATCCATTTTGCTGCAATGTGAAATTTCTTGGAAATCCTTAATTTTTTTATTCACATATTTATTCAGTAGTTTAACGGTTAAGCTCACTCAAACCCTAAACGAACGCGTGATTTCGCGCCTTATTTCGCGCCTTTCGGTTAAACACCAAGCGAACGCCGGCGTCTGCATAGATTATAAAATATTGAGCGTTTTATTTATAGGGTTAGGGTAGAGGTTTTATGTATCCAAGAACTTACGTTCTTAGAACTTCTTATTTACATAAGAAGTTCTTCATAAAGTAATCTGTAAATATCGAGAATAAGTAAACCTTTCCATTTTTTTTTAATTGTTATAAACCAGTGCTTGACTGCGATCCCACCTGATGGAAAGCAGTGATGCAATCATTGATGGTGAGGCGCACTAGTTTATTATGAGCCTATTCACTCTAGCCTTGAAGACACCTAAATTATAGTTGGACGGGGAAGACTGCAGCAGGCAAATTATTCCAGTCTTTCGATGTACGCGGTATAAACGACGAAGCGAAACGCTTATACCCTATATATACCTACTTATACTGCATTCGTTCGAAGATATATTATATTTAACCATGCAGCTCCTTCCGCATGCTAGGCACCAATCGCAGCTTTTCAGAGCCTAAAAGCAAAACCAAAACGCACCGTATCCTGCGAGTACTTATCTGACAGGTGTCAGTTGTCAAATGTCATTCCATACGTTTGCGCGGCAACCAATACGTTTTACGTTGTGTTTTATTTGCTTTTTTACCAATTTAAGTAATTAAATAAGAGCATAGTGCTTGTATAATTTGTAATGAAGTATGCCAAAACGAAAATATATCAAATACTATTTTCATATGATGAAAAGTTTGAAAAAAGGACGAAACGACGATAACATAGTACGTCACCTGTCCTATCTCTATTTAATTCTTTGATTCCAGGTGAAGTAATAGATTTATCTATTAGATTATTCAGTGAAGTAAGAGTTTCACGTACTTAACCCAAATAATTGTATGCATTGACACGATCAAACTCCTCGGGGTGTTTACGAGATGAACACACGAGCTGGTTTCCTTGTTCCATAACTTTAAAGGCTTTGCCATGGTACATTATACAGTGTAAGACTGTAAATCAAATGGGTTTCGAAATATGAATATACCTACTGACGCGGGTTGTGCACGTGATGCATTGACGCGTTCAGCTGACTTGGGATGTTTACGAGATAAACATACGAGATTGTTTTTTGCCCCACACCTTTGGGGTAACCTGAAAAGCTTCGTCAGGAAAGTTATCTACAGTGCAAGTGAAATGAATTTTGAATATTGTACCTATGGACGCGAGTGATGTACGAGATACATTGGCGCGATCCGCTGACTCGTAGTGTTTACGAGATGAACACACGATGATCTTTACCTTTTGGTACATGGACACGGGTGATGTACGAGATGCATTGACGTGATCCGCTTACTCGTGGTGTTTACGAGATGAATGCACAATGGTCTTTACCTTTTGATAAAATCCGAAAGGCTTTGCCTAGGTACACTTTGGTACCATAACAGGGTCAATAGTTTTAGGTTTTTAGACCTTGTATTTAGGATGATCCTCAAGAAGTGGACATTAAACTAGATATCTGTTGTATCATCATCGGCTCCAACAGGCACAACCCCAACTGTTACAGACTTGAGTATAACATTTCCTGAACTAGCATCTGAGCTAGTCGTTGAACCAGTTACTATATTTCCTGAAGTATTACAGTATTTATATCTACAAAACCAAATGATTTAATGACCTGACTTAATGAATGACTTAACCCACATCTAGAATACCATTTTTGGAAATACTCAAGGAATATGAACAAAAACTAGATAAAAACGTGTGTAATAACTGTTTAAAATAATATAGAGATTATTGCCTCAGTCAGTAATTCACTGATAATACAAGAATATACTGATACAAAAAGATTAAATCAGAACAGAATCAGTTGGGATTGGGAATCACTAGACCCTATCTAAGCTTCTCAGCAATGATGGCATAAATAGGCTGAAACTATTTTTCCCAGTTGATTGATACTGGAAGAGTTTTTAATAGATTTGCACTTCACATAAACAAAGATATTGTCAAAGATGTTGATAGAGACGACTACCTGCATGGGAATACTTCAACAGAGAACATTTAAAGTCCTAAAGACATGCCACAGAAGCGGCAAGCTTATTATGAAGCCAGCCTAATCTTCAACTGTAACCCGTCAGGGAAACGGGAATGGTCCATCTTGGTACAACCAGCAAAGAATAATACCTAGGCCTGGACGAAAGTAACTGCAGTCCTCATATTAAACTAAAACCAAGCAATTCTCGCAACACATCCAGTGTATGCTAGAACACAAAAAGTTTCACCACAGGCTCATGGTTGAAACTAGAGGTTAGTCATGCTTACAGATTAGCCCATTCCCTACCTCGTTGATAGAGGATTTGTGGTAATGCCCCAATTTTGAAACACATCAGTGGATGTTCGGTAAGTGCATTTTTTCTTCCATAACTTATCAACCAAAATTCAACGGTTCAAAACAAAATGGTTTTACAAGTGATCAATCAGGATCTTCAAGATCAGGGGCCAAGATGAATGCATATTTATGTATAAAAAACCATTCATAATTTACTGCCATTGAGCACAAATTCCCCATGGAAACCGTGTGGGAATCAACTTATATCCAAGATATTTTTTGGTTTCCCAACAGGGATGGAGAAGGGAGGTTTATTGAAACCTTTAAACCCCTGAACAAATTGGTTCACACATCCAAATTTATAAGATGTAAGATCACTGCGGTAGCCCTAGTGTACCCAGGAGATCTTATGGCAAAAATTGAATCCAGATCACAGGAGATACCTATTATTTCATTATGATCATTTAAAAAGAGTCTATTGCTGTCCCAAATGGGATTTTTTTTACACATTATGCATTTTTGATAGTGGTAGTTACATGTACGAGGGATGCCTTTTAAGTTTTGTCGTTTGAAGAAAAAAACACAACTAGAACCTTATAGTACTTTTTATTGTTTTTTAAAGTATTCACCACGTAGCTTAATACACTTTTCCATTCGCTCAAACCAGTTATTATAACATTTATTCCACTCTAAAGTGGGGGTGTTCAAAATGGCTGACTTGAAAGCGTCGACTGCTTCTTCACCGGACTGGAACCTTTGACCACGAAGACTTTTCTTAATTTTAGGAAATGTAAAGAAATCGTTAGGGCTTAGGTCAGGACTGTATGGAGGATGGTCAAGAATTTCTACTTTTTCCTGCTTCAAATACTCAATCGTTTGACGAGCGCTGTGTGAACATGCGTTGTCGTGGTGCTGGATGATGCGTCGCTTTGAGTTAGATTTTCAAAGTTCGGCGATGACTTGTGGTAAACAAACTGTGGTATACCACTCTGCGTTAACCGTTCTACGATCTTTAAGTGCAATAGTCGCAACATGGCTGGTTTTTCCAACGAACGTGGCCACCATCTTCTTTGAAGTGCTTCGAGAACGAACAACTTTAGTCGGCTTTGGCTCGTCTTGAAAGACCCAGATTGTAGATTGTTGTTTGGAATCAGGATCGTAGGCATAGATCCAAGATTCGTCACCACTGATGATGTCGTAGACGTGATTTGACTCTCCTCGGTTGAACCTTTGCAGAGTTTTCTTACACCATCTGACGCGGGCCGCCTTGTGATCGTCGGAAAGCAGATGCGGTATCAAACAGCAAACTAGCTTTCTCACACCAAGCGCTTCATGCAAGATCTTCTGAATGGTGTTCCCTGAGAAGCCTAATAGATCCTCTATCTCTCGTTATGTCACATGACGATCTTCGAGAATTCGTTGTCTCACAGCAATGACGTTATCTTCAGTGAAGGTGGATTTTGGGCGTCCTTCGCGAGATTTGTCACTAACACTAGTATGTCCACGCTGGAATTCTAAATACTAGCGTTCAACAGTCCGCAGACATGGGGCTTCATCACTGAACACAGATGTTAGCTCTTCAAAACACAGACGCCGTGTCAGGCCTCTTATAAAGTTGTAGAAAATTATTGCACGAACATTTTCCTTAGAAAGATTCATTTTCGTACGTAACCTGACAGATTCCAATCGACGCTGTGACTAAACAATAGCATTAATCCTAATACTTTAAACTGTTTTGAGATTCAAAATTTTAACACATTCGAATATAGAACAGTTCCAAATTCAAAATTGCCGGGAAATATGAAAACGACAGAACTTAAAAGGTATGCCTAGTATATCTATGATCAAAAGTTCACAAATCAGTATGTACATCATTTTGATGACCTTTTGTGTATTGGTTCAGACTATATAGTCTACTACTATACACACTACACTATTCATACTAGCCTACTATTATATAATAAAAAGTTGAAAAATATTCAAGGAACAATTACTCCTTTTTATAAAATACGCCATCCCAATCATGTTAATTATTTAGATTTTATATATGACACTTATACAATGACTGATGTCACATACAAAAAATGTTGTTTCTGTAAATCCCTTAAAAATATTTACAGAAACAAGTTTCTTAGCTTATGAGAGATTACTCACTTAATAGGTACATCAACTGTTGCATTATTTTGTTGCAACAACATTTGTTGTTGGTTGGTTCTATACTAAAATTAGAACATAAATACTTAGTTATAAGTAAAGGCAACTAAGATTCAAAATAAAAATTCATCCAATCATCAAACTAGACCTACAATGATGCAACAAGAACTGGGGGGGGCACAATTGTAGTGATAACAGAAGTCCATGGGTTCTGGAAAAAGGATAAAAAATTATAGTTATCACATAAATTATTTAGAACTGCTTCACATTTTTTACCTTTAAATATTCTATTTTGTTAAACATGAGCACTTACACATTTTGTGTGAGATTGATAATAGTTTGTTGTATCTTATATAAACCGAATGGGAGGAATACGGTATCATCAATTAAATAATATAGCCAGAAATATGGAGCAATGATGTGAAAATAATTAGATTTGTCTATTTGCTTCGTATATGGATTCAAAAGACAACAAAGAGACCAATTAACAATCTCATATATCTAACATAGAGTGGGAACAGAATATCTCTACATTTTAGTAGGTATATTGTGTCTCAGTTTGGTCAAACTGATTGATCTTTTCCCTTCTACAAGTAATACATAAATGTGATGCCTGTGTTTCCTGGATACCAGATTCAAAATACATTTAATTAGATGTTTTTTACTGCCCTTGAACATGATAATTTATTTCTTTTATGTGTTCTTTCCTCCATTTAGCCCAATATTGGGGAGGCTACAAAAATCAAAAATGAAAAGGTGATGTCATATTGACCTTCACAAGCTTGTCCACCATTGAAAACAATGTTAGTTTTTTCAAGCTGTTAGTCTTTATAGGTACTCAATAAAAAACTATTGCATTCCTCTTTTAAAGAGTGTCATCTTACACACCTCCTTACACTAATTTCCAGAATATTGACATGATGTTCTTCCATCAGCCATAGAGGTTACATTAGGTTACCTTCCAAATAATGCCTCAATTCAATGTTACTTAAAGGATCTCACTTATTCACACAGTCTATACCAATTAATAAATTAATAGACTCATAAATTGGTCGTAATGATCACATCCAGAGATTATGTTAAGGTTTCTATAAAAATCAAATTGTCTAAAAAGTTAGTGAATTTGTTTGCACTTAGCAGAGCCCAAGTAGCACAGATTTATCATTTATAAAAATACCCAATATTATAGTTAATGAAACCGGTGTAAACATTTCTATCCTAGACACTATAAAAACATCTGGTTCTGGTTGCAGCGGACCGAACCTCTTATTTACCTTTATTTTAGTTTTTATTTTATTATTTTTATTGTTTTAGTCAACATACAAAAATAGAGCCATTTTCTGTAACGAAAATGCACGGCAAAACCTGAAATCTTCCCTGACACTACTTTATTTTATTACATTAGATACACTCAAGAGTATTAGGGAAGATAATACTCTTTTAATACTTTCTTTGAATATCCCACACAAGCCAATTACTTCGTCTACCATTAGTAGATGGATAATAATAATAATAATATATAAAAAAATATATATATATCGCTTCCCGGCAAAAAAAGTGTCAGAATACAAAAATAGCTGTTTCGAGAAAATGTAACTTTAATAGTTTTTTGTTCATCTAAACGTCAATAATTTAAAAACTATAATAGTCAGATTGCTGAAATTTGGTGTGTAAATAGCTTATTTATATATTTCTTATAGGGCTTTAAATTTAATAGCAAAATTGTATTTTTTTTTTAACAAACTTTTAAGAAACTTTTAATTTGATGAATATTATGACTCTTTTTTCGATTAAAATTTCTGTAGTTTAAAAAATAATACACATTATAATGAATGTGATCATTATTACTTTTATTATTAAAAGTCTTCAATATTAATTAAAAATAAATAAAAAGTAACTAAATTATAAAATTCTCATTAAAATAAAATAAAAACATCAAAAATTAACTTCTTCTTCAAGATTTTCCGGCGTTTCTTAATATTTTTCCTTTATTTGACAACCATTCGTTAACACAAGATTTACGTTTTTTGCTAGATTTACGTACTGGACTCATAACTTGCTCAAGAACATTATTGTTACGTACGTTTCTATCTTGGTTACATGACAGAGAGGATAGTACTGCATCATTAGAACTACAGCGAGTTTCAGGTGACCTAGACTTAGAAATAGTATTGCTGCTGCTGATACTGCTGCTACGGCTGCTACGGCTGCTACTGCTGCTACTACTATTCGACGAGGAAGTCGATGAAGAGGAATCAGAAGATATGGACCGCTTGCGCTGTGGAATATTCTTTAAAGTAGCCAAGTTCTCTGGTGCACCAATATTTACGTAAGGTTGGATTTGATGCTCCTCTTCCTACAATATTGGTGAATTCCGCTTAACACGTTTTCTTATAGTCGGCCGACCAACGCTACTGCCTGAGGTAGAACTCTTATACCCACAGTCAATTTTAAAATTTGGGTCTTTAACACTGTCATCACTATCTTCGAAATAAACATTTTCTTTATCTGATGTTGTATTTCCGTCTAAAACAATGAGAGTAATTTGATTTATCAAACCTTAAAGTAAGAGTACAATTTAAATATCACTTCAATATTAAAAAAACCTGTACAAAAAGGTTCTCTTATATCCTCAATAATACTTGGACTTGTACATTACGTATGCATTATGTTTTGATCTTCAGTTTCGTACTGCTTATTGTCACATTTATTCGAAATAGATGTGTCGAGATCTAAAAAACAAAATACATGCCGCCGTCTGATTCCGTACTGTATTATGGTAATCAAACAGCTGATAAAAATACATAAAAGTAAAGTAATCAGCCCGTCCCACTGCAAGGCAAATACTTCCATCATTGAATTCATGTCACCACTACAATGATAGGATCTAGGAAAATCACTACGCTTAGCAAATGCATATTGATCCTAAAAAAATAAACAATTAGTAAAGACTAGTACTATTAAATAAATAAAATACGCAACGTGGCATTAAGATTGAGTTCAATTTTATACAGAAAAAAAGACCGAACACAACATATAACTCGTGATTATTATAAAAGTTTACAACAAAAACGACATTACATGTGTTGCGTTTTTATAAATTTCCTTAAATCGCGATTATAGATCAGAAACAGTAAAAAAAGAGACCATTTACATGTTATGTTTGTTTTTTTGTATGATCTGGCAATATTTACAATGCTTTTTCGTCAACAATACAGTCATAACACAGATTGTGCCGCCTTTTTAGTAACAATTCTAATATTTAAACGTAAAACTTACCGTTAAAAAGTCACATCACACGTTAAAACACTGTTCACGCCGGTGTTCGGAGCGAAACGGCTCCGTGAAAAAGAGAACTTAGTGCCATCTAGCGGTAACCATGCGCAACATAATAACGACATTTTTTCAGCCGGACAAATGAAATACGCGCTATTTAATGCTGTGATTATGTCATTTTGTACCTAATATGTGTTGTGACACTTTTCTTGCCGGGAAGCGATATATACTTTCTCTATGTGTGGCATAGATATTAGCGTTTTTTCAGGGCATAGTACAAGACATGCATCCACGTCGACTGCTAAAGCTAGGGGAGTATCATTAGATGTAATTAGGCAAACGGCTGAACAAACAGTTCTTCAACTTAAATTTTATAATATACCTATTTCCAACAATTCATCTGAATTTGCTCATGCTGTGCTTAATGCTGAACAAAATATTTGCTTATAAATGCCTTAATATGTTTAAAATAATTATAAAAAAAATAGACATATATACATAAATAATATAAAATGTATAAGTATGTCAAAAAAGACTGATTGTCTCATATTACCATTATATTAAGAGCCTAATAAGTGCCTAAGAGATTTTGATTCCTGAAATATATTTGTTTGATATTAAAAATCTTAATTTTGCTTTAAGTTGACTCTTAACATCTGCATGGTTAAATATAATATATCTTCGAACGAATGCAGTATAATAGATGATCAAACGAACTTACCTGTGATGTTCGATCATTATTATACGTAGCTTCGTTCGAAGATATAGGGAACCCTCCCTACCCTACCCAGCAAAACTTAAGATTTATCTCTAACTCTAAAAGAATGACATTTGACAACTGACACCTGTCAGATAAGTACTCGCAGGATACGGTGCGTTTTGTTTTTGCTTTTAGGCTCTGAAAAGCTGCGATTGGTGCCTAGCATGCGGAAGGAGCTGCATGGTTAAATATAATATATCTTCGAACGAAGCTACGTATAATAATGATCGAACATCACAGGTAAGTTCGTTTGATCATCTATTATTTGCGATATAAAAGTTAAACAATTTTGATGAAAAGTACGGAGTAAGTTGAAACCCCAAGAAAAGACATAGGCATTTTATCTGACTTCAACTTCGTATCCGGAAATATTTTCTCCAGAAATTATAATTATCATTTTTGCACCTTTTTTTTTTTTTTCTATGTGGGAAAATCATCTTATGACAAATCTCGCCCTTGGGCGGAGCGGGAGATAGTGTCAGACTTTTACTGACTAAAAACCCACTCCTGTTCCTTCGTTGCCTTCGTCCCAGGGCCACGGTTTCGTTTTCACACTACCCATGGCCCCAGTAGGCTTCGACCCTGCTGGCCGGGCGCGCGAGGAACAATACGCGCCGTCGACGACTTGGGCTCGGTCCGGATGGTTACCGGACGGTCGGACGGCGGGCCACCCATTGCCCGCCGTCCGCAAGCCCGCGCCTACGGTGGCCGGAAATCGGGATCGGAATGCCGGCGGCGGTTGGGGCGTGAGGACCGTTGCCGTTGCCTCACGCGATCGGCCGCCTCCTTTGCTAGCATTACTGCTTCGCAGAAGGAGGCGACCGCCTGCCACTCCTCCTCGCTCCGGACCATGGCCTGTACCAAGGCCCGGCGCGAGAGATCGCCGCCGCCGATCGCCCCCACGAGGACACGGCGTTGCTCTTCCCAAGCGGGGCACACTTCCACCGTGTGCTCCACCGTGTCCTCCGGGCGGTCCACACAGTGGCGACACCCGGGCGTCGCTTCATCATTTTTGCACCTGCGATTTTGCCCGCGTTAGAGTCGGAAATCATCCCAAGAAAAAATACCCCGGTATTTTTTTTTAATCTAATGCCTATACGAGAACTTGGTATATTTGTTTTTTGGGTTTCATCCAAACCCGTTCAGCCGTTTAAGCGACAAACACAAATTCCAATATGCATACAAACTTACATCTTTAAGTTAATATTAGTGTAAATATGAAACTTCCACCAAAATAGACCAAAAATATTTGACAATCAATCAAGTGATTTCACCAAATCACATCTCCTATTTCTGTCTCCCAAAGCCATGTCTTAACGAGTAAACAAATGATCATTGTCAACAAAACTAATGTTTACAGTTCTAATGTGTGGTAGAAGTTTCAGTTGTAATTTTTGATTTATTGTACTAGCTTTTCATGTTGACTTGGTAACATGTGGTGAATGTGTTGATTAGGGTTAAAATATTGGGCGCTTAATATAAGTTTAAAGCACCAGGGCAGCCAGCAAATATCAAATTTTTTAAAGTTTTTTTTTTCAATTTGCATGTCTGTGTCAAGTTGTAATTGTAATTCTCATTTTTTTGGAATGAAACTTAACCCTTAAATGTCTGCTTATTACTTATAAAAATAATTTGATAATTACCCACAATAATGAATTTATTCAATTACAGAAAAATAAGACATAGGTAGTCTATATGGAGTACAGAGTATTTTGATGACGTGGAAGATTTTTTTATTACCTACTTAAATGTCCTGATCAACAGGAAATGAATGACATCCCATTTTATAAATTTATTGCTTTAGGATGTCTTAAGCAATAAAATGCTTTATTTCATATCGGCATTTACTTCAAAAAATAACAAACGGAAACAAAAATAAGCCTAATTAACTGGTGTAAACTGTAACACCTGATTTTATGGGAGTAATAAAACAACAAATTGAGCATAAAAAAGAGGGGCATTAAGAACATGACCATAATGGCCGTTTATCAAGTGCCTGTAGGGTGACCATCAGGCGGGTTTCTTCAAAACAGTCATAACCCTGAAACGGAAAGAGCAACTTAAAAGCGGGTAACTCGAGGTACATTTCCATACAACCGCTGTTACGTGATTATGATGTTATTACACATCTTTCTCTAGATATTTTAGATACACAGCTATCTTGTGGATATTATTTAGGCTTCTATAGAAATCCAAACATAAATTTGTGTAAAACTAATCTAGTAAAGACCTCTGAAAATCTACTATTTTACGTGAACTTTGGCCCTCCATAATGTGCATATATATAATAAATATAAAAAAGTACATCCATAGAAGCTTTGCACATTTAATCGAGATTCTGAATGACAACATTTTTTCTGAAAAAATTAAGGGTTTAAACACATATTTTTTGGAACAAGTTTTGTGAAATATTGAAGTAAATCACGGAATTATCGAATGGCAACAGACTTTTCAGGCGATATCTCTCTTTTTTCGTGTTGCCTCTACATCAAACATCGCTTTGGATTGCGTTAAATAAAGCAAAAGCTTTTAAACCATGCTCAACGTTGACGAAGGCGAGTGGAAAAGGGCCCTCTTAAGGAACACTAGTGAGTTTTAGTCAATAAAAGTTTTACACTCCTTCTCACTACACTCAGAGCGGGATGAGTTAGTTGATGACTTTCCATTAAAATAAAACCCTGGCCATGCCTACATCATCATCATCATTTCAACCAAAAAACGTCCACTGTTGAACATAGGCCATGCGTCGTAATTTTACTAAAAATATCCTTTGCTACCCTTCTTATAAATCGATAAGGCCATGCCTACTAGGTCCTATTGGGTAGCGGGAATCTGATGGATGTGAGATTCACGGGACTGGTCGTTATTGTCACGTTTGGGGGAAGCCTATGTTCAACAGTGGACGACTTTTGACTGAAATGATGATGTTTTTTTTTTATTTTTTTTCGGTGGGATAATCATCCAATGACATCCCCCAATGCTCTTGGGCGGAGCGGGAGAAAGTGTCAGATTTTTACTGACTAAAAACCCACTGCTGTTCCTTCTTTGCCTTCGTTCCAGGGCCCCGGGGTTCTCCTTTGCATCACCCGTGGCCCCAGTTGGCTTTGACCCTGCTGGGCCTCTGCGGCTTGGCTGACATCTCCTTGAGGCGCGCGTGGAACACTACGCGCCGTCGAGAACTTGGGCTCGATCCGGATGGTTACCGGACAGTCAGACGGCGAGCTACCCATTGCTAGCCGTCCGCAAGCCAGCGCCTACGGCGGCTGGAAATCGGGATTGGGATCCCGGCGGTTGGGGCGTGTGGGCCGTTCTCTCGCGCGGGCGGCCGCCTCCTTTGCTAGCATTACTGCTTCGCAGAAGGAGGCCACCGCCTGCCACTCCTCCTCGCTCATGATGATGATGATAAAGTACCAAAATTTGTGATCGCTTTTTTTTCCAGGACTTTTGGAATGATATGGTGACCCTGTAAAGTGCATGGAACATTTTTGTTTGCAAGCCCAGATCGATGTTACTGATACATTTTAAGGTGAATAAAATTTGAATACATTTAGTATTGTTTCTGTGACGTTCTAATTGGGAGAATATTTGTTTTTTTATCAACGTTTATTGCAATGATATTATGAGGTATCAAGTAGGTATACATAAATTTAAATAAACCATGAGTGTCTTTTTTTTTTCGTTGGGAAAATCATCCAATGAAATCCCTCGCTCTTGGGCGGAGCGTGAGATAGTGTCAGACTTTTACTGGCTAAAAACCCACTCCTGTTCTTTCTTTGCCTTCGTTCCAGGGCCCTGGGGTTCTTTTTCGCATCACCCATGGCCCCAGTAGGCTTCGACCCTGCTGGGCCCCTACGGTTTTGCTGACATCTACTTGAGCTACGCGTGGACACGCGCCGTCGACTACTTGGGCTCGGTCCGGACGGTTACCGGACGATCGGACGGCGAGCTACTAGTGAATAGTGAAAGAAAGAAAGAAAGCCTTTGCCCTGCAGTAAAACACAACGAGCTCATAACTATAATGCCTTTATGCATTTTGACGTGAAAAAGTGGGAGGCAATTTAAAAAACGAATGATAACAAATTCAGGGGATACAGTTAGGTGTTGCAGCTACATATTTTCAATCTCTATCTTAAATCTGATTATACCACTGGCTATCCAGTGGTATAATCAGATTTAAGAAGCCTATTTAGTCTTTAGCTATCTAAAGGGTCAAAGAATGTGGTACACTAAGTGTGGACTGTGACACATCGCGCGCGGTACAAGGGGAAGCGCCGCCATTTTGAGATAATTTTACAGCGTTTCGAGATTTCCATTACTTTTTTTTTGTAATGAACTTCGTTGGTTTGTATTTTTCTGTGATATTATTCGATTTCCAACTCAAACTCAAATTCTTTTATTTCACATAAGCCTACATGAACACATATAAAACGTCACAAACTGGCGCACGGCTCCAATTGATCGTTTCCTACGGACAAGAACCACCAAGAAACTCTATGATGTAAAAACTTTTTAGAAAAAAAAAATAACCGACTTCACTAAAAAAAAAACACTAAAAGGATCAAAATAACTTTAATTTCGGAAGTCGGTGTTTCTCGGTATTGTTTGTTTCTTATTTAACACCGACTTCCGAAATTAAAGTTATTTTGATCCTTTTAGTGTTTTTTTTTTAGTGAAGTCGGTTATTTTTTTTTTAAAAAGTTTTTATTTCACACTTTTTAGTTGCGATACACTTATAAACAGAGTGCCTATTTCTCATGACAATTCCAATTAACCCAAATACTGCTAGGTTACATTGTTTTATTATAAAGTTCCTGTGTCTACCTTCCTCCTTCCGGCTCCATCATCAGATCAGTTCGATAGTACCTTATAGCCAAAGAGCATCTCACGACAATTCTAATAAGCCCAAACACGGCTAGGATACATTGATTAATTACGGAGTTTCTGTGCCTACCTTCCGGCTCCATCATCAGATCAGTTCGATAGTACCTTATAGCCAAAGTGCATCTCATGACAATTCTAATAAGTCCAAACACGGCTAGGTTACATTGATTAATTACGGAGTTCCAGTGCCTACCTTCCGGCTCCATCATCATCATCAGATCACTTCGATGATACCATTTTCAACGTAACTATTCAGAAGCATTCATTTATTTGTATTGTCATAGTCGCTTAACTATGTATATCTTCATTGTGATTATCTATTTGAGTATGAAGTTCCGTTGACCATTTCTGGTCTTCTTCATCAGTTCCACTTCATCAAATGTTACTTTTTGACTGTAAATGCTTAAGTTCTTGATGAAAATACTAAAATTACCATAGGGTTGCCTATAATTTTTGAGGAGTTCCCTCGATTCCTCATGGATTTCATCATCAGAACTGGATTTTGAAAAAAATGGGACCAATCTGGAAGCATATCCTATAAAGGGAAAAAAAAATTTTGCAAATCGGTCCATAAACGACGGAGTTCTGAGGTAACAAACACAAAAAAAAAAAATGATAAAAAAAAAAAAAAAATACAACCGAATTGATAACCTTCTCCTTTTTTTTGAAGTCGGTTAAAAAAAGCAGCTCGTGAAATTAGCCGCACAGTCTGAACACAAAATAATTCTCATTACAATTCAATTGCTGTGCGACTGTCCATATGTTTGAGATTTTTGTAGCACTAAATAGTCCAATTAACATATTATCAATATTATGTTAATTTTGACGATATGAACACGTGTCGATTTCCACGGGTTTGTTTAAGTGACACATGCAATTTTTTGTTTTTTAATTTTTAATTACGAATGTATTTTATTGAGATCCGTAGTTTTAACCACATCACATCACATCACACTGATCACATCATACTACTATCACGATCATTTCAAAAATTCAAACTTTCGCCTTTACAAATGTAAAGGCGAAAGTTTGTCTGTATATAAATATGTGTGTCTTTTTTTGTTATTCCTTCACTCTTAAACGCCAAAGGGCTTAGCCAAGTTGATAATCTACAATCGTTAACGCTAGTAGAAAACTTCAAATGTATGGGAATGACGTCATCTCAACATTTAGTCACGTGGTCAGAACAAACGAATAGAAAATTCGTAACCAAGTTCAAATCGTTCAAAATGATAGAATGATTTGTGATCATTTCTACAATGTTCAACGCTACATCCTTTGTTATTGTAGAACGACATTGTAGAACGAGCGGTCGACTCAGGCGTGTCAACATGGCTACCAACTTATCGTTTTCTACAAATGCTGACACCGAGGCGTTACCGATCGGAGATCGGAATTCGATACGAAACGGTTGTAACTTGGCTTGCGGGGCAGAGGGCTTAGCCAAGTTGATAATCTACCATCGTTAACGCTAGAAAACTTCAAATGTATGGGAATGACGTCATCTCAACGCTCAGTCACGTGGTCAGAACAAAGGAATCGGAGGCGTTGCCGACTCGAGGCGGTCGACGAAAGAGATTAGAAACGAAACGGTCGTAACTTGGCTAGGCCTACTGAACGGATTGATGAAAAAAATTGCTTACAAGTAGACCATGTCCAGGAATAGGACCAAAAATAGTTTTTATTCCAGGGGTACGTTACCTTGGGATATTTTTTTACTTTCATTAAGGCGAATATGCATCAGCGTGATCACATGAGAAATGAAGATATCCGCAGTAGAACCAAGGTTACAGACATAGCCCGAAGAATCGCCAAACTTAAGTGGCTGTGGGCAGGGCACATTGCTCGCAGAACGGATGGCCGTTGGACCCGACAGGTTTTGGAATGGCGACCACATACCAGAAGACGCAGCGTTGGAAGGCCTCCCACAAGGTGGACCGATGACCTGGTGAGGGTCGCGGGAATCCGATGGATGCAAGACGCACAGGACTGGTCATTATGCCGACACTTGGGGGAGGTCTATGCCCAACAGTGGACGTCTTTCGCCTGAAATGATGATGATGATGACGAGGGCGAAGACGCGGGCAGAAGCTATTAAAATTATAAAGAGGTGTTAAGGATGATAAAATAGGATGATCTAATACTGCTACTTCTTTAAGGTGTAAAATCATCTATTTAATGATTTCTTCCACTCTAGTTCTTCTTCTTTTCGATTCGATGGTAAACTCGTCAAACTGTTTGGGCCCAATAGGTGGCTACATTAATAGCAGCATCGGTAGCACTCATCAAATCCTCCAAAGTGCAGGTGTATGGGCACTTGGGGCATTCTAATATGTGGCTCATGTTTTGAACAGGAGCACCGCACTCACATTGAATATCCGACGGGTCTATAAAACCCCATTTTGCCAAGTTGTGATTCACTCTAGTTAAGTTCAAGAGATCCGCATTTTTTAAATTATCTTTAGTTTATTTTTGTTTGTAATGAATAAACTTAAAAACTACTAAACCGACTACTGGACATATTCATTGTGCGTACAGCTAAGGTGTTTTTTTTTTTCGGTGGGAATATCATCCAATGACATCTTGTTCGGATGTTCGCTCTTGGGTGGAGCGGGAGATAGTGTCAGACTTTTATTGACTAGAAACCCACTCCAGGGTTTTCCTTTCAGAAGGAGGCGAACAGCTAAGGTGTGGAATTCACTGCCGAAGTCTGTGTTTTCTAACTTCTTAGTTACAACCTGCGGGTCTTTAAGTCTAGACTAAATACCTAGTTTATATCTAGGCAAGCATGCTCCATCGTCGACAACATCATCGCTTACCATCAGGTGAGGTAGTGGTTAAACGCGACTATATCAATAAAAATAAAAAAATCATTCACCAATAGAATGCTACTTTATCACTGAGTGACGTAGGCTATATAGTATTTTACACTTCCACATGGGCATATGTCACTAATAGGGGCTAGTACCAAAACACATAAAAAAATTTGATGAGAAACTTTAAAACAGCTAAATCAGTTATTAAAATAAATTATCATCAGATGAAACATTTTGAGATGCTTGAGTTAACGGGTTGTGGGGCTCTATGGACCGGGACCGCGGTCCCAAATTCCACCTACAATTTTTTTTTTCAGTAGTATTTTGGGACCACAAATAAAATAAATACAGTTGTTTTGGTAACTGTACTTTAATGCCTTTTTCCTTGTGGTCCCTAAATACTACAAATACTACTAAAAAAAATATTTTTACACGTGGAAGTTCCAATTTCGTAGGAAAACCAAGGTTACAGACATAGCCCGAAGAATTGCCAAACTTAAGTGGCAGTGGGTAGGGCACATTGCTCGCAGAACAGATGGTCGATGGGGACGAAAGGACTGGCGACCGCGTACCGGAAGACGCAGCGTTGGTGGACCGATGACCTGGTGAGGGTCGCGGGAATCCGATGGATGCGAGACGCACAGGACCGGTCATTATGGCGACATTTTTGGGGGAGGCCTATGTCCAACAGTGGACGTCTTTCGGCTGAAATGATGATGATGATAGGTGGAAGTTGGGACCGTGATCCCGGTCCAAAAAGCCCCACTACACGAATTAACGGTATTCATACTGAGATTTCTACTAAGTTTAAAACCATAAAACTAATAACACACTTTATGTGTTTTCCATTAGCACCAACGACAACACTGTACGCAAATGTCGTCACACAAAATTTACGGAGCCGTATGTTAGGTTTAATTTTATTGCGTTAATTTGAAGGCTCGGACCGTAAGCGCACGTGCCGAGTGGAACCGGGCGCCGCTACATAGGCACTATGTGGCTTACGGTTAAGATTAACATACTATTTATTTATGATTTTATTATGGTTTTTATTTAATGTTGCTAGATTAAAGGTCCCTCACTTCTTATAATATCTATAATAATAAATGGTAATTACAGTTTTAAGCCGTTTGGAGTCGAAACGCTTGGGTTATGGGGTTCAATTGCACGTCTCCTTTAGATTCGAATTAGATATTGGAATATCTATCACAGTATTATTATCGTGAAAAATATGTAACAATTCAATTCAAATAAATCTATAAATATAAAACCAAAATACCACTCACTGATTAATCACGAAATCTCAGAAACTTTATCACCTACAAACTTAAAATTTGGCAGGTAGGTTTCTTATAGGGCGAATACATCCGCTAAGAACGGATTTTACGAAACTCCATCCCTAAGAGGTTAAAACGGGGGTTGGAAATTTGTAAGGAGAAAGCTACTTTTACAGTAATTAATAGATTAATTTACCTTATTAGCATTATAAATACCTACATTTTATTTATATCAAATAATTTTTACATATTATTAGCAGCAACATAGAAAAGATATTAATCATGTAACTAAAACATGGACAACTGAAAAGTTTTTTCTCTTTTTTAGGAGAGGAATCATCAAGTACCTCCTCTGACTCTAAATGAAGCGAGTGTCAGACTTTTACTAACTAAAACCCAACTGTATTCTTTCTGTGGGCCTTGTTGCACCACTTTTTTCCAAACTGAGGAAGTGGTGTATTGATGGTTTATTTGTTAATTTTAGTATTCAAAAAGTCTTGATAATCCCATTTTTGAGGTGGAACATCATCCAATGACTTCTCACGCTCTGGGGTGAAGCGGGTGGGCGTGTCAAATGACTAAAACCTACCTGTATTCCTTCTATTGGCCTTTGCGTTTTAGGACCGCTTTAACTCTTTCGTATAATACCCGCAGCTTTTAACTATACGAACTAAATAATGAACCACTTCTTAATAAAAGCTTTTATTTATCTATTTAAATTTAAACGACCCTCTTATTTCAGTAAAAGTCATCAATATCTCAATCACACGCCACAGTAAAGTAAATAAAAACATATTTCTTTGGCACCATTATGGACCGTTTCTTGCAACATTGTAGGCTAACGTCCGCTCGTCCAGTCACACTCAATATTGAAATTTACAACCCCCATTGTACCTTAAAGCCTTTATATTTTATAACTTTATCGGCCAAATGTGACACGCACCGATTTTTGCGTAAATTTCTTTGTCCGGTCTAAAAGACCAATTACGAATTGTGTGTGGTCTAAAACACCATAGCTAATTGAGGGTTAACTTTCTTTTTTTTATTATAGAATATGGGTGGTATTTTTTGTTTGATCCTGGATAATATAGAAAAGGATGGTTCCGTTGCTAAAATGTTGTGAATTTTACTGTGTTTTATTGTTAAAATATTGTGAATTTTACGTTTTAAATTTCTGTGAATATGAAACGTGTCAATCTTGTGCGCTATTTTGCCTTTGAAGATTTTATGTTACGATACCGAAAGAAGTGAATGAGATATGCTTTCGGTACTACTTTGTAATTTTTTCTTAGGATAATTTTGTTGCCGCTGTTAACGAGATAACTATTTATGTGTTGAAAAATATTGTTGTTGTTATAGTTGATTTTGTGTAATGCTCTTTTTCGAGCAGTTTTTTCTTGAGATGGGAAATCATCCAATGACATCTGCTGTTCTAGAATGGAGCAAGAGGGCGTGTCAGACTTTAACTGACTAAAACCTAGCAGTGTTCCTTCAGTTTCCATTTGCATACCAGGGCCGCAGTAACTCTTTCGAACAATCCCACCACCCTGGTACCGCCCATAAGTTGAGCCGTTCTTTTGCAGATGAATTCAATGAGCCAACATCAGAGCTTGGTTAAGCCTCTCTAAAAGATTGAAAGAATGAAAACACGTTTATTTGGCACACAGGTACACACAATAAGGTAAAAATTATAATATAGAAACTTAAACTTAAAATACATCAACATTGTGTGACTCATGGCTGCACCAAGTAGGTCCAGTTCAGCATAATACCAGGCCACTACGTAGCTAAGAGTCTACGGATATTAATCAGTTTCTGGCAGTTTGTGTAATGGCATCACCAATCATCTTGGTGGTTTGAATAAGGCAATACTTAGCAGCTGAAGAAACATAGGTATCAGGTGCAGTATCGCTGACTTCAATCTAAAAAAAAGGTCATCAAACTTAACCAAAAACCACCACTTTTTTTTTAACATTAGGACATGGGCGTTCTGAGGGATCTATCGATCTATAAAAACAACATAACCCTGTCTAAAGGTACCGTCGCGCAGTTTTGCGCAGTTTTTTTCTAATAACACCATTAAAGTATTTCTAATTATACAGGGTGTAAGGGACAGGTCTCCGCAAAGTTTACGGGCCTGCGCACACTTGAGACAAGACTGTCTTTGTCCGTTTTTAGTGGGAAATTTTGCGATTTTTTGAGTGGGATATTTTTTTATTAGTGGTTTTCTGGTGGTTTTAAAAGTTGACTCTAGTGGTAAGTTAGTGTAACTGTTAGCAACATTGGACGTCTCAAAACAGTCTTGTCTCAGACAAGTCTGTGACGTCGTAGCCAATTCTGTCTAAGATAGTCGTCTCAAGTGAGCGCAGGCCCTAAGGGCTTGCTCAGTAGATGAAACTGATCAACCACAAGAATGTTTTTCCAGTAACGAAATAAAAAATCGGCCCCTCCATACAAAATTATAAACTTGATTTAACATGGAGAAGCCGATTTTTCTTTTCGTTTCCGGAAAAAAATCTTGTGTAAGGTTATTCAGTTTCGTCTACTGAGCAAACCCTTAAAGTTTGCGGAGACCTATCCATTACACCCTGTATACCTAATATTTATTTCGCATCATCACTCCCCACTCATTCGACTAACAGTGATGAATTAGCTTCCAGATTATGAAGAACTAATTCCACCAAAGTGAATTTTTGGGGTTCCTTAAGTACGAGAAGAAAAATGGTTCGCACGCTGACTGGCAATACGCTAATGCTATAATGGTATAATAGGATGAGAAAAGAAATTATTGCTACGGAAAAATGGAAGACATTTGATTGATCTAATATTTGGAAGGGAATGGTTCTGATGAGTTTTGTAAACAAAAAAAAAAACAAATTCGCAGTGTGATGTTCCTAAGGTTGTTTGGTAGATATCGCTGTCAGCGATAAGACCGCCTTTGTACCCATAGATTTAAGTTGCCTAGTAAAAAAGTTTTGTTACTATTTTGGTGTGCAATAAAGTTTATTCTATTCTATTCTATTCTATTCTATGAGCTAAAAAAAAAAAATATAACAAATCCGTTATCTGCCCCCCTAGCCAAGTCACAAACGATAAACGTAAACTCTCAGTAGTCTTTAATAGATTTTCAACTTTATGTTATTGGATATAAAGTTGAAAATCTATTGAAGATTACATAGTGTTTTCGTTCGTTCCGGTCGCTAACGCTCAGTAGTCTTTAATAGATTTTCAACTTTATGCTCTTAGGTATAAAGTTGAAAATCTATTGGAGATTACTAAGTGTTCACGTTTATCGTTTGCAACTTGGCTAGGGGGGCAGTTAAAGCTCGCGCATACTAGCAAAGCATAAAATCATACTACGTGTGAGTTGTGGGTTCAAACCCAGCCAGGCTTACTTTGTGTAATTTATTTCTTCACCACTGCTCTCAAAATGGTGAAGAAAATCATCATGAGGAAACCGGCATGTCCTAGAACAAAAAATTCGAAGACATGTGACATCCAGCAACCCGCACTGGGCCCGCGTGGTGGATTACGGCCCATTCCCTCTCCTAGACAGGAGGCCTGAGTCCCAGCAGTGGGAACATTATAAGGCCGACTATGCTATCCTATGCTATACTAATTACATTAATATTATAAAGGTGAATGTTTGCGAGTGTGTGAGTATGTTTGTTAGTTTTTCACGCTCGAACGGCTTAATGGATTTGGATGAAGTTTGGCACACGGGTAGACCATGTCTTGGAACAGTACATAGGATACTTTTTATCCCAGGAGTATGTTACTTTAGGATAATTTTGTACTATCACGCGGGCTAACTTAGATAAACTTCCAGACCAAAGACTTGCCACCGTAGGCGCGAGCTTGCGGACGGTGAGCAATGGGTAGCTCGTCGTCCGATCGTCCGGTAACCGACCGGACCGAGCTCAAGTCTTCGACGGCGCGTACTGTTTCACGAACGCCTCAAGGAGATGTCAACAAACCATAGAGCCCAGCAGGGTCGAAGCCTACTGGGGCCAAGGGTTTGTTTCTGAAAGAAAACCACGCCCTGTGACGAAGGCAAAGAAGGAACTGGAATGGGTTTTTAGTCAGTAAAAGTTTGACACGAACTCCCGCTTCGCCCCCTCGATCGAAGCGGGAGATGTCATTGGATGATTTGCGAAAGAATTTTTGTGGAATACAAAATTCAAAATCATCAACTAAGTCGTTTTGTTCATGCCCAGGACCCGATCAGCGAATTACTCGTAAAATCGAAGTTTGGTTAGTTTTTTTTTTAGATTTTTTATTTATTTTAAAACACTTTTTTATTACTTATATGCAAACAATCAGACAAATTATTACATAAATTATTTTGAAATATTGTGTTAAGAAAAAAACGCCTTAAATCTAATCTGATCTAAAAATACTTTTCAATAATTTTCCACAGCTTACCTTTCAGCCACGACTTCTTCATAACATCACAAAGAAATATTTATCTCTATAACCTTCCACCATTTACTCTGACTTCCCGCCATCCGTCCATCATCCCCAGTAATCTCGGTGTAACGGTATGATGACTGTCACTTGTGCCCATCCCATCATCCCCCTCGCGTAGATCTGATAGTCATGGTGACGGCGTCTATGTTGGCTATAACATTCGGTAGCTATCTATCGGTATTAAGCCGGTAAAAGCAATTGAGACACACTGGGTGTATGCAATGTGTACCTATTACGTTGAAAAAATCTGAAAAATTTAAAATAGAATTTAATCAATGAAATTCCTATTTTTGAAAGTGGAAAATAGAAGAAAAAAACTGGGCAAGTGCGAGTCGAACTCGCGCACTGAGGGTTCCGTACAAACTTATCTATGTAAATAAGAAATCAGAAACGTTTATTTCAAATAGACCAATTACAGGCACTTTTGAATTGTCAAAGAGTCGGTCAGTCAAAAAAAAAAACACGTGAAGCTAAATTGCACATTCCAAAGCGTAGATCTCTATGGAGAAGAACGTGCAAGAAACTCCATGGACACTCTTTTAAATCATATTATGAGTTACATAAATCTTGGTTACATATTTCTTGTCGCTTTTAATATCACATATTAAAAGCGACAAGAAATATGTAAGCGTACAATGTAGATAAGTAATAATAATTTAAAAAAATAATAATTAAAAAATAGAATCGGATCAAACTTCAAAATCGTCAATTTTGAAGTTTGATTTTTTTACAGCTTTACGGGACCGCAGACTTAAGTATATGGTTTTAAATTCAATTAATTACCTTTACGCGTTCTTGAGATAAAGGGTCTTGACAAACAGATAGACAGACAGACCAACAACAAAGTGATCCTATAAGGGTACCGTTTTTTTTTTCCTTTTGAGGTACGGAACCCTAAAAATACTTAATAAATTGTCTATCACTGTCAAAATCAAGATAAGATACTATAATCTTCCGCTAGGGCCATGGCGAATTTCTGAAAAGGAAACTCGTAGTCCTAAAACGACAAAAAGTCGATGTCGTGGTAATTAAAAGTAGCAATGGTTGAATGTCGTCGTGTGCGCTTTGCCTAACTCTGTAGAAAATGTTATTTATTTCTAACTAGTGACTCGTTCTGGCTTCGCTCGGGTGCTTATTATATAAGTATACATAAACCGTGCTCATTCATTGTTCTTTCTATTAGTGAAAACCGTTTCAAAATCGAGTTAAACGAATAAACTGACAGACGCAGAACGCAACTTTGTTTTATACTATGTCAAGATAAATATATTCTAATATAATTAATGCGATCACCTATGTGATAATGTAGGTTTAAGGTAAGCCAAGTCCTCTTCAAAATAAAAAAGCCTTTATGAAATTCTCTCAGTGTATCTCACACATGTCTATAACTCGCCACTTACAATAGATTCACTTTCAAAGTTCAAACATTCGAACTCAACCCGCTCATCGTTCATCGAGGGGTGAAATATGGGGTCGAGTTTACAAATACTATTTGCGGATTTAAATATCGCATGCGGATTTTTTAGTTTCGATTTAAAAATTCCGCGTCTTAGGGTGAGTGCGGGCTAAGTGATCCGTTAAATGGAGCACATGTGTGTTTTCTAAGCTTAAGTGATTATGCGTTTGATTTTTGTTATGATATTAAATAAATAACGGCGAGGTTTTTTTTTGGGATAGAATCGGATTAAAAAAATATAGGAGAATGTGTGCAGTAGCTGGAAGAACAACTGTTTTTTTATCTTTTTAAGGTGGTGTCTTAAATTAACGATTTCGGCGAAGTAGATATGAGTAAGCCTAACGAATCAAATGGTTTTGAGAACTGGCACCTATTAGTAATCAAAAATAAAAATTGAACAATAATGTGTTGATAGATTCTTATGAAATTAATGCTGATGATGCTAATAAAAGCAATAAAATAAGTCTCGGAAAGGAATGTGCAGACTACGAAGGAGATTGCGATATGAACTAGACAGATTTTGTCAGAACTGGAATAAGGAAGGGCTCGCAAAAGATCTTACATGTGGATAGAAGTGGGACAAAACAGATAAGCAATTTTTTTTATTCATATAAACCAGTGCTAATAAAAAAAAAAACAGAAAAATAAAAATAACCAGATTTTGTAGTGACGTGTTAAAACTAAAAATATAATAATAATATTCCACTACCTACTATCACACAACGCCGCCTAGTCTCAAACAGAGCTTGTGTTATGAGTACTAGACAACTGATAAACATGCTTATATATTTCTAAATACAGTCAGAAGGTATAGCAGGCAGGGCCACTGACCACTAGACCAACAGGCCAGTCAAAACTGAACTATCATCCTCCTAGACTTTTCTTAACTAGCTTAGAGTCAGCTTCGAGTCTAACCAGATGCGGCTACATACCCGTGTTTTACACGGCGTGACTGTCTATCAGACCTCTACAACCCAGTTACTGGGGATCACGATACTCCTTGGATAGACTGATAGTCAGACTGAAAGACGTCCACTGCTGGACATTGGCCTCCCCAAGTGTCGCCACAATGAACGGTCCTGTGCGTCTCGCATCCATCGGATTCCCGAAACCCTTACCAGGTCATCAGCCCACCTTGGAGGAGGCCTTCCAACGCTACGTCTTCCGGTACGTGGTCGCCACGCATCTATCTGTAATTATTATCAAAGATCTACGAATGTCAACCAAGACCAACGGCTTTAAAGAAAGAAAGAAAGAAAGAAAGAAAGAAAGAAAGAAAGAAAGAAAGAAAGAAAGAAAGAAAGAAAGAAAGAAAGAAAGAAAGAAAGAAAGAAAGAAAGAAAACATGTTTATTCTGCCCAAATAGACGCACAATAAAATATAGCAATCGGTCAGGCCATGTGCAAACCGGGCATAACTGTGCTGCACTATAGACACTAGACAGACTTTACCTGCTTTCAGAGGTACGAGGTGTCAGTAATCTATTTATATATATAAAAGCGACCACTCACTGATTAATCACGAAATCTCAGAAACTATAACACTTACAAACTTAAAATTTGGCAGGTAAGTTCCATAAAGGGTGTAGACATCCGCTAAGAACGGATCTTAAGAAACTCCGCCCTTAAGGGGGTAAAACGCGAGTGTGAAGTTTGTGCGGAAAAACTTATTTTCACGCGGGCGAAGCCGCTGGCTGAAGCTGGTACTTATTAAAACTGAATTGTATATATATAAACTGTTTTTTTTTCTATAATATATCAGAATATCTGTTACAAAAATACAAAACAAACTAATACACAAATAAAAGTAACCCTTTACCAAAAATAATCCTCTTAATTCTATAATTATTCCTCACATCGGCACTTGCACAATATGATTGGCTGAGCGTAGCCTGATTGTTATCGACACGGTCGACAGATGGCGTTGTACGGTGAACTGCAAATTACCGTGAGTAATCTCTAATGAACTCACCTGTTTAGTATTTAGTGACGTTGAGTTATACTAAGGCTAATACAAAGGGTGTATTGTAAATACGATGGAAGTGGTCAATTATGATTTGGAATTTTGAGAAGACAATATTTGTTGTGCAAAATTAAGGGTTCATGTTTTACTTTTGAAATTGAGTTTTAAGGGGATGCAACTCGACATACATTTTTACTGTTTTTCATACAACCACTCTTACGCGATTATGACGTTATAAGACATTTTTCATTAGATGTTTTAGAAACACAGTATTTTGTGGATATTATCTAGGCTTCTGTTGAAATCAATTTATAAATTTGTGTAAAACTAATCCAGTAAAGACCTTTGAAAATCTGCTATTTTGCATGAATTTTGACACTTCATAATTTACTTAAAAATTTAAAAAGTCAAAAATGTATAAAAATAGAAGCCTTGCAAATTTAATCAAGATTTTAAATGATGACAACTTTTAAGGGTTTAAAAAAAACACACAAGGAACAAGTTTTGTAAAATATTCGAGTAAATCACGGAATTACCGAATGCTAACAGAATTTTGAGCCGTTATCTCACTTTTTTCGCGTTGCCTTTTCGTCAAACATCGCGTTAGATTGCGTTAGATAAAGCAACAAGCTTTTAAATCATGCTCGATGTTGACGATCGGCGTGAAAAGGGACCCTCTTAAGTGTAGTCTAATATTAATAACGTAACGTTTTGATACTGAACAAATTGATTTCTTAATTTGTTACTATCAATGCATAATTCATTCTATCGAACTCTTTTTTAAACCAGACAACTGATATGAAGTGCGTACGCGCTGGCATTATTAAATGCTGAACTAGCTTTATTTTTTGCAGCTGAACACACAATGTTATATTTTCTACATTATGTTTGTCTGTGTGCCAAATAAATGTGTTTTCTTTCTTTCTTTCTTTTTTCAATTATTTTTCATACTATTTTTACTATCAGAACATAATTTCGTTTCTAGTCACATGGAGCCTAAGAAAGTCAACAAAATTGAAAGTACAGTTGCAAAACCGATTATCATAATGCCACATTTGTACCTTACCTCCACTTAAGTACCAACCTACATAATTTAACAAAGTAATCAATCGTGACAAACGCACACCTTTATTACACTTCCGTGGAAAATCACATTAAACAATAAAAAAAAGAACAAACAGAAAATTACAAACCATTTGACATATGACACCGCGAATATTCAAATTAATGCATTATCGATACGAACAAAGGTGCACTTGACTGGAAAAAAGGGAGTTTTTTTTTATGACACTTAAACGTGTGTTACATTTTGCTGCCACCTCCCCTTCCACAGCCCAAAAAAGTTACGACAGAGGTGTTATCCAAAATCCAGTGTAACAATTTTCCTGTCCTGTAATTTTTACTCTGTGGCTTGATATAAAGGGGAGGTCGGGGTAATATGAGCATACAGGTTATGACATGTAATTCACGCGTAAATCAAATTTGACCGGTGGGCGTGTGCAGTTGTCTTGCGCATATGGCGATGTTTCTAAGCGATGATTGTTACATTTCTGAGTGCTTTCGTGTGTAGGAAGTGACGGTTCGTTCGTTCGTGATGAATGGACATAAAGTACGGATAGACAGACAGACGGTTTAATAGGTATGCTGTTTATGCTCTTATAGCGTCGTTATTTTATGTGGAGTATTGTTTTAATGGAAATTTTATTGGGTGTAATCTCAAAGAAGTAATTTTTCTTTGTATTTTTTTTTTTGGAAGTAATTAACGGTGGGGTGGTTGGATATTACTTCTCCATATAGTAGATTTTTTTATAGTAATGCCTTTAAAATCATAATTATTCATTTTTATATTAGTTCTCGTGTATTCATATTATTATTAACCAGTACTATCCCACGGCTGGACAAATGCATCTCAACGTTCCTTTTGTTTCACCTGTGGTCCTCGTAACTATACTAATATTATAAAGCTTATTCACTATAAACAAAAATACAAATTTTACCTTTTTTTAGGTGGGAATCATCCAATGACATCTCTCGCCCTTGAGATTTGTATTTTTGTTTGTAGTGAATAAGCTCAATCAATATAGAGCAGCGGTGGCCGAGTGGTAACGGCCCCGACTTACGAGTTGTAGGTCGCGAGTTCAAACCCAGCCAGGCGCATTACTTTGTGTAATTTATTTCATCACCACTGCTCTCAAAATGGTGAAGGAAAACATCGTGAGGAAACCGACATGTCATAGAACCAAAAATTCGAAGACATGTGACATCCACCAAACCGCACTGGGCCCGCGTGGTGGATTACGGCCCATTCCCTCTCCTAGAGAGGAGACCTGAGTCCCAACAGTGGGATCATTATAAGGCCGACCATGACCTATAAACTCAATCAAACACAAATGTTAAAAATTCTTTCACTAGTAAAATACTGCTTTATCACTGAAACCGCAGACGTTAATTGACTCAAGAAATACGTTTTTTAATTTATATATGTGTTGTATTTGAGCACAATTTACGTGAATAGGTACAAAAATGAAATACCAATTATCACAGCTGCTAAAATCAAAACCTAGATTGAAGAGAGATAAAACATGATAAAGGGTGAAAGCGGTAAACATGGCACACCCAATTATTTAAGCGATCTAATTATGTAAGGTAATTTTATTCAAAAACCTTATGGTAGCGTTTAGACTCTTAAATACTGATAACGAAACAAAAGTATGTTCAGAATTTTATGTAAATGGCCGTAGAAGTCATTTAATATTCATATCATGAGCAGGTAATGCGTGTCACCATCTTTTTCTAATACCACAATATGTTTAAAAAACATACCTAAATATATTTACTTTTAGCTATGACATTGCATTGTTAACGCTTGATTTTTCAATAGTCAGTTATCATCTGTTATTTAAAGAATAAATATGGCGGTTTGAGATAATTAAACAAAAGCTGTCATACCGCCATTTTTATTTCTGAGTTAAAAAAATATCTGGATAATGAAAAATCAGTCCTAAGCCCATAAAAAAAATTGCCAAAATACTTTAGACTTGATGTAGATCTGCATGGTTGCCGGTAAAAGGACTACCTAACTAATTGTTTAAACTATTACACATCTGTAACAAAAAAGGGCTAACATTATCATAATCTACTTACACTAACGACCAAAAATAAATAACCCAACGAATTAATCCAAATTCTGAAGCATTATCCTGCTAAATAACCACTTATTAAGTCGGCTCTTATTTTACGCTTACACTGGCGGCCACAAAAAGTGCCACCCTCGTGAACACCTGCACGTTCCCTCGAAACTTGGACAATATGCCGATAAGTTGAATGTGCTACTTGTGCAATATCACTTACGGCTAAATGATGGGAAGTTTTTGATTTAATTCAAGCAAGGTTCGCTAAAATTTTAGGTAAAAGATGGAATTAGTGGTAAGTATTGTCTGCCTACTCGTTTCCTCTACTATATTAGGGCCGAGTTCCAGTCTAATCGGTTGCAGCTGGCAAACACTATTTTTCATGGGGCATGGATGATGGCTATACAATACACTCGAAAATATATAATTCATCATCATCATCATAATTTCAGCCGAAAGAAGTCCACTGCTGGACATAGGCCTCCCCCAAGTGTCGCCAAAATGAACGGTCCTGTGCGTCTCGCATCCATCGGACTCCTGCAACCGTTACCAAGTCATCGGTCCACCTTGTAGGAGGCCTTCCAACGCTACGTCTTCCTGTACGCGGTCGCCATTCCAGAACCTTTCAGCCCCAACGGCCATCTCTTCTGCGAGCAATGTGCCCTACCCATTGCCACTTTAGTTTGGCGATTCTTCGCCAAATATATAATTATATAAAAATAAAAAAATAAAATGTAGTCATGTCTATATCGTAATTAGACATTTTTCAATTATTGTTAACAGACTAATCTCTTAACTAATTAAATAATTTGTATGTATTTTCATACAAGTTATTTAATTAGTTAAGAGACTTTTTTTATGTATGGAGGCTTATGTATGGGGTAATTAGCCATCAATTGTTGATATTACACTCTTTATAACATTGATTTGTTAGTCTGCAAGCTTTCCGTAAAATAAAATAAATAAATAATTAAAAAACACAATGTTGTTATTATTATATGAAAACGTTTGTGCTGAGCTTTTTTCACAACCCCTAAAAAGAGAACAAAAAATGTCGCACCTTTTTAAAGCGCATGTCTATCTTTTACCCCAACACAAAATAGTAATGAAGAATTATTGTTTTCGACGTTACACTCCAGTGTTTAGTTTAAGGATTTCCTTTCCATAAGTCTCTTCGGTCTTTGAGCTAACACGTTTGCACTTGTCCCTATTTTTGTAGGTGTCACTTTTTTTGGAATCAAGTGTATCTGCAGTTGAATTAATACCTTAAAATAATAGTGAATAGAGTTAGTTTTTTATTCTGTTTTTTAAAACCAAAATGTTGATTTTATACATGACTAGCGAGCCGCCTCGGTTTTGCATGGGCAGCATATATATTTATATCTATAGCTCTCGCGGAACAGTATTCTATATCAAGCGAGCAGCGAAGAAGAACCTGTTAGTTCTATTTTGAACTTCCTGGTCTATATTTTTTGGTGATTTGATTAATTAAGAGTTTTAATTGCTTGTAGTAAAAAAACGATGCAAGCTCGGAATGGTAGGACACTTCGACACGAACAAAAGTTAGGTTAGAAGGCTAAAGCGGGACCGTAGCCAAGTGGAGCTCCCGCCTTAGCCTTCTATGGTTCTTTGGTTGTTGTTTTTTTATAACCATCCAGAAAGTGGCTTATATAGAAGATAACTAGTGGCTAAGATAGTATCATTCAGACGCTCGTGAATTGTGGCTGACTTAGTAATTTAGAAAGCAATGTAGATTTTTGAGGCGAATAAATATGCTATTAAAAAGAAAACTCAATTTTTTTACTATTCGCATTACTAGTTTTCTATTCGTATTACTAGGTAATAATATTAATAATAACGTTTATATCTCACCACAAGCCAAAATATACAGACAATCTTACAATAAGAAACATTGCTAACAATTTTTGGTTGTGGATCGCTGGTGCCTGTGGTAGGTAGTAACACCTGTAATACAGGTCACACCCCACCTGTTCCGAGTTACATAGTTAGTAGCTTACATATCAATTCAGCAAGTAAGACAAATTAGAAATATATAGTGAGTTTAATAACCTCAAGAGTAAATGACTAAAGACAATAAGAAAAGTTACTCTAAAGTTACTAATAAAAAAATTACATTGGTCGCCGTTTCCAAAGGAAGTATGAATAACGATCTATATATATGTACAGTAAAGGTTACAAACCTACGCCTGTTAGCATTATGCTGAATCACAGTCATGCATGAGTAATTTGTAAGACAGTTAGTCATCCGGAAAAGTATCCCGTTGTTATTATTATGAGGGATATAATTTCTACAGCAGAACTGATCTAATCAATAAAATTACCTAGTTATGCATGTTTGTTAGGCAAAGTATATAATATCTATATGTTCTGCCCGTGTTATAGCGAGCAGACCTATTCAAATCAAATTAAATCAAAGTATTGTAATTATTATTGATGAATTATTTATACGTATCTTTTTTTAAAATACAATACACTTGTTTAATCAAAGTATTTATTTCAAATAAACCATTTACTGAAACTTTGAATTTTTAAAAAGTTGGTGAGTCAGAAAAATTAAGCTGATTGCACGTTCCAAAGCGTAGATCTCCATGAAGAAGACAGTGCAAGAAACTTCGTGAACATTCTTTTAAATGATTTATAAAATACAAAAAAAAACACACAGATTTCTTAACGCTTCTATTATGTGGGAACAATGCAAATAAATAAAAATATACAATATATTGCCCATCAATCGAATACACATCCAAACAATGAGCTGCTATTGAAGATTAACCCAACTATATTTTGCCCTATCCTCTGAAATACAATCTAAGATAAAATTCTTACAAAAAAAAAGAATAATATAGAACCAAAAATAACAAACATGATACGACAGTACTTTTAAGAACAATACATAAAGATACACTTCTGGACACATCTATTGGCCCACCTTAGAGTTTAGGTTTCGATGGCCCCTACCGAAATATGATTGCTAGATTGAACAAAAACTGTTGATGCAGTTTTAAACCTGATACATTTTACCATCTTTTTCGATCGTATTGTTTTAAATTTGAATTCAGAATGCCATACGACATGGAGCTACGCCTAACAAGTCGGATATGCACCTTGTTAAAGGCAATTGATTTTTGAATAAAAAACATGTTTTATCAAATAAAGGTTTAATTTAATAACGTGTGTTGCCTCCATGGGCATCTACCACAGCTCTCATACGATTAGGCATAGAGTTTATCAACCGCTCTATGAAATTTTAAGGGATCATCTCCCATTCCTCTTCTATGGCAGTTTTCAACTCCTGCATCGTCTGGGCAACTGGCTGACGAGCCCTAACACGTCTTTTTAGCTCGTCCCACATGTGCTCAATGGGGTTCATGTCTGGGCTTCTGGCTGGCCAGTCCATAACTGTGATGTTCACATCCCGAAGATATTCCCTGACGATGCCGGCCGCATGGGCTCTTGCATTATCATGCATAAAAAGGAAATTTGGGCCCACATAGTCCGCGTATGGTATCACGTGAGGTTCTAAGCACTCACGAATGTACCTTTCAGCATTTAATGTTGGCAGCCGTGGTCCTGTAACAACCTCAAGTTGAGTTTTGCCGCTCGCGGATATACCGCCCCAGACAGTCCATGAGCCACCGCCATAAGCAACCCTCTCTTCAAAGCAGCATTGTGCGAAACGCTCTCCCTTACGTCGGTAGACCTTCTTCCTTCCATCATTGCCATGTAACACAATTTTAGACTCATCAGAAAAGAGTACACGGCTCCAATCTTGCTGTGTCCAATTTAAATGACTGCGTGCGAAATGAAGGCGCGCTGTTCGGTGGGCTCGCGTTAGTTTGAGCCCATTAGCTGGCTTGTGTGGTACCATATCGCGTTCTTTTAACCTTCTCCGAACAGTTCGAGTGCTCACAGATACTCCGTGGAAGTCGCGAAGTTGGTTTTGTATCTCAATGGAGGTAAGGTGACGATTTCTCAAGCTGGTCGTCACGATGAATCGATCCTGTCTTTCAGTTGTGACCCGAGATCGTGGCCTTCCTTGGCGACGAACAAAGCCGCCAGTCTCTAGGTACCTCCGATAAACATTTCGGACCGCAGATCGACTTAAATTAAGTTGAGCACTCACGTTTCTTTGGCTGTGTCCGGCCTGAATAAGTGCCACAGCTTGGGCGGCGACTTCAGGTGAAGTATCCATAGATTATTGATAGAACCTCACCTTAATGTTAAGAATAAGTAATGTTTGTTGCAAAACCAAAGATATCAATCACTTTTTCAAGAATTAAATACAAGTAAACCAATAAAACCAAGTTTTCTTAATATTCGATTGTTTGATATCAACAAACAGGCTCCAAATTGTCTTTTATTTCTTTAAATTCTGTGTTCGAAATTCAAAAAAAGACTATTGAATGAAATTGTGAATGTGCCAGGTTCAAAACTGCATAAAAACTTTTTGCTCGACCTAATATAAAATTTTTGCTAGGACCAAACGAAACTGAAAATACAAGGTGGGCCAATAGATGTGTCCAGAAGTGTATATCTTCTGAAGACACTGTCCAAGCATTATATGCCATGACTAGTGAAACTACCCCCAAGCGGTGGGCTGACAAATAAATCATTGCTAATACGATTTTTCTTGAACATATTTCAGTAACGGACCTTTGGGGTGAATGTGCCAATAAGTTATATAGAAAAAATACTGTAGGAGTTAGTAGATAGCATGGCATAGCGTAGTCAGCCATATAATGTTCCCACTGTTGGGACTCAGGGCTCCTCTCTAGGAGAGGGAATGGGCCATAATCCACCACGCGGGACCAGTACGGGTTGGTGGATGTCACTTGTCTTCGAATTTTTGGTTCTTGGACGTGCCAGTTTCCTTACGATGATTTCCTTTACCGTTATGAGAGCAGTGGTGATGAAACAAATTACACAAAGTAATGCGCCTGACTGGGTTTGAACCCGAGACCTACAACTCGTAAGTCGGGGCCGTTACCACTCGGCCACCACTGCTCGTTATCACTCGGCCACCACTAGTTAGTATATAAAACACAAAAATTGTTTCTACCTATATTCGTTATAGAGTTTCAAACCATTCAACCCATGTGTTGTCCTGTTTATGTATTATCCTAGGTAAAGAACATTTGCCAGGCTTGGCCCAAATGCGAAACTTACATGAGAGTACTTCTAAATAGTTCCATAACTAAATTTAATATTAAAATAAAGCTAACAGATCCTACCTTTTTTCAGCAGGCAGGCTGGTAGAAAATACTTTTGGCTGTTTTTCAAGAGTTCTGAATAAGTTTACAACTAGAATTGAAAATAGGGAAATATTGTTGTCAGACGGCCGACAGGACGTGCGTTTAAATTGTTAAAAAAAGTCTAAAAAAATATCTATCAATAATAGTGTGTACACAAGTCAATAAACTAGTGGCTAATACACGGTGGAGGTGTGTCCCGCTTGGGCAGAGCAACGCCGTGTCCTCGTGGAGGCGATCAGCGGCGGCGATCTCTCGCGCCGGGCCTTGGTATAGGCCACGGTCTGGAGCGAGGAGGAGTGGCAGGCGGTCGGCTCCTTCTGCGAAGCAGTAATGCTAGCAAAGGAGGCGGCCGATCGCGTGAAGCAACGGTCCTCACGCCCCAGCCGCCGCCGGGATTTCGATCCCGATTTCCGGCCACCGTAGGCGCGGGCTTGCGGACAGCGAGCAATTGGTAGCTCGCCGTCCGACCGTCCGGTAACCGTCCGGACCGAGCTCAAGTCGTCGACGGCGCGTACGGTTCCACGCGCGCCTCAAGGGTATGTCAGCAACTGTAGGGGCCCAGCAGGGTCGAAGCCTACTGGGGCCAAGGGTCTGATTCTGTAAGGAAGACTCGGCCCTGGTACGAAAGGCAACGAAGGAACAGGAGTGGGTTTTTAGTCAGTAAAATTCTGACACTATCTCCCGCTCCGCAGAAGTGCGGGGGATGTCATAAGATGATTTTCCCACCGAAAAAAAAACTGGCTAATAGAATATAGACTCTAGTAATTAATAGACTATAGACTAGTCTATTGACTTGTGTACACACTATTCATGAAGTTTTATCCCTTTCACTCAAAACTATTCGAAAATTATAAAGTTTATTCTATTCTATTCGATTAATAATTGATTTTAAAGAACTTTCATTTACAGACTAGTGTTAGTCCAAGGAACACATTGCACTATGACTCCATTCTGAGCAGTACTTGGTCCTTCTAACTCCCATATTGAGATGTTCAATGTCCTTTCACTATTTCCCGTGAATGATGTCAACTACTCTAGACCTATGCTTCCGCCAAGCATCACCACAACAAGCGGTCTAATATTTTTCGCAACGAGTGCATTTATTTATTTATTTAACACTTCATACACATAAAGGTACAGAGGCGGACTTAATGCCTTAATGCATTTCTGGTGAAAACAAATATTCTGGTGAAGATAAAACAGCCAGATAAGTTAAGATAAAACTAGTTATAAAGACCAGTTTAAACTCGCACAGACCAGAAAAGTAAGGTACAACCGAGAAAATCTGAGTTCAGCAGTTTGTAGAATATAGCTGCCAATAACGAAAACGATCCGATGTTGAAGAATAAAATTTCCAAAAAATATAAAGTAAACACGTAGATTAACGTAATCATCTAAACGCCACTTAAACTAATCATCTAAAAGCTGTTTAAAAATCACAAGTACTTTTTAATTGCAGGACCAATAATCCTGCAGACGAAAACAATAGATCATGCACAGTTCACCATTGTTTACTAAGCCTACGGCTAGATGGCGGTGCATTAGTTAAGTCAACAGTCTGTCCTAATCCGCAGCCCTTATGCGGTGATACGTAGATGGAATATTACGGATTTTGGTGGGCGATAGGAATTTCAGATTAATAATATATTAACAATTTTTAGGATTCCGTACCTCAAAAGGAAAAAAAACCCTTATAGGATCGCTTTGTTGTCCGTCTGTCTGTCGAAAAATAAAGCTTCTGAGTTACAGCTGTTTATGTTTCAAAAAATTTATATTTCGACTCTCTCAAGGGCATCAAAATTCATAGGATACTTCCCGTTGACCTAGAATCCTGAAATTTGGCATGAAGCAATGTCTCATGGCACAAGTATAGGAAAAAATCTGAAAACTGTAAATTTGGAGTTACGTTTCAAAAAAAAAAAATTTTTTTTTCGATTCGGAAATATTGTCGTAATTCAATTCGGAAATTAAACTGGTTTTTTATAGGTAAGTTTGTACGGAACTCTCAGTGCGCGAGTCCGACTCGCACTTGCCCGTTTTTTTTTCTGTTGTCTTTTCGTATGTCTACTTACTGAAAATCTCTTTATCATTAAGTAGTTTTTTTCCCGGTATGTCCTAAAACCAAAAATCCGAAAACATGTGACATCCATATTCAGTCCACGTGGTAAGCCATTTTATGACACATTCCTTCTACTAGAATTGTGGCCTAGGTTCCAGCAGTGGGAACTTGACAAGGCTGATTATGCTATGCTAGTTTCTTTATATCGAAAGCGGTCGCTGTGGCCGAAATCGGCTAGGTGGCATCATCTTTTGCTGTATAATAAATAAATTGAATAGTACGTTAGAGGCTAATTATCTAAATTGATGAAAAATAATTAGTAAGCAATAAATGGTGGTCATTGTGCGTACAGCTAAGGAGTGGAATTCCTTGCCGGAATCTATGTTTCCTGATGGCTACAACCCGGGAATCTTTAAGTCAAGAGTGAATAGGTTGCTTCTAGGTAATTGCGCACCATCGTCGACCGCATTGTCGCTTACCATCAGGTGAGATAGTGGTCAAGCGCGAACCTATCAAAAATAAAAAAAAATGGATGAGTAATGGATAGATTTATATCCCTGATCAACGAAAAAGTAAACAATAGAAAAGAATGCCTGAACTATCAGAAAAGCTGTTACTAAAAGAATCAATAGTTTAAGACTACTTGAGGAGGTCCTAAAAGCGATATAAACGCTCGAGTTGATTTAGGCAGATGATCAAATCCTAGATGAAATACATTCTATATTTTGAGGCAAACTGGTGAAACACAAAATGAAATAGATAATAAGAAGCAATCGGGTTCACGACGGCAAAAACTATGAGGTCTGGAAGCATACAATCTACAAATACTTTTGTACTAACGTTTTTCAGACGAAAATATTCACGTCAAGTGGAGCATCAACATGAATCGTTGCAGTAAGCAAATATCATCCCTAATAGATGAAGAAAGAGGATTTGCCAGTTGCTAGTCAAATGTTGGCCAATTTCGGCAAACACAAACGATTCAAAAACAGAACACAAGAGACACTGCAAGACACTCTCACCAAAACTAACGACACTAAAGACGAACACAGTGTGTTGGTGGAAAACGATAGCAAGGCTAAAGTTATGGATAGTGCAACCTTCAATCGAGCGTACACTGTGCAGATAAGTGCTTGTCCGTGTAATGTACAGTCCGGGCAAAAAGTGCAACGGAGGAAATTGAATTTTGTTCTTTTGCCGTTGAGAATTCTTTTGCTAGAGTAGTTTGCATTAAAGCAAACTGAATAGAAGCGAGGAATATAAAGAAGGATAAGTAGGAGAATAAAAGTTGCTATTTTCTCTGTAACTTTATGTAAGTTTGCATGTTATTTTCAGTTTCTTAAGCGATTTGTTATTTGAGATGACGTTAGAACTAGTTTACAAAAACGTTTGCTTTATGTAAAATGGCTATACAGTGTAGTACACAATCAATTTATAAAGCTTTTATTGGGAGTGTCAAGACACTTTAAAAAAAAACAAAAGTATTTTTACAAATTTGTTTAGCATACTTACTGGGTCCGCGTGGTGTATTATGGCCCATTCTTTCTTCTAGAAAGGAGGCCTTAAAATTCACACCGCCAAATATCCGTCCAAATATTCCAAAAATACATCGGAATCAAGACGAAAAGAGTTATGAGCATACATGTGGATGGATGGAGAGGGAGAAGGAGAGGGAGAGGGAGGCCAAAGAATAGATGGATGGATTGTGTGAAGAGTGATATGAAAAAAAAGGAAGTTAGTGATAGCATGACGAGTGACAGGGCAGAATGGAAGAAACAAACGTATTGCGCCGACCCCAAATAACACGGGACATGGGCAGGAAGATGATGATGACATCGGAATCAAGACAACAACGGCCACATCTCGTACCTAGCTTTACCAAAAAATATATCGCTCACCGATATCTTGACAAATCAAAAGTGATTCTAAATGGTTTATTTAAAAAAATATGTTTAATTAATCTAGGGCTGCATATTCTTCGAAAGAATTACCGTGGCCGTCGCAAAGGGCAACTGAAGAAAGACTGGGTTTTAGTCAGTAACAGTCTGACACTCCCTCTCTAAAATCCACACCGCCAAATATCCGGCCAAATTCCAACGACCACACCACATACCAGTACATAAACCCAGCTTAGTATCCGTTTGCTTACTATATTTGCGCCGCAGCTTAGCATAGGTTATGCTCCGGTGTTTGCCCGCAGGTATTACGCAGTCAAAGGGTTGATTCGAGACGATATTAATGGTCAGCAACTAAGCTGATTACGTCAGTTAATTTGTGGCTTTGTTTGATTGAGAATTTCTGGGTTGATAGGAGTGTGGGTCTTTGATTTATGCTTGATACTGAAGGAATTATCTTATGGGAAGATTCGACAATGTAACTCACCCTAAAGAAACCATCGCGCCTCAGGGAGATATCAGCAAATCGTAGGGGCCAAGCAGGGTCTAAAGCGAAACCCGGAGCCCCGGGATGAAGGCAAAGAAGAAACAGGAGTGGGTTTTTGGTCAGTAAAAGTCTGACACTATCTCCCGCCCCGCCCAAGAGCGAGATTTGTCATTAGATGATTTTCCTACCTCAAAAAAAAACCGTAAAGAAACCATCAAATAATTTATTACTGAAACATACAAAAATCAATCGAAGAATAGTTGAAGTATCATTATCATTTTAGCCAAAAGCCTACCTCAATTATCACCACAACGACCGGACCTGTACATCTTGCATCCATCGGAATCCTGCGAACCTAACCTAGTCATCAATCCACCATGTGGGAGGCCTTCCAACGAGGTATCTTCCGGTACGCGATCACCACTCCAGAAACTGTTGGTCCCAATAATTATCCGTTCTGCGAGCAATTTGCCTTGCCCAAAACCAATTAAGTGGGTCGATTCTTCGGGCTGCGTCGGTAACTTTGGCCTCCTGTATGATTCGATCATGCAAGGAAAGTCCGAGCAAAGCCCATTCCATTACCCTTTGAGTTATTTCATCAATGTAAACTAACTTAAAAAAAAAAAACAGTCAAAGATTCGGTAACTAAGACATACAAAAATTAATCGAAGAAAAGTTGAAGTATAGATAAAAAAAATATTCTAACCTTAAAAATCACAACTCCGAACATCCGTACGAATACCCCCCTTTAACCTTTTGAGTGCGTAATTAGAGGCACAATAGAAAGACAATGGCGCGTGAACGCCGGCGTTAATGCGGGGATCAACAGCTTAATGCGTTTTTTTTTTGAGGCTCTTACTTTCGACCAAAGTTTTGAACAAAAATAATTATGAATTTTAGAAACATGTCATCAGACTATTAGATTGGCCAATAAAATAATAATAATACAGCATATAAAAACTACCACCAAGTTCCACTATCAAGAACAAATTTATTATTAATAACATTTCCTCCCACATTATTTCATCAGCTTCAAAATTCAAAATTATCTATTAAACTCATATCCGTCGAATCATAAAAAACATCAACTCGAAATCGAACCCGGAACCTATACAGAATAAGGGCACAATTTCCCTGAAGTAATCGCTTTGCACATCAAAAGATCATTATAACTATTAGCTTGTGTGTTGCCCTCTGGTTAGACGTGAAACGATAAATCATTAGTATCAGGGCTTAGCTATGGGTGGTACCGTTTAGGTATAGATGCAGTTGGAGAAATTAAATTTCTCAAATTAAGTCTTTCAATCATTACATGACGACAAACATTAAGACGAAAGTCTATGACCAGTGCGTGTTGACAGTGATGACATATGGCTCTGAAACATGGTCGCTTACAATGGGCCTCACCAGAAGGCTTACAGTCACCCAAAGGGCAAAGGAAAGGGCTATGCTCGGAGTTTCCTTGCGTGATCGCATAAAGAATGAAGATATTCGCAGGAGAACCAAAGTCGCCGACATAGTCCGAAGAATCGCCAAACTAAAGTGGCAGTGGGCAGGGCACATTGCACGTAAAACGGATGGTCGATGGGGCTGAAAGGTTCTAGAGTGGCGACCGCGCACCGGAAAACGCAGAGTTGGAAGGCCTCCCACAAGGTTGACCGACGACCTGGTGAGAGTCGCGGGAGTGCGGTGGTTGCGAGACGCACAGGATCGGTCTTTGTGGTGACGCTTGGGGGAGGCCTATGTCCAACGCCCACTGTTTATTTCGGCTGAAATGATGATGATGATGAATCATTACATGAGGCCAAGTTTCCAGAATAATGAACAAAAAATATTGGCAAATTGTTTATTTTGATGATTAATTGTTTAACTCGTTAGCTGTGTGATTGGTTGAAATTATTTTTGCAATGTTTTTCTTTTAATATTATTTAGACCTCAGCCACCTTCAGCTTCATTAATTTATTATTGTAAACATCTCATTTGATCTCATTTATTTTTATTAAGTCATTTTTTATTATGTAAATGTGAGGACACTGTAGAGTCCGCGATTTCATAGCTACTTTCTATTTCGATCTTTTTTTTATTATTATTTTTATTGTGGGTACAATGCTGACAAAATAATTCCTTATAATATGAAGAAAAACCCAAGAACTAATTAAAGTAATCTAAAGTATAGCGTCAAAAAATACCTCCGCATCACTGTATGAAAGCGAAACCCGGTGCCCTAGGACCAAGGCAAAGAAGGGAACAGGAGTGGGTTTATAGTCAGTAAAAGTCTGAAACGAAAGAGCGAGGGATGTCATTTGATGATTATCCCACCTAAAAAAAAATCACTGTTGACTGGTTATGTACCCAAAAGACCGGCAGCAATGCCACGCTGTGTGGCAATTTAAATAGTATAATTATTATTATATTTCCACACAATATAATGTAAATGTAATTAGTTTATTAACTTTAGATACTATATAGGTACTTGTATAGTATAGGTTTATTTTTGTTTATGTTTGTCTCTGTTGAGGCCGGCGTTCAAATGCAACAGATAACCTAGACAACTATGTTGTCTATGGTCATATGGTGCAACACAGTTATGCCTGGTACACACATGGCCTGTCAGGGAACTTGGTTTTTGAATTTTTGTAACGAATTGTGCGTCTATTCAGGCAGAATATTAATGATTTCTTTCTTTCTAAAATTTAAATATTATAGAATGTAGAGATTGCTTTTAGAAGTGCAATTATTCTCAAGCTACGGCAATGTAGGAAAGAGCCACCGCGGTCTTGGAACGCAAAGGGAAACTGAAGGAACACGGGAGGGTTTTAATCAGTAAAAAATCTGACAGTCTCTCGTTCTCCACCCAGAGTGGGACAATATATTTTTTTAGGTATTTGGTGATTCCCCACCATATACGAATACTGAGAAATGCTTAAACTGACTGGACAGGTCCACTCAAATCTGTGTGGTTCTTTCCTCAAAAGACCATCTCAGACACTAATCTGCATGATTCTCATATAATATGACTATTACATGTTTGCTGTAAAAAAAATAATAGAGACATCGACCCCTGAGTTACTTTCGGTGTTTCTTCTCAGGGTAGTCAGCTAGGAAACAACAGCTTCATCTAGTTAAAACTGACGAAAAAAAAAAAACGTATAAAAGTGTTTTTTTAAACCCTATTTGCAAAATAAATATCATTTATAAAAAAAGAACTACTACTCAAAGTCAAACCATCAAAATAGAATCATTACGAAAATGTGATAATCAAATTGGACAGCCCCGCTCCTAGTCTACATAATAATTATAACTAACCAAACATAAACAAGTAGCACTAAGTACTTTCTACTCGCACCGCACACACAGTGCCTACGTACAGTCATAAACATAATTGTTTAGTACAATCTGTGCGCAGTGCGATGCTACGCACGTAATCTGTAGTACAGTCGTGTGGTCACGCCTGTTAATATACAGGATGATGCTAAAGTTGACGTGAGATTTTTAAGTAAATCGTGGCAAAATAATTTACTAATATTAGCCAATAGAGATACTGAGATTGCCAAATAATGCTCAAACAATATTTAATTTGAGTTAGTGTCTGTGGTGTAGCTTTCAGAGGCCTACAGAGTTAGGAGCAAACCCAGGGTGGTAGTGGTCTTTAGAGGCTGTGGCTGGAATATGACCAGTGTAACCTAGTGGAAAGCCCGAAACAGGCCCAGCCTGGCAGGAGCAGACACAGAGAGGCCCTCAAAGCGGCCGTCAAAGGCCGACAGGAGCAGGAATGGCCCAGTGTGGTAGGAGCAAACCCGAATAGGTCCTCAGAGCAGTGATGATTATTAATTGTTTATTACAAATTCACTACCATCACTTTTACCCACGGCTTCAGTCGCGTTATTCTTCTAAAAGACGATCAGTTCTGGAAAGGTAAGCTATGTAATTTTTTGAAACCCTGATATCGTATTTGCAATATTTAATGATTATCAGTTTAGTGGTGAAAAGGTTACTAACAAACCAACTTACTTTTGCATTTATATTATTAGTTCGTCGGGTGGGTGCGTCCCAACCAAGGTGACCTTGCTAGTTTCAATCCGTGTAGACAGCAGTTGTAATCCATGACCTTCAACGCCCTTGGTTGGGAGGCGCATTTTCCCAACCACCGAACGTGTTGGCGCGTGGTTTACATCCATGTAGCCGCAATACAAACCAAACACGTAAACCAAGGTCACCTTGGTTGGAACGCTAGTTTGCAACCGGCTGGTCACCCCTTGACTTTTAAAACTTTCGACTCAACCTGTATATTAAAGTCAAATCAAGAGCGTAGGATCGTCATTTATCATAGGTCCGATTAACTGTAACTGCGTTCACTTGTGCCACTTATCAACTACCTACTGCAGCCTTTCTTTGTTGCCCATCTGGACCTAGTTATTATGTGTACCTAATGATCAGACATTGTAGTCATTTGTCTAAACAGATTAATTTATGTGAAGTAGTGGAGCATTTTCAGTCTTCATTGATATAGATGTGCAGGGTAGACCGTGCGTTTACCTGAACCCAAAAATTGGTCTCAAACTTCGGGAACGGTCGGCAATTTTCGGGATTAGTAGTATCCTCGTGATATTAAAAATACCGTGTTTCTTGTTTGGTAAACGCGACTAAGTAAACGTTTGAATGGCCCTATCTCTAATATTTTAAATCTATACCTATATACTATCGACAGTATGAAGATCGATGGATAATTTTGTCATACTCTTAACCTATAGGACCCACTATACCTCTCGCGCCGGGCTCTCTTACAGGGCATGGTCCGGAGCGAGAAGGAATGACAGGCGGTCGCACGCGAAGGAGGCGGTCGCACGCGTGATCGAACGGCTCTCACGCCCCAGCCACCGGGATCCCAACTCCGATTTCCAGCCACCGTAGGCGTGGGCTTGCGGACGACGAGCAATGGGTAGTTCACCGTCCGGCCGTCCGGTAATCGTCCGGACCGAGCTCGAGTCGTGTTTTACGCGCAAAACAGCACAGTGTTTCACGCGCACCTCGGTAAAACCGTAGGGGCCCAGCAGGGTTGAAGCCTACTGGGGCCATGGGTTGTGCGAAAAAGAATCCCGGGGACAAAGGCAAAGAAGGAACAGGAGTGGGTTTTAGTCGATAAAAGTCTGACACGCCTGTCGCTCCGCCCAAGAGTGGGATAAGTCATTGAATGATTTCCCACCTAAAAAATAAATTCAGATACAAAATTATAAGGACTATACATGGACTATTTCTATCTCACGACTGGGCAAAGTCAAAAGTCAAGTCAAGTCAAAAGTTTTTTATTTCACATAGGCCTACATGGGCACTTATAAAACGTCAGAAGCTAGTGCACGGTTCCAAATTGGTCGTTTCCTATGGAGAAGAACTATCCACATGTCCTTCCACGTATACATGTTCTCGAGCCTCCTCGATCCAACCATTACGGCAGGCGTGTGGGTCGTCTCACCACTTCTGTCTCAATGGGTCTCGGTGGCATTGACTTTTCTCTGATACTCAATTTGAGAAAACTATTGCCCGGTCAATGCGGCTGATGTGTCCCTTTCAATCGCCTGGCAGCCGTTATTCTAATCATGGTCGTGATAAATATTGAGTGTTGTAATTTTGTTTTAAATTAAAAATTTTGATTTAAAAGCTTCAAAATTAACTAGAGATAAATTTAATATAATCAAAATAAAACTATAATTATATCGCCATAACAAGCCATGGTATGACGCTCAAATGCAGTTGAGGGGTCAAAAAGTAACGAAATAAACGTTTTTTTTTATTTTTTGCGTCTAACCCTGCTAAATGTGAGGGTCGATGAAGACCCTTTGACAAATAAAGGAAGATTTACATTGAGTAAAATTAAGTATTTTACAAAATGGCGCTTTATTATTGATATAAACTTTTGCTTGACTGCGATCCCATCAGATGGTAAGCAGTAATGCAATCGTTGATGGTGAGGCACACTAGTTTATTAAGAGCCTATTCACTACCAACTTTTACTTCAATAACTTGTAAATTATATCGATATTTTCTAAATGACAAAATAATAAGGTATCTTCTTTAGAGAACCAAGTGAAAATTACTCTTATAAGTGCCGTACTCAAGGTTTGCCTAGGACCTATTCCAATGGATTGGGCCCATATTGAACCGATTATTCCCGAGCGGGGATGTCCAATTTTTACTGAATAAAACCTCCTTGTGTTCTTTCACTTGTCTTGCAGTCTCCTTCATGGTATGTTGTGGTGTAATGATCTCGCTAAAGTCAGATTAAGTGGAAGGGCTACTTTCTACAAACAAATAAACAAATTTTAATTCTTATTTTTTTTATTTTTTTTTTATTTTACAAATATTTACACATATAAAAAATATTTAACTATCTATAATTATATTTATAAACATACACTAAATCAAAAAACAAAATAAGACCCTAAACTAATCAGAACTAAATAAAATTCAATAGTCAAAAAGGAAAAAATGCAACGTGACAATAAAACGACACCATGTAAGCCAAACTTTAGATAAAAACACAAAAAAGTTCTCAATAATTTTCGATTCCGCGGTTACAGTTTTTTTCTTATTTTTCCCCCAAACTGTCTGTTCGTCTGTTTTTTGCTAAGGGTTTGAACTCGTAAATATCGGGTGTGCTATTATTTATTTCCTTTTTGATCAATGGGTAAGTTTGTCATTAAATGTCAAAGTATTTTATGTTTTTATTGATTGGAATGATTACCGTGTGTCGTGGGAACTATCTTTTTTATATTTTTATTTGTTTTTTTACCAAATTCGAGTGGTAATGATGACGTTGACTTTTTTATTTCTACGTTGAATGATTTTATTGCGAAATTTCAAAGGTTAGGGTGAAATTGGTAAAATAATGTTTTGCTCCAATCCTTTCTCTCTGGAGATTTGTGGGAAAATATTGGTAAAAGTGTTGAGAACTATGTCACGCACTTTTAAAAAGTTATGTGAATTTTTAAAATTGCGAAGACGTGTGACGTCCGTCAATCTGCATTGGGTCCGTGGGATGGATTAATGCCTATTTCCTCTCATGGCGATGAGCTTTGAGTCCAAATTACGAAAGCTGTATAAAAACAAAAAAAAATATTGCATATATACGTAATTTAACATAAAATGATTCGTTTGTACTCGTATATTTATTTTCTTACATACTTTCAAAAAAAAATCTCTGAAAGTGCTGATCTGATTACAAATATTCTTTTACTCATCGAAACCAACAGTTTTCAAATGTCATCAGATTTTAAAAATCGCAAATGCACAAGTCCTGTGAAAAACTATTATTTTATGAAAATTCAAACGTTATTTAAACCCCAGTAGATTTAAGTGATTAAAAAGTTCAAAATTGGACTGTCCAAATAAGATGCTTGTTTAATTTACGTAGAATGAAACGTCCATATATTTCGTAGAAACAACAATCCTACAAACGAACACCCACCCAAAATTCATTGTCTTACCCAAAATAACCCTAATCTCGCTACGTCATTTCACAAACCATATTCACTTTAGCATAATATTCACAAAGGCACACAATAGGTTTAATAGTCGCTACGGACGAGATTCAACGCAACGCATTCACTAAACAATTACTAACTTAATAGAATAAATAGGGTAATCAGGCTACTTCAGTGTGGACGGGTTGGTAGGGGTCATGCAATATGGCTGCATGCGAGATTTGTATTAGTTTGTTTGAATCTTTACTCAACGGTCAAACTAAAATAAATTCCGAAATTCTGTAGACGAAATGTGTGTCGACCCGCATGGATATTTTTATAAAAAAAAAATCAAAGAACTGTATTTTTTTTAGGTGGGAAACTATCCAATGACTTCTCCCGCTCTAGGGTCTTCCCACCCCGGGAAGGTGTTTCAGAATTTTATTGACTAAAATTCACACCTATGTTCCTTCCTTGCCTTGCGTTCCAGGTCCCCTGTTTTCCCTTTCAGAAGCCAACGCATGGCCCCAGTAGGCTTCGGCCCAATGGGCCTCTACGGTTTTGCTAACATCTCTTTGAGGCACGCGAGGAACACTACACGCCGTCGACAACTCGGGCTCGGTCCGGACGGTTACGGGAAGGCGAGTTACCCATTGTTCGTCGTCCGCAAGCTCACGCCTACGGTGCAGTGGCTGGAAATCGGGGTTGGGATCCCGGCGGCTCTGGCGTGAGGGAGTTCGTTCCCTCACGCGTGCGGCAGCCTCCTTCGCTAGCATTACTGCTTAACAGAAGGAACTGACCGCCTACAAAGAACTGTAGGTGACTTCAAAAATCATGTCTACAATAGGAAGTGTTGCACTATCTTCTATGACACATCCAACCCTCTCCAACCGCGGTGTACTCACGGTAACCCAATTCAAACTCGAAGCACACCTTTTGTCCCCGTTATTTGGATGTTAATGTGTTAATTATCAGTTTTGCATCCAGATTACCTTCTGAATACAACGTTATGAATATTGTGATTGTGAACACGGATTGATTAAATGCTTGTTCGCTGATTGGTACTGACAGTTAATTGTGGTGTTTTGTATTGAAATGAGGTTATTATTGTGTGTGGTGTTAATTCTGTTTTAATATGGTTTGGGAGTGTGTTTTATGATGGATGAATGAACTATGTTCTTTTGGATTTAAAGCTTTCCTTTTAACGTTGTTGTTGTGATTTTTTTACAGATTACAACTGGATTAGACAAGAGATCAAGACATCGAAAGACTGGAACAATTTGCCTGCTGCGGTCTTCCCGTTCGATTATAATTTAGGTGTCTTCAAGGCTAGAGTGAATAGGCTCCTAATAAAGTAGTGCGCCTCACCATCAACGATTGCATCACTGTTTACCATCAGGTGGGATCGCAGTCAAGTACTAGTTTATATTATTTAAAAAAAAGATGAAGAGACCTGGATAAAAATGGACGCGGTTGTAGTCCAGCTGTGTGACAACATAAGACAAAAGTGAATAGGTTACTTCTTAATAAGCATGCTTGATAGTCGACCACATAATCGCTTACTATCAGGTGAGCTAGTAGTCCAGCCCGCTTTTGAATTATGAAAAATTAATAATTAAAACTTTTAATAAAACAAAACAAGGTAATTTTTTTAAACCGTAAAGAGTAAACCAAAAAAGGGTTATTTTAATAATATAAGAAGGTGTGTGCTTTATTTATTATGTTTAAATATTTATGTAGCTCAAGCCAGTATAATATTGACTTAGATTGAACAAAGAAATCCATAACAAACGCATAACAGTTCAACTAAACGTTGCGTGACCTGATTATGGCCAAAGTAAAAAAAAAACGGTACTCCACGCTTTAGGCACCTCTGTCTTATATCCGTTTGACACGCATGTCACACTATAAGTGATCTGGGCACGCTACGTTTGGTAACAAAATAAGGAAGTAAAAAAAATGAACTGTAACCCTTGAAATTAATCTACAATGTTAGTCAAAATACTAAACACAATGTTACACTTTCGATCTATTAGCAACGGTTTAATTCACATTGTGATCCCAATTATGACCTACTTCAACTTAAAAAGTCAATGCGGGGTTAACAATGGTAATAATCATAGCTCTTCCGACTTAAAAAATAAAGTTCAATTTGTGTCCAAAAAAAGTCAAATATCAAAATGTCAGGTCATTTTTGCACACCCAGCATTTACCGGTTAACCGTGTCTAAATCAAGGGTTGTCGCAACTGAAAAAGGGGCAAGATCAAATAGAATGACAAACATTTTTGACACCCCTCGTTCTTTTATTGACAAAAAAAAATACAAAACGCCGTTTACAAATTTTTATGTTCTAGAATTTAAAACTTTATTATTTCATATAGTGTGGAGATATAAAGGGTGAGTTTTAAAAAGATATTCATTAGTGGCAATAAAAAGGTAATGTCCCATTGTGATCGATCGATGAATTTTTAAGATGATTTTGCGATTTTTACGAGCGATTTTGGAACGTTTTTACGACAGTATTTTTGGCTTTATAGCGTGAGAAAGGATCCAGCTGCTAGTTTGAATAATTGTAAAAATATTAAAACGCTTTAGTTTTTGGCTGATGTGTAATCAATGGGAAGACGGTCGCATGATAGAGACACTGAGACAGGTATGGTTTACTCATAATTCAAATAATCATGATGGTTCGTCCAAAGAAAAGAGATCTATATAAAGAAACATAACTTAAGAAGTAGCGCCGAAGTAAGTAGTCCCGATGGGTCCCAGGCTGCGTATGTACAGGGTGTACAAAACGCTTAATTGTCGTTTTGTACACCCGTGTGTACAAAACGACAATTGAGCGTTTTTCAAGGTCACTCAAGTTGTAGAGACGCACGTACAGTCAGGGATCAAAAATGCAGTTTTGCACTCTATCAATGCTAAAGTGTCTAAAATTTCTTTGTTGTAGAAGTTCAATAGTCCACAACTAGTTTATTCAATACTTTAGATTCTATGCTACCAATTAAATCAGTCATGAACCATTGACCCTCTTCTTAAATTTTAGACATTTTAGCATTGGTAAGGTGGAACTGAACTTTTGACCCCTGACAATCGGCGCTCGAGGGGTTAAGACAACTGAGAAAAGTCTGATAGTGATACCTTGTTGCATTAAGTCCGCCTATAAACACTACTGTATATGAAGTTTAAATAAATAAATAAAAGTAATGTTTGCAATGACTTGAGGGAGACATATGGGACAATCATGGTTAAAAAAAAAATAAGAAAAGATACAGAGTGAACACAAACACAGCAAAAGAAAGCGTCATTTTGGTTGATCCAGTTACTAAAAGCAGAGACCACACACGACCAACAAATTCTATTAGCATAAAACCACGCCTATACTTCTTGTAATACCCATTAATAAACGCGATATTACCCGCAGCACACCATAAACAATTTAAGCATACATTTAACAATATAATAACTGGTTCGGTGATACAAACCGACATAACAGCACATCAAAATATTAGAGTTTATGTATTCAATGGCACGATTTGTTTTTTAACTAATTTATGAATGTTTAGCACGGAAGTAACGCCCTTTGGTAGGTAACAAAGATAAGTTAGTAGACTGGAAACGTCAACTTGTTAAAAAAAATATTTGATTACAAGTATATTTTTTTAGGTAGGAATCATGTGGGTGGATGGAGAGGGAGAGGGAGACCAAAGAAAATATGGATGAGTTGTGTGAAGAGTGATATGAAAGAAAAGGAAGTTAGTGATACTATGACGAGTGACAGGGCAGAATGGAAGAAAAAAACGTGTTGCGCCGACCCCAAATAACACGGGACAAGGGCAGGAAGATGATGATGATGATGGAAATCATCCAATGGCTTCTCCACTCTTGGGCGGAAGGGCATGTCAGACTTTTACTGACTAAAACCCACTCCTATGTTCCTTCTTTGGCTTCGTTCTAGGGCCCCGGGGTTCTCTTTCGTACAACCAATGGCCCCAGTGGGCTTCGACCTTGCTGAGCCCCTATGGATTTTCTGACATCTCCTTGGGGCGCGCGTGGAACAGTACGCGCCGTCGACGACTCAGGCTCGGTTCGGACGGTTACAGGACGGCTGGATGGCGAACTACCCATTGCTCGCCGTCCGCAAGCCCACGCCTACGGTGGCTGCAAATCGGAGTCGGGATCCTGGTGAGGGCCGTTCTCTCACGCATGCGGGCGACTCATTCGCTAGTATTACCGCTTCGCAGAAGGAGGCGATCGAACTACAAACGAGGCCTTTTAGAGCCGTAGCCTATTAGCGCTATTTGTCGTGGGATTGTTCGAAAGAGACGCCGGCTCTTGAACGTAAAGGGCAACTAGCTAGGAATACGGCTGGAGCTAGAGGGCGCGTTAGACTTTTAATAATCCCACCTATGTTCATCTCGTTTTGTGCATAGAGATCTAACCGGGGCGAAACTCCACTGGCTGACAGAGTTCCAGTGGGATCTCATGGCGATGTGGCGACAGCGACTGTCGCAACCCAGCACTGGACACACCAAAATCATGGCGTTAAGTCCCCTCTTTGATAAATGGCTGGATGACGTCACGTCTTCCTCACCTTGCACATACTCGTACCTATTCCTACATCTGATTCTATCTCTGTCGGTTTGAAGGGCTTTGTGTACTGTAGAGTCAAGAGTGTTACACCTAAGTTTGTGATAATGAGCCACATCTAGCTGCCCTACATCTCTGCTCATACGGGTCACTTAAATCCGGATCCGAAAAATGAGATTTTAACTACAGTTATTACAAGTAAATTAATTAATGACCTCTCCAATGTTAATGCGGTGTTTAGTGATGTAAGTTGTGGTTATTTCAAGTTCATTCAAGAAGTTTTGTCTATTTTTATGAATCAAGAGAAGTATTTAGAGAAAGTTAGCTTCTGCTAGTGGCTTCTTTCGTGAAAACAAAACACTATCTACTAATTTTTTAATTAGTTATTGAACACCATGAAAAGTTACAATATTTTGTGGATAACAGAGTTCATGTACATAGGCGAGCTAAACTCAAAGTTGAGTTTTCTTCCAGCAAACCATTTGGTGATAGAGAGAGATGATAATAGAGGGTAAGATCCAGTGCACAATTTTAAAATTACAAATAATACGAATATAATAGTTTGCCCTGCTCACTGCCCCTTAAGTTTGACGATTCTTGGGGCTATGTCGTTGTTGTCTACTTAGTCGCTCTTTTTTCAGTAAAAAGATAAAGAATTTATTCTTCGGATCATTCCATCACTGTCAGTAATTAATTCCTCTAAAAAAGAAATACTGCTTAAACTTTATCAAGCACAAGTTCGATCGTGTATGGAATACTGCTCTCATCTTTGGGATGGGTCTGCCAAATACCAGCTTGATGCCCTGGAGTCGATTGAGAAGCGAGCCAAGAGAATCATCGGTGATGATGCACTTGTCGAATTAAAACTCCAAAGCCTTGCGCATCGACGTCGAGTTGCTGGCCTGTCGGTTTTCTATCGATTACACTTCGGGGAGTGTGCGTTGGAATTGCACAATTTAATTCCACCAAGTCCGTTCCATCATCGAATCACTAGACGTACGGCGTTGCGCCATCGGTACATGGTGGACATGCCAGCCATACGTACAAAGCGTTTTGGGAACACATTCATAATGCGTACAGCTAAGGAGTGGAATTCCCTGCCGGAGTCTGTGTTTCCTGATAGCTACAACCTAGGGGTCTTTAAGTCAAGAGTGAATAGGTTACTTCTAGGCAAGCGTGCTCCATCGTCGGCCACATCATCGCTTACCATCAGGTGAGATAGTGGTCGAACGCGAGCCTATGAATAATAAAAATAAAAAAACTATCCCAGCGGATGTTCGGAGTTTAGATCCGCATAATAAGTACATCTTTATTATTTATCGTCATTAAAAAATTCTAAAAAAACAGATGTCTTGCGTCTAGCGTCTTTGAAACCTTACTCAACAAGAATTTTCTAAGAAGTCCATATTATTTCGAAAAACCAGGCGCTGAATTCCAAACCCCTTTTAATTTATAAAGCAAAGCAAATTATTCCTCCAAATCCCACACAATTACGTATACAATCAAAAAACATTTCATTCAGTGTTTCTTACAAACAACTTACTTTAATAACAAGTACTGCAGTGTTCTTAGAAAATGGTAGGAATTGTTAACTATTTGTTTTTTTTTTTAATTCCCATACGATGGGACCCTTGATTGAAATAGTTGGCGCACAAAAGATGGCTGCTACAATTTTCTGTCATTACACAACCGACGCACAAAAGGCAACGAGATGCTGCGATGAAAAGTATTGCATATTTTGTTAAGGAGAATACGACATGGCCAAACAGGGTGATAATACAACGACGTGTTTTTTAAAATTACTAATTTCTTTCACACCATTGCTCGCATAATCAGTAAAAACTAAGAACAATCAGTGTATCATTGATTTACATTGGATCGATGTGATCATCATCATCATCATTTCAGCCGAAAGACGTCCACTGTTGGGCATAGGTCTATGCCTTTCATGTCACCACAAAGACTGGTCCTGTACGTCTTGCATCCATCGGAATCCCAAGTCATCGGTCCACCTTGTAGGAAACTTGCCAACGCGATCGATGCGATGTTGAATATGAAGTCACGAAAACATAAAAACTTCTTTATTTAGCACCGACTTCCGAAATTAAAGTTATTTTGCACTTTTCAGTGTTTTTTTTTTACTTTGAAGTCGGTTGTATTTTTTTTTTTGTAAAAGTTTTTATTTTACACTTTTTTGTTATGGTACCACCACTAAAAAGTACCCCTCAGTCAAACTTAAATACCTTATAGCCAGAGTGCATCTCATGAAAATGTTTAGATTACATTAATTTATTACAGAGTTCCGGTGCCTAACTTCAGGCTTCATCATCAGACCAGTTCGATATATTCCCCCTCTACTTTCAGTCAGTCATCGACTACACGTATAAACAAAGCAATTTTACTTGTTACGACGGTTCTGCTGTGATCCTATGAGGAGTTCTGTTCCATATCTTCAAAGTTCATGATCAGATCATAACAATATTTCTATGGGACCAACTCGGAAGTATAACCTTCCAATCAAAAAAAAATAATTTCAAAATCGGTCCACAATTGACCGAGAAATCGGTGAACATACATAAAAAAAAAAAACTTACATTCAACCGAACATATAACCTCCTCCTTTTTGAAGTCGGTTAAAAACAATTATTAACTTAGGATATATGTTGCCCTTATTCATAAGACTTAGTTTGGCACTCACACTTAATTATAAAGGGTATGAATGAGTGTACGTAGGTTATTGAATTATATTTTCACGCTGAAGGACCTAAAAGATTTTTTATTTTATTTTTACCGTACTATGGCTTATATACATCAGAATAATTATATATATTATAATTTATAGTGAGAAGATTTACATACTATTTCCTCTCGAACGAAGCTGCTAGAAAATCAGGTGAAAATGGTTTATAAGTTTGCAGTATGAGATGTGTCCTCCACTTAACAAGGATGCATGCAATTACCTCTAGCGTATGTTTCACGTAATGACTACAATTACAACGACTATTTAATTTGATACGATACCCTCAAAATGCCATAAATAAACCTAAAACAGTGTCGGTTTGATACAAATAACAGTATTTGCCAGTAGCTTCGCCCGCGTGAAGGTAGAAAATTCATCATCATCATCGTCATCATTTCAGCCGAAAGACGTCCACTGTTGGACATAGGCCTCCCCCAAGCGTCGCCACAATGACCGGTCCTGTGCGTCTCACATCCACCGCACTCCCGCGACTCCCGCCAGGTCGTCGGTCCACTTTGTTCGAGGTCTTCCAGCGCTGCGTTTTCCGGTGCGCGGTCGCCACTCTAGAACCTTTCGGCCCCATCGACCATCCGGTCTACGAGCAATGTGCCCTGTCCACTGCCACTTAAGTTTGGCGATTCTTCGGGCTATGTCGGCGACCTTGGTTGCAAGTCTTGCAAGGAAATTCCGAGCATAGCCCTTTCCATTGCCCTTTGGGTGATTATAAGCCTTCTGATGAGGCCCATTGTAAGCGACCATGTTTCAGTGCCATATGTCATCAAAATTAGCCTAAGGGAACTCCTGGATATCCCGGGAGTAGGTTCCGAGCAGACTATATCTCATTTTTAATTTACATTAATTTTATATTAGGGTAATTTATAATGATAAGTACGTAATAGCATCGCATTGGCGTAAGCTGTTAAAGTGTTGTTACAAAAATTTTAAATAAATAAATATTATCCTAATTTAGGGTACACCAAGTGCCAAAGAATCAGTTTCAAATTCTAGGATGGCAAAGTTCCGATCAATATTTTGCTGCCATATTTTTTTAGCATAATTATAGTGATGAAAAATATAAAAAAGTGAATAGATAAAATAAAAAAAATAAATAAGTTTATTTTAGACATTACTATTAATGTAATCCTCGTATTAAAGATTTAGCAGTTTAAAGTTTTTTTTTTTTATTTTAGGTGGGAAAATCACCTAATGACAAATCTCGCTCCTGCGCGGAGCGAGAGATAGTGTCAGACTTTTACTGACTAAAAACCCGTTACTGTTCCTTCGGCCCGGGTTTCGTTTTCACACTACCCATGGCGGGTAAATGGTTAGAGTTTTTGGGTTTTATGAAAGCAAATTTTATTATTCTATTATTAATATAATATTTTCTGGACATATTGATTTTGTTTTTGGGACCCAAAAGAAATAACACAACAAAAAATGAACAAATCGATAACTTTTCTATTTAGTCAATCACTAGCGTAAATGTAAAATAAATTGCTTTTGCATAGCACATCGACATTTAATGTGTGCGTAAGTTGTAGGTGCATGGAAAATACACGCTGTTTTTAGGAACGTAAGGTTTATAATTGACTGTGTAGTATGGACTGATTTATTAATTGCGGATGTGTGCGCGACTGCATAACTATTGCTGCATGTGTAGTAGTGTCGGCGGTAGTAGGGGAAACTGGAGACATCGTGTTCCGGTACATTTTTTACTACTTAACATATCTCCTCCTTTCTTATATCTATGGCCAAAACACATGAAGTCATGCCAGCAAAAATAAAAATCTAGTCTTTTCAGTTTCCACTTTGACGATTTTTTGCGAAACTTACACAGGCCATTAGTTTGATTTAATAAAACTTAGTAAATTATTTCGCCGGTATATATCATGGTGACATAATATTTAGATACATAATAATTGTCACATGTCTTTGAATTTTTGGTTCTAGGACATGCCGGTTTCCTTACGATGTTGTTGTTGATGACATTCACCAACCCGCACTGGGCCCGCGTGGTGGATTACAGCCCACTCCCTCTCCGAGAGAGCAGGCCTGAGTCCCAGCAGTTGGAACATTAAAAGGCTGAATATGCTATGCTATGCTACATAATAATTTCATCAACAATTTCCTCGTCATTGTTCATTTATTCAAATCCATTCAGCCGTTTGGGCATGAAAAAGTAACAAAATTTTCGTGGTTTTTTGGAGTATCTACTAGAAGCTTTTTTAAGATATTACAAGAAAGAGGTTTTACGAGTAGGTGACGGTGCAGGTCCAAATCTTTTTTCAGGGGAGATACAATCACTAAATTTACATTTAAGTACCTACTAAGTGACAAATCCTACCATAACTTAATCAAAACTTAACACATTGAAGACATGTAACAGAATCAGTTTTATAGCTCTGCTGACACCATAAAAAGCTAATACCACGTATCTGAGCTTCACAGACAAATGAAATGTGCGCTTTCAGGAAATTAAACCATAAACTTTGAGTGGTAATGTCTATTATCGTATGAAATGAGTTTCCATTTTGCATATTAGTATGTTCATTTCTGAATGCATGATGGCGGGTGTAGTAATGTTATACATTGTAATAATAACAGTCGAATGTGAATCATATATGATTATATAAGACAAAAAATATAGAGTGAATATGCTCTTAATATACTAGTGCGATTCACAATCAACGATTGCATCACTGCTTACCGTCAGGTGGGATCGCAGTCAAGCACTAGTTTATATCATGTAAGAAAAAATATGGATGATGGTAAGGGCAGGGAAAGAAGAATAATAATAATAATATTCCACAACTGTCACACAACACCATCTAGTCTTAAACTAAGCAGAGCTGATAAACATACTTAGATATTTCTAAATACATACATATTATAGATAAATTACACCCAGACACAGAACAAATGATCGTGCTCATCACACAAACATTTGTCCTGGGTGGGAATCGAACCCACGACCTCCAGCATAGCATTCAGGACCACTAACCACTAAACCAACAGGCCAGTCAAAGAATCTCAAAAGAGTTTCAAAGAATGGAAGAATAATGAAACAATTAATATATTGACGCAGTTGTTGAACGATTGGCTACTGCGCTGCTTGTTGCAGGTTCAATTTCCTACTGATAGTTGTTCCGAGTACGGGTGTCCTGCGTATGTGAGTTTACGTGTTTTTTTTTAAGGTGAGCAATCATCCAATTACTTCTCTCGCTCTAGGGTGGAACGAGAGGATGTATCAGATTTTAAATGACTAAAGCTTCACCTATGTTCCTTCTTTACCCTTGCTTCTTTACCCTGCTGGGCCCCTACGGTGGCTGGAAAGACGTCACGGCATCCTCACGTTCCGCATGACAAAGTTCCTCGCCGGACATAGTAAGTTTGGGAGGTTCTTGCACCTGATTTGTGCAGAAGAAACGCCCAGGTGTCATCATTATGCGGGCTGCCTAGAGGACACGGTGGAGCATACGGTGGAGGTGTGCCTCGCTCACACGGCGGTGCTCCGCTCAGCACCGTCGTGTCCGGGACCCTGATCAGCTTATTTTTCATTGTTGCTCGTTGTCTGACCGTCCGGCAACCGTCCAAACTGAACCCGAGTCGTCTACGAAAAACCGTACGTCAGTAAAAGTAGTAGTAGGGGACCAGGAGTGCCGAACCCTACTGTAGCCATGGGTTGACCTCCGAAAGGGAAACCCGTGGTTTCTAGGTCCACGGGAAGTACCCTATGAATTTTGATTCCCTTGAAAGTGTCGAAATATACGTTTTTTGCGACATAAACGGCCGTATCTTTTTTTTCGTTAACTTTGAAGTTTGATTTTTTCACAGCTTCAAGGGACCGCAGACCTGAGTACATGGTTTTAATTTCAACTCGATACCTTGACGAGTTCCCGAGATAAAGGGTCTTGACAGACAGACAGACAGACGGACGGATAACAAAGCGATCCTATAAGGGTTCCGTTTTTTTCCTTTTGAGGTACGGAACCCTAAAAAAATATGTCATCGTCATGAGAAATGAAAATGAAGACAAAATAAACAGTTAATTACTCCCCAAAATATTTCTCAACATCCTAAATATCCTGTGAGTAAAAACCTCATAATCTCCCCATCATAATGTATGTCTCCTTCAAATGTGGACATTTGACGGAAATGGCCGCGAATCCGCTTATCTTTAATCCTTGGCACTGAAGTTAATTTGGCCACGAAAAAGGCGATATAGGAGTTGTTGCCTTGATGGTTCCTACATCCAATGTTTTTTGCCAGTCGAGACGAAAATTGATAGTCGTGACGTCAAATTAATTTAAAAAATTAAGAACTTTGTTGTAGCTCCAGAGTATAAAGCGACGATCGAGCCATCGAGAACATTTCAGTCAAAAGCCACGTAAGTCGTGTTTTTAATCAATTTAAAATCACGCCTGATTTAGGGTTATTTTAGATATATTTTTTTCTAAGACTGCGAACAATAAGTAGAAATAAAAAATGTCAAAAGTTTTTGACTTGTTAAACTTTGCAGTTTTATGGCAAAGAACACTCGTTAAATATTCACAGAAATTAAGCTGTTTTACCAATGATATAATAAGATAACCCTTTTAATGTACAACGTGACCCTAGGTACCCTACCCGTACCCTAGGTTGACTGGTAGAGAATGCCTAAGGCATTAAGTCCGCCTTTGTACTTTTGTGTTGCATGAAGTTTTAATAAATAAATAAACGTGTTTTAATGTCTCATGGTGTTTCATCATCTTCCTGTCCTTGTCCCGTGTTATTTGGGGTCGGCGCAACGCGTTTTTTTCTTCCATTCTGCCCTGTCACTCGTCATACTATCACTAACTTCCTTTTCTTTCATATCATTCTTCACACAATCCATCCATCTTTTCTTTGGTCTCCCTCTCCATCCATCCACATGTAAACTCATAACTCTTTTAGTAACATGCGTTTCATCTCTCCTCTTCACATGACCATACCAAGACAAGCGATTCCCTTTCAACTTTTCAGTCACTGGTGGTGTTTACATTATATATATTATTATTACGTAAACTTAAACAATACATGTTTATTATACAAGTTTTTTTGAAGTTTTATAATTTATATCTTCTTTTTGTATTTTTTTTTTTTGCACTTGATTGATGAATTTATTTTTCTACAACGGTAGACCCGGTGGAGGTCGTTTTAGTTCGAAACTAATAAACCATGAGTCTCCATGCCCGATGCAGTGTAGTCTTGTTTCATGGCCACACAAACCTTACATTATTAAAGTCACTGTTAATGTGTGTGAAAATTAATGTAGTCGGAAAAGTAGGAAAGTTCCACAAAGTAGCACCACCTAGATATATTAGTTAGACTATTATAATACCTAGATATATGACTAGACTGGCTTACAATGGCTGTGTATTATTTATGCAAGGATTTTGTGAGTCAGCCTTATGGAATATGAGTTTCAGTAATGGTGACTTTGTGTTATGAAGTGAAGAATGGTATTATTGTGTTTTAGTGTTTTTTTTTTTTGATTTTTGTTTTGAATTTACTATAGGTACCAATAATTTTTAATGCTTTACTCTGTAGCTTTTCCTCGTATGTGGTGGAGGAACTTGCATGATCGTCACAAGTCACATCTTATTCACTATATTATGATTACTCGTGCTTATTATAGTCTATACATATAATAAAACAGTAAAATGGTGGAGCGTTGGTATTAGTTGGCGCAAAAACTACTGAACCAATCCTGTTCAAATTTTGCATACATAATCCTTATAGGCCGGGTCAACTGTTAGGCTACATATTATCACGCTTTTTGCTATGGGGGGTGAGCAATATTCCAAAATGTTCCAATTGAACGACAATCGCTCTAAGTTCGATCCTCAGGTACAGTTAATATTTTTGTGATTGTTTTAGTGTTTTTTTGTACATAATATAGCATGATATTTCCAGAACAATAATAAAATGGCTTTTTATGTATTTTTAAATTGCCATCGACATTTTTATTCGATATTTTTCCAAATATTTCAGTAAAAACCCATAAAAACTCATATTAATATGGAACCGGAGATAAAAAAATACACTTTTTTTTTAAATTTGGTTAGAAATTTAAGGTCAAAAATGAAAATCATCACGCTATTTTGTACAAGGAGTCAAGCAGACAAGCAATGACGTGTATTTAAGAACGGCTATTTAGATCTAGATTCTGCAAGGACCGTGGCGCAGTAGTATAGTGACGGATCCGCGTTTGCTATGTTGCGAGTTCGAACCTCGCGTAATTTTTGTGATTGTTTTCTTTTATTTTTTATTTATATTATTGCTTTTTTTTAGTACTTTAGGGCTTTTATTTTTATTTTGTAAGTTAGTTTTAATTACGTTATTATTAGATTTAATTGTATATAAAACGAATAAATACAATTCATCTGTGAAGTAAGTTTTTATACGTATTATTTGTATCTCTAGAAATTAATCAATTCGTATTAATATCAAAGCGAATTAAAAACTTCATTGATTTCTTTTACAGTACTACATCTTATTATTTTTAAATTTAACTTCAGAACTTCTATCATCACTTTAAAAACAGCGCATTGGGACGGGTTTACACCGTTCATCCCAATAATGGATAGTGTCATTATTTGCGATAATTGCTTCACACTGTACGGGCCCCAACGTCATCACGATCAACACTGGGACGACACTGACAGTGACGGAGGCCAGCATCACCGATAGCCCCAGACGACTGCGACATTTGTTTGCCATTATTTTAGTATTTTGTGGAGTCACAAACCCAGGTCGGTTGTGGGTCTCATGGTGGAATGGCAACAGCGACTGTCGCAACCCAGTGCTGGGCACGCCACAATTATGGCGGTAAGTCCCCTCTTTGAGGAGTGGCTGGAAAGACCACATGGCGTCCTTACCTTCCACATGACGCAGGTCCTCACCGGACATGGTAAGTTTGGGAGCTTCCTGCACCGGATTCGTGCGGAAGAAACACCTGGGTTCCACCATTGTGTGGACCGCCCGGAGGACACGTTGGAGCATACGGTAGAGGTGTGCCCCGCCTGGGCAGAGCTCTGCCGTGTCCCCGTGGGGGCGGCCGGTGTCAGTGATCTCTCGCGCCGGGCCTTGGTACAAGGTATGGTCTGGAGCGAGGAGGAGTGGCAGGCGGTCGCCTCCTTCTGCAAAGCAGTAATGCTAGCAAACGGGGCGGCCGCACGTGCGAGAGAACGGCCTTCACGCCCCGCCACCGTCCCGATCCCGATTTTCAGCCACCGTAGGCGCTGGCTTGCGGACGGCGAGCAATGGCTAGCTCGCCATCCGACCTTCCGGTAACCGTCCGGACCGAGCCCAAGTTGTCGACGGCGCGTAGTGTTCCACGCGCGCCTCAAGGAGATGTCAGCAAAACCGTAGGGGCCCAGCAGGGTCGAAGCCTACTGGGGCCATGTGATGCGAAAGAGAACCCCGGGGCCCTGGAACGAAGGCAAAGAAGGAACAGGAGTTTTTTTTTTATATGTGGGAAAATCATCTTATGACAAATCCCGCTCTTGGGCGGGGCGGGAGATAGTGTCAGACTTTTACTGACTAAAAACCCACTCCTGTTCCTTCGTTGCCTTCGTCCCAGGGCCACGGTTTCGTTTTCACACTACCCATGGCCCCAGTGGGCTTCCTGAGGCGCGCGCGGAGCAATACGCGCCGTCGACGACTTGGGCTCGGTCCGGATGGTTACCGGACGGTCGGACGGCGGGCCACCCATTGCCCGCCGTCCACAAGCCCGCGCCTACGGTGGCCGGAAATCGGGATCGGAATCCCGGCGGCGGTTGGGGCGTGAGGACCGTTGCCGTTGCCTCACGCGATCGGCCGCCTCCTTTGCTAGCATTACTGCTTCGCAGAAGGAGGCGACCGCCTGCCACTCCTCCTCGCTCCGGACCATGACCTGTACCAAGGCCCGGCGCGAGAGATCGCCGCCGCCGATCGCCCCCACGAGGACACGGCGTTGCTCTTCCCAAGCGGGGCACACTTCCACCGTGTGCTCCACCGTGTCCTCCAGGTGGTCCACACAGTGGCGACACCCGGGCGTCGCTTCCGCACGAATAATTCGGTGCAGGAACTTCCCGAACTTCCCGTGTTCGGTGAGAACCTGCGTCATGCGGAAGGTGAGGACGCCGTGAGGTCTTTCCAACCACGCCTCAAAGAAGGGACTTACCGCCATAATTGTGGCGTGCCTAGCACTGGGTCGCGACAGTCGTTGTCGCCATTTCTCCATGAGAACCCGCCGGAGCTCTGTCCGCCATGCTGCGACTTGTCGCGGCAGCGGAGTTTTGCCCCGGCGTTGCATCTCCATGCGCAGATCGTGCATGTGAGCAAGGCCTGTTGCTACCAGATCCCATGGTGGCTGTCCAGCAAGGAGGCTCGCCGCTTCGCGGGAAATCGTCCGGTATCCTCGCACCATCCGTATGGCCTTGACCCTCTGGCATGCGTTCAGCCGGGCCGCCGGCTGCTTCCGCAGCGCCGGCGCCCATATCGGTGCGCCATAAAGGGCCATGGAAAGGAACAGGAGTGGGTTTTTAATCAGTAAAAGTCTGACACTATCTCACGCCATTGGATGATTATCCCACCGAAAAAAAAAAAAGGTCGGTTGTGGGTAAATTATCGCCATCATCTGTCCGAAGACTTTTTACGTGCTTTAAGGTGTACTACTGAGGGTGACATTGAACAGAACAACGAACGCGTTTCGAATAGTTGTCTAGGTTCACTTCAAGACGTGGTCATTTCCATCGGTGGCAATCCACTGGACTGGTCGAATATGGATTACCGGCTCCGCAATCATTGGCATATCAAGGTCGAGGAAATCGGGGTGATATCGTCAATGATCACGACTCACCTCAGAACAAAATGTCCCTGCATTTTTAACATCGTCGCGTTAGGCTCAGCCAGGGTAAAATATTTTGCATTAATGCTCCAGGTGGAACAGGAAAAACATTCATTGCCACTCACTGGCATCCTTGCAGAAATAAGGTGACAAGGCAAAATAGTGATTGCGACTGCCTCTTCTGGAATTACTGCCACACTGCTTCCACGGGGCAAAACAGCGCACGTAATGTTTAACATTCCCATCGATTTAGAGAGCAACGAAATGCCAGTCAGTGTGTGGACTATCACGCAACTGTGACAAAGGTTGGGTACTCAAGGATTGCTCTTTAATCGTATGGGATGAATGTACTATGGCGAATAGAAAAATAGTGAAGGCTGTAAACAGAACCCTGCAGGACATACGCAGGAATCAAGATGTGATGGGAGGTGTCACTGTTTTGTTTAGCTGCGATTTTCGGCAAACTTTGCCTGTGGTGTCGCGAGAAATTAGGGTTGACGAGGTGAATGCTTCGTTGAAACGATTGAATATGGTCACGAGTTTACAGACTGTGCTTGACCATTAACATGCGAGCTCAGTTGGGCGGATATACTCAAGAATTCTTGGATGTTTTTTTTAAAGTTTGGTGAAGGCAACTTACCAGAAGAGAGCTCTGAAGTACGCCTACCAGAGACTCTAAGCAAAGTAGTTCCCACTATTGAAGAACTAATTTGTCTGGTGTACGGGGACGTCGGTCGAAAACCGCTACAAGAGAATTCTTGGGTGTGTGAACGGGCCATTTTAACACCCAAAAATGATCAAGCTGCAGCAATTAACGAAAGTGTTCTCTCGCAAATTGATGCGAACGAAGTGGTATTTCTATACCTCTATAAATACTGTTGTAGAGCAAGATGACGCTATATATTATCCCGTAGAGTTTCTGTATTGGAACGGCAAGTGGACTCCCGGCGCAAACTATCCAGCTGAAGGTCGGTGTCCCGATCATGCTGCTACGGAATTTAATTCCACCTAAACTATGTAACTGGGCCTAGCTCAAAATCATCTCTCAAATATTATTGAGGTGGAAATTCTAAAGGGTTGTGGCGTCGAGGAAACAGTGTTTATACCCCGAATACCACTAATCTCTCACAATTACCCCTTCTAATTCAACCGTGTGCAGTTCCCTGTAAGCGTATGCTTCGCAATAATAATAATCTAAAGGCTGCAGGTGTTGATCTCAGGACAGCTGCTTCTCACACGGATAGCTGTATATCGCTCGCTCCCGCGTCACCAGTCCTGAATCTCTGTACATTTCGGCTCCTGAAAGTAGGACTAGAAATTTGGTTTACAGAGAAGTTTTATAAGAAAAGTAAAGTTTTGATTTATGATTTATCCGCAAAAACAAATTGTGTTAGAAATATAATGGTTATTTGCGGACGAAGTCGCGGGCAACAGCTAGTTTACAAATAAATGACATGAACAGTAACATGTACATAAAAGTTTCAGCAGCTGGAGCCGAACTAGGAAGAACCAGCATTTCGGCTTACAGCGACAACCTCCTCGAGTTGCATGTCATGATGTATTTCTTTACATTGCAGTCAGCATAGCTCACGAGTTGTTGTACAAACTACTTTATTTGTCTTTCTCAATTCTTAAATAAACTACCATAGTATCATCACTTCAGCCACATTTACACATTTGCGTGAGTGGCGGGGCGAAAGACGAGCACGTATCTATTATTATGTGTTTGGAGGTAGGCGGAACAGAGTGTAAAGTACTGCAAATCTCCGTTGAAAAGGGAGGATCCTCCGACCAGACGGGTGTTATGTCTGGTGGGCAACTGCCCGATAGATGATTTCGGGCTGTTCTATATGTTCCAATCGCGCGGAGAACTTTAATTGCGCGATACAGGATTAGTTCTTATGTGACGCCATAGATGTCGCTACATGTGCTTGCATTTTACAAGTTACGAATTACGGTTCATTCGTTCTCCCAGAGAAAAGGCCTAAGTCTTAGCTGTGAGAATATTATAAGGCTGATGATGTTTCCTATGTTATGCTTATATTAGTAGACATTAAAATGTATACGGTAATTTTTTTTCTTTCCCTAAAATTTATTTTTATTTATCTATCTTATAGAGTGTTTCAACGTTTCCCAGAAAGGTTTGAATTCACATGTAGAATCCAAATTAAGTGAGGGTGACATTAGTGGAGCGGCCAGGTTACTTTTTAGCAGTGATGTGGTGGCGCCTTACTCTCCAGATACAATTTCAGCCCTGGAGAGAAAACACCCAGCGCCTGCGGATGACCTCGCTTTCCCTGACCCTCCTGATAGCCCCAATCCAGATTCATCGTTTTTTCAAATTTCAGCCCCCCAGTTACTTGCAGCCGTGAGTTCCTTCAGAAGCGGTTCCGCCGGCGGCCTCGACGGTCTGACTCCTCAGCATTTAAAGGATCTTTTAAGTTCAGGCGCCGGGGACGCTGGTGAGTCACTTTTGAAGGAGCTTCTGGCTCTAGTCACCCTTATGCTCTCCGGCGGCGTGAACGATGCCGTTGTCGATGTCTTGTACGGGGCCAATCTATGTGCCCTGCGCAAGAGGGACGGCGGCATTCGTCCCATCGCCGTCGGGTGCACGTACAGGCGTATGGCAGCCAAAATTTGTTGCATATATACATACGGCGAATCTTTGACCAACAAATTTCAGCCCCTACAGCTTGGCTTTGGTTCCAGAGGGGGCTGTGAGGCTGCCGTACATGCCCTCTCCACCTTTCTAAATTCCAATAAGGGCGAGGTCATCCTCAAGGTTGACGTTAAAAACGCCTTCAATTCAGTTAACAGGGACACTTTGTTGGCTGAAGCAAAAAAAGAGCTACCTGAAATTTTCGGCTTTTTGTGGCAGTGCTATAGGCACCCATCTAAATTATTATACAAAGATAATGTTTTGGAATCTGCAGTTGGATGCCAACAAGGTGACCCTCTCGGGCCAGTCATTTTCAGCTTGGCTATTCATCCAATCATCCAACAGTTAAATTCAAAATTTAACGTGTGGTACTTAGATGATGGAACTCTGGGAGGTGACGTAGAAACCGTTTTAGAAGATTTCAAATTTCTCAAAAACCAATTCAAATCTATTGGCCTTGACCTCAACCATTCAAAATGTGAAATTTTTATTTCAGACAATACCGACAGACAATCGATTCTACAGAAATTTTATGCAATAGCTCCAGAAATCAAAATTTTAGATAAAAGTTCACTGCACCTCCTAGGTTCTCCAATTTTGGAAGACAGTTTTTCTTTATTCATTGACGACAAATTTGAACGTTTTAACAACATTTCGGAAAGACTATCCAAAATTAACCTTCATTCGGCTTTCACCCTCATACGGTATTGTTGTTTTGCACCAAATTTCATGTATTTTCTCCGCTCTTCCCCTTTATGGAAGCAGCCACATCTCTTGGACAAAATTGATCAGACCATTCGATATACCCTGACTTCCCTCTTAAATGTGGCCCTGGATGACCGAGCGTGGCTACAAGCTACGCTACCCATTCGTTTTGGTGGGCTCGGCATCCGCAAAATTTCTAGTGTAAGCCTACCGGCGTTTCTGTCTTCGGTCCACAGCACTCAACAGTTGACCAATAGAATTTTGACTCCATCATTGGTTAGCTGTGAGGTGCCGTGCTTGGCCGATGCCGTAAGCGCCTGGAAAATGGCTTGCCCGGACAAGGCGTTGCCCGAGAACCCATCTTCCCAGAGACAGTGGGATGAGCCGCTCTGCAGTTTGGTACGGAATAACCTTATTAACACGTCTACCAATACTGCTGAGCGTGCCCGCCTACTGGCTGTGGGTGAATGGGAGTCGGGCCTCTGGCTACAGACACTACCGTCGCCCAACATAGGTACTATGCTGAGTGACACCACCTTCCGGATCGCTACATGCCTGCGATTGGGTGCTCCTAGCGGAGCTCCACATCGGTGTCAATGCGGTGAAGCAGTCGACCGCCTCGGGCACCATGGCCTATCCTGCAGTAAAAGCGCTGGTCGGATAGCTAGGCACGCAAGCATTAATGACATCATCCGTCGAGCTCTTGTCACCGCCGGGGTGCCAGCTGTTCTAGAACCCAATGGCTTGGCACGCGACGATGGAAAGAGGCCAGACGGGATGACCATAATGCCCTGGAAGTTAGGTAGGCCTTTGGTGTGGGATGCAACATGTGTCGACACCCTTGCGCCATCCCATCTTCTGAGTACGGCAGGCTGTGCTGGGGCGGCTGCTGCAAGTGCAGAAAACCTCAAACGGCGTAAATATAATAACCTCATCGGAGGTTATATGTTTGAGCCGTTTGGGGTTGAAACACTAGGGCCATGGGGTCCGAGCGCTCATCGAGTTGTCCGTGATATCAGCAAACAACTGGTCGACTCTTCGCGTGACCAGAGGGCTGGGCTTTTCTTCGGACAAAGAATCAGCATTGCTATCCAACGTGGCAATGCTGCCAGCGTTCTGGGCACTTTTCCCATTGATATCGATGTGGATGAATTTTTTGATGCCCAATAATTTCTTTTTCTACCCGTTTTTAAATATTATTATTTTTAGTTAGTATAAATTCCTATTTATTAATTAATATTTATTAGTTTTGATGTTAGTTCTAGTTTCAGTAAAAGTGATAAATACTTGTACAAACGATTAAATTAATAAAAAATCTATCTTATTCAAATCTATTAGCACACAATACCGTGCCGACGTCTTTATGTCGATACCGTTACCGGCCCACGCTGAAAACCAGCGCCGTAGTCTCATCGCATTTTGCGTGTGGTCACGGCATTATGCTGAGCGTTCGGCCGTCTTGCGCGGATGTGGCGCATATTTTTTTCACATAATATACTTATAATTTGTTAGTTCTAAATTTGCGCCTTGTTCCGCCAAATAAAATGGTTTTGCTTTCTTCTTTCTTTCTATAATTTGTCAAAAATAATTTATGGATCTTTTTTATTTCTGATATTTTGACTGTTTGGCTCAATAAATTCAACGTTTACTGCTTATTCCTTATTAAGTATCCGGAAGTAATAAAATGTAAACTAATTTACACCATCACCCTATTTCTCAATTTGAAGTCAGTTTTACGACTGTTAGATTGAACTCCAAACGGATAGGAAATGAGGAGAGAGTACAAAGTTATTCTTGCCACCCAGATACAAGCATTTTATTGGAGTTATTAAGGGAAAATTATTTTTGTTATTGCAAATGTAACTTTGTGAAATGTCACTGAAGATTGTCTTAAGGTGTTATCAAAATATAATAAATGGTGATTGGTTACATTTTATTTGGTATTAAAAGTCACTGTATAAAATTAGGATTGTTATTTTTCATGTTTTATTTCAAAAACAAGGCATATGTCAATGTTACAGATATGTATTCAAAATACAACTTGCTCAACACGTAGTCAAAGATAGTACTCCACTAGCAGCCAATTCTTTAACTATTGAATGCATTATAGAAGTATCGACTTACCTGTACAAAAAAATATGAACGTTTGACTGTAATTTTCTATGAAAATAAATTTATTGTTATATAAAATACGAAAAAGATTGATCTCAAAAATGAATGCTGTTTAAGATAAAAAGAAAGAAAGAAAAATATTTTATTTGGCACACGTACACAGATACACACAATGTAGATACAACATGATAACACATAAGATAAAATAAAATAACTAACAACTAAGTTTGTCTCGCGCCTGCACCAAATAGGTCCAGTTCAGCAAAAATTCCAGACAACTTCGTGGTAGTTGCCTGACGCTGGTTTTCAATTGAACCTTATTTTGGAAAGAAAGAAAAACATACGGAAATTTAGAACTAACAAATTAAAAGTATATTATGTGAAAAAATATGCGCCACATCCGCGCAAAATGGCCGAACGCTCAGCATAATGCCATGACCACACGCAAAATACGATGATTCCACGACGGTCTTTGGCTGGTTTTCAATATCGAATTGAAACAATATAATAAACAAACAAATGGATGACGACTGTCAACGATCGACCGAATGCTTAACGTGCTTTTCGAGCCAAGGGGTGTCAGTATTGTCCTAGATAAACTTAGAAAAGTACATGAATTGAAAAATTCACATTGGTACTTGCTCTTGCACGCGTCACCATCACCACCACAGTCTTCTTCTTTCGTATCGATCTGACTAAAAGGTCCGACCAATATTTAGCCACGTGGACCGCTCTGTCGTTGGCCTCGCATAAGTCGTGGATGTTGCAGGTAGGCGTGGCGGTGTTGTGGTAGGTAGGCGTGGTAGGTGTGCAAAGCTGGGCAGGAAAGGAAGTGACACATATCCTGGGAAGGGGCACCACACTGGCACTGTATTTGCAATGGGTCAAAAACACCCCTATATGGCCAGATGCCATATAATTATCTCTGCAGCCGCCAACCTGAGCCCACAGTCAGTTCAGAGATTTCCACCACCATCACAGTTATATACGGATACATAAAAAATACTAAAGGCAGAACTACATTGCGCACACGTGGGCCACGTACGCCGATTTGGGCGCGTCGGTCTCCATACATTTTATATGGCAACTAGACTTGCAGAGCTACATTAGATCCACGCCACGCGACGCTACGCAACGCGCCGCTACGTACAAATCAGGCGTGGTCCACATGTACGTCGGTCTAGTGTAGTTCTCGCTTAACACTTTTTTCCAAGCATGTAAGTCGATGATGCAAAAACCACCTAACGGGTAGCAGTGAGTCACTCGCTGCTCGTTCGTTTTATCGTGGCGTGTTTATCATGAGCTACAGTTTTCTTTGTTACAATTAGGAATTGTTGCTTAGTTAGGTGTTATGTGAGAATAGCGGGGTTTTTGTTTATCTGGTTTATTGTTTAGTTTTTGTGCTGGAAATGTAATGTTACAAAAAAAAAAACTGCTTACTAACTTTTAGCCCAGTAAAATTGAGTTTTATAGACCCGTCGGATACTCAATGCGAGTGCAGTGTCTCTGTTCAGAACATGAGCCAGACGTTGGGGTATTACACGAGTACAAGTGCCTATACACCTGAACTTTTTTTATATTACCGAGGCTGTAATAAACGTAGTCACCTCGTCATCATCATCCAACTACACTGTCTTGTCCCATTATGTTATTAAAATTTGGGGTCAGTGCAACACGTTTTTTTTTTCCGTTTTTCTATTACCCGTCAAGCTATCACTTATTTCCTTTCCTTTCATGTCACCTATTTTTATACCAGGCCCAAATAATTTAAGGAATTTACCATTGACTCCAAAAAAGAAATTGATTGATTGTGTTAGTCTGAGTTAGGGTTTCTTATAATATGCAACTAAGTACCAAAAGTTACTCAGCTATAAAAACTGTCACTATGGCTCTTATTAGAGCTTTCAATCCTAGTATTCCGGGATTTTGAGATTTTATAGTTCCATCCTAGGCGAGATTACGAGCGCGGTATGCCGCAGGATTTGCGGGACTGGCAAGAAGCTTAAGCCGACTATTCTTGAGTGCGATTTCTAGCTGAAAGGCATGGCACAGCGTCCATTGTTTAGTGAATGGCACTCTAGGCATGTTATATTTTTTCTTTTTTAAGGGAGCATCCTCAAAGGTAGCCTTCAAAATTCAAATTTTCATTAGTTTTTAGGGTTCCGTAGCCAAATAGCAAAAAACGGAACCCTTATAGATTCGTCATGTCTGTCTGTCTGTCCGTCCGTATGTCACAGCCACTTTTTTCCGAAACTATAAGAACTATACTGTTGAAACTTGGAAAGTAGATGTATTCTGTGAACCGCATTAAGATTTTTATACAGAAATAGAAAAAAAAAACAATAAATTTTTGGGGTTCCCCATAGTTAGAACTGAAACTCAAAAAAAAATTTTTCATCAAACCCCTATCTATGGATAGGTCTTCAAAAATGACATTGAAGTTTCTTATATCATTTTTTTCTAAACTGAATAGTTTGCGCGAGAGACACTTCCGAAGTGTTAAAATGTGTCCCCCCCTCCTGTAACTTCTAAAATAAGAGAATGATAAAACTAAAAAAAATATATGATGCAAACTTCCACCGAAAGTTGATTTGAACGAAGTCTAGTAAGTAGTTTTATTTTAATACGTCATAAATCGTAAACCGCAATTTACCTTTTAAGTTTGTACGGAAACCTCAGTGCGCGAGTCCGACTCGCACTTGCCCAGTTTTCTGCTTTTTGTAGGTCTCTTTCCAGTTGTACGTTGATTAAAATATTATTGGGAGGCGTAATATCTTATCTTTACTAGTTTCTGACAGTGGTTTCATTCACGTATAAGTAGGTTTCTCCATACAAACTTCCAACCCCTGTTTTACCCCCTTAGGGATACAGTTTTGTAAAATCCGTTCTTAGCGGATGTCTACACCCTATAGGGACCTACCTGCCAAATTTTAAGTTTGTAGGTGTTATAGTTTTTGAGATTTCGTGATTAATCAGTGAGTGGTATTTCGCTTTTATATATATATATAGATTTATAGAATGATAATCATTAAAATTATCAGTACAACCCTCTCAGTTCGTCTGATATTATTGAATGGCTATTTCATGAAGAAGACATTTCCTGTTTCTATTCTTTTCTGTCACGTAGAACCGTCATTTTCTATTTTCTGTTAATCATCATCATCATCATCATTTCATATGAAAGACGTCCATAGTTTTACATAGACCTCCCCCAAGTATCGCCACAACAAACGGTCTTATGCATCTCGCATCCATCGCATTCCCGCGACTTTCACCTGGTCATCGGTCCACCTTGTGGGAAGGCCTTCCAACGCTGCGTCTTCCGGTGCGCGGTTGTCACTCTAGAACTCTCACTGCTGGGACTCTTATCTAGGTAAAGGTATGGGCCGTAATCCACCACACATATCTTCGAATTTTTTTCACGATGATTTCCTTCACCATTTTGACAAAATTACTTTGTCTGACTACATGTTTGAACACATGACGTATCCACTGGGGAGGCACCACTGCTCCTATGTCTATGACATAAAACTCATAATTTACCAAACACTCTTAATCAATAAAGCGAAAAAGTTAACACATAAAACAAAAATGTTTAATCAACGAAAACGATTTCAATTCACTGATCACACGAATAAGAATATTTTAGCAAGAACATCCAACTTACAATTCGTTAAATTTAATTTAAAAAAACTATTTATAAAGTTATTTCAAACCTAATGCTCTGCAATAAAATAAGGTTATTAAGCTAACAGTTAGCACTATGACGTTCATTCAGCTTCGCCTTACACCTGTTCTTGTAATAATATCCAGAAGTCTGCGCCAGAGAGGTAATTTGTTATTTTAGCTCGCAGAAGTTGAATTAAGGAGTTATTTTAATGTTAGTTGTGTTTAATTTGATTCGGGTTCTCTGTTGTTCTTAGTACTTACGTATAAAAATATGTAAACCATTCTAATTGTGATACGTAGTATTTATAGTTACTAATAAAAATGGACTTCGTCTGAATAAATAAATTTAATAATATTATAGACAGAATAGGTTTTTAAGGTGTTTTTATTTTTGTTTGTAATGAATAAACTCAAAAAGTACAGGAACGATTTTCAAAATTCTTTCACCGGTAGAAAGCTATTATCACTGAGTGACTTAGGCTATATATTAGCCGGTCATTGATGATTGTTTTGTCTATGTCATTGTATTATTATTATTTTGGTAAGTAGAGTTTGATTAGGTACTATTATTTCCTTTATTTGATTTCTTCACATACTGTTTACATTTTTAAATATTTCTTAAAAAAAAAAAACAATATATAAAAAATGGTAGACCGCCGGTGTCGGGAGCAGGGTCCAAGCTACCGGTGGTTAAGGCTTATTATTATTATTATTTTCTACTTTGACGCGGGCGAAGCCGCTGGCACCAGCTAGTTAAGTTTAGTTAATAAGTAAAATCAGATAAAATCTGTTTAGTAATTGAAAATGTCATTTATATTCGTATTTAGAGTAATGAAGCTCTTAATAAACTAGCGCGCTTCACCATCAACGATTGCATCACTGCTTACCATCAGGTGGGATCGCAATCAAGCACTAGTAAAAGAATACAGTACTTTAAAATATACATTTTATAAAAAATACAGTAGCATTTCCAATATAACCAGCCAGTTGAAACAATAACAATTTATTTTTAAGATCATTCGCAAATATTCAAGACATCCCGGTTTCACTACAGTTATAAGAAAGACTAGACAATTTATTAGACAAAGAGACACAAAGACACGAAGGTGTTAATTTCAGTACGAGGAAACGTGAATAAACTTCAATTAGAGATGGCGCCTCTGTAGGATTGTGGCCATGAGGACAGCGGTGAAGAAATTTACTAACATTATATTTTCCATTTATTCCCTTGACATAACTATTTACTTGAATGGATAAAGTTTGTAACAGAAATTAGTAATCATCGTGATAATGACAAAATTAATCTGGTATGTGCTTTGTGATTATTATAAATAAAGTGACTGTCAATAAATTGTTGTGTTTAGCACATTCAAGAGCAGAGATGACCTAGTGATAACGACCTCGACTTGTAAGTCGTAAAATTTTACTTAGCATAGCATAGCATAGCATAGTCGGCCTTCTAATGTTCCCACTGCTGGGACTCAGGCCTCCTCTCTACGAGAGGGAATGGGCTGTAATCCACCACGCGGGCCCAGTACAGGTTGGTGGATGTCACATGTCTTCGAATTTTTGGTTCTAGGACATGCCGGTTTCCTCACGATGTTTTGCTTCACCGTTTGTTTCGTAATTCGTAGTTTTACTTAATTGTAATTAATTTCATTATCACTGCTCACAACATGGCGAAGAAAATCATCGGGAAAACCCTGTCTTTGAACCAACCATTCGAAAACATCATGTGACATCCACTATCCTGCACTGCGCCTACGTGGAGCAATACGACCCATGCAGGCTCTCTCATAGAAAAGAGGCCTCAGTCCCAGCAGTGGAAAGATTATAACGCTGATTATGCTATAATAAATTTTCACTTTTTACTACCACTATACCCAGAATCACAACTTAATAAATAATTTTTTTTTTAATTGATATAAACTAGTGCTTGACTGCGAACCCACGTGATGGTAATTAGTAATGCAATCGTTGATGGTGAGGCGCACTAGTTTATACTGTTCACTCTAGCCTTGAAGACACCTAAATTATAATCGGACGAGAAAACCACAGCAGGAAAATTATTTCAGTCCCTCGATGTACGCGGTATAAACAACGAGGCGAAACGCTTGGTCCGGACCGTAGAGGTTTCAACAACATAAGGGTAGATAGTCGCCGTTCGTTGGCTTGTCCGATGGTCGAAATGAGATGGTGGAATCAAGTCGTGCAATTCCTGCGCACACTCTCCAAAATGCATCCTGTAAAACACCGAAAGGCTGGCTACCCTATGCCTGTGCTCAAGGCTTTGTAGATTGGACTTAACCAGTTCTTTCTAAGAAGCAGACTAGATGCTGTTTCAAATGCAAAGAGCGTTTGTTAGCTGAATCCGCTCATTTCATGGCCGCAACTCCAACACTTAGTGCCTGCAGAAACAGCAATTGTTTATGTTTATTGTACTCTCATTGTTTGGTGCCAACAAGTTTGTTTCATCACTTCGCAAAGTGTAATGCGACATAAACAAGATAATAAAGCGTTATTATCTTTACCGATATTATTTTTTTTAATTCTTATTGGAAATAAGACGTAAAAGGAAACTTGTTTGGAAAGATTTCGCTTATATCCTTATGTGAAGAAAATTGTATGGTTATTAAGAATTTCAAGGAAGAGGCTTTTGGTTAATAAGGGTTTAAATGTCATGTAAGAGTTCTTTTCATTTTCTGTGTGTTTTAATTTGAGAAGTACTGATGACACGCCCCAGCTTTGCAAGGGTGGTAATCTATACATATAAAAGGAGAAGCTGACTGACATATCAACGCACAGCTGAAACTACTGGGACTAGGAACATTGGATTTTGCACAAGGCAAGGCATTCATGATGTAAACGGGCATTAAGAAGGGTGTTTTGGTAATTTAACCTTTAAGGGGGTAAAAAAGGGGGAATTTAGTTTGTATGCAAAAATCTCATTCCATGTACCAATATATTTCGTCGACGGCGCGTACTGTTCCACGCGCGCCTCAAGATGTCAACAAACCATAGGGGCCTGGCAGGGTCGAAGCCTACTGGGGCCAAGGGTCAGCTTCTGAAAGAAAGATTCGGCCCTGGTATGAAAGACAACGAAAGAACAGGAATGGGTTTTTAGTCAGTAAAAGTCTGACACACTCTCCCGCTCCGTTCAAGACGGGAGATGTCATTGGATGATTTTCCCACCGAAAAAATAAATGTACCAATATACTTGAAAGTTTGTACAAATAGTAACCTAAGTAAATAATACAGGTTGTCATTAATTATTTTCAGAACTACCCCTAATAGAATAATTTAGGGCAGTTTTAAAGGTTGTATGGAAGATTTTTATTTCTTGGGTTAATAAACGTGAAACTTGGCATATTCTAATCAAAGCAAATAATAAATGATGTCATTTTTAGTTGTTCAAAAGTACGCCAAAATTTACGGTTTTAGGGATGTTAAAGTTTTTTGGAATAATTCTTGCGAACAAACTCGCTAGCAAGCTAAATACAAGTGCTAGCTAAATACATAAGACTTCCTTAACCGCATCAAAATCGGTTGTGTGGTTAACTGATAAACAGACAGACGCAGAAAACGATGAAGAAGATTATCAATGTGCATGCTTTTTTTTTAGATATTGATTTCAGTTTAAAATGGTCCGAAACTGAAAAACTGATGTCAATTCTTAGCCCAGTAATAATAATAATAATATTCCACAACTATCGCACAACGCCGCGCCGCCGCCGTCTAGTCCCAAGCTAAGCAGAACTTGTGTTATGAGGACTAAACAACTTATAAACATACTTAAATATTTCTAAATACATACATATTATAGATAAATTACACCCAGACACAGAACAAATGATCGTGCTCATCACACAAATATTTGTCCTGGGTGGGAATCGGACCCACGACCTCCGGCATAGTAGTCAGGGCCACTGACCAACAGGCTAGTCAATAATGGGATAACGCACAGTAACCAGTAGAAACAGTAAATACATCTTTAGACATACGAATACGATTGCAACTCGCAATCCCATTGGTGAGCATGTGGACGACGAGTAATGGGTACGTGGGTGATACTGGTAAGGACCAAGGCCGAATCGTTGATGGGGTGTAGTGTAGTCCACGCGCACCTCAAAAAGATGTCAGCAAGGCCATACGGGCGATACCCACTGGGGCCGCAAATTTTGAAAAGAGTTATCACGATTCTGGAACGCAAAGAGCTGAAAGATATATTGGTGGTTTTAATCAGCAAAAGTCTGCCACGCCCTCTCACTTCACTTTAGAGAGAGAGAGAAGTCATTTGATGATTTCCTACCTCAAAAAAAAACTAAACTAAACAAAACAAAACCTGATTACAAACAAGGCTAAGTAGGTATTTAAAAACAGACATACGTGACACACCTCTATCCACTATCTACCGTCAACCACAAACCAAATCATAAATCAATCGTTTTACTAACTTTTATTCAAAATAAATAACATTTTCCTCCATAATGTATATTCTAAATTATTTCCCATAATCACACAAAGAGTTCGCAAAACATTTGGCGGCCATATTGAAACCACAATCGGATTCTCAGTATTTCATCGTATCGGAAAGTGATCGTGATGTGACCGCGCTGTGACCAGGCGTTTTGATTGGTTGGGACTGTCCTGTTATTTTGTTTACTAGAATATTTTTTTAACGCATGACATTTTTAAGAGGGAAAAATACATTTTGTATCTTTTTTTTAGTTGGGTAATCATTCAATGACTTCTCTCGATATGAGGTGGAGCGAGAGGGCGTGTCAGAATTTTACTGACTAAAACCCACTCTTTTGTTCCTTCTTTGCCTTCATTTCAGGGCCTCGGGGTTCCTTTCGCACAACCCATGGCCCTAGTAGGCTTCGACCCTGCTGGGCCCCTACGTTTTGCTGACATCTTTTTGAGGCGCGCGTGGAAAACTCGGTCCGATTGGTTACCGGATGGCCGGACAGCTAGCTACCCATTGCTCGCCGTCCACAAGCCCACGCCTATGGTAGCTGGAAATCGGGATCAGGATCCCGAGTGGCTGGGGCTACCTGTACCTACTAGGTATAATTTTTATTACTGACTTATAACTTTTACCATTTAACAAGTTGAAAATGTGTTTTACAAAAAAGTTGGCAGACATATTTAGCTCAGTTATAATATAAAATTCAGGTAAAATTTATAAAATTCGTAAGAAAATCAAAACTTTCGTGATAACTGGAAGGCTGTTTGTATTCTGTTGTTGCCTTTAATTAAAATTATCTACACTAGCTACAGCTTACACTTCCAAAACATTTATTTGTTCTTATTAGGTTGAAATCTTTTTATTTTATCTACGTGAGAAATTATCAAATAACTTTTCCCGCACAAGAGGAAGACTTCTCTTGGTTATAACCCACCAAGTTCCTCCAGTTGCCCTTTGCGTTCCAAGACGATGACGAGCTCTTTTGAACGATCCTATAACTCAGTAGGTTGAAATCTTTTCACTATACCCTTTCGGACCCTTCGACCATCTGTTCTGCAAGCAATGTGCCCCTGTTCTCTGCCACTTAAGTTTGGTAATTCTTCGGGCTGTGTACACAACCGCAAAGAAAAACAATGTTTGTCCTAAATTGTTTACTTAAAGCTTGGTCACCCTTCTGTACCTACCCTGTCCAGACGTTATTATTTTCAAATTAAGGCCGACCTGTCTGTACGTATGTAAATTGCAAAATGGTGGACGATTAAAATGTAATAAAAAAATAAGCTTTGCATCGTATATATCGATCAAGTTAAGTCGTGGTATATTGATTTAAGGGTACATTGTATATACATAATAAACTACCTTAGAGCTGTAAACGTTTTATAAGATTTACGACTTATTCGAAAGAAATGTAAATTTTCTTCCATGCTTCATTATTCCAGCAGAATATTTCCTCTCCTGGACGCGAACTGCAGTGGCCAATCTGGTAATCTCTTAACCGACTGCGGACCCAGGTTGTTCGCTGAACAAACTGATGTCTAACTGACCTAACTCCTGATGTAGGGATATGACATGAAGAAGTCGTGAAATGTAGCATCTTACAAATTAAAGCTTTTGCTGTTTATATGGAAATAACTTGCTAATAAAAATACCAATTTCTGCTACGTCAAACAGACTGATGCTGGTTTACTAATAAGCCCATTACAGCTCGAGAAAAGACAAAAAAATATCAATTTGTTTTACACTCTCGATTTAAGACTGCCCCACGTCCAGACAGGAGACAACACATAGAAAATACCTACCTGACAAAACAAAGGAAACCACTACTGACGTTTTGCACCATAGACATACTATAAACTCTTGTTTATATCTTTGGCAAAAGCTAAAAACCACACTATACCATAGAGGTGCACCATTACGAGCTGATTGATTACAATGACTGCACAGTTTTGTGCTGTGCGCGAGCCAAGTTTACGCTTTTTCACCTTTTTGGGGTTCCCTCTAGCTTTTAGCTTTTAGTGAATCGTGGATTTTTCTTTAAATTAATGTTATGTGAGAGTGGTCGTTAGGAGATTTGAGTTTATAGTTGGTTATGAGTCAATATTTTTTTTTTATCGTTGGCTAATTATTTTCTTCATTTTTTAAACTATTATTTATTTAGAGAAGTGGTGGCCGAGTGGTAACGGATCCGACTTACGAATTGTAGGTCGCGGGTTCAAACCCAACCAGGTGGTGGTGATAAAATAAGTTACTTTGTGTAATTGATGTCATCACCACTGCTCTCAAAACGGTGAAGGAAAACATCGTGAGGAAACCGGCTTGTCCTAGAACCAAAAATTCGAAGACATGTGACATTCACCAACCCGCACTGGGTCCGCGTATTGGATTACGGCCTATTCCTTCTCCTGAGTCCCAGCAGTGGGAACATTAAAAAGCTGATTACGCTATTTATTTATTTAATTAATACTTTATGCACATAAAGGTACAGAGGTGGACATAAGTCACTTAGATATTTTCTACCAGTCAACTTTTGGGTATTGCAAGATCACTACATAGTATAAAATAAAGTCGCTTTTCGTGTCTGTCTGTCCCTATGTATGCTTAGATCTTTAGAAATACGCAACGGATTTTGATAAGGTTTTTTTTAATAGATAGAGTGATTCAAGAGGAAGGTTTATGTGTATGATACATGCACAATATAATAAAGGAACACTGATGATTTTAGACGTTTCTAATGTGATGTCGTAAATAAACACATTTTTTTGCGCTTACATTGCAAACGCTGGCTGAACTCCACGAGATATATCAAAATAGTGTACTACAGTATTATTCACCTTAAAAAGGTCTACAAAAAAGTCCGCGATGGTATATGTCCATCTCTTAGGGATAACCCACAATAACCATTTTTTATCTTTTACTTTTTACGAGAAATAATGGCTTATTTACGAAACGATTTTAAGCAATACAGCGTTAATCTTTATCCAATTAAGTATCTTAAATAAATTGTGCATTTAACATAGATCAATATAGCCTTTTACAGCGTGTAATTTAAATGAATATTATCGAAGATATTACAGATTTAAAATGCAGGGACATAGCGGTTGCGGTAAATAACTTGATTCTACGTTTGTTACCTCAGAACTCGCGTCGTTTATGGACCGTCTTGCAAATTTTTTTTTTCCCTAATAGGATATGCTTTCAGATTGGTCCTATTTTTTTCAAAATCCAGTTCTGATGATGGGATCCATAAGGAATCGAGGGAACTCCTCAAATATTCTAGGCAACTATATAATGATTTTAGTATTTTCATCGAGAACTTAAGCATTTACAGTCAAAAAGTAACATTTGATGAAGTGGAACTGATGAAAAAGACCAGAAATGGCCAATGAAACTTCACCCCTACATAGATATCACAATGAAGATAGAAGTAACTATGACAATGCATATAAATAAATGGTTCTGAATAGTTACGAGTATGTTGAAAATGGTAGCATCAAAGTGATCTGATGATGATGATGGAGCTGGAAGTTATGCACTGGAACTCCGTAATTAATTAATGTAACCTAGCCGTGTTTGGGCTTATTAGAATTGTCATCAGATGCACTTTGCCTATAAGGTACTATCGAACTGACCTGATGATGGAGCTGGGAGGTGGATGGGGACTTCATAATAAAATAATGTATCTTAACAGTGTTTGGCTTAAATCGAATTGTCATGAGAAATAGGTACTCTGGCTATAAATGTATCACAACTAAAAAGTGTGAAATAATTAAAAAAAAAAAAAAAAATAACCAACTTTACCACAAAAAAGAGACACTAAAACGATCTTTAATTTCGGAAGTCAGTGTTAAATAACAAGCAGACAATATCAGAAACACTGACTTTCAAAGTTAAAGTTATATTGATCGTTTTAGTGTTTTGTTTTTAGGGTTCCGTACCTAAAAAGGAAAAAACGGAACCCTTATAGGATCACTTTGTTGTTAGTCGGTCTGTCTGTGGGTATGTCTGGTCAAGACCCTTTATCTCGGAAACGCGTAGAGGTATCGAGTTGAAATTAAAACCATATACTCAGGTCTGCGGTCCCTTGAAGCTGTGAAAAAATCAAACTTCTAAGCTAACAAAAAAAGATACAGACGTTTATGTCGCAAATAACGTATATTTCGACACTCTCAAGGGAATCAAAATTCATAGGGTACTTCCCATTGACCTAGAATCCTGAAATTTGCCATGAAGCAAGGTCTAATAGCACAAGTATAGGAAAAAAAATTGAAAACTGTAAATTTGTAGTAACGTCTTTTGCGATTCGGAAAAATCTTCGTAACTCAATTTTGGAATTGAACTGTTTTCATAGGTAGGTTAGGTTAGGTAACCTAAGTTTTTACGGAACCCTCAGTGCGTGAGTCCGAGACGCACTTGCCCGCTTTTTATAGTGAAGTCGGTTATTTTTTTTTTTTTGTAAAAAGTTTTTTTCCTACAGAATTGCTTAATTCTTTGAACCCTCCTCATAAAATGGCGTTGAAAATAGGTTGTCCTGTTATTTTAAAAAAAAACCTGAATCCATCTAAACTATGCAATGGCACGCGTTTGCTGGTAAAATCACTAAAAACTGTCATAATAGAGTGCACAATACTCACTGGATGTGGTACCGGAGAAGATGTGTGTCCATGGAGTTTCTTGCACATTCTTCTCCATAGAGATCTACGCTTTGGAATGTTTTTTTTTTAGGTGGGAAAATCATCTAATGACAAATCCCGCTCTTGGGCGGTGCGGGAGATAGTTTCAAACTTTTACTCACTAAAAACTAAAACTAACTACTAAACCACTCCAGTTCCTTCTTTGCCTTCGTCCCAGGGCCCCAGGTTTCACTTTCACACTACCCGTGGCCCCAGTAGGCTTTGACCCTGCTGGGCCCCTACGATTTGCTGACATCTCCCTGAGGCGCGCGTGGAACACTAAGCGCCGTCAACGACTTGGGCTCTTTCCGGATGGTTACCGGACGGTCGCCGTCCGGAAGCCCGCGCCTACGGTGGCCGGAAATCGGGATCGGAATCCCGACGGCGGTTGGGGCGTGAGGACCGTTGCCTCACGCGATCGGCCGCCTCCTTTGCCAGCATTACTGCTTCGCAGAAGGAGGCGACCGCCTGCCACTCCTCCTCGCTCCGGACCATGGTCAGTACTAAGACCCGGCGCAAGGGGTCACCACCGCCGATCGCCCCCATGAGGACACGGCGTTGCTCTGCCCAAGCTGGGCACACCTCCACTGTGTGCTCCATCGTGTCCTCCGGGCGGTCCACACAGTGGCAAGTAAAGATATCTTTTGCAATGAACAATAATAAATCGCAGGGTCAAACTTTCAACGTTTCAACGTTAGTGATCGTTGAGTGTTTTTCACATGGCCAATGATATGTCGCTCTTTCAAGAGTAACCTCAAAAGAAAACCTGTTTGTATTATTTAATGACAAAAAAAAGCTGTGAACGTTGTATATAAAGACATTCTGTAGTATGATTAGTACTGACGACCCGCCCCGGCTTCGCACGGGTGCAATGCTGATCAAAACCGCATCAAAACCCGTTGCGTAGTTTTAAAGATCTTCTTCTTCTCAGTCGGTACACTCTTACCAGAGCGGTCGTGGTCATCACTGTGAATCACGATGAGTGATCATATTGGTAACACGGCGCTATTCATCGCGGACTGCAAGTTTTCCGAATACATTCATAAACCGAGCACTTAGTTGCGGCCTTGATCTGGTCTGTCCATATCATTAGTGATCTACCACGTGGCCTGGTGCCCTCAACTTTGCCCTGCACTACGAGACGCTCTATGGAGTCATTACCACCACGAGATACATGGCCGAAGAAGTTCAAAATGCGCGACTGCACTGTAGATGATAGGCGCTGTCTGATCTAAGCGTACATAGGGACAAACAGCGGGAAGCAACTTTGTTTTATACTATGAAGTGATCAGCATTGCACCCGTGCGAAGCCGGGGCGGGTCGCTAGTAGTTAATAATATGTAAATTGTGGATAGGTAATTGATTGAGCAAAGTATCTATCATATTGGTTGGCGAAAATGTGACCTAAGATAGAAATAGGCTGAAAGTTTTTGAACCAGCATTAAGCCTTTTAAAATCAAAGACACGAAAAGAGTAAAAAAAAAAACAAACCAAACACGTTAGTGTAATTTTTGCTGCAACAATAATAAAAAACAAATCTGATTCAAACAACGAGTGATGCAAAATAATGTACCCAGACATTTTCTCCATATCGAAAATTAGAAAGCTTCCACGCGATTATTTCAAATGAGGCTTAGAAAAATGAGGTGATACTCCAACTCAACTCAACCAAAAATAAACGAAAACACGGAACCCTTCATACAAAAAAGACAGCAAAATAACCCTCTTTGTATTTTTTTTTCACAAATCGCTGTACATCGCGACCGAACTGGGGTCGAACCTAAGCCCTTTTGTTTGGAGGACACCTGCACCATTGAGCCATAGGTGCTCTTTACACGTTTACAGACAGAAAAAGGTCCCTTATTCGTACACATCATCAGTCTAAATTAGACTTTGTGATTATTGTAGTAGAGTATGTTTTCCGTTGATAATAAAACGCTTTAGTTTTTCTAAACAGTGTCTTCGTTAGGTAACGCGAATTTTTACGTGTAAATTGAGAGGGAACAATGACTTGTTTTGAGTCATCACTCTTTACCTCCCTCTTGTGAATCTTGACGCAATTTTTTATACGCTCTTTTTTTAAAGACGATGACTACGTAGACAGTCAAGAACTTTCATCCATTATGCCTAAATCATTTTTTTTTTGCGCTGATACGTAGTGAAATAATAATAATAATATTCCACAATTATCACACAACGCCGTCTAATCCCAAGCTAAGCAGAGCTTGTGTTATGAGTACTAGACAACTGATAAACATACTTATATATTTCTAAATACACTACTAAATATATTATAGATAAAATTACACCCAGATACAGATCAAATGATCGTGCTCGTTGAACATTTGTCCTGGGTGGGAATCGAACCCACAACCTCTGGTATAGCAGTCAGTGTCACTAATCACTAGACCAATAGGCCAGGCGGAAATAAATGGTGTGTTTTAATTTGATAATAACTAGAGTAGGTTGCTTCAAGAGCTACACATTACAATTGCCGCCAAAGTTAATTTTATCAGTAACATTAACAGTGACCATTGAATTTTATAATTCATTGTTGCACCATCAAGTAACGTCACAGTTTTGTCAAAATGTCATCATTTCAGCCGATAGACGTCCACTGCTGGACATAGGCTTCCCACAAATGTCGCCACAATGAACGGTCCTGTGCGTCTCGCATCCATCGGACGCCCACAACCTTCACCAGGTCATCGGTCCACCTTGTAGGGGCCTTCCAACACTGCATCTTCCGGTACGTGGTCGCCATAGAGCACCTTTCGGCCCCAACGGCCATCTGTTCTGCGAGCAATGTGCCCTGCCCATTGCCATTTAAGTTTGGCGATTCTTCGTGCTATGTCGGCAACCTTGGTTTTCCTGCGGATATCTTCATTTCTGATTCGATCATGCAAGGAAACTCGAGCATAGCCCTTTCCATTGTCCTTTGGGTGACTTTAAGCCTTTTGATTGTGAGCGACCACGTTTCGGAACCATTTTGTCAAAACGTAATTTTTTTATCTGCTACTTATGAGTTTTTTCTTTATCCACCCGAATTAAAACGACAAATTTTGACGTTACTTTCTGACATAAATTCAACGATTACTAAATTTGTTTAGAGCAGTGGTGGCTCAATGGTGACGGCCTCATCTTACGAGCGGGTTCAAGCCCAGTCAGGCGCATTACTTCGCGTAATTGATTTCATTACCGCTGCTCTCAAAACCTCGTGAGGAAACCGGCATGTCCTAGAACCAAAAATTCGAAGTCATGTGATCATCAAATCAACTGGACCCGCGTGGTTGATTACGGCCCCGTAGTGGTAATATTATAAAGCTGATTATGATATTATATTATATAACATTTGGGGCAACCCGTATTTTGTTTAACCAGCGATTTGACGGCTGTTCGAATCACAAAATCGGTCTAAGTAGGTATAATCTTCGTTTTGATGAATGCACCAACTAACTGTCCATTTTGAGAAGCCACGGGACAAAATGTAGTAAATATTTATCCTTATTTTTTGTCACTACATACTTTAACCAAACTCTAATTGGTATACCCCTTTCTTTATATATAAATTTATCGACCAGGGGCCGTATTACGACCTCTTAATTCCAGTCAGTATACGGCTTAAACTGAACTGCCTTGCTTACAGTCCTACCAACTTATCTGTGAACTGAAAGAGGACGGCACCGTCGATTCAGTGTTGCTAATTAATATAAGGTGCCCAAAATTGAGTAAGTTTTCAAGAAGGAAATTTCACATTAGACATAATCGTTTATTAAGAATTACAGTTTTTACCAATTAAAAACAAAGATACCTATATAAAAATAATAAAATAAATAAAAAGAATTTGATAATTTATAGTTACGTAGGTACGCTATCAGTTTAGTCTCTCAGCAATAAACAATGGCTTTATCTAAAAAGTAATCCAATGAAGTGGAAATTCAGCAGATAAAATGTTCCACGGGGGGGATACAACTTTCATTTAATGCGAAGTTAAGTAGGTTCCTACCTTGCAAGAGGTACCTGGCTGTCTAGCATTTAGTTATGACCGTACCTAACCCCTAACACCAGATTTGACTAATTATAATTAGCAGTGGTACATAGTGGTAGTATAGTGTAATAAAAAAAAACAAATTGCTTTACAATGATTTATTGAAAACCAGGTTTACAGTAATTGTGATCTTTAGATGAACCTGCATACACAACTTCATCCTGGGTGACTGTGGCCATACTCCGCTTATTTCCGTACCACTATCATCATTATCACTATCGCTTTCGGTTTCAGTGTCACTTACCACTTCTATAATAAAAGGTTTATGTAAATACAAATCATGTTTTAAGTATTCTCCTTCTAACCTGCGAACGTGTTTACAATGCTGTGCCCACTCATGAACTGTAATAGCGTCAAAAGCTTCTCTAACTAGGCGGGAAATTTCAGCATTTTTGTGCTCAATATTTACATCAGCAACTTTTCTTTTCATTGTGCTCCTTATGAGTTCAATGAGATTTAGATCACAGTGATAAGGTGGTAAATATAAGCATTTGTGTCTATTTGTTGTAAATAGGTTTTAATCTCCATACGTTAGACAATGGACCTTATGAAGTTGTATCTTAGCAACTGCTGTTATCTGTCATATACAAGAAAATGACCTTTTAGTTTTAATGATTTTACTCTATATAAAATTTGCGCATATATCTCTGTAACTCCCTTTTGTTTTATTTCCAACACTATTGTCTTTTAAAATTTTTTCAATCTCTTATACAGGTTCAGGCTTGTTTCTCTTAATTATTTCTAAAAGCTGAGGTTTAGTCAAATTCACTCCGTAGTCAATTTTATTTTAGGTTAACCATAATTGTATATCTTTGTAACTATTTTTGAAATTAGTCCTTGACTCACATCTGAAATATAAGATAATAAAATAAATGTTAGTAGAAATTTGAAATCTGGCAGGTTAGTTTGCTCACTCACTTAGCAGGTTACCTGTTAGATGTACCTACATTACCGTTTCGTTAACCTGCAGCAGAATAGAAACGAATATTTCGTGGACTTAAATAATTAGTTAAGTATCGGGTAATTTATAACAAGAAAGTTGACAACACTAACCTGTCGCTGCCGAAATTCGTTTGTATATTTGAAAAATCGGAGACCCCGCCCGAGCTTCTTCTTCAACAAAAGTTTTAACCTTTAGAATAATGTTTCGAGCATCACTTTTAATAGCTTTTGGCATATTAAAATTTATAAATTCAGCCATATCACGACAAAACAACCAGAGAACCCGAATGTAGTATACACTGACAATCGAATGACATTTTAACATGACGTCCGTAGTTCCAATTTTCGCCATTTCACAGATAAGTTGGTAGGAGTGTATCCGTATTATGACATCTTATTGCCAGCCAGTCAGTGGTCACGTGACCCTTGGCCGACTTCTGCACGGATATTGACTGGAAATTCCGTATTATGAGCGACCAAATGACATTTCATAGCTTGCTGAAATGTCAAAAATTGTGTCAAACAAACCATTCAGTTTACGCCAGTTTCTAGTAACTTTTAGTGAATTGTTTTGACTTTTTATTATATTTTTATTTATTTGGACAGTTAAATAAAACATTAAGTATGTGTGATGAGTTGGTAATCTTCGAATTTTTTGAAAGTGATGCGTGACAAGAGAACAACGAAGCAAAAATTCAAAGGACGGGTCTTCGAGATCTTAGTGACCCTTTTGCTAAGTTTGCTAATGATAAGGTTCTGTTTATGAAGCGATACGGGCTTAGTAAACAATTAGTTTACAATTTACGTGACGAACTGAGACCTAATGTAGCTACTGGGTGTACAAGAGCGGCGGATTTATCAATAGAAAGAAAGGTTAGTGATTGTAAGGTTCCCACAGCTCACATGAAGTACTCTATGATGCTTTGCTGCAGTTGCTTTGCTTTTTATGAAGGTGTTAATGACCCTCAAGTACTGTTAGAGAAAACTAGCAAAAAAAAATATTGTAATATTATTGTTTTTTTTTTGTAAATGAGATACATAGGTAACTTATCTATATAAATACATATTTCCATTTTAGATTCTTCAATAAGTTTAAAATGCTGGGAGTATTAGGGTGTATTGATTGCACATATGTTGCAATTGTACGTCCAGTCGAAAATGAAGAAAGATATTACTGCAGAAAACAGTATCACTCGCTAAATGTCCAACTGGTAAGATTTTTCAAAATTAAAACATCCAGTTTTATAAATGTATGTAATTTTAATAAAACTAATATTCTTCTTCAGTCTTCATTTCTTTGGAATTAATCTGAAACAATTTTAATTTTAGATTAGTAATGCAGACATGCAAATAGTCAGTGTGGATGCTAGTTTTAGTGGAGCTTCCCACAACTCTTTTATCTGGGCAAACCATCCCCTAAAGGAGCACATGGAATTTATTAGCAGAATTGAAGGTGTATATATATTATATTACTTTGTATGTAAATATATTTTAGGAGTATTATTATTTCTAACTCCTTGGGGCGTGTTGTTATGTAATTATTTCAAAATTACTCCATTATATTCTGTGTTTGTTTATACAAATGATATAAAAATTTCAATATATTTGTGAAATTATGAGTATGGTGATATTTTAATTATTTCTAGGTGACTCTGGGTACCCATTAAGACGTTGCATGATGACACCAGTAACTGATGCCACCCCGGATACTCCTGAAGCTTACTACACTAGTGTGCATGTCCGGACAAGAAATATTGTTGAGAGGACAATCGGTTTTTGCTGTTACTTGAAAAGTTATTTTAGATATGTAGTTAAGTTTAAGTTAATAAATGTATGACCCGATCAATTAAAAACAATTATCAAATATATTACACTCTTATTAAGTACCTATAAAACACCCCTTATCTAAATAAAAGTAACCATACCTACTCGCCAAATCAAGGATAAAGGTTGTATCATCCCACGGGCTCTGTCATGTATGCAACCGGGATAAATGTTAGAATGATAAAGATTTTAATAAAAGGTGTACAACACCGTGTTTAGTAAATAAGTAACATACTCACGTTAGACCACCCTTTCCAGTCCTTGCTCGCACCTTCCTCCAAAGAATTCAGTGTCTCTGACATAGACACCCAAATCCGTTTTGAAAAATCGCGTGGTTGCGCTGATTTATTGTATCCTATGGCCAAGTCCCTATGAGAGTTCAAAAATTCCCACAAACACTAATTGCTCATAGGATACCCGGCGACGACGTGAAACCTCATTCCTTGCACTTCTTTAAAAAACTGTTTAAATGGTTTATTTAGAGTTTAAAACAAAGAGCAACAATTAATTTGATAATTATAAATAAAGTAGGTACTACTTACGCCATTATTTGAAAAAATATTGTTAAAAAGGTTTTATTCGAGTACGTACACACACTTAATTTTGTTTTTAGCGGGTCAGCATTTATCGCAGTACGTTCAGAAATGAAGTTTGTGAGACCATGCTGTATTTTCAACTTTATGACATTGTATTTACGGAAATAATACATAATTCGTTTTTAAACTCGTTGTTAATCTCGATTTCTGTTACAAAATTACATTAATTTAATTAATAAACAATATTTTATTCAAAATTTAAAAACCGTAAATACCGGTAACCTTTATTTTGATGTTTTCGAACGCCATCTTTCAAGGCAGTGCAAACCAGCCACAGACAACAATCCAGGATGATTCCAGTCAGAATAACGTACGTCGTAATACGAAAAAGAACAAGTCAGTTTACGGCCGTAAACTGACTTGCCTGGAAACTGACTGGATTTTAGAAAGGTCGTAATAAGCCCGCAGGGGCCGTATTACGACCTCTTAATTCCAGTCAGTTTACGCCTTAAACTGAACTGCCTTGCTTATCCGTATTATGACATCTTATTGCCAGCCAGTCAGTGGTCACGTGACCCTTGGCCGACTTCTGCACGGATATTGACTGGAAATTCCGTATTATGAGCGACCAAATGACATTTCATAGCTTGCTGAAATGTCAAAAATTGTGTCAAACAAACCATTCAGAAAGTACTCTGTGCCATTCAGTTTACGCCAGTTTCTAGTAACTTTTAGTGAATTGTTTTGACTTTTTATTATATTTTTATCTATTTGGACAGTTAAATAAAACATTAAGTTTGTGTGATGAGTTGGTAATCTTCGAATTTCTTGAAAGTGATGCGACACTAGAGAACAACGAAGCAAAAATTTAAAGGACGGGTCTTCGAGATCTTAGTGACCCTTTTGCTATTGATAAGGTTCTGTTTATAAAGCGATACAGGCTTATTAAACAATTAGTTTACAATTTACGTGACGAACTGAGACCTAATGTAGCTACTGGGTCTACAAGAGCGTCGGATTTATCAATAGAAAGAAAGGTTAGTAATTGTAAGGTTCCCACAGCTCACATGAAGTACTCTATGATGCCTTGCTGCAGTTGCTTTGCTTTTTATGAAGGTGTTAATGACCCTCAAGTACTGTTAAAGAAAACTAGAAAAAAAACTATTGTAATATTACTGTTTTTTTCTTGTAAATGAGATACCTAAGTAACCTATCTATATAAATACATATTTCCATTTTAGATTCTTCAATAAGTTTAAAATGCTGGGAGTATTAGGGTGTATTGATTGAACACATGTTGCAATTGTACGTCCAGTCGAAAATGAAGAAAGATATTACTGCAGAAAACAGTATCACTCGCTAAATGTCCAATTGGTAAGATTTTTCAAAATTAAAACATCCAATTTTGTAAATGTATGTAATTTTTAATAAAACTAATAATCTTCTTTAGTCTTCATTTCTTTGGAATTAATCTGAAACAATTTTAATTTTAGATTAGTAATGCAGACATGCAAATAGTCAGTGTGGATGCTAGTTTTAGTGGAGCTTCCCACAACTCTTTTATCTGGGCAAACCATCCTATAAAGGAGCACATGGAATTTATAAGCAGAAATGAAGGTATATAATATTACTTGGTATGTAAATATATTTTAGGAGTATTATTATTTCTAACTCCTTGGGGTCTGTTGTTATGTAATTATTTCAAAATTACTCCATTATATTCTGTGTTTGTTTATACAAATGATATAAAAATTTCAATATATTTGTGAAATTATAAGTATGGTGATATTTTAATTATTTCTAGGTGACTCTGGGTACCCATTAAGACGTTGCATGATGACACCAGTAACTGATGCCACCCCGGATACTCCTGAAGCTTACTGCACTAGTGTGCATGTCCGGACAAGAAATATTGTTGAGAGGACAGTCGGTTTTTGCTGTTACTTGAAAAGTTATTTTAGATATGTAGTTAAGTTTAAGTTAATAAATGTATGACCCGATCAATTAAAAACAATTATCAAATATATTACACTCTTATTAATTACCTACCCCATATCTAAATAAAAAGTAACCATACTCGCCAAATCAAGGATAAAGGTTGTATCATCCCACGGGCTCTGTCATGTATGTAACCGGGATAAATGTTAGAATGATAAAGATTTTAATAAAAGGTGTACAACACCGTGTTTAGTAAATAAGTAACATACTCACGTTAGACCACGCTTTCCAGTCCTTGCTCGCACCTTCCTCCAAAGAATTCAGTGTTTCTGACATAGACACCCAAATCCGTTTTGAAAAATCGCGTGGTTGCGCTGATTTATTGTATCCTATGGCCAAGTCCCTATGAGAGTTCAAAAATTCCCACAAACACTAATTGCTCATAGGATACCCGGCGACGACGTGAAACCTCATTCCTTGCACTTCTTTAAAAAACTGTTTAAATGGTTTATTTAGAGTTTAAAACAAAGAGCAACAATTAATTTGATAATTATAAATAAAGTAGGTACTACTTACGCCATTATTTGAAAAAATATTGTTAAAAAGGTTTTATTCGAGTACGTACACACACTTAATTTTGTTTTTAGCGGGTCAGCATTTATCGCAGTACGTTCAGAAATGAAGTTTGTGAGACCATGCTGTATTTTCAACTTTATGACATTGTATTTACGGAAATAATACATAATTCGTTTTTAAACTCGTTGTTAATCTCGATTTCTGTTACAAAATTACATTAATTTAATTAATAAACAATATTTTATTCAAAATTTAAAAACCGTAAATACCGGTAACCTTTATTTTGATGTTTTCGAACGCCATCTTTCAAGGCAGTGCAAACCAGCCACAGACAACAATCCAGGATGATTCCAGTCAGAATAACGTACGTCGTAATACGAAAAAGAACAAGTCAGTTTACGGCCGTAAACTGACTTGCCTGGAAACTGACTGGATTTTAGAAAGGTCGTAATAAGCCCGCAGGGGCCGTATTACGACCTCTTAATTCCAGTCAGTTTACGCCTTAAACTGAACTGCCTTGCTTATCCGTATTATGACATCTTATTGCCAGCCAGTCAGTGGTCACGTGACCCTTGGCCGACTTCTGCACGGATATTGACTGGAAATTCCGTATTATGAGCGACCAAATGACATTTCATAGCTTGCTGAAATGTCAAAAATTGTGTCAAACAAACCATTCAGAAAGTACTCTGTGCCATTCAGTTTACGCCAGTTTCTAGTAACTTTTAGTGAATTGTTTTGACTTTTTATTATATTTTTATCTATTTGGACAGTTAAATAAAACATTAAGTTTGTGTGATGAGTTGGTAATCTTCGAATTTCTTGAAAGTGATGCGACACTAGAGAACAACGAAGCAAAAATTTAAAGGACGGGTCTTCGAGATCTTAGTGACCCTTTTGCTATTGATAAGGTTCTGTTTATAAAGCGATACAGGCTTATTAAACAATTAGTTTACAATTTACGTGACGAACTGAGACCTAATGTAGCTACTGGGTCTACAAGAGCGTCGGATTTATCAATAGAAAGAAAGGTTAGTAATTGTAAGGTTCCCACAGCTCACATGAAGTACTCTATGATGCCTTGCTGCAGTTGCTTTGCTTTTTATGAAGGTGTTAATGACCCTCAAGTACTGTTAAAGAAAACTAGAAAAAAAACTATTGTAATATTACTGTTTTTTTCTTGTAAATGAGATACCTAAGTAACCTATCTATATAAATACATATTTCCATTTTAGATTCTTCAATAAGTTTAAAATGCTGGGAGTATTAGGGTGTATTGATTGAACACATGTTGCAATTGTACGTCCAGTCGAAAATGAAGAAAGATATTACTGCAGAAAACAGTATCACTCGCTAAATGTCCAATTGGTAAGATTTTTCAAAATTAAAACATCCAATTTTGTAAATGTATGTAATTTTTAATAAAACTAATAATCTTCTTTAGTCTTCATTTCTTTGGAATTAATCTGAAACAATTTTAATTTTAGATTAGTAATGCAGACATGCAAATAGTCAGTGTGGATGCTAGTTTTAGTGGAGCTTCCCACAACTCTTTTATCTGGGCAAACCATCCTATAAAGGAGCACATGGAATTTATAAGCAGAAATGAAGGTATATAATATTACTTGGTATGTAAATATATTTTAGGAGTATTATTATTTCTAACTCCTTGGGGTCTGTTGTTATGTAATTATTTCAAAATTACTCCATTATATTCTGTGTTTGTTTATACAAATGATATAAAAATTTCAATATATTTGTGAAATTATAAGTATGGTGATATTTTAATTATTTCTAGGTGACTCTGGGTACCCATTAAGACGTTGCATGATGACACCAGTAACTGATGCCACCCCGGATACTCCTGAAGCTTACTGCACTAGTGTGCATGTCCGGACAAGAAATATTGTTGAGAGGACAGTCGGTTTTTGCTGTTACTTGAAAAGTTATTTTAGATATGTAGTTAAGTTTAAGTTAATAAATGTATGACCCGATCAATTAAAAACAATTATCAAATATATTACACTCTTATTAATTACCTACCCCATATCTAAATAAAAAGTAACCATACTCGCCAAATCAAGGATAAAGGTTGTATCATCCCACGGGCTCTGTCATGTATGTAACCGGGATAAATGTTAGAATGATAAAGATTTTAATAAAAGGTGTACAACACCGTGTTTAGTAAATAAGTAACATACTCACGTTAGACCACGCTTTCCAGTCCTTGCTCGCACCTTCCCCCAAAGACTTTCAGTGTTTCTGACATAGACACCCACATCCGTTTTGAAAAATCGCGTGCTTGCGCTGATTTATTGTATCCTATGGCCAAGTCCCTATGAGAGTTCAAAAATTCCCACAAACACTAATTGCTCACAGGATACCCGGCGACGACGCGAAACCTCATTCCTTACACTTCTTTAAAAAACAATGGTTTATTTAGAGTTTAAAATAAAGAGCAACAATGAATTTGATAATTATAAATAAAGTAGGTATGTACTATATTTATTAGAAAAAATATTGTTAAAAAGGTTTTATTCGAGTACGTACACACACTTAATTTTGTTTTTGGCGGGTCAGCATTTATCGCAGTACGTTCAGAAATGAAGTTTGTGAGACCATGCTGTATTTTCAACTTTATGACATTGTATTTACGGAAATAATACATAATTCGTTTTTAAACTCGTTGTTAATCTCGATTTCTGTTACAAAATTACATTAATTTCATTAATAAACAATATTTTATTCAAAATTTAAAAACCGTAAATACCGGTAACCTTTATTTTGATGTTTTCGAACGCCATCTTTCAAGGCAGTGCAAACCAGCCACAGACAACAATCCAGGATGAATCCAGTCAGAATAACGTAGGTCATAATACGAAAAAGAACAAGTCAGTTTACGGCCGTAAACTGACTTGCCTGGAAACTGACTGGATTTTAGAAAGGTCGTAATAAGCCCGCAGTACAGTTTAGTGGTACATAGGCGGACTTAATGCAACAAGGCATTCTCAACCAGTCAACCTTTGGGTTAAAAAAGACAATACTGTGGTAGGTTTGCACAATAAACAAATAACAGATACTTCAAACAGAATAAAAAAAATAGTTATTTATAATAATAAAATACATATATACGCTAAAATTATAAACCAATAAATACTATGAAAAACATCAAATCATTAAGAGAACTTGATAATAATTCTGACGAAGACCAAACGAAGGTTGAGAGGACTTCAAGTAGTAGTTCCGAATCTTACGCACACACACACAAAATACACAAATTTTGAATTATCATATTACTTTGCCTATAATTAATCAGAATTTCGAAAACTGGACCATAATTGAATAGCTCTATTATTGTCAGAGTAATATCCAAAGACCTAGTGATAAAACTCCTCCTATTACATCAACCTCACGATTTTATCGAATCTAAAATTATCCTCAAATCTTTGAAGATCACGATCACCTCGACCAAAGTCGATAAGCTCCGCCCATTATGTTTTTATTACACTTCTACCCACCTACTGATTAGTATTGCATCACAGATGAGTCACGCAAAAATGGTAGATGTAAGTTTACTGTTGTTATGGTTCTGTAGCTATTTATGTTCTTTATTTTATAAAATTCATATTGCAGTGTGTGTACCAGAAGACGCAGCGTTGACAGGCCTCCTCTAAGGTGAACCGATGATCTGGTGGGGGTTGCGGGAATATAGTGGAGTTGTGAGGACGCTTGGAGAGGTCAATGACCAAAAGTGGATGTTTTTTAACTGAATTTGATGGTGTGGTCTAAGAACTATAAAGTGGACAGAGAAACACCAAAGAAACAGTGAATGAATTGCATGGAAGATGATATGGCAAGAAAAGGGGTGATTGTTGAGAGAAGATCATAGAGATGTGTACAAGCAGAAGGCATGCTGCACAATCCCCAAATAATTATAGATAAGAATAGGAGGATGGTTTTTAGGTCTCGACTGATAAAATCTACGCTCCATCCAGTACGGATCCAGATTCAAAACTGCGAGAGCTTTCAGCTCGATCTCCATAATCGTTTCCCTTGTATTGTAGTTCTCTTTTGCAGGTTTTAAAGCAGGCTGTGGAATTGTTTGAAAGATTCAATGCAGCCGGCGAGAAAAAAGAGCCCTTTATGGTCGAAAATCATGAATCAATCAATGACTTCTCTCGCTCTATGGTAGAACGAGAGGTTGCGTCAGATTTTTACTGACTCAAACCACAACTGTGTCCTTCAGTAATTGTTCTTTGCTTTCTAGGACTACAAGTTTCCTTTTCAGCAATTTGCCGTGTCCCTGCTGGCCCCTATGGTTTTTCAGATATCACTTTGAGGCACGCGTGGATTTACTACTCACCATCAACTACTTGGGCTACCCATTATATTGCTCACCGTCTGTAAGTCCGTGCTTATAGTGGGGAATCGCCCTGCGACTCCCGATGCCCGGCGCGTCTCCTATGGCGGCGGCTAGTGCGTGACCGGGTCTGTTCCTTCACCATCGCGGCCATCTCCTTCGCTATCATTACTGCTTCGCATAAGACAGTGAGAGCAGTGGTGGCCGAGTGGTAACGGCCCCGACTTAGTAAGTTGCGGGTTCAAACTCAGCCAGGCGCATTACTTTGTGTAATTTATTTCATCACCACTGCTTTCAAAACAGTGAAGGAAAACATCGTGAGGAAACCGGCATGTCCTAGAACCAAAAATTCGAAGACATGTGACATCTACCAACCCTCACTGGGCCTGCGTGGTGGATTACGGCCCATTCCCTCTCATAGAGAGGAGGCCTGAATCCCAACAGTGGGAACATTATAAGGCCGACTATGCTATGCTATGCTATAAGGAAGCGACCACATCCCATTCCCTCTCACTCCGGACCAAAGAACGGCGTAAGTAAGTTCCACAGGACTTAGGGCTTCTAGCTTTTGCTACTATTTTAATTTCCTTTCGAAAATCCAATGGTTCTAGGGGTCTCTAAAAGTCTCGCAGATTTACGATCACCGATTGCCTGGACGATATGAGGCCAAAAAACCAAAACATTACTGACCCCGAGCAACTTAGTGATAAATAAAATAAAAAGTATATATTTTTGTGAACTGGTTCGAGACTCGACTGGTACAGGAAAAAGTCGTTGGTTCGTTCCAAACTGTTCTCGTTTAATGAAGGAAAGTAATTTTGGTAATTAATAACTTTTCATCATCATCATCGTCATCATTTCAGCCGATAGACGTCCACTGCTGGACATAGGCCTAACTTTTATAAGCAGGTAATTTGTATCATCAGCCCCCCTAGCCAAATTACAACCATTTCGTTTCGATTCTCTTTTCGCTAATCGCCTCGAGTTGGCCACGCCTCCTATTCCCTTGTTCTGATCACGTGACTGAGCGTTGAGATGATGTCGGAACAAAGTAATCGAAGGCGTTGCCTACTCGAGGCGATCGATGAAAAGAGAATCGAAACGGTTGAAACTTGGCTAGGGGGCAGAAGGCTTAAAGTCATCCAAAGGGCAATGAAGAGGGCTATACCCGTAGTTTCTTTACATGATTGAATTAGGAACGAAGATATCCACAGCCTGCAGAACCCGTGTTGCCTACATAGCTCCCAAAGAATCAAAGCATTTATTTTAAATTAACCATTTACAGGCACTTTTGAATTGTCAAGAAGTCAGTTGCACATTCCAAAACGCAGATCTTCATGGAGAAGAATGAGCAAGAAACTCCATGGATACTCTTTTAAATCATGTTGTGTATTACAAATAAGTCGGTTACATATTTTTTGCTGCTACTATTATGTGACAAATAACAAATACCACCTGCTGCGAAATCATGAACAACTTGTGCAGCGGATAGTCTACTACAGTTAACCCATAGAAAAACAGTAGGTATTGGCAGATAGACAAATCTCTATTGAAACTCTGCTAATTGAAATTTACTGGTTTGCTGGTACAAACCAGTAAATAATTTATTCATCTGTTGCGGACCGCCATACAGAACAGTCTTTGGGCTTAATTAGTACCTACCTAATAACCAAAAAATAATTTAGACTAAAATCATTCCATCCCGGATCCCGACTGTTGCAGTCAATATGTTCCGTATTAGATTTTTTTTTTAATTTTTTTTTTATTTTATGTGTGTACATTAATACAATTGAATTAGTTTCTACACTACAGGACTGAACTTGATTTTTTTCTTTTCAGTTTTTATTTAAAGTTATTTTTTACGCAGTCGAGTTTTTTTTTCTCCTGAGTCCCTGCAGTAAGAAGACTAAAAGGCTGATATACGTATTACTTAATATTATATTGTTGTTATAGACATTTATGGAGATGGGTTTAAAGGGGGAGGGTGTGGAATGACCTTTAACGAAGAATAAATCATAATCATATATCAGAATAAATAAATAAACCTTATATGAATACAAAACAACGGTTTCCTTGAATATGATAGAGGCCACAATATCACAGTCATTGCCTTGCAGTGTCTACCTGGAAAAATCTCATTTTCTCTAGAAAATGTATTTCAAAGAGGTACTTATGTAAAGCTTTCTACCTCACAGTATCGTCGTATAAGGTTGCTAATGAGCTCATAAGTCAAAAACAAATCTTGTTTTAAGCAAGCAGACAGCAAGCTATGCTGTTTAAAATGCTCGGGTTAAAGTTTTTTTTTAGGTGGGAAATCACCAGATACGAGATGGAGTGACACTCCTTTCTATCACTGACTTTTGCTGACTGAAATCCACCTATTTTTTTTTCAGTTCCCCTTTCTTAGTTAGCAGAGTAGTTAATCCAGTCTTATTCAAGTTTTATTTATATTAGTACACGATTAGATAAATGTAAGTCGATCGACATCGATAAAATTGATGCCTTGGAGATGTGGTGTTGGAGACGGATGTTGAAAATATCGTGGACAGCATTCCACACCAATAACTTCATCCTCAAAGAGCTTCATACATACAAGATAGACTTTCGTCGATTGTGCAGTTACGAATACTGAAGTTCTTTGGGCACATCTCAAGAAACGAGAATTCGATGGAAAGACTTGTGGTTCACGGTCGCGGAGAAGGCAAGAGAGCCCGCGGCCGATCTTCAACTCGGTGGATCGATCTTATCACCCGGGCTACGCAGTTGATCGCAGTACAGTGTGCGCGTAATGCCAACAACCGCCAGAAATGAAGAGATATCGCTAGACATGCCGCAGCCAAATGACGGTGGCACGCCGCAGTCCTATCTATCATCAACAGCCATGACCACACTGACAAGAGTGCCCGACTAAGAAGAAGAAGATAAATCTAAGATGATTCGGCTCTACCTGCTATTTTTATTTTATTCTTCTTTTATTTCTTTTTTGAATTCTACTCCTTAGCATTACGCAAAATGAAAGCGTTCCCAAAACGTTATGTACTTACTTAACGGTGAAATATCCACCGTGATACCGATGATACATCGCCATACGTCTAATAGTCCAGGCTTGTCGGAATTAAATTGTCCAAATCCGACGCTCACTGGCCAGGAAATCCTATCGCCTCAAAATTACGCCACACCTTATAAGCTAGCTCTCTTTAAAAAAAATAAACAGCAAATATGTTTGCTACACTACTGAGTAGCAAAAGGAACATACCATCGGATCGCTGCAGAATGCTCACAACTTCCGGTAAGACGATTTCTTGCAAGCATAATGTTCGTATACTTTATTTTTGTCTCAAAAGTCCAGTTTTTGTTGTTGTTTACTGTCGCTGTTGTAGATTGTTTTGAAGTGTTGTTGAAGATGTTTTTTGTTGTTTGAGATACTCGTATAAACGTTTTTGTGCTGATTTGTTTAGATGGTAGTTCTGATGTTTTTGAGGCAGAAATAGCTTTCTTGCAATTACAGTAGACCGGACGTATCTGACATAATAATGTTTTTGGAATATTTTTCACGTTTTTCATTTTGTAGCACTGTTGCTAAATCCACTTCCACTGTAAAAATTGCCGACGATGCTCAATACACTCGTGTAGACATTCTTTTGGGTGAGAATTCATCAAATTACTTTTTCGCTCTGGGGGGAGCGAGAGGAAGTATCTGACTTTTACTGACTAAAACTCACCTCTGTTTCTTCAGTTGCCCATTTCGTTCTAGGGTCGGTAACTCTTTCAGCTAATGCCCTGGCAGGCGTCGGCCCCAACGGGCCCATCAATTATGCTGATAATGAAGATCAACCCTTGATTGTACTGGTTGGTTGATGAATGGAAGATGACATTGTTAGAAAGTTGGCAGTTCTGTAATAGACGAAAAAAATAAAAACTGGGCAAGTGCGAGTTGGACTCGCGCACTGAGGGTTCCGTACAAACTTGAAAGGTAAATTGCGGTTTACGATTTATGACGTATTAAAAAAAAAACTACTTACTAGATCTCCTTCAAACCAATTTTCTGTGGAAGTTTGCATGGTAATGTACATCATATATTTTTTTAATTTTATTATTCTCTTATTTTATAAGTTACAGGGGGGACACACATTTTACCACTTTGGAAATGTCTCTCGCGCAAACTATTCAGTTTAGAAAAAAATGATATTAGAAACCTCAATATCATTTTTGAAGAGATTTTATTCATAGATACCCCACACGTATAGGTTTGATGAAAAAAAATAATTGAGTTTCAGTTCTAAGTATGGGGAACCCCCAAAATGTATTGTTTTTTTTTCTATTTTTGTGTAAAAACTTTAATGCGGTTCACAGAATACATTTACTTACCAAGTTTTAACAGTATAGTTACCATTTCGGGGCCATCGTAATGGCAGTCCGGTTGTCAGGCGCTAGTAGCGCGGTCCTTATCGGAGATATTAATCAACTGCCCTATCTGGACAGGGAAAATCTTTTCCCCATTAGCTACGCCCGTCCGGACTTAGTGGTGACCATCAGCCACGAGCTGTCCTGCACACACCGGAATCCAATGGATGTCGCGTATGCCCTGGGGGAGGTGTACCCCGGCATTTACTCGTCAAGAAACCAGGTCCACTCCCTACAGCTGAGGAGGTTCACGGGCGCGCATATTTCCGGCACACTTCCCAACACGCTTTTTCTAGTCCACACGCAGGAGGAGAAGAAGACCCTCATTGACCAGGGATATGGGGCTGGTGCTGGATCATGCGTCCTAACTATTCACGAAGCCCAGGGTCTTAGCAGTGAGTCGGTCATCATCCTGAAGACAAAATCCATAAATATCCGGATTCACAGCAGCGTCTCCCACGCAGTAGTGGCAGTCTCCAGACATACTGCCCACTGCGTGTACTACGCCGACAACGCTGATGACGCAATTGGACGGTTTGTGAGGAGGGCACAGGAAGCGTCGACCAGGGACATCATCAACACCAACATGAAGAACGCCATGCGGCATCGGGACGAAACAGTCGTCGAGGCACTGATCCGCTTACTAAGGCAATGACGAGTTGATGGCGCCTTGGACGACGCGGGTATTGCTCGGGGCCGTCTTGGGTAAAACGGGGAATGGTGAGGTGGATAATCCGCGACTGAGGAGAGAGTACCATTAAGTAAACATTTATCATAGTATCACCTAAATTTAAGGACGTAATATGTATCACCAGGTCAAAAAAAAAAAAAAAAAAAAAAAAAAAAAAAAAAAAAAAAAAAATGAATAAAAAAAAAAAAAAAAATGAACGAAAGTCAAACGTTGTATTTACAACATAATATAGTAGTTATAGTTATTGATAATAATTATGTAATATAAACTAGATGGTATTTATGGTTATATGTATATAATTAATATTATGTATAGTACCTATTAAGTATTAGTATTAAGTATAGTTATTGGGGTTGAGGGGCCATTTCTTTGGTGCGGCATTTTGGGTGGCGATGAGTTGTATGTGTGTTGAAGGTTGGGAGATTCCTGATTTTTGATGCGTATGTGGGTCGTTGTCGCTTGGGTATCGCTTCGGACTGGTGGCCTCTAAACCCTGAAATTCTGACGGGATTTATTGCAATCGCTGAAAGATGCTCTGGAGTGACGCCACTTGCACGTGGAGTTGCCCAGAAGCAAATAATGTATAATTATCAAACAAGGGCACGGACGTCATGTCCGTGGTTTAAATGTAAGGTAGGAGTGCGGTTTTAGTCAGTAGGAGTCTGACACTGCCCAGACTGGCTCGTCTGTGAGGCAGCTTGGGCGTCCATGAGGATTTCCCACTCCTACCGAAAAAAAAAAAAAAAAAAAAAAAAAAAAAAAAAAAAAAAAAAAAAAAAACAGTATAGTTCTTATAGTTTCGGAAAAAAGTGGCTGTGACATACGGACGGACAGACTGACAGACATGACAAATCTATAAGGGTTCCGTTTTTTGCCATTTGGCTACGGAACCCTAAAAAGGATGAACTAATTTTAATATGACTGGCTATTTCTACTGTATAAACTCAATCAGCAAACAATCAGTAAAGAAAGAGGAAAAAATATTATATACTTTGTTTTCAGACCCGTTCTAGCCCATGCTTTCATAAACAATTCCAAGGTTAATTGTATGTAAAAAGTACTCGTGCAAAATCACGTGAGTAATGCATATTCGATAAACAGCCTATATCTATTTGTACCGTTGTTACCTTCTCAAGAAATGTGTCAAACCTTGATCTAGAAATCTTGTAGGTATTGCTTTATTAATGCTTCATTTGTGTACATAAGATTATGCTTTATATGCTTATTATTATTTTTGGAAGGTGAAACAAAACTTTAGCTTTGTGTCATGTTACAGTATTTGGTAAGTTATGAACCTTGTCACCGTTATCATCATCATCATCATTATTCTCTCTCTTTATCTCAATTTATTAGGACTTCGTGCAATGAAAATGAAAATGTCTTGTTTATACATACTTTTCTATAATTATCATCTTAGCAGTCTTCTTCTATCAGAACGCAATTGTCTATCACGCAGTCCATTCGTAGTTTCTTCGATCTTTTTATACGGCTATCATCATCTAAAGTCATACTAAAAATTATCCTCATTCTTGCAGCAAAGTGCTAAAGTGACCATATAATGCTTCAACGGTCATGATTACGGATTTCCACACACTTTAGCATTTTAATAATTAATTGATATCAATGCAGAAGAGCAGTAAGTCCTGTATTGTTTTATGTAATTTATTTCATCACTACAGCTCTCAAAACAGTGTGAGCATACCGTTATATTTTAGAACTAAAATAAATCACAGACATGAAATTTACTTGACCGTACCAGGGCGGCTGCTGTATGAATGTTATAGGGCTAATTATGCTAATAACATTTTTTGTGTGTCTCACTGTCCAGTTTAGAAAAATGATTAGTTTAATACACACATTTCACATGGATAAGATTACCAATTTCTACACACTTTAGTACTCTAATATCAGTAAGAATACTAGAGCTAAACAAAACAATCATGTATGGGAAAAAAGTCACGTATTCATTCTCATATCAAATATTGGCTATAACAAATCACTTTCCATCATTTGCACTTATTTCTCATCAACATAAAGTAGTATCATTCAATCATTCCTTGCCATCACCACATTATCGCTCAACCCTTTTTACCTGTCTGTATTGACAATTTAAATATCATCTGTCTCTTTCTCTCTTAGATGTTTTGAATCAAATAACAATATAGCAAAATGGATTGCATCTACTTATTTTCATTGTGGTTACTTATCAAATTGACCATGAAATGTATTCAAATTATTACAATATTATTCTTGCATTTCTTTATTTTGTTTTGTTAGGATTTGTTCCTTTGTGTGAATGTACACTTTACCTTTCTTGTTTGCATTGTAAGGTGTGGATGAAATGTTTTTTTTTTCATATTTGTGATTGACGAGTTCCAGAGTTTTGCTTTGTGTTAAAGTGGTTTAGTTACTATTATATGTTTGAGTAGCTATGATAATACTTTTGCTATATTAACTTCTTCTATTGTTGCTTTATTTATAAGTATAGTTTACATAAATTCATTTTTCGTAATAATATTATATAAACTATTAGCTGCGTATTCATTGACCAATTGATTTAAAAAGTAGGTCTGATTCACATTGCTAATATGCCATTCTGGGGTCTAGGTCTGAATTAATTCTTAGTTCATTTGCTTACGTTACTTTTGTCCTGTTTTCATAATTTACTTCAACAGGTCGATTCCTTTCATGCAATTTTTATTGTTATCGTATCTACCCAAACTATCTCGAAATTATTTCCAATTAAAATATTCACAAGCCAAACATGAAATTGTTATTCCAAGATATTTCTTCTATCTTTGTGTAGCTGGTACCGCTCAAAACTCCCGAAACGGAGACAAAAATTCCAAACGCGCTCAAGCACAAGGGATTTTGTTCTTGCATTTTTGTATAAAATCCTCATTTAGTTCCTGATCAACTGAGATTGTAGGATTCGCAAATTTGCATCTGTCCCTTGCATTCTCACATCGGGTGCAATTTAAATAATTCGTTTATAACAAATGTCGGGACATTAGAATAATGTAATTCCTTACCCATGGACGAATATCTAATTGACCGTGTGAGAATATTTGTTTGTATACTTCTGCAATTTGGGAGTTTGCAAGGTGGCAATGAACATGTGTATGTAAATTTTGAAGTATCGACATATTCAAATGAGAACAAGTGTGTGAATTTTGTTCTTTTTGGTTTCCCAAATGATCTAGGATACAGGTTTGGGATATTTGTAAATGACGAGTCGAATGATGGTTAGTTAGTACCCCTAACGGATGAGAATGAAAGAGTGGATTAGTTTATGTAAATAGCTGAAGAAACTTGTTAACGTTACTTGTCAGTTATGGGGATAAATTGAGTTAGAAAAAAATATTTTATAAAAAGTAACGAGAGAAAGAAAGTTTTTTTATTCAACAAAGTGACGGTTGACTTCATACAATAAATTAACCTTTTGAGTGCGTAATTAGAGACACAATAGTAAAACAATGGCGCGTGAACGCCGGCGTTAATGCGGGGATCAACAGCTTAAACAAAGGTGGCACCTAGTGTAATTTAAGATGGAAATAGTGTAAAGGGTAAAGTCAAATCAACAAGCTTTTAGCAACAGATTCACCCGCGTGGTAGTCTGAAATTATCCCTCAGCAATATACTACTGAGATAAAAATATTCAATGTTGCTCACAGGATCTATATGCTCAAGATTTGGCATATATATCTGTCATCGGAAAATTGCAGACTCCGTATTGTAATAAAAAATATTATTTATTGGTTATTATATCTCAGAACCCTAGGGTCCTGGACCTTTGGAAGGCGTACGAGGAGTCGAAACCAACTCGCAGAGACTCCCTTTACGCTTTTAATGGGACGTGGTATCAACCGGCGATTATCCCAGTACGTGCTGTGCTAGTGCATCCAAGGACAACCCCCGGTTAGTGGGAAACTATTACGACATATGGAAAACAAAAACAATAGTGCTATGGTTTCATCATCATCATCATCATCATTTCAGCCGAAAGAGGTCCACTGCCAGCAGTGGCCTATGTCCAGACATAGGCCTCCCCCAAGTGTCGCCACAATGAACGGTCCTGTGCTATGGTTTAATAATTATTATTAAATGACTGGCCTGTTGGTCTAGTGGTTAGTGGCCCTGACTGCTAAGCCGGAGGTTGTGGGTTCAATTCCCACCCAGGACAAATGTTTGTGTGATACAATAATTTGTTTTGTGTCTGGGTGTAATTTATCTATATTATGTATGTAAGTATTTAGAAATATATAAGCTTATGTTTATTAGATATCTAGTACTCATAACACAAACTCTGCTTAGTTTGAAACTAGATGGCGTTGTGTGATAGTTGTGGAATGTTATTTATTTATCTATTATAATATGTTATAATAAATAGTATAATAGTTTTGTCTCTTTCTTATTTAACACCGACTTCCGAAATTAAAGTTATTTTGCACTTTTCAGTGTTCTTTTTACATTGAAGTCGGTTGTATTTTTTTTTTGTAAAAAGTTTTTATTTTACACTTTTTAGTTATGGTACCACCACTAAAAAGTATCCCTCAGCCACACTTAAATACCTTATAGCCAGAGTGCATCTCATGAAAATTCTAATAATACCAAGCACGGTTAAATTAAATTAATTTATTACAGAGTTCCGGTGCCTACTTCAGGCTTCATCATGAGATCGGTTCGATATATTCCCCCTATTCTTTCAGTCAGTCATCGACTACACGTATATATAAAGCAATTTTACTTGTTACGACAGTTCTGCTGTGATCCTATGAGGAGTTTTGTTCCATATCTTCGAAGTTCATGATCAGATCATAACAATATTTCTATGGGACCAATTTGGAAGCATAACCTTTAAATAAAAAAAAATATTTCATCGGTCCACAATTGACCAAGAAATCGGTGAACATAGGTACATAAAAAAAAAACATACATTCAACCGAACGTTGAACCTCTTTCCTTTCTTTCTCCTCCTTTTTGAAGTCGGTTAAAAATTCAACGAAACAAAATCCATTCCATCCATATAAAAGCCATTCTATGGCGGTGACGTGTTAATTTAATGAAAGTTTTCAGCTACAGCGGTAGTTTCAGATAGTTTTTCACGCGATACAATTGTTCGCGGTAATTACCAAGGCTTCATAGATGCTATTAATCATTGGCAGGGTTGGACAATAGCTGGTGCACTTTGCTGGGTTCAATGGTATGGTTGGTGCGGAAAATAAAATAATAATGTCTGAGGAATAATAATGTTCAGTTTTATTTTTTAGGATTCATAATATATTACCTACATAATATAATTTGTTATAAAAGCAATTATGATATGAATTTTTGGAAATAGCAAAATATAAAGTCGAAGTCCTCCACATCGCTGTCATGGGAGCATTGCCATGTGGAATGGCAATGGTAGTAATTCTTTAGGTAAAGGTCGAGCCAGCCCTCCGATTAACTTTTAATTTCATTTTTTTAGGAGCTCTAAAAGCAGTGTTTTAGATCGGATATTTACCTCAACTTTTTTAGTAAGAAACTTATAGTTCGTGAAAACTATTCTCTTCCATCTTCAGTACAGACATCAGTTCAGTATTGAATATTTGACTAGTGTATTTTGTAATAATTTTAATTAATGGAATTTTTATGATTATTTATTTTTAATTTTATATAATCTAAATGTGAATGATTTTTATATGGGTCATGATGGTACCTGAAATAAATGTTTTTTTTTATAAGATTTTTTTATTTTATTTATTTTAACAGCTTACCTTTATTATTGGATTTTTTTTGGATCCTTTACTTTGGATGATTCGAGACTCATCGCATTTAGTCGTGCTCATCAATGCAATAAATATCTAATAAATTAATATTCGCGTAATTAGTGACCTAGTTTTTAGTGTACTGGCGTTTCATACAGACACGTTTTTTTAAAAGTGCTGACAAATTAAGAAACATGGACTGATTGGATTATAATAATATCATCTAAAATATGGAAGGCAGCCCCTTCAACCGGAGCGGTATAACGCGACGCAGCCCTCCCCCAACACCTACACCGATGCAGCCCCAGCAACCTAGTCGTGAACGAGCCCAAGAAGAAGAGAAAATGGAGGTAGTTTCGACTCCTGAGATCCAAAACTGGTTGGGGTCTATTGAGCAGCACTTGAATGAGGTATGTGTTATCTCTTCTGAGGGAAAACTAAACTCGGATCAAAAGTTAAAAATAAGTAATCTTTGCCGAAAAGTTAGTTATGGAGTTTCGCAACTGGCTGTTCAATATCAGTCATTAAAACATAATGCCGTGAAGAACCATAACTCGCTGAAAATATTAACCGAAGACCGAGACCTAAAGGATTGTGTGATGGAAATGAACCGGACGATTAAAGAAAAGTGTGGAACCCGGGAAGCACCCGCCGCATCTTTTGCAGATATGGTTAAGAAAGGGTCCAACAGCTTTGTTCGTCCAAATACTTTTAGCTCCGTGGCGATTTACCCCCGCGACAACACGAAGACCAGTGACGAAACGAAGAACATCGTCCAGAAGATTATCTGCCCTGGTGACATGAAGCTTAAAGTCAGAGGAGTACGTAAGATAGGGAAAGGAGGACTGATAATTAGCACAGAGACTAAAGAGGATTTAGACAAGCTCAAACAAACAGTCCAACTCGCTTCATCAGGGCTTACCATCGATGACCCTAAAAAGCGCAAACCTCGCATTATAGTTATGGGGGTTCCGGCATTCATGTCTGAAATTGAGGTTTATAAATGCATTTATGAACAAAACCTGGCCGACAAACTGCCAACAATAACCAAAGATGCATTCTTGGCCTCAATAAAACTTAGCCACAAATCTGGTAGGAAAGAAGCTGAGAACTGTAACTATATAATAGAAGTTCCAGCCGCTATTCGAAAGGCGCTCATCACACAGGATAGATTATTTATTAATTGGACGTCCTGTCCTGTACGAGACTTCACTCTAGTAACGAGATGTTACAAGTGTCAGCAGTACGGTCATGCGGCCAAATCGTGCAAAGTCGCTTCTCCTACATGTGGACACTGCGGTGAAGAAGGACACACACTCCAGGACTGCACAAAAACAGCTGACTCGCCAAAATGCGCAACATGTTTGCGTTTTAAAAAACCCGCCAACCACAGGACGGGAGATCCAGAGTGTCCTGCTAAAAAATCAGCCGAGAACAGGTACATTAACTCGATTGATTATGAAGGCGCCTAAGAGCGTCACATATTTGTTTATATTTTAGACTTAGTTACTGTTTTTATATTTTTTAAATTATGGATAATTACTTATTGACCGATATAGATAACACATTTGTAACGGTTTCAAAACAATGTAAGGTTGAGGAGTGCAGACAATATCTTTCCGATACTCAAAAGTCACTTACCATACTAACACAAAACATTCGCAGTATTTATAAGAACATAGATAGCTTTAACATTTTTCTTCATAGACTTAACTTTGACTGTGATATAGTGGTACTAACTGAGTGCTGGCTGTGTAATCGTCAGGACCACCTCCCAGTAATACCGGGGTATAATTTATCATATACCAGAATTAACAATAATCAAAATGACGGTGTGGTTGTTTATTGTAAAGCATCATTAAAGGTCGCAGTTGAAGAATCTACCCTAAAAGACTGTATGTGTAATTGCTTGGTCATCAAAATTGGTACAACTACAGCAATAATAGCTATGTATAGATCGCCTTCCGCTAGAAATTTAGACACTTTTCACGCTTCCTTAAACCAAATTTTTCAAGAACTGTGCACGTTTAAGAATGTTATACTAACAGGTGATATTAATATAAATATTAACTCTGAATGCTTCGATGCAGCGACCCAAGACTATCTTAATATCTGCTCATTCCATGGTTTTCTCCCCGCACATACTTTACCTACTCATCAAAGTGGTTCCTGTCTCGATCATATGATGATCAAATCTAGCTTATCGTACTTAACGCTTGTTACTAACTCGACAATTACTGACCATCACGCTGTCCTACTGCACCTAAATCAAACGCTGCCTAAGCAAAATCGACCTCGGACCAAAACGAAATTAAACACAAATGGACTCGAATATGATTTACGCAATCTTGACTTTAACCCAGTTTACAATACTGCTGACGCTAATTTTGCTTTATCGTACTTAATAAAACATGTTCAACTTGCAATATTACGTAACACGACTATTTCTTCCGTAAACAAGAAACTGTATAACATTAAACCTTGGATCACTCCGGGTTTGATTCGGTGTATAAGACAGAGAGATAAACTTCATCAGAAAGCTAAGAAAAACCCTGACAATCCTATTATTCAAATCTCCTATAAAAGATACAGGAATTTTTGCAATAACCTCCTAAAGAACTTAAAAAATGACTACGATAAAACTGAATTAAATAAAGCAGGAAACAACAGTAAGCAACTTTGGAAATATATTAAAAATGTCACTTATATGGCAAAAAAGCATGAATCTAATTCGAATTTATTGCATATTAATCCCTCACCTCTTTCATCAGCTAACCATGTTAATAACTTTTTTGCAAATGTTGGGAAAACTCTTGCCGAACAGATTCCAACACAAGACTGTGTCCAAAGACCTCCACTTGATTTAAGAAACAGGTGTGCCCTAAATTCTTTTGGCCTACTAGATACTGACGAAGACGAAGTTACTCGAATCATTTGTGGACTAAAAGATGACTCTGCAGTAGGATGGGATAATATTAGTATTAAGATCCTCAAACTCTGTAAGCATATCCTTGTTTCACCTTTGACGCATATATTTCGTATCTGTATTTCCGAAGGAATTTTCCCTAGACTTCTGAAAAAAGCAGTAGTAATCCCTGTTTTTAAATCCGGAAACAAAGACTTATTAAATAATTATAGGCCAATATCGATACTTTCCTCAATTTCAAAAATACTAGAAAAAATATTAAACAGTAGACTAGTCAAATATTTAGAGAAAAATAAACTTTTATCATCGGCGCAATTTGGTTTTAGAGCCAAACTATCTACAGCTGATGCAGTGCACAGCCTGACAGATTACGTCTCTGAAGAACTAGGCAAAGGACAACAGACCCTGGGGGTGTTCCTTGATCTAGCGAAGGCCTTTGACACAGTGTCGGTTCCTTTGCTAATAAACAAATTAGAGGCCATAGGAATAAGAGGAATACCGCTTAAACTTTTTGCTGACTACTTAGATGATCGACATCAATGTGTCAAAATAGACAATATTACAAGTGATGAGCAAATAAGTTCTGGATATGGTGTTCCCCAGGGAAGTATCCTGGCCCCTACCCTATTTTTGATCTATATTAACGATTTGTGTAACCTAAATATTAAACAAGGCAAAATTGTTTCATATGCCGACGACACGGCCTTAATATTTACCGCTAAAACCAACAGCGAACTGTATGAATACGCTCAATTGGGTTTCAACACTGTGACTAGTTGGCTTCAAAGCAATTTACTAACATTGAATGCTGACAAGACAAAATATATTCACTTTTGCATGCGCAAGCCTCAATTTAACATTGGTAACTCTCATCTGTATGCCCATAAATGTGGATTCCGATCATCCAGCACGTGTGATTGTCCCTGTATCTTTAAAACACGCGACATCAAATATCTCGGGGTTATAATAGATGAAACACTCTCTTTTGGACCACACATTGAAGGTCTAATTAAAAGAGTACGCAAACTAATCTATGTTTTTAAGAAATTGCGAGTGATTGCAGATTCAAAATTGGTGACACAAATTTACTTAGCCCTAGGTCAATCTGTAACCCAATACTGTATCACTTCCTGGGGTGGAGCACTTAAAACTCACCTACTGCCCCTTGAAAGAGCTCAGAGAGCAATTTTAAAAGTAGGCAATTTCCTTCCCTTTCTCTATCCTACAGATCAGTTATACAAATCCTGTAACGTGCTTTCTGTTCGCCAGCTTTTCATAATGCACTTAGTATTAAAACAGCACACCATGCTTTCCTTCAACGCCGAAATTACTAATAAGAGACGGAATGATATTGTTTGTCATTCTAATGCATCCTCAAAATATGTATTTGTAAAAAGATTTTTTACTTTTTTAGGCCCATTTCTGTACAACAAATTAAATAGAATATTAAGTATCTACAAATTAAATAAGTATAACTGTAAAAAGATGATTTTCCAATATTTCCTAAGCATATCTTATGTAGAGACAGAAGACCTACTTACTGTTTGTAAATAAAACTCGCCGTATATCTAAATTTAGTTAAGTTTTTTTTTAATAGTCATATTTAGAGTTAATTTATTATTTTGTATTTAAGCACTCTCTCGCCTGAAGCACAGGTTCACCCTAGTTCAGGCATATAAGCAACTGTGTTCTTTTTAATATTTAATATACTTTATTGTAAATGTAAATGCCCTATGTTATAAATAAACGATTTATTATTATTTACATTTTTAAATATTTCTTAAAAACAAACATAATAAAAAAACATTTAAAAATATAAAAAATAGTAGCCCACCGGCATCGGGAACAGGGTCCAAGCTACCGGTGGTCAGGGCTGCTGAGAGAGGAATCTCCTAACAATGCGCGCCGTGTCCAGGAGTACCGCTTTCTGGATCAAGCCCTTAATCCAGCTGCCCAACGAGAGCCTCCTCAGATGTTGTTCGAGGCTCTTAGCTATTAAGCCATTGGCCGTTACGACTATCGGCACAATGATTGCTCTATCCACTTCCCACATGTCGACAACCTCGCGAGCTAAGTCAAGATATTTAGTTTGTTTATCTTTCTCAGCTTTCACGAGGTTCTCGTCATGAGGGACCGCTATATCAACAATCATTGTGCGACGCTCTAGTCGATCTATCACCACTATGTCAGGCTTATTGGCAACAATAGTCCTATCAGTGATGATAGATCGATCCCAATACAATGTGACGCCGCCATTCTCGAGAACTGGGTCGGGCACATACCTATAGTACGGTACTTCTGATTCCACAAGATTGTATTTAAGAGCAAGTTGCTGGTGAATAATCCTGGCTACAAGGTTGTGTCTATGCAAATAGTCTCCGTTAGCTAAATGAGAACATCCAGAAATAATATGTCGGATTGATTCTCCGGGTCGGTGGCATGCCCGACAGATGTCAACCGTCCCGTCCTTCACAATGTATTTCCGGTAGTTGTTCGTCATCATAACTTCGTCCATAATTGCAAAGACAAAACCTTCGGTTTCTCCAAAGAGATCACCAAAGCGCAGCCAGGATACGGACGCTAAAAGATCTACATCGGGCCCATGTAAGGCCCGGTAAAAACGCCCGTGAAGCTCCTTGCCCTGCCATACTGCCCTGCGTTCATTAGTATCCATTACTGTAGGTTTGCGCCAGTTCTCGTTAACCAAGGAGAGCGGGGTGAGGCCTTTGTCTACCGCAACCACATCTCGGTGCATCCCCACGTCAGTTTTCAGGAAGTATTCCCTGAGACTGCATATCTCACGGTTGTGCAGGGTCTTAGCATTCAAGAAACCACGACCTCCGCACTTCCGCGGGATATACAGCCTCATCACCGATGACCGTGGGTGATGCATCCGATTTGCGGTAAGTAGTGAGCGGACCCTCCTATCCAGGGCGTCGAGTTCCGTCTGAGTCCATTTGAGTATGCCAAAAGAGTACATCAAAACCGGCATGACCCAACCATTGAAGGCGCGCACCTTGTTCCCGCCCGATAAAAGGCTATTCAGCACTTTATTCAGGCGGCCAAAGAAGCGCTCCCTCAACGATTGTTTCATGTCAGCAGCATTGATGCCTAACGCTTCCGACATACCCAAATACTTGTAAGTTTCGGTTGAGCAGAGGGATCTAATGTATATGGAATCCGAGAGTTGGGTACCCACGGATTCCATAATCTCCCCTCGCTTTACATGCATGACTGCACATTTGTCCAAACCAAATTCCATCCTGATGGCACTACTGAAGGTTTCAGTTACCTTCAGTAGCTCCATCAGTTGCAAGTTGTTGGAGGCAAAAAGTTTCAGATCATCCATGTAAAGGAGGTGTGATATAACATGACCACCTCTTCTCAACCGGTAACCTAAGCCAGAACCCTCCAGCAGTGTGCTGAGAGGGTTCAAAGCTAGGCAAAACCACAGTGGACTCAGACTGTCGCCCTGGAATATGCCACGCTCGATCCTTATCGGTTCGCTGCTCTCTCGGATTTGTCGACATCCTGGATAGTGAAGGGCCGTCCTCCACTGCCGCATACACGACATCAGGAAGGTGCGAAGAGTTGCATCAACTTTATACAGCTCCAGCACCCTCATGAGCCATGTATGCGGAACTGAGTCATAGGCCTTCTTATAATCTATCCAACATGTCGACAGATCTCTTCGAGAGCGACGAACCTGTTGGCTAATGGCAACATCAATGAGGAGCAGCTCCTTAGTACCACGGGACCCGTTCCTACATCCATTCTGAGAAGCAGACATGATGGAGTTTGTCTCAATATGACTATTAATTTTGGCTCTCAGAATAGATGTAAGAACTTTATAGACCGTCGGCAAGCACGTGATCGGTCTATAATTTTTAGGCTCCGCAGTACTACCCGATTTATGGAGCAGATGGGTTATTCCTGTCGTAAGGAACTGGGGCAGCGACCCTGACTCTAAGGCAGATTGGAATTGGGATGCCAAGCGAGCATGCGATCTTTGAAACCATTTAAGCCAGAAGTTGTGCAGCCCGTCCGGTCCTGGAGATTTCCAGTTAGGCAACGGACGGACTGCACGAGCTACGTCCTGGGGGCTGATGGTAATTGCCCCCATTTCTGGTATAAGATCGCACGTTCGCTCGATCTCCCGAATCCAATCACCCTCGGTGTGACTGACAGGCACCGACCAGATGCTGCGCCAAAATGAACACATGGCATCATCATCCGGTAGGCGCGTATCAATCACACCTTGGTCCGGTCGCTCCCAAGCCCTATAAACCCACCTTTCGTTTCTTTGGAACGTGCGATTCTGGGTGTACCGCTCCACTCGCCGCTTGTACCGTCGAATACGGTTTGCCCATGCATAGACCTTCTGCTTCAGGAAGTCGATACGCTCTGTGATATGGGGTAGATAATCTCGAGGACTAATATCTGTCCCCGAGAACGCCCGTCTCACAAAGCGCATCACCCTAGGGCGAGTATTGCCCTCCCTGAAGCAGATAAGCTTGCCGATGAGTGCTCTGGCCTCACCAATACGGCGCTCGATCCTGCACTGCCAAGCTGGTACAGCTGGTCGTGTAACTCGGTCACTGTTAGGAAACTTGACTCGAGCTACGCGACATGCCGCTACAGCAGCACAATACAAGATCGAGTGGGTATCAGTAAGGTCTTCGCTGCTATCAAAACAATTTGATAGCTGCGAATCCAGAGCACACACCAGCGCCCTATTTTTCTTATGCATGGGCAAACGAGGTAATCGAGGTCTAAGCTCAGCCGGTGTGAAGCGGTACTCCCGGAATGCATCCTCCAAAGCGCTCCTCAAACGTACATTGCACTGTTACTCACGGATATAGCCCCGTCATCATCAACCTCTCCAACGTGGTCGGGTCGCAGTGAAACATTGGATTGCAGTTGCACCGCGGCCTGTGGCGAAGCAGGTGAGACACGGCTACTCCGTGATTCGAGGCGAAGTCTATCAAGTACGGCATCATCCAGCATACGGTTACGCTGGATGACCCGCACCTGATCCGATAGTCGTTGGGCCGAAACGTTGACAGCTGGCTCAAGCACCTGAAACAGAGAGAGCATCCGACCACGGTACGCAGTCAGGTTACTTCCCCCCTCTGTAGCCCCAAAGTATGAGCGCATGACATTTTCGTTAATGGATTGTGTCCATCGCATGCGCTGCACACTTCCACCGGCAGCGAGGACCCTATCAGAGGCCGGTGGGCCTCGAGATCCCAAGCTGGCCGGAGGTCGGCCTCTTCCTCGCCGACACGCAGGTGGTGGTGTCGTCGGCGGCGAGAAGTATTCGTCGCTCGAACTCGACGCAACTGCAGCGACCGGAATCTCTGGACTCACGGTTGGCGCTGGTCCCGGCGGCTGCGAGGCGGAGCTGAGCGACGAACCCGAAGATGTTGGGTGTGTGTTTGCTTTCTTTGCCCGGCTTCTAGTCAGCATATCAGTTTGTCATATTTCCTTTGCATATTTCATAGTTTGTATATAGTCATTTTCGGATGTTATTGTTGCATTATGAACTGTAATTATGATTGATACGTATTTTTCGTTGTTTTATCTAGTCTTATTTGCACTATTGATAACATGATTTAATATTTTAAATAAAATTGAAAAAATATAATATAATAATAATAATAATAACGACCAGCTGTACCAGCTTGGCAACGCAGGATAGAGCGCCGTATCGGCGAGGCTAGAGCACTCATCGGCAAGCTTATCTGCTTCAGGGAGGGCAACACTCGCCCTAGGGTGATGCGCTTTGTGAGGCGGGCATTCTTGGGGACTGATATTAGCCCTCAAAATTATCTGCCCTGCGTCACAGAGCGTATCGACTTCCTGAAGCAGAAGGTTTATGCATGGGCGAGCCGTATTCGACGGTACAAGCGGCGAGTGGAGCGGTACACTCAGAATCGCACATTCCAAAGCAATGAAAGGTGGGTTTACAGGACTTGGGAGCGACCGGACCAAGATGTGACTGATACGCGCCTACCGGATGATGACGCCATGTGTTCATTCTGGCGCAGAATCTGGTCGGTACCTGTCAGTCACATCGAGGGTGATTGGATTCGAGAGGTCGAACGCACGTGCGATCTTTTACCAGAAATGGGGGCAATTACCATCAGCCCCCAAGATGTAGCTCGTGCAGTCCGCCCGCTGCCTAACTGGAAATCTCCAGGGCCGGACGGACTGCACAATTTCTGGATAAAATGGTTTCAAGGGTCGCACGCTCGCTTGGCATCTCAGTTCCAGTCTGCCTTAGAGTCAGGGTCGCTACCCGAGTTTTTGACGACTGGAATAACCCACCTGCTCCATAAATCAGGTAGTACTGCGGACCCCAAAAATTATAGACCGATCACGTGTTTACCGACGGTCTATAAAGTTCTTACATCCATACTGAGAGCTAAAATTAATACTCACATTGAAACAAATTCTATCATGTCTGCCTCTCAGAATGGATGTAGGAACGGGTCCCGCGGTACTAAGGAGCTGCTCCTCATAGATATGGTCATTAGCCAACAGGTTCGACGTTCCCGAAAGGATCTGTCGACATGTTGGATAGATTATAAGAAGGCCTATGACTCTGTTCCTCATACATGGCTCATGAGGGTGCTGGAACTTTATAAAGTTGATACAACTCTGCGCACCTTCCTGATGTCATGTATGAGGCAGTGGAGAACAGTCCTTCACTATCCGGGATGTCGACAGATTTGGGAGAACAGCGAGCCGATAAGGATTGAGCGTGGCATATTCCAGGGCGACAGTCTGAGTCCACTGTGGTTTTGTCTAGCCTTGAACCCTCTTAGCACACTACTGGAGGGTTCGGGCTTAGGCTACCGGTTGAAAAGAGGTGGTCAGGTTATATCTCACCTTCTTTACATGGATGATCTGAAACTCTTTGCCCCCAACAACTTGCACCTGATGGAGTTACTGAAGGTAACTGAAACCTTCAGTAACGCCATCAGGATGGAATTTGGTGTGGATAAATGTGCAGTCATGCATGTAAAGCGAGGGGAGATTATGGAATCCGTGGGAACTCAGCTCTCGGATTCCATATACCTTAGATCCCTCTGCTTAACCGAAACTTACAAGTATTTGGGTATGTCGGAAGCGTTAGGCATCAATGCTGCTGACGTGAAACAATCGTTGAAGGAGCGCTTCTTTGGCCGCCTGAATAGGGTACTAAAAAGTCTCTTATCAGGTGGGAATAAGGTGCGCGCCTTCAACGGTTGGGTCATGCCGGTTTTGATGTATTCTTTCGGTATACTCAAATGGACTCAGACAGAACTTGACGCTCTGGATAGGAGGGTCCGCACACTGCTTACCGCAAATCGAATGCATCACCCACGGTCATCGGTGATGAGACTGTATATCCCGCGGAAATGTGGGGGTCGTGGCTTTTTAAATGCTAAGACCCTACACAACCGCGAGGTATGCAGTCTCAGGGAATACTTCCTAGAAACCGACGTGGGTATGCACCGAGATGTGGTAGCGGTGGACAAGGGCCTCACTCCGCTCTCCTTGGCTAACGGGAACTGGCGCAAACCTATAATACTGGATACTAATGACCGCAGGGAAGTATGGCAGAGTAAGGAGCTTCACGGGCGCTTTTACCGGGCTCTACATGGACCCGATGTAGACCTATTAGCGTCTGTATCCTGGCTGCGCTTTGGTGACCTCTTCGGAGAAACCGAAGGTTTTGTCTGTGCGATAATGGACGAAGTTGTGATGACGAACAACTACCGGAAATATATTGTGAAGGACGGTACGGCTGACATCTGTCGGGCATGCCACCGGCCCGGGGAATCAATCCGACACATTATTTCTGGGTGTTCTCACCTAGCCAACGGAGACTATTTGCATAGACACAACCTCGTAGCCAAGATTATTCACCAGCAACTTGCTCTTAAATACAATCTTGTGGAATCAGAAGTACCGTACTATAAGTATGTGCCCGACCCAGTTCTCGACAATGGCAGTATCACGTTGTATTGGGATCGATCTATCATCACTGACAGGACTATTGTTGCCAATAAGCCTGATATAGTGGTGATAGATCGACTAGAGCGTCGTACAGTGATTGTTGATATAGCGGTCCCTCATGACGACAATCTCGTGAAAGCTGAGAAAGATAAGCAAACTAAGTATCTTGACTTGGCTCGCGAGGTTGTCGACATGTGGGAAGTGGATACAGCAGTCATTGTACCGATAGTCGTGACGGCCAATGGATTAATATCAAAGAGCCTCGATCAACATCTAAGGAGGCTCTCGTTAGGCAGTTGGATCAAGGGCTTAATCCAGAAAGCAGTACTCTTAGACACGGCGCGTATTGTCCGGAGGTTCCTCTCTCAGGAGCCCTGACCACCGGTAGCTTGGACCCTGTTCCCAATGCCGGTGGGCTACTATTTTTTATATTTTTAAATGTTTTTTTTAATATGTTTTTTTTAAGGAAATATTTAAAAATGTATAAAATATGTATTGAAATATAAATAAATGTAATAATAATAATATGCCTAGGGTGAGGGGCCAGACTAAGAGAGATACAATCCGCAGCGCAGTTTTGTGGCGAACTGTTGGGCATTAGCGACCCCACGGACCCGATCTCCCGGGAGAATTCTTGTTCTTCATCTCCGGCTTGCCTTTATTGGCCGGCCGTAGTGAACACTGACGAGGAACTGAGCTCCCACCTCTCTCTTGCCTTTATTGGCTGGCTTGAGTGGAGATTCGCAAGAGCAAACGTGCTCGGGAGAAGGATGTATAATCCAGTAAGGTGCTGGTAGGGATCTTGACCGTACTTCCGGGATTGTCCTGATAGCCGTGGTATACCTCTCCACTCCTCAAGCACCTCAGGATATGTTGCCCTCTTGTTGCTACGTCACTTCGTGCTAGCGGCCTTTTTTGGGGGCCCATTTATTGAGTGTGCAAGTCACCCCCTGCCTTTTTTCGATGCATATTAATAACGTTGTTCAGGCAGGGGCCATAGTCTTGACATAGTTCCATGTTACCAGTCCACTTAAGATTCCAAAAACCATAGCCCTATTATCTTTGTTCTCCATATGTCGCAACAGTTTTTCAATAACCGGGGGTTGTTCTTGGGTGCACTAGCATAGCGCGTACAGGGATAATCGTCGGTTGGTATAATGTTCCATTATAATTATCTAAAGGGCCTCTGCGAGTTGGCTTCGGCTCCTCGTACGCCTCCCAAAGGTCCAGGACCTCAGGGTCCTGAGATAAATAAAATATAATAATAATATTATTATTATTTCTTTATTCGTTCAATGTACATATTAATTAAATTTTTAAATATTTTTTAAACAAAATCATATAAAAAAAAAAAACATTTAAAAATATAAAAAATAGTAGTCCGCCGGTATCGAGACAGGGTCCAAGCTACCGGTGGTTAGGGCTCCAGAGACAGGAACCTCCTCACGATGCGAGCCGTATCGAGGAGTACTGCCTTCTGTATCAGGCCCTTGATCCAACCGCGCAATGACAGCTTCGACAGATGGTCGTCGAAGCTTTTGACTATAAGGCCGTTGGCGGTCACGACAATCGGCACAATGACAGCCGAGTCTACATTCCACATGTCAACAACCTCGTGTGCTAAGTCGAGATATTTAATTTGTTTCTCTTTCTCAGCTTTCACGAGATTTTCGTCATGTGGGATGGTGACATCGACTATCATTACGCGGCGCGCTAATCGGTCTATCACTACTATATCCGGCTTATTGGCTACAATAGTCCGGTCAGTAATGATAGACCGATCCCAGTACAAGTTGACATGGTCATTTTCGAGAACTGGGTCGGGCACATACCTGTAATACGGTACCCCATAATCCACTAGGTTGTATTTCAAAGCAAGTTGCTGGTGAATAATCCTGGCTACTTGGTTATGCCTGTGCAAGTACTCGCCGTTAGCCAGACGAGAACAACCAGAGATAATATGTCTGATAGACTCACCCGGACGATGGCATGCCCGACACACGTCAACCGTCCCGTCCTTCATTATATATCTCCGGTAGTTATTCGTCAAGATGACTTCGTCCATAATTGCACAGATAAAACCTTCAGTTTCCCCAAAGAGGTTGCTGAAACGTAGCCAGGCTACGGACGCTGCAAAATCTATATCAGACTCATGAAGAGCCCGATAAAAGCGCCCGTGGAGCTCCTTACTTTTCCATACTTCCTTGCGGTCATCAGTTGTAAGTACCACAGGTTTGCGCCAGTTCTCTTTAGCCATGGACAACGGGGTGAGTCCCTTGTCCACTGCGACCACATCTCGGTGCATACCCACATCGGTTTTGTGAAAGTATTCTCTGAGGCTGCACACCTCGCGGTTGTGCAGGGTCTTCGCGTTTAAAAAACCTCGACCTCCACACTTCCGCGGGATGTACAGTCTCATCACCGACGACCGTGGGTGATGCATCCGGTTTGCGGTCAGCAGTGTACGGACCCGCCTATCCACAGCGTCTAGCTCGGTCTGAGTCCATTTGAGTATGCCGAAAGAGTACATTAAGACCGGCATGACCCAGCCATTGAAGGCGCGCACCTTATTTCCACCTGACAGAAGGCTGTTTAATACCTTCTTCAGGCGGCCAAAGAAGCGCTCCTTCAACGATTGCTTCATGTCAGCAACGTTAATGCCTAACGCTTCCGACATACCCAAATACTTATAGGTTTCGGTCGAGGAGAGGGATCTAAAGTGTATGGAATCTGAGAGTTGAATCCCCTCAGATTCCATAATCTCCCCTCGCTTTACATGCATGACTGCACATTTATCCACACCAAATTCCATCCTGATGGCACTACTGAAGGTTTCAGTTACCTTCAGTAGTTCCATCAGTCGTAACTTGTTGGGGGCAATGAGTTTCAGATCATCCATGTAAAGAAGGTGTGATAGAACCTGACCACCTCTTCTCAACCGATAGCCCAAGCCTGATTCCTCCAGCAATGTGCTTAGAGGATTCAGGGCTAAGCAGAACCAAAGTGGACTCAGACTGTCGCCCTGGAATATTCCCCGTTTAATCCATATAGGCTCATCGTCCCTCCGAATCGATCGACATCCTGGATAGCGAAGAACTGTGTTCCATTGCCCCATACATGACTCAAGGAAGGTGCGTAGAGTTGCATCTATTTTATACAACTCCAACACCCTCATGAGCCATGTATGTGGCACAGAGTCATAGGCCTTCTTATAATCTATCCAACATGTCGACAGATCCTTGCGAGATCGACGAACCTGTTGGCTTATGGCCATGTCTATGAGGAGTAGCTCCTTAGTACCGCGAGACCCGTTCCTACATCCATTCTGAGAGGCAGACATAATTGAGTTGCTATCAATATGCTTGTTAATTTTCGTTCTCAGAATGGACGTAAGAAGTTTATAGACCGTTGACAAGCATGTTATCGGTCTATAATTCTTGGGTTCCGCAGTACTACCCGTCTTATGGAGCAGATGGGTAACGCCAGTTGTTAGAAACTGAGGTAGCGACCCTGACTCTAAGGATGACTGGAATTGAGATGCCAGGAGCGCGTGTGAGCTGCTATACCATTTTAGCCAGAAATTTTGAAGTCCGTCCGGTCCTGGAGACTTCCAATTCGGTAACGGACGGACTGCTCTGGCTACATCTATTGGGCTAATGACTATTTTTTCCATTTCTGGTATAGCTTCGCACACGCGCTCAACTTCACGCATCCAGCCATCCTCAGTGTGACAGACGGGCACCGACCAAATATTGCGCCAGAAAGTATTCGTGGCGACAGCATCTGGGCGGGTCACGTCAGTCACATTTTGTTCAGGTCGCTCCCAAGCTCTGTATACCCATCTCTCATCGCTCTGGAACATGCGATTCTGCGAGTAGGTACCGGTCGACTCGCCGCTTATACCGTCGAATACGGTTGGCCCATGCACAAACTTTTTGCTTCAGGAAGTCGATGCGCTCCGTGACACGAGATAAGTATTCTCGAGGGCTGATTTCAGTCCCCGAAAACGCTCGCCTCACGTAGCGCATCACACGTGGTCGTGTATTGCCCTCCCTGAAGCAGTATAGTTTACCAATGAGCGCTCTGGCCTCATCAATACGCCTCTCAATCCTACATTGCCAGGCAGGTGCGGCAGGCTTTGGTCGAGTAGCTCCGTCACATCTTGGTAATTTGACGTTGGCTAAACGACATGCCGCAATAGCCCCGCAGTAGAGGATTGAGTGCGTATCAGCGAGGTTTACGCTGCTCTCGAACACATTCTCAAGCAGCGAGTCCAGAGCACACACTAGCGCCCTATTTTTTTTGTGCATAGGTAACCGGGGTAGACGAGGTCTAAGAGCGATCGGAGTCGATCTGTACTCGCGGAGTGCATCCTCCAGTGCGCTCCTCAGTCGATCGTTGCACTGGCTACTTACTGCGACAACCCTATCATCTGCTTCATCATCAATATGATTGGACCGCGGCAGGATTGCATCTGTAGCCTGTGGTGCCTCAGTCTGTGTCTGTGATGGAGTCGAGATGATACGGTTGCTCAGTACCTCTGAGCGCAGCCTATCAAGTGCGGCGTCGTCCAATCTGTGATTTCGTTGGATAACCCGCACCTGATCCGACAATCGTTGAGCCGTGACATTGACGGTTGGTTCCAGTTCCTGAAACAGAGACAGCATCCTAACACGGTACGCAGTGAGGTTAGTTCCCCCCTCTGTAGACCCATAATATGCGCGCATGACATTTTCGTTCATGGACTGAGTCCATTTCATGCGCTGCACACAACCACCGGTAGCGGGGACCCGGCTCGGGGCCGGTTGGCCCCTAGGTCCTAAGCTCTTCGGTGGCCGGCCTCTCCCCGGCCGACGTACAGGTGTTGGCGACGTCGGCGGGGAGAAATACTCGTCGCTCGAGCTCGACGCAACTGCAGCCGTCGGTGACACTAGTGATCCGAGGACCGGCGGCGGCGAGGCGGAGCTGAGCGACGAGCCCAGGGGTGAAGGGCGTGCGCGTCGGGTAGCTGCTCTCGTCAACATGATCATAAATGTTTTTTCATTCTTTGTTTCATTATTTCATTATATTTATATTGATGACATCTGTCATCTGTCTGGTAGATATGCATATTTTTTCTTTTCTTGATTATTGTCGTTTTATTTTCTTTGGTTTTGATGAGTATTTAATGGGTGTTGTTTTTTGTTAGCTATTGCTGTGAAAAATATGTAAAACTGGGATCAGAAATTAATATTTAAAAATTTAATTTTTCGTCAATGAAAAAACAACTTGTTGACATTGGGTGTTGCCAGCTTATTATTATTATTATTATTATTATTATTATATTTTATTTATCTCAGGACCCTGAGGTCCTGGACCTTTGAGAGGCGTACAAGGAGCCGAAGCCAACTCGCAGAGGCCCTTTAGATAATTATAATGGAACATGATACCAACCGACGATTATCCCTGTACGCGCTATGCTAGTGCACCCAAGGACAACCCCTGGTTGTTGAAAGACTATTGCGACATATGGAGAACAAAGATAATAGGGCTATGGTTTTTGGAATCTTAAGTGGACTGGTAACATGGAACTATGTCAAGACTATGGCCCCTGCCTGAACAACGTTATTAATATGCATCGAAAAAAGGCAGGGGGTGACTTGCACACTCAATAAATGGGCCCCCAAAAACGGCCGCTAGCACGAAGTGACGTAGCAACAAGAGGGCAACATATCCTGAGGTGCTTGAGGAGTGGAGAGGTATACCACGGCTATCAGGACAATCCCGGAAGTACGGTCAAGATCCCTACCAGCACCTTACTGGATTATACATCCTTCTCCCGAGCACGTTTGCTCTTGCGAATCTCCACTCAAGCCAGCCAATAAAGGCAAGAGAGAGGTGGGAGCTCAGTTCCTCGTCAGTGTTCACTACGGCCGGCCAATAAAGGCAAGCCGGAGATGAAGAACAAGAATTCTCCCGGGAGATCGGGTCCGTGGGGTCGCTAATGCCCAACAGTTCGCCACAAACTGCGCTGCGGATTGTATCTCTCTTAGTCTGGCCCCTCACCCTAGGCATATTACGGCAAAGCAAACTTTACCGATACAGACATATTATTATTATTACCTTTATTTCATTTACATAAACATATTAGTTACATTTTTAAATATTTCAAAAATAAAAAATAAAACATTTAAAAATATAAAAAACAGTATCCCACCGGTATCGGGAACAGGGTCCAAGCTACCGGCGGTCAGGGCTCCAGAGAAAGGAACCTCCTTATTATTATTATTATTATTCCGTTTATTCATTTTGTAACATATAAATTATATTTTTAAATATTTCAATAAGAAAAATAAAAAAACATTTAAAAATATAAAAAACAGTGACCCACCGGTATCGGGAACAGGGTCCAAGCTACCGGCGGTCAGGGCTCCAGAGAAAGGAACCTCCTGACAATACGAGCCGTGTCCAGGAGTACCGCTTTCTGGATCAAGCCCTTGATCCAGCCGCCTAACGCGAGCCTCCTAAGGTGTTGGTCGAGGCTCTTGGCTATTAAGCCATTGGCTGACACGACTATCGGTACAATGATCGCCGAGTCTACATCCCACATGTCGACAACCTCGCGAGCCAAATCAATATACTTGATTTGTTTGTCTTTCTCGGCTTTCACGAGGTTCTCGTCATGCGGGACGGATATGTCAACAATCATTGTACGCCTCTCTCTTCGGTCCACCACCACTATATCAGGCTTATTGGCTACAATAGTCCTGTCAGTGATGATGGACCGGTCCCAGTACAGCGTGATATCGCCATTATCGAGAACTGGGTCGGGCACATACCTGTAGTATGGCACCTCCGATTCCACAAGAGAGTAATTCAGAGCAAGTTGCTGATGGATAATCCTGGCTACAAGGTTGTGTCTATGCAAGTATTCCCCGTTAGCTAGACGAGAACAACCAGAGATAATGTGGCGGATTGATTCACCCGGTCGGTGACATGCCCGACAGATGTCAACCGTGCCGTCCTTCACAATAAATCTCCGGTAGTTATTCGTCATGATAACTTCGTCCATAATTGCACAGACAAAACCTTCGGTTTCCCCAAAGAGGTCACCGACGCGCAGCCAGGCTACGGACGCTAGTTGATCTACATCGGGCCCATGAAGGGCCCGGAAAAAGCGTCCGTGGAGTTCCTTACTCTGCCATACTTCCCTGCGATCGTTAGTGTCAAGCACTACAGGTTTGCGCCAGCTCTCGTTTGCCAAGGAGAGCGGGGTGAGTCCCTTGTCCACTGCCACTACATCACGATGCATACCCACGTCGGCGGTTAGGAAATATTCCCTGAGACTGCATACCTCGCGATTGTGCAGGGTCTTAGCATTTAAAAAGCCTCGACCCCCACACTTCCGCGGGATATACAGTCTCATGACCGACGATCGTTATTATTATACGATTATTATTATTATTATTATTATACGATTTTCGGAAAACCAAAATTTTGTAAACCATGAGTAAATAACTTAATACCCTCAGGGCCTGCGCACACTTACCACTAGAGGCAACTTTTATAACCACTAGAAAACCACTAACAAAAAATTATCCCACACAAAATCGCAAAATATCCCACTAAAAAGATATGTTTTACAAAATAAAATAAGTAGTGCAAGATCACTAATACTTATTGCTAAATATCCTAGAACAGATTGTATTAAAAAAAGGAGAAAAAAGTATTAGAGACACGTGTTTGACAAATTCATACATTCAATGTCGAATCATTTAACAAACTATTCCGTTGCATACTTTAACACTTAGTCAGTAGTTTTCAAGACTGTTTGTTTGTGAAACTTGTTTATGTGGGTCAAGATCAGAATGTCAGATGAATCATACGCATAAGAGATATGTATTTCGTATCGATTTCATGTTATGTCGTCTTATATTTTGCACTCTACTGTGAGTAGGTTGGAGTATCTTTCGATGTTTATGATTTTAGGTTGTGACGTCCGCGTTTTCTTAATATTATTATTATTGTGTATTTGTTTTTAATTTTTTTTTTCATTATTAAATGTCTTCTCCCGTTCTGAGTGGAGGTAGAGGGAGTGTTAGACTTTTACTAAAATACATAGTTTTTCTTTAGTGCCCTTTGCAAATCCATTTAGTCGTTTGAGAGTGAATCATTATCATCATCATCATCATTTCAGCCGAAAGACGTTCACTTTTGGACATAGGCCTCCCAAAAGAGTCGCCATAATGACCGGTCCTGTGCATCTCGCATCCATCGGATCCCGCGACCCTCATCAGGTCATCGGTCCACCTTGTGAGAGGCCTTCCAACGCTGCGGTCTTTCGGTACGTGGTCGCCATTCCAGAACCTTCGTCCCAATCGACCATCAGTTTTGCGAGCAATGTGCCCTGGTCACTGCCACTTAAGTTTGGCGATTCTTCGGGCTATGTATATAACCGCTTGGTTCTCCTGCGGATATCTTCATTTCTGATGTGATAGAAGCATAGCCCTTGCCGTTGCCCTTTGAGTGACTTTAAGCCTTCTAATGAGGCCCATTGTAAGCCACCACGTTTCGGAGCCATATGCCATCACTGATAACACGCACTGGCCATAGACTTTCGTCTTGAGACAATGTGGTATATTGCACTGTGGTATATTGCGACCGTAAATGAGTAACAAATCTTGTGTGTGTGTAAGACAAATACATAAAATGTACATAAAAACTTTACGCCTGTATAAAATGTGTGCGAACCTTCCCTTACAATTGGGCTTATGAGAAAGCTTAAAGTCACCTAAAGGGCAATGGAGAGTGCTATACTCGGAGTTTTCTTGCGTGATCGAATAAGAAATGATGATATCAGTTATGTCGGTAACCTTAGTTCTCAGGTTATCGACATAGCCTGAAAAATTGGCAAACTTAAGTGGTAGTGGATAAAGCACATTGCTCGCAGAACAGATGATCGATGGGGCCAAAAGTTTCACAAACTTTCAACTTTGTAATATTTGTATGATAACTGAAATCAAGCCATGACTTTGAATGTACTTCGTTTTAAAATAACATAAACTATATAGTTGAATGGTATAACTGACATCATCATCTTCCTGCCCTTGTCCCGTTTTATTTGGGGTCGGCGCAACATGTTTTTTTCTTTCATTCTGTCCTGTCACTTGTCACGCTATCACTAACTCCCTTTTTTATCATATCACTTCTCACACAATCCATCCATCTTTTCTTTGGCCTCCCTCTCCCTCTCCATCCATTCACATGTAAATTCATAACTCTTTTAGCAACATGCGCTTCATCCCTTCTCTTCACATGACCATACCAAGATAAACGATTCCCTTTCAACTTTTTAGTCACTAGTATAACTGTAATGGTATAACTGATCTATTTGAATATATTATTACTACAATTTGGAAATGAGAAACTCATCGGGAGATCAACAAAAAAAAAAAAAAAACAAAAATCTTCCCTCCTACAGCTAGCAGCCCTGAAAACCAACAACAATGCAGCACACCTTAGTACAATGGCGTGCATCAGTGTTGGCGAATTAATAGCCAGCAGTAAGCCACGCTTAATGAATATTGCAGCCAAACTCGAGGTGACTGATACCAGTTATATTGACTCGCAGTGTACCGCGGACAAAATAAATGCATGTCATTTTTTATCCACTTTATTTTGTCCCGATGTGGAAATGAAAAAAAGAGAAAATATGTTTTTATGGTAAAAACAATAAGGCATTCAAACAAATCAGTTTGAAGGTAAAAAAAGGAAAACAATAAAGAAATAAACATTAAAACGGTTATAATAAGCAATAAAATACTGTGTGCCTCACGGCTGCGTCAAAATAGATCAAGTTTAGTAAGAATTCCAGATTTCTTGTATCTGATGCTGGTTGTCAACTGAACCTGAAGATATGAGACCTTTTTGTTTTCCTGTTGGAAATTCCTCCTAATAAAAGGCCATGGTTTAAAATTGGGGAAAGAACTTTTTCTGTAAAATTCTTAAGCGTTTTACTAACCATATTATTAGTGTCAGCCCAAAGAATTTATGCTAAATGGGTGATGAAATCAAACCGAGACCATATTAGTCATCATTATATGAAAGATCGGAAGTTTAAGTGTTGCTATATCTTAATAAATCTATGAAACACATACATTTGAAAGAGTGACCGTGGCCCTAGAACGCAAAGGCAACTGAAGGATGTAGGTAGGTTTTTTTTTCGTAAGGAGACATGTCCTACAACCAATTTGTTACAACTACAACCTTAAAATATTTTTGACATGAACTAACCTAACTAAGCCCGCAGCATGGTGGTTTCTGTGGCGTGATTGTTCGAAAGAGTTACCGTTGCCCTGAGACGCAAAGGGTAATTAAAGGAATCGAGGTGGGTTTTAATCGTTAAAACTCTCCCACTAGCTCCACCTAGAGCAAGAGGAGTTATTTGATAATTTTTCTGACCCATAGATTAAGATACACAGAAATGTTGATCACAGTTTTTTTTTTATTTTTTTGTTTTTTTTTTATTCTTGACTAAATTTTGCCTGCGGCTTCGCCCGCCTTCGTCCCAGGGCCCCGGGTTTCGTTTTCACACTACCCATGGCCCCAGTAGGCTTCGACCCTGTTGGGCCCCTACGGTCTGCTGACATCTCCCTGAGGCGCGCGTGGAACAATACGCGCCGTCGACGACTTGGGCTCGGTCCGGACGGTTACCGGACGGTCGGACGGCGGGCTACCCATTGCTCGGCGTAAAACCGAGAGGAGGCGACCGCCTGCCACTCCTCCTCGCTCCGGACCATGGCCTGTACCAAGGCCTGGCGCGAGAGATCGCCGCCGCCGATCGCCCCCCACGAGGACACGGCGTTGCTCTGCCCAAGCGGGGCACACCTCCACCGTGTCCTCCGAGCGTTCCACACAGTGGCGACACCCGGGCGTCGCTTCCGCACGAGTCCGGTGCAGGAACTTCCCGAACTTACCGTGTTCGGTGAGAACCTGCGTCATGCGGAAGGAGCTTTTTACCGGTGAAGAATTTTAGCAATCGGACCAGTACTTTCAGAGATTACCTCCTACAAACAAAAAAAAAAACTTTACCTCTTAATATTATTAGTGTAGTTATTGATTAGCTCTTGTGTGTAATTCGAAGTTCAATCAATCATTATTATTACTATTTCCTACCTCATAAAAAGTAAAAGTAATCTATGTATGCGGCCCATAGTAAATTACGCCCCAATCCCTCTCATAGAAAGGAGGCCTAAGTTCCACCAGTAGGAACATTATAAGGCTGATTATTATGCTTATCTATTATATATATAAAAGAAAGTCGTGTTAGTTACACTACATATTTATAACTCAAGAACGGCTGAACCGATTTGGCTGAAAGTTGGCGGGGAGGTAGCTTAGAACCAGGAGACGGACATAGGATACTTTTTTTTTGAGTAGGGTAGAGTAGGGTAGAGTAGGGAAGAGTAGAGTAGAGTAGGGTAGAATAGGCTAGAGTAGGGTAGAGTAGGGTAGAGTAGGGTAGGTAGAGTAGGGTAGGTAGAGTAGGGTAGAGTAGGGTAGAGTAAGGTAGAGTAGGATAGAGTTGTGTAGAGTAGGATATAGTAGTCAGTTGACGGGAGCGAAGCCGCGGGCAAAAGCTAGTTATAATTAAAGAAGATTTTCTAAAATACCAATACACATTACCTACCTAAATATTTTGTCTACCGACAGTACAACCAAGTCTATTGTTTAGCAAGCGTAATATTTGCTCGTCAGCTTACGTTTCAGCGCAGAAGCGACTGCTGAAATATGATTCTCGCTTACAAACCATTTAATTAGAACGGCGAATGCATTGTAATGCTTTGTTTTGAATTTGTATGGTAGATCGTAATTGCGCATGTTGGTGTCATGTTATTTTTATGGTTAAGTACGTAATTTATTTCATAATTTGGCAAAACTGTTTTTTTGTTAGTTTGCTGGTACATCATCTTAAAAAAAAAAATTTCGCAGTCATAATGATAGGTACTAGTCTTGCCAATGGGAGGAGAGGCAGGCGGTCGCCTCCTTCTGCGAAGCAGTAATGCTAGCAAAGGAGGCGTCCGATCGCGTGAGGCAACGGTCCTCACACCCCAACCGCCGCCGGGATTCCGATCCCGATTTCCGGCCACCGTAGGCGCGGGCTTGCGGACGGCGAGCAATGGGTAGCCCGCCGTCTGACCGTTCGGTAACTGTCCGGACCGAGCCCTAGTCGTCGATGGCGCGTACTGTTCCACGCGCGCCTCAAGGAGATGTCAGCAACTATAGGGGGCCAGCAGGGTCGAAGCCTATTGGGGCCATGGGTAGTGTGAAAACGAAACCCGGGGCCCTGGGACGAAGGCAACGAAGGAACAGGAGTGGGTGTTTAGTCAGTAAAAGTCTGACACTATCCCTCGCTTCGCCCAAGAGCGGGATTTGTCATTGATTTTCAAACCAAAAAAAAATGAGACCATATCAAAGAATCAACTGGCATATAAATTAAATTATCTTTTTTTTTGTTCATTATTTATGTATAAAAACCTTTTGCAAAAAAAAAATACAACCGATTTCAATGTAAAAAAAAACACTGAAAATTGCAAAATAACTTTAGTTTCGGAAGTCAGTGTTTCTATAATAATTTTGTCTCTTTGTTATTTAACAGATATTAAGTTATTTTGCACTTTTCAGTGTTTTTTTTTTTACATTGAAGTCGGTTGTATTTTTTTTGTATTAAGTTTTTTATTTTACGCTTTTTAGTTATGGTACCACCACTAAAAAGTACCTCTCAGCTAAACTCTCAAAAAACCTTATAGCCAGAGTGCATCTCATGACAATTCTAATAATCTCAAATACGATTAAATTACATAAATTTATTACAGAGTTCTGGTGCCTAACTTCAGGCTTCATCATCAGATCATTTCGATATATTCCCCTCTTCTTTCAGTCAGTCATCGACTACACGTATAAACAAAGCAATTTTACTTATTACGACGGATCTGCTGTGGTCCTATGAGGAGTTTTGTTCCATATCTTAGAAGTTCATGATCAGATCATAATAATATTTCTATGGGACCAATTCGTAAGCATAACTTTTCAATAAAAAAAAAATCAAAATCGGTCCGCAATTGACCGAGAAATCGGTTAACATACATAGGTAAATAAAAATAAAAAAATACATTCAGCCGAACATAGAACGTCCTCCTTTTTGAAGTCGGTTAAAAACACCCTTACGTGAAATATGACAGCGTAAATATGACTGTAATGTCATTTGTTTATTTGCAAACTACTTTAGATTTCATCGATAACTGACAACGTCACAAAAGTAAAGATTTGTCATAAGGGTGTAAATTTTTGACCTAAATTAATTATGATTGGATGATATCTTCGAAACCATGCATTTTTGGACCACATATTCTAGGACTTTTGGTATTATTTTTCCTTACAGAATAAAAACGTAGAGTTATGGGATATCAAAAACAACACATTGTAGAAAATACTAGGCTGTTTGTATGTGTGTGTTAGATAATTCGAATATTTTAAAATCACGCTTAAACAATTAGGATGCCACCATATCATTTTCAACCAATAACCCCATCCTTAACTATCCCTTTATAAAGCCAATCAGCTACTCAAAATTCAACCATATCTACTAATAACAGAGCTCAAAATCAAACACCACATATACCGAACAACCGTCGCGTATTCAAATCAATACGATGACAATACTTGTAGTCACAGTATAAAGGATCGACAAACGTGCGACAAAAAAGTCGAATCATGCGCACACCTGCGATTTTCAATACCATCCATCATTGATCGATTGGTTCCATTTCCTTTTACAACTTTGTCTTACGAATTTGAACTTTATTTTTGAAAATGCAGTATTTAAAATAGATTGTATTCCTTTTTCTGAATTCGCAACATAATTTGGAACATTATTTCCAAATAAGTAAGATTGGAAATTGCATGTCAGCGTGTAGTTTTAGCGATAAAGGGTTGCATCCGTCCGTCATCTTCAAAAATACTATATTTGACTATCAATATCATATATGACTCAACATTTAAAGTAATAATGGCTTACTATGCAAAATATTGCCCATCTATTATGATATGCCACTAAAAAGTGACTGCTCACAAAATGGTAAGCAAATAGAAAGAAAAGAAAAAAAACATTTATTTGAGACTCGCACAGGACAAACAACAATAAAATAAAAAGTAACTACTTAATCTATAAATACTTAACTTAAAAATAATAGAAAACAATATTAAAAGATAAAAATAAAAGACCTGTGCGAGGCCAAAAAGGCTCCTACCTCAGCATATGCTGCGATATTTAACTAAAAAGTAAAAATAACGCAGCGCTGGTATTCTGATAGGGCCTGGAGATGCCACGGACACACTCACGGAACACAGAGATAAATAAGATAATATATAGATAATAAAATAAAATATACTAAAAAAATATACATGTAAAAATATACATGGCATGTACTAAAACAGAGAGTTCAAACACAATCATGTGACATCCGCCAACCCGCATTAGGGCGTTTTCCCACTTACACGGAGCTGGGTAGAGTGGAAAGTAGCGGACTGAGTTGGTCAATCTAATAAGTAAATAACTGCCGTTCACTCTCAATAAGCATAGCATAGCATAGTCGGCCTTATAATGTTCCCACTGTTGGGACTCAGGCCTCCTCTCTAGGAGAGGGAATGGGCCGTAATCCATCACGCGGGCCCAGTGCGGGTTGGTGGATGCCACAAGTCTTCGAATTTTTTGGTTCTAGGACATGCCGGTTTCCTCACGATGTTTTCCTTCACCGTTTTGAGAGCAGTGGTGATGAAATAAATTACACAAAGTAATGCGCCTGGCTGGGTTTGAACCCGCGACCTACAACTCGTAAGTCGGGGCCGTTACCACTCGGCCACCACTGCTCTCAAGGTCAATAAGGTTCAGTTTAAAACCAGAGTTAGGCAACTACCACTGACTACCATGTAGTTGTCTGGCATTTTTGCTGAACTGGACCTATTTGGTGCAGCCGTGAGACACACATTGTGTCAGTTTTTTTTTTCTTGGTTGTCTTAAATTTTGTCTTTACAGTGTGTGTTTCTATGCGTGACAAATAAAATATTTTTCTTTCTTTCTTTCTTTCAATCACAGTGTTTGAAATCTCTACTCTAGTGGAAACAGTGTAAGTAGAACAGAGTGCAACTAAACGGACTTTCAAATAAAACAAATGAACTTGCGACACCAAGCCGGACCGATCGGAGTAGAGCAAGCTTTTGAGCCGAGCAGAGCACGAAGCAGAGGATAGCTCAACTCAACTCCGCCCGGCTTCGCTTCAATAGAAACACTTGCCAATTTTCACTGTTCTTATTCACCTTACTTCACCCAGCTTCGCTTCAATGGAAATACACCCTTATGCCTGCGTGGCTCACTCCCTCCTCCAGAGATGAGATTCTTCGAAAGAGTCACCGAAACGCTGGAAACAGAAGGCAACTGAATTAACAAGAGTGAGTTTTATTCTGTAAAAGTTCGACTCTCTGTCTCGCTGGAGATCTGCGTGGTCTGGGTGGACCTAGAGCGCGAGTAGTTAATAGTAAGTATAATAATATCCCACTACTTTCACACAACGCCGTCTAGTCCCAAGCTAAGCAGAGTTTGTGTTATGAGTACTAAACAACTGATAAACATACTTATATATTTCTAAATACATACATATTACAGATAAATACACCTAGACACAGAACAAATGATCGTGCTAATCACACAAACATTTATCCTGGGTTGGAATCGAACCCCTCTTTGAACGACCTCCGGCATAGCAGTCAGAGCTACTAATCACTAAACCAACAGGCCAGTCATTATTTCAAATTAGTCAGTTGTTTCAAATGAATGCTATCCTAAAAACAAATAAGACTATACAGCCTAAGTTCATTGAATTTAATATGTCACAGATACAAGCACATGTCAATGACACTTTGCCTCAGGTGAATGATTTCAGGTCACTGGTGCATCCATAGTTCAGTGACCCTAGTTAGCCTTTAGGTGATTGACTTTAGGTAACCCGTGACTACGCATAACATTTTTAAATATTGCACCACACGTTGAAATATCTCACATTGTAATAAAGTCGCCATGCGAAAATATAATATTAATCAATAAAATTTATAATAATCTATACTATAATCTAAATAAGTAAATATATATAGGGTGACTGGCCATTAATGTACGATACTTAAAGACGTGATTGTGCTCATGATAACAAACAATTTTTACTATGGGAGCAAAGCCGAAATCGCGAAAAAAATATCAGCTGTTCAGTACATTAGGCAAACATAAATGTACTAAACAGCTTTTTTCGCGATTTCAGGTTTGTTTCCATAGTAAAAGTTTTTGGTTATCATGAGCACAATCACATGTTTAAGTATCGTATACTAATTACCAGTCACCCTATATAGTATATAAATTATCGCTACCTCTGTTAAAAATAAATACGCTGTTAAACAAGTGGCCCATAATTTGTTTTGACTAGTATAATTATATTACACTCCAAAACTGTTTTACGTCCGTTGCGTCACAGCCACAGGTTCAGTTGAAAACCAGCGTCAGGCACTAGTTGTTTGACATTCATGATGAACTAGACCTATTTTGGTGCAGCCGCGAGGCACACAACTACATTTTTGCTTCTTTTTTATTTTTGGTTAGTGTTTACCCTATATTGTGTTTTTGCCTTGTGCTGTACCAAATAAATTCTTTTTCTTTCTTCTTTATATATAAAAAAACTTTTTACAAAAAAAATACAACCGACTTCAAAGTAAAAAAAAACACTGAAAAGTGCAAAATAACTTTAATTTCGGAAGTCGGTGTTTCTATAATAGTTTTGTCTCTTCGTTATTTAACACCGACTTCCGAAATTAAAGTTATTTTGCACTTTTCAGTGTTTTTTTTTACTTTGAAGTCGGTTGTATTTTTTTTGTAAAAAGTTTTTTATTTTACACTTTTTAGTTATGGTACCACCACTAAAAAGTACCCCTCAGCCAAACTTAAATACCTTATAGCCAGAGTGCATCTCATGACAATTCTAATAATCCCAAACACGGTTAGATTACATTAATTTATTACAGAGTTCCGGTACCTAACTACAGGCTTCATCATCAGATCAGTTCGATATATTCCCCCTCTACTTTCAGTCAGTCATCGACTACACGTATAACAAAGCAATTTTACTTGTTACGACGGTTCTGCTGTGATTCTATGAGGAGTTCTGTTCCATATCTTCGAAGTTCATGATCAGATCATAACAATATTTCTATGGGACCAACTCGGAAGCATAACCTTTCAATCAAAAAAAATTTTTTCTAAATCGGTCCACAATTGATCGAGAAATCGGTGAACATACATAACAAAAAAAAAAAAAAACATACATTCAACCGAACATATAACCTCCTCCTTTTTGAAGTCGGTTAAAAAGTGAAATACTACTCACTGATTAATCACGAAATCTCAGAAACTATAACACATACAAACTTAAACTTTGGCAGGTAGGTTCCTTATAGGGTCTAGACATCTGCTAAGAACAGATCTTACGAAACTCCACCCATAAGGGGGTAAAACAGGGGTTGGAAGTTTGTATGAAAGTCGTATGTTTTTAAAGTAAGAGACTTGAAATTTTGCACTAAACTTTCTTTTATGACGTTGGCGAGCACTGAAACAGGATTTTCCAAAATTCACCCCCTAAGGGGATGAAACGGGGGTCCAAAGTTTGTTCGGAGAAACCTAATTTCACGCGGGCGAAGCCGCTGGCAGAAGCTAGTAATATTATAAATGTGAAAGTAACTCTGTCTGTCTGTCTCGCTTTCATGGTTAAACTTCAACATCAAACTCAAGTCCTCGGGGAAGGACATAAGCTACTTTTTATCTAGCTTCAACTTCGCATCCACAATAACCGACATTTACGCGGCTCAGGCAAACCAAGTCTAGGTAAAAAAACCCGGGCAAGTGCGAGTCGTGCTCGCGCACCGAGGGTTCCGTACAAACTTACGAAAACAGCTGAATTCCCAAATTGAGTTAGGAAGATTTTTTCGAATCGCAAAAAAATGTTTTTTTTTGTGATGTAACAATAAATTTACTGTTTTCAGATTTATTCCTATATCTATGCTATAAGACCTTGCTTTATGCCAAATTTCAGGATTCTGGGTCAACGGGAAGTATCCTATGGATTTTGATTCCCTTGAGAGTACATCGCATCAGCAACGATTATATCCGAAGGAGAACCAAGGTTACCAACATATCCCGAAGAATCGCTAAACTTAAATGACAGAGGTCAGGGCACATTGCTCGTAGAACCGAAAGGTTCTGGAGTGGCGACCGCACATTGGAAGACGCAGCATTAGAAGGCCTCCCACAAGGTAGACCGCTGACCTAGTTGGGAATTCGATGGATGCGAGACGCACAGGACCGCTCGTTGCGACGACACTTGGGGGAGACCTAAGTCTAACAGAGGACGTCTTTTGGCTGAAATGATGATGATAAACCATCGTGTCCATTAGGATTTAAGAAACTTTTTATTTATTAACTGACTTCAAAAAGAAGGAGGTTCGGCTGAATGTATTTTTATTTATGCAACTTCATGCAACACAAAATTACAAAGGCGGACTTAATGCCTTAGGCAATCTCTACTAGTCAACCTAGGGTGGTGAAGAGAAAATATGGCACGTGCATAAAAATATAAAAGGTTATTTAAGAAAATAAGGGTTCAAAAGTATGTACATATACAAAATAAACATACATAAATAATTTATATAAACTCGACTTCACTATTTGTGCAGAAAATAATTTCGCAACATCCGCTTAAATGCATACAGACTGGTGGCCGTCCTGATCTCGAGAGGAAGCACTTTCCACAGAAGTATGGACTGTATATGAAAGGAAGAATGAACAAAATCAGAAGTATGAGAAGGACAAAGCAGTAGAAGAACTTTTTGTCCCGGGAATACGTTCCCGTCCGTGGAATAATTTCCAATTCTCATACGGGTGAAATTGCTGGCCAAAAGAGAAAAACTACATATGTCATTTCTTTGTTTCACGAAGGTCACTGTTGTTCAGCGTGAATCAGACAATGTTATGCGGATACGGGTTTGTTACATGGAAAATTATGGAAAATTCAAGTAGTTGTCATATTTTTAGCGTGTTCGTAGAGCGAGTGATGGCTGTAAAGCGCCTATTACACCACTCGATATTCAGACAGTCTTAGTCTATGTAACGTCACACAAGAAAAAGAACAACTTACGCAAATGTCGTGTAAAGGAATGAAACAGAACGATGAGATAAATAGATAAACATAGGCTAACTAAATATTGAGTGGTGTAATACGTGCTTAAGTTTTAGGTTTGATTATCTTGAGAATGACGAGTGACAGGGCAGAACGGAAGAAAAAAACGTGTTGCGCCGACCCCAAATAACACGGGACAAGGGCAGGAAGATGATATCTTGAGGTAAGTATGCGAATTAAATTGAAGGGTGTAAATTGAGATACCTAGTTATCCGAAACATTGCGATTTCCTGATAATTGCAGTAACTCCTAAAAATAATAGGGGTTAAAGTATGAAATTGCTGTTTTTTAAAACGGGTATATTTTAGAAAATACAATCCATAAAGAAACCAATAAATACCTAATTTTGAAAAAAGAATAACGTAACTTTAATATAAAGTTTATTTGATCTTATAATTCCAAGTTAATCCAAAGATATAAAGCTTCAAAGCAACCCGTTTTAATTAACGGTAATTTCATAGTTAAAGACCTAATATTATGACTTAAGACAAATCTTTCACGTGTTAAAAGAACAAAAAATAAGGCGCTATCAGTGATTTTTTTTACAATTTTTTTGGATTCTGTAACTCATTTAGCAAAAACGAAACCCTTATAGGATCACTTTGCTGTCTGTCTTTCAAGACCTTTTTTCTCAGGATCGCGTGGAGTGTTAAGCAGAAATTAATATCTAATTTTAACAAGTTCCAAAAAGAAAAGAAATGAAGGATGTCAGACGACACGATGGGAAGACGAAATAAAATAAGTAGCTGGTCCAGAATAGACAAGAATAGCAAAAGACCGAGTAGAATGGAAAGCTTTAGAGGAGGCCTTTGTCGAAGGACAAGCTAAACCGGTTGCCGATAAATAAATAAGTAAATAAATAAAAAATAAAAATAAAAAATAAATAAAAATAAAATGTTACGAAATAAAACTTTTAATTATAAACTAGTTTTAAGGCATGTAAATAATCATTGTATTAGGAAAAGAAAAGCAATAAAAGCTATTTTTATTTATTTTAACAAGTTCCTTCGAGCATTGAAAAAATCAAACTTCTAAGTCGGTCTACAGATAAAGCAGTTTATGTTTCATTTATTGCGCATATTTTGACACCCGCAAGGAAATCAAAATCTATAGGGTAGTTCCCGTTAATTTAAAATGGGGAATTATAAAACGAGCGAACAAAAAATAAATTTGCGACTGATGATGAGATACTATTTTAATAACTTGAGCGCTATGAATTTGAGTAAGCGAAAGATTAACAAAACTAGCGACAAAATATTGATTAATAATAAAATCCAGAACGAGCTTACTAAAAGTGGGTTGTGATTAATCCATTTCAGATATTAAAATTCTAGCCGTGCGACAAAATTACTAAGTGAGCGACTAAATTACTAATTGAGCGACTAGAAATATTTTTTTTTACATAGCGAACTACTAATAACAAAAAGTTCACTTTAAGAAATGTTTTCACCATTGTCGAATCATCAAGTCGCAGACAGATTCATCATTTGGAACAGGGTGAAATAGGTTAGGTTAGGTTAGAACTGTGACCAACCGCGCGTGAGCCGAGCGAGCGAAGCGAGCGGTGCCGCGGCAGCGGCCGGCGAACGCTACGTCAAAATTGCTCGCAGATTTTATTTCAACATTTTCTAATTATCTGGGTTTTCGCAAAATTTGAATTATCAAACTACCATGTGACATACATAAAACATAAATATCGATATTTAGGACATTCGATACTCTGTTCTTCGATATTTAGGACATTCGAAACTTTTCATTTAAGATAAAATGCCGCTCAGTATAAATAAATCATTTGCCAAATATTGAAAAAAATGCAGGACGTAACGTTGACACTCAAACAAATATTAGATCGCTCAAATATTATGAAGCTTCTCATTTTGTATTTTAAGTGAGTTACTTAAAAGTTGCTGTTCTGTTGATTTCTCATCACTCGCAGTCAGTCGCACACTTAGTAATACTATAACCTAATTTAATTATTTTTGTCACTTAAAACTTTAATTTACAGTCACTCGTTTAAATACTACCCATTTAAAATTCTGAAAATATTTGGCAAGAAGCAAGGTCTCATAGCACTAATAATGGAAAAGGTCTGCAAAATCGTACAAAATATTTTTTTTTCGTTATTACGAAAAATCATGCACACTGGATTCGGAAATTGGAATACATATTTATATAATTATCTAAGTTTTTACGGAACTCTCTATGCACGAGCACGGTTATTTTAATAGTTACTGCAATTATCAGAAAATTGTAGATGTAGATTGTAGATAACTTTTTTCACTTCACTTCACCGGTCGAAATGTGTTGAGTAGTAAAAACAAGGTGTTGTTAGTGTTAGTGATGAAAGTGGAAGGGAATAATCTTTCTCTTAATTTAGATTGTAAATTATTTAAATATCCGCCGTGTCCTCGTGGGGAAGATCGGCGGCAACGATCTCTCGCACCGGGCCTTGGTACAGGCCATGGTCTGAAGCGAGGAGGAGTGGCAGGCGGTCGTAATCTTCTGCGAAGCAGTGATACTAGCAAAGGAGGAGGCCGTACGTGCAGGTGCGAGGGCGCGGCCTTCACACCCCAGCCGCCGGGATCCCGATCCCGATTTCTGGCTACCGTAGGCGCGGGCTTGTAGACGGCGAGCAATGGCTAGCTCACCGTCTGATCATCCGGTAATCGTCCGGACCAAGTCCAAGTCGTCAACGGCGCGTACTGTTCCACGCGCGCCTCAAGGAGATGTCAGCAAACCGTAGGGGCCCAGCAGGGTCGAAACCTACTGGGGCCATGGGTTTGTTTCTGAAAGGAAAACTCGGCTCTGGGACGAAGGCAAAGGAGGAACAGGAGTGGGTTTTTAGTCAGTAAAAGTCTGAGACGCCCTCTCGCACCGCCCAAGAGCGGGGGATGTCATTGGATGATTTTCCCACCTACAAAAAAAATAATAATATACAAATACACAATTACCTATTCATTCACTGAAAGTGTTTGTTGCAACTTTGGTCGGAATTTGCATAGACATAATGAAAGTATTTTCAATAAGGTTTATAATATTTTCACTACAGCCTCCTCCTTGAAAAGCGAATGGGCCGTAATCCACTACGCGAGCCAAGTGCGGGTTGGATGTCACATGCCTCCGAATTTTTGGTTCTAGATATTTTTCTTCATCATTTTTCGACAGCAAAGTGTTGCATGTTTTTTTGTAATAATAGTTTTTAGCAATAAAATGCTAAAGTATAAATTAAAATCCTTTTTAAAAGTAATATCATTAAATGAACTACTATAAATTATGCCTCGTCTAACTCTAGGTGCGCTCATAATAAACCTAAAAGCTATGTTTTTCTAAATCTCAGAACATCATAAAAAACATGGTTTATGATGTTCATAACTAATCTGAACTAATTACAACCATAAACAAGAACTTTTTGCTAAAACTCTATAATTTAAAACCATAACAATTTTTGTCCACGCCTTAAAAATTATTATTACTAGGCGACTAGTCATTTGTATAATGGGACAATAATATATGCTAATTGCAAGTAAAGCCGGGTAAAGACAATGGACTGTTATCTATGAATCATAAATAAATGTTTCTAAATGATCTATTATAGTTTACAGTAATTAGTTTTTTTTTTTAAAGTTTTGAATATCTTTTCAATGTAGTTAGGTAGGTACCTACTAATTATAATGCTTGCTTGCTGACAATAACCAACCAGACGTCCAAGATATAGCGGGATGTGAGATGGTCAAGATTTAGGTACATATACTTGGGCTTCAAGATTACCAATGATGGAGGCTGCGAGGACGTAATCCAGAGACGCTGCGCCATAACAAGATCCTCAGTGGAAAAACTTACAAAAATTTGGAAAGACCGCAGAATAATCAGAAATACAAAGGTTCCATTAATGAAGTGCTTGGTCTTTCCAATTTTTCTCTATGGAGCTGAGACATGGACGGTGAGGACGTGAGACCGTCGCAAGATTGACGCACTGGAAATGGTGTGCCGGAGGCGCATGCTTGGAATCCCATGGACCGCGCATCGAACCAATATTTCGATACTGAAAGAACTCAATATCAAAGAGTATCGTCGTCTGTGCTGTAACACACTGCAGTGTTAACGAAAACTCCCAAGCCGCCAAACACAGAGCTGCATGGCGTTGTATCGCGAGCGAGTCGGTGGCGAAGGACTCCACCGAGATATGACCACGACCACTCTGTCAAGAGTGCACGACTTAGAAGAATTATAGTGCTTTTATGTGTTTCAAACTAGACTTATTTGAATAATTAACCTTTTGAGTGCGTAATTAGAGACACAATAGTAAGACAATGGCGCGTGAACGCCGGCGTTAATGCGGGGATCAACAGCGTAGTGTAAAAAACTATACCTCTATTAGATGCATTTGACTGGCCTCATGGTCTAGTGGTTAGTGGCCCTGACTGCTATGCTGGAGGTCGTGGGTTCGATTCCCACCCAAGACAAACGTTTGTGTGATGGGCACGATCATTTGTTCTGTGTCTGGGTGTAATTTATCTATAATATGTATGTATTTAGAAATATTTAAGTATGTTTATCAGTTGTCTAGTACTCATAACACAAGCTCTGCTTAGCTTGGGACTTGACGCGTTGTATGATAGTTGTGTGAATATTATATATTATTATTATATTATTGCAATGTCTGACGGTACGGTTGGCTGCTGCACTGCGCGTTACGGTTTCGATTCCCGTTCGGAACAAATATTTGTATGTAAGATCACATGTTTGTGAACACACCCACAATACAGGAGTAATTCCTCATCATTTCAGCCGAAAGACGTCCACTGTTGGACATAGGCCTCCCTCAAATGTCGCCACAATGACCGGTCCTGTGCGTCTCGCATCCATCGGATTCCCGCGATCCTCACCAGGCATCGGTCCACCTTGTGGGAGGCCTTCCAACGCTGCGTCTTCCGGTACGTGGTCGCCATTCCAGAATCTTTCGTCCAGGAGTAATTCCTAGTGTGGGCAAATGTTTCTTTTTTTTTTAAAGGTACTTAAAATATCCATACATTTTTATCATAGCAGCCGCCTTTTCAATTTTCAAATAATCTAAGTTCTCCATATTTTCTTAATTCTATCTCTTCTATCATATTGTCTACACTAGTTGTTTCCCGCGAATTTATCTGCGTGTTAATGACTGCTTTGCTTCCGTGAGTCGTAGCGTTATGTTATATAGCATATTTATCATGAATCTGGCTATCCCATAGCTTTAACTTTTTATTTTTTTTTCCATTAAGATTATCACTTTATTTGTAGTAATAATATTCCACTACAACTATCACACAACACCGTCTTGTCCAAAACTAAGCAGAGCTTATGTTATGAGTACTAGACAATGATAAACATACTTATTATTTGTTCTGTGTTTGGGTGTACTTTATATTTATAAAGTACACCCAAACACAGAACAAATAATCATCTCATCACACAAACACTTGTCCTGGGTAGAACACGAACCCACGAACTCCGGCAGCAGTCAGGGCCACTAACCGCTAAAGCAACATGCCAGTCAAAGTATATAGATATAGATGTCACGACGTGCATGGAGTCAGAGGAAACAGTCGCGCACGTGCTTCTCGAGTGCGCAGGAGTCAGCGAAATAAGAACACGAACCTTGGGAGCACCGAATTCACTCGTAGATGCCCTGAGCAAACTGAAAAGACTCATCTACTTCTGGAGTGAGGTGGGCTGGTTGGAGTGAAGGCCGCCATGGCTCATCCACAATGGTCCGCCAGGGACTAAGTGCGGAAACCAGACCACAATAGATAGACAACAGATATAGACTCACAAATAATACTGTTATTGTTACATCTACCAGCTGATCAAACAAACAGACAAACACAAACAACAAAAAAACAAAAACAAACAACAACAAAAACACAACAAACAAACAAAAACAACACAACAACAAACAAATAAACAAACAAACAGATTGATCAGACAAACTCAACACAAACAACATAAATATCATGCAATAACAATCGACTTGCTAACTTCATAATTATTAATTTGCTATAATTTTATTACCTGTCTATGTTATATTTTTTCTAGTCAAAGACCTATAATTTTTCATGGTGTTGCATTATCAATCGAATAGCAAAGAGGTCAACCTCCTATGATTCAGACATTCACAGAGGAAATGATGACTATACAGATAAGGAATGCTAAATCAAAGGAATTAAAGGTCAGGATTGATCTATCACGATCGAATTATAGTGAAGAGGCAATGTGGATTGTGGCGCCTGCATAGTAATTTATAGATTGGTTTCACTTGGCAACTTAATTCAGTAATGTACTTCAGTGTTTTTATTTTTCTAATTAAAATTATTTATATATTTAAAAATAACTAACTATACTATATTTACAAACAACTAAAACTAATAAAGAGCTTAATCTACAGTAATATTAATATAGTATTACCTACTTCTACCTAGAAACAAACAAACAAAATAAAACTTTACCTCTTTATAAAGAGGTATTTTTTTTTTGTTTGTAAGAGGTAATCTCTGAAAGCACTGGTCAGCCCCCTAGCCAAGTTACGATCGTTTCGTTTGCGTCGAACGCCTCGAGTAGGCCACGCCTCCGATTCATTTGTTTTGACACCATTTCAACGCTCAGTCACGTGGTCAGAACAACGGAATCGGAGGCGTGGCCTACTCGAGGCGTTCGACGCAAATGAAACGATCGTAACTTGGCTAGGGGGGCTGATTGCTAAAATTTTTTCACCGATAGAAAGCTGCTTTAATTCTAAGTGACATAAATTGGCTATATTTTATGTACGCGGGCGAAGCCGCGGTTTAAAGCTAGTAGATGTATATAATCAAAGTAGCATATAGTTCGTAGGAATAGTTTTGGTGAAATAAATATTATTATTATTATATACAAACTGAAAAGAATAGTATGTACAAACACATTTATAAAAATAAATGTTTTTATGTCACTATTTTAAGTTGAAATTAAAATTTAAGAAACTAAAGAGTGTTAAAATTATAATTAAATAAATAATTTGGAGATAAGATAAAATTTTTTTTCAAAATTCAATGCAATTCAAAATATTTTCTTTCGTATAAATGACCACTTATAAAAGGTTAAAATGTAGGTTCCAATCGGTTGTTTCTTACGGAGAGGAACCGGCAACAAACTCGACAGTGCTACTGTGTGATTGCACTTTTAAAATAAAACTGATTTAGTGTTACAATGTTTCTATATTAATAGGAATGAAAAGATAGAGTAGATTAGTCAAAACGTAAAAAAAAAAAAAATATGAAAAAGTGGATCGAAATAGAAAATAATTAATCTATGAGTCTGTGATGTCTTGTAATGTAAACAGTAAAACTCAACAATGTTTTCACGTTTACATTACAAATGAAAAAAAAAAAAATTATAAAAAAAAAACCTTCCATCTGTACATTTGGAACCCAAAGCCAACTAAAGGAATCCAGATGAGTTTTAGTCAAAATAATCTAACAGTCCCTCTAAAGAGTTATCAGTATACATGTGAATGGGTGGAGAGGGAGAGGGAGCCCAAAGAATAGATGGATGGATTGTGTGAACAGTGATATGAAAGAAAAGGAAGTCAGTGATAGCATGACGGTTGACAGGATAGAATGGAAGAAAAAAACGTGTTGCGCCGACCCCAAATAAGACGGGACAAGGGCAGGATGATGATGATGAATCTAACAGTCCCTCTCGGGAGCGGGAGAAGTTATTTAATAATTTCCCACCTAAGAAAAACTCCACACTACACAGCCAAGCAATTTCCACGTATATCTAATAAATCAAAACCGTAGGGGCCCAGCAGGGTCGAAACCTACTGGGGCCATGGGCTCGCTTCAGAAAAGAACACCCGGAGTCCTAGACCTCAAGGCAAAGGTTTTAAACACTAAAAGTCTGACACACCCTTCCACACCGCCCAAGAGCGCGATAAGTCATTAGATGATTTCCCACTTAAAACAAAAAACCTCTCGCTGCACCCAAAAATTCTCACCTAAAAAAAAAAACTCCATACTACACAGCAAAACCACTTCCACGTGTCTATAATAACTAGAATTATTCTTCCACATTCTCGAAACTAAGTTCATTGCAACTAATGAATCACCGCACTCGTTCCTCGATGTGTCAATAAACCGAAGAACAAAGACCTGAACATGGCCCCCTTATCATTTACAACACGATTATCGCCGATAGATGTCGCCATAAAAGCTCAAAAGCTGTTAACTTGTACAAAGGAGTTATTATTAAAATTCGTGTTGGCTCATACTTTTTTATCTGTTGATTTGGTGGCGCAAGTTATGAGCGACACAGTGAACGAAATGAACTTTTAATAATCTGAACCAACTATTTGTGGTAGTCCCGTATAATCACCAAACTTGACTGTGGGCAGGACCCATTGCTTACAGAGCCCATCGGCCCCATCAACCATCTCTCCGCAAGACGCAGCGTAGGAAGGCCTCAAGCAAGGTGAAACGACGACCTGGGGAGGGTCGCGGGATTCTGATAGATGCGAGTATAATAGAGATAATGCACATTCCCTGAAAAACCATCATCATCTTTCTGTCCTTGTCCCGTGTTATTTGGGGTCGGCGCAACACGTTTTTTTCTTCCATTCTGCCCTGTCACTCGTCATACTATCACTAACTTCCTTTTCTTTCATATCACTCTTCACACAATCCATCCATCTTTTCTTTGGTCTCCCTCTCCCTCTCCATCCATCCACATGTAAACTCATAACTCTTAGTAACATGCGTTTCATCCCTCCTCTTCACAAGACCATACCAAGACAAACGACTCCCTTTCAACTTTTCAGTCACTGACGCCACTTTCAAACTTCCCCTAATATACTCATTTCTCACTTTATCCATTCTAGTCACACCACACATCCATCTTAACATTCTCATCTCCGCTACTAGCAATCTTTTTTCATTCGTCTTTTTCACAGCCCAACATTCTGATCCATACAGTATGACAGAAAAATATTCCCTGAAAAACCAATAAATTAAAAAAAAAAATGAAACGGCCTTAAACAATATTGATAAAAAGTCTCACAGCATTTACAAAAACTCGCGACAGTTTAAAACTTAACCCACGTCCCCCAGTTATCTTCAGCAAACAGTAAGTATATTTGAACTCATTTGTAAACTAAGTGTTTCGTAATAACCAATGTGATCTTTGTTTCAGAGTCAGCCAACGAACTGAGCTAATGAGAATTATATCGATTTTTACTATCATTATTTAGACGAGACTAATAATGGCGGGTCAATATTATACATACGGTTATCGATTGAGTTCTTGGTAATAGAATTTGCAGGTTAGATTATTACAATTCTTTCAACTTTTTGAATCGTTATTTCTCAGAAACGGTGGCTCTTAGGAAAAAAGTATTCAGACATTTTTTTATAGATAACTAGCTTTTCCCGCGGCTTCGCGTGCATGCATAAAATATAGCCTATGTCACTCAGGAATAAAGCAGTTTCTATCGCTGAAAAAAATTTCGCTATCGGACCACTGGTACTTTTTGAGACCAGCCGTCGACGTCATCTCAACGCTCGTCAGCTCAACGTGGTCAGAACAAAGGAATAGGAGGCGTGGCCGACTCGAGGTGATCAACGAAAAGAGAATCGAAACGAAACGGTTGTAACTTGGCTAGGGGGGCAGTACTCCTACAAACAAAAAAAAATAAAAACAAAAAAATAAACTTTGCTTCTTTATAATATTAGTGTAGATGTAAATTATCTGATCTACAATTTTTGTCTGAGCTATTTTATTTTATGACTTACCGTTTTGCTGAAAATTTCGAAAAACCCATTTTTGTGACCTTCATCATCATCATCATTTCAGCCGAAAGACGTCCACAGTTGGACATAGGCCTCCCCCAAGTGTCGCCACAATGAACGGTCCTGTGCGTCTCGCATGCATCGGATTCCCGCAACCCTCACCAGTCATCGGTCCCCTTTGTAGGAGTGCTTCCAACGCTACGTCTTCCGGTACGTGGTTGCCATTCCAGAACCTTTCGGCCCCAACGGCCATCCGTTCTGCGAGCAATGTGCCCTGCCTATTGCCACTTAAGTTTGGCAATTTATTTATTTCTTTATTGCACACCTTAACTTATTACAGGACAGACATTTATAAAAAATAAGTGTACAATAGGCGGTCTTATTGCACAGGGCAATACTTCGTGCTTTGTCGGTAAACTTGGTTCTCCTGCGGATATCCTCATTCCTGATTCGATCACGCAAGGAAACTCCGAGCATAGCTTTTTCCATTGCCCTTTGGGCGACTTTTAAGTCTTCTGATGAGGCATATGTCATCACGCAGTGGTCATAGACCTGTGTGACCTTTGAGCCCGAGTAAATTTTTTTTCAGGTGTCGGATCAAATTCAGTAGGTAAGATCATACTGAATAAATATTATTTAATTTAAACCGACTCTCATCGATTGAGTTCCTGTTAATTTTTGAAGTGTTCAGGATCGATTTTTTAACCCTATTCGTGGAAATTTAGCGGTCACATGGTCAGTGAAGCAATGACCTACAGGTTCTGAGGACATCGAAGAAATGTTAGGCATCTTACCTACTTTTGATCTTACATTAGCATAGACCTTCCAAGAGTTAAAATGAACTCGAGTTTTTGCTAGTAAAACTGCAACCTGAGGATTTACATTAAAGGAATGCTAGATACCTTACCGACCTTACTCGAGCTTGAATTAGAATCTAGACTTTTCAAGGGCTGAATGGTCAATAACCTTGTTTATGATCAGCAGATTCTGGGTACATTGAAGGAATAGACCTTCCAAGGGTTTAATGAACCCGTGTTTTTAATAGCAAAACTGCTACCTGAGGATCTATATTGAAGGAATGCTAGGTACCTTACCTACCTTTGATCTTAAATTGGCATAGACCTTCCAAGAGTTAAATGAACTCGAGTTTTTGATAGTAAAACTGCAACCTGAGGATCTACATTGAAGGAATGTTAGGTACTTTACCTACCTTTGATCTTCAATTAGCTGAGACCTTCTAAGGACAGAATTCACTAATAAAACTAATCGCGTTTTAACGTTTGGCTCGCATAATCGCGTTTATCCGCTGTCACTAGTGTAACTTGTCTGTATTTTTCTTTTGTTGTATTTTTACAAGTGACACTAGTGACAGCGACTAAACGCGATTATGCGAGCCAAACATTAAAACGCGATTAGTTATATTGGTGAATTCCACCCTAAGGGTTTAATGAAGACGAGTTTTTGCTAGCAAAACTGCAACCTGTAGATCTACATTAAAGGAATGCTAGTTTAGGGGTATGTGGAACAGAGAGTAAAGCCCCACATACCTCCGTTGAAAAGGGAGGATCCTCCTACCAGACGGTTGTTATGTCTGGTGGGCTACTGCCCGATAGATGATTTCGGGCTGTTCTATATGTTCTAATCGCGCGGAGAACTTTGATTGCGCGATGCAGGATTAGTTCTTATGTGACGCCATAGATGTCGCTACACTAGATATCTTACCAACCTTCCTCAAGCTTGAATTAGAATCTAGACTTTACATGGGTTTAATGGTCAATGACCTGCAGGTTCTGAGGATATTGAAGGCAGATTAGGTACCTTACCTACTTTTGATCTTAAATAAGCATAGACCTTCCAAGAGTTAAATGAACTCGAGTTTTTGCTAGTAAAATGCAACCTGAGGGTCTACATTAAAGGAATGCTAGGTCCCTTACCTACCTTTGATCTTAAATTAGCATAGACCCTCCAAGAGTTAAATGAACTCGAGTTTTTGCTAGTAAATTGCAACCTGAGGGTCTACATTAAAGGAATGCTAGATATCTTACCAACCTTCCTCAAGCTTGAATTAGAATCTAGACTTTTCATGGGTTTAATGGTCAATGACCTGCAGGTTCTGAGGATATTGAAGGCAGGTTAGGTACCTTACCTACGTTTGATCTTAATTATGCAAAGACCTTCTAAGGGTATAATGAACCCGTGTTTTTAATAGCAAAACTGCTACCTGAGGATCTACATTGAAGGAATGTTAGGTACTTTACCTACCTTCCTCATAAATTAGAACCTAGACTTTTCAAGGATTGAATGGTCAATAACCTGGTTTATGATCAGCAGACTCTGGGGACCTCGAAGGAATGTTAGGTATTTTACCTACCTTTGATCTTACATTAGCATAGACCTTCCAAGGGTTTAATAAACCCGTGTTTTTAATAGCAAAACTGTTACCTGAAGATCTACATTGACGTAATGTTAGGTACCTTACCTACCTTCCTCATAAATTAGAATCTAGACTTTTCAAGGCTTGAATGGTCAATAACCTGGTTTATGATCAGTGAATTCTGGGGACATCGAAGGAATGTTAGGTATCTTACCTACCTTTGATCTTACATTAGCATAGACCTTCCAAGGGTATAATGAACCCGTGTTTTTGCTAGCAAAACTGTTACCTGAGGATCTACATTGAAGGAATGTTAGGTACCTTTCATACCTTCCTCAAGCGTGAATTAGAATCTAGACTTTTCAAGGGTTTAATGGTCAATGACCTGCAGGTTCTGAGGATATTGTAGGCAGATTAGGTAGCTTACCTACTTTTGATCTTCAATAACCATAGACCTTCCAAGGGATATCGAACCCGTGTTTTTGCTAGCAAAACTGCTACCTGAGGATCTACATAGAAGGAATGTTAGGTACTTTACTTATCTTTGATCTTCAATTAGCAGAGACCTTCTAAGGACAGAATTCACTAATAAAACTAATCGCGTTTTAACGTTTGGCTCGCATAATCGCGTTTAGCCGCTGTCACTAGTGTCACTTGTCTGTATTTTTCTTTTGTTGTATTTTTACAAGTGACACTAGTGACAGCGGCTAAACGCGATTATGCGAGACAAACGTTAAAACGCGATTAGTTTTATTGGTGAATTCCACCCTAAGGGTTTAATTAACTCGAGTTTTCGCTAGCAAAACTGCAATTTGTGGATCTACATTAAAGGAATGCTAGATATCTTACCAACCTTCCTCAAGCTTGAATTAGAATCTAGACTTTTCAAGGGTTAAATAGTCCATGACCTGTAGGTTCTGAGGATATTGAAGGCAGGTTAGGTACCTTACCTACTTTTGATCTTAATTATGCATAGACTTTCTAAGGATTTAATGAACCCGTGTTTTTGCTAGCAAAACTGCTACCTGAGTATCTAAATTGAAGGAATGTTAGGTACCTTACCTACCTTCCTCATAAATTAGAATCTAGACTTTTCAAGGCTTGAACGGTCAATAACCTGGTTTATGATCAGCAAATTCTGGGGACATTGAAGGAATGTTAGGTATCTTACCTACCTTTGATCTTACATTAGCATAGACCTTCCAAGGGCTTAATAAACCCGTGTTTTTGCCAGCAAACCTTCTACTGAAGGATCTACATTGAAGGAATGTTCGGTACCTTACCTACCTTCCTTAAGCTTGAATTAGAATCTAGACTTTTTAAGGGCTGAATAGTCAATAACCTGGTTTAAGATCAGCAGACTCTGGGGACATTGAAGGAATGTTAGGTATCTTACCTATCTTTGATCTTACATTAGCATAGACCTTCCAAGGGTTTAATGAACCCGTGTTTTTGCTACCAAAACTGTTACCTGAGGATCTACATTGAAGGAATGTTAGGTACCTTATCTACCTTTGATCTTAAATTAGCATAGACCTTCTAAGGACGGAATTCACTAATAAAACTAATCGCGTTTTAAAGTTTGGCTCGCATAATCGCGTTTAGCCGCTGTCACTAGTGTCACTTGTCTGTATTTTTCTTTTGTTGTATTTTTACAAGTGACACTAGTGACAGCGGCTAAACGCGATTATGCGAGCCAAACGTTAAAACGTGATTAGTTTTATTAGTGTTTTTTATTTTATTTTTTAAGGTGGGAAATCATCCAAATGACTTCTCGCGCTCTGGGTGGAGCGGGAGGGCGTGTCAGACTTTTACTGACTAAAACCACACCTGTATCCTTCAATTACCCTTTGCGTACTAGGACTACGGGTTTCCCTTTCAGAAATTCTCCGCGGTCCTAGCTAGCGGGCATCGGCCCCGCTGGGCCCCTACGGTTTGCTGACATCTCTTTGAGGAGCGCGAGGATCACTACGCGCTGTTGACGACTGGGCTCGGTCCGGTTAATTGCCGAACAGCCGGACGGCGAGCTACCCAGTGCTCGACGTCCGCAAGCCCGCGTCTACCGTGGCTGGTAGTCGGGGTCGGAATTACGACGGCTAGGGCGTGAGGACCTTCGTTCCCTCACGCGTGCAGCCTCCTCCTTCGCTAGCATTACTGCTTCGCAGAAGGAGGCGACCGCCTGCCACTCCTCCTCGCTCCGGACCATAGCCTGAACCAGGGCCCGACGCGAAAGGTCGCTGCCGCCAATTGCCTCCACGAGGACACGGCGGTGCTCCACCCAAGCGGGGCACGCCTCCACCGTATGTAGTTTTATTAGTGTACCCTAAGGGTTTAATGAACTCGAGTTTTCGCTAGCAAAACTGCAACCTGTGGATCTACATTAAAGGAATGCTAGATATCTTATCGACCTTCCTCAAGCTTGAATTAGAATTCTACGTAGGATGAGGTGCATTCCTTCAATATAGATGCTCAGATAGCAGTTTTGCTATTAAAAACACGGGTTCATTAAACCCTTAGAAGGTCTATGCATAATTAAGATCAAACGTAGGTAAGGTACCTAACCTGCCTTCAATATCCTCAGAATCTGCTGGTCATTGACCATTAAACCCATGAAAAGTCTAGATTCTAATTCAAGCTTGAGGAAGGTCGGTAAGGTACCCAGCATTCCTCCAATGTAGATGCTCAGATAACTGTTTTGCCAGCAAAAACTCGAGTTCATTATACTCTTGGAAAGTCTATGCTCATGTAAGATCAAAGGTAGGTAAGATACCTAACATATTCCTTCGATGTCCCCAGAATTCACTGATCATAAACCAGGTCATTAACCATTCAATCCTTGAAAAGTCTAGATTCTAATTTATGAGGAAGGTAGGTAAAGTACCTAACATTCCTTCAATATAGATCCTCAGGTAGCAGTTTTGCTATTAAAAACACGGGTTCATTAAACCCTTTGAAGGTCTATGCATAATTAAGATCAAAAGTAGGTAAGGTACCTAACCTGCCTTCAATATCCTCAGAACCTGCAGGACATTGACCATTAAACCCTTGAAACGGCCTCAAGGGTCGAATGAACTTGATTTTTTAATTGCAAAACTGTCACCTAAGGATCTAGCATAAGCATAATCATCCTTTTCAATGTTTCCACTGCTGGGACGCAGGCCTCCTCTCTAGGAGAGGGAATGGGCTGTAATCCACCACGCGGGCCAAGTGCGGATTGGTGAATGTCACATTTCTTCGAATTTTTGGTTCTAGAATATGCCGGTTTCCTCACGATGATTTCCTTCACCGTTTTGAGAGCAGTGGTGATGAAATAAATTACACAAAGTAATGCACATGGCTGGGTTTGAACCCGCGACCTACAACTCATAAGTCGGGGCCGTTACCACTCGGCCAGCACTGCTCAAAAATCTTAGTAAAGATACTAATTGTACACCAATTATTAATGGACTTTTTAGAATTATTAACGGACTGGACGGGGTGCCCTGACTTGGACGGGTTATGTTCGAAGGGGACCTCCTAGGTCTAGTGAGTGAGCGAAGCAAGCAACCACAGACCTTGCCATCACCTTTGTGGTTATTTTTTTTTTAAACCACTGCACAGGCCATATTTCAGTGCACCATTAGTATTTTTGGTGGAACAAAGCCATATTTTTTAGTAGAAAACCGGAACAAATTGAGGAACCGTATTGGGGACTGATTTCCCTATACGTCTCAGAGAGGCGCGCATGGAAAACTATGCACCACCATATCAGATTGATGAAGTGATGGACCCTCCTCTTGAAACAAAAATCACTAAAAAACCAAGATCACTAACCCTTAGTGATCTTGGTTTTTTTTCTAGCTAAACCGCCATCTGAGGATATAGCATAACATAATCAGCCTTTTAATGTTCACACTGCTGGGACCCAGGCCTCCTCTCTAGGAGAGGAAATGGGCCGTAATCCACCACGCGGGCCCAGTGCGGGTATACATTGAAAGAATGTTAGGTACGTTACTTACCTTTTTTTTTTTTTTTTGTTGCCGGGGTGGAAAATCCTCATGGATGTCTTTCACCTGGGGCAGGTGAAGGGGTCTGTCAGACTCTTACTGACTAAAAACCACCTCGGTGTTCCCTCCCACACTTGGACCGGGGATCGTGGGAGCTGATACGCCATCCATGATCCCCGGCTAGTGCTAGCCCGCCTAAGCGGGCCACCTCAAGCCGGGGGGAGTGTGAGGCGTCCTCCTCCCGCGACGTCCAATAGGGGCGCGCGTGGAACACAACGCGCTGCCGCCTCGGGTCTTGCTGGATGGGGGACGGCGGACGACCCCGAGTCCGCCGTCCCTCCGGACCTCTTTATGGGGGCTGGAAGAGGGCGTTGTCTGCCCTCCGCCGACGCCCGGTTCGCCTGCTGCGGCACGGGAGAGTGGCCACGGCCTCCCTCTCCCTCTCCGCAGCCTCCTTCTGCGAAATTACGGCTTCACAGAAGGAGATCACCGCATCCCACGACTCGGCGCCCCCGACCATCGAACGAACGACGGCCGGCAGCGACAGGTCGGGGCCCACTACAGATACAAGGGCACGGCGCTGCTCCTCCCATGCGGCACACTCTGCCAGTGTGTGTTGCGCCGTGTCCTCCTGACAGTCGGTGCAGTGATGGCACCGAGCGTCCGGCTCCCTGTTTATGCGACACAAGTACTTCCCGAAGCAGCCATGCCCCGAGAGCACCTGCGTCGCCCTAAACGACAGGGAGCCGTGTTTCCTCCCGAGCCATTCGTCGAGCACTGGTCGGATCGCATCGACGGTGGCGAGGCCGGCGGTAGGGCGCAGAAGCCTGTCCCGCCATTCCGCCACCATGACCTCGCGGAGCTGAGACCGACGCAGCTCGATCTCGCGCTGCATCGGTTCACCACCCCGCGTCCTCATCTCCTCGCAGGTACGTTACTTACCTACGTCAACCTAAAATTAGCAGTTAATTAAACCTTTGGAAGGTCTAAGCCAAAGGTTCAATGAACTTAAGACATGGTGGTGCATACTGTGGAAATCTGCTCTGTGTCTTCATGGAGGCGATAGGCGGGAGTGACTTGCCGCGGTCACCACCTCGGTGTCTGAAACCGTGACGGGTAGCTCGTCGTCCGGCCGTCCGGCACGGATCAAACCCGAATCAACGGCGCGTTCTGCTGCTATGCTACTATGTAAAGTTTTTGTGTACAATAAAGAACTAAAAAAAAGACGTACGGTCTGGATACATTGTTACAAACACTGCTTCATATTATTGTAACTAAAAATGAATAGATTCACTTTACTCCCTATTAAAATACAATAAAACCCATAAAAATTACAATCTTAAACGTTTTCTCATCATAAAACGCTACTAAATGACTAGTCGAAACTAAATTTATGTTAGTTTTGATTTACAACACATAAAACTGGCAACACTATTGTCCGTTGACACTTTGAATCGTTAAATAGGGCAACATTCTAAACGTCACGGTCTAAACCGTTATTTCAAATAAAATTTCATAATGATGAATTACATCGTATTTTTTTCGGCCCGTAGTAGATAAAATACAATGTTAGTATCAATGGGTTTTACTGTGAAATTAAAGATTAAAAAGTTATGTTTTTTTGTGATATAATGGGAGCTAAACAGTTACAATTTTAGTGCGAAATAAAAAATTAAATGACTCAGTTACAATCAAATTGACTATAACTGCCATAACTTTATGGATTAGACAAAAAAGGAAAAAAAAAACTGATGTTCTAGAATTGAATGCTCTGATGCCGATAGATTTTTCTCTTCAACAGTAAAACAATATGTTAACACATACTGTTTTACTGTTGACCAATTAGAAGAGTTTTTGTGGTCCTACGCGTTAATCTCAGGAATTAATAATATGAATCGATTTTTGTTTCATCATCATTATCATCATTTCAGCCGATCGACGTCCACGGCTGGACATAGGCCTCCCCCAAATGTCACCACAATAAACGGTCCTGTGCGTCTCGCATCCATCGGATTCCCGCAACCTTCACCAGGTCATCGGTCTACGTTGTAGGGGGCCTTCCAACACTGCGTCTTCTGGTACGTGGTCGCCACCCCAGAACCTTTCGGCCCCAACGGCCATCTGTTCTGCGAGCAATGTGCTCTGCCCGTTGGCATTTAAATTTGGCATTCATGTCGGCAACCTTGGTTCTCCTGCGGATATCTTCATTTCTGATCCAATCACGCAAGGAAACTCCAAGCATAGCCCTTTTCTTTGCCCTTTGGGTGACTTTAAGCCTTCTGATGAGGCCCATTGTGAGCGACCAGGTTTCGGAACCATATATCATCACTGGCAACACGCACTGGTCATAGACTTTCGTCTTGAGACACTGTAGTAGGTATATTGGACGAGAAGATGCCGCGCAGCTTCCCGAACGCTGCCCAGCCGAGTCGGATTCGATGGTTGACCTCTTTCTTGAAACTAGATCTACCCAACTGGACTGTCTGTCCAAGGTAGACGTAATCGTCCACAACTTCGAGTATAGAGTTTCCAATCTTGATAGGAGTGGGTGCTACATGGTTGTTTATCATGACCTTAGTTTTGTCCATGTTCGTTTTAAGACCCATTCTTTCGGAAGCTCTACTGAGATTACTACTATACTCGATTTTTGTTTATTGTTGGATAACCCATTTATCAAAGAAGGCTGTATGTTATATAACATCACGATATAATACACGAGGGCGAAGCAGAAACTAAAGATGCGGGTGAAACTGCGGGGGACAACTAGTGTTTTCATAAGACCATTAAAAGAAAGAAAGAAAAGTTTATTCGTGCCTTATATAAATTAAAAATGCATATGTAAGTATAGAAAAAGAAAATTAAAATCTATGCAAGGCCAAAAAGGCACCTAGCCGTTGTTTGTTACTGCAACGAAAACTACGAGTATATATAACATTGTCAAGTGCATGTCAACTAACCTGTGATTGCTTGAATGAATTGACGAGACAAAAATATTTTCCTTCGAGAAACTGCATTGTTGGTTGTAATTTTTTTAGCATTTAATTTTTAGTACAGTAACTTACAGTTTAAATTACTCTGTGTCAAAACCGAAGTTGAATTCAGACGGCTTATTTATTTGCAAATCAATGTTATTTAGATTAAGTATAAGTAACACACGACAAAAGTTTATGACCAGTGCGTGTTGCCAGTGATGACATATCGCTTGAAACATGGTCGCTTACAATAGGCCTCATCAGAAGGCTCAAAGTCACTCAAAGGGCAATGGAAAGGGCTATGCTCGGAGTTTCCTTGCGTGATCACATCAGAAATGAAGATATCCGCAGGAGAACCAAGGTTACAGACATAGCTCGAAGAATCGCCAAACTTAAGGGGCAGTGGGCAGCAGGGCACATTGCTCGCAGAACAGATGGTCGATGGTGACGAAAGGTTCTAGAATGGCGACCACGCACCGGAAGACGCAGCGGGAATCCGATGGATGCGAGACGCACAGGATCGGTCATTATGGCGACACTTGAGGGAGGTCTATGACCAACAGTGGACGTCTTTCGGCTGAAATTATGATGATGATGAACTTCACATGCCATACACAACCTAGAGTATAAAATTCAATAATGTAACATAAGAAACCATCGTATGTATTTACTCTATTTAAATGTCAATAAAAGAATTTGAGTTTGTAAAAAATAATAACTGTTATTATAAGCCTCCACATAGGTGGCTTGTATCGTAAAAAAAAATATTTTATAATAATAAACTCAGTTTTTTTTTTTGAGGTGGGATGTCATCTAATAACTTCACCTACGCTAGAGGGAGTGAGAGAGAGTGTCAAAGTTTTACTGATTGAAACCCATCAGTGTTTTCTTTTGAACAATCTCACAGCAAAAAGAACTCCTTACAATTATTTTTCTACAGCCTCATTTATAATACTACAAAGCGAAGTAATCAAAGGCAATATTTATCTATTTAACATATGATAAACTTTAGTACCCGAACAAGCTCGTAGGTTGTCGGTCAATTTCGTCGGTATTTATTTTTCATTATGCCTTTGTCGTGAGAGTGTTTGACGATCGGGATGTGAGTCATCGGCGCAGGCGCACTGACTCTACAGGTTGTTTGATTTTTTACCTCTAAATATGAAATGCTTTAAAAATGCTGTAGATTTATTTGTCCGGCTCTTTTAATAGTGTGTAACATTTATTTACTTCTGGACTCATAAGGCTTTCAAATTTGTTGTAGAATTTGGCTGACTGATATTTTTTTTCAAAATTAACGTTACCACACTAGGAATTACTCGTGTATCGTTGGTGTATACACAAACATATAAACTCACATATAAAATGATACATAAATATTTGTTCCATGTGGGAATCGAACCGCGACACGAAGCACAGCTACCAATCGCTCAAGCACTTTTTTTTTTTTTTTTTTTTTTTCGGTGGGAAAATCATCTTATGACATCCCCCGCCCTTGGGCGGGGCGGGAGATAGTGTCAGACTTTTACTGACTAAAAACCCACTCCTGTTCCTTCGTTGCCTTTCGTACCAGGGCCGAGTCTTCCTTTCAGAATCAGACCCTTGGCCCCAGTAGGCTTCGACCCTGCTAGGCCCCTACAGTTGCTGACATCTCCTTGAGGCGCGCGTGGAACAGCACGCGCCGTCGACGACTTGGGCTCGGTCCGGACGGTTACCGGACGGTCGGACGGCGAGCCACCCATTGCTCGCCGTCCGCAAGCCTGCGCCTACGATGGCCGGAAATCGGGATCGGAATCCCGGCGGCGATTGGGGCGTGAGGACCGTTGCCTCACGCGATCGGCCGCCTCCTTTGCTAGCATTACTGCTTCGCAGAAGGAGGCAACCGCCTGCCACTCCTCCTCGCTTCGGACCATGGCCTGTACCAAGGCCCGGCGCGAGAGATCGCCGCCGCCGATCGCCCCCACGAGGACACGGCGTTGCTCTGCCCAAGCGGGACAAACCTCCACCGTGTGCTCCCGGGCGTTTCTTCCGCACGAATCCGGTGCAGGAACCTCCCGAACTTACCATGTCCGGTGAGGACCTGCGTCATGCGGTAGGTAAGGACGCCGTGTTGCCTTTCCAGCCAAGCTCAAGCACTGCGTAACCCTTGCCGTCATAATAGTGAGTCACAAAAATTACTGCAGTACACACCAATTAATACATATATAGATTCAGCTTCATTAACCATAATTATTTATTTCATTTTTAGCCTTTATAATGTTGTGCACACCATAATTATGGCAGTAAGTCGAGGAGTGACTGGGGAGACGTCATGGCATCTTCAGCTTCCGCATGACACAGGTCCTCACCGGACATGGTAAGTTCGGGAGGTTCCTGCATCTGATTCAGGTGGAAGCAACGCCCAGATGACATCAATGTGTGGACCGCCCGGAGGAGCATGTTGCGGAGGTGTGCCCCACTTAGGTGGAGCACCGCCATGTCCTCGTGGGGGCAATCGGCGACCTCTAACGCCAGGCCCTGGTAGAGGCCATGGTCCGGAGCGGGGTGACCTCCTTCTGCGAAGCAGTAATACTAAAGATTAGTGTTGTAAACTAGTGCTTGACTGCGATCCCACTTGATGGTTAGCAGTGATCCAATCATTGACGGAAAAGTGCATTAAATGCAGTTCTGTCTGAAAATGTCAGGCTTAACTGGATATTAAACTAGAACCAAATGCGAATACCAATAGTTATAACCTAGAGGTATTTAAGACACGAGTGAACAGGTTACTTCTAGGCAAGCGTGCCCCATCGTCGACTACATCACCGTTAACCATCAGGTAAGATAGTGATCAAGCGCGAGCATTTCAATAATATTAAAAAACAAAAACCATTACTATACAACAGTTTAGGGCTAAAAACGAAAATAAAACAGACTTATTTCGTCTAACCAATAGTACCCATGCGGCAACCACAAATGAACACACAAATAAAACAAATAAGTAGGTACATACCCTTAGACACAGCTAGTAAAAGGTCTGCTATAGCATGATTTCTTTTACTTGAACAATATTAGGTCTAAAACCACAGTACAAAGCTAAGAACTTTACGAGGTTGCCAAACACAACACAACGTTTACGCAGACAGACATTGTCTCATCACTTGTGTCATTTGAGTCTAGACACAATGTATACGAGACGGTGGATTAGCTCAATACTGTATGTGTTGAACCGTTAGCTTCAGTGGAACAAATCTAGCGTTACAGCTTGTACATGTAGAACATTTAAAAAACCAGAATCAGTAACAGTACAGACAGTCATCAGCGCGCATTGGGTGCGACGGAACAGGGGTGCTGGTCCACATCGAATTTTTTTTTTACCCCTGTTATGTAGTTCTTTCGTTTTGTATTTTTATTATGAAAAATGTATACGTAGCGCCAGCAGGCCAAATCATCTTGCTAACTGTGTATAATTTTTGGGTCACCATGATACAGGCTTTGCCTAATTTGGGACCCATTGCTAACCTGTTAATGTCATTCTTAGTGTAATTTCTAAAGATTCTTATGTAATTGTATAAAAACTGTGTATGTTGCAATGAATAAATGAAAATGAAATGAAAGAACATATTTTGCACCCGTAGTTACATCTCAGCCTATAGCCACTAAACCATAAATTTTTTGGTCCTCCGAACTGTAGATTTTACTCACAAATCTTTGCTTTTAAATTATCTTCTTGATTTTGTCCCACTTTACTTGGGGTCGGTGTAACATAAATAAATAAAAATAAATAAAGCAGTTTTTTTTTGTTACATTAATCGTACTAATCTCTGCAATTACTAGTACTAGAAAAAACAGAACCTTTCTGTACGAGATAGCCAGGTTTATGACTAATAGTATAGGCTAATATCATTACGCTACGACTCACGAAAGCGGAGCAGTAACTAAAGACGTAGGTGAGAAAACGAGAGGGACAACTAGTTATACATATATATTAATAATAATAATTAGTTGCTTAAAATGGTGTAGTATTTTGCTGAATAAATAGCTCGACGGAAACTAGTAAAATTATAATTTATTAGTAATTATTAGGATTTCAAAAAAAATCAATCGGCTTTATACTATGTAAAGCCTTGATATTATTCAAATCTACTTAAAGTTTTGTAGAAAGAGATTTAAATCATTATGATCCTCTAAAAGCCCCAATTTTAGAGACATGCATGAAAAGAAAATACTTAGGTACTATTTTAATTATGTTCGTCTCACATTGATGTCAACATGGAACACACAGATGATTTAAAACCTATTTTCAAATTAAATATCATTTGTCATTCAGGACATAAATTTCCTCGGGATTTTTATCATTTCATAAAATAATTATACAGACAGAATCAGCCTGTATGCAATCTGATGCAAGAGATAAGGTGTACGTTTTTTTTCTAAAGCGGTGGCCACCACCACCGTCCTACTTCTGCGAGTGAGTCATCCGCGGGAACTAACTAGGGAAGCTATAGAGACGCTATGTGAATTTGTAATTTTATAATAGTCTCATCTTGATTTATTTATTTAAGTAGTGGTTGCATAATAATTATATCATGCCATGATCATACAATTTTTATCTTTTGTTTTTTTTTATTTGTTTTTAATTCATTGATTTAATTTTATATTTTTATTAATGCGATTGGAATAATGGAGTTCGAATTTATTAAATATTGTTACTAATCCCTATAAAATCACCTGAAAATAAATGATATTATTATTACAAATATAAATTAATTAATTTGCCCTACTCAAATCATGTCAATGTCATCGTTTCAATAATTTTAAGAGTAAATCGACGGATGAACCGTGGATTGGTATAAGTCATCATCATCTTCCTGCCCTTATCCCGTTTTATTTGGGGTCTGCGCAACACGTTTTTTTCTTCCATTCTGCCCTGTCACCCGTTAAGCTGTCACTAACTTCCTTTTCTTTCATATCACTCTTCACACAATCCATCCATCTTTTCTTTGGCCTCCCTCTTCCTCCCCATTTATCCACATGTATGCTCATAACTCTTTGCAATATATTGGACTGGTATAATTAGATTATATATTTTATTTGATATGGCCAGTCGTGATTCAATGTGAAATATGTGTCCTGCCTAATTTCCATGTACTACCAACCTAACCACTTTTAATCTCTACGTTTCGTATCTAACGTACTTACTTTTGATTTCTATTAACTGCGTTTTCTAAGAATGATTCAACCGCATGAATATGAATAGCAGGAAGTGATGGACGTGTTGTGAATTTTTATTTAAAATATTTATGTAACTATTACTAAGTACTATTATTATACAATTGATGATAACTTCGGGATCTACTACCTTCTTTCTAGGCGATCGGCGGCGGTGATCTCTCGCGCCGGGCCTTGGTACAGGCCATGGTCCGGAGCGAGGAGGAATGGCAGGCGGTCGCCTCCTTCTGCGAAGCAGTAATGCTAGCAAATGAGGCGGCCGATCGCGTGAGGCAACGGTCCTCACGCCCCAACCGCCGCCGGGATTCCGATCCCGATTTCCGGCCACCGTAGGCGCAGGCTTGTGGACGGCGAGCAATGGGTGGGTCGCCGTCCCACCGTCCGGTAACCGTCCGGACCGAACCCAAGTCGTCGATGGCGCGTACTGTTTCACGCGCGCCTCAAGGAGATGTCAGCAACTGTAGGGGCCATCAGGGTCGAAGCCTACTGGGGCCAAGGGTCTGATTCTGAAAGGAAGACTCGGCCCTGGTACGAAAGGCAACGAAGGAACAGGTGTAGGTTTTTAGTCAGTAAAAGTCTGACACTATCTCCCGCTCCGCCCAAGAGCGGGGGATGTCATAAGATGATTTTCCCACCGAAAAAAAAAAAACTACCTTCTTTCTTTTGCATTGAAAATCATACTTGCAACAGCAACACAGCCCCACAGTTTTTCTACTCTTCCGCTCTGTTGACCAAACACGAGACGATGTCTTTAAACATTTTTTTTTGTCTATTCGACGCCGAAAATATTTAACTCCTAAACGATTCAAATTATAATTAGGACCTTTGAATTGTGAGAACCCACAATTACATTTTGCGGTCGTAAAAGCCTTTCTTTCGAAGATTTTGTATCGATGATTTTGTAATATGATGGTAAAATGTAAATTGGTTATGTTTGCTGCTTGACTAGTATAGTTAATATGGTCAAAATGACCAATATTAATCTTTGAAATGTCGCCTATTGTGATTGTGATTGCTTTATGCTAGTAATCTATGATTTTCTTCATTTATTATCTGTATTGAATTAGTCTGTCATTTCAAGTTGGTGTTCCATATTTAATTTTGAAGAGGTATTAAAATTAATGTGCGGTTATTCATGGGTTGTTCAAAAAAATGCCATTGTGTTATTGAAACTTCTTTTCTTTGAGGTGGGAAATCATTTAATGACTTCTCCTGCTCTAGGCGGAGCGAGAGGGGGAATCAGACTTTTACTGACTAACATCCACCCGTTGCTTTCTGCGTGCTAAAGCCGCGGTAACTCTTTCGAACTGTCTTGCAGCCCGCGTTATTGAAACCAAGTATGTAACATCAAACGCGGTGAATAGGAACGCAAGGGTGATAGGAAAAAAAACTTTGATTAGGACTCACTCATTTCTCTTAATATTAGTTTCTAGCAAAGCTTGCATTATTTTTTTATTACAACGCAAGAAAAATTGCAGTACTGTTGCACACAATTTCTTATAACGTGAAAAGACCCTTTAAAAAATATTATTAAACTTCGGAACTAACATAGAAATATGTGATAGGTACTAACAGATAATGTGGAACAAAAGTTGTCTTTAAATGAATAAATTATTATTATTATTGTTATTTAAAGTTTTATTTCTATTCCCCCTACGTTCCCATTCACCCCGTTTGACTGTACCCAGTTTTTTATTTATTTAGTTCTGTTCAGGGCTAATTCACACTTGACCGATTTTGAGATGACTATCACAAAGCTTGTAGCTGTGACAATGATGAATTTAACTTAATTACACTTTTTTTTTTAAATGACACGGTCGGCGTAGCGTTGTGGTAGGTCGGAGTCTTAATAACGCTTTAAATTGAATTGTCATTAGGCGTAAAAATACTGTCTTAATGGATTTTTCTATCAGCTATTGTGGTTTGAGCGATATACTGTCTGTTGTAGGTACACTTACCTACTCGTATTGTTACCTGATACCTACAACCTAGGGGTCTAGGGGGATTTGAGGGGACCTGTCCAGTCAGTGCAAGCATTTGTCAGTATTCGTAAAGCTCAACTCAGGACTAAGGCTTAAGGCTGATTATGCCATGCTAATTAACATATACATATAGGACTCTACAAGCTGTCTTCATCCCATCTCCCTTAGGAGACTACTCAAATTACTAACTCGTACGACAATTCACCTTACTGCAAACTGCAAATTTAATCAGCGAACCGAAACTTCGTCTGCAATGAAACTGCAGTACAGTTGATTGCATCTGGTTAGTTTAACTGTTCAGTTATCGAGTTTGCTATCTATTGGCCGAATTGTATGGGTTCAATTTTAACTGGCACTGTGTTGAAATGTTTTGGAATATCTACTTACTATTTTGGAAGAGCTGGCGATTTTTTTTTTTGCTGGGATATCATAAAATTGTTTGTATCCACCTGTGTCCTTCAGGTGACTTTTGCACTCTGAGGCCACAGTCACTCTACCAAAAGTTCTTCGTTAATAAAACGTAGCTCTAGCAGGTATCGGCCTCTGCTTCTGCTGGGCCCCTTCATCTTCTGACATCTCTTTGAGGCGCGGCCGGAACTCTACACGACGTTGACGATTCGGGCTTGGTCCGGAGAGTTACCTTACTTTACCGGACGGAGGGACGGCGAGCCACCCATTTCTCATCATCAGCTTGCGGCTAACTTATAAATACTATAATACGTACTAATTAAAAAACTTTCTGCTTCAAAATATTCCTTCATATTTATGAAAATTCAAGCCTAAAATTAATAATTATTACAACAAAAGCATGATCTCATATATAGACGGATCTAGCATCTTTCATCGCGGTTTCTCAATGTGTATTGCGATAATTTAGTATTTCACGCTCTCATTGGTTTTATAAAAAGTTTTAAACGGAACTCACTCACAGATGAGTCAAAACTATCATACAGTATGTTCCCGAGTCGTCGTCGGCGCATAGAGTTCCACGCGTGCCTCAAGATGTCAAAAAACCGTTGGAGCCCAGCAGGGTCGAAGTCTACTAGGGCTATGGGTTCGCTTCTGAAAGGAAAACCCGAGGCCCTGGAAAGCAAGACAAAGAAGGAACATAAGAGTGGGTTTTAGTCAGTAAAAGTCTGACACGCCCTTCCGCTCCGCGCAAGTGCGAGAGAAGTCATTGAAGATATCCCACCTAAAAAAAAAACATACAGTAGGTATGTTGTAGCAAATAACTGAATAGATAAGAATTAGAATTGCATACTTAATCATTACTTTTTTGGAAGTAACCAGCTAATGAATAATATTTATACGTACTATATCTTATATACACGGCGTCTTCGACATAGACGCATAAACGTATATCACGGATCCAGTACATGATTCTGAACCCCCAGTGGTGGAATTTTTCATCGGCACTTTCCTAATTTAAAAAAAAATCTGTACTTTTTAAAATTTAAACTGTGTAAAATCATTATTCTAACCAACCCCGGTGATATTTTTAATTTTAAAAGTAATTCATTTATTTTTTTCAATAAAAATGTTAGATTAGCGATTTTTTACAGTTAAAATTAAAAAACTTTTTTTTTAAATTACGAAAAACTGACGGGAAACTCCACCACTGGGGGGTCCAGAATCATGTACTGGATCTGGAGTTTGTGCGTTGATGTCAAAGACATGTATAAAAATCTCGTGTCGTATTTGCTATCGAACTCTTCCGAAACGGCTTGACCGATTTTTATGAAAATTTTTGTGCATATTTGGTAGGTCTGAAAATAAGTTGTAGGCAATTTTTACCCTCCTATCCCCACCCCCATTTTTTTATAATTTGATCAACGTTTACCTTGTCAGCTTTTTTTTTTTTTTTTTTTTTTTTCGGTGGGAAAATCATCTTATGACATCCCCCGCCCTTGGGCGGGGCGGGAGATAGTGTCAGACTTTTACTGACTAAAAACCCACTCCTGTTCCTTCATTGCCTTTCGTACCAGGGCCGAGTCTTCCTTTCAGAATCAGACCCTTGGCCCCAGTAGGCTTCGACCCTGCTAGGCCCCTGCAGTTGCTGACATCTCCTTGAGGCGCGCGTGGAACAGCACGCGCCGTCGACGATTTGGGCTCGATCCGGACGGTTACCGGACGGTCGAACGGCGAGCCACCCATTGCTCGCCGTCCGCAAGCCCGCGCCTACGGTGGCCGGAAATCGGGATCGGAATTCCGGCGGCGGTTGGGGCGTGAGGACCGTTGCCGTTGCCTCACGCGATCGGCCGCCTCTTTTGCTAGCATTACTGCTTCGCAGAAGGAGGCGACCGCCTGCCACTCCTCCTCACTCCGGACCATGGCCTGTACCAAGGCTCGGCGCGAGAGATCGCCGCCCCCGATCGGCCCCCATGAGGACACGGCGTTGCTCTTCCCAAGCGGGGCACACTTCCACCGTGTGCTCCACCGTGTCCTCCGGGCGGTCCACACAGTGGCGACACCCGGGCGTCGCTTCCGCACGAATCCAGTGCAGGAACTTCCCGAACTTCCCGTGTTCGGTGAGAACCTGCGTCATGCGGAAGGTGAGGACGCCGTGAGGTCTTTCCAACCACGCCTCAAAGAAGGGACTTACCGCCATAATTGTGGCGTGCCCAGCACTGGGTCGCGACAGTCGCTGTCGCCATTTCTCCATGAGAACCCGCCGGAGCTCTGTCCGCCATGCTGCGACTTGTCGCGGCAGCGGAGTTTCGCCCCGGCGTTGCATCTCCATGCGCAGATCGTGCATGTGAGTTACCTTGTCAGCTAGGTTATAAACAAAACGAAGAATAAATATTTTTTTAATTACATTTTCAGTCCTAATAATTGGCATGTTTTTTAATGCTTCTTTCCAACAATTCTTTTGATGTGAACCAATAAATTAAAACATCCTTATTCCGAAGGTCCAAACAAGACCCAAAAAGGTTTTTTAATTAAGACATACTTTACACAATTAGTACCTAATGAAACCTCACATGCTGAAAACAATTAAAACTTTGCATTCGCCTTTTTGTCCAAAACATTGTGGTTTACAAACGTTAATTAATAATAATATAATTAATTTTGTGAACAAAATATTTCATAATGTACTCATTATAGAACTTTGTGATGTTCTAAATTTGAATTATGATTTTATTATTACCGTGTTTGATGAAATTGTTTTGTGTCCTTTTAAGAGGACAATACAATTTTGGAGCCTTGTGGATGTTTGGTATAATATTGTACTGCGTTTCATTATTAAATTGGTATCCTTTGATAAACGCTTCTCATTTAATGAAATATTCGAAATTATTTTGACATTTGTCGTGTGTTTACACTATAATGTAAATCTATGTCCATTGTTTGTGGCAGTCACTTTGATTTATTGTGACTATGAGTATACTGCACTTACTATTATAATTAAATTTGTATTAAAAAAATAAGCTTTACTACTTAAATGTACAAAAAAAAAATACAATAATTTATACAGATAAATTTATATTTATTTATAAGATATTATTTTTACAATAACATATTTTAGATCGATTACCTCTCACAATTCAATTTTACTTGATCCAAATCAAATAAATACCATTTGTAACAGGTGCACTATGGAGTCATAATTAAACAATTTAACTCTCCTCATCAAACAGAACAGTTACAGAACAAACATATAATGACAAACAGACAAAAAGTGGGACTCTCTCTCTTTTTAAGTGTATTGACTGTTTAAACAAGTGATTGGACATATGTTTTGGAAACTGTTCTATGATACCATTAGTATTAAACTTGGAAAGAAACGGATACCATTTTAGTAAAGACTAGCTCGTGCCAGTGGCATTACCCGCGTGAAAGTAGGTTTCTCCATACAAATTTTGGACCCCCGTTTCCACCCCCCAAGGGGTTTTTCACCCCCTAAGGTATTTTTGAAAAATCCTCTCAACTGTTCAAAAAATTTACCCTAGCTATGGAATAATAAATATAAAAATACACAGGACATAATCTATCCTCGTAACAAATTTGATTCAAATCCATTCAGTTGCAAAGGAGTAATAATCATGAACACACAAATACAAACATCGTACCTTTATTGCAAAAACCAACTATCTGCAATTTTTACCCAAATTAAAGTTAAATCCATTCATCCATTCGTCTCATCAAGATGAATCTACAGGTAAAACCGGTTATTAGCTACGACACTTATTTACAAAGATAGCTTCGGCAATAAGTAAATTACCTACAAATCTGATTGAATATAATAGTAATAACTTAATATAACAATACATATGTAGGTGCATTTAGTTGGTTTTTGCAATAAGGGTACGACATACAAACTTTCGCCTTTAAAATATGAGTGTGATGGTGCCTACTTAAACTCTTTTCCTTGTTGATCAACACACATTGCAACTAAAATACAGGAAGATAACTCAGTTTTCCACTACCATCTTCCATAGCAACAGGCAAGTATTACGAGTCGTGTTGCCAACCCACTAAACACGAATCTGACTCATTGTTTATATTTTTTTGCAACCATATCGGAAACCGGTTACAGCAGTCAGTGCCATTAGTCCAATGGTCAAATTAGTAAACAGGTCACGTAATATTATTATCATCAGGTCTAGATGAATCACTAACCTGTTGTCTAAATCTAACATTGTAGCTTGAGGCGTTAGTTTCAACACCATTTTTAGGGTTCCGTACATCTAAAGAAAAAAACGGAACCCTTATAGGATCACTTTGTTGTCCGTCCGCCTGTCTGTCTGTCTGTCAAGACCATTTATATCGGGAACGCGTGGAAGTATCGAGTTGAAATTAAAACCATATACGACGACTGTGTACGGTCTGTTGTAACTGTGAAAAAATCATATTTATAAGTTAACAAAAAAAAAAGATACGGCCGTTTATGTCTCAAAAAACGTATATTTCGACACTCTCGAGGAAATCAAAATTCATAGGGTACTTCCCGTTGACCCAGAATCCTGAAATTTTGCGTAAAGTAAGGTCTTATAGCAAAAGTATAGGAATAAATCTAAAAACTGTAAATTTGTTGTTGCATTACAACAAAAAAAAAACGATTCGGAAAAATCTTCGAAACTCCATTCGGGAATTGAAATGTTTACATAGGTAAGTTTGTACGGAACCCTCAGGGCACGAGTCCGACTCGCACTTGCCCAGTTTTTTGAGGTGGAAATTCTACGAATGAATCCTCCCACTCTAAAATGGCAGGAGTGAGATGCGGGCGTGTCAGATTTTTACTGGCTAAAATCCACAGTAATCTTCCAGGTGCCTTTTGCTAAGGCCAAGGTTACTCTTTCAAGCGTTCCTGTTCGCCCTTCAGCTTTTCTGACATATCTTTGAGGTGTGTGTGGAACACTACATGCCCTCGACGCGGACTTGGTCCAATGGCCGGACGGCGAGCTGCCTATTACTATCCATCCGCAAGCCCACACTTTCTCTATACCTGAATTATTATTGGAAAACTGTTTTTTTCATTGCTAATGGTTATTTTATTTTTACGAGTATTTGCCTTGCCATGGTATTTAGTAAACAAATAAGGCATAAGCATATGCAAGATAGATACATGATATATATGTGATAGTCGCATCACTGATGCACAGAACGCGAGTAAGTGGCAATAGCATCCTGAAAACAGTGGTTAAGAGTCCTTACTCCCCTATTCTGAGGCAGTATGTGGAGAGAATGGTCAGATAGTTTACTCCTTGCCATATCGTTCTCTGCACATCTTACCTCAGATATACACTTCACTGTATATTTTTTTTTATTTTTATTTCTTTGTTTATTTACTATTAACACTAATTTTAAAATATTTTAGTAACAAAGTGGACCATATTGTTGTCTTATCTTAAATAAAATAAATAAATAAAATATGCGTAACGATATGCACATGATAAAGATGAGAGCAATGGAGCCCCAGTGGTAACGACCCCGATTTACGAAACGTACGACGTAGGTTCGAACCCAGGCAAGTGCTCAACTTAGTGTAATTTATTTCATCCCTATTTATATTTCAAGAGGCAAACTGCAAAGCAAATGCTGAAAAAAACAGCCACCATCATCATTTTGGCAATTTAAAATCCAGGTATTTTGCACCTAATGTTTATAAAACAAGATGAAACATTCATCAATCTTTCAATCACCAAGCATTTTTTCAGTACTCCTGTACCTACATACAATGTCATTCAATTACCCTTAGTATTATAATATTAGCGATCCACCTTAGCTTGGCACGGGTGTTAGAAATCTACAAAACTTTCGACTTTTCTGTACTCATCATCATCATCTTCCTGCCCTTGTCCCTTGTTATTTGGGGTCGGCGCAACACGTTTTTTTCTTCCATTCTGTCCTATCACTCGTCATGCTATCACTAACTTCCTTTTCTTTCATATCACTCTTCACACAATCCATCCATCTTTTCTTTGGTCTCCATCTCCTTCTCCATCCATCCACATGTAAACTCATAACTCTTTTAGTAACATGCGACTTTTCTGTACTATGACATTTTAACCTTTCTCATAAATCACTTTATCCAGTGGTGAAAATTGTATGAAAATCTGTTCGATAGTTTTTGAGTTTATCGCGTTTATACAGACAAAATGATAGGTTTCTTTTATAATATGTATGTAGAATAGAATTAAATAGAAAAAAATATTCGGGATAGATAGATACAGCACAACAGTTACAAACACAAAGTAAAAAAGAACAAAGCACAGAATACACCAAGCCAATGTCCATAAAAAACTGCAACTAATTTTACTTCTAAGAAATCACACTAGAACTGCCAAATATTTTATCTTTTTAACCTGTTAAAGCCACACCCTCAATGATCGTGATGAATCATCCTATGTAAAGATACACGCAAGTTACATCAGAATCTCATTCCTACAAACAAGAGTCGGCCTTAGCATCCAGTTGTTAAGGTTTAATATGGGTAGTGAAGTCGCTTTGAAAATTTCATCAACTTGAAAAGTTATTCGATTCAATGAGTCATGTTTGCTTATATGTGACTGTGTTTTCTAATTAGTCTTATCATAATCAGCCATTATTATTTTTATAAATATTGCCTAAATTATTATTACTAACTAATTTCCACCAGAGCAGTGGTGGCCGAGTGGTAACGGCCCCGACTTACGAGTTGTAGGTTACGGGTTCAAACCCAGTCAGGCGCATTACTTTGTGTAATTTATTTCATCACCACTGCTCTCAAAACGGTGAAGGAAAACATCGTGAGGAAACCGGCATGTCCTAGAACCAAAAATTCGAAGACATGTGACATCCACCAACACGCACTGGGCCCGCGTGGTAGATTACGGCCCATTCCCTCTCCTAGAGAGGAGGCCTGAGTCCCAACAGTGGGAACATTATAAGGCCGACTATGCTATGCTATGCTATGCTATAATTTCCACCAGCGGCTTCGCCTGCGTTGACCTGCGTGAAATTAGAAAATATGTAAGCAGTTCAATTTCCGAATCGAGTCTCCAAGATTATTCTGAATCGCAAAATTTTTTTTTTTGTGACGTATTTACAAAACAGTTTTCAGATTTATTTCTACACTTGTGCTTCTGGCCAAATTTCATGATTCTAGATCAACGGGAAGTACCCTATGGGGTTTGATATCTTAGCGAGTGTCAAAATATGCGCCTTACGGAGCATAAACGGCCTTATCCTTAGATTACGTCAACTTAGAAGTTTGATTTTTCACTGATGTCTAGAGTAGCAGACTTCAGTAGTTTATATATAATTTTAGCTTCATACCTCCACTCGTTCCTGAGAAAAATTGATTTGCAAGATGGACAGACAGACAGACGGATAACAAAGTGATCCTACAAGGGTTCCGTTTTTGCCGGCTTAGCTGCAGAACTCTAAAGATTATCAGAAGTAAAATTATAGACTGTAACCGTACCGACAAATAAACCAATGTCATTCAATTACCCTTACCTGTAACTCAAGTACTGAAATGAGACATTTTACCGACGCAATTGAACTTTACGCACAGGTAAAGGGTTAGAAATAAAGTGTACGGGTAATGACGGGTTGTTAGCGTACCTATAAACGGTATTGAGTATCCATTCCCCTACGTTGAGTCATGCTCTTGTGAGGAAGACAAAAGGCAGTGTGGGTCTAGAAAATCTTAATATACGAGTACAATATGTAACTGGAGTAATGCACACTTATACACTCTAACTTTGGAGGTTTCCGTAACTTAGATATGAAAACAGTTCAATTTCCGAATCGAGTCTCAAAGATTTTTCTGAATCGCAAAAAGGTTTTTTTTGTGACGTAACTACAAATTTTCAGTTTTTAGATTTTTTCCTATACCTATGCTATGAGACCTGCTTCATGCCAAATTTCAGGATTCTAGGACAACGGGAAAAAACCTATGAATTTTGATTCCCTTGAGAGTGTCGAAATATGTGTTTTTTTTTCTCAACATAAACCGATGGCGTTACGAAGTTCGCGGTCAGCAAGTGTACTATAAAAATGAAAACGTGTTTCAATTGACCACGCTAAGAAAATGGCGCAGAGTTAAGACAAATAAAAATTAGTAGCTTATACACATAGGATAGCAACCTAGATTTAACAGAAAATTAATTGTTGAATTGCATTCCCATAGTATGTCTAGTAATGATTCTCAAAAATAAAAGTATATACACTTTTTGAGTACCTGTAAATATGAAAGCGCAAAGCTCTTGACTGTGAAGTTTTAACCGAGAAGGCTTTAACGCTAGGAGACTTCTTGCTATTCAATTTCATCAGGCGTATGGACCAACATCATAACTCCAAACTCAAACTCTATACTTGTGAGTTATAGTATGTTAATAAAACACTATCAACTAATTATTAGCATGCCATCACTAAATGGCGGAGTGTGCCTTTGCAGTTGGTCTCCTATAATAACATCTTTTGTACTTACCACATTTTATGCAAATAAATGATATTCTATAAATTGTGATCCCATAGTAAAGAGATCCTAAGTCGTCGAGGGCGCGTACTGTTCCACGCACGTCTCAAGGAGATGTCAGCAAACCGTAGGGGCCTTCTGAAAGGAAAACTCGGCCCTGGTTTGAAAGGCAACGAAGGAATGGGAGTGAGTTTTTAGTCAGTTAAAGTCTGACACACCCTCTCGCTCCGCCCAAGTGCGAGAGATGTCATTAGATGATTTACCCACCTAAAAAAAATACAAAACGAGCCACGTGCCAAAAGGAGGGTTATGTTTTTCGAGTGTATGTATGTTTGTGAGTATATTTCTTTGACACGCCCAAACAGCCTGTTGCATTTTAGCTTGAGATGTGTCGTTAGATTCGTCTTAGTTGTAAGTGTGAGACTGGATACATCAAAATTATAAAATAATTAAATTGGCCCCAAATTAGTTATATGTTTTAATTTTTTCGTTGCATAGTCATGTCAAAAACTAAGATGAGGGAAATAAAAAATGTTGTAAAATTTTGATGCAGTTGATGGCGTCTAGCGTGAGGACGATACAACCGTTATGCCCCGACCTCCACAGGAGACACCGTAGGGGTTGAGAGTCGCAGAGTGACTCCTGGCGGCCGTAGGCATAGGCGAGTAATGGGCAGCTCACCGTTCGGTAAGGATCAGGCCCGGGTCAAGGACGATTAAAGATTTGTCAGCAAAATGGACGGGGCCAACTGGGGCAGATGCTTGGCAGGGCAGCGGGATTATTCGAAAGAGACCACGGTAAGCTGCTGTAACGAAAAAGGCAACTCAAGGCATACAGGTTAGTTTTAGTCACCGAATGGGGCATTTTTTTTTTCGTTTATTAAACAATAACATTAATACATTCATGCTAACATATTTACATACCAGCACAAACCATCGCGGGTTTAACAGCGGTATGTCAGAAGCGACAAACTCGGCGCCAACATACTTTAGGCGAACAGTAGGTATACATACATAGTCCTCATTCAAAAGATACTTTCTAGATCGCATTATAACACATCCAGTACACGGTCATGCAGGCGTCAATCAATTCTATCAATCATGAAATGATGTTTGAATGACGGAATTTTATCGCCTTATGTATTTCGTCATGCAAACGTCAATCATCGCATTAGACGGTAGGTTTTTCGTCAATCCAAAAATTGACTGTAACAAAACTGACAGCAAAACTTATCGTGTAATGGACGCCTGACTCTTCTCTCCGCTCAGAGTGGGAGGGATTATTTTTTTTTTTTAAATTGATATAAACCAGTGTTTGACTGCGATCCCACCTGATGGTAAGCAGAGATGCAATCATTGATGGTGAAGCGCACTAATTTATTAAGAGCGAATAGGACACCTAAGTTATAGTTGGACGGGAAGATCGCAGCAGGCAATTTTTTCCAGTCCTTCGATGTACGCGTGTGTGGAGTGTTCGATGTATGTTTGATGTGCGGTATAAACGACGAAGCGAAACGCTTAGTCCGGACCGTTGAAGTTTCAACAACGTAAGGGTGGATACTTTCCGTACGTCGGGTTGTCCGATGGTAGAAAGGAGATGGCGGAATCAAGTCATGCAGTTCCCGCGCACACTCTCCAAAATGCAACCTGTAAAATACCGATACCGATTATTTGATATTTTTCCACAAAAAAGGGAATAATAAAAATATTGTACAATAATACTGCAAATACTGCAAAAGAGGTTACTGTTAATATCTATTAAAATGATCATAGATGGCCTTGCATGTGATTTGTATGTTAATTCACAAGACAAAGAAGATTATAGCAAAGCTTAGTTTACCTATTGCATAGACTTATGTAAGTTTCTTTATAATAATTATATAATGAAGTAAATATACCTATTCTTTAACGTACTCCTTTGGAATATCAAACAGATCTGTTGTGATTGGTATTGTTTTCTGTAGCTTATCTTTGAAATTGAGGAGGATGGCTTGTGGCAGACCACGAAGGTTTAAATTTAATGTCTTCATTACGAATTGTCCAGAAGTGGCCCAAAAAGGAACAATGGAAGGAATAGAGGGTGGTATTTGCCCAGCATTGGGACAATACAGGTTAGATATAATAATTATAAAAACTTATCTTCTAATGTAACAGATGTACGGAAGGATTAAAAACCCTGAATTAAAAAATTGAAAAGTACTGAGAGAAAAAAAAGATTAAGGAGTTCACTCAATTTTTGCACTAGAGTTTATATTTATTGGTTATTCTGTAAATAAATCGATATCCTCCATGATTGAATAGCCCCTAGAGCATCATCATCTTCCTGCCCTTGTCCCGTCTTATTTGGGGTCGGCGCAACACGTTTTTTTTTATTCCATTCTATCCTGTCAACCGTCATGCTATCACTAACTTCCTTTTCTTTCATATCACTGTTCACACAATCCATCCATCTTTTTTTGGCCCCTCTCCCTCTCCTCCCATCCACATGTATACTTATAACTCTTTTACTAACCCGCGTTTCATCTCTCCTCTTTATATGATTATACCAAGACAAACGATTTCCCTTCAACTTTTCATTCACGGTTAGTGAATGAAAAGTTGAAGGGAAATCGTTCCAAATAGCCCCTAGAGAAACGATTGAAAATATTAGGTACGATTTCGAATTTTACTGATTAAAACTACACCTGTATCCTCCAGATGTCTATTGCGTAGAACCACAAATTTCCTTTGCAGACATTTTCCGTGGCCAGGAGGGCCCTAGCGGGCCGACGGTCAGACGGCGAGCTACCCATTACTCATCGTCCGCTAACCCACACCTATGATGGCCAAGGACCGCCTTGAGACTTCCAATGCCCGAAGCGTTTCCTGAATTAACATAGTCATGATGTTAAAATTAAATTATTCGTTACGTCTATACACATAATTTAATTCTCAGATTAACTTCATTGACATACATTACAAAAGTCATTATAAACCAGCAATCATAACTCTTAACTCGATTACTGAACGAATAAAAGCAACATACATACAGACTAACAGTTTTTACATAGGAAGTTTCCACAACGACTTTAATTACCATACATCACAACTGAACATAATTTAGTTTGCATTGCTCCAGTGTTAGCCAACGTTTTCCTCTTCGGGAACCCTTTTTTTGAGCCATAAAATTGTCAAAGAACTCACCCCGCTCTGAGTGGGGTGAAAAGTAGTGTCAGACTTTTACAGACTGAAACCCTCCCTTAATTGTTTCTTCAGTTACTCTATCTGAAAAACCCCGAAGCGCTTCATGGGTAAACTGGCTTATTTGAAAGCCAATGTTGTAACGTATTAAATTTTTCGAAGCAGTAAAAAACCTCAAAAATATCCTGCCTCGAGATGCCGTACAAAAAACTCGACACTAATAAATATATCACACTATAAGTGACAGTTTGTGAGTGTGTGTGTATGTTTGTTACTTCTTCACGCCCGAACGGCCGAAGAGAGATTTCAATGAAACTTAGTACATGGGAAGACTTGGTCCTTGAATAGCACGTAGGATCTTTTTTATCATATACGTCCGATGATAACGTAGACACTATGTCTAATTAAATTCATAGACTACATTTTCATCTTGCAGTCTCTACTTTTAGAATCGCTGTCCTAACCAACTGCGACGATTAGTCTAATGCATTCAAATTGGCATAAACAATGCCTGCATTATGCGCTTTTGTATTCAACCATAGTTGCAAGGTCTTTTTGATAAAAAATAATTGTTATGCGAGTGTTTTGTCGACATAGTAATCTTATTATATGTTTATAGGAATTTTAACAGATTAACACAATTTGCTCGCAGAACAGATGGTCGATGGGGCAGAAAGGTTCTGGAGTGGCGACCACGTACCGGAAGAGGTAGCCTTAGAAGGCCTTCCACAAGGTAGACCGATGACCAGGTGAGGGTTGCGGGAATCCGATGGATGCGAGACACACAGGATGGGTCGTTATGGCGACGCTCGGGGGACGCCTATGTTCAACAGTGGACTTCTTTCGGCTGAAATTATGATGATGATGGTGCACATGCACAATTTTCAATTTTTGTACGTAGACAGTGACCACTTCATTAACTTTACTTTCAGATTGATATTATTAGTTGATGAGCGATGCTAACGAGGTCGACCAGGGAAGAGGTAGTGACTTAGACGTTTTCCGCAAAGGGCTGGTTTGAGATGGCTTGAAAAAGAATATCTTGAAGAATTTTGAGGGTGGCATTTGCCGAGCAGTACAAAAGTATAGGCTAAATAATAATAATAATAATGATTGTTGACTTATCCGTTCCGCATGACGAGAACCTCGTGAAAGCCGAGAAAGACAAACAAATCAAGTATATTGATTTGGCTCGCGAGGTTGTCGACATGTGGGAAATAGACTCGGCGATCATTGTACCGATAGTCGTGTCAGCCAATGGCTTAATAGCCAAGAGCCTCGACCAACACCTAAGGAGGCTCGCGTTAGGCGGCTGGATGTTAGGATGTTCCTTTCTCTGGAGCCCTGACCACCGGTAGCTTGGACCCTGTCCCCGATACCGGTGGGACACTATTTTTTATATTTTTAAATGTTTTATTTTTATTGAAATATTTTAAAATATAATTTATATGTTTAAAGTAATGAATAAATGATAATAATAAAACATATAACAATACATCCTAATCGCCGAAGATAGGACAACATGTCGAAATATTGTCCTCAACAAAGTCATTCGTTGATGTCACGATTAACAGCGTTGAGGACAAACGACGCAAGAAGGAGGTGGAACATATTTTATAGAAAACGAAAGAGAAGGGAACATTATAGCCAATACGATACGTTTCTGATTATTTTTTTTACCTTATTGATAGGTAAATTATTTTATAGTTTTACTTTCAGTAATTATCTTCTAACGAGAATTAATATTATACATTCTAGTATCATATCTAACGAGGAATATAAGAAAGACTTTAATCAATTCACGATTGAAGATGATCCTGCTCATGATATACTTGTGTTCTTTTCCGACTCAGTTACTCTAGGAAAACATTACAAAATGCAAACTAACATTAAAGAATTACAACGTAATCCTTAATACGCTCAGAAAATCTGTTTCCAAGAAAATTATCAGCACGCAAGATTTTGTACTCATTTTCCTTGGCCCATATCATGTCATTTGTACCAACTTACCTCTACCACTATTTTACAAAGCAAAAACCTTAAAGGTATTGAAATAAGGATTGATTTCGTTTTCGATGGTCGTAAAAGTAAAGTGGTTTTGGCAATCATTGTCGTCATTAGTGAGATTTGGACAGCGTCACGCTTCGCGGGTGCGGATAAAAACGCAATTAGGACATGAAGGATTTTTTATGGTATTTTAAATGCCCATTGTTGTTAAAAACGTGTTATTACGAATGTTTGACTTCGTTTTGTTCGCGAATTTGTTCAGGTTTAGTTAGTTTTGAGTTTGAAGTCATTTATTCCGTGGGTGATTTAAAATACGAAATTCATCGCTATCTGTATCCTTCATACCGGACCCTGATTTAGGCCATGTCCGGAACGAGGAGAAACAGTAATGCTAGCAAAGGAGGCGACCGTACGCGTGAGGGAACGAATATTCCCATGCCCTAGCCACCGGGACCCCAACCCCGTTGGCGTGAACTTGCGGACGACAAGTAATCGTCTGGACCGAGCTCGAGTCACCAACGGCGCGTAGTGTTCCACGCAGGCCTCGAAGTGATGTCAGCAGAACCGTAGAGGCCCTGTAGGGTCGAAGCACCTGAAGCCTCCAGCCCAAAAGAGTCCTGGAACGCAAGAACAAAGAAGGAACATAGCTGTGGTTTCAGTCAGTAAAAGTCTGACACGCCCTCCACGCGTAAAGCCGTTGGTCCCGGTTGTCATTCGTAGATCTTTGACAGTCGTTACGGGTAGTCAGATGCCAGAAAATTGGACCATGAGTCTATCGAAGGAGTATCATGTTGCAGAGTAACTGGATTGTAGAGTTCTGATAGGTAATATTTCCATGTAAAACACGGCTATTCATCTGCATCTGGTTAAACTGGAAGCCTTTTTTTTTTTTTTGTTGCCGGGGTGGAAAATCATGGATGTCCTTCGCCTGGGGCAGGCGAAGGGATCTGTCAGACTCTTACTGACTAAAAACCACCTCGGTGTTCCCTCCCACACTTGGACCGGGGATCGTGGGAGCTGATACGCCATCCATGATCCTCGGCTAGTGCCGGCCCGCCTAAGCGAGCCACCTCAGTCAAACTGGAAGCCTAATGCAAGCTAGTTGGGAAAAAAGCTAGGTAAAAAAAGAGAACCTAAAAGCACATAAATCCTAATACAAAAAGAAACACAAAAAATTTTTGTAATAATAAAATTGAATAAGAGAAGAGATATATATTTTGCATTCATTTTCATTGCTCTTACTTCATTGTTGTCTCATTTTCATTGCTCTTATTTCATTGTACCGTATGGTGTCGGACGTAAAGAATAGCACCATCCCATATCTTCCCGTGGGTGTCGTAAGAGGCGACTAAGGGATATTTAGAGACTGTGCATACTACAACACCTTAGGTCACACCGTGGTAGCGGGTAAACTACCAACAAAAGCATTCCCAAGGAGGGTTAGTGTCAGGCTGGCGGCCGACTTTAAAAAACTAGCCAAATCCCATTAGCAACATGTTTTGTCTTAATAGAATGCGCGATAGGGTTAGGGCGTACCCCACAGGCGACGCGCAGGGGCAGCACCCGGCTCCCGTGGGAAATGGACCAGGGTTGTTGCACCACCTCGGGCGGGTGCAACGTAAGAAGCTAGCTCGGGAAACGAGATTGAGGTATGCAAGTTGGAATGTTGGGACTATGACTGGAAGGGCCAGAGAGTTAGCGGATGTATTGAAAAGAAGACGGATAAATATAGCATGCTTGCAGGAAACTAAATGGCGAGGAACAAAAGCGAGAGAAATTGGTGAGGGATATAAGTTCTACTACTGTGGAAGTAATGGAAAAAGAAATGGTGTAGGAATAGTGTTAGACAGTAAATTGAAAGAAAACGTGATGGAAGTACAAAGGATTAGTGATAGATTTATAGTTGTGAAAGTTATGTTAGAGAATGTGATGTTGAATGTAGTTAGTGTGTATGCACCACAAGTAGGATGTGATGAAACGGTGAAAGAGAAGTTTTGGGAGGATTTTGACACAGTTTTAATGAACATCCCTGCTCATGAAGAATTGATAGTTGGAGGGGATTTTAATGGACATGTGGGAAGAATGAAAGGTGTTTATGAAAGAGTACATGGGGGGTGGGGTTTCGGTAGTCCGAACAGTGAAGGAGAGACGCTGCTGCAATCCGCTACTGCATTTGACCTGGCAGTAGCCAATACGTGGTTCCAGAAAAGAGACGAACACATAATTACGTACAAAAGTGGTAATCATAAGACCCAAATAGACTACTTTTTAGTTCGGCGCAACCACTTAAAGCACGTCAAAGACTGCAAAGTACTGCCAGGAGAAGACCTAGTCTCACAACACAGACTCCTAGTTATGACATCAGTGGTCAAAATAATTTCTAACAAAAACAAAGAGCGTCCTCCCCCTAAAATAAAATGGCATATGTTAGAAAGGAATGATTGTGCGAAGAAATTCAGGGAACGAGTGGTAGACAGAATGATAGAGATGGGAGACATGAATGATCGAAGTATAAATGAAAGCTGGAATGAAATAGCTGGGTGTATTAGACAAACAGCGAAAGATATTTTGGGAGAGACGAGAGGAAAGGGTATAATAGATAGGGATACATGGTGGTGGTCGACAGAAGTTCAGAATGTATTGAAAGAAAAGAAGAGAAAATTCAAGGAATGGCAGCGTGTAGAGCCTGGAAACGCTTCTTTAAAAGCTGAAAAAAAGAGTGAGTATGACGTTTTAAAGAAGAAAGCCAAGAAAGCCGTGGCAATAGCAAAATCAAAAGCCCAGGACAAACTATATGACACACTGGACAGTCCTGCAGGCCAAAAAGAGCTATACCGGCTTACTAGAATAAGAGAGAGAAAGGCGAGGGATGTTTGCCAGGTAAGATGTATAAGAGATGAAACTGGAATGGTTCTATCAGATGATGAGAAAATCAAAAAGAGGTGGAAGGAATATTTTGAAAGACTGATGAATGAGGAAAATAATTGGAGTGGGGTTTTAGAGAATGAACCAGTGAATGTGGGGTTAGTGAGAATGGTTAGTATGGATGAAGTTAGAATAGCAGTAAATGGAATGAAGAATGGTAAAGCCATTGGTCCAGATGGAATACCAGTTGAAGTGTGGAAGTTATTGCGAGTAGATGGATGGACGTGGTTGGCTTTGTTCTTCAATAAGTTGTTGCATGAAGAAGCCATACCTGATGAGTGGTGCAATAGCTCTTTGGTGCCCATTTTTAAAAACAAAGGTGATGTGCTTGAGTGCAACAATTATAGAGGAATAAAGCTAATGTCACACACTATGAAAGCCTGGGAGAAAGTTATTGAAAGGCGACTGAGAGAAGAGAGCGAAATTTCACAGAACTAATTCGGTTTTATGCCGGGTCGGGGTACAGCGGATGCCATTTTTGCTATACGCCAGCTGTGCGAAAAATACAGAGGTGCGCATAAAAACTTGCACATGGTATTCGTTGACCTCGAAAAGGCATACGACCGGGTGCCTCGTGAGGTTCTGTGGTGGGCCCTTAAGAAGAAAGGTGTGCCTGGGAAGTATGTGCAGTTGATCCGAGCGATGTACAGTCGATGCAGTACCCAAGTCCGGTCTACAGTGGGCACCACTGGCAGTTTCAATGTGGCTGTCGGTTTACATCAAGGGTCGGCTCTCAGCCCTTACCTCTTCCTGATGATAATGGACGCTCTGACGTCGGACATTCAGGAAGAGGCTCCCTGGTGTATGTTGTTTGCCGATGACATTGTGTTGGTTGCCGAGAGTGGCCTAGAGGTCCAGAACAGATTGGAGGTGTGGTGGCACAGACTGGAGAGTGTTGGCCTGAAATTGAGTAGAACCAAAACGGAGTACTTGTTCTGCGATTTCGGCGGTCTCTCCAATCTAGTGCCTTTAGCTCTCGCCGGAACGCCCATACCGATCTGTTCTGACTTTCGGTACCTCGGGTCGCTCGTCCAAGGGGATGGTGAGGTAGACCGGGACGTAACACATCGGATCAACGCAGGATGGATGAAATGGCGACAGGTCACGGGAACAACTTGTGACCCACGGATGCCCCTCAAGTTGAAGGGTAAAATCTACAAGTCCGTGATAAGGCCTGTCATACTGTATGGATCAGAATGTTGGGCTGTAAAAAAGACGGATGAAAAAAGATTGCACGTAGCGGAGATGAGAATGTTAAGATGGATGTGTGGTGTGACAAGAATGGATAAAGTGAGAAATGAGTATATTAGGGGAAGTTTGAAAGTGGCGCCAGTGACTGAAAAGTTGAAAGGGAATCGTTTATCTTGGTATGGTCATGTGAAGAGGAGGGATGAAGCGCACGTTGCTAAAAGAGTTATGAATATACATGTGGATGGATGGAGAGGGAGAGGGAGGCCAAAGAAAAGATGGATGGATTGTGTGAGAAGTGATATGAAAGAAAAGGGAGTTAGTGATAGCGTGACGAGTGACAGGACAGAATGGAAGAAAAAAACGTGTTGTGCCGACCCCAAATAAAACGGGACAAGGGCAGGAAGATGATTACTGCTTTATGAGAGAACTGAGATTTAAATTAGGCGTGAACTAACTAGGGTGAGTTAAAAACATTTGTCAAAATCATACTTACCTTTACTTGAGTAAGAAGATTCTCTTTCCCTGCCCGTGGTCCATTTGTTGTCCTACTAGGGACTTTGCTTTTGCACGTTACACTTAATTAATTATTATTTTGAATAAAAAATATAGTTTCGTAATCTTTTGCGAATTGTATTATTATTTTATTCAATTCAGAATAATGACCTGGCGATGATCTCATGCTATAATTGTTTTGCCCCCATTAGCCTTGGGTGCGAAGTTAAAAAGAGAAAGTGTACTAAATGAATCATTACCTACTTGTTTTTGTCCACCGAGTCTCAGGTAAGTTTTTTAACAAAAGGGGAAAGTACCTGAATATCTTATGAAGATAGAACTTAAATTCGATCATTGTGCGATTCCTTTTTGGTCTTTAAAAAAATAATAGCCGCTTTGAGTTTTAGACAATTTGAGTGGCCAATCTGGAAATCTCTTAACCGACTGCGGACCCAGGTTGGCCGCTGTAAAAACAATTTAGCCAAATGGGGCTTCCTCGACCCATCTCTAACACAGTGTCAGTGTGGAGCCGCTGCACAGGACATGCGTCATTTGCTATGCTGTCCATCCTGCAGTTTTCAGGATCTATACGAGGCCAATAAACAGTCGTAGAGGTTGCCAAATACTGGTCAGAAAAAAAAATAGTTACACTACATCGACACGAAAAGAAGAAGAAAGAGAAGAAGAAGATGGCCGCTTTCTTGATCTCTAAAATTTCGAACTTATTTTGTGGGTGCAACTTCTAAGCAAGGTGCGGAAAGAATATCTCTTTCCATTACCTGAATTTTTAAATCTGGAAGCGACTTCCAGTTCTACTACCAATACAACTACTAGTAGTAATAATGTTAATTTGATCTCCTTTCTATTTGTTGCAATAGTAAGTTGGAAGAAGACTGAAGATTATAATTTGCCCTTACTATCTCAAGAAAGGAGTTTCCTTGCTTGATCGAATCAGGAATGAGGATATCCGCAGGAGAACCAAGGTTATAGACATAGCACGAAGAGTGGCAATGGGCAAGGCACATTGCTCGCAGAACGGATGGCCGTTGGGGCTGAAAGGTTCTGGAATGGCGACCACATACCGGAAGACGTAGCGTTGGAAAGCCTCCTACAAGGTGGACCGATGATTTGGTAACGGTTGCGGGAGTCCGATGGATGCGAGACGCACAGGACCGTTCATTGTGGCGACACTTGGGGGAGGCCTATGTTCAGCAGTGGACTTCTTTCGGCTGAAATGATGACCTCAAGAAAGGCCTGCAGAGCATTCAACTATTTGGTACCCAGGAAGATTGCACTCAACACAACTTGGCGAAAGGGTCTATGTCCCGGGTGTCTAGGACATGACTTATGTTTATGCTGAAGTATTCTAAGTGTCAAAATTAACCTACATTATATTGTAGGTTAATTTTGACACTGATCTGATAAACGCCACTGACTGACAGAAAACCTCTCTTATTCTAAGCTGTATACTTGTTATACTAAAATGTATATTTCCTCTAGTTATGAGAGCAAAACTGCAAGATGTCACTAATATTATAAACGCGAAAGTGTGTGTGTCTGTATGTTACTTCTTCACGCTTGAATGGCTTGGCTCAAATGTAAAACGGGGTGAATAGAAACGCAGGGGTGAATAGAAACAAAACATTGGTTTGGTTTTTCCCTTTGGTACCATATTATCGGCTTCTAACAAAGCATCGACTTTTTAGAATAACAATTCATTAATTAATTGATATAGTTAAATGCTGCAAAAAATATTCAAATATCGTGAAAATACCCCTTTGAAGTTTTGTTTCTATTCACCCCATTTGACCGGATTTCAATGAAACTTCAAGTAGACAATGTCCTAAAATAGCATATAGGGTACTTTCTGTTCCAGAAGTATGTTCCTTTAAGATAATTTTCAAAAATCATGCTGCTGGCAGCAGTTTCTCATAAAGTTAATTTACGACTAGGACTTTAGACTCACTGCGTAAAAATAAAAAGAATCTGTGAAAGAAAAACAACAGATACTTTTGTCTGTATTTTATTCTGGTTTACTTCATCATAATTATTACTTATAATGGATATGGTCAAATTAATGTTACCAGTGAAATTTTACAGATGTAAGTAGGTATCGATATCAAACCACGATTATACAAAATAAAGTTTAATTATCTAAATTTATAATATAAATTACGCTAATGTGCAATTTATTATTGCTCATAGTTTAACTTTTTCTGATTCTTTTTTTTTATTTGACATCCAATGCCGCCATATTTTTAAAGTTGCATATCAAATTTTAACGTCAACAGCAAAAATAAAATTATTTCGAAACTAATAGTAGTCTTTGCAGCAGGGTTTCATGCAAGGCTTATAGCTGCCTTCAGTACAGAGATACGTACGAACCTTCTTAGCAAGAGGACAATCAATCCTACCACATGGACCATGCACATCTCGCTTATTAACAAACTGACCATGTTGGTATTTTCCTTTCATATATTCACCAGGAATAAACTGGTGCTGACTGCCTCTGTACTCCATTCTCTTCAGGCAATTAGTTCCACCACAAGGACCCTTGGGGAAGCCCATAGCAAGAATCGCCAATTCGCTTCGTGTGAACGGAGCAACAAAATCTTCGTATTGTACAAGCTCTTCAACTGGTCTTATTGGCTCCCTAGTGATATCAGGAGCAGTGAAGAAGTATGCCACAGGAGGAACTTCATCTATCACAGTGCCATCCCAATGTCTGACAACCTCCAAGTCTTTCACCCTCATATCATCGTACAGATACTTGCGACCAGGTATACGTTCCATCTCTGGTAATGCTATAAAGTAACTGATCACTCTGCTGCCCAAACATGTGAGTCGAATGTAAAATTCAACTTCACCAGATGCTTTCAAATCTTCCTCACACTGCAATGGGCGTACCATTTCAACTGTATTAGTCACCATTTCTGGTTTTCTTGTATCCCTGAATTCTGCTAAGTCGTAATTTACGGGGTTCAGATCTGCAGCTTTCTGAATGCAATCAAAAAATGATTTGTGCCACTCTACTACACAAAAACCAGTGCAGCCAAATTCTTGATCTCGGTTATACACGGTGATATAAATTGGTGTTTTCCTTAAAGTTTCCTCTAATTTTGAAGGTCTTTCAAGAAACATGACTGAGTTACCGACACCAAAGAATGGTGGTTGAGGTAATGGTTCTGATGGTAGCACAATCTTCCATGGGATCACTTTTTTCTTGCCTTTTTTCCCTTTCTTTTTTTTGGGTTTGGGTTTTTTCTTACCTTTTTTCTTCTTTTTTTTAGCGGGAGGAGGGGGTGGTGGAGGTGCGACAAAGTTATCATGTGCTACAATGAAATCAAAAACGGGTAAACAATTCATCTCCATCGTGCATGTTTGCATATACTTCATTTCTTCTTCTGATGGCCCCGGTGGTTCCTTTTTTTTCTTCTTACCTTTTTTTTTCTTCTTAGCTGCTTTTTTTTTCTTCTTCTTCTTTTTCTGTTTTGCTAACAAGGCAGCTTCGAGAGCAGCAAGTGCCTCTGCCTCTCTCCTCTTCTCTTCCGCTTCTTGTGCCAGTTCATATTCATCTTTTACGGGTGGATCTATTTTCAGTATGATCTTTTTGACGTATACCTCTATCATGAATATTTGATCCATTGCAGCTGCTGCAAAGATAAAATTTTTCGTTAGTTCAAAGATGGTGCTTTACTTCAATTTGATTGTCCCTATAAACTAAATCAGGTTTTTTATTTACATGACATGAACACTACTAATTAAGGCATAGCATGTGTGGTTTGCATATTTGCAAACGATTACAGATTTTGTATCTAGTAAAAGTCGTTCGCAATAAACTTGTAAGGAGAGGTTTTCAGTTGCTTGATTAACTTTGTACAGTTTCACAAAACTTACATGATTGTACTACCTATTATAAGGTAGATATATCAAGACTTGTGCTACAAGTAAGAACATTACAGATTGTTTGCAGTCTTCTTCACAACCTAAATCACACGATAAATTTTCTAAGACCTCTAAATTCTGGTACTTACTTTTATCCTCCTTTACGGTATGGCAACAATTTATTGTCCCAATAAACTAAATCATTGGGGAACATTTCGGTTTGGTAAGATATTGATACAGTTAATTTTTAAACATGATGTTGAAGGCCTCAAAAGTATTATATCATTGTGGATCTTAAAACTCGGAAAAATTTTGGAGATTTGAAGAAAACCAAAGTTGGGGCACCTGACAATGTGACGTTTCAAACCATACTGATTAATAAAAATTTGACAGAAAGTGTCAAAACATGGTTGTTTTTATTTTGTTAAATTTTCGTGAAATAAGGATTTATGTAAACCATTTTCTCATTGCTTTTTTGGGTGTTCACATAATCGTGTTTTTTATAAAATTCTTTCTTTCTTTCTTAAAAAAAAAAAACTTTGCCCCATACTAGGAACTTCTGTATCGTGATTGCTTTTACAAACTATTAAACTCACAAACACAAGACACTGGGAAACCTATCTGTAGGCTAAACAAATATTTGTTCCATGCGAGGATCGAACCTGCGACTCGCAGAGCAGTAGCCAATCTCTCAACCACTGCGCCAACATGTTTCTTTATTATCTAAACATGTTTGTATATGCAATGCTGCATTGCTTAAAACTAGTAAAAAGATATGTGTAATTATGTTATACTAGCTTTTGCCCGCGGCTTTGTTCGCATACATAAAATATAGCCTATGTCATTCAGGAATAAAGCAGCTTTCTATCGGTGTAAAAATTTTCGTGATCGGACCAGTACTTCCAAAGATATGTACATCCTGCAAACAAAAAAAAAACTTTACCTCAGTGTACCTAAGTGTAGATAAAAACCAGTAGGTATGAATTAAAGATAAGTAAATATGATTGAATAGCTTCTGCCAGCGGCTTCGCCCGCGTGAAAGTAGGTTTCTCAATTTAGACCCGGGGGTCTAAATGGAGAAAAGGGGATGAAACGGGTTTCATCCCCTTAGGGCTTGAATTTTGGAAAACCCTTTCTTAGTGCTCGCCTACGTCATAAAAGGAAACCTTGTGCAAAATTTCACGCTCCTAGTCCCAGTAGTTTTGGCTGTGCGTTGATATGTCAGTTAGTCAGTTTCTCCTTTTATATATATAGATTATTTTTCATGACAGACCATTTTTTATTTATTTATTTAAACTTCATGTACAGTAGTGGTACATAGGCGGACTTAATGCAAAAAGGCATTCTCTACCAGTCCACCTTTGGGTTAAAAAAGACAACACTATGGTAGGTTTTTTGTAATATTTTTGTTTTCAATACAATTACTCGTATTTTATAAAGACTATTCATAGTATTCATAATTCGTATGTACTAATATATACTTATATTATATTGAATGATACATTTAAATACAGTAGGTATCTATCAAGAAGGTCAAAAGAACATTATTATATTGCCATCATTACAAAATATGTGCAATCGAACATTTTGCGCACCTAACTGAACAAACACATCCTCTACACAAACTCTCTCTTAGTACTTAAAGAAAAAGTGACCAACATCGATACAATAATGATCCGTGGCAGAGAGGAGATACAAAAACAAAACAAAAAAACAAAGGAGCGTAGTTTGAGTTCACGTCTCGGGGTCACGTTTACGCACGGGGGGCATTACAGGGTAGGGAGGGGGGACGGTGCGCAAGCGCAAGACAAGTCTGTTTAACGTAGATTAGGTTGGGACAGGATAGGTAAACTGTGCGTAAAATACTGGTGATGAAATACCTACACTGTCGGTGAGATGGGTTGTTATTTCTTATCTATATAATATAAAAGCGAAATACCACTCAATGATTAATCACGAAATCTCCGGAACTATAACACCAACAAACTAAAAATTTGCCAAGTAGGTTCCTTATAGGTAGACATCCAAGGGGTAAAACGGGGGTTGGAAGTTTGTATGGCGAAACCAACTTTCGCGCGGGCGAAGCACTGGCAGAAGCTAGTATTGTTATAATTCCGATAGATAAACTTTATTTACCCATAGAGGTAGTTAGAAACTTTATAACACCTCCTGACATATTCAGTGCATTTTTTTTAGGTAAAATTCCAATGACATCCCCCGCTCTTGGGCGGGGCGGGAGGGTGTGTCAGACTTTTACTTAAAAACCCACTCCTGTTCCTTCGTTGCCTTTCATAACAGGTCCGAGTCTTCCTTTCAGAAGCAGACCCTTGGCATCGCCCGTGGAACAGTACGCGCCGTCGACGACTTGGGCTTGGTCCAGACGGTTATCGGACGGTCGGACGGCGAGCTACCCATTGGTAGCCGTCATTTCCGGCCACTAATGGCCGGAAACCTGGATCGGGATTCCGGCGGCTGGGGCGTGAGGGCCACTCCCTCGCGAGTGCAAGTGCGGCCTCCTCCTTTGCTAGCATTACTGTTTCGTAGAAGGAGACGGCCGCCTGCCACTCCGCCTCGCTTCGGAACAAGGCCTGTACCAAGGCCCGGCGCGAGAGATCGTTGCCTCCGATCTTCCCCACGAGGACACGGCGGTGCTCTGCCCAAGCCGGGCACACTTCTACCGTGTGCTCCACCGTGTCCTCCGGGCGATCCACACAGTGGTGGCACCAGAGCATTACTTCCGCACGAATCCGGTGCAGGATCTTCCCGAACTGACCATGTTCGTTGAGAACCTGCGTCATGCGGAAGGTTAGGACGCCGTGAGGTCTTTCCAGCCACTCCTCAAAGAGGGGACTTACCGCAATAATTATGGCGTGCCCAATATTCAGTGCATACTCCTTTTATCTCGCTATCTGGTCATTTCTTTTTAACTGTTGTAAACCAGTGCTTGGCTGAATCTCACTTGATGGTAAGCAGTGATGCAATCGTTGATAAAATACGCCAGTTATAAGTGCTACGTACCTGACCATTACCAACTGGGTCTGTATCTTTCTAAAAATTCCTTCTAAAAATTACTTCCGATGTTTCGTAACGTACTACTCACAATCCCTTGGTGCAGCAGCTGGCAGCCGTATGAACAGCTCCTGCATCATGCAATGAACGATCACTCCAAACTCTAGTACTTTTCTTACTCTTGTACTTTGGTAGACTAGATTTTTTTCTGTATCAATTAATATTCAAAGTTAACATTTAAAACAATGATAGAATATTGATTTTTTACGTAGTACATGAATCATAATAGAAGTCACCTCTGTGTTCAAGGTAAAAATTTAATGACCGACATATTGACACATAATTTTTACTACGATTTTTACTATTTTTACGATGGGTTTGATTTATGTAGTATTGATCATTATTTGCCTTCATCTACCGAAAGGCTTATTTTTTATGACTATTTCGATCTCCTGTATCATAATTTTCTCCGCAAGGACAAACATCAGGCAATACTCGAAAGCACGTCAGGGTTTATAATTTTCTTCAATTTCATATCCAGCCTCAACATAATCTAGAACCAGCGCACGAGCATGCGCTCTGTCTCGCTCTCTCGTCGATATTTAAATTTAGAATCGCGTTTGTACGTTATACGATTCGCAATATACACAGTAGTTTGATGTGAACGATGTTAAATAAAACAAAGTAAATCGCTCAGTTTTACTCTTAATGCCAAAAAAGATCGTAAAAGATTCGATGGCAGTAGCTGTAAATATCTTATAAAATTCGATGGTGTTAAAATATTGCAGTAAAAGTCATCAAAGGGTGATTTATTTAATTAGGTGGCTTATTTAATTAAGTTTTGTTGCATGTATAAGTTTATACCGTGCATTAATTTCCCGTCACTCTATAATTTACTACTTTATAGGATCAGTAAAGGATCGTCTGTTCGTTAGTTTCAAGATTCTGAGTAGGTACTGTTGAAAAAGGCGTACAAAAATATTAATGGACCTAAATATTTCTATTGGTACTAAATCTTGACGTTTCTTTGTCACAGCTTTTGAAGGAAACAAAATTAATTAAGAAATACAAGTATGAAGCTTAATCTTCAATCTAAATATATGCAAAGAGAAGACCTGACTTACCTAGAAAGAGATATTTAGAAGAAGAAGAGAGATTATTTTCACAAGTGTAGTTTTTAAGACGTATACATACAAGGAATTTTCAAAATTCAATCCTCAAGGAGATGTAAAAGCAGCGTTTCATGTAAGCAAAGCCACGGGCATGAGCTAGTTTTCAAATAATGATATTAAAGTTACACACGCTATTAAACCCTTGAACTTAACGCGCAACTGTAAAGAAACACTTACTTCCCCAAACAAGCTCAAAAAGATAACATCGACACACAACAATTAATTGATAGGTTTACAGACTGACTGAATGAGATCAAGCAGTCCGATAGACAGGAACCGGATCACCAAGTTAGATCTAAGTCTAAGATATTTCGAAATAGCAACTATGTTAACATGATCTTGCAGAGGGATCGCTTAATTCAGTAGATAGTCTTGCTTTTATGGTACGAGGCAACGTGTGGTCTCCTGATTAGGTTTAAGGATATATTGGACATGTACTAGCACTCATTGACGCGGCTGCTATCAAGAATTTGATTGAATCTTCGATAAATATCGGTGTTAATGGTACTAATCCAAGGACACAACTCATATACGAATAGAGGTAGTTTGTTATAAATATTTTTGGTATATATCATTATAACTATTATCATTGTCTGATGGCAATGATGGTATAGGCTGATGCCTATACCTGCCATATATGCACCTTTTCAATCGTAAGCCTTTGACTCAATTTTCAATTACTCTCATCAAGTTGTTATCAACTGTACGGTCATAAAAGAAGATTATATTATCAAAACAGTAGATTTGCTACTCATCTTGAACGTAAATAAATCTATAGACTTACGCATTCGTTAGTGGGATCAAACATATGCCATGAAATAGATAATTATGCACATACTCTGACTGAACTTAATAATTCTTCTAACAGTTTAATTTTTTAAAATGGTATAGGAGTTTATACTGTCACTATAGTTTGTTACTCTCCTTTCTCTATTATATTTGGTATTCATTAGATAGTAGGTGTATAATTTAGTTTTTTATGTGTGTATTTTATAATATTATGTCTAAATCATATTACATATTTATAGTTTTCGTACACTCCTTTGGTTCTGTTTATCTTTTCTTTCCGTCTATATATTTAAAGGTTATCTGTAAAAAATTGCCTTGTTACGATAAGACTGCCAATAGTACACTTGTTTTTGTAAATGTTTGGCCTGTGTTCAAAAGAAAGGTATACGATAAAGTACACAATAAGTCTCTTCTCCAAGACTATTCACATCGTCTATCTCCGCAATACCAGCGACATGCTAATTTCCACAATATCAAACACCATCACCTTATAACTAACCATAATCATATGAAAAACAAACCCCAACTACAATATCCTCTATTACTATGACAACATACCCATTTACTGCTATAAAATGAAAACGTAAATCTAATATTGTGGTTATAAAATTTTCCGTTTGGTAGTATCGATGGCGGGGCGAGGCGGGGGGGTCGTTAGCCCGCAGAACCGGTAGCGAGTGCGCATCGTGCAGCTGCGCTTGCGACGGGTAAAGGCGCGGTTATATGGGTAAAGGATTTATACGTGGAAGGCTTCATTTTTAAAAGTGAGGAATGAATATGGTTTTGGCTAGATTTGAGATTAGACATCATCATTCACAACATGATTGGGCCTGAAGTGTGAAAAATAAATCCGATGAATTAGAGAACGTCTTTATATTTATGTTGGTTGAAAAGTCAGACCATTCACAATTTTTGTTGTGGGCAGGCACAAAATCCTGAACCATGAAATATGGAAATAATGAAAAATATATTATAATAATAGATAGGTACTTTATCGATGATACATCTAATTTACTCACATAAGTACTACATAATATTTTTTTAGGAAAAAACTTAGATAGGTACTATAGGGTGTAACTGCTAATAACAATGTACGCGTAACTGTCAAAGACTACCATAAATCCTACTCTAAATAATAAATGAATCCTCAATCAAAAATGTCTTCACAAAGCGTAACACACCACTTTGATTTTCAAACACCTTTCCCTAATTCACATGGACAACGAACAAAATGTCTGATGTAAGTGTTTCAAATTACTAATGTAGTGCATTTTCTTGGTAAATGATTCATTGCATTTCCACGTTAGTTCGAACTACTAATACAATGTGTCACTTGAACGAATTAGGATGAATATTTGATGTAGCCATGTCTACTAGTCTATGTTAGTTTCCAATATATATCGATCGGAGTGGAGGGACAGGATAATTGGGGTTGGTGTACGTCTCAAGTTTTATGATGTGATTCATACAATTTCATTGTATAATTACGTTATCATTATCAGTTCATTTATTATATAGTCAATAAACAATGGCTCCATATGAAGTTCTACTGTGTCAGTTTAGACTGAAAATCGATCCTAATATACATGGAAAAACGTTAAAAAGATTATGTTTTTTTAGCTCATTAATTCTTGATTAATTTCACATTCTCAGTGTTACATAGATTGTCGACCACACGAATATAGTGAGAAGACTAAAAAGTATAAAGCCATTCGAGTTAGTGTTTAGTGATAGTGAAAAGTGTAATGTAGCCTAGTTGCTACCTAATAAACACAAGAACAAAGTATAGTATATTCGCCTTAATAGAGACAATAATAAAAATGCTATTGGACACATTCTTAGCGAAGACAGTTTGTTACTTTAGGATATAATTAAATAACTTATTAGTCTATTTAAAAGGCTAAATTGTAATAAAAGGTAGGGTCCAATGGTCTATCCCTTGGATGCACTCTAGGATAACGAAAAAAAAACATTGTCATTCTTATAGCAAAACGGAAAAGACTAACACAGAATTTTATCTCTGGGCCAATAGGACCAGTTCAATTATGAAAACATTTGTTGTATGGACTACGCTGTACTTTATTTTAATATAAATTTTAAATACATATTATTCGATTGTGTGGTTACATCCAAGCACAAAATGGAGACGGACATCAATACAATAAGTAACTCGATTAGATCTAACAGTTTTCGTAGTAAAGTCATTGAAATATCTGTATTGCTAACAATAAATCCATATGACCAAGCCCTTAGCAATCATCTCGCTTATACAAGTATTATAGTGGCACAACGTACGTGCAACTTACACTATACTAACAACACAGCCATAATTATTGTATATATATATTGTATACTATGTATACCGGAGCATACGGCAACTGTGTACTGTCGTATACTCAGATATAGATAGGTATTATTCAATCGTATCGAGGTCATGACTATAGTTAAGGTTCATTTTAGTATCTAAACGTTATAAGTTGATATATGTATGTAGTTTTGTATAGAGATAAAGAAGGGCAATATTGGGGCACAGCATAACCAGCCTTATAATGTTCCCACTGCTGGAATTCAGGACTCCTCTCTAGAACAGGGAATGGGCCGAAATCCACCAAGCGGGCCCAGTGCGGATTGGTGGATGTCACATGTCTTCGAAAGTTTAGTTCTAGGACATGGCAGTATCTTCATGTCAGTTTCCTTTACCGTTTTGAAAGCAGTAGTGATGATATTAATTACACAGAATAATACACCTGGCTAGGTTAGAACTCGTAAGTTGGGGCCGTTACCACTAGGCTACCACTGCTCTAAAATATTGGGGATGATGATAAAAATTTAAAAACCACGGAGACAACTGTAAGAGATATTAAGACTATAAAATAAGAAGCTTTAGCTAAAGCAAAGTATTGTAACATGAGCACTTGTTAGGCAAGAGATAAGCAAGAAGCGGAATAGGAAGATATGGATAATATTGTTTATATGAAAGGAACTGGCGGTCTGCCCATCGATATCAAATAGGAACCTTTGATTATAAATTATTATTACAAATTTAGTATGTATATTGTATATATTCTACATTTCTCAAGAACGCATTATTGTATTTATTGCTTAAACAAGTAATCTGTAGACTAAGTTGCATTCTTATCTCACGTTATTTTGATTTTGTTGTCAAAAATAACCTTTTAATGATAAACAGAAATCAATAGCAAAAATCTAAGTAATTTCATCATCTATAACTGAGATCGGACCATTTGATTACGTCTACGGAAACTGAATCGCATTCAAGATCATATACAGCAATTACTCACAATATATTACGTTAGCACACATAATATGCATACTGCATGCTATTTATGTTGTCGTCAACTTGTGCTTACACATGTACGGTGCATTTATAGATTGGTGTCGAGTTCTCGATGTTTATTTTTGTAGTACTCCAGTTACAAAGTTGATATGATACGATTAAAAATAACTGACTTACAGATGCGTCTGATAGACTGACATAGATCAACGCACAGCCACAACAACTTGGACTAGAAGCGTGAAATTTTGTACTAGATTTTCTTTTATGACGTAGGCGAGCACTAAGAGAGGGTTTACCAAAATTCATCCCCTAAAGGGATGAAACGGGGGTCCAAAGTTAGTGTGAAGAAACCTTTCTTCACACTGGCGAAGCCGCTAGTCTTTGTATAAAAAACAAGATACTGTTTTTTTGACCGTTAGAATCAAGCTCAATAAAAAAATAAAAAATAACTGTTACCAAATTATGATTTTTATTTTTTGGGCCGTGATTGCGTTTGATGCAAAAACGTAAAAAGACGAGCATTTAAAATAAATATAATTCTATTAACTGTAAAACTCATGATTGGCAAAGTTTACTAAGGAAAGATAATAGACGAGCCAATAGACAATATTAGATATACTGGCATTTCTTCAGTTAACAATAAGCAAATGAAAAAACCATCAAAGTTTGTGAAGATACTCGTAAAACTGAATACTCGTACAAAGCTAAGACTAATCTAAATCCTACACCCGTCTCTCACCACACCAATTGATTGGTTGTTCTATTCGTAGAGTCCACATGAACATAATACACAAACGTATATTCATCAAAGAGATATGCCCAGTCAAGTGAACGCTTAGCACGTTAGGCGCAAGCGCACGTGCGCCTAGCGGTACTACTTAGGAGTTTTGTTTTATTACTAACTAACTGCCGCCCGCGGCTCCACCCGCGTAAAATAAGTACTTTTCACTGTTGTAAACTATAGATTATGTGTTGATCCAGGATATAAGCTTTCCTGATACCAAGTTTAATCCAAATCAGTTCTGCCATTTGAGCGTAATGGAGTAACAAACATACGTTCATACAAACTTTCTCCTTTATACTTTATTTATAGAGTGATGGTGTAGCTGTTCTGTGTGGTTGAAGATTGAGAAGAGAACTGTTATATAGGGCTTCATTTTCATACTAATCATATTGGTAACCTTGCTGTCGAAGCTTAAAGTCAAGAGATGTTAAAGCGTAACAAAAAAATATGTGCTTATCTATTCTATCTTCTTAGATAAGTTTAAATGTAGTCTAGAAATAAAACCCTAAACTCATCAATAGGACTACCAGTCCGAGCGCTCCAGGTATCAAAATGGTTCTCGTGACCCACGAGACAAACGATCTCCTCAAAAAGAGAAGGCCATTTTGGCTGGGTCCAACATACCAAGAGTTAGATAAAGGCATCAATTCACGGCAGCCTTCAAGGACTGTACGAGATCATATTCTTTCTTGCAGACTCACGAGTGAGGTACAACTAAACCAACGGTACTTTGAACCCGGCTCTGGACACTGATTTATGCCTATTTTATAAAAGAAATAAAAAAAAAAGTGTTTTCAAAATAATAAAGGGAATAATAACAATATATTTAACATATAGAACTAGCACACACAGTACCACAATATTAAACGGGGGGGGGGGGGGGGGGTTTACAGGGGGTTTTATACGTTCTGCATAACATGCCATTTCTGTATTAGAGGAATAAAATAGAAAAAGGAAAACTCAGTAAGTTCTTTCTTGCAATGAGTGACTTTTAAATAAGCTTGTTTAAAAGTCCATAGGAGTAGGATTTTGACAAGTACTACGAGCAATTTTGCGCACATTTAGTGTAGATATTGAGAACAGATGAATATTTTCTTGGAATAATCAAAAACATTAAAAATATTCCTGGAAATTAATAATTTCAAAAGGCTTGTGGAGTTAAAGATTACACCAATAAATATTGACATTACATACAGTGTTTACTTAATCTAAAACCCACAAATGCACTCCGCAGTTTCAATTCTATATTGTTATCATTTGTAAATCAAAGCTGCTTTGTATGTTATTCATTATTTACTTTGTGAATCCACATCAAATGTTTTGTTCGATGACTAAGATCGTCAATCAAAACTGACAATTTTAACTGCTGAAAGTAAAGTTGTATATAGAAAATGATTAATAGTGGCTAACTCCAAATTCAATGGCTATTGAAAATTTTAGTAATCTTAGTCAGTATTCTATAACTGTACAAAAATTACAAGTGGCATTTAGCTTCTCTTGTATCAATATGAATTATTATAAAACAAAAACTGACACATTAGTAAAAATATTACGTTCTCAGCTACCTTGAAACTAAACTAACACAGTCCTCTTTTTTAAATTATAGCAACAAAAATGTTCAAACGTAATAAATTTTAAATTCAACATTGTAACTACATAATTTCAGGAAAACGACTAGAAAGGCATGAATGTAATTTTTGATTTAATTAATCAGTACAAGTCTGACACTACAACGACTGTCAAAATTATCGTGAAGCAGTCTGGACGTCATCAATGAAAATTTCTCTACCAAAAAATAAATAAAAATAATATAGATACAGGGCTATGCTCGGAGTTTACTTATGTGTTCGCATCAGGAAAGAAGTAACCGCATCGTCATAGCCCAAAGACTCGCCAAACCTAAGTGCCAGTGGGCAGGTCACGTTGCTCGTAGAAGGGTTGGTCGGTGGGGCCAAAAGGTTCTAGAGTAGCCACCGCGCACCGGAAAACGCCAACGTGGTAATGATGATGATGATGATGATATAGACAGATATCGCAACCTAAATACTGGCAAAAAAGAAACTTAACAAATCTAGTCCCAGTAACACTACTCTCTCTCTTTTTGGCCACTCACCCGTCTCCAATTGAAAGTGGAACGACGTTTTTAATAATTGTTGATGTTGAAGCTCCTGTTTTTGATTGTATTTAAGTTTTTGATACCTTTTTCTCTATCCCAAATATTAAAATATTATCTTCAAGTAAACATAACACCTTAGCAACACGAAGTACTAAAGGTTAACCACAGCATCGGATTAGGTATCTCTGACTTCTAATCTTACTTAGAGGAATAGAAGCGTGACGTAAGCACGATACGTCATGGTTGTATAATTCCTCTGTCACCAGCTTCATCGCTGTATCATCTTTCAGTTCCATGACTTTAGCCTCTAGACTTTCTATTATATTATTATTTAAATTTTATTTATCTTTATCAGATTTGCTGAGTTTAGTTTTTGGCTCATTGTCAATGTCGATCATTAGAAGCATAGATGCAAAGTATTTTATATAATTGCCTATAGTGTTACAAGCTGAAAAAAGGTCTTCTTTCTACCTCTTTTATTGGAATCATCGCATGTTAGTTTTTTACTGACCAACCTATCTGTGTTTCTGCAGTTTACAATTGCATTCTAGGGCCGCGTAACTTTTTCGAACAGTCCCGCAGATGCTTTCTAACTTTCGTTTTAAAAAAATTGGTTATTTCCTATACCGTTGGCTTATTCCAAAATCCATCAATTTTCATAATAACACCTCATTAGAAGTTTAAGGTGAAATTGATGATATTAATATCCTTCGGGATATCTAACGCTTCATTTAAAAACTTTTCTGAAGTTCCAAACTTATGAGTGATCGTCTATTAGAAAAAGTTAACAAGAAAGTATAAAATTAAAAGTGTGAAAGTTTTAAATTACACGTGGTTTATGAAAAATATTTCTTCAGAAATGTTTGACACCAGTTTAAGAAGTAAATTATAGACTTTTCTTTTCTTTAATGTATAATTACGTAGTTTATAAAAGTGTCAGTATTTCATTTTTCTATTCAGGAGGATTTATTATTGGGTAAAGCCATCAAATTGATTTTTTTATGTCCATCTTCATACTCAGCTTAACTTGTCATAAATTTATTTTCACAGCTTTTTCTTTAACATAATTTACAAGATAACCTTCTGCAGATATAATGTAGTCTGTTCTGGACTGAACCTGAAATCTGATTAAATATTTATCTGTAGAACTAACCAATAGCATTTGATGGCCATAGATAGCATCTCATCCATCACTGGCTCTACATTATACCTATCCCTACATATTCAAAAGGCACTAACAAAAATCTGTTGTAACCTAATATCTTCACAAACGATGGAACAATGCTGAGCACAGGTGTCGATGTTGTGATGGCAGTATGGTGGCTGTGTTAGCTTCAATTAAAACTAGGAATAATAAACATGGACACTCATTTACATATGCGTCAGTTGGTTCAAAGTTAACGACCGCTTGGCGTAAAGGATAAGCTGAAGCGATCATTATCATTCGATATTTTTGAGACCTTTTTGAGAGGTCTGTTCAAGCAATGGTTACGTTGGCTGATTTTTTAGATAACACCGCTTTGTCGTTCTCGTAGTTGCAAGCGTTACTGGGTATGAGATCCTGGGTTGGGTTACCAGGTTGGATAATAAGTTGGGTTGGGTGCTATTGGGTTTTTATTTATTTATTTATTTAAACTTCATGTATAGTCGTGGTACATAGGTGGACTTAATGCAACAAAGCTTTCTCTACCAGTCAACCTTTGGACTTGGGAATTACTCTGTGGCATTCAAGAGTATAGGAATTGGTGTTGTAACACACTCGTGCCTCAAAAACCACGCAAAGCCGTTGGATCTGGGACCAACCTCTTCCCGCTCGTGTCACATTGTCACCTATATTGGTCTATGAGAGTAAAAACCAGAGAGTGCACCCGTGTTTCCATGCTTATGCTCTATAACATCTACTTTGTACTTGGCAAATCTCCGACTGATTTTTAGTTCCTTGATTTGGTCGTTTGGATGAGGATCTGTCTTTTGCTATCCATAGATGTGTACAAGATTGGCGAGGTTCATATTGGTATCGATCTTATTGGCAACACCCATCATCAACAAGGATATGATCAGAGTACATTATCTCTCTCTTCTTCGGCTCCTCTTTTTACTCATGATTTATTTTTCACAATTCCAATAAAGACTGTTTTAAGAGCTTTTGTCTTTGTCTTTGCTGTGCTTGATTTGATTTTCGTTGGTTTCCTATTATGTTTTTCGTCCAAGTAATCTTCTTTTTTATGTATTGATGCAGGGCCGAGTTTTAGGGCAAAGTTTGGTTTCCGTCTGTGACCAACTGAGCAATTGAAATCATTCGACTGAACCCTTCGCATTGTACCAATGACTTTGTATAGACATACAAAGTTATTAATTTTAACGTATTTCTGGCTATTTGAGTATTTTCTGCGGCATAAACAAATGACCTTTCCTTGATATTGTCCGTCAAATTGTTGAGCTCCATACTAGTCCTGAGTTCAGCTTTACGAATACTGGAAAATGCTTGCACTGAACTGTTTAGAATAGACTGTAACCCCTGAGTTTATTACGGTGTTTCTTCTCAGGGTAGTCAACTAGGAAACTAGTTTAAATTGACGAAAAAATTGACATGTTAAAGTGTTTTTAGGGTTCCGTACCTCAAAAGGAAAAAATGGGACCCTTATAGGATCACTTTGTTGTCCGTCCATCTGTCTGTCGGTCTGTCTGTCTGTCTGTCTGTCTGTCTTACTATCCACTTAGTTCTGCGGTCCCTTGAACCTGTGAAAAAATCAAACTTCAAAATTAATGAAAAAAAAAAGATAAATCCGTTTATGTCGCAAAAAACGTATATGACTCTCAAGGGAATCAAAATTCATAGGTTACTTCCCGTTGACCCAGAATCCTGAAATTTGGCATAAATCTGAAAACAGTAAATTTGTTGTCGTCACAAAAAAAAACTCTTTTGCAATTTGGAAAAATCTTCGAGAGTCCATTCGGGAATTGTAGTTTCTACGGAACCCTATGTGCGCGAGTCCGACTCGCACTTGCCCAGTTTTTTTTTTAAACCTATTTGCAAAATAAATATCATTTAATAACTCCCTGCTCCGGGTGAAGCAAAAGGGAGTGTCAGTTTTTTTACTGACTAAAACCCACCTGTGTTTCTTCAATTGCTCTTTACATTCCAGGGCCACTGTAACTCATTCGTACAATCCCGCAGCTGAGGATCGTATAACTTGCACCTAAACTTTAGGATTACACACAGAATTTATTGGCTACGATTGAAAATATTGTTCGTGAGTCAGTTTTATGTGTTTTCATGCATTACCTTGATGTATGTTGATGGTGTATTATGTTTATAATGAGTCGTAAATATAATGTGTGCAGCATTAGACGGGTTAATAGTTTTGTTGAGATTCCATTATACATTTATGATGAAGTGGCGGATTGGAGTATTTGGGACTGGTTAATCTTTGAACTATAGATTTACTGTTTTGACTTGGAACTCTTGCTGCGGTATTTTAGAAATCAAAATTGAATAAATTCAAAGGTTTTGGAAGTTTAAGACTTTGATAGACTATGTTCTAGTTCTGAAGTGGTGACCGTGAACTGAAAGACGCAGCGTTAGAAGGCCTCCCACTAGATGAACCGATGACCTGGTAAGGGTCACGGGAATCCAATGGATGCAAGACGCACAAGACCTATCATAATGGCGACACTTGGGGGAGGCTTATGTCCAACTTTGGATGTCTTTTAAGCTGCAATGATGATGATAATGAGGTATGTCTCCATAATTGAACAGTTATTAGGATGTTGTGTAGTTCAATGTCTAACAATTTCTGCTAAGCATTAATGTTCATATAAAATTTTAGTTTTATGCATTTACGACCTGTAATCTGATTTGCAATTTACAATCTTCATAATATTCAACCAATAGTCATACTATTGGTTGAATATTATGATGATTGTAATTTGTACATATTACGGTCCGGACTAAGCGCTTCGCCTCGTCGTTTATACCACGATTCGATGTACTACATACATCGAAGGACTGGAACAATTTGTCTGCTGCGTTCTTTCCGTTCGATTATAATTTAGGTGTCTTCATGGCATAAGTTCTTAATAAACTAGTGCACCTTACCATCAACGATTGCATCACTGCTTACCATCAGGTGGGATGGCAGTCTGTATTCATTATTTCACAAAGGTATACACTTACCTCCTGTGACCGTTCGTTGTGGCGACACTAGGGGGAGGCCTATGTCCAACAGTGGCCGTCCTTCGGCTGAAATGATGATGATGATGATACATTTACAACTAAATCGTATACAGAGTACCGAGTATGGCGGTGTTGGGGTGCGCATGACTGCCCGCTTGTCCCCGCGGCCCATGCTACCACATAATGCGTTTTCTGACAATGCTATTTCATACCTATACATTAACATGTAATGTTCTTACAAAGTTTTTAAAACTGGTCCAGTATTTTTTGAGTTTTTAATTACAAACAAACATACAAAACATTCCTCTTAATAATATTAGTATAGGTAGACTACAATACAAGCTACAGATAGCGGCACGAATCTTGAGCGCTCGGCGAAAGAGCGGGGATCGCTTTACGCATCGTACAATATCAGCGAGCCAATCACTGTACAAGGATTTCACTCCCCGCCCCCGCATCTCTCTTCATACCACTAAAGAGACCCGATATTTCACTTCTGCGTGCTTCTGCGCAAGTAGAACTGTGGAAGTCAGCGCTCAAGATCCGTGCCGGTATCTATAAATTAATAAAGAACAATGACCTAATTAAGACAATACTTCGTCACGAAAGCGTTTATAAATACATACCTAGAACAGTTAATCGAATGGTAATCAAGTTATTAACACATAAAACAACCTATTAAATTACCATACCTAATATCTACATAGTCTTAATGTAGCACTACAGCCCTCCTAGCCAAGTTACGATCGTTTCGTTTGCGTCGAACGCCTCGAGTAGATCACGCCTCCGATTCCTATGTTCTGACCACGTGACTGAGCGTTGAGATGACGTCAGAACAAAGGAATCGGAGGCGTGGCCTACTCGAGGCGTTCGACGCAAACGAAACGATCGTAACTTGGCTAGGGGGGCAGATCCTGGAGGCGCTATTTATGGTAGAAAATCATCAAATAACTGCTTCTGTTTTGCCTGGACTTTTACTGACTAAAACCAACAACCTTGCGCCTCAGCCGCCGAGACCCCGACCCCAATTTCCGGCCACCGTAGGCGTAAAATTGCTGATGACGAGCAATGGGTAGCTCGCTATCCGGCCGTCCGGTAACCGGACGGTCTCCCACACCACCCTAGTGCACAAGAAGTCGCTAGATATTTTCCCATCTTAAAAAAAACGTATGTTCATTCAATTGTCCTTTACGTTCAAACGGCATTACGGATTGAAATGTCGTATTGACCCTTGGCCCCAGTAGGCTTCGACCCTGCTGGGCCCCAACGGTTTGCTGACATTTCCTTGAGGCGCGCGGTCGCCTCCTTCTGCAAAGCAGTAATGCTAGCAAAGGGGGCGGCCGCACGTGCGAGAGAACGGCCTTCACCGTCGACGACTTGGGCTCGGTCCGGACGGTTACCGGAAGGTCGGATGGCGAGCTACCCATTGCTCGCCGTCCGCAAGCCCGCGCCTATGGTGGCCAGAAATCGCGATCAGGATACCGGCTGGGGCGTGAGGGCCGCACCCTCGCGCGTGCAGGTGTGGCCTTCTCCTTTGCGGAATAGCAAAGATATACTTATTCTTCTATTATTTTTTTTCTTTTGTACGGGCGAAGCCGCTGCCTAAAGTAAGTACAGGTAACAACAGCGTCCCAGAGGCTGTACCACGAGCTCCCAAGAGTGTCCTTTTCCACTCGCCTATCGTCAGCATTGAGCATGGTTTAAAAGCTTGTTACTTCATCTAACGCAATCCAACGCGGTGTTTGACGAAAAGGCAACAGGAAAAAAGAGAAATACCGCCTAAAAACTCCGCCTGAAAATTCCGTGATTTACTCAAATAATATATTTTACAAAACTTGTTCCGGGAAATACGTGTTTTTTTTAAACACTTAAAAGTTTTTGAAAAAAATTTTCATCATTCAAAATCTTGATTAAATTTGCAAGGTTTCTATTGTTATAATTTTTTGACTTTTTAAATTTTTGAGTAAATTATGAAGTGTCAAAGTTCATGCAAAATAGGAGATTTTCAGATGTCTTTACAGGATTAGTTTTAAACAAATTTATAAATTGATTTCAATAGAAGCCTAGACAATATCCACAAGATACTGTGTTTCCAAAATATCTAATGAAAAATGTGTAATAACGTCATAATCGCGTAAGAGCGGTTGTATAAAAAAAAGTGAAAATGTATGTCAAGTCGATTCACTTGACGATCTAAACTGAACTGTTAAAAGCTCTCTCTCTCTTTCTTGCTCACACGCTTAACATTTTAAGTTTTTAACACATCTTGGCTCCTGGTCGTAGCGAGTGCGGCTGTGCTGCGATTCTATGCTCTATGTATAACACAAATCCAAACACTGAATATTTATTGAAACAACACCTTAGAATTTAGACGAGCCGAATAAACAGACTATGTATGCAAAGGACAGTTTAACACATTACCCCTACTCCGCGCAGTCGGCTAATTGACAATCCGAAGTTGTTATAGTCCGATAGTTTTGGCGATTTGAATAAACAGAGGCTGGGTTATCTAAATATTTGGTGTTGGGAGTACAGGCGGGGTGAAAATGTTTATGAGTTTTTGTATGTTATCTTGGAGAATTTTGAGTTGATAAATACGAATTTTGAAGCAGCGTGGACTAGGTACGTTTTAATAAACCTGGTTCATAATTTATAGGTTCAAACAGTTGTTTTGTTATTGTCATAAAACTAATGAGTAAATAAATAAGTTTCTTTGGGAAAGTTGTTTGTGATCATGAGTACAATCACGTGTTTAAGTATCGGTCACTAATTACCAGTCACCCAATATCATCTTTTGACGAAATTATTTTTGGACAGAGAATTTATTTTCCTTACATTTTAGGAATAATCATGTCGACACTATGGCTGCAGCTGTATACTTTATTGTGATTGAAAACTCATGGAAGATCACAGAATCAATAAATATGTGTAAAACAGGAAAAATCTTCTCAAGATTTCAAGATTCATATCATCCGAAAATCAGTCAAATTCTTCCATTTGTTAAACTGATTTATCATCTCTCCTCAGCTAAATCATCCCTTCACACCATGAGCTTTTTATTTTTTATAAATAACATAATAGGTATTTACAAAAACTAGAAATCATAATATTTACAAACGGGTAAAAAAAATACCATCCACATCGATATCAATGGAAAAAGTGTCCAGAACGCAGGCAGCATTGACACGTTGGGTAGCAATGCTGATTCGTTGTCCGAAGAAAAGCCCAGCTCTCTGGTCACGCGAAGAGTCACCAGAATTTTTATAAACAAATTTTATTTAACAATTGCTACATAAAATTAAAATACTCAACTAAGTATAATTATATGTGTAACTAATTAAAGCTAACAAAAAAAAAACTATCTAAAGAAAATGGCGTTAAAAAACTCCTTCACATTGTTTTCGAGTGGTAGTGTGCAAAAGAGTGATGGCATTGCCATGATGGATGGCAACGCCAAGATCAAGGTTACCGACATAGCACGAAGAATCGCCGAACTTAAGTAGCAATGGGCAGGGCACATTGCTTGCAGAACGGATGGCCGTTGGGGCCGAAAGGTTCTGGAATGGCGACCACGTACCAGAAGACGTCAAGAACAAGGTGGACCGATGACTTGGTAACGGTTGCGGGAGTCCGATGGATGCGAGACGCACAGGATAGTTCATTGTGGTGACACTTGGGGGAGGCCTATGTCCAGCAGTGGACGTCTTTCGGCTGAAATGATGATGATGATGATGATGATGATGATGATGATAATGATGATGGCAAGCTTACACTCTGTTTAAGGTAAAAATCATAAGCATATACTCGTACTTCCACATAATATGAGAAGCAAATATTTATTATGCTCCAACGTCGTCTGTTCTCGTCTGTACCATCACTATCAACTTAATCAGCAGGAAAAACAACTCTAAGTACCCTTTTGCATATGCAAACACTGCCACTGGCATTATCTTTGGCAACTATCCCTGTGATGGTAAATTAAACCTTACAGATAATGGAATATTAATGTGTTGAAGGGTGATATTGGTGTGGCATTAAGGGAAGGTAATGTGATGGTTTGCCAGCCGCATGCATATTGACCGATGGGCAAGAGTATCTAGGGATGGACGATGCCTCCGAGGCCAACTTGGGAAGAGCTGGCGAGACAATTTAGACTCCTACAGCAAGGCCTGGTTTGAGCTGCCTCGAGAACAAAATACCTGGAAGGATTTTGGGAGACCTTCGCCCAGCAATAGGCAAGAATAGAATGAATAAAAAAATGTGGTGGTGGGATACCATGAAATAATATTGAATTGGTAATTGATTTAGATATTTTGACATAGTCTAGAGACAATCTAGAGTAAAATATTAATTTCTAAGCAGGAACAGGAGCAGTGGTATTCCAGTGGTAGCGGACCCGACTTATGAGTAGTAATAGGTCATAGATTCAAACCCAAGTAGGCGTGTTGGTGCATTAGTGGCAAATTATTTACCTATTTATTTCTTCATGCACACGAGAGTACAGAGGCGGACTTAATGCCTTAAGGCATTTTCTACCAGTCAACCTTTGGGTGATGCAGAAACAAATTGTAGTAGGTGCAATATTAACATTACATATTATAAATTTCTTTATATAAATGTATATAATATATACTCATATTTACTCAAACCACAACAACGAGAAAAAAAAATATGAAAAAGAAGAACCCGGGGTTGGGGTTTTTTTTTTTTTTTTTTTTTTTTTCGGGTGGGAAAATCATCTAATGACATCCCCCGCTCTTGGGCGGAGCGTGAGATAGTGTCAGACTTTTACTGACTAAAAACCCACTCCTGTTCCTTCTTTGCCATTTTTTTTTCCAGGGCCCCGGGGGTCACTTTCGCATAACCCATGGCCCCAGTAGGCTTCGACCCTGCTGGGCCCCTACGGTTGCTGACATCTCCTTGAGGCGCGCGTGGAACACTACGCGCCGTCGACGACTTGGGCTCGGTCCGGACGGTTACCGGACGATCGGACGGCGAGCCACCCATTGCTCACCGTCCACAAGCCCGCGCCTACGGTGGCCGGAAATCGGGATCGGAATCCCGGCGGCGGTTAGGGTGTGAGGACCGTTGCCCGGGGTTGGGGTTGGGGTTCCCGGTTCACGAACCAGCGGGGTCGGATGGTGGAGGACTGGGCTCTGGAGACAGGCCTGGTCGTCCTAAACCCGGGTTCTGTCCCCACGTGTGTGCGGATGCAGGGCGAGTCAGTGGTGGACATATCGTTCACCAGCCCTGCTTTATCACCGCGTGTCGTCGACTGGCGCGTCATGGAGGGGGTGGAGACGTACTCAGATCACCAGTACATTCGGTTTGACGTCTCCACCCAGACCTCGATCGCGCCGGTCCAACAGACCCCGTGTGGTCCGCGTTGGGCGCTGAAGCAGCTGGACCGGGAGCTCCTCCTGGAAGCCGCGATGGTACAGGTCTGGGTGCAAGCACCGGACAGGCCTGTTGACATCGACGTCGAGGCAGAGTGGTTCCGGGAGGCCATGTCGTAAATCTGCGACGCGGCAATGCCCCGAGTCCGGCCAGGACGTGCCCGGCGCCAGGTGTACTGGTGGTCGCCGGAGATTGCGGCACTGCGTAATGCGTGCAATGCTGCGCGGCGCCGGTACGCCAGACACTGCAGTCGCCGCATCCGCCCACCGGATGCGGAGGCCAGAAAGGCGGAGCTGTATGAGGGATACAGAGAAGCGAAGCGCACCCTCAGAGCGGAAATAAAGCGGGCCAAGTTGGAGGCCCGCAACGTGTGGCTGGGGACTCTGAACGGAGACCCGTGGGGACGCCCCTACAAGGTGGTGCGGGAAAAACTCCGCCCCTGGGCTCCCCCACTCACGCAAAGTCTCCGGCCCCAGATTGTGGAGGGTGTGGTGAGCAATCTGTTCCCTGCGCGAGGGGAACACTCCCCCCCGCTCATGGCTCCGCCACCAGCGGTGTCTAACGCGGATCACGATGGCGACGACGACGGCAATGCTCCAGAGGTGACCGAGGTAGAGATGAGTGTGGCGGTACGAAGGCTGAGTGCCAAGAATACCGCCCCAGGACCCGACGGCTTGCCTGGTAAAGCCTGGGTCCTGGCCATGGAGGCTCTCGGGTCTCGATTAAGAGGGCTCTTCAGCGCATGCATGGAGAGGGGTCAGTTTCCACTTCGCTGGAAGACGGGGAAACTGGTCCTTATCGCGAAGCCAGGGCGCCCTGCGGACTCTCCGTCCGCGTACCGGCCCATTGTGCTGCTCGACGAGGTGGGCAAGCTCTTTGAAAGAGTAATTGCAGACCGCCTCGTCGCGCACCTAACACGGGTGGGGCCAGATCTGGCGGACGGCCAGTTCGAATTTCGCAGGAGGCGCTCTACGGTGGACGCCATCATGCGCGTGCGAGCTCTCACGACGGGGGATGCGGTGTCCCAGGGCAGGTGTGTCGTGGCGGTGTCATTGGACATCGCCAACGCCTTCAATTCCCTGCCCTGGAGTAGCATTATGAGGGCACTCCGGTATCACCGGGTGCCCGACTACCTCTGTCGTATGATCGAGGCCTACCTGTCGGACAGGTACATCATCTACCCTGGTCACCAGGGAGAGTGGAAACGGCGAGAGATGTCGTGCGGTGTTCCGCAGGGATCGGTACTAGGACCGCCCTTGTGGAACATCGGCTACGACTACGTGCTGCGCGGCGACCTCCCTGACGGGGTCAGCGTGGTCTGTTACGCAGACGACACGCTGGTCCTGGCGCAGGGGGAGTCGTACCAGGCGGCAGTCGAATTAGCGACACGCGGGGTTGCGATAGTCGTTGATAGGATCCAGCAGTTGAGACTCGAGGTGGCACTGCAAAAGTCCGAGGCCATGTGTTTTCACGGCCCTCGGAGCGCGCCGCCTCGGCGCTCCCAATTGACGGTAGGAGGAGTTCACATCGGCGTCGGGTCGACGATGAAGTACCTGGGACTCGTCCTCGACAGCCGGTGGAATTTCGAGGAGCACTTCCGACGTCTGGCTCCCAAACTGAATCGGACTGGGGCTGCCCTCAAGCGGCTCCTGCCCAACCTTGGGGGTCCAGACGCCTCCTGCCGGAGGCTCTACGCTGGCATCGTACAGTCCATGGCCCTTTATGGGGCGCCGGTGTGGGCGCCGTCACTGCGAAAGCGACCGGCGGCCCAGCTGAACGCGTGCCAGAGGGTCATGGCCATACGGATGGTGCGGGGATACCGCACGGTTTCCCGCGAAGCGGCGAGCCTCCTTGCTGGCCAGCCACCATGGGACCTGGTGGCAACAGGCCTTGCACGCATGCACGATCTGCGCGTGGAGATGCAACGTCGGGGCGAAACTCCGCTGCCACGACAAGTCGCGGCATGGCGGACAGAGCTCCGGCGGGGTCTCATGGTGGAATGGCGACAGCGACTATCGCAACCCAGTGCTGGGCACGCCATAATTATGGCGGTAAGTCGCCTCTTTGAGGAGTGGCTGGAAAGGCAACACGGCGTCCTTACCTTCCGCATGACGCAGGTCCTCACTGGACATGGTAAGTTCGGGAGGTTCCTGCACCGGATTCGTGCGGAAGAAACGCCTGGGTGTCACCATTGTGTGGACCACCCGGAGGACACGGTGGAGCACACGGTGGAGGTGTGTCCCGCTTGGGCAGAGCAACGCCGTGTCCTCGTGGGGGCTATCGGTGGCGGCGATCTCTCGCGCCGGGCCTTGGTACAGGCCATGGTCCGGAGCGAGGAGGAGTCGCAGGCGGTCGCCTCCTTCTGCGAAGCAGTAATGCTAGCAAAGGAGGCGGCCGATCGCGTGAGGCAACGGTCCTCACGCCCCAATCGCCGCCGGGATTCCGATCCCGATTTCCGGCCATCGTAGGCGCGGGCTTGCGGACGGCGAGCAATGGGTGGCTCGCCTTCCGGCCGTCCGGTAACCGTCCGGACCGAGCCCAAGTCGTCGACGGCGCGTGCTGTTCCACGCGCGCCTCAAGGAGATGTCAGCAACGGTAGGGGCCTAGCAGGGTCGAAGCCTACTGGGGCCAAGGGTCTAATTCTGAAAGGAAGACTCGGCCCTGGTACGAAAGGCAATGAAGGAACAGGAGTGGGTTTTTAGTCAGTAAAAGTCTGACACTATCTCCCGCCCCGCCCAAGGGCGGGGGATGTCATAAGATGATTTTCCCACCGAAAAAAAAAAAAAAAAATACGACCTTATTGAGTAGTGTTAATTAGAAGACACGGTTTTAAAGGCTGTAGAGTAGATTTAAGTCTAAAAAAGTTTTCAGTTTCAGTCTCACGCCCCAGTCGCCAGGTCCAGCTTGCGGACGATGAGTAAAGAGCAGCTCATCGTCTGGTAACTGTCCGGACTAAGCCCGAGTCGTCGACATAGTGTTCCACGCGCTCCTCAAAGGAATGCCAGCAAAACCGTAGGGGGCCAGCAGGGTCGAAGCCTACTATAGCCATGGATTTATTTCCGAATGGGAAACTCGTGGTCTTGGAACGCTTAAGGCAAAGAAGGAACATAGTTGTGGTTTTAGTCAGTAAAGGTCTGACCTCCCCTCCCGCTCTGCCCTTGAGCAAGAGAAGTCATTGAATACCCGATAATGTATAACATTATACAACTACAATATTGCGTAACTATTAAACAATTAAAAAAAAATAACTCTTCCAACTCCACTTTGGGTCTGTCCGACCGTCATCCGAAAGACGTCTGTTTTAGTTTGCGCAAAACTAATTGGTTATGCAAAATTCGAGTGGCTATCCAAGTCTGGTGCACTCTGTGAAGATCTCCGCAAACACCGACTGTAGAAAATAATTGGGCTACGAACGTACCCCACAAGTGGGCTTGCAGATGAGTAGCGGTTAATTTGTCTTTGTTTGACCAGGCTCTTTTTTAAAGATGGCTGCTTAAGAGGATTATTGTCTCTTATTTATTTCACTGACTGAGGTAAGTGATACAGTATTTTGCAGATTCTGGTGATCCATCATTATATCAACATGTATCATCACATACTCAAAAAGATAACGTAGCATCAACAAACAATTTTCAACACTCAAAAAAAAAAAATACCCAACCCTCTAACTGCCAAATGGGTCACATTTAAAGCCAAAAAAATGTCCGAGACATTTAAATTTGGAATACCGTCACGACACATCAATTCTGCCCATCATCGGTGATGTCCACCATTTTTTTCCACTTTTTTCTGTTAAAAATCCCGTAGAGTTATAAAAATAAATGAGGCTTCGCAAACATTGGGGCGAGGACAATAGTTAGGTCATTATTTTCGGTCATTTGAACGAGCTACGGTTTCGATTTAGGGGGAAGAGTGAGGGGGTATAAATAACCTGTAAGCATTTGAGGGTTGAGTGAAACGTCGGGATTTTTGACGAGTTTTATTATGAGTTGTTATCATAATTTGAGTCCAGAGAATTATATTTTGGTAATTACTTTTTTTGATGGAGACTGTTCATTGTAATGACAATACCTAGTTATATTAGATTAGTAGATTTTTACAATGGTGAAGTTCCTTGATTTTATTAATATTCATATTTAACAAAATAGAATATAAATAAAGATCTAATGAATCAGGAAAATTATATTTGAAATTCGAAAAATCGAATATAAAAAACATTCATCATTAATTTTTTAATGATACATCGTTTGTTTTTTTTTTAATGACTAAGAATTGAATTATAAGTAGTAAACTTTTTATTTCAATTCTAATTTAATTCATACACTTAGAAGAAAAGAAGAAAGAAAAACAATTTATTTACGTCAAATATGGCGCACACATACAAACACAATACATACACAAAAAAATAATGTACAATTTTTTTTAATACGCACTTGAGCTCTCGCGCTGTCTGTAGATTTTTTACGTACAACTGTTTGTTTTTTTAATAATTATTTCACCATAATGATAAAAAGCCGTGTGACGTTACTTTCTTTTTTTTGCGTGTGCTATTTTAATGTGTCATAATTTTTTGATTATTTCATATTTTTTACCTACTTATTTTTATCAAAAATCAATTGAAAATGCTAATCAATTCAAATGCTTTTTACAGGCTTCTATTGCAAACTTAAAAATTGTAAAAATAAATTTGGTGTAGTACCTATTTTTTTTTTTATAAATTAAGTATAGAACCTATTTTTTTTCATTTGGATTTTATTTAGATACGAGTATGTACATAAGTAAGTGCGTTTCTAGTTTTCAAAACTCCATATTGAAGATGTAATAAGTGATATGCCAAAATTGGGGTTGCCTCAAATTGCTCCATCAGTTCAACAGATATTATCCTGCACAGTAACATTAATTTGAATGATAAAAACCGCGTATTTTTGCACTTGGTAAGGGTCCCCAAAAAAGCTTTCTACGTCTATTCAAATGTTGCCATCGTAAAAAATGTACCAAGTATTTGGTATTACCGCAATAAAAAGAGCAATAATTGTAATTCTTTTGGAAAAAATGTAATTTCTGTTGTAATTTGACGGATAAATTAGCTTTTTTGAAAATATAATATTTTACAATATGGTGCTGTTGTAAAGTCGTTTGTAATTTTAGGGGTGTTAAATGGTTTTGGATGTTAAATAAGTTTGTGTGGCTTTTTCTTATTAAATTTTTTTGTCCTTGTAGCTTAGAAAATATGAACCATGAATTATTTTGTAGGTATTTGTTAGTTGAATCTAAAGTAATATTTTTTTTAATAATACAACAAATATAAGTTTATGAAAAGAAATTCATTCGCTAATAAAATGCTACACTATCTCGGATACACAACTTGATAAATTAGTTTTTTTTTCTTAAAAAATAGTGGGATGGGCTATGGTAACAAAACCGCGGAGAAAAATTTAGAGGTCAAATTACGAGATCAGAAAGAGACAGAACTAAACAGGCCGTATAGCACTAACCCTCGTTCACATTAGAATAATGATGGTTTAGATAAGCTTTTGATTCTGCACTATGTTTCGTAGTTTTTTTTTTATTTTATAAAAAATTGTTTTATTCTAATATAAATTGATTGATTATTAATTTTTAATTTAAATTGTTTTATATATCATTTATTTCAAGTTTGCACTCATATAAGGGTTAGTAACAATTAGCTCGCCGTCCGGCTGTTCGGTAATTAACTGGACCGAGCCCAGTCGTCAACAGCGCGTAGTGATCCTCGCGCTCCTCAAGAGATGTCAGCAAAGGTCTGAAAGGGAAACCCGTAGTCCTAGAACGCAAAGGGTAATTGAAGGATACAGGTGTGGTTTTGGGCAGTAAAAGTCTGACACGGCCTCTCGCTCCACCCAGAGCGCGAGAAGTCATTTGGATGATTTCCCACCTTAAAAATAAGGGTTAGTACTTAATAACATTTACTTAAAACTATGTTAGTAGCTATAAAATTCAAATTACGCAAAAATAAATTAAATTAATCAGGTAATCTACGATCTCTATTTGGTATTCTTCCCATAAAACTAATTTCATAATTATTAAATTCAAATTACAGTGGTCACTAAATTAAATGTCAGAGATTAAATATTTAAAAATGTCCCTAAATTAAATGTCAAAAATGGCATGAAAACAAAAATTTAAATGTCATGGAATAATAATAGTAACGGCTCACAGACTGAGATCTGGTCACATGCTGCTCAATTCACCAAATTGTGAGGAGTGTGGTACAGTAGAAGATGTTATACATCTGTTGGCGGAATGTGTCAGATTTCAATCTACAAGAGAAGAATTGTATAAAGAGCTAGGTACAAACATGTACGATGTTGGAATTTTTCATCATATTTTGTCGACACCTAACTCAGAGGCTGCTCATAGCTTTATTAAGTTTGCGCTGTTACGTTTTACTATATAAGGTAAAATAGGTAAGGTATTCACTATTATAATGTCCGGTGGGACTGGCATGTACATTCGTATAAAAGTCCCTAATACAAAATAAAGAGAAAAAAATAAACGTCACTAAATTAAATGTCATGAAAGTATATGAAAAGAACCTGTCATTATGTCACTTAGTAAAATTCTCCTGTACATTTTCTTTTTCTTTTTATAAACATGACTCCACACGACGAATAGCTCCTGTATTGTGGGTGCGATCACAAACATGTGTACTCATATACACAGGACACCCTGACCTGTGCGGGAATCGAACCCGCGATTCGCAGCGCAGCATTCAATCTATCAACCACTACGCCAACCCTACCATCTATTTATCTGTGGTTTCCTCAAATCCCAGTTAAATAAATTGTATTTTCTGCATTTTGAAAGATGTACTCCTGATAAATAAAATTGCCTTTGTATTGAATTGTTCCTCTATAAGTAAAAGCATAATAATTATCATTAAAATATTACCACTGGTGGGACTCAGGCCTCCTCTCTAGGAGAGGAAATGGGTCATAATCACCCAAAGGTTGACTGGTAGAAAATACCTAAGGCATTAAGTCCGCCTCTGTACTTTTGTATGCATTAAGCATTTAATAAATAAATAAATTAAATAATCTATCACTCGGACCCATTGGAGGTTGATGAGTGTCACATTTTTCAAAATTTTTGGTTCTACGACATGCCTATGGTTTTCTCGAGATCTTTTCCTTCACTGTTTTGAGGGTAGTGGTGATGAAATAAACTACACAAAGTAAAACCTCTGCTTGGCTTTGATCCACCTACCACTACGCCCTACTTACTATCCACAAGTGCATCATACAGTCCCTATAAGTCTACCACCTATAACATAAGTCGTTGTTGTTACTTGTTTTTATTTTTAAGGTATGCGCCATGTTTGACGTAAATAAACTCTTTTTCTTTCTTTCTTTCTAATATTACCAAAATGCAGATCAAGGGTCTAACCATGACGTTTTAAAATGTCAAGCGTGCGAACGAGAAAGAAGGATGGAGCTATACACCCTATATATATAGCTCCATTCCTTTAACAGTCCAGTTCAGGTCGACAAATAGAGCTCGTGTTAAGGCTTCTGGAATAAAATCAAAGCAATACCTGATTTTTTATAAATGGAACATTTTCTTTTTTATTCTTATTTTTCAAAAAAAGAATGCGGATACGGATACGGATACGTTTTATAAAAAACAAAATAATTCAGTAATTAACCCGGTATGGAATTATATGATTTCTTATTCTTTTTAGTCTTTAACTTGTAAAGAATAAAGTTCAATATTGCACTTTATAAAATAATATGGTTATTGTATGCTTTCTTTTACGTTTTTATTGGAAACAATGATCGTGGGAAAATATCTGGTTAACTGTAGCGAGAATGTAAAAAGTAATCGATTGTTCGGTGTCTGAGCTGAAGCTAGGTATCGAAATTCAACAACCTAAGAAATTTGCTTTTTAGGATTTAATTGCAACTTTTTGGAGGCAATTATTTTATAAGCATATTTGCTGGTCGTTAATAATGAAAAATAAATAAAGAATGGTAAAAGGAATTAACTTTATAATTTTATTTTTTCTGGAAATAAATTCTCGGAAGGACTTGGGGGAGGCGTTTACCCAGCAGTGGGATAATACCTATAGGCTAATAGTTTTTTTTTTTAATACCAACCCACAATTGCCCCATATTTTTATTTTGATACTGAAATATTCATTTGATTTTAAACCATACATTGATCTCTTGTCATAACGTGAATATGATATAATGTCTCTGATGTTCTAGCTGAGTATCTTATTCTAGGTACAACTTAGTCTATCGGAGGTATGAGTTAGACGACTAGGCATTTTACTCATTTAGACGTATGCGGAACAGGGTGTAAAGTCCCACAAACCCTGTTGCAAAGAGAGGAACCTCTTTTTTGAATAACGATTGCTGGCGGAGATACTAATAAATAAAAAATACGTGGTCGCAAAAAATAAATGTTTAATACGTAGTCTTTCGGAAAAAGTGCCAAGAAAACAATTAAAGAAAAAAAGACAAGCATTACTTTTCTTTCCCTCTCCTAGAGAGGAGGCTTGAGTCCCAACAGTGGGAACATTATAAGGCTGACTATGCTATGCTATATTACTTGTCTTTTGGGAAAAGAGTGAGCCATCTCTCTGGTCACTTTAATTGTAAATCCGTTGGTGAGAAATGAAAAGATGAAGTGAACGCGGGCCCATGACAACTCGACGCGATCGCATGCATGCGCAACAATTTCGATTCCAAGTTAAAAAAGTTATTATTTATACAAAAAAATAGTAACCTTTCGTGACATCAATCCACATCACATTTTCGTCAGCATTTCCTCAAAAACGCTCTTTCAAGACTTACCACCTTGCCTTCACTGGGTGCAGTCGCGTGCGCATATTCCGCTACGGCACACGCCTTCACTAACAAACTTAACGCTTCCACTACACCAATCAAGAACCACTCTTATTTCTTTTCAGTTAAGATCTTTGCAATGTGCATTCGTTTTTCAGCAGACTACAATAGGTGTTGTTCAGAGTGGGTAATTTTTTTACTCATATGTTGTTAGGTCAAGTTCAGACCGGCAGACAATTCGAGCGTGATATCCTAGGTCATTAACGAGGCTAACTGTAGATAATTTATGATTACTATTGTTTTTTGTTGTAATGAGTCAGTATTAATAGCGGGTTGAATGATTCGGTGTTAGGTTTTATACGCCTTTTAATCTTATCAGTATTTTTTGCAAAATGAAGTGGGTACAGATTGAACATCTAGTGATATTTGTTGATTGAATTATAATTAATAAATATAAATAGAGCAGTGGGTGCATTTTTTTAGGTGGGAAAATCATCTAATGACAAATCCTGCTCTTGGGCGGAGCGAGAGATAGTGTCAGACTTTTAGTGACTAAAAACCCACGCCTGTTCTTTCTTTGCCTTCGTCCCAGGGCCCCGGGTTTCGCTTTCACACTACCTAGTAGGCTTCGACCCTGCTGGGCCCCTACGATTTGCTGACATCTCCCTGAGGCGCACGTGGAACAATACGCGCCGTCGACGACTTGGGTTCGGTCCGGACGGTTACCGGACGGTCAAACGGCGAGCTATCCCAGGATAACAGCCCCGACTTACGAAAATTAGTCCGTCGCAGCTTCAAACCTATGAAGCGCTACTTTGTGTAATTTTATACATCATCATTGCTCAAAACGATGAAGGAAAACATTTTGTGAAAACCGACATGTCCTAGAACCACAAATTCAAAGATAATATATGACATCTATTAACCCGCATTGAGCCCGCATAGTGGATTGCGGTCAATTCCCTCTCCTAGAAAGCAGGCCTGAGTCCCAGCAGAGAGAAAATTATGAGACTGATTATGTTTCTAAGGAAAGTTTCAATACGGGATGTTTTCATTTGAGATAGGGTGATCTTTGCTTGGATTTCATTTGTGTGATTTGTCTCAGACAAAAGATCGCTCTTTCCTGTCATTATATTTTCATTATGCTTTATTTGAAGTTGGTGTTGGTCTTTTTTGCTACACTTTTACTATTTCATTGCTTTCAATTGAAGAGCTGGGAGAAGTAATTTTGAAAGAAATCCACAGATACTGGTGTCCTAATTTTACAAAAAAAAAAGCTTTGGTAACCTTTTCCAATTACAATCATTACAGCCGAAAGACGTCCAGTGTTGGACATAGGCCTCCCCCAAGCGTCTCCACAACGACCGATACTGTGCGTCTCGCAGCCACCGCATTCCCGTGACTCTCACCAGGTAGTCGGCCCACGGTCGGTAGGTAACCTTCACTATCTGGGTAGTTAATAGGTACACTACCTTTTGATAAAACTTGTGTCAGATGTTTAGAATTATATTTATCTGTAATGACTATCACAGAAGATGTTCAAATGACAGCCTTCCGAGAGACCAAAGAAGGAAGCTCGATATGCAATGGCTGGTCACCCATCCACAGGCTGACCTCGGCAAGTGTAGCTTAACCTCGAAGTTCTAACACCTATTGTATCATAAATATCTGGCGAAATAAATGATTTATGCTTTATGATTAAGTTCGACTCTTGTGGCTGTTATTATCAACCACTAGCTCAATAATCCAAACACGCAAAAAAAAAAACAATCCTTTCATAATCTCAAAAGTAAAGGGTTTTACAATTAAAGCTAATTTCCAATAAACTACGATTGGAGTATATCGATGACAGCCATTGTCCTGCGCTGGCGCACGCAATAGAACAGCTGTTCCGACTGTAACAATAAATTTATGAGTAAAAACTGAGTTTAAGCCACACCCGCCGGCGACAAAACTGTAAGGGCCGAGTTTAACTCACGCGTTTCTAAGTAAAATGTCGCAGTATTATCTACGAGTATACTAATATTAATAAAGAGGAAAAATTTGTATTTTTTTAGGGTTCCGTACCTTAAAAGGAAAAAACGGAAACCTTATAGGATCACTTTGTTGTCCGTCTGTCTGTCTGTCAAGACCCTTTATCTCAGGAACGAGTGGAGGTATCGAGTTCAAATTAAAACCATATACCTAAGTTCGCGGTCCCTTAAAGCTGTGAAAGAATCTAACATCTGAGTTAACGAAAAAAAAAGATACGGCCGTTTATGTCGCAAAAAACGTGTATTTCGACACTGTCAAGGAAATCAAAATTCATAGGGTACATTCCGTTGACCTAGAATCCTGAAATTTGGCATGAAGCAAGGTCTCACAGCATAAGTATAGGTATAAAAAAACTGAAAACTGTAATTTTGTAGTTACGTCACAAAAAAATACCTTTTTTTTTTTCGATTCGGAAATTTCTTTGAGAATCGTTCGTGAATTGAACTGTTTTCACAGGTAAGTTTGCACAGAACCCTCAGTGCGCGAGTCCGACTCGCACTTGCCCCATTTTTTTTGTAATGAATATACTCAAAAACTACAAGACCGATTCAAAAAAGTTATTTATGACATCTACTGTTACAAAGCTGCTGGAAAAAACTAGTTAAAACAAATTACGGGCAGCTTTAATCGATAATTCATATCCTTATTATTTACATATTGTCCTCGTATCTAATCCATTGCCATCTCGGCTGTACTTACTTAGGTGAAGCAGACTCGACAGAAAGAGCGAGTGAATATTCTGGAAGAGAAAATGATTTATCGTACATAGTACATATATGATAGAAAAAATATTATATGTACTTTCGTGCGACGTCATTTAATAAGCTGAGAACATCTTAATAAAAAAGTAATAATCTAACGCTGTTATACTCACCGTGCCATGCACAGAGCGTATCGGCACCGGCAGAATATAGCGATACAGCATTGGTCGGTGACGGAACGGTGTAATGGGCAAAGTAATGTCGCGTATCAATATAATTAATTATTTTTGCCCAAATCGTCTCTAGCACGGTCATAGTATGATCATGGTATGGTACGGTGTAGTAAGCAAACGCTTTTACCAGTGTCTGTGTTACACCATCCATAACCCAACAGCTTATGACATCAGCAGTAAACAAGCATCTTCTAGGCTTAATAATTTGAGAGGAAGTTAAGAGCGAGACCCAGATGAGAAACAATACAAAGAATTACTTTAAAAGAAGGGCGAGGCAGAAACTCTCTTACTTTCGCAAAAGTTACAGACCGCCGTCCTTCCGTCCTCGCCACCGAGGCCCGCCGCGACAATCCCGTCAACGTCCGCCCCGTGCCTTGCTCGAGCCAGCCCGCACCGTTGAGCCTTTAGTTTAAAATTCCCCGTTAATAATAATAATATCTTTGATCGATTCAGCCTGACTTACTCCCTTACTGCCCTCCCCCAGCGACGCCCTAAGCCGAGGTCCGTACCCCACCGGGGGTACCCTTAGCATGTAGTCGCTTAGTTTATAAGTTAGTTAAGTAAGTCCTGGCTGGAGGCTTTAAGTCCGGTTAAGCAGCCAACAACCTCCTAGGTTGACCTGCGAGAGGACATGCACAAAAAAAAATCTCTCTTACTGTAAGTGTGCTGTTAACAGACAGACTATACATTCTCATAGTCAGTCAAAACCTCAAAAAATTCACCCGTAGCGCGTAAATCAAACTCTATCTTAAAGCCTTTAAAAGCGGTCCCTTCGCTTCGTGATTACAGCTCAAATGGCTCTTTATAATTACACTGTCAAGGTTCCATACCTGTTTACAGTCTATTGTCTTTGTCTCAATACGATTCGAATCGGAACACAGTTTCAGTTTTGATATTTCAATTTATTTCTTGCCTTTTGGTGGGGCTGGCTTTATGATTGATAGTTATTTATTACAACAGTGTTATAAAAAGATTTGGATGGAAGTAGTAATCATAAGTTTTATAAAACGAAAGAAAATGTTTAGAGAAGCAATCACTTTCTAGTTATTGATCTCAATGATTAATACGCAAGAACTTCCAACCATAACGACCGACATAATATCCTTCCCCTAAACATGTATAAAAACAATCAAACACACAGACTGTCAAGGGACTTCACACATTTAAGAGCCCAACAACTGTCCCAGATCCTAATATAACTGTATTTACGTCGATACCACATGTGATTGATTTTATGTCCAAACATCTCAGCTACCGAACCCCTTGAGATTGACAAAGGAATTTAATATTTACGAGAACATTAATTTTGATTGGTATAAACAGGAATATTGATGGTTCCTGTTGTTTGAAGCTGAGGTATTTGAAGAATTTCGGTCATTAAAATAAAGATGACATCTTTCGATTTGTCTTCTTTCTACATCTTCTTTATTCAGCTTTTCTTGCCAGACCAGCCACCAGTTTTATATAAATTTGTCAAGAGTCAAAGAATATTTTTATTTTTCCATTTAGTCATTATGAGTGCATATAAGTATGTATAACTATTGAAGTATCTTATAATATTATTACATTTTATGTAATATTATTTTAAATTGCATTGCTATATGTATTTATTTATTTTTGCTACTCTAACATCTTATCGTATCTTCATTTCTTATTTTCCAACTATCCTTTTACAGATTTGCTAAAAGAGATTTCTAGAGAAATAAGCGTCACCTTTTTACCATTTCCCTCTTCTTGTCTTTATTTTATATGTGAGAGGGTAACATTATTATTAAAAATAAGTACATAAACTAAAAAATAAAATTAACTTTCACCAATAATGAAATATTGGGCTTCACTGCAATAAATTTGATAGCACATAATTCTGAATCTCTACATTGTGCCCCTTCCGAATTTCCTCTATCGCTGTGTAGATGCCCATTGTATTACCTGCGTCGAATAAATTCTATTCCATTCTTTTTCTATTGTATTCTTCTTTTATTTTATTCTATATACTGTTCATCATCATCATCATAATTTTTTAACCGAAAGTCGTCTACAAGTGGATACAGTCCTCCCCCAAGCATCGCCATAACGACTGGTCCTATGCTTCTGGAATCCATTGGATTCTTGCAATCCTCGCCAGGTTATTGGTCTACATTGCTCCAACCGTAGCCCCTTCCAATGCCATTTGGGTTACTTTAAGTCATCCGATGAGGTCCATTATGAGTGATCACGATCAGTGCCATATACTGTTTGGCTAAAAGAACATATGAAGCTATGAGATGATCAAACTAGATATTAACCAAACCAGTCTTGACCCAACGAAAGATATCAAGCAAATCATGCAAATATCCAAGGACTTTTATATCATGTTTTTCAGTGGGAGTAGGTGGGAGTGGTGTAGGTAGTAATCTCTTGATCATAACGATAAGTGAATGCAGCAGCCCGTAATCTTACAATCTGTTATAATTGAACTAGCTTTAACATCACCCACAGTAATATCACGCCATGTTCTAGCTTGCAAACTGCAGAATATTCAATAATGTTAATACTGACTCCATTTTGTCAAGATGTTAACTACCATTTACGTGTTAAAGATTGATCATAATTTAATGCGAATTAATAACATCTAACACGGGCAAAACTTGTTTCTAAAAGCTGTGAACCTCAGTGCAATCACTGTAGAAACGACGCCAATGTTTCATTCTGCAACTTTGTAGCATTTTCTACGATAAAATTAACACCCTCATAGAGAAAGTCTTCAGTCTTTGTCACCCTAATGAGTATACCTATTACACTAATCTCTGAGTTGAATAATAAAGGGACTTTTAGTATCAATAAAATATTTAGTACCGACATGTACCCAAGGAAGCTAGATCGATGGTTCTTCACGTTTTTTGGAACCAAAAAACCAAGATAACTTGAACCGTATCACCCTCCAAGTAATCCGGCCCGAAGGACCAGTTTTTTTGGTGAAATAACACAAGATGTTTTTATGGCACTATTTTAAATATGGCATCTTAAACGAAGCCCGCCTTTTATTTATGGGGACCGTAATTTTTGGTGCAAGACAATGGTTTTAATTATGTGCGGTGATAACTGCTGTTAGTAAAAGACGTTGATGGGAGGATTTTCAGGTATTATTCAAATGGCAAACCGTAAAAGGGAGATAAAATGCGTTGTTTATGAGGTGATCAGCTGCTGCTGTGTTCTGGTATGGAAAAGCTGTTATAGGTGCTGGAAGAGTATGATATAGTTGTCTTGACCACACCTAAGTTTTGTAGTTTTTTTTTTTTTTTTTTGTTGGGAAAATCATCTTATGACAAATCCCACTCTTGGGCGGAGCGGAAAATAGTGTCAGACTTTTACTGACTAAAAACTCACTCCTGTTCCTTCTTTGCCTTCGTCCCAGGGCCCCGGGTTTCACTTATAGGTGTGTAGTTATGGGCATTTAGTTTTTAGCAAGTAAGTTTAAAGATCGCCACAACACATCGGTAACGCATTACCAAAAAGAGTATCACATAGATAGGTAGATCTATATTTTATTCTTTAGTAACAGATCGTCACAGTAAAATTAAGCTTCTAGATTCTATGGCAGATGGAGGCTGCTTTTTTTCTTCTGTTCGAATGGAAAACTTCTCTCATTGTTTTGGCCCAGTAGGACGCTACGTTAACTGCAGCATCAGTGGCATTTATCAGGTCCCCTAAAGTGCAGTTGTATGGGTACTTGGGATACTCCAATGTATGGTTCTTGTTCTGGATTACGGATACCAAACTAATATTGGGTATTACACGGATCTATAGACCATATTTCGTCCAGTTATGGTCAACCTGGGTGAGCAAACGACAACATAGTCAATTGCTTACTTTATCTTTAACCAAACCAAACAACATCAATAATGAAAACACTTCAAATATTTGCTAAAAATTAACTACCCTATAATACTCTACTGAAGTACAGAATATCAAAACAAATCCAGACCCGACTGCTGTGAAAACACATAAAACGCTTAAAATAAAACACCCTGTGTACAAGATGTCAAGTGTGAGCCCAATAAAGAATGCTTAAAGACACACCATGTATAATTGTCAGTTTTAAACCTCGTAATGGGTTTTCAGTGAGTTATTGACTCTGTTTTATTAGTTAGTAATAAAGTTGTCTCTTTGTCTTTGCATAGATGGATGGTGCTTATGGGCCGCTTATTTTGGGTGAGTACTGTGGTAGGTTGCACCAGGTGGGGTTTAATTGCTTGAAATTTTAAGGCCCTTCTTGAACTCTAAGAGATCGTCTTGGTTTGTATGTTTTGTTCAGTGTTTATCGAAAGGAGATGGTTCTGTGAATATCAATAGAGATACTGCATCGCTGGCGTCGTGGTCGCAAGTGTGACTTTTTTTTTATTGGGTGAGAAAATCATCTTACGACAAATCTCGCTCTTGGGCGGAGCAGGAGATAATGTCAGACTTTTACTGACTAAAAACCCACCCCTGTTCCTTCTTTGCCTTCGTCCCAGGGCCCCGGGTTTCACTTTCACACTACCCGTGGCCCCAGTAGGCTTCGACCCTGCTGGGCCCCTACGATTTGCTGACATCTCCCTGAGGCTTTTGCTCCACTGTGTCCTTCGGGCGATCCACACAATACGATAAATACACATTGATTCGACATTCACTTTTTTTGACTGACCTTTTGACAATTCAAATTTGGATTAAACGTGTCTGATTTCATGTGCATAGGCAAATGTAATAAAAAAATTCTCTCCTAACAAAAAAAAAAAAAAAATCTTTTTATTTCAGACATATTTGGTCCATATAGTTACGAGTACATTTTACATTTTCATTATTATATTATTAATTGATTATATTCTGTATTACTTTATATTGTTATTATATTAATCTTTCAATTTAATTTATTATATTAAGTATATTATTATTATTATGTCATATTGTTATTTATTATTAATTTAATCAAAACTTTGAGCGATAGAGAGAAAAACATTTCTAGGGTAGAATCCAGTGTACTATATAAATGCCTTCTTGTCCCTTGTTTTATTTACCGAAACACCATAAGGTTAACCTGTTGTACAGATATCAATATTATGGTAAATGTAATTATGATACCTGCATGGGAAAATCTAAATAGGATTCCATAGCCATGGTTCATTAGATTAACGATGTCCCCATAATTGAATGTCCCATGCGATACTATTATTAATTCTTTTGACGTTATTTACTCCCTTTGTTTATCTCCTATGGATTTTGATGGGAATATTTAAAAAACAAAATGTGAATGTCAACTGTCAAGCATTTCTGATATTGCTTGGTAAAAATATTATAGATATAATAGTTTGTCTTGATCTTGGATAAGAAATTGATTGATTGGTTTTAAATTAGTCATAATTAAGACTGTAACTTTAGTTTTATCATCATCATTATTATTTCAGCCAAAAGGCTACAATACTGCAACTGCTGAAATTCCCTGCCACAGTCGGTGTTTCCTGACAGCTACAACTTAGGGGTCTTGAATTGGTTACTTCTAAGCAAGCGTGATCCACCGTCGACTACATCATCGCTTACCATCAGGTGTGACAGAGGTCAAGCGTGAATCTATCCATCATAAAAAGCCTCCCCCAAGCGTCACCATAACACCAGTTTCTATACTTCTCTCATCCAGCTGGTTCAAGAATCAGCTCCAATATCATAAAATTAATTTGGTTTCCTGTAATTTGATTTCAATGAAATCCTCAATCAAAAACCAGAAACAGAACAGGTTGGTCCACTTAATAACTTATCTATACCAAACATTACACAGGATATGACGAGTATTAGTCTAATGCAACTAAATGTGACTCATTATGAACACAAAAATGAATGTTAAGCGACAATATATTAGTGCTTCCGGTTGTGGTCGTTTTTTAAAAATGGACTTGATTGCTTTGATGTTGTTGCTTTTAATATGGAAAGATATAGATTTTGATAATGTTTTCTGACAGATATTATGAGAATATGATATTCCTATATTAGTTTTTGTAATAAGTATGAGGTGAATATATATTCGTAGGGCACGGATTACCTAATTTAGGATTTAGACTAAACATTCCATTTTTTTGGGCAGTGTGAAAACGAAACCTGGGCCCTGGGACGAAGGCAACGAAGGAACAGGAGAACAGGAGTGGGTTTTTAGTCAGTAAAAGTCTGACACTATCTCTTTTTTTTATTTGTCATTAGATGATTTTCCCACCTAAAAAATAAAATAAAAAAAGCTTAACAATGAAAAAAACAGTACATTTTCTTAATTAAATTCCTTGCCTAGCCTAGTATTTGGTCCAGTATTAGGCCATGGCCATTGCTGCCGCTGTCATTAGATTTTTACATGAATAGGTAACAGAGCATGTAATGTAAAATGGAAGGTGGGACATAGTCCATACTATATTAGAAATAAGCCCTATTATGACTAATGTCTAGAGTTCACCGCTGGATACTTAAGGAATGCATAAGCTGTGGATGTCTTTTGGCTAAAGTAATGATAAAGATAACACAGAGAGGCACGAGAAACTAGAGAGAAAAATTAAACAACGCAAAAACAAAAACAATCAACAATTTCTATAGAAATAGCACTAAAAAATGAAGATTGATTCCACCATGGAGGCGTAACTAAAAAGTTGGTTGCAGGCGAATCGATTAATTAGGTTAAACAACAATCAGTTATTTTGGCACGGCGTTATCTGTTCAGTTTGGGTGCAACACGCAATTTGGGCATTAGTGTACGTACAGATGAAGTTATTGCTGTTAGAGATAACGGTGGATCAGAAAAAGGTAAGGATGAGGAAACAAGAAATGTCGATGAATTTATAACAGTGAAAAGAAAAACACTTGTGGAAGGTACCAATAATAATGATAAAGATTCTGAACAAGTTCTTCAGCTTCTACAAAGATACTTTATGTTTAGCAAAAACAAAGTTTGGTGAAATAACAACAGAAATACATAATGGCGTTTTGGCAAATAGAGGTTGCACCAAAATAGAAAAAAAGCACCATCTCGAAAAAACTGGCAGGGTGTCTTTGCATAGGTGTGGGACAAAATAGGAGATAAATCAAACGAATGTGGCATTGAAGTTTTTTACATAGGTACAATGTTTACATTCAACTTGTTGAAAAAAAATCTGAGACTAAGATAAATATAATATATTAGTACATATAGGTACTAAGACATGGCGTAGTCTGTACAAACTGTTGTAATGACAAAATAAAAATTTGGATGGCCATTTTTCGACAAAAATTGACGTCTCTGTTTATTTTTGGGTGATTTGATCACTGCAAATTGAAACGATTCATATCAGAGGTGATTCAATGTGTGAAAAAATTTAGGTTCCTTTCCAAAAAGTGCTTTTAAACTTTATTTCCTTGATTATTGCGTGTGACAAGAAAGTTTATTGAATACTGGCGTGTAAGACGTGTTTGCTTATAAAAAAGATAAGAGAAATGGCTTTCAATAATACGATGAAAGTTTTACATTTCATGATAGGTTGATGATTTATGTTTGAAAATCAACAATCGAAGATAGTATGTGAGTATTATAAGTTAGTTATGCTAATAAACTAAATTATTTGAGATAAAAGATTTGTTTTGAGCACTCTCTATGGTAAGATTTGTGTACCCATGAGAGCAACGTTTTAATAATATGAGTTTTTTGGGAAAATACCTCCCCAATTCTATGTTGAGTTGATTCTTAATTCGCATTCGATGACGAGGATACTAGATACATATTTAAATACGGTTATAGGTTGCATCTCGTTTATCTAATTTATTTATATAATTCTTATATATGACATGTACATATAGTACGTGTGTTTGTCTGATGAAATTTTTTGTGTATGTTTGAGTGGGTCTCTGCATGGTTTGAAAATACAATTGGACCATCGAGATATAAGTACTAACGTACTAGAGAAGACACCGTAAATTCCTACTTTGTCTCGTTCAAATGCGGCGATCGCGCCGCACTTTGTCGAAGAAAACGCGTTAAGTAGCGCGTAAGTGCCGTGATTTACATGGCGCTTAAGACCTTTTTGCCGAGAATAAATACACTTCCGCAGCAAATCTAGCGCTGTGGTAAATTAGTTACGGTTTAGACGAATTGTTATTATTTTAGCGCTGCAGCGAACTAAAGATTCAAATTACGAAAATAGGACAATTCAGTTATTTGACGTAGCTTCTCTAGTACGTTAGTACTTATATCTCGATGAATTGGACCCGGTAGGTGGCACAACTCCACTCCTCAAACCGTCAACATGACTGGTAAGCTGTTGATCCCCGCACGAACGCCGGCGGTCGTGCGCTATTGTCTTACTATTGTGTCTCTAATTACGCTACTCAAGAAGTTAAAAAAGAAAGACTTGAATCTGAACGGATGCCTGAAAATAGTACGCCCCATATAATTATGGTCATGTTGCCATCTCAAAAAAATTGTAACGTTCGAGAATGCCAAAGTTTCAGAGACTGACAGCTCTCTACAAAAAAATATACAAATGTTAGACATGAATATACACTGTAACATTGACTAATCAATTGGCAGACACGTACAAACTTCGTCCAAAAACTACAAAGCCAATTTTGCTTAACAAAACATCGTATTCGGTACCATAACTAATATCATTTCTAAACCACCCCTGCTTTGCGTAACAGGTAGTGATTTTCAACAAACTTACCAAACTAAAACACAAATAAAAATCATCCTTATTTCTTATCTCTTTAGATTTCCGTTAACAGTACTAAAAAAATTGTAACCATCACTTCTTTCTCTACTTCAACAATCTTATAGAATCAGTTTGTGTAAGCGAAATTGAATCTTACCCACTGATTATTAAGTCTATAGCATATGCAAAAGCAAAGATTGTTCCAAAATTTTTTTGCCCAATTTTGACCTACTAGCAAGTTTTGCAAAAAAAAAAAAGGTTTTTGTGTTAGTTGCACGTGTTTAGGATTGAAAGTTATTGTTCGAAAGTGCTATTGTTGATATTTTCCTACTTTTTTTTTCGGTAAAGTGATCCACCTGATGGTCTGGTCAAGGGTAGGGTAGGGTTGCAAACTGTTGCAAGGTCCCGCTTTTTCTGTCCGTTGTAAATTTTAAATGTGTTATTTGTTTCAATATGGTATGTTTTTAAATAGTAGGCTCGCATTTAATGAGACTATCATATGGTGAGCGACGATGTGGTTGACGATGGAGCATGTTTGCCTAGCATAGCATAGCATAGCATAATCAGCCTTTTAATGTTCCCACTGCTTAGACTCAGGCCTCCTCTCTCTAGAAGAGGGCATGGGTCGTAATCCACCACGCGGGCCCAGTGCGGATTGGTGAATGTCACATATCTTCGAATTTTTGGTTCTAGGACATGCCGGTTTCCTCACGATGTTTTCGTTCACCGTTTTGAGAGCAGTGATGATGAAATAAATTACACAAAGTAATGCGCCTGGCTGGATTTGAACCCGCGACCTACAAATCGTAAGTCGGGGCCGTTACCACTCGACCACCACTGCTTGCCTAGAGTATCAGGAAACACCAATATCAACTAAAGTCGTACATGAAAGCCCAAAAAAGTTTTTTAGTTAACAAAGTATAATAAAATAGCAACTTTACAGTAGGTATTGGGAAATGAACTCTTTCAGGTAAAGACACTATTATGGTGTACTACAATAAAGTTTATTCTATTCTAAAGCAATGTCCTTTTTCCAATGACAACGAGATGTTAGAATGGGGACACTTAGTAGTTGTATCCTACCCATAGACACAGAACGTTTTGAGAATATGTACTTTAATTTTGCGTCCAGCTAAAGAGTGGAATTCCTTGGCGGAGTCCGTGTTTCCAAATAGTTACAACCTGGGTGTCTTTAAGTTAAGAGACTATTAGTTTTAGGTTACTTCTAGGCTTGCGTGCTTCATTGTCTACCATACCATTGCTAACCGTCAGGTGAGATATAGTGGGCAAGCTCACCGCGTGAGCATATCAAGAAAAAAAAACGTATTTAAAGTTTTTTTTTTTGAGGTGTGAAATAATCCAATGACTTCTCGCGCTCTGGGTGGAGCGGTAGGGCGTGTCAGCCTTTTACTGATTAAAATTACACCTGTGTCCTTCAATTACCCTTTGCGTTCTAGGACTACGGGTTTCCTTGTCAGAAGTTCCCCGCGGTCCTAGCTAGCGGGCATCGGACCCGCTGAGCCTCTACGGTTTGCTGACATCTCTTTGAGGAGCGCGTGAATCGCTACGCGCTGTTGAGGACTGGGGCTCGGTCTGGTTAATTACCAAACGGCCGGACGGCAAGCTACCCATTGCTCGATGTCCGCAAGCCCGTGTCTACCGTGGCTGGCAGTCAGGGTTGGAATTACGGCGGCTGGGGCGTGAGGAACTTCGTTCTCTCACGCTTCACAAAAGGAAGCGACCACCTGCCATTTCTCCTCACTTCAAACCATAGCCCGAACCAGGGCCCGACGCGAAAGGTCGCTGCCGCCGATTGCCTCCACGAGGACACGGTGGTGCTCCGTCTAAGCGGGGCACATCTCCACCATATGCTCCGGACACCGTTTCCTCCGGGCAACGTGTTTAAAACTGCAAATTCAAATCAGTGCAACGTACAAGTATTCTACAAAATGAAATTACATCACAATAAAATTGTTTACTATTGTAACAAGCGAATCGTAAGCAGAAACCAATCTGCCTCTATCAAATGCATTAAGCCCTACGATTAAGTACCTACAGATAAAGTAAATCAAACTTAGCAACCTTAACATCAAACTTAGCGTTAAAAGTTAAAATACCGGTTTGAACCGGTTATAGAACAAAGGAATCTATTCGTACGAAACTAGGCTGATTGAACGACAATTTAGGTCTTATCCTGCGATCTAGGTCTTAGAATTGTTTACGTTGAACAGCTGTGCTTTATAGTAGACTTTTATGGGTTGGGATTTAGGTTTAGGGGTGTTTTTAGGGTCTGAAGCAATAGATTATGATGGACCTTCTTTTTTATTTTTGATATTGCATCTGGTACAAGATTAACAGAAGCACGGGTTGATCACCAAGTTTATGCAACGCTTGCCGGTCGGTCTGTATACCAGGCACGCCACCTTTGTCCACCCAGACAAGAGGTGGACCATCTCAATATATCTACTGAGACTTCTCCGTGACTCGACAATAAGCCGTTGGTTTTGGCTGTAGATCTTTGAAAGTCGTTATAGATAGTCAAAGTCAGGTAATCTGACACAAGTCCGCCAAGAGGTATAGTGTTAGTCATCCAGTTACTGCGAGGTTGGTCATTAAATGACTCCTCCCGCAGTGGGTGAAGCGAGGTGAAGATGTCTGATACTCCAGACTTTTACTTTCTATACTGCACCAGTGTTCTTTCAGTTGCCTTTGCGTTTCAGGGCCACGGTAACTGTTTCAAATAATTTCACAGCCAAGTAGTGCACACCTGACTCGAAGAATGTAGGCTTGATATTCAGTTTTTTTGTATTGTTTTTAGGCTCGAATTTGACCAATTTCTTACTTAATGGTAAGCGATAATGTGGTTGATGATGGAATACGCTTGTCTAAAACTAATTTATCCAGTTTTAACTCAAAGACTCATAGGTTGCAGTTATTAGGAAACACATACTTCGGTAAGAAATTCCACTCATTTTATGTAAGCACGTAAGGGTAATGTTTTTTCAAATCATTGTGTGCATATGGTTGGGATGCTCACCATGTACCAGTGATGCATGGTGTATTGCTGTACATCTTCTGGTACAATGATGGACGGATAGTGTTTGCATATACCCATCCTTCACCCTTACGACAATCAAGTCTTTCACTATCTACATCGACATCTCCTACATTAGTTGGTCCTTCGGTTTGGCGGAATTAAATTGCTCGATTGCGGCGCACACTCTCTGAAATGTAATCGATAGAAAACTGATAGTATATGTTTACGTTTTTGATTCTTCAACCACGGTCATTCCCATGCCCCAAAAACAAGAACCATGACACCCCAAAAACCAGTTCTCCAAATTTTCTCGCACATCACCGCGTTAGCCTAACCTCTATATTTACACAGCTGTGTCTTATGTTCGTCGGATTAGTAGCAAGCACCGATCAGCGTGGGAGTGGGTTCGACACCATCCGAAGGGTTTTGGATCATTTCTTTTAGTAGGTCGTTTTATTTATTTTACTTCAGCAAGTCTCTATTGTTATTCAAATTTTTGATGTCTTTGTTATGCAAAATGGTGTAGCTGTCACGATTTATGCAAAATTGTGGTCCTTTGGTACGCTTTAGATTTTGTTGAGAAGTTTTATCGTTATTGATACAACTTAGTAAACGAAGTTTTAGTACACCTTTTTACCAAGGTTAGTCGGCTAAGTGATATACTAAATGGATCATTATGTAGGTATATCTTAAAAGTCAATAGATATCTCTATAATATATATATAATATGTATGTATTTAGAATTACAGTATGTTTATCAGTTGTCTAGTACTCGTAACACAAGCTCAGGACTAGACGGCGTTGCGTGATAGTTGTGGAATATTATTATTTATTATTAGTATTATCTCAACAAGTTTTTCAGTTACTTTTCAGGTTTCAGTTTCTTCGAAATAAGAATAAATAAAATCCAGCTAAGATGTTTTCTAAATCCATTCCAAATCATGTGTACCTTTTATTCTATAGTCAATTATTTCCAACTACATTATTATTGAACCATTTTATTTCAGATTTCATTTAATATAGTATCATATCATCTTTATAAAGTATATATGTTGCAGTCAAAACTCTTAACCAGTCAAAATTACTATTGACTAGAAAAATCAGTCAAAAGTACTTTTGACCGTATGCTTTAGTCAATAATACTGTTGACTAAAATAACAGTTAAAGTACTTTTGCCCAATGGAGCTGGTTAAAAGTACTTTTGACTAAGTCATTCCATCAAAAGTGGTTTTGACTGGTCGTATCAGTGAAAACTCTTAAAAAGTTAAGGTTGTCGATAAAAATAACAACAAACGCACTTAAAAACTTTTATATTACTCATTATTAATGGAGAACGTGCTGATATTAGAAAAACTATGAGTGACTACGAAAAGAAAGAACGCTTTTTGCAAAGAATTTTAGCGATAGAAGATATGAAAGATTCATTTCAATGTGATGATAAAATAAAAATTTGAAAAGTTTGCAATGGATGTGGAAGACGCGAAATTTGATGAAAAGAAAACACCATTACAGTACAGTAAACAGTAGAGTTAATAGTGCTTTTGACTGATGCTTTATTGCAGTTAAAACTACTTTTGACGAAGAGCGTCAGTCAAAAGTACTAATAACCAATAATTTTCAGTCAAAACCACTTTTGACCAACCTGAACAGGTTGGTCAAAAGTACTTTTGACTGATTTTGCTAGTCAGTAGTACTTTTGACTGGTTAAGAGTTTTGACTGCAACCTTTATATATATAATTGTTTTGTACACCTATCTCCTCATAAATGGCCAGTTTTGTTGATGGTACTTTATAGTTACCCGACTGCAAGAAGGGTTATGTTTTCACTCTTTGAACATTTTTTTTTTCGGGTGGGAAAATCATCTAATGACATCCCCCGCTCTTGGGTGGAGCGAGAGATAGTGTCAGACTTTTACTGACTGAAAACCCACCCCTGTTCCTTCTTTGCCATTTTTCCAGGGCCCCGGGGATCTCTTTCGCATCACCCATGGCCCCAGTAGGCTTCGACCCTGCTGGGCCCCTACGGTTCCTGACATCTCCTTGAGGCGCGCGTGGAACAGTACGCGCCGTCGACGACTTGGGCCCGGTCCGGACGGTTACCGGACGATCGGACGGCGAGCCACCCATTTCTCGCCGTCCGCAAGCCCGCGCCTACAGTGGCCGGAAATCGGGATTGGAATCCCGGCGGCGGTTGGGGCGTGAGGACCTTTGTCTCACGCGAACTCTTTGAACTTCAGAGCATGAAAGAGAGCAAGTACCTATGATTTGCTTTTTTTGTTCAAAAACTATGTAGGTACTGCAATTTACATACAAAGTAACTCCCGTATAATGACGCAAGAGCGAAAGTGAAATCATAAGTAATTTAGTTTTACAACAACAATATACATTATGTACTTGCTTACTGTCTATTATACGTATATTATCTTACTGCCTACTTGGTCTCATGGTTGATCCTGAAGTCGAATCAATACCTAGGTCTGAAAAAAGTGCTCAATGAGTTTTCCATTAGGAATTACTCAGTAGCGGCTCGGAGTTTAGATGAAGTCAATACCTAGGTCGGTAAAAAAGTGCTCAATGAGTTTTCCATTAGGAATTACTCAGTAGCGGCTCGGAGTTTAGATGAAGTCAATACCTAGGTCGATAAAAAAGTGCTCAATGAGTTTTCCATTAGGAATTACTCAGTAGCGGCTCGGAGTTTAGATGAAGTCAATACCTAGGTCGATAAAAAAGTGCTCAATGAGTTTTCCATTAGGAATTACTCAGTTACAGTTTAGATGTTGAGGTGTGATACCCCCGTTGATTTTGCACCTCATCATCATCATCATCATTTCAGCCGAAAGACGTTCACTGCTGGACATAGCCCTCCCCCAAGTGTTGCCACAATGAACGGTCCTGTGCGTCTCGCATCCATCGGACTCCCGCAACCATTACCAAGTCATCGGTCCACCTTGTAGGAGGCCTTCCAACGCTACGTCTTCCGGTACGTGGTCGCCGTTCCAGAACCTTTTGGCCCCAACGGCCATCTGTTCTGCGAGCAATGTGCCCTGCCCATTGCCTCTTTAGTTTGGCGATTCTTCGTGCTATGTCGGTAACCTTGGTTCTCCTGCGGATATCCTCATTCCTGATTCGATCACGCAAGGAAACTCCGAGCATAGCCCTTTCCATTACCCTTTGGGTGACTTCCTGGAATAGGATATAGGATACTTTTATACCAGGTGTATGTTCTTTCTTATCATGCTCACGAAGGGGCTGCCAGAGCTGTTTTAAGTCTTAAGTCAAGAGTGAATTGGTTACTTCTAGGTAAGCGCCCTCCATCGCCGACCGCATCGTTGCTTTCCATCAGGTTAGATAGTGGTCAAGTTTGAGCCTATCAACAATAAAATAACAGCTAGCTAATAATAATTTGTAAATTATTTATTATTAAAAATAAAACGTCAAAGATAATTCAATAATAATTGTGTAAAAGAAATCATTTCATTATCCCTTATCTTTATCACATAATTGTTTATTTCAATAACAATAACTCAGTTTATCTCCGTTTGGCTAATGGTTATGTTATCAGTTAATGGCTTTAACTTTTACAAAGTTATAGTTTTTTTAACCATTTTTTATTTATCCACTAGGTCGATTTTACGAGTGTTCTATTGCGTTTTAGTTTTGTGAGTGTAGGGTAACAGGGGGCTGTTGCTGTCCAGTGTTTCTCTTATTAATATTTGTTTCTATATTCCTTTTATAAATGAAAAGTCATTGACCATTTTAGAAGCGAAGTTCCTTGTGGACATTTTTATTTTAAACTAGCTAACTCGGCGAACTTCGTACCGCCGTATACTCAATGAATGTTATGATACCTTTTAGCTGAACTATCAAAGGATAACACCATCTACTGACTTTTTTTGTGAAATATTCCATATTTTCTCACCGTGTAAACCTTTCCTGGACTACCTCGAATATTTCAAGGCCAAAATTAGCCAAATCGGTCCAGCTGTTTTTGAGTTTTAGCGAGACTAACGAACAGCTATTCATTTTTATATAAATAGATAAGATGTGCAATTTCAATGAATGTAAAAATGGTATGCATATATTTTTTGGTCCATGGACTTGAAAATTTGCCCCTTTTCATAAGTTTTCACTCCTGTGCGCTGAGTGCAAGTTGTTTTTACTCTCTGATTGGTTCAGAGCTAGGAGTGGGCCAATCGGAGCGCCGAACGCCATAAACGTGTTGATCACACTCCGATCCGATGAGCTTGCCCTAGTCACAAATGACCATACCTAGTGTAGGTTATAAGTAGAAAGTCAAGAGCGTAAGTAGGTAACTTAAAAAACCGATTCCAATAGTTTGATATTTTTAAGGGTAAAATCACCAAGTTTTTAATCTTTGTCGAAAATTGTTCTTGCTACCCCAAAAAGGATATCAGCTAGTCCACAACATGTCCGAAGATGTGTCGAAAAAAGTTTTGTTTACATTTTTTGTCGCCCTCAACTGTGGATGAATTTTTTGCTCAAAAGTAGGTAGGCCGAAACCAAAGCCAGTAGGGCCATTTTGTTGTGATTTTTTTCCTATTTGAACATTTGAACATTAGTTATCTTTTGGTTGTTTGGCTAACCAAGTTTAGTAGGTAAGAGTGTTGTTGATAGAGTTTTTGGTAGTTGAAACTATTTTTGTAGGCTGTCAACAAATCGTAAAAAACGTTCATTAGCATTTAAGAGTCAAGAGGCTTAGTTATTGAGATTATTGCAAAGGAACTACAGACAGGTTCTGATTAAGAAGTAAAGATTTTTTTAATTTTTTTTTTTGGATTCCGTAACCTTAGTCGGCAAAAACGGAACCCTAGTATGATCACTTTGTTGTTCGTTTGTCTATCTATCAAGGCCCTTTTTCTCAGGAACGCGTAAAGGTATATAAGCAGAAATTAATACGAAATACTCAAATCTATTAGCATTCAAAAATTCAAACTTCTAAGTTAACGCAATCTACATATACGGGCCGTTTATACTCCGTTTAGACACATATTTTGGCACTCGTAAGGACATCAAAACTTATAGAGTACTTCACATAGACCTAGAATCCTGATATTTGGTAAGAAACAAGATAAGAAGAAGCAGAAGTAAAGGGAAAAGTCCAAAAACTAAAAAAAAATGTAGTTACATTACTTTTTGCGATTCGAACAAAATCTTCAAGAATAGATTCGAGAATCGAACTGTTTACATAAGTAGGTAAGTTTGTACAAAACCCTCGGTGCGCGAGCCCGACTTGTACTTGACCAGATCGTCTATTTAAATTTCGTGTATTTTCAACAACTACAAACTCGAGAAGAGCGTAGATCAGATAATGAGACTTCATAGTTAGCTCAACAATTTAAAATGTGCGTAGTTTGAAGATTGTTATCAGATTGTTTTCAAGTTTATTTACAAAGAACACGTACTAAACTTTCGACAAGTTACCACATGTTCAAATTATCTTTTTATTTACTTTAACTGACATTAAAAACTGATTGTGTCAATATTGATCCAATTTTGTGGACATTAAGATAAAACTTTATCTATCAAGCCCTACTAAAAACAAAGACCTAACTGAAAAGAGTGTATTTGAATTTTAAAACATATGACTCAACATTATGGTTAAATTTTAAATAAACACTTGTTTGAGTAAGGTGTCTTTTTGATTAAGCGTGTGATATGTGATAGGTTTATAGTTCAGTACCTGTATGTTTTTAGTCTTAAAGGAAACTGTGTGAATAAAGTCATTTGTAGCAATATCTACGGTCCAGGAAGCGGGAATCCGATGGATGCGAGACGCCGCGCGTCTCAAGGAGATGTCAGCAACTGTAGGGGCCCAGCAGGGTCAAAGCCTACTGGGGCCAAGGCTCTGATTCTGAAAGGAAGACTCGGCCCTGGTACGAAAGGCAACGAAAGAACAGGAGTGGGTTTTTATTCAGTAAAAGTCTAACACTATCTCCCGCACCGCCCAAGAGCGAGGGATGTCATTAAATGATTTTCACACCGAAAAAAAAAATAGGACTAGTCGTTATGGCTGGTAAGGAAACTTGGGGGGGCCTATGCCCAACAGTGGACGTCTATCAACTGAAATGACGACAATGATGAAGAATATCTAAGACCAATAATAAGTTCCTATGTTTTAAGCTGATCAAGAAAAAAAACAATCAAGGGCGAGTGCGTCGGAATTTCATAGCTTATTTCCGCCAAACTCGTTCCATCATCGGATTACCAGATGTATGGTGCTGTTAAGAAGTGGAATTACCTGCCGGGGTCTGTCTTTCCTGGTAGTTATAACCTGGGGATTTAAAAGTCAAGAGGGAATAGGTTACTTCTAGGCATGAGCGCTCTATCGTCGAATACATAATCTCTTACCATCAGTTGAGATAGTGGTCAAATGTAAACCCATAAATAAATTAAAAATTAAATTAGCAGATCATCTGAAAAACAAATAAAGTTAATATAGGCTGCCAACCTATTACGAACTCAACAAGTTACTACTTGTTCAAGCTTCGGACATACGAGTATCTCTCGACCTTTTTTGGACAACTTCTACTTTTTAAGGGTTGTGGGACGTATTTTTTTGGGTTCCGTACCTCAAAAGGAAATAATAGAACCCTTATAGGATCACTTTGTTGTCTGTTTGTCTGTCTATTCATCTGTATGTCAAGACAGTTTATCTCGGGAACGTGTAGAGGTACCGAGTTGAAATTAAAACTATAAACTCAGGTCCATGGTCCCTTGAAACTGGAGAAAATCAAACTTCTAAGTTTACGAAAAAATAGACATGGTCGTTTCTGTCGCAAAAAAACGTATATTTCGACACTCTCAAGGGAATCAAAATTTATAAGGTTCTTCCCGTTGACCCAGAATCCTGATTTGGTACAAAGCAAGGTCTTATAGCAAAATATAGGTATAAATCTGAAAACTGTAAATTTTTTATTACGTCAGTATCGATTTGGAAAAATTTTAGAGACTCCATTCGGGAATTGAACTATTAACATGGGTGAGATTTTACGGAAACCTCAAGGCGCGAGTCCGACTCGCACTTGCCCAGTAGGTATTTGTTCTTAAAGGAAGTTATGTGAGTTATATAGTCATTTGTAATAATATCTAAAACAAATAATAAGATACTGTATTTAAAGCTGATCAAGAAAAGAAAAAAATAAAGGGTGAGTGAGTCGGAATTGCATGGCTTAATTCCGCCTAACTCGTTCCATCTTCGGATTACCATGTGAATGAAGCGGCTAAGAAGCGGTATTTCCTGCCAGAGTATGTGTTTCCTGATAGCTATAACCTGGGGATCTTTAAGTCAAGAGTGATAATTTACTTTCAGGGAAGCGTGCTCCATCGACGACCACAAAGTTGCTTACCACCAGGTGAGATAGTGGTCAAGCGTGAGCCAATCAATAATAAAAAATCCATAAATAAATTTAAAAAAATAAGCATAGCATAGCATAGCATAAACAGCCTTATAATGTTCCCACTGCTGGGACTCAGGCCTCCTCTCTAGGAGAGGGAATGGGCCGTAATCCACCACGCGGGCCCAGTGCGGATTGATGGATGTCACATGTCTTCGAATTTTTAGTTCTAGGATATGCCGGTTTCCTCACGATGTTTTCCTTCACCGTTTTGTGAGCAGTGGTGATGAAAATAAATTACACAAATTAATGTGCCTGGCTGGGTTCGAACCCGCGACCTACAACTCATAAGTCCGGGTCATTACCAATCGACCACCACTGCTTAAAAAATAAGCATATCTGAAAAGAAAAAAAAATTGAAGAAAGGGTTAATTATAAGCATTCTACAGAAGGCAGGTTTTTTAATAGTATCTGTAGATAATAGGCTGCCAACCTGTTACGAAGTCAACAAGTTTCTACTTGTTCAAGCTTTGGCCATATCTCTCGACCTTTTTTGGACGAGGGCTACTTTTTAAGGGACGTATTTTTTTTGTTTTCAAAGAGGCAATCGATTTCTAAACACAAGTCTTTCCGAATTTTAATAGATAGTAGTAGGATGAGTGTTATCGTTTCAATACAGCATTAGATGCCTCAAAACATCAAGACTAGACTGTCAACTACTTATATGCGCTGAGTGCGTGGGTTTTTGGCCACATAGCCAGGAGAAATGACCATAACCTTAAGCAGTTCTTCGTAACTGACATCATCATCATCATTCAGCTGGTAGACGTCCACTGCTGGACATAGGCCTCCCCTAAATGTCGCCACAATGAACGATCCTGTGCGTGTCGCATCCATCGGACTCCCGCAACTTTCACCAGACCAGAATGACTTTTTCAGACGTCCACCTTATAGAGGGCCTTCCAACACTGCATCTTCCGGTACGTGGTCACCACTCCAGAATCTTTCGGCCCCAACGGCCATCTGTTCTGCAAGCAATGTGCTCTGCCCATTGCCACTTAAGTTTGGCGATTCTTCGTGCTATGTCGGCAACCTTAGTTCTCCTGCGGATATCTTCATTTCTGATTCGATCACGCAAGGAAACTCCGAGCATAGCCCTTTCCATTGCCCTTTGGTAACTGACATGGTTGATGGCAAATGACGAAAAGGCCGCAGCCTAAAAAGATGGGCAGATAAGGTCAGTTCTACACTGGGCACCCAATCGCACGTCGCACGTCGTATGTAAGTACATGACGCCAAAAATCAACACAGATTTATGGTGAGACACCATGAGTAAGGGGCTGATCCAACCGGAAAATCCCGACTCTTAATTATGAGTAGGAGGGGATCCAGGTGCAGGTCAACATTTTTACTTTTTGACTCTGGGTAGATTTTCTTAGAAAACCAATTTATCAATATTCTACTAAATATGTTTGAAGTAAGCGTATATTAACAGTTTAATTACCTCAGGAAGTATAAGAAAATTATCATCATCTTCCTGCCCTTGTCCCGTCTTATTTGGGGTCGGTGCAACACGTTTTTTTCTTCCATGCTATCCTGTCAACCGTCATGCTATCACTAACTTCCTTTTCTTTCATATCACTGTTCACACAACCCATCCATCTTTTCTTTGGCCTCCCTCTCCCTCTCCACCCATCCACATGTATAAGAAAATAACATTAATTATTTTTATGATAATCTTGCGCGTCGGAAATTCAATATTCTTTAGAATAGTAGCATTTAAGTCAAGGGTGCTTCATCATTGACTACATGGGTGAGATAGAAATAAAACACAGGCCTGTCTCATCTCTATCACATAATAAAATTGAAGTGTCTGATTGTAACATCAAAAAAAAAATTGTTGTTAATAAAAGCATAAAATATATGAATAGTATAATAATAATAAATATACTAATAATAATTATACCTACATCATGTTCCATTATAATTGTCTAAAGGGCCTCTGCGAGTTGGCTTCGGCTCCTCGTACGCCTCCCAAAGGTCCAGGACCTCAGGGTCCTGAGATAAATAAAATATATATAAAAAAAATATACCTACTAACCTATAACAAAAATGCATTTTTTTTGTTTATGATGCGTAGATATCGATTCCGGCAGATGTTAGCAAAAATAAAATGACAGGAATCCCTTTTGAAGTTATGTGATGAACACTAACTTTTCCATAATCTCTTTTTCCTATATAATCTAGAAATACCTTAGGAACTTTCATTTTCAACTTCCCACGGCTTTCTCACTCAAACTCACTCTGCCATAACAAAGAGCCGAGCAAAAGTTGTTAATGAAACGCTATGGAAGATAACCCATGGGTTTACAATGGTAAATAATATGAATTTCAAATAACAGGTGCGATGGCGCAATATGCCTTCGAACTAAATGTGGCAGATTAAGTGGTGGATATAGAGATGATTGTGATGGTGTGATTGTGATGGATTTGGTGTGGCAATTCTTGGAAATCTGCTCGTGAAGCTTATGACGGTATCTACGTTAGAATTCAAATGAAAGTGGATCAACAACCTACAAACTTGGGGGGTGACCGGATGTGGCCTACAAACTTGGGGGGTGACCCGATGTGGCCTACAAACTTGGGGGGTGACCCGATGTGGCCTACAAACTAGGGAGTGACTAGATGTGGTCTTAGTTATAAGCGAAATTCACGAGAATGTACTGACGACAAACTGCTATGCAGTTTGGTTGATGTTACAAATGATTTTGATGTAACAAATTAATAAAATAAATAAATTAAAAAAAAAACAAGGTTATTTTAGCCATGTTAGACTGCCACAGGTATAATTTCCTAAAGCATTTACTTATTTTAAATATGAGATGGGAATGAGCTTACCGTCTGTCATTTTTAGATCCTTAATAATCCAAGAGCCCCGGATGTCATTGGATGATATTCCCAATTTAAAAAAAACAAATCTCCGAAATGTAACCGGTAGAAAACCGACAGGCTAGCATCTTAGGGTCGATGCGTAAGACTGAAGCTTTGGTTTGACGAGAATTTTAAACTTTTACATTATTTATTCGACCTATAAAATTTAAAAGACTCCTTTCAAAACAAACATCATCATCTCCTTAGCTTTCCCTAACTAACACACTAGCTTTTTTTTTCGGTGGGAAAGTCATCTTATGACATCCCCCGCTCTTGGGCGGGGCGGGAGATAGTGTCAGACTTTTACTGACTAAAAACCCACTCCTGTTCCTTCGTTGCCTTTCGTACCAGGGCCGAGTCTTCCATTCAGAATCAGACCCTTGGCCCCAGTAGGCTTCGACCCTGCTGGGCCCCTACGGTTGCTGACATCTCCTTGAGGCGAACACACTAGCTTGGGATCGGCTTCTAGTCTAATCGGATGTGACTCAATACCCGTGTTTTACTTGGAGCGACAGGCTATCACACCTCCACAACTCAGTTACTAGACAACACAATACTCCCTGGATAGGCTGATGGTCCAACTTTCTGCCATCTGACTACCGGTAACAACTGTCAAAGCTCTACGAATGACAACCGAAGCCAACGAATTTACTCGCTTTCCGAGGCACAGAGTGTCAATAATTTCCTAGATAAACTTAGCATAGTAGCATAGTCGGCCTTATAATGTTCCCACTGTTGGGACTCAGGCCTCGTCTCTAGGAGAGGGAATGGGCTGTAATTCACCACGCGGGCCCAGTGCGGGTAGGTGGATGTCACATGTCTTCGAATTTTTGGTTCTAGGACATGCCGGTTTCCTCACGATGTTTTCCTTCACCGTTTTGAGAGCAGTGGTGATGAAATAAATTACACAAAGTAATGCGCCTGGCTGGGTTTGAACCTGCGACCTTCAACTCGTAAGTCGGGGCCGTTACCACTGGGTCACCACGGCTCTCAGATAATATATAAATATATCAATTAATAGATAAACTTAGAAAAGTAGATATGAATTGAAATCCAATCTACAAAGCCTCGAGCACAGGCGCAGCGTAGCCAGCCTATCGGTATTTTATAGGTTGCATTTTGGAGAGTGCGCGGGAATTGCATGACTTGATTCCTCTATCTCCTTTCTACCATTGGACAACACGACGTACGGCGAGTATCCACCCTTACGTTGTTGAAACTTCAACGATCCGGACTAAGCGTTTCGCTTCGTCGTTTATACCGCGTACATCAAAGGACTGGAACAATTTGCCTGCTGCGGTCTTCCCGTCCAACTATAATTTAGGTGTCTTCAAGGCTAGAGTGAATAGGCTCGTAATAAACTAGTGCGCCTCACCATCGATGATTGCATCACTGCTTACCATCAGGTGGGATCGCAGTCAAGAACTGCTTCATACCAATTTAAAAAAAACATCACATGCTTCTCCTTACTCTTTTTAAAACAAACATCTAACCTAATAAAAACGACGCTTCAATTCCGTAAACACGTCACAATATACATACAAACAGCTCCATATAAACCCAGTGCATTGAACTTTCCGTGGTGCTCGCTAATCTGTGCGCATCACTTGGATTGCAATTTATTAACTGCACAGTAGACACATGTCCAGTGCTGCGGTCAGCCAGGTTGACCGCGCTGAGCACTTTTTGCGAATTCAATTTTAAATGTACTACGAGGAGGGATTTGTTGGTGCTTATGGGGAGACAGAGGATAGATTTTGATTATGTTGAGGATATATTGGAGTATTAATTTTATCATCGGTTTTTAGCAATAGATAGTGATGCATGAGAATGGTTTATTTGTATTATATTTATACTATTTATACTTTTATACTAATATTATAAATGCGAAAGTAACTCTGTCTGTCTGTCTGTTACGCTTTCACGCTTATACCGCTGAACCAATTTTGATGAAATTTGGTACAAATATAAAATTGAGCTTGAGAAAGGACATAAGCTATAAATTATCACGCTATTTGCTATGGGGGGTGAGCAATATTCCAAAATGTCGGTATTGAACGACATTTGCCGTGAGTTCGATCCCCAGTTATAGTAATAATTTTTGTGAGTATTTTGTCGTCTTTTTTGTATATAATATGCGTAATTACGTTTGTGCATTTTTACTAACTTGACGCAGACAAAGTCGCGGGTAATAGCTAGTATTTATATATGCTCTGCTAGCAGCTGCCAGGCAAAGCTCTGCGTGCAAGTAGGAAATAGTCCCAAGGGATAGAAAGTATCCTATGTGCTATTCTAGAACATGATCAGCTATTCGAGCATCGAGTAGTAATAATCATAAACATACATACACCATTACAAACTTTCACCTATAAACAGTGTGATTAATTTAATTTTTTTTTTCATTACCGACGTCTTCGTCTAAAGATCAGTTATTTTTTCTACGCGTGTAAACGGTATCTATATAGAGTCACGTGCCAAGATCCCACCGAACCTTCTTTTCGATTTTTATTTCATCAATAATTCGAAGTGACAACTAAAATAATTTTAGTTAATGCCAATACTCCTTGTACTGGCACTTCACCGTCAATATATATCTACTAAAACAGCAATATGCATCGCAGTTATCTGTTTACCCAATGTCTGCTGAAAACTATTTCATATCCATCAGCAGTAAGCCTTCATGATTGAAAAGGGGTTGTTTCAGTTTAACATGCATAGTTTATTCCTAGGCCCAATATTTAATAGTTTTGAAGTCACCCCTGTTGATACACATGAAAATTGTGGTTGTAAAATTGTTGGTAATAACTGTGTATCGAAGTATCTACACGGGAGAGATGAATTTTAATAATTTTAATGATGAACCTTGACAAAGCAATCATTGTGATGATGATAATGCAAATGTATTTTAAAATGAGTAAGACTTTTGGAATATAGCCTGATATTTAAGCAATAGGAAATCAATACTAGCTGATCACCAGTTAGTATTATTTTCCTACTTCTATTTCTCATGATATCGAGAGGAAGCGCATTGCGCAGCTACAGTGCCTTTTATAAGAAAGGACGAATTAATAAAATGAAGAAGTATTAGAAGCAGTAGGAGAGTGTTAGAAGAACGCAGATTCCTAGCTTGTGAAGAACATAGATATTGAACGTGAAATATGAGATAAGAAAGAAGGGATGAGGGAGTTGACTAGAGAAAAAGTGTGGTCAGAGCATGCAAACTTCTCTTGTGAATGATGAGCCATTTGACCATAAATCTGGAGCTCAACACAAACCACTCGAAGTTCGCATAAACTTGTAAAACAGAAATGGAACTTCTTTGGATTAAAGGTGAGGTTGAAGCTCAAGCAAATATTATTATAGTAAGGATAAATTTAATAAACCTATATGATTTTAAAATCTAGCAATAACTAACTCTTTAAGCGAGACCAATTAATTGGCAGTAAGTCAATACCGCGACCAAGCAATTGGTCGAACATTGGGACACAATTAATTTTAATGGCAATATATTTTGGCAGTAACTCACTCAATGGGACACCTGATGTCAGACCGTAATATACTATTATTCGGAGTGGGGTACATGGTTTCTGAATAGTTAATTAGTTGGTATTAACTGTAAGTGTAGTATAAAAGGGTATATCGACTATAAGGACCAAATATTTAATGGACCAAGGAGGGACGATCTTTGATAGAAACACCTTGTCTATCGGAAATTGATTCTATAAAATGTTGTAATTTTCTGCAGAAGCATTTTCTTGACTACCTATACTACCCACTTGTCTTGTTACATTGTTCAATTTTATGGAGTGGCACAAAAAACCAAGAACTTAAAATTTACAAAGATCAGTGTGCAGGCTAATCTCACTTTTAAAATATTGGGATATATTTTGTTACCACCGTTACTACTAATGTGACCCTTCAACCAGTAAGGCATTAAACAAACGTTCAAGTTGATGATGTTCGACACAACCTTTAGTACCAACCTGTAGTGTCTACTTCATCATCGTCTTATACTTATCCTTTTACCAGTATATTACTTTTTTTTTCGGTGGAATAATCATCCAGTGACATCCCGCGCTCTTTGGTGGAGCGAGAGATAGTGTCAGACTTTTACTGACTAAAAACCCACTCCTGTTCCTTCGTTAACTTTCATACCAGGGCCGAGTCTTCCTTTCAGAAGCAGACCCTTGGCCCTGGTAGGCTTCGACACATACTCGCCGTCGACGACTTGGGCTCGGTCCGGATGGTTACCAGAAAGTCGGACGGCGGTCGGAAATCGGGATCGGGATCCCGGCGTCTGGGGCGCGAGGGCCATGCCCTCGCGCGTGCACGTGCGGCCTTCTCATTTGCTAGCATTACTGCTTCGCAGAAGGAGGCGAGCCTGCCACTCCTCCTCGCTTCGGACCATGGCCTGTACGGCTGTACCAAGGCCCGGCGCGAGAGATCGTTGCCACCGATCTCCCCCACGAGGACACGGCGGTGCTCTGCTTAAACGGGGCACACCTCTACCGTGTGCTCCACTGTGTCCTCCGGGCGGTCCACACAGTGGTTATACCTGGGCGTTACTTTCGCACGGGGTCGGTGCAGGAGCTTCCCGAATGGTTAGTTCGGGAAGTTTCGATGTTCGGTGAGAATCTGCGTCATGCGGAAGGTGAGGACGCCGTGAGGTCTTTCCAGCCACTCCTCAAAGAAGCGACTTACCGCCATAATTATGGCGTGCCCAACACTGGGTTGCGATAGTCGTTGTCGCCATTTCACCATGAGCCAGTATGTTACATGGAACGATTGCAAATCTGACTTCCTCAACCTTGTTTCTTTTTTTATTACTATACCGATAAAGACTAGATTCTACCAATTTGCATTTTTACATTGCCTCTAACCGCACCAACAACCCTTTGCAATGAAACTATTACACGCCAATGTGCCCCCGCCGCAACACCAATCAATAAGCACTCAATCTATTAACCGACCAATCAAATTGCTGATGCAAAGGAATTTATGATTACAAGAGCTTTTACTGACAATCCTGCACTGGCTGTTAACAGTGTCATAATGAATATTACTGATGAAATATATCTGGACATCAAAGTTGGTAAGGTTGATGTTGCAAGGAAAAATAATGATTTTGTGTATAATGAGAGTGGTTTCTTTCTGTTATAATATGCGTTTTGAGATTCAGTCAAAGTACCAGCCTACATATTTACAATATTCTCTAAATTGATTAATTGTATAGTAAAGGGCTTGATTTGACTAGTATTTCGATTTTCACGAGCTTTCAGTTTTTACCTTGAAATTCCTAATGGTCGCAGCATATTATGTAGGTTCATCGGACATAAAACGGTAGACTATATTGATGATGCAAATATGAAATTATTGATACAACAATTTTGGTCATCGTCAGCATCGTTTCTTAACTGAGAAATATTCTATTTGAAAATGTAGGTGCTCTTTATAGCCGTTACATTAGATGAATATATGAATGAATATGCTTTAAGACAAATCACATCACACTAATATTATATAGGCAAAAGTTTGTTTGTGTGTCTTGTAGCATATACACACATAATCTTTATTACGTCACGCTCAAATGGTTAAACGGATTCAGATTGGCACACGGGTAGATCATGTCCTAGAATAGTATATAGGATACTTTTTATCCCAGAAGTTAACCCTAGTTAGTCCTTTAGAATAATTTTTTACTTTTACGCAGGTAATGCCGCTTAGTCGCACTAGTTAAAATAAGAATGAAAACTAATGTGTTGAAACATAACAATTTAAAAATATTTTCTAAAAATAATAGATAGTATATAATTAGTGCTACGAATTGCCACTTAAGTAGACCAAAAGCTTTCGCAGAGTTTTATTGTATTAAAACATAAAATGGAAGAATAAAAATGTAGTAAAAATAAGAAGTTAAAATCGTTTTTGATATTTGACATTATTGCTTCCACGTGGCTACAGATAGGACATAAAAATATATTCCAATTGATAGAACTCGTAAAAAAACGAAAAAGTTGACTGTGATACATACACTTAACAAGTCAATGAAGTACCATTACTGAAGATGGACTTGAAATAAAAATACTAAATGAACCAAATCCTACATTATACAAAGCGATCTATTTATAACTGTCTACATCTTTCATTCCGAGTTCATCAAGCAAATAAAAAATACACAAATAGACATTTTTTTGGTCAACATAAAAGATTGATTGTGTTATCTTCACTTTTACACTTTGACCAAGGAGTCCCGATTTGGACTTAAATCGTAATCCACCGTGGCAGCTACTGTCCGATTTCACGGCTTTGGGCTCGTTCTGATTGCTCTTTGTGGCGGTTTTGGAGTGGTTTAAGAATAAGGTTGCAGCGAAAATAAAATAAAGATTGTAAGAAAAACATGCATTGAAATCGTTGATATCTTAGCAATGAGATTCACTCGGAGCATAGATAGAAGTTATTATCAAACAAACCACTCACGGCTTTTAAAAGCTATAGTAGTCAATGGCTTTACTTTCTGAAAAGAGGAAGATTAGTTTAATGGAAAACCTTTAACCATATGTTTTGATGCCAGCAGATGAAAAAAAAAGAAATAATGATCTGCATAGTAGACAACGAATGCATCACTGCTTACCATCAAGTGGGATCGCAGATAAGCACTAGTTGATAGTAAATAAAAAAAACTGGGCAAGTGCGAGTCAGACTCACACCCCGAGGGTTCCGTACAAACTTACCTATGTTAATAGTTCAATTCCGGAATGGGGTCTCGGAAGATTTTACCGAATCGCAAAAAAAAATTGTGGTGACTTAACAACAAATTTACAGTTTTCAGATTTATTCCTAGACTTGTGCTAGAAGACCTTGCTTTGTGCCAAATTTCAGGATTCTGGGTCAAAGGAAAGTACTGTATGAATTTTGATTTCCTCGAGAATTTCGAAATGTACGTTTTTTGCCACATAAACCGAAGTATCTTTTTTTTCTCGTTAACTTAAAAGTTCGATTTTTTTTACAGCTTCAAGAGTCCGCAGACCTGAGTATATGGTTTTAATTTCAACTCGAAACCTCGAGGCGTTCCCGAGATAAAGGGTCTTGACAGACAGACAGACACACGCACGGACAACAAAGTGATCCTATAAGGGTTCCGTCTTTTCCTTTTGAGGTACGGAAACCTAAAAAGTAGGAAAAGCGAGTAGATAAATTTGTGGCACTGGCAGCTAATACAACCACTGACAGTGCACAAAAAAATTCTGAAAACAAACATTTGGCTAATATTAACCAATATGGTTTAAATTTCACATCAAATAAAGCACTTTTATCTCCGCTGACTACTGTATATTGAACCATAACTCAAATAACGTTGCATTTGGACTCGCGACCATTACAGTAGCGGTTGTCAATCGCATTAACACGAATTTATACCTCTTTCCCATTACTGCATTATGCATTCATATCAATTTTAATATTTATTACGCTCAGCTCTACCTTTGCGTTGTAAAACTTAATGTGCATTATGTCTGATTATTTAAAATTTTGAATTATTTATCTGTGAAAGCTTTTATTTTGTTTGTATTGATCGCATTAAACGGTATTTACATTTAAAAGCTATAGCAACATGAAACACTGCAGAAACTTTGGTGTAGGTACTTTATCTTGATAAGTAGGTACTGAGAATGTAATTTCTATTAGAAATTTTGTAGTTCATTATAATTTCGTTTCTAAACATCGGTCAACATAACCGTAACATTAGTCGAAAAACTTGCTCCCTATTCTCGAGTGAGAGACTAGTAGCGCCATCTATTGAGAGGAATCGTTTAATAGTTTGATAAGTTTGGCAAACTCTTTGGCGGTGTCCCTTGTGATTTGTGTTTATTTTTGGCAATAAAAATACATACATTATTATTTTAACTATTGTTTTTCTTCTTTCGAGAAATATTATTGTAATTTGTAATAAATTGATTTGAATTATAATCATTTTAATGTAATTGTTTTGTCTCTTTTAATTTAATTTATGCACATTAATATGTGATTTTGTAATTTTGAACCATCATTATCTTTGAATGATATGCATGATAATTGATCTATTTACACGGGACCATCTTGTGATTTTTTTTTAAAACAGATTGTTGGTGTGCCTTATTAATAAATAAAAAAAAAACATGACAATATAGAAATCCTCACTAACAATAAAAACCAATTTCGTGATAAATCACCGTAACAAATTGCTAATTGATTCAGCAAATTACCCTTCAAAAGATGGTCTCCAGTCAAGAGTAGCATCACGTAGGCTCTCATAGCAACTCTGTTAGTCATCTCGCGTATGACCTACTTTCAATATGTTAAGTCATTGGATCGCTTCACTGAACACGTTTGAACTTGCTGTGTCGATAGTAAAGCGTTTATGATCATGCTTGACTAGTTGTATTTCATTATCAGGCTCTATATTGAGCATTATTATGTGATTTTCTTTATCTCCCACTAAATCATCGTTCGTCGTTTCGCAATGATCGTTTTCATTTTTGTAAAAGTGTTGTTTGAAGACTATTCATTTAATTTAAATCAACACATTCAACAATATACAACTGACTTGTGACAATTGTGTTATTTTCTTTATCTGCTGCTAAATATATCATGTTTTCATTTTTGGCTAAATGTTGTTTAAAGAAAATTCAATTAATTTAAAGTAAAATTACTGCCTCGTGACCATTAACTCGTTCTTTTTAAAACTTAATTATTGATTTATGCTTGTATCTAATATAATATTCTTATTTTGTCTGGATAAAGAGGACAATAGCGTGAATTCTAAATATAAGTTTAATCATTTAAACAAAAACAAAAGTTTCTTATTCATTGATCATCGATAGAATATAATAGAGTAGAATAAACTTTATTGTACACCAAAATAGTAACAAATAAAACAAATCAAATCAATCATGGTTAAATCTTAAAATTATAATGTATAGTCCGGTTTGTAACAGCTACTTGATCCAAAATATATTTCAAGAATAATTTTGAGTCAGTTCCTGGAAATTCTATATATCCAACCATATGTTTTACTTGTTCAACTAATCCAATCATATTTACATCTCTGCCCAGAGCTGACGAGTCTAATAAGTTGTTGAACCAGACGTTATTTGCACAATTCTAATGTCTGATCACGAAATTATAATTTCATCCTTTAGCACTTCAATATCTGAGTTTAATATTTATATAGTTGTACGTGCTACTGGTTTAACTGATGATTGGCTATAATTTAATAATAATTCTATTTGATCATAGCTTTTTTTTTTCTATGATAATATTAGTTATAAAGCCAAAAAAATTTGGCAGCGACTGCATTATTGCGTATATCGATTAAAGCTTTAATAGTTCATTGTGTGCATAGTATTCAAGATCAAAATATTTTTAAACAGACCAGGGCATATCGAAGTAGTTGACAATTAGTGGTTACAAATAGCGTACCTTCAAAAATGCATGCGAATAGGTCACAAGTGATTATAACATTCTGATTTATATGCGCTCAAAGAATTAATCTTAATTTAATTTTGCTGCAATGTTTTTCTCAAAAACTTTTGTGCGTCGCTAACGTAATTGTTAGATTTCAAATATATTTCACATATTATTGAGATTGTAAGTATTCATGTGAATTGAAAGATCATAATTTAAGAAAACAGAGTAATCGTTTCGTTTAAGTTTGTCATGGTGTTCAAGTGTTTTTGTGTGCTAAATTTTATTTCTGTGGCAATTTATGAATTTCATTCATCATCGCTTACCATCAGGTGAGATGGTGGTCAAACGCGAGCCTATCATTTATAATAATAAAAAAAAATAAGGAGTAATACCAAAGGAATCGTCTCTTTCAAACTTCGGCTAGAATCCTCAACTTGCAAGACCCAAATTTTCTCAATTATTTAGAATAGAGACAAACCTCTGGTCTGAAAATTTATTTAGTTCATTTATATTTGCGAGGCAAACATATGTAGTAACAAAGTAGGTATGCAATATGGTATGCAAATTTATTCTCAAAATCAGCTTATGGTAAAATATAATACCGATAAAGATCTTTCACAAAGTCTTTGTTAAACTTCGTTGAATTTATAATTCCCCAAGATGTACCGTTCGTGTTATTTAATTAATATAACAAAAATGAGTCAGGGAATAATCTGAGCAGTCCTTGGTCTGACTTTGTTTGCCATGACTAATATTACGGCAGAGCCAAAAATCTTTTGATTTGTCATTTTAGTTGTTATTTGATGTCTGATGAAGACAGTGGTGCAAGATTAGTACTGTGATGATTTTGAGAACTGTGTGAGGGAATACAAACGTAAGTGGATAAAATAAATTCAACCAAAATATCATGATTTAAATGTGTAAACTTTATAGAAGAAATCAAATTGGTTGTTCTTTTGTTAAAATTTTTTGTACCTGAAAAAAAAAATACTTTGCCTGTTGCACTGCATCGTTGTAACCTGAAAATCATCCATTTTTTTACGTAACCTCAACCTCTTAAAACTTTTGCTGTAACCTCAATCCTAGTCTAATATTTTACTTGATATTATTTGCAGAAAAAACTTGATTGCTAAATATTTTTCACGAACTAATTTTTACTTTTTCAAGCGCAAAAATCGGATTCGAAACGTACAATGTACTTATTACACATTATTTTATTTAATATTATAATAATGTTTTTTTAACATTTTTATGCAGAACCGATTGTCTGTCACAAAAAATGTTCGGGGTTAAAAATTATTTTCAAAACCTATTTGGCAAAAAAAACTAAAGTCACTTTCAAAACAAATAAAAATACATCACAAAAGAGTTACAAAATCACGCAAATGAGTATTTTATTTACCATTTTATGTTTAACTTTGGTTATCAATTTTATTGCCGGTATTCAATCTAAACAAAGGTTTCCACTCGACCCTAAACGCCAATAAACCTAAAAAAACACCTCTTGATTTCACAAACCAACGCGTATGGCAAAACCACGATCATTAAAACCATTTTATACCGCTTTTACGAACGTACTACCGAATTACTAATAATAAAACACACGCGCTAACTCCTGTCACAGTACCGAGGCCCCGAGGCTAAAATCAAGTTTACGTCTATCTCCTGAACAAAGAACAGTTAAAATATCGCGAAACAAATTATAGTAGGTTTGCGGCGAGAGCCAGTGGTCGAGTGAACGCTTTCCGTTTAACAACCCCGTTGTCTCGGGTCCTCAATTCTTACGTCACCTCACCCCATACGAATCAAGGCCTCCGATTGGCCAGTTCACTTTGGCGCGCTTTCTACATCCAAAATCTAAAATCGACACGATCATCTCTGCCCCTTCCACAAAGGGAAGGTTTTGTATCATCGAAACGAGAAAGCTACACTTTGTCGATTGCTGTTGTAACATGATGTAACCTGATTGGAAAGAGATAGCTGCATACAGAATTAGAGAGGGGGAAAGGGACGGGGACAGTGGTGTGGACGTTGATTGTAGTAGTGGAGTACGAAGGGAGCGTGCTACCGTGCGTTCCACTATTTATAATCAAATGGGTTTTGTTAGTGTGCGTGTGTGCACACGTTATGCACCGCACCTACACAGGGGGACGCGTCGAGCGAGGCAATGATGGGCACGGAGTGTTATCCCTTATTACACGATTCGCTTCCGACTCGGCCGCACGTGCAATAGTCGTCAGTCGACCTCTTTTGTAGAGCGACGTGCGAAGTCAGTTTGTTTACAATCGGTTAGCCACAGCGATGCATAGTGCGTTAGTTAGCGCGATTGTGTCATCGACCGTGCGCTCGTTACACCTAAATTGCGAGTGATTTACGGACAATGTACCGCATCAGTTTTTTGCGGCTAAAACTTTTTGTGAACTTGTGAACTTTTGAGGTCGGAACTTTACCTGTGATCTCATTATCGCCAAATTGAACTGTGTTTATTTTTTATTTCGGACTCTGTGCCATTTGGTGTGTCAAAGTGAACTTTTTAAGTGAACATTCCCAAAATTGACTTTCGAGAATTTTTTCGTCGACAAACTTTTGTACCACTTGAACATTTTTCTAACTTACCTGGGAGGAAAAAATTGATCCCATAAAATTTTTGGAGTACTGTTTTGAAAGTTTGGAGGAACTTTTTTATTATTACAAAATTTTGATAAAAACGAAGAAGTGGATCCAAAAGCGGGAAGGAGCTTAACACAAACAGGCACACAGCATTTATGCATAACAAACAAACAGCTATCTGTCCACGCTTCTTCCGTAGAAAAAGACGTAGCGAAAGACAAAGATGGCTATAGCATTCAACTTACCGAGTGAGAGAGAGGCAACAGAGGAGAACTTCTCGCGGCTGAACCGGCTCCTAGCCGAGCTGTACGAAGTTCTGTGCCACATCTTGGTATCTCGACAGCCTGGCCAAGAAGCCCAGGACAATAGGCGAGGTGAGTGTCCTCGAGAGCATAACACACCACCTTACCACTTAAGATGCAATTCGACCTACATCGTCAACCTAGTGATGGTCGTGGCCATCATTAAGGTTTCCCTCGCGTCGTCTCTCTTCAATACCATCAGATAAAATGAAGATTGAACTAGATAAGTATTGTTGACAGTGATACTGCAAAGCAGGTCTGGACTGTTGTTACGTATTTTTAAGTCCCTCCGTATTTTATTTTGTGCCTATATGTTCTGGAAGAGATGTTGTGTCCAACTGCACTTAAATTGTAAATGGTGGTTACGTTCGAATTAAATCGAGAGGTCTCCGCAGCTCAATTTAATTCGACTTTACAATTCTAACATTTATTCCGCTTTTTAAATATGAATTTTGCTTTTTCAAATTTGAGTGAAGTTCGACAAAACGCCTCATGAATTTTAAAATTAACAATTATATTTTCTTATGTCGTGCATTTAATAAAATGTTTATTATCGTACGGAAGTATTTTTCTATACATATGTTCGTAAGTGCTTTCGCCAATAATATCTACTGCATTTTACTAAATAATTTTACCAGTGATCACAACTACAAATAATGAATATTGTAATTGATTGCGACTTAAATATTATTTTAGTGTTGTTAAGTTTTTGATTAAGTTACATTTTCCATTTGATCTCTTGTTTATCAATTTTAGATTCATTTAAAACTAGTTTAATTTATTCCATTTATTTGACGATGAAAATAAAATTAGATCTTAGATTAATTTAATTTTTTAAGACACATATATAGATCTCAATTATTATTTTAGTTCCAAATAATTTCGATAGTCATAAATAGATTCATTTTCATTTAATTATTTTCATTCGAATCGATTAGACACCAAATATTAGTTAAATTTACGAAATCGTAATGAATTATGGAAGCCTAAAAGATATTGAAATAATTTTAAGGAGAACTAAAATTATAAAAATGTCTCCGAAGTTCAATGTATGTATAATTAATTTTAGTGCAACTGTAAATATTTTGACGTATTTTTATCAGTGAATTTAATTATGTTAAAGCCATACAATTTGTTTGAGAACGTTCTGTTTCCAAAAAGTATAAAAAATTTGAAAAAAAAAATTGTTTCCTTATTTGTATAAAACATGATGTAGAATAAATAATTTGACCTGTAAATATTGCATTTAAAAGTTTGTGATTTTTTTCTTGATAAGCATTCATACTTATTTACAAGTACCTATTCTAGTTAAGTACCGCATGTAATCGACTCGTATAACCTGGATTGTGTTAATTTTGTCTCCCAAATATTTTATGGGGTAATAATAATTGTGAAATAAATATTATTTTGTAAAAACTTAAATATGTTTATTTTTTCTGAAATCCTCAGCCCGACTAACTGTGGTGAAGATTAGATTTTAAAAAAGAGTGCAATCATACCATAATAATAAGTACAAAAAAGTAGTGAGAGCTAAACATTTTTTAACTTTAATTTAGTTATTTGGAAATTATCAAGGTCTTCTAAATTAAAATACAGAGAATAAGTAAAACAAAAATAAAAATATAACTCCTCTAAAAATAAAATCGTCAAAGAAAAAACACAACAAATTAAAAATCAGCAAAATCTAAACTCGAGTAAACGCTAAACATAACTCATATAACCATGTTTAAACTGCATTCGGAGCTTCGTCAATCGAGTCGAAAATATCCTCTGTTTACGCTACATCGCTGTCAGCAGAGGGACATGTTCCGACTAGTTCTCAATTGTGAGGACAGGACAAATAACACGCCTTAAATACCTTACGCTGTGTTTTATTAATTTGTTGAATAAAATAAAACTGTATTTATGAGTACAAAGAAAGTTACGAAAAAAAATAGAATTCATTTCTATTTGAATTGTTTAGAGAGACTTTGTTACTGACATAACTGAAGGATCAAATTTTTTAGTGTATCATCCATAATATTTTAATAAAATGGTTGGAATAAAAATAAACAACAATTTAGTTCTTTGTCTATTATAACGAACTCCAAGTAGATAAAGCTCTAGTAGAAGTAGTAAACACCACATTTACTGAACACACACTTAAAATTCAGCTCACAGAACTATATAAGGTTGAAAACGTTAAGACAAACATGATCTAGTTCAAGCTTGGCGGGACGTAAACTTGGCACGCTCTAAATCGTGGTTTCAGTCACGAATCGGCCTGGTCCAAGTTATAAACTTGAAACTTCTAAAATAACTTTAACGGGTGCAGAGTGAAAGAAGTGTGACTAACAATGACGATTATAATAAATAATATTTTAAAATATTATGATATTCTTTTTTCACTTTGCACCCATTTTACACTTACATACCACTTTATGTTAAAGAATAAGAGAATTTTAGGAATTATTTCCGAGATGGTATCTTGGATATGAATGTGCCAAATCTCAAGACAAAGCAATTTAAGTTTGTAAAAAAAATATTAACTAATTGTATCTACAGAAATTTAAAATAACACCAGATTAAACAAGCAGTATTAACATTCCGAGCTTACTTTAGAAAACATTAATTAAAAGTTTTTGTTTTCTTGGGCTCATCACTTGAGAAACATAAAATCTAAGTAGAATTTATTTTGTAAGATCTTGTGACAAATGAATCTGATTAGAAATATAAATATATCAAGTGACATAATCTTATCATTAGAAGTTTACTAATAATAATTGAGACTTTCAATAAATTCCATTGCAATTACCAAAAGCGTTAGAGACATAATAATTCACGCCAACACGTTATACGTTACGCCGTGACCAAGCGTTGGCAATGGACTCAATGCAAAGTACTCGACAATCGAAAGCGAAAATCGATGGCAACTCGACTGATCGTGAACGAAGAAATCGAAAACTATATGAAATGCATTGCATGTTGTGTTATGTATAATCATCACCATTACACATCCTTCAGAAATAAGTATTAAGTTATAACAAAGAAAATTTTGCCATCATAGTCAAGCCTCATTTAGTTTAAATTGATATAAAAATTACATGCCAAAGTGTTATATATAGCCAATTAGCAAAATAAATTAAATATCATTAACAACAGTTCGAAAAAGCACATGATTATGATATAAAAAAAAACATTGTAACAAAAATAATGGTAAATTGAAAGCAACCTAAATTAACACTATTAATTTTGTCGAACTTTTCACTCATTAGTAAATCAAAATTCATGTTTAACCCGTGTGGTCCTTAGAATAGTGAAAACAAAATTATGTTTTGCACTTACTTTAACCAAAATGTCTTGTCGTTCACTCCGAAGCTTTAGAGATTGCTGGCTTCGTGCACTCCAAAAACGGTAAGTACAATTTTGTAAAGAAAGTAAGTCACGGTTTTGAAGAAGTAACTTATTTTCGATTACTATTGAAGTGGAAAGAGACGGTTCAGCAGTTTTGAGGTTTTTCTTTTTATATTGTCAAAGATATCGCCGACGGCTTTTGTCAGTAGCGATCGTTTCTTTTTTTGATGAAACAGTTGGATAAGTAATCAAGAAATAATAGTTTTGATGTCTCATTGAGGGCTAGGTTAAACCAGTAGCATAAATTAAGAAATTTAAAAAAAAACATAGAAATGACTATAAACTTTCACTTAAAGCTCAGTACGTTTTATTCAAATGAAGAATTAATGAGAAATTCTATAGCCATTGATGAGAAACTACGGTGATAGACATACAAAATAAAATTTGAAATATCAACTCATGTCCTGTTAGAAAATTATGACTGCAAATGAACTTTTAAATTCATTCTATCATTAAAATTTATATTTTATTACATATCTACTAAATAGAAACAATTAATATAACTCAACTCACAGTCCAATCAGATAGATACAATACGATATTTAATTTTAGCCGTGAAAAATCTAATAAGTCTTATGGCAAACATGATCAATCTGCCAAACCATATCCTATTCAAATTGGAGATGGCTTCCAGTTAAACCGGATGCTATTAGATACCAATATTTTAAATAGAGTTTTTTTTTTTTCGGGTGGGAAAATCATCTAATGACATCCCTCGCTCTTGGGCGGAGCGGGAGATAGTGTCAGACTATTACTGACTAAAAACCCACTCCTGTTCCTTCTTTGCCATTTTTTCCAGGGCTCCGGGGGTCATTTTCGCATCACCCATGGCCCCAGTAGGCCTCGACCCTGCTGGGCCCCTACGGTTGCTGACATCTCCTTGAGGCGCGCGTGGAACAGTACGCGCCGTCAATCGTCAATATTTTAAATAGAGTGACTAGCTATCTGATCTCCCTAACCCAGACACTCTTTGGCAAGACTGATACTAGGTTTGCTGGCTTCTATCTGTAACGACTGTCAAAGATCTACAAATGACAGCCAGGACCAACGTAAATTCCTAAGTACCGAAGAATCTCGGTATATTAAGATGTTCACCCATCTACAGACTGGCCTCGGCAAGCATTGCTTAATCTAGGGATTCGACCCGTGCGGTTATCATTAGTCATAAATTTTTCCTCCTCCTGCCAAAAATGATCATACAACAGTAGCATTTCAAATACATATATCAAATCAAGCCAAGAGTTATAAACATATAATTTATGGTTTAGTCTGTATGTTAATTTTGGTCTATTTATGTTCAAAATTAGCACTTTGTCAACGATACTTGTGCTCAGTGGTCGAATTCTGTTTAAATTAGATTTATTACTTTCTGACTCTGCTAATGTCGTCGGCATTGGAAACTAATAATACATTTAAATTATTGTCGTTAACGTTTTGATTTGGCGTGGATAACTTAGAATACAATAAAGTATTCTAAGTTATTAAATAAATAATGTTGACTTTAAATTAAAAAATATACAATTGGTAGCCCTATCTCATTCCGCAATCTCTTCCAGGCAACCTGGAATGGACAGAGATTACCTGGATTTTCACTTGATGCAAAAAATAAATTACACAATTAGTCGACAGACATAAAGTACCGATTTGATACTAAAATAGATACTAATACATACATAATTATACAGTAAATATATAGGTAAGAAAATAAGTAATGAATAAATTGAAAACAGCAAATGAAAAAAAATTATGGATTGGCATCTTCAAACCAATGGCATAAAGTTAAAAACGAACAATATATTCAAAAAAAAGGATAGTCAAATAACTGTATCATGTGAAGCAGCACATTGAATAGGTTAAAATTATTATTAGATCGTTCAAATTATTTTGCAATTAAAATTCTAATGCTATGTGGTGGATTACAGCCCATTCCCTCTCCTAGAGAGGAGGCCTGAGTCCCAACAGTGGGACCATTGTAAGGCCGACTATGCTATGCTATGAAAATGCTAATTTAGGATTTTTTACGATTTAAAGTTGGTTAGCAACCAATCTCACAATTTTTTTGTCATACTATGAATCAAAATAGAAGGTTCAAGACAATTCCAAGGGACAGGCAAGGATCTCCGAGTAAACTAAAAAAATATATCAGCATTTTTTTATTAACTAACTTTGTGCAGTAGTATCGTTTTTTCGAAATTATTACTCACTCGAATCTGACAGGACTGGAAAGGATACTTAAGTATAGCTCCCAGCTATACTAACGGATGCAATATTTCTTAAGATAATAGGATAGCAGTAATAATGCTCACACACATGTAGGTACTAGGGCTCATGTTTATGATCGTGTTTGAGATTAAAAAGTTATCAGATCTATTCCAGGATAAAAAGGAGACTATGTACAGTCAGGGGTCAAAAGTGCAGTTGCACTCTACTAATGCTAAAGTGACTAAAATTTATTTATAGAAGAGTGTCAATGGTTTATGAATTATTTAATTTGTAGCGTAGCATCTAAAGTATTGAATAAACGACTTATGGATCATTGAACTTCTACTATACAGAAATTTTAGGCACTTTAGCATTGGTAAAGTGCAACTGCTTTTTTGCCCCCTGACTGTACATTCAGTGTGGCTTTTAGTCGGTAAAATAATTTCCATATAGGGATCAATACTTTCAGATATTATCTTGCCCCACGCTAGGAAATACTCCTGTATCGTGGATGTGATCACAAATATGTAAACTCCAATGGTACAAGACACTAACACACAAAACAATTATCTGTAGGCCGTACAATTATTTGTTCCGTACAGGAATCAAACCCGCAACACGTAGCACAGCAGCCAATTGTACAACTACTGTGCCAATCGTGACATCAAGATTGATTCTTCGACTTAGCCTATTACAATCAACTGCTGGACTAAAGTCGCTTTTAATTTTTCCCAGCCACTTCTTTAATCTTTATATTATGTTACTTCATATGCATAAAAGCATAGCGTATTATATAATCATCAGCCTTATAATGTTCCCACTTCTGGAATTCTGGCCGTAATCCACCGCGAGAACCAAGTGTGGGTTGGTTGAAGTAATACAGTCTTCGAATTTTTGGTTCAAGGACATGCTGGTTTCCTGACGGTATTATTCTTTACCGTTTTGAGAGCAGTGGTGATAACATAAATGGCACAAAATAAAACACCTTCCTAGGTTTGACGTCACGATATAGGTACAACTTGTAAGACAGGGCCGTTACCACTAGGCAACTACTGCTCTTACCATCTTCTTCACCTTTCACTTATTTCATTATTATCTACTCTCAACTTAGGAACAAAACCTTTACTCTCTATTTTTACGTCTGAACATATTTCTTTTTATTATGTATAGTATAGGCTCATTCACGTTTCACTACTATATCGCCAGATGGTAAGCCATCATGTGGCCGACGATAAAGCATGCTTGCCTAGAAGTAACCTTTTCACTTTTGACTTAAAAACCCCTAGGTTTTGTAGCTATCAGGAAACACAAACTCCGGCAGAGAATTCCACTTCTTAGCTGTACACAATGAATGTATTCCCAAACATGGAACAAATATCATATTTTTCGATAGTTACCTTGTCTTGTTAAATAGTCCTACATCAACCTACTTAAATAACAACAGTAACAGGTTTCAAATCCACCTCCAACAAGCATTAACTACCTAATGATTCGCCTTTACTTCTCGTTTGTAATCTATGCAAGAATCTAAACAGTCAAATACAGCAATTTTGTTCAACAATTTTCCAACATGTGCGATTGTACAGCAATTTTGCAATTACTCCAACATAATGCATTGTTTGTGTTTTATAAAATAATTTTGTTTCGCAATAACTATTCAGAATAATACTTAAATTATTTAAGCAAATGATACATTGAAATTCAAACGGTATACAGATTTGAATTAATTATTCAAACTGATTAGATTGAACACCCGCTTTAGATTCTAATTTGTTAATATTAAAACTGTCTTTAGTTGTTTCTTGTTCGTTTGGTTTATCTGTGCTTAGATTATATCTCTTATTATTATTGTTAAAGTTGTCATTGTCCTTATGGCCTAGTTTAACTGAGTATTGAACTAATTTCGATTGGTTTATCCTTGATCCATGCAAGTTTTATTTTTCAAGTCTATTCTACAATGGGGTTCTCCAAAATATGTTAATTGCCACTTAGAATTCTTACTTGCCTTGCTACCTTAGGACTATTTAACGTTCTATTCACTTATTTAAATATTTTGCTACAAGTTATACAAAAGTAACTTATTCTACAATGGGGTTCTCTAAAGTATGCTTCTTGCCACTTAGAAATTTTGACTTGCTACCTTAGGACAATTTTACGTTCTATTCACTTATTTTGCTACAAATTATACAAATAAGTAACCTTTAAAATAATTTCAGCTAACTTTATCTTTTTCCAGCTTTGTGGTCTTATTGCAAGTTTTTAACAGTCATTAATGAGTTGAGTTTATTTTAAAGCGTACATACATAAGTATATACGCGTTAAAGTAAACACTAATTTGTCTAAATGAGCACCGTCTGTTGACAATAATAGAAAATCTCTTTTTTCCATTTAATGAATGAATGAATGAGTACGTTTAGAAATTCGCACTTGAACCTCTATTTCTAATAGGTAAAACCTAATATTCTTTAGCCACTTTCATACACTCTCTGTTTGTCTACAAACTCATTAAGTATTCTCCCTTTCAGGATCAAAACAAAAAACCTCACAAAACATATTTTAAAACAGAAATGGGCTATAACAATACGTCTAAACGAGAGTAAATCAATAGTTTTACAAAAAAAATAACAACAAAACCTGTATCCCGTACAAAACTGTACTACAAACTTTTTTTTAGCCTCTAAAGAGACTTAATGTATTCCACAGGTGGTGTCCCAAACAGGTGCCTGGCTTCTTTTTTTTTAGGGACAAGTTCAGACAAGTTCAATAGAGCTTTGTCTGAGTTCGCTCCTAGCCCCGATTTGGTATATTTTGATGTTTTTTTTATTATATTTTATGGAGGAACCGTGGAACGAATGATAATTTATTGCAACGGACTTTGAATTTTAAAAAGAGTTTTATGTGATTTGGATAGTTTTTTTTTTGGGAAGTTTATGCCAGTAGCGAGTTTAATAAGGTTGAATGTTTGAATTTTATTTTTCATATTTCGAATAGTCGTTTGAAACTGTTTAAGTATTTTAAATATGCCAATGAGGTATTAAATATGTAATCTGGCTTCATTGGCATACTATTTCGTTCTGTTTATTAAATACTTATTATCATGGAGGAGACCATATAGGCTTGCTTCTTTCACTATACTTCCCGATTCAGTTAGTCCTTCCTTCAGAGGTTTTTCGAGAATATTACTCTTTTAGAAGGGCCTTGATTTCTTAAGCCTAACCTCACTCACTATTACGTCAATGCTTTGTTGGATTGACTAGCCAGATGCCCTGCTCAACTCTAACTAAACAAAATCTCGAGCAGCGCAAAAAGGATATACATCAAATTTTTTTCGTTACCTTACAATTGAAAGCTGGATAGCCTTTCACTTTCATTATAATTTAAAGTACCTGCTCAAGAGGGTACGAGGGTACTTTTCAACCGCAAAATAAGATGAAAAGAAACATTATATAGTTTAATATGGTCAAAATGGACCCTTTATACAAAGTTTATGACTTGTGTAATAAGATATCATAAATAATAGTTTTATTACTTGAATAATGCAGCCACGACAAGTTGTATTTTTTTTATGTTGTGGTCAATTTCTTTATTTGAATAGATAAACAATTATTCAGTGTGAATTTGTTTAATTAGTAAGAATTTTTATTTGCAGTACCAACTGAATTTGTTATTGCTGATTAGCAAATGAAAAGAATTTCTGGAGCCCATTTTTAGCTTCTTTTTCGTGAGAATAGTAACTCTAGCACTATTATATATTTAAAACAAGATTTGTAAGTTCTTTGTCGACTTATGTGGTATGAGGTTTTGAAGTAGTAATAGATTGTATTGCAGGAGCCATTTTATCATGACTAACATATACAGCCCTATTTTTTAATTAGTACAAAAAAAAATTGGGCTCTATCAGTAGGTACCTACCGGTTACTGATCATATTTATGTAGTCAAAAGTAAAAAAAAACGAAATCCCAAAATTGTCCACGAAAATTTGTCATAATATTGGTAAATTCATAATTGAATCAATTATTCATAACAATTGCTACTCGAAAATACTACGCGCAGTGTTTTTCCATTGTTTTTCATAATCAATAGCCTGTACAATATTTCCATAAATTGATTGACATTTTGTGATATAAACCAACGCTAATAACTTTTCTGTTTATGAATAAGTATTATTTATTGAGACTTAAATAATAACGAGACCATTTCTAATTAGCCCTTTAAGTATTTGTACTAATTAAAAAAAAAAGTAAAAAACTAAAACTGTCGTAGTCGGGTTTTAGTTTTTTACTTTTTCTTTTTATTTAAACAAATTTGGTGTTAAACTTAACACATGACTTTTTGTCCGCTAGAGGGCGTCACTTTAAATTTGAGCAATATTTTCGAAATTTACAAATGTAGCCCTTTCAAATGATACCAAACACGGCGTATTTATCTCCATTTTTATTTTTTAACACATACTTTTTGTCCGCTAGAGGGCGCCATGTCGACTTTTGTGACACTTCAAGTAACCTATGTTCAGCGGACAATGAAGACGGTTCTAACCATACCTCATATGTCGAGTTCCGATAGGTAGATTAGGAGCTATGAGGGAACAGATGAACATACTCACATACATACATAGCCTGTCAAAATCATAACCCTCCTTTGGCTTTGCCGTAGTCGGGTAAAAACTAGTAGTGTACAATACTATTATAATGTCATTATAGCCCACTAGTTAAGGCACGCATTCCTTGAGATTGCGGGTTTAAAACTGGACTAGTACCAATGTGATTATTTCAATTAATTTTGTACTTTTTAAGTTTATTTTGGACAATACTGACACTCCGTGCCTCGGAAAGCATGTAAAGCTGATAGTCTCGGTCGTCATTCGTAGATCTTTGACAGTCAAGAAGACTGACCATCATTCTATCCAAGGAGTATTGTAGCTTAACATAGCATATAATCAGCCTTTTAATGTTCCCACTGCTGGAACTCAGGCCTCCTCTCTAGGAGAGGGAATGGGCCGTAATCCACCACGCGGGCCCAGTGCGGGTTGGTGAATGTCACATGTCTTCGAATTTTTTGGTTCTAGGACATGCCGGTTTCCTCACGATGTTTTCCTTCACCGTTTTGAGAGCTGTGGTGATGAAATAAATTACACAAAGTAATGCGCCTGGCTGGGAGGAGTATTGTGTTGCCTAGTAATTGGGATGTGGAGGTCTCATGCAGTCGCTCCATGTAAAACACGGATATTTAGCTGCATCTAGTTAGACTGAAAGCTGACCCAACCAAGCTAGTTGGAATATGGTTAGGGAGATGATGAACATCTATACATATAATAAAACAGTAAAATTATTTTGCGATGGTATTAGTTGGCGCAAAAACTACTGAACCGATCCTGTTCAAATTTTGCATACATAATCCTTATAGGTCAGGGCAACTTATAGGCTATAAATTATCACGCTATTTGCTATGGGGGGTGAGCAATAATCCAAAATGTCGATGTTGAACGACATTTGCCACGAGTTCGATCCTCAGCTACAGTTAAAAATTTTGTCATTATTTTATCTTCTTTTTTGTAATAAAATAACTTTTACCATTTTTTCAAAATAAAATTGACATTTCTATTCGATATCTTCTAAATATTTTGTAAAAACTAATCAAAACACATAATAAAATCAAAGCGGCGAGTAAAATAACGTACTAAAATGTTGTAAATATGGCACCACACGCAATTCAGATACTCGCAACGCCATCTAAAGACTGAAAGTAGCAATAATGATGACAATGATAGTTGAACTTCATATTTGATAGATGGCATTGTGTATTTTACGTAATATTCTGAGTGGCGGAAGAATGACCATCGCCCAAGTATGCAGACAGTTTTATTGTTTAAAATTGGACGAAAACCGTTATGGTTAAACTGGAGTTAGACGGAGGCATTTTTAATCCTACTGCTTTTTTTTTCCCGTGGTTGTAACAAGCTAATTGACCATGATTATTCAAGGGATACCAACCAAAGGCGATAAAAGTAAATACTTATATGTATTTAATTATTGACTTTAAAATAACACGGTAAATTTTTGGAAGGGGTAGCAATATGGCACCTTGCGTTGGAAGGCCCCCAGGTGGACCGATGACCTGGTGAGGGTCGCGAGAATCCGATGGATGTGAGACGCACAGGACCGGTAATTATGGTGACACTTGGGGAGGCCTATGTCTAACAGTGGACGTCTTTCGGCTGAAATGATAATGATAATGATGGCACCTTTATTTTTCTTTTTTTAAGGGTGGAAGTCATCCACTTTTCCCACTCTGGTTGGAGCGGGAAGGCGTGTCAAACTTTTACTGACTAAAACCACACCTGTGTCCTTCAGTTGCCCTTTGCGACATCTCTTTGAGGAGAGCGTGGATCACGTGCTTTTGACGACTGGGCTCGGTCCGGTCAATTACCGGACGGCCGGACAGCTGTGGACGACCCATTGCTGGATGTCCGCAAGTCCGCGTCTACCGTGGCTGGGTCGGAATCTCGGCTCGGCGTGAGGACGTTCGTTCCCTCACGCGTGCGGCCTCCTCCTTCGCTAGCATAACGGCTTTGCAGAAGGCACACCTCTGTGTGCTCCACTGTGTCCTCCGGGATGATGGCACCTTGCGGTCTAATAATGGTATGTTTTGTTATATAAAACGGGGTCGAAAGGTTTGCGTTCCTAATCATAGTTCGACAACGTATTATGTATCTCAGATTCCTTGCAGCCTTACGTTGACATCCGTACGTTACCTCCTTGCAGTGAGTGGTGACCAACACTGGAACAACCCTCTGAAGGAGGCCAGTCTCAGGGATAACACTAATCGGCTGCTACATTTGTTTACCGGAATTTCATTGTTTTATGGATACACAAGCTCAGGACTGTTGAAGGTGTTTCACGCGGTTTCTGTTTCGGATTCGGTTGGAAGTACCCTGATATTACCATTTTGCGAATCGCCCGGAGGACCCGTTGTAGCATGCGATGGAGGTCTATCCTGCTTGGGTGAACCGCCGTGTCTTCATAGAAGCAATCGGCGTCAGTGACCTCTCGGTTTGGCCATCAATATGCGAGTTCGATTGGACGGGGATACACGCGTTCAAGATTTCACCGAAATTTATTCATAAGTTGGAGACTCTTCATAGGGTAGTTCCCACTATGGAATAACATTTGTCTGATATACGAGGACGTCAGTCAAATACACACCAAAAAATCCTAGGTAAATGAACAAGTAATTTTTACGCCCCAAATGATCAAGCTGCAACAATCAATTCAAGCATGCTCTCGCAAATTCTTCATAAGTACTGTTGTGGAGGAAGGTAGTTGATGATGATGGTAATTTTTGGATTCACTGGATTTTTGGCTTTGCACTATCAGTGCACGTTATCCAGCTGAAGGTCGGTCGGTGTCCCGATTATGCTCCTTCGTTTACCTCTACCAAAGCTGTCTGACGGCTTAAACTCTTCAGTGAAACATTATTGAGGCGAAAATTTTACAGGAGGTAACTCTTTCGAACAATCTCGTAGCCTTAGCAGACATTGGCCCTAGAGGCCCCTATCCATTTGCTGACATCTCTATGAGTCGCGCGTAGATTACTGCGCGCCGTCGATTCAGGATTGCTTTGACCAGATGACCGGACGGCTCCACCGCAATCGCCCTGCGGCTTTCAACACCTGGAGCATCACTTCCCTCATCATCCCTCATAGTTTCAGCCACCTTCTTCGATCGTAGTGCTTCACTGAAGGAGGCTACTGGTTGGCATTTTTTCCACTAATTGCCTTCATGAGGACACGGCGGCGCCGGCACTCCTACCAAGCGGGACTGACTTCCACCGTAAGCTCCATCGTATTCTCCGGGCGATCCGCACCGCGATTGTGACGTGCTCACTGTGACAATGTTGTTTTACCAGAACATAGACCAGAAACATACATAAACTAGTGCCTTTTCCCTTGGGGTAGGCAGAAATGCCAACTGCTACGACCCTTACATACTCTTTCTATTCATTGATGTTCATACATCAGGATCTGGACGAGTATATAACATGTATCCTGAAGGTAATTTGCGTTTTTACCTTTAACCGTTTTATGTGAAAGTACAATAAATAATCACGATGCTTTCAGAATGAATTGCAAGCACAGAATGATTGTACAATTTTACGAACTTAATGCAGACGAAGTCGCGGGCAACAGCTAGTATATAATATTATACTGACCAAGAAGTAGAAAGTCTAAAAGTAGCATTTTGCTGGCTGTTGAGTCAATGGGAAAAAAGATAGTTTAGCGGTTTTATTAACAATTGCCCAACAACTTGTTTGAACTTGTTGCAATTACCTATAGTCAGCGCAATGAATAACTAAATACAAAATATTGTTTGAACATTTTTATTGATAACATTTTAATGGGAATTCAACATTTCTGGGGAAGAGTTTCATTGTTATAACAATAGGGAATACATATGTCTGAAATCAGTTTATCAATAAATATATAAAAATGGACTACAGCAGTGAAAACAATATCGATGTATATATATATATTTAATAAGCAAACGAGATATAACAATTTTTGGGGCGCTTGGCGGCAATGATCTCTCGCGCCGGGTCTTGGTACAGGCTATAGTCTGGAGCAAGGAGGAGTGGCGGGTCGCCTTCTTCTGCGAAGCAGTAATGCTAGCAAAGAAGGAGGCCGCACGCGCGGGCCCTCACGCCCCAGCCACTGGGATTCCGATCCCGATTTCCGGCTACCGTAGACACAAGTTTGCGGACGGCGAGCAATGGTAGCTCGCCTTCCGACCGTCCGGTAACCGTCCGGACCGAGCCCAAGCCGTCGACGGCGCGTAGTATTCCACGCGCGCCTCAAGGAGATGTCGGCAGCCCAGCAGGATCAAAGCCTACTAGGGCCATGGGTGATGCGAAAGAGATCCCCGGGGCCCTGGAACAATGGCAAAGTAGGAAAAGGAGTGGGTTTTTAGTCAGTAAAAGTCTGACACGCCCTCTCGCCCCGCCTAAGAGCGGGGGATGTCATGAGATGATTTTCCCACCTAAAAAAAGAGTAGCATTCATTTGAAATAACTACTCCCGCTCTGGGTAAAAAAAAAACGAGATATAACATATTCAAACAAATGTATTTGCCCCTCTCACCAAAACGCCATTTTCTATAGCAGCCGTACGTACGAGCGTGATGTAATCTGACGTCAAATTCCATATCGAACTATTCTTTCTTATTATCAGCTTTGGAGCATTATAACTTTGTTGTTGATGAAAATATAAAAAATCTTTCGTATTTGTTTACTAGAGCTAAAAATAACTTAATTTAGCAAATAAAATAATAATAATAATAATTCCATATTGTTATGAAGTATTTTTTATGTTATAAACTAGTGCTTGACTGCGATCCCACCTGACGGAAAGTAGTGATGCAATCGTTGATGGTGAGGCGCACTAGTTTATTAAGAGCCTATTCACTCTAACCTTGAAGACACCTAAATTATAATCGGACGGGAAGACCGCGGCAGGCAAGTTGTTCCAGTCCCTCGATGTTCACGGTATAAACTACGAGGCGAAACTTTTAGTCCGGACCGTAGAGATTTCAACAACGTAAGGGTGGATACTCGCCGTTCGTCGGGTGGTCCGATGGTAGAAATGAGATGGTGGAATCAAGTCATGCAATTCCCGCGCACATTCTCCAAAATGCATCCTGTAAAACACCGAAAGGCTGGCTACCCTATACCTGTGCCCAAGGCTTTGTAGATTAAACTTAACCAAATCTGGATCACTAATTAGCCTCTTCGCACGCCTTTCCACTGAGTCCAAAGCTGCCAGGTGGCTTTTTAATACTCGTAGTAATAAGGGCAGGAAAAAGAAATTCAGTTATAAAGGTCAATAAAATGACAAAAAAACCCAAAGTATTAGATATAAAACCCATCTAATAAAATAATGCATTATGAAGTAATTGCCTAAGCTCATCATTAAAAATAATCATAATGGCTCATTTGACTTAAAATTTACAGAACTTGTAATCCCTGTATACTTTTCTATTTGGATTTTAAACATAATCCCCTCCACATAAATTCCTCTGACATTTAAAGAAACTTTATTACTTACGAAAACTGATATTGTTTTAATCATAAAATACATAATTCCTATACAACATCACATATGCATGACCAGTTAACTTAGACCTTTTCGTGTTCAACAACACAATAGAACTATATACTGTCAAAGATTTTAAATAAGACTGGTTCAACCTTTTTGAACTTAAATCTGTTGCTACCTTGGCGTTATGAGCCTAAAGCCCATTTTATAGCATTTTGATGATGATTTTGGGCGTTTTAAAAATATCCATATCGAATTTTACGATACAGATTAATTATTGTACACGTCAAAAATATTTTTGCCGTTTTTGACCAGTTTTAGATATCGTGTTTGGTTATTTAGGGTTCCGTAACGAAAGTGTAAGAACGGGATCCTATTACTCCAAGACTCCACTGTCCGTCTGTCTGTCACCAGGGTGTATCTCATAAACCGTGACAGCTAGACATTTGAAATTTTCATAGATGAAGTATTTCTGTTGACACTATAACAAAAAACACTAAAATTAGAATAAAATAAATATTTAAGTACGAGTACACACTTACGAGTTGTAGGTCGTGGGTTCAATCCCAGCCAGGCGCATTACTTTGTGTAATTTATTTCATCACCACTACTCTCAAAACGGTGAAGGAACACATCGTAAGGAAACCGGCATGTCCTAGAACCAAAAATTCGAAAACATGTGACATCCACCAACCCGCACTGGGCCCGTGTGGTGGATTACGGCCCATTCCCTCTCCTAGAGAGGAGGCCTGAGTCCCAGCAGTGGGAACATTAAAAAAGGCTGATTATGCTATGCTAAATATTTAAGTAGGGCATATATCATACGTGATTTTTTTTGCCTTTTTTGTTCGATATTATCTAATAATAATTATAATATAGTGTCTAATGTTATATAAATGATGGTATGGATCTCTTCTTACACGAGTCCGACTCGCACTTGACCGATTTTTATTGTTATTATGCTACTGTACTATCTTAGGTATCATGTTTGATTCCTGACAGCAAATACATTTATCATCATCATCATCATCATTTCAGCTAAAAGACGTCCACTGCTGGACATAGGCCTCCCCCAAGTGTCGCCACAATGAACGGTCCTGTGCGTCTCGCATCCATCGGATTCCCGCGACCCTCACCAGGTCATCGGTCCACCTTGTGGGAGGCCTTCCAACGCTACGTCTTCCGGTACTTGGTCGCCATGTACCTGTTCTGCGAGCAATGTGCCCTGCCCACTGCCACTTAAGTTTGGAGTTTGGTATACTATCTTAGGTACCATGTTTGATTTCTGACAGTAAATACATTTATACTATGCCATTGTTACTAATGACTCATAGAGGTCAAATGACAATCTGGTTAATTCGCTTGTCATGATACATGAAGCCTGCCGTATCTGTTTGAAGCTACAGGTGCAAAATTATGTCAGACTGTTTCAATTGAATGACTTACTAATTTGGGTCACACTTTTATTTTGTACTAACTGACCCAGCGGACTTCGTACCGCCTAATAGTAAGGATAACGCCATCTACTGGCATTACCAGCGGGGCTATTGCGTAACTCTGTTGATAGTTCAAGTGATGATCACTTGTTAACAATGCATCATTGAACTGTCAAATAGCTAGTTTCGTATTGCCTATCTTCAGTGACCAACTGCAGTGACGTCATTAGCCACTGATGCCTTTGATAGCCACCGTAACACGTTTTGGCAGATGTTACTGTGTCGATACTTTTAAAATTGTGATTGTGTAAGCTTTTGAAGCTGTATAATAGTCGATAAAATTTTAGAGTGGTCACAATAGGCACCGTAAATTTTTATAAATCACCACATTTCCACCGTAGTTTATTAGTCACTTGTGTGATACGTAATACCAATTTTATAGAATTGTCAGTTGACAACTAAGTTTAGTGTGCAACGAATGCTAGTTGTCAACTGTTATTGAAAAAGTTAGCCAATAGCCCCCCAGAACAGCATAATTCATTTTATAATCTAATAACTACTCACTATTTTTTTTCTGAAATTATTTCGTTATCGGGCAAAAGCTAGTAGTATACAATACATATCACACACAAGCTTCTGACAGTAGTTCCACCTGCGTGATAGTATGTTTCTCCATACAAACTTTGGAACCCCGTTTCATCACCCTAGGGTGTGAAATATAAAAAATCCTTTCTTAGTGCTTACCTACGTCATAAAAGGAAACCTTGCGTAAAATTTCACGCTCCTACTCCCAGTAGTTTTGGCTGTGCTTTAATGTCGGTCAGTCAGTTTCTCCTTTTATGTTTATAGATTTATAAACTAGTTTCTCCTTTTATGTTTATAGATTTATAAACTTACTAGCTTTTGATACATGTTATGTACTCGTCCAGATCCAGATGTATGAACGTCAATAAATATCTCACCATTGTGCGGATCGCCCGGAGAATACGATGGAGCTTACGGTGGAAGTCAGTCCCGCTTGGTAGGAGCGCCGGCGCCGCCGTGTCCTCATGGAGGCGATTGGTGGAAAAAATGTCAACCAGTAGCCTCCTTCAGTGAAGCACTACGATCGAAGAAGGTGACTGAAACTATGAGGGATAGGACATCCTGACTCCTCAGCTGTCGCTGCAATATCATTATTATTTCAGCCGAAAGACGTCCACTGTTGGACATAGGCCTCCCCAAGTGTCGCCATAATTACCGGTCCTGTGCGTCTCGCATCCGTCGGATTCCCGCGACCTTCACCAGGTCAGCGGTCCACCTGAAGGCCTTCCAACGCAAGGTGCCATGCTACCCCTTCCGAAAATTTGGCTGTCTTATTTACAAGTTGCCCTGACCTATAAGGATTATGTTTGCAAAATTTGAAAAGGATCGGTTCAGAAGTTTTTGCGCCAATTAATACCATCGCAAAATAATTTTACTGTTTTTTTATATGTATAGATACAACTAAGTACTCAAACAATTGGTCCGAGAAACATTAACGTTGTAATGAAATAGCATAAAAATGTCCTGTATTTGCTTCGATAAAACATAATTTAACAAAGTAACTAAGCAACCACCACGTGTCAGTAATTATAGCGAGACAAAGGGCTTCTTGGACCCATTGTCTCTTGACGTAATTGTATTGAGCAGTGAGCAGTAACGGGTTAAAATTGGTTCGAGTTTGGTGTCAAGTTTTGTTACTGACTGTAATCGTTTATGAGGAGGTTAAAAAAGATAGATATAAAAAAACTGGGCAAGTGCAAGTTTGACTCGCGCACTGAGGTTTTACAAAGTATAAGTAATATCGAAATAAATATATAGTTATCAATGACACACGACGTGCACTCTGTGGGTTAAGTATACGCAAAGGGCGTACAACGCCCTGCATGTGCAGTACAACAACGCGTTCAGGATGCTGGCGGGGCTGCCGCGGTTTTGTAGCGCGTCGGCGATGTTTGCTGAGGCAAGGATTGATGGCTTTCATGCCTTAATCCGAAAGCGGTCTGCCTCGATCCTGAAGCGAGTGCGTGCCAGCTCCCACGGCATCCTGAGCGTGTTGTGCGGTAGGTGGGATTGTCCAATGCTGCGTCACTGGATCGGACTTCATACATCTACGAGTATGTATTATATACTGCGTGGATAGTGTGAGGTTCAATAAAATTGCAGGGCATCATAATTATTATATTTTTAAAGATACTAACATTAATTTTAAGTTTTTTTTTAACTAACACTATGGATTCACTGTGGTCTGAAAAATAAATGTTATTATTATTATTAATGACTAAAAATACTAGTAATAAATTCATGGGAAAAACTAGACCAACAAAATTAATGCAAGAGAGACAATTCTTTTTGAACATCACAAAAATGCCTCTTTCATGGCGATACTTAATTTACCAAATAGCTTCATTGTAAGCATAATAACATTATACACAAAGTATAATCAGTTTATAACAATGATAAGCATAAACGTGGGAATAACACAGCTCATTGCACATTAATGCAACAAGATGTTTTGTTTTTATTATTATTTATGAACAATTAACGTTACTTGGATGTTACGTTGTAACTATTAAACGCATTCTTGTGACATGTGTTGAACTTAAACTCTTCAAGAGCTATTATATTCAGTGTAATGACTTCTTAGTATTGTTTTATAAGTATACTAGCGGTTCTGACAGAGGTTGTCTTTTCCGAAAGCTGACATTTCATCAGAAAAAAATAATAGTTAAAAAAACTAAAAAACATGCTTTTAGCACGCACTAAAAATTACAAAACTGTCCGCCATCTTGGATGTCCGCCATATTGGATTTAAGTCACGTGACTATTTTTCGTTTTTCTGACAGCAAACCCTTTCATTTGATAGCGATGAACAGACTGATGAACAGCCAGTCCGCCATCTTGGAGAGGCCGCCATATTGGATTTGTAATGATGTTTCTTAGCCAGTCATGTATTGTCATCAGAACTCAGAGCGTGTGCAAAATTTCATCCTAATCGAAGACCGGGAAGTGGGTCAAATTAAGATTCCAAGATTTTCTTACATACATAGTTACAAGTGAAGCTAATAAAAGCGTGTTAAAAAAAAAATAAGAACTACTACTACTACTCTACCTATCAGGTCCAATTGTATTTTCAAACCATCCAGAGATCCCCTCCAATATACACACAATATTACATCCAAATCAGTCAAGCCGTTTAGGTAGGATTAGGTGACAAATACTCGTACGTACAGAAGAATTATAAATATAAAGACTAGTGATCCCAGCAGACGTTGTCCTACCCAGCAGACTTTGTCAGAAAAAATAAATTAATTCGACTGGCCTGTTGGTCTAGTGGTTAGTGGTCCTGACTGCTATGCCGGAGGTTGTGGGTTCGATTCCCACCCAGGACAAATGTTTGTGTGATGAGCACGATCATTTGTTCTGTGTCTGGGTGTAATTTATCTATAATATGTATGTATTTAGAAATATATAAGTATGTTTATCAGTTGTCTAGTACTTATAACACAAGCTCTGCTTAGCTTGGGACTAGACGGCGGCGTTGTGTGATAGTTGTTGAATATTATTATATTATTATTATTAAAAAATAAATAAAAAACCCGATTGTAGAGCCACCTTGTACTGGGTCCAATTGTATTTTCGAACTATCTAAGAACCCACCAAAATACATACACGAAATTACTTTCAAATCGGTCAAGTTATTTAGGAGCAGTCAGGTGACAAACACACGTATTAAAGAATTATAGGTATATATTAAAGATATAAAAGCGACTAAGCGTTTCGTCTCGTCGTTTATATCGCGTACATCGAAGGACTGGAACAATTTGCCTGCTACGGTCTTTCCGTCCAACTATAATTTAGGTGTCTTCAAGGCTAGAGTGAATAGGCTCTTAATAAACTAGTGCGCCTCACCATCAATGATTGCACCACTGCTTACCATCAGGTCAAGCACTGGTTTATATCAATTAAAAAAAAAGGAGAAACCAACTGACTTGAAAGAACTCAAACCAAACCAAACGAACATGAAATTTTGCACAAGCCTGCCTTTTAGGCGAGCACTAAGAAAAGGCTTTTGGAAATTCAATCTTTATAGGAGTGAATAAGAGGAATTTCGTTTGTATGCAAAATTACATGCTATCTTTTAAATTAGCATAAATAGGAACCTATGTACATAAGAAAGGTTTCGGCAGCAACGATCTCTCGCGCCGGGCCTTGGTACAGGCTATGGTCCGAAACGAGGACGAGTGGCAGACGGTCGCCTCCTTCTGCGTACTAATAATGCTGGCAAAAGAGGCGACTACACGCGCACGCACGAGGGAACGGTGCTCACGCCCTAGTCGCCGAGATACCGATCCCGATTTCCGGCCACCTTAGGCGCAGGCTTGCGGACGGCGAGCAATGATTAGCTCGCCGTCCGACCGTCCGGTAACCGTCCGAACTGAGCCCAAGTCGTCGACGGCGCGTACTGTTCCACGCGCGCCTCAAGGAGATGTCAGCAAACCTTAGGGGTCCAGCAGGGTCGAAGCCTACTGAGGCCATGAGTTCATTTCGAAAGGAAAACCCGGTCCTGGAATAAAAGGCAACGAAGGAGCTAGGACTGGCTTTTAGTCCGTAAAAGTCTGATACGTAAGGGTGGGAGATGTCATTGGATGATTTCTCACCTAAAAAAAAATGTTCATAAGAAAGGTTGTCATTATTTTAGGTTGTATTTGTTTATTAACTAGTGCCAATAGAACAATTTATGGAGTTTTAAAGACTGTATGAAGGTTTCTCAAATTTCAATCAAAATGAATATTAAAAACTATGCCAACCAAATAAATAAGAATAACGGCAAAAGTGTGATGACTGATTAAGAATAATTGAACTGAGGTCAAGAGATTGACGCTGATGATTCTTGATCTCTCAATTACCTCAAATAAATGGTTAACATTAACACTGCAGTTACGAAATGCAGCCAAATGCTCGCCTAACAAAACACATACAAATCGATGCAATAATTTCCGAGATTAACGCGACCAGACGAACTCGCAGTTCCCATCATTTCGGGGTATTAACACAGTCGTGACAAGATCCCTGTTGAGAAATTACTGTAAACACAGTTATGATACGTAAACCCGTCATTAAGGAAGGTTTTGGGGCCAATCAGGAACCTGTTTTTTACGACGCTATAAATTTGAGCAAGCATAATGTTTTGTTGTGCTATGGTGTTTTAGAATGAGCAGACACAATGTTTTAGAGATGAGAGATGATAAGTGACATTACTGTTAAAAGGAATTGCATTAATCGTTTCAGTGCCGGCTTGTGTTTGTTGGTTATGATTTATACAAACTTACCCTTATGTCCATGGGTAGTCTGAAAGGGAACCACGGGGAACATCCGGGATCGTCACTAATAATCTGACACGCTCCTCCCACTCCACCCTAGATTGGGAGAAGTCATTGTATGAATTCCCACCTTAAAAAGAAAAATCCTTATGTAAGTGCTGCGGGAATAATGGAAAAAATTACCGTGACTCAGGAACACAAAGGGCAACTGAAGGTGATAACTGAACCCAGGTGGGTTTTAATCAGTAAAAGACCTTAACGCTCTGACACGCCTTAACGCTCCATCTATAGTGGAAGAAGTTAGTTGATGGTTTCTGATCTCAAAAAGCTTACCATCTGGTGGGATTGCAGTCAAGCACTGGTTTATATCAATAAAAAAAAAAAACATTACTAACTCTCCAGGTTAGCCATATTGTGCGAATACACCTGAAGAGATAGGCGAAGATCATCACTCACAACATGCCTGAAGGAGGTTGTCATCGTCAAAAAAAATTCAAAAATTCAAAATATTTTTATTTCACATAGGAGGCCTACATGGGCACTTATAAAACGTCAGAAGCTAGTACACGGTTCCAAATTGGTCGTTTCCCATGGAGAAAAACCGGCAAAAAACTCCATGGTTACTCTTTTAAAAAAAGTAGTTGATGTTACAATCTTTTCATATTACATTATTAATAGATATTGTTATTATTATTTTATTAATAGAGATGTTAACAAAATAAATTACGAAAATTAAAAAATTACTTAATAACGAATTTAAGATAGTTGAAGTCTAAATCATTTAAAAAATATTAAGGTCAACCGAGGCCAAGGTTGTGATCTTATCATAATAGGTTTAAAGAATCTTTATTTCACATAAGAACAACAACAACAACAATTATTACAAACGTTCACTTATATGAGATTTATTTTTTTTGTTAAATAGTTGTCGTCTAATAACGTGAAACATGCAATACACCTTATATTACAATTACAATTATGTATACACAATAGGCTTACAACATCACATAATATCACGATACAGTATAACAGGACACAACAAAATCATTAAAGACAAACATGTAGGTACATCTAACACAATATGGCACAGCTGACTGACTAGACGTCACCGAGGTACCCTCATAATGTTCACCAGGCAAACTTGGCCAGAAATCGCCCGAGAGAGAGAGTAGACTACTAAAAAAAATGAAATAAATAACACTACACGTGGTAGCGACGTTATTATAACAACTATTCCTTTCATTATACCTAATTTTGCCGATACTAACATCTACGCGTAAAATACCGTAAACAATAATGACTAAACGCACCAATAGATACGACCACTAATAGTAGTTATCAATACCAAACTTACCTACCTATACTTAGTTGCCTTATAAAACACTAAGAATGTTATATATGGCCTTGGCGGACTCGGTTATCAACTACGGGCTCAGCAGCTATGGTAGAACTTACCATACATACTTGTCGGATATTTACAAGCTGCAACTAAGAATATTAAAAGTTATCGTACCTAAACACATAAAAAATAAATTTAAAAACAGAGACGATGATTTATTTAAATACTGTAATGTTATGAATGTGTTCAATAAAGTTAAATTCTTCACCCTTGCTGAAATCAATAGGCCTGAATTGCTAACTGAAAACACAAGACCTGACTTTTTGAGATCTATTACACCCAAAAATAAATACATTCTACCAAAAGCCAACAATGTGTACGGGATGAGGGTTGCAGAATATTTAGTGCCTTACTTTCTTAATGAACTTCCAGAAGATTTACAAACATTATATAAAACGAGTTCGAAAAGTTATAAGTATAAATTAAAACGTTTCTTTACACAAAAGTTTAATGTACCTATAACTAGATAATTATTATTACATCAATACTACATATTAAATAAGCAAGCGGCTCGCCATCACACAGATAAACCCTGAGAGGTTTTCGTTGTATGGCAATAAAAATCTGTATGTAGACTAAGAAATTTGGAAAAATAAATAAATAAATAATAAAATAAATAAATACTAAAACCCATTAACAACCATGATAAACCAAGTTACTAATAAAAACCACAAATGAGAACTTCCTGCAAACGCCTACTCTACCAGGAGGAAAACGGCTTCATTGTTTTGATATTTTTCTCAGAAACATTTTTAGATTGCCTATCCTTTCCTGGCAAAGTATCTACGTAATAATCGAGCTTCCAAGAGTGAGGAGTTCCAGAAATTTCGACAGTAAGGGCGTGATGGAATTATTAAGGAAAAACTTTGACTGTAGGTATTGCGGAGTGGTTTCACACTTTAGTACCTATAAATCCTATTACAATTTAAATGTGAAAGTCTGTAGGTTTATTGGGATACAGACAATGTTTGAATTCAGATATGATTTAGTATTATAGTAGGCCATAATGGATTATCATAGGATATTTATTTTTTAGCCTGATATTTTTTTAGCATCTTGGAATCAAACATCAAAATATGAGTGTTGTTTCACAATCAAAATATTAGTTAGATTGATATTTAAAAGTTCTTGATCTTCACCTACAATGTTTTAATTTTTCTTATGTTTTCTTATTTCAGGTAATGCATTTTAATAATAAAACATATTCTTAGCAGCTCCCAAGGACATGGTAAGTCTTTTACTCATAATTTAATGATATTATTGTTTTCCGGTTCACACCAAAACCGTAAACATCAAGATTGGAGATATACATTTGACTTTCTAACACCAGATATTGTATTTTTGGATCCATTCAGTCAACCATAAAGTTCAAACACTTTTGTTACACCCAAACTTAACCTCAAAAAAACGGTGACACTGACCGTAAGTCGTAACCAATGACCAAATTACAATTACGGATAACAAAAACAAATCTTGGGAAATTGAACTTTAATCTCGAGATAATAAGACTTTTAATATCTTTACATAGTTTGACCTCAAAACTGATCCTTATTTTGACATGAATAAGGACATCAACAAAGAAGATGATGATAATGGTAACGGTAAAGATAACTCAGTATTTAAAAGTCCGATCAATCATACAAAGTTTATTAAGCGTCAGATTAACTTTCGAGGTGATATCGGTAAGGTGACACGACCCTTATTAGATGAGGAGATAATACACGATAAGGTAGAAAGTGTAACGAGAAAATAGGATTAAGTTAATGTCAAGAACAAATACAAAATTGGACCAAATAAAATTAATAATATAATGCACGCTTTATACGCACAGAATTATATTTAAATTGTAATCATGCTGATTTATTTCTGAATGTTTACGGCGCAAACGAACTCTATTTATTATTAACGTTATTGTTGATTTTTGCTTCTTTTTAGAAGTTATTCGTCGACAAATTGGAATCAGCAATTAATTAAAAGTCTTGAAAGGTAGCCACTGAAAATTTATAAATTAAGACAGCATAAGACTTATTTTGAAGACTTGATTTTTAGATAATTATTAGAAGCTACTTCCCTCTCCTAGAGAGAAGGCCTGAGTCCCGGCAGTGGGAACATTAAAAGGCTGATTATGCTATGTTATATTACAAGCCACAGCACGTTAAACGTTTTAAAAACGCTCCAATTTTTTATTTATTCAATAGTTTTTAAAATGTGTATCTCTATGTTTATTTGAGTTCATTGCACTTAAATCACCAATCGTTTGAATTTTAACTGCATTCGTTTTTGATCGGATGGTAATTTCCTCTATCGGCACAAATAAAGTTTAGTACAGCAAAACTTAGATACAACCGGAACGAAATCATAAATCATAGCAAGTAACACCATAAGCAAACTCCGATAGACAATATCTGATGGAGCACTTGGCAATGTTATATTTTCCATCGAAACTATCAAAATTCGAAAAGTAAAATCTTAGGAATGTGAAAATAAGGATCAGAATTCAAAGCAACTGAAGTTGTAGTACAGCAAATGTAAGTTGGTGATGCACCAACAAAATAAGAAGGAATAGTAGTAAGAAATTGTCTAGTACCAAAGGCTTATGGGCGTTGCGCTTCATTTAGCAAAAGTATATCGAATTCATCATGTGTAACGTCTGCGTTGTGTGTTTTTATTAAAAATTGTACGTCGTAATGGGACTGCGACGTCGTTTAAAGTTGATGGCATACGCTCCTATAGTGGTACTTTGTTATAATGTTGCTAAGCGCTTTCAAGGAAATATGAATTGTGACCAACCGTGATTCTGATTAGCTTTGATGTTTTTGTTGCGTTTGATTTATGGGTTAGTTTTATTTTGTCTTTCTTTTAGTCTAGCTTTGTTGTTTCTTTATAGCGTTATCTTTTTTAACTCAAACTTTATAATAGCCAAAGATTTCACACATTATTGTAAATTATTTCTAATAACGAGTACAATCATGATTTAGATTAATTTTTAAGTTATCAATAACATTATGGAATTTACGATTTCAAACCAGGAATTAACCTAATTTATGTGCCAGTGATTAACAACGAACATTTATTAGCTACTAAATAATTGCCTACCTATAAATATTCACAACCTGACTAATACAAATTGCCCTTCTTTATTTTCCGACGTGCCTTGCATATTTTACATTAACCATCTACGTACTTTGTCACATCTATTCATACTGCTGCAATATTAATGCCATCTATTGCTTTGTCAAAATGCTTATCTCTCTCCAGGCTCATTATACACGAGTAATGGATGCTACATTTACAAATAGTCACGACTGTGCATTATGCGTTAGTGACACACTATCGACATGATATTATGACGTTGATGGCCAGCTACTTATGGTGCTTTTAGCGTCCCGATTTAAAATATGACACGTCTTTTTGTGGTTGCTGCTGTATGGCTGTAATATTTCATTGATAATTAGCAATATTTCATATCTATGAGCTTTTAGTGGGATGAAAGTGGTTTGATAGGAGATAATCTAAAATACAAGGTGCATGTTTCGGCTCATTGGCTTTAATGTACTTGATGTTGCTGACTTATCTTTGAGTATGTCATATGAATGCAAAATCCTAAGCTTGAGCTGGAGATAGGCGATAAAATGGCCGTAAGGAATCAACTATAAATTCCATGTTTATGTTGATTTTAGTATTACCTTTATCATTGATTTATTATTCTTATAAGAATTGTCAAATCGTTACTCCAGACTTGAGCTTTTGAGTAATAATGGTTAGACTACAAAATAAAATATTGATTACATCCAAGGGTTCTAAATAGATTGACATTGCGGCATTACGATTGCAGCATCAATCCCATACTTTTTGTTTTTTTTTTTATAAACTTCAACCACTGAAATTTCAATGACATTCACTGTTGGACATAGGCCTCCCCCAAGTGTCACCATTACGACCGGTCCTGTGCGTTCCTCGGATTCCTGCGACACTCACCCGGTTATTATTCCAACTTGCGGGAGACCTACCAACGCTGCGTCTTCCACTACGTTGTACTACGCGTTCGCCATTTCAGAACCTTTCAGCCCCACCGACTATCTTTTCTGCGAGCACAATGCCCTACCCACTGCCACATTTTTATTCGCTGGATAAAATATTGACTTCTCTAAAGTCCGTGAACTGTCTTCAGTTTTATAAATCTATGTACGTATACCATACACTAAACACGTGCCCAAAGTCCATAACAGCCAGCCAACATTTTCACTTAACATCTTTTTATTGCCCAAGTCTTATCTCACATGACATTATGGCACTTATGGGGCACGCTCTTGTAAATCACTCCTTCATGGGTTTGTTAAAACATTAATTGATTACTACCATAAAATATAGCACGTGGCCATACTCAATGTTTTGATAATTGACACGGACAGACCCTGTGATTTTGTTTCTATATTTAGAGGGAGTTTTTGATTGGTTGTGTTTCTTCTTTCGGCGTGGTCAAAGGATCTAATTACATCGTTTGAAAGTATGTATGGAGATTTGAGAAAGATAATCCTTTTCTTAGGATTTCATAAATATATACATCAATACGTGATCCTCCTAGTAGTAGGTAAGATTATAAAAAATAATATGAATAAATCTGTATTGACACATGCTGAACGCATTGCAAAGTCCCGCAACCTGCATTGAAAATGGAGGATACTCTGACCAAACAAGTATTGTGTCTGGTCTGGGCAACTCCCCAATAATCGTTATAGAACTGTTTAAATCAATGTGATAAACAAGCAGATAAATAAGATGCAATTATAGCAGTGGTGGACGTGGTGGTCCAGTGAAAAGAGCATCGACTTACGAGTTGTAAGTGGTGCGTTCAAACCCAGACAGGTGCTTACTTTTACGCTGTAATTTATTTCATCGCCACTGCTCTCAAAACGGTGAAGAAAAACACCGAAAGATAAGCAACATGTCCTAGAACCATGAATTCGAAGACATCTGATATCCACAAAACCCGCACTGGGCCTGAGTAGTGGATGCTCATGGTCGCTCCTACAGACTGGAGGCTTGATTCTCAATAGTGGGAACAATAAGAGGCTGATTTTGCTTATGCTAATAATCAAGAACAGCATACAAATCAAAGCCAACCTTTATGAAACATTTAACCTCATTTCAAACAAACTTCAAACTCAACAGTCACAAGTTAAAAACCACAGCAACAAAACAACAGCATGACATTAGTATGGACAACCACACGCGTCGTCCACTACGTCTGATTGTACAATAACTAAATAATTTTTATATCCACTTAATGGAGCGGTGATGTGGTGTACGGGTGGAAACGATGAGAAGCTTGTTCGAAAGTTTTTTTTTTATTTTGTGCTATGGTGTCTCGATAATGGGTTAGGTCGATTACTGTGTGTTTGGTTTGGAATGGACTGAAAAAGTGAAGAAGCAACTTTTTTAGGGGTTTCGAAAGGGAGTGTCAAAATTTTATTGACTAAAACTCACTTGTGTTCCTTCTTCGACTGACCTGTTGGTCTAGTGGTTAGTGGCCCTGAATACTATGCCGGAGGTCGTGAGTTCGATTCCCACCCAGGACAAATGTTTGTGTGATGAGCACGTTCATTTGTTCTGTGTCTGGGTGTAATTTATCTATATATGTATGTATTTAGAAATATATAGATAAATTGAATGAGTGATGAGCACGTTCATTTGTTCTGTGTCTGGGTGTAATTTATCTATATATGTATGTATTTAGAAATATATAAGTATGTTTATCAGTTGTCTAGTACCCATAACACAAGCTCTGCTTAGCTTGGGACTAGACGGCGTTGTGTGATAGTTGTGGAATATTATTATTATTATTATTCAGTTGCCCTTAGTCTTCTAGGGCTGCAGCAATTTTTTCGAACAATTCTGTAGCCCTAATAGGCATCGGCCTTGCTGGTTCCCGTCTATCATTATGAAGATGATGTTTTTTTTTTATTGGGTGGGAAAATCATTTTATGACAATTGTGTCTTTTGGTACTGATTCGTATCTAATGTTGCAGAAAATAGTTATATTTCTTAGAGGTCTAAACAAACAAACAAACTTTGACACTTCATAATTTACAAAAAAAAAAAAATTGTAACAATTATAGAAGCCTTGCATTGATTCTAAATGATGACAATTCCAGTAAATCACGGAATTACCGAATGCTAAGAGAGTTTTCAGGCGTTACCTCTCTTTTTTCGCGTTGCCATTTCGTCAAACATCGAGTTGGATTGCTTTAGATGAAGTAACAAGCTTTTAAACCATGCTCGATGTTGTCGATAGGCGAGTGAAAAAGGACCCTCTTAAGTGATATATACCTACGTATAAATGTCTTTAAGGCTAGACTGAATAAGCTCTTGATAAACTACTTAGTGCGATTCACCATCAACGATTGCATCTCTGCTTACCATCAGGTGGGTCGCAGTCAAGCACTAGTTCCCACTGTTCGGACTCAGACCTCCTCTCTAGGAGAGGGAATTTGCCGTAATCCACCACGCGGGCCCAGTGCGGGTTGGTGGATGTCACATGTCTTCGAATTTTTGGTTCTAGGACATGCCGGTTTCCTCACGATGTTTTCCTTCACCGTTTTGAGAGCAGTGGTGATGAAATAAATTACATAAAGTAATGCGCCTGGCTGGGTAAAAATGTATATGTTACCGGCAAACTAGATTTTAGGATAAACTAGTTTCGCCTAGGCCAAGCCAGTTCTCCCTACACGCATTTCTGGTTTGTTATAAAAAAAAAATAACCACGAAGGTTAAGGCGGGAGCTCCGCTTCTCTCCGCACCCGCCTTAGCCTTCTAACCTAACCTGTCCGTGTCCAGGATGCCCTAAAATTCCGATCTCGCGTCGCTCGCTCTTGGACTAAAACTGGCTTGGCCTAGGCGAAACTAGTTTATCCTAAAATCTAGTTTGACCAGTAACATATACATAAATAATTATCATAGTTCAGAGGAAAGATAGTCGTGTTCACCAACAAGCTTGCCAACTTTTCTAACTATGTGTCACAGTCCTCGTCAACTACGCAATAAGCTTACTGCGATGACGTGTATAACGATCCGCAGTTAATTATTGACTGAGCTTTTTCATAAGTTCAATGCAGTTTTTGTTGCACTCAACTAAGTTATAAATGACAGTGAATCTAGCTTGAGTTGTGGATTACTTTGGTTGAGGAGAATTAAGTGGAAATCTTGATTAAGTTTCTTTGTTTGATGGTTTGTTTTTATTTAACTTACTAGCTGCTACCAGCGGCTTTGTCAGGGTGAAATTGTCCCAAGGGAACATTCTCCAGAACGGATGGCCGTTGGGGCCGAAAGGTTCTGGAATGGCGACCACGTACCGGAAGACGTAGCGTTGGAAGGCCTCCTACAAGGTGGACCCATGACTTGGTAACGGTTGCGGGAGTCCGATGGATGCGAGACGCACAGGACCGTTCATTGTGGCGACACTTGGGGGAGGCCTATGTCCAGCAGTGGACGTCTTTCGGCTGAAATGATGATGATGATGATGATGAACATTCTCCAGTATAAAAAGTCATGGTCTATCCATGTGTCAAATTTCATCCAAATTTATTCAGCAATTCGAGCGTGTAGAAGTAACAAACAGACACACAAACCTCCATCTTATCTAAGAAAAAATTAATTATATTAATTTATTGGTTTGAGATATAAGTAAATTAGTGCTGCGAGATTGTTTAGCACAGCCCTTAATCGTAAAGGTCAATTTAAAGAACACATAAGGATTTTAGTTAGTAAAAAGAGAAAGAAAATGTCAGCACTTCCTCTCGTTCTACCTAGAGCGGGAGAAGTTATTCATACTCGTAGTCTTTAAATTCAACCGCAAAATTTCAATATATATCTAACTTTTACTATCTTAAAAGCCCCTATTCCACCTGCACCGTAAAGTAAACAAACTTCCACTCATCGTTTATATTTTAAACCTCTAGTAAAAGAATGATCAAACTTACAATGTTCCCATTGCTAGGACTCAGGCCTACTCGCTAGAAGAGGAAATGGGCCATAATCGACCATATCACATGTCTTTGAATTTTTGGTTCTAGCACATGCCGTTTTCCTCACGATGTTTTCTTTCGCCGTTATGAGAGCATTGGTGATGAAATGAATCACACTAAGTTAAGCGCCTGCCTGGATTTGAACCCTAAAACCCTATTACATATAAATAACAGACCTTAAAATGATTTGGCTAGCCCGTATGATTATGTGGCTAGCCGGAAAATAATAATAATAATATAATATTCACACAACTATCACACAACGCTGTCTAGTCCCAAGCTAAGCAGAACTTGTGTTATGAGTACTAGACAACTGATAAACATACTTAAATATTTCTAAATACATTCATATTATAGATAAATTACACCCAGACACAGAACAAATGATTGTGCTCATCACACAAACTTTTGTCCTGGGTGGGAATCGAACTCACGACCTCCGGCATAGCAGTCAGGGTCACTAACCACTAGACCAACAGGCCAGGCAAAGTTCTATGTATATTATTATCATGAAATGCAACCGTTTCTTGAAATGGCCGGTCACACCATGATGTGATCAATTCTAAGATCCAACCACGACATATATAAAGGACTATTATTAAATAAATCATAGTAGAATACTTACCGGTGTTTAGGTTAGCTAAATCGTCTAGAATTGCCTAACACAAAGTCGAGTCAAGTTAACTACTCTAAACTGCGCTCATAAAGTCGGTAGCTAGCATAGCATTGAGCTTGGAGGCGCATGTTACACCGAAGTGTAACATTGGAATAACTTTATTGTGAAGTACCGGGAATCTTTAAGTCAAGAGTGAATAGGCTACTTCTAGTTAAGTGCGCTCCATCGTCGACCGCATCGTCGCTTTCCATCAGGTGAGATAGCGGTCAAGCGTGAACCAATCAAGAATAAAAAATAAAAATAAAGTAGTTCAGAGACTGCAAGGCACACCCTTCTTTCTCATAAAATCAACTTCGTTATTGCAATTTACGATTTATTCACTACAAAGGGTATTAAGATGGTGCACTCTTATTCATTATTTTATTTTAATTCATCCGAAAGACGTCTACTGTTAGACATAGGCCTCCCCCAAGTATCGCCACAATGACCTGTACGTCTCGCATTCATCGTATTTCCGCGACCCTCACCAGGTCATCGGTCAATCTTGTGGGAGGTCTACTAACGCTGCGTCTTCCAGTACCTATGCAGTATCTTTTGGCTACATCGAATATCTGTTTTACGAGCAATGTGCCTTGCTCACTGCCACTTAAGTTTGGCGATTCAGAAGGAGTCTTCTAACCTCTTGCCACCCTAAAACCCCTTCTGTGTAACACCTAAGGGCACATCACTCTAATTTTTAAGAAAATTACTACTAAAAAAAATACACTTAACTTCAGACCCATTTTTTAGGGTTCCGTACCTCAAAAGGAAAAAGCGGATCTCTTATAGGATCACTTTGTTGTCCGTCTGTCTGTCTGCCTGTCAAGACCCTTTATCTCAGAAACGCGTGGAGGCATCGAGTTGAAATTAAAACCGTATACTCAAATTTGCGGTTTCTTGAAGCTGTGAAAAAATCAAACTTCTAAGTTAACGGAAAAAAAAGATACGGCCGTTTATGTCGCAAAAACGTACATTTCAACACTCTCAAAGAAATCAAAATTCGTAGCGTACTTCCCATTGACCCAGAGTCATCAAATTTGGCATAAAGCAAGGTCTTAGAGTATAAATATAGAAATAAATCTGAAAACTGTAAATTTATAGTTACGTCACAAAAAAAAACTTTTTTACAATTCGGAAAAATCTTCGTAACTCAATTCGGGAATCGAACTGTTTTCATAGGTAAGTTTGTGCGGAACCCTTAGTGTCCGTCCGTCCTTAGTGCGTAGTCCGACTCGCACTTGCCCAGTTTTTTTTTCGTTTTTGAGTCATCAAATGTCTTCTCCCGCTCTAGGTTGGAACGAAAGGACGTGTCAGCCTTTTACTGACTAAAACCCACCTGTATCCTTCAGTTACCTTTTGCGTTCCAGGGCCATAAAAACTCATTAAAAAAAAAACCCGTGGTGACTTTCAGACCCTGACAATTATGTTTCCAGTATATATGAAGCTTCACACCTAAAACACCAACAACCTTTTGTATCCTACAGTTGTAGCATTCACCATATCATCGCGGTGTAAATGCGACCCCGCTAAGTGACCGCATAACGTACAGGAACAACAAGTAAACTGCGTTTAACTTTTGATTTATTAAACCATCGGTTAGCTAACGGTTTGCTACGTCATGGGGTTAACTGTCGTTGGTAGATTGTGTAAGTTAATGGTGTCGTTGATTGAAATATTAGTTAATTAAAAATTTATTGTGGTGAATGATAAATGATATTTATTTTGCAAATAGGTTTAAAAAACACTTTTACACGTAAATTTTTTTTTTTCGTCGTTTTAAACTAGATGAGGCCGGTGTTTTCTAACTGATTACCCTGAGAAGAAACACCGAAACAAATTCAGGGGTCTCTTTTAAAGTCCATACAGTAAATATGTAATGGTCAAATCACATGAGAACCATGCAGATTTGTCTGAGATGGTCTTTTGAAGAAAGAACCATACAGATTTGAGTAGACCTGTCCAGTCAGTGCAAGCATTTGTCAGTATTCGCAAAGCTCAACTCAGGACTACTAAGGAGCACAACGACTTCGATTTGCTGATGAATTGGATTCGCTTCCAAGTGTAGGGGTTGGAACTAAATCAGGCCAAGTTTTTGGTAGACCCCACAATGCCCCACATTGTTTAGCAATATTATGATGGGATTATAACTCATAGCAAGTCAGTCCACATCTATTTCGACTGCTGGGACTCAGGGCTCATGTCTAGGAGATTGAATGGGTCGAAATCAACACCGCGGGCTTAATGTAGGTTGATGGATGTCACATGTCTTCGTATTTGAAGTTCTAGGACAAGGCAATTTCCTCACGATGTTTTCCTTTACCGTTTTGGGAGCAGTGGTGATGAAATAAATTACACAAAGTAATGCGCCTGACTGGGTTTCTACACATGACTCGTAAGTCGGGGCTGTTACTACCACCACTAAGACACCACGTATTTTATGCTATTTCGATTTAGATCTGTATACTTCATCATCATCGTCATTTCCACCGAAAGACGTCCATTGTTGAACATAGGCTTCCCCCAAGTGTTGCTACAGCGACCGGTCCTGTACGTCTTGCATTCATCGGATTTCCGCTACTCTCACCAGGTCATCGGGCCACCTTATGGGAGGAGTACCAACGCTGTGTCATCTAATACGCGGACGCCACTCCAGAACTTTTCATATCCTTTCTAGTATAATTCCTCACTGGTAAATCTTCACTTTAAGACTTAAAATCTGAAACTAACAACTCGATCCCTTGCTTATCTTAGTTATTATTTTATTTCTAACTTGATCCATGAAAGGATTTTTTTTTAATGATAAAAACTAGTGCTTGACTGCAATCCCATCTAATAGTAAGTAGTGATGCAATCGTTGATGGTGAATCGCAATAGTAAATTAAGAAAAAAAATCATTACTATTGTAACCTCATCTACCATGCAAAAACATGTTAACTCTAAATACGTACTGTACTATCATAAAGAAAACCGCTCTATACAAAATACCCCATAAGCCAATTTCCTCAATTTACAAATCAAACCATTTACATAATTCCAAACCCATACATAATATCGTAAGGAAACCGCGCTAATCACAAGAACCCGGTGGTCCGGCGACTGTCGCGACGCAGCACAAACGCAATAAATACGCGCGTATTATATTACAACTTGTATTTCGACGCGCGTGCGCACATCAAATCTAACATCGGTGGGATGGGATTTGTCGATGTTTATGTTGCGGATTTAGGTTTTAAACGATAAAAAATTAAATACAACCACTTTTAATATAGCTATGTAGATCAGTGTTTTAAATAATAGAGCAAAATATTTACGTTTTAATAAATAACCGTTCTTAGAAGGTGGTTGTTTCGGTTGAACTTAATAAAAAATATTTTAATTGACAAATGCATAAATTAAACCATTTTTTGAGTTGTAAATTGTATTTTGTGACGTTAATAAGTTTAAAAGCGTGGGTTTATTCAGTGTTTATTTCGTTTCATCAGTAGGTACTGTTTCACCAAATAATCTCTTACTCAATTCTCATTATAATTCTTATCTTACATAGTAACCAACTACCTTCTGCCAGTGGCTTAGTGTGAAAATAGAAAGTTATCTTAAGGGATAAAAATATCACATGTACTATTAAAGGACATGGACCTGTACCATGGCGTTTAAAGTAAGATTGTTTCATTCTTATTTCCAGTGTGGGCAAGAGATCGCGCTAGACAACCTGTATAGCTCTGTCTCTTACCCACACTGAAATAAGAATGAAACAATCTTACTTTGAACGTCATGGTGACCCCGATGGTCTATCCGTGTACCAAATTTCATCAAAATCTTTTTGGCCGTTTGAGCTTCAAAGAGTAACCTACATACGCTTTTTTGCAATGTTGTACTTGTCAGAAAAGTTAAGTACTTGTCACATAAGTTTAATAAAACTATCGACAACACAATTCCCCTATCGGCACATCACTACAAGTTACCAGTTTGTCCTATCGTCCAAACGGTGTTGCGGTATACCTATGTTAAATATAATATTATGCGGTTAAGTCTCGGTGAACGTAACCCGACCACGCAAAGTTAATCTAATATTGAAATACCATCAATGTTTTTTTCTGTTCAATAATAGAGTACTGTACGATTTGTAGTAATTTTACAGTAGCATTGTGTTCAGTTTTGTAATGTTGGGTTATGATAGTGTTAGAAAATAATGTGTTATTGTTTTTGTTTGGGATAATAAATGGTATTAAGGCTTTGGGCATGTCTACCGTATGCCGATCGAGTGGTGGGCCCTTTAAAACTCATAATTGGTTCCCTGAAATCGCAAGACGGAGTCGCGGCAGACCACGAAAGAGATGGTGGGACGACTTATGTGTTTTCTTTGGAATTGACTAAAAGTGACCCAGAGCTGGGAACAATGGACGGTATTGAAGGAGACTTTAAATACATATTAGATATAATAATAAGGTTTTTGGTAGTGTAGGGTCTTTTTTACACCAATTATTAAACTTTCTCAATCCAAGAGCGAGCGAAGAAAGCTCTTGGACTGAATTATAGAGCACTTCGACCCGGACGGATTAATAAGATTAGCAGAGCTTCTGTTTTAGCCTTCTAGCTAAAGCGGAAGCTCCGCCCTTGCCTTAGCTTTTGTGGTTATTTTTTTTATATGTAGAATTTTAGAGGTGAATAATAATGCTATTAAGAAGAAGCCTGTTTAATTAGCACCCAATTAAAATTATCAATAATCAGTATTATCTATAACTAGGTAATTCTTTGATCCTTGATACATTATTGTTCTAAGGTACTTTAATAGGTACTGGCTGTATAATAGGTATAAATGAGTGAGGTACATATAATTTTTATCAAAGCACATTATGCTCAAATAAAATTTCTATATTATTATCGCGCGCCACCGTTCGGTTTCCTCTGATAGCTGCAGTGTCAGTTACATTTTGTTTATATTTAATTTTAGTTAAGGCTAAGTTGATTTTGTTATGAGTATGAGAGCGTTTTATTTATGTTTTTTTTTACCTATTTTTTTTATTTGAAATGGCTCTTTGACAGTAAAATTGAATTGAAATGCCGTGACGACAAATGGCATGACGCTGTCTTGCCGTGATGCCCCACTATGCCACCACTCGCGACTTCCATGTGTGTACGAGCATACTAGCATAGATATTTTACATCTGCTGGGTGTCCCGTGACAACCTCTTTTCATTCCCGTATCTAATTTATGTTGAAACTGTAAATATTTTACAATTTCTCCGAATTTCTGATGACATCAAATTCTATTTTCAGAAAAACAGTTTTATTAAAATCACACTAATTACACTTTCTGTTGAATCTGTCTTTTAATTTATTTATTTATTTACATTTAAAAATACTAACTATAATTACAATAAAATAAAATAAATAATAATAAAAACCCTAATCTAATTACAACAAACTAAAACTAAAATATGGCGTCAAAAAACTCTTCCACATCGCTGTCGACTGGTAATGTGCCCAAAAGACTGGCGGCATTGCCACGCTGTATGGCAATGCTTATCCTCTGTCCGAGGTAAAAGCCAGCCCTTGAGTCACGCGAAGTGTCAACTAGACGTTTTATTTATACATCTGCCTATATCAAACCAATTTTTTAAAAGCATAGTTGACGCAGTGGTTGAGTGATTAGCTACTGCCTTGCTTGTCGCGGGTTTGATTCCCGCTCGATACAAATATTTATATTTTTTTTATTTATTTTAAGGCCTGCAGATATTTATTCCGGAATTGGGTGTATTGCGTATGTGAGTTTAAATGTTTTTGAACGCACCCACAATACAAGTTCCTAGCGTGTGGTAACGTTTTTTTTTTTTATAGAATATGTTGTTTTCTAGTCATTTCTCAACTAGTACCACATCATACTGCACAAACAATGAATCATATAAAACAATTGCACATTACTGAGATTTTCTTACTGTTATATACCTACTTACTTGTGACAGATAACCCATTATCCTTTTAAAACATAATTCATTCTGACACAAAACATTGGCACATGTCACATTCCAAAGTCAAAGAGGCTATCTCGAATGATAAATAATCATATCTTTGTTACGACATTATTATTCAATACATAAGTATTTACTCGTACAATGAATTTCTACTATAATTGTAGTAATTATCACTTATTAGTATGAGTCTGTGAATCATTGTGTTAGTTAATATCTAATAGGAAGTGTCTGACTGTCGTCATGTTTTTTTTTAGGTGGTAAAATCATCTAATGACAAATCCCGCTTTTGGGCGGAGCGGGATCTCCCGCTCCGCCCAAAAGCGGGACACAGATACACTATCTAGTGTCAGACTTTTATTGACTAAAAACCCACTCCTGTTCCTTCGTTGCCTTCGTCCCAGGGCCCGGGTTTCGTTTTCACACTACCCATGGCCCCAGTAGGCTTCGACCCTGCTGGGCCCCTACGATTTGCTGACATCTCCCTGAGGCGCGCATGGAATAATACGCGCCGTCGACGACTTGGGCTTGGTCCGGACGGTTACCGGACGATCGGACGGCGGGCTACCCATTGCTCGCCGTCCGCAAGCTCGCGCCTACGGTGGCCGGAAATCGGGATCGGAATCCCGGCGGCGGTTGGGACGTGAGGAGCTGTCGACATGTGTGAAAATTTATATTTAACTAGCTTTTGTTAGTGGCTTTGCCCGCGTTTAACCTTTTGAGTGCGTAATTAGAGACACAATAGTAAGACAATGGCGCGTGAACGCCGGCGTTAATGCGGGGATCAACAGCTTAACTAGAAAATTATCCCAAGGAAACTTATACCCGGGATAATTGTATCTTATGTGTTATTCCAGGACTTGATCTACCCATGTTCTAAATTTCATTGAAATCTGTTCAGTCATCTGAACCTGAAAGCATAACAAACACACACAACTTTTCAAACATCCCATGTATGATTGATTTTATTTAAACACAAGAATCATTAACGGTCAAGCGCTAACCTATCAAGATAAATAAAATAAAAAATTACGCCTAATATATGAGTTTCCAAGCACGAGCTTTGTTAACTAGTTGTAAACCATAATATTGTGTGACTTTGTGTGTGGTGTGCGAAGAGATAAATGCCGCAATATGGAAAGTCTTCAAAAACATTATGAAGTGAAGGTCCAGTAGCACAGAGTGTAATGTGAGTTAAATTAGGTGAAAGACGATAAATACTCAGGAAGCTATCAAGAAACATGGCATGCTAAAGTCTCTCTAATTTTAAAAACCATGGTAGTATATTTTTGCGTGAGCAAAATGCTCATAGCAAAGGCCCCGACTTACGAGTTGTAGGTAACGGGTTCAAACCCAGCCAGGCGCATTACTTTGTGTAATTTATTTCATCACCACTGCTCTCAAAACGGTGAAGGAAAACATCGTGAGGAAACCGGCATGTCCAAGAACCAAAAATTCGAAGACATGTGACATTCACCAAACCACACTGGGCCCGCGTGGTGGATTAAGGCCCATTCCCTCTCCTAGAGAGGAGGCCTGAGTCCCAACAGTGGGAACATTATAAGGTCGACTATGCTGTGCCAAAATGCTTATAAAACGCCTCATGGGTTAATCACACAACTTAAATTATCCATAAGTCATCATCATACCCACCTGAGCACCTAACCTTGTACATAATATTACTCATCACAATACCAGCGCGCGCGCATCTCACCCTTAACTGTCATAGTGCAATACGGCTCTTATCGCACCGACTTACTCGTGCGTAGTACACAGTTGTAAAATTATCATATAGCTATATAACTTTATATATACTTAGATATATTTATGTGTCGTAGTAATATTGTGTTTATATACGGTCATAATGTTATGTGGTATTATGGTTATACGGTTGGTTATCTTGTACAATATAAAGTATGATTTGTATTTACTTGACTTCATGACCTCAATTATTTCCAATGTTTTAAGGTTTTAATTGAAATATTACAAAACTAGCATTTCCAGCGGCTTCGCTCGCGTGAAAATATAAAATAAAGGCCTATGTTACTCAGTGATAAAGTAGCTTTCTACTGGTGAATGAATTTTGAAAATCGGTCTAGTAGTTTTTGAGTTTAATGGTAACATACAAACAAACAAAAAATCAAATCTTTCCTCTTTTTAGGGTTCGGTACCTCAAAAGAAAAAAACGAAACCATACTTTAGGATTATTGATATTATGATTAGGTACTACTTATAGGATCACTTTGTTGTCCGTCTGTTTGTCAAGACCCACCCTATCTTGGAAACGCGTAGAGGTGTCGAGTTGAAATTAAGACCAATATCTACTCAGATCTGCGTTCCCTTGAAGGTGTGAAAAAATCAAACTTCTAAATTAACGATAAAAAACGGCTATTTATGTCACAAAAAACGTATATTTTGACACTCTCAAGGGAATCAAAATTCATAGGGTACTTCCCGTTGACCCAGAACCCTGAAATTTGGCATAAAGCAAGGTCTTATAGCACAAATATAGGAATAAATCTGAAAACAGTAAATTTGTTAAAAAAATCGAGAATTGAATTATTTACCAAGGTTAGTTTGTACAGAACCCTCAGTGCGCGAGTCCGACTCGCACTTGCCCAGTTTTTATAATATTAGTTTAGATTAGAATTTTAATCTCAAATATTTAATTAGGATTTTGGTCTGGCAAATCTCGTTGATAAAAAAAAAAAACAAGAGTAACCACGGCCCTGGTACGCAAAAAAAAACTGAAATAGGTACACAGTTTTTTTTCTAGGGCGGAGCGCAAGGGCGTGTCAGACTTTTACTAACTAAAACCACACTTGTGTTCCTTCTGTGCCCTTTGCGTTCCAGAACCACGGGTTTCCCTTTCGGAAGTCAACCGGATCTTGGTTAGTATAAGTCCGACCCTCTGTTTCACTCCATCTGGAGTGGGTGATTTTTTTTTTATTGACGTTCCGCCATAAAAAAAACTTGACCTACATTTCTGAAAGAATGCGGCTTACCTTACATTTTCCGGGAATCATAGCAATGACACAAATATTTTTACGAGCCTGAACCACTATTAAATTTATTATTGAACTAAAATTCCTAGGAGGAAAATTATGTCAATAAAAAATAGCAAATGTAAATATTTACGCCGTAAACGTTTGTAAACCACATTACCACAAAAAGATAGGAAAATAAATGATAAATTAATACCTAATTGGAGTTCATTGAATCGATCTGCGCGTTACAATTTATTTTATTATTTTCCTCAAATAATGCTTTTTGTTTATAAATAATAAATTATTTCGTGTTTAAATTTATTGTTAATGGAATTGTAAATGTTTCATAACTTAATAATGTATTTATGTATATTAATAACTTTATTCAAGTAGCCTTAGTCTTTACACTGTTCTTAATACCCTGTCCATTTAATACTCCTCTTTTTAATATCTATATTTAGTTTTTACTTTATTTACATTGTTCTCACATAATAGTAGTGACGAGAAACATGTAACAGAGATATTTGTAATACATAACATAAAAAGAGTGTCCATGCAGTTTCTTGCACATTCTTCTCCATAGAGATCTACGCTTTGGAATGTGCAATTAGCATCATTTTTCTGACTGACTGACTGACTTCTTGACATTTCAAAAATGCCTGTAAATGGTTTATTTGAAATAAAATGTTTTGAATCTTTTGAATTTTGATTCCCAAAACCATAGCCCCATATTTTGTTTTCGATAAATATCGCAACAATTTCCCTTGCATAGCACATACAAGTATTTATAATCGTCAGTGTATACCACGTTCCATGAAAAGTTTCTAAGAGGCCTATGCAAGTAAGTTTCGGCCTCTCGTATGCCTTCTAAAGGTCCTGAGGCTCTACCAAGAGCTCTTAAGGGCCTATTACACTACTTGATATTCAGACAGTCTAAGGACCTCTGCACACCACGTTTTTTAAACGCGCCGACAGGCGCGAGTCAGACGCAGCCTGTAGACCTTTAATAAGATAAAAGCGCGCCGTCGACGCTCGTTTCTGAAACGCGCGTCAACGGCGCGTTTAAAAAATGTGGTGTGCACAGGCCCTTAGTCGTTGTTTATCTATGTATTTCGTCGTTCTGTTTCATTCCTTTACACGACATTGGCGTAACTTGCTCTTTTTCTTGTGTGACGCTACATAAACTAAGACTGTCTGAATATCGAGTGGTGTAATAGGCCCTTTAACGCTATCCATTTAATTAACGACCTAAACTAACCTGTTAAAGGGATTGTAAGCAATTACAAATAAATCGAATAATCCCATCTTAGTTATTAAAGTAAACACGGACTTCTAAAGATTTTAACAGTACACAATTTGACTAGTAACGATGATTTGGTTCAATAAATTGCTGATAGTTTGAAAAATTGGCTCAAAAACATTTACAAGATATTAAATTTATGACACAATTTTAAACAGACACAATTTGTAAATTAGTCTATCTATTGACTTTATACGCGCGCTTCTCCCCCACTTTATATGACGTAGATGCAGAGCTGTTGACTGACAGAATGTTGTCGTGTAGTCAAGCTATCGTTGGCGGTTTAACTGTAAGGTGTGAACTGAGGGTACATGTACAAGTGTGACTGCTGAAATAAAAGTATTTATAACAAGGTGCAGTGTTTTGCTTTGAGGATGGAGCTATACATGGTGTATAGATCTCTCTTTCTTGCTCGAAAGCTTGACATTGTTACACGTCATTATAAGACCCGAGCCTCCATAGCCAAGTTACAACCGTTTTGTTTCGATTCTCTTTTCGTCGATCGCCTCGAGTACCTAGGCCACGCTTCCGATTCCTTTATTCTGACGTCATCTCAACGCTCATTCACGTGGTCAGAACAAAGGAATAGGAAGCATTGCCGACTCGAGGCGATCAACGAAAAGAAAATCGAAACGAAACGGTTGTAACTTGGCTACAGCAGGCCCTTTCCTCAAATAATACTTTTTGTTTATAAGTAATAAATTATTTACGTATCTGAATGTATTGTTAATGGAATTGCAAGTGTTTCTTATCTGAATAATGTTATTATTATGAGTTAAATTAATTGTTACGCTTCGATTACTAATATTATAATTAGTATCTGATGTGTTTGTAAGGTCAAGTTTCCATTGTTAAAATGTCGATGATTCTTGATGAACTATGACATAGACAAGTATTATACAGTTACGTAATTATTTGTAATGTTAATTACACGTTTATTGTGAAACGTAGTAAATTTTATACATAGCTGTTTACAACAAGATCACGATTAATAAATGCGTTACATAATAGTTTATTTGCATTTCAAAAGATGCGGTTTAATTCTTTGTTCAGAGTTTGTGACCAAACGCTACATTTTGCACTGCTTTCTTTTAGGGTTCCACACCCAAAGGGTATAACTGTAATATGCCTAATTTCAGGATTCTAGGTCAACGGGAAGTACCCTATGAATTTTGATTCCCCAGAGAGTGTCGAAGTATACGTTTTTTACGACATAAACGGCCGTATCTTTTTTTTTCGTTTTTCTTACAGTTTCAAGGGGTCGCAGACCTGAGTCTATGGTTGTAATTTCAACTCGATACCTTCACGCGTTCCCGAGATAAAGGGTCTTGACAGACACACAGACAGACAGACAGACAGATGGACATCAGGGTTCCGTTATTCCTTTTGAGGTACCAAACCCTAAAAAGAGAAAAGATTTGATTTTTTTTTGTTTCTTTGTATGTTGCGATTTAACTCAAAAATTACTGGATCAATTTTCAAAATTCTTTCACCAGTAGAAAACTACTTTATCACTGAGTAACTTAGAGCTATATTTTCACGTAGGCGAAGACGCTGGTAAAAGCTAGTGAATAATATGTGAATAGTTTAATTCATTAAACCCCAAGCGTACGCATTCGCTCTCTCATTGTCTTTCTATTGTGTCTCTAATTACGGTATACGAAAGGTTAAAATTTCAATGGCAGGAATAATGACAATTTGGGATTTCGTAATTAATACAGTGCATGTTTTAGTTCTAGTTTAATAATAATTCCCTTAAAACCTTAAAAAAAATTGCAATAATTGAGGTCATAAAGTCAAGTAAACACAAATCATACAGACAGACGGACAGATAGACAGACAGACAGAGGGACGCTGGGACACTAATGAAAAATAAGAGGGAAAATAAACTTTGAAATAATATTAATAACTTAACACTTCAAGATGTGAGTCAGTGAAACTGATATCAACACGATGTCAAGTGTATTGATAATCCACTTAAATATTTTGCAATATGAAATATTTTATCTAAGTCAATAACTGGCGCACTTACCTTAGCAATCATAGTGTGGGAATCGTTGTTGCTCGCTGGAAATAATTATCATTTTAAAGTGGAATTGGTCTGGACATATACATATGCCGCATGTCATATGAGCTGTGGGCTAAGAGCCACTTATTGGGTCCTCCACCTGATGGTAAGCGATGATGTGGTCGACGATGGAGCACGCTTGCCTAGAAGTAGCCTACTCACTCTTGACTTAAAGACCCCTAAGTTGTAGCTATCAGGAAACACAGACTCCGGCAAGGAATTCCACTCCTTGGCTGTACGCACAATAAATGTGTTCTCAAAACGCTTTGTGCGTATGGGTGGGATGTCTACCATGTACTGGTGGCGCAACGCCGTACGTCTAGTTGTCCGATGATGGAACGGACTTGGCAGAATTAGATTGTGCAATTCCAGTGCACACTCCCCGAAATGGAAACGATAGAAAACCGACAGGCTAGCAACTCGGCGGCGATGCCCAAGGCTTTGGAGCTTTGACTCAACAAGTGCATCACTGCCGATGATTCTCTTCTATAAACCGTTCATCATCATCATCATCATTTCAGCCGAAAGACGTCCACTGTTGGACATAGGCCTCCCCCAAATGTCGCCACAGTGACCGGTCCTGTGCGTCTCAAACCATTACTGTGCCGGTCGTCAATAACCGTTACTAGGAATCAATTTGTAAATTATTAAAACTGCCACTGAACTTCTTTCAAACGAACTTTTTTCCCGCCAAAAACACCGAGATCTAACATAATCCTCTAAGCAATAGCTAGCTCGTGGGTTAGCTACTGTCTAAGGCGGTGACGCAAGTAACGAGCGAGAAGCGATTCCGTAGTAATCAGGTCAAGAGGTGAAGGGCTGCGTGAATATTCGGGAATGAGTTACCGTAGCTCCTGGATTGCTAAAGGCAACTGAAGCTACACAAGAAGGTTGTAGACAAAAAAAGTCCCGGCGCATAGTACCTATTCCACGCGTGCCTCTTGGGCAATGGGTCGACTTCTAAAAGGGAAATCCATAGTGAAACGCAAGGGGCAACTAAAGGAACATAGGTGTATTTTTAGTCAGTAAAAGTCTGACACTCCCACGGTAGAAGCCATTAGATGATTTCCCAAATTAAAAAAAAAAAAACAGTAATAGTCCAAAACGCCCTCTCGCTTCACCTAAAGCAAAAGAAGTTATGATGATTTCTCACCCACAAATCTTTAAGTCAAGAGTGAATAGGTTACTTCTAGGTAAGCGCGCTCCATCGTCGACTGCATCGTCGCTTTCCATCAGCGCGAACCTATCAAGAATAATAAAAAAAAAGGTTAGAAATTATAATTGACGTGGCCCGCTGGGGCCTAGGGGCTAGGGCGATGCCTGCCAGGGATGCGGAATTATTCAACAAAGCTACCGCGTTCCTGGAACACAAAAAGCTACTGAAGAAACAGGTAGGTTTAATTCAGTAAAAATCTCTCAATCCATCGAGATAGGGAGAAGATAAAATGATCTATTCTCATCCTTAAAAAACAAAGGGGGTTAAGAGTTTAAAATTCATCCACAACTTCTTCAGTCTATAACTTGTACCTCACCTAAACTATAGTATTACCTACAAGATTATAGTGCAGTATACACGTATGAACTTTCGCAGTGGGCAACGGCAGAAGCGGTTCTGAAACCGGTTTCAATACTGCAATGTACTGCGACTTGACTCGAACAGAGTTGTCGAGACTCCTATGGGTTTGGATCTAGGATCATAATAATAACTTTACCTATCCTTGGAAGGTGAGGAATCAGAAAGGAGTTTTAATCAAGATCATTGCCAAAAAATTCTACTTTCCCAATCATATTGACTTTAGTATGTTAATTAATCTTATAATTATGCATTGGTGACTTTCTGGTTTAAAGTGAGTGACTGACAAAATTAGAGTTGGAAAAAATTTCAAAGCTTCTGTAATGGACAAATTAACATTGTAAGATACTACAGTACTTAGTTTAAACAGTGTTACCTTAATTGATAAAAAAATATTTTCATTGAAAAGTATAGTGTATCTTAACTATAATCATACTATCTAAACAGTGAAAATAACACTTTTTAAAGCATATTGTTACTGTCAAATGTTTTATACGTGCAGTCTGTAAACCAACTATACTCAGCTGACTATCAGCGCCTTGCTGGTCCAATATAATAACGGGTTCAGGATGTTGATGGGGCTGCCCCGTTTCTGCAGTGCATCAGGTATGTTCTCAGAGGCACACGTCGATGGCTTCCACGCCATCGTCAGACAGAAATCTGCCTTTTTGCTCTGCATAGTGCGGGCTAGCTTCAACTCCATCCTGAAAACCATAGCGGGGAGGTAGGATTCTCCTTTGTTAAGTGATGTTGTTCACAGTTGCATCATGAACAACCATCTTGTTTTAAAATAAATACATAGATTGGTAATAAGTTTACTAACATTAGGTTTAATTTTTTTTTCTTAATTGTTTACTAACTCATATGGATGTCACTTATCCGAATTAAAGATTATTTTATTTTTATTATTTATACACCAAAAAAAATTTTAACTTACTAAAATTAAGTCAAGAATGAATAGGTTACTTCTAGGCAAGCGTGCTCCATCGTCGGCCACATCATCGCATACCATCAGCTGAGTTAGTGGTCAAACGCGAGCTTGTCTATAATAAAAAAAAAAACTATCTAAAATATGGCGTCCACCAACTCATCGACTAGTAACGTGTTCAAAAGACTGATGGCATTGCCACGCTGTTTGGTCATGGTCATATTTTGACCAAGGTAAAAACGAACCCTTGAGTTACACGAAGTGTCTACAAGGCATTTAAGTAGGTTTTTGTACAATTTGTGAGCACTCCACGATCCAAAAGTTTCAACCCAAATATCAATTAGTATCTTAAATTCTTTATGTGTTTCTTACACTTTAGCAAAGAAACTTTATGGCGTCGGAAGCCGTATTAACAAAGGCCTAGTTGCCACTTTCTTTACAGCATATACTCTACAGTTTCTTTGTTCTAAGGCTAGATTTAACTGTGAGGCGTCTTTATTACTTCTTGTACTAAGATAGTATCGTACTGCCTACAATCACTTACTATAACTAAATATATTGTGCCCATACTGTTTCCTGGTTCAAATAAAACATGTTTCTTACATTGTTCCCTAGCGTTAATGTTTCTGTTTAGTTCTTCTAGCATTGTTGAAGTGGTTATCTTTATATTGTTTTGTGGTAGAAATGTTTCTTCATGGGGTTTATGGTTTTTAGGTTCAAGTTGACTGGGGACTTCTTTGATGGTATGTATGGTTGGTTTACTTTAACTACTTTGTTAAGAAACTTAGGGTCATCACTCTAATATTATAACGGCGAAAGTTTGTATGTACCTGTATAAGTACATATAATATATGTGTGTATGTATGTTTTTTATAGAGTTTACCGGATTTGATTGAAAATTGGCACACGGCTCTCCCACATCGTAAAATAGGACGTAAGACAAAATAGAATTGTAGAAGTAAGTGCTGATAAGCAGCTGGATGAAGCTAGTACATTATTTATCAAAATGTTTCAGCTAGTGTCTACGTATAGTAAAATTTTGCATATTACTCATAATTTATCCGCATTTCGTATCCATTTAGGGTTAAGAAAGTTTAATTTTAGAATTATTCTTTAAAAGCTCGGAGTTAGGAAACTATTCTGGATATTCAAAAATTTTAAATGATCAAATGTTAAAGTAAGTGCTGGCAAGCAGCTGGCTGAAGCACTAGCTTTAGCTAGTGTCTACGTATAGCAAAATTTTGCATATTACTCATAATTTGTCCGCATTTCATATCCATTTAGGGTTAAGAAAGTATAATTTTGAGAATTATTCTTTAAAAACTCGGAATTAGGAAACTGTTTTGGATATTCAAAAATTTTAAATGATCAAATTTTACCTCATCTGTTGAAAATACTGAATATAGATTGATGTATCTAATATCTCTATATTACAAAACATAATTCTGAAGCTTACTATTTTTATATGGTATAATCTTTTGTATATATTAAAACTTTAAGCTGCTAGATTCTCAGCTATTTGATGACAAATCTGAATCCAGATTTATCCAGTTTGGATCCCTATCTTCCAAAACATAGTTCGTCAAACCCGCTTTCATCAGAGTACCAACATTATTCTAATCTCCTATGCATAAATAATGGAACAGTCGTTAAATATCAGTTCCGAAGCGATTGCAATGACATAAAGCTGTTTTACATTAACAACTTTATTTTCATCTTCTACTTTATCAATTTTGAACTCTGCACCTTTACTTTATGGTTCTTTTTCAGTTTTTGGATGTTCGTCTGTATGTTTGTCAGTAGTGTATTTGGTTTGCGTAATACTTGATGTACTGTTTCGTATTATGCCTGCTAAGTGTTGGTGTAATTGAAAATTTGTTCTGTTAGTCTCTTATTAGTTTTAATTGCTATTGTTTGTAGTTTTAATAATAGGTTACGTTTGTTGGTACACGTTTTTGTTATTATTTATAAAGAGTAGTTAATTAGTTGAAAACATTGTTAGGTATGAGTTTGTAGTGTTCAATACAACGTATCCCGTACGATTTATAGATACTGACTAAATGAATCGATGATAATGCTAATATATCAAACCCGTTACAATTTTAATTATTATTATTTATTTATTTGTCAGATGATACTGATACCAGATCATACTATCCATTATTGTAAGTAACGACATACACAACTTACAAACTAGTATTAACTTCTTGAGTAGCGTAATTAGAGACACAATAGTAAGACAATGGCGCACGACCGCCGGCGTTCGTGCGGGGATCAACAGCTTAATACTTAAACCTCTGTCAATTAATAAATAAATTCAAACCATGTCAAAGTGGCTAATATAATATTTAAATCATATAAAGAAATAACAAACAATCACAACACACACTAACACTTGCGTCCTCGTCCAGTGTTCCCATTTAAGGATATAGATATATATTACTCTTTATAACTCAGCAAATACTATCCAAGACCTCCAATTACATTCTCTTTACCGCCTAAGTAAATGTTAACCTAAAATTAAAGATCAATTAAAATTTGTGAATTCAAAACACAACCAACGGCGCAAAACTTGAATCTGTAATACTCCATCATAAATAATTCCTTAAGATATTCAAGCTATCCATCCAAAAGGTCTAAATAGTGGTACTAAAACACTAATTAAAGTTGGTCCAGTCCGGTCATCTATCAAGGGTGACCTAGATAGGATACTCACGCTTGACCAATTTGGACAACTGAGTTCAAATTGGTTCAACGAAGAAATAGACAGATAATTTTAATATAGTGCGCAGTTTGGCTAAAAATAGAACGTCCCATCTCTTCGTATTTGTAACAAATGAGCACAATGATGCTGCGTGACTAAAATTATGCGTTGCTGATAATGGAATGATATGTTGAATTGAAGGTTCAGAGGTCTGAAACTAGATTTTTTTATGAGTAGTCTTTCAACCTTAGTGGTTATCTGCTTAATCAGTTTTGTCTGCTGTGACCTTGATAAAATAAAGCCTCCAACCAAGACCAACAAAAAACATTTTATGAAACTACCCGCTTTGTACTGTGATATCTGCAGATTGACCCATAATTATTACTTTAAATAAACTTTTATGGCATGTTATTCTCGTTTTAAATTTATTTATTCGTTTGGTTTTTTTCTGGATATACGCCTTTATAATATTAGTGTGACCATCTTTTTGCTCTATATCACCATCATGTACTTCGGGTCAGTACAGCATATCATATTTTTTTATACCAATGTCGGTTTTTGGCGTAACCGTACAAAAGGTAATCGAATTCTTCTTTAGTTTCTAACACTGAGTACTTATTGAACATATCTTTATTTTCAGCATGAGTAATGGTACTTCTTGAAAACAATCTCAACTTATTTTGTTTTTCATTCGCTAGACCAGTGTGTCACCGATATCGCAGGTGCTATTTCACAACACCCGCCAACGGGATCATGCGTAGGAAAGTGACAATAATTTTGAACAGATTATACACACAAATTGTTATAATTTTGTCGTAAACTTGTGCTTAATACTGTACACGTGCGGCTCGCGTCTGGTGACATTTGAGTTTAAATTGCGTCGTTTGATTTTTCCAGTTATTTTAGCGATTCAATGTTTTCGATTATATACGAGAAGTTCTAGGTAATTTCATAAAATAAAGACAATACAAGGGGTCATGGGGTCCAAGTGCGCGTCTCCTTTTTAAGGAAATTTTACGCCGACTGATCGACACTTTGCGTGATCAGGGCTGGCTCATTCTTCGCCCAAAGAATTAGCATTGCCATTCAACGTCAATGCTGCCAGTCTTCTGGGTACATTTCCGGATGACAGCGATGTGGAGGAGTACTTCGACGCCAGAGTGTACTTTATGTTTTTATGAAGACAATATTTCTCACTATCACATTAATCATATTATAATGTGTAAACTGTAATGTGTGTTATAAAGTATAAACATCCTTTTTTCAAGCATTTCTTAGTACTCAATTTGGGGACTAAGGCCGGATTTGTGAATTGAGTATTATGTATTATTAAAACATGTCTCAAACCCTACTTTAATGCAAAGTTTTTATAGATTTTTAAGCGAATGTAGAGTTTGATAAATATTCAATATTTCATTTTCAAATGCTTAATTCAGAAATCGGGGGTAATGATTTCACACAAACCAACAAAATTAAATTCTATACCTTTTATCACAATTACTCTCCTGGCAGCCTAAATTCATGCAATAATCCTAGTAGCTTAAACATGCTGCTCCATCAAAGATTTGAATTCTCAGTCACAAAATGCTTACACTAACAATGTTGAACAAGCAAATAAATGCAGCTGCATAACCACATTAGATAAAACAAGAACTCAGTGAAATTTTGCAAACTTCAACAAAGAAAAACACCGTTAAAACATAACTTCATTACCTTCTAGACCAAAAGTCATAACGCTGTCTCCACACTGGCACGGAATTACGAAAACCTAGCGATGAAACCACAAAATTTTCAAAAGTATCGCAATTCGCAGCGAAATCGCAGCGGTAACCGTCAGTGTGCTAACAGCTTAAGGAACAAGTCGAATTGGCAACCTGTGACCGGTCTCCCCACGCTTACGTAGGCGCAACATGTTCGTAAACTTGTCTGTACTGGCCTTCCATCGTAAAAATATTGCAACGTGTTGCTGTGTTTTAAATGTTTCTGGTGATCAGGGGATGATAAAAGAGGACAGAATGGGTTTTTTATTTTTTAACGACAAACGAGGCACAAATCAACACACAAATGCTTTGCCAAACATGTAGATTTACTTTTCCATATAATGAGTCTAAAATGGTGTGGTAAAAAATATACAGCTGACATGATAAATGATGTTTATTTTGCAAATAGGTTATAAACAACACTTTGACAAGGCAATTGTTTTCTAGTTGACTACCTTGAGAAGAAACTAAAAGGTCAAAGGCTCTTACAATCCGTATAGTGAACATGTAATGGTTAACTCATACTCGTATAAAGAGCATGCAGATTAGTGGTCTCTTTTAAAGTTATACAGTAAACATTTAATGCTGAAATAATATAAGAACCATGCAGTCTTAGATGGTCTTTTGAGGAAAGAATCACACAGATTTGACGGGACCTGTCCAGTCAGTGTCAATCATTTGTCAGTATTCGTGTAGCTCGACTCAAGACTAGTAAGGAACTTACGCGACCACTTTCAACAACAGTCAGCATTTCAGTAAACTAAAACCATACTGCATTCCAGGGCATGTTTTCAATTATCCCGTTTTTTTTAGTTTGGAAATTATCAAATGACTTTTCCAGCTCTCGGGTGGGTGCGAGAGCGTTCCAGATTTTTAATGACTAAAATCCACTCCTATGTTAATTCTTTCTTGCGTTCCAGGACCCTGGGTTTCCCTTTCGGAAGCCAACCCATGACCTCAGTAGGCTTCGGCCTTGCTGGGCCCCTACGGTTTTACTGACATCTGTTTGAGGCACGTGGATCACTACGTGCCGTCGACGACTCGGGTTCGGTCCGAACGGTTACAGGAGTAACAACAACACAGCAACTACGATCGATAATCCCGTAGGCAATGTAAATAGCACAGTCATTGAAACACCTCTAATTTCCTATCAAACAGAATCTCAATTCCCGTCAGCGAAGTCTAAGCATGCGTCAAAACGGCAAACGCCTTTGCAATTTAAATCTGAATTTATATCTGAGTTCAAACGGTGATAGAAAATACTATGGGAAAACCGTAATAACACATTCTAAACACGTGTTAGGGCTATGGGAACGTTGTAGGAAGTCTGCTTACCAAGCAAGACATGAACTGAGGATGGTTGCAAATGGTAATTAGGTGATGTGGATGCTGCAGCTTATCGGCCGGAATTAATCTGCTTGTTGATTTTTCTGTGCCAAGTTGATAGTACTTATAGGTATTATATACTCTGTATTACTATGAAAATTGTAATTTGAAAAACGGTGAAAAAATACATTGAGATGAAACCGGTAGGTATGTCAATCTGCTGCAGTTTTTCCGTCTGATTATAATGTAGATGTCTAGAAGGCTAGAGTGAATAGGCTTCAACGATCGCAATATTGTTTACCATCAAGCGGAATTACAGTCAAGCACTAGATTATATTATTTGAAAAAAGTCCTAGAATCAAAATTTAAAGATAATATGTAACATTCACCAACCTGCACTGGGCTGGTGTGGTAGATTACAACTCATTCCCCTTTCTTAAAGCTGAAATCTGAGTCTCAATATTGTAGTCAGTATAAGATTGATTATTCTGTTACACGTTTAAAATATATATCAACTTTTGACTGCACAGTTCGCGCATTAGTTGCCCGATTAGTCATCATTGTCATTATTTCAGCCGAAGGACGTCCACTGTTAGACATAGGCCTCTCCCAACCCAAGTGTCACCACAACGAACGGTCCTGTGCGTCTCGCATCCACCGCGTTCCCGCGACTCTCACTAGGTCATCGGTCGACCTTTTGGGAGGCCTTCCAACGCTGCGTTTTCCGGTGTGCGATCGCCACTTTAGAACCTTTCGGCCCTATCGACCGTTCTACGAGCAATAGTGCCCTACCCACTGTCATTTAAGTTTGGAGATTCTTCGGGCTATGTCAGCGATCTTGGTTCTCCTGCAGATATCTTCATTCGATGATGCGATTACTCAAGGAAACTCCGAGCATAGCCCTTTCTATTGCCCTTTGGGTGACTGTAAGCCTTCTGGTGAGGCCCATTGTAAGCGACCACGTTTCAGTGCCATAGGTCATAGACTTTTGTCTTGAGACACTGTAACGACGAACGACCGAGAACAACCGACGACGACGAGAAGCGCGGCGTGTGCGGCGGTCTCGGGACGAGAAGATACCGCGCAGCATCTCGAACGCTGCCCAGCCGAGTCGAAATCGACGATTGACCTTTTTCTCAAAGTTAGACCTACCCAACTGGATTGTCTGTCCCAGGTAAACGTAATCGTCTACAACTTCGAGTGTAGAGTCTTCGATCTTGATCGGAGTGGGTGCTACATGGTTATTTACCATGACCGATTAGTTACTGCGCTGCAAATAGTAGGTTCGTTCCCCGCACGGAAGACATGTTTGTATGGGCTACAGATAGTTTTTTCGTTTCTGGGTGTCTTGTGTGTATGAATTTATATTTTTGTGAACTTACCCACGATACAGCAGTAATTCATAGTGTGAAGCAACTTTTTATTATTATTAAATAGATCCTTATAAGTACAGTAGCCTAAGAAAAAACTCATAATATTTTCCCAGAGTCCATAACAACCATCCATCCATCATTATGTTCCATCATCGGACCACTAGACGTACAGCGTTGCGCCATCGGTACATGGTGGACATCCCACCCATATGTACAAAGCGTTTTGGGAACACATTCATAATGCGTACAGCTAAGGGGCGGAATTCCCTGCCGGAGTCTGTGTTCCCTGATAGCTACAACCTAGGGGTTTTTAAGCCAAGAGTGAATAGGTTACTTCTAGGCAACAAACCCTCGACAAAAACAAGATTGCAAATCTACCAGAAAAAAAAATTAAACAACCAAAACGACTTGCCGCAATCATGAATTTCAAATAAAATATTAATAATACATTAGCTTCGAATGAAAAAAAAAACTCGTGCAAAGAAACATGCAAACTGAACAATTTCCTACTGCACACACACGCGCGTGAACGTATATAGGTCAAGTACGATACGTGAATCATTTGTCTTGATCTAAGCTAAGATCATCGCAAGACAACTTAGGTAATGACGTCATTATTTGCTTTGTTATTATTGTTATAGACATTTTATTTTGCGGTAATGATATATTATGATGTTTTATGCTACTATATTCTTGGGTTTTACAGTGTGATGATTAAGTATTTTTTTACTGCGAGAAAAATATCAAATAACTTTTATCACTGTGGATTGAATGAGAGAGAGAGAGTTTCAGACTTTTTCTGACTAAAACGAACTAGTATTCCTTCAGTTGCCCTTTGTATTCTAAGTCCGTGTTGACTAGTAATTTGAGAACACCTACTCATCTGCTAATTTCATACCCTATTAAAGTTACTATTATTGAAAATACCTGACATGTTCTTGACTTTGATCTTACTTATCTCAAAGCATTATACGTGTTGAAATACCAATACGATGATGATGAAAGTATCGCTTATGGATAGTTAATAATAATAATAATAAACCATTTATTTTCAGGCATCTTGGCCCATAGATACCTTACAGACTAACATATAAAGAGTAAATACAAGTTACTAAATAAGACTTAGGACTATGTTAGTAGCACTTCATATTGCACCAATAATATCATTGCATTGCACTAAGTTCACTTCGTGCTGTTCTGTGGCACCTGTCCGCGGAAGCGACGGAACACCACGCCCTGCGGCCAAAAGTCTTCCTTCAACATGAGGGGCAGAAAAGTTTTCGGGAATCGCACCACGAACGCCTTGAAATTGACGTTACGGTGCGACTCCAGAAGCTGTACCCTCAGTGCGTACTTCGTCTTTTGGCACACGTACTCCACGATGTCTTCCACCCTTGTGGTGTGATGCAGGCGGGAGATGTACACTGGAGTGTTCGTCTGGGCGGCACGCAGACTCACGCTAGGAGTTGCAAGTGCTATACCGCAGCGGTTCTTGTTGGTTTGCGTTCGACGCTTCCTCCTTTGCACCGTAACGAAACCATCGTCATTTTCAACCTTGTTCTTAGCCTTGTTAAGCACAGGTTTCAGATGAGGAACGCCAGGGGCGCTCGCGGTGGAACTAGCGAAATTCCTACGGATAAATAAAAATAGTGAAATGATAAATCGTCTTGGGCAGTTCTTTGTACTAATCTATACTGTTGACGAGGGACCTACTACAGTAATATGCCCCTCATAGCTTCAACCGTTTAGGTACACTAAGGTTACTAGGAAAACAATCAAAACAAACCATCCAGGTATCCAACAACTTACATTCTAACCGTATCCAGCTGTCTTCGTGACATCATCAGATATTCAAACAGCTCACCTAGGTCTTGTCTACAATACTAAGACTGCATAGCAATAGAACAGCTTACCTAGCTCGCGTATGAGGTACTAGGCTAGCATAGCAATCAAACCGTTATGTGTCGTGACGATGTGCCTTGTTTTCGGTTCTGAGGTGAATATTATTGGCGAAATGTGTGTAATGATTACGTGTGACCTATTTTGATGGGTGAGAATTGGGTTGTGAGGAAACCTGTCTAGGAAGTTAAGCACTGCATAATTTCACGGTGTTCAGTGTGCAAATAATTTCTAGATTATTACTCCACCGGGGCTGCGAACTTCTTTGTTCGAAAGAATTACCGCAGACCTTGAACAGCAAAGGGTAATTGAAGGAACACTAGTTTTTTTTTTTTTTTTTTAGATGGGGAAATCATCTAATGACAAATCTCGCTCTTGGGCGGAGCGAAAGGAACACTAGTGCGGTTTTGTCACTAAAAGTCTAGTATACTCACTCATTCCATATAAAGCAAGAGAAATTGTTTGATATTTTTTTTTTATTGCTAAAAATTAACGCTTGACCGCGATCCCACCTGATGGTAAGTAGTGATGCAATCGTTGAAGGCAAAACGCTTGGTCCGGACCGTAGAGGTTTCAACAACGTAAGGGTGGATACTCGCCGTTCGTCGGGTACACCTAAAAAACACTTGTGCGTGGTGAGAGGGGGTAAGACGGTGGGTTTAGCTTGACTCCATTTTATTGAGATGGGATATCACCAAATAACAACTCCTGCTTTGAGTGGAGCGAGAGGGTTTGTCAGACTTTTACTGACTAAAACCTACCTGTGTTCCTTCAGTTGCCCTTTACGTTCTAGGGTCACGGTAACTCTTGCGAAAATTCCCGCAGCCCTGAACTCGACTCTTACGGTCCTACTCAATGACTTTCTCTTTGGTCCTACTGGAGGACAGGACCGCATTGGCAGGAAACACAATTGAGAGAAAACTGGAAAAAAAGGCTTTTTAGAACAATATATAGTATTAATTTAGAAGCTTAGTTGCTTCAACGTCTACCTTGCTTAGTGCCTGATCTTACGATGTTACCATCACCATAATCATGAAATTCTTGTTTAGCTTCGCGATTGCAAAAGAAAAGGATATTGTGCCTTTCGAGGTTTTTCAAGAACTTTACAAAAAGTTTGATCCTTTTAAATGTCCTTTTACTTCTCACAATAACTAGATATCTTATTTCCAACGTTGAAATAATTATCTTCAGAAAAGTTAACCCCATTATTACGTAGTTTGAAAGTTAATAAAACTAACATTATGGATATTCCCAAGCTGTCTTCTAATAAAGCAAATTATTTCTCTTTGATACCTAGTAAAGAAGCGTGATATACCCATCCATTCAAAAATTAAAGACATTACAAAATAAATCACAGAAAATTACACTTCGAAATTCAAATAACATGTACAGTCAATAAAAAAATAAACCCAGCAGCCAATCGAATTAATCTTTCAAATGTTACAACAGTGATACAATAGTCTATACAATTTATGTGTCAGAAATGATTTTATGCTGTAACGATCCGTTGGTAGTACTAATTGAAGTCATTACTGACTAGCATGGGTACGTAAGTGCAGCTATCATTACGTCAAATTGATAAATAATTGTGTGTGTGCATTTTTATGTAGGGATAGCTTAGGAGGATGTTAAGCTTCTAATTTTTATAGAGAGCTTTGACGAAAAAACAAGATTTTGGGAAGAAAAACAACAAGGTTCATCAACCAACCTAGCCCGAAGAATCGCTTAACTTAAGTAGCAATGAGCTGAACATATTGCTCGTAGAATAAATGGTCGATGGGGCCCGAAAAGTTCTGGAGTGGCAGAAGACGCAGCGTTAGAAAGTCTTCTACAAGGTGACGGATGACTTGGTAGGGGTCCCGAGAATCCGATGGATACGAGACGCATAGGATCGTTAGTTGTGGAGACACTTGGGGTAGACCTATGGTCAACAGTGGACGTCTTTGGGCTGATTTAGTAATGATGATGATGATGAGAAGAGAAAAAAACACAGGATCAGAAGCATAGATCGAAATAAAAATTTAATTAGAAAAATCCAAGAAGCTGATGTACAAAAGCTACTGCTGAATGGTAAAAACTAAAAAAGCATTAATCATCATCAAATTACAAACGACCCTTTGTTCTAATTTACTTATGAAAGAAAATAAAAAAATAACAAGATCTGAAGTCATCGATCAGTACTTCAATATCAGCAAAACATGACACTCTCAATATTCCAATACTATTAAAATATGACACTTTTAACTACACCTCGGTAAATCTCTTAGACGTGAAAAAACAAAGAACTCATTTGAGTTTTTATTTACCGAACGCTTTGACGATCATATTTCTGCCGACTGTACTTTACACATCGAATAATTATCTATTGTCGAGTCGTGCCACAAAAGCTTTAGCAACTAATAATTTTATGCTAATACTAATATTAAATTGCTTAATAATCGGTACTTTATCTTATGATTTGTATGATATGTAGTAGATATTGTATGGGGTGCACCAGGGTCCTATGCTTTGTACTGTGCTGAATAGACTTGCAGACTAATTTTCGTTGCGATTATGATCACGATAGCAACTTTAGTTCATTTTCAATTTGATAAAATAAATTCTATTATTTTTGTGTGAAAAAATTTAAGGTGCCTGGAGCACTTTAAATTTTTCACTCAAAAAGAAAGCCTGCTAAATACAAATTTTTGGACGTTTCTTTTCCTATTTGTGGTTTAACCTTTCGTATGCCGTAATTAGAGACACAATTAAAAAGCGATTGTGTCTCGCGTGGATCCGCGTCTAAAACACACCAAAGATTAATATCAGGTTGATGTTGTTGTTGACTGGCCTGTTAGTCTAGTAGTTAGTGGCCCTGACTGCTATACCGGAGGTCGTGGGTTCGATTCCCACCCAGGACAAATGTTTGTGTAATGAGCACGATCATTTGTTCTGTGTCTGGGTGTAATTTATTTATAATATGTATGTATTTAGAAATATATAAGTATGTTTATCAGTTGTCTAGTACTCATAACACAAGCTCTGCTTAGCTTGGGGCGTTGTGTGATGGTTGTGGAATATTATTATTGTAAGGTAAAAAAAAGTATAGGTATGTGCTATATGACATGTATATATTTACACGATTATGGTCAAAATAACCATAAACATAACTCTCTAATTTAGAGATCTCTGTAGGCCATACAAATATTTGTTCCATGTGGGAATAGAACCCCGACACGCAGTGCAGCAGCCAATCGCTCAACCACAATCAAGTTTTGACTTATGATTGAATAATATTCATCATCATCTTCCCGTTTTATTTGGGGTCGGCGCAACACGTTCTTTTCTTCCATTCTGTCCTGTCATGCTATCACTAACTGGGGAGTTAGTGATATGTGATATGATGAAAGAAAGGGGTTTCTTTCATATCACTTCTCACACAATCCATCCATCTTTTCTTTGGCCTCCCTCTCCCTCTTCATCCATCCACATGTAAACTCATAACTCTTTTATATATTATTAAATAAATATATTACAATAATATTTATTAATTATTTATTTTAATAATTATAATTTTAGAAACTTTATTATAAGGTGCTTACTACGAATATTTTTTAAAAATACCTACTTACCTTATACTATTTTTAAGTTAAAAAAACTACTGTATAAAGTTTAATGCTTCCTTTATCGAACAACAATTTGAGTTGATTGTCAAAATCTAAATTAACGCAAGAAAAACCCTGACAAAAGCTAATTCCAAATTTTGATTTCTACCACCAGTCTTCAGGTATGTTAAAAGTTATCATAATCGTCATCATCATCACCATTTCAGATGAAGTACGTCTATTGTGGGATATCTGCCTCCCCCAAGTGTCGCAACAACGAACGATCCTGTTAGTCTCTCATCCATCGAATTCCCGCACACTCGAGAATAGGCAGCAGCATTATTGAGCTCTGTACATTGCAAGAACCACACCGCTTGCTAAGCGTCGCGATTATGGCAAACACACACACACGAAAAGCACAACCAATAAATTAAAAAATATAATAAATTACAACATTATCAAAGCTTACACCATCAAACGTTCAAGTACACGCAACAAAACCATAGACCATTTTAAAATAGTCAAAGATCGATCACTGGAGCATAGAGTACGTTTAGTCTATGAGAAGCTAGTTGTAGTAAAAAACCGACAACCCGTGATTAGATAATGATGCCTTTGTCATTAGATATCGGAGGCAAAAAGTGTCGGAGCTTGGGGCAGGTTTTAGGGCTGGCACAGTTAAATGATATTTTTATACAGTTCTACTTTTACTCACTCTTTTTTTGTCTCTCAAGATACAGATAGCTCTAGTTTGAGAGACTGGATTCATAAAATATATAGTTGCAGTTGTAGTAGTGTGTAGTTGTTATAATACATAGGAATGTTCCACCATTGTGTACAAACGAATACAGTAACATTTTTGTCTTGTGCTAATAAACATTTTATTTATTTTTACAAACTGCAAGTTTCTATTAGATCAGAAAAGATCACGACAATTTATTGTGTACTGTCAAACAATTTTTTCAAACAATTGAGAATTGAGACATTTGAGATACGGTCAGTATCTCAATTTACCTAGGCTCGCTTTTGAATATTAAAAAAAAAAAAACGATCAAATCTTTTCTATTTGTGTAATGCTATAAACAGATTACATGTCTCCCTTTTCTAATTGTTAAGTAAATCTTGATTCCAAAATTTTATTTTACGCTAGCTGCCACGAATTTAGTATTTTTTCAACGTTATAAATTACTTTGCAAAATAAATATTTATCATTTACTTGATAATAGCTCTATGCTGATATCAAATTCTTTTTAAACCCATTCAATCGTCAGAACGTGATGGAGTAACAAACATGAACATATACAAACTTATGCCTTTATAATAAAGTGTGATAACTATTTGCGGCATTAAGTCTAGATGCTTCGTCTACCGATGAGGCTACTGCTATGGCATTTACATGTTCCTTTGTAACTCGTTCGCCTATCTATCTTATAAAACCGTTATTTCTGGGACATGACAGTGATATCACAAACAAAATAACATATCTAAAAACGTCTCCGGACAGCCCTATTACTCAATAGCACACGAGCTACCGTATAGTTCAAGAGCCAGTCACGAGCCACGAACGATCGATGATAGCGAACGTGTACTATGAGTATACCCACAGAGTTCGGAAATACTATAACAGCTACTGCAGGGAATTGTTCGAAAGAGTGACTGTTGCCCTGGAATGCAAAGGGCAACTGAAGGAACACGGGTGGGTTTTAGTCAGTAAAAGTCTGACACTTTTTTACGCTCCACTCAGGAGAAGTGGCCACTGCGAAGAACCAATTGTGTCAAGGACGGTTCGTGACAATATTGAATATGACTATGATAAAATCAAAAACAAAAGTAATTTATAAATTTATCTTATTTTATTTTTTGGTTACCTTTTGTGTTCCAGAGTAGTGGCTATTTCGATCCTAGGCAGAAAGAAAATCAAAATTTCTTGAACATAAATCATAAGACAGTCACCTAAAACGTTCGCCAGGCACCACTTCCTAGTATTTTACCTGGAATCAAGTGGCGTAACAAATTCTCCAACAACACATCTGTCTAGTACTTTTTTTTGGCTGAGTAAACATCAGGTGTTCTAGAAGGAGAAAAGTTGACCTGGTGAAGGTCGCAGGAGTCCGATGGACCGACGAGACGCACATGACCGTTGTGGCGACAGTGCGACACTTGGCAACGTATGTCCAGCAGTGGACATCTTTTACTGAAATGATGATGATGAATCATCTAATAACTTTTCCTGCTTTGGGTGGAGTAAGAGGAAATGTCAGTCTTTTACTGACTAAAACCTACCCTTCAGTTGCCTTAGAGTTTCAGAGACGCGGTGACTCTATCGAACTCGCACTTCCTGCAGTCGAAGTTTTAAGTAGTCTTAACTTTTGCTCAGCACACATTTAACAGACCCTAATATTATAGGTAATGACGTCTCCTTCGGTGTTCGCGTGGTAATTTCATGCTCTGTGGCTTCACCATACTATACTTACTTTTATACTAAAGTCCTTTTCAAAGTTTTTACTACAAAACTTGATAAAACATTAAGAGAAGTGTCAGTTTCTGTATATATTTTTTACATAGTGATTGACACATTTTGTGGATCATTCGGGATGGAAAGAAAAAGTTAATGGGTCTAATTGGAAAGCATTGCTTAATCCCGTTACGTATTGAATGAACCAGAAACATTTTTTTTGGCCCCGTGATTAACACCCGTTTACACTAGTTTACTCCATTAACAGATATACAAAACCTTGCGCCTGTTTTTTTCTTAAGTAAGGAGTAGATATAAGTGAATGATATTATAAATATGTATGACGTATGTAGTACAGATAAAATTTTGATAGTACCAAATTAATATATACCATTACAGAGAAAGTTTGTGAGTATGTACATATGTTTGTTACTCTTTCACGCTCAAACGACTAAACGGATTTGAATTAAATTCGGTACATCGACACACAGGTAGATCATGTCATATTATAGAATATGAAGTATCATATTCTATAATATTCCTGGACATGATCTCCCTGTGTAGAGAAATATATTTCTAGGATCAAAAGTATTTGATCCTAGAAATATATTTCTCTTCGGATAAATTTTTACTTCGCGTGTAACTGTGAAGAAGCTGGTATGATATACATATAAGTCCCATGCAATTAACAGTTTGCCATTCACATAAATCATTTCAGCCAATATAAGTCTGCAAGAACCATTTCAACTTCAGGCTACACCTTCGTTTCTTACTTTTCTCTCTCCTCAGTAGCATTTATTTACAATAGTTGCAATATTGTTATCAGATCGTGTTACTGTAGATAGAAATCTCGTAAAACACTAAACTCTTAGAACCTGGCGTTTCTTACAGTTAATTACAGACGAATTAAACGTTCGCAGCCCGTGGTTTAGTTAGTGCAGGGCCTAAGATATAGACTTATCGCGAGAAAGTCTTAAAGCAGAGCATTTGGGTCCCAGCAACATAGCCATGATTGTTTGTGATTCAGCTATCAGCAGTTTTTCTAAATATTTTATTTCCTTCTCGGCTTTACTATGAAACCATTTGGTTTCCTTGCTAACTTACTGTCATTATGTGTCTTATAGTATCTGATTTGTCTTTATGACTGTTCTTGTGTTTTTTTTAAAATGTAAAGTACCACACGCATCAGCATCATCTTTCTGGTCTTGCCCAATATAACATGAGATTTTCAGACCTTGTTTTCTTCTTTTCTCCACATCTGTCAACTGTAAATATAACTACCTACAATATCAATGATTTTTACTATCTGAAAAATAACAAGATTAACTTGAAACATATTACTGTCAATTTTTTTCAGGTCACCTTTATTTTGGGTCAAATTACATTATTTCAAATTTTTTGTATCCTCATACGCTTATTACTTGTACCACAAACTTGTTGCTGGTACAACAGACGGTCTCTTTGAGTTGCAACCTGACACCAGGAGGCGTCGGTCTGACTGTACGAGACGTAATTATAAACTTGAGATAACGTTTTAATATGATCTGAAAATACTTACTGTGTAACAGAAACAGAAGTGAGACTAGATGGGTATAAAAATAACATTGTTAAAATTAATTGGAATGAAAATAACTTTGATAGAACTAATCAAGAAAATATATTGCATTAAAATAAATTATTGCTTATTAAAAAAATAGTCCTACCTAACTAAGGTGATGCTGATGATGATGACACAAATCTAGCAGTTGATAAATTTTCACAAGAATTATCTTCACAATGATTTGATTTAGACCATATTGCTTCTAATAAAAATAATGCACAGAAGACTAAAGTCAATGGTACTGAAGTAGATAAGGATCTTGAATGGTTAGGTTAGGAACTATCATTCCATACGATAAAAAATATTGTGACTACTAAGTTTACGGTAAGTCGTCATTTTTTTTTAAATACAAAGACAACACTGCACACCCCACCACCATCCATTACCATGACCCTACAGCTTCCAACAATCACAAACGCAAATGACTATAACAAAACTAATTTCCACTATGTCCTTTGCAAGCCCTTGACACGTATACAGCTACGCCGCTAGATAATATTGCACACCTGTGTCTAATAACACTTCGATTAGATATTGTTTTTGCTAGCTTTAGGAAAATACTAGAATTCTAAATAGAAGTTGTAGACTGGTCGGCGACTGGCTGGCCTGAGATTGATAGTTGAGTCTTTGTTAGTTCAAGGGTACGGGTCTTTGAGATGTTAAAGAGCTGGGCTGGTTTGTTTACGTATTGCGTTTGTAAGTATGTAAGATATTACATCTATATATCAATTATATCATCCACTATCATACTCAATTCTAGTCTCGTGTCATGCATATTATTTATATGAATTCTGTGGTCCTTTTCGTTGCTAGTATTTAATTGCCTCTTCAATTTTGTTCAAAGAATTTTCGGAATAGTAAACGTCACCTCATCTTTCTTCATAATTACAAAATATACTCTTTCTTTCATCTCCACTTCTAGCTTTGAAATGTTTTTATTTCTTTGGACTTTAAAAACAGGCCTTCAAATTGGTGCTTGTTCACTATAATCAGCCATCTGACCTCCACAGCCCAAGTAGCGGAGATATCCAATTTGCTTACTTTGTAAGTATTTAAGAAGCTATCTGTAAGCAATGGCTTTAATATAGCCTTTAAGAATGGCGATACTTTTAAATTATGTCTGGTACCCCCTGGGCAGTCAGCCCAACTACCACCTTACTGATTGGCTAATATATTTATAAGTATATGAGCTCATAGTGATGAGATGAGTGGTTGCATTGTTGCCATCGCGGAAAGGACCTAGGTTGACTTAGTTAGATAAGGTCGCAGCGGAAGTCAAACTGCACCCGCAGCCGTCGACCCAAGTGTACGAGGGAGCACCGGGGTGGTTTTAGTCAGTAAGAGTCTGAAAGACTGGAGGTGGAGTGCCACCTAACCCAGGGTGGAGGACATCCATGAGGATCCAAACAGAAAAAAAAAGTTAGATAAGGTTCGATAAAAACAAAAAGAGGTCTATGTCTAACAGTGATTGCAATCAAACTGTAGATGTTGATGATTAGTTCAAAATCATTTATTCGAATTTTGAACAAAAATAAAACTTTTTTTCGCAAAAAAATATCGTAATTGCTCGAGATTTCCGGATTGGTCACTGCAGTTCTCCGCAAAATGGAATGTTCTGGTGGGATACTCGATCATTTCTGGCTTCAAATGACTTGTAAAGCTTTAGTCCTTTTATACTTCTTCTTTACCTGAAAGGGTATGAAGATTCACACAATTAAGGCATTGTAATCTCCAATCCAGGTCCCGACACGCTCGATCAAATGTCATAGGTGTCGTGACGAGTTCTGCTGAGGCCCTTCATACGTTATCGTGATATGCCAATACTTTCACAACTTGTGGCTGAGTAAATTGGGATTTGTTTGAACGAAGATGAGTTTAAAATACTGTTGTAGTGTTTGAGTTACACAGATTTGAACTCTTTTTATAAGACTTGTACTTATGCTGACTCTGGTTGATACATTAGTAATGAAAACTGCAAGAGACACGAGTAACATCTTATAGCATTTATTTTTTTTAGTTGTGAAATCATCTGATGACTCCTACCGCACTAGGGTGGAGCGAAAATGTCAGATTTTTACCGACTAAAACCACACCTATGTTCTTTCAATTGCCCTTTGCAATATGTCAAACCATAGCTCCAGTAGGTTTCGGCCCTGCTGGGCCTACGGTTTTGCTGATATCTCTTTGATGCGCGCGTGGAACACTATGTGCCGTCGACAACTAGGGCTCGGCCTGGACGGTTGCCGGATGGTCGGATGGTGAGCTACCCAGTGTTCGTCATCGGATGATGAAATGGAAGTCAGAGTCGGGGTCCCGACGGGTGGAGCATGAGGACGTCCTTTCCCAACATCTTATAGTATATCCTTGATTTTAAGTTCTTAATTAGGTATATTTTTCCCAACATCGTGTTATATTTGTGATTAGGTGCATAAAAATCTAAGCTTTGAGCTGCCCTTAGATCCGAGTCAACCTAAGACAATCTTTCTAAGGATAAATCCGAATCACGACTGATTACTTTCGATGCAAATCCATCGGTATTCTAGTACATGGTTTCGAAGTATTGACTTGAAGGACAAAACTCGCCATTATTCTTCAACCAAAACAAACTATCTGATTTTCGTATTTCGCAATCATTAAGCACAGGTTGGTACATCGCCTACGCTAACCATTAAATTGTTAATTCCTATCACTTGATTCTTGCAACATTCTAGTCCTGTACACTATGGGCCAGCATGGCCAATGTTTTTAATCCGTTTCCGAACAAGTTCATTAGTTGTAAACAGTAGTAAATTTTGCAGTAAATTGTGGTTGTCAACTACGACATAAAGCTGACAAAATCCATTTTAAATGTTTATAATTAAAGTTTTGCGATAAACTCAATTTATATAGGTCCTGAGACCCACCTTACAATTTTCGATGAACAGTTCTAAAAGTTTCATCAATTTCTTGCCTTTTACTCAATAAAAGTCTTACATATCTTCAATATCGCTTACCATAGAAATCAAGCGAGATAAATCTATAATTATATATAAAAGCGAAATACCACTCACTGATTAATCACGAAATCTCAGCAACTATAACACCTACAAACTTAAAATTTCGCAGGTAGGTTCCTTATAGGGTGTAGACATCCGCTAAGAACGGATTTTCCAAATCTCCACCCCTGAAGGAATGAAACGGGGTCCATAGTGTCTATGGAAAAACCTATTACACCCATTGCGATTGAGCAGGACTATTTTGAATATACTCGGACAAGGTCAAAACCTTAAAAACAGACTTCAAAACCAACCATTTTCGACCAGTCACCTAACCAGCTGTTTCACCCTACGTATCCATGCTTAAATATTTATCTCTAGGCTACTGAGAGCCTTTCATGTGTGTTCTCTTGCCCTACCTCGTCATTTTTTTTTTGTAAAAAAATATAAACAGTTGAACATCAAAGTACGCCCCACACCGCGTTCAGAACACGTCTCTTTCAGGAAGATGGTGGTTCCGGATAGTAAGAAATATTAGCCGAATGTGGCGACTCCAAATAGAAAGGTTATATTTATATTATTTTGTACAATATCTGCCAAGTGGTTTAGATCACACAGATTTTTGTGCTTATTAATTCTGTTGTCGATCTATTTTGTTGATAATAATACAGCCAACCGTATATCTGTGATAACTATTTGACATAACTTCGCCTATATGACGTTGTAGTGAATGTAATTTCTTACTGCTAGCGTTGTCACTATTACACGTTTTATCATCATCATCATTACAGCCGAAAGACGTCCACTGTTGCACATAAACCTCACCACACAAGTGTCGCCACAACGACTGGTCCTGTGCGTCTCACATCCATCGGATACCTGCCACCCTCACCAGGTCATCGGTCCATCTTTTGGGAGGCCTTCCAACGATGCATATTCTGGTACGCGGTCGTCACTCCAGAACCTTACGGCCGCAACAGCCATCTGTTCTGCGAGTAATGTGCCCTGCCCACTGCCACTTAAGTTTCTTCGGGCTATGTCGGTAACCTTAGTTATTCTGCGGATTTCTTCATTTCTGATGCAATCACGCTATTACGCAAAGCAATCGAAGAAAATATTATTACTGTTATAATATTTTCATTATTTTCACGACTAAAGTTATTTTGTGTAAACTTAAGATTGCACATCAGCCAATATATATCATCAAATTATTTTCAACTGTAAGAATCAAGCAATTGTTCTTCATTTCATAACACATTCTAAGACCACACGGTACCCAAAAAGCACCCTAACTAAGGGTGTGTTTACACTATAGCGACGCTCGCGCGATATTTATTTATAAACGAAATAATACGGGCACGTGTTACTCTGTCATAAAAATTTTTGGAACTTGCGCATGCGCATCTGGTGTGGTTAGTGTACACTAAGCTTAAACAAGATGAGCGTAAAAATGTAAGAAAATAGATTAGAGTGAAACTGTTTGTTTGTTTGTCACAGGTTTTAATAGTTTCATATTGATTTATAGAGTTCAGGTGGGTCGTGTTTTATGCGCAATAAAAAATTCCTAAAGCATGTAAAATGTTTTGGTATAAAACAGTAATTAATACTGTTTTTTATGGCTTGGACATTATCTGTAATGCTAATTAAAATTTTGAAAGGAGATTTTTATTATATAGACGAGGCGATAATAAGTTTTACGCCTGTACCTACATATGGAATGGTAGAATTTGCTTCGTACTTGTTTATTTTAATAGATATATTAATACTTTTATTTAACGAATTAACAACTACAATCGTTCGAACCCAGCCCGAATTGTCGACGGCGCGTAGTGTTTCACGCGTCCCTCAAAGAGATGTCAGCAAACCCGTAGGGGCCCAGCAAGGCCGGAGCCAACTGGGACCTGACTTCTGAAAGGGTTACTGTGGTCCTAAGACGCAAAGGGCAACTAAAGGAACGTACGTGGTTTTAGTAACTAAGTAAAGATAAGTCATTAGATGATTTCCCTACTAAAAAAAAACTTACATAGTCAAACAAATCAAGCACAGTTTTTATCGTCATCGGTAATGCTATACTTGTGTTTAAAATACTAAAATCCCCACTTTTCAAACCGCTCCAACTTCACAATTACAAAAGAAACATCTACACCCATAGCTCACCGTCCAGCCGTCCGGTTATCTTCCGGATCGAACTCGAGTCGTCAACGGCGTGTAGTGTTCCACGCGCACCTCAAAGACATGTCAGCAGGTTGTGCGAAAGAGAATCCCGGGGCCCTGGAACAAAGGCAAAGAAGGAATATAGGAATGGGTTTTAGCCAGCATAAGTCTGACAAGCCTCACGCTCCGCCCTAGAGCATGAAAAGTCATTGGGCAATTTTTCAAGTAAAAAAAAAACATCTACATCCATAAATCGATTCTTCAAAAACAACAAACAATATAACATACATATTCAGCCTTTTAATGTTCCCACTGCTGGGACTCAGGCCTCCTCTCTCTAGGAGAGGGAATGGGCCGTAATCCACCACGCGGGCCCAGTGCGGGTTGGTGGATGTCACATGTCTTCGAATTTTGGTTCTAGGACATGCCGGTTTCCTTACGATGTTTTCCTTCACCGTTTTGAGAGCAGTGGTGATGAAATAAATTACACAAAGTAATGCGCCTGGCTGGGTTTGAACCCGCGACCAACAATTCGTAAGTCGGGGCCGTTACCACTCGGCCACCACTGCTCAGACAAATAATATAATCTAACACAAAACTTATGCACAAAACAATTTGCACACAGTGCATGCGACGAACACACACATGTAAATATAAACGCACACACACACAATGAAAAATGAACGTTTCTCGTGTTACGATAGATTGCTGTGCAGATAGATACTGGATCTGTTTATGGTTTGTTTGTGTCAGTGGTGCTGAAAGTTTACAGTTTGTTAATAGGGGTTCAGCGTGGTGGATGCAGACCTTTACATTACTGGTAGCTAAGTCGTGGACTGATATGGTTTTTTTTTCTTTTTTTTCTGTTGGTAAATCATCCAATGACATCCCTCGCTCTTGGGTGGAGCGAGAGGGTGTGTCAGACTTTTATTGACTAAAAACCCACTCCTGTTCCTTCGTTGACTTTCATACCAGGGCCGAATCTTCCTTTCAGAAGCAGACGCTTGGCCCCTACGGTTTGCTGATATCTCCCTGAGGCGCGCGTGGAACAGTACGCACCCTCGACGACTTGGGCTCGGTCCGGACAGTTACCAGACGGTCGGACGGCGAGCTACCCATTGCTTACCTTCCGCAAGCCGACGCCTATGGTGGCCGGAAATCGGGATCGGGATCCCGGCGGCTGGGGCGAAAGGAACGGTCCCTTGTGCGTGCACGTGCGGCCTTCTCCTTTGCTAGCATTACTGCTTCGCAGAAAGACGACTGATACAGTTTAGGTTGTCATTTTAAATAGATCTTAAGGATGATTTTACACCAGAGACGTTCTATAATAATAATTATTATCATTTATATTTATTCAGGTGAAATACATCCATTTCCTTTTTAAATATAAAAATATAATATCGCGATGCCAATCTCAATCAATCAACACAATGAAATAAAATAAAATCAAAATAAAATTAAATCAAATTATATAAATTAACATCAATAAACCAGTCTATAAATTAAAATTAATTAAAAAACAAAATTAAATAAATCAAAAAAACAAATTACATAAATTAAAATCGATACTTCTTCTCCGGTATTGGTAATGGAATATGTCACATGTGCTATGCAGCCATGCTGCGAGGATGTAATAGCTAAGCGAGTAAATTATGGGACCGTTTCCTCTGATGCTTAGCTTTGTAGCAAGCTATTGGTGAACTGCATGAAAAGCCGTTCAGTAGTTTTTGGGTTTATCGCATTCATACAGACAGACGCGGTGGGGGACTTTGTTATAAAATATAAGAAAGATCCTAAGCAAGGATTTTTTTGGAGATAATCATAGATAATTAGTTGTTATTTAAGATAACGCTATGTAGTCTTTTTCTTTATTTTTGTTAATACATGATTCGATTCAATTCTTATTATACCTACTTAAATTATTTTTTAACTTTATCATAAACCTAAAAGATGTCAATGCAATCTGTAGCTAGATATATATATGTGGAAGCTTGTTATTAGCCTGTAAGGTTTCTTTAAAAAATAAATATATAAATAATGTGTGATACTGTAAACTTTGAGTACCAGTGTACCATAACGTTAGCTGATTCGCTAATCGCTAGATAATGTCGGCGTCGCACCGCGCTAACCTTGTGCTGGCGGCTTTTATATAAGCTTTGTAATATTTATTAATATTGTAAGTTTGTTTGTTGCGGTATCTTATTTAAATGTTGTCTTTCCTTAATCTTGATGTTCATAAAAGGTACATCTGGTTACGAACATCTATAACACTTTGTTTTTTTTTTCTGTTGTCATAGTAACAGATCATAGATGTCTATTATCTATATTTTTAAATATGCTGTTTTAGTCTCGCTAAAACTTTAAAACGACTGGATCAATTTGGCTAATTTTGGTCTTGAAATGTTCGAGATAGTCCAGGGAAAGTTTAAACGGTGAGAAAAAATCACGAAAAAAAAATCCGACTACAACGCCATCTCTAATTAAAATGTATCTGTTCTGGTAATGCCAGTAGATGGCGTTATCCTTACAATTAGGCGGTACGAAGTTCGCCGGGTCAGCTAGTAATGTTATAATTGTATTATAAGCTTATGTGCGAAAAGGAGGTCTTAATAATTTTGATTTACCTATTATCAGCCAATAACCGTCCATTGTAACTGGACTTCTTGTTCTTCCTAACCGACGATATGGCTACTTGGTGACACTTCACAGTCTAGATATCAGCATTAGATTTAGAACCTCTTAATTTACTCTTGCTAAAAGACATATCTCATTACTTGGAACTTGTAAATCTGTAAATTCTATTTAGCTGCTGCTAGATGCTTTGCCCTGGAGAAGGTAGAAAATTGTCCCAAGGGAACATGGTCTACTAGAAGAAGAACAAACACATAAACATAGTCATACATATAACTTTCACCTTTATAATAGTGTGATTAGTGTAATAACAACAAATTATTTAAACAGTGTAATTCAACAAAAGTTGATCTTAAAGCTTTATGCAGTTGAGCTAACCTTGCACCAGCGTAGTGGCTTTTAGTCTAAAATTTTATGTTATTGCTAATAACGATCCAGTTCAAATAATACATGGATTTGAATCCCGAATTTGGTTTGTCCCAAATAATATAATAATATTCTACTGTATCATTTGCTCAACTTCCTGCTAATAGAAAATTGTTGAATTTATTTGGGCCAATGCTGCGTTAAGCGGGAACCCGCGCGTGCACCCGTCGCATGACGTGTGTCGTGTGTGGTGGTCCCCGTAGCGGAAACCGGATAAACACTTGCGTAGTGTCGCTAGTTCAACTTGAACGGTGTGCATGTAGTCGTGTCGATGAAGAACTTTAATGAATTATTACAGAGCAAAACGGGCGCAGGCCACGGCGGGTGCGGGTGGAGAACTTTTGTATGGGACCGCGCGGGCGCCCGCGTAACTCAGCGTCGGCCCTAAATGGTACTCATCTGACAAATTCACTCTAGAGTTAAGTTTATTGTTCTACTTAGTATCCCTAGAATGTACGAGTGAACAAGTCGTTGGAGTGCCATAATTAAATAAATAAATAAACTTTATAGTGTCAACTTGAATAAAAGATGAAGCGTCTTTGGATCAGCTCTATTTCAGTTTTCATACATTACTAAACTTATTACCTTCCGCCATAGTCTATGAGGCTATCATCATTGACTCAAGCAGGATCTATATTTTCATTCATTGTACTTTTGTAGCCAAAAATCAATCCAACACATACATACAGACATTTATGAGAATCAGAAACTCTTTTTTTACCTTCAATCTTAATTCCCGGTACATTTCCACGGTGCTCGGTTGTACGACTGGTGTGTCCAATGCAAATGACGAATCACTAGCCAGCGAGGCTGAAGACTAGTGCTGCGGATAATATCGATATTTTACATACAGTAAACACATCAGCTATAATAACGTCATTATTGAGAGCATTATAAGAACAGTCATAGATGTTATTAACAATGACGATGGCCAAAGCATCAACCAAGTTTGGCCAGTTGAAAAATTCAAATACTATTTTTCAGGGTTCCATACCCAAAGGGTAAAAACGGGACCCCTATTACTAAGACTCCACTGTCCGTCTGACTGTCACCAGGCTATGTGTCATGAACCATGATAGCAAGACAGTTGAAATTTTCACATATTATGTATTTCTGTTACCGCTTTAACAACAAATACTAAAAACAGAATTAAATATTTTTTTTGTTTTTTTGCCGTTTTTTAATATTGTAGTACGGAACCCTTCGTGTGCGAGTCCGACACGTTTTTTTTTAAATAAAGATAAAGACAATATGGTCTAGAGCTTCCTTAAAGAATAATCATCGTAATCAATAAAAAAAAATACCATATCAATGGTCTGGACTATTACAGAAAGATGTTTGCAAATTCATGTTAACAAGATTAATACTAAACATTATTTACAATGTGGACTTTAATAGACTTTAGACAGCCTCTAAAACCAGTCTGGAAACCACGTAAATTATTCGAATAGAAAAGTCATCGATAAACATATAGTAAAAACATACGGACTCACCAATTACCATGATGAGTGCGAGGAAAATTATTGCCCTAGTGTCTCTACCGCGTTTTGTCCCTTTCTACTTCTTCAATTTTAATAAGAGTGAAAGAGACAGCTATGTCATCAGTTACAAAATGACAGGTTTAGTTGTAATTGAGATCTTTTTTGTTTCCATGATTTCCTGGTAGTTTGGAGCCGGTCGTTGCAGTTTGTTTATTGTTTTTTTTGGTTTCAAAATGAACAAAACGAAGAAAAGTATCAAGGCATGTCTTGTGTTGTTTATAATTATCAGATTAAAATGCCATAAATAATCACTTACAGATATACATCGCCCTAAATTTTTAACTAAGCTCTAATGAGCTCATAATGTCCCACTGCAGGGCAAAACCCCTCTCCATTTCTATAAATATCTTTTTTTTAACCGACTTAAAAAAGGAGGAGGTTCTATGTTCATCATCATCATCATCATCATTTCAGCCGAAAGACGTCCACTGCTGGACATAGGCCTCCCCCAAGTGTCGCCACAATGAACGGTCCTGTGCGTCTCGCATCCATCGGAATCCCGCCCGCAACCGTTACCAAGTCATCGGTCCACCTTGTAGGAGGCCTTCCAACGCTACGTCTTCCCGTACGTGGTCGCCATTTCAGAACCTTTCGGCCCCAATGGCTATCCGTTCGTGGCCATCCATTGCCACTTAAGTTCTATGTTCGGCTGAATGTATTTTTTTTATATCTAGTATTTGATTGCGATCCCACCTGATGGTAAGCAGTGATGCTATCGATGATGGTGAATCGCACTAGTTTATTAAGAACCTATTCAGTCTATCCTTGAAGACACCTAAATTATAATCGAACAGAAAGATCGCTGCAGGCAAATTGTTCGACAACCATATCTGTACAACTGTAAGAATAAATCAAGATGAACTTAATCTGTTAAAATCTAAAAGCTTTTAATTAATCATTTGTGACATTAAAGCAATCTTTCTGGTCTTGTAGAAAGCGTCATAAGACGAATAAGGAATAAATCGCCAAATCCCGTAACAGGGATTATAAAACTCATTATAATGTTTTACAAGGTGATTTTTTAGATGTATGCGAAGGATTTCCTCTAAGCCCCTGAGCTTGTTATAATGAGGTATCTTTGCCACCGACTTAGCTGAGCTTTGAACAATTTATTTTTAATACGGTTTTAAAATAACGATTGGCAGCTCATTTGATTTCTTTGTGTATTAAAATGAATAGACTAAACTGTGATGATGACAAGTAAAAATGTGCGAAAAACGATGAGATGTCTGCCCTGAAGAAGAAAGATGATGACTTGATGAGATGATTAGACGGATGATGTCTGCGAAAAGTATGTATCATGGCGAGGATGCTAGTACCATTAAATTTATTAAATCCTATAACTCAAAGCAAAAATAACTAATAATATCGAAGTAGCCAGCAGATTTAGCAGCAACAGATCCAATATTTTTTTTTTTAATCATTATGAAGTACAAAAGATGTCTAGATTAAATTTTGACTTTGAACATTTGAAATTAATGTTACAATCTCGAATTCTCGACTGTTTCTGTACAGATCCAGGACATTTAATAATATCATAGCTGAAGGAACTAGTCACGCACTAAGTAATGAGCTTGAAGTGAACTGACATTTTAAACAGGGCGCGTAACGTCAACTAAACATAGCATAAATCAGCAATTTGTTTTGCTGTCAACATTGAGCTTTCTGCACGATTATTAATTTTGTGGAAATTCAATAAATCATTCGTTAATAAAGAGCAATGGTAGCAGTGGTATCGGCCCCAACTTAAGAGTTCGGGCTTGTGTAAATTACTTAATCACAATCGCAGTCAAAATGGTGAAGGAAAACGAGGACATTTCTTCGAACAAATTCGAAGACCAGTGATAACCACCGAACCCTATTGAAACCATGGGGTGGAGTTCATTTCCTCTTATAGAGAGCACACAAAGCTAGCAAAGAAAATACCGTGTGGTTTCTGTAAACAACTATTTTCTTTCTTCTTGTTTACTCAAGAGGAAAGAAAATAACTCGCCTATCGTCAACATCGGGCATAGTTTAAAACCTTGTTACTTCATTTAAATCAATCCAATGTGATGTTTGACGAAAAAGCAACGCGAAAAAAGAGAAATAACGCCTGAAAACTCTTTTAGCATTCGATAATATCCGTGATTTACTCGAATATTTTACAAAACTTGTTCCAGGAAATACATGTTTTATTTTTAAATCCTTAAAAGTTTTTGAAAAAAATATTATCGTCATTCAGAATTTGGAATTAATTTGCAAGGCTCTATTGTTATACTTTTTTGACATTTTTAATTTTTGAGTAAAATATGAAGTGTCAAAGTTCATGCAAAATAGCAGATTTTCAGAGGTCTTTACTGTATTAGTTTTACACAAACTTATAAATTGATTTCAATAGAAGCCTAGATAATATCCACAAGATACTGTATTTCCAAAATATCTAACGAAAAATGTGTAATAACGTCATAATCGCGTAAGAGCGGTTGTATGAAAAACAGTGAAAATGTATGTCGGGTTGCATCCCCTTAAGCAGCAGCATCCTTTAGCGTCCTTTTATAAATATCAAAATATCCTTTTGGGCTCAACCTCAGTCACATAAAGAACAAATTTTCAAAACCTATCTACCTACATAGAAATATTTAAAAATACACGATTTTTTTTTTGTTTTCATCAAATCACTTTTCCTTCTCTAGGACTGGACTTTTACTGACAAAAACCAATTTGTGTTTCAGAGCCGCGGTAACTCTTTCGAACTATTGCGCAGTCCAAGCACGATAATTTTAAAAGTCTTTTCCAGCAAAACCTTTTGTTTTCAATAGACATTGGCAGGATAACAATGATGACGATAATATTTCTTGTAGATAGACCGATTGAGGATATTGTACACCAAATAACTATCAATTAGTAAGTTATATAAGGTGTTACAATGGGAGGTCTTATCGCTAAAAAAGGTTCGCTGAAGCTTGAAGAGGTTATTAAACAAGTTAACAATAATAACACAGTCTTCTCACATACAAATTCAACTGACGTACATTTACGCACATATTCATAAGTCTTTCTTTGGGCATGGCCATAATGGACAATATACACATTAATTCATATAGGCATTCATCTATTTTTGGCAACATGGGAACTTTTCTAGCCACTCGACGTTTGATATAAGTGGTAGTCTTGTATGCTCTTACGCATTACGAACAGCCCTTAGAGCATTAATAGTGTTTTATACTTGTTATAACTTTCATTTATTTTTATACTGTGGGAATGTTTTGGTAACCGAAAATTTTGAAGTGCGTGTTTTGATTGTGATTGGAATCAACTAGTGAGTAACAATTGTTTTGTTTGGATATGTTGTGTTTGGTGAAGGAGCTAATAATTTTATTGTTGTAACAAAATGTAAGTTAAATTAATTCTAAGTTGAATAATAACGTTTTAATAGAAAATAAATAGAGACGGTTTGTAATAATTTTACTAATTATTTATGGGTCCTTTAACGGTTCTTTCAAATGCTTCATCTTTATTAAGAAGTTTATAAAACTTAAAAAAAAAAACACGTTAAATGCCTCTTTTAGAGAAGCATAGCATAGCATAGTCAGCCTTATAATGTTCGCACTGTTGGGACTCAGGCCTCCTCTCTAGGAGAGGGAACGGGCCGTAATCCACCACGCGGTTCCAGTGCGGATTGGTGGATGTCACATGTCTTCGAATTTTTGGTTCTAGGACATGCCGGTTTTCTCACGATGTTGTCCTTCACCGTTTTGAGAGCAGTCGTGATGAAATAAATTACATAAAGTAATGCGCCTGGCTAGGTTTGAACTCGTTACCACTCGGCAACCACTGCTCCTGCTCTTTTAGAGTGGCTTGTGATAAATAATTTTACGATGATTTTACCACTATATAGTTTATTGATAGGAGCATCAACGGGAAAATCCCTACCTTATAACCTAAGATAAACATTATTTTAAGATTTACTCTTGCTAAACCGTAATCCAATCCCCGTGTAGCGTCTTATAACCTCACACCATTTCTCTCATAATTTAATATACATTGAAGCATACGATCTTCTCGAGATGCTATAGAGATATTAATAAACACTGCTTTCCACCTCATTGGACGAAGCAGCTTGGATGAAACAAAGTAAGCTGTTGTGTCCAAGTTATAGCTCAATTAAGATAATGCTTAGTACTATGAGGAGCTTAGAGAGATAAATAATTTTATGTGAGCAAAAATACCGTTAGACATAGGATTTGATGCTGCTAATTTGGTGAAATGAATAGTACAGATACTGAATGAAAATATTGTATGTATTTGATATATAATTCCTTATAAAATGAAAAGAATAAGCTCAAAATTTTCAAAGTTTTGTTGCACCATAAAACTGAAATAATCGTTTTGAATATCTTCAATTATAAATTTCTTTAACCCAAAGTTTACTTACTTCCTTTAAAAGGTATCGCTCAATAATTTTAAAATTATCAGCAGCTTCACAAGCTTCACTAAAAGACCATAAGATCAGTTCTATCCAAAAATGGCCTATAAAAATACCCTTCTTCAAATCCTTTCCCATCGAGTTCCTATTTTCTCTCAACTCAAGTTCAATCATTACTTTTTATGTTATGACCGAAGATGGTAAATTGTCATCTATATGGAGTTCAACTTTGTGGAATCGGTGCTTCAGACTATCAAGCAAAGCCAGGGTATATAAGCTAAACTTCTTTTAAGAGCTCATTAATTTCGTTAATAACTAGACTTAATGCTTGTAACGTTGCTATCAAATGTTATGGGTTTATTACGGGAGTTTGATTTCAAATAACTTCAGGTAATTTTTCATTATGTGCATCTCTACCAAAAGTAGTTTCATTTGTGTTGTTTTATTAGGTACATTTACTTATTTTATTTAATGATTGTTGTTTAGATCCTTTTTGGTTCCTTAGTCTCGATATTGCAATACCTGCATTTTTTTAAATATATTTTTCTTTGTCTTCGTACGGTTTGGTTTGTGCAATTAGTTAGTGTCGTGTTTAGAAAGTATTTAGTTTTTGACAGTTTTGTAAAGTATTTCATTTTACAGCATACACTCACTTTATATCCTATTAGAATGTGAATGTAATATGTAGGTATTTGAGATACCAAACTACACCAATTTTACACAACAATGTCCACTGCGAATCAATTTGCCAACTAATTAAAACAGCTGCAGTTCTTCATTCGAAAAAAATCTCGCGACAACTTTCTGTCTTAACTTCTATGAGGATAAAATAAATTTTATTGGGAGCTAACTGTAGCTCAACTGAGATTTAATTAAAGATGTCTACTATCGGCTTAAACTCTCTGTTTTACATCTCCTAATTACCGTCCCCAAAGACAAAAATTTAAAACCAATCAATCTTTAATGTAAAAGAATCACACCTATAAATCGACAGAAAACCCTCAAATGAGCTTTCAACAAAATACTACGGAGTATAATTACACAGGAATTTATTAACTGTCTGGCAACACCGAGTCTTTTGTCAAAACTAAAAAAAAAGTTTGGAAAAGAAAAAAAACGAAGCAAAAAGAGAAACATTAATCTAAACGTCGGGTGTCGGACTTAAGTAGTGTTTTGTCCTTTGACTTACTATTTTACTTTAAATAGGGTGGCAGAGCCAATTGTTAGTGGTTATTATTGGCTCCTTGGATTTTTGTATGGTATGGTAGTAATCTGATATTAGTATATTTTTATTTTCTGAACAAATTTTAAGACGCACAAAGGTCATCGATATCAAAAAACAATTTATAGAACTCAAATAGAGTTGGGCACAACACATGGCAAGGCGCGATGGTGATATACATATCTACCGCCACCACTCAGTTACTACTGAATGGCATCCAAGGCCTGGTAAAAGTAATATTGGTCATCAGGCAGTAATATGGGCAAACGATTTTGTTGCCTATACAGATACAACCTGGATGAGGCTGGTACAGGAACATGCGGATCGGTATAATATAAGGGAGGCCTATGCCCAGTAGTGAGTAAACTCAGACTGTGGATGATAATGGTGATGAAGCAATTTATTAGAGTCAGTGAATCAAATTGTAGGAATATGTTAATAAGCGTAATTTTACTGGATTTAGAAAAGTAATTTATATTAACATCGATATTTATATCAAAGAAGATGTACTTGAATATATGAATGTTGCACTGAATACATTTCTCATCATTTAAGCCTAGAAAACAATGTATCTGTTAATAAACTCATCAATGCTAAGATTAATTACCTCATACTCATAGCTAAGAATTGGTTTCTTCACCCTTTGCTCCCTTAACGTCTTTGGGGTGTTTTCGTCCCCAACCAATTAATATTCATTTTAAATTGTGAAGATTTTCGAGATTAATTCTTTTGTACTATTTTGAGGGTTCATAATAAAAACCTTGTCATAGAAACTGTGTTCAAAGTTAGTTTGACAAATTATTGCAATTATTTCTGTATAATTGGGACGGCGTTATTTAAAATTAATAAATTTTAAAGTTTTAATTAGTTGACAGATTTTAATATGTTATGGAATATGTTAAACTAGACTAACGCTGTTATAGTAACCATTAAATAAAATGTATACCTATAGTGAATGAGAATGAAGGATGATAATAAAATGTAGATGCAATTTTTTTTCGAAAGATCAGAACAATTAACCTACCAGATATCTTTACTGGATTATTTTGCTTGAATACGTTACTAAACTTGTAAACTATACAAAACAAACAGCAAAATGAAAAACCATCTCCAATTACACACAACATAAAACCACACTCAGTACAAAATTAGAACTCAATTAGACTGACAATAGTCTTCACCTTTCAACAACTATTTAAAGAACTGCATACAACATACTCTTCAAAGACGAAACCAAAAAAAGGGACAAATATTTCGAAAGTAAGGGAAAATATCCAGAACATGATTTACATTCTCCCGTCTGACAGGGAGACATTGACATCGATTTTGGACATTTTAATTTCAGGTTAAATGACAAAAGTCCCCTAAAGTATTTCTTGTAGAAATTCGGGATCACTCTTAAAGCTACAACGTTCAGGCCGGAATGCCATGAATTTGTCAAGATCTTGACATGACACATGCATTTAAATAGTATTTTGAATTTTGGAAGACAATTTTAGATTACACGTTTGTTTTAAGATATTTTAGTGGAATTTAGAGAATCTTAGAGGATGTCGGGAATCTTTAGAAAATGTATGCAAAAAATATGTGTTTTATAAAAGAGTAGTATTTTATAAAACAAATATTTTTATAAAGGGAACACATTCCCAGGATAAAAATATCATATGTGTCACGTGGACATGGTCTACCTTTATGACAATTTTTGTCGTTAATAGTTATGACTGTGTGTTTACGCATACTTACATAACATACACATAAAGTTTCGTCTTTATAAAATTAGTATAATTGGTCTAGGGTTAAACTAGATATTTCAAATAATTATATTTATAAATAATTATATTATAGTTAAGCGAATTGTAATTCGTCTAACGAACTTACGATTTATAAATTAGCAACTAGCAAGAGGTAGAAAAGCATAATCATAAAATGATGAAGATAAACGAATACACGTACTCAATAATTTCTCAGATGCTTTTGAATGCATCTGAGACATTATTGAGTACCTGACAAAATTGCAACATTATATAACAATAGATTCAATAAAATGACAATTAAATACGAAGTAGACTATGAAACAATTACAATTGTTATCTAATACAAATGACAATGGAGGCAATAAATTTTGAAAACGTACCTAATTGCTATCAAACCGTACAAATGCGCGTCGTGGATGCTGAAATTGCAATAGTACTGCGTTCTAAGCAAATCTTGTTTATCCATATAAAGGCTTAAGTAATAGTGAAGCAATTAATCGAAGTTCCGTTCAGAAGCAAAGGACTTGAAGATTGAGAGTCTCGGAAAGATTTTAGAATCAATAAATCTATTTAGTCTCCATTTTATTTGTTTATTAATACTACTTGCATCACAAATGTTCAAAGGTGGACTTATACCTTAGGCATTCTATACCAGTCAATCATGGGTGGTGAAGAGATAACAAGGTAGGTGCATAAAAAAAGTATTACCTATAAAGAAAAATATGGGTATGAATGAATTAAATTGTTAAAGAACTTAATAAGTGCTAATTTCTATAAGTTAATTCTAATCTATGTTCAACAACGGAAAACGTCCGCTGTTGGAAGTAGGCCTCCCCCAAGTGTCGCCACAAAGAAAGGTCCGGTGCGTCTTGCATCCATGGATTCACACAAACCTCACCAGGTCATCGGGCCATCTTGTGAGAGGCCTTCCAACGCTGCGTCTTCCGGTACGCGGTCGCCACTTCAGAAACTTTTGACCCCAACGTTTATCTATTCGACGAGCAATACCCTGCCCACTGCCACTTAAGTTTGGCGATTCTTCGGGCTAATAATTATACTAAGCTAAATTATAGAAATATGTCTAAGTACATAATTATACATCTTTCTAGAATTTAGCTTACAACGTGTTCAGGTTCGAAAATAGTGAAAATCTATGTTTTCTTCGAATCCTGAGTAAACGTGGCCAACAACGTTGAAGGCTACGAGTACAATTTAGTATTAGCTTACAAATGTCTAACATTTTCTTTGATTTACTTCGCAAAACGTTACAACCATACAAATTCAAACAGAACTGCACGTATTGTTCTTTTTGCTGCAACTTTAACAGTATCAATGACAATACAGGCCATACTTATCTCAAATCCATTTGAAACTCCATCTTTATATTGAATACTTAGACCTTATTTTGCATTGCCCTGTTCTTCATTATCAGTTCACAGGGTTTCAGCCTCTATTTTTGTATTAGTTAAGTGGAAAATTCCATGTCCAACTTTGGTACTCCCGTTGACCATTTTGGTCGTCGTCGCCGTAAAGTCTACCAAGATTAGTGCAGTTATTTCTGTGGTACAGTGACACATGCGTACACGCAGCTGGTGGTCGTGATCTGTCGTAATGGAATTCACCACTAATGGTGGCTTGGTTACTGAAATGGAGATTTATGAACACCCTGTTGAGGTCGTTTTGAATGCTGTTGAAGTATGGACGCAAATGGGCAGTGATTAATTTCAAAGAAAAGGTTGGTTTAGTCCTTAATCATTAATCTCGTGTGTTTTTGGTCCAAGAAAGTGCTATTATATCAAAAGCAAAAAATTATTTCATTATGATTTGCAATCATCGCCTTTAACAAAATTTATCAATTTTATGTGACACTGATGGTAGTGATTTACATTTACACAAGTCATAAAGTACTCATTTCAAAGCAGTAATTTAAAGAATATAACTTCTCTCAGCCAGAAAACACATGTTTTCAATATTATTTGCAAAGGCCGCGATCGGGCCTTGAGGTATACAAGCTGTTATTCATAAACTGAACGTGAGTTTATGGCAAACAAAGAGTTCAGACGCCAAGCTGTCTGCCTGCACGTGTTTATGAGTAATGGCGTGAAGTAGTGTTATTACAAAACCTCTTAGTTTTTGTAGAAAACTTTTGAGAAAATGTTTTTGAGGTCGCGGCTGGATGCCAATGCATGCAATATTCGCTAAAATTATTGTGTATTGAATGAATCCACTGTTTCGGATAATAAAGGAACCAACTGGGGCATAATTTTTTATTATTTTTATTCATTCTTGATAGGTTCGCGCTTGACCGCTATCTCACCTGATGAAAAGCGACGATGCGGTCGACGATGGATAATAATAATACCAATTACTGTCAAGCGATACAGGTTACTTTTCGGTGTAATTTTTTACCTATTCGTGCTTCTATCTCATAAACAAAAGTGTTAAAGTTTTCAACAGGATCTAATGTATTTACTTTCTCTTTCTCTCTGAGCTCTCAATGTGTACATACTATTTTGGCTCTCAATAACTCTACTGACTTAAACGCAATAAAATGTAATTGCTGAAAAAATATACTTCTAACTCGTGCTTCTAACATAATATGGCTTGAATTTGTGTTAAAAAAATACTCTTTCTTGACAGTTTTCTGTTTTGATTCTCAGATCAATTGCATAACATTTGCAACAATTACTAATTGAGATCATTCTCATTTAATACACACATAATGTATTAGAAGGAGTATGAGGTATGACGGAGTCATGCTAGGCTAGAGTAAATAGGCTCTTAATAAACTAGTGCGCCTCACCAACAACGAATGCATCACTACTTACCATCAGGTGGGATCGCAGTCAAGCAGTAGTTTATATGAATTTAAAAAAAAAATGTGATACTGTTTGAATGTGCATTAAGGACATTATTTTATTCTATCTATATACGTTTAAATAATGTCTCAAGTAATGCCAAGGACAGTTGTATCGACAAACGATTTTCCAGTTTCCATTTTCAGTAAAAACATGCCTTGATACACTCAAGTCACACATGTATGCTTGGGTCTGTAATCTGTTTTGTCGCAAGTGCCAGTGCATAATCAAGTATTTTTAAAGCCTATCTTCTAAGAGATAAGGTTGTGTTTTCAATAATAGTTGGAAGTGTTATAGTTTTTTCTACAGTTGTCCTGTTGCATAGGGCTATAGTAATCAAGGTCTACAAGTCTGCGCAAGTTGAATGTCAACATTTTGTTTACATTTCTATATGCTTGTGCATATTATTTTTATAGTACGTTATCAATTTTATTGCTGTCGTCTCCTGGCACATTTGTGTGATAAATTCTATAGATTATAAATTTATCGTCTACAGTTTTTTTCATTTAATCAAGTTTATTTGCTTAGCTTTCGTAATGCTTTATTTAAGTTTTGTGTACAGTCGATAAGTTATCATCTTCATCTTAGTATTCAGTTGTATTATATTGAAGTTCTTGTGCACAAACTGGTTTTAAGCTCATCAGCACGCGCCCGACCGGTTCCTTTATCATTTAGAAGTACTTGTTTTACGCACACCGTCTGCCGTCTAACCTCTTTCACCCTTAGATTAATCAGGTTTTTACAGTCCGATATTATCAGTTGCACAGGTGGATGTTACTATCCACCTGGCCCTTATTTCATTATAGTACATTATGATACAAGTGTATAATGTTGGTGATTACCGCTGAGGCGGTATTTAGATCCGAGCCGAAGGCGAGGATCTTAAGAGAGCCGAGGACGGTAATCGCCAATATTCACGTGTATCATACGACGTTTTTCGGCACACTTGAGAAGAAAAAAAAATGAAAAATCAGTTTTATTTAGTATAAAGAAGGAACAATCATTAAATAAGTTTTTTATCACACAACATACGACTGGAGTCGCGTACTTTACACAGAGTATACCGAAAACGAATTTAACTAACCTTAGTAGCCAAATATTGGTTATCTGGAGCATCCTTTATGAATTTTTCAATGTCATCAGGTGTTAAAACCTTAGATTTTTTACTTCGAAATCCATCGGAAAGTCTCTTTAGATAAACTGTTAAATTGCAGTATGTTTTTAAGTCCACTCCATTTTTTGTTCGCACTGTACTTTTTAACATTGAGTAAATACACCATAAAGAGCTAGGTTTGTACCTGGACGATAATTCTTTAAAGTACGCCATGAATACATTTTCGGAAAAAGACTGTGTATTTTTATTGATTTTCCATTGTATGAAATTTTGGTATGCCAACAGATATTTTTGCTTTGAGTATTCTGGTAGTAAACTTTCCATAACGTTAAGGGCTTCACATCTTATATCGGGAGGTGTACAGCACAAATCACTTTCCTCATAAATAGTAGTTGTAGACATTTTTATAAAATAATAATTAACTATTGTATTTTTTTTGTAATATGGCGGCAAAAAAATTGTTCTGTTTTCTTATGCGCGCGCATTCATAATGGCGGCCATAGACTAGCTACTCTAGCTAGAGTGTTTAAAAATAAGAATGAGGTTGCTTAAATAAAAAATAATTTTTGGAATGAAATATTTATTTATTAAACATGTAAAAGTTAAAATAGTTTATTTAAACACAAAATTGCATAAAATAAGCAAGACACTAATATTTACTATTGAACGCAATACTTACCTAATGTGTTTTTTTTTTTTCAAATTAAAAATTTGTTTTGAGAACAGAGGCTTGACTTAAAACTCCAAGTGACCAGGTCATTAAAATCCAAAAAAAAAATGGGAACAGAGGTTTAACAAAAAGGTTTTAACTACATTATCACACTAGTGCATAATGGTAATCAAAAAGTCACAGTTTGGTTATAAGCGTGATTATATACCTAAGTGTAGTGCAATAATAGTCACTTTCTGAGCAAGTGTGTCGAAAATACCTTATATGTAAGGAGCTTTACTCTTCGGCACTAAAGTTCATTACCCTCCTGTGTAGTTAGTCTTAACTTTCATTAGAAACTTTTACATTCAGCAGCTTTGCCATTAAGTCTGAAGGTGTTGTGTTGACACTTAAGTAACTGTCTCAGAGTACCATTTATGGATTATCGGCCATCGAATTCGGCGACCCAGGCCGAATCGTAATGTATTATTTGTGTAGGGACTGTAAAATTAACGGGATCTTTGCCAGTCTGGTCAGGTTTTGTGGTATAAGTAATGTGCTGGAAGCGGTTAACAGGACAATAATTATACTGGTGACCTATCTGCGATGCTGTTTAGTAGATGAGCCACGCTTGCAATTGATTTGATTCTTAATGCACACAATGTTAATAATAGTAGTGTTTTCAATGTATCATTGAACCTGCTGCCTTTCAGCCAAACCTGGACTGTCGGGTGCTATTTTAGTTAGCGTGTTTTAACTAACTTTATTAGGTCATTTCTGTTCTTTACATTTTGTTCGATCTTAGGTCAAACTTTCCGGGTCGCTTTTCTCTCTTAAATTAAACCAAAACTTGTTTCTTAAACAGGTTCTATATTTGCGACCTTTACGTTTGTTTACTGTTTTAGCAATATCTCCCTGAATTATATTTTCAAAATTTTATTTTGATTGTCCCAATAAAACTTATCAGATTTTTGAACAACATGGCAACGCTTTTTAAGTCAAACCAAAATAATGGTAGCAAAATGTTTATTATTCTGTCTGAGTTTTTAGTGGGTCTTGTAATATTAAAATACGTTAAAAGTTATGTTCTTTTGATACTGATGAAATTAAAGAGGCTATAAATTTTTGGATGGTGCAGTGATTTTGATTATGCTCATCAGTAGTTTGTATTGGTGCGTTTATATTTATGTATTTTTTCGCTGCCTCCGTCCTTATTTTTGTTTGTACCACAGTCAGAATTATCATAAAATAATTCTATAAGACATTAACGATATAAATTAGTAATTGTTTTGAATCAGGCAGTTAGCTAAAAAAATAACCAGATCAATATTTAAGTCCTGACAAAGAGATGAAACATTCTCATAAGCCAATTCAAGATCTAGTCAGTTTAAATTATATAAGTTTAGACACAAGACCACTCGTTAAGATGACATGAAGATGGCTCGTGTTTAAAGGCAAACGATTGAACGGACTTAATAAGTTGTTATTAAGTCACGTTCACATGTAACTGTTATCGTGTCTTGTAGTTAAATGGGTAGGGACGCCTTTAGCTAGACTATGGGGTTGAGAGTGTTAGGAATAGTGATTGAACCAAGATTTTGATGCACGTAAACATGTATCGTACAAAGTAACTTAAGTTTATGTGAGATCCTTTCAAGAAACACATAGATAAAAGGATATATACTCTCGGAATATAGCAAGAAGTTGACGCGTCTCAACTTAAACGGAAATTAAGTAAGAGGATTGGCTGTTAATAATTCAATACATCAATCACAGTTGCAGTTAACGCACGTTCGACAATCGGTCACAGTATCTTAGCGATAGTTTACGTTTTAGAAATTGTGCCGAACGAATTGTATAAATAACCGTCAATGAACAAGGAAGACCAGACCAGACATAATAATATGCAAAGAGAAAAACAATAAAATCGACATGTTAGTGCAAACATATGCTAATTTGAACTCTGTTTGCATAGTCCAAACAGTTACATTGTAACAATATAAAATATAATAAACTACTATTTTAACTATAGAACCTTTTGTTAAACAAAGCAAAATATTGGCTTTCTCATTTTATATGTCTCATATGCATGCATACGCACGTCCTACCACGTACATGGTCGTAAGGCGAATGACCGATTGTGTCAAAACGTGAATAAAATACTTTAATACTACCAGTATAAATCGACCTCCAACTTTCAATAATTAAATTCGGAAACACTGGTCTTCTTACATTGGCGTTCTCAAGTAATATGGCCAGTACAATTTGGTCTTCAGCTCCGAAGTTTGTGTTTAAATAGGTAGGTGTTGTTATACTGGTTTTTATGACAATGTTGTGAGCAATTTGTTTAAAATTAACTTTGGCTGTATCTTCGTTATTGAGTTGATTGCTTTGTTCGAAACTATAGCGGTGTTTACTTGCGTGTTTCAAATGTAATATGGAAGTTATTAGTAGCGCTATCCAACTTTTTAACTATCATTATTTAGACACCTTGTGCTTAGTCTTGCACACTTCCTATATATGCCTTAGGTAATTAAATGATCTCTTCTAAAATTCTGTCCACTATATCAAATTGATCTCTAGCAGTTCTTGTCAAAGATTTTTTATCATTTCCAAGTATAATTATCATTATACTATTAACCGTACTTATCAAATACGTTGTTTTGTTTTGTAATTTCAATTTCTCTAATCTACAGTAACAAAATGCATTCTCGTCAGTGTCAGGACATTGAAGAATAACTAAACCCTTTCTTTCATCTGAGATCAAAATAAGACCTCCAACAATTTCAATAACGTTAACAGTAACTAAAACAACACTTCCCCCAACTTCACCATCAACATCTCAATTTGCATCCAACTTCAAAATAAAGGCACCGTCTAATTTACGCGTCAACTTTCAACGAAGCGAGCGCGGTTGTAGTAAACAAAAATATTTCTGTTTACAATACAAAAGTTATTTCCAGTTTGATAAATACAGCGGGTAGTTCTTTTGGAATGGCGTGTAGTTGTTTATTTAGGGTGGCTGTATTGTTCCTTAGTTGTGGATAAGTCTTGAAATTATTATAATATCTGCTTTCTTTTGCATAATTATACATATATACTTTTCATTGCTTCGATAAGAGAATTTGTACTTGAACCAATGTCAAAATTAACCTTTCAACTATGTCGGATATATCCAACGAAGACTTTGGCATTGTAATTTCTGTCACTTATGGGAATTGAAGAGGTAAACGAGATGGAGTACCCAGTCGTAAACACACGACTATGGCATAGGACACGAATTGAGTCATGCTATTAAGGTCTTAACAATCATTCATCAAAATTATCAGTTTAATTACTCTGTCATCAACTGATTAGCTCATCAGCAATCTGATTATCATGTATAATTATGCAATTACAGTGTGTCATGGTAAGTTAGAATGGACAAAATTTGAAAATTTTAAGACAATTTCGATCGTGTCTGAGGAGTATGATTCATAGTTTTCTCTCCCGTAATAGGTAACAGTTGTTCAGTAGTACTGTCCCTTTTTTTCAGTCCAACATGGTAACCAAACCTAGTATTATGAGAAATGTAAGTTCGTAACACGTTGACGCAGGTCATGACCATCTGGCGTCACTTTTTATACCATCTTCGGGCATGTTCGGCAGTGCTCGGCTCAGCTCGGCATAGTCTGTGCAGTGTCTAAGCGTATTGTCGTAAAACATATAATTGGTGCTGCTATTTTCAGAATAGGTGGACGTGGTGAAATGATATGGGTTAGGGTTAAATTGTTTATTAATGCATTCGTTTTGCTAGATGACAAATGTATCTTTTCCTTATGTCTTACTTATTCATTTATAATAATTATAATTACTAGCTTCTACCAGTGTCAAATTTTAATTCAAGGGAACAATACTCCTGAGTTAAAAAGTAAGATATTTCAAACATATACACACGCAGTGTGATGTAGGTACAGAGATTGTCCTTTGTTCCGTCTTTTGAAAAAAATTGGTAGAGCAGCTTACTATTACAGAGCACGATATTCTACGGAAACGTACTACTGACATATATATGTCCTCCAAATGATCATAGTCTACCATATAATAAACACTGTTCTCTGATAAGCCGTTGAGAGCCCATAGAGCCGGTAGAACTTTTATTCCAAAATAATACGAGTTTTCTTAGATTTCGTTCAGAAATGGTGATAAATACTGCGATATTATAGAAAATACAAAGAAACCAACAAATAACTAATTTTGAAAAAAAAAGTTCTTTTAATAGAAAGTTTATTTGAACTTATTATAGCATAGTCGGCCTTATAATGTTCCCACTGTTGGGACTCAGGCGCTCTCTATATGAGAGGGGGGCCGTAATCCACCACGCGGGCCCAGTGCGGGTTGGTGGATGTCACATGTTTTCGAATTTTTGGTTCTAGGACATACCGGTTTCCTCACGATGTTTTCCTTCACCGATTTGAGAGCAGTGGTGATGAAATAAATTACACAAAGTAATGCGCCTGGCTGGGTTTGAACCCGCGACCTACAACTCGTAAGTCGCGGCCGTTACCACTCGGCCAACACTGCTCTCGAACTTTTGAACTTATTATTCCAAGTTAATCGAAGATATTATATTGCAAAGTAACACGTTTTAAATAACCCTTCTTGCAGTCGGGTAAAAACACCAATTTGAGGTGTAAAGACCTAATATATACATCAAAACATATAGACTTTTACACTGAGAATATCAGTAAAATTTTACTTTTTCATCGCTTTGACAAAGTAAAAATCCTCAATCATAATCTTCAGAAGCCATTCCTCAAGACAATCAGGTTAAATACAACACTCACCCAGTTTAAGAAAATGAATCTTTATGATTTTTACTACCATAATTCAGACGATGTTAATGGACGTCCATTGCGTTATAAAATTACTAATATCTCATGCGAATTGATTGCAAATTGTATTGCTACCGGTTTTTTCGTTAACCGAGTTTGGTGTGGTCCAAAGAAAATCAATCAAACATTGATATAAACAAGCGTTTTCAAAGGAGGAGGCCGCACGTGCACCCGCCATCCACCGGGATCCCGATCCCGATTTCCGGCCACCGTAGGCGCGCGCTTACGAACGGCGAGCAATGGGTAGCTCGCCGTCCAACCGTCCGGTAACCGTCCGGACCGAGCCCAAGTCGTCGACGGCGCTTACTGTTCCACGCGCGCCTCAAGGAGATATCAGCAAACCGTAGGGGCCCAGCAGGGTCGAAGCCTACTAGGGCCAAGGGTCTGCTTCTGAAAGCAACACGCGGCCCTGGTATGAAAACGGTCGGTCGGTTAGGGTCGAAGCCTACTGGGGCCATGGGTAGTGTGAAAACGAAACCCGGGGCCCTGGGACGAAGGTAACGAAGGAACAGGAGTGAGTTTTTAGACAGTAAAAGTCTGACACATCCTCGTGCTCCACCCAAGAGCAGGGGATATCATTGGATCATTTTCCCACCGATAAAAAAAATCCCCCTAATAGAGATGGTAGTACGACCTTATTTTTTTCAATGGGATATCATCAACTGATTCTTCCTAGTCTTGATGGGGCGAGTGGAAGTGTCAAACTTTTGCTGATTACAACTTACCTGTATTCTTTCAGTTACCTTTTGTAATCTTGGGCCATTGTAACTGTTTTAAATAATTCCGTAATCCACCAGGGTTCCAATTCCTATCGAATTAAATTAGAACTTTTAGAGTCAGTACGGCTAAACTGACTCTAAAAGGTTATTTGTAGTTGAATCATGAAATTCTATTATTTTGACAGTCCAATGGAAGGAACTGAAATCGAAATCGGAGGTGCAAAATCAATTGGCCGTTTTGCCCCCTTAGCCAAGTTACAACCGTTTCGTTTCGATTCTCTTTTCGTTGATCGCCTCGAGTCGGCCACGCCTCCTATTTTTTTTTCTGACCACGTGAGCGTGACTGAGCGTTGAGATGACGTCAGAACAAAGACCGAAACTGTTGTAACCTGGCTAAGGGGGCAGAACTTTTGGAATTGGAATCGAACGTCTGTAACATATCTGATATGGTATGTATCTATAAAATTAACCATCAACTCAAAAAGGAGAAGATGCAAGTTTCTAAAGAAGATTAATCGCTCTGCCCATTACTTGGACCAGCCGACCTACAATACTTTGCACTTACGACGGACAATTTATCAGGCGCCATATTTACGGTTTGTTTTTATACAAAACATAATAAAACGGTACACGTGGTCTGTTGGAAAATTATATTATTTAGTGTTAATTCTTTTTTTAAGTGTTTTTTTCTTTTTGTAATCGTGTAAATTGTGGTTTTATTTCTTTCTTACTTGATTTATTTCCAGGGCCGTGGTAACTCTTTCGAACAAATCCACAGTCCTGACCAGACAAACATATAGACTTTATATATTTGCTAAAATCTTTACCCAATACTTCAATGTGTCTGGTAAGTAACTCATCTCCAACACTCACGCCTTATTTAAACGGTTACAAAGCTGAGTTAGAAAAAAAAAAACAAAACTAAATTAACCCGAAATCTCATCCGTATCGGAGGACCATTTACATCTCACACCATAAAATAATATCCCATCAAAAACTATCACACAATACGTCTCATGTGTCGTGTTACAAAAAACTTAGAGAGATGCGCTTGCGCCGACCGGTGGGTCAATCAACTCTGCCCGGTAGCCATACAACTTTTTAATACAATATAAATAATGATACACTTACCTTTTTTAATACAGTATACATAAAGCTACAGTTATCTTTTTTTGTTCTTTATTTTTAATCTATAATTGAGATCGAACGCTACCTAAAATATTTATGAGGATTTTCATATTGGGCGTGATTCTATGGATTGTTTTTTGTTAATTGAATCTGAGATACATTAAAGGAGTGGACAGATTAGATACTTGTTATAGGGGAAGTCATCCAATGACTTCTCCCACTCTAAGGCAGAACGAGAGGGCGTGTCAGACTTTTACTGACTAAAACCCACTCCTATATTCCTTTTAGCCTTGCGTTCCAGGACCCTGGGTTTCCCATTCGGAAGCGAACCCATGGTCCTAGTAGGCTTCGCCAGATTAGATACTTGAATTAATAAATTATTACGTTATTATTAGATTTAAATGTATATAAAATTAATAAATTGAATATCTTAGAAAACAAAACGAGTTTCAGAGATTTATAACGAACACTGTATCAATATAAATACATAGTTAATAGATTTGGAAAAAAAATACTCCAGTAACTCTTCAGCCTATAATATATAAAAAATACACTTAGCTGGTTCCTCCCACTTCCTATATGGACAAAATACAAAAAAAAGTTATCTGTACAGGTAGCAAAACTATGGGATAGCCACTTGTCGTTAGATTAAAAATGTTTTCATCATCCATCCCAATTCACCCCATTATTCGTACTCAATTTCAAGTACTGAATGCTTTGACAGAAAATCTTACTTATAATGACAACCTGTTTAAATGAAACAAGTATTTTTAACATATTCATAATTCAGAATTGAAACTTGATACTTTTAAAAGTTCCCATATTCACGCCATTCAAATTTAAATTAGTAAAAAAATATCGTTTTAGAGAACAATCAATTAGGCTTAACACTTGGTATGTCAACGATATGAATATCAGTAGCCTATCATTAATCAAAATGCAATAATCATAGTATCAAGAAATTTATTCAAATTTTATTCGAGAAAAAAAAACTAATTTTGTATTCGGGAGCCTCTGGGGTCATGGTTTTTTGTTAGGACATTATTCCCATAAGTGTCGGGTGATAGGCTTTTTTTGGTCGAATAAAATTTTGGAGTTTATTATATGAGTGCGTTCGGTTATGAAGTAGCTTTATGTTTAGTCATATTTTAAGTCTTTCTTACTTAAATATTGTTGATTCAAAACTACTATTATGGTGTCAAAAACTTGTCTATTTTATTTAAGAGCGCCTTTTACGATAATAAACAATAAAACTGAGTGATTTTGAGGTGGGAAATCATCCAATGATTTCTCCTTCTCTTGGGTGGAGGGCGAGGGCGTTTCAGTTAAAGTCTGACACGCCGACAGTAAACTAATGGGGCCAGCAGGACCAACGCGTGCTAGGGCCGCGGGGAATTTCTGAAAAGGAAACCAGTGGTCTTAGAACGCAAAACACAACTGAAGGACACAGATGTAGTTTTAGTCTGTAAAAGTCCAACACGCTTGTATCCTGCTCCACCCTAGGGCTTGAAAAGTCATTGGTGATATCCCACCTCAAAAAAAAAGATTATAGATTTTACGTTAAACAGGAGTACCATAATTTCCCTAGCCTTTTTCCAACTAGTTTGGGGTTCCAATCGAACCGGCGAGATGCGGTTAAATACCCGTATTTTTAACCGCCTTCAAAAAAAGGAGGTTATCAATTCGGTTGATTTTTTTTTATGTTTGTTACCACAGAACTCCGTCGTTTATGGACCGATTTGCATTTTTTTTTTCCCTTAAAGGATATGCTTCCAGATTGGTTCCATTTTTTTCAAAATCCAGTTCTGATGATGGAAAGTGTGAAACATGCCAGCCAACGTTGCCCAGCAAATTGGGTTGTAGAGGTCTGATAGGCGGTCGCTCCATGTCCAAAAACTTTTTTCTAATTTCGGAAATCGGTGTTTCTGGTATTGTTTCTTATTACCGACTTCCGAAATTAAAGTTATTTTGATCGTTGTAATGTCTATCAGACCTCCACAACCCAATTTGCTGGGCAACATGATATAATAGATGACTGATGACATGAGATAGACTGATGGTCAGACCTTCTGGCCTCTGACTACGAACATAGTCTAAACAAGAGTAACCAATAACAATAAACTGCCACATAATCACTCACAATATTCTAATTCTGTACCCATAAATATTTTGCATATAAAATCGTTCTTATGACCACACTTTCAACACGTATATAAATCACACGAACTCGCCTCGACTCGCGTCAACTCGTGTCAAAACCGTGGCATTAGCAAGCCGTATCACTCAACGGGACATAATTAGCTTACGTTTTGTTATGACGTAGTTATAGGTAGATATGTTTGTTATTAAGGGTTTGGCCGTATTGGATTTTATGCGTTTCGGTAGAAACTGTAGGGATTATTTTAAAAAAAAACTGGGCAAATGTGAGTCGGACTGGTACCCTGAGGGTTCCGTACAAACTTACCTATGTAAATACATAGTTCAATTCCGGAATGGAGTCTCGGAAGATTTTTCCGAATCGCAAAAAACAAATATTGTGACGTAACAACAAATTTACAGTTTTCAGATTTTTTCCTAGACTTGTGCTATGAGACCTTGCTACATGCCAAATTACAAGATTCTAGGTCAACGGAAAGTACCCTATGAATTTTGATTCCCTTGAGAATGTCGAAATATACGTTTATTTGCAACATAAACGGCTGTATCTTTTTTGTTCGTTAACTCAGAAGTTTGATTTTTTCACAGCTTCAAGGGACTGCAGACCTGAGTATAAGATTTTAATTTCAACTCGATACATCCACGCGTTCCTGAGATAAAGGAACATGACAGACAGAAATTTGCGCCTTGTTCCGCCAAATAAAATGTTTTTCTTTCTTCTTCTTCTTCTTTCTTTCTTTCTTCTAGACAGACAGACGGACATGAAAGTGATCCTATAAGGGTTCCGTTTTTTTCCTTTTGAGGTATGGAACCCTAAAAACTGCTCCTACTCTGGATGGAGCTAGAGGGAGTGTCAGACTTTTACTGACTAAAACCCACTAGTGTTCATTTCGTTGACTTTTAAGGTTTTAGGCCCTCGGTAACTCTTTCGTACAAAAGCCTGCAATTTTAAAAACATATTGGAAAAGATGAACTTACCTTTTCACGTTTGATGCCAAACCCTCCAAAACATTGCCTTTCCAGCTATTTTAGATTAATGATCTGTATGTTTGTTTGTGTTCAACAGTGACCGTTTACGGCTTAAACTTTAGTACTCCTGTCAATAGTGTTTGAATGTATCAGAGAGGATTTATTAGGCTTTTCGCACTGCCATGCCAATACTTCAAAGGATTGGTGGTCTTTGTATCTCGAATGAAGTAGATATGGATGTTAATTTTCAAAAAGTGATTTAAGTAACTGTAACATTTTTGATGAAAGAGCTATGCTTAAATATATATACCAGTTTTCAGGCTTAGTTAATTCAAAATAACAGTAAATATGTTACATTACATATACGTGGCATTGCTGCCAGCGTTTTGGGCACTTTTCTAATTGACAGCGATGTGGATGAATTTTTTTATGCCCAATGTAATTTTTAGGGTTCCGTACCTCAAAAGACAAAAACGGAACCCTTATAGGGTCACTTTGTTGTCCGTCCGTCCGTCTGTTTGTCAAGACCTTTTATCTCGGGAACGCGTGGATGTATCGAGTTGAAATTAAAACCACATACTCAAGTCTGCGATCCCTTGAAGCTGTGAAAAAATCAAACTTTTGAGTTAACGAAAAAAAAAGATACGACTGAAGGAATCCCAGGGCCCTGGAACGAAGGCAAAGAAGGAACAGGAGTGGGTTTGAGTCAGTAAAAGTCTGACATGCCCTTTCGCCTCGCCCAAGGGCGGGAGAAGTCATTAGATGACTTTCCACATAACAACAAAACGACTATTATACGGTATTTACCTAGTCACTGGGTTGTGGAGGTTTGGGCAGTCGCTCCAGGTAAAATATTGGTATTCAGCTGCATCTGGTTAGACTGGATGCCGACCCCAACGTACTTGGGAAAATGCTGGGCAAACCGAATTCATTTTTATTCTTGCATCAGATTAGGATAGGTACCATTCAGTATGGAAATGAAAAAACCAATAAGCATAAGCAACAAAGGCGTTGACCCTTGACTTTTGAGAGGTCATGAGTTCAAGTGTTGACCTAATAAATCCTTCGATGAATCAAAACAAAATATATTGTTCTTTATGGGATGAGCTCTTGAACTCTTGATATTATCTATTTTAGCCGTCTTGGTATTATACATTTTAGTCGTATTTTTCTGGGCTACAGGATTCTTCGGGAATCACCGCGGCAGTGGAACGCAAAAGGAAACTGTTTTAACACGGTTAGGTTTGTCTGTATAAGACTGAAACTCCTTTTTGTTCCACCCAGAGCGAGAGAGGTTATTCGATGATTTCTCAACCCAAACAAAAAAAATACCGTATTTATTTGTCCTTGGAGAATAACTTTAGCCAATAAAAAAACGGTATACTATATTTTACAGTAGTTAAAAAGTTTGGTTCAAAGTTATACCCCAGGTCCAAAGTCATATAAATTAACTGTAACAAAAAGAAAACAAAATCATAATAATTATTTTAATTTATGAACTGACGTGAAAATGATCATTACAAAGTTTAACAAAACTAAATGCTGAACCGCAAAAAAAAATCCAGACACAAAATGTAACGACGTACACTAATTATGTTTTTAGCTTACAAAGGTATAACTAGACAACTTCAGATTTATCACCCAAGCACTGACAGGTTCACTCAGTGTCATTAAATAAATTGATAGCTCATCACTGTCAAGCGGAGCCGTAAACGTCCCGGTGACAAAATTATTGTTTAAAAATACAAGAGTATCTGTTCTGCAAAAATAAAATGTTGGACGTAAAGAAATGAGGGTTTGAGTTTTGAAGTAAGAATTGGTACTAAAATGATCTGTAATGTCAGAAAATTACTTAAATTTTTTCAGGCTCAATTTTATGTGATATTAAAAACAAGTTACGTTCTCAAGACATGCTCTACTATGATGAAAAGTATTCAGTTCGGGCTTAGGAGTCACAAAACCAATTTTCAAACATATAATCGTTTTAATTCAAGAAATATATTCTCAGCGACAAATAATGTCTAAAATTTATTAAAGACTAGAATGATAATTATGATTAGAATGCAGACATCATTTTTCTGCCCTTGTCCCGATTTATTTGGGGTTGGCGCAAGCGCAACACGTTTTTTTCTTCCATTCTGTTCTGTCACTCGTCACGCTATCACTAACTCCCTTTTCTTTCATATCACTTCTCACAAAATCCATCCATCTTTTCTTTGGTCTCCCTCTCCCACTCTATCCATCCACATGTAAATTCATAACTCTTTTAGTAACATGCGTTTCTTCACATGTCTATACCAAGACAAACGATTCCCTTTCAACTTTTCAGTCACAGACATGATTTAAAATACGAAAAACTGAACTTTAGTCTTAATCTATACATAAAAGAAGAAACTTATTATTATGCATACTGAGCAAGAAAGGAGGTCACGTATATCCTGTGAAGGGGCACTGGCACTATATTGGCAATGGGTCAAATCATCTATAAATCATAAATCATTTATTAATTTGCAAACATGGGTAAAAATATACATTGATGTTTTGTTTTTAAATGAATAATAAAGTTCTCTAAAAGAAGAAACTGTCTGACTGACATATCAATGCACAGCCGAAACTACTGGGACTAGAAGTGTGAAATTTTGCACAAGGTTTCCTTTTATGCGTTAGCGAGCATTAAGAGACGATTTTACAAAATTCAACTCTTAAAGAGAGGTCCAAAGTTAGATGGAGAAACCTACTTTAACGCGGGCGAAGCCGTAGCCAGAAGCTAGTATTCCATTAAATACAAAATCAGTTGCTTAAAGAGCTCATGCCAATCCCGTTAGGCGCCGAGTTTAAATCCGTCACTCTATAGTGACAGGTCACTAGTTCTATTCTCGGCTAAGCAACAATAAACAATGAAATGTTCGACTTCGGTCCGGGTAAAGTTGGTCGTGTTAGTCTTTAACTGAATAAACCCCACCCGTGTTTCTGTAGTTGCCTTTTGCGTTCCAATGCCACGGTGACTCTATCAAACATTCTTGCACTGAAAAATCTAACAGAGACAATCATCAAGTAAGAACACTTACTTGATGATTGTCTCTGTTAGATTTTTCAGACGGGAAAAGAAGAATTTGCCTTTATTTCGCCTCGTATTGTACGGGCTATCTGTTCATTGACTTTCGAGAAGTACGCGAATCAATCGATGATTGGGTTGATTAGCTATTTATACAAAGTAAAGGAAAGGGGTTTCTAAATGACTCAGCTATTTGTGTAGAAAATAATTTCATAACTGGTGGACTGGTGGCCGTCCTAATATCGAAAGGAAGCGAATTCCACAGAAATATGAACTTTTTTGTTGAAGTAGGAAATCATCTAATGACCTGTATGACCTGTATATGAAGAGAAGAATGGACAAAATCAGATGTATGAGAAAGACAAAGCAGTAAGAGATACATACGACCCGATATGTAAAAAAAATGTTTGAAGTATTACAATAATATTTTTTCCAGGTTGAAGACTTTTTTTTTAAATTGATATAAACCAGTGCTTGACTGCGATCCCACCTGATGGTATGCAGTGATGCAATCATTGATGGTGAGGCGCACTAGTTTATTAAGAGCCTATTTACTCTAGCCTTGAAGACACCTAAATTATAGTAAGACGTGAAGACCGCAGCAGGCAAATTGTACCATTCCTTCGATGTACGCGGTATAAACGACGAAGCGAAGCGCTTAGTCCGGATCGTTAAAGTTTCAACAACATAAGGGTGGATACCCGCCGTACGTCTTACCGGGTTGTCCGATGGTAGAAAGGAGATGGCGGAATCAAGTCATGCAATTCCCGCGCACACTCTTCAAAATGAAACCTGTAAAATACCATTTTTATGACTAGATATTTTATAGGCATAGCAGTTAAGTTTTACAAAGGCAAGGTATAGTAACCTGTATAAAATACTAAATGGCTAAAACCTTGCTGCCCAAGGGCAAGGGCTATAGAGGTCAAACGCCATTCGTCTCGCGTAAAACCAGAACTCGCCGTATCAACTGAACAACTGGTCGTGCGCCGGCGCAGCATATCGTATATGTAGGTACTGGCTGGTTGTAGTTGTTGATACTCCTAGCGAGCTTTGGATTTGAGTTTCTTAGTAGTTTCGATAGTTTTTTAAGTTGAGATTAGGATTTTTTTTTTGTATCCACTAACTCCGCTTTTATTTGGAGTACTTAAGGGCAGCTGAATAGTCTTATTCTTCATCTGTCAAACTTTCTTCCCTTTTTTTAGGTGGGTAATCATCCAATGACTTCTCTCGCTCTATTGTGGAGCAGAAGGGCGTGTCAGACTTTTACGGACAAAACTTCTCCTATGTTCCTTCTCTGCCTTGCGTCTCAGGACCCCGGGGTTTCCTTTCGGATGACCCATGGCCCCAGTTATTCTGTCTTCTTTGCAAGTCACTTAGGGTCCTTTTTTTTTCTTTATTTATTCTTGTCTGTTATTTTTCCTGTGGCCTCTTTTCGTACGACCTCATGTGCCTAAGCACCGTTACAGAATACAAGCTAACGTACCTCTTTGTTATTTTTCAAGTTATATTATTGGCAGTATTATCGCGATTCTATACAAGTGCCTAACAAAAAAATATTCGCCCTTAATTTGACAAAAGTTTACCCTTCATCGCACAAACAGCATCTGACACACAAAGCCCATTTTTTCTATGAATATAAAAAACCCATCACGCCCTATTTTTCTTTTCAAAAATCATCCAAAAAAACAACGATTTTGCACCAAAAACTCCGTAATTTACTTCCTTTGAGCTTCTAACAATGGGATTAGTAAACAGGTGTGCCACTTTCATTATTATGACGATACATTAGTATAACGTATTAAACTAAAAAAAATACTCCATCTTGCTACGAATCAAATCGGTATACGACAATGATTGCTTTACTTCGAAATACGACGCATCTGTAATTATGACAACATGCATTTACAATGTACCGTCAGTAAAAAAGTTAAGACGCAATATTCTGTACTTCAGTCCTCCTACATATGACGTTTCGTCTCGCTGTCCCTCAGAGGTCGTTGGTACTCAGGGGAAACTAAAGCACAGGTGTCCAACGCTCGGCCCGATAGAACGAGACGGAGATAGCGTAACTGTAAGCGCGCGAAAAGGACGCAACCAAAATAAACGTTGAACTTATGTTGTGTTTTTTTTTTCTTTTTGCTCTCCCTCGCCTATGTTCGTGACGGATCTTTTTTTTAACCGACTTCAAAAAAAGGAGGAGGTTATCAATTCGGTTGTATTTTTTTTTTAACCGACTTCAAAAAAAAGGAGGAGGTTCTCAATTCGGTTGTATTTTTTTTTTTTTTTTTTTTTTTTTTTTTTTTTTTATCATTATTTTTTTTTTTTATGTTTGTTACCTCAGAACTCCGTCGTTTATGGACCGATATGCAAAATTTTTTTTTCCCTATACAGGATATGCTTCCAGATTGGTCCCATTTTTTTCAAAAACCAGTTCTGATGATGGAATCCATGAGGAATCGAGGGAACTCCTCAAAAATTATAGGCAATCCTATGGTAATTTTAGTATTTTCATCAAGAACTTAAGCATTTACAGTCAAAAAGTAACATTTGATGAAGTGGAACTGATGAAGAAGACCAGAAATGGTCAACGGAACTTCATACTCAAATAGATATCACAATGAAGATAGTTAAGCGACTATGACAATACAAATAAATGAATGATTCTGAATAGTTACGTTGAAAATGGTATCATCGAAGTGATCTGATGATGATGATGGAGCCGGAAGGTAGGCACTGGAACTCCGTAATTAATCAATGTAACCTAGCCGTGTTTGGACTTATTAGAATTGTCATGAGATGCATTTTGGCAATAAGGTACTATCGAACTGATCTGATGATGGAGCCGGAAGGTAGGCACAGGAACTCCGTAATTAATCAATGTATCCTAGCCGTGTTTGGGCTTATTAGAATTGTCGTGAGATGCTCTTTGGCTATAAGGTACTATCGAACTGATCTGATGATGGAGCCGGAAGGAGGAAGGTAGACACAGGAACTTTATAATAAAACAATGTAACCTAGCAGTATTTGGGTTAATTGGAATTGTCATGAGAAATAGGCACTCTGTTTATAAGTGTATCGCAACTAAAAAGTGTGAAATAAAAACTTTTTAGAAAAAAAAAAATAACCGACTTCACTAAAAAAAACACTAAAAGGATCAAAATAACTTTAATTTCGGAAGTCGGTGTTAAATAAGAAACAAACAATACCGAGAAACACCGACTTCCAAAATTAAAGTTATTTTGATCCTTTTAGTGTTTTTTTTAGTGAAGTCGGTTATTTTTTTTTTTCTAAAAAGTTTTTATTTTTTTTTTTTTTTATCATCATTTTTTTTTTTTTTTTTTTTTTTTTTTTTTATGTGTGTTACCTCAGAACTCCGTCGTTTATGGACCGATTTGCAAAATTTTTTTTTCCCTTTATAGGATATGCTTCCAGATTGGTCCCATTTTTTTCAAAATCCAGTTCTGATGATGGAATCCATGAGGAATCGAGGGAACTCCTCAAAAATTATAGGCAACCCTATGGTAATTTTAGTATTTTCATCAAGAACTTAAGCATTTACAGTCAAAAAGTAACATTTGATGAAGTGGAACTGATGAAGAAGACCAGAAATGGTCAACGGAACTTCATACTCAAATAGATATCACATTGAAGATATAGTTAAGCGACTATGACAATACAAATAAATGAATGATTCTGAATAGTTACGTTGAAAATGGTATCATCGAAGTGATCTGATGATGATGATGGAGCCGGAAGGTAGGCACTGGAACTCCGTAATTAATCAATGTAACCTAGCCGTGTTTGGACTCATTAGAATTGTCATGAGATGCACTTTGGCTATAAGGTACTATCGAACTGATCTGATGATGGAGCCGGAAGGTAGGCACAGGAACTCCGTAATTAATCAATGTATCCTAGCCGTGTTTGGGCTTATTAGAATTGTCGTGAGATGCTCTTTGGCTATAAGGTACTATCAAACTGATCTGATGATGGAGCCGGAAGGAGGAAGGTAGGCACAGCAACTTTATAATAAAACAATGTAACCTAGCAGTATTTGGGTTAATTGGAATTGTCATTAGAAATAGGCACTCTGTTTATAAGTGTATCGCAACTAAAAAGTGTGAAATAAAAACTTTTTAGAAAAAAAAAATAACCGACTTCACTAAAAAAAACACTAAAAGGATCAAAATAACTTTAATTTCGGAAGTCGGTGTTAAATAAGAAACAAACAATACCGAGAAACACCGACATCCGAAATTAAAGTTATTTTGATCCTTTTAGTGTTTTTTTTAGTGAAGTCGGTTATTTTTTTTTTCTAAAAAGTTTTTTTTTATTTCATTTTGTTGCTCTTGTACAACCTTTTTGGCTTATTTCGTTGCTTTTAGCTATATTTTAGACTAACTTACCAATTAAAGTTATTAGGTTAGTTGTTATTTTTGGTTTTCGTAGGTTACGAGTGTTATGATGCGTCTGCGCAGTTATGTTGGTTGCTTTTTGTGGATGCTGTTTTTAGATGAGTGCAGTTTTTTACTTTTTGGTGTCTCCTTCTGTTTAAAATTATAGGACAGGTAAATGATAATTATATAGATACTATACATTGATGATATTTTTACTTATTAAAAAAACGGTTTTTAATTATTAATATATTCAGTTCATTTTACAGTTCTCTTTTAATCCGTTCTATATATAAAAGGAGATACTCACTGACTGATATAAACGCACAGCCGAAACTACCGGGACTAGAAGCGCGAAATTTTGCTCAAGGTTTCCTTTTATGACGTAGGCGAGCACTAAGAGAGGATTTTTTAAAATTCACCCCCTAACGGGATAAAACGGAGGTTCAAAGTTTGTTTGGAGAAACCTACTTTTTTACTCAGGTGAAGCTGCTGGCAAAAACTAATTATACTATAATTTATAGTCAAAATTAAACTTCAAATTAAAATACAATAACTTTATCCTCATATTACACTCAGGTTCATGCCATCAATTTATTTTACTTCTCGTTAATAAAATAAACAGTAAGCTTACACAAGGCTGGTGCACTGCGGTGTAAAATAATCAACGCAGTATTATCCACTATTATTTGGGGATAGAATATAATAATGTCACCCTAATGACACTTGTGCGTAAAATCGTATTATTCAGGATTACTTTACTGGGCTTTTCTTTTCGTAGTTACATTATTTTATGAACATTTGTTATTTAATACGTGTTTGGTGATAATAGGCTTATTGGTTTCATGTAAAGTATATTAGAAGAGTAGAATAATTTTGGTCTCGTATTTATGTGGTTTTAGTCTAGATATTAATTAAGGAACTTTTTTTTCATATCCTTGTTTATTTTACGTTTTTTTTTATTATTGTTTTCTTTAGTAGTTTCTGATGTTGATTTTTTACATCAACTTTATTCACGTGATAATTCAAATGATTAAGTATTTGTAAGCAGTTAACTTATTAAAACTATTATGTTATGGCTAACCACAGCAACTACTTGTATTTTACGATGCAGCTGCAATTTGACCTAGAAATCAAATCTCAGATTGTTTTGACTTTAAGCATATACAGATAAAACCGTACATGAGCCATATTTTTTTTTTCAGTTGTGATATCAACAAATGTCTTCTTCTGCTTTGAGTGGAGTTAGAGGGTGTGTCAGGCATCCGTAAACTCAACCTGTGCTCCTTCAGTTGCCTTTTTCGGTCCAGGGTCACTTTAACTCTTTCAAACAATCTCGCAACCCTGTTCCTGACTCGTGACTACTATTCTAATTGATATCATTAATATGAGATAAGAGTTTTTACTTGTATCAATCATCATCATCATCATCATTTCAGCCGATAGACGTCCACTGCTGGACATAGACCTCCCCCAAATGTCGCCACAATGAACGGTCTCGCAACCTTCACCTGGTTATCGGTCCAACTTGTAGGGGCCTTCCAACACTGCGTCTGCCGGTACACGGTCGCCACTGCAGAACTTTTCGGTCCCACCGTCCATCTGTTCTGCGAGCAATGTGCCCTGCCCATTGCCACTTAAGTTTGGCGATTCTTCGTGCTATGTCGGCAACCTTGGTTCTCGTGCCGTTTAGTCTAGACCAGTGGTTCTTAACCGGTGGTCCGCGGACCACTGGTGGTCCCTAGAAGCAACCCAAGTGGTCTGTGGAGCTATCCTAATAAATAAGATTGGTCGGGAATAAATCTTGAGGAATTTTGGAGTCAAACGGCAATTTTTTACAAAACTTCTACACGTTGATATTCGTTACTTACCTTTATTTTCATCGACATATCTATGTGAGCAGTGGTTCTCGATGCTTCTTATTATTAAAAACAAGCACCTAAATCGGTTGGGTGCCTCTGCCAATATGCGTTTGGCTTTGAGTAGCATTGAACCAAAGATTCAGAAGTAAGTAAAGAGTATGCAGTCACAAAAATTGCATTGAAATCGTAACTGTAATAGATAATTTACCGTAAAGAAAATTAAAATACTGAGGGCTTTAAATAATTTTATGCGTGTTTTATTTATACATGAATTGGACCCCCATTTATTTACATTTAGGTACCAATATTAACTACAAACTAATTAACGAACTAGGTGGTCCATGGTAAGACAAAAATTTTGACATATGGTCCCTCATGACTATAAGGTTAAGAACCACTGGTCTAGACCGTAGAGGTGTCAACATTGTGAGGGCGGACACTCGTCCTATGTTGGGTTGTCCGATGGAAGAAAGGTGATGGAGGAATCAAGTCACCTATACACGATGGTCGTAATTTCACCTGCTAATCCTCTTGAGTACCATTAAACCCCAAGCGAACGCCGGCGCTCGCTCTCTCATTGTCTTTCTATTGTGTCTCTAATTACGGTATTCAAGGTAAGGAAAGGTTAATTCATTGGTGACTTCGTAATCTATATATATAAAAGGAGAAACTGACTGACTGACATATCAACGCACAGCCGAAACTATTAGGACTAGCAGTGTGAAATTTTGCACAAAACTTCCTTTTATGACGTAGGAGAGCACTAAGAGAGGATTTCCCAAAATTCACCCTTTAAGGGGATGAAAGGGGATTCCAAAGATTGGACAAACTTACTTTTACGCGGGCGAAACCGCTGGCAGAAGCTAGTAATATTATAAAGGCGAAATTTTGTGAGTGTGTGTATATTTGATTTTTCTTCACGCTCAAATGGCTGAACAGATTCAGATGAAATTTGACACAGGGATAGACTATGTTCTGGAATAGCAAATAAAACATTTTTATATCCCGAGAGTATTTTCTCTTGGGACAATTTTCTACTTTAACGCAAGCGAAACCGCTAGCAATAGCTAGTTATAAGATAAAACAATAAAAGATAAGACTGCTACTTAACTACTAAACATAGTATATTTCAAAACACTAATGTCCTACTTGAAAACAATCATATGCGAGTTAGAACCCATGCAACGGCGACCAGCATAATCACAACAATCTAGAGACGATATCGCTGTCATTAAATTATTTTTGTATTACCACACTCTCGTTTTAAGATTATGCCTACTTTAAAAACCATTATTTTTTTCCAACAAAAAACTGAGATGTGACACTTATTTTGAGGAAATAAAGCTCAAATTACCACATCAGAAAATTATATGACTGTTTTTTTTTAGGTTTGTGTCGTATGTCTTTTGTTTTTGCTAACGGTACTCGTCGCAGTAAAATTGTGAGCAGTGGTATATTTATATATGTTTGTTTATATACGTTTATGTTGTTTGTTTTTTTATGGTGTGTTGTATTTATCGTTTTAGTGGTCTTTATTAGATTTTTATGATCTTAGACCAGATTCACATGTAAGAAAAGTGATTTTTGTCTAAATCGTAAAACATTTATTTGCGAAAAAAAAAATCGTTATTTTCTCGTAACAATCCTTATTTTTAACTGCCTATGTTTCTGGGAGAATTATTGTGAAAGAGCTCGAGAAAAGATTTTAAATGATATAACAACGTAGTTTATTCACAGAATTATTTACGATCATCGTGTAATTGAATCTATGCACCCTTTAAACCCAAAACAAAATAAAAACCACACGAAAATTAATTTAAATCCCTATCAGCTTCTACCAAAACCTACGAGTATTAACACGAACCTATAAAATCTCTGACATCAAATAAATCTAATAGAAAATTAAAAACAACGTACGCATGCTCTTGCGCAGCTAACAACAAGTTTCTTGTCACACACACTCGCGGGCTGTGTTTGAATTTCGAACGCTCAAGCTTGTGTTCGAAGTTTGAACGCGCACATGCGCAGTGCGTAAGGCCAGTAGTGGGCCAGTTTATACGTAACTCAACGGTAATAATCGTGATATTGTTGTGTAGGGACAGCAGTTTGTTTGTTTGTTGATTTGTAAGTAATTATTGCGGTATTTTGAAACTGAGACTGTGTGGGTTTTTGACGTTTAAATTGTAAAATGGAAACTGAATTATTGTGGAGTACTTAACTAGTTCAGTTTTAGATACAAGGTAGACATCCCACCTATACGTACAAAGCGTTTTGGCAACACATTCATTATGCGTACAGCTAAGGAGTGGAATCCCCTGCCTGAGTCTGTGTTTCCTGATATCGTTAAGTCAAGAGTATATAGGTTATTTCTAGGCAAACGTGTTCCATCGTCGGCCATATCATCGCTTACCATCAGGTAAGATAGAGGTCAAACGCGAGCCTATCAATAATAAAAAAAAGAAAACCTGAAATTAAACCAGCGTGAATAATTCGCAAAACTAATATTTTAATACTTTAGTAAGAAACAAGCCGCATGAAAATAACTGTACAATACCAATTGCTAAACAAAAACAAAAAAAAATTCCACCCAACTGCCAACCACTTTCAGTGAACAAGTCATCAATACACTTTACGCGTACCTAAAAACAGTGAAAACTTGCACAAAGCCTTACCTTGTCCTACTAAAATAAAAAACAAAAACGAGTTTTTCTGCTGACCATACAAGTCGCCAAGCCTCCGTGCTTACATCGATACACGTGGTGCAAGAAAAAGAGAAAATAATAAAACCTTTAATTTATGCCTTGATACTACTCGTATCTTGAAAATAAAATATAAACTTTTTTTTCACTCGGTACCTTTTTTGGGTCAGTGGCCTTTAGAGATGTGCTGTGCTGATATCGATGTTTTTTTGTTTTTATTTCTTTCTTTGAGACGATGACGTCTGTCTGATGTGTTCAATGTTTCTTTTTCTTGAGCAAATTATGATGTCTTATCATTTAATTATTGAGTTCAGCGCGATCTAGTTTCTTGTTTTATTAAGTGTGTTTGAATTATTTATTAGGTATAATTAATTGAGCTTTGTGAATTTATGTTTATTAATTGGATTGATCTATCGATATGCCTTATCATAATTTGTTATTCTGTTCGATTGGTGCTTTAGCACTATCTGTTAAAATTAATATTTTTAAATGATACAAATACTTGCTTCTCAAACTTCACTAAAATTGTAATTACAGTGTAAGTTCGGTAAACATTTTTTTTTTACGATATATTTTTAAACCACATCTCTGTGTAATCCTGAACCCCGGGGCCCTAGAACAAAGACAAGAAGGAACAGGAGTGGGTTTTAGTCAGTAAAAGTCTAACATGCAAGTCCGCTCCGCCCAAGAGCGCGAGAAGTCATTGGATGATTTCCCACCATAAAAAAAGCTTAGTGTAATCTATAATATTTAGGTACTGTACAAAAAATATGTTTAAAATACTTTGATCAATCTATTTTGATTTTACAAATCGATAATAAAGTAACAACTTCCAGCTACAGCTCACACAGTTTGAAACATACTCATGCGCGTAATTGTCCATAACCTGTACAATACGAGGTCCATCCATGAAGCGAGGACATCGTTAATTTATCGATAATGAAGACGCTTAATGATTAATAACGTCACAGATGTTCATGTGAAAGTGGAATAACAAGTCAGAAACTTTAGGACCGTTGACAACAACGAGTAGGATATCAACAAAATTCGTCAAAGGTTGCCTGTTTTTAAACGAATTTAAAAATAAATATATTTCACGTAAAACCTATTTAAAAAACGACCAATTTAGGTAGAAAGTAAGCAAAGTGAAACCAACCATAATACATTCGAATTACACATTTCAACATTATAAACTCGCCTGTATCTCAATACTTATTATACAATCATCTACGAGAGCTTTTGTATTAAGTTGCAAAGACATCTGCACTATTGCAAATAGAGTCCCACAAACTCCTGCCGTCGTCACCTTTGCCCTATTTGTCGATAATCCGCAGTCACAACACTATGCCCCAGCACGGTAGCCAGCGCAACGCCTACGCTATCACCGTCGTCACAAATCACGACATAGACTCTCCCTTTTAAAGTTTATAACACTAGTAAAATTAAACCACATCGATACGCCCCGCAAAAGAGTTGAACACAGAAAAAAGGGAGTTATTAAATTAATTTACATCTTGAAGAAGTAATCTTAACCCTTAACCTGCTTCATCAGTAAGGAAAAAATAATACACTTTTGCGTAGTCAGCTGACAGAATAAAGATCATATTTTATATCTGATGATGAATTTATTTATTTTAATTTAGCGGAAAATTTTGGTATCTTTTTTTCCTAGAAAAATCCAGAAAAAGGTTTTTTTTTCGTGATTTTACGTAAAAACGCGCAATTACGTAATAATAATACCCCACTGCACGCAAGGGGTTAAATGGGGTCTTAAACTAGTATTTATGTCAATATTACACGTGCATTGCTTTTACACATACAATAATCAAACACAATTGCAAAATTATAATAAATTGGGATAAAAATTATGAATTTAAATTAAATATATTATGTATAATAATGGATTTTTTGAGAGACATGTTTTAACTCGATAATTAAACAATAAAGTATGTAAATAATGGTTACAATATATTATATATCAAGCAAATATCTGGCAGTCTTTAAGTCAAGAGTGACTAGGTTACTTCTAGGCAATAGCACCCTTGCCTAGAAGTAACCTATCGTTAACCGCATCATAGTTCTCTATTATAGATATAGATAGTGCTCAAACTCCATCAACAAAAATAAAGGTTGAGTAGACGGTTGCAAGAATCAAAAGACCAATTTCCTTTCTTTGTCCGATGATAGGCATATTGGGCACAATACTCGCTCAGATACCTTTTGAGGAAGCTGACCAACCTGAACTAAATAAACTGGACAAAAGCAAAGATGATTTGTTATTTACAGACCACAAAAAAGACAAAGACGTACCAAAGGGTATTCAAAAATTTAATGTTTAACAAAATTAAAAAACCACAGCTCCCGGTATTGAATTTCGGATACGGGTACAAAGTATAAACTGTAAAGTCTGGACCAAATAATATTCTCAAAATGAAGGCAATCCATTACCTCTTGGAATACGGGCGTGAGTGACATTTGGGATGTTTTCGAACGAAAGGTAATGTTGTATTGACCATAACCGCAGCTACCTGAATTGGTATTATTCATACGGGCCAATTTTTTGGCAAGTTTAGGTTAGCTCCTTTTAAAATAGGGGATGTTTGATGCTTAAAGTAACTGAATTTGGTATTATCAATAGCAAATGCAGGTGAAATAACCACGCAGGATTGTTTGGTTTCAAAAAGCAACTGATGGAACACGGATGAGTTTTAGTCAGTGAAAGTCTAACTCTTCCTCTCGCTCCAATCAAAATGGAGGAGTTCCCACACAAAAGAAAAAAATAGGTCATACAATCAATTGTATTTGTACATACAAGTTAACATAATTTTACTGAAATACTCATCGACACAATAAAACACGAGCAATCACAAAGTAAAAAAAAGATAACATGATATAAATAATTGTGCAGGCTATGGTCATGTGAAGAGGAGAGATGATACACATGTTACTAAAAGAGTTATGAGTAAGATACAGGTAGATAGATGATGAGGGAGAGGGAGGCCAAAAGAAAAGATAGATGGATTGTGAGAGAAAGAAAAGGGAGTTAGTGATAGCGTGACGCGTAATAGGACAGAATGTACCACAAGTAACATGGATCAAGAGCAAGATGATGCTGATGATGTTCATACTAAAAAAGTTATCAAGTCAGATACAAAACAAAAGATAATAACAAAGGTTAGGGGAGATTGCCAAAGTTCAGAAACACTTGCCTAAATTGGGTCGCAGTTCGGTGACCATCTTAATATACCGAGATTCTTCCGTGCCTCTGAAAGCACTTTAAGCCATCTATCCCGGCTGTCATTTGTAGACGATAGTCGTAATAAATATTCAGAAGCCTGTATTGTTGTTGTGTTAATAATGTGTCACTTGTGGTTTGTAAGATAGATAACCAGTCGCTCCATGTAAAATACTGGTATAGTGACACCTGTAACTTCATATGGAAACTAAAAATTCAAAATCCTGCATAGAATTCTTCTCGTGATTAGAACATATACAACAGCTCAAATCAACTATCGGCCAGTTGCCCGGACCAGACATAACATCCGTCTGGATGGAAGATCCTCTCTTTTCAATGGAGGTTTGCGGGACTTTACATCCTGTTCCTCATACCTCTGAACTGGTATTCAGCTTCATCTGATAAGACTGGAAACCGAACCTAACACAATTGTAAAATTACTGACTATATTTTTGTTTCAAAGTCAGTTAACGTCAATTACATAAGCCTAAACTACAAAATAAAATCAAAGGAAGAAAGGGTAACTAAACAGAAGCGGCTGACAATTCCCACAGTCTTTGATGTCAGGTGGCAGACAGACGAACACTAACCCCTTCAACAAATAATGCATATGAAAGCGATCCCAACATATGGCCAGACAGCACCAAATAAAATATTCGACCTTGGATTTAAAGCGAATTATAAAAATCTAGTAAAAAAGAAGGAAGTGTAATAGTTAGATGGAATATTATTGTACATTCATATACTTTTCTATGAGCCTGTGCCATCCTATTGCTGGAAAAAGGCCTCACTACCCTACTTCCAGATTTCCCAGACTTCTGCAAATTTTGGACCTGTTCTTTGAGAAAGAGTCCTGCCCATCCCACCTACTCTTTTTCGGCCTGCCACGTTGTCGTTTCCTTGCGTTTAGGATCCACTGCATGGTTATCTTCGTCGATTACTTCTCAATTGTGCAGCAGATGTGTGCAGTTCAGTTTAAGAGAAAAATCAAGATATTCTCTATGATGAAATGTTATCGAACAAGCCGTGATTGTTCCCAAAGACGTGGATTTTTGGAAAATCTTCCAGACTCATTCATACACCTCATCTATTGCTTATCATCAAAAGAGATCAAAGTCAACGGTGAAATAATCAGGAATGAAAATAAGAACAAAAATGCATTAAAAAACCAAGCTCCGAATAGTCTACCCATAATAATAGACACACCTTCACAACTCCACATAAACCAGAGAAAACTACCAACAATAAGTACAAGTCAAACAATGCTTTAAGTTTCATCTTTGGCATACATCAGGCCAACAATAGCTGAACTAATTTACATATGAAAGGCTGCGTAGTACGGTAGCCAGACGTTTTTACTCCTTTAAGTAAAATGTGAACACAGACCAGCGATTTTTTATCGGCAACCGTGAACTGGCTTTAAATTTGAAGTCATTTATCTTGTGTCTGTTTGGAAATAAGAAGGGGATTGTTGAAGAGAGTTAGTAGACATGCTATGCGAAAGTAGAAGGAGTAATAAGTGAGATATATTTTTAGATGAATGTACAGGTTTATGATTTTTGAGAACTCCGTGTGCTGTTTAGAGTGTGACAGTGTCTTAACATCGAAGAAAACACACTTGACACCAGGAAACGCGTAGGCGAAAACGCAGTAAGTAAAACTGCCTCTAGTTTGCCTGTTAGTGCTGATGGCTCTAGTAAGTGGGCACTTGTGACATGTCACTGGGATGCTTTAATCCCAGACAAAGCCCATACTTGTGCAAGTAAAATTACGGCTTGTCCAATGTCCAATTACTTTTCAAACATGAAGAAATATTTAAATAATAACTCCTCCTAACGTCCTATTCCTCATTACTGAGGGTTGTGAAGTTCCCGTTAGATCTGTTTCTTACAAACAGTGTCTCGCCATCGGTCTTAGGCGTCATGTAGTTTTAATTGCAATTGGGTGTCTAGTGTAGAGCGGACTTGATCTGCCCATCTTTTTGGGCTGCAACCTCTTGCTGGTTTGCCACAAACCATGCCAGTTACAATGATCTGTTCAAGGTTATAGCCATTTTTCCTGGCTATATGACCAAAAATCTCTAGCACTCTGCGCATACAAGTAGTTGACAGTTAATAAAAGGATATAAAATTGTAGTTCGATACAGAATAAATTTTGATTTGAGAATTAACGACGGCAAAAAAAAAAAATGTGTTATACAACTAGTGGCTCGCCTTGGACTTTGCAAGGATGCAAAATTCAAACATAAATCATTCTCGTTTAGTTCTCTTTTTTTAGTAAAATCCACACCAAAATTCGTGGCGTGGTTGAAGAGAAGTTAGTGGATGAAAAGACGCAAACAGCGACTGATAAAATTATAGATATCATAATTTCAATTTCATTAATTTGATTCTTCATGACACAAAATATCCCAAAAGAACTAAAATAAATTACTCGAAAATGGTCCTAATGTACCAAAAAGTCTTTAAAACATTACTGACCTAATAAATAAACCAGACCCAATAACTTACAAATTCATTCAAATAAATCCTCACGAAGTAATTGCTCGTCTGCTTTGACAGATCGTAGAAAACTAATTATTATTCACTGCTGTGCTTACCCATGATAATTAATAAGTTTGAGGCTCGACTTGCATCTGCATACAATGCTTCGTCTGCACGCGAGTGCGTTCTCAAATGCGCATCATTTTGTTATACAGTTCTTGTAATGTTTTTTTTTTTCTGTGTTTAGCGAAGGGGTTTTACGAATTAGAATTTTATTGCTTGGTCTTTTGGTGGGCTGCCAATTTTTCAAAGTATTGACAGATTTAGATTCATTTATTGTTTTGACGAACGAATCTGTGCTTTTAGTTATTTTTGATACGGCATTTATAAAATCGATCGTAGTGTTTCTGAAGTGAAATCAAAATTGTATCAAGTTATTAGTTTTAGATTCTAGTTTAATTTGCTATAAATTTTATTCCATACAGTCATTTATGTATAGTATGTTAAAAACTAAAATTCTATAATAATTGTCAAACCTAAATCAAAAACTCAAATTACATGTCTCAATGTTAAACAAAAGAAACATTCTTATTAAAATAATTGATTCCAAAATCTTGAGAGCACTCCTAAAATTGATAGACACAAATAAAAATAGTAACACCAAAATACATTCGATAGTAGAAATTATATCTTTAGAAGTCATTAAGTAAAATATTAATGTTGAATGTTATGGTCAAAGTGATGGGTGGAAGGGCTTTAATAGTGTGTTCTATATCATTTGGAGTATCACAACAAATGGGATCAACAATTAACTTTAATAATAGGTAATTGTCTAACCGTTTGCTGTACAGCTTTATTTCTTATTTTGAGCCATTTAGAAAATTATTTGTGTTGCTGTAAATCAATTATTTAATTATGTTTAATTGAGAGGAAATGGTCTGAAGCATGTTCTGATATTATATCATGAGGTTTGTAATTCAGAGTAATCTATCTTTGGAGGTTTACAAGGCCGCTTCCATTTGAAGTGCGTACAGTTAGTGGTAGCCACAGGGAGTTTAAAATGGTGGGTATAAAATTGCAGGAGTGTGTGTCTTACTAGAAGTGCAGACAGTAATAATAAAATATTTTATTGGGTTAACAGGTGTAACAGTACTATCTTGAAAGCAATTAGGCAGTGGTTGGCCTTTCTATCTGTGAGTGTATCTTATTATGAACTGAGGTCAAAAGTTTCAGATAATGGCAATAAGAAGACCAGTTTTTCAATCATAATTCTGAATTTTAGAACACAATGACACTAAAAATGTTAAATTAACTAAGTAGAAGATTTCCACCATTCGTAGTGGCATCAGAAGAAATTTAAACATTGGGCGATAAGTGAAAAATTAAAGAGATAATATATTATCTAAGAAATATGTATTTTCGAAAAGTAAACATTTATTTATAACATCCGTACACAAAAAAACATAAATATGAACTTATTATTTATACTAAACCTAATTACGTACAAATACACTCAAGCGTTGAAGTATAGGATAAGAAAACAGCCATATAGAAGATCACATCGCTGTCCTCCGAAAATGATCCCAGAAGACTAGCAGTAGAGTCATGTTTAATGGCAATGCTTAATTTTTTTTTACACAAAACAAGCTAGCCTTCTGATCACAAGTGTCGAACAGTCACAGAAATATACTTGAAAAGGTGACGCATAGAAAAAGAAGAAATAATTCTTAATTTAAAATATAAAAAATCTCAGAACCCATTTCTCAAGACACTATTACTTGCAATAGCTTCCCTACCAGAAATTATTCATTATACGTAATAATTATTGTTAAGTACTTAATCCTATGCTCCGATATACTGTTACAAGAACCCGTTCCTATAATCACAGTGATTCAAGTAGGTGCATGCTGTTGACCAGTCTTATCAACTTCTGTCTGCGGTTCGCTTCACATTTTATGGATGATTGCTTTTGCCTTAGGGATTTCTACGTCTTTTAAGACCGTTTGAAGACTAAGGAAGTGTTGTGTAATTAAATGGGATGAAATTTACAGCATCTCTGTTTTCATTAGTACAATGATAAAGTTGTAGGTACGTGTGAAATAGAGAGAATAGGTCAATTGTGATTTTTGATATAAAATTAGCTATGTAGGTATATTTAATTTTAAAAAAAGACACAAAATCAAAATGATAAGTAAAAAAACCAGGACTGTATAAAAACTCAGTATTTCCTAGAATATAGAGACTTAACATTTTGTGCACCTGCTTGTTAAACTCTCTGGTAACTTGATTCTTTGAATTTCAATTTTCAGTTCTCTAGGGAGTCGTTTTTTTCCTTTCAATTCAATCAGGACGAAATCGATCAGTTCCTATTTGACCAAGCAATTGTAAGTTACTCAACACATCTTCATCAACAACACACGGTTTTTTCCCAATCCCTTTACTTATCATTCTGTTCTACACTTTTTCTCACCTCCCAAAAAAATAAACGTTTCAATCACGTATTGAACCCCAAGTCCGAAACGTGATTCGAAATTTGAAATCAACAAACGATTAATCACTGAACTGGCGATGTTCATTTGTGTCAAGTCACCATGTCCTTTTGATATAATCCTTTAAACTATTGTGAGACAAACGGTTTGGGACAAATCATTGTGGGACTGAGACAAAATAGATTTAGAATCACGAATGTTTTGGTCATTGGTCAGTGATGTGTGGAATTGAAACATGATTTTGTGGGAATATCTGTTTGAAGTTCGTTAGACTGAGTAATCGTTGGATGTTGTTTGTCAAGTACCAGTTAAAAGTGGAAACTTTAAATAGTCAATGTTTTTCGGGAGTGAGAAGAAGAAATCGAAAAAGTCGCCAGAACCAAAGTTGATTAAGACAGTCATGTTTTACCTGCATCCGAAAATAGAGATAACATTGTAAAATGTGAAATAGAAAAATAGACCAACTGTCTTTTGTTTCGACAAAAAATAGAAGGAACCCTTGACTGAAAAGTAGTAAGAAGACTCCATTACGAAAAAAGGCTAACCTCAGCATGTACATCTAAACGGTTCTAATTTCATCACTCGTTCACTTCTGCGGTACATAAATTCGCTAATTCGTATGTAATTCTTACTAATGACAGTTAACAGCGTTCGTTGGAAACGCTTAATGTCAGGTTTGTGCAAGTCTTCGGTCAACAGCGAGGGGGATTTCATTAAGACGACTAAATGGTTAATTGTGAGACAGGTTGCGTTGGAAAAAGATGTGGAGATTTCTTTTGAGAATTCACAATGACAGCACCTGCGTACCAAATTTTTAATATCATCCTGGTGTGCTGAAATAGGTATGTACTTGGTTTTCACGTTATTGCTAACTACTTAATATTTACTTTTTTTTTACTTATGTTTTTTGCTAATTGATTTCAACGTCTCTTAAATCAATCATTACGAAAACTTATGATTTTGTTATGTTTTTGATCTAGCCTTAACTTAAGGACTTGACGTCTAAATTTAGAATCCTAGAAACTATCTAAGTTACAAAAGAACTTTTTGGCCTGTTTGTTTATACCGTCCACCAAAACCTAACTCACGCACTGAAAATTTCTACCGATCCTTCACCACAGCAAACTACACACTATCTGCGGCAGAATAAAAAACATTTAAGACGACTATAATACTTTGTTCAAAAGTAAACATAGAAGTAGCATCAAACGCCAAAGCCAATAAAACGGTCAGTTTTACGACAGACATAAATCAAGAATCGATACACTATCGCTCGTCAAAGTCGTCCCAGTGAAACCACAGCTTAAGTCGTTCTAGAAACAAGTATTACTAGTTTGTAGACAAATAATTATTGTCTTTAAGTGAAATATTAAATATGGATGTTAGAAGACGCGGTTAAGCAATTGTCAACGAGGTTTGTAAATTGATGGGTGGCCGTTAGTTGCTGTTGGAGATTGTTTTGATGGGTTAGCTTTGGCTACTACTACTACTTTGATTTATGAACTGAGTTTATCTGTTGAGCAATCTTCCAGACTAGTTTTGGCGTCTTACTTCCTGTGAAGAATTTCCTTTGTGTCGAAGTAATACTTAGGTTCAAATCAATAATTGTAGAAGTATAAAGAAAAGAGAAGATTTTTAAAGTGAAAACACTGTCTAAAAAAATTAATATTTTCTTAAAGATGCTGTTTTCACTTTCTTTGTTCAAAGGAGATGTTCTCAGTATCTTTTAAATCTCCTTATTGCAAAAAAAAATATGCTTACAAAACACTGGTCACATGACAGGACGGCTGATTAAACTTGATTTTTCAGCCAGCGTCTACATAAAACGTTTCACCAAGTCCATGTGTTGTGTACCTGTCCCTTCAAAACCCATTCCACCCCAACATAAGGCCAGGGTACCAGGTAATAATAATACAGATAGCTGTGATATTGTAAATAGGCGTAAGCCAGGGACACCTGTGTTACGCATCTAGCGTGGATAAGACAAAAAAATGAACGGACTCGCCTATCGGTGCATTGTGTTGGAATAGTATGGATAAATGACCCTTCATTTTTAGTGACAGCTGGTGTTAGAGGTATAGTAACATTCCAGGTTTCACCTAGACATGAGTAGCAAAAGATTGATGTAAACGATATAGATCAACTGACTCCTTAGACAGTAATACAGGATAATGTAGATGATGATAATGATGATGATGCTGAGGCTGCTCAAGTTATATTAGATTAGCTAGTAACCCTTTCCCTTTAAAAAAGTTTACTATTCTATTCACTAAATCGAATAGTATACTTTTTTTTCATTTACTCCTTTCTTTGTTAGTGAAAACCGTATCAAAGTCCAAATAGTCGTGTAGGGGAAGTTAGCGGAAAACAGACAGACGTAGAACGCAGAGTAACTTTATTTTATACAACTAGCGCTTTGCCCGCGACTACGTCCGCGCGCATCGCCGTTTTAAGCGTTTGGCCCTGTGATTTGTTTATTGTCATTGCAAAGCAAACTTTCAAAGGAAATTGTAATCTTTTGAATTCGAAAGGAAGATCGTTCGGGATTAATGGAATACGCGGTATGAACCCTGTTTCTCCATGGGCAGACCCGGTTAAAATAACACCTCAATCATACTGCGGTGCAATGCTTTTACTTGCATCCTGATACCGTTACATAACTTCGGAGGCTTCAAGTTCCTAAGCAACATCACGGGTGTGCACACATGCAGTTCACGTTTATGGTATGGAAGGCCGACTGGATTAATAGTATTTAGAAACTCAACCGGATAGTGGAGTGCTTCGTCTGCATTTACCACAGTGTCTATAGAATTAAACACTATTTCTTCAGCTTCAATCGATGTCAGCAAAATATCGCTGATAACTGCTGCTCGGTCGTTCTTATACGTCAATATAGCTCTTTCTCTTAGCCATTCTAATGGTTTATCCTTTATTTGAGCCACACCTGAATAATTTCTTCCTATCTTCTCTTTGACTGTACTTACTACCGTACATAATTTTTCTGGTATGACTATAACCCCATCTAATTGTTGGTACTTGCCGTTACCTAATTGAAGTAAAAGGTCTGAAAATTCACCTGCAGAGACGTCCCGTCTGAGATGTACTCTCATGTTTATGGTTAATTTAAGGATTTTAGTTAAACGCAGCGTTGACGGCCTACCACAAGGTGGACCGATATCCTGGTGAGAGTCGCGGGAATGTGGTGGATGCGAGATGCACAGGACCGTTCGTTATGGCGACATTTGGGGGAGGCCAATGTTCAACAGTGGACGTCCTTCGGCTAAAATGACGATGATGATAATGATGAAGGATTTTAGTACAGTATCTTTTAATATATGCTTTATTTCATTCACTCGTGTCCCTTTTGGTACAACTGGTAACCTTTGCTGAAAATCTCCTGCCAGCAATATTGTCAAACCACTCATTAAGTTGTCATTGCTTCTTATGTCCTGTTATCCTGTAGAGTTCTGTTTAATGCGTCAATAGCTCTTTTGTTTACCATTGTACTTTCATCCCAGACTATTATTTTTGCTTTACGTAACAATTGGGCCAGATTACTTTGCTTGAAAATGTTGCACATTGGCGTCTATTCATTGGCGCAAAATCTGATCTATAAAAAATGTTTTAGTTCGTTATTTAAGTACCTGCCTCTCCATGTGTCATTTAAAATCTTCTGAAAGATATGGTTTGAATTCATCCCACAGGCTGAATGGAATCGCTAGTTGACAAAAAACTAACATTACAATGAAAAGCTCTCTCACCATGAACGGCTATTGATACATGGCTGCCTCTCCTAGGACTGTACGTCAGTGTTGATCATCTTCAAGTACCCCTAAAGACTTGCATGCTGATTTGAAAGTCGTATGTTCTATGATTCTGGACCTCGAACTTCATAAAAAAGCAAACGAAGGTGGTAACACTCTGTATTATTTGGATATACCGTATATTCCTTGCGTAAAGCGTTGTCTTTTTTAATGTGTAGCCAACCATCTACATTTACTCCTCTTTTCCTCCTTTCGAACCGATTACTGTTCCAAACATAGAATGCACAGATTTCACAATACAGGAAGGTCTTTGCAAAGTCATCTACTTGACATAGTTAAAAAAAAAGACGTGAGAGTCGTTTTTGGTGAACAGGAAACCTTTATTAGCTAAGTTTTCTTGATTAAGAAATACTCTTAGACCATTTTTCTAAGTGCACAGCAAGATGAAACACCGTGGGAAAATTCTTATGAATAGAAAACCTGAAAATTTACCACACTGCCTCTGAACTACTGATATACTTTGCACTTTCATACGTTTTGACTTCACCTTTTAAATTGTTTAAAGAAAGAGTACCTTGGTCAGACCCTTTATTCACATATTTACAAACATATTTAATCGATTTTATCGAGTTACAGTATTCCACATTGATGTGAAAGAACTGGATTACCAACGATTATCAAGCTCTACTCCATTTATGGTCACAGTAAATCCGCCATTATCTGAAGGATGTCTCCTGCAGTTTGAATATCCGTCATCGCCGGTCCGTGTTTTTTTATGCATTGTTCGAGGATAGCGTTTAGTGCACAGCTGGTCTCTCATGCATAGCGAGTTGGCGTTGAAATTTCCACAGGGGACATGTATCATATTAGATTTCATTATCTCATAGAGCTTTGGATCTAGATGGGATCAGGTATTTCGGCACAAATAAAATTGTCAGTGCCGAAGTCCAGACTTCGGCACTGACAATTTTGAAAATGTGAAAATGTTTTTTTTAAATGTGAAATTCTGAAAATGTTGGTATTCTAATGTGTACACAGTAGAAAACCAACATTTTACGTACATGTATCACGGAACTTCACCAAATATTTTTCCTTTAGTTATCAAGTCCAACTTTTTTTTTTACTTTGATGCGAAATATTTGTGCGATGATATCGCGGTGATCGTGAGGTTTTTAGCCTGGAAACAAATTTTCTTTAATTTCTTTCCACCGAGGGTTGCACGTGAAAGTGAAAAATAAGTCTGCGCGACCATAATGACGTACATAAGTCATGGCATATTGAGTGTGCTCGTGCATGTATCTCGGCCCACCGGTGAAGGAGGACGGTAATCCACTATTTGACCCAACTGATGAGCATCAACATCTTGCATACCGATGGTGTCCTTAAGTATTACTGAACTAATCAATCAAAGCTTTTAGACTTTTAAAACATTAGATTAGCATAATAATTTCTATCGAAGAAGACGCTAACTATGACACACCAACTTGTTTTGTAATTAATTTTATGTTTTCGTTTGTACCAATATGGGTCAGTAGATGTCGTTGTACGTATATAAATAACATGATTGATACGTTATTATAGGATTAGGTTATCACATGGTTGCGTTGCAAAGAAAATCTATTAGCACATTTAAAAAAGAGATATTTCATACAAACATGGAGGAATCCATTTCACCAACATACATGAATGTACTTGAACTTTTTTGTTGTTGTTGAACTATTTTTGAGAAATAAATAATCGCTATTTGCTCTATTAGGGCTTGTTTTTCTAATTTCTAATACCGAGTTGCGAGTAAATTAGGCCGCGCAGTAAGACTTCAAAAAATCTTGAACACGACCTAAACCGTAATTTGAGGGTAGTTTTGAAAAACGAATAATGGGAATCTTTATTATTTATTTAAACATGTATTCATGCCAAGTTTCAAGTTTATTAACCCAAGGAATAAGATTCTCCCATACAAACTTTAACACCCCCTAAATCTTGCACTGAGGGTAGTACTGAAAAAATAAATATGGAAAACTTTAAAACTAATTTAGGTTAATATTTGTACATAGTTTGGAGTCAATTGGCCCACGAAAAAAAAATTTGCACACTTACGAAATCCCCCCTTTTTACCCCCTTAGAGGATGAATTTCCAAAAATCCCTTCTTAGTGCTCACTTACGACATATAATTAATCTTTATGCAAAATTTCAAGCTTCTAGCCCCAGCGGTTTCGGCTCTGCGTTGATATGTCAGTCAGTCAGTTTCTCCTTTTATATATATAGATGTCATGAACAGTTCCATGCAAATCAATTATCAGAATTAACAAATTAAAACTGAAATTTATATTTATTTGGTGGGTGTAATGGTTATTTCATGTTGTTAGCTCATAAATTTATAATCACGTCTTAACAAAATTTGTAAAAATATGAAACGAGAACAACTGCCGACAAACTGTTTTACAGTTTGGCAGAATTTTTGTAATGTAATCTAAGCAAATTTTAAATAAACTAATTAAATAAAAATAAATATGAGAACACTCGGTCAATAAGCTGTTTTACGTAAAAAATTGCAACTAAAGGATGCATGTCAAAGTTTCCCTTGATCAAAGTAAAACTTAGAATCCTGGAAGTTAACTAACAATATTTCCAAGTTGCAAGGTCCTCACAATTCTTACCGTTGCACTAGAGCAAGTTAGCTATATTCCCGTCTCTTTCCCCCACCGGTCGCTAGCTGCACGTGTGTCATGGAAACGGGTTTCGCTCGCGGACGGACCCAAGATTTTATTAATTTGTGTTTCTTATATATTTTGTATATTACTTCTTCGTCGCTCCTGTTTGCCTGGTACTCGCTCCATCGATATTGTTGATAACAAATTGCTTTTCTTTGTTCTGTCATGGCGTCTTTGTTTTGTTTAAAAATAAGGTCAAATAAAGCTAGTCTGAATGCTACCTGATGTGATGAATTGTGTTGCGACTGTTTGAATGATTGGGTCTAGGTTTTTGCAATTTTGATTAAGTGCAGCTTTTGTTGTGTTATGATCAACTGGTCCGTTGTGATACCTACTGAATACAAATAATATAATATTTTTACAACTCGTAACATTTGTGAAAAATTATAAAAAAAATAAAACATAATTACACATACATTTATTGTCTGTCATGTTGTCTTATAGTGTAGCCAAAGAATATTTAGCTAATGAAAAAAATAAGAATCTTGACTTTTGATCTTAGGGACCAATTTTTATAATTTTAGATCCTGACTTTTAAGGACTATAAGTATAATAGTGTGTTTCAATCGATTTTAGTCAGTGTTTGAAATGAAAAAATAAGTGTTCCAATAAATAATTATTTATAAACACTTTTCTGTATTTTATCTTCAGAAACATTTGCTACTTTGTCTACCAAAAACAAAATTTTTTGGTAGATATATCAAACGGTTTTCTCGAGACAAAACCAAACAAATTTGGCATACATCCTATTCAACAAAAACTTGCCTAAATAAAATAAGACAGACATAAAAATATTCCAAATATTAATCTCAAATTAAGCACATCAACAATATTTATGAAGATCCCTGTTAATCAACTTGTTCGATTTCGGTAGAGCGATTAAGAGCATTTTTCGAGTTTGTTCTTTAAAAATCATTCATGTTTTAATTTAATAATTATATCTTTTGGATCTACTTATACCTATTGCACGGATTTTATGGAACTGAATATGTTAGAGGGGTCAACTGTGAGCAAATGCTTTAGAATTACTTACCTACACAGACTAATTCATCGCTCAGGTATTTTTTTAGGTGGGAAATCATCCATTGACTTCTCTCGCTCTAGGATGGAGTGTGAGGGCGGTTCAGACTTTTACTGACTAAAACCCACTCCTATGTTCTTTCTTTGCTTTGCGTTCCAACTCCAGCCTCTTAGCCAAGTCACAAACGATAAACGTAAACTCTCAGTAGTCTTTAATAGATTTTCAACTTTATGTTATTGGATATAAAGTTGAAAATCTATTGAAGATTACATAGTGTTTTCGTTCGTTCCGGTCGCTAACGCTCAGTAGTCTTTAATACATTTTCAACTTTATGCTCTTAGGTATAAAGTTGAAAATCTATTGGAGATTACTAAGCGTTCACGTTTATCGTTTGCAACTTGGCTAGGGGGGCAGACCCATTACCCCAGTAGGCTTCAGCCCTACTGAGCCCCTACGGTTTTGCAGACATCTCTTTGAATCTCATCGCTCAGGTATGCGTTACAATTATATGGATGAGTGAAAGAAATCATTATTTTGTAGTGATTATCAAATTTTCATTTGGTCTATAGTTTTCACCCTTACTAAGTTAAATATTTTTATAGTCAACTATTAAACTACAAAATCTTTTGAACGCTTGATATATACTATACTTTTGCACCATTACCAACTCCACTTTTACGAACCCACCACACATAAAAAGTTATTGGACAACAAAATCATTAGCTACTGCACATTTCTGTGGTCAAACCTCATTGTTTTGACCACACGTACGAACAAAGAGACGTTTTGTTACAGAATGACTACAATTGTTTTTGGAGAAAATAACAGCTTCCAACATTTAAGAAGTTGTAAATTTTGAGTTGTCATTGTATTCTCCTGGGACCGTGATGTTGGTTTACAATTTACTTGGACGAGTAAAAAATATAGCTACAAAAAACAAATTCTACAAACCTGATTTTGTTTTATCATAATTTGCTTTCAATATTGGTAAAGATTTTAATTATGACTGTGTATTGTAAAGAATTGAAGAAAAAAACGTGTTGCGCTGACCCCAAATAAAACAGTACAAGGACAGGAAGGTAGTGATGATGAAACTTATAGTGTGTGCCTGGTATATCAACGGGCAAACACCACAAATTTATAATAAATTCTATGATATTGTGAACTTTATCTGCTTTATTATTTTTTAAAGATATTTTGTAGATTGTTGAATTTGGGTGTGACTTGTTGTATTTGAAACAATCCATGAACAATATATCGAGACCTTTTATCAAGTTTCAGATTTAGATATTCTATGCTCGTAATAAACCGGTGATAAAGTGGATGGATGGAAAGAAAAAGAAGGCTTAAAGAATACATGGATGACTTGTGTGGAGAATGATAACAAGGAAAACAGAGTGTAACGGTGAACATGGGAAAAAGAAGGAAAATTAAAATATTTTACATGAAATGAACGGAGAATGAAAGAAGAAAACGTAAAATAGTCTAACATAAAAATAATCATCAAGATCGGCCGATAATCAAAAAGTTATGTCCGAATAGATAACCCTTATAATATACAATTCAAACGTAATTGGTGAAATGCGCTTCATCTTGGCAGACCCACGTCTGCCAAGATGAAGCGCACACAATCATATTCATTCAAAAATTTTTGTATGAATAAACAAACGTGCGATTACAGCAACTCCGAGAGATTTGCGGTCAAGAGTTGAGGAGCTTTATTACATACTCGTATGTATTTCATCAAGTTTTTAACGAATTTAAACGTTATCTATCATTTCAAAAAGAATTGGAGAATTGTTAAATCATATAACAATTTGCGAAGATATCACAAAATAAAATACAAAACAAAAGCAAGCAGTCGACGTGAGTACCTTCTCCTTTTTGTGAAGTTGGTTAAAAATAGGAAACCGTGATTAACAATAAGATATTACCAATAAAAAACGAGGCTACGGAAATATGGAATATATTAAAGATAAATGAGAGAACATTAAGACAAATTGTCACATGATAGAATATCGGATAAACAGAGACACTCTAAAGAAAAAGGTATAAAAAAAACTAAAAGAAACAATGAACCTCAAAGTCGGAGACCTCGCTAAAAATAAAACGGCCAAAACTAAGGCAGTGTCACAACCCACGTGAACATAATGCTCCGCACAACGTAGGCGATACTGCTAATAAACATTTTGATTTATCACCAGATATATTGCTTTTAATGTTATTTTTATTTTAATAGTCTTGTTTGCAGAGATAAGCTCTGTTTAATTGTTACCTGTTGTCAAAAAAGGAAAACGAGAAATTTTACGTGAGTTCAATGAATTTCAATCGGCTTGTAACGTGGAAAGTGGCGCCGGTGACTGAAAAGTTGAAAGGGAATCGTTTGTCTTTGTATGGTCATATGAAGAGGAGGGATGAAACGCATGTTACTAAAAGAGTTATGAGTTTACATGTGGATGGATGGAGAGGGAGAGGGAGACCAAAGAAAAGATAGATGGATTGTGTGAAAAGTGATAGCGTGACGAGTGACAGGACAGAATGGAAGAAAAAAACGTGTTGCACCGACCCCAAATGAAACGGGACAAGGGCAGAAAGATGATGTATGTAATAATAGCCTTTTACCAACTATGTTGGGGACGGCAAAATAAATATTGACCTCTGAGTTTGTTTTGGTATTTCTTCTCAAGAAACATCGATCTCATCTAGTTTAAACTGACAAAAGAAGTTGACGTGTAAAAGTGTTATTTTTAACCTATTCACATTTTATTTATTTATAAATTTATTCATCATTTACCGTTTACAAATTAACAATAAATTACTTCCTGTTATTATAATTATGACGTATTTAAAGGGTAAATTTTCCACTAACTTGCGCAGTGTAGAATTTGAAAGCAGTAAAGCCAACATCGAACAAACAATTAAAATTGAAATGATCACTTTGTTTCAAATATCTGTCCATAGAAATCACACTATCTCACTATTCTGTTACTTCTTAACATTCGAACGGCTGGGGCGCAGGCTTGCGGATGGCGAGCAATGGGTAGTTCGCCGTCCGGCCGTTCGGTAACCGTCCGGACCGAGCTCAAGTCGTCGACAGTGCGTACTGTTCCACGCGCACCTCAAGGAGATGTCAGCAAACCGTAGGGGCCTAGCAGGGTCGAAGCCTACTGAGGCCAAGGGTCTGCTTCTGAAAGGAAGACTCGGCCCTGAAATGAAAGGCAACGAAGGAACAGGAGTGGATTTTTAGTCAGTAAAAGTCTGACATACCCTCTCGCTCCGCCCAAGAGCGGGGGAAAAATCGGTAACCCATGTCCTGTATGTTTCCTTGGGATAATTTTCTACTACTTGCATCACCTAGATGTCTATAATATTGTCTTCAATAACTTTCACTAAAATCATCTTCTTGTTCACAGACCGGCCCTACTCAGAATCAGACATCCCTCAAACAACCCCAGTACAAATCCAGCAGTGTCGACGCTCCGCATCATCACCCCCCCTCACTCTAACCTTGGACTCAGACCTGGAAGACGATGTCTTCGCCCCAAGATCTGACAGAACCAACGACCTGTTCTCGACCAGGAACCTGGATATCTTCGGCTATGGGAGCCCTAGGACTCCGGCAGGAGTTCTATTAAGTCCTAGGAGAGAAAGGACGTTTACTTTTTCGGTGACCAGTGAGAAGCATTGGCGGGACAAGGGAGGGACGGACGTTGCTGATGGAGTGACGAGGAATGATGGAATCAGCGATACGGATAGTGAAAGGGATACTGACGAGGTATGTGATCTTTTAATGATTAATTCTTTGTGTATCTTTTTGACGTCGCCTAAGTCAAGATCGACCCCATGTAAAGTGATGTGACGATTTGATCACGTTTGCCGATCAAACTTGGTCTCAGATCGCGTCAGTTGTCCAGCTGAGGAACACACTGGGCTAAGAAAATAGTATAATATATTTTGGTAGCAGTGGAGAATTGCGACTGAGGCAGAATTCTGGTAGTGTTATGGAGTCGAGTGCAGCAGTGACAAATTTTCACGTATATCAAACTGTTTTTCAAATACACTTACAAAGAAATAAATAAATGGGGGTAGATGCACTCGTTGGGGTTGCTTGACGTCCAGCCTGATACGATAAATACAATAAATTATGGCGAGGGTGAACTCGCGCACTTTTCCGCACTAGTGCAGAAAACAGTAAATTCCTTGCCTAAAAGCGGTAGAGATATAAGCAAGTTTTTGAGTATTAAAAAATAATATTTAGTAGAGTATTGACTTCAATTTTGTTATAAATAGGGGAACAAGTTTTTAATGAAAATCATTTTTTCATTGCAAGCTTTTATAGCGCGTTAGATACCTATAAAATTAATACTCATCAAGACCATTACAAAAAGCTCAAACACAATAGGTTTTTACCGAAATTGCGCTTATTATCGAGTTCCTATGGCCATCTTCCAACTCCATTATCAGACCCTGGTTACTATCTAGCACCAAAGTACTCGTCAAGACGGGATTCCAACGATGTAAATAACTCAATTTTGACTAAAGTGGTCGTTCATACATTTTGCCTTTCAAGTGTCGATATAAAACATTACGAATACTACTGTTTACTTTTCCATGAAGGAAGGAAGATATGTCAAAAAACTCGTAATGTGTGCTATTTCCTGTAATATTTATCAGCTACAATAATTCGATATTATGATATCCGATTAACATTACAGGAAACACCAAATAACATCATACCCAGCCCAGTAATTAAATTAACATTCCATGAGATTATTACTCTAATTTTCAGTACATACAAAGGTTGATGACCTTCTTGTAGATACATAGGTACCTAAATTACCTACGTTTGTAGGTAGCAGATTCAAACCCAGCCAGGTGCATAACTTTGTGTAATTTATTTCATCACCACTGCTCTCAAAACGGTGAAGGAAAACATCGTGAGGAAACCGGCATGTCTTAGATCCAAAAATTCAAAGACATGCGATGCGACATTCACCAATCTGCTATCCATTATAAAATTTATAATCTAAATTATAAAATTAATATAAAATTTATAATCTAAATTCCATGTTGCCTCTTTAATCTTAAATATTCCGATGCAAAATTCAACGCTCGTCAGTTTCATTCTTAAAGATCGATCTGAGAAATCTATATTCTGAAAATAACAGAATGTGTGTGAAGCATACTGATATTGTATGGTATTCCGGTATTTCTGAATTAATAACATAAATTCAGATTATGAATCCATAGAGCCATTCCGAATGTTTTTTTTTTTATTATTATTATTGATAGGCTCGCGTTTAACCACTACCTCACCTGATGGTAAGCGATGATGTGGCCGACGATGGAGCACGCTTGCTTAGAAGTAACCTAATGTCGGCCAACTGGCCTAGCATAGCATAACATAATCAGCCTTTGAGGCTTAAAAGGCTGATTATGTTATGCTGAGCTATTCTAATTATACACCCAAACTGTCCTAATTAATTAAAAGCAAATAACCTTTGAATCAATCGCAAATATTATTGTATAAATTGCGCAATAATAAAAACAAAATAATGAACTTTAAATAAAATGTTTTTGTAAAAACGGCACGTGTGCAGTAACTCTTTGTTTACGTTATGATTCACAAAGTACTGTTTTATCTATATATAGGTATGCAACGATATTAGTATGTTTGAATTGTTGTAGTAAATATTTGTAGTGAGAAAATGTTATGGTACGTAATTAGCGGCATTATTGTGGTGTTATGATTTTAATTGCAGTCTATATCGAATTTAGATGGATTGTTCTAGAATATTCACGGGTTAGTGGTCAAGCTGAAGAGTGTCACCAGCTGGTTATAACATTATTATAACTGCTGAGTAAAATAAATTTAAGTTTGCTTATTTATGAAGCTTCTAAAAAAAGTTTATTACGCCTTATTTCAGCTTTTTTGTTAACAAATTGTAATTATTTTTTTAATTTAATCTAATTTAATAATTTTATGGATGAAAGGCTAATGTTTTCTTCAAATAAATGCATAAAAGCCTAAGTGAATAAAAAAATACGTTGGAACCATTGCGCACTACCTATACGAATTTCTTGGAATATCCAACTTACGAGTTATATCGCAGATTCAAACGTTTTTCAGCACCACTACTCACAAAATGGTAGAGGAAAATATCGTGAGGACCGACATCATCTAGAACCAAAAAAAATTACGAAGACATGTGACATCCACCAACCCACTCTGGGCCTACGTGGTGGATTGTCCACGTCTTAGAGAGAATGTCCCAACGATGGGAACATTGTAAGACTGATTCTTTTGGTTTGTGAAAAATGCCTAATTATCGACGCTTTTAGATATTTGGTTAATATTTACTATGTTTATATTTACATTTTTCTTCAAACTTTCTAAAGTAAAGAAATAAAACAAGCCATGTACCAGCTGCTATTCTCCGTTGCACTGCTATTTTCGATTCCAAAGTTATACGTGACGCCTGATTAAAAAATCAAAGTTGCATGCGCGCAGCAGTTTGCTATTAAAAACTGTCAGGCGCTTGTGGAATTTTCTTGTTTCCAAGTTTAAAGCATGCTTGAAGTAAGATAAGTTTTGTAATTAACACGGTATTCAGGAGCTACTTTGGTGTAACATTCTGTTATCTGGGATATGCATGAAACTTCAAGCTGTTAATAAATTTTACGAGGTGAGCAGTCCTAGATTTACATTAGGTTTTAACTTTTGTAACAGGCTTGTAAATAATTATACATTTTACTGATAAACAGTAAATCAAATAACTATTTATTATTGTAAATGTAAGAATAAAGAGTTAAAATATCTACGTGCTCTGGTTTAGAAGACTTTAAGACTTCAAGAAGAGCCTATAAACCAAGTCAGACGCTTAAACTACGTTTTAAGTATCTTCACAAAAATATCGTAATAATTTACGACTATTTTCACTAAAACTTCATAAATAACAAAATAAAATGGTTTCAAACCTTGCTGATTTCGTAACAGAAAAACAAATATAGGCAGATCATATTTTACATTCGCAATGGACATTATCTTGGCGAGCTGCCAAACTCTGCATATGATTGTACTTTTCTGCATTTACCAGTAAAAGTCTATCAGTAATATCGTACTATTACAGAACCATTCAAATTAAAAATATTGTATTCCACATATGAGTAAACCACTAGTAAAATGTGTTGTGTTATTTCATTGCATTGGCCGCTACCATGTGCGCACCTACAATAAATAATTATGATGCAACAAAGCAAAAGAGGATAGTCCGGACAAAAACAAAACCAACTCAAAACTATGGATTTATTCCGTTCTAATACCAAAAACGATTACCACATGTATTTTTTTAAAAACCTATTTATTTTCCACTCCGAACGAATACCAACAACTTGAATTTTGTACAGTCAGTTCAGTCAAGCCTAATTAAATTAAATTTTAAATATGAGTCCAAACAAATACCAGTGGTATTTCTTTTTTTTTATTTTGTAAATGACTTTTTATACATGGAAAATAAAAACACTTAACTAATTAAAATTACATAATATATACATAATAACTCCTATCTAAAATATGGCGTCAAAAAATTCCTCCGCATCGCTGTCGACTGGAAGTGTGCCCAAAAGACTGGCAGCATTGCCACGTTGTATGGCAATGCTTAATCTCTGACCGAGGTAAAAGCCAGCCCTTTGGTCACGCGAAGTGTCAACTAGCCGTTTAGATAATTCTTTAAAAAGGGCATGAGCACTCGGACCCCACGGCCCAAGAGTCTCAACCCCAAACGGCTCAAAAATATAACTACCGACGAGGTTGTTATATTTCCGCCGCTTGAGGTTCTCCGCAGCCGCAGCGGCAGCACCAGCACAGCGCGACGAGCAAGGAAGATGGGATGGCGCAAGAGTGTCGACACAGGTAGCGTCCCATACTAAAGGCCTACCCATCTTCCATGGAAATAAAGACATACCGTCCGGTCTCTTACCATCGTCGCGTGCCAGGCCATGAGGTTCCAAAACAGCCGGAACGCCGACGGTGACAAGGGCTCGTCGAATGATGTCATTAATATTCGCGTGCCGCGCTATTCGTCCCGCGCTTCGACTGCATGACAGGCCGTGGTGACCGAGGCTGTTGACAACTTCGCCACAGTGGCAGCGATGAGGTGAACAGCATGGAGCGCCTAGGCGTAGGGAAACAGCTAGGCGGAAAGTTGTATCGTCGAACATGGTGCCTATGTTCGACGATGGTAGTGCGTGGAGCCAGAGGCCCGACTCCCACTCTCCCACAGCCAGTAGGCGCGCACGCTCTGCAGTAGTAGCAGATGTCAAGATTAGGTTTTCCTGAACTACTTTGCAGAGCGGCTCATCCCACCGCCTCTGGGAAGAGGGGTTGTCGGGCGGATTTGTATTCGGGCAAGCGAGTCTCCAGGCATCCGTAGCCTCGGTGAAGCACGGCACATCAAAAGGAATCAGTGTTGAAGTTAGAATATTCCTGATTAATTTATCAGTGCCGTGGACCGAAGATATGAATGCCGGTAAACTAATACTGGTAATTTTGCGGACGCCGAGGCCTCCCATACGGATGGGAAGAGTAACTTGAGCCCAAGCTCGATCGTCCAAGGTCACATTTAAAATTAATGTAAGCGTATGCCTGATAATTTGGTCCATTTTTTCTAAAAGTAGAGGGTGCTTCCATAAGTGGGAAGAACGAAGGAAATATATTAATTTAGGGCCGAAACAACAATAACGAATAAGGGTAATGGCCGAATGCATGTTAATTTGGAGCAATCTTTCCGAAACGTCATTGAAATTTTGTATCTTTTCCTCCACAAAACTGGGAAAGGAATTCTCAAAGATTGGGGACCCAAGGAGACGAAGAGAACTTTTATCGATAATTTTGATTTCAGGGGCTATTGCATTGAATTTTGGAAGAGTCAGAAGTCTGTCAGTATTGTCAGATAGGAATAATTCACATTTAGAAAAGTTGAGATCTAGTCCTATAGAAAAGAGTTGGTTTTTTAAAAATACTAAATCATTTAAAAGGGTGTCTACATCGCCTCCTAGGGTTCCATCATCGAGGTACCACACGTTAAATTTAGAATTTAGTTTTCGAATGATTGGGTGAATAGCTAAGCTAAAGATCACTGGCCCGAGTGGGTCACCTTGCTGACAGCCAACAGCAGATTCCAAAAGGTTGTCCCGATATAGTAATTTAGATGTATGTCTATAACATTGCCAAAGAAAACTGAAGATTTGAGGTATTTCTTTTTTAGTTTCTGCCAGCAAGGTGTCCCTATTAACAGAATTAAATGCATTTTTGATGTCAACCTTAAGGATAGCCTCTCCTTTGCCAGAATTTAGGTAGGTCGACAACGCGTGTACGGCAGCCTCACAGCCCCCTTTGGAGCCGTAACCAAGCTGCAGGGGCTGAAATTTTTCCGAAACTACCTCACCAAAAAATTTGCAACAAATCTTGGCTGCCATACGACGGTACGTAGTTCCCACGGCAATGGGACGAATACCGCCATCCCTCTTGCGCAGAGCACATAAATTAGCCCCGTACAAGACGTCGATGACGGATTCGTTCACATTGCCAGAGAGCATAAGGTTAATCAGAGCCGTAAGCTCCTTCAAGAGCAACTCACCAGCTTCCCCGGCGCCTGAACAAATAAGGTCCTTTAGGTGCTGAGGACTGAGACCATCGAGGCCGCCAGCAGAGCCGCTCCGGAAAGAACAAACAGCTGTGATCACTTCTCGACCTGTAATGGTGAGGGTGTGAATGTCCGGATCAGGGGGGTCGGGAAAAGAAAGGCCATCCGCTGGGGCAGGGTGTTTTCTCTCCAGATCTGCAAGAGTATCTGGAGAACACGGAGCCACCACATCACTACTAAAAAGAATCCTGGCTGCTCCGCTAATGTCACCTTCCCCCAACTTCGTTTCAACCAAATGGGATAAACCTTTTGAAGAGGTAAACCTCTGAATCGGTAATTTTGAATCTAAATCACAGGCCGAAAGATTACAGTTTTCTTTAATTTGTGCAGTTAAGGTCTTTTTTGTAGCCAAATTTTTTTGTACATGTAAAATTCTGTAAGGGAAGGTGAGCAGATGTTCCCAGGCACTTTGCGAGTTCTCCCGTACGGCAAGGCGAACGCACCCTGCTAGGTGTTGCGCCACAAGAGGTCTAGCGCCGCGGGGAACTCGCTTTAAAACTGGACAAGAGTTTTTGAATTTTGAAAGGATTTTCCAAAACGGATCTAAAGATGATGTAGTTGGTGTAGGAGATGGTGTACTTACAGGGTCCGAAGTGAGAGCATTTTGGGGTTTGTGTATCTTTCCAATATGCACACTCAGACCCCGCTTACCTTTAAAAAATCGTGCCTGGGTGCACAGAGGGCACCTCTCCAGGATGTTTAGAGGTTGACTGGCACTATTTTCCACCACTTCACTGGTCCCGCTAAGCATTACACAAGGGTTTACACTTATGCACTAAGTTATTTACAATTAATAAAACTAAATAATAAATATAAAAACACTAAAGAAAAACACTGACTAAAAAATTTGTTCTAATGACACCAAAACCACCAAAATGACAATACGTGTCAATCAAGAAACGGCGCAGTCGCGTTGGCGGCCTGGGGCGCCACGACACCGATGATGACATTTCGGTGGCGGCGCCCTGACAACCGTTGCCAGGTGATGACTGGCGTCGCGTCCTCAGCGACACCTTCAGGATAGATGAATGAAACTTGTAGGGGTGGTTTCTGATGGTAAGCAATAATGTGGTCAACGACAGAGCACTCTTGCCTAGAAGTAACTTATTCACTCTTGACTTAAAGAGACAGGAAACAGACTCCGGACTCAGACTTTTCTATGCTGTCATAGCATTCATAATTATTGTGAGTCTTGATTATATCTCAGATCTCCAATTAATTTTTATTTTTTTGATGTTCTTCAAGAGATCGAATAAATCGGTATATAATTATTTATGATTACATCGTTTTAAATATGTTAAGAATTGTTAATTATGTAACTAATGTGACATATTATAATAGGCACTCAGTGGTATTAGTTGTTGGTATTAAAATGGAATAAATCAAACTATGCACCGATATTAATCTACAAAATTATTGTGCAATCGGTACTTCGTATAAATAGTTCTAACTTCGTTTACAAGCAGTATTCGATAAACTTAGTTTATTTGACAGATTTGGGTCACAGCTTGACAGAAATTGTGTGAAGATTTATTTTGTAATAAGTCTTCCTTGCTGTTGATTATTTTGATGGTAAATTGGACGTGGACAGTTTAATGTGTTTTGGGAATCATGGATAAAATAGTGTTACTTATATAAAGCTGTTTATTCGTGAAGATAGTTTAGGATAGATATGAGCAATAGAGCCGTGAGTAGAAACCTAAGTAGGCAGGTACTTTATATAATTTGTATCAATACCAATGCTCTCAAAACGGTGAAGGAAAACATCGTGAGGGAAACCAACATGTACTACAATAAAAAAAATCGAAGATATGTGACATTCACCAACCCGCACTGGGCCTGCGTGGTGGATTACGGCCCGCTCCTTCCCCTGAAATTTGGCATAAAGCAAGGTCTCATAGTACAAGTATAGGAAAAAATCTGAAAACTGTTTTGTACTTAGTTACATCACAAAAAAAAACTTTTTTTGTGATTCGGAAAAATCTTCGTAACTCAATTCGGGAATGGAACTGTTATCATAGGTAAGTTTGTACGGAACCCTCAGTGCGTGAGTCCGACTCGCACTTGCCCGGTTTTTTTTGTTCTGTAGAGACGACTGGTTACCAGAAGACGCAGCGTTGGAAGGCCTCCCATAACCTGGTGATGGTCGAGGAAATACGAAAGATGCGAAACCTATAATATATAGAGGTCTATGTCCAACAATGGACATCTTTCAGATGAAATAAATGAGTGAATATGAGGATAATTTTCAACTTACACGCGTGCGGAGCCATTGGCAAAAGATATTCGGTAAACGAAAACAATAGACGAATCATTTCTGACTTTCTGGCTCTTCACACTTCACGTTACACATAAAAACGAACATTATTACACTATTTAGTGTTCAGATTATTGCTTAGTCGGCCGTCGAACGATGAGTTTTATTAGCTCAGCGTGGAAAGAGGATGAGTCAAAAAGTAATGTACCAATAAAATTAACGATACTCTTTACAATTGAGTGATGAATAAATCTGGTTTTATTGTCAGTCATTTCGATGGGGGATTGAGTGGAATGAAAATAGTGAGGCATGTTCCTAACTGGGTATCTGCGTGGTATCTTCTCGTCCAACATACCACAGTGTCTCAAGACGAAAGTCTTATGACCAGTGCGTGTTGCCAGGGATGACATATGGCACTGAAACATTGTCGCTTACAAAGGGCCTCGTCAGAAGGCTTACAGTCACCCAAAGGGCAATGGAAAGGGCTATGCTCGGAGTGTCCTTGCGTGATCGCATCAGGAATGAAGATATCCGCAAGAGCACCAAGATCACCGACATAGCCCAAAGAATCGCCAAACTAAAGTACTTAGCAGTGGGCAGGGAACATCGCTCGTAAAACGGATGGTCGATAGGGCCGAAAAGTTCTAGAGTGGCGACCGTGCACCGGAAAACGCAGCGTTGGAAGGCCTCCCACAAGGTGGACCGACGACCTGGTGAGAGTCGCGGGAATGCGGTGGATGCGAGATGCACCGGATCGGTCGTTGTGGAGGCGCTTGGGGGAGGCCTATGTCCAACAGTGGATGTCTTTCGGCTGAAATGATGATGATGTTCCTAACTTGAACAGTATTGTAGAAAACAGCATGGTTGGTGAGAGTTTGAGCAATTAGGTGCAGTGCTGCATGTAGCAGGTTTTTTCCCGCACTTAATAAATATTTGTATAGCTTATAGATACAAATATTCCAGTCCAGGTCTAGGGTCTTGTATGCGTTCACACGTTTGTGAACACACCCATGATACAATTATTCTAGAAATTACTCGTGTGTAGTGGGGCAACATTGTAATAAAAAAAGTAAAAAAACTAAAACGTGACGACGACAAAAAAACGACGATGAAAAAGTATGAAACAAGATTTTCAGGATGCTGAAATAAATAAGGTTACTGGAGAAACAAGAACGAACAAAAAGAAAAGCCGTAGTCACACGTTATTAAAGTGTTACGGTTGGTACCTATACAAAGTATGACTACGGCTTTTCTTTTTGTTCTGTCCTCCTTTGGCTTTGCCGTTTTCGGGTAATAAAAAAATAAGTATTTTGGTTTGGTAAGCAAATTATTGTTCTCGTGAAGTGTTTAAGACCAGTTCACTAGAACAATAATTTGTTTGATATCATCAAATTTTTCCTTTGGGGCATCGATCGATCTGATTTTTCAATAAATTATAATTTGATATTAAAATTAACATTTTCATCTTTACCTCCTTTCGCTTACCTATATTATATTACCCCCTTTAATTAATTTTCCTAACATTTATCTCATCCTAAAAATGTCAGTATATGAAAACGCTTTCTCGTAAAAAAAAAACTGAGAAAGTTATTCCCAGTTCATTGTTTAGTATTTTCTATTCAAACTTCACGGTCATGTCTCCAACTAAAATACTACTGAACAGATTTTAATACGGTTGTCACCAATAGACAGAATGATTTAAGAGGAACAATTAATTGTACCTAATAAATACATGCATATTATAGTAGACAGAACCCGAAAATATCAAAAATTTGTAACTCCTGTATGGAGCTTGGGCGGGTCGCCATAGCTCTCGCATAAAACGAATGACCTTGTTGGTCACAAATATAGTAATAGTCATGTTGGTGGCAATAAACTAGTACAAGTCGGCTTCAGCCAACTGTAACAACAGAACCCGGGGCTTTAGTGCGTGCTTAAACTGCGGACCAACCTTTGATTATGGTGTGTTCTTGGCGCCAAGTGTATTGGCTACTGGCTCTGGAATGCAAAAGGCAACTGAAGGACCTATGTGGGTTTTTAGTCAGTAAAATTCTCTGTCTGACATGCCCTCTCGCTTCACCTTACCCTAGAGTCACAGAGTAACAGTCTTTGAATAATTACACGCCTCAAAAATAAACAAGGTTACTGGAGAAATAAGAACAGAAAAAAAAGAAAAGCCGTAGTCACACGTTATTAAAGTGTTACGGTTTGTACGAATTATATATAACGTGTGACTACGGCTTTTCTTTTTGTTCTGTTCTTGTTTCTTCAGTAACGTTATTTTTTTCAGCATTATGAAAATCATGTTTCATACTTTTTCAGCGTCGTTTTTTTTTTGTTTTTTTATTATTTAAACTATTTTGGTGTCATTGACATTGATTTTTTTTATCGCTTGAGAGCGCCACATTGAAGCCCTTTTGAAATGATATCAAACACGATGTATTGTAACCTTTTTTTAACACATGACTTTTTTTCGCTAGAGGGTCATTTTAAATTTGAGCAATATTTTGGAAATGTACAAGTAAGTTAAGCCGTTTCAAATGATACCAAACACAGCGTATTTTTTTTTAACACCATACTTTTTGTCACTCAGAGGGCGCCACATTGAGTTTTGTGACACGTCACGTAGCCTATGTTTAGCGGACGATTAAGACGGTTCAGATTATATCTCATTTGTCGAGTTCCGATAAATAGTTTAGGAGCTATGAGGAAGCAGATAAATATATACACATACATACATGTATAGCCTGTCAAAATTATATCCCTCCTTTGGCTTTGCCGTAGTCGGGTAAAAAAATCGTACCTCACTTTCTGGTTTTTGCTTGGTAGACAGATTTTTGATAGTAACATTATCACAACAATAACACTATTGAACAACAACAATATTATTTAGCAACAACAACATTATTTAACAACAACAACATTATTTAACAACAACAACAACATTATTTAACAACAACAACATTATTTAACAACAACAACATTATTTAACAACAACAACATTATTTAACAACAACAACATTATTGAACAACAACAACATTATTTAGCAACAAAAACATTATTTAACAACAACAACATTATTTAACAACAACATTATTTAACAACAACAACAACATTATTTAATAACAACAACATTATTGAACAACAACAACATTATTTAGCAACAACAACATTATTTAACAACAACAACATTATTGAACAACAACAACAACATTATTTAACAACAACAACATTATTTAACAACAACAACAACATTATTTAACAACAACAACATTATTTAACAATAACATTACTTATTTACTTATTGCATTCACTTCTTTGATGTTGCTATTAGTCACCTCTGCTTATCATAAGATCTTTCTGTAAGCAGTTTATTTGGTTTTCTCTCTCTCTCTGTTTTATTAATAAACTTAAAAATAACGATAATATACTTGAATATAGGTAAATCTAAGCGCGTTTCCGCATATTTTAAGTGACTGATTTATAGATAAACAAACACTTGAGTTATATGACGGTACGTTTGAATCTACAAGCATATTAAACTGTGAGTACACATAAATCAGTAATTTTACGAATTTGAACCCTTCCGAGCCAACTCCTGTAAGCGAACTAAAATTTATCATTACTAACGAAGTACCTACAACTACATATATCTTTGGCACACTATAATTTAGGCCAGTTCACAACGTACTGACAGGGCAAAATAAACTCGAATATTATTGTATCACGCCACTCTATTCTTGTCCCAACTGAATCACAGCGGGAGACTTGAAAACATATATATCTATTCTACACACATCATATTAAAAAGATATAATTGGACTTATTTACACCTGATAACGGTTATAGTAATTTCTATATACAATCATTATCATTATCTTTGTCATCATCGACATGCTTTGTTGTGGCAGTGGTGTTTGGCAGTGGTGGCCGAGTGGTGACGGCCCTGACTTACGAGTTGCAGGTTGCGGGTTCAAACCCAGCCAGGCGCATTACTTTGTGTAATTTATTTCATCACCACTGCTCTCAACAGTGAGACCTGAGTCCCAACAGTGGGAACATTATAAGGCTGACTATGCTAAGCTGAATCTAATTAAATTAGTTATGAAACCACGACTATTTCCCAAAAATATTGTTGTATGCATTGTTGTTGTTTTTTTTTTGTCGTTGTTGTGGACCAATAATTTGGTGAGGGTCACAGAACTCTGACTAACAGATGATGACCAAACGCGAGTATCACACAAATTTTATAAAGTGGAAAGTTTGTGAGTGTGTATGTATGTTTGTCACTTCTTCACGTTCGAACGGCTGAACGGATTTAAATGAAATTTGGCGCATAGTTAGACCATATCCTTGAATAGCATAGACTTTTTATCCCGGGAGTACCTACTTTCCCTTGGGATACATTTTTACTTTTACGCAAAGGAAGCCGCTGACAGAAGCTTCTTATTAGAAAAATAAAAAACTTGTCCGTCAAAACCCTAACTGGATATAAAATACACGTTGTTTCTCTTCTTTTTATCACAAATAACTTTTTATACAATATGTATGATAATAAACGCAAATCCTGAAATTATTATGTTCAGAATCGGCTATTAAATTATTTCAGGATAACAAAGTTATTTTTTTTTTATCTAGAAGTAATTCTTGATTATTTAGGGATAAGAAATGATCTATTTTGATAAATTCTTGATAAATCATTATTGCGTCACTAGTGTGTTTACGTGTGCGTGCTTAGACGCCAATACCGAGGCACTACCAACGTATTGCGTCAATTCCCATCTTATTAGCGAACAATTAGGATAACTTGCTTCTTACGGTACGGTTGTTACTTAAACTTGTGCATTCAAGTAAAATTTCAGTGCTTGAATTATGATTGTAACTGTTGTAATGTTAGTTTTCTAAAGTGTATATAAGGGTATGGATTATTCTAGTAACATGGCGTATAAACAGCAGATTTTTCTTTACACTTGATCGACTCTACAAAAAAGTCGTAAGTAAACAAACTTCTTAGAAAAACGTCTCCAACTTCCTTACCTTTTCCACTTACAAATATTAAAACGTGCATAAAATTACTTGAACAATTTCTATAACCTTTTGTGTTTCGTCATCCGTCTAATGTGTTTTCGTATTTTGGGTAACATTGAAGGGTCCTTTCACTCTTTTTGTGAACAGTGTTCATTCCCTGAGAGTTCGTTTTTTATTTTCGCATCATCTATATTAATATTCATAAGTAAATTACTCAGCTTTGGGGATAGGATTTCAACGACAATCGAGGTATGAAGGATGTCGCAGCGTCTTTGTGTTTGAAGGAGGAAAGCAATCGGGAAATGTTTTTTTTTTAAGAATTGGAAAGTTGGTAAACCGATGTTAAATGTAAGGTATCGAAGATCGAAAGTTGTTGTCCCTTGTTTTCTTAATAATCTTTTCTTTTTTATACACCTCCATGTTTTCTCTTCACAACCCTTTTTTTTACTAGTAAATAATGCGTAAGGCTAAGTCCGTCTTTGTACAAATTTGTGTTGCATGAAGTTTTAATAAAACATAAATAAATAAATGTCTGATTTTTAAAGTTTTATTAGAATAATATTGCAAACATTTGGCTACAATTTCAAATCTTGTGACAGGATCAGAGATACAGATTCTAAATTTTATAATATTTTAACAACATAGTAGATACTTTTGTTTATACTTGACCATAGTGAGCTTGTTAATTCGCATTATTTTTTAAGGCACAGAGCCCCAGAGTCCTGGAACACAAGGTAAAAAAGGGACATAGGAGTGAGTTTTAGTCAGTAAAAGTCTGACACGTCATCTCGCTCCACCCTAGGGCAGGAGAAGCCATTGGATGATACTATCTAAAAAAGAGCTAAGAAAGATTGATTTGACTTTTTTTCAAGTAAATAAAGAAATGTACCTACATATGTATGTTTGTATGATTTTTCATTATCTACCTATATGTTTGCCACAAATTCTTGCACCATTACAAACACATTAAAATCATTGAAACCCGTCACACAGCAACGACCTCTCGTCTTTTGCGATCTCCATTACTTCCCTCAAAAGTCCCCGTTCTTTCTTTTTCTTTTACCCCTTATCTTTTCTTTTTTATCTTTTACATATGTTTCGTCGGCGTCTCGGATGATTGCTCTGTGTATAAGTGGGTCTTACAATGGGATGACATTTTCTTTTAATACTTATTTTGAGGGTAGATGCGAAGTTGGATGAGTCAAGAGACGAAATGGATTTTTGGATTGGACTGAATTTTTAATTAGGAGATAAGATTCTTGGAAAGAGCTAACAAGCAATGAATAATCATTCCAGGGTAGTACAATACTATCCTAGAACTCTGCTACGGTAGAACAGCGGTGATCTTCTACTTGAATGAAACTCTTGAGACGTTATAAAATTTTACTTATACTTTTATTCAGAATTCGATATCAGCACATCGCGCTACAATGGTTATGTCCGAGCTCAAAAAACTAGACATTTCTTTGTTCTACTCAATTTTTAAATCTATTCTAGAACAGCAAAATCCTTAAAAGTATATTTCACAAGCCAGTCCGTTAGCTATAACAAACCTAACTCATGCGATCTCCTTTCGATATCACAGTATATTTATGTCCAAGGCAGAAAAGACTAGAAGCGCCTTAGGCAATTGGTGTTTGTATTTGACTTTGTTTTGGTCATTTGTTGTGAAAAACTGACTACGGGGTGATATAGTGGAATCTATCAATCTTCCTAGCCTACGTTTTTTTTTTTTTTTCGGTGGGAAAATCATCTTATGACATCCCCCGCCCTTGGGCGGGGCGGGAGATAGTGTCAGACTTTTACTGACTAAAAACCCACTCCTGTTCCTTCATTGCCTTTCGTACCAGGGCCGAGTCTTCCTTTCAGAATCAGACCCTTGGCCCCAGTAGGCTTCGACCCTGCTAGGCCCCTACAGTTGCTGACATCTCCTTGAGGCGCGTGTGGAACAGCACGCGCCGTCGACGACTTGGGCTCGGTCCGGACGGTTACCGGACGGTCGGAAGGCGAGCCACCCATTGCTCGCCGTCCGCAAGCCCGCGCCTACGATCCTAGCCTACGTTGGGGTCAGCTTCCAGTCTTACCGGACGGAGTGAATACGAGTATTTTAGATGTAGTGACTGTCTATCTGACCTCCACATCCAGTAATTTGATAACAAGTTACCTCTTGGCAAGATTGGCGTTTTTTTTTTTAGGTGGGAACATCATCTAATGACAAATCACGCCCTTGGGCGGAGCGAAAGATAGTGTCAGACTTTTGCTGACTAAAAACCCACTCCTGTTCCTTCATTGCCTTCGTCCCAGGGCCCCGGGCCTCGCTTTCACACTACCCGTGGCCCCAGTAGGCTTCGACCCTGCTGGGCCCCAACGATTTGCTGACATCTCCCTGAGACGCGCGTGGAACAGTACGCGCCGTCGACGATTTGGGCTCGGTCCGGACGGTTACCGGACGGTCGGACGGCGAGCCACCCATTACTCGCCTACGGTGGCCGGAAATTGGGATCGGAATCCCGGCGGCGGTTGGAGCGTGAGGACCGTTGCCTCACGCGATCGGCCGCCTCCTTTGCTAGCATTACTGCTTCACAGAAGGATGGCAAGATTGGTGTTAAATTTTCTCTAGCTCGACGTACCTATAGATAAACGTATTTTTATAACATTCAAGACGAAACTACATCTTCCAACATTGAAAAATCCTATAGACATATTGAAAGTAACAGTTCCTGTAAGTAACAATTAAACAGAGTTCTAAAAGAAACCTAATATCATAATAGATACAAAACAACCAAAAGATCTTCACACCCATAAATATTCATGCTGAGACGAGGCAAAAAGGCAACACAAAGCCTTCGCCAGTCCAAGGCGAGCCTTGAAGTCATACCCTGAAGTGGAACGCCAGACGCTTTCGAAAACCTTCGGGAAACGGATCGAAAATAGAGTAGAAAAAAATCGAGACATGTCTAGCGAGGTCTCAAGCGCCGAAGCTAAGTCTTAGAGGGATTGTGTCACACCGAACTGGGGATGGACAAGGTGGCTTGATTATGTGGTGATTTTGAATGTGAACGTTTGATTTTTTTTCGATTTAAATGGAGCTTTCGAATTAATATACACCTCTGGAATTAATATCTAAGGTATTGGGAGAAAAGTTAGGTGCTGCCCCCCTAGCCAAGTTGCAAACGATAAAGGTGAACGCTTAGTAATCTCCAATAGATTTTCAACTTTATACCTAAGAGCATAAAGTTGAAAATCTATTAAAGACTACTGAGCGTTAGCGACCGGAACGAACGAAAACACTATGTAATCTTCAATAGATTTTCAACTTTATATCCAATAACATAAAGTTGAAAATCTATTAAAGACTACTGAGAGTTTACGTTTATCGTTTGTGACTTGGCTAGGGGGGCTGTTTTTGATTCTCCTTCAAAACGTTTTTTTTTTTAGTATCGAAACACAAGTAACTATATCTAGTATGACCGTGAATAGGTATAACCACTTTATCCACTTTTATCTCTACATAATGTCATCTCTTTCTCTCCAAGACTTGTCAATTACTTCCATTATTTCTTTCATTCATTCATCATTTCACTTTTCATTTTTTCTTTACTTCTTTTCGATTTAAATCAATGCTCGTTAAGATATATTTTATTCGTTTTTTGTTTATTTATTTTTTTTTTTTCATTTTAACATATTATTTATTTATTTATTAATAAATAAATAATATGTTAAAATAGCTAACTATAATTACAATAAAATAAAATAAATAATAATAAAAACCCTAATCTAATTACAACTAACTTTTATTCATAAAATATTATTGTTTTACTGTTTTACTGTCGTTAAAATATACATACTTACAATAAATCTATTGTTGTAACGTCGCATAGTCAATTTTTTTTCTTATTTTATAATAATATTTCACATCAATTTAATAAGTTTAAAATATTGAAACGAAATAAAAAAATTACAATATTAATATTTTATATCAATTATTTTTAGTAGTCTATTTCGTCACAGTTCGGTGTGAGCTGCTCCCGAACCTTTGTTTCTCTCCACTCAGCGTGCCGTATCATTAACTCGAAGTGGATGGCGGATTTTTTCGACTTTTTAACGTTAATCTTTTTTTCTTTATTTATGAAAAAAGTGAGTGGTGTCACCGCTCGTCGAGAGGTGAACTCGACGCGCTTAATATTCGCTTAGCCTGAATTAATTGGGAAGCCAGCTTCTTGGTGTCAACTGATGTTGTGGTTTAAAATAATATGGAAATAGTCAAAGATGCGAACTTTGACTTTGACTATCTCTACTCGAATTTTTTTTTTTGTTTTTTTCAAGAGGAGCCAGTCAGTCAGAAAATAAAGCATCAATTTTAAGGTACTTTGAACAACTAAGCAACACTTTAAAAAAATACTGTCAGAAACTTTTTAATTCCTATACTACTCGTACAATTGTTTTAAAATGGTGCTGGTTACAGCTGTTGGATTCATACAATGTTACCTATCCATTTCTCTCATCTTAAAGATGCATATTTTCGTTCTGCTGTCATTCTACCCACGCTATGTAAAAAAGACTTTTTCAAAACACTTACTCGAAAACCCGCTCTTATCCCACCGCTTTTAAACACGCAATAGACTGTTTTCCGCACTAGTGCAGAAAAGACCGCGTGCTCTCCCCCGCCACAATTTTATTACATTTATCGTATCTGGGCCCGCGTCGACCCCCACTAGTCGCCCGTCAAACCCCGTTTATTCATTTCTTCGTAAGTGTATTGAAAACAGTCGTTTGACACACGTGCAAATTTGTCACTGCTGCACTTGGCTCCATAACACACTCACCTACGGCTCGTGCGGATTCCACTTCGGTCGCAATGACAAACTTTCTGCACTTGTATCAAAATGTACTATTTCAAAACACTTACTCGAAAACCCACTCTTATCCCACCGCTTTTAGGCACGCAATAGACTGTTTTCCACACTGGTGCAGTAAAGTGAGCGTCTACTCCCCGCCACAATTTTATTACATTTATCGTATTAGGCTGGGCGCGCGTCGACCCCCACGAGACGCAGGTCAACCCCCGTTTATTCATTTCTTCGTAAGTGTATTGAAAACAGTCGTTTGACACACGTGCAAATTTGTCACTGCAGCCCTCGGCTCCATAATACACTCACCAACGGCTCGTGCGAGTTCCGCCTCCGTCGCAATGACAAACTTTCTGCACCTGTATCAAAATCACGTTCATTACGGTAATTTCTTTGACTAAGCATTCAGTTGCTTGCCCTTTTAAAATCTTGAATATTTCAATTTTTTCTCAACGGCCTGAGGGTTGTAAAATTCCCGTTGGATTAGCTTCTTACTGAAGGTATCTTGTCATCTGTGTCAGTTCATGCGACGTGCAATTGGATTTTCAGTGTGAATCAGACCTGATCTGCCCATCTCCAACGGTCTTTATAACGCTTTAATTCTTCAAAACTACCTGGAACCGAAAAATACACGGCTCTATCACAATTTGTCACGCAAAATCATCGGCCCATTATTTCTATTCATTAATAACAACAAATATCATCAAATGGACAAAGGGTAACCCTTTAACACCTGTGGTATTTCATGGGAATGAGCTCATAAGGGTTGGTGAGACTCGATAGTTTTCTTTTGTTTGGCATATTGTTTTCAAGTGTCACGGCTATATTGAAATTAAATGAGGCAACACATTGGCTTATTGAAAAAACCGTTGATGATATAAAAGTGTGGGAGTCGTGAATTAAGTAGTTGTTTTTGTAATTTATTTCTTGACTTTGAATACAAAGCCCTTCAGTCGAAAAATAGAGATTACATGTTTCTAAATGGATAATTTACCATTAGAATATAGGTGTTCTTATTCAAATGTTTTTGTTGTATTTGGCAGCAAATGTATCAAGTCAACCCTTTCGGCAAACTTCGCTGTGGTAATCAACCTTACAATAAAATTCTCAGCTCCATTTTATCGAGATCGCGCTTGTTTCAATAATTCCACATGTTGTCCAGTTGCGCAGACACTTGGGATACAAAACTACACTAATTTTACATCAAAAAATTAGCGAAGAATTAAAACAGCCACTGAATTTCACTCGTAGAAATCCTAAGAATTAGTTACCTACTTAGTGTTAAATACAATATTAAATTTCGTAAACTGAAATTATAAACAAAAATATTTGTTGTTTTTAATGGCAATAGCATGAGCGATTGAGCGGTAAGTCCCCTCCTTGAGGAATGGCAACACGGCGTCCTTACCTTCCGCATGACGCAGGTCCTCAACGGACATGGTAAGTTCGGGAGGTTCCTGCACCGGATTCGTGCGGAAGAAACGCCCGGGTGTCACCATTGTGTGGACCACCCGGAGAACACGGTGGAGCACACGGTGGAGGTGTGTCCCGCTTGGGCAGAGCAACGCCGTGTCCTCGTGAGGGCGATCTCTCGCGCCGGGCCTTGGTACAGGCCATGGTCCGGAGCGAGGAGGAGTGGCAGGCGGTCGCCTCCTTCTGCGAAGCAGTAATGCTAGCAAAGGAGGCGGCCGATCGCGTGAAGCAACGGTCCTCACGCCCCAATCGCCGCCGTGATTCCGATCCCGATTTCCGGCCATCGTAGGCGCAGGCTTGCGGACGGCGAGCAATGGGTGGCTCGCCGTCCGACCGTCCGGCAACCGTCCGGACCGAGCCCAAGTCGTCGACGGCGCGTGCTGTTCCACGCGCGCCTCAAGGAGATGTCAGCAACTGTAGGGGCCTAGCAGGGTCGAAGCCTACTGGGGCCAAGGGTCTGATTCTGAAAGGAAGACTCGGCCCTGGTACGAAAGGCAACGAAGGAACAGGCGTGGGTTTTTAGTCAGTAAAAGTCTGACACTATCTCTCGCCCCAACCAAGAGCGGGGGATGTCATAAGATGATTTTCACACCGAAAAAAAAAAAGAGCAATTGAGAGGCAGCATAATTGGTGTGAAGCCAATAAATTGCGTTAGGAACACCACTGTGCGCTCCATATCTAAATAAATGTTAAGGGAAATAAACCAAGTTAAATTGGAAATGAGCTTTCTACGTCACACGAATGCACTCGTATACAGATAAATTGACATCATCATACAGTGGACGTCTAAGGGATCATGCCCAGCTGGTGTGACGATCAGATCAAAAACCTCCCACCTTTGTCCAGCTGTGGGACACAATATAAACTAAACAATTAGGAAACCTCTAAAAATCCTGATTCAATTTCGAAAATTATTTTGTTGAATTTTTATGTTGTTTTTGTTGCTTCACTGTCATCAAGTAGCATAGGTTACTTTTATCTTGTAGGATAAGTAAATTAGACTTCCTTTTCTATTAGGTAATCGGGTAGCAATAAGATATCTCGATGATAATATCACGATATGAAGAAGAGGGGAAAACATAGATCACATCCAAAAAAATCTCAATAAGATGAAATATTATATTTGAAATAAGCCTAGTACAGGTACGCAAACAGTATGTAGATATGATCAGAGCTCATAATACGATATTGGATGAGACAGCAACGAATACAAAAGAAAATAATCCAACAAATATAAATCATGCAGTTCTTTCAGATATCGTAATGAAATCGCGCGAGTAAGGGATGGTTAAGGGGAAGATGATCTTTACAACGTGGGCATGTAGGTAGGAAGACAATACACAGTGTTTCAGAAGGAAAAATAAAAGTATCCAAAGAAAAATAAAGTGACGTGTTTTTTTTAACATTCCGTACCTCAAAAGGAAAAAAAACGGAACCCTTATAGGATCACTTTGTTGTCCGTCCATCTGTCTGTCTGTCTGTAAAGACCCTTTATCGGGAACGCGTGGAGGTATCGAGTTGAAATTAAAACCATATATTCAAGTCTGCAGTTTCTTGAAGCTGTGAAAAAATCAAATTTCTAAGTTAATGAAAAAAGAGATACGGCCGTTTATGTCTCAAAAACGTATATTTCGACACTCTCGAGGAAATCAAAATTCATAGGGTTTATATTCCCGTTGTCCCAGAATCTTGAAATTTGGCATAAATCAAAATCTTGCAATAATTGCAATCTAAACAAATACGATAAGAGGCTATAATATTGTCTGTTTAGATTTGAAAAAATTGAATAGGTGTACTTTATTATGAGGCACACAATTTACAGAACAAGGAATTGAACAAACTATTACATACAATGGCAAATTACGTTATTATTGGATTTAAATGTTTATAAAATGAATAAAATATATCCGATATTATATAAATATTAAACATGGCAATATTTGGAAGTTCGGATTCGATTAGAATTTAGTGATTGAAAACTACACTATCACCGGTTACCGTATGCATATTGTGGATACGCCACTGAAGCTAAGAAAATTTACTTCTGATATTGAATAGAATTTCGATCTAACAAAAAATAGAATGAGACGACACCTTGGCTATACAGCCGTCGTTCACTCTTCATCAGTCACCACAAAAAAAAAACAAAACAACATCGCCTTAATACCAACTTAAAGAAAGCAAAAAAAAGTCTTAAAAACGACCAAAAAAAAATCGCTAAAACTCCACAGGGTGAGACATCATAATTCGGAGTCGAGAAAGAATAAAAAGATAAAAAAAAAAGACAGCCATTGAGATTTCCCCCGGTACACCATGTTTTTATTACGTTTTCCATCAGATAAGCAAAGAGGGTGGAAATCATATGAATTTCATGATACAGTTTAATTATTTTAAGGAAGTATGGCAGTTCAATTCATTCTTACCTTTGAATGGAGGCGATTTATAAGAGGTATCCTTATTTCCTTTGTTGTGTGTTGATTTTTTTTTAAAAATTGATATAAACTAGTGCTTGACTGCAATCCCACCTGATGGTAAGCAGTGATGCAATCGTTGATGGTGAAGCGCACTAGTTTATTAAGAGACTATTCACTCTAGCGTTGAAGACACATAAATTATAATCGAACGGGAGGACCGCAGAGTGTAAATTTTTGAGTCCTTTAATAATAATAATATAATTTTCAATTTGGATTATAGGATTCCCTAACGCCTGCGCTAGTAGAAACTGTGTTGCAGGTATTAGTGTCTTCCCTACAATAAAGTGACATTAATCTTATGTCAGACAGAGTGTGTTGAGAAAGAAATAAAACAAAAAAAAAACATATTTTTTTAAAATTAAAAGTAGACAAACATGCTGCCATGAGTGTGTCACGTATGAGTTTTGTGTATGATGGTGTGAAAGTGTGTATAATGGCGTGGTTAATGTACGCGGTATTTAAAACGAATTTTATAAAAGACTGGCTTCCACTGGCGCCTTTGCTTCTGTGGAATAAGTTCTAAAAGTCCTTCCCTTCAGAATATAACCTGTAATGTTACCAAATCTCAACCAAATTTGATTCGGTGTTTGAAAGTGTAAATACATACAAACATACAATCTTTCATCTTTATAATATCAGTAAAGTCAGTTTTAAATATTGTAAAGTCAATTTTTTTTTCAAAGAGTATCCATAGCATTTCTAGCCGGTTTTCCTCCATAGAAAATGACCAATTGGAGCGGTGCACTAGCTCCGCTAAGCTACATACCAGGCCAGGCCTAAATAATATGATTTTGAGTTAGGTATTATGAGTTTGAGTATGAAGTCTGATAGCATTTCGCTCGCATAAGTGCTTCTATTTCTTTTTCCTAAAAACCGTATTTTTTCCGGATAAAAAAGTAGTTTGTAACACTTAGTAAATTGATAAGAACAGCAATACTAAAACTGTGGGAAAAAATATAAAAGTATGTTGAACAGGACTTTTAAAATACATAATTGCCTGCAGCGCTCTTCCCGTCCGATTATAATATAAGTGTCTTCAAATCTACAGTAAATAGGCTCTTAATAAACTAGTGCGATTCATCATCAACGATTGTATCACTGCTTATCATCAGGTAGCATCGCAGTCAAGTACTAGTTTATATCATTAAAAAAAAAACTAAAATGTGCACCTAAAAGCACCTGATTTAATAACATACATTCCATTTAGTATTCCGTAACACCCCAAGAAAATCCCCACACGCTACACCTCCCCAATAAAACTTTTAAAGGCGTCGACTGTGTAAAATATTTTGATAACAAATGCGTTACGCGCCGCGTTATTATGAACAATAAATTGCATACGGCACCATTTGTCATATCAACACGTTATACTTGCCATTATTCTGTTTTGTTGATTTTGGGAATATGTGAGCAGGGTTGTTGAATTTTCAGTTCAGTTTTCAGTGTGTTGAATAATTTATTTTTACTCAATTTGTCCGTTTTTTGACTTTTTTTTTTAATTCGTATAAACCAGTGCTTGACTGCGATCCCACCTGATGGTAAGCAGTGATGCAATCATTGATGATGAGGCGCACTAGTTTATTAAGAGCCTATTCACTCTAGCCTTGAAGACGGGTACACTACATAAATACGAAAAACTTTATTCCGACAGTCACAAATACGAATTTCAAAATACCGATTTTCATAATTCCGAATGGTTCAAAATTCCGAATATAACAACTCCGACTTATCATTAATCCTATTTTTATAATTCCTAAATTTCAATTTTCCTAACTTTTATAATTACTATTCTCAAAATACCGAGTTTCAATAGATCGAATAACGAAAAGTCCGACTTAATGATAATTCGAAACATCAAAAATACGAATTCCGATTATTAAAATACCGATTAATAAAATTCCGAAATAAAAACACTTTGTAAAACTGTATAGCAAGACAAATAAACACATAAATGCTCGTCAGAGGTCGTAGTATGAAAGGGTAGAATTAAAAAACTAATGAGAGATGCGTTTTCTAGCATGCAGGGGATTTATTGCAGCATGCAAGTAGGCATGCAGCGTGCAAGCAGACATGCAGCATGCAAGCAAGCATGCGACATGCATGCAGGCATGCAACATGCAAGCAAGCATGCAACATGCAAGCAGGCATGCAGCATGAAAGCAGGCATGCAGCATGCAAGCAGGCATGCAAAATGCAGCAAGCATTGTTTCTGTCACGGCTTCGGCGCTGCGGGGTTTGGGCGGCCCCACGCGAGCTTATCGTCGCAGATGGTTTTAACGCTCACCACCGCAGCTTCGGCTTGCTGGCCGGCTTTGCCGGCCAGCCTCAGCCGCGGCGGCGGGCCTTCAAACCACCTGCTCCTCAGCTCGCGGGCCGCTCTACCCCTCCGCGCCTACGCGGGTTTAAATTACACTCTAGGGGTAAGGCAAACAAGACTGCGTGAAGTCGGTTTTGCAGCGATTCGTTTCTGAAACTAAATTTTGTAGCACAACATGTTGACTTTTAGTTTATTCGAAGTATTGAAAATCGGAATATCGTTTTTCGGACCGAGAACCCTTCGAGCATTTGATTCTTCGAACGTATGAAAATCGGAAAACTAACAAATCGCATTTACGACTTTCGGTAAAATAAATTTCGTGATTTTTATTATTAGACATTATAATTTTTAGGTATTATGAAATTCGGACTTTTGAAAATCGGAATATCGAAATTCGGAATAAAATATTTCGGAGTATTTGGGTGTTCCCCTTGAAGACACCTAAATTTTAGTTGGACGGGAAGACCGCAGCAGGCAAATTGCTCCAGTCCTTCGATGTACGCGGTATAAACGACGAAGCGAAACGCTTAGTCCGGACTGTTGAAGTTTCAACAACGTAAGGGTGGATACTCGCCGTACGTCGGGTTGTCCGATGGTAGAAAGGAGATGGCGGAATCAAGTCATGCAATTCCCGCGCACACTCTCCAAAATGCAACCTGTAAAATACCGATAGGCTGGCTACCCTGCGCCTGTGCTCGAGGCTTTGTAGATTGGACTTAACCAAATCTGGATTCCTAATTAGCCTCTTCGCACGTCTTTCCACTGAGTCCTAAGCTGCTAGATGGCATTTTGCAGCACCAGCCCATGACTGACTAAAACCATTCCTGTTCAGTTTCCCTTTACGTTCTAAGACCTCGGGTTTCCTATTCAGAAAATCCCCGCGGCCTTAGCGGGCATCGGGCCTCTAAGGTTTGCTGACATCTCTATTTCTTATTCTATATATCCACCAACCTGCACCGGGCCCGCGTGGTGGAATACGGCTTAATCTCTCTCCAAGAGATGAAGTCTGAGTGCCAGCAATGGAAACACTATGAGACTGCTTACGCTTATATATTTTGGGGTATTGATCACTTGTTTTTTTGCTGGACTCATAGCAAACGTCATGCCTGACTCCTTCTTACGTTACACAACGCGTCATTTTATTATCAAGCGCCGCGGCTTCCGTATTTCACCGACAAATTTAACTTTAAAGTTATCTTAAGTATTGCCAATACAAAATCCAACCACCTTGCACAACCAAATAAAAAGGATCCAACCCCATTGGAACATTATTGTAATCTGCGTAATAAAAGCGATATTAAATTTAAGACTCACTTTTTTATAACAGGAGATGGAAAACGCGAATTTCATATCAGTAGTTAAAATAAAACGATGGATTTAGACGATGTCGGGGCACGTGTGTAGTATAAAATATATCTGAGTGTATAAAAATCGTTTCATGGGAATGAATAAAATGGTGTGTGTGATTTAGTTTGTGATGGAATAAAAAATACTATCAGTTTGGCTTAAGTTACTCGGAATATGATTGTTTTAGTCAAAAATATAAAGAAAAAACTTTTTCAATACACTTACTCGAAAACCCGCTCTTATCCCACTGCTTTTAGGCACGCAATAGACTGTTTTCCACACTAGTGCAGAAAAGTGCGCGTGCTCACTGCCCACCACAATGTTATTACAATTATCGTATAAGGCTGGGCGTGTGTCGACCCCCACCAGTCGCCGGTCATCCCCCGTTTATTCATTTCGTAAGTGTATTGAAAAATGTCGTTTGATACACGTGCAAATTTGTGACTGCAGCCCTCGGCTCCATAACACACTTGCCTACGGCTCGTGCGAATTCCGCCTCGGTCGCAATGACCAACTTTCTGCACTTGTATCAAAATGTACTATTTACTTAACACTAGGAGGACGGACTAAGAAAATACCTTCTGTAACCTATGTAAAAATAGAAGCAGTCTGTCAAAGTTCATATATTTTTAATTTTGATTTTCGATAGACTGTACCACTGACCAGCAGTGGATTATTTTTTTCAAAGCTATGCAGAATTATACTACATTGCTTTGAAAAAAATACACTGCTTCTTGCTCATTAAAGATTGGTTTTTCAATTAGGCATTAGGATCTACTGTGTTTTGTGTGTCACTATGAAGTCAGCATTTCGAACAGTTGCATTCCGCATTCGAAATGTGATTCTTAAAAAGAATTACTGTGCAGCCAATTGTTCGAAGTTCGGAGTGGTCAAGATATTCCGGCCGTACTGTACCTGTGTACACGCTTGACTACTAAAATAGGGATCTCCTGCGTACCTGGCTAATCTTCACTGAGATTAGCCACTATGATCGACATTCCGTCAAGAGGATGCTTCGAATAAGAATTATTTTTAAGGTGGGTCTACACTCGAGGAGCCGATCATGAGGGAAGCACGAATCGAGCACAAATCCGTGTAGTGTGGACCGACTTGCAAGCCTCGAACGAGCGCGCTTCGAGCGTCTAGTTCGTACTTGACTGTGCTCCACTTATTGTCGGTTTTTTTTACGAATATAAAGGGTTTTGCTTCACGTTCGAGGATAGTGATCGTTGGTAGCTCGTTGTACATTCACACTTGATACCGCCAGTAGAATAGATAGCTCGTGCTGGGCTCCACTAACGTAGATCCATCTTTAAGTTTTTGCAACGTCTATTCACAGTTACTTGTGATATTTTTTTTTTATTTCAACATTGCGTACAGTAGCAGTGCACTGGGAGACTTAATGCAATAAGGCATTTTACCAGTAAACCATAATGAAAACATGAAAATGTGCTTGTGACTATCAACGGCAACAGAACCGTTCAATTACAAAGAAAACGCTAAAATATCCCTTTTCCAACGTTAAAACGTATCCATTTCGAAAAATAACGATCGAAACAAATTAAATCCCGCCCTTTAGTCCTACTGATCCTGCTAAAGCACTTTATTTATTATTATTTCCTTACGAATCTAACCTATTTTATTGTACCTTTAACATTGGCTATAGAAACTTTACTGTTAACATAAACCAGGGTATAAAAGATTTGTTATAAAAATTAAACTCTTAAGAAATACCGAACCTCCCCCTTATCGGTCGGGTAATCATATAATTCGTATTATTGTTCCACCCGCCATTTTGTTTTGAGATTCGAATTTTAAAAAGGGCGGTTGTAAAAAGTATTTTAATGGTATCTTTTTTTATTAGGAAAGTGATGAGCTTTAAAAAAATATATTATAATAAAAATTATATTGTTATGTAGAACAATAACAGTGTTCTAGAAGTTTTGAGCCATAATTTTTCGTAAATAAGAACCTGTTATATCTATGATTTCCGTTTTTTCTATTATGTTGATATTTATGTATACCTTTTTACTTTTTAGTAGGTACCACAATTACAACTTTTGTGTTTGGCTGTACTGGGTTCAAACGTTAACAAAAAATTATAAAATACTATTCAAAACTCGTACATTTGACCAGCATAATCAGCCGTTTAATGTTCCGACTGCTGGGACTCTAGCCTCCTGTCTAGGAGAGGGAATGGGCCGTAATCCACTACGCGAGCCCAGTGAGGGTTGGTAGACGTCATGTCATCAAATTTTTGATTCTAGGACATGCCAGTTTACTCGCGGTTGGCCATTAGGTGCACCTAAATAATATTAAAAACTTTATAAACATGCATATTATTTTATTTTTTCAAAAGATGCTATTAATAAGGGCAAACAAACTTTGAGTCAGCAATATTAAAAGAAGTAGGTATTGTACAAGTAAATTATAGGCTTAAATTATTATATCATATCGATATCGATATCAAATCACGTGGCGCCAATACGGTAGTCCCATCACAAAAAACCGCTTAGTATTTGAATATCATAAAAATCATAAATAAATAAAAGCACATTCTTCTACGCATTCTTCTTTACAAAACCATTAACAATCCTCATTACATAAACACTTAATTTTATAACCGTAACCAATTGAAATCATCGCTGTCAAATAATAAAAATTAACGTCAAATAAGAAAGTTAATACCTCTTTTGGATTCGAACTCATTACACACAATTTTAACTGTCAATAAACACGGTTTAACGATTTAAAAAAAGAATTAGAAGGATGACGTCATAAAGTCATTGGTGGTACTTAATAAGGGGGTAAAGAAGTTCCACAATAGATTTTTTGACGGGATTTTTTCTAGTGAAGCTCAGTGGTTGTCTCAATTATTCGCAAATTGATTCCTAGTAGATATTGTGATCTAAAATTGTAGTTTTGTACCTCAAGTGTCTACGCAGCTGGACAATATGCGGAATCATTGAAACAGGCGCGATTTTGGTAAAATGGAGCTGAGAATTATTGTAGTACTAGCTCCTGCCAGCGGCTTCGCCCGCTCGAAAAAAGATCTCCATACCAATTTTGGACCCCCGTTTCATCCCCTTAGGGGGTGAATTTTAGAAAATCCTCTCTTAGTGCTCACCTACGTCATAAAAGGAAACCTTGTGCAAAATTTCATGCTCCTAGTCCCAGTAGTTTCAGCTGTGCGTTGATATGTCAGTCAGTCAGTTTCTTCTTTTATAATATAGATAGATTGACTACCACAGCTAAGTTTATCGAGAAGGCTGACCTGATACGTTTGCTGCCAAATACTGCAAAAACATTAGAATCTGTAATATCTGTGTTCTAATGGAACTCAAAGTAAGTTAAAGTGAATGAAAACTTAATACTTTCTAAACTTGACACTAACTAAATGCATAAGCTCTGCGAAGCCAAAATTTCCACACTGACATGTGTCAAATATTTTACAAATCACATATTATTGTTGAGAGACGGACTAGCCTCGCAAAAGCCGCAACCAAACTACTAGACGTTCCATCGCCGACAACATCGATCACGACCACTCGGAGTGTACGACTGAGAAGAAGATATTACTGTGTGTAGGTCGAAAAGTGTTTTTTATTTATTATTTATTTATTTATTTATATACACACAAACACTTAAAAATAAAAAGAACAAAAGCAGATAGAAGAGCAGATAGAAGAGCACACAGGTACTGCTTATTTCAAATGAAATTTCTTCCAGCAGACCTGCGACAGGAGAGTTGGATGATAGATGTAGACACAGTGTATACAAATAAGTTAATAAGTTTTTTTTATAATTCGTAAATTTTTGACAGTAATTACAGGTGCCAAAAAATTTGACCATCAGTCTATCCAAGGAGTATCGTGTTGCCCAGTAACTGGGTTGTGGAGGTCTGATAGGCAGTTGTTCCATGTACAACATGGGTAATCAGCCGCATCTGGTTAGACTGGAAGCCGACCCGAAGCTAGTTGGGAATTTAGGAAAAGGGTTAAGGAGACGATGCACAATCAGCCTTTTAATGTTCCCACTGCTGGGACTCAGGCCTTCTCTCTAGGAGACGGAATGGGCCGTAATCTACCAGGCGGGCCCAGTGCGGGTTGGTGAATGTCACATGTCTTCGAATTTTTGGGTTCTAGGACATGCCGGTTTCCTCACGATGTTTTCCTTCACCGTTTTGAGAGCAGGACGAAGGAGAAGAAAGAAACGAAAAAACGAAGGAAGGAGACGATGACGAGGTTATATTCCAAATTGTCACCGCGGTCTTGGAACGCTAAGGGAAACTGAAGGAATATAGTTGGGTTTAGTCAGTAAAAGTTTGACACACCCTCCCGCTCCACCTAATGTGGGAAAAGCTATTTGATGAGTTCCAAACACAAAAAAAAATATATTATTGTAGTAACTGGATTTTTAGTTATTTGGATCTTCTGTAATTAAACTGTTTAGTGGTGATAAGATTAACAGTTTTGTATGACGTTTATGACCGTCGCGTGCGCAAATCGGGATTTCTTTTATGTCATATAGGGAGTGTAAATAATTTAATGTACGCCTGAAATTAATGATAAAGTATTATTTGGTGTTTAGTACTAATCGTACGTTTTATATTACTTTTACAGATGAAGGATTTCGGTTTATGACTGTTTTTTTTTTTGTTGTATTTAATGATAATGATTTTATTTTAATGTCAGTTTAGGATGGTATTGTTATGCCATGTGGATTAAGTTGTTTGGAAATTTCTTCACGGCTTGAGTATGATTTGAAATATTACTATTGTATTAGAATCTTATCAAACGGCTATCGTCAATGTGCACTGAGGTTTTTCAGATGTTTCTGAATTCGAACTTTAGGTAGAATTATTATAGATATTTCGATTTATATAGAACTTTGATATCCAGCGGATTTAAATAAAAAGTATTAGAGAAGATATCAGGCTGAGTAATTCAGATTTAATATTTTTATCTCCAGGCACTAAGTATACGACATTTTTTTTTTAACTTGGCCCCACACAATTACTTCTATATCTTGAATGCGTCCTCAAACTTGCACAATACACCCAGATCCGGAATAAATATTTGTTCCGTATGAGAATCAAACCCGTGATACGATGGAGCTGCCAACCGCTTAACCATAGCGTTGGTGCTGTGGTTGAGCAACCGTGGTGTCAAATATTGCCAATCACTTGTACAATTTTCTACTGATAGACTGAAAAGTCGATGATTGAGCGCATCCCTGCCCCCCTAGCCAAGTTACCACCGTTTCGTTTCAATTCTCTTTTCATCGATCGCCTCGAGTCTGCCACGCCTTCGATTCCTTTGTTCTGACGTCATCTCAACGCTCAATCACGATGTCAGAACAAAGGAATAGGAGGCGTGCCCGACTCGAAGTGATCAACGAAAAGAGAATCGAAACGAAACGGTTGTAACTTGGCTAGGGGGGCTGTTGTCGCCTCGTCTCATCGCCCCCACACTAGCTTATTTGACAGTCGAACAGAGAATTACGCGCCCTTTTCGTGGTGTTGTACCTACTTTTGAATAGTTTTGAAGTTTTAGTTAAATGTTTTATGCGTTTATTTTTAATACTAGGATAATCAGCCTTTTAATGTTCCCACTGTTGGCAAACAGGTCTTGTTTCTAGTGCGGGTTAGTGGACATGTCTTCCAATTTTTAGTTCGTGGACACGTTGCTTTCCTTACGCTGGTTTCCTCACGCTGTTTTAAAAGCAGTACGTGCTGATGAAATACTGGGTTTGAACCCGCGATCTACAACGTGCAAGTCGGAGCTGTTACCACTGGACGGCACTTTCCTATATAGCATAAAATGATTCGAAAAATCTTTGCCATTAATTTCCCAATAATATCGATGCAAGTAACATGAATAAAAGCATAACAGATAATATATTCCCATCTATAAACTGTTTACGATAGTCCCCGATAGTTTATAGTGTATGAGATTTAAGTTTTATAGGTACTTGTGTTTTACGTTTTGGGGTGGCAGTCCGTCTGTTTTGACCATTTCAGTTGTGTGCATGGCATTTGCAGTTACACCACTATTTACAAAGGGCGTAACTTGTTTTTTTGTGATCAATATTTTTTTAAGAGTGTGGTGGGATTTTTCGATGATAGAGTGAAGTTCTTTTAATTATTCACAATTTGATTCCTAGTTATTACAACAGACAATCGGCTGTAATAAAAAAAATAAAAATAAAAAGCATTTATTTCAGGCAACTTAGCACCCATACAACAATCACAAAACAGAACACACACACACACATGGAAATACACATTTTACACTATAGGACATAGCCAGCAACATGTCTGCTACAGCAATGCCCGATATAAGGGCAATCAAATCTGCCGGCAATCATCGCCAGAACTGTATTGGAGTTAATTTAAATTTGGAGTAATCATTTATTTATTTGCGTAAATATTGTTTTTTTTTTAATGCTTAAATAAATATAATTACAGTAAAATAAAAAAATAATAATAATAAAAACCTAAACTAAACTTATTTTAACTCACTAAAAATAAACTAAAATATAATATGGCACCAAAAAAAACTCTAACATCGCTGTCTACTGGTAATGTGACCAAAAGGCTGGCGACATAGTCACGCTGTATGGCAATGCTTATTTTTTTTTTTATTCTTGATAGGTTCGCGCTTGACCACTATCTCGCCTGATGGAAAGCGACGATGCGGTCGACGATGGAGCGCGCTTACCTAGAAGTAACCTATTCACTCTGACTAAAGATTCCCGGGTTGTGTCTTATCCTCTGTCCGAGGTAAAAGTCAGCCCTTGGGTCACGCGAAATGTCAACAAGACGTTTCGACAGATCTTTATACAACTTGTGAGCACTCGGACCCCACAATCCGAGAGTTTCAACCCCAAACTGTTATCTTATGAAAATATAACTTCCAACAAGGTTATATATATTACATTTCCGCCGCTTGATTCCTAGTTGATTTTGTGATGTTAAATAAGTGTATCATAATAAGTGTTTATACAACTGGATGATTTGTGAACGCAATGCAGCAATGAATCGATTAATCATTGTGCTAACCGTGCCAATTCATCATCATCATCATTTCAGCCTAAAGACGTCCACTGCTGGACATAGGCCTCCCCCAAGTATCGCCACAATGAACGGTCCTGTGCCTCTCGCATCCATCGGACTCCCGCAACCGTTACCAAGTCATCGGTCCACCTTGTAGGAGGCCTTCCAACTCTACGTCGTGGTCGCCATTCCAGAACCTTTCGGCCCCAAAGGCCATCCGTTCTGCGAGCAATGTGCCCTCCCCATAGCCACTTAGGTTTACCGTGCCAATTACTCCTTATTATATTCCTTCACATATACGTGTATATACAAATAATTTGTTTTAAATCAGTTTTTGACGATCTTATTATTTCTCACCTTTTAGCAAGTTCTCTAGTATAAAAAAAATGTAGTATTATTTTATAAAAAGAGTTGTTAATAATTATGTTGATAAATTAATAAATTGTGTGTAAAGAAGTTGCATTTTTTTTAAAATATTATATTATGTTGATTAAAAAATACAACCAGAGAGTTAGAGTTCTATAAACTATGATTAAATGTCATATATTTTTCTTCAATATCATACAACCGTATATTATTATGATACAAAATATAAAGTAAGCATTAATACAAAATTCGATATGACGAGGCACCGATTAGCGGGGACGCTTACGACTGACCGTAAATAATGCGAGGAAAAAAACATAACTTACAAAAAGAATGATGCCATTTTTATTGTATCGCAGTTATGTGAACGACTGTACTCTTTAGGGTTTGTGGTTCTGTAGTAACAATATGAGGAGAAAAATTGATTGAATGGTATTTTAGAATGGCTACTGAATAGTAGTTCTACGTAACTATTTATTTATTTTGTGTAACTTATAATATTTATATGTTTATATATTATCTTTTATGTATAATAGCTATATTATATCTATGTATTTATAGTCTAGTATATAATTTTAATCTAATATTTACTTTATTAATTTGCAGTACACCGCAGACTACCCCCCTTTTTCTATTTTAAGTTCTTACAGTCCATCCTAAGGTTGTCTGGTAGATATCGCTGTCAGCGATAAGACCGCCTTTATACCCATAGATTTAAGTTAATGTAAAATTTTTGTTACTATTATGGTGTACAATAAAGTTTATTCTATTCTATTTAAAATAAAAATAAAATCTTTTTCTTAGAAAAGACATTACGCGAGATATATTTTTTTATCTATTTTACCTATAACATAAAACACGTACTTATCTTTCTTGCTTCAGTGAAAATGAAATTTTATCGTAAGTGTAGTATAATTAGCCTTATAATATTCTCACTGCCTAAACTCAGGCCTCACTAGGCCTTCTCCTCACGTGGGCCCAGTGCGGGATGGTGGGTGGTCCATGTCTTTGATGTTCCGGTTCTAGGACATGCCAGTTTCCTCACGATATTTTAATTAATTGTTTTGAGAGCAGTGGTCATGAAATAAATTATACAAACTAAAGCATCTTCCTGGATTTGAACCCACGATGGATTCGAAAGTCCACCACTCTCTATTAAATTGTATAAGAAAAATAAAAGTTAACGAAGAATAACTCTCACAACAGGGTAAAAATAATGTTCGCAAAAATAATATTATATTTAGTACAAACCAAAAAACTTATCACTTTAAATTCAAACAATCTATACAGAACCTCAAACTCGTCACACATCACTTTTAATAGTGACGCGCCACGCTTCGATACGGTTCGATGTCGATATGTATTTTTATGTTCGACTCTAATTTATATCTGTCATCGTAAATGTCAAATATCGTTATACGTTCGGGATTATTACATATAGCGCACGCGGTTTTTAACGACTCTCTTACTTGATTGCAAATGGTATTTTTTGACGATCTTTTACGTTAGTTATTAGCTAAATGGCAAAATATATGTGACAGTTGCTTATACAAAGATGTTTTTCTGCGTAAAAAGGTAAAATATCGTTAAAATATTTTTGCTTGACATATTATAATTTTTCGTGTCCTGGAATTTGACCACCTTAGCAGGCTGTTGTGAAAGTATATTAAAAAGATGTGGTAAATCATTTCATCACAATAATATTGGCTATAAAGGCTATTAAAAGTCTGTATGTATGAATGTATGAGTGTACGTTTGTTACTCCTACAAGTTCAATCAGCAGAACGGTTTTTGATCAAACTTTACAGTAAAATAGTTTATAAAGCAGAATAACATATAAACTATAATTTATAATAAAGGAAAGTACTCATTTTAAGCGGACGAACACGTTGGCAGAAGCTTACGTTACATTAATTCGGATAGTTTCGAAATAAAACTGGTGTAACGCAGAAAAAAAAATGAGAATTTTGTCTTTTACGCAGAGTCATAGACGTCTATGATTCCGCATAGGAACTAAAAGACAAAATCCTGCATTCTTCTCCTTGCGATTAGAACATAATATACAACAGTTCAAAATCAACTAAATAGTAGTAGCCCGGAACAGACACAACACTGGTCTAGTTGGAAGATCCTCCCTTTTCAACACAGGTTTGGAGGACTTTACACCATATTACGAATACCTCTAAACTGGTTACCCCGACGTGATTTGAACACACAACCTTCTGAGACTGAGGATACATCTTTTAGGCTTTCATAAAATAAATGTTCTAAACTCCAAAATCGGTTGTACGATTAGGAGTTATTTAGTCAAAATTAAATATAGTAAATGGCTAAACACACAATAGTTTAGATTAACTAACATGAATTGGTGGTTACGTAAATATCGAAAACTAGTAAAATGTCCTCTTCCTATCTCCTAATTTTGCTGTGGGTTCATATTGATCTTCGACTATATTATATCATCTAAGTAGATGCATATGGAATGCAATAAAGTTTTGAGTATTGAGTATTAAGCCCGTATCAGCTAAATCTATCAATCGCATTAAATCTCTACTGGTGAACAATAAAATTTTCAATGACGTCGCTAAAGTGAGGTAGTAGAATGACATTACACTTCAGTGGCGATTCGAATTGTGTGTGATTGAAGCATTACATTGTCGTTTTAGTACGTGCTTTGTGCAACATTGTCTAGGTAAAGAGGTAATGTAAGGTAAAAAATAACTAACATAAGCTGATCAGAAACTCATAGTGTCAAAATCAAAAATATTTTAATTTTTACATAGCATACCAAATTGGTCGTTCCCAATGGAGAAGAACCGTTTAAAAAAACTTAAAAAAAAAAGTGGTTGATGTTATAATATTTTCATATTACAGTATTAATAGATATTATGTAAGAACAGTGTAGACCAGTCAATATTGTACCCAAAAGCACAAAAAATAATCATATTCAAAAAAAAGTGAGTCGTAATAGGAAGTAATCTAAGAATTCGAGTCTACAGTCTTCTCACATTCACATTATAAAAAAGAGGCTATATAAAAAAAGCAAGAAAAATATGAATGAGTGATCAAAGAAACATATCAACGCACAGATGAAACTACTGGGACTAGGAGCATAAAACTTAGCACAATGTTTCCTTTTATGACGTAGATGAACACTAAGAGAGAATTTTCCAAAATTCTCCCCCTAAGGGAATGAAACGGGAGTTCAAAGTTTGTATGGAGAAACTTACTTTCACGCAGGCAAAACCGCTGGTACAAGCTAGTTCAATGAATAAAACAATTCATGTTAGTAGTAATGTCTTTGTCGCCACATAAGAACTATCTTGCATTTCGATATCAAAGTTCTCCGCGTAATTAGAACATAAAAAAATCTAGCCGTCCGAAATCAACCATCGGCCAGTTGTTGTTGCACCTAACAACCTATTCCGCATATCTTTCTATGTTCACTGTATCATTTACTAATGTTGATTTTGTATATGATTTGAAGATATTGTTGCGGAGTGTCATTATTGCAATGTTAATACAAAGAATATTACTACATATTCAACAATGAAAACGACCAACTTTAAAAGTCATAACTTTAACCGTTCGACTGTAAAACAATATAATACTATGATCGCGTTTATCGATATGAAAGTTTTATTTGAAAAGTTATATGAAAACTATCTCAGTTTTCCTACATTGTCAGTTTATTGTGTTATTGTATTAAATAAAGAAATGGACACGAGTATTTCTTTTTTTGTGACTTGTCAGCTACCTCAACTCCTCCAAATAAATATATAATTAATTAATGAATTAATTCTTTCATTCATTCATTCGTTCATTGTACATTCATTCTCTTGTGACTTCATCAGAGGTTTTACTCAGTTGACTTAAATGACAGTGGGCAGGGCACATTGCTCGCAAAACAGATGGTCGATGGGGACGAAAGGTTCTGGAATATCGACCACGTACCGGAAGACGCAGCGTTGGAAGGCCTCCCACAAGGTGGATCGATGACCTAGTAAGGGGTCGCGGGAATCCGATGCCATTCATTGCGGCGACACTTGGGAGAGGCTTATGTCCAACAGTGGACGTCTTTCATCTGAAATGTTGATGATGATCTGTAGAAAAAAAATCTTATTTTGACATTGGATAAAATAATGTAGATACAATCCGTGCTAAATGTAGAAAAAATCCATGCTAAATGTAGATACAATCCGTTCTAAAAGTAGATACAATCCGTGCTAATGGAGATACAATCCGTGCTAAATGTAGATACAATCCGTGCTAAATGTAGATACAATCCGTGCTAAATGTAGATACAATCCGTTCTAAAAGTAGATACAATCCGTGCTAAATGTAGATACAATCCGTGCTAAATGTAGATACAATCCGTGCTAAATGTAGATACAATCCGTGCTAAATGTAGATACAATCCGTGCTAAATATAGATACAATCCGTGCTAAATGTAGATGCAATTCGTGCTAAATGTAGATACAATCTGTGCTAAATGTAGATACAATCCGTGCTAAATGTAGATACAATCCGTGCTAAATGTAGATACAATCCGTACTAAATGTAGATACAATCCGTGCTAAAAGTAGATACAATCCGTGCTAAATGTAGATACAATCCGTGCTAAATGTAGATACAATCCGTACTAAATGTAGATACAATCCGTGCTAAAAGTAAATACAATCCGTACTAAATGTAGATACAATCCGTACTAAATGTAGATACAATCCGTGCTAAATGTAGATACAATCCGTGCTAAATGTAGATACAATCCGTGCTAAATATAGATACAATCCGTGCTAAAATAGATAGGTACAATCTGTGGTAAATGTAGATACAATCCGTGCTAAAAGTAGATACAATCCATGCTAACTGTAGATACAATTCGAGCGAAAAGACAAAAAAAATCTGCCACAAGCAGATCAGCACCTCCCTAACCTTTACGCAACTAACCAGCGGTCGGCTTTCAGTCTAACCAGATGCGGCTGAATACCCCTGTTTTACTGGGCAACACGATTGATGGTCTGACTTTCTAGCTTCTGACTACCACAAACAACACCACAATTTTTTACTTTTACATAACAACAATAATATAGAAAATAATAGTAACTGGTTTCAAAATCTATTCATCAATATTAAAAACTCAACTCAAATAGACACACCCTTTCCAATTTGCAGACATCAATGAGCATACGCTAAGCAAAATAAAAAGAAAAATTAAATAAAATTCATTTCGGAACTCCTTTCACAGAATCTTTTCTTATGCGACATTGTAAATAACCTTATGGATTACTGAAAAACAATCATTCCGAAATGAATTTTGTATTACAAGTTCTAAAGTTGAAATTCGCTTGCTATAGGGATGCGTAATTCCGGTAGCTGTATCGATATCTTGAAAACTTTTTGTTTTGAATTTCAACCTTGTCAGTTTGACATAAAATTGAAATTTCTTTGTTGAAGGAAAGGTTTTTTCAAATAGCAGGATCAGTATCGAGTGAAAATTATATGCTCGAATTTCTTTGAACCGATTTGTCGTGAGATGTATTGTTCATCTTCAAAGGATTTTTTTTCTACTTTATTATTTCGCTTCGTGAGTCGGAGGTTGTAATACGATTGTTATTTGTGTTTAGATAGATTATATTGAGTTCCAGTTTATTATGAAGCAGATTGGTTTTCGATGTTTAGAGACCTCGTGCGTTTTAAAAATTTTGTTGGTAGGTACGGATATGTTTTATTAACAATATTCTACATCTTTCACACATCGCCATCTAGTGCCAAACTAAGCAGAGCTTGTGCTATGAGTACTAGATAACTGATAAACATACTTGTGTACTCTTAAATACATAAATATTATAGATACATTACACCCAAACACAGAAAAAATAACCATGCTAATCACACAAACATTTGTCCTGGATGGGAATCGAACGCACGGCCAAAGGCATCTAGCATCGCAGTCAGGGCCACTCACCAGTAGACAAATAGGTCAGACACATACAGTATAGATTATTAAAATAATTTAAAACTATATAGGTACATATTATACCGGACTTACGAGTTGTAGGTCGCAGGTTCAAACCCAGCGAGGCGGTGTCAAAACGGTGAAGGAAAACATCGTGAGGAAACCGACATGTTCTAGAACCAACAATTCGAAGACATGTGACATCCACCAACACAAACCGGGCCGCGTGGTGGTTTACGGACCATTCCCTCTCCTAGAGAGAAGGCCTGAGTCCCAGCAGTGGGAACAATATAAGTCTGATTATGCTTTGCTACGTAAATATGTACATACTTAAAAAAACACTGAATACAGGAAAAAGTATAACAAATCAACAAATAAGTAGCAACCACTTTGATTAAGAAAACATCAAAAAGAAAAAAAACTAAAGGGTAAGTTTGAAAACCGTTTTGAAAACCGTTTATCAAATATTACCAATACCTGCCAATACCATTAAAAATCCTTTCACGTATCCTACCATAATATTTGTTTAAAACACACGAAATAGTTCCACAAATAATATCTACCTTTTTACCTTTGAACAACAATACTAAATCTGCTATCGGAATATCAATCTAAGATCTAATAAATATAAGATACAATTTAATCTGAAAAGTTTTTATTCGCTCTGATTGTACCCATCGTTATTTATGTTTTTGATACCGAGCCTTGTTTGTTAAAAGATAAGTATCAAAATGGATTGCATATCAAACAACAAGGGTGCAAGCCACCATTTCCCGCTATTCCAATTTATTTTTTTATTTACTTCTTAAAATGTATGCAAATTCCAAATTCAAATGATTCCTTGCGATTGATGCTTTGTCGCTAGATTATCAGGTGGCTGTATATCCGTCCCTTTCGTTTCTTTGAAGTTTTAATATTTGCCTCTCTTTCTTTTAGTCTCGTAATAATGAAAGCAATTTGGTGGTCCCGTATTCAATTTGGCAAAGCAAAATTAGGTATAATAAAATTATACAGATTTTCGCTAACGTTTCGTATAAATGTATTGTGAGAGGATTTTTATTTTTTCTAATTTTGTATACGATAGGGGTGTCTTTTTTACCTTTGGTTAGTAAGTAATCTTCTTAAATTAGGGGGTAATAAAGCATACAACATTTTCGGTTGAGAATATTTATATCGTGTTATAAGTCTAGTAAACATATAAACAAAAATTATGTTAAACAGTTTAAATAGACTAATATTTTATGGCTCCAAAACGTGGTCACTTACAATTGGCCTCATCAGAAAGCTTAAAGTCACTCAAAGGGCAATGGAAACGGCTATGCTCGGAGTGTCCTTACGTGATCACATCAGAAATGAAGATATCGCAGGAGAATCAAAGTTACAGACATAGCCCGAAGAATCGCCAAAGTTAAGTGGCAGTGGGCAGGGCACATTGCTAGCAGAACAGTTGGTACCGGAAGCACAGATTACTGAATAGTTACCCGGAAGACGCAGCCTTGGAAGGCCTCCCACAGGGTGGAGCGATGACTTGGTGAGATTCGCGGGAATCCGATGGATGCGAGACGCATAGGACCGGTCATTATGACGACACTTGGAGGAGGCCTATGTCCAACAGTGGACGTCTTTCGGCTGAAATGATGATGATGATAATGATGAATATTTTAGTCCATTGAAACGGGTTTGAAAGAAAGAAATAAAAATGTTCATTTATGCATCACACATCATAACCAAACCAAATAATTTATATACGAAATAATAATAAGACAAAGTAAGGAAACATGGAAATTTTCCACATACTACAATAGATCGGTAAGTCCCCTCTTTGAGGCGTGGTTGGAAAGACCTCACGGCGTCCTCACCTTCCGCATGACGCAGGTTCTCACCGAACACGGTAAGTTCGGGAAGTTCCTGCACCGGATTCGTGCGGAAGAGACGCCCGGGTGTCGCCACTGTGCGGACCGCCCGGAGGACACGGTGGAGCACACGGTGGAGGTGTGCCCCGCTTGGGCAGAGCAACGCCGTGTCCTCGTGGGGGCGATCGGCGGCGGCGATCTCTCGCGCCGGGCCTTGGTACAGGCCATGGTCCGGAGCGAGGAGGAGTGGCAGGCGGTCGCCTCCTTCTGCGAAGCAGTAATGCTAGCAAAGGAGGCGGCCGATCGCGTGAGGCAACGGTCCTCACGCCCCAACCGCCGCCGGGATTCCGATCCCGATTTCCGGCCACCGTAGGCGAGGGCTTGCGGACGGCGAGCATTGGGTGGCTCGCCGTCCGATCGTCCGGTAACCGTCCGGACCGAGCCCAAGTCGTCGACGGCGCGTATTGTTCCACGCGCGCCTCAGGGAGATGTCAGCAAATCGTAGGGGCCCAACAGGGTCGAAGCCTACTGGGGCCACGGGTAGTGTGAAAGTGAAACCCGGGGCCCTGGGACGAAGACAAGGAAGGAACAGGAGTGGGTTTTTAGTCAGTAAAAGTCTGACACTATTTTTCGCTCCGCCCAAGAGCGGGATTTGTCATAAGATGATTTTCTCACCTAAAAAAAAAAAAAAAAACATACTACAATAGATTCTCACCAACCGGGGATCACTTTTGAGTGCACTTGCATAGTGTGTACAAGGATAATTGTCGGTTGGTGCCTACCGCGTTCCATGAAACGTGCCTAAAGGCTTCTAGTATGCCTTTCAATGGTCTATGTAGGATCCCAGGGTCTTGAGTTTGCTGTCCGGCCGTCCGATAATAAGGAACCCGTGTCAAGGGCGCGTTGTGTTTATCACACGCCTCAAAGATGTTAGCAAAATTATCGAAGTCAGTTAGGGCTGACGCCTGCCAAGGCTGCGGTTTGTTCGAAGGAGTTTGTAAAGACTGTAAGAGCACTGTGGGTTTTATTGATGTGGTTTCCACTCATAGAAACAACAATAAACAAGGGAGGTTTGTGTATCTATTTCTGAGAAATTCGAGATGAAAAACCCAACGACACTCTGTCAGCCCCGAACACAGCCGAGATCCTGGACATACCCTCCCACTCCGTCCTAGAGCTGAAGAAGTCATAGAATCGTTTCCCACCTAAAACAAAAGCCTCGAACACCGAATATCGTCTCAACAGTGGTGTTTCCAAGCACTAAACTCACGAAAAATAAAATATAATAAGCGGAAACAACAATAAAGGTAGAACTACACTACGCACATGTGTGCCACGTACGCCGATCTGTGCGCGTCGGTCTCCACACATTTTATATGGAAACTAGACTTGTAGAGCTACACTAGATCCACGCCACACGTCGCCACCCATGCGACGTCGTTCTACGTACAAATCAGACGTGGGCAACGTGTGCGTCGGTCTAAAGTAGTTCTAGCTTTATTAGTACAAATACAATAAAAAGCACTTCAATTTCGTTGTCATCATCCAGAGCCATACACGTCCAATGCTGGACATGAGTCTCTATTTTCTTGTGCCAATCTACACGGTTCTGTGTTAGTTTTTTCCGGATTTTACCCACGATCGCAACAATGTCTTCTATTCATTTCGTCGCAGGACAATCTACATTTCTGCTTCCAAACCTAGGACCCCACTCGGTCACCGCCTTACTACTTATCATCACCACGGCTTATCACTGGTGTCCGGCACAGTTCTTAAACACAGTCACAGTCACTTAAAGAACTATGGAGATCTCCCGAACAAAATGTTGGCATATTTTTAGGGTTCCGTAGCCAAATGGCAAAAAACGGAACCCTTATGGATTCGCCATGTCTGTCTGTCTGTCCGTCCGTATGTCAAGCCACTTTTTTCCGAAACTATAAGAACTATCCTGTTGAACTTGGTAAGTAGATGTATTCTGTGAACAAAATAAGATTTTCACACAAAAATAGAAAAAAAAACAATAAATTTTGGGAGTTCCCCATACTTAGAACTAAAACTCAAAATTTTTCTTTTCATCGAACCCATACGTGTGGGGTATCTATGTATAGGTCTTCAAAAATGATATGGAGGTTTTTAACATAATTTTTTTCTAAACTGAATATTTTGCGCGAGAGACACTTCCAAAGTGGTAAAATGTGTGTCCCCCCCCCTGTAACTTCTAAAATAAGAGAATGATAAAACTAAAAAAAATATATGATATACATTACCATGCAAACTTCTACCTAAAATTAGTTTGAACGAGATCTAATAAGTAGTTTTTTTTAATAGGTCATAAATCGTAAACCGCAATTTACTTTTCAAGTTTGTACGGAACCCTCAGTGCGCGAGTCCGACTCGCACTTGCCCAGTTTTATTAACGTCTATAAAAATGCAGGCACAAAATAGATTTAAAAAATCTACAGTAGAATGTAACACAATTCTAATCAATAAAATGGCGATATGCGAATAGACAAAAGCATTGGTGCAATATCACCGAACAGATATATCGGCCCACGGTTTAATATGGCCATAACATGCATTGCTTCTACCCTCTAATAAAAATGCCATTCAAATTATCCTTACAGTAAAATAGCTGAGTGTATCACTCACTTGAATTGCCTTAGAGATATTTATTGTTTGCGATTTTTGGTGTGTATCACATTCATAGATTCATATAAATCTTTTAATTTCTCCTTTTTAAAATTTCTTTTATTTTTTCCTTTCGCAGGTCTGCTGGAAGAAATTTCTTTGGAAGTTAGCAGTACCTTTGTACTATTGTCTATTTTATATTGTCGTTTTCTGTTTTTTTTTGTGTGTACATAAATAGTAAAATAAAATAAAATAAATCAATCTGGCCAGAGCTGCGCAGTTATTTGTAAGAGTTATCGCAGACCTAAAATGTGAAGTACAATTAAAGGAACACATAAGTGGGTTTTAGACAGTAAAAAGCTGTCACTCCCTCCCCCACCTTAAGTCCCCACCAGTAGGGACATAAGGTTGATTATGTTATATTTAAACTTTTAGTGCAATTTACTGTTTTAAGAAAATCCTTATAAAATAACTAGCTGTTACCCGCGACTTTGTCTGCGTCAAGTTATCTAGTAAAAATGCACAAACGTAATTAATAATTCTGTGCTTGTGATTCGTGCTAAAAACATCTAATTCAAATAACGGAAATTAATTTCAGTAAATATATTATGTAAAATGTATTTCTTATGTCCAGATATATAATTTATTTTATTTATTTGGCTCACCAGTAATAGAATAATCGTTCATGATATACATCGAATAAATTACTTATCATCATCAATAAACAGAAACAGACATGTTGAGGTCGAAGTAGTTGATAAACTGTGGTTCTGCCTACCCCTAAAAGGAAAAGGTGATAGTTTAAGTTTGTTTTTGGTTTATTCTATGATGAAACAACGCTGTATGATTTTAATATGATTTGTTCATTATAATAGACTAAAAGTGTATTAAACCGTTGTTTTCTTTTAACAACACTAAATAAATGTTATTTAACGTAGGCTAGAAAAAAAGTGGATAAAGTAGTTTTCAAAATGTTAAATGTTGCCAAAATGTATAAAGAGTCTGTACGGATCTTGTTCTGAGGTCAATACCCACAGTTTTTAGTGTCTGCACGTTATACTTTTAGGAAGAAAATCATCAAATACCTTCGGGTAAAGCGAGAGTTTGTGCCAGACTTTTACAGACTGAAACCGACCTGTGTTCCTTTAATTGCCCTTATTGTTCTAGAGCTACGGTAACTTGCACGCGGCAGCAAATCTTCCTTCTTTGAGGAAAAGAGAGGACGCTGTGGTGTCTTTCTAAAGACACCACAGCGTCCTCTCTTTTCGCCTGACGAAGATCTCTAGGGCCAATGCCTGCTAGAGCTATGAGATTTTTCGAAAGAATTACCTCCCATAAGAATTTGCCTCGATGATATTTCTCTGCAGACTTTTAGCCGGGTCCGTTATGCAACTTTGGCGGAGGTGAATTTCGAAGGAGCATAATCGGCTTCAGCCCATCTTCAGCTCGATAACGTGCACTGATAGTCCACTACTGCTAGCGATTATTAAAATACTACAGAGTAACCTACGATGTCATCTTGCTCCACAACTGTACTTATAAAGAATTTGTGAAAAAATTGTTGCAGTTTGATGTTGACTTACATCACGTCGAATTTGAAACAGAAACCTCTCGAAACACCCTAATACCCCCTCATTACTCCGTGTTTGTGACTCCACAAAACTATAAAATGACAGCGAACAAATGTCGCAACCAATTGGGGCTGTGACTGACTCTGGCATCCGTCAGAATGTTGTCCCAGTGTTGATCACCACTCACTGACCACTCTTAAGGAGGTAACGTCCAGTTGTCGACTTAAGGCTGCAAGTAATGTAAGATACATCATACGTAATCAAACTATCTTCAGGAACGCAAACCACGTCGGGGCCTTGTGTGAAATATGTCTTCATGGGTTTTTCATGAAATTCTTAATGATCTTCAATTTTTGGAATCTTTGAAATTAGTTCAAACTACTTGTTCCAAACAGTAGGTTGTGGTCAAGTCCGAGGGAGAGACTACTTGAAGTACTGGTAACCTTCACGAACTGCTCAAGAAGCATCTTTCTGTGATTAAGTACCTACCTATATTTGCTGGTTTTTTGGGGGTCCTTCCGAAACATCTACGTTCGATGAAGACCTGCGTCAGGCGGAAAGAGAGCCTTTTTAGACTTTCCTCACAGAAGGTATTTGCTGCCGCAATTGTGGCGTGCAAGTTACCATAGCCCTGGAACGCTAAGGGCAACTAAAGGAACACAGGTGGGTTTCAGTCAGTAAGTCTGGTACTACCTCTCGCTTTACCCAGAGCGGGGGAAGGTATTTGATGATTTCCTACCTAAAAGCAAAAGGTGCACACACTAAAAACTGTGGGTATCGACCTCAGTATCAACTATTTATACATTTTGGCAACTGAAAACTACTTTATCCACTTTTTTTTTTGATAGCCTACGTTAAATAACATTTATTTAGTGTTGTAAAAAAGATAATTCTACGGTATTATTTTTTACTTTTAGTATATCTAATGAACCAATAATTTTAAAATCATACGGCGTTGTTTTATCATAACATAAACCAGAAAGAAACATACATAAAACCCACTCCTGTTCCTTCTTTGCCATTGTTCCAGGGCCCCGGGAATCTCTTTCGTATCACCCATGGCCCCAATAGGCTTCGACCTTGCTGGGCCCCTACGGTTGCTGACACCTCCTTGAGGCGCGCGTGGAACACTACGCGCCGTCAACGACTTGGGCTCGGTCCGGACGGTTACCGGACGGACGGACAGTGAGCTACCTATTGCTCGCCGTCCACAAGCCCGCGCCTACGGTGGCCGGAAATCGGGATCGGAACCCCTCGGTTCGGATCGGCTGGGTCGCGAGGGTTATTGTCTCGCGCGTGCGGCCGCCTCCTTATTGCTAGCATTACTGCTTCGCAGAAGGAGGCGACCGCGCCCAAGGCCCACTGCGCTTGACGCTATTACAAATCTTGTAAATGACTGGACCTAACTGCGGTTTATTTTCGTAAATATTTTTGGCATTTACGAAGCAATTAATTAGAATTCAATAATTTTTATAAATAGGTCTAGAAACATTTGCTGATTTCGTGATAATGCCATCTATTGCTGAAAAGCTTAACCTTACCTTTATCACACACTGAGGCTCTACCACGAGCTCATAACGTGATCCATTTTACGACCCAAACCGGACTGTTAAAGGGATGGAGCTATATAGGGTGTATAGCTCCATCACTCTTTTTCGCTCGTACGTCTGACATTTTGACATTATCATGGTAAGGCCCCTGGCCACCTACCGAGCGATAGTTAAATAAATAGTTTGACAAATTTAATTCGTGTGTTTGCTATTCAAAGCCAGATGGCGTCACTGAGGCATAGGATGACAGTTTTTCTAAGACATTTTTTCTGATAGCCGCTCTATTGTATCTCTTTAGATCTCTTTGTAGACGTTTGAATGCATAATCGCTGGATTTCTGTCTTGTATAGTGAAGGTCAGTATAATCTGCCAAACTGCTTCGAAAGTGCTGATGTAGAAACCAGACTGTCGATAAAAATAATAGTAAGAACGCAAAAATATGTAAAAATTCCTTGTTTACAGTAAAATAAAACAAAACTATCACAAAAAAGAAACTGAGTTTTGAACCACTATCCCCTTACGTGCCGATCTAATCCAGACACGACTGCACTACGGTGTTCGTTGACTTTTGTGTAAAATAGGTGTTCTTATATAAACGTCATCATTGTCTGCTTAACCCTTTGTCGATGATAGCGTGATGATTTTCATCTCAGATATTAAATTTGTAGCTAAATGAAAAAAATAAATATTATTTTCGTTTTTCAACTTAGATTTTATTACATGTTTGATTACTTTTTACAAAAATATGGAGTAAAAATGTCTAAGATGTTTTAAAAATATGCTAAAGGTCCTATTATTATTGTAATCGAAGTACCATCGCATATTATATACAAAAAAAACGACAAAATACTCACAAAAATTATTACTATAACTGGGGATCGAAGTCACGGCAAATCGTTCAATATCGACATTTTGGAATATTGCTCACCCCCCATAGCAAATAGCGTGATAATTTATAGCCTATGTCCTTTCTCAAGCTCTATTCTATCTTTGTACCAAATTTCATCAAAATTGGTTCAGCGGTATAAGCGTGAAAGCGTAACAGACAGACAGACAGACAGACAGACAGACAGAGTTACTTTCGCATTTATAATATTAGTATGGATAATAACTACAAACTGAATCTAACGTAAAACATTTCAAATTCCACTGTTTCAAAACGAACAAATGAAAGACGCAAATAAACATTTATATTCATAATTACTATATTTATAGACGAATATACACAACAGTTACTTTATTAGATCAATTCACCAGAATTCTTGTGATCTACCGTTAATAAATTAGAAATAAACCTAAAGTTTTACTACTGCAATCAATAATCAAACTTCCTAATTACACGAAATAAAATAGATAAATTCTCGCTCTAATAAATAATTGGATAAATAAAATAATTCTAATTCTGCGTCGTATCGTTGTCGGGTCGTATAATCTAAATGTGTTGCGTACTAAACTTTACGGCGGTATTGTTTTATTAATATCTATAAAAACTGCTTCTACTTTAGTTTTACTGAGAACGTCTTATAGCTTTCAGTGTTTGCGATCTTTATGAACACGCTAAGTTTATTATTGTTTAGGGGCGTTGTTTAGATTGCTTTTTTTGGGCTTTATTTTAGCTTAGAGTGATACACAGAATTATATGTATTAACAACTCTAAAAACTTTTATTTATTCTATAATGCATTTGTTAAAACATATATGTATATGTGTCAAACCTGATCTTTGGATGAACCGGTTTCGCCTAGGCCAAACCAGTTCTCCCCTCACTGGTAGAGACCCGCTCCACGGGTCTCCTATTTCTGAGTAGTTATGAAAAAATTACCACGAACCCTAAGGCAGGAGCGGTGCGGAGCTCCCGCCTTAGCTTACCTAGTATCGCGGGTTTAGCCTAGGCGAAACTAGTTCATACAAAAATGGGGTCATCATCATCATCTTCCTGCCCTTGTCCCGTTTTATTTGGGGTCGGCACAACACGTTTTTTTCTTCCATTCTGTCCTGTCACTCGTCACGCTATCATTAACTTCCTTTTCTTTCATATCACTTCTTACACAATCCATCCATCTTTTCTTTGGCCTCCCTCTCCCTCTCCATCCATCCACATGTAAATTCATAACTCTTTTAGCAACATGCGCTACAAAAATGGAGCATGCGCTACAAATATTATATACAAATACAAAGGATGTGAACCGCCGTGTCCTCATAGAGGCAGTCGGTGATAGTGACCTCTCGGTTTGGCCATCAATATGCGAGTTTGATTGGGCGGGGATACACGCGCTCAAGATTTCGCCGAAATTCATTCAACGGGGACGTCAGTTAAATACACACCAAAAAATCCTAGGTAAATGAACAAGTAATTTTTACGCCCAAAATGAGCAAGCTGCAACAATCAATGCAAGCATGCTCTCGCAAATTCTTCATAAGTACTGTTGTGGAGGAAGATAGTTGATGATGATGATGGTAGTTTTTGGATTCACTGGCTTTTTGGCTTTGCACTATCAGTGCACGTTATTCAGCTGAAGGTCGGTGTCCCGATTATGCTCCTTCATTTACCTCTACCAAAGCTGTCTAACGGCTTAAACTCTTCAGTCAAAAATTATTGAGGTGACAATTTTACGGGAGGTAACTCTTTCGAACAATTTCGCAGACATCGGCCCTAGAGGGCCCTATCCATTTGCTGACATCTCTTTGAATCCGGTGTAGAATACAAGGCGCCGTCGATTCAGGATTGCTTTGACGAGACGGCCGGACGGCACCACCGCAATCCCGGTTTGCGATGGCTGGTCATCGCCCTGCGGCTTTCAACACCCGGAGCATCACTTGCAGCGACAGTTAAGGAGTCAGAATGTCCCTCATAGTTTCAGCCACCTTCTTCGATCGTAGTGCTTCACTGAAGGAGGCTACTGGTTGACATTTTCTCCACCAATCGCCTCCATGAGGACACAGCGGTGCTGGCGCTCCGACCAAGCGGGACCGACTTCCACCGTATGCTCCATCGTATTCTCCAGGCGATCCGCACAATGGTGATACCCGAGTGTTTCTCCCCGTTGAATTCGATACAGATACCTCCCAAAACACCCACATCCGGTGAGTCCTGCACAAAGAGAGGATGCCGTGACGCCTCTGTAGACACTCTTCAAAGACAGGCATTACCGCTGCGATTGTGACGTGCTCACTGTGGCGAGGGGTTAAAATCATACAATGTTGTTTCACGAGAACATAAACCAGAAACATAGTACATAAACTAATTTCTTTTCTTTCGGGGTAGGCAGAAATGCCAACTGCTACGACCCTTACATACTCTTTCTATTCATTGACATTCATACATTTGGATCTGGACGAGTACATAACATGTTTCCTGAAGGTAATTTGCGTTTTCACTTTTAACCGTTTTATGTACAATAAATAATTGCGTTGCTTTCAGAATGAATTGCAAGCTCAAAGAAGTCGCGGGCCACCACAGCTAGTATACAAATACAAAGGATAGTTAATGCGCATGAGCAGGGCCTGTAAAAGCCTCCGGGTTGTTGATAGACTTAACATAAGATGGTACACATAAGTGCACAACAACAAACATAAAAATACTTTATACATAACTAGCTTTCGCCAGTGGCTTCGCCCGCGTGAAAGTAGGTATCTCCATACAAACTTTGGACCCCCGTTTCATCTCCTTAGGGGTTGAATTTTGGAAAATCCTCTCTTAGTGCTTGCTTACGTCATAAAAGGAGACCTTATGCAAAATTTCACGCTCCTAGTCCCAATACTTTCGTCTGTGCGTTGATATGTCAGTCAGTCAGTTTCTCCTTTTATATAAATAGACTAGCTTCTGCCAGCGGCACCACTCGCGTACAAGTAGGTTTCTCCATACAAACATTAGACCCCCGTTTTATCCCCTTAGGGGGTGAATTTTGGGAAATCCTCCATTAGTGCTCGCCTACGTCATAAAAGGAAGCTTTGTGCAAAATTTCACGCTCCTAGTCCCAGTAGTTTCGGCTGTGCGTTGATATGTCAGTCAGTCAGTTTCTCCTTTTATATAGGTAGATTATATTTTCTTATTGAGTTAGTGTAGTATTTACTAACAATCACTCCTTGTTTTGATACTACTGATACGATGAGACAAAATATCACAGATTAAATAGTCATAGTCATTGCAAATATTTTTATTTACCACATTTTTTTTATTACACTTTTGTAATGTTCTCCCCATCAAAGATAAAGTTGCCAAAACTACTCAAGGTGACACCTTATAATGTTCCCTCTACTGGAAATCAAGTCTCCTCTGTAGGAGAGGGAAAGGGCCGTAATCCACCACGCGGGCCGAATGCAGATTGGTGTATATCATAAATGTTTTCGAATTTTTATTTCTAGGACAAGCTGGTTTCGTTAGGATGTTTTCCTGCACCGTTTTTTAAATAGTGGCGATGAAATGAATCATACAAAATAAAGCATCTGCTCCGGTTTCCTCAGGATGTTTTATTTTACCATTTTGGAAATAGTGGTGATGAAATGCACAAAATAAAGCGTCTGCTTGGATTTGAATTCACGACTCACAACGATTTTCCAGAGTAATAAACATTAATTGTAAGACGTCTTTGAAGAGCTCAGTAACAGCTCTTCTCAAAACCATTATCGTCTACTTTACAAAAATTAACATACAATATTCTCTCATTCCAGACGGATGCGCCATCAGTTGCTGAGAAGGAGACTGAAGGATCAATATTCTCTTCAATAATTCCTGACAAGCTTTCCGGTTCCATCTGCACAGCGGTCCTCTTCATGCTGGGATGGAAGCTGTTCTCGATTAAGCGGTGAACTGTTTAAACTGAAGATATTGTGATGGGATTTTTTTGTAGGCAATGTTTTATTAAAATATGTGACGTCACTTTTTTAACGTCGTTCCATGTCATGTAATTCTAGATTCAAAATTAAAGGGTAGTGTCAACATATTACAATCAAACATAAAAAATTTCATAAACTGTTATTTATGAAAATTTATTTTTATTATATAAATATGTATAAGTTTCAATAATGTTTCAAAAAACCTAACCTCACATTACTTTCAAAATATGTATATTTTGTTTTTCTGTTCAATTATTTTCTTCAATGTGTTAGAGGGGTGATTTTTTAATCGGTGGATAACGTTTATCTGAAGAAAAAATATGGCCGCTTGGCATACGTATATTCCATAAAAAAGGTGTCAAATCGTCTTATTTATTTCTCAAATAAAATCTGCCATCTGGCTATTGAAAAATAAGCCCTGTATGAAAGGAGATATGACTTATATGACATAATCCTAAATACGGAGTACATGGCACATATTTCAATAAAACATTCCTACATAATTAAAGGCGTACGATGAATAAATTGAAATGTTATTCGCTGCGCTACGCTTTTTGCAATTTGTACATTTATTGAGGATTATTGAAATAATTCAATTTTTGTATAATTATTAGACGTAATAATACACAGCTTTAATATAAAGTTGTGTTTTTGTGTATCGTCTGTCGAACGCACACATATTGTATATTTTATAATAATACGTAGTGTTTTTTATAAATAAAAATGTTTGGTCCATGGCAAAATATAAACTTGCTGCTTATAAATTTTATACGAAAATATCGGTAGTGAAAGAAATTTAGTTTATAAAAAAAAAAGGTTTTGTTACTTATAATTAGAAGAAAATATTTTTATAAAAACAAAAATGATTTTTACAAAAACAGCATTAAAATCTAAAAAAAGAAAACATATTTTAGAATCAATCTCATCAAAAAATCCTCATGCCATCACTGTTTTTCCTGGTTACGTAGAATTGCACAAAATTATAATATATTACGCCACTTTATTGATATCTTTGTAGAACTAAAAATGTTTACGTTTGAAAATTACTCGTAAAGAAAAAAAAAACCTGATAAAATAACCGTATTTTATAAAAATAATTCTTATATTGAAGTGTCAATTTACATTCCGCTTTCGGTGTTGATATATCCATAAATATTTTATAACTATAGTTATATTAATATACATACTTATTTATTAAGGAATTTCGAAGTATTCAGAAGAATGGACCAGCGATGTTATAGAAAAATAGATTTTATTTAAAACATGATAAAGTCCGTTTTCCCATAAATTGTTCCAAAGAGAGCAGCCTAAAAATTATTATCGATTGATCTCATTTTTTTATTTTTTTGTGTAATAAAAATGTTTATTTTTTAAATATTTTAGGGTTAGATCATTGTATGGTGAGTGCCAAGTTATTGCAATGGAGATTTTATGAGATGGTATATTTTGATAATTATTATCATTAATTGTATATAAGTTAGTTAAGATTGATTGATAAGCTCTGTCATGTCTGATCGTGAACCAATTTGTTAAAATCAAAATAATTATTTTTGAATAATTGACAAAGACTGTTTGGAATCAATTTGTATTATTAATGTTACAAAATTGATGAGTCGACTTGAATAAGCTAGTAAAATTAATTTAAATAAAATTAGGACTTAATTTGAACACATTGATTATATAAAATATCAAAATTTAGAAAAAAACGTATAAATCACGGAGTCTTGATTATTATATTATTATAATATGGTGATTAAGTACTCATATCTATACACATACTTTTTTTTTTACAACTGAACAGAAAATGACACGAGTTCATAAGAATGGATATTTTTTAGCTTTTATGAAATAGATGTGTAAATAAAAATACTCCATTAGTTCTGCTAGCTGATAACTCATACTGTTAAGTTACAAGTGAGGCTTTGAATTTAAAAAGCACAGTTTAGTTTCCAAAAATGATTAAATTGTTTTCATTTCCTCCAAAAAAGAAAACAATTTTAAACTTTATTTTTACAAAAATGGGAACAAAAACGTTTTGGGAACAGTTCATAAGTAATTTTCAATAACACCACGATTTTTTATTACAATAATTTTATTTTAAGATTACAAAATATACGGAAGGATGTGTTCAAATGTGATATGTATTTATTTAAGGAAACGATTAAAGTAAAAAAAGAAGTTTTCCTAATGATCTCTTGGAAACTCTTATTTGCTGATCACATTTTCAATTTATTTTGCTGACAAAAAATATCTGTGCAACTTTATAATGTTCCTACTGCTGAGACCCTGGCCTCCTCTTTAGGAGAGAGAATAGGTCCAACTTCACCACATGGTGAATTACGACGAAAAAATAGTGGGCAGGTTCCTTTTCACAAACATTAAAGAATAGTTTTCACATTAGGTATTTGTTTGTCAGCAGAATTTTGAAAATAATACAGAAAAAATGCATTTAAGAGTTCTGTACATAAATTAAAATTGGTATGCTTAATGCTCTTTTTATAAGAATATTATCTGTAGTCGCAAAAATTTCTAAATTTCCATAGTAATAATGCTTAACATGAGAACAAATTGAATTTGTGTGGAAGATGCAAGAATAATCTTGAAATTATTTTTATTACGTAGCACAAAGGGCAAACTGCGGTATCCTAAATTGAACTTTATTAAATAATTTGTGATTAAAAGTAGTGTGACTACTAAATTTATAAAAAAAAAATTGCCGTCAATATTTTTGCAACTTCCATACAGATTTTTCATTAAAAAAAACATGCTTACTGCTATAATCCCATTATAATTATAACTGTAATGATATAATAATTATAAAACCTTAAGCAATATAATTGTAATTACTCATAGTGTGTAAGATTAATCTCACTACCAATTCTTTCTTAATTATTTTACGAATAAAAAATTAAAGAAATAAAATTGTTCAGTTGAAGAAACAATTTTCATTTTGTATTTTATTTTTTAGTAAAAATCGTGTGATTTGCACTGTGTATAAAAATGGCCTGTATATTTTAGTTAATTTAAGATTTTAGTGAATTAGATTTTTAGTTTTTAGGCATTTATATTTAGCATGTTTTTTTGTATAACAGTCATACCAATTGACTTTAATTAAGTTCTTTATGTAATTATTTTCAGATCAACTGCCAATTATTATATTCTGTGTTTTGATATTTCTTTATTTGAAAATATACTTTTTTTTTATAAATATCGACGAGTTTCCTTTTACTTACTAACACCTATGGGAGAAGAGTTAGGTACCTGACTGTACTACAAGATATCAAAATTAGTTTTTTATTTATTTATTCGATCTTCTGCAACTGGAAATTGTTGCAGTATGTCAATGAATATACTTACGGACTTAGGCCAAATTGTGTCATTTAAAAATAAGCAAGACATGGAAGTCTAAAGATGAGTCCAAAATGCTTGAAAAATCTTCTGAGCCTTTTAAGATCATTACGAAAGGTACCTAGTTTTAATTTGCATCCTACCTGTGTACCTACCTACGATGCATAAAGTTGGCCACTTAATGAACAACAACAGTCTAAACTCAAGATTTGTCAGCGAGCAAGTTTGCGCTTCATAAGTTAATGTAGCAGATGTTGGGGGAAAAGCAGCCAGGCTGAAGTGTGCTAGCCACATCGCACGCATGCACCTGAACACGAGCGAGGATCATCAGTCATAGGACGCCTAAGGGAGGATTATGCCGTCAAGGTCAACCGTGGTGAAGGTGGTGTGACGATCTGATCTTGTTCATTGAGCAAACCTGGCCAGAGATCGGCCAAGACAGAGATGTCTGGAAGATAAAAGGGGTCTTTACTAAGCAATGGAACAATATATAGACTATATAAAAAGAGGAGACACGGTAAAAATATAAAAAAAAAACAACTACACAAAGGTTTTTTTTAAATTGTGTACCTTCAGTAATAAGAGACCATAGCATTCACATAATATGATTAGTTAGTTAAAAGATATAATAAAATAAAAACGCACAAAATATCCGTACACATACAAAAAAACAAACATACTCGTATATGGTTTTTGTTTTCGGTGGAAAAATCATCTTATGACATCCCCCGCTCTTGGGTGGAGCGAGAGATAGTGTCAAGCTTTTACTGACTAAAAACCCACTCCTGTTCCTTCTTTGCCTTCGTTCCAGGGCCCCGGGGTTCTCTTTCGCATCACCCATGGCTCCAATAGACTTCGACCCTGCTGGGCTCCTACGGTTGCTGACATCCTCTTGAAGTGCGCGTGGAACACTACGCGCCGTCGACGACTTGGGCTCGGTCCGGACGGTTACCGGACGGTCGGACGGCGAGCTACCCATTGGTCGCCATCCGCAAGCCCACGCTTACTTTGGCTGGAAATCGGGATCGGGATCCCGGTGGCTGGGGCGTGAGGGCCATTCTCTCGACCACCTGCCACTCCTGCCGCTCCGGACCATGGCCTGTACCAAGGCCCGGCGCGAGAGATCGTGGGTATCCAACTGAGGACCTCATGCTCAGCTTGTAGCCACGAGACCAACACGGTTAAAATGTCAGTTACAAAATAAAGCAATTTCAAACTTTCAACACCCCATGAAACCGCCATTTTGAAAAATAAGTTACACTATCTAAACTTTTAACTTATAAAACTCATGTGTGTGTCTGAGTACCATCCATCTAAGTTTATGTACTTTAACTTAGAAAAACATTATCCGGTATAGTTGCGGTTAACTTAATGCGGCCAGTTAAACTTGATGTATTTCACTTAGATGTAACTTAGGAAGCTTTATGTGTTCCGATAAAAGTTAGATTTTTAAAGTGGATGGTTCCTATGTCCGTGGCTAATGCGCGTATAAAGGAGTAAGATGGAAGTTCGTCTATGAAAAAGTGCAACTATAAACTGGTCTACAGTAGAGCTGTTGTGGCCGAGTGGTAACGGCCCCGAATTACGAGTTGTAGGTTGCGGGTTCAAACCCAGCCAGGCGCATTACTTTGTGTAATTTATTTCATTACCACTGCTCTCAAAACGGTGAAGGAAAACATCGTCAGGAAACCAGCATGTCCTAGAACCAAAAATTCGAATACATGTAACATCCACCTACCCGCACTGGGCCCGCGTGGTGGATTACGGCCCATTCCCTCTCCTAGAGAGGAGGCCTGAGCCCCAACAGTGGGAACATTATAAGGCCGACTATGCTATGCTATGCTATGCTACAGGGTAAAATTTTTCAAGTAGGCGTATTTGGCCAGATACTCAAAGAAAACTCAAGTCCAACTTTCATGAAAACTACAACTCCTTCACTGAAAACCGGTCAAGTGTGAGTCGGGCTCGGCATGAGCCTTTGTTTTAGTGCCATGGTATTAATATCATAAAGAAAAAAAAATCGCATATCGAATATCAATCAGTCATAATCACAACAACACATCTAACTGGGCACGCCATAATTACGGCGGCAACCGAGGAGTGGCTGGAGCGACAACACGGCCTCCTCACCTTCAGGACATGGCAAGTTCGGGAGGTCCTGCATCTGATTCAGGCGGATGAAACGCCTGGGTGTCACCATTGTGTGGACCGCCCGGAGGACATGGTGGAGCATACGGTGGAGGTGTGCCCCGCTTGGGCGGAGCACCACCGTATCCTCGTGGAGGCAATCGGCGGCAGCGACCTTTCGCGCCGGGCCCTGGTTCAAGCTATGGTCCGGAGCAAAGAGGAATGGCAGGCGGTCGCCTCCTTCTGCCGCCGAGATTCCGACCCCGAACTAGATTACAAATCACAACACAACATAACAAATATATTATAATGTTTAAAAGAAAAAAAAAAATTAAAACCAAAAATAAAAAGTTGTAAGTGAATAATGATTTTTTGATCATTCCATGACAAAAAATACTACCAATATTTCTATTGTGTAAGTATAACAAAGTATTTATGGTTTGCTTTTCACGCTGACTCTAATTTATTATTTCATTTTGGAGTGCAGTGTAATACATTTATGGAGCGCAGTGGAACTGCCTCCAAACGCCTGGGTGTCACCATTGTGTGGACCGCCCGGAGGACATGGTGGAGCATACGGTGGAGGTGTGCCCCGCTTGGGCGGAGCACCACCGTATCCTCGTGGAGGCAATCGGCGGCAGCGACCTTTCGCGCCGGGCCCTGGTTCAAGCTATGGTCCGGAGCAAAGAGGAATGGCAGGCGGTCGCCTCCTTCTGCCGCCGAGATTCCGACCCCGAACTAGATTACAAATCACAACACAACATAACAAATATATTATAATGTTTAAAAGAAAAAAAAAATTAAAACCAAAAATAAAAAGTTGTAAGTGAATAATGATTTTTTGATCATTCCATGACAAAAAATACTACCAATATTTCTATTGTGTAAGTATAACAAAGTATTTATGGTTTGCTTTTCACGCTGACTCTAATTTATTATTTCATTTTGGAGTGCAGTGTAATACATTTATGGAGCGCAGTGGAACTGCCTCCAAAAAAGCCATTAACCACACTTTATTTAAACGACACATAAGCAATATACCACCCATGTTAGTTATTACCTAGCAATTGTCTCAAAATAAAGGCAACATTTTGAACAAGGTAGAAGCAACTAATTTTGTAAATATCCCACTAATTGATGTTAGGTACAATTACAGCGATTTATAGTGTCGCGGTGAACAACGCAAGAATGTTTGGTATGGGGGAAATTGAAGACGTTTTGGGAAAATAATCACCCAATTATTCTCTTGGTATTTGTTTAAAATAAGTTTTTTTTTTATTTAAGGGAGAATAAATAAGTATTAAGTTTATGTTGTAATAATTATGTTCAACTAAAATAGACAAAAATTTAATATAGATAAAAGAGGTGACATATCAAAAATTTTCAAAGATTCAAAGATTCAAAAGCATTTAATTCAAATAAACCATTTACAGGCACTTTTGAAATGTCAAGAAGTCAGTCAGCAAAAAATGATGCTAATTGCACATTCCAAAGCGTAGATCTCTATGGAGAAGAATGTGCAAGAAACTCCATGGACACTCTTTTCAATCATGTTTTGCAATTACAAATATCTCTGTTACATGTTTCTTGTCGCTATCATGTGAGAATAATGTCAATAAAGTAAAAAAAAAAAAACTAAATATAGATATTAAAATAGCAACTGGCAGCTAAGAGATGACCAGTCTCAACTGACAGCGCCCGTTCAGTAGTCTACGTAGATACTATTGGACAAAAAGGGCTGTATACAGGGTCCTGTGAAAGTCTACCCTACTTGGGCGCCCTGCTTGGGCAGAGCACCGCCGTGTCCTCGGAGATCGGCGGCAATGATCTCTCGTGCCGGGCCTTGGTACATCCCATGGTCCGAAGCGAGGAGGAGTGGCAGGCGGTCGCCTCCTTTTGCAAAGCAGTAATGTTAGCAAAGGAGGAGGCCGCACGTGCACGTTTTCACACCTCAGTCCCGATCGGATCCCGTAGGCGCAGGCTTGCGGACGTCGAGCAATGGGTAGCTCGCTGTCCAATCGTCCGGTAGCCATCCGGACCGAGTTCAAGCCGTCGACGGCGCATACTGTTCCACGCGTGCCTCAAGGAGGTATCAGCAAATCGTAGGGGCACAGCAGGGTCGAAGCCTACTGGGGCCAAGCCGGGTCTGCTTTTGAAAGGGAGACTCGACCCTGGTACGAAAGGCAACGAGTGTGTTTTCAGTCAGTAAAAGTCTGACACACCCTCTCGCTCCGCCCAAGAGCGAGGGATGTCATTGGATGATTTTTCCACCGAAAAAAAAACTTTGCTTGGGCGGATCACCCAAAGGCTGAAAGAACACAGGTGGGTTTCAGTCAGTAAAAATCTGAAACGCCCTCTTGCTCCACCCGAGAGCGCAAGAAGTCATTGCATAACCGTGTCGTCAAAATTCTCTCATTAATAGTAAATACAAATGTATTAGAGAAACAGATCTTGCAATTAAATATTTATATTTGGAATACTAATCGTGGGAATATATTTAAAAACACAGCAGGTAACTATCATAAGCGTGTCGATTAAAATCAATTTGTAGATTAAGCACACAGTCGCCATTTTGTAGTAAGGGTTGGATCTTCATAGAAAATAGATTCTCATGTGCGTGCGCATATTAAGAATCTATTAATGTTTTTTATGTGTTAATAAGGGCTTTGCGTGGTTATTATTTATTGGCTTTTCACAGAGATCATCACGTTTTTATTCAATTTTTAGATGCAAAAGGGTATTCTTTAAGTGAGAATATAAATATTGTTGGTGTACCTTATATTGTAGGTTTACCAAATTTGATACTTATTCAAAATTGTATTTATTTATTATCAATTCATATACACAAATAAACTAAGAGACAAGGAGGAAAGTCGAAAAATAGTTACAAAAGTGATGCTTATTTAAATAGAAATCTCTTCCAGCATATCTGCGAGAGGAGAGTGGAAAAAATCTCTTCCTGCATATCTGCGAGAAGAGAGTGGGAAAAAATCTCTGCCAGCATATCTGTAAGAGGAGAATGGAAAAAAATCTCTTCCAGCATATCTGTGAGAGGAGAGTACAAAACAGAGAGAAAAAACAGAAGTAGACACCGTATGTAAGAGTAATAAGAAAATAAGTAGGTACAACACAAAATAGTTATCTATGAAATAATATGAAATACTTACAGTTAAAGATAATAATATTGCACACATATTATACACATTGTATAATAAATATCACAAAAATACATACTAAATAATATTATAAACTAATACATACTGATGGTGGCCGAGTGGTAACGGCCCCGACTTACGAGTTGTAGGTCACGGGTTCAAAACCCAGCCAGGCGCATTACTTCGTGTAATTTATTTCATCACCACCGCTCTCAAAACGGTGAAGGAAAACATCGTGAGGAAACCGGCATGTCCTAGAACCAAAAATTCGAATATATCATCCACCAACCCGCACTGGGCCCGCGTGGTGGATTACGGCCCATTTCCTCTCCTAGAGAAGAGGCCTGAGTCCCAACAGTGGGAACATTATAAGGCCGACTATGCTACTACATACTAATAAGGAACTATGATGAAATCGAAAGAAAATAAAATTTAGAGAATTTCATTTTTATATAATTATTGATTTTATTAGATATAATTCACTCTGGTAGATAATACACACACACAACAAAAAAGTTAATCTACTGAGGATAATACTTTTTACTATTTTTTTTTAAATTGATTTAAACTAATGTTTGACTGCGGTCCCACCTGATGGTAAGCAGTGATGCAATCGTTAATGGTGAGGCGCACTAGTTTATTGAAATTGATAGGCTCTCGCTTGAACACTATCTTACTTCATTTTTAAATTTGTTTAGAACCGGTCAAACGCTCTTTGGGACTCTAGTCCCAAACTTTTTTATACTGTCAAACAAAATTCGTCCTTGCCGTTTCTATACGATACGACCTCAGAATATATCTATTTCTGTCTAACACACGATGTTTTATAACCTTTTCTCTTTTCTACTCGAATCTCGATACATTATTTCATGCTAAAAATACGATAACAGTTCCAAAACGAATCACACTTTAAAAAAAATAAATGTCAAATTCAGTCGTTGCATTTCGCGCGCGAACGCCAGCTGATTCTAGTAGCGGTTTACGGTAAAAAATAATATTTTCGGTTTTGAGTGAGTGTTTCTGTGTAAAGTGTTGATTTAGTGAATAATTAGAATATAGTTTATGTGTGTGCAACAGGATTTTAACCTGGGTAAGTTTAAAATACGTATATTTGTATTTATGTGTGGCTATCACGGCAATCGTTTGATACCTAGAATTTTGTCAGAATGCTATCGCAATTTATTATATTTTGAGACCAGTTCTGTGTTAAAAGATTTTATTATCGTATTGAATGTTTATTCGTCAATAGTTTTCAGCCAAAGAATATACAAACGCTAATAGATTTAAGGTCAGATTAGATTTTTCGTTTCAAGTGGAGTCGAAAACATAAATGTCATTGAACTCATTATGGCCGCCAACCTAATTTAGAGATACTAATAAATATTAATATTAATATATTGTATTATTGAATAACAAGTGTGATACCTCATTAGAAAGGGTATTTATTGTAGAAAATAGTTACATTTTTTATTCATCTTTCTTTACTCAAATTTCACTGAAAAAAAAATAACAAAAAATAACCAGAAATGTTAAGAGTATTTTCACGTAAGTGGGAATGCCTTCAATCAATTCCATATTTTTCTGTATTAGATAAACCTATCAACATAATATTTACATATATGTTACAGTAGAAACTTAGCTTTCAGACAGTAACAATATTTTTAGTTTACGTGAAAGCATTTATTTGTAGTAAATTATTAATTTGGGTGAAAAATTATTCACCGTGAGCAAATGTCACATGCTAGTCATATGCCTCTAAAATAAATATTTATTTACTATGAAGTATGTTTTTTTGTTTTATCGTATGTAGATAGAACCCATCCACCTATTAAAGTCATAAAATCTATATGTTACCGCTTTACTTTTAAAACTAATATTCTTTAAAGTTCAAATATCAACTATAGCCAACTATAGTCAATGTTTACAGCTCTATATACAAAAATTGAAACCAAATAATAATAAACACTTGAGACGACTTGAAAGAGTCATTAATAAGCTTAAACAAAAACATTACTTGAAGTGACTCAAGTTACGAATGAGTCGCCGAAAAAAACACTTGTTTGCGTAGGCACTAATCGGCGCAGCGGGGCGCCGTCGTTATCAGATGACGTAGCGTCTTACGTCATCAAAAAAAATTGGCGGGAGCGTCTAAGCGGTTGGATAGGTAGCCATATCACTGATTAAGTTGAGACTAATGATCAAGTGCGTATTTCATTTAACTGTTGGTGTGGAATTGTGAATATCCGGGATCTAGTAATAGGTAAATTTTTACCAATGGAAACTAACGAAGAAAGATGAGAAAATAGGTAGCGGGTTCGACTCCCGGTTCAAACAAGGCAATTATTTTTTTGAATACAGTTCGCATTGTTTTTAAAATAAATATGAAGTCCACATTATTATTTTTGTATTTACAGTATTTAAAGTGCTTTCTCTTCATGTGGCAAAATAATGAGATGCCCTATATACCTATATTATAGTAATAGCATAGATAACAACATTTTAATATGGATAATTTTTATTTAAATTTTTGCTAACCCTGGTGTACAATTTTTATTATTGGACACTCGGCTTAATATTAATAAAAGTTAGCTCATGCCAGATACGTCATTAGACTTGACAATGACAGGCACACAGAATGAAATAGGATTTATAAACCTTTTACTAGAAAGCGGCATGACGAGAAAAAAGCAATATTTTAAGATTGATTGATTATCTTCACACAAAACGCAAAATTACCATACTCAATCCAAATCATTATGATCAATTTCAATAGAACAATCAATTTTGTCACCAACGAAAATGACAATGATTGGCATCCGTCAAAAATCGTATTGAATCCCAAATCCGCTGACATGCAAAGTGGCATACCCCGCAAATAACATTTTTTGAATACGAAATTCAAATAATACGCACTATTAGGTGGCGTATCGGAAAAATAAACAAATATATGTTTTATTTGAAATTCAAATTTTCTGAATCGAGATTTGCATATAGACAAGACCGATCGTCGATAATTTTAATACTAGGGTTGTCGAAATGATTAAATCCTTTGGGGTAGTTATTTTCACACATTTTTTAACAATGAAAAAGTTTTTGATTCGCAATTTACATTGTAATGGATGTTGCATGTTTGTAGTTTAATTTTATGTGAATGGAATCGAAGCTGTGGCGTGTGATTGATCGGTTGGTTCTGCCTGTCGGGATTAATATTGACTTTTTGAAATCTTAAACAATGTAGCCATATTATTTTTTTCAGTGTGCTCTTTTCTTCCCTTGTTAAAAGTGGTTTAGAAATATTTTGGAAGTAGTTTTAAATAAAAAGTAGCGTTATTTTTTCCAAGTTTAAATTAGTCCATGGGAAGTCTGAAAGGGAACCCCAAGGTCCTGTAACGCAAGGCAAAGAAGGAACATAGGTGTGGTTTAAGTCAGTAAAAGTCTGCTAAAGCTCTACCTCATGAGAAGTCATTGGATGATTACCCACCTTAAAAAAAAGCACTAATAGCAGCACGGGATAATTCGAAAGAGTTACCATGGCCCTGGAGAGCAAAAGACACGGGTGAATTTTAGTCAGTAAAAGTCTGACACTCCTTTGTTCCACATTGAGCGGGAGGAGTTATTTGAAGATTTTGCAACACACAGAAAAAGCCCTAATAATTACTACGACGCAATGCAAGATTTTTAATTTCAATTCCTATCTGGCTTCATAGATATCGTTACAAGATCATTGCCAGAAATCTGTCTAGCACTTAATCTATCTCGATCCAAACCTTTCCCTTAAAATTGATTTTTACTCAATTTAAACAAAACATCACAACATTATCACTTACCCAACACAACATACCAACATCTCACTAATTATACACCACCAACATTGGTACTAAACCTTCCCAATCAACATCGGATCGAACATCAACAACCAGTCTAATCACTCCACATATTACATAAATAATGGCGCCTCCTATAATGGCGCTACATATAATCTAATGGCGCTTCCTGTAGTCAAACGCGGATCCAAGATTTCGATCAGAGAAGGGGAAAAAATTTTTTTTTTGTATTGCTTAGGTTGCTGAGCAATGGTGGCCGAGTGGAACGGCTCCGACTTACGAGTTGTAGGTTGCCGGTTCAAACCCAGCCAGGTGCATTACTTTGTGTAATTTATTTCATCACCACTGCTCTCAAAACGGTGAAGGAAAACATCGTGAGGAAACCGGCATGTACTAGATCCAAAAATTCGAAGACATTGTGACATCCACCAACCCGCACTAGACCCGCGTGGTGGATTACGGCCTATTCCCTCTCCTAGAGAGGAGGCCTTAGTCCCAACAGTGGGAACAATATAAGGCCGACTATACAATGCTATGCTGTTAACTTATGCTGAAAAGCTTCAGAATTAAGGACATACCTTTTTAAACGCCTACGTAGGATATATCCAACAAAGACTCTTGCGTTTATTCTTGGGTTGCACATCTACGACCGAATACTCCATCTCGTCAGCAGGTTCTTCTGTCACCTACGGGGATTGAAGAGCTAAACGAGATTGAGTACCTAGTCGCAAACATACGACCCTGGCGAATAGGACACGAAAACACTCATCATCATCATTTCAGCCGAAAGACGTTCACTGTTGGACATAGGCCTCTACCAAGCGTCGCCACAACGACCGATCCTGTGCGTCTCGCATCCACTGCACTCCCGCGACTCTCACCAGGTCGACGGTCTACCTTGCAGGAGACCTTCGAACACTGCGTTTTCTAGTGCGCGGTCGCCACTCTAGAACCTTTCGGCCCCATCGACCATCCGTTCTACGAGCAATATGTGCCCTGCCCACTGCTACTTTAGTTTAACGATTCTTCGGGCTATGTCGGCGACCTTGGTTCTCCTGCAGATATATTATCTTCATTCTTTATGTGATCACGCAAGGAAACTCCGAGCATAGCCAACTCCGAGCAAACACACGAAAACATTGATCGGACCAATTCGACGCAAGCGGTTAAAGGGTTAAGATAAAACAACGAGGTTTACAAAAAAAAATCTCACTATTAGTCGACCTTCGGTCCCTATTCTTCGCTACTGACTTACTGACTGTCTCGTTGGTCTTGTGATCGCAAGAGTGACTGCTGAGCGTGAGGTCCTTGCCTGAGTAGTTGCTCGGAGTTTGGAAGTTGGTGGTATGATACCATGCCTCGGAAAGTACGTAAAGCTGTTGTTCTTGTACCTGATGTCTCTCCGGTCGTAATGAATTGCCGTCACATTGGACAATTAGAGTAAAGGAACAAGAGAGTGCACCTATGTTTACCTGGTTGCCCACCTGGCTAATCTCTGGTGAGATTGGTCACCGTGATTGAAATTCGGTAGTGACGACTTTGTAAACTCAAAAATTTTCCCCTCAAGAATGTTCAAGGATGGCAAAATTTTATCAAAATTGACTACGTTTGTGTAATTTAGAAATATTAATTCTCAGTTTGCTCGAAATCCAGAGACGAGCAATTGCACCCGTTATCCCTTTCCTGCATCCGCTCCTGCCTATAATCAATGAGTGCACACCGTCTGGCATGACGCTAATCGAAACACAATTATGGCTCAGATGTGTTATGCCAGTCAATATGTGTCAAACGGGAGCGATTAGGAGTTTAGTATGCGTTTTGTGTGATGTGTATGTGTATTTTGTCTTGGCATATTATTACATATATTAGGCATATATTTATGATATAGATATTTATATGTACAGTCTTTTTTATTATTGATATGCTCGCGTTTGACTATTATCTCACCTGATGGCAAGCGATGATGTGGCCCACCATGGAGTCACTTTTTTATCTTCAGCTAATCAAACCAGGCTTACCATCAGGTGGGATCGCAGTCAAGCACTAGTTTGTCAAGCATCATTATATCAAGTCAAGTTCAGCTTCCAGTCTAACTGGATACAATGAAGACCAATATTTTATTCATTCGCTGTGTACTTAAATAATCAACAGAATTTCTCGTTATAAATCAATATTTTCATTTATCACTATGCAGTCAACATGAGAACGCTACAGTGCATACCAATATCAAAAATATGAACACAAAAATATTTTAGGAATCATAAATTAATCGCACAACGCGTGAAAGCTCATCAAGGGTATCAAGTGAACCAAAGCGGGTACAAAATAAAAAAAAAACATCGCCCAGACATGCTATTACAGAATTTTGGCGACAACAGTTATTACAGAAAATTCCGCTTTTCATTCCCACCTCGACCAATAAAAGTAGAAAAAAAAACGAAGAAAAAATATTTACGCATCGTAAAAACCACAATACCGCATTTTATTTGCTCGGTACGACGGGGTCCCGTATGCAAAATTGGTACGAAATTGAAAAACAAATTTGTTACATATTGCTTTTTTGACTGGGTGATACGGGCGTATTCTAAAAGTATTTTTTATATTTTCCATTTTCATGCTCGCATTTGATTCAATAAAAATGCCGTAGCATGTAATCTTTTTGGTATTTGACATGAGTAAATAATGTTTTTCAGTAGTTACAGTGTATTTTTGTATTGTATATTTTTAATACTTTGTACGGGTGATGCCTACCGAAACATTGTTATACACCCTTATTTTTTATTTTTGATATAACCATAATTTTGCTATATTATTATCCATAAAAATCTACGCTTAAAAAAGTGCAAATAATTTTATTCTGTTTTTTACTGGTCCTGACTATTCAGCAAAAATGGTTTCATTAAAAAAAACTGAGTTAAGAGGAAAAAAAAAACCCTGAATCGATTTTATTTTGCAAATAAGTTTTTAAAAAACACTTTTATATGTAAATTTTGTCGTCAATTTAAACTAAATTAGGCCGGTTTTTCCTAGCTGACCACCCCGAGAAGAAACACCCAAATAAATTCAGAGGTCAAAGTCTCTTTTAAAATCCATACAACAAAACATTTAATGATCATATATTATCATATCAGAACTAAGCAGATTATTGTCTGAGATGGTCTTTTGAGGAAAGAAACGAACAGATTTGAAAAGGACTTGTACAGTTAGAGAAAGCATTTGTTAGTATTCGTGTAGCTCAACTTAGGAGCTCAGCATCTCATAAACAACCAAACATTATATTAAAATTACAGGACAATAATCTATTTAAAAAAATATAAAAATTCCCAATCCCAGAATACGCATCCATCAAAATAAAATGGCTGTGTCCAACATTGGCGCGTCGTATTACTTCATTACGTGGCATTATATGCAGAACGAATGTCTCATTTTTTTGTTTTAAAGGGTTATTGTGTTTTGCTATGTAAATTCTTTACATAGGTTTGTTATGGGCTTTCTACGTTTGTGTTTTGAAATCAGTTAATTTTTTTAATTAATATTATGCTTGACCACTACGAGAATCTCACCTGATGGTAAGTTAAGGCCAGAGAGGCAAAGCGCACCCTCTGAGCGGAGATAAAGCAGGCCATGTTGGAGACCCGCAACGTGTGGCTGGAGACTCTAAATGGAAGTGGTGCGGAATAAATTAACAGTTAATAACTTTATGCTGACGAATTCGTTAAGCTAGTGATGTTCTACCTCTGAATCAATTGATGAAACGATTTTTTTTTAATGATATAATCTAGTGCTTGACTACGATCCCACCTGATGGTAAGCAGTGATGCAATCGTTGATGGTGAGGCGCACTAGTTTATTAAGAACCTAATCACTCTAGCCTTGAAGATACCTTAATTATAACCGAATGGGAAGACCGAAGCAAGCATAAATAAAGAAATACGTGTCCATTATTTGCGTCGTTCTAATATTAAATGACATGTTTGGCGCAGTGGTTGAGCTATTGGCTTCTGTGTTCCTTGTCGCAAGTTCGATTCCTACTAACAGTGAACAAGTATTTGAATAACTTACAGATAATGGTTTTGGGTCTGGGAGTCTTGTTTATGTGGATTTATATAAATACACCCACGATACAGGAGTAATTCCTTCGTAGTGTGAAGTTATATAAAAAAGCAATAAGAGACCCTGGGTCTCTTAAGAGGCTCATTTTCCACTCGCCTATCGTCAACATCTAGCATGGTTTCAAAGCTTGTTACTTCATCTAACGCAATCCAACGCGATGTTTGACGGTGCGGTTTTTCAGGAGATAGGGGATTGCAGTCAAGCACTAGTTTATATCAAATTAAAAAAAAGGAGGCAACGCGAAAAAAGAGAGATACCGCCTGAAAACTCTGATAGCATTCGGTAATACTGAGATTTACTCGAATATTTGATATTTTTTAATTCACAAAACTTGTTCCAAGAAATACGTGTTTTTTTAAACTCTTAAAAGTTTTTAAAAAAATTGTTGTCATTCAGAATCTTGATTAAATTTTCAAGGCTTCTATTGTTATATATTTTTGACTTTTTTAAAAATATCAGATTTTCATAGGTCTTTACTGGATTAGTTTTACAAAAACTTACAAATTGAATTCAATAGAAGCCTAGATAATATCCACAAGATACTGTGTTTCCAAAATATCTAATGAAAAATGAGTAATAACGTCATAATCGTGTAAGAGCGGTTGTATGAAAAACAGTGAAAATGTAAGTCGAATTGCATGCCCTTAAATGTACCCGAGCCAAAACTATAGACAAAGGCCGAATGTGTCCTATACATGTATATGTGTAAAGTTTCGTATTCATAGACGATGAATTTAGGGCTTTAGTTGATGCACAAACACATTCACTAGGTACTAATATGTCCTTTCACCTCTCATCATTTAGCCATTGACGTGTTACAAAACTAATCACGTTCCTGTCAATATAACATAATCAAACCCTAAAACATTGTCTAAAACATAGATCATGGAACATCAGCTTATTAGAAAAGTTCTTGTTATTATTTAAGTAAAATCTCGAAAAATAATATTCATAAACAGCGAAGTTATTAGCGTTTGTTTATATCCCAAAATGTCACTTAATTTATGGGAATATTGTCCAGGCTATTGATTATGAATGAATAAATGACGATAAAAATGGAAAAACACTGCGCGTAGTATTTTCTAGTAGCAATTGTTATAAATGATTGATTCTATTATGAATGAACCAATTTTGGGATTCCGTTTTTTTTTACTTTTGACTACAAATGGGTATGGATAGACTCTTTTTTTCGTACTAATTACAAACTAGGGGTGTATAGCTTCACCCCTTTAACAGTTCAATTTAGGTCGTGAAATGGATCGTGTTAAGAGCTCATGGTAAGGTCAGTAAGTTTGACTCCCAGCAGTGGGAACATTATAAGACTGATAATACTGGTTAATGGTCTGGCTAATGGATAATGCTCAGGGTGGAGCGAGACTTACTGACTAAAACCCACCTGCGTTCTCCTACCCGTCTCTCCCAGTAGCCGATGAGTCGTGTCCTTAGTCTATGGTGTAATACTAGCCCGCTAGTCGCCAGCGTGACGTTTGTGTGGAATCAATCATGACACGCAGACATTCACGTCTAATATCATCATTTAAACACGCTGCGGTACAAATGGGAAGCCTTAATAACATCGTGTTGTGTCATAGAGTAAGTATCTGTAACGCTGAAGTATAATTTTGAAAACAGAAGGAAAATATTAGGTTTTTAGTTCTGATACTTCGTCATCATCATCATCATTTCAGCCAAAAGACGTCCACTGTTGGACATAGGCTTCTCCCAAGTGCTGCCACAACAAACGTTCCTTTGCATCTCGCATCCATCAGATCCCCACGACCTTCAACAGGTCATCAATACACCATGTGGAAAGCTTTCCAACGCTGAGTCTTCCGGTACGCGGTCGCCACTCTAGAACCTTTCGGCCCCAACGACCACTGTTCTGCGAACAATGTGCCCTGCCCAATGCCACTTAAGTTTGCCGGTTCTTCGGGCTATGTTGGTAACTTTGGTCTTCTTGTGGATATCTTCATTCCTGATGCGATCATCATGGCCCCTGCCTCACCAATGTTATTAATATTCATCGATAAAAGGCAGAGGGTGACTTCGTACTCAACAAATGGGCCCCCAAAAACGGTCGCTAGCACGTAACGTAGCAACAAGAAGGCGACATATCCTGAGGTCCTTGAGGAGTACCACGGCTACCAGGACAAACCCGGAAGTACATTCAAGATCCCTACCAGCACCTAACTGGATTATACATCCTTCTCTCGAGCACGTTTGCTCTTGCGAATCTCCACTCAAGCCAGCCAATAAAGGCAAGAGAGAGGTGGGAGCTCTGTTCCTCTTCAGCCGGCTAATAAAGGCAAGCCGAAGATGAAGAACAAGAATTCTCCCGGGAGATCGGGTCCGTCCGATCGCCTCGAGTCGGCCACGCCTCCGATTCCTTTGTTCTGACGTCATCTCAACTCTCAGTCACGTGGTCAGAATAAAGGAATAGGAGGCGTGGCCGAGTCAAGGCGATCAACGAAAAGAGAATCGAAACAAAACGGTAGTAACTTGGCTAGGGAGGCAGATGAGATAATGGTCAAGCGTGAGCATATCAATAACAATATTTTTTAAAACAATTCCTCATTTTAGAATACTCATCTGCAAATTACTACTCTTTGAATTGTAAAATCATCCCTTGATTGTCGACAGCTATGGCTGGACATTCAATATCAATGCAAATGTCTCGCTTGCGAGGGTGCACTTGCCGTTCATACGAGTATATCTAGATATTAAATTTTATACCAGAACGGGGAACAATATCGGTAATTAGTCATTTGTAATCAGATGTAAATTTGAGAGTTTTTTTTAAGGCGTATTTCAGGGTTCCGTACCTCAAAAGGGAAAAACACAACCCTTTTTTTTTTTTTTTTTTAATTTATTTATTTAAGGAACTTTTAACTAATTGTTATATCAGTTCCATTTCCATTTCCACAAATTGTTATATCAGTTACATCACAATTACAGAGTAACTAGTGAGTAAACTAAAATAGCTTCTGGCGACATTGGTTTGGTAAGAATAACGTTAAATATACCTAAATCTAGCTTATTTATATTTAATTCATTAATTAACGAACTTCTTTCAGACTCATTCCTGACACACTCCAACAGAAGGTGATGGACATCTTCTATTTTATTATGACAAACTAAACAATTCGGAGAGTCCACCATTTTCATTAAAAATGCAAAGGCTCTTAAAGGCATATGTCCAGAACGAATCCTGAAAGAAGTTACTAATGTTTTTCGACTAACTTTAAAACTACTAAACCATGGGGCTCGAGGAGGCTCATTTTGGATTGTTTTATACCATATCCCTTTATATCTCGATTTATCACCAAAATATTCTTTCCACTCTTCATAACAATAGCTTCTGAATTTTGATAAAATTTCCGAATGAATTGGTAAAACATAAATCTCTATACCTGACGTTACTGCTATCTTAGCCAATCTATCAGCCTCCTCGTTTCCTTGTAGACCAATATGTGACGGGATCCACTGCAAGATTAAATTAACATTATTTAAAAGAGATGCTTGTATTTTGCGCAAAACAGCAAAGGCTATCGGTACACCTCTGAGTCCAGAGGCACACCGAGCCAAATGTTGGAGCGCGCTCTTGCTATCCGTGAATATTACTATATTAGTGTGTTGTAATGTGGCAACGTAGGATAACGCTTCGGAAATAGCTAACAACTCTGCTGTCATGATAGAAACTTTAGATACAATGTTGAAACATCCACTTGTTTTGGTGACGGGATCATAGAAAGCCGCCCCAATCTTAGAACTCTTAGAACCATCGGTGAACAATTTGTACCACCCACTATATGTGCAGTTTAATTCTTGTAAGACATCATTTCTCAAGCAATTACTTTCGTATGAACTTTTGGGCCTATTGACACTATATAGATGAATTTTAATTACATTTTTAATTGAGATATTGCTACACCAAGTATTTAATTTAAACATATCTAATGGATTGGTCGAGTACATTTTTTCTTCCTTAATAATATTATAAGTATTCATTAGCGAAGGTATTTTTTTGTTTGTCCAGTATCTGTGGGTAGTAAAACTTCCAAGATCAGACAAACATTTACTCGTCACACAATTGGTCCACGATTTAACCTTAAGACAGAACTTAAATGCTAAATATTTACGTCTTATATGTAATGGGGGTAAGCACAACTCACTTTCCATCACATGAATAGGGGTAGTTTTAATGAATCCACCAATAATTCTCATAACCTTATTTTGAATTTTGTCTAATTTATATAATCGAGATTTAACACTACTATCATAAAATATGCTGCCATAATCCAATCGACTTCTAATTAAGGATATGTACAAAAGTCTTAGTTGTTGTGGATGCATTCCCCAGTTAGAACTAGCTAATACTTTCATAATATTCAACATTTTCTGACATCGTTCATTAAGTTCATTGATATGTTTGCCCCATCGAAGTGAACTGTCTAGCCAAACACCTAAATATTTTATACAATCAGCTGCTACTAAAGGGACTTCTTTTACATATAATTGAGCCTGTTGCCTTCTATATCCTCTACTGAATAAACAAACTTGTGATTTAGACGTTGATAATTCTAAACCTATAGCAGATAACATCGCCACAATGTGATTTAATGACAATTGTATTCCATTAATACTATCATTTACTTTTTCCGAACTAATAAAGAGGACGAAGTCATCAGCGTATTGACACACTTTAACGATATTGGTATTATTAATCGAGTAACAAATTTCTAGTGTTACAATATTAAATAATAACGGAGAGATTGGATCTCCCTGTGCCAACCCTCTATTAGTCCACCTAATGATACCACCCTTCTCATCCGTGTCATCTTTAACAATTAGATGTCTTTCTTTAAGGAATTCCCATAAATAATTACATATTCGACTGCCTATTTTTAACTTATCTAACATTTTAACTACACTGTCAATTAATACGTTGTTGTACGCGTTCTCTATGTCCAAGAAACACGCTAAGGTGGGTGTGTTTTTAGTAAAACCCAACTGTATATTAGTTATCAACTGCGCAAGAGAGTCCAAACATGATCGACCCCTCCTAAACCCGGTTGTACTAGGAGATAATATACTATAATGTTCGATAAACCACTCTATCCTTTTAGTCAGCATTAAATGAAATATTTTACAAGGGCAAGATATTAATGAAATTGGTCTTAATTTTGAGTTACTCCCAATTTTAGGTATCGGAATTATTTTTATATAACGCCATTCATCAGGGATACATCCAGATACAAAAATGTTGTTATATATATCCAGTAAAAATTTTTTTGCAACGTTAGGTAGGTTATATATCATGGAATAAGTGACATTATCATCTCCAGGGGCTGTATCTTTTTTTTTAAACATGCCTCCAATTCTTGTAATGTAAACTCTGATTCTAATGTCACATTATTTGAAGTAAACAAGGGTTTAGGAGTAAGAGTTGAATCTGGGGCCAAACTATGCAAAAGCTCACATTTTTTCTCAATAGAAACGTAGGTCCCAGCTTGTCTGTATCCCTTAATCCACTTCATCTTGCGCCACATCTCCGATGAAGTTACGGTGCCATCAATCGAAGTGCAGAACTCTTGCCAACAATTTGTCTTAGCTTTTTGAATTTCCTTCTTAGCTTTTAAAGTTATATTCTCCAGCACAGCCAAATTCGACGGCGTCGGGTTGTGTCTAAATTCCTTTAATGCAAGTCTTCTTTGTGCCACGATTTTAGAAAGGTTAGGGTTCCAATACGGTTTAGGCTTAAAACTGTTTTGTGGGTCTTTACAAATTTTAGTATGTGGAATATTATTATCAGCAGATTTATCAATTATAGAGATAAAGGTCTTATACATTGCCTGAATATCGCCTGATACTATATTAGCACTAATATCGCAGAATAACCGTTCTACGTCTTTTTTATAACCTGACCACTTCGCCTTTTTAAAATTACGTTTACTAATTGCATGAACAGTATCTTTATAATTCATTTTAATTTTTATCATTAGATGATCACTCCCCAAGTTGTCATTTAAGACTCGCCAAGAAAAGTAAATTGCTATATCGGATGAAGAAAAGGTGATATCAGGAGATGACTGTTGCAAATTATTATTAACAAATTTTACCCTAGTGGCACTGCCATCGTTAATAGATATATATCCGTATTCTAGTGCTGCGTCTATAATTTGATTGCCCCTTACATCGGTTTTATAGGACCAATTTGAGTGATGTCCGTTAAAGTCACCGGCTATGAGAGTTTTGTGAGAACACAACGAAAATAGTTCATCCCAATCACATTGCTTAGTTTGGATCGAGGATGGGCAGTAGACTGAGACAATATTTTCCAGGTGTTTACAATTTTTGATATTTACATGCAATATTTCAATGCCAGTATTATTAATACTAGATACTTTTAATTCAGAAGTAATAGATTTATGTAAAATGATTGCTACTCCGCCATATCCGTCAGCTCGGTCTTTTCTATAGATGTTGTATTGGGATAAATTTAATGGACTATTTTGTTCTAACCATGACTCACAGATGAAAGCTATGTGTATTTGTTCTTTAAACAACAGTGACTCAAACTCGGTGATTTTGGGTCTAATACTTTGCGAATTCCATTGCAATATATTAAGATTAAATAATTTTGATTTAGGTTTAAGACTGCGAGCATTCCATTGTATCATGTTTAAATCAACATTAGTTTTTGAGTGATTAACCATTATCACTCAAAAACATTTTAACTATCACTGGTAAGTCTGGCAAAAGGTTAGTAAAAAGTGAGGTAAACCAGTCTATACAAATCTTAATAATGGCTTTGAGCTTATCGACTACACTATCCTTCTTTTCTTTAATGAAGTCCTTAATTCTTTGTATAACTTCACTAAATGACCATGATTTCCAATGTGTCTGATCCTTATTTTCTGACCGTAACGACTGACCAGTAGAGCCTTCAGCTGCTTTTTCTGAATCTGAAGTCTCCAGTTCCGCAATTACATTATTTGCTATTTTATAAGGTACTTTCTTCTTCTTGGTACTTTTCTTTTTGTTTTTTATCTTGTCTGAACCTGAAGGAATATTAGTATCGATTGTTTCCATGTAAACTTCTTGTAAAGAAGATACTGAGTCTTGCTTGCTTCTTTCGGATGCCTGAATACTTCTACATTCCAGGATTGGACTTGGATCACGTACAACTCTTGGTGTATGGAATGAGGGAGACTCCCAATACTTTGATAAGGCTTTTTGATAAGTGTAATTGTGCTCTGACATCAATTCTCTGATACGCTTTTCTTTTTTATACAGAGGACACTGTTTCGACATTGCCACGTGATTGCCTGAGCAATTAGGGCATTTGAATGTAGTTGTATCACAAGTATTATGGTAGTTAGAACACTTTGGGCATACTATTTTACTTGTTGGACACATTTTAGCAATATGCCCAAATCTCCAGCATTTGGAACATTGCGTTACAGGAAACGTATACGGTTCTACTCTTATTTTCAACTCAAATAGACATACATGTGAAGGTAAGGAAGAACCTTTGAAAGTTATTCTGAAAGTTTCACTTTGAACCCATTCATCTCCATCTTTTTTATTGAGTCGTTTAGCTGATACAATTTCCTTCTCACAATTCATATAATCCACGAGTTCTTTTTCAGATAAGCCCAATTCGATATCTCTAATAATTCCGTACGATAGACCAACCTCCCAGGTTTTTTGTATTCGCCAACCAAGGTCACTAAATACCGGACAACAAAGAAAATTTTCTGCACTATTTTGTTACTAAACGTTACCAGCAACTTATATGGATTAATATATTTAATTTTGTCAATATCCATTATCTTATTTTGTTTTAGTAATTTTGCAAGCGCAAATTGTTTGGGCATCTTTTCTTTGGAAGTTACAGTGACTTGTATTGGTGATTCCACAGACATATCCTTGCTAAGTTTTGCCTTCTTCTTAGAGTTGTTTTTACTTACAGTTTGCCAGCATTCTAGATTATTCTCAGATCTTGGGCGTTTTCCCGCTGATATTATTGTATTCATTTCTATAACGTTATTCAATTGTGTTTGGTCATCTAATGTATCAATGTTTAAGTTTGCATCATAATTCTCATATTGGTCTTGATCACTATCCATTAAAAACTGCGTAACTGCACTCGCGACGCGATTCCGGCCAAGATAAATGCATGCCGATAGTAAAATCGGTTTTTTATTCGATTTTATACTATTTTATATTATAATTTAAGATTTTTATGCACTGACGTATTATGACGTTAGATGACAACGCAACCCTTATAGGATCACTTTGTTGTCCGTCCGTCTGTCTGTCTGTCTGTCTGTTAAGACCCTTTATCTCGGGAACGCGTGGACGTATCGAGTTTAAAATAAAACCATATACTTAGGTCTGCGGTCCCTAGAAGCTGTGAAAAAATCAAACTTCTAAGTTAACGGAAAAAAAATATGGCCGTTTATATCGCAAAAAACGTGTATTTCGACACTCTCAAGGAAATCAAAATTCATAGGGTACTTCCCCATAACCTAGAATCCTGAAATTTTGCATAAAGCAAAGTCTTATAACACAAGTATAGGAATAAATGTAAAAACAGAAAATTTGTTGTACATCACAATTATTTTTTTTTTGCGATTTGGAAAGAACTTCGAGACTCCAATCAGGAATTGAACTCTTTACACAGGTAAGTTTGTACGGCACCCTCAGGGCGCGCGTCGGACTCGCAATTGCCCAGTATTTTTTTCTGTTTTGGGTACGCATCAATATAAACTGCCTAACTGCTGCCAATGGCTTCGTCCACGTGATAGTTGAAAATAAAAAGTGCCTATGGAATATACTCCCAGATTGAAATTAAAAGTATCCTATGTACTATTCCAAGATATTGAGTGGCCTATTGGTCTAGTGGTTAGTGGCCCTGACTGCTATGCCGAAGGTCGTGGGTTCCATTCCCACTCAGGACAAATGTTTGTGTGATGAGCATGATCATTTGTTCTGTGTCTGGATGTAATTTATCTATAACTAGCGACCCGCCCCAGCTTCGCACGGGTGCAATGTTGATACCACCGCAACCGCTATATCCTTGCATTTTAAATCTGTAATATTTTCGAAAATATTCGTTTAAATTACATGCTGTAAAGGGCCATATTGATCTATATTAAATGCATAATGTATTTAAGGTACTTAATTAGATAAGGATTAATGCTGTATTGCTTAATCTCGATTCGTAAATAAGCCATTATTTCTAGTAAAAAGTAAAGGATAAAAAATTACGATTGTGGGTTATCCCTAAGTGATAGACATAATTATACCATTGCAGATGTTTTTGTAGACCTTTTTAAGGTGTACAATACTGTAGTACATTATTTTGATCAACGACATTACATTGGAAACTAGAGGTTTCTAATGTAAAGTCGTAAATAAACACATTTTTTTGTGCTTACATTGCAAACGCTGGCTGAACCCTACGAGATACATCAAAATAATGTACTAGTATATGTACAGGTGTGTATATATGTACAGGTTTATATATATAATGCATGCATAATAAAGTAGAGAAGCACTGATAATTTCTCTAAAATTATCAGTGCTTCTCTCAAACCTTATCAAACCTTCCTCTTAAATCACTCTATCATTAAAAAAACCGCAATAAAATCCGTTGCGTAGTTTCAAAGATCTAAGCATACATAGGGACAGACAGACAACGAAAGCGACTCTATTTTATACTATGTAGTGATGATATGTGTATTTAGAAATATATAAATAAGTTTATCAGTTCTCTAGTATTCATAACACAAGCTGTGCTTAGCTTGTGCTTATTCCACAACTATCACACAACGCAGTCTAGTCCCAAACTAGACCGCGTTGTGTGATAGTTGTGGAATATATTATTTAATTATATGCCCGCCTACCTAGTTCCATTGAAATCCGTTAAACCATTCGATTGTAAAGAAGTAACAAACATACAAATGTATAGGTAATTATGTACACACTTACGTCAAGTTTGCATGGTTATCTTTGCATTTGTTTGGCAACCCATCCTCGGACCGACCTCGGAGAGTATTGCTTATTTTAACTTTGATTCATGCGCCTATAGTATATATTTCCACTAGTTTTCATTAATTTGTAACAAATCGAGAAGTAAAACCCGATGTTAATAACTATATCATGATCACTGCACTGTGGGAAAAACGAATAAATTTTTGAACACAAAACGAGGCAAACGGGACCTTAATAAATCACCCATAGGCAAAAAGATCATAGATTAATCCCATTACATGCCGATTACTATATTAAAATTAATATCCTTTCAACTCTTGCGCACCGCATGATATAATCACAATGGCGACCTACAAAGGTGTGGTTCGCGATCATTATTTTGTAAAATGATAAAAAAGGGCTAATTTTAGGACACGTGTCATAAATATTTAATAAATTTCTACTTAGTCATTGGTTGTGGGAAATATGGTGATGAGATATTAGTGATTTAGGGGTTGGTCTCAGTAGGTGGTAATTATGGGTAGGTATATTAGCCAATTTAAACTTAGGTTGCGCATATTTTATAAAATATGACTTTTTTTCGGGTGGGTAAACCATCTAATGACATCCCCCGCTCTTGGAAGGAGCTGGAGATAGTGTCAAACTTTTACTGACTAAAAACCCACACCTGTTCCTTCTTTGCCAATGACTGTGTTTATTACTATGAAACGTTACTTTTTTGTCATGATCATCCTGCCGTTTTTCCATATTACTTGGGGTCAATGTAACACGTTTTTCCTTCCATTCTGTCCTATCAGTCGTCAACTCGTCACGCTATCCCTGTCTCTGTATCCACAATAACATATAATATTCCACTTTTTGTTTCATATCACTCCTGACATAATCTATCTACAAGAATATTCTTAACTTTTTTAGTAACATGTGTTTCATCCCTATTCTTCACATGGTCATAACAAGACAAACGATTCCTTTTCAACTTTTCTGACTACTTTTAAACTTCTTCTCATACGTCCTAAAAAAAAGTACAAAAACAATTTAGAAAGGAAAATGTTTTTTTTTGCTAGCCTTTTCTGTCCCACTCCTGGGCAAAAGTCTTTCTCCTTCTAAGAAAGAAAAATATTTTATTTGGCACACATGAATACACACACTGTAAAAAAAAAAATTAAGACAACTAAGAAAAAAAAAAACACTGAGACAATATGTGTCTCACGGCTAGTTCTAGTCTGCTGCGTCCCCGTTTCACTCTCTCAGGGCACCGGTAGTGGTAGACGGTTTTTGAACCACATCAATATGGTGTTTCAATCTCAATCTGGTAATCTAACAACTAAAATACTGCGTTTCTTTGCTGGATAGCAAATTTGGAGTTTGGAGTTTTTGAAGACAAAGTTCAAATCGAATAAATTTTATGTTAGAAAAAACAGGGCAAGTGCGAGTCGGAATCGCACACTGAGGGTTCCGCACAAATTTACCTATGAAAACAGTTCGATTCCCGAATTAACTTACAAAGATTTTTCCGAATTGTAACAACAAATTTTCTTTTTTCAGATTTATTCCTATATATATACTATATGACCTTGCTTTATGCCTAATTTCAGGATTCTAGGTCAACGCGAAGTACCCTATGAATTTTGATTCCTTTGAGAATGTCGAAATGCACGTTTTTTGCGACATAAACGGCCGTATCTTTTTTTTCGTTAACTTAGAAGTTTAATTTTTTCACAGCTTCAAGGGACCGCAGATCTTAGTATATGGTTTTAATTTCAACTCGATACCTCCACGCGTTTCCAAGATAAAGGGTCTTGACAGACAGCCAGACAAACGGACGGACAACAAAGTGATCCTATAAGGGTTTCGTTTTTCCTTTTGAGGTACGGAACCCTAAAAATTATGTGGAAAAGTATCTGCCTCCCTTATTTTTTGTCATCACTCTTTGAAGTTCAAGCAGTAAATAAAGTAAGTATGTGCATCGTTCTAGACTTACCCCTATCAATTACAAATCCTATCATTCAAACAAAACACACAAAAAATATAATCAAATCGCTAATGGCGGCATTTACGCTGTTATTCCGAACCGACGCGTTTGCTTTTCTTACTGGCCACGTGACTTGCACGTGGCGATCTAAACCGACGCCATCTTGGATTAAAAACTAAACTCTTTGGAACCGTTGTCAGAAAAAACATATTGGTTATCTTGGGTCTCAGTATACTGGTTGAATTAACAGTCATTATTTCAACCATTCGAATTAGAAATTCGAATCGAATTTTGAAATGCTGTTTATTTATTGAAGAATAGACTTTACGACTGTTTTGTTAAGGGTTTTTTGAGTTCATTATTGCTTGGTTTAGTTATAAGCAATTTGATTGTATGGGAGCTTGTACAAATATGCGTGGTAGTTGTAAAATGTTTAGGCGGTTACTGAGCGATGATTCCAGTTATTTTGTGAGCTATTGTTTGTTGGCCGCGTGGCTTCGTTGTGTAGGTGTTAATAATGGGCAATTTTGGGTTTAAGCTACTATTATCACTGGCCACTGAATTGTTAACAAAGAATGAATAAATGATGATATTCTGAAGGTAAATAATGGTTCTCCTATATGGGTTTGATTTGATACCTACCGATACAGGTTTATGAGAAGGAGATAGAAAAACAAAAATAAATTTGCCCCAAAATTGACGTAGAATAGACAACTAGTTGTGAAGCTACTCACCAGCTAGACCGATCCCAAAAAAAAAACGGACGGCGAAACTAAAGATCCCAAAAAAAATCCTAAAATTCTAACAACTCTAAATGAAGTGCAACTTTGTTTTATTTTTAGCGATTGCTACATAAAAGGTAGCTATGTCTAGTATATATGTCGTGGATCTTAGAATTAATCACTTCATGATATAGCCAACTAAAACTGGCCAGATCGTTTAAACGTTACCGTTTGTTGTTCCTGTGAATCCTTGTTTGACCATATCATTGTTGTAGGATTTCTATGATAATAAAAGGTGTAAAGAAAGTAGGCCAAACGAGGATTGACATATCATCAAAATTTAACATTTAAAACGATCTGGCCAGTTTTACTTGGCCATATCATGAAGTGATTAATTTCTAAGATCTGGCCATGACATATACAAGTTTAAAAAAACTAACTAAAACAATGTAATATGCACAAAAGACTGACAGCATCGCTATGCTATGGCAATGTTTATCTTATATTCTATCCTCCATCAAATTGTAATAAACGACTAAAAAAATTGCATGTCATCAAATATCAATTCTACCCTTCAGTAATTTAGGTACCCACAAAAATCATAATCAGAATGTAACAGCGACCAGACGTGTTAAAACAAATAGAATAAAAAATTCAATGACAAGACTGGTACGGGGACAGACCATCATAACCTGACCCTTTGAATCATACCAAATTCCGTTAAAGCATCAGGTTTTAGATAGGATAAAGGAGGGAGGGAAGGTCTTTAACAAGTAGTGGAGGAGTATTAATGGTTTTGGACCTTGGGTGAGACGTGAAATTTAATCTTCCGCGCAAAAAGTATTGAATAGAACGGGACAAAAAGACTTGAGTGATAAATTGATGCTGATCACCGTCGTCTTGCGTTTTGGTTTTAGTTTCTTGGGCATTTGCTAATTAATTTCCTTTTTTATTGAGAGGTGTAAAACGATGGTACGATTTTTTTTTAAACGCAATGGTTCCGAGTAACTAGCAATTGGGGTTAACCCCAGCGTATGGTAGCTACCAATTTGTTAAGACACGTTGGCACATAGATTTGCAAGTGATTGTTAAATTAATACATAGAGTAAAATACTGGAGCAAGGTGGAGCTAATGTTATCTCATTTTTTTTACTTTCAGCAAAATCATAACGGACAGCGAGATACATAATGATGTACTCTTTATTGTACACCATAAAACAATACAATAAGAACTTAAAATTAATGGGGTGTAACCATCGGTGGTCTTATTACTAAAAGCATTTTTACAGACAACCTTTGGATAGATTTGACAGAAAAAGACAAAAGCGAGGTTTGGTAAAAGAAAATGTAGGCATTTACACAGAAGTAAAACTCGATGTAGACAATTAGTATGTATACATGTTCTGTCATAGCAATAGACGTGCAAACAAAAACAGTAATCACAGCCTAAAAAAAATCATAACCAATGCAAAGCTCAAAATTTAAAAGACAAACAAACAGAACGAACTAGAAACAAGCACAAAGGCACCAAAACTTCACACGGCAAAGTTGAAACCATCCACAATAATGATAAATGATGGAGCCGTCAATTCTGTCTGTGTTGTGAACGAAATGCTACTTCCTGGACTGGAAACATGATAGTGTACGGATTGAAAATGAATTTGGAGGTAATCAAGTTTGTTTACAGTGAAAATGAAAGCAGAAAGTACCTTATATGTTGTTGATTTTATAAAGAGACGACTCTAGAATAATATCTAGATAGTTTTGGTCAGTTGACCATACTAACTTTTCTGACTTATTCCAAATTAATAATAATAAGCCTCTCGACTGAATTTCTATTGGTGTGGTCAATCTTAACGGAATGCCAAGCACGCAGTAGAGTGTCATAAGTGTGCGCAAACATAGGTGTACATTATGGCTTATAATAAAGATTTAACCTGTCTATGATTTTTGAAATGAAATCTTACTTCAGTGATATAATAATTATTATATGTTGGCTCGAAAGACCAAAAAAAATGTACGACGATAGTTTGTACACTTATGGTAAAATGATAGAAACCGGAGATGATAATAAAATCGCCCGTGTTGAGTGTAGAAAAATCACTGTTTTTTTTTATAATTGGTATAAACTAGTGTTTGACTGCGACCCTAACTGATTGTAAGCAGTGACGCAATCATTGATGGTGAGGCGCACTAGTTTATTAAGAGCCTATTCACTCTAGTCTTGAAGACACCTAAATTATAATCGGATGGGAAGACCGTAGCAGGTAAATTGTTCGTCCTTCGATGTATACGTGGATTTACTTAGTACCTAACTATTATACTAAATGGTCGCGCGTGTGCAAACGCAGAAGTTGCGTAACCTACTTAATTTTATAAATGCACAGGTTCACCGTTTAATAGTACAACTAGAACGGAAATCTCAGCACTTTTACGAAGTAAAGTCAAAAATCTTTTCCCATCATAACAAAATATAACCCTAAAAAATCCCACAAAACCGTAAGGCGTGTCCCGATCCATCATAGTTTACCATCATTACACCATAATTATATCAGAACAAGGGTTGAAAATCATCGAGCTGCAGCCACGTGACCATTGTTTGGTTTTCACCAAATTACGGTTTAAGTATACTTCGATGATTTCATATTAGGTACAGGCGATTTACTGTCGTTTTGTTTTGAAAATTGTTCGTAGAGTAGCTATGTGGTTAGAAATTGGATGGAAAGCCTTGGTCTAATAATCATTCAATGACATTTTCCGCCCTTGGACGAGGGGGGGAGGGCGTGTCAGACTTTTACTGACTAAAACCCACTCCTGTTCTTTCTTTGTCCTCGTTCCTGGGCCCCGGGGTTCTTTTTCGGCGTCGACGACTTGGGCTCGGTCCGGAGCGTTACCTACCGGACGGCCGGACGACGAGCTACCCATTGCTCGCCGTCTGCAAGCCCGTGCAGCCTTAGTCTACATAGCATAGCATTTATCAGCCTTATAATACACTTGTGCACACCTACCACAGTGTTGTCTCTTTTAACCCAAAGGTTGACTGGTAGAGAATGCCTTGTTGCATTAAGTCCGCCTATGTACCATTACTGTACATGAAGTTTAAATAAATAAATAATATTCCCATTGCTGTGACTCAGACCGCCTCTCTCGGATAGGGAATAGGCCGTAGTCCAACACGCAGGCCCAGTGCGGCTTTATTTTATTTTTATTAAGGGACCAAAAAACAGTTACATGTTAAGGAGATACAAAGAAATTATTAGATAAATAGTGGATGTTACAATATGTCTTTGAATGTTTGGTTCTAGTACATTCCGGGATGTTTATCTTCACCGTTTTGAGACCAATGGTTATGAAATAAACTACTCAAAGTAATGCATCTGGCTGGGTTTGAATCTGCGACCTACCATTCAGTCGGCCGTTACCACAAGGCTACCACTATTCTCTGTAAAGATTAGGAAAAAAAAAAATATTTTGTTCTGTGGTAGTATATTCGATAAGAAATATGCTTTAGATTGCTGAATGCCCATAAATTAAATACAGGATCTAGATAATTTATGTAGTATCAAAAATTCACCAACCCACACTGGGCCCGCGTGGTAGATGAGGAAGAAGAAAGAAATTCTTTATAAAATAAAAACTGGGCAAGTGCGAGTCGGACTCGCGCACTGAGGGTTCCGTACAAACTTGAAAGGTAAATTGCGGTTTACGATTTATGATGTACTAGCTGTGGCCTGCGACTTCGTCTGCGTTAAGTTTGTAAAAACGTACAATCATTCTGAGCTTGCAATTCATTCTGAAAGTAACGCAATTATTTATTGTACTTTAACATAAAACGGTTAAAAGTAAAAACGCAAATTACCTTCAGGAAACATGTTATGTACTCGTCCAGATCCAAATGTATGAATGTCAATGAATAGAAAGAGTATGTAAGGGTCGTAGCAGTTGGCATTTCTGCCTCGCCCAAAAGAAAAGAAATTAGTTTATGTATGTTTCTGGTTTATGTTCTGGTGAAACAACATTGTATGATTTAACCCCTCGCCACAGTGAGCACGTCACAATCGCAGCGGTAATGCCTGTCTTTGAAGAGTGTCTACAGAGGCGTCACGGCATCCTCTCTTTGTGCAGGACTCACCGGATGTGGGTGTTTTGGGAGGTATCTGTATCGAATTCAACGGGAAGCTCGGGTATCACCATTGTGCGGATCGCCTGGAGAATACGATGGAGCATACGGTGGAAGTCGGTCCCGCTTGGTCGGAGCGCCAGCACCGCTGTGTCCTCATGGAGGCGATTGGTGGAGAAAATGTCAACCAGTAGCCTCCTTCAGTGAAGCACTACGATCGAAGAAGGTGGCTGAAACTATGAGGGACATTCTGACTCCTTAACTGTCGCTGCAAGTGATGCTCCGGGCGTTGAAAGCCGCAGGGCGATTACCAGCCATCGCAAACCGGGATATCGGTGGTGCCGTCCGGCCGTCTCGTCAAAGCAATCCTGAATCGACGGCGCGTTGTATTCTACACCGGACTCAAAGACATGCCAGCAAATCTAGGGCCGATGTCTGCGAGATTGTTCGAAAGAGTTACCTCCCGTATAATTTTCACCTCAATAATTTTTCACTGAAGAGTTTAAGCCGTTAGACAGTTTTGGTAAAGGTAAATGAAGGAGCATAATCGGGACACCGACCTTCAGCTGAATAACGTGCACTGATAGTGCAAAGCCAAAAAGCCAGTGAATCCAAAAACTACCATCATCATCATCAACTATCTTCCTCCACAACAGTACTTATGAAGAATTTGCGAGAGCATGCTTGCATTGATTGTTGCAGCTTGCTCATTTTGGGCGTAAAAATTACTTGTTCATTTACCTAGGATTTTTTGGTGTGTATTTAACTGACGTCCCCGTTGAATGAATTTCGGCGAAATCTTGAGCGCGTGTATCCCCGCCCAATCAAACTCGCATATTGATGGCTAAACCGAGAGGTCACTGTCACCGACTGCCTCTATGAGGACACGGCGGTTCACCCAAATGTGATAGACCTCCACCGCATGTTACACCGGGTCCTCCGGGCGATTCGCAAAATGGTAATATCAGGATACTTCCAACCGAATCCGGAACAGAAACCGCTCGAAACACCCTCAACAGTCCTGAGCTTGTGTATCCATAAAACAATAAAATTACGGTACAAATGTAGCAGCCGATTAGTGTTATCCCTGAGACTGGCCTCCCTCAGAGGGTTGTTCCAGTGTTGGTCACCACTCACTGCAAGGAGGTAACGTCCAGATGTCGACGCAAGGCTGCCAGGAATCTGAGATACATCAGTGATCAGGAACGTAAACCACTTTCGACCCCGTTTTATATGGAGCAGAAACTGCAAACAATAAATCACGCCTTTATTAGGCCGCAAGGTGCCATCCCGGAGGACATAGTGGAGCATGCAGAGGTGTGTCCCACAAGGGCGGATCACCGCCGTGTCCTCGTGGAGGCAATCGGCATCAGTCACCTCTCACGCCGGGGCTTGGTTTGGGCTATAGTCCAGAGCAAGGAGGAATGGTAGGCGGTCGCCTCCTTCTGCAAAGCCGCAATGCTAGCGAAGGAGGAGGCCGCACGCGTGAGGGAACGAACGTCCTCACGCCGAGCCGAGATTCCGACCCCGACGACCAGCCACGGTAGACGCAGGCTTGCAGACATCGAACAATGGGTAGCTAGCCCTCCGGCCGTCCGGTAATTAACCGAACCGAGCCCAGTCGTCAACAGCACGTAGTGATCCACGCGCTCCTCAAAGAGATGTTTCAAAGCGCAACTGAAGGACACAAGTGTGGTTTTAGTCAGTAAAAGTTTGACACGCCCTCTCGCTCCAACCAGAGAAGTCATTGGATGATTTTCACTCTTAAAAAAAGAAAAAAAGTACCATCATTATCATTATCATTATCATTATCATTATCATGGACATAGGCCTCCCCAAGTGTCGCCATAATGACTGGTCCTGTGTGTCTCGCATCCATCGGATTCCCGCGACCCTCACCAGGTTATCGGTCTACCTGGGGGCCTTCCAACACAAGGTGCCATGCAACCCCTTCCGAAAATTTGGCCGTGTTATTTTAAAATCAATAATTAAATACATATACGTGTTTACTTTTATCGCCTTTTTTGGTTCGTATCCCTTGAATAATCATGGTCAATTATCTTGTTACAATCATGGAAAATTTTGAACAATAGAACTGTCTGCAAACGTGGGCGATGGTCATTCTTCCGCCATTCAGAAAATTACGTAAAATACACAATGACATCTATCAAATATGAAGTTCAACTGTCATTGTCATCATTATTTCTACTTTGAGTCTTTAGATGGCGTTGCGAGTATCTGAACTGCGTGTGGTGCCATATTTGACTAATTCGATTTTATTATGTGTTTTGATTAGTTTTTACAATATATTTAGAAGATATCGAATAGAAATGTCAATTTTATTTTGAAAAAATGGTAAAAGTTATTTTATTACAAAAAAAACTTTTTAGAAAAAAAAAATAACCGACTTCACTAAAAAAAACACTAAAAGGATCAAAATAACTTTAATTTCGGATGTCGGTGTTTCTCGGTATTGTTTGTTTCTTATTTAACACCGACTTCCGAAATTAAAGTTATTTTGATCCTTTTAGTGTTTTTTTTAGTGAAGTCGGTTATTTTTTTTTTCTAAAAAGTTTTTATTTCACACTTTTTAGTTGCGATACACTTATAAACAGAGTGCCTATTTCTAATGACAATTCCAATTAACCCAAATACTGCTAGGTTACATTGTTTTATTATAAAGTTGCTGTGCCTACCTTCCTCCTTCCGGCTGCATCATCAGATCAGTTCGATAGTACCTTATAGCCAAAGAGCATCTCACGACAATTCTAATAAGCCCAAACACGGCTAGGATACATTGATTAATTACGGAGTTCCTGTGCCTACCTTCCGGCTCCATCATCAGATCAGTTCGATAGTACCTTATAGCCAAAGTGCATCTCATGACAATTCTAATGAGTCCAAACACGGCTAGGTTACATTGATTAATTACGGAGTTCCAGTGCCTACCTTCCGGCTCCATCATCATCATCAGATCACTTCGATGATACCATTTTCAACGTAACTATTCAGAATCATTCATTTATTTGTATTGTCATAGTCGCTTAACTATATCTTCAATGTGATATCTATTTGAGTATGAAGTTCCGTTGACCATTTCTGGTCTTCTTCATCAGTTCCACTTCATCAAATGTTACTTTTTGACTGTAAATGCTTAAGTTCTTGATGAAAATACTAAAATTACCATAGGGTTGCCTATAATTTTTGAGGAGTTCCCTCGATTCCTCATGGATTCCATCATCAGAACTGGATTTTGAAAAAAATGGGACCAATCTGGAAGCATATCCTATAAAGGGAAAAAAAAATTTTGCAAATCGGTCCATAAACGACGGAGTTCTGAGGTAACAAACATAAAAAAAAAAAATAATGATAAAAAAAAAAAAAAAAAAAAAAAAAAAAAAAAAAATACAACCGAATTGAGAACCTCCTCCTTTTTTTTGAAGTCGGTTAAAAAGAAGATAAAATAATGACAAAATTTTTAACTGTAGCTGGGAATCGAACTCGCGGCAAATGTCGTTCAACACGGACGTTTTGGATTATTGCTCACCCCCCATAGCAAATAGTGTGATAATTTATAGCCTAACAGATGCACTGACCTATAAGGATTATGTATGCAAAATTTGAACAGGATCGGTTCAGTAGTTTTTGCGCCAATTAATACCATCGCTAAATAATTTTACTGTTTTATTATATGTCTAAATTAAAAAAAAACTACTTATTAGATCTCATTCAAACCAATTTTCGGTGGAAGTTTGCATAGTAATGTGCATCATATATTTTTTTAGTTTTATCATTCTCTTATTCTAGAAGTTACGGGGGGGGGGGGCACACATTTTTCCACTTTGGAAGTGTCTCTCGCGCAAACTATTCAGTTTAAATAAAAATGATATTAGAAACCTCAATATCATTTTTGAAGACCTATCCATAGACACGTATGGGTTTAAAGAAAAAAAAAATTTTGAGTTTCAGTTCTAAATATGGGGAGCCCCCAAAATTTATTGTTTTTCTTCTATTTTTGTGTGAAAATCTTAATGCGGTTTACAAAATACATTTACTTACCAAGTTTCAACAGTATAGTTCTTATAGTTTCGGAAAAAAGTGACTGTGACATACGGACGGACAGACAGACACATGACAAATCTATAAGGGTTCCGTTTTTTGCCATTTGGCTACGGAACCCTAAAAATTACCATAGCATGCCATTTCAGCATAGTAGCGGCCAAGTCCGCATTCGGTTCATCTCTAAACTAAGCTCTATGATAATTTGGGAAGCGAATATGAAATTCTCAAGTCCAACTCGAATAAATTGGAACCAGATAATTACCTACCCAAGTACATACAGTCTCCCTAGCTCATTTGTCCTTTAATCCCTACAAAGGTCTTTCTTCATATCGCACACTTGTAGTGTCAAATGCTCATAATACTGTTCAAAGAGCCTAAAAGCTGACAGATATTAATTCCAAACCTCAATACCATCACATTTTTGCATGCAAAAATTATCCATCGTTATAATTTTGAACCTTAAGTTCCAAGTGTCAGGATTGAAAATGAGGAGGGTAAAGTTACAGAAGGTGGTGAACATGTTGGTATAAGGGTGGCTATCCGCATTTGCTTTGATGTCATATTATCAGCAGGGTGTCTGGAATGATGGGATGTAATTAAAATTTGCAAATAGCTCGGGCCACTAGTGCTGTCGTAATCCTAAAAGTTATAGTACTTCTAATCTGTTAATCCTTGCTACCTTATTAATAAATTAATTCGTAATATTAGAATTGCACCCAGCTTTAAAAAGTTTCTTTTATAATAGAAGAAAGAAAGGAATAAGAACTCTTTTGTGGTGGGAAATTAAATCATACCTATGTTCCTTCAGTTGCCCTATGCGTTCAAGGACTAGGTACGGGTAGGTCGTGGGTTCAAAACCCAGCCCAGTAATTTATTTCACCACCACTGCTCTCAAAACGGTGAAGGAAAACATCGTGAGAAAACTGGCATGTCCTAGAATCAATTCGGAGACATCCACGAATGGATTGATTGATTTGACAGCACGGTTGGCGCACGATTGACTGCTGCGTTGCCTAGTCGCGGGTTCGATTCCCGCACAAAACAAATATATGTATGACCTACAGACAGGTTTCTGAGTCTGGATGTCTTGTGTGTATGTGAGTTAAGAGGCTCCTTTTTCACTCGCCTATCGTCAACATCGAGCATGATTTAAAAGCTTGTTACTTCATCTAACGCAATCCAATGCGATGTTTGACGAAAAGGCAGATAAAAGAGAGATAACGCCTGAAAACTCTGTTAGCATTCGGTAATTCCGTGATTTACTCGAATATTTTACAAGTTCCAGAAAATACGTGTTTTTTAAACCCTTAAGTTTTTGAAAATATTTGTCGTCATTTAGAATTTTGATTAAATTTGCAAGACTTCTATTGATAAACTTTTTTGACTTTTTTGTTTAATTTTTGAGTAAATTATCAAGTGTCAAAGTTCATGCAAAATAGCAGATTTCTTTACTTGATTAGTTTTACACAAATTTATAAATTGAAACATCTATCTAATGAAAAATGTGAAATAACGTCATAATCGCGTAAGAGCGGTTGTATGAAAAACAATGAAAATGTATGTCGAGTTGCATCCCCTTAACATGTGTGTGAACGCACAGAAGAACACACACGAAACAAAAGTTATTCCTAGTTTAGGGCAAAATTTTTAATAAAAAAAAATATGCTTAGTTTTTTAATATTTATATATTTAAATGTGATACTGAACAACACACTTGAATAAATAACAGACTCTTTAGTTAACCAAACTAGTGTGTACTGCGCAAAAGATTAAGAAAATTAGTCTTCCAAAGTGTTTGCGTCTTCTTCCATGACGTCCCATAGGGTTCGATTCCTGAACTCAACATGTCTACTCTCTTTTTCTTCAACCACTTTCTCTTCGCTGGGCGGGGGATCTGATAGACAGATAAATACTCTTTAATATGATGTGAAATGAAGATATCCGCAGGAGAACCAATGTTACCAATATAGCCCAAAGAATCGCCAATTTTAAGTGGCAGTGGACAGGGAACATTACTCGCAGAACAGATGGTCGATGGGGATGATAGGTTCTGGAGTGGCGACCATGTACCGGAAGACGCAGCGTTGAAAGGCCTTCCACGAGGTGGACAGATGACCTGGTGAGGGTCGCGGGAATCGGATGGATGCAAGACGCACAGCTAGTGAAACATGGACCTTGATCTACTATAACCCGAGTCAGGGCTCCGAATAAGAATACACTAGATTTAAGGACTCCGATCACGCAGGGTGCGTGATTCTTTTATTTACTAAAGTACTCGACTACATACGTCTCATTATCGACCTTTTGGAAAAGTATAGCAGTATATCCATCGGCACTTGCATCGATATGTAATTCAATAGGAAAGTCCGGATTAAAAAAAGGCAAAACTGATTTAGTAGTTAAACTGATATGGCGACATTTGGGGGAGGCCTGTGTCCAACAGTGAACGTCTTTCGACTGAAATGATGGTGATGATGATGTACACACCATATATATTCTAGAAATCTATACAATAATAACAATATAATAAACATAAATAAACGTGGGTTTAAGCGCGATTTGTAGGGGTCGCCAAGCGCCCCAGCCTGATACGATAAATGTCATAAAATTGTGGCGGGGTGGGGGCGAGCACGTCCACTTTTCCGCACTGGTGCGAAAAACGGTAAATTGCGGCACAAAAAGCGGTTGGGACAAGAGCGGGTTTTTAGTGTATTTAAAATAAATTCTTATTTGACAGATACTGCTTATAATATAAGTAAATCGTGTAATTGTTTTTTTTTAACATAAAATGGTTGCACGCCTTACCTGATATGGACTCCAGATCATCATCGAGGAGTGATGTCACTGAGAGCAGCGTCGAGTCCGTGATGTTGACTGTGTCCCCAGCGTCTCCCCTTTCTGGTTGGCTGCGCGTTGTTCCTAGGGTCTGGAAAGATGGAAAGTCATATTCGATTGAAATGATTCGCCTCCTATTTTTTTACCTGGTTATGTGAAAAATTTGTTTCTTTCATACGCGTGCTATTAAAAACTATAAAACTATTGTACGCCACCTAAAATGACATAAACTCAGATCAGTTTTCTCAAGATATACTTATCACCCAGGGTGGGTGAAGTTATTGATTTCCTACCCTCAAAAAAAAAAAAAATTAGGCAAAAGAAAAAATATATTTGCAGCAATATTTGATTAATACTTGCCGGTGGGTCTTCAATGGATAGCCTTTCTGGTCGATGGACTCGATTATTCGTAAGCACCTGCTGTAAATTTTCTACGTAAATAAGAATCCTTATAAACTGTTCCATCTAAAGTGACCATGAATCTACTTACGTCAATAATGGCCATGTGTAAGATGGGCACTTCGATCTTTAGTGGCTTGATCTCCTGTGGTTCTTCATCTAAGTAGGAGTACTCAGTGGGCACCTGCCAATTTATATTGAAGTTAGTTTCAGCTGACAACCTTATACTAAACAAGCGGTACTGGCAGATATTGTCCTGCCCGAAGACTGGCATTTTGTCAGAAAAAAAAAATCAATTGCAACGCCACCTACCGGGTCTAATTGTATTTTCAAACCATCTAAAAATCCACTCAAACACACAAAGTTTCATTCAAATCGGTCAAGCAGTTTAGGAGTTCGTATTATCCCACCTGGGCAAAGGCCTCTGCTGGGGATGGTGTGTTGGATTGATTGTAACGAACTAAATCTATTGTACAATAGTTTTTTTTTTTTTAATTGTTATTTTATTATTTCGTACACATCTGACGCTAAACACCTGTTTACTATTTATCATTTATCACACATTAACCTTTATATATATCTAATTACCTTACACATAACACTAATAACTAAATAACTGCCGTTCACTCTCAATAAGGTTCAGTTGAAAACCAGCGTCAGGTAACTACCACTGACTACCATGTAGTTGTCTGGCATTTTTGCTGAACTGGACCTATTTGGCGCAGCCGTGAGACACACATTGTGTTTTTTTTCTTAGTTGTCTTAAATTTTGTTTTTACAGTGTGTGTATCCATGTGTGCCAAATAAAATATTTTTCTTTCTTTTCTTTTCTTTTAGATTTATTCAGGATGGATAGCCAAGCGGCGCGCGGCGAGAAGCAAAATGATTTATATGTAACGTGCGCGCACTCTGTCCTAGCTGTCGTTCTAATTTGTTGGGGATGGTGTGTTGGATTGATTGGAACGACAGCTAGATTTAGTTCGTTACAATCAATCCAACACACCATCCCTAACAGCCTCCCTTCACTGCTTCCAGTCCGCTGCTCCAATCTATCTAGTTTGTCCCGCACATCTCCTTCATGGTCTGATTGACTTGGAAACACTATACTGCTCTCAGGATATTTGATGTAGCTCAAAATGCTGCCCAACTGAAATGAAACTGCGCACGGGCAGGACTCATGTCTGCTGCATACCCAACAACCTGTAGGCTTAAGTAGCACAAAGTAAGCGATAAAACCACCCATTGCGACACCTTATTAATTGTAAGTTCCTACTGTAATCTTTAAATATAAAAGGAGAAACTGACTGACTGACATATCAACGCACAGCCTAAACTACTAAGACTAGGAGCGTGAAATTTTGCACAAAGCTTCCTTTTGTGACATAGGCGAGCACTAAGGGAGGATTTTTCAAAATTCACACCATAAGGGGATGAAACGGGGGTCCAAAGTTTGTATGATGAAAACCTTCTTTCACGCGGGCGAAGTCGCTGGCAGAAGCTAGTCTATATATATAAAAGAAGAAACTGACTGACTGATATATCAACGCGCAGCCGAAACTACTGGGACTAGGAGTATGAAATTTTGCACCAGGTTTTCTTTTATGATGTAGGCTAGCACTAAGAGAGAGTTTTCCAAAATTCACCTCCTAAGAGGATGAGATGGGGGTCCAACGTTTGTATGGAGAAACCTACTTTTACGCGGGCGAAACCGCAGGCAAAAGTTAGTTTTATGTAAGGTGTGCAATGAAGAGTCTATATACCTATAGTTGATGATCTGAAACAATATGACGGAGTCGTGACAGGTCACGGAGGAGATGCTGGGCCGAGCACCACTAAAAAAAAATAATTTCTAACCCGTCTCAATCTCCACTTCTCTATAAATTCGTTGGTTTGTCTCAGAGCCTCCTTGCTCTCGTGAAGAAGGTCGTCAAGACGATCTTTGCTGCGGAACTGCTTGTATTTGTTCAGGAACTGAAAGAACATCTATTAATATTAGTCTGTATCTTTAGAAAAAATAATAATAATCAAAAAGCATGAATATCGCTGTTAATATATTAATGCACTCATTGATTAACTTTAGATTAGATTAGGTATTACAGGGTTACAAAGCTACATAGTAATGCCCATGTGCCCATACTCTGTTTCCATCTGTTTAATAGTTTTTTTTATTTTTTATTATATAAACTAGTGCTTAACCCCTCGGGCGCTCGGGGGTATTTTTATTACGTAATTGCGCGTTTTTACGTAAATCACCAAAAAACATAATAAAAAAACTTTTTTGATTTTTTCTGAAAAACAAAGATATAGAAACTAAAATTTTCGGCCAAAAAAAATTCGTACTTTACGTACGTTTTTCAAGGTTATTCAAGTTGTACAGACGTATATATATACGTCACGTATATATGTCAGTTGTACAATCAGCGCTCCTGCGATTACACCTGATGGTGAGCAGTGGTGCAATCGTTGATACTGAATCGCACTAGTTTAATAAGAGCTTATTCACAGGTAAGCGGAACAAGGCGTGAAATTCCCTAAACTTCACTTGAAAAAGGAGGATCGTCTGATCAGATTGGTGTTGTGTCTTGTTCGAGCATCTGACCCTTTTTTTTTAGGTGGGAAAATCATTTAATGACATCCCCCGCTCTTTCGTGACAGACTTTTACTGACTAAAAACCCACTCCAGTTCCTTCTTTGCCATTGTTCCAGGGCCCCGGGGATCTCTTTTGCATCACCCATGGCCCCAGTAGGCTTGGAACTTGCTGGGCCCCTACGGTTGCTGACATCTCCTTGAGGCGCGCGTGAAACACTAGGCGCCGTCGACGGCTTGGGCTCGGTCCGGACGGTTACTGGACGGTTGGACGGCGAGCTACCCATTGCTCGCCGTCCGCAAGCCTGCGCCTACGGTGGCCGGAAACCGGAATCGGAATCCCGGCGATTAGGGCGAGGATCATTGCCACGGGCGTGCGGCGTGCTTCGCAGAAGGAGGCGACCGCTCGCCACTCCTCCTCGCTCCGGACCATGGCCTGTACCAAGACCCGGCGCGAGAGATCACTGCCGCCGATCACTCCCCCACGAAGACACGGTGGTGCTCTGCCCAGGCGGGGCACACCTCTGCCTTATGCTCCACCGTAAAGACAGTAGGACTAACATCAGTCTATGCACTCGTTTCAGTGAGGTGAATTGTTCAGGAGTCAATCAGTCAGCCAAAAAGATAAAGCTTGTTACTACAAGCTTTAGCTTATGAAGTACAAGATTATAACAAACAATAACATTACTGACGCATGCCAATCGAGCGGAGAACCCGTCAAATACAAAATTAGTGCCCTGAAAGCGCACGACTGAGTCATGGCAGACCAAGAAGAAGATGGCTGGACTTATTAGATGTCTTCCTTAGGAACTGGAAAGAGATAGTTCACAGTCGGGAACAATGAAAGGAATGGAGAGAGACCTTTGTCTAGCGGGCTAGATATAATAAGAATACAATAATACATGCTGTTATGGTGGTTACCTCCTTCTGCGAAGCAGTAATGCTAGCAAAGGAGGCGACCGCACGCGCGAGGGAAAGGCCCTCACGCCCCAGCCGCGGGATCTCGATCCCGATTTCCAGCCACCGTAGACGCAGGCTTGCGGACGGCAAGCATTAGGTAGCACGCCGTCCGGTCGTCCGATAACCGTCCGGACCGAGCCCAAGTCGTCGACGGCGTGTAGTAAGGAACGCGCGTCAAGGAGATGTCAGCAAATCGTAGGGGGGGTAGGGTAGTGTGAATACAAAACCAGGGGCCCTGGGACGAAGGCAACGAAGGAACAGGAGTGGGTTTTTAGTCAGTAAAAGTCTGACACTATCTCCTGCTCCACCCAAGAGCGCGATTTGTCATTACATGATTTTCCCACCTAAAAAAAAAAGGGTCCCAGCAGGGTCGAAGCCTACTGGGGCCATGGGTCAAGTGAAAATGAACCCCGGGGCCCTGGAACGCAAGGCAAAGAAGAAACAAACGAGTGGGTTTTAGTCAGTAAAAGTCTGACACGCCCTCTCGCTCCGCCCAAGGGCGAAAGATGTCGTTAAATGATTTCCCACCTAAAAAAAAACCTGCTGGCTTCACCCACGTGATAGTAAACTTATCACATAGGGGTTTATACAATAGCCTAGGACTATTCTGAAACCTATCAAATATACACAAAAATCGGTCAAGCATTCGGAGTAGTTCGTTATCAAGCACTGACATGAGATTTTTATATATTAGAAGATTACTTTATAGATACTAACAGCGATAGTCAAACTTAACACCAAAATCTCCATGAAAAGCACGGGCAAACTGATGGGATTCTCCGGGATGACCACGACTTGCTTCGCTTCCTCCCTCACGGTCTTCTTCACGAAGCAGGCGACCCTGCAGAAGATCTTCTGGAACATGTCCACGAACCCATGGCCGAGAACATAGTCGATGAGGATCAGGCTCAGGAACACTGTCCCGTAGATAACTGCACTGACTGCCTCTATCAACATGTTTCCGGTGGTCCGAGAGATATTTTGCCCTCCAGAATCACATTATTTATTTAACACATTCAATTTCTCAAATTTTCCAGTTCTGAATGACAGGTGGTTGTTTGGCTTTGTTTTTTTGTGTCGTTTTGGAAAAGATTTTTAGTCGAAGAAGGTTTGATGAAGAAGACTATTATTTTGTTTTAAGAGAGCTCTTTTCCACTCGCCTATCGTCAACGTCGAGTATGTTTTAAAAGGTTGTTGCTTCATCTAATGCAATCCAACGCGATGTTTGATGAAGAGGCAATGCGAGAAAAGAGAGATAACACCTGAAAACTCTATTGGCATTCGGTAATTCCGTGATTTACTCGAATAATTCACAAAACTTGTTTTTTTTAACCCTTAAAAGTTTTTCAGAAAAAATTGTCGTCATTCAGAATCTCGATTAAATGTGCAAGGCTTCTATAGATGTCCTTTTTTTATATTTTTAAAATATGAGCACATTATGGAGGGCCAAAGTTCACGTAAAATAGCAAATTTAAGAGGTTAGAGATTAGATTAGTTTTACACAAAGTTATGTTTTGATTTCTAATAGAAGCATAATATCCACACAAGACAGCTTTGTATCCAAAATATCTACAGAAAGATGTGTAATAACATCATAATGACGTCAGAGCGGCTGTATGGAAATGGTACCTCGAGTTGGCTGCTCTTAGTACTCTGAACCTAATTGGTTACATAATAGGATAGCAACCGTTTAAACTTCAATGTTAAAGATCTCGAGCACATAGCATGGCATAGGTACTGCTGGGGCTCAGGCCTCTCCTTTAGTAAAGGGAATCCACCACGCAGGCCCAGTGCGGGTTGGTGAATGTCACATGTCTTCGAATTTTTAGTTCTAAGAAACAGGCATGTGGTTTCCTCACGATGTTTTCTTTTACCGTTTTGAGGGCAGTAGCGATGAAATAAATTACAAAAAGTAATACGCCTGATTGGGTTTGAACCACTAACCTCTACTATTTAGAAATATCACTACATAGTTTTTTTTTTTCGGTTGGAAAATCATCCAATGACATCCCCCGCTCTTGGGCGGAGCGAGAGATAGTGTTAGACTTTTAATGACTAAAAACCCACTCCTGTTCCTTCGTTGCCTTTCATACCAGGGCCGAGTCATCCTTTCAGAATCAGACCCTTGGCCCCAGTAGGCTTCGACCCTGCTGGGCCCCTACGGTTGCTGACATCTTCTTGAGGCGCGCGTGGAACACTACGCGCCGTCGACGACTTGGGCTCGGTCCGGACGGTTACCGGACGGTCGGATGGTGAGCTACCCATTGCTCGCCGTCCGCAAGCCTGCGCCTACGGTGGCCGGAAATTGGGATCGGAACCTCCTCCTTTGCTAGCAACCACTACATAGTAGTGGTCGTGGTTTCAACCCACAAACTACAACTCATAAGTCGAGGAACAAAATAAAATTGTATAAGTAACCCATTTAATGAGGAATATATAAATAACTAGGTTCTGCCAGCGGCTTCTCCCGCGTAAAAGTAGGTTTCTCCATCATCATCATCATCATCATCATTTCAGCCGAAAGACGTCCACTGCTGGACATAGGCCTCCCCCATGCGTCTTCACAACGACTGATCCTGTGCGTCTCGCATCCACCGCACTCCCGCGACTCTCACCAGGTCGTTGGTCCACCTTGTGGGAGGCCTTCCAACGCTGCGCCTTCCGGTGCGCGGTCGCCACTCTAGAACCTTTCGGCCCCATCGACCATCCGTTCTACGATTCTCCATACAAACTTCCAACCCCCGTTTTACCCCCTTAGGGGTGGAGTTTCGTAAAATCCGTTCTTACCTGCCAAATTTTAAGTTTGTAGGTGTTATAGTTTCTGAGATTTCGTGATTTATCAGTGAGTGGTATTTTGCTTTTATATATAGATAATATCACACTACGACTAATATATGGAAGCGGAGCAGTAATAATAATATTAATAAAACGTATATTAACGTTCTTTACTATATATTAATAATATATAATATTTAATAATATAATAATAATATTTTTCACAACTATAACACAGCGCCGTCTAGTCCCAAGCTAAGCAGAGCTTGTGTTATGAGTACTAGACAACTGATAAACATACCTATATATTTCTAAATACATACATATTAGAGATAGAATTACACCCAGACACAGAAATGATCATGCTCATCACACAAACATTTGTCCTGGGTGGGAATCGAACCCACGACCTCCGGCATAGCAGTCAGGGCCACTTACCATTAGACCAACAGGCCAGTCAAGTAATCAAAAATACGGATAAAACCGCGGGGGACAGCTTCTACTAACTTAAACTAAATATTGATGTTTGTATAATAATATTATTAAATAAAATACTTTAACAACGAATGTAAAATAAAAATATCTAAGTAATATAAAAAATCTAAACTAATATTACAAAGCTGAAGAGTTAGTCTGTTTCCTTGAACGCGCTAATCTTAGTAACTACTGATTCAAATTGAAAAAATATTTTGGTATTAGATAGCCCATAATTACATTGAGAAAGGCTGTAAGCCGCGCTGCAGCCAATAGTAACGGAGCAGTAACAAAAAATGCGTACGAAACCGCGGGAAACAGCTAGTAAAATATATACTAACTTAAACTAAATATTGATGTTTGTATAATCATCATCATCATCTTCCTGCCCTTGTCCCATCTTATTTGGGGTCGGCACAACATGTTTTTTTCTTCCATTCTATCCTGTCAACCGTCATGCTATCACTAACTTCCTTTTCTTTCATATCACTGTTTACACAATCCATCCATCTTTTCTTTGGCCTCCCTCTCCCTCTCCACCCACCAGCAACAGCATTCCCAAGGAGGGTTAGTGTCAGGCAGGCGGCCGACTGTAAAACAGTAGCCATATCTCTTACAACATGATGTTTGTATAATAATATTAATAAATAAAAAAGTTAATAACCAATGTAAAATAACAACAAAAAACAAATATAATAGAAAAAATATGATTAAAAAAAAATAGAACTCACTAATTCCATGGACGTAAATAATATAACATAGTTACCATGACAACGAACTGGTTGAACTTGACAACGTCAACAACACGGCTACGAACGAATAATAACTGTTCGGGAAACATTTTTTCTAATAATATTTATTTTCTGCTGCCCGTTTTTTTATAAAAACCGAAAATGGTATGTATTTCAATCATTTCTTTTAAATTGAATATCGCTATTTTCAATGTTACATTTATACTTTAGTAATTACGTTCTTTATTAGCCCTAGTCGTTAACTACAGTGATAGAATTAATATACAATGTGATATATTTTTAATGATATTCTTTTCTTTGCAGCCGCCGAAAGCAAAAGATGGGGGGAAAGCTAAAAAGGCACCAGGTGCGTACAAATACTAAGTCAAGTGGCAATTTTGTTACCGTAGCAAATTCACATAACTTCCGTATCGTAACAAATCCTGAACACAACATTAAATGCTTTTTATTTACAGCAATCATCATCGATGGCGTGGACACATCAGAAATGTCTCGAGAGAAACTGGAACAGTTCACGCTCAAAGTCAAAGAAGAACTGGACAAAGAGAGAGAGGAACGTAACTACTTCCAACTCGAAAGAGACAAAATAAGAACTTTCTGGGAGATTACGAGACAACAATTGGAAGAAGCAAAAGCTGAATTGCGAAATAAAGAACGAGCTACAGAAGAAACACAAGAAGAAAATGAAGCGCTTTTGGAAACTGAAAAGCAGAAGATAAAACATTTAAAATATGAGCAGGCGGCAGCAGGGGCAGCTTTGCGAGCAGAAAACTTGGTAGCCTTAAAAGCAGCTAAAGAAGAACATCAAGAACAAGAGCTTGAACTGCTTAACGACAAAAGGATCCTAAGACAAGAAATGAGAGAGAAAATGCTTGCAGCTCAAGATGAGTTGAGAAGAGCTAAATTGATTCACGCAGAAGAAGTATCAAAAGTTCGAGAAGAATTTGAAGAGAGGGCTCGTCAAATAGAAGATAAGGCTGAAAAAAAACTACACGAAACTAAAGTGGAGCTGACAGTTAAACATAGAACAGAAATTGCAGAGGTTGAAGAGAGGAAAAATAAGCAGTTGTCGGAATTGATCCATCATCATGAAAGAGCGTTTGCCGATTTGAAGAATTATTATAATGACATCACTCTGAATAATTTGGGTAAGTTTTATTAATTAATAGTAATTGTATCAATTTATATAGGCTTGACCACTATCTCACCTGATGGAAAGCGATGATGCGGTCGACGATGGAGCGCGCTTACATTTAAGTAACCTATTCACTCTCGACTTAAAGATTCCCGGGTTGTAGCCATCAGGAAACACAGATTCCGGCAAGGAATTCCACTCCTTAGCTGTACGCACAATGAATGTGTTCCCAAAACGTTTCGTGCGTATAGGTGGGATGTCCACCATGTACCGGTGGCGCATTGCCGTACGCCTGGTGGTACGATGATGGAACGGGCTAGGCGACTATTTCCATTTTATAAATGTAACGCTTCCTACTTTTAGGTCTAATAAGTAGTCTGAAGCAACAAATGGAGGATATGCAAAAAGTGAAAGAGAGAGCAGAAAAGATAGCAAGAGATGCTGTAGCTGAAACCAAAAGTCTCAGAGAACCACTTGAAGCAGCTATATTAGACAATAAAGAACTGAAAAGACAGATGTCCAATTATGACAGAGACAAAGCAGCATTAGCGGTGAGTATCTAACTATAATTACTGTTTAAAAAAGAAAGATTGATATTGGACGTTTTTCCAGCAGATTTTCTCCCGTAAAAATTTTTCTATGGTAAAATAGTACGGCGATAAGTGTAGGTAACTTATGCCTTAATCCAGTTCAATCCTCCCTGGCTTTCCCCTAGACGCGAATTGCAGTGGCCAATCTAGAAATCTCTTAACCGACTGCGGACCCAGGTTGGCCGCTGTAAAAACAATTTGGCCAAATGTTCTTCGACCCATCTCTAACACAGTGACAGTGTGGAGCCGCTGCACAGGACATACGTCATTTGCTATGCTGTCCATCCTGCACAACCACCTGCAGTTTTCAGGATCTATACGAGGCCAATAACAGAGCCGTAGAGGTTGCCAAATACTGGTCAGATAAAATTTAGTTAGAGTACATCGACACGAAATGAAGAAGAAGATCCAGTTCAATGTCTATCTCAAGTGAAACTGTTCAGTCGTTTCCTCAGTAAAGCGAGATTGATTTACAAACATGCAGACTTTTACGTTTATAATTATACTGGCTTCTGCCAGCGGCTTCGCCCGCATAAAAGTAGGTTTCTCCATAAAAAGTTTGGACCCCCGTTTCATCCCCTTAGAGGGTGCATTTTGGAAAATCCTCTCTTAGTGCTCGCCTACGTCATAAAAAGAAACCTTGGGCAAAATTTCATGTTCCTAGGCCCAGTATTGATATAATGTCAGTCAGTTTGTTTCTCCTTTTTTTTATATAAATAGATAATATATTATTAGTAGTAAATAGGACAGGAATAAGGATAGGATAGCCGCTAAGAAGATATCGTCATTTCTATGGAAAATTATAAAAGAAATTATTTATCACTACAGGCCAAATCAAAACAACTAACATCATTAGAAAAGCAATTTGATGTACTGAAATGGGAATACGAGGTACTCCAAGTCCGTTTCGACCGCATCCGTAGAGAGAGAGATGAGCTCAAAGCAAGATTCTCAAGAGCTGTTCTAGAGGTACAACAGAAAGCTTCCTTGAAGACTGCACTGCTTGAAGCTAAGCTGAAGAACTTGGAAGGACGTGATGTCGGACCAAGGGAAATCCAAGTGAGATTTTAAATATATAAATTCATTTTTGTAGCTACTTTTTCAGAAAGAAGACGCAGATGGAAGGCCTCCCATAAGATGGACAGATGGACTGGGTGAGGGTTGCAAAAATCCGATGGATGGAAGACAGCACAGGACAGGTCGTCGTTGTGATGCTTGCGCGCGACCATTTATCCAGCAGTGGACGTCTGTTAGCTGAAATGATGATGATGAACTATTCTTGTGGTAACCGCGTACGGAAAGACGCAGCGATGGAAGGCCTCCCGCAGCGATGGAGGGTTGCAAAAATCCGATGGAGGGAAGACAGCACAAGACAGGTCGTTGTGGTGATGCTTGGGGGAGGCCTGTGTCCAGTGGTGGACGTCTTTTATCTGAAATGATGATGAACCAAACGCAAGTACTACGTCTAAACCTAATTCTAGAGTTATATAATATAATATTCCACAGCTATCACACAACGCCGTCTAGTCCCAAGCTAAGCAGAGCTTGTGTTATGAGTACTGGACAACCGATAAACATACTCATATATTTCTAAATACATACATATATGGATAAATTACACCCAGACATAGAACAAATGAACGTGCTCATCACACAAACATTTGTCCTGGGTGGGAATCGAACCCACGACCTCCGGCATAGCAGTCAGGGCCACTAACCAGTAGACCAACAGGTCAGTTGGTGATGGTGTGATGGTGGAAATGATCATCATCATCATAGTTATTTATTAGTATCAATTTTTGGTTTGCTAGGATCTCCACTCACCAACAGTTACTTGTTATTCCTGTTATTTTCAACTAAGCAAAACATTTGTATACATAATTACCTACTAAAAGCAAGCTACCCTTACATCAAAAATATAACTGATATGAATCAATTCATTACATCTTGCTGTTATAGCCTTATTTGATATAGATATGTTTTTTTTTTGCCGCTTCCAGTTACTTATACATTTTTATAATTTTACCCGGATTTTAACTATTACAGGAACTTTTGAAGTTAAAAGACACACAAATAGATGACCTCCGCTACGAAGCAGCTCGTCTGCGTAAAGCCCATGATGATCTGCTGGCAACATATGAAGCAAAACTAGCAAGATTGGGAGTACCGAAAGAAGAACTTGGTTTCAAGTGAGAAATTATATATTTAGTTTAGCGCCGACTCATCACACGAATCATAAACATCACATTTTAATAAAACTTTATAATTATCAATTTATAATGTGCAATGATGCAAATTGTGAATAATAAATAAGTGAGAAATTATATATTTAGTTTAGCGCCATCTAGGAAAGATTAGTCGTACTACATACACAAGTTTACGAATGGCGCCATCTAGGCAAACGGATTTGAACTGATATGGAAATTTGCTGTCTAGTATTTCAGTTTGCAAGGTAGATGGCGTTGTTATAAATATTTTTTTTCTTTTCACAGACCTCTGAAAGCGGTGGCCGTGGCTGGTTTAGCGCCAGTTATAGGCCAAGGTCCAGCTGGATTGGTAACTAAAGACGAATAATAAAACGTAACTTGGCCAAGGTGTTTGGTTTTTCTGCATAATCATACGAATCATAAACATCACATTTTAATAAAACTTTATAATTATCAATTTATAATGTGCAATGATGCAAATTGTGAATAATAAATCTATTTTTTAAACTTCTATAACTTGTTTATTATTTCTGTTGGTGGTTCAGCCAGATCAATTGAGTCGTTCGGAAGTGATGCTTCGTCATACTTGTTTTTATTTACATAATTACATAGATTCGCAATCTAGAAGAAAAGGTCAATTGACATCAAAAGGATAAAAAAATAAAACGAACAGTTGAAGCCAATGAGTGTACTTTATTTCCTACTAACGATTTTTTATTTATTTTTATGTACAAAACGGTTATAAGGCAACAGTTTCAAATGAATGAAAATGCACTTTACGATGAATATTAATAATTCAAACATTTTCGCTTTTGTTAGTTTTTAATAGCAAGATAATTTTGCGCCACACTTCAAAATGTTGAGCTAGTTACACACAGTCAACAGTATTTATCAAATAATTGTTAAATTATTCGAAGAAATAATTATTCTTAGGAATTATTTTATTCGAATAATTATTCATAAGAATAATTTATTCAAAAATTGACTCAAGAACTACAGCAACGTCTTGATTAAGTTTTTGAAGAAACTGATCAAAGTTTTCAAGAATAGTTCGTTATTTCGTGCCGTACCTAGTAGTACCAACCTACATTTATTAATACAGTCACATTATGTAAACACGCTTTAGCAGCTACTAAGTAGGTGACAATACCAAGTGAGTTTGGTTCAGTTTACATAAATCAAGTACAAATTATACGAGAACGGAAGCATGACATAACTAATGTACTTGTTACCAGCTGCTACAACTTTGGAATTGATTGTGTAGCCTATTAAAATCTAAAAACTTTGGAATTGGACAAAATCCAAGGTTTTCTGGAAAACGGCCAGAAATAATTTACCTTAAGAATAATACTGCCGGTTTTTCTAACAATAGAAATGTTTTTTATCTAGTTAATTTTATAACACTACTAGGCATTGGCTTCCATCTCCCTTTTCCTCACGATTCTGTTTTATGCTAGTGCGATCCAGTCCGTTAGGTAGGAATTGAGCTCATTTCATTGCCTTAACCTTAGTCTGTCACAATATCATGCCCAATATCATATCAATCTCAGTTAAGCTTAAACGGCCTTCTGGTTAACAACGATAATTCTGGATTTAGCGCACAGCGTTGTGTGCCTTACATGGCCCAAAAGACGGACATACCTTGAAGTTGGACCTCTATTGAAGTGTCATAGATTAGGTTTGTGCACTGATTGTCAGTGTGGAAATATTGTCAGAAATTGTAAGCATCACTTTTTGTTCCAAGAACATTATTTGGAATTCGATTATTTTATTTGGTCATTTCTATGCAATACAAATTATTTAGCTACCTATTTAGTACAAAGTTATTTTGACACAGGTCAAATCGAGATTTTTTGTTGCTTTCTCAATTCTCTGGAAAAAAAGTTAAATATGTGTAACTAACTCAAACCGCGTAACTACAAATAGTTATGCACTTAACATCTAATTCTTTTACAAATATCTAATTTTTTGAAACCAATCTTATCGATTTTTATAAAATACCTCTAGGTGGACTTTTATCTAGTCTGCTGACCACTTTCTTGTGTCGATAGATTGATGATAATGTTCATTATTAATATATCATTCTTATATACATATAAGTGTTTTGTTTCAAGCCAAAAAGCATTGAAATAGCGATCGCTCCCATTAAACAGTTTAACAAAATACACAAAACATCAAGCAATTTTATTTTATCAATATCATATTTTTTATAAAATTAATATTGATCATTTTTCTCATAGACAGGTGTAAATTACACGGAAAAATATTCAAAAGTAATAATTATAGTGTAAGGGTGTTTAAAAAGTGTAATAGACGTGTTTTGTATGAGAAATACAATAAGGCGAGGTCATATTTCTACGTCATGCTGTACAGTAAATTATTCGAATAATAATTATTATCCACAACATTATTCGAATTTCAAAATAAAAACCAACGTGGGTTTCAACAGTAGATATTTTGTATCTCAGTATTTTAAGATTTTTATATAACATTCAGTCATAATATTAACAAGTTTTAATATTGACAGTAGTGTCAAAATAAATAGAAATATAACCTCATTTTTACTTTTTACAATAATTTATTGGAAGAAAGGGCATCGACGTGAGAACCTATCCGAAGGTGCCTTAATTAACTTTACCATCACATTAAAGCATTTTACATACAATTGCAATACAACAATATCATTGGAATTATTAAAAATACGTATTAACACTAAAATCACTAAAAAACTATACACAACCGAAATTCAGACGTTCACAGGGGAAACGCAAAAAATTATGACTAATAAAAATTAATTTGACTTCGGTTTACATTTTGTGATATTATTTATCAATTGCTTTTGCGCTATCTAACACTAATTTTATTTGAAGTATATTTTGTATTTAATGAATAATTTTAAAATAATTATTTTTCAGAAAACGTTAGATTATATAAATAATTATTTATAATACAATTATTCTGTCAATATTACATAACACGGATTACTTTTGCATTTGTAAAAATAATTGCGATTTCAAATTGACAAAAACGCGAAAATATTTATTAGATTTTGAAAATAATTAATTTTATTGATGTAAACATATTTTTATCTTAATCTGCTATTTTTATTTTCGTTAACATTTATTATTTTAATAAAATAATAGATAGGGTTCCATTTATTCCCTTATAAATTATAAAGCAATATTTTATTTTACAATTAGGTACTTGGGATTAAACCACCATACAATACATAGTAAAACTATAAAGGCGTATCTAACTATAGGACCTCAAAATTATACAAACACTTATTATTACAATTCATCGAATTTAATACACTAGACAATGTGCGTAGATTTTAGCGATATCTAACATTTTCATCCAGTCTACGTGAATTATTCAAATTTAATCAATTATGTGTATAAACAAAATATCTTGTTCAAAATGAGTATTGGTAGTTCACACAATTTGTCGGAGAAAATAGTCATGCTTTTGTCGAGGCACGGTCAAGTTCCTCATAACAAAGAGAATTCTGGCAATAGCCCTGGTAACACTCGGATATCTCAAATAATGAGTAAAATTTTCAAAAGTAGATCACAAGCTTCGGTACCGTAAAACGGGGTGAATAGAAACGAAGGGGTGAATAGAAACAAAACTTTGGTTTGGTTTTTCACTTTGATACCATATTATCGGCTTCTAACAAAGCATCGACTTTTTAGAATAACAATTCATTAATAAATTGATAAGTACAGTTAAATGCTGAAAAAATATTCAAATATCGTGAAAATACCCTTTGAAGTTTTGTTTCTATTCACTCCATTTGACCCGGTATTTGAAAAAAACAAATATAAAAATGTTTCAGGGCTCAGAATTAAAATTAGAACTTGACTGGCGTATTATACTCTAGAATTTACGCAATATTCACAAGCCTTTTTGTTTTATAATACAATATAATTACGAAAAAAAACTTAAGCTTCACTTACAACCTTGGGCTATTCGAATCACAATTCGAACTTTTCGGAAAAATAAATGTAATGCTCGGGCTGGCTGTTAATTATGGTCAAAAAATAAAATGTTTCAAAGAAACAGAGAAACTAATTCGATTTGTTTGATTCATGTATTCTATTTCGGTGAGTATAATGGTACAATGTCGGTTCGGATTGGTATGGACAGTGTTAATGAATTTTTGAATAGTCGAGGCACGGGACGGAGAATCGATATCGCGTAGCGCGTGGCAAGGAATTCAATAATCTCAACGTATGTACATTATGATCGAATTATACATTATACGTTTGTCCTAATTTTATTTGAGATTTTTTTCTAACCAGATATCAAAACTTCAGTCAAGCTTTGGATAATTTCGCTAACTAAAACTAAAATGTGCATTATTACTTTCAAATAAACTAATTTAGCTTACCACTAAAATGATATTAATGAATTGTACTGGTGGGATAACACTTTATAACTTTTAGTCGATGTTTTCAAACATTTTTTTTTCATCAATATACTTTTTCTTCTAAATAATTTCTATTTCTCGACTGTTTCTTGTCGTAACTAATGTTTCTCAAAATCAACAATTTAATAAAATAATTTCACTATTTCTGAACAGCTTGCTTTTATACATACTTTTTTTTAATAATATACTACTTCTTTATATTTTTAATATATTTTAACAGCACGCGTGCATTTTGACACATTAGCGTACGAGCATTAAAACCTTATTTATAAATTACTATTAGGAGATAAAATTCTTTTATTTCTAATATAAATCTTTTGACTCGGTGATATCTTCTGTTTTGTTAAAAACCCTTCTGTATTGAGCAATAATTCTCCGTGGTTTATAAAACGTAACTATATTATAAAATTAAAAATAAAAGACCTTTTCACAAATTGGCGCTCATAAAAATTTGGACAATTTAATTATATCGAAAGAATTATTGTCATTTAAAAGGTAGATGGGATTTAATTTTAATTATAATTATCTTTTGAAAATCGAGTCGGCACTTTCTTCATTACATTATTCAAAAATAATTAAACTAACCAAAACAGGAGATGATCACCGCCAAAATATTCAGTATTATTTTTTTATTTCACAACGCGTTATAAAAAAAATCTTTCGCCCGTTTTCGACCTTTTCAAAGTCGTGCTTTCATACTGTGTCTATCCAACCTTCTCACTCTTGCACTCTTACAGAATAGAATGAGAGGAACAGCAATACTCAAGCGTGTTAAAATCACATATCGAGCACAATAAGATCATAAAGAGTTTGTTCATATTGTTCAGCTCATCTCGTGATGCACTCTGTATCCGATGCCGCCTCTTCAGGAATCCTGTCATCTGAAAACAAAGTAAAAACTAACTTTAAAAATCATTACAATAGTTAAATGACTAGGTATACTCTGAATTATTTTTTTCGAGTTACCGGCTCTTGGGATATTTAAAAAGAAATGATTAAATTACAAAGCTAGCCAAAAAATTGTTTTGGAATTCAGCACTGAATTATGTTTAACACAATTTTTTTGTAAAGCATTGGGCTGCAAAATTTTCACTTAAATTTTGCAATAGATACTTTTAAAAGCCTGTAGCTACTTTGAAGGGCCTAAAAGCTATTGTGAAATTATAAATGGATTGTACGAGTATGTAGCTGTGTACTTCTGCCATTAGGACTCATGATCGACTTTGAGACAGTTTGTTTACATTTTCGTTACTTCCTACTTTTACCGCCTGATGCGTTCATTACGAACGACATAAGTTAGGACTTGGTAAAACTTTCTACTTATTCTTACCAGTATGGTATTGATTTATACATTATGGATGAAAGCAGGTAGGTAGAAACAATATAACAAGACTACTTTCTTTACTTTTTCAGGATAATATAGTTTCGCAGTAATATTCTAAAAGAAAACAGAAAAAATAAATAAAATATAAAATAATTTTACTAAATAATTGATTCAGAAAATAAAATTATATCAATATAGTATTTTTATAGCTTTAGCATTTATTTGAAATGAAAAATATATATTTATACTCCAATTATTGAAATCGATATAAGTTGAATAATTAAATAGCAAAGCGCCAATGTGAATAATGAACTATTCAGAAATAATTATATTTATGTTGTAAATTATATTTGTAAGCATCAAGCAGTAATGATGATATATATATTTTTATTATATTAATTATATTATATGTGCAATTCAATAAGTGCGCGAGCGAAATATACGATTTTGTGCCTTAAGCATACAGTAATAAAGCACAAGCCACCAGAGACGTACCTCTGTTTAATATTCTTGTTAGTCACGTTAGGCGTTCACGAACGATGACTTGGTCCTGTCGGATGCAGAGAATTTTTATAAGAATTTGATGAACACGTGTTTTCTTGAAATTTTATTATTATAAATTGAAGCTGCTATTCTTTTGAATATTTTTAGGTAAAAAATTAATTGCAAGTCTCTATTTTTGCCTAACTCATCGAATTTTGAGTTTCAAATTATGTGTATTTCTTGCGTTCACACTTTTTTCAAATCATTTATCTGAGATTTAATTAGATAATTAGATAAAATGAAAAATAGAAGACAAAAAGAAATGATAAATAAATTTACTTATGATGAAATAAAATATATAATTTGCACACTCACCCAGACAAAGAAGCAGAATTGGAAATCGGCGGACTATTGGATTCAAAGCCTTCTTTAGGCTTTTCATTAGCCAGTTGCATCTTCAGCTGATGACCGAAACACGCCAGATCCTCCCTGAACGTATCAGACCCTGGAGTGGTTGGCTTCTCATCATCTCCTGTAGCCATTGCTTCAGCATCACTCTTCAACGGCGCTTGTTCAGACTCTTCCTCAGTATTATATATCTTAAAGTACGCAAACGTCAAATATATCACCGAAATTATGAACGACGGTATTGGTATAGCCATGGCATACACCAGGTTTAAAGTATTCTGCCACATGTCCAGCTCAGTGATCACCAACCCTGGATCAACACGGCTGTAGTAACAAGTGTAATTGTTTCCAATTGGTTTGTGCTTCGCGTAGAAGACCGTGCAGTTGAGGATAGGCGGGTACCCACAGCCTTTTACGTTTGGAAACAGTCGGGCACCAGTAAAGTACCACTCAGAGTCGTTTCCTTGCAATCCCGTTGGTATAGCATCAGGAAGATCCTCTTCCAGCATTTCTGGATACGCTTTATCAGCTGTTACCTCGTAATTTTCGTATTCGTAGTCTTTCCTTATTGCCCTTTCGGCTCTGATTAAATTGTCCATATCAGTGGGAGTTACATTGGGGTAGATTCCCAATTTGTAGTTGACGCGAATTTGAGTGCACTCAAACAGGTCCTTGGTGCAGCCTTCCCTGCAAGATGCCCAGGAGCAGTTGCTGGCACCAACGAGATGCTTGACCCCGGTTGTAACGCATAGTGCTGCGACTGGATCGAATTGCATGAATATTGTAGTAAATGCCGGTTCTATGACGAATGGTACGAGGAAGAGAAATGCGAAGAGGCTGAACGTTCCGAGTAGAACGAAGGTGGCTGTTGTGTAAAATAGTAGTTTCTCTGCGAAGGTTGGGGGTATAATTTCTTCGTCTGTCATGGTGTACGAGCGCTACGGGCGACCATAGCGCTGTCTCAGCTCGCTTGTGTCATATCATTTTACATTCCATTTCAGTCTTTGAACGTTTTTGTGGATTTTTATTATTTATTTACATATCTGTTGGTAGGACTGTGAAAGCTGTGATGAGGCTTGGTTAAGTTTTTAAAAATATTAACACTATGATTTTTGGACTGAGTGTAACTGTGAGTGAACCTATAAATCGCATGACCTATATGCTATAACATAACATTGAGGCCTTACCACGACAATTTAAGACAATTTAAAACCAAAACTAAACTGATAAAGAGATGTTTCTCACTCGACGACTGACATTGGAACACGTCATAGTATGGCCCCTGATATCAAACCATCGCACTTACATTTGGATAAAAAGTTTTAAATAAACAAACCTAAAAGTGCGTCCAGATCTGGCAAATGCACCGCTCGCGAGCCGCTTGTGAATGGCACGCGTGCATTTCTTGTTAGTACGAAGCGCGCGCGGCGCAGGGGCTTCGTACGAACGAGCTGTGCGAGAAATGCACGCGTGCCATTCACAAGCGGCTCGCGAGCGGTGCATTCGTCAGGTCTGGACACACCATAATACACATCAAAGTCAAGGTCTAACACTAGTAACCAACTAACACTCGTTTATTCTCAACATTATGTAAGCTAAAACAACGAAGACATCCACGCCTTACTATTCCTCGAATGTAGGCAAACCAAATAACGTGATAGGCATCTGACATATTCGGTAGAACATTCCAAACAGCACAAGGCATAACTATGATGTGGTCTAGACTGGCAGACGACAATAATTGCGACTAGGTATGGTCTGACTGATAGCTGATAATGAACAAACAAAAAAAAAATTGTAAGGAATTTGGTAGTATGTTCAATTATGTATGTCAAAATAGATTTTGAAGACCAGACAAGATTTGAAATTTTTGGGAACTATTTTTGCTTGTGTTTATTTACCCTTGCTTTGAAATTTAGAAATCGAACTATCAACCGTATAAAATATTATATAATTTTCCAATTCCATTTCACATCATATTTTTCATGTTGTCTTTATATTAAATTTTATTGTAAAATAAATAAATAGTAATTTTTCTAAAACTAGACTTGGGCCTTGTTTCACCCAAAGCTGTTATACTCTAACACAACAGTTTCGGTTTTAATAAGACCCAATAATTCAGATTATGAAGGAGATTTCAGGGACAACGAAGTTCGATCTGATCATCCAGTCTAAAATTATTATTAGGCGTGTTAGAAATATTTAAAATTAATTTTCCCGAACGGCTTAAACCCAAACTCAAAGAATTTATTTCCGTTAAACCATTTACAGGCTATTTTGAATTGTCAAGGTCAGTCAGTCACAAAAAAGTGAAGCTAATTTGCACATTCCAATGCGCAGATCTCTATGCAGAAGAACGTGCAAGAAACTTCATGGGCGTTCTTCTAAATAGCTACGCGTGCAAATATCTTCACCTTTTTTTCAACTCAAAAACACAAGGCACATTCAGAAAAATAATCATAGAGAGCATTAAATAAATGAGGCGCGACAACTGGCACCACACACATAGTTAAACCGGGACGCCAGACTGTCTGGCCAGCAATCCAGTATCTAGATATCGATTTGGGCTAGGATTAGCATTGACAACATTTGGTTAGGGTACTACGATTTTTGACACGTCACCGAGCTATGCCTATTTTTTTTTCGTGTGGGAAAATCATCTAATGACATCCCGCGCTTTTCGGCAGAGCGGGAGATAGTGTCAGACTTTTACTGACTAAAAACCCACTCCTGTTTCTTCTTTGCCATTTTTCCCGGGCCCAGGGATCTCTTTCGCACTACACATGGCCCCAGTAGGCTTCGACCCTGCTGGGTCCCTACGGTTGCTGACATCTCCTTGGAGGTATACAAGTTGATATTCATCTTTTTATTTCATGAGCGAATAGGATACTGTTGTTGCTGATTATATGTTCTTTTCTTGGTATTGTTCGTCAAGTCTTTAAGTTCCTTAGTAGTCTTGAGTTGAGCTATACGAACACTGACAAATGCTTGCACTGATTGGACAGGTCTACACAAATCTGTGTGGTTCTTTCCTCAAAAGACATCTCGGACACTAACCTGAATGGTTCACATATGAGACCATTACATGTTTCCTGTATGGACTTTAAAAGAGGCTTTAATCCCTGAGTTTGTTCCGGTGTTTCTTGTCAGGGTAGTCACCTAGGAAACATCGGTTTCATCTAGTTTAAACTGACAAAAAAATTGACGTGTAAAAAAGTGTTTTTATAAACCTACTTGCAAAATAAATATCATTTATCGTAGTTCCTGCAACCAATCTATGTAAAATGTATTACTGGTTAATTTCACTTCCCTTGGGTGTCATCATAGAAAATTAACAGGAGTTGTTGAAAGAATTTAAATGAATACCTTTTAATATTTGCTATTTTGCATGATATCTAACCTTAAAGCAGATAGCGATATTTTTTTTTATTTTTTTTTGTGATGGTGTAATTTTCATGGATACCAGAAAAAATCCGCCTGTGTTACTTCGGTTGCCAATTACGTTTCAAGGCCGACTCTCTCCCGACTACTGGCGAACTCTTTCTACTAGCTAAAACCCTACAATATTTACAACTACCCTATGTGTGGGCCCATAACACAACAATTATTATTATTATTAATAATTATTATTTAGTATGTATGTATTTAAGTATGTATTTTAGTGTAGTGAAGTATGTATTGGTGTACTCACCAATTGTTTAGCTTATTTTGAGATGCACCAAGTGCCTTTTATTTGCATTTTATGTCCAGACAATCTCTTTCCATACCAGGTTGCCTGGAAGAGATCGCGGAATGCGATAAGACCGCCAATTGTATGTTTTTAAATTATAAGGCTCACATGTATAATTTATTATCTTGGTGTACAATAAAGTATATATAAATAAATAAATAATTTTCCTAAAAACCGTTATAACATCTAATGAACTATTGAAGACGAAAACAGACGAAATAATATTGTTATTACAATATCTACCAAAATCGAAATTATGTACTATACATATATGTATATGTATATACCAGATCTTCATAAATGTAAACTATTTAAAACAGCGACATACTTAATCTATATATCCAGCCATATATGACAAATACTACGATTGATGACTTTGATACAAATAAATCTTCAAAACCTACTCTCGAGGCAAAACGCTTAGTTCATCTAAGCGTCGTCGTCGTTTAGACCGCGTACATCGAAAAAAACTGGAACAATTTGACTTCAAGGTTAGAGTGGCTTATTAGGCTTTTAATAAACTAGTGCACCTCACCACCAACGATTGCATCACTGCTTACCATCAGGTGGGATCGCAGTCAAGCACTCGTTTGAATCTTAAAAAAAGACTGGGCAAGCGCGAGTCGGACTCGCGCCCTGAAGGTTACGTACAAACTTACCTATGTAAAGAGTTCAATTCCTGATTGGAGTCTCGAAGTATGTTCCAAATCGCAAAAAAAAATATGACGTAACAACAAATTTTCTGTTTTCATATTTATTCCTGTACTTGTGTTATAAGACCTTTCTTTATGCAAAATTTCAGGATTCTGGGTCAACGGGAAGTACTTTAGAATTTTGGTTCCCTTAAGTGTCGAAATATACGTTTTTTTGCGACATAAACGGCCATATAAAGAAAAAAAGAAAAACATTTTTTTTTGTCTTTTTTTTCGTTAACTTAGAAGTTTGATTTTTTCACAGCTTCAAGGGACCGCAGACTTAAGTATACGGTTTTAATTGCAACTCGATACGTCCACGCATTCCCGAGATAAAGGGTCTTGACAGACAGACAGATAGACAGACGGACGGACAACAAAGTGATCCTATAAGGGTTCCGTGTTTTCCTTTTGAGGTACGGAACCCTAAAAACAGACAATATCCATTAAACCGAACACGTATTATGTTGGCATAAGACATAACGAATTATTTATCACTGACCTTTAGATTAAAAGTATTTTTAATTCAATTCAGGCATTCGGCTTTATTATTTACGAAGATACCCTGAACTTATCGCTGCTGGCCATTATATTATGAATTTTATATCATCATGTCAGTGCGTGGCAAGACTCCGTGTCAAATTGTACAAGAGAATAGAAGTATATTTTTCATTATTCATTTCGTGTTCGATATAATTGAATAATTATTTATGAATAATGAATAATTACCCAATTATTTTTGAAATAATTATTGAATAATGAAAAAATAAGATGTTAACATTACTTCTTAAATAATATCATGCCAAATTTCATGATTATTTTAGTTTACTCAGAAAATAGTACCTAAGCCAAATCTGACATAGAGAGGCTTATGTCGAACAGTAGAATTTGATAGGCTGATTGATGGCGCTTAGGCGCGACCGGAAAACACTGTCGAAAAATACAAAACTACCTACCTACCTACGTACCTATAATACTTTATATCGATTACAAACCGCTTTGGAGGAAGTTAGGCATCTAGATAATAATATATTCGTGGCCTTGCTGGTCGATATTTCTCTATATTTGGCTTTTATTCTAGCGTTGAGTTTTGACCGTAGCTATCATTTTAACGCAGCGTTAGAAGGCCTCCCACAAGCTGCAGAAGATCGCGAGGATCCGATGGATTGGGGACGCACTGGACCGTGCTTTATGGTGACACTTGGGGGAGGCATTTGTCAAACAGTGGAAGTCTTTCGGCTGACATAATAATAATAATATTCCGCAACTTTCACACAACGCCATCTAGTCCCAAACTAAGCAGAGCTTGTGCGATGAGTACTAGACAAATGATAAACATACTTAAATATTTCTAAATACGTATTATAAATAAATTACACCCAGACACAGAACAAATGATCGTGATCATCACACAAACACTTTTCCCGGGTGGGAATCGAACCCACGACCTTTGGCATAGCAGTCAGGGTCACTGACAACTAGACCAACAGGCCTGTCGGTGATGATGTGATGTCGGAAATGATGATCATCATCATAAATTTTGTAACCATCACACTAATATCATAAAAGCGAAAGGTTTTTATGTATTTATGTTTGTTACTTCTTCATGCTCAAACCAGTGAACGGATTCAGATGGAATTTGGTACATGGGTAAATTATGACCTGGAATAGCACATAGAATAACTTTGCTACTCTCACGTGGGCAAACCCACTAACAGAAGCGAGTTTCCCTATGCATAGGCTTTTATCCTGGTGTTGAGCTTTTATCGTAGTTATAATTTTTGTAACTATCCGGAAAATATATATAGAGCAGTGGTGGCCGAGTGGTAACGGCCCCGACTTACGAGTTGTAGGTCGCGGGTTCAAACCCAGCCAGGCGGATTACTTTGTGTAATTTATTTTTTATATTTTATATCACCACTGCTCTCAAAACGGTGAAGGAAAACATCGTGAGGAAACCGGCATGTCCTAGAACCAAAAATTCGAACACATGTGACATTCGCCAATCCGCACTGGGCCCGCGTGGTGGATTACGGCCCATTCCCTCTTCTAAAGAGAGGAGGCCTAAGTCCCAGCAGTGGAAACATTAAAAAGGCTGACTATGCTATCTGGAAAATAATTGTCTAAGTTTTAATGACAAATAATATTTATTTTGCAAATAGGTAATAAAAAACTCTCGTCTATTTTTTCATCACGGCCGAACGAGCGACACGCGGGGTTGCGACAGTCGTTGAGAGGATCCAGCAGTTGGGACTCGAGGTGGCATTGCACAAATCCGAGGCTATATGTTTTCATGGCCCTCGGAACGCGCCACCACCGGTTTCCCAAATAACGGTAGGAGGGGTCTGTACCTGGGACTCGTCCAACCTCGGGGGTCCAGACGCCTCCTACCAGAGGCTCTACGCGGTGATCATTCGGTCCATGGCCCTTTACGGGGCACTGGTGAGGGCGCTGTCGCTGCAAAAGCGATCGGCGGCCATGTTGAACGCTTGCCAGAGGGTCATGGCCATCCGGATAGTGCGGAGATACCGCACGGTTTCCTGCGAAGCGGCAAGCCTCCTTTTTGGCCAGCCACCATGCGATCTGGAGGCAACAGTCCTTACACGCATGCACGATCTGCGCGTGGAGATGCAACGCCGGGGTGAAACTCTGCTGCCGCGACAAGTAGCGGCATGGCGGAAAGAGTTCCGGCGGGATCTCATGGCGGAAAGGCGACTCGCTCGCTCTTTGAGGAGTGGCTGAAAAGGCAACATGGCGTCCTTACCTTCCGCATGACGCAGGTCCTCACCGGACATGGTAAGTTCGGGAGGTTCCTGCACCGGATTCGTGCGTAAGAAATGCCCAGGAGCACACGGTGGAGGTGTGCCCCGCTTGGGAAAAGCAACACCGTCCGGAGTCCGGAGCGATGAGGAGTGGCAGGCGGTCGCCTCCTTTTGCGAAGCAGTAATGCTAGCAAAGGAGGCGGTCGATCGCGTGAGGCAACGGTCCTCACGCCCCAACCGCCGCCGGGATTCCGATCCCGATTTCCGGCCACCGTAGGCGTGGGTTTGTGGACGGCTCGCCGTCCGACCGTCCGGTAATCGTCCGGACCGAGCCCAAGTTGTCGACGGCGCGTACTGTTCCACGCGCACCTCCAAGGAGATGTCAGCAACTGTAGGGGCTCAGCAGGGTCGAAGCCTACTGGGGCCAAGGGTCTGATTCTGAAAGGAAGACTCGGCCCTGGTACGAAAGGCAACGAAGGAACAGGAGTGGGTTTTTAGTCAGTAAAAGTCTGACACTATCTCCCACTCCGCCCAAGAGCGCGGAATGTCATAAGATGATTTTCCCACTGAAAAAAAAAATCCAACTGCAGAGATAACTGCAGCCGTCGACACGTCGGCGGCAGCTGTTGACATTCCAACAAATGAAGATCATTGGCAGCCGTCGTGTGTGTAAAGTGTCACTATAGGTCGGCAGCTACCACAGACGTGTCGACGGCTACCGTTGGCAACATGCCGCACGTGTGTATGGCAACATGCCGTTATGAGACTTTACTACGCCGTCTAAAGTCGTAACAGGAGAAAACTACACAGAAGTACCTATATGAAAACTATACAGTCATCATAATTATTTCAGCTAAAAGACGTCCACTGTTGGACATAGGTCTCCCCAAGTGTCGCCACTACGAACGGTCCTGTGCGTCTCGCAGGTCTCGCATCCATCGCATTCCCGCGACTCTCACCAAGTCATCGGTCCACCTTGTGGGAGACGTTCCAACGCTGCATCTTCAGATACGCGATCGCTACTCCAGAACCTTTCGTCCCCATCGACCATCTGTTCTGCGAGCAATGTGCCCTGCCCACTGCCACTTTAGTTTGGCGATTCTTCGGGCTATGTCGGCGACCTGGGTTCACTAAACTATACAGTATTAAATATTCTTTCAAATTTGGAAAGAATTAGCCTCGTTCCAAATATAAATTTGTTATGAAAAAAATTGATACTTTTTAGGGTTTCGTACCCAAAAGGTAAAACGGGAGCCTATTACTAAGACTCCGCTGTCTGTCCGTCTACCTGTCTGTCTGTCTGTCTGTCCGTCTGTCGTAAGGCTGTATCTCATCCAACGTGATAAGTAGACAGTTGAAATTTTCACAGATGATGTATTTCTGTTGCTGCTACAACAATAAATACTAAAAAAAAAAAAAACAGAATAAAATAAATATTTAAGGGGGCTCTCATCAACAAACGTGATTTTTTTGCCGTTTTTTGCTACGGACGGTACAGAACCCTTCATGCACGAGTCCGACTCGTACTTGAACTGTTTTTTTTAATAACAAAATATAAATTTTGTACTGTGTTGTATTTTGTGTGTTGTTTTTTGTTTGTGTGTTTTGTGTGTGTTGTTTGTGTGTGTTTTGTGTTTGTTCTGTGTGTGTGTTTGTTTTTTGTTTTGTACTGTATGTTGTATAATATTGTACAATATGATACGGTCTACTAAAGTTAATAGTACGAGGAAGTATCTAGTTACACAGAAAACTAAAACTTACCTTCTAATGAGCAAAATGGAGTTCCAATTACAATACAGAATTGATTATAGCAAGGGTTGAAAACCCTTTTCACAAAATTAAGCAATGCTAGCGGAAATATCTGAATCGAGATGAAAACGTAAAATGTTTAATTTTATTTGACTACAAAGGCGTTTGTAAAACGGTATAATTACTGAAACTACTACTCTTTATAACCGAATTCTGTATACACCCCTATTTTTTAATTAGTAAAAAAAATGGGGCTCTATCCGTACTATTACATTACTGATCATATTTTTGTAGTCAAAAGTAAAAAAAAAACTAAATCCTAAAATTGTCCACGTAAATTTGTCATAATTGGTAAATTCATCATAGAATCAATCATTCATAACAATTGCTACTAGAAAATACTACGCGCAGTGTTTTTCCATTTCGATCGTCATTTATTCATTCAATCAATAGCCTGTACAGTATTTCCATAAATTGAGTGATATTTTGGGATATAAACGAATGATAATAACTTTGCTGTTTATGGATTTTTTTTATTGAGACTTTACTTAAATAATAACAAGACCTTTTCTAATAAGCCCTATAAGTATTTGTCATCATCATCATTTCAGCCGAAAGATGTCCACAGCTGGACATAGGCCTCCCCCAAATGTCGGCACAATGAAGGGTCCTGTGCGTCTCGCATCCATCAGACTCCCGCAACCGTTAAGTATTTGTACTAATATAAATTTGTGGTGAATATAAATAAAAATGTATGGTGAAATATGGTGTTAAGCGCAAAACTCGATGATGACTGGACTATTTTGAAAATATTGCACAAAAAACCATGAAAAACACATGCTCATTTTCCTTCCCTTGTCCCGTGTTATTTCTTTTTGGTTTAAATAATCGTTGTCTCACACCAGGATTACTTCCTGTATTGTGGATGCGCTCACATACACAAGACAGCCAGATCCGAAACACCTATTTGTAGGCCATACGAATATTTGTTCCGGCTGGAATGGAACCCGCGACACGTAGCGCAGCAGCCAATTGCTCAACCACTACGCCAACGTGTCGTCAAACTGGCATTTAGGGTCGACGTGACATGTTTTTTCTTCCATTCTGTCCTGTCGCCCGTCATGCTATCACTAACTCCCTGTTCTTTTATATCACTTCTCACACAATCCATCCATCATTTCTTTGGCCTCCCTCTTCCTCTCCATCCATCCACATGTATACTCATAACTCTTTTAGTAACATGCGATTCATCCCTCCTCTTCTTCTACTAAGACAAACAATTCCTCTTCAATTTTTCAGTTCCTTAAGCCACTTCCAAATTAAAAAAAAAAATATATAAATGAGTGCTTGACTGCGATCCCAACTGATGGTTGATTAGGATTAAATTAACGTATAATAATAAAAACGATAAAGAGGATACTATATTAATTAAGTAAAGAAAAAGACTTATATTAGAGTAGGTATATAGAAACTTTATTTTAGTTTTTCCGTGTCTGCATAGTTGTTTTGCTAAAAATTCCTGGACTACTATATTACACCTATTGTAACTTAATTAAGTGTAATTAGTGGGATATGTTCCTCAAGCAAGACTCATTTATAAACATAATCGAGCTTACATAATGTTCCCACTGCTGGGATACAGGCCTCTCTACGATAGGGAGTGGGCTTAATCATCGGGCCTAGTTCGGATTGATGGATATTTCTCGATACGGTTGGTTCAGTTGCTGAGCGATTGCCGCATGAAACAAATATTATTATGGCTTATAGATAGTTGTTCCAGGTCTGGGAGTCTGTGTATGTGTGCATGCTTATATAAGCAGCCACTATAGAAAACATAGAAGAAGGAAAAGGCTACATATTTTCCTGGGTCCAATACTTGATCATTAGGATATAGGCCTCACCCAAGTTTCTCGTATCCATCGGATACCCGCGACCACAGAATATCATCGGTCCACCTCGTGGAAAACATTCCAACGCTGTGTCTTCTGGTACGCGGTCACTACTCTACAACCTTAACTTAAGTAGTTTTAATGTGTATTTAAAAAAAAAACCTTTATAATTTTTAAAAGGAAATCACAAAATAAAGCACCATATTTTTATCTAAGAAACATAAAATTAAGTTATGAAAACTTAAGTCACAATTAAGTTAAGCACGTCATAACTCTTACTATGACAAGTTAAGCCGGGACAGGTGAAGACTGTGTGGCTTCACTTAAAGCTCACAAGCGCATTACTTAGATTTCCGTTATTTGATACTTCTGTTTAGAGTTAGTTTGGGATGGAGACGATCGGTGGCAGCGAGAGCGCCCGGCACTGGTTCAAGCCATGGTCTGCAGCAAGAGGGAATGCGAAGCGGTCGCTTCCTTTTACGAAGCAGTAATGAACGGACATCCTTACAGCCACAAGAGATGTTCGGTAGTCGCAGGGCGATCCTCGGCCACCGTAGGCGCGGGCTTGTTGACAAAGAGTAATGTGTTTTTTTTTTAACGGCGAGCTAAAGAGTAATGGGTAGCTCGCCGTCCGGGTGTCCTGTAAAGACCGAACCCAAGACGTCGACGGCGTGTAATGTTCCACATGAGCTTCATCAAAGAGATGTCAGCAAATCGTAGGGCCCAGCAGGGCCGATACCCGCCTGGGCCATGGAATTTTTTAAATGAGTGACCGTAGCCCTGGACGCAAAGGGCAACTGAAGGACACAGGTGGGCAATTAAAAGTCTTACACGCGCTCTGACTCTAAAGAGGTCATTTGATAATTTCTCACTTTCTTATTTTCCTCTATAGGAGAGAGTATTAGCCATACCTAATCAAAAGCTGAAAGTAAATTTTCCTTCAAGCGTAAAATTCGGAACTACTACTTGAAGTCTTTTCAACTTTAGTTCGGCCTTCGTCAGAATTATTATTAAGTTCTCATAGTGATTTAATATTTTTCATAGTATTTATTAGTTTATAATTTTAGCATATATGTACTTTATTATTATAAATAACTTTTTTTTCTGTTCGAAGTATATTCTGTTATTTGTTTATTGTGCAAACCTACCACAGTGTTGTCTTATTTAACCCAAAGGTTGACTGGTATAGAATGTTGCAGTAAGTCCGCCTATGTACCACTACTGTACATGAAGTTTAAATAAATAATCCACCACACGGGCCCAGTGTGGATTAGTAGATGTCACACATCTTCGAATTTTTGGTTCTAGGACATAAACCGCTATGTCCTAGAACCAAAAATTCGAAGGACTAACTGGTCTAACCTAACCTAACGAAGTTTTCCTTCACTGTTTTGAGAGCAGTGGTGACGATTTCCCAAATAAAAAAAAAAAAGTGGTGACGAAATAAATTATACAAAGTAAAGCGTTTGAACCTATTCCAACCAAGGTTTGAACACGCAACCTGGAACTCGTAAGTTGGGGCCATTAATACTGGGCCACCATTGTTGTTTAAACTGAACTACAAGCTTGACTAAAATAATACGTAGACATGAACTGAGGCGCTCAGAGTGAGGACTCTGAACGCCTACCGACTTATTCCAATGAAGATGGAGGCACTGTGATCATGGTTGTGCTGCTGTGCCCATTGAGATTCAAGGACCCCTTTACAGTCTGCTCAAGGACGTGCTCTAACTGGTGTTATACCCAATGTCATTTTAACAAGGACTTGACTTTTACCTCGCCTATAAGTTAAAGAGTTATGATGATGGTTTTAATGAGTATATTTGTGTAAATACATACATGCATTACCGCAAATATAGATTTTATTACCATACTGTCCGATACTGGGCTGCAAATTGCAAAAGATCTTTCGAAAATTAGAATTTCTCAGGACTACCCTGAAGCATTTACCTTAAATATAAGAGGTTCCATGTGCTGATGGTGATCACCGGGGACGGCTTTAGTGAGGTAATTGTGACTGGCATGTGACTAAATGGTTTAATTTGTAACTTAATTGTTCTAATTTGTAGTGTAATCGTTCGAAATCGTTTGTAATTGAATTGTTTAATATTTATTATATGATCATTGTAGCCTATGTTCCCAATATTTATAATTGAATTTGAATACATATATTTAATTTTTTATAATTTGCGATCAATTTTTTTTCTAGATATTGTTTAAACTATGATTTTGTAGCTATGTACTATATCTTAATCTGTGAATGATGTGCACGCCTGTAATTGGTTTGTTAATATGAGACCATATTTTTAACGTTTTATGTAGAATTCATCTGTCAACAAGCCGTTGGTGTACCTTATTAATTAAATAAAAATAAAAAAGGTACTTAAACGGTAAAGAAAACAGGAAACCGGCATGTCCTAGAAACAAAACTTCAAAGACATGTGACATCCACCAATCCACACTGGGCCTGCGTGGTGGATTTCGGCTAATTCCCTTTCCTTGAGAGGAGGCCTGAGTTTCAGCAGTGGAAACAATACCTATAAGGCAGATTTATGCTTATGCTTAAAAAAAACTGGTGAAGTGCGAGTCGGACTCGCGCCCTAAGGGTTCCGTACAAACTTACCTATGTAAACAGTTACATTCCCGAATGGAGTCTCGAAGATTTTTCTGAATCGGAATTTTTTTTTACAACAAATTTACAGTTTTCAGATTTATTCCTATACCTGTGCTATAAGACCTTGCTTTATGCAAAATTTTAGGATTCTGGGGCAACGAGAAGTACCCTATGAATTTTGATTTCCTCGACAGTGTCAAAATATACGTTTTTTGAGACATAAACGGCCGTATCTTTTTTTTTTCGTCAACTTAGAAATTTTATTTTTTCACAGCTTCAAGAGACTGTAAATTTGAGTATATGATTTTAGTTTCAACTCAATACCTCCACACATTCCTGAGATAAAGGGTCTTGACAGACAGACAGACCGACGGATGGACAACAAAGTGATCCTATAAGGGTTCTGTTTTTTTCCTTTTGAGGTACGGAACCCTAAAAAGGTAAGAATCCCACAGTCCCTCGAAGGTTTCCCCACGATAACAAAAAAAGAATATATAGGGTGACTGGCAATTAGTGTACGATACTGAAACACGTGATTTTGCTCGTGATCACAAACAATTTTTATTATGGGAGCAAAGCCGAAATCGCGAAAAAATATCAACTGTTCAGTACATTAGGCAAACATAAATGTACTGAACAGCTGATTATTTTTTTCGCGATTTCAGGTTTGTTCCCATAGTAAAAGTTGTTGGTTATCAAGAGCACAATCACGTGTTTAAGTATCGTACACTAATTACCAGTCACCCTTTATATATAAGAGGTAAATATTTACTCATATTCACTCGCTTTTTTAATCGAGATGAATCAGTATGGGAAATCAGTATTTATAAGACTTGTATTTTTAGATTTGGTTAACACTAATCTACAAAGCTTGGAGCACAGGCTTCGGGTAACCAGCCTTTCGGTATTTTATAGGATGCATTTTGGAGAGTGTGCGCAGGAATTACATGATTTGATTCCGCCATCTTATTTCTACCATCGGACAACCCGACGTACGGCGAGTATCCACCCTTACGTTGATGAAACCTCTACGGTCCGAACTAAGCGTTTTGCCTCGTCTTTTATACCGCGTACATCGAAGGACTGGAACAATTTGCTTGCTGCGGTCTTCCCATACGATTATAATTTGGGTGTCTTCTAGGCTAGAGTGAATAGGCTCTTATAAACTAGTACGCCTCACCATCAACGATTGCATCACTGCTTACCATCAGGTGAGATCGCAGTCAAGCACTAGTATATATCATTACAAAAAAAAAAGACGGACAACATTTTTAGGAGCCACGACGACGCCGATGGACTGGATTGTGTATCTTTTACTAGATACACGATCAACCTGTCTAGTCTTTTCCTAACTATGTGAGGGTCGGCTTCCAGTCAAACCAGATGCTGCTGAGTACCAATATTTTACATGGAGCGACGGCCTACCTGATCTCTCCATAACCCTCAACACTGGTTTCGGATTTCTTGGCTTGTGGCAATCCGTAACTATTGTCAGAGATCTACAAATGACAGCCGGAGCTAGCTAGGGCTTAACGTGCTATCTGAGCTTTCTGTGCATCGTTCCCACTGCTGGGACTCAGGCCTCCTCTCAAGGAGAGGGAATGGGCCGTAATCCACCACGCGGGCCCAGTGCGGGTTGATGAATGTCACATGTCTTCGATTTTTTTGGTTCTAGGACATGCCGGTTTCCTCACGATGTTTTCTTTCACCGTTTTGAGAGCAGTGGTGATGAAATAAATAATGCGCCTGGCTGGGTTTGAACCCGCGACCTACAACTCGTAAGTCGGGGCCTTTACTACTCGGCCACCACTGATCTAGTGAGCTTTACTGAGTTTTCTGTGCTTTTACCACAAATTATTTATAAAATAATATTAAAATAACTTTAGAGATAAAAATTTAAACAAATTTGAAAATTGAACGGGGTTCCCTTGTAATAATAAGAATAATAATAAGGGCCTCTGCGAGTTGGTTTCGGCTCCTCGTACGCCTTCCAAAGGTCCAGGACCTTAGGGTGCTGAGATAAATAAATGTATAATAATAATAACTTTATTAGCAACTCAATTTACAATTTACAAAAATAACAGTGAAACCACACTAGGCAGAGCCTGAATCGTGGCTATCAAACAAAAACGATTACTCTAATAATAGTTAAATAAATTAAATCTGCATATCGTTCTCATGAAGTTAAAGTGCGAGTGTGTTGTATTGTATATGAGTGTGAAATGTGTAAATAAGTGTTTGAGAGAGTATTATGTGTGAAGTGTGTTATGTGTGTCGTGTGTGATAAAATTTAGTGAGAGGGTTTAGCTTAGTCTTTAGACAACTGTACGTAGCAATTGTTCCATCTGATAGTAGTTCATGCCTGTGATTAATTTTCTAACTTGTAAGAAACTTTATTTAGTTAGCGGTTTTTTGCTCGATTTTAATATTGTAGTGCAGAATTTTTTATGTTAATGATTAATTAACATTTTATTTTATTTTGTTGTTTCTCATCTGCGAGTCATCTCATCAGTATCAACGTTTTTCTTTCTATCTTTCAATATCGCTTTTCCAAAGAACACATGGCTTTTGAGCATGTGTTCGTTGGAGACCCATTCTTCAAGAACCGATAGAAAAAAATACTCCTTCAGATAAAAAAGCCTTGAGAATAGCGTGGAAACAGAACGGGGACACCGTTTGTGAAGCAGAAACGTGGACGTCATAGTGTGTCATTGAGGCAAGCGGAACACTGGTCTTCTATTGTTTAATTTGTATCTGCATCGTCGTAAGGTAGGCAGACTTGGTAGCTTGTATTGTTTTAGAATGGGTTTTTGTATAGGAATCTTGTGGTTGATTGTTTGTTGGTATTTGTTTGAAACTGCAATCGCCTTCTAATCGAACAAAGATTGAAAGACAATGTGTATAACCACGTTATCAACGAGTATATATATAAAAGAAGAAACTGACTGACTGACATATCAACGCACAGCCGAAACTACTGGGACTAGGAGCGTGAAATTTTGCACAAAGCTTCCTTTTATGACGTAGGCCAGCACTAAGAGAGGATTTTCCAAAATTCATTCTCTAAGGGGTTGAAATGGGGGTCCAAAGTTTGAATAGAAAAACCTAATTTCACGCGGGCGAAGCCGCTGGCAGAAGCTAGTCTAAAATACGTAGTTAATATATGGCATTGTGAATTACAAAGCACATTACTTTTCTTACAGGTACGTCTATTCATTTTGCATCGTACTTTGTATAAGGTTTCAGAAAAATAATAATTGTTATTTGTACGATCTTACGGATCGTACAAATAACAATTTTTAACTATAATTATTTTAATAAATTTTTGTTCATTTGTTTCAAATCTATATTCTAGTGGTAATTTTTGACATCAAAATTATATCATACTACACCTACTAATTATTATAATTATGTATGTAATTAAAAATAAACGTTTACAATACCATAGAATGTTTTTTGTCATTTCACGCAACCAGCTCTGGTATTTGTTCAAATCTCTAGATTTGTTTAGAAATAATGTTGTTATTTTAACATCCTCCGTGATTTGATCAAATCACTTAAGAGAATTGACCAACTCTCTGTTTTTATCATATCACAAAATGATGAAAAAAAAAAATACAAAAAATTAACCAAAAAACCCAAACAAGGGACATAACTAAAAATAAATCCAAACTTGGTACGAGTACTTTCGTAGGGAAGCTCTCCATTGTTATTGAAACAATTAACAACGACGAAGAGTGAAATTGTAATTTTGTTTAAAATACCCTCACAAGCTATATATTGCAAAAGGTGAAGTGGAAAGGTAAAAGGTGAGGTTAGGGAAAACTTTTCTCCATTGAAATCAAAAGAAGACAGCCCAATGATGGAGAATGGATATGTCAACGCGATTTAGATGCAATTAATTTCATGTATTTCTTTCAATACATGAAATAACTTGCATCTCAAGTGACGTGTCTCTACACTTCGCGTGACCCAAGGGCTGTCTTTTACCTCGGTCAGAGATTAAACATTGTCATACAACGTGACAATGCCGCCAAACTTTTGGGCACACTTCCAGTCGACAGCGATGTGGAGCAATTTTTTGACGCCATATTTTAGGTAGGAGTTATTGTGTACATATGTAATTTTAATTAGTTAAGTGTTTTTATTTTTCTTGTTTTCTTCATACTTATAATTTTATGGTAATAATAAGTAATGGGCTACTATTTTTTATATTTATTTTAAAAGAATGATTTAAATATGTATTGAAAGAAAGTTGAAGTTTAACTTTTTGCCACCGCCACGTCGCCAAATCAAAAAAGCAAAAACTTGCTCTCAACGCGAACAGGCAACCGCTTGGGCAGAGCACCGCCATGTCCACGTGGAGCTGACCTCGCACCAGGCCCGAACTCAGGCCATGGTCTAGAGAGAGAGGGAATGGGTGGCAATCACGTCCTTCTGCGAAGCAGTTATGTTTATGAAGGAGATGGCCGCAAACGTGAGAGAACGGACATCGTCACGCCCCAGCTGCCGCGACAGGAGACAGGCGCGTAGTGTTTTACGCATGCCTCAAAGAGATTTCACCAAAATCGTAGGCGCCCAGAAGAGCCAATACCCGCTAGGGCCACAGGAAACTGAAAAAGAAACCTGTGGTCCTAGAAATCAAAGTGCAACTGAAGGATACAAGTGTGGTTTTAGTCAGTAACAGTCTGACATGCTCTCATGCTCCATCTTATGGCGAGAGAAGTCATTGGATGATTTCCTAGCTTAAAAAAGAGCGACTTAGCGATTTCATCCTTTAACAACAAAATTAACAAAAACAATACTTTCTTTTAAGTTTTATTTGCGTTTAAATCTGTCATGTAATCATACCCGTGGCGTGTTGGACACATTTTGCTTTGACATGTATACATGACTATGGAAGTAACGCCCGGGTGTCACCACTGTGTGGACCGCCAAGAGGACATGGTGGAGCATACGGTAGAGGTGAGCCCCGCTTGGGCAGAGCATCACCATGTCCTCGTGGCGGTCCACACAGTGGCAACGATCTAACGCGCTGGGCCTTGGTACAGGCCATGGTCCGAAGCGAGGAGGAGTGGCAGGCGGTCGCGTCCTTCTGCAAAGCAGTAATGCTAGCAAAGGAGGAGGCCGCACGTGCACGCGCGGGGGGCGGCCCTCACGCCCCGCCGCCGGGATCCCAATCCCGATTTTCGGCCACCATAGGCGCGGGCTTGCGGACGGCGAGCAATGGGTAGCTCACCGTCTACTACTACTACCTACTGGGGCCTACTGGGGCCATGGGATCGCTTCTGAAAGGAAAACCCGGCCCTGGTTTGAAAGGCAAAGAAAGAACAGGAGTGGGTTTTTAGTCAGTAAAAGTTTGACACACCCTTGCGCTCCGCCCAAGAGCGTGAGATGTCATTGGATGATTTTCTCACCTAAAAAAAATATATATGGCGGTCAGAAGCTTAATTGTGACTCGCAAAGAACAAACAACAAGATAAAAACTGAACAAAATAACATCGTAAAAAAGACTTGTGCGAGGCCAAAAGGCTCTTATCTCAGCATCATCATCATCATCTTCATAGCCTTTTCTCAAAAAGCTTGGGGATGACTTTCAGTCTAACCAGATACGGTTGAATACCCATGTATAACACACGAGGAGGAGTGGCAGGCGGCCGCCTCCTTCTGCGAAGCAGTAATGCTTCCAAAGGAGGCGGCCGATCGCGTGAGGCTGCGGTCCTCACGCCCCAACCACCGCCGGGATTCCGATCCCGATTTCCGGCCACCGTAGGCGCGGGCTTGCGGACGGCGAGCAATGGGTAGCCCGCCGTCCGACCGTCCGGTAACCGTCCGGACTGAGCCCAAGTCGTCGACGGCGCGTATTGTTCCACGCGCGCCTCAGGGAGATGTCAGCAAATCGTAGGGGCCCAGCAGGGTCGAAGCCTACTGGGGCCATGGGTAGTGTGAAAACGAAACCCGGGGCCCAGGGACGAAGGTAACGAAGGATAAGGAGTGGGTTTTTAGTCAGTAAAAGTCTGACACTATCTCCTGCTCCACCCAAGAGCTGCATTTGTCATTAGATGATTTTCCCACCTAAAAAATATATTTATATATATATATGGCGGTCAGAAGCTTAATTGTGACTCGCACAGAACAAACAACAAGATAAAAACGTAACAAAATAACATCGTAAAAAAGACTTGTGCGAGGCCAAGAGGCTCTTATCTCAGCATCATCATCATCATATTCATAGCCTTTTCTCAACAAGCTTGGGGATGGCTTTCAGTCGAACCAGATGCAGTTGAATACCCATGTATAACATGGCGTGACTGTTTGTCAGGCCTGCACAAGTTACTGGGCAACATGATACTCCTTGGGTAGACTGACGGAAGAGAGACGGTTTTTAAAGCCCAAAAACGATGTATTCGGTATATGTGTGGCTTAAAACCTACAGAAACTTGTAAACCTCATTTTAAATCATTAAAATTATTAACTATGCCAGCTATGTACATTTACGAAACTGCTTTGTTTGTTAAAATCAATTTACATCTGTTTAAAAAATTATCCTCTGTTAAAAAAACTCCAATGCGTTCTCAATATATGAACAGACTGTGCGATAGAAAATGCTGAACCGCTTTAATGAAAAAGAGTTTTTTTGGCACGGCTCCGAAAATATATAATAAAATACCCAATAGTATAAAAAAATTGCCTATATTAAAATTTAAGAAAAGTCTTTACTCACTATTACTAGTAAAATGTTACTACACTGTAGAAGATTTTATAAATGATGTTTTAATATTCCATGTGTAATTTTAAAGACTGTTTTGAGATTTTTAAGACTGTTTTTTTTTAAATTAATTTCTTTTTAATTATAAATTCTGTAAGATATTTAACTTTAAAATAGTTCCTTATTTATCACTTGTAAGACTTTTAATTTTGTTTTTGTACAATAAAACTAAGACCCTTATGTAAATACCTATGTTTCACAAATAAACATTCTGATTCTGATTCTGACTGATGATCAGAATTTTTAACTTTTTCTACGAATGACATCCAGGACCAACGGCTTACCTACAGACAGACAAATGTGGTGGGCGACTTTGTTTATTAATATGTAGGTATGACTAGCTTTTGCCCGCGCTTCGAATGAGTACATAAAATATATATATAGCCTACTAGCTGTTGCCCGCGACTTCGTCTGCGTTAAGTTCGTAAAACTGTACAATCATTCTGTGCTTGTAATTCATTCTGAAAGCATCGTGATTATTTATTGTACTTTCACATAAAACGGTTAAAGGTAAAAACGCAAATTACCTTCAGGATACATGTTATGTACTCGTCCAGATCCAGATGTATGAACGTCAATGAATAGAAAGAGTATGTAAGGGTCGTAGCAGTTGGCATTTCTGCCTACCCCAAGGGAAAAGGCAATAGTTTATGTATGTTTCTGGTTAATGTTCTGGTAAAACAACATTGTCACAGTGAGCACGTCACAATCGCGGTGCGGATCGCCCGGAGAATACGATGGAGCTTACGGTGGAAGACAGTCCCGCTTGGTAGGAGCACCGGCGCCGCCGTGTCCTCATGAAGGCAATTAGTGGAAAAAATGCCAACCAGTAGCCTCCTTCCGTGAAGCACTACGATCGAAGAAGGTGGCTGAAACTATGAGGGATGATGAGGGAAGTGATGCTCCAGGTGTTGAAAGCCGCAGGGCGATTGCGGTGGAGCCGTCCGGTTATCTGGTCAAAGCAATCCTGAATCGACGGCGCGCAGTAATCTACGCGCGACTCATAGAGATGTCAGCAAATGGATAGGGGCCTCTAGGGCCAATGTCTGCTAAGGCTGCGAGATAGTTCGAAAGAGTTACTTCCTGTAAAATTTTTGCCTCAATAATGTTTCACTGAAGAGTTTAAGCCGTCAGACAGCTTTGGTAGAGGTAAACGAAGGAGCATAATCGGGACACCGACCTTCAGCTGGATAACGTGCACTGATAGTGCAAAGCCAAAAAGCCAGTGAATCCAAAAATTACCATCATCATCAACTATCTTCTTCCACAACAGTACTTATGAAGAATTTGCGAGAGCATGCTTGAATTGATTGTTGCAGCTTGATCATTTGGGGCGTAAAAATTACTTGTTCATTTACCTAGGATTTTATGGTGTGTATTTGACTGACGTCCTCGTATAGCAGACAAATGTTATTCCATAGTGGGAACTACCCTATGAAGAGTCTCCAACTTATGAATGAATTTCGGTGAAATCTTGAACGCGTGTATCCCCGTCCAATCGAACTCGCATATTGATGGCTAAACCGAGAGGTCACTGACGCCGATTGCTTCTATGAAGACACGGCGGTTCACCCAAGTAGGATAGACCTCCACCGCATGCTACAACGGGTCCTCCGGGCGATTCGCAAAATGGTAATATTAGGGTACTTCCAACCGAATCCGAAACAGAAACCGCGTGATACACCCTCAACAGTCCTGAGCTTGTGTATCCATAAAACAATGAAATTCCGGTAAACAAATGTAGCAGCCGATTAGTGTTATCCCTGAAATTGGCCTCCCTCAGAGGGTTGTTCCAGTGTTGGTCACCACTCACTGCAAGGAGGTAACGTACGGATGTCAACGTAAGGCTGCAAGGAATCTAAGATACATCATACGTTGTCGAACTGTGATTAGGAACGCAAACCTTTCGACCCCGTTTTATATAACAAAACACATCATTATTAGGCCGCAAGGTGCCATCATCCCGGAGGACACAGTGGAGCACACAGAGGTGTGCCCCGCAAGGCAATCGAAATGGCAATCCCGAATAGCAGGCGGTTGCCTCCTTCTGCAAAGCCGTAATGCTAGCGAAGGAGGAGGCCGCACGCGTGAGGGAACGTACGTTCTCACGCCGAGCAGAGATTCCGACCCCGACGACCAGCCATGGTAGACGCGGACTTGCGGACATCCAGCAATGGGTCGTCCACAGCTGTCCAGCCGTCCGGTAATTGACCGGACCGAGCCCAGTCGTCAACAGCGCGTAGTGATCCACGCTCTCCTCAAAGAGATGTCGCAAAGGGCAACTGAAGGACACAGGTGTGGTTTTAGTCAGTAAAAGTTTGACACGCCTTCGCGCTCCAACCAGAGTGGGAAAATTGGATGACTGCCATCCTTAAAAAAAGAAAAATAAAGGTGCCATCATTATCATTTCAGCCGAAAGACGTCCACTGTTAGACATAGGCCTCCCCAAGTGTCACCATAATTACCGGTCCTGTGCGTCTCACATCCATCGGATTCTCGCGACCCTCACCAGGTCATCGGTCCACCTGGGGGCCTTCCAACACAAGGTGCTATATTGCTACCCCTTCCGTAAATTTACCGTGTCATTTTAAAGTCAATAATTAAATACAAATAAGTATTTTTTTTATCGCCTTTGGTTGGTATCCCTTGAATAATTACGGTCAATTAGCTTGTTACAACCACGGGAAAAAAAAGCAGTAGGATTAAAAATGCCTCCGTTAACTCCAGTTTAACCATAACGGTTTTCGTCCAATTTTAAACAATAAAACTGTCTGCAAACTTGGGCGATGGTCATTCTTCCGCCACTCAGAAAATTACGTAAAATACACAATGCCATCTATCAAATATGAAGTTCAACTATCATTGTCATCATTATTGCTACTTTCAGTCTTTAGATGGCGTTGCGAGTATCTGAATTGCGTGTGGTGCCATATTTACAACATTTTAGTACGTGATTTTACTCGCCGCTTTGATTTTATTATGTGTTTTGATTGGTTTTTACAAAATATTTAGAAGTTATCGAATAGAAATGTCAATTTTATTTTGAAAAAATGGTAAAAGTTATTTTATTACAAAAAAGAAGATAAAATAATGACAAAATTTTTAACTGTAGCTGAGGATCGAACTCGTGGCAAATGTCGTTCAACATCGACATTTTGGATTATTGTTCACCCCCCATAGCAAATAGCGTGATAATTTATAGCCTATAAGTTGCCCTGACCTATAAGGATTATGTATGCAAAATTTGAACAGGATCGGTTCAGTAGTTTTTGCGCCAACTAATACCATCGCAAAATAATTTTACTGTTTTATTATATGTATAGATGTTACTCAGGAATAAAGCAGCTTTCTATCGGTGAAAAAATTTTAGCAATCGGACGAGTACTTCCAGAGATTACCTCCTACAAACAAAAAAACAAACTTTACCTCTTTATAATATTAGTGTAGATATACAATCGACTCTCGTTAATTTGAATCGAGAGGGACTCTTAAAATATTACGAATTATCGAGTGTTCGAAAAATAATGGTTCGAACTGAAACTTAACTAAACAAACCAATTCGTGCGGAAGTGTGTGTAAAACTAATCATTTACAAAAACAACGCCTCAGGAGTTTGTTTATCACTCATATTTATGATTGATATTGGTATTTGCAACAGTATATTGGCTAAGCCAACGTCAAACGAGGCAAGACTACTTTACAAAATATACTACAATCATATTTTAATATAAATTTTATAAAATCCAAAATTTGGCTATGATGGAGCAACATAGTCATTATTGACAAAGCTCCAAAATTAAGATTAAAAAAAAGGCTCGTGTACTATGATACAAGTTTGAACTTGTCTCAAAATGTACTTGCATACCTTTGCAAGTTCTGCAATCTTTCTCTCTGCAACTTTGAATTGTCGAGTGTTCGACGCCGATGAGTTCGAATTAGCGCGTCGTTTTGTTACGTTGCGATGATTTTTTCGTTCGAATTACCAAGTGCATAAAAATGTATTGATTTACTTCGAAATATAAAGTTTTTTTTTATTGTTATAAACTAATGCTTGACTGCGATCCCACCTTCTCTATTTTCCTTCTCGATTTTCTAAGGGAACTCGTGATAACTTTGAATCATAGAGAGGTTCGAATTATCGCAGATTTGAATTAACGATAGTCGACTGTAACTACGATAATATGTCGTTTTAATTCACGTTAGGCATTTATTCATGGCTTTGTGCTTTTAAGTTTTTACTCATTATCATCATTTCAACTGAAAGACGTCCATTGCTGGACATAGGCCACAGTGAACGGTCCTGTGTGCCTTGCATCCATCGGATTCCCGCAACCTTCACAAGGTCATCAGTCCGTTCGGATAGTTCCGGTGCGCAGTCGCAACTCCAGATTTAACTGTTTTTTATCAATCTGATTTCGTGTCGCAAGGATTGAAAAAACCGGGCAAGTGCGAGTCGGACTTGTGCACTGAGGGTTCCGTACAAACTTATCTATGAAAACAGTTCAAATACCGAATTGAGTTACGAAGATTTTTCCGAAACACAAAAAAAGTATTTTTTTGTAACGTAACTACAAAACAGTTTTCAAATTGTTTCCTATATTTGTGCTATGAAACCTTGCTTCATGCCAAATTTCAGGATTCTAGGTCAACGGGAAGTACCCTATGAATTTTGATTCCCTTGAGTGTCGAAATACACGTTTTTTACGACATTAACGGCCGTATCTTTTTTTCCATTATCTTAAAAGTTTGATTTTTTCACAACTTCAAGGGACCGCAGACTTGAGTACTTATATGGTTTTAATTTCAACTCGATACCTCCACGCGTTCCCGAGATAAAGGGTCTTGACAGACAGACAGACAGACAAACAGACGGACGGACAACAAAGTGATCCTTTAAGGGTTCCGTTTTTTCCTTTTGAGGTACGAAAAAGGGCCCTCAATCTAGATGTGTACTGGGGCATCGTTTCCTTTTTATCGGAATGATGTATGAGTATTGGTAATTGTTGGATTAACTCCCGAGATAAAAAGTATCCCATGTCCAAATCAAGGTCATGGTCTATGTGTGTGCTTCATCAAAATCTGTACAGCCGTTAGACATGAAAAGGCAACAAACAGACAGACAGAATAAATTACTTACGCATTTATAATATTAGTAGAAGGTAGAAATAAGTTGTAGGTTTAAGGGCCTGCGCACACTTGAGACAAGGATTGTGCAACCGTTCTCCTACGACCGATTCGTCAGTGGACTGTTCGTCGACAGGACGATTCATTTATTTCCGTTTCCGCAGCAGGATCTTTCACCTATGGACTTTTCGCCGACAGGATCTTTCGTTTACGTCATTTTCGGCGACAGGCCTTTTTTTACACAACTGCCCAAAAAAGGAGTGTTGTTTTCAGGGTTCATTTATGTATGTGTGTGAGATTCTTTATTCCACCATAACTCCTAAATGACTAAACTGATTTACATGTATGAGGTATTGTTAGAATCCTTGTATTATCCCAATTAAAGAGCAAAACTGAAATTTCCATCGCACTCGGGGGACTTCTTATACGCTAAGAAAGTATTTTACAGAGTAGTCCCCCGACTCCGATGAAAATTTCAGTTTTGTAGATCAAGTAGTTTCCAAAATTCCGTGTTTAGTCAATGAGTGACACTTTCTTCAGTTTTCTTTAAATTAACAAACATCTTGTTTTTTTATTTTTAGTTAATTGTTTTGATATGGCAGTCTGGCTATTTTCTTAATTATTTGATGTTTAGCTACCAATTAATGTGTTACTGACTCGACGTAAGCCTATAATTTTTTTAACTACAGACCTTTTCATCTACAGAGAATTCGCCGTCATCTTAAACCAAGCGATAATACAAAAAATACATATTTCTACAGCTTACGATGTCTTTTAATATAATATGCATGTTATTGAACAAAACCAAATTCTAACATATTATTATTATAAAATAAAGTCGCCCACCGCGTCTATTTGTCTGTATGAACGCGATAAACTCAAAAAGTACTGAGCAGATTTTGATGCGGTTTTTAATTAAAAACAGAGAGATTCATGAGGAAGGTTTACATGCCTATTATACTCAGTAGAAAAAAGCCGCTAATTTTAAAGATTTGTACAACTCGTGCGAAACTGGGGAGGGCCGCTAGTACAATAAAACAAATTTCACAAAATGATGTTTTCTTATTGTTCAAATTAAATGACTTGTAACTTAATATTTATATGGATCATTTTTAGAGCAAAAGATAGTAAAGAGGAATGTTGCAACTGCAATACATAGGTTTAAGTGTAGTATTTTTTAATAACAAAAATATAGTGTAGTATAAGATAATTTTGTTTTATTTTCATATAATAGATTTGGATGCAAGCAATTAAAATTACCTAAATAAGTAGGTAATGCTTTTTTATAGATAGAACTAACTTTTTTAAATATTAAGTTCTTTTTGTTGTAAGCAAAGTTTGCATTCTCTGAGGAAAGTAGCCGACCTTGATCTCTTAGGAAAGATACCATAAGCTGTAGAAATGGTATTTGGTAGCAAAAAAAGCCTGTCGTCAAAAGTGACGCAAACGAAAGATCCTGTCGGCGGAAAGTCCATAGGTGAAAGATCCTCCTGGGGAAACGGAAATAAATGAATCGTCCTGTCGATGAACAGTCCAATGCGAATCGGCCGTAGGAGAACGGTTGCACAATCTGAGACAAGACTGTCTTAGACAGAATTGTCTACGACGTCTGCAACAAGACTATTTTGTACGTCACGGCGCACACTATCAAGACAAAATAGTTTAGCGGCGTACGGCCAGTGTTGCCAACTTAGTGGATTTTCCACTAAAACTGGTGGTTTTAAAACCCCATTTAATTGCGAAATATTTGTTTTAGTGGCTACTGGATTTTTCTAGTGCTTTAGTAAAATTCAATTTTTTTAATAAAAATGCGATCACTCGGGTGTAAATCAGCACCATAGAATCCATAATTATCAATCTGATACCCACGATGATGGTGCAAACAAAAATTATTCGTCTGAAGACGAATTAATAAGTACATAGCTGTTATTGAATAATTTGTATGTTGAATTGCCTACTAATGTTAATTTACCCACAAATGGTATTTTGATCAACTGATTCAGAAATCAGAAAATTTTGCGATTTTGTGTGTGGGATAATTTTTTGTTAGTGCTTTTCTGGTGGTTTTAAAAGTTGACTCTAGTGGTAAGTTAGTGTAACTGTCGACAACACTGGACGTCTCAAAACGGCCTTGTTGCAGACAAGTCTGCGGTGTAGTAGTAGACAAGTCTGCGACGTCGTAGACAATTCTGTCTAAGACAGTCTTGTCTCAAGTGTGCGCAGGCCCTTAAATTTGGCTGTGATATTCATACTAATTATAAAGTAACTCTATCTGTCTGTTACCCTTTTACAGTTAAACTACTGAACCGATTTTAATGGAATTTAGTACGGAGTAAGCTTGAAGGCCAAGAAAGGACGTAGGCTGCTTTTCATCTGGCTTCGATTTCGTGTCAGCAATAACCGACAATCACGCGAACGAAGACGCGGACAAATGCTAGTATACTAAAGTTATATTAACTGTTATTTTGACTGGCCTGTTGGTCTGGTGGTTAGTGGCCCTGACTGCTAAGCCGGAGGTTGTGGATTCGATTCCCACCCAGGACAAATGTTTGAGTGATGAGCACAATCATTTGTTCTGTATCTGGGTGTAAGTTATATCTATATTATACTTATATATGTATTTAGAAATATATAAGTATGTTTAAGAGCAGTGGTGGCCGAGTGGTAACGGCCCCGACTTACGAGTTGTAGGTTGCGGGTTAAAACCCAGCCAGGCGCATTACTTTGTGTAATTTATTTCATCACCACTGCTCTCAAAACGGTGAAGGAAAACATCGTGAGGAAACCGGCATGTCCTAGAATCAAAAATTCGAAGACATGTGACATCCACCAACCCGCACTGGGCCCGCGTGGTGGATTACGGCCCATTCCCTCTTCTAGAGAGGAGGCCTGAGTCCCAGCAGTGGGAACATTTTAAGGCCGATTATATGCTAAGTATGTTTATCAGTTGTCTAGTACTCATAGCACAAGCTCTGCTTAGTTTGGGACTAGATGGCGTTGTGTGATAGTTGTGGAATATTATTATTATTTCGTTTATTCATTAGTAGGTATATACACATAAATTAAAATTTTAAATATTTCAATAAAAAAAATCTTAGAAACATAAAAAGATATATTATTATTATTATATTGTTTTGATAGCTTTTTTAAGGTGGAACATCATCTAATGACTTGTCTAGGGTGGAGCGAGAGAAGTTCTATGTTCCTTCTTTACCCTTTGCGTTCCAGGACCACGGGTGTCCCTTTCAGGAGTCAACCCATGGCCCTAGTAGGGTTTGACCCTGTTGGACTCCTATGGCTTCCTCTTTGAGGCGAGCGTGGGACACTAACCGCCGCTGACGACACGGGCTCGGTCTGGATGGGACCGGACGACCGGATGGCTAGCAACCTATTGCTCGTTGTTCTTGCTGGTGCCCCCGACTTCGTCCACATCAGAGTCGTTAAATAGTATAATAAATACTACGCATGTAAGGCAATGGTGCAATGCAGTTTAGTCAGAATTTCAAGATGTTTTTTTTTTTTGCACGGAATTCTATTTTTTTTTTTTAATTAATATAGCCTAAGTTACTTCTTATAACTACAGCTATCTACTATCACTAAAGGTCTCGTCAAAATTGATCCAGCCATTTTGGAGATTAGTCTGATCAAACAGATATACAGACAGACAAAATTGTTGAAAATTCATTTTTGATATAGGCATCGAATATAATATACATTGAGTAAAAAAACAACAAACACTAATTTTATTTGTCTGTATAGATTGATAAAATATTCTCTAATAAAAAGTAGTCGGGAATCCAGTATCTAACATTCTAAAACAGCCAATAAGCAGCGAGCAAGTGTGATCAATGCCTCTACCCTTTTCATACTAGAGGTCTTTGCCCTGTCGAGGAACTATGACAGTTAGAACATATTATAAAACCTATCGTTGACAAATATAACTACAGGACCTTTTTTATGACTTTAAAACGACAATAACAATACAAAATTAAACCTAACCATATTTTTAAATGTTTTGGTAGCCAATACCGCTATTCATCAAATCAGAAACGTTCATTTCAAATAGACCAATTACAGGCACTTTTGAATTGTCAAAATGTCTGTCAGTCCAAAAAAAGTGAAGTTAAATTGCACTTTCCAAAGCGTAGCTCTCTATGGAGAAGAACGTGCAAGAAACTCCATGGACGGTTATACCGGAGGTTATAGACCTATTCCTGTAATATCCATTCGTAGTTGACATAATATCAATTCATCATCATTAGGCTCCTTAGATCAGCAATCTACGGTTACAGTTAGTACCAGATCAAAATAATACTACCGAAACCTCAATGTATGGTTTGAAATCATGAGAAAAACGCTATAATTCATTTTAATAGTACTTATATAAATACTTTGCCAACAATATCAAAAGCGTGCGTTCATACCTAATCAAAGGAGGTATGTAAAGCGTAACCCTTAATTTTAACTCACGCGTAGTTTCAACGTTAATCGAAGTAATCCACACCAACTTACACTGGTCTATCAAAATTACTATATGAATAAACTAGACTAAAGTGATCCCTGAATAACTTAGACCTTTTTTGTACCGATAAAAGCACTATTACATAACCTAACCTCAAAATATAAGGCTTTGACGTCACTCGCTACTAAAACAACGGAACACACTCGAATAGAAACACGAAAATGTACAACAAACATGCAATCGAAGAGTATTCTAATAATTCTGTTATGGTTTTTCAAACAAAATCATTCGAAATAAACATTTCAAGTTACATAACTGCGAATAAACATTTTCATTTTAATTGAAACTGATTTTAGCTAATTTAAAAATGGAATTGAATTAGAAATACGCAAAAAAATACCTTACGCAGATTGACATAATGCAGTAATGACTTGACGGTATTTTTCTAGTGTTTTTCTTGTGATATTGCAAGTTATTTAATGGAATATTGACTGAATCACTTAATGGATTGTTAACGATAATTAAAAGTATCTTGTAGACTATAAATAAAAGTAGAAATTCATTTAACCAGCCTCATTAAAGCTTCGATCTCACTGTTACCATTTGGAACAAAACACGTTGAAGAAAACAATATGTTGAAAAACACTGTGGTCTTTTGACACTATAGCATTATGTTCTGGGTTGAAAAACTTATTTTTTGGAAAATTATTTTTGCTTTGACGTCTGTTTTTCGCCAGACGTCGACGCGTTCCCGCGACTCGAATACTACTGGGCGCAGGCCGTCCCAGTCGGCCTCGTAGTCGTAGTCAAACCTCTACGTAACACATAAAAATGCCTAATAAAAAAACCTCCATTAAACATACCATTTAGTAAAACTAAGTATTCAACAAAAAAAAACATGAATCATTTTCAAAAATTTAAATCCGATGAAATCATTGAATTCTCAATTTAAATGCGCCAAAATGATTTTCAATTAAACTATAATTTTTATTTTATTTTTCAATTAACGGGTTGTTTAATTTCATCTTTTTATTCAATTTTCGAATTATTTTATTTTGGCGCTCTGTCGTAGTTATTTGAGTGCGCGCGTCGCTTTGTCGGGTCGATACAGCGGTATCATGTGTTCCAACAGTGTACGGCGACAGACAGTCTTGTTTTACAATTCTGAGGTCCCAATGCTGAATGTTATTAAGATTACTTTTCCTTGTACTCTCCACAACTATTTCTATACAGTTTTAAGAGGCAATGTGAGTGTATTGCATAGAAATATAGACGTTATGTTCAGGGCGAGATGTTTGGAGAACAGCGCTGCGAATGTACGGTTACTTTGTCTTCTTGATAGAGTTTCGGGTGCAATGAATGACGCTTTTACGTTTTATGGGTTAATGACTTCTGTTTGAGGTAGGTTGGTACCGGAGATTTTTTTTTTTATCATGTCACTAAAATAAACTGAAATAAAATTACCAAGTATTTATTGTCGTAAAGAAAGTTTTTTTCTGTCACTTCCATGCGTATGTCCATTAGTGGACGTCTTTCGGCTGAAATGATGATGACTTCCGTTCCTAACAAAATTAGACTTTAAGTAATTAAAATAAATTTCATTTTTATTCAATTAATTAATTTAATTCCACCAACTCCGTTCCGTCATCGGACCACTAGACGTACGGCGTAGCGCCATGTACCAATATGGTGGACATCCCACCCATACGTACAAAGCGTTTTGGGAACACATTCATAATGCGTACAGTTAAGGAGTGGAATTCCCTGCCGGAGTCTGTGTTTCCTAATAGCTACAACCTAGGGGTATTTAAGTCAAGAGTGAATAGGTTACTTCTAGGCAAGCGTGCGATCGGCCACATCATCGCTGACTATCAGGTGAGATAGTGGTCAAACGCGAACCTATCAATAATAATAAAAAAAAAAAACCAAATCCAGTGTCAGGTAGCGGGATTATTTTTGGAATTTCAACAAAAAAAACTTCAATAACTTAAGTCTAAGTCCAAGAATTTAATCTGACCCATTAAAAATACTGGAAAGGTCTTCTGTATCCTGGCATTACTTGGCATTGTGCCAGGTCCCGTTCTCGAGGAGTGGGTCATACGTATGAAACATTACGAGCAGGCTTGCTTTGTGTAAAGTTTTTAACTGCATACTTTAATCTTCAGGAATACCTGGATTTTATTTATTTGGATTTTCATTGGGGCCGAAAGTTTCTGGAATGGCGACCACGTACCGGAAGACGTAGCGTTGGAAGGCCTCCTACAAGGTGGACCGATGACTTGGTAACGGTTGCGGGATTCCGATGGACGCGAGACGCACAGGACCGTTCATTGTGGCGACACTTGGGGAGGCCTATGTCCAGCAGTGGACGTCTTTCGGCTGAAATGATGATAATGATGATGATTTGGATTTTGAATTGGTTACTGACTTACAAGAGTCTCCTCGGTTTTAAGGATTTTTATTTAACTTTCAATCTTTGAAAATGAACAAATAATAATAATATTCACAACTTTCACACAACGCCGCCTAGTCCCAAGCTAAGCAGAGCTTATGAGTACTAGACAACTGATAAACATACTTATATGTTTTTAAATACCTACATATAATAGATAAATTACACTCAGATACAGAACAAATGATCGTGCTCATCACACAAACATGTGTCCTGGGTGGGAATTGAACCCACGACCTCCAGCTTAGCAGTCAGGGCCCCTAACCACTAAACCAAGAGGCCAGACTAAATACAACCGCAAAGTGCAAAACAATTTAAATTTCGGAAGGCAGTCTACAAGAACTCATTAAAATTTTGTTGCAAGCGTGAGTCCATCTCATGGTCCCACCACCTCGGAGAGATGCGGCTTTTGGTGGGAGAAGCTTAAACCTCCTAAAGATTTCATCGAGCCGTCGGAGAGCCTCTTGCCTGGATACAAGTTGCCATGGCCAGCCTGGAGAACTTAAAAACAGATTTCGCACGCACCCAGGTTGAGCGCAACAAAGACTATCGCCGCAGGTTCTCGGACGGTTCCGCTCTTCAGTGTTTATGTGGCGACTCTCTGCAGGCCATGTCCCACCATCTATCCTGCATCACGTACCCTTTTACCTGATCACGAGGGGTCCGTACAAACTTACCTATGTAAACACAGTTCAGTTCCCGAATGGAGTCACAAAGATTTTTCCGAATCGCAAAAAAAGTTATTTTTTGTGATGTAACAATAAACTTTCTGTTTTCAGATTTATTCCTATATCTGTGCTATAACACCTTACTTTATGCCAAATTTCAGGATTCTGGGTTAACGGGAAGTACCCTATGAATTTTGATTCCTTTGAGAGTGTTGAAATATACGTTTCTTCCGACATAAACGGCCGTATATTTTTTATTCGTTAACTTAGAAGTTTGACTTTTTCACAGCTTCAAGGGACCGCAGACTTGAGTATATGGTTTTAATTTCAACTCGATACCTCTACGCGGTCCCGTGGTAAAGGGTCTTGACAGACAGACAGACGGACAACAAAGTGATCCTATAAGGGTTCCGTTTTTTCCTTTTGAGGTACGGAACCCTAAAAAGAACTAGTTTTAACAAACTAGATTTAAGTACGATTCTTTTTGAAATAAGACTAGCTGCAGCCATCTTGCTTCGCCCATGTGATAGAAGAAAATTATTCCAAGGGAACACACCTCCAGGATAAAAATAGTATATACTATTCGAAGAAGATGATCTACCAGAGTACTAAATTTCATACCAATCCCTTCAGCAGTTTCAGCGTGAAGGAGTAACAAACACACACACTCACAAATGTTTGCCTTTATAATATCAATGTGATAAGATGACTAAAGAAAAACCCAGCCAATGCATGATGAAAAGTAGTAACTACTGCCTTCACAATGCAATACCCAAAGGAGTATGCCAATGCGTTATCCTTTGTCCTAGATCCCATAAAATCAATCGACCCCAAGGTGAAGAGGGATAACTTCTGGTGATAGCGATCATGTATTATTTGAACTATGGTTTCGCATGGTTAAATAATAATTATAATCTGTTATTTTCTGATATAAAAAAACTGGGCAAGTGCGAGTCGGACTCGCGCATTGAGGGTTTCGTACAAACTTACCTATGAAAACAGTTCAATCCTCGAATTGAGTTACGAATATTTTTCCCTGTATTTGTGCTTTATGACCATGCTTCATGCCAAATTTCAGGATTCTGGATCAACGGAAAGTATCCTATGAACTTTGTTTCCTTTGAGAGTGTCGAAATATACGTTTTTTGCGACATAAACGGTCGTATCTTTTTTTTTCGTTTACTTAAAAGTTTTATTTTTTCACAGCTTCAAGGAACCGACCTGAGTATATGGTTTTAATTTCAACTCGATACCTCCATGCGTTTCGGAGATAAAAGGTCATGACAGACAGACAGACGGACAGACAACAAAGTGATCCTATAAGGGTTCCGTTTTTTTTCCCTTTGAGTTACGGAACCCTAAAAATGATCTACAGATAGTTGTTCCGGGTCCGGGTGTCATATGCAAGTGAATTTAAATGCTTGTGAACGCACGTACGATACTGCCGTAATTCCTAATGTGGAGCTAATTTCTAAAAATATTGTCTGAAACGCCCTTTCCCACCAGAAAAAATGGATATAAAATTTTCCTTGTACATTCCCTTCAACTGCATCATCTGGGGGGCTATTGGCTAACTTTTTCAATAACAGTTGACAACTAGCATTCGTTTCACACTAAACTTAGTTGTCAACTGACAATTTCATAAAATTGGTATTACGTATCACACAAGTGACTAACAAACTGCGATTGAAATGTGGTGAATTATAAAAATTTATGGTGCCTATTGTGACCACTCTAAAATTTTATCGACTATTATACAGCTTCAAAAGCTTACACAATCGCAATTTTAAAAGTATCGATACAATAACATCTGTCAAAACGTGTTACGGTGGCTATCAAAGGCACCAGTGGCTAATGACGTCACTGCAGTTGGTCACTGAAGATAAGCAATACGAAACTAGGTGTTTGACGGTTCAATGATGCACATTGTTAACAAGTGATCATCACTTGAACTGTCAACAGACTTACGCAATAGCCCCGCTGATCCCACTAATCAACCCAAAACACCCCTTTTATGATTATTAAAACGGCGATATAAGGCCAATATCTTATTATGACATTTCTAAATAAGCCTCTACCAGAAAAGCTCATGAACCCATCATAAGACACTTTATATTGCTCGTAAATCGGAGTTTAATTTCACTTGGAACGCTCAGATATGCAGCTGTAGCGGATTCCCCTCTTTTTTGTCGAGGAAATGCAAAATCTTGAATTGTAATATCTGAAGTAGGTTGTAAGATAGTTGTGCTACTTTTAGTAGAAAGACTTTTTTAATACAGAAATTGAAACGTTGAATTCTCATTAGTCTTTGCTCGTGATTTTACTCGTGTCAAATACGAAAATCTTTCCATTGAAAAGTATTACAAGAGGGTAAACTTTATAAATACTAACATCGATATACACCCCTATTTTTTATTATAGTACAAAAAAATGGGGCTTTATTCATACCCATTACTTATCATATTTGTGTAGTTAAAAGTAAAAAAAAAATGGTCCACGAAAATCTTTCATAATTGGTAAATTCATAATTGAATCAATCATTCATAACAATTGCTACTAGAAAATGCTACGCGCAGTGTTGTTCCATTTTGATCGTCATTTATTCATTCATAACCTGTACAATATTTCCATAAATTGAGTGACATTTTAGGATATAAACAAACGCTCATAATTTTGTTGTTTTTGAATATTATTTATTATAATATGAATTATCCTCACGCCCCAACCGCCGCCGGGATTCCAATCCCGATTTCCGGCCACCGTAGGCGCTGGCTTGCGGACGGCGAGCAATGGGTGGCTCGCCGTCCGATCGTCCGGTAACCGTCCGGACCGAGCCCAAGTCGTCGACGGCGCGTATTGTTCCACGCGCGCCTCAGGGAGATGTCAGCAAATCGTAGGGGCCCAACAGGGTCGAAGCCTACTGGGGCCACGGGTAGTGTGAAAGTGAAACCCGGGGCCCTGGTACGAAGGCAAAGAAGGAACAGGAGTGGGTTCTTAGTCAGTAAAAGTCTGACACTATTTTTCGCCCCGCCCAAGAGCGGGATTTGTCATAAGATTATATTCCCACCTAAAAAATAAAAAAAATTATAATATGAATAATAATATACCTAATATTATTTATTGCTTTACTTAAATGATAACAAGATCTTTTCTAATAAGCCCTTTAGGTATTTGTACTAACTAAAAATTTGAGGTGTTTGTGTATTACGTACAACACTAAAAATTTTATTCCGACAGCCACAAATACGAATTTCAAAATACCGATTTTTTTTTATAATTTCAAATGGTTTAAAATTCCTAATATAACAACTCTTTCATCATCATCTTCCTGCCCTTGTCCCATCTTATTTGGGGTCGGCGCAACATGTTTTTCCTTCCATTCTATCCTGTCAACCGTCATGCTATCAATAACTTCCTTTTCTTTCATATCACTCTTCACACAATCCATCCATCTTAATAACAACAACAACACAACAAACAACAAAAACACAACAAACAACAACACAAAACAACAACCACAACAAGAGTTGTTAATATAACAACTCTTTGTAATTCCGAAATATCAATTTTCTTAACGTTTATAAAATAACTATTCTCAGAATGCTCTGCGTTCCAGGGCCAGGGAAGCTTTTTTTACTATTGGTAGGTTCGCGCTTGATCACTATCTCATCTGATGGAAAATGATTATATGGTTCATGACCAAGAAGCAACAAATCCCAAAATTGTAGCTATCAGGGGATACAGACTCCTGCAGGGAATTTCACTCCTCAAACGGCTTTATTTTTTTAAGGGTGGAAATCATCCAATCAATTCTTTTGCTCTGGGCGGAGCGCGAGGGCGTGTCAGACTTTTACTGACTGAAACCACACCTGTCCTTCAGTTGCTCTTTGCGTTCTAGGACTACGGGTTTCCCTTTAAGAAATTCCCTGCGGTCCCAGCTAGCGGGCATCGGCTCTGCTGAGCCCCCACCGTTTGCTGACATCTCTTTGAGGAGCGCGTGGATCACTACGCGCTGTTGACGACTGGGCTCGGTCTGGTCAATTACCGGGCGGCCGAACGGCGAGCTACCTACCAGCTCGACGTCCGTAAGCCCGCGTCTATCATAGCTGGTATTCGGGGTCAGAATCTTAGCGGCTGGGGCGTGAGGAAATTCGCTCCCTCACGCGTGCGGCCTCTTCCTTCGCCAGCATTACTGCTTCGCACAAGGAGGACATCGCCTGCCATTCCTCCTCGCTTCGGACCATAGCCCGAACCAGGGACCAGCGCGAGAGATCGCCGCCGCCGATTTCCTCAAACGGGTAGGTCGCAAGAGTGAATAAGTGAGTGAGTTACTGACTGATTCAGTCTTTCGACCTAAATGAGCCGTTATTAAACTAATCCCACAATAACGAACTCAGCTTGTCATAAATACAGAGTTCTGAATAAAGTTCACCAACCTCAAATATCTGTTTCTAATAATTGCATTGCCGTGACTGCTGAAAAGCTGTAATTACAGCTGTGACCCATTTCTGAATTACATGCAACTGAAAACTGAAAAACGTTTGACAAGTGGGTAAAGAGGTCGTGTTTGGTGTAAATAAAAGGCATTTGGCTTTCTCATTAGTGAGGTTGTCTCAAATTGTGAAAGGATCTTTAAGAAACCAAGATTCTATGCTAGGCAGCATTTGGGCATAGGTGGTGGAGCCTCTAAAGCCGTGTACGTACTTACGAACACGAACATAGCGAACACAAACTACAAAGATGAACATTTGGTTTTTTCGTATGGACGGTAAAGTTTCTAGAGTGGCGACCAAGCACCGGAAAACGCAGCGTTGGAAGGCCTCCCACAAGGTGGACTGACGACCTGGTGAGAGTCGCGGGAATGCGGTGGGTTCGAGACGCACAGGATCGGTCGTTGTGGCGACGCTTGGAGGAGACCTATGTCCAACAGTGGACGTCTTTCGGCTGAAATGATGATGATGATGATCATGATGTATGGACGGCATATTCGAACACAAACAGGAACATAGTTGGAATCGTGTTCGCACACAAGTCGTGAGCTCTAAGGGGGGTGAGATCAGGGGTTTGGTTTTAGTCTTTACGAAGATATTGCGATCCCTCCAGATTTTGTCAAGCTGAGACATGGCACTCTTAAGTGGAGTGTAAAGGGCCATATCTTTACATTGCGTTGAATTTTTCACTACTCTAAGGGGTAGCAAAACTGAGAATTTGATATTAAATCCGTCTTAGTACCTCCACGCGTTCCTGAGAAATAGGGTCTCGACGCACGGACACTCAAACAACAAAGTGATCCCATAATAAGGGTTCCATTTTTGCCGAAAGAGATAGTATTACGGAAATCTAAAAATGTACAGTACGTACTATTTTTCTTTCTCATAGGTTTCAGTTTAAATCATAGTATACGTCTGCATAATAATTCATTCCCTTGGTAATAAATCGGAAGAACAAATTTAATAAAGTGCTTCAACGTACTCGTTTACTCTTTGGAAACCATGCACTACAAGCTAAGTGATTATTATATAGATAGAAAAGCTGTTCGTTAGTCTCGCTAAAACTCAAAAAAGGCTGGACCGATTTGGATAATTTTGGTCTTGAAATATTCGAAATAGTTCAGGGAAGGTTTAAACGGTGAGAAAAAATAGAAAAAAAATCACGAAAAAAAAATCCATATACAACGCCATCTCTAATTAAAATGTAATTATAAAATGAATTATGCTGGTTATGGTAATGCCAGTAGATGGCGTTATCCTATGACAGTTCAGCTAAAAGGTATCACAACATTCATTGACTATTAGGCGGTACGAAGTTCGCTGGGTCAGTTAGTTACTAATAAAAAACTTGAGTGGCTTTGCCAGGTTTTGATTTCAATCGTAGGTATATTGATTAATTGATGATTTCCACGTAAAAAAATATCATAGTCGGAAAAAAAACTGCGCGAATGATTAACACAGAATACAAAGATCCACTTCTGCAGTCGACCTCCTTATCGTCAATTAAGTTAGTTAGTTAATACGCTTGCTCATGAAAAATCCTTTGAAAATAAACTCCAAATGTTGCGAAAGACTGGGCTCTGGTTCAAGGCCATGGTCTGAAGTGAGGAGGAATGGCAGGCGGTCGCTTCCTTCAGCGAAGCAGTAATACTAGTGAAGGTGGAATGGACATCCTAACGCCAGAGCCGCCATTATCCCGACCACGATTTCCAGCCACCGCAGGCGTGGGCTTGCGGACGACGAGTAATAGGTAGCTAGCCGTACGGCTGTCTGGTAACCATCTACCATCGGACTGTTGAATCTTCAACGGTCCGGACTAAGCGTTTCGCTTCGTCGTTTATACCGCGTACATCGAAGGACTGGAACAATTTGCCTACTGCGGTCTTCCCGTCCAACTATAATTTAGGTGTCTTCAAGGCTAGAGTGAATAGGCTCTTAATAAACTAGTGACCCTCACCATCGATGATTGCATCACTGCTTACCATCAGGTGGGATCGCAGCCAAGCACTGGTTTATACCAATTAAAAAAAAAAAACATTCGAACGATCCGAATGGCTTTTTTTTTCTCGCCCGAGTCGTCGACGGTGCTTAGTATTCCACACGCCTCAAAAAGATGACATCAAACCCGTAGGGGCCCAGCAGGGACCGAAGCCTACTGGGACCATGGGTTGACTTTCAGGGCCCTAAAACGCAAGGCAGAGAAGGAACATCAGCTTTGATTTTAGTCAGTGAAAGTCTGACACGCTCTACCACTCCACCCTAGTGCGGGATAAGTTATTGGATGATTTCCAAAATTTAAAAAAAAGTTACAAACGAAAAGAAAACTATAGGAAGTATAGCATTTAATGGTAAATTCTTTCCACTTCTAACTGTCAAGGCCGCTCCGCCGTACAATCAAATATTAAACGCCTATCAACTTGCCCTTTTCGTGAAACCCATGAATTTTATTTAGTTTTAATACGTTTCGGGAACCTTTTGCGTCTTCAATTTTAAATATTTAAGTAGATAACAACCAATGGCTATTATATTGCCACCTAAATGTTCAGTTTGATGATTCGGCGAAATAGTCATACTAATTTTGTATGTGTGTATGTATGCACTGATACATGATTTTCATTTGACTTTGCTCGAATTCTTGGTACCACTGACGCACAGTGTTCATATACCAAAAATCACCATAATCGGTTAATATTTAGAGGTTGCACAACGCCAATAAAGTTGTCTCATACAATTAGTACGTCATCAGTGTAGGGCAAAATTTTTAATATTATTATTTTTTACAGTGGAAGGTAATAAGTGTTACTAGTATGTTATAGTGGACCAGTTAAGCATATTTAGACTTTGAAATACGTAAATAAGAGGTATTTGGTTACTTGATAAGATACCTTATGAAGACTTTTTGGGAGTTTGGCTTCCTTCCAAAGAATAAGTGTTAGATTTAAAAAAAGGTACCGGGTTTAAGTAGGTCATTTATGTGCAGCAAGAACAGTGTTGCCGAGAGTACCGACCCCTGAGGAATCCTGGCATTAATATCCATTTGACCCGACGAGCAGCCATCAATAACCACTCGGATGGATCGATCCCTCAAAAAGTCGGTGATCCAATCACTTAGACCAGTGGGTAGACCGAAGGAAGGAAGCTTAGCAATAAAGCTTTCGTAACAGACCCTATTGAAAGCCTTTGAGATATCAAGGAAGATGCAAATGCACCCATCAAGAGAAACAGGGGGCCGCGTGTCATCAGAATTCAGACGCGAAGATTTCGCAAAAAGAAAGGTAAAAAGTTTGCTTTCTCCTCAGCGGTGTGGGCCAGCGACACATCGGGTTTCAGCAGTGGCGGAAGTGAGGGATAGCAGAAGTTCGATTCAACCGACTTTGCCAGGGGCCAAAACGCTTTGCTACCAGCGGGATACGAAGCAAGTTTGTTCCCTATTCGACTAATGTGGTCAAACCGAGACCTCTGCAACACCTTTTTGCAGGACTTGGCAGCCCTTTTAAAGGCCTTCTTCTTAAGAGACACGTCGGTAGCTTTGCGCATACGAGCGTCGGTCAATGCTCGGTATGCTACGTGTTTAATCGCGTCGGCGCGAACACACTCGGCGCCAAACCATGATCGAGCTTGGTCTGACATTGTTACGTCAGAGATTGGAATATGGTACTCCATTTCCTGTTGCAAAACATCCGTCACGGCAACTGCATCTGATGAAGCATCCTCCGAAAAAAAGCAAGTGGGCTGCCAAGGATACCATGCGAAAAAAGACTGCATACCATCCCAATCCGTTAACCTGTATCTCCAAACCCGCCTGGTGCCTCTAGGGCTGGGATTGGGCGGGGTGTAGACAAACACAGATTTAACCAGACAGTGGTCGGAACTGCTTAAAGGCGAAGATAGCGACACTGAGTAGCGGTCTGGATCTGTTGTCAGTAGAAGGTCCAAACAATTGGTTGTGTGCGAATCCACATCCTGCACCCCCGCCCCCTGCAGCTGGGTGAGATTTATTGCTAGCGCTAGCTTTCGCATCTCTCGACCAGCCTGATCTGTGCGCTGGTATGGGAAAAACCACTCTTGGTAGTGGGCATTAAAGTCCCCCAGTATCACTAATTGGGCGGAAGGGTACCGCTGCTGAACCGCATCCGCTGCCTCACTCAGATGCTGTGTGAGCCCGGACTTCTCCTGATCTCCGCTATGTGAGCGGTAGACAAAAGCGTAGAGTATTTTATCTAGGCCTGTGCCGGACAAAACCCAAAGCGTTGAGAACCTGGAGTCCTCAAGGTTGCGGATACGCCAATAACAGATGTCATCCTGGGGGTACATACATACACCCACGTGTGGTTTGAAGTTGTGCTCCAAGGTAAACCCTGGGTATGAAAGATACGACACGTCAGATGGACCTCTGATCTGCGTCGTCAAAAGGAATAGGAGAGCTGGTTTTTCAGTCTCAAAGTGGTGGTGGACTGCGACAAGATTAGAGTGCATACCTCATATGTTAGTGAGGTGCACTTTGTGAGAGAGGGGAGTGCCTTGTCATGCGTTTTGTGTATTTTTTTTGAGGTGGAAAATTATCCAATGACTTCTCCTGCTCTAAGATGGTGTGAGAGGGAGTGTTAGACTTTTACACCTGTGTCCTTCAGTAGCCCTTTGCGTTCACGGATATCTCTTCGAGGAGCGCGTGGAACACTACACGCTGTCGACGGCTTAGACGCAGTCTGGGCGGTTACCAGGCCGGACGTCGAGCAACCCCTTGCTCGTCATCCGCAAGCCCACACTTACCCTGGTTAGTAGTCGGGGTTGGGATAGCGCCAGCTGGGGCTTGAGGATGTCCGTTTTATCACGCGTGCGGCCGTCTCTTTCACTAGCATTGTTGCTTCGCAGAAGTAGGTGAACCTTCAACCTTCAATTATGCTGACATGTCTTTGAGTCGCACGTGGAACCTGAACTGGACATCAGACGGCGAGCTACCCATTGCTCGCCATCTGCAAGCCTTCACCCCTAAAACTTGACCCTGTAACGTCTACTAAAGAAATGTAAAAGGAAATATCACCCCCAAAGATTTCAATCTTCTAAGTATCCTTTATTCAAAGTTGCCTCCAAAAATAATGTTGGAAGCAGCTCATGTTTCTTATGTCTCATACTAGCCAAGGGTATGTATGTATTCGCTGAATATTTCCACATAATGTGATGGTATGCCTTAGACCCACGGCAATGCAGTCAAACGCAAGGTACCATGCCATGTGGGGTCGTTCAACCCTTTTAAAATACTGGCAATTCTGTTTAAGGGTGCGGCTTTGGTGGGCTAGCGGAGTCTAGTGCTTCTTTTTTTTTTAAAAAACTGGGCAAGTGCGAGTCGGATTCGTGCACTGAGGGTTTCGTACAAATCTATACCTAAGTAAACAGTTAAATTCCTGAATGGAGTTTCGAAGATTTTGCCAAAATCGCAAAAAAAAAAATTGTGACGTATCAACAAAACTGTTTTCAGATTTATTCCTATAGGTATCTGTACTATAAGACCTTGTTTTTGACAAATTTCAGGATTCTGAGTCAATGGGAACTACCCTATGAATTTTGATTTCCTTGAAAATGGAGAAATATACGTTTTTTGCGACATAAACGACCGTATCTTTTTTTTTCGTTAACTTAGAAGTTTGATTTTTTCACAGCATCAAGGGACTGCAAACTTGACTATTTTATGGTTTTAATTTCAACTCAATATCTGCACGCGTTCTTGAGATAAAGGGTCTTGACAGACGTCTGTCTGTCAAGACCCTTTATCTCAAGAACGCGTCTGCACGTCTGTCGATCTGTCTGTCTAGACAGATCGACAGACGGACGGACAACAAAGTGATCCTATAAGGATTCCGTTTTTTTCCTTTTGGGGTACGGAACTCTAAAAAGGGGGCCAATGCCCAGCTGTGGACAAGGGCAGACTGTGAATGTTTTTTTATGATGAAGCAAATTTTTTATATCTTTTAATCGCTTGTGTCGGATTAGTCCGACGAATTTTTGTGTCCTATTCACCAGGATCGTGTGTTTGCGACGGAGTACTCCATCTCGTTTAACTCTTCAATTTCAATAGGTGACAAAAGAGCTGACGAGATGGAGTATTTGGTCGTGGATGTGCGACCCTGGCCGAATAAACCCGAGAGTGTTTGTCGGATATTTTCGACGAAGGCGGTTGGTAGGTTAATCAATATTAAAAACGCAGTATTTCTACCAACGGGCTTGCGGACGGCGAGCAATGGGTAGCCCGCCGTCCGACCCTCCGGTAACCGTCCGGACCGAGCCCGAGTCGCCGACGGCGCGTATTGTTCCATGCGCGCCTCAGGGAGATGTCAGCAAATCGTAGGGGCCCAGCAGGTTCGAAAATGTGCCCAGAAGGCTGGCAATTGCCACGTTGAATGGCAATGCTAATTCTTTGGGCGAAGAACGAGCCAGCCCTCTGGTCACGCAAAGACATAATGACAACACAGTTAATATAGACAGTGTCTACATCAGGACAAAACAATTCAGCCTATTAGCAAGCATCAAGGATATGAACCGGCTTAATATCTGATAAAAAGCCTCCCAGTGACATTGCTTCACTTCTTTCGTAGGATTACTTTTTTTTTTAAGTGAGAAAATCATCTAATGACAAATCCCGCTCTTGGGCGGAGCAGGAGATAGTGCCAGACTTTTACTGACTAAAAACCCACTCCTGTTCCTTCGTTGCCTTCGTCCCAGGGCCGAGTCTTCCTTTCAGAATCAGACCCTTGGCCCCAGTAGGCTTCGACCCTGCTAGGCCCCTACAGTTGCTGACATCTCCTTGAAGCGCGCGTGGAACAGCACGCGCCGGGCGTTGTATTGCGATTTTTTTTCATGTTTTTTTCTATTTTTTCTCACCGTTTAAACCTTCCCTGGACTATCTCAAATATTTCAAAATCAAAGTTAGCCAAATCGGTCCAGCCGTTTTTTTTATTTTAGCAAGACTAACGAACAGCTATTCATTTATATATATATATATAAATATACATATAAAAGATGGAAGATTAATTGTCACTTTTAATTTTATTAATGTATTGTGATCCTAGTCACTGCCGCGAAATAAACATTTTTCTTTATTTCTTTCTATTTCAAAATAGTCAGGAAAATGGCTAGGCATACGAGCTAAGAACTCTCTCCGCTTATCACCCTGCACAAACCTTTATGGTGCTAAATTATTACTTTTTATTGATCCGTGGCTAGCATTTTTATTATGCCTAGTTGTGCCTAGGCTAGAAACGTGGTAAATTGTTTGATGTTAATCTAAAGAAATAAATAATTAGTGCGGTAAATGCTTGAATATATTGTTATTTGTGTAGGGAGATTGATTTCTATTCGCTTAAGTACTCTTTTTAAATGCGTCAGTTACACACTGTCGGGGTTGGACGTAAAGGTATTTTTTTTAATAGTATTTTTATTTACAATTAATCATCATCATCATTTCAGCCGAAAGACGTCCTCTGTTGGACATAGGCCTCCCCCAAGCGTCTCCACAACGAATTAATATTAATATTTAATCTATATCTATATATATATAAATATGAATAGCTGGCCGCCGACATAGCCCGAAGAATCGCCAAACTAAAGTGGCAGTGGGCAGGGCACATTGCTCGTAGAACGGATGGTAGATGGGGCCGAAAGGCTCTAGAGTGGCGACCGCGCAGCGGAAAACGCAGCGTTGGAAGGCCTCCCACAAGGTGGATCGACGACCTGGTGAGAGGTCGTAGGAGTGCGGTGGATGCGAGATGCACAGATCCTGTGAGAGGTCATTGTGGCGACGCTTGGGGGTGGCCTATGCCTAACAGTGGACGTCTTTCGGCTGAAATGATGATGATGATGAATAGCTAGTTCGTTAGTCTCGCTAAAACTCAAAAACGGCTGGACCGATTTGGCTAATTTTGGTCTTGAAATATTCGGAATAGTCCAGGGAAGGTTTATACGGTGAGGAAAAAATGGGAAAAATCACGAAAAACAAAACCGAATACAACGCCATCTCTTATTAAAATGTCATTATATAATGAACTAGCGCATTGCCCGCGACTACGTCCGCGTGAATCGCCGTTTTAAGCGTTTGGCCCTGTGATTTGTTTATTGTCATTGCAAATCAAACTTTCAAAGGAAATTGTAGTCTTTTGAATTCGAAAGGAAGATCGTTCGGGATTAATGGAATACGCGGTATGAACTCTGTTTCTCCATGGGCAGACCCGGTTAAAATAACAACCTCAACCATACTGCGGTGCAATGCTTTTACTTGCATCCTGATACCGTTACATAACTTCGGAGGCTTCAAGTTCCTAAGCAACATCACGGGTGTGCCCACATGCAGTACACGTTTATGGTATGGAAGGCCGACTGGATTAATAGTATTCAGAAACTCAATCGGATAGTGGAGTGCTTCGTCTGCATTTACTACAGTGTCTATAGAATTAAACACTATTTCTTCAGCTTCAATTGATGTCAGCAAAATATCGCTGATAACTGCTGCTCGGTCGTTCTTAGGCATCAATATAGCCCTTTCTCTTAGCCATTCTAATGGTTTGTCCTTTATTTGAGCCACACCTGAATAATTTCTTCCTATCTTCTCTTTGACTGTACTTACTACCGTACATAATTTTTCTGGTATGACTATAACCCCATCTAATTGTTGGTACTTGCCGTTACCTAATTGAAGTAAAAGGTCTGAAAATTCACCTGCAGAGACGTCCCGTCTGAGATGTACCCTCATGTTTTTGGTTAATTTAAGGATTTTAGTGAAACCCAGCGTTGATGGGCTCCCACAAGGTGGACCGATATCCTGGTGAGAGTCGCGGGAATGTGGTGAATGCGAGATGCACAGGACCGTTCGTTATGGTGACATTTGGGGGAGGCCAATGTTCAACAGTGGACGTCCTTCGGCTGAAATGATGATGATGATGATAATGATGAAGGATTTTAGTACAGTATCTTTTAATATATGTTTTATTTCATTTACTCGTGTCCCTTTTGGTACAACTGGTAACCTTTGCTGAAAATCTCTTGCCAGCAATATTGTCAAACCACTCATTAAGTTGTCATTGCTTCTTATGTCCTGTTATCCTGTAGAGTTCTGTTTAATGCTTCAATAGCTTTTTTGTTTGCCATTGTACTTTCATCCCAGACTATTGTTTTTGCTTTACGTAACAATTGGGCCAGATTACTATGCTTGAAAATGTTGCACATTGGCGTCTAATCATTGGCGCATAATCTGATCTATAAAATGTTATAGTTCGTTATTTACCTGCCTCTCCATGTGTCGTGTAAAATCTTCTGAAAGATATGGTTTGAATTCATCCCACAGGCTGAAAGGAATCGCTAGTTGACAAAAAACTAACATTATAATGAAAAGCTCTCTCACCATGAACGGCTACTGATACATGGCTGCCTCTCCTTGGACTGTACATCAGTGTTGATCATCTTCAAGTAACCCTAAAGCCGGATGTTCTATGATTCTGGACCTCGAACTTCATAAAAAAGCAAACGAAGGTGGTAACACTCTGTATTATTTGGATATACCGTATATTCCCTGCCTAAAGCGTTGTTTTTTTTTTTAATGTGTAGCCAACCATCTACATTTACTCCTCTTTTCCTCCTTTTGAACCGATTACTATTCCAAACATAGAATGCACAGATTTCACAATACAGGAAGGTCTTTGCAAAGTCATCTACTTGACATAGTTAAAAAAAAAGACGTGAGAGTCGTTTTTAGTGGACAGGAAACCTTTATTAGCTAAGTTTTCTTGATTAAAAAATACTCTTTGACCATTTTTCTAAGTACCTACACAGCAAGATGAAACACCGTGGGAAAATTCTCATGAATAGAAAACCTGAAAATTTACCACACTGCCTCTGAACTACTGATATACTTTCCACTTTCATACGTTTTGACTTCATCTTTTAAATTGTTTAAAGAAAGAGTACCTTGGTCAGACCCCTTTATTCACATATTTACAAACATATTTAATCGATTTTACCGAGTTACAGTATTCCACATTGATGTGAAAGAACTGGATTACCAACGATTATCAAGCTCTACTCCATTTATGGTCACAGTAAATCCGCCATTATCTGAAGGATGTCTCCTGCAGTTTGAATATCCGTCATCGCCGGTCAGTGTTTTTATAAGCATTGTTCGAGGATAGCGTTTAGTGCACAGCCTGTCTCTCATGCATGGCGAGTTGGCGTTGAAATTTCCACAGGGGACATGTATCATATTAGATTTCACTATCTCATAGAGCTTTGGATCTAGATGGGATCAGGTATTTCGGCACAAATAAAATTGTCAGTAATGTCAGAAGGAATGTGTCTTTTTAGCCATATCAGAATATGAGAATGTACCGAAGTCTGGAAAATGTTGGTATTCTACTGTGTACACAGTAGAAAACCAACATTTTACGTACATGTATCACGGAACTTCACCAAATATTTTTCCTTTAGTTATCAAGTCCAACATTTTTTTTTTACTTTGATGCGAAATATTTGTGCGATGATATCGTGGCGATCGTGAGGTTTTTAGCCTGGAAACAAATTTTCTTTAATTTCTTTCCACCGAGGGTTACACGTGAAGGTGAAAAATAAGTCTGCGCGACCATAATGACGTACATAAGTCATGGCGTATTAAGTGTTGAAGAAGTGCTCGTGCATGTAGCTCGGCCCACCGGTGAAGGAGGACGGTAACTAACCACTATTTGACCCAACTGATGAGCATCAACATCTTGCCTACCGATGGTGTCCTTAAGTATTACTGAACTAAGCAATCAAAGCTTTTAGACTTTTAAAACATTAAATAAGCATAATAATTTCTATCGAAGAAGACGCTAACTATGACACACCAACTGGTTTTGTAGTTAATTTTATGTTTTCGTTTGTACCAATTTGGGTCAGTAGATGTCGTTGTACGTATATAAATAACATGATTGATACATTATTATAGGATTAGGTTATCACATGGTTGCGTTACAAAGAAAATCTATTAGCACATTTAAAAAAGAGATATTTCATACAAACATGGAGGAATCCATTTCACCAACATACATGAATGTACTTGAACTTTTTTGTTGTTGTTGAACTATTTTTGAGAAATAAATAATCGCTATTTACTCTATTAGGGCTTGTTTTTCTAATTTCTAATACCGAGTTGCGAGTAAATTAGGCCGCGCAGTAAGACTTCAAAAAATCTTGAACACGACCTAAACCGTAATTTGAGGGTAGTTTTGAAAAACGAATAATGGGAATCTTTATTATTTATTTAAACATGTATTCGTGCCAAGTTTCAAGTTTATTAACCCAATTAATAAGATTCTCCCATACAAACTTTAACACCCCCTAAATCTTGCACTGAGGGTAGTACTGAAAAAATAAATATGGAAAACTTTAAAACTAATTTAGGTTAATATTTGTACAAAGTTTGGAGTCAATTGGCCCACGGAAAAAAAATTTGCACACTTACGAAATCCCCCCTTTTTACCCCCTTAGAGGATGAATTTCCAAAAATCCCTTCTTAGTGCTCACTTACGACATATAATTAATCTTTATGCAAAATTTCAAGCTTCTAGCCCCAGCGGTTTCGGCTGTGCGTTGATATGTCAGTCAGTCAGTTTCTCCTTTTATATATATAGATTATGCCGTTCTGGTAATGCCAGTAGATGGCGTTATCCTTACTATTAGGCGGTACGAAGTTCGCCGGGTCAGCTAGTTGTTAATAAAAACTCCTCATCATTTCAGGCTATGGACGTCCACAGGTCTATGTGTATCACTGCCCCAAGTGACACCATAAGGGCCGGTCTTGTACATCTTGCATCCATATAGAATTCCTGCGACCCACTAGCTCATCGATCCACCTTATGGGAGGCCTTCCACTGCTGCGTCTTTCGGTACGCGATCGCCACTCCAGAACCTGTCTACCCCATCGACCGTCTGTTCTGCGAGCAATGTTGCCTACTGCCACTTTAGTTTGGCGATTCTTCGGGCTATGTCAGTAGCCTTACTTCTTCTGCGGATATCTTCATCCCTGATGCGATCACGCTAGGAAACTCCGAGCATAACCCTCTTCATCGCCCTTAGCATGATATTAATCCTTCTGCTGAGGTTCATTGTGAGCGACCACATTTTAGGGCTATATATCAATAGCTTCTGCAAGCAGCTTCGCTTGTGTGAAAATTGGTTTCTCCACACAAACTTTGGACCCCGTCTTCCCCCTTTGGACCCCCGTCTTAAAGATTTGTAGCGACATCTATGGCGTCACATAAGAACTAATCCTGCATCGCGCAATCAAAGTTCTCCGCGTGATTAGAATATATATACGACATCCCGAAATCATCTATCGGGCAGTAGCCCACCAGACATAACACCCGTCTGGCCGAAAGATCCTCCCTTTTCAACGGAGGTTTGCGAGACTTTACTCCCTGTACCGCATACCTCCAAACTAGTGACCCCGACGTGATCCAGTTCAGATCCAGAATTTCCAAAAACTGCTTAGTGCTCGCCTACGTTATAAAAAGACGCCTTGTGTAAACTGTCACATTCCTCATCATCATCATCAGCCGAAAGACGTCCACTGTTGGACATTGGCCTCCCCAAGTGTCACCTCAATGAACGGTCCTGTGCGTCTCGTCAAATTCCTAGTCCCAGTAATTTCGGCTATGCGTTGATATGTCAGTCAGTCAGTTGTGTTATGAGACCTATTGTGAGCAACCATGTTTCAGAGCCGTATGCCATCACTGGCAATACGCACTGGTCATAGACTTTCGTCTTGAGACACTGAGAATAAAAATGTGATCCTCTTTAGAACTACAGGAAGTTTATGTGATGATATTTATTTTCTGAATAGCAGTGTCGTACTTTTATTTACAACAGAATATTACTATATTAAACGTTAACACTATAGTACAAACAATTTGGATGGATGGAGAAGGAGAGGAAGGTAAAAGAGATTATGAATGGATTGAATGAGGTGTGCTACGAAAGAACAAGTTTTCAATGAAAATTATTTTTTCATAGCAAGCTTTAATAGCGCTGTATATACATATACCTACAATTAATACTCATCAAGACCATTCATGCGATGATCATCATGCGATGGAGTATTGTGGGATTGTCTGAAGTCCGAAGACAGGGGGAGGATACGATAATTCTCAAATCCGGTAACCTGCTCTATTTCCGGGAGGGTGACCAGCAGTCCCAGGGTGGTGTCGGGTTTATCGTCCACAAGTCCCTTGTGAACAATGTGGTGAAGATCGAGAGTGTGTCGACCAGGGTGGCGTACCTTATACTCAGAATATCATCAAGATATTCGCTGAAGGTCATACAGGTCTACGCCCCGACCTCGACACATCCCGACGATGAAGTAGAATCCATGTATGAGGATATATCAAAGGCCATGCATGGTTCTAAGACTCACTTCACCGTGGTCATGGGGGACTTTAACGCGAAACTGGGCAAACGAGACGGTGACGAGCTGCGAGTGGGGCAATTTGGATTTGGACGTCGGAATCACCGGGGACACCTACTGGCTAGCTTTATGGAGAAGGAGGGCCTCTATATGATGAATTCCTTCTTCAAAAAGCGTGAGCATAAAAGGTGGACCTGGCAAAGTCCTGACGGTGCAACTAGAAATGAGATTGACTTCATCCTGTCGACGAAAAAGCAAATATTCAATGATGTCTCCGTGATCAACGCGGTGAAAACTGGAAGTGATCACCGCGTGGTAAGAGGCACATTGAATATTAACATTAAGCTTGAAAGGTCTCGACTGATGAAGTCTACGCTCCGTCCAGCACAGATCCAGATCCAAAACCCCGAGAGCTTTCAGCTCGAACTCCACAATCGTTTCGAGTGCCTAGGAAGCTCCGTGGATGAATATAACGATGGGTTCGTGGAAACTGTCCATACGGTCGGGTCTAAGTTTTTCAAGACTCACCGTACAAATAAGAACAAGAAGCTCTCCGATCCGACCCTCGAGCTAATGAAGAAGAGGCGTGTAATGATTCTGCAGTCTTCAGACGATGCGTGCATATACCGGCAGCTCAATAGACAAATCTCGAAGTCCCTGAAACGCGACCTTCGCCGCTTTAATACCGCAAGGATTAAGGATGCGATTGAGCGGAATAAGGGCTCTAAAGTATTTACACGAGATCTGTCTCTTGGGCAAAGCCAGCTCACGAAACTGAAGACCGACAATGGCAGAGTCATATCCGCCAAATCGGAGCTTCTGGGAGAGATCGAGGCTTTTTATGGACAGGTATACACGTCTATCGCTAAACCCGCTGTAAATCTAGTAAACGACCCAAGAGCTAGATTGACTCGACACTATACCGAAGATATCCCGGACGTCAGCCTGTACGAGATTAGGATGGCTCTGAAGCAGCTAAAAAATAACAAGGCGTCGGGTGAGGACGGAATTACGGCCGAACTCCTGAAGGCGGGTGGAAAACCGGTCCTTAAGGCCCTTCAGAAGCTATTTGATTCCGTCATACTCGAGGGAAAAACGCCACAGGCGTGGAGCAGAGACGTGGTGGTACTCTTCTTTAAGAAGGGCGATAATGCCCTGCTTAAGAATTATAGGCCCATCTCGCTTCTGAGCCATGTCTACAAGCTGTTTTCCAGAGTCATCACGAATCATCTCGCGCGCAGGTTCGACGACTTCCAGCCTCCCGAACAAGCCGGATTTCGAAAAGGCTTCAGCACCGTGGACCACATACATACGCTGCGGCAGGTTATACAGAAGACTGAGGAGTATAATCAGCCTCTCTGCTTAGCGTTTGTGGACTACGAGAAAGCCTTTGATTCGATTGAAACTTGGGCTGTACTGCAGTCTCTCCAACGGTGCCAAATTGACTATCGGTATATCGAAGTGCTGAAGTGTTTGTACAAAAACGCCACTATGTCAGTCCGACTACAAGACCAGACCTCGAAACCTATCCTCTTGCAGCGGGGTGTGAGGCAGGGAGACGTTATTTCTCCGAAACTGTTCACGGCAGCAATGGAGGATGTCTTCAAGGTTTTGGAATGGAGAGGGCTAGGCATTAATGTCAATGGCGAGTACATCACTCACCTTCGGTTTGCCGACGACATAGTAGTCATGGCTGAAACTACGGAGGTGCTCAGTACAATGCTTGGTGACCTCAGTAGAGCATCCGAAAGAGTGGGACTTAAAATGAACATGAACAAAACCAAAGTCATGGTAAACAGCCATGTAGCACCCACTCCTATCAAGGTCGGGGACTCTATCGTTGATCAATCGTCGAATCCGACTCGGCTGGGCAGCGTTCGGGAAGCTGCGCGGTATCTTCTCGTCAATATACCACAGTGTCTCAAGACGAAAGTCTATGACCAGTGCGTGTTGCCAGTGATGACATATGGCTCCGAAACGTGGTCGCTTACAATGGGCCTCATTAGAAGGCTTAAAGTCACCCAAAGGGCAATGGAGAGGGCTATGCTCGGAGTTTCCTTGCGTGATCGAATCAGGAATGAGGATATCCGCAGGAGAACCAAGGTTGCCGACATAGCACGAAGAATCGCCAAACTAAAGTGGCAATGGGCAGGGCACATTGCTCGCAGAACAGATGGCCGTTGGGGCCGAAAGGTTCTGGAATGGCGACCCCGTACCGGAAGATGTAGCGTTGGAAGGCCTCCTACAAGGTGGACCGATGACTTGGTAACGGTTGCGGGAGTCCGATGGATGCGAGATGCACAGGACCGTTCGCAGTGGCGACGCTTGGGGGAGGCCTATGTCCAGCAGTGGACGTCTTTCGGCTGAAATGATGATGATGAATGATGAAGACCATTCCAAAAAGCTACGTTAGAATCGGATGCTAGTTTAAAGGTGCCATTCGAAACTCGGCTGCAGGCTGCGGATGCAGGCTGCGAATGCAAATAGCACACGCATGACACGGAGCCGTTGCCTGCATCCGCAGCCGGGAGTGATTCAGATGCTGGCTGCACGAGCTGCTAGTCGCAAATCTACGATTCAATCCAATATTAGATCTATCGCCTCCGAGTAGCGATCATTTCGGACTTGTCTAAACAGGTTGAAGCTACGTGCGCATCGACTTGTGACCGCAGCACTACTGGTCTGCGATCGGCTGCGGCTGCAGGTCGCGGCAGCACTCGCAGCCGAAGCAGCACGTGCGGCAACTGCCGCATTCAGAATGGTTTTCACAAAAATCCACACTACTACATAGAAAACCAGTCGTGCAGCTGCAGCCGGCTTCGTGCAGCCGCCGCATGTGCTGACTACATCCGAGGTTCGAATAGCACCTTTAGGGTTTTTTTTTAGTGAATTAGGTGTATTTTCCAACGCTGCGTCATCCGGTACGAGGTCGCCATTTCAGAACCTTTCATCCCCATCGAGCATCTGTTCTGCGAGCAATGTGCCCTGCCTACTGCCACTTAAGTTTGGCGATTCTTTGGACTATGTCTGTAACCTTGGTTCTCCTGCAGATATCTTCGTACCGTTCTATTTGGCATGCTTCGGCTGCTTTCGAGAGACATCGGAGGCGGCGAGCGGGCGGCGGCGGCGACCAGAGGCGCGGCGTGCGGGACTGCACATCATTACGACGCGACGCGCGCGCACTCTAAACGCTTACCAAAATCGAATATTGTACCTTATTCTGAATAATATTCATTTCAAATTACAGTCCACAGTCTATCTATCTATCTATTTAGGTATGGTTTCCGCACTTAGTCCTATGTGGACCATTGTATGTGGGCCATGGCGGCCATAACCTTGGGTGAGCTCATTCCACCTCTCTCCTAAAACAGATTAGGCCTCTTAGGTTTTTCAGGGCTAAGGGAGTTCGGGGATCCTAAAGTTCGTGTGCGTATTTCAGTGACACCTGTGCAGTCAAGGAGCACATGTGCAATTGTTTCCTCCCCTTCCAAACATGCTCTGCACAGGGGACTGTCTGTAATGCCTATTGTGTGGAGGTGTACAGTCTGTGGACTGTACACCTCTACTTATAAATCTAGTCCTTAGATAGGTCCCTAAGAGCAAGCGATGACGTGTCGACGATGGAGCACGCAAAAGTAACTTATTCAATCTTAACTTAAAGACCCCTAGGTTGTATTTATCAGAAAACACAGACTCCGAGAGAAAAATCCACTCCTCAGCTGTACTTACAATCCAAGGCCATGGAAACACACGGGGCCGCGGACTTGTGCAGGATTTTTTTAGGTGCGAAATCATTAAATAACATTGCCCGCTCTGGGTCTCCTCCCAGAGCGGGCAATGTTATAAGAAGATGTGTCAGACTTTTACTGAACAACAGGAACACAACGCGCCGTCAATATGGGCCTCAATGGACGCCGAGCTACCTATTGCTCACCGTCCGACCTACACACCTATAACGACCGAGAATTACCCTGCGATTCTCGATGCCCAAGGCGTCTTCTAAGGCGCCTGGGGCGGGTCGGTTACCTCTCACAATTTCCGCCTCGTATTTCTGCTTTTTAGGAGGTGACTGATGTCCACGCCCTCTTGATCTGTAATAAGGCCTAGACCAGGGCCAGACGCGAGAATAGATAACCTAAATTGAGTATTCACACAATAATATAAAAGGCCTGCCCCCCTAGCCAAGTTACAACCGTTTCGTTTCGATTCTCTTTTCGTTGATCGCCTCGAGTCGGCCACGCCTCCTATTCCTTTGTTGAGATAACGTCAGAACAAAGGGATCGGAGGCGTGGCCAACTCGAGGCGATCAACGAAAAAAGAATCAAAACGAAACGGTTGTAACTTGGCTAGGGGGGCTGGGGTCTTATCATGACGTATTAACCCCTCTCGCACGGGGGGGGGGGTATTATTATTACGTAATTGCGCGTTTTTACGTAAAATCACAAAAAAAAACTGAATATTTCTAGGAAAAACAAAGATATAGAAACCCAAATTATCGGCCAAATAAATTTCGTACAAAAGTGTGTACAGTACGACAATAAAGTTGTACAGACGTATGTACAATCGGTGGTGGTTAAAGTTCGAGGGGTGTCAAGCGTGCCAGTATCAATCAAATCAAAAACAAAAATGTTTTTATTTCACATAGGCCTACATGGGCACTTATAAAACGTCAGAAGCTAGTGCACGGTTCCAAATTGGTCGTTTCCTATGGAGAAGAACCGGCAAGAAACTCCATGGTTACTCTTTTAAAAAAAGTGGTCGATGTTACAATATTTTCATATTACAGTATTTAATAGATATTATGTAAGAACAGTGTAGACCAGTCAATATTGTACCCAAAGCCAAGCACAATAAAAATAATCATATTAAAAAAAGTGAGTCGTATTAAGAAGTAATCAAGAATTCGTGGAGTCTACAGTGTTCTCACATTCACATTATAAAAAAGAGGCTATATAAAAAAAAGAAAGAAAAATATGAATAATTACAACTATCAACAAATGAGATGTTAACAAAATAAGTTACTAACGAATTTAAGGTAGTTGAAGTTCAAAGAAGGCAAAAGCAATGTTATTAAAACAAAGATGGAGCAGTTAATAGACATAATATTAATTAGTTACCAGGGGGCCACATGTACAGAAGTAGTCATTGCCAAACAAGCGTGTCTTCGACATAGTCTTTAACCTTATAATACGCTTTTTTGCTATAAAGCTCCATCCCTTTAACAGTTCAGTTTAGGTCATTAAATAGATCGCATTAAGAGCTCCTGGTAAGGCCTCTGAAAAGTTCTGGTCAAGGAATAAAATAATACAATATTTATACAAAACAAGCTTTATTTGTCATTACACTTTGTGTTTTTTGCCGTTTAATGCATCACTTGCGTATTATTTATTACCTAAAATCTAATCGTAAGACTCAAAAGAAACCTTCATAATTATAATTATTTACATTATAATTCACAGCGAATAACATTTTGAATATATTTTACAAATACAATAAATTTGAATATAATATTTTATTAAATTTAATTTTTGAAACAATATTCGGAAAACAGAATACACCGATCGTAAATAATTTATTATATTTTTGAACAATACATGTATTAATTAAACATTTAGGAATAATTTGTAACACATTTTTACAACACACAAGTAAAGTTGATTTAAATTTAAAGCTTTGAACAATTTATATTAAATGTAATATCACAAAACGTGGCAGATTATGTACAACAATATTTTAATTTTATTTTAAACTTAATAGTAAATCTGGCTAATAGAAGCTAAAAGTTAAAAATATATTGTTAATTAATTTACGTTATTTAAAATTAGCTTTCTTTAAAATAAATATAAATAACATTTATGTAGTTGCAAACACATTTCAAGGAGTTTCGAAAATACTAAAGGTTTTCTATTTTTTTTTTATATATTTAGTTATTTTTGGGATGTTTACAATAAAAGGAAGTAGATATTATGAGAAAGCTAATTTTTAATAGCAGTTGTGTATTTAACTACAAGATAGTTAATTAAACTTAATTCTACTTCTGGACAGCTGTCAAAGCAATTATGACATGTAATAAAGCTAATATTATTAATTATTCTAAACAATAAATCAAAAGTTTACGTTGCTATTTATTTTTATTATAATAAAATTATACCGATTAAATGCACACTATTTCAAATTATCAATAATTAATTTGCTATAATAAATGTTTGTATTATTTACAATAATTGTATTTCCTACTTTAGGCGTGTGAGGAATAAAGTGAAAGTGTTCTACTTTAATAATCCAAAATGAATTCATGATATTGTCGCTTTGTTCTATTTTAATTAATGAACATTCTTTTTTTAATTTGGACGACAGTATTATTTTATGATCCACTATTTTATTATGGTACACAATTTTGAACATGATATTTGAATGATATTATTTTTTCTATCTATGTTTATTATTATTAGTAAAAAACAAAATAATAATCACGCGTTTCCGGAAGCAAAAAATATAAAATAGGACTTAATACTATCCGGCATAGCTCAGTTTTAGAATAAAGAGACGTTGTTATTTTATTTATAATAGTATTTTTTTCTTAAATTTCATACAAGTTATAAAGCGTAAGCCTTGTTGCCCGCCATTAAAGTCGTTATATAATTAATACTGTTCTGATTTGAACACCTCCCCAATTTTATTTGCAGCCTTTATTAAGGTAAATTGCACTTTTCATATCGCAAATGCTCTATTAAAATGATATTAGAAAGATTATACTGGAAAGACAATCGGTTGAAAATTTAACAATTGAATATCAATATTTAGATTTTATGTTAAAGATCTTTTTATTGATAAAAAGATATTAGTTAGGCAATTTTTTATTTATTTAAATCTAGCAAGTCTATGGTGATTTTAATGATTTTAATGGTGTTTTTTAAAGTCACAACCTTAAAATTTGAGGAAACCATTTCAACCGATTCGTACATTGACTTGAAAATTATCTGGTAGTTGAAGTGAGGCTACGGGAAGATGCCGCAGTAACCACGCTGTGAACACGCGGCGACTACGCAACCGCCACGCAGGTTTACAGCTGCACGTAGCCTTCGGGGTTTCTGGGGGAGGCGCGGCGGCGGGCGGCTGAAGCTCGGCGTCAGAACACATCATCACTTGGATCATCATCCAACTCGCATAACAGTTTGCTACTAAAAAAGTGAAAAAAGAAAAATATTACTTTTTGAATATAGAAATTATTCTCTTTTTAATTTTCTTTTTGCGGTTTTTCTTATGGGCCAGTGTTTTGAAATATTCGTTTTTATTTTGCATTTCGGAATTCTAAATAGAAAATTATGAAATTTAGAATTCGGTGAATCATACTGGAAAAAAGGTAAATAATTGGAAAAAAAATAGTAGGTAATTATAATTTAGAAAACTGAAGGAAAAACAAAATATTGTACATCGTAACTAAAATTTTCTTTTCTAAAATGTAGCGTAAATACTGCTGGTGCTGATTTTGCTGAAGTAATCAGTTACATATTTTTGATGTGAATTTGATCGTGAATGAAGCAGAAAATTCTATTCCCAGTTAAAATATTTAGTGAACTATTTACGAGGGCAGAAATTTTAGAACCTACAGTGAAATATACGAGATTAATCTACAAATTATTACTAAATTCACACAGCATAGTGCATAATTCTAATAGAAAACGTACTTGTTAAAACCATTAAAACTACGATGTTCCAACACCATACTTGAGATAGGACCTGAAAGTCCAGTAATTTACACTATTTGTTATATTTACTCTAGAAAAAGGAAGAAAAAATCTACATTTATACTTACTTTATTTTTTGTGATTTCTGACAGTGTATACTGTCAGAAATCACAAAAAATAAAGTAAATCATTATAAATTCTACTGAGTACTAGGAAATTTAAACAAATGAGGATCAATCACATAATACTAAATCCGATTTTTACTAAGTACATCGTGTGTGTAATAGTTTACTGAAAAAAATTATTAAAATCCGTCAAGAAATTATGGATTTATTTTTGTTTGTTTGAACGAAGTTTTTCTGAACGGCTACTTGGAAACGCGCGCTCTCGCTGGACTGTTTACGATGACGTCATCTACCATTATCCGTGCGACGAACGGCTTGATCGTATTCATTCGCCGGTGGAGACCGATCATGATAGATGACGTCACAGCGAGTTGCTTCAACTTGGGCGCGTTTCTGGAACTAATACACTGAAATTGCTGTATCTTCATCATTTTTGATCCGATTTAAATAATTTCTTCACAGTATTACTGTTTTATTTTTTGACAATATGAGTCTGCATACTCCACAAAAATCATGACTGATCCTCACTGCAATCGACTTTTGACAATAAAAAATAACAACAAAAACGGAAAAAATAATAAAAGTAATACTTACTCTTCTTTGCTCGCGAACGATTCAGCGTGCACTCGTCTGTTACACGCCCTGTCGCAGCAATGACAGTGCCAGTACGCGAGCACGCTCAAGCTGAACACGAACACCGTCGTTGGCAGCACCAGGGCCAGGATCAACCCTCTCACCGTCGTGTCCCAAGAGTACCTCGCCACCACCAAGTCCGACCGCGTCAAACTGTAGTAACAAGGAAATATCTTCGGAGCCCTTGGCCCCGCGTAGTCAGTCGCAAACACCGAACAGTTCACCCGCGGAGGATACCCACAACCTTCAGGGTTTATGAGAAACTTCAGATCAGTTTCATCCCATTCTGTCGGCACTGGTGCATTCTCTACAAATGGTATTCTAGCTAAATTTACACGTATCTTATGACATTTAGTGTGAGCGGTCGTGCAACCTTCCCTGCACGATGCCCAGGTGCAATTGGTCAGGGTTTCCGCGTGCACATGTTCGGAGACGGAGCAGATACCGGCTTCTGGCACGAATTCTGCTAGTATTGTTTGTATAGCAGGTTCAACGACAAATGGTATCAAGAAGAGGAAAGCAAATACTGCAAGTATGGCTGATGTTCCAAGACAGAGCGATGTGTAGAACTTGAATCTTTCAAAAAAGTGGGTTAGAAGCTGCTCCCTCGTCGGTGGTTCCAGTGACTTGACGTCTGGGCTGCCTGGCTCGGCGGACGCTCCCATAGGTAACGTCGACCGCTCGGAAGCTGCTGGTGATAGGCTCGCCCGGGATCTGCTCATAGTAGACATCGGGAGGGAGTGTCAGCCAGTAGAAAGCATTGCAAGCAGGTTAATCGTCTCTTAGTGAACTAGCCGGACCCTCACAAAGGAGGGGAACGCCTGGAACAGAAAAACAGAAACTCATTTAATAATAAACCCAATATCCATGCAATCCTTATCGTTCAGAATATTTCGTTATACTTTATGACATTGTACAGTAGAGGCACACAGGCGTCCATGTCAAGTTTAAAAAGACATTGTATATTATTTGAAAAAAAAAATGGAATCTATTATAGTATTAAATTAATTTCAGCTTGCCAGAACCTAAAAAATAAACTTAACACAGCACCAAGAACATTACCTAGAATAATTTTAATTAAATTAAACTGAAAAAAGTTAATATGCACTGTAACTCGTAACTTCTAATTGACAAGACCAAAATCAGACAAAAAGCGTCAACACTTCGCAACTAACGAAAGAAGACTAGCCTCTTACAAAAATAAGTCTGTCAATAACAAACCTATTACAAACCCTAGATGTATATCTGGAAGTGGTTAACGCAAATCTTTCAAATTATGGCATTAAATCAGTAGCTTAAAATATTCAGTACAAAAACACCCCTTAGTCACGAAAGTATGTCAAGGGCAGTTCGTATTTCGCTGTTGGTTCTATTGATTAGGCTGAAGCAGCAAGAGGGTTTGTATAAATGAAATATGCATTATGATTGAACAAAAAGCACGATATGGATATATCGTGTTTTCTGGCTAAAAAGTGACCAGTTCTTGTTAAGTTACTTAGGCAAGTGTCTACGAATGAATGTTAGGATAGGTCAGTATTTTAAATTACTATTAATGATAGTACTAGTGACCCGCCAGAGAAAGAAACAGATAGATGAATATCGTACGAGTGAAAGTGATGAAGCACGACCCTCAGTATTGAGAAATATGACGCAAGGGACTAGTGATCTATCCCGGCTTTGCATGGGTGTAAATTATACACAAAAACCTTTCTCGTTTATTGCGGTTTTTGTTAGAAAATCGTATCAATATATTTGTTTTGCGTAGTTAGCGGATGAACAGAAGACGCGAAAACCTAAAAGTAGTTTCTTTCTGTAATAATAGAATGAATGTGTTTTTGTAATAATAGAATATGTTAATGTGATGATATATGATAAATTGAGACATTGTTTTATCATTACAGAAATAAGTTTCTTAGGTACTGTAGAAATAGAAGCGATTTGTAAAAAATTGTAAAAAAAATAATGGTATCTCAAAATGCTCTATTTCGTAAAATCATTATTATTTTTGTCTCACGTGATTGATCTCAGAGTGGAGAAACAGGATCGTTTTGATGCATTTGCATATCAGCCGGCCCAGTACCACACCCCTTGAATCTCATCTTTGCATCATCACCAACTTCAATGGTCCGTTGACAGAACACCAAAGTCACACACGACACCACAACCAGCACTGTAGGCAGTACCAAAGCGACTAAGAACTGACGGTACGTGTTCTCTAAATCGAATCGAGCTACAACCGTGTCAGGGCTATTTTCCATATAGAAGCAAGGGAATCTAGCTTTAGCGTTGTGGTCAGCACCATCACGACCGTAATCTTTCAAAAATTCTTTGCATTCATCAGCCAGTGTATTCACACATCCTTCTAGATTTATCATCAGACGACTGTCGTTTGCTAGAGTCAGTTCCACTTCAGAGGGAGCAATGACACGATTAGGAACAGCTCTAGATTGGTATAAATATTGAAGGTACGTAAAGTTAGTCAAATCAGCTATATCTGTACGAGGCAGTAAAGCAGCATTTATACAGTCAACAGCAACGACCCCTTGTGTTCCATTATGAACTGCATGGCACGATAACATTAATACATCTTCCCCTGAATCAGTCCAAACTATTTCACTTTTTTCTTCTTGTACTAATTTCGCACATCTTGCTAAAAACACTCTGTCCCCACTGAGAACTATAACATTTTTGTTACGGGTAGGAATGTCGACGCATCTGCGATCGCAGTTGTAAGGTGTTCTTATTTTTCGACAAGTTCCTCTATTACAAGAAAATAGGCCGTGTACGTCTATACATGTTATTTTCCCTCTTCTACCAGAACATTTTAAAGGTGGATCCGTTTCTCTGAAGGCGCACTCGAAAGCGTCTGTTATGTTGATACATTTTCCTTCTGTACAGTTGAATGTTCCAGTCAAGTTCCTGCACTCATCCCTAATGCAGTGGTACTTCTTGGCGTTCTCTTGATCGATACCGAAGCAAGTTTTGTTGGCAGCACTTCCACATTCAGACAATAGTAAAGATGTTCCGTTTTTCCTGACGTTGACGTAGATCTGGATGCATGCACCGGAGGTCTTGCTGAGGCACCATTCACCACAGGATCCCCAGTCGCAGTTATCTTTGTTGATGGCTCGTGTTGTCGTGCACATAATCGGGGTAGGATCGATTCCGGACGCGATGGCTCTAGTATACGGCATGTAGATCGCAACTGTGAGGTACACCAAGGATACCGCACTGAGCACTGCTGTCATCTGGCAGATGCAGATGGTTCCACATATTTTCGTGTCCTGTGGAGGGACCACGAGATCTTCGACGGGTGTCGGTTTCGGCATGTCGTCGACTTCCCACCCGCGTTCTACGACCACTGACGTAAATGTAACTTATTTGCGCATGCGTGATGGCGCGATCGATCTGACGCTGCAGTGCGGACAACTTCTTTGGTAGGGACTTTTTTTATAAACATGTCAACGTCCGGAAGGTACAATTATAGAATATATATACTTACACGCAATGCCTATAGAATGAAGATATGTCATGTGATATTTATAATAAGAGTAATGATGTTAATTGCGGTCTAATTTTAGAACGAATGTTATGTACATGTTTGGAGATAGTATTGTTCATAAAAAGGTCACGTAAACAATGCATGTTTGAGTTTAGGTATAGAAAATTTTATAGGAACAAGCGACTTTTTAAAATGATGAAACAGTAAATGGTCATTGTTTTTATAATGAAACAGAGTAGGACCTGTATTTTATATCACAAGCTAACCAATCAACAGGTTTAAAATATTGTTAATTATTTTTACACATACGACTATATTTTAATCAATATTATGTATGGAATATTTGGGTACTATAACTGAATATAAATGGTTTGGAACATTAACATACAGAGGTCAGTCAATTAATTAGTATCAAGAAAAATATTTCCACAGTAATTTAATTTTTTCTCAGAATATCTCAGAAATATCTTTGTCCTTCTGCTGCAAATTCATTCGAAATTATACAAATTACTGCCAACTGAATTAACAGAAAAAAAAAACAAAAATTGGACTTACCAGCTCACACGCCTTCGTTTTCCAGTATCAAAACAATCAGTAGAAAGACGTTTTCTACTAAAAAAAATATCAACTGTCCTGTGTATAAAAGTGAGAAGTATAAAACAGTGTATTCTTATTATCACAGATGTTGAATATATATTTTTTATGGTTAAAAATGTACGATTTTCGAGTTGATGTGTGTTATCTTTCATTGGTGTGAAGTTCGTTCGGTGTTGTCCTGCGCAATGCGGAGTTTGTGTACCAGCCTGAAGTTGGTTATCTGTTTACTGCATACGAGCTACGATGACTGTGACTTTGGCAAAGTTACTTTAGAGCTTTTTGAACTAATGATGATTTAGATCAAATAATAATAATATATGACGCATATATGTCATATGCTATGTTTTTATTGTTTTCAGGACCGGAATAAAACGCAAAATTAAAGTTTTAAGCTAAATATTATATTACCACGTCATTATTGCACACAAATAGGCAACGTTGATTGGTTTAATAGATATGCCTACGTACCTGTTTTAAAAGAAAAACGTTAAATTAATAAAATCTTGAAAGAAGCATTATATTAATATTTTTTTATTTTAACAAAATTGCCTAAATAAGTGCCAGAAGAAGTGAAAATATTTGAACATTAATTTATTCAAGTTGTGATTAATGTATAATTTAAATTTGTTTTTGAAAGTGTTTTCCTACTATGAAATATTTTGCGATCTGCGTTTGTTATTATAAATCCATTACTGGTATTAAAAAAACAAGAAAAATCACTTTATAAATGAAGTACAAAGAAAAGTATTTAAATAAAACTTACCATCCACTTGAATCGCAAAACACACTTTCGAATTCATTTCAAAAAATTTCCAATTCGTCTGACAAAATATCCAATTATTTATTCCAATTTCGAATGTTTTCAAAATCCGTTTCGCTGCGTTCGAAATTCATTTGTTTACATTTTTACCGCAGGCCGGGCGAACAATCTGTTTTAGCGCGGAGTCCAAAACTTTATGTTTTAGGTTAAGCTCGCTTAAGCCCGCGCATGCGAAAACTACTGCCAAAATTTCCTACCGTGATATTTCCACTGTTTGCAACGTTTTCATCGACTTTCTCCGAAATATTGCAGTCGGCATATATATATTGGTGTATTGATGTCTTGTTTGGGAACATTACTCATCTCGTCATATTTGCCTTTTTTTCGTTTGTAAAAAAAAATACTTGAAAAAATATTATTGTTATTATGGAAAAATAAATAATGTAATGCACCGGATAGATATGGTGGAATACATAATTATTTTTTGCGATGGATAATAATTTTTTCTTTAAAGTCACTCATAATAAAAAATGTGATGGCTTTTTATTACCCGACTACGGAGGTTATGATTTTGACAGGCTATGTATGTATGTGAGTTTGTTCATCTGTTCCCACATAGCTCCTAATCTACTTATCGGAACTCAACGTATGAGGTATCGTTAGAACCGTCTTAATTGTCCGCTGAACATAGGTTACGTGACGTGTCACAAAACTTGATATGGCGCCCTCTAGCGGACAAAAAGTAATGTGTAAAAAATAAAAATGGAGATAAATACGCCGTGTTTGGTATCATTTGAAAGGGCTTTACTTGTACATTTCCAAAATATTGTTCAAATTTAAAGTGACGCCCCCTAGCGGACAAAAAGTAACGTGTTAAAAAAAATGTTAAGATAAATACACCGTGTATGATATCATTTGAAAGGGCTTCACTGGTACTTATCAAAATATATCATCAAAATTCAATGTGGCGCCCTCTGGTGGACAAAAATTAATTTACCATTATTAATTAGAAATTTTAAATTTAGCTTTTGCAAATGGTATAGAAGCACAGTGATTTAACACCAAAATAATTTAAATAAAAAAAAGTAAAAAACTAAAACCCGACTACGACAAAAAAAACGACGAAACTAAAAGTATGAAACAAGATTTCCAGGATGCTGAAATAAACAAGGTAAAAAGAAAAGCCGTAGTCACACGTTATTAAAGTGTTTCGGTTGTTACCTATAACGTGTGACTGCGGCTTTTCTTTTTACCTTGTTTATTTCAGCATCCTGGAAATCTTGTTTCATACTTTTAGTTTCGTCGTTTTTTTTGTCGTAGTCGGGTTTTAGTTTTTTACTTTTTTTTATAAATACATAAGATGAATTGTTAAAACTTTAGTTGTAGATATTTATATAAAAAAAAAAACATAATAGGTAGGTACGATTTATACTTTATTTAATTTTAATTAAATACTAAAAAGACACTTCAACTACATACGCACACATAACAGTTTAACCTAAGAGGCTACTTTTCCACTCGTCTATCGTCAACATCGAGCATGGTTTAAAAGCTTGTTGTTTCATCTAACGCAATCCAACGCGATGTTTGATGAAAAGGCAACGCTAAAAAAGAGAGATAACGCCTGAAAACTCTGTTAGCATTCGGTAATTCCGTGATTTACTCGAATATTTCACAAATCTTGTTCCAGGAAATACGTGTTTTTTTAAACTCTTAATAGTTAAAAAAAAATTGTTATCATTCAGAATCTTGATTAAATTTGCAAGGCTTCTATTGTTATAGTTTTTTGACTTTTTTAATTTTTAAGTATATTATGAAGTGTCAAATTTCATGCAAAATAGCACATTTTCAGAGGTCTTTACTGGATTAGTTTTAAACAGATTTACAAATTGATTTCAATAGAAGCCTAGATAATATCCACAAGATACTGTGTTTCCAAAAAATGAAATGAAAAATGTGTAATAACGTCATAATCGCGTAAGAGCGGTTGTATAAAAAACATTGAAAATGTATGTCGAATTGCATGCCCTTAAAAAGACATATCGTACAATTCTGTGAGCAACATGTTGCTCTCTGTCAACATTTCTTGCGCATAATTATAGGTTTCTACATGTTCAAATTGCATCTTTTGACTCAACAAACTCCACCTCTCAATCAAGACAACTGCGACACAGTTATTCTACACTATTCTTTTTGGGTAGGGAAATCATCTAATGACATCCCCGCCTTGGGCGGAGCGCGAGGGCGTGTCAGACTTTTACTGACTAAAAACCCACTCCTGTTTCTTCTTTGTCAGGGCCCCGGGGATCTTTTTCGCATCACCCATGAACCTGCTGGGCCCCTACGATTGCTGACATCTCCTTGAGGCGCGCGTGGAACACTACGCGCCGTCGACGACTTGGGCTTAGTCCGGACGACAGTCGGACGGCGAGATATCCATTGATCGCCGTCCGCAAGCCCGCGCCTACGGTGCTAGCATTACTGCTTCTCAGAAGGAGGCAACCGCCTCCCATTCCTCCTCGCTCCGGACCATGGCCTGTACCAAGACCCAGCGTGAGAGATCGCTGCCACCGATCACCCCCACGAGGACACGACGGTGCTCTGCCCAAGCGGGGCACACCTCTACCGTATGCTCCACCACGTTAAAGGGGTAATATAGATAATATATGTTACGCCTAATTCATCTGTAGTAAAACCACGGGCAAAAACTAGTATTATCATAAATACTAGTTTATGTCTTCTTAAACCAGTAAATAGGACCTTGCTTTAAAACTGGATTGAAACATTTACTAAGCCAGGTTTTCTTTTTTGTTATTAGGTTGCAAATATGCAGGTGACTATCAGTAAGTAGTCTCCACGCGGGTTATGGACATTTGCATCTTTGAGATACAGCAAAAATATCATAAACTAGCTTTTGGCCATAGCTTCACCCGCGTATATAAAGTAAAGCCTATGTCACTCAGGAATAAAGCAGATTTCTATCGGTAAAAAAATTTTAGCAATCGGACCAATAGCATATTAGCATAGCATAATCAGGCTTTTAATGTTCCCACTGCTGGGACTCAGGCCTCCTCTCTAGGAGAGAGAATGGGCCGTAATCCACCACGCGGGCCCAGTGCGGGTTGGTGAATGTCACATGTCTTCAAATTTTTCGTTCTAGGACATGCCGGTTTCCTCACGATGTTTTCCGTCACCGTTTTGAGAGCAGTGGTGATGAAATAAATTATACAAAGTAATGCGCCTGGGTGAGTTTGAACTCGCGATCTACAAATCTTAAGTCGGGGCCGTTACCACTGCTCAGACCAGTACTTTCAGAGATTACCTCCAACAAACAAAAAAACAATAAACTAACTTTACCTCTTTATAATATTAATAGCCAACTCTAGTGGGAATTATCCATTTAAAGTTTTTTTATTTAAAATAGTTTCGCCCTCGTGAAAGTAAAAATGGTCTCAAGAGAACATACTCTCGGGATAAAAAGTATCATAAATGCTATTCCAGCCCCCCTAGCCAATTTACAACCATTTCGTTTCAATTCTCTTTTCGTCGATCGCCTCGAATAGGCCACGCCTTCTATTCCATTATTCTGACGTCATCTCAACGCTCAGTCACGTGGTCAGAACAAAGGAATAGGAGGCGTGGCGTACTTGAGAGAAAAGAGAATCGAAACGAAACGGTTGTAACTTGGCTAGGAGGGCAGGACATGGTCTATCCGTGTACCTAGTTCCATCCAAATCCGTTCAGCCATTCGGGCGTGAAGAAATAACAAACACACACAAACTCACAAACTTTCGCCTTTATAATAATTGTTAGTGTGATATCTTAAAACTAGAAATCGCCAACACTAACAAGATTTTATCATTTGAAGTTTTTAATACAAAATTATTCACCTCTAAAAATAGAACTTACACATTCTAGCGAATGTAGGAATGTTTGAAAGAATTAACGTGGCTTAGAACGCAAAGAGCAAATGGAGGAACGTAGGTGAGTTTTAGTCAGTAAAAGTCTGACACGCACTCACGCTACACCTTAAAGCGGATGAAGTCATTTGACGATTTCCCACCCTCAAAAATAAAGAAAATTAAGCACCCCTAAAAATTTAGGCATGTCATTATTATGATAACATTTTAAACGACTTTCACAAAAAAGGAGGAGGTCTGATTGTATCCGAATTAGGCTATATTTATTTTATGTTTGTTGCCTCAGAACTCCGTCTTTAATTAACTTAACCGTTACCGTCCGGACTGAGCCTGAGTCGTCGACGTCGCGTAGTGTTCCACGCGCGCCTCAAGGAGATGTCAGCAAAACCGTAGGGACCCAGCAGGGTCATGGGTGATGCGAAAGAGATCCCCAGGGCCCTAGCAAAGAAGGAACAGGAGTGGGTTTTTAGTCAGTAAAAGTCTGATACGCCCTCTCGCTCCGCCCAAGAGCGAGATTTAGATGATTTCCCCACCCAAAAAAAAGTGTAGAATAACTGTGTCGCAGTTGTCTTGATTGAGAGGTGGAGTTTGTTGAGTCAAAAGTTGTTGAGCTTAATGTGTAGATGCAATTTGAACATGTAGAAACCTATATGCACAAGAAATGTTGACGAAGAGCAACATGAGCAACAAGCAGGGTCGAAGCCTACTGGGACCATGGGTTCGCTTTAGAAAGGAAAACCCGGGGTCCTGGAACGCAAGGCAAAAACGGAACTTAGGAGAAGGTTTTAGTCAGTAAAAGTATGACACGCCCTCTCGCTCCATCCTAGAGGGGGATGCGGACGGCGAGCAATGGGTGGCTCGCCGTCCGACCGTCCGGTAACCGTCCGGACCGAGCCCAAGTCGTCGACGGCGCGTGCTGTTCCACGCGCGCCTCAAGGAGATGTCAGCAACTGTAGGGGCCTAGCAGGGTCGAAGCCTACTGGGGCCAAGGGTCTGATTCTGAAAGGAAGACTCGGCCCTGGTACGAAAGGCAACGAGGGAACGGGAGTGGGTTTTTAGTCAGTAAAAGTCTGACACTATCTCCCGCCCCGCCCAAGGGCGGGGGATGTCATAAGATGATTTTCCCACCGAAAAAAAAAAAAAAAAAAAAATCCTAGAGGGGGAGAAGTCATGATTTCCCACCTAAAAAAAGTTCTCAATATCTGGAAAGCAAGTGAGCGGCAGAGGGTATAAGGGTCAACGTACAACAATAAATCAACAGGTCTCCGTTTATTGCATTATGTCGTTAGTCTGATTGTTCACTAGCAATTTATCAGTTAGGGTCATAGGCGGTGGGTATACTGTGTGTTACTTTATTTGTTTTTCTTTAAATAAAGAATAATCGAAATAAGTTTTCAATATATTTTTTTTTCCTATCTCGAAATGAGCACTGTGAAGGAAGAAATCCTCTAAACTGCTACGACATACCTGGGGAGGCTGGAAAATCATCCTAACCAATTGGCTGCTAACCTGACAACCAGAAGCTACACTAAAAGGCTAAAGCGAAAAGACATTATAGCAATATCGTGATCGTGTGTGGAGTACTGCAGCCACATATGAGCTGGTGCTGCATAATGCCACCTAGCAGCTTTGGACTCGGTTGAAAGGCGTGCGAAGAGGCTAATTGGTGATCCAGAATTGGTTAAGTCCAATATTCAAAGCCTTGAGCACAGGCGTAGGGTAGCCAGCCTTTCGGTGTTTTACAGGTTGCATTTTGGAGAGTGTGCGCGGGAATTGCATGACTTGATTCCGCCATCTCATTTTTACCATCGGACAACCCGACGTACGGCAAGTATCCACCCTTACGTTGTTGAAACCTCTACGGTCCGGACTAAGCATTTTGCCTCGTCGTTTATGCCACGTACATCGAAGGACTGGAACAATTTGCCTGCTGCGGTCTTCCTATCTGATTATAATTTGGGTGTCTTCAAGGCTAGAGTGAAAAGGCTCATAATAAACTAGTGCGCCTCACCATCAACGATTGCATCACTGCTTACCATCAGGTGGGATCGCAGTCAAGCACTAGTTTATATCAAATAAAAAGAATATAGATATATAAATATATACCTATATATAAATAGATACTTACAGCCAATTATGAGGAGAGGTCTTCACTGGAGGGCACACTCGAACTGTCATTACATACAGCGCATCTGCTTATAGCTAATGCTGATTGCAGATACAACCAGGAGGTAAATAAAAAAAAACGTCGCTGCCGACTTTCTGACCCCGACTATCAGCCACGGTAGACGCTATACCTAGGATCACAGGGAATTTCTGAAAAGGAAACCCGTAGTCCTAGAACGCAAAGGGCAAATGAAGGACACAGGTTTGGTTTTAGTCATTAGATGATTTCTACACTTAAAAAAAAAGTGTCTGACTACCTAACTGTAATGACTGTGAAAGATCTACGATTGACAACAGGAACCAACGGGTTTATTTGCTTTCCAAGGCACTGAGTGGCAGTAGTGTCCTAGATAAACCATGAAAAGTACATAAGTACATTATGAATTGAAAAATTCACATTGGTACTTGCCCGGTTTCGGTGCCACCTCATGCATGAATGGCGGATGCCTTAACAACTGGACCATCACGATACTACCAATGAAATATCTGAAAAATCTTGAATCACTTCGCAAGCTTTGCCAAGTACTATCTATAAAACTAACTGCCAACCGAAACCGATACAAGTTCTTGGGGAAATAAAAATCAAATAAAACAGTACGATCAAATTAACGATTGTCAATTAGATGAGATCAGTATTATTTTACTTGCAAGACTAATGGGATTGATTTCAGAATTATGTCACCCAGGGGCGACATAGTTTTGGCCGTAGGACACAGCACTATAAAACTCGTATACAACTATAAATATCTATTAATATAGACTTGCGGACGATGAGCAATGGGTAGGTCGCAGTCCAGCCGCCCGATTAGGAACTTAGGACCGAGCCGGACCTGTCGACGGAGCGGAGATTCCAGGCGTGCCTCAAAGAGATGTCAGAAAACTGAAGGGGTTCAACAGGGCTAAAGAGTACTGGGGCCATGGGTCGACTTCTAAAAAGGTTACCCGTGGTCCTAGAACTCAACGGGCAACTGAAGGACACGGTGTGGTTTTAGTCACTAAAAGTCTGTCACGCTTCCCACTCCACCCTAGAGCGAGAACAGTGATTGGATGATTCCACACCTCAAAAAAAAATCATAACTCGATAGAATACAAGAATAACTAAAAAGGACAAAAAAAAAACAAATTTTAAAAGTAAACACTACCAGCTTGCAGGTGCTAAGATGTAATCAGTTCTGAATACTCTACGAAAAAATAATTTTAAAAAAATGGCGCCCGCTGTGACTGCGTCGCTAGTCACATATACACGAGACATGCCCGGATCTTTCCAGACCGACCCACGCTTCGCCAGGAGTGGAAAACTTTTGACGTGATTCTTTAAGTGAACGATTAATACAATATTATTACGCAATGTTTCTTTCAAATGTTTCTCATACAGTGCCGGATTAAGTCAGCCCGGGCCCGGGGCAAATTCTACCAAAGGGCCCGCAAAATTTTTGGCAAATTTTTTTTTTTGGTTTTTTTTTTTTTTTTTTGAAAACGAATTAAAAGTCTTCCGTCTTATTTTTCTCACAGGCTGTAGGGCTATAAGTAGCGATAGCCCCATTGCATTTGCTTACGTTGTCATTATAGAATAAAAAAACTAACCAATTCCGGAATTGGTTAGTTTTTTTTATGATACTGGAGGTACTAGAGGTCCTACCAAGAGCTCTTAACGCGATCCATCTGACTACTTAAACTGAACTCTTTCTCAATTGTACGCTTGACATTTTAAAACATTTGATAAGCATTTTTCTTTTTCTTTCTTTTTTAATTTTTTTTTTTTAATTAAGCATTTGTTATTTATGTATAGTGTCTATGGGCCTTATTAGCCTGAAATAAAGAGTTATTATTATTATTATAAGACCCCTGACCTGTTTTTGTACGTCCAACCGGGGCTTCATGATGCGCGGGGACCGAAGCATTTGCAACTCTTGCTACGTGCCTAATCCGACACTGTTCTTATAGTTCTCTAGAGTCAGAGATAACGTGTGTAAGGCACTCAATTTCAAGCCCGGCTTTATTTCGTTACTCCAGACAACTTAAACCTAAGTTTTATTGTAATGCTAGGCTTCTGACTGTAGAGCATTGGTGGTCGAGTGGTAATGGCCCCGACTTACGAGTTGTAGGTCACGGGTTCAAACCCAGCCAGGCGCATTACTTTGTGTAATTTATTTCATCACCACTGCTCTCAAAACGGTGAAGGAAAACATCGTGAGGAAACCGGCATGTCCTAGATTCAAAAATTCGAAGACTTGTGACATTCACCAATCCGCATTGGGCCCGCGTGGTGGATTACGGCCCATTCCCTCTCCTTGAGAGGAGGCCTGAGTCCCAGCAGTGGGAACATCAAAAGTCTGATTATGCTATGCTATGCTAGGCTTCAGCCAGTGGTTTTTGTCTACTTGAAAGTAAAAAAATATTCCAAGGAAACATATCTACTCCCTTGGTAAAAAGTATTCTATGTGCTACCCGTCAGGATATGATCTAGCCGAGTGCCAAATCAATACTAATATTAGACTTAAGTCAGCCAATGGAAAGGGCTATGCTCGGAGTTTCCTTACGTGATCCCATCAGAAATGAAGATATCCGATAATAAGATATATAAAAACGTATATTTCGACACTAAAGGGTATCAAAATTCTAATAGGGTACTTCCCGTTGACCCAGAATCTTGAAATTTGCCATAAAACAAGGTCTTATAGCACAGATATAGGGATAAATCTGAAAATAGTAAATTTGTTGTTAAGTCACAAAAAAATAACTTTTTTTGCTATCGAAAAAATCTTCGAGACTTCAATCGGGAATTGACCTATTCAATAGGTAAGTTTGTACGGAACCCTCAGGGCACGAGTCCGACTCACACTTGCCAAGTTTTTTTTTAACACTACGGAGGTATAGAATAGAATAGAATAAAACTTTATTGTACACCAAAATAGTAACAAAAACATAAAAACTAACTTAATCTATGGGTACAATGGCGGTCTTATTTGGTATTGGAACTATATTGAATAATTATATTAATATACTTACATCATGACATTCAATATTTATATATTTTCATTTTGTGTTTCTCAATAGCATTGTCTTCGAAACTAAATATTATTCTTACAGCTGACTTGGGTGGAGTGGATAACATTTTTTGACGATAAGGTTGGAGCAGTGGTTGAGAGATTGGTTGCTGTGCTACGTGTCGCGGGTTCGATTCCCGTACGGAACAAATATTTGTATGGCCTATAAATAGGTTTTCTGGGTCTGGGTGTCTTATATAAGTGAGTTTATATGTTTGTGAACGCTCTCACGATACAGGAGTTATTACTACGAGTTACCACGGCACTGGAAAGCTAAAGGCAACTGAAAAAACACAGAATAATTATTTATGTCAGTATTATAGTCTGACATTCCCTCTCGTACGCTCAGGGCAGGAGAATTAATTTGATGATCAGTAGAAATCAGTATAGTTCCAGATTCAATGTTTGAGTCGTTCTCGCTCTTTTATATTGAGTTAAGAACAATAAATCAGCTGCTTCTCACACAGATAGCTGTATATCGCTCGCTACCGCGTCACCAGTCCTGAATCTCTGTACATTTTGGCTCCTGAAAATAGGACTAGAAATGTGGTTAACAGAGAAGTTTTATAAGAAAAGTAAAGTTTTGGTTTATGATTTATCCGCAAAAACAAATAGTGTTAGAAATATAGTGTGTATTTGCGGACGAAGTCGCGGGCAACAGCTAGTAATAAATTAAGTTGTAAGCAGTGGTGGCCGGGTGGTGACATACGAGTTGTTGGTCGCGGATTCAAACCGAGCCAGGCACATTACTTTGTGCAATTTATGTCATCACTACTGCTCTCAAAACGGTGAAGGAAAACAATGTGAGGAAACCGGCATGTCCTAGAACCAAAAAATTCGAAGACATGTGACATTCACCAACCAGCACTGGGCTCGCATGGTGGATTACGGCCTATCCCCTCTCCTAGAGAGGAGGCCTGAGTCCTGACAGTAGAAATATTAAAAGGCTCATTATACTATTATGCTATGAGTTAAGAACGTCTCAAACTCTAATTAAATACCAAATATCAACAGGTTTTAAAGTAGAGTTTGAAAAATACTCAACTTCAAATGCCTAAATCAGAAATTGGGGGTTATTTTGTTTCTTTTACACACTTTTATCAGCTTGCATCTCAATATTCATCCCAATTTCTTTACCATAATCATCTTCCACGCCATCCACCCAGTTTTGATCAAATTTCCCCGATACTTCTCCTCAGTCTCAACTCTTTCCTTCAAAACTTTCCTACAGGACCAAAATTGATGAAAACCGATAAAGGTTGACGATCCCACCTACCTAATCCGCCGGCGATTATCATCAATGCGCTGAATCTGCCTACTGGATGGTATATAAACTGAATGACCGAGGATCCTGCTACACAACTCCTGCGCAACCAAGATAATAAGGTGCAAGAACTATCTACAAAACAAGATGAAGACTGTACTCGTATTCGCTGCCTGCATTCTGTTAGCACAGGTTAGTGGAAACTTTTGATTGCGATTTTGGATTGAAAAATTAACGTGTTTTTTTTTTTGACAAATTGGTAATTGAAGACTAGGGTACGCATTTGCACCAAGGGCGGTTCAAAGGTAATATCTACAATAAATTTTCAGTTACTTGGTTTTTTCTTATTTTTTTAGATTTAACAATTCATGTACAAAGTGTGTACCTATATTTTTCGTTGAATTCAATTTTTTTTGTTATTGAGAATTTTGGAATAGTATTTAAAATACTTGAAAATTTTTGTGTAGATATCATCCGATAGTCACTAAGACGCCGCAGTCTAACTTCCATTGGCACCATTGTTATTTAGTTTATTTTTTATGTTTTAATTTTTTTTTTATTAATTTCTTTTTTTTTTGCTGTTGAGAATTTTGAAATAATTACATACGTAGGTCGTACGGTGCTCAGATATTATGGAATTGATGTTCTTCTGATTCTTTGGTAATTATTGGAAACTATATTTGTTTTGTTAATCTAAGGATATCTACTGCAATTAGTTGGTTGCCATTCCTCGTGAATTTGACACTTATGTGGAATATAAAGTTTTCATTATTGAACTTTTCAAAGTATAATACTTAAAAATTTTTGTGTATCATCCGATGGTCACTAACTCGCCGTGGTCTAATTTCCATTGGCAATTCAATAAATTTTCTGTTAATTTTTTTTGTTTTAAATACCTATATTTTTTCCTAAATTTATTATTTTTTGTTGAGAATTTTGAAATAGTTACATAAGTAGGTCGTACGTTGTTTAGATATAGGTAATGTTTGTTTTTTAATCAAAGGATATTATCTGCAGCAACTAGTCGATTGCCATTCCTCGTGAATTCAACACCTACGTGGAATATAAAGTTTTTATTATTACTTTTGAAAGTATACCTAATACTTGAAAATGTTTGTATTTCATCCGATGGTCACTAACTCGCCGTGGTCTAACTTCCATTCCAATAAATTTTCTGTTACTTTGATTTTTTGTTTTCAATATATTTTTTTATCAAATTCATTATTTCTTGTTGTTGTTGAATATCTTGAAATAATTACATACGTAGGTCGTACGGTGCTCAGATACCTATAATGTTTGTTTTCTAATCTGAGGATATTATCTGCAGCAATTGGTTGGTTGTCAGTTATTATAAATTTAACACCTATATGGAATATAACGTTATCAATATTGAACTTTTGCAAGTATTATACTTGAAAATATTTGTGTATCATCATAGGAATCACATAATAGTCACTAACTGGCCGCAATTGGCAATCACGTAGAATTAAATTATTTATTCAAATTAAAAACGTACCTCAATGTTAAAGGTGCAGATTTTTATAATTTAGTAAAGGACACAAAACCTTTGATTAACATTAAGCGATCCATTTAATTTATTTTAATAATAACAAGTATAGACAAAGTAACAATGTTTATACAACCTGTGTTTTCTTTGGTCCAGGGTCTCACAGACGAACAGAAGGAGAAACTGAAGAAACACCGCTCCGAATGCCTGACTGAGACCAAGGTCGATGAACAATTAGTCAACAAGCTAAAAGGTGGTGATTACAAGGTAAATAATCTTATTTTATAACATTTAGAATGCGTATCTTTGAAATTCCACACACAAAAAAAATCGTTACTCTATTAATAAAATAATAATATTCCACAACTTTTACACAACGTCATCTAGTCCCAAACTAAGCTGAGCTATATATCTTAATATAGATAAATTACACCCAGACACAGAACAAATAATCGTGCTCATCACACAAACATTTGTCTTGGGTTGGAATCGAACCCACGACCTCCGGCATAGCTGTCAGGGCCACTAACCACTAGACTAACAGGCCCGTCAACTGTATTGTTTATCTATTATTAGGTTATTTTAAGGGAAGAGTACAAACACAAAATTTATAAAACTTTTAGAATTTAGACAGCGACCGACATCTTAAATATTATAATGGCGAAAGTTTGTATCTGTGTCTATGTTTATTGCTCCTTCATACTCAAACGGCTAAATAGATTTAGATAAAATTTGATATAAGAATTAAATAGATCGGTGTAGTTTTGTATCTCAAGTTTCTACATAACTGGACAATTGTAAACAAAAGCATTGTAGTATTGACTACCTCATTGAAGCTTGTGGGTGACTCATATACCTATATTTACCCAGATTACACACTACAAGTAAACAATAATATACAGAACGCATACATCTATTTATTTTTTTTCTTGCCGAGAATAGATTATATCCTAGATTATTACATAGACTCCATATGCCAACTATTATAGATTCTGAAATATAATCGCGTTTTTTTTTTTGCATAACTTCAAACCAACTTTGCGCAGTGGTGGCCGAGCGAGCAGTGGTGGCCAAGTGGTAACGGCCCCGACTTACGAATTGTAGGTCGCGGGTTCGAACCCAGCCAGGCGCATTACTTTGTGTAATTTATTTCATCACCACTGCTCTCAAAACGTGAAGGAAAACATCGTGAGGAAACCGGCATGTCCTAGAACTAAAAATTCAAAGACATGTGACATCCACCAACCCGCACTGGGCCCGCGTGGTGGATTACGGCCCATTCCCTCTCCTAGAGAGAGGAGGCCTGAGTCCGAACAGTTGGAACATTAAAAGGCTGATTATATTATGCTAACTTTAGCTCATTTCAACTCGACTGAAGAATGATTTCACTGACTGTTGATATTTTTTACAGACAGAGAGTGAACCCCTGAAGAAGTATGCTCTCTGCATGATGACGAAGTCAGAGCTGATGACAAAGGACGGCAAGTTCAAGAAAGACGTTGCTTTAGCTAAGGTTCCTAATGCAGGTAAGGTCCCTTGCGTGTTTATTTTTAAGAAAATGTTCAGAAACGGCATCTGTTAAGATATTGGCCAGGAAATACCGAATAGACCAAGTATATAGCTGACTATTAATCAATATGGGATCAGCTTCTACTCTAATTAGATGCTGTGGAATGCCAGTAATTTGTATGAAAGGACTGCCTATCCTGCCGAAGAATCGCCAAACTTAAGTGGCAATAGGCAAATTATATTGCTCGCAGAACAGATTTTCAATAGGGCTGAAAGGTTCTATAGTGGCAACCGTGTACCGATGTCCTGGTAAGGGTTGTGGGAATCCGATAGATGTAAGACGCACAGGACCGTTCCTTGTGGCGACACTTGAGGGTGGCCTATGTCTGACAGTGGATATCTTTCGGCTGAAATGATAATGATGATACTAAATTGGGTCTAGCTTCTAGTACAATCAGATGCAGTGGACTACCAGTATTCTATATGGAATGACTGAAACACCGAGTTGTCACAAAGAGTTGTGCCAGAATTTCTGGCTTCTGATCTCGTCTGTACATCGTTTTTTGAAACACGAGTTCTTTAGACTCTATAAAATATAGCTGTTTGCGATAAGACCACCCATTGTTACACCTTATTCATTTTAAGCTCATACTGTATTTTTATCTATCTATCAATTCTATAGAATCTCAAATAAATAATATAGAATGTCAATTTCAGTAACAGGATCCTATCGAGTTTATTATACCCGAGATATGGAATGTCGTACTAAAGTAATTTCGTCTTTCCAGCTGACAAACCCGCAGTTGAGAAGCTGATCGATACCTGCCTGGCCAACAAGGGCAACACTCCCCACCAGACCGCATGGAACTACGTCAAGTGCTACCATGAAAAAGACCCCAAGCATGCGATTTTTTTGTAATTGCAGAACACCCTCAGCATTTGGATTCTTCCTAAGAATTTTCTGTTACGATCATAATTTTTAAACGGACTTTTCAATTTGAATTTGGAATTAGAACGCTCAATGACGTCTGCACTTCATTACGCTCAACTTGCAACTGACAAAATTGTATTTCAACGCAGATAAATGTCTCTTCATGTGTTTCTTTCTCTTTAGAGACCCTCGCAAAAAAAAAGAAATTGTAAAAAATAAGTTATTTAATAAAAAAAGCACTGGTTAGGAATAATTCGGAATACAGGGACCACTAAAATTTATTTGAAGTAAGAAGTTGACTTATTTATAAAAAAAAACTGCCTTTACGAATTTATGAAAGCTTCAATAAAAAAGATTACTTATTTGAATATATGTTGATTTTTATTTTTTTTACATTTTTCCTTACCACATCAACAAAATTTCACACATCAAAATCCAGCTTAACAGCAGCAATATATCATTAATAGAATTAACCAATGGATTACTGATTGTATGAAAAAACACAGTCGATACTCGAGCGAGAAAACTGGGTTATATAGGTACAGGCTGGATTTTTGAGACGAGTCAGAATGGGCAGGTACCTTAACCGTCACATTTTCAAGAAAACGTTCCTAGGAGACCATTCATAACTTTTTTTAGATATTTTGAACTGTTAGAACAAAATAAAATATAAAAAAAAACAAAATTAAAAATATTTTATTTCACAAAGGCCTACATGGGCACTTATATAACGTCATAAGCACGGTTCCAAATTGGTCTTTCATTTGTCCTATGGAGAAGAACCGGCAAGAAACTCAATTGACTTTGGACAATACATCGCTCCTATTTCAAAGATTCAAAGCATTTTATTTCAAATTCATTACAGAATCATTTACAGGCACTTTTGAAATGTCAAGAAGTCAGCCAGTCAGAAAAAAATGATACTAAATGCACATTCCAAAGCGTAGATCTCTATGGAGAAGAATGTGCAAGAAACTCTATGGACACTCTTTTCAATCATGTTTTGTAATTACAAATATCTCTGTTACATGTTTCTTGTCGCTATCATGTGAGAACAATGTAAATAAAGTAAAAATAAAAACTAAATATAGATATTAAAACAACTGTCAGCTAAGAGATGACCAGTCTCAACTGACAGCGCCCGTTCAAGGACATGACGCGAATATTAGCATGCAATGATCGAACACATGCGCCATCATCAGTGAGACATTTGAGTGAGCATGGAAGTAAGTAGTTCATGTTGGGATCGAAAGACTATAAGGGACCATTTAAGGTATGAGTACCAAATAGAAATGACTGAAATTACTAAAAACATTTTACACCTGCCTTTACTGACCCGAACAATACCTACTATACAAAATATCCTAGCTCCAGGGAAAGGAACTTTCTAACAATACGAGCCGTATTCTACCTCCTTGTGGGTACCGCTTTTTTTATCAAGCCCTTGATCCAGCCACCTGATCAGAGCCACTTAATGATGTAGGTTTTTGACTCTGCCTCACTGCGACACTTCGATGCCCGAGGTTCGCTTAAGGAACAAAGAAGTTCTGAGAGCACTAAATCGTCTAGACGTGAATAAAGCTAGTGGACCAGATGGTATACCAGCGATTGTTCTCAAGGCTTGTGCGCCCGAATTGTCTCCTGTATTGACGCGCTTATATCGCCTCTCATTTAGAACTGGTATAGTGCCCAAGTCCTCGAAGCTTGCCAACGTGCAACCTGTGCCCAAAAAGAGCAGTCGTGCCGATCCTGCCAACTATCGGCCGATTTCAATAACCTCCATACCATGTAAGATTATGGAGTGTGTATTGAACTCGCGCCTCATGGCATACCTGGAAGTACTAATCTTCTCAGTGACCGGTTTCACCGGTTCAGTACAGGTTTCGCCGCAATCTAGTGATAGTGGTCAAACACGAGCCATTCAATAATAATAATAAAAAATTGGTCTACTAGGGACTTACTAGTTTATGCTACCCACTTGTGGGGCGAGACCCTTGAGAGGAATAGGGAAGAGATTGCCGTTTCCTTAGACGTCTCGAAGGCCTTCGACAGGGTATGGCACGCTAGCCATTTGAGTAAGCATGTCCCCTGGTCTGATTAACCGGATGAAAGACTTCCTGAGTGAACGGTCTCTCCGAGTTGTTGTCGATAGACGCTCATTAGAGCACATGGCGACTAATGCCGGAGTTCCTCAGGGGTCTGTTCTCTCTGCAACTCTCTTCCTGCTGCATATCGGCGATCTGCTGATGCCCGGTATCTATGGGTATGCAGGTGATAGCACAGTTGTAGAGAGATACGTACCTGCCAAGTGCTAATCTAGCTAATCCGGTCCGAGGGAGAGGCTATGGTAGAGTGTAGGAATGTCTCACTTCAGGCAGTCTCCAAGTGGGGTGAAGCCAATCTGGTGGGATTCAATGCCACCAAAACAGAAGGGTGTTTGTTAGCCGCTAAAAAGAGGATGTTCAGCTTGGGTCTTGTTTTTCAAAATGTTTCCCTGGAGTACACCGACCGTCTTCTAGGTAGACATCCCACCCATACGCACAAAACGTTTTGAGAACACGTTTATTATGCGTACAGCCAAGGAGAGGAATTCCTTGCCGGAGTCTGTGTTTCCTGATAGCTACAACTTAGGGATCTTTAAGTCAAGAGTGAATAGGCTACTTCTAGGCAAATGTGCTCCATCGTCCACATCATCGCTTACCATCAGGTGAGATGGTGGTCAAACGCGAGCCTATCATTAATAAATAATAATAATAATAATAATAATTGGTGATCCAGATCTGGTTAAGTCCAATCTACAAAGCCTTGAGCACAGGCGTAGGATAGCCAGCCTTTCGGTGTTTCACAGGATGCATTTTGGAGAGTGTGCGCGGAAATGCATGACTTGATTCCACCATCTCATTTCTACCATCGGACAAAACGAACGGCGAGTATCCACCCTTACGTTGTTGAAACCTCTACGGTCCGGACCAAGCTTTTCGCCTTGTCGTTTATATCGCATACATCGAGGGACTGGAACAACTTGCCTGCTGCGGTCTTCCCGTCCGATTATAATTTGGGTGTCTTCAAAGCTAGAGTTAATAGGCTCTTAATAAACTAGCGCGCCTCACCATCAACGACTGCATGACTACTTACCATCAGGTGGGATCGCAGTCAAGCACTAGTTTATTACAATAAAAAAAACCGACGGAACACCACGCCCAGTGGCCAAAAGTCTTCATTCATTACAAGGTGCGAAAAAGGTGCGCCTTAAAATTGACATTCCGGAGTGACTCCAGCAACTGCACCCTCAGCATGTACTTCAACTTTTGGCGCACATATTCGACGATGTTCACCACCTTTATGGTGTAATGCAGGCGGGAGATGTACGCCGGTGTGCTCGGCTGAGCGGCACGCACACTCGCACCAGGCGATGCTGGTGCTTTGCCGCAGAAATTTCGGTTGGCTTCCTCCTTTACACCGTAACGAAACCATCTTCATTATCAGCCTTATTCATTGCCTTATTAGGCAAAGGCTTCGATATATAGTAGGACCAGCAGGGGCACTCGCAGTGACGCTAGCGAAATCACGATGAAGCAAATTCGCTGAGGCTATATGTATAGGCAGCGGGGTGGAGCTGAGGGGTCGGAGTCGGGCGGTGGCACATGGAGGAGCTGCTGTGACTGGCACGGAGCTGCGGGGTGCCCGAGGTGGGTACGTACTGACCAATCTCAGCAATCGACGCATGACCTAGTTACCACCACTGTGTTGTGAAATTCACCAAACTCTAAAGCTACAAGGGCCATGGGTCGAGTTCAGACACGGAGACCAGTTGTCCTGGGATGCAAAGAACCACTGAAGGAAAATTTGTGTGTGGTTTTAGTCAGTGAAAGTCTGACACGCCGTCCCTCTCTGCCTATAGGGCGAGAGAAGTCATTAGATCAGCTTAAAAAAAGGTTATTACACAATTTAGTGATTAGGATGTAAAAGAAAAATTATGTCACCTAATACACAATTACACATGTTGGTTCCAACGTTGGCCCCGCCGGATAGAGACTAACGTTGACCCGTGGGACCCAATCAAAGTCTAACAAAGGATGAGACACATCCGTCTCATAGAAAAGATCACATAACACAAATGTATAGGAGGATCCTTTGATTCAAAACATGGAATAGAACGAACTAATAAAATAAATAATATTTAATTTGAAATTCCGTTCAAACTTCTTTCTATAAGGTTTTGTTCAGATGGTGCAATATTTTTGAAATCAAAATGGTGTTTTTTTTTTGTTAATAATAAAGTTAAAAAAATCCAGCTAGGTTCTGGGTCGGTTCTACAAAGCGAACTTTATTTGTTATTGGGATTATTTTATCTGATACTGGAAAACACTTATTTTTATTTAATTCATGTTTTAAATCATGAGCGAGAAAGATCTAAAAAAAAGTATTTTATGCTTTCCTGAAATGATATTACTTAGGCTAAGCAACTCAACGAATTTGCGTATGTCCATTACATACAAACACTCTTCGAGTTGCTAGCCCATCGATTTTCTACCGGTTGCATTTTAGAGAATGTGCGTTCCATTATCAGACCACCTGACGTACGACGATGCGCCATCAGTATATGGACACATATAAAAATAAAAAATAAATTCCAACAGCTTTTACACAACGACATCTAGTCCCAAACTAAGCAGAGCTTGCGCTATGAGTATACATATATCTAAATTCATACATATTATAGATAAAATTACACCCAGACACAGGACAAATGATCGTACACAAATATTTTTCTAGGGACCACGAACCCACGACCTCCGTCATAGCAGTCAGGACCACTAACCACTATACCAACAAGCCAGTCAAATATTCCACCAATATGACTGTACTAAACGTTTTGAGAACACAATCATTTTGTGGACAGTTAAGAAATATCCCCCTGTCCCTGTCGGAGTTTGTGTTTCCTGATAGTTACAACCTGGGAGTCTTTAAATCAAAAGTGAATAGGTTACTTCTAGGCAAGCGTGCTCCACCATCGACCTCATCATCGCTTACCATCAGTTGATACAGAGGTCAAACAGCCTACCAAAAAAGAAATTTGGTCATCTCCCTTTCCCAAATATGAATGAATGAAAGAAAGATTTATTTGCTTGAATACAGGTACATTTTGGTGGTAACAATTTGAGATGGTTTCACTGCATTCGACTTTTAAGTCGTGCAAATATTTTTGTTAGGTACATGCATGGTCGGACAGTTTAGCATACATCAAGATTACACTTATTATTATTAAGATTATTTGGTATTTATCTAAAATAAGATGTCAAAATATCCATATTAATAGTTGGATATCAAATAAAATAAATAAAAAATACCTACAACAAAATTTGGTGTCATACAGGTTAGAAATTCAAAAAGCCGTCAATTGAATAAAAACACTTAGGGGTCTTTAAGTCAAGAGTGAATAGGCTACTTCTAGGCAAGCGTGCTCCATCGTCGACTACATCATCGCTTACCATCAGGTGAGATGGTGGTCAAACGCGAGCCTATCAATAATAATAAAAAAATAAAAAAAAATTGTCACATAGCCAATTATAAAATGTTCTGTTAAATTCTAGGTCATTGAGTTTTCTCATCTTTTCGGGTAGTTTGTTGTAAATTTTAACCGCCATGGCGTTGCAATTTCTGTCGCAGTGTTTTAATCTACTACGAGGCACTACTAGTGGCTTTTGAACTAATTTCCTTGCTTTATCATCTGTTTCAAAAAGCGATAGGTGCGTTGTTACAAACTTACACATTTCGAAGATAGATGACAATGTTAGTAATCTTTCGTTAGTAAATACGGGACGACATAAATCAGTCCACTTAAGACTATAGATTGACCGGATGCAATTTTTTTTGGGCGATGAATGCTCTTTGGGCATCCGTAGAGTCCCTTTCCAAATATGTTGGGGTCGGCTTCAAATCTAACCAGATGCAGATAAATACCAGTATATTACATGGGGCTAACCACGGATATCTATGGGGCTAACTGTCTTACTGACCTCCACACTCAACTCTACAATCCAAAAACTCCACAATTGGGTAACACGATACCCCTTGGCAGGACTACTTTCAGATCTGACAGGTCTGGTTTTTGACTTCTGACTATCCCTATCGACTGTCGAAGATCTTCAAATAATAGCCGGGACCAACGGCTTTTTTTAGATGGGAAATCATCCAATGACTCTACTCCTGCTTACTATAGGTACTCCTGCTCTAGAGTGGTCCTTTAGTTGCACTTTGCATCTCAAGCAGGACCACGGTATCCCTTTTAGGAATTTTCCGCCCTGGCGGGTATTGGCCTTATTGGGCCCCTACGGTTTTGCTGACATTTCTCTGATGTGGGACACTACGAGCTGTCGAGCTGGACGGCGAGCTACCCATTGTTCGACATCCGCAAGCCTGCGCCTACGGTGACATGACGACGTCCAGGGCGTCTCCTGTCGTAGCGGCTGAGGCGTCAGGATGTCCATTTTCTCACAGTCGCGGCCATTTCTCTGCCTTACATAGTAGTTGGGAGGTGACTATGGATTCAAATTATCTCGTATTTTGTTAGTATTATAAATTATATTCCAGGGGCTTGATCTATCCATGTGCCAAATTTCATCTAAATCCGTTCAGCTGTTTGAGTGTGAAGGAGTTAAAATCATACACACACATAAACAGACCTTTATAATATTAGACTATCGCATAGTGTGCGAAAAACATTGTCTAAACAAGCCACTAGAACAGTTTCATTATCTAATAATATTTTGATTCCAGAAAATGGTATACTTTCTCATAATAATTATTATTTTTCATTATATTCTTTAGATCCTACTTAATTGTTTTTATTCTGAAGTCGCTTTATAAAGGCTCAACAGATAATTATTAAGTAATCATTTCTTTTATCTCTGACCGTGCGATTAGTAGTCTTGTGATCTAGTTTATTTTTTAATTTTTAATGATGATCTGGATTGCAATCTTGTTCGTTAGTTCAGCTGCTGTATTTGGAGAAGATTTGACGGTAAGTAAAAAACCTCAAGTGGCGTATCATCGCTTACCTGATGGTAAGTGGTGAGATAGTGGTCAAACGCAAGCCTATCAATAATAATAAAAAAGTAATAATAATTCGTATTCTCTGGAGCCCTGACCACCGGTAGCTTGGACCCTGTTCCCGATACCGGTGGGATACTATTTTTTATTATTTTTAAATGTTTTTTTTTTTAAGAAATATTTACAAATGTATTCAATAAGTTTTAAGGTCAAATAAATAGAATAATAATAAATCGTTATTTATAAAGTGGCGGAAATGTAATAATCTAGTTGACAGTAATATTTTAGAGCCCTTGAAATTTTCGGATCGTAGGGGTCGAGCTCTCACTGATTTTCATCATCACCATTATTTCAATCGAAAGGCGTCTACTGCTGGACACAGGCTTCCTCCAAGTGTCGCCTCAACGAACGGTCTTGTCCGTCTCGCATCCATTGCTTCCCCGTGTTTCTCACCAGTTCATCAGTCCACCTCATAGATATAATATTTCTATAGGCCACCTTGTGGGAGGCCTTCCCGTGCTGTGTTTTCTTTTACTCAGTCGCCACTGCAGAACCTTTCAGACCCAACGGCCATCTGTTCTGCGAGCAATGAGCCACTGCCACTTAAGTTTGGTGATTCTTCGGGCTATGTTCACCTTGGTTCTTGGTTCTTTTCCTGATGCGATCACGCAAGGAAACTCCGTGCATAGCCCTTTCCATTGCTCAAAATGTTGCTCTCTCACAATGCCGTCAAACGGGGTGAATAGGAAAAAAACTTTAGTTAGGTTTTTCACATTGGTATAAATATATATAATTGATTTCTATCAAAGCATCCGTTTTTATTACAATTAATGAATAAATAGGAGGACATAAATGCTGAGAAAAATTGTTAATTAACACGAAGATCCCCTTCAAACTTTTGTTCCTATTTACCCCGTTTGACTGTACCTCTTTTTAACCGACTTCAAAAAAAAGGAGGAGGTTATCAATTCGGTTGTATTTTTTTTTTTTTTTTTTTTTTTTTTTATCATCATTATTTTTTTTTTTTTTTTTTTTATGTTTGTTACCTCAGAACTCCGTCGTTTATGGACCGATTTGCAAAATTTTTTTTTCCCTTTATAGGATATGCTTCCAGATTGGTCCCATTTTTTTCAAAATCCAGTTCTGATGATGGAATCCATGAGGAATCGAGGGAACTCCTCAAAAATTATAGGCAACCCTATAGTAATTTTAGTATTTTCATCAAGAACTTAAGCATTTACAGTCAAAAAGTAACATTTGATGAAGTGGAACTGATGAAGAAGACCAGAAATGGTCAACGGAACTTCATACTCAAATAGATATCACATTGAAGATATAGTTAAGCGACTATGACAATACAAATAAATGAATGATTCTGAATAGTTACGTTGAAAATGGTATCATCGAAGTGATCTGATGATGATGATGGAGCCGGAAGGTAGGCACTGGAACTCCGTAATTAATCAATGTAACCTAGCCGTGTTTGGACTCATTAGAATTGTCATGAGATGCACTTTGGCTATAAGGTACTATCGAACTGATCTGATGATGGAGCCGGAAGGTAGGCACAGGAACTCCGTAATTAATCAATGTATCCTAGCCGTGTTTGGGCTTATTAGAATTGTCGTGAGATGCTCTTTGGCTATAAGGTACTATCGAACTGATCTGATGATGGAGCCGGAAGGAGGAAGGTAGGCACAGCAACTTTATAATAAAACAATGTAACCTAGCAGTATTTGGGTAAATTGGAATTGTCATTAGAAATAGGCACTCTGTTTATAAGTGTATCGCAACTAAAAAGTGTGAAATAAAAACTTTTTAGAAAAAAAAAATAACCGACTTCACTAAAAAAAACACTAAAAGGATCAAAATAACTTTAATTTCGGAAGTCGGTGTTAAATAAGAAACAAACAATACCGAGAAACACCGACATCCGAAATTAAAGTTATTTTGATCCTTTTAGTGTTTTTTTTAGTGAAGTCGGTTATTTTTTTTTTCTAAAAAGTTTTTATGCAGAATGCAAATTCGCAGAGTTATTTGACTAGATCCTAATCAAAAAAAGAAATGAGTAGTAAATTAACTTTTCTTTATCTTGCAGACCACCACAGTATCCCCAGATACGTTAATTAAAAGATATCAGATGGAATGCATAGAAGAAACAAGGGTAGACCTCGATACTATTGTCAAGATAAGGAGCAAGAACTGGGTCATGCATTACGTAAGTATCTCCTCACCTCATCATCTTTCGGCCCTTGTCCCATATGTCTTGTTCAACGTAACTGTCTCCACAAGTTCAAAAAGCAGTTTTTTTTTAAATTTATTTTGGCTTCATACGGTTAGTGCATTTAGCCAGTCTACAAGTCCGTGATAAGACCTGCCATACTGTATGGTTCAGAATGTTGGGCTGTGAAAAATCTGATGAAAAAAGATTGAAAGATTGCATGTAGTGGAGATGAAAATGTTGAGATGGATGTGTGGTGTGACGAGAATAGATAAAGTGAGAAATTATTATATTTGAGAAAGTTGGAAAAGTTGAAGGGGAATCGTTTGTCTTGGTATGGTCATGTAAAGAGGAGGGACGAAACGCATGTTACCAAAAGAGTTATCAGTATTACAGTATACCGTAAAAAGGGGCTATTTGGGTTTTTGGGTGGTATTTGGGACGACCCAGAATTTCGAACAAAAATATCGATTACTGTCGGTTGGTGTATGGTAGAATTTATTTTACAAACTCTAGCAACACTTTGATAGTTTAAGTCAAATTGTCATCTGTCAGTGTCAGTCTTTTTCACAGTTTAGTTTTAAATTTTAATGAGAGAGTCAGAGACTAATTTTTCTTCGAAAATTTAAGTACCAAAACAGTATTTAAGTACAATTATGCGCAAGCGCGCAACATCCTTACTGAGTAGAGTGCGGGCTAGCTCCAACATCGTACTGGCGATGATTGCCACTAGACTGGATTGTCCCTTCATCCGGCATTGTTCGGCTAGACATGCTCCGGTGCCAATGCCGGAGAGGAAGTATTAATTTTAATTTATCCAATTTTAATTTGTTTATTTTGATTTTTTGACTTTGATTTTAATTTATTTCTTTTAATTTGATTTAATTTTAATTTATTTTGATTTTAATTTATTTTGATTTTAATTTATTTTGATTTTAATTTATTTTAATTTTAATTTATTTTGATTTTAATTTATTTTGATTTTAATTTATTTTGATTTTAATTTATTTTGATTTTAATTTATTTTGATTTTAATTTATTTTGATTTTAATTTATTTTGATTTTAATTTATTTGGATTATAATTTATTTTGATTTTAATTTTGAATTATTTTAATTTATTTAATTTGATTTTAATTGATTGACTTTGTTTTTGATTGAATTTATATCGATGATTTGTTTATTTAATATTTTTGTATGATTAATGTAATTATTGTGTTATATTAATTAATTTAATACTTATTTGAGGCAATTTTATTGATTTATTATTCACTAGTCTTATTAGGTTAGTACTTGTAGTGTTGTGTTATTTAATGTTATGGGTGTAACTTACCTGAATAAAGATGTTTATTATTATTATTATTATTATTAAAACATCTTCCGCAGTGCAAAATTTTAGCAGGTAAGAGTGTGAATGTTATAAAATTACGATTATATAAAGTATCACGATGTTTTCATGCTAATTAATAATTTTGTTATGCTTATAGTTTTTTATTTATTATTGAAAATGTGTCTGGGGCTTTTTGGGACACCGATGCGGGGCTATTTGGGACGGTGTCCTAAATAGCCCCCTCATTTTAGTACATTTGTAAACAGCATAGGTATTTTAAATTAGTATATATTAGTAAGGTTTATTGTGGTTTTCAGATAAAATACATTCGTATAATGGTTCGAAAATATACAAGAACATTTAGAAACTTGAGAAATGGTAAACGTTTCATGCCGTACTTCTCCTATACTCGTGATGATTTGAACAAGGCATTATCAGACGTTAAATCTAAAAGACTGTCTACCAGAGAAGCGGAACAGAAATATGGCGTCCCCAAAAGTACAATCAACCGTCATTTAAAAGAGAAAAACTTATTGTATTCAAAACCAGGGCACCCTACATTATTTTCAGAGGTGGAAGAAAAAATATTCGTCGATTATATTAAACATATGGGAGAATGGGGATTCCCCTTAGATCTAATAGATTTGAGGGTCTTCGCCCAAAAATATTTACAAAAAATAGGAAGGACTGTCTATAATCTGAAAGACAATTTACCGGGACGGGATTGGGCGGTTTGTTTTTTACAAAGGCATAAAGAACAGATTTCTAACAGATATGCTGCAAATATATCCTCGGACAGAGCAACCTTAAGCTCAGAAGTGCTTGACGCATTCTTTGACCATTACGAACAAAATTTGGAAGATGTCACACCTGATTGTTTAATAAATTATGACGAGACTAACCTGACAGACGACCCTGGATCCAAAAAGTACATTTTTAAGCGAGGAAAAAAGTACCCTGAGAGGATCATTAACAATTCTAAATCGTCTGTGAGTCTGATGTTTTCTGGCACAGCATCAGGACTACTTTTACCAGTATATGTTGTATACAAAGCAGAGCACTTGTACGACACGTGGGTCTTAGGAGGCCCAGAACACACAAGATACAATAAATCCAAAAGCGGATGGTTTGATTCGCTATGTTTTGAGAATTGGTTCCAGACGATCATCATTCCATATGTAAAAACGAAAGAGGGAAAAAAGGTTGTGCTTATAGGAGATAATCTATCGTCACATTTCTCGTCTAAAGTATTGGAAGATTGTGAAAAATTCAATATAACTTTTGTGTGCTTACCACCAAAGGCCACACACATTCTGCAGCCTCTTGATGTTGCCTTTTTCGCTCCTTTGAAACATTATTGGCGAATTATTTTGACAAATTGGAAAAAAGGCGATGGCCGGAAATGCAAAACTCTTGCTAAAAATAGCTTTCCTAGCCTTTTAAGTGAATTATTAAAAATGCTGCATGCAGAAGATACCGCTTCACAAAATCTCAAGTCTGGTTTTGCCAAATGTGGTCTGCTGCCTGTTGACAGAAATAGACCGAAAGAAAGACTTCCTGGGCAAATATCGGATGTGGATATAATACAAAACAGGGCTTCTGGTGTTATTATAGAGATGTTAGAAGAAATAAGGGGTTGTACTGGTGAAACAAAAAGTACGAGGAAGAAACGCTGCAATGTTCCTGCCGGCCAAAGCATAACATTAGCTGATTTAAACACTGAAGAACGGAGCAACAAAGAGAAGGGAAAGGGTAAAGGAAAAGGGAAAAAAACACGACCTGTGACACCTACATCGACTATTTTACCGATAATAGAAAATTTTACTGGGCTATCCTGTGAGGTACAAGACCAACAAAAATTGAGCAACAAAGGGAAAGGTAAGGGCAAAGAAAATAAAAAACCATCAGCAACAGAAAAAGTTCTTAAAGTTTCAACAATGAATAAAAATACTCAGCCATGTGAAAATGCATCGACGGAACATACAACTCCTAAAAAAAATTCTGAAAGAAAAAAATGGCGACTACGTAGTGAAACCTCTTCCTCGGATAGTGACATTGAAATAAGCGTTCACAGTGACTCGGACATCTTACAAGTTAGTGAAGATGACGAAATTGGGACTTATCGAAACCTTGAAGAATTCCAAGATTTTGATAAGACCCCATTTCGTCAAGAGGTCCTGTGTCCAGAATCAGTACCAGCAAATCGGACGTTAAAAGAGGCTGTACACAGTCCAAGTTCAGTCCCAGGACCAAGTAGGGAAACGGACGTGGTTGATTGTATACCAGTTGTTTATAATGTTGGTGACTCCGTCTTGGTGAGATATATTTTAAAAAAAAAGGTGCAATATTTTGTTGGACATATTTTAAGCAAATCTGGCGACAAGCAATTCACCATTTCTTTTCTAAAAAAAACTGGAAGGAGTGATAGCACAAAATTTATAAAAACCAAGAAGGATATAGACACTGTTAATGATGACATGATTGTGAAGCCGATTGAGCTGTTGGCGCTGAATGAGAAGGAAACTGAATTCGTCTTTATGAATGACGAAGATATATTTTTTTTTGAATATTGAGTTTGAAAATTGTATTATCCAGTTCCTATCACAATTTACAAACCAATACCGTTTTTTTTTTGACTGATTTGAATACCGTAATTAGATCCTTCCTAAATGAAAATTGTACAAGGAAAATTAAGACTGATTTTTTTTAGTTATTGTATAAGATTAATAACTAGGTAAGATTTATTTGTTTTGGAAGATGCTTGATTTATAGGTAACATTAATAATACCATTAGTAGAAGTTTACGCTAACTGCTTAAATTTTTATTATTTTTTAGTTACTGTTTTATTTTTTGACTTACTGTTTTGTTTTTCTTTGAGGTATTGTTTAAGATAAATAATAGAGATTTGTTTTGTTTGGAAGAAAGTTTGATTAAATAACGTTATAAATACCATTAGTAGAAGTTTACGCTTGCAATTAAAGTTTTCGAAATACCTATTTTTTTTTTTCTTTCAAATTCTACCAATTCCAAAAAAAGAAAGGATTATTTTACGTGGTATTAGTTATTTTTTGTCCCAAATATCGATAGACTTGTTTAAAGTGACTGTTTCGGCTCATAATATGGATTATATATTCATTTTCCATTGCTGTCCATAATAGCCCCAAATATGCGATATTTGGGACAGACTCATCTTTATTTATTTTTTTCAGTTCGTTTTGTAAGTGGTTACTTCAAACGTATATTTACATAAGTAAGAGGTTCTCCAAGACCTATATAAATTTTTTACCATAGAATTCTATGCAATATGAACAAGATATTTGCTAAAGTATGTCAAAATGTGTCCCGAGTAGCCCCGTTTTACGGTACATGCGGATGGGTGGAGAGGGAGAGGGAGGCCAAAGAAAAGATGGATGGATTGTGTGAGGAGTGATATGAAAGAAAAGAAAGTTAGTGATAGCATGACGGGTGACAGGACAGAATAGTACAAAAATACGTGTTACGCCGACCCTAAATAACACGGGACAAGTGCAGGAAGATGATGACTTGTATGAATATTTGTACACATCATAGGGAGCTGGCTCAGGTGCTATACCGTATTCATTTGGGCTTGAGACAAAATTTAAACAAAGAAAACAATGTAGGTACCTTCGACCAAGTTTCTTCGACGGTTTTTTTTTAAGCACGAAAACGACAATATAATAAAAACAATCAACCAGTAACTTTAAACTTAACAAAACAGGAAACTTAATGAAAACAACAAAAGTAACTACGAAATAACAATAATTCAACGAAAATATCTAAAGTATCTTTAGTGCAAAAGATGGCGGATTATAACCCGCCCGATAACAAATCATCACATTTTAATGTAAAATGTTTGCAGTATCTGTGGTCTATAATTTAATAGTATTATAGGTAGGTACTTATATGGTTGGTTTACATTTTGGCTCATGGCTCCCTGAATAGGATATAGGTCAGAACTTTTGGACTAACCTATTAATGTTGCCACTAATATAAATTTTGGTCAAGTAACTTTATTGCTCTAACTATTGTATATTAAGGAAATATATATATCCGCGTTAGATAATAAACATACTTAGAAATAAAAATAACTGTTTGTGCATAGAATATAGTGGTTAGGTATAATAATATAATACACATCGACGCCCCCCGCGAATAATCCGGTAATCGAAAAAGTGTAAATGTTCAGGAAAAATAAAAAACCATTTTTCCTTAATAACTCCATTAAACAACAAGTATCAGAGACTTTTTATATCGCATATGGAAGCTATTTTTTTCAGCTATCTGGTTATTTCAACAAAATTTAAGTAGTCCCAAGGGCTTCATTAAAATTTAGCTGGATGCATTTTACCATATTAGTGTAGGTCAAGCTCTGGTCAGTAATGTCACTTACGATATTGTTCGTGTAAATTTATATTTTCAACTGAAACAGTAAAATCTTGTTGCGATATTATTCGTGTAAATTTATATGTTCGACGGCAACGGTAAAATCGTGTTGCGCTATTATTCGTGTAATTTGTTTTGTATACTGAACATTTGTAAAAAGCAATTATTAGATTATTCGATTGTTTAACAGTAACGTACATTTTATTGTTATGACTAATAATGTTTATTCGAATAGTTTACTTAAGTATTATTTGATGAATATTATAGTATATTTAATGAAGTAAAGGACATTCTAGTAAATGAAACAACTTTGGTTAGTTAGACAAAACACGATAGTTATTAATATCATAAAAAATAGACACTGCACTGAAGACACGACTCGTGTCTGTGTCGCGACGGACCTATTACAGTTAAAAATCTTAATCAGAATCCTTATCGTGACTTGATTCAGTATCACAAAAGCTTAAGTTCCTATAAAATGGTTGATAATGGTTTTTTTTTTCGGTGGGAATATCATCTTATGACATCCCCCGCTCTTAGGTGGAGGGGGAGATAGTGTCAGACCTTTACTGACTAAAAATCCACTCCTGTTTCTTCGTTGCCTTTCGTACCAGGGCCGAATCTTCCTTTCAGAATTAGACCCTTGGCCCCAGTAGGCTTCGACCCTGCTGGGCCCCTACGGTTTGCTGACATCTCCTTGAGGCGCGCGTGGAACAGTACGCGCCGTCGACGACTTGGGCTCGCCGGACGGTCGGACGGCGAGCTACCCATTGCTCGCCGTCCGCAAGCCCGCGCCTACGGTGGCCGAAAATCGGGATCGGAATCCCGGCGGCGGTTGGGGCGTGAGAACCGTTGCCTCACGCGATCGGCCGCCTTCTTTGCTAGCATTACTGCTTCGCAGAAGGAGGCGACCGCCTGCCACTCCTCCTCGCTCCGGACCATGGCCTGTACCAAGGCCCGGCGCGAGAGATCGCCGCCGCCGATCGCCCCCACGAGGACACGGCGTTGCTCTTCCCAAGCAGGGCACACCTCTACTGTGTGCTCCACCGTGTCCTCCGGGCGGTCCACGCAATGGTGACACCCGGGCGTTTCTTGCGCACAGATCCGGTGCAGGAACCTCCCGAACTTACCATGTCCGGTGAGGACCTGCGTCATGCGGAAGGTAAGGACGCCGTGTTGCCTTTCCAGCCACTTCTCAAAGAGGAGACTTACCGCCATAATTATGGCGTGCCCAACACTGGGTTGCGATAGTCGCTGTCGCCATTCCGCCATGAGATGGTTGATAATGGTGGGGAATGGCTTGGGAGTTACACAGGCTTAGGAGATCATTATACAAAGCTTTTTTTTTAATAGGGAGAGGCTTGTCGTATGCTGGCTTTTCAATACTTTCAATTGTTTTGGACTCCTGTTTCTGCCGACGCTGTCTACTTCTGCCTGCATCGTAATCCAATTCAATATAATCCTGATCAAAATCGTATTTGGAGAAAAGAAAACAGTTAGGTTTACTGTATGACACACTAACCTCCATCACATCGGACCATCGTACTTTTTCTCCTGTCTTATCTTGAATCATCTTTTGGGTTCAACAAGTTCTTTTATGTTGAGGATTTCAGATTGTTGCATTTCTTTTAGGATATATTTGTCTCCGGAGACTTTAGCGTTCATGATGATATACTTGGTCCGGTGTGTACAAAACTTTGTTTTTCAGAGCTCTTTCAATACATGCGTGCATGGAGTCGCCTTCATTTTGGCTATGCCCACCAACAAAAAACCGATGGGTATGTCAATTTGAAGAGTCATTGCAATGTAAAGATACAATGCAAAAATGTATCTGTTTTTATTCTGGCCATAACAACCATCAGAGTAAAATATAATTTTGCGTATACCTTTTCCGTGTTCGGTCTTGACAAATTGAAACAAGCAACTCCCTATTTCGATGCACCCTTTTTTTCCGATTTGAGCTTGCCAAACGTTACAGAACCCTAGTTTGTTTAGAACGTCAAAAACTGTAAAATTATAAACCGGGTATTTACGTTTGTAGTGGAAAATTGACACTTCAGACTGTGTGGTGCATTCAAAACTTTTTCTAAATAAAAAATGGCCACAAACGGTGTCATCTTTATTTAGTGTTTCTTTTTCTTCTTTTTTAATTTCAGGAACTCTTTCTTTCATACTCAAATGTTTCCTGTAATTTTGTTCTAAAGACGCTTTTTCGACGGAGTCAGCTTGCTGATATTGTGAACATAAAGTACCTACACTGATCCTTTTTAGGCTAAAAAAGGAATAGTTGTAGTTAGTATTAAACACTCTTTCATACTGTCGTTTTAAAGCCATCTCAACAATATCTGGATAGTTCTGATTTGCAAACCATGACTTGTAAAGTCATGGTTTGCATACCCGAATAATATCGTAACAATGTTTACTATCAAATCATATTGATATTTTTTTTCGTAAAGATCTAAAACCATATTATTCGTTTAAAATACATTTTATTGAATTTTTATGGAATATACGCGTACTTTTTCATATCTTCGTAAATAAAGATAGAAAAATTCTGAAAAAATTGTATATGGTGTATTTTAACTTCTAGATGCCGAAAAACGCATAACATGAAAAACCCCGTAATAGGTCATTACCGGATTATTCGCGGGGGACGTCGACATATTTATGACATCGAAGTGCAATTCGAGTACCGTAAAATAACACTGCCCACTACTATTTTATATAGAGGTCAGTGACCTATAACAACATTACCAGAAAAAAAGCATGGCATTAAGACATTTCAACTGTCATCCAGTCTAATGAATGACTTATACAAAAAAACACGATGATATCTTACGCTTGCGACATACGATTTTTTGGATAGCACGCTTGTTATAGGTTTTGAACTTTCCGTCGCTAAGTTCAGTAACAACCTTTGGTAGTTTCTTACAAAAGCGTATGCTTGTATGTATTTGAACTTGATACCTTGTTTTTGGTATCAAATAATATATCGAATCAGGCTCGGCAACCTTCGCAGAGGTAGTCTATTTTAGAATAAAATTTTCAGTACCAATTTTTAAAAAAACTATCACACTTTTATATTAGTTCTTTACTTGCTACTATAACCAGTTTATTGGTCATGTCTTTTCAGCACCAATTCCTACTGTTGAAAGATTGGGCGCTCTGTGTTCTGATGAAATCTGGGGTGATGACAAAAGAAGGAGTGTATAAGATCGACGTGGCTATGCAAAGGGTGCCTGTGGAAGGTAAGCACAGTGTTATATTATTTTTAAATTATAAGTAGTTTTCTATCACCTTTTTTTGATGTAGGAAATCATCAAAATGACTTCTCCCGCTCTGGGATGGAGCGGGCGTGTCAGTCTTTAATCTACTGACTAAAACCCACCTATCGATGGCTTAGAGTGCAAAGCTCGGGTTTGCAATTTTAAGTTATTTTATTTTTTCTGAAAAGTATATTTCAGAAAGAAAAAAGAAAGAAAGTTGGTGTGATAACTTCACGGCGCGATAGCGCATCAAAACTTATTGAAAAAATTGAAAAACCAAGAGAATTATGTATTCTCCTTTATTATTTTTTTCCATTTGACGATCGCCCATTTATTAATTTATATATACCTACATCTTAACTATTAAGTATTATAACTTAATTTATTTATTTATTTTATTCAGGTTAACCAACAACTGTTTACACCAGTACACTAGCAACTTAATAATTATAGCTGGATACAATTGCGGGCGCAACAATTAATTATAGGTTAACACCGCTAGCACAAAAAACAGTGGTAAAATCATTAAATTATTAGATTACACAATATTCTTAATGCAAATGTGAATATAATGCGACTATGAAAATTAAATTAAATTAATATTAAAATAAATTAATAAATTACTAAACATGGTAGAAATTAAATAATAATTGATACGGAAATAAGATTACAAATTTCACTCTTAAATAAAATAATTTACACTAACAATTTAAAAAGAAACTAAAAACAATTACTATATGAAAAATACTGAACTGTGGTAATAAACTTTAAAATATCTAAATCCTTAACAAACAAAAGACATAGTCATTAAACAAAAAAAAAAAAATTATAAATAACAGAAATAAACAACTGAAATACAGAATTATTCTACCAAATTATACAATTAATAATTAACTAATAATAGATTCTAGATTTTACAATAGATTATAAATTTTACACTAGATTTTATTAAGAAAAAAAAATAGTGTGAGATAAATAAAGATGTTATAAATAAGTATTTGAAATAAATTAACATTTTTGAATATTGGAATAAAACACGTAGAAGTACATTGAAATTTCATGATAATAATAAACTAATTTGGTTTTTGGTGCCTCCTGAAAAGTTATGTACCTACTCATACATAAAAGCTTTCACTATATAGGTATAAGCCATCGCTATATCCCTTGAGTCGCTTTCAACTTTTTCGAACAATAGCACAGTCCCGGCTCATTTTCACCCTAGGGTCTAGGCACGCTGAAATAGGGTCGAAACGATAATTTAAAAATGTAGGTACATAGAAAATTGACCCTTATCTCCTCAACATAATGCACACATTTCTATCGAGATAACAAGTTTCGCGCATCTTTTGTGTAAAGTGATAGGTAAACTTATTTATTTTGAATTAAATAACAAATTATTGCATCGATGCAATTGCGAGTTGCAAATATGACTTGACGTTCAAAAGTAGCGATGCGTTCACAAAACTCGCCATTGAATCAATGCGTAAAGTAGTCCTGGGCGACTTCCAGTAAATACTTACATTATTTTGGCTTTTTATTTCAGTAAGATACATTCTTGAGATACAAATAGACGCATGCCTCACCCCAAAACCGATGCCAGCGAGGGACATAGCATATTTGTTTATTAGTTGCTTTCAACGGATGAATTCAAAATACTCTTCAAGTGTGTCTGCTTTGTAATTAATTTATAACCACGCCATCTATTGACAAAGTCGTGGACTATTACAAGATTAGATATAGTGACATCTAACGAAATGATTTCAAAGTGTCAGAAATGGTGTCTAGCAGAGTTTTGTAACTAATCATATTTAAGTTCACAGTTGTTTATATTTATAAGTATAGATGGCACTGTAATAAATTTAAATACTTTAATACATCACTTCAATGATGAAGCCTTTTCTTTGTTTTTTATTTCTGTAATATTTTGAGTTAACAATATTGATCTAATAAATTAGTATAACATCGCTTTTAACTTTGGCATTAAAGTAGGGGTAGAAACCGCCCTTGTACATAAGAATAGGGATAATCTACTTCTGTAGTTAATTTGTTTAAAGAGAGGTGAAATAGTTCTACTTTGTAATGGATAAAGTATAATAAATTTTATTACCATAATATCTAGATTTATTATTTGGCTTTTTAGTTCAGAAAAATACAATGTTCGGTTGCAAATTGACGCATGCCTCCCCTCAAAAGTAATGCCAGCGAATGCCACTGCGTATTATTTTATTAGATGTTTTCAGCGAATGAATAATAATTCAAAATATTCCTCTGCTGTATCCGTATTTAAAATTTTTTATAACACCGCAGCTGCTGATGACAAAAGTGCTGCACTAGGATGACAACAGTGACATCTATTGAAATATGTAAACTGTTTAAAATAATATATAATATATCCCACAACTATCACACAACGCCGTCTAGTCCCAAGCTAAGCAGAGCTTGTGTTATGGGACTAGACACCTGATAAACATACTTATATATTTTTAAATACATACATATATAGATAAATTACACCCAGACACAGAACAAATGATCGTGCTCATCACACAAACATTTGTCCTGGGTGGGAATCGAACCCACGACCTCCGGCGTATCAGTCAGGGCCACTAACCACTAGACCAACAGGCCAGTCAAATGCCACCTAGTGGATTATTTTGTTACTTCTTTATGAGAAGTTTGCGTTGCTGGCAGTTTTGTTTGGTAGATAAAGTGTAGGTGGCGCTGCAATAAACTTTATTGTATCACAAAGATTAGTTTGAAGAGAATAATATTTTGCTAAATTGCAAGTTGGGAAAAGGTTATGGAGATGTTGATGATCGTGTTTTGATCTAAATCACCAGGACAAGGTTGAAAACATTTTTACTACTTATACTTTGTAATTAGTACCAAAAATTACGGGAACTTTCCAGGTTTTTTTTTAGGGTTCCGTACCTCAAAATGAAAAACGGAACCTTGTCCGTCTGTCTTGCAGCCCTTTATCTGGGGAACGCGTGGTGGTATCGAGTTGAAATTATAACCATAGGTACTCAAGTCTGCGGTCTCTTGAAGCTGTAAAAAAATCAAACTTCTGAGTTAACGAAAAAAAAAAAGATACGGCCGTTTATGTCGCAATAAACGTGTATTTCGACACTCTCAAGGGAATCAAAATTGATAGGGTAGGTACTTCCCGTTGACCTAGAATCCTAAAATTTGGCATGAAGCAAGATCTCATAGCACAAGTATAGGAAAAATTCTGAAAACTGTAAATTTGTAATCACGTCACAAAAAACATTTTTTCTGCGATTCGGAAAAATCTTCCTATCTCAATTTGGGAAGTGAAATGATTTCATTGGTAAGTTTGTTCGGAACCCTCAGTGCACGAGTCCGACTCGCACTTGCCAAGTTTTTTATTTGAAAGCATCCCACGTCCAGCACCCTTTCTTTGTATTTCACTCAAAAATCCAAAATTAATGAATGTCCCACCCAGCTAGGTATTACTTCATTACTTTTTTTAAATTAAAATCTCGTGTCACAGTGTTGTTATCAAACTATTCCGTAATAATTTTTTGTTTGTCTATATTTAATAATATAATAATAATAAGTAATAATTTATTTCTCAATATTTATCAACAAAGTTTGAACAACAATAATAAATGCTAGAATATGGACAATTATTTAAAACCCTGACTTCTAAACTAGGTTTATGTACTTACCTGTACCTTATAAGCCAGTGAACCTCCGAAATTAAAAAAAAAAAAATTGGTAGGTCTGAGAACCACAATCCCCCGCTTTCTTTTTTTTTTGTTTTTTTTTTTTTTATATGGCAGAACCGCAAAACAACGTTAGCCTAGTCGGCTAGTAATAAATAATTCTAATAAATACCTATTTACCTACCAACAATAAGTGAATTTAGTGTCTTTCTTTATCGGAAATTATTTCAGACCGATTTTTTTGTTTACCTAGTAGATACCAAGATATAAGTTGCCCCCCTAGCCAAGTTACAACCGTTTCGTTTCGATTCTCTTTTCGTTGATCGCCTCGAGTCGGCCACGCCTCCTATTCCTTTGTTATGACCACGTGACTGAGCGTTGAGATGACGTCATAACAAAGGAATCGGAGGTGAGGTCAACTCGAGGCGATCGACGAAAAGAGAATACTAGAATAGAAACGAAACAGTTGTAACTTGGTTATGGAGGCGGTATTTTTTGGACAGTTTTCATAAAGTCAGGAAGTTCATGTAAATAGCTGCCTAGTTACAAATACCTAAATACTGAGTATTTTTTGTCTTCGTACTTTAGGGTTGGCATTATAAGACGTACCTAATTCTTAAATTATAATAATGTTTTTAATTTATGTGTTTTGGATGACTAGGGGAGGAACATAACTTCATGATTTTCTACGTACCTACTTATTTTACAAGTTTATTTTATTCTATAGGGGTGTTTTTATTGCCTGAAATATACGATTATTATTGTATTATTAATACCTGTTGGTGTTATATTTTTTTAGAACGTATAGTTATATAAAGTTTGTGATGTATTTAATAATTTTATTTTTACACCACCTGCTCGATAATGCCCCTTTATATGTCATACAGCCATCACTTAAAGCAAGCCATTCTGTCCCTAGGGAGATAATGCAGTATGGGCGATCCCTAGGGAATAATGAGATTTGAATTTGGAACGCCAAAGACATTGAGTGAATTAAAATATACGTGCATCAAACAAGTTTATTCAAAGATCAAACTGGCCACTAACAAAAAAAAAAAGGAAAAATGTGGTTACTGATACGGGCGCGTTATAGAAAATTAAAACTATAGAATCTTAGAGTAATGCATTATGTTTGTTTTAAATCTCAAAACATGTCGAGTGATAGTCAAGATTAACTTGTAAATAATATTTATATTTCTCTAATATATAATTTGTTTTAGTAAATTGTCTTTTAATTATCTCACAGATGGTGTAAAAAGTAGAGTATCCAACACGGGGATAAAGCCGTCTTTATCTTGGGCGGCTTGAATTCCTCACTTCACTCAGGTTTCTATATTAACTCCCTCGCAGTGCTCGGGAGTTAATTATATAAATCCCTCACTACGTTCGGGATTAAACTTAGCAACCTTCGTTTCGTTCGGAATTCAACATGCCGCCCGCGACTTAAAGACACTGATTTATCCCCTAGTCACATAATCTACTATTAACATACACATTTTGTAATATTAATTTTATTATAGACCTTGTGAATGTGAATAGGGGCGGCGGTTAACTTGATTTCTTTATAATTAAATGTTTTTTTTTTTTTTTTTTTTTTTATTCTTGATAGGTTCGCGCTTGACCGCTAACTCACCTGATGGAAAGCGACGATGCGGTCGACGATGGAACGCGCTTACCTAGAAGTAACCTATTCACTCTTGACTTAAAGATTCCCGGGTTGTAGCCATCAGGAAAAACAGATTCCGGCAAGGAATTCCACTCCTTAGCTGTACGCACTATGAATGTGTTCGCAAAACGTTTTGTGCGTATAGGTGGGATGTCCACCATGTACCGGTGGCGCATTGCCGTACGCCTGGTGGTCCGATGATGGAACGGGCTAGGCGGAATTAGGTTATGCAATTCCGACGCACACTCCCCGAAATGCAACCGGTAGAAAACCGACAGGCTAGCAACTCTGCGTCGATGCTCAAGACTTTGAAGCCTCGACTCAACGAGTGCATCATTGCCAATGATCCTCTTGGCTCGCCTCTCAATTGCCTCAAGTGCATCAAGCTGGTATCGGGCAGATCCGTCCCAAAGATGAGAGCAGTACTCCATACACGATCGAACTTGCGCTTGATAAAGTTTGAGCAGCTGTTCGGGCGTGAAGTACCGTCTGACCTTCGCGAGGATTCCCAGCTTTTTTGCTGCCAGTTGAGCCTTTGCTTCGATGTATGGCCCAAAGTTGAGTGTTGACGTCAGCGTAACACCAAGGAGATCAAGATGGTCGGTTATTGGCACGGTTACGCCCCGGAAAGTTGGAGCAGGGCTGAATTGGCTCCTTTTAGCGGAAAATAGACACGCCTGGGTTTTAGCAGCATTGAACTTGACCAAATTGGCATCGCCCCATTCAGAGACTGCCTCCAAGGACAAGTTCAAGCGCTCGACCATAGCCTCTCGGAGAGACTGGATCTGTGACCCACTAGCCTGCGCGCTGGATATGTAACTCTCAGCAACAGTGCTGTCGTCTGCATACCCAAAGGTACCGGGCTTAAGCAGATCATTTATGTGCAGCAAGAACAATGTTGCCGAGAGCACTGACCCCTGAGGGACCCCGGCATTAATGGCCATTTGACCGGACGAGCAACCATCGATGACCACTCGGATGGACCGGTCACTCAGGAAATCTGCAATCCAAGCACACAAACCAGCAGGTAATCCGAAAGAAGGAAGCTTACTAATAAGGCTTTCGTGCCAGACCCTATCGAAAGCCTTCGAGATATCGAGGGAGACGGCAAGAGCTTCCCCGTGTTTCTCGATGGCCTCACTCCAGATGTGGATGGCATACGCTAGAAGATCACCAGTTGACCGATTTCGGCGAAAGCCGTATTGTCGGTCACTTAGGATGTCATTAGCTTCTAGGTATGCTAGGAGCTTACTGTTGAGTACACGTTCCATTGTCTTACAGAGAATGGACGTTACTGAGATTGGCCTGTAGTTAGCCGGGTCAGCCCGACTACCCTTTTTGGGCACGGGCTGTACGTTAGCTTGCTTCCATGCAATCGGCACTTTTCCAGCCTCAAAAGAAAGCCGAAATAGGCGTGTCAGGATCGGAGACAGTTCAGGCGCACACGTTCTCAGAACAATTGCCGGTATCCCGTCTGGACCGCTAGCCTTGTTCACGTCAAGGTTACGCAGCACCCTACGGACGTCCTTCTGATGGATGCGAATATCCGACATACTCGACTCGCAACCATCAGGATTAACAGGGGGCCGCGCATCACCAGAATCTAGACGCGAAGATTCCGCGAAGAGAGAGGCAAACAAATTTGCTTTCTCCTCAGCGGTATGGGCCAGCGACCCGTCGGGTTTCAGCAGTGGCGGTAGTGAGGGACGGCAGAAGTTCGATTCAACCGACTTAGCCAGGGACCAAAACGCCTTACTACCAGCAGGGTATGATGCGAGTTTGTTCCCGATGCGGCTAATGTGGTCGAACCGAGACCTTCGCATCACCTTCTTGCAAGACTTGGCAGCTCTGTTGAAGGCTCTCTTCTTCTGACTCACGTCACTCGCCTTATGCATACGAGCGTCGGCCCATGCCTGGTATGCCGTGTGCTTAAGCGCGTTAGCGCGATCACACTCCGCACCAAACCAAGGGCGAGCATGGCCAGACATTGTTACGTCAGAGAATGGAATGTAATACTCCATCCCCCGCCGCAAAACATCTGTCACAGCATCTGCGCACGACGATGGATCATCCGAAGAAAAGCAAGTAGGCTGCCAAGGATAACATGCGAAGAAAGATCGCATGCCATCCCAATCTGCTGACCTATATCGCCAAACCCGCCTGGTGCCTCTAAGGCAGGGATCAGGCGGAGAGTAGACTGATACAGATTTCACCAGACAGTGGTCGGAACTACCTAACGGTGATGATATCGACACTGAATAGCGGTCTGGATCTGTTGTCAGCAGAAGGTCCAAGCAGTTGGCCGTGTGCGAATCAACATCCGGCACCCTCGTAGCTCCCTGGACCAGCTGGGTGAGATTTAACGCTAGCGCAAGCTTTCGCATCTCTCGACCAGCATGGTCTGTGCACCGGTATGGGAAAAGCCACTCCTGATGGTGGGCATTAAAATCCCCCAGTAACACCAGTTGTGCGGAAGGGTACCTCTGCTGAGCCGCATCCGCCGCCTCACTAAGGTACTGTGTGAGCCTGGTCGTCTCCTGATCACCACTGTGCGAACGGTAGACACAAGCATAGATAATTTTATCCATGCCTGTGTCCACCAGAGCCCAAAGCGTTGAGAACCTGGTATCTTCAAGGTTACGGAGACGCCGATAGCAGATGTCGTCCCTGACGTACAAACACACACCAGCGTGTGGTTTAAAATTGTGCTCCAGGGTAAACCCTGGGTAAGACAGGTACGACACGTCTGACGGACTTCTTATCTGCGTCTCCGAAAGGAAAAAGAGGGAAGGTTTTTCAGTCTCCAGGTGATGATGGACTGCTGCGAGATTTGAGTGCAGACCTCTAATATTGCTGAGGTGCACTTTAAGTGAGAGGGAGTGCAGCCGCTGTTTAACTTTACTCTTTTTCAACCTTGGCATATTGTGAGTGAGGTAGGAGAGGAGAAGGAAGTGAAATGGAGTCCCATGCTGCTAACCTTCGTCACGCACTGGCAGGACAACATCATTGGGGCACTAGTCTGGAGACTGCGGGGACGCCCGAGCCCCCCCGGAAATGACCATCGGGCCCTCTCATCTGGTCGCCAACCAGCACGATGGTGCATTCCGGGATTTTTCGTCAGTTGGCGGGGCAGCCTTTCATGTGTGGCTAGCACATTACTTGGGCCCCCAACTAACTGCGGTCGGCCAGCGGTGCACCGTGCCTCGGATCCCGCTACCCTCCGCGACTAGTCTCCCGATATGTCAATACCAGCGCGGGTCCGGCTGGTCTGCATACATTAGAACCGCCACTTCGACCCAACTCCTCAAAATTGGCTACACTGGACATCGTACCGGAACACGGCTAGGCCGCTTGGCGGTACGTCTTTGCCCAGTGGGTGGTCACAAGCCATCGGTCGAAACCTACCACCAGTTAATGTCACCTGATTAGCACCACCCGGGGACCACGTGTAGGGCCTATCTATGGGTATTCTCCTACGGACGCGGGTGACTCAGCCCCCAAAATATATAATATGTTATAATTTAATGTGTATAATTTTATTAGTACAATATGTTTTTGCGTTGGAAGGCCTCCTAAAAGGTGGACCGATGACCTGGTGAGGGTTGCACAGGACTGGTCATTGTGGCGGCACTTGGGGGAGGCATATGTCCAACAGCGGACGTCCTTCGGTTGAAATGGTGATGATGATGAATGTTTCTGTGCTCTAGCAGATTCTACAATGATTCGTCACTTTAAGCCTTTTGTACCATTTCTTAACTATAAATAACTGTGAACCGCAAATAAATATATGATTATGAAATACGTCTTTATCTTTACATCTCTATGTATATAAAAAAAACAAATTCGCTTTTCACACCTATGTCCTTCAGTTGCCATTTGCGACGACTCGGGCTCAGTCCTTACTGGATGGCCGGACGGTCAGCTACCCACTGCACGTCATCCGCAAGCTTGCACCTACGGGGCGTCTCCTGTGGCGGCAGCTGGTATGTGATGACTTCCGTTCCCTCTCGGCTGCGACCATCTCCTTCACTTGCATTATTGCTTCGCAGAAGTAGGAGAATGGTTACAGGGATAGTTTTTTTTTTATTATAGATAGGCTCGCGTTTGACCACTAACTCACTTGATGGTAAGCGATGATGTGTCTGACGATGGAGCATGGAGCACGCTTGAGAAGTAACCTATTCCACTCTTGACAAGACCCTTGAAGAGAGATAGATAGATAATAATATATACTCTTTATTGTACGCCATAAATAAAATTACAGTAGGAGCAGACCAGTGCGTGTTGCCAGTGATGACATATGGCTCAGAAACGTGGTCGCTTACAATGGGCCTCATCAGAAGACTTAAAGTCACCCAAAGGGCAATGGAAAGGGCTATGCTCGGAGTTTCCTTGCGTGATCGAATCAGGAATGAGGATATCCGCAGGAGAACCAAGGTTACCGACACAGCATGAAGAATTGCCAAACTTAGTGGCAATGGGCAGGGCACATTGCTCGCAGAACGGATTGCCGTATAGGAAAACGTAGCGTTGGAAGGCCTCCTACAAGGTGGACCGATGAATTGGTAACGGTTGCGGGAGTCCGATGGACGGTTGCAGGACCGTTCATTGTGGGGACACTTGGGGGAGGCCTATGTCCAGCAGTGGACTTCTTTCGGCTGAAATGATGATGATGATGATGAAGAGCTTAAAATTAATAGGGTGTCACAATGGGCGGTCTTATCGCTGTAAGCGATTTTTCGGGGTGTGTGAATCAAGATATAAGATGGAACGTGGTGTCCAGATTGAAGCCGCATAAATACTGAAGATTGGAACCGTAACCTGTATGTCTGTGTCTATGGAACCCTGTGAAAAGCTGCTGCATTTAATTCACTACATAAGTACCTTTCTCCAAATTAGTCTTGTATAATATTTTTTAATATGGTTGCACATAAGAAAAAAAACTAGTCGAACAATCAAGCCTGGGGTTCTGCCAGCCTCTATAATTATAGCGGCTAGCGCCACTAGGGTAAAAACTTGTTTGTTATAGATAGTTATGGGCCCGTACAGACTTTTTTTATTTAAAATTTTTGAAAACTTATTATAACGTCTGAATTAAGAATTTAAAATAAAGAACGTGTCAAACATTGCTTGAATGCAAAATATCGAAATGTTTTCAGGCTCTTTAGCTTAACTCTGCTTTTAGAGTTTTACAAATGTTATAATACCCCTTATTTTAAATTCTTCAAAACGCTTTTGTCAGAAGCTTCACCCATTAATCTCAAAACTTAGCCAAATTTAACCAAGCTTTTAGCTGAACTTAACCGAATTTAGACGGACTTAGCCAAAATTAGCCAAACTTAACCGAATTTAGACAGACTGAGCCGAAATTAGCCGAACTTAAACGGACTTAGTCGAACTAGAAACTACCAGATAAAGCGTTTTATGCCGTAATCCAGGTCATGAATTTAGTATTTAGGCTTAGACTTTATTTTTTATTTGAAGGTGGGAAATCATGACTTCTCTAGGGTGGGGTGAGAGGTTGTGTCAGACTTACTGATTAAAACCACACTTGTATCCTTCAGTTGCTCTTTGTATTCTGGTTCCCTTTTCAGAAATTCCCCTTGGCCCTGGCAGAGTAGGAGGTTAGGATTTGAAATTTTCACGAAATAACGATAAAACATGTTTATTAAAATATCAATATTTTTATTTCTCAATAAACCATTCAAACAAGTTAATTCCTTCCTCAATGTCTACAGTTTTATGACATCACAAGGAATAAGCTTATTAAAATAATCCAAAAATTATAATGAGTAGGTACTTAAGTAAAACGGGCAGATGTTTCCGTTAATTTGCACATTAAGGCATGTCGTTAAAAAAATGTTATGCGCATTAAAACACTGGTGATTGACATAATTATATGCCGTCAAATGTAGGTTGTTACTTCTATATCATTGTTAAATAACTATCGTCCTTATAATGTTCCCACTGCTCGGACTCAGGCCTCTTCTTTAGGAGAGGGAATGAGCTGTAATCCACCACGCGGGCCCAGTGCGGGTTGATCGAAGTCACATGTCTTCGAATTTTTTTCCTCACGATGTTTTCCTTCACAAAATATGCCTGGCTTTTAGTCTATCACTAGGCAGTATTCGTAAGTCGGGGCCGTTACCTCTGGACCACCACTACTCTACATATATCTTTGTTATATAGCATAAAACAAAATCGCTGGGGAAGGACAGCAATTATGGTAGTGCTGGATCGAACATTGATTTATTAGGAACGAATTTAAAGCTACTGGCTCATTGGCTTAGATTGGCTCGAGCAAGGGACCAGGTGGACATTTACCGCCCGGGTGTCACCACTGTGTGGACCGCCCGGAGGACATGGTGGAGCATACGGTAGTGGTGTGCCCCGCTTGGGCAGAGCACCGCCGTGTCCTCGTGGGGGAGATCGGCGAAAACGATCTCTCGCGCCAGGCCTTGGTACAGGCCATGGTCCGAAGCGAGGAGGAGTGGCAGGCAGTCGGCTCCTTCTGCGAAGCAGTAATGTTAGCAAAGGAGGAGGCCCCATGTGCACGCGCGAGGGAACGGCCCTCACGCCCCAGCTGCCGGGATCCCGATCCTGATTTCCGGCCACCGTAGGCGCGGGCTTGCGTTCGGCGAGCAATGTGTAGCTCGCGCCGTCTGATCGTCCGGTAACCGTCCGGACCGAGCTAAAGTCGTCGACGGCGCGTACTGTTTCACGCGCGCCTCAAGGAGATGTCAGCAAACCGTAGGGGCTCAGCAGGGTAGAAGCCTACTGGAGCCAAGGGTCTGCTTCTGAAAAGAAGACTCGGCCCTGGTATGAAAGGCAACGAAGGAACAGGGGTGGGTTTTTAGTCAGTAAAAGTCTGACACACCCTTACGCTCCGCCCAAGAGCGAGGGATGTGATTCACAGAGTACCTCTTTATGTATAGGTGAACATTTACAAGGATGCCGTGGTGGGCCTCGGTGATGAGCTATCACTGACTGCATTTTCTCCTAGACCCCCCCCCCCAACCGCCAAGTGAACACCAGTAGTTCACTTTAGAAAGGGTATATATGCATTTAATTAAACTAAATACGTAGTTCAAGCCTCAAAATTTTTTTTTTTTTCTTGAAAATGTTCCAGACAATCAAAAGGTGTATAAATTATATAAGTACTAACTGTGATATCGAAGGAGATCGAATGAATTTTTTTTTTATTAGCTAGCGGACTGGCTAGGTAAATGTACTTTTGAGGATTTTGCATATATAGAATAGTTTTTGAAATTGATAGAAAATAGAATTGTGTTTTGTTCTGACAAGTTATTTTTTGTTCCATTTATAATTAATTGAAGATAAAGAAAATATAAATTATTACTACGAAGTACGGTTTGTTTTCTTCGAGTACACATCGGGAACCAAGGCCTACCTACCAGAGCACGGTTCCTTCAGTATCATTACTTTCACAATCTATTCATCTGTATTTTCATCTCCCTATTCTTCTCCATCCATTAAAATACAAGAAGCCAAATTAGAACCAATTTTGATGATTCTTTTTTTGTTTCAAAGAATTTTATTTATTTCACCACTCTAATTAAAAGTTTGTTAGATTAATCTTAACTTTGTAGAGGTTAAGATTAATTGTAACTATTTTTTTTAAGTCAAAATCCTCCGTAAGTTGGAAATGAATATTTAGCGTTCATTTTGATGAACGACTTATAAACCTTATACTCTATTATGTTTATTTATCTTCTACCTAAAAGAATTAGTCACAAAAATAAAGAGAAAATATCCTTTTAAATAAAAACTTAGAAATAAAAAAATCCAATAATATCTGCATACGTTCGCCCGTCCCATTTCCCTACGGATCCCCACATAGCGGTAGACGTTACTTTCAAACCAGGCCCGTAATTACGGGCACAAGTTTTTGCGATCATAACCCACACTGCATTGTCTAGAGGTGTTCGTCTATTATCATTTACATACACACCCGTAGTTGTAAATCAATTAAACGATCTTTGCTAGCTGATTCTGTGTATTTCTTGCAAGTTATTGTTAGATTTCTGCTTTGAAAACAGCTTGATAGCTTGAAAAAACTGTTTGTGATTACAATCAGTAGACAAAAGGTATTAAAAATAGCTTTTACGAGTGGCTTTTTTTAAAGGTGGGAAATCGTCTAGTGACTTCTCCAACTTTAAGGTAGAGCGAGATTGCGTGCCAAACTTTTACTGTTTTTTTTTTTAATTTTTATTGTTTAATTAATTACCTAATTATTTTTATCATAATTGAAATATTAATTTGACATTTTAATTTATTGACCATTTTAAATTATTTTATTGTTCTGATTTAAGCATTTTGACATTTTAATTTATTGAACATTTTATTAGTCTATTTTATTTTATTGTTTTCGTATATTATTATTTATATTTGATGATGAATTAGCGTAGATATAAGCAATACAGACAAATGGGGTGAATAGAAACAAAACTTCAAAGGGTATTTTCACGATATTTGAATATTTTTTTGCAGCATTTAACTATATCAATTTATTAAGGAATTGTTATTCTAAAAAGTCGATGCTTTGTTAGAAGCCTATAATATGGTATCAAAGTGAAAAACCAAACCAAAGTTTTGTTTCTTTTCACCCCTGCATTTCTATTCACCCCGTTTTACGGTACTAACAGATATTGTGGACCAAAGGTTGTCTTATTAATAAATTATTATTATTATTTTTATAACCAGACCTATATTTCTTCAGTTGCCTTTTGGGTTCTAGGACCCACGGGTATCCCTTTCATACTTTTCCCCATGGCCCTAGCAGGCATCGACTACGATTACGAGTGGTTAGACTTTAAATAATATACGTCCGGTGGGTGTCAGGATCAATCAGACTAGAGATGTCAGCTAAATTGACGGGTCCCGTAGACCAGCTGCCTGGGCTGTGGAATTATTCGAAAGAGTGACCGCGGTCCTGGAACGTAAAGGGCAACTGGAGAAATACGGGTGGGTTTTAAACAGTAGAAATCTGACACTTCGTACCACCCAGAGCTTGATGGTTTTCCACGTGAAAAAAAAACTGGGCAAGTGCGAGGCGGACTCGTGCACTAAGGGTTCCGTACAAACTTTCCTATGTGCATAGTTCAATGACCAAGTGGAGTCTCGAATCACAAAAATGATTTGTTTTTGTGACGTAACAACAAACTTACTGTTTTCAGATTTATTCCTATATCTGTACTACAAGACCTTGCTTTATGCCAAACTTCAGGATTCTAGATCAACGGGAAGTACCTAATATACGTTTTTTGCTACATAAACGGCCGTATCTTTTTTTTCGTCAACCTAGAAGTTCGATTTTTTCACAGCTTCAAGAGACCGCAGATTTGAGTATATGGTTTTGATTTCAATAATATAATAAATTTCAATAAATTAAATAATAGATACCTTCACGCGTTCTCGAGATAAATGGTCTTGACAGATAGACATATAGACGGACGGACAACAAAGTGATCCTATAAAATCACTTTGTTGTCCGTCCATCTGTCTGTCCGGGTTCCGTTTTTTTCTTTTGAGGTACGGAACCCTAAAAATGGAGTGGTTATCCCAGCTACCAATGCCTTGGCTGGCTAATCTTATTATTTACTACGGTGGGTGATATGAAGCCTAAAGTTTCTTGCAAGCTTGGTTTGACAATCAGTCTCACCAAGCTGAATATCGGCTTGAAAAGGTCTGCGAGGCAGTGTTTTTCTTCTTCTTTCGAGTCGATTTGACTCAAATTTAGTGCGATTAATATGTAACAACCTGAATAGCGTTGTCGTTGGTCTCATTTTCGTGTTGGAAGGTGCAGGTAGTTTTTTTTATTTGGGAAAATAATCCGATGACATCTCTCGCTCTTGGGCAGAGCGAAAGGGTGTGTCAGACTTTTACTGACTAAAAACACACTCCTGTTCCTTCGTTGCCATTCATACCAGGGCCGAGTTTTCCTTTCTGAAGTAGGCTTCGACCCTGCTGGGCCCCTACGGTTTGCTGACATCTCCTTGAGGCAAGGTGCAGGTGGTGGTGCATGCCAAGCAGGAAAGGAGGTGACTCATATCCCATGTACTGCACCGTGCAATACACGAGATATAACAGTTCAGAAGGTCTAAATCTAGAAGGCTGTGAGCACAGGTAGGTACCATAAAACTGTTTGAATCCAAAACACAATAAGAAATCACAACCCTCAATTAAAATGTAGACCCGATTTAAAGTTCGATTTTCTAACTTATGATTAGCAGCAAATACAGGTACCAATTATGAAATAGGTAAGTAGTTTTTTGTGACTTACCGGGTAGGTAAGCAAATCAAATTATCCAAGCAGTATAATAATACAATAATTATTATAATAAGGCTTTACAAGATTCTCAAACGTCTTCCGGCATTGAGATCATTGAAGGTTGTTTTGGCCTTTAGATTCTAGGGATCAGTTTCATAATCAACGACCATGTTATTACAGTTATCATAGACAGTTGATGCTTATTGTTATTATTTTATGACTTCTTAGAATATTTTATTATATTGCGTAAATTATATAATCGTAATTAAGCGAGAACTACACTAGACCGACGCACACGTGAGCCACGCCTGATTTGTACGTAGCGGCGCGTTGCGTGGATCTAATGTAGCTCTACAAGTTTCCATATAGGTAGAATGTATGGAGACCGACGCACCCAGATCGGCGTACGTGGCCCACGTGTGCGCAATGTAGTTCTACCTTTAGTTATAACTGTAATGATTAAATAATCAACATCATTACAGTTAAAAGACGCCCAACAAACATTTTAGCCGTATAAGTAAGAGTTACGCGACTCGAAGTGCTTTAAACATTGTATTGAAGTATTTTTATCGTGTAATATGACTTAGTGCCTGTTATCTTTACACAACTTATAGTCGTATACGAACATCGGATAAACTTCTATGCGACTATTTTATACGACTGATTCACAATTTTCAGTGGTATAACCGATGTTGTCGTCTTAGTAACATCTACACGACTTTTATACCGTCATTAATCGTATTAGGTAGAGTCGCAAAAACTGCTTTTAAGTGATAATCGTGTAAGAGTGGCAAATTGCACTCTTATACAATTTTTAGTCACGCGTCCACTGCTGGACATATCTCCGCCCTAGTTTCACCACAGCGAACTATCCTGTGCGTCTCACATCCATAGACTTCCGTGACCCTCACCAGGTCATCGGTCCACCTTATGGCAGGCCTTCATAGGACCGGTCGTTGGGTCGACACATGTTTAAAGTAGACGTCTTTCGGCTGAAATTATGATGGTGATGAATAACATAACAGCAGACAGATAGGTATAAGCAGAAATAGCAAGTAGATAGGTATAAATAAATATATAAATAGTTGTAGGTAAATATGTCGTTCTATGTAAAACTCAGCTAGGTAGGTAATATTTTTTTAACCAGGTCGCAACAATTACCCGCAATCTAAACTACGATCAGCTTTGTATGGTGTTCCATAGTGTTGTATGGCTCATACAGATGTGTGTGTATTGTATGTTTGTGTGTGTGGACAATAATATCAGTACACAACTATGATGGATATTAAACTGTTATTTATTTATGTGTTACGGTTAATGTTTGATTTTTGTATTGACTGGTATTTTAAGGAAAACATCAAATTAATTCTCCTGCTCTATGGTAGGGCGAGAAGGCGTGTCAGACTTTTACTGACTAAAACCCACTACTGTCCTTTGCTTTCAGGGCAATGGTAATTCTTTAAACACCTCGGTCATTCTTTTTTCTGTTTTTTTTTTTTTTTTTTTTTTACTTTTCTACCGTACACTCTAAATAAGGTTCAGTTGAAAACCAGCGTCAGGCAACTACCACGAAGTTGTCTGGCAATTTTGCTGAACTGGACCTATTTGGTGCAGGCGCGAGACACACAATGTTAGTTTTTTTTTTTTATCTTAAGTGTTTACATGTTGTTTCTACATTGTGTGTATCTGTGTACGTGTGCCAAATAAAATATTTTTCTTTCTTAGTTTTCTTTCTTTCTTTCTCTCTTTCAAAAATTCGTATTGGCCCTACTGGGCCCCAACGGTTTTGCTGACATTTCTTTGAGGCTTGCGTGGAACACTACCGGCTGTCGATGACTGGGGCTTGGACCTTACCGGTTGGCAGGACGGCGAGGTTCTTTTGTTTTTATTTGTCTCATACATTTTTAACATTTGTTTAACATATTACACCGCACAATATGTGTACTAAATGAAGTGCATGAGAGGATTGACCTATTTTCGAGCCATGAGAGTGGAATCGCAAGAGTTTTATTAAATTTTATTAGTTATATTTAAATATTTGTTACTGTACTAAGTCTGATTTTATATTGTATTTACATATAGGTTAACGTTAAGTTTTTTATTTATTTATTTTTTATGTAAGTACTTCTTTTATTTTTTATAGTTAGTAATATTGTAATAGAGTTTAGTGTTATTTTAGCTTTTTAGGTTAATGTTAGTGTAAGATTATGACTTTTTTCAATTATTATTATTTTTATTTTTTTCGGTTTGGAAACCACTATTGTATTAGGTTCCGCCTGTAAAGATAGTGTGTATATTTAATAATAAATAAATAAATATTTTTAGCTCGCCAAACTTTATAATTTGATGGCCAGAAACGCTCGTTATACAATCACTTCTGTGGCATCATAAAACAGTAAAATATGAGTGGCTTTGCTGTCTCTTGCAGGTCATATAGTTTGAAACTCATTACTTATGTAGTAAGCAATGAGTCTCCAACCAAAACACTTATTGCTTGTCGTCCGCAAGCCCATACTTATGCGGTAGCCGGGAAACGCCCTGCGACTCTTGACGACTGGAGCATCTCCTTATAACGAGAAGAGGTAACTGAAGGGCTGCTGGATTGTTCAAGAGTTACCACGGCCCTGGAACGCAAAGGGCAACTGAAGGTACACAGGTGGGTTTTAGTCAGTAAAAGGCCGCGGCTCCCTTTCGCTCCACCCAGAGCTGGGAGAAAGTTATTTGATGATTTCGCACACTGATAAAAAAACAATTCCATGTAAGCATAAAAATAAAATTCAAACTGAACCTTTAGTAAAAATATGTTGAAGACTATAATAATAATAATAATAATAATTTATTCTCAAGATAATTCATTCCTTTATGGTTAGTAAAGACATACACAACTTATAAACTATTGTTAGTACATATATATATATCTCTGTCAATTAAATAAATAAATTCAATAAAGCATGTCAATATTAATAATTAAAACAATTAACATACACACAACACTACTTCTGGGCACGGTTTGAGGATAACACTTGCGTCCTCGTCCAGTGTTTTAATATAAGGCCATCAGTCCTATCCGCTACGGTTTTTAAGAGACTGTTGGCGCTGCCCCGTACCCGCCCCATCAGGGATGCGACACGCTTTCGTACGATAGCATAAAAGTCATCAATACGTGCTTCCGCAAACATCCCCGATGCGCTGCAATAACGCGGCAGCCTCAACAGTGCCCTGAATGCGTTATTGTATTGGACCCGCAAGGCGCTGTAAGCCCTCTGCGTGTAGTCAACTCATAGACTGCAAGTGTAAAAAGACTGGCAGTATGCCCTGAACAGAGTAGCCTTTACATCCTTTGAACACTTTGCAAATCTACGGATCAACATATTGCTTCTGACTGACAGCGCCCTGCGTTCCCTCTCCATGTCATTATTATCGGTCTGTGTGGCAGTGACCCAGTGCCCCAGATACTTGAAAGAAGTAACCCATTCCAGAACGGTCCCCACAAGTGTGATGGGTGGTACAGCATAGCTCTTTGTGCCTGCCTTGAACAGCAGACACTCGCTCTTCTTTGCATTATATCTAAGACCCTGGGCCTCCGCATATTGATATCTCCGCTATAAATACTCAACAATTTGTGTATACTAAATACAAAAATGAGTACAACTGTATTTTTTTTTCAAATATTTTTTTTTTCTTTCTTTACAAAATTTAAAAGTTAAAAATTATATAAGTCTAGGTTTTTTGCAAACTTTTTTTATATTATTGATAGGCTCGCGTTTGACCCCTATCTCCCCTGATGGTAAGCGATGGTGTGGCCGACGATGGAGTACGCTTACCTAGAAGTAACCTATTCACTCTTGACTAAAAACCACTAGATTGTAGCTATCAGGAAACACAGACTCCGACAGGGAATTCCACTCTTTAGCTGTACGCACAATAACTTACTTTTGCCTCTAAATCATAAAGTTATTATAAAGTTGAAAGTTTAACTACAACATAAATAGTCGGAGAGCTCACAACATATCGATACGTATCATCGCGATGCAAAAACAGTTTTTTTCACAAAAACCTTATATTATTATTTATGTCCATCATGGCCGCTAGATTTATTAAAAGTTACCTCATTTTATTTATTGTTGCCACCTAATAACTGTAATTTGTTGTGAAACTGATTCTATTACAGTGGGGGTCGGGAAAGTAATGTAGGTACTGTCACGCTGGTAGCGCAATGAAAGGCTTTATATTGTTATTTAACTATTATTGATTAGTAGCATAGCACTTTCATATATATGTTTTATATAAAATACGTCCTGACTCTTTTACATGACATCTTCCATCTTATTTATTGAACATCAATCAAACTAAACTTTTTATAACGTAAACCTTAAAAGTCTAACATGCCAGTTTTGCAAGTTAATAATAGTTGTGACCTTCATAGTCGTCACAGTACCTACAATTTTGTTGATGTGTCGCTTAAAACGTTTAATTTTGATTTAAGAACCTAGACTTTATGTCTTTTCATATGTTCGACATCATTGAACGCAATGGTTTTTAGATGTCGCAAGACTATCTCTCCACCCTCACATTTGTACTCTTCAATTTCGCTATCTTTTTTTAACAGCAATCGTCTCAGCTCAGTCTGACTTTCTCGTAAGTCACAGATTATGGTCAACAAGGGAACCTAGAACAGTAAAACACAAATCTTCTTTAACTTTATGTAGTACTAGCTTCTACCACCAATGATAAATGATGATAAATGATAAATGATATTTATTTTGTAAATAGGTTTAAAAAACACTTTTACACGTCAATTTTTTTTTTCGTCATTTTTAAACTAGATGAGGCCAGTGTTTCCTAGCTGACTACCCTGAGAAGAAACACCGAAACAAACTCAGGGGTCAAAGTCTCTTTTAAAGTCCATACAGTAAATATGTAATGGTCAAATCACATACAATACATTGTTAACACCTCTACAGTCCGGACTAATCGTTTTACCTCGTCGTTTATTTTATACCGCGTAATCGAAGGACTGGAACAATTTGCCTGCTACAGTCTTCCCGTCCGATTATAATTTAGGTGTCTTCAAGGTTAGAGTGAATAGGCTCTTAATAAACTAGTGCGCCTCACCATCAACGATTGCATCACTGCTTATAATCAGGTGGGATCGCAGTCAAGCACTTGTTTATATCATTAAAAAAAATCTGTAGCATCGTTATAGACAAAAAGTTATGGATTGCGATACACTGCGATACCAACTTGACCATTCATTCCCACTAATATTATAACGGCGAAGGTTACTTTATTTGTTTCTCCTTCATATACAAATGGTTGAATGGACTTGAAACTACAATCAAACATTTGCCTACCACCTACCATCGGTCCACCTTTTCTTTTTTTTTAATTGTTGATAGGTTCGCGCTTTACCGCTATCTCACCTGATGGAAAGCGACGATGCGATCGACGATAGAGCGCGCTTACCTAGAAGCAACCTTTTCACTCTTGACTTAAAAACTCCCGGGTTGTAGCCACCTGGAAACACAAATTCCGGTAAGGAATTCCACTCCTTATGTAGACCATGTCTTGGAATAGGACGCAGGATTACTTTTCATCCTGGGAATATGTTTCCTTGGGACAATATTCGTCTTTAGTATAACATAGCTAGCCTTTTTTTAATGTTCCCACTGCTGGGACTCAGACCTCTTCTCTCTAGGAGAGGTAATGGGCCGTAATCCACCACGCGAGCCCAGTGCGGGTTGGTGAATGTCACATGTCTTCGAATATTCGTCTTTACACGCATGCAAAGCCGTTTGCAGACGATAATTTTATTTTATTTTATTATTTTCGTTAGGATACAGATAGTTGAAAAATATTTAAAGAAGGCCAATTACAACTTTTCACAAATAGGATTAGGGCAAGACAAGAGACGCTCGGAGCAAGTACATAGACATAATATTATTGACTTTCGAAAAATCTATAAGCGAAGTATAAATCAAATTATGTATTTCAAATAAACTCAAGAACTTTTTGTGACAATTTGTTTATCCCACTTCCTGACATATTTCCACGTAAGATTGTTAAACATTTCTCTTTAATCGTTACACATTTCTTTTGGGCTTGCGTGCAGAGCAAATGTTTTCGATTCGGTTGTAAGATAATATGTATGAATGGACGTCTCATCAAAATTCACCCGGCCGTTTTAAACGAACCACGGTTTAACTGATGTACTACATGATTTACAATTTACGAAAATCAGTTTTGTTTCAATCTGTGATCTGTCAAAACTTGGACTCATGTTGCATGCTATGAGGAAAAGTCATGTCAATTAAAGTGAGAGTGATTATTTCTTTACTCTGTGATATTTTATATTAAAAACTTACCTTGTTATCATGCAAGCGGGCCGATTAGATATGTATGCAATATTAATAAAATAGTGCGCCTCAACACATTGGGTGTTCTCAGTTACCCAAAGGGCAATGGAAAGGGCTATGCTCGGAGTTTTTTTGCGTGATCGAATCAGAAATGAAGATATCCGCAGGAGAACCAAGGTCGCTGACATAGCCCAAAGAATCGCCAAACTGAAGTGCCAGTAGGCAGGGCACATTGCTCGTAGAACGTATGATGAGGCCGAATGGTTCTAGAGTGTCGACCGCGCACCGGAAAGCGCAGCGTTGGAAGGCCTCCCACAAGTTGGACCGATGACCTGGTGAGAGTCGCAGGAATGCGGTGGATGCGAGACGCATAGGATCGGTCGTTGTGACGTTGACTGGCGATCGGCAGTTACTACGCACTGCCCGATCGGTAGGTTTGTGTGACAAAGCTTGGGGTTAAAATAAATAAACAGTTTTTCGTGGTCTCAAACAAATCTTTTATTGGTGTCGTAGTAACTCCCACGGTAATGCAGTAGGTAGTTACACACATGTAGTACATTCTTACATATATTTTGAAAAATTTTTTTTATTTAACAATTAATGTACACACTTAAATAATAAACAGACAAGAAGGAAATAAAAACAAAGATTCAAAGGTGATGCTTACTTCTGAAGACAGTTTTTCCAGGATAACTGCGAAACAAGAGTTAAAAAGGAGATATAGACATATTGGGTTGTCCAAAATTATAATTTTGAAAGAAAATTCAAAAGTTAGGCTTTAAATTAATTAACAAAATAGTTAAAATGTTTACCTAAGTCAGTCAGTTTTTGGTGTACGATGTAACAAGAGTGTCCAAAAATATAACTTATATCAAAATATGCCCACTATCGTAGAGATACATCCAATCAAACATAGGAGTACAACAAGTTCAGTTCGAAATGTTTTGGACTGTCACACTGCAAAACTGTTGAAAATGCTTTAGTGAAAACAAACTATTGTTAAAGTTAGTCTCTTTTGCTAATGCATATTTAATTTACCATAGGTTTCATATTTATGGTGCGAACTAACTAATAAAATTATTTGTGTTCATATATTTATGTGATTAAATAAAATTACTAAAACCAAAGTTGTGAAAAAAAATGCTGTCAATATTAGAATGTTTATCTACCATATTGAATTTGAAATCTGTTTCTATTATTAAATAGTTTCGTTTTCATAACAGACTATAAAGTTTATTCTATTCTAATTCATAATATTAACAGTCACCAGTCGCTTTACAATTTGTTAACTAAATGAAATAAAAAAGTCTCTTTTTAAGTTTTACCTTGACACGGTTTGTGCATTTAACCAGTGTCTAGTTATAAAGTATTTAGTACCGCGTAATTAAAATATAGCCTATGTCACTCAGGAATAAAGTAGCTTTCTATCGGTATAAAAATTTTAGCACACTGGATAACCTGGACCTGGACCATGGACCTTCTACAAAAAAAAAACTTTACTTCTTTATAATATAAAGTATAAAAAAAATCTCACTAAAATAAAATTAGTTTTATTGTTACATCCAAATACCTAATTAAATAAAGCCTTTGCAGGAAACAGCAGGTATCTATCGATTGCCTTACCCTTGTCTACAATTTAACCAATTTTAATTTCTAACCAAACTGAATTCAAGTTCGGAGAAGTTTACAAAATACAGTTCCAAAAAATACCCGTTTTTTATCACTATAATCCTGCTGAACCCAACATAAGGAACCAATTTTCATCAATCTATTTGAACACAGGAGCCGACCCGCCCATAACTGCTCCCGCATTGGCTACCAAGAACATTATTAGAAAAGTAACAACAGAAATCTATCTATCTCGCTCGAACTTACCACATTACATAGTCGAACAAACGGAGCTCCCTGTCTCTCGTACTATACAAATTACAGATGGCTTAATGTTTTTCTACGCGTCCGCTGTAATAAATTTTTAGGGCATTCTAATGCTTGCACCACGTATTCTAAATTCAATTCTAGTGTGCTCAAACTAAGACCAATTTCTGTTTGAATTTTAAGTGTCGCTTACGCCGTTTTGACATGGAAGTGTCCAGGTATAATTTTTAACACAAAACTTTTTTCGCCAAACGGTGTATAATCGTTATACTTGTAATGGCGGCCGCTGTGTATATTTTTTTTTAATATTCAGAGAACGTTACCTTGTGGACGGGTGTTTGTAATTATCCACATATCTAGATTTTAGATAAAACCCGTTCTTTTTTTTACATATTTTTTTTTACATACTTTGTAACCGTGAGGTGTCCTTCCGTTGGGGACTTGTATAATATTAATAACAACAAGAAAGATAGATTGGACGAGCATGTAATTATGAAAAACTTAAGGCATTTTGTTAATTAATGTTAAATGAGCATCTGTTAAGCAAATGGATGGTCGCTAATAGTTATGTTCCTTTTGATTGAGTTATATTTTGAAATAACCGTCATTCTTATGACCTATGAAGGGTGTATTAAGGAAACTGCTACAAGAATGAAGACTTAATTTCATACGGAGTTAGTACGCATCATATCATGGTATTATCGTAATCATTTCAACCAAAAAAACGTCCAAAGTGTCGCCATAATGAACGGTCCTGTGTGTCTTGCATCCATCGGATTCCCGCGACCTTCACCAAGTCATCGGTTCACCTTGTGGGAGGCCTTCCATCGACCATCTGTTCTGCAAGCAATGTAGGGCCCACTGCTTCTTAAGTTTGGTGATTTTTCGGGCTATTTCTGTAACCTTGGTTCTCCTGGGGATATCTTCATTTATGATGTGATCCGACATTTCTGATAGAGTTTATTCTAAACTATCAACAAAATAACTTTCCAACTAAAGGACAGAGGTTAAATTGTGTAAAACCTATAATTATCAGTCGGCAAATAAAGATTCAGAATAAAAAAAAATTGGGCAAATGCGAGTCGGACTCGCGCACTGAGAGTTCCGTACAAACTTACCTATGAACACAGTTCAATTCCCGAATTGAGTTACGAAGATTTTTCCGAATCTCAAAAAAGTAATTTTTTGTGACCTATATATAACTACGAATTTATAGTTTTCTGATTTTTTCCTTTCTTGTGCTATGAGACCATGCTTTATGCCAAATTTCAGGATTCTAGGTCAACGGGAAGTACCCTATGAATTTTGATATACCTATCGAAATACACGTTTTTTGCGACATAAACGGCCGTATCTTTTTTTTTCGTTTAATAAGAAGTTTAATTTTTTCACAGCTTCAAGGGACCGTAGACCTTAGAATATGGTTTTAATTTTAACTCGATACCTTCACGCGTTCCCGAGATAAAGGGTCTTGACAGACAGACAACAAAGTGATCCTATAAGGGTTCCGTTTTTTCCTTTTAAGGTACGGAACCCTAAAAATAGCAAAATAACTTAGTAAACATAAGTGACGGTTACGGTTCCAGAACTGGTTTATACCCACCACAAGATCAACCCTCTCAATAATAAAGTAACATTGACGCCCTTTAAGTACACGGCCGTAAAGTAACATAAACAACACGCTATGGAACATAAATCATCATTTGTAGCTCTAACTATGGAAAAAAACATGAGCGAAACCAAAAGGGCAGTCTAGTGGTAGCTGTGTTTATAAATTATGATGATGAGATATTTTTATTGTCTGGCTCTTGGACTATGTAAGTTTTCGGTTTAATATTTGCGGTTAGGTTTTGATTTAAAAGATCATTTTTAGGGTAGGTAACTCTGTCAGCAAAAACTGGGCAAGTGCGAGTCGGACTCGCGCACTGAGGGTTCCGTACAAACTTACTTATGAAAACAGTTCAATTCCCGAATTGAGTTACAAAGATTTTCCCGAATTGCAAAAAAAGTTTTTTTTTGTGACGTAAGTAACTACAAATTTACAGTTTTCAGATTTTTTCTTATACTTGTGTTATGAGATCTTGCTTCATGGCAAATTTCAGGATTCTAGATGATTCTAGGTCAACGGGAAGTACCCTATGAATTTTGATTCCCTTGAGAGTGTCGAAATACACGTTTTTTGCGACATAAACGGCCGTATCTTTTTTTCCATTAATTCAGTTGTTTGATTTTTTCACAGCTTCAAGAGTCCGCAAACTTGAGTAGGTCTATGGTTTTAATTTCAACTCGATACCTCCACGCCTTCCCGAAATAAAGGGTCTTGACAAGCAGACAGACAGACAGAAGATAACCCTTTGCGTTTGGAATACAGCGGTAGTCTTTCAAGCAATCCTTACAGCCTTAGTTGATTCCTCAAGAGAAGGCACGCCTTCTGTGTGAGTTAGTACGCAATTAATTCTTCATTCTTGTAGCAGTTTCCTTAATACACCCTTCATTGATCACAAGAATGACGGTTATTTCAAAATATAACTCAATCAAACGTAACATAACTATTAGCGACCATCAATTTGCTTAACAGATGCTCATTTAACATTAATTAACAAAATGCCTTAAGTTTTTCATAATTACATGCTCGTCCAATACATCTTTCTTGTTGTTATTAATATTATACAAGTCCCCTATACTCGCCGTTCGTCGGGTTGTCCGATAGTAGAAATGAGATGGCGGAATCAAGTCATGCAGTTCCCGCGCACACTCTCCAAAATGCAACCTGTAAAACACCGAAAGGCTGGCTACCCTACGCCTGTGCTCAAGGCTTTGTAGATTGGACTAACACTTCTAATAAAACACTTCAATTCTAACACTTTTTGGATTAGCATAAAGCATAATCAACTTTTCAATGTTCCCACTGCTGGGACTCAGGCCTCCTCTCCCTAGGAGAGGGAATAAGCCGTAATCCACCACGCGGGCCCAGTGCGGATTGGTGAATGTCACATGTCTTCGAATTTTTGGTTCTAGGACATGCCGGTTTCCTCACGATGTTTTCCTTCACCGTTTTGAGAGCAGTGGTGATGAAATAAATTACACAAAGTAATGCGCCTGGCTGGGTTTGAACCCGCTGTTGCGTTTGCTTTTTGGATTGGTTTTTCATAATTACAAGCTCATGTGTTCCCTTAGTTGCCCTTGGTGTTCCAGGACCTTGGTGATTCTTTCAAACAATTCTGTAGTCCACTTAGTGCTTTCCTTTTTTCTTTCTTTGAATATTACTTACCTAGATTAAAATTATTCAGTAAAATTTAATGACCATTTAATGACACATAAATATTTTAATTGCATGCGATTTTTAACCTAGGTACCTCTTGACAAATATTAATTAGGCTTTTATAACTAATTGATTTGTATCCTTGGAGAATTCTATTTATTCGTGAAAACTGCTGGCATAAATTAAATAATGTAACAGTCAGATTAAAAAAAAAACTGGGCAAGTGCGAGTCGGACTCGCGCGCTGAGGGTTCCGTACAAACTTGAAAGGTAAATTGCGGTTCACGATTTATGACGTATTAAAAAAAAACTACTTACTAGATCTCGTTCAAACCAATTTTCGGTGGAAGTTTGCATGATAATGATATTTTTTTTTTAGTTTTATCATTCTCTTATTTTAGTTACGGGGGGGGGGGACATATTTTACCACTTTGGAAGTGTCTCTCGCGCAAACTATTCAGTTTAAAAAAAAAATGATATTAGAAACCTCAATATAATTTTTGACGACCTATTCATAGACACCCCACACGTATGGGTTTGATGAAATTTTTTGAGTTTCAGTTCTAAGTATGGGGAACCCCCAAAATTTATTGGCTTTTTTTCTATTTTTGTGTGAAAAAGGAACTGTGACATACGGACGGACAGACAGACAGACATGACGAATCCATAAGGGTTCCGTTTTTTGCCATTTGGTTACGGAACCCTAAAAAGTGGCAATGTGCAGGTCATATTGTTCACAGATTAGATGGTCTATGGAGCCGAAAGGTTCTTGCCTGTAAAAAATAAGACACTAGTCCATAAATTTTAATAAAGTACTTTTGTAATAATATTTCATCATCATCATCATTTCAGCCGAAAGACGTCCACTGTTGGACATAGGCCTCCCCAAGTGTCGCCACAAAGAACGGTTCTGTCAATCTCGCATCCATCGGATTCCCTGGGCACGCTACGATTATGGCGGTAAGTCCCCTCTTTGAGCAGTGGCTGGAGCGGCAACACGGCGTCCTCACCTTCCGTAACGTATGACGCAGGTCCTCACCGTACATGGCAAGTTCGGGAGGTTCCTGCATCGGATTCAGGCGGAAGAAACGGCCGGGTGTCATCATTGTGTGGACCGCCCGGAGGACACGGTGGAGCATACGGTGGAGATGTGCCCCGCTTGGGCGGAGCACCATCGATCGTGTCCTCGTGGAGGTAATCGGCGGCAGCGACCTCTCGCGCCAGGCCCTGGTTCGGGCTATGGTCTGAAGCGAGGAGGAATGGCAGGCGGTGGCCTCCTTCTGCGAAGCAGTAATGCTAGCGAAGGAGGAGGCCGCACGCGTGAGGGTACGAATGTCCTCACGCCCCAGCCGCCGTGATTCTGACCCCGACTACCAGCCACGGTAGACGCGGGCTTTCGGACGTCGAGCAATGGGTAGCTTGCCGTCCGACCGTCCGGTAATTGATCGGACCGAGCCCAGACGTCAATAGCGCGTAGTGATCCACGCGCTCGTCAAGAGATGTCAGCAAACCGTAGGGGCCCAGCAGGGCCGATGCTCGCTAGCTAGGACCACGGAGATTTTCTGAAAAGGAAACCCGTAGTCCTAGAACGCAAAGGAAACAGGTGTGGTTTTAGTCAGTAAAAGTCTAACACGCCCTCTCGCTCCGCCCAGAGCGCGAGAAGTAATAAGATGATTTCCACAATTAAAAAAAAAAAACATCGGATTCCCGCAACTTTTACCAGGTTATCGGTCCACCTTGTAGGAGGCCTTCCAACGCTGCGTCTTCCGGTGCGCGGTCGGCACTCCAGAACCTTTCAGCCCCAACGGCCATCTGTTCTGCGAGCATTATGCCTTGCCCATTTCCACTTAAGTTTGGCGATTTTTCGAGCTATGTCTGCAACCTTGGTTCTCCTGCGGATATCTTCATAGCCCTCTCCATTGCCCTAGCGACCACGTTTCGGAGGCATATTTCATCACTGGCAACACGCACTGGTCATAGACTTTCGTCTTGAGACACTGTGGTATGTTGAAAGAAAAGATACCGCCCAGCTTCCCGAACGCTGCCCAGCCGAGTCGGATTCGACGGTTGACCTCTTTCTCGAAATTAGACCTACCCTACTGGACTGTCTGTCCGAGGTAGACGTAATCATCTACAACTTCGAGTAATAATATTTTAGGGTTAACAAATGTTTGTGAGCCTAATAAACAATTAAAAATAAATAAAATAAGTAAGCTCGTCATCATATTCCTGATTCTTTCCTAACTATATTCGAGTTGACGCACCATCTAACCGGACACCGGACGCAGCTGAATAACACAATTTTACATGCGTCTAGGAACATAGGTAGGTAATTGAAGTTTTCTATCGTAAACAACTGAACAAGTGGAAAGGACTACTGTACAAGTGCTTTCTATCAATGTCAACGGTAAAACAGTTAAAACAGCTCGATAGTGCATTTTTAACTTCTGACGTTGATTGACTAGAAATCGATCGTGGCACTAGACTTGTGAAGTTGTGATGGAAGGATTTACAACTGTTTTTCTTTTATTGTTAGAGCAGGTTTTTTTTTAATTTATATAAGCCTACCATACCTTGGTTTTTTTTTATGGATAGTGCTTGACTGCGATCCCACCTGATGGTAAGCAGTGAAGCAATCATTGATGGTGAGGCGCACTAGTTTATTAAGAGCCTATTCACTCTAGCCTTAAAGACACCTAAATTATAGTTGAACGGGAAGACCGCAGCAGGCAAATTGTTCCAGTCCTTCGATGTACGCGGTATAAACGACGAAGCGTAACGCTTAGTCCAGACCGTTGAAGTTTCAATAACGTAAGGGTGGATACTCGCCGTACGTAGGTTTGCTTAAAGCATAAAGAATAGAATAAACTTTATTGTACACCAAAATAGTAACAAAACTTTTTCCATAATAAATAAGTTAAAACCCAATCAAATCAAATACTTAAAATAAATTCAAAGTCAAAGTCAAATTAAAGAAATAAAAATCAAAATCAAATTACTCGTAATTTTAAAATTACGAGTAATAATAATTTGATTTTAATCAATTTCATTTTCATTTTTTCATTTTGGTTTTAATTTAATTAAGGCCCTGATCTATTACGGCATTACTTTTTTTTATTATTTCGAGGTGATATCAATGGTCTACATTAAGATAGTTACCCATCTACCGACCGACCTAGACAGGCGTTGCTTTACCTTGGAAATCGACTTCTGTGGCTGATGTTTCCCCAGTTACGAGCTCCTCTTCTGATAGGCTGATAGAGTGGCGATAATCAAAAAAATATAAAAAGTAAGGGGTTGAAATTCTTGGGGTCCGAGTGCTCAGAAGCTTTTTAAAGAATTATCCAAACGCCTAGTTGACGCTTCGCGTGACCCCAGGGCTGGCTCTTGCCACGGTCAGAGAAAAATAAGCATTGCCATACAATGCAACATGGCAATGCCTTGGGCACACTTCCAGTCGACAGTGATGCAGAATTTTTGACGTGACAACGTCTTATAATTCGATGGAGCCGGCTGCACGCGCGAAAAAGTATGACGCATGCGGCGTTACCTCGCTCTGAGGCGTTCCATTTAAGGCTTGAAGTGCAAGCGAGAGCGCGTTCGGCCTCCGCGTTCGGCAGTGTTCGACATCTGTCTCTCTCATAGGTACCTGAGTGAGCGATGCGTCTGCGTCGTGACAACGGCTATAGAATAATACATTTCCATGTTTTCGTCAAGTATAAAGTGTAGTGAAAAGTGAATGTCGTGTTAATTATTTATTTGTATTTATGCGTACAAATAGATGTAACACGTTGTCACGTTCAACTATCGTCAGTAAACCGACCTTACAGACAACCGATTTTTTAACGCCATAATTTAGGTAGGAGTTATCTATTATCTTTAGTGTATATGTAGTTTTAATTAGTTAAGTTTTTTTTTTTGTGGGAGCAGTGGTAGCCGTGTGGTAATGGCCCCGACTTACGAGTTGTAGGTCGTGGGTTCAAACCCAGTCAGGCGCATTACTTTGTGTAATTTATTTCATCACCACTGCTCTCAAAACGGTGAAGGAAAACATCGTGAGGAAACCGGCTTGTCCTAGGACATTCACCAACCCGCACTGGGCCCGCGTGGTGGATTACGGCCCATTCCCTCTACTAGAGAGGAGGCATGAGTCCCAGCAGTGGGAACATTGAAAGGCTGATTATGCTTATAAGCTTACTGTAAAATATTTAAAATGTGTTACCTACATCAGTATTGTAATGGAACTCGAAGCAACTCAAAGTGATTGTCATCATCATCATCATCATCATTTCAGCCGAAAGACGTCCACTGCTGGACATAGGCCTCCCCCAAGCGTCTTCACAACGACCGATCCTGTGCGTCTCGCATCCACCGCACTCCCGCGACTCCCACCAGGGTCGTCAAAGTGTGATGAAGTGTGAAAGTGATTGTAAATACTAAATACTTTCTAAACTAGACACTGGCTAAATGCACAAACCGTGTGAAGCCAAAACATAAAAGCCAGAGTCCCAGCAGTGGGAACATTGAAAGGCTGCTTATGCATATGCTATGCTATTTTTCTCTTATAAGTAAGCAATCGTCTTCAAATCTGATAAACACTTCTCGATCAAACAAAGTCTTCGTTTATATTTTCAATTACAATTAGAAAACAATAAGTAGTTAAACTTTATTGCGAGTAATGAGTGTGGGCTAGTTTTTAACGCGGTGAAAAATATCCAAACGATTGGATCGCATGCTTGATCAGCGGCGCGGGCGGCTGCGTGCTCGCTACTTACATGCTTACTTGATTTTAGAGTGGGTAACGTGGTTAAAGTGCTGGGTTCTGTAGGCAAACAAATCAGCTCTTGAAGCTTGCGTCGGATTGGTCCGACGAGGGTTTTCGTGTCGCCAGGGCCGTGTGTTTGCGACTGGCTCTTCAATCCCCATAGGTGATAGAAGAGCTGACGAGATGGAGTATTTGGTCGTATATGTGTGATCCTGGTGGAATGAACGCGAAAGTGTTTGTCGGATATATCCGTATATAATCATCTAATGACTTCTCCCGCTCTGGGTGGAGCGAGAGAGCGTTTCAGACTTTTACTGACTAAAACCACACCTGTGTCCTTCAGTTGCCCTTCACGTTCTAGGGCTTCGAGTTTCTTTTGCAGAATTTCCCCGCGTTCCTAGCAAGTGGGCCTCAGCTCTGCTAGGCCCCTACGGTTTGCTGACTTCACTTTGAGGAGCGCGTGGATTACTACGCTCTGTTGACGACTGGGCTCAGTCCGGTTAATTACCGGACGGCCGGACGGCGAGGGAAAGGCTAATATGCTGTGTTCTGTAGGCATATAAATTCCTTGGAAGGAACTTGACTTTTTTTCACGGGGGAAACCATTAAATAACTTCTTCCACTCTAGGTGAAGCGGGAGGGAGTGTCAGGTTTTACTGAATAAAATCTTTTGATGCTTTAGTTGCTCGACGTTGGTTTTCAACTGAACTTGAGTACCTATACGGATGCAAATTAGTTTTAGTATCAGTTATTGTTTTCGTATTTTTTGACTATTTCTTTTCGTTGAAAGCATATCACTTTATCTAGACCCTCAGATCTTCTCTTATTTATTTTTGTGTTTATCACGAAATTTACTAAATACCTTTTGGCAAATTACTTGAATAAACAGGCAAGGGTCATAATTTTGCCATATTGAAACATGTTTTTTTTTTCTTTTATATTACACATTTTATTTTGAACAGCTACATTTAGCCAAAAATAAATTATAAGAAGTGCTACAAAACTGATTAATTCTGCGGGGATATATTTTTTATAATTTAGTGTCTGTGTTGTATATGCAGAAAAATGTGTAACTTTCATTTCGCCTCAATCGCAAACTACATACCTGGGTGGCCAGCAAATCCGTTTCACAATCCACCCGCGGAACCCTAAAAACGCGCACGTGCGCAAGATTTTCTCTACACAAAAACTATCAGTACCATATGCAATACTAGGAATATAATTACAGAGTTTGCATACGCTAATTGTGGTACGTTATCGTAGACATCTTGCCTGCGCAATGGACTGGGGCATTAACGGTACAAGAGTCTTCATGCAGAGTGAGGCTTGATAGGTAAGTTTATTGTGTGTTTTGTTATTAAGTAAGTATGGGTAAGTTTATTTCAATTTAAATTTCAATAGCCCTTGTATCCTGAAGATTCCTTTGTTATTTGCAAAGACATTAAATATACTCTTTAAATCTCTTTGGTTATTTGACTTTTTGATGTTGATTTCTAAATTTATATTTTTTGATATAATATAGAAATGCTGTTCTCCTCATCGCTGCCACTGTGGCGAAGTTGTCAACAGCCTTGGTCACCACGGCCTGTCATGCAGTCGAAGCGCGGGACGGATAGCACGGCACGCGAATATTAACGACATCATCCGACGAGCCCTTGTCACCGTCGGCGTTCCGGGTGTTTTGGAACCTCATGGCCTGGCACGCGACGATGGTAAGAGACCGGACGGTATGTCTTTATTTCCGTGGAAGATGGGTAGGCCTTTAGTATGGGACGCTACCTGTGTCGACACTCTTGCGCCATCCCATCTTCCTAGCTCTTCGTGCTGTGCTGGTGCTGCCGCTGCGGCTGCAGAGAAGGTGCCCTCAAGCGGCGGAAATATAACAACCTCGTCGGTAGTTATATTTTTGAGCCGTTTGGGGTTGAAACTCTTGGGCCGTGGGGTCCGAGTGCTCATAAGCATTTCAAAGAATTATCCAAACGCTTAGTTGACACTTCGCGTGACCCAAGGGCTGGCTTTTACCTCGGTCAGAGATTAAGCATTGCCATACAACGTGGCAATGCCACCAGCCTTTTGGGCACACTTCCAGTCGTCAGCTATGCGGAGGAATTTTATGACGCCATATTTTAGCTAGTAGTTTTTGCCTTTAGTGTATATATAGTAACTATATATACACATATAGTTTTAATTAGTTAAGTTTAAGTTTTTATTGAATTACTAGCTGTTGCCTGCGACTTCGTCTGCGTTAAGTTCGTAAAATTGTAAAATCATTCTGTGCTTGCAATTCATTCTGAAAGCATCGTGCATAAAAAGCTTATAAGCTTTTCAAAGAATTATCCAAACGCTTAGATGACACTTCGCGTGACCCAAGGGCTGATTTTTACCTCAGTCAGAGATTAAGCATTACCATACAACATCGCAATGCCGCCAGCCTTTTGGGCACACTTCCAGTCGACAGCAATGCGGAGGAATTTTATGACGCCATATTTTAGCTAGTAGTTTTTGCCTTTAGTGTATATATTAGTAGTTTTAATTAGTTCAGTGTTTTTATTAAATTATACAAATAAAATTGATATCATTTGGGTTATAAAATATCCCGGAGTTTAGTGTGCCTTTTGGCAAAGGCCTCCTCTAACTTCTTCCACTGTACTCTGTTCTTTGCAACTCTTCGCCAGTTTGGACCTGCTGTAAGTTTAAGTTCGTCCTCCCATCTTTTGCGTGGCCGACCTTTATTTCTTTTACCGTTTCTAGGGTACCATTCTATCAGGACTTTGCTCTATTTATCTTTTATCTTGGGGACTCCGTAGCATATGACCCGCCCATCTCCACTTCAGTTGGTCTATCTTAGTGAGGATGTCTGTCACTCCTGTCCTAGCTCTTATGGCTGAGTTCCTTTCTCTGTCAAGTTTTCTAATCCCCAGCATGCTTCTCTCCATAGCTCTCTGACAGTGTTCCAGCATATTTCTGTGGTGTTTGGAGAGTGCCCAAGTTTCGCAAACATAAGTAAGGCAGGGGAAAATGCAGGTGTTAAAGACTTTACGCTTAATTTTACAGCTGTGTTTATTATAAGTTTATTTATTATATGTTTAATTCTTTAATTCTTAAAGGGGTGACCAGACGATTACAAACCATCCCAACCAAGGTGACCTTGCTAGTTTCAATCTGTGTGTCCAAACAAATCCAACGCCCTTGTTTGGGAGGCGCGTTTTCCCAACCACTGAACGTGTTGACGCGTGGTTTACATCCATGTAGCTGCAACACAAATCAAACACATAAACCAAGGTCACCTTGGTTGGAACGCTAGTTTGCAACCTTTATTGTACACAAAAACATAATATAATATATGGAGATACAGACAGTTCATGTACGAAGGCGAGCTTAACTCAGCAATGAGTTTTCTCCCAGCAAATCTTGTACTATGTATATACTGGTATTATGTCAATAATGAAAGGAAGTGCTCTTTAAAGTTTATAATATGTTTATAGCTAGCCTGTAACTGTTGGGCAAAGGCCTTCATTCTTTCCTATGATCACAACTCCTCGTTTTCCAATGTTTAAAGAAGACAAGAAGAAGAAAAATCTGAACCTTTGTAGGATCACTTTGTTTTCCGTCCGTCTGTCTGTCTGTCAAAACCCTTTATCTCAAGAACGCGTGGAGGTATTGAGTTGAAATTAAAACCATATACTAAGGTCTGCGGTCCCAAAATCAAACTTCTGAGTTAACGAAAAAAAAAAGATACGGCCGTTTATGTCGCAAAAAACGTGTACCGGTAAAATGCTGCAACATTGCCGTCACTGCAAAACATTAAAAAATAAAATAAATTTATTTCAGACTAATTTCAATGTCCATATTATGTTAGTAACTGAAACTTAAAACTACGTTAGTATAATATTCAAATGCATTAAAATATTAGTCAATTAGTTCACAAATTAAATTAAATTAAAGTAAGTCATATCAAAAACACAATAATCATAATATTTGTCAAACATAACACACAACAAATAAATAGTTTATAAAACATGCAGTTTTATAAACCTATCCCGCACTGATGACTCTGGGCTTTCAGCGATCATCAACATTGCCTAAATCCTCAAAATGTTAAATAATTGTCTTATAGCAACGGTTTTATTGTCAATGGCACTATTAAAAGCAAGTCGGTAATCTATATGACAACATTTATGTATCATTCATTCAAATAATCCAACAATAAAAGTGTAGGTATGTATAATAAATGTTATAATAATCTAGTGCTTGACTGCGATCCCACCTGATGGTAAGTAGTGATGCAATCGTTGATGGTGAGGCATACTAGTTTATTAAGAGCCTATATTCACTCTAGCCTTGAAGACACCCAAATTATAATCGGACGGGAAGACCGCAGCAGGTAACTTGATCCAGTCCTCTTAAATATTATTATTATATTAAGTAAAGAAATTTTGGTCCTAGTACACGCCGGTTTCCTCATGATGTTTTCCTTCACCGTTTTGAGAGCAGTGGTGATGAAGTAAATTACAAAAAGTAATGCGCCTGGCTGGGTCTGAACTCGCGACCTACAACTCTTAAGTCGGGGCCGTTACCACTCGGCCACCACTGCTCTACAACATGAACATGTGACATTCACCAAACCGCACTGGGCCCGCGTGGTGGATTACGGCCGATTCCCTCTCCTAGAGAGGAGGCCTGAATCCCAACAGTGGGAACATTATAAGGCCGACTATGCTATGCTATGCAGAAGGAGGCGACCGCCTGCCACGCCTGAGTCCCAGCAGTGGGAATATTAAAAGGCTGATTATGTTATTATTATGTAAAGAAAAAGTTAATAAAGACAAAGGCAACACGTACCATAAACATACAAAGGGCTTTCCATAATTAAAATCATTCAACTCCATTTCAAAGTACCAAGGAAAAATTATAACTGTGGAACCCACACGCACACACCTACAAATGACACGTTCAATTTAAATGATCATAAAAAACAATGTACACACTTTTAATAGGATAATTAGTCGGTGAATCTTTGACTATTTGACATCTTACAAAACTGTGGTAGACCCACCAGGAATAAAGACCCTTGCTCCAGAAAACATCAACTAATTCTCTTCGCCCATTTCATTTTGTATGAAATGTCATGGATCAAGTTGTGGTGGACGCGCTATAGTGCTTTAATTTTAGTAAATGAGTATGAAGAATCGTTCAGTGCGGCCTCTTTGATGTTCAAAGCGGGTGATACAAAGGAATCGTGTAATTGGTGTGGACGGTTTTGGGTACTGCAGGAAACGGCAGCTGGTTCAGTAGGTATAATGTAACTGTTTTTCTTTTTTGTAATATGGTTTTAAAATTATGTTTATTTTATTTTCTTTAAGTATTGGCTTTTTTATTTGAAGTTGAATAAAATATTTAATAAATACTTAGATAGTTCTTGTTAGATGAGAATATTTAAAAGATGGTTTTTATGTTATTTTGTTTTACGTAAGTATGGGTTTAATTCCATTAAAAAAATATTATGTTATGTTTTATGGGAATATATTTAAATGAAGTAAAAATTTTAAATATAGAATGTTAATTAAAGAAAAATTTACAAATTTATCATTATTAGTGTTGAACTTGGTTTTATTTTAATACAATTCTATTTAGTTTTTTTTAATAATAAGTATTTATATATTTTTTTAAACAATCAGATAAGCCACTGCCCGTACCACACTTCGATGTAGATATTAAAAAAGTTATCTAATCTTCATAATAATTATTTTTATATTTTATGAACCCTTATTTTATAGCGTTACAAGCGATTGCAATAATAATAATTGCTTTGGAATAGATAAGTACCGTTCTGTGCAACAGATATTCATAGGTTTTTTAATTAATAGTACTTGTATAATAGTTATTAGTGTCTTTATGATAATATTTTTATTACTTGTGTATAAAATAAAATTAATAGTGTTAGTGTTATTTCACAGGATCGATTGGTTGTCTTATTAATATTCAAACTTCATAGCACTTTAAGTAGAAAAAATATGTATAAAACAATTATGTACAATGAGCGGTTTTATCGAACAAGGTGATCTCGAATCAATTTTACATGGATAGAAAAACGTCAATATTTTTTTGGTTTATTTCATAATCAGTTTTTACGCTTAGTTGACACTTCGCGTGACCCAAGGGCTGGCTTTTACCTCGGTTAGAGATTAAGCATTGCCATGCAACGTGGCAATGCGCCAGCCTTTTGGGCACACTTCCAGTCGACAGCGATGCGGAGGAGTTTTATGACGCCATATTTTAGTTAGGAGTAGCATTTAGTGTATAATATATAATTTTGATTAGTTATGTGTTGTTTTATTTGTTTTGTGGGCTTTTACCTATGTCACTAAAATATAGCTTATGTCACTCAGTGATAAAGTGGCGTTTCATTTATAAAAGAATTTTTTAAATTGACCCGGCAGCGAGTGTAGTGAGTTATTTGATTTTATTCAATTTTTAAATCAAAAAATCAAAAATACGACTCTTTTCTCTTTATAAATGTAAATGAATATTAATTCACTACAACAAAATATTAGATGTTAACTTTTATATAAAAAAAAATCTTAGCCGCGAATGTTCGCAGCAATTTATATTATAATCTCAAAATCAACACACGAACAATTAAAGGGCACTTTATTAATCTTGATAAATCGCAATATCTCATTACTAAACCATGAGCGACGTTTTGAAACAATGTTTTTATCTGATGCGCGTACGCAAGCTGACAATGCGAACAAATTATACGAGCGATTTGCGATTTTTTAAATTTCGAAACACGGAAGAGGCGGCTTTTGAATGTAACGGTTTATCGGTAAATGGGGGTTATTTGATGTCACTTGCAGATTAACGTCTTAACGTTGAAGAAGTTATTCCAAAGTTTTTTTTTTTGGCAACCGTTTTTCGATAACCAAGCCTTCTGTATAGATTACACTTTCTAAAAGCACACCTAGGTTCCTTCAGTTGCCCTTTGCGTTTTAGGACCATGGGTTTCCCTTTCAAATGTTGACCCATGGCCTCAGTATCCTTCAGCTACGCGCCGTCGACGACTCGGGCTCGGTCCGAACGGTTAGGTACTAGATGGTTGGACAGCGAGCTACCCATTGCTCGTCGTCCCTACGGTGTCTGGTAGTTGGAGTCGGGGTCTCGGCGTCTGGGGCGCGAAGATATGCGTTTCCTCATTACTGCTTCGCAGAAGGAGGTGAATACCGCTCATTCCCTCACGCTCCGGAGAAGTGCCGACAAACTGCTATGCAGTTTGGCAAATGTTATACTTAAATGATTTTTGTTGTAACAAATTAATAAAAAAAATAAAAAAAAGGTCTCCACCACCAATCGCTCCCACGAGGAGACTTCTTCCCGCTGAGTAAATTGTAAAGTCTTCGGTTCATCATCATCATAATCATAGGTTTAAACCCAACAATTTTTCAACCTGTGTCAAATGATATTTATTTTGCTAATAAGTTTTTAAAATACACTTTTATATGTCATTTTTTTTTTGTCAATTTAAAGTACTTACCTAAATGAGTCCGGAGTCAATTTTAGTACATACCCAACTGAGTCTTTTTTCCTTTACTTGTTGCATTCGCTCCATTTCTCTATAGAAGTTTCTTCATTGCAAAATAGTTATATTTATTATATTATATTTTATCACAGTGCCCTTACAGGGTGCATCTTTTATTACTGTGTAATGAAATTTTAATGCATGCTTAATATCTTAATAGTGTTTTACATGTCAGCAAATAAATAAAAAAATATTTATATTCTATAAGGAAAAATAACACTAAAAAGTCCTAGAATATGTGGCCCAAAAATGCATAGTTTCGAAGATATCATCAATCATAATTAATTTAGGTTAAAAATGTACACCTGTATGAAAAATCTTTCCTTTTGTGACGTCTCCAGTCATCGATGAAATCTAAAATAGTTTGAAAATAGTTTGAAAAGACACTACATATTTACGCTGTCATATTTCACGTATGGGTGTTTTACATAAATAATCGTGAATTTGTCGAATTATTTTGTATGGAAAATGAAAACAAAAAAAAAAAAATTGAAAAATAATTTATATGCCAGTTAATTATTTGATATGGTCTCATTCATACCCTAGAGTTAAGGGATATCAAAAAAAATACGTTGTACAGTCAGGGATCAAAAGTGCAGTTGCACTCTACCAATGCTAAAGTGTCTAAAATTTCTTTATTGTAGAAGTTCAATAGTCCACAACTAGTTTATTCAATACTTTAGATTCTATGCTACCAATTAAATCAGTCATGGACCATTGACACTCTTCTACAAAGATATTTTAGACATTTTAGTATTAGTAAGGTGGAACTGCACTTTTGACCCCTGACTGTACATAAATGTATTTTAAATTTCGATTTTCGGATTATATATGACTTTAGCGATATACTCTTCACTTCTTGAACACAGCATTTCACTTTTATAATTATTATGTAGCATAAAAGATAAACATAATTGGACGTCCTAGATATTATAAATTAACAGTAGCATTATTATAATATCATTCGACGCTAATTGCAAAAGTTCAATAGAATGAAAACAACAACCATTATATAGGTGCTTGTTTCTGATAAGCCTTTCATTTGAAAGGTGTCTGCTAGTTGATTTCTGCACACTAAGACATGAAGATAAGTTCCTTTAATTCTCAGATTAGCCACTAATTAGTATGTTAATTGAAAAGGTCAAATGTTAAGCGTAACATCTTTTTAACCTGAAGGTGCCAAAGCGACTTAAAACCGATAGTGAAATGTCAAAAACTAACCACAGAGTACAAAAGATACCTCGGCGGAATTTGTGAGAACTTTATTTTTGAACTAGTTACTGCTATGCAGCTAGAGCAGTGGTGGCCGAGTGGTAACGGCCCCGACTTACGAGTTATAGGTCGCGGGTTCAAACCCAGCCTATCGCATTACTTTGTGTAATTTATATCATCACCACCACTACAAAACGGTGAAGGAAAACATCGTGAGGAAACCGGCATGTCCTAGAACCAAAAATTCGAAGACATGTGACATCCACCGACCCGCACTGGGCCCGCGTGGTGAATTACGGACCCTTACCTCTCCTAGAGAGGAGGCCTGTGTCCCAGCAATGGGAGCATAAAAAGGCTGATTATGCTATGCTTATGCTACTGCTATGCTAGTGGCTTTACTTGCATGATAGTAGAAAATGATCCCATGGCAATAATGCTCCCGGGATAAAAAGCATTATTTATATGTGCCATTTCAGGGCATGATCTACCTATGCACCAAGTTTCATACAAGTTTCTCATAAACTTTTGTTTTTAGGGTTCCGTAGGCAAATGGCAAAAAACGGAACCCTTATAGATTCGTCATGTTTGTCTGTCTGCCCGTCCGTATGTCACGCCACATTTTTCCGAAACTATAAGAACTATAACTGTTGAAAATTGGTAAGTAGATGTATTCTGTGAACCGCAACTGAAACTCAAAAGAAATTTTTTCACCAAACCCTTACGTGTGGGGTATCTATGGATAGGTCTTCAAAAATTATATTGAAGTTTCTAATATCACTTTTTTTCTATACTGAATAGTTTGCGCGAGAGACACTTCCAAAGTTGTAAAATGTGTGTCCTCTCCCTGTAACTTTTAAAACAAGAGAATGATAAAACTAAAAAAATATATGATGTACATTACCATACAAACTTTCACCAAAAATCGGTTTGAACGAGATCTAGTAAGTAGTTTTTTTTTAATACGTCATAAATCGTAAACCGCAATTTACCTTTCAAGTTTGTACGGAACCCTCAGTGCGCGAGTCGCACTTGCCCAATTTTTTATAATATTAGTGTGACCTGCCTCTGCTTTGCATAGCAATATACAAAAAGCTTCCTCATCTATCGCTCTTTCTATTAGTGAAAAGTGCATGAAAATCCAATAGTTTAAGATGTGTTATCAAAGGCTCAGATGGTTACAAAAAAGTTGTGAAGTTGTGTGTTCTAGGATTCGCAACATTCTTTCTTTCATTCACGCCGGAACAGCACCTCAAACTTTATCAAGCGCAAGTTCGATTGTGTTTGGAGTAAATACCGCTTTCATCTTCGGGACCACGGAACATTAGAACTGTCATATGTTTGGGACAGATCTGCCAGATACCAGCTTGATGCGCTTGAGTCAATTTTGAAGCCAGCCAAGAAGATTATTGGTAATGATGCACTTGTCGAGTCGAAGCTTCAATGTCTCGAAGTCTAAACAAGGTCGCTCATGACGACCACCTCGTAAAAGCTGAGAAAGATAAGCAAACTAAGAATCTTGACTTGGCTCTCGAGGTTGTCGACATTTGGGAAGTGGATACAGCAGTCATTGTGCCGATAGCCGTGACGGCCAATGGTTTAATTAATATCAAATACACACACACATGAATATATAAAAAAATAAGGTCATTCACGGAAACGACTTTGTTTTATATTATGTAATTATGTTAAGATGGCAACTCGAGGTTGCCGGCGGACGCGACAATTCCAAGTTCTATGCCAACAACTGATAAAAACGAACGCAGATAAAATAAGACAAAAGACATTTTTATTTAAAAGTTCAATGATAATTGAATTGCACTTTTATCAATATAAATAGCTTTCTGAAGTGTTAAAATTCAAAAACAAAAACGCCTACGTTTTATGTTGACTTTAGTAAATTGCTTTAAATTTATTTTTATATACTTTTCTTTATTTATTAGTTATGCTGGGAATTTGTAATGAATTATTGATAGTGAGCTCACTAACTAAACGGGTAGACTAAAATGGATTTATAGGTGATCTAAATTTGGATGAGTACAATAGCATCAGTAAAAAGGTCGTTATCATCAAGTTCATTGTTTTTTTTACATTTAACAACTATAGAATTATAAATGCAGTAGGCATTACGGGTTAAATCATTAATTACTGCTGCTTTTTCATTGAAAAGTTGGTCAAGTGTGTATTGGCAGTGCTCAATACAAATATCAGACGTACGGCAAGTATCCATCCTTACTTGGTTGACTAAGCGTTTCGCCTTGTCTAGAAGGACTAGAACAATTGCGGCAAAGACTGCGGTTTTCCGGGCCGATTATACTTAAGGTGTCTTCAAGGCTAAAGTGAATAGGTTTTTAATAAACTAGGGCGCCTCACCATCTATGGTTGTATCACTGCTAACTATCAGATGGGATCGCAGTCAAGCGCTTATATCAATAAAAAGCACATATCAGTGTTCCGTTACATTTTAGTGATTCAGATGCAATTTTTTTATTTATTATTATTGATAGGCTCACCTTTGACCACTATCTCACCTGATGGTAAGTGATGATGTGACCGACAATGGAGCACGCTTGCCTAGAAGTAACCTATTCACTCTTGACTTAAAGACCTCTAGATTGTAGCTATCAGGAAACACAGACTCCGGCAGGGAATTCCGCTCCTTAGCTGTACGCATTATGAATGTGTTCCCAAAACGCTTTGTACGTATGGGTGGGATGTCCACCATGTATCAATGGCGCAACGCCGTACGATGTTCCAATCGCAAAGATGACTTCACTTTGACCACGTCTGTTGGGCACGCACTTTGGACTTTGCAAAGACACTAAATTAGGATTCCAAAAACCTTATTGTTTTTGGAATCCAAATTTAGTGTCTTTACTAGGTAAATAAATAGGCCAGGGTTTCAGTTTCCCCAAAGTATCACTAATATTTATTCTATACACAAAAACTTGCAGATTTATGTGTGTGCTTGTATGTTTGTTTGTTACTCCTTCACGCGGAAATGGCAATCCCGTTCGATTGAATAAAATTTGGAACACGGGTAGTCCATGTCCTGGAACAGCACATAGGATACTTTTTACCCCAAGAGTATATTCCCATGGGATAATGTTCCACTTTCACGCGGGCGAATCCGCTGGTACCAGTTAGTATACTAAGTATGTTCATGAATACATTTAAATTACAGAAATTAGGGGAGGGTCAGTATATTGAACTTACACACAGTCTTCAAGAAAGTGTTAGATCAGTCTAAATCAGTGGATCTAATACTTATTTGACATGGGACCTCTTTGGATTGTTTGTTGTTAGCAAGGATTAGATGGCCAGAGAGAAACTTAACTATATTAATGAGAAAAACTTGTAATAGAAAACGAGACACAATGTTAGTTATTTTTTTTTATCTTTAGTGTTTCCATGTTGTTTCTACATTGTGTGTATCTGTGTACGTGTGCCAAATAAAATACTTTTTTTTCTTTAAATCTTTCTGATGTTGTTTTTCAGTTAGATAAACGTCCAAATTTTTTTTTTTAATGGAAGTGCTTCGTCAACCTTCGCATTTCTATTCGTAGGGGCGTAGCTTAAGTAATGTAGAAAGAGTTCGCGTGCTGCTATTACTCAAAAAAATCGATTATTTTTTTCCTGTATCGGACCATATTTCAGCTATTGCGGACCATCAGTGATCCGAGGATCACAGGCTGAGAACCATTGGTCTATAGTATAAAAGGTTAGCATAATAGCATAATCAGCCTTTTTTTAATATTCCCACTACTAGGACTCAGGCCTCCTCTCTTGGAGAGGGAATGGGCCACAATCCACCACGCGGGCCCAGTGCGGGTTGATGAATGTCACATGTCTGCGAATTTTTAGTTCTAGGACATGCCGGTTTCCTCACGATGTTTCCCTTCACAGTTTTGAGAGCAGTGGTGATGAAATAAATTACACAAAGTAATGCGCCTTGTTGGGTTTGAACGGCCCCGACTTACGAGTTGTAGGTAAGTCGGGGCCGTTACCACTCGGCCACCACTGCTCTATAAAAGGTTGCGTTTCTGCTATTTTAAGGATATTTAAAAACATTACATTTTCACAATGGTATTAAAATTCTATCCCACAGGGGGTATATGAATATTCAAGATCTTCGATACTGGATAAAGTCTTCAAACGCAAACGTAAAAAGTTGTAAGTAAGTACCATTCCGATTGTCAAAGCCTATGTTAGTCGGTTTAAAATTACAATTTATTGACTCATTATCAACACGCCAAGGATATTATTATAGAAGGATACATTGTTCCTCAAGAGAACAAAGTTAAAATATAAAAAGTAGTGTTATGAAGATCACGAAAACTCGTCGCGTGGACATATTATAAATGAAGTTTATTTTGCAAGTAGGTTATAGATAACACTTTTACATGTGATTTTTTTCATAAGTTTGAACTAAATGAGGCTGGTGTTTCCTAGTTGACTACCCTGAGAAGAAATACCGAAACAAACTCAGAAGTCAAAGTTATTTTTAAAGTCCTTATAGTAAATATGTAATGGTCGAATCATACGAGAACAATGCAGTTATGATGTGTCTGGGATGGTCTTTCATTTGAGAAAGAAGCACACAGATTTGAGTGGACCTGTCTAGTCAGAGCAAGCATTTGTCAGTATTCGTGTAGCTCAACTTAGGAATAGATACTGTAACTAACAGGACCTCATATAGAACAGTGGCGCTTGCAATAACTAAGATTGTATTTAAAGTTAAGAGCATTAATCCGTTAAAACCACGCAGAAGCCAAAATCAATTATTTCTGACGGACGCGTTGGCGCTGATGCGATTCCGCGTCTATAATACAGTGATATTATAAAAAAATATTGTACCATGTCTTATATATTATCGTAAATGTGTTCAATTGAGAAGTCTAAAAAAAAACAAAAATGCCTCATATTTTATCCTAAACTAACACGTTTAATATCACGAAAAATGGCTAAAAATGAGTTTTGAGATTACTTTTCATGAATGAAAACTTACAGCAATCTTTTAAATTTATTCTTTAATTTTTTTTTAATCCATGTTATCATTTTTTTTTAAGTAAAATTCTTGTAAGTTTATCATACACGGTTCAACTACTATCTCACATCTGCGCAGACCGTCGACCGCTAGTTTTAAAAATGGCTTGGATAAGAACTGTTCTAATGGGAAAACTATACGACCATTTGAAAATGTTTTTAAACCTTAACCTAGATTATGAAATTCCCAATAATATGACGTCAATATCTTATCTAGAAATTAAACACATTATTGTTATATTGTCCGTCGGAAATCATTGATTTTGGCTTCTGCGTGGTTTTAACGGATTAATGCTTTAAATGTATAATCTGCCTGTAGAAAGGCTTAGAGAGAAGAAATTATTGTTCAAAATAATTTCATTTTTGTTCCATTATTAAAGTCAACGGACATTTTGGGCAGTGGGAATGTGACTGGAAAGACTAACGTAAAGGCCAACTAAAGGAACACAGGTGAATTTTAGTCAGTACAAGTCTGACACTCTCCCCCGCTCAACCCAGAGCGATAGAAGGTATTTTGATGGTTTCCCAACTAAAAAAAAAACGGATTCAGCGTAGTCCGGTCTTTTACAGCCATAAACATACAATGTATATTGTATAGGTTATACAGAAACAAACCGTTCGAATCGCGTGCGGACTTGTCCATACGCATGCGTTCTTAAGGAGGCGTCACCGTTTAAGATGTGTATCAACGCGAACCGTTATTAAACGTAAGAAGTATTTAATATTGTATTATTTTCATTCTGATCGGTTTATGAAAGACTGGCTCTTGAACGTGACTTTGTTTGTATACTTTTTGAAAGCTAAACCAAGTTCAATGCCGCGGTTGCGACCGTTGTGGCTACTGCCTGACAAGAGCACTTATTTTTGTATTAATTCCATTCCTGCAGATCATTTTTATAGTAAGGGGCTTATTAGACCCCGTAACGTTAAAGAAACTACAAGATTTTTTTTAGTGCGGTACGAGGTCCAAGTGACCCCATGAATGAACCACAATGTGGTTGGTGGCCCGCTCTCACAAACATGACATGTTCATGACACCGTCTTTTCTTTCTGCGAGGGAGCGATGTTTGTCAATGAGGCGACGAAAAGAGAGCAAGAGGATTTGAAGAGCAGCGTCTGAAGCATCGCTCCAGATGCCAAAAGGCACGAAATTAATCTTCTATCTGTCGGAGTGGAGGACATCCAAGAGGATTTTCACATGATAAAAAGGCACATGACATCCCTTAATGATAATGATAAATGATATTTATTTGCAAATAGATTTAAAAAACACTTTTACACATAATTTTTTTTTTTTGTCTTTTTATAGATGAGGTCAGTATTTCCTAGCTAAGAAACACCGAAACAAATTCAGGGGTTAGTCTCTTTTAAAGTTCATACAGTAAATATGTTATGTTCAAATCACACGAGAACCATGCAGATTGGTCTGAGATGGTCTTTTGCAAAAAGAACCATACAGATTTGAGTGGACCTGTCCAGTCAGTGCAAGCATTTGTCAGTATTCGCAAAGCTCAACTCAGGACTACTAAGGAGCTCAACGACTTGACGAACAATACCAAAGAAATGACATTTGGGTAGGCCGCAAAAAGTACTCAAATCTGCCAGATATTATGTTATAACTAAAGAAAAAAAAAAGAGTTATCCACATTGTCCCCACATTCGCAATAATAAAATTTACAAAAAAATAAATAAATTACAAGTTGTAAAAATAAACGGTGGTTTCTTTGGTTTCATGGTTACCTGTGTCAACCGTCAAAAGTCGATCAATTCATCAGTTTGTAGCGCAAACGTCACAGACAGACATATGTATTTTTTCCTATATACCTAAGTATCTATGGATATTCGTGCTGCGACAGTTTTTATTCGAGTGATTGCAATCGTGTTGACTTTTCTATAATGTCGGTTTTATACGGGTATCGATCAAGTGGTTATTTATTTAGTTTGGAATTTCTTGAATTGTTGCTTTTCGTTGTACGAATGAAAGTAACGAATTGAAGTTTCTATTTTTATTGCTTTTGTGAACGGTAAACTTTGGTGGTGCCGGTAATATTTTGCTACTTTTTTTTGTTTTTGCCTGATAGAAAGTGATGGCTTCGGTCTACGATGGAACTTTATTTTGAGGTCGGAAATCATCATGACTCTTGACTTCTCCTGCTCTTGGTGGAGCGGGAGTGAGTGTGACATCCGGTTTTTACTGATTAAAACACACCTATGTTCCTTTAGTTACCTTTTGCGTTGAACTCTTTGGAACAATCCAATAGTTAAGTCTTTAAAATTCTGACAGTCCCTCTCGCTCCGCTCATAGCGGGAAAATGATTTCCCCTGTAAAAAAGTACCTATTTATCTGCTATTTAATAAAAATTTTAAAAAACATAATTATGTTCCGTTTGGTCTCATTTTGGAAAGTCATTTTTATTCCATTTAAAAATAACATGGAAAATTAAATAAAATTAAATAAGAAAAAGAAAACACTTTTTTTATTTGATTTAAACGAAAAATAATTAGCACTTAAGTGTCTTAACCTAAACTTTAACCAAACTAACTGAAACTTACAAAATTGCAAGTCTGCATGAAAAAAACACTCAGAAAATGAATGTGACACACAAAAGTGTAAGTAGTCCATATTTGTTAGCACTTCTTATCTTAATTACTATGTTATTACCTTAATGATGTTTTTAATTTTACTTATATTAGATAGTAAATTAGATTACAGGTTGGTGAAGTCTATTTTTATTCTAAAACCAATTTACGTTTTTGTTATTTTTACAACACATTATGTGAGCCATCTAATTACTAATAGGTATACGTGCTTTCGATGTTATCTTACATTTTTCATGAAAAATACGTTTTTAACACGATTTTACACCAGATAGGTACTAGCAAAAATTATAAAATATTATTTCATAATTTTTTTATAAAATATTATTTTATATTTTTTTTAAAAGATAACTGTTAAAAATAAATTGGATTCAAAGTAATTTCGTAGAACATCATCAGTCAATATTAAAAGATCATAAATTCGAAAACTAAAACGCCCATTTCAATTCTTTCTGCCTACCACAATTAGATAAACATCGTGACTATGTAAATAGATATTTAGAGTTCAAATAAACATCAAATAAAATTCATTTTAAAGGTGAAATTTTAAATGTAAATGATGCAAGGTTTATTGTATGAACGTTTCTGCAAGCCGGCAGGAAATCGGTCCGGTTTGACCGACTCAGTTATCGAGTAGCGACTGCAAAACAATAAAAAAACAAACATTTTTTGTTTTTTTTTTTGTTATTTCTATCGCATACGAACATATGGATAAACGATATGTTAATTATTATTTAAAAAAACGTATATTTTATAGGTATGTTTATTATGTTGAAATTATTAAAAGGTCACTTGCTTATTGCTTCTAGAATTACTTACCTTGTTGTAATTTGAACTCAAAATGGTGTACCTACTTATTTTTATTAAAAAAATATAATGTATGTAGTTTGTCTAATGGTTTTATAATGTGTGATTAATTTTTACTACTTATGGTAGAATGGATGTAGCGTTATGATACCATTTTGTATGTGTGTAAGTTTATTTTGTTCTAACGCAATAAATGTAAGTATCATGTATGTATTAGTAAAAACTTAGACTAGGTTGGCTATGTAAGTAAATAAAACAACAATAGGACTACGTTATATTATGATTGCAAAAGAAATATTTAATTGTAATATTTGTTTTATGCAACAATAGCATTTCTTCTAATAAACTAGTTTTTGGTGTTTGTTCTCATAAAAGAAATCTAATGATAAAAAATGTAATCTTTTTAAAATATAAAGATAATTAATAACTAGTCTGTTGGTCTAGTGGTTAGTGGCACTAACTGCTATGCCGGAGGTCGTGGGTTCGATTCCCACCCAGGACAAATTTTGTGTGATGAGCACGTTCATTTGTTCTGTGTCTGGGTGTAATTTATCTATAATATGTATGTATTTAGAAATATATAAGTAGGTTTATCAGTTGTCTAGTACTCATAACACAAGCTCTGCTTAGCTTGGGACTAGATGGCGTTGTGTGTTAGTTGTGGAATATTATTATTAATTAATGATTTCTGAATCCAGATACACTACAATCTTATAAAAAGAAAAGATTTATATTTGTGTTTATATGAATAAATTCAAACACTACTGAACTGGTTTCAAATACTTTTCACCAGTAGAATTTTACTTTATCAGTGAGTGATATAGGCATATATTCCTTAATTTCACGCAGAAAAAACCACTGGCATAAACTAGTCTTCAATCGATGTACTAGAAATTTTCTGATTTATTACGCACAAAGATGAATAAAGGGGTCACCAGACGGTTGTAAACTAGCGTTCCAACCAAGGTGACCTTGATTTATGTGTTTGGTTTGTGTTGCGGCTACATGGATGTAAACCACGCGCCAACACGTTCGGTGGTTGGGAAAACGCGCCTCCCAACCAAGGGTGTTGAAGGATTGGATGGAATGGATTACAACTGCTGTCTACAGGGATGGAAACTAGCAAGGTCACCTTGGTTGGGAAGTTGGTTTGCAACCGTCTGGTCACCTATTTAGCCAGCATTAAATTTTTTTCTTAAAAGTTTTCTCTGAAAAAATACTAGACCAAAATTTTTTTTTTCATCTTTTTTTTGCTACCACTACAAAGTTAGACGGCATTATTTCTCAGTTACCGCTTTGACGGTAGCGCCATCACTCAGTGAACTACGATAACGTTTCAACTAATAAGTTTTAACGTACTAAAATAAAGGTCTGCGCTTACACCTGTGCTACTCGTTAATGCTTGCATGTCGGACAGGCATCGCTTGTTACGATTATAGTTGCCACCCACCTTATAATGTGCTGGCAATTGGAGTGAATGATTTGCGGAGTGTTATTGGGTTTTTGCGAGGTAAAAGACTTTAAGAATAGAATAGAATTTATTTTATTTCGGACACAAAAAGATCCATAAAGTGTTAGTAACTTATTAAAATAACTTGTTATCTAGTGTTAGTACCTATTACCCTTTGCATAAGAAATTTTATAATTAGAGAGCTATAGCTCTCCGCTACAGTTAGATGCTGTTGCAACTGTCTCTCACTCTCCTAAGCAGCGAAGCGCTTTTCTTGCGTACAATCGCGTGTATCTTTAAGGTAACTGTTTCTGAATAGCCCACGATATTCAAATCGTACAATTGTTGTAATTGACTGGCCTGTCGGTCTAGTTGTCAGTGGCCACTGGCTGCTATGCCGGAGGTCGTGCGTTCGATTCCCACCCAGGACAAATGTTTGTGTGATGAGCATGATCATTTGTTCTGTGTCTGGGTATAATTTATCTATAATATAGTATGTATTTAGAAATATATAAGTATGTTTATCAGTTGTCTAGTACTCATAACACAATCTCTGCTTAGTTTGGGATTAGATGGCGTTGTGTGCAAGTTGTGAAGTATAAAAAAAATATATTTAAAAAATTTAAAAACTCCCGGTTCAATATCAGATAGTAAGGTGAACAAAAACAAATTAGTCGTAATGAGAAGACCTAATAAGTGCCATTTCAATAAAAACTTGGTGTGGTATGGTTTTAAGCTCAAACAATTGAACAGATTTGAATAAAACATTTTGCGCATTTTGTCCTGAAATAGAGAATAGAATAAACTTTATTATACACCATAAAAGTAACACAACTTATACATAAACTTAAATTTATGGGTACAATGGCGGTCTTATCGCTAACAGCGATATCTTCCAGACAACCTTAGGATGGATCGTAAGAACCTAAAATAATACAGGGGTAGTCTGCGGTGTACTGCTAACAAATTGATCAGTCTCTATATATATAAAACACAATACATAACTATAAATATATACATACATATTATAATATTTCACACAACTTCATTAAAAAAGGGACGAAAAAAAAGAAGAAAAGGAGAAAAAGAAGGAATAAAGTATGGTTGGTGGAAGAAATTAAATTACATAGAACCAGGATAGTGTTAGAGAAAAAGGAAATATGACTTAGGATACCAATGAATATCACAGATAGCCCTCTGTGCAGAAGAAACTGTCGCGCATAGAAGCACATGCGCGACAGTTTCTTCTACGAGTACACAGCTGTCAGTGAGATAAGAACACGAACCTTCATCATCATCATCATTTCAGCCGATAGACGTCCACTGCTGGACATAGGCCTCCCCCAAACGTCGCCACAACGAACGATTCTGTGCGTCTCGCATCCATCGGATTCCCGCAACCTTCACCAGGTCATCGGTCCACCTTGTAGGGGGCCTTCCGACACTGCGTCTTCCGGTACGCGGTCGCCACTCCAGAACCTTTCGGCCCCAACGGCCATCCGTTCTGCGAGCAATGTGCCCTGCCCATTGCCACTTTAGTTTGGCGATTCTTTGCGCTATGTCGGCAACCTTGGTTCTCCTGCGGATATCTTCATTTCTGATTCGATCACGCAAGGAAACTCCGAGCATAGCCCTTTCCATTGCCCTTTGGGTGACTTTGAGCCTTCTGATGAGGCCCATTGTGAGCGTCCACGTTTCGGAACCATATGTCATCACTGGCAACACGCACTGGTCATAGACTTTCGTCTTGAGACACTGTGGTATATTGGATGAGAAGATACCGCGCAGCCTCCCGAACGCTGCCCAGCCGAGTTGGATTCGACGGTTGACCTCTTTCTCGAAATTAGATCTACCCAACTGGACTGTCTGTCCAAGGTAGACGTAATCGTCTACAACTTCGAGTGCAGAGTCTCCGATCTTGATCGGAGTGGGTGCTACATGGTTATTTACCATGACTTTGGTTTTGTCCATGTTCATTTTAAGACCCACTCTTTCGGAAGCCTACTGAGGTCATTGAGCATTGTGCTGAGCTCTTCCGTAGTCTCAGCCATGACTACTATGTCGTCGGCAAACCGAAGATGAGTGATGTACTCGCCATTGACATTAATGCCCAATCCACTCCAGTCCAGAACCTTGAAGACATCTTCCATTGCGGCCGTGAACAATTTCGGAGAAATGACGTCTCCCTGCCTCACACCCCGCTGCAGGAGGATAGGTTTCGAGGTCTGGTCCTGCAGTCTGACTGACATAGTGGCGTTTTCGTACAAACACTTCAGCACCTCGATGTACCGATAGTCAATCTGGCACCGTTGGAGAGACTGCAGCACAGCCCAAGTCTCGATCGAATCAAAGGCTTTCTCGTAATCCACAAACGCTAAGCAGAGAGGCAGATTATACTCCTCGGTCTTCTGTATAACCTGCCGTAGCGTGTGTATGTGGTCTATGGTGCTAAAGCCTTTTCGGAATCCGGCTTGTTCGGGAGGCTGGAAGTCGTCGAACCTGCGCGCGAGACGGTTCGTGATGACTCTGGAAAACAGCTTGTAGACATGGCTCAGAAGTGAGATGGGCCTATAATTCTTGAGCAGGGCCTTGTCGCCCTTCTTAAAGAAGAGTACCACCACACTTCCGCTCCATGCCTGTGGTGTTTTTCCCTCGAATATGACGGAATCAAATAGCTTCTGAAGGGCCTTAAGGATCGGTTTACCACCCGCCTTCAGGAGTTCGGCTGTAATTCCGTCATCACCCGGTGCCTTGTTGTTATTAAGCTGCTTCAGAGCCATCCTAATCTCGTACAGGCTGACGTCCGGGATATCTTCGGTATAGTGTCGGGTCAACCTAGCTCTTGGGTCGTTTGCTAGATTCGTAGTGGGTTTTGTGATTGACGTGTATAACTGTCCATAAAAAGCCTCGATCTCTCCCAGAAGCTCCGATTTGGCGGATATGACTCTGCCATCTTCGGTCTTCAGTTTCGTGAGCTGGCTCTGCCCAATAGACAGATCTCTTGCAAACACCTTGGAGCCCTTATTTCGCTCAATCGCGTCTTTAATTTTTCCAGTATTAAAGTGACGGATATCGCGTTTCAAGGACTTAGAGATCCGTTTATTGAGCAGCCGATATGTGCACGCATCGTCTGAAGACTGCAGAATCACCTCACGCCTTTCCTTCATAAGCTGGAGAGTTCGATCTGTGAGCCTCTTGCTCTTATTTGTACGAGTCTTATAGAATTTAGACCCGACCGTATGGACAGTTTCCACGAACCCATCGTTGTATTCGTCCACAGAGCTTCCTAGGCATTCGAAACGATTTTGAAGTTCGAGCTGAAAGCTCTCGGAGTTTTGGATCTGGATCTGTGCAGGACGGAGCGTAGACCTCATCAGTCGAGATCTTTCAAGCTTGACATTGATATTCAATGTGCCTCTTACCATGCGGTGATCACTTCCGGTTTTCACCGCATTGATCACAGAGACATCATTGAATATTTGCTTCTTCGTCGACATGATGAAGTCAATCTCATTTTTTGTTACACCATCAGGGCTTTGCCAGGTCCACTTCCTATGCTCACGCTTTCTGAAGAAGGAGTTCATCATGTAGAGGCCCTCCCTCTCCATAAAGCTGGCCAGTAGGTGTCCCCGGTGGTTCCTACGTCCAAATCCAAATTGCCCCACTCGCAACTCGTCACCGTCTCGTTTGCCCAGTTTCGCATTAAAGTCCCCCATGACCACGGTGAAGTGAGTCTTATAACCATGTATGGCTCTGGATACATCCTCATACATGGTCTCTACTTCGTCATCGGGGTGTGTCGAGGTCGGAGCGTAAACCTGTATGACCTTCAGCGAATATCTTGATGATATTCTGAGTATAAGGTACGCCACCCTGGTCGACACGCTCTCGATCTTCACCACATTGTTCACAAGGGACCTGTGGACGATAAACCCGACACCACCTTGGGACTGCTGGTCCCCCTCCCGAAAATAGAGCAGGTTACCAGATTTTAGGATTATCGTGTCCTCCCCCTGTCTTCGGACTTCGGATAATCCCACAACACTCCATCGTAACCTGCTCAACTCCTCCTCAAGCTCGGCAATCTTCTCATCGGACCGGAGTGTGCGCGTGTTGTACGTCGCCAGGTCCAGTCGTCGACGGTTGATCGATCCCGCCCGGAGATTCTTAGCACCCCAGACCCCAGGGCTGCGCCCACGCCCGTCCACGCTAGCACAACCGCTGGAGTCACCGGGCACTTGGGGCCTGTTTCTTGTTGCATTATGCATTTGAGGGGGTTTGGACCATAACCCGCCACGCTGGTCCAGTGCGTGTTGGCGGGTCGCCATAGCCTCGTTCGTTTATCAGCAGGGTGCACCACGTGCAGGTGAGGTTGGCTTGGGTCCCGATAGGTGTTGATTGGGACCCTGTATACACCCTTAACACGAACCTTGGGAGCACCGAATTCACTGCGCCGATCAGTGAGCAAACTGAACTGAGACTCATCTGTTTCTGGAATGAGTTGGGCTGGTTGGAGTAAAGGCCGCCATGACCCACTCACAATGGTCCGGTAGGGACTAAGTGCGGAAACCAGACCACAAAGATAAGATAAGAAAATGACTTAGGATACTTTTTATCCCTGAGAATATTTTCAAAAATACAAAAGTCCTGAATTGTTCATCGACCTTGGTAGGCCATTGGTATAACTGTACTATTCTCAGTTTACGGTAGTAACTCATTATTATGTCACCGGTATATTTATGACTTAAACGCTTAAAACAACGTATAATTACAATCTTCACATAACAGTCTAGTTATGTATAAAATATAACTGCAATTTGTATGTAAATTAGCTTTACATATTATGTAATTTACCTACCGTATTGTAGGCACCTATTGGAATCTATTCATTACATAGGCGTCCATCACACGATAGGTTTTGCTGTCAGTTTTGCCACAGTCAACTTTTTGATTGAGGAAAAACCTACCGTTTAATGCGATGATTGACGTTTGCATGACAAAAAACTAATGGCGATAAAATTTCGTCATTCAAACATCATTCATGATTGATGGAATTGATTGACGCTTGCATGACCGTGTACTGAATGCCTTACTAGATTCAAGAAATCATATTCTTAGTTCTTGGTATCACGCTAACATCTATTATCAATTTTGGGCCATACGCCGAGACAAAAGTTCAGCTGGCTACCAAAAAATTGGGAATCCTAGCAAAAGTGAGACAGTACCTACTTTTTTATTCATTAATTTAAACTTCATGTACAGTTGTGGTACATAGGCGGACTTAATGCCACAAGGCATTCTCTACCAGTCAACCATTGGGTTAAAAAATACAACACTGTGGTTTTTTTTTTCGGTAGGAAAATCATCTTATGACATCCCCCGCCCTTGGGCGGGGCGGGAGATAGTGTCAGACTTTTACTTACTAAAAACCCACTCCTGTTCCTTCGTTGCCTTTCGTACCAGGGCCGAGTCTTCCTTTCAGAATCAGACCCTTGGCCCCAGTAGGCTTCGACCCTGCTACTCGTAGGCCCCTACAGTTGCTGACATCTCCTTGAGGCGCGCGTGGAACAGCACGCGCCATCGACGACTTGGGCTCGGTCCGGATGGTTACCGGACGGTCGGACGGCAAACCACCCATTGCTCGCCGTCCGCAACAACACTGTGGTAGGTGTGCACAATAAATAAATAACAGATATTTGAAATAGAATGTAGTATCGTTAAATTAAGTGGCTTAAAATAACAAAATACGTATATATGCTAACATAATAAACGAATAAATACTATGATAGATACGAAATCATTGTAATTAAGAGATCTTAAAATATAACAATTATGACGAAGACCGAACTAAGGTTGAGAGGACTTCAAGTAATAATTCCGAATTTTACGCTTAAAGGAAAATTTACTTTTAGCTTTTTTGATGTCAAACTGCACGTCGGAATAGCTGCTCTAACTTTATCAAACGCAAGGTTATTCTTGTCTGTACTGCTCTCATTTTGAGACGGATCTACCAGATACCAGCTTGATGCGCTTGAATTAATTGAGAAACAAGCCAAGAGATGATACGCTCGTCGAGTCAAAGCGTCAAAGTCTTGAGCATCGACGCTTAGTTGCTAGCCTGTCAGTTTTCTACCGGTTGCATTCCGGGGAGTGTGCGTCGGAATTGCATAAATTAATTCATTTTATGAGAAGGATATTTTTTTTATGTGAGAAAATTGCACACACTTGGGCGGAGTTTCCTTCCTCCTGTTTCTTCTTTGCCTTCGTCTCAGGGCCCTGGGTTTCACTTTCACACTACCCGTGGCCCCAGTAGGCTTCGACCCTGCTGGGAACCCCACGTTTTGCTGACATCGTGAGGCGCGCGTGGAACAATACGCGCCATCGACGACTTGGGCTCGATCTGAACGAATACCGGACCGTCAGACGGTGAGCTGTACAGAGAAGTATACAGGGTATCTATAAAAAAAAAAACTAGTCAAAAGCTAGTAGGATTATATTTTAAGCCAAACTTACCTCAACTACCAACGGATTAAAATTTTAAAAAAAAACTTACCATAAAAAAGTGGAATCAACTTTGTTCACACTAATATTATTAAGACGAAAGTTTGTGAGTGTGTTTGTAATTCCTTCACGCTGAGAGTGAAAGAAAGAAATATATTTTATTTGGCACGCATGGATACACACACTGTAGAAACAAAATTTTAGACACCTTAAGAAAAAAAAAAGAAAAAATAACACTAACACAATGTGTGTCTCACGGCTGCGCCAAATAGGTCCAGTTCAGCAAAAATGCCAGGCAATTACATGATAATCAGTGGTAGTTGCCTGACGCTGGTTTTCAACTGAACCTTACTGAGAGTGAACGGCAGTTATTTACTTATCAGTATTATGCGTAAGATATATAAATGTTAATGTGTGATAAATGATAAATAATAAACAGATGTTTAGCGTTTAGATGTGTACGAAATAATAAAATAAAAATGTCACAAAATTTAACAAGACTATAAGTAAATGTTATCAACATAACAATAACCGGCTTGCTGTGCGAAAGTGCTGAATGGATTTAAATGAAATTTGGCACAAGTATACTATGTTCTAGAATGGCAGGTAGGATACTTTGTATCCCGGGAGTATGCTCGCACAGGACCATTCATTGTGGCGACACTTTGGGGAGGCCTATAATATATATTTATTTGCTAAAAAAAAACATGGTATAAAAGGTGGTAAAAAGGTACAAATATGAGCAAACATATTTCGCTAAGTATTAGCATGCAAATTTAGTAAGTACCTACATTATTTCTTTTTTCAATGTAATATTTACACAATAAAAATTATTAATCAATAACCATTGATATAATTTTTTTTTCAAACAATGTAATAAATGTCTAGAGTTTTTATATCGCTTGGTAACTTATTATGTAAGCGCACTCCTATGTCCAACAATGGACGTCTTTCGGCTGAAATGATGATGATAATGATGATGTTCCTTTGCGACAATACACGTCCAAACTTGATGATGATGATGTTAAACAATGCTCCAGCTTGCAAGATACGTGTTGTGTAGATACTCAAGCAAGCAAAAAAAAAACTAAGCCATGATTATTTATGACAATTCAGTTTCGAATTATGACGATTTTTTTGCACTACCTACTTCTATTAGACTGGCTATTAGCGTGATTTGATAATACTTAGTAAATTATTTCGCATATATATAGGGTTACTGGCAATTAGTGTACGATACTTAAACACGTGATTGTGCTCATGATAACAAACAATTTTTATTATGGGAGCAAAGCCGAAATTGCGAAAAAAATATCAGCTGTTTAGTACATTAGGATAACATAAATATACTGAACAGCTGATTTTTTTTTTCGATTTCAGGTTTGTTTCCATAATAAAAGTTGTTGGTTATCATGAGCACAATCACGTGTTTAAGTATCGTACACTAATTACCAGTCAACCCTATATTTCATGGTGATATACCTATGTAGACACTTAATAATTTCATCAACAATTTCCTCGCTGTTGTTCATTAGTAAGTAAGTACTTACCTACATTAATTTCTTTTCCAATGTAATATTTACACAATAAAAATTATTAATCAATAAGCATTGATACAATTTTTTTTAAACAATCTAATGCCTAGAGTTTTTATATCGCTTAGTAACTTATTATGTAAGCGCACGCCTATGCCCAACAGTGGACGTCTTTCGTCTGAAATGATGCTCCTTTGGGACAATACACGTCCAAACTTGATGCTAAGCCATGCTTTAGTTTGCAAGATACGTGTTATGTAGATATTTCATTTTACAATGTATGCAGGTATAGTCATAAGATTCATTTTTCCGTAGTCTCAGAAGATGCTCTGCTCTGCTCTTGGAGTACTGCAACCACATATAGGCTGGTGCTGCAAAATGCCATCTAGCAGCTTTGGACTCCATGGAAAAGCGTGTGAAGGGGCTAATTGGGGATTCAGATTTAGTTAAGTCCAATCTACAAAGCCTCGAGCACAGGCGCAGGGTAGCCAGCCTTCCGGTATTTTACAGGTTGCATTTTGGAGAGTATGCGTGGGAATTGTATGACTTGATTCCGCCATCTCCTTTCTACCATCGGACGACCCGACGTACGGCGAGTATCCACCCTTACGTTGTTGATAAACAGTTTCTTTAGAATTATTTTCTACTATGACACGGGCGAAGCCGCCTGCAGAAGCTAGTTGTATTATAATCTGCTTTCATCCACATAACATGGCCATGTTTCATAAGTTTTAATTGCATGCACTTAACTGACATATTTTCACGAGTTGCCATTTGACGCGGAGTTTGCATAATTATTGTTGGCAAAGTACAGTCGGCAGCGTTTATTTATGGCATATTCAATTTTAATAAAGGTGGTTCGACGAATAAATTTTGAATCAATCATTTGTTTTATGTTTCAAGTTGATTGATTCATTGAAGCTTGTGCCTTTTAAACGTCAAATTAAGTTTGAATTTGTGACACTTTTGGCTTCTGTGTCGCATTCGTGAGTCAAGTTTTCATTTATAAATGATGGAATATCTTTAGTTACAGTAAATCAATTATTATGGTAATTGGGATGAATGTTTGTGGATAAAGACGTAACTTAATAATATTTCACAACTAACACAGAAAGCCCTCTAGTCCCAAACTATGCAGAGTTTGTGCTATTTGTAATTCATTGAATTATGTGAATTGTTGCAATCGTTCCGTCCAAGATATTGATTTGCGATTTTAAAGTACGTTACCGAGTACCTAGATATAGAAATGGATTAGGTACATGATTCGCACTAAATTCTTCAGATTAGAAAAAAGAATTTACACTGAGAAGTACGAGACACAAAACTAAATTAAAAAGCTTTATAAGTAGAACTGTAAAGTATAAATCAAGCATGTTTGGGATGGGAATAAAAATTTATAATAGACTCCCAATTTGTATTAAAAATATGCCGTCCTTAAATATTTTCAAGTCCAGGCTTTGAAGAGTTTCTTTTAAATAAAGCATACTATTCAATTAATGAATTTCTGAATGACCGAGCTACAGATAAAATATATATAATATAATGTAATTATAAAACAACTAAATCATGTGTCGAACTTCAGGTCTGAGCTCAAATGGTTGCCTATTCGCAGGGTTGGGCAGTATTTGAATTACTTGTAATTAAAATACGTACTTGAAATACAAGTAAGTATTTGGTATTTGTATTTCAATTACTTCCTTAAAATGTAATTGTAATTCGTATTTCAAATACCTGACGGCGAAGTATTTTGTAATTAGTATTTCAAATACTTGAGGCTTCAAAATACATTTTAACATTAAAATACATTTAACCTTCAAGAAAGATTGTTTTCTTTAGCAGGTTTTATTCACTCTCCAAAAAGAGGCTGTTTGTCTGACAGTACATTTAAAAATCTAGTGTTCATGAAAAGAAACTGGTTTTACTGATTAATTAATCTTGTTTTCCTCTACTTTTCAGCCCATGCTGGTCTAGATTACTTATTTTTTAATATGTAATTTGTATTTCAATTAAAAATAGCTAAAATACTGTATTTTGTATTTTATATTTCAAATACCTTACTTAAAGATATTTTGTATTTTAATTACTTGCGATACTGTATTTTGTAATTTGTATTTCAATTAAAGCAAAGCATGTATTTTGCCCAGCCCTGCCTATTCGCCAGAGAAGAAATTTGCAAGTTCTAGCTACACTTTATTCTCTGCTCAACTCTCCCACGCCTCCATCCTATCTCATAACTCACTATCAGTATCTATGTTCTTCACACGCAAGGAATCTGCGTTCTTCTAACAATCTCTTACTTCTCTGTCCTTCTCATACTTCTGATTTTGTCCATTCTTCCTTCTTTAAATTAATGTAGTTTTGTATCCCAAGTGTCTACAGATGAGATGTAGAATTATCGAAACAGATGCGATTGCGGTAAAAACGGTCGGAGACTTTTACTGTAGTAAATATTGACAGACGCTAGTCTTCCATTAAACTATTGAATTGTAACAGAATATTACTTTTGGTAATAATCACAAGATTTACACCCTAGTTGGTAAAATAGGTCTATGCGATTGTTTGAAAAAGTTACCGCAATCCTGCCCCCCCTAGCCAAGTTACAACCGTTTCGTTTCAATTCTCTTTTCGTTGATCGCCTCGAGTCGGCCACGCCTCCTATTCCTTTGTTCTGACCACGTGACTGAGCGTTGAGATGACGTCAGAATAATTGGAATTGGAGGCGTGGCCGGCGTAGGTTTTAGCCAGTAAAAGTCTGACAATCCCTCTCGCTCCATCTAGAGCGGGACAAGTTAGGTATTTGATTTTCATGTATGTTGTTAACATTGACTATAATATGATTACGTAAAACCAGATCACAGATAATTAACGTGTGATATTTAACAACCAATTCTGATCTGACACTTGATCAAGCTCTAAAAATTATATCAATGTTTCGTAAAAATTACAGACACCTGTCTTTTACCCTTCATTAACAGATAAACAAAGACAATCATATAATTATTAAATAAGGCAACATAAAAAAATTGCCCACCACAGTTGTAAGTAACCATCATGCGTGCGCAAACCCAGCAATTATCGGTCGATCAGTTTTTTGTAATAATTTGTCTTGACTTGATCAACGTTTAATATACCAATTACATATTGACTGTAACTTATTTTTGAGCTTGAAATTGCGCAGTTTTGACGAGAATAAGGCGTATTGCCCACGGACGCGTAGCTTCATAGACGCGTATTCGTCATTATACGCTTGGTGTACGCTTGCGTGAAGCTTGTAAACAAAACTATGAAACTCAGTCAACGAAGCGGCAACGACACGGGATGGCACAACGTTGTTTTCATAGTTTAGTATGTAAGGTTATCTGTCCCCGACGCGTAGCTATATAATTTTTATTTTATTTTCAAAATTCAAATGTTTTTATTTCACATAGGCCTACATAGGCACTTATAAAACGTCAGAAGCTAGTGCACGGTTCCAAATTGGTCGGGTGTGTCGTGGATTGATGGCGCAAGGGTGCGACGGACAGCGCCATCTAACAATTAGTTCCGTAAACTAATAATATCGTCACCGGAAACGCAAGCGGCGCCCTACCGCTTGGACACGATCGTCGGTAGAGGGGATGCAGCGAGGACTGGAGGGAAGCCTGAGAAGTGCGGCATTCTACCTCGGACAGCCTCGGCATACGCTCAGTACCAACGCACGTGTTTGTTTCCTTTTGTAAAACCGTTATCAAAATAAAATTATTCTGATTCAAATTATCTTTCGTTCGAGTACCCAAGTCAGTGCCCACACTTACCAAGAACTATGTCAGATCGTGATGAAGACCCGATGTTTCGCATCTCGGCCACCCTTGATGCGACATCAGAAGTGGGATTCACTCGAACTAAAGAAACTCAAGAAATATTGCAGAATGAAGCCATGACGTCATGGTGCGACGAGAATTTACTCCGCACGCTGCTGGCTGCTCAAAACCAGAATATGATGTCCCTGATAGAATCCATCAAGGGCCCGGCAAGTACCAAGCGTATTTCTTTGCCTGAATTTGATCCAGATAAGCCGGATGCAGACGCACGTGCCCGGCATACGACAGCGGATCTGTACCTATCTGAGGTATCGCTTCAAGGAAGTGCCTTGATCATCACCTTGGGTAAGGCAACCAATGTTACCACTTCAGACCAAGGAAGAAGTTCTTCAAGACCAAAGGAGCCTTCGGACGTCGTCTGTTCCTGATGCCATAAAGCAACAATGGAGGTGCCGGTGCGGCTGGAGGCCCGAGGAGTTCTGGGGCAGCGTCTGCGGCAGCAAAGCGCAACGAGACGTGTTAAAGTTTGCTATGTTGGCAATCCCAGCAGTACGCTGATGAATCTGGTGAGTCATATCCATTTTATTATGACTCTGGTGTCATTATCAATAACATTGTGATAGGTATCGAACTATCGACCATATTAGTTTGCAAAGTACCCTACAAATTTTATCTGAGGTTATGATTAACGACTGGGGCTGAGTGTTGTCTCTCTTTAACTTTAAAGTCTGTAATCACTATTTCACGGCAAACGTAAACACTGTTATTACATTGAAGGGATAGGTTTTGTGTGTTCAGATTACTTGCGTAGTTTAATTGAGATTTTATTTCATGCTTTGCCCAACATCAGATCTATTTGCGAAGTGATATTTAGGCCGTGGAATATTGGTGCAAGGGTTCAGTTCAAATAGTAAAAATTGCTAAAGTTCACGACGTAAACAATTGTAATCACAACTACCCTCATTAAATGCAGTACCGTTTCGATTTTTTTTATGACAGTGATAATTCCTCCATAGATAATTTTGACGTTATTGACACTGACGTGTGACGTGTGTCGGTATGCTACTCGTACAAACGCGTGTTGCAAAAAGTAAACTTATCCGTTTAATTGACTCTTATTTGACTGTATAAAGACGACCATAGCGGCCTGGCGCGGAAAAATTAAAAATAATGCGTGAGCGGGTAGATGAATGGTTGCGTGCAAATATTATTCGACCGAGTAATTCGGTGTTTGTTAGTTTAGCTCTTTTGACTTAAAAACTCGACCGGTCAGATATAATGAGCAAAGATTACTGTGAACTAAATAACAATGTGGGTAGAGTAAAGTAGTAGAGATAATGAGATTATTAAGTTTACATGATAATCGGACTATACCAGATTTGATTTGTAGCCGTAGCTTAATAGAAATCGGTATCTAGTGGTCACAGTAGTCCGTGAGTACGCGGTATTGCGATCAAACCTGGGACGTAATGTGGGGAAACCATTAAGTCGTAAGAGACTTGGCAATCCTGGAGGGATGCGCAGGAATGGTTGAGTGACTAGAGGTTACTGGGCTATTAGTAGCCAGAGATCACGTGCAGAGATTAATGTTTAGTGTTTTGGATTAGTTTGATTGATTGATTTCGTGGTGAAGTTACCATGATAATTAATTCACGGTTATGCTTTGAATTTTCTGATTATTGATTTTGATATTGAAACGATATAGAAATTTTGATGTTAATTTATTTTCTTTAATTGAACTTACTTAGCAGTACTATGAACAGTAGTGAGAATTAGTAGGTTAGTTAAAATAAATTTAGAGTTTCGATACATCTCGAGTTTTGTTGAACCTTCATAATTTACGGTTGGCGCAGTGGTTGAGCGATTGACTGCTGCGCTGCGCGTTGCGGGTTCGATTCCCGCAGGGGGCAGACGTTGTTATGGCCTACAGAGAGAGGGATAATAAAACATGAGGTTCCGGTTGAATTAGATGTATAGGAAGCAGGTGGGTAAAGTGATCATGGCACTATTTAATCACTGCTGCTTTAGAATTGGAACGTTTAGTGAGTTATCCTCGTTTACGTTGGTGCGTAAGCGAGATGAGTCGTTGTAGCGACGCCTGTAGTGAGTTATCCTCGTTTACGTTGGTGCGTAAACGAGATGAGTCGTTGTAGCGACGCCTGTAGTGAGTTATCCTCGTTTACGTTGGTGCGTAAACGAGATGAGTCGTTGGTGCGACGCCTGTAGTTAGTTATCCTCGTTTACGTTGGTGCGTAAACGAGATGAGTGACCGCCGATGATGATGTGACAGAGGTTAATTTAGATGAGATTAGAGAGCAAGCGACACAGAATATTGAGAAAAATGCAAATTATCATAAAAATCGATTTGATTAAAAAAGGCTCAGGTTTCTAAGTTGGCTATTAATGATTATGTTTTGATTGAAAATGAGGAAAGAAATCAAATAAAATTAGATCCTAAATTCAAAGGTCCATTTAAGATTATTGACGTGTTAGACGGGGATAGATACCTACCAAGGGCGCTTGACTCTAAGCGAACTTACAAAAACCCCCATGATCGTGTGAGGAAGATCCCCGATCACCAAGTTTCTCGAGAATTGGATGTCATAGTTGATGACAGTGGTAGTGAAACCAAATCTGATTAAGAATGGCTTGTATACTCATACTCGAAACTCTAGACCGCACCTCATGAGTAACATGTGGCGATGGGTCTGAAAGGAATCGTTCGTTGGTGCGATTTCAATGTGTGTTTAGACCGCACCTCATGAGTGACATGAGGCGATGGGTCTGTAACGAATCGTTGGTGCGATTCGGGTCTGTGTTGGTGCACAGAATGTAGGGAAAGTTAATGAGTTGAGTATGCTTTGCAATGAATTATGGTAAAGAAACAGAATTGTTAGAATTACCTTGTTTATTCCTTTTAACTTGGTGGTCGGATCATTTCTAGTGAATTATATTGTGCAGGGAGCACTGTGTACGTAAGCTTAATTACGAGGCATTTTAAGGTGTGAAAGTTGACTATTGTACTTAGATTTAGAAGAAATAAAGTACTAATGAGAATCAGCCACCTTTGTGTGTATTGGCAGGATAGCCGAGCTAGTTTACTCTCTGAGCATATTTTGTCCCCAGGTACTACACCCGAGGACGGGTGCTAGTCAGGGATGGCCGTGTCGTGGATTGATGGCGCAAGGGTGCGACGGACAGCGCCATCTAACAATTAGTTCCGTAAACTAATAATATCGTCACCGGAAACGCAAGCGGCGCCCTACCGCTTGGACACGATCGTCGGTAGAGGGGATGCAGCGAGGACTGGAGGGAAGCCTGAGAAGTGCGGCATTCTACCTCGGACAGCCTCGGCATACGCTCAGTACCAACGCACGTGTTTGTTTCCTTTTGTAAAACCGTTATCAAAATAAAATTATTCTGATTCAAATTATCTTTCGTTCGAGTACCCAAGTCAGTGCCCACACTTACCAAGAACTATGTCAGATCGTGATGAAGACCCGATGTTTCGCATCTCGGCCACCCCCGATGCGACATATAAATGTATTTGTCACCTTATTTATTTATTTTTTAATTTAATTTAATTTTAATTAACCTAGAATTCATATGTATTTTTATTTCTTTTTTCTATCCAAATCTTTTTGTACACTGCACCGGCCCACGCTGAAAACCAGCGCTGTGAGCTCATCGCATTATGCGTGAGGCCGCAGCTTTATGCTGAGCGTTCGGCCGTTTTGCGCGGATGTGACGCATATCTTCCCTATCTATTGATTATGTTTGTTAGCTAGTTTTAAGATTGCGGTATTTCGCGTAAATAAACTGTTTTTCTTTCTTTCTTTCTGTTGGAAGAACCGGCAAGAAACTCCATGGACATAGACATAGATGCGTATTCCTCATAATACGCTTGGTGTACGCCTGCGTGAAGCTTACATACAAAACTATGAAACTCTATTGACGAAGCGGCAACGTCGTGCCGTCGTTTCATTCGTCATCCGTGGACAGTAGGCGTCTCTCCGCAGACCATGTCTCACCTTCGATCCTGCATCACGTGACCTGTTACCTGTTCATATAGGAACCTAATGACTGCATCAGCGGACGTCATTGCCGTGGCCGAATACTAAGCCAGGCAAGGAATTTAACTAGTTTTGCCATCGATACGCTAAGAAGAAGTAGGCCTAAGCTGTAAACAGGCGTACAGCAAGCTTATAATGACGAATACGCGTCTATTAAGCTACGCGTCCATGGACAGTGGCCCTAAGCATCACGCAGGCGTAAATCAAGCGTATAATGACGAATACGCGTCTATGAAGCTACGCGTCCGTGGGCAGTATCCCTAAGCTTCACGCCGGCGTAAATCAAGCGTATAATGATGAATACGCGTCTATAAAGCTACGCGTCCGTGGGCAGTATCCCTAAGCTTCACGCAGGCGTAAATCAAGCGTATAATGACGAATACGCATCTATGAAGCTACGCGTCCGTGGGCAGTAGCCCTAAGCTTCATGCAGGCGTAAATCAAGCGTATAATGACGAATACGCGTTTAAGAAGCTACGCATCCGTGGACAGTAGCCCTAAGCTTCATGCAGGCGTAAATCAAGCGTATAATGACGAATACGCGTCTATGAAGCTATGTGTCAGAGGACAGTAGCCCTAAGCTTCACGCAGGCGTAAATCAAGCGTATAATGACGAATACGCGTCTATGAAGCTACGCGTCCATGGATAGTACCCCTTAGCTTCACGCACACGTTATTTAGGGTATAACATGGTCCTTATTAGACATGATAGTGGTCCTTATTACCAGCAATAATTATTGTGGAAGTCAGGCTGTTTGTCTGATGGTAGGTCATCTAGACATTTTACTGTTGGAGATCCAATTTGTTTGTTATAGTATTTATTTAATGCAGGATGAAGACATTTCTAGTTTTATTGGTCCTAATTATACATTAGAAGAAGTAAGGAACTTAAATAAGGAGGCTCTTCACAATCATTAATTTATATAAAACAATGAAGTACCTACTTAAGGCGTGGTACTATTTTTTTTTGTACCTCTAGAAATTCACAAATAGAACACCTTAAAAATAATTTAATTAAAATTAACCATAATTATACGACCAACCACTGGGTAAAAATCAAAACATGATTTTAAATTAGTTGGCTCGATAAAAAAAAAATCACAAATCTGACCCTAACTTACGATTTCAAACATGTATATCTACGAGATTACGTCATGGAGATATTTGAAAGTTACATAAAATAATAAAGCTTGTTTTTTATAAGGGTCTTTTTTTAATATGATATAAACTAGTGCTTGACTGCGATCCCACCTGATGGTAAGCAGTGATGCAATCGTTGATGATGAGGCGCACTAGTTTATTAAGAGCCTATTCACTCTAGCCTTGAAAACACCAAAATTATAATCGGATGGGAAGACCGGCAAATTGTCTGGCAAAAATAAAAATCTTGAAGAGTTACTGTTTTTTTTTATAAAAATAAAATCACCTTTACGGGGCCGCGAAGTCGACATAGATCCGGGCCAGTACCTACAAAATACTCTGTAACTGCAACAGGCTCTTAATTGCTGTGGTTTTCTTAAGTACGGAATGTTTCACGGAGGAGCATACGGTAGAGGTATGCCCCCATGGGCATTGCACCGCGCGCCGTGTCCTATTAGGGGCGCTCGGCGGCGGTGATCTCTCACGACGGGCCTTGGTACAGGACATGGTCCGGAGCGAGGTGGACTGGCAGGCGGTCGCCTCCACGCACGCGCGAGGCATTGGCTCTCGCGCCTCATCCGCCGGGATTCCGATCCCGATTTCTGGCCACCGCAGGTGCGGGCTTGCGAGCAATGGGTAGCTCGCCGTCCGACCGTCTGGTAACCGTCCGGACCGAGCCCAAGCCGTCGCCGGTGCTAGTGTTCCACGCGCGCCTCAAGGTGATGTTAACAACCGTAGGGGCCCAGCAGGGTCGAAGCCTACTGGGGCCATGGGTGATGCGAAAGAGATCCCCAGGGCCCTGGAACAGAGGCAAAGAAGGAACAGGAGTGGGTTTTTAGTCAGTAAAAGTCTGACACGCCCTCGCGCACCGCCCAAGTACGGGGGATGTTATTAGATGATTTTTCCACCTAAAAAAAGGTACGGAATGTTTTGTTGAAAATCGCAGGGCTACTCCCGACCGAAATTGACGAAGTTCAGTCTGCAAACTATTTGCAAACTGTTTACATAAATTATGCTGCTGACTGTACCCACACAAGCTTAGAGTACTACAATTAAATCTAGCCTATATTTATTTTACATTTACTAGAAAACATATTTTTCAAACTCATTACTTTGTCGCTCAAACAGTAATATTATTATACATTTATTTCCTTGTATTTATTTTATTATGTATGTCAGTTTCTTTGGTTTTTTTTTAAATAGCCTATACTGTCCCACTGCTGGGCAAAGACCTCCCCCAACTTCTTCCAGGTATTCTTTTCTTGAGCCACCTCAAACCAGTCCTTGCGGTAGGCATCTAGGTCGTCTCGCCACCTCTTCCCAGGTCGACCTTGGCGGCGTCGTCCATCTTCAGGTACCCATTTTGTGAAGACTCTTGCCTACCGGTCAGAGTTAATGCGGCTGATGTGACCCACCCAATCCAGCCTTTTTTCCTACCTCCATAATTCCCGTCTTTTGACGCAGCGTGGTGTTCCTCACTCTGTCAGCCCTCTTGACACCCAGAATGCTGCGCTCCATTGCTCGTTGGGTTTTAATATTTATTATTTATTTATTCATAATAAAACTTTATGCACTAATGAAACACTGTACAAAGGCCCACTTAATGCCTTAGAATATTAAGATGGTGCCAGTTACAAGAACACAAAATTTGCTGCTTTCTGCAAAATATCCTGCAGTAAAAATATGCCCTGCCCTGTGCGATAAGACTGCCCTTTGTACACTTTCTTTTTGTATATGTTTATCCTGTCCACATTATGTGTACAATAAAGTATATAAATAATTATAATAATAAATACGGAGAACAGCCATGGTGGCCGAGTGGTAACGGCCCTGACTTACGAGTTGTAGGTCGCGGGTTCAAACCCAGCCAGGCGCATTACTTTGTGTAATTTATTTCATCAATCACCACTGCTCTCAAAACGGTGTAGGAAAACATCGTGAAGAAACCGGCATGTCCTAGAACCAAAACTTCGAAGACGTGTGACATTCACCAACCCGCACTCGGCCCGCGTGGTAACGGCCCCGACTTACGATTTGTAGGTCGCAGGTTCAAACCCAGCCAAGCGCATTACTTTGTGTGAAATATTTCATCACCACTGCTCTCAAAACGGTGAAGGAAAACATCGTGAGGAAACCGGCATGTCCTAGAACCAAAACTTCGAAGACATGTGACATTCACCAACCCGCACTAACGGGCACTGGGCCTGCATGGTGGATTACGGCCCATTCCCGCTCCTAGAGAGGAGGCTTGAGTCCCAACAGTGGGAACATTAAAAGGCTGATTATATATATATAATAAAAAACACACATATTCATGTTCATCTTGACTACATTTAGCAGAACTTGCTCTTTTCGAATCACGTTAGAAAAATCACATCATATAGAAAACATCGTCAAACTTATTTACAATCTTGACCTTACAATTTTTTTCTAGTATTGTTGCCACCATACATAGTTAAAATTAGTACCTAATAAATAATTATATCCAAATAAAATATTTTCTTTTCTTTCTTTCTTTTTCTAAATCTTAATGCAAACGTTGGTTATTTTCCGTTTTTAGGGTTCCGTACCTCAAAAGGGAAAATCGGATCCCTTATAGGATCACTTTGTTGTCCGTCTGTCTGTCTGTCTATCGAGAACCTTTATCTTGGGAAAGCGTTTAGGTATCGAGTTGAAATTAAAACTATATACTGAAGTCTGCGGTCCCTTGAAGCTGTGAAAAAATCAAATTTCAGAGTTAACGAAAAAAAAAGATACGGCCGTTTATGCAGACATGTAAGTGGGTCGCACAGGGAAGCTAGACTCAGTTTTCAGTTGTGGCGGGAGGCAGGTAAACCATTGGGTGGCCAACTTTATAACAATATGGTACAAACAAGGAAACAATTTAAATCTAAATTGAAATGGTGTCAAGACAACCAGGAACAAATAGTGATGGACAAGATAGCTTGCCTTCACAGTAAAAATAATTTTAAGAGCTTCTGGAAGAGTACCAATAACTTAAACCATAGATCTAGCTTTCCTGTCAGCGTTGATGGTTTAACTGACACTGCCGAGATCTCGAACCTATTTAAAGATTTGTTTACTGTGAAATCTCCTCTGGGCCCGTCGTCTGCTGGCGGTGATCAAGTGCGTCCTCCATCACAAGACTTTTCAATTAGGTTCTCAGCAAAGGAAGTAAAAAATGTAATAGTACGTATGAAGCATGGAAAGTCCCCGGGACACGACGGGCTCAGTGTGGAACACTTAAAGCACGCGGTTATTCATCTGCCCAGAGTTCTAGCACTGTTCTTTAACTGTTGTGTATCGCATGCTTATCTGCCAAAGGATATGATGAGAACTATTGTCGTTCCAATTGTGAAAAATAAAACCAGTGACATATCTGACAAAGGGAACTATAGGCCAATCTCTTTAGCCACGATTGTAGCTAAAGTATTTGATTGTCTGTTGAATAAAGTTTTGAAAAACCATATCAAATTGCACGATGCGCAACATGGCTTTAGAGAGGGCCTATCTACTGAGACGGCAGTTTTGTGTCTTAAAAAGACTGTAAATTATTATACAGGCAATCAAACTCCTGTTTTTGCCTGTTTCTTAGATATGTCAAAGGCATTTGACATGGTGTCTTATGACAAGTTGTGGTCTAAGCTCTGTGACGCTAATGTACCTAACGAGGTGATACATATTTTTAAATATTGGTACTCGCATCAAGTTAATTGTGTTAGGTGGGCAAATGTCCTGTCAGATGAGTATGTTATGGAATGTGGAGTTAGGCAGGGTGGGTTAACATCCCCCATCCTGTTTAATTTATATATAAATGACCTCATTGTCGAGCTCAGTAGTCTGCATGCCGGCTGTTACATAGATGGGGTTGCTTTTAATAACATTAGTTACGCCGATGACATGGCGCTGCTGAGTCCGTCTATGGCTGGCCTTAGAAAGTTGTTGAGAGTTTGTGAGTGTTATGCCGAGGGACACGGTTTGAGATATAACACGAATAAGAGTGAGTTACTCATCTTTAAAGCGGGTCTCAAGTCTGCTGACAGCTACCCAACTGTCTATTTAAACGGTGGTGTCTTAAACCGTGTTCGTCAATTTAAATACCTTGGGCATATTGTGACAGAGGATTTGAAGGACAATCTGGACGTGGACAGGGAGCGAAGAGCGTTGGCGGTGAGATGTAATATGTTGATACGGAGGTTCTCACGCTGCACGGGTTCAGTTAAAATCACCCTTTTCAGAGCATACTGTCAAGTATTTTACACATGTAGCCTTTGGACTAACTACACTCTGAAAGCCGTTAATGCTCTTCGCGTCCAGTACAACAATGCATTCAGGATGCTGTTGGGGCTGCCTCGCTTCTGTAGTGCCTCAGGGATGTTCGCGGATGCCCAGACTGACGGCTTCGCTGCGGTCAGGCGCAAGCGAGCAGCATCTTTGTTGCGCAGGGTGCGGGCCAGTACCAATGGCCACCTGAGTGTCATTGCCAATAAGCTGGATTGTCCTATTATCTGGTCCTTAAGCCAACTTCATGCACCTGTAAATACTGTCTACTAACATAGTTGTTAAGTTTTTTGTGTTACTAACATCTGGTATTTCTGTTGTGTGTTGTTTTTAATAATGTTGTGTAAATGCTGTATGTGTTACCTATGGACGGAAAGGTCCGAAATAAATGTTTATTATTATTATTATACATTTATTTATCTCAGCACCCTAAGGTCCTGGACCTTTGGAAGGCGTACGAGGAGCCGAAACCAACTCGCAGAGGCCCTTTTAGACGCTTTTAATGGAAAGTGGTACGAACCGGTGATTATCCCTGTACGCACTATGCTAGTGCATCCAAGGACAACCCCCGGTTGGTGGGAAACTATTGCGACATATGGAAATCTAAGATATAAGGCTATGGTTTTTGGAGTCTTAAGTGGACTGGTTACCAGGAAATATGTTAAGACTATGGCCCCTGCCTAAACAATGTTTTTAATATCCATCGACAAAAGGCAGGGGGTGACTTGCACACTCAATAAATGGGCCCCCATAAACGGTCGCTAGCACAAAGTGACGTAGCAACAAGAGGGCAACATATCCTGAGGTGCTTAAGGAGTGGAGAGGTATACCACGGCTATCAGGACAATCCCGGAAGTACGGTCAAGATCCCTACCAGCACCTTACTGGATTATACATCCTTCTCCCGAGCATGTTTGCTCTTGCGAATCTCCACTCAAGCCAGCCAATAAAGGCAAGAGAGAGGTGGGAGCTCTGTTCCTCGTCAGTGTTCACTACGGCCGGCCAATAAAGGCAAGCCGGAGATGAAGAACAAGAATTTTCCCGGGAGATCGGGTCCGTGGGGTCGCTAATGCCCAACAGTTCGCCACAAAACTGCCCTGCGGATTTATTATTATTATTATTATGTCGCAAAAAACGTGTATTTCGACACTCTCAAGGGAATCAAAATTCATAGGGTACTTTCCGTTGACCTAGAATCCTGAAATTTGGCATGAAGTAAGATCTCATAGCACAAGTATAGGAAAAAATCAGAAAACTGTAAATTTATAGTTATATCACAAAAAAAAAACTTTTCGATTCGGAAAAATCTTCGTAACTCAATTCGGGTATAGAACTGTTTTCATAGGTAAGTTTGTATGGAACCCTCAGTATGCGAGACCGACTCGCACTTGCCTGGTTTTTTATAAATCAACTACTACAACATTTTAGTAAATCAATAAAATGCTGCATATTTTGCAATACATTGCAAGTATTGTGTCGTATAGCATCTCTTTTTTTTCATGTAATTAGATAGTTACCAAGCTTTAGGTCATGCCATATTTTTTTAACTCACCGGTGTACCTTCAGATGCCAGGTATCTCTTTCGAACAATCCTGTAACTGTGTACTTGACTCAGATTTTCAAATCGGGATATTTTTTACCTTTTGAGTAGCGTAATTAGAGACACAATAGAAAGACAATGAGCAAGCGAACGCCGGCGTTCGCTTGGGGTTTAGTGAATTAATACATTTTTTTCAATGCTTGCGGCCAATCATAGTGATCACGAATAGTTATAAAAGTTTTGAAGATCACAAGAAATTTCTCACAAACCTGAAATTATTTTTTTAGTCATACTTACTTAATTTAAAGAAATTTGAACTTGACTAGATCTTTCAAAGAAGACCATCCTGTCTTCGTTCGGATTTGCGAAGTCGTATCTTCGGTCAAACTGTCACAGTTAAGCATAATCATAATTATTATTTCTTCAATAATTTAATTCATTTTTCTCACTCCACCTTCAACGGGAGATTTTTAGTTGATAATTTTGTACATAAAAAAAAACTGGGCAAGTGCGAGTCGGACTCGCGCACTGAGGGTTCTGTACAAACTTGAAAGGTAAATTGCGGTTTACGATTTATGACGTATTAAATTTGAGTTTCAGTTCTAAGTATGGGGAACCCCCAAAATTTATTGGATTTTTTTCTATTTTTGTCTGAAAATCTTAATGCGGTTCACAGAATACATCTACTTACCAAGTTTCAACAGTATAGTTCTTATAGTTTCCGAAAAAAGTGGCTGTGACATACGGAAGGAAAAACAGACAGACATGACGAATCCATAAGGGTTCCGTTTTTTGCCATTTGGCTACGGAACCCTAAAAAGAGTCAGGTACTTACATAGATAGATATAGTTTATTGTTTATTTAGAAGAATAACTTGCAAGTTAAATAATAAATTAGATCTAACCTAGTATCCAAATAGTAGTGTGACCTAAGTATCATTAGGTGTAAAAAAGACTATAGATATTAATTCCTTTCAAAATAATAAGTGCCTAATAAGTGTCATTTTATACTGTCCCATAAGATTGTAATTCACATAAAGTTGATACAGTCTTATGAATTTTAGCAAGAAAAAACGTAATGTCCATCCGACATGTTGTCAACTCACAAAACAACTAAATATTAATTTATGGTAATCATTGCAATACAATTTATCATATTACTGCTATAACACGTAATAAACTATCAAATTCTTTGGCTTACATCTTAAAACCATGTTTATTCGGTTGTAAAAACAGAAAATGTCCGAGTTTGAAATTCGAAAAGCGCGTGGAACGGTCAATTTTTAAATTCCGAACGCGTGGCGATTGGCCGCACATCTGCGCGTGCGACGGACACTTGTCACTTTGACACTTCAATACATACTGCTGCATTCTGCGTCCGACGATGTAAATTTTTCTTTGTTTTTGTCTTATCTTTGGCTTAAGGGTTGTGGTGTAGATACTGTGGAGATATATATTTTTTTGCTTTGCTATAAATATTTTAATGTGAAGGTTGGCTGGTTAATATTTATCCGGCAGCTTCCCCCACACGGCCTGTCTTTCCAAAACCGTCTATTTTTCAGGATAAAATATATTGTTTTTTTTTATTTTAATGAATTTTAGGTTTAGCTAGTGAGTCGTGGGAGCTTTTTGCATCCTATTAACCGATTTTCATGATTATCGCTTGTAAATAAAAAAAAATTCGCATTTTGTTTATTTATGTTGTAGTTATTTGAAACTATATTAACTGGTCTACGCAGTCGTATTTTGTGATTCGAAAAAATTATAAAAACCGTTTTTTTTAGAGTTATAAGAAGCTGTCAGTTCGACTTTCCCTAGATAAACTCTCGAATCTGAAAATTTGCATTTTTTTCCATTTTTATTTTAAGCTTAGCTTAGAGGTATTTTTAATGTGCGTACTAAAAAACCGATAATTATCAGTGCTTATTGCTTTTTTGAAGTCGAATAATATCGGAAGCAACAGTTAAGCCGTCGTATATGAACGAAAGTTAAATATCACGTACATACGCGGTAGTGGCAAGTGGCCCGAATAAGACGGAACTACCGGTTTTGCGAGTATTCACCGCACACCGACGCGTGCCGCTGCAGTCTGATCGCGGTTTTATTATTATATGAATTGTACAATAAGTTATGGCATTAAAAATTGTTTTAGTCTTTTCTCAGTGTTTCCTAGGTAATAAACTGGATCTGGTAGTTTCGATATTTTTTGGCACGGTACGTATTCAAAATAATAACGAAAATGTCATTTCCGAATATGTATGTGGAATTTTATGTGACGTAAACTATCGATTATGGCAGTTTCGATATGTTTTGGTTAGTGTAAATAATCGAAAGTTTCCTTGTAAATAATCGGAAGTACCAATTTCGATCGATAATGTCAGTGCAGTTACGTAGTATATGATAGTAACTCGTATTTCTCAAAAACTATTCATAATTAATAAAAATCATTTTTGACTCATGATGCTTAAACCCAACCTAAATACGAAACCAGATTTATATACAGATATAGTCATTATTGACAAAGTTATACATAAAATAAACTTCATATCGTTCTCCTGTAAAGCAAGCTTTTTCAAATTTTGATAGTTTACCTAGGGACAGTCGAGTTCTTACCGTGCATCAGCTTCTGATATTTTGTAAGTACCCACGTAGTTCTATGTAAAATAATATATTTTGGATTGAATCGCATATCATATCTACCACTGTGCTCTACTAAGAAAAAACTAAACGAACACTTCATTTGCAATTATTTATAATACATCATTGACTTCAATGAGATATCAATGGCTGATAACACAAACATTTAAGTTGTGTTGTAACTTAAAGAAACGCGTAGATTATAGCAAATATTTTAAGAATGTTAGACTTGCGACTTACGATGTTTCAACATTATCACCCATTGTAGGAAATATATTTAGGGTGTTGATACATTTATACAGTCTGGATTCTGAAACATTAGGTGAATAAAAACGTATTTTTTGTATCGTGACTTTTAACCGTGTGAGCGAGAAAGAGGGATGGAGCTACATATCCTAAATAGCTTCATCCCTATAACAGTTCAGTTTAGATCGTACAATAGCTATTGGAATAAATAAACTGAATAAATAACTGAAAACAGTAAATTTGTTGTTACGTCACAAAAAAAAACTATTTGAGATTCGTAAAAAAAATTTGGGAATTGAACTACATATTATAATTTTCATAGATAAGTTTATACAGAACCCTCAGTGCACGAGTCCGATTCGCACTTGACCAGTTTTTTTTTTTAATCAAACGGAATCGGAGAAGAAGCGGAGACGGAATCTTAGGAATAAATTATAGTGGTCAGTGACTCAGCTGGGCAGCGTACAGAAAGCTGCGCGGTATCAACATACCACAATGTCTCAAGAAGAAAGTCTATTACCAGTGCGTGTTGCCAGTGATGACATATTGCACTGAAACATGGTCGCTCATAATGGGCCTCATCAGAAGGCTTACAGTCACCCAAAGGGGAATGGAAATGGCTATGCTCGGAGTTTCCTTGCGTGATCGCATCAGGAATGATGATATCCGCAGAGGAACCAAGGTCGCCGACATAGCCCGAAGAATCGCCCAACTAAAGTGACAGTGGGCAGGGCACATTGCTCGTAGATCATTGGTCGATGGGGCCGAAAAGTTCTAGAGTGGCAACCGCGCACCGGAAAACGCAGCGTTGGAAGGCCTCCCACAAGGTGGACTGACGACCTGGTGAGAGTCGCGGGAATGAGGTGGATGCGAGACGCACAGGATCGGTCGTTGAAGCGACACTTGGGGGAGGCCTTTGTCCAACACTGGACGCCTTCCAGCTGAAATGATGATGATGATGATGATGACGGTCAGTAGTCTAATGAACATTTGAACGAACTCATGTCACTGAATTTCAGAAATCTTTAAATAACTAGATAGCTGCAGAGGCATAAGCATAATCAGCCTTTTAATATTCCCACTGTTGGGACTCAGGCCTCCTCTCTAGGAGAGGGAATGGGCCGTAATCCACCACGCGGGCCCAGTGCGGGTTGGTGGATGTCACATGTCTTCGAATTTTTGGTTCTAGGACATGCCGGTTTCCTCACGATGTTTTCCTTCACCGTTTTGAGAGCAGTGGTGATGAAATAAATTACACAAAGTAATGCGTCTGACTGGGTTTGAACCCGCGACCTACAACTCGTAAGTCGGGGCCGTTACCATTCGGCCACCACTGCAAAATTAATTTTTAGTTTCCTATTATTAGATTGTAATAGAATAGCATTTATTCGAGGCAGGTAATACATTAATTAGCAACAACACAAAATAAGAAAAAAAAAGTACAGAAAAACAATACAGTTGCGCTGAGCGTGCCCGAACAATAATAGTAATATTCCACAATTTTTACACAACACCCTCTAGTCCCAAACCAAAAAAAGCTTGTGCTATGAGTACTAGACAATTGATAAACATACTTATGTATTTCTATATACATACTTACATATTATAGATCAGATAAATTACACCTAGACACAGTACATTTGTCTTGGGTGGGAATCGAACACACGACCTCCGGCACTAGACCAACAGGCCAGTCCTAGAGTATGCGAGTACAGTGTAGACAAGTCAATATTGTACCCAAAAGTTTGGGCCGTTACCACTTGCAAAATGACAACCGGTCGCAAAATTATCAAAGTGCACCATTTCGTAGAAGTAAAGTGTCAAAAGAGAAAAAAAAAATACTCAAAACGTATAAAGTTCTAATGCCAATTATATGAAATCAGAAATCAGAAATCAGAAACGTTTATTTCAAATAGACCAATTACAGGCACTTTTGAATTGTCAAAATGTCGGTCAGTCAGAAAAAATACAAGTGAAGCTAAATTGCACGTTCCAAAGCGTAGATCTCTATGGAGAAGAACGTGCAAGAAACTCCATGGACACTCTTTTAAATCATATTATGAGTTACATAAATCTTGGTTACATATTTCTTGTCGCTTCTAATATGTGAGCACAATGTAGATAAGTAATAATAATTAAAAGAATAAAATAAAAAAACTAATTAAAAAAAAATAGAAATTGAATTAAGTCACTGGCAGATAAGAGATGACCAGTCTCAACTGACGGCACCCGTTCACGAGCATGACGCGTGCATCAGCCCCACTCAGTTCAGCCATTTTGAAGGGAACCAAATGATGATATGTATACCCATCGATATATAATAAGTCGATGTGTATACCTATGTATGTATACCTACTGTTCCACTACACCTACCGGCCAGGCCAATTTGACTATATAGAATAGTCCTCCCAGCAACTAAAATTTAGTCTCAAATCGACATAGTAAGTAAGTACCTTAACTTCCACCGTAGGCGCGGGCTTTCGGACGGTGAGCAATGGGTGGCTCGCCGTCCGATCGTCCGGTAACCGTCCGGACCGAGCCCAAGTCGTCGACGGCGCGTAGTGTTCCACGCGCGCCTCAAGGAGATGTCAGCAACCGTAGGGGCCCAGCAGGGTCGAAGCCTACTGGGGCCATGGGTGATGCGAAAGACATCCCCGGGGCCCTGGAAAAAAAAATGGAAGAAGGAACAGGAGTGGGTTTTTAGTCAGTAAAAGTCTGACACTATCTCTCGCTCCGCCCAAGAGCGTGGGATGTGATTAGATGATTTTCCCACCTGAAAAAAAAAAAGTACCTTAACTTATCATTGTCCTATTGTCCTGGTAGGGTAAGTGAATCTATTAGGTAATGCAGTTATTATGATAAACATCTGGTATTCTATGCGAAATGTATGTAATGCTCAGGTGGCGCTATCTATCAATGTTCTACGCATTAGAAATGTATTGTTAGAACTTATAATGCCCTGGTAGTTTGTATTTTCTTTGTTCTAGGTTAATTTAGTTACACATGATAAATTGTTTGTATTTACGGTAGCATTTTATGGACTAAGCGTTTCGCCTCGTCGTTTATCGCGCTGACATCGAAGGACTTGAACAATTTACCTGCTGCGGTCTTCCCGTCCGATTATAATTAAGGTATCTTCAATGCAAGAGTTAATAGGCTCTTAATAAACTAGTGGATCACTGCTTACGATTAGATGGGATCGCAGTAAAAAAAAATAATCATTTTTACAAAATTATTAAACTAAAATGATATCAAATTTTTGAACTAGCAACAAATAATCGCGTGACGCTTCGCACATCAACACACTTCCTTTTATTTTCACCAACAGAAGTGAGCTTGTCAAGAAAAATATCGTAAAAAAAAAAACACTAACATATACAAGTACAAGTCCTCATAAAATCACCTGGCCTTAATAATGACATACAGATGTCCTTTATTAATTAAAAAAAAGAGATAATCCTAGTGTCATGGCGTTTGATAAAATAATCCTATTTGAAATTACGATTAACATTACGAATTATAAGACTGGTTGGCGAATGATGTAATTAAGAAATTGTTTGCGTAATTTTGTTTTGTTGTTAAAGTAGAAGCTTTTAATTAAACATCTAGCGTAAGATCTAGATCTAATAGAGTAAAACTGGCCAAGTGCACCACGCTCACGAATGGTCCCGTACTAAAATATTAAAATGGAGCAAAAATGTCGACCAAACAAGGTTTCTTGTATAAGAAACCCCTTTAATTTTTACCTTTTTTTTTCCAATTTATTATTTGTTGTTTTATAGCATTTTAATGTTCCCACTGCTGGGACTCAGACCTCCTCTCTAGGAGAGGGAATGGGCCGTAATCCACCACGTAGGCCCAGTGCGGATTGGTGAATGTCACATGTCTTTCAATTTTTGGTTCTAGAACAAGCCTGTTTCCTCACGATGTTTTCCTTACCGTTTTGAGAGCAACAGTAATAAAATAAATGACACAAAGTAGGTAATACGCCTGCTGGGTAAGTCGAAGCCGTTACCACTCGGCCACCACAGCTCTATACTCTTTCATAAGACTGAACATAAAAAGAAAATTTTAAAACACTGGAAGTCCCTACTCCCGGTGTCATTCAGTTATTCAGCGAAAAAACAAAGCTGTATAACTATTGCCTGGAGTAAAACCAGGTATAATAAATCAGAAAAAATAACCTTTAAATAATTACAAAGTAGCATTTGGCGCCATCCGTTTCTTTTAATGCTAATCACGCAAAAAAAACATATAATCGTAGTATAGTTTAATTAATAGCACTAAACTACGAGTAAAGGAATACTGCTACACCTTCTTAAGCCCCCAGGCTAGAGGCGTGGTGGTTACAATATTACTTGCGATACACCATCATTTGTAATTGATACCCTTTAAGTTTGTAATTGAATTTCAAGCGACAATATTACACCATACTGCATAGCCGGACACTGAGTAGGCTGTCACTTCATATATGGTTTTAAATAATCGATATCATGCCAGTTTGGTGCCAAAAATGGTGTTAGTTTTATTAGTATTTTTAATAACTTCATCAGGTCATTATTCATCATATTTTATCAGTCAGAACGGGTGCCATCAGTTGAGACTGGTCGTGTTTTTTTTTATTATTTTTTATTATTATTATTGACAGGCTCGCGTTTGACCACTATCTCACCTGATGGTAAGCGATGATGTGACCGACGATGGAGCACGCTTGCCTAGAAGTAACCTATTCACTCTTGACTGAAAGACCCCTAGGTTGTAGCTATCAGGAAACACAGCCTCCGGCAGGGAATTCCACTCCTTAGCTGTACGCATATTGAATGTGTTCCCAAAGCGCTTTGTCTTAACTGCCAGTGGCTTATTTTAATTACTCCTTTTTTCATTATTTATTTACATTGTACTCATATATTAGAAGCGACAAAAAATATGTAAATAAGATTTTTGTAAATCGTAATATGTTTTTTTTTTAATTGAAATAAACTAGTGCACATGATTTAAAAGAATGTCCATGGAGTTTCTTGCACGTTCTTCTCCATAGAGATCTACGCTTTGGAACGTGCAACTTAGCTTAACTTTTTTTTTGACTGAACGACATTTTGACTATTCAAAAGTGCTTAATAATGGTCTATTTAAAATAAAGTTTCTGATTTCTGATATATTTATTCTACTTAATAAGACCTCTCCAGCTAGGGCGACGAAAATGGCGTCGGCTTCTCAAATTGATATCGTCTGCTAATATCAATGACCAACTCAATATTATTGTCACTAACTAAAACAACCAATTATGAGGAAGTGAATCACGGGAAGGTGTAGGGTTTACTTTTTTTGGCTATAATCATCACAGTCATAAGACTACATAGCTGCCCACAGCTAGACAATGCCTTTGATGGTCATGACTACTTACAAAAACCCTGATTATCATAATATTTCAAGCTGCTAACAGTCATCCAGACCATGATAAAGTACCTATTCGAAGGTACCTACTGCTTCTTAGGGTTCCGTACCTAAGTAGGCAAAAACAGAATCCTTTTAGGATCACTTTGTTGTCCGTTTGTCAAGACCCTTTTTCTCAAGAACGGTAACAGGCAATAAAATCAAACTTCTAATTTAACACAATCTAAAGATAAAGCCGTTATGCTCATTTATGGCGCTTATTTTGACACTCGCTAAGTAACCAAAACCAACTATTTAGAATTCTGAAAATTGGCATGAAGCAAGGTCTCAAAGAATAAGCATAATTCGATTTGGAAAAATCTTGACTTGTTCAGAAATGAAATGAAGACTTGATTCAGAAATTGAACTTGTTTGACCTCTATCTCACTTGATGTCAAGCGACGATGTGGTTGACGTTGGAGCACGCTTGCCTAGAAGTAACCTATTCTTTCTTGATATAAAATACTGTTTGTGGCAGTTATGACAAGTGCTAACGTAGGCTAAATATAAACTTTCTCTTCATCCATAGCCCATAATACATTGTTTAATTCCATCACATTTTTATGATTGCCTGTAAAGCTATTTCAATTACAATTTATGTGTTTTATTCGTATTTTGAGATCGATATCAGATATATGCTGTACTGCCATCGTTTTCAAATGTCACATAGTCGTAATATATATATGTATGTAGATACGGTTTTATGTTATTTTTTTCTTTTCTAGATAAATAGCAACGTGTAGCCTTCGAAAACGGTTATTTATTAAGTTTTTATGTCCGTTGTAAATCAAGTAGTTTTTTTTTTATCAAAGATATTTATTGGGAATAAATAATATTTGTTTTAGCTTTCCTCGTGGCAATAAATCATTAGATATGTTGACATAAATGCCACCTCCTTGTGCCACTTGAATCAATACTAATATACCTCAGACATCGACGCAGAAATCATGCTACACATTTTCTATTTTGGGCTCATGATCAAACTTTTCATTTTTAACCGACTTCCCAAAAATGGAGGAGTTTATCAATTCGGTTGTATTTTTTTTGTTTTTTTGTTTTATGTTTGTTACCTCAGAACACGTCGTATATGAACCGATTTGCAATTTTTTTTCCCCTCTAAATAGTATGCTCTCAGATTGGTTCCATTTTTTTCGAAATCCAGTTCTGATTATGGGATCCATGAGGAATCGAGGGAACTCCTCAAATGTTATAGGCAACTCTATAGTGATTTTGGTATTTTCAACGAGGACTTAAGCATTTACCGTCAAAGAGTAACATTTAATGTCCACTCAGTGAATGCCAGATGGCGGACGGGAGGCTGACCCAGAAAAGCTGGCAAGACGACTTAGACGCGTTTCGTAAGGGCTGGTACGAGGTGGAGCGAGAAAAGAATTCCTGAAAAGAAAGGAGGAGACGTTTGCCCAGCTGTGGGACACGAATATCTATGGGGCAACATGCGATACTCCTTTGATAGACTGATGGTCAGAATTTCTGGCATCTGACTATCTGTAACTACTATGCGTTCCAAATAAGAATAGGATCGACGCCATGTTGTGACGTCACGTCATACTGTCAAATCGCAAGAAATTGGGCAAAATTGAAGAACTCAGAGATGAGCAAAATTGAAGGACTGGATTCTGATTAAACTATTTTCGTTCACAGTTCGTAAATAAATAAAATTTTAAAATTTTCTTGTTTTATTCACCATAATAATTCTTCGATTTGACAGTATGACGTGACGTCACAACCTGTCAATCGATCCTATTCTTATTTGGAACGCATTGTACTGTCAAATATCTACGAATGACAACCGCGACTGTCGGCTTTACGCACTTTCACTTTCATCATTAATGTCCTAGATAAAATGAAAAATTCACATTGGTACTTCATCATCATCACCATCATAATTTCAGCCGATAGACGTCCACTGCTGGACATAGGCCTCCCTCAAATGTCGCCACAATGAACGGTCCTGTGCGTCTCGCATCCATCGGATTCCCGCAACCTTTACCAGGTCATTGGTAGGTACTTGCCCCATTTTAAAACTACAATATTATTATTATTCCCTTTAATAATTGAATACACCAATAAATTTCATTTTTATATATTTTTCTTAACAAAATTATTTAAAAAAATATTGTAAAATAAAAACTTTTTAGAAAACAAAAATAACCGACTTCACTAAAAAAAAACACTAAAAGGATCAAAATAACTTTAATTTTGGAAGTCGGTGTTTCTCGGTATTGTTTGTTTCTTATTTAACACCGACTTCCGAAATTAAAGTTATTTTGATCCTTTTAGTGTTTTTTTTTAGTGAAGTCGGTTATTTTTTTTTTCTAAAAAGTTTTTATTTCACACTTTTTAGTTGCGATACACTTATAAACAGAGTGCCTATTTCTCATGACAATTCCAATTAACCCAAATACTGCTAGGTTACATTGTTTTATTATAAAGTTCCTGTGTCTACCTTCCTCCTTCCGGCTCCATCATCAGATCAGTTCGATAGTACCTTATAGCCAAAGAGCATCTCACGACAATTCTAATAAGCCCAAACACGGCTAGGATACATTGATTAATTACGGAGTTCCTGTGCCTACCTTCCGGCTCCATCATCAGATCAGTTCGATAGTACCTTATTGCCAAAGTGCATCTCATGACAATTCTAATAAGTCCAAACACGGCTAGGTTACATTGATTAATTACGGAGTTCCAGTGCCTACCTTCCGGCTCCATCATCATCATCAGATCACTTCGATGATACCATTTTCAACGTAACTATTCAGAATCATTCATTTATTTGTATTGTCATAGTCGCTTAACTATGTATATCTTCATTGTAATATCTATTTGTGTATGAAGTTCCGTTGACCATTTCTGGTCTTCTTCATCAGTTCCACTTCATCAAATGTTACTTTTTGACTGTAACTGCTTAAGTTCTTGATGAAAATACTAAAATTACCATAGAGTTGCCTATAATTTTTGAGGAGTTCCCTCGATTCCTCATGGATTCCATTATCAGAACTGGATTTTGAAAAAAATGGGACCAATCTGGAAGCATATCCTGTATAGGGAAAAAAAAATTTTGCAAATCGGTCCATAAACGACGGAGTTCTGAGGTAACAAACATAAAAAAAAAAAAAAAAATACAACCGAATTGATAACCTCCTCCTTTTTTTGAAGTCGGTTAAAAATAATAAGAAAAATAAAAGGAAGAAAATATTTATTTTTGAAATAAGCATTACCTTTGTACTTTTTATAATAAGATATCTTCTTCTGTATAATTTTGTGTACATAAATTATAAAATAAATAAATAAAAACATTAAAAATACAAAAAATTGCAGCTCACCGGCATTGGGAACAGTTGGGGGACCCTGTTCCCGGTGGGCTACTATTTTTACTGCTACCGGTGATCTCCTGAGAGAGGAATCTCCGAACAAAGCCCTTGATCCAACTACCTAACAAGGAGCATCTGAGAAGGCTTCCTCAGATCAAGATTGGTTATTATTATTATACTAATATATTTAAAAAACGAACCGTAAAGCTAGAACTACATTAGACCGACGCACACGTGGACCACGCCTGATTTGTACGTAGAACGACGTCGCGTGGCGTCGCGTGGCATGGATCTAGTGTAGCTCTACAGCCCCCCTAGCCAAGTTACAATCGTTTTGTTCGCGCCGAACGCCTCGAGTAGGCCACGCCTCTGATTCCTTTGTTGTGACCACGTGACTGAGCGTTGAGATGACGTCAGAACAAAGGAATTGGAGGCGTGGCCTACTCGAGGCGTTCGGCGAGAACGATACGATTGTAACTTGGCTAGGGGGGCAGGTCTAGTTTACATAATAAAATGTATAGAGACCGACGCGCCCAGATCGGTGTACGTGGCACACGTGTGCGCAGTGTAGTTCTACTTTAAACTCGATCCAAGACAATTTCTTACAATAACGAAAGACCAGCCTTAAGCAGTCGCTAATTTCCCACAATATTAATATCCATATTAGAACTCACATTGCCCATTTGTTTAGCAAACCGGCCATTTAAAACTAACATGATAATTAACAAACAGTTATTATAACATTTACATAAGCTTATACTTCTTTATCGTTGAGACTGCGCATTTATTGCAATGAAACCATTACTTATGGTAAACTAATGGATAAGGGAATCGCTGGCAATAGACGTTTTAATTTGTTAGATCTTCGAGGTTGGCTTAAAAGAATTCGTGATGCTTACTCAATTAGTGGCGATAATTTAAATGTTAGTGTTAATGGTACTTTCATTGTCATGCTCACTCAAATGTCTCATTGATGTGGTGGCGCATGTGTTGGATCATTCGGTTCCCTTCAAAATGGTTGAGTTGAGTGGTGCTAATATTAGCGTCATGTCCGTGAACGGGCGCTGTCAGTTGAGACTGGTCATCTCTTAGCTGCCAGTTGCTATTTTAATATCCATATTTAGTTTTTATTTTTACTTTATTTACATTGTTCTTACATGATAACGACAAGAAACATATAACAGAGATATTTTAGTCATTACAAAACATGATTGAAAGTTGCGCGCGAGCGGTTGAGTCGAACGCACACGTTAGCTGCATCGCAATTTTATCGCGTGTTTTTTTTTTACAACTACCCACATAAGAAATATGTTTTTAAATTATCTTATTTTACTTCTAAATGGCTGATATAAGCATCAATGTTGATAGTTGCCCTCCAAGTGGTAGTGAGGACACAGTGCAGGAGCCAGTGCATTTAAGAGAACAACAAGTTTACCTAAATTTGACCGAAGAAATGGAGATGAACGAAGAACGTGAGCAACGACTTGCAAAGAGAGGACGGCAAGATGAAGAAGAAATAGTAGAAGAAGATGGGTTTGTAACGGTAATTAGAAGCCATAAACGAGCAAATAGGAAAGATTCTATAAGCGATAATTTAATGGGAGAAAGCAGTGAAGGAAACTACACTTGTTTATGTGTGACAGGAAAAGAAATTTTACCAAAACAGTTTGGTATGGCAAAGCTTTTGAGATCATTAAAAATCGAAAAAATAGTAAAGATGGTATATAAAAGTGCATTCAGAGTCTTGATCTATTTTGAAAATAAGGAAAGTGCTTTGAAATTATTAAATTGTGAAAGTTTTGCCAGTTCAGGGTACAGAGTTCAGAGGACTGATGAAACAAGTTTATGTTATGGTATTTTAAGACAAATAGATCTAGGAACAGAAGAAACGGAAATACTTGAAAATTTGTCATGTGAGCACGATATAATATCAATAAGAAGGCTAAAGAGAATGTCTGATAGTGGGGAATGGATAGATTCAGAGACAATACGAATTTGTTTTAAAGGTGCCACTTTACCGCCGTATGTATTTGGGTACGGTTGCAGGTTTAAAGTGGAGCCTTATACGTTTCCAGTTTCTCAATGCTCGGGATGCTGGAAATTTGGCCACCTTTCCAGAAAATGTCCAATTAAAAAAATTATATGTCCCAAATGCGGGAGTAATCACTCAAATTGTGAAACAAATAACTATGTTTGTGTAAATTGTAAAGGACCACATATGGCCATGCATAAAAAGTGCCCTATTTTTCTAAAAGAAAAAAAAATCCGAGACATCATGACAAAGCAAAACTGCCCCTACAGAAAAGCATTAGAGGTATATTTGAAAGAAAACGGAGGTCAACAAACAAGTACTGATATAGGGCAAATTGAAACAAATAGTAACGACATCCATTCACAACACGGAAATAGACAGAATTCTCAGGAAACATACAGAGATATACTTGTAACAGGACGAATGGCTAATAGCAGTAGAAGTGATGATATGTTTTTGAATAAAGTTACTGAAGAGAGGAACTCAAGAAAAAGCCTTCATCAGCAAGAACGCGATGTACCCAAAAAGAAGACGATGGACACTAGAGTATCGGGCAGGTGTAGTTTAATCGAGGAGAATTCATTAGCATCACCCTCCTATGAGCCTACATATTTAGAGGAAGGAAAAAACCCAGAAAGCGCGGAAAACTCAAGCATCAGCTTAGATTTTTTTAGTACCTTCAGGAGAGTCAAAGATATATGTATATCTGACACCGATTGGAATACCAAACTGAAACAAATAGGTAAACTGGTAATGGAAGTAGTAGGTCAATTGATTGTTAAAGTTTTGAAGAAAGATGAGTTTTATGCTAAATTTATGTCTATATTTAACAATGGCTAACAATGCGTCAAGAATGTCTGCTTTACGTATTGTGCAGTGGAATGCACGAAGCTTACGACCTAAACGTAATGAGTTTGAGTTGCTAATGACGCAAGAAAAAATACACATAGCTTTAATATCTGAAACATGGCTGGAACCTGAATCTTATTTCAATGTAAGTGGGTATAATATTTTTAGAAAAGATAGGGAGGACGGATATGGGGGGATAGCTATTATTATCTGTAAGTCGATAAATGTTCAACAACGTTTTATTTCCACTAGAAATTCAGGTATGGAAATTATGTCAATTAAGCTTTTAAACTGTAATGAAATTAAAAATATAATATTGTTATATTGCCCTTCTTCAGTTCGCACAAGCCTTGCTGACTGGGAACAAATTTTCTCACTATATCCCAATAAATGCATAATAGCTGGGGATTTTAACGGCCACCATGCAACCTGGTCCTCTAAAGCCGATGGGAGAGGAATCCAAATTTATGACGCGTCGTTAGATGCTGGATTTATTCCTCTTAACGATGGAAGTGCCACTAGAGTGTCTTTAGTAGATAATATTGTTCAGAGAACATCTCCCGATGTGACCTTTGTTTCAGCCGATTTGTCTGTTTTACTAAACTGGAATGTGATGAACGAAAATCTCGGAAGTGATCATCTGTTTATTAAGATATCATATAAATATAGTAATAATATGAACGCTGGCTGTATACATAAAAAGCGAAATTTCAAATTGGCTAATTGGTCAGAGTATAGGAAATCTTTAGAAAATTATCTGTTACAATCTTTAGATACAAGTGATGTGCAATCGTTGTATGATAATTTTATCAAGCAAATAAATAAAGCAGCCGATGAACACATACCTTGGATTAGGAGTTGTGATAATCCAAAAAACAACTTTCGACCTAAACCTTACTGGAACAGAACACTCTCACATTTAGTGGCACAACGTAGGCTGGCTTTAAAAAATTTTAGAAGTAATCCTACACCAAGTAATTTAACTATAGTTGAACACAAAACTAAATCAGCAAAAGATGCTATCTGTCAAGCGAGGACGAAAGATTGGCAAAATTACTGTAGTAGCATTGATGAACAAACGTCAAGTTCAGAGATGTGGAAACGCATGGGCTGGATCAAGGGAGTCAGTTCATCTAAATCTCGCGTTTCAAATGATCAGAGGATGGAACTTCTTTCCAATCTCGCTCCAGACTATGTCTCTTTAAATACCCAACATTTTGATTCACATAATGTATCACTTGAGGGCAATTTTACCTTACAGGAAATGTGTAACTGTTTTAAGCGAAAGGATACAGCACCCGGTAACGACGGAATTACTTATTCCATCGTATACAATCTTCCTCCGGCAGGGAAATTATACTTACTACATCTATACAATCGCATTTTTAATACCGGCAGTATTCCGACACAATGGCGTGACATATTAGTGACGCCAATACCAAAACCTTCACATAACGGTAGTACTAAACTCCGGCCAATCTCCCTAATCTCTTGTATATGTAAAATATTTCACGCTATGTTGACAAAAAGGCTAGAGTGGTACATAGAGAAAAATAAACTGTTGTCTCCATTTACTTCTGGATTTAGGAGAGGACAGTCGTGTCAGGACTGTCTGGTCAAACTAGTAAGCCAAATTTACTTAGGATTTTCGCGTAAAACTTCGACTATAGCGTGTTTTTTGGATATCACTAATGCCTATAATAATGTTTTAATAGAGGTATTGATAAAAACCCTAGATGAAATAGGTGTTGGGGAAAAATTTTGTCAGTATCTGTGGAACTTTTTGAGTGAACGGCACCTTATTATTAAAGATGAAACCGATCCAAATAAGTACTTTATAAGATACACAAATCGTGGCTTAGCGCAAGGTGACCCGATTTCGCCTGTTCTATTTAACGTAATTACAATTAAATGTTTTGAGAAAATCAGAAATGTAACGATGTGTCAATATGCAGATGATTTTGTACTATACTCCCCTTCCAGAAACCTAAGAGAAAGTCAAATAGAATTTCAAACAGCTTTAAATGCATTTTGTCTTGTTTTGGATGAAATGGGGTTACAATTGTCAGCCGAAAAATCGAAGGTATGTATTTTTAGTAGAGGTTTTAGAAGGTTACAAATAGAACTTAAACTAGATCAGGACAATTTAGAGATAGTAGACAATTACAAATACTTGGGTGTGTGGTTGGACAGATCGTTGCGCTGGAGTAAACATATTAACATGACTGTTGAAAAGGTGCAAAGGAGTCTTAATTTACTTAAGGTTTTGGCAGGAGCTTCATGGGGCTTACATCCTAAACACATAAGACGTATATATATTGCACTAATCAGAAGTCGCATAGACTATACTTGCTATTTATATGATGCGAGCGCAAAATGCCATCTAGATAAATTAAATAAAATTCAAAATCAGGCTATGAGGATAATAGGAGGTTTTATCAAAACTTCACCTATTCACGTAATGGAAAGTGAGCTTTGTGTTGTTCCACTGCATATACGAAGGAAATATTTAGCCTATAAATTCTGTCTAAAGTCAAAAGCTATAGAAAATAATTTAACTTGTCAGTTACTAGAGGGGCTGTACGCTCTTCGACAAAATTCTTATTGGAAAAATAAAAACATTCCTTTATTAGTAGCAGTTTGGAATGAGGTTAAAGAATTGCAGGTAGCTTCTTCTTGTCCATTATTAATGTATACTTTACGAACATGGATAACTAATATTAATGTAAATGAAATAATTATAGTTAATTTAGAATCAATAAAAAAATCTAAAGGTTCATACAATAGCAATATATTAAAATTTGAAGTTATTAGAGAATTATATACAAAGTATAGTGGTTGGTTTTACATATTTACTGATGGGTCGAAGAGTGAAGAAGGTCATGGTTCTGCATATTATATACCTGGTATAGATATGAGCACTCTGGATAATTGCTTTAAAATATGTGAACCTACATCCGTTATGACGTTGGAACTTATTTCAATCTCAGAGGCTTTGACTTATATAATTAATCATTGTGGATGTAAAAATGTTGTCATTTGCACAGACAGCAAAAGTTCATTACAACACATAGCTCGATGCGCCTCTGGCCACAGAGGTGCATCGATAGCTTATGTTATTTTATCTCAAATTGATGAAATCACTTTAAAAGGTATCCAACTGAGGTTGCAGTGGGTTCCATCGCATATTGGGTTGCGGGGCAACGAAGAGGCTGACATGTTAGCGAAATTAGCGGTTAGGAATGGAAAAGAAATAAATATTGTACTAGATTATTCTGAATTTTTACCTAAATTTAAAAATGTGTGCCACGATCATTGGAAAGAATATTTTAATAAACGGTCATTAGAGAAGGGTTTATGGTATAAAACCATACAGTGTGAGCCTCTCCGCGTGCCTTGGTTTATGAATAGAGATATTAGTAGAAAACTGATTGTTACTGCTCTTAGACTCAGATCTGGACACATTCCATGCAAGAAATTTGCCTTCATGATGAAGAAAATCACTTCACCTAATTGTGAGGTATGTGGAGTTGTCGAGGACCTACAACATTTGTTGATGGAATGTGTCCAATATGAGTCCAGTAGAAATAATTTGATAAGGTCTCTGAATTTGAACAGAACTGATGTAGGCATGTTCCATAACATTATATCCCAACCAACTAGTGACGATGCGAAAGATTTGTTCAAATTCATGGCCCGTGTCTTGTGATGTATAATTGTTTAGGATACGATGGGACTGACATACGCTATGCGTAAAAGCCCCTTTAAATAAATAAAGAGAAAAAAAAAAAAAAAAAAAAAAAAAACATGATTGAAAAGAGTGTCCATGGAGTTTCTTGCACATTCTTCTCCATAAAGATCTACGCTTTGGAATGTACAATTAGCATAATTTCTTTCTGACTGACGTGACTTCTTGACATTTCAAAAGTGCCTGTAAATGGTTTATCTATATACATATAATAAAACAGTAAAATGGTGGAGCGTTGGTATTAGTTGGCGCAAAAACTACTGAACCAATCCTGTTCAAATTTTGCATACATAATCCTTATAGGCCGGGTCAACTGTTAGGCTACATATTATCACGCTTTTGGCTATGGGGGGTGAGCAATATTCGAAAATGTTCCAATTGAACGACAATCGCTCTAAGTTCGATCCTCAGGTACAGTTAATATTTTTGTGATTGTTTTAGTGTTTTTTTGTACATAATATAGAATGATATTTCCAGAACAATAATAAAATGGCTTTTTATGTATTTTTAAATTGCCATCGACATTTTTATTCGATATTTTTCCAAATATTTCAGTAAAAACCTATCAAAACTCATATTAAAATGGAACCGGAGATAAAAAATACACTTTTTTTTTAAATTTGGTTAGGAATTTAAGGTCAAAAAAGAAAATCATCACGCTATTTTGTACAAGGAGTCAAGCAGACAAGCAATGACGTGTATTTAAGAACGGCTATTTAGATCTAGATTCTGCAAGGACCGTAGCGCAGTAGTATAGTGACGTATCCGCGTTTGCTATGTTGCGAGTTCGAACCTCGCGTAATTTTTGTGATTGTTTTCTTTTATTTTTTATTTATATTATTGCTTTTTTTTAGTACTTTAGGGCTTTTATTTTTATTTTGTAAGTTAGTTTTAATTACGTTATTATTAGATTTAAATGTATATAAAATGAATAAATACAATTCATCTGTGAAGTAAGTTTTTATACGTATTATTTGTATCTCTAGAAATTAATCAATTCGTATTAATATCAAAGCGAATTAAAAACTTGATTGATTTCTTTTACAGTACTACGTCTTATTATTTTTAAATTTAACTTCAGAACTTCTATCATCACTTTAAAGACAGCGCATTGGGAAGGGTTTACACCGTTCATCCCAATAATGGATAGTGTCATTATTTGCGATGATTGCTTCACACTGTACGGGCCCCAACGTCATCACAATCAACACTGGGACGACACTGACAGTGACGGAGGCCAGCATCACCGATAGCCCCAGATGACTGCGACATTTGTTTGCCATTATTTTAGTATTTTGTGGAGTCACAAACCCAGGTTGGTTGTGGGTCTCATGGTGGAATGGCAACAGCGACTGTCGCAACCCAGTGCTGGGCACGCCACAATTATGGCGGTAAGTCCCCTCTTTGAGGAGTGGCTGGAAAGACCACATGGCGTCCTTACCTTCCACATGACGCAGGTCCTCACCGGACAAGGTAAGTTTGGGAGCTTCCTGCACCGGATTCGTGCGGAAGAAACGCCTGGGTTCCACCATTGTGTGGACCGCCCGGAGGACACGTTGGAGCATACGGTAGAGGTGTGCCCCGCCTGGGCAGAGCTCTGCCGTGTCCCCGTGGGGGCGACCGGTGTCAGTGATCTCTCGCGCCGGGCCTTGGTACAAGGTATGGTCTGGAGCGAGGAGGAGTGGCAGGCGGTCGCCTCCTTCTGCAAAGCAGTAATGCTAGCAAAGGGGGCGGCCGCACGTGCGAGAGAACGGCCTTCACGCCCCGCCGCCGTCCCGATCCCGATTTTCAGCCACCGTAGGCGCTGGCTTGCGGACGGCGAGCAATGGGTAGCTCGCCATCCGACCTTCCGGTAGCCGTCCGGACCGAGCCCAAGTTGTCGACGGCGCGTAGTGTTCCACGCGCGCCTCAAGGAGATGTCAGCAAAACCGTAGGGGCCCAGCAGGGTCGAAGCCTACTGGGGCCATGTGATGCGAAAGAGAACCCCGGGGCCCTGGAACGAAGGCAAAGAAGGAACATGAGTTTTTTTTTTTATAGGTGGGAAAATCATCTTATGACAAATCCCGCTCTTGGGCGGAGCGAGAGATAGTGTCAGACTTTTACTGACTAAAAACCCACTCCTGTTCCTTCGTTGCCTTCGTCCCAGGGCCACGGTTTCGTTTTCACACTACCCATGGCCCCAGTAGGCTTCCTGAGGCGCGCGCGGAGCAATACGCGCCGTCGACGACTTGGGCTCGGTCCGGATGGTTACCGGACGGTCGGACGGCGGGCCACCCATTGCCCGCCGTCCACAAGCCCGCGCCTACGGTGGCCGGAAATCGGGATCGGAATCCCGGCGGCGGTTGGGGCGTGAGGACCGTTGCCGTTGCCTCACGCGATCGGCCGCCTCCTTTGCTAGCATTACTGCTTCGCAGAAGGAGGCGACCGCCTGCCACTCCTCCTCGCGCCGGACCATGACCTGTACCAAGGCCCGGCGCGAGAGATCCGAGGACACGGCGTTGCTCTTCCCAAGCGGGGCACACTTCCACCGTGTGCTCCACCGTGTTCTCCGGGCGGTCCACACAGTGGCGACACCCGGGCGTCGCTTCCGCACGAATTCGGTGCAGGAACTTCCCGAACTTCCCGTGTTCGGTGAGAACCTGCGTCATGCGGAAGGTGAGGACGCCTTGAGGTCTTTCCAACCACGCCTCAAAGAAGGGACTTACCGCCATAATTGTGACGTGCCCAGCACTGGGTCGCGACAGTCGCTGTCGCCATTTCTCCATGAGAACCCGCCGGAGCTCTGTCCGCCTTGCTGCGACTTGTCGCGGCAGCGGAGTTTCGCCCCGGCGTTGCATCTCCATGCGCAGATCGTGCATGTGAGCAAGGCCTGTTGCTACCAGATCCCATGGTGGCTGTCCAGCAAGGAGGCTCGCCGCTTCGCGGGAAATCGTCCGGTATCCTCGCACCATCCGTATGGCCATGACCCTCTGGCATGCGTTCAGCCGGGCCGCCGGCTGCTTCCGCAGCGCCGGCTGCTTCCGCAGCGCCGGCGCCCATATCGGTGCGCCATAAAGGGCCATGGAAAGGAACAGGAGTGGGTTTTTAATCAGTAAAAGTCTAACACTATCTCACGCTCCACCCAAGAGCGGGGAATGTCATTGGATGATTATCCCACCGAAAAAAAAAAAAAAGAAGATCGGTTGTGGGTAAATTATCCCCATCATCTGTCCGAAGACATTTTACGTGCTTTAAGGTGTACTAGAACAACGAACGCGTTTCGAATAGTTGTCTAGGTTCACTTCAAGACGTGGTCATTTCCATCGGTGGCAATCCACTGGACTGATCGAATATGGATTACCGGCTCCGCAATCATTGGCATATCAAGGTCGAGGAAATCGGGGTGATATCGTCAATGATCTCGACTCACCTCAGAACAAAATGTCCCTGCATTTTTAACATCGTCGCGTTAGGCTCAGCCAGGGTAAAATATTTTGCATTAATGCTCCAGGTGGAACAGGAAAAGCATTCATTGCCACTGGCATCCTTGCAGAAATAAGGCGACAAGGCAAAATAGTGATTGCGACTGCCTCTTCTGGAATTACTGCCACACTGCTTCCACGGGGCAAAACAGCGCACGTAATGTTTAACATTCCCATCGATTTAGAGAGCAACGAAATGCCAGTGTGTGGGCTATCACGCAACTGTGACAAAGGTTGGGTACTCAAGGATTGCTCTTTAATCGTATGGGATGAATGTACTATGGCGAATAGAAAAATTGTGAAGGCTGTAAACAGAACCCTGCAGGACATACGCAGGAATCAAGATGTGATGGGAAGTGTCACTGTTTTGTTTAGCTGCGATTTTCGGCAAACTTTGCCTGTGGTGTCGCGAGAAATTAGGGTTGACGAGGTGAATGCTTCGTTGAAACGATTGAATCTATGGTCACGAGTTTACAGACTGCGCTTGACCATTAACATGCGAGCTCATTGGGCGGATATACTCAAGAATTCTTAGATGTTCTTTTAAAAGTTTGGTGAAGGCAACTTACCAGAAGAGAGCTCTGAAGTGCGCCTACCAGAGACTCTAAGCAAAGTAGTTCCCACTATTGAAGAACTAATTTGTCTGGTGTACGGGGACGTCGGTCGAATACCGCTACAAGAGAATTCTTGGGTGTGTGAACGGGCCATTTTAACACCCAAAAATGTTGTGAAGTTGCAGCAATTAACGAAAGCGTTCTCTCGCAAATTGATGCGAACGAAGTGGTATTTCTATACCTCTATAAATACAAAATATTATCCCGTAGAGTTTCTGTATTGGAACGGCAAGTGGACTCCCGGCGCACACTATCCAGCTGAAGGTCGGTGTCCCGATCATGCTGCTACGGAATTTAATTCCACCTAAACTATGTAGCTGGGCCTAGCTCAAAGTCATCTCTCAAATATTATTGAGGTGGAAATTCTAAAGGGTTGTGGCGTCGAGGAAACAGTGTTTATACCCCGAATACCACTAATCTCTCACAATTACCCCTTCTAATTCAAGCGTGTGCTGCCCTGTAAGCGTATGCTTCGCAATAATAATAATCTAAAGGCTGCAGGTGTTGATCTCAGGACAGCTGCTTCTCACACGGATAGCTGTATATCGCTCGCTCCCGCGTCACCAGTCCTGAATCTCTGTACATTTCGGCTCCTGAAAGTAGGACTAGAAATTTGGTTTACAGAGAAGTTTTATAAGAAAAGTAAAGTTTTGGTTTATGATTTATCCGCAAAAACAAATTGTGTTAGAAATATAATGGTTATTTGCGGACGAAGTCGCGGGCAACAGCTAGTTTGAAATAAAATGCTTTGAATCTTTTCAGCTTGGTGGTTAAAGCACCCGCTTCTTGCATGCATGAGGTTGTGGTTCCAAACCGAGCAGTACCTACCAATGTGAATTTTTCAATTCACATCGGGAGTTATTATGTTTGTGGTGTTTAGGGTTCAAACAGCTAGTCAACTCTCCACGTGATCAGAGGGCTAGGCTTTTTTTTTTGTAACGAATCAGCATTAGCATTCAACATGGCAATGCTGCCAGAGTTCTAGACACTATTCCTGTTGGCAGCGACGTGGATAAATTTTTTGATGCCCAGTTAATTTTTTTTATACGCAAATGTATATAATGTTCTTTTCAGTTTGTATATATGTCGTGGCCAAATCTTAGAAATTGTCCACTTCATGATATGGCCAAGTAAAACTGGACAGATCGTTTTAAACGTAATATTTTGATGATATTTCAATCTTCGATTTGCCTACTTTCTTTAGACCTTTTATTATCATTGAAATCCTACATCAATGATATGGTCAAACGAGGATTGACATATATAACTGTTAACGTTTAAACGATTTGGCCAGTTTTAGTCGGCCATATCATGAATGATCAATTCTAAGATCTGACCTGAGATATATGTATTGACATATATGTATATGTCAATATATTTATCTATTAAATTATTATTAGTTTAGTTATTTGCAAGTATAGTATAATTAGTTAAGTAAGTCCCCTCTTTGAGGGGACTTACCTAGGTTTAATTTCTGGAGAAAAGAAAAAAGTAAATCATGCCAATAGTTTGCATTGGCCTTTAAATATTAACTAAACTAAGTATTCATTCCTAAAAATGTACAATTGTACATCATATAATACAAAAACACATAATACACGCCGGCATCGTAGTATTCCTCCACATCGCTGTCATCCGGAAATATGCCTAGAAGACTGGCAGCATTGCCACGTTGAATGGCAATGCTAATTCTTTATTCAACGCCAATTCTAATAAAATGAATATTACTTATCTACAAAAAATATTCATATTTACAACAATATTTACGAAGTAGAATACAATAGTTCTTCTCATAACTGCCTTCTAAGACATAAACCGTCTTCATTTAAATAAACTTAACGCCATAAAACTGGCACTTAACTGAAATAAATTAGAAAAAAAAAATACTCATGCACTTAATTCATTCTTATCTTACTATTAAAATGTTACATGACCTTTGCACCTATTATCGTAAATATTTTGCGTACTTCTATGTTTTTTTTTTGTAGATATAAATATCTATACTTGAATAAATAATTCGAGATAATTTTAATGCATCGCTGTCACCTCAATTGTCGACTTTAGAGCAGTGCATTTAAAGTTGGTTATTAAGCGAACACTTATAATATTTTGAATATTTCATGTATTATTATTACCAAAAATATAGGTTGCACTTAAATTAAAATTTTGTTACGTATGTAATAGAGCCTGTTGTTCTCTAATTTTAAAATTATTTCGATCTAATTACTGTCCCCCGTGGTTCTACCCGCATCTTTGGTTACTACTCCGCTCCCATGGATCGTAGCATAATGTTATGTGTATAGCGTATAGCCTTTCTCGATAAATGGGCCATCCAATACTAAAAGATTTTTTCAATTCGAACTAGTCCTTTCAGTGTAAAACGAAACAAACGAACAAACTCTTCAGCTTTATAATATTACTAGCTTGTGCCAGCGGCTAAAAGGGCAATGGAGAGGGCTATGCTCGGAGTTTCCTTGCTTGATCGAATCAGGAATGAGGATATCCGCAGGAGAACCAAGGTTCCCGACATAGCACGAAGAATCGCCAAACTAAAGTGGCATTGGACAGGGCACATTGCTCGCAGAACAGATGGCCGTTGGGGCCGAAAGGTTCTGGAATGGCGACCACGTACCGGAAGACGTAGCGTTGGAAGGCCTCCTACAAGGTGGACCGATGACTTGGTAACGGTTGCGGGAGTCCGATGGATGCGAGACGCACAGGACCGTTCGTTGTGGCGACGCTTGGGGGAGGCCTATGACCAGCAGTGGACGTCTTTCGGCTGAAATGATGATGATGATGATGATGTGCCAGCGGCTTCGCCCGCGTAATAATAGTTTTCTCCATACAAACTTTGGATCCCCATTTCATCCCCTTAGAGGGTTAATTTTGGAAAATCCTCTCTTACTGCTCGCCTACATCATAAAAGAAAACCTTGTGCAAAATTTCACGCTCCTAGGCCTTGTAGTTTCGGCTGCGCGTTGATATTTCAGTCAGTCAGTTTGTCCTTTTATATATATATATTATAGATAGATTATTAACTCAAGTACAAGTACAAATGATAATGAAGGCATTAGCTAAGTTTATTGGTATATAAATTGTATAAATACGCATAAATAGCATTAGTAATGGAATGTAAATAAAATAAAGAAGAAAATGGCGGGCCCTAGCAAAGTGCTAATTTTACATGCAATTTTGTAACAACAATACACGTCATTAGGTATTTATTAATTACAACATTGTAATTACAATCAGAAAGAAGATCGACCGGAAGACGCAGCTTTGGAAGGCCTGGTGAGGGTAGCGGGAATCTGATGGATGCGAGAGGCACATGACCGGACATTGTGGCGACACTTGGGGCAGGCATTACTTATTATGTGCCTATGTCTAGCAGTGAACATCTTTCGGCTGAAATGATGATGATGATGATGATGATAAATAACGTTATATTAAATCAATTTCTAACTCTAAAACTGTTACTATTTTCATGAAAATTTAAACTGACTTCAATCCTGGAGCTGAACGAAGTGACCCTTTTTTTGAAGTGAGAAGACATCAAATGACTTCTCCCGCTCTGGGTGAAGCGAGAGGGCGTGTCAGACTTTTACTGACTAAAACGAGGAGTTTGGCACATGATGATCAGATGGCGAGCTACCCATTGCTCCCTATGTTGCCTTCAGTTGCCCTTTGTCTTTCTGGACCGTGGCGATTCTTTCGGATAACCCCGTTGCCTACCTTCAGCTACCTTGTAATGAAGATATTAGGTGGTCTAATTTGTAACCCTAGACCTCAATACAAACACTCATCAGGTACCTACTTAAACTTTATGATCCATAGCATAGCATAGCATAGTCGGCCTTATAATTTTCCCACTGCTGGGACTCAGGCCTCCTCTCTAGAAGAGGGAATGGGCCGTAATCCACCACGCGGGCCCAGTGCGGGTTGGTGGATGTCACATGTTTTCGTATTTTTGGTTCTAGGACATACCGGTTTCCTCACGATGTTTTCCTTCACCGTTTTGAGAGCAGTGGTGATGAAATAAATTACACAAAGTAATGCGCCTGGCTGGGTATAAATCCGCAACCTACAACTCGTAAGTCGGGGCCGTTACCACTCGGCCACCACTGCTCAAACTTTATGATCCGTTTACCACTAATTACGTCAATCATATTTAAAGATAGCAACATTGATGATTTTATTACCAGTAATAAAAAATAAGGAGTCGTTTTTATAGGTTTTATTTCGCTGTAAGTTTTCGTTTGATGTCCGCGTAGGTTTTATTGTGCCATAATTTTCTTAGAAAGTCGTTTCAATTTTTATATTATATCAACCCGTAAATGATGATTATTGATAATATCATCCTTAAAAGGTCATAGGGAATATGTCGTAATCATTAAGCTTATAAGTCGTAATCATTAGTTAATAGCAAAGAAATCCTAGATTAATAGGGGATAAATGACGTTTTTTTTTTTAATGTTTCCCTATACTAAAACTCCTGTATCGTGGGTGCTTTCACAAACATTTGAAACTCACAAATATATAAGAAGCAATAAGAATTATGAAACAGCAGGTTTATGTACTAAAAACAAATTTCTAATTAATTTAAATACACATTTATTGCTGAAAAATACTGATTAGCATATAATAAGCATAATCAGCTTAAGTTACTGACTGAATTTTTTTCTATTTATTTTGTACCGCACAACAGCTATTGACCTATTTTTTTATTTTAATACTAATGACAATTGTTGTTATATTTGAATTTTTATTATTTGTTTTTGTATTTTTTAAATCTTATTGTCTTTCGACCTAGTTTGCACACCAGCCATGGTCAAACATGTTGAGCCAAAGAATATTTTTGTAACACCTATAATAAGCATCTTACCATGTATATTATTTACACATATTTATGCAAATAAATAAATCTGAATCTGAATCTAATGTTCCCACTGTTGGGACTCAGGCCTACTCTCTAGGAGAGAGAATGGGCCGTAATCCACCACGCGGGTCTAGTGCGGGTAGGTGAATATCACATGTCTTCTAATTTTTGGTTCTAGGACATGCCGGTTTCCTCATGATGTTTTCCTTCACTATTTTAAGAGCAGTGTTGATAAAATAAATTACACAAAGTAATGCGCCTGGATGGGTTTGAACCCGCGACCTACTGTGATTATGCTATGCTATGCTATTGATACCATTAGTTTATGAGCTCGTACTAGCAACCCAGTTCCAGTGCTTGATGAGCTTCGTGCCTAAATACAGGCTCCAAGCCTAGTTCGACAGTACATGTTAAATTAGCCACAATTTTATTGTAATGTAGCATTAACATTGTAGCATATAACTGAGAAAAGTTAATTTTTTCAATTTTTTTTTTTAATATCAATATCTTTATTGTGGATCATAGGTTTGTACATAATACAGGTCTTAAATAATTAAATAGATCAGCTACGTCCTGCCCTTGGGGCATACAATAGTCATATAGGAATATAGCTACACTAGCTTCTGCCCGCGGCTTCGCTCTCGTGAACGTAGGTTTCTCCATACAAACTTTGGACCCCCACTTTCTCCCCTTAGGGAGTGAATTTTGGAAAATCCTTTCTTAGTGCTCGCCTACGTCTTAAAAGGAAAACTTGTGCAAAATTTCACGCTCCTAGTCCCAGTAATTTCGGCTGTGCGTTGATATGTCAGTCAGTCAGTTTCCCCTTTTATATAAATAGATTATTTTGACAAATTATTAATATTTCACATAAACATAAAAAGATAAAACCAAACAAAACAAATTAAGGTAGGTAGGTATAGGCTGAACACATCATGACTGAGGGGGGCTATATTGGAGCAGTGATTTGTCCAATAAGATGTCTTTTATAGAGTAGTAACACTTGTCTACTAACAGATCATGGACTCTTTTTAAAAATTTCATTTCCGTAATTATTCTGAGTACAGTAATAGTATCAATTCCGTTCAAATATATCGGAAATACTACTTTATTATTATATTTTACATACAAGGTGAGCAATAGAGATGTCTTATCAAAATGATGAGGCAATTAGCAATAATAAATACTTTATTAGTTTTTCCCCTACAGGGTTACATTAGATAACAATTCATAATTATGCGTAACTTCTAGCACGCTTATTTATCTCCATTGGCACTTACAACTATAGTTCGATAAAATTGATTGTATTGTCATTGTTATGTGTGTTTAGTTTCTAAGACAAAGTATTGCAAATTATTCATTTTCCGTTAAGGATATTCATTGTGTGTAAGACGTAATGTAGTTAGCTATTGTAGTAAGTTGTTTTTTTTTTCTGCTCATCATTAATGTGTGCAAATTATTGCAAATGAAATGAATGAAAAACAAAGTTTAGTTATACCTTAGACGTAACGCTCATTTCAGGCCGACGGGATGTCGATCCCGATTTCCGGTCACCGCAGGCGCGGGCCCCCAGACGGCGAGCAATGGGTAGCTCGCCATCCGATCGTCCGGTAACTGACCGGACCGTCGATGGCGCATACTGTTCCACGCGCGCCTCAAGGAGATGTCAGCAAACCGTAGAGGCCCAGCAGGGTCGAAGCTTACTGGGGCCAAGGGTCTGCTTCTGAAAGAAAACTCGGCCCTGGTATGAAAGGCAACGAAGGAACAGGAGTGGGTTTTTAGTCAGTAAAAGTCTGACACACCCTCCCGCTCCGCCCAAGACCGGGGGGTTTCATTGGATGATTTCCCAAAGAAAAAAAAAGACGTATCGCTCATTTGGTGCAACAATGACGTAATTATAATTTTAGCAATTTAATAGGAGATACTAAAGGTAGTGGCGTGTTTTTATTTTGTGTTTGGCGCGATTTTTTTTAGTGAAGTTCAGTGGCTGTTTTAATTATTCGTAAATAACATCTATATCTATATCTATACATATAATAAAACAGTAAAATGGTGGAGCGTTGGTATTAGTTGGCGCAAAAACTACTGAACCAATCCTGTTCAAATTTTGCATACATAATCCATATAGGCCGGGTCAACTGTTAGGCTACATATCATCACGCTTTTTGCTATGGGGGGTGAGCAATATTCCAAAATGTTCCAATTGAACGACAATCGCTCTAAGTTCGATCCTCAGGTACAGTTAATATTTTTGTGATTGTTTTAGTGTTTTTTTGTACATAATATAGAATGATATTTCCAGACAATAATAAAATGGCTTTTTATGTATTTTTAAATTGCCATCGACATTTTTATTCGATATTTTTCCAAATATTTCAGTAAAAACCCATCAAAACTCATATTAAAATGGAACCGGAGATAAAAAATACACTTTTTTTAAAAATTTGTTTAGGAATTTAAGGTCAAAAATGAAAATCATCACGCTATTTTGTACAAGGAGTCAAGCAGACAAGCAATGACGGGTATTTAAGAACGGCTATTTAGATCCGAATTTTGCAAGGACCGTGGCGAAGTAGTATAGTGACGGACCCGCGTTTGCTATGATGCGAGTTCGAACCTCGCGTAATTTTTGTGATTGTTTTCTTTTATTTTTTATTTATATTATTGCTTTTTTTTTAGTACTTTAGGGCTTTTCTTTTCATTTTGTAAGTTAGTTTTAATTACGTTATTATTAGATTTAAATGTATATAAAATGAATAAATACAATTTATCTGTGAAGTAAGTTTTTATACGTATTATTTGTATCTCTAGAAATTAATCAATTCGTATTAAAATCAAAGCGAATTAAAAAGTAGCTCGCCATCCGACCTTCCGGTAACCGTCCGGACCGAGCCCAAGTTGTCGACGGCGCGTAGTGTTCCACGCGCGCCTCAAGGAGATGTCTGCAAAACCGTAGGGGCCCAGCAGGGTCGAAGCCTACTGGAGCCATGTGATGCGAAACAGAACCCCGGGGCCCTGGAACGAAGGCAAAAAAGGAACAGGAGTTTTTTTTTTTATATATGTGGGAAAATCATCTTATGAAAAATCGCGCTCTTGGGCGGAGCGGGAGATAGTGTCAGACTTTTACTGACTAAAAACCCACTCCTGTTCCTTCGTTGCCTTCGTTCCAGGGCCACGGTTTCGTTTTCACACTACGCATGGCCCCAGTAGGCTTCCTGAGGCGCGCGCGGAGCAATACGCGCCGTTGACGACTTGGGCTCGGTCCGGATGGTTACCGGACGGTCGGACGGCGGGCCACCCATTGCCCGCCGTCCACAAGCCCGCGCCTACGGTGGCCGGAAATCGGGATCGGAATCCCGGCGGTGGTTGGGGCGTGAGGACCGTTGCCGTTGCCTCACGCGATCGGCCGCCTCCTTTGCTAGCATTACTGCTTCGCAGAAGGAGGCGACCGCCTGCCACTCCTCCTCGCTCCGGACCATGACCTGTACCAAGGCCCGGCGCGAGAGATCGCCGCCGCCGATCGCCCCCACGAGGACACGGTGTTGCTCTTCCCAAGCGGGGCACACTTCCACCGTGTGCTCCACCGTGTCCTCCGGGCGGTCCACACAGTGGCGACACCCGGGCGTCGCTTCCGCACGAATTCAGTGCAGGAACTTCCCGAACTTCCCGTGTTCGGTGAGAACCTGCGTCATGCGGAAGGTGAGGACGCCGTGAGGTCTTTCCAACCACGCCTCAAAGAAGGGACTTACCGCCATAATTGTGGCGTGCCCAGCACTGGGTCGCGACAGTCGCTGTCGCCATTTCTCCATGAGAACCCGCCGGAGCTCTGTCCGCCATGCTGCGACTTGTCGCGGCAGCGGAGTTTCGCCCCGGCGTTGCATCTCCATGCGCAGATCGTGCATGTGAGCAAGGCCTGTTGCTACCAGATCCCATGGTGGCTGTCCAGCAAGGAGGCTCGCCGCTTCGCGGGAAATCGTCCGGTATCCTCGCACCATCCGTATGGGCATGACCCTCTGGCATGCGTTCAGCCGGGCCGCCGGCTGCTTCCGCAGCGCCGGCGCCCGTATCGGTGCGCCATAAAGGGCCATGGAAAGGAACAGGAGTGGGTTTTTAATCAGTAAAAGTCTGACACTATCTGACGCTCCACCCAAGAGCGGGGAATGTCATTGGATGATTATCACACCGAAAAAAAAAAAGGTCGGTTGTGGGTAAATTATCACCATCATCTGTCCGAAGACTTTTTACGTGCTTTAAGGTGTAACTACTGAGGGTGACATTGAACAGAACAACGAACGCGTTTCTAGACAACTAGGTTCACTTCAAGACGTGGTCATTTCCATCGGTGGCAATCCACTGGACTGGTCGAATATGGATTACCGGCTCCGCAATCATTGGCATATCAAGGTCGAAGAAATCGGGAAATCGGGGTGATATCGTCAATGATCACGACTCACCTCAGAACAAAATGTCCCTGCATTTTTAACATCGTCGCGTTAGGCTCAGCCAGGGTAAAATATTTTGCATTAATGCTCCAGGTGGAACAGGAAAAACATTCATTGCCACTGGCATCCTTGCAGAAATAAGGTGACAAGGCAAAATAGTGATTGCGACTGCCTCTTTTGGAATTACTGCCACACTGCTTCCACGGGGCAAAACAGCGCACGTAATGTTTAACATTCCCATCGATTTAGAGAGCAACGAAATGCCAGTGTGTGGGCTATCACGCAACTGTGACAAAGGTTGGGTACTCAAGGATTGCTCTTTAATCGTATGGGATGAATGTACTATGGCGAATAGAAAAGTAGTGAAGGCTGTAAACAGAACCCTGCAGGACATACGCAGGAATCAAGATGTGATGGGAGGTGTCACTGTTTTGTTTAGCTGCGATTTTCGGCAAACTTTGCCTGTGGTGTCGCGAGAAATTAGGGTTGACGAGGTGAATGCTTCGTTGAAACGATCGAATCTATGGTCACGAGTTTACAGACTGCGCTTGACCATTAACATGCGAGCTCAGTTGGGCGGATATACTTAAGAATTCTTGGATGTTCTTTTAAAAGTTTGGTGAAGACAACTTACCAGAAGAGAGCTCTGAAGTGCGCCTACCAGAGACTCTAAGCAAAGTAGTTCCCACTATTGAAGAACTAATTTGTCTGGTGTACGGGGACGTCGGTCGAATACCGCTACAAGAGAATTCTTGGGTGTGTGAACGGGCCATTTTAACACCCAAAAATGATCAAGCTGCAGCAATTAACGAAAGCGTTCTCTCGCAAATTGATACGAACGAAGTGGTATTTCTATACCTCCATAAATACTGTTGTAGAGCAAGATGACGCTATATATTATCCCGTAGAGTTTCTGTATTGGAACGGCAAGTGGACTCCCGGCGCACACTATCCAGCTGAAGGTCGGTGTCCCGATCATGCTGCTACGGAATTTAATTCCACCTAAACTATGTAACTGGGCCTAGCTCAAAGTCATCTCTCAAATATTATTGAGGTGGAAATTCTAAAGGGTTGTGGCGTCGAGGAAACAGTGTTTATACCCCGAATACCACTAATCTCTCACAATTACCCCTTCTAATTCAAGCGTGTGCAGTTCCCTGTAAGCGTATGCTTCGCAATAATAATAATCTAAAGGCTGCAGGTGTTGATCTCCGGACAGCTGCTTCTCACACGGATAGCTGTATATCGCTCGCTCCCGCGTCACCAGTCCTGAATCTCTGTACATTTCGGCTCCTGAAAGTAGGACTAGAAATTTGGTTTACAGAGAAGTTTTATAAGAAAAGTAAAGTTTTGGTTTATGATTTATCCGCAAAAACAAATTGTGTTAGAAATATAATGGTTATTTGCGGACGAAGTCGCGGGCAACAGCTAGTATATAATATTCACACAACTATCACACAACGCCGTCTAGTCCCAAGCTAAGCAGAGCTTGTGTTATGAGTACTAGACAACTGACAAACATACTTAAATATTTTTAAATACATACATATAATAGATAAATTACACCCAGACACAGAACAAATGATTGTGCTCATCACACAAACATTTGTCCTGGGTGGGAATCGAACCCACGACCTCCGGCATAGCGGTCAGGACCACTAACCACTAGACCAACAGGCCAGTCTAAACTGACTCCTAGTCAGAAATTGATTCCTAGTAGACATTGTGTTGTAAAATTGGTGTAGCTTTGTACTTCAAGTGTCTACGAAGCTGGCCAATATGCCGAATCATTGAAACAGGCGCGATTTTGGAAAAATGGAGCTGTGAATTTTATTATAGTATTTATTTACTACCTCAGTGAAGCTTGGCGATAAGGCCAGGACATGGTCTACCCGTGTGCCAAATTTCAACCAAATTCGTTCAGCTATTCGAGCGTGAAGAAGTAACAAACATACATACACACCATCACAAATACACTCACAAACTTTCGTTTTTATAATATTAGTATGAAAGAAAGAAAAGAAAGAAAAATATTTTATTTGGCACACATAGATACAAAAATGATAAATGTGATAAATCCTACACTACCTGATCTTTTTTTCCATAAATACAGTCCCCTTTTGAAAGTTTGCCTCCAAAAACAATTTAAAAAAAAATTCTTTATATAGGTAGGTAAGTAATTCTAAGTAACAGTCCATTTTAGCTTCTTCGTAAGAGTATATGTTCTGATCACTTGATCTGTTGTTGGTGTTGTTGAAACTGACTGAAAGGTTACTACCCTTAGCAGTCACACGCCATAGGTTGCTCGCTGTACCCCTTATACTATACAAGAACACCAAAAAAAAAAACTGCGTCATCAAGCACTCATACTCAAAGAGTGATAACTCAAAAAGTCACACAATTCCGCGCAATGAGAATTATAAAAATGGATATAATTAAGATATTGATTGTTGCGCCTGCGCAGGTGTGTACGACGCGGGGCGAATTTTAAATGGAGAATAAAAAATACTACAGGACACATACAGTTTTATGAGTTAACGTGTAACAGTAGTTATGAGAATTAATTGGTCGAGCGCTTGTGTTAATAATTATTGTAATTTTGTGGGGTAGGCAGAATGGGCTCTTAAATATAGAAAATGTATGAGCGAAGCGATATAAAGAGCGTACTACAAAACCTTATTGTATAATGGTTTTGTCTAAATATTCACATTTAGACTAAACCATTTAATTCATTATAATGCCACTTCAATTTTTCTCATAAATTTATAGCTTACGGACACCATGGCGACGCGATCAGTTGCGCCGCCATGGTGTCCTGGTGAAACATAGCCTTAAGTACAACACAGGTCACGGCAGGTCATAACGGGCATTAGGACAATGCACAGCTGGGTGCGGGAGCAAAACAACCTCTCAGTCGCCCGGAGACCATTTAATTGTGCGGACAACCAGGTAACATAACAAGCTTATGACTTTGTGATTTTTCATGATACAGTTATGAAATTTTGTACATAGATTCTTTACATAAAAATACTAGACACGTGTTTCGGGTTTCACCTAAACTAAAAGTAATGTTGTATAGGGTGTATAGCTCCATCCCTCTTCTCGCTCACACGCCTGACTTTTTAACTCGAGGCTCCAGATGGTTACACCACCTTTGCCACGGTAGACCTCGATGTCGTCATCCTCCTTCAGGCGTCCAGTGAGTGACGATCTTTGATCCTTCACTTTACTTGACTTTGATCTACTTTAGCCTGGCTGTGTTTTCTCCAAAATCTGCTAAATGATTATTCAATACACTTACTCGAAAACCCGCTCTTATCTCACCGCTTTTAGGCACGCAATAGACTGTTTTCCGCACTAGTGCAGAAAAGCGCGCGTGCTCTCCCTTGCCACAATTTTATTACATTTCTTGTAACAAGCTGTGCGCGCGTCGACCCCACGAGTTGCCGGTCAACCCATGTTTATTCATTGCTTCGTAAGTGTTTTGAAAAAGTCGTTTGATACACGTGCAAATTTGTTACTGCAGCCCTCGGCTCCATAACACACTCGCCTACGGATCGTGCGAATTCCGCCTCGGACGCAATGATAAACTTTTTGCACTTGTATCAAAATGTACTATAAACATTTACTAACTATTCACGTGCCCAGATTCCTCTAGCGTAAGGTACCTTTAGATTGTATTGACCTGCAGTTTGATAATTTCACTGCTCTAAGCGGTATTTTTTTCAGCTTGCGAGAGTAACTGCCCTATAATATGTGACTCCAAAAAACCCTAGGTCTGTATCGGTAGCGTTTGTTTTGCCGTAACATGCCTAGGGTGACGGGCCAGACAAAGAGAGATACAATCCGCAGGGCAGTTTTGTGGCGGACTGTTGGGCATTAACGACCCCACGGACCCGATCTCCCGGGAGAATTCTTGTTCTTCATCTCCAGCTTGCCTTTATTGGCCGGCCGTAGTGAACACTGAGGAGAAACAAAGCTCCCACCTCTCTCTTGCCTTTATTGGCTGGCTTGAGTGGAGATTCGCAAGAGCAAACGTGCTCGGGAGAAGAATGTATAATCCAGGAAGGTGCTGGTAGGTATCTTGACCGTACTTCCGGGATTATCCTGATATCAGTGGTATACATCTCCACTCCTCAAGTACCTCAGAATATGTTGCCCTCTTGTTGCTACGTCACTTCGTGCTAGCGGCCGTTTTTCGGGGCCCATTTATTGAGTGTGCAAGTCACCCCCTGCCTTTTATCGATGGATATTAATAACATTGTTCAGGCAGGGGCCACAATATCAACATAGTTCAATGTTACCAGTCCACTCAAGACTCCAAAAATCATAGCCCTATTATCTTTGTTCTCCATATGTCGCAATAGTTTTTTAACTACCGGGGGTTGTCCTTTGGTGCACTAGCATAGCGCGTACAGGGATAATCGTCGGTTGGTATCATGTTCCATTATAATCATCTAAAGGGCCTCTGTGAGTTGGCTTCAGCTCCTCGTACGCCTTCCAAAGGTCCAGGACCTCAGGGTCCTGAGATAATAAACGAATGAAAATAATAATAATAATCATTTATTATCAAGCAACTAAGGCCCATAGATAAAATACACAAATAATAATAATGTCATGTCATGTGTCATAATGTCATTGGCCTTACGAACAAACGTCAAACAACCCAGAACAAAAGTTCCACGTTCCAACTAACCAATCGTGTAGACAAATGACTGCAATTTCTCCTCTATCTACCAATTAGCAATTACTTCACGAAAATTACATTATACGACCAATCCTACAGTTGCACTGTCGATTTATCAGTATGACTTTTTACTGGCAATCATACATAATAATAGAAAGAAAGTGTGTTTGTCCGACTGTTTATAATAACTTTTAATGACTCAACAGCTTATTCTAGTTTTAAAGACTGGTGTGAGTTCGTGGACAGACTTCGATTACGAGTTTTTTTTTTAATGTAGTTATTTATCTCAGAGCCCAGGGAGTCCTGAACCTGAAGAAGGAGTATGAGGTGCCGAAGCCAACTCGCAGAGGCCCCTTAGAAACTTTTCATGAAACGTGGTACCGACCAACGACGTCATGCTAGTGCACCCAAGTACAACCCCCGGTTGGTGGGAAACTATTGCGACATGATCCTTTTCGTTCCAAACAGAGAGCTTGAGAATTTGTATGACGATATCTCACCAAGAAAAAAAATGTAACCCAAAGCAATACAACCTATCAATACTATCTTCAGCCAACGGTTTCGTCCGTGTTAAATTAGAAAACTTGCAGCACGGAGAACTTGCAGCAGCTGAAATCGGCTTTATTAGAGGAATGGGAAATCATAACTCAATCTACCATTAGAAAGTTGATACTATCCATGATGTGTTATCAAAGCCAGAGGAGGCAATACATGTTACTAAAAGAAAGATTACATAAGCGAAACCATTTTAATTTTTTTTCCTTAGTGTGAAGTTGTTGTTTATTTTTTCTTAATTTTTGTTGTTTCTTGTATATTGCTACGAAAAAAAAGTTGTTTCATATAAAAATGCATTATTTCATATTAGAATGAACACGCAATAGTTATAATTTTTTTTTTAAGTTTTTGTTTTGAAACACAGTCACGACAACATTATTTGGTACGTGGCCTAATTTTATTGTGCATCAGTTTATATGCCTGATGAAAGAATTTTTAGAATCGATCCAAAAGTTTTAGAGATTACCCTCCAGATAATAAATAGAAATAGCATTAACTCAGACAAAACTAAGTATCAATGTTGATTGTTTTTTTTTCCTTTTCAGTAATTTTAGTGTATGTCTGGCAATTTGAGTATTTTCTGCGGCCTACCCAAATGTCCTTTCCTTGGTATTGTTCGTCAAGTCGTTGAGCTCCTTAGTAGTCCTGAGTTGAGCTTTACGAATACTGACAAATGCTTGCACTGACTGGACAGGTCCACTCAAATCTGTATGGTTCTTTCTTCAAAAGACCATTTCAGACAAATCTGCATGGTTCTCATGTGATTTGACCATTACATATTTACTGTATGGACTTTAAAAGAGACTTTGACCCCTGAGTTTGTTTCGGTGTTTCTTCTCAGGATAGTCAGCTAGGAAACACCGGCCTCATCTAGTTTAAAGCGACGAAAAAAAAAATTGACGTGTAAAAGTGTTTTTTAAACCTATTTACAAAATAAATATCATTTATCATTAACACATTAAAAGAAAAAAAAACAGTTTCAAACGCAGCCAATGTCACGGGTAAAGCACTAGTTACGAGTAAAGAAGTAAGTACCAACGCTGTGCGCTCTCATACCCGACGTTGGTAGTTTAAAAGCAGTAATGCGTTTAATTACTAAGCGAACATTTTACTTTCATAAAAGTTATCTAATTAACTAGGATGAGTGATGTTGCGGTGTAACGTAAAAGTAGGTGATTTGATGAAGTTACCAATTTATTTTTAAATATCACAAGAATTGTATTGTTATTTCATTAATTAATTAATATTTACATATCAATTATATTTTTAAATATTTCAAAAGAAAATAAAAACAATTAAAAAAATATAAAGATACCTAGTGGTTATTCAAAATTAATCAAACAAAAGTTTAGTGATTCAATTTAGAGCGAAAAGCTGTTTACTGCTGAAAGTACTACCGCATACACTTCTTAAATATTTTTCAAAGTCATTAACATCACATAAAAGAAAGAAATATAAAAATATTATTTTTGCCTCACACAACTTATTAAAACTAAATGATACATAATAATAATAATAATAATAAGCCTTTTTATTTCTTGTTTTTACATTGTTGTTAGTTCCAATATTACGGTAAAACATACATAGGTTTGCTTAGTAAGTTAGCTTAGATTATGTTAGTAAATTAAGAAGTTATGTTTTAAATATTTATAAATTAACAGGAACCCCGGTTTGGGTATATGCCTTCTCCAAAGATGTCCATTTTTCTCGATCTTGTGCTATAGAGCACCAGTTTTGGCCAGCTGATCTTTTCAGATCATCTTCCCAGCGGGCCGAGGGTTTCCCCTTTCTCCTTTTGCCTGGTGGTCCTTTCCACTAGGTAACTCGCAGGGTCCACCTTCTGTCGGACATTCTCGCCACATGGCCAGCCCAACGCCATTTCAGTTTTTGAGCAAAGGTTAAGGCGTTTGTAGCTTTAGTGATGTCTCTTATCTTTGTGTCTTATTTTATCCATTTTCTTTATGTTTAACATGCTTCGTTCTAAGCCTCTTTGACATGTGTTAATTTTATTCATAGCTTGATTCGTGAATTTCCAGGTCTGGCTCCCATAAGTTAAGCTTGTTAGTAAACATGAGTTCATAACTTTAGCTTTGAGAGTTACTGGTAAGTTACCTTTAAATATTTATTTTTGGCTCCAATATTTTTTCCAGGTTTGTTGGACCCTTCTCTCTATTTCTGTAAAGTTGCTGTTTTTCTCGAAACTGATTCTTTTTAATAGGTTTATGTAATTGTCTACATATTCTAAAGGGTTACCATTGATAGTTATAGGTCTTATTCGTGTGTTAGTCATTATCTTAGTCTTCTCTATGTTCATTTCTAGTCCGACTTCCGCGCTTGCTTGTTGTAGGGATTCTATCATTGATTGCATCTCGTTGGCTGTCTCTGACAGAAGTATCAGGTCATCGGCGAACCTCAGATGGCTTAGGTAGGCGCCTTCTATGTAGAGTCCTGTTTTGCTCCACTCCAACTTGTTCATGATGTTTTCGAGAATGGCTATGAAAAGGGTGGGTGAGAGCGGGTCCCCTTGCCTTACCCCTCTTTCTATAGGAAAAGCGGGGCCTAAGGTTTCGAGCTTTATCCTTCCTTTGTTGTTATTGTATATGCTTTTAATCACTTTTATGTATATAAATGATACATACAAAATAATAATAATAAAAAACCAACAACAAAATAATAAACTATAGTTTATTTTTTGATGAATAGATCAAAAATATGTACGCACAAGGGCAAAAAAGTGCCTACCTCAGCATACACTACGATATTTAAAACAATAAATAACGTAGCGTTGGTATTTCGGAATTACGAATAAAGATCGATTTTATTACTCGATAATAATATAAACAAAAACCATCTTTACCCGCCAGAATCCAAAACACCTTTACACAATAAACAAAACAAAATAATACTCTCGCGAATGACAATTCGATAGTTTTATATCAATGTTTAATAACATATTTTTGTTTAACACATCAAAAGTTCACGGTCGCTTATTGTTTTTTATTTGTTTATGATAATTGTAATGTAAAAAGGTCTTGTTTCATTCAGCTGTTCTGTGACAGGAGCCAACTGTGAAGTATGCGCCGTGGTCTGCATAAATAATGGTATTATTTTGTAAAACTGTCATATACTACTAGATTGACCTTATGTTCATATCGGGATATGCGCTTTTAGATGTTTAACAGATGTTGATTCAATGAGAACATTTTTGTTACTGAAGATTGAAAGATTAGCTAGAAAGGTTGATAGTAAGTCTGCCTGTCAGTAACTGTCAATGTCACAATGACATTAACAGTGAAAAGAAGAGTGAATATGTAACTAATAATGTTGATATTTCGATACCAGTAAAATAAACATGAGAGATATGTTAGTAGTGTGACAAAAATAAATACTCCACTAATATTATTTTATATATGACATTGGCAGAATAGTCGTCATCGGCTCTATTTGCCATTAATAAAAAATAGAATAGAATATTTTACATAATATGTACAATGTAAGTAGGCGACCAAGTGGTAATCTGGCATTTGTGTTGAATGAATGATGACAATGATGTTTACCCTTAATTCGCATATTTATAACAGAATATTTCCTAAGATGTTGTGTATTTATGTATGTATATATTTGTGCTATCATTATCATTTCAGCCGAAAGACGTCCATTGTTGGACATAGGCCTTCCCCAAGTGGCGCCACAATGAACGGTCTTGCGCGTCTCGCATCCATCGTATTCCCGCAACCCTTACCAGGTCATCGGTCCACCTTGTAGGAGGCCTTCCAACGCTACGTCTTCCGGTACGCGGTCGCCATTCCAGAACCTTTCGGCCCCAACGGCCATCCGTTCTGCGAGCAATGTGCCCTGTCGGTAACCTTGGTTCTCCGATTGGTGGCTCCATGGTTCTTTTATTAGACCTAAAAATAGTTTAATTTTACAAATAATAAAATTGTATGCACATTCCCTATTTCAAGCTTTACCTGCGACACAGCAACTGCTCTTGGAGAAACACAAGCAATTAATAATTCCATATTCCAAGCCAATATGACATTTACATGAGGTATTACTGATTTATAATAGCTACGGTCTGGAGATCATAAATTAAAACTAAATTATGTTGGCAAATGACATATTAGTAGGTATTTTTTATTTATAATTTCACGGTCGATTTTCTTATTAATTGATGGGGTGTTTTATCATCTTCATTTTGGGTACTAAATAAGACTTGTAGTGATTTAGTAAGACATCAGTCGCATTAAGTGTAGTCCGCTCGACTATCCAATAACAAACTGGCAATCTTTTCAATATTGCATGCGGTTTTTGCTATCTTCGGAAATCACATCATCGTCATTTCAGCCGAAAGACGTCCACTGCTGAACACAAGCCTTCCCCAAACGTCATCATAACGACTGGGCCTCAAGTCTGCTATTACACTAGTGTCAGAATGGTCTATCATTGATTTCATAATTGTTGATTTTCACAAGTTTAGTAATCTACTAATATAATGCCGTCATTATGACTTTCCAGTGGTCAACCACTGACACTCCATTGAAAAAAATGGCATAGAATGGTAATCTCGTACATACTGACAAATGAATTTCTGACGTATGCGGTAATCTGCTAAAATTTTGACAGTTCCTTTGATCAGTGACATAGGTACTCGTACCATTAGAACGTCATTGTGCAGTCATTGCTTTTAATAAGCTCGATATTGTCATTCTACCACAACTCTATTACGAGACCATTGACCGATCAATGATCGATCATTATGAATTAGCAGATTACGAACTTTTAGCAAAATGACAATGGGATCGTGTTGGAATGACGAATTTATAAAAATAGCAGACTTGGGCCCCTGATCTTGTGCGTTTCAATTCCATTGCCTGCCTGATTTGCCTGTTGGTCCAGTGGTTAGTGGCCCTGATTGCTATGCCAGAGGTCGTGGGTTCAATTCCCACCCAGGACAAATGTTTGCGTGAAGAGCACGATCATTTGTTCTGTGTCTGGGTGTAATTTATCTATAATATGTATTTATTTAGTAATTATGTGAGTATGTTTATCAGTTGTCTGGTACTCATAACACAAGCTCTGCTTAGCTTGGATTATTGGATTCCTGTGACTCACCAGGTCATCGGTGCGACTTGCAATCCGCTGAATGCTTTATGCTCAACTAGACCTTTTTTGGAGTAGCCGTGAGGCACACATACTGTTTCATTTGATCTGTGTGGGCACAGTATATTATTTTTTCTTTCTTTTTTGTTTTACCTAACTAATGTTTGTGTGCCTAGGTTGCCAAATAAATCCATTTTTTTTCTTTTTCAGGATCCCGTACCTCAAAAGGAAAAAACGGAACCCTTATAGGATCACTTTGTTATCCGTCCGTCTGTCTGTCTGTCTGTCAAGAGCCTTTATCTCAAGAACGCGTAGAGGTATCGAGTTGGAATTAAAACCATATACTCAGGTCTGCGGTCCCTTGAAGCTGTGAAAAAATCAAACTTCTAAGTTAACTAAACTACTCTCAAGGAAATAAAAAAGTTACGGCCGTTTATGACGCAAAAAACGTATATTAAAGTAGTGAGGTGCACTACTTTACTATACGTTTTTTGTTGTTTTTACTTTACTATACTACACCATTAACGATTGCATCACTGCTTACCATCAGGTGGGATCGCAGTCAAGCTATAGTTTATATCAAATAAAAAAACACCCACTCTAACCCCCCCATCCTTCTAACTTAAGTTTAAAAACAATAATTAAAGCGTACACCAGACTTGTTACTGTTGCAGGTGCTACTCTTTTAACTTTAATCCTACCTAATGATACTTTATCGCGACCTAATACCTCTGATGTGTCGATAATTAATAATTTATAATTGCCAACATTAGTATGTTAATCGGTTAACGGGATATTATCAGTGATCAATAGTTGGGTCATAATGTTGAAAGAGTTAAACGCGATTATCAGATCAGCCCCAGGGTGTTTTAATACACTTAGTCTATTTACAGATACTTGAGGTACTCCTGGGTTCTAACTTACAAACAAATAACATTCACGCTTGTAGCCCATAGAGGAGTAAGGTAGCAATACACTAATTAAAAAAAAATTACGGGTTGCACTCTGGGAGTGCCGGCAGAAGTGAAAACTTAAGTATTAACGTTGTGCGTTTTGGATCGTCTTACGAATTTTCGATCAGGTCACGTGTCCTGACGCGAGTTTAACATTTTTTACCCATTACAAAAAAAGTGTACAACGCCGCTAAAGAAGTTTTCACATCAAAAATTAAATTCAAGAGTACAATGCTTGTTTCTATCCATTTGTATTGAATTGAGTTGAAAATATTTATTTTAAATCAGACACATTTTTTTTTTCGGTGAGAAAATCATCCAATGACATCCTCCGCTCTTGGTCGGGGCGGGAGGGTGTGTCAAACTTTTACTGACTAAAAACACACTCCTGTTCCTTTGTCTGCCTTTCATATCCACCACGCGGGGCCAGTTCGGGTGGCTGGATGTCAGATGTCTTTGAATTTTCGGTTCTAGGACATATCAACAATTGATAAGTCCTAGAACCGAAAATTCATGACGTTATTCTTCTCCGTTCTGAGAGTAGTGGTGATAAAATAAATTACGCAAAGTAAAGCGTTTGCCAGGGTTTGAAACCACGACATACAACTGGTGAGTCGAAATTCAAAATCCAATTCAAAATGTTTTTGTTTCACAGAGACTTACATGGGCACTTATAAAACGTCAGAAGTAGTGCACGGTTCCAATTGGTCGTTATCTTTGGAGAAGAACCGGAAAGGAACTCCACGGGTACTCTTTAAAAAAAATGATTGATTTCTTTTATTTATTCCATGGATTGTACAATATATAGCATAGCATAGTCGGCCTTATAATGTTCCCACGGTTGGGACTCAGGCCTCCTCTCTAGGAGAGGGAATGGGCCGTAATCCACCACGCGGGCCCAGTGCGGGTTCTCAATTACAATACAATATATTACAACATTAATAGGTATGGGACATTAATAGGTATTAATAGGTAGTACAATGTAGAGCAGTGGTGGCCGAGTGGTAACGGCTCCGACTTACGAGTTGTAGGTCGCGGGTTCAAACCCACCCAGGCGCATTACTTTGTGTAATTTATTTCATCACCACTGCTCTCAAAACGGTGAAGGAAAACATCGTGAGGAAACCGGCATGTCCTAGAACCAAAAATTCGAAGACATGTGACATTCACCAATCCGCACTGGGCCCGCGTGGGGGATTACGGTCCATTCCCGGTTCTAGATAGAGGAGGCCTGAGTCCCAGCAGTGGGAACATTAAGAGGCTGATTATGCTATGCTATTATGCTACAATGTAGACTAGTCAATATTATAATATACCCAAAATTTTGGGCCGTCAAGGGCCTATTACACTACTCGATATTCAAACAGTCTTAGTCGATGTCGCGTAGTGTAATAAGGGTTAGACCGGTCTTACTCGGAACAAAAAATAAGACAGTCTGAATATCGTGTGCTGAATATCGCGTAGTGTAATAGGCCCTTTACTACTTGCAAAATGACAACCCGTCGCAAAATTATCAAAGTGCACCATTTCGTAGAAACAGTGTCAAAAGTGCAAAAAAAAAATACAAAATACTCAAAACGTAAAAAGTTCTAATGCCAATTAAATGTATACCCATCGATAAGTCGATGTGTATACCTACTGTTCGCCTAAAAGTATGTTTTGGCGCTTGTTGTTGTTTCTGACATACCGCTGTTAAACCCGCGATGGCTTAGCTGGTATGGTAAGGGGATGCAATTCGACATACATTTTCACAGTTTTTCATACAACCGCTCTTACGCGATTATGACGTTATTACACATTTTTCATTAGATATTTTGGAAACACAGTATTTTGTAGATATTATTGCTTCTACTGAAATCAATTTGTAAATTTGTGTAAAACTAATCCAGTAAAGAACTCTGAAAATCTGCTATTTTGCATGAACTTTGACACTTCATAATATACTCAAAAATTTAAAAAGTCAAAAAAATATAACATTATGAAGCCTTGCAAATTTAATCAAGATTCTAAATGACGACCATTTTTTTCAACTTTTAATGGTTTAAAAAAAACACGTATTTCGTGGAACATGTTTTGTAAATCACGGAATTACCGAATGCTAACAGAGTGTTCAGGCGTTATCTCTCTTTTTCACGTTGCCTCTTCGTCAAACATCGCGTTGGATTGCATAGATGAAGTAACAAGCTTTGAAATCATGCTCGATGTTGACGATAGGCGAGTGAAAAAGGACTCTCTTAATGTTGTTGTTTAATAAACATAAAAAATTACATGTACCTAGTGACATCTCTGACGCCACATAGAAACTAAAATTCACAATCCTGTTCAACCTGTGCACGTTCTCCGCGCGATTAGAATATAGTACAGTTACCCAGGCATTAAATGTTTTAACCTTATTGATAATAAAGAAAAAAATACGTTACATTTTTTTTCACGACCTTTTTCATATAAAACATGACGTTATTATAACATATTATTATTATAAGTATTTAAAATATTTAATAGTCCAGGACCGACTACCATAATATTTTATAATTTTGACTTAAAAGTGAAGTAATTTTGAATTATACACTTTAGTTAAACTGTACCTTGGTCATGTTTCATACTTTAATGAGGTGATATGTATTCAACACATTTTATTATGAGAGAATTATTAATAATTAATTATTTCTATGAAATTATAAACAGACAGACAGAACAGCCAACTAAATGGCTGTTTTTATACAACTACTTTTACTTATTCTGTGGTAAAACTTTGTGGTAATAACTGTTGCTAGTTGGTGAGATATCATCCAATGACATCTCTCACTCTAGCGTGGAGTGGAACTTTTACTGACTGAGACCACACCTGTTCTGTTCCCCTTCAGTTGCCCAATATTAGCCAAAAGTAGGTACCTATTCAATTTGGGTCGACAGGTACCCTTACAATGTCGTATTAGTTCAATCCTGTTAAAAATACAAAAATAAATAATAAAAAAGTGACTTAATTTGTTTAAATATTGTTAAGTTTTTTTAATCAGTTCTTCAGTTTTATACAATAAATATTAATCATTTATAACTGTAGGTTTTATTGGAGTAAATTCAACAGTTCAACTCGAAAAATCTTACTTTTTTATCTTCTGGTTCTAACGATATCATCAAAATAAAAACTTGTGCAATTTACTGCACTAAAAAAGAGACATCCCAATGGTATTTAATTACATAACGTATTACGTTTTATATTATAAAATAATATAAAAATAGTAAAATTTATTAAATATTAACTTGAACACGTAGTTTTATAGACTATCAAACCTAACACCTTGCCTAAGATTATCTATATATATAAAAGGAGAAACTGTCTGACTGACATATCAACGCACAGCCGAAACTACTGGGACTAGGAGTGTGAAATTTTGCACAAGGGTTCCTTTTATGACGTAGGCGAGCACTAAGAAAGGATTTTTCAAAATTCAGCTCCTAAGGGGATGAAACGGGGGTCTAAAGTTTGTATGGAGCAACTCATGTTACGCGGGCGAAGCCGCTGGTGGAAGCTAGTTGATAGATATAATAATAGGTCTTTACCTATGAAATTGGAGATTTTTAAAACGGGTTGCTTTGAAGTGTTATATCATTGGATTGCCTTGGAATCATAAGTTCAAATAAATTTTATATTAAAGGTATGTTATTCTTCTTTTGAAATTAGGTATTTATTGGTTTCTTTGTGTTTTATATTTTCTGTAATATAGCAGTACTTATAACCATGTTTGTATGAAATCTAAGAAAACTCGCATTATTTTGTAATATGAGTTCTACCGTGGAAACAATGGGACTCAAGTGATATGCAATATTGATGATGTATACGGACTTAAAACTGCTAATGAATGAGATGTCTATTTTGGTTTCAATCACTTTCATGTGAGAAATTTTATCTCAGGAATAACTTTATTTCTTAAGGCGGCTCAAGACAAAATTTCCAAAACGAAATCTATTAAACCAAGAACACAGAGTTTTTTTGTTAGAAGAAAGTCGTAGGTATGCGACATTGATATTGTTTGCCCTTGGCAATGCATTGTATCTACGTTGAATCTCTTAATATGAAAAAACTTTTTTTATTAGCTTTCATGGTTATAAGTACTGCGATATTACAGAAAATACAAAACACAAATAAACCAATAAATACCTAATTTCAAAAGAAGAATAACATACCTTTAATATAAAATTTATTTGAAAGAAAGAAAGAAAGAAAGAAAGAAAAAACATTTTTTTTTTTTTTTTTTTTTTTTTTTTTTTTTTTAATTAATGTTTTTTTTTTTTTTTTTTAACTTGTGATTCCAAGTCAATCCAATGATATAACACTTCAAAGCAACCCGTTTTAAAAATCTACAATTTCATAGGTAAAGACCTAATATTTAATTATGTATTAATTATATCTGTATTATACAATTATTATACAATCATTTTATACTTTTGCTCATCTCCTCATGTTATTTACAGTCGGTACAGTCAAGAGCATAAATAACTGACAGTTGTGTAAAGTCCCAAGCATTTTTTTCTATAAATATTGACAAAAAAAATACAAATCTTGAATTTTCAAAGCTGTATGAGATGGGTCTTTTTTCGAACTTATAATTAAACAAAAAATTTAAAGCAATTAATCAAGATAGAAAAGTAGATATTTATGCTGGTGAGTGTACTTAAAGTAACGATAACAGTACTGAAAGAAGAAAGAAAGACAACACGTTTATTTGGCACACAGGTACACACAATGAAATAACAATTTTATAGAAACCTGTATACTCAAACTTAAATACATCAACATTGTGTTTACAGCTGTGCCGTTCTGATTACTGTCAACCCTTCTAGTGATATGGCGTTAAAGTTTATTAAAAAATCATGAAAACGGAAGAAATAAATAAAATGGTTTAATAAAATAATCGTTTCCTTTGTCACACGACAACAAAGGAACGAGTGATAATAATTTTATTAAAAGGAACTACATATCCACACTATATTTTTTTTTTTTGTAAATGTATCTTTTTGTTTTTTAAATTTATACTTTATAGATACCGGTACAGTTTTTCATTTCGTTGATTAATATTTTATTTCACAGATGAAATTTTTGATGAATTTTTGTGTTTGGTAAATCCTCCCCAAATCATTGCTCGAAAGTTTAGCGAATAGAACCATTTGTGGGGATGCAACATGACATAAATTTTCACTGTTTTTTAAACAACCGCTCTTACGCGATTATGACGTTATATATTACATATTTTTCATTAGATATTTTAGGAACACAGTATCTTGTGGATATTATCTAGGCTTCTATTGAAATCAATTTATAAATTTTTGTAAAACTAATCCAGTAAGGACCTCTGAAAATGTGCTATTGTGCATGAACTTTAATACTTCATAATATACTCAAAAATTAAAAAAGTCTAAAAAATATAACAATAGAAGCCTTGCAAATTTAATCAAGATTCTAAATTACAACAATATTTTTCAAAAACTTTTAAGGGTTTAAAAAAAAACACGTATTTCCTGGAACAAGTTTTATGAAATATTCGTGTAAATCACGGAATTACCAAATGCTAACAGGATTTTCAGGAATTATCTCTCTTTTTTCGTGTTGCCTTTTCGTCAAAAATCACGTTGGATTGCGTTAGATGAAATAACAAGCTTTTAAACCATGCTCGATGTTGACGATAGACTAGTGAAAAAGGGCTCTCTTAAAGACCACAGAAAGACGGTGTACTTTAATAATATGAAGGATGGAATAGTGCATTGGTTACTTTAAATCTCCAGTTACTTTGCCTGCTGCGGTCTTCCCGTCCAACTATAATTTGGGTGCCTTCAAGGCTAGAGTGAATAGGCTCTTAATAAGCTAGTGCGCCTCACCATCAATGATTGCATCACTGCTTACCATCAGGTGGGATCGTAGTCAAGCACTGGTTTATATCAATTAAAAAAAAAAAAAGAAAAAAATCATGTCAACATTTTTTTTGGCTTGGTTCAGTTCGTACATTTAGCCTGACATGAAAATAAAAAAGAAATTATTTAGTTTTAGATACAGAATACAGTCGCTTTGTTTTTCATGAAAATGCAGATGTAACATATTGTAAAGATTTTGCAGTACCTACTCGGCACCAAATGTATGAAGTCATCCTTCACGGTTTTTTTTTTAGGTGGGAAATCATCCAAATGACTTCTCGCGCTCTGGGTGGAGCGAGAGGGCGTGTCAGACTTTTACTGACTAAAACCACACCTGTATCCTTCAATTACCCTTTGCGTACTAGGACTACGGGTTTCCCTTTCATCATCAAGTCATCCTTTTCGGTAAGCTACGCAGTACAATAAAATTGTAAGCTCCATTTTACCAAAATCCTGCCTGTTTCAGTGAAATATTATCCAGATGTGTGTCTACACAAATTGGTGTAGTTTTGTGTCTTACTCGTAAGTGCCTACTTTAGATGCCAAACTATATCAATTTTACATACACTAAGAATCTATTTGTTAAATAGTAAAACAGCCACTGAACTACACTTAAATAATAACTTATCTCTTTTATTACCTTAAGTTTGTATTTTTTTTATTTTTTTTTATTCCATAACGATCACACAACGCCGTCTAGTCCCAAGCTAAGCAGAGCTTGTGTTATGAGTTCTAGACAACTGATACACATACTTATATATTTCTAAATACATACATAATTTTATAGATAAATTACACCCAGATTCAGAACAAATGATCATGCTCATCACACAAACATTTGTCCTGGGTTGGAATCGAACCCACGACCTCCGGCATAACAGTCAGGGCCACTAACCACTAGACCAACAGGCCAGTCAGACTTGAAGGATGATGGGTCTTAAGTCATCGTTTAATTGTATTCTATACCTATCTCTGACTATAGACAATACATAATAAAGAGCTAGAATGTAGAAAAGTATTTTTGAATAAAATATAATAATTTTGAATTACGAAATTCAAAATTCCCGAGGCTATTAATTCGAGACCGCAAATTCAAATTCAACGAACATATGGAACGTGAAAATTCCGTCAATAATCGTTCGACTAATTCGATTCGAATTTTAAATTGTTGCCGAATTTGTTCGGTTTTTTTCATTCGCCGTCGGTTCGACGCCGGCGCGATCCGAAAACTGTCAATCAAACCGTTGCATATTATTATTTAAGGTATTGTAATTTGAAAATAAAAGAAATTTTGGAATTTCGAACATCGAAACGTTTGTTTTTTTGGAGTTCTCGGTTTCGAATAATGAGTGTCTAGTAGAACCGCATTGGTCTCACTTGTTAGATTTTTTTGTCGAAATCAAATCATGAGATTAGTATAATTCCATATCCTGCCCGCAAAAAAGGTAATTTTGTTTCATTGCATAAATAACTAATAAACAGTTATGATTATCATTTTTACATTACTGGTAGTCTAGCGCTTTTTTAGACTAATTATTCCTTTTTTATTCTTGATAGGTTCGCGCTTGACCGCTATCTCACCTGATGGAAAGCGACGATGCGGTCGACGATGGAGCGCGCTTACCTAGAAGTAACCTATTCAGTCTTTCCTTCATTGTCATTGCGTAGTTTTATCCATATTTACCACTACCATTTTGGACTTAATAAAAAGAAGTGAGAAGCAACAGAGAAAAGATAAAAGAGTTCGAGATAAATTCCATACTTTTTTTAATTAAAAAATATATGCATTTTATTATTACAAGTACCTAATCTTAATGATACTTCAACCTTTTTAAACATCTCTTATTATTTATTTATTGTGCACACCTACCACAGTGTAGTGTTTTTAACCCAAAATTTGACTGGTCGAAAATGCCTTGCTGCATTAAGTCCGTATAAAAAAATTGTTTAAAAAAAAACAGTAAAATGTATTAAAATATTAAATAAGTGGACTCAAATCAAAAATTTATTTTACAGAACTTCCACCAGCCGTGCCACACACACTTGACCGTTTTATTTACCGAAAAGTTAATTGTGTTGTGTCTCGCGGCAAATCGTGGACCAATATAAAAAAGTCACTTACCAGGCCCCGAGGTTCCTACAAAAATTGGGCTTATCCCTAATCTTATATTGACACCGTAATGAGACCAAAATATTGTAACGTCCGAGATTAGTCTTGAAAGGTATGGAGACGACACAGGGCTAAATAATATTTTGAATGCTGTATTTATTTGTGTAATGTGAAGTTTTTAAGGAATGGAATCATGCATTCGATGAGTAATTTATAAGGTGAAATTTTATCACACAAGTCTATTAAAGTATGTAAAGCTGTTCATTTATTAAGTTTCTAAGTGGTGTTTTTTTTCTGCTATATTATAATAAATATTTGTGTTAACAAAACATAACATTTTTATAGAACATACCTAGGTTAAGAAAAAAAAATTTAAAAAAAATCTTTAACGACATATAAAAATTGTATTAACTCTAAATTAAAATCATTACTGTCACGAGTTCCAATTTCGTAAATCAGATTTGTTAATTACTAGCTGTCTCCCCCGGTTTTACCTGCGTCTTTGGTTACTGCTCTGCTCCCATCTAGCGTAGCGTGACGTTATAAAAGCCTGTAGACTTTCTCAATGGGCTACATAATATTAAAAGGATTTTTCAATTCAAACTAGTAACTCTAGTTTAGTGCGTTTAAACAAACTCTTCAACAATTAAAATCATAAATATTATCAGCATAAATCAATCACAAATCACAAAAAAAATAATATTATTATCATTTATTATTTATTAGCCCGTATTGTCCCGCTTCTGAGCCTCTCCTCTCTTCATTCCTTCCAACGATTACTCCGTGTCGCTAAGTTTGGACACCAATTTTGATTCCCTTGAGAGCGTCGAAATATACGTTTTTAGCGAAATAATCGGCCCTATCTTTTTTTTTGTTAACTCAGCAGTTTGATTTTTTCACAGCTTCAAGGGACCTCAGACTTAAGTTATGGTTTTAATTTCAACTCGATACCTTTACACGTTCCCGAGATAAAGGGTATTGACAGACAGATAGACATACAGACGGATTTGTTATCCGTTGTTGTTTGTTTGTTGTTTGTTGTTGTTGTGTTGTGTTTGTTACTTTGTTAGTGATCCTATAAAGGTTCGATTTATTCCTTTTGAGGTACGTAACCATAAAAACAATAATAATAAAAAAAAAAACTGCAAACCGTCTCCACAGCTTTCTCTGTCCGTCCACAGCCACCGGCCGGATTTGGTTCCGTGAAACTAATCAGTTTAAATAAGTAAATTGACGATAGACCGCATTCGTCACGCGATGGTAGAATTCGGGTACTGTGTGCCGACTGCCGAGATGAGGCCGCTTCAACTTTATAACTTTGTAAGTCAACGTTAAACAAAAGTAAGCGAGTATTACAGAGATATTGTTTGGTATCAGGGCCTCGATCAATTTCTGAAAAGGATACCTGCGGTTATAGAAAGCAAAGCGTACCTAATTGAAGGACATAGGTGTGGTTTTAGACAGTAAAAGTCTGACACGAAGAATAAAGATTAAAAAATGATAAAGCCTTTGTTTCAAATAAACCGTTTACAGCATTACAGCCACTTTTGAATTTCAAGAAGTCTGTCAGTTGGAAAAAGTTATGCTAATTGCATATTCCAAAGCGTAGATCTCTATGGAGAAGAATGTGCAAGAAACTCCATGGACACTCTTTTCAATTATGTTATATCTACTGTATGTACAAATATCTCAGTTACATACCCTCTCGCTCCAACCTAGAGTGGGAGAAGACATTAGATGATTTCCTACCTCAAAAAAAGGAATACTGTTTGATACAAATAGTTTAGAAATCGGAAATTATTTATCACAAACTTTAGTCCGCAGGAGAGCCAAGGCTACAGACATAGCCAAACTTAAGTGGTAGTGGGCAGGGCACATTGCTCGCAGAACAGATGGTCGATGGGGATGAAAGGTTCTGGAATGGCGACCACGTACTTACCGGAAGACGCAGCGTTGGAAGGCCTCCCACAACACAAGGTGGACCGATGACCTGGTGAGGGTCGCGGGAATCCGATGAAAGCGAGACGCACAGGACCGGTCATTATGGCGACATTTGTGGGAGGCCTATGTCCAACAGTGGACCTCTTTTGGCTGAAATGATGATGATGACGATGATGAACTCTTGTCAGCGGCTTCGCTTGTCTTAAGGTAGAAAATTATCGCTAGGGAACGTATTCACGGTATAAAAGCATTTTCTATTTCATTGCGATATGAATATCATAAACAGATTCGTGTTTTTTACACCACTTATAACTCAAGAACGGCAGGACCGATTTTGATGATCTTTGCTTTGTTGGATTTGTCTTCACCCCGAATAGCAGAATAACTATTAAAATATAGAAAAAAAAAATCACGTAAAAACGAAATATCTAAATTCATTGAAAAATTTCAGCAACTATCATATTTATTGGTCTCAATCATTCCATCATTCGATCAATACGTTCATTGACTGTTAGGTGAAATTTGCCGAGTCAGCTAGTACAATCTAGTGTAGGCATTATATAGTATAAATTGTGGACTTAAAACTATAAGTAACAAAAAAGGTGTTGCTATGGCGCTGCCCTATGTATTTGTAAATTAAAAAAGGATCAATTTTGAAAAGAGTGCCATTTCGCAATGTTTGAACGCATCTCCGCTTGGGCAGAGCAACGCCGTGTCCTCGCGGGGGCGATCGGCGGTGGTGATCTCTCGCGCCGGTCCTTGGTCCAGGCCATGGTCCGGTGCGAGGAGGAGTGGCAGGCGGTCGCCTCCTTCTGCAAAGCAGTAATGCTAGTAAGGGAGGCGGAAGCCGGGATTCTGATCCCGATTTCCGACCACCGTAGGCGTGGGCTTGCGGACGGTGAGCAATGGGTAGTTCGCCGACCGACCGGTAACCGTCCGGACCGAGCCCAAGTGGTCGACGGCGCGTACTTCACGCGCGCCTCAAGGAGATGTCAGCAACTGTAGGGGCCCATCAGGGTCGAAGCCTACTGGGGCCAAAGGTCTGATTCTGAAAGAAAGACTCGGTCCTGGTACGAAAGGCAACGAAAGAACAGGAATGGGTTTTTAGTCAGTAAAAGTCTGACACTATCTCCCGCTCCGCCCGGAGCGGGGGATGTCATAAGATGATATTCCTACCGAAAAAAAAAAACCGCACAAAAGTCTTTTTGAGTCTTACTGTTTGATTTTGTCTCAAATTTGGTTCATACTGAAACAATTTTCAGCAAATATAGAAAACTAGCTTCTGCCAGCGGCTTCGTCCGCGTGAAAGTCGGTTTCTCTATACAAATATTGAACGAAAAGAAAGAAAGAAAAACATTTTATTTGCCGGAGAAGGCGCAAACTTATAACTAAACATATTGCAAGACAAAAACATAATTAATCAGAAATAACATATATGCGCCACGTCCGAGCAAAACGGCCGTACGCTCAGCATAATGCCGTGTCCACAACGCAACCCCCCCCCCCCCTGGACCCCTGTTTTATCCCCATAGGGGGTGAATTTCAGACAATCCGTTCTTAGCGGATGTCTACACCCTATAAGGAACCTACCTGCCAAAATTTTAAGTTTGTAGGTGTTACAGTTTCTGAGATTTCGTGATTATTTTCGTTTTGGCATTTAACCGCTTTGTGTGAAAGTAAAATAAATGAATTAGATGCTTTCGGCATGAATCACAAGCACAGAATTATTAGTTACTTTTCGTTTGCGCATTTTTACGAATTTGACGCGGACGAAGTCGCGGGCAACAGCTAGTAGAAAATGTGTTTATATTCAAACTTTACTTAGTATGTTTACCTCATCGGAGATTATCTACATACTGTCATGGTTTACCTACATTTAAAACACCGCCCAACATGTAATTTTGCAAGTAATCGATCCAGTCATCATTTTCTCAGAATTATCGACATCAAACACTGTAAATAAAAAATATTATGATACACTCCAAATTCCTAAACTCCACATGGGGGATGAACTGCTTGCGTCCGTAGGATTTACTTAGTTATGAACACCCTACACGTGTCCCCTGGGTAGTGCTAAACGAGCAGTAAAGACGGTGGTAGGCCATAGCATCGGCTGCCGGCTTAAAGGTTACCACCCATCAGACAAAGCCATGCCGCCAAGCGATCCGTCGTGTTCCGGCGTGATGTCTGGTGAAGCCGTATGATGGAAGATGGGTCTGAGCAGTTGTGTTGTGACGTATACCGGGTATGATGCGCCAGCTGTTGTTGTGTCGGACGTTTGATCGTGGAGGGTAGCGGGATCCGAAGCACGGTGCTCCGCTGGCCGACCGTAGGTAGATGGGGGCCCAAGTAGTGTGCCAGCCACACACGAAAGGCTGCCCCGCCAACTGCGAAAAATCCCAGGGTGGCCCCATCGTGCCGGTTGGCGACCGGGCGAGAGGACCCGATGGCGATCCCTGGGGGGGTTCGGGCGTCCCCGCAGTCTCCAGATCAACCCTCCATTGGCACAGCAGCTCTGGTTGTGTTGTTGGGTTCAACATCGCATCACCTCGCTCAACCGCCATCTTCCATCTCTCCTATTCACTCCACAAAAACCATGAAAGGTAAAAAGAAAGGCAAGTTGTGTCAACAGCGGATGCACGTCCTCTCATTTCAAGTGCAGTTCTCAAATATTAGAGGGCTGCACTCCAATCTCGTTGCGGTCCACCACCATCTTGAGACTGACAAGCCACACTTGCTTTTCTTGACGGAGACCCAAATTAGATGTCCGTCAGATACGGCGTACCTCAACTACCCGGGATACTCACTGGAGCATCATTTCCTGCAGCGTGCCGGGGTCTGTGTGTACGTCCGTAATGACATCTGTTGCCAGCGTCTCCGTCACCTTGAAGACCCTAATTTATCTGCGCTGTGGCTGTTGGTGGACACTGGTACGGACAAAATTGTTTATGCCTGTGTCTACCGTTCGCACAGCGGTGATCAGGAGACGACTCGGTTGTTCGACCACCTCAGTGAGGCTGCCGATAAGGCTCTGCAACGGCACCCTGATGCGCAGCTCGTCGCTCTGGGGGACTTTAACGCCTGCCACCAAGACTGGCTGTTCCCATACCAGAGGACCGACCACGCTGGGAGAGAAGCGCGAAAATTTGCAATATCGATGGGCCTTTCCCAGCTGGTCAAGCAAGCGACTAGGGTGCCTGATGTAGATGGTCATACTGCCAATTGTCTGGACCTTCTGCTGACCACCGATCCGGACAGATGTATCGTAACAGTTTCCTCACCACTTGGAACTTCAGATCACTGTCTGGTGAAGTCTGTTTCGTCCTTCTCCCCACCTGACTGCGACTCACGCGGTAAACGGCGAATGTGGCGTTACAGGTCAGCAGATTGGGATGAGATGCGGCATTTCTTTGCATCTTATCCTTGGCAGCAGGCCTGTGCGGGAGCTGTGCGGATGCCATATCCGATGTGATACGTCAAGCTATGGAGTTTTTCATCCCTTATAGAGACGTACCCGTTGGAGGCTCTGCTCACCCATGGTTCAACGCCGATTGCGTTCAAGCTGAAGAGCGTAAGCATTCGGCGTTTCTCGCCTGGGTTGACGCTCGTGACCGCAAAGCTCCGGATCTGAGCTCAAAGAAGAGAGCTTTCAACCATGCTGCCAAGTCCTACAAAAAGGCACTAAAGAAGGCTCGGTTCGACCGCATTACTCATATCGGCGCAAAGCTCTCTGCACAGCCGTCCGGTAGCAGAGCGTTCTGGTCCCTTGCCAAATCGGTCGAGGCGAACTTCTGTAGGCCCACATTGCCTCCGCTGGTTAAGCCTGATGGAACACTGGCTCACTCGGCGAGAGAGAAAGCAGGTCTCTTTGCATCTCTCTTCGCCCATAATTCTCGTCTTGATACTAGCAGTGCTACTCCACCGACTCTACCTCACTGCAACACCTCGATGCCTGAGGTTCGCATAAGAAATAAAGAAGTATTGAGAGCACTGTGTCGCCTAGACGTGAATAAAGCTAGTGGACCAGATGGTGTACCAGCAATAGTTCTCAAGGCATGTGCGCCCGAGTTGTCTCCTGTATTGACGCGCTTGTACCGCCTCTCATTTAGGACTGGTATAGTGCCCAAGTCCTGGAAGCTTGCCAACGTACAACCCGTGCCCAAAAAGGGCAGTCGTGCCGATCCTGCCAACTATCGGCCGATTTCAATAACCTCCATACTCTGCAAGATTATGGAGCGTGTGTTGAACTCGCGCCTCTTGGCATACCTGGAAGGTAACGATCTCCTCAGTGACCGACAGTACGGGTTTCGCCACAATCGGTCTACTGGGGACCTACTAGTGTATACCACTCACATGTGGGGCGAGGCCCTCGAGAAGAATGGAGAAGCGATTGCTGTCTCCTTAGACGTCTCGAAGGCCTTCGACAGGGTATGGCATGCTAGCCTTCTGAGTAAGCTTCCAGCGTACGGTATTTCCCCTGGTCTGATTAACTGGGTAAAAGACTTCCTGAGTGAACGGTCTCTCCGAGTTGTTGTCGATGGATGCTCATCAGAGCCCATGACCACTAATGCCGGAGTTCCTCAGGGGTCAGTTCTCTCTGCAACTCTTTTCCTGCTGCATATTAACGATCTGCTGATGCCCGGTATCTATGGGTATGCAGATGATAGCACAGTTGTAGAGAGATACCTTCCAGGTGCTCGGGCTAGTAAGGAACTAATCCGGTCCGAACGAGAGGCTATGGTGGAGCGCACGAATGTCTCACTTCAGGCAGTCTCCAAGTGGGGCGAAACCAATCTAGTAGAATTCAACGCCGCCAAAACACAAGCGTGTCTGTTCACCGCCAAAAGGAGCCCGTTCACCTTGGCTCCTGCTTTTCGGAATGTATCCCTGGAGTGCACCGACCGCCTTCAGCTCTTGGGAGTTGAAATTTCCTCAGACCTCAATTTTGGGCGGTTCATTGAGTCCAAAGCCAAGGTAGCTGCTAGAAAACTAGGCGTTCTTGCAAAGGTCCGACGGTACTTCACACCGGGACAGCTTCTAATGTTATACAAAGCACAGGTCCGATCGTGTGTGGAGTACTGCAGTCACATATGGGCTGGTGCTGCAAAATGCCATCTAGCAGCTCTGGACTCAGTGGAAAGGCGTGCGAAGAGGCTAATTGGGGATCCAGATTTGGTTAAGTCCAATCTACAAAGCCTCGAGCACAGGCGCAGGGTAGCCAGCCTATCGGTATTTTACAGGTTGCATTTTGGAGAGTGTGCGCGGGAATTGCATGACTTGATTCCGCCATCTCCTTTCTACCATCGGACAACCCGACGTACGGCGAGTATCCACCCTTACGTTGTTGAAACTTCAACGGTCCGGACTAAGCGTTTCGCTTCGTCGTTTATACCGCGTACATCGAAGGACTGGAACAATTTGCCTGCTGCGATCTTCCCGTCCAACTATAATTTAGGTGTCTTCAAGGCTAGAGTGAATAGGCTCTTGATAAACTAGTGCGCCTCACCATCAATGATTGCATCACTGCTTACCATCAGGTGGGATCGCAGTCAAGCGCTGGTTTATATCAATTAAAAAAAAAAAAAAAAAAAACATGGTCTGTATTGATTTTGCCTTCACCCTAAGCTTTTGGAAGCTCCTTTATAACTGCTCTGTCCCCAGGTAAGCGACCCTCACTTGTATATAGTACGGGGTTGAACCGAAAGATGGCTCTGTGCGTCGCAAAATATAAGAATATAAAAAACGTATTTTAACTGTGTAAGGAAGGGAGGCCTAAATTCAGCTGTGGGATAATACAGTCTAGATATAATAATATAATGTGTATGTATGTATTTATTTTAGTTTTAAGTGTGTACTTGGTTTTTCCGCTAATTTGTTTAACTTATTTTTGAAATGCTACCCCATTTTGTGACCAGGCAAACTCTGTCTATTCTAGGTTGCCTGGAAGAGGTCGCGAAATGCGATAAGGCCGCCAATTTTATTTTTTTAATGCTTTAATTATGTGATTTATTATCTTGGTGTACATATTTATAAAGAATATATAAATTTTATAATATTTAATGGAACTTATTGGAATTTTATTTTTCAAGATACAAGATTTTTTTTACCTATTTTTAAATTTGGATGTCCTGACGACAGATAACGTAGAGTACCTACTCATTTCATCATCTAGGTACATTATTATATCACCCTTGTTTAATATACACGTTGGTATACCGGTCCTAATGGTTGTGACTGTTGTGAGAGAATTCGACTTAATCGAGTTTTTTTTTATTGATATAAACCAGTGCTTGACTGCGATCCCACCTGATGGCAAGCAGTGATGCAAACATTGATGGTGAAGCGCACTACTTTAATAAGAGCCTATTCACTCTAGCCTTGAAGACACCTAAATCATAGTTGGACGGGAAGACCGCAGCAGGCAAATTGTTCCAGTCCTTCGATGTACGCGGTATAAACGACGAAGCGAAACGCTTAGTCCGGAACGTTGAAGTTTCAACAACATAAGGGTGGATACTCGCCGTACGTCGGGTTGTCCGATGTCTTTACCTTGTCATCAAATGTTTACAAAAACTATTCTTTCATAGTGTCTTGAATACTGGATATCATTTGGGTTTTGAGTGACAAGGAATGAGGAATGTCTTGTGAGGAGTAGATTTATTTATGAAAGGTATGTTACAATCGGCGCTTATGAAGAAGAAAGTTTGTATTTTTGTTTGTAATGAAAAAACTATTGTAACGATTTTTAAAATTTGTTCACCAGTAGAATGCTACTTTAATACTGAATGACATAGGCTATATTCCTATTTTGACATAGGTAAAATAGCTGGCAGAAGCTAGTAAGTGATGAAATAGTTAGTAGAGAGAGATTTTCCAATTTAAAAAAACTACGGATAAGGACTATGTATGGAGTATTGCTCTCATCTTTGCGATGGATCTTCCAATTACCAGCTTGAAGCGCTAGAGTCGATTGAGAAGCGAGCCAAGAAGATCATCGGCTATGATGTTATCGTCGAGTTGATGCTTCAAAGTTCAGTCTTGAACATCGACGTCGAGTTGCTAGCCTGTTGGTTTTCTATCGTTTACATTTCGGGAAGTGTGGAATTGCACAATTAATTTCGCCAAGCCCGTTCCATCATCGGACTACTAGACGTACGGCGCGGCGTTGCGCCACCGGTATATGCCGCCGGAGTCTGTGTTTCCTGATAGCTACCACTTAGAGATCTTAAAGTCAAGAGTGAATAGGTTACTTCTAGGCAAGCGTGACACCAGACCACAACATAGAGAGAGTGAAAAAGAGAGTAGGGTGAGTGGGTGAGATAGTGTAAAAGATCTTTAAGCAAAAGTGTATTTTTAAGGGGGTCAAATATAAAAAAAAAACAGTTGAATAAACTAAAACAAAGTCAAATGAAACATTACATAGAGGTGACATCATGCTAACCAGGAGATATTATTTTTATACAACATTCAAATAATAAAAAATTATGCGCGCTTTTTATGACCTCACTTGTAACCTAAAATTTTACTATTGGGCTGTGGCCCAAGTTGTGACTGGTGGCGTTTTTGCACCTACTTATTTTTTACCCGACTGCCAAGGGAAAGTTATTTTATTAGCGCGTACCTTACATATGATTGTAATTTTTCTTTATCGCCTCGTAGACCGAGACGTAACAAATCGGATCAACGCAGGATGGATGAAATGGCGACAGGTCACGGGAACAACTTGCGACCCACGGATGCCCCTCAAGTTGAAGGGCAAAATTTACAAATCTGTGATAAGAGATGTCACACTCAAAATGTCATTATCAAAATGTTGGGCTGTGAAAAAGATGGATGAAAAAACATTACATGTAGCAGAGATGAGAATGTTGAGATAGATGTGTGGTGTGACAAGAATGGATAAAGTGAGAAATGAGTATATTAGAGGAAGTTTGAAAGTGGCGCCAGTGACTGAAAAGTTGACAGGAAATCGTCTTGAGAAAGTTGTGGAATCGTCGTCTTGGTATGGTCATGAAACGCATATAACTAAAATAGTTCTAAGTATACACGTAAATGGATGGAGAGGGAGAGGAAGGCCAAAAAACAGATGGACGGATAGTTTTTTTTTGCTTAGGTCTGAAATCATTGAATGACTTCAACTAAACGTTATTACTGCCTTGAGGCTTCGAGCCATCGAGGAAGTTTACGTTCCTTATCTTCACCTAATTGCGAAAATGCGGATTAATTGAGAACGTGCATCATATTCTGGTGGAGTGTGAGCGGGGCGAACGCCTCAGGAGAAATCTGTTTAGCACTCTAAATATGTTTGAAATCGATATTTGCATTTTTGCAACAGTGTCTTAACTAAGCCTACGTTAGACGAGACAAGAGTTCTATATAAAAAATATTACAATCATTTAAAATAAATGAAAATTCAAAATTTAGCTATGACGGAGTGACATAGTCAATGTTCTGACAAAGCTCCATAATAAAGATTAAAAAAAAAAACTAAACTTATGCACTTAGCAAAAATGTAAACATACCTACATATTTAGAAGTATGTGAAAAAGTGTGTAAAATCCCGTAGACATCCATTGAAAGAGTTCTCCCCTTTAAATGGATGGAATGGCTTGGAATGGATTTCGTCTGACAAGACGGGTGTGCAATTTCTGGTTCAGATAACTAATCTGGCCCGATAGTCGATTTCGGTCTGTTGCATATGTATTCCCGATAGTCGATTTCGGGCTGTTTGTGTAGATATGTAACACAAACAGCACGAAGAATTGCCAAAATTAAGTGGCAATGGGCAGGGCACATTGCTAACAGAACAGATGGCCGTTGGGGCCGAAAGGTTCTAGAGTGGCGACCGCGTACTGGAAGACCTCCTACAAGGTAGACCGATGACCTGGTGAAGTTTGCGGGAATCCGATGGATGCGAGACGCACAGGACCGTTCATTGTGGTGACATTTGGGGAAGGCCTATGTCTAGCAGTGGACGTCTATCGGCTGAAATGATGATGATGATGTGTAGATATATGTTCTAATCGCGCGGAGAACTCATACCGTAATGCAGAATTTTGAATTTTAATTCCTATGTTGCGTAATAGATGTCACTACACATATATAGATGCCAAAATGTAATTGAAATGTTGCCAATAAGACAGGTAAAGCAATCAACACACACATCGTATTTAGTTATCCGGTAATTTGCGGGGCAATTAGAGTCAGTTGTTAGTACATGTTTCCGATTTATTAGCAACGTTTTCAAACGTTCAGTAATGGCTAACTAGCAAAAAGCAAAAAATTAAAATAATAGGTCGGAGCTAGGTAAGCATGATATTATAACTTTGCTTTTTAACTTTTTATTTCCACTTTTTAAGCTCTTATTTTCATTGACTTCTAAAAATTAGGTTCCGTCAGACTTTTAAGCCTGAGATACACTAAAGATCAAAGTGCCCAAAAAATGACAACATCATCATCATCAATTCAGACGAAAGACGTCCACTGTTCGACATAGGCCTCCCCCAAATGTCGCCATAATGACCGGTCCTGTGCGTCTCGGACTCCCGCGACCCCCTGGAATTCCCCGGAAGACGCAGCGTTGGAAGGCCTCCCACAAGGTGACCGATGACCTGGTGAAAATGACTTGCAACCTTCAATCTAGGTGACGCTGCCACATCGCCCAGTGTCCCACAACTTGCTCTCCAACATTTTACAACGCATTCCCGTGACACAGGACAAGTTGTTGGACAATTTGACAGCGTTGCACGTCATATTGGGGAACATTTTATCTCTTATTGTATGTGAAGCTTTATTTGACATTAAATCTATCAGTAGCTTCACCCAAGAGAAAGTAAAAAAACTGGGCAAGTGCGAGTCGGACTCACGCACTAAGGGTTCCGTACAAACTTACCTATGTAAATAGTTCAACTCCCGAATGGAGTCTTGAAGATTTTTCCGAATAGAAAAAAGTATCTATTTTTTTTTGTGACGTAACTACGAATTTTCAGTTTTCAGATTTCTTCCTATATCTGTGCTATAAGACCTTGCTTTATGCCAAATTTCAGGTTTCTGGGTCAACGGGAAGTATCCTATGAATTTTGATTTCTTTGAGAGTATACGTTTTTTTGCGACATAAACGACAGTATCTTTTTTTTTTTGTTAACTTATAAGTTTGATATTTTCACAACTTCAAGGAACCGCAGACCTTAGTATATGGTTTTAATTTCAACTCGATACCTCAACGCGTTCTCGAGATAAAAGGTCTTGACAGACAGACATACAGACGGACGGACGGACAACAAAGTGATCCTATAAGGGTTCCGTTTTTTCCTTTTGAGGTAAGTACGGAACCCTAAAAATGCTCTTAAGAAACATAGTCCTCAGATAAAAATATTCTCTGTTCTATTTCAGCACTTTTATGCTTTTAATTCCATCCTTATGCGTACGGAATAGAAGTCAAAAGCGGTTAAACGGACAGTAAAAAAGGTTTGTGTCAAATGTCTAATCTTATTTGGAATGGAGTACAGGATTTTTTATCCCGTTTGTATTTCAGAGTGTATTAAATTGCGGTCTTTTTTTATTCGTTTGTGGCTCGCTGCTCGAAAGTTTGAGGAAGTGATAATGACGTCACGAAGTAGTGGCTGCATGAAGGCTGCGCTGACGTTCTTTGTCGAGGGTCACCAGTTTGGAGGTAAGCCGAACAGAGAGAAATGTCCCGCAAACCTCCTTTGAAAAGGGAGGATCCTCCAGCCAGACGGATGTTATGTCTGGCGGGATACTGCCCAATAGATGATTTCAGGCTGTTCTATATGTTTCAATCGCGCGGAGAACTTTGATTGCGCGATGCAGGATTAGTTCTTTTGTGAAGCCATAGATGTCGCTACACCTTTTAGCTGAACTGGCTATATAACGCCATCTACTGGTATTACCAGAACCAGCATAAATCATTTTAAAATGATATTTTAATTAGAGATGGCGTTGTATTCGGTTTTTTTTTTTGTTTTTTTTTACCATTTTTTTCGCACCGTTTAAACCTCCTCTGGACTATCACGAATATTTGAAGACCAAAATTATCCAAAACGGTCCAGCCGTTCTCGAGTTTAAGCGAGACTAAGGAACAGCTATTAATTTTTATATACATGTATAATATGAAGCCCATCACAAATGACGATGGCTTACCATTAAAATCCACCATATTTCTATCCCGCTAGTCTCTTGTAACTTGGTCCCCGACAGACACAGATATTCGTAATGCGTGCGTTTCGGCAGTTTTGTCGTGATTTACCGACACAACTTCAGAGGGGTGCGGGGCAGAGATGTAAATCATAGTGGCTCATATTAAACGACCTGGAGCTCTTTCCTATGGCTTGTTTACTTGATCAGTCGTATATGATGGATAGATATGTGGTTGACAGGGCCTGCCGGGCCCGATGCCTGATAGGGCTCAAAAATTGTTCGAACGAGTTATTGCGGCCCTAGAACGCAAAGAATCAAACAGGGCACATTGCGCGTAGATGTAGATAGTACCTAGATGGTCGATGGGGCCGAAAGGTTCCGGAGTGACGACCGCGCACCTGAAGACGTAGCGTTGCAAGGCCTCCGACAAGGAGGACCGATGATCTGGTGGGAATGCGATGGATACAACACGCACAGGACCGTCACACTTGGGGAGGCCTATATTCAACAACAGTGGACGTCTTTCGACTGAAATGATGATGTGTAGGTCGACTACGGAAGGAAAACACTTGTGTTCCTTCCGTAGTCCTTTCCTTCTTCTTTCCTTTATTTTAAATCCACTTGGATTTATCAATAAAAGTTTTCGAATCCCTCTCGCTCCACCCAGAGCAGTTTTTAGGGTATTGTCAGAGGCGGATTAAGTCAGCGCGGGGCCTGTAGCAAATTCGACCAAGGGTGTGAAAACCTATTTAGTACTATTATTCTTGTTCTATCAAAACGGTGAAGGACAACATCGTGAGGAAACCGGCATGTCCTAGAATCAAAAAAATCGAAGACATGTGACATTCACCAACTGCGTGGTGGATTACAGCCCATTCCCTCTCCTAGAGAGGTGGCCTGAGTCCCAGCAGTGGGAACATAAAAAGGCTGATTACTATTCTTATTCTCAATAATCCAGTGGATTTTAAGATTGGGAAAGATACGTGGAAATTACGGTAATGAGGGAAATGTAAGAGACTGACTACAATATTCAATGAATTAATTAACTGTATTCATTCGGTTTTCAATACCTATATATAATTTTGACTAGATTTTTTTTGCGTTCAAGTGCAGGATCCCCGAACGCGTGGGGCCCCTGAATGCACAGGGCCTGCAGCATTTGCTACTCTTGCTACATGGTTAATCCGACTCTGGGTATTGTAATCTTCTTATTCTACCAGATATCGGGAAAAAATATTATTTGGCAGGTGGAGAAGTACAGTAAGGTCTACATATCTTGACCGCTCCGAACTTCGAACAATTAGCTGCGCATAAGAATCATAGGCGAATACCTACGTATTGCGTATTTCTCCGAAAAATTTGCATATTAATGTGCGTGTGTGTACATATATTTTTTACTCTTTCACGCTCAAACGGCTGAACGAATTTGGATGAAACTTGGAACACAGGTAGACTGTGTATTAAAATTGCAATTAGACGGTCCGGACTAAGCGTTTCGCTTCGTCGTTTATACCGCGTACATCGAAGGACTGGAACCATTTGCCTGATGCGGTCTTCCCAGTTCAACTATAATTTAGGTGTCTTCAAGGCTAGAGTGAATAGGCTCTTAATAAACTAGTGCGCCTCACCATCAATGATTGCATCTCTGCTTACCATCAGGTGGGGTCGCAGTCAAGCACTGGTTTATATTAATTAAAAAAAATAATACTTAAAGTAAATTTTCCTTGAAGCGTAAAATTCGGAACTACTACTTGAAGTCCCTTAGTTCGGTCTTCGTCATAATTGTTATTTTTTAAGTTCTCCTAATTATAATGTATTTATTAATTTATAATATTACCATTTATAATTATAAGTATTTTATTATTGTAACATAATTTAATGATTCTGTTATTTATTTATTGTGAACACCTACCACAGTGTTTTGTTTTTTTTAGGTTGGAAAATCATCTTATAACAAATCGCGCTCTTGGGCGGAGCGAGAGAAAGTGTCAGACTTTTACTGACTAAAAACCCACTCCTTTTCCTTCTTTGCCTTCGTCCCAGGTTTCAATTTCACACTACCCGTGGCCCCAGTAGGCTTCGCCCCTGCTGGGTCCCTACGATTGGCTGACATCTCCCAGTGTTGTCTCTTTTAACCCAAAGGTTGACTGGTAGAGAATGCCTTGTTGCATTAAGTCCGCCTATGTCCCACCACTGTACATGAAGTTTAAATAAATAAATAAATAATTTTTATGCCGGAAGAAACTAGTTTAGTTCTAGTTTATAATATAACTAGAAACATGTTTTCCCTTGGCATTTTTCTATTAAATATTAATGAAATTCAAAAATTAATCATAATAATTAGTATAACGTCTTGCTTTGCACCTTGGTTTGAACATGTTAAGACTTGACAAGTAAGGGGAGAAGGGGAACGAACGGTATCATGGCGGCAAAAACTTATTGTATTTAACGATCATAATTATAAAGTAACTAGCTGTTACTAGCGGTTTTGCCCACGTAAAAGTGGGAAATTGTCCCAAAGGAACATACTTGTGGAATATACAACTCCAGGACCTGTTCTATCCGTGCCAAATTTTACTCAAATCCGTTCAGACGTTTGAGTGTGAAGAAGTAACAAACATACACACTCGCAAACTTTCGCCTTTATTTATACACTAGCTTTCACTCCCGTCAACTGACTACTCCATTCTACCCTACCCTACTCTACCCTACTCTACCTTACTCTACCCTACTCTAACCTACTCTACCCTACTCTACCCTACTCTACCCTACTCTACCCTACTCTACCCTACTCTACCCTACTCTACCCTACTCTACCCTACTCTACCCTACTCTACCCTACTCTACCCTACTCTACCCTACTCTACCCTACTCTACCCTACTCTACCCTACTCTACCCTACTCTACCCTACTCTACCCTACTCTACCCTACTCTACCCTACTCTACCCTACTCTACCCTACTCTACCCTACTCTACCCTACTCTACCCTACTCTACCCTACTCTACCCTACTCTACCCTACTCTACCCTACTCTACCCTACTCTACCCTACTCTACCCTACTCTACCCTACTCTACCCTACTCTACCCTACTCTACCCTACTCTACCCTACTCTACCCTACTCTACCCTACTCTACCCTACTCTACCCTACTCTACCCTACTCTACCCTACTCTACCCTACTCTACCCTACTCTACCCTACTCTACCCTACTCTACCCTACTCCATTCTACTCTACCCTACTATTTTTTTTAAATATGGAATGATTAGTTTATTTTATAACACAAAATGTTCTAGTCCTTACCATTTCAAATTTCGAACTTACGAGACATTCTACTTTTTTAGGAGTATTTTCATTGCACCATGCTTATAAGTAGCAGTGGTGAGAGCAAGCAGTGGTGGCCGAGTGGTAACGGCCTCGACTTACGAGTTGTAGGTCGCGAGTTCAAACCCAGCCAGGCGCATTACTTTGTGTAATTTATTTCATCACCACTGCTCTAAAAACGGTGAAGGAAAACATTGTGAGGAAACCGGCATGTCCTAGAACCAAAAATTCGAAGACATGTGACATCCACCAACTGCACTGGGCCCCCGTGGTGGATTACGGCCCATTCCCTCTCCTAGAGAGGAGGCCTGAGTCCCAACAGTGGGAACATTATAAGGCCGACTATGCTATGCTATGCTTATAAGTGAGTTCAACCTTTTTTGAATAAAATCAGATTGAGTTTTCAAACATGAGCCAAAATAAAATGTAATCTAAATCAAAAGTACTAAGGAGTTTTGATATCAGCTTCAAAGCAAATCACCCCCAAAATAACTTTTTACCCCTTTTTAACCCCGTTAGGGTATGAATTTCAATAAAATACGTAACTTGTCTTCCATTAATTTTGTTAAAGAATATTCATGCAAAATTTGAAGTAGATTGGACCAAGAAATCACGTTGTGCCATACAAACTTTGCCCCCCCTTTTTCACCCCCTTAGGGGTTTTTTTTTTATTATTCGTTGGGAAAATCACCTTATGACATCCCCCGCCCTTGGGCGATGCGGGAAATAGTGTCAGACTTTTACTGACTAAAAACCCACTCCTGTTCCTTCGTTGCCTTTCGTACCAGGGCCGAGTCTTCCTTTCAGAATCAGACCCTTGGCCCCAGTAGGCTTCGACCCTGCTAGGCCCCTACAGTTGCTGACATCTCCTACAGCCACCCATTGCTCGCCGTCCGCAAGCCTGCGCCTACGATGGGCGGAAATCGGAATCGGAATCCCGGCGGCGATTGGGGCGTGAGGACCGTTGCCTCACGCGATCGGCCGCCTCCTTTGCTAGCATTACTGCTTCGCAGAAGGAGGCGACCGCCTGCCACTCCTCCTCGCTCCGGACCATGGCCTGTACCAAGACCCGGTGCGAGAGATCGCCGCCGCCGATCGCCCTCACGAGGACACGGCGTTGCTCTGCCCAAGCGGGACACACCTCCACCGTGTCCTCCGGGTGGTCCACACAATGGTGACACCAGGGCGTTTCTTCCGCACGAATCCGGTGCAGGAACCTCCCGAACTTACCATGTCCGGTGAGGACCTGCGTCATGCGGAAGGTAAGGACGCCGTGTTGCCTTTCCAGCCACTCCTCAAAGAGGGGACTTACCGCCATAATTATGGCGTGCCCAACCCCCTTAGGGGTTTTTTTTTTCGGTTGGAAAATCATCTTATGACATCCCCCGCTCTTGGGCGGGGCGGGAGATAGTGTCAGACTTTTACTGACTAACAACCCACTCCTGTTCCTTCGTTACCTTTCGTATTAGGGTTAGAATTTCGAAAAATCCTTTCTTATCGGATGCCTATGTCATACAAAGAATATACTTTCCAAGTTTCAGGTCCTTACGATCAGCGGCGGCTGTGCGTTGATCCATCAGTCATTCAGGACAAAGCATTTTATTTGTATAGATTAGTGTGGTTGTACACACCCCATAACTGATAGTTGTATGAAGATATTAATGGCCTGTATGGCACTCTTTACCCTGAAGGGCTTGACAAAGTTGGGTTGTGGAATTGTACGTAAGAGTCACCGTGGTCTGAAAAGCAAAAGGTAACTGAAGGAACTTGAGTCGGTTGTCATCAGTAAACGTCTAATCGATCGAACGTTTGATCAACCAAAATCAGAAAGAGTACATTTTGATACAAGTGGACAAAGTTTGTCATTGCTACCAAGCCGGAATTCACCCGAGCTGTAGGTGAGGGTGTTAAAGAATTGCACTCCTTAACTGCAACACAACGGATGTGTTCCCAAAAACGATTTCTCCATATTGGTGGGATGTCCACCTTACTATCTTGAATTAAAAATCCACGAGTCAGTAAATTTGAAAGTGGCGCCAGTGTCTGAAAAGTTTTTTTTAATTGATATAAACCAGTGCTTGACTGCGATCCCATCTGATGGTAATCAGTGATGCAATCATTAATAGGGAATCGTTTGATTTGGTATAGTCATGTGAAGAGAACCTTAGTGATGAAACGCAAGTTACTAAAAGAGTTATGAGTAGGTATACATGGGGAGAGGGAGGCCAAAGAAAAGATGGATGGATTGTGTGAGGAGTGATATGAAAGAAAAGGGAGTTAGTGATAGAGTGACGGGTGACAAGACAGAATGGGGAAAAAAGTGTTGCGCCGATACCAAGTACATAACGTGCAACAAGAAGAAAGCAGGAAGATGATAATGGTGAGTTAGTATTGAAACTAAGCACACCTATATGGTTAGCGAGTTCTAACAAGGCCGTTTATTTTTGGTCTTACATCTACCAACCTACATTTTTAGGGTTCTGTACGAAAAAATGGAACCCTTATAGGATCACTTTGTTGTCCGTCTGTCTGTCTGTCTGTCAAGACCCTTTATATCAGGAACGCGTGAAGGTATCGAGTAGAAATTAAAACCATATACTTAGGTCTGCGGTTCCGTGAAGCGTGAAAAAATCAAACTTCTAACTTAACGAAAAAATAAGGTACTTACGGCTGTTTATGTCGCAAAAACGTATATATCGACACTCTCAAGGAAATCAAAATTCAAAGAGTACTTCCCGTTGACCTAGAATTCTGAAATTTGGCATAAAGTAAGGTCTTATAGCACAAGTACAGGAAAAAATCTGAAACCAGTAAATTTGTAGTTACGTCACAAAAAAAAAACTTTTTTTGCGATACGGAAAAATCTCCGTAACTTAATTCGGGAATTGAACTGTTTTCATAAGTAAGTTTGTACGGAACCCTCAGTCCGCGAGTCCAACTCGCACTTGCCCGGTTTTTTAATCGAATACTTATTCCAATACAACAATAAACAATCAAGCAAATTATTATTTAGTTATTTTCTCCACGTACGAAACTCAATTCTTACCACATTTCTAAAGGTCAAACTTTACCATAGCCAGTAACAATTTGCCATAATTATCTGAAAAAATACCCATAAACTAAGTTAGCAAGGACATAAAAATACATAGTTTTTTTACCTTTTTACAGGGCCCAGTCGTATAAAGTTGGCAATGATTTTTTTACTATTCAGCCATTGGGTTTATTGTTTATAGTGTCATAATGTTCACTTTATAGTTTATTGTGTTATAATTAAATAGGATTTATGGCGGAATTAACTTTATCAGTTTGATTTTTTATTTTGATATTTTTTGAAAGAAAATTAAATTTGGTAATTTGGTTTGGAATTTTACCTCGCTATAAGTAAAAATTTTGTTTACCCCTGTGGTACGAGGGAATAATCAAAATAAGCATCTGATCTGTCTGTGTAGGGTAAATCAGTCATATGTGCCCCAGTCGGTAATGTGGGGCACATATGGCTGCCAAACTAACACACGCATTAAAAATTACATAAACTATTATATAGTTTGCATCGCCGTCATACATATAGACTAACCTCCTCCTCCTTGCGTCGTACTCCTCAATGCTGAGGGTCGTGACCTCCCTGCTTCATCACTTTCATTCGAACGATATTCCTCCATCTGTTTCTGTCTCTGGCCGTGTGAAGGGCATTGTATAGCGTAGAGTCAAGAGCGGCGCGTATCTGGTCAGACCAACGTATTGGGCTGCGTCCACGAGGCCTTTTCCCGTCCACTTTACCACCATCTTTCTTTGCAATGTGACCGAAGTATTGTAGAGTCTTGTGTAGACACTCTGACGGCAAACGCGAGCAGATTTTGAGTTCTCGCAATATGGATACGTTGGTCCGAAATGCTGTCCAAGGTATACGGAGCATCCTTCTCCAGCACCACAGCAACCATAGGCTAACCAGATCGGCTCAAATAAGCACCAAATTTTAAATACGTGTCTTAGTTTGCAAGTGGGGCACGTTACCAATTGGGGCATGTACGTTTGGTTTACCATATTTGTGTTATAAACCATCTCTGCCAGTCAGGTAAGACTTGGATAAGACTTTTCTATTAAGGAATATACTTACATGACAAAAATACTTGATAGCTAACCAGTGTACCAATAAATATACAAAAATGGGATACTAATTGTGGAAACAATATCGAAATCAGTAGATAAGCAAACGTTATATCACAATTTTAAACAATGTCGTGATGAATTATGGTTGAACCCTATGTCTTAAGATACAGGCTAGACCTAGTTTAAGGGATAGACGGCCAATAATATTGTGCTAAAATGTGATAATGTTAACATTAATACTCTACTATGTATACAGTGCAATGAGTTCCTATTTTATGAAATAAATATTATTATCTAGGAAAAAAAAAAAAGATTTTGACGTTAAATTCTATATCTGACTTCTTTTTCTTAGCAGCTTTGAAGTTCTATAACTTCATTTTTGATAAAGATATTTTGAAATTTCTTTCTTATTTGCATTTTAAAAATGATCTAATTTTGCAAATAAAAATGGTGCATGTCCTATTCCTAAATACGATTTTTTGAGCCATCTCAAACCAGCACGTGAAGTATAAATAGTGTAAATAAAATAATCTAACTTTTGTATCTGTTTGGTAAAACTATTAAATATTTTTTAAATAAATCTTTGGCCCACACTATAGGTACTCTTGTATCGTGGGTGCGTACACAAACATTTATTTATTTATTTAGTACAGCAAAATAGCCATTAATACTAAACTAATTTAATCCTTTCACTCTGTCTTCTCACAGAATCGCAAACTTTCTAATAATATTGTCTTCCATTCATCAGCAAACAAATCCAATCCAGGGTTGGTCTCCACGAGCGCGTTGAGCATCGTTAGCATACGCGGTATAGGGGAGGTGGATCGAGCTACAGTGCGACAAAATGGGACATTAAATAATTTATGCTTTCTAGAGCGATTGTAATTATTCGGAACAAATAATTGACACAACTCTACATGTAAGTCGGACGCATAATGTAACCATTAATAATTATATATATTAACATATAAACCCATACAAATTCTCATATTATACTTAGTTTTAAATTGAGCTATATCATCATTTCAAAGCGCAGTAATAGTCCAGTAGTAACAGCCCCGACTTATGAGTAGCAGGTCGTGTGTTTAAACCCAGCCAGGCGCATTACATTGTATAATTTATTTCATCACCACTGCTCTCAAAGCTTTGAAGGAAAACATCGTGAGGAAACCGACACGTCCTAGAACCAACAATTCAAAGACATGTGACATTCACCAACCTGCACTTGGTCCGCATGGTGGATTACAGCCCATTCCCTCTCCTAGAGAAGAGGCCTTAGTCCCAGCAGTGGGAATATTATACCTAAGGCTGATTATGCATCTATCACTCCATTTTTGTAGAAGTATGTATAAGCAAAGTTAGCCTATTAATGTCCAAGTATTTTGAAAATAAAATCATTACAGAGACCAAAACCACTGTATTTAAAAAAAAAAACAAAAAAATGTAAGGACCAACATTAGAATCGAATCCGTGACACGCTGCACAGCAGCCAATCGCCCAACCACAGCGCCAGCCGTGCCGTTAAAATCTTTCACTTGAGTTTTATGCTATTAGGCATTATAGGCCAAGTTTCCTATTAAACCAGGTCAAGTTAGCTGATACTAATATATTACTAACATCCCTAGCTTTCCCATTTACTTTATAGACATAAATTAAAATTATCTAGGAGCAGTAACATCAAGCTTTCATCAGATTTAATCAAAATATCCGTGTCTATCTGTAAACAGTGTTAAAATTGGTATAAAAATGTTAATTTAAACATAGGGTCGTCTATCTGTGTGTACGGTTGAGGGGAAAATGCGAAAACTCGCCCTCAGCCGGCGGCCATTTTGTGACGTCACCACTGGCCGTAGGGGACGTATTTAGACGAAGTATTTTTTTACGAAAGAAAAACTGATTTTTTTGGCAAAATATTTGTTAATGTATTCGATGCATATTGAGCAAAAACATATGTTAGAGCACCGAATTATTGATGAAAAAGGAAAAAAATTAAAATAAGAATGCTAAAAAAAAATTACCCATCCACTATAAACTACTGTTCGAAAAAAAAATTAAATCGAAGGACAACAACAAATAAATCAAAGATACTCTTACAATAATTGGCATTATTCCATTTAAATTAGTCAAAGTTTATACTGCACCAATACCTACTAAAATATAATTTTCCTTGAAACTTAAAACTAATGCACTTAAAAAATGCCAGTTATCCTTTCTCCTGAACGTCGACATTGCAACTGACATTGCAAACAAAACCTATACAATTTAAAACAAAACTATACAAAAAAAGGTGCAAAAGAAAAACTCGAGCGCAATTGTTAAGAAAAATAAAAATGTGCGCTCAGTACGTCCCCGTGTGCGCTTTGATGATGCCGGGGCGTTCGGATTGGGTAGCGAGAAGTGGTGGGCGTGGTTTGTTTGAGCTCCTCCCACCTCCGTTAAGGGTCTTAGATTGTGAGGCTCCAAACGTCATCGGGCGCTTGCCGGCTGCGCCACGCGTACTCACACAACATAGCATAACCTTTAAACACGTGCTCTCAACAAGAAAAATAAAAAACGCGGTGAAAATCCTCGTGCAGTGACAATGTGGTGAATTTTAATGTGACTCAAGAATAACAAACAGCCCAAACTGTGATATGGGCTAAAAATATGATATAAGCAACTCATGTTATGAAAAGTGTGGAAACTGATGTTTTTTGTTTAGTGTTGTGGAATCGATCGGCTGAAAAGTGACCTCTGGCGGTTGAAATTGGCCGAGTTACATAAAACAGTAACAATACAGCTATTTTGTGGAGTGATATGTTCAGTTGATCGACGAAATTTTTTCAGTTTGAGCCAAAAATTCTTCCAATAAGATTCCATTCTGTTGAAGCTCAATTAGTTCTTCCAAAATTTTCTTATTATCAAATTCGGTCATAATTTTTAAATCCTATTTTAAATTTTCTTTCAAAAATTCTTGACAGCCATTTTAGGCTTTATTCGTGCAATATTAAAACAAAGATATTTTAGTGTTAAATGAGTGTAAATAAAAGCTCAGTCTAGATCGAATTTAAGATCAATTTTAGTGTAAATACTAGGCTCATATTTAGTGATAAATTAGATCAATTTACTATTGAAGCAGATTGGAATATTGGTGATGAGAATATTGATATTCTAGATAAATTGAAGGTCACAAATAAAGAAGATCAAAGAGATATTGAAGATCTCAAATATTGAATAATAGTTACAGACAAAGGAACAATTATAATTCACGTTCGACCTTTACAAGCGGATGAATTAATTGCTATCAAACTGTTAATGTTGCAAGGAACATCTAATTCGAGGTCTTTGTTTACGAGTTTCCAATACAATCAAGATTTTAAGTGCCTACAATTAAATTTGGAGTAAACTAAATTAAAGAAAGACAAATTATTCTGAATCGATGCAAAATTAACGAATTCAGCACAAATTAGAAACAATTTATACATCACTGGAATAGAAAACGTCTAAGATATAAATACGAGCTTCTTTATCGTTGACTGAATTTGACCTTGGTGTAGTAACCAATTGGGAAGTCAAGAAAAAAACATCACAAGAGTCTTCACGAACAAAATTACATCCAAATGCTGTTGCGTTAACTTCTTCTTCGCTGCTATTGACAATATAATCTTCCACATCAGCCCTGTGGACTGCATCGTGCAGTTCACCAAAATCATCAGCCAAATCGTTGAAAGAGTGTTCTCTGCCAATAACACCAGATGTATCATTGACCATATGTCGTTACCCCGCCGATCGCATTAACCTGGGGGTTCACATCTCTGGGGTGGAGCTGCAATCCGTCAAGATAGCCACTGAGTCGAAACTGCAGCTGTGCGGGGGCTGGAGTGGGCAGGCTAGCTACGCGCTGGATGGATGCGTGGACGCTGGCCTGCTCAGACCACCGCCGCAGCCGCACTCCAGTCAACTTGGTACTGTTTATGCCACAAAAAGGAGAAGGAGGAATGGAAAAAGGTTAGTCTTTATATTTTAAGCTATTTTATACTTAAGGACTGAGAATTCAATTTTCAGATAACCTAAACTTGAGAAACAAGTCTTGATATGGTAACGTTTGACCACTATCTCACCTGATGGTAAGCGATGATGTCGTCGACGATGAAGCACGCTTGCCTAGTAGTGGTGATTTAATATAGAAAGAAAATATGTTAATCAGTCATATTTTTTCTTCAGCTAAAAATTATCTGACTATTGAAAAACCAGTCCTTAATGTAATTAATAAAAGTATGTTTTTCTAGTTTTCAATATTTGTGTTTTTGGCTAAGAATTCGGCGACGGTTTTTTACCAGATCCTGATGGAAATGTTTGTGCCTTGCGGTCATCAAATAAAGGCATTTTAAATAGGAATTGATTGATTTAAAAATGAATTTGATACACATATTTTCAAAAACTCGGACTATATTGCGACAGTTAAGATTGTTTTTGGAGATTTATATAATTATGTAGATGATTATATGAAAGATGCAAATCCTTTTAAAAACCTTCATAGGTACTTACATAAGAAGAGAGAAAAGAGTCATCAAAATCAATTCAAAATAATTAATTGATTTTAATTCGTAGTTTAGTAGCTAGCTATCGATTATATTGGGAGTTGAGAATAATTTGATCATGTATTTCTTGAATAGAGATACTTATTTCATTTAGAATTTATAATTGGTTTTGAATAGTTAAATTCTATTTTTGAATTTAACTATAAGCATGCTTATGCTTATAGTTTAATTCAAAACCAATTGAGTTATGGTAAATAACATAGCGGTAACTATTTTGTTAAAGTGACAAGACACTACGTTGAACTATTTATAATTAGTCACAAATTAATTTGTATTAGTTTATGTGCCCTAATTTATAAGCTACTTGTATGGTTCATTATTAATTTAAAGTATAAGTACAGAATATTTAAAAGAGAAGAATTTACTTATCAATGACTTTTATGAGAATTTTCCAAATGAAATCTAATATATAAAAATCTCGTGTCACAGTGTTGTCATCGAACTCCTACCAAGTGGCTTGACCCATATTGATTTTTTTATATACCTATTTATATTTGGTAGGTTTAAGAATAGGTCGTAGACTATTTTGACCTTCTTATACTCACACCCTATTTTTTTGATATTTTATAAGGCAGAACAATGTTTGCAGGGTCTGTTACTGTACTACAATTTTTGACAAAAAATATTAGTCGTGTTATCAAAGTGTGCAGGATGATTTTTAATAAATAAAGGTGTTACTCAATTAATAAAAGACAATAACTTTAAACGTTAACACTTGCCTAACTAAAGTGCCGGATGTGTGATATATAAAAAAGTTCAATAATCGTAACAAATCGATTTAAAACAATTAATAATTTTAGAAACATCAAAATTCTCAACGCGTTTCGCCTATGACTCTTAGTTTTTTTTAACAAATTTTTACTTTTTGCCCTTGAGATAGGGTCGCAATTTGAATTTTATGGTGTTTTGTTGAAATTTGACGGCTATACTCAACCTACCACAGAATTTCAATAACTAAAAGTGGCTTTATATGATACCTAGTTAATAAATTTATTACTAAAAGGGGACTAAGAATTTTCTATCATTAACTACTATCTGTAAAAGTATCACATTTTATGATTGCGTTTCGTACTGTGTAAATTCTATCGTAAGTTGAACCACCACAGAATTTGAATAACTGAAAGTGGCTTTAATATTATAAGATAGATAATAAATCTATACAAAAAGGGGAGTAAGAATTCATACTCTATCAGAAACTAAATATCTGTTAAAGTTTCATACTTTATGATTGCGTTTTGTATCGAAATATGTTGTGGTTGTTGTTGTTTGTTTTATGTTTTCTTAATTTTTTAATTACACTCGCTTGAATAAAATATTTTCTAAATTCTAGTAATAGGCTACATTACACAACAGGCATTAAGTTAGGTATGTTAATAAGCATGGTATTGTTATATTGAAAGATTGGCTTTGTTTAATATATTAGAACAGTCCTCAAAGTGGTTCGCTAGTACAATTTTATATTCTCACCAGTGTATATGATGTTACGTCTACGGTTTCCCGTTCAAAGTCAGAATATAATGGTCATTGTATGTTACAGTTATCTTTAAATTATTTTTCCTTGTTCATTTCGAGATTTATAAATATATTTACATAGGTGTCTTTCAATGATAAACAACAGTCGTAATATTTAAGTTGTATGCCCCTATTTAAGTATCAACAAAAACAGTTATTTTGGAAATAACTTAAATTGACTTTTCCTAATCCGTACTTGCTTTATTACAAGTGCCTTTTCTACTAGATATAAATTTCCTTGAAGATTATGCAGTCATACTCACTGCAAATAAGATTACTATACCTATCAAAATTATTGAATCCATAAATACGAAAGTTAAGCTAGAACTACATTAGACCGACGCACACGTGTAACACGCCTGATTTGTACGTGAAACAACGTCACGTGGCGTGGATCAAGGTAGCTCTACAAGTCTAGTTTCCATATAAAATGTATGGAGACCGACGCGCCCAGATCGGCGTGTGTTGCACACGTGTGAGCAGTGTAGTTCTAGCTTAACTCTGTTTGTCTGTTTATCTCTTCACGTCTTAACCACCGAACAGATTTGGATGAAATTTGGCACGTGTAGATTATGTCTTGGAATACGATTTGTAATACTTTATAACCTGAGAGTAGGTATGTTCCCTTAGAACAAATTTTCCACCATCAAGTGAGTAAAGCCGCCGGCTGAGGCTAGTATCAAATAAAGCAGTTAAGTAACGTTTAGGACGCATGATGCAATTCTAATTCTGTGTAACCTACCGATTTTTAAATACCAACCGAAGTACATAAACTACTTCATAAATTATTGCAAATGCATGATGCAACTATCATTGAACTCATTGCACGAGCCGTTATTCCAAACTGCCATTATTTTAGCACAATAACCTCAACAATTTAACATAAATTTTTACTAAAAAACATTTATGCCAATAAAATTTAAACTCAATCACATCTAGTAGATTTCTACATCTATAAAAGCATGACCGTTTCGAATGATCCGTTCTAAAATCAGTGCTGGCCTATTAGATTGATTCGATTATTAATTTATGAGGTGAATAATAGCCGTGTATCGATACAGTTGAATCGATTCTACTCGGTATGACCGTGGCAATAGGTGAATAACGGATTTCGAATGTGTTCAATTTCGAATTTCGAATTTTGTGAATTTTATCTGGAAGGAGAATTGGATGTTCTGCAAAAGAAATGTGCATGGTAATGCAAGGTTGAATATATTTTGCAATTTCCTTCGGATTGTCTTAGATACAGATTTATTTTATTATATTTGGATAGGTTTGCAGATTGAATCAGGACGAGCCATTTAATAGGCTTAGGATTTCGTAGGTTTAGTGGGCTGCGGTATTGTTCGAAAGAATTACTGTGAAACCTGAAACGCAAAGGTCAAGTGAATGAACACGTGTGAGTTATAGACAGTAAAAATCTGAAACTCTCGCTCTATCTGGATTGGGAGAAGTTATTTAAATGAGTAAAAAATTCTTATTGCTATATAAAAGGGTTTTTTTTTTGTGAATAACAATACCTGCAAATTAGGAACAATGTTTTATTATTATCATTATTGATAGGCCCGCGTTTGACCTCTACCTGACTTGTTGGTAAGCGATGATGTGGTCGACGATTCGGGCGGCCGGCGGCCCACGTGGCGCTGAAAATGTTAATGCGATCGAAATGTTTACCGCGTTTGCCTCTTTGATTGGTTAAGAGATTGGAGCTGGCCAATCGAAGCGTCGAACCAGAACGCCATAAAAGTGTGTTTTCTCAGTTCAGACAAATAACTAGTATTTATAATCTTTGCCTCACACTAAGAATTACTTTTGTATCATGGATGTGTATCATGTATCTTCTATCTGAAGCATAGCATAGCATTAGCATAATCAGCCTAATAATGTTCCCACTGCTGGGACGTAGGTCTCTAGGAGAGGGAATAATAATAATAATAATATTCTACAACTATCACACAACGCTGTCTAGTCCCAAGCTAAGCAGAGCTTGTGTTATGGGTACTAGACAACTGATAAACATACTTATATATTTCTAAATACATACTTATATAGATAAATTACACACAGACACAGAACAAATGATCATGCTCATCACACAAACATTTATCCAGAGTGGGAATCAAACCCACGACCTCCGGCATAGCAGTCAGGGCCACTAACCACTAGACCAACAGGCCAGTTATCCAGCCAGTCAGAATGGGCCGTAATCCACCATGCGGGCCCAGTGCGGATTGGTGAATGTCACATGCCTTCGAATTTTTGGTTCTAGGACATGCCGGTTTCCTCACAATGTTTTCCTTCACCGTTTTGAGAGCAGTGGTGATGAAATAAATTACACAAAGCAATGCACCTGGGTGGCTATAAACCCGTGACTGCGGCCACCACTGCTCTACTATCTGTAGGCATGTACAAATATTTCTCCCGTGTGGGAACCGAAACTGCGACATGCAGCGCGGCACTCATTCGCTCAACCACTGCACCAAGCGTATCGACATTGAAATATATAGATGGCTACGTAAATACAGATAACACTAACCCCAAAATATCATGCTTTATGAAAGCATGATACAAAGCATGATTCAAACAAGACTACAGAATTCCACAACTTAAGGCAGCTAAGGGGTTGTAGAAAGTAGAATGACGTCATCTCACCCTCCCCCCCTTCCTCCCTCCTAGTTTCAGGGCGTTTTAAATACACATGACACGCCTTCGAATGCTAAGGTTACTGGGTGATAATGACCTTATAAAGTGGTTCGTATTTTATGAGATTTTGCAAGACAGAAATATAATTTTCTTTGCGGGCAACTTAACTTACTATTTCATCTTGCGATGGAAATGTCTGAAAATATCTTCTAAAATCACCTTGATAGTTGAACATTGATTGTAAAAATAAAATGGAAAAGTCGGTCTTCCTAAAAAATTAAACTTCCTATATAAGTAAATAGTTCGATTTCCAAATTGATTTTCAGAGATTATTCGCAAAAATCGCAAAAAAAAAAAGTAATTATTTTATAATCTAACCGAAATTTTATGGATTTCAGAATTTTCCCTTTACTTATGCTATAAGATCTTGCTTCTTTCCTAATTTCAGAATTCTAAGTAAATGGGAAATTTATAATTATATATTTTGATTTCCGTACAAAACTCTAAAAATCATTTTCATGTTTTTTAAAAGTCTTTTTCAACCAACTACCGAGTGAGTAGAACGCCGACGCAACGTGACTATCCACGTTTCCGCCCTAGATGGAGCGAGAGGGATTGTCAGAATTTTACTGACTGAAAGCCACATGTGTTCCTTCAGTTGCTTTTGTGTTGCAGGGCCACGGTTAGTCCTTGGAAAATTCCCGTAGTGGAAAAAGCTAGACTGTTACAACATTCAGTACTTTAGTCCTAATAAATCTCCGCATATCCTTCTTTGGCTGTGCTCGACTTTTGCGGGTCCACGATTGTTTCTTTCCGACGAAAAACTTGACGAGTAAAAGTGTTTTTATTTAAAAACCAATTTGAAAAATAAATATAATCTATTATTAATCCACCAACCCGCACTGGGCCTGCGTGGTGGATTACGGCTCATTCCCTCCCCTAGAGAGGAGGTCTGAGTCCCAGCAGTAGGCATAAGGCTGTATGCTATGCTATCATTAGTGGTTATTTTTATTAATTTATCAGCCCATAGGTACTGTCATGATATACTGGGAATAGGCAGACCTTTCTTCATTCCATACTCTATGCAAAGACGTTTGTCGAAAGTCGGGCTTTTGCGGGTCCACAATTGTTTCTATCGGTAAATGTTTACCTCCTCAGCTTACATTAAAAATAAAAATAATAATACGTTTATTTTGACCATCACAGGATCATAGCACACACACAATAAAATAACAACAAAAACATATACAATTACAATTATAAAGGCCATATACACAAAATAATCAGACACGTAATATGTATTTACAGATTCCGATTGTTCAGTAAGTGAACCATACAGTAATGGTTCAGGTACTGGCAATCGAACCTTTGCGCGAATGGCCTCAGGATGCCATTGGAGCTAGCCCGAACCATGCGCACCAGCCCTCCCAGCCAAGTTACAACCGTTTCGTTTCGATTGTCTTTTCGTTGATCGCCTCGAGTCGGCCACGCCTCCTATCCCTTTATTCTGACGTCATCTCAACGCTCAGTCATGTGGTCAGAACAGAGGAATAGGAGGCGTGGCCGACTTGAGGCGATCAACGAAAAGAGAATCGAAACGAAACGGTTGTAACTTGGCTAGGGGGGCAGGGATGTGCACCGTTTTCGCATAGTAGAATATAAACAGTCGACTCGCGGCTCGGAATGCAAAAAAGAATTGAGTATTGAGTACTTTATCTGCATTTATAACGTACGTACACTAACCACTTGTAATAATAAAAAGTTCTAACCTAACATTACTGTCCATTTTCATCCATCCTATTCCTGTTTAAGAGGCAGAAAAATTCACACTAGCCACCGTTTTTGAAACACCATTCATGATGTACGCGTGACGTAATGATTACGTAATTATCTTCACTCAAACTATACTTTATTAGACAACTATTGTGTTTAAAAACCATGGATCCATGATGTGTAATTTACTTAAGTACAGGTAACGAAAGGGATTGGTGTGCAGGATAACCAGGTTATCGATCAATAGACAAACTTATTTGAAATAAATAATTAGTCTTATCTTTCTGTATTTTTTTTTCATAAAACCCTTTCATACACAGTAAATAACCGGTATCCATATGGTCCTCTAAGCATAGGATGTAGGTAGATATAAACATATATCTGTATAGGTAGTGCCTTCATCCTGCTAAAGGGTTACTTAGGTGTATTGAAGTGGTCTTTACTAGTAGTGAGTTTTATTATTATATCGGTCCATACTGTCCCATTACTAGGCTAAGGTAGGTCTTCCTTCCTTTGACAGGGCTGTTGCTCTAGTGGTTAGTGACCCTGACTGCTATATTGGAGGTCGTGGGTTTGATTCCCACCTAGGTCAAATCTTTGTGTGATGAGCACGATCCTTTGTTCTGTGTCTGGGTGTAATTTATCTATAATATGTATGAATGTCAGAAGAAGAAGATACCTAAGCAAAATATTGACGCAGTTAAGGCTGTCAGTTTCACGATCTCTCGTTCCTACTGTGAATAGTTTTTGCCAAATTATTAAGTAAGTATTATTCATTTCTGCAAAGTATAATGAAGAATTTTTCTGCAATTCGTTGTACTGGTCGTTTACCATATAAATCAAATATTCCTCTGAATGTGTCTCAATATTTACTTTTGATCATAAGTGGTCTGCACACTAAATTCTTTCGCTGACTGTACGTAAGTGGGTCCCAACAGGTATTTAATAGAATTTTTTGAAATAGAGTGCTACCTATCACTTTATTTGTTAGATGTTGTTATAATTATTGAATTTGACTTTTAATTATCAAAATATGTAATTATTCTGTCACTTTGAGTAAAAACTACACATTACAGAATACTTTGCCGTAGCAAATGTCTATATCAAGAAGTGACAGAGGTAATTACAAGTTTATCTACGCTGGCAAATTGTCAATTTCAGCCTTTAACTGTCTTACAATGGGACAAAAAGAGAATAAAGACTCATATAAAGAAATAATCAAAAGTGACGATTATAAGTCAGTAAGTAAGTTAAGTTATAAGATCATTTGGCGCTTTTTCTCAACAAATTAGTTCTTCATCCAAATGTTTGTGTTCTTTTGTTCACTTTAGTCAGTGGTTTTATTAGGACCTGGACCACCCATAGACGGGTAACATAGACCTGTGGTAAGAAGTAAAAAGTATTTAAAACAAAATTGATAGAATAGAATAGAATGATCATACTCTTGGGTCAGATTATGGAATTTGCCAAATGAAAAGTGTGATCGAACTTAACCCCTCGCGCACGGGGGTATTATTATTACGTAATTGCGCGTTTTTAACGTAAAATCACCAAAAAAAAAACTTTTTCTGTATTTTTCTAGGAAAAAAACTTCAGTTACAGAAACCAAAATTTACGGCCAAATAAATTTCATACAAACCTTAACCCTTTAACCTTTAACCTTTATAACCTTTATTATTCCAAAACATACACATATGTTACATTGTTGGAGCATAGCTAAGTGAGCCAGAGCAAATAGACCCTGACTTCTAAACTAGGAATAACCTGTTTCTTAGAAGTCAGTGTACCTTCGAAATTATGTGCGCAAGACTATACAATTATAACCTGGATAGGACTCAGTGATACAGAAACCTATACCAATAAAAAGTAAATATTATTGCAAAATTATTATCCAGGGAAAAGATATTTGATAGCGAAAACCTAATAAAGGGAAAGAAAAAAAAACAAAGGTGTTATATAATTAGTTATGTGTGATAGGTGTGTGTGATTGATGGTAAAAATGTGAGAGTATGTGTGGGTTAAGTGTAAGTGTGTTTGTATTTGTTTGTTTGTTTGTAAACGTGTGTATAGTACGACAATTAAGCCTTTTTCAAGGTCATTCAAGTTGTACAGACGTATGAGTACAATCGGCGCTCGAGGGGCTCTAGTAAGCGATACGCGAGCGATAATAGCGATACCGCCATTGTCCCCATAGATTTAAGTTGTTAACTTATTCTCAGATGTCTTCCTTTGGAATTAGCAAGAAGTGGCTCTGAGTCGGGAGCAGTGGAAATAATGGAGGGAGCCTTAACCCAGCAGCGAAACAATATAGGCAAAATGTAACAATAATTCCCTATTGATTTGCAAGATAAACGTAAACTAACCAACTATGAAAAGATATTTTTTTTACGAAACCAAATAAAGAAAAAGAAATTAAAACTTCAGCATCTTTTTGCGGAGACACCAACATTGGTTAACTTCTGAATAAAACATTACATTTCTAGTTTACGCTTTCTGAGTTTTTTCCTTAGTTTTATTTCATCATTAGCTTTTGCCAGCGGCGTTGTCCACGTAAATGTTGGTTATTGCAGACTGGAAGTTGAAGGCAGATAATAATATGTACCACTTTTCATTAAAAGCATCTAAAAGGGCCTCTGCGAGTTGGTTTCGGCTCCTCGTACGCCTTCCAAAGGTCCAGGACCTTAGGGTGCTGAGATAAATAAATGTATAATAATAATATTCCACAACTATCACACAACGCCGTCTAGTCCCAAGCTAAGCAGAGCTTGTGTTATTAGTACTAGACAACTGATAAACATACTTATATATTTCTAAATACATATATATTATAGATAAATTACACCCAGACACAGAACAAATGATCGTGCTCATCACACAAACATTTGTTCTGGGTGAGAATCGAACCCACGACTTCCGCCATAGCAGTCAGGGCCACTATACACTAGACCGCCATGGTCCGGAGCGAGGAGGAGTGGCAGGTGGTCGCCTCCTTCTACGAAGCAGTAATGCTAGCAAAGGAGGCGGCCGATCGCGTCAGACAAAGGTCCTCACGCCCCAACTGCCGCCGGGATTCCGATCCCGATTTCCGGCCACCGTAGGCACGGGCTTGAGGACGGCGAGCAATGGGTGGCTCGCCGTCCGATCGTCTGGTAACCGTCCTGACCGGGCCCAAGTCGTCGAAGGCGCGTGCTGTTCCACACACGCCTCAAGAAGATGTCAGCAACCGTAGGGGCCCAGCAGGGTCGCAGCCTACTGGGGCCATGGGTGATGCGAAAGAGATCCCCGGGGCCCAGGAAAAATGGCAAAGAAGGAACAAGAGTGGGTTTTTATTCAGTAAAATTCTGACACTATCTTTCGCTCCACCCAAGAGCGGGGGATGTCATTAGATGATTTTCCCACCCGAAAAAAAAAGACCAGTCAAGATAAAAAGCAGCCTATATCCAACCTTGGAATTCCAGCTTGCTCCCTACCAAATTTCATCAAAATCGGGTTAGCAGTTTAACCGTGAAAGCGTAACACACAGACAGACAGAATTAATTTCACATTTATAATATTAAGTATGGTTTATATACGAGTAATAACAAAAACTTACCGGTACGATTACATTCACAGCTGGTTCAACTAAAAATTGATCATAATTCCACGTTACGCTGCTTATTTTAACAGGACCAGCAGTGTTGCAGGTGAAGGAATAATTATATTTTGTGTTTTGTTACAATGTAGAGGATATAATGGATTATTTTAAAGAATAGATCTTTATTGGGTAAATTTATTGGTTGACTTCGTTCCGAAATCTAAAAGATTTCATCATCATCATCATCATTTACCTTCCGCATGACGCAGGTCCTCACCGGACATGGCAAGTTCGGGAGGTTCTTGCACCGGATTCGTGCGGAAGAAACGCCCGGTTGTCACCATTGTGTGGACCACCCGGAGGACACGGTGGAGCATACGGTAGAGGTGTGTCCCGCCTGGGCAGAGCACCGCCATGCCCTCGTGGGGGCGATCGGCGGCAACGATCTCTCGCGCCTTGGTACAGGCCATGGTCCGGAGCGAGGAGGAGTGGCAGTGTATCCTTCTGCGAAGCAGTAATGCTAGCAAAGGAAGCGGCTACATGCGCGAGGGAACGCCCCTCACGCCACAGCCACCGGGATTCCGATCCCGATTTCCAGCCACCGTAAGCACGGGTTTGCAGACGGCGAGCAATGGGTAGCTCGCTGTCCGACCGTCCGGTAACCGTCGGGACCAATCCCAAGTCGTCGACGGCCCAAGTCATTTCAGCCGAAAAACGTCCACTGTTAGACATAGGCCTCCCCCAAGTGTCACAATGAACGGTCCTTTGCGTCTCACTTCCATCGGATTCTTGCAACCCTTACCAGGTCATCGGTCCACGTAAAAAATTTACTAAGCTAAGATTTTCAGAGAACTAGGGCTGTGGGTGGTGGTTCGTAGTCGCGGGTTAGTGGACGGCGAGCCATGTATAGCTCGCCGGACGACCGTCCGGTTTCATTCCACGCGTGTCTCAAAGAGATAGTAGCAAAATTAATGAGGCCTGTTAGGACAGTAAGGCAGCAGTAATTACAGCCCTCGTAATAAAGGGCAACTGGAGAAACACTACTTGGTTTTAGTCAGTAAAAGTCTGACTCTCCCTTTCGCTTCACTCAGAGCGGGAGAAGTTTACAAGTTGTATCCCATCAATACTGAGTAATATAACAACAAAAAAGACAGATTCGAAAAAAAATAATCTCATAACATATTCATAGACTGTGTTTTGTGTAGACAACCACAGACTATGTAGACATCAGTCAACTGTGTTTATTGTCTAGTGTCTATAGTGCAGCACAGTTATGCCTGGTTTGCACATGGCCCGACAGATTGCTCGTGTGTCTATTTGGGCAGAATAAACATGTTTTCTTTTTTTCTTTCTATTCGCTTGATGACAAATCCCAATTACATTAAATAAACTCATAAAAACCTATATATTTTCATCTAAAATTAACTACAAATACTCGTCTTTCACCCCTTTACACAGGACACATAGATCTTTACCCCATGAATTAAAAACACTAACCTAAACATACCACACAATCGTAAATTCAAATAAAACCGTCAAAATTGTAAAAAAAAAAAACAGCGAAATACACAAAATTGCGCGCGCAGGCCGCGGAAGCACCTGCGCGCGCAGATGGCTGCCTGTCAGTTTGTTAAATAATAAGCTAGCCATTTGAACCCTAAAGCGTGGTAGAGTCGAGCGATTCCTTAGTTTTCACTACTCAAATGGTTAAGTAATAATTTTGTTTGATGACATATCCGTTAAGTGTTATCAGCGAGAACAGCTAAGTGCTGATAAAGTCATTCACTGTTTTACGTTTTTGAAGAAGCTTTAAAGTCATGCTAAGCAGCTAGCAGCTAGCTGCTTAGCATGACTATATAGAGAATCATGAGTTTACACGGTGTCTTTGACATCGACATTCTGGAGCCCCAGTGGTAATTTTTTTTTTTTTAGGTGGAATTTTTCGTCGGCTTTTTCCTAATTAAAAAAAAAAATCAGTACTTTTTTAATTTTATGCTGAGTAAAATCGTTATTCTAACCTACCCCAATGATATTTTTAGTAAAAATAAAAAAATAAATAATTAAAAAGTCATCGGGGTAGATACAATCGTTATTCTTATCAATCCCGATGATATTTTTAATTTTAAAAGTCTTCTTATTCTTCTTTGTTTGTTTTTCTTGGAGGAGATTTTAAAAGTAATTCATTCTTTTTTTTTTCAATAAAAATATTAGATTAACGATTTTATACAGTTCAAATTAAAAAAACGTATTTTTTTTTAAATTAGGAAAAAACCGACGAAAAATTCCACCACTGGGGTGTCCAGAATCATGTACTGGATCCATGGTATTCGTTTGTGCCATGTCAAAGACACCCTGTGTACGTGCTCCTGATCTACACGACGAGTTATTCCAACTGTTTGCTCCGATCAACTAATCGTGATCGGAGGCACTGACTATTGTTTCTGGGAGTCGTACTGTCGCCCGAGTCCAATCTCGTATCCCTCACGCAATCTCCACGCTCAACGGTCTTTCGGATGCTAAACCTAGATGTGTGCACGGATGAATGAAAACATCATGGCTGTCTGTCTGGAGTATTTTGAGATGAGTGTGTGACTGCCGTGTTATCTCATTATTATTTTGTTCATATTTTATGGCGAAAATATGTCTTTAACTAATGTAATTGGCCTTTAGCCATGTTATGTTAAACTAAATAAATAAATGTGGATGGACAGGGATAGGGAGGACAAAAAAAGATGGATAGATTGTATGAGTGATATAGAGAGTCAGTGATAGCGTGACGGTTGTCAGGATGTTCTTACATAATATCTATTAATACTGTAATATGAAAATGTTGTAGACAACCACTTTTTTAAAAGAGTAACCATGGAGTTTCTTGCCGGTTCTTCTCTATAGGAAACGACCAATTTGGAACCGTGCACTAGCTTCTGACGTTTTATAAGTGCCCATGTAGGCCTATGTGAAATAAAAATATTTTTGATTTTGACAGAATGGAAGAAAAAGGCTTGTTGCGCCAACCCTAAGTAACATGGGTCAGGGGTAGGATAGATGGGACCCAGTCTAAGGACTGTTCGAAAGTGTTACCGGGCCCCTGGAACGCAAAGAGCAACTGAAAGAACAGAGGTGGGTCTTTGTGTTTCAGTCGGTAAAGTCTAACACGCCCTTTCGCTCCACTCAGAGCGGGACAAATTATATATGATGATTTCTCACCTCAAAAATAAGGAGTATGATAGTTCAGGAGTAGGACACCTCTCTAGAGGGATCATGGCCGGTCACTAAGGGTAATAGAGTCTCTGATCTAATACCTAACTGGTGGAGCGTGACGACAAAGGCAGCTGCAGAACACCATGTGGTTAAACTCCGTAAGAGTCTGACATCTATGAGCAACTCTACGTATCAAAAAAAAGTTGTAGGATAGTTGCTATCTTTAGTAGGTAAATACATAATAAGAAGATTTTAGCAAGCTTTGGGCCATCATGCTTGCATGATTGTTCAAAAGAGTTACCATGGCTCTTACGGCCATATTTCACCGGGACACCATGGCGGCGTGACCAGTTTCGCCGCCATGGTGTCCCGGTGAAATATAGCCCTAACATACTCTTTGGTGGGGGCGGCCGCCAGGGACTGGCGTCCGAGCTGGTCGCACCACCGAATTGGTTGCGCAACCAAACGGACACTAGGTGAGTAACTCTCTATAGAGCTGTATACATTTTGTTGGTAGCGGCGACTGGTCGCGCCGCCATGGTGTCCCGGTGAAATATAGCCCTTAAACGCAAAGAACAACTGAAGGAACACAAGTTTGTCTTAGTTTGTAAACGTCTGACACACCTCGCTCCAGCGAGAGAAGTTATTAGATGAGTACCCATATCAAAAAAAAGACCACATGATGTAGATGGAGAGTTGAAATTGCACTAAAAAACAATTGACCTTTCTCTATTTTATACCTCTAGGAAAAATGTCACTTAACCGTAAAATTCAAGGTAATTTTCTACTGAACTGGCCACCCACTGCCCTCGTCCAGTTATCATAAATTACTACCACAGATAAGGCATATTTTAAACCCTTCTATAGGTACTCCATTCGCAATACGATTAGACAAATTTATAAAAAATTTTTTTTACTGTCTGTTCAACTGATTTTGTTTTTATAATTCAACCAGTGCCTTTCTGTGAGACAGAGCGAACTTCATACATTCTACATTTTGTTCTTCATACATTCAGTATTGTCGTCATCATCATCATCAATTCAGCCGATAGACGTCCACTGCTGGACATAGGCCTCCCCCAAATGTTGCCACAACGAACGGTCCTGTTTGTCTCGCATCCATCGTATTCCCGCAACCTTCACCAGGTCATCGGTCCACCTTGTAGGGGGCCTTCCAACACTGCGTCTTCCGGTACACGGTCGCCACTCCAGAACCTTTCAGCCCCCACGACCATCTGTTCTTCGAGCAATGTGCCCTGCCCATTGCCACTTAAGTTTGGCGATTCTTCGTACATTCAGTATAGTTGTGTTCAAATATTATAGATAGCGTTACCAGCTCGATCTATCTTTATCTATATTAATAAAAATTAATAACTGTTCGTTAGTCTCGCTAAAACTCAAAAGTGGCTTGACCGAATTGGCTAATTTTGGTCTTGAAATATTCGAGATAGTCCAGGGAAGGTTTAAACGGTGAGAAAAAATTACGAAAAAAAGAATCCGAATACAACGCCATCTCTAATTAAAATGTCATTTTAAAATAAATTATGGTCTGGTTCTGGTAATGACAGTAGATGGCACTGTCCTTTGACAGTTCAGCTAAACTGTATCACAGCATTAATGGACTATAAGGCGGTACGAAGTTTGCCGTGTCAGCTAGTTTTGATATAAAACTAATAGATATCTATCCTGTAGGCATAAGGATGGCATTAAAATCGAAAAAGTGGTAATAATACCAACTGTTTACTGCAGTTGCCATTTGTCATGCTGCCAACAAAATAAAGGTCAAAATCGATTGAACGGACATTGAAAAAGGTTGGCTTAAATATCTGATGTTATTGCGAAAGGAGTATAAAACAATCTGGTAAAGGAAATGACCATATCTGCATACCTAGACACAAACATTATCAGTCTTGGTCTAGTAATTTTATTGTTTCTGCAATCATATAAATATGCATATTAAATAAATCATATTTTTTAATTGAAAAATTGTGTTTGTTCAATGTTAATATTTTTATTTATGGACTATGAAATATATCTTGGTAAGTTTTTCTATCTTCATTTGACCATGTTAGATCGCTAGAACTTGATTCTTGGTAAAAGTGCTGTTTATGGATGAAGTTAGCATAGTTACTATTACAATAAGACTTATAGAAAAAATCCTTTCTCTTTTATTGATATTTTCTATTCGAATTTTTGGTTCTAGGACATGCCGGTTTCCTCACAATGTTTTCCTTCACCGTTTTGAGAGCAGTGGTGATGAAATAAATTACACAAAGTAATGCGCCTGGCTGGGTTTTAACCCGCAACCTACAACTCGTAAGTCGGACATGTGACATCCACCAACACGCACTGAGCCCTCGTGGTGGATTACGGCCCATTCTCTCTCCTAGAGAGGAGGCCTAAGTCCCAACAGTGGGAACATAATAAGGCCAACTATGCTAAAATCGCATCAAAACCCGTCATATGGTTTAGGAGTTAGTGGACAAAGAGACAGACGTGGAAATCGATTTTTTTTCACATTAATATTAAAAAGACGAAAGTTTTTAAATATCTGTTTCTTACTTCTTCACGCTCGAACTGATAAAATGATTTCTATGAACTGGAACTGTAGTTGATGAAAACCAGTACCGTTGATGGCTGGTTTATTTTGACCAGCGTCTATCTACCCGCACTGGGCCCACGTGAAGGATTACGGCCCATTCCCTCTCCCAGAGAAGAGGCCAGGTCCCAACAGTGGAAACATTAAAAAGACTAATTATTCTATTAAACTTCTAGTATTTACGAATTGTTATCTCACTGGTGGTTAGATAACATATTAAAAAAAAGAACTGATCATTATCATCATCATCATCATTTCAGTCAAAAGACGTCCACTGTTGAACATAGACTTCTTTTAAGTGTTGATATAACGACCAGGACTGGTCTGGTGCAACTCACATCCATCGGAATCCCGTGACCCTCACCAGTTCATCGGTTATACAATCTATCCCACCCTGAAGGAGGCCTTCTAACGCTGCGTCTTCCAGTATGTGGTCGCCACTCTAGAAAATTTCGGCCCCATCGACCATCTGTTCAGCGAGCAATATACCCTGCCCACAAAAACTGATCATAGGCTCCCAATCAATTAAAACCAAACCACACATCAAAGTTAACACGTTATCGATAAATAAAATGATCGCTATAGGCACGTGACGCGTTGCCGCATTCGCGAAATTATAGGCGTATTTCGCCCGCGGCGATCTCACTTCGATATCGAACGATAATCAAGGGTTAGTGCTCATTTAAACGCGATCTTTTATGAGAATCGCGATTGTTTTTGTTATGGGTGGGCAGGCTGCTATTGTCTGTAAATGCCCCTTCATACGCTGGGATTGAACGATTGAGTAACAAGGAATAATTGGCTTTAGTAACCTCTCTTTTCTGATTCTAAATAACCTCTGGTGCTCACTTTTAGACGTTTGTGTCTAAAATTCTCAGCCCGGTTCTCAATTCGGTTGTCTTTTGTATGTTTGTAATCTCCGAACACCGTCATTTATAAATAATTCTTTTGTCCCATTTTTATCAAAATTCAGTTCTGATTATCAAAAATATTATAGGTACGCTCAATCCACATGGCGATTTTATCATTGTACAAAGACAATGATAAAAAAAGAAACTCAACCAGATAGTTCTGAAATATTTGTATTTCCTCATTTTTATTCCAAGGATTAGGTACTAACAATATATTGTACATAAAAACAGAAGACTGGCTGCATTGACATTTGTATTTTAGTTACTTATTTTCGAATTTTTATTGTTTTTTTTTTTATTGCAGTCTGTTGTACTTTGTACTTTTTTTGTCGAAAGTTTTTTTGAGTGGCCGTTATTCTTTTACTTTTTTTTAGCTAGACTGCATTGTGAAGAATCCCTCCTTTTCAAACTTTTCTGTCTTAGTTGATTTCTGGAGAAGTTTGGCCTGCGAACATGATCAGATGGTTACACCATTAACTGTGTTTTTTTTTCTAAAGATCCGATAGTATCTTCTATCCATCATCGTCATAATTTTAACCTTTTCTCGCTGAAAATAGGCACGAAATACCGGTCAGTATTTTTTCTAACTAGAATATGCTGAATACCTTATATTAAGCTGTTGATCCCCGCATTAACGCCGGCGTTCACGCGCCATTGTCTTACTATTGTGTCTCTAATTACGCACTCAAATGGTTAAGTATTATTTTAACAAGTTTTTAACTTGCCAAACTTTATAGTTTGATGGCGAGAAACATATCCAACCAGCATTTGGGTAACAAAAACTTACTTTTTCTTTAAACTTAAAAACTTTACTTTTTCTTCTTCTTCTTTTTCCCTGGTCTCTTCATTCTGGGTCGGGTTTCCTCACTTTCCTACACCAAGTAGCTCTATTTTGGGTGGTCAATTTTGGCAACTGGGCTTCTTCTTGAGGTCCATGTATTTGACCAGTTAAAACTTTATTGAAGTTTTCAGAATAAATTATTTGTTAAAATTATTTTACTTTTAATATTTGTTTCTTTTCGTGTTCCTCGAGAGAGAGAAGAGGTGAGCAGTGTAGAGCAGTGGTGGCCAAGTGGTAACGGCACCGACTTACGAGTTGTAGGTCGCGGGTTCAAACCCAGCCAGGCGCATTACTTTGTGTAATTTATTTCATCACCACTGCTCTCAAAACGGTGAAGGAAAACATCGTGAGGAAACCGGCATGTCCTAAAACCAAAAAATTCGAAGACATGTGACATTCACCAACCCGCACTGGGCCCGCGTGGTGGATTACGGCCCATTCCCTCTCTTAGAGAGGAGGCCTGAGTCCCAGCAGTGGGAGCATTAAAAGGCTGATTATGCTTATGCTTATGCGTGTTCCTCGAAACTTTGTTTGTGTTCCTTTGTGTTTGTACATAAAGATCCTATCCAAAAGAATGTCTCCTTTTTGTTGACCACTAAAATGTTCTGCACAGCTGAATACTACAGCCAATGCATTTATATAGTTATACTGCCATGATACCGCAAACTCGGCTCACTGGACAAAAACATAAAAATATAAACATGTTACCGCATAATCATACTGACGATTATCAGACATACAGTAATTAAATATGCTCCGTTTACATTTTCAACGTATCGCGCCAGTATTAAAGATTTTTAAATGTCTGTTAACAAGGTTGGTTAATTTGAGGCAGATGCGCTTTGGTGGCGCGTTTGAATGGGGCAGTGGGGTTGGCAAGTGGTTAGTTAGTTTCACTGAGTGTGGGGTAAAATAATTTGTTATATAGTAGGTATTAATTTTCGATAAAATTACTGATCTCATTTTTTTTTTTAATTTCGCTTACCAGCAATAACTCCTGTATCGTAAGTGCGTTCATAAACATATAAACTCACATAGACAACAGACTCACACATGGAAGACCAATCTGTAGATATTAAATGACTGCGTGTCTTTAAATTGACTTCATGTACCTACATATTTTTTAAACATACATAATATTTAAAAAAAAATTAAAGCTGTAATACATTTTTCGCTTTGAAATTTTATTAAACAATCATTATAAATCTGAATCTGGAAACATCACTTACCTATCATTTCTTTACCAACTAAACGGTAAGTTTTATTGTCAATAATGATAGACTTAATAAGTAATTATTTTTAAATTCTCCATTACAATACTAACTTAACTTCCTTTTCTCCCCTTCTCCTTTTTCATCCCTTTTAAACCCATAACATGACGCCATGATCAGTTACTTCAGCTTCCTTTTCAGCATCCTTACTTTCATAAGTGCTCGTTACCTACAAAGACACACACTTCACAGTTTTTTTTTTCGTAGGGAAAATCATCTTATGACATCCCCCGGAGCGGGAGATAGTGTCAGACTTTTACTGACTAAAAACCCGCCTGTTCCTTCGTTGCTTTTCGTACCAGGGCCGAGTCTTCCTTTCAGAATCAGACCCTTGGCCCCAGTAGGCTTCGACCCTGCTGGACGCCTACAGATGCTGACATCTCCTTGAGGCGTACATGGAACAGTACGCGCTGTCGACGACTTGGGCTCGGTCCGGACAGTTACCGGACGGCTGTTCAAAACACTATCCTTCAAACTAGCCCACTTAAACGAGGCATCGTTTTTGCTATAAGCGTGTGCGAACGTGACTTCCACGTCGATCGTCCTAATTAGATCAAAGGTGGCCGACGTAAACCAGTTATGATAAGAATTTTAATTTCACACCAGTTACAGTTGCCCAAGCCTAAAATAGTAAGCAAAATATTAACTGTATATGATAATACAAAGTTACTGGAATATTTATTGTTTAGTGATGCGAAGGAGGCATAAAAGAACTTTAAGGATGTGTCTCAGTTTGTACTATTAAGGGTCAGCGCATAGAGCTGCGGGTTAGTTAAGAAGTAACTGCCCACGAACGCGTGGCTTCGTACAGACGTATAAATGAATTATGCTGTTCTGGTAATGCCAGCTGGCGTTATCCTTACTATTAGGCGGTACGAAGTTCTCCGGGTCAGCTAGTCTATAATATAAAAGGAGAAACTAACTGCCGAAACTACTGGGACTAGCATCGTGAAATTTTGCACAAGGTTTCCTTTTATGACGTAGGTGAGCACCAAGAGAGGATTTTCCAAAATTCGCCTCCTAAGGGGATGAAACGGGAGTCCAAAGCTTGTATAGAGAAACCAAATTACACGCGGGCGAAGCCACTGGCAGAAGGTAGACAATAAAAGAAAAAAAATCACCCCCCCCCTTTCACCTCAAAAAACCCACATCATTAACCCCTCGAGCGCCGATTGTACATACAACTTGAGTGACCTTGAAAAACGCTTAATTTTCGTATTGTACACACGGGTGTACGAAATTTATTCGGCTGAAAATTTTGGCCTCTATATTTTCGTTTTTCCTGGAAAAAACCTGAAAAAGATTTTATTTTTAGCGTTCCGTACCTCAAAAGGAAAAAAAACTGAACTCTTCACTTTGTTGTTCGTCCGTCGGAAACGCGTGGAGGTATCGAGTTGAAATTAAAACCATATACTAAAGTCTACGGTCCCTTGAAACTATGTAAAAACCAAATTTCTAAGTTAACGTATAAAAAAGATACGGGCGTTTATGTCACAAAAAACGTATATTTACGATACTCTCAAAGGAATCAAAATTCATAGGGTACTTCCCATTGACCCAGAATCTTGAAATTTGGCATAAAGCAAGGTCTTGTAACACAGAAATAGGAATAAATCTGAAAACAGTAAATTTGTTATTCCTACGTCACAAAAAAAAAACCTTTTTTGTAATTCGAAAAAATCTTTGAGACTCCATTCGGGAATTGTAGTTTGTACGGAACCCTCAGTGCGCGAGTCCTACTCGCACTTGCCCAGTTCTTTTTTTGGTGATTTTACGTAAAAATGCACAATTACTTATCCAAACGTAAATAAGACAATACGCTGCTATCCTCTAGAAATAACTGCGATGCTCTTGGCAATTAGGCTACCTATTGAAATGAGAGAAGTTTCTTCATCACAGCTTTTCATTCCAACATTCTTACCCCTTAAAGGATCACTTGATTACAAACAGATGTAGCAAATTAATACTTAATGTCAAGCTAATTGGACACACTAAACAATGCGAAAATTTTCATAACGCATTCCGTCACTAGTGTAGAAAAACTCAGATCAGTAATGGTATATCTAACGAGACACATTTATGCAGTTTTGACACTTATTTTTTGTACTCTATGGTATCAATTTGCTGGACGTGTGAAATAAGGTGTCGACATGTGTTAATATTGTATTATTTTTAGACCAATATTGGTAAACATACTTGTGCTATGAATACTAATTAAATTATGTACCTTGCTGTTTGACACTACTTTTCATCGATATTTTGTTTATTTATTCAACCAGAAAGACAAAATTCCAATTACACTGAATACGTTAGTTACAAATAATGTAAAATACATTAAAGAAAATATAACACAGATAATATAACTAAACCTCTCACTCAGTCTTCTCGCAAATCACCAGACATTCAGTTACTTCCATTCATCTGCTGCTTTTTTTTAATCAAAATTCATTGAAACTCCATGGTTCCTTTTTTAATAAAATGATTACTTTTACAATATATTCACATTACAATATTAATAGATATGTGAGGACAGTATAGACCAGTCAATATTGTACCCAAAAGCACAATAAATATAATAACAGTAAAACAGTGGGTCAAAATAGAAGATTTGTTTGAAGGATTTACCACAGCCCTCGCAATAACAGCAACTGAAGGAACACTGGGTTTTAGTCAGTAGAAGCAAGATACTCCTTCTCACTCCACTCAGAGCGGGAAAAGTTATTCTATGATTTTCTATGTAAGAACAAGAAAGTAAAATCTACAAGAAGTGGTAGCCCAATGCTAACGGCCCCAACTTACGAGTTTGTAGGTCGAGGGTTAAAACTGAGACAGGCACTTTGCTTTGCAGAATTTATTTCATCACCACTGCTTTCAAAACGCTGAAGAAAAACATCGTGAGGAAACCATGTCCTAGAACAAAAAACAAAAGACGTGTGACATCTACCAACCCGCACTAGGCTCACGTGGTGGATTACGACCCATTCCCTGTCCTACTCCTTTTATAACCATCGCTACGGTAAAACTCTTTCACAGGCTGTCTCTTCAATGTTTCCATTGGTGGGATGCAGGCTTCCTCTCTAGGAGAGGGAATGAACCGTAATCTATCATGCCGGCGCAGTGCGGTTTGATGGATGTCACATGTCTCCGAATTTAAGGTTCTAGGATATGCTGGTTTCCGACGTGAATCGTTTATTAGCTTGGTTATAGGATGCAGTTAAAAGGAAATCTTTTGTCTTGGTATTGTCATGTGAAGAGGAGGGATGAAACGCATGTTACTGAAAAAGTTATGAGTGTACATGTAGATGGATGGAGAGGGAGAGGAAGGCAAAGAAAAGATGGATAGACTGTGTGAGAAGTGATATGAAAGAAAAGGGAGATAGTGATAGTGTGACGGATGACATGACAGAATGGAAGAAAAAAAGTTAGCAGTGGTGGCCGAGTGGTAACGGCCCTGACTTACGAGTTGTAGGTAGCGGGTTCAAACCCAGTCAGACGCATTCTTCTGTGTAATTTATTTCATCACCACTGCTCTCAAAACTGTGAAGGAAAACATCGTGAGGAAACCGGCATGTCCTAGAACCAAAAAATTCGAAGACATGTGACATTCACCAACCCGCACTACGGCCCATTCCTTCTCCTAGAGAGGAGACCTGAGTCCCAGCAGTTAGAACATTATTCATCTAATGTGATAAACTAGAACAAGAATAGATCAAATTAAACTTACATACTTAGTTCTTATAAGAATTTCTCACACCACTTTGTAAATCCCTTTTTAACCGTTAAAGAATCCAGGTTTTAGCCGTAAATCTTCATGATCCAGTTCATATATATTTCTCCACACCTCCTACATCAATGTGTAAACTGTTATTTCCTGGGTATATAAGAAAAAGCCGCTCATCCGCGGTAATCATGGTGCTCATAGCGCGCAAAGCCAATAAAAATATCAGCAATGCTTTGTTGAAACATACGGGTTTAGACTTGAACCGTTTGCGTTGCGTTTGTTTACATAGAGAGATACTGTACCTTGCATAGTCCGATAGTAGAAGAGCATAGGAGTGGTTTTAGTCAGTAAAAGTCTGACATGCCCTCCCACTCCGCCCTAGGAAGTCATTGGGTAATTTTCCCACCCATACGTACAAATCGTTTTGGGAACACATTCATTATGCGTACAGCAAAGAGTGGAATTCCTTACCGGAGTCTGTTTCCTGATAGCTACAACCTAGGGGTCTTTAAGTCAAGGGTGAATAGGTTACTTCTAGGCAGGCGTGCTCCATCGTCGGCCACATCATCGCTTACCATCAGGTGAGATAGTGGTCAAACGCGAGCCTATCAATAATAAAAAATAAAAAAATTCCTATCTTAAAAAAAAAAAAACAGAGTTATGTTAGTTCAGATGTTGCCAGACATAACTATTTTTCTACCTAACAAACAACTACCACTATCATCCAATAATAAATTAATGACTGGCCTGTTGGTCTAGTGGTTAGTGGCCCTGACTGCTATGCCGGAGGTCTTGGGTTCGATTCACACCCAGGACAAATATTTGTGTGACGAGCACGATCATTTGTTCTGTGTCTGGGTGTAATTTATCTATAATATGTATGTATTTAGAAATATATTTATAAGTATGTTTATCAGTTGTCTAGTACTCATAACACAAGCTCTGCTTAGCTTGGGACTAGACGGCGTTATGTGATAGTTGTGGAATATTATATTATTAATTCAGTCACAGTTATTTATCAACCAAGATAACCTCAGTATGCGGAAAAACGCGCCGTGCCCGTTCCTAACACCGTCCCGTACATTTCGCCTGCGCGGCTGTATCTAAAGGAAACATCATGCAACAATGGCGGAATGGTATCAGCTCTCATGGTTGTCACCTGTCGTAATTATAATAAAAACTGGCGAGTCTCACATGCGATTATACTTGCTACGCGTGGCGTGAAGTTTAGACGTTTTTTGAGAGTTAGGGTGAGGTCATATTGTTGATGCGGTAGCGGGTATAAGCTGATAAGAGGTACTAGGTTATTTTTTTGACCAGCAAGTTCTGTTTTGTAATTTTTTTAATATCTTAATTTGCAGCCTTTTAATATTTTTAGTACTTACATCAAAAAATTGTAATCAACGGAATAAATCAACTTATGTATACTTGCTGAATAGGCAAACGTTAATTTGTACACCGTCGAGATTTTTATAGACAATAGATACCTCAATGTATACAGTTACGAGGTAAATGGTCAACTAAAAGTATAATTTATTAAAAGCAATCAACTTCAGCGGACTACTATTTTTCGAACTTATTTCATTTTGTAAGATTGATATCTATATATATATAAATGAATAGCTGTTCGTTAGGCTCGCTAAAATTCAATAACGGCTTTACCGATTTGGCTAATTTTGGTCGTAAAATATTCGCAATAGTCCACCAGGTTCAAACGGTGAGAAAATACCTATGGAAAAATTCATGAAAAGTAAAAAGAAAACAACGCCATCTCGAATTAAAATGTAATTATAAAATAAATTATGCTGGTTCATTATGGCTGGCTATAATAACTCTCGAATAATGACAGTAGATGGCGTTAACCTTTGACAATTTAACTAAAAGTTATCACAGCATTCAGTTCAGCTAGTTTAAATTTTTTATCAATGTATAAAAAAGAGTCTATTTAATAAACGAAATAAAGTAATTAAAAGGAACAAAAAAATGCAGGTGTAACTAACTACTTCATAATCTTGATATATAACACAACTATGTTTATTTATTCTTGTTAAAATCCACAAAAAAACTGGAAATATGATGTAAATAAACCACACAATAATACAGCCTTATTTTTATACCAAATCTACATGACAACGCGCATTTCTTTCTTTATAAACTCTCTTTTTTATACACACGTTTTTCGGTTTCCCGCTTCCGCTTATGTCCAAATCATGACCTTAAACCCACCTTCACACTAACAACAATAATCGTCGCGCGCTAAATGTTAGTTCAATAGTGATACAGTGTCATAGGCATGAAAATTGCAAGCAATGGATGACTGGCATTCGCTATAGTTTAATCAAAATTGTATGTGACAAAGTATGGGCTATTCTCGGCTCATTATCTCCTTTAAGAGTCATATTGCTGTTTTTTATGGTGAACATTTATCTTCAGTATGTTTTTTGTAAAGGAGCTGCAGGGTTAAATTGTAAGTTTGATGGAGTATCGTAAGTGACAGGGCTGACAATATTTTTTAGAGACGAGATAGAAAAAATATGCCACGACACACAATTTGTCATACTGTTTATTGTCAGTTTTATCAGAATAGTTTCATTTCTACTTGAGATGTAGATCTAGTCGAAAGAATGAGAGAGTCTGTGTTTCCCTACAGCTACAACCTGGGGGTTATCAAGTCAAGAATGAATAGGTTACTTGCAAGCGTGCTCCATTATCGATCACATTTTCATTTACCATCAGAAAGAAAGAAAGAAAGAAAACACGTTTATTTGGCACACAGGTACACACAATGAGATAACAATTATAATAAAGAAACTTAAATACTAAAACTTAAAAAATACATCAACATTGTGTGTCTCACGGCTGCGCCAAATAGGTCCAGTTCAGCATAATGCCAGGCCACTATGTAGCAGTTGCCTGACGCTGGTTTTCAACTGAACTTTGCTATGAGTCTCCGGATGCTAATCAGTTTGTTTGGTGTGAGGTGATATAGTAGTAGCATCAGGTGATATAGTGGTCCAGCAGTGTATAAATGAGTCCCACTAAACACTGCAACTTTAACTAATACGATTTAGAAATGCTAGTGCCAAAAAGGAAATATGCATGGAAACAATATTTCCTTGTTTATCAATAAATATACAAAAATAAAATTCTAACTGTAAAAATCAAAATTGATAGAAAAGCAAACGAGATATCACAATTTTAAACATCACCTGTAGACATCAGATGCTCACTTAATAACAGAAACATAAAGCGTAAGTTGAAGGAGTACCTACTATATTCAGTTAATTGGACTTTGACAGGTTGTGGCACGCTGAGACAGACCCTAGGGGTCTAATTGTGTGCCTTTTCTAAATTTAAGAAAAACCCTTTGTTTTTATAAATAAATAAAAAAAAAAAACAAATACACCTGTCTCTCTCGCCAGGACGCCGTTTTCTATGGCAGCAGTACAGGCCTGATGGACTTTGACGTCAAAGTCCATGTCGGATTTCTCTTTCTAAATAGCAACTCTCAAAAAATTCAAATTCAAATATTTTTATTTCACATAGGCCTACATGGGCACTTATAAAACGTCAGAAGCTATTGCACGGTTCCAAATTGGTCGTTTCCTATGGAGAAGATTCCGGCAAGAAATTCCATGGTTACTCTTTTAAAAAAATGGTTGTTCTTACAATATTTCGATATTACAGTATTAATAGATATATTTCTTTCTATAACTTCGTTGTTGATGAGGATATTTTAAAATTTCTTCCATATTTATTTACAACTACTAATAATTATTATTTAATTTACACTTAAAAATCCATGCATGTTACCTCTTGGCGACGTTTATTTGGACCATTTATTTTAAGGTCCTGTTTCTTCCCTACCACTTGTGGCTAGCTATGATTACTATAAACCAAGCTACTGTAAGACACAGCCGACCGGAAGATGCAGCGTTGGAAGTCCTCCCACAAGGTGAACCGAATACCTGGTGAGAGTCGCGGGAATCCGATGGATGTGAGACGCACAAGACCGGTCGTTGTAGCGACACTTGGTTGAGGCCTATATCCAGCAATGTACATCTTTCGGCTTTTTTTTCCGTGGGAAAATCATCCAATGACATCCCCCGCTCTTGGGCGGGAGATAGTGTCAGACTTTTACTGACTAAAAACCCTCTCCTGTTCCTTCGTTGCCTTTTATACCAGGGCCGAGTCTTCCTTTCAGAATCAGACCCTTGGCCCCAGTAGGCTTCGACCCTGCTGGGCCCCTACAGTTGCTGACATCTCCTTGAGTCGCTCTTGGAACACTACACGCCGTCGACGACTTGGGCTCGATCCGGACGGTTACCGGACGGTCGGACGGCGAGCTACCCATTCCAAATAAGGATCTGCTGGGGCACGAGGGCCATTGCCTCGCGCGTGTACGTGCGGCCTCCTCTTCTGCTAGCATTACTGCTTCGCAGAAGAAGGCGACCGCCTGCGACTCCTCATCTTTCGGCTGAAATAATGATGATGATGAAGAAGCTGCGATAAAATATGAGCATAGCAACAAAGATTTAATTAATATGACTAACAACCGTAGTCACCATGAACGAACAACTTTCGCACACGACTTTGCGTAAAATCGCAGCGATTTTTAAACGCTAGTGTAACGGTCTCGAACGCCTATTAACTATTTGATGGCTTCACGCGTAATTTTACTTAGACATTTATTACTAAAGACAATGGAAAACTATCGATGTATGGTAATAGAGGCGTGAAACGGAAAAAAGATGGGATAAATTGAACCGTATTGCTGGGAGTAGGGTTCCGTTCGTTCTTTTGTTTCCACTGCTGGGTCTCAGGCCCCCTCTCTAGAAGAGGGCGCGAGCCCAGCGAGGGTTGGTATATATCTGGTTCTAGTACATGCCGGTTTTCTCACGATGTTTTCTTTCATTGTTTTGAGAGCAGTGGTGGTGAAATTATATGAAGTAAAGTGCTTGCTGGATTAAATTTGAATCCATGACAAAACAATTTGTAAGTAGAAGCCGTTACCACTCGGCCACCAGTGCTCTTCTTGCTTTTAGCACAATAGTGTCTAAACTGCTGTTGAAAGGCCTATAGGTTGTTAAACTCACTTAAAAGAAGTACAGATAAGCAAAATGTATCGCTAAAATCAATAAAACATTATTTTATCTTACACATTTTCAAGCAATCGAGTGAACTAGAGCGATGTTTTAAACACGTTAGTAATAAAAGTATTGAACAAATTGTGGTGCATGTGGGACTTTTGACGCTTCCAGACGGTACAGACTTACGTCGATTATACTCCAATATTTTTTGACACTATTATGTTTCACAGTGAAAATTCTATAGAAATCTACGTAAGGTACAGCCGTGTAGATGCAACATTGAAGTCAGTCAACAAGTTGTTCAAGTTTTTTTTTTACCCAAAATCTGGGTTGAAATACAAGATCAATATCTTGTGTGTTTCAAGCCAAATTTTCGTCGCCAATCTTGGAAAAATACTTTCTTACACAGTTTCTTTTTTTTTACACACAAACTCGAAATAGAATAATACAAAAATAATTCCAACCACAGCCATTCGGCGACAGACACTACAGGAAATCTTTCTTTCCTTCATAAACTGAGGGTTTACCCAAGCTCCCACTGAACCCTCCTAACGTTATTCTAAACGCTGTTTCAGATAGATTCTATAACGACTAATAAAGATTATTAACAGCCATTGTAGCCGGATCACACGGCAATATAAAACGCGTTTTTATGCGTATGCGCCGATGCGATGTTATAAAATTGACACGTTTTCAATAGGATGCTCTTATAGAGTAATCAATTTTATTTAGCTCGTGTTTGTAGAACATTATAATGAGACTTTCTTTATGAATGATATAAAGACTGAATCTAGTCACTAGTTTCTGAGTCCCTTTGTAATGTCAAAGAAAAAACCTGTTTAGATTTCATTTGTTTGAAAGCTACCCCATAATGAACGCAGAGACGACGTCCTTTTTGAGGTACATTTTCATACAACCGCTCTTACGTGATTATGATGTTATTACACATCCTTCTCTAGATATTTTGGATACATAGCTATCTTGTTGATATTATCTAGGCTTCTATAGAAATCAAAACATAAATTTGTGTAGAACTAATCTAAGTCTAACAAAAGACAAAAAAAAAACGCAACCGAATAAACACAGCACTGCATTATCTGCACCGGATTCGTGTGGAAGCGACGCCCAGGTGTCGCCACTGTGTGGACCGCCCGGAGGACACGGTGGAGCACATGGTGGAGGTGTGACCCGCTTGGGCAGAGCAACACCGTGTCCTCGTGGGTGCAATCGCCGTGCCTTGGTACAGGTCATGGCAGGCGGTCGCCTCCTTCTGCGAAGCAGTAATGCTAGCAAAGGAGGAAGCCGATCGCGTGAGGCAACGGCAACTGTCCTCACGCTCCAACCGCCGCCGGGATTCCGATCCCGATTTCCGGCCACCGTAGGCGCGGGCTTGCGGACGACGAGCAATGGGTAGCCCGCAGTCCGACCGTCCGGAAACCAGTAGGCAGTAAAAGTCTGACACTATCTCCCACTCCGCCCAAGAGCGAGGGATGTTATAAGATGATTTTCCCACCTAAAAAAAAAGGTCATGATGAGGCCCCAGAGCTAGAGGTACTAGCCTAGAGGTCATGATAAGGCCCCAGAGCTGGAGGTACTAGCCTAGAGGTCATGATGAGGCCCCAGAGCTAGAGGTACTAGCCTAGAGGTCATGATGAGGCCTCAGAGCTAGAGGTACTAGCCTAGAGGTCATGATGAGGCCCCAGAGCTAGAGGTTCTAGCCTAGAGGTCATGATGAGGCCCCAGAGCTAGAGGTTCTAGCCTAGAGGTCATAATGAGGCCCCAGAGCTAGAGGTACTAGCCTAGAGGTCATGATGAGGCCCCAGAGCTAGAGGTTCTAGCCTAGAGGTCATGATGAGGCCCCAGAGCTAGAGATACTAGCCTAGAGGTCCAGAACAGATTGGAGGTGTGGTGGCACAGACTGGAGAGTGCTGACCTGAAATTAAGTAGAACCAAAACGGAATACTTGTTCTGCGATTTCGGCGGTCTCTCCAATCCAGTGCCTTTAGCTCTTTCTGAAACGCCCATACCGATCTGCTCCGACTTTCGGTACCTCGGGTCGCTTGTCCAAGGGGATGGTGAGGTACGTAACACATCGGATCAACGCAGGATGGATGAAATGGCGACAGCTCACGGGAATAATTTGTGACCCACGGATGCCCCTCAAGCTGAAGGGTAAAATCTACAAGTCCGTGATAAGACCTGTCATACTGTATGGATCAGAATGTTGGGCTGTGAAAAAGACGGATGGAAAAAGATTGCACGTAGCGGAGATGAGAATGTTAAGATGGATGTGTGGTGTGACGAGAATGGATAAAGTGAGAAATGACTACATTAGGGGAAGTTTGAAAGTGGCGCCAGTGACTGAAAAGTTGGAATATTTTGTCTTGGTATGGTCATGTGAAGACGAGGGATGAAACGCATGTTACTAAAAGAGTTATGAGTTTACATGTGGATGGATAGAGAGGGAGAGGGAGACCTAAGAAAAGATGGATGGATTGTGTGAAGAGTGATATGAAAGAAACGGAATGATAGCATGACGAGTGACAGGGCAAAATGGAAGAAAAAAACGTGTCGCGCCGACCCCAAATAACTCGGGACAAGGGCAGGAAGATGATGATGATGATAAGGCCACAGAGCTCCATCCTTTTTTTCTCACTCGCACGCTTGACATTTTATCACATCAAGTAGGTAAGACCCCAGCACATAACTTAAACACCGCATTGCCCGTAACAATTGTATAAATATAAATAAATAGAATAAATGAATTAATTTTCTGCAATTTTCACCGTAGATATGAACTGGGTGCGTCACGGTCGCCGGCGCCGTTAGGAGTGGTGCTCACTGGGTTTGATTGTAAACATTGATGTTAGATTGTTTAGTGGTCGATGTTTCTGTTAGATCCGCATTGAATAGCTACGCTAGTAGGTAATCTGTATTGGAAACTGATAGAACACCTTATGCTTTAGGTAGAAAATAATGCCTTCTGATCTGGTTATAGCTAAAGGGGGTGTCAGATTTTCTTTTTAGGGTTCCGTACCTCAAAAGGAAAAATATAGCATAGCATAGCATAGTCGGCCTTATAATGTTCCCACTGTTGGGACTCAGGCCTCCTCTCTAGGAGAGGGAATGGGCCGTAATACACCACGCGGGCCAAGTGCGGGTTGATGGATGTCACATGTCTTCGATTTTTTTTTTCTAGGACATGCCGGTTTCCTCGATGTTTTCCTTTACCGTTTTGAGAAGAGTGGTGATGAAATTTATTACACAAAGTAACGCGCCTGGTTGGGATTGAACCCGCCACCTACAACTTGGTAAGTCGGGGCCGTTACCACTCGGCCACCACTGCTCTAAATATAAAAGATAATACGGAACCCTTATAGGATCACTTTGTTGTCCGTCGGTCTATCTGTCTGTCTGTCAAGACCGTTTATCTCAGGAACGTGTGGGGGTATCGAGTTGAAATTAAAACCATATACTCAAGTCTGCGGTCCCTTGAAGCTGTGAAAAAATCAAACTTCTGAGTTAACGAAAAAAAATTATTAGGCCGTTTATGTCGCAAAAAAAAACGTATATTTCAACATTCACGGGAATCAAAATTCATAGGGTATTTACCGTTGATCCAGAATCCTGAAATTTTGCAAAAAGCAAAGTCTTATAGCACAGGTGCAGGAATAAATCTGAAAAATTGAAAATTTGTTTTTACGTCACAAAAAAAAATGCGATTCGGAAAAATCTGAGACTATTCGGGAATTGAACTGTTTACATAGGTAAGTTTGTACGGAAACCTCAGGGCACGAGTCCGACACGCACTTGCCCAGTTTTTTAATCCAGATTTGGCGCAAGCGTGGTCTTGTCCTGGACTAGCATATGAGATACTTTTTTATCCAGGGATAGTTTTCTATTTATTATCTATTATATTCACGCGAACAGAAACGCTTAAAAAAGCTAGGTTATTACAACTTCTTGTCCTTACATCTCTATTCTCAATCTAAAATAAAGTAACATTTAACTTTCCGAGTACGCGCGACATACATAGTCGTGTATTATGCTAATATTTATCCATGTACGGATATTAATGGGATATATGCCCACATTTGTTTCTCTGATGTATGCATGTATCTGCAATGTTTGATGAGCATTGTCTAGTGTCGTAACTATACCGTCTGAGGCCCCATTGGATGGGGCCCCAGAAAAATTGACACGTTGTAATTTAAATTGGATAAATCACTGAAGTACAGACATAAAATGATTCTTTATTATTATTAAATCAGCAAGATCTCTAATACTAGAAGATTTCTATTTCGTCTCTAAAGGTGGGCTTCCAAGTGGCGTAACTATAGGGTGGTAAGCTGGAAAAACGCCACGGGAAATTAATCCTTTTCAATAAATCTTAATAATTTATTAGAATTCGTGTATGATCTTTAGGTACTTGTGTCTAACTTTAATTAGTTTTAAGTACTTATATTATAAATTTTATAATTGTTACTTATTTTTGTTAACATGTTAGGTTACTTCTTCTGAGCTTGCGGTCTCACGAATCGGGGGCCCCACCGAAACCAGGGGCCCGTGGCATTTTGCCAGCCTTGCCACCCTATAGTTACGCCACTGATTGTCTAGTAACTTTAGATAAAGGAATATTCATGACAGAGTTTTGTTACGCTTTTATGAGGTTTTTGTAAAAATATGGTGCCTTGTTAGTATTCCATAATGCTCGTGTAGTAAAAACTAAGAGCCGTAAATTTTATGGCTGTTTTTCTGTAGTTCCCCCGCCCAACCCGGGAATCTTTAAGTCAAGAGTGAATAGGTTACTTCTAGGTAAGCGCGTTCCATCGTCGACCGCATCGTCGCTTTCCATCAGGTGAGATAGCGGTCAAGCGCGAACATATCAAGAATTTAAAAAAAAGTTAGTGTAAAAGTTTTGTTACTATTTTGGTGTACAATAAAGCTTATTCTATTCTATTTTATTCTATCCACCCTACAATATAAATAAAAAACACTAAAGTAATAAAATCTGAAATATAAAATTTATTAATATAAACTACACAAGGAAGTTAGCTTTTATTGTAATTAAATATAACGCATTCAAAGTTTTTGTTACTGGAGATGGTATTTCCGGTTACAAAATAGAAAAAAAAAACTGGACTAGTGCGAGTCGGGCTCGCGCTCTGAGGGTTCCGTACAAACTTACCTATATAAATAATTCAATTCCCGAATGGAGTCTCGAAGATTTTTCCGAAACGTATTTTTTTTTTGTGACGTAACAACAAAACTGTTTTCAGATTTATTCCTATACCTGTGCTATAATACCTTGCTTTATGCCAAATTTGCAGGATTCTGGGTCAACGGGAAGTACCCTATGAATTTTGATTACCTTGAAAATATCGAAATATACGTTTTTTGCGACATTTAAACGGTCGTATCTTTTTTTCGTTAACTTAATAATTTGATTTTTTCACAGCTTCAAGGTATATGCTTTTAATTTCAACTCGATACCTCCACGCATTCCCGAGATAAAGGGTATTGACAGACAGATAGGCAAATATGGGTTCCGTTTTTTTTCTTTTAAGGTTCGGAACCCTAAAAAACCATGAATATATTTATAGTTTATTATTTAAAGTGCAATGCGACGTGCGATTTCATACATAATTATTTTTTTACACACTTGAACGTAAGTACTATATGACATTGATAGATTATTTTATAGTTTTCTTGTAACAAATGAAAATAAGATTTACTTGAAACAAATACTTCAACTTTTTATTAACACTGCATCTTTTAATGTATCGTCATTATTGCAATGTAATGTTATATTAAATTTCTTTCTGATACTTTCTAGCTAGACGTACAACCCAATTTGCAACTTAACTGCTATATTATAAAGCCGATTATACAATAGCAGAGAACCTTCAATAAAAAATTCAACACAATACCTAGTGTTACTCACATTAATCATTCGAAACCAAATTGTTTTAGATCATACTCGATACGCTTTTCCATTATCATTCTTATTTTTCTACTATAAAGCTCAAATTCCTTTGTGTTTTCCTGGTTACTTAAAGCGAAGCTCTCAGCAAGAGCGAAAGATTGACATTTAAATACTTAAGTGGAAGTGAAAGGCTGAGAAAATGATATTTTTGATTAAAATTGGAAAATAATTGCGTCTCCCACGTAGATACGATGGTACACATAATGGTTATAGTTTTTTTTAGTCGTTTAGTCGACTCCCGGTCGCTACTAAACTGGTTATTTCCGGTTATTTAGTCGTTTTTGGCGGACTATTCTTGGGAAGCTGACTATCAGTGATGAAATCTTTGACTCGTTCAAAGATTTCGGGTGAAAACTTTAAACTGTTGGACTTTGGGAGCTTGTTAGTATGACTAGCTTCCGATCTTTTATTTGAAGCAAAATTCTCAGTTTGAAGGTTAGACTGAATAAGATTTCTGCATTAATTGGCATCACTACCACGCTTCGAAACAGATATCGATTTTTGGCTTACTTTTCAATTATTCAAATAGCAAACAACTGCCTCTTTTTTTTAAGGTGGCCAATGATCAAATAACTTCTTCTGCTTTGGGTGGAGTGAGAGGGAGAGTCACACTTTTACTGACTAAAACCCATCTGTGTTCTTCAGATTCGTTTTTGCGTTCTAGTGCCATGGCAACTCCTTCGAACAATCTTGCAGCTCAGACCGTTGTTTCTAGGGTAATTTCCGGGAATTCTTGAGCCGAGAATTCCCGGGAAATTTTGGCTTTGTTCCCAGGAAATGAGGCTTGAGAGGGGTTTCTTGCACATTCTTCTCCATAGAGATCTGCACTTTGGCATTCCAAAGCGTAAATCTCTACGGAGAAGAAAAAAATTATGCTAATTGCACATTTTTTTTTTTGACTGATTGACTTCTTGACATTTCAAAAGTCTATAAATGGTTCATTTGAAATAAAATGCTTTGAATCATTGAAACTAGTCCAGATATTTAAATCTAACACCACTTCTTGCCAAATATAACGTATGCATGCAAGCAAGCGCCAATACTAGGAATTCTGATCATTCCGTAAACCTAATGGAGCTTGAAGATATAGATAGAGCAAGTACTGTTACAAGGCACCAACTTGTGAACATACGAGCAGAGCCACTTGAAGTTAACACAAGTGAAGAACAGTTTACTAGAAAATTGCTGGGTGCTGCTGTCCTAACGGTTTCATTTGCATAGCATATTTTATTTATGTTCATATGTGTTTTAAATGTTACAGTGGCCCTGGAATGCAAAGAGAAACTAAAGGAACACAGGTTGGTGAAAAAAAATTCGAACACTCCCAATCCGGAAAAAAATGTTCATTATGAAGGGCCAAAATTCACGTAAAGTTTGTGGAAACTATCAGATTTTCAGAGGTCTTTACTGGATTAGTTTTACACAAGTTTTGTTTTCAATATAAACTATAATCACCACTATTATTATTTGTGTTTCCAAAATGTTTAGATGTGTAATAACGTCATAATCACTTAAGAGCGGTTGTTTGGGAAGTATCATAGTTTGAGTGCTCTTAAATAGTTTTGTTATGGACAAGTAGCACTTTCAGGCATTCTTGGCGTGTTATTTCCTTGTTTTGCCTTGCTTGAAAAAAAAAGAATTAAGTAGAGATATTCTTGAACATATTGTACATTGTAATACTAATCTCATCTGATCATAAACCATTTGACTATTGCAGTTGTCTTATATTACCATCGTAGTAAATATTAACCCGTAACTTATATTGTTTTTTTTTTTTTATTAATGATAAGCAGATGTACCAAGACCTATAGTTTCAAAGGAGTTATAATTTAGCTTACAACAACCACTCAATGACGCCCGACCGTAATCGCTTACATTCGTTTAGTCTTCACCAACTAATAAAATAACTTCATCAAAGTAGTTTATGTCTTCTAACTATTCAATTTTAACTTCCACCCATACAATATCTGCCCATATCAATTAGCTCTTATTCCATAACGAGACATAATTACCACAATGTATAACAGTAGTTTAAAAATAGCTGTATTTATTCCAATTCTTTCAGAACCTCCATCCTTGTCTACATCTTTCTGAAGTCAGGTCTTGGTAAACTGGTCTTTAGCGCTATGAAATTTAATGAGGCCTGACCAGCGCACGGTAAAGAGTTGCAAAAAATATGCAATTTCAATAGATTGAGGAATTACTGTTTATCATCAATATTAGTTACCTACATAGCTATATCTTTATCGCTTCTAAGAAGCTAAACGTTATATATTACGTGTAAAAGTACATTATTGCATTAGAAACTATTAATTTGAATGAATGCATATAAGTTGTTACCAAGATTAATCAGAAGAAATTACTTTTAATCACCGTGCATGATAATACCTATGAAGGTTGATTGCAATATAAGTCGTATTACTTATAAATGTGCAGATGGCTTCTCGTTATTCAACAGATGCATCTTATTTAGTTCTTTATAGAATTATTCTGTGTTCTATCGCCATAATTATTACTTCATCATCATTATTGCAATTGCAACCTATTTCTTTGTATGATGTATCAAAATTTAAAGAAAAAATAACTAACTACATACTCACCATTCCACATTTTATTTCTTTCTAGCTTATTAAGTTAGGTTAAGCCAAATTTAGGTAAGTCTCTTAGAAATCAGAAAACTGATGGTGCTTTTTATTACGACCCTACCGCGTAATATATTTAAACAAATTTATTCAAACTTTGTGTTGGTGCAGTACTTGTGATAAGACGCATCTGATGCCAAAACAATTTTTACATCAGTCGATATTTTGTTTTTTCAATTTTTTATGTCTCTCGTTTGAGTACTTAAAAGGCGAAAGTTTCCGAGTGTGTTAGTGTGAACGGATTTCTATAAAACTTGATTCATCGGTAGACCATGTCTTGGAATAGTACATAGGATAATTTCTAGTTCACGTGGATGAAGCCGTTGGCTGAAGCTAGTCAATAATATCAGTAATTATAATTTATTTATTTATTTATTAAAACTTCATGCAACATAAAGGTACAAAGCCGGACTTAATGCCTTAGGCATACTCTACCAGTCTACCAAGGGTAGTAAAGAGAAAACATGGTAGGTGCATAAAAAAAAAAGATTAATAGGAAAACAAGGGATCAAATGTATATATATATATATATAATAAACATACATAAATATTTAATATAATATAAACCTAATATTTATATAAATATATATATATTACTGGCATTGAAGTGGCAATTGTCATTAAAGTGGCTACTGGCATTAAAATGGAAACTGGTATTAAAGTAGCAACTGGCATTAAAGTGGCAACTGGCACCAATGTGGCAACTGGCATTAAAGCGGAGAGGAGTGGAGTGAAGTTGAGTTACCCACCGCTTCGTGCTTTCCGCTCGGTACCCTCTATTCTGTCCAGCTCAAGGCCGCGTGATCATTTGTTTTATTTTAAAGTCCGCTCGGCTCCACTCCACTCCACTTCACTGTTTCCACTGAAGCGGAGTGGAGATTTCGAGCACCGTGACAGGCCAATTCATGGTCCGCTCTTCTCCACTCCGCTCAGCTCCGCGTCAATCAACGTACCCTTATAATTCGACACTAAATGATATTTTAATTTAACCATATGTGCTTATAGTGAAGCTACTAAAATTAGTCGAATGTTTTAAAAACAGTTTTACTTAACATTTAAAAACAGGCATGTAACATCTGCCCGTAATCGCCAGGATTAAAAATTATTTTATAAATAATGTTACTGTGTGTGGTCTAATAATAATAATAATTGTCGGCAATTTATTCAGATAATTAAAAGAGTCGAGGAATTACGCCGATATGCGTAAAATGTAGTTTTTTAGTGCAATTTACGCATATGAATGTCAATGAATTTGCGTTGGTACGAACAGATTGTAGTCAGCTGCAACTTGACAAGTTTGTTTTGAATTTAATCGTGTTTGTTTTGTTTATTTTTAGGGTTTCGTACTTCAAAAGGAAAAACGGAACTCTAATAAGGTCACTTTGTTGTCCGTCTGTCTCTATGTCATGATCCTTTATATTGAGAACGCGTGTAGGTATCGAGTTGAAATTAAAACTATATACTCGGGTCTGTGGTTCCTTAAAGATGTGAATAAATCATGCTTCTAAATTAACGGCAAAAAGACACGGCCGTTTATGTCGCAAAAAACATATATTTTGACACTCTCAAGGGAATCAAAATTAATAGGGTAGGTACTTACCGTTGATCCAGAATCCTGAAATTTGGCATACAGCATGAGCACAGTTAAAGGAATATATCTGAAAACAGTAAATTTATTGTTACGTCACAAAAAAAAATATACACTTTTTTGCGGTTCGGAAAAATGGTTTGAGACTCCATTCAGGAATTGAACTATTTGGTAAGTATATGTACGAAACCCTCAAATCACGAGTCTTAGTTTTTTTCACAATAACGTGGTTAAGACACGCGCCTGCCTTACATATGGTTGCGGGTTTGAAACCGGGTCATTACCAATGTAATTTTTTACATTTGTATGTACTAAGTTATCTCGATCTAGGACATTACTGACAATCCGTGTCCTAGTTTTCATTCGTGGATCTTTGAAATTCGTTACCTAAAGTTAGCCAGACACCAAAACACCAGCGCCGTAGACTCATCGCATTTTGCGTGTGGTCACGGCATTATGCTGAGCGTTCGGCCGTTTTGCGCAGATGTGGCGCATATTTCTTTCACATAATATACTTATAATTTGTTTAGTTCTAAATTTGCGCCTTGTTCCGCCAAATAAAGTGTTTTTCTTTCTTTCTTTCTTCTTTCAAAAAGTCTACCATTAGTCTATCCAAGGAGTATCGTGTTGCCCAGTAACTGGGTTCTAGAGGTCTGATAAGCAGAGAGATGATGATGACATGGTTAGTTATTATCTATCCTTAAATTATTATTTTTTTTAAACTGATTTAAGCATAGCATAGCATAGTCGGCCTTATAATGTTCCCACTGTTGGGACTCAGGCCTCCTCTCTAGGAGAGGGAATGGGCCGTAATCCACCACGCGGGCCCAGTGCGGGTTGGTGGATGTCACATGTCTTCGAATTTTTGGTTCTAGGACATGCCGGTTTCCTCACGATGTTTTCCTTCACCGTTTTGAGAGCAGTGGTGATGAAATAAATTACACAAAGTAATGCGCCTGGCAGGGTTTGAACCCGCGACCTACAGCTCGTAAGTCGGGGCCGTTACCACTCGGCCACCACTGCTCAACTGCTCTGCTCAACTGATTTAAGGATAGATAATATTTATAAAAACTAATTATTTAAAAAAACTGGTCTGACCAGTTATCCAAAGCTAAGTTAAAGTGGTACTTACTAACTTAAACAAAAAGACTTTTAATATCACATATCGCAATGACGGTTTGTGTAACGCCACTCAGTGAGACACTATTAGGCCATGCCGAATACAGTAGTTACGAGGCTATTGGGACTGTCGCGCTTCCGACGCATCAGTAATGCGATCCGAAATCCAAAACACGCTCCCGAACATCCCCGACGCGCTACAGCAGTCATACTCAAAGTGTGCTCCGCGGAACCCTAGGGCTCCGCACAGCCTCTTTGCGGGCTCCATGTGAATACTGGTCTTTAGAACTTTTTCCTCATTATTTCTATTGTTGTTTAATTGTTAAAAATATAAAAAGCCATCGAGATATAAGTACTAACGTACTAGAGAAGACACCGTAAATTCCTACTTTGTCTCGTTCAACTGCGGCGATCGCGCCGCACTTTGTCGAAGAAAACGCGTAATTGCCGTGATTTACATTGCGCTTAAGACCTTTTTGCAGAGAATAAATACACTTCCGCAGCAAATCTAGCGCTGTGGTAAATTAGTTACGGTTTAGACGAATTGTTATTATTTTAGCGCTGCAGCGAACTAAAGATTCAAATTACGAAAATAGGACAATTCAGTTATTTGACGTAGTTTCTCTAGTACGTTAGTACTTATATCTCGATGTAAAAAGCAGTTTCATATCTCACATTAGATTTTACGATTTACAGGAAATAATCGATACTATCACGATAACTCTAAATATGTAAATATTACCCATAAACAATTATTTTTTTTATTTATGGGCTCCGTTAAATATTTTGCCGTCCATTAGGGTTCCGTTAGAGAAAAAGTTTGAGTACCGCTGCTCTACAGAAACGCGGCAACCCCAGCATTACCCGGAAGGCCGAAACGCGTTATTATGGACTCGTAGAGCATTGCACGAGCACTGTGTATGTAACCCACATGACTGGTTAAAAAGTTTACAGCCTCTTTTTTTCGGTAGGGAGTACTCAAATAACCTCTCCCGCTCGGGGTGGGGCGAGAGTGAGTTTCAGACATTTACTGACTCAAAAATACGGGTGGTATTCCTTCAATTACCTTTTGCATTCCAAGACTCTGGTAACTCCTTCGAATAATCACACACAACTTTAAATATATAGGTTTTTGTACAAAAATCTATACATATAACATACATAAACCTAAATAAATTCCATAGAATATATAGCACAAACATAAGTTTTTTTCATAATTGAGCCTTATTATGGCGCATCAAACAAATGCTGTGGAATTTGTTCCACGAAAACTGTTGTACGGTCAGCAGCAAAATTACTAGCGTAATTGCGACAATTATTAATAATTATTAACCGAAATAGTATTATTATTTTTTCGGTAAGAATAATTTAAACGTCTATTATGTTATTTGGTGTGTTTAGCATTGATATTAATGTAATCAGCTGTTTTGAGATTAAAGATAAGTGTGGCTGAATAATAATTTGAGCTTAGACCGTGTTTTGTTTTAAATTTGTGCGTGTTGTTTTGGAATTGATTATATTGTTGATTGCCTAGAAGTAGGCTACTCTAAAGTAGCAAAACCACTAGAAAAAAAGCAAGGATCAGAAAAAAAATGCGTAAATTATTAATTACAATTAACGGTCTGCTTCTGAAAGGAAAACTCGGCCCTGGTATGAAAGGCAACGATGGAACAGGAGTTGGTTTTTAGTCATTAAAAGTCTGGCACGCTCTCTCGCTCCGCCCTAGAGCGGGGATGTCATTGGATGATTTTCCCACTTACAAAAAAAAAGTTAGGTAATATAATTATATATTTTTTTAATGAACGTATACATATTGATTTTTGCGAGACCGTTTGAAAGAATGATCATTGCCCTAGAACCCAATTGAAGGACTTTGGTGGGTTTTAGTCAGTAAAAGTCTGACATGCCCTCTTGCTCCACCTTAGAGCGGGAGACAACATTTGATGATATCCGACCTCAAAAAAATGCATACTGATTTTAACCTTTCACTTTTTCAAAATCTAAATACCAATCTGAATTCACCAACTATTTATTTAACTTATACAACCAGTGAGTAGTTTTCTTTATCTCTCTAATTTAGTCAAACACTAGTTTAAAAAAGTTTCTAAAGTACTATCATCAATATTAGAACAGCTTGTGATCAGAAAACCCAAAAACACCAAATGATTTATTACCCCAAAAATTTACTCTCATAAATCATAATCTATTTAGACGAACTTCTTTGCTGACCGTACACCAATATTAAGTCCACTATACCCGTACCGCGGGGCAACGTTTAAATGACTTATCATTATGTAATTACTATCATTGTCCACACACACTCACACCACACTCATTTATACACTAATCTCACACACATACAACCTACGGACTTACTCACACATGCAAATGAGCGCGTAAAGATCACACATTTGTATTTCGAATGTACAAAAAATAAGAAATACGTAAACAATTATTTTGTTTAAATGTTTGTGTGATGGTGGTTATCTAAGTGTGTGTACTTTGTAGCAGTTTTGAAGGGTTTTTAATTTTTTTTAGGGTTGCGTACCTCAAAAGGAAAAACGGAACCCTTATATGACCACTTCGTTCTCCGTCTGTCTGTCTGTCAAGACCCTTTATCTCTGGAATGCGTGGAGATATCGAGTTGAAATTAAAACTATATACTCAGGTCCGCGGTCCCTTGAAGCTGTGAAAAAATCAAACTTCAGAGTTAACCAAAAAAAAAGATACGGCCCTTTATGTCGCTAGAAACGTGTATTTCGACACTCTCAAGGGAATCTAATTTAATTAAAAGAGGAAAGAAGCGCGTTCCTAGCGCTTTTTTCCTCTTTGAATGAATAATAAAAAAATAAGCTCATTGACGCGATAAATCAACCAACAAACCAATTTAATTGGTAAGTAGAAATCTCAAAATTTTCAACTATTCACGATTTACCTACTAAAGGAAACAGACATGAAATGTAACGATTAAATTATAATCTGACTAGTTTAAGACTAGAATTCAGTCTAGATTTTATCGAGTCGATAGATATGTCTAACAGCTGGGGTGTTAATGGCTGACCAAAAGTTAACTAAATAACTGTAGTAAATTCACTCACAATGACGTAAATGTTTGCTTATGCAAACACAGTACAATTTAAGGTTGGTATAGTTATCCAGAAGAATCGCCAAACTTGAGTGACAGTGGGCAGGACACATCGCTCGCAGAACAGAGGTCGATGGGGACGAAAGATTCTTGAGTGGTGACCACGTACCGGAAGATGCCCCCCACACGGTGACCTGATGAGGGTCGCAGGAATCTGATGGATGGGAGACGTACAGGACCGGTCGTACTGGCGACTTGGGGGAGGCCTATGTCCAACAGTGGACGTCTTTCGGCTGATATGATGATGATAATTATGAAGTTTGAACCACAATCCTTTCAGGGTTTTTTTACGTGGGTAATCATCAAATCCTCTCTGGGTGAAGCGAGAAGGGGTGTGAGACTTTCACTGACTGAAACCCACAGTGTTTCTTCAGTTGCCCTTTCCGAGGGCCACGGTAACTCTTTTGAACAATCCGCAGCCCCGGCAGGCATTAGCCCTAACTGGCCCCGTCAATCTTGCTGATATCTCTTTAAGGCACACGTAGAACACACCGTGCTGTCGACTCGGGCTTAGTCCTTGCTGGACGGTGAGCTACCGCAAGCCCGTACCTACGGTGGCCTTGAATTACTGGCTCCCTAAGCCCAGGGTGAGACTTGTCTCCGCCTCACAGTTTCAACCTCCTCTTTTGTTCGCATTACTGCTTCACAGAAAGTTGACTGCTTCCCATTACCTCTTGGGTCATACCATGGCCTGAACTAGGACCAGATGCAAGAGGCCGCCGCCGATCGCCTCCATAAAGACACTACTATGCTCCACCTAAGCGGGACAGACCTTCACGACAAGCTTAACTGTCTCCTCGCACAATGATGACACTCGGGCGTTTCATCCCGCTGAATCCGATGCAGAAACCTCCCGAAACAACTGTGAGGAATCCTACCAGGACTTCAGGATTGTTCGAAAGTGTCCTAGAATGCTAAAAGCAACCTCTATTGACACTTCTGAAACGGCAGAACCTATGTACGCAGTTCTAATTCGGTCGTTTTGTTGTTTTCTAACCTGGAACTACGGAAATACTGTACTATAGCTATCTACAGTATCATAAATATCAACCGAGTAATATCTTTAACAGTATAATTGACGGTTCCCGAATCAAATCTAACAATCAAGATTACTGACTTTACACAGAAGTCAAAATTATCAAGCAGTAAATAGAACAGAAGGATAACTTTCTACAAACTAACACAACATACGATGGTCTCACATGAAAAAGCACTCATTAATTTTACTACATAGTAGTTGTTTTTAATCAAAAGGGTGACTGGTAGAAAGTTCACCTCTGTATCTTTATGTACTTAAAGTATTAAATGTCATGTCGTATATTTGTGTAATAATAGTTTAAATTTTATTTATTTATTTAAACTTCATGTATAGTAGTGGTACAAAATTTAGTATTGTCTAGTGTTTGTAATGGTGTTGTTTTCTTTAATAGTAATGTGTAATAATGTATGTATGATGATATAAATTAATATTTATATTGATGTAAAAGATATGTGTATATGTACTAACCTGCCTTGGATTAATGTTTACTCTCAGAGGGGACGCCAAAACTGTCACTCGAACAGTAGTTGCTGAAAACCAGCACCGAGCCGCAGAATAGGCCCCCATCTACGGCTTATTCTTGGTAAGATGCGACGCACTACTTGGATTCTTAGATTTTTTTGTTAAAATTATGTTTTTTTTTTCTTTTATTTTTGTTTTTTTTTTGTTTATGTTTTCCTCTGTTGAGGCCGGCATCAAAATGCAACAGATAACCTAGACAATTGTGTTGTCTATGGTCATATGGTGCAGCACAGTTATGCCAGATACACACATGGCCTGTCAGGGAAACTGGTTTATGTATTTTTGTAACGAATTGTGCGTCTATTAAGGCGGAATAAACCTGTTTTTTCTTCATTCTAAATAAATAATGTATAGTGGTCCAACATGAACCTATTAATAATGAAACGACAATGTCACGGTTGGTGCAGTGGCTAAGCGACTGGCTACCGCTTTGCGTGTCGAGGGTTCGATTCCCGTACGGAATAAACATTTGTACGGCCTACAAATAGTTGTTCCGGGTCTGGGTATTTTGTGTATGTGAACTTACATGTTTGTAAACGCACCCACGATATAGGTAGGAGCAATTCCTAGTATCGGACAAAGTTTTTTTCAATTTTAGTCATAATGACTGTGACCTGTCAAACTTGGCTCATATGTCTTAAATTTTTCGTCATTTAGTTAATATTTTCATGGGCCGCAGGATTTCTTAGTAAATAATGATTAATAAATAATATTAATTGTAACTACTTCGCCATTAATAGTAACTCAGTGACCATTACAAAGCATTAACTCAGCTTTTGGCTGAAAAATAGAAATGAGGTTTTTGTTAAAAGCTATAGGTTTGTTCAAACCAAGTATTTCATCCCACTAGTGTTGTCGCCAGCTGCTTACGAATATTGTTCGTTCATACCCACTTGACCTTCTGAACTTTCCTATCCCGTATCATCATTCGACCGCTTCCCAGAAAACATATAAACTTTAATCAAACTCATTATAACTGCTTTGTGACAGTCGCTTAATTACTACTGTTGTAGGTCGTTGACTGTACTTTGTAATCAGAATTCAAATCTAAATACTATTTCGATTTTCACTGTCGACTGTTAAAAAAACTGTGATAGACTGGACTGAAGTTACTGTACAATGCGTTCCAAATAAGAATAGGATCATCGCCATGTTGTGACGTCACGTCATACTGTCAAATCGCAAGAAATTGGGCAAAATTGAAGAACTGGATTCTGATTAAACTATTTTCGTTCACAGTTCGTAAATAAATTAAATTTTAAAATTTTCTTGTTTTGCTCACCATAATAATTCTTCGATTTGACAGTATGACGTGACGTCACTACCTGTCAATCGATCCTATTCTTATTTGGAACGCATTGTACTATGTGTTTATTAAAAACTAGCAGTACCCTACGGTTTTGCCCACGTCTTTAGTTTCTACTCCGCTCCGGTGGGTTGTAGGGTGATAAATAGTCTTTTAGAGGCATTTGGAACAGAGTGTGACGTCACGCAAACCTCCGTTGAAAAGGGAAGATTCTCCGACCAGACGGGTGTTATGTCTGATCCGGGAAACTGTCCGATAGATGATTTTGGGTGGTTGTAAATGTTCAAATGAAAGCAATGGTGGCCAAGTGGTAAAGGCCCCGACATACGAATTGTAGGTTACGGGTTCAAACCCAGCCAGGCGCATTACTTTGTGTAATTTACTTCATCACCACTGCTCTCAAAACGGTGAAGGAAAACATCGTGAGGAAACCGGCATGTCCTAGAACCAAAAATTCAAAAACATGTGACATTCACCAACCCGCACTGGGCTCGCTTGGTGGATTACGGCCCATTCCCTCTACTAGAGAGGAGGCTTGAGTCCCAGCAGTGGGAACATTAAAAAGCTGATTATGCTATGCTTATGCTAAATGTTTAAATCGCGCAATGATGCACTCATCGAATCGAAGCTTCAAAGTCTTGAGCAACGACACCATCGAACCACCAGACGTAAGGCGATGTGCCACTGGTACATGGTGGACATCCCACCCATACGCACAAAACATTTTGAGAACGCATTCATTGTGCGTACAGCTAAGAAGTAGTTTCCCTGCCGGAGTCTGTGTTTCCTGATAGCTACAACCTAGGAGTCTTTAAGTCAAGAGTGAATAGGTTACTTCTAGTCAAGCGTGCTCCACCGTCGATCACATCACCACTTACCATTAGGTGTAACCTGTAAAATAACAACAACAAAAAAGCTGCCCACCATTAGGTACTCACTTAGCTCCCACACTAAAATTAACGACAACCAAGCAAATAGCGAAAAAATAACTTTATTTCTTCAAGAGCAAAATCAATAAAACTTTAAGTAGCCGTTTAAATGTCAACTAAAATACCGAACGAGTCGTTATAAATAAGGTCTAACTCATTACACCTCCTGCAGCAGTCGGCTAATTTAATTGGATAAGTATTGTACAGTGCTATCTCTGGACGTCCTCTTATCTTCAGGTTTTAGAACAGGGGATGGGGTAGAGCTTAAATAAATTTTTTTTTTTTATTTTGGTCAACGTTTATTTGAGCAATAACCTGATCCGTGTTCTGTGTGTAGCTCCATAGTTTAAGATATTTTATTATCATTTTTAAATTCAGTTCCCACCATACGTCGTCATCCTATACGAGAAATTTCGAAGCTGGCGTCTTTATTAATCAAGTTAACTAACAGTGCCCACATACCAGACTAGTTTCAGTGGCTTCACCCGCGTAAAAGTAGGTTTCTCCATACAAACTTTGAACCCTCGTTTCCTTCCCATTAGGGGGTAAATTTTGGAAAATGCTCTCTTAGAGCTCGCCTACGTCATAAAAAGAAACCTTGTGCAATATTTCACGTTCCTAGTCCCAGTAGTTTCGGCTGTGCGTTGATATGTCAGTCAGTCAGTTTTCCTTTTATATAGGTATATAGATATATCGTAGAGATATCTCATACTTGAGCACCAGCAATATTAATAATTTTATTAGAAGCCATCACCGGTCATGAAGATCCTACGATATATCTCGTATGTGGCATATGGGAAGCAATCTTCTGTGAGATGTCGAAGCTACTATACTCCGCCAATTTCTGAATTAAGGATACTCTATTGTATCCTGAAAGTAGGGTTTGATAAGATCGTAATTTAAAATTCACGGCCGATTTCTAACTTCTTCAGTTATTATGTAAATATAATTTACATTAAGTAATCTCAAATGTGAAATTAAAATACTCAAATTGGAAATCGGCCCTCACTGTTCAGTTACTAAGTAAGTATAATTTGCATTAAGTAATTTCAAATTTGAAATATTACTAATAGTCAAAATCTTGTATAAATAACATAGCTTTGCTCCATTTAAATGAAACAAAACAAAAAACTGACCAAGACAAAAATAAATAATTATCTATGTACTTTAACCTGTCTTCAAATTACAACAAACAAAAACTTTCTGACCATTTCACCATAACGACTCCACTCCACTCCCTGTCCCACCGTAACCAACCAGCAGCAAACAGTTTGACGTACGATGAAGGAATTTAGCGATAAAGCAGCTCTACGTGCTTCGCTGTTCGGCCCGGATTGTCCGGCCGAGGGCTCTCGTTAAAATGGCTTTTAAATGAGCAGCTGTTTTTTTTAGTTTCTGCTGTATTTATCAAGGGTTTAAGGTGGTAGGGGTGGGGAATTAAGCTTAGAGTAAATTGGAGAAAAGAGCATTTATCGGAAGTTTCTTGGTTGAGGGGAAAGAGACAGAAAGTTACAGAAAAAAAAAACAAGTTTCTTGCCATATAGGTACTCTTTGCTTACGAAAAATACTTTAAAATAATAATTAATGAATTTCATGTCATTATTTTTCCATTATAATTCCCTTTTTTTGAGACCTATATTTGTAAATTGTCATGCCCCGATTACATGAGGGCCCAGCTTTGGCCAATCGTCATTGTTTAAACGGGGTTCCCCCGTTAACACAAAGGCTAGGGAAGGCGATTGGCTGAGGCTGGGCCCACGTGTAAACAGGGCATCATAGTTGCTGTAAGAATTGCGTGGAACAGACTGGCAAGGAATAGAGCAAAATGGAGAGAAGGCTTGGAGGAAGCTTCCACCGCTAAAGTGTTCCTTAAAATAAAACACGATATTAATAAATTAAAATAAGCAAAATAAGTACTAACACAACCTATAATGTACTTATAGGAATGTCATAGGAACCCAGCAGGGTCGAAGCCCACTGGGTAATGGGTTGAGCGAAAGATAACCCCGGAGTCCTGGAACAAAGGCAAAGAAGGAACATATGAGTGGGTTTTAGTCAGTAAAAGTCTGACACGCCCTCTCGCTCTGCCCTAGAGCGAGAGAAGCCATTGGATGATTTGCCACCGAAAAGAAAAACCTATAGGAATGTAAAATCTGTGTAAGGAATAAATAAACTTATTATTATCTTTGCTAAGAGTAAAATCATTTATAGGGCCGATAGGTTCTGGAGTGGCGACCGCGTACCAGAAGACGCAGTGTTGGAAGGTTGCGGGAATCCAATGGATGCGAGACGCACAGGACCGTTCATTGTGGCGACATTTGGAGGAGGCCTATGTCCAGCTGTGGACGTCTATCGGCTGAAATGATGATGTGATGATGATGATTATGTTTGCTAAGAGTAAAATAATTTATAGGTTAATTAAAACCTTTTTAAAAACCTTCTTCCATTTATATTTCAGACTTGCCTTCACATAACAAAACCAATATTACTAGGAGCTCGTTCGTCGATCTAATCAAAGCCGACTCGGCATCCTTTCCATCCAATATTATACCACCATATTCTCAGAAGCGCTCGGTCAATGACCCCGCAACCTACCGCCCCAATTGCTGTTCAGAAGCATTCTCGCGAATACGACTCTTCGATCACGAAATCTCGTCCTTTCGTCTCGTTAAATGCCCTGATACGATTTGACGTACAGATGTTTACTGAGTAATGGCATGGAAAACTCTTTGGTTTTGTAACTTAATACATTTACACCTACTAAACTCGCTTGCCATTCAAAAACCAACCCTGAATTAAAGCTAGAAAAGTTGAATTTTCATTACGTACATTTATAAAGATCCTTTTCAAAGGAGTTTGGACTCTGTTTGTTTAACAATAAAGTAGGGTTTTGATTAATGAAGGGGGATATTTAAAAAGTGTAAATAAGCTACTGTTTTAGTGTCAGTTTACTTGTACGTTGAGTTTCGATGTCCAAAATTTGATTCTTGGTCAATTTAACATGTTATCAGATTTGGTAGACATGTCTGTGTCGACTTGATAAGTATTTTCTTATGAGTTGGGATATGTTAAGTATAATTTTAGTGACTTTTTGTTCCTATAATGCCTGAAAAACTTGTTCCCTAAATACTTATGAAGACAGAAGGTGACAGAAGGCCCTATCGCCTAGTGAGTATCATCTCCTGTGTGTCTAGCTCGCCATCCGACCGTTCGGTAACCGTCCGGACCGAGCCCAAGCCGTCGACGGCGCGTAGTATTCCACGCGCGCCTCAAGGAGTTGTCATGAAAATTTTATCACATACTCTAACGTGTTAAGGAGATGCAACTCGACATACATTTTCACTGTTTTTCATACAACCGCTATTACGCGATTATGACGTTATAACACATTTTTCATTAGATATTTTTGGAAACACAGTATCTTGTGAATATTATCTAGGCTTCTATAGAAATCAATTTATAAATTTGTGTAAAACTAATCCAGTAAAGACCTCTGAAAATCTGCTATTTTGCATGAACTTTGACACTTCATAATTTACTAAAAAAATTAAAAAGTCAAAAAAGCATTAAAATAGAAGCCTTGAAAATTTAATCAAGATTCTAAATGACAACATGTTTTTTTTTTTACTTTTAAGTAGTGGAACATAGGAGTGGGATTTAGTCAATTAAAGTCTGACACGCCCTCACGCTCCAGCCAAGAGCGAGAGAAATCTTTGGATGAATTTACACCTAAAAAAAATCATAAAGGTAAAAGTTTGGTAGTGAGTGTATGCTTGTTAATTCTTCACTCTCAAACAGCTAAATGGATTTCGATGAAACTTAGTACAAGAGTAGAACGGAGGTGAAGAAGCTGGCAACAGCTTGTACTGGAAATAAAACATTTATCCCGTTATTTAGATAAATTGGAAAACGAAAATTATCGTCACCACCACCACCACCATCAGTTATCCAAAAAATGCAATAATAACGAAACTAATGAGGCTAAAATTCTGCCCCTCTCATAAGGACAAACAAGCGAAATAATGCCACGCAATATTGAATACAATCCCCCACTGCGCAGGCGCATACCACTGCAGTAATTGAGACATATATCAACGCAGTGTGTTTAGTCAGACAGCGCCGGGAGGCAAAACAGTACAAGTGCAGAATCCTCTTATTAATTTACATTTTTTTGTCTATAAATTAATGGAAATATCATAAATAATGATAATTAATTGACGCTTCTGGCTCTGTGCGTTTGTCTAGTAATAATATTATCGCAAAATTGATTTTTATTTTTGATTTTTGCGCCTGCGGTGGATGGGTTCATAATAGGTAAGGGAGGCATGGTTTGAGGCTGAAATATATATTTTTTATTTTAGTTTTATTGGGCTCTTCAAAAATGAGTCATGTAAAGGCTCTGTAGGGAATATAATATTTTGTCTAAAACTCACGACATCGATATTAGTCAATCATTGCCCAAATTCAAAAAAGTTTAATTAATGTTTTGTAGTTAATTGTTTAAGTTATATTTTTTTATAGTAATAAGTTAAATGATAAGTAGTTTTTAGGCTAAGTATATGTTTTAAGTTTATTAATAAACCATAGTCAGTAGTATAATTACTTATTATAGTTTTTTTTTTTAAACTCCAAATCATGCTGTGGCCTCCTATAATTGAGGGCACTAACTTAAAACTTAAATGTAGTAATCAATTACTTGTGTGTGTACATTTTTTGTTGGAGGTCCTTATTAAACAAATAATAAAAAAAGAAAAACAATTCTATCTTAAGTCTTAGTGCCCCATCACTTAAAGAAGAGCACTACATGCACTATTTAATACGCCTTAACGGCTAGTAATAATTGAAACACAGAAAAAGAATAAGAATAAACACCAACACAGAACAGAATGACAACAACAGACAGAACATTAAATTTGGAAAAACAGAATTTAACATTAAACATAATGATGATGAATGATTAAATTATGTATTTATTTATTTAAACTTCATGTACAGTAGTGGTACATAGACGGACTTAATGCAACAAGGCATTCTCTACCAGTCAACCTTTGGGTTAAAAAAGACAACACTGTGGTAGGTTTGCACAGTAAACAAATACTTCAAACAGAAAAAATAAAATAAATTATTTATAATAAGTATGCTAAAATTATAAACTAATAAATATTATGAAAAATATCAAATCATTAAGAGAACTTAAAATATAATAATTATGACGAAGACCGAACTAAGATTGAGAGGACTTCAGTTTCAGTAAGTAATAAAGGTTTTGGAATCTGACTTGGAACAGTTTACACTTCGAATAAAAAAGGAGGACCACGCGATCGACGCCAAGGGGCATAATAATACATCTATAGCGTGAATATAAAATATCTGTCGCACTGTCCAGAAATTTATAATTCAGTTACTATGAAGATACATTAAACAAAACTGATATTAACAAGGCGAACGTTTGTATATAATGTATGTTTAGACTGGCCTGTTGGTCTAGTGGTTAGTGACCCTGACTGCTATGCCGGAGGTCGTGGGTTCGAATCCCACCCGGGACAAAGGTTTGTGTGATGAGCACGATCATATGTTCTGTGTCTGGGTGTTATCTATATATGTATGTATTTAGAAATATATAAGTATGTTAATAAGTTGTCTGGTACCCATAACACAAGCTCTGCTTAGCTTGGGACTAGATGGCGTTGTGTGATAGTTGTGGAATATTATATTATATTATTATTCGTATGTATGATTGTATGTAGGTAGGTATATTTGTTACCTCTCCACGCTCAAACGGCCGAACGAATTTAGATGAAGTTTGGCACACGGGTATTCCGTATACAATAATAACAAATAGTACATTTTTTATTTCGAGAATAGTTGTAGGTATAATTTAAAAAAAATACTACTCCGTGCGTTACTGCGGGGTGCCAACTGAAAACCAGCGCTGGGTGTGTAACGCCCAGCAAATGCTGAGGTGCGGTACCCTTTCGGTGCGGCCACACTCGGTGCACTTTGTACTTTGTGTTTATAACCTTTGTGTGTACCTGTCCCGAATAAAAGTATTTCTATTTTTTCTATTCTATTCTATCACTACCCATCACCTCATTTATCATTTCAATTTCGTCTAAATTCATATTGTGAAGATGTAAAATTGCCTGTTCATTATGTAGCGACATCTATGGCGTCACATAAGTAGGTACTAATCCTGCATCTCGCAATTAAAGTTCTCCGCGCGATTAGAACATATAGAACAGCCCGAAATCATCTATCGGGCAGTTGCCCACCAGACATAACACCCGTCTGGTCGGAGGATCCTCCCTTTTCAACGGAGGTTTGCGGGAGTTTACTCTCTGTTCCGCATACCTCCAAAATTATAGTTAAACTACTAATTCTTAAACGAAAATTATATTATTGAAGGCAGACTATTGGTGAACTCCTCCCGTGTCCACGAAGTCACAGGAAAAAGCTTGTTCATTCCATAGAATAAATTATTACAAAAACAAATAATAACCATCGAATTCACACCTTTATCACATAAACTAAAGCAAAAGTACATTAAAAAATATTTATAACGTAATAATTATTGCATAATTGACCATCTGCAGACTTAAAAAAAATAGAACTTATTATTACCGAAAAAATAATTATTTTTGACTTAAGCCACTTTCTCGGAAGGGTTTAACAATAAAGATGTCTTCGTTATAACTGAAATGAAAGTATGAACAAAGAAAAACTGTAAAAATACGTGAGTAATTAATGATTGTGATATTTTTGACTTAAATAAATATGAAGTACTTATAATGGACACATAATTCTTATTATTTTTATTTCACATTTAAAGGATTAAGGTGAAATTATTATTGAGTAATACCAAACAACTACTTGACTTGTAAGATTTTTTGTTCTGCCATCATGATGACATGTACAGTATGGGGTCAAAAGTGCAGTTCCACCTTACCAATACTAAAATGACTAAAATATCTTTGTAGAAGAGTGTCAATGGTCCATGACTGATTTAATTGGTAGCATAGAATCTAAAGTATTGAATAAACTAGTTGTGGACTATTGAACTTCTACAATAAATAAATTTTAAACACTTTAGCATTGGTAGAGTGCAACTGCACTTTTATTTATTTATTTATTTATTTATTTATTTATTTAACAATTTATGTACACACACAGAAATAAAAGATCCCTGACTGTACATATCTTAGATATATAGAAATACCTAATCTTTTAGTAAAATCAAAATAACTTTTTTTGTCTACTAAATTCTTAAGAAATATAATATAATAATATTCGATACATAAAACACAAATGTAATTTCAAAATTTTGTTTTGTCCGTTTGTATGCCTGTGTGTTTGTTCCAGCTAATCTCCGAAACGGCTGAATCGATTTTGACGGAATTTAATGTTACAAGGAGGAACCAAGTTACTTTTCATTTTCTGACAGGAACTAGGAACCCGAGGGGGATAGTTCCGAAATGGACAATATTTTTATACGCGATTGCCCCCAAAACAGAAGCAATATTCTTAAACTCCACGTGGACGAAGTTGCTTGTAACAGCTAGTTTTATATTATAAACGTTATGATAGGATAACCTCAAAATAAAAATTATGACGATGGCATTAACTGAAACAACAAACAATACACAATCAAAATCACAACTTTATCAAACACAAAAATTATCACTGAACCCCAAAATCGATAACCAAATTAGAAAGCATAAAAAATCTTTAAATATCCACTTCGAACCGTTTATTACATGGTTCCGTACATTTTTTTCGTATCAAAAATTATGGTCCGCAACCAACAATGAGGTATGCAAATCGGCCGGGGAGTCGAACCTTGGTACTGGTATTAGCTGCCGTCTTAGACATCGAGCATTTGGTATTATTATAGAGTTTAGTCAATTTTCAGAGGTTAATGCCTGATTGATCGGGATTTAGATGCATTCACTTGCAAACTGACTACGACCGATACGTTTTGATACTAGATTATTTTGATTTTTGCATGAACACTTTATTAAATCAATAATGATAATATTCCACAACTTTCTCACAACGCCATCTAGACCCAAACTAATCAGAGTTTGTGGTATGAGTACAAGACAACTGATAAATATACTTATATACTTCTAAATAAATATATATTATATAATCTAGGTCGTCTTACCACCTCTTCCCAGGTCGACCTCGGCGGCGTTGTCCGTCTTCAGGTACCCACTTTGTGGAGACTCTTGCCCACCGGTCAGAGTGCATGCGGCTGATATGACCCGCCCAATCCCATTTTAGCCTGGCAGCCTTTTTTCCTACGTCCATAATCCCCGTCTTTTGACGCAGCGTGGTGTTCCTCACTCTGCGAGACGACCTAGATGCCTACCGCAAGGACTGGTTCGAGGTGGCTCAAGAAAAGAATACCTGGGGAGGCCTTTGCCCAGCAGTGGGACAGTATAGGCTATTAAAAATATATATATATATAATAGATAAATTACACCCAGACACAAAACAATTGATCGTGCTCATCACACGAACACTTGTCCTGGGTTGGAATCGAAGCCATGACCTCCGGCATAGCAGTCACGGCCACTAACCACTAGACCGACAGGCCTGTCAATCAAAAAATTCAATTCTATTTATCAATGATATAAGTAGTAATGCCCATGTAGGCCTATGTGAAAATATTTTTATGAATTTTAGACTTGCTACTAAAACCAAACCTGTGACCTTTAGTTGCCCTTCGTGTTCTAGGACCACAGGTTACCTTTTCTGAAAGTTCCCGTGGCCCTAACAGGCATCGGCCCTATGGTTTTTTGTCATCTCTTTGAGGCGTGCATAGATACTACGCCATCGATAACTCAGTATCGGTCCCTAACGGACGGGAGGATGGCGAACTACCTATTGGTCATCGTCCGCAAGCCCGCGCCTGCGGTGGTCCAGAAATCCCTCTCGCTAGTTATTTAAAGACTTTCCAGCCCAAAAAAGTTATTGATTGGTGTTACATCATCACAATCTATCACAAACTGCTGTCAGGTGATCAGGTAACCTAGAACAATGCAAATCCGTGTATCATTCTTACTACCTTCATGTTCTAACAATGCGTGCACGTCTCGCGTGCCTCCTTCACCTTTAGCATTGGCACTGCTCAAAATTGCTGATAGCACGAACGTCGACCACGAAGGTATAGTCCATTCAGCCATCTCCGTTCTTTCAGTATCTTCTATCTAAGCTACAACTTGGAGGTCTATAAGTCAAGAGTGAATAGTTTACTTTGCGAGTAAGCGTGCTCCATCGTCGACCACATTTTTGCTAATCATCGGGTCTATAAACAATGCTGACTTCCAGTTTCTGTTTAACCAGATCCATCGAATTTTTATCCTTTACGCAGTTACTGAGTTTTGAGTAAATCTAACTGTTTTGAAGCTTCATTTTTATCAAGTTAACTGCCATCTTTAAAGCCTTCGTGCTTTCGAGTGCAAATTGTTATAGTTTACACTATGTTGGGGCATGGGAAGTCTACCTGATGACCTTCGTTTAAATGAGTAAAAAGATCATTACACCAGTGGTAAACAGTGAGAGTTATATCCTATAGTTTGTGGACTTAGCAGATCATGAGAACACCACTTAACATAAGACTTACTTACCATCAAGAGTTAATAGGTGATAAATGTGTGCACAATTCACGTATTTTACTTTGACTTACCGAAGGCTACGCAGTTGAAGTTTTTGATTCCAGCAGCGATCTGTCATCATCATCATCGTTTTAGCAGAAAGACTCTGAACATGAGCCTACCCAAGTATGGCCACTTATAGCGGTGGTATGCGTCCCGCTTCGGTTTTCGCACGGTCATCGAACTGTAGCCTCACCCAATGGTCCGACACCAACCGAGATGAACGGCTAGAGCGAGATCCTGCAGGCTACACGTGCGACACGACCAAAGACGCCTCGCGTTTAACACGCGTGTAACAGAGTCGCCAGTCCTACGCTACTTAACCTAGAAATCCGCAAACGTAAACAAAGCAGCGATCTCACCAAGCTTGGGCTCGTCCAAGCTTCTCAATGCGTGCACGACTCGCGTGCTTTCTTCGCGTGTGACGCAATACGTTGTGGCACGCAACCGACGTACAACCGTTGTGATAACGCTATGTCAATGGATGGCGTGCTGATTTTTAATCATGGCTGCTTGCCCAAGAATGGTATGTTTGCGTGACAGTTCGCGTTGGGTAAGGTCGATGATGAGGTGATGATTTTTTGAGGTGTAGTGGTTGTGTGGACTTGGAATTATTATTATTTTAAGAATATCCTGTCGACATATTTTCTTAGGAATATAATAGGAATCCGGAGAATAGAAAGCGTGTTAAGATGGCCGATGGGATTGGTGTAGTTATGAAATTTGAACCCTATCCATTGCTTCTAGCGCAAGCGTATTTATAAGTTTAGTAATACATAGCCTAATAGCATAGCATAGTCAGCCTTTTTAATGTTCCCACTGCTGGGACTCGGGCCTCCTCTCTCTAGGAGAGGGAATGGGCTGTAATCGCAATGAACTTCAGTGCCGTTTGGTGAATGTCACATGTCTTCGAATTTTTGCTTCTAGGACATGCCGGTTTCCTCACGATGTTTTCCTTCACCGTTTTGAGAGAGCAGTGGTGGTGAAATAAATTACACAAAGTAATGCGCCTGGCTGGGTTTGAACCCGCGACCTACAACTCATAAGTCGGAGCCGTTACCACTCAGCCATCACTGCTCTCCACTGCTCTAGTAATACATAATAGTATCTAATGTGAAACCTGTGAAATCAACACTGCACTTTTACAATCATAAACTACAAACACTAAATCAGATAATGTCTAATGGAAAACAGTTATTCATATAATAATTCATGATAATTAGCGTTGCATTTTACAACACCTAATGACCAATTTCAATCTTTGCAGTTTCTGTGCACAAAATAAAAGAAGCACTGCTATTCATTGGCATCTTTCCATCATCAAATATTTCAAGGTCTACAAAGACAAAACTTTTGATACTTTTTGTTGCGGAGAGTAATTAAAAACGATCCTACATCGTATTATCGTTTGTATTCCTAGAAACACTATATTTTTACGTATTATCTAAATAACATAACACTTTATAACAACTCATCTCACTAAGAAAAACAAGCATTTTCTTTTATTCACTAGACGTACGGCGTTGCGCCACCGGTACATGGTAGACATCCCACCCACAAAGCAACAAAGCGTTTGGTACAAAGCGTTTTGAGAACACATTTATTGTGCGTACAGCCAAGGAGTGAAATTCCTTACCAGAGTCTGTGTTTCCTGATAGCTACAACTTAGGGGTCCTTAAGTCAAGAGTGAATACGCTACTTCTAGGCAAGCGTGCTCCATCGTAGACCACATCATCGCTTACCATCAGGTGAGATGGTGGTCAAACGCAAGCCTATCATTAAAAATAAAATAATAAGATCTATCAAATTCAAACACCTAGGTATTCTATATTTGAATCATCATTATCTTTCTGCCCTTATCCTGTTTTATTTGAACGTCTGTCACTCGTCATCACGCTATCACTAACTCCCTTTTCTTTCATATCACTCCTCACACAACCCATCCATCTTTTCTTTGGACTCCCTCTCTCTCTCTCCGTTCCTCCACATGTATACTCATAACTCTATTAGTAACATGCGTTTTATTCTTCTTCTTCACATGATCACACCGAGACATACGATTCCCCTATTCTACATTTGCATAAACCTTAAAAAGTATAATAGTCTTGCTAGTCTGTAAGTTACTAAAAGCAATCATCATCATCATCATAGTTTACTCGAAAGACGTCCAGTTCCCGCGACCCTCACCAGGACGTCGGTCCACCTTGTGGGAGGCCTTCCAACGCTGCATCTTCCGGTCATCATCATCATCATCATTTCAGCCGAAAGACGTCCACTGCTGGACGTAGGCCTCCCCCAAGTGTCGCCACAATGAACGGTCCTGTGCGTCTCGCATCCATCGGACTCCCGCAACCGTTACCAAGTCATCGGTCCACCTTGTATGAGGCCTTCCAACGCTACGTCTTCCGGTACGTGGTCGCCATTCCAGAACCTTTCGGCCCCAACGGCCATCCGTTCTACGATCAATGTGCCCTGCCCATTGCCACTTTAGTTTGGCGATTCTTCGTGCTATGTCGGTAACCTTGGTTCCATCTTCCGGTACGTGGTCGTTACTACAGAATCTTTCATCCCCATCGATCATCTGTAAATAAGAGCAATAGCACAATATTACAATCCTCAGTAATGCCTTCAATAACCCCTTTCTATAGTTTCAACAAGTCTATACACTGTTAGTAATTTTTTTTCGCACATACAAACATCTACATTTTTCTTGTACCCCAGATCAACGCAAAGGAAATCGTTAATATGTGTCTGTATTGTTTTAAAATGGATATAAACTGTTCTTGGCTTATCTGTGCACGGTTACGGTCAGCCATGCGCAGTAAATGGATAAAAAGAAATTGTTAATAAACTTTCATCTCTACGTCAGACGGACTTAGTATGTCGGACTGTTAACAATTTGTAAGTAGCAGATGGATTTCAAATACTTTGGCTGTATCTTCATCTTTAACTGGGATTTGTGAAATTCTTTTGAATGGCGATTTTTTCTTGAAAATATTAGCAGCGGAAATTAGCGGTGGAAATACGGTCAGTGGAATTGATACTATATAGGCTAATAATGCCTAAACTGATGTATTAAATACAAATTTCCAATTTTTTTTATCTAAAAAATCGAAGCACCTCAAAATTGCATTGCATTTGCCGATAGAATATCCCCTTTTGTACAAGAAAAAATGAGTGATAAGTATATAAAAATAAATCAAACACTCTTTTGACACAGTTCAAATCATCGTATCACCAATCAAAAAGCAAAAATTAAATCCAGACAAAAACACAAGGTGCATTCAAAGTGCAAACAGAACGACACGCCTACTGACCACAGCTGACTGTTGAACAGTCGGGTGTAAAGACGAGTTTATTGCACTTAGCTCTTAGCAACGAGGGTGCACCTCTAGTGAAAATAAGTTCTCAGATAATAATAAATAAAGAACTTAATGAGCGCACTGCCAAGTGGCCAACTCTAAATGAATACCGAGTTCTCGAAGTATTAATCTTTATAATTAGTCATGGGTTTCTTGAATACGTTTTTAAATCAATTAAAAGTCTTGGGAATTGTTATATATAATTATTTTAAATCTCTATAAGTGTTCTAGCTATAGCTTTTAAAAGGCAGATCAAGCTTCTGAACAGATTTTCTTGTTAGCTGTGAGCTGCGATTGTTTATACTATATAAATCTATCGACCTGCCAAGCTTTACACGTATGTTAGAAATCTTAGGAATTCTCAAGTTTTCGCAACTACAAATATGCATATTGTATACACTTAAACCTTCCTACATGTAGCGGAGATGAGAATGTTGAGATGGATGTGTGGTGTGACGAGAATGGATAAAGTGAGAAACGAGTATATTAGAGGAAGTTTGAAAGTGGCGCCAGTGACTGAAAAGTTGAAAGGGAATCGTTTGTCCTGGTATGGTCATGTAAAGAGGAGAGATGAAACGCATGTTACTAAAAGAGTTATGAGTATACATGTGGATGGGTGGATAGGGAGAGGGAGGCCAAAGAAAAGATGGATGGATTGTGTGAACAGTGATATGAAAGTAAAGGAAGTTAGTGATAGCATGACCGTTGACAGGATAGAATGGAAGAAAAAAACATGTTGTGCCGACCCCAAATAAGATGGGACAAGGGCAGGAAGATGATGTATACACTTAAACCTTCCTCATGAATCTGTCCGTCTGTTGGTGAAAATTGCAAATCCGTTCAGTAGTTTTTGAGATTATAGCGTTCATACAAACAGACAGATACGTTTGGGGACTTTTTGAACCGACTTCAAACAGGAGGAGGTTCTATGTTCGGCTGAATGTATGTTTTTTTTAGAATACCTACCATGTAAGTATATTCAATCTGATTTGAAATTTTGCAACAGATTATATTGAAAAGCCTTCTTAAGAATATCTATTCAGTGTATTATCTTGTTGACACCGTTATTAATACCTCTTTTCTTGGATATAATGTGTCCAGTTAAATCTTTCACGTGGTTTACGGAGAAGAATAAGTAATCCCGTAGCGTGAACGATTCCATATTGTCCAATAGATTAAACTTAGTTTGGTTAGCAGGAACTTACTAATAGGTTAGCTTTGTAGGTATTATACTGCTGTACACGGCTTTGCCAAATTTTAAGACTGTAAGTGTTATAGTTTCTGAGATTTCGTGATTAATCAGTGAGTGGTATTTCGCTTTTATATATGTCGTGGTTAGATTTTCATGATATGGCCAACTAAAACTGGCCAGATCGTTTAAACGTTAACATTTGATGGCATGTCAATCCTCGTTCGGCCAAATCACTGATGTAGGATGTCTATGATAATAAAAGGTCTAAAAAAAGTATGCCAAAAGAGGATTGAAATATCATCACACTTTAACGTTTAAAACGATCTGACCAGTTACTTATGGCCACTTTATGAAGTGATCAATTTTTAAGGGTTGGCTACGACATATACCTACATATATATAGATTTGAGTTCAAAACTAAGAAGCAAATTAAGCATAAGCATTGCCATTCAGCGTGGCAATGCCGCCGGTCTTTTGGGTACATTACCAGTGGACAGCGATATGGAGGAGTTTTTTGACGCCGTACTTTAGATTGCTTTTTTTAGTACATTAGGGCTTTTATTTTTATTTTGTAAGTTAGTTTTAATTACGTTATGATTAGATTTAAGTTTCTGATAAATAAATATTTTAGAAGCAAATGAACTATCTTCGATGATATATCCATCTCTTTCTACCTTCCCACTACACCTTTCTATCTGTACTATTCGTGTTTATACCAAATAGTTTTCATGTCTGAGTCCAAATGTGTTGCTATCACGGAAGACACGGTACGTTGCGGTCAGCTGTTAGGGGGTTCGATTCCCGGGATAATCATTAGGGTGTTTACCTTTTAGTTTTGTTGCGTTTATTGTGAGTGTCTTGTGCTAGTGATACAAGTATTGGGAGGGAAATATATTATACTTAACTCATATAGTTTAGAAATAAGAATTACCTGCAAAAAGAAAGAAAGAAAGAAAACATTTATTTGAGACTCGCACAGGACAAACAACAATAAAATAAAAAGTAACTACTTAATCTATAAATACTTAACTTAAAAATAATAGAAAAAACAATATTATAAAATAAAAATTAGCCACGGACACACTCACGGAACACAGAGACAAATAAGATAATAAAGATAATAAAATAATAAAATAAAATATACTAAACATATAGACAAATCAATTAAACTACAAAAAAAGTAAAATAAAAGCACTATTTAACCATTCATACATACGCCCGATGCTCCGTTATGCATTTATCTATAGCAGACAAACGAATGGAACGCGCGGGCAAAAGATGTAGGTTTAATTTTATTTCGATCGTTTTGGAGTATTGAGGGCCTACCGCGAGCTATTAACGCGATCCATTTCACGACCTAAATTGAACTGTTAAAGTAATGGAGCAACATTATTTTTAGTATATTTAAAATTTTACTGATCCTAATAGTTCATGGGTAAATGTTAACCCTGCCATTGAATTCAACCACATAAATTTGCTGTCAATCAAAAGATATAACTACGTGGTAAAACTGCACCAAGTATTAGTAGTAAAAGGTCATACTTATGATGGTAGATAGGAAAGACTATTAACCTGTAGTATTACAAGGCCTTTACTGCAATTTGGTGAACCTTCAACCTTCGATGCTTGAAGGAAAATATACGATTTATTACCAACTAACTTCTACTATCGGCTTTGGTCATGTAAAAGTAGAATACTTTCCCTAAGGGAAATGCTCTCGGGTTAAAAAGTGTGTACCCTATGTCCTACCTGTTCCAAAACATGTTTAGAGGTATGCGGACTAGAGTGTAAAGTCCCGCAAAACTCCACTGAAAAGGGAGGATCCTCCGACCAGACGGGTATAGTCCGGGAAACTAACTGTTGTATAATAATAATAATAAATATAATAATTCGTTTATTTGTACTACAATTTCAATAAATTAGTACATAGATACTTATTACTTAAGTTGTACATAATAGCAAATTTAAAATACGAACTGCTGCCTCCTAAACTTGGCCAAAAGCCTGTTTGTTGCATTTCATGATATGGCCAACTAAAACTGGCCAGATCGTTTAAACGTCAACGTTTCATGATATTTCAATCAACGTTTGGCCATATCATAATGTATTATATTTTAGGGTTTCCATGACATCAAGGGTTTAATAAAAATTCCAAATAAAGAATATTAAAGATGAATGAGACATTTTAAATAACTTTAATTTAAAAAATATTGAAATCTATTAACCTGTGAAATACGTTCTGAACTCCAAGGTTTTTTTACGTTGCGCTCTTTTTTTGAATGGCTTTCGTAAAATTCAAGTATTTTTTTATCGTAATGTCATTTTACTATATAATTATTATCAATTGGCACATCATTATTAACATGCCTCCGCCGCCATGATTCATAACAAAAACAAAACAACATCAGCGCCTCTAACGGTGGATAATGTAACTATTTTACGATATGATCAGCCATGTTTGGCCATATCATAAAATAATCATGCGTTTAGCCGTTCAAATCGTTAAACGCAGAGTGTTCATTTATTTGGCTTGCCCATATCATGATGTGGCCAGCGGACGAGGTTCTATATCATGAAATGACACCATTTCATGATCTGGCCGATCACATCATGGAGTGATCAATTCTAAGATCTGGCTTCGACACATATAAGACTAAGAACAGATTTTCCAAAATTCACGGCATGAAATGGAGATACAAAGTTTGCATAGAGAGTTTTTTTTTATTTAAATATATATTAATTATTTATCTACTTATTACTTGAGAGCAGTGGTGGCCGAGTGGTAACGGCCCCGACTTACGAGTTGTAGGTAGCGGGTCCAAACCCAGCCAGGCGCATTACTTTGTGTAATTTATTTCATCACCACTGCTCTCAAAACGGTAAAGGAAAACATCGTGAGGAAACCGGCATGTCCCAGAACCAAAACTTCGAAGACATGTGACATCCACCAACCCGCACTGGGCCCGCGTGGTGGATTACGGCCCATTCCCTCTTCTAGAGAGGAGGCCTTATAATGTTCCCACTGCTGGGAGTGGGAACATTATAAGGCCGACTATGCTATGCTATGCTATCTACTTATGTTTAATTAAATTAGTGTTTTCGCTTGAAAGCACTACGTGAATGCCTAACCCGTCAATGGTCATGCACGATTTAATATTAAAAGTAAACTAGACCCCTGTTAATGATTGGACCCCCTTATTAACAAATAGTGGGTTCAAAAGAGTACACCTGTGTTTAGTTTGTAAATTAATGATGCGGAAAAAAACTGATGGTCTTTTAATTATATTATCATTATTTAACGAGATTTATTTTGTAGGAAATTATCACTATTATTATGGTTTTAATGATAATTTCAATTGGTTTGTTTGTTATGCTTATTATAGTTTGTTTTTTTTATTGCTCTCGAAAAAATGACGTCACCGCTGGCGCAATGGTAGAGCGATTGGCTGCGGTGCTGTGCGTCGTAGGTTCGATTCCGGCACGGAACAAATATTTATATAACCTACAGATAGATGTTCCGAGTCTGAGTGTCTTGTGTATATTTTTTATTTTCGGTGGGAAAATCATCCAATGACATCCCCCGCTCTAGGGCGGAGCGTGAGATAGTGTCAGACTTTTAATGACTAAAAACCCACTCCTGTTCCATCTTTGCCTTCGTTCCAGGGCCCCGGGGTTCTCTTTCGCATCACCCATGGCCCCAGTAGGCTTCGACCCTGCTGGGCCCCTACGGTTTTGCTGACATCTTCTTGGGGCGCGCGTGGAGGTCTTGTGTATATGAGCTTACATGTTTTTGAACGCACCACGAGACAGGAGTAATTTCTAGTCTACAGTAGGGCACCGTCTTTTTTTTAATGTCTCTTTTTGCTCGGCAAGAGTGCTTTGTCGTCGACAACATCACTACTACATCACTACTACATCACTACTACATAGCTTCTGACGTTTTATAAGTACCCATGTAGGACTATGTGAAAAAAAAATTGAATTTAAAAAACATAATTGCTTACCATCAGGTGAGATAATGGTCAAACGTGAACTTATCATAATGTTCTTTTTTTAAGCAAAATAGATTATTATTATTATTATATGTTCTTTATTGTACACCACATAAACAAAAATACAGGACAAACATAATTAAAAATAAGTGTACAATGGGCGGTCTTATCGCATAGGGCAATTTCTAACAGGCAACCTTTGGATGGACTGAAAGAAAGGAGATAGATTAGGGCTGTTAGTATACAACATCAGAAAAATACTAATAAGACATAATAACACAAATACATACATACAATATAAGAAAAAAAAATATACTAATAAATATTAAATATATACCTAATTGAGCCAGGAGAAGAAAAAATCAAAGTAAAATGTAATGCTCCTTCACCATTTTTTTAAACGTAGGTAGCGATAGATTTTATATCATTGCACACAAAACTAAGCTATTTCAGTCCTCCTTTCATGAAACCTAACAAAACAAATCTAAAACCTATTGAAATTCAAATCTAGAAACACAAAACGGCTCAAGACTCAACAATCCGATTACCATAAACACAATTTGTAACCACAAACACGGCAGCACTGAACAATTCGTTACATTTCAATAACAATAAACTACTCTAATTTGACATAAAATCGAACTAATCTGAGTCTGACTCACAGTGGCGTAACTATAACATCTGAGACCCCATGGCAAAATCATTGGGTGGGGACCCAGGATAATCGTCAACTTTGTAATTTAATTTGGTTAAATCACTGAAGTATAGACATAAAATTAATCGGCAAGAAAGTGGCAGTGGGCAGGGCACATTGCTCGCAGAACAGATGGTCGATGGGGACGAAAGGTTCTGGAATGGTGACCACGTACCGGAAGACGCAGCGTTGAAAGGCCTCCCACAAGGTGGACCGATGACCTGGTGAGGGTCGCGGGAATCCGATGGATGCGAGACGCACAGGACCGAGCATTGTGGCGACATTTGGGGGAGGCCTATGTCCAACAGTGGACGTCTTTCGGCTGAAATGATGATGATGATGATGAAATCGGCAAGTTCTCTAAAGAGGAAGAGTGGCAGGCGGTCGCCTCCTTCTGCGAAGCAGTAATGCTAGCAAAGGAGGCGGCCGATCGCGTGAGGCAACGGTCCTCACGCCCCAACCGCCGCCGGGATTCCGATCCCGATTTCCGGCCACCGTAGGCGAGGGCTTGCGGACGGCGAGCAATGGGTGGCTCGCCGTCCGATCGTCCGGTAACCGTCCGGACCAAGCCCAAGTCGTCGACGGCGCGTATTGTTCCACGCGCGCCTCATGGAGATGTCAGCAAATCGTAGGGGCCCAACAGGGTCGAAGCCTACTGGGGCCACGGGTAGTGTGAAAGCGAAACCCGGGGCCCTGGGACGAAGGCAAAGAAGGAACAGGAGTGGGTTTTTAGTCAGTAAAAGTCTGACACTACTTTTCGCTCCGCCCAAGAGCGGGATTTGTCATAAGATGATTTTCCCACCTAAAAAAAAAAAAAAAAAAAAAAAGTTCTCTAAAACACGAGGACTTATATTTTCGTCTCTGAAGGTGGGCTTCCCAGTGACTTATGTATAAGGTGGTAAGGCTGGCAAAATACCACGGGAAATTGATCCTTTTCTTATGAATGTGAAATTTTAATAATTTACTTGAATTTGTATACTTATTTACTTCTTCAGAGCTCATCAAGGCTTCTTGGACCGGGGGCCCCACTAGGCCAAGGGGCCGCGGTATTTTGCCATCCTTGCCACCATATAGTTACGCCACTGCTGACTCACCTGATATTATAATCGCGTTCTGAATCACATTTTGAATGGACACCGTTGCGTGACCAGTAATTATTCGGGGTATCGGTGAAACTTTCATTACGTTGGGGTCCTAAAGGCCACACGTCGTACGGTGAGGGTTGACTGATGTTAGAAATAAATTTTTCGAAAGTGCAACGCTTTTGAAGGGTTGGGTTCGTAACTAATTAGTTCTTTTTATATGCTAGCCGGTTTTGTCCCACTCCTGGGCAGAGGACATCTTTCGCGAGCCCAAGCTTTCTCCATACAGTTCTGGCGAAATCTGTCCAGTTTAGAAATGGATTCATCTTCATAGCCAGTTCCCAACTAGCTTGGGATCGGCTTCTAGTTTAACCGGTTGTGGCTGAATACCTATGTTTTACATAGAGCGACAGCCTATCAGACCTTCACCACCCAGTTACTGGGTAACAGGATACTCTTTGGATAGACTGATGGTCAAACTTACTGGCATCTGACTACCTGTAATGACTGTAAAAAATCTATGAAGGGACCAACAGCAGCTTTGCTTGCTTGCTTTCCGAGGCAAGGGCTGTCAGTATAGCATACCATAGCATAGTCGGTCTATAATGTTCCCACTGTTGGGACTCAGGCCTCCTCTCTAGGAGAGGGAATGGGCCGTAATCCACCACGCGGGCCCAGTGCGAGTTGGTGGATGTCACATGTCTTCGAATTTTTGGTTCTCGGACATGCCGGTTTCCTCACGATGTTTTCCTTCACCGTTTATACGGTGTCAGTATAGATTTAGATAAAGTAAGAAGGGCACATATGAATTGTAAATTCACATTAGTACTTGCCCGGTATCAAACCTACAACCTCATGTATGAGAGGCCTTAATCACTATGCCATCACGACACTCTTCACACTTCGTCCAGAAATAAAGAAAGAAAGAAAACATTTATTTGAGACTCGCACAGGACAACCATTAATAAAATAAAAAGTAAGTACTTAATCTATAAATGCTTAACTTAAAATAAAAAAATAAAAGAAAAAAATATTAAAAGATAAAAATAAAAGACATGTGCGAGGCCAAAAAGGCTCCTATCTCAGCATATGCTGTGATATGCGATCCATGTAGTTTCTTGCACATTCTTCTCCATAGAGATCTACGCTTTGGAATATACAATTAGCATCATTTTTTATCTGACTGACTGACTTCATGACATTTAAAAAGTGCCTGTAAATGGTTTATTTGAAATAAAATGCTCTAAATCTTTGAAAAAGATATTCAACAAAAAAGTTAAATAACGCAGCGCTGGTATTCTGATAGGGCCTGGTAAATAGATTCTTTACAGAAAAAAAGGTGATCAGTTAAGTAAGTACCTAGTAGTCCCATTATCATTTAAAAAATCGATCCATACAGTCACACAGCCTAAATACTTTGAACGAAACGAACCCCCAAAAAATATCCTGAATCGACAATATTTTTTACATGCCCACCCCAATTTTCGTACCCGAAAACCAAGCCACGTGCAAGCCAATTACAATCCCCTGGTGCGTTCACCCTCAAAAACATAACAATAAGCTCGTACCCATACCCGGGCCGACTTACCCGAGACTACCCTCTTAGCAGTAAGAAAGGGGGCGTGTCTCGTCTAGGGTGGCATCTCCCATCTCGCTCTAACTACGCTCTATTTTTATTGAATTTTTTCAGGACTGCGCATTCGGTTTTTTGTGGGTGTAAGTTTCGTGGATATTGCGTTGACTCATTAGGGAATCGAGTTATTTTTGTTGAAATGTCTGAATCCTGTTGCTTTAATAATGGGGGTATTCCTATAATATATTTGTTATATTTGTGGAAGATTCTAATCGTAGGATGGTCATGATTGTTCAAAAGAGTTACCGAAGCCCTGAAACGCAAAGGGCAACTGAAGGAGGGTAGGTTTAAGTCAGTAAAAGTCTGATACTCCCTCTCGCCCCCAAAAAAAGACAGGTTCATTCCAGACGTACTTACCTAATTCCATATCGCACAGATTCGTTTTCAAAATTTTGAGATCATCAATAATTGTTCAATTGGAAGGCAAGCACAATAGGCTTTTAATTAAAATGAAGGTAGCCAATGTGTATTTTATTATTACATTCTGAACAGCTCTATAGGTTACAATGTTCCACTGACTGAACACTCTCGTCGTCTTTTTATTTTTATTTAATATGTAGGTACATACTTACCTATCTGTTCCCTTTTATTTGCAACACTTGCAAATAAGGGCTCCAACTTCAGAAGAAAAATGGAATCTTTACAAGATAGTTTTTTGTGCATCGGTCACTGATATTTTGCCCGATATCTATGCAATGTAAGGATTCCAATTGTAACAATACAACTCTCCTGTCGCAGGTCTGCTGGAAGAAATTTCATTTGAAACAAGCAGTACTTTTGTGCTCATCTATCTGCTTTTGTTCTTTTCATTTTTAAGCGTTTGTGTGTTTATAAATAAATAAAATACATATTTGGTCTTTTCAAATACATTTGACTTTATGTTCCGTTAAAATCATTTTTTGTAGTTTCCTTTCCATGTTCTGTCTCTGCACCATCCTGAGGTCGACTGGTAGAAAATGCCTAAGGCATTAATTCCGCCTTTGTACAATGTTTCTTACTAGTGCATAAAGTTCAATTAAATAAATAAATGATTTTCATTGTATAAATGACTGAAAATCGCATTTACCTAATTCACATAAAACGAAAAAAAAGGATGTCTCAATAAATATAGCATAGCATATAGCATAGTCGGCCTTATAATGTTCCCAATGTTGGGACTCAGGCCTCCTCTCTAGGAGAGGGAGTGGGCCGTAATCCACCACGCAGGCCCAGTGCGTGTTGATGGATGTCATTTATGTCTTCGAATTTTTGGTTCTAGGACATGCCGGTTTCCTCACGATGTTTTCCTTCACCGTTTTGAGAGCCAGTGGTGATGAAATAAATTACACAAAGTAATGCGCCTGGCTGGGTTTGAACCCGCCACCTACAACTCATAATTCGGGCCCGTTTCCAATCGGCCACCACTGTTCTCAACAAACAACTCACGAATAAGTATAACACTGTCATTTCTAATTCAAACCCCATAAAAAACCACACGCAGAACGAATTTCCTTGCCAATAAAACACTCAATCAATTAAAAAGCAATCAATTAAAAAAAAAACATCTATCATGACAATACATCGTACCATCGGTCTCATTAACTAAACGGTACTACCCAATAATTATAATGAAATCATAACATTTCTCTAACGTAAGAAGGAATGTGACTTTCCATTGGGGGAAAAAGCGATCGTGTTCTCAGCGTTGGATTCCGTACATGGATGTTTTAAATAAATAATTAATGGCTGATAAGTACGTAATGATAGTACAGATTATAAAGTGCCTTATAATAAAAAATTATGGATATTTATTGGGTGCAATTTCTATCTCTGAGTGACTAAGTTTGTACGAGACAGCAGTGGAGGCCGAGTGGTAACGTCCCCGACTTACGAATTGTAGGTCGCGGGTTCAAACCCAGCCAGGCGCATTACTTTGTGTAATTTATTTCATCACCACTGCTCTCAAAACGGTGAAGGAAAACATCGTGAGGAAACCGGCATGTCCTAGAACCAAATATTCGAAGACATGTGACATTCACCAACCCGCACTTGGCCCGCGTGGTGGATTACGGCTCATTCCCTCTCCTAGAGAGAGGAGGCCTGAGTCCCAGCAGTGGGAACATTAAAAGGCTGATTATGCTAAGTACCTACGTAATGATAGCACAGATTATAAAGTGCCTTATAATAAAAAAATATAGCTATTTATTGGGTGCAATTTCTATCTCTGAGTGACTAAGTTTGTACTGAGTTACTGAAAGAAAATTTCCGTTTAAATAACCTGGAAAATAAATCGTCAAACAATTATTTCTAAACTATGTAGCTAGTACTAGTGGCTTCGTTCGTTGTTATAGAAGAAAATTATCCCAAGGAAATACACTTCCGGATAAATAGTAGGTATCCCATGTGCTGTTCCAGGACATAATCTAACCGTGTACCAAGTTTCATCGTAATCCGTTCGGCTGTTCGAGAGTGAAGAAGTAACAAACATACATTGACTGGCCTGTTGGTCTAGTGGTTAGTGGCCCTGACTGCTATGCCGGAGGTCGTGGGTTCGATTCCCACCGAGGACAAATGTTTGTGTGATGAGCACAATCATTTGTTCTGTGCCTGGGTGTAAATTATCTATAATATGTATGTATTTAGAAATATTTAAGTATGTTTATCAGTTGTCTAGTACTCATAACACAAGCTCTGCTTTGCTTGGGACTAGACGGTGTTGCGTGATAGTCGTGTGAATATATATGTATATATGTATACACAAACTTTCGCCTTTATAATATAAGTGTGATAAAAGAAAATAAGACAATTAATCAATTTATAACACTAAATGAAATAACTCGTTATTTAAACGACTTTGATGAAACTAGACATAGGTTAAATATAATTATTTTTTCTGGCCTCCCACAAGTTGCTCCGATGAGATCTAGTGAGGGTCGCGGGAAACCGAAGGAGGCAAGACACACAGGACCGGTCGGTGAGGTGACACTTGGGGGAGACCTATGTCCAACAGTGTAGGTACGTCTTTCAGTTATTACAGGTTCAGGTGGTTAGTATAGGTTCAGTTGAAAACCAGCAGCATTTATGCTGAACTGGACCTATTTTGGTGCAGCCGTGAGGCACACAACTATATTTTTTTGCTTCTTGCTTTCTTCATTTTTTTATATTTTTTGTTGTTTTGTGTTACCTATTATTATGTTTGTGCCTTGTGCTGTACCAAATAAATTATTTTTCTTTCTTTCTTTCTTTCTTTCTTTCTTCCTTTCTTTCGGCTGAAATCCCCTATTCCTTCCAGATATTCTTTTCTCGATTCACCTCGAACCAGCCCTTGCTGTAGGCGTCTAGGTTGTCTCTCTACCTCTCCCTAGGTTGGCATCAGTGGCGTCAACATTTTTATACACTGATATAGACACACCAAAGTAAATTCATTTATTTAGGGTGGGTTCCTTACAAATCAAGGAGATAAGGAGATAGATTGTTTCCTTAGCAGATTACTATTTAAAATACTGTTTAATTTTGGACTGAAAAGTTAATGCTCGTTGAAATTGCACTAAGAATAGGAATAAGATTAAATTTATTTATCTATTGTTACAACTATTTTCTTAACCATAAGTATAATATTTTTATTATTTTATTGGCGACGCCTGCAGTGGTAGATTTTCTTGACTCAGCTTTGATTGGCTCTAAAAGAAAAGAAAAATGTTGCTCTAGGGGACACCGTCAATTTTGTTAGCTTCCAAAGTACGCTGGGCCCATATCTACGTATTCTTTTATCAATCAATATCGATCCTTATCTATCACATTTTCCTCCGTTTCATCCCTTTAGGGGATGAATTTTGAAAAGTCCTCTCTTAGTGCTCGCCTACGTCATAAAAGGAAGCCTTGTTCAAAATTTCACGCTCCTAAACCTAGAAGTTTTGACTGTGTGTTAATATGTCAGGTAGTCAATTTCTCCTTTTATATATATATAGACTATAGCCGTGAATTTCTATGACTTGTATTACCCGTGCAAAACAGGGGCAGATCGCTAATAAGTTATAGTAAGAACCTCTCATATCTTTAACCCTAAAAAGCCGTCCAGTAAACGTTCCAGTCCCACACTATGATTACAAACACCGCTTTTTTACCATTAATTAGTTTATTAATTATTCAAATTTGTATGCGAATTCACGATGCTTTATGCGATTAGTCATATCGAGATTTTACGGGCGATAATGTTGTGGTTCAAGTTATGAGATGATGCGATAAGTGGGAGGGAGAATGATCGCGTTGTTGTGACAGTGATAAAGAGTTGGATAGTGTGTGTTTTTCAAAAACAAAATTCAAATGCAAATTTATTGTATTTTTATTTTGCTACTAGCTTTTGCCCACGGCTCTGCCCGTGTATATAAAGTATAGCCTATGTCACTCAGGAATAAAGCAGGTTTCTATCGGTGAAAAACTGTTAGCAATCGGACCAGTACTTTCAGCGATTTCCTCCTACAAACAAAAAAAAAACAACTTTAACTCTTTATAATATTAGTGTAGAAGATCGACATGGGCACTTTTAAAAAGTTAGAAGCGCGATGGTGATTGGTCGTTTCCTGTAGAGAAATACCGCTCAAAAACACCACGTCATTTAAACTTTATTTCTTTCAATCTTTGATCAGTTTATCATACTCTCATGTTATTAGATAGGCTTGCGTTTGACCACTATCTCATCTGAAAGTGACAGATGATGTGGTTCGCGATGAAGCACGCTTTTGTAGATATAATAGAATATAATTGTTTTATTATTATGAAAATAACGCCCCCCCCGCCCGCCGCCAATAAGACCGCCTATTGTACACTTATTTTTTTTTTATATAAATGTCTGTCCTGTAGAAAGTTAAGGTGTGCAATAAAGTAATAAATAATAAATAAATAAATAAAATAAACACATTATTGTAGCTGCTGTATGAAGGCTTTGAAAGACCGTCAATGGTTTGTTTATCGCTCTCGCTACCTCTTATAACTCAAACCACCCAAATGAGTGTTTGCCTTAACTAACGCCAGTTATTACTTTATTGTTGGTATACTTTGTGTACAATGTCTAAGCTCATTTTGCACAATCACTTTGCAGTTACTGTCGACTTTTCACTTTTGTAATGCGATTTTTTTGTTACTTTTTATTGACGATAACAATCACGTGGCGTTTGAGGGTTATTGTTGTGTCTAGTGTTGGGACAGCGTGACACTAGCAGTTGATGTCATCGGTTTGATGACACATGCCATTGGAATAATGAATCAAGAGGTTTTATTTGTTGGAAACTTTTTTTAATGATGTCATAGAATGCAATTATATGCGGTTTTAAGAACCATGCTGGTGTCATTTAATTCAAGTAATTATATTATGACAATACAACTAGAGAAACTTTAAATAAATCATTTTTTTTTTAAGTTTTTGATTCAATATATTATTTTTTACTTTTATTTTTCATTCAATCTTTCAAAGATGACATCCAAAATACAAAAAGACATACACGTGTACGCAATCAAATAAAAAGTCAAAAATATATCTTTTAGGGTTCCGTAACTACCTCAAAAGGAAAAAACGGAACCCTTACAGGATCACTTTGTTGTCCGTCTGTCTGTCTGTCTGTCAAGACCCATCTCGGGAACGTGTGGTCGTATTGAGTTGTAATTAAAACCATATACTTAAGTCTGCAGTCCCTTAAAATTGAGAAAAAATCAAACTTCTAAGTTACCTAACGTAAAAAAAAGATACGGCCGTTTATGTCGAAAAAACGCATATTTCGACACTCTCAAGGGAATCAAAATTCATAGGGTACTTCATAACATGCGTTTAAAAAGTAACATAAAATTAATTAACAACACTTAGAGTTAGTATTTTTAAATGTAAATAAAACACACTATTGTCTGGATCTAAAAAAAAAAAATAACAACAATATATTATGTTTTTATACAAAACATTATTATACTTACTTAGATAATAATAAATAGTTCATCAATAGTTCACAATTAAGAAAATTATAATTTAATCAAAAACAACACAAAAATTTAAATGAATTTTATAAAAAAAAAATGTTTATACAGCGATGAATTAGCTCCATGTTTATTAATTTTAGATTATGTACCGATGTAATTAAAATTACAGTATTTATTAGGGTTTATTGATTTTGTGGTTTTTTTATTGGGTACCCTTTTAAGAGCAAAAGCCTCATACATCTTTCGTTATTTCTCTCTGCCTTGTGCTGGTCTAGACTTACCTTCATACCATTGTTATGCGAATACAAGACGAGTATATAATTACATACATATCCATCCACGCTTCCTACTTCAACGGAAACAAAACACACATATTCTTGTCCTAGCCACTCCTAGCCTTGGGGCCATAACACAAGCGGGCGGGTCACGGTGTTACCAGCCTTCACCAAAACCCCAATACAACACTAAAAGCCTACGTTAAGCAAAAAATCTACAACATGACAAAAACATAATTTTCACAGCCTCACAATAGTTTAACACAATGTCATTGATTGATAAATAATAATTAATAAATGCCTAATAGCATTGTTCATAGATTCTAGGTCGTCTTACTTTTTTTTCTGAAAAGCAACAACAAAGGTATTATTCAGTTTACTGTGCATCAAGACGATGCAACTGTGTCAGCAATTAAAATGATTAGGTACTAGGGTGTGGTCCCTGTGTAAGCGGAGAGTAGCAGAGCGGGGATCGGGGTGTGATACATCACACTTCACACTCATATTATAACGGAGAGCCGACCACGACTACTACCACCGTAGGCGTGGGCTTACGGACGACGAGAAATGGGTAACTAGAAGTCCGGCCGTCTAGTGACCATCCGGGTCGAGCCTGAACCATGCGCGCTTCAAAGAGATTTCAACAAAACCGTAACGGCCCAGCAGGACCGAAGCCTACTGAGGCCATGGGTCAACTTCTGAAAGGGAAACCCGTAGTCCTAGAACGCAAGGGCAATTGATAGAATATAGGTATGGTTTTATAGTCAGTAAAAGTCTGACACGCCCTTCGAAACCGCCCTAGAGCAGGAGAAGATTTTTTTTTATTGATAGGCTCGCGTTTGACCACTATCTCACGTGATGGTAAGCGATGATGTGGCCGACGATGGAGCACGCTTGCCTAGAAGTAACCTATTCACTCTTGACTTAAAGACCCCTAGATTGTAGCTATCAGCCATTATATGATTACCCACCTTAAAAAAAAAACACTAATATTTTAAAGGCGAAAGTATGTAACTGTATGATTGTTACTTCTTCACCCTTGAACGGGTAAACGGATTTGGATGAAATTTAGCACACGGGTAGTCCATGTTTTGGAATAGCATTGTAGGATATTTTTTTTTATCTCAGGAGTATCTCGCGAGCGAAGTAATTTTTATAAATTCTAAAATAGTATACTTAAAAATCTAAACATTTTAAAAATAATTCGGTATATTCTGTTGTAAATAAAAAAGACAGAAAAAATACTGAATTAAAGGAAATGTATTTATGTAGAGTGCATTTAAAAATTTTAAATGCTCTGGGTTACTAGGGCCACGGGTAGTGTGAAAGTGAAACCCGGGGCCCTGGGACGAAGGCAAAGAAGGAACAGGAGTGGGTTTTTAGTCAGTAAAAGTCTGACACTATTTTCCGCTTCGCCCAAGCTCCGCCGCGGGATTTGTCATAAGATGATTTTCCAACCTAAAAAAAAAATGCTCTGGGTATTTTTTTTTATTGTTAGATGTGTGTAAAGATTCTCAGAGCTACTTTTTTTTAATTTTTCGCCCTTCGTCATCCACAACTTATTTTTCAAACGACATTTGATATTTATAATCAATGCTGATGCGATCAATTAATTATCAACCGTCTGATTTCAAACCATTTGTAACAGAAACATATGCATACGCCGATTATATGCAGTTTGAAAATAATAATCATAAATGCAAATCTCAAAAACTCGCTTCTAATAAGACCACACCCCGTCAGTCGGATGATTATGAATTATGTAAATTATAAATGTTAAACAATCCAAGAGATTGTTGATGCGATGCCATGAAAAAATACACCCTCCATGCTTCGTCTAACACTCATTAAAATAATTGCTTTTTGCAACCGCGTTCTCTCCGTCTGTCTGTCTATCAATGTGTGTGTTTGTGCAGATGAGTGATGCTTGAGTATGTGAGTGTGTGTGCAAAGCTATAAACTTGGTTTCATGCAAGAGTTGTGGCTATGGGCTTGTGATAAACTGCTTCTGAGAAGCAGAAAAAAGGCTGAGTTTAAAAATATTTTTTGTAACTTGATTTATGTGATGTGAAAGTTCCTATATGCAACAACGAAGCATTAGTACCACTACCTTTTCTTCTCAAACTTGATATAATAGAATGATCAAATAAAATAAAGTATATTTCTTTCATCAAATCAAAACTACACAGTCTTGAGCATCAACCCCGAGTTGCTAGCCTATTGGTTTTCTGTTGTTTCATTTCAGAAAAAATGCATCGAAATTGCACAATTTAATTCCTCCTGAGCAGTGGTGGCCGAGCGGTAACGGCTGTTGTAGGTCGCGGGTTCAAACCCAGCCAGGCGCATTACTTTGTGTAATTTATTTCATCACCACTGCTCTCAATACGGTGATGGAAAACATCGTGAGGAAACCGGCATGTCCTAGAACCAAAAATTCGAAGACATGTGACATCCGCACTAGGCCCGCGTGGTGGATCGACGGCCCATTCCCTCTCCTAGAGAGGGGGCCGGATTCCCAACAGTGGGAACATTATAAGGCCAACTATACTATACTATACTAATTCCTCCAAGCCCGTTCTGTCATCGGACCACTAGACGTACGGCGATGCGCCATCGGTACATAATGGAAATCTCAACCATACGGCCAAAACGTTTTGGGAAAACATTCATTGTGCATACCTACAGTTAGGAGTGGAATTCCCTGCCTGTATAATATATGTAAGTATGTATGTGTGAGGATGATCTGTCTGTGGTCAAATTCTCCCTACCCCTTTTTCACATGTAAAATGTTTTCTGGTTGAAGCATCACGTTTTTAGGCCTCAAATACACTAAGCGCAAAATGTTCCCCAACATCACACGTGCAACGCTCCATCTACGTAACAATGCAACGTTGCCCAGTGTCCCGCAACTTGCCTCTAAACATTTTACAACGCATTCACATGACAAGAGATATTATGTAATTGGACCATTTGACAGCGTTGCTCGTCAAGTTGGGGGGCATTTTGACCCCTAATCTGAGGCTTTTTTCAACAAACTCCTGTCAATTATTGACACGCTACGGGCTGTCAGTAACTCTCTTTCCTTTGTTTCAATACTCACACAATCCATATTTTCTAAACCTACGATTTATTTGATTCCACAATTTCCACATAATAACTTAACCCTTCTACCGCTGCCCCTGCACCAAAAACCCACAAAATTTAAAATACCCCAACCATTAAAAATAAAATAAATAAATCACACATAAGGAACTAATCCGGTACATTCACCTTAATTCAATCAGCGTTGTATACTAATCGAATAAGCCGGTACAACTTTGCAGGGAACGAGTAAGGGTCGACGCATAGCGTGACATGGAAACGCTGACTCATGTTGACTTGCAAAATGGTGGATTGTAATGCAGTGTGTGTGCTAATTTGGTGATAATAAGCCTTTTTTTAGGACACTGCAATGTTTAAATTGATATGGCTGTTGTTTTTTTTTTTTGTTTGAATTGTGAATTGAATAAGTGAGTTTTCGTGTTTAGAGTGATTTTTTTTTATTATAAGCTCGCGTTTGACCCCTATCTCAACTGATGTGACCGACGATGGGGCATGCTTACCTAGAAGTAACTTGTTCATTGTTGACTTGAAGACACTTGCTTAAAAGACATTCTTGACAAATTTGTAGCTATCAGGAAACACAGAATCAGATTTAGTTAGTCCTAATAGAACCTGACCAAAGACGACATTTTATTTTTATTTATTTACCTAATGGATGAGTTGGACTCAACTGAAAAATTATTTGATAATTATTAGTAGTACTATAAATATTTTTTTTACGCTATGTACTAAAGTTAAATGAAGCACTAAACCGTTTTTCTCAGAGATTTGCTTACAAGTTACTAGTTTTCTAAAGTAGTTCTGTCTTTTTAACACCATTAATATATTTTTGATTTGATTCTACTAAACATAAGTTAAATAAAAAATAAAATAAAATAATCTTTAATTCGGATAAGTGACATCCATATGGGTTAGTAAACAATTAAGAAAAATTAAAACTATGTTAGTACTATCTATCTATCTGTTTATTTTAAAACAAGGTGGTTGTTCATGCATCTGTGAACAACATCACCTAACAGAGGATTATAGCCGTTTTTCTCAGAGACTTGCTTACAGTACGACTATTTTTCTAAACGGGTTCTATTATTTTAACACCAATAATATAGATTTTGAGATGATTCTCTACTACTTTTAGAAAAACGCTAATTTTCCCACCGGTATTCCATCGTAGTACCCGCTCAACTCAACCGCCACAAAATGCATCGCCGACGCGCCGCCGGCAAATCCAATAGGTTTTCATTTAATATAACCCTTTTATTGGCTTACCTCAGATTTAGCGGCTTTATAGTCGCTGGCTTAGCATTATGTGGACTATAAGGTTTAATTGTATTCCTTCTATAGTACTTTAAAGCCTTTTGTCATAATGCAAAGAGTTAATTTAAACTCTATTTTAATTTTAGGGTGATAAATTGCAAAGAACTTTTAAGACAGACTAGAATAGAATAATATTTATTCGATGCAGGCAATACAGTAGGCAACAACAAAAAAACAAACAAAAAAAGTACTGATTTACAATATAGACACAAAGATGAAAAAACCAGACAAAAACAGAAAACAAAAAGACAGAAAGATTTCGTAACTCATTTTGGTATTTCAACACGTTTTTTGCCATATTTCGGAGTAAATAAAGACCATTTGCTGTAGGTATTTAAGTGTTTCTGTCAACAAATCAGCCCTTTGTTACACTTCAGGTAAAGTCATCATGAAAGTCGATACAGCGAAAGATTCTTCACATTCATATGTGCTGAAACTCCAGTTTATCTCAAGTTTGAGATGGTTAGAAGCTTATTTACAACGTATTGTAGTTTGTAATGATTAGAAAAATAGTAAAAGTGGTTTCAGCCATCTTTAAGCTGTACAGGGGATACCTACGACTTATCTGCCTATAACTATACTTATATTTAGTACCTAACGACCAATCTACAAGTAACATTGGCTCTTATCCCAAAATATTAACGACTATTTTACCATACACTGATTTTTACATACCCCTGGGTATGAGTACGATTTGCTGATCTTCCATTGCGAACAGGGCGTGGTTGGCACGTCATAGGTCAAACAGTACTAGAAAAAATAAATAAAATACGTAGGGAAAGGTGTAAAAAGTGACGCCTTTTACAAATAATTGTGTGTTCAAACAGGATTAGTGTGATAATCGTGTTAGAGACCACACCTCCGCGGAACAGGGTTAATTCAGATGACATCGTTGCTATGGTGACGAAACGCCCCGAAACTTCACGAGTCTGCGCCGTAGATATTGTCCGCCTCCGAACGGCATTGGAGAGAAAAACTCCGAAAACATTGAGAAAAGTCTTTCGCAAATATGAAAATAAATCCGATTTCGAAATATTATTCCAACAAATCCCGAATAAATTATAAAAGATAAATGTTAATTTTAAGCCGTGTAATCCGTCCTGTGAAAATGTTCTTTTCTGGGGTGTAATCAATCCGTGCAAAGCCATTATAGTGACCGCATTTCCCCGATCGCATTCACAGGGTTAGGTCGAATAGCACGCAATTTTGTATCGGCGTGCAAAGAATTCTGGTTCACGGGATGCTTCGAAAAACTTTCCGCAGCCCTAGAACAAAAGGCAGCTGAAGAAACACAGATGGTTTAGTTAGTAAAAATCTGACACCTCTGGCTCCAACCAGAGCGGGAAGAGTTATATGATTATTATCAACCTCAAAAACCAATGCAAAGAATACAGTTACATACACACTATACTCGCAGGAACTATGAGATATTATTATCATTCAATAAAATAAGGCTAAGCAGATTTAACCCATTTTCGCCAAACTCGACAATTTTTAATGGTCTCATCATATTTTAGTCAGATAGCGTTCAATAGTAAAAAATAAGGTAGTAGTAAGTTTATATGAATTTCAGTTTTTTTTTAGGGTTCCGTGCCTCAAAAGGAAAAAAGGGAACCCTTAAGCTCAGGTCTGCGGTCCCATGAAGCTGTGAAAAAATCAAACTTATAAGTTAAAAAAGATACGGCCGTTTATGTTGCAAAAAACTTATATTTCGACACTCTCAAGGGAATCAAGATTCATAGGGTACTTCCAGTTGTCCTAGAATCCAGATTTTGGCATGAAGCAAGGTCTCTTATCATAAGTATAGGAAAATCTAATAAAATCTTTGAGACTCGATTCGGAAATTAAACTATTTTCATAGGTAAGTTTGTACGGAACCCTCAGTGCGCGAGTCCAACTCGCACTTGCCCAGTTTTTTTATTATGGATAGGCTCACGTTTGACCACTATAATTATCACCTGATGATAAGCAATGATGTGGATGACGATGTAGCGCGCTTGCCTAGATGTAACCTATTCACTCTTGACTTAAAGACCCCTAGGTTGTAGCTATCAGAAAATATAGACTCCGGCAGGGAATTCCACTCCTTAGCTGTACGTACAATGAATGTTTTCCCAAAATGCCTTGTGCGCTTTGTATTTACTTTGTTAGTTCGACTGTTTCTACTTTCATACTATTTGCAGATCTCAACAAGCATGACACATTTTTGAGTTAAGCTCGCCTTGGTACTTGAATAGTCAAGTCACTGTATTAATATTAAGTTCTGTGTGAATATAGAATTAACTTTCGCCCATATCCATCACACAATTAACGAAATATTAAAACTTTTTTTTAATGCATTACAGTACAAAACTAATTTACGTCCATCACGTCGCAAACTCAGGTCCAGTTGAAAAGCAATGTCAGGCACTGCCTGGCATTTATGCTGAAGTGAACCTACCTATGTTAGGGCAGCCTTGATGCACACTATTTTATTTTTATTTTTTTCGTTTATAACTCTTAACTGGTTGTGTACTTTGTATTGTGCCAAATAAAACAATTTTCTTTCTTTCTTGGTTATATGAGAACAAAATGTAAGGTCAGGTTTTTTGTAAAAGTTGCCAGACTGTCGGTTTTCTACCGGTTACATTTCGTGGAGTGTGCATCAGAATTGCATAGCCTAATTCCGCCGACCCCGTTCCTTCATCGGACTACCTACCAGGCATACGGTGGTGCGCCGCCGGTACGTGGTAGACGACCCACCTATACTTAACACATTCATTCTGCATATAGCTAAAGAGTGGATTACCCTGCTGGAGTCTGTGTTTCCTCATAGCTACAACCTGAGCATCTTTAGAACAAGATTGAATAGGTTATTTCTAGGCAAGCGCGCTCCATCATGGATCACGTCGTCGCTTTCCATCAGGTGAGATATTGGTCAAGCGTGAGCCTATCAACAATAAAAAAATACAAGTATATAAATACTGCTGTAGTTGACAAACAAGTCCTTATAAAGACCAACAGTGTGACCCACACGTTCAGCTTAATGAAGTGAAATAAAAGAAATCATTAACATTATATTATTTCAGTATCGATTCTATCAAAAAAGTGCAGCATTTTATTATGATTTAGAGCGAAATGTTCATTCGAGCAAAATTTATTCTTAGAATGCCAACAATTTTATTGTTAGGGACCGTTCAGAATGCTTGGAAAATCGCTGCGGCTTTGGTGCGGTTACTTACTCAACCATCATTTTAGAATAAAGAGCCTAAAGTTTGATACACTAAAGTCTGTATTGGCTTGATGCATTTTAGCCCTGAAAAGAAAAATAGAACATTATTTTCCGTCTGCTATTTTTGTAATTATTATTATGGTACTTTTTGGCACTTTGTGGACTAGTCTACACTGCCCTCTCATACCTTTACTAATTTAATATAGAAATATTGTACTATCATTTTTTTTTTAAAGAGTATCCGTGGAGTTTCTTACCGTTTCTTCTACATAGAAAACGACCAATTGGAATCGCGCGCTAGATTCTGACGTATAAGAGCCCATATAAGCCTTTGTGAAATAAAATATTTTGAGTTCTTTTTAGGGTTTCGTACCTCAAAAGGAAAATACGGAACCCTTATAGGATCACTTTGTTGTCCGTCCGTCCGTCTGTCTGTCTGTCTGTCCGTCAGTCTGTCAAGATCCTTTATCTCGGGAACGCGTGGAGTTATCGAGTTGAAATTAAAACCATATACTCAGGTCTGCGGTCCCTTGAAGTTGTGAAAAAATCAAACTTCTGAGTTAACGAAAAATTTGGTATGACACAAGGTCTTATAGCACAAGTATAGGAAAAAATCGGAAAACTGTTTTGTAGCTGCGTTGTGCGTACAAAAAAAAAAAATGTGATTCGGAAAAATCTTCGTAACTCAATTCGGGAATTGAACTGTTTTCATAGGTAAGTTTGTACGGAACTCTCAGTGCGCGAGTCCGACTCGCACTTGCTCGGTTTTTTTTTTACGGGAAGAGTTAATCAACGTATGACTTTGTGGAGTAAAGCAGCAATTGATTAGTAAAGACAAGTATATGTATATATGTCGGCGTAGAATACCGAACACCATCGAAGTTCTGTCCAGGGACTCTGTTTCGTGGGCGATGACTGGGTAACGAGCAATAAACAAACTATTACAGATCACACAACTGATTTATTATGATGCAAGCTTTAGGTGTTCACTTCAGTCGTGAGACAGTCGCCGAGATTAGACGTTGTTCGCACGGCTGCCGACCGAGGAAAGAGCACCGCACCTCTGCAGTCAGCACCTTTATCTGCTCGGTTCGTGCAAACGTCAGCTTGAATTCTGTCAAAGTGACATGTGTCACTTTTCACCTAACTCGTTCATTCGTTCTCAAGCTTACGTACTATTGACTTCACCGATATACATATGTATATATAATCGTACAACATATACCTAACGTAATAAATGCACATCCTAAAAGCAATATGTTCAGAATCGGCTACTGAATCGATTTTTAAAGAAGTTAATTTTTTGATACAACTTGATGACGTCACTAGACTGTGATTGTTGCGCTGCCATGTAATACATTGATTCCGATATTATTTGCCTACATTTCCATTTTAATACCAACAACGAATGCCACTGGTATTTGTTTGGACTCATATTTAAAATTTATTTTGTTTAGGTTTGACTGAGCTGACTGTACCAAATTCAAATTGTTGGTATTCGTTCGGAATGGAAAATAAAAATATTTTTTAAAAACTATAAGTGGTATTAGTTGTTGGTATTAGAACGGAATAAATCATTAGGATAACTAATTTCTTAGAAATACTATCTAAGTGCTTTTAAAATTTCAGTGCTTGAATTAAGAAGGGTGTGGCATTATTCCAGTTACGTGTTATTTATTGATCTTAAAAACTAAAAGGCTGCTAAGATCACATTTGACATGGCAATGTGTCGGTAGTTAAAGTTTGTTAATAAAATATTTAATCAATTGTGTTGATTATTAAGTTAAGTTGTTATTGTAAACTTAGGTTAGGTTATGATGGGGCTGACATGCTCTTTGAGATAAAAGTCCCTAAAAAATAAAGAAGGCAACTGAGAGTCCATAAAATTAACGTAAGTAGTCTTTCTGACTTGTAAAAAACATGAAACGTTTAACACCTTCGCATCGAAACTCTACAACCAAAACGTTTAATTTTAAAATCCAATTTTACTGCGGGCGTGTAGTGTGCAATCTCTCCAATACATCTACATATCGAGTTGCTCTGTCCGACTACTGTTTTGCCAGGCTCGAGCCGGTCCGTTCTCAGTTTTTTTATTTGCCTGTATCGCAAATCGAGCGTTACGGTATGTCTTCGTTTTGTGGCAGCCATTTTGTTTTTTCTTGTTTTTAGTATTTCGTCTTCGCGCGAAATTGAGGATTAATTAAGCTATAGGATTTTAAATGTTTATATTGATGTAGGGTATCTTATGGTGTTTTTTAATTGCGCCGGAAAGGGTTTTTGTGGATTTATTGTATTATTTTCTTTTGAGTCGCCAAAGTACATCACGATAACAAAAATTCAGGTATCCGCATATACCTTCCTTTAGTCGAATGTGTGTGTGTGAATGTGGGAGCTGTGGTGGCCCAGTGGTAATAGTTCCAACTTACGAGTTGTAGGTCGCATGTTCAAACCCAGCCAGGCGCTATACTTTGTGTTATTTACTTCATCACCAGCACCACTGCTCTCAAAACGGTGAAGGAAAACATCGTGAGGAAACCGGCATATCCTTGAATCAAAATTTTGGAAGACATGTGACATTCACCAATCCGCACTGGGCTTGCGTGGTGGATTAGAGCCCGTTCCCTCTACTAGTGTTCCCTCCCAGCAGTGGGAACATTATAAGGCTGATTATAAGTCGAATGTGACTTGATTATATTTCGTTGATAAGTCAGTACAATTTATGAGAAATGAGTATATGTATTAGAGGAAGTTTGAAAATGGCGCCAGTGACTGAAAAGTTGAAAAGCAATCGTTTGCCTTGGTATGGTCATGTGAAGAGGAGGGATGAAACGCATGTTACTAAAAAAGTTCTGAGTATACATGTAGATGGATGGAGGGGGAGAGAGAGGCGAAAGAAAAGATGGATGGATTGTGTGAAGAGTCATATTTGAGGGTGACAGGACAGAATGGAAGAAAAAAACTTGTTGCGCCGACCCCAAGTAAGATGGGATAAGGGCAGGAAGAAGTAGAAGAAGGTCAGTACAATTTATAAGTAGTAACGGATTCTTAAAAAATATCAATATCTCTCTAGTCTTTATCGCTTCCGGTCTTACCAGATGGGCTGAGTACCTACCCGTGTTTTTCATGGTGCGACAGCCTATCACACGTCCACAACCCAGTTACTGGGCAACACGGTAATGTTTGGATAAGCTGCTTAGTAGACTATCCAAGCAGCTTAACATGTTTGAGAAACATTCCAATCTTCAAAGCCTGAGCAAAGGCGCAGGGTAGCCAGCCTTGCATGCTAGAATTGCATGACTTGATTCCGCCAATTATAATTTGGGTGTCTTTAAGGCTAGAGTGAATATGCTCTTAATAAACTAGTGCGCCTCACCATCAACGATTTCTTCGCTTTCGATTAGGTGGGATCGCAGTCAAGCACTAGTTTATATCAAATTTAAAAAAAAATGGCACAAAATTAATAAAAAGTATTGAAAACTTAAATTAAAAGTAAAAAATAAAATAAAAAGAACAATAATAATGTGTCTCACGGTTGCACCAAATAGGTTCAGTTCAGCATAATAAATACTATGCACATTAAATTAAATTGTTATTGAGAACAATTTAAAAAAATGATGATATTCTAGAAAAGTAAAATTGATTGATTTTTTTTTTTTTTTTATTCATATAAACCAGTGCTTGACTGCGATCCCACCTGATGGTAAGCAGCGATGCAATCATTGATGGTGAGGCGCTTGATTTTTGACATTGCTAACTTGAGTAAAAATATAAAATTAAATAAAAAAATTATAACAGTGATAAATTATAGAAAAAGAAACTTTTATTATTATTTCATTACGGGTATTATTATGTGTTTTCAATTCTGAAACAGGAATTGACAAACAAAATATAAGAAATTATCAGAAACAGACGTTTAAATGTGTAATCAACATGGCCGATAGCAGCCATTCATCGAGCCATAAAAATTATGCAAACGGTCATCCACCTCTTTCTTTTCAATAATTATACACCACTAATGTATCTTCAAAGATAAGTTAAAACAATATAACGTCTGTGAAGTGTGTGAAAAGATACGAGGAACAACACTAGTGGCTATCAAATGATAAGAGGGGACAGCACTAGTGGTCATGTCAAATGGGTCTAAACGTCCTGTGTTAAACATAAGTGTAATATACACTATAATAAACGGTCAAGAGATAAAACAAATATTAATCCATAAATGACAAGAAAATAACAGTATTTTTCGTTTTTTATTAACCGTTGCTATATATTATTTACGAGGACTGATATGAAAGAAAAAAAAACACGTTGACCCCAAATAACACGGGACAAGATCAGATGATGATAATGCCACATATTATTTGCTTACTCAAAAAATACTTAACTAACTAGAATCATACTCTTAATATTCATAATCATGAAACAAAAAAAACTTTCAGGTAATTAAAACATTAACTTGTAACTGCACTGAAAATGGCGAAATGATGGCAAACTTTTTGACCCACAAAAATTGGGACTTATTGTCTCATTGTACTCTATGGTGCCTCGAATGGATACTCTTATGTATCAAGAATTCCATGTTAGAAAGAGATAGTACTATAGGTACGGCCTGTATAGCTCCATCTCTCTCACACACTAGAATTAATATGATTTTAAAACGTCATGGTAGAGTCACTGATTTGGAAGCATTAACGCGATCAAAAGACATGGCTAAAACCTTTTAGGGCTCCAGTCGATTCTCGACCATCATAGATTTGCAGACGGCGAGCAATGGGTAACTCGACCAATCTGTTTATCTATATTATGATAGTGATTATTATTTTTATAACAGACGTAGATTATACAACGACATTTCTCTATACTGCTATGTTGCAATAAAAAAAACACCGAAAAGTGCAAAATAACTTTAATTTCGGAAGTCGGTGTTAAATAACAAAGAGAAAAAACTTATAGAAACACCGACTTCCGAAATTAAAGTTATTTTGCACTTTTCAGTGTTTTTTTTTTATTAGTGCTATGCAATTTTTACTTACCTATATTGAAGTTGGTTGTATTTTTTTTTGTAAAAAGTTTTTTATTTTACACGTTTTAGTTATGGTACTACTACTAAAAAGTACCCCTCCGCCAAACTTAAATACCTTATAGCCAGAGTGCATCTCATGACAATTCTAATAGTCTCAAACACGGTTAGGATACATTGATTTATTACAGAGTTCCGGTACCAACCTTCCGGCTTCATCATCAGATCAGTTCGATATATCCTCTCCCCTTTTTCTTTTAGTCAGTAATCAACTACACGTATAAACAAAGCAATTTTACTTGTTACGACAGTTCTGCTGTGATCCTGTGACGAGTTCCGTTACATAATTATATTATCTTCGAAGTTCATGATCAGATCATAACAATATTTCTATGGAATCAACCTAACAAATAATTTCCAAAATCTGTCCACAATTGACTGAAATCGGAACATACATTAAAAAAAATACATTCAGCCGAACATAGAACCTCCTTCTTTTTGAAGTCGGTTAAAAACCCTTACTGGTCTCTCTCACGTGGATATAATATCTCCTTTCACACACTTGATTCATCATTTTTTTTTGGTCTGCTCCCAGTTCCACTCTAATCCATATCATACATTATACTCATCCACATTCATACTCAAAACCTTCCACACATCTCATATTCCTTATTCCATTGCACCAAGCGACTTCTATTATTACAATATTCATATTGTCATCCTGTATGACAATATCAAAAATTGATATGCAGTAGTAGTGCTACTATCAATAATTTATTAGTTCATAACACCTTTCTGTGTCCTATACTCAATAATATTCCAACAAGGTATTATTGTTACGAACTAGTTTACACTGCCATATTAGGACATGTCCTCATAAAAAGATAATATTAATTAGAACGCACTTTTTGCCACTTTAGTACGAATAGAGTATTAGTATAAATTATTGTTACCGTTGCGAAAAAAAAAACAGAAAAAAGCCGGCCAAGTACTCGCACTTGAAGGGTTCCGTAGCGTCCATAGCAAAAAACGGCAAAAAGACACGTTACTTGTATGGAAGCCCCCTTAAATATTTCCTTTATTTTGTTTTTTAGTATTTATTGTTATAGCGGCAAAAGAAATTCATCATCTGTGAAAATTTCAACTGTCTAACTGTCACGGTTCATGAGATATAGCCTGGTGACTGACGGACAGACAGACAAACAGACAGCGGAGTCTTAGTAATTGGGTCCCGTTTTACCCCTTGGGTACGGAACTCTAAAAAAGTTTTGTCAAAGGCACGTTTTAGCATCAAATCAATAACAGAGAAAAAAGTAACGGTAATTAAGAAAAAAAAAGTTCCTACCAAGTACTTTTACTTATTTCGCTACTTTTTATTGCTTTTTTCCTTTTTGAATTATTTATTTCTCGCTTTGTTCGTTCCTAAATCTAATATATCAAGTGGGTAATGCGTCCTTTAATGAGTATTTTTATCGTATTAATCTAGTTAAAAACCCGTTTAAGACACCTTTTGGTATAAAATTCGTGAGTAATGGCATTTTATTTGCGCTGTGGAGCTAAATACCGTTAAATTTACTTTTTACTTTTTTTATCAATTAATCAATTGTTGAATTATTATAACCTTTTAGTTATATTACGTTTGCAATGATGCTACTGCATTCGATTTTAAATGCGAAAACATAATAGCTCCGCGTCGTCCTAGAGCTTTCGATGTCGGGCACGCCTCAATTATGGCGGTAAGTCCCCTCTTTGAGGAGTGGCTGGAGCGGCAACACGGCATCCTCACCTACCGCATGACGCAGGTCCTCACCGGACATGGCAAGTTCGGGAGGTTCCTGCATCGGATTCAGGCGGAAGCAACGGCCCGGGTGTCATCATTGTGTGGACCACCCGGAGGACACGGTGGAGCATACGGTGGAGGCGTGCCCCGCTTGGGCGGAGCACCGCCGTGTCCTCGTGGAGGCAATTGGCGGCAGCGACCTTTCGCGTCGGGCCCTGGTTCAGGCTATGGTCCGGAGCGAGGAGGAGTGGCAGGCGGTCGCCTCCTTCTGCGAAGCAGTAATGCTAGCGAAGGAGGAGGCTGCACGCGTGAGGGAACGAAGGTCCTCACGCCCTAGCCGTCGTAATTCCGACCCCGACTACCAGCCACGGTAGACGCGGGCTTGCGGACGTCGAGCACTGGGTAGCTCGCCGTCCGGCTGTTCGGTAATTAACCGGACCGAGCCCAGTCGTCAACAGCGCGTAGCCTCGCGCTCCTCAAAGAGATGTCAGCAAACCGTAGGGGCCCAGCGGGGCCGATGCCCGCTAGCTAGGACCGCGGAGAATTTCTGAAAGGGAAACCCGTAGTCCTAGTACGCAAAGGGTAATTGAAGGATACAGGTGTGGTTTTAGTCAGTAAAAGTCTGACACGCCCTCGCGCTCCACCCAGAGCGCGAGAAGTCATTTGGATGATTTCCCACGTTAAAAAAAAAAAAAAAAAAAGAGCTTTCGATGTGATCTCGTGTAACTATGACTATGTTATGTAGATAACAATATTATTACATACTGTGGAGGCGGAGACGCAATGAAACGCTTCTATATAGTTCAATTACTAGCTTATATTGTTAGAAGCACTATTTACATAAACTTTTTCTCCGCCTATCGGCTTGGCAACCTTCCTGACTTCGATGCCATTCAAAATTCTGAGAGAGAGTTCTGTTCTAGCTTGTCTGTGCACCCGTATTTGACCACCAGGTGGCGGGTGGTCGTCCTCTTCCTCGTGGTTGGTCAGGGATACTTAGGGCCTTTTTGACTGGGTGATCGTAATTTCGTCTAAGGATATGACCGTACCATCGCATGTGAATTTCTTTTAACTTTTCGGCAATCGGTACCACCTTAAAATCATTTAAGAGGATCACCTCTGATCCCAAAATATAAACACCTATGCTATATAAGCCATAAAACCTTAAAAAGTATCTTGCCAATTTGCAAGTTAAAAAGAGACGATCTCTTTAGATGCCACAATACTTTGAACACAAATTAACAACATACCATGGATCCTATTTGGGCTTGCGGGCCAGCAGGGCCGAAGCCTACCGGGGCCATAGATTTCTTCCAAAAGGGTTGACTTCTGAAAGGGTAACCTGTGATTCTGGAACGCAAAGGGTAAAGAAGGAGCATAGGTGTGTTTTTTATTAGTAAAAGTCTGACATGCCTTCACACTCGCCCTAAAGTGGGAGATGGCAGTGGGGATGACGTCCCACCTTAAGGACAAAACCCAAACTAGATAACCCATGAACTCCTGTATACAACATACCAAAGGACACATGGATACCAATACAATACCAATCCCATTATCCATTAGCGAAACCAAAATCGTACGATTAACCGTCTAACCCTCCGAACGCTTTAGGTGAGCGAGAGTGTCACTTTTACTGAATTAAACACACCTGTCTCCCTTCAGTTCTCCTTGGTGTTCCAGAACCACAGTAACTCTTTCAAACAATCCTGTAATCCAATATCACATACAAATCCCACATACCAATACCACATACATATACCACATACCAATACCACATACTAATACCACATACCAATACCACATACCAATACCACATACCAATACAACATACCAATACCACGTACATACACCACATACCCATATACCACACCACTACCATATACAAATTCCACATACAAATACTACATACCAATAGCATAGCATAGCATAGCATAGTCGGCCTTATAATGTTCCCACTGTTGGGACTCAGGCCTCCTCTCTAGGAGAGGGAATGGGCCGTAATCTACCACGCTGGCCCAGTGCGGGTTGGTGGATGTCACATGTCTTCGAATTTTTGGTTCTAGGACATGCCGGTTTCCTCACGATGTTTTCCTTCACCGTTTTTAGAGCAGTGGTGATGAAATAAATTACACAAAGTAATGTGCCTGGCTGGGTTTGAACTCGCGACCTACAACTCGTAAGTCGGGGCCGTTACCACTCGGCCACCACTGCTCTCCACATACCAATACCAAACACTAATATCACATACCAATTCCTCATAGAAATACCACATACCAATAGCAATATCACATACTAATAGTAATACCACATACCATACCATACAAAGGACACATGGATACCAACACAATACCAATCCCATTTCCATTAGCGAAACCAAAATCCTACGATTAACCGTCTAACCCTCCGAACGTCGGCACTTAAAGGGTATTAGTTCCGCTCGTGCGGTCACATAGACCGTATTGTACGATCACAATGACGCTGCGGGGGTTATTTGGCTTACCTGTTAAATGATCTATGGTTAATGGGCTTGAATTTACTTTCAATTAGGTTTTTAATTTTGTGCGTGGTGATCGAGAGTTTGGTGATTAAAATCAGGATGTATCAGGGATGAACTACTCTTTAGACAGTTAGGACTTCTGATAAGAAGATGATTAGCTCTCCGTGTTTGTCTGTTAATCAACATCTAGCAGCTTTGGAAGCGTGCGAAGAGGCAAATTGGTGATCCAGATTTTGGTTCAGACTAATCTACAAGACCTGTACAGGCGTAGGGTAGCCAGCCGTTCTGTAGTCTATTAGATGCATTTTGAAGAGTGTGCGCGGGAATTACATGATTTGATTTCACTATCGCCTTCCTACCATTAGACAAACTCGACGTACTACGGTGAGTACTCTTACATTATTATCACCTCTACGGTCCGCCCAAAGCGTTTCGCCTCGTCGTTTATATCGCGAATATCGAAGGACTGGAACAATTTTCCTGCTGCGGTCTTCCCGTCCAATTATAATTTAGGTATGTTCAACGCTAGAGTGAATATGCTCTTAATAAACTAGTGCGATTCACCATCAACAATTGCAACACTGCTTACCATCAGGTGGGATCGCAGTCAAGTACTGGTTTATATCATTTTAAAAATATATATGTGTCTAAATTAATATATAGCGAATATAAATAAATGTGTTACCTTTACGCCCAAATGATTTCTTCTGTAAGACATTTTTGCCGATGGAATCGAACTTTAGACCATTTTGTCATTTTTTTTTTTGTTACTATTATTGATAGGCTCACATTTGACCACTATCTCATTAAATGGTAAGTGATGATGTGGTCGTCGATGGCGCACGCTTGCCTAGAAGTAACCTATTCATTCTTGACTTAAAGACTCCTAGGTTGAGACCAGACTCCGATCCCGATCCCGATTTCCGGCCACCGTAGGCGAGGGCTTGCGGACGGCGAGCAATAGGTAGCTTGCCGTCCGATCGTCCGATAACCGTCCGGACCGAGCTTAAGTCGTTGACGGTGCGTACTGTTCCACGCGCGCCTCAAGGAGATGTCTGCAAACCATAGGGGCCCAGCAGGGTCGAAGCCTACTGAGGCCAAGGGTCTGCTTCTGAAAGGAAGACTCGGCCCTGGTATGACAAGCAACGAAGGAGCAGGAGTGTGTTTTAGTCAGTAAAAGTCTGACACACCCTCTCGCTACGCCCAAGAGCGCAGAATGTCATCGGATGATTTTCCCACCGAAAAAAAAAGCAGGGAATTCCACTCTTTAACTGTACGGACAATTAATGTGCTCCCAAAACATTTTGTGTGTATGGGTTAGATGTCCACTATGTACCGGACATTAAATATTTGACAACATCATCTTAATTCACTCCAAATTCTCCGTTACGACCACAGACCTTCACAAAAACAATAGTAATAGATATATTTGTAAGATGGTCGTGATTTGGACAAAGTTTGATGATGTGCCATTAAGGATCATATGCCTGGAGCGTACTTAATATAGTTTTAATAGGCTCCGTTAGCCCCTCGAGTGCACAGCTTGAGTATCCACCATTTTTTCAAACTCGTTTTGGATGTAAGTCGTTTGGGGTTACAAAAAGCTTTCTTTATTAAATCTTTGTTTTTATAATGAAATATTTTTTTAGCAATTATCTGCTAAAAACTTCTAACATCTTCGGCTATGTAGGTTTTCTGTTATCTTCATATTATTATATCAATTGATCCTGTTCCATTCTAAACTGGTTTAAGTAGGTATGAATGTGCATATGTGTTAGCCGCTATCATGACGGTAAGTCCTTTCTTTGAGGAGTGGATGGAAAGACGTCACGGCGTCCTCATCTTTCGCATGACGCGGGTCCTCATCGGACATGGTAAATTCGCACTTGATTCGTGCGGGAGAAACGCCTGGGTGTCACCATTGTGCGGACCACCTGGAGGATACAGTGGAGCATACGGTGAAGGTGTGCCCTGTTTGGATGGAGCACCACCGTGTCCTCGTGGAGGCGATGACAGCGACTTCTCGCGCCGGGCCCTGGTACAGGCCATGGTCCAGAGAGAGGAGGAATGGCAGGCGGTCGCTTTCTTCTGCGAAGCAGTAATGCTAGAAAAGGAGGCGGCTGCACGCATCAGAGACCGGACATCTTAATACACCAGCCCCCGGGACCCCGACCCCTCGCGCTCCGCCCTAGGGTGTGAAAATTTATTGGATGATATCCTTTAAAAAAGAAAAGATCATCAGACATTATTAAAGACCAGTCTTCCGGTAAAGCTACCAGCAATTCAGCTCATAAATCACCCATCCAGTTATCATGAAAAATAACAGGTATAATTACTCGGTTATTAAAAATAACGGTTCACAGTATTCTCAGTTACAAACATACGTTTATAGTTAATAAAATTTTACACATCGTGTGGGATGAAACGGTAAGCTAAAACTCAGTATTAGTAGGTAGTAATTTCTTAGATGTTATTATTTTACATGAAGTGAAATGTTAGCGATGTAATAAACTAATCGTTGTCAAAGATTATGTTCCGGGAATAAAATTGTTAGTAGATGTATCTCTCTATGAAATGCGAGACTGTTCATTTGTTTGTTTTTATGTTCCTAGGTATTGTTACAGCTAGAGATAATGAAATGGCTTATGGGAGGTAAACAGTAGGATTAGGAGGATTTATTGCTAATAATTTAATGTTTTATATCAATATTTAAATCATATTTTATTTATTATTTTTTATTAATTTAATGTTGTTTTTTTGGTAAAGTTCTTATAGTCAATCCTAAAGTTTCGGGTAGATATCGCTGTAAATCAGAAGTTTGATTTTTTCACAGCTTCAAGGGACCGCAGACCTAAGTATATGGTTTCAATTTCAACTCGATACCTCCCCGTTCCCGTGATAAAGGGTCTTGACAGTAAGACAAACAGACAGACAGACGGACAACAAAGTGATCCTATAAAGGTTTCGTTTTTTTCTTTTTGGGTACAGAATCCTAAAAAGTATGCTAAGTTAATAATATCAACTAGCTTTTGCCCGCGACTTCGTCCGCGTAGTCGACAAATTTAAATAATATTTAAAATAATAAAATTAAAAAGTCGAAAATGTTTTTGTTATTTTTTTTACGTTATTAATTTTGTAACCGAAATCGTAATAATACTTATACCTACCGCAGTATTTCTTTATAAACAATATATTTTGTTCTTCCTTCGGGTGCTTTAAAAAATAAATCAGAACATAGGTAATATCGTTGTCATTTAAGATTCGTGAAACGCCCTTAACAAAATTGACAAAAAGTGTATCGTTAAAATAATCCTTGCAACACAATAACAATTACCCCATAATAGGTACATAAATAACCAACTATAATCCGATTTTCACGCCCAACCCTCAAATGCGATCGGGTCCTTTTCATGCAACCCTCGTATCATGTCTGGGGACAAAGAGACCGTGCTTTGTATTTTGACAGGAGTTAATGTCATGGGGTCCTGACATCTCTACCTGGGTAGAGTACAATAGACCCCCTGAAGGGGACGTGTGCCTTATTGTGTGCATTTGCAGGGTTAGTTAAATTGTAAGTGCACTTGTTAAATTGGTGATGGTTAATTTTGAATGTACACTTTGTTGGACGTTTTGGTTTATTGAAAACAGAAGTGTTTGTTTTTGTACTACGTTATTTTGAATTCTAGATCTTATGGCTCTAATGATAACAAGTTAATGGGGCGATCTTAAAGATTAAGCACCCCTTTCTGATGTTGAAATGTGGTTGGATGATCATCTTAACATACCGAGATTCGGATTCCGTACCTCGAAAAACATGTTGAGCCGTAGATTCCAGTTGTCATTTATAGATTTTAAGGGCCTTGCCTCACTGGGACGCCAAGGCGACGTAGCCAGGTCATGACGTTAAAAAAACGTATTGTTGGCTGCGTTACCAACAGTGGCCAGGTGAGGTACACACAATAGGGTTACATGTTTTTTAAATTTTCGATTTTTAACTCTGCTCGAATTCTTGATACCACTCGTGGTAGTGCGCAATTTGGTAACACCCGGGCGTTTCTTTCGCCTGAGTTTGATGCAGGGACCTCCCGAACTTGCTATGTCCGGTGAGGACTTACGTCATGCAGAAGGTGATGACGCCGTGTTGCCGCTCCAGCCACTCCTCAAAGAAGGGACTTACCGACGTGATTATGGCGTGTCCATCTGTTTTGGGCGTACGATTTCTGCTCTGATGGTCTCTAAATATTTTCGTATGTATTGTTTGCCCTTAGCCTAATTGTATCTAGATTAGTCAGTGCCGTTTAGCTTTTATTCATTGTCTTCAGTCTTTTCTGACAAGGTTAATAGTCAGTTTTTAGTCTAGCTAGATGAATAATGAATGTTGATTAATGATCGTTTAAGTAGTTTTTTTTTTAATAAAAACGTTGGATCTCCACTAGGAATTCCTGGCCTGACCTGTGTGTGTGGACTGGCCTGTTGGTCTAGTGGTTAGTGGCCCTGACTGCTATGCCGGAGGTCGTGGGTTCGATTCCCACCCAGGACAAATGTTTGTGAGATGAGCACAATCATTTGTTCTGTGTCTGGGTGTTATTTATCTATTTATGTATGTATTTAGAAATATATAAGTATGTTTATCAGTTGTCTAGTACCCATAACACAAGCTCTGCTTAGCTTGGGACTAGACGGCGTTGTGTGATAGTTGTGGAATATTATATTATTATAATATTATATATTTATTTATATTTAAATACATATTTTATACATTGTGCAGGCCATACAAATATTTGTTCCGTACGGGAATAGAACCCGTGACAAGTAGCGCAGCAGCCATTCGTTCAACCACAGCACCGTCAGGTTCATCATAGCTCGCCGTCTGGTAAGAACCAGGTCTGGATCAATAGCGCGTTGTGGTCCAGGTTGACCTTAAAGCGCTGTCAGCATGAGTAACTGGGACACCTAGGGCTGATGCTGGCCAGGGCTACTGGATCGTTCGGAAGAATTTTCGGGACCCTGAAGCCCAAAGGGTAACTAAGCAGTAATGCTAGCAAAGGAGGCGACCTTACGACCCAACCGCCGCCGGGATTCCGATCCCAAATCCGGCCACCGTAGGCGCGGGCTTGCGGACGGCGAGCAATGGGTAGCTCGCCGTCCGACCGTCCGGTAACCGTCCGGTAACCGTCCGGACCGAACCCAAGTCGTCGACGGCGCGTACTGTTCCACGCGCGCCTCTGCATCTGTAGGGGCTCAGCAGGGTCGAAGCCTACTGGGGCCAAAAGTCTGATTCTGAAAGTAACACTAGTTTGCAACCATCTGGTCACCCCTTAAAGAGTGGCGCAACGCTTACAACCACTGCGTCAATGAACCAGGGGCTCAAGTCTGCTATTTTTATAAATTTGTCATTCCAACACGATCCCATTGTCATTTTCCTAAAAGTTCGTAATCTGCTAATTCATAATGATCGATCTCTGGTCGGTCAATGGTCTCGTAATAGAATTGTGGTAGAATGACAATATCGTAACAAATTAAAAGCAATGACTCCACAATGACGTTCTAATGGTAGGTCACTGATCAAAAGAACTTTCAAAATTTTAGCAGATTACCGCATACGTTGGACATTCATGTGATGTGTACGAGATTACCATTCTATGTCATTTCTTTCAATGGAGTGTCAGTGGTTGACCATTGGAAAGTCTTAATACCAAACAACAATTATGAAATCAATGATAGACCATTCTGACACTATTGGAATAGCAGACTTGATCGAGGCACTGGTTGCGTCCCAGTGTTATAGCAAGAAGGCTTGTAGTCCACATGTCAATTTCAACGAATTTTTCCACTAACCACTTACCAATGTGACATCAAAGTTAACTCAAACAGTTATCTATTAGCATTAAATATCGGTTGTAACAAATCTGTTTGCGTTGTTAGCCTGGAATGATGGAGCACTTCAATTGTCCAGTAAATTGCAATGATTTGCGGCAATCATTGTATACTCTGTTATGTCAATTTATTATGGGGGAGGTGGATTATACGACCGGTGATACAATTTTTATGCAAATTGTATCAGTTTTATATTTTTGTTCCTAACGGTTTCTGGAATACAAACAGTGGTATTATCTAATGTTTTATTGAATTGATCGTGCTGTTTCTGGGCTTTTCCGTATGTATTAAGCTATTGGTCGTATATACCGTTATACGGTGGTGTGAGTCTGATGGAACTCTTATCCATTTTGGAAATAGTATGTTTTGATACAAGTGGAGAAAGTTTGTCATTGCGATCCAGTCAGAATTCCACGTGTATCAAAAAACGTTTTTCAACACATTTAAGAAGAAATAAATAAACCGGCGACTCGTGGAAGTTACTTAGCACCCAGCCTAATACGATAAATACAATTAAATGTGGTGGGGGGTGACCTCGCGCACTTTTGCGCAGTTTTCCGCACTAGTGTGGAAAACAGTAAACTGCGTGCCTATAAGCTGTAGGGATAAAAGCAAAAAGAAAGATTGCATCTATTACTGGGTATCGTGGATGGGTTTTTTGTCAGTCTAACGATAACTTTCCACATTTTAAATGTATAAGGGAACCGTCTTTACAGGCAGCAGCCATCGGCCCTGGTGGGCCCTACGGTTTGCCGATATTTTCTAAGGCGTGTATGGAACACTACGCGTCGTCGATACTCGGGCTTGGTCCTATAGCTTTTTTGGTCACCCTGTATTGTTAATTTTGGGTTAGATATTTTGTATGGGAGTAAGTACCAAATACCAACTATTTCTTTCATTACCAAATACTAAAACAAACACATTCGCACGTGAAAACATAATGCAGTAATAAACGAAATCCTTTAACACATTCCTGAATGCCAATAATTTGTATAACCTTGTCGCGCCTAGCAGCTACTCTTCCAATTATGGCCTTGACAGGAATAGAAAAACATACCTGAGGTATTACGAGAAAAATCGTAGGAAAACGCTCATTCTAGCGAAGGCTGAACGCAATCAAGCGCGAACTATGGTATTGGCATACTTAATTTTACTTGGCATACATGCTCATCCAACTTTAACATACAACTTACTGCCAAACAAAATCTGACCCTATCATCTTCATTTAAAGACTGAAATTCGATTACAAATCCGCACGCACTTACGACTCTTTACCAGAAAACTTTTCAGTTGCATTAAAGTCGTATACGCAGGTTAGATTCAGAAAATTATGATTTAAACTAAAGTATTAGAGTTGAATTTCGTATAATAGTTATCCAAAGATGAGTATTTACTGTTTATACGTCCTAAATCTCTTGTCTATTATTCAATTATATATATGTCCGTTTGCTGTGCGAAAAAATATTTTTTACGTTTTCATATTTGTGATTGTTAAGAAAAATAAGTACTGGAGAACAAAGATTTTTTATTGACGTATTTTATAAAAGATAATTGCTGTCAATTATTTCTTATTGTGTCTATGATAATAATTGTGTTAATCTATCTATAGTCAGTTGGCTACCTATTGATAAGTCGAGGTAAGATTTATTCTCCTATTTAATCATGTTGTAATCATTGTAAACAATGTGGATAAGAATAAAAGAGATAATCGATTTTACTTTAACTGATATAAACAGTGATTAGTTTTTCTGAATCTGTATTACATAATTCTTCGCCCTATTGTTTTCCAGGGCGTTTACACGTGTCTCTCTATCACACTGGTTCTCAACTTTTTTTTAACCGGGGACCACTTTAGTGTGTTTGTTGTTAGCAGGGACCAGCAGTCCGGAAGAAAACTTAACTCTCCTATTAAAAAAAAACCTTTATCATCAATTCGCACATTGATTCTTTAATCAGAATAAATAGTAAGAGATCTGGTAGAAGAAATATCTTCCCTCATCTGTTATTTAATGATGTTAAATATTATTTGCTTGATAATGTATTTATTGATATTATATTGCGAATAGGTTGCCTAGTTAAATCTGGTGCCGATGATGTTAAACAATAAGTTGTTACATTTTTGTTATCAACTACACTGATTTGTTATTTATAAAAGTCGAGCATCAGCTGAAAGAATGTGCAAAGATGTACCGGATCTTAGATCACAATGAGCATTGTCATAGTAAACAAAAAAATTGTGATAGAAAAAGGGAACGTCAAACTTTTACTGCCTAAAACCCAGCCTTCAGTTGCCTTATGACCGCGGCTACTCTTTAAAACAAATCTGTAGCCCAGTACAATAATTCTAACACTACGAAAGCTACCTCGAACTTTAAACTTACTCTTGCGGACAAAAAAAAAACGAGTCGTTCCTAAAACAAAGCAACAGTCGGCCTTAACCCGTCCATCGACCTTTCTAATATATTTATAATTATAGTCCACCACACTCCACATTTGTAAACATGGATGTGACGTAACAATCTATTATTTTTTATTGTTATTCTTATTTTAAACTAGGCTTTAGCGCGGCTGCGCTTGAGCAGGTTTCTGTTTTTTTCGTATTTTTGACAGCTGTCAAAATAAAATGAATGACAAATGGTAGATACTGTTTTCAGCTGCTTGTCAACAGTTGATAATCACATAATAATTTATGTTTATTAAGTTTGTTTTGTAAGTCCTTGTTAAATAGGGATTACAAAGTATAATAAAAAGAAGCCAGTATTTATATAAAAGAAAACCTATTAGTGTTTTACACGAACCAGTTTGATATAAAAAAAAAAACATTTGTAATATGATTCATATTATTAACATACTGACCGATACACAAATCTTTTAATAATATTGTCTTTGTGGGAGAGACCAAAGATAATTTTAATGTCCGGTTGACGCATACCACACAAGATTATGGGTGTCCGAATTTGAAAGTATCAAATTAAAGTATGTACTACTATTAAAATTAGATTAAGTAGGTATTATCATGTGGAATGCGAAAGGTCATAAGTATGGCCATTAGACATTAGCATAATAGTCAGCCTATTTTAATCTTCCCACTGCTGGGACTCAAGCCTCCTCTCTAGGAGAGGGAATTGGCCGTAATCCACAACGCGGGCCCAGTGCGGGTTGGTGAATGTCACATTTCTTCGAATTTTTGGTTCTAAGACATGCCGGTTTCCTCACGTTTTTTCCTTCACCGTTTTGAGAGCAGTGGTGATGAAATAAATTACACAAAGTAATGCGCCTGCAGGCTGAGTTTGAACCCGCGACCTACAAATCGTAAGTCGGGGCCGTTACCACTCGGCCACCACTGCTCTCAATAAAAATAAAATCTATTAGAATAAAATAAAATCTATTAGAAGGTATTTACACTCCACGGATTCTCGCTGGATGCTAGACGCACAGGACCGACCAATGTGGCGATGATTGGATGCTTGAGGAAGGAGTTTGTATAACTGTGGATGTCCTTCGGCTAAAATGTTGAGCACACCGGGTAAAAAGATCAAGATTCTTCATAAAACGACCAAACTCAACAGTTGTGCCACTGTCTTCACAAACTCCTCGAAAGACAACCACGCTATGACGTCACACAGTGTCAAATGACGTCACATCAATTACGCAAGAAGTGTACGGCCAAGAAAACGGTAACAGTAGGGACATCTAGGTGAATGAGCCGTTTGGTTACGTGCTGACATGCGAACGGGTGTCACGCATCAACTTCAAACGAAAACGATACTCGCGGGTCACGTGAACTGGCGCTATTTTTAGAGGTTGTATCTTTAGGGTCAGTAAGAAAAGTAGCATATTTTGTTATTGATTTTTGTTTTTTTTTGTAAACTGAACATTTGGATGATCAACGAAAAGATGGCTGAAATACAAAGGATTTTAAAATAATAGATAGTTTAACCAAAATCATGGGGCAGTGGCCGAGACCTGTCCGGACCGAGCTCAAGTTTTCGACGGCGCGCCTGTAGGGACCCAGCAGGATCGAAGTCTGCTGGGGCCATGGGTTGTACAAAAGCGAACCACGGGGCCCTAGAACGAAAGCAAAGAAGGAACAGGTATGGGTTTTAGTCAGTAAAAGTCCCACACACCCTCTCGTTCCGCCCAAGAGCGAGAGAAATCATTGGATGACTTCCCACCTAAAAAAAAAAATGGGATAGGCACATTGCTCGTAGAACAAATGGTTGATGGGGCCGAAAGGTTCTGAAGACGTAGCGTCGGATCCCACAAGATGAGCCGATGACCTGGTGAGAGTCGCGGGAATGCGATGGATGCGAGACGCACAGGACCGTTCGTTGTAGTGACAATTGGGGGAGGCCTATGTCCAGCAGTGGACGTCTGTCGACTGAAATGATGATGATGATGATAAGATATTTTTGGGCGTTTTTACTAATGTTGACATTCGTGACGAGCTTTTTTCACGTCCTACCTGTTTTGTAATAATTATAGAAGAAGAACACATTCATTGTGCGTACAGTTAAGGAGTAGAATTCCATGCCTGAGTCTGTGTTTCCTGATAGCTAAAATCTGGGGGTCTGAGTGAATAGGTTGCTTCTAGGCAAACGTGCTCCATTGTCGATCAAATTGTCACTTACCATCAGATGAGACAGTCGTCAAGCGTGAGCCTAAAAAAAACATAATTTGGAGTTTTAAAGAAGGAATATTCTGAGACGTTTCACTGCCATTACACCCTTTACACACATGAGAAGCCAGCAGACAGACACCCAAACCAAAATTACGTCTATCTCACAAATCGTTAAATTGTTATAAACAAAAGTAAAAGAAACGATTTCACATGTTTAAATGTAATTCCCCAGGTCTGGGCTAACGATTGTTTAATAGTGCGCTGTTTTAATGCACTTTAGTTTGGTTTAAGAAATATTTGGAAATGTGGTAGCTTTTAGTTTTAAAAACAAGTCAAGTCCGAGTCGGACTCGCGCATGAAGGGTTCCGTACAATCCTACATATTTATTTTGTAAGCAGTTTGATTCCTGAATGGAGTTTCAAAGATTTTTCCAAATAGCATTTTTTTTATGCCAAATTTCAGGATTCTGGGTAAACGGGAAGTACCTACCCTATGAATTTTGATTCCCTTGAGAGTGTCGAAATATGCAACATAAACGAAGTTTGATTTTTTCACAGCATCAACGGACCGCAGACTTGAGTATATGGTGTTAATTTCAACTCGATAACTCCACGCGTTCCTGAGATAAAGGGTCTTGACAGACAGACGGACAACAAAGTGATCATATAAGGGTTCCGTTTTTTCCCTAAAAACGGCAAAAAAATCACGTTTCATGTATGGGGCGGGGCCCCCATACATGAAACCCTTAAATATTTTATTCCGATTTTTTGTATTTGTTATTATAGTGGCAACAGAAATACATCATCTGTAAAAATTTCTACTGTCTAACTATCACGGTTCATGAGATACAGCCTGGTGACAGACGGACAGACAGACAGACAGACCGACGGACTGACAGCGGAGTATTAGTAATAGGGTCTCGTTTTAACCTTTGGTTACGGAACCCTAAAAAGGATATAAAATTCAGACACTGATTTCAAACAATATTTTTTTTTTACAAATCTCAGCATGCATCCCGTTTTTATTAAAATCAAGGCCCCCAACAAGGTGGACCGATGACCTGGTCAGAGTCGCGGAAATGCGACAGATGGCGATACTTGGGGGAGACCTATGTCCAGCATTGGACGTCTTTCGGCTGAAATGATGATAATGATGATGATTAAAATCACGCTGTAATGTTATAAAGGCGAAAGTTTTGTAACTGCGTGTGTCTGTGTGTGTGCATATTCGTAAATCCTTAGCTCTTTAACAGCTGAACGGATTTAGATGAAATTTGGCAACAGAGTAGATTTTTGCTGCGGTACCTGGATCAACATTATCTATAAAATGGTGGGAAATACTAATTTTACGCTAGCAAAGCCACGGACGGCAGCTAGTCACACTCATTTTATAAAGTTAAATCCTACAAAACACAAATACACAAACTTTGTACATTTATTAGTCCTTCACGCGTTTGACCATTTTGATTTGGACTAAATTGGACTGTCCTAAAATAACACTAGGGGTTTGAAATACTATTTTTTTTTCAATACCTGTATTTGTGTAATCAATTTCAATCACAAGTTCAAATAAAACATTAAGAAAACCATTAATTTTTTTTTTTATTAATTTTGAATCAGTCTCTATAATGTTTAGCATAACATAGCATAGTCGGCCTAATAATGCTCCCACTGTTGGGACTCAGGCCTCCTCTCTAGTAGAGGGAATGGGCCGTAATCCACCACGCGGGCCCAGTGCGGGTTGGTGAATGTCACATGTCTTCGAATTTTTGATTCTAGGACATGCCGGTTTCCTCACGATGTTTTCCTTCACCGTTTTGAGAGCAGTGGTGATGAAATAAATTACACAAAGTAATGTGCCTGGCTGGGTTTGAACCCGCGACCAACAATTCGTAAGTCGGGGCCGTTACCACTCGGCCACCACTGCTCATAACACTAGGGGTTTGAAATACTATTTTTTTTTCAATACCTGTATTTGTGTAATCAATTTCAATCACAAGTTCAAATGAAACATTAAGAAAACCATTAAAATATTTTTTTTTTAATTTATTGGTTATGGTTACTTTCTGAAAATAATAATAATAATTCAAATGAAATGAAATGAAATGAAATGAAATGAAATGAAATGAAATGAAATGAAATAATTTATTTGCTATGAATGCAGGTACAAAAATATGGTGTTAAGTAAGAGAAGGATCCAATACATTCTACCGTGAGGCATGCAAAATTTTTATATTAGAATTAAATTAAGAAATAATTAAAAAACAAAAACAAATATTTGACTTATTTTCAAATGATTAAACTAGACAATAAAAATATAAACCATTCAATTTGTAAATTCATTCAGTGGTAAACAATGTCAAAAATAAGTTAATAATTAGTCAATAATAGAATGTCAATAATACGTTAATAATTAGTCAATGTCAGAAATAATTTAATAATTAGTCAAATAATACAATCAAAATCTGAATAAAATATAATAAAATCGTTGTTTATAAATAATCATATGGATTTGTCATTCAAAAATTCATCTATTGTATAATAACATTTTTCAATTAGCAATTTATTTAATTTCTTTTTAAATATTTGTATTGTGCAATTTTTGATATCATCAGGTATTTTATTGTATACCACTGGTCCCATATGCATAATATTCTTTTTCAGCAGTGCTGTTTTAAATTTGCCTGTATGTAAAAGATTTTTGTATTGAGATCTCAAAACTCTCTTATTAAACATACACCTAAGTACACACATTCACAATACTAGTGTGAAATGTAATTATGATCTACATAATATTGTTGTATAGTTCGTGCCAATAGTTTTGTATAGTAGAAACGTAATCTCAGATTTTGATAAAATGTCTGGAATAATCTGGAAAAAATCCCATCAGACCGGTTTTTATGGTCAAGCTGTGAACCGGCAGCCATGTCGAAACTCTAATGAATATAATAACAAAAATAAATGTGAGAAAAATTAACTCCTTGTTTACGCAAATTACGAAATTTCACCAGAAACCAATTGCGAATCAAATTGCTACTAATTTACAATTAAACGAAAATCATAAACCGTATAAAGTAGAAAGAAATATAACGAATAGACAAAATGTCTGGACGTTTTTTAGGGGTCCTTACCTAAATCGGCAAAAACACGAACGAACCCTTAGAGGATTTTTTTTTTGGTGGTAAAATCATCTAATGAGGTCCCCCGCTCTTAGGCGGTGCGGCAGATAGTGTCAGAGTTTTACTGACTAAAAACCCACTTCTGTTCCTTCGTTGCCTTTCGTACCAGGGCCGAGTCTTCCTTTCAGAAGCCGACCCTTGGCCCCAGTAGGCTTCGATCATGCTGGGCCCTTACGGTTTGCTGACATCTCCTTGAGGCGCGCGCCCTTTTTTCATCTGTCAACTGTTTTTCATCTGTCAACTGTTTTTCATCTGCCAACTATTTTTCATCTGTCAACTGTCGCGTGAAGGTATGAGGCTGAAATTAATATAAAATACTCAAGTCTAACCTTCTGAAGCAGTAAAAAAATCAAACCTCTACGCCAAAGGCCGTTTATGTTCCGTTTAGGTGCTTATTTTGACTTTGAAAATTACTTATTTGCGATTCGGAAAAATCTTCGAGACTCGATTTGGGAACTGCAGCGCTGCCACAAGCTTTTAAAGTGATCCATTTTACGACCTAAATGGAACTGTTAAACGGATGGAGTTATATAGGGTGTACACCTCCATTCCTTTTTCGTAACGTCATTGTAAGTGCCCTAAACTATTTACATAAGTAAGGCCTCGGACCACGGACGTCTAGCTTCATAGACGCATATTCATCATTATACGCTTGGTGTACGCCTGCTCACAGCTTACGGCCCGTTTACGACCTTGCCGCGGTGAGCGGTAGCTAAGCACGGGGCGGCGAGCGGTAAGATCAAAAGTATGAAGATGTTTGAAGCACGCTACGAGGCGCCGCTCATAGCGCCGCGCGCCCGAGTACCGATGCCGCTTCGCTCGCCGCGCCGCTCGCCGCTAAGACCGAAGTCGTGAACAGGTCGTTAGACCTACTGTACGGTCAGCGAATTCTTTGGTTGACCATTTTTTAAATTTATCCCTTGCAAGCTACCATCGTGCCTTGCCCCGCCTTTTTCTTAATGACCAATGAAAGTACTACGAACTCAGTAAATTGTAAGCCATTGTCATTCCAAAACAAAAGGAACACGTGTTGCCCAGCCATCTGTTCAGTAACGACGCTGAGCGATTGTTTTACGGCAGTAAAACGATTAAAGCCTTTGATTTTTGGTTTCTAAGTGTAAATTAAAAAAACAATGATTTTAATATCTCACTTACTTTTACCAACCATAGAGTTACAGTTATATGGTATTATTTTTAAGATCTGCAAATATAAAAATTTGTTGAGAACAAATTTAAGAAAGTATAAAAAGAGGCGTGTCTTAACATCTGGACTACAAAAAAAAACAATACCCTCTAAAACCCTATTGGTCTGCGCGGAGGCATGCACTGCACACTGCACACAAAATTGGCCTTAAGGGAGATCAACCGAAAAATTCGCTGATTGTACATGAACGCGTAGCTTCATAGACACGTATTTGTCATTATACGCTTGGTGTACATCTGCGTCAAGCTTACATAAAAAACAATGAAATACGCATAACGTTGCCGCTTCGTCGACAGGGTTTCATAGCGTTGTGTGTAAGCTTCACGTACGTGTGTACGGAGCTCTCGCGGTACGAGTCCGTCTCACACTTGACCAGTTTTATTTTTCTTTTAATATTTTTTTTTTTACTTTTAATTGAATAAGTAAATCCATTGTCTCTGCTACGGCCATGATTTCGCAATGAAATTTTTAATCACCTCATAGCTGTTTTAGATTTTGATACAAAAGTTTGTCAATTATATATTCGATACGATATGTCTAATAAGTGTTTCGTATAATTTGTATGGTTCCCATGGTCCATCAATTCGGAGATAACTGTTTTGTCAAAAAAAAACACAGTTTAGTAATGGGTCGTATTGTTCTAAGGCGTTAGGGGTCAACCAGCCGTTTAGTGTTTAAAACAACCGTGAGATTAAATTAATAGGTAATTAACATATCATAACCCCAGTATCTCTTGGAGGGTTAGACTGAAGTTATACTTATCTTTACATAATGTAAAACAGAGTCTATTGTTAGTTATTGTAGGCATCTTTCCAAAAAGATGTGCATGTGCGGTGAGAAAAGTTGCACTGTATAATATAGTATTTAATAAAAAAAAACTGGGCAAATGTGAGTCGGACTCGCGCACTTAGGGTTCCGTACAAACATACCCATGTAAATAGTTCAATTTCTGAATGGAGTCTCGAAGATTTTTCCGAATCACAAAAATATTTTTTTTTTTGTGACGTAACAACAAATTTACTATTTTCAGATTTATTCCCTGCTTTATGTCAATTTTAATGATTTTGGGTCAACGGGAAATACCCTATGAATTTCAGTCTATTTGTGTTTTTTTTTTTATTATTGATAGGCTCGCGTTTGACCACTATCTCACCCGATGGTAAGCGATGATGTGGCCGACAATGGAGCACGCTTGCCTAGAAGTAACCTATTCACTCTTGACTTTCTTGAGTTTTTGTCTGTCTGTCTGTCAAGGCCCTTTATCTCGAGAACGTGTGCAGGTATCGAGTTGAAATTCAAACCATATACTCGGATCGAAAGGACCGCACCTTGATCATGTGAAAAAATCAAACTTCTAAGTATACAAAAAAAAAAAAAACCTATATTTCGACACTCTCAAAGAAATAAAAATTCATAGCGTACTTCCCATTGTCCTAGAATCCTGAAATTTAGCATGAAGCAAGTTCTCATAGCATAAGTTTAGGAAAAAATCTGAAAACTGTAAATTTGTGGTTACGTCACAAACTTTTTCGCGACTCGATTCGGAAATTGAACTGTTTTGATAGGTAAGTTTGTACGGTACCCTCAGTGCGCGAATTCGATTCGCACTTGCCCGGTTTTTTATCCTGGGTGTACGTTCCCTTGGGACAATTTTCTTCTCTCACAGCTAGCCAGAAAAAAAAAGAAAAAAAAGAAAGAAAATGAATTTATTTTGTCACTACGCAAGGCACACAAACAATATATATTATGTAAACACGAAACCAAACAAAAGAAAACCAAAAAAAAAAATATGTACAATTGTGTGCCTCACGGCTGCGCCAAAATAGGTCCAGTTCAGCAAGATAGAACCAAAATATAACATGATAATTTTCTCGAACCTCTTTTAATTGACTTCCGAACACATTCCTAACCTTTTTCACATGAACTTCGTTACAACAATTTGTCAACACAAAATAACCGAAACGTATCAGAAACGAAACGATACAAAAATAAATATCATCGATAATAACGATACCTATCACAATCGCCAATCGATTATAACTTAATCGAGTTACACGATTTATAGAAATAATCGGGTTTGATTTAATGCATTTAAAACTACACTCAAAAACCGACCTTACTGCCTTAAGTTGAAGTTGAATTTTGGTTAGTGTCATAGTGGTGTATGAATATAAAACACACAACCAAAAACCGACATTACTACTATGTAATACAGTTCAATTTTAATTGGTGATATAGTGGTGTATGAATACAATTTGTATGGTAGTAATATCAAAGGACTGCGCGAGCGCCGTTTGATACTAACGTTTGAATAAATCAACAAAAACGACGGGCGGCGATGACTAATGTACTATTTATAATTTGTTGTGGACAAGGAAAAGGGTGGAGTAGTTCCAGCTGGTTTTGTTAGTATAGACACATATCAGAAATAATGTAAAAACTCTAAATAACTAGTTATTAATTAGTTATTTTGCAAATAGGAAACACTCTCTTACATAAATATTAACTAAAACTTAACTATGTACATAAATATAAATACAAAAACACAAAGTACACTCAGGCGTCGAAATACTCCTCCACATCGCTGTCATCCGGAAATGTGCCCAGAAGACTTGCAGCATTACCACGTTGAATGGCAATGCTAATTCGTTGGGCGAAGAACGGCGTGAAATTTCCTTGAAAAGGAAACGCGTACTCGGACCCCATGTCCCAAGCGATTCGACTCCAAACTGTAATTACAAATAAGGTCACAGTATTCGCGCTGTTTAAGGGTCTCAGCAGCCGCAGCGGCAGCGCCAGCACAGCCCGCCGTACTTGGAACATGGGATAGCGCAAGGGTGTCGACACAGGTTACGTCCCACACCAGAGGCCTACCCACCTTCCATGGCACCAACATCATATCATCTGGTCTCTTCCCATCGTCACGTACCAAGCCATTAGGTTCTAATACGGCAGGTACGCCGGCGGTGACAAGAGCTCGACGAATAATATTGCTGATGCTAGCGTTCCGTTATTACTAGTTATTGTAATAACAATTGGAAATTAAAATATGAATTTCTATTTTATAAAATTCTGTAGAACAGAGCTTGGTAATTGCAGTAAAGTTTATTACGTTATGAGAGAGTAGATTTGCTTGAGATGTTGATCGACAAAAAAGTCCTGTAAATATTTATGAGTCTTGGGCAAAAAAAATAGGCCAACGATTTTGAAAAAAAATTGTGTTTTACGCAATGTAGCATACATCTTCCTAAAAAATCACTTTAATCCAAAATAAATCACATAACAGACCCAATGACTACCGAAAACAAAATAAAAATCGACTCCACAGCTTTCCCTGTTCCACTAATTTAAGTTAACCTAATACGAGCGAGGCTCATAAACAAATTATAGAAAAACAAACAAAATAACATATAAGGCATCAACAATGCGGTAATTTAAATAAATTACACTGTAATTAATAATTTAACCTGATGAACTTTTGAATTAAAACAAATATTATATAATTTATTGTGGAGCACAATCTACCGCTTTAGTTTTAAATAACACGTAATAATAAAATACCTATATCTACTATAAGGCTTTTCTTGTTTTTTTTTTAACTTGTAATAATTACTTTAGAACACGGAAGGTAATAAATACATATGTATATACCTAATATATTATAATGGTTTGTTTTTTTGCGGACTTTTTTTGAGTAAAGATCAGTGGCTGTTATTATTTTTTGCTAATTGATTCTTAGTGGATATGTGGAATATGAAGAATCATCGAAACAGGCGCGATGTCGGAAAAATGTAGCTGAAATTTTATTAAGTACCACTCTGGCACTCTCTACCATATTGTAAAGTTATATTTTATACATTCATATTTTTATAATTTAGTTTCTGTATTGTATCTATTTATGTATTTTATTTACGGTTATTGATATATATAAGTATTATATTATATGTATATTTTTAATTTTCTATTTTATCTATTTTTGTTCTTTTCATTTTTAAGATTCCGTACCTCAAAAGGAAAAAAACGGAACCCTTATAGGATCACTTTGTTGTCCGTCCGTCTGTCTGTCTGTCTGTCTGTCAAGACCCTTTATCTCAGGAACGCGTGGAGGTATCGAGTTGAAATTAAAATCATATACTCAAGTCTACGGATTCTTGAAGCTGTAAAAAAATCAAACTTGTAAATTAACGAGAAAAAAAGATACTTAGGTTTATGTGGCAAAAAACGTACATTTCGACACTCTCGAGGAAAGCAAAATTCATAGGGTACTTCCCGTTCACCCAGAATCGTAAAATTTGGGATAAAGCAAGGTCTTATAGCACAAGTATAGGAATAAATCTGAAAACTGTAAATTTGTTGTTACGTCACAATTTTATTTTGCGATTCTGAAAATTTTTCCGAGATTCCATTACGGAATTGAACTATTTACATAGGTAAGTTGGTACGGAACCCTCAGGGCGCGAGTCCCACTCGCACTTGCCCAATTTTTAAGTGTCTGTGTGTACATAAATAAATAAATAAGTATTGATTCCTTAGCGAAGCATACTGAAAAGGCTGACACGATACATTTATTCGCTTATCATAATTTTTACCAACTTTACCAATGAATATTATCATCATCATCATTTCAGCCGATAGACGTCCACTGCTGGACATAGGCCTACCCCAAATGTCGCCACAATGAACGGTCCTATGCGTCTCGCATCCATCGGATTCCCGCAACCTTCACCAGGTCATCGGTCCACCTCGTACGGGGCCTTCCAACACTGCATCTTCCAGTACGCGGTCGCCACCCAAGAACCTTTCGGCCCCAACGGCCATCAGTTCTGCGAGCAATATGCCCTGCCCATTGCCACTTAAGTTTGGCGATTCTTCGTGCTATGTCGGCAACCTTGGTTCTCCTGCGGATATCTTCATTTCTGATTCATGACCAAAGATTATCCTGTACTTAAATTAAGTAAGAGTCCTCAACAGCAATATCACCACAGTCGTAACTCATAGTATAACAAACTGTAGACTAAATACACCGTCCTTTAATGACATAATAATGCATTTCAAAGAATTCCTAGTAATAAGTAGTTATGTCAGTAAACGCATATGATTGGTCTACATCAATATATCATTTTGAACCCTTTTTCTACAACTGGCTACTGTGTTACTTTGTAATAAAGAATGAGAACCTGGTGTACATATTATCTCGTCTACATTCTCCGAAGGAGTAGTTAGAAATTGTAGTAAATTTCTTGCAAGTTATGATTATAAAGTGGAGACTAATTCCGCCAAGTCCGTTCCATCATCGGACCACTAGACGTACGGCGTTCCGACACCGCTACATGGTTTTTTTTTTCTTTGGGAAAATCATCTAATGACAAATCTCGCTCTTGGGCGGAGCGAGAGATAGTGTCAGACTTTTACTGACTAAAAACCCACTCCTGTTCCTTCGTTGCCTTTGTCCCAGGGCCCCGGGTTTCGTTTTCACACTACCCATGGACCGCTACATGGTAGACATCCCACCCATACGCACAAAACGTTTTGAGAACACATTTTACGAGTATTATGCGTACAGCCAATGAGTGGAATTCCTTGCCGGAGTCTGTGTTTCCTGATAGCTACAACTTAGGGGTCTTTAAGTCAAGAGTGAATTGGCTACTTCTAGGCAAGCGTGCTCCATCGTCGACCACATCATTGCTTACCATCAGGTGAGATGGTGGTCAAACGCGAGCCTATCATTAATAAAAAAAAAACTACCCTCCTGCTATGAATAGGACTAATAGTGTAGTCTCTATACTATACTATATTATAGTTAATAATAATATAATAATCTCGACTTAGCACACGAGGTTGTCGTAATGTGGAATGTGGACTCGGCTGTCATTGTGCCGATTGTCGTGACCACCAATGGCCTTATAGCCAAAAGCTTTGACGACCATCTGTCGAAGCTGTCGTTGTGCGGTTGGATCAAGGGTCTGATACAGAAGGCAGTAATCCTCGATACGGCTCGTATTGTGAGGAGGTTCCTGTCTCTGAAGCACTAAACACCGATAGCTTATATTTTATAAGTAAGAATTATCTTGTAGACCGAAAAATAATTCTTCAGACAATCGATCACACATCAAATAGCAACTTCTCTTTGTTTACTTGCAAACTCTTTGATTAAAACACAAAACATTTTAATCACATATGTTTGTATTGTTTTGAAAGTACGCATTAACAATTCTTTGGTAAAAGCTATCTTATATCTCTGAATGGAAAAAATACTTTAACTGAAGTACCATAAACAACTGTAATACATTTATTTAATAATTTATATAATCACAAAGAAACAGTTAATAGAAAATGTTATTACATTCAAATACAAAGAAACTGCTTGTTTCTAAAGAAATTTATTTTAAATAGGTACAAGAGTAGATAAGACTGTGTAAGAACAGGGGAAAAACCCGAATGTGAAATCTTACACAAAAGTATTAAATTTCATTTCATTTATTCATTGAAACATACACAGTTTTTATACAATTACATAAGAATATTTAGAAATTTCACTAAGAATGACTTTAACAGGTTAGCAATGGGTCCCAAACTAGGCAAAGCGTGTATCTTGGGGACCCACAAATAAACCCACACATACTCGTACGATGTAAATAATATACATAGTTATATAAATATATGTAATACTTCATAATATTTTATACATAATATAATTATAAGTTTGCAGCAGCCATTCTCGTAGCATACGCCCACACTAAAACCTGACGAAAAAATATGATAGGAAAATACCCGGATACAGGACCTCATTACATTAGTTAGATTAAATCCGATCCACAGCTGAAAATTCATAATAATATTATAATATTCACACAACGCCGTCTAGTCCCAAGCTAAGCAGAGCTTGTGTTATGAGTACTAGACAACTGATAAACATAATTAAATATTTCTAAATACATACATATTATAGATAAATTACACCCAGGCACAGAACAAATGATTTTGCTCATCACACAAACATTTATCCTGGGTGGGAATCGAACCCACGACTTCCGGCAAGGCAGTTAGGGCCACTAACCACTAGACCAACAGGCCAGTCTAAAATTCATCGAGGTTACAATCCTCAATATTGAAGAAAAATGACGCAAGGGGGCGGTGTTAAAACTATTTTGAAGCCTTATTAAAATAAATTAGTCTACAACAACTGAACAAATAACACATAGCAAACATTTTTAACCACCGTTCCTTTGTTTCACAAAAACACAACACAATTACAAACAAAACCGCTAGCGACATCAAAAAGCCGCCGCCGACATCAAACTAAGCTAAAAAACTAAGCGCAATTTCGTTAAAAAAACTAAGCACAATAATGCACTAAGCTCACCCCTTATCCGTCGGCATAAGTTATGCTAACAAGTTGGTTTGCGTGACCCGAGGCTCGTTAGCCAGACCAGGCCGAATGCTACCGTTACACCGCTTGGTAATGTGATGTGTCATTTTAAATAGCCTCTTAGAATGAATGATCCAAAATAAAATGGTGTTATGAGCGAACGGTGTAGGGTGGCTGTGAGTTTTTTTTTCTTTTGAGCTTAGTTTTTGACTGTGCTTAGAATTTTGACATACCTAAACCTAAATTAAGTTTGAGAAACTTAATTCTCTAATTAAATAAGAATTTGTGAAAGAATTTAACTTCTTGAGTAGCGTAATTAGACACACAATAGTAAGACAATAGCGCACGACCGCCGGCGTTCGTGCGGGGATCAACAGCTTAAATACTTTATGAAATCATGATAATTCGTAAGCTTGGAATAATTTTTGTCAATTACAACTGACTAAAATATAAGGCATTTTTTCTTGTATTATTTTTAAGTACCTACCAATAAAAAGAGCTTTAAAAAAAAACCTCAAAATAATGTTAGCAAAATAAAAGGATTGTTTAGAAAGAGATGAAATAACAACTACAGGAGTTAAGTTGTTTTAGTCAGTAAAAGTCTGACCGCCCTTTCGCCCTACCCTAGAGTGGGAGAAGTCATTGGATATTTCCTGCCGCCAAAAAAAGTGGGTGAAGCTGCTGTTTACAGCTCATAGGTATTCACTATCAATATTTGGGCATTACTGAAAAAAAACCAGAGTATTTTTTTAATGACATCAATTAGCGCTTGACTGCAACCTCACCTGATGGTAAGCAGTGATGCAACCGTGATGAGCAAGCAGTGATGACGTAGAGCCTATTCACTCTATCTTTGAAGACACCTAAATTATAATCGGACGGGAAGACCATAGCAGGCAAATTGTTATAGTCCTTTGATGTACTCGGTATAAACAACGAGGCGAAACGCTTAGTCCGGACCGTCGAGGTGTCAACAAAGTAAGGGTGAAAACTCGCCGTGTGTCGGGTTGGTATTTTTCACATAAAAGCATAAGGCTTTACTCTTTAATCCAATACGTTACCTCTGGCCTTAAATTCCCTCAGGATTGAACATTCAGTAGCAACTGTAATGTAATGATAGTATTATGTCCAACATTATGATACGGTCAAGCCTATCATATTAACTCGACATAACTTACGTTTTTATTTTCAATTACTTACGTACCTAGGTTATTAACCTGAACTGTTTTAAGTTTTTTATTTGTGATAATATGCTTGCGTTTGACTATCACCTCACCTGCCCCCCTAGCCAAGTCACAAACGATAAACGTAAACTCTCAGTAGTCTTTAATAGATTTTCAACTTTATGTTATTGGATATAATGTTGAAAATCTATTGAAGATTACATAGTGTTTTCGTTCGTTCCGGTCGCTAACGCTCAGTAGTCTTTAATAGATTTTCAACTTTATGCTCTTAGGTATAAAGTTGAAAATCTATTGGAGATTACTAAGCGTTCACGTTTATCGTTTGCAACTTGGCTAGGGGGGCTGATGGTAAGCGATGATGTGGTCAACCATGTTGGTGCACGCTTGATATGGTAGGTGCCAGATTTTGTAATAAAGTCTCTGACTGAAACTCAATGTTTTTAAAATCGATTCAGAAACAAAAATACAAATCTTTCCTCATTATATTATTTATTTAGATTTTATGAGAAAATATTCGCGGGAGAACCAAGGTTACCGACATTGTGTCGTAAATGTTTAAGATTTTGTGAGAAGATGGATGAAAAATAAGTAAACATTGTTTCATTTGTTTTGTGGGATATATTATTTTCGTGGTAATGTATATGTATTTTCTTTTTATTTCTAAACTATATGATAGGTTTTTTTTTTCTTCAATGTGTATGGATTTGTTATTAGGTTATTATTGGTTTATTAAATGTATTTTTTTAGTTAGTAAGTTTCTATTGTACAACGCCTTGGACATCCCCCATTACGTTGTACAAGTGGCAATGGGTAGAGCACATTGCTCGCAAAACAGATGGTCGATGGGGACGAAAGGTTGCTGGAGTGGCGACCACGTACTGGAAGACGCAGCGTTCGACGGTCTCCCAAAAGGTGGACCGATGACCTGGTGAGGGTCGCGGGAATCCGATGGATGCGAGACGGTCAGGACCGGTCGTTATGGTGACACTTGTGGATGCCTATGTCCAACAATGAACGTCTTTCACCTGAAATGAAATTTTAAGTCTACTAGTGACCCGGCCCAGCTTCTCTGAGTGCAAGTTGTATACAGAAACCTTCTTCATTTTTATTTCAGTGGGAAATTAACAAATGACTCTTTCATTTGATGACTTTCCACTAAATATATATATATATGACTCGGTAGTCTGCCGGGACCGGTGTCCCAGCAGACGTTGTCCTGCCTGAAAGATGGCTATTCGTAAAAAAATGGAAAGCCAGATTGCAGCGCCACCTACTGTGTCCAATTATATTTTCAAACCATTCAAAGACCCTCTCAAATATACACACAAAATTTCACAAAAATCGGTCAAGCCGTTTAGGAGTTAGGTAAGAAACACACGTACAAAAAATTATATATATAAAGACAAATAGAAATTATTAAATAACCTTATTCAGATCTTAATTATTCGTCATGATACACACTTCTCAATTAAAATTACCAAGCCCACCAACTATTTTACACAAAACTAACCTCCCCCCTTCATTCCAGCATCAAACCCCCATCAAAAGACGGCGTCACCAAGAGCAACCCCAGCAAGCGACACAGAGAGCGCCTCAACGCTGAGCTGGACACCCTGGCTTCCCTGCTCCCCTTCGAGCAGAACATCCTTAGCAAGCTGGACCGACTGTCCATCCTGCGACTGTCGGTCAGCTACCTTCGAACCAAGAGTTACTTTCAAGGTTAGTGGTTGACTTAATTTTTTCTCTTCTAATTTTCTGTACTTGGCAATCTGTGTAATCTACAATGGCCCATCCGTTTGCCGTGTCATGAGCTTATATTAGGCATCTCCAAAGAAAGCTTCATCAAGCTTGCCTAAGTGGTGGTCTTTAAAGCGGTCTACCAGGGCAGGCACGCTATGTCTTTTAGACGAAGGTATTGAGCGCTTCCCGTGCCTTCCAGCCTTGATGCAATTAGGTTTACATGTCTTGACAGTCTAGTAGTAAAAGTACCAGCTTTTTATTGAAGTTGACAATTTCTTGCTGAACTGTGTTCAGGTTTAGGTCCATATTCAATGAATGTATCTATTGCTGATGCGTTGCGGAATATTGTGCATATTACGCATATTTTTGCAAATTCTTAGTATAAGGCCGGTCTGTTCTCCATTTGAAATAAGTAAGCGTTGGTAGTATGACAAATGGGAAATGCAGTAAACAGTTTTCACTTTGGAAGTCACCGCATAAAGTATTCTATTGCTATGAGACAAGGTCGCGGCAGACCACGAAGGAGATGGCAGCACGACTTAGATATCTTCCTTAAGGCCAACGCAGACCGGGACGGTATGGCAAAGGATTTAAATTTTTACCAATGGACATTCAACCATATCGAAATACGACATAAATTCCTATGCTTTAAAATGATCCCGTTGCGTCGAAAGGGATATCATCGCACAGCATTGAAAGACGCGTCACGGGCTTCCGCGGCAGGATGCCGTAGCGCGCTGCAGTAGGGGATGAAATGCCGAAGGACGCCAGCACCCGCCAACACTCTATCAAACGGTACTTATGACTGAAATATGTATCGGGCAGTAGAAGCTGCCGTGGCATACTTCGACGTGACGCGGCATGCCGTGGCAAGGCGCTGGAATGCCGCAGTATCTAAGTAGCTAATGTGCGCTGACTGGCGACAAAATACTTTGCCATGCCGTCCCGGTCTGCGTAGGCCTTAGGGATTGGCAAGAAGTAGCCTAGAGCTGATAACGATGGAAAGAATAGAGTAAGGCCTTTGTACATCTGTGGGACAGTATATGTTAGATATAATATGACAATAATATGTAATAAGTGTACCTATACGTAAAAATATGTATACCTATTTCTATTTTCATGTTTACAAATATTTTTTTTATTGTTGCTGGTACAGTTTATCAAAATTATTACATATGAAACGAATAAGTATTACTGGCTGTTCCCCATGGTTTCACCTGTCTTGGGTTACTGTTCTGCTCCTACTGGTCATAGTTTAATGTTATAATAATATACCATAATTATTATAACATTCCTCAGTAAATAGGCTCTCCAACACTTCTTCTTCTTCGTTCGTATCTATTTGACTCAAGTTTTATTCGAGCAATATGTAGCCGCCTGGATAACTCTATCGTTGGCTTCGTTCAAATCGTGGAAGGTTAAAGTGGTGGTGCATGCTGAGCAGGACAGGAGGTGACGTACAGTCAGGGGTCAAAAGTGCAGTTGCACTCTACCAATGCTAAAGTGTCTAAAATTTCTTTGTTGTAGAAGTTTCATAGGAGTGTGTTACATAATTCAGAAAAGTGTAACCTCGAATAACACGTTCCCGTAAGTTTACTAATCCGAAACACTTAACAACGAATGCACGTTACCACGAAAAACTTAACGCCGTAGCCACGCGATCTCGAATTACATGATTCAGAAACACTGTAATATCGAATAACACGACCCCGTATGTTTACTAATAGGAAACTCTTCACAACGAATGCACGCTGCTACGAAAAACCTAACGCCACAATCATAGAATTTCGAATAACCAAATCTCTAATTCACCAATTCGACAATAATAATTTAAATTGATATATTTAAAAATTTGGAGATGTCTTTTCGTTTGAGGTTTGGTTAAGCTAGGTCGCGTCGCTTCCGCGATAAGTTATTCGTAGAAGCGCGCATTTGTTGTTAACTGACTCGAATTGGTGAATTAGAGATTTAGTTATTCGAGATTCCATGATTGTGGCGTTAGGTTTTTCGTAGCAGCGTGCATTCGTTGTGAAGAGTTTCCTATTAGTAAACATACGGGGTCGTGTTATTCGATATTACAGTGTTTCTGAATCATGTTATTCGAGATCGCGTGGCTACGGCGTTAAGTTTTTCGTGGTAACGTGCATTCGTTGTTAAGTGTTTCGGATTAGTAAACTTACGGGAACGTGTTATTCGAGGTTACACTTTTCTGAATTATGTAACACACTCGTTTCATAGTCCACAACTAGTTTAATCAAAACTATTGATTCTATGCTACAAATCAAATCAGGCATGAACCATTGACCCTCTTCTACAAAGACATTTTAGACTCTTTGATGGAGTGCAACTGCACCTTTGATCCCTGACTGCACATAACCTATGAAGGGGTTCCACACTGGCACTGTTTTTGCGATCCGCTAAAAGAATTTTTCAATTCGTTCCTGAGAAATAAAATAAATAATATTTATTTTATAATAGGAAACACAAATATGTGATTACTTACATAAATGTGTGGTTCTTTCTTCAAAAGACTATCTCAGACTCCAATCTGCATGATTCTCATATGATTTGACTATTACATGTTTACTATATGGACTTTAAAAGACACTTTGACCCCTGATTTTGTTTCGGTGTTTCTGCTCAGGGTAGTCAGCTAGGAAACACCGGCCTCATCTAGTTTAAATTGATAAAAAAAATGACGTGTAAAAGTGTTTTCAAAAAACCTATTTGCATAACATATCATTTAAAATATTAATGGTTTAAAGATTGCACGTAGCGGAGATGAGAATGTTAAGATGGATGTGTGGTGTGACGAGAATGGATAAAGTGAGAAATGAGTATATATGGGGAAGCTTGAAAGTGGCGCCAGTGACTGAAAAGTTGAAAGGGAATCGTTTGTCTTGGTATGGTCATGTGAAGAGGAGAGATGAAACGCATGTTACTAAAAGAGTTATGAGTTTACATGTGGATGGATGGAGAGGGAGAGGGAGGCCAAAGAAAAGATGGATGGATTGTGTGAGAAGTGATATGAAAGAAAGGGGAGTTAGTGATAGTATGACGAGTGACAAGGCAGAATGGAAGAAAAAAACGTGTTGCGCCGACCCCAAATAACACGGGACAAGGGCAGGAAGATGACGATGATTTAAAATATTAATGGTTCAAAGTTAAGTGGGGGTTATCTTATATTTCACAAATCAATTTGGCATCGCAGTCTAAAATAGCGTTAGTTCAAATAATTAAATAGAGATTGGTTTTGTAACAAGTAGATCAAGTTTCAGGAAATTGTGTTGTTTTATTACTTTTCCTTACCTATTGTTATGTTAAGCTTAGTCCACATCGAAGCACAGTCAATAGCTTAAAAACTTACGACGGTTTTGACTCGGTCCGGACGATTACCGGACTGCTCGTCGTCCGCAATAACTCTGCGACACCCAAGTCGTCTCCTGTCGCGGTGGCTGGGACGTGAGGATGTCCAATCCCTCATGCACGCACGAGCGAGGAGGCGACCCATTCCCTCTCGCTCTGGACCATTACCTGAACCAGTACCCGGCGTGAGAGGTCACTGCCGCCGACAGTTAGGGGTACCTAACTGTTTCAAAATTGATTTGCAAGATTTACCCTTAAAAAACATAAATAGAATTTTTTTTTTAAAGTGGGAAATCATCTTATGACTTCTCCTGCACCAGGGTGGAGTAAGAGGGCGTGTCAGATTTTTAATGACTAAAACCACACCTATGTTCCTTTAGTTACCTTTTGCGTACTAGGATCATGAGTATATCCTTTGAGAACTAATCCCATGGCCCTAGCAGGCATCGGCCCTGCTGGGCCCCTTCAGTTGCTGACATTTCTTTAAGGCAAGCGTGGATCACTACCTACGCACCGTCGACGACTTGGACTCTATTCTTATAACGAGTCGAACTTAGGACAAGCAAACGGCGAGCTTTCCATTGCTCGTCATCCACAAGCCCGCGCCTACAGTGACATACAAATATTGCTTTAAGAAACTAGTCCTTTACAAAACTTGGTGATCCATTAATTTTTTATAATACATCATGTTGCATCATTATTGTGCACTGACAGTAATATTTACAACAACAACAAAAAATAAATAGTCTATTCCGCTAACAATCGACACCAAAATAGTAAAAAAAAACAATGGCCGCCTCACCACAAACAACGAATCTATTCTCATTTTAAACCCAACACCTGATGCAAAATTTAATAAATCGAATCTTAGAATCGGTTGCATACCAATGTATCGATTACTTATAAATGCCTTTCCCGGCACTTATTTAACGTTGTCAGCCATCTTTATTGCAGACTACTACGTATTAATATATGTGCCGTCGCTCCGTGTTCTCGATTCGCTGGAATCGATACCGCATTCGATTTTGATGTAATCGATGTACTTTAGATGTACTTTACAGTAATCTAGTGCAGGTTGATTTCTGCGGTCATTTTAATAGGGGGTTAAGTGTGAAATCTAATATTGGGTTCGATATTTTTAGAGTCTGTTTTGCATATTTTGAGCATTAACACTGATGTGTTTAATTGATGCTACTCTTGCTTTAAGATTATACTAATAAAAGCGAAAGTCTGTATACAACATTCGATTTAGTATAATATGGGAAACCCGAAACACGTGTCTAGTATTTTTATGTAAAGAATCTATGTATAAAATTTCATAACTGTATCATGAAAAATCACAAAGTTATATGCATGTTAAGTTACCTGATTGTCCGCACAAGTACACGGTCACCGGGCTATCCAGGCGGGCGACTGAAGGGTTGTTTTGCTTCCGCATCCAGCTCTGCGCTAGCGCTTAATGCCCGCTATGACCTGCCGTGACCTGTGTTGTACTTAGTGTTGGTGGTATTCAACTTGTGACATTTTTTAAATATTTTTGAAAAAAAATATAACATGGTATAAAATGATTGGAATCGATTCAGTTGCGCAGGTTTCGCTTATTCTAAAAATAATGTTGTATATGTGTGTGTGTGTGTTTATAACTCCTTCACGCTAATGTGGCTGAAGGCGGTTACACTGCAATGCAAATAGGATACTTTTTCCTTTAAGGTAATTTTCTACTTTCACGAGAGCAAAGCCGTTGGGACTGACTAGTTAGTAAGATATTATATAGGAGCTTTCAAAATACCTACTTGTAGATTTCAAAACCGAATTATAGTATCTTAGCCGTGTGCAGCGCCCCTTAGTGAACTCCACTGCTGGTGACGTAACCTACGACAAATTGGACTGGTCTGTTGGTCTAGTTGTCTGTGGCCCTGACTGCTATGCGGGAGGTCGTGGGTTCGATTCCCACCCAGGACTAATTTTCGTGTGATGAGCACGATCATTTGTTCTGTGTCTAGGTGTAGGTAATTTATCTGTAATATGTATGTATTTAGAAATATATAAATATCACAAGCTCTGTTTAGTTTGGGACTAGATGTAGGCGTTATGTGAAAGTTGTGGAATATTATATTATTTATCAAGGAATAATATATTAGTTGGCTAAATAATAACAACAAAATAATCATGCATTTTAACGTTAGAAAATTTTTAAGAATCTTATTTTCTTTGGAGTAGTAGGTATCACTTATTTGTATTAAATTGAATTTATAAATTCTATAAAATGAAAAAGCTTCTAACTACATAAAGCATAAGCATAATCAGCCTTTTATTGTTCCTACTGCTGGGACTCAGGCCTCCTCTCTCTAGGAGAACGCGGCCCAGTGCGGATTGGTGAATGTCACATGTCCTCGAATTTTTGGTTCTAGGACATGCCGGTTTCCTCACGATGTTTTCCTTCACCGTTTTGAGAGCACTGGTGATGAAATAAATTACACAAAGTAATGCGCCTGGCTGGGTTTTAACCCGCGACCTACAACTCGTAAGTCGGGGCCGTTACCACTCGGCCACCACTGCTCTCCACTACATTTTAACCTAAATAAAATATATGACTATTAATACCATGTGCCTTGAACCTTGATTTAAAACTGTCTTTCAACGTAACTAAAAAAAAAAGAACATGGCCCTTTGAGTTCAGATATCTGTGAATCTAGAGTCGAACGATATTGATTCGCAATTCCGTCCCCAAACCTGTCACATTTGAGTCAACACAATGATCTATCGTCGTACACTACAGGCCAAACACACCAACCCACTTTAAAATCAAAGATAAAAACCAATACACAATACCACTTGTTAATTGGTCTCGTAAATCTTTACAAAAGCCTTCCCGCTACCAACATATGCATATATCAGCGCGTAAATTATGAATACGGGATATAATTTTATTCAGTACCGATGAGATATAAAAATCAGTAGGGGGCTGGTGGGTGTTTTATTGTAAACTGTCGTGTGTTTAAGGGATCGACGACGCGTATAGTATGTTGCGAGGTTGTACTGACGGTGACAGAGGTTTTATGAATTCAAAAATCGAACGTCAAAACATACGACCGCAACGCTAATTTTAAAACAGAAATATAAGTCAAGCCACACATTTTTTTATTTGCCATATGATCAAACTTCTCATTTTATAACTAAGAAACTGAAAAATGTGATAGCCTCTTATAAACTTACCATCAGGTGGGATCGCAGTCAAGCTCTAGTTTACACTATTAAAAAAAAACAAATTAGCCTGTTTTACAACGCCAAGTAAATATTTATAGTTCAACAAGTGCGAGCGAAGCGAGCTCGGAATTTTAGAGCACTCTAAGGGCTGAAACTGCGTAAAGCGGGCGCCCGCGCGGTTCCATACAAAAGTGCCCGCGCGGGTCCCCGCAACGGAGCACTTTTGTATGGAACCGCGCGGGCGCCCGCTTTACGCAGTTTCAGCCCTAACACGTACACATAGTTAGATTAGAAGGCTAAAGCGGAAGCTTCACTCCCCTCCCGCCTTAGCCTTAGTGGTTATTTTTTTATAAGCACCCAGAAAGTGGTTTAAGCACATAGAAGATAACTAGTGGCTAATATAGTATCATTCAGACGCTCGTTAATTGTGGCTGATTTAGTCATTTAGAAAGCAATGTAGATTTTTAGAGGCGAATAATGCTTTTAAAAAAAAGTCTGTTTAATTAGCACTCATTTCAAAAATCTAAATAAAATAACTCTGATGTAGTTGGTGGGAGATACCCTTACTTAGTGTAACACAACGTCCCCCCACCGCGTCTGTCTGTAAGCCTGTTTGCAATAAACTTAAAAACTACTTATCGATTATGCGCTTTTACCATAAGACAGAGGGATCTATAAGTAAGGTTCAAAAGTACTTATAATACATGCATAATTAATACAGTAGAGTAAATCCATGGATTTAAATGATTTATGACACCCGTGGGAAGCTAGGAATGATTGCTAGTTTTAGTTAAGTTTTAGGATTAATGCCACCAACAGCAGAAGGCTTTTTGGAAATTAAACTTTGTTTTTTTTTTTTATATAAACCAGTGCTTGACTGCAATCCCACCTGATGGTAAGCAGAGATACAATCATTGATGGTGAGGCGCACTAGTTTATTAAGGGCTTATTCACTCTAGCATTGAAGACACCTAAATTATAGTTGGAAGGGAAGACCGCAGCAGGCAAACTTATTTGGAACTACCTTTGCAGTCGTGTTTACTCGCTCCATTTTAGTGAATTATTTGTAGAATCGTCTCTTGCGACCCAAGCCCTTTACTTTAATAGGTCCTTCTAGGACAGTCGAGTAACGAAACTCTTAAAATTTTCAATCAATCTGAGCGACTAAGAGTTTTCTATAGAATTTTATTAGTATTGACTATTATTGAATTGCACGAAGACTCATTAAAATGACTTGATTGTTCAACAAAGTAGAACATTATAGTAATTATGTCAATCATAGGAAATTGACGGAGACAGGTTGAAGTATTAATTACCTATATTTTGCTCTAGAGTATCTATTCGTGTGACTTATACTAGATAATATCTATGGATATCTTTAAGGGTAGCAAGAGCTCGTCAAATGCTATTTATATATATAAATATATATGGGTAGCAAATGCTACAGCAGATTTTAATAATGGTTTTTTTTTTATAGTTTGATAACTTTTAATTGACTGGCCTGTAGGTCTAGTGGTTAGTGGCCCTGACTGCTATGCCGTATATGTATGTATTTAGAAATATATAAGTATGTATATCAGTTGTCTAGTACTCATAGCACAAGCTCTGCTTAGCTTGGGACTAGACGGCGTTGTGTGATAGTTGTGAATAAAAAAATAAAAAAGTTGTAGAAAGCTTCTTTTACTGTCCACCATTTTCAACGATATTAGTTGTTTCTTACTTATAAATATGTCTGTATAATTATATGCAAATACAAATATACAAAATAGTTTATTGTCACAATTAGTCTTATTATATTTACAAGTATTTAGAGCATCCTTTTAAGCAATACGCCTTTTTAGGAGACTCCGCGCTTCCATATCATTGCCTTACTTATACTAAATGTGAATTACAAAAAAATAGTGTACTGTGTGACACACGAAAAAATAGTAATAAAATTCGGAAGTAAATTATTTTATTCTTACTTAGTTACATTACGTTATTAACCTTAACCTTATTTTACTGTTCATCGTTTTATACGATATTAGTTGTTTCTTACTTATAAATCTGTCTATATAATTATATAAAAGGCAGTCTTGACTCACTCACTGAGCCATCACTCCCAGCCCAAACTCTTGAAATTCAAGAAAAATTTCAGCGTTCTAGTAACGCTGAAATTTTTCACAGAGGTTCCTTTTCTAATGTATCATATGTTACCGCTAATGTGCGTAAATCAGTTAGAGAGCAAATTAACTTGTTAATCTGTAGATTATCTTATTGAGTCCGTTAAAGTGGAAGATAATCTGCAGATTTCCTAGTTAATCTGCAGACTAACGGCCAAGCACACAGTTAAGTTTTAAAACAGGTTCTTTGTTTCAATAAAACATTAGAATTAATTGTAATTTTTAATTTCTAATAATAATCTAAAGTTTGATGACGATTGACACATAAGAATTACTATATTTTAGGGTACCTCGACACATTTTTTATAACCATCCAGAAGTAATAGTAGTTCGTTCACTGTTTTCCGCGATGATTAACTAGGTAAAGTGGAAATATCTGCTACTTTAAGTCTTTCACACTTTATCGGATTGTACCCGGTAATCTGCAGATTACCTAGTTGATAAGCATAATAGTAATTAGCATAGATATACAAAGAATAAGGAAGGGTCCAAAGTTTGTATGGAGAAACCTGCAAGCATGAGCATGATCAGCCTTATAATGTTCCCACTGCTGGACTCAGGCCTCGTCTCTAGGAGAGGGAATGGGCCGTAATCCACTACGCGGGCCCAGTGCGGGTTGGTGGATGTCACATGAATTTTTGCTTCTAGGACATGTAGATAGAGAAGCCTACTTTCAGACAAAGTCACTGGTGGTAGCAGGCTAGTAACATATAAATATGTAAGAAAAATAACTAGATATTTTTCACACCACGTCAGCGAATAATATTGTACTCAATAAAATAATAAAAAGTGTTTTTTGCAAAACAAACACCTCACATGCAAGCTGTAAGAATCGCTAGGAAATGGTTTACATAATTTTCGTAGAAATGCCTTAGCAAAGTTCACGTGTTTCATAATACATATTATTATATGACTGTATTTAAACTTGACACGTTATGACGGTGGGTTCAGTTTAGTCGGTGCCAAGACGTTTTGATTCTATTTCCTAAAATTATACAAGTATGCATACATTATAGCTGTTATACTTAGTAAATATTTAGTACTTACATTATAGAGTAAGTAAAACAGTGAACCAAGGTTACAGACATAGCCCGAAGAATCGCCAAACTTAAGTGGCAGTGGGCAGGGCACATTGCTCGCAGAAAAGATGGTCGATGGGGACGAAAAGTTCTGGAATTACGACCACGTACCGGAAGACGCAGCGTTGAAAGGCGGACCGATGACCTGGTGAGGGTCGCGGGAATCCGATGGATGCGAGACGCATAGGACCGGTCATTATGGCGATATTTGGGGGAGGCCTATGTCCAACACTGGACGTCTTTCGGCTGAAATGATGATGATGATGAAAACAGTGACACGGAAAATCTTATCCTGTTTTTTACACAACTGTGCCATTGATTTTTGTTTCATATAGGGTTACATGGGCACGTATAAAACGTTAGAAGCTAGTGCACGGTTCCATTTGGTCGTTACCTATGGAGAGAAACCGGAAAGAAACATGGAGTTTCTTTCCGGTTTTTCTCCATAAGATTACTGTTAAAAAAATGTTTGATTTTACAATACTTCCAATAATACAATTTTAATGTATGATAGGACAGCGTCGACCGATCAACAATTTATTTATTTATTTACAACCACTTGTACAACGTTACGGAGAATGGCGTTGTACAGTAGAAACTTACAAACTAAAAAAAAAAAATACATTAAATAAAAACAATAATAACACATTGAAGAAAAAAAAACTTACATATAATTTAGAAATAAAAAGAAAATACATATACATTACCACTAATATACTATATCCCATAAAACAAATTAAACAATTTTGACTTATTTTTTATACATCTTCTCACAAAACCTTAGACATTCACAACACACATCTATCCATCTCCCAGCAAACAAGTCACACTCCGGTGTTAGAGTTAACTCGTAACACTGTCTGTTATAAAGGATCAGCTAACAATCGGTGTGTTCGCGGCCTTAGGTGTTCTTTAGGTACGAGAGGAACAAATAATGTACCCTAAATCACAATAAAGAAATAGTAGCCTATGAATCCACGGAGTCTACAGTGTTCTCACATTCAAGCCTAAAGTCTAAGACTATCCTGCAAAAGAAAATTAATTCGAAAAAAAAGCATTTTTTTGAATGTTGAGTTTCTTGTATCATATTCATTTTGAAAAAAAAACCTGTTCATTTTATATAAAACACCATTGACACTAACAGTACTCAAAAAAGTACCGATAATTCTAATTAAATCGATTGTTGAAGCATCGATTACAGCGCGTATTCGAATCGAAACGATTTCGGCCTACACCACGGGGTACTTCAGGTATAGGACAAAAAAAACTTCAGCTCAGTACCGGTAGCATGTAAATTATCGATGTATTCTTAGTACCGATCATAATGCTTGATTAATGTTTTCGAAAAGTTAATTTTTCATGTAACTTTATATCAGAACATCCATCTTCATAATTTCTCTCGGAATAAGATGGGTAAACGTGAATTTCAGTTATTTAAGGTGTATACTACAAGGTACATAACATGACATAGTATATCTATATATGTACCTATTTATAAGGAGAAACTGACTGACTGACATATCAATGCACAGCCGAAACTACTGGGACTAGGAGTGTGAAATTTTGCACAAGGTTTTCTTTAATGCGAGCACTAAGAGAGTTTTCACTCACTGGGGTCAGAATTTTGTATGGAGAAACCAACTGACACGCGAGCGAAGCCGCTGACAGAAGCTAGTATACATATATTATAATATATAAATATGATTTTCTTTATGTATGTAGGTATGTTTATGTATTATATTAATTCATATTGTTTGTAATATTAAAATTGCACACTGGATCCTACCCTCTATTGTGCTTCTGAAAGGAAGACTTGGCCCTGCCCCCCTAGCCAAGTTACAACCATTTCGTTTCGATTATCTTTTAGTTGATCGCCTCGAGTCGGTCACGCCTGCTATTACTTTGTTCTGACCACGTGATTGAGCGTTGAGATGACGTCAGAACAAAGGAATCGGAGGCGTGGCCGACTCGAGGCGATCGTCGAAAAGAGAATCGAAACGAAACGGTTGTAACTTGGCTAGGGGGGCAGATATGAAAAGCAACGAAGGAACAGGGATGGGTTTTTAGTCAGTAAAAGTCTGACTCACCTTCGCACTCCGCCCAAGAGCGGGGGATGTCATTGGATGATTTTCCCACCTAAAAAAAGTGAGAAAATAGAAGTAGGCTTTAGTCAGTAAAAGTCTGACACACCCGTGTGTCTACCGCTACGCCATTAAATAATTATCCACCTAAAAAAAGCAGCTTTTAACTCATACAAACTAACCTCAAATAGACAACGTACACTCACACCCATAACTCCGTAACCACAATATAATATTATCCCCTTCCACAATACCTAAATTTTAGTCAAAGTAAACATTGGACCGAGCCGTGCCAGCTACCGCTGTGCACGGCCCGGAAGAGAATATTGATCCGATGCTAATTTAACACTGTAACAGAACTTTATTGATGGGAAATCGCTCCTATAGCCTCCATAAAAGCCGCCATTAAATAAAAAAACTTACTGGATTTTTGGCTTCAGGGGAATATTCGGATTTATTGGTTTTTTTGGTAACATGGCGCCAGTGACTTAAAGTTGTCATATACTGAGGAGGGATGAAACGCATGTTACTAAAAGAGTTATGAGTATACATGGATGGATGGAGAAGGAGAGAGAGACCAAAGAAAAGATGGATGGATTGTGTGAAGAGTGATATGTATGTTGGGCTGTGAAGAAGACGGATGAAAATAGATTGCATGTAGCGGAGATGAGAATGTTAAGATGGATGTGTGGTGTGACGAGAATGGATAAAGTGAGAAAGGAGTATATTATAGGATGTTTGAAATTGGCGCCAGTGACTGAAAAGGGGAATCGTTTGTATGGTACTGGCAGTAAAGAAGAGAGATGAAACGCGTGTTACTGAAAGAGTTATGAGTACACATGTTAATGGATAGAGATTGAGAGGGAGGCCAAAGAAAAGATGGATGGATTGTGTGAAGAGTGATATGAAAGAAAAGGGAGTTAGTGATAGCGTGACGGGTGACAGGACTGAATAGAAGAAAAAACTAATAACACGGGACAAGAGAAATATGAAGAGAGTAGTAGCATAGATATCAGAAGAGTTTTAGAAAAGAGTTTTATTTTATATGTATTTCTATAATTAATAGCTATGTGGCTTACCTATTTAAGATTTGTTGAAATTTTTTTTTTTACAAAATTACTGTCTTTTTTAGTTTGAAGTACTATATATTTGGTTTGACTTGGAATTATAAGTTCAAATAAACTTTATAAAGGTAAGTTATTCTTTTTTCAAAATTAAGGATTTATTGATTTCTTTGTGTTTTGTATTTTCTGTAACATCGCTGTATTTATAAATATGTACAGTATTTTGCCACCAGCGGCTTCATATGAAGCCACTGGCAGCAGCTTAAGATAAGATAAGATAAGATAAGATAAATTTTATTTGTCAAAAACATGTGTAGGATAGAAATCAGTTGGAATGATTACAAAAACAAAAAAGTTTCAACATGTTTTGCCTAGAAAGGCGTACAAATACAATAAATTAAATTCAAAATACAACAATAATAATAATAAAAATCAATACAATAATAATTAAATCTTAAGAGCAAAGATCATAAAATTACTTCAAATTAATTAAAATAATAATAAAAATGTCTAGATTACATTATTTAAATACTCGTCAACATAAATTCAAAATACAATAATAATAAAATCCAGTGTCAAATCATAAAATTACGTCAAATTAATTAAAAAATAGTAAAGATGTCTAAATTACATCATTTAAATAAACGTCAACATAAATTTAAAATACATGCAAAATGCATGCTTGTATTAGTATTGATCGATTTTTAAGGTTCTGTACTTCAAAAGTAAAAAACAGATCCTTATAGGATCACTTTGTTGTCCATCCGACTGTCTGTCTGTCTGTCTGTTTGTCAAGACCCTTTATCATGAGAACACGTGGAGGTATAATAAGCATAATCAGCCTTTTAATGTTCCCATTGCTGGGACTCAGGCCTCCTCTCTAGGAGAGGGAATGGGCCGTAACCCACCACGCGGGCCTAGTGCGGGTTGGTACGTGAAGGCATCGAGTTGAAATTAAAACCATATACTCAAGTCTACGGTCCCTTCAAGCTGTGAAAAAATCAAACTTCTAAGTTCACGAAAAAAAAAGATATGGCCGTTTTTGTCGCAAAAAAACGTACATTTCCACACTCTCGAGGAAACAAAACTCATAGGGTACTTCCCGTTAACCCAGAATCCTGAAATTTGGCATAAAGTAAGGTCTTACAGCTCAGGTATAGGAATAAATATGAAAACTTTAAATTTGTTGTTACGTCACAATTTTTTTTTTCGCAATTCGGAAAAATCTTCGAGACTCCATTGGGAAATCAAACTCTTTTCATTGGTGAGTTTGTATGGTACCCTCAGGGCGCGAGTCCGATTCACTCTTGCCCAGTTTTTTTTCTTAGGAAAACATTATTGAAAAAGAAATTGTCTAATGATTTAACTTACACATCACCAAAAACTCTTTACTCTTTAAGCTCAATATCAAATTTTTAGCTTTGCCTTACACGAAAAAAAAAATATTTTCAACAATTTTTTCTCCGTATTTTTTCTAATAATTAAATTCGTTTGCCTATTCCAAGAACTCGATAAACCAAGTAACATTTTCTAGCCAAGTTCATTAGTTGGGGCAAAAGTATGGGGCTTTCACAGGAATTACTGAGGTGGGCAGGAATCCAGGCACGGATTTATTGAGAAGTAGGAACGTAAAATGGTGTCTGAGATTAGGGGATTTAGTTCAGTTCGAATTTCTGGCAAGCTAACGGCATTGTAAGCTGTAGTTTATAGCTTGAAAAGTTCTGTTTATTTTTTAGTAAATTTGAAATAAGAAATACGCGTGGAACACTACGCGCCGTCGACGACTTGGGCTCGGCTCGGACGGTTACCGGACGGTCGGACGGCGAGCTACCCATTGCTCGCCGTCCGCAAGCCAGAAAAGGACGTTATTTTTTTTTTTAAATGACGTCCTTATAACTGTAATCTTCTGTACATAAAAAGGCAAGTTATTGACTAGCTCAAACCCTAGGACCTAAATCGCTGAAATTTTGCTCAGAGTTTCATTTTATGATATACCTACAAAGAATAAGATATGATTTTCCAAGATTCACCCACTAAGGGGATGAAACGAGGGTCCAATATTTGTATGAAGAAACCTATTTTTACTCGGGCGAAACCGTTGAGAAAATCTAATCTATAATATAAAAATAAGTTGAGTTAAATTGTTCATGTCTTTTAGTTGTGTTAAATTGCTTATATCTTTTTGTTGAGTTAAATGGCTTGTCTTTTAGGCTACTCTGTAATCAATTATTAAGTTGGTTCTCAATAATATACCAAGTACAAAAAACGTAGGTATATTTTAAGTGGGTAAATTATTTTTGCAACATCTTATGTATATGTAAATAGCCTATTACTTTCTGGTCTGCGGTATTGTTCGAGGGTTTTAAACAGTAAAAGCCTGACAATCCCTCTCGCTCTCCCTCTCAAGAAAAGGATTCTTACTTTGTAGTGGCACCTCAAAAAAAAAAAATCTAGGTAATATTCACACATAGTACCTATTAACACACTTTAGGCGAATTAAAAATTACAAACATTACATTACTTCATACTAAGTACTTCTTGTTTTATGTAAATAATTATATTATTCAAATCAGAACTAAGCAGCCATTTTTCCCCATTAAACCCATTTATTTTTCTTTCCTTACAGCCTTGCTTTTTTCCATCGCCACATTAAAATAAAGCTCATAAAGCAAATTAACCTTTATAAGAAACAAATTAAAATCTAATTTGGCGTGCACTGAGTTGAAGGTTGCTTCGTCCTAACGACGTATATAATTGATCTGATAAAAACGAGCTAAAAACCTTTGGTTTTGTTTAGTCACAATATGTTAGTTCTTTACTTTATTTTCTTTTCAGTTTTCGTGTAAAGGCTCCTGCGGTCAAAACAATATATACTTTAAAATTCTTTATTTAGTTTAGATATAACCGTAATATTAAGCATATTTTTGGGTAAAATTGTTTCTTTTGTTTTAAAGCTCACAAGTTTCACCTTACTCGAGGGCTTGAGGCGCTGCTTGCTGAAATACAGGCCATAAACCTAGTTCGGCAGCAGATGCTAACTGTTAGACACAATTGATTGCATTATTTAGTTGTTATATATAAGTAGCTTATAAGAAAGAAAGAAAATATGTTTATTTGGTACACCATGATTAATTAATCAACAAATAATTGATTTAAAAACTAAAATTAAACATAAAAAAAATAAAAATAAGTAGAAATAAAATTAACGAAGACAAAATGTCTCACGGCTACGCCAAATAGGTCTGCAAAGCAATAGCAATAGGTAAGCAATTATTGTGTATACATGATTTTACTTTGTTGCTCAATAAATATTATTATTATTCTTATTATTATACTATTACTTGATTCCGCCATCGCCTTTCTACCATCGGACAACCCGACGTACGGCGAGTGTCCTAACACCTCTACGGTCCGAACTAAGCGTTTCGCCACGTCATTTATACCGCGTACATCGAAGGACTGAAACAATTTGCCTGATGCAGTCTTCCCGTCCAATTATAATTTAGGTGTCTTCTAAGCTAGAGTGAATATGCTCTTAATAAACTAGTGCGCCTCACCATCAACGATTGTGTCACTGTTTACTATCAGGTGGGATTCCAGTCAAGCACTAGTTTATATCAATTTAAAAAAAAAATAAGAAAAACAAAAGGTCGGGGCTGGACACCATTTTGTATTATTGATAGGCTCGCTTTTGACCACTATCTCACCTGATGGTAAGCGATGATGTGGCCGACGATAGAGCACGCTTTCCTAGAAGTAACCTATTCACTCTTGACTTAAAGACCCCTAGGTTGTAGCTATCAGGAAACACAGACTCCGGCAGGGAATTCCACTCCTTAGCTGTACGCATTATGAATGTGTTCCCAAAACGTACGTATGGGTGGGATATCCACCATGTACCGATGGCACAACGCCGTACGTCTAGTGGTCCGATGATGGAACGGACTTGGTGCAATTAAATTGTGCAATTCTAACGTACACTCCTCGAATAATGTATATAATTATAAATTGATTTTTATTTTTTAATTCTTAGTATTGTGGTTTTTGAATGTTGTGTTTCTTATTATAGTGTAAAATTTTCAACCATTCGACACAAATGTAAATTTGTTAATGAAATGAATAAATAAATATTAATATTTTATGCACCAATAATTGAGTTGCTTTGAAAAACGAACCCGTTCTTTATACAACACCATAACTAATTAATAAACTTTAGAAAAACCTGCCAGCATTAACCACATTATAAGGGTAAAAAACACATACTCCACCCATAATTACCCTAAGCGTCTAAGAAATCAGAGTCACAACATTTATTAAGCCACTACAAATTAATTTCTTATCAAGATTTTTATATTTTCGAAATCAATTACGGTACGATAAGCATGGCTTTCGAAGTGACAAATTAGCCTTTTTTTCCTATGGAGTAGAGTGTTTTATGAAAAACAATGATTTCTGATAAGGGTGGCTAATCAATCATGGGCTGAATAAAAGTTATGCTAGGAAAATTTGCTTCCACCTTAATATGATGTTGATGGTGCATTTTTTGTTGTGATCAACTTGTTTTTGTTGGAAGAAAGATTCTTTTTTGAAAAAAAAAACTTAATAATGACTTCAAGTACCAATGGGAATTTATCAATTCATATTTTATTTTATTTATTTATGGGATAGTAAACAGCTATTACTATTCACTTTGTTTATTATTATAGGCTCGCGTTTCACCATTATCTCACCTGATGAACATAACTAACTCGAAAAGCAAAAAAAAAAAAGATTGATTTTATATTTTCATATTACAATATTAATATGTATGAGAGGACAGGGTAGACCAGACAAGGTCAAACAAAAAAGCACAAAAAAAGATATATAAAAAAGTGTATCGAAATAGAAGTAATCTTGAATCTGCGGAGTCTATAGTGTTCTCACATTCGCATTATAAAAATGTTATGTAAAAATAAACCAATCAATAAATGAGATGCATAACTATCTAAAGGCCATACATACACATTTATTTGTCACGTGTGAGAATCGAACCAGTAATCGCAGTGCAGCCCCCAATCATTCAGACCATGTCACCAAAAACTGTAATTAAAGTGCCCTAAAAGCAAGAGGTACTAAACAAAACATCGTTCATAAATCAGGCAATAAAAATATGTATTTTTGTTAAAAATATAACAATAAAAGTCGTTCAAATATATCAAAGTTATTTCAACATTAATCTTTAGATATTGATCTTGAAATAAGTTCTTATAACAATAGTAAGCACTTCAAGTTTTTACAAAGTAAGCTAACTTTATGTTATATATTACTTACTTTTACTGCTTGTAATCATTAGCTGAAATCTTTAGAAATTGCTCAGCGTTTTTCAAGAAATGCGTCGAGCATTTTCTGAGAAAACAGGTCTTGAGAGACGGCCTAGTAAAGGTAATTTTCTTTACAAAAAAAAAAACTCTTCGTCATGAGGCACAAACATTTTTTTTTAATTGATATAAACCTGTTCTTGACTGTGATCCTACCTAATGGTAAGCAGTGATGCAATCGTTGATGGCGAGTTGCACTAATTTATTTAGAGCCTATTCACTCTAGTCTTTAAGACACTTAAATTCTAATCGGACAAGAAGACCACAGCAGGCAAATCGTTCCAGTCCTTCGATGTACGCGGTATAAACGACGAGGCGAAACGCTTAGTCTGGACCGTAGAGGCAGACATTCAAAGACGTTTCAAGATTACAACTGGGTAGTTAGTAGAACCAATGTAAAAGGGTACGATGGGGCTGACATACCCTGATAAAAACCCTCTATATAAAACAGATTTAAAAAATGATTCTTTTAAGAAAAAATTACCAATATGTATCGTAAAAACTGCCAAGGGCGGTCACCATCGCATCACCATCGGTTTTCTATCGGTTACATTTTAAGGAGTTTGCATCAGAATTGTACAAAGCTGCCAGGGCTGCGGATCGTTGGGAAGCCAATTTACGGAACACTGTGGGTTTAGTCAGTAAAATTCTGATACTACCTCTTGCGTGGAGCAAGCCGTTTAATGATTTTCCTCGTAAAAAAGGGCTGTGGGATTATTCAAAAAAGGGCTGTGGGATTGTTCGAAAAAGGGCTGTGGGATTGTTCAAAAAAAGGGCTGTGGGATTGTTCAAAAAAGGGCTGTGATTGTTCAAAAAAGTTACTGTGGCCCTGGACTGCAGAGGTTAGTTAAAGGAACTCAGGTGGGTAATAGTCTGACATTCTTGCTCGCTTCACCTAGAGCGAGAGCAGTCCTTAACGATTTCCAACGTAAAAGAAGTACTTGTTAATTATTATTTCTGCCAAACCAATTCAAAGAGCTTTAAACACCAAATCAACAATTACAAACGAACACCAAGAAACAGGGCCTCAAAAACGTTGTATACACACTTAACTTGTACATAATAATGAAATTAAAAGGCACTTTGTATTGGACCCAGTAAACAGTTAACGAGTTGGAATAACTGGTAAAACGTTGCTATGGCGAACACGCACACTGGTGTATTGTCGGGGATTGTAAACACAACGCGGATACAGGGTGTTTATATTAAGTCGTAGGAAAGAAAGAAAAAATTTCATAAGAATATTGAATCTGAAGAATGACTTAACCTGTGGAAGCGGGAAGCGAACTGTCAAAAAGTTAGTGACTGCAGGGGCACCATAAACAAAATGGCGGCGAAAATATTACTTTTTACAAAAAAAAATATAACTGTATTATAAAACGATATTTATCATTCTGTAAACGAATTTCTTATCTACCAGGCATCAAAATCAAATGATCATCAATACAAAATACTTGCTCTACAAGTTCAAAATTTAGAAACCAGGCTGTCGAGTAGTTTTGAAGAAATATATGAATACATAAACAAAATCCGAAGAACAAGGGCCTGTGTTATCTAATTATGTAAACAATTTGAGAAAAGAGCAGATGTTAAAGATCATTTTCTTTTCAATACCGTTGTTGATTACTTTGGCCTTTTTTTAATATCGTCTTCGCCGGCGCAACTACTAAACGTGGAGTCATAAGTTCGATTCTCGGGTAGACCAAAAAGTAATATTGGAAGTTTGGAAGTCGGTGGTGTGACACTCCCGTACCTCGGAAAGCAATTAAAGTCGTTGGTATTGCACCTGGCCTGTCTTCGATTGTGTCAGATTTTCATCTTATCGAACTATAAGATTGAAGGAATAGACTGTGCTCGTGTTTATTCACACTTGTGTACTATAATATATTTTGCGTACTTGGCCATTCTCTGTTAAGATTCGCCGTTATATATGTGATTGCTCTGGTCTAAATGTTGTCTCTCAAAAAGTAAGTTGATTCAAATTCCGCACATATTTTGAATTACATACGCATATCCATACTAATATTATAAACTAGCTTTAGCCAGCGGCTTCGCCCGCGTAAAAGTCGATTTCTTCATACAAACTTCCAAACCCCGTTTTACCCCCTTAGGGTTGGAGTTTTGTAAAATCGTTCTTAGCGGATGTCTACACCCTATAAGGAACCTACCTGCCAAATTTTAAGTTTGTAGGTGTTATAGTTTCTGAGATTTCGTGATTAATCAGTGAGTGATATTTCGCTTTTATATGTATAGATGTGTAGGTTACTCTGTCTGTTTGTTACGCTTTCATGGCTATACTACAGAACCGATTTTGATGAAATTTGGTGCAGAGTTCTTCCTTCGGGCTCGAAGGAAAGACATAGACTACTTATTTATTATAGATTATTTATCTGGCTTCGACTTGATTAGACTACGCGTCGGCAATAACCGACATCCATGCAAACGAAGCCACTGGCAGAATCTGGCTCGAATATATATGCTTGCATAATCTAGCTTTTTCCAAATCTAAATTACTTATTTTGATTAAGAACTGATATTCGAAAAATCTTACACTAACTTACTTTCACACCTATTATGTAACTATAAAAAATATAATAAAAAGGTGACAGATTTCCCTGTGCGATAAGACCGCCCATTGTACACTTTTATTTATAAATGTTTGTCCAGTATTGTTTTTTTATGCAGTATAAAATAAAGAATATAACAAAAACAAATAAAATCTCTTACAAAACACTTACTCAAAAAATAAACTCGGTAACACAAAAAGCAACACCCTATATCCCTTAGGGCGGCGACGGGCCCGCCCGCCCTGCTCTTCGCACTTATAAAATATAAATAAGCCTACATTGTACGCAATCTATGCATCGATGCTCGCTCACCGCGCCAAAGGAAATTGTTGCCTTGAAGGGCGACTATAAGTAGCTATAGTTCGAATATAATGTACCTGTAGACCGACTATGTGCGTAGCGATAGATTTGATTCTCGTATATATTATATACTAAGATCCCAGAGCTGTCTGACATAACTTATTTTCACATGGATGAAACCTTAGGTTCTCAGGTGCTTTTAATATCTGTGTGCTTGTGGAGCTCCTCCTTGAGGCCCCTGAGCAGGTATCAGGTGAGCAAGGGAACTAAAAATAACGAGTTACTTAACTTAATTTTTTATGGGTGATTTTTATATGTTTTGTAGAATATTATTTTAAAGTAGTATCATAAGTATCAGACACTTTCCATGGACCACAACTTCTGTCAGACGCTTTAAAGCTCCACAAGAAGTAAATAAATTTTACTTATTTTTACATGTCTGAATTTTATTTATATAATTAAACTTCATGTACAGTAGTGGTACATAGGCGGACTTAATGCAACAAGGCATTCTCTACCAGTCAACCTTTGGGTTAAAAGAGACAACACTGTGGTAGGTGTGCACAATAAATAAATAACAGATAAATATCAAATGAAAAGTAGTATCAATAAATTAAGTTATAATAATAAAATACTTATATATGCACAAACAAAAAATAAAAAAATATGAATAATTAATTGTTGTTGTTGTTTTGTTGTTGTTGTGTTGTGTTTGTTTTTTTTTTATTAATTTTAAATATTATTATTATGGTGAACTATTACAAAGTTATATTTCATTAGTCAGACTAATTGTAGTTACCAAACATCCAGTCAGTGCATGAAATCGTCTCACTCGCTCTGAAACGCGTGAATTAAGTGAGCGACAACAAGAGTATTGGAAAAATACTTTATTTGGGCAGAGTTATACCTAAAGAGTAATCGCCTTCTCTTACAAGATATTGATCTTATATACTAACTTAATTGCTAGCGTGGTACAACGATTGGCGTGATCGACTATGACGCACGTCCCAGATAAATCTTTAAAAATTCATCTAATATAAAATAAATACTTATTTGCTGACAAAGCTTATGTTAGTGGATTGGGTTCCTTAACTCGTGCGTGCTCTCGCTCTCATACTCTTGGCTGAATATTTTTTGTGTTTAGGGGACAGAGCACATGGGACGCTACTGAGAACCTAAGGTTTCATCCATGTGAAAATAAGTTATGTCAGACAGCTCTGGGATCTTGGTCTATTACTGCTTATGCTATGCTTATCTTGCGCCTTCTGATGAGGCCCATTGCCTCATCAAAACGCGCAAAGTCACCCAAAGGGCAATGGAAAGAGCTATGCTCAGAGTTTCCTTGCGTGATCACAATATCATAAATGAAGATATCCGCACCAGAACTAAAGTTACAGACATAACTCGTAGAATTGCCAAAGTTAAGTGGCAGTGTTCAGGACACATAGCTCGCAGAATAGGTGGTCGATGGGGACGAAAAGTTCTGGAGTGCAGCGTTGGAAGGGCTCCCACAAGATGGACCGATGACCTGGTGAGGGTCGCGGAAATCCGATGGATGCGAGATGTATCTGAGAGCCTGCGCGTGTGTACACGCGCAGGCTCTGGATAGAGAGGGAGTGTTCGAATTTTACGGACATAAATCTATCCTGTGTTCCTTCAATTGCCTTTTGCGTTCCATAGGCTCTTTCAAACGATCCCGCAGCCCTAGCAAGCAACTATACTGGCCTACATTGTTCTTTGTTGAAACAACTAGCCAATGTTATTTCAAGTTCGCAATTTTATAGCTCAACCGAGCAACGTGGTTAGTAGGCTTGTAGATGCATAGATAGATAGAGTTTGTTGTACGTACATTAAAAAACTATAAAGTTCTTTGTTTCAATGGTACAACGAAACCTTGTGTACGTACGAGTCGTAAGTCGTCGTAAGTCAGTTGCATTTAATTTTTCAGTGTTGCATTCTATTGACAGTGGTGGGGTCTAAGGGTGAGGCCACAACTCTGCGTTATGGCATCGCATCGACAAAACGACGTTGCACTGTTGTACGATGAGACAACGCAATGCAAAAATTTCATCGTAAACGGCGTCGCACGAAATTAAATCCGCCACGCGTGCAGTCCTTTCAAAGTATGGATACTTTTTTTATTTTTTTAGGTGGGAAAATCATCTAATGACAAATCCCGCTCTTAGGCGGAGTAGGAGATAGTGTCAGATTTTTACTGACTACAAACCCACTCCTGTTCCTTCTTTGCCTTCGTCCCAGGGCCCCGGGTTTCACAAAGTATGGACACTAAGTCGCGTATCAACGCATCGCAGATTTGTACGTTGCGCCACGATGCCTTGTGCGACGTCGCAGGTTTTTGCGACGTGACGTCGCAACGCAGTATTGTGGCCTCACCCTAAGGGGTATTATTTCATTTGTTTTACAAAAAAAGAAAAACTAGTAATACATAAATGACTTAAATATTAACTAATAATAAGTATTTACAACCTAACTACACTTCATTTGAAATACATATTCATATTCAGCCTTTTAATGTTCCCACTGCTGGGACTCAGGCCTCCTCTCTCTAGGAGAGGGAAAGGGCCGTAATCCACCACGCGGGCCCAGTGCGGGTTGGTGGATGTCACATGTCTTCGAATTTTTGGTTCTAGGACATGCCGGTTTCCTCACGATGTTTTCCTTCACCGTTTTGAGAGCAGTGGTGATGAAATAAATTACACAAAGTAATGCTCCTGGCTGGGTTTGAACCCGCGACCGCGATTCGTAAGTCGGGGCCGTTACCACTCGGCCACCACTGCTCACTCGCCCACCACTGCTCTAACAGTTACGAACACTTCATTTGAAATAAGAATAAAAATTGAAACAAACCTTCTTTATTGTCCGTTCAATTGATTTTGACTCTTTCGCCATTGCCATGTTGAATGGCAATGCTAACTCGTTGAACAAAGAGCCAGATCTCTTGGCTCAGTCGTTGAAATGTATCATAAAAAGATGCAGCAAGCAAGAGGAAGCAGAAATACCATAATTAAGTTACTAAAAGGCCCAAAATAGTATCGAACCTAAAACAAGGTTTAGGTATGAACCTAAATTAAGACAATTCTATTGTACTCTGTGACTGAACTGTCTGACCTTCGGTGAACTTGCGAGTTTCATTTCATTCACCTTATACCGCAGACATTGTTAATTATAATCATTGAAATCTTTTACAATGTACCATTAGAAATTTTAAAAGAATTGTGAAAATTATTTGACTTAAATTAAATTATTTGTTTCAAGATACGGTTTTTATTGTCGTTTTTAAGCCCATAGAAAAGTATTGTTCGTTTGTTACTTGAAACCGAAGAAAGAACTTTATTTATTTTATAATTTATTTATCAAAAAATAAAAGTATCATCGAACTCCACACGATAGGTTTAACGGATAGTCCCCATTGCAGGGCATGCATTGGGGTTTTTTTTTCGGGTGGGAAAATCATCTAATGACATCCCCCGCTCTTGGGCGGAGCGAGAGATAGTTTCAAACTTTTACTGACTAAAAACCCACTCCTGTTCCTTCTTTGCCATTTTTCCAGGGCCCCGGGGATCTCTTTCGCATCACCCATGGCCCCAGTAGGCTTCGACCCTGCTGGGCCCCTACGGTTGCTGACATCTCCTTGAGGCGCGCGTGGAACACTACGCGCCGTCGACGACTTGGGCTCGGTCCGGACGGTTACCGGACGATCGGACGGCGAGCCACCCATTGCTCACCGTCCGCAAGCCCGCGCCTACGATAGGGCATGCATTGGGGTGGAGGAATCGAACTTGCACGTTCTCCTTGAGTATACGAGTGTCACACATAAGCATTTGAACCTTAGAATCACCGACATACCTTATAAACGCCTTGAATAAATTGGGAGGCCTTATCTGCTTCTGGAGAAGACTGGTTTTAATGAAGGCCGCTACGTCCCAAACACAATGGTCTGCCGTTGACTAAGTGTATCAGCAGAGCATAAATCAGCCTTATAATTTTCCCACTGCTGGGACTCAGGTCTCTTCTCTAGGATAAGGAATGAGCCGTAATCCACCACGCGGGCCCAGTGCGAGTTGGTGAATGTCACACGTCTTTGAATTTTTGATTCTAGGACATGTCGGTATCCTCACGATGTTTTCCTTTACCGTTTTGAGAGTAGTGGTGATGAAATAAATTACACAAAGTAATGCGCCTGGCTGGGTTTGAACCCGCGGCCTACAACTCGTAATGTTCCCGACCATTACCTACCACAGGGCCACCACTGCTTTTGTGGACTAAGTACGAAAATCAAATAAAATAGATACAAAGTCAGTTGTCTCTCTATTTCTCTCTGTTAAAAAAAACACCAAACTGAGTCACCTATCTCCGCACAACTAATCCCCAAAAATGCCATCATTAAAAATCACGACACTAAAAACTGCATACCATAAAAAATCCTTATGGTATCCCCGTCCAATGGGGGTCGCATAAAAAGCAGCCCCTTGCGAGGGCGCCCTTATATAGCTACGAAATTACGGTGGGTAGTTTGTAAAATTTGCCGACTGCTAGAGGGGTTAGAGGGGGGGTGACGAGGGGTGGAAACAACCCTTAATGGCGGAATTGCGTGACAGAATTTCGGCAGTGACCCAAGTTGGCCTGTGAAAGTGAAAATATCTATTTAGAGTTGATAATACCGGGTTGTTTAAATAAAATTAGCATTTTGTTTTTTCTTTTCGGTGTGTGATTATGGTTTTTAATGGCTTAATCGAAAATGATTCGTTTGTATGCAAATTGAATGTTTACGAACGTAAATCATATCAATCGTTTACTCTTTTTTGGAGGTTTTACAATTTGCAGACAAAAAAAAAACTGCTCGTAAGCTCGTCGTCGTTTATTATACTACTAGTTCAATAACTGTTTTTTATACTTAGAAATTATATCAATAAAGTTGTAATTAAACATTCCTCATTTAAACATCACTCTTTAACTACCAGTAACAATAAATTTATTGTATTTTTAATAAAAAAAAAGAAACTCATCATTTTGCCACCTATCATAATCGTATTCACTTGGGAACCGTTTTTTTATCATCAATTTTTAATTACAATTATTCTTGAATAAACAATCTAAGTAATTATTATTTACGGGAACCATCAATGGAAATTGACGGCTGGAACGGTTCGAATGAAACAATTATGTATTAATAGCTCGCTCTATTTTATGACAGACAATTTACATAACCTTTACGTAGCAAATTAGTTTAACATTGAAGGGTTTGTTTATGTAGCGAAATTTGATAAATTTTAGCAAAAGCATATATGGCATTTATTTTTAAATAATTAGTTAAGTACTTAATGTTATTGCGGTAATTACCTACTTATGATACTCGTGCTGTTTTTTCCTATTTATTAAGACTCAATACGGCATACCATGGGTTTTCATTCTGTATAAAAAAAAAATATATGTGAAAAGGCTCGTATTTGACCGCTATCTCACCTGATGGTAAATTGTTTTTTATAATCTTTATTTTAAGAGCTAATACAATACACTCTGTAAGTATACTATACGTAACACTGTAGTTTTTTTTTGCTAGCCTGTTCTGTCCCACTCCTGGACAAAAGCCTCTCTCTATTCCTTCCATCTTTCGTGAGCCCATGCTTCCACCTTCCAGTTCTCTGTTTGATTTGTCCAGCTCGTCCCACCTTCTCCCTCGTGGTCTGCAACGATGCCTTCTGGCTGTCTCAGGGTACCAATTCAGTGCTACTGTGGCTCACAGTGGTCGGCCAATAATAATTATAGAATAATAAATAGCTATACAATGACGCCAGTATTTGTTGGCTGATCATTCGTTCTTATACCTAATATTTAAATACTTAATAAAAATAATAATATTCCACAACTTTCACACAACGTCATCTAGTATCAAACTAAACAGAGCTTGTGGTATGAGTACTAGACAACTGATAAACATACTTATATCTTTCTAAATACATAAATATTATCGATAAATTACACCCAGACACAGAACAAATGATCATGCTCATCAAACAAATTTGTCCTGGGTGATAATCGAACTCTTGATCTTCGGCATAGCAGTCAGTGACCACTAGACCAACAAGCCTATCAAAAACCTAACCTACTAACTTTACCGGAGAAGATAAGTTGAGTTTAAAATATAGAATATTTTTTTTAGACGATGAATTTAAATAACAACAGATTAAAACTGTTTATTTATTTATTACACAAATAAAGCGTTAAATTATAATAAACTAGCTTCTGACAGCGGCTTTGCCCGCGTGAAAATATGTTTTTTTTTTAAATCGGTCCAGTATTAATTAATTTAATGAAATTATTCATTAAAAAAAAAACAAAGCTTTTTTCTTTATAAGTATAGATATACTCACGTCTCTTTCCCATAGGGTAAGACCAACTATAGAAGACTACCAACTACGCTCATTACATGCCTTCCTCTATTGATTAAAAAAAAAAAGTATTTTCTAAATAAAATACCAGTTTTCCTTCCGTACGAAATAAAATCAGTGCGGTATCAACAGCTCTACACAAACCCCGAACATTTCAGCGCGCCACGGTAAATTTTATTATAACCAAATTGTGAACAATATTTTCGTAAATATTTTGGAACGAGACCAGTTTGTGGTCGTATACAAACCAACGTAAATACTTAATTTATGGATAGATAAGTTGTGCCGTTAATTTATGAGATCATTTGCGAATAAAAGAAACTTAATTTTTGTTTGCCTTACTTTTTTTTAGAAATTATTATTGTGTTTAATTTGTGTACCTACGTAACTGTTAAGAAATGTACATTGTACAATTCTGTGACGCCTGCTACATTTTCTGGATAAAATTCCTTCTTTTAAAAAAAAACGAGTCGGACTCGCGCACTGAGTGTTCCGTACATATTTACCAATGAAAACAGTTCAATTCCCAAATTGAGTTACGAAGAAGAAGAATTTTTTTTTGTGACGTGACTATAAATTTACGGTTTTCCGATTTTTTCCTATACTTGTGCTATGAGACCTTGCTTCATGCAAAATTTCAGGATTCGAGGTCAACGGGAAGTACCGTATCAATTTTGATTCCTATGAGAGTGTCGAAATACACATTTTTTGCGACATAAACGGCCGTATCTTTTTTTTTGTTAACTCAGAAGTTTGATTTTTTCACAGCTTCAAGGCAGCGCAGACTTGAATAAATGGTTTTAATTTCAACTCGATACCTCCACGCGTTCCCCAGATAAAGGGTCTTGACAGATAGACAGACAGACAGACGGACGGACAAGAAAGTGATCCTATAAGGGTTCCGTTTTTTCCTTTTGAGGTACGGAACCCAAAAAAAATTGGGTCAGTAACATCCAAAAAGGTTAGTAAACAAGAACTTTCTTTCTTTCTTTCTTTTCTTTTTAACACTTATGTAGCCCACGGGGTATTTCTGAAAAGGTAACCTCTAGTCCTAGAACGCAAAGAGAAGGTGAAAAACACAGGTGTGGTTTACTCAGTAAAACTCCCACTCCACTTTAGAGAGGGAGAAGTCATTTTACCTCAATAAAAAACATACCTAAAAGTAATAAAACAAGTTTCTTGCTCATGACTGACATGACTTTGACCAGATTTTGCCCCCACCCCTCCGAGCCTGAAGGCCCCAGGGAATTCCCCCTCCTATAGTCTTTCGGTAGCTATGTCAGTGCCTCCAATCAGACGGATTCTGTGTCTGACAACTGCTGGCTGAGTCTGACATTCCCTTTCACACCACCCAAAACTAGAGAAGTTATTTGATGGTTTACCAACTACGAAAAAAAAAATAAAGCAAAGTAGTAGGTGCCTATATGAATGAATGAAACTATCAATTTCTAAACCAATTATTAACAATTTTAATTAAAAGCGCCAGGAAATTAGTTAATCCCAAAAAACTTAGTTTCGATAAGTGCAGCAATAAAATGTTTAATTCGCTCGATTTCATGTAAGTATGTTATTAGTTACTAAAAGCCCGGAATCGTACATTAAACCCATTTCCTTGAACTTTTTAACCACGCAACTGTCACTGATTAATCTTTTAAGGCGAAAGCGTAAGCAAAATTCAAATTTACTTACGTTTTATTGTAATTTTCATGTTATCATAAGGTCTCTTAAAGATTCCATAGTTGTAGCTATCAGGGAACGCAGACTGCGGCAGGCAAATGTTACGTTTATTGCAATTTGGTTTGGTCTAGTAACAAAATCAATATCTGCGACTTCGAAAATATATAGATACTAACCGAAGTATAGTCCTCCTCCTTGAGTCGTACTCCTAAATGCTGAGGGTCGTAACCTCCCTGCTTCATCAATTTCATTCGAACGATATTCGTCCATCTGTTTCTGTCTCTGGCGGTGTGAAGGGCGGTATAGCGTAGAGTCAAGAGCGGTGCGGATCTGGTCAAACCAACGTATTGGGCTGCGTCCACGAGGCCTTTTCCCATCCACTTTACCGGTCACGATGAGCCTTTGGAGGTTGCCACCATCTTTCCTTGCAATGTGACCGAAGTATTCTAGAATCTTGAGTTCTCGCAATATGGATACGTTGGTCCGAAATGCTGTCCAAGGTTTACGGAGCATCCTTCTCCAGCACCACATCTCAAAGGCGTCAATGCGTTTGCGGTCTGCAGCTTTTAGCGTTCAAGTCTCGGCGCCATATGAAAATATCGAGAAGACCAGGGTCCGTACCAGTTTGGTTTTGGTCTTTACGGAGATATTGCGATCCCTCCAGATTTTGTCAAGCTGAGACATGACGCAAATACAAATCTTTTCTCTTTGTAATATTAGTGCAGATAAAAATAAAGATACTTCAATTTGTTGTTACAAAAACGTGCACCGGGCACAGAACAGGGTTATTACGGCAATTGAGAGGCAAGCCAGGAGGATCATTGGCAATGATGCACTCGTTGAGTCGAGGCTTCAAAGTCTTGAGCATCGACGCCGAGTTGCTCGCCTGTCGGTTTTCTACCGGTTGCATTTCGGGGAGCGTGCGTCGGAATTGCATAACCTAATTCCGCCTAGCCCGTTCCATCATCGGACCACCAGGCGTACAAAATGCGCCACCGGTACATGGTGGACCTCCCACCTATACGCACAAAACGTTTTGGGAACACATTCATTGTGCGTACAGCTAAGGAGTGGAATTCCTTGCCGGAATCTGTGTTTCCTGATGGCTACAACCTGGGAATCTTTAAGTCAAGAGTGAATAGGTTACTTCTAGGTAAGCGCGCTCCATCGTCGACCGCATCGTCGCTTTCCATCAGGTGAGATAGCGGTTAAGCGCGAACCTACCAAGAATAATAATAAAAAAAAAACTGTACACATGTTACATTACCGTTTCCACCTACGTATTTACCCGTACCTTTAATCCAAAATTCGCATTCGCACTTAGAAATCCCAACAATAAATCCAAACATACAAAAATAAATGCCATAATTATGCAAACGATGTCAATAAATTAGCGAACGATACACAATGATTTATTGCTACCGCTACAAAATATTCACATTCCGTACGAATTTACATATTTGCGTACGAAATCGACTGATTCGAATCGATGATGTTTTAATGATTGCGTATTTAGTTTTCAATGTTTCCGCGGGTTTTCTATTAAGGGGATGCGCTTGGAAAGCCCGTGAAATTAAAATTTTACTTCGATTTTTTTTATACGTCACTAACTGGCTCGGCAAACTTGGTGGCCGAGTGGTAACCGCCCCGACTTATGAGTTGTAGGTTTCGGGTTCCAACCCAGCTAGGCGCAATACTTTGTGTAATTTATTTCAACACCACTGCTCTCAAAACGGTGAAGGAAAACATCGTGAGGAAACCGGCATGTCCTAGAACCAAAAAATTCGAAGACATGTGACATTCACCAACCCGCACTGGGCCCGCGTAGTGGATTACGGCCCATTCCCTCTCCTAGAAAGGAGGCCTGAGTCCCAGCAGTGGGAACATTAAAAGGCGGATTATGCTATTATGGAGATCTTTTCTCAGACCTACCAAATATACACAAAAAATTTAATAAAAATCGGTCAAGCCGTTTTGGAGTAGTTCGATAACAAATACTGTGACACGAGATTTTTATATAATGACTAGACCAGCTTTATATGAGCTTTTTCCTATTATAATATGCATGTATTATACACTTAAACCTTTGTCATGAATCACTCTGTCTATTGGTGAAAACTGCATGGTAATTCGTTCAGTTGTTATTGAGTTTATTGCGTATATATATACAGACAAACAGACGCAGTGAGTGCCTTTTTTTTAATGATACTTCAATTTGTTGTTACGGTGACGATTGGATTTTATTATTAGAACACAATAATCTACCACAGATTATTGTGTTCTAATAATGAAGTATCATTAAAAAAAAGGCACTCACTGCGTCTGTTTGTCTGTATATATATACGCAATAAACTCAATAACAACTGAACGAATTACCATGCAGTTTTCACCAATAGACAGAGTGATTCATGACAAAGGTTTAAGTGTATAATACATGCATATTATAATAGGAAAAAGCTCATATAAAGCTGGTCTAGTCATTATATAAAAATCTCGTGTCACAGTATTTGTTATCGAACTACTCCAAAACGGCTTGACCGATTTTTATTAAATTTTTTGTGTATATTTGGTAGGTCTGAGAAAAGATCTCCATAATAGCATAATCCGCCTTTTAATGTTCCCACTGCTGGGACTCAGGCCTCCTTTCTAGGAGAGGGAATGGGCCGTAATCCACTACGCGGGCCCAGTGCGGGTTGGTGAATGTCACATGTCTTCGAATTTTTTGGTTCTAGGACATGCCGGTTTCCTCACGATGTTTTCCTTCACCGTTTTGAGAGCAGTGGTGTTGAAATAAATTACACAAAGTATTGCGCCTAGCTGGGTTGGAACCCGAAACCTACAACTCATAAGTCGGGGCGGTTACCACTCGGCCACCAAGTTTGCCGAGCCAGTTAGTGACGTATAAAAAAAATCGAAGTAAAATTTTAATTTCACGGGCTTTCCAAGCGCATCCCCTTAATAGAAAACCCGCGGAAACATTGAAAACTAAATACGCAATCATTAAAACATCATCGATTCGAATCAGTCGATTTCGTACGCAAATATGTAAATTCGTACGGAATGTGAATATTTTGTAGCGGTAGCAATAAATCATTGTGTATCGTTCGCTAATTTATTGACATCGTTTGCATAATTATGGCATTTATTTTTGTATGTTTGGATTTATTGTTGGGATTTCTAAGTGCGAATGCGAATTTTGGATTAAAGGTACGGGTAAATACGTAGGTGGAAACGGTAATGTAACATGTGTACAGTTTTTTTTTTATTATTATTCTTGGTAGGTTCGCGCTTAACCGCTATCTCACCTGATGGAAAGCGACGATGCGGTCGACGATGGAGCGCGCTTACCTAGAAGTAACCTATTCACTCTTGACTTAAAGATTCCCAGGTTGTAGCCATCAGGAAACACAGATTCCGGCAAGGAATTCCACTCCTTAGCTGTACGCACAATGAATGTGTTCCCAAAACGTTTTGTGCGTATAGGTGGGAGGTCCACCATGTACCGGTGGCGCATTTTGTACGCCTGGTGGTCCGATGATGGAACGGGCTAGGCGGAATTAGGTTATGCAATTCCGACGCACGCTCCCCGAAATGCAACCGGTAGAAAACCGACAGGCGAGCAACTCGGCGTCGATGCTCAAGACTTTGAAGCCTCGACTCAACGAGTGCATCATTGCCAATGATCCTCCTGGCTTGCCTCTCAATTGCCGTAATAACCCTGTTCTGTGCCCGGTGCACGTTTTTGTAACTGCGCCCCTAGCGGAGTCGTCTCAAAACCCCTTTCTTTTACTTTATATAAATATATATGATATATATGTTTTCCTTCACCGTTTTTGAGAGCAGTGGTGATGAAATAAATTACACAAAGTAATGCGCCTGGCTGGGTTTGAACCCGCGACCTACAACTTGTAAGTCGGGGCCGTTAACACTAGGCCAAAAACGGTGAAGGAAAACATCGTGAGGAAACCGGCATGTCCTAGAACCAAAAATTCGAAGACATGTGACATTCACCAATCCGCTCTGGGTCCGCGTGGTGGATTACGGCCCATTCCCTCTCCTAGAAAGAGGAGGCCTGAGTCCCAACAGTGGGAACATTAAAAGGCTGATTATGCTATGCTTATGCTAGATATATATGTTGGCATATATTATATCTAACATTTAAGTTTGTTTATTTTATTTATATAAATACATTTTGTACCCTTGTCTTCTTAATAATCTTTTCTTTTTTTTAAAAACCTGCCATGTTTTCTCTTTACCACCACCCCTGGTTGACTGGTAGGGCTATATTTCACCGGGACACCATGGCGGCTCGACTAGTTGCGCCGCCATGGTGTCCTTAAGCTACCAAACTAGACACCATACAGACACCAGAGTCGCTACACCACACTGAGACAGTATTAAAATGGACCTTAAGTGTACGCGTCCGAGTTTCGTTTTCGTCAGAGGTCGCGCCGCCAAATTGGTTGCGCAACCAAACGGACACCAGGTGAGTAACTCTCTATAGAGCTGTACATATTTTGTTGGTAGCGGTGACTGGTCGCGCCGCCATGGTGTCCTGGTGAAATATAGCCCGTAGAGAATGCCTTAGATATTAAGTCCGCGGTCCGCCTTTGTACCTTTATGTTGCATGAAGTTTTAATAAATAAATAAATAGAAATTCAAACTGGGTAAGTTTAATCCGCGTGATGCATGTCCTCATCGGACACGTGTGTTTCGAGAGGTATCTATCTATTTTGGATCTAGCGGGAAGAAAAGCTCAGGTGTTACCATTGTGCGGGTCGCCTGGAGTAAGAACATAGTGAAGCATACGTTGGAAGCTTGCACCGCTTGGGCGGAACCCCGCCGTGTCCTCGTGGGGGCGAGCGACGGTAGCGACCCGAGCGTCCGATGCTGATTCAGGCCATGGTCCGAAGCAAGAGCAAATGAGAAAATGTAAACTCCTTCTGATGAAATGAATTATACAAAACTTGGTCTTGGTTTGATCATTTCAGCGCCCAATCGGGGTATGTGTCCTGTGCCAAGGCATTGATGTTTTTCACCGAAAAAAAAAACCTTCGTTGCATCTTCCGGTACACGGTCGCCAGTCCAGAACTTTTCAGCCTCATCGACCATCATTCTGTTCAATCTGCCCTGGCCACTGCCACTTAAGTTTGGCTATTCTTCGGGCTATGTCGGTAACCTTGGTTCTCCTGCGGATATCTTCATTCCTGATGCGATCACGCAAGGAAACTCTGAGGAAAGCCCTTTCCATTGCCCTTCGATGAGTGATTGAACAACATTGAGTAACATTGGTTATATGTATGTATCTAAGTATGTAATTACTATTCGATTTGTCTCTCTTCTGTTTGTCTATTTATTAAGTTGCACCTGCCATGTTATGTTTCTCTGCACCACCCTAAGGTCGACTGGTAGAAAATGCCTAAAGCATTAAGTCCGCCTTTATACAGTTTTATGTGCATAAAGCTTTAATAAATAAATAAAGAATTTGTTTATTTGTCTATTGGTTGTAATTAAAAAAAAAACAAGGGCAAGTGCGAGTCGGACTCGCGCACTGAGGGTTCCGCACAAACTTACCTATGAAAACAGTTCGATTCCCGAATTGAGTTACTTTAATTTCAACTCGATGCCTCCACGCTTTTCTGAGATAAAGTGTCTTGACAGACAGAAGGACGGACAACAAAGTGATCCTATTAAGGTTCCGTTTTTTTTTTTTGAGGTAGGTACGGAACCATTGATTTTGTTTTGTATACGTACTAATAAGTGTAATGTATATTGTAATATCGTTTTTTTCCCTAATTAAAAAAAATAAAAAACTTTTTACTAAAAAAATAAAAGACTTCATTAAAAATAAACACTAAAAGGATCAAAATAACTTTAATTTCGGAAGTCGGTGTTTCTCGGTATTGTTTGTTTCTTATTTAACATCGACTTCCGAAATTAAAGTTATTTTGATCCTTTTAGTGTTTTTTTTTTTAATGAAGTCGGTTTTTTTTTTTGTAAAAAGTTTTTATTTTACACTTTTTAGTTGTGATACACTTATAAACAGAGTACCTATTTCTCATGACGATTCCAATTAACCCAAACACTGCTAGGTTACATTGTTTTATTATAAAGATCCTGTGTCTACCTTCCACCTTCCGGCTCCATCACCAGATCAGTTCGATAGTACCTTATAGCCAAAGTGCATCTCATGACAATTCTAATAAGCCCAAACACGGCTAGGTTACGTTGATTAATTACAGAGTTCCAGTGCCTACCTTCCGGCTCCATCATCATCATCAGATCAGTTTGATGATACCATTTTCAACGTAACTATTCAGAACCATTCATTTATTTGTATTGTCATAGTCGCTTAACTATCTTCATTGTGATATCAATGTGAGTATGAAGTTCCGTTGACCATTTCTGGTCTTCTTCATCAGTTCCACTTCATCAAATGTTACTTTTTGACTGTAAATGCTTAAGTTTTCGATGAAAATACCAAAATCACTACATGATTGCCTATAATATTTGAGGAGTTCCCTCGATTCCCCATGGATCCCATCATCAGAACTGGATTTTGAAAAAATGGGACCAATCTGGAAGCATATCCTATAAAGGGAAAAAAAAATTTGCAAATCGGTCCATAAACGACGGAGTTCTGAGGTAACAAACATAAAAAAATGAAAAAAAAAATACAACCGAATTGAATAACCTCCTCCTTTTTTTGAAGTCGGTTAAAAATAAAACCCTAAAAATATTGTATTGTTAGATAACACAATTATCGAGTAAGGCTGTAGGTACGCTATATAACATATTAACATTACGCTACGACCCAAGGGAGCAGAGTACCAAAGACGCGGGTGAAACAGGGGACAGATAGTAAAAAATAAAAATGGTCGATATTTTACTAAATGAGTTAATTAACTAACTTTATACATATTTTTTTATAACCCAAGCACCCCAAAAGCGTACATACCTACACAATAAAAAGACTTTAATCTAAGTTATAATGATAACCTACAAAACAAACTGGCACATAAAAAACACTCCCTAGAGGGCGCTGGCCGCGCTTTTATCACAATTATAACATATTTTATGTAATTTATAACATACTGCTCCTAATGACTTTATGCTAATCGTAACTGACACCATGTTTACTGATAATAAATTACACGTCTTATGGCGCAGCCCTGAAAATAGAAAATTATTTTTCTGAAATGTTCAACCCTGTTTCGAGTAGGTATTTACGAGTAATTACTTTTTCATTGTAAAAGTATTAAAGCTTGAATATCAAAATTATACAGTATTTTTTTCTTTTAGTTTATTAATAGAGATAGTCAAACGCTTTGGTGTAAATGGCTAATAGAATATTTGATATTTGCTTTTTTTTTATTTTTGTACAACAAATAACACTAAAAATAAATCTACTTCTAAAAAACTTTTTACAAAAAAAATACAACCGACTTCAATGTAAACTTAAATACCTTATAGCCAGAGTGCATCTCATGACAATTCTAATAATCCCAAACACGATTAGATTACATTAATTTATTACAGAGTTCCGGTGCCTACCTTCCGACTTCATCATCAGATCAGATCAGATATTTCTATTTGCGATTTTGGATAAAGTTACATAATTATAATGATACTAATAATAATAAAAAAACGGTGTTTGAAAGATTCCGAACATTAGCTAGCAGCATTCAAGCTAAATTTTCGATGCTTAATTTACAATTGTAACTTAATTTTCTAAAAGTGTTTATGGGTGCGCATTATTTTAATTACATACTGTAGCTATATAAAAACCAAAAACACAGTCAGGTACCGAAGTAAGTCCACATCGATATCATCCTGAAATATGTCCAGAAGACGTGCAACATTGCCACGTTGAACGGTAAAATATTTCGTCAAAATCAAACATCTATATCTAATCTTCATGTCAGGTCATCATGTCCTTCCTTTAGTATTTATTCGTCAAGTCTTAAAGGAGCTCACATCCTTAGTAGTTCTAAGTTGAACTACACGAATATTGACAAATGCTTGCACTGACTGGTCAGGTCCACTCAAATCTGTGGTTCTTTCCTCAAAAGACCATCAGACACTAATCTGCACGGCATTACATGTTTGCTATATGGACTTCAAAAGCGACTTTGACCTCTGAATTTCGGTGTTTCTTTTCAGGGTTGTCAGCTAGAAAACGCTGGCCCTATCAAGTTTAAAGTGTTTAGTTTAAAAACACGAGTAAAAGTGTTTTTAAAACTTATTTGCAAATTAAATATCCTTCATTAATCCAATCTTCAAAACACAAACAGTAGCCCCAGTAGCAGCATACAAATTCATCACCAATAACTCTCACATATTTACGAGCAACGTCACATGACAAACTTATACCTATAACATATAAATATAGTAATAAATAACGCACTAGTGGCGCTCACCGATGTGTGATAAATGTGCTCTTAGCCTTAAATAATTAACTGGAGGTTAAACGCGGTCAGGACGGAGGAAAAAATGCTTTTTTATGTGTTTAACTTTGTGGCGGCTCCTTTGTATAGATAGGGTTAACTGTTTAAAAAACTGGTTCAGTTGTACCTAACTGTTATTGGTCTATGATAGCTTCAAGGTGTATTGCGGTTTGTGGGGTAGTTTGAAAGAGTTATTCCGCGGTTCTAAAAGGCAAAGGACAACTGAAGGAACACAATTGGGGTTTAGTCAATAAAAGTTTGACAAACTCTCTCGCTCCACCCAAAAGGAGAAGTTTTTTTGTAGCGACATCTATTACGCCACATAGGAACTAAAATTAAAAAACTCTAATCGCGATATTTGAGTTTTTCTTTGTCCTCCAAATGTGGGACAGTTGTCCGGAAACAACACCCGTCTGCTCGGAGGATCCTCCCTTTTCAACAAAGGTTTGCGGGACTTTACACAATTTTCCACATACCTATAAAATTTGATCATGACTTATCTCACTCGCTCCTTCCGAATCATCGACGGCGCGTAGTGTTCCATGCGCGCCTCAAAGAGATGCTTACGGACACAACACCCGTCTGCTCGGAGGATCCTCCCTTTTCAAGGTAAAGGTTTGCGGGACTTTACACAATATTCCACATACGTCTAAAATCACGACCCACCTCACTCGCTCCTCCCGAATCTTCGACGAAGCATAGTGTTCCATGTGTGCCACAAAGAGATGTCAGGAAAACAGTACGGGTATGGCTGAAGTAGGTAAAGAAGGAAAATAGGTGTTATTTTAGTTAAATCAAAGTCTGTCACGCCCTTCACTCTAGAGTTGTAGAAGCAGACGGTATAGTATGATTTCCCACCTTACAGAAAACGCCCGCAAAAAAGGAGAGAAAAAAAAATTAAAAAACTAAAACCCGATTACTACAAAAAAAAACGACGCTGAAGAAGTATGACACAAGATTTTTGATTTGCGCACGATGTTTTATTTATCTGCTAGAAGGCGCCATATTCTGTGCAAGTGAGCCCTTTCAAATGATACCAAATACGTATTTACCTCCATTTTTATTTTTTAACACTTTTTGTCCGCCAGAGGGCGCCATATCGAGTTTTGTGACACGTCACGTAGCCTATGTTTATATATGTTTTTTTATTTCCAGCGGACAATTAATACGGTTCTAACGATACATCATATGTCGAGTTCCGATAAGTAGATTAGGAGCTATGAGGGAAAAAATGAACATACTCACATACATACATACATAGCCTGTCAAAATCATAACCCTCCTTTGGCTTTGCCATAGTCGGGTACTAAAAAGGACTAATACCATCATATAGCTAAAGAAGTACCAGAATATAGGACCATCGAACCGTACAAAGTACAGTCTACCAACCACACTTTGTACAACACTGCAATTATTCAATGCTGGCTGTGTCAAGGAGGAATGTAATAGTAACAATTTTACGCCGGCCGGCCACGGTAACCCGGTATCGTCGACTAACCCACTAACTCACATTGGTAGATGCGGTATCTTTACGCTCTTTTTCCGTTACAAGATAGGCAGGAACTAGGTAATGAAGTCTTAGTGTCAATAGAAAGTTTATTAGCTTTAGTGTTCATTGGAACTGGACTTTCGTAGTTCGTAGCGAGGACTTTGAACCATATTTTTATTCTAGCTTCATAAAAGTAGAAAATTATTCTAAAGAAACGTACTCCTAGGTTAAAGAAGTATCCTATATCCTATTCCTGAGCATGGCTTACCCTTTTCTGTTTTATAGGGTTCCGTACCTCAAAAGGAAAAAACGAAACCCTTAAGCGAGAACTATACTAGACCGACGCACTCGTGAACCACGCCTGATTTTTACGTAGCGGCGCATTGCGTGGCGTCGTGTGGCGTGGATCTAATGTAGCTCTGCAAGTCTAGTTGCCATATAAAATGTTTGACGCGCCTAGATCGGCGTACGTGGGCCACGTGTGCGCAATGAAGTTCTACCTTTATAGGATCACTTTGTTGTCCTTCTGTTTGTCTTTTTTTTTATTATTGATAGGCTCGCGTTTGACCACTATCTCACCTGATGGTAAGCGATGATGTGGCCGACGATGGAGCACGCTTGCCTAGAAGTAACTAATTTACTCTTGACTTAAAGACCCCTAGGTGTAGCTATCAGGGAACACAGACTCCGGCAGGGAATTCCACTCCTTAAGTGGAAAATTCCACTTCCAGTCACTCCTTGTCTGTCTGTCAAGACCTTTTATCTCGGGAACACGTGAAGGTATCGAGTTGAAATTTCAACCATATACTCAGGTCTGCGGTCTCTTGAAGCTGTGAAAAAATCAAACTTCTGAGTTAAGGAAAAAAAAGATATTGCCGTTTATATCGCAAAAAACGTATATTTCGACACTCTCAAGAGAATCAAAATTTATAGGGTACTTCCCGTTGACCTAGAATCCTGAAATTTGGCATGAAGCAGGGTCTTATAGCACAAGTATAGGAATAAATCTGAAAACAATAAATTTGTTGTTACCAACGTCACAAAAAAATATAATTTTTTGCAATTCGAAAAAATCTTCGAGACTCCATTCGGGAATTGTAGTTTGTACGGAACCCTCAGGACGCGAGTCCGACTCGCACTTGCCTAGTTTTTTTAAATTATATAAACTAATGCTTGACTGCGATCCCACCTGATGGTAAGCAGTGATGCAATCGTTGATGGTGAGGCGCACTGGTTTATGAAAAGCCTATTCATTCTAGCTTTGAAGATACCTAAATTATAATCGGACAGGAAGACCGCTGTAGGCAAATTGTTTCAATCCTTCGATGTACGCGGTATAAACGACGAGGCGAAACGCTCTATCTCTAAAAAACATAATTCACAATTTTGCGAAAACATTAACAATTAAAAACTAATTACATAATTGTAGCAGCATCTGTAAAACGTAGTGTTTTCTCTTACAGCGCAGTTTTATGCTTTCTAACATACACTCGTAATTATTGTACGCAAAGTAATGGACACAGCGCTGCAGCGGCTGGAAAATGAAAGTCATTGAAAAAATAAAGAAATGTTCGCTGTAATGAGAATCTCGATTTCAGTAAAAATTAGATGGAAATGATTGATGTGCGCTTGATTGGATGAAGTTCTTTGTAGAAAGCGGTTTACTGCTTAATTGGTTGAAGGACTAAAAAATTAGCGATGATTATCGCTTAGATTGCATTTTTCTGAAGTGTCATTGTTAGGATAAGATGAACGCGAATAGCATAGTCGGCCTTGTAATTTTTCCACTGTTGGGACTCGGGCCTCCTCTCTAGGAGAGGAAATAGGCTGTAATCCACCACGCGGGCCCAGTGCGGGTTGGTGGTGTCACATGTCTTTGAATTTTTGGTTCTAGGACATGCCGGTTTCCTCACGATGTTTTCCTTCACCGTTTTGATAGCAGTGGTGATGAAATAAATTACACAAAGTAATGCGCCTGTCTGGGTATGAACCCGCGACCTACAATTCGTAAGTCTGGGCCGTTACCAAACGCGAATATTTTATTATAAAGACTAGCTTTTGCCAGTGGCTTCGTTTGCGTGACAGTAGGAAATTATCGTGAGGAAACATACTCTTGAGATAAAAAGTAAAAGGTTATTTTAAACCTCGCAGACAGAAATAGGAAGCCCCAGCAAGAGGCTTCCGTCGACCCTTCCCAAGCCATCTGAAATAAGCTTTAAAGGCGTTTATATATGTTCTAAATTCTACAATACTTCGGACAACCCGACGTACGGCGAGTATCCACCTTTACGTTGTTGAAACCTCTACGGTCCGGACTAAGCGTTTCGCCTCGTCCCTGAGGTCTTCAAGGCTAGAGTGCATAGGCTCTTATATTAAACTAGTGCGCCTCACAATCAACGATCGCATCACTGCTTACCATCAGGTGGGATTGCAGTCAAGCACTAGTTTCAATCAAATAAAAAAAAAATGAAACACAATTTGGTGAGCGTTTATCAATTTTGGCAGGTATTTCGAATTTAAGTAGTAAAATAAAATAGGTGCATTTCCAAAAAGTTTCCGATATCTTACCCGTGTGCCAAATTTAATTTAAATTCATTTAGCTATTACTCCTTTGTGTTTCAAAGGAGTAACAAACATACACGCAGTCATATATATATATAAACACATACAAACTGTCGTCTTCATAATATTCCAGTGATGATTCTAATTTTCATTAATATTCGTTTTGCCGTTCATTTTATTTATAAAGGAAAATGAACAGTGACACAATATACACATTTTACAAAAAAAAAAAAATACCAAAGTAATTACACTTTTGTATATATTTTTACAAACACATTTTCCACGACAACCACGAAAAAAAATCATATCTAAGCGATTTGATATCTAACTGAACTTTAATATTCTTTTTAAAAATCCCAGTAATTGCTTTCATATTTCAATATTGAGTGTCCATAATTTTATGGCAGCGTGACCCATAAATTACGACACGAGACCAAAACCTAATTAGTCCCCAAACATTACTCCTAATAACTCTTACAATTTAAATAATTATCAAAGTAAACACTCTCGAGTATTTCTCTCAATATTTACCGTCCACCGTATGTATGGGGCGTGAGCTATAAATTGGTGCGCCGGCGCAGCCGTCGATCACAATCGGTCGCATTCAAATGAGCTGCCGACCGAATTTATGACTTCGACACCCGATGAGTAAGACATTCTGGTATAGAGCAAGGAAGTGGATAGAGGGAGTTTTATAAGACAATAATAATTATAATTGGGTACTTGATTTTGGGTCGCCCACAATTAGCCTCATCAGAAGGCTTAAAATCATATAAAGGGCAATGGAAATGCTCTGAGTTTCCTTGCGTGATTGAATCCGCAGAAGAACTAAGGTTACCGGCATACCACGAAGAATCGCCAAACTTAAGTAGCAATGGGCAGGACACATTGCTCGCAGAACAGATAGCCATTGGGGCCAAAAGATTCTGGAGTGGCGATCGCGTACCAGAAGACGCAACGTTGAAAGGCCTCCTACAAGGTGGACCGATAACCAGGTAAAGGTTGCGGGAATCTGAAGGATGCGAGTTGCACGAGAAACTGCAAATAGAAAGATTTTTTTAAATACGTTCAAAATTAAGTAAGTTACAAACCAATCAAATCTGGTGGAAGATGAAACTCTCAAGTAACAGTAAAAGGATGCACAAACTACAATATGAGGACCCCGACTTTAGGTTACACGCGTAGAAAAGAGATAGCTAGATGTATCCACCACGCGCCCGCAAGAATCGGGAAGGGAGGCTAAAGAGAAGATGTATGGATTGTGTAAGAAGTGACATCTCTGGAAGAAACGGGGTCAGTGATAGCGTGACGGTTGATAGGACAGAATGGAATAAAATAACGTGCTGCACCGATCTTAAGTAAAATCCGGGATTTAAAAGTATTAAATGTCCTATTCCAGGACATTTATCTACCCGTGTACCGAATTTCACTGGTTCAAATGTTAGAGTGTGAAGATATAACACACATTCAGACATTTAAACGTCACCGTAGGCGCGGGCTTGCAGACGGCGAGCAATGGGTAGCTAGCTAGAGCTCAAGTCGTCGACGGCGTGTACTGTTCCACGCGCCTCAAGGAGATGTCAGCAAACCATAGGGACCCAAAAGGGTCGAAGCCTATTGTGGCTAAGGGTCTGCTTCTGAAAGGAAGACTTGGCCCTGGTACGAAAGGCCACGACGGAACAGGAGTGGGTTTTTAGTCAGTAAAAGTCTGACACACCCTCGCGCTCCGCCCAAGAGTGAGGGATGTCATTGGATGATTTTCCCACCGAAAAAAAAAGACCTTTAAACGTAGAAACTGTCACTTCTATAATATTAGTGGAATTTCAAACAGGCCTACCGGTACCAGAAAGTAATATTATGAAGTAAGAAAAATGCTTGCATTTCTTTTTCCCTGGATATATATTTATACTACTTTCATCTTTTGTACTTACTTTCAACAAAGAAAAAAAACTTTCATCCAACTCTATACGATTCCCAACTCTACGCGCACTCGACGTTGAACCGAATCCCATATTTAACAGGTAGCCGCGCGGACATTGTCGCCGATAACTGGAATTAAACACAGCCACACTGCACTGTGTCGAAATAAAACAAACCGTGAGTTAATGTTGTATGAATTTGACGTGCTAGTGTGTGTTGTAGGAAAACGGGAATGGGCTGCTGTTCTTAGATCAAAATTTGAGGAACATTTACGTTCTCATGGATTTGTTTGAAAATGTAACCATAAGATTAGTTTTAAATTTATTTCTATTCATTCTTAAATGACAATTATGTACCCTTCATGCCTTTCGTAGGGATTCTTATTTATTGACGCAATACATGCGATCCATGTACTTAATATGTAAAAAGCTTTCCTGTCTGTCTGTTCTTAGTCTTTTCCCAACTATGTTTTTTTTTGAGGTGGGAAATTTCTAATGACTTCACCCACACTAGGGTGGAGCGTCAGACTTTTACTGACTAAAACCACACCTATGTTCTTTCAAATGCCCTTTGCGTTCCAGGGTTTCCCTATAAGAAGTCAATTCATTTCCCAAAGCAGATTAGGTCTCCCAGCTTTATCAGGGCGTCTGTGAGGAAATTTGGGGATCCTAGGGTTCATATTCGTGTATCATTGACACCTGTATAGTCAAGGAGCACAAGTGCAATTGTCTCTTCCGCCTCCAAGCATACTCTGCACAGGTGACTGACTATCTGTGATGGCTATTTGTGCGAAGGTGTTTGTTAAGTGAGTAGTGTCCGGTGATAGACCTCGCCATCAGGAGCAGACTGTCAGTCTATCCAGTCGCAAAAATCAGCTCGCGCTTGACAACTATCTCACCTGATGGTAAGCGATGGTGTGTTTGACAATGGAGCACGCTTACCTAGAAGTAACCTATTTCACTATTGACTTAAAGTAGGTATCAGGAAACACAGAATCAGGTAGGCCAAAACTCATAATTTTCGGATGACGCTGACATCGAGCAGTGGAGAGTGGAGAAAGTGGAGAGCAGTGGTGGCCGACTTACGAGTTGTAGGTTGCAGGTTCAAACCCAGTCATGTGCATTACTTTGTGTAATTTATTTCATCACTACTGCTCCCAAAACGGTGAAGGAAAACATCGTGAGGAAACCGGCATGCCCTAGAACCAAAAATTCGAAGATATGTGACATCCACCAACCCGCACTTGGCCCGCGTGGTGGATTACGGCCCATACCCTCTCCTAGAGAGGAGGCCTGAGTCCCAACAGTGGGAACATTATAAGGCCGACTATGCTATGACTATGCTATGCTGACATAGAGAGGGAACGTAGAGCGTTGGCTGTCGGGTGTGTAACATGCTGGCTCGCAGGTTCGCACGATGTACGCGAAAGGTTAAAATAACACTGTTCAGGGCCTACTACCAGTCGCTGTACACGTGCGCCCTGTGGGTCAGTTATCCACAGGGCCCGTACAATGCTCTACGAGTCCAATATAATAACGCGTTCCGGGTAATGCTGGGGTTGCCGCGTTTCTGTAGCGCGTCGGGGATGTTCGCGGACGCGCGTGTTCCGGGTTTCGGCTCACTACTGCGGCTGCGCATCGCATCACTGATGCGTCGGATGCGCAGTAGCCCCAATAGCCTCGTGGCTACTGTAGCCGGGAGGGTGGATGGCCTAATGGTGTCTCACTGGATGGCTGTACACAGACCGTTTTTCAGGTATGTTATCATCATCATCATTTCAGCCGATAAACGTCCACTGCTGGATATAGGCCACCCCCAAATGTCGCCACAATGAACGGTCCTGTGCGTCTCATATCCATCGGATTCCCGCAACGTTCACCAGGTCATCGGTCCACCTTGTAGGGGGCCTTCCAACACTGCGTCTTCCGGTACGCGGTCGCCACTCCAGAACTGAACAGAAGATCTGTTCTGTGAGCAATGTGCCCTGCCCATTGCCACTTAAGTAGAGGACTTAGGTTGAGTTAGGTATGTGATGTAGGCTTATTATGTCTTTTTGTTTTTAGTTAGTAAGTATCAATTTAATGTTTTACTGAAACTATGGTCTGATAATAAAGTTTATTACTATTATTAAAACTTTAAACTTATGTCATTTTATCACAAAATTTGCTAATCATACTTTTGAAGGCACGGTGGGCGCAGTGGTTGAGGAATTAGGTACTTACATGTGTTTATCTTTGTACAATATTACTAAACAATAAAAAAGACTAAAAATAAATCTTTGTCTGAAAACCGGCTCAAAATTGGCTATAAAATGAAGCGGAAATTAGCATTTCAAATATTTGTATGAAGAAGAGTGGGCGCGTTGTGGAAGCTTATCGCTATCTCATAGCTATCTAATAACGATGACGTTACATTTTAGCTTATGTATCCTTTTTCTGTTACTTGACAGTTTCCAACTGGATTCGAAAAACACTTTTTATTTGCAATTTTGGGTAGTTTCTTCTTGATACCTTTTTTATTATTGTTAGGCTCGCGTTTGACCACTAGCTCACCTGATGGTAAGCGATGATGTGGCCGACGATGGAGCACGTTTGCCTAGAAGTAACCTATTCACTCTTGACTTAAAGACCCCTAGGTCGTAGCTATCAGAAAACACAGACTCTGGCAGGGAATTCCACTCCTTAGCCGTACGCATTATGAATGTGTTCCCAAAAGGCTTTGTACGTATGGGTGGGATGTCCACCATGTACCGATGGCGCAACGCCATACGTCTAGTGGTCCGATGATGGAACGGACTTGGTGGAATTAAATTGTGCAATTCCAACGCACATTTCCCGAAATGTAACACATAATTATGACATGTGTATGTATGTACAATTGGTTGCTGCTCTGCTTCTAAGTCACAAGTACAATTACGCACCGAACTATTTTTTACATGGCACTAAGAAAAGACAACAAAAAATATTAAAAACATGTTTAGTCTTCTTTGAGAACGGACACACGACACAGGAGTAATTTTCGACAATAAAAAAAAAATTGTAAGTTTATAAGCATAGCATAAGCATAATCAACCTTATAATGTTCCCACTGCTGGGAATCAGGCGGAATCCTCCTCTCTAGGAGGGGGAATGGGTCGTAATCCACACCGCGGGCCCAGTGCGGATTAGTAAGTAATAGTATAATAATAATATTCTACAAATATCACACAACGCCGTCTAGTCCCAAGCTAAGCAGAGCTTGTGTTATGAGTACTAGACAACTGATAAACTACTGCTACTGCTTGTGTTATATTTCTAAATACATACATATTACAGATATATTAAGTTATATTACTTAGTAATTAAATATGAATTATAATTTTAGTTTTACTTTTTGGATGTATCAAATGGCCTTAAGAAATATTATAAAATGAAACGCGAACAAGAAAACATACATCTAATAAGCAACAAAGCATTCACACTTTCACGCCTCAGCATCAAATCTGCTCCCGTATTTTATAAGTAAAGCCTTCTCAGCCTTTAATGGATCATTAAGGCGAACACCGATAACCGGCACAATCCCGTGTTTCACACTGAACAAAACAAACGGACAGCACGACTCACGAACTCGCTGTATTAGTGACAAAATGTTTTTAACGCCTGACTTTTTGTTCGTAACCCTTTGCTCCCAACCTCTGTTCCGTTTTTGTTTTTTCGATCCGTTTTTTTTTTTCGAACCGTTTTTTTTTTTTATTGAGATTTAATTAAGTTTTAATTTTATCTTGCGGCTCCCGTTGTTTTAATTCAGTATTTTTTCGGTGTCGAAAGAATTATGGGTATGTGTAATATTTTTAATTGTTGAACAAGAGTACGGGTTGAATGTCGATCTTGACTAATGTTCTGAGATTGTTCCGCGATAAATTTGGTTGAGAATTTCGTAGAGGATGCCTTGTTTTGTTTGGATTCATGAATGAAATCATTTGTGAACGATCCTGGCTCACATACATTCCTTCGACTAATATTTTAACCTGCAAAAAGGTCGGTAAGATCACGTCATATTTAGAACTAGGTGCTGCTAGCGGCTTTGCCGTGCCCGTGTCATCATCATCATCATTTCAACCGAAAGATGTCCTCTGTTGAACATAGGCCTTCCCCAAGTGTCGCCACAATGACCGGTCCTGTGCGTCTCGCATCCATCGAATTCCCGCGACCGTCACCAGGTCATCGGTCCACCTTGTGGGAGATCTTCCAACGCTGCTTCTTCCGGTGCGTGGTCACCATTCCAGAACCATCTGTTCTGCGAGTAATGTGCCCTGCCCATTGCCACTTTAGTTTGGCGATTCTTTGGGCTATGTCTGTAACCTTGGTTCTCCTGCTGATATCTTCATTTCTGATTTGATCACGCAAGGAAACTCCGTGCCCGTGTAGAAGTCGAAAATTATCCCAAGCAATCACACTCCCGGGCATAAATCCAGGACATTGTCCACCGTGTGCTAAATTACATCCTAATCCGTTCAGCCTTTTGAGCGTAACATACATACACAAATCACCTATTTAACATTACTGTAATTACCTATCTATTTGCTTTAACGTTATCCTACTAACAAATTTCTACTAACATTATAAATATAAAAATCTGGATTTTTGATAAATCAATCAGTTCATTATCAACTAAACGGATTTAGCTCATGAATTTGGAGATAGGTTTGGCTTTGTCGAAACAAGGTGCACAGTTAAAACGAATAGATAATTTCAAATCCAGTTATTAAATTAACATGTACTTACACTTCGATAAAAATTATAAATAGTGCCAATGTCATGTATTTAAGCCATATCAGTTCTGTGTATTGTATAAGCCAATAAGTGAAAAACATTTTATTGAATAACCCGTTGTTCCAATATTATTAATTTTTTTTTAATTATTTGTCGGTAGATTGATACACTTTTGAGTACTAAATAACATTTAGGAATGATGCATGATGAGGGTAAATGTAGATAGGTTGAGAAAAGAACCAATAAAGCAGTCTTGATCTGAACGCCTTGTTTGATTGTCGAATCCTATGCACCCGCTCAACAAGGTGCATTTTCATCTTTGTAGTATATTAATTTTTGTGTTCATTTTTGAGGGTGGGAAACCATCAAATAACTTCTCCTGCTCTGGGCGAAGTGAGAGGGCGTGTCAGACTTTTACTGACTAAAACACAGTCTTCAGTTGCCCTTCGCGTTCCAGGGCCACGGTAACTCTATCAGATAACCCTGCAGTCTACAAAAATTGTTTTGAACTTGTTATAATAATTATAAATTGTCTTTGCTAATGTGGCCTCATCAGGCACTTATTAACACATGAGCTATCCACCTTTGATCACACCGTTCTTATAATGAGAACCACCCGTTTCTATTAAGTCAAAGTAATTTAAAGTCACACAACAAAAGTTTGTAATTAACTGGTGTCATAATAACACACTCCATAAGTGACCTTTTTCCAGTAATGTGCAAGTTTTTTTTTATTGATTACTGGCTTCACCAGCCAGTTTGTTGTCGTGTAAGTAAACAAAATATAGCATAAATATGTCTTTCAGTGATAAAAGAGTGGAGAAATAAATTTTGATATCGGTGCAGTAGTTTTTAAGTTCATTCATTATAAACAAAAATCTTTATATCGTGAAATAAATATATTTTAGTTTTCAAAATAAAATAATAATCTTCGTAAACAGAGATGAGAATAGAAAAAACTGGGCAAGTGCGAGTTGGACTCGCATCCTGAGGGTTCCGTACAAACTTACCTATGTAAATAGTTCAATTCCAGAATGGATTCTCGGAGTTTTCAGAATCGCAAAAAAAATTGTGATTTAACAACAAATTTACAGTTTTCAGATTTATTCCTATACTTGTGCTATAAGACCTTGCTTAATAGCGTTATGCCAAATTTCAGGATTCTGGGTCAACCGGAAGTACCCTATGTATTATGATTTTATCGAGAGTGTCGAAATGTACGTTTTTTGACACATAAACCGAAGTATCTTTTTTTCTCGTTAACTTACAATTTAGATTTTTTTTACAGCTTCAAGAATCCGCAGACCTGAATATATGGTTTTAATTTCAACTCGATACCTCCACGCGTTCCCGAGATAAAGGGTCTTGATAGACAGACAGACAGACAGACGGACGGACATCAAAGTGAGGATCACTTTGTTGTTCTGTATAAGGGTTCCATTTTTACTTTGAGGTACGGAACCCTAAAAACGGTTTATAAAAAACGAATTAGTCAGAAACTTAAAATAAGAACTTATCGGTACTGCGTTACGCTTCGAATTACAGTAGTTATTACAGCTAAATAGTGACGGGCGTTGCGTAAACCACTTTAATTGTATCGATAATAAGCTATTCGTATCAATTACACATTTTTATTAGAAATATTTTTATTCGCAGTCAAAGCAATTTTCGCATACGTACGTTCGCAATTAAAATACGTAGTAATGATGAATACTGAAATAATGAGTGCTGTTACGACCGTACTGATTGATGAAAAGTGAAATCGCTATGATTGCAAACGTTTTTCTTTACTCTCTACATTACAATAGATAACTTCGGACTTCACAACGTATTTTCTCTCCGAATGGCATGAATGCTTTATTATGAACACCTTGTATAGAGTTCACGAATTATCTCTGTGCTGGTAGTCATGTTTTGCCCGAGGATAACTCGAAAGCATAAACCATCGATGTTTATAAAACAAGGCACAACTTGAAACAACCCAACCAGTTATATTCAGAAATGAAATGCAATAAAAATGGTCTGATAACAAACTATTCATTTATTTGAAAGTCAATAAACAGTAGCATATTTCTTTCATAATTCTTTTAAAACAAAAGCAATGTTTACTTGCCAGCCATAAAAGTAGGAGTCAGACAGTATATCTAATAAATGCAAATAGTTACAATAGTTTTTAATTACAAACGTGCAATGTAAATTAACTTCGCATATTTCTTCATATAAGGATGACATATCGTTTCTAGCTGCCATAACTAAGATCCGACGCCATGTGCCCGTGAAATAAATAGAAAACAAATACCGATCATAAAGAATGGTGTCGACAATCTATAATCGATATTATATGCAAATATGACAAGACAACACTACGAAAAACTGCTACGCGTAAGCAATAATGCTTTAACGGAATCGAATAAACGATGATAAAGAACAATAATTATTCGATAATTATCGCTTTTAGAATTTAAATAATCGAATAAGGGACACGTCGAGCTGTTGATTCGATCATTAATTTGAAGTTCGAACACGAAGTATGAAATGAAGAAATTGTTTAAAATAGAAATGAGTATTTTTAATTATCGGTTTTGTGTTGGACAACACTATAAAATTTTCATTACAGCAATTTATAAGTTTTCAAACGTTTAAAAGGTTGCAAATTGCAACTTTGTGTGTGATTAATCTTTGGACGATTTTTTTTGTCTGATGAACGGTTATAATAGCTAACGATAACGACATGACTATATTAAAATAATATATTGCTTCATCAACATTAGTAACATATAGTTTAGAGCCTACAAAAACGTTTTGGTTAATCATTTATTCTTGGGTCGATGGCATACGTTATGAGTGAGGATTCCTTTAGAATCGTGGCATCAGGCATTGTAAATTGAAAAATAAAACTGAAATTATTTGCAACTATATCATCACACTGATATTATAGGCAAAGGTGAAACTTTGTGTGTACGTTAGTTACTTCTTCACACTAGAACGGCTGGCGGCTGGCGGGAGACGTTATTTCTCCGAAACTGTTCACGGCAGCAATGGAGGATGTCTTCAAGGTTTTGGAATGGAGAGGGCTAGGCATTAATGTCAATGGCGAGTACATCACTCACCTTCGGTTTGCCGACGACATAGTAGTCATGGCTGAGACTACGGAGGAGCCCAGTACAATGCTTGGTGACCTCAGTAGAGCTTCCGAAAGAGTGGGACTTAAAATGAACATGGACAAAACCAAAGTCATGGTAAACAGCCATGTAGCACCCACTCCTATCAAGGTCGGGGACTCTACACTCAAAGTTGTAGACGACTACGTTTACCTGGGACAGACGGTCCAGTTGGGAAGGTCTAACTTCCAGAAAGAGATCAATCGTCGAATCCGACTCGGCTGGGCAGCGTTCGGGAAGCTAATCGTCCAATATACCACAGTGTCTCAAGACGAAAGTCTATGACCAGTGCGTGTTGCCAGTGATGACATATGGCTCCAAAACGTGGTCGCTTACAATGGGCCTCATCAGAAGGCTTAAAGTCACCCAAAGGGCAATGGAGAGGGCTATGCTCGGAGTTTCCTTGCGTGATCGAATCAGGAATGAGGATATCCGAAAGAGAATCAAGGTTGCCGACATAGCACGAAGAATCGCCAAACTAAAGTGGCAATGGGCAGGGCACATTGCTCGCAGAACAGATGGCCGTTGGGGCCGAAAGGTTCTGGAATGGCGACCACGTACCGGAAGACGTAGCGTTGGAAGGCCTCCTACAAGGTGGACCGATGACTTGGTAACGGTTGCGGGAGTCCGATGGATGCGAGACGCACAGGACCGTTCGTTGTGGCGACGCTTGGGGGAGGCCTATGTCCAGCAGTGGACGTCTTTCGGCTAAAATGATGATGATGATGACTAGAACGGCTTACAAATCCGTTCAATTTGGATGAAAAGCACATTGGTAGACCATGTCTTGTTTATTTTTAGGGTTTCGTACCTCAAAAGGAAAAAACGGAACCCTTATAGGATCACTTTGTTGTCTGTCTGTCTGTCTGTCAAGACCCTTTATCTCGGGAACGCGTGGAAGTATCGAGTTTAAATTAAAACCATGTACTCAAGTCTGTGGTCCCTTGAAGTTGTGAAAAAATCAAACATCTGAGTTAACGAAAAAAAAGTTTATGTCATTTACGTCGCAAAAAACGTATATTTCGACACTCTCAAAGGAATCAAAATTCGAGTACTTCCCGTTGACCCAGAAACCTGAAATTTGGCATAAAGTAAGATCTTATAGCACAGGTAATAAAAAGTAAAAAAAAAACAGGTAAAAAATCTGAAAACAGTAAATTTGTTGTTACCTACGTCTCAAAAAAAAACTTTTTTGCAATTCCGAAAAATCTTCGAGACTCCATTCCGGAGTTGTGTAATTTATTGTGTGTATTGTTGAGTTACAGACGCATTATTTTGTGTAATTTATTTCATCACCACTGCTCTCAAAACGAAGAAGGAAAACATCGTGAGGAAACCGGTTTAACCTAAAACCAAAAATTCGAAAACATGTGACATCCACCAACCCGCACTGGGCCCGCGTGGTGGATTACGGCCCATTCCATCTCCTAGAGAGGCCTGAGTCCCAACAGTGGGAACATTATAAGGCCGACTATGCTATGCTGTGTTTTAAAATATTTTTATTTTATTTTAATGTCGTGATTGTCTCAAGTGTTACAGCACTTGAATAGTGTTATTAAATGTACCTGTAAAATCACAATGCCTGCAATGATGGCGACCCTAATAAATAAACAAACCCACTAGTCTAACCCTCGCCCTCAACGGTGACATCTGTCAAGATTACTTACCGTATCAACTCAAAAACATATACTTGAAACAGCGAAAAAACTGGTGAAAGACCCAATTATGTTACAGGTGTGCGTGCAAAAATAAAAGGACTACTTTATCTAAAGGGACGCAGTAATTATACGCGTCTTGTAATTAGCAATCAGGATTTGCAAACACCGGGCTTCTGATGTTGAGACAGTGTTGTTGGTTGTTAGACTGTTGTTGGTGAACAGCTGGATTATTTGCTTTTTAGGGTTCCGTATCCGAAATGTAAACCGACTCCGCTGTCCGTCTGTCTATCTGTCTGTCCATCTGGGGACAGCCTGTCTGCTATTTTTATAAATTCGTCATTCCAACACGATCCCATTGTCATTTTGCTAAAAGTTCGTAATCTGCTAATTCATAATGATCTATCATTGATAGGTCAATGGTCTCGTACTAGAGTTGTGGTAGAATGACAATATTGAGTTTATTTAAAGCAATGACTGCACAATGACGTTCTAATCGTAGATCACTGTTTAAAGGAACTGTCAAAATTTTAGCAGATTACCGCGTATAAGTACGTCAGAAATTCATTTGTCAATATGTACGAGATTATCACTTCTTCTTTCAATGGAGTGTCAGTGGTTGACCATTGTAAAGTCATAATGACGCCATTATATTAGTAGAATAACAAACTTGTCAAAATCAACAATTATGAAATCAATGATAGACCATTCTGGCACTATTGTAATAACAGGGAATCTTTAAGTCAAGAGTGAATAGGTTACTTCTAGGTAAGCGCGCTCCATCGTCGACCGCATCGTCGCTTTCCATCAGGTGAGATAGCGGTCAAGCGCGAACCTATCAAGAATAATAAAAAAAAACAGACTTGAGGCCCTGTTCGTCTGTCACCAGGCTGTATCTCATGAACCGTGATAGTTAGACAGTTGAAATTTTCACAGATGGTGTATGTCTGTTGCCGCTATAACAACAAATACTAAAATAACATAATGGTTATTAATATTTTCAATAAAATAAACATTTATGGGGGCTACCATATAGAAAACTTTTTTTTTTGCCGTTTTTTGTAACGGACGGTACGAAACCTTTCGTGCGCGAGTCTGACTCGCACTTGACCGGTTTTTTATTTTATGTATTTAAGAACGAAAACAGACTTTTCAGGAATCAAAAGCGTTGGAGATAATATATTTATTTTAAAATGGGAAAACACCAAATGATAGGGTAGAACGAGAGGGCGTGTCTGTCTTTTATTGATTAAAACCCACCTTCGTTCCTTCATTTGCCTTTTTGGATTCTAAGGCCATGGTAACTCTTTTAAACGTTTTCCAAGAACCAAAATTTTTTCAATCCTTAGCACCAGGAAGACAATTTGTTTTTCCTTAGATCGTAACTCACTATTCATTGGATTGTTGCTTCGAGGCACTATAACTAAAATAACACCCTTAAATAAACTCAAACACATGTAGAATAATATATAAATTTAATTACTATTCTAATGGTTAATTAACGTATAAATTACAAAAGTGTTAATAAAGTCACAAGTAAATAATTTTCTCACAGTTAAAGTACATGCGAATACAGTCGTCAGCAAAAATAACTGTCAACTACAAATAAAAAAATACTGGCTAAGTTCGATTCGGACTAGCTACAATAATAATGTCGAGCAAAAAAAAAACGCTTACAAAATAACATTTCTTGTATGGGAACCCTCTTTGATTTTTAGTTTTATTATTTGTTGTAGCGGCAATAGAAATACACATTTGGTGGAAATTTCTACTCTCTACCTTTTACGGTTTATGAGATACATCCTGCTGACAGACGGACGGACAGACAGCGGAGGCTTAGTCATAGGGTCCCATTAGCACCCTTCGGGTACGGAACTCTAAAAACATTTCAACGTTTTATGGCAAATATTTTTCCGTTTTTTTTTTTGCGACAACTGTCGCTGTGGGTTTGAAAGAATTGAAGGACGAAGAAAGTAAAACAAAGGACCAGGTGTGTTATGTCATTTGCATAATTCGTATATTTTAAATTAAAAAATAGTATGAATGTAGATCTGTTGATGCATTTTTTTACGACAAATCTACTTATACATCGGGTATCTAGACTTTTGTTGGTCGTGGTGCAACCAATTAAAAGTACACTGAATGCCACAAAAGTGTCACCATAGGGATTCCGTTTTAATTTGTTTGTAGGCACTGTAAATATGGGATATCATTAATTAGCTCCCGGTGTATACGTATATCGATGATTCACAAAACTAAATGCTAGTTTTTTTTTTAGGTGGGTTATGTGCTTGGCTGTTGATATTTCATTGTAACAATGTAAAATAAATAATAGTCTAGAGTGAATGGGGTCTTAATAAACTAGTGCGCCTCACCATCATTGACGATTGCATCACTGCTTATCATCAGGTGGGATAGCAGTCAAACACTAGTTTATATCAATTAAAATAATAATTGAATACCTATCTTTCTTTCATCATCATCATCATTTCCATGACCAGACCTCCCATCTTGCCTCTATTGTTGTTACCTGTTCACGTAGGGATCTAATGACAGTGTCAACGGTTTTTGTGAGCAGTGGTGGCCAAGTGGTAACGGCCCCGACTTATGAGTTTGTAGGTCGCGGGTTCAAACCCAGCCAGGCGCATTACTTTGTGTAATTTATTTCATCACCACTGCTCTCAAAACGGTGAAGGAAAACATCGTGAGGAAACCGGCATGTCCTAGAACCAAAAATTCGAAGTCATGTGACATTAATCAACCCGCACTGGGCCCGCGTGGTGGATTACGGCCCATTCCCTTTCCTAGAGAGAGGAGGCCTGAGTCCCAGCAGTGGGAACACTAAAAGGCTGATTTTAACTAATTATGCTATGCTTTAAGAAGTGATTGTATTGAAGAAACGTCACAAAAACATTGACCATTCCAAATTGGTCCAGAAAAGACTCAATCCCCATCCTTCACGCGCTCCAATCTCATTTCGCAATTTATCGATAATGAGTAAGCAACCACGTGCACATACTGACCATCAGAAACATAAACAAACACGTACAATCAGGCGCAAAATGATTTAAGCGTCGCGAGTACCCGTGAGCGCACACGATTTATGCTTTCTCGCGAGCAATCAATGAGCCAGATACTTTGACGTTTCATTAAACCACTCGACATCTTCATATCTTGCGAGCAGTTATTTATGTGCCCGACTGTACCTTTAGGCTCTTTACACAATCGCCACCTTTACTGAACTTGTAACACACCACTTTGGTCTTTATTTCTGAGTTAAGTAAAGAATAAAGTTGCGTGTATTTTTTTGAGTGAAATGAGACGTAAATTGAAAAATGCACGATTAATTTTCTCAAGAATAATCTATGAAATTGTGATCGTAATTTTTGTTTAGACATTGATAATGTTATATTAAATTATAATGTTTAAAATGTGCAGCCATTATAGTGTTGTACATTAACTGGACTAGGTGGTTTGTATTTAAATCGAGGTAATTTAATGAATTGAATATTATTTTCATGCGCCTATAAAATCGTTTATGATAAAAGTTTTAGGCCTTAGTGTTTATTTAATAAATTTTAATGAATAAAATGTGCATTAATTTGAAGTGGTATTTTATATGTGTTTATATTAAAGTAAAACTATTATATTTGAGCCGTTTGGGGTTGAAACACTGGGGCCATGGGGTCCGAGCGCTCATCGAGTTGTTCGGGATAACAGCAAACAGCTGGTCGAATCTTCACGTGACCAGAGGGCTGGGCTTTTCTTCGGTCAACGAATCAGCATTGCCATCCAGCGTGGCAATGCTGCCAGCGTTCTGGGCACTTTTCCCATTGACGTCGATGTGGAGGAATTTTTTGATGCTCTATGAGTTCTTTTTCTACCCGTTTGTACATACCTATTATTATTTTCAGTTTGTTTAAATACTTATTAAGTTATAATATACAATAGTTAAGATGTGTAAATAAATTAATAAAATTATCAATTTAAAAAAAATAAAAAAATAGTAAAACTATTTAAATATAGAGCTCCAAATACTTAGGTACTTATTTTTATATGTTACAAGAATCAAACAATTACTTCCATGATGTTATTTATTACAGATTCGGTTTTTTTTTATTAATACGCTGTTCCACACTAGAATTTTACTCCTATATCGTGAACGCATTCACAAACATTTAAACTCACAAACAAAAGACACTCAGAGCTGGAACAACTTTCTGTAGACCAAACAAATTATTTTTTTATTTTATTTATCGTTTATTTCAGGCATTAATTAACCCATAGTAATATTATAGAATAAAATAAAATTGTTATAACATAATAAATAAATTAAATTCATTAGATTATATAAATTATTAAAACATTGATAAAATTATTGATAATTTCAAAGTCAAAGTCAAAGTCAAAGTATTTTATTTGTTGAATTTATTGAATTACATTAATAAATGAATTAATAAAATTATTGTAAATTATTATTATTATGACCATTGAATAGCATTAATAAATCAACAAAATTAACAACGTCTAATAATATTGTTATTAGTATAATATTTGTTCAGCGCCGGAATCGCCGGAACCCGCGCACGGCATAGCAGCTAATTAGCTGAATCCAATTGAATTGAATTGAGCTGAATACAATTTGCGTATAATTAGAACAGCTACTGAAATTCACTCGACAAAATCCCACCAAATACTCCCTCTCCATCCCTATTCACCCCGTTTGATATTTCTATAAAAATATTCATGAAAGCTTCCATTTTTTAACCGACCTTTTTAAAATTCAGCATTACTTTGACAGGTCTCGCGTATATAGTGTTGCGCTTTTTATTCGAACTCGCTGCGATAATATCGATGCCTAATTAGTATAGATGAATTTTAAAATCGATTACTATCACTATCGATAAAGACTTACATGATAGATAGTGTATTAAAATTATTATAATAGGATGTATGTAATTATATTCAGGAGCAAAGCTATTGGAAAATGTAAACATTATTTAAATAATAAATGGTTTTATTATGGAAGTTGTGAAGGCATTATTTTGCCACTTAATTTGTGGTACAAGAATGGTCACATATCAACATATTGTTTAAAAATGGAAACGCAAAATTAAACATGTTTGACGGTACCTAATAATATTTAACTTTAAACTTTAAAATTATGGTTATAATATGTAATAATTTAGCTGTTTACTAAATTATTACAAAATCATTTATTGATTCTATTGATTTAGACGGTCTGTGTGCTAATGTGTTTTTTTTTAAGTCCAGAATATGTTTGTTGTTAGATTGTATAGTAGACCGATGGCCAGGTGAGGGCCGCGGAAATGTCCAGCAATGCACGCCGTTCTGATGAAATAATGATGATGATAAAAACTTTAGCTATTTTGGTGTTAACAGAAAAACTTAAGTCTTAAAATTGTCCGCGTTAACCGCTGTCAAAAATACATTTTAAGTAACACGAAAGGCTGCCCCACCAACTGCGAAAAATTTCAAGGTTTTCCATCATGCTGGTTGGCGACCAGACGAGAGGTCCCGAAGGGGTTCCCTGGAGGGGTTCGAGCGTCCCCGCAGTTTCCAGATCAACCCTCCATTGGTTCAGCAACTCTGGTCGTGTTGTTGGGTTTAACATCGCATCACCTCGCTCAACTGCCATCTTCCATCCACCCTATCAACTCTACATTTTAATTCTAGTAATACTATTTACTCAATTCAACAAAACTAAAGAGATTAACCCAAAAAAATCGCCATTTTTTCATACACCAAGTCGACGATATAAATAAAATTTACAGCTGCAGTGTCTCGCGTCATTACCGATTACAATCGATTAAAACGATATCGATCATAATTGATCGACGCACGGGCGCTCGATTCTCACAAAATACCGTAACCGGCGTAATGGCCGGTGTTGCCATATCATTGAGAAATTATTTTTGTTGTCAATTGATCTGGGGGAATGTGTAATGAGTGTATGATCTGCTTTGTTGGGTAAACGGCGCGGGGAAAAAGCTGACGTTTTTTTTTTGTTTTTGAAGAAATTATCTACAGATCTTGATAAAACAATTATGCAAAGCAAATACCTTCAAAAAGTTTAATATAATTAAGAATATTTTATCTTAGAACTAACTATGGCTTGTTGAATTTATAGCTGAGTGAATCAGGAAAATATAAAACCTTTGTTTTTGGAACCTACTAAGATTATCTTGTTTTGAAATAGTTGTGAAATTTCGAGAATGCGACCCAGTAAAAAATCAAAATCATTATAAGTACAAAATGGTCAATTGCCACGGAGTATAGGCATGTTCTTCTCCATAGAAAAGTACGCTTTGAAATATCTAGTTAGCTTCAACTTTATAATCGACTTCATGACATTTCAAAAGTGCCTGTAAATGGTATTAAAAAATAAATGCTTTGAATTTCAGTTAATTTCACTAATTCCTCACACCAAATTAAAATTTCACCACAAAAAAATTGCACTTAGTTCCACACAAATCGAATCATAAATCATTCCGAATCTCTCACATTCCCCAACTATTAATTTCGAGACAATCAAAATATCGACTTTAATAGCCGAAAGTCGATTAGAATCGCGACCGTAATCGATAAAAAATCGGTAAAACGTTCGTTACTCTCCGATACACATAACTGGTGTTTTATGATCTAGTATTTAGAGCGGAGTATATAAAAAGTTCTTTTTTTTAACTGTTCGCCTTCACTTTCGACCGTTTTCCTCTTTTCTTCGTGGGGGAGATCCGGAAAATAATGCATAATATTGTAGATCCGCCTTTTAAATAGATGCAAGAGATTTTTTAGATCATTATTATAATTTATTAGTGTAGGTACTTATACTGCTGTAATATCACAACAGTATATATGTTACAAACAGTATTGTTACATAGATAAAACGCGTTTATTTTAAAGAAGTACGTTTCAGCTATCTATAAGTACCTGATTCTAGGTATATATATTTTTTAAATTGTTATATAATACCTGATGGTAAGTAATGGTGCAATCGTTGATGGTAAGGCGCACTAGTTTGGTTTGTTAAGAGCCTATTCACTCTAGCCTTGAAGACACATAAATTATAATCGGACGGGAAGACCGCAGCAGGCAAGCTGTTCCAGTCCCTCTGTGTACGCGATGTATATATTATATCAAATATCTTTTAAAAACGGTCACAAAAATAAATCCTACCAACCTATAGATTTTTTGACAGGTTAAAAGTACTTCTAAAACCAATTTTTGCAATTAAAAGTGGTTTTGACTAATTAACTGTTTTGTCTTTCACATAATATGCCTACCTACTCTGCAGCTGCTCTCCACATAAAATGGACTTTTCGATTAACACCACGTTTGACAAAAGGATTGGTGATCAATATTTCTGTGTTTCTTCTTCGCTGAATTTTGAATCAGGAATTAAGGTATTCGCAGGAGAACCAAGGCAAGCGATATGAACTGAAGAATCGCCAAACTTTAGTGGTAGTGGGCAAGATACATTGCTCGCAGAACAGATGATCGATGGGGCTGAAAGGTTCTGGACGCGGCCGCGTACAGTAAGACCCTGAACTGCAGGATCGGTTGTTGTGGGGGAGTCCTTTGTCCTGCAGCGGACGTCTTTCGACTGAAATGCTTGGTTCTGTGTCCATTACAAAAACGGTTCTTCTGTACCTTTCAGCCTTTCGTTGATCCTGGAACCTGTCTAGAGTCTGGTCCCTTCTCGCTTTTATAAGCAAAAAATTAATAAGATATAAGCTGAATGAAGAATACACCGGTTTTTTTTTTAGGTGAGAAAATCATCTAATGACAAATCCCGCACTTGGGCGGAGTGGGAGATAGTGTCAGACTTTTACTGACTAAAAACCCACTCGGGTTTCACTTTCACACTACCCGTGGTCCCAATAGACTTCGACCTTGCTGGGCCTCTACGATTTGCTGACATCTCCCTGAGGCGCGCGTGGAACAATACGCGCCGTCGACGACTTGGGCTCGGTCCGTACGGCTACCGGACGATCGGACGGCGAGCCACCCATTGCTCGCCGTCCGCTAGCCCATGCCTACGGTGGCTGGTAATCGGGATCGGAATCCAGCGGCTGGGGCGAGAGGTCCGTTGCCTCACGCGATCGGCCGCCTCCTTTGCTAGCATTGCTGCTTCGCAGAAGGAGGCGACCCAGGCCAGTACCAAGGCCCAGCGCGAGAGATCGCCGCCGTCGATCGTACCCACGAGGACACGGCGTTGCTCTGCCCAAGCGGGGCACACCTCCACCGTGTGCTCCAATGATTCCACATCAGTCATCAGGTCTAGTTTCCTTTCAGCTATACAGGGGTCGGCTTCCTGTATAACCGAACTTAGCTTATGATGGATACGTGATGGTTCGAAAAAGTTACCGTGACCCTTGAACGCAAAGGGTAACTGAAGAAACACGGGTGGAGTTTTAGTCAGTAACAGTCTTATACTCCTTCTCACTCTATCCAGAGTGAAAAGAATTAGAGGACGGAGTTGATAATCAGTTATTTACTGCCACTTATCTGACCTCCAAAACCCAGTCTTCACCTCAGTCTGAATATATATATCCAAAGAATTCTCAAACTGTCAATCCACCGCTTAATCTTAAGGAAACAATATTAAAAGCAATAATTGCCTCAAAGAATGGGCTGTTGAAACGTTTAAAAATACCAATACGTTGGTATCGCCAAATCCAATGAGCGATCAATACCGACATGGCACTATAGTTGCCTACATTGGTTTACATTTATACAGGGTGACAATAATAAATGTGAATTAAAATAAGGAAATAAATAGTTATTATACCGTTACTTTTATCATTTTATTTGGCTGTTACTATTCCACCACTACTACTGCGTAAAAGGGCTTAACCAACCCTCCTCATGACAAATTAGTTTGACTTTTTAGATTCGCCTTTTTCTCTCTTTTTTATTGCACCTACCACAATTTTTCTCTGCATCACCCAAAGATTGACACGATAAAAAATGTCTTAAGTATTAAGTCCACCTCTGTACCTTTATATGCATAAGTATTTTATAAATAAATATATAAAACAAAGTCATCTGACCACCTCTTTTTGGGCCGGCCTCGAAGGTCACTACCATCTTCAGAGTCCATTGCATGGAGCTGTACCTCAGCAGTCACTATGTATACGGCTGACGTGGTCTCTATGACTTTTACTACTTTATACTTATTACTTATAATATTAATAAAGGAAAGATTTGTATTTTGGTTTGTGATAGTCAAACTCAAAAACTACAGAATCGATTTTAATAATTCTTTCACCAGTAGAATGTTACTTTATTACCGAGTAACATAGGCTATAAATTTCTACTTTCAAGCGGACAAAGCCACTGACAAAGCTAGTTAAAATTATAAAGAGGAAATATATTTATAGTTGTTTGTAATGAATAAACTCAAAAACAACTGGACTGATTTCCTGGATTTTGATGAAATTTGGCACCGGGTAAAGCATGTCTTGAAGTAGCACATACGATACCTGCACTTTTTATCCCGGAAGTATGTTCCCTGGGGATAATTTTCTACTATCAAGCGGGCAAAGTCGATGTCAGATGTTAATATTTCAAAGTCAATACTACCAATATTCTCTAGAATCTCATATGGACCTTGGTCACCCTGTATAACACATATCAGTGGTGAAATAAATGACACCGAGTGCTGACTACATCAGATACTGAGCTTTTAATTGAGCTACACTGGTCTTTCTGATTTATGAGAGGACCACGCCAAAACTTATTCCCATTTTGCAGGCTCTTGTGCGAAAATACGGATGGGTAGGTTGGCTAGACTTTCAAAGTTTTGAGAACGGTTTTAAATCATTTTAATTCAACACCAGTTGTCTCCTTTCAACCAGAAATTGACACTTATTTTTTAATTGAAAGATTATAATATATTTTCCCATTCTGGGTGGAGCGAGGAGTGTTAGGACCAAAATCCATTCGCCTTCCTTCTTGTTATTTTAGATTGGGAGATCATTAAATAATTTCTTCCGCTCTATTTGAAGCGACACTCCTTTTTCGCTTCAAATAGAGCGGGAGACTTTTAATGACTGAAATATACCCGTGTTCCTTTAGTTGCATTTTGTGCTCCAAAACTGCGGTGACTCCTTTAAACAGTCCCGAAGCTCTAGCAGGTAGTAAAGTAACCCTCATGGCAGTTGATATCAATCCTATACTTCACATCATTATATCGTAAGATATGAAAGATACCTTACATGAGACATATGAGACTTGGTAGACGTTTTTGTCTGGTAATGAGGATGAGGCTGGTACTAGAGAGAGAGAGGGTTGAGCTTGGCATAAGAAAAGAGAAGCCGCCAGCCAATCTGTGGATGCAAATAGGCTGTGAATGATGATGATGATGATGATGCGGAAGAGCAAAAAGAAAACAATTCATATAAGGCTGCCAGTACGTATATATAAGATACCTGAAGAGGTATCTTCATCGGTTTAATACAAATAGTACTATCAGTAGGTTCAAAAATTTCACTAAAAAAATTATTGTTAACTCTTTATTATATAACAAAACAAATTATAATAATGCAATAATAATAGAGTTCATATAAATCGGCGGACTTAACTCAAAGTAGAGTTTTCTTCCAACAAAACATTGAGTGACAGAAAGAGATCACAGTAGGGGGGGCAGGATCCAGTGCACAATTTAAAATTACAATTACATAATATTACTTGTTCAAAAATTTCAAAAAAAATTTGAACAGGTGACATATAAAAAAAAAATATTACAAATAATTAATAGATTACAATTTGTCGATACAATGAATCACATCCAAATTCTAACATAAACGTATCTTATTTAGAAAAACAATTTTTACAATTTCTCGCGATATTTTTTTTTTTTATTTTTATTTTTTTATTATTGATAGGCTCGCGTTTGACCACCATCTCACCTGATGGTAAGCGATGATGTGGCCGACGATGGAGCACGCTTGCCTAGAAGTAACCTATTCACTCTTGACTTAAAGACCCCTAGGTTGTAGCTATCAGGGAACACAGACTCGGGCAGGGAATTCCACTCCTTAGCTGTACGCATTATGAATGTGTTCCCAAAACGCTTTGTACGTATGGGTGGGATGTCCACCATGTACCGATGGCGCAACGCCGTACGTCTAGTGGTCCGATGATGGAACAGACTTGGTGGAATTAAATTGTGCAATGTTACGGCGTTTGCAATTTTCCGGTAAAATACAAACACCATAGTGGTTCCTTAAGTCAAGTGTTATTTTTGCTACGAAATATAAAACATCTTCAACACTCCGCTCGTTTACTTATTCACCCGTATGTCCACCTCAAGATCTCCACATCGATACACTCCGGTTCCTACCACCGTCACAGCCCGCAGTATCCTTCATTTAACGTCCAAAATAAAACATTATTTCCATCTCGATTGAATTTTCATCACCTTGTAGATCAGTCGTGATGTTATTATAACTTGATGACAGATTATAAATAACCAGCGATGAATATAGATTGTAAATTAAACTATTAAATGTGTATTGAGAACTGTGAGAGGATAAAGTACAACCATTTGTTATTGAGTTGACTGGGCATGTTGGTTGAGGATTATATCCATTGCTTTTTGAGATGCTGATTTACAAGACTTTATATACTAATGCAGCAATGAAACTTAATATTTTTGCATTGGGAAGAATAACTTAATAATAATAATAATAACCCCATCGCCGTATCTCTACGTTGACGTCGTGGTGGGGCTTGCGTGCTCCAATCTACCCTAGGTCTGTATCGGTAAAGTTTGCTTTGCCGTAATATGCCTAGGGTGAGGGACCAGACTAAGAGAGATACAATCCGCAGTGCAGTTTTGTGGCGAACTGTTGGGCATTAGCGACCCCACGGACCCGATCTCCCGGGAGAATTCTTGTTCTTCATCTCCGACTTGCCTTTATTGGCCGGCCGTAGTGAACACTGACGAGGAACTGAGCTCCGACCTCTCTCTTGCCTTTATTGGCTGGCTTGAGTGGAGATTCGCAAGAGCAAACGTGCTCGGGAGAAGGATGTATAATCCAGTAAGGTGCTGGTAGGGATCTTGACCGTACTTCCGGGATTGTCCTGATAGCCGTGGTATACCTCTCCACTCCTCAAGCACCTCAGGATATGTTGCCCTCTTGTTGCTACGTCACTTCGTGCTAGCGGCCGTTTTTGGGGGCCCATTTATTGAGTGTGCAAGTCACCCCCTGCCTTTTTTCGATGCATATTAATAACGTTGTTCAGGCAGGGGCCATAGTCTTGACATAGTTCCATGTTACCAGTCCACTTAAGACTCCAAAAACCATAGCCCTATTATCTTTGTTCTCCATATGTCGCAACAGTTTTTCAATAACCGGGGGTTGTCCTTGGGTGCACTAGCATAGCGCGTACAGGGATAATCGTCGGTTGGTATCATGTTCCATTATAATTATTTAAAGGGCCTCTGCGAGTTGGCTTCGGCTCCTCGTACGCCTCCCAAAGGTCCAGGACCTCAGGGTCCTGAGATAAATAAAATATATAAAAATAATAATAATTTATTTAAAGACTACATGGGTCCAATGGTTAGTAAAAAACTTATCAACGAAAAGGGTTAGTAAAAAACTTAAACTAATGCCGCACTAACAATTGCAACCAGTGCTTGATCACTGGCGCATCATGTTTATCGGCTAAGGTTCAAAGAATGCCATTGGAGCTGGTCCTAGATCTGCTTAGCAACGAGGCAGCCTTCTTCCTTACTATAGCGTGGAAATCATCCATTATCATCATTAATGAAGTGGTCTTGTGACCTAATAGAGGCATTCAGTATATTAAAACCTTTCTTCAAAAACGATTGCGTACGTTTGGTTGTCTGATGGTAGAAAACCACCAGACAATCCGACGTACGGCAAGTGTCCGCCCTTTTGTTGTTAACACCTATACGGTCCGGACTAAGCGGTTTGCCTCGTCGTTCATACCGCGTATATCGAAGGACTGGATCTCGCTAGATTATATGTCAATGACTGGAACAATTTGCCTGCTGCGGTCTACCCCGTCCAATTATAATTAAGGTGTCTTCAGGGCTAGAGTGGATAGGCTCTAAACTATGCGCTTAACCATCAACGATTGCATCAATGCTTACCATCAGGTGGGATCGCAGTCAAGCATCAGTTCTGTTTTTAAAACTACTAGATTGCAAGCGTTACTGCTGAGCATGTGGTCTTGAATTTGATTTCCGAGACGGGAAAAGTGATATGAGGTTTTTTCATTTGCAGGATATCAGTAGTCTGACTTTGTACCAGGTTGGTGGCAATAGGTTTGCTATATTTTATTGGGCTTCAAGATAACTGGTCATATGTTGGTGCCCTATAGGTACACCTCTACTTGACCCTTTGAGGCATAATAATAATCTTATGTACCATACTAATTATAAATGGCAAAGGTTTGTGAGTGTGTATGTGTTTGTCACTTCTTTACACTTGAACGGCTGAACGGATTTAGTTGAAACTTAGTACATGGGTAGGCTAAGTCCTGAATTAGCACATAGAATACTTTTTTCTTAGGAGTATTTTCCCTTTGGATAATTTTCTACTATCACGAGGGCAAAGTCTTATGTATAAAACAGTACCTAAATTAAGTTTGATTGACAGGGCTGTAGGATATTTTGAGAGAAAGATAAGAGTAATCGTGGCCCTAAAGCAACACAAGTGAGTTTTACTCCCTCGCTTACCCAGAGCGGGAAAAGTTATTTGATGATTAACAATACAAAAAAAAGTATGATTAACTGCTCCTAAAAGTAAATTTTGTAGCTTGAGACACTAATTTACGGTAAAAATCCATGAATAATAAATAAAATAGTTTGTCAACCATGAAACAAGATTTCTAGAATGAAGAAAACATTAATGCAATTTGTTGCTAATAACATTTTCATACGCTTCAAAGACTGGTCATGCTTAATTTATAGACTAACCTCTTTTAACAAAAACTTGTCATCCATAAATGTTGCATAAGTCTCATCTATCCTTATCTATTCCTAAGCATTAGAACGAGATAGCAATAAAAAGTTTTAAGGTGAACGCTCACTTGTCCGAGCCAAACGCGTTGAACGAATCGAAGTCTAAATCTCGCACACATATCCAATCCATACCGAAAGAATCGACCGCGTCGAAAAAATCGTTTCTATTTCCTTTACACCTGTCACAATGGAACATGTGAATTGTGATGGATCTTGACGAGGTTTTTATTGTCACTGACAATAAAAACCTCGTCAAGATCCATCACAATTGAAAGTGAAGGAAGTGTAATACATCAAATGGAAACATAAATGTGAGTTCATAACATGGACTTAAAAAGGAGTGCCTTGGTGCATCCGAATTCATCTAAGATTTCTGCCCCCCTAACCAAGTTACAACCGTTACGTTCAATTCTCTTTTCATCGATCACCTCGAGTCGGCCACACCTCCTATTCCTTTGCTCTGACCACGTGACTGAGCGTTGAGATGACGTCAGAATAAAGGAATTGGAGGCGTGGTCTACTCGAGGCGATCGACGAAAAGATAATTGAAACGAAACGGTTGTAACTTGGCTAGGGGGGCTGGAGTTCTTCTAGATTCGGACGATTCGCCGCGGTTAGGTGTGCGGGGTTTCCTAGGATTTCACCTACAGAATTCTAAAATTCTTTTCCTTCAATTTGTTCGACGCGTTCGACTCCGTTAAGTGTGCGTTTACCTTTAGAAAGAAGTCTCGTTTATGAAAGAGTCAGACGTATTCGTTATATTAGCACTAACTATTGCATATTTTGTTATGTATTTATTTCTCATGTTTATTTCTCAGTATAATTGAGTTTTTCTTTGATAATGCATCATAAACAGTAATTCTGTTAACATTAACTTTATTGCAGTTCATATTTTAGTCCATAAATGTCCCAGGATATACATGAGCTTTTCTTTTGCATTTGTTCTTTAATAATTTATTGTTCGTAGTGAAAATACATTTTGCGTTTAATTTTTACGTTACTGTTTTATTGTTAAACAAAAATTAGTTAGAACTGTAAGGGTAGTTGTCCTGTTCGTGCGATGTTTTTGGTTTTTAAAACTAAGAAAATCTTGTGGAGTGTATGAACACTTTTTTTTTGCATATTTGTAATACTAGCTTTTGCCAGCGGCTTTGCCCACGACAAAATAGAGTTCTCCATACAAACTTTGGACTCCTATTCTTTTTCTCTAGAGGGTGGATTTCGGAAAGTCCTTTCTTATTCTTTCTATGCATCATAAAAGGAGATGGGCCATATATAGTTACTGTCACGGATCTTCAGCGCTGACTTCTACAGTTCTACTTGCGCAGAATCACGCAGAAGTGAAATATCGGGTCTGTTTAGTGGTATGAAGAGAGATGCGGGGGCGGGGAGTGAAATCCTTGTACAGTGATTGGCTCGCCGATATTGTACGATGCGCAAAGCGATCCCCACTCTTTCACCGAGCGCTCAAGATTCGTGCCGCTATCTGTACCTACTATGAAATACTCAAGAACAATGGAACTAGATTATCACGGATTGATACTCTAGAGATGATATAAAGATGGTCTAGAGGAAAGGAAAACACGAGACAGTGAGATAAAATTAACAGCTGGTCCCAATTTTACAACAATCTTAAGAGTTGAGGACAAACCACTCATTGATTGATTAACATGAATACTTTTCAACCAAAACAATTTCAGTAACAAAATCTATAATTTTCTATAAGTAATGAGAAATATCCGCAAGAGAACCAAGGTTACCGACATAGCCGAGGTAAATGGTAGTGGGTAGGGCACATTGCTCGCAGAACAGAGGGTGGAGTGGCAACCACGAACCGGAAGACGCAGCGTTGGAAGGCCTCCGTCAAGGTGGACGACCTGGTGAGGGTCGCGGGAATCCGAAGGATTGTGGCAATACTTGGAAGAGGCCTGTGTCCAACAGTGGACGTCTTTCGGCTGAAATGATAATGATGAATGAGAAACACATGTCTTGATAAAAATTTGGAGATCTATTTTAGAGACCTGGATAATTTTTTTATACACATCTTATTACGGTATAATAAAAAAACCATATCACCTGCGACTATAAGAACCACGTGTAAGCTATAAACTAATTACGGAAAAATAATTTTATGATCTAATTATGGAAAATTATTTGTAATACTCAATAAATTGTGAAGCATTATTGTATAATAAATTCGTTGAGCATAATATATGTTCCTTACATTTCTAGTACTAGTTCATCATTTTAAATAAGAAATAAGTAAAAATAAGTAATTTATGTTCACTTTAAATGCGTTAATGCAACCTTTAAAAGAGATATATCATTCTTAAGCTGCCTGATGTCTGTTCATGGTTGATGGTAAACGCCGATGAGTTATGGCCGTTTCATTAAGAAGTACTATTTTGATGCAGTATACTTGAAGTATTTTAAGAAGAGTTTCGTAGCTATGAAATTGCAGCCACACAGGTCTACCTTCCTTTCTTTCTTTTTCTTTAGATAAAGATACTTAGGCCTCAAATTACTCTTTCCCATCTCAGTCCCAAATTTGCCCAGAAGACTTGCAGCATTGCCGCGTTATTTGGGAATAGTTTGAGCCAGTCTTCTGGTCACGCAAAGGGAAACGCGCACTCGAACCTCATGACCATGGCTCAAAGTTTTAACCATCAGTATAAGCATATAGCATAATCAGCCTTTTAATCCCACCTCCCTCGCCTCTCTCGCCTCTCTCGCCTTGTGACCCACGGATGCCCCTCAAGTTGAAGGGTAAAATCTACAAGTCCGTGATAAGGCCTGTCATACTGTATGGATCAGAATGTTGGGCTGTGAAAAAGACGGATGAAAAAAGATTGCACGTAGCGGAGATGAGAATGTTAAGATGGATGTGTGGTGTGACGAGAATGGATAAAGTGAGAAATGAGTATATTAGGGGAAGTTTGAAAGTGGCGCCAGTGACTGAAAAGTTGAAAGGGAATCGTTTGTCTTGGTATGATCATTTGAAGAGGAGGGATGAAACGCACGTTACTAAAAGAGTTATGAGTTTACATGTGGATGGATGGAGAGGGAGAGGGAGACCAAAGAAAAGATGGATGGATTGCGTGAAGAGTGATATGAAAGAAATGGAAGTTCGTAGTAGCGAGAGTGACAGGGCAGAATGGTAGAAAAAAACGTGTTGCGCCGACCCCAAATAACACGGGACAAGGGCAGGAAGATGGTGATGATAATCAGCTTTTTAATGCACCCACTGCTGGGACTCAGGCCTCCTCTCTAGGAGAGGGAATGGGCCGTAATCCACCACGCGGGCCGAATGCGGGTTGGTGGATGTCACATGTCTTCGAATTTTTGATTCGAGGACATGCCGGTTTCCTCACGATGTTTTCCTTCACCGTTTTGAGAGCAGTGGTGTTAAAGAAGGTACCTTTTTCTTTGTTTAGCTTTTGTCTCACGCTCAGATGAATAGAGTATAGAGTGGGCAAACGTTTTTCTTTAAAAAAAATTACAGTATTATCACCACTTTTCAGCAGCCTTAGTGAAAACACCAAAAAAAAAAAAGAAATCAAAGCACTGAATCAAAGTGTCAACGAAGCTGTTACAATGAGCCCATAACAAAACTCATAAACTCCAAAATCACACAACTACAACTCTGCCCACCCTTTCCCATTAAACCACCTTAATCCCACATTTAAACGTATCAAAAGCATATTAAATAAGCTATAATACAAACGCGTTTTATAAATGTGGACGCACAAAGCTATGGACATACCGAGATGTGATAATATGGTCCTTTTTTTTGGTCCTTGGAGCATCGTGACCGGTAGGCCCCTGTGCACGCGACGGGCTCACATGCCTGCGATTTTAGAGATATATATATTGAATATATTATTTTTTAGTGTTTAATAGTAATAATTAAATATGGGTTGGGGATTTTGAGTATTAAGAAGAATTAGGTTTAAGCTGTTGATTCCCGCAATAACGCCGGCGTTAACGCGCCATTGTCTTTCTATTGTGTCTCTAATTACGCTACTCAAAAAGTTAAGAAAGTAGTGAGAGAAATCTATATATTGACTGGCCTGTTGGTCTAGTAGTTAGTGACCCTGACTGCTATGCCGAAGGTTGTGGGTTCGATTCCCACTCAGGACAAATGTTTGTGTGATTTCTGTGTCTGGGTGTAATTTATCAATAATATGTATATCTTTAGAAATATATAAGTGATAAACATTATCAGCTATCTAGAAGTCATAACACCAGCTCTGCTTAGCTTGGGACTAGACGACATTGTGTGATAGCTGTTGTGGAATTTTGTTATATATATAAAAGCGAAATACCACTCACTGATTAATCACGAAATCTCAGAAACTATAACACCTAAAAACTTAAAATTTGGCAGGTAGGTTCCTTATAGGGTGTAGAGGTCCGTTAAGAACGAATTTTCTGAAATTCACCCCCTAAAGGGATGAAACGGGGGTCCAAAATTTGTAAGGAGAAACCGACGTTCACGCGGGCGATGCCTCTGGCAGAATCTAGTAGATCTATGCATTTTTTTATGGAAAAATGTACACATTTTTAAATACCGTTACCGCCGTTACCATTTAGTTTTGTTCGCCTTTGTACTTTTAGTGTTGCATAAAGTTTTAATAAATAAACAAATAAACTATAGTTAATATACTTAAATCAAAAACTCCTAGCTAATTGAAAAAAAAAGGTACCTACTACTTTAAAGGTAGTTGGAACAGGGTGTAAATTCCCGCAAACCTCCGTTGAAAAGGGAGGATCCTCCGACTAGCCTGATGTTGTGTCTGGTCCGGACAAGTGCCCGTTACTTAATTACGGACTGCTGTAATCGCAGCAGAGAACATCTGTTACCACGATGCAGGATAGTTTATATGTCGCTACACTACCAAACCTGTAGTTACAATTTAAAAACATCCACTTATACATATCGTACCCTTATTGCAAAAACCAACTATCTGCAATTTTTCACAAATTAAAGTTAAATCCATTCATCCATTCGTCTCATCAAGATGAATCTACAGGTAAAACCGGTTATTAGCTACGAAACTTATTTACAAAGATAGCTTCTGCAAAAAGTAAATAACCTACAAATTTTATTGAATAGTACCTAATAACATAATATAATAATACAAAAGTGTTGGTGCATTTAGTTGGTTTTTGCAGTAAGGGTACAATATAAAATAATAATGACTATTTTACTAAACCACTGTGACAAATAAAGTCTCCACCATGTAAGCTCAGAACACACGAGTGTGAAATCGTTATAATGATAAGCTAACGACTGAACGGACCGGGATTCTTGGCCGGCTGTATCAATTAAATGGACAAAGCAATCTCAACACTTTTAAATTTAAAACCAGAGCGAAATTGGTTCACTTCGCTCCTATAACGGGTAGGTTAATTAATTAGCTTGTGATCGATTGGATGGACATACAAACATACATATAAACAACACACATATATAGTAGTTGGAGATGGATTTTGGTTTGGAACAGATCTTGATGCCAAACCGAAAAAAACTGGGCAAGTGCGAGTCGGACTCACCCACGAAGGGTTCCGTACCATTATCTATATATGGGGTGACTGGTAATTAGTGTACGATACTTAAACACGTGATTGTGCTCATGATAATCAACAACTTTTACTATGGGAACAAACCTGAAATCGCGAAAAAAAAATCAGCTGTTCAGTACATTTATGTTTGCCTAAATATTTATTTTATTTTGTTTTTTTAGTATTTGTTGATATAGCGGCAACAGAAATAAATCATCTGTGTAAATTTCAACTGTCTATCACGGTTCTTGAGATACAACCTGGTGACAGACGGACAGACAGACTGACTGACAGCGGAGTGTATTGAAGGAAGACTTCACTCAATACACTTACTCGAAAACCCGCTATTGCGCAATTGCATGCCTAAAAGCGGTGGGATAAGTCCTACCGTTTTACTTTTAGGTACACAATTGACTGTTTCTCGCACTAGTGCGGAAAAGTGTGCGTGCTCACCCCCACCGCAATTTTATTACATTTTCCGTATCAGGCTGGGCGCGCGTCGATTTGCGTGAGTCGCACGTCGACCACCACGAGTCCCGCGTCAACCCTCGTTTATTTATGTCTTCGTCAGTGAAAATTTGTCACTGCAGCCCTCGGCTCCAGGTCCACCGACTTCAATGTCAAAAATAAAACACTAATAAAAAGTGCAAAATAAGTTTCATTTCGAAAGTCGGTGTTGAACAACGAAAAGACAAAACTTAAAAAAACACCGACTTCCGAAATTAAAATTGTTTGTTCTTGGTATTTTCTAAAAGTAGGAGTTGTTGGTTACATCGTGATTAGGTATAGCTACAATAATATTTATCTTATAATAAATATCTGGCCCTTATGATCACATTATACCAAAGAAATATTCTATTATTTAAGTTATTAAGAATATTATCCTCTACGGTACTCAATCAAATTACCCGACATAAAAAAATAAACCCAACAGTTAGTTTTGTTTTTATTGTAAGCATACAATAAAAACAAAACTAACAATCAAAAACGCACTGCCAATTTCAATATCACATTCCCCTAACATTAACCCATTCAACGCCACACGTCTATTCAGCGTGACAGTCTCATATCAAATGAGCCAATCTCGCGATTACCGCGCCCGTGACGTTTCGTTTCACGCAACTGCCTGACAGTTGGCCGCATAGATAATGTGCCAACGGTTTTAATTGGTGTTATGTGCTTATGAATATTGATTTTATGTGTAATGGAATGGTTAGAAGGATTTTATTATGGTATCGTTTAGTTTTAAAGTTGTACTTTGTGATAATTTAATGGAGTCCTGTTTTTTTTTTAAATTATGTACTGTATTAATCATTGATATTACACTAATATTATAAAGGAGAAAGTTTGTTTGTTTGTTAGTTCTTCAGGCCTAAACGACTGAATGAATTTGGATGAAACTTGACACACAGGTAGACACACGGGGGCGGGAGGGCATTTCAGACATTTACTAACTCAGAACTTACCTGTATCCTTCAGTTGCCCCATTTAATGCCTCCCGAACTTGCCAAGTTCGGTGAGGACCTGTGGAAGGTGAGGACACCGTGGCGCCTCTCCAGCCACTCCCCAAAGAGGGACTTACCACCGCGATGGTGACGTGCCCAGTTATGTCCTGGAGCAGCACATATGATACTTTTATCTCGAGAGTTTGTTCCCTTGGGATAGATTTCCACTTTCAAGTAGGCGACATGTTTTCAAAAGTGAATATAAGAAATATTATTAAGTTAGTTTTCCTGCTTTAAACAGATGTTTTTTGCCTCTAAACACAGCAACTGCTCTACATTTTATATTCAAGCATAGATACAGTTCAACAATACACCCAATATCCCCTTTGCTTCCCTCTAAAGACCATTAACCTTTAACCATAAAGTATCGATATTTAGGCCACTTTTTTTTTTCTTCCGCCCCAGAGACCAATAACGAGTACACAAAATTTAAAATATTCGAAACATTTACAAAATTGTAATTTTAAATTTAGAATAAAGGGTCTTATAACTCTTCTGGATTCCCACAGGGAGCGTCGACGGCAAATGATTTAAAACCGTTCGCTCCTTAATTAATACGAAATGTGGTATTGTCGGTTGTCTCCTTCTTACCTACTAAATTTCGAACGGTTGATATATCTATCTCTTTCTTGCTAACAGTGAAATTACTTTGTAGTATATTGAGACATCTTGGTTTGTCGTGATTTATCGTTAGTCGGTAAGAAATGTTATCAATATGTTTACTTTAAGAATTAGTGGTAACTACGTCACGTTTGGCGATTTATGTTAGTATGTTAATTCGGTATTGATATCACACTTTGTTTATAGTTTTAAAAGGTTTAGGAAACTTTTTTTGGGCTACTTTCTATTGTATTTGTATTAGCCGTGTAGTTTACAAGCCGGCTGGTTCGTTTGATTTTTGTGTTGATTTAATGTCTATGTTTTGTAGTTATTGTAATGGGACTAGCATTTAACATTTGTATCTCTAATATTGGCATTACATTCGTTTTTTTTTTATTTGATATAAACTAGTGCTTGACTGCGATCCCACCTGATGGTAAGCAGTGATGCAATCGTTGATGGTGAGGCGCACTAGTTTATTAAGAGCCTATTCACTTTAGCCTTGAAGACACCCAAATTATAATCGGATTGGAAGACCTCAGCAGACAAATTATTAAATATATTAATAAACGACGAGGCGTAACGCTTAGTCCGGACCGTAGAGGTTTCAACAACGTAAGGGTGGATACTCGCCGTACTTCGGGTTATCCGATGGTAGAAATGAGAAGGCGGAGTCAAGTCATGCAGTTCCCGCGTACACTCTCCAATATACAATCTGTAAAACACCGAAAGGCTGGCTACCGCTACGCCTGTGCTCAAGGCTTTGAAGATTGGATTTAACCAAATCTGGATTACATTACATCTCTGCATTACGTTAGTATAATAAGAACCATATTAGTGCTTAAAAGTTAATTTAGTTTATTTATTGAACTGACAATTCTAGACAAATAATCCGTGACACACGAGCGGATGCATGACACGTCCAGCACTTTAGTGTTAAGATTTCAGGTTCGCTGTTTGTTTGCTTGGTATATCAAAGACTCTACACGTTGATCAAAAATAACAAAACTAGATCTTAATAAAAAGTCACAATTTGTACATGCATACGGGTTTTTTTTCTGTTTAGGGTGGAGCGAAAGAGCATGTCAGACTTTTACTGACTAAAATCCACAAGTTGTACTTTGCTTTTCAGGGTCACGCTAACTGTTTTGAATGAATTTTGAAACGAGAAAATTAAAATATTTAAAGTTCTGGATAAGTTTGACGATCATTTCTATAAAAAAAGAACCTTTTTTTGGAAACGACAAAGTTCTCAGAAATGTAGTGAGGAATAAGACAAACTTTTTTTTCTAAATCCTCAAATGTAAAAGTTCATGTGATACTAGAAAATTATCAGGACATGGTCTATCTATGCACCAAGTTTCATAAAAATCCGTTCACCCATTCGAGCGTGAAGAAGTAACACACACTAGCCAACATTTGCCTTTATAATATTAGTGTGATCAGCAATTATTGAGTGGACCTGTCCAGTAAGTGCAAGTATTTGTCAGTATTCGTATAGTTCACTTAATACTAAGGAGCACAACGACTATTATTGGTAGATACTTACCTATTTGGTTTATTAACACATAGTTCACGTGTTCACGATATAAGAGTTACTGACGATTCGGACACAATATATTTGGACATAGTGTCCGAATCGACACATTTTATTTTCAATATTTTTTCACTGACAATTCGGACACCACAAAATTTATTCAAGTTATTTAGTATTTATAAAGATATTTAATACCCGATGTTGCTGCCTTAAATCCAGCTTAAAATAGCTACGTATGGCTAGTTTTCTCCATATATTATATTTTAAAACTTTTTATCTGACTGTACTAAACAGTGTGTGTCAGAATCGTAAGGGAAAAAAATATTGAAATAAAAATGTGCAAGTATGTGAAAGTAAAAAAAGTATAGGTAGTCCATAACGTCTAGACTAGTTCAGAACCTCAGGACAGTCATCAAACAGACTATGCAAATAACAAGCAAATCGTTTAGAAGTCTTAACACTTCAGCGCCGGTCATGTCACGCTCGCTCGCGTGTCACGCGCTTTATTATAATAATATCACGCCAAGAGGATGTCGTTTGCAAATACTCAAAAAATGCTGATCACACTAATATAATAGGTATAGGCGAAAGTTTGCGATTGTGTATGTATCTGTGTTTTACTTCTTCACGCTCGAACACGTGAATGGATTTCAATAAAACTTGGTATACGGGTAGACCATTTATTTATATTTATTTTACTAGCTTCTGCCAGCGGTTTTGCCCGCGTGAAAGTTGGTTTCACCATAAAAATTTTCGAGCCCTGTTTCATCCCTTTAGGGGAGGAATTTCGTAAAATCCGTTCTTAGCGGATGTCTACACCCTTTAAGGAACCTACCTGCCAAATTTTAAGTTTATAGGTGTTATTGTTTCTGAGATTTAGTGATTAATCAGTGATTGGTATTTCGGTATTTTAAGTTTATAGGTGTTATTGTTTCTGAGATTTAGTGATTAATCAGTGATTGGTATTTCGGTATTTTAAGTTTATAGGTGTTATTGTTTCTGAGATTTAGTGATTAATCAGTGATTGGTATTTCGGTATTTTAAGTTTATAGGTGTTATTGTTTCTGAGATTTAGTGATTAATCAGTGATTGGTATTTCGCTTTTATTTAAATAGATTGTACACTAATATAGTGAATGATATCTACAATTTGAGCCTTAAATTAATAGCAATAAAGAATTGAATAAAAATAAAATAAAAATTAAAAACATAAATTTAGCCATGTCCATGTCCTAGAACAGCACATAGAGTACTTTTTATCTCTGGAGTATGTTCCCTTAGTTATTTTTGATAATTTTATTAATATTGTAAAATCTTTTTTTTTTAAATAACTGTAGCGATATCTATGCCGTCACATAAGAACTAATCCTTTATCGCGCAATCAAAGTTCTCCGCGCGATTAGAACAATAGAACAGCCCGAAATCATCTATCGGGCAGTAGCCCGCCAGACATAACATCCCGTCTGGTTGGAGGATCCTCCCTTTTCAACGGAGGTTTACATAACCATGGAGTTTCTTGTCGGTTCTCATTCATAGGAAATGACCAATTGGAACCGTGCACTAGCTTCTGATTCTGACGTTATTATATTAGTGCCCATGTAGGCCTATGTGGAATAAAATTATTTTGAGTTTGTTAAAAAATATGTCTATCCGAAGCATACAAACCATATAAAGTATATATCTCTCTTGGGAATGTGCTCCCGCTGAACATCAGGATGGCGTCCAGTCGGTTCACTTTTAAGGTGATGGCACGTGAGCACATTCGCAGGAAGTTGGTGTAATCATCACAGCGTTGATTTGTTGGATTCGTTTTTCATAATTACATTGTTAATTTGTATGTCATGTATCTAAGTATATATTTATTATTGTATTTCTTTTCTATTTCTTTACCATTAAGCTGCACCTACCATGTTTTGTTTCTGCACCACCCTAAGGTCGACTGATAGAAAATGTTGTACAGTGTTTATTACAAGTGCATTAAGTTTTAATATATAAATAAAGCTGATTATCCTTACACCAAAATAATTCCACCCCGAACACACAAGGACCAGTATTTTTTACCTTGAAGTCCAACGTATACCCATACGGTACTCCCCACATGGCCAGTCATTAGCAGGTCACGGTGCGGTACCCTTGCCTGGGGTCCGACCACGTGCCATATTGTGAGACGGTTACAACAGATGTGCAGACTAAATTATACGTTTTTAATTGTTTTCCGTGAATTATGATGTGTTGTATTTTGTTTTTAGGTTTTTTTTTTTGTTTTGGATGTGTGTATTGGAATGGTTTAGAACTTGAGAAGGTCAGATGTCTATGAGGGCCCTATATCCAGTATTGTTTTCTTGTGTAAGGGTTCACGGAAATGCCATCGGCTGTTATCAATGTTATCATGATAAGTTTTTTTACGCAATTTGAGTATTTTCTGCAGCTGTTGGGCTCCCTAGTAGTCCTAAGTAGAGTTCTAACTGGACAGGTCCACTTTTTGTGTGGTTCTTGCCTTAAAAAACCATCTTACACACTAATGTTCTGTGTATGGTTCTCATGTGATTTGACCATTACATATTTGATGTTATGGACTTTAAAAGAGACTGACCTCTGAGTTTGTTTCGGTGTTTCTTCTCAGCGTAGTCAGCTAGGAAACACCGGCCTCATCTAGTTTAAAATGACGAAAAATTTTACGTGTAAGTGTTTTTTTTTTTTACTTTTTGCAAAATAGGTAAGTACCTATGATTTATGTGAGGATTTAAAGAAGTGCCATCATTTGTTGTCATGCTAGGTTTTTTCAAGTCATATTTTCACCAGTTAAACATGACTTCTAACATAGATTATTTATTAGACTGTAGAAATTGCTGGACACGCTTAATATGGAATTTCTTGCACACTCTTCTCCATAGAGATCTACGCTTTGGAATGTTGGGAAAATTAACATCATTTTTTTTCTGACTGACTGACTTCTTAACATTTCAAAAGTGCCTATAAATGGTTTATTTGAAATAAAATGCTTTGAATCTTTGAATATTATAAAGACGAAAGTTGTGTGTGTGTTAGTTACTCCTTCACGCTCAAACGGCTGAACTGATTCAGATGAAATTTGGAAAAAGACCATGTCCTGGAATATCACATCTCGCCTCTCATTTTTTTTCTCGTCACTTTTTTGTAAACTTTGGTCCCTCTTATTTCTAGTTATTTGCCTGCTGCGGTCTTTCCGTCCAACTATAATTTAGGTGTCTTCAAGGCTAGAGTGAATAGGGTCTTAATAAACTAGTGCGCCTCACCATCAACGATGGCATCACTGCTTACCATCAGGTGGGATCGCAGTCAAGCACTGGTTTATATCAATAAAAAAAAAAGTTATTTGCACCAATAAATTTTACCTCGACGACCAGTTTTTTTAAGTATCTTTCCTATTGATATTATCCCATGACTGGGAAAAACTCTTCACCCATAAATTTTTTAAAGTTCTTTGCGTTATACCACCTAATTATTAAAAAAAAAATTAACACTAAATCAAAAATTTAACTTTAGCCACACAAAAATATTGTAAACCTAAGTTCTAAAATCACGTACAAGGCTATTACGAAACGCAAACCGCTCTTGATCGGGTTAACTTTAACTTAACATTATGTTAGTTGAACACGAACCGCTTGTTATGGTCACTGTAACCCAACCATTGTTAGTTCAAAATTAACATACGGTTTAGTTTGACAAAATATTCCTTGTTTAATTTAAAGCTAAGTTTAAAGTTCTCATTTCTAGTTTCGAAACACAAAACATTAGTAATCTCACTAATAGGTATTATAAAGGTAGATGAGTACTATTTTTAAGCTCCGACGGAAAAGAGGGAGTGTCATAAGTTTGACGTGTCTGTGTGTCTCTGTATCTGTGTGTCTGTCTGTCTGTGGCATCGTAGCTCTTAAATTTCCGATTTTTTTCTCCATCACTCTCAACCGGCTCAACGGATCTAGTTCCAAACTAAGCATAACTTGTATTGTGAGTACAAGACAACTAAGGGCGAAATTCACCAATAAAACTAATCGCGTTTTAACATTTGGCTCGCATAATCGCGTTCAACCGCTGTCACTAGTGTCACTTGTAAAAAAACAACAAAAGAAAAATACAGACAAGTGACACTAGTGACAGCGGCTAAACGCGATTATGCGAGCCAAACGTTAAAACACGATTAGTTTTATTGGTGAATTCTGCCCTAAATATTTCTGTCAGTAATGACGTAATTGGTTTAATCATGCGGTAATGTAAGTGGGACAGTAATGACTAGAAAAAAATGCTATAATAAAGTACATTGTTTCGACTCCTTAACTTAAGAGAGTCCTGCATGGTTTAAAAGCTTGTTAGGTACTTAATCTAACGAAATCCAACGCGATGTTTGACGAAAAGGCAACGCGAAAAAAGAGAAATAACGCCTGAAAACTCTCATAGCATTCGGTAATTCCGTGATTTACTCGAATATTTTACAAAACTTGTTCCAGGAAATACTTGTTTTATTTTAAACCCTTAAAAGTTTTTGAAAAAAATTGTCGTCATTCAAAATCTTGATTAAATTTGCAAGGCTTCTATTGTTATACTCTTTGACTTTTTTTAATTTTTGAGTAATTTATGAAGTGTCAAAATTCATGCAATATAGCAGATTTTCAGAGGTCTTTACTGGATTAGTTTTACACAAATTTATAAATTGATTTCAATAGAAGCCTAGATAACATCTATAAGATACTGTGTTTCTAAAATATCTAATGAAAAATATGTAATAACGTCATAATCGCATAAGAGCGGTTGTATGAAAAACAGTGAAAATGAATGTCAAAAAAACCTGTGCAAGTGCATAATACTTACATTAGAAAACATGCGTATTCGAAGCAGCTGACACAACATATATTTTTCTAAGTACTCCTACATAATTTACCATAACATCAAGTACATGCCTAAAATCGCAATAATAAAGAGCCGCATACGCAATTACAAAAACATAACGCTATCTCCATATGGTAATCAACGGTGTACGCATTTACGTTGCACCTTTGCGCTTGTATGAATATTCAAACTTATGTTAAAAATACTCGAAGGCATAGTATTTACTTCAAGCCTTAATTAAGAAGTTAAATAAGTTTGTTTGTTGTGTTTATTATAATCATAAATATAATTTGCGTTTCACGTGCTGTTGTAAAAATAATAAGGACGTGTGGCTAAGTTAAGTAAGTGAGTAGTGGTGGCCGAGTGGTAACGGCCGCGATTACGACTTACGAGTTGTAGGTCGCGGGTTCAAGTTCAAACCCAGCCGGATGCATTACTTTGTGTAATTTATTTCATCATCACTGCTCTCAAAACGGTGAAGGAAAACATCGTGAGGAAAACGGCATGTCCTAGAACCAAAAAATTCGACGACATGTGACATTCACCAACCCGCACTGGGCCCGCGTGGTGGATTACGGCCCATTCCCTCTCCCAGAGAGGAGGCCTGAGTCCCAGCAGTGGGAACATTAAAAGGCTGATTATGCTATGCTATGTGGCTAAGTTATAACAACCACATGGGTCGATGGTTACCGTAGGCGTGGGCTTGCGGTCGGCGTCGACCGCGCGTAGTGTTCCACGCGCGCCTCAAGGAGATGTCAGCAAAACCGTAGGGGCCCAGCAGGGTCGAAGCCTACTGGGGCCATGGATTTGCTTCTAAAAGGAAAACCCGGGGTCCTGAAACCCAAGGCAAAGAAGGAACGTAGGCGTGGGTTTTAGTCAATAAAAGTTGACACGCCCTAGAGCGTTAAGAGCACTATGCGTTGTACGCATTATGAAAGCATAGGAATGCAGGAGGATTTTTTTTTAATGAAAACTAAAATCTCACAAAATTAAAACAACTAATACGGAACTAAACGTATATTGATTGTCCATATATCGTAAATCAATGCAAAATAATGCGTCTAATGAAAACGTATGACAAATTGTGCGCACGCGACGTATTAATGCCATTGCGTTTCTATACATTATTAGATTTTTTTAAATTATTCGCTCTAATATGGCAGTCGAGTGATAGTTAGAATTTTTTATTCCGGGGTGGGCTGACAGAAGTATTATGGTTTAAAAAATAGTAAAGTTTTTACAGAAACTGTAATGTTTATAGTAATCTATACACAGACATAATTTCTGTGAGTGACAACGCTGTTAGGTAAAGACTCCATCAGACATGACAATGCGACATTTATAAAAATAAATTCAAATAAAAAGCATTTATTTCAGGCAACTAATAAACATAGAGTAACCACATACAAAAGACAAATAAAAGAAATACTATCAGAAAAAGTCAGCAACATATCTGCTACAGCAATTTTGTGTGCAACATTTTGTGTACTTATTATAAAAATTGTGGAATGCATCGGCATCTTGAGTCGTAAGTACATCTGCATGTATATACATCTTACCTAATAAATATTATAGCTTAAAACTAGGGCCATGGGGTCCGAGCGCTCATCGAGTTGTTCGGGATATCAACAAACGGCTGGTTCGGATTTATAACTTTATGAATATACAGCTATGAAAAAAAAAATACATAATAAATATACTGCTCTTAAAGACATTTCTCACAGCAAATCTGTGAAAGGAAAAAAGTAAAAAAACAGGAGAGAAAAAAGTAAGTGTAAACACATATAATTTAAAATTATAAATAAATACCTACTTATTATTACTAAAATACTTATGGATATTTTAGTATTGGAACACACATTTTGTATGTGAAGCAAAAACGCGTTATCTCGTCGTTGTCACATTGTCTCGTCAAGGATTTCTGTGGGTGCCACAAAGTAGTTAGTATTCACACAACGTCATCTAGTCCCAAACTAAGCAAAGCTTGTAATATGAGTACTAGACAACTGATAAACATACTTATATATTTCTAAATACATACATATTATAGATAAATATCACCCAGACACAGAACAAATGATCGTGCATAACACACAAACATTTGTCTTGAGTGGGAATCGAACCCACGACCTTCGGTATAGCAGTCAGGGCCACTGCCATCTAGACCAACAGGCCTGTCAAAAATTACTGAAAACTTCCTGCAGAAACATCAAAATAAATACTATTTTTATCTGTCCTATTTATAAAGTGCTAAAATACAAAATTATCTAGTTTCGCCAACACAACAGCCTACTGTCATCAATTTTACGTTTTCAATTTATAACAAAAATAAAAAAAAGATACCCCCGATAGTGTAATGACGATTATAGAGGGTGATAAACCACCGCGCATTCGATTAGTGACGTACCCGAGGACATTATCGATAAATCGGTAAATCCATTCGATTGCCGGCCAACGCTATCTTGATCTGTGAGCCGCAAAACAATAACTTTGCCTTTTTTATTAAAAAGTTAAAATGTTGTGCAAAGAAAAGTAATGAAGGCTGTTGTGTGAAATAATTGCGATTGTTTTTTATAAAGTGTACGGCTTTATGTTGCGGTGTTTAAATAATTATGTGAGCTATTGAAATGTTGTTATATTTATTTAAATGAGTCATTTGTTCCTATGAGTTTGTGGTAATAATTGCAATGGAGGCCTCCGTAAATGTTTTTTGTGTTATTCTTTAATAAGTTTATTAGTAAAAATAATAAACAGTTATGTATAAAACAGTTTTATTGTTCTTTTCTTGCGGTAAAGTCACCAGCCATTATCGGTTAGTGCTGGTGTCTACTGTTTTAATAAAAACAATTGGAGCAACTATCTTTTTTATGGATCAGTATCTAGCTATTATGTCTGTAAGCCTTGGAACTGGGTAAATAAATTGTCTATAAATGTCCTGACCTTGTATTTTAATAGGTAAAATATTTATTTTAGTTTCTAGTGATTGTTACAGCGAAGGCGAAGACAGCTAATCTTTAATCTAAACACATAGTTGATTTTGTTGACAACAGACCGCAAGATACTTCAGTCCATCTTCTTGACTTATTAAAACACCTTTGACACTACTATTGAGAAAGAGTGACCTTTGAGTTTGAATCTAGAGCTTTTAGAGCTAACTAGCTGCTTCCAGCGGCTTTGCCTAAAAGGTTTCCAAGGGCACATACTCCCGAGATAAACTGGTCTACCCGTGTGCCAAATTTCATCCAAATCAATTCAGCCATTCAAGCGTAACGGAGTAACAAACATGTTTACAATTACTAACTTTTACCTTTATAATACCTACTAGTGTGATTTTACCTCTATCGACGTTGTTATTTTTGATAAAGTAATTTTCAGAATATATAAGGCGATATCGTAGAAACTCATAACTAAATTCCAAACCACAAAACCTACACAAAATACGATCAATAATAACTTCCAGACAATTGAAACGAACGTCGATAAACTATGATCTATCGACATAAATCTATCGATAGTATCACATCACTGGCTGCACATGGTGTCTCCCAGGCAGTAATTGGCCAGGCTGGTCGTAAAGTGTTCCGTACCGTTTGTTGGTGACAACGCCAGTGCTGGGAGAATTATTATTTATTTTATATTACGGGTTTCATAGAGGTGTTTGTACAGTAAGAGTGTTTTACAATATTTTGCAACAAAAGCAACAGGTCTATCATGCTTTTTAAAGTTCACTTTATATTGAATAATCAACGCATAGCTGTTCATCACCTACTACGTGCAGTTTATCTGTAGTCTAGGACATTACAGATACCGGCACGGATCTTGAGCGCAGACTTCTACAGTTCTACTTGCGCAGAAGCACGCAGAAGTGAAATATCGGGTCTTTTTAGTGGTATGAAAAGAGATGCGGGGGCGGGGAGTGCAATCCTTGTACAGTGATTGGCTCGACGATGTGTACGATGCGCAAAGTGATCCCCGCTCTTTCGCCGAGCGCTCAAGATTCGTGCAGTGTACTGACACTCCGTGCCTTAAAAAGCACATAAAGCTGTTGGTCCCGATTGTCATTCGACATCAAAGATTCAAAGCATTTTATTTCAAATAAACCATTTAAAGGCACTTTTGAAATGTCAAGAAGTCAGTCAGTCAGAAAAAATTATGCTAATTGCACATTCCAAAGCGTAGATCTCTATAATGATATATTTGTAATATTTTTTGTCGCTGCTACATCATCTTTGACAGTCATTACAGGTAGACAGTAACCAGAAAGTTTGACTATCAGTGTCCTGTTACCCAGTAACTAAGTCGTGGAGGTCTGATAGGCAGTCGCTCTGTATAAGACACGAGTATTCAGCATATAAAAGCCGACTCCAAGCTATAAACTAGCTTCTACTAGCAGCTTCACCCGCGTAAATGTAGGTTTGTTTATACAAACTTTGACCACCGTTTCATCCCTTCGCCTACGTCATAAAAAGAAACCTTGAGCAAAATTTCACGCTCCTAGTCCCAGTAGTTTCGGCTGTGCGTTGATATGTCAGTCAGTCAGTTTGTCCTTTTATAGGTATATAAAGACTAGCTTCTGCCAGCGGCTTCGGCTTTCTCCATACAAACTTTGAACCCCCGTTTCATCCTTTCGGGGATGAATTTTGGAAAACCCTCTCTTAGTGCTCGCTTTCATCCTAAAAGGAAACCTTGTACAAAATTTCTGCTCCTAAGCCCTGTAGTTTAGGCTGTGCGTTGATATGTCAGTCAGTCAGTTTCTCTTTTTATATATAAAGATTAATTACACCCAGACACAGAACAAATGATCGTGCTCATCACACAAATATTTGTCCTAAGTGGGAATCGAACCCACGACCTCCGGCATAGCAGTCAGAGCCACTAACCACTAGACCAACAGGCCAGTCGAAATGTATGTTCCCATAGAATGTATTCGAACTTTTACACTGGCGATAATGCAGCAATCACAATGAAACAGCTCATAACAGCTATTTTTTCAAACCATAACCTGTATAAAGGGTGACTGGCAATTAGTGTACGATACTTAAACACGTGATTGTGCTCATGATAACAAACAATTTTTATTATGGGAGCAAAGCCGAAATCGCGAAAAAAATATCAGCTGTTCAGTACATTAGGCAAACATAAATGTACTGAACAGCTGATTTTTTTTTCGCGATTTCAGGTTTGTTCCCATAGTAAAAGTTGTTGGTTATCATGAGCACAATCACGTGTTTAAGTATCGTACACTAATTACCAGTCACCCTATATACATATTGTAGTTACGACTGGATATATGGCATTTGAGTCAGTATCGTTATTATATTATTATCAAATGAAATCGATCCTGTCTTGTAACTGTTGAAATTACACAAGAGTGCAGGTGTGATAATTACATGTATATTATGTACAAACTACACGATAACTGTAAAACTAAGAATAACTTGTAACTGGAAATACACTTTCATGACTGGCCTGTTGGTCTAGTGGTTAGTGGCCCTGACTGCTATGCCGGAGGTCGTGGATTCGATTCCCACCCAGGACAAATGTTTGTGTGATGAGCACGATCATTTGTTCTGTGTCTGGGAGTAATTTATCTATATATGTATGTATATATAAATATATAAGTATGTTTATCAGTTGTCTAGTACTCATAACACAAGCTCTGCTTAGCTTGGGACTAGACGGCGTTGTGTGATAGTTGTGGAATATTATTATTATTTTTATACCATTTTGTAATCTTGTTAGAATAAATTTATAAAAATGATTGGATAGCTTTTAATTTTTTTTTTTAATGATAGAACTGACATTTTTTATGAAAACTAGATAAAACATTTAACGGCTTTTTTTTAGGTGCGTAATCATTCAATGACTTCTCACGCTCTAGGGTGGAGCGAGAGGGCGTGTCACACTTTTACTGACTAAAACCCACTACTCTACCATATGTTCCTTTTTTGCCTTGCGTTCCGGGACCCCGGCTTTCCCTTTCGGAAGGCCCCCGTAGGCTTTGGTCCTGCTGGGCCCCTACGGTTTTGCTGACATCTCTTTGAGGCGCGCGAGATCATAAATATCACACTATACAAGTATATAATATACTATCGGTCCCAGCCTGACGTTGTCCTGCCCGACAGCAGGCTTATTATCAGAAAAAAAAAATAAGAATACGATCGCAGCCAATTGTAAATTGACTGCGAGACCATTTAGGGTCCCACTCAAATATACGTACAAAATTTTATCCAAATCGGTCAAGCTGTTTAGGAGGATTAAGGTGACAAAAACAGATACAGAAGAATTATAATTTTATGAAGATATCAATATCATTATAAAGGTAAAAGTTTGTAACCAATGTAAGTTTGACTGAGCAGTGGTGGCCGAGCGGTAACGGCCCCGACTTACGAGTTGTAGGACGCGGGTTCAAACCCAACCAGGCGCATTACTTTGTGTAATTTATTTCATCACCACTGCTCTCAAAACGGTGAAGGAAAACATCGTGAGGAAACCGGCATGTCCTAGAACCAAAAATTCGAAGACATGTGACATTCACCAACCCGCACTGGGCCCGCGTGGTGGATTATGGCCCATTCCTTCTCTTAGACAGGAGGCCTGAGTCCCAGCAGGGGGAACATTAAAAAGGCTGATTATGCTTATGCTTATGCAATTGTAAATTCAGACCATTTAGGGTCCCACTCAAAATACGTACAAAATTTTATCCAAATCGGTCAAGCTGTTAAGAGGATTAAGGTGACAAAAACAGATACAGAAGAATTATAATTTTATGAAGATATCTATATCATTATAAAGGTAAAAGTTTGTAAGTATGGAGGTTCTTTTTGAAATGTAGATCACAGATAATTTAATTATACAAAGGTATTTATAAAGTAGAATATCATCTCAAGGAAACATACTTCCAGGATAATAAGTCGTATAATTGTAAGTGCTATTCCTGGAGACGTGACAGTCTCCTGGAATACCACTTACATTACCTTGTACCATACCATATAAATCCGTACAAACATTGGAACGTGAAAGAATAACAAGTTTAATTATACAAAGGTATTTAGAAAGTAGAATATCATCTCAAGGAAACATACTTCCAGGATAATAAGTCGTATAATTGTAAGAGCTATTCCTGGAGACGTGACAGTCTCCTGGAATACCACTTACAATTACCTTGTACCATACCATATAAATCCGTACAAACATTGGAGCGTGAAAGAATAACAAGTATACACACACATACAAACTTCCGCCTGAATATTATATTTTAGGTGATATAATAAAGCTTATTTTCCCACAACAAAAGCACATAAAACATCCCTTACTTCGCTCAGCATCCCCTGTAGGTACAATCTCTCTGATTTGTCGCGCAGACCACGCCCCCTCGTTTGCTAGCGCAAGTACTACGTGTAGACTGTAGATGTTGTAATAATTGATAAGCATATTATGTTTGCACAGATTTTGTCCCGCTCTTGCAAACTTGATGTTTCAGTCATATAAATAGGGGTGAGATAATTGAGAACCCGTTATGTGCGTTTTTAGGGTTCCGTACCTAAAGGGTTTTTTTTTCTGTGGGAAAATCATCCAATGACTTTTACTGACTAAAATCCCACTCCTTCCTCCTTCGTTGCCTTTCGTACCGGAGCCGAGTCTTCCTTTCAGAATTAGACCCTTGGCCCCAGTAGGCTACGACTCTGCTGGGCCCCTATGGTTGCTGACATCTCCTTGAGGCGCGCGTGGAACACCACGCGCCGCGTCAACGACTTCGGCTCGGTCCGGACGGTTACCGGACGGTCGGACGGCGAGCTAAGACTCCACCGTCCGTCCGTCTGTTTGTCTATGTGTCCGTCTGTCACCAGGCTGTATCCCATGAACCGTGATAGTTAGATAGTTGAAATTTACACAGATGATGTATTTCTGTTGCCTGTACTAATAAACAGAATAAAATAAATATAACGGAACCCGCATCATTGCTTACCATTAGGTAGGATCGCAGTCAAGCAATATTAGTATAAATATCAATAAAATAAAAAAACAGCTTGTGCGTCTAGCAAAACTGAATAATAAACATTTTTTTTGTTTTGTTAAGATTTCATTTATAGAGGGTGTTTGGTGCATCGTGTGCCAAATTGAAATGGTCGATGGGAGGGGTCATCTGCTATCCTTTCAGACCCCTAAACACTTCTCATGTCCTGTGGATTTTTTTTCATCGACTTTTAATTGTTTTATGAAAATAAGGCCCAAATTTTTCATTCAAATACAAATTTAAAAAAATATATAAGGCGTAGACTCTGAATTTTAATTTTATTTAGATGTGTATTGTATTAGAGTACTTTTAAATTTAAAATTAGTGACATTAGCTATCCAGTTTTTCTTTAATTTCTACATCCCAGATACTATCATTTTTTGAAAGCAGGTGGCATTCATCGAGACAACTGCGTCCAACACATTCCAACTAATATAATTTTACCTGTAATTAAAACATATAATTATTATTTTAATTACTGAACAAAATACGATGTGATATTTACAAAGTACAACACTCAATATCAAGAATGCGATGGCAATTAACACTTAAAGGTGGTAGAGATAAAGATAACATTTAAATTGCAATTATATAAAATTTTAATTATGATTATTAAAAATGTTCTAGATCAAGACTGATATGAAATGGCTGTTTGAATAACAAGTATTCGATGTTTCTTTTGTAAGGAGCTCAGAGGAATAAATGCCTATCCGGTTATTTTTAGGGTTTCGTACCTCAAAAGGAAAAAGCGGAACCCTTATACTACCTTATACTACTTTGTTGTCCGTCCGTCTGTCTGTCTATCTGTCTGTCAAGACCCTTTATCTCGAGAACGCGTGGAGGTATCGAGTTAAAATTAAAACCATATACTCAAATGTGCGGCCCCTTGAAGCTGTAAAAAAATCAAACATCTGAGTTAACGGCAAAAAAAAGTTACGGCCGTTTATGTCGTATAAAACGTGTATTTCGACTCTCTCGAGGAAATCAAAATTCATAGGGTACTTCCCGCTGACCTAAAATCATAAAATTTGGAATGAAGTAAGGTCTTATAGCACAGGTATAGTGATAAATCTGAAAACAGTAAATTTGTTGTTACGTCACAAAAAAAAAACGATTCGGAAAAATCTTCGTTCAATTCGGGAATTGAACTGTTTTTATAGGTAAGTTTGTACGGAACCGTCAGTGCGCGCGTCCGACTCGCACTTTCCCAGTTTTATTTTTACATTTTCCCCCAGATGGATAGTCATCTAATGACTTCATCAGCCCAAAGGTAAAGATAAAAGGCGTGTCAGACTTTCACTGACTATAATAAAACCCACCTGTGTCCTTCAGTATCTCTGCGTTCCAAGACCACGTCGGTACCACTTTCAAAATTTCTCGTGACCCTAGAGAGTATCGGCCCCACGGGGTCTCTACGATTTTCCTGACATCCAGCCGTCCAGCCGTCCTTATCGGACGGCTGGACGGCTCCACAAAGAGATTACCATTGACGAGTTACCCATTGACATCAAATGACTTTTTTTTTTAAGTGGGAAATCATCCGGTGACTTCTCCAACTCTAGGGTGGAGCAGGAGGGGGCGTGTCAAACGTTTACTGACTAAAACCACACCCGTGTCTTTCAGTAGCCTTGCGTTCTGCGACCGTTGCGAGTAAAGATACTAATTACCTATTTTAATGAAGAAAGCCGTGATTTAATTCAACTTTATCAAGTGTTTAAATCTATTTTTTCTATATTGTTGCAGTGGTCATGCACAAAGAGAAAGAAGACATCCATGGTCATCGGAGAGAACATTCACCGTACGACCACGCCATGCCGGACGGGGAGATGTTCTTACAGGTCAGTGTGTTGTTTGTTTCATTATTTATTTTAACTTTATGTACAATAGTGTTACAGAGGTGTTAAGAATAGTGAGTGTTACAGAATAGTGTTACAATAGTGCTACAGAGGCGGACTTAATGCAACAAGGCGTCCTCTATCAGTCAACCTTTGGGTTTAAAAAATATTACATTATGGTAGACGAGCAAGAATAAATGGACTAAAATAATGTATAAGCCATCATCATCATCATCATTTCAGCCGAAAGTCGTCCACTGTTGGACATAGGCCTCCCCCAAATGTCGCCACAATGACCGGTCATGTGCGTCTCGCATCCATCGGATTCCCGCGACCCTCATCAGGTCATCGGTCCACCTTGTGGGAAACCTTCCAACGCTACGTCTTCCGGTACGTGGTCGCCATTCCAGAAGTTTTCGCCAAACTTAAGTGGCAATGGGTAGGGCACATTGCTCGCAGTTCAGATGGTCGCTGGGGACGAATAAGCCATTATAACAAAGAGAATTAAAAATATAATAATTATGACAAAGACCAAACCAAGTTTGAGTGGACTTTTTGGGGGAGAGAGGTTTCTCTGAAGTAACAAACATAAAACGCCGCCAAGCCCGTTAAATTATCGGAGCACTAGACTTACAGCGTTACATCATCGGTACATGGTGGACATCCCACCCATTCGTACAAAGCGTTTTGAGCATAGCTAGGGAGTGGAATTCCCTGCCGGAGTTTGTGTTTCCTGATAGATACAACCTGGAGGTCTTTAAGTCAAGAGTGAATCTTGGTTACTTCTACGCAAGCGTGTTCCATCGTCGACCACATCATCGCTTACAGGTGAGATAGTGGTCAAACGCAAGCCCATCAATAATTAAAAAAAAAAATGTGCTCGAACCAAAAAATAAAAGAAATATGTTATCAACCAACCCGCACTGGGTGGTGTGGATTATGGCTCATTCCCTTTCCTAGAGAGGAGATCTAAGTACTAGCAGTGTATAGGCCATGGTCCGGAGCGAGGAGGAGTGGCAGGCGGTCGCCTCCTTCTGCGAAGCAGTAATGCTAGCAAAGGAGGCGGCCGCATGCGCGAGAGAACGACCATCACGCCCCAGCCGTCGGGATCCCGATCCCGATTTCCAGCCACCGTAGGCGCTGGCTTGCGGACGACGAGCAATGGGTAGCTCGCCGTCCGACCGTCCGGTAACCGTCCGGACCGAGCCCAAGTTGTCGACGGCACGTAGTGTTCCACGCGCGCCTCAAGGAGATGTCAGCAAAACCGTAAGGGCCCAGCAGGGTCGAAGCCTACTGGGGCCATGGGTGATGCGAAAGAGAACCCCGGGACCCTGGAACGAAGGCAAAGAAGGAACAGGACTGGGTTTTTAGTCAGTAAAAGTCTGACACTATCTCACGCTCCGCCCAAGAGCGGGGGATGTCATAGCAGTGGCAACATATATATATATAGGTTGACTATACTAATATACTAGGCGTTTTACAAACATGATCTACAATGAAACATGTAAACTCTAGTGGTATAGTTTTAACTGTGGTACAATTACTGAGTTAAAAAACTGTCGCTATAGAATATACTATAAACTGTAAAAAGCCCCACTTTTTTATATTATATCTAGTACTACGTACTATCATAACATCAGAAGTTATCAATAATTTTTGATGACAGCATTAGTGTCGAATTCCTAACCGGAAAGCATTACCTATAAAAACAACAAAACAATATGATATCTATGATAAAACAAATATCTATTTGAATCTAAGGCTGCTACAAACCTATTTTCCATTATCATATTATTACAGTATTAGCTAGTAACCTTCGACATCAAGGTTACAAAATAACAGAACAGTAGCATAAGTTTTTCAATTTTATTAACTTTTTCGATTTATACTGTGCAATATTGTTTATTGAAGAAAATTGTTAGGTACTGCGTGGCATTTTTTGTTGAATTGTGTATTGGTAAACAACTATTCGCCATTTGCGCTTTAGCTGAGCTGATTTTTTTTTATTTGCTATTGCCACAATCTCAATACCGACTCCCTCAGTAGCCAATAGATAGTAAATGAATGATGTAGATATTGTTTAGTATAAAGGGTTTGATAAGTCCTACAAGGATCAATAAAACTTTAAACAAAAAAAAAAAAAAAACTGGGCAAGTGCGAGTCGGACTCGTGTACTGAAGGTTCCGTACAAACTTACAAAAACAGTTCAATTCCCGAATTGAGCTACGAAGATTTCCGAATCGCAAAAAAAAAGTTCTTTGATTTTTGTTTTCAGATTTTTTCCTATACTTGTGCTATGAGACCTTGCTTCAATACAAAATTCAGGATTCTAGGTCAACAGAAAATTTACTCTATGAATTTTGACTACCTTTAGAGTGTCGAAATATAGGTACGTTTTTTGCGACATAAACGACCGTATGTTTTTTCGTTAACTTAGAAGTTTGATTTTTACACAGCTTTAAGCGACCGTTTTGATCTGAGTATGTGGTTATAATTTCAACTCGATACCTCCACGCGTTCCCAAGATAAAGGGTCTTTTCAGGCAGACAGACAGACGGACAACAAAGTGATCCTACAAGGGTTCCGTTTTTTCCTTTTGAGGTAGGGAACCCTAAAAAAAAAGATAATTGTTAGGTTAGGTTAGACCACACAGTAGCATTTTTTGTTGACTTATGTATTGGTAAACAAATCTCGTATCGTTCTATATAGACCTTTCGTTTGCTACGACGATTGCATGATACTAAAACAATGTACCTATATGTACACTCGTAATCTGCCTTATGATGTTCACACTGCTGAGACTCAAGCCTTGTCTCCAGGTGAGAGAATGGGCCGTAATCCACCACGCGGGCCCAGTGCGGATTGGTGGATATCACGAATTCTTCGAATATTTGGTTCTAGGACAAGCCGGTTTCCTCACGATATTTTCTTTCACAGTTTTAAGAGCAGTGGTGATGAAATAAATTACACAAAACTATGCACTTGACTGAGATTGAACTCGCGAATCGTAAGTCGGAGCAGCTACCACTGGGTCACCACTTTTTTTTTTTAATTTGATTTAAACTAGTGCTTGACTGCGATCCCACCTGATGGTAAGCAGTGATACAATCATTGATGGTGAGGCGCACTAGTTTATTATGAGCCTATTCACTCTAGCCTTGAAGACACCCAAATTATAATCGGATGGGAAGACCTCAGCAGGCAAATTGTTTCAGCCACCACAGCCATTGTACCATTGCTCACAAAAACCTTCTTGAAATACAGAAACACTGCTGCGATTTTATATTTTTATTTTGTATCATATCTATGATTAATGGTTTCAAATTGGATAGTGCGAAATTACAAAAAACTCTATTCATTCATCGTTCATTTACCTACGTTATTCTTAAAACCCACACAAGTACAGGTCATAATAGTCTGTTTTAGGGTTCCGTACCTCAAAATAAAAACCGAACCCTTATAGAATCTTTAGAACACTTTGTTGTCCGTCCGTCTGTCTGTCTATCTGTCAGTCAAGATCCTTTATCTCGAGAATGCGTGAAGGTATCGAGTTGAAATTACTACTAAAAAACTATATACTTAAGTCTGCGATTCCTTGAAGCTGTGAAAAAAATCAAATTGCCAAGTTACGAAAAAAAAGATACGGCAGTTTATGTCGCAAAAAACGTATATAACGACACTCTCAAGGGAATCAAAATTCATACAAAACGTACATAACGGGTACCCCCGTTGATCTAGAAACCTGAAATTTGGCATGAAGCAAGGTCTTATAGCACAAGTATAGGATCAATTCTAAAAACTGAAAATTTGTAACTACGTCAAAAAAAAAAGTTCAATTCGGAAAAATCTTCGACACTCGATTCAGAAATTGAACTATTTACATAAGTTAGTTTGTACGAACCTGATAAGGCCTGTCATACTGTATGGATCAGAATGTTGGGCTGTGAAAAAGACGGATGAAAAAAGATTGCACGTAGCGGAGATGACAATGTTAAGATGGATGTGTGGTATGACAAGAAAGGAAAAAGTGAGAAATGAGTATATTAGGGGAAGTTTGAAAGTGGCGCCAGTGACGTAAAAGTTGAAAGGGAATCGTTTATCTTGGTATGGTCATGTGAAGTTGCTAAAAGAGTTATGAATGTACATGCGGATGGATGGAGAGGGAGAGGCAGGCCAAAGAAAAGATGGATGGACTGTGTGAGAAGTAATATGAAAGAAAAGGGAGTTAGTGATAGCGTGACGAGTGACAGGATAGAATGGAAGAAAAAGAAGTGTTGCGCCGACCCCAAATAAAACGGGACAAGGGCAGGAAGATGATGAGTTTGTACGGAACCCTCAGTGTGCAAATTCGACTCGCACTTGCCCAGTTTTTAAATTTTACAGTTGCTGCAATAGCCAGAGCTTTAGAGACGCCATGACACAGTTATAAATTATGAGTAGTTAGTCCGTAACAATATAAATCAATGGGAAGTATCGATGCTATAAATAATCAGTACAATGTGCTTATTTTACGTTCTCTAGTTACCTGTGGTAAGTTTTCATTGTCATGCGATACGGTTTTAAAACATAATGGAAATATTAGATGATAGAGCTGATAAATTCTTAAGTGGTGACCGCGTGCCGGAAGACGCTGCGTCAGAAGGCCTCCCACAAGGTGGACAGATGACCTGGTAAGGGTCGTGAAAATCCGATTCCGATCCGAATGGATACGAGATGCATAGGATTAGTCGTTGTGACTGCACGGTTGATGTAGTAGCTCAGCAATTGTGCACAATGTTGCCTGTTGGTTTAATGGGCCTGACTGCTATACCGTAGGTCGTGGGTTCGATTCCCACCCAAGACAAATGTTTGTATGATGAGCACGATCATAATTTGTTCAGTGTCTGGGTGTAATTATTTATCATAATTATGTATATTTATGCATTTAGAAATCAACGACCTTACAGCCACTAGACGTCTAATAACAGGCGACGCATGTCTGTCAACACATATGATTATAGATCTGAAGTCTCGACCAATCAGAACCAATCAGAACGTAGTACCCCGCTCCCCGTACCTCGACTAGTTGACAGAATTGTTTTGGTGCGCTAGTTCAAGCATGAGGCGTCTAGTGGCTGTAAGGTCGTTGTTAGAAACGTATTTAAAGTATGGTTATCAGTACTATGGTTACAGTAGACTACTACTGTAACCATACTAATGGTTACAGTACTAGACAAGTACTCATTGTGGATGCTATGTGGATTATTCTTTTTTTCTTTAGTTATAACATAATGTCTGACAGTTTTGAGTACTTTTTGCGGCCTACCCAAATGTCCTTTCTTTGGTATTGTTCGTCAAGTCGTTGAGCTCCTTAGAAGTTCTGAGTTGAGCTACACGAATACTGACAAATGCTTGCACTGACTGGACTGGACAGTTCCGCTCAGAACAGTGTGGTTCTTTTTTCAAAACACCATCTCAGAACAGTGTAGTTCTTTTTTCAAAACACCATCTCAGAACAGTGTAGTTCTTTTTTCAAAACACCATCTCAGAACAGTGTAGTTCTTTTTTCAAAACACCATCTCAGAACAGTGTAGTTCTTTTTTCAAAACACCATCTCAGAACAGTGTAGTTCTTTTTTCAAAACACCATCTCAGAACAGTGTAGTTCTTTTTTCAAAACACCATCTCAGAACAGTGTAGTTCTTTTTTCAAAAGACCATCTCAAAACAGTGTAGTTCTTTTTTCAAAAGACAATCTGCTTGGTTTTCATATGATTTTGACCATTACATGTTTGCTGTATGGACTTTAAAAGAGACTTTGATCCCTGAGTTTGTTTCGGTGTTTCTTCTCAGGGTAGTCAGCTAGGAAATATCGGCTTCGTCTAGCTTAAATTGACAAAAAAATTGACGTGTAAAAGTGTTTTTAAAAAACCTATTTGCAAAATAAATATAACTTATCATTTATCATAGCACAAGCTCTGCTTAGTTTGGGACCAGACGTAAGAAGAAAAAAAATTGCGATTCCCGCACAGAACAAAGAATTGTATGGCCTATAGTCATGTTTGTGACCACACCTACGATACAGGATTAATTTCTAATGCGAGGTAACGTTTTAAAAAACAATCTATTTTGATTAATATAGATAACTAGCTTCTGCCAGCGGCTTCGCCCGCGTAAAAGTAGGTTTCTCCATACAAACTTCCAACCCCCATTTTACCCCCTTAGGGGTGGAGTTTCGTAAAATCCGATCTTAGCGGATGTCTACACCTTATAAGGAACCTACCTGCCAAAGGAGATTGACCAAAAGCAGTCTAGCAAAGATGCGTGAACGAAAATCAAATTAATATAGAAATTATTTGCTTATTTTTTTACAGCTTTTCACTTCAGGAATTCTGTTTTCGTATCCGGAATTATGATTTTAAGATAAACAGTAAATTAACGATTGCTAGGTACATTTCCAGTCATGATTGACGTTTCGTTCTCTTCATTTGTACGAGTTACGTAAGCTATATATTACTATACTCTTTGTACGTAAGTATGAACCTTTAGACAAAAACATCACAAAAATGATATCAATATCTTAAATAGCTAAGTAATTAGTAATACCATAACGTACTGTATATGTATTTTATCGTTCCGATAATATAATATTTATTTTGTGCTTCGTCTCACGCAGATGCATGACGCAGACTAACAATGTTGTTTTGTACATGAGTGATCTGTGGTCATTTTACAAGTTGCGAGTTGGTTAGACATAATTTGTAGGTTATCTCCGTTTTTGTTTAATTACTTTAAAACTCGGGTGTTTGTGTGAAAATGAACACTTTAATTTAATAGTATATAAAGCGTAGTATATATTAAATAAACATTTATTGTGCTTCAACTTAAGATGGATTTCCATACATCGTTGGTCATGATCCTTTTAAGTTTGTAGGTGTTATAGTTTGTGAGATTTCGTGATTAATCAGTGAGTGGTATTTCGCTTTTATATATATAGACTGGTTTCTGCCGCGTGAAAGTAGGTTTTTCCATACAAACTTTACACCCCCGTTTCATGCCTTTAGGAGGTGAATTTTGGAAAATTCTCTCTTAGTGCTCGCCTACGTCATAAAAGGGAACCTCGTGCAAAATTTCACGCTCCTAGTCCCAGTAGTTTCGGTTGTGCGTTGATATGTCAGTCAGTCAGTTTTTCCTTTTATACTATATATAGATTAAAATTTTTAAGGTGTCTATTAAATAAATTATATAACACGCTCTTTCAACAACCCAAGGAAGCTCAATGGAAACGCACCCCCCACATTTCTCCGTCCAACTTGGCTCGTAACTCAGCCAGTGTCTGGCCAAGGAAATAGCTACGAAACCCGACGAAAAACTTGGCAAAAGTCTTTATTGTCGACGACAGAATAATTTCGGTCCCTCACGTCAGACCCGATTTTATTCGGAAAAACTTTGGTTCTTTGTTTTTTGTTTGAATATTCTGAATCGGTTTCGGAAAACTTTGTTTTTATTTTGTTTTGTTTTGATGGGTTAGGTTTTGAATGAATAATTGTACAATTTGGATTTTGTGCTGTTGTTATATGCAAAGAGCAGTGGTGGCCGAGTGGTAACGGCCCCGAGTTGTAAGTCGCGGGTTTAAACCCAACCAGGCGCATCATTTATTTCATCAACACTGCAATCAAAACTGTAAAGAAAAACATCGTGATGAAACCGGCATGTCCTAGAACCAAAAATTTGAAAACATGTGACATTCACCAACCCGCACTGGATCCGCGTGGTGGATTACGGCCCATTCCCTCTCCTAGAGAGGAGGCCTGAGTCCCAGCAGTGGTAACATCAAAAGGCATATAGGCATATGCTATTATGCTATGCTAAATATGCAAAGTTGGATTGTCCAACGGGAAACATTGGAAGTCCTTCCACGAGGTGGACCGATGACTTGTTGAGGGCGGCGGGAATCCGATGGATGCGGGACGCACAGGACCCGTAGTTGCCGTGACTCTTGGGGAGGCCTATCTCTCCAGAATACAGCAGCAGCAGCAGCTTCACCCACTCAAATGAGTGGGTCCTTAGACGGTTTGAAAATACAACTGGACCCGGTAGACAGTTCTGCAATCAGATTTTCAATTTTGTTTCTGACAAAAACCCAGATTTCGGGCAGGACAACGCTTGCCGGGGCACCGCTATCTTTATATATCTAATTTTTCTGTGCCTGTGTTTGTCACCTAATTCCTCCTAAACAGCTTGACCGATTTGGATGAAATTTTGTGTGTACATTTTTGTGGATCCCTGTGTGGTTTAAACACACAATTAAACCCAGTAGGTTTTTTTTTCTGTGGGAAAATCATCTTATGACATCCCCCCGCTCGTGGGTGGAGCGACAGATAGTGTCAGACTTTTACTGACTAAAAACCCACTCCTGTTCCTTCGTTGCCTTTCGTACCAGGGCCGAGTCTTCCTTTCAGAATCAGACCCTTGGCCACAGTAGGCTTCGACCCTGCTGGGCCCCTACGGTTTGCTGACATCTCCTTGAGGCGCGCGTGGAACAGCACGCGCCGTCGACGACTTGGGCTCGGTCCGGACGGTTACCGGACGGTCGAACCCGGTAGGTAGCGCTGCAATCGGGTGTCCAATTTTTTTTCTGACAAAAACCTAGATTTCGGGTAGGACAACGTCTGCGTGACCTCTTGTATCATAAAAAAAGATGTTTATAAATGTTTCTGTTGTTCTATTCCAGGCACTCAACGGTTTCCTGATGATACTGACGTGTGAGGGCGAGGTCTTCTTCGCCACACACAGTATCGAGAGTTACTTAGGCTTCCATCAGGTATGTACCACATTATTTTTTACTTAAACTTAGCACGCAATGGAATTCCTACCTTACTCAATGTTAACAAAGTGTAAATTCCAATACATGTCATATCTAAGATTGCCAATGGAATTTAAAGGGCCGTTATTAGTGTATTGAAAGCCTGTAAAATAAATTAAAAAAATAGAGATTAAAATTTGTCTAAGCAAATTGAAAACTTTTTCTTTCCCGGCCGTTTTCTGTATTAAGATTAAGGTCTCAATTTAAGTAATCACTAGCTTCTTGCAGCGGCTTCACCCGCATACAAGTAGAAAATATTTTATCAGTGTTAAACAGGGGTTTGTAATTACATACACAATTTTATTAATTAGTAGTTAGTATGATGTAACATTGAACTCAAAAATAAACGTTTAAAATACCATAGAAAAGCTTTTTTGTCATTTCACGGAACCAGTTCTGGTATTTGTTGAAATCCCTAGATTTATTCAGGGAAATGATAAAATAGTGTTGTTATTTTAACATCCTCTGTGCAAATCAGAATCATCATCAAATCACTTAGGGAATTGAACAAATCTCTGTTTTTATCTGCGACTTATATATTTTACTAGCTGTTGCCCGCGACTTCGTCTACGTTAAGTTGGTAAAACTGTACAATCATTCTGTGCTTGCAATTCATTCTGAAAGCATCGTAATTATTTATTGTACTTTCACATAAAACTGTAAAAGGTAAAAACGCAAATTACCTTCAGGATACATGTTATGTACTCGTCCAGATCCAGATGTATGAACGTCAATGAATAGAAAGAGTATGTAAGGGTCGTAGCAGTTGGCATTTCTGCCTAGCCCAAGGGAAAAGGCACTAGTTTATGTATGTTTCTGGTTTATGTTCCGGTAAAACAACATTGTCACAGTGAGCACGTCACAATCTCAGCGGTAATGCCTGTCTTTGAGGAGTGGCTACAGAGGCGTCACGGCATCCTCTCTTTGTGCAGGACTCACTGGATGTGGGTGTTACGGGAGGTATCTGTATCGAATTCAGCGAAAAGAAACACTCGAGTCTCACCATTGTGCGGATCGCCCGGAGAATACGATGGAACTTACGGTGGAAGTCAGTCCCGCTTGGTAGGAGCGCCGGCGCCGCTGTGTCCTCATGGAGGCGATTAGTGGAAAAAATGCCAACCAGTAGCCTCCTTCAGTGAAGCACTACGATCGAAGAAGGTGGCTGAAACTATGAAGGATGATGAGGGAAGTGATGCTCTAGGTGTTGAAAGCCGCAGGGCGATTGCGGTGGAGCCGTCCGGTCATCTGGTCAAAGCAATCCTGAATCGACGGCGCGTAGTAATCTACGCGCGACTCATAATGATGTCAGCAAATGGATAGGGCCCTCTAGGGCCAATGTCTGCTAAGGCTGCGAGATTGTTCGAAAGAGTTACCTCCTGTAAAATTTTCGCCTCAATAATGTTTCACTGAAGAGTTTAAGCCGTCAGACAGCTTTGGTAGAGGTAAACGAAGGAACATAATCGGGACACCTTCAGCTGGATAACGTTTGCACTGATGGTGCAAAGCCAAAAAGCCAGTGAATCAAAAAATTACCATCATCATCAACTATCTTCCTCCACAACAGTACTTATGAAGAATTAGCGAGTAAATGTTTGAATTGATTGTTGCAGCTTGATCATTTGGGGAGTAAAAATTACTTGTTCATTTACCTAGGACTTTTTGGTGTGTATTTGACTGATGTCCTCGTATATCAGACAAATGTTATTCCATAGTGGGAACTACCCTATGAAGAGTCGCCAACTTTTGAATGAATTTCGGTGAAATCTTGAACGCGTGTATCCCTGTCCAATCGAACTCGCATATTGATGGCCAAACCGAGAGGTCACTGACGCCGATTGCCTCTATGAAGACACGGCGGTTCACCGAAGCAGGATAGACCTCCACCGCATGCTACAACGGGTCCTCCGGGCGATTTGTAAAATGGTAATATCAGAGTACTTCCAACCGAATCCGGAACACAAACCGCGTGAAACACCCTCAACAGTCCTGAGCTTGTGTATCCATAAAATAATTAAATTCTGTTATACAAATGTAGCAGCCGATTAGTGTTATCCCTGAGACTGGCCTCCCTCAGAGGGTGGTTCCAGTGTTGGTCACCACTCACTGCAAGGAGGTAACGTACGGATGTCGACGTAAGGCTGCAAGGAATCTGAGATACATCATACGTTGTCGAAATGTGATCAGGAACGCAAACCTTTCGACCCAGTTTTTAACCGACTTCAAAAAAAGGAGGAGGTTATCAATTCGGTTGTATTTTTTTTTTTTATCATCATTTTTTTTTTTTTATGTTTGTTACCTCAGAACTCCGTCGTTTATGGACCGATTTGCAAAATTTTTTTTTCCCTTCATAGGATATGCTTCCAGATTGGTCCCATTTTTTTCAAAATCTAGTTCTGATGATGGAATTCATGAGGAATCGAGGGAACTCCTCAAAAATTATAGGCAACCCTATGGTAATTTTGGTATTTTCATCAAGAACTTGAGCATTTACAGTCAAAAAGTAACATTTGATGAAGTGGAACTGATGAAGAAGACCAGAAATGGTCAACGGAACTTCATACTCAAATAGATATCACAATGAAGATAGTTAAGCGACTATGACAATACAAATAAATGAATGATTCTGAATAGTTACGTTGAAAATGGTATCATCGAAGTGATCTGATGATGATGATGGAGCCGGAAGGTAGGCACTGGAACTCCGTAATTAATCAATGTAACCTAGCCGTGTTTGGACTTATTAAAATTGTCATGAGATGCACTTTGGCTATAAGGTACTATCGAACTGATCTGATGATGGAGCCGGAAGGTAGGTACAGGAACTCCGTAATTAATTAATGTATCCTAGCCGTGTTTGGGCTTATTAGAATTGTCGTGAGATGCTCTTTGGCTATAAGGTACTATCGAACTGATCTGATGATGGAGCCGGAAGGAGGAAGGTCGACACAGGAACTTTATAATAAAACAATGTAACCTAGCAGTATTTGGGTTAATTGGAATTGTCATGAGAAATAGGCACTCTGTTTATAAGTCTATCGCAACTAAAAAGTGTGAAATAAAAACTTTTTACAAAAAAAAAAATAACCGACTTCACTAAAAAAAAACACTAAAAGGATCAAAATAACTTTAATTTCGGAAGTCGGTGTTAAATAATTTTTTATATGAAGCAGTGACTGCTAATAATAAAACACACCATTATTAGGCCGCAAGGTGCCATCATCCCGGAGGACACAGTGGAGCACACAGAGGTGTGTGTTGTCCTCGTGGAGGCAATCGGCGTCAGTCACCTCTCGCGCCGGGCCTTGTGACTTTGGGCTATAGTCCAGAGCGAGGAGGAATGGCAGGCGGTCGCCTCCTTCTGCAAAGCTGTAATGCTAGTGAAGGAGGAGGCCGCACGCGTTAGGGAACGAACGTCCTCACGCCGAGGCGAGATTCTGACCCCGATGACCAGCCATGGTAGACGCGGGCTCGCGGACATCCAGCAATTGGTCGTCCACAGCCGTCCGGCCGTCCGGTAATTGACCGGACCGAGCCCAGTCGTCAACAGCGCGTAGTGATCCACGCGCTCCTCAAAGAGATGTCGCAAAGGGCAACTGAAGGACACAGGTGTGGTTTTAGTCAGTAAAAGTTTGACACGCCTTCCCGCTCCAACCAGAGTGGGAGAAGTCATTGGATGAATTCCACCCTTAAAAAAAGAAAAATAAAGGTGCCATCATTATCATTATCATTTCAGCCGAAAGACGTCCACTGTTGGACATAGGCCTCCCCAAGTGTCACCATAATTACCGGTCCTGTGCGTCTCGCATCCATCGGATTCCCGCGACACTCACCAGGTTATCGGTCCACCTGGGGGCCTTCCAACGCAAGGTGCCATGCTACCCCTTCCGAAAATTTGGCCATGTTATTTTAAAGTCAATAATTATATACATATAAGTATTTACTTTTATCGCCTTTGGTTGGTATCCCTTGAATAATCACGGTCAATTAGTTTGTTACAACCACGGGGAAAAAAAGCATTAGGATTAAAAATGTCTCCGTCTAACTCCAGTTTAATCATAACGGTTTTCGTCCAATTTTAAACAATAAAACTGTCTGCAATCTTGGGCGATGGTCATTCTTCCGCCACTCAGAAAATTACGTAAAATACACAATGCCATCTATCAAATATGACGTTCAACTATCATTGTCATCATTATTTCTACTTTCAGTCTTTAGATGGCGTTGCGAGTATCTGAATTGCGTGTGGTGCCATATTTACATTCAGTACGTGATTTTACTCGCCGCTTTGATTTTATTATGTGTTTTGATTAGTTTTTACAAAATATTTAGAAGATATCGAATAGAAATGTCAATTTTATTTTAAAAAAATGGTAAAAGTTATTTTATTACAAAAAAGATGATAAAATAATGACAAAATTTTTAACTGTAGCTGGGGATCGAACGTGGCAAATGTTCAATGTCGACATTTTGGATTATTGCTCACCCCCCATAGCAAATAGCGTGATAATATGTAGCCTAACAGTTGACCCGGCCTATAAGGATTATGTATGCAAAATTTGAACAGGATTGGTTCAGTAGTTTTTTCGCCAACTAATACCAACGCTCCACCATTTTACTGTTTTATTATATGTATAGATATAAATGGATCCTTATCTCCTTTGGTCACGCCATAACTTGAAAACGACTTTACTGATTTCATTAATCTTTTTTTAAGTTTTTTAAAGAAAATTTGAACACACACACACACACGTTAGACCAAATATTCTAGCTAAAACAGGACAATGTCTGTTGGATCAGCTGGTAGATTTATACAAATTAAAACCTATATAAATTTTACCATAATTTGATATATCAATACAAGCTTCAACACCACTTCCTTTTATGCCAGTAAAGAGAGTAAATCATTGATCACTAGGTTTCTTTAAAATCCTTAACATTCAATTTTGAATATTTAACAACAAAATTTCAACCACACCATAAACCTTTTAAAAACAGGCGAAAAACAAAATACTCCGAGTTCAATACACGACATTTTTTACCCACAAATTCACTTTAATTAATTACATTATTTTCATATAAAAATTACCCTATTTTCCTTATGAAAGGCCGCATTAGCCTTATTAATCACTTAGCCAGAATAAGATAAGGCTTGGGACCAAAATTTAATTATTCATAAAATATAAGTGTGCTATGAAAATATTAATTAAAGCACGATAAGTTAGCTTAGTGCCGTTAGTGCCACCGTAGTGTTATCAGTGGCCACTGGCACTTTTTATCGGAGTTTCAACGAATGGTTTCGTAATCTCGGGGGTATTTACATATTTTCACGTTTTAGTACTTTTTGGGGGACTCGGTGAAAATGGTAGGAGTATAGGTGAGGTTGAGAACACTGGTTAAACGTGCTACTATTTAAAAACATTGGTACTATTGTAAGTACATAGATAGAGATATACTCTTTATTGCACACCAAAAATAAAATAACAATAGGAAATTAAAATTAATAGGGAACCAACCCGAGACACATTTTCATACAACCGCTCTTACGTGATTATGACGTTATTACACATATTTCTTTAAATATTTTGGAAACACATACATCTTGTAGATATTATCAAAGTTCCTATTGAAATCAAAACATAAATTTGTGTGAAACTTATTCAGTAAAGACCTCTGTAAATCTGCTATTTTACGTGAACTTTGGCCCTTCATAATGTATTCATAAAATATATATATATATATATATATATATATATATATATATATATATATATCTATAGAAACCTTGCACCTCCAATCAAGATTCTGAATGACGAAAATGTATTTATAAAACCTAAGGTTTTAAAAAAACACATGTTTTCTGAAACCAATTTTGTGAAATATTCGAGTAAATGACGGCGTTCAGGTGTTATCTCTCTTTATTTGTGTTGCCTTTTCATCAAATATTTGTTGCGTTGGTTCTATCTGTGGAACATACAAGCAGATACCTATGTATGAGAGGGGTCTACAACGCTGTGAAGATGCATATGCGGTCCACTGAAAAAATTTGAATATAGATCATTATTTTATGGTATTCACCATATAGGGTTATTCAACCCCCACATTTATACAGTAGACAAAACAATCCATATATCCCTATCTCCATAATTTAATGGCTTCCTTCCCCCAGCCTAAGTTTTCCTTAAGCAATAACTCATCCTACGTACATCCTCATACAAAAATAAATCATTTTCATATCCCAATATCTTTCAAACCATCAAAAAAAAATTAACATACCCACGGAATCTAAAAAAAAAAAAAATATTCAAAAACAAAAAACTGCGACGCATATTAAAATTGCTCGTTAACAAATGCCCTCCGCATTACAGCTAATAAAGTCCCCGATGAAATATTGCTATTAGAATGTTAAAACCCCGGTTTTCGACCCCCTTTTGGCCCCCCGCTATAAAACTTTCAGTTGGCAGTGATCGTATGCGTATAAATTTTACGTCCAAACCTCCCCCCATTCTCCTCTTTGTTTTGTTTATGCTCAATGCGAACGAGTAATTCGGTTACCTGAGTTACTTTAGTAGGACAAAGATTATTTGAGCAGAGTGGATTGAAATAGATAATAATTTTATTGTGGATATTATGCCTACATACTAAATCAGATTCAGTGTACAGATTACGCTTCTGATGTTGTATAAGTGTCCATGTAGGCCTGCCTTGAACTAAATACAAGTTGTTTAAAATGCTTTTAGGCTTTGCGACCTAAACGCACTATAAACAACTTGATTCGCTGGATACGAGAAGCGCTTGGCAGGTTGACTTTCGGGGAGGTTGATGCCCAGCAGTAAACGTCTTTCAATATTTACCTATATTTTAAAATGAGAAGTTATGTCATTGTACCCTCTGAACGCATTGGCAAAGTCAGGTTTTTTTAATTTTGGTTTCATAAGGTTTGTGTATTTAGCCTGGGTCGAGTTTAGAAATTATTCAGTCACGTTGAGTTTCACTAGAATGCGGATGTAACTATTGTTATATTTGGTTGAAAGCATACGTCGATTCAGCCCTCTCGGCAAGTATCGCTGAGATAGTCAATGCTACAATAAAATTATTACCTCAATTTTACTCAACAATTACACATATTGTTGTTCAGTTGTGTAAAAATTTGAGATACAAAACTTCAATATTTTTATATAACAATATCCACTGTGAGGAATCCATTTGTGAATAATTAATAATAATAATGTTTTTTTTGTATGATTTAGTTTAAAAAAAATAAATTAAAAATGTAATTTATATGTGTTTATAATGAATAAAGGAAATAATAATAATATTCCACAACTATCACACAACGTCGTCTAGTCTCAAGCTAAGCAGAACTTGTGTTATGAGTACTAGACAACTGGTAAACATACTGATATATTTCTAAGTACATACATATTATAGATAAATTATACCCTGACACAGAACAAATGATCGTGCTCATCACACAAACATTTGTCCTGGGTGGGAATCGAACCCACGACCGCCGGCATAGCAGTCAGGGCCACTAACCACTAGGTCAACAGGCCAGTCAAATTAAAACTACACTGGAAAAATGTCCCGCCAAAAACTCTAATTAGGTACTCAGGTTTACAACAAGATTTTAGTTTTCTACCTACTTTCCCGTCTACCCAACTAATCTATGCATATCAAAGTGCGTAGGGACTAGGGTGGGTTGCGATTAAAACAAATCGATTTATAAATCATTAAATCGGTCCGGTACTTGCCACTTCCTGGCATGGCGCGTGGCAAAGTAAGCCACGCCAAATGAGGGCGATTATACGCAGTAAAGATTGCCAGAGTAAATATAACGGTGGACATTAAAACCGATTATTATTAGCATATAATTTTAGGTGAAAAACCGGCAGCGGATTAGGTTGAGGTTGTTAAAAATTACGCAGGTTTCGTGGGAAGTAATAAAGAAATTCATATTGATTTTTTTAAGGGCTTCCTTTGTAATTTGCGTTGATTGTTGAAAAACAATAGAAAGGTAGAATACTAGAATTAGCAATGTTTCATTCAAAACGGCTTCCAGTTCAGCAATTTTTTTTTTTATTGGATATTGATTGGCTCGCGTTTGACCACTATCTTAGTACGCGATGATAGACATAAAATGGCAAGAAAATCACGTCTGTAGTATGGGAGCCCCCTTAATCAATCCCTCAATCAACACAATCTAATTCAAATAAATATATACATACATAATTTAATAATAAAGATGACAAAAACAAAAATTAAATAATCGGACACAATCTACCAATACTTATACACATACATAATAATATACATCTATTAGATCTATCTACAATAATTAATTCCATGAATTGTTACTTTGCCGCCATCCTCTCTCCTAACTTTGCTGTGCCCGACAGGGTCCATATTGATCTTGACTATATTTTATACCACCTATGTACATAATATGGAATGCAATAAAATATTGAGTATTAAATATTTATTTTATTGTTTTTTAGTTTTTGTTGTAATAGCGAGAACAAAAATACATCATCTATGAAAGATTCAATTGTCTATCACGGTTCATGAGATACAGCCTGGTGACAGACAGACGGACAGACAGACGGACGGTAGGACAGCGGAGTCTTAGTAATAGGGCCCCGTTTTCCCTTTGGGTACGGAACCCTAAAAACTTGAATGCATTATAGAAGTGCCTGCTCATACAAAAAATATATTTATGTACGACGAAAATACTAATAATAAGCACTGTTTGTACCAGATTTCTCATGTAAGTGACTGAAGTCTTTTATGAGAATAAATTTCTTTAAACACAAAAACAATTAGGTGACGAGAAAAAAACAGAGTAAGTAAACAAGAATGGACTCGACTATATGTCCCTGGTGTGTAGCGAGGCTAAAATGCTTGCTTTGAATTTCGCCATATAATCATTTTATATTCATTTAGCTTCGGGTACGGACTTATAAAAAAAATCTTATATTAAAATTCGTTTAAGGAGTTCGAACGTGAAGGAGTACTAAGTACCAAGCATACACCCAAACCAAACCCAGATTTATTCGAAAATTCTACACCCAATAATACCTAAGTCACTTACACTGTCCCATTAAACAATTCGAAATTCCAAATCAAAATCTAAATGTATCTTTATTCGGAGGGTTGTTCTGAATAGCAACATTAACTTCAGTCCACGCCAGGTGGGTGCCGAGTAGTATCGATCCGTAATGGTCTGAGCTTCATCGTAAATGGCTCCGACTACCACAGAGATCATTTTTATTCCACCTTTTAATTTCTGCTGTTCAAACAGTTTTTGGTTTGTGTTTTGCTGGCTTAGATTAAGTCACTTTTATTCGTGTAATTTGTAGAACTGGCTGTCTTTTGTCTGGCATTTGTATATGTTCAAAACTTCCACAGTTCTCTAACAACGTCAACAGTCTATGACCTTTATAATCTTTATGGTTGCACGTTTATGACTCATAACCATAATGGTTTAAAAAAGTTTTTTTTTTATTATATTTCAAAAACAATAATCATGATTTAATCAAAATGCTTCATCACGATAAGAAATGGAACCCTAAAGTTAAATCACAATTAATCAAAACTTTCTATCGCCCCTTTCTAAAAATAGAGACAAATTACAGCTATATTTTCCGAAATTCTAACATAAAAATGATATTATCCATCAATACAAAACCACGACGAAAAATTGCCAAAACAAAGGTATATCAACAAAACATGAATCCGTACCATAGCAACCCCCTCCCCAATGAGAACAAAAAGCAATTACCCAACAAATCATCTTTTGACGTTTAATGCCAACGCAATATGTTGTTACTCATACCAGCCTACTAGCCCTATACATATTTTACAAATTCATTTATATGTTTAGAAGGGGGCCGAAGTTCGTGCCATGGGTAACCCCATTGATTATCAATTAGTTTTGTACTAGCATCATATGCTGTTGCATTATTTACACTATTTATACGGTCTATTGTGGTGTGACGTGTGTTAAAATGAATTAGAAAAGTATTCGAAGGACTTTAGAACATATTTTTAGGATGCTAAGGTAGTCATTAGCTTGTCATACGTTAGGAATTAACACGTCCATCTTCGTTACAGATGATTCTTTAATGATTGAGCTTCTAATCGATTTCTAGGGCTCGCTCGCTGTGGTTTATTGATATACGGTTTGATTGTGACTTGCTCTTTTTGCTGTTGTTGAGCGTGTATTTGTTAACTAATTATCTTGTTATCTTTTCGTTTATTAAATCCTAATGAGACCCTATTTAAAATGCAACTGGATTGATTCAGTGTTTGTTTAATTATTAAATTGTATTTAGATTACAATGGTTCTGTTTTAGGGTACTGCTCGAATTAAGATAAAAAAATATTGGATCCTGGTACTACAAACATTATATTTATAAATAATTAAAATGTGTTTTCATGTAACTTACATGATAATAAAATTACATTCTATAAAAACCTATTTATTCGATTTGATGCACATGGTATGGAATCATATCTACGATCTTACAGTTATTATACTAATACTCATGATCAATAGATATTTATTATAATTAACATATTTGTAAATAATTATACCTCTTTCTATTTCAGTCGGACATAGTCCACCAGTCAGTTTACGAGCTCGTCCATTCAGAAGACCGGGAGGAGTTACAGCGTCAGATTCTATGGAACTCTTTCCTGCCTCCTGAGGTCAGCAACCTGACACTGCAAGACGTCCTAAGACCTGAACGGGCACATCTCTTGGAAAGGAGCTTCACTGTCAGATTTAGATGTTTGCTTGATAATACTTCTGGGTTCTTGGTGAGTTTATAGTTATATTTTGTAAATGAAACTAGTTCATTAGCGAACTTCTTCTTTTTTTTATGTCTGTAATAAATATTCTTCTTTACTGTTACTATTTATAAGTTACTGTTACTGTTAGATATGTCTGGCTTTTATTAAAACAAACGACATTGTTCTTATGTTAATTTAAGAAACTGTATCAATTGGTATACATATTTAAATTATTTGAAAATTTTTCTTCTGACTTAGTTGTTTAACTTTATAGTGTTATGACAGTTCTAAATGAATTAGCATTAAAAATTTAATTAGTAATGCTAATTTGATCTTACTTTTTATATCCGCAGAGGCTTGATATTCGAGGTCGCATCAAAGTTCTACACGGGCAGAACAAGAAAACTGAAGAACCACCTCTAGCTTTATTTGCAATTTGTGCGCCCTTCGGACCTCCCAGTCTTCTGGAAATCCCTCAGAAGGAAGTCATGTTCAAGAGCAAACACAAGCTCGATCTGTCTCTAGTCTCTATGGATCAACGGTAAGCAACACTATTACTTAATAAAATTTAAAAATAAGCTAAGAACAAATTATTATTAGAAGTAATGTCGTCAATGTTTGGACTGACTAGCAGGAGTTGATGTAGAGAATCTGGACTATATTATGAACAAGCTTCTGCGTGAAAGTAAAAAATGAATCCCATTATTCTATGTCCTATTCCAGGACGTCGTCTATACATCTGCCAAATTTCATCCCAATCCGTTTAGATATTTCAGCCTGAGGGATTAACGAATATACACACACGGATCTACACATACATATCAATTTTGACCTTTACAATATTAAAACTTTACCTACCGAATTGTGAATCTGATGAGACAATGATGATTGAAAAAAGGAACTAAGGGCCAAAATATATTATACACAAACGAGGCATGCAATAAAAGAATTGGTATTCTGATGAATATGTAAGAAACTTTCTTCTTTTCTCAAAACTACGTACCGTTGTAACTTAAAGTAGTAATGGCAACATTGTCAAGATACACAACCATATCGAGAATGAAATTCCCTTTAAGACTAGTAATTTCACATATAGTGTGACAACATTAATCTATAATTAAAAAGCAAATATGTAGATAGTTACAGTAGGCATATGAACATAAAATGTATTCAAAGGACACAATACATCGTTCGATATAATTCATAGTTAAAACTAAAAGCTACTTCGAGATCTAGAGAAACGTTAGTTTCAGCAAAAACCGTAACAATAAAAGATCATCAATCTCATCTATCAGAAGTATTTTATGAACCATAATAAATTGATAATTGACACTCGAATACTGCTTGAACAATAGCTGGCTTAATTAATGGGAATGCCGCAAGGTTACAGCAAAAAATAGATTTTTAGACAATGGCTTTAGATCTAAGGTTAAGGAAATTGTTAGTTCAACTATTCCTCCATGTTATATTGGATAGATTGATGATTACAATCATGTCAAAATTATGACTGACTAAATCATCGACATTTGTAGAAAGCACTGAATTGGTTCCGAATTTTAGAAAACAATTAATTTTGTTACATGTGTCAAGTATGACTGATCATTAGAAAGTTCAAAATTGGTTTATAAATAAAATGTTTATCAATGAATAAAATTTATCAATCAAAACACACTTGTCGAGTCAATACTCTAAAGTCTAGAACAGTGACACCGAGTTGCTAACCTGTCAGTTTTCTATCGGTTACATGACGGAAAGTGTGCGTCAGAATTAAGCACAATCTATCATCGGACCACGAGACATGAAGATGCGCCACCGGTACGCATAAAACGTTTTGGGAAGACTTTCAATGCTGTCTGCTGGAGTGTTTGTTTCCTGATAGCTCAATCTAGGAGTCGTTCCTTCAATAGTGAATAGGTTACTTCTAGCCAAGCGTGCTCCATCGTCGACCACTTTTTCGCTTAACATCAGGTGAGATAGAGGTCAAACGCGAGCCTATCAATAATAAAAAATAATGTATCTCAGTATGTGCATAACTTCTTTACGTGTATTTTTTTAATTATTGTGTTTACCGAGTGATAAAGTGGAAAAGGATATTGTTCTAGAGTATTTTGTAATACAATATTGATCTATGATTATCTTGTTCCAGGGGTAAAATGCTGCTAGGTTACACGGATGCTGAGCTGGCGAATATGGGTGGCTATGATCTTGTACATTACGATGATCTAGCCTATGTCGCCAGCGCACATCAAGAATGTAAGTACTTTTATTTTTAAATATACTGTAATAAAAAATAAACCAAAAGGTTGGGTATGGATTATGAAGTCGTAACTATTAGACTCAGGACTTTTTTGATAGTACCTTCATTTTTCACCCGCTAACCAACGATACACAGTTTATGTAGTCCCTTATTATGTAGGTAAGGTGTCTTACTTCATAACCGTTGCAATTACATAAAACATTTTAAGCTGTTGATCCCCGCATTAACGCCGGCGTTCACGCGCCATTGTCTTACTATTGTGTCTCTAATTACGCACTCAAAAGGTTAAGTTACTAATAATACTATTTTTGTTGCAGTATTAAAAACAGGTGCTTCCGGAATGATCGCTTACCGCTTCCAAACAAAAGATGGTCAGTGGCAGTGGCTGCAGACCTCTTCCAGACTAGTCTACAAGAATTCTAAACCTGATTTTGTTATCAGCACGCATCGACCGCTCATGTAAGTCTCCTTTAAGTTCATCTACATAATTATTATCTACAAAGCAATTACATTTTTGATTGAAATACTTACTATGCATATCAATTTCAGGGAAGAAGAAGGCAGAGACCTCCTCGGGAAAAGAACGATGGACTTCAAAGTGAGCTACCTCGACACTGGTCTAACAAGCCTTTACTTCTCAGAGACGGAACAGCTCTCTGGTTGTGAGACCAACGTCACAACACCTCCAAGAACAGCCAGGAGATACAAAACACAACTACGGGACTTCCTATCAACTTGCAGGAATAAAAGAAGAGTCCCGACCACTCCTGCACCACCTCCTGTGGATTATTTAGCCGCGGATGCCGTAGCAGCAGCGTACACGAATTTAAATGGCGCCTACACAGCTCCTTACGGAGAGTACCCTCCAGCTCCAACCTTACACTACGCCCCACCACCTCTAGACGACAGATTTTTAACAGCTGATAATATCTTCCATCAATATAAACCTCTGTCTTATCATTATACTCCTTACGCGCCGAATGGCTTCCTCGAACCAGCTCCTCCGCCCGGTTACGAAGTGGCACCGACGTACCATCGACCACCGTCAAGAGAGTATACTTATGTGGATAGCAGTGGGAGGTATATGAGTCCGGTGACTGGGCAAGAGAGAAGATCGCCTTCCGTGGTGCCGGGGCCAAGCCCTGCGGGGTCGAGCAACTCGGAACAGGAGCGGATGCAGCAACCGCAAGCTTCGGAGATGCCGCGCCAGACGGTGCTCATGTGGGGCGCCGGAGGGGCTGCTCAAGAGGTCCCGGTCGAGTACTCCCCTCCTCAGGTTTGGCGCTACCATCCATCACACTATCATACCGCTGAAGCCACTCAGTGAATTTAACTCAATTTTTTTTTTACTTTCCCAAACTTGATCAATGCATGTTTAAACTTAATTGATTTTTTGTCAAAATTATTTCGTAGATGATCGTAAAGCCTTAGAAAAATATTGCAATTTTTGTTACCAAGACTTAATTTTCTTATACCTCGCTCAGTGGTGAGACCGAAATGGTCTTTAGGTCTTGTATTAGACTTAACAGGGTCCTTCCAGTATCTTATTGTAGATACGCGTTGATGTATATTTAGAATTCGAGAATTTTATCCAAATATATTAAAAGATAGTCGTTTTGTAGTATAAATGGTACGAATCACGCGACGCAACGTTACACACGATAGGTTTAGTGATTACTTTGTAAATATTTTTTTATTTTTATATTAAATTGCTTGCTTTAAATGAAGGTTTCTCTTAAATATTAGCTTCTGAGTCTATGATGGATTTGTGCGAAGCAAATGATCTACTTTTGTTTTTGAAAAAGTATAATTATTAATAGTCTGGGTCATCTTTTGAAATGAAACCTTGTTTATAAGAGGTTAAAATCGTTTCAATAGTCTTTATATTATTTTCAGCCTACACGTTGAAAGTTGTCAGGATTCTCTGAGTGTGTGACCTTTTCTCTTCATCCTAAAACATTGTTTAATGAATTTATTTATAATTTGTTGCTTTAGCGAATACTTTTGTTAATTTTCATCATTGGAATCCATATCGACTGATGCCAAATCTGATATAAAATGTTCATTACTATAACTTGTATTACTATTATTACAGGCACTTCACAGTACTTTAAGTTACGCGGCAAGCCTCGTATAAACAAGGTACATATCAATATTCTATATTTGCTCAGTTTCATGACAAATTGAAATGTTTATGCAATACATATCATTATATTAAGCACGCAATATCACATATCTCTGAATAATGCATTCGACCCAATATTTTATGAGCCTGTACCATATTTACTGTGCTCTTTTGAAAAAAATCTACAGCAGACAAAATGTTGGCAAAATTTATACATACATTTTTGTTTGAACAAAGTTTTGTGAGTTTTTAGCAAATTCTTTATTACTTGTACACAATTTAACTAATATTGGACACAATTCAACTTCAATTCGAAACTAATTCCAATTTATTACGACTCAAAACAGTGTCTCAATCCTTTTCTTCTAAAAATCTTCATCATTCGTAATTTTACTGTCCACTTCCATCCTACCTCATCCTCATCCTATCTCATCATCTATATCCTTCAATTCTATTTCTCGAAGTACTTCTTCTACATAGTTTTTAGTAAAGGTGTTTGAAATGTGTCCATCATTAGCCCTTTGTTAATGCTTATGCACTGTATCCTCAAGCCTAGGGTCGACTGCAAGCACCGCCGAACCAACGCCACGTAGCATTGTACATACACTTGTCGTGCCTTTCACTATACTGCTGGTATTTTCTACTGTCTACGCTGAAATTTTAGTGATTTTAGGACTTTGCTCTATATATAAAATGTCATCGATTTGATGTCAAGATTTATTCAATGATTACAGAAAAAAATCGGAATAAGTGAATGAGTAACAATAATGTCGGTTACGTTTGATTTAAAATTTAAATCATCTTGTACCACAAACTCTATGTCATAATTTTTTCAAATTGAAAATGACATTTCATGATCAACAGCATTTCATACCCGTGCATAACGGCCATCATAAGTGGTTATAACCCGTTCATTCATCGTTTCTCCACCGGCATGGACCATGGTTAGGAATAAATGTATATTTTACCGATGCCGATACGCACCATGCATGGAATGCATCAGTGTTGGTTGGTGATGGTACGGTCTTGTGGGCATAATATCATACTTTCAATACAAAATAATATATTTAAACCTGAAAAGAACTTATTTCTGAAAATATTTTTGATTTTTTTAAAACATGCTAATGACATTATCAAACTATTTAATTATCATCTTTCATAATAATCATGCTTGAAAAATCAGGCATTGCTCCAATTATCTTTTCTCCTTGATCACACAACTAGTAAAGAGCAAGTACAGATAATTTCTAAAACCACTAACAATTTCAGCCAGTATTTATTTAATGTTTCATTATGCTACAGTGACCCACGTTGGTACGGCATCGGTGGCCTTGCGTTCAAATGACTCTTCCGCTGTCGACTTAGATATTAAGATAGCTTAAATTTTGATGGTCTATTGTTGATAACACTGGATTTAAGTATAAACAAGAACATAATTAAAGAAAGTTCGTAAAGATTTCTGGAACAGTAAAATTCTAATAAATTTGTTACTCTACAATTTAGTAATGATCAAATTAACTGAAATCTTTAATGCGAATATTTAGGGAATACTTATTATCTAAGATACATATGTCAGTTAAACAGTGATTAAAAAAATTGAGTTTTATAAATCATATTTATTTCTCAAATATATTTTTAATAAACACTTTTACATAAAAAAATTTCTGTTTAAACTATCCAGTTTAAACTGACGAAAAAATAGCCGGTGTTCCTACTGACTACTCTGTGGTTTCCTAGCTGACTATTCTGAGAAGAAACAACAAAACACTCTTTTCTAATATTTTTTAAGTTTTTACTGTTCGGTTTTTTTAGAACATTGATAAAGTGTAAAATATTTAGTGATTTCAAAACTAAAATCCAGTGTTATTCGCAACAAAACCAGTATCAAAAAATATTTCGTCTTCTTATTGTATAATAAAAATAGTTTTGTCGATACGGGTCGTACGACTATAGGTTTTGTATTGTATCGAGTCTTATCGATTTAATCTTCCATTGTGTGACTTTCATTTCCAATATTTATTAATATAAAAAAAAATTGTAAATTCACATTTTGAAGGCATATAACGATGACATATCAAAATTTTGGACCACTCAATTCTTTTTTCTTTAAACATTTTCGATTCAAAATTATAATTAATAATTATTTTTAATGAAACTTAAGCTAATTTTGAATCGACTATGTTCTAATTTTTTAAGCTTACCGTCAATTTATTAAAGTTTATCTTAACAGAGTGGTTTATCAATTTGCTATAAAATGGAATCACATTTTAAATAAATAAAAATGTGATGTGTTACTTATTGAACACTCATAATAAGTCTGTCACTTATTGCTCATTATTATATTAAACTCGAAAAAAAACAAAATTTTTAAAATTATATCTTGGTTTACTGGTTTATCTTTAATAGCCATTTATAAACCATAAAGTTTTATGTAAATGGTAGACTAAATATCCTACCCTATAAAATTTAAAACATCAATTTAAAAATTATATTTGGTATAGCTTTGAAAAATATACTGTAAATGGTGTCTTACTGTCCAAAAAACACAGTTGGACAAAAAACTGTCAAATAGACGGCAATACTTAAATGAAACGTGTGTTCAGCCAACATTTTTTCCGTAATTAAATATCACCATAATTTTACTCTTATTTATTAATTAAATTGTAAATAAATAACTAGGTTTAGAAGCTTAACCGTGTATTATTGAATTAATTATAACTATTCGTAATTATTTAAATGGACATAATTATAAATAAGATAAAGTTATCCGAACAATTTCTGTATTTATTTTAGCATATCGTAATACATAATGTAATTAAAAGAAAATCAAATAAATTTTTCATGCCACTGATTTAATGTTTTATTTAATATGATTACATCTTATTTTCATGAATCATTTCTAAATCCAATCCTACTATTTACTTACCTGGTTAATTTATTTTTCAACTCATAATAGGAATGTTCTTCAATATAAGACGTGCAAAGAAACTCTTCAGTTAGGTATTACAAAACTATCTCAGGGAAAAAAGGTAAATAGGAAAATTTTTCAAAAGTAGGTAACCTATTCATTAACATAACTCTTAGCACCGTAGCGTAATTACAACGGCATCTTTGTATTTGTATTTGCGTCAAAAGTACACGATACACCTAGTAGCGTCATCTAGTAACAACTTATCGAACTACTGAACCCCAATAATTCCATAAGGTGTTACTAGATGGCGCTTATAATACGCTTCTCATAAAAAAATTGAGTTCGTTTGAAAAGGAAGTTATTAGTTCAAAAAGTTTTACATAGATGGAGGTACGATAAAATTGGGTACAGTGTAAATTCTTTAGTTATTACAAATTAGGGTTACAAACACCGTAATAAAAAATATCGATATATCGGTACAGCTATGTATCAAATTATCGCTATTTTACTAATAATTTTTAAAACTTGAAAGTACTGACATTTAGGTACTTTGTATACAACATTGCGATAAATGAATAAGTTAAAAGAATTGTTTAAACTTAACAGGAAGATATGACATAAAATTCAAATTCAACCTACAAAATAAACCCCTAACCAGGCTGCAGACATAGGCGTCTGCGTCTAACATACTTAGATTTTTCAATATTGGAGCCAGATTTTGATTGTGGAAAGCCAAAAATCTGTCAAAATTGATTCATAAAAATGTATCCTGGATTCAAATAAATGTTCATCAAACGAGTTTATTCAGAAATCAAACTGGCCATAACCAAAAAAAAAAATAATGAAAGAGCCAGCCGGCGCAAGCGAGATAGACAAAATTATAAATATATTTTTTCAACACACTTGCTCAGAAAGTGACTATTGGTAATTAGGTACACTACACTTAGGTATAATGGCACTTGTACCCACACCCGGCAAAATGGCACTTGTGTGACTTTTTAATTACCATTATGCACTAGTGCGATAATGTACATGAAACCTTTTTGTTAAACCTTTGTACAAAAAACAAAATTTTAAATACCTACGAAAAAAAACGTATTTTTTTTTTAATGTTTTGGCTTGGATACTAAGTCCTTTAGTCAATGTCTTCGTATGAATAGTTAATTGGTTTACCGTTAGAATATGGATGTACAAATTCTTATGTTTTTTGTAGTATTTGGCAGCAAATGTATCAAGTCAACCTGCCCGGCAAACTTCGCTGAACTAGTGAACACTACCATTAAATTCTCAGCTCCATTTTACCGAGATCGCACCAGTTTCAACGATTCTACATATTGTCCAGTTGCGCAGACACTTGAAATACAAAGCTACACTAATTTTAGATCAAAATATCTACTAGGATACAATTTGCGAATTTTTTGCTTACGGTTATCGTAAAGCATCCAACGACAAGTAAAACTGTACAATCACTCTACGCTTGCAACTCATTCCGAAAGTATCGCAATTATTTATTGTACTTTATCATAAAACGGTTAAAGGTAAAAACGCAAGTTACCTTCAAGAAACATGTTATGTACACGTCCAGGTCCAGATGTATGAACGTCAATGAATAAAAAGAGTATGTATTGGTCGTAGCAGTTGGTATTTCTGCCTACCCCAAGGGAAAAGCATTAGTTTATGTATGTTTCTGGTTTATGTTCTGGTAAAACAACATTGTATGATTTTAACCCCTCGCCACAGTGAGCACGTCACAATCGCAGCGGTAATACCTGTCTTTGAGGAGTGACTACAGAGGCGTCACGGCATCCTCTCTTTGTGCATGACTTACCGGATGTGGGTGGAGGTATTTGTATTGAATTCAGCGGGAAGAAACATTCGGGTCTCACGGGAGAATACCATGGAGCATACGTTGGAAGTCAGTCCCATTTAGTCGGAGTGCCGGTGCCGACGTGTCCTCATGGAAGCGATTGGTGGAGAAAATGTCAACCAATAGCCTCCTTCAGTGAAGCACTACGATCGAACAAGGTGGCTGAAACTATGAGGGATAGTACATCCTGACTCCTCAGCTGTCGTTGCAAGTGACGCTCCGGGTGTTGAAAGCCGCAGGGAGATTACCAGCTATCGCAAACACGGGATTTCGGTAGTGCCGTCCGGCCGTCTGGTCAAAGCAATCCTGAATCGATGGCGCGTTGTATTCTACACGCGACTCAAAGAGATGTCAGCAAATGGATAGGGCCCTCTAGGGCCGATGTCTGCTAGGGCTGCGAGATTGTTCGAAAGAGTTACCTCCCGTAAAATGTTCGCCTCAATAACGTTTCACTGAAGAGTTTAAGTCGTCAGACAGTTTTGGTAGAGGTAAACGAAGGAGCATAATCGGGACACCGACCTTCAGCTGGATAACGTGCGCTGATAATGCAAAGCCAATAAGCCAGTGAATCCAAAAACTACCATCATCGTCATCAACTATCTTCCTCCACAACAGTACTTATGAAGAATTTGCGAGAGCATGCTTGCATTGATTGTTGCATCTTGATCATTTTGGGCGTAAAAAATACTTGTTCATTTACCTAGGATTTTTTGGTGTGTATTTGACTGACGTCCCCGTATATCAGACAAATGTTTTTCCGTAGTGGGAACTACCCTATGAAGAGTCTCCAACTTTTGAATGAATTTCGGCGAAATTTTGAGCGCGTGTATCCACGCCCAATCGAACTCGCATATTGATGGCCAAACTGAGAGGTCACTGTCACCGATTGCTTCAATGAGGACACGGCGGTTCACCCAAGTGGGATAGACTTCCACCGCATACTACACCGGGTCCTTCGGGCGATTCGCAAAATGGCAATATCACGGTACTTTCAACCGAATCCGGAACAGAAACCGCTCGAAACACCCTCAACAGTCCTTAGCTTGTGTATCCATAAAACAATGAAATTACGGTAAACAAATGTAGCAGCCGATTAGTGTTATCCCTGAGACTGGTCTTCTTCAGACCACTCACCACTCACTGGAAGGAGGTAACGTCCAGAGGTCGACGTAAGGCTGCAAGGAATCTGAGATATATCATACGTTGTCGAACTGTGATCAGAAACGCAAACCACTTTCGACCCCGTTTTATATGAAGCCGTGACTGCAAATAATAAAACACGCCATTATTACACTGAAAGGTACCATCCCGGAGGACACAGTGGAGCATACAGAGGTGTATCCCGCGAGGGCGGAGCACCGCCGTGTCCTCGTATAGGCAATCGGCGCCAGTCACCTCTCGCGCCGGGCCCTGGTTCGGGCTATGGTCCAGAGCGAGGAGGAATGGCAGGCGGTCGCCTCCTTCTGCAAAGCCGTAATGCTAGCGAAGGAGCAGGCCGTACGCGTGAGGGAACGAACGTCCTCACGCCGAGCCGAGATTTCGACCCCGACGACCAGCCACGGTAGACGCGGGCTTGCGAACATCGAGCAATGGGTAGCTAGCCGCCCGGCCGTCCGGTAATTGACCGGACTGAGCCCAGTCGTCAACAGCGCGTAGTGGTCCACGCGCTCTTAGTCAGTAAAAGTTTGAAACGCCCTCCCACTCCAACCAGAGAAGTCATTGGATGATTACCACCCTTAAAAAAAGAAAAGAGATACCATCATTATCATTATCATTTCAGCCGAAAGACGTCCACTGTTGGACATAGGCCTCCCCAAGTGTCGCCATAATGACCGGTCTGGTGTGCGTCTGGCATCCATCTGATTCCCGCGACCCTCACCAGGTCTTCGGTCCACCTGGGGGCCTTCCAACACATTAGGTGCCATGCAATCCCTTCCGAAAATTTGGCCGTGTTATTTTAAAGTCAATAATTAAAAACATATAAGTATTTACTTTTATCGCCTTTGGTTGGTATCCCTTGAATAATCACGGTCAATTAGCTTGTTACAACTACGGGGAAAAAAAGCAGGAGGATTGTTAAAAATGCCTCCGTCTAACACCAGTTTAACCATTATTTTCGTCCAATTTTAAAGAATAAAACTGTCTGCAAACGTGGGCGATGGTCATTTTTCGGCCATTCAGAAAATTACATAAAATACACAATGCCATATAACAAATATGAAGTTCAATTGTCATTGTCATCATTATTTCTACTTTGAGTCTTTAGATGGCGTTGCGAGTATCTGAATAACGTAACATTATAGTACGTGGTTTTTGTCGCTGCTTTGATTTTATTATGTTTTGATTAGTTTTTACAAAATATTTAGAAGATATCGAATAGAAATGTCGCTTTTATTTTGAAAAAATGGTAAAAGTTATTACAAAAAAGAAGATAAAATAATGACAAAATTTTAACTGTAGCTGGGGATCGAACTCGCGGCAAATGTCGTTCAACACCGACATTTTGGTTTATTGCTCACCCCCCATAGCAAATGGCGTGATAATTTATAGCCTACAAGTTGCCCTGCCCTATAAGGTTTATGTATGCAAAATTTGAACAGGATCGGTTCAGTAGTTTTTGCGCCAATTAATACCATCGCAAAATAATTTCACTGTTTTATTATAAATGTATAGATAACCACTATATTACTGATGTCAAGGATATAGTCTAAAGACCTTAGCCTGTTCAAATGGAGTGAAGAAAAAAAACAACACAGATTAAATTTTTTACCGCCATATCACAAAAAAAAACACTTTTACTAGTTTGCTGTTTAATAAATTGTTAATTTAAAATTATTTTTCACAAGTGTGTTGAAAAACGTCGTATGATACACGTGAATATTGGTGATTACCGTCCTCGGCTCACTTAAGATCTAAATACCGCCTCAGTGGTAATCACCAACATCACACTTGTATTATAATGTACTATTATTTAGATGTTTTGCTTGTATAAAATCTCAAACATGTCGAGTGATAGTTTTTTTTTTAGGTGGTAAATTATCCAATGATTTCTTACGCTCTTGGGCGGAATGGGAGGGCGTGTCAAACATTTTCTGACTAAAACCCCACTCCTGTTCCTTCTTTGCCTTCGTTCCAGAGCTCCAGGGTTCTCTTTAGTACAACCCATGGCCCCAGTAGGCTTCGACCCTGCTGGGCCCCTACGGTTTGCTGACATCTCTTTGAGGCGCGCTTGAAACACAACGCGCCGTCGACGACTCAAGCTCGGTCCGGACGGTTACCGGACGGCCGGACGGCGACAGCTACCCATTGCTGATTCTGGCTCGCCATCCGCAGTCTACGCCTACTGTGGCTGGAAATCGTGATCGGGATCCAGGTGGCTGGCAGACCAGGTCCTGTAGCAGGGCCCGGCGCGAGAGCTCGTTGCCGCCGATCACCCCCACTAGAACACGGCGGTGCTCCGCTCAAACGGGGCACACCTCTACCGTATGCTCCACCGTGTCCTCCGGGCATGTCGAGTGATAGTTTACATGAATTTGTAAATAATACTAATTCTTTATAATACTTTTATATCTATCGATAATATAAACATTAAGGATATACGTAAGTGTTGACAACTCCTGACTCATTACTGCGACATTTTTCATTGCTTACTTACACATATTATTTCGAATTATATTGACGCATCGAGATCCGTCTCTGCCAGCAGTAGTGAGGGCTATGCTTGCGGAACCAGAAAACTGGAGGGAAGCTGCTTCCTTCTGTGAGACCGTGATAGTCCAGAAGCAGGCCGCCGAGCGAGATCGTGAAAGGGCCGATCCCACTCGGAGAAGGAGGCGTCGGGGAGGCAACCGCCTCGATGCCTAACACGCCGAAACCCCTCTTACACCATCCAATACAAGTGGAACTTTGGAACCACGGGCGCTCAGAGTGGGGACTCTGCTCGCCCATCGAGTGATTCCAGGGAAGATGGTGGCACAGTGAGGCTCAGGGGAGACCGTTATACAGTCTTTTCAGGGATTTGCCGCAACAGGCATTGCACAGAGGGCAACGGGGCCCCTTCAACGTGTGATCACCGGGGTGGTTTTAGAGTGGGAAAAATCCCACACTCCCCGGACTTTGGGGATAAGTCCGGGCACCTATTGAAGGTTTCCACTCGAAAAAAAAAGGTAGCGTAAGCATAATCAGCCTATAATAAGTATTGGTCCCATTGCTGGGACTAGGGCCTCGTCTCTGTGAGAGGGAGTGGGCCGTAATACACCACGCGAGCCCAGTGAGGGTTGGTGGAAGTCTGTCTAAGAATTTTTGGTTCTAAGCTTTTAAAACTTGCCAGAAAGTTGTAGGTAACTGTGTCATCATCACGTCTACTGTTGGACATAAGCCACCCCCAAGTGCCGCCAGAGAGACCGGTGCTGTGCGTCTCGCATCCATCGGATTCCCGCGACCTTTACTAGGTTATGTATCAAGTAACTGTGTGTGAAATGAATAATTAGGAGGCACAAACAAAATCTTTCTCTGTGCAAAAATATTGACAAACCGAACATTGCATCATATCATGATCATTACAAAGTCACCTGCGAAAACATTTAGAAACAATAAATTGAATTGGAAGACATTGTTTATAAAGATAATAAAATAAACAAAGTTGATGTGAGAGTTGCGCATGCGTTCTTTTCACGATGAATGAATTATATAGAGTTGGTGATTACCCGTTAGTCACTTTCGCCCATATACAGTCTATTCAAATTTAGATTCAAATTAAAATTCATTTTTTCACATTTAAATAGAGTAATTATATTCGATGGTTTCTTATGTTACATTATTCTTATATTCTACTAGCGGACCTGGCGAACTGCGCCCATTAATTTTGTTGTGGATGTCTGATATGCAGTCGCTCTAACACAGGTATTCAGGCGCATCCTGTTAGAGCAAATGGGAGTCAACTGCAAACCAGTTGAGAAAATGCTCGGGAGTTCCTAGCCTTTTCTCAACTAGTACGGAGATGGGGATATTCTAGGCCACGCCCTCTAACTCAACTCCACCTTGAATCATTCACCAGGGAGAGTGGAAACCGGCGTGAGATGTCGTGCGGTATTCCACAGGAATCGGTATTAGAGTCGCCCTTGTGGAACATCGGGTATGACAACGTGCTGCTCGGCGACCTCCCCAGCGGGGTCAGCGTGGTCTGTTACGCTGACGATGAGCTGGTCTTATGCCACGCGCTCCTCAAAGAGATGTTAGTAAAACCGTAGGTGCCCAGCTAAGGGCAACTAAAGAACACTGGTGTGGTAAGTGGATTATTTCTCACCTCAAAAAAACCCTTAAAAGAAAGTGCCAAATTTTTATATTATAGCTCTAATCGTTAATCAAATTAACTCGTCATCATCTTAAATTTCTACCCTCATAGTAGTTTATTTCCACAAAACGGCACGGGAGTGTATACTTCGAAGACGCGAACAAGGCGCTGCTGCACCATCTTCGACCGAGACGGCATGGCTCGTCTCCGCCCAAGAGGCGCAACTCTTGGCACTAGCAAATCTTCGTACAACAGGTGTAGATAGTGATGCAAGGGCAGCAACATCCACCGCAGCAGCCACCGCAACAGCCTCCGCAAGGTCCGCACATTTTGTCGTTTTGAGGGTGAAGAGTACTTTAAAATAGATAAAAATGGTCGTGAGCAGACCTAAAGTTGTGGAAATTTACTAATTTTCTAAAAAGTTATTTAGAGAAGGAACTTTTTTTGAGACTTTTCTTAATATATAAGATATGTGTATTACGCAAGCGATTTGATTGTACCCTTGTCCCGTGTTATTTGGGGTCGGCGCAACATGTCTTTTTCTTCCATTCTGTCCTGTCACCCGTTATGCTAACACTAACTCCCTTTTCTTACATTCGCTCCTCACACAATCTATCCATGTTTTCTTTAGCCTCCCTCTACCTCTACATTCATCCACATGTATACCCATAACTTTTTTAGTAACATGCGTTTCATCCCTCCAATTCACATGACCGTACCCAGATAAACTGTCTGTGTATCTTGATAGCTATAACCTAAGGGTTTTTAAGTCAAGAGTAAATAGGTTAATTCTAGGCAAGCGTGCTCCATCGTCGGCCACATCATCGCTTACCATCAGGTGAGATAGTGATCAAACGCAAGCCTATGCATAATAAAAACAAGTGCGAGTTGGAATTTGATTTTTTTACAGGTTCATGGGACCGCAAACCTGAGTATATGGTTTTAATTTCAACTCGATACCTCCACAAGTTCCCGAGTTAAAGGATCTTGACAGACAGACAGATGGACGGACAACAAAGTGATCTTATAAGGGTTCCGTTTTTTCCTTTTGAGGTACGGAACCCTAAAAATGGAAATCCCTTAATCAAATTAACTAAACAGTCTCAAAAAAATAAAACCAACGCCTGTGGTATCATCATCTCTATGTCATCCGTCACAGTTGGACACTCGACAGTAATCCGGCGTCGTTCAGCCATTCTTTGTCGGGCTTTCGACTCAGACGCATGTCACGTTCGTTGATGTACTGTCGCAGCGAAAAGTATTAGTGTTGTGATAATGCAGTTAGCTGACGTTTTGTGTTATGTATTTTTGACGGTGAGTGTACCTTAATTTATTACTTCTTTATTTATTTATTTTTATTAACCAGTATCAGATAGATATTTATATCTAACGTGTTTTTTTTTTTAAATAAAACTATAGATTCCTTAGATTTCTCTTAAGTATTGGTGTCATATTTGCTTATGATTTTCTATTGGTTAATTTTAGTATCTGTTCACGATTATTTTAATAGCCTTTGAATATCAATCGTGTCTATTAATTGACAGGATGTGCAGCTTTGAGAATAAAGCTCGTTCTATTCAGACCAGGAATGCAACTGTATACACCGTTAGGACTTCAACTAAATGCCTTATTAGCGACAACATCTATACTTAGTCAGTACCGTAACTAGCTTTAGATACGCCCGGGGCGAACTTCAATAACCACCCACTATTTTTATCTCTTGTTTGTCCTGGAGCCCTGAGCACCCACGGAATCAGCACTCCTGGTAGGGTGCGTCTACAACCCTGTTCAAGTATCACCATAACAAACGGTATTGTACGTCTCGCGCGGATTCCCACGACCCTCATCAGGTCATCGGTCCACCTTGTGGGAGGCCTTCCAACGCTGCGTCTTCCGGTACGTGGTCACTACTCTAGAACCTTTCACCCCAATCGACTATCTGTTCTGCGAGCAATGTGCCCTGCCCACTTCCATTTAAATTTGGCGATTCTTCGGGTTATATCAGTAACCTTGTTTCTCCTGCAGATATCTTCATTTTTGATGTGATCACGCAAGGAAACTTCGAGCTTAGCCCTTTCCATTGCCCTTTGGGTGACATTAAGCCTTCTGATGAAGCCCACAACCCTGCCACAACCCTTTATAAACAACCCTGTTAGATACACGATAAATAATAGGTATTGCATACTTAACTACCAAGCACGATGTAAAACTTGGCCCTGGTTTGATAATTTCTACGCCCCTCTAGGGTATTTCGCCTGACCACCGCTGGCAATGCCTTAGTTACGGTACTGTACTTAATTTATACGATCTTTTTTATTTGGGGTTGGAAAACCCTAAATAACTTGTGCTGTGGGTGGAGCGAGATGGAGGGTCAGACTTTTACTGTTTTAAACCTACCCGTGTTCCTTCAGATGCCCTTTGCATTCCAGGGCCATGGTGAGTCTCTCAAACCCGCAGCCCTTGCTTACAGGATCTAATTGCTATACGAATAGTGCCATTCTTTATCTAAAGATACACGAGCGAAATATTACTAATCCCATTGAAACTTTAAAAGCTTAATTTGCCAATGTGGTATAGCTTTTTAACTGCACCAGTCAGAAAAAAATTCCATAATTCCATCATGTGTGCTTTTATAGACACAGATACACGAATATTTATTAGTGCTAAAAACAAAAAAAGCACGTTTGAAAAAAAAGCTTATCAAGCAAGCTTTTTATTCTTTCGACGAATTTATGATTTAATTTAATTTAACTTTGACACGAATATTAATTTGGACAGAAAATTATTGTGACTTTTAATAGGATTGTTTTTATTTTAATTTGTGATTTGACTTCGATTTATTTGTTTTCTTGTATTTTCTTTTATTTGTTTGACATTTTTATTATTTGACATTGATTCTAATAATTTGTTGACTAAGTATAATGTAAAATTCTATATATGACATGTAAGAATCCCTTACTAATAAACGACTATGACTATGACTAATTAAAATACTTATAATGTACCTATTTTATCCGGTGGAATCGAACTAGACTATTAGAGTAGTCGAAATCGAGCGTTTCTACTTAGTTTTGCCTTCTTTACATATATAAAAAAAACATAAATGCTTTTGTTTATATTTTTTGGATATATTAATAACATTTTGATGCTCTCCTATTTAAAAATCAACGATCTACGAGTGTGTTTAATAAACTACAAGTTGGTAGGTAGTAACTAAAGCAAATCATACATTGTATATATTGATAAATTCAATAAACTGGCTATAGTATAAACAAACAACTCTTCCATGACTACAATTTACAATGAAGTCATCCAATTCATCAATATTTCACTGAAATTGTCTATCAATCTTCATAATTTAATAAACAATTCGATAGTAACCAGAGACGGTGTTCAATAAATACATCAAACTGTAAATGGCTCGATTGTCAGGTGAAAAAACATAGTAAAAAGTGAAGATGCTTCTTGTGGTGATAGAAAATACCAAACGCGATGAGATTGTGCCCAGTATAACTTGGACTGCGGCGAAATGCGGAACTGTTATCTATGCGCAGTAGTTTTTTCTTCAAAATATTATGTATGGAATTCGCAACTATTTGAAGATTTCAACGATATCAATTTGAGTAATGTATGCAATTTGGGTTTTGATTTTTGTAGGAAAATCAAAAAGTAGACACACATATATTTTATTTTTTATCTATTTTTTTTTACTCTCACGGAATTAAACACTCCCGGAAGATAGCACTCCGTTAGTCACAGGCCCTATTGAAAATCCAGCACTGTGTTATTTTTTTTTAATTTTGCAGCATTGATACACAGGAGTATTCTTTGGCCTCAAATATAATGTGTTTTTTTTTTTACTTTGTTATTTTGGTTAGGTAATATTTTTTATTTTTGATAAGTAATCAATATAAAATTTTATAAGTTGTCCTGTGCAAGTTACCAAATAAACTTTTTCTTTCTTTACATATTGGTTTTCTATCAATCGAAATAAGTCGTACCTTATCTAACCTAACGTTATGATGTTCCCACTGCTGGGACTCAGGAGCTCAGGGCTCCTCTCTACGAGAGGGAATAAGCCGTAGCACACCACCCGGGCCCAGTGATAAATCAGAAATCAGAAACGTTTATTTCAAATAGACCAATTACAGGCACTTTTGAATTGTCAAAATGTCAGTCAGTCAAAAAAAAAAAACAAGTGAAGCTAAGTTGCACGTTCCAAAGCGTAGATCTCTATGGAGAAGAACGTGCAAGAAACTCCATGGACACTCTTTTAAATCATGTTATGAGTTACATAAATCTTGGTTACATAATATTTCTTGTCGCTTCTAATATGTGAGCACAATGTAGATAAGTAATAATAATTAAAATAAAAAAATATACTTAAAAAAGACTAATTAAAAAAAAATAGAAATTGAATTAAGTCACTGGCAGCTAAGAGATGACCCGTCTCAACTGACGGCACCCGTTCACGAGCATGACGCGTGCATCAGCCCCACTCAGCTCAACCATTTTTAAGGGAACCGAATGACCCAATAACACGTGCCACCATCAGCGAGACATTTGAGTGAGCATGACAAACTCTCAACTGCCATGCTCGTAATGTCAAACAAGTTGTAACCTAATAAAAATGCTCCATGGTACTTCACATTCACAAAACTTGAAAAACAAAGTGCTTCTACATTATACAATGCTACTGTTTCCAAATACAAATGGGAATAAATTATCATAAGCTCTATTGAAATAAACAAATAAAATTAAATTAAATTAAAAAAAAACATTTCGAAAACAACAATACAAAAAGGGGAATAGTATCTCTTCTAATATTTATAGATATAAAAAAAAAAACTAATTTGAAGGTAAAAGTGGCTGTGGCTGCGGAGCAGGACCGGCATTTAGCCAAGCGTTTTTATTAAGGATATAATCTTCCAGTTTATAATACGCTTGTCTACATAGCGTGCGTTTAATGCAACCTTTAAATTTGGACTCATTTAGTTGTAGAATCTCAACTGGTATTTTATTATAAAATTTTACACAGTACCCCATGACAGAACTATGTACTTTAGCCAATCTGAATCGAGGTTGATCTAATTTGTTCCTATTCCTAGTATTAAAATTGTGCCTGTCACTTATCTTAGTAAAAATATGAATATTTTTCCGAACATACATTTTTTTTTTTTTTTTTTTTTAGGTGGTAATAGCATCTTATGACAAATCTCGCTCTTGGGCGGAACGAGAGATAGTGTCAGACTTTTACTGACTAAAAACCCACTCCTGTTCCTTCGTTGCCTTCGTCCCAGGGCCCCGGTTTCGTTTTCACACTACCCATGGCCCCAGTAGGCTTCGACCCTGCTGGGCCCCTACGATTTGCTGACATCTCCCTGAGGCGCGCGCGGAACAATACGCGCCGTCGACGACTTGGGCTCGGTCCGGATGGTTACCGGACGGTCGGACGGCGGGCCACCCATTGCCCGCCTTCCGCAAGCCCGCGCCTACGGTGGCCGGAAATCAGGATCGGAATCCCGGCGGCGGCTGGGGCGTGAGGACCGTTGCCGTTGCCTCACGCGATCGGCCGCCTCCTTTGCCAGCATTACTGCTTCGCAGAAGGAGGCGACCGCCTGCCACTCCTCCTCGCTCCGGACCATGGCCTGTACCAAGGCCCGGCGCGAGAGATCGCCGCCGCCGATCGCCCCCACGAGGACACGGCGTTGCTCTTCCCAAGCGGGGCACACCTCCACCGTGTGCTCTACCGTGTCCTCCGGGCGGTCCACACAGTGGCGACACCCGGGCGTCTCTTCCGCACGAATCCGGTGCAGGAACTTCCCGAACTTCCCGTGTTCGGTGAGAACCTGCGTCATGCGGAAGGTGAGGACGCCGTGAGGTCTTTCCAACCACGCCTCAAAGAAGGGACTTACCGCCATAATTGTGGCGTGCCCAGCACTGGGTCGCGACAGTCGCTGTCGCCATTTCTCCATGAGATCCCGCCGGAGCTCTGTCCGCCATGCTGCGACTTGTCGCGGCAGCGGAGTTTCACCCCGGCGTTGCATCTCCATGCGCAGATCGTGCATGTGAGCAAGGCCTGTTGCTACCAGATCCCATGGTGGCTGTCCAGCAAGGAGGCTCGCCGCTTCGCGGGAAATCGTCCGGTATCCTCGCACCATCCGTATGGCCATGACCCTCTGGCATGCGTTCAGCCGGGCCGCCGGCTGCTTCCGCAGCGCCGGCGCCCATATCGGTGCGCCATAAAGGGCCATGGACCGAACGATTCCCGCGTAGAGCCTCCGGCAGGAGGCGTCTGGACCCCCAAGGTTGGGCAGGAGCCGCCCGAGGGCAGCCCCAGTCCGATTTAGTTTGGGAGCCAGACGTCGGAAGTGCTCCTCGAAATCCCATCGGCTGTCGAGAACGAGTCCCAGGTACTTCATCGTTGACCCGACGCCGATGTGGACTCCTCCTACCGTCAGTTGGGAACCCGGTGGTGGCGCGTTCCGAGGGCCGTGAAAGCACATTGCCTCGGACTTGTGCAATGCCACCTCGAGTCCCAACTCCTGGATCCTGCCCACGACTGTCGCAACCCCGCGTGTCGCTAGTTCGACCGCCGCCTGGTACGACTCTCCCTGCGCCAGGACCAGCGTGTCGTCTGCGTAGCAGACCACGCTGACCCCGCCAGGAAGGTCGCCGCGCAGCACGTAGTCGTATCCGATGTTCCACAAGGGCGGCCCTAGTACCGATCCCTGTGGAACACCGCACGACATCTCTCGACGTTCCCACTCTCCCTGGTGACCTGGGTAGATTATGTACCTGTCCGACAGGTACGCCTCGACCACACGACAGAGGTAGTCGGGCGTCCGGTGATACCGGAGTGCCCTCCTAATGCTACTCCAAGGCAGGGAGTTGAAGGCGTTGGCGATGTCCAAAGACACCGCCACGACACACCTGCCCTGGGACACTGCAGCCCCCGTCGTGAGAGCTCGCACGCGCATGATGGCGTCCACCGTGGAGCGCCTCCTGCGAAAGCCGAACTGGCCGTCCGCCAGATCCGGCCCCACCCGTGTTAGGTGCGCGACGAGGCGGTCTGCAATTACTCTTTCAAAGAGCTTGCCCACCTCGTCGAGCAGCACAATGGGCCGGTACGCGGACGGAGAGTCCGCAGGGCGCCCCGGCTTTGCGATGAGGACCAGTTTCCCCGTCTTCCAGCGAAGTGGGAACTGGCCCCTCTCCATGCATGCGCTGAAAAGCCCTCTTAGTCGAGGCCCGAGAGCCTCCATGGCCAGGACCCAGGCCTTCCCAGGCAAGCCGTCGGGTCCTGGGGCGGTATTTTTGGCACTCAGCCTTCGTACCGCCACTCTCATCTCTACCTCGGTCACCTCTGGAGCGTTGTCGTCGTCGTCGCCATCGTGGTCCGCGTCGGACACCGCTGGTGGCGGAGCCATGGGCGGGGGAGAGTGTTCCCCACGCGCAGGGAACAGAGTACTCACCACACCCTCCACAAGCTGGGGCCGGAGACTCTGCGTCAGCGGGGGAGCCCAGGGGCGTAATTTGTCCCGCACCACCTTGTAGGGGCGTCCCCATGGGTCCCCATTCAGAGTCCCCAGCCACACATTGCGGGCCTCGAGCTTGGCCCGCCTTATCTCCGCTCGGAGGGTGCGCTTTGCCTCTCTGTATCCCTCGTACAGCTCCGCCTCTCTGGCCTCCGCATCCGGTGGACGGATGCGGCGCCTGCGGTATCTGGCATACCGGCGTCGCGCAGCATTGCACGCGTTGCGCAGTGCCGCAATCTCCGGCGACCACCAGTATACCTGGCGCTGAGCACGTCCAGGACGGACTCGGGGCATTGCCGCGTCGCAGATTTGCGACATGGCCTCCCGGAACCACTCTGCCTCGACGTCGATATCGACAGGCCTGTCCGGTGCTTGCACCCAGGCCTGTACCGTCGCGGCTTCCAGGAGTAGCTCCCGGTCCATCTGCCTCAGCGCCCATCGCGGACCACAAGGGTTCTGTCGGACCGGCGCGGTCGAGGTTTGGGCGGAGACGTCAAACCGGATGTACCGGTGGTCTGAGTACGTCTCCACCCCCTCCATGACGCACCAGTCGACGACACGCGGCGACAGAGCGGGGCTGGCGAACGAGATGTCCACCACGGAGTCACCCCGCATCCGCACACACGTGGGGACAGAACCCCGGTTTAGGATGACCAGGCCTGTCTCCAGAGCCCAGTCCTCCACCATCCGACCCCGTTGGTTGGTGAACCGGGAACCCCAAGCCAAGTTCTTGGCATTGAAGTCCCCGCACACGACCACGGGGAGGGAACCAAACCCAGCGACGACGGCTTTCAGCTCCATTAGGGAGATATGGAGATCGCCGAGAGATCTGTTCGGGGACAGGTAGACGCCTACCACTGCAATGTCCCCGAACCGTGCTGCCACGCAACCCCGTCCCCTCGTGACAGCCTCGAGGGTCGGGGTACCGGCGGCGGCCGACGAAATTAGAGTCACCGAGCCGTTCAAGTCCTGAACCCAGTCTCCTCTGGGCAGGACATAGTACGGCTCGGAGACAACGGCGATGTTGATCGACCACTGCGCCATGCTCTGGAGCAACAGATCCTGAGCGGGGGCGCAGTGGTTGATGTTCGCCTGGAGGAGACGTAATGGAGCCGTATTTAACAGTCCATTACAGTCTCCTCCCGAGCCCCACGTGAGGGCCCTGCCGCGGTGGTTGCGGCGGCGACAGCGGCGGCAGCCAGAGAGGAGGCTGCGGCGGAGAGGACGTCGGGGTGGACTTGCCTCGGGACCTTGCCCTTGGCCTTGGCGGGGGGGTCGCAGGACCTGCTACCAGCCCGGTGATCGGCCGGCTTGCCTGCCGCCGCACATGCGTAGCAGTGCGGCGTAGCACGGCATTCTGCAGCCTTGTGACCGGGCTGACCGCACTGGAAGCAGCGGTCACTGCGGTCCACCTCCGCGGCGCAATAGGCACCCACGTGGTGCCCCACGTGGCAGCGGTAGCACCGCAGAGGTCTGGGCTCCAGCAGTTTTACCTGCGCGGAGACCCAGCCCACCAAGAGCCTTCGGCCTTCGCCCGTTATGGCCTTGGCCGCCGACACGGGGCAGCTCACCGTTACGGCTCGCATGCCCGTGCTGTCAGCGCGGATGGTGCCCGCCCGCACCTGATCGGCGTGGCACCCTCCCGCCCCGACGATGGCGGCTACCACCTCGTCCACCCTGACGGAGTCGTCCAGACCCATGATGCGCATGTCCATGCACTTGGTGGGTCTGGACACTCGGGCCTCCTCGACGTCCAGGGACGCCCTGATCCTTGCGGCCAGGGCGTCTGCGGCAAGGCCACTGTCCGCACCAGGGACCTCCAATATTCGGGCCCCGGTTACGGTGCGCCTCATTCGGAAGCCCCCGGAGGCTCCGAACTCGCTGAGGTGGCCCATCACCGCCTGCTTCGCCTTTTCCATGACGGTGTTGTACGTCACGCCCTTCTTTTCCGCATCTGGCTGTAGTGTAATTACTACAGCCTCGGAATTCGGGGCGCGAAGTCTAGCCGCCATGGCCCGCTTCTTTCGCTCTTGTCGCCTCACGCGCTTTTTGGCCGTCCTAGCCGCCTTGCCCGCCCTCTCCTTGGCACCGACTACTGTCCATTCGGCGCCAGCCGAGGGTTCTTCAGGCAGGGGAGGCGGCAGGCGTGGCCTAGTCGCCACCGCGGCAGGAGTACCCGCCGGTTTAGCGGCAGACGACGTCCCACCCTTTCGCCGCTGCTGTTCCTTGGACGCCGGGGCTGGCCTCACAGGCTCCGACGCCACGGCCTCGCGCCCGGCTTGCCCCAACGGGCCCGCCTTGGGCGCAGCTGCCGTGGTCGCGGCGGCGGCATAGGACGCCGCCTTTCGCTGGCCGGAGGCCGCTAGCGGGGGGCGCAACACGATGCCCTCCAGCAGGGACAGCTGTTGCTGCACACGCAGCTGAAACTGCTGCTGCTGCTGTTGCAACTGCTGCCGAAGGGCAGCTAGCTCCCGCTGAACCAGCGTAAGCAGCTGGCTCTCCGGTTCGGGCTGGGGCTGGGGCTGGCTTTGACCTTGCCCTTGATTGCGCCCCCCTTCAGTCGGCTCCCGGCAGCCGCCGACTTCCTGGGCTCCCACAAGCTCTGTCCGGAGCTCGGCCCGGAGCTCGGCCCGGAGCTCAGCCCGGAGTCTCGCCACTCTCTTCTCGAGAGAGGCATCGATAGCCTCCTCGATAGAGGCGGCGTGCCGGTGGACCGTCTTCTCTTTGGAGGTCCTCTCTCTCTTCCGGCCCATGTCTCGCAACGCGGCGACGACCAACTTTCCCAGAGATTTACGGGACTCTTCAGCGGAGTCCTCCCTGGCATCCCGCTCGCTGCCAGACTGCCCCGAGATGACCACCTCAGCGCTGGCCACTCCGGGGTGACGCCCCTCCGCGGCAAGTCGGTTGGCTCGCTTAGCGGACTCCTGGGCAGTGAGGCCCCTCCCTCTTCCGCTTGTTCGACCCGCACCCCGCCCGCTGGTGGGGATTTTTCGGGCCGAGCCCATCTCTCCGTCGGAGGACGATTTGTCCCCCGGTCTGGAGCGCTTTCGGTAGAAACTCGCGTTTCTACCGGAGTCGCCCGCCACCTCCTCAACCTCCGAGCCCTCCGAGCTCCTTTCGGATGCCGCGTCGGACTCCGACCGCGCATCACTCTCCATAGGGGTTTTTTTAAAAAATTTTGACTTTCTTTCCATTTAGTTCCCACGAGTAGATAACTTTTTGTACTGGCTCAAGATACTGGTTCGCACTAGAGACTAATTTAGCTACCCATTAGTCAAGCTAACAACCTCCCTCACGGTGCGCCGCCGCTTGGAGGTTTGGGGTGATTTTTTATAGAGGTTGTCTTCCTCGCGGCCCAGGCGGTTAAGCCAAGACCCTCGACCCCCATCAAAAGTCAGAAACATGACCTTGGACAATCTCTGGGGCTACGAGACTAACGGTGGCAGAAGGAGGAGCAAGTCTTCCTCCTGCCTGCCCGGCGGTAGGGTGAGTGCACACCGAGCCCGCTCTTACTTCGCCACTGTGCCCTCTGCTATAACAGAGGGACACGCGTTGAAGTGATCCTTCAGACAGAATATTCGCAGGCGGACATCGAGACCCCTTAGGCAGAAGTAGCCAGGGGGAGTCGTTGGCCGCCTCCCAGGGTGCACCGTCCCGCAGACTGGCCTTCACCTCGGACGTATCCGCAAGGGAACTACAGCCTGCGGGCACTCGAGGAGGTTTTCTGTCGTAGCACCCCATTCCGAACATACATAATGTTTTCATAAATGTATTGACAAGGGACCGTCAGGATGTTTATTTCCTTAAATAGTTCCCTAAGAGAATCGCGTCTGCGAAGATTATATATGGCTCTGATAGCTCTTTTCTGCAGAATAAAAATAGACTCTATATCTGCAGCCCGTCCCCCATAGCAAAATACCGTAAGACATGATACTATGAAAGTAACTAAAATAAATTAGTCGCGCAGTATCCACATCAGTAAATTGACGGATTTTTCTGACAGCATATGCTGCTGAACTAAGCCGACCTGCCAGAGATGTTAAATGAGGACCCCATTGTAGCCTCGAGTCAAGCGTGATTACTAGGAAAACCGTATTCTCGACGAATTCGAGTTTCTCCTTGTTCAATACTATGTCGGAGTAATTACTTTTAACATTCGGTAACGCAAATCTTATGCACTTAGTTTTTTTTCCATTTAATACTAAATTATTAACAGTAAACCAGTTTTGGACTTGCTGTAAAGCATTGTTTACGTCATCAAGATTTGTTGAACGTCTATTGATCTTAAAAATTAACGACGTATCGTCAGCAAACAATACAATATGTGGTTGTTTTTTTAATAGATGCGGTAGATCATTTATATATACTAAAAAGAGGAAAGGACCTAATATTGAGCCTTGTGGTACACCCATTTTGACTTTCAAACCCGGAGAATTGACACCGTTTATCTGAACTTGCTGTTGCCTGTCAATTAAATAACATTTTACCAAGCTGAGTGCAAGTTTACCTAGTCCATAATGTTCTAGCTTTAAAAGCAAGGTTTCGTGATTAACACAATCAAAAGCCTTTGAGAGGTCACAAAAAATTCCTATCGCGCAATATATGTTTTAATAAAGTGACACCAGCGTCAGTCGTACAACGTCCTTTGGTGAAACCATACTGCTGATCATGAAAGATTTTATTGCTGTTAAAATGGTAAAGCATTTGATTAAGCATAACTTTTTCAAACACCTTACTGAAAACCGGCAATACTGATACAGGTCTGTAATTATTAGTGTCATTATGGTCACCGGATTTAAAAAGTGGTATAACCTTACTGTACTTCATTATATCTGGAAAGACTCCTTGGTCCACACACAAATTAAATATTAAAGCTAAGTACGGTGCTATGGTCTCAATTATAGATGTGCATACTTTAACAGACATTCCCCATAGGTCTTCGGTTAATTTGACTTTTATTTGCCGGAAAGCCTTTATGACTGTCAAAGGGTTTATATGTTTGAATTGAAATTCAACCGGACAGCCTGGCAAGTTTGCTTTCAATAAAGCAACTGAATCTTCAGGGGAGGAATTTAGAGCTTCCGTTGTCCTAAGAGGTATATCGGTGAAATAATTCACAAACCCTTGGGCTACTTCTATGTTAGAGCTTTTGGGACCATGTGAAGTCTCCAACAAAAAATCCGTATTGCGCACTTTATTCCTACCAGTTTCATTATTAATAACTTTCCACACAGTCTTTATTTTATTGTCTGCGATTTGATCTTATTGCTAATGTACAGGGCCTTTGCTACCTTGCAAATCTTTCTGAAGAGTTTAGAATATCTATTTACATATTTATTAAAAGTTTCAGTGTTGAAGAATGGCTTAAGGCCATACAGCTCATATAGTTTTTCCCTACTTACCCTAATACCTTTAGTCGCCCAGTCACTAAATACAAACTTAGGGAAAATATTTTTAGACTTCTTTTCAAAAGCTGTATTAAATTCATTGAGTACCACTGAAAAGAAATTATCATAAAATTTATTGGCATCATCAATATCATGGCCCAGAACATTCAACTTATTTTCTAAGTTACTATTAATTTTTTTTAATTTGCTTATTGTAATTTGCCTAAATTGAATTTGCGTTTTTTTCAAGGCTGCTTGATACTTAAATGCTACCGTTTGTCCACTATGATCAGACGGAAGATAATTAACTATAGCTTTATCTACATAATCACAATTGCAGAAAACATTATCAATACAAGTTGCAGAGGTTGGAGTTACTCTAGTTGGTTCTATAAAAACATTAGTCAAATTAAACGATTTAAAAAGACTTAAAAATCTGCTGCTATTTGAATTGTCTTCTAAAATATTAATATTAAAATCTCCACAAATAATTACGGATTTGTTACTATCTGCAAGCTTAGCCAAAATATCTTCCATTGATGATTCAAAAAGACTAAAGTTTCGAGGGTTCGGGGGTCTATACACGCACACTATAACATGCTTATCCAGCTCAACACAGGACAGTTCAACGCAATACAGGACAGTTCAACGCAATACAGGACAGTTCAACGCAATACAGGACAGTTCAACGCGATATAAATGGAATGGAAATAAAATAAGGTGTGACACATTGATAACCACACAATTTTAATTCAAAAACCAGCATAAAGGCACTTTGAAGAAGTTAACGCAAACTAAATATTGCTTTTTGACAAGTAGCGCCATTTGAAGGTGTCAAGTTAAAGTGGTCGTTTTAAATTTTGTCGTGTTAGCACTACGCGTTTGAACGATAGATATTATGCGCATCAATAATCTGTATAATTCGTTTCTGATATCGATTCGTATCGGGTAATCGGCTTTCTTTGAAGTGGCGAAATCTAATGTAGGAATCGAACATATCGGAAGAGAACTAACTCAGAAAAGATGTATTTGAAAATTGAACAATAAAACATATGTTTTGTGATTCAATCTTCAAATATTTGAGTTAAATCCCTATATGATAAAGCATGCATGTGACATAGTTGGAAACATGACATAGATAAGATTTTCCATTATTTTTTTGTCATGACAGCAGAAGTTTAAAAACTTTTTAAGGGGATGCAACTCGACATACATTTTCACTGTTTTTCATGCAACCGCTCTTACGCAATTATGACGTTATTACACATTTTTCATTAGATATTTTGGAAACACAGTATCTTGTGGATATTATCTAAACTTCTATTGAAATCAATTTGTGTAAAACTAATCCAGTAAAGACCTCTGACAATCTGCTATTTTGCATGAACTTTGACACTTCATAATTTACTCAAATATTAAAAAAGTAAAAAAAAGTATAAAAATAGAAGCCTTGCAAATTTAATCAAGATGAAGAATGGCGACAATTTTTTTCAAAAAAAAAAAACAGAGTTACCAAATAAACTTCAGCTACAGTTCTTGCTAACAGAGTTTTCAGCCGTTATCTCTCTTTTGCCGTTGCCTTTTTGCCCTTGGCCTACCCTTGGCCCCAGTAGGCTTCGACCCTGCTGGGCCTCTACGGTTTGCTGACATCTCCTTGAGGCGCGCGTAAAACAGTACGCACCGTCGACGAATTGGACTCGGTCCGGACGGTTACCGGACAGTCGGACGGCAAGCTACCCATTGCTCGCCGTCTGCAAGCCCGCGCCTACGGTGGCCGGAAATCGGGATCGGAATCCCGGCGGCGGTTGGATCGGCCGCCTCCTTTGCTAGAATTACTGCTTCTCAGAAGGAGGCGACCGCCTGCCACTCCTCACTCCGGACCATGGCTTGTACCAAGGACCGGCGCGAGAGATCGCCGCCACCGATCGCCCCCACGAGGACACCTCCACCGTGTCCTCCAGGCGGTCCACACAGTGACGACACCCGGGCGTTTCTTCCGCACGAATCCGGTGCAGGAACCTCCCGAACTTACCATGTCCGGTGAAGACCTGCGTCATGCGGAAGGTCTTTCCAACCACGCCTCAAAGAGGGGACTTACCGCCATAATTGTGGCGTGCCCAGCACTGGGTCGCGACAGTCGCTGTCTCCACTTCACCATGAGATCCCGCCAGAACTCTTTCCGCCATGCCACAACTTGTCGCGGCAGAGGACTTTCGCCCCGGCGTTGCATCTCCACGCGCAAATCGTACATGCATGTTGTTTAGGGGTCATGAAAACCTGTTATGTTACAAAACACATTCTAAAAATTGGTTATCGCAAAAACTATTTTTCTATACACTTGCTCGAAAACCTGTTCTTATCCCTACCGCTTTAAGGCACGCAATTTACTTGCTGTTTTCCACACTAGTGCAGAAAAGTGCGTGAGCTCGTCCCTGCCATAATTTATTATTTATCGTATCAGGGTGAGCGCTAAGCAATCCCCACCAGTCGCGCGTCAACCCCTTTTTATTTATATCTTCGCAAGTGTGTTGAAAAACGTCATTTGATACACGTGGAAATTTGTCTGCAGCACTCGGTTCCATAACACCACCTACATAATACCTTCGCCTACGACTCGGACATATTCCGCATCCCGGTCGCAAATACAAAATTTCTCCACATGTATCGAAATTCTAAAAAGCTTCAACGCAAAACGCGCTCTAAAATAATGGTTAGAGCCAAAAATATTTATTTATTTATTGTTTTCATGTTCCATGAATAATATAATCATTTTATTTGGCAGAGACAGGTTTACTACACTTGACCGTGACTAAACTTCGGTACCAAGATTCAACCCACGTGTGTAAATATTTTCTGAGAGCAACTCAAATAGTGGTCAGAAATAGTTATAAATTCATAAATACCGGTGCCACTAAAATAGTTACACACATCACGTTTGGAACCGGTCTTAAAACTTTTGAAAGTTTTCTTTTTTATCTGACTTGCTGTCTTATTCTGTGATAATTGTTTTAGAAACGTAGATATATCGTAACATAGCTTAGAACATATGCAACATAAGTTTTAGTTTTATTTTTTTATATTTGATATAAACCAGTGCTTGACTGCGATCCCACCTGATGGTAAGCAGTGATGCAATCGTTAATGGTGAGGCGCACTGGTTTATTAAGAGCCTATTCACTCTAGCCTTAAAGACGCCCAAATTATAATCGGATGGGAAGATTTGCCAGCTGAGGAGCAGGCAAATTGTTCCAGTCCCTCGATGTACGCGGTATAAACGACGTGGCGAAACGCTTAGTCCAGGCCGTAGAGATTTCAACAACGTAATGGTGGATACTCGCCGTACGTCGGGTTGATCCAGATTTGGTTAAATCCAATTTTCAAGATTGGATTTAACCAAATTTGGATCACCAATTAGCCTTTTCGCACACCTTTCCACCGAGTCCAAAGCTGCCAGGTGGCATTAGGTATATGCGAAACCCGAAATACTTGTCTAATATTTTTATGTATAGAATCCATGTACAAATTTTCATAACTGTATCATGAAATATCACAAAGTTATAAGCTTTTGGTGTTACCTGGATGTCCGCACAAATAATAATAATAAAGTATATTAAATATTAAAAAGAACACAGTTGCTTATTTGCCTGAACTAGGGTGAACCTGTGCTTCAAGTGAGAGAGTGCTTAAATTAAATAATAATTTAAAAATACATGGTCACCGGGCCATCCGAGTGACTAAGGGGTTGTTTTGCTCCCGCATCTAGCTGTGCGCTAGCACTTAATACCCGCTATGACCTGCCGTGACCTGAATATTACAGAAAATACAAAACACAAAGAAACCAATACATACCTTATTTTGAAAAAGAATAACGTACCTTTATTATAAAGTTTATTTGAACTTATAATGCAAAGTCAATCCAAAGATATATCACTTTAAAGCAACCCGTTTTAAAAAACGGCAATTTCATACTTTATTTACTTTAACCCCTATTGTTTAGTTTCTGATACCTACTAAAAACTGTCACTTTTTTCCATTAGAATGCGGATATAACATATGCCGTCAAAAACATAATTTGTAAAAAGACCAAGGCTCGCAACTCGGTTCTTCTACCGTAAAAAGTTAAGAGATCCATGTAATGCCAAGTCGGTTAATTCATTCAGTTCCTACTTGAGGGACCTTTTGCAACATCTTATAGTGACCATTTCAATATTACAATCTTATTATGTTTTAAATAAATAGATTGACTTGGCAATCGCATGAAAACAAAATGTATCTCACAAGTAATACGTATTAAATTAAATTAGATTGTCCAGTCCGATTGCCAAGTCAATATGTTTATTTAAAACACTGAACTGTTTCGGGAAAAGGATGTTTTTTTTTAATTATTTTATGGCTCTGCCGTGCCCCCTAATTCTAATGCTTTCGCAGGATTTGGTAGCAAATATATCAAATCAGCCTTCTTGGTAAACTTAACTGAGAGAGTCAATACTTCAATAAAAATGTTGTTCCATTTTGCTGAAATCGCGCCTGGTTCAGAAATTTTACGATACAAAACTACAACAATTTTTCTTGTCAATATCCACTCAAGGAATCAATTTACGAATAGTTATAACAGCCTGACTGAACTTCTTTCTAAAAAAAACCGTCAAACTAAAAATTTTTACTCAAACGGTGATGTGTTATATAAAAACCGGCATTGTGCTAGTCGGACTCGCGCATGAAGGGTTCCGTACCGTCCGTAGCATAAAACCGCAAAAAAGTTACGTTTATTGTATGGGAGCCCCACTTAAACATTTATTTTCTGTTTATAGTATTTGTTGATAAAGCGACAACAGAAATACATCATCTGTGAAAATTTCAACTGTCTAACTGTCACGGTTCATGACATACAACCTGGGGCCCAAGTCTGCTATTTTTATAAATTCGTCATTCCAACACGATCCCATCGTCATTTTGCTAAAAGTTCGTAATCTGCTAATTCATAATGATCGATCATTGATCGGTCAATGGTCTCGTAATAGAATTGTGGTAGAATGACAATATGGAGCTTATTATAAGCACAATGACGTTATATTGGTAGGTCACAGATCAAAGGAACTGTCAAAATTTTAGCAGATTACCGCATACGTCAGACATTAATTTGTCAATATCTATGAGATTACCATTCTATGCCACTTCTTTCAATGGAGTGTCAGTGGTTGACCACTGGAAAGTCATAATGGCGCCATTATATTAGTAGATTACCAAACTATGAAATCAATGATAGACCATTCTGACACTATTGTAATAGCAGACTTGAGGCCCTGGTGACAGACAGACGGACAGCGGAGTCTTAGCAATAGGGTCCTGTTTTTACTCTTTGGGTACGGTACCCTAAACAGGCTCATCAATCATAGGCCAACAATTTATTATCATTTAACACAATATGTGGTCATTAGAGTCAACACCGTGGCCATCAGAAACTGTTAATAGCTTTATGCGGTTTTCTCTTTTTATCTCTTTTTACGGTAAGATGAGAATGTTGAGATGGATGTGTGTTGTGAAAAGAATTATTGGTAAAGTGAGAAGTGAGTATATTAGAGGAAGTTTGAAAGTGGTGCCAGTGACTGAAAAATTGTAAGCGAATCGTTTGTCTTGGTATGGTGAAGGGGAGGGATGACGCATGTTACTAAAACAGTTTTATTTTATTTTATTTTTTATAGGAATAACAAACAGCAGTACACAATACAATAATATCGGCACTTAGTCAATCGAAGTAACATATACACTACTAACGACGCGACGTTATCCACAAATATTTATACAAAATAGAGTTAAGAACTTAAGAGTATAGAGTGGGAGGCCAAAGAAAAGATGGATGGATTGTGTGAGGAGTGATATGAAAGAAAAGGGAGTTAGTGATAGCGAGACGGGTGACAGAACAGAATAGAAGAAACAAAACGTGTTGCTGGCCCTAAATATCACGGGACAAGGGCAGGAAGATGATGATGATGATCTCATTTTACTGAAAGGTGGGATTTCATCAAATATCTTCTCTCTCTCTGGGTGGAGCATATTTTTACTGATTAAAGCTGCTTAGCAGTGTACCTTTAGTTGCTCTTTGCGTTACAGCCTTACAGGGTTACGGTGACTCTATATAAAAATCCTGCAGCCTAAGATATTAACCCCCTACTTTCATAACTCAGGAATCAATTGAAGCAGGAACTACATTAGACCGACGCACACGTGGGCCACGCCTGATTAGTACGTAGAGACTCATCGCGTGGCGTGGATCTAATGTAGCTCTACAAGTCTAGTTGCCATATAAAATGTATGGAGACCGACGCGCCCAGATCGGTACAAGGCCCACGTATGCCCAATGTAGTTCTACCTTGAGTGTCATTTTTCGCATTCCTTCTTAAACCTAACGAATATAGTAGTTCTGACAATCTGTTCATATTTTGTCTGCCTCTAAGTCAATACTTATTTTCTGCCTTAATACCATCCAAGGCGATTTTTAGGGTTCCGCACCCAAAGGGTAAAAACGAGACCCTATTGCTATCACTCCGCTGTACATAATCAGGCTTTTAATGTTCCTCAGGCCTCCTCTCTTTAGAAGAGGGAATGGGCCGTAATCCACCACGCGGGCCCAGTGCAGGTTGGTGAATGTCACATGTCTTCGAATTTTTGGTTCTAGGACATGCCGGTTTCCTCACGATGTTTTCCTTCACCGTTTTGAGAGCAGTGGTGATAAAATAAATTACACAAAGTAATGCGCCTGGCTGGGTTTGAACCGGCGACCTACAACTCGGTAATTCGGGGCCGTTACCACTCGGCCACCACTGCTCTACGTAATTAGTATAATTATCTATAACACTAATATTGTAAAGGCGAAAATTGTATGTGTGCGCTCAAACAGCTGGACGAATTTGGATGAAATTTAATACACGAGTAGACCACGTCTTGGACACATAGGATACATTTTTAATCCCAGGAGTATGTTTCTTTCAGACATTTTTTTTTATTTTCACACAGGCAAAACTGCTGGCATAAACTAGTCAACATAATAAAACTGTCTCGACTACATTGTTAGAATCTAGGCTAAGACACCCGATATGGTGGTCATTTGTATTAATTTTCACTTTGCAATGTGATAGTGCTTGAACTGGGTGAAAATTGATTGGTACACCGATCAATTTCCATAGGTTTTATCACGAAAACTAGGTCAACCGGATTGTATCGAAGTGTTGTTCATCGTCGACCACATCACCACGCCAGCGCCATCAGGTCTGATAGTGGTCTATGTCAATGTGAGTATGTTTTCCGCACTTAGTCCTTTGCGGGCCTTGGTGGCCATAACCTTAGGTGGGCTTATTCCATCCAGCCCACCTCTCTCCAAAAACAGATTAGGTTTTTCAGGGAAAACCTAATCTGGGGGGGGGGATAAGGAAGTTCGGGGATCCTAAGGTTCTTGTGCGTATTTCAGTGACACCTGTGCAGTCTAGGAGCACATGCGCTGGGTGAAAATTTATTGGTACACCGATCAATTTCCATAAGTTTTATCACGAGAACTGGGTCAGCCGGATTGTGTCCAGTTCTTGAATGATTGTGAAGCGTGTGGTCAAGGTGAACGGTACAGTAGACTCTGACCATCGAAAGATGGCAACGAATTATTTATTAAATTTCATATATGGCAGCCTTTAAAAGGATGAAAGGAGGGAGGGCTCTGGGCATGGAGGATCATGGGATTGGGGTGCTGGGTCATCCCTAGGCCTGGGGTTTGGCTTTGGGAAACTTCTCTTGTCCGTAGTCTCGCACGAGACACTCCGGCTAGGGGATCGACCTCAGGCAGTCAGGAGGCGGTCCCCAAGCCGGAGCTGGGCTATCCGCAACCTGCCCTCCCGCTCGGTTGCATGAGAAGTGCCGACCCGCCACGTGGCACGTGTGCTAACGTGTTAGATCGACGCAGTCAGCCCCGAGTCCCGTCCGATTTATAATTTAAGTATCGTCAAGGCAAGAGTGAATAGGCCCTTAATAAAGAAGTGCGCTTCACCATCAACGATTGCATCACTGCTTACCATCAGGTGGGATCGTCAGTCAAAAAAAATGTAATAGTAGTTCCTATCAAGTGTTACCTATACGGAACAGGGTGTAAAGTCCTCCGGCCAGACGGGTGTTGTGTCTGGTCCGGGCATAATTTCAGACTGTCGTATACAATATGTTCTAATCGCGTGGAGAACTATGATACCGCAATGTAGGATTTTTTTTAGGTCGCAAAAACTAAAATACTTTAAACTTCACTTCATTATATTGTCATCAGTTTCCACCTTACTTACTTACATACAACAAAGAAAATATCACATAATGATGTCAAATCAAATCACCACCATGATTTCAAAACACTTTTCCATCAGCCAAGCGTCACCGCAAACACTTTCGCTACAAGAACCGACAGCCATATTGTTTTCATTGTCATGTCTTCTATGGAGTTAATTATATAATATAATCTGATTAGCGCGTAAAATGTGGGGTATTATCTTTATGTGAAGTAGGTTATGAGTACATCGCATTCATTGTGGCTTACAAGAGTACTTGCACTTGTTCAGATCTGACTGTTTTGATTCTGTCGTAATCATCTGAATTGCCAAAACTTATTTACCAGTGGTCATAATACATTGAGAGAAATAAAAAAAGAAAGAAAAGATGTTTATTTAATTTATTTTATTCGAGAAAAATAACAGTTATACATTAAAATCTTATATTAAGTTATAAATATGCAGAAGTCATAAATGTATATCCTACTTACGACTTTTTCCTCAACATACTAAGAGTTATATCTAACAATGCGCTATTCAAAGCTGTCAAAACAGAAAAGTAGTTAATAGAAAAAAAGAAATATATAAACAGACATGGACAGGCGTGCATGTAAGAGAGATATAGAGAGAGGGAGAGATAATAGTTTAAATTTGTTTATAAATAAGCCTTAAGTTTGGCGATTCTTCGAGCTATGTCGGTAACCTAGGTTCTCCTGTGGATATCCTCATTCCTGATTCGATCACGCAAGGAAACTCCGAGCATAGCCCTTTCCATTGCCCTTTGGGTGACTTTAAGTCTTCTGATGAGGCCCATTGTAAGGGACCACGTTTTGGAGCCATATTGATATGGCATCACATGGGCAGCGCACATTGCTCGCAGAACGGATCGCCATAGGGGCCGAAAGGTTCTGGAATGGCGACCACGTATCGGAAGACGTAGCGTTGGAAGGCTTCCTAAAAGGTGGACCGATGAATACGATGGATGCGAGACGCACAGGACCGTTCATTGTGGCGACACTTGGGGGAGGCATATGTCCAACAGTGGACGTCTTTCGGCTGAAATGATGATGATGAGCAGAAAGAAAAAACAAGTCAATGTCTTCACAGATCTTAAATACACACAACTTAAATTAATTAGACAAAAAAACAACAACAACAATATGTCTTACGGCTGTGTCAATATTGGGCTTGCGGGTGGCTATGAAACCATGAGGTGAAGGTAAACCGCACACGCCGGCTCCCGCCGGATACGTCCCGAATTTCAAGAGTCGAAGGACGATATTTGGCCACCGTAGGCGCAGGTTTGTGGACGGTGAGAAATGGGTAGCCAAGGACCAAAACCGGGTCACCAGTGCGTTCTGTTCCTCACGTCCCTCCAAAAGATAGCGGAACGGGACTAGTTAGGGCCGATGCATGCCAGGGCTGAGGATTATTTGAAATGGCTACCGTGGCCCTCGCACGGCGGCAACGATTTTTCGCGCCGGGCCTTGGTACAGGCCATGGTCCGAAGCGAGGAGGAGTGGCAGGCGGGCGCTTCCTTCTGCGAAGCAGTAATGCTAGCAAAGGAGAAGGCCGCACGTGCACGCGCGAGGGAGCGGCCCTCACGCCCCAGCCTTCGGGATCCCGATCTCGATTTCCGGCCACCGTAGGCGCGGGACGATTGATTAGAAAAACGATTTTATCTACCCCGATATTTTTTTCTCGGTTAGAAAATCATTTAATGACAAATCCCGCTCTTGGGCGGAGCGAGAGGCAGTGTCAGACTTTTACTGACTAAAAACCCACTCCTGTTCCTTCGTTGCCTTTCGTACCAGGGCCGAGTCTTCCTTTCAGAATCAGACCCTTGGCCCCAGTAAGCTTCGACCCTGCTGGGCCCCTACGGTTTGCTGACATCTCCTTGAGGCGCGCATGGAACAGTACGCGCCATCGACGACTTTTTAATTTAAAAAATGTTTTTTTCTTTTACTAAAAATATCATATTTTATGGGTTGGTTAGAATAACGATTTTACACAGATTCAATTTAAAAAAATAAAGATTTTTTTTTCGAAAAATTAGGAAAATGCCGACTAAAAATCCCACCACTGGGGGGTTCAGAATCATGTACTGGATCCGTGATATTAGTTTTTACGTCGATGTTAAAAACACCGTGTATAGTACTGTACAAGTTGCTAAATATTGGTTAGACAAATAAGACGTTCAAAAAATGTATGGAGCTTGGGCTAAAAATAATCAAAAAAATGAACAACAATCTGACTTATACAGGCTGAAAGAGCGTAATTATCTTGATTTTTTTGAGCTTCTAATAACATTTTTCAGTCTTCCGTTTTTTTTTAAAGTTATGTGGAAAAGATATAAACTTGTATCACTATAAATCATTTTATAGTGTTAACAACTCTGTGATAATTGACGTGACAGTATAACTTTGTATCAGTGTGTGTGTATCTCAATGACATATAGTGTATGTTGACAAATTGTCAACCTGAAATTCACGGATTTGATCTTCTTTCGACACGTTTTTAATTTGCATTATCATGATAATACTTATATTTTGTCGTTATTTCATAAAACTTCAGTTGAAATTATAATAAAACTTAAGGTATTTAATAGATACGGCAATTTTAGCTACATTTTAAATAATTCTATTGCGTAGGAACGAATAATCGAAAAAAATGTGCGTTTTGTTTTTACTAAAACATTTTTCAGCTTTTTACAAAAACCGAGAACTGAAAAATTCATATTTAATCATGATCGAGTAACGTAATAAATAAGCTTTCTTTTAAGGTATAACACATTGGTGTTAAAATTTCTTGGGAATAATAGCCCATTTTTGACCTCTCCTTTGAGTTTATGAACACGAAAAGAAGAAAACCTTAGTGGCCAGAATGGACCATTTTTTTTGTGGAGTCTAGTCTGTAATCAAATAACTTCTCCCGCTCTAGGTACAGAAAGCAGTGTCAGACTTTTACTGTCTAAAGCCCACCTGTTCCTTCAGTTGCCCTTTGCGTTCCAGGGCCACGGTAACTCTGAACTCCAACCAGAATAGTCCATGGCATTCCATAACATTCTGGAAGTTTCTCGTACTTCGACTTGATCGACTGGCTTAAGTGCTTGACCTATGACAAGACTGAGCAACTTATGGTGTGATAAACGCGGTTGAAACACACATAATACACACACCGTCACACACACAAAAATACACACGCCATCCTCATCCCCACCTCCACTCTACATTATACAACCCAGTAACCACATAGGGTATATTATTTGGTATTATAAATTTGTCTTACTTATTTTATATTTTCACTTCTGTAGAGATAATCTGGAACAATGTCTATGAGTATACTTGTTTTAAATTGGGCGTTGATATCTGCGCTACAGTATTTTACTTTTGTCGCTATCTTCATTTTTCCTGTAATCTGTAAACTTATGTTGCTTCAAATAAACTTTATTATTATTATTTATTATTACCTACTGTCAATTAAAAAACGTCAGACCCTTCCTCAATTCCACTTTCGATTAGTGAAACTGATAGCATTTCACGGTGTTTGGTCTAGTAACAGCTGTTTAGCCTTTGGGTTATTAGGCTGGGTAATTAGACCACTTACCATTAACCGATACAGTGGTTAGCTATCACGGAAAACACATGGTGTTTTTTAGGGTTCCGTACCTCAAAAAGAAAAAACGGAACCCTTATAGGATCATTTTGTTGTCCGTCCGCCTGTCTGTCAAGACCCTTTATCTCGGGAACCCGTGGAGGTATCAAGCTGAAATTAAAACCATACACTCAGGTCTGCGGTCCCTTGAAGTTGTGAAAAAATCAAACTTGTAAGTTAACGAATTAAAAAGATACGGCCGTATATGTTGCAAAAAACGTATATTTCGACACTCTCAAGGGAATCAAAATTCATAGGGTACTTCCCGTTGCCCTAGAATCTTGAAATTTGGCATGAAGCAAGGTCACATAGCACAAGTATAGGAAAAAATCTGAAAACTGTAAATTTTTAGTTACATCACAAAAAAAAAGCTTTTTTTGCTATTCGGAAAAATCTTTGTAACTCAATTCGGGAATTGAACTGTTTTCAGTAAGTTTGTAAGGAACCCTCAGTGCGCGAGTCCGACTCGCACTTGCCCGGTTTTTTTTATTTATGTGTTCCCCGAATGCCTACTTGAAGATGCACTGATTTGGATTATTTTTGTTTATAATGATGTTTAATTATTTATTTAAACTTCATGTACAGTAGTGGTGCATAGGCGGACTTAATGTAACTCTCTAAAATTTCAATCAGGTGCGACTTAGCGGCGCCTCCCCAGGCTGTAATGCAATAATCGATAAGGGAGTGGCACAAGGCAACATAGACCGTTTTGATAACCTGACGGTCTGCCACATGTCTTAGGGTTTTAAATATATAAATTAACTTTCGCAAACGGGTTACAAGGACTTTAATATGAGATTTAAATGTCAAGCATTGATCTATGATGATACCAAGGTACTTGATACCATCGACTCTCTCGAGAATAGGAAAAGTGCATGACAAAGACTCCGGTACACAAGCATGGCAGGAAATGTTAAAATGGGATGAAGGCAAGAGGTCTGACCTATACGCAAAAGCAATATATTTGGTTTTATTAACATTTAATGTCAGAATATTAGATCGTAACCATCTAGGCAAGGCTTATGATAGACTACTTCTACGCAAGCGTGATCCATCGTCGACCACATAATCGCTTACTATCAGGTGAGATGGTGGTCAAACGCGAGCCTATCATTAATAAAAAAAAAAATTAAAAAAATCTACAGACTTTGCTAAAACCATTCCGGGCAGCATGGAAAACATCTTCCTAGGTCTGTCCACTGAAAAAAAGCGCAGTGTCGTCAGCGAATGTAATAATTTGTCCATTGAGGAGCTGAAGTCTGCAAAGGTCATTAATATACACCAAGAACAAAGTCGGGCCAAGTATGCTACCCTGAGGCACGCCAAAATCGACACCAACCTCATCGCTCAGTATTCCATCTACCCTTACTCTTTGTTTTCTTTCTGTAAGGTAGTCCTGCAATAATTTTAAAGGAATTCCTCTAACACCAATGTGATCCAACTTTTTCGGACCTGATTAAAATCGAGAGAGCACAGCGTGCCATTCTCAAGGTTGGTGCCGGACTTCCCTTCTTATATCCTACCGTCGATCTTTTTAAGGATTGGGATGTTCTCACTGTTAGGCAGACCTTCGTATTGCGTACTGTGCTTAAAAAACATTCCTTATTACAATTCGACCCAAAACTCCATATGGATAAGCGACGGAAGGGTAGGTATGCCAAACAAAAACTATTAGAACAGCGCACTCGCATAATTTCTTCCTCTTTTTTGGACCTTACTTATTTATTAAGCTAAATCAAACCCTCAGTATCTATCCAATGGCTTATTATAAATGTAAAACCTCAGTAACCAAATATCTTAATAGTTTGGACTATAGGGGTACCGAGGACTTGTTGAGACCGTTAAGTTGACTCGCCAATCTCATTCAATAAAACATTGTTGCCCTCAGCTTTCCTATTCTTTTATCATTGCGCATTATACCCGCTACTATATTCGCTTCACAAGCACAATACACATACACAATCTTATTCCCTTCTACACAAGCACCATTCCACTCCACAAACTTAACACACCAGCACAATCATAAATATTTCCCTCTTGCACTTCCTGGTTACGCAAAAAAAAAAAAACTTTGCTATTTTCCTAAATATTTTAACTCCTTTTGCTTTTCTTTTTTATTTTTTGTATTTTGTTTTTATCGATTTAAACTTTGAATAAGTTCTCTAAACTGTGAAACAATGTTTAGTTTATAGGTACCCAAGTTGTGTGGCTGCGGGAGAGACCTGGTGACCTGTAATACAGGTTCTTATGGAAACCTAATTCAGGCACCAGCCTCTCACTTAGTTAAACCTCGGTGTGCAAATTGTAAATTGTTAGCAATAAGTAACTTTGTGATGAATAAATAAACGTTTTATATTATTATGATTATGTAACAAGTCATTGTCTACCAGTCAACCTTTGGGTTAAATGAGACACTGTGGTAGGTGTGCACAATAAATAAATAACAGATATATCAAGTAGAATGTAGTATCATTAAATTAAGTTACAATAATAAATACTTTCTAGCCAATCTCATGGTCAACCGGTCAGGACCTAATGATGAATTTGCTGATGTTAGCTGAATTTTTCAAATACAAGTTATTTATTTTTTTGTTGTCAGTACATTCTCTTTGCAATTCATTATCACCTAGTGCGGTAATAAATAACAAGATTTAAAGTCTTATTAACAACAACAGCGGTTCGTGATACAACTCATCTGTGAGATATGTAAACGCGATTCGTTCGGCTCATCTTGTATACTTTCGATTTTCATTCACATGCTATTGTTGTATTGAATTGTTTGGTTTTAGTAGGCCTGTTAAATAACTATACGAAGATATTTTGGGAGATGAATGACGCTATAAACTTTGTTTGAATAATAGTTTTGCTACGAGAGGTAACACGCTGCGTAATACAAAATGTTTTTGCGTCTGAATCAAAATACTTACATGCATGATTCAATTCATTGCTTGAAGATTTGATATTATTTCATGCTCATCTTTTTTTTTCGTGGGAAATTATCAAATAAAAAAACATTTTTCAGACAAAACAGTCCATTGAAGTTGTCAGTAACAAGAATTTAACTTATAACTAATGTTAGTAATTAAAAAAATACATTTTAATTTAAAATCTAGACACTCCATCTACCCCTGAACAGTTCACCTGTCTCACAGCACATGGAGTTCAGTGAACCTACTAAGCAGATCAATATCGGATCTCTCGCCAATCATTTTTAAGACGCTGTTCGGGCTCCCCCGTATTCATCGCACAACCGATGCAACTTTGTCCTCACGCCCCAATCGCCGCCGGGATTCCGATCCCGATTTCCGGCCATCGTAGGCGCAGGCTTGCGGACGGCGAGCAATGGGTGGCTCGCCGTCCGACCGTCCGGTAACCGTCCGGACCGAGCCCAAGTCGTCGACGGCGCGTGCTGTTCCACGCGCGCCTCAAGGAGATGTCAGCAACTGTAGGGGCCTAGCAGGGTCGAAGCCTACTGGGGCCAAGGGTCTGATTCTGAAAGGAAGACTCGGCCCTGGTACGAAAGGCAACGAAGGAACAGGAGTGGGTTTTTAGTCAGTAAAAGTCTGACACTATCTCCCGCCCCGCCCAAGGGCGGGGGATGTCATAAGATGATTTTCCCACCGAGAAAAAAAAAAAAAAAAAAAAAAAAAAAACAACCGATGCAACTATTTTACGCATAATTGCATAGAAGTCATCTATGCTGGCTTCAGCAAACATGCACTGCAATGTCGAGGCCGACTGACTTTTATTTTTTACTAGCTGACCCGGCGAACTTCGTACCGCCTTAGCGTAGCAATGATGCAGAATTTAATTACCTAAGTAACCACGTTTCCGAACAAATGATGCTCGAATTTAATTAAGTAACCACGTTTCCGAACAAACAATGCTCTTTCAATGTAGTCTATGGCTGTGAATGACATTGACATTCGTTACGCGCGTTTTTTTAAATATGCAAAATTAAATGTATATTTTTCAATATTTCTGAGAGATTTTCTTAATATTTTTTTAAAAACCTTCTCCTAATAATAACAAATACAACAAAAAAAGAATTAGTGAAATCGGTCCAGCCATTCACGCGTGATGCCGTGACCAAGGAAAACGGGTTTCATTTTTATATATATAGATTTTTTTCGGTGGGAAAATCATCCAACGACGCCTCGCTTTTGGGCGGAGCGGGAGATAGTGTCAGACCTTTACTGACTAAAAACCCACTGCTGTTCCTTCGTTGCCTTTCATATCAGGGCCGAGTCTTCCTTTCAGAATCAGACCCTTGGCCCCAGTAGGCTTCGACCCTGCTGGGCCCCTACGGTTGCTGACATCTCCTTGAGGCGCGCGTGGAACACTACGCGCCGTCGAAGACTTGGGCTCGGTCCGGACGGTTACCGGACAGTCGGACGGCGAGCTACCCATTAGTCGCCGTCCGCAAGCCCGCGCCTACGGTGGCCGAAATCGAAAATAATAAATGAAATCGAAATATTTTTGTAGATGGAAGTTGGGACCGCGGTCCAGGTCCAAAGAGCCCCACGACCCTTGAACATCTCCTTCTTTTTTTGAAGTAGGTTTAAACAAATACCTACATACGAGTTATCACATGCTTACCTACATACTTAAATAACAAAGACGGCTAAGCTAATGTTTTTTTAATAACAATTGTCAGTAGGTAGGAAGTAAATTATTTGAACAATAGATGACTTCCGGCAACTGTAATGATTACTAAGAATGATTTTTGCTTGTGACCTATTATGGCATTTTAGGTAATGCTCTGTTTAACTATGTCAATGCACAATGACTTTTGATGATCTGGAATTGTGATATTATGCCATACCATTTACTATTATTCCGTTATTCATTTTCATAATCTTTGGTTTGCAATTTTAAATATTTCTCACAAACACCAGTTTTTTAGGGTTCCGTAACTCAAAAGGTAAAAACGGAACCCTTATAGGATCACTTTGTTGTCCGCCCGTCCGTCTGTCTGTCTGTCTGTCTGTCTGTCAAGACCCTTTATCTCAGAAACGCGTGGAGGCATCGAGTAGAAATTAAAACCGTATACTTATGTCTGCGGTCCCTTGAAGCTGTGAAAAAATTAAACTTCTAAGTTAACGGAAAAAAAAGATACGGCCGTTTATGTCGTATAAAACGTACCTACATTTCAACACTCTCAAAGAAATCAAAATTCATAGGGTATTTCCCGTTGACCCAGAATCCTAAAATTTGGCATAAAGCAAGGTCTTAAAGTATAGTAAAAGGAATAAATCTGAAAACTGTGTTGTTACATCACAAAAAAAAACTTTTTTTACAATTCGGAAAAATCTTAGTAACTCTATTTGGGAATCGAACTGTTTTCATAGGTAAGTTTGTGCGGAACCCTGCACGAGTCCGAATCGCACTTGCCTTGATTTTTTAAATAAGCTTGCATAACTGTGATCCCAACTATTACTAAAAAACGGTAGCCTACCGGTGTCGCGAATAGGGTCCAAGATACCGGTTGTCAGGTTCCAAAGAAAGGAACCTCCTCACAACCTGGCGAGCCAAGTCAATGATTTTTGTTATTATTAGAGAAGGTTTAGCACTTATGAATGAATCAGTAGTAGTTTTCACGACAGTGGCCTATTGGTGTGAGATCGATGGATCATCATCATCATCTTCCTGCCCTTGTCCCGTGTTATTTGGGGTCGGCGCAACACGTTCTTTTCTTCCATTCTACCCTGTCACTCGTCATGCTGTCACTAACTTCCTTTTCTTTCACATCACTCTTCACACAATCCATCCATCTTTTCTTTGGTCTCCCTCTCCCTCTCCATCCATCCAGATGTAAACCAATAACTCTTTTAGTAACATGCGTTTCATCCCTCCTCTTCATATGACCATACCAAGACAAACGATTCCCTTTCAACTTTTCAGTCACTGGCGCCACTTTCATACTTCGGTGTGAGATCGATGGATGCGAAGTGAAAAAAAATATCCGAAATTGTGCTATTTTCTGATAAATTTTCATTCGTCAAAAAAAAAAAAAACTTGATATACAGGGCGCGGGCGGAAAGTTAAAGACCCACAGCCCCATGTCGAAAAGAAATCATGGTTTTTGGGCCCAATAGCCCGTAATTCGGAGTGAACGCTCTTAAGGTCACCCAAAAGGCAAGTGAGAGAGCTATACTGGAAATTTCCTGGCGTGATTGAATTAGGAATGAAGATATTCATAGGAGGGATATGATTGCCAATATAGCCCGAAGAATCGCCAAACTTAAGGGACACATTGCTCGCAGAATAGATGGTCAATGGCGCCGAAAGATTCTGGAGTGGCGACCGTGTACTGGAAGACGCTGCGATAGAATGCCTCTCAAAATGCAACCGATGACTTGTTGAGGGTGGCGAGAATCAAGACGCACAAGACCGGTCGTTGTATCGACATTTGGAGGAGGTCTATGTTCAACAGTAAGCTGAAATGGTATATATGAAATGGTATAGGTCTATGTTCAAAAGCATGCATTAAAAAATAGGTACCTACCTATTTTTTAATGCATGCTTAGTACCTAATATCTAGCATAGCATAATAGCATAATCAGCCTTTTAATGTTCTCACTGCTGGGACTCAGGCCTTCTCTCTAGGAGAGAGAATGGGCCGTAAATCCACCACACGAACCCAGTGCGGATTGGTGAATGTCACATATCTTTGAATTTTTGGTTCTAGGACATGCCGGTTTCCTCACGATGTTTTCATTCACCGTTTTGAGAGCAGTGGTGATGAAATAAATTACACAAAGTAATGCGCCTGGCTGTGTTTGAACCCGCGACCTACAACTCGTAAGTCGGGGCCGTTACCACTCGGCCAACACTGTTCTCCCTAATATCTACATGTTTACAAATACCTAAAGAATATCGATAAATTATTTATCAACATCAACTATCAAGGAATGTGCACGACAAATGGCTGACAGTTTGATGCGCCATTTATCATCTACAAAACAGTTTTAACTAATTAAAATTATTGTGTCAACTTTTACTTAAAATAACGTTATATTTTTAACAACTTCTTAACTAGCCAGACACTTACATGTTAGATAGTTTTAATAGATTGGAGTAAGCAATTTATCAAGTAAATTTCACTTTAAAAGATAATAAAGTTAATTATGAGTAAACAGGATTTGTTATATCCGGTAATCCGGCGCACCTCGAGAAACTAGACTTTTACTTGACTTTTATGATTTACCATTGAAAGAACTTAATTTTAAAAGTTTTTTCGGTTAAAACTAGAGACGATTGAAACAATCACAACGCGTACGGCGGCGTAGGTATTCAGATATCGATAGACAACAGATATTATCACAACAGAATGGTTGAGCAATCTACTTCTTCTCGCTTAGAGTAGGTATGCTGAAGCCCAAGGGTTTCATTAATTTCTGCTGGAATGCTGGAAAGAGTTTTTTTTCGCTCTTTTGTGTCAGATTTTTACTGATTAAAAACCCACTCCTGTTTCTTCGTTACCTTTCATACCGAGTTTTCCTTTCAGAAGCAAACCCCAGTAGGCTTCGAACCTGCTGGGCCCATACGGTTTGCTGACATCTCACTGACGCGCGCGTGGAACAGAACGCGCTGTCGACGACTTGGGCTCGGCCCGGACGGTTACCGGACGCTAGGATGGCGAGCTACCCATTGCTTGCCGTCCGCTGGCCTGTTAGGGCTGATGCCTGTCAATTCTATGAGATTGTTCGAAAGAGTTACCGTGGCCGTGAACCGTAAAGGGCAACTAAAGGAACATAGGTGGGTTTTAGTCAGTAAAAGTCTCACGAGCCCTCTCGCCCCACCTAGAGTCCTATTGTCAACGGATGCATAGCTTCATAGACGCATGTTCGGTATTATACGCTTGGTGTACGCCCACGCGTCGCAGCGTCGTGACGGTCATCATGTCGTCACCGCTTTGTCGACACAGTTTCATAGTTTTATTTATTTATTTATTATAACTTTATGCACTAGTAATAAACACTACAAAGGCGGACTTAATACCTTAGGCATTTTCTACCAGTCGACCTTAGGGTGCTGCAGAAATATAACATGGTAGGTATGTAAGCCTTACACAGGCGTACACAAAGTGCGACCGTGGAGTGTAGGCTTCAATCAGGAATGCAGTAACGCGCAAGTAGTAAAAGTGTATAAGCAACCAAGTGACAACACCCAACTGGACTAACCCGTTAGCCACTGTTTACGTTCACGACAAGAAAATGTACAAGTTTTTCCGCCATTCATTGAGAATTAATGAAGGAAAATCTCTATCTTTTACTATTATAAAATGTCGGTATATCAATCAACTTGGACTACCGCAGTTCACTGTCGCTTTCCGTTGGATTATCTCCTGATAAATACTGGAATATATTTGTCATGTAAAGAGGAGGGATGAAACTTATGTTACTAAAAGAGGAATATACAAGTGCATGGATAGAAAGGGAGGTCAAAGAGAAGATGGATGGATTGTGTGAAGAGTGATATGAAAGAAAAGGGAGTTAGTGATAGCATGACGGGGGACAGGACAGAGTGGAAGATAAAAACGTCTAACGTGTTGCGCCGACTCTAAATAAGACGAGACAAGGGCAGGAAGGTGATGATGAAATAATAATAATAAATGTTTATTTTCTCACCACAATATTTTACAATACATAAAATTCTTAAAATGTAGTGACAAGTGTTTTATTATTGTGGAAGACTGGTGCCTAAACTAGGCTGCAAGCCTGTATTTCAGGACACCAGAAATACTACTATATATTTAATAACTCAACTGTAGAGCCTTACCCGCTCCGGGTCCGTCGACCAATGTCCGTCTGTGGGAGGACAGCTGCGGTCCCCTGAATTCTCTGCCTTCACAAAAAGTAGGAGAAATTACGAGTAGGTAAGTATAGAAAATTCACAAAATACACTTACCCCTTCTCTCATTGAATAGAGTAAATATATCTGTTTAGTTTACTCTGTGCAAGTTTGAAGGGGACAGATACAGGCTTAATAAGTCTCGTTCTTAAGTAATCCCTATGTAGCAAAATAGGTGTCGCTACAGTCATTATAGATAATTATGGAAGAAGACGTGTTTCGCCGCCATAAAATTAAAGTTGTCAAAAAATAAAAGGCCTGTTTTGACATCTGTCAAAACGAATACTTAAAGACGCAAAAAGAATACACGCAATATATTCTAGGGTGTTTGGTGCATCGTGTGCCAAATTAAAATGGTCGACGGGAGGGATCATCTGCTATCCTTTCAGGCCCCTAAACACTTCTCATGCCCTGTGGATTTTTTTTCATCGACTTTTTATTGTTTTATGAAAATAAGACCCAAATTTTCCATTCAAATACAAATTTAAAAAAATATATAAGGCGTAGACTCTGAATTTTAATTTTATTTAGATGTATATTGTATTAGAGTACCTACTTTTAAATTTAAAATTAGTGACATAAGCTTTCTAGTTTTTTTTAAATTTATTTGCAAAGTTTTGGACTTAAATTAAAGCTGTCCATGTTACAGCTACTTACATGGCTATAAAAAAAAAAAAAAACTAAAAGCGACCGGAATCTTATAACTTTGTGAATTCGCTAGAATTGTGAATCGAGTCACATAAAACTAATATTCAAAATTATGATTTAAAAAATATTTTTGCTTAAATGATACCTGAAAAACCTATTAAAAATGTTATCTCACTCTTATAATGTAAAATCTCTCTCGTATCTCTCTTTTCGTGGGTTTTACTAGAAATAAAAAAAAAATGAAATTGCATTTTTAACCGACTTCAAAAAGGAGGAGGTTATATGTTCGGTTGAATGTATGTTTTTTATTTTTATTTTTTATGTATGTTCACCGATTTCTCGGTCAATTGTGGACCGATTCTGAAAATTTTTTTTTTGATTGAAAGATTATGCTTCCGAATTGGTCCCATAGAAATATTGTTATGATCTGATCATGAACTTCGAAGATATGGAACAGAACTCCTCATAGGATCACAGCAGAACCGTCGTAACAAGTAAAATTGCTTTGTTTATACGTGTAGTCGATGACTGACTGAAAGTAGAGCGGAAATATATCGAACTGATCTGATGATGAAGCCTGAAGTTAGGCACCGGAACTCTGTAATAAATTAATGTAGGTAATCTAACCGTGTTTGGGATTATTAGAATTGTCATGAGATGCACTCTGGCTATAAGGTATTTAAGTTTGGCTGAGGGGCACTTTTTAGTGGTGGTACCATAACCAAAAAGTGTAAAATAAAAAACTTTTTACAAAAAAATACAACCGACTTCAAAGGAAAAAAAAAACACTGAAAAGTGCAAAATAACTTTAATTTCGGAAGTCGGTGTTAAATAACGAAGAGACAAAACTATTATAGAAACACCGACTTCCGAAATTAAAGTTATTTTGCACTTTTCAGTGTTTTTTTTTTCCTTTGAAGTCGGTTGTATTTTTTTGTAAAAAGTTTTTTATTAACATTGGGTCCGAAAGGATAGCAGATGACCGGGGTCCCATCGACCATTTCAATTTGGCACACGATGCACCAAACACCCTGTATAGAGTGTATAGCTCCATCACTCTTTTTCGTTCGTATGACTAGAATTTAAACATATCATGGTAAAGCCCCTGGCCACCTACCGAGCGATAGTTACATTTATATAATTTATTTTGACAAAAATTCATAAACGTCATAATGGCGGGACCAACTCTTGTATCCGAATGATTCTACCACGTATATTTAGTACGTTTTAGTACTATTTTGTACCCTTCCTGAAATTTTTGTACCTCACACGGTGTAAACGGAATTTCATGATATTGTTGGCAGTGACACCATCTAGCTTTAAATAGCAAACACGCGGATTTTTATAACGCGTTATAATGGCGGGGCCAACAATATCATGAAATTCCGTTTACACCGTGTGAGGTACAAAAATTTCAGGAAGGGTACAAAATAGTACTAAAACGTACTAAATATACGTGGTAGAATCATTCGGATACAAGAGTTGGTTCCGCCATTATGACGTTTATAAAAATTCGCGTGTTTGCTATTCAAAGCTAGATGGTGTCACTGAGGCATAGGATGACAGTTTTTCTAAGACATTTCTCCTGATAGCCGCTCCATTGTATCTCTTTAAATCTCTTTGTTAGCAACCGACATGCTTCTATTTAGTGAACTAGCTAACAAGAAATATTTTAACTATTACACAAGGTACACTCAAGCACAGGGGCGCCGGGTTTTAGAAAACCTCATGGGTGCTCATGCTCATTTGGTGACTCGAAAAAGTGGCGAAGTGTGAGAAGAGAAATGCACACTGATCGACCGACAAATAAATGTCCTACTTACATACTGCATACTTAATTACTAATTATGTTTGATAAAAATATAAAATTAATCCATTATTTATTATCAAGAAATATTATAATTTATCCGTAACCTAAGAGGCGATGACTGGTCTGTTTCTTGATGTCTATAATTCTCAGGGGTGCTCGGCACCCAAGGTTTATTTCTCATGAGTGCTCGAGCCCCCGAGCACCCACGGAGTCGGCGCCCCTGCTCAAGCAGCACCACGAGAAAAGATTTGTTTACGTAAAAAAATAGATAGCCTTGGAATTAATCAGCGATTTATTATTCTCTCCATCTTGCAAATAACTTGCGGTTTTATATAATGTCGATGAACTTGTGAGATTGCTCGTTTCCGTCTCGTCGTAAACGGAAACTTGATTTAAAGAACAGCGCACAATGAGGGTTTTCTAAATTAGAAACGTTTATTTCAATTAATAATCTATTTACATATTTACAGGCACTTTTGAAATGTCCAAATGTCGGTCAGTCAAAAAAAGTGAAGCTAAATTGTCAGGTCCAGGCACCTGTCAAAATGCTTATGTTAATGACATTAGTTAATAATAATAATTTATTTATAAATTTGACAACACAGGCCATACACACATTTGTTAGTAGAGTTAGAGTAGGAGTTAGTAACTTAAACAACAAACCAAAAACAAAAGACGAACACGCCATGAACGACAAGGTTGCCCTAGCTTGTCGCAACCAAACACTCACAAAATGTCTCAGTATTGGGGCATCTAGTTTACAGGATGCATTTTGGAGAGTGTGCGCGGGAATTGCATGAATTGATTCCGCCATCTCATTTCTACCATCGCACAACCCGACGTACGGCGAGTATCCACCCTTACGTTGTTGAAACCTCTACAAGTCGGACTAAACGTTTCGCTTCGTCGTTTATACGGCTTACATCGAAGGACAGATTTGCCTGCTGCGGTCTTCCCATCCGATTATAATTTGGGTGTCTTCAAGGCTAGAGTCAATAGGCTCTTAAAAAACTAGTGCGCCTCACCATCAACGATTGCATCACTGCTTACCATCAGTGGGATCACAGTCAAGCACTAGTTTATATCAAAAAAAAAAAATCTAGTTGCTCAGATAATGCCTTCAGAATACTGTTTTAACTGCCGCAAACTCGTACTAGAAGAGAAGCGGTCTTTTTCCTTCGAATCGCGTAAAAGTCATCTATTCTAGCTTCCGCGAACATAGTGGAGGCACTATAGTAACGCAGCAACCCCAACAGTACAGTTAAATTGACGTCAACGTCATGTACACGTTTTCAAAAGTAGAAGACCTCTCGGCAAAGTGGCGCCAACTGTTGGTGTGTATTTTCCTTAAAACCCTCATTGACCAAATGCTTACCCTACCTGATTCCTCTTCGGAGGACACGGCGGAGCCTAAGGTTGAGATGTGTCCCGCTTGGGCGGAGCACCGCCGGGTCCTCGTAGAGGCGATCGGCAGCGGTGACCTCTCGCGCCGGTCCCTGGTCTAGGCCATGGTCTGGAGCGAGAAGGAATGATAGAACGTTCTAGTAGGCTTATTATTTTTTTACCTGGCACGTTCCTAACACGGTCATAGTATGATCATGGTATGATCATGGTATCATCATCATCATTTCAGCCGAAAGACGTCCACTGTTGGACATAGGCCTCAACCAAGCGTCGCCATAACGACCGGTTCCGTGCGTCTCGCATACATCGGATTCCCGTGACCCTCACAAGGTCATCGGTCCACCTTGTGGGAGGCCTTCCAACGCTGCGTCTTCCGGTATTTAGTCGCCACTCTAGAATCTTTCGTCCCCAACGAGCATCTGTTCCGCGAGCAATGTTGCCCACTGCCACTTATGTTTTGATGGTTACTCGGGCAATGTCGTTAACCTTGATGATCATGGTTACCGTCATCACCGTACGGTGTATTTGGCAGACTCATCTATTCTATTCCATCTCATATAACGATTAAGGGGATGCAACTCGACATACTTTTTATTATTTTTCATACAACCGCTCCTTCGCGATTATGACGTTATTACACATTTTTCATTAGATATTTTGGAAACACAAAATCTTGTGGATATTATCTAGGCTTCTATTGAAATCACTTTATACATTTGTGTAAAACGAATCCAGTAAAGACCTCTGAAAATCTGCTATTTTGCATGAACTTTGACACTCAAAAATTTAAAAAGTCAAAAAAGTATAACAATAGAAGCCTTGCAAATTAAATCAAGAATCTGAATGACGATATTTTTTTTTCAAATACTTTTAAGGGTTTAAAAAAAACACGTAATTCCTGGAACAAGTTTTGTAAAATATTCGAGTAAATCACGGAATTACCGAATGCTAACAGAGTTTTCAGGCGTTATCTCTCTTTTTTCAAGTTGCCTTTTCGTCAAACGCGTTGGATTGCGTTAGATAAAGTAAAAAGCTTTTAAACCATGCTCGATGTTGACGATAGGCGAGTGAAAAAGGACCCTCTTAACAATGACAGTAGCTAAGTGTGAGAGATATTCGAATTGTCACATTGTTTTGTATAATAATATTTCTTTTACGGAACTTAGTAAACATGCCAGTTAAATATTTTAGCAATTATTAATTGTTGATTTACTAAGCAATTAAATATCAAGAATGTTACTGTGTTGTTATATTTTCTCATTAAACATTATTTTTAGGTACTTCCTGCACGCTTCAAGTTTGTTGGATTTATTTTCTATATATATATAAAAGGAGAAACTGATTGACTGACTGACATATCAACGCACAGCCGAAACTACTGGGACTAGGACTGTGAAAGGCACAAGGTTTTATTTTATGTCGTAGGCGTCGCACTAAGAGAGGATTTTCCGAAATTCACCCCAAGGGGATGAAATGGGGGTCCAAAGTTTATACAGAGAAACCTTCAGTCACGTGGGTCAAGTAGCTGGCAGAAGCTAGTTAGTTTTTGTTTTTTTTTTATTAATGATAGGCTCGCGTTTGATCACCATCTTACCTGATGGTAAGCGATGATGTGGTCGATGGTGGAGCACGCTTGCCTAGAAGCAGCCTATTCACTCTTGACTTAAAAACCCTTAAATTGTAGCTGTTTAGTTTTATTTCTGCTTGTCATTTGTTTTTCATTAAATCTAAATTCTCAATAGTTTTATGTTTTATTTACTTTTTTATTTGAAGTAGAAAGTCATCTTATAACTTTTCGCCCTCCAGGGTCCAAGCAGGTCAGAATTTTACTTACTAAAACCACTCCTAAGTTTCTTCATTTGCATTTTGCATTCAAGGACCAAGAGTATAACCGCGTTCCCAGTATGTCGTAACGGTTAATTTATCGTCGGACGACTATCGTCTCTAGCTGTTCCCATTGTAATAACTGTTTGTCGTTGTTGCGACTATCTGTCGTGAATGACTTCAATCACTTCAAACTGGCTGAATGACTTCAATCGCAAGTCATTCAGCCAATTGAATGGACTAAACCATGACACAACCGTCATGGTTTAGTCTTAACAATTTTTTATTGTTTTACGACTGTCGGTTGTGCTAGCCGTTCCCTATCATGACAATCTGTTGCCCTATCATGACACCGCAAAAAACAATTGTGTCGTCCTATATATGAACACCTCCATTTAAATATATAAGCCACGATACTTAAAACTACTGCATTATCTGTCGTCACGACGAAGTGGGAACGCGGTCTATCTCTTTCGTACTTTTTCCCATGGCCCTAGCAGGCACCGGCCTTTAGTCACCTTTTGCTGGAACGTATGTTCCAAAGGGGTCTCATGCCATTTATTCCATCATCTTCCTGACCTTGTCTCATGATAGCAAAATAAAAACTGGGCAAGTGCGAGTCGGACTTGCGCACTGAGGGTTCCGTACAAACTTGAAAGGTAAATTGCGGTTTACGATTTATGACGTATTAAAAAAAAAAACTACTTACTAGATCTCGTTCAAACCAATTTTCGGTGGAAGTTTGCATGGTAATGTACTTCATATATTTTTTTTAGTTATATCATTCTCTTATTTTAGAAGTTACAGGGGGGGCACATTTTACTACTTTGGAAGTGTCTCTCGCGCAAACTATTCAGTTTAGAAAAAAATCATATTAGAAAACTCAATATCATTTTTGAAGACCTATCCATAGATAACCCACACGTATGGGTTCGATGAAAAAAAAATTGAGTTTTAAGTATGGGGAACCCCCAAAATATATTGTTTTTTTTTCTATTTTTTTTGTGAAAATCTTAATGCGGTTCACAGAATACACCTACTTACCAAGTTTCAACAGTATAGTTCTTATAGTTTCGGAAAAATGTGACTGTGACATACGGACGGACAGACAGACAGACATAACGAATCCATAAGGGTTCCGTTTTTTGCCATTTGGCTATGGAACCCTAATAAACGACGAATTGAGTATTTTTATTTAATCTTGACAGAGTTCAGTATACGTCACAGCTAAAATCCGGTTTAAAAAGATTTGACTGAATTGTTAAAAAAAACTTGTTTGTACCGTAAAGACATAATTATTTTAATCGTATAAGTTTGCTTTTCACTCTTATATTTGAAGGTCGTTCAAAAACTTTCGTCACGAGTTTGCTAATTCTATAGCTTATTTAATTAAAAATATACCTTCTATTTCATTACAAAAATTTCATTAAAAAGTACAAAATAACTTTAACTGCGGAAAGCGGTGTAAAATAACGTAGACACAAAACCGGAAACACCGACTTCCGAAATTATATTTTGCCCTTTTTAATGATTTTTGAAGTCGGTTGTATCTTTTCGTTAAAAGCTTTTTTTTAGACTTTTTTGTAGTGTTCCGTACGTAACCCCTCAGTACAAAACACAAAAGCGTAATTTTAAAACTAAAAATAACCTCTCCAGCCTTGAGAGGTTTTGAGCCAGGCCTAGGGCACCCAACTCTCCCAGAATACCTGGGAGGCTTCGGAAATATTATTAGTTCTCCTGAGCTCCCAGTCTTCCAAAAATGTATTTCATTTACAAAATAAATAAATAGCGCCTAAAGACCTGCGCTATGCCGTTATCTGTCACTGTCACCGTACTTCACGATATTAGTACAAGTATGGAGCTTGAGTAAAGATAATCCTCTCTTAGTCCTAAGGTAAAACTATCCCTGGTTGTTGTTTCAAGAGTTGGAAACTCTAACCAGCCCCCCTAGCCAAGTTACAATCGTATTGTTCGCACCGAACGCCTCGAGTAGGCCACGCCTTCGATTCCTTTGTTCTGACGTCATCACAACGCTCAGTCACGTGGTCAGAACAAAGGAATCGGAAGCGTGGCCTACTCGAGGCGTTCGGCGCGAACGAAACGATTGTAACTTGGCTAGGGGGGCAGGCCCTTAGCGAGCCTTTATAACATTAGCTTAGGCATAATTTTGCACTAAGTACCTACTTGTTTTTTCGGTGGGAAAATCATCCAATGACATCCCTCGCTCTTGGGCGGAGCGCGAGGGCTTGTCAGACTTTTACTGATTAAAAACCCATACCTGTTCCTTCGTTGCCTTTCATACCAGGGCCAAGTCTTCCTTTCAAAAGCAGACCCTAGGTCCCAGTAGGCTTCGACCCTGCTGGGCCCTTACGGTTTGCTGACATCTCCTTGAGATGCGCGTGGAACAGTACGCGCCGTCGACGACTTGAATTTGGTTCGGACGGTTACCAGACGGTCGGACGGCGAGCTACCCATTGCTCGCCATCCGTAAACCCGCGCCTAGGATGGCCGCAAATTGGGATCGGGATCCCAGCGGCTGGGATCTTTTAAAACTTATGGAATACTTTAATATTATCTCATGTGGTTAACAGTATCTAATACAAAAGAATACCTACATCACTCTGTGTCAGTTCTTTTAGGGGAAAGTTGGCGTAACGTTATGTTGAATGAAAATATTCTAGAAATGTAAATGGTAGTCAAATATAAATGTGACAGTTAAGTTTGACCTCACATTGTATTGTTATGTCAAGACTGGAAAGTAGAATAATTTTTAATTTGAATATTATTTCTGACCTACATTACTCTTTGAAATATTATTTATTCATCATCAAATAAGATCTCAGAGAGATCAAAACTGTTCAGACATGATGATTTCATTTTGACATAATGATAGATACAAAATATGTGATTATTTTTGTACTTTTTAGGGTTCCGTACCTCAAAAGGAAAAAACGGAACCCTTGTAGGATCACTTTGTTGTCCGTCTGTCTGTCTGTCTGTCTGTCGGTCTGTCTGTTTGTCTTTCTGCCAAGACCCTTTATCTCTGGAACGCGTGCAGGTATCGAGTTGAAAGTAAAACCTAGAAATATACTCAGGTCTGCGGACCTCTTGAACTTCGGAGTTAACGAAATACGGCCATTTATGTCGCAAAAAAAAAAATAAAAAAAAAATAAGTACTTCCCGTTGACCTATAATCTTGAAATTTGTCATGAAACAAGGTCTCAAAGCACAAGTATAGGAAAACATCTAAAAACTGTAAATTTACAAGTAGTAACGTCACAAAAAAAAACTTTTTTGCGATTCGGAAAAAAATCTTCGTAACTTAATTCGGGAATAGAACTGTTTTCATAGGTAAGTTTGTACGGAACCCTCGTGCGCGAGTCCGACTCGAACTTGCCCAGTTTTTTATCATCTGTTAAACCATTTACAGCAAAAAAGAATTATCTGCCCACATTCTATCGCCATTAAATTTGCGCAAGAGTCCAAGATTTACAGACACATTACCGTGCACGCATTAGAAAGTGACGCAAGCGCATCTTTTCTTTATACTTTCATGTATAACTGCGTATGCGGTAGTATCAGACCTTAGGGATCAAGATTAGCATAGAAAGAACTGCCAACTGACAGCATGTGACTGACAATAAGATGTAAGCCGTTTGTATGGTAATTTTAATGTAAGACGTGGTTTAGTTTTGAAATATAAGAAAGGTTAAGAAAAGTGTGCATAAGTTTCGAATGTTAAACAAATGGATAGCTTTTGGATCTGGAGAAAGACAGCAGTTTTATGCCGATAGTACGTTACCGTGGGATAATATCTGACACGCACGCGCGTTAAGCCGTGAAAAGTTACATACTCGTATTTTCAAATAACATAGACCATTGCGAAATCAATCGGTTCCAAAGATTTAACTCTGTGACAGGAAGACTGATCACGAAGGTCAACTGGATTCCTGTAGACACCCATGAGTACGGATCCTCTAAAAAAAAATAGCGATTAATAATATTATGTACCAGATTAAGTTACCATGTAGACTTCTACTAATAACATTGTCTATAACAAGAGAGTTTTTATTCTCTGTAATCATTACAGTCACGTGAAAACTAGCATTCTGCCACCATATTGGGGTTGTAATCATGTAGCAAAAACTAAGACAAAAACATTGATCTATTACTGTTAAGTAGACGATTCAAATAGCTGTATGTAGATACAAAAAACATATGTGATTTCACTTAGGTAGAATAAGATTGGTGCGATGCATGCTTCATTCAATAAAAATCTTAAATCAGAATTATTTTAATTTCAGATAACAGTAACAGCATCATGCAGCAGAGCAGAAGAACAACACAAAGAAGTAGAAGACACAGAAGATGGCAAAAGAATAACTAAAAGAGAAGCAACTTTAATAGTAGACTTTAATAATAGCCCTATTGACAAAATATTCCAAAAACCTAAAGTTATCTACAGAAGGATATCTAAATCAAGATATGGACCCCCAAAGACAAAATATGGGTCTTTAAAGCCAAAATATGGACCACCAAGACCGAAGAACAGGCCGCCTAAAGGCACCAGAAAACCTGGAAAGAAGGGCCGCACAGGGAAACCGAGAACGACATCGCCGAAATATGGACCCCCCGAGGCCAAGAATACACAACGTCCTTACACAAACAAAAAGCGAGCATCAAAAAATAAACCAAAATACGGTGTTCCTAAATTAAGGCCAAATGGCAGACCAGGTTTTGGGCACGTTGTGAAAATGCCTCATTATTCTTTCTTCGTGCCTGATAAATCAAGTTTTGGTGAGCCGCCTTCACGCTTGGTGGAACATCAGTCCCACAAACAAAGTTATGGTGAGCCTCCTGTTGACTCTTACGGTGCGCCTCTAAAACCTAGCATCAATGACGTTTACCCTAGCGCCCACAGTTTCCAAGAGTCGTCACCCCATGATGGCCTTCATGACTACACAAAGCAGGATTATCATTGGAACAACAAGTTTGCTGGATCGGACAACAGTTATGCTTTCACAAAGGAGCCGACGTTCTCTAATTTCGTAACACCAAACACTAAAGATAATGACTTGGACTCTTTGGATCCAGTTGTAAGAAGTAAGCATGTAATGCAGGATAATATTAAGTTCTTTTTCCGAAAAAAGAGGCCGTTCTATTTCGCAGACTCTAAAGTTGTGAACAAGCCGTGGAAGGCAAATAAGCAGGATGAGTTCGATGACGAGATCATTGTGGGTGGACAATATGCAGAGCCTCCCGCGAGGTTTATGCCTAAAATCCGTCAACATTCACCGATGTATGACGATACTGAAGACGAGGAGTCATTCCCCGCACTCCAAGGCTACGTAGACTTTGACAGCGCACAATCAGCTAATAACTCACCTTACTCCAATTACAAGAACAGTAATATGGCTTTTAGTCCACAGAATCTAAACGATGCATTTAGTATAGTAGACAAATAGTTTTAAGTGAAATGTTCTGTTTTTTACTTAGGCATACAAAAAGGAGAATGGGCGTATTTTTAAAGTAGGATAGACAGAGAAAAGTATGTGTGATATTTTTATATGTGAAATAACAAAATATGATTGTTGACGGATTAGCAAAATCACTTGCTTTCCTTAGGACAATAATAATGAGTGGAGTAGTTAGACTGAACTCGTTTTATGATCTATTAATGAACGTGTGAGTTAGTTACGACTACATTGTAGAGCAGACTGAAATACTACACAAAATTAATAATATATTGCTGTTTTCTAAGCCTTTTCATAACGATTGACTACCTACGGAGATGATTTGATTTTACGGTAATTGCGATAGTCAATTTGCTTTACAGTATAGTTCCTTGGCATAAAATTGTGGATCAATCGATTTGGGGCCGTTTTTTCCAATGTCAGTATGACATATGAATTTAAGGTAAAGATTATTTTTTTTACAGATTTTTAAGATATTCAGATGTCAGTTTTATTCGGTAAACGAATAAAATATATTAAGTATTGGAAAAATAAGCCCTTGGTCATTTATGGCCACTCTCTTTTGACAAACATTAGTGACCAATATTTTGTTTTTATAATTATAGAATGTCGTATTGCTTGGCAAAAACTTGTCGTAAAGCTTAGGTGGCCATTTTGGCAAATCATGTACACTTTTAGCAATAATTTATTAATAAAGATCACTTGGTTCACTAATATTAATTTGCCAACGAGTAGGTATAGAGGAGATGTAAACTATATACCAAAAACAGATAATTATGTATAATTTAGACGATGATTTATTAACCTACAGATAATTTACTTATGTCTAAGGAACACAAATGATGATACAAAAAAAAAATGCAAAAATAACACAATTCGTCAAACTGATATATTCCTTATTCCTTATCAGATAATAAATAGAAGGGAATCCCTTTAAGCCTAACTATTAATCGTTAAAAAAGACATATTATGTCTGACGATAGAAAAATTCGTCCATGATTTGTAAAACAAAACGCACAGTCGTGTCTATCTGTGAATTCGAACGAAATTTCGAAATCACTGCATAGGACTTTAACATAGTTTCCAATATAAATACAATTTATTTTTCGAAGAATCTATAAAACCATGAAATAAAATGATATTCAAACCGAACGAAGCCTAATCGCCAAAAAAAAAAGAACGAAATAAACACATGCCCAAATAATATAGTCCATTCTTCTTAATAGCCAATACTATCTCCTGTATTTATGTACAACCAGCTAGATTATAACTTATATTCCACCGTATTATTTAAGTTCAATCTTCTAGTATTGATAAGTTTTGTAGATAAACATAGAAGTATACAGAAGAAGTCTTATATTGGATTCATTCAATCCTACAATTGGAGAGTCCAATATTAGATCAGTTAAATAAGTGGCACTGCCTGTTTTGATATAATTTATTTAAATTAAATTGTAATATTAAATGATCAGACTTTTAATTTCAATCTCATCAAATTCAATCTTTACACCTTGCTTTAATTAAAGCCAAGTGGCTTTAACTAATGCCAAGTTGTAAAGAGTGGTGTGCGTGTAGGGGCGTGTTCCGTCTGGAACTCCAATCTTTGAGGAGCCTTAAATGTCTTTTCCACTTTTCTTTTATTCTTATATTAAGATTAACTTCTAACAAGGGTGGAGTCATCCTAAAAATTGACTTTACAAACGCCTTCAACTCCGTTAATATGTCTATGTTAACGGAATTGAAGTTGACTTTGCTGGCTGGAGTAAAAAAAGAGCTACCAAATGGGTTACCATGTTACCATGACGTTCAAAGTAAGATTGTTTCATTCTTATTTCAGTATGGGTAAGAGACAGAGCTATACAGGTTGCCTAGCGCCATCTCTTACCCACAATGCAATAAGAATAAAACAATCTTACTTTAACCTTTTGAGTAGCGTAATTAGAGACACAATAGAAAGACAATGGCGCGTGAACGCCGGGCGTTCGTGCGGGGATCAACAGCTTAAACGTCATGGTAACCCAGCAGTTTATGGTTTTTTGTAACAATGCTATAGGCATGCATCAAAATTATTGTATAAAGAGAATGTTTTAATATCTGCAGTTGGATTCCAACAAGGTCACCATCTCGGGCCAGTAATTTTCAGCTTTTCCCATAAATTATTTCTTTATAAAATACTTTGACCCACACCACTCCTGTGTCTAAGGTTCGTTCACAATCATTGAAACTCACATACACAGCACACCCAGACTCGGAATTACTATCATCATAGACCATACAAATATTTGTTCCGGGTGGGAACCGAGAACGTGGCACGCAGCACAACAGACAGTCTTCAGACTCACCACTTCGCCAAAACCATGATGTCAAAACTAAATCTAAAATAGAACCTGTCGCATTTAACCCCTTAGGGGTACCGCGTATTCATTCAACACAAACTGGCGTAGACACCATTTTACATAAAAGATTTCCAAAGCCTGAAGGAGTAATCCATCAACAGATCATCGGTCATAGTCATAACCTCAACCACTAGCGTAGGGAAGGCCGGGATGCTAAATTTGCAGTTACCAAAGCGTCATGGGGACCTATTGGATTCTGAAGATTGGTTCTAAAACGAAAAAAGTCTATGACAAGTTTCCATTTTAGTGGGGGGAGCGGGTACAAATTTTCAAAAATGTAAAACAAAACGTCACCTGGAAATACTCGAGCGCGATTGTTTTTTTTTTTATTTTGAAGGTAAGTAATCCTATCACGGGGCTATTGGCTAACTTTTTCAATAACAGTTGACAACTAGCATTCGTTGCACACTAAACGTAGTTGTCAACTGACAATTTCATAAAATTGGTATTACGTATCACACAAGTGACTAACAAACTACGGTGGAAATGTGGTGAATTATAAAAATTTACGGTGCCTATTGTGACCACTCTAAAATTTTATCGACTATTATACAGCTTCAAAAGCTTACACAATCGCAATTTTAAAATTATCGATACAATAACATCTGTCAAAACGTGTTACGGTGGCTATCAAAGGCACCAGTGGCTAATGACGTCACTGCAGTTGGTCACTGAAGATAGGCAATACGAAACTAGCTGTTTGACAGTTCAATGATGCACACTGTTAACAAGTGATCATCACTTGAACTGTCAACAGAGTTACGCAATAGCCCCGCAGGATTACGAAAAACATATTACCTGACGGTTTTCATGGGGCGATGTAGCTAAAACCATCGATAAGTGTAACGTTGTATAGTAATTTTCAACGTTCCTAACAAAATTATCTTAGCAAACTGCGGTAAAAAAATTGCACTAATCAACAAAATATTAACAGTAACCTTACAGCCTAACTTTATGATTCTCTCATTTAAAAAAGTCACCTGGAAATACACCTGGAAATACTCGAGCGCGATTGATTTTCTTTTTAACAGACTTCAAAAAGGAGGAGGTTATATGTTCGGTTGAATGTATGTTTTTTCTTTTTATGTATGTTCACCGATTTCTCGGTCAATTGTGGACCGATTTTGAAATTTTTTTTTTTTGATTGGATGGTTAGGTATACTTCCGAGTTTGGTCCCATAGAAATATTGTTATGATCTGATCATGAACTTCTAAGATATGGAACAGAACTCCTCATAGTATCACAGCAGAACCGTCGTAACAAGTAAAATTGCTTTGTTTATACATGTAGTCGATGACTGACTGAAAGTAGAGGGGGAATATATCGAACTGATCTGATGATGAAGCCTGAAGTTAGGCACCGGAACTCTGTAATAAATTAATGTAATATAACCGTGTTTGGGATTATTAGAATTGTCATGAGAATGAGATACACTCTGGCTATAAGGTATTTAAGTTTGGCTGAGGGGTACTTTTTAGTGGTGGTACCATAACTAAAAAGTGTAAAATAAAAAACTTTTTACAAAAAAAAAATACAACCGACTTCAAAGTAAAAAAAAAAAACACTGAAAAGTGCAAAATAACTTTAATTTCGGAAGTCGGTGTTAAATAACGAAGAGACAAAACTATTATAGAAACACCGACTTCCGAAATTAAAGTTATTTTGCACTTTTCAGTGTTTTTTTTTACTTTGAAGTCGGTTGTATTTTTTTTTTGTAAAAAGTTTTTTATTATTTTGAAGATTATTATTATACTATCAGGATTACGAAAAACATATTACCTGACGGTTTTCATGGGGCGATGTAGCTAAAACCATCGATAAGTGTAACGTTGTATAGTAATTTTCAACGTTCCTAACAAAATTATCTTAGCAAACTGCGGTAAAAAAATTGCACTAATCAACAAAATATTAACAGTAACCTTACAGCCTAACTTTATGACTCGCTCATTTGCTTATGCCACGCTCAAATTGTCAGATTATTTAAATATATACTTTTCTGCATTCTGCATGTATTTAACTCTTACCTTGTATATAGTCCATTCTTCTTAATAGCCAATACTATCTCCTGTATTTATGTACAACCAGCTAGATTATAACTTATATTCCACCGTATTATTTAAGTTGTCAGTACAGACATGTAAAAATAAGTAAAGTTCATTTTTTTTTTTTTTAACTTTCTGACAGAAGTTTTGATCCATGGAAAGTGTCTGACACTTATGATACTACTTGAATAATATTCTACAAAACATCTATAAAAATCAGCCATAAAACAAAGTTAAGTAACTCGTTATTTTTAGTTCACATTCTCACCTCGTACCTGCCAAAGTTCTCCAAGGAGGAGCTCCACAAGTACACAGGTATTCAACAAAGCACATGGGACGCTACTGAGAAGCTAAGGTTTCATCCATGTGAAAATAAGTTATGTCAGATAGCTCTGGGATCTTGGCCTATTAGAGAGATCATCTGGCTCCTCTTACACGCGAATGACTTGGTACGTGATTACAGAAAGAAGACAGACCGGACGACCATAATGCCTTGAAAGTTGGGTAGGCTCTTAGTGTAGAATGCAATACGCGTCGATACCTCTGCGCCATCCCATCTTCTGAGCATGGCGGGCTGTGCTGCAGATTGCTGAGGCGTGGTTGGAAAGACCTCACGGCGTCCTCACCTTCCGCATGACGCAGGTTCTCACCGAATACGGTAAGTTCGGGAAGTTCCTGCACCGTATTCGTGCGGAAGCGACGCCCGGGTGTCGCCACTGTGTGGACCGCCCGGAGGACACGGTGGAGCACACGGTGGAGGTGTGCCCCGCTTGGGCAGAGCAACGCCGTGTTCTCGTGGGGGCGATCGGCGGCGGCGATCTCTCGCGCCGGGCCTTGGTACAGGCCATGGTTCGGAGCGAGGAGGAGTGGCAGGCGGTCGCCTCCTTCTGCGAAGAAGTACGACCGTCCGGTAACCGTCCGGACCGAGCCCAAGTCGTCGACGGCGCGTATTGTTCCACGCGCGCCTCATGGAGATGTTAGCAAATCGTAGGGGCCCAGCAGGGTCGAACCCTACTGGGGCCATAGGTAGTGTGAAAACGAAACCCGGGGCCCTGGGACGAAGGCAACGAAGGAACAGGAGTGGGTTTTTAGTCAGTAAAAGTCTGACACTATCTCCCGCACCGCCCAAGAGCGGGATTTGTCATTAGATGATTTTCCAACCTAAAAAAAAAGGTGCAGGAAACCTCAAATAGCGTAAATATACTCTAACGGGAGTTAATCGTTTGGCTAAAACACAGCACAGGACATTAGTGCTCATCGAGTTATTCGGGGTAACGATAAACAGCTAGCCTGCTTTTCACATGAACAGAGGGCTGGGTTTTTCTTTGACCAACGAATCAGCATTGCAACAAACTTACTTGTTACCCAATGATTCTGTTCATTTGTCTCGCTAAAACTCAAAAACGGATGGACTGATTTGGCTAATTTTGGTCTTGAAATATTCGAGATAGTCCAGGGAAGGTTTAAGCGGGGAGAAAAAATGGGAAAAATCACGAAATATCCGAATACAACGCCATCTCTAATTAAAATGTCATTATAAAATGAATTATGCTGTTTTGGTAATGCCAGTAAAGATGGCGTTATCTTTACTATTAGGCGGTGCGAAGTTCGCCAAGTCAGCTAGTAAATTAATAAATATTATAAACGTCATAATGGCGGGACCAACTCTTATCGGAATGATTCTATTCTACCACGTATATTTAGTACGTTTTAGTACTATTTTGTACCCTTCCTGAAATTTTTGTACCTCACACGGTGTAAACGGAATTTCACGATATTGTTGGCCCCGCCATTATAACGCGATAAAATGGCGTGACCATGCTTCTGTTTCTTTGCAGGCGCTTTATTATTATATATGTGTTTTAAAGCACATAAATAATAATAAAGCGCCTGCACGAAATGTAAATGCAACTTTTTACTTGACGTATTTTTAGTCTTTAAATTATTCAGACGTAGAAAATGTCTAAAATAAAAAAACGACGTTTATTGATGAAAATTGAAAAACTGCAACAAATGAGGAGAAAATTTCTATTTCATGATTTCTTCTACATAATTACGCGACGAAGGAAAGGAAAATTTTATTCAAACCTAAGGGACTTTGCGGTGGATGCGAGACGCACAGGACCGGTCGTTGTGGAGACGCTTGGGGGAGGCCTATGTCCAGCAGTGGACGTCTTTCGGCTGAAATGATGATGAAGATGATGAAGGGACTTTAAAGAGTTGTAATTTTACTTAGATCCTGTAATATAATAAATAAAACCAAACTGTTTTTTATATGCACTATATTTAACAGAAGCTTATACGAAACCATTTATATCAAAATTCAAACGTCTTAAACACACATTATTATAAAACTAAAGTATATATTTACTAATCAAAATTATCATAAATTCATCGCAATTCACGCATCCTTGAAAGTGAACCCTCAACTAAGAATATGTATATTTACATTCCTATAAAAATGAAATGCAAAAGCTGTCATTGTAATTCATTTTTAGAAGTCTGTATTCAAGTAAATATTGCATTCTGTCAGATTTGATAAAATTTTGGTTCAGGAAACTAAAGCTAACATTAAAAACAACTTACCTAAGTACATGGAGAACGAACTCAAATATATATCAAATAAGACGATGTAAAATTATAGTTTGGCCACAAGTTTTCGAAAAAACGGATGAATTGAGATTCACATTAGGTACCTAAAATTGACATCCAAAAGAAAATGATCCAAAGCATTACTTTTGTAAAGCTCAAAAAGAAGGTGATAGATAAGTCATTAGAGGCAATAACACAAATAGTAAACTGCTATAACAGACAGCTAGTGCATTCAGACGAGTTGCTTAAGATAGTGACGTTGAAAACAGCATCAATCTCCTTCCAAGTCTCATCTCCAGCGGCGGACATGAAGATCTGATCTGGTAGTCATCGGAAATTCCTTATTAGTGCAGAAAAAACAGGTGTAGGCGTATTCAAAACTCACCCATATTGAATTGTTTGCTGCTGTTTATATTTCGTGGACGTCTACACAGATGAGCCAATCACGTGTTTTCTCTTGACTCCGCCACAACATCAGAATTTCCGACTCCTAGCTCATGTTTCAATTACTTAATCGTACTTTCCTTACTTGCTCGATCATCGTCCTCGTTTGCTGTCCTTCGTCGCTGCAGTGATCTGGTTTAAGACGTGCTTCTTCCTCCTAGCGTTGCCGCAAGCCGCCCGCGCAGCCTCACAAGCGCAATGAGCAGCTTGCTTAGTTGCAGCACACTCTGCGCAAGCACATTGCAGTTTGTGTTGCAAGTGTGCTAGTCTTGACCTTGCCTCCGACAGGTTATGGCATTTCTCTTGTAATCCGAATTTCGTCTTCTCTAAAACGCAGTGTGCTGACTTCTCAAGTTGTCCTGCTAGTTGAGCCGCTTGTACCATTAGCTTATGCTGTAAAGTATGAGCAAAATAAAGGTGTCTTAAGACCATTTTTGATAGAACTTAATATAAAACTAAGACATATCTCAAGATAGACAAACAATTTTTTCCAATATCTCAAAAATATGCAATCACTTCAACTTTTAATTATTATTTTTTTACTAGCCCTTACTGTCCCAGTGCTGGGCAAAGGCCTCCCCCACAAGTCTTACCAAACTTTCTTCAACTTTTAATATCGAGGAAAAAAAGTGTACCTATGTAACTTCAAATATTAAAACTATAATAAAAGCAAATAAAACCACAATATTACTGCCAAAATATATCTGTAAATTTATTTAGAGATGTTTGATTAGATATGGTACCCATAGAGTGCATATTTCAAAAAAAAAATTATATTACACGTTTATTCACCATTCTAACGATTCAACTTCTTTTTTTAACTCCACCAGTACATAAACAACTAAATAATTTTCCTTTGTATGCTCTATAGCAGACTGGGATAAGAGACAATGCTGTCGCCGTGAAGACAAATGTGTACACTGACATACAAAGCAACATGGTGTAGGAAGTTGCTTTAAATATCCTTGTGGAATATGACAGGGAATTTCTTGAAGTCGCCTGGCCTCCGTTTAGACCTTGGGGAAAAGAGAAAACAGAGTTTTACGAAGCATTCAGGTAGCATACATCAGGCACTTCAACAATTACTACCAAGTAACGTTGGAATTTAAATCAATAATTTAAGTATGGTAGTAACCGCATTGAATTCGCCATCTTATTTAATGCTTCGTAAAACTCCTTTTCGTCTGATCGGGTAGGAATTGTTGAAGATACACAACACAAACCAAGATTTGAATCGATATAAAAGTTGGTTTAAATAATTTTTATTTTCTTAGCGCTTTTTGGAAGTTGAAAGGGTGTAAAAATATAAGAAAACTTCCCAAATAGAAAACCAAATGGAGTAAAATTTCACAGAAGCTCACCTGAGCTGTGGCTTGCTGTGCTGCCTGCACAGCCGCGTTGACAGTTCCTTGCTGCTGATGTACTGCAGCAGTGTTCTCAGCAACCACTGCCTCAGCTTCCTTCACTTCTTGTTGGAGTTGCTCTACAACAGCCTGCTTGCCAGCGAGTGCAGCTTCGGCTGCCTTAGCTGCTTGTAATGCTTTCTCCGCTAGTTGAGTTTTTACCTGTAGATTTAAAATGCATATAATAATTTATTATTTCAGCAAATAACAACATAGAAATTGTATACAATGTTCTAGGATGACAGTTGTCACTTAATTTTTTTTTATTCTGTCAAGAAATTAAAAAATGATTTGTGCAGCAATTAGAGCTGATACAGGACTCCCTCCGATATCCTCCATGTAAGACATTCAAAAAGAAGACACTAAACATACCATATGAGCTGCTTGAGCCCCCGCGGCGTTTTGTGCTGCTTGAGCTGCTTTTGCTTCAGCTGCTGCCTTCTGAGCTATACTTGAGGCGCACTTTCCCTTGCAGTCTCGCGGTGTTTCCCTCACTCTGTTATCCTTCTTTCCCTGCAAAGCCAGCTGCTGCGCTAACTGCGGCAAGTTCGGCTGCTTGTCTGCCGACCTACCCTCCGGGTACCCCCACACTGACGCGCAAGTCAGCAACAAACACACAAACAGTCTCATTTAAACACTATTTATTGTTCTTCTAGTATATTTCGGCAATATTAAATTGCCAACGCGAACCTAACTACTTGCATAAGTTTTTTTTACTTTTATAGAATGGTGAATAAGAATTTTCCTCAAAGCTTGTGACACAAACAAAACACGATCAAGTTGAATGGCAGTTTGACATTGATTATTCTAAATTTTAATTTTCTTCATAGAGTCTTTCATTAATACTTATTGTTATGGAATTCTTCTTAAAATATGATCATCCTTTTTTGGCTATGAACTCAATGTTGCGGCACGTGATTTCAGTTCAAATTCATGAATTAGTTTACTATAATGAATCTCTGACAGACCTGACAATGCTTGTGTCGGTAGTGCGTGATAAACCTTAGAATCCAAAACAGTTAGTAGAAAACCCTGCCGATCAACGGGTCAGCTTTACTTGCTGTAGCCCCATCAGGTGGGATTGCAGTAAAGCTTGTGTCAACTAGACCAGGGTTGGTGCAATATGATTTCTTTTCTATTACTCTTCTGTTAATCATGATACCATTAATTGCCTTTTCTGAAATGGTATAAACCACATAGTTTTGACTATAAAGGGCGGAGTTTTTTGTACGACATTTATGATACAGAGAGGCAAAACACGTGTAAAATATAGGTTTGGGTTGCATATTAAATTGTGTTTGCGTATGCTGCATGTTTGTTTATGTTTACATATGTGGCCGTTTCTAGATAAACGAAGACACGTCAATGCTGAATAAACAAAAGTGATGGATTCTGAATTCGTTAAACTCAGACCAATTAAAGTTCTCATTGGTCACTGCTGGAGATGGTAGTGTTAAAACTTTTCTTGTAAAGCAAACGTATCACTGAGCATAGTAATACTCAGTGATACATCATCAGAAGACTTAAAGTCACCCAAAGGGCAATGGAAAGGGCTATGCTCGGAGTTTCCTTGCGTGATCAAATCAGGAATGAGGATATCCGCAGGAGAACCAAGGTTACCGACATAGCACGAAGAATCGCCAAACTAAAGTGGCAATGGGCAGGGCACATTGCTCGCAAAACGGATGGTCGTTGGGGCCAAAAAGTTCTGGAATGGCGACCACGTACCGGAAGACGTAGCATTGGAAGGCCTCCTACAAGGTGGACCGATGACTTGGTAACGGTTGCGGGAGTCCGATGGATGCGAGGCGCATAGGACCGTTCATTTTGGCGACACTTGGGGAAGGTCTATGTCCAGCAGTGGACGTCTTTCGGCTGAAATGATGATGATGATGATGACGTCTGATACAACAACATTGTCGTCATCGTCGGAAACATACTGCTTATTCATAGAAATTGACGATCCGATACAATTTTCAATATAGGTTTGATAACTGACAGTGATTCTCATTGCGCAGGTAGAAATATTTGTAGTGATGGTCTCTTGGGCTTCTGGCGCAGCGCTTCCGAATTCTGTGACCTAATCGTTAACCGACTTCGTAAGAAAAGATAAGAATAAGAATAATGTTTATTGTTACAGTAAATAAAGAATATCTTAAAACTATTATATAATGATTAATATTGTCTGTAACTAATTAGTAATTCTAGATATATTTGGATGGTGGTCCCCAAACTAGGTAGAACCTGTATCTTGGGGACCTAAGTTGAGATAACTTTAATCTATAATAACATTGTATCGGGCGGACATGTAGAAATTCGTTTTTTTTTTATATTTATCGAAGAGGTTGTTGTAAACAATGAAACAACAAAATGAATAATAAAAAGTAAAAATAGGATCAAAACAAGCTAACTTAAATAAAGGTTTTTGTGTGTAGTGTACGTGTGTAGTGTATGTGTTTGGTGTATGTGTGTACTTATATGTGCCAAATACTATTGCCGTATTGTTTTTGTTTATTGCTTGACTGGAGTAGTTCTGTGTTATTTTATAATTTCCTCTGTCTGTTCCTACGATAAAAGAGCAAGCCAGTTAATTAAGGTTTTTTTACGCGTAAAATTCTTTAGGTCTTTGATATTGAAGCTCTTGCTGATTTTATTGTAAATTTGAACATGAGAGTAAAAGGGGCATCTCCTGACCAACAGACTGTCTGCTTCGGGAAGAGGAATATGGAGGACGCGTTTAGAAATTATTTTATTGTAATCGGATCTGTATTTTAGGATTGGTTTTATATAGAACTTGGGAAAAGGCTAGGCATATAATGAGGTTCTAAATATTTTACTGGCAGCTAATACAACACCGATCACAGAATAGAACATTCAAATATTGACGTTGGAGCGTACTGTCAATCAACAAATTGTCATGGCTTAAATTTTGTGTGAAAATAGTTTTTTTTAAAAGATCCACTGTGAAATTATGTATGCGCTTATTTTAACCATTAGTTTGAATAACCACATCACAGAGGCTTGATTTGCCTCTAAATTTGTTTATAAGCGCATGTTGTCAGCAACTTTGGGAATATTGTGTTTCTGAGGTCAGTATGATTTTTTTCCTTCTTGCTCTTGTCAATTTCAAATGTTTTGGTGGGTAAAGTCCAAAAAAAATTACTTTCTCTGATACTAGGATCTTAAAACTAATTTACATCTAAGCTAAAATCGTTATTTCTAGTTTGCTTGTTTTAGCATGTCTGTTTTTTTTTTGCCTTTGGTTACATTAATAAAATCAACTAAGCTAAAATTCGGTTGATGCGTTAAAGGGATAAAGAATGTAGAAATTTGATACCTCTACTAAAAGACCTGACAAAAAACAATATATGCATTTTTATTGATACATCGTCCATCATAGCTTTATGATCCACAATACCTAATGTTACAGGCTGCCAGTAACATCTTCCCTTCCTTCTCCTGAGGGTCAAAGTGAGGTACTAATGTAACTAACTCAGTTTTACTTTTAATTCCAGTTAAACGTGGAGGACCGCGTATAGCTCAAGTCTGCGTACTTCAACCTTTTCATTCTTTGAAGAGCATCCGTCAACATCAAAACCAAGGTCCTGCTGAAGTCAGGACTAGTAAAAAATGATTTGCCTTTCTTTGTATGCCCTGATCGCCTCTGCTACGATCCTTGCATGCGTGCCAGTTTGCTACCGACAGTTTGAGATGCACAAGTTCGTCAAGTGTCTCAAAGCCGGCAAATAATATGTTAGTTTGTATGAGTTGCATGACGGCGCTCCTTGCTGTTAGTTTGATTGCTTGTGGACCCATTGTTCTAGACACTTACTGGCCAGGATGTCCGAACAGGAAAAAAAGACAAGAAGATCCCTTGCCCCAGCCATGCAAGAGTCCCTGCTGCCCCAAACGATCTCAACATAGCTGAGAAATTAATTTGTAGATAGTTTACGTACTTAAGTTGTATTAAATATTTGTAACTATTGCCTCGTTTTGATTTTGAGTCCGACTGCTTAGGCTAAAATTAATTTTGATCAAGTTTCTCTCAAAACACTCACACTTAACACCTTCATTTAGCACCAATAGACTGACTCTACAGTTTAAGAAGGTTAGGCGACATAAACCCAACACACAAATAACAAACACGGTCCAAAATACTTTTCCTCTATGAACATTGGGACACCCCGTTCCCCTAAACCGATGTGTGTGTTAGGATGCTAACCTTGGCTACTCCATTTCCTCACATACAATAGAAACCTGCGCCTCAAAGTGCCTGCACAGCTGCAACTAGCGAGCCATGCCGCCATGATTACCGAGGTGTCTCCGTGCTCGAGTGTTTGTTTGCCTCAGAAATACTAAATTAGCAACTTTTAATCCTTGAACACGTTCAGTCCGGCGTGTACCACTTGTGGAGCATGGAGTAACTGCTGATACTGCGAAGTGTACCACCGGTGGCCAACGCTATAGTTTCAATATAGAGAAAGTGTTGTAGTTACCGTCCCCGCCTAGTAAAATTGACACATTTTCATAGTGCAGCTCAGGAGGACTAATATTATTATTTCGAAAAGTAAACAAAAATGAATATTGAAAAACTGTAATTATTAGAAAAAAAAATGACATTTATGATAAATTACGTTGAGAAAATGTAATAATTAGAAAATTAAATCAAATTTGAAAAATATATAAAACTAGCTGTTGCCCGCGACTTCGTCTGCGTTAAGTTCGTAAAACTGTACAATCATTCTGTGCTTGCAATTAATTCCGAAAGCATCGCAATTATTTATTGTATCTTCACATAAAACGGTTAAAGGTAAAAACACAAATTACCTTCAGGAAACATGTTATATACCTACTCGTCCTGATCCAGATGTACGAACGTCAATAAATAGAATGAGTATGTAAGGGTCGTAGCAGTTGGCATTACTGCCTACCCCAAGGAAAACTGGAACTGAAAGGCTTTAGTTTATGTATGCTTTTGGTTTATGTTCTGGTAAAACAACATTGTATGATTTTAAAATGATGATAAATAAATAAATAAATTAAGTGCTTTTAAATGTAGGCTGTCAAAAAAAGCTATCAGTGGAGCTCCACTGATTTAATTTTTTGCTGCGACTTCAGGATCAGCTGATCCTGAGGTCGCCACCCGCAGCCTTTAGGGTTCGCACCTTCTTCTTAAGGTAAGTAAATCATTAAATACCTTTTCTTACTCTGGGTACAGCGAGAGCGAGTGTCAGACTTCTACTGACTAAAAACCAAACTGTTTTCCTTCAGTTGCCCTTTGCGTTTCAGGGCCACAGTGAGCACACCACAAGCGCAGCGGTAATGCCTGTCTTTGAGGAGTGGCTACAGAGGTATCACGGCGTCCTCTCGTTGTGCAGGACTCAACGGATGTGGGTGTTTCGGGAGGTATCTGTATCGAATTCAGCGGGAACAAACACTCGGATCTCACCATTGTGCGGATCGCCGGAGAATACGTTGGAGCATACGGTGGAAGTCAGTCCCACTTGGTCGGAGCGCCGCCGTGTCCTCATGTAGGCGGTTGATGGAGAAAATGTCAAACAGTAGCCTCCTTCAGTGAAGCACTACGATCGAAGAAGGTGGCTGAAACTATGAGGGATAGTACATCCTCACACCTTAGCTGTCGCTGCAGGTGACGCTCCGGGTATTGAAAGCCGTAGGGCGATTCCCAGCCATCGCAAACACGGGATTGCGGTGGTGACGTCCGGCCGTCTGGTCAAAGCAATCTTGAATCGGAATGGGCCCTCTAGGGCCGCTGTCTGCTAGGGCTGCGAGATTGTTCAAAAGAGTTACCTCCCGTAACAATTTTCGCCTCAATAATGTTTCACTGAAGAGTTTAAGCCGTTAGACAGCTTTGGTTGGGGGGAAAAGAAGGAGCATAATCGGGACACTCACCTTCAGCTGGATAACGTGCACTGATAGTACAAAGCCGGAAGTGAATTCAAAAACATCATCATTATCATCTTCCTCCAACAGTACTTATGAAGAATTTGCGAGAGCATGCTTGCATTGATTGTTGCAGCTTGATCATTTGGGCGTTAAAATTACTTGTTAATTTATCTAGGATTTTTTGGTGTGTATTTGACTGACGTCCCCGTATATCAGAAAAATGTTTTTCCATAGTAGGAACTACCTTATGAAGAGTCTCCAACTTTTAAATGAATTTCGGCGAAATCTTGAGCGCGTGTATCTCCGCCCAATCGAACTCGAATTTAGATGGCCAAACAGAGCGGTCACTGACGCCGATTGCCTCAATGAGATCTCTCGCGTACTACACCGGGTCCTCCGGGCGATTCGAAAAATGGTAATATCAGGGTACTTCCAACCGAATCCAGAACAGAAACCGCTCGAAACACTCAGAACAGTCCTGAGCTTGTCTCCATAAAATAATGAAATTACGGTAAACAAATGTAGCAGTCAATTAGTGTTAACCCTGAGACTGGCCTCCCTCAGAGGGTTGTTCCAGTGTTGGTCACCACTCACTGCAAGGAGGCAACGTCCAGATGTCGACGTAAGGCTGCAAAGAATCCGAGATACATCATACGTTGTCGAACTGTGATCAGAGACGCAAACCACATTCGACCCCGTATTATATGAAGCATTGACCGCAAATAATAAAACACGCCATTATTAGGCCGTAAGGCGTCATCATTTCGGAGGAAACGGTGGAGTATACGGCGGAGGTGTGCCCCGCAAGGGCGGAGCACCGCCACGTCCTCGTGGAGGCAATCGGCGTCAGTGACTTCTGTCGCCGGGCCCTGGTTCGGGCTATGATCCGGAGCCAGGAGGAATGGCAGGCGGTCGCCTCCTTCTGCAAACCCGTAATGCTAGCGAAGAAGGAGGCCGCACGCGTGAGGGAACGAACGTCCTCACGCCAAGCCGAGATTCCGACCCCGACTATCAGCCACAGTAGACGCGGGCTTGCAGACGTCGAGCTATGGGTAGCTCGCCGTCCGGCCGTCCGGTAATTGACCGGACCGAGCCCAGTCGTCAACAGCGCGTAGTGATCCACTCGCTCCTCAAAGAGATGTCAGCAAACCGTAGTGGCCCAGCAGGGCCGATGCCCGCTAGCTAGGACCGCGGGGAATTTCTGAAAAGCAAACCCGTAGTTCTAGAACGTAAAGGGCAACTGAAGGACACATATATGGTTTTAGTCAGTAAAAGTTTGACACGCTTCACGCTCCAACCAGAGCGGGAGAAGTCATTGGATGATTTCCACCCTTAAAAAAAGAAAAAAGGTGCCATCATCATCATTATCATTTCAGCCGAAAGTCGTCCACTGTTGGACATAGGCCTTCCCAAGTGTCGCCATAATGACCGGTCGGATTGCCGCGACTCTCATCCAGTAGGTCATCGGACCATCTGGGAGGCCTTCCAAAGCAAGGTGCCATGCAAACCCTTCCTAAAATATGGCCGTGTTATTTTACAGTCAATAATTAAATACATATAGGTATTTACTTTTGTCGCCTTTGGTTGGTATCCCTTGAATAATCACGTTCAATTAGCCTGTTACAACCATCGGAAAAAAAAATAAGCAGTAGGATTGTTAAAAATGCCTCCGTCTAACACCAATATAAATATTGGTGTTAGACGGACCCTGCTGCTTATTTTTTAACCATAACTGTTTTCGTGGAATTTTGAACATGTCTGCAAACGTGGCCGATATTCATTCTTCCGCCACTCAGAAAATTATGTAAAATACACAATGCCATCTCTGTCATTATCATATAAATAAGTTCAACAAACTGTCATTGTCATCATTAGTTCTAATTTGAGTCTTTAGATGGCGTTGCGAGTATCTGAATTGCGTGTGGTGTCATATTTAGGTAACTCTTTGAAAACTTTTAATTCATACCTCAATATTGCTCAGGTTAGCCAGAGAGTCACCTTCACGCTGCGATCTCTCTATAGATTCAAGAATTTCCTTCCATCAAGCACTAAAACCACTTTGGTCCAATCACTTGTCCTACCGATAATTGACTATGCTGATGTTTGTTACTCTGATCTATCCCAAGAACTTCTAAACAAATTGGATCGACTTCTCAACAACTGTATTCGTTTCATATTTGGTCTTCGTAAATATGATCACATTTCTTCTTTTCGTTCTCAGCTTAAATGGCTGCCTATCCGTCACAGGAGATCCCTCAGATCCCTTTGTACACTCTTCACTATAATGAACGATCCGTGTGCTCCTGATTATTTAAAACAATATTTTAAAGTATTGGGCAGTTCTCACAATTTCAACCTTCGAGCATCCAAAAACATGCTTCTTCATATTCCTTCTCACCGTACAGGGTTTATGGCTAATTCTTACGTTGTCTCTACCATAAAACTCTGGAATGTGCTTCCCCTTGACATCAAAAAAGCTGAAAGTAAATTTTCTTTCAAGCGTAAAATTCGGAACTACTACTTGAAGTCCTCTCAACCTTAGTTTGGTCTTCGTCATAATTGTTATTTTTAAGTTCTCCTAGATATAATGTATTTATTAGTTTATAATATTAGCGTATATAAGTATTTTATTATTGTAACTTAATTTATTGATACTACTTTTCATTTGATATTTATCTGTTATTTATTTATTGTGCACACCTACCACAGTGTTTTCTCTTTTAACCCAAAGGTTGACTGGTAGAGAATGCCTTGTTGCATTAAGTCCGCCTATGTACCACTACTGTACATGAAGTTTAAATAAATAAAAAAAAAAAAAAAAAATACCTAATTCGATATAGTCAATCGATCGCGATGAAACAAAGCCTAATTAATATATCAAGTTACACACAATTTTAATGTATAAGAGTTATCTACATCGATTGCTAACATTTTGCGTGATGCGCGCACAACTAAAAACTTCTACAGATTTATTATGTGTAGATATAAAAAAAAATATAAGCATGCAAAAATATGAAAAAAAAATCTTATTTACGGTGAAAAAATAAAATAAAAATTTCTCCTAAAAGAACCCTACGGGATTCGAACAATCTTTATATCACACGCAAGTCTAAATACTAAACCACTGAGCTACGGTCTTCGATGATGACCGCTTAAAATAGACGTTCTTATTTTTTTATTTTTTATTCTTGATAGGTTCGCGCTTGACCGCTATAAACGTCATAATTGACTGGCTGGCTCCTTATCGATGATAGCGTGATGATTTTCTTTTCAGAAGTTAAATTTGCAGCTAAATGGAATAATGTAATATTATCGTAGGTACGTGATTTTTGTCGCCGCATTGATTTTATTATGTGTTTTGATTAGTTTTTACAAAATATTTAGAAGATATCGAATAGAAATGTCAATATTATTTTGAAAAAATTGTAAAACATATTTTATTGCAAAAAAAAAGATAAAATAATGACAAAATTTTTAACTGTAGCTGGGGATCGAACTCGCGGCAAATATCGTTCAACACCGACATGCTCACCCCCCATAGCAAATAGCGTAATAATTTATAGCCTATATGTTGCCCTGACCTATAAGGATTATGTATCCAAAATTTGAACAGGATCGGTTCAGTAGTTTTTGCGCCAATTAATACCATCGGAAAATAATTTTACTGTTTTATTATATGTATATAATATATATATATATATATCTAAATATAGAAGATAGTTAAAATAAATAATTAAATGTTTTTAGTAACAGGATATGAAACACACGCACGACTCCGAATTAACAATAAAAAAGAGATTAATCAGTGTCTTATGACTGCGCTAATAAAAACCATGCATTTTTATCTTACACGTTATGCCACAATTTAATCATTTTTATAGAATAGCTACTATTTTTAACTAATACTATTTTAGGCCAAAGAAAAGATGGATGGATTGTGTGAAGAGCGATATGAAAGAAAAGTGATAGCATGACGGGTGACAGAATAAAATGGAAGAAAAACACGTGTTGCGCTGACCTCGAAGATGATGATGATGAGTTCTAGTAGCTGATCATCATCATCTTCCTGCCCATTTCCCGTCTTATTTGGGGTCGGCGCAACACATGTTTTTTTTCCATTTTATTCTGTCATCCGTCATGCTATCACTTTTCTTTCATATCACTCTTCCCACAATCCATCCATCTTTTATTTTTAACCATTAGTAGACTTAAAATTACTAAGGATTACAGAACACGCCTTTGGTGTCATAGCACCTCTCTATTCCTCAAGCACCTGAGGTTATATTGTCCACATCCTGATGTACAGTAGGTGACTACCTGTGCAGATAAGGCAGTAGCACACAGCAGTGGGATATTAAAAGACGGACTGTGGTTAGCCACCAAGTTTAACAGACCTCCAATTCTACTTTTGTAGTGCAGATTCCGAAAATTTTACCTTAAAACCACACCCCTTTTGAAAAGGGAGGATACTCCTCTACTGGTGGTATATATTCAGCAACCGTTCTCCTACGACCGATTCATCATTGGACTGTTCGTCGACAGGACGATTAATTCATTTCGCCAAGGTCTGTCGTCGAAAGTGTCACAGATGAAAGTTCCTGTCGGCGAAATGTCCATAGGTGAATGATTCTGCTGGGGAAACGGAAATAAATGAATCGTCCTGTCGACGAACAGTACAATGATGAATTGGTTGTAGGAGAACGGTGGCTGAATCGGCGGTATATCTGGTGGGCAACTGTCCAATCATTGTCCTTGCGTTATTGTATTAACTGCTAAGTACATAATATTATACACAGATAACATTACAATAGTGCTGATAAATGATATTTATTTTGCAAATAGGTTTAAAAAAAGAAACACTTTTACTGCTGCTATCGCACAGACGAACTTTTAGTTTTAAATTCATTGCCAAAGTTGCACAGGGCGTGTATTATCTCCAAAAAGTCTCTTCAGAAAAATAACGACAGAGGTTTAATTATAAAACAGATTCTGGTATACAAACTTTCCAGGCCTTTCTGCTCTATGACACTGACAGAGTTTTTGATGAAGAAATTTTAAATTTAGAAAATATGGTGACTTTTCCTTTCATGTCGTAACTCAAGCAAAATTTTGCATGTATTAAAATATTAGTGAAAACAATATGCGTGTTAAATTATTGTGGAATGTTGCTAGGATAATCTTGGTATCGGGATTATCTTTTGGCATCTGATTGAAACAAATGATAGCAAAATTCTAGTGTCTCGTTGCAGAACAACAGACTGATCTCTGCATGTAAGTACTACAAGATATTTCTCTCAGTTTTTCTTGCAACGGTTGCCACAAGCTTCAAGGAAGATTCATTCGAAAAACATCGGGTTCATATGCTAGGAATCTGGTATTACTGGACATAGTGACATTTGACTGTTTTGTCATCTGACAAGTTCATAAAAACCTGCGAAGTGAACGAAAAGCACCGTCAAGATCCAAGATAAGCATTATTTTTCATATTGTTTTGTACAATCCTGTCGTTTTCCAAAATTACTTCAATTATTGTTTCAGATTTTATGGGTCCAGTTGCTGCACTGGTCACCATTGCGGGACTTTTAATTTGTTGCACTATTGTGAGGAAAACCTTCACCGACTGTGCCTTGCTACATACATAGATTGAAGCTACCTTCAGAATCATTACATTCTTACAAGTCAGTGCCAAGACGCCAAGATGGTGTGTATCTCTTGCACCACATTTCTCGGTTTGCTGGGACTAATCGTGCTTGGACCCCTTTTATGTGAAAGACTATTGTGCTGTATTACCAAGAAGAAGAAAAATACTTGTTGATGTTATACCCTTGATTGTTAATAGTGACTATAATGTAACTTTAATTATATATATATATATTTCTACGCACCATTATTAAGTTTTTGTTTTATTTATAAATTTTTGATATTTTATATAATTCGTTCCAAAACAACTTTCCTATTTCAACATTTTTACTCTTATTTTTGTGTTTTCTAAAACGAAGCTTCATCCCGCATAACGCTTACGTTAAGTTCGTCAAACTTATTAAAATTGTTTGTCATTTGCTTTGCCTTTGTTTTTTGTCTTTCCTTAACGTGTATCTCTTTTGTTTCAGAGCCAATGCTTGGCGTCACTTTTCTGACCTTGATCAGTGCTGCTATTAGTCTGAGATTGTTGCGGATCTGGACTCAACTCATTTGGGGGAACCGGTGCTTGTGTAAGACAAAAGTAGTTGGTAAAGACGTAATTGAGGACTGTAAATCAATATCTTCTTCCGAAGTTTCTTCTGCATCTAAGACAGTGCATGGAATAACTTGTTCTTGAGTGCGTCCTTAAGACTTTCATAATGATTTGTATGAGTTGTGCAACTGCCCTTGTGGCAGCCACCTGTATAGCATGCGGCCCTCTACTTTGTGATAAGATTTTAAGATGTTTCATCAAAAGTAAACGATGATTTCCTTGTTTATACAACTGTGTCCATAATTTTGTATTGTAATAAATTGATGTCACTTTAGATGTTCGTTTTTGTTTATTTTATTAACCGGCAGGTACGCTAGCTTGTGAAGCTTTTCTTTACATTCCTGCTCGATCTTTTAAAACAAAACTTATCACTCCATGTACTTTCAATACCGATGATTGCCTTTTCATAGGATAACGTACAAATGTCAATCTATAGGTAATATTCCTATTGCTGGTACACAGACCAACATACCAAGTCATATTTTACCCGGTAGTTAAATATACCCAATACAACGCGTCACGGCTTTGGTAATGTGAAGCTTATAAACCACAAATAGTTTCAATTTTAAACTGTATAAAGCAAGTATCGTTCGTATTTTTTAAACTTAAATGTTATTACTGATGAATTTATACTTTACGACTTCTTTCTTCACTTTTTTTGTTTCAGAAAAGTCTCAAGTTTTGCGATTGCATGATTTGCATATCTGTACTGGGTATTATCGGTGCCAGCACTCTGATTATCTGTATACCGTACTGGACGCGAAGCCTCTTCGGTGGTAAATGCGCATGTCCAAAATCGCCCATTTGTCCTGACTGTGGTATGCCGTTCTGATTGAAGGAAACGTTGAAACCTGCTTTGTGATTCCGCCCAAAAGATCTTGAGAAAGATACTTCTACACAACAATTCCATAAATTTGGACTGATCAAACAATGATTTGTTTTAGTTGTTTAACTGCTTTAACGGGGGCAGCCATAATAGTTTTGGGACCAGTAATTTGCGAACGACTCTTGAAATGCTTAATGCGTAGTGCGAAGAAATAGACCTTACTGCAATATGTTTAACAATTCACGTTACATTATAATAAAATCATAATAAAGTGACCTCTTTTACCAGCACTTGTTTCATTTGAATTCGATGGATGATATCGAGATGATATCGTCCAACGATATCATCTACATTATTGTTTTTTTGATTGTCAGCTTAGCATAGCAGCCAGCAAACAGCCTTATAATGTCCCCACTGCTGGGACGCAGGCCTCCTCTCTAGGAGAGGAAATGGGCCGTCCACGGCCCACCACGTGGGCCCAGTGCGGATTGATGTATGTCACGTGTCACGAATTGTTCCTTTCATATTACCTTACAGCAGTCTGTACCCAGCTTTAGAGTCGGCTTGCAGTCAAATCTGTATGCAGCTGAGTTACTAACTATAACGGCTTATTCATGACTTTGGTCTTAGCGGCGAGCGGGGCGGCATTGGTAAGCGGTCGTGCGGCGCTACGAGCGGTGTCTCGTGGCATGCTTCAAACATTTTCCATACTTTTGATCTTACCACTCACCGCCCCGCGCTCAGCATCTGCTCACAGCGGCAAGGTCGTGAACGGGCCGTTAAACAACACCTACGTCCCTTCAGTTGCTCTTTGCATCCCAGGACCATGAATAATCCTTTCAGAAGTCGACCCATGGCCCCAGGAGGCTTCCCCCCTGCTGGGCCCTTAAGGTTTTGCTGACATCTATTTGAGACGCGAGTAGAACACTACGCGCCGTCGATGACTCGGGCTCTGTCCGAATGGTTATCGGACGGCCGGTCGGCGGGCTACCTACCCATTTTTCGGCGTCCTTAAGCACACGCCTACGGTGGCTGGAAATCGGGGTCGGGATCTCGGTGGTTGGGGCGTGAGGATGTCCGTTTCCTCACGTGTGCGGCCACCTCATTCGCTAGCATTAGTGCTTCGCAGAAGGAGGCGAATGCCTGCCATTCCTCCTCGCTCTGGATCATAGGCTGTACCAGGGCCCGGCTCGAGAGGTCACCGCCGAAATATTTTGTGTTGCTGAAACACGGCCGTGTGTTGTACGTGAATACGTACGTAACGCAGGCATTCTTTTACGATCCCGGTATTGCTTCACTATATTAACCTATGGTTTTTTTTTGGTATTGGTTTTGAGAAGTTTGCTCTTGAGAAGCCCTTTCCAACCGTTTACAATCTTTATATTTGGATTTAACTTTTTTACGCGTAAAGGTCGCCATTATATATTTTTCTGTCGTATCCGGTAGTCGATTTGTTTACAACAAAACAAGCACGCCATCTAGTAGTAACTAGAAGAATTAGAATTGGCGCGCTTTTGCAGGAGTCAGGCGCTTCCATTTAGCTACGAGGTTGTGGAGAACGCGCGAGGACCGTTGTCCTGGCGGGTACACCCCCAACCGGGCCGTTGCAGCGTGAAGATGCGTCTTTCGAATTGTATTGAAAAGTAATATGATTAAATTCCCAGCCGTTCATATTTATTGAACGATATCCATATAGACCACCTGGGGCCCTTACCTACCTTAATGTGTTAAAATATTAAGCAAGCGAGTTAGAGAGGGATAGAGCTATACACCCTATATATCTCCATCCAAGTCTATCTTTTGCCGCCTCCTCCCAGCGAGAAGGGTCTATATTGCATTTCTTCATATGTCTTTTTTCTTTCTGAACGTCCTTATACCTGAGGAACTGGCCGCCTGGTTTCCGCTTACCGTCCTTGAGTTCAGAAAAGAAAATGCGCTTAGCTACCCTCTCATCAGGCATCCTTACAACATGTCCAGACCAGCGTAGCTGACGACGCATTAGATAGGCCTCAATACCACAGACACTAGCCCTTCGTACAAAACGTCTATGCCTTTGAAGACCAACGTAAGAGAGATCTCGACTTCAGGCGAGATACCATCAAGAATAAGCCGCCCTCCAACATCCAATACCTATACAACAATGGTGTTTTAACGTGCCCGCACTGTGCACGCACGTTTACAGCAAAGATAGGCTTTATTAGTCACATCAGAGCACATGATCGCAACCCGTAGTTGCAATAAAACGGAATCCAGTCACCGTAGCCGAAATCGGCTAGGGAGTATATATATCTCCATCCTTTTAACAGTTCAGTTTAGATCGTCAATGGGTCACGTTAAGAACTTGTATTGGCACTACTGTGTCGTTAGGAGTAATTGTGTTGCCTAGGATATGTAAGACCAGCCTCGCTAAGGGTTTATGTTATTCAGCAATATTGTTAGGGCAATATTTTGACTTTAAAGGGGTGACCAGTTGGTTGCAAACCAACGTCCCAACCAAGGTGACTGCTGGTTTCAACCCGTGTAGACAGCAGTTGTAATCCATGACATTCAACGCCCTTGATTGAGAAGCGCGTTTTTCCAAGCACCGCATGTGTTGGCGCGTGGTTTACATCCATATAGTCGCAACACAAGTCAAACACATAAACCACGGTTACCTTGGTTGGAACGCTAGTTTGCAACGGTCTGGTCACCCCGATATACATCATAAAAAATTGCTTCCATAGTGGGAGGTAGTTCTAAAAACGAATGACAAAATCGAGTGGGTTTTATTTTGGTGAACCTTTTGAGTGCGTAATTAGAGACACAATAGTAAGACAATGGCGCGTGAACGCCGGCGTTAATGCGGGGATCAACAGCTTAATAAGTATAATCGACTTTGTAATGTTCCCACTGTTGGGCTCAGGCCTTCTCTCTAGGAGAGGGAATGGATCATAATCCACCACGCGGGCCCAGTACGATTGGCAATGTCACGTTTTAAAATTTTTCCTTCACTGTTTTGAGAGCAGTGGTGATGAAATAAATTACACAAAGAAATTCGCCTAGCTGGGTTTGAACCCGCGACCTACACCTTGTAAGTTGGGCAGTTACCACAGGGTCGTTGCGGAACGTTTCTTAAATTTTATTTCTTGTACAATTTTATTATTATTATTATTGATAGGCTCGCGCTTGACCACTATCTCACCTGATGGTAAGCGATGATGTGGTCGACGATAGAGCATACGCTTGCTTAGAAGTAACCTATTCACTCTTGACTGAAAGACCTCTAGGTTGTTGCTATCAGGAAACACTTCCACTCCTTAGCTGTACGCACAGTGAATGGAACACATTCACTGTGCGTAAAAAACAAAACGGTTTTATGAGTATGGGTGGGTGGGAGAAATAAGTACCTATCTGTTAATCAACCATTAATTAAAATAAAACACCAAAAGAAATTAGGAAAATTTACTAAACAACTAACATACACCGTAATATCACTTGACTCCATTCAACTAGACTATAAAAGTACAAAAATTGAGCAAATACAATGTCCATATGTATCGGCGAAATAAATAACTTACTTATGACACTTAACAAATTGACTAATTTTGGACTACGTTTTCGAACTAAGTTTTTCAGGCGTTACTATTGCAATAGCCTGTTTCTTCGTCCTTGTTTTACCTAAAACAGCTTCATCTAATTTAGCTATAGTTGCACTCGGCGTGGGATAGTGTCCCACGAATCTTGATTGTGATGTCGGTCTTACAATCTGTACTTTTTCGTTATTAACTATCGCCATTTCTTTATCTTCGTATTTTTCCGCACTTGATCTGTAAAACCGTCTTACTGGTGCTAAATTTGCTGCGTTAGGATTCACATCTTCAATTTGGTCAGTTAGAGTCTCTTGCCTTTGTATATTTTCTATTGGTTGTATGTCTTGTTTAATTATTTCTATGCTCGACGTTGTTGTAATGGGTTTCTGTGTTGTAGTTGTAACGGGTTTCTCTGTTGTGGTTACTGAGCTAGTCTTTTGCAAAGTCATTCGTCTTCTGTGTTTTCTTTCTCTTGTATCATTTTCTGTTGCATTTCCTTGGCCTATATTTATATCAGCGTTGACCGTAATTAGTTTGAAATCGGAGGTATTTTCTGTTGAAGTTGTATTTTTTCTTAAGCTTCTTGTAGAATTCAAGTTTCTAGTGCCTCTGTAAACAGGTGCTGCTTCAGTGGTTGTTTTACGGTTCCTCTCATCAATCATGATAGGAGCGGGAGTGATAAATTGTATATGGTTTGAAGATGCAGCCGTATTTTGTAGATTTGCAGTATTTGAAACACTTGCAGTGTTGGACACACTAGCAGTATTAGGGAAACTAACGATATCTGCGTTAGGTTGAACAGGTACATTTGGACGCGGGGCATCCTGATTTTGAATTTGAAGGATATTTATAGCTTCTTTAATGTTGTCCGCGACTTCAGGGGTATGCTTTTGACCTGAAAACGTAAAACTTTAAATTATAGCAGTTGAATTAATTTTGATGCTTGTTTGAAATGGATATCTGCTAATTATATTAGGAACTACTTGCGCGACGCAGTTTAACTAGAGTGCTTCATATATTGCCATTTTCTTAAACAAGTATTTTATTGTAGGATAAAATCGTCTGTGACTACCATACCCAGCTAATCTATTCCTTAAAGAAGCTACAAAATATAAATTTTCTATTGGTGAACTCATCTTTGCACTCGGATTAACCTTTTCAAAGATATTTTTAACCACACAAAAATATAACAATAAAACGACTGTTGAACTCGATAAAATTATGCATAATGTTAAAAAATAAACTTCATCCCAGAGAAATAATTTCCTTACCATCTTCTTGCATCTCCTTCTTATAAGTAGAGAAGAAAGTAAGTGCCTTCATCAGCTGGTAGCTCTTGGACACCGGAATGTTAGTATCATACAGTTTCTTAGTATTCTTGCAGTCCACGTAGAACCACCAGTTGCACTTGAGGATGGTCTGATCGAAGAGCGTGGACTCCGGACAGAGGAAGGATTTCATGACGAGGCCATCGTCTGTTAGAGCACAGACGTGGAACACCTGGAATCAAAAAAGGAGTTTTGAGATTTTTGTTTATAATGATTCTGAGTAGTGGTTTAAATTAGAGATAAAATGAGACTAAGGGCCGATATAGGATTGATAATCCAAGGTTAAGACCAATTTACAAAGTTTGGAGCACAGGCGGTTACCCTAGCCAGCCTTTTGGTGTTTTACAGGATGCATTTTGGAGAGTCTGCGCAAGAATTTTACATGACGTGAATTTGCGATCACCTTTCCACCATCGGACAATCCGACATACGGCGAGTGTCCACCCTTACATTGTTAACACCTCTGTGATTCTGATTAAGCGTTTCGTCTCGTCGTTTATATCGCGTGCATCAAAGGACTGGAACAATTTGCCTGATGCGGTCTTCCCGTCCAATTATAATTTAGGTGTATTCAAAGCTAGAGTGAATAGGCTCGCTCTCAATAAACTATTGTGCTTCACCATCAACGATTGCATCACAGCTTACTATCAGTTGGGATCGCATTCAAGCACTAGTTTATATCACAAAAAAAAAAAACAAAAGGAGTCGGTGACAGCGTGACAGATTACGCGTACAAAAAAAATGTGTTGTACTAACCCCAAGTAAAATGGGAAAAGGGTAGAAATATAAGGCCGATATCTAAAATTAAGAGATTGAAGTGAGGAAACAATAAGTTTTTAGGCTAAAATAGTGTTTGAAAAATAAATAATATCCAATTATTAATTCAGAAATTTAGTTTAGTTTCAGTTTATGTTTCTCTAAACAATATTGCTAATACAACTATATAAAAACTTTTTAGAAAAAAAAAATAACCGACTTCACTAAAAAAAACACTAAAAGGATCAAAATAACTTTAATTTCGGATGTCGGTGTTTCTCGGTATTGTTTGTTTCTTATTTAACACCGACTTCCGAAATTAAAGTTATTTTGATCCTTTTAGTGTTTTTTTTAGTGAAGTCGGTTATTTTTTTTTTCTAAAAAGTTTTTATTTCACACTTTTTAGTTGCGATACACTTATAAACAGAGTGCCTATTTCTAATGACAATTCCAATTAACCCAAATACTGCTAGGTTACATTGTTTTATTATAAAGTTCAGCTGTGCCTACCTTCCTCCTTCCGGCTCCATCATCAGATCAGTTCGATAGTACCTTATAGCCAAAGAGCATCTCACGACAATTCTAATAAGCCCAAACACGGCTAGGATACATTGATTAATTACGGAGTTCCTGTGCCTACCTTCCGGCTCCATCATCAGATCAGTTCGATAGTACCTTATAGCCAAAGTGCATCTCATGACAATTCTAATGAGTCCAAACACGGCTAGGTTACATTGATTAATTACGGAGTTCCAGTGCCTACCTTCCGGCTCCATCATCATCATCAGATCACTTCGATGATACCATTTTCAACGTAACTATTCAGAATCATTCATTTATTTGTATTGTCATAGTCGCATATCTTCAATGTGATATCTATTTGAGTATGAAGTTCCGTTGACCATTTCTGGTCTTCTTCATCAGTTCCACTTCATCAAATGTTACTTTTTGACTGTAAATGCTTAAGTTCTTGATGAAAATACTAAAATTACCATAGGGTTGCCTATAATTTTTGAGGAGTTCCCTCGATTCCTCATGGATTCCATCATCAGAACTGGATTTTGAAAAAAATGGGACCAATCTGGAAGCATATCCTATAAAGTGAAAAAAAAATTTTGCAAATCGGTCCATAAACGACGGAGTTCTGAGGTAACACACATAAAAAAAAAAAAAAAAAAAAATGATGATAAAAAAAATAAATAAAAAAAAATACAACCGAATTGATAACCTCCTCCTTTTTTTTGAAGTCGGTTAAAAATTATATTTTACTTATAGAAAAATTATAGCAAACTCCTTTACCAATAAAAGCTTGCTATTTAGTTTTGCTCACTACATTTTTTTTTCTACTAAAACTTTGTTACACACTTGCGATGAATTTTATTCAAAAAGCTTGACATCTTACATCTTTTTTCATATCTGCAAATTCTCATGGTTGGGTTCCATCTAGCAAGACCGAGCGCCCCGATTCTTAATAATAAATTAAGTTCGACTATGAGACACGATACGCCTCACAATTTGATCGTATTTTTATTAAAATTGAAGTATTCGTTGTTTAGTAACTCTTTGTTCTTATGTACTCTCTTGTAGGCCTTGTAACTAATTCCACAGAACACAGTTTTGAATCGTTCTGTATTTTACAAGCTTTGTTTAGTTTGACCTGTCCCGATGTTTATTTGTCTGTAATCAAATCTTGCAAATTAAATTTGATCCACTTCCCGGTTACCGATTGAGCTGAAATTTTGCATGCATGTGTAAATCAGATGACAATGCAAAATTATTATGACATGGAGCTGATCTGATTATGAATCCGGATGTTGGCCATAGAAACTCGGTTAACGTTATCGTGTTTGAGCTTTTTGGAATGGTCTTGATGAGTATTATATATATCGAGCTATAAAAAAAAAATGATTTTGATTGAAAACTTGTTATAAGAGAAGACTTGTTATTGGCACAGTTTACAGTTCTTTTGGTGTAAAATGCAGAATGCTCCAAATCCAAGTAAGCAGACGACAACCTCATAGGTTTACCTGCGAGAGGCCACTCACATAGCCTAAGAGCCTATGGCCAGATTTTCGTCATTTTATAAAAACTGATAGTTTGTGAGTGCATGTCCCCAACACAGATATGAACGATATAACAAGTGTTTCGTAATGGATGACCATGATTACTAATACGAGTACCACCCAGAAGAACATAATTATATAAAAAAATGAGCTTTTTTTTACAAAAGAATACAGTATAGTCTAAGTTAAATAGCAACCAAAAAAACCACTAAGGTTTAAACTTGTGCTATCATGAATCCATCTCAACATCGAAACTATACAAAATGAGTTTTTTAAGTGTACGTTATTTTCGATAACAATTTTAAAAAATCTTTAGGTCCGCAAACAAGTAAAAAATATTCTTAAATAATACTTAAGTAATATAGCTTAAGTTTGCATTTCATATTTTTAATTAAAAGAATTTAGGTAGCTTTAATACACACTTTTATTACCTGTTACCTGCCAAAGCCAACATAACTGAAACTTTATAGTAGGGCATTATTCCTACCTACTACACTAAGAAAGACGAATGCTTTAATATTCACTTACCATACACCCAAGACTCTCATCGCCGTATAATCCAGGGAAGTACTTCTGGTCACCACAGTGGAAGTTGGTCTCCGGAAGGTCAACCTTGGACTGGAAGTGGTCGTCGAAGTTCTTCTCATAGCCGACAGGGTAGTACTCGCGGGGAGCATTCATTACCTTGCCGGATATTGGGATTCTGGAAACCATTATGGATAGAAAAGTTAGAACGAGACTAATGTGACTAATGGGTTTCATTTCATCTGAAATTTGAAAATGGGATATGTAAAGGGTCAATCGTATCAGTTACCGTCCCTCGCAACCTTGTGAAGAAAAAAAATAAAAAATTGTGATGCTAAATAAATTAGCGCTAAAGGGGAATGAAACTTGCCATACATGCTTATAATTTTTTTTCTTTTCGCCAAAAGTGAAACCTAAGCCATATCTTAAAGTACTGTATGAGAAATCAAAAGCAAAAAGAATTATGTCTACCAACCGTAACCAAACGAAGTTGGAGACTATTTAGTAGGTTACTATTGTTTTTTTATCAGGCGATATTTTTCTTATATAAAAATGTCTAATATTTTAAGTTTCCCATTGTTGAATATACTTCATGGCAACTCTAACGAGTTATTCTAGTGAAAAAATATAACAGTAATAACCAACTTAATCTATTTTATCAATGGAAACCTCAAAATATTACGTATTATATTTCCATTTCATTAAAATAGGTAACGCCTGACAAAAAGATACTAGCAATACTTCTATAGGTATCTTCATTCGGTTATGGTTTAAAGACCTAGTTCTTTTTGCTACTGATTCCTTGTATTGTCCTCTAACATATAACCTAGGTTTGATTTCTGGCGAAAAGAAAAAAGTGAATCATACCAATAGTTTGCATTGGCTTTTGTATCCAGTTGCCAGATATTCAGCGTAGACCATTAATTGAAAATACAATATCAGCACAGAACATTTTTCAGCATACGATTAGTTGTGACCCTTCGCAATATTCGCGCACCAGGCGAAGCGCATAAGCAGTGTTTCATGTGCTTATAAGCCAATTTTGCCAAAACCATCTATAGATCATATACCTTGTTTATTTGGTCCTCCAGTGAAACTAGACGTAACAAATAAGGATTAACAAAAATATAACAATGGGTTTACGATTTTGTGACTATAAATGATAATACGAACCTCTTCGGCGGCTTCTGAGGTAACGCAGCAGTTAATATTTCAGGTTCAGGCTCCTGTTGGAACACGAAGGGCTGTTCTGTCGTCGTTGTTGTAGTCGACGATGTCGTAGACGGCACTGGCGCCGGGATATTCGCGTACTTGCTCAACAACTGCTGTTGTCTCAACGCAATCGCCGCTTCAACAGCCTCCATTGATATATTTCCAGCTTTAGCAATCTCTGCTATCTTCGAATTGATATCTTCCTTATTAAACTTCAACACAGTATCATCTCCGTAACCAGTTATAGAATTGTAATTGTCGACTTTTTTCGTATTATACACAACGTTGTTCGCAATATCGTGGACTTGATGAGGAACAGGGTCTACAAAGTTAGAAAGAGGATGTTTTTGGATGATAGAGTTAGGTGAGTAAGAAGGTGGCATGTGTATTTCTTTGAATACTGGAGCAGGTATAAGAGAGATAGCTTGAGAAGGTGGCATGGGTACAAACGGATTAACAGTAGTCATGGATGGTGAGTAAAGTTTTGGATGTTCTACTATGATGGGACTTTGTGTGAATTTGATTGGGGAGAATTGCTGTGCTGTCATTTGTGATACCATTTTTGATATTTGGTTGTGTGATGGGTATATCTCACTTTGGTATGCGAATCCGGGTCCCTTGGACTGTGGAACTTGCAGAGGCGTGTAGGTTTTCCGTGTTGGTGCTATAGGTAGTACGGCAAGGGTTTCTTCTTTCGGCGGTAGGGGTTTGAAGGCGGGTATTCCCATGGGCATTGATTTGGCCATGGTGACGGTGGGGACTTGCTTGGCGATGGGCTGTTCAACGGGGGCCTGGACCACGATGGGCTGCATGGTGGTAGATACTCTTCGGTGTAAGCTGGTCAGCTTGTCCATGGCAGATTGGTTCGGGCGGTTAGTTGGAGGCATCGGGCGCATGATTCTGTTCTGTTTACCACGCTTCTGAAATCATGGTAAAAATAGAAGAATTCAGAAATTGTTGCCTCCTAGTTATGTGGTCAAGGTGAAAACAAAAATAACAACAAAAAAAAAAATAACAACATTCATTGAAGTCTTGGGTCATTTGCTTAACCTATCACGTTAGAGCATCAACGCAACCGAAATTACGGTTACACGACACGATATAAAAACAATCGTTGCACATTTTTGAGCCACTTGAACCAAATATGGTGAGGTTTCCTCTAATGTTAGACATAATAGTCCAATCAGATGCCGGTTTTCAGATATAAAATTGCATTACATCTCCGTAAGTCCGTAATAACAGTTATTTTTAAACATAATTGTCTTATAAATTGCTTCTCTTGGCTACTAAGTTCTATTGCTGTTAACGCAAATGGCATGAATGGGCTCTTGTCTTTTTTATTTTTGCATAGAGTGGGTCAGTATTGTTATGGGTTTTATTATGTTGATGGATTGCAAGGTATTTTCTGTTACAGAATAATGGTACGAAGTGGTTTGCCTTAGTGGAAAAGCGATTGACCGGTTTGTACCTAATTGAAAGATGCAATGTCAACCGCTTACAATTTTGCCGGCATTCAAATTTTAAGTGCTTGTGAACCTTACTATGATGATAATTGTATGAATTGAATGCTCGAAATATGTACGCATATAGGGTACATTATCTTCATTGTAAGAAAGATCGATGATTTCAATGTAAGTATAATCTTGACCCCAATATAGTCAGTGTAATTTTGTTTAAGTAGTACTTTTTTTGGTGGGATTTCATCATGAGTGTCAGTTTTTAACTGACTGTGTTCCTTTAGTTACCCTTTGCATTCCAGGACCACGGTTACTCTTTCGAATATTACTGCAGTATAAAGGGAAGTTTTTCATCCACAGGCCACAGTCATTATGTGCACATTGTTACGATATTTTTTTGTTATGTTTTAGTTTCTCACCTCCTGCTTAACATTCGTCCTCGAAGGATCGGCGAGGATATTTGCTGGGGGTCCATTCTTCACACTCACAGACCGCCGCCGGCTGGGGTCCAAGTTTGTCAAAGACTGCTCGAATCCAAGCTCGTCACCTAGACTGAAACCTGGAATCAACAAAGAATTGGGTTAGGTAAATCATACTTACGCCTATTGATCATGAGGCAAAAGTTAGAGGACGCTGCCTGCTAAATTAACTTTATACTATTTTTTTTGCTTCGTTTAAATAAATAATACCCGTTTTTACTCTCAAATTGTAATCAGTCGGATGAAAAGAATTGTATCAGGATAGTTATAGTGTCATCGTTAGTCATTGTAGGCATTGGTAACAAAATTAATAAAAAGGTAATAAATACAATACAGACGAAAGTAAATATTTATATTTTTGTTTTTAAGTTTCTTACTCATTCATACTCAAACAGCTGAACGGATTTGGAACTGAAAACCTTACAGTAATATAGCTAAGGAATACAAGAAGGCATTCTCTACTAGTCGACTTTTGTTTTAAAAAGTCTACACTGTGAAAAGTACGCAACGAAAAATAAATAGGTAATATTCAAAATTGAACTATGTACTTATCATTAAAATTTTGTACATTGCTACATTTTCCATCTTCAGTAATTATCTAGCGGCCATCCGACACCGCCGCACTAAAATTATTATCTCTATTTTTCTATTTCTTTGAAGGGTGATCTATTGATAGCGCACTTACAACACTATAGATATTTTTTGGAGGTGAGAAATCATTCAATGACTTCTTGCACTCTAGGGTGTGTCAGACTTTTACTGATTAAAACCACACCTGTGCCCTTTGCATTTTAGAACCATAGTTTCCCTTTCAGAAATTCCTACTGGCCCCAGCTTTACAAAAGCATATAATATGAGTAGATACGATTTCTGCAAACTAAAGCTTTTGCAGAATCTAACAATGACTGCTCTGCTACTTTCACTCAGCAAAGATGTGCTGGCCATGAGTAATGACTATTAAACCAAAGTTCCTAACCTTCAGTGTCTAAGAATTTGGCAATATATGTAGACATAGTTGGCTAAGAAATCGCACTAATATTATAAAGACGAAATGAGAGTTTATATCTATGCATGTTGTATGTGTGCGTTTGTTACTCCTTTAACGGTTGAACGGATTACAGATACAGGTAGACCATGTCTTAGAAAAGGACAGGATTATTTTTACCATGGGAGTAAAAATAATCCTGTCCTTTTAATTGCCAATTACAAGAGGTAAGTCGCAAAATATTTGCTTCTGCCAAGTCCCTGAGACGGTTGCGTAACTTTCTGCCAACTGCCACTAAAATTGCACTTGCTCAGTCCCTCTTACTCCCTATCCTTGACTACGCTGATGTCAGTTATCTCGATCTCACTGAGGCACAACTTGATAAACTTGAGCGACTTCAAAATGTTCGCATACGATTTATATTTAGCTTGCGCAAGTATGATCACATATCCGATTTTCGTACGAAACTCAAGTGGCTTCCAATACGTCTTCGCCGGAACGTACACATCTTTTCTCTGCTCTACAGTGTTCTGTTCAATCCTAAAACCCCCGCATATCTTAAAGAACGTTTCAAGTTCCTTCATGACACACATACTAGATATCTTAGGTCATCGGAAAACTTGGGGCTGGAGATGCCAAGCCATTCCACCAATTTTTATGACAAGTCGTTTACAGTTCAAGCAGTGCGGCTGTGGAATGCTTTGCCCGTGTCAGTAAGGCAAGCTCAAACACTCGCGATTTTTAAAAATATGGTTAAGGATCACTACCTTTCCTCTTGAATATCGTCATTACGTACATCATTTCTTTGCTTTCTTTATTATATATTTAAATATATATATTATATATTGTTTGTATTATATGAAATTTATTAGTTTATGTATTGTATATATATAAATAGTACACCACGAACTACCTGCGTATCCTTTTTCTCCTTCTCTGTCAAATCCATCCAAAGGTTGTCTGTAAAAAATCGCTTTTAGCGATAAGACCGCCCATTGTGACACCCTATTAATTTTAAGTTCCTAATGTAATTTGTATTTTTGGTGTACAATAAAGAATATATATCTATCTATCTATCTATCTATCCTGTCCTTTTAATCGGGCGTAATTCAAACAGGCTATTCGCTGAGACCCTACAAGGTAAGGTTTTTTTTAGGTGGGAAAATCATCTAATGATATCCCCCGCTTTTAGGCGGAGCGTGAGGGAGTGTCAGACCTGGGAGTGCCACTGTTCCAGGGCCCCGGGGATCTCTTTCGTATCACCCATGACCCCAGTAGGCTTCGACCCTGCTGGGTTGCTGACATCTCCTTGAGGCGCGCGTAGAACACTACACGTCGTTGACGGCTTGGGCTCGGTCCGGACGGTTACCGGACGGTCGGACGGCGAGCTAAGGTATACATCTTGGGGTTATTACCTACTTTCTCACGTACGTAGCCGATGACGGAAGCTAGTTAAATTATAAAGGTTAGGGTCTCAGCGAATTGCCTGTTTGAATGACTGAGACCTGTGTCTTTATGAGCCCCTCATAAATATACAAAATAAAATTCTTGCCCGAACTCAAACTTTAGGTGACTTCGGAGCTTTAAAGTTCCATTTTAAAACTTTTCGTAAGAAAGTACCTTAACCAAGCTCAGCCCCGGTAGCCAAGTTACAACCGTTTCGTTTTGATTCTCTTTTCGTCGATCGCCTCGAGTCGGCAACGCCTCCGATTCCTTTGTTCTGACGTCATCTCAACGCTCAGTCACGTGGCCAGAACAAAGGAATAGGAGGCGTGGCCGACTCGAGGCGATCAACGAAAAGAGAATGGAAACGAAAAACTTGGCTGTTCGTTCTAACTATCTGATGTATTCTTTTTGTGATCAATTAATAGTCAACTTTCAGTAAAAGATTTCTGAACCAGTACACGAGCAAAAAATCTTTGACCCACTCAACCATCTGCCTTCATCTTTTCTTAATAAATTATTTGTTTTATTTCACTAGTATTTTATGAGTTTGTAGCGACATCCATGATACTATATAGGCACCAGAATTCAAAATGCTGCATCGCGGTATTCTTCTTCTTAGCGTATCGATGGCAAAACTAGTTAAATTCCTTGCCTGTCCCAGTATTCGGCCACGGCAGTACCGTCTGCTGATGCTGTCATTAGGTCCCTACGTGAAAAGGTAACAGGGCACGTGATGCAGGATTGAAGGTGGGACATGGTCTGCGGAGAGACGCCGCACAAACACTGAAGATCGGACCCGTCCGAGAACCCCCATTCTTTGCTGCGCTCAACTTGGGTGCGGAGTCTGTTTAGAGTTTTCCAGGTGGGCCATAGCAACTCATGTCCAGGAGAAGCTCTCCGACGGCTCGACAAAATCATCAGGAGGTTTAAACATCTCCCGCCAGAGGTCGCATCTCTCCGAGGTGGTGTTACCTTAAGATCGCGGTATTAAAGTGCTCTGCTCGATTAGGACAATACTTATATAACAGCTCGAAATTAATGTCATCCGTCATCCGTCTGGTCGGAGGATCCTCCAACCAGACGTATGCGTCTGGCCAGACTTAACATGTTATGTCAGGTCCAAGCAACTGCCCGAAAGTTGAGCTGTTGTATGTTCTAATCACGCGGAGAACTTTAGTTTTTATTTTGAATTTTAGTTCCTTCTTTAAGTTTGTTTAGTTATACATGTGGATGTATGGAAAGGGAGAGGGAGACCAAATATAAGATAGATGGATTGTGTTAGGAGGAAGAGGGAGCCAGTGGTAGCGTGACGGTTGACAGGACAGTAGAGAGGAAAAAAATATGTTGTTCTAACCTCATGTAACATGACACAAGGGCAGGCAGATTATGATGATGATGATTTTACTAGTCTTTAAACACGTTACCTACTCACGATGCAAAATACCTCTAAAGAAAATCTAAGTATCTGGTTCTACCATTCATCACAATTTCTTTGATTGGAGAAACAAGTTTGATTTGTATATAAATGTGCTTTCCATTCATATGGCTCGTCAACTGTCTAGTATTTCTACTCATGCGTCGATTGCTAATGATCTTCATTTGAATAAAAAACTGGATTATTACAACCTCACTTAGTAGTATCTTTGTTTGATTACAATTATGTATTACCTACTTAAGCTATTTCATGATCTAGGATGAAGTTCCCGTTAACTTATCTACACTAATATTATAAAGAGGTATAGATTGTTTTTTTGTTTGTAGGAGGTAATCTTTGAAAGTACTGGTCCGATTGCAAACATTTTTTCACCGATAAAAAGCTGCTTTATTCCTGAGTAACATAGGCTATATTTTATGTACGCCCACGGCTTCGCTCGCGTTAGTTTATTATATTCTGTTTATTAATTTTTAACAAATTATAAATTAATAAACAGAATATTATAATTTCATAAACAGGATTCAAGCTACCGAGAGGAACTTCGGTTATATAGCTCCAGAGAGAGTAACCTAGCGAAACAATATGAGCAGTGTCCAGAAGTTTCGCTAATTATGATTATTATCACGTTATTGTGAATACTATGAGCCTGTGCTATGCGCATAGCATAATGCCATTACGTGGCAAAGGCCTCATAATAACTAATTCTGTTCCATTTTTTGATTTATAATATTTCCTTGGACAGGAACAGTAGGTACATTTCTGTTACACGTTGTACCTTCTCTGGAGGCACCTGCATAAATTGTCAATTTGCAAAACAACAGTATGGTTTAAAAAAAACAGCTCACCTATGCTAGCATGTGCCTTGACGCCTCCGAGATTCCGTACCCTGAACAACCCGGACTTTTTGAAGGCGCAGTTGATTTTGAAGCCGAAATCTGATTCTAGCACACATGTTGGTTGCACAAGTTCTGGAAAGAAAGAAAAAGGGTACATTAGCTTATTAATTATACTATTTGATATTAGAAAATACATAGGGGGAAATAAGGAAAAAGAAAATAGGTATAAAGCGGCCAATATCTATTGCATATTTATAACTCCTCAACTTTCAAAACAAGAGCAAACAGCCCCCCTAGCTACGCCTCCAATTCCTTTGTTCTGACGTCATCTCAACCATCTCAACGCTCAGTCACGTGGTCAGAACAAAGGAATCGGAGGCGTGGCCTACTCGAGGCGTTCGACATAAGAGAATCGAAACGAAACGGTCCTAACTTGGCTAGTGGGGCAGGTATCTTTTGGGTATTCTCATTCCAATGTAAACATAATTTGTCGCTTCCCAAGAGACGTGATCGACATTGAAAAAAAGTCAGGTCGTTTGACAAAACCAACGGACTAGTGACCACAGGGTTAAAAATTGTGTTTAAATTTACAGATATGAATCACACTGAATTTAGTGGGCCAGCTACTTAATGGCGGTAATATTTTTTTTTACAATCACTCAAGCAGAAATATCTTAGGCAGGTAAGTAATAAAGTGGCCGCGAAATTGGTCAGTTAATCATAGCACAATTCAATTGCATATTTAGGCTTCAAGGTCTAAGATTTCCATTCTTTCAAGAAGTTTAATCATATATCTAGAGTTTCCTTTAGGCCTCGTTTACATCAGGCGAGTGGATAGGCAAGAAACGAGGGCCTGCGGAATAGTTCGAGAGTTACCGCGTCGATGGAATGTAAAGGGCACCTGAAGGAACATAAGGTAGGTTTAGCCAGTAAAAGTCTGACACTCCCTTTCGCTCTACCCAGAGTGGGAGAATTATTTGATAATTTTCTATTCCAAAAGGTAAGAAAGAATGCTAAGAGTGAGATGAATGGACTGAGATGAGAGTTGCCAAGAATCTTGATGAATGGAGTGCGATTGAAAAGTCCTATGTTCAGTAGTGGACTGATAAGCTGATGATGAATGATGGATGTACGAAAACACTGTTAATAACGCAATTTGTTAGCTAATGTTGTCTCTACTCCGATGTGTGGGATTCTCGGCCATGGGCTCTCAGACTGGGATTTTTGTACGCCCACCGAGTGACTTCAGGGAAGACGATAGCACAGGGATCACGTGCTGCCGTACAGTCTCCTCAGACGTGCCCTGACAGACGTTCTACAGAGGGGGTTCTGGGGTTCTCCTTTTAAGAGGTCACAGGTTTCCTTCCCTGTGCCGATGCTACTTAAGCTAAAATTTCCGCTCAAAAGTCAATGGTCTGTTTACAGGTTTCCATAGCAGTAACAAGTCAACAGTGACATAATGAACATGCCTTTGGCATAGTAATGACTAGTTTTATTAACTGCAGGTAAGTTCGATGCAGAATTTAAATCAATAAATGCAGTTATCTCACAATTTCGTACAAGAATGGCACTTTGTATGTTATTTATCAGGTTTTAACATCGCTATAAATGATCAGAATAAGTTTTACAATCATTTTCATCGACGCAGACCAATGAATATTTTTTATCGTAGGTACGAAGTTTTGTGAAAGTTTAAAATATTTTACACTAGCTTTGCCCGCGGCTTCGCCCATGTACATAAAATATAGCCTCACTCAAAATTAAAACAGCTTTCTATCGGTGAAAAAATTTTAGCAATCGGACCAGAACTTCCTACAAACAAACTTTACCTTTTTATAATACTCGTATTAACGAGAAAAGATATTAAATATACCCTCTTAATCACCGCTAATGAGACACAATTGGTTTTCTATTGTAATTAGCCACAAAAGGCCCGCGCCGGGACAGAAGGTATGATCGATAGATAACGTTCTACACAAATAGCACTTTACACAAAAAACTCATTGATAAGTTTCGTCATCCACGCGAACGAAGTCGCGGGCACAGCTAGTAATATTAATAAAATAGTGTAGATTTCGCATAAGCTTACATGGGCACTTAAATATCTATCAGTGTGCCTGTGAATACTCCTCCAAAATAGGCAGAAGTCAACCTATGTACCACTGTTTGTGTGTGTGTGTGTGTGTGTGTATAGTAGCGACGAGCCTATTGCCAGCAGCTGAACACCAAACCAGATTCAAAGCCGCGATTGAGATATTCCAGATGGAAATACACAACGATGCCATCTAGCCAGATGTTATTTTAGCCACGTTCTTTAGCTCCTCTTGGTGGTTGCCAGCTTAGATTTGCTGCTCTGTTATGTGCCCTCATATGACTTCTATCGTAACTTTAGTTGAAAAATTCTGAGGTTGCTTCGAGCACAGAGCAGACATGTCAAAACACCGTTATTGATACATGATGTTGGTGTTGGTGGTCTAGCTTTTTTTTTTAGGTGAGAAATCATCTATTGACATCTCCCGCCCTTGGGCGGGGCGAGAGGGCGTATCGGACTTTTAGTGACTAAAACCCACTCCTGTTCCTTCTTTGCCAACAACCCATGGCCCCAGTAGGCTTCAACCCTACAGGGCCCCTACGATTTGCTGACATCTCCCTGAGGCACGCGTGGAACAGTACGCGCTATCGACGACTTGGGCTTGATCTTGATGTTTACCGGACGGTCAGACGGCGTGCTACACATTGCTCGCCGTCCGCAAGCCCGCACCTACGGTGACCGGAAGTCGGGATCGGGATCCCGGTGGCTTTGGCGTAAGAGCCGTTCCCTCGCGCGTGCGGCCGCCTCCTTTGGTAGCATTACTGCTTCTCCGAAGGAGGTGACCGCCTGCCACTCCTTCTGCTCTGCGAAGGTGTGCCCGCCTCTACCATATGCTCCACCGTGGTGGTCTTACTTTGAGGTCGTCGCGTTTTTTGGTCTAATTCCGACCTCCTTTCAATTTCAAAGTTCTGCCCCTACCGCTGCTGCATAAAAAAATTGCAATTCCGCTAACGGTAATAATATTCTGATAAAGCATTATTGGCCTTACAGATTAATACAGATTAGGCGCCATCATTTAGACCAACGAAGCAAGAAAAATCAGGATTAACAAGATAACACACCAAATTAAACTTAACAACATTTTCCTTTGGTTAATTAATTCAATAATTTAGTCCACACGCGAGGTTATATCCCTGATAACATCTCCTCATCTTCGCTAATAGTATAAAAAGATCGTTCATTATCATCATTTCAGCCAAAAGACATCCATCCACTACTGCTCCCCACTTCCCCATGTGTCGCGTCCATCAACGTCTGGTTATGTGCGTCTCACATCCATCGGATTCCCGCGACCTTCACCAGGTCGTCGCTCTACCTTGTGAGAGGCCTTTCAACGCTGCGTCTTCTAGTACGCGCTCCAAAACCTTTTAGCTCATATAAATAGGCATTTTACTCATCACCAACATTACTTAATTTATTCCATTGATTAAATGCTACGCTAATACTGAGAATTATTCGTTCCAGGAAAAATTCACAGTTCTTTCGGAATATTCTGATACCGGATGAAATTATATAACATTTTCATTTATTCAACGCAATAATTTAGCCCAAACACGCAACGATGCGTCGCTGATACGCCCTGATTGCATCTTCTCATGTTTAATAAATACATCAAGTGTGTATGCGCATCCTATTGCTAAATAATTTAGCATTAAGTGAATAATTGTAAACGGAACATTTTTCCGGCGATACGTAACGAAGTCCAGGATATCGGTTGGCCTAGATTTCTCTTCGTCCTGCCTATAGATTTATTTAGTGGTATTGAGTCACTATGAAGTCGAAGCTAAGAAGTTTGACTACTGCTTCATTTTATGGTTGTTACGAAAGATCTGCAACGAAAGTGGCGATCAGTAATAATGAAAAGTGAAGCAATATCACCTAAGCTTTGGGGTAACGATGCAAGGAGGCATTTTGGATTCAGAAGATATCAGAGGAAGGGTAAAGCTACAATACTAATAAGGAAAGAAACTAGAATATCCTAGTGTCTGACGACAGACGCAGTCACTGAGGCAGGTTGAGACAACACTGGCGCAAAGATGTAGCTAGCCGTTCTTAACGATTAGCCAGAAAAAATAAAAGACATGGTAAAATGGAAGAGCATGAATTAGACTTTTCCCAGCTGCGAGAAAGTATGACCGATTTCCCATTAAGCGATAACGATAATGATATGATATCGTGGACATGCATTTTCTAAGATACTCGAGACTACTCGTTGGCATACAAGCTGTTTGTCAGTGTTAACTCGACACCTTCAGATAAATGAAACTACCAGCCCGACGATATTGTGTCGTTATTCATCATCATCATCATTTCAGCCGAAAGACGTCCACTGCTGGACATAGGCCTCCCCCAAGCGTCTCCACAACGACCGATCCTGTGCGTCTCGCATCCACCGCACTCCCGCGACTCTCACCAGGTCGTCAGTCCACCTTGTGGGAGGCCTTCGGACGCTACGCCTTCCGGTGCGCGGTCGCCACTCTAGAACCTTTCGGCCCCATCGACCATCCGTTCTACGAGCAATGTGCCCTGCCCACTGCCACTTTAGTTTGGCGATTCTTCGGGCTATGTCGGCGACCTTGGTTCTCCTGCGGATATCTTCCTTCTTTCGTTATTGTTATTGCCTAATTTGAAAATGGCCTATAGATTAACTAAAATATAATTCTATCTAACGCCTTCGAGTAGACTTACACTTGTAAGGAGTCTCATGATACCTAACAATATGATCTAGGTTGTACTTAAATAAGATCGTGATTGTTACTTAACCTCGGAACTTAAAGGTCTCAATGTTAGACTATACCTATGCTTATGTTAATTTACCTTTCAAGACACAGTAGGAACAATAACTCGAATCGTAATTATGTCAAAAAGGACCATTGCAATACTTTTCAAGTCAATTTCTTGAACAAATCTGGTTTTGTTACGTAAAAACCGTTTAAATTCAATTTTGTTGGTTCCCAGTCCTTAAACCTTCACTTCCTTGATACCTTGAAGGGTCTTTGACCTGGGCTAACTGCCCGAGATTTATAAAAAAAGTTATTTTAGTTTCTGCGAATTGGGGTTATACACGGATGTAGTGAGTAAGAGGTTTCTGTTTGGGGGTCATACTTGGAAAGTGGATTTTATTATAATTTACGAGTCTTGAGATCAGTGGAGTTTGTTTGTTCAAAATAGTTTCTAGGTATAAGCCACTATTTTTTACGATAATTCATGGTTAGGTACTGTATGATCATCAATTTTCTTTCAGAGGACATATAAGAGCAAAAATCCCCAAACAAATCTACACATAAGTCCAAAATACATGCCTGAAATAAAAAAAAAAACTCAGTGTTAGTATAAGTTACCACCCTATTAAAAGGTAAATGCGCTATGTTAAGAATCTCCGCTCTTCTAACAATCTTCTATTGCTTTGTCCTTGTCTTACTTCTGATTTTGTTCATTTTACATTTCATTTACGGTCCATACTTCTATGGAAAGTGCTTCCTCTCAACATCAGGATGGTCACCAGTCAGTCTGCATTGGTCTGCATGCGGCAGTTGCGGAATTATTTTCTATACAAATAGCAGAGTCGTTTCAAATACCCTTTTCCTTTACTTTACATACATGTAGCAGGTTAATGTCTAGTTGTACATGAATTTGTTTTTGCACCTTTCATGTGTCTCCACCACTCTTGGTTGACTGCTAGATAATGACAAAGGTATTAAGTCCTCCTTTTTATCTTTGTGTTGCATGAATCTTTAATATATAAATAAAAATCTATTAAATTGTAACAATCAGAAAATACAATTTAACACAGTAGAGATGTTTGTTTCTAAGTCACTTTTTTTACGTGGGAAATCATCAAATAACTTCTTCTGCTCTGGGTGAAGCGTGAGTGAGTGTCAGACTTTTACTGACAAAATCAGTGTTCCTTCAGTTGTCTTTTTGCGAAGGCGATAACTGCGAAGACAGAAAATTTAGAAGCATAACAGAGCAATACTACTTTATTTCACCTTCATAGTCTAACGTAATAACATCACTTATAAAGGTATAGGCTTGGCTCACGATTGCGTTGGTACCTAATGTTTATTTACTTGTCATTGTAAAGATAAAACAGTTTATATCTAAGCTTTTAATTCGTATTTATCTCTAAAAACAGCAGTTTATATTTTGTCAATGAAGTCTGTACTAGTTTAAAAATTAATTAAGTAGATAGTTGCCACCGTTAGTTACTTACCTAGCTTATAAATTACAATATCAATCAATAAAATAAAATAAAAATTCGAAATATAAAAGGTGGCCAACTCGAATGTGTACAATTTTTGATTGTAATTTTTTTTATACGAAAATTACCTGATCGTCATCGCACAATTACCAATCCTGTGAGACTTGCATCCATCTGATTCTCGCGACCCTCAACAAGTTATTGGTCCACCTTGTGGAAGGGCAGATCGCCAGATATTTTTGTCATAATTATTTTAATCAGCCCCCCTAGCCAAGTTACAATCGTTTCGTTCGGCGCGAACGCCTCGAGTAGGCCACGCCTCCGAATCCTTTGTTCTGACCACGTGACTGAGCGTTGAGATGACGTCAGAACAAAGGAAACGGAGGCGTGGCCTACCCGAGGCGTTCGCGCCGAACGATACGATTGTAACTTGGCTAGGGGCTGACTCCGCTATTTTGTATCCATGGATAATATGCAATCTTCTCCTGTTTACTGGCTAAAAATGCAATAGCTTTTTGTTATGTTTTTCATAAATTTTCCGCATTTTGAACCCACTTTCAAATTAACAAAGTGTCCTAAGTTGAACACGACACGTCCTTTCAGATTCACAGACTATTTGAGGATCTATCGTATTTCTGAGTTACTGACGATTCGGACACAATATATTCGGACACATTGTCTGAATTGACACATTTTATTTTCAATTTTTTCACTGATGGCACCATCAGTACGGACACCACCAAATTTATTGAAGCTATTTAATACAGTCAGATGAAAAAAGTCTTAAAATATACTTAAAGAAATTTATTAAGTACACGAAGTTGCCGCCTTAAATCCAGCCTAAAATAGTTTTTGTAACGTTTTTTTTGCCATATATTATGTTTTAAAACTTTTTATCTGACTGTACTAAACAGTGTGTGTCGGAATCGTCTGTGAAAAAAATATTGAAATAAAAATGTATCAATCCGAAGTCCGAACACTGTGTCCGAATATACTGTCAGTAAGTCGAATTTCTTGGGTTTGTGGTGTATTCTTTACTCAATAAAAGTTTGTTGATCAACACGACTTTGGTTCTTTTTCAATTTAAATTGGAACTTTAGAGAGCAATTATTAAAAACCCAGTGGTCTTAAAAACCACCCAAAACTAAATTGTAACTATTTTGACTATAAAATGTATATGAAACCACAGCAAGAATTATCATGAAAATGAAATGGTGGCCAAAAAATTATATACATTGGAATTGGTCACTCTACATATTTTTTTATTATTTATTAAGATCGATAACATTACAGACACTGGGAATTTACAAGTACATTTCCTAACACTAATCTAGTGCTGCAACACTTAGAGAGAATCACTACATTTTGATTTTAATAACGGCTCTTCGGCCGTAATAAAACCAGTAACGGCTTTTTGAACAGGTAAAAGAAAGGAGAGCATTTTTTGAGTCTACTGTGTGTGCAAAAAAAAAACAAAATTTTAGAAGTGCGGTGCCTGTTTCATCTTATTTTTAATTTATTACCTAGCTAGTAACAAGAATAATCGTGACTGGTTTAAAATATAATAAAATATATATTCTATAAGCTATACCTATTATATTGTACACTTGTGTGTGCCCGCGACTTTGTTTACGTCAGATTCGTAAAACAGCCCAATGCGCGGGTTCCTATTTATTTTTCTAATAATAAAAAAGCCTGAGTTACTCTTCATAACATCAGCTATCTATCAATGAAAGTCCTGTCAAAATCGATCTAGCCTTTTCGGAAATTTGCCGGAACAAACGACAGACAGACCAAATTTAAAAAAAATACATTTTTGTTATTGGTATCGAATATTGCTTTAAATGCGTTTATTAAAAAAAAATGTTATTTTATATTTCATTACATTTATTCATGAGGGATAAAAAAAACGGATATACAATATCACGTTACACAATACATACAAATATAAAATTACAGCACTTATTGCAAAACATACATTATTATCCACAAATCACTTACATTATGTACTAGCTTTTGCCCGCAGCTTCGCCCACGTACATAAAATATAGTCTATGTCACTAAGGAATAGAGCAGCTTTCTATCGGTGAAAAAATTTTAGCGATTGGACCAGTACTTTCAGAGAACATAAAAACAAAAAATCTTAAACTCGACAATTGAAAAAAGACCCTAGAATGTAACTTGGAAGGAAATTAATAAACAAATTAATTAATAATACATTTTAATATTAGTGTAGATTTATTAAAGCAATGATTAATTAGTTTGCTCAGCAATTTTTTCAAATTCCTACCATTACTTCCTATCCACGATTATTTAATTGAGAACATAATTATTTCAAAATTCTTAACATTCTCGACCCTGAAGATTATTATTTAAATTAAATAATAAATATAAAACATTTTTTGCAATGTTATTAATAGTTATTGTAGTGTTGACACGAGTTTATCAAACTTTCAATTTCAAGTACATCCGACAAGGTCGCTTGCTTAACTTCAATACATTTATAATGTGATCTTCAAGATCTCTAAATGAAAAACAGTGATTGCTTCGTTGTTCAAATGGTTGCAAGCGTGGCTTACTGCTGAATATTTGATCCTTTTTTCAGAGTTCCATACCAAAAGAGTACCAACGGGATCCTATTTTTAAGGTCCGCTGACCGTACGTCTGTCAGCGAGCTATATCTCATAAACCGTAAGAGATAGATAGTTGAAATTTTCTCAGAATGTGTAAATACACAGAAAATTTCAACTCTCTTTTTTATTTTTTATTTTTTTATTCGTGTTAGGTTCGCGCTTGATCGCTATCTCACCTGATGGAAAGCGACGATGCGGTCGACGATGGAGCGCGCTTAGCGCATAGCATAGTCGGCCTTATAATGTTCCCACTGTTGGGACTCAGGCCTCCTCTCTAGGAGAGGGAATGGGCCGTAATCCACCACGCGGGCCCAGTGCGGGTTGGTGGATGTCACATGTCTTCGAATTTTTGGTTCTAGGAGATGCCGGTTTCCTCACGATGTTTTCCTTCACCGTTTTGAGAGCAGTGGTGATGAAATAAATTACACAAAGTAATGCGCCTGGCTGGGTTTAAACCCGCGACCTACAACTCCGTAAGTCGGGGCCGTTACCACCGTTCACTCTTGACTTAAAGATTCCCGGGCTGTCATCAGGAAACACGGAATCCGGCAAGGAATTCCACTCCTTAGCTGTACTGCTTGTGCTGTGTGTTTTATTTGTTGTTGTAGCGGCAAGAGAATAATAAAATTAAACGAGGGTCTCCTACAGTACAAGGGACGTTATTTTATTGGCGTTTTTGCTAAATAATATTGTAGTACGGAACCTTCATGTGTGAATCCGATTCACACTAGGTTAGTTTTTTATTTCCGTTTGTTCTTTTTTTGTTGAGGTGACGAATTTATAAAATAGAAACTCCTTCTGCTCTGGGTGAAGCAAGAAGGAGTGTCAAACTTTTATTCACTAAAACCCACCTGTGTTCCTTCAGTTGTTTACGTTTAAAACTCTTTTGTACAATCCCGGAGCCTGATGTTGCTCAGCTTCGATTTAGAATAGAATAAAACTTTGATTTGCGATTTGTTGATCGGACAGTGTTTTTGGGTTTTTCTTTTTGGAATTCTGGATGCCTCTGCCTTACCCTTTGAGCAATACAGGCGCGATGTTATGTTAAGTTGCCGTGTTGATACGAGTCTAATACACTTTCGATTAGAAGTACATCCCGCAAGGTCGCTTGCCTCACCACAGAACATTTATATTGCAACCGACAAGATATCTGAATGAAAAACATTTAAATTTTGGTCTATATGCTAATGAAGCTAATAATTAACATTTTTCTATCAATAAATAGTAGTAGAGTGGTAATAATAAGTTCACTTTTTTATCACAACTTTTATCTCAAAAAGTAAGTATAAATGTAAAAATAGGCTAACTGAATGGCAATTAAGGTTTAACTATGATGATACCGAGCATATGCTTACTAATATAGTGTTATCATTTTAAGTTATTACTAACAAACAAACACTCAAACACAGCACGCACATAATATACTAACACTACTACCTTTTTACTTAAAATTAAAACATACTTACTTCTTGCCTTTCTATAAAGTGGTTGAATAGTTTACTGAAGCGCCTATTACACCACTCGATATTCAGACAGTCTTAAAATAACGCTCCTTGTATTGTAGGAGACCCCCGTTTAATTTTATTATTCTATAGCCGCTAGAACAAAAAATAATAAAAAAGAGAGTTGAAATTTTCTGTGTATTTACACATTCTGAGAAAATTTCAACTGTCTAACTCTTACGGTGTATGAGATATATAGGGTGACTGGCGATTAGTGTACGATACTTAAACACGTGATTGTGCTCATGATAACAAACAATTTTTAGTATGGGAGCAAAGCCGAAATCGCGAAAAAAATATCAGCTGTTCAGTACATTAGGCAAACATAAATGTACTGAACAGCTGATATTTTTTCGCGATTTCAGGTTTGTTCTCATAGTAAAAGTTGTTGGTTATCATGAGCACAATCACGTGTTTAAGTATCGTACACTAATTACCAGTCACCCTATATAGCCCGCTGACAGACGGACGGACGGTCAGTGAACCTTAAAAATAGGATCCCGTTGGTACTCTTTTGGTATGGAACTCTTAAAAAAGGATCAAATATTCAGTAGTAAGTCACGCTTGCAACCATTTGAACAACGAGGCGATCACTGTTTTTCATTTAGAGATCTTGAAGATCACATTATAAATGTATTGAAGTCAAGCAAGCGACCTTGTCGGATGTACTTGAAATTGAAAGTTTGATAAACTCGTGTCAACACTACAATAACTATTAATAACATTGCAAAAAATGTTTTATATTTATTATTTAATTTACATAATATTCTTCAGGGTCGAGAATGTTAAGAATTTTGAAATAATTATGTTCTCAATTAAATAATCGTGGATAGGAAGTAATGGTAGAAATTTTAAAAAATTGCTGAGCAAACTAATTAATCATTGCTTTAATAAATCGTATAGATTTGTTAAAGCAATGATTAATCTACACTAATATTAAAATGTATTATTAATTATTTATTTATTAATTACCTTCCAAGTTACATTCTAGGGTCTTTTTTCAATTGTCGAGTTTATATAGAGGTAAAGTTTGTTTTTTTTTTGTTTTTATAGTCTCTGAAAGTACTGGTCCGATTGCTAAAATTTTTTCACCGATAGAAAGCTGCTTTATTCCATAGTGACATAGGCTATATTTTATGGACGCGGGCGAAGCTGCAGGCAAAAGTTAGTACATAATATAAGTGATAAGTGGATAATAATGTATGTTTTGCAATAAGTGCTGTAATTTTATATTTTTATGTATTGTGTAACGTGATATTGTGTATCCGTTTTTATCCCTAATGAATAAATGAAATGAAATATAAATAAAATTGAAGTTTGTAACATCAAAATAACATTTTATAATAGGCGCATTTAAAACAATATACACGACATTGACGTAAGTTGCACTTTTTCTTGTGTGATACTACATAGACTAAGACTGTCTGAATATCGAGTGGTGTAATAGGCGTTTACGATGTCAGCGCAGTACATACCTAATCTACAAAATGAAAATATGAAAGCTTGGGAACCTGGTGTCCTGAAACACAGGCCTAAAGCCTAACTTCGTATACGTCGGCTTGTGGACGATGGGCAATGGGTAGCTTGACGCCCGGCCGTCCGGTAACCGTCCGGACCGAGCCCGAATCGTCGACGGCGCGTAGTGTTCCACGCGCGCCTCAAAAAGATGTCAGCGAAACGGTAGCAGGCGGTAGCCCCAGCAGGGCCGAAGCCTACTGAAAGGGAAACCCGTGGTCCTAGAACGCAAAGGGCAACTGAAGGAACATAGGTTTGGTTACAGTCAGTAAAAGTCTGACACGCCCTTACGCACCGCCCCAGGGCGAGAGAAGTCATTACGTTACTTCCCACCTTAAAAAAGGCACCAGTCAGTCAAAATAAAAGTAGTTCACTGGTTCTCCCGAAAACTGCGTGATGAATATCGAAGTTAGGAGTATTTATAGTCTTCACAAACAATATGCTTACTAATTTATCATTTAAAATTCACTTTCACTACCAAAATAAACTATAAACTGGTCTAAGAGGAACTAACTTGTTGTAAACAAAACAAGCCGAAGTTGGGAAAATATTAGCATACAAGTTATCCATGAGAAAAGATCATTAATAAGCGCTTTATGATATTTGGTAGAATTTTTTTGGTCACATCAGAAAAAAATGCGTGGCCTACTCGAGGCATTCGACGCAAGAGAATCGAAACGAAACGGTCGTAACTTGGCTAGGGAGGTTTGGAGGTCTTTAAGTTTAAAGGGAATAAATATATTACTTTTAGGTAAGCGTGTTCGGGCTGCAGGATTGAAGTATGTTTTAAAGAGTCGCCACGGCCCAAGAACGAACAGATGTATTTTAGTAAGTAAGTTTGACACTCTCTTTCGCTCTACCGTGGACGGGAGAAGTTATTTGATGATTCTCCAACATAAAAAATGCAAGCTATCTCCATTGTCAATCTTCGCTTAACATCAGGTGAAATAGTGGTCAAATGCGAGCCTGCGACTAGTTTGTTACTTAATTTCATCGCAGGAACCACTGGTTAGAATTGAAAAATGTTTTAATGTGCGATCGATAACCCATTTATCGAGATAGGCACGCTACGACCCATGCTAGCGGAGCAGTAACCAAAGCCGCGAGTGAAACTACGAGGGACAACTTTTTTTTTAATTTATTTTTATTTAGGGTTTTATTGTTCCTTGTAGGACATATCAAACCCATTGTACTAAACAATATCTACATCATTCCTTAACATTAACCTAATAAATATATTTTTCTATTGGCTACTGAGGAAGTCGGTGTTGAGGCTGTGGCAGTAGCAAGTAAAACTTTTTCGCCATTTCCGATACAGGACAGCTAAAACGCGCTACACCCATCCTATTAATATTAAACTTTCTCATCATCGATTCCCTCTCCACCTCGTTCCCAACACACTCCATGAGTAAATGTTGCACGTCCTCAATTTTACCACAAGTTGTGAAAAGGACAACTTGTCAACAAAAAACAAAATGGCAAATCCGTTTATTTTACGTTAATTAAAGTAAAAGAAATTACATCTCTAATAACTTTACTGCCAGTGTTTCGTAATTCTTACTTCAATTACACCATGCTGGTGTGATAAGCATAATTATTATGATGCGGTCAGCTCACCAGCCGACAGCCTCCGGCCGCGGCAATCGTGTAATTGAAGAACACCCAGTTATAATTCAGTTATCTATATCACACATATATTATAAAAGTTTGTGTGTGTGTGGGTATGTTCGTTACTTCTTCACGCTCGAACGGCTGAACGGATATCGATGAATGGTACACGAGTAGACCACAATCTGGAATAGCACATAGGATACTTTTTATCCCGGGATTAAGTTTCCTAGAGCAGTTTAACGGTCTCAACTTACGAGAGGTTGGTCGCGGGTTCAAACCGAGCCAGGCGCATTACTTTGTGTAATCTATTTCATCACCGCTGCTCTCAAAACGGTGAAGGAAAACATCGCGAGGAAACCGGCATTTCCTAGAACCAAAAAATCGAAGACATGTGACATTCACCAACCCGCACTGGGCCCGCGTGGTGGATTACGGCCTATTCCCTCTCCTAGAGACGAGGCCTGAGTCAAGGCTGATTATCCTATGCTATGCTAAATTCCTTGGGATGATTTTTACTATCACACGGGCTAGGCCGCTATCAGCAGCTTGTTAGAAATAATTTTGGAGTGGGCCACCTCCTTGTTTGTTTTTCAAAACCAGTATTGACTTTGATTAATTTGCAACTATACCTCCGGTTTTATTTATGCAAACCTTTTTACATGTTTGAACTATAATAGTCCTTAAGAAGGAGATGAAAGCTACTAACGAATTTTGTCACATAACGCCTACTCAACTTTCTCGACACAGCTTTACGTATTATATGGCACAGGACACTTACAAAACAGTAGTTTTTTACTGATATGGTCATGAAATGACATCATCAAATAATGAGCACTGTAGAGTACCTAATCCACCCACCATATTTGTTGGCTTTCTTTTTAGTCCATGGATCTTTCTATATAGCTGCGTACTCGTACAAAACTACCATATCTACCTGAATAGCTTTTTCCCAAATATGTTAGAGTCAGCTTCTATCTGACTTCCTTAGGTAACACGATATCCCTTGGCAAGACTGGTTTCTGATTGCCAGGCTTCAGATTATCCGTAACGACCGTCCAAGATCTACAAATAGGATGATTATACCCATTCCTGTTCTAACTACAAGCTCCTCACTCGCACCAAACTGCTAAAGCCATAAAAATAATCTTATCGTATTTGGCTATAGACAGGGTTTGCCTACCCTGTTTCTAAAGCTGGTCGTAGACCAAAGGGCTAAGCTTTTACAGTTTGCAATCTTCTAACAAAAAAGAAGATTTCTTCAGCATTAACTGCAGCAGCTGCAACATGCTTTAGTCTAATTAAGTCCCCAACTAAACACTGGTGGACTTCCAACCCCACCTACGGCTAATGATTAAACCCATTCTATCACCAACCTCCGCGCCGGCGGCCCATGTGCCCCTAGCCCTTCATCTAATCACATCACAATGCCCCTGCAACTACATATGTACGCCAAATTAACACGCCAGTCAGAAAAATATATTATCTGACATTTCTAGGAGCATTAAAATGTTTATGATTCGTGAAACCAAGGCCAGTCAAGGCCTTGACTTTGACTCTAACTTTTATTTTTGGTTGAACAAAATTGGGTTATAGACTATAACCCAATTTGGCATAAAGTAGGTTTTAACAAGCTTTCAGATTGAACATGAACATCCTTTACTGCTAATTTCAGGTCATTGACTCACGAAACACGCAACAGTGCGAACGTAATAATGTCAATAAGTGTGAATCATCCGTCCGGCTCGATGTCCGGCCAGACAGGCGGATGTAGCGGAGAAAGATGCTTGTCTTATATATACGAATATATTGGCCCAAGGAATAAGAATAGAATAAACTTTATTGTACACTAAAAAACTAAAAATAAGAAGACAGAAGGGAGAATAAGATTTTGCATACAAACAAAATTTCCCCCCTAACACTCCCGTCATCATCATCATCATTTTATCCGAAGGATGTCCACTGTTGGACATAGGCCTCCCCAAGTGGCGCCACAACGAAGGGTCCTGTGCATCATGCATTCATCATCAGCATCCATCGCATTCCCACGACTGTCCACCTTGTGGGAGGCCTTCCAACGCTGCGTCTTCCTGTGCACGATCGCCACTCTAGAACCTTTCGGCTCCATCGACCATCAATTCTACGAGCAATGTGCCGAGCCCACTGCCACTTAAGTTTGGCGATTCTTCACACACTCCCTTAATGGTTAAATTTTAAAAATTATTTCTTGGTGCTCGTCTACATTATAAAAGGAAACCTTGTGAGAAATATCACATGCCTATTCCCAGTAGAGCTGTGCTTTCATATGTCCATCAATCAGTTTCTCATTTTATATGTAAAAAAAAAAATGATCTGACTTCACACAATTTCTACGCCACGCATGCAAAGTTATCCGCAGGACTAGCATACATAGGTATTCAACAGGCTGATAACAATCATTCAGTAGCATACCTAACTAGTCAGAAGATCCTCCCTTTTTAATGGAGGTCATCATCATCATCATTTCAGCCGATAGACGTCCACTGTTGGACATAGGCCTCCCCCAAAAGTCGCCACAATGAACGGTCCTGTGTGTTTCGCATCCATCGGATTCCCGCAACCTTTACCAGGTAATCGGTGCACCTTGTAGGAGGCCTTCCAACGCTGCGTCTTCCGGTACGTGGTCGCCACTCCAGAACCTTTCGGTTAAAACGGCCATCTGTTCTACGAGCAATGTGCCCTACCCATTGCCACTTAAGTTTGGCAATTCTTCGTGCTATGTCAGCAACCTTGGTTCTCCTGCCGATATCTACATTTCTAATTCGATCACGCAAGGAAACTCCGAGAATAGCCGTTTCCATTGCCCTTTGGGTGACTTTAAGCCTTCTGATGAGGCCTATTGTAAGCGACCACGTTTCGGAACCATAATTATGTCATCACTGGCAACACGCACTGGTCATAGACTTTCGTCTTGAGACACTGTGGTATGTTGGACGAGAAGATACCGCGCAACTTCCCGAACGCTGCCCAGCCGAATTGGATTCGACGGTTGACCTCTCTCAAAATTAGAATGGAGAATATGAATGGATTTTTAATGGAGGTATAAAGATTATATTCACTTCCATATATCTCCATTCGCATGAAACAAAAAGATGTCTTTTACACCTTGGCTATCGACACCTGAACTGTTGAGCTAACTCCAATGAATGTATTACGAAAGAAATACTTAATTGATAGAAATATCGATTGACCCCAGTTTGTCTATATTAGCTTCATCTTCTACAGATTGACTAGATCCGGCAAAACATCAATTATTATATACAAAGACGATAAAACGAACGTCTGACCTTCATATAAAGATATACTGTGATTTACAACTTAGACTTTCTGAATTCTAACCTGTGCTTCTGACTGACATTTATTATACTGACATAAATTACGTTACAGATTAAGGAGGTGGACGAAGTGTGACATTGTGTAACAAGAGGTGGGCGGAGGCTTAAAAACTATTTTTTTCTTAAATTGATATAGACTAATGCTTGACTGCGATCCCACCTGATGGTAAACAGTGATGCAATCGTTCACGGTGAGGCGCACTAGTTTATTATCTTGGTATTAAAACACGAAACTTTATCTATAATCAAAATTCTTAAAAATATTTATTTCCAGCTGTCTCTGTGATGTTGTTGTATATTTTTTTAAACGTTTTGTTATGTTGATTTCACATAAAAAAAATCTTATCCCAGTTTTATGCTAATCATTTCCAGATGTGAAATTGCAAAATATGTGATGGAACACTAGGGAAGGGAAGTCCTGCAAATGTGACCATCTGTGATAAGGACATCATACTTATGACAGCTGATCACATTTGGGTCAAAAGCTCATGAAATACAGGTGAAGTCATTTATGGATGACCCCCTCTTATAACAATCCTAACAGAACCATCTAGAAAACATCAATATATTTATGGTAAGTCTTCACGAGAGGTAAATATTTACACACCGGCGGTGTACCATCAGACTATCGGCCTATTGGCCATTCTTTCACTTTAACCTCAACACAATCGCCCATGCACTTCCTCGACTAGGAAGTCAATCGTTACCCAATTAAATTATCGCCAATATAGTCATTGATCCATAGCCATAAGTAACACAGGCATAGTCACGCTATATACGTAATAATGTCAAAAACAATCGGCTATACAACTATGAGGTCTGCCGGATGCACGGAGAAAGGCGGCTTACTTATAGTAGAGTTAGCAAATAACGTATAAGTAGTGGATGTTTTTGGGGAGCTTATTTTCAAGCTTCTATAAAGCCACACTAAAGACGTGCAACACAATCTGTCAGCGTCAGGCTTCAAAGCAAGAGTGAACAAGCGTCTTCTTATTGTTTCTATCAAGCGAGATCAAGGTTGAGATTTTTTGTAAAATCGGCCACATTATTAAAAAAAAATGTCAACCTTGATCAGTATCAGCTATATTTATTCAATTCTCGTATTTTACAGGTTTTACAGGTTTCAGCTTCGATTAAAATGAAAATATATTTTTATTTCTTTTAAAACGAAAGAGTTAAAAAAAAAATGTAAATGAATTATCAACGCAACAGAAATTTGAGATTAACTGTTCAGTGGACGGTTATTTAAATTCAACATGTAAGCTGTTGATCCCCGCACGAACGCCGGCTTTCGGGCGCCATTGTCTTACTATTGTGTCTCTAATTACACTACTCAACGAGTTAACAGTGAATTGTCATTTTTTAGGCGAACAGTTATTTCAGAGAGGTAAGTAGATATTTGCTTGTATTTTGATGGTTTGTTTTAACGTAACACAGAACAGGCCCCCCGCTGAGAAAGAGAAGATGATTTTGTGGCCATGTAATATTTTTACAATTCAGATTAGGTAGGCATTTATCACCGCGCCCGGTCGCACCCGGACAATTCGGCACCACGCGCTGACCCTAGCGCGATCGCCGACCGTAGGTATGAAAAGTGAAGAACATACATGAGATTCAATTCTGTACCTATCTATTTTGTGGTCATATTTATGTCCGAGAATTGACTCCCACTACCGAACGCTAGCATGACGTAACACGATAAATCGTGCTCAGACGCGGCCGTTAGAAGGGCAAGCATTCTATGATAGGAGCTCGCACCGAGCGGACGTGTCTGTTCGAATATTATTCTGATTTAAGATATTATTTTTACTATAACGTTATTCAGTTATTTCGCTTTGTGGTTATTGCTCGTGGCTACCCACAATGGCGAAACCCTACAAAGACTAAGAGTCGTTTCCTACCTCACGGCGACATGTATAATTTTAACAATAACACTGTGGGGAACCATAATTTATTTATTGATTTATATAAATGAGTATCCGTGGAGTTTCTTGCACGTTCTTTTCCATAGAGCTTCTACGCTTTGGATAGTGTAAATGGCTTAATTTATTTTTTGTTACTGCCCTTGCCGATTCAAAAGTTACTTGAACTTGAGTTTTTCAGATTGGCAATACTGAGCTCAACTGTTTAGTGCATTAATTGAGGCGCATTTTACCCTTATTTCCTCCTTTAGCGTCAGCGTTCGGCAATTTCCTATTTTTTTCAACTCTTTCCATAGCGATCGAGTAGAATGGACTCCGTCCAGGGATTAAAATGAACTGAAATCTTTGATAATTGTATTTTTTTGCTGTCCCTGCTAAACGGGGTTATATGCGTTCATTATATTGTTCAACTGACCAACGAAACATTAGCAATAAACAATAATAAGTTCGGCATATGAAACGAAACCAGTTCGAATATAAAAATGTTGTGCAAAATTACAAGCATTATCGTCATCCATTTCAATTTTAGGTCGGCGCAGCACGGCATCTACCACCAAACATCGTTAATTGCTATCATCTCAAAAAGCACGTCCTTTTTATTACCATTATCAATCATTTATTTGGTCTTTTCTTACTTCTCCTAGACATCCACATTCATACTTAAAACTTTCCTCTCGATAACGCAAAATTACAAACAAAATATTGACTGGAATTAATTTGATGAACCTATCAAAGTTTCAATACCTACCTATATGACCTACTTTCTCTCATGTAATTCCGGACAAAATAACACTAACATTTTTTTCTTTATAATTATCCTTTTGGCTATTCAATCACCATTAAGCCAGTAATACATAAAACATAATATGTTATTAATATCTTCATTAATATTCATAACGCTCTTAGTGCGTGGCTAAAATAATAACAGACGCACATATCGATCTCTTAGGTTAAGCAACTTGCCGAGGACGGTCGGTGGTAGGTGACCATCTCAAGGCCCTTGCTACCATTTAGTGCCATAAAACAGTGACATTAATTATTTCAGCCGAAAGACGTCCACTATTGGACATAGGCCTTCCCCATGTGTCGCCATAACGAACGTCCTGTGCGTCTCGCATCCATCAGATTCCCGCGGCCCTCACCAGGTCATCGGTCCACATTGTGGGAGGACTTCCAACGCTGCATCTTCTATTACGTCCTCCAGAACCTTGCGGCCCCATCGACTATCTGTTCTGCGAGTAACATAGTTGGGAAAAGGCTAGGCGAACAGATTTACAACGCTGAAGAATCAGTAATCTCGGAACTCTCAGAGGGGACGCCAAAATTGTCACTCGAACGGTAGTTGCTGAAAACCAGCACTGCAGATGGCTGGATTTGCCCAGTGTCACGAAATATGCTGAGCCGTTGCTCAATCATACAAAAACGTTGCTCAATCCAAGTTTTGCATCGCATCTAAGCAAGAATAGGCAACGGCCTATTCTTGCTTAGATGCTATGCACAACTTGGATTTTTAGATTGTACATATTGTCTCTCCACTACCCTAGGTTGACTGGTAGAGAATGCCTAAGGCATTAAGTCCGCCTTTGTACCTTTTGTTGAGATTAAATAAATAAATAAATATTGGTAAAATAATGTTTTTTTTTTGTTTAAGTTTGTCTTTGCCGGCGTCAAAAGACAACCTAGACAACTGTGTTGTCTATTAATAATAATAATAATAATAATAATAATATTCCACAACTACCACACAACGCCGTCTAGTCCCAAGCTAAGCAGAGCTTGTGTTATGGGTACTAGACAACTGATAAACATACTTATATATTTCTAAATACATACATATATAGATAAATTACACCCAGACACAGAACAAATGATCGTGCTCATCACACAAACATTTGTCCTGGGTGGGAATCGAACCCACGACCTCCGGCATAGCAGTCAGGGTCACTAACCACTAGACCAACAGGCCAGTCAAAAATATATTGTCATATGGTGCAACACAGTTATGCCCGATCCACACATGGCCTGACAGGGAAACTGGTTTTTTGTATTTTTGTAACCAATTGTGCTTCTATTCAGGCAGAATAAACATGTTTTCTTTCTTCTTTCTTTATTGAATTTATTTTTGTATTTAATTGCTAATATTTGGATAAAATTAAGGGGTTCTAACTCTAGGCATATAACTAAAAGTCTAAAGTTAATTGACTTTTTGAATAGTGTTGCGGCACGACATATATACTGACTTAAAAGATATTTATAAATCAATACAAAGATTAAGCTTAAGACTGTCCAGCATAAATTAACTGTTGTGATTGGCTGAGCAGAAGCAAAACCACTAATCAAGTGTCTAAATATAAGTAAGTTTGACAGTCAGACAGCTAGGTAAATTTCGTATTAAACAGCCTGTCAGAAACTGGGAGATAGTACGATTAGATTTACTTAATATATTGCTTTGTTACATAGTGTATTGGCAGTGTCGCAATAGAATCACTTAGTCAATAACCATACATCACAAACATATACCAAGATTTATATATACCCTATTAAGTTGACACACTTATTATTTATATGTTAATATGGAAAAATATCGCTTTTCGAAACGCTCGTCTTTAGTGCCCACTTTTCTATAGCTGTTATAAAATTTCTACATTATTATAGAAACCAGTTGGACGACCATAGTGTTCAGAAGTCACCATAAATTAGGTTTGTTGAGGGAAAAGTGAAAAGTGCCGTGAACGACGCATTCGACGGACCGTAGACGATTTGACGGACGTCTGTAAAATATGAGCATGTGGGTGCGACTACTGTTAGTATGGACTTAGGCAAAAGACAATAGGAGAATAAAGAGCACAAGCAATTTTTCAAAATAAAAATTTGAAAGTTTAATGTATTTTACCGTGATTGTACAACTTTACTTTTTATTTTTCTAAACACAATACAAGACACAGGTAGTAGCCCAATACGAGTACCTCAGATATTAAGGAAGAAGCTAAAATGTGACAGATGCATGAATATGACATAGGAAATGTCACAATATTTACAGGATCGTGCTCCAAGGAAGAGACTTCTAACCCACAATTAGAGCTAGGTTCAAATATTTTAATGAAAACGTGATAAATAAAACAGAAATGTAATGTTATTATAAGAAAAGAAAGGTTGAGAGAGCTAAAACTAGTAACCAAGATTGAGAATTTAAATTCATATTAAGGTGGATACGACACAACCAGAATAATTGAAAGACTTTAACAAAACTACAACAGAAGATTTACAATTCAATCCATAACTTAAATCCAAAGCAACAGTAGCACACAAAATCCATGGTGCAACCACACTAACCACAATAATGATGACAATTGGAATCATCGCGTTCAAATCACCGTATAATACCATCAATTGTGTGACGGTCGGTCGCATAGCTATTGCCACGAGCGTTTCATTGATACAACCATGAGCCCCCTTTTGATGGCAAGTAAATTGAATGTGACAAATGATAGAACAAGACAATAGGTGATTTAATTTCACTGGTCTGTCTACAAATTACGGGGTTTGATTTGGTGAAAACAGAAATTGTAGTCTGTAATTCTGAATTGCTTGTGGGTATAATTATGTTTGTTGAATTTAATATGACAGCTGTCTCTAATAGTAAATGTTGATTCATTGACCAGATGTGGACAGTCATAGGTAGTATTGAACTGTTATGTTATCCGCCACCGGCCCACGCTGAAAACCAGCGCTGTGAGCTTATCGCATACGCATTATGCGTGAGGCCGCAGCTTTATGCTGAGCGTTCGGCCGTTTTGCGCGGATGTGACGCATATCTTCCCTATCTATTGATTATGTTTGTTAGCTAGTTTTAAGATTGCGTCATTTCACGTAAATAAATTGTTTTTCTTTCTTTCTTTTTCTATAGTTATAGCTTACATAGTTCTTGGTAATCAGTGCACTTAAACCTTCCAAAACCTATAACTTTGTTTTCTATAATATCGCAAGAGGTTGTCAACAACCGGGAGTTGTCCTTGGGTGTACTAGCATAGCGCGTACAGGGATAATTATAGGTGGGTACCACGTTCCATGAAAAGAGCCTAAAGGGTCTCTGCGAGTTGGCTTCGGCCCCTTGTATGCCTTCCATAGGTCCAGGATTCCCAGGGTCCTGAGTTAAATAAATTAAAAGAAAGATTTGTATTTTTGTTTGTAATGTATAAACTCAAGAACTACACCGATTAAATATTTTTTCACCAGTAATTGCTATTTTATCACTAAGTAAGTTGTGCATATATTTTCTACACGCGGGTGTCGCCGCTGGCAGAAGCAAGGTCATAACATTTTGAACTGTTATTATTATAAACAGGATTTTTTACTTCGAACAATTGTGTCTTAATCAGTCTTTTACCCTTATCCTAAGGTTTTGAGTCAGCGGAAAATAATTTCTCCTTTCTTACTTCTCTATTAACCATCATCACACTAGTCTCTCCCTTTCAAACTAGTCTAGCCATTGTTTTGGTTTTCCACTTAACTTGTAATATTCATACGAAATCATATTTTCCTTGTTCTTCCGCACCATGTACTTATACCATGATAATCAATTTCTACACAACCTTTCATTCATCGTTCATTGTAATAAGATCCGATAGAGTAACATTCCTATTGGCTTCAAAGTAATGAACACCTTTTTAAACCTTATTTTCTCCTTCAACCGACTCTATTCATTCAAAAAACTTTCAAATTTTAAATCTTTTTAAATGTCACTGATCACAAATGCTGATTAATTTGTCAAGCACACTGTACCTACAAGATCAAGGGTCAAATTTTACAGTTTACGTATAACAACACACTATAATCTTTGACCTCAGCGCAACGGTGTCGAATTCTTAGATTTTTGCGAAACTATTTCAAAACATTTGATGGGTTTTTATTATTTTTTGAAATACTGATAGATTGGTTGCCTTTTCATTGGGAGCGACTTTGTGGAGTTGACATTTAATTCATATTCATTCTTCATCATAGACATGTCATTAATAAAATGATGCGTATTTCATTAGGAGTATAATCTCAAGAGCTTACTTGCTCAACTGACAATCATAATAAATCGGCTTTTCTATATAGCCTTCAATTGTTTTATTAACTTTTGTACCTTGTTTAATGTATACATATAGGTAGTGACACTACAGTTATTATTGACTCAGATTAATTTGTATATCATTTTCTTTCTCACCTTTTTACTACTTTGGCGGAAAGCCTCAAAATTAATATAACAGAACCGAATGTAAAATGTTTTAATTTGCCATTTTTTGTCTATGTACCTACAACACAACAAAGGACTTACGTACATGGGTTAATAGGGCTATTTGTGCCTCAAAATATTTACTACTCATTCAGAACTCACCTGTATAGGACCAGCATATACAACAGTAACTGGAATAATGCACACATTACACACCCCTAAACACCCCGCTTAGAAAATAAAGTTACAATCATAATATAAGCACTGACATTTTACTTAAATGAACTTAGGTAGCTTTTTTTAATAAAATAATTATCTTAATTGTAGAAAAATGATATGGGGAAACGATGTCATACACTGGAAGCGCATTAGTATTGGTATCTACGCACGCACATAAGCAACCAAGATTTACTTAAAATGTATCAAAATAGGCATTTTTTTTCATTCTATAATAATAATTGCTTGCTGAATGTGACTCTTTAACCACTGTAATTATTATGCTAATTTTGTCAAATAAACGTTTTAATTTTATTTAATTAAATAGCTAAAATTGATACTTACAGTAGCCAATTTTTAACATACTACTTTCAAGATGTTTTTTTTAGGTGGGAAAATCATCTTATGACAAATCTCGCTCTTGGGCGGAGCGGGAGATAGTGTCAGACTTTTACTGACTACAAAAAACTACTTTCAAGATGTGCGTTTATTATATTACATGTTATATTATAAAGCACCCAGAATAATTCCACGGTCATCATACCAGCTTTCTCTGGACGTTGGATGACCGTTAACCATAAGTCTTACACCGCTGGGTCACTTTCCATTTCGATGGGAAAGTCATCGTAAAGAATGTCACCAGCCATGGCAAAATTATCATAATAGTTGTAATTATTACGGTTTAAATGTTTAAGATTAGCTGCGATTATGGTGTTTTGTAATTGTTCGTGATCGTAATGCGGACGTGAGGCAAGGTTTGATGGATGGAGTGGATTAGAGAATGTTTTGCCTTAGTATTTCTTTTGTAAGCTGGCTTCTGTATAGATAGTAAATTAAATTGATTCATCTAATATTTAAAAATCTTATTTATTTATTTTATAATTCATGTACACACAAATATACAGAAGAAGATAGGTATCTTAATATAAAGTTTGTACAAAGGTACTGCTTATTTCAAAAAGAAATTTCTTCCAGCAGACCTGCGAAAGGAGAGATTAGAAGAGATGTAGACTATAGTGTGTAGAAAATAAGGAAAGAAGAGTTTGTGAAATCTTAAATTAAACTAATAAATACTTATATAACTATAAATACCTTACACTAAAAATAAATACATAATATATATATATATATATACATATCACACAAGAGAGGAAAGATAGTGCTCTTTTACTTGAGTCTTAAAGAGTGAGATAGTTTTCAAATCACGAATGCTAGGCGGAAGAGAGTTCCACAGCCTTACTGCATGGACAGAGAAAGAGTAGGAATAGTAGCTGGTTTTATGAGGAGGGGATTTAAGAAGGGATCTTAGATGTGATCTGCACGGTGCGTCGCTAGGGCGCGCGTAAGAAAATCGGTCGCGCAGGTAGGAGGGATAAGATGGATTGTGTAGGATGTTGAAGAGGAGACATAAAATCCGAGTGTTCCTGCGAAGACGGATAGGGAGCCACTTGAGTTCCTTGCGAAGATGAGAGACATGATCATACTTTCGTAGACCAAAAAAAAACCGAATGCATAAGTTTTGCAGTCGCTCAAGCTTCAAATCTTGTGTCTTAGTGCTTATTATCGGACTCCTACGAAACGGTTGGACCCATTTTTATGTTTTTTTTTTTGTGGGTTTGTCATCGGTAGACCTTGTGGGAAGTCTTCCAACTCTGCGTCTTTCGGTACATGATCGCCACTGCGACCTTATCGACCATCTATTCTGCACTGCCACTTAAGTTTGGCGATTCTTCGTACTATGTTTGTAACCATGATTCTCTTGCGGATATCTTCATTTCTAAATCGATCACGCAATGAAACTCTGGCCATAGCCTATTTCATTGGCCTTTGGGTGACTTTAACCCTTCTGTATAGGCCCATTATGAGCGACCAAGCCATTATGTCATCACTGACTGGCAATGCTCCAAGGTTTGACCAAAAAAACAAAACCCTAAGGGGTAAAGGTGCTCATGAAGTGATCTCGAACTAAAGCCCGGTCAGTTCAAAGCGTGCCAGTAATAATACTATATGACTGCGCAGATACTCGTGAGTTACTCTGCTATTACGGTCATTAGATCACCGGGTGAACACTCCGTAATGGCGACTAATGACACTGTATGGGGAACGTTGCGCAAGCGCGGCGAAGATAGGTCATGTTTGTTTTTGTAGATTTGCTTATACTCGCATTTGTGATTGAGTTTTGTAAATGGGTAGCTGTGCCTACTCCTGGTTCCCCTCGGGTGAAGTTTTATCTACTAAACATACTCAAAGAATCTACAAATTATAACATCGAAATCTGCTGCGGTCTTCCTGTCCGATTATAATTGAGGTGTCTTCAAGGCAAGAGTGAATAGGCTCTTAATAAACTAGTGCGCTTTACTATCAACGATTACATCACTACTTACCATCAGGTGAGATCGCAGTTAATCACTAGTTTATATCATTAAAAAAAAACACTATTATAATTCTTCGACTTCCGAAACAACAACAGACAAATAAAAAGAGGAAAATTAAATATATTTATTAATATTTTGAAGAATATACGCTATGATATCTGAAAGATCACTTTTTAAATTGACAAGTTATCTAAAACTCTACAACAATTACACAAAACTAATACGAGGTTACGTAAGTCCTTGCTTACTATAATCATTTCCTGTAAGGTATGTTACTTCCACAGCATCATTCATCGGTAGACCACAAATCATCACAAACAAAATACTGTCTAAACCTTACAAAACAAAACAAAGGTGTGGTCATGATTTTCTTCCCCATATTCATGTTCTTGGAAAGCACTTGCGTGCATAATTGTACATCGTAAAAACATCTATGGCTTCACACAAGACAATACGTCATAAAATTTGTCAAGTGCCACTCTCCGTTTAACGACATTTTCTAAGAGACATTCAATATTAATTTTTAGTTTCGTATTTTAATTTTATGGTTTGTTTTAGTACATTTTATTAATTAGATAATTATATAAACCTACTGTGAATGTTGTGTGCTTGTAGGTGACTTTTTTACACTGGATCTCGTTGTAAAAGTTGTTACACATTTATAAATCGTTGATGTGTCTATATCTCCTCCTTTGTGGCGGCCATTTTTTTTTTTTGAAATTTTGGTCTGTGGCCACCTGAATGTCAGACTTTTATTAGCTAAAATTCACTTGTATTCCTTCAGTTACCCTTTGCGGTCCAGAGCCACAGTAACTCTTTCGAACGTTTCTTCATCCCAATTATTTTCCGCTGTGTCATAAAAGCCATAAGTTGCGCAAAAGCGAGCTTTCAGTAATACAACCAAATGACATCATTATTTTTTTTCTCTTCTCTGAATTTGTTCGGGATCGGCTATACATGTCCTGTCTTCTTCTATTCCCCCTTCTTATCAGTACTAATTCTCATTCATACACTCTATTCATCATTTATATTAGTTTTCCCCTGCCATTGAAGCCACGAAAAGTTGCAATGCATTACAAATAAATTACTTATAGCGCATCTAGCCTATTGGGGCCATGTGTCGTCTTCTGAAAGGGTAACCCATGATCCTAGAACGCAAAACGCAACTGAAGGAACACGAGTTGGTTTTAGTCAGCATAAGTCTGACTCTCCCTCTCGCTCCGTTCATAGCGGAAGAAGTTATTTGATGATTTCCCAATTAAAAAAAATAAGTGCCATCTATTGCAACTTTTTGATTCGTAAATGACTGTACGTAGGTACCTAATAAATACCCGTGTATTTTAATGAAACCAAGAGTCCATAGATCAAACTAATGACCCCTATTGAACCCCTGTTACTTAGCTAATAAATCAGCTACCAGTTTCAAACTTGAATACTTAAGTTTCCTAACTTGCTGAAGTTATTACACAGGTTAGAGGTTATAGACTGGTTATTTACTTTGTTTAGTAAGTTGTAAACATTCGACATTACGACCTTTTGCTAAAGATTTAAAAGCTTGTGTAAAATGGCTTTTGTTAAAAGATATGATGCTGACAATGTAACAATAATTTTGCAACAGTGCACAATGTATCTGTCGATCGAGAGGTTAATAAATATTTTTTATTCGGCAATAATAAGTATTTTGTGTCCGCAAGAGATTTTTATACTATTACAAAATTGGTCATTAATTTGCTCGAGCTTATTGCGATCTTTTTACGTCTTAAATAACATTTCTTATAAATTCAATTAGTGTGATTTTAATTCATTTGTAATTTTGCAGAAAGTCAAAGTTTTGCCTTGTACTCAGAAAAAAATAATAGTGACCCTGTTTATGTGTTCAGCGTTCTTAAATCAATATAGGGTGACTGGTAATTAGTATACGATACTTAAACACGTGATTGTGCTCAGCTGTTCAGTACATTTATGTTTGCCTAATGTACTGAACAGCTGATATTATTTTCGCGATTTCGGCTTTGCTCCCATAATAAAAATTGTTTGTTATCATGAGCACAATCACGTGTTTAAGTATCGTACACTAATTGCCAGTCACCCTATAGGTATATAAAACTTGTTCGTATCGATGATTTTAATTTCTACGTCATATCGCCTGATACGTTGAAATTTTAAATAAAATTGTACATAACGCACATAATTCCTAGTGTGGAGCAAAGGTATTTTTAAATAAAAAAAAAAAAATACAAGTATGTTAGTATAGTTACAGCAAGTTCATCTTCAATCATTTTTTGCCAATTTAGCCCTACTGTAATTGTATCGTGAAAAGATGTGGCCGGATCCTGCCCTCGGAATCAATTCAGAATTGATAACAATTATCAATTATCCATTAATATAATATTTATAATATTTTTTTTATATGAAAGTTACTTCTAAAATAAAAATAAAATTGTAGCGACATCTATGGCGTCACATAAGAACTAATCCTGCATCGCGCAATCAAAGTTCTCCGCGCGTTTAGAACTTAAAGAACAGCCCGAAATCATCTATCGGGCAGTAGCCCACCAGACATAACACCCGTCTGGCCGGAGGATCTTCCCTTTTCAACGGAGGTTTGCGGGACTTTACACCCTGTTCCGTATACCTCCACAAAATCGCAACAATTACATTTATCTAGAACAGGAGACCAAAAATCCCAAAAAAAACAATTTTTTTTTTAGTGTTTAAAATTACAGCCATGTCTTTTATAAATAATGGATAAAATTTTGATTTTCCAGGGGCAGCGAGTTGGTTCGAAAGAGTTACCAAGGCCCTGAAACGCAAAGGGCACTTAAGGGAACACAGACTGATCCGCCTTCTCGATACACCCACAGCGAAAGAAGTCACTTGATGATTTCCCAGCTCAAAAAAAAGTTACCAAGCTCACAAATCTTCTGAGTGCAAAATTTAATTGTAGCTACACCACATCAGTTATACTATTCCGAACGAACTTTCAGATGAACAGCAAGATTACGATTAGGCAATCTTAATCTAAACAAACTTCTATCAATCATGAGCTGATGACCTAATCTTTATTAACTTCATGCAATTGTATTTCGCTTCATCATTAATGCTCAACTTCAAAAGTATTACAAACATAATCTGAAACATCTTACCTATAATAAAATCGTGTAATAATTGGACAATGTAACATCGAGATTTTGTTCATTAATTTGACCTAGCAATGGTAGGCATTTGTTAATCAAAATGATTGCAGTTAAGTTTTGCCAATGCTACGATAATAAAAACTAACAGACAAATAGTGTTAGAAGAATACTTGCAATTCAGTATTTTCGAATTTAATTAAATACCTACATTTCCTTATTCCATACAGGAAACGGCACTGACGTAGTTAAACACACTTACACTTATTATACTTAACACACGATAACTCGAGAACGGCTGAACCGATTTGGCTAATTTTGATCTTGAAATATACGTGATAGTCCAGGGAAGGTTTAAACGGTGAGAAAAAATGGTACGGTTCTGGTAGTGCCAGTAGATGGCGTTATCCTTACTATTAGGCGGTACGAAGTTCGCCGGGTCAGCTAGTCTAATAGAAAAGCAGTTTTAAAACATTAAGTGTTTCTGTGATAAAAAGAAAAAACAGTTAGAACTTCCATTAAAGAAACCAGTTTAAATTACAATTTAAACGTATATGAGTCGAGCGGAAACAAATCGAGTTACGTCAAAATTTCGACACAGATAGAGCTCATGGGCTATAAACTGTAATGTACAGTCATTAAAATAGTTTGGTATGCAAGCAAAAAATAAAGTATCACTGCTTAATCATCTATGTATATATCAACATCGATATTTTAGATTTCTAAACTAACGTCATAAAATAAAAAAGATAAATTGTAGAAGTACTTTGGAAGTACTGTTACGATTACGAATTCTTTCACCAATAAAAAGTTTCACTTCCGCGAAGTGGAAAAACGCATGAGATACCTAGGCCATAGCAGTGGAAAAGTGGGTCTTCCCGTCCGATTATAATTTGGATGTCTTCAAGAGACTAGTTTATATTATTGAAAAAAAAAAGTTAACGTCTTTCGGCTGAAAAGATGTTGATGATGACCGGTTTCTGACATATAAACTGCCTGGATACAAATCTCCTTTGTCAACTGTACCTACACGCAATACCAATGGCCGGCTATAGTCAGAACTTATGACCTTAACTATTAATGACCTTACAGACCTCACGTGCTATTAAAACTTCTTATAATTTGCGCTAATGGTGTCAAAGTTATGGGAACTGTAATGTATCTTCAATTGCTGATCATTGTGCAAGTTTTGCAAACACTGATTGTTTGACCATTTATGCAAAAATTGCATGCTTCTTATGATAAAAACCATGTGTTGTAAGATGGTAATTATAAAAAGGACCTTTGTAGGTAACTCTGATTAATCCATTGACTAATAATATAATCAACATTAATTACGTACTCATCTGTTTAGCATGGGTAAATAATCATAATTAAAATGCCCGAGAGCGTACAAATGTAGGTGTTTCACTTTTAACTTTAATCATATAAAGTAATATATATATTATAAAAAGGAAATATTTTATTGTTTGTTTGTTTGTATTTAATAATGTTTAAAAATAACAGAAATCGAAAATATTTTTTAATGTTTTTAAAAGCATTTTTTTTTCTGACAGTGGTTTGCACTTTTCCGAAGAAAGCATCGAATTCAAAAATATTAGTGTGTTGTTATGGACAAATTTGCGAAAAAAAACTGGCTTCTTAATTGGCTTGTTACAAATGCCAGAGGCAAAATAACTATGGCGTCCAATAAAATCTTATGTTGGACACCATTCAATTATGTCCAACGATTATCTTATTGGTCGGTTTTAGCCTAAGGCTCAGCTGTTAAAGGAAATGTAAAGCAGTAAGATGAATTTTGATACGTTGGTAATATAAATATCTATATATCATATTCTTTCAGCCCTTCTCCCGTTTTATTTGGGACGGGGCAATACATTTTTGTCTTCCATTCTGTCCTGTCACCCGTCAAGTATCTATAGCATATATCTTTCTTAGCAGTATTTTTTATGCACCTGCATGTTGCTTTTAGGGTTCCGTACCTCAAAAGGAAAAAACGGAACCCTTATAGGATCACTTTTTTGTCCGGCCGTCTGTCTGTCTGTCTGTCTGTCAAGACCCTTTATCTCAAGAACGCATAGCGGTATCGAGTTGAAATTAAAACCATATAAGTACTCAAGTCTACGGTCCCTAGAAGCTGTGAAAAAATTAAACTTCTAAGTTAACGAAAAAAAAAGATACGGCTGTTTATGTCGCAAAAATCACAAATTTGACACTCCTACCACGAGGAAATCGAAATTCATAGGGTACTTCCCGTTGACCTAGAACCCTGAAATTTGGCATGAAGCAAGGTCTTATAGCACAAATATAGGAATACATCTGAAAACTAAAAATTTCGTCGTCACAAAAAAAAAAATACTTTTTTCTATTCGGAAAAATCTTCGAGACTCGATTCGGGAATTGAACTATTTACATAAGTTAGTTTGTACGGAACCCTCAGTATGCGAGTCCGACTCGCACTTGCCCAGTTTTTTTTAATATGCAATGCATATGTGTCGAATATTGTCTCTCCACAACCCTTGGTTAACTGGTAGAGAAAGTCTAACACATTAAGCATTTGGGTTAATGTATTAATTCCATGTAACGGATGTACTTAACAGGTCGTACACTTTTAACCAGTAAATTAATAATGTTTTATAAGGGAAGTGTATTATTTTTATAACTTAATTAACAACCTTTTAGCCTATCCTAAGTTGACACTGATTTAAGTTTTTAAAAGCTTCATAGATTTCGAGAAAATCAGCCGCAAGTACCGTAACGGACGACGGATAACGTAGTTAAGTTATCATCATCATCATCATTTCAGCCGAAAGACGTCCACTGTTGGACATAAGCCTCCCCCAAGTGTCCCCACAATGTACGGTCCTGTGCGTCTCGCATCCATCGGATGGTAATAAGTGGCAATGAGCAGGGCACATTGCTCGCAGAACGGAAGGCCGTTGGGGCCGAAAGGTTCTGGAATGGCAACCGGCAACCTACAAGGTGGACCGATGACCTGGTAAGGGTTGTGGGAATCCGATGGATGCGAGTTAAGTTATATATAAAAAGAATACACTTCCCTTATAAAACATTATTTAATTACTGGTTAAAAGTGTACGACCTGTTACACCCGTTACATGGAATGTCCCCTTTGTACCTTTGTTTTTCAAAAAGTTTTAAATAAATTAGTATAGAGATAATCCCATGAAATCGTGAATGTTAATTCTCTTAAATTTCTGCCTGAAAAAAAAAACAGCTGAAGAGAATTCAGTTTTTTTTTTTTCATATTTTAAAGTCCATGAGTAGCTACTGGTAGGTATTCAAGAGAGAGATTAAGTGTCTCTTTTAGTCTATGGAGAGGATTTGAGTCTATGGAGAAACCTACTTTAATGCGGGTGAAGCTGCTGGTAGAAAGAAAGAAAAGAAAGAAAGAAAAGAAAAAGAGTTTATTTACGGCAAACAAGGCGCATACCTTAAAAAATAAAACAGTAACAACACTATAATAGTGTGAGACATGCGACACATCCGCGCAAAACGGTCAACGCTCAGCAAAATGCTGGGGCTCGTGTATTGGACAGAGCCACAGCGCTGATTTTCAGCGCCAGCCATCGCTAGGCAAAAGCTAGTCTTCAATGTATATATATATACACAGGATATATGTTTTTCTTCGTAGCATTGTTGTTGTTGTTTTTCACCTTAGCACTTTAACTGGTCAAGGTACTTAGCAAGGTTGACAGACTTTCAAAATGATCGATATAATTTTTTTGATTGGGAATTCATCTAATGACATCCCCCGCCCTTGGGCGGTGCGCGAGGGCGTGTCAGACTTACTGACTAAAAACCCACTCCTGTACCTTCTTTGTCATTGTTCCATGACACCGGAAATCTCTTTCGCATCACCCATGGCCCCAGTAGGCTTCGATCCTGCAGGGCACCTACGGTTGTCGACGGCGCGTTTTGTTGCGCGCCGTCGATGACTTGGGCTCGGTCCGGACGGTTACCGGACGGTCGGACGGCGAGCTACCCATTGCTTGCCGTCCGCAAGCCCGCGCCCACGGTGGCCGGAAATCGGGATCGGAATCTGGGACGTGAGGGCCATTACCTCGCGCGTGCGGTCGCCTCCTTTGCTAGCATTACTGCTTCGCAGAAGGAGGCGACCGCCTGCCACTCCTCCTCGCTCCGGACCATGGCCTGTACCAAGGCCCGGCGTGAGAGATTGCTGTCGCCGATCGCCCCCACGAGGACACGGCGGTGCTCTGCCCAGGCAGGGCACACCTCTACCGTATGCTCCACCGTGTCTTCCGTGCGGTCCACACAATGGTGACACCCGGGCGTTTCTTCCGCACGAATCCGGTGCAGGAACCTCCATAACTTACCATGTCCGGTAAGGTCCTGCGTCATGCGGAAGGTAAGGACGCCGTGTTGCCTTTCCAGCCACTCCTCAAAGAGGGGACTTACAGTCATAATTACGGCGTGCCCGTTGTAATGAAGGCTCAGAATTACGCAGATGTCAATCATTTTTTATTTTATTTTGTTTTGTTTTATTATTTCCATTGCTTTGATTCGCTTTGTGTTCTCTGTATATTTACTATAAATAACATAATTATGTCTTAGTAATAAGGGAATGGAACTAGCTCCTGTACAATAGCGCAGGAGTTAGGACATCATAAAAAATGTTTGTAAAATGTATGTCAATAAAGATTGTTATTATATTTTATGGGTTAGTATAGGTATCTCAGAACCCTAGGGTCCTGAACCTGGAAGGCATACGAGGGGCCGAAGCTAATTAGAAGAAGAAGAAGCAGAAGCCCTTTAGACAATTTCCAAAAAAATTTCAAATTTTCTTGTAACGTGTTACCAACCAACCAACAATTATCCCTGTACGCACTATTATTATTTTTATTAACCTTCAGTATATAGGTAACGTCCGCAATGATGTCTCTAATTTCAGCGATTATCAACAAATATGTTGAGGCCTAATATTGCTGTTAATTACCAAAATGTGTTTAAATGATACGACACTTCAAAAATGCGAAACATTAAAACTTTAAAAACTCACTTATATACAGTTAATAGTATTGCTTCAACGTCTTAATTACATTTAATTACTCTTGTGGTTTACAGCCTGCTACTGGTTATCCCCATTTCAATGCCGCAAAACATTTAATACGTACTTCAATGACAAAAATAAATATGTAATAAACAGTTTAAATGACAATTATACCTGCTTTACCTCGGTTAATAGTATGTTTGACTTATATTTAATTAAAGAAAAAAGAAAAAGAAAGAAAAGCAATTTATTTGTGCGATATGATGCAATTTGAAAATTAGCTTATAATCATAATCTATATAATAAGAAATGAGAGAGATTGATTGGATGTTGGATGTTGGTTGGTTGTTTGTTGTTGTTGATAGGATGGTTTGGTTTTGGATCGGTTGTTTTTTTTTGTGAGTTTTTATAATTAAGAATCGAAAATCAGAATACGGGGCTGCCTCGTGTATTAAATAAGTTATATTTAAATTCAGCAGTATTAATTAGCAAATCTGAATGAAATGCATGAACAAATCGTGCATAACCAGGAATTTAGATATGAACATTTTAATTAATAAGGTAATAGTTTCCCAATTTAATGTCGAGATCCGGCTGTTATTTTTCCGAGATAGGAAAGTTATTGAACTCCACAATTTTTTTTAAATTGATATTTTAAACCAGTGCTTGACTGCGATCCCACCTGATGATAAACAGTGGTACAATCGCTGATGATGAGTCGCACTAGTTTATTCGATATGATTTAAACTTTTTAGTTTTATTCTTGTTTTAGTAATAAAATCTAAACAACGTCAACCCAGAATTTAGCCATGACAACATAATTATATATAATCTATAGACATAATAAATCTGTAGAAGTTATTAGTTGTGCACGCATCACGTAAAATGTACGAAATCGATGTAGTTAACTTTTATACATTAAAATTGTGTGTAACTTGATATATTATTAAAACTTGGTTTCAACGCAATCGGTTGACTATATTATCGAAAGATATAGTCAACCGATTAATTGAAAGTTAGGCGGTACGAAGTTCGCCGGGTCAGCTAGTTATCAATAGATTCCTTAAATTGAGTAACAGGACACTCGTCCCTCAGGGTTATAATTGAAGACATAGTTGCGCTGCGTGTGGCAACAACCAGCAGTCAAACTGAGGAAATTCTGTAAGAGTCTGACGCTCCCTCTTACTCCACTAACAGCGGGAGAAGTCATTCGAGTATTTCACACACTCATAAAACTTTTTGCGTGTGTGTCTACTCGTTGTTAAAATTCAACCTACAGAAATGTTTCACAAAGCAGATGTCAAATATACATACTTATCACGCTCCGCTGAGCAGAAAAAATATTAGTCAAGATGCTAACCAATTTCGTACAAACAATGTTTGAGTAGGTACCTACACATGTTGATTCACTAACAAAGTAGACTGAATTAAGGGCCTATTACACTACGCGATATTCAGACTGTCTTATTTTTTGTTCCGAGTAATAGACCGGTCTAACCCTTATTACACTACGCGACATCGATTAAGACTGTCTGAATATCGAGTAGTGTAATAGGCTCTTTAAGGCTGCAACTGTTAGCAACAATCCCATTAATGTGGCATTATTAGGTTTTTTTTTCTTGTTGGAAAATCATCTAATGACATCCCCCGCTCTTAGGCGCAGCGTGAGATAGTGTCAGACTTTTACTGACTAAAAACCCATTCCTGTTCCTTCTATGCGATTTTTCCAGGGCCCCGCGGATCTCTTTCGCATCACCCATGGCCACAGTAGGCTTCGACCCTGCTGGGCCCCTACGGTTGCTGACATCTCCTTGAGGCGCGCGGCATTATTAGGTAAATCTTCTTCTTCTCGAATCGATGGTTTTCTCCTCCCTCAAAGTTTTTGGGCCCAGTATTTTGCCACGTTTATTACGTTACGGCGTCAGTGTCGTTTTTTTAGGTCCTCAAAAGTATAGATGTTGGGACACTTAGGTAAATAGAAAACTGTTTTTTTGATTAGGACAGCATGTTCTATATTGAAAAGCAGTCGATTGCCCTTATTTTTGAGGTGGGAAGTTTAATAACTTCTCCCGCTCTGGGTGGAGAGAGCGTGTGAGACTTACTGACTAAAACCCACCTGTTGTCCTTCAGTTACCTTTGTGCTCTAAGGCCACGGTAACTCTTTCGAACATTCCCGTAGTCACAGTCGATTACCCTTTTTCAGAAACTTTCGTCGATTAATAATAAAAATAAAATTAAACACAAGTGTTGTAAGTTTTACCGTGTCCAAGTACAATGTCCGATTGTACCAATTTTCCATATGGCAGTTAAAAAAATAAGATGGCTGGTAGGCGTTAAAATCTCAAAGAATCTCGAACTTACCTGCAACAAAAAAAAGAAAACAGAATTAGTTATGTAAGCACAATAGACAAACACACATACTATTATCGTCCCGGTGGGCACGTAAGAGCGCGGTAGAAGTCTGCCCCGCTTAGACGGAGCTTCTACATGTCTTCGTGGAGACGATCGCCGGCGGAGACCTCTTGCGACCGGCCTAGGTTCAGGTCATGGTCCGGAGCGAGAGGGAATGGAAAAGCGGTCACCTCCTTTTGCGAAGCAGTATTGCGAGCGAAGGAGATGGCAGCAACCGTGAGGGAATGGACATTCTCAGGAGCATTCTTCGCTACAGGGGACGCCTCGAGTGTCGGGAGTCAGTCACAGGGCAACTTTCTTCCACCGTAGGCACGGGCTAGCCGGAATTTTTTTTTTTCTTTTTAGTTAAGAAAATCATCAAATCCCACTCTTGGACGGGGCGGGAGATAGTGTCAGACAGGGCTGCGGAAACGTTTGAAAGAGTGACCGTGGCAATAGAACGCAAACAAATATAAGTGGCTTTTAGTCAGAAAAAGTATAGTAGTGTAGTAGTTATTGATACTACTTTTCATTTGATATTTATCTGTTATTTATTTATTGTGCACACCTACCACAGTGTTGTCTCTTTTAACCCAAAGGTTGACTGGTAGAGAATGCCTTGTTGCATTAAGTCCGCCTATGTACCACTACTGTACATGAAGTTTAAATAAATAAATAAATAAAAAGTCCAGCCAGGTCCGTCCAGCCTAGAGCGCAAAAATGATTTTATGTTTTCAACCGCAAAAAAAGGAAACATACTACTATCGTACGCGGCTGGGCAGCGTCCGGGAAGCTGCGCAGTGTCTTCTCGTCCAATATACCACAGTGTCTCAAGACGAAAGTCTATGACCAGTGCGAGTGGCCAGTGATGACATATGGCTCTGAAACGTGGTCGCCAACAATGGGCCTCATCAGAAGGCTTAAAGTCTCCCATAGGGAAGGGCTGTGCTCGGAGTTTCCTTGCGTGATCACATCAGAAATGAAGATATCCGCAGGAGAACCAAGGTTACAGACATAACCCGAAGAATCGCCAAACTTAAGTGGCAGTGGGCAGGGCACATTGCTCGCAGAACAGATGGTCGATGGGAACAAAAGGTTCTGGAATGGCGACCACATACCGGAAGTCGCAGCGTTGGAAAGCCTCCCACAAGGTGGACCGATGGCCTAGTGAGGGTCGCGGAATCCGATGGAAGTGAGACGCACAAGACCAGTCATTATGGCTACACTTGGGGGAGGCCTATATCCAACAGTGAACGTCATTCGACTGAAATGATGATGATGATGACTATCTATCGTATACTACAGTAACATTAGAATCCTCTCTACACCCACTTAAAGCACTCGCATTCAGATCAACAACATCTAAAAAGGAAACACATCACAACTCGGCCGATCTTGATAATCGACTGTTGATCTATCTTTTTTGTTCGACACATTGCTCCAGTGGTTCCAATGTTCTTGTAATATCTTATTAATTGTTTTTTTCCAAGAAACCAGTCCATTGGCCTCTGATGAGCGAGCCTTTATACCATCTGTGCGCTGAGTGCAACGCGATCTAAAAATCTACCGCGTTTGGCTCTCTGATTGGTTAAGAGCTTGGAAAGGGTCAATCGGAGCGTCGAAACTCATAAACTTGTCGATCGGTTAACGTAAAACAAAGTCGCACAAGTCACTCGGGTCTCAAGATCCGTCTAACGGTGTGCTAAGTGCAGTATAATACATATCAGGTACTTACAGTGTAGATATGTTAGTATTTTCTCTTAATGGTGAGATTTATTGTTTTTAGAATCGGATACGTGTGTGATCTAGATGATCTCTGTGATTTCCTACTAGTATTACTGTCCATTCGTTACTTTCATCTGGCTAAATAGATCACTAGTCTCTGACAGCGGTTTCGCTCGTGTGAAAGCAGAAACATGTACAGCGATAAAGTTGAATTTTACTGAAGAAAGAATTTTCTGAATGGGTTCAGTACTTTCAGAGATTACCCCCTACATACAAACTTGCAATTTTTACCTCTTTTTAATATTAGCAAAGATGTTAGGCCCTGTGTTCTGATGTCTATAAGAGAGAAAAATTTAGAGGTAAAAGTTAAGTAGGTACATCCCCAATGATGCATTCGTCGAGTCAAAGTTTGAAAGTCGCTCAAGACTTTGTACCTTTCACTCGACGAATTGATAACCTGTCGGTTTTCTATCGATTGCATTTCGGGGAGTGTGCGTCGGAACCACATAGCTAATTTCGCCAAGTCCGTTCCATCATCGGACCAAAACATCAAACGTACCGCGATGCGCTACTGGTGGACTTCCTCCCCACCCGCACAAAACGTTTTGGGTACACATTTGCATTGTGCATACAGATAAGAAGTAGAGTTCCCTGCCGGAGTCTGTCTTAGCTGGTAGTTACAATCAGTAACTTTTTTTTTAATTGATTTAAACAGTGCTTGACAGCGATCCCACTTGATGTTAAGCAGTGATGCAATCGTTGATGGTAAGGCGCACTAGTTTATTAAGAGCTAATTCACTCTAGCCTTGAAGACACCCAAATTATAATCGGATGGAAAGACCGCAGCAAGGAAATTATTCCAGTCCTTCGATGTACGCGTTATAAACGACGAAGTGAAACGCTCAGTCCGGACCGTAGAGGTTTCAACAACGCAAGGGTGGATACTCGCCGTACGTCGGGTTGTCCGATGGTAGAAATGAGATGGCGGAATCAAGTCACGCAATTCCCGCGCACACTGCAAAACTATACTATACTATTTACTTCTAGGCAAACGTGCTTCATCGTCAGATGTGGCTGTGTTGTTAAGCACGCTTACTTTCGCTTACTATCAAAAATAATAAAAACCTGGCACCATTCCAGCTATATTCCAAACCATGATCGTTATCTTGCCCTCATCCATCCATTGACTGGCCTGTTGGTCTAGTGGTTAGTGACCCTGACTGCTATGCCGGAGGTTGTGGGTTCGATCCCCACCCAGACAAATGTTTGTGTGATGAGCACGATCATTTGTTCTGTGTCTGGGTGTAATTTATTTATATATGTATGTATTTAGAAATATATAAGTATGTTTATCAGTTGTCCAGTATCCATAACACAAGCTCTGCTTAGCTTGGGACTAGACGGGGCGTTGTGTGATAGTTGTGAAATATTATTATTATTATTATCCCATGACACGTGAAGTCGGTTCATCACGTTTTTTTCTTTCATTCTCCCCAGTTCAAATCTTTCCACAATACATACACATCTAAGTGCCATTCACAAACTTGAATGGCACTTAGAAACGTTAGCACAATAGTAAAAAGCTTTTACTGTTTATCTACTTATTTAAACAAACTTACGTGAATGGGAAAATCTGCACATAAAACACAATGCCGCCTGGTCAAGGGACCACTCTCTCTTTAACTCAACGTTTGGATCATTTTACTAATTGGCCTGCACTAGCGGTCTCATATTAGGGTCATCATCGTCCTGCCCATGTTCCATATTATTTGGGGTCGGCGCAACAAGTTTTTTTCTTCCTTTTTATCCTGTCACCCGTCACGCTATCACTAACCCCCTTTTCTTTCATATCACTCATCACAGAATCCATCCATCTTTTCTTTTGCCTCCCTCGCCCTCTTTCTCCATCAACATGCATACTCATAACTCTTTTAGTAACATGCGTTTCGTCCCTTCTCTTGCATACAAGACAAACGATTGCCTTTCAAGTTTTCAATCACTGGCGCCACTTTCACACACCATTAGAGTACTCACAGTCAATTTTAAGGCCTTTGCCGTAGGAGAGCTTACTTCATTAAGATAATGGACAAAAGGCAAAAGGTAAGGAAAGGTGGTGACCGGGGAAGTACCATAGCTGCCACGAGTTGTTGAACCAGTTCACAAGGCTCTTTGGGAACCTTTTTCTTCGTAAAAATAAACTCAAGGTTATAGATGTGGTCAGAAATGAGTACGGCTTCGGGGAATAGTAAAATGTATAACCTATACATCTTACTATTCTCTGAAGAGTTGTATAGAGTTAAACACATAATTATCATACATCGCCATATTACGAGTAGGTACTTAACGCCAGTTATGTTTAAGTCTGTTCTGTTATGTAATAGGGAGCCTGCATGTAAATCATATCATAGCTGCTAGTCGGCCTTATAATGTTCCCACTGTTGGGACTCAGGCCTCCTCTCTAGGAGAGGGCATGGGCCGTAATCCACCACGCGTGCCCAGTGCGGGTTGGTGGATGTCACATGTCTTCGAATTTTTGGTTCTAAGACATGCCGGTTTCCTCACGATGTTTTCCTTCACCGTTTTGAGAGCAGTGGTGATGAAATAACAAAGTAATGCGCCTGGCTGGGTTTGAACCCGCAACCTACAACTCGTAAGTCGGGGCCGTTACCACTCGGCCACCACTGCTCTAATCATATCAAATCAGTTTAATGCAAACATATTATACAGGGATTGGTATTACAAATATGCACCCTGCTAAAGCACTATAAAACAAATAACTAAGTTACAACAAAATACATTTCTTAAATAATAATAAAATATTTTATCATGTGACACTACAAAAAAAAATATTATTAGTTTATTTTTTATTTATTTAAGCTTCATGTACGGTAGTAGTAGTACATATGTAGACTTAATTAATGCAACAAAGCATTCTCTACTAGTCAAATTTTGGGTTAAAAAAGACAACATTTTGGTAGATGAGATGTGTATGGTGTGGTTAGGTGGATTATAAGTATTAAAAAAGACATTAATTGGACTTAAATCTCGACCCTACTAGAATCTCTAGGCTACGACTGAGAAATTGTAGATGGAAAACCCCAATAACACTGCCCAACCCGGTAATCGAACCTATGACCCCAAGCTTAGCAACCACAAGGCGGTTGCGACATTTCATTTCAAGCTATTTATGTTTTCACGAGGCCGATAAGTCTGGCATCCCTAGAGATCACTCAAATTTCACCTCCTTACGGCTACCCAAATATAAGCATAGTTCGATTTGTATGCAGATTCGTTAGCCGAACCGAATTCGGACGTCCGTCTCGCGTCTGAGGCATACGCACGTGCGTCGCTTCGCGGTGAAAGTGAGCGGGGATGAGTGAATTGTAGATGCGGTATTTATTACTTTAATAATATTATACTTTAAGAAAATTATTTTTGAAGATCTGCAAAAAAAAATGAGTGAATTTCTAGTAGTACTATAAAAAAATAAAATTATTTTTAACCGACTTCAAAAAAAGGAGGAGGTTATCAATTCGGTTGTATTTTTTTTTTATCATTATTTTTTTTTTTTTTTATATTTGTTACCTCAGAACTCCGTCGTTTATCGACCGATTTGCAAAATTTTTTTTCCCTTTATAGGATATGCTTCCAGATTGGTCCCATTTTTTTCAAAATCCAGTTCTGATGATGGAATCCATGAGGAATCGAGGGAACTCCTCAAAAATTATAGGCAACCCTATGGTAATTTTAGTATTTTCATCAAGAACTTAAGCATTTACAGTCAAAAAGTAACATTTGATGAAGTGGAACTGATGAAGAAGACCAGAAATGGTCAACGGAACTTCATACTCAAATAGATATCATAATGAAGATATAGTTAAGCGACTATGACAATACAAATAAATGAATGATTCTGAATAGTTACGTTGAAAATGGTATCATCGAAGTGATCTGACGATGATGATGGAGCCGGAAGGTAGGCACTGGAACTCCGTAATTAATCAATGTAACCTAGCCGTGTTTGGAGTTATTAGAATTGTCATGGTTAGCACTTTGGCTATAAGGTACTATCGAACTGATCTGATGATGGAGCCGGAAGGTAGGCACAGGAACTCCGTAATTAATCAATGTATCCTAGCCGTGTTTGGGCTTATTAGAATTGTCGTGAGATGTTCTTTGGCTATAAGGTACTATCTAACTGATCTGATGATGGAGCCGGAAGGAGGAAGGTAGACACAGGAACTTTATAATAAAACAATGTAACCTAGCAGTATTTGGGTTAATTGGAATTGTCATGAGAAATAGGCACTCTGTTTTATAAGTGTATCGCAACTAAAAAGTGTGAAATAAAAACTTTTTAGAAGTCGGTGTTAAATAAGAAACAAACAATACCGAGAAACAACGACTTCCGAAATTAAAGTTATTTTGATCCTTTTAGTGTTTTTTTTAGTGAAGTCGGTTATTTTTTTTTTCTAAAAAGTTTTTTTTAAGACCTGTTTGAACTCTCATTTCAATTATCGGTACTTTAAGGTGAAGAAAGTGGTGCAGAGTTGTGAGATGTGTCTCATCATCATCATCATTTCAGCCGAAAGACGTCCACTGTTAGACATAGGCCTGCCCAAAGGGTCGCCACAATGAACGGAACGGCCCTGTGCGTTTCGCATCCATCGGATTCCTGCAACCTTTACCAGGTCATCGGTCCATCTTGTAGGAGGCCTTCCAACGCTGCATCTTCCGGTACGCGGTCGCCACTCCAAAACCTTTCGGCCTCAACAGCCATCTGTTCTGCGAGCAGTTGTGGCTCTTTCTAAAGAAAATGTTGAATATAGTACAAGATTTGCCACATCGGTCTGAAATTCAAGCCTCACTGATTTCCAAACACATAGGTAATGACCAACATAACATTTAGGTAAAACTTACTGTTCTCAGTTATAAGACTGACCATGATTTTAATTGCTCAACATTTAGCGTGGCTCATCCAAAACCCATCAGCTTTCGCAACTCCATGTCAATGACGACATTGACCGACCGTTCAAGGCTACTACTACTATTGACACAGCTATGAAACCAGTAATATACCACATGACGTGTGTTCGAGTGAAATTCACTGGATTTCGAAATCGATATTTTCACATAGCTGGGTAACTAATTAAAATGATAAATTCCTTGAATTGTTTGGGCCCAGTAGGTGGGTAGGTACATTAAGGCCCTAGCGCCAGAGCAGTGCCATAGAACAGTGACTTTCTGATGCCTACTCCTCGGTAACGGCTAGGTTAATAGGTTTGAAAAAAAATATGTTTATTATAGTTTAATGTACAACATTATCAACATATGATTTTTTCGTGCCATTAATACTTTTTGTCTAAAAAAAAATATTTAACAACTTGATACTTTTTCGCTGGTTTTCCCTACTCCTTTCAAACGATTTGAGCTTTAGAAATATGCTTACACAAAAAAAATTGCTGGTTAATTGTTCTGCAGAATGTACATAGCATATATCATCATCATCATCATTTCAGCCGAAAGACGTCCACTGCTGGACATAGGCCTCCCCCAAGCGTCGCCACAGCAAACGGTCCTGTGCGTCTCGCATCCATCGGACCCCCGCAACCGTTACCAAGTCATCGGTCCACCTTGTAGGAGGCCTTCCAACGCTACGTCTTCCGGTACGTGGTCGCCATTCCAGAACCTTTCGGCCCCAACGGCCATCTGTTCTGCGAGCAATGTGCCCTGCCCATTGCCACTTTAGTTTGGCGATTCTTCGTGCTATGTCGGCAACCTTGGTTCTCCTGCGGATATCCTCATTCCTGATTTGATCACGCAAGGAAACTCCGAGCATAGCCCTCTCCATTGCCCTTTGGGTGACTTTAAGCCTTCTAATGAGGCCCATTGTAAGCGACCACGTTTCGGAGCCATATGTCATCACTGGCAACACGCACTGGTCATAGACTTTCGTCTTGAGACACTGTGGTATATTGGACGAGAAGACACCGCGCAGCTTCCCGAACGCTGCCCAGCCGAGTCGGATTCGACGATTGATCTCTTTCTCGAAGTTAGACCTTCCCAACTGGACCGTCTGTCCCAGGTAAACGTAGTCGTCTACAACTTCGAGTGTAGAGTCCCCGACCTTGATAGGAGTGGGTGCTACATGGCTGTTTACCATGACTTTGGTTTTGTCCATGTTCATTTTAAGTCCCACTCTTTCGGAAGCTCTACTGAGGTCACCAAGCATTGTACTGAGCTCCTCCGTAGTCTCAGCCATGACTACTATGTCGTCGGCAAACCGAAGGTGAGTGATGTACTCGCCATTGACATTAATGCCTAGCCCTCTCCATTCCAAAACCTTGAAGACATCCTCCATTGCTGCCGTGAACAGTTTCGGAGAAATAACGTCTCCCTGCCTCACACCCCGCTGCAAGAGGATAGGTTTCGAGGTCTGGTCTTGTAGTCGGACTGACATAGTGGCGTTTCTGTACAAACACTTCAGCACTTCGATATACCGATAGTCAATTTGGCACCGTTGGAGAGACTGCAGTACAGCCCAAGTTTCAATCGAATCAAAGGCTTTCTCGTAGTCCACAAACGCTAAGCAGAGAGGCTGGTTATACTCCTCAGTCTTCTGTATAACCTGCCGCAGCGTATGTATGTGGTCCACGGTGCTGAAGCCTTTTCGAAATCCGGCTTGTTCGGGAGGCTGAAAGTCGTCGAACCTGCGCGATGACTCTGGAAAACAGCTTGTAGACAAGGCTCAGAAGCGAGATGGGCCTATAATTCTTAAGCAGGGCATTATCGCCCTTCTTAAAGAAGAGTACCACCACGCCTCTGCTCCACGCCTGTGGCGTTTTCCCCTCGAGTATGACGGAATCAAATAGCTTCTGAAGGGCCTTAAGGACCGGTTTTCCACCCGCCTTCAGGAGTTCGGCCGTAATTCCGTCCTCACCCGACGCCTTGTTGTTTTTCAGCTGCTTCAGAGCCATCCTAATCTCGTACAGGCTGACGTCCGGGATATCTTCGGTATAGTGTCGAGTTGCATGCCCAGTGTGGCATCGTTCCGCTCACGCTAGAGAAGTGGACATAGCGCTGAACGATACCTGCCGCATCGTAACGGGATGCTTAAAACCTACCCCTCTTGCAATGTTGTACCCTCTAGCAGGTATAGCTCCTCCAGAAGTTCGCCGCGAGATAGCCAGCCGCATCGAGAAGAGTAAACAGGAACGGGACGGCCGTCACCCCCTGCATAAACATCAACTTATACCTGCACGTCTAAAGAGTCGTAAAAGCTTTATGCGATTTACGACCTCTTCAAAAGACAGTGCAGAGGACGAGAGATGCGTGCTGTGGAAGCAGAAGCACCCAACTCCTACACATTTTATCACCCCGTCAGAGCATCTCCCCCCTGGACGCGAATTGCAGTGGCCAATCTGGAAATCTCTTAACCGACTGCGGACTCAGGTTGGCCGCTGTAAAAATAATTTAGCCAAATGGGGCTTCCTCGATCCATCTCTAACACAGTGCCAGTGTGGAGCCGCTGTACAGGACATGCGTCATCTGCTATGCTGTCCATCCTGCACAACCAACTGCAGTTTTCAGGATCTATACGAGGCCAACAACAGAGCCGTAGAGGTTGCCAAATACTGGTCAGACAAAATTTAGTTGGAGTACATCGACACGAAAAGAAGAAGAAGAAGTGTCGAGTCAATCTAGCTCTTGGGTCGTTTACTAGATTTACAGCGGGTTTAGCGGTAGACGTGTATAACTGTCCATAAAAAGCCTCGATCTCTCCCAGAAGCTCCGATTTGGCGGATATGACTCTGCCATCGTCGGTCTTCAGTTTCGTGAGCTGGCTTTGCCCAATAGACAGATCTCGTGCAAATACTTTAGAGCCCTTATTCCGCTCAATCGCATCCTTAATCCTTGCGGTATTAAAGCGGCGAAGGTCACGTTTCAGGGACTTCGAGATTTGTCTATTGAGCTGCCGGTATATGCACGCATCGTCTGAAGACTGCAGAATCATCTCACGCCTCTTCTTCATTAGCTCGAGGGTCGGATCGGAGAGCTTGTTTTTATTTGTACGGTGAGTCTTGAAATACTTAGACCCGACCGTATGGACAGTTTCCACGAACCCATCGTTATATTCATCCACGGAGCTTCCTAGGCACTCGAAACGATTGTGGAGTTCGAGCTGAAAGCTCTCGGGGTTTTGGATCTGGATCTGTGCTGGACGGAGCGTAGACTTCATCAGTCGAGACCTTTCAAGCTTAATGTTAATATTCAATGTGCCTCTTACGACGCGGTGATCACTTCCAGTTTTCACCGCGTTGATCACAGAGACATCATTGAATATTTGCTTTTTCGTCGACAGGATGAAGTCAATCTCATTTCTAGTTGCACCGTCAGGACTTTGCCAGGTCCACCTTCTATGCTCACGCTTTTTGAAGAAGGAATTCATCATATAGAGGCCCTCCTTCTCCATAAAGCTAGCCAGTAGGTGTCCCCGGTGATTCCGACGTCCAAATCCAAATTGCCCCACTCGCAGCTCGTCACCGTCTCGTTTGCCCAGTTTCGCGTTAAAGTCCCCCATGACCACGGTGAAGTGAGTCTTAGAACCATGCATGGCTCTTGATATATCCTCATACATGGATTCTACTTCGTTGTCGGGATGTGTCGAGGTCGGGGCGTAGACCTGTATGACCTTCAGCGAATATCTTGATGATATTCTGAGTATAAGGTACGCCACCCTGGTCGACACACTCTCGACCCTCACGACATTGTTCACAAGGGACCTGTGGACGATAAACCCGACACCACCCTGGGACTGCTGGTCACCCTCCCGGAAATAGAGCAGGTTACCGGATTTGAGAATTATCGTATCCTCCCCCTGTCTTCGGACTTCAGACAATCCCACAATACTCCATCGCAACCTGCTCAATTCCTCCTCCAGTTCGGTGATCTTCTCGTCAGTCCTCAGTGTACGCGTGTTGAAAGTTGCCAGGTCGAGTCGTTTAATAGATGGGTAGCCAAATCTCATCCGGAGATTCTTCGCACCCCTTGCCTCGTCGTGGCCTTGACCGCTACCGGAGTCAAGGGTAGACGGGCTGCCGGGCACTAGGGGCCATTTTTTCCTTCTGTTTTTCATGTTGGGGGGGGTTGCCATAATCGCCACGCTTGGCAGACGGGTTGGCGATCGCAGTTTGGTTGTTGTAATGCACAGAGGATGCTGCTGCCCATTCTCTGGTATGTCCCTTAGTCGCCTCTTACGACACCCTCGGGAAGAGATGGGATGGTGTTATTCTTAACGTCCGAACACCATACGGAACATACCAGCATATATATGTAAATCAATTAATATTTCGCATAGAAAATGGTTTTAAAGGTCAGCGGGGGCTCTGTGCGGGGCGCAGGCGGCAGAACGAGTATGTGTGCATTTAACTCCGGTCAGATGTTTAAGGGACTATGCGCCTTAACTGCAGCATCGGTAGCATTCATTAAGTCTTCCAAAGTGTAGATGTAAAAGACGCTTAGGGTACTAGAAGATTTCGATACCACCTCATTTCCGAAATAACATCATGAGTGGTTTAGATAGTATTTTTTCTTTATATAGGTATCACCTAATAATCGTCCAATGACTGCTCCCTGTCTAGAGTTGAGCGAGAGACGCCCTCGCCACCTTAGAGCGACAGTCAGACTTGTCAGTCGGGATTTCAAAATATAGGAGATGTCTGCAAACAGTAGGGGAACAGCAGGGTCGGAAGGAAAACCTGGCCCTAGTATGAAGGGCAACGAAGGAACTAGGAGTGGGTTTTAGTCAGTAAAAGTCTGACACGCCCAAGGGCGGGAGATGTCATTGGATGATTTCCCACTCAAAAACTTTTTGTTAAGCCTTTGTGGTATTTATCCTGATATAGTTACTCACACACATTGATATTTTGTCATTTCAATTTTTTTTTTATGATCTCAATTACGAAGAATTACGAAAATTCTAGAATTTAATATTCAGATACATTCAACTCATTAAAACCTAGGTCAAAGAATGATCTAAATCCGATCTTACTAAAAACATAATGAAATCGTACCGAAGCACCTACATTTATAGATTCTTTAAGGCTAATCAAGATAATAATGAGACTGGAAGCTATCATACTGGATTAGTTCAGCCTTAAATCCATATATCGTACGTCAAAGTTTCATCATCTTTACCTTATAAAACAAAGTCATTTTTGTGTGTCTATATGTTTGTCCGCTAACTCCTTCTAAACCACGCAACCAGGGGCGCCGATTCCGTGGGTGCTCGAGGGCTGGAGCACCCATGAGAAATAAACAGTGGGTGCCGAGCACCCCTGAGAATAGAAATCAAGAAACAGATCAGTAATCGCCTTTTAAGTTACGTATAAATTATAATATTTCTTGATACTGAAAACTTGTTTCATTTTTATACTAAGTATAATGGTTTCATTTTATATTTTATCAAAAATAATTAGTAATTAAGTACGCAGTATGTAAATAGGACATTTATTTATTTGACAGTCGATCAGTGTGCATTTCCCTTGTCACATTTCGCCACTTTTTCAAGACCATCAAATGAGCATGAGCACCCATGAGGTTTTCTAAAAGCCGTCGCCCCCGCACGCAACGGCTTTCGATGGGGTTTTCACTAATAGCAAGAACAAGGAAGGTTTGTAAATATAATTTGCACCCAATATTGTAAAGGGGCCTGTTGATATATTTGTAAAAAGGTACCTAATCTTTGGAAGATCTCACTAAACCGATAAAAGAAATTATTTTTATTCATGTATAGGTACGCGTAGGCTAGCGTTTGCCTACTAGGTATCTCACCTGATGGGAAGCGATGATGTGGCCGACGATGCAGCACGCGTGCCTACAAGCAACCAATTCAGTCTTGACTTAAAGGCCTAAGGTTATATATATCAGGAAACACAGAATTATTATTTTATACACAGAGTGTTTTATATTTTATGCTATTAAAATGCACAGGTTACATGGGATAGGCCACGGTAAAAAACTAGGTAGTATTTTTTAATATTATTGATAAGTTCGTGCTTGATCACGGTAAATGATTATGTGGTCTTCGACAGAGTACGCTTGCCTTGAAGTAGCCAATTTTTTTTTTGCTAGGACTTCGGCAAGAAATTTCACTACTTAGCTGTAGGTACGCAAGATGAAAGTGTTCCCAAAATTTTTTGTGCGTATGAGTTTTTTTTTATGTTTGTAAAAGGAGGTAACCTCTCTAGAGGTACTAATCGGGATATTACAACTGTTCTTTTACAGCTAATGACCGATTCTCACATGCATAACATTTTAACCTACCAATTTTTGTTGGTCTGAGCCTACCAAATGCAATTAAATGGATAGACAGGAGCGAATACGCGGGGAAAAAACTAGCTAGCTAATGTTGTGCAAACTAATAACATACTCGTAGGTGTTTACGTTCACTCGATCGAAACTGTTTTTAGTTGTTTCCAAAAGATTACCCACGGATCACTGACCTTTATGTCGCTATACTTAAGCTTAGGTAACCTACTCATTAGAGACTTAATAAGCCCCATGACTTTAAGGCTTAGCTGATTGAAGGTCGTCTATAGAAAGGGTCTCATTTATGTCTTAATAATATTGAGAACGGTATCATTTCGTAATTAAAATGTTGGTATTAGGAAGCTAGTAAAAAAAAACAGGGCAAATGCGAATCGGCCTCACACAGTGAGGGTTCCGCATTAAACCTATGAAAACAGTTCGATTCCCGAATTGAGTTACGACGATTTTTCCGAATTGTAAAAAAAGATTTTTTTTTGTGACTTAACTACAAATTTACAGTATTCGGATTTATTCCTATATGTAAGACCTTGCTTTAAGCCAAATTTCAGGATTCTGGGTCAACGGCAAGTACCCTATGAATTTTGATTCCTTTGAGAGTTTTAAAATGTATGTAATTTTTTGCGACATAAACGGCCGTATCTTTTTTTTCCGTTAACTTAGATGTTTGATTTTTTCACAGCTTCAAAGGACCGCAGACTTGAGTATACGGTTTTAATTTGAACTCGATGCCTCCACGCGTTTCTGAGATAAAGGGTATTGACAGACAGACAGACAGACGGACGGACAACAAAGTGATCCTATAAGGGTTCCGTTTTTCCTTTTGAGGTACGGAACCCTAAAAATGGTAAACGACATACGAACAGCGACTTCACATGAGCGAAATGTATAATTATGCTTAATGCTGGAGGTGTAATCCGATTAGACAAACTACGAAACGAATATGCCAGAAGATCGTTTAAGGTAGCACCGATTACCAAAAAGCTGAAAAAAATATCCTTAGAGGAAATGACGACAACTCAGTCAAAAATACCCAAAATATCCCCGACCGACTACGAAAAAGAGAACGATCACTCGCCACCTGGTAGTCAACTATGCAGAAAGAGATCCAGCAAGCGAATCTGAGTACACTAACAAACCAGAACAGAGCTCCCTGTCGCAGACGTACAAGGAGACCGGACCCCAGCTAAACTGGGAAGAAAAGCTATCTAGTCTCGAACGAGACTGCTGCACATGGAATCTTGGGTTCTGTCTTGCGAGCAGCATACTAACAGCATGATTGTTGAAAGGACATTGGTAGCGCATGCCAACCAAACACCAAAATTTTTGACAATCGCTACAGTTATTCGAATATTAAGTTAACCCAGCCAGGAGCATTACTTTGTGTAATTTATTTCATCACCACTGCTCTCAAAACGGTACTTAAAGGAAAACATCGTGAGGAAACCGGCATGTCAGAACCAAAAAATTCGAAGACATGTGACATTCACAAACCCGCAATGGGCCCGCGTGGTGGATTACGGCCCATTCCCTATCCTAGAGAGGAGGCCTGAGTCCCAGCAGTGGGAACGTTAAAAGGCTGACTATGCTTATGCTATGCTATTCGAATATTGCATTGTCTGGAGTGCATGTAGGGAAAAGCGGCTTCGCCTGCTTAAAAGTAGAAAATTATTCCAAGGGAACATACTCTCTGGATAAAATGTATCCTCCTATGTCATATTATAGGATGCAGCCATTTGACTTATCGATTGCGTATCGCTCAGTTCATCTAAAGAAAATAATTACAAATCTATTTTCATATGCATAGGCTAACGGCCTGTCATTTCTTACAGCCACCTCCAATCAATCAATGACAATATTGGCCAACTGACCATAAGCGCTATGGTGTTGAACCGTATGTGGCCATCTCTAGGATGAAACGTCAATCTATACGTTGGTGTGACACTAATATTATAAATGCGAAGGTGAGCTCTGTCTTTTTGTTGTGATTTTATTTTAATATAATTAAAAGATTTGAAATTAAATATAAACGTAATCACAACTAGAATACAACAAATAAGAAAGCTTAACTAACACAAAGGACATAGGTACGCTCTGAGAAAACTTAAACCAGTTAAGGTCAACCTTTAGTAGCTTACTTAAGTAAAAATAAAAGTAATCCCAATCATATGATTGAACTAAATTATTTATTGAACGATGAATCACAAAGAAGGCCTTTATTTAAATTGATATAAATCAGTGCTTGATTGCGATCCCACCTGATGGTAAGCAGTGATGCAATCATTGATGGTGAGGCGCACTAGTTTATTAAGAGCCTATTCACTCTAGCCTTGAAGACACCTAAATTATAGTTGGACGGGAAGACCGCACCAGGCTAATTGTTCCAGTTTTTCGATGTACGCGGTATAAACGACGAAGTGAAACGCTTAGTCTGGACCGTTGAAGTTAAAGAATAACTACGAAACAACCTAAAGTACTAGAAGGAAAATGATGAAGAGAAACCAAGGCTTTTAGAGATGGCTGCGGGATTTTTAGATAGAGTCGCCGCGGCAGTGGAAGGCAAAGGGCAACTAAATAGACACAAGTGAGTTTTAGTCAGTAATAGTCTGACTAACCCTCTCGCTTCACCCAAACTGGAAAAAGTTATTTGATGATATCCCGCCCTTACAAAGAAAAAGGGTCTTAAAGAGATATCATGGCAGGTTCCTTATAAATAATTATAGGTAGATCTCTGATTTACATTAGTATCTAGAACACATTAAAGTGCTTTCTAGATATCTCATAATATAGCACCCATATCTACAGATGAAATGAAATGCGAAAATGACAAACTTTCATAAATATCACTTATACAAACATGCTTATGACCCTGATTCAGAAGCGATTCTCAACAGAGCATATATCACTTGACCGGCGATACGGATGCGTAGAGTCGTGGAAACGGAGGTTTTATGCTAATGTATGAAAGTGTCATCATTTCATCAATAAGTGTACCGAGTTGAAGAGAGATACGTCGAGTTGCTAACCTGTTAGGTTGTATAGGTACACTTCGGGGAGTGTGCATTGAAATTGCATAATTTAATTCCGCCAAGCTCGTTCCATCATCAGACCATTAGACGTACGGCGTTGCACTACCGGTACATGGTAGACATTCCACCCATACGTACACTACAACAACAACTATGTCGAACCTGCAGAAGCTTGCGTGGCACCAACTGCCGTGACCCACCTAGAAATCTCTAAGCCGACTGTGAAGCCTGGTGGGCTGCTACAGGCACAACTTAATCAGACGGGATTACCCTATTGAGTCACAGTGCGATTGCGGAGTCGATTACTTTTGTCGTACTCACTGTACAACAACACCTGCACTTTGAAAGACCTTAACGAGGCAAACGCTAACGACGTACTTGAATTTTGATCAAAAGACACTTAAGTTTGTAATCATTGATATGATAGAGAAGAAGAATTGTAGAATATAAATTCCGATGCAATAGATTTGTTTTACAGATGAGGCAACATTTACCGCGATAACCTTGTTATTGGCAAACTATAATAATGAATCAGTAAAAATAAAAAACCGCAAGATTCAATGACTATATTTTTTTAAAGATTAAGTAGTTTCTGAATGCCATACATTCACTAGCAGTAATTGACACGTGATAAAGTACTTATATTTATCGCAATAAAGTGCCCTGTGTGGTCGATAAACATGTCGTCAAGATTGGTATAACAATAATATTTAACTATTAATTTAGGTATGCGCAAGAGCAACCGAAGGTACATTCGCTAAGTAGTTAATCATCAATTTATTTTCTCTGGGACGAGTACCATTTGACCTGACCGTCGCGCCATTAGTATGTAATTGATTGCTACATACATTTAACTTTACAAGAGAAGCGATGATGTTAAGAAAGAACTTTAGCACACGTAATTGTTTAGTTACACGTAAATGATGAAACAATTAACATAGTATCTACTTGGAATATGTATTTAAGTATATTAATTAGTCCTTTTGATCGAATTTAGTTCAAGGTAGCTTATCTCAGTAGGGATTTTGACGAAGAAGTTAAACTCAGTGAGCAAAATATCTTTTGTTCAATTTATAAGTGTTCAAACAGACGGTAAATTGATAAAAAATGAAAAGTAGGCAATGTGTTGTCCAATAAAATTGTTATTTAACTAATATTAATTATGACCATTAATAACGGTTCTCAACTGCCAATTAAAAAACGTAAGTACAAGGCAACTACGTGAGAATACAGATGTTTAGCGTATATTTTATTTAAAAAAATATTCACTTTATACATTAAATTTTTATAACAATGCTGAAAATCTTAGCCTCTAAAAAAATCTCAGACATTTAGACAAGGTTAGATTAATATTCTTGTATAGATTAACATATCCCAACTGATGAAAAGTGTAATTTAACTATGTATTCATAGGTACAATCAGTTGAGAATTTTTACAACATGTAACCTGTTAAAAACACATCCTGAAAGTAGTTTGGTCAAAATTCAAAATTAAAATATTTTTATTTCACATAGGCATATTGAGCACTTATAAAACGTCAGAAGCTAGTGCTCGGCTATTGAACCGATTTCGGCTATTTTTTAAATAGGTAATTTGTAATTTTCTTTATTTATTTATTTTATTTATTTATTTATTTATTTTATTTTAAAGAAGGCTCACAGACAAATAGAAGAAAAATGATATAAACATTGTAACATTATTAAATAGCTAATTACGAGCCTCCACACATAGATAAGAAAAAATATATATCGATAATAAGGAACTACACACAAATCAATAAATTACTAACGAGAAGTTAATCACAGAAAAAATTCTGTGCCATTCGCCGTCGTAAGGTCGCAACACTGGTGTTGAACAAGTCGATATCAAGGTCCCTAGAAAAACTATTGAAATCAAGTGCACTCCTTATTGAAAAAACATTTTTCATATAATTGGTCGATGCGAGAGGTACACTCAATATTGGTCGCAGACGTAATCCCATTAGGTTTGTGCGTAGTGCTAAATTAGAAACGAGTTCAGGACAGTCAATGTGGCCATTTGCGATACCCATCAGCATACTTAAGTCTCCAATTTATCCTAAAATTATTCTTGATTATTTTCGCATAAATAAAATTAGGTACCTATTTTGATAAATTCTTAGTGTTTGTATAGTGTGTTCATTTCCATATTATTGAATTACAATAATTATTATAACTCTTTTTTCTTTTTTTGTGGACTATTAAGTACTTCTACTACTTCTTCTTCTTCTACGCTTCCCTTCCTTCCCTTTCGTCCCTTCCTTTCCTTCCTTCCTTCCCTTCCTTCCAATCCTTCCCTTCCGTCCCTTCCTTCCCATACTTCCCTTCCTTCCCTTACTTCCCTTCCTTCCTTCCCTTCCTTCCTTCCCTTCCTTCCCTTCCCTTCCTTCCCTTCCTTCCCTTCCTTCCCTTCCTTCCCTTCCTTCCCTTCCTTCCCTTCCTTCCCTTCCTTCCCTTCCTTCCCTTCCTTCCCTTCCTTCCCTTCCTTCCCTTCCTTCCCTTCCTTCCCTTCCTTCCCTTCCTTCCCTTCCTTCCCTTCCTTCCCTTCCTTCCCTTCCTTCCCTTCCTTCCCTTCCTTCCCTTCCTTCCCTTCCTTCCCTTCCTTCCCTTCCTTCCCTTCCTTCCCTTCCTTCCCTTCCTTCCTTCCCTTCCTTCCCTTCATTCCTTAAAATATACATTATTTTGCAACTTTGCCGTCCATACTAGCACTGTTAACAACTCATATAGACCAAACAAAAGACAACCATTAGTTTCTACTGGTTTCTACAGTCGAACTTAAACACCATACAAACAAATTGGCAATATCCCCAGACACAACTGAACACTTTCGTTTGTCACACAATGCACGCTCTCTAACTGTAAATATTGACTATTGTTAATAGTGAAAATGGTGAAAACATTGAACATTCACGCGGCACTAGGAAACAATAGATTTCATGGGAGAAATTACGGTGACAGCTAATTATATCATGCAATACTTTTTGTTTGAAATTTTGTTATCATAGATTCAGTTTGATATCTGACGTCTTGTATCTTTTGCCGATAATAGTTTAAATTTATAATTGTAAAAAGCAGGGTGTATTCAGTTAAAAACCAGGAAACTTAAAAATATACCTACAAAACTTAAAATATTTGTTGATAAACCTGCTATAACAACTACTGCTTATGCTCAACTTGATTATGCATTTCAAATCCCACTCAGTGGCTAATTATTTTCAAAAAATATAGAGAACGAGAACGCAAACCACTCGATTTACAATCACATTCTTACTCTATTACTGAATGCAAATTTCGTAAAACTGAGTTACAGAAGTTGTTTAGGCATGAACTTGAATGCCACGTAATTTGTCTTTTTAATCAATGACCCACTTATAAACTCTTCTTCTCTTAAACACTTATAACTATCTACAAGCATCTAAATGAACTATAACCCAACCTACACCAGACAAATTCAACACAATGGCAAAGATAACCGTCTAACACGGCGCGCGCGCCTAATGATAAATAATGACGGCGCACACGCATCTAATTTGACGACACAACCGCACATTTTGTGCGATTAGTCGCGTATTACATTCGTTAGGGCCAATTTATGAGGATTAAGGATAATATTTGAGATTTTTTTTTAAGGAGGTTGCGGCTAAATATAAACCGCGTGAAATAATTGGGCAAGGTGAGGCGTCGTTTGTCGCGGTCATATTGTGGATTGGTGATCGTTATAAATTGGAAATCAATGATCTGTCTGTATAATTATACCAATAAAATGAAACTGAAACAGAAACCCATCGTAAATGTGGTTGTTTTTATTAAGCTATTGGATGGCAAAAGTCCAGTAAAATATTAAATGTATTAAACAGGTATATAAATAGAAGGGCAATGATTAATGGAATGGTAAGTAAAATAATGAAGATCGTAACATCAAATTAACTCAATATCTTCATGAGAGTAACGAAAGTAAAGGAAGGAGAAATGTAAAGAGATAAAAGTCACACGCGACTTTTTTGTGCACATACCGTCACGTTTTAGATCTTTAACAATGTAACAACAATAAGTAATAAATCATTCGTTTCGATTGACGACGGAGAAATGGGAATTTTTAAAATCGCAGGAATAGCTGACTTCTAATAAGATAATGCATGACTTAAAGATGATGTAAGTAATTTCGTTGTAATTTCTTGCAGTTGGTTAATCGTTATAGATGATTGTACTTCTTTTTTTTACAATTTATAGGATCACGGTAAACCACATCTCACCTGATGGAAAGCGATGATGTGTTCGACGATGGAGCACACTTGCCTAGAAGTAACCTGTTCACTCTTATTTTATTTTATTTATTTTATTTATTTAATCTTCATGCAACATTAATGTACAAAGGCGGACTTAATGCCTGAGGCATTCTCTACCAGTCAACCTAGGGTGGTGAAGAGACAATATGGTAGGTGCATAAAAAGAAAATTATATGCAAAAAACAAGAGTAAAACAAAAAGGTATACATATAATTAAAATACACATACATAGATATTTAATATAATATATATATATATACATATATATTATTATAAATTAACGAAAGAAGTTTTGAGACGATTCTGCTATTGGTGGAGCAAATGATTCCGCAACTTCCGCTTAAATGCATATCGACTTTCGGCCGTCCTGATATCGAGAGGAAGCGCATTCCACAGAAGGATGGACTGTATATAGAAGGAAGAATGGAGAAAATCAGAAGTATGAGAAGGACAGAGCAGTAGGAGATTGTTAGAAGAACGCAGATTCCTTGCGTGTGAAGAACATAGGTATTGAATGTGAGTAATGAGATAGGATGGAGGCGTGGGAGAGTTGAGTAGAGAGAAAAGTGTAGTCAAAGCGCGCAAAGTTCTTCTCTGGCGAATTGGCAACCATTTGAGGTCAGACCTGAAGTTCGACACATGATCATACTTCCTCAGATTAAATATAAAGCGGATGCAGTTGTTCAGGAGTCTATCGAGCTTATCCAGCAAGACCGAGTTCAGGTCAAAGTAACACAAGTCACCATAGTCTATGATAGGGAAAATCAAAGTCTGCACAAGCATTGTCTTCGTCTTTGCAGGTAAAAAGTTTCTCAGACGATACAGACACCGCAAAGTGCCACCCACCAAAGTACCACCCTGACCCCAGGTTGTAGCTATCAAGAAACGTGTGTAGTTTTTTTTACTTTATTAACATTGTTCTCACATAATAGTAGCGACAAGAAACATGTTAACCGCATGATTTGTAATACATAACATGATTGAAAAGAGTGTCCATGGAGTTACTTGCACATTCTTCTCCATAGAAATCTACGCTTTTGAATGTGCAATTAGCATCATTTTTTCTGAATGACTGACTTCTTGACGTTTCAAAAGTGCCTGTAAATGGTTCATTTGAAACACCTCGAAACAATCATATTATTGTGATAACAATATAAATATAAGAATTAAAGTTCTGAGTCTAGAAGTGAGACTGCTAAACCAAGGTGATTGATGAAGAAAGATTGACATACCCACTCAAACCAGTTAACATATGACTAATAGGTAAATTGTATCTTTTGAATAAGAGCGTCAAAGATATACACCTGCTGAACCGTGTTTAGACTTAAAACCTTGAACCCAATATTGATAAAAGTTATTATTATGTAAAATTATTAACCCTTTTTAAAATTCATAGTTTCAAATACGTATCTTGGTTCAATTCCCAAATAGGATAATTCTAATTCCGGTTAGGCGTGTGCCAATAGTTTGGTAACATTGTTTCTATCATTGCTAACGATCTACTGGAAAGACCCAGGTCTCAGAGTCGAACATGACGCATAAGCTCAAGGTAGAACAGAAAATAATATTGCAACAGCAGCAATAGTGTACAGCATTTATTAGATCTGCTTACAGAATATTATGCATATAGGAGATCATCATCATCATCATCATTTCAGCCGAAAGACGTCCACTGCTGGACATAGGCCTCCCCCAAGCGTCGCCACAGCGAACGGTCCTGTGCGTCTCGCATCCATCGGACCCCCGCAACCGTTACCAAGTCATCGGTCCACCTTGTAGGAGGCCTTCCAACGCTACGTCTTCCGGTACGTGGTCGCCATTCCAGAACCTTTCGGCCCCAACGGCCATCTGTTGTGCGAGCAATGTGCCCTGCCCATTGCCACTTTAGTTTGGCGATTCTTCGTGCTATGTCGGCAACCTTGGTTCTCCTGCGGATATCCTCATTCCTGATTCGATCACGCAAGGAAACTCCGAGCATAGCCCTCTCCATTGCCCTTTGGGTGACTTTAAGCCTTCTAATGAGGATCATTGTAAGCGACCACGTTTCGGAGCCATATGTCATCACTGGCAACACGCACTGGTCATAGACTTTCGTCTTGAGACACTGATACAGGAGATGGTCATGGAGAATAAGATGGTTGTAGTGTGTTGATTTTTTCGGTGTCTGTGTTCCGTGATAGCTACAATCAAAAGTGAATTGGCTACTTCTAGGTAAACGTCCTCCATCTTTTTGACCACATCATTACTTATCATCAGATGAGATAACGGTCTCGAGCCTATCAATACAACAAAAAAAGAATAAATGTTGTTTAAGTGGTGTGGCTTAGAACTGTTGACTGTCTATTGCTGCTTATTAAGATGATTATATTAGGTAGAAGATAACATACAAGTGGATCAAATGTATCCAGATATGTTTCAATTAATTGCTTTTCATTTATAAGAACTAAGTAACTCCAGATTGAATTCTTTATTGTGGATTGAAATTTCAATTCATTTTTAATGAACTTATAAAAGGATTCCTATTTGGATATTTACCGAGTTTCCATTCCCAGGTGTTACATAGATAATCTCATGATGAAACCATGACATGCCATGCTATGTCATGATATAAGAAAAAGTAACAAACCAGTTTGAGTACGTACTACGAAATACCACGAGAAAACTCAAAATAAAGTATATTTAACTGTCTATGTATATCCTCATTCGAGTCCAACCGGTCCTTGGCTGGTCAGTTACAAAACAGTTTTACGTGGGTATGCAAAACTTACTTACACTTTCTACTTCTATTGTCTTACTTTTGTTTGATGTAATAGTACCAGCCTTTTAATTTACAATGATCTGGTATTGTGGGAAAAGGGGCCGTCTTTGGTTGTAAACTGTTTATTGATATAAAAGTTATCAGTCTTTTATAAATGTTTACCCGATAAAACTTTTGTTTCGTTTAATGAATATCTCTATTTGCAGCCGTTCGTTCACGCATTCTCTCGTTTGTCTATAGCATCGACAAATGATGTTGAAGCGATGGGCGTTGGTTGATGGTTCATTATTTAAAATAATGTGCACTTATTTATAAATAGTATGACATACATAATCAGCCTTATATTATTCCAACTGCCGAATTCAGGCCTCCTCGCTACGAAAGGGAATGGGTCGTAATCCACTACGCTGCGCTGGCGCAGTGCGGGTTGATGGATATCACATAATATGGCTTTGAATTTTTGGTTCTTGAACATGCCGGTTTCCACACAATGTTTTTCTTTCAAAACGGTAGTTCTGAGAGCAGTGGTGATGAAATAAATTACATAAAGTAATGCGCCTGGCTGGGTTTGATTGAATCTATTATAATTAAATATTAGGTTAATATTATACATATTCTTAACATAATGGTATTAAATCTTTGTTATTTTCTTCTACCTATTTTATCCCAAATACAAATTATTATTATTATTATATCAACGTTCCGTGAGTGTGTTGAGTGATCGTAATATCCAGTCAACACACAAAAAGCGGATCTAAATAGGTTCAAAAAACTAGAGTTTGGCAACAAGCCAACCGGACTTAAACTTGCATTTGCAAACTTTCTAACCTTACTCATCTAAAAACAGAAATAGTGGCGAAATTCTATGAATCGTATAAAATTAACTGACTTTGATATGTCGAAGAAAGCATCGTGATCAGGTTTTTTATAAACAGCCGGTACTTCTTCTTCTTCTTTTCGAATCGATAGTAAAATCGTTAAACGGTTTGAACCCAGTAGTAGGTGGCTAAGTTAACTGCAGCATCGGTGGCATTCATTAAATCCTCCAAAGTGTAGGTATATCGACACTTGGGGCTCTAGCGTATCCCTCATTTCTGAACTGGGACACCGCACTCACATTGAGTATCCGACGGGTTTATAAAACGTCATTTCACCAAGTTGAATTAGTCAGTACTAAGAAGTAAGATTATTTGGAAGCAATAGGACCATTCCATAAGTAACTACGCTAAAAGTACCTAAATTAATTTATTCGGAAGACAATATCAATGACAATGACGATTCATCAAAGGTTTATGATAAAAAGGTTTTTATTAACGAAGTACAACAACTGAAATCAATCATTATGAACATTGCGGTAGAAAACACAGCAGGTAAAGACTCGCGTGACTATACACAAAGAATTAGAAAGAATAGTCGCAGTGAAAGATATATTGGTTTATATCGCGTTCTCAGCTAATATGACAGAGCAAAAAAAGATGGAATTAATTTTATAGTGGTATAAGAAGTTGTTTAGTAGCCAGTTCCTAGAGCAATGACATAAATATATGCATAATTTGTTAATTCATAGGCAAGTGTCTGTAGACATTTTCCTAATATAGGTAAACAATGAATAATTATTGTTAAATTGACTGAAAGTAAGCAATAACATATATTACTATTCAATACTAATCCTCAAAAACTTTAAGCATTTTTGGAATAGAACAAGGTTTATGAAATTTATTTAGAACTAATCGATAAGTCACAAGGTAACCTATAATCTGGTGAAGGCCGCAGATATCCGATGGAACCAAAAAGGACGCATATGTTCTAATATCCTGAACGTCTTTAGGCTGAACTGATAATAATAGTCTTGATAATTAAATATTAAGGTATTATGTCATGATCTGATACATCATGGGTAGTAAACAAGAGGAATGTTTCATTTTATTACCTTTATACCAGTATTTTATGTAATTTCCACTGTATGTGCACTGACCTATGCGAATATCGCAACAGTACACATCTTTCCTTACACAAATCTTTTGCGTAAACTTTAGTAGCTCTCTAAAATAATTTTAATGAAGCGAAGCGTATATGGTAAGTTACACGGTACAATATGTTACACCTAATGTTTTGTGCCTACAAATGTTAAATATGCATTCCATAATGCCTAATATGGAAACTAGTAGTACTTACCAGCCTGAAAAGCCATTGGTAAATTTTAATGACTCTATATCGAGATCTCCCAGAGAGAAGGCCTGAGTCCCAACAGTGGGAACAATACAAGGCCGACTATGCTATGCTATGCTATATCGAAATCATATTCATGCAAATGGAAAGATGTTACAGCAAGTTATAACACAATCACTTGAGATCGTTGACATTTTTCAAGATGTAAAAAATAATTTCCTTTATGGGTCGTAGAATTTTAGTCTTAAGCAAGAGTCTATCATATGGATACCGAAAAGATATAGACTGGCTGAAAAAATCAAATTAAATATATAGAAGCTTGCATTGAACAAGAATTCCTGAAGATGCATTTGCGAGAAGAACAGATAATAGTACTTACATGGATAAGATGCTTAATCAGGTTGATGAGTCAATGTAATACTGGTATTCTAGGGTTAATTTTAAATATTGATTAAGAAATGGAAAGCAAAACCTTGGCAACGCTTTCCTAGATTGGTCTGTGAATGGGTGACAATTTATTAGGGTTCCGTAGCTCAAAAGGAAAAAACTGGAACCCTTATAGGATCACTTTGTTGTCCGCCTGTCTGTCTGTCTGTCTGTCAAGACCCTTTATCTCAAGAACACGCGAAGGTATCGAGTTGAAATTAAAACCATATACTCAAATCTGCGGTCCCTTGAATCTGTGAAAAAATCAAACTTCTGAGTTAAAGAAAAAAAGATACAGCCGTCTATGTCAGAAAAAACGTATATTTCGACACTCTCAAAGAAATCAAAATGCATAGGGTACTTCTCGTTAACCTAGAATCCTGAAATTTGGCATGAAGCAAGGTCCCATAGCACAAGTATAGGAAAATATCTGAAAACTGTATATTTGTAGTTACGTCACAAAAAAAATCTTCATAACTCAATTTGTGAATTGAACTGTTTTTAACCGACTTCAAAAAGGAGGGGGTTCTATGTTCGCCTGAATGTATGTTTATCATAGGTAAGTTTGTACGGAACCCTCAGTGCGTGTGTGCTCAGTGTTTGAGTTTTAATTATATTAATGTCTGATGGGTGTATACTCCATATAATTATAATCTATTGTAATTTAATTTAATTTTAATTTTATGTAATTTATGATCTGTATTGTCTGTATTTTAATAATTTGATTTATAACTAAAATGAGTCTCTTTTACTTGAAATAAATGACTCGCACTTGCTCAATTTTTTATTACATACCGAGACTTTTCGTGCCTCCGGGTCCTCGATGTCATTTGTAGATCTTTGACATTTCATTACATCTCTACCAGTCTTGCCTACCCTTAAGTAAGTTACCCCTAGGCAAGATTCCGGTAACCGTCCGGACCGAGCCCAAGTCGTCGACGGCGCATGCTGTTCCACGCGCGCCTCAAGGAGATGTCAGCAACTGTAGGGGCCTAGCAGGGTCGAAGCCTACTGGGGCCAAGGGTCTGATTCTGAAAGGAAGACTCGGCCCTGGTACGAAAGGCAATGAAGGAACAGGAGTGGGTTTTTAGTCAGTAAAAGTCTGACACTATCTCCCGCCCCGCCCAAGGGCGGGGGTTGTCATAAGATGATTTTCCCACCGAAAAAAAAAAAAACCCCTAGGCAAGATTAGTATCAGGTAGTTAGCTAGTTACCAAGTTATTGGGTTATGAAGGTCAGATATAGGCAGTCGCTCCATGTTAAATATTGGTAGTCAGGGGCATTCGATTTAAATAGAAGCCGACCCTAGCATAGTTGAGAAAAGGTTATACAGGTGGTTTGATCAAAAAACTAATTTTGTAAAAACAAATGTAAGAGAAACAGAAAATACAGAATAGAATTTCTCATCTCGTAAACAATTTTGCCAAGTTTAGAATATTTACGAGTACATTTAAAACCCACATTTCGCACAAGCACTGCATTCTATCTTGCATCAGTAGGCAAGTCCAGTGGCCTATAAAGTTTGAACGGTCCTTTCACTGCACTCGCTCGTGAAAGTCAGACTATCCGAAATTAATCCTCATCTCTTTGGGTTATAAATTACAATGAGATTTAGCAATCGTGACCTTGATCTTTTAATTTAATAGTCTATAGTTATGGCTGGCGAATTTGTGTTTTTTTTTGTGCTAGTTTTTTTTTTCTGCTTGTCTGTTAATGGTAGTAATAGTTTTATGCAGAATTTGGTCTTTCGTAGTGATTTATTATATTTCCTTGCACTTATTTTGGCTTTGTTGTGACTCAGTTAAAGGTGATGATGTAGACAAACTCATAAATTTGCTTAAATGCAGTAACAAAAACGTAATTCAATTATTTTACCTCGGCTCTCTTTGAAGTCTACATTATAATTATGAAATTATTCTCGTCCAACTTTCACAAAGATGGACGTAGGTTGATGTACAAACACATATCGTCAACGTTTCATAACTAATTAATTATGTGTGTTTAATATCCCTTCATTAATAAATTTACGATGCTGAGTTTCATAACATCCCATTGACTATAGATGGACACATTCATACCATAAAAATCTATATCTGTAAAATATGATAAATGCTAACCCCACACATTAAATAAATATATTATTATGCTGGTCCCGTGCAATATTGCTCTAGGCATTTCAATATATCATGCCTTGTGGTGCATTGGCAATATCCAAGTGATTCCGAGTGACAACCAAGTATGTAATTCATTGCCGAGATTTAAACTGTAGATAAACTTAAGTATGTTTTATACATAAAGTAATATTCAGAACTGATCTGCAAGATTGTTGAATACACTTTATTTTACTACAGAATCAGCTACTGAAACGATTTCAGCTATTTTTATAATAGGTTATTAGATACGACTATTACGATAAAAAAATATATCTATTAAGTACAACTAACTAAAAAATAACTGACTATAATTAGACAGGATGTTTAAAGCCCATCCAGTTGCCGCATTATACGAATTTTATTCAGCTCCATGTAACAGAAAGTAAGCCATAAATGCCATTCCGCACCGTGTCGATTTGAATCTAAATTCGAAAACCGACTTCTATTCGGATTCAAAATATACCGAATTCGAAAGAAAGGAGCTCCGTTCTAGTAAGCAACTTTTCTTACAAATATAAGGTTCTACGGCTACTTCAAACTGACATTTCTCGGATTCGGTTAAGGTGCAGCGTACCACTCCAACACTTCAACAGCCCCGATAATAGGACCTCAGCTCAGCTGAGAGTAGCTTCCAGCCACTAGATGACCGAAGCAGTCCGTATGTAACTACACGAGTTGTCAAATCAACAGGTAGCATGAGTTCTGATTTGACAGCTGGCTTTGAGAGATAGCAGATCAAATTAGCATTCAAAATGAATCTAACATAGGTCCAAAGGTTATACAAACGTATCTCTAGAAGAGTCAAAATCAACATACTCGTATATCAATTATTTTGACTCATTGAGCACGACCCTCCGTTTATGCTAATTCTTCATATATCTTATTCATGGCCAGTGCTAGGTTCTCACGGGTGCGCAGGAGTTTGAACATGTTTTATGGCGAAATGTTGGTACGTTGTAATTTCCTTATGTGTTACAAGTGAGAAAAAAGTCGTAAATGTTCTCGTCGTGGCGTTGACGTGGGGCAAAAATGTAAGGAGGTTTCTACTGAGCAATGAGTAGAATGATATAGCAAATGATAATGATAATAATGCAGTTCATGTATAGCCATTAAAAACGGTAATTCATAATAAAGATGACGAAATAATTGATGAAAAGGAAGACTAAAATATCGGTGTTTACTAAAATTGTACACACGAGAAATGATAATACCTACATGACTGGAGCTCCCTGATCAGCACACATCATTATGAGTTAAAAATTTACCTGCTGCGGTCTTCCCGTCCAACTATAATTTAGGTGTCTTCAAGGCTAGAGTGAATAGAACCTTAATAAACTAGTGCGCCTCACCATCAACGACCACATCAATGCTTACCAACAGGTGGGATCGAAGTCAAGCACTAGTTTATATAATTTAAAAGAAAATAAAGCAAAGAAAGAAGATAATAGATTTCAGACATTACCAATTTTATGCGTCATCAGTACTAGCGTATTAAAATTCAAAACAGATAGAGAATCCTAAAATTCGGTCAAAGTCCTTTGCGGTTAAACAGTTTCAAACCAAGGCTACCTAATGAGATGCCTTTTAAGAAACCTCTACTTTTACAACACTAAACCCAAATATATCTCATTAAAGTGGGTGTATCAAGGATGCTGATCGCATAAACAATGCAAAATGGCTACCGCGCCCAGTTGAGATCAAAAGTTAATATCATGCTTTGGGGACACGGCGGAAAACCGAGACTACTATTCCATTTGACATTTGATGCCGTTTTCTAAAAAAATACTAAAGAGGATCGTTCCTAACATGAGATTCAACAGCTTCAAGAAGATATTGTGTGTAATGGCGGTAAGACTATAAAAAATGTAGTATTCAATAATAAAGATGGCTAAATTAAGGATAAATTTATTAAATAACGTGCTTCAACCAACGGCTTCGTCCGCATGTACGTCGAAAATTATCCCAAAGGAATATACTCCCTGAATAAAAAATATTCTGTGTCCTATTCCAGGACCTGGTCTACCCTTGTGTTAAGTTTGATCCAAATCCTTTCAGATGTTTGGGTATGAAGGAGTAATAAACGTACACACACATGTACATACAACTTTTACCTTTATAATTATGAATGTGATACTACATCATCTATAAGACAGACAGACCCCTAGATATGCTGAAAGACGTCCACTGTTGGATATAGGACTCCCCCAAAGGTGATGAAAGACCGATCCTGTGCGTCTCGCATCCATCGGATTCCCGTGACTCTCACCAGGTCATCGGTCCACCTTGTGGGAGGCCTTTCAATGCTGTGTCTTCCGGTACGTGGTCGCCACTCCAGAATCTTTCATCCCCATCGACCATCTATTCTGCGAGCAATGTGCCCTGCCCACAGCCACTTAACTTTGGCGATTCTTCGAGCTATGTCGGTGACCTTGGTTCTCCTGCGAATATCAGTTTTCATTACTTGATCATAATAACAAAAGCCAGACAGGAGATTAGAACGGTTAAAATTGAACGGTCCTACTTAAAAAACTAAATGTTGATTTCAATTGTATAATTAAGGAAATAACAGAAAGCGCGGTTTGGCCTAAATTACCTAAAAGCTAATCAGTCTGCTTTGGTTGCAAATGAAGATAATTATTTAGATGTGTTTTCTCATAGAACGGATTTCAATTAATAGACTTTTTTTTTTCTCTTTCTCTATTAATTTTTGACATCAATGTTTACTTAGTATTGTAAACAATATTTTTCTTTTTATTATTGTGAACGTGAGGACTATGTTGATTGCTTTTTTTTCCTTTTCAGTAATTTTAACGTATGTCTGGCAATTTGAGTATTTTCTGCGGCCTACCCAAATGTCCTTTCCTTGGTATTGTTCGTCAAGTAGTTGAGCTCCTTAGTAGTCCTGAGTTGAGCTTTACGAATACTGACAAATGCTTGCATTGACTGGACAGGTCCACTCAAATCTGTAAGGTTCTTTCTTCAAAAGACCATTTCAGACAAATCTGCATGGTTCTCATGTGATTTGACCATTACATATTTACTGTATGGACTTTAAAAGAGACTTTGACCCCTGAGTTTGTTTCGGTGTTTCTTCTCAGGGTAGTCAGCTAGGAAACACCGGCCTCATCTAGTTTAAAAATGACGAAAAAAAAAATTGACGTGTAAAAGTGTTTTTTTAAACCTATTTACAAAATAAATATCATTTATCATTTATCATTTATCATTTAATTAGCTCTGTTCGGGAAATTAAATTGGAAATTCAAGTAAGAATAGCATAGTTTACCTTTTATAGAGTAGGTAACAGATTAAGTTACACGTAAAAGCGAAATATTAATGAAGAGAGGATAGAAAATGATATTTTAGAAAAAAGATCAGAAAATTCATCCTTTGGAGTCCGTAAAAAGCAAGAAGTAGTTAACCAAAATTTTGACAATTCTCATAAAACTGAAGGCTATTCTATGAATAAAACTATCATCATCATCATCAAAAGAAAGACGTCCACTGTTGGACATAGGCCTCTCCCAAGTGTCACCACAACGAACGGTCCTGTGCGTCTGGCATCCATCACACACATTATACATCACATAATTTTATTAGGGCAAAAGTTTGTGTTCAAAAGTATGTTGTAGTATGTAGTATTGTTAGGTACTTTCTTACGCTGGTTCGGCTGAATGGATGAAATTAGACACACGGAAAGAATACTTTTTATTCCAGAAGTAAGTTCTCTTGAGACAATTTCTACTTTCACACGGGTGAAGCCGCTGGTAGCAACTAGTAATACAATAAATCATATTGATAGCTTAAACAGCAAATATAAAGAATGTAGTTTGAATATGAAGAAATGTCTTGAATGAAATAATTCGGAATTAATAAACATAATATTAAAACTGTCAACAAGATTAAGTATCCATTTCAAGTAACTAATGAGGCTCATTTTTAAATATTTACACAATCTTGTAGTCTTTTTTTACCCAAAGGTTGACTGGTAGACATTGACTTATTGCATTAAGTCTGCTTGTACCACTACTGATAAATAAATTTTGTCCCAATTTTTAGGGCAACTGAAGGAACACGGGTGGGTTTAAGTCAGTAAAAGTCTAACACTCCCTCTCACTTCACCAAGAGCGCAAGAAGTTAGTTGATGATTTCGTTTGTCGAACGTTTCACATCATTATTAAAACACCATGATGAAAGCAATATCATAAAAATTGTGATAATCAAAATCATCATACAACCCTGTCAGTTCAGCTATTGGTTGGCTTTATCATAAAAGAGTAGTTAAACAAACTGAGAGGGTTGCATTAAGCTGTTGATCCCCGCATTAACGCCGGCGTTCACGCACCATTGTCTTACTATTGTGTCTCTAATTACGCACTCAAAAGGTTAATGATTTTAATGATTTCGTAAATAAACACGTGTAGCGGTCGTAAATCATATTTTTATAAACATAGAACCTGACATTGATCAGCAAAATGCAAATTTAAGAAATTTTTAATTTACCTGGCACTTTCACCTTGAACTATGCTTGTGTCATCTTAGCTTGACTCTTGAACTTTATATTCTAATTGAATCAAACCAGTTAAGGTAAAAAGGAGTTTCACTTTCTGTTGATCTCGCGAACCAGGTCTTTAAGGTTCACTTTGAATGACCTATCATGTACCTAGGAGAGGACGCCTTTAACTTATAGGTATACCAAAAGGTTTCCTGGTTATGCAACTGTTAGCGATGTGTATGGTAAATGCCAGTTTATCTATGGTGGAAGATCCATGAGAGAAATTGCATCAGTAAATTCATAAATGTATTTTCATCTAACATCTGAATAATTGCAATTTATATGCATTTGCAATCTTACATTTGATTTTTTTATTATAAATTTAATAAATCATTGATCTTTACACTTGTTGGTTTAAACTTTTAGTGCAGCGAGTAAAATTAAATAATAAATATAGAATATTATTTTGGGGCCATGGGTGATGCGAAAGAGATCCCCAGGGCCCTGGAAAAATGGCAAAGAAGGAACAGGAGTGGGTTTTTAGTCAGTAAAAGTCTGACACTATCTCCCGCCCCGCCCAAAAGCGGGGGATGTCACTAGATGATTTTCCCACCCAAAAAAAAATCCCTTTTCTTGAGGTGTGTGGAGCGAGAAGGAGTGTCAGAATTTAGCCGGCTAAACTTGTGTTCCTTCAGTTGTTCAGTTGCCCTTCGTTGTTTTTTGCCAGTTTTTTTTTTTTAAGTTTTACCTATTTTATTAATTGTTTACACCTTTAACTGTTTTTAATATTCTTAAATGATATTTCAGTATTTTTTTTAAATGGGCACATAAATCTTTTTTTACATTGTTTTATAAATAAGAATCGCAACATTTAATTTTAGTTGTTTTTTTTTAATGTCATATATTTTCTGTTTTCCAGCATATGGCATTTATGAGCTGCAGCTGAAAATCAGCGTCAGGTAGTGACCGTGTGTTACCATTTGGCATTATGCTGAGCTGAGGCCCTTTTGTCATTAGGTACCTCAGTGTCCATATTTTGTTGTTTTATTTTAAGGTATTTCCGTTTTTGCAATGCAAATAAACGCAATTCTCTTTCTTTCTTCGCGTTTCAGGCCCATAGTGTCTTTTTTTAACCATAGAATAACATTATTTTGGTCATACATGCAAAATGGAAATCCCAAGTTTTACATCAGCTAAAATCTATTGAAAAGTATTTAATAACACCTAGTAGCTTTCCAATCATCATCTCTATCATCTACCTAGCCGGCAACAACCAATCTACATTTGTATAATATTTGTAGTTTCCCGTACCTCAAAAGGAAAAAACGGAACCCTTATAGGATCACTTTGTTGTCCGTCTGTCTATCTGTCAAGACCCTTCATCTCGGAAACGCGTGGAGGTATCGAGTTGAAATTAAAACAATATAGTCAAGTCTGCAGTCCCTCGATGCTATGAAAAAATTAAACTTCTAAGATAACTAAAAAAAAGATAAAAAAAAAAACAAGGACCAAAACCAACCAAAGACCAAACAAACGATCTTTGGTGGTGGACCAAAGATCGTTTATGTCGCAAAAAACGTATATTTTGATACTCTCAAGGAAATCAAAATTTATAGAGTACTTCCCGTTAACCCAGAATCCTGAAATTTGGAATAAAGCAAGGTCTTATAGAACAGATATAGGAATAAATCTGAAAACAGTTAATGTTCCGTTACAAAAAAAAAAATTGCGATTCGGAAAAATCTTCCATACTCCATTCAAGAATTGAATTGTTTACATAGGTAGGTTTGTAAGGAACCCTTAGGGCACGAATCCGACTCGCACTTGCGCAGTTTTTTTTTTACATGGAGCGACTTCCTATCTGACCTCTACAATCCGGTTGTTGAAAGTTTTCTTTACTTTCAAACAAAAGTGAATTAAAAATCATGAAATATCGCCCTCTATTCAAAACCAAAACGTCAGTAAGCCACAATTACAGAACCTCAACAATGAAGCTCCGAAGAAAGAGGTAACAATGATTAACAAGTAACATATAACCGATGACAACCTAATACCCCGCTTCTCTTACCTCTATATTTAACCGTTGACCACAACAATAGACCTTAACTAACATCATCAGTTAACTCTATGAATTTGATACGACTGTTAGGGCGTCACTCCACAGCTGCCCTTAGCTAAGCTACGCATGTGTACTAGCTATTTTATTATGCAAAAAAATATCAAATAACTTCACATACACTGAGTGGAGCGAGAGGAAATGTCAGACAGACCTGTGTGCCAAATAAACGTGTTTTCTTTCTTTCAGGTTTTTACTAATAATACCCACCCGTGTTCTTTCAATTGCTCTTTATGTTCTAGGGTCGCGGTGACTCTTTCATACAATCACACAACCCAAGCTTCGCATGTATACTTATCATAGCTTTTTTTTCACAATGAGCCCGATCTTACAATCGATAACGCCTGATTGTAAGCGAAGGCTGTAATCTACAATAGAACGAACAGCTCCCTAACCAAGTTACGACCGTTTCGTTTCATTTCTATTCGTCGAATACCTCGAGTAGGTCACGCCTCTGATTCCTTTGTTCTGACCACGTGACTGAGCGTCGAGATGACGTCAGAACAAAGGAATCGGAGGCGTGGCTTACTAGAGGCGTTCGACGCAAGAGAATCGAAACGAAACGGTCGTAACTTGGCTAGGGGGCTGTCCCAAAAGATGAATGTTCACTCTTTCTTTGAAAACTTACGGGTATAGTTCAGAACACAAATGCTAGCAACTCCACGCTTTGATTGTACGCATAATGAATGTGGAGAAAAAGAGAGTAATAGATACTCTCTTACTCTAACTTTATTACACTAACATTATAAAGGAAGTTTGTAGGTATGTGCGTGTGTATATTTTTCCTACTCTTTCAAGCTCAAACATCTGAACGGTTTGGATGTTTGTCATATACATCATGTCCTGCAACGACACTTTTTTATATATTTTAACACTGGCAAAGCCAATGACACGAGCTAATAAGGAAATATACACGGAATCAACGTGACCCACAGCGAAGCTACGCATGGACGCGTGGCGTGCAAACAAATGAACTATGTACGCTAACATGGCAACCTCTCCGTGTACATCCTACGTAGCAGTGGATTGTCAGCTTTAAACTACCATTCATTCATACAGTTAGCAGACACGTGAGAACAGACACACATACATGAAAACATGCAAGCATTCTTAACGTTTTGTTCGTGAAATAGGTGAAAGTAGACGGAATGAAAAGAATCTCACATTAATAATAATAGTTTGATGAATAATTCATTATAGTGATGTGTTATTTATGCGCTAGAGGAACTATGTTTCTCTTTTGACAGTAATGTGATGGTTTCCTGATGCCTTGATTTTTTTTAATTTTAATTGCATAAGAAATATTTAAATGCATCATCATCAATCATTTTCGAAACACGTCCACTGTTGCACATAGGCATCCCCCAAGCGTCGCCACAACGATCGATCCTATGCGTCTCGCATCCACCGTATTCCCACGACTCTCACCAGGTTATCGGTCCAAAGGCCTACAAGTTTCAAAATGTTTTATAATTTCAATAAATAAAATAAAAGTTTTTTGAAAATAAATTGTTTTTACAGATATTGATAGAATACGGTGTACGGTACGTTGGAAGGCCTCCCACAAGGTGGAACTCGTCGGTCCACCTTGTCGGAGGCCTTCAATTCACATATAAAATGAGAAACTGACTAACTGACATATCAAAGCACAGCTCTACTGGGAATAGGCATGTGAAATTTTACACAAGGCTTCCTTTCATAATGTAGACGAGCACCAAGAAAGGATTTTTGAAAATTTAATTGAGTGCGTAATTAGAGACACAATAGTAAGACAATGGCGCGTGAACGCCGGCGTTAATGCGGGGATCAACAGCTTAAGGGAATATGTGAAGAATCGCCAAAGTTAAGTGGCAGTGGGCACGGCACATTGCTCGTAGAATGGATGGTCGATGGGGCCGAAAGAGTGGCGATCGGGCACAGGAAGACTCAGCGTTGGAAGGCCTCACACATGGTGGTCCGATGACCTGGTGAGAGTCGCGGGAATACGGTGGATGCGAGACGCACACGATCGATCGTTGTGGCGACGCTTGGGGGAGGCCTATGTCCAACAGTGGACGTCTTTCGGCTGAAATGATGATGATGATGTTGATAAAATTCGGTTGGATATTATGTAGCATACATTTAAATTCTTTATAATCAGCACCATAAGACTTAAACTTTGTGATTATTTGTTTATTGCAGTCGTTCGGAATTCGTTCATACATTTCGGCGATTCATTTTAAGGGTTCCTTATCCAAAGGGTAAAAACGGGACCCTATTGCTAAGACATCACTGTGCGTCTGTCTGTCACCAGGCTGTATCTCTTGAACCGCGATAGCTAGACAGTTGAAATTTTCGCAGATGATGTATTTCTGTTGCCGCTATAACAACAAAAACTCAAAACAGAATAAAATATTTTGTGTAAAAAAAGTTGTATAGATAATGGCACTGCACCCTTCGAGCCCGACTCACACTTGGCCAGTTTTTTATAGAAGATTTTTTTCCAAGACAATTTTTGGAACAGCGTAAAATAGACATAATCAAACGAATTGTTACGAGAATCGGTTATCATGCAGAATGTCTAAATAAAATACACATATTGGCTCTCGAACTATGCCTAGATCGACCACACAAAAACTAAAACAATGTACGCATTCATGCTGCAATATCCACAATGCACAATATTACAAAACCACCAAAAACTTTAACACAGCAAAACTGTAGAATAACTCTGACAATAGTCACGGGCAATGATCGGTAAAAATATCGCGTCGATATCGATAAAGAGGTAATTTCACAGACAATTTCACTCGCTCGCTCTAGTTGGTGCCATGTGACAACTGGCAACATTTCTCTGTAATAACTGGGCTCTTGTTGAGGGAAAAAACTATTGAAGTTTTACTTCTGGCACGGTAATATTATCTATACAGTATTGTAACTCGGCCGTATTTTTGAAATAAATGCCTACAGCCGCGCGGTACGTAAACATGCGATAGGGCTGCCCAGCCTCCAGCATTTTAATTACATTTACCTTCTTTGTGTTTCCATTTAGTATTGTGATTGTAAATATAATTTTTTTTATTTATACAAATAAAATACTTTGTGAATTGAATAGGAAGTGTTCAATATTTGCGAGCGAAAAATATTTGCGCCTCGACTGAGACGTACATAAGAAATGCTTTATTATTAAATTTTAAAGTACAAAAATCCGCATTCTAAAGCTTAATTAAAAATTGTTTTGGGAAACATGGACAAGGTGGAGAAAAAGGAATATCTTTTACTTGGTTATAGATCCCTGCAGCTACTTTACAATTTATATGTTTGGTTTTAAATGAAGAATTCATGCAACCAAAAACAGCACAATATATCCTACTCGTCATATTAAATATATAAATATGTACTTGAACTTATTTTTATTGAAAAAATCGCGCGGCACAGACGCGACTGTCTGCATCCCGAGCGCGCCTCGAGATCGTGGCGCGTAGGTATAGCTCGCGTTACGTCCGTTTGTATGAAGTTGGAATACTGTATAGATAATATTACCGTGCTTCTGGTGTTGAGGTGAGCTGTTAGAAGTTACGTGACAAGATATTATACTTTGATATGGTGATTTTGTATTGACCATAAGACTCCAAACTCAAAATGTTTCATTTAGTAAAGCATTTAGGTAATATTTGTATGATCTTATATTTAAAAAAATGTTGCCCACACAAGGTATTAATAATAATAATAATAAGCCTTTATTTCTCAATGATTGCATGCATACATTTAAAACATTCAATTAATAAGCAAAATTAGTATTTAAAAACATAGAACATAGTTTGAATATTTGATTAGAATTTTTTATAAACATGTCAACATAAAATATTAAAAGTGTTGAAATTAAATTATCAAAATTATTATAATGTATTGAATTGAAATTAAATTATTAAATTGGAATTAATTAAATATTATTATTTTATATTAATTATTATTTAAATTTTGTGATAATATGTGAGGTACCCATTTTTAGGCATAGGCCTCCTCCAACCCCTTCCAATTATCCCTATCGTAGGCTTCGCGGGTCCAAGCTAGTCCTGCTTACTGAGAGATGTCGTCGGCCCACCTGCGGCGCGGTCGCCCACGTGGCCTGGTCGTGTCTCGTGGGTACCAGTGCAGGATCCTCTCGGTCCATCGATTGTCGACAGTTCTTGCCACATGTCCGGCCCATCTCCATTTAAGTCGACACACAAGTTCGACAGCGTCTACTACTTTTGTAATTTTATAAAAATAACAAAAGTAATAATATTTGTTTCATAATTGGGAAAATTCGAAGTTTATTGATTAATTTGGATTTCATTGCTTTATTTACTTTATTTTGTAACAGTTCTATCTTACTCTAACCTAACTTCCAACTTCAGGTAATTTTTCCTCACTATACTTCTTCAGGTAACGGCTATAGTGAGGGTTAATATTTATTTCATTTATAAAGGCACGTATAATAAATAGCACAACACTACAAACTCAAAGATGGCATCGAAATATTGCTCCGCATCGTTGTCAATAAGATTAACGGCATTGACAAGCGACCGATGGCAATCTTAAAACAGTAATTGGAAAATTAATGACATAAATATGCTTCCGGAAATTGATTTACGAGCGACATAGTAGTAGAGGACATCGAGATACAAATATATTTTCGTCAATGGAAGGTTATTAAATGAAACTACTTTTACCGAAAAGACACAAATTAAATATGTCATTATAACCCTGACTTTTTTTTCTATATTTATGCAACCCCAGTTTATGCAATATTGGATACCTTAAACTTTGTTACCAAAAATTTAATAGGTACCTATAGTCATCATTCATCATTTCAGCCGATAGACATCCACTGTTGGACATAGGCCTCCACCAAGTGTCGCCACAATGAATCGTCCTGTGCGTCTAGCATCCATCGGATTCCCACAACCTTTACCAGGTTATCGGTCCACCTTCCGGTACGCGGTCGCCACTCCAGAACATTTCGGCCCCAACGGCCATCTGTTTTGCGAGCAATGTGCCCTGCCCATTGCCACTTAAGTTTGGCGATTCTTCATGCTATGTCGGCAACCTTGGCTCAGCAACATACCACAGTGTCTCAAGATGAAAGTCTATGACCAGTCCATGTTGCCAGTGATGACATATGGTTCCGAAACGTGGTCTCATCAGACGGCTTAGTCACCCATAGAGTAATGGAAAGGGCTATGCTCGGAGTTTCCTTGCGTGATCGAATCAGAAAAGAAGATATCCGCAGGAGAATACCTATAGTACTGAAAAGCAAATCGAACCTCCCAAACCCTTGATCCACATGTGTAGGTATAATAGCATTAAATATAATCAGCCTTATAATGTTCCCACTGCTGGGACTCAGGACTCCTCGCTAGAGAGCGAATGGACCGCGATCCACCACGCGTATCCAGTGCGGATTAGTAGATATTACATGTCTTCAAATTTTTAGTTCTAGAACATGCTGGTTTCCTCACAATGTTTTTCTTTACCGTTTTGAGAGTAGTGGTGATGGAATAAATTACACAAAGTAATGACGTCTTTTTTTTAGGTGGGAAATCATCCAATGACTTCTCCCGCCCTTGGGCGGGGCGGGAGGGCGTGTCACACTTTTACTGACTAAAACCCACTCGTTTGTTCCTTCTTTGCCTTGCGTTCCAGGGCCCCGGGGGTCATTTTCACTTAACCCAAGGCCCAAGTAGACTTCGATCCTACTGGGCCCCTAAGGAAATAATGACGTCTTAAAAACATTATGATTCCGATGTGAAACGCAGAGAGATGTGGTTACACAGGCCGCATAGCATTATCCCAGGAGACTGCATCAGACTTTCGAAAACTGAACACATTACCATCTTAAAGAGTGGTGTGATTTTGCAAAAACCGCTTCATACCTGTAACAAAGTAACAAAGAATTAGGGACATGAATAAATAATAAACATTGAACTTTTACAGACAGATGCACAAATTATTTCTGTGCTACAAAAAAAGGATTTAGTGAATCACCGTCAAATTATTTAAAACTAGCTGTGCCCCGTGGTTTTATCCGAGTTTTGGTTATTGGTCAAAATTGTGTAGCCTATAGGTACTATTTATCATATCTTACACAGAAACATTTTTTTTCCTATGCGACTGGTAGTTCCAGAGTTTGGCGTGTTTAAAGGAACAAAAAAGCTCATTTTCAACCAGTATAAAGCTGCTTCAGCTTTACATAGTAAATAAATTATTGCTGACAGGCCGAATTGCCCCATTCAGAGACACTGGGTGGAATTAGCTATAGGTTACTAATAACACTAATAAAGTATGTAAGCACTTTCTGTTATTAACACACTAACAATTATGGACTATTGGGTCTGTATTTTTTTAATAGTATACTAGTTTCTTCCAGCGACTTTGCCCGCCTAAAAGTAGGTTCCTCCATACAAACTTTGGACCCCCGTTTCATCCCCTTAGAGGTGAATTTTGGAAAATCCTTTCTTAGTGCTCGCCTACGTCACTAAAAGAAACTGTGCAAAATTTCACACTCCTAATCTCAGTAGTTTCGCCTGTGCGTCAATATGTCAGTCAGTCAGTTTCTCCTTTTATATATAATATAGCATAGCATAGCATAGCATAGTCGGCCTTATAATGTTCCCACTGTTGGGACTCAGGCCTCCTCTCTAGGAGAGGGAATGGGCCATAATCCACCACGCGGGCCCAGTGCGGGTTGGTGGATGTCACATGTCTTCGAATTTTTGGTTCTAGCACATGCCGGTTTCCTCACGATGTTTTCCTTCACCGTTTTGAGAGCAGTGGTGATGAAATAAATTACACAAAGTAATGCGCCTGGCTGGGTTTGAACCCGCGACCTACAACTCGTAAGTCGGGGCCGTTACCACTCGGCCACCACTGCTCTATATATAATATATATATAATGCTCTATATATAATATAATATATATATTGAATTACTTATTATGAGTCATAGATATATATATATATAGATAAACATAGTCTAGGTTAAACCTATGACTCATAATAAGTCATTCAAAGTGAAGTAGTTACCTAATTTGACTTAATTAGGTAATTACTTACGCACAATTTCTAAAATTACTCATTTGTAAATTGTATAATTTTAATGCCATAATGTTGGGTCATACTTTCTCCCACTGATTAAAAGTAATTTTTGCTTAGTTTTGTATTAAATTATGAAACATTAACTTACGTATGTTCATTTAGATCTTATTTTGAAATTAAAGTCAGCTTAATTTTATGTTAATTATGAAAAATCATTTTATATTTAGCAAAAGCGAGCAATGGAACGAAGTATTCTCGGAGCCAAAAGAACAGATCGCATGAGGAACAGTATACTTCGTTCCGAAACACAAATTGCAGACGTAGGTAACTCAGCCACCAAACTAAAATGGAACTGGGCCGGTCACATCTGCCGCATGTCGCAACAAAATTGGGCGAAGGCAACCACTGACTGGATTCCGAACAGCAGACGCCGGCGACGCGGTAGGCCCAGAAGGAGATGGCGTGACGATTTGGACTCCTACCTTAAGGATTGGCCAGAAGTAGCTAAGGACAGAAAATAATGGAATAACGGAAGGACAGTTACAGCAGCTAAACGCGATTATGCGAGCCAAACGTTAAAACGCGATTAGTTTTATTGGTGAATTCCGCCCTAAATTGAGTAACATGCTTTTTTATGTGCATAACTATTAGACCATTTTATTGCACTTGTAAAACAAACAACGACATAGTACAGTCAGTTACAAAAAGTGTTGAAACTTAAACATCATTGCACGTCGACCTTTGCACCAATTTGCACTTAAGAGGCCGTGCAAAAAATTCACTCGATAGAGTTTAGGCAAATTCGCTGCAATGTTATGTTTGTGTGCATCGTGCATGCAGCTACACGCACACACGCGTAAAAATCGAGCTTGGTGGCCGCTCAAACAATTTTGATCCTCTATAAGATATTTTTCTGAGTTACAAAATTATAAAGTAAGTATGGTTTGTAAATAAAAATCTGGAACGTGTATATATTTTATATTTGTCACAATTCACACCAAAATTATTCAATTTTGTGTTAGATGGATGTTGATACATTTAGACAATTAACTAAATGATAAATACAAAACGATGATACAATGATATTTATTTAAGTAAAATAGTTGTAAAAAAACACTTTCCATGTGTCAAAAAAAAATTAAGTTTACGAGATATCTCTTTTAAAATTCAGATATGTAATCTCGGTAAAGGTGTATGCGGACAGTGTATACTAGTGTCTGAGATGTTCTTTTGAGGATGGAACCATACAGATTAGAGTCACGGTAATATTATCTATACAGTATTGTAACTCGGCCGTATCTTTGAAATAAATGCCTACAGCCGCGCGGTACGTAAACATGCGATAGGGCTGCCCGCACTATGGCTGCCCGCCTCCAGCATTTTAATTACATTTGCCTACTTTGTGTTTCCATTTAGTTTTGTGATTGTAAATATACTTTTTTATATAAACAAATAAAATACTTTGTGAATTGAATAGGAAGTGTTCAATATTTGCGACCGAAAAATATTTGCGCCTCGACTGAGACGTACCTACGAAATGCTTTATTATTAAATTTTAAAGTACAAAAATCCGCATTCTAAAACTTAATTAAAAATTGTTTTGGGAAACATGGACAAGGTGGAGAAAAAGGAATATCTTTTACTTGGTTATAGATACCTGCAGCTACTTTACAATTTATATGTTTGGTTTTAAATGAAGCAATATTTATGTGAATGAAAAACAGCACAATATATCCTACTCGTCATATTAAATATATAAATATGTACTTGAACTTATTTTTATTGAAAATATCGCGCGGCACAGACGCGACTGTCTGCATCCCGAGCGCACCTCGAGATAGAGGCGCGTAGGTATAGCTCGCGTTTCGTCCGTTTGTATGAAGTTGGAATACTGTATAGATAATATTACCGTGTTAGAGTGGACCTGTTCAGTCAGTGCAAGCATTTGTCAGTAAACGTATAGCTCAACTCAGAAATTAATTAATTGACAAAACAATACCAAGTTGAGGTCATCGTTAAAAACTACGTAAAAAAAGGAAATAAAAAGACCTACATATATACTAAAAAATTCGCAGCAAATACAATAAAAATAATACATTTCACAAACTTCATTGCGTTATTGCATAAAGTAGATTATGTGACTAGGGGATAAAGCAGTGTCTTTAAGTCGCGGGCGGCATGTTGAATTCCGAACAAAACGAAGGTTGCTAATTTTAATCCCGAACGTCAGTGAGGGATTTATATAATTAACTCCCGAGCACTGCGAGGGAGTTAATAAAGAAACCTGAGTGAAGTGAGGAATTCAAGCCGCCCAAGACAAAGACAGCTTTATCCTTGTGTTGGATACTCTACTTTTCACACCATCTGTGAGATAATTAAAAGACAATTTAGTAAAACAAATCATATAATAGAGAAATATATGTAAGTATTATTTACGAGTTAATCTTAACTATCACTCAAAATGTTTTGAGATTTGAAACAAACAAAATTCACTACTCAAAGATTCTATAATTTAAATTTTCTCTATCGCTCCCGCTTGTTCATTACTTTTTTTAGAATGTTTTTTATTCTGTTTTTTTTTTTGTTAGTGGCCAGTTTGAAATTTGAATAAACTTGTTTGATGCACTACATTTTAATTCACATAATGCTGACGGTTTTTCACGTTCCAAATTCAAATCTCATTATTCCCTAGGGATCGCCCATACTGCATATCTCCCTAGGGACATAATGACTTGTTTTAAGTGATGGTTATATGACGTATAAAAGGGCATTAACGAGCAGGTGGTGTAAAAAAATATATTCATCAATGTCAAGTATTCGAATTGAACCAAAAATATCGGAATAAAAAGGAAAGCAAACAAAATAAATAAGAACATCACCGTATTTTTAAAAACAGATATATTTTTTTTTGAATATTTAAAAGATGAGATCAGTACAGCTCTATACACGATCGAACTTGTGCTTGATAAAGTTGGAGCAGCTGTCTGTTCCGGTGTAAAGTACCGAATCACCTCAGCTAAGATCTTCAATTTTTTGGCAGCCTGCTGAGCTTTTGCCTTGATATAAGAGCCAAAATTGAGGGTAGACGACAACGTTACCCCAAGAAGCTCAAGATGGTCGGTTATCGGCACGGTTACACCCCGGAAATATGGAGCCGTGCGAAATTGTCTCCGTTTAGCAGAAAAAGACACGCCTGGGTTTTAGCAGCATTGAACTTGACCAGATCGGCATCGTCCCAATCAGATACTGCCTTAGGACCAGTTCAAAGTCAAAGTCAAAAGTTTTTTATTTCACATAGGCCTACATGGGCACTTATAAAACGTCAGAAGCTAGTGCACGCGTTCAAGCGTTCAACCATAGTCTCTCGGAAAGACTGGATCTGTGTGTCAGACACGTATCTCTTGGCAACAGTGTTGTGGTCTGCATGCCCAAAGGTACCGGGTTTAAGTAGGTCATTTATGTGCAGCAAGAACAGTGTTGCCGAGAGTACCGACCCCTGAGGGACCCCGGCTTTAATATCCATTTGACCGGACGAGCAGCCATCAATAACCACTCGTATGGATCGACCCCCTCAAGAAGTCTGCTATCCAATCAGACAGACTCCAGTAGTGGGTAGACCGAAGGAAAGAAGTTTAGCAATAAGGGTTTTGTTCCAGACCTTGTCGAAGGCCTTCGAGATATCAAGGGAGACTGCAAGTGCTTCTCCATACTTCTCGATAGCCTCTCTCCAGATGTGAATGGCATACGCTAAAAGATCCCCAGTTGAACGATTTCGGCGAAAGCCGTATTGACGATTACTGAGTTTTATTGGAATTTGCCCGTATTTAAAAGGAATTGTTCAGAAATCAGAAATATTTTGTTTGTTGACTTCCATAGATTTACCAATAATTAAACAAAATACGTACGCGAAATGTCACGACGAGATAACAAAAAGATGGAAATAGGCCGAAGAATAAGTATGCAAGCAGCATCAGCTGTTACTGATATTGATGGTATACCTGATGGACTCACACTACCTCTTTCCAAAGCCATAAAAGCTTCTTTTTTTTTTAATTAATGATAGGCTCGCGTTTGACCACCATCTCACCTGATGGCAAGCGATGATGTGGTCGACGATGGAGCACGCTTGCCTAGAAGTAGCCTATTCACTCTTGACTTAAAGACCCCTAAGTTGTAGCTATCAGGAAACACAGACTCCGGCAAGGAATTCCACTCCTTGGCTGTATGCATAATAAATGTGTTCTTAAAACGTTTTGTGCGTATGGGTGGGATGTCCACCATGTACCGGTGGCGCAACACCGTACGTCTAGTGGTCCGATGATGGAACGGACTTGGCGGAATTAGATTGTGCAATTCCAGTGCACACTCCCCGAAATGTAAACGATAGAAAACCGACAGGCCAGCAACTCGGCGGCGATGTCCAAGGCTTTGGAGCTTCGACTCAACAAGCGCATCATTGCCAATGATCCTCTTGGCTCGCCTCTCAATCGACTCTAGCGCATCAAGCTGGTATTTGGCAGACCCGTCCCAAAGATGAGAGCAGTACTCCATACACGATCGAACTTGCGCTTGATAAAGTTTTAGCAGCTGTTCCGGCGTGAAGTACCGTCTGACCTTCGCGAGGATTCCCAGCTTTTTTGCTGCCAGTTGAGCCTTTGCTTCGATGTATGGCCCAAAGTTGAGAGTTGACGTCAGCGTAACGCCAAGAAGATCAAGATGGTCGGTTATTGGCACGGTCACACCTCGGGAAGATGGAGCCGGGTGGAATTGACTCCGTTTAGCGGAAAAAAGACACGCTTGGTTTTACTTGCATTGAATTGACCAGATTGGCATCGCCCCAATCGGAGACCGCCTTCAAGGACGAGTTCAAGCGTTCAACCATAGCCTCTCGGGATGACTGGATCTGTGACCCACTAGCGCGTGCGTCAGCCACATATCTCTCGGCAACAGTGCTGTCGTCTGCATACCCAAAGATAACGGGTTTAAGTAAGTCATTTATGTGCAGCAAAAACAGTGTTGCCGAGAGTACCGACCCCTGAGGGACCCCGGCATTAATATCCATTTGACCGGACGAGCAGCCATCAACGACCACTCGGATGGATCGATCCCTCAAGAAGTCTGCGATCCAATCACACAGACCAGTGGGTAGACCGAAGGAAGGAAGCTTAGCAATAAGGCTTTCGTGCCAGACCCTATCGAAAGCCTTCGAGATATCAAGTATTGAACAAGGAGAAACTCGAATTCGTCGAGAATACGGTTTTCCTAGGGATCACGCTTGACTCGAGGCTACAATGGGGTCCTCATTTAACATCTCTGGCAAGTCGGCTTAGTTCAGCAGCATATGCTGTCAGAAAAATCCGTCAATTTACTGATGTGGATACTGCGCGACTAGTTTATTTTAGTTACTTTCATAGTATCATGTCTTACGGTATTTTGCTATGGGGACGGGCTGCAGATATAGAGTCTATTTTTATTCTGCAGAAAAGAGCTATCAGAGCCATATATACTCTTTGCAGACGCGATTCTCTTAGGGAACTATTTAAGGAAATAAACATCCTGACGGTCCCTTGTCAATACATTTATGAAAACAATATGTATGTTCGGAAAAATATTCATCTTTTTACTAAGATAAGTGACAGGCACAATTTTAATACTAGGAATAGGAACAAATTAGATCAACCTCGGTTCAGATTGGCTAAAAACATAGTTCTTTCATGGGGTACTGTGTAAAATTTTATAATAAAATACCAGTTAAGATTCTACAACTAAATGAGTCCAAATTTAAAGGTTGCAGGTTGCCTTTTGACGTGCGTAATTAGAGACACAATAGTAAGACAATGGCTTGCGGGCGCCGGCTACCGCCTGAGCGTTAATGAATTAAAAGCACACTATGTAGACAAGCGTATTATAAACTGGAAGATTATATCCTTGATAAAAACGCTTGGCTAAATGCCGGTCCTGCTCCGCAGCCACAGCCACTTTTACCTTCAAATTAGTTTTTTTTTTTACCCGACTACGGCAAAGCCAAAGGAGGGTAATGATTTTGACAGGCTATGTATGTATGTGAGTATGTTCATCTGTTCCCTCATAGCTCCTAATCTACTTATCGGAACTCGACATATGCGGTATTGTTAGAACCGTCTTAATTGTACGCTGAACATAGGCTACGTGACGTGTCACAAAACTTGATATGTCGCCCTCTAGCGGACAAAAAGTAATGTGTTAAAAATAAAAATGGTGATAATTACGCCGTGTTTGGTAGCATTTGAAAGGGCTTCACTTGTACATTTCCAAAATAGTGCTCAAACTTAAAGCGACGCCCTCTAGCGGACCAAAAGTCATGTGTTAAATTTAACACCAAATTTGTTTAAATAAAAAACAGTTAAAAACTAAAACCCCGACAACGACAAAAAAAACGACGCTGAAAAATTATGAAACAAGATTGTAAGGATGCTGGAATAAACAAGGTAAATGGAGAAACAAGAACAGAACAAAAAGAAAATCCGTAGTCACACGTTGTAGGTACCAACCGAAACACTTTAATAACGTGTGACTACGGATTTTCTATTATCTTATCTTGAAAATTTATCATATTTTAGTTCATCGGATTTTCATACAAAAATAAAAATATTTTAATTGAACATTCTAAACATTACGAAGTATATGCGAAGCAAGCGATAGTACAATAGCGGAGGGGAGCGGGGATCGGGCAGCGGGGGTGCTTGATGCGCTTGCGTCGCGTCATACAGACGTAGGTATAGCAAAATACAAAGTTGAAGTGTGTTAGAAAGAGCAACGAAATCTTGAAGGGTTATTTTTGGTAAATGAATTATGTTTTGTAAAAAGTCATAGAACAAAAATTGTTATTTATGATGTCAGTAATACAGTCCTGCAAGGTTGTTAGTGTTTTACAAATAACCCTGTAAATGAATATATTATTGTTGGTATATTATAAGTACATTATTTATTTTTATACGATATAACATAATAAACGCAAAACATCCTGTGTGGTCTCTCGGACCAAGAACTTACAAAATTTCACTTTACGAGTTAAGTTTAGAGAAAAAATATGAGACTTTCAATATAAACTGAAACAATTAGATCACCATATATAGAACAACTAAAACAAGTTATGAATTTCTAAAAGTAGGTCTTGCGTTTATTTATTTACACCCTGTACACAATGGTTATAATTACCATGAATAGTTCAAGTTGACACATATTGTCAACTTTATTAGTGTCCATAGTCGTTTCAGAATTTTCATTAGCATCTATTTCCTAAAAATTAGCAACATTGTCAATTAGTATGTACTGGTAAATGCTATTTCAATACACTTACTCGAAAACCCGCTCCTATTCCTACCGCTTTTAGGCACACTATTTACTGTTTTTCGCACTAGTGCGAAAAAGTACGCGTGCTTGTTGCCACCATATTTTATTACATTTATTGTATCAGGCTTAGCGCTAAGCAATCACGTAAAAATGTATCAATCAGCAGCACTCAGATCCATATAATTTGTGATGAATTCGTCCTCGGTCGCAATGACAAACTTTCTCCACTGTATCAAAATGTACTATTTCACTTCTACTGCTGATCGAAGAAATCTTACATGTTCTGGAAACGAAACCGTAGCCAGTGCAGACTTGCGTTCTTTAAGAACTTGTCTTGCACGTATCAGCCCCACATTTTGTTTTTTTTTTTTCCTTTTAGTGACGCCTTTATAATGCGTCCTTTTCTTTCGACTCATTATCTGCAAAAAAATCGGTCCATTAACGACGGAGTTCTGAGGTAACAAACATAAAAAAATTATTAAAAACATACAACCGAATTGATAACCTCCTCCTTTTTTTAAGTCGGTTAAAAATATCAACTTTCTGTGGATGGTAATATAGCTGCCATTAACCATTGTAGATGGCATTAGTGAAAGAATTGTAATTTAATCATAGTAGTAGAGTAATTCCGCAGATAACCTTTACATACAAACATACAACAGTTACTTCTAAGTACTATTGAAGTCGAAAGAAATTTAAACAATCTTAATAAACAAAGTACATAAAATCAAAAATAATACTTTCAAAAATAAAATTTGTACGCCGACTATCACGTTGTGATCCAGTATCACAACGTGATAGTCGGCGTACAAATTTGGGAATATATTCACGTAAATTTCGCGGGCGGCTCCGGATCAAAGTAGTACGTGCTCTCGCTGGGAGTGCCCGATCGTTACTGACGCGATCGTGTTTGCGCGGTCGATAATATAGTTCAATTTGTTTGTAATTTACGAAATGAAGGTATTGTTTATTTATAAAATAAATTTTAGATTCTATTAACAGATTAACTTAAGATTATTGTGTAATTTTTAAATTTTCTTAAAAGTGTTTCTAAGGTATAGAAAAAAATACTTATTTGTACAGATGTTTTCCAAGAATTATGTTTTTTCAACATTTTTTTTCTGCTATATTTCCTATTGAAGTCAATAATGTTTTCAACCCATCTGAGAGTAGACCATATAATGATGTTACTAATATTTTTTTTAATGTTATAAATCATTTGTAGTTTGTGTAAAACGTAGCCAAACTTCACTCGATCGATACTTTTGCGAGAAAAGGGTTTTGAATATGGGTAATTGCCATTAATACACACATTATTTTAAAAAAATAGTCAAGCCAACTGAGAGGATAAGAACTTGACTTTCATAATCCTAAAAAATAAGGTTTAAATTCTTCTTACTTTTCTCACAAACCATGATCAAAAAGGTTCAAAATGAGATAATTCTGTGCACGGAGCCTTAAATAATTTTTAAAACCTTTTGGAACGCTATTTGGTAATTTTGTCACACTTTACATAGAACTAGGCATTAATCATTTAACCAATATAAGTACGGTCAACAAAAAGAGGTGTCAAAAATCATCATTGCACTTTCGTACTTCGTTGACCTTGATTCTATTACACGTAAGTACCTACGACATCTTAAATTCTTACCATTTTCAAGACTTTCACAATCATATATTGGGTTGTACAAACACACATACGAGCTAAATGTTATGTTAATGTGTTTGACATTGACTTTCCAATGTTGACCGTATGTGTTACTAGTGATGTGCAATAGAAATTGGCGTTCCGTAAATATGAAAAAATGTGATTGTTTCATTTGTCAAATTTCGGATAAGTCCTTTTGGAAACCATGAACTTTCTTCTTATCGATGTGACAGTTTCAATCAGTTCCTAAGATATCTACATAAATTAGGAAAATAATAATTATGATTTATCTTAATTTTAATTTGTGATTTGATTTCTATTTATTTGCTTTCTTGTATTTTCTTTTATTTGTTTGACATTTTATATTATTTGACATTGTAATGTTATTGACTTGTTAACTATAATGTAATTTTTAAATTATGTATATTACTTGTAAGAATCCCTTACCAATAAATTACTATGACTATGACTAATTATGGGAGCTTTCCTTGCAAAATTTCTCTCTTTTTAGTTCGATTGCCGCAATTAATACAAGTCTTAGTAATCCACGCTATTGAATGGCGAATAAATGAATTAATTTAATGATTTACAGAACTCGTAATTAAATTCTATTAATTTTTCACACAGAATGTGAACTTGATTTTATGAATGTTAACAAAATCTGTTGCAAAAGAAGCTGATGAAATTGTAATTATATTTTTTAATTACTCATTTATAGTCTAGAACGACTAGATTAACCTATTCAATAGTATTAATATTATTGATGTTGTGAAAATCTTATTATCATTCATAATTTTTATCAGATATCTGCGGATTGAGATATTCGTTATTGGGACACGGATTAGAGATCGATCCCCTCGCTTTGGACAATGGCCTGTACCAGGGCCTGGAGCGAGAGGTCACTGCCGCCGATCGTCTCTACGAGGACACGGCGATGAATACACGCCCAAGTGGAGCATACTTCCACCGTATGCTTCACCGTGTCTTCTGGGCGGTCCGCACGATAGCGTCGCCCGGATGTTTCTTCCGCCTGAAGTATTGGTAGAGTGCAACTGCGCTTTTGACAGCCGACTAGACCTACAAGTGTTATATGTGAACTCTATTTTATTCTTGATAGGTTCGCGCTTGACCGCTATCTCACCTGATGGAAAGCGCCGATGCGGTCGACGATGGAGCGCGCTTACCTAGAAGCAACCTATTCACTCTTGACCTAAAGATTCCCGGGTTGTAGCCATCAGGAAACACACTACTTGTTTTTAAATCGACTGAAGATATCTGTAAACCCAAATTACATGCACTTCTAAAGAGCCTTATTTGACTACCGATTACACACGCTTGAAGCTAACTACACTTATTTAAAACACTTCTTCATCGCAAAGAGTAAATCACTTACTTTTGGTCAATCCTAAAGTCATTTAAAACATTTTGGAACACAGTTCTGAGAGATAAGAAAAGGTTGATTTAAATAAATAACGGTACATGTGACAGGTCATATTAATTACTTTAAAATAGTGAAAAATGGTAGAGATTCATCTTAAGGTCTTTAAAAAGATAAATCTGTAGACGGTTTTTATTTGAAAGTATTCTTTATTTTTCAACTTAAAAAAACGCAACGGTTTATACGGCTTACATAAATATTATGTCAAGTTAAGTTGTAAAAAGTCCAATACTTTTAAAACTGAAATCAGTTTTAGTGCTACGAGAAAATATTTTATATAGCACAGAGTTGTACGACGGCGCGCTACGCGGCTACGGTGGTGTCTACGAGATTGAAATAGGTCACGTCTATTAAAATGTGCTACGAAATGATGTAGCAAGCAAATGAATGCCTAAGTAGGCTACGGGATTACGAACTTATAGCTTTATTATCCAAATTAAAATTACGGTCCAGCCACCGTAGGCGCAGGCTTGCGAACAGCGAGCAATGGGTAGCACGTCGTCCGGTTGTCCGGTAACCGTCCGGACCGAGCCCAAGTTGTCGACAGCGCGAATTTTCGTACGACCTATTCGTAGAATATATTGAAACTTTTTTATGTTTTTTTATATGCTTTACCAGCTACTTAAAGGTTTAATTAAACAAAAGGTGCATAAAATGCGGGGATGCTTGTTGTCAACCATTTATTTCCGTCACTATTTAAAGTATAATTCACTTAGTGTATGAGTGTAACTGTAAAAGTAACAACAATACTAATAACACGTTGCATGTATTTAAAACATTACAATAGTGCACAAGTAGGCCACTGGTTCGTCTAGCGGTAGGACAAGGAAATGGGCTGTCTGACAAAAATGGAGAAAAACTTAGTCCACCATCTTTAGAATTCCTCCATATATTGAGAGACCTTGCTTTATAAGACAAACCTGTTGGTCTAGTAGTCAGTGGCTCTGGCTGCTGTGCCGGAGGTCGTGGGTTCGATTCCCACCCAGGACAAATGTTTGTGTGATGAGCACGATCATTTGTTCTGTGTCTGGGTGTAATTTATCTATAACTAGCTTTTGCTCGCGACTTCACCCGCGTACATAAAATATAGCCTATGCCACTCAGGAATTAAGCAGCTTTCAATCGGTGAAAAAATGTTTAGCAATCGGACCAGTACTTTCAGAGATTACCTCCTACAAACAAACAAACAAACTTTACTTCTTATTAATAATATAGTTTTTTTATTATTGATAGGCTCGCATTTACCACTATCTCAGTGTAGACATGTATGTATTTAGAAATATTAAAGTATGATGTTTTATGTAAGTTTGGGAATAGATGGCGTTTTGTGAAAGTTGTAAAAAAAAACATGGAATTTAGAGTAACTCCACTTTATTTTACGAGTTATTCTTAGCAAGCCCTTTCATTTGATATCCACACCGTAGCAGTTATTAAAAATAGCTAGTCCGCCATCTTGGGTGTTTATCCATATTAGATTTAGGATAACGTCACACAGCTAATCATACATTGTCATCCAAACTATACGTGTATACAAAATTTCAGCTCAATCGGTTGAAGATATCTGCTTCAAAATTGAGTTGCAATATTTCACCCGAACAAACATATGTAGTTACATACATATATTACAAGTTAAATATAAGCTTGAAATATTAAATTTAAAAGTTAAAAAAAATTTTTTTTTTAAACAAGCTTTTTATTAAATGCGCTAAAAAGAATAAAATTACGTCAATGCCAATCAAACGAGCCCAAACTCGATGGGGTTGTGTCGTTCTGTTGCAGAGTTCTTATGGCCACCTTCCCACCTCCATCATCAAAGTACTCGTCAATAAAAATCAAACGAGCCCAAATTCTATGGGGTTGTGTAGTTTTATGGCGGAGTTCCTATAACTTCCAGCTCCATCATCAGATCAGCTCCATGTCATCATAATATTGCATTGTCACGCGATTTACACATGTACACAAAATTTCAGCTCAATCGGTTGAAGATATTTGCTTCAAAACTGAGTTACAAGATTTGAGCCGAACATACACACATAGTTTACATACATTGTAAGTTAATAGAAAGCTTGTAAAAAAACATTTATTTGCCGATAGAACGGTACTTCAACAGCTGGAAGACGTAGCGTTGGAAGACCTCCCACAAGGTGGACCGATGACCTGGTCAGGATCGCGGGAATCCGATGGATGCGAGACGCATCTATCGGATAGCGGCCATGTCCAACAATGGACGTCTTTGGGCTGAAATGATGATAAAGAGTATGGTACTTAGCGTACTAAGACTATGAGACTGCTCATTTCTTTATGCCTACTTTTATATTAATTACTGTTTCTTTTGATTGCGTCTGTACTACAAATTGCAATAGTTGTTAATGCAGGGAAAAGATCGAGAGACAATAGAAGAGATATAACAGTCGAATGAGAGAAAACATGCTCTAGGTTGCCTAGATAAATTGCGTGATTTCTCTCATTCGGTAACCTGTAGGTCACCAAGCTAACATGCCAATGAATAATAGTATTATTTATGTAACACTACGGACTCTGTAACTCAACATAACTTACCTAATAAATATAATAACTCCACTTCAAAATTTCCAAATAGGCCATTTATGAATTCTTTTCTTTCAACCGTACCGCTATCACCAAGTCCCTTTTCTTCCATATCACTTCCTCATACAATCCATCCATCTTTTACATGGCCTCGTTCTCCTGATGCATACACCCACATGTGTACTCATAACTCTATGGATATACTTCCAAACTTTATCCAGTATAATCATTTCTCACTTTATCCATTCTCATCACTCTATCTCAACATTCTCATCTCTACTACAAGCTATCTTTTTTCATTCGTTTTTTTTTTTATTAATGATAGGCTCGCGTTTGACCACCATCTCACCTGATGGTAAGCGATGATGTGGTCGACGATGGAGCACGCTTGCCTAGAAGTAGCCTATTCACTCTTGACTTGAAGACCCCTAAGTTGTAGCTATCAGGAAACACAGACTCCGGCAAGGAATTCCACTCCTTGGCTGTACGCATAATAAATGTGTTCTCAAAACGTTTTGTGCGTATGGGTGGGATGTAACCATGTACCGTGTGTCGTTTTGTTCATTGAGTAACAAATCTTTGGAGCCCAAATCAAATATTAGGAAAATGGGTAATTCCATTGATTTTTACATCAAAAGTCAACCTTCAAAGCTTCGTTACCAGAAACTTATTATATATAACTGCTGTTCAAGCAGTTTTAACGCAAATCCATTGACTGCATTACCTTTCTAACCTTCAAATCTCCAAATAGGCTCTTCAATAAATAATTTTCGTCAGTAAGTGTAAAAATTAGCAGCTATGAGAGGTTACAACAAACTTTCACAAACTCTTGGCCAACACTAATGATCAATACAATCCATAATGTGTCAACTTGCGAAGGTCGTGAGTTTTGTAAGAAAATTCTAAGTTTCGTAGCTCTGAAGTAATATCGTCGTAAGTAGTTAGGAACATTTGAAAACGCTGAAATGTTACATGTATAATTTGTCACTTATTGTTATTAAATGGTTAGCTTTATGTGTGACAATGGTAATATTGACGAAACACGTAAGGTATGTGAAACATAAAATTGCATAGATTAGAAATACTAATACCTATATTGCAGAAGTTGAAAGTTTACTTGAAGATTCGACAAGGCTTAAGCTAATGACACAACGACTGAAAGCAAATGATGATTATTTAACTTATTACTACCTATCCTAGTATCCCCTAGCAAGTGTGTTTAGTTGCTTCACATTTTTCGACGTTCGTATGCCGTCTCACAGAGAGAAGAAGCTTGTGTTCTAAAAGTAAAAAAAACGTTCAAGTCCTATTACGCGTATTTATGGGTGGGTTTTTGTATTGAATATTTTGAGTTCAGTACGTCTCAAACCCTACTTTAATTTCAAATGTTGACAAGACAGGTTTTCAGGCTAAAGTAGAGTTTGAGAAAAAACTCAACTCCAAATGCTTAAATGAGAAATCGGGGATATATACTTAACCTATTTTGTCCCACTGCTAAGCCTCCCTCACCCTTTTCTACATAATTCTGTCTTTTGCTAATGTGATTACTGGCCCGCGTGGACAAGCTCAACTCTTATCGAACGGATTGCCATTCGATAGGAGTTGAGCTCGTCTTACCATCTTTGTCACGATCTGCCGCTATATCCTCTGGCATTATAGGGACCCACACGGTGGTTCCTTTTGTCCATTTCGCATCTGACATGCGGCAGTCTATCAATGATAGCTGTCTTTTGAATAATATCCATCATTCTGATTATGTTATATTTTGTCCATGGTTAGTAGCAAAGGAAGGGACTTGTAGAAGTTTAATTAATAAGGCAACACAAATTAATTACTATTCTTGTCACTTGTGTGACTAGGGCTGTACCTAAACGCAGGCACACAAGATGTGGGGAAAATACTGTATCGAATAAGTTTTACCAGAATTTTGAAAAAAAAAAAAACTATGTGATCTTTTGTAATAACTTGGTTGCTTCAATCTTACAATTTATTTTAATTACTCGATCTACACGTATGCACTGACATCAGAAATAATGTGTTCTCTAAGAAGCTGCGTCACCTACGCAGCTTCTGCGTGCAATTTTCTAAATTGCAATGTTTCTCTTTCATTGCCATGTGCGTACCAGTTTTTCTAATGACCAGAAAACTGTTCAGTTCCTATGTTATTCAACTAGTTCACATAAGATGTCATTTCTCTGTGAGATAACTAGTAGTAGGACTTTATGTAGCCAGTGAATGTGAGTGACCTAAAGTGTACGTAATTCTTACTGGAATAGTCTTTACAGCCCTGAAACGCAAAGATCACTGAAGGAATACAGCAGGGTTTTAGTTAGTTAAAGTCTGACACTCCCTCTCACTCCACCCCGAGCCTGAGAAGTTATTTGCAATCTGTCAGAAATATCATCATCATCATCATCTTGCTGCCCTTGTCCCGTGTTATTTGGGGTCGGCGCAACACGTTTTTTTCTTCCATTCTGCCCTGTCACTCGTCATACTATCACTAACTCCCCTTTCTTTCATATCACTTCTCACACAATCCATCCATCTTTTCTTTGGCCTCCCTCTCCCTCTCCCTCTCCATCCATCCACATGTAAACTCATAACTCTTTTAGTAACATGCGTTACATCTCTCCTCTTCACATGACCATACCAAGACAAACGATTCCCTTTCAACTTTTCAGTCTGTCAGAAATAGTAGAATTCAATTCGAGTGTTTGCACTGACCATGACCATCACTTAAATACGAGTTAAGTGACGGCCAGTGCAAACACTCGAAAGTGTGCTGCTTTTTTTCACGTGGGAAATCATCAAATGGTTTCAGAATTGGTCTTCAGTTGTCTTTTGCAAGGGCCACGGTAACTTAATCGATCAATCCGTAACCCTGGCAGGCATCGGCCTTAACTTGTGTGTATTTTGTGAGTTGAAGGCGCGCGTGGAATGCGGTCTTTACCGGACGTCCGGACGGCGATCTACCCATTGCTCGCCATCCGCAAGCTCGCGTCTAATGTGTATTGCTGCTGTTAATGCAAATTTATAATAAAGAAATAGATTATTGTGGCGTTTGTTACGCGAATAAGAAAAACGTCACCAAGAAACAAAAAATATTTGTAGAACTATGAATAATTAAATGAAAATCTAGTTTGCCCAGTTAATTAAGATAAATGATTACTACTTTTGCAAAACTTGACCTTAAGACACTTATCCGGGTCAAGATCGAATTAAAATAAATAAATTATCTATATAAAAAAGTAATTTCCTACCCGAACACGTACAAGCATACCATTACAAAATAAACTTAACACAGTAAACTCATATTATCTCAAATATTTCTTGTCGTACTGCAAGTAACTTCGAAAGAATCAGAGCAAGTCAAGTATTTTTAGTATCTGTATAGGTGACTCCATCGAACGCCTTATTATACAAGGAAAGGTGGATGGGACCACAGTATAGATATATGGAAGAGTACGGAAACTACCTACAAATATTCGAAACGGCACACTCACACAAACATACGCATCGACGAGACTCCTAAGCGTTTCTCGCGGTCCTGTCAGTAGCGAATGCCGCTTAGGAGTCTCGTCGATGCGTATGTTTGTGTGAGTGAGCCGTTTCGAACATTTGTAGGTAGTTTCCGTACTGTTTCATATTTCTATACTGTGACGGGACGAAGCCGCGTGGCTGAACACCGATGCGATAGACAGACCAGCCCCCCTAGCCAACTTACAACTATTTCGTTTCTATTATCTTTTCGTCGATTGCCTCGAGTCGGCTAAGCTACGCCTCCGATTCCTTTGTTATGACGTCATCTCAACGCTCAGTCACGTAACAGTATAGATATATGGAACAGTACGGAAACTACCCTCACTCACACAAACACACGCATCGACGAGACTCCTAAGCGGCATTCGCTACTGACAGGACCGCGAGAAACGCTTAGGAGTCTCATCGATGCGTATGTTTTTGCGAGTGTGCCGTTTCGAATATTTGTATGTAGTTTCCGTACTGTTCCATATATCTATACTGTGGTCACGTGGTCAGAACAGCACAAAGTCGGAATAGCACAAAGGACACCTCTTATAGGTGTCCTTTGTTCTATTCCATGACATGGTACCCCGTGTGCCAAATTTCTTCTACATCCGTTCAGTCATTTGAGCTTGAAGAAGTAACAAATATACACACACACACAAACTTTCACCTTTTAGTATTAGTGCTGTAATAACAATTAAGTTTTTAATGTCAACAAAAATAACTAGGCCAAGGTTATGGTCAATGATTTAGTTTGAGATAAACATAACATTTCACTGAGTAATTTGGGCTCGAATCTTGTTGGCCATCAAATAAATGGTCTTTTAAATGTAATTTAATGGTGTACTTATCGTTTGAAGAGGTAGAGAGTTAAGAGGAGAGTCCTTAAGAAACACCAAAAAGGCAATTACAGTTATCAAAATTCCTAAAAATACACCGCACTGAAAATAAACAAAGAAGAACCTAAAAAGATGTGGTAACAGTTTCACCGTGAGATTTAAGCAAACCTATCCTTAATTTTGCGAAAAATAAATAAATTGTAAATCCTACAAATAGATAAGGTTGATTTAGCTGTTTTTGAGAGATATGAACAATTTCTTTTTCTCGAAATTAAGGACAGGTTTGCAAATATCTCGCGGTGAAACTGTTGGCACATCTATTTAGGTTTTTCGTTATTTTTTTTTTTTGTTGATTGATGATGATGTATTTTTAGAAATTTTGAAAACTGTAAGAGGTGTTTCCCTTAAATAAAATAAAATAACCCTGGGGAATTTTTACTTTTTTTCTGGACAGGACGAACGAGTGCACTATAAAGCACATATATGTATATTTAAGACCTATATATTAACCAAACAAAAAGAACACTAACAAATGATTTTATTCACATAATCCTATTGGTCTTCCTACCTCTCAGGGCTTCAGGATTGTGTGAAAGAGTCACGGCGGCTATGGAATGCAAAACTCGTAGGTAGCTCGCCGTCCAGCCGTCCGATAAGAACCAGCCCTCCTAGCCAAGTTGCAAACGATAAACGTGAACGCTTAGTAATCTCCAATAGATTTTCAACTTTATACCTAGGAAAATAAAGTTGAAAATCTATTAAAGACTACTGAGCGTTAGCGACCGGAACGAACGAAAACACTATGTAATCTTCAATAGATTTTCAACTTTATACCCAATAACATAAAGTTGAAAATCTATTAAAGACTACTGAGAGTTTACGTTTATCGTTTGTGACTTGGCTGGGGGGCAGGCCTAAGTTATGCTCTGCCAAAAAGCGTTCAAATATAGTGTGCAAATCTAACTGTGTTTAAAAAGTTTTCAATTACCTAAAGTGATTTTTGTGAGATAAAAATTACTGGTAGATATAGTGTCCAATGAATTCTGATAACTGATCGAAAATTCAATGTCAATATGTTTTCCGACTTTTTCACACGCTCCAATATTTTGAATAAAATATTTGATTGTTTTCGTACAATAAATGCGAATAGTCGTCGTTACGGTTCAAGATGAAAGGAATAAAGTCAGGTCAAACGTTTACGGGTATAATTTTCGTCCAAAAAGACCAATTTAAAACTCGTTTACCTCATTGCCCACATTTTAAAACAACTAAAGGTAACTACTTTTACAGTAACTTAATTTTATTTTAATAAAAACAGTGTCTTTTTGGTCACTTATTTTTTGCCATGATATACAAACTTATATATAGGTACAGTACAAACTTACATTACATGTAAATATTTCAATTCCCCAATGGAGTCTCGAAGATTTTTCCGAATCGCAATTTTTTTTTCGTGACGTACGTTTACCTATACATATGCTATTATGACTGAGACCGTGCTTCATGCCAAACAGGATTCTAAGCCAACGGGAAGTACCCTATAGGTTTTGATTCCCCTTCTTCTTCTTAGCGTATCTTAGCACCCTAAACATTATTCGCCTTATTCCCCTAAATAGAGCATAAACGGCGTTACCTTTAGATTGCGTTGTCTTAGAAGTTAGCTTAGCATAATCAGCCTTTTAAATGTTCCCACTGCTGGGTCTCAGGCCTCCTCTCTCTAGGAGAGGGAATGGGTCGTAATCCACCACGCGGGCCCAGTGCGGGTTGGTGAATGTCACGTTTTCGAATTTTTGGTTCTAGGACATGCCGGTTTCCTCACGATGTTTTCCTTCACCGTTTTGAGAGCAGTGGTGATGAAATAAATTACACAAAGTAATGCGCCTGGCTGGGTTTGAACCCGCGACTGGCCGCGTCTGGCTGACTGGACTTGGCTGGGTTTGGGTTTGGGTTGGATTCGTAAGTCGAGGCCGTTACCACTTGGCCACCACTGCTCATATATCTGCGCTGCAGATCTGAGTACTTGATATTAATTTCAGCTTCTCTACACGTTCCTGAGAAAAAGGGCCTTGACAGACGGATAGACAGACAAACGGATAGCAAAGAAATCTTATAAGGGTTTCGTTTGTGCCGACTTAGGTACGGAACCCTAATAATAACAGCAAAAAGTCTATTATTTCCAAAAACCAAAGATTTCTTTGAAGAACCGATTTAAAACATCGTTAAGTATTGCGAGAAGTATATTGTGTAAGTCTTAATAAAAATAACACATGACATTGGCCCTAAACCCTCCTACTGAGTAATTACATAATTACTAACGAGTGTGCAATTAATTATGGCTGTCAATATTCTTTGTTTATAATTATTGATGTTTTAAAATAACCATTGCATTGTTCCATAATCAGTAAAGGCTGAAATGTAATGTGCCCACTGCTGGGACTCAGACCTCCTCTCTAGGAGAAGGAACGGGCCGTAATTCACCATGCAAGCCCCCATGTCTTCGATTTTTTTTTTTCTAGGACATGCCGGTTTCCTCATGATATTTGCCTTCACTGTTTTGAGAGCAGTGGTGATGAAATCATGAAATAAAATACACAAAGTAGGTAATGCACCTTGGCTTGAACCCACGGCCTACAACTTGTAAGTCGGGGCCGTTACTACTGAGCCACTGCTCTGCTCTCCATTGTTCCTCCTCCTCCTTGCGTCGTATTCCTCAATGCTTGCTGTGACCTCCCCCCTGCTTCATCACTTTAACTTTTACGATATTCCTCCATTTGTTTCTGTCTCTGGCGGTTTGAAGGGTATTGTATACCGTAGAGTCAAGAGCGGTGCGGATCTGGTCGGACCAACGTATTGGACTGCGCCCGCGAGGCCTTTTCCCATCCTCTTTACCGGTCACAATGAGCCTTTCGAGGTTGCCACCGTCTTTCCTTGCAATGTGACTGAAGTATAAGACTCAAGTAATGACATATGGCTCCGAAACATGGTCGCTTACAATGGGCCTCATCAGAAGACTTAAAGTCACCCAAAGGGCAATGGAAAGGGCTATGCTCGGAGTTTCCTTGCGTGATCGAATCAGGAATGAGGATATCCGCAGGAGAACCAAGGTTACCGACATAGCACGAAGAATCGCCAAACTAAAGTGGCAATGGGCAGGGCACATTGCTCGCAGAACAGATGGCCGTTGGGGCCGAAAGGTTCTGGAATGGCGACCACGTACCGGAAGACGTACCGTTGGAAGGCCTCCTACAAGGTGGACCGATGACTTGGTAACGGTTGCGGGAGTCCGATGGATGCGAGACGCACAGGACCGTTCATTGTGGCGACACTTGGGGGAGGCCTATTTCCAGCAGTGGACGTCTTTCGGCTGAAATGATGATGATGATGACTGAAGTATTGCAGAACCTTGCGAAGACACTCGGACGACAGCCGTGAGGAGATTTTGAGTTCTTGCAAAACGGATACGTAGGACCGAAATGCTGTCCAAGGGATACGGAGCATCCTTCTCCAGCACCACATCTCAAAGGCGTCGATGCGTTTGCGGTCTGCAGCTTTTACGACCAAGGAGGTTACCATGACGTTCAAAGTAAGATTGTTTCATTCTTATTTTAGTGTAAGTAAGAGACAGAGCTATACAGGTTGTCTAGCGCCATCTCTTACCCACACTGGAAATAAGAATGAAACAATCTTACTTTAAACGTCATGGTACAGGTCCAAGTCGACGCACAAACGAACACCATGGATCCAGTACATGATTCTGGATGGTGGTGGAGTGGTGGAATTTTTCGTCGGATTTTTCCTAATTAAGTACACGCGTTTATGCGTCGATGTCAAAGACACGTTGTGTAAACTAGGATCGATTTGTCTAATAAAAAAAATGGATAGAGATACTTAATGCAACACACAATCAAAATATGCAAATGCTAAAGACAATAATAATATAATAAATGGCAACCGTATAATTGCTATAATCGCTACCTACATGTTTGGTATTTAATAAAATAACAATTAATCAATTAATCGTTTGAAGCTTACAAAACCGTGTTACCTACGTAGATAAATTATATAAACCATTAGTGTCATGTATCGTTCAAGACAGCCGAATCTAAAGTTAAAAACCCGACTACGACAAAAAAGTAAAAAAACCAAAACCCGACGCTGAAAAAGTATGAAACAAGATTTTTAGGATGCTGAAATAAACAAGGTTACTAGAGAAACAAGAACAGAACAGAAAGAAAAGCTGTAGTCACATGTTATTAAAGTTTTACGGTTGGTTCCTATATACCTAACGTGTGACTCCAGCTTTTCTTTTCGTTATGTCCTTGTTTATTTCAGCATCCTGAAAATCTTGTTTTATACTTTTTCCGCGTCGTTTTTTTTTTTGTCGTAGTCGGGTTTTAGTTTTTTTACTTTTTATTATTAAGTAATTAAAATATTTTGGTGATACTGACATCGAATTTTTTTATTGCTTGAGGGCGCCGCATTGAATTTTGATGATATTTTTGATAAGTACAATTGAAGCCCTTTCCAATGAATAAAATACGGTGTATTTTTCTTGACTTTTTTTTTAACACATGACTTTTTGTGCGCTAGAGGGCGTCACTTTAAATTTGAGCAATATTTTGGAAATGTACAAGTGAAGCTCTTTCAAATGATATCAAACACGGTGTATTTATCATAACGATTTTTTTTACACATGATTTTTCTAGAGGGCGCCACATTGTGTTTTGTGACACGTCACGTAGCCTATTTCAGCGGACGATTAAGACGGTTCTAATGATACCTCATTTGTCGAGTTCCGATAAGTAGTTTAGAAGCTTCAAAATCATAACCCTCCTTTGGCTTTGCAGTAGTCGGGTAATAAACTAGCGTCTGCCGGCGGTTCCACCCGCGTGAATGTAGGTTTCCCCATACAAAATATATATTTCAGTGGGGCTCCCATACAAGAAACGTGTTTTTTTGCCGCTTTTTGCTACGGACGGCACGGAACCCTTCGTGCTTGAGTTCGACTCGCATTTGGCCGGTTTTTGTATTATTATTAATAGGTTCGCGCTTGACCACTATCTCACTTGATGGTGGAAGAAGAAATATTTGGTTAAAGAACAAAGGAAAAAAACGATATAATATTCTATTTATAAACATACGTACGTGACATGGTGAGGTGAGATCGTATGTGGAAATGGATTGCTGTGTAATCCCATCGGAGTGCCATTACTATCCGTTTCCGTCAATTAACTCTTACAATTTCCAAGAAATTCTGATACAAACGTCTTATAAACTATCTCTAACTCTCCAATTAATTATGTACCTTCAGTGTTATAAATAAATTACATGTGGATGGATGGAGAGGGAGAGGGAGACCAAAGAAAAGATGGATGGATTGTGTGAAGAGTGATATGAAAGAAAAGGAAGTTAGTGATAGTATGACGAGTGACAGGGCAGATTGGAAGAAAAAAACATGTTGCGCCGACCCCAAATAACACGGGACAAGGGCAGGAAGATGATGATGAGTGTTATAAATGGTAATCATATTGTTACCTCGGTATTATATTTAAAAAACACTTTTATATAAACTAACTAGCATTTGCCAGCAGCTTCCCTCAATAGGTTTTTCCGTACAAACTTTGAACCATTGTTTCATCCCCTTTTTCGGTGGGAAAATCATCCAATGACATCCCGCGCTCTTGGGCGGAGCGCGGAGAGAGGAGGGTGTGTCAGACTTTTACTGACTTAAAACCTTTTCCTTCGTTGCCTTTCATACCAGGGCCGAGTCTTCCTTTCAGAAGCAGAGCCTTGGCCCCAGTAGGCTTCGACCCTGCTGGGCCCTTACGGTTTGCTGACATCTCCATTACTTACTAAATGCGTACATTTATTTTTAATTATTTTGTCTACAAAAAAATGTAAACGAAGATCTGCGTAAAGGTCCGGTCGTTGTGGCGACACTTAGGAGGCCTATGATGATGATCATGACGATGATGACGAAAATGTATAAAGCCCAAAAGACACTTCCTAGTGTTACGAGAACGAAACCGCGGAAAAAGGCTAGTCAAATAACTTATTGATGCTCAGCATTTAAAGACAAGTATAAACCAAAAACTAAATTACATTGTGGCAAAAATAAATAAATTATAATACCAAGATATACGATTCCCTTTCAACTTTTTAGTCACTGGCGCCACTTTCAAACTTCCCCTAATACACTCATTTCTCACATTCATTCTGATACAAACGAGTTAAAATTATAATAAATTACAAACCACACCTATCTAAGTAATTCTATAACTCTAAACTAGACCAGCGGCTATTGTAGTTAGACCAAATTATGTGTAACAGAAACCATTGATTATTTAACTTCCTAGATAGTAGTTAAGACCAGAAACGGAATCGAGCGCCCTCAAGCAATATTGATAGTGATATTTTACAAATCATTATTATAATTGCACTAGCAACCCGCCCACCCTTTGAGCGGGTGTTACAAATCTTTGGAATTATTGGCGTTTCTTTACTATAATATGCATGTATAAACCTTCTTCATGAATCACTCTGTCTATTGGTGAAAACCGCATGAAATTCCGAACATGACTTGAAAAAATGTCAGTCGTGGAGCTATACACCCTATAAATATCTCCATCCCTATAATAGTTCAGTTTAGGTCGTAAAATTTATTGCATTAAGAGTTCGTGGTAGGGCCTCAGTAGTTTTTGATTTTATGGCGAACAGACAGATACGGTGGGGCAAAGCGGCTTCAAAGCGAGCTGACGCGCGCGACACTCCCTAATGTGTGGGTTAACACCCGAACCCTAAATCAAATCAAAAACAAATTAGTGCTTATCGTTTGAAATATCGCTTCCCGTTACCACAGTCATCGGATATTCTTCGGCAAGGTCGCTTTTTGCAGATAATGTTCGTTTAATCGCTCGTGCGGTCTGTGATCTGCAAGACTGTGTGGCAATCCAGATGCATTCATTTTCGACATTCGTTTCGACATATCGGCACGTCAATGTCGATCGTAGCCCGTATGGCATGGCATGGTCGGCCTTATAATGTTCCCACTGCTGGGACTCAGGCCTCCTCTCTAGGAGAGGGAATGGGCCGTAATCCACCACGCGGGCCCAGTGCGGGTTGGTGGATGTCACATGTCTTCGAATTTTTGGTTCTAGGACATGCCGGTTTCCTCACGATGTTTTCCTTCACCGTTTTGAGAGCAGTGGTGATGAAATAAATTACACAAAGTAATGCGCCTGGCTGGGTTTGAACCCGCGACCTACAACTCGTAAGTCGGGGCCGTTACCACTCGGCCACCACTGCTCGAGCTGTAGCCTGTAGCTGCTGTAGCCCGTATAGGTCGTCCGAAAGGGAACCTTGGGGTCCTGAAACGCAAGGCAAGGAAGGAACATGGACGTGGGCTTTAGTCAGTAAAAGTCTGACAAAAATGGTAGCCCGTGAAATACAAATTTTCTTCTTTTCTGGTGGGTTTACGCTTGAGGAGCCGAGCACGAGGCGAGCACAAATTCTTGTAGTATGGACCGAATTACAAGCTTCGAACGAGCGCAAATACAGTTATGTAGACACTTGAGATACATAACAACATACATAGCATAAGCATAATCAGCTTTATAAGGTTCCCACTGCTGGGACTCAAGCCTCCTCTTTTAGCGCGCGGGCCCAGTCTGGGTTGGTGGATGTCACATGTCATCGAATTTTTAGTTCTCGGACATGCCGATTTCATCACGATGTTTTCCTTCACCGTTTTGAGAGCAGTAGTCATGAAATAAATTACACAAAGTAATGTTCCTGGCTGGGGCCGTTACCACTCGGCCACCACTGCTCTCAATTTGACCATTTGCCACCATTGCTCACAACATCGACTAGGAATCAATTTGCGAATGGTTGAAACAAACACTGAACTAGTGAAGTTCAGTAAACAATTCCGCCAAAAACCTTCAACAGTTGTATTTCTTACAAAACACTTCAAAGATTATACTATCACTCAGATAGAATGGGTAAAGCAATACCTAACACAAAAATAGCCGCGCAATTGTCTATTTTAATTTCATCAAGGGTCAACTTCAAACCATCAATCAATAAACAAATGCGTGATCCAAAGAGCATTTACGAGTATGTTGGAATAGTGCTCTTAATCCAAGGTCACAGACACATGGCAGGGCTATATACAAAACAATCACTGCATCTCGTAAATAAACTACATACACAGCCAGCGCAATCAGCTGTTGAATCAACTTGACGTATGATGACTTCTTGAATGCTCTGTGACCCTTTCGTACAAACACTTACGTGCCTAATCCTTATGTAAGAGCTAGGAGTCCCGTAGAGTCATTAATAGATTTTTTTTCCGGTGAGAAAATCATCTTCTGACATCCCCCGCTCTTGGGCGGAGTGGGAGATAGTGTCAGACTTTTACTGACTAAAAACCCACTCCTCCTTCGTTGCCTTTCGTACCAGGGCCGAGTCTTCTTTTCAGAATCAGACCCTTGGCCCCAGTAGGCTTCGACCCTGCTGGGCCCCTACGGTTTGCTGACATCTCCTTGAGGCGCGCGTGGAACAGTAGGTACGCGCCGTCGACGACTTGGGCTCGGTCCGGACGGTTACCGGACGGTCGGACGGCGAGCTACCCATTGCTCGCCGTCTGCAAGCCCACGCCTACGGTGGCCGAAAATCGGGAGTGTACAGCTGCTACATAGACGAATTTATGTTTCGCGAGGTATTATTACTCATACAAAGAGCCGAAAGTCTGTGCAGTTTCACTCCTTCCGTCATCATCATAAGACCTTGAATATCACCTAGGGATATAGAACTCATCAAGAGAAAGAGCTCAAACACGGTGGCGTTATCTATTTTCACTCAGTAGTTCCTATGGTCACTATCCGACTCCATTATCAGACCAGCTTTATGGCAATATAATAATGCATTGTTATCAAACAGTTCGATCAGTTAGGGGTAACTGATTCAAAATCCATTTGGAAGATTTGCCTTAAACACACATACAAACATGGCAAGATAAATAAAAGCTTTTAAAAAGGGAGCTAAATGAATAAAATTTGATTAATTCATAATCTACTCTAGCTTATGCTTGCTACTTCGCCTCGTGAAAATTGATATTGATACAAAGAAAACATTTTCGCAGGATGAAAAAAATAATATCTTATTATAATATTATTATATATACCTATTGGTACACAGATTATCACAGATACTTAACAAAACTATAAGAAAATCTAGTCGTACTGCTGGTCAGTATATAGGCACCCATTTAAAAATCTTGCAAGAGAAGTAGGTAAGACTACCTAATCCAATTATTTTAAGACCCTGACCCTCGGTATCTCAAAAGCTTGAACAAACATCTAATCAGCAAATCAGCTGTCAAAAATGTTACTGTTGTGTTATGTTGAAGAAAAAATAATCAGCTAATCTTACTAGACATGAGATTTCGACCACCGATACAACCACAGATCAAATAAAACAGTATACAATTTCCTAATGTGATAAGACATATTTTTTTTAATTATATAAACTAGTGCACATTATTTCTGAAACAAGCGCTCCATGCTCCATATTAAGGGTTGTACTCCCCTCTGCGAGATAGTCGAATTCTATAATATACACCAAAAATAAAATTACAATAGGAACTTAAAATACGAGTAACTTTTATTATAAATTTTACACTCGGACTAGGATAATTTTTGTCCAATAGCTTTTTTGTCCAGCTTTTTATCGGTGGCGACATTTTTATTTACATTTACATTTACACTTAATATGTATCTCCGAATATTGAAAAAACTTGGATAAACAGAGTAAAGAAACACTTTCACAGTGGAAATCACGTCGATAAGTAAAACAAAACCTGTAGAATCTTGTCACCGATGCAGGGGCTGTTAGAAAACCTCATGGGTACCTACTCATGCTCATTTGATGTACTCAAAAAGTGCCGGAAGTGTGAGAAGAGAAATGCACACTGATCGACTGACCAACACTGACTGACTACCAATTATGTTTGATAAAAATATAAAATTAAACCAATAAATAAAAATGAAACTAGTTTTTATTATCAAGAAATTTATAATTTATACGTCCTAAAAGGCGATTACTGATCTGTTTCTTGATGTCTATTCTCAGGGGTGCTCGGTACCCACTGTTTATTTCTCATGGGTGCTCGAGCCCCCAAGCACCCACGGCGTCGGCGCCCCTGCACCGATGCTTCCTACGGGTCAGTGTCAGTAAGCGAACGATAAGGGCCTGCGCACACTTGAGACAAGACTGTCTTAGACTTGTCTACGACGTCGTAGGCTTGTCTGCAACAAAACTGTTTTGTCTACGACACGGCGCACACCATCAAGACAAAACAGTGTAGCGGCGTACGGAGCCTATTCACTCTAGCCTTGAAGTTACCTAAATTATAATCGGACGGAAAGACCGCAGCAGGCAAATAAGTTTATAACTACTGAGATAAAAGTATCCCTTTTAGTGAACTAGTGCGCCTCTTCAACAATTGCATCACTGCTTGCAGTCAAGCACTAGTTAATATCAATTTAAAAAATAAACTCACGTGGGTAATGCCACCGTCAAAAGCTTGTATATAATAATAGCATAATCAGGAAAGGGAAGAAAAGCAAAAGCTTTTATTTTATCTCCATAAAAATAATCTCGAAATCAGACAAAAACACTGTTTAGACCTAGTAACCTAGAACTTTTCGGTATCTACGTACATTAAGTCAGAATTCTATCAACCAATTTTAAACCTGTTAATCTTTTATAGACGCTTGAGGACATAAATGAGCCCACATAGTTCATTCGCAATTACAATCTCATTCTGGGAGGCCTCGCTCCTTATAAAGTAGTAGTTTTTGGCCGCAAATCCGCCCGCAAATATATAAATGTAACGTATAAATAAACGTACTTTGAACGTTCACGTTCACAGATCGAACTCTCCAGCTTATGAAGGAAAGGCGTGAGATGATTCTGCAGTCTTCAGACGATGCGTGCACATATCGGCTGCTCAATAAACGGATCTCTAAGTCCTTGAAACGCGATATCCGTCACTTTAATACTGGAAAAATTAAAGACGCGATTGAGCGAAATAAGGGCTCCAAGGTGTTTGCAAGAGATCTGTCTATTGGGCAGAGCCAGCTCACGAAACTGAAGACCGAAGATGGCAGAGTCATATCCGCCAAATCGGAGCTTCTGGGAGAGATCGAGGCTTTTTATGGACAGTTATACACGTCAATCACAAAACCCACTACGAATCTAGCAAACGACCCAAGAGCTAGGTTGACCCGACACTATACCGAAGATATCCCGGACGTCAGCCTGTACGAGATTAGGATGGCTCTGAAGCAGCTTAATAACAACAAGGCACCGGGTGATGACGGAATTACAGCCGAACTCCTGAAGGCGGGTGGTAAACCGATCCTTAAAGCCCTTCAGAAGCTGTTTGATTCCGTCATATTCGAGGGAAAAACACCACAGGCATGGAGCGGAAGTGTGGTGGTACTCTTCTTTAAGAAGGGCGACAAGGCCCTGCTCAAGAATTATAGGCCCATCTCACTTCTGAGCCATGTCTACAAGCTGTTTTCCAGAGTCATCACGAACCGTCTCGCGCGCAGGTTCGACGACTTCCAGCCTCCCGAACAAGCCGGATTCCGAAAAGGCTTTAGCACCATAGACCACATACACACGCTACGGCAGGTTATACAGAAGACCGAGGAATATAATCTGCCTCTCTGCTTAGCGTTTGTGGATTACGAGAAAGCCTTTGATTCGATCGAGACTTGGGCTGTGCTGCAGTCTCTCCAACGGTGCCAGATTGACTATCGGTACATCGAGGTGCTGAAGTGTTTGTACGAAAACGCCACTATGTCAGTCAGACTGCAGGACCAGACCTCGAAACCTATCCTCCTGCAGCGGGGTGTGAGGCAGGGAGACGTCATTTCTCCGAAACTGTTCACGGCCGCAATGGAGGATGTCTTCAAGGTTCTGGACTGGAGTGGATTGGGCATTAATGTCAATGGCGAGTACATCACTCATCTTCGGTTTGCCGACAACATAGTAGTCATGGCTGAAACTACGGAAGAGCTCAGCACAATGCTCAATGACCTCAGTAGAGCTTCCGAAAGAGTGGGTCTTAAAATGAACATGGACAAAACCAAAGTCATGGTAAATAACCATGTAGCACCCACTCCGATCAAGATCGGAGACTCTGCACTCGAAGTTGTAGACGATTACGTCTACCTTGGACAGACAGTCCAGTTGGGTAGATCTAATTTCGAGAAAGAGGTCAACCGTCGAATCCAACTCGGCTGGGCAGCGTTCGGGAAGCTGCGCGGTATCTTCTCATCCAATATACCACAGTGTCTCAAGACGAAAGTCTATGACCAGTGCGTGTTGCCAGTGATGACATATGGTTCCGAAACGTGGACGCTCACAATGGGCCTCATCAGAAGGCTCAAAGTCACCCAAAGGGCAATGGAAAGGGCTATGCTCGGAGTTTCCTTGCGTGATCGAATCAGAAATGAAGATATCCGCAGGAGAACCAAGGTTGCCGACATAGCGCGAAGAATCGCCAAACTAAAGTGGCAGTGGGCAGGGCACATTGCTCGCAGAACGGATGGCCGTTGGGGCCGAAAGGTTCTGGAGTGGCGACCGCGTACCGGAAGACGCAGTGTCGGAAGGCCCCCTACAAGGTGGACCGATGACCTAGTGAAGGTTGCGGGAATCCGATGGATGCGAGACGCACAGGATCGTTCGCTGTGGCGACGTTTGGGGGAGGCCTATGTCCAGCAGTGGACGTCTATCGGCTGAAATGATGATGATGATGATGACTTTGAACGTATAACTAACTTACTAGCATGATAAGTAAAATCAGCCTTATAATGCCCCATTGAGAGGGAATAGGCCGTAGTCCACCACCCAGGTCCAGTGCGGGTTGATGGATGTCATATATCGACGAGTCTCAAGAATAAAATCTTATGAAGAAATAAGACGAAATGCATTTTATTACGTACCTATATTGTACATACTAAAAACTATATGGCACTACTTTCGTTTCGTTAAATATCCTTTACTTATTTAAATAACCAATCGAACACAATCTTATTATTTACAGAGAACTTCAAAACTGATTCCGTAAATCGATAATTTTTCATATAATACAATTTTGTTCTTGGGATCCGTTAATGTCCTCGAATGTTTGGTTCTAGGACATGCCGGTTTCCCCACGATGTTTTCCTTCACAGTTTTAAGAGCAGTGGTCGAGGGCGACCTACAAACTCGTAAGTCGGGGCCTTTACCACTAGGCCACCACTACTTTATATAACATACTGGAAGCAACGAATTCAATATAAAATTAGGTATTTATAATTAGCAGTATCAGAAAATAAAACGTTTGTAACAAGAAACTTCTAAAACACAAAAAACTGACAGCAAACATAAACCAAAACAAAAAAAAAACAAATGTTGAAAAGAACAGACAGACAAATTCTTCACCTTAATATTGATGACCAAAACATATGTTTATACCAGAGAAAGGTAGGTAGTTGGAGAGGCGTTGTTATAGTTTTGTCCGACACTTATCGTCACGCAATGTTTAGGTACCTTTTTAGGGTTCCGTAACTCAAAAGAAAAAAAACGAACCCTTACGAAACGAACCGTCTGTCTGTCTGTCTGTCAAGACCCTTTATCTCGGGAACTCATGGAGGTATCGAGTTGAAATTAAAACTACATACTCAAGTCTACGGTCCCTTGAAGCTGCGAAAAAATCAAACTTCTAAGTTAACGAAAAAAAAGATACGGCCGTTTATGTCGCAAAAAACGTGAAATACACGTTTTTGACACTCTCAAGGGAATCAAAATTCGTAGGGATATATTATACACTATAATAGAATAGAATAGAATAAACTTTACTGTACACCAAAAAAGTACATACAACCCCTACATACTTCCCGTTGACCTAGAATCCTGAAATTTGGCATGAAGCAAGATCTCATAGCACGTATAGGAAAAAATCTGAAAACTGTAATTTTGAAGTTACGTCACAAAAAAAACTTTTTTGCGATTCGGAAAAATCTTCGTAACTTAATTCGGGAATTAAACTATTTTCATATGTAAGTTTGTACGGAACCCTCGGTGCGCGAGTTCGACTCGCACTAGCCCGGTTTTTTCTTAGATGTTAAAAATAGATTTAAATTATAATGAATACGTCAGTTTTGGACTTCGTTTTGCTAAGGTGGTAACTTTCGGTTTCTCAAACGTGTATGTTTCACAATTACGAATTAGTTTTGGAGTCTAATATTATTATTATTACTGCGGGTCTAAGATCTCTCTTCGCTCTTTTCTTATCTGCCACCCAGGACTGGTCCAGTAATACAGTTTCGCAGCAGACCGGGGGTCCAGTAAATGAAGACATCCACGCTGAAAACCAGCGCTGTGAGCTCATCTCATTATGCGTGTGGCCGCAGCTTTATGCTGAGCGTTCAGCCGTTTTGCGCAAAAGTGACGCATATCTTCCCTATCTATTGATAAGTAATTTTAAGATTGCATCATTTCTCGTAAATAAACTCAGACTAATAAAAAAGTATAGACAGAACATTGCGCTCCTAAAAGTGAGACACGTAATATGAAGCCAATCGGCAATATGAAGCCAGCCGCTCGGTAGTCTGCCGCTAGCAAGCGAGTGCGTGAGACGTTTTTTTGTTGACACAATAATTACGAAATTATGCCGTCCTGTGTCATAAACTGCTGCAAAAACAATTCCAGTTTGCAAAAAAAGGCTTCTGGGATTACTTTTCACAAGTAAGTAACGTTTTCGCCGTATAAATTAAATAAAATCGTAAAAATATCTGAAATAATTTCTCGGAACACGCCATTTTGTCGATGTTGCAAGTTAAGAACATTATTTTTTCCCAAAAATAAGGGAAGTCGAATTTTTACGGACATTACAACAAAGTGTTTTTTTATTTACAAGTACGGCGTCATCCAACATACGGTTACGCTGGATGACCCGCACCTAATCCGATAGTCGTTGGATATATATTATTATTATATATATATGTAAGTTTTGTGTGTTTTTAAAATAAATAATTTCACTTAATATGAAAATAAATGATTTTCATTAAATGAAATTATCTTTCATTTCATATAACCAAGATAAACACTATACTACCTACACAATAATAAAACTTAACCAAAGTGTATCTCTCGTACTTGGGAGTCGCAGCGCAACGCTTGCAACATTTTTTCTCTAGCACACATGTGCAAATCTATGATGTCATACACCAAGTTACGCACACAAAGCCAAAACTAGTCCTCACTTATTTCGTCGATTTTGTTTACGACGGCTCCGTCTTTACTTTTTTATTGGTCTGAGTAAATAAACTGTTTTTCTTTCTTTCTAGGACAACCAAAATTACCAACATAGACCGAAGAATCACTAAAATGGCAGTGGGCAGGGTAAATTGACCTGGTGAGGGTTCTGAGAATTTTATGGGTACGAGACACATTGGGCTGTCGTTTCGGTGATACTTGGGGGAAACGCATGTCCAGTAGTGGACGTCTTCTGGCTGCAATTATAATAATGGTAACCCCTTGTCTTCGGCAATTCTGGGCAGTCCCTATTGTGTTCAGGCCTAGGGCCTTGTCTTTTTCCGCCGTTTGAGATCCACTAGATCTGTAATTTTGTCCACCAATAACTCAGATTTTAACTCAATAATTAGTTTAAAAATCTAATAAAATACTTTACGTTAACCAATTCATGAGCACCGAGTTAATGAATAATCGAGTTTTGTCTTATTTAACCAAAATCTGAGACATAAACGTTTCGAGGCTAACTGTTGCATATCAAGTAACGCCAATGTACGTAACAAATATTATGGTTGCGCCATACATAACATACATACATATGTATGGACACGGATGGACTTCAAAATGTTTCAAGGTGACTGTGAACGTTAACTCTGTGTTAGTAAAATATTTACTAAAGGGTTTTAACTGTAGTTCCTATTTAGTAACAATCGTATCAGATCTACCATATATCATTAAAAATGGCAGACATGATTTAATTTTTTAAATTGTACATCCTGGCTCTATTTCAAAAGGTTTCTCGGTTGCAGCATAGTGGATTGGTCTGTAAAAGTAATTTATAAAAATACTTACAAAGTATGTAAGGTAGCCTCAAAACTGAAGGGTTTTAGTATGCATAACGTGAGCTGAGTTCACCCAGTGGCGGATTAGCCATATAGCAAGAGTAGCAAATGCTATAAGCCCCGCGCAATCGGGAGCCCCGCGTGTTCGAGGATCCTGCACTTGAACGCAAAAAAAACTATTCTATATTATAAATATATCAAAAACCGAATACAGCTGATCATTATTTCATTGAATATGATAGTCAATCTCTTAGATTTCCCTCATTACCGTACTTTCCACATATTTTACTTAATCTTAAAATCCACGGGGTTATTGGTGATTGAGATAAGAATGAGAAGTATTTAATAGGTCAACACAGGGGCATTCGACCAAGGCGACCCACTTGGTGGAATTTGCTACAGGCCCCGCGCCGGGTTAATCCGCCACTGAGTTCACCTTCAGTTTTCTTAGATTTTCTAGTAGAGCCGATACCTACTAGGACTACAAGATGCTTCGAAAAAGTTACTGTGAACTAGGTACACAAAGGGAAACTGAAGGAAGGAGGGTTTTAATCAGTAAAAGTATGACACAACCTCAGTCTTGCTCCACTCGGAGCGAGAGAAATTATTTGATGATTTCCTAACTCGAAAAAAAGGATAGAAAAGCAAAATGGTCTTAGGAAGATCAACAAAATTCACTAAGACCATTTTCCTTGGACAAAATAACGTTCTATCAATGCTAGCGAATCTTGGAAGAATCAAAAAAGAAAAAAATCCTCTACCAAAGAACTCGTATCACGTTTGTAATGCCAAACAATTCGGAATTTCGAAAGTTGCTAGGTATTGTCGATCGAATGTCAATTTATCTAGATCTGCAGCCGGACAATTATAAAAAAATATCACAGTGAATACTTGGGGGAAGTGCGCTTAAAGTGGGTTGATATTATATAGAATTAAGTGAAATATCAGTTCACTTCACGCAGCTAAGTAGATATTCATGGTGGCATTTACAGATGGACTGACTGATTCTTCGAACTGTCTATGTCCTACCCAAGTAAGGTTTTTTTTTGAGTTGGAAAATAATAAAATAACTCTTCTCGCTCTAGGAGGAGCGAGAGGGAGTGTCTTCTTACTTTTACTGAAAAGAAAGAAAGAAAGAAGAACTTTTTATTTGCATACACACAAAAACATAATTAAAAATAACATAAATGCGCCACGTCCGAGCAAAACGGCCGTACGCTCAGCATAATGCCGTGTCTACACGCAAAATGCGACCACCAACCTAAACCCACCTGGAATAAAACCTACCTGTGTTCCTACAGTAACTCTTTGCGTTAACTCTTTCGAAATAACCCGCAGACTTGAGTAAAGTGGAGCTACTAAATAAATTTATAACTTCTCGGATACAACAACACCAGAAAAGAAGTCTTACAAAAAAAAAATCGACATAATTACAACCATAATGCTTGTCTAGTTACACGCAAGTCCGTAACGCAACGTCCATCGTCACGTTACGACTAGATATCGAAACGCGTCAGTGGGCACAGAGAAATGAGCTGGCCACCGACCCTGGGCTTACTTATTCTACTAGTTTTTTATATTAGTTTTACGTAGTACATGGATTCAATTTTGCAAACTTGGCAAAATGGGGTTTGTTTTGATATGCTTCCTGCCCTAGTCCCGTGTTATTTGGGGTATCATGTTTTTTCTACCATTCTATCCTACGCTATCACTAACTCCCTTTTCTTTCATCTGATTCCTCACACAATCCGTCCATCTTTTCTTTGGCCTCCCTCTCCCTCTTCATCCAGCCACATGTTGTGAAATCATAACTCTTTTAGTAACATGCGTTTCATCCCTCCTCTTCACATGAACATACCAAGACAAACGATTCCCCTTCAACTTTTCAGTCACTAGCGGCACTTTCAAACTTCCTCTCTAATATACTCGTAGATTCTCATTTGTCACTTTAACCATTCTCGTCACACCACACAACCATCTCAACATTCTTATCGCCACTACATGCAATTTTATTCATCCGTCTTTTTTACAGCCCAACATTTTTATCCATACAGTATGACAGATCCATCTAACACCAAATGTGACTAAAGCATTACCCACTTACTAGAATGCCCCAAGTGCCTGATGCTGCAAGTGTATACCTTCATCATTCAATTCACTAATTGGGTGCAAAGTGACTTAAACAAAATTGCCGAATTGTGGGTGTCCTATGGGTACATCTTTCTCTTCTTAGGGTGTCGATGGCAAAAATAGCAAATTTTCCAAGTCCCTTGGCCCTGGCCCAGTATTCGGCCATGGTAATGCCGTCATGGTAACGCCCATGACGCTGTCATTAGATTCTTACATGAATAGGTAACAGGGCATGTAGCGCAAAATGGAAGGTGAGACATGGTCTGCGAAGAGTCGCCGCACAAAGACTGAAGATCGGACTGTAAGAGAAACGTCAACTGTGGCGATTATCTTTGCTGCAGTCCAGCTAAGTTGGATATGGCAACGCGTGCCCAAGTAAGAGCCTCTCCCATAGCGGAATAAACAGCCGTAATTTAGACACGACTAAAAAAATAAGAAAATCATGTAAAAAACAAGGTACAAACTGTCAAGTCGGAGTCGATAAATAAAATCAGGAAATGTGAATGAACTAATTTACAACAATGGTATCTAAATAATGCACATAGAAATAAACAAAGCCTTTGCATCACCTATGGACTGGATATACCTAATAACAGGAATCAGGATACAAATTAAATAATTTTAGGAAGAAATTGACTAATCTAACTGTCGATTTGGATTTACCTAATTATGCGGATTTGCAGCTCATTAGCTTCGTTTCCTAATAAAATTAAATATGCATCATAAACAGTTAAGCCAATTTGTAATAAAATCCGCTAGATCTCAAAAGTCACCAGGGTCAGTCTGCTTTTGAGGGTTCTGGATAGGTCTATTAAGAAGTAACGAGGCCCCTTCTATGTGCTGATGGGGATCGCTAGGGTAGTTTTAGTGTGATAAAAATCCCACACTCCCCAAACTTACTACCAAAGCCCGAGTAGATTTGAAGGTCCCCCGAAAAAAAAAGCCAGTCTGTATTAGCGTTATCCTATTAATCATAAAGCCTTATAATATTCCCATTGCTGTGACTCAGACCTCTCTAAAAGAAGGCCGTAATCCACCACGCGGACCCAGTGTGGGTTGGTGGATGTAACATGTCTTCAAATTTTTGGTTCTAGGACACGCCGGTTTCCTCACTTTAAAAACAAGACTTGCACATTAATTCTGTAGTTACGGCTGATGATGACAACCGTTGGCATGACAAGAGTGTCTCGACAAAGTGGTCTTCAATTTGAGAATTCTGCTAAAACGATTATAAAAAAGTTCAAAACTATATGACGTCGTCAACCCCAAACATTTTGGACTCTTTTTTTTGTGGATAGGAAATCATTAAATAAATTTTCCCGCTCTGGGTGGAGCGAGAGGAAGTGTCAAACTTTTCCTGACAAAATCTGTAAACTACCCTTATTACTTGAGTTGCCCTTTGCAATTGCCAATCCCGTAGCCCTATATTTGATTTCAAGTTCTAACTCAATATGTTGCAATACAGACAAAATCTTTTATGTTTTGAGTAAGAGTCACAAACCTAACTATACACTACTATCGCATTTTTTACTATAGAAAGAATATTTTTTTGTTCGGAGGCGTCTATACCACAAAACTTTATAAAAATCACACGCATCGCACTTAAAGTTTTGAAACATTTACCAAATAAAAATCATCTTTACAGTTTCATCATTCAACCATGACCAATGAAAGTAACATCTTACAAAAACCGAAAAACATCTATATGAAAAATAATGGGTTTTCTGTCTGAATCACCTACTTACGTACATTATGTTACGAAAAACTTAAGATTCTAACCGCAAAGAGACTAAACTAATGGCTGCGTAACCTTGGATGGTAAACGAAACTTTTTAATTTTATTAGACCATACAGATCCAAAGACCAAGGAGATTAATTTAAAAGTAGAGGTCATTGAGAATTAATATCATCGTCCTTATCACCTTCTTGTCCTTGCTCCATCTTACTCGGGGTCTGTACAATATGTTTTTTTTGTTCCATTCTCCCTTTTCATCTTCGGCAATGATAGACTCGTCGAATCGAAGCTTCTAAGCCTTGAGCATCGGCGCCAAATTGCTAGCCTGTCGGTTTTCTACCGTTTACATTTCGGGGAGTGTGCATCGGAATTGCACAGTTTAATTCTGCCAAACCCATTCCTCGGACCACTTGATACACGGTGTTATACCACCAGTACCTACACGGTGAACATTGTATCCCACCCATATCTACATCCATGGGCACGCCACAATTATGGCGGTAAGTCCCCTCTTTGAGGAGTGGCTGGAGCGGCAACACGCCGTCCTCACCTTCCGCATGACGCAGGTCTTCACCGGACATGGCAAGATCGGGAGGTTCCTGCATCGGATTCAGACGGAAGAAACGCCCGGGTGTCATCATTGTGTAGACCACCCTGAGGAGACGGTGGAGCATACGATGGAGGTGTGCCCCGTTCGAGCGGAGCACCGCCGTGTACTCGTGGGAGCAATCGGCGGCAGCGGCCCTGGTTCGGGTTATGATTCGAAGCGAAAAAAAAAAACCCATATCTACATCCAAAACGTTTTGGTTTTTCATTATACGTACAGCTCCATCATCTCTCATGCTTTTTCCCAACTAACTTGTGTCGGCATCCAGTTTAAGTGGATGCGGCTGAATACTTGTGATTTACATGGAGCGACTTCATTGTACGTACAGCTAAGGAATGGAATTCCCTGTTAAGTCTGTTTCCTGATAGCTACAACCTAGGGGTCTTTAAGTCAAGAGTGTATAGGTTACTTCTAGGCAAGCGTGCTCCATCGTTGACCACATCGTCGTTTACCATCGGGTGAAATAGGGATCAAAAGCGAGCTAAAAAAATGTCGTTGCTCATACTTTGTCTAGCCTTTCTTATTTTGTCCACCCATCAAGATTTTTATAGTAATCATCGTCTCTGTCTACAAAATATAAGGGTTGTATATAAAATGTTTTAAAATCAGTACTACATAGAAGGTTGATTGCAAATTGCTTACTTGATATAATTAATATTAGTAACGTGAATGACAGCGGACGTAATGAATGTGCCTATGTTTTGCATATTAAACCGAGCGATTAAAATACCGACACTTATAATGGATTTTATTCGTAATTACTGTTTATATATGGTTGTGAAAACTTCCATATTTTTAATGCGTTTTAACTTCCAAACCGCATCGGTGTGCCTAGCTTTACACGTTTAGGAATAATGTAAGGACTACTGGTCTAAACAAAACCCTTGTCGAAAACCTTGTCGCTCATCATCCTCTCTTCTCCTTCGTTTTCCTCCCCACTCTTCAAGTCGCTACAGTGGATCTTTTACCGTTCGTGCTGTGCGCCTCTGGAATTCTCTTCGACATACATTGAGAGCTAGCCCTTCGTTGGAGGTTTTCAGGGGAAGAGTTAAGGAACATTTTTTATCAACATGACCCACAAATATGTATGTTTATAGGTATTTATTTATTGTATATATATTATGTTTATGTATAGTGTGCTGTACACATATCTGTGTAGTATATTTTTAGTTTTAAGTTTAGATGTTTAATTTTTTGTTGTACAGTTAAAGTTCCTCAAAATATGTAAAATTTCTTTCTCACTCATATGGTTTGCTGTAAGAAAACCCAGTTGTGGGTTAAGCTCGCCCATGTACATCAACTGTACTATTTTATTGTTTATATATATAAAATTGTGTACAATAAAGAATAAAGAAACTACGAAAAATATCTTCCGTGTGCGCAAAATGCAAAAAGCGTACAAAGTTTTATACAAGTACTAGGACCCGACGAGCTTCGTATCGCATAACAGTCAATTATTTTTTTATTTATTTTTTATTCTTGATAGGTTCGCGCTTGACCGCTAACTCACCTGATGGAAAGCGACGATGCGGTCGACGATGGAGCGCGCTTACCATTTAGTGAGTCTTTAGTTAACTTATTGACCGAATGATTGAGACCAATGTATTTGACAGTTGCTGTCATTTTTCAATACGTATTTGAATTTTTTTTTTACGTAATTTTTTCTGATATTTTAATAGTCATTTAGATATTCGAGGTGGAGACGTATCTAACAAAGCAAGGATCATTAAAATCGGTCCAGCCGTTTTTGAGTTATAACACGACTTCGTTTTATGTATATATTAGATATGTTGGTTCCTGCATTCTTGTAAGCTTCCTTTCAATTTCAATATGGACTATGGACTAACGGATCAGGCTCTTTGTATTGGACGGAAGGCATTACTCGTGCATTGGCCATGATTGTACCGGTTGTATGTATGCCAGAATCTGAATTTTAAGGCACCAACTTGCATACATGTGTTACCGTTAATCGAAGAATTGAGGACATTTTTGAAGTTGGATTTTCAACAGCTTTTAAATATATACAGAAGGTCATCTATTTTTGTGCCCTCGCTATATAAGCTCGCTCTTGACCACAATCTCACCTGAAGGAAAGCGACGATGTGGTCGACGATGGATCACGGATGCTTATAAGTAACCTACCTATTTACTCTCTTGATTTTAAGACTTTAGCTGACTCACTGACTGGCCTGTTGGCCTAGTGGTTAGTGACCCTGACTGCTATGCCCCGAGGTCATGGGTTCGATTCCCACCCAGAACAACTGTGATGAGCACGATCATTTGTTCTGTGTCTGGGTGTAATTTATCTAAAATATGTATGTATTTAGAAATATATAAGTATGTTTATGAGTTGTCTAGTACTCTTAACACAAGCTACTACGGGACTAGACGGCGTTGTGTGATAAGTGTGGAATATTATTATATATAGCTATCAGAAATCACAGACTCTGGCAGGGAATTCCACTCCTTAGCTTCCCAAAACTGTCATCAATGATTGTAGAGTTGATATACAAGGGATGTACTAATAACTAAAAGTGAGCTATAAAAGAGACAATCACAGAGTGATCATCATTAGCTCGGCCAGTTGACATAAGAATCCGGCTAACAGCAACTATGTCAGACGTCTGGTGCATCGTTCCGTTAGCCGGAGGGCTCGGCCGTGACCCGGTGACCTACGATTGTTCTCAGTACGAACGGTTCAAGGCAGGTGCATCTTTATGACGGATAATATAATATTCCACATCTATCACACAACGCCATCTAGCCCCAAGCTAAGCAGAGCTTGTGTTATGAGTACTAGACAAATGTTATAAACATACATAGATATTTCTAAATACATACATATTTCAGACAATTTACACCCAGACACAGAACAAATGATAGCAGCATATGGCATAGCAATCAGGGCCACTAACCACTAGACCAACAGACCAGTCAGGATCCAAACAAAGTCCTACAGAAAGGAAAACTGTTCAAAATTGCTAATTGACAAACAAACAGAAATTGATAACGAGGTAAGAAAGGTGTTACAGTTCTTTATCGGTAAATTGATTTCTAAATATAAACCACAGTAACATCTGCCATGATTAAAAAGAACTAGGTAGATATGATAATTATAAGAAAAGGCAATTTGAACATCTTATAGAAACATCGACATTGCAAAAATTTGTTTAAAAACTTATGAACATCAAAAGACGTCACACAGAAGTGTATTTATTCTATGACACGAAACCTACTGATTCTACATTTAGGGCTATATTTCACCGGGACACCATGGCGGCGCGACCAGTAGCCGCTACCAACAAAATGTATTCAGCTCTATAGAGAGTTACTCACCTGGTGTCCATTTGGTTGCGCAACCAATTTGGCGGCGCGACCAACTCGGACGCGTGCACTTAAGGTCCATTTTGATACTGTCTCAGTGTGGTGTAGCAACTCTGGTGTCTAGTTTGGTAGCTTACGGACACCATGGCGGCGCAATTGGACGCGCCGCCATGGTGTCCCGGTGAAAACCCCTTAGAGCTAAAGCTTGTCTTTCCTTTGTGTCCCGTTCTTTAGTATTGCTCAATGCTCGTTGAGCCATTGAGCTCCGTATTAGTCCTGAGTTGAACTACAAGAATGACAAATGCTTGGTCCACTCTTTGTGGTTCTTTCCTCAAAAGACCATCTGACATTAATCTGCATGGTTCTATGATTTGCCCAATGTGGAGTCCTTCCCTTAATCTTTATGGACTTAGAAAGAGATAAAAAAAACCGGCCAAGTGCGAGTCGGACTCGCCCATGGAGGGTTCCGTAGCAGCAAGTAACATAATAATAATCTTTGTATCAGGTTCATATTTGGCTTGCGCAAGTATGACCACGTTTCTGAATTAAGATACTAAAAAAACTAACTAAAATACTAAAAAAAAAAACTACTGACCAGATCTCGTTCAAACCAATTTTCGTTGGCAGTTTTTATAGTAATGTACATCATATATTTTTTTTAGTTTTATCATTCTCTTATTTTAGAAGTTAGAGGGGGGGGGACACACATTTTACCACTTTGGAAGTGTCTCTCGCGCAAACTATTCAGTTTAGAAAAAAATGATATTAGAAACCTCAGTATCATTTTTGAAGACCTATCCATAGATACCCCACACGCATGGGTTTGATGAAAAAAAAAATTTTGAGTTTCAGTTCTAAGTATAGGGACCCCCAAAATTTATTGCTTTTTTTCTATTTTTGTATGAAAATCTTAATGCGGTTCACAGAATACATCTACTTACAAAGTTTCAACAGTATAGCTCTTATAGTTTCGGAAAAAAGTGGCTGTGACATACGGACGGACAGACGGACAGACAGACAGACAGACAGACAGACAGACAGACAGACAGACAGACATGACGAATCTATAAGGGTTCCGTTTTTTGCCATTTGGCTACGGAACCCTAAAAAGTGACCTTATGCTATATGCTAAAACACAAACAGACTAATGCTCTGAGGACTGGATTGTAGATGGCCTGACGGTAACTGTGTCAGCAATCAAGTGCAAAAGATACCGTTGTGAAGGGCTCAGCATCGATTGTTCTGGATTTAATGACGTAAGGAGGTCAGCCTTTTATCATTAATGGATTCAGTCGCTCTGTAAAGCTAACGGTTAGCTTTGAATTTATATTTGAAGTTAGTAACGATATGTTTTCAATTTTTTTTTTTTTATTATTGATTATGCTCGCGTTTGACCACTATCTCACCTGATAGTTAGCGATGATGTGGTCTACGATGGAGCAAGATTGCCTAGAAGTAACCTATTCACTCTTGACTTAAAGACCCCTAGGTTGCAGCTATCAGGAAACACAGGCTCCAGTATGGAATTCCACTCCTTAGCTGTACCTACGTATAAAAAATGTGTTCCCAAAAAGTTTTGTACGTATGGGTTTTTTTTTATTGGTGGCAAAATTATCTAGACAAATCCCGCTTTTGGGCGGAGCGGGAGATAGTGTCAGACTTTTACTGACTAAAAACCCACTCCTGTTCCTTCTTTGCCTTCATCCCGGGGCTCGGGCTTCGCTTTCACACTACCCGTGGCCCCAGTAGGCTTCGACCGTGCTAGGCCCCTACGATTTGCTGACATCTTCCTGAGGCGCGCGTGGAACAATACGCGCCGTCGTCGCCGACGACCGGCTCGGTCCGGAGGGTTACCGGACGGTCGGACGGCGAGCCACCCATTACTCGCCGTCCGCAAGCCCGCGCCTACGGTGGCTGGAAATCGGGATCGGAATCCCGGCGGCGGTTAAGGCGTGAGGACCGTGTGATGTCTACAATGTACCGGTGGCGCAACGACACTCGTACGTCTAGTGGTCCGGTAATCGAATGGGCTTGTGCACCATCCCCGAAATGTAAATGATATAAAATCGACAATATTATAGGTATCCATTAATAAATTTCACAATATATTTAGATTTATATTAAGCAAGAAAGTATTTTATTTTCTCGGACTCCGAGTTTTATGTCTGCAACTATAACAGTCGATGCAAATACAAAATGCAAGCAGGCTTTCTTTATTTTCTTAAATTCCTTCGTCGTGACGCCCGCCGTCGGCGACTGGTCCGACTTTTTGTCAAGTTTGACCTACATTTATCTTTCATTCAACATCCTTCTCAAAATCAATGCTGCTGAGTTCCAGTTCCTTCGTTATATGGAGTAAGTAAGGTATTACCTCTCTGTCCCAGTTACTGGCTTTCCTATATTTTTTTTTATTTATCTCAGGACCCTGAGGTCCTGGACCTTTGGAAGGCGTACGAGGAGCCGAAGCCAACTCGCAGAGGCCCTTTAGATAATTATAATGGAACATGATACCAACCGACGAATATCCCTGTACGCGCTATGCTAGTGCACCCAAGGACAACCCCCGGTTGTTGAAAAACTATTGCGACATATGGAGAACAAAGATAATAGGGCTATGGTTTTTGGAGTCTTAGGTGGACTGGTTAGATGGAACTATGCCCATGCCTGAACAACGTTATTAATATTATCATATATATTCCTATATATGAAGAAGAAGAAGAAAGAAGAAAGAAAGAAAAACATTTTATTTGGCGGAACAAGGCGCAAATTTAAAACTAACAAATTATAAGTACATTATGTTGAAGAAATATGCGCCACATCCGCGCAAAACGGCCGAACGCTCAGCATGATAATCTATATTATTATTATCATCTTTGAAAGCTCTCGTTTCATTTATCTACTCAAATTTTATTTCTCAACATCTGTATAGTCTCTCAGCAATTAAATATCAATTAGCTCTAGCCCGAAGCGTGGATTCCAATGCAACAGTTGCACTGACCATGATTTTTCTGCTAATATTTCTTTGTTATTCTTGTTATTTCATTCACACGATCATTCACAAATATCTAGTACATTTTGATTCACAGAAATGTCGAATAGTAGTGCATTAAAATTTGTAGCTGCTAAAATCCCATAAATTCTGGAAATATCTAAACAAATAAAAGAAGAAACTGACTGATTGACATATCAACGCACAGCCACCACCTTGTGAGAGGCATTCCAACGCTGCGTCTTCTGATACGTGGTCGCCACTCCAGAACCTTTCGTCCCCATCGACCATTTGTTCTGCGTGAAATGTCGTGTTAAATACTTGTATCTAAAAAAAAATATTCTATTGTCTATGTGAACGATGATGTTACCCATTATCTTAATTTACGAGTAATTGAATAGGACAATGAGTCTTTTGATAAAAGATCAAAAGGAGTTGGATATATTAAACACAATTCACATTCGGTACAACTCAAGTTTAAAAAACCGGGCAAGTGCGAATCGGACTCACGCCCTGAGGGTTCCGTACAAACTTACCTGTGTAAATAGTTCAATTCCCGAATGGAGTCTCGAAGACTTTTTCGAATCGCAAAAAAGTATTTTTTTTGTGACGTAATAACAAATTTTCTGTTTTTAGATTTATTCCTTTATCTATACTATGAGACCTTGCTGTATGCCAAATTTCAGGATTCTAGGTCAACTGGAAGTACCTGAATTTTGATTCCCTTGAGAGTGTTGATACCTACGTTTTATGCAACATACGGCCGTATCTTTTTTTTCGTTAACTAAGAGTTTTGATTTTTTGACAGCTTCAAGGGACCGCAGACCTGAATATTATATAGTTTAAATTCCAACTCGATACCTTCACACATTCCCGAGATAAAGGGTCTTGACAGACAGACAGACGGACGGACCTCAAAGTGATCCTAGAAGGGTTCCGTTTTTTCCTTTAGAGGTACGGAACCCTAAAAACCAATGTTCTATGAAATTACTCTTATTATCCAATAACATTTTTCTCGAAAACGAAATGAAATGTCCATCTAAAACGCATTTTTACTTTGGCCATCATCGTCCATTCAGCTTGCATTCAACACATAAAATCTATGACCTAAAGCGTGCATTCGACGTTACAGTTCGGTTGACCATGACTCGCCACTGTCGGCCACTTCGGGCCAGTTTAGTGGCTAGTAGTCAGCCGTGAATGTTTGGGTTTTTTTGCCTTTGCGTAACATTTGCGTGCCAAAAGTGTATAAATGCCGTTGTACACTTTTTGTGCTATGATTGGACTAAGTATGAATAAAGCATGAGGTGTAGAATGTGCATCTATATTTGGCAATTGTTGATTAGCTGTTTGTATTTTTGGCGGGAAATCAAAGTTTGATATGGATAGTTCGGCCATTTTGATTTTATTTTCAAAAATGGAAGCTTTTTATTTGTGTCAAATTGGTCAATGGCATCCAAGTACAGTCGGTGAGAGAAGCGTTTTTTAAATATATATCATTTTTAAAAGGTCATCAATTTTACCGATGAAAGATTTATAGACATTAGATATTTAATTTTCGTTTCATTCAACACCCACACATACCAATAAACCAATTAATTTTGACTAATATTATATAGGTACCTACCTACTACAACACAGTCACTTCTATTTTAATTACAGCAGGATCACACACATCAAAATAAATTGCTCCCACAATCGATATTTTTATAAGGAAGCGAGTCAAAAACTCGTGGTAGGTAGTTAATTACGAACAACTTTGAACGGGTCCACTTTCTCCCGCGTGAAAGTGTCACAACTAGTTATGCATTTAAAACAATTTTAACGATACAACCTATGAATCGATGAATCAGTATTCGATTGGATATGGATATCGTATTGGTTATTATAGGTTGTTTATTTTAACAGATGTGTTGCTGGGGAGTTTGTTGCGCTCCATTTTTTTTTTCTAGCTAATGGACTAGGAAGTAGTGACAGGCATGTTTGGGGACTATCTTTATAAAGGACTTTGGCGTTCGAAGAGATTTTCACCTATAGTTAATAAGTTTTTTCCGAATGAATTTTGGACATGGACTATCGTTCTGTCAGACTATTTCATATAGGCATACTTTTTTAATCACTCAATCGCTTCTCTTAGTCATTATACTTTAAAATGAAACTTTTACCGTAGAGTATATTTCGGTGGTTCTTTTTTCTCATAAAAACATCTAAATTCTAAACATTTGACAGGTAAAAGTAACTTTGAAGTGCTAAAAAATTGTGTAAGTAAAATAGAATAGAAATCTTGTATTTTTTCAGAGATTTTTTTTAGTCTATAAATTCCTCATACCGAAATAACTTAGGTAATCACCATTAATCATTATTTAACCATACACACTATACATATTACTATATATATTTCAGAATTATATCTTCAAGAAATTTCGCTGTATCATGCACTTGAATATTCCAACAAACTCTTCAATAATTCCAACTTTTTGACTTACTAATCCTCTTTTCAATAGTTAAAAAGTGTTATTCGAAATAAATACCAAATTACTTAAAGTTTGAGGTATCTTTTGGGTATGACCTTTTTAGCCAACTACGTGACAGTTAAATGAGAGTCTGTGTTTTTCATCGTTGAATGTAGGATAGATACTATTATGATTAAGTTATAAATTACTTTTAATTTGCAGTAAATGGCGTTAATGTGTACCTAGTTTTACAGCAGTTTTTTACTGAGCAGTTTATTCACATACACCTAATTAGACTTATTCTTATATGCAAATATGTACTATTTACACAAGCACGCTTCAAATAAAACAGTTTTATGCAACTCAATGCGTCCGCGTGCATTTAGTTTATTGTAGATTCTATTTTTTTTTATGGTTTTTCTTAAAAAATATTTAAGTATGATGAAGTCTCGTTTATTATAAAAAGCATTGCAATTGATTTTAAAATATAAAGACAAGAAAAACATATCTACATACGTATGTCAATCATTAAGATAACCGTTACAGTACACTTCATTAATATTAAGTGTACTACGGTATCCTGGCTAACTTAATTAAGAGGTTGATAATGAGTAATTACGTATGTTTCAAGAAAGCGATGAGTGATTTTCGTAATTTGTGTTTAGTTCGTAATCCAATCATTGCGTTTACTATGAATCATTTATTACATCGTTAGACTATAACTCTATTTTGTTCTTATTTGCGAAAAATGCCTTATTATTTTAATGATGTGCGAAAATACACGTTTTACTTGAGAAAGTATTTATCAGGTCGTCATCATCAACATCATTTCAGCAGAAAGACGTCTACGTAGGACATAGGCTTCCCCCAAGTGACAACGAACGGTCCTAATGCGTCTCGCATCCGTTTATCAGCTAGTGCCAAAAAAATCATCTTTCAGTCTACCTTTGCCATTTAAGTTATTATTTCAGTGTTATAATTTTAGTTACTTTTTTTGAGGAGCCATAAACCACAAAAAGATCGATAAAAGATAGAGGCCGGAAAGAATCAAAGGAACTTGGCGATTATAAAATTGTTAGGCTCTACTGCCCCAAAACATCATATCGTAAGGCACTAGGATGTGTTATTTTTACAAGTTCACTGCCAGAATTTTAATAAGAAATGTCTAGACTTAGGTATTTTTATAATATTTCCGTTCTATATCCTACTTCCTATTAGATGCAATCAAACGTACCTACCTTACCTACCTAAGTTGAAACACAAACATCAACATGGTAACTTGCTTTTTTAGTTTTATAGAATCAATCATGTATATGTATGTCTTCAATTTAGTAGAAAACCAAAATCGGGCTCATCGGTTTTCGAATACCTACTCTTTGTAATAATATGGAATCCGTTTTCATCCTAAATTCTGACAATTTATTATCAATTCGTATCTGAAGTTACATTACCTGCAGTTATTATTATTGTACCTACTTATTTACGATCTGAGTATAAGTCCAAGGTATTATTGGGCGTAATTGAAAGTACCTAAATACTTTTACTGAACCATAAAAGAGAAAATTAAAGAAAGTCCCAAAGCTGTCCAAACATTTCATTTTAATGATATCCTGTAGTTAAAGTAGTAGTAAGTAGATAGTAGTATACCTGTTGCTTCACGCTTAATGCTTTGTGGGGTAAATGTATAGCAATTTATGTGTTAGTCCCATCATTACCAACTGATCAGCCTCTGTAAATACCTAATTAGATGTCCAATTTTACTTGCGTTGTAGCAATAAATCAGAACCGACCTACTATTAGATTTTGTTAAAAATGTTTCAGTTCTAAAACATTTGTGCACGACTGTACTTCTGACATATTGGAACAGTTTAAAATATTTTGAATTTGGAACTTATATTGGAAAAAGGAATCCTAAGATCAGGTTTCATTATTATAAAATTAGTCACCGAAAAATCGTGGATTTATGGCATATGGAAGTTGACGAAATAATAAATGGTCTGTTAGTATGTGTTTATAAATAATTTAAGTTGATTACCTTTGAAAAGTAGGTCAAGTTATAAGTTTTTACGGTAACGTAAATTACCGAAATTAAATCATAATTTAAAACAAAACTGCGCTTCGGCGTTCAACACAGAATTATAGATATTATATATAATACGCAAGTTATGGATTTTTCATTGCCTAGGTAGTTATGAATAAAATGTATTATTTTTATATAAAACTTACCTATAAGAACAGCCAAGAGAAATAGGGATCCGCCAAATAAAACCGAAGACTTCATTGTAACTTTTTAAAATTCAAATCCTTACACTTTCACCAAAACACTATTTCACTGCATTACTTGAATGCAAAAGTAATTTTATCGAACAAATCAATTTATTACACACCCATTTTGTTCACTACGTATCACTAAAGCACAATATAAAATAATAAGTTTATTCGTATATGATTTACGGAAATGCCGCCAATTTTTGACAGTTTTACTTTTAAAAGCGCGCGTCGAATCACGTTCGAAAGTCAAGCGCTAACTGCGCATGGCCGGCCAGTGAAACAGGTGTGCGGACCGGTGGAGTAAACGACCCGTATAACCCGGCCGAATTGAGAATTTACTAAAATTAGCCGACGCGTCTTTAATTGAATGTCGCGCTAATTTGATCAGGTTATAATTTGTAGGTGTAGAGCGTATGTGCAGATAGTTAACGTTATCACACTTTCTATAGTTATTTTCAAATTGTTACGCCTACAGGTATTCTCGTTATTTTAATTATTTGAACGTAAAAACTTCACAGTGGTATTGTTTACGGCTCACGTCTCGTTGATGCTGTGAGGTAACAACTTGATGTCATTATGAGTAACAGTGATACTATCTCGAATAAGAATTTAAACTTTCTGCAGGAAAATGTAGGATGGTCTATTATACAATGGACAAGACATAGATGGACGTTACGCTATTTCGAACCCGAATTCAATGATATACAAAGTCTTATAATATACCTATCTAATTCTGAAAAAAAACCTCTGGTAAAAATTAGGTTAGGTTAGATAGTATCTATTTTTTTTATTTTTTTTTGTTACCATAGAAGAATTAGTTTGGTAGCAGGAAACGACAGCGAGACAGGCCCAGCCCTGAAAGTGATATTAATTAATAAGATGAATAAAGTTCCCAATAAGACACTTCTCAGGATTGACCCGCAGTTGCATTGGACCCGTTCGACCGGAAAAGTGGAAAGAGGGTTAAGGGAACTTTTCTTTTGGAGTGGGACAACACAAGCTTAAAATAATAAAATGAGAGTGAACACAACAACAAAAAAGCCTTTTTTACACCACTTGTTCGATAATGACCTTTAGTATATCATACAACCATCACTTAAAGCAAGTTAGTATGGGCGATCCCTAGGGAATGATGAGATTTGGAAAGTCAAAAACCATATTTATAAAAAAACACACACAGCAGATTAAAATGTACGTGCATCAAACAAGTTTATTAAAAAAATCAAACTGGCCACTAACAAAAAAATAAAATAAAATGTGGTTTATACTGATGAATCTCTAAAAAAAGTAATGAAAGAGCGAGAGCGATATAGATAAACAGCTGTCTTTATCTTGAGCGGCTTGAATTCCTCCCTTCAGTCAGGTTTAACTTCACAAGTTTTCAGGTTTAGTTAACTCCCTGGCAATGCTCGGGAGTTAATTATACAAATCCCTCACGAACGTTCGAGATATATTAGAAATGTATAATTTATTGTATTGTGTTCAGAAATAAAGATTTTGACTTTGTATCTTTTTTTTTCGTTAACTTAAAAGTTTGATTTTTTCACAGCTTCAAGGGACCGCAGATTTGTGTTTATGGTTTTAATTTCAACTCAATACTTCCACGCGTTCTCGAGATAAAAGATCTCGTCAGACAGACAGACAACAAAGTGATACTATAAGGGTTCCGTTTTTTCCTTTTGAGGTACGGAACCCTAAAAAAAAAGAAAAATCTACATCCGCTTTTCCGCTTACCAACAATCAGTGTTCAGTTGTACCTACATACATTCTTTGATATTATTAAACTGCGTGTGTTAAGTATGTCAAAGCCAACGAACAGACACGTTTACCAATAAAATGAACTTGACCTATCAGCTGATTACCTATTGCACATGCGCATTGCATATCTGGTGGATGGTTTTCCACTCTACCAGGTTATCTTACAGCCAGTGTACCTATTTATATAATTCTATGTTATCACGTTCACTAATTAGACTTCTCCAATTTTTACTGGGTGGATTATAGATTACGCCTCTGCAGATTGTACCTAAGTATAGAAATCAAAACCACTGTGATTTCAAAGGAGATCGTATGTGTTGTTGATCGTTTTAACTTGAATTCTTTTTAAGGTTTATGAAAATATAGTAGGTATTCGAATTTGATACATAAAAGAAAATATTTGTTTTTAAATGAATGATTTAGGGTGACTGTCAAGCCGCTAAGTGGATTCAAGTTTTGTATAAAATGCAAAAGGGGAATAATCAAAACATCATCATCGTCATCATCTTCCTGCCGTTGTCCCGTTTTATTTGGAGTCGGCGCAACACGTTTTTTTCTTCCAATCTGTCCTGTCATTCGTCACGCTGTCACTAAATAATCAAAACAAAAGTGTTTAATTACTTTTCAATACACTTACTCAAAAACCCGCTCTTATCCCACCGCTTTTAGGCACGCAATAGACTGTTTTCCGCACTAGTGCAGAAAAGAGTGCATGCTCTCCCCCGCCACAAAGTTATTACATTTATCGTATCAGACTGGACGCGCGTCGACCCCCACGAGTCGCCGGTCAAGCCCCGTTTATTAATTTCTTCGTAAGTGTATTGAAAAAAGTCGTTTGATACACGTGCAAATTTGTCACTGCAGCCCCCGGCTCCATAACACACTCGCCTACGGCTCGTGCGAATTCCGCCTCGGTCGCAATGACAAACTTTCTGCACTTGTATCAAAATGTACTATTCCGCCTCTCATACTATTTACTTTTTGTTTTTGTTTAAAAACATTGATCCACTCTAGGAATTACTTCTGTATCGTGGGTGCGTTCATGTAACAATGTAATATCACTTACACAAGACACCCAGACCCGGAGCAGCATCTGTAGGCCAAATAAATATTTATTCCGAGTGAGAATCGAATCCGCGACACACAGCGTAGCTATCAATCTCTCAACCATTGCGCCAAACGTGCTGTCTAGTGAGATTCCGAAACAAAGAGGCGACATCGCAACAGACCAAAACGAAAACAAGGTGGAGAGATGAGCAGCCCCCCTAGCCAAGTTACAATTGTATCGTTCGCGCCGAACGCCTCAAGTAGGCCACGCCTCCGATTTCTTTGTTCTGACGTCAGCTCAACGCTCAGTCACGTGATCAGAACAAAGGAATCGGAGGCGTGGCGTGGCCTACTCGAGGCGTTAGGCGCGAACGAAACGGTTGTAACTTGGCTAGGGGGGCTTGTCTCTTACTGGAGGGCCTGGCCCGCAATGGCCGAGAACAGACGTGTATGGAAAATGGAGAGGGTGGCCTTCACCCAGTAGTGGGACATTTAAATGGAAATAGATTTAATAATTTTAATCTTTCGAATACCGTAATTAGAGACACAATAGAAAGACAATGAGAGAGCGAACCGGCGTTCGCTTGGTGTTTAATGAATTAACCTTCTGAGTGCGTAATTAGAGACACAATAGAAAGACAATGGCGCGTTAACGCCGGCGTTAATGCGGGGATCAACAGCTTAAGGAGAATCCCAATACATTTTGTAAGGCAAAATGGAAGGCATGCAAAAATTACTTAATTAATTTCATACGTTGCTTATAAATGTTGCTAATAAATATTTACTTAAAAAATTACATACATTTTAAACACTTAATGACATAATATTACCTCTAAAAATTATTGAATAATCATTATAATTATAATGGCATTAAACAAATATATTGTTCAAATAATAGGCATAATAGGCTAGTATTTATTATAGATTAGAACCTTAATAAAAACCATTAGATGCACTTAACTAGAACGTCGTTAGCTCCTGGTCTATAAATAGCTGCACTAATATTCTCGACATTCGCGAATCAATTCAATCAATTTATTGTACAATTTATTTTCGTTGGATATCGATGGAAGCGTAGGTATTAACATTGAACCACTGCACTGGCCAGTGGCCATTGCTGGGTGACCGGTGGCTTGTCATTGAAATTAATTCATATATTGTAGTGCTTGTAGTTCTGTCACGAAGTGTTTATAATGTTAGTCTAGTTTGTTTAAGCTGCTATTAGACATGCGAGGAATAGTGGCCCAGTAGTAATGGCCCTGACTTACGTTTTGCAGGTCGTAGGTTCAAACCCTAGCAGATGCTTTGCTTGGTGTAATTTATTACATTACCACTGCTTTTAAAACGGTGAAGGAAAACATCGTGAGATAACCGGCATGTTCTAGAACCAAAAAAACCTTTTCGCAAAAAAAAAATAACCGACTTCACTACAACGATTCGGGCTCAATATGTTTGGATACCACAGATAAAAATGTTTGAAATGTGCCAATTCGGATACTGTGTCTGGACATATTGTGTCCAAATCGTCACTCAGCCAAAAAAACAATAAAACGTTCAAAATAACTCTAATTTTGGAAGTCACTGTTAAATAACAAAAAAGTTAGTAAGTTGGTAAAAAGTTTTTTATTTCACACTTTTTAGTTGTGATATACTTACAGCCAGAGTACCTAGGTATTTTACATGACAATTCCAACATACCAAAATACCAAAATCACTATATGGTTGCCTAGTTTGAGGAGTTCCCTCGATTCCTCATGGATTCCATCATCAGAGCTGGATTTTGGAAAAAATGGGACCAGTCTGGAAGCATATCTTTATTGATTTATTTTATTCTTTATACACACAAGAGTACAGAGGCGGACTTAATGCCTTAAGGCATTTTCTACCAGTCAACCTTTGGGTGATGCAGAGACAAATTGTGGTAGGTGAAATATTGCCATTACATATTATAAAATTCTTTAATCCAAAAATTATAAATAATACGAAACTAATAACTGAATGCGAGACGTACAGGAACGAGGGCCGTAGTTAGCGCCGTATCAGCCGTATCAAAGACACAGGGCCCCAAGTTTTCAGGGGCCCCGACTTATGGAAGCTTGTGCTTCTACTATTGGTAAAACGTTGTCCACATCCTCAAATTCTCACTCTCATAAATTGGCCTGCCTTGACTATACGGTGCTAGTTGCGATTATTTCGTGGTAAAAACAATATTTCTTTTAAACTTTGCCGCAGTTAGCGTTGCCAGGCGTCCGGATAAAGCCGGACAGGGTCAGGCTTTTTAGTTGCGTGTCCGGCCAAATTAGGCGAAGTCCGGCCTTTTTTTTAATTTTTTTTTTGGATTTGTCATGTCTTCTACTTTATCTTGTATCGATAGCGTGAGCGGAGCGGACTAGCAATTAAAGCAGCCAATTTTATTGTGGTTTCATTAGATTTACCCATAAACCTATTATAAAAAAGTCAAGTTTGACTTAAAAAAAGTGGTCGACCATTTTACTCAAATGTCCGACTAAATTGGCTGGTCTGTCCGGCTTTTCGGTTTGTAGACCTGGCAACCCTAGCCGCAGTCAGGTAAAAAACGGGCCCCCAATTTTTCCATATACAGGGCCCCTTTGGGAGTAGCTACGCCACTGACAGGAACGTTTGTTGTGGTGACACTTCGGAGAGGCCTATGATGATGATGATGATGATGATAATGAATTATAAAATTGATCTATGTATCAATTTGATTTACTTATTTGATTGAGCTATCTAAGTTATGCCAACTAGAAACCTTCACAGTGCAGTTACCAAAGAGTTATTACTATGTGTAAGTAAGCACGCTTCGTCACGCTTGTTGCACCAATTTATTTGTTTATAATGATAGCTGTTTCCAAGTAACAGTACCTAATAGCCAAAACCAGCTAAAACAAATTTAAAGCAAATCGAAACATGTCAAAATAAACTAATCAAACTACTATTTCATTACCACTACCTAACTCCCACAGAAAAGATTTACAAAGAAACTAAATTAATGACACTTTCACACATAAATATACATATAACACATGCATATTAGTATTTAAACTACTGAACAAAGATATACACTCTAAAATTACGTTTACAAAGAAAGGACAAACACAAAAACGCGTCACTAGACGAAAAAACAATATCTGCCTGAGACGACCTCGAACCAACTACGGAAGAAAAAACATACTATATGAGGGAGCAGAATTATACAACAAATTGCCTAATGACATAAAAGAGATCCAATCCTACACGTTATTCAAAAAAACCTTGAAACACCACATCTTGAAAAATTTTTCCCGTTTTAATTAAATTAAGATATAAAAAGAAAAGAGTCAATGTAAATTTCCGTAAATTAGAGTCAATAGAATATATCTACAATTAATTTAATAAACAAGCTTAAATTATTAACAGAACATAGATAAAAAAGTTAGATACAACAAAAATATGTAATTGCTATCGACTTGCCTTAATGAAACGATACGTAATGAGTTCCTAATACAACAAATATGTACTTTTTTTTTCTTGTTACCCTCATGACGTTGTAGAATTTTGTGTTTAGATAATTTAATACTTACTAGTTTATTTGAGTACCTACATTTCTCATGTCAACGTTTTAGTATTTAAGAATAACTTGTATTTCTCATATTAAGTGAATTGTATTCTTTTTGAGAAATAAATGTCTTAAACCGTAATAACTTGTGGTAGGTATTCATTTAAATTTTTAGCGGAATTAGGACCAGATAGTAGCTGGTACCTTTTTTTTAAAGGTGGGAATTCATCCAATAACTTCTCCCGTTCCGGGTGGAGCGCGAGGACGTGTCAGACTTTGACTGACTAAAACCACACTTGTGTCCTTCAGTTACCCTTTGAGTTTTAAGACTACGGATTTCCTTTTCAGAAAATCCTCGCGACCCTTGCGGGCATTCTCCCTACTGGGCCCCGACGACTTGGGCTCGGTCCAGTTGATTACCGGACGGCCGGACGGCGAGCTACCCATTCTACCTACGTCTGGTGTAAAAATTTCTCATTCTCAAAAAATCGCTAAACTTCGATTACATTTGATCCTCCGATTTCCGCTTTTCGTTTTCATGAGTGCTGCAAAAGACATTATGCTGGTCACTTCTATAACTGATTTCATCATCATCATCATTATTTCAGTCCATTGGACATAGGCCTCCCCCAAGTGTCGTCACAACAACCGGTCTTGTACGTCTCGCATCCACCGCATTCCCGCGACTCTCACCAGGTCATCGGTCCACCTTGTGGCAGGCCTTCCAACGCTGCGTCTTCCGGTGCGCGGTCGACAATCTAGAACATTTCAGCCCCATCGACCATCTGTTTTCTGCGAGCATATATCGCTGCTTTAATTTGATAGTGACACATCACAAAATGTGTCATTTTTTTGATAATGTAACCATTCAACACAAACTAATCTATAAAATCATGTAAATAAAACTCATATTCCTATGGATACATTTGACTTGGTGGCGTGACTAAATGACATTATCTGATTGGTCGAAATTGACCGCCATTTTGCCGATACATCGACACAACGCCAGTTGCTTTGAGTTCTCGCGAGGTGACACACGCATTTTCTCTCGAATAAAGGCATAAAACGAAATATTTCATAGTTTTTGGTAGAATATTTTTTTAGATAATGTATTTTTTCGTGTTGTGACGATATCCAAAAAGTTTGAGGGTCATAGTCGTGTTTTGATTCATTTAAAGAACGTGGTATTTGGTGTTGCTACAGTGTCAAAACAAGTAAGTAGATAAACTAAACAGCGTATTTCAAAATGAGTTTGTATTAAATTTTTTGTTGAATAGAACTAATACAAAATATGTCTATTTTGTTTTTAAAGTTATAATTTTTACGATTATTCTTTGCAAAATATGTCGCTTTTTTGTGCTATTGTTGAATGATTTTTAAACATGTGACATTATTCAAGATAATTTTATTGCAATTAATTTTCTTTTAATATGATTAGTGTCATATTAAAAGAAAATTATGCATAGCATGATGTGGAAGCATGAAATTAAATATTCTAAATAATATCTTTAATTATGATCTAATCTTATTATTTTTATTCTTTCAGTGTATAATCGACGTACTCTTCAGATGTTCAAAAATATGAACATGGAGAAAAATACAAAAAACATTATCAATTCAGAAGACTTATTACAGATTTCGGTAGCTGATGGTCCTGAAAAATACCAAAAAAGAAATACATTAGTGATTGAAAACAATAAGGTATTTAACGAATTTCCTATAGAAGAACAATATTTCTGTTCAGACGATAGTGTCAAAGATCCTGACTACGAAAATATAAGTGGTTCGGCTAGTTCTGAAACTAATGCTAACAAACCTTGTGCAAAACAACAAAGGAAAAAATTTTCTAAAACCAAAAATGCATCAAATAAAAAGTCAAATTTTGATATTCGTCAGCCCTTGCAGCTGTTACAGAATAAAAGAGACTATGTTTCCGAAACCACTCTTCAAACAATATGTTCTGATGTGGATAATACATTGAATAAGCGTTCTGATTGTAATGAAACTAGTTTCCCTGACCAAATCTCCACAACTGTAGTAATTGACGGCAATTTTGAACAGAATCAGTCTGATTTAGCAACGGCTACTTTAAACAGCTTTCAAAAAAGGTCTAGCTCAAGTAGCTCTTCTAGTACCAGTAGTTCCTCAGATTCTAGCAATTCTTCTTCAGATTCAAGCAGCTCATCGGATTCCGAAACAGAAAGTCGTGATGCAGCAGATGTTATCTTATCAAATAAATTCCTAGTAAGTAGAAAATAACACATCAGTCTGTCTTTCAACTGAGACTGCGCATACTAACCAGACTCTTGAAAGCTTGAATGAGGTGGCAAATTCCAGAACTCTATTAGACACTACTGATCGTGAAAATTCTACAAATCTTGTTCAAGATGTTATTGATAACTCATCAAAGACAATAAAAATAACCCGAAAACGTAAACTAAACCCAGAAAAATGGGCATGCGTACAAGCAAAGATATTAAGAAATAGAGGACAAGAATACACATCAAAATCTGGTAAAATAGTGCACGAAAAATCAATGAAGACTCCATGTGGTGAAAAGTGCAAACAAAAATGTACGAATAAAATAACAGAAACCCAGCGAAAAAACATTTTTGATTCTTATTGGAGTTTAGGAGACCTGCATAGACAAAGAGAGTTTATATTACGACATACATCAACTATTAAACCTAGATATTCTTACAAAGTTCATAACAGTAATCGCGGGAATAATAATGCCTTTTATCTAACTGTAGATGGCGAACGTATTAGAGTGTGCAAACAATATTTTAAGGCCACCTTGGACATATCTGATCGCCCTATTAGAACTGTTTTAGAAAAAAGTCAACCATCGGGATCTTTGGAGCTAGATCAACGTGGCAAACACAATAACCATTATGCTATAGATCCAGCCATTAAAGAAGGTGTCAGGAAACACCTTGATTCAATACCGAAAATTGATAGCCACTATTGCCGAGCGGATACTCAACGTGTCTACATAGATGGTGGTAAAACTGTAGCGGATTTATATAGAGATTATGTAGCTGAATGCCAATCGAAAGGTCTACCAAGCGCAACTTACATTATGTATTATAATATATTTACATATGAATATAATATTTCATTTTTCAAACCTAAGAAGGATCAATGCGAAGATTGCACAGCATATGCTAATTCTACTGAAGAAGAAAAAATAGACTTAAAGAAAAGTACGAAAAACATTTAGAAGAAAAGAACTTATCGAGAGAAGCAAAAGATGATGACAAGAATCACACAGCAGATAATACTATCGTCTGTGTTTATGATCTCCAAGCTGCTATGAGTTGTCCGAAGGGCGAGGTATCTAATTTTTATTATGTCTCTAAGTTAAATTGCTATAATTTTACTGTATGCAATATCAAAAATAAAGATGTTTCATGTTTTGTTTGGCATGAAGGCCAAGCAAAAAGAGGGGCTGTTGAAATTGGGACCTGCATTCTGATGTACATTAAAAATTTAAAACAAACAGCTGAAAACCTTGATTCCAAGTTAGATTTGGTATTTTACTCCGATAATTGCTGCGGACAACAAAAAAATCACTACATAATAGCTCTTTATATGTATATAGTTCATCATTTTGATTATATTAACACAATTACACATAAATTTTTAGTTAAAGGACACACACAGAATGAAGGCGATAGTGCCCATTCTGTGATTGAAAGGCAAATACAGAAAACTTTAAAATCAGGTCCTATTTATACACCAGACCAGTATACCCACATAATTAGGAATGCTAAGAAAACAGGTACCCCATATAGAGTTTACGAACTGAGTCATGATGATTTTATTGATATAAAAACTTTAGCTACATCTATAGGTAAAAATTACTCTAAAAATACGGAAAAGGAAAATGTGAAATTAACAGATATTGTAATTTTAAAAGTAGAAGCAAAAGATACAGAAAATTACTCATATTATTATAAAAATTCATACGGAAGTAATAATTTCAAGAAAGTGATAGTTGAAAGTATTGGAAAGACAAGAAACAGTAGCGCTAGTAATAAAAATATTTCACTGAAAAAAATTTATAAAACTAAAATGATGATATGTGAGAAAAAGAAAAAAGGCCTACTTACATTGCTAAATAAAAAACTCATTCCAAGATTTTACGCCCCATTTTTTGAAAATTTGTAAAAATATTTTAATAGTATAACTAAAAGTACACAGTTTTTTACTGTTTAAAAAATTTGTAAGACTGTTTTATCTACTTTGTGGTTTTAATTGATTTTGATGGTTTAATAGAAGAAAATTTATTATTTAGATTATTTTTTTGTTTTGTTTATGTGGGCTAGTGGCATTAGTCATATTATATTAGGAGGTTATTAAAAATATTTATTATTTCACTGTTTTTGTTATATATATACTAGGTATATTTGCAATTTTGAGAGTGGCGCGTGTTCTGTGAAAGAAAGTTTTACTAATTAGTATTATTTTTGATCTCTTTAACGTTAAAGACTGATAGAATGTTAGCCGTACAAAACAAGAAATGACATTGTATAATTAAAATACATTAGTTTTGTATTACATTTTCCTTAGAATAGTAATGTAATTGTAAATGTGACGTTATTTTGAAAAATCTTGTACAAAAAAATGCATCAAAAATAAATAAACCGTTGTACAAAAATTACTTAACTGAAATATTTGTTCTATTAAGAAAAGTGTCATTGTTTACGAAAGGATATAGTGAAATTAAAGGTCATACTATAAATTTATGCCAGTCTTGAAAATAATTAAACTAAAAAATGTTTGATGTATGTCTGAACCATGTTGTTTTTTATAAGTTTATGTTTTGGTTTTTTATTGAAAAGGCTAAGTAGCTATTACTAATAGAAATTTGATAGATTATACGTTGATTTAAGCAATTTCCAAAGAGTTCTCCTTATTAAAATAAAAGATCTAAACAATTTAATTTGTTGTTTTATTTAAACTGCTCTCTTGAAAAAAGTACATTTTTGAGATCTGTCGTTATCAAATTAAAGCAGCGATATTATGTGTCCTGCCACTGCCATTTAAGTTTGGCTATTCTTCTCGCTATGTCGCATGTCGGTAACCTTGGTTCTTCTGCGGATATCTTCATTCCTGATGCGATCACGCGAGGAAACTCCGTAGCCTTTTCCATTACCCTTTCGGCACTTTAAGCCTTCTGATTTACCTATTGGTAAATCCCTGTACGTGGGACACTCAGAAAGTTTTGAGAAACTAAAAAACTACCTAACTTTATGGTTAAAATATTTTTAATAAATCTATTCGCTTGAACTCGCTATACCAGCTGCGGTAGATGGTTGCTTTTGAAGGTCCTTCATTCATAAAAGCAATTTGAAGTCGATCAAATGACTCATCAGGTTTTAAGCCACATTTATTATTATTCTTATACATTCATTTATCTCAGGACCCTGAGGTCCTGGACCTTTGGAAGGCGTACGAGGAGCCGAAACCAACTCGCAGAGGCCCTTTTAGACGCTTTAATGGAAAGTGGTACAAATATTATTATTATTTAAAATCGAAGAAAATCATCGCACGAAAATGTTCTCGTTACAGATCCATTCCATTTTTAAAATGAGACACGATAATTTCATTTGGCTCTCTAAAAAATGTCGAGGGAAATTCAAAATTCGAACAAAAGTATTTTTGCTTTTAAATAAACAAAGTTTTCAAAATAATTACAAGTGGCCAGTGCCTTAGACACAAAAACTTTTTTTCGCAAAACTTTCTGAGTGGCCTGGTAGATCTATCAAAAGGCTAAGATAGAGAGTTTTGGCTGCGGGAATTTTAGAAAGAGTTACCGCCTTGGGACATAAATGGCAATTGAAGGACACAGAGGGGTTTTAGTCAGTAAAAGTCCGACACGCCTCTCGCTCCACCCTAGTGCGAAAGAAGTCATTTGATGATTTGCCACCTCAAAAAAAGATATACATAAGTAGGTAATGGCCTTAAATTCCGATGAATGTGGTACTTACCTAGGTATTGTATTGTATATGTATTTTCATAAAATAGTTATGAAGAAATTAACTTTTTAAATTTAACTGCCTAGGTACGTCGGATATAAGTAGGTAGGTATCAGACAATCTCGCGTTTATTCCGCCAAGGCGACCAAATACTTCATCTCGTTAGCTCTTCTATCACTTATGGGATTAAAGAGCTAAACGAGATGGAGTACCCGGTCGCAAACATACGACCCTGGCGAATAAGACGTGAAAGCACTAGTCTTACCAATCCGACGCATGCGGGTAAAGGGTTAGTGTAACAGATTGTGTGAGGAGTGATAACGATAGAAAAGGGAGTTAGCGATAGAGTGACTGCTTACAGGATAGAATGGAAAAAAGTGTTGCGCCGACCCCAAGGACAAGGCGGCAAGATACCTTAATGATGAAGAAATTAATAGGATCGAGTTTTTCCGCTACAACCGGCCTAACTTCAATTTTCATACTTTTAGCAAAAAACTAAAAGTTTTGCGAACATATGATTTGGAGGTGAGAAGAAGAGAAGAGCTTTACGGACAATTTACTATATTGCAATTCAAATAATAAATTGAAAAAGCGCGAACAACTGAGTAAGAAACAAGAATGTTTAAAAAAGTCCTTTCTCGTAACGATGAGTCGGATTTGTGTTGCATGCTACCATCTGTTGTGTATAAAGAAAGTTGCGTAATGTCAATTCTGTACGTGGTTCAAAATTTTATTCACAGATGGCGTCGAACACAACTAGAGGGTTGTTGATTCCTACGTATAGATGGCGTTGACCGTCCACTGATATTATCGTCTACCAAACTAATAAATTACATTTAAAAAAATAACAAAAAATAATACAGTTTATTTTTACAGAAAGGCGTATTATTTTTTAAGTATTTGTTTTCCATCAAGTTATTAAAAATCTCAAATATGTCAACCTGACGAGAATATCTTCCAACGTCTTATTTTTTTTAATACTTGAATGACTTTGTAAAAAAATCGTTATGCCTTGATAGAAACTCCAATAATAAATCAGCTGATATTAAAAATTAATTAAAAGAAATAATAATTATAAAAATCTGCTGTTCAATCGTAAACTATTGGCACGAGTGACGCCATCGATATAATTCAACAAACGGTGTGAAGGTTGTTCGCCATCGCTTACGTCTTACGTCGTCGTTGGCAGTGAACGGAACGAAGTGTCGTCGTATAGATCGCTCGCTGGCTGGCTGGCTGAAAATAGTGAACCAAAGTATGAGTTTTCGAAATATGTTCGAATAAAAAGTGTGTAGTGAGTGACTGTCATCCAGCAAGATGGTTGATGACGTGAAAGATATTACCGAAACCGCTGAAAGTAAAGGTATATGTGCAATTATAGTTGAAATGTGGCGTTCTAGTGTTAAAATGTGATTGAAAAATTGTCTAACCCTAAACCGTGTCGTGGCCCCACGTAGTGGGCTCGTGTACCGCTTTCGAGAATGTCCGAAGTGTGATACTATCCTCACAACCGTGTGTTTTGTTTTTTACCTATATTTGGACGTCTTTTTCACGTCGTGGTATGTTCTATAATTAGAAAAATGCTCGCCAGACAGTAATAGTTGGCCGAGAATGTCTCCAAAAACGTTAGGCCTCCGTAATGTCACAGGGCCGTACATAACTTGGTTTTTGTTATGTTAGCTTTATTTTTACCGTTATTTGGTCATTTATTTTACTTTCAGGAGGTTTGTTCATGAGAAATTCCTCGTAAATGACGTAAATGTGATGATACGTTGGTTGTATGATGTGTAATTTGAGTCATATTATATGATTAGTAACACGGACGTTTAGCTGCATATTACATATATATTTTACACTACAATGCGGCAAACTTTCTACCCGTTTACCTTATCACAGCTGTATCTGTACGTAATAAGTCTGAATTGCATTGGAAATGAACATTTTCATCATAACAAGTTCCAGAGAAATGTTTCCTAATCTATCTTTGATAAAAGATAAGTTTTTGTTGGTAATACGGCAATAATACTGATAATGTTATACTTATTGGATAAGAATAAAATAAAACTTGCCTTAACAGCATGATAATCAACATGGGTAATTTATTACTGTGAGGTATACTCATTCAAAATAATGTATTGACATTCACAGTCTTCATGTGACTTATATCATTGTCAGGGTCATTTATTGAGTGGATTAATAAACAAAATGGAATGCTAGAACGGTGTGTACACTTTTACAAATTGTAACTTGTCAAATCACATGAAATAGGCTACAGATTGAAGTTATTCTGTACTTATTATTGTTAGTATTCATAAAACCTTGACACTAAACCTGACCTGATGGGGTTTTTGCTATGTAAAGGTAAACAAATTGCATGCATTTGTGCATGCAAAATTATTCTATGGTTTTAAATAATTTTGTTTTACCTGTAAAATTACAACCTACACCTGGGTAACTACAATATGAAAGATTTAGACAGTTATTCTTTCAATGCAATTTAATGCCTCAGGCTTATCTCCATAAATAAAAATATGCCAAAAAAAAGTTCAAACATAGCAGTGTTCGGCTAATGTTTGAGCATTGTCTCTTACCGAAGCAGTTCATGTGATATTTATGGAATTAACCTTTTGAGTGCGTAATTAGAGACACAATAGTAAGACAATGGCGCGTGAACGCCGGCGTTAATGCGGGGATCAACAGCTTAATGTGAGTTTTAATCTAAAGATTTTTTTATTATCATTGACAGCCTATGATGACCTTTTAACGCTTAAAATATCAGGAACATACAATATATTATATATAATAATTTGTTCACATGCTGACAACCCGCCTTCCTAATCATTGTTACATTATAGTTATTGTTGACCTGTGTTTATGCCCAGTATCCAAGTAGTCCAACTGTATATCCATAATATACTCTGTTTTTTTTTAGATTTTTTTAGAACACGGTTCTGAGGTAGTTGAGGTCTTATCTTGTTGTGGGGTTGGCCCTAGGCCAGAGCACTTCGACCCTTCTGGATCTTTTGTGCTATTCCCCTCCTGTCTACTCAACCCCTAGCCCTCCATGCACCTTTTTCAGAGTCCCAGTATGGCCTTGATGGGGCTGAGCCTGTAGTCTTCTGATCTTGGAAATGGTTGGCCCAGATACTCTAGTTTTTTGAAGCCTAGTGCTGCACAGTCGCTGAATATGTTAACAAACAGCCTCCTCCTCCTCCTGCTGAATGTAGCTTCCTCCCTTTTGCTACAGTTAATAGTGTTAATTCTATATGGCACTGACCACAATTTTTCTCTGCTTCACCCAAAGGATGACAGGTAGAAAAAGCAATAAGCATTAAGTCCGCCTGTGTAATTTGTGTGTTTAAACAAATTAGTTTCATCTGAGTTTTACCCATGAAAATATCATAACCCAAAATCATTTTGGGAAATGCGTAATTAATTTTGTTGAACCTTTAGCAGATTACAAAGATAAAATCATTTAAAATTCATATTTTTCCTTAAATTCTTTTCCTTGTGTGTTTATCTATATATATAAAAGTAGAAACTGACTGACTGACATATCAACGCACAGCCAAAACTACTGGGACTAGGAGTGTGAAATTTTGCACAAGGGTTTCTTTTATGACGAGGTGAGCACTAAGAAAAGATTTTTCAAAATTCAGCCCCTAAGGGGATGAAACGGGGGTCTAAAGTTTGTATGGAGAAACTCTTGTCACACGGGCAAAACCGCTGGTAGAAGCTAGTCAATAGATATTTAAAGTATTATTTACACCTCTTTATTGCTTGCACAATCAATAGTCCAAGGTTAATATATAATAAATTATTCTGAACCCGCCTCCATAGATGTTTCTCATTTCAAATACAGTGTAGGAGTAAGTGCCATATATCCAAATTAGTAATTTAACTCAATGATATATCATTGAAATTTTGAATAAATATTCGGAGCGTTCACACCATATTGTCAAAGTCTGAATGCTAATTAGTATGAATACTGTCAATTATTCGGTTTATTCCTGAAAAGATCTTGTGAGTGTTGTTTCATTATTTGGTAACACCTGTGTTTAGTTACTTGATTTTTTTAGATTTTTGACTTAATTTTCCAAAAATATGACTTGATTGTTACTGATCAGAATTTCATATTTGGGGGCAACCGATGGCAAGATATAAATTGAAGAAAAAAAAAATATTTGGGGGCAGTGCAACGTTTTCCTAGTATTTGTTAGTCATCATCTCAGACAACCTCAATAGTCTTAGTCTACTTCTTCCTGCCGTTGTCCCTAGGTATATAACTTGGAGTAGGCATGTGACAGTCTGTCACTTAGTTTTAAGAATAGCAAAAAAATGCTATCCATACAGCATAACACAATATTAGGCCTCTTAAAAACTCATTTAGCCTGTGTTTTATGCGAAACAAACCCTCACATATCCGCCATCAGAGGAAAGCAATAAATTATGTTAATTAGGGAAAATGAAAATTCTACAGGGGCGTTTAGGAACAGTCACATGTGGTGCCGTGGTGTTTAAAGATAAATATAAAATTTTATTATTAATTTGTAGTAAGTGACAGACAGTCACAGACGTGACACGTTTTTTCGCTTGTTCTGTCACCCGACACTATCACTAACTCCCTTTTCTTTCATATCACCCCTCCCACAACACACATTTTATTACCTTTTCTCAGAGATGATTCCAGTTTGCCAATAGATCCTAAATTAACATAGTATGAGGTAGCTGACTAGTTATTGTTCACTAATATTTACTGCTATATCTTTTTGCCAAGCATGGCAATTATGCTGTCATTTGGTTATGATTTGTGTGTTTTGCATTTTGGAAAAATATGATAGCTGCTCATGGATTCGATATTTCTGAATTTCAAATTAAAAGTATTTTTTCTTGATTGTTTTATTAAATAATATTATGTTACATTTTTAATCAAATAAAATTCTGAAGAAAACACTGTCTTAAATTCTGATTTGAATCCTTAGGTGCTAAGAAAAAATATCTTATATTGAAAAAATTTCTTTGTAGACAATTAATTTATTTATTTGTTTATTGTTCTGCTTAATCACATAGGCATATAACATTATGGTGAATGCTCGAGGGTAGTTCGCGAAATTAAAGTTTTAAATGGCAATAAAAATTGTATTTGCGACACAACAATTTGAATTCTACACCATGGAAAATACCATAACTATTTTTTCTACTTGTTTACATTCAGGAAACACCTTAAGAAATCCAACCAATGTCTATAAGTAGCTATAGACATCATAAATACATAATTAATGCATGAATCACCTCAGACATTCAACATTGGCGCGGTGGCACACCTTTAGATAGGACAATGACCTTTATAGTCTGCGTGATAGAGGTTATTTTACCTTGTTTTGAGGTTTAGGAATGCAATATTTACTGAAACATCTGATATTTGCATAGAACAAGTTGGAAAGTGATTGTTTCAATATAATCTTGTTGGGCCATCTAAGTAATGGTTGTTGAGTTTAGAATAATCTATTTTCGGTGGAACGAAAGATTGTATCTGAGATTAAATTAATTTATACTTAACTGGTAGTTATTTGTTGATCTGATTTCAATGATTAACTTTGTATTTTGGGTATTAGGAGCGCCTAACCCGAGATCCATTTCCATGCAACAACCGCTATTACGTGATTATGACGTTATTACACATCTTTCTCTGAATATTTTGGAAACACAGCTATCTTGTGAATATTATCTATGTTTCTATTGAAATCAAAACATAAATTTGTGTTTAACGAATCCAGTAAAGACCTCTGAAAATCTGCTATGTTGCGTGAACTTTGACCCTTCAAAATGTACCCATAAATTAAAAATATTAAAAAATATATCTACAGAAACCTTGCACATAATTGCGATTCTAAAAACCATTTAAAGTGTTTTAAAAAAATACACATGTATTCTTTGAAACGAGTTTTGAGAAATAATTCGAGTAAGTCATCATCTTCCTGCCTTTGTCCCGTGTTATTTGGGTAGTAAGTAAATGACGAAATTACCGAATATCAACAGAGGTTTCAATTTCAAGCGTTATTTTTCTTTCGCTTTGCCTCTTTAACAAACTTTGCGTTGGATGAAGCAACAAGCTTTTAAACCGTGTTAACATAGATGTTAAAAAAAATATATTTTGATATTAGAGGCACTTCAATTTTATTTAATTTGTATAGATGAATAAAAAAACATAAAATTCTCTTTAAATTGATTCACTAGCATTACATACTCATATCAGTAAAGACATTGTATTTAAATACAGTAATTATAATTAAAGACTTATCAATGTTTAATAAATGAACTTAAAATTAAGCATTACATCAGCAATCAAAACAACACAGCATTGAAAATAAATCAAGTATTCAATAGAATTTGTTCAAGGTCCAAACTAAAATAAACTTAAATCATACGGAAACAGAACATATTTTCGCATAACTTAATCGCTTTTCTCCAAATATGAATACCTATAATACTGAAAATGTTAAGTCTACCAGTGTAATTTTCCATAAAAATTGACAGGTAAAAATAGTCTTTATGGCCTCGTGATAAGGATGTGGAATGCCTTCCTACGAATACAGAATACAATATTGATGTCATCGCCCACTGCTATTGGTAATTCTTCTAAATTAATAATTTAAATATTATATCACTTTCTATGGCCGCGGTCATTTGTGGGCGGTGAATAGGCCTCTTGACCAACTTGACGAGGTCAGTTTTTTTTTTTAATGTAATCAATTAAGTACTTAAAATATTGTCATTGGTGTCTCTCTGGCACATTGCCAAAGTCCATTTTGTTTGAAGACTAGTTGTCTGCTCATTAGCATGACCTTGACCCCGGGAAGTAAATTCCGCAGATTTCTGGACTACAAATTCGTAGAACGTGAACTATGCACCCCACATAAAATATATTTTCTTTTGATCGTTCTTCTTACAATTTCTTGATCTTCCTGCACTTATTTAAGGTGGCCTGCGAAATTAAAATTAGATAAATGGCTATGGAATGGCTATTTCATAAAAAAGTCAATGAATAGGGTTTTTTTTTTACTATGGATAGGCTCGCGTTTAACCATTATCTCACATTCTCACCTGAATTGTAAGCGATGATGTCGCCGACGATGGGACACTCTTGCCTAGAAGTAACCTATTCAGTCTTTGAGTTAAAGACCCCTAGGTTGTAGCTATCAGGAAACGCAGACTCTGACAGGGAATTCCACTCCTTAGCTGTACGCACAATGAATTTATTCCCAAAACGCTTTGTACGTATGGGTGGGATGTCCACCATGTACCGATGGCGCAACGCGCCGTACGTCTAGTGGTCCGATAATGGAACGGACTTGGCGGAATGAAACTGCAATTCCAAAGCACATTCCCCGAAATGATAACGATAGAAAACTGACAGATTTTGCTGAACTGGGAGGGTTTTATTGATGATTATAATTTTAACTTAGTAAAAGCTGTTTTTTACGGTCGCTAATCATATTTAAATAAACATAAAACCTGACATTGACTTGCAAAATTGTTAAAAAAGTAAATTTGAATTTCGCGGGCTTTGGCTTTTCCTCCTTAACACAAATCCTTTAGTTCTTCTATCCTTTTATAATATTCATGAAGGTACATTAATTAACCTTAGCCATTAGTGCCTTTACTCTAACACCAAGTAATTAACGCACAAACGCCTGAATTAATTGGTTGGCCCTTTTGCCAGTTACATCACCCCACTTACGGGAACGTTTGAAAGAGTGACCGTGGCTCTAGAACGCAAAGGCCAACTGAAGGACATAATTAGGTTTTAGTCAGTAAACGTCTGACACGCCCTCTTGTTCCACACTAGATCGGGAAGCGGAGCGTGTCCTAATCAAAAAAGCGTATTATAAGGTTGAAGACTATGTCGAAGACACGCTTGTTTGGCAATGACTACTTCTGCACATGTGGTCCCCTGGTAACTCATTAATATTATGTCTATTAACTGCTCCATCTTTGTTTTAATGTATACATATTTTTTTTAACACATTGCTTTTGCAATATAGTCTAAATTACATATTTAGACTTCAACTACTTACCTTAAATTCGTTAGTAATTTATTTTGTTAACATCCCATTTATTGATAGTTGTAATTATTCATTGGATGATTTCCCAGCTCTTCGTGAAGGCGTCTAAACTAATAACTCACGTTATCATATGCCTCTGCGGGAACGTTTGACACAGTTGGGTTTCTGTCAGCAAAAGTCTGACACGCCCTCGTTCCAATCTAGGACGGGAGAAGTCATATAATGATAACCTCATGCCTAGCCTTTTTGGCTTCCAGTCTAGCCGGATGCAGCTGAATACAAGGGTTTTACATGATGGGCTGCCAATCCAAACTCCTCAACAGAGACGAGATACTGAAAGTATGCCTAAGACTTTCAAAAGGCTCCCGTCTGTTTAAAAATAGAAGCATCCCCAAATGATGAAGAATGCGAGGTATAAGCTGCATTCCAGCAGTCGTTGATTGGATGTAGGCGTAGTATAGTAACGGTTTAGTAACATTAGTCGAGGTCAGCAGATAGATGGATCTCGATTCAAAGGGCGGGCTTGATTCGGTTGCGTGATTGTTGTGGGAGATTATTATGCTTAACTAAAGCGAGAACGGTAGTTTGTAGGAAACGGCCTACTAAAAGAGAACTAAATGTCGAACATGCGCCGAATATATTGCTGATCACTAGTCGAGAAAACGATAGTTCGTTTAAAACCTATTAAAGCTAAGTTTATGTTTGCCTGAACAATCATTGATACTATCTTGATTTCGTTAACGGTAACAGTAGATATAAGCATAGCATAATCAACCTTATAATGTTCCCACTGCTGGGACTCAGGCCTCCTCTCTCTAGGAGGGAATATACGACTCGGCTGGCCAGCGTTCAGGAAGCTGCGAGGTATCTTCTCGTCCACCAGTGCGTGTTGCCAGTGATGACATGGCACTGAAACATGGTCGCTCACAATGGGCCTCATCAGAAGGCTTACAGTCACCCAAAGGGCAATAGAAATGGCTATGCTCAAAGTTTCCTTGCGTGATCGCATCAGGAATAAAGATATCCGCAGGAGAACCAAGGTCGCCAACATAGCCCGAAGAATCGCCAAACTTAAGTGGCAGTGGGCAGGGAACATTGCTCGTAGAACTGATGGTCGATGGAGCCGAAAGGTTCTAGAATGGCGACCGCGCACCGGAAAACGCAGCGTTGGAAGACCTCCCACAAGCTGGAACGACGACTTGGTGAGAGTCTCGGGAATGAGGTGGATGCGAGTAGCTCACGATCGGTCGTTGTGGCGACGCTTTGGGGAGGCCTATGTCCAACAGTGGACGTCTTTCGGCTGAAACGATGATGATGATGATGATGTCATGACATGTTTGATTTAAATAATACAATCATTAAAACCCACGTGCCAATCCCAAACTTCTGTACTAAATTAGTTGTAGGTAAACACTTGGCAGACAGATATCCATATAACCAAAACAGAAGAACAAACTGACCTTCCGGCGACTATTAAATGTGTATGTCATTTAACTAATAATTCTGCATAAATAGCCTACAATTTTCTTACTGCTGAGATACAGGACTTCGTTCTGTCAGAGGGAGTGGATTGCAAACCACCAAATATGGGCCCAGTTAGGATTGCTAGAAGTCACAATCATGTTTTCGAATTGTTGACTATAGGACATTTATTCATTTTAACTTTATTTACAGTAGTACATAGGCGGACATGCCGGTTTACTCATGATGTCTATCTTCACCTAACTGTATCAACCAAAATTGTACTACAAGAACTAGCCTGTACGATAAATTTAATATAGAAGTATTAAATTTATCGTACAGGCTAGACACGGACAGTCGTCCATAATATAAAATATTGGAAAAAAAAAACCTGAGAGGAATTGGGGTACAATCTATCACAGGATCCCAGTATGGTTGCTAGAAGTCATGTCTTCAATAGGTTAGTCTAGGTCTAGGCCATTTCCCACGGTGTTTATTTTCACCTACTAACTTACTACTTAAAATTCTTCAAGCTTACCTTCATAGACGCCTAGACAGCTAGCCGTCTGTAAAAACTCTTTGCAAGATAGTCCTACATGATTTCCCACTCATTTTCCAGTCTCACAATCTTCACATCAGATAACCTAATCAATATATTTGTTATTACATTTCTGTCTGTTTATAACGAAAAATACTCAGTCCACTTACGCAAGTGCATTCCTTTCATCTTGCTTATCAGTTCTATTTAGATTGTGTTTGATAAACAGGGTAACATTATACCTATTGATTTGATATCTGATATGAGAAGCATGCCGGGAAGAAATATTTGTAAATGGTTTTGTTATTGTTGGAAGTAGGTAGTCAGTTTCAATATTATTAGCTTAGTGAAATTGTTGTAGTATTCGTATGGTTTCGTCAGAGCGAAAAGTAAAAACTAAGTTATTTTTTGGGGGCTTTGATAAATTTAATTATTGAACTTTTCTGAACTAAATTATCTTGTCTATACTAAGTAGGACTTCCCTCTCCCTTTCCCGCTTAATTCTGTTTTTTAGCTAGTCCACCTTGAGTTATGAGTTTACATGTGGATGGATGGAGAGGGAGAGGGAGACCAAAGAAAAGATGGATGGATTGTGTGAAGAGTGATATGAAAGAAAAGGAAGTTAGTGATAGCATGACGAGTGACAGGACAGAATGGAAGAAAAAAACGTGTTGCGCCGACCCCAAATAACACGGGACAAGTGCAGGAAGATGATAATGAGCTAGTCCACCTTGCAAATCCAAAATTAGTAGACAAAATCAGTTCGATAACGAAACAAAATAAGGCTGAGAAAAGTTTATTAGCAAAACAAATGATAAATCTCGGATTGCCATGCGCCGATAGCGTGTCAAGTTTAAAGATTGCAACGTAAATAGAGATAGGTTAGGTCCATCGTTTATTCGCATCATTGTATCTGTAGTATAATTATTTTCTCCATTTGACACTACAAAATGCGCAGTTAGAGCGACGCATGTCTCATTTCCAAGTACACTTGGAAATATTTCAAAATCTGCAAATCATGCTCTTCGTTTTTCGGAGTCATGCAGTCCTGTTCGCTAATTTGCATATCTGCTCAATATTTGGCATTTTCCAGACTAGTGATGCACGGATTTGCATGCATTCACAATTCGTCGATAACTGTATTACGTCACGGGGCCATACCTGATAGGTCTATCGACATCTATTTGGCATAATTCCAACTTAACTTTCCTTACCTTTGTCTTTGGCAATTCTAGAGATAATAATTTTATTTATCAGACCAACAACCACTATTACTGAATCACCTTCATTTGATTCCTCATCATGTATTGTCTCATCTGGTTTGTACATATTTTTCTTAGCAAAATCATCACTTTTACTTATCGTAACGATCATACGATCTAGCCACGTTTCCGGCATTATAAATTCTTGCGTTATTGGCAATTGTCTTCCGCTCAGCGAGTATGTAATCTCTGAGCAATGTCGCCTTCAACTTGACTAGTAATGGATGTGGAAATACTTTTTGTTTCCTCTTAATCTTGTATTTCCTAACAAGTGTTTGTATCTTAGTTTATAGCTACGAGAATATCAGTAGGTTTTTCTACATCTAAGATTCTTTAGAATTCGATTAGCCTCTTTTAAATTATATTTGCTCAATCAAACAAAATCGAACGGCAGTTTTCACGACCATTCATCTACTTTTTTATTCGATTATATTGCCCGGCTGTGTCGATTAATAGGCCGGCCCGTTTGTGTAGTCTGGAATAGATACTCATTATTCTCTTAATTTTTCAGTGTAGTACTAAATCTATAGGGCCATACCCTGCGCTGTTCTACGAGTTTGGTAAATGCTATCTTCAGTGTGTTTTAAATATCACAGTTATCGTGTTTTACTGTGAATTTAGCAAGAGGGTTATTCGGTGCATTGTTAAAATATTAGTAGTACGTTTTATTGACATTATTGATAGCTAATTAAACTGATTTTAATTTATAACTGATTTGGCCTTTGGGTTTATTTAGATACTATGCGTTCCAAATAAGAATAGGAAAGCCAATAACCTCGATCTGTCAAATTTTGATTGAAAAATACGGTTTGCAAAGAAAATTTATTTGCGTATCAATAACGGTTTTTTTTTTTGCTTAGTTTTACTGAGTGTTAGTTGAATCTTGGTGAATTAAAAACGTTATTGTTTAATCTAAATTAGCTAAATATATATTGTATAAGAAATAATTCGTTTAAAGAAAAAAACTATTTTCTTTCTTATTTACATTGTTACGAACAATTAGCCTTCTTCCATTTGCCGCAGAGATGAGCAAAATTGTAGAACTGGATTCTGATTAACATTTTTCGTTCGTGATTCGTAAATAAATAACATTTTAAAAATTTCTTGTTTTGCTCACTCAACCAAATTTATTCGATTTGACAGTATGACGTCACAACATGGCCTAAAAATCGATCCTATTCTTATTTGGAACGCATTGTAATAACGTTAAACACTGAATAACACGTTTTTAGTAAGCAACTAGATCAATGAATTAAAAAATATGACAAAGATAAACGGAAAAAAACAAAACAAACTCTAAACACACGTCTTTCTTATAACAAAAACGGTCATAGCTCTTCCTGCCTGAGTATTATTTTAAAACCTGCTTTTTTATATTATGGAAATAAAATTAAGACTCATGAAATACCGAAGAAATAAAGGGTGTGCCGATTTGAGTGTAAGATGAAATGGCTAAAAAAGGGGCCACTACTATTGAGGTGGTCCTAGATGACGACTAATAAAGACTAGAGAAAGAAATATTGCGCTGGCCTAAAATATAAAATGAGATTGTTGAGTAAGAATTAAATCATATATCAGAAGAACATTTTTATTTTATTCTGAATAGGCTCACGTTTGACCACTATCTCTCTCATGGTAAGCGATGATGTGGCCGACGATGGAGCACGCTTGCCTAGTAACCTATTCACTCTTGACTTAAAGACCCCTAAGTTGTAGCTGCTTTGAACTCCTCAAGTTCAATGATGAACGCGCCATCAGTTTGAACCTACTGTCCGTTATAACATTGAGCTTTTTTATTTGATTGATACCCGGACCAAACAATGTCAGTTGCTTTATCTTCAAAATCTGGGGAACTGATCAAATTCTGGCGTATTCGTCCGACAATATGCTCTTCTACTGTTGTAACGATTTGTAATTTCAAGATCTGTTAATCTGTTAGGCCGACTACATCGTCGCTTTCCTATTAATAGTAAAAAAAAATGCAGGCTCTCTATCTTTTATAGTAGTTAAAATTCATTGGTGTGCATATTATTGGTTATTAAAACGTGGAAGACATTTAAAAGAGTAGCAATTTAGAAATCTATCTACAGCCGTATGTGGTGGCTATTGTGAACTATCCTGAATAGGCGAAAATCCCTCTTGAAGCGTCCATTCATGATTTCGACCCAAAGGCAAATGGTTACACGGACTTGTTGGCTCGGTCTGTAGTAAGTTGGTCTCTAGTTGGTAGGTTGGACTTTGGGTCCACTACTTAATTCGGCTGTTTTAGTGGACTACCCTCATCAAAAAGTGTTTTTTTTTTTTTAACTTCTGTAACTTGCCGGAGAAAAACCTTAGACAGTTGGCCGTATAAAAAAAAGAAAAAGAAAAATGTATTCTTGTGGAATATAACTTATTTTTGGTTAGGCCAAAAAATATAAGTATAGACGCAGAATTAATGAAATGATGAATTGTTTGTTTAGGGATTATTGCTACTGACATGTAAATAGCTAATTGATGAAGGCTTTGATCAATATCTGTTTACATGTTCTCTGTTATTACTCAGAGCTTTGTAAAAACCCTATCTAAATTAGGATTAATGAGGCCGTTTACATTATAATAAATTATCTATTGTTGTCTGACATAAATTGACGATACTGACGGCAAGGAAACTTGCGGTAACTGTTTATTTATATGCCTATTTATCAACGATCACTGACCATATTGACATTCCAGAATCAGGGGTCCTACGACCTTTCTAATCACGCACTGAACTTTATTCTCTAGCAGTCTAGCAATATTGTCAGCCTCAGATGTGATGTCAGCAGTGATCAGCTAGCTCATTATGACTAAGTCCATCACTGATTCCATAAATACGCCCACTCAACAACGCCATATTAATCTTGTAATCTAGAAAAACATCTGTCTCGTCTTTGTTGTGATTTAGACAGGAATTTGTTATTGTTTAAAGTTCATCTGATAAAATTTAAGATTTAAACACATTTCTTAAGCGTTTGTCATCTATATATAAAATATCTCATGCATTTTAGTTAATTGAAACTGTTCTACCGCTCGTTGTTTTAAATTAGAAACAGTCACGCCTACAACGATTTCGGTGTTTGCGCATATTTTGTTTAGAAATTCGAGACCAATTATATCTGTCAATTAACGAGCAATATCTCAAGTTTCAAGTAGTTTGATACGATACGTTGACCTCAGTTTGTTTGGAGTCGACCAATTCTTTGATTAGTCCCATTCAATCGCCTTTTTAGGAGAATGGTATTGAGTATCTAATTTGTCGCCAAGACCAATATCTTTGCACTTTTTTATGAAAATTGCGAATCTAGATATTACCACAGCCGTCTGTGGACAAAAACTAGTCATTATATTATTGTTAGTCAGTAAAAGTGGATCGAATGGAGTGCTTTAGAGAAACCTTGGTGTTCTCGTGTTTTTATATAATATTATCCGTTGCTGTATTATAGCATTACGATCTGGCATCACGCATACGGAACTGCTATTGGACTGTTCGTGATGTTTGACAAAGATTATAATTTTGGAAATCAATATTATTGTCGCGTGAGAGAGTCGTTTTTGAATGACGAGTGGGTTGGAGTGTTTCCGTCTTGTAGAAATGACCTATATTTAATGAATTGCTTGAATAATTTGATTCATCTACTATTAAAGCTTTCCGAAAACCTATCAAAACATCACTTAAATAAAATCTTCGAAGTATCAGATTCCTAGGATTCATAACCGAGCATTCAGTCGATGTAACGTTAGCTATTTCGGCAGCAAGTATATTATCTAATCGCTTCAAGTTCCCAGTAGCCGAAGCTGTTCTAATATCTGCCCAGATTCTGATTGCGGCTACATACCGAGCTAGCAAGTGCTAGACCGCTGCATTCCTTTCGCATGACGTCGCACTATTTACTAACTCTATTGATCCTGCTTTCAATTGATTCAAACACTCATTCACTATATTATTGATCACTCTACATTTGTTAGCGTGACGTGTACGCACTAGTACGCATTTTGAATTAATTGGGTCAAGTCAACGCGTTAAGGGCTCGGTATGTATAGCGTTTGATATGTCAGTGGGGCAAAGAATTGATTATTTAACTTGTGTAGTCGATAAATATGGGTGCAATAACCTGGCTTGTATTTGGGGCAGACAATTGGGTGGTATTGCCCGCTTTAGAAATGCAACAATAGCCTTGAATCCAAATGAGTAATTGACGCGATGTAGGGCAAGTCTCCAGATTCCATCCTATGCAGTCCTTTCACACATGTGGTTACTTTACTAAGAGTCTTTGCACGGATGTAAGCCTTTTGACACGGTCTCTGTTGCCATCCAGTTCATACGTGAATAAACTTCCATTCATAGTAGCATTGTAAGAGAACCTGTGTAAGGAAGCCTGTTAGTCATCTGCTTGTTTAAATCCTGTCTTGTTTTATTTAGTCTTAATTTCCTTCGTTTGGAAGACTTACTTAGAAGCTTCCTTTAAAAATAGTAAAAACTTACCGTCGTCGTTTCCAGACATCTCAATTAAAGTTAAGAACTCTTAACTTCGAAATGAATTGCGTTAAACTCAATGTAGTCAGCCGGTTTAGCTGTATTCGACAAGTTTGTCCCACTTTTCTGAACTTCCCAACTGCAGACATCCTTGGCTGGGCAAATTATGTTTTACGATTGATTTTCTTCTAAGAGAATACTTTATAGTGGCTTCTTTAAATTCTTTATGGAATTAAACAAATTCAAAGAATTTATCTATCTGTTTTGTCCTGTTTTAAAACGAGTCCGCCTGTAGACGTCGCTAGAACTTCCTAGGACCTTTTATTAGCCGACATCGTCTTTTTATTGTTATAAATTATATCGTCATTCGTATCCCGTCTTTTTCCATTACAAAAGACTGTACGGCATTCTTTCGTTTACGCGGGTCATTTCTTTCCTGCTCAACTTCATTCATTTCTTTATCTCAGTGCCCTAGTATTTTTAATTAAACGGCATAACTTGATGTTATAATTCGAAAACATCTTCGGAGAATGTCAATGGAACTCCTAATAATAAAAATGCTGTATTACAAGTTTTAGTTGCATGAATGCTAATAAAATGAACTCTTTCTTATAGTCATTTTTTAGTCTATTTTTGCACGTTCTTGTTGTAGTCGGTCTGAATCATAACTAATGTAAATGGCGCCATCGTATCTTGTCCTGTGCTTTGATACCAACATTTGTATTTTCAATTATCGCTTTTGCATAATTTATAGGCAAGGCAATATCTAGAGTTGAAGCTATGCCACTAAATGAAAAACCTTTCAAAAGTCTTGTTCATTTGAAATTGAATATGAACGTTGCTGATGATCTTCGAGCTGATACGTTTATGATAGATCCGAAGTTTAGTTCGAAGGCCACGAAAGTGTTCTTAATCCCAGAAGTTAGGTCGCCATTTGCCAATGACGAACTTTTAATAGCTGGTTAAACTTGAGATTCAAGTCGTTGGCAAAATTATGTTTGAATAGAATCTTAGGAAACTATGTAGGTTTTAATAGAAAATATCAAACACTATATTAGAGGTTGATGGTGAATAATTTATAAACGTCACATAATAATCCGTTGATTTACTGTTCCGTAATCCGCAAACAGGAATAGAATTTATCTAAACTCAGAGGTCCCACGCAAATGAGAGTTAAATTAAGGAAACTGGTAATTGAATGATCTGGGCTATTCGACTAGCTGGCTGTATGTCTCTAGGACTATCATTACGACGGTATAGGACTTGCAGGTGACACTCATCATTAAGGTCAATTGGACCACTTTTAGGCAATAGCTAAACATAAGGTTGCAGGCTCTATGGCCTATCGTATCATATCTTATAATATATCTTTATGTAGACCATCTTTTTGTTATTTTTTTATCCCTGAGTTTATTGGTAATTCTGGAACTTCCTCTGATCTTTACCCATTGGTTATAGATTCATCAAAAAGCCTGTAATGGATCCTCGTATTTTCTGATAGTTGTACTAGCTTCTGATTAAAACTGAATAAATTATAAATATAAATTTGTTATATTGATAGGCTCGCGTTTGATCACAATCTGACACTGATGGTAAGCGATGAGATCGACGTCCACCGACGAATAATAGTGAGAGAGAAGTGTGATTCATGTGCACTTGCTAAGCACTCTTGATTTAAGAAGCTATCAGGAAACGCAGGACTTACTCTCTCATATATTGTCCCCTCCTTTTGCATTTCGACAATTCCTAAACAGCCTTTCTCGTCTCAACCATCCAGACGTACTTATGTGCATAGCTGCCCATATAGCTAGCCGACTGTATCTAAAGCTCTCGATGAATCCGTTCAGAGATATCACCCACTTAACGCCTGACACTTGAACAACATTGCCATAACCCGAGCTGTCAGTTGACCGCTTGTATTTACTAGCAGCCGATCACTAGAAGTGACGTGACTTTAATCAAGTAGCATCTTTTAATGGGTTATGTTTCTTAGTAGAATCTTTATCTGCCTTTGATCTAACTGGTTCAAGTAGCCATTGCCATCAAAGCTTGCAACTCCGTTCCCCCTTGTAAACGTCATAATGACATAGTACAGTTACTTAATTGAATCTTACCTTCCGAAAACAATTGCGCTGTTCAAATTCTAGTTTATAAACTATAATCAAATGTAAAAAACTTTCTCTAACATGCTGAACACGACTAAACGTAGACCACACTTATACGAGCTATAAATGCGATCTTTAGAAGTGGATTGTATCGAATTGAGTCTTCAACGTCTTCTTGGAAAGGAGAAAGGGACGATTAGGCGGTTGGAAATGTATTGTTATGTCTGTAAATTAGTCAGACTATGGTGCTAATGGACTTCTTTGTGTGTCCCAGTAGCTAGAATAATAAAAACGAAAGTTCGGAAGACTTGTATAGGTTTTAAGTTATGCAATGGTCTGGGGTCTGGCTAAGTTTGGATAAAGTTTAAGATATCGGATAAATCCGATGCTTCTAGAATATTGCAGTTGAGTTCGAAAATAGCCCTGACAAAGAAAATGCCAACAATAACTGGGTAAGGTTTCTTGGGATTGATTTTCGCCTCCAGTTGTTGAGGAATTTTCCTACTATTAGTGGTAGTAGCCAAGATATTTCTTAGCTGGATAAAGGCTTTCAAGTTTACGTAAGGTTGCTTAAACTGTGCCAGATTTACGACATCGTATTGATCGTGTCTGTGAAGGTTTATTATCATACTTGAATATTCTATAACCAGTCATAAAATCTATTTGCGTAGGTTTAAGAGTCCGCAATAGGTCTGAGAGCTTCTGAAAAACAAAGGCAAAGTTCTGTATAAAGAGAAGCCACGGCAAAATTAATAAAGACTGTGTGTTTTTAAATAAATTATGTTGCTTTTCTCAGCCAGATTGAGTGGGCTAAGATTTTAAGGAGCTTAGGACCAAGTTATTAACGAGATTCGTTAAAATATTTACGTACATAACAAGTTCTCAAGACTTAGTTTCGCCAGTCCAAAATCTTTCTGAAGGTACTAAGCCTGGATTTCACGGTACAAATACTGTTGAAGAACGTAATAAGGATTATTCGGTAGTAACAAAATACAGGACCATTATATTCAGCAAAGTTCCGCTGTATTGGGTTTCCTATTGGTATTGTCGTATAAGACGTAGCGACCTAAATGTCAAATGTTACTTACTACTTCAAATAATGTGTAGTTGTCGTTGCTTTGTTCTGCCTTTTAAGTTCTTGTACCAAAATATGTTGCACTAAATCATCTGAGTAAATTGGTATAGCCTTAGGGTGGGTTTCTGAATTGAGTATTTTGTGTAGAGAACGTCTCAAACCCTAGTTTAAAGACAAATTTTGACAGATTTTCAAGCTAAAGTAGAGTTTGAGAAATACTCAACTTCAAATCAGAAATTGAGGGTTCTCAAGATATAGGGCGGATTTCTGAATTGAGTATTTTGAGTTAAGAACGTCTCAAACCATACTTAACTGCCAAATTTTGACAGGTTTTCAGGGCAAAGTAGAGTTTGAGTAATTCTCAACTTCAAATGCTTAAATCAGAAACCGAGGCGAGGGTTACTAATTCTTTAATATGTCAGAACAGTTTTGGTTGATTGATTTGAATTTCTATCTGAAATCTCTACCATCTGGGATCTCTGTCTTTGCAGAAAATGCTGTTGTTTAATTCACTTTTAACACCATTTTTTTTTTGTGGCTAATCATTAAGTAAATGACTCCACCCGCTCTGGAAGGAGTGAAAGGGAGAGTCAGACTTTTATCGACTAAAATACTCCTGTGTTGTTTTAGTTCCCTTTGCGTTCCATGTACACGGTAACTCTTTATATCTAAGCCTAACGTCCAAATTTCCTTCAACAGCGTCGCAAGAAGCCCTAGACCGAGCACGACTAGCCCGCGAGAGGCGCGAGGCAGAACAGAGAAAACGTCTGGACGAGTTGCGCGCTCACGCTGCTGCAGCGCAAGCGCAGAGAGAGAAGAGGGACGAAGACAGGCGCCGGAGACAGGCGGAGCAGCGCGCTAGAGATGATGAGAGGCGGGTACAGGTAAGGAGTTTTGGTCTTCACATAATAATCGGGTGGGAATATCTACTAATAAGTACACATCCCCATACATTATTAGGTCTAAACTAACTACTAACTTGTATTGTCCCACGGCAGGGTGAAGCCGGTTTCCAATGTCTAGTTTTGACGCAATTATTTTGTGAAAATATCTCATGAACACATGCGTAGGTATACACATCACTAAATATCATCTTAATTGATTACCCTGTTTTTTCCCCCTACCCCCTTTTTATGTTTTTTGTTTTGAGGCTTTCCCTACCGCCGCAAATCTGTTTTCTACTATTGCAAAGCAGTCCTTTCGGTAGGTGTCCAGCTCGTCCCGCCATTTTTCCTCGGTCTACTGCGATGTTATCTAGAATTAAGAGGAGAGACACATTCAGTGAATCTGTTTTCCCTCTTGACTCTTTCTAGTTAAACTATGTTCACTTAAAATAAATTAGTAGTCAGCACTTAATCGTAAAAAAATTATAGACTAGGTACCCATTTTTTTTTGTTAGCTTCTCCAGTCTCACCTGACCTGGCATTACCTTATCTCATTAGGTATCTGAGGTGATACCTTTCCAGATTAATTAATGATTATGACAATTCTATCCCTTAAACTGTTCTACCTTCGAAATAGAATATTCATTGCAATATTTTTGGTCGTTTATGTTCTATATGATGAAATGCTTCTTCGCACCATCAAATGTTTTCCAGAATTAAAAATATATCCATTTTGGGATCGAACTACGTGCATCATACGTATTATTAGGGGAAATTGGAGAGATATTACTGTAAAATAAAACATACAGAGTTGCATAGGTACTGTGATTGATATAGTGAAACATCAATTATATGCTTAATGAACAACCAACAACAAATAGTTGATTAAAGTGCCAAGGAACACAAATAAATAGATGTTACTAATATCGTAAGTGATCAATAATCTATGATGAAGCTATAAATAGACAGATTCAATGCAGAATACTCGAAGTTTCAACCTATAGTATTTTAAATACTAGACAAGGCATAAATAATTTGTAAATGGATTTGTAACGGTTTAAAGGACGAGCTTCTACAAAAGACATTGTAGGCGTCTAAATCTTCCTGATAAATGACGACAGGCACGCCCTTTGAATAGCATCATTTAGAAGGGTCCAATAAATTACTCATTCGGGTTATCTTGGAAAACCTTTCCTTGTAGATAAACTTGGATATGGAACTTAAGCCCTAATGCGAGAAAGACCAAAGAAACGATGCTTGGGAATATAGAAATAATGATATGGCTAGAAATACTGAGATAGAGAAAAATCCTTTACAAACTCTTAATAAATTGGCAACAGGGCCAAAAGTTGATCAAAAACTTACTACACGTAGGTGGATACATCCCGCATCTATCTTAGCAGACACTATTCCGAAGAAACGAGACTGAAATGATGACAGCACTGTTTTGATAACACTCAACAACATCAGCTTTCAAGACCACTTAGCCACTTAAACCGAAGTGTAAAGCGAAACTCTTGAAGCGAAATATTTTCACTAAAACATGTATTTTACAATTTTTACAAATCATGTCTTGTACAAGTCGGTAATTGAACCCGGGCTCCTACTTTCACTGTGCGAGCAAAATAATGGTTACGGCAACATACGACGGTGAAAATTAGAAATTAACTTAGAAAACAAAAACGTTGTTGTCGTTATAAATGTTATAGTTTGTAATGTGCTGTTATGCTGATGAGGGATTAGAATGAGGCGCAGCGGTGCGGAAAGAACGAAATATCTTAAAGATGTTGGTTCAATCTTGTTTCCTTTGGCTCAGTAGAACACAGAAAGATGCATTTTATTAAGACCACAGGGAAGATCCAAACATGAATTGAATACAGGGGGCTCGCATTGCGTTTCAATCGTTCATAACAAAGTCAAAAAGTCCCTTAGCTCTTCAAAATACCTCGTTTTGTCATTGCCAGAGTAGACTGAAGAAAAGGAATGTTACTAGTTATCAAATACGCAGACTAAGTGAGTACTTGCCTGCGTTTATTTTTGTTCTTAATACCAAAAAAAAAATAACAAAACTACATTAAAATTAGTTAAAAAATTAAGCAGTAATTGGCATTTCAAATATTTGTGTGTAATCAGCATTTCAAATGTTGAAGATGCGTGTGGCGTATCCTAATGGTAGTGACTTCACATTGTAGTCTGTGCATCTTTTTTCTGGTCTGTTACATTTGACAGTTTCCTCTTCCAACAGACCAAATTTAAATGTTTTCCAAGTTACATAATTTTGAACAGATAAAAAATATTCCTATTTGAGATTTTAGATAAAGTAACTTTATGATGCAAATGTGTAATAAAAAAAAATAGTCAATTACCCAATTGCCAAAACCGCATAGGCATTGGCTGACCTCTAAATTCTTAAAAATGTACGAGTATTACAGCAAATACATTATTGAGTTTTTGACAGGCTTGTACTAAAAACTGATTGAAATTACCTTACCGGTAAACATAAACTGCAATGATTTAAGGAAAATAACAAGGTGTGTGCTAAATATACTATTTATGTACATTATGGTTTTCGGATGTGCTATTCTTGTTCGCATTAAACACGGTTCATTTGTCCGTTATGAGTTCAAGGTTCATGTAATAGACGATTACATATGAAGTGTATGCGTTCGTGTTTCTAGTCTATGTACTACATTGCTTTGTTAATTTCTGAGTGAACGATTTTCTATACCTATGCAATCTAAGGACCAAAAGATTTAGCTTCTACTGTTTCGGTCGAGAAAACAGTTCAAGGGCGCAATTTCACTGAAAGGCATTTGATGTAGGGTTTACCGCAGTCGATAAAATTCTTGGAGTGACTACGAATGTCTCGATTTCACACTCAAATCTTTAAGGATTGTGAGGATCTCTGGAAAAGCGGCAGTAATTTTAAACAGATTAAATTCTGGTCTGTTTTCCATTATAATCCTCTTGGAGATAACTCTACTTTGTTTACTTAATCTAGATTCCTTTACTTACATTCTAATACATCCTTATTACTTGAAAACCAGATGTTTCACTACATTTGTAGAGTAGGTACATCCCGTTGACTTGACCGCAGTTACTTGACTTCAGGTTCTTCTCTAGATATCTTGACAACTTTCGCCTTTATTTAAACAAATGCAGCTAATCTCTTCCGTTTCTCATTTCACCAAACAAAATTTTGGCAAAATGCTTGGTCATAAAAAGCATCGCAAACAAAAGGCAGACTTTCACAATACCGGAACGTTTCAGCTTAGTTTTGTTAGTACCTAACTTAGCTGCCAACAATCGCATCTGGTTTTTATAGTTGTTCTCGCTAAATGCCATTTTGTATTTTCAGTGACCTTGTGTTGTTCAGCTTCACTCAATATATTTTCTGAGGAAGCCTTTTAAGGCTCTCTGTTTTTTCCTTACTTTTACCTGTCGTCTATAAATAAGATTTAGTAGACAGGGGTTGTGTTGTACGTTTGGTCCGGTAAGGATTTTCTTTTTAGAAGTTTCTAGAATTGAAACTCATTGTATGCTAGACGTAGGGGCTAAGAAAACACATAAAAAGATAAAAAGCTAGATAACCATGACAATGGAGCTGGGCTGGGATCGTCTATGCGGAAACCGATAACATTGATGGCAAATAGCAAGAGGATTGTCCATCTCAGACATTCATAATTTGAGTTGATTGATACTACGCATCTCCCATGTGGTATCCTCAATTTTCAATAAAGATTGATGTTAGTCCACCTCCTCTAAAAGTAGTATATACCTATGTTACATCTTGCTGATTTTCTACTGAGCAAATACCGTTTGACCTCGCATGACTGACATAAATTGTCCCTAAGCTGGCATAAATGTAGAATTTATGCGTATATCTTGAAAGATATGGCTGGAATAATCCCAAAACAAATATAGTCATCTAGCTTCGGTATCTCCTTTTTTTACCGAATATTTTCTTTGAATTTGAAGATATTGGATATGTTTTTGTTATTATTGTAAAGAGACCAGAATGTGTATTTTAGCTCTATTCAGAGTCTAATTTCTCTATCGATTTTATTTGACCTTATAAAGGTTTTGGTAAACTTTAATGTAACGTTGCCCAGTGAGCATATGTGAGCATGAATAAACAAACCCTCACTCATGTTTACCGCTTAATTAGGCTCTTAGACTGAGCTTTCTAGTTGATGGTTCAGATGAAAAAGAAAGCAACCAGATTTGGGCATAACTTGGAAATAAATATCGTTTTTTGTAAACCTTAAATCCTTTGGCAATGTGCAGTAGCATATTCTTGGCATAGAGCTATGTATTTCAATAGTTAAATTCCACTTAACCTCTTCCGCTTGACGGCTGCAGAGAGCAGGTTAACCACAATAGTTCGATAGTTCGGGTGGAACAATCTATCGAAGCTCTAGTTGTTGGGCTATTTTCGTTTTATAGTATAGTAGTGACGTCTGAAGACAGTTAGGAAACACTCAATGAGAGCAGTGCTATTTAAATGCTCTCTAGTACTATAGGAGATGTTCTGAGACTTGAATCGATCTCTTGCTGTCTTGCTTGATCCGTTGCTCTCGTTGTTTATAACTAACTAATATTGTTGGTTAATTCTTCACGTCCTACTGTCCAAAAACTGCAAAACTAGGACTTCTTTATCATTTCTTTTAAGTTTTTCAGGTAGAAATAGCGATGTCTGCTTTGCATTTTAACTCTTTATGCAAGTTTCTTATGTAAAATTGCATGTAAAAGTGCTAATAAACCCTTTTATACGTTAATTACTATCTGCTTTTCTCATTACACCGCAATCCTTAAGCTTTCTCTAGCGAAAGTAAAACATATTCCTAGATCATCAATCTCATAGCTTGTACCCAATATGGCCATTCACACAGTCTTCTCTCCACATATTAACACAACTTCTGCAATATTGATTGCGGTTGGTCTGCGCAATCAATAAGGGTGATAACAGACTGGGCGGTTTGACTGCGGTCAATAAACAGCCGTGCTTCTGACTTGTCCAATTGGCTGGAACTGCCTGGCGTCTCGCCGGCGAATTGATTAAACCTGATTAGACCAAGATTTATCGGATTCTGATCCAAGTTGTTAAAGGATATGATATGAACAAACCAATTTTGTATAAATGCAAATATGCCTGATGATTTCATTGTAAGAGAAGTTTTAGATTTTTCAGTCCCCAAATGGCCTTCAAAAGAAGTAAGTCAACAACTTGACGTACAGTGCAGTGACGTATGTTTTGAATGAGATTATGAGACAGACGGAATGCGGCCGTGGCATTAGCGAACGCGTCCGACTGCCTATTGAGTAAGGTGCCTTAGACCTTTATTATGTGCTACAATTAGCATACTTCTAACCGCCGGTGCGGCTTGATTAGCGACTTTTACCTACCTGTAGGGCTTGAATGTTCATTTATGAGCTACTTTGAACCTTATTTTGTACAGTGTTTAATAAACGCATTCGTGGAAGTCTTTCTCAAGATTTCTAGAAGCTGTAATTATATTTTACTCATGCACAAATATTTAAGTCTCGTAACAAATATTCAGGTCAAACAGAATTAGTCTTACCGGTAATATGTAATCTTCCTATTGAGTGCTTGGAGTATGAAGGTATGTCAAGAACACGGAAGGTCTTAGGACCAACTTTTATTTCCTGTTTTGTATCCCTAGTGCTGTCATAAGGAAGATCGTAAGGATACAATTGATGAGATACCACACGGAGGCCCGGGTATAGGTCGTGTTGTTAGCTTTGCTGTTACGGTTGCGTAGGTTGATCGTCGTAAATCGTATAGGATTAGCAAACTTGGCAAGGCAGAACGAGGCTCTATTCATCGATTCTATATGGGTTTAACTTCTTGAGTAGCGTAATTAGAGACACAATAGTAAGACAATAGCGCACGACCGCCGGCGTTCGTGCGGGGATCAACAGCTTACAAGTCGAAAGTTATACGAAAAGATATTGCGATTGCACAAACTCTTCAAATTCGTGAGATCCGCATCAGCAACGCTGAATGCTTACTTACATCAACGTCATCCTTACATAACTCGTCCTTGCTTAGGTGACGTCAGACAGTCCCACGCACGTCGCTGATTGTTTTAATATGACCAACAGAATATTGATTATTAACAGATAACAGATTATGACTATCGTTTATTTAACGATCGTGTATATTATCCTATATCAAAGGATAGAGGAAATTTTTCAATATAGCGCGTTTTTTGACGTCGTATTTTGATGTAAATTATTCAAAGAATTTCAAGGTTATTTTTATTTGACCTGCAAGAACTATTGATATTTTTAAAAACCTGTTTGTGAGGTCAGGTCTATTATTATAGAATTCCTTGTTAAGTTATTCAATAACGAGATATTTGTTTACTAATTTAAAATCTTTCTACGTTTCTTTTGCATCCGGAATATGTTTCTGGCTTACTGCCAAAGTCCGTTCTTCCGAAAGGAACAAGTCATGCTTAGAACTGTAAAATTCTGTTAGTCTGTAGCATTAATTATTCAGTTATCTGTGGTACCCGGTAAATGTCACCCGTAATCCTTAACCGTGTCATTTTGTACGACCTTTCCGAAAAATCAATGTCATATGTATGACTGATACGGAGGTGCTGTTGAGCTATTGTTTGCAACTTAGCTAGCGTTTTTTCATTCCTCTATTCAAGATCATTTACTTCGTTTTTAAATTTTATTATATAGAATTCATTTGTATCTCAGATAATTCCTTCTTCAATCCAATTTTGTTTACTGGGTTTTTTCGTGTTTTCTATCTTAACTCACTTCGTTGGTGTCAAAAGGTGCGTTAATACTAATGCGATTAAGTTCTTCATGAGATTATCCGCTTTCCGCTAACATAACTCAATCCATCAAAGCTGTCTCGTTACAATTTCATATAACATCCATTTAATTGCTAGAAAACGTAATGGTTAGTGTATGGTGTTGTCTTATCAAACAGCCGTATCGCATGTTTATCGACCGTGTTATTTTGATATGTATCTGCAACTGCCAACTGTGCATCCAAAGTATTATGCTCAACATTTGCGTACGGATTTTAAGATTTTCTTGTTTGTTTTTGGCCAACATTTCTATGGCTGAAAGAATACGTTCTTATGACTTGGTATAACTTACTGCAAACATGTTTCTTTTTTTGTCTAAATGTAGGTACGGTTGCAATGACAAGATGTGCACTGCTGAACATGGGTCTTTCCCATTAATCGTTGCAGTTAATGATCCCTGGGGGACAACGCTATGATCGCCACGGTTGGCGGAATCCGCTAAACGCGATATCCTAAACTTAGTATGTCTGTACTTTTAACAGTTATTCTAGCTGTAGTAAGCTCTACAAACTGTAAATCTAGTTTTGGAATCAATCGAGCACTTAGTTCTTCAATATTTGGTCATCGGAAATACGAAATACATACGTTTTTGAGCTGGAAAATCATCAAATGACTTCATCCACTCTAGGGTGGAATAAGAGGACGTGTTAGACTTTTACTTACTAAAACCCATCTGTATCCTTCAGTTGCCCTTTGCGTTCCAAGACCACGGCAGCCTTTTCAAACATTTGTACCTATTTAACATAGCTATCAGATTTTGGTCCACTTAGATTATCCACAATGACACGAGCTTTACAGGTCGCAATAGTAGACATCCTTTTAACCCACAAAATCACGTTTTTCCCACTGAATTGGTCATATCGTATTGATCTGGACACGTTTATCTGAGTACACAATTGTACATCAGGTGACCAGGTCAGCGTTACATAAGTGCTCTATTGTCAATGAGGTCATGCGCCAACTCGTGCGGGTTACGAGGCGAGTACTATGCGTGTGCGCATGTGATGGTGTTTTGATGATAGGATATGTGTCTGGCATTGTTTTTAATGGAAATAATGATGGATGATAGTCATGAAAAGCACTTGTATCTATAGCAGTTCATGACGTATGGTTTTGATGGTCTGTTTTACACTTGACCCATGTTACTTTTTGGTCTAATTTCTGTCATTGACTTAGTATTATTTATTCCAACGTTTTCAAATATCTAAAATTCATCTGTTAATGAATTTATTGTATTTTTCGAGGTGTACAACACCAACTGTGCTGATTGTCTTAATCTGTAGTCTGTCACTGTACTTATTAAAATAAAATAAAATAAAATAAAATAAAATAAAATTCAATTGTTACCTACTCGAGAACAAATGGCACCCAACGTGACTTTTAGGGAAAGAAAATGCAAAGGTTACGTTTATTTATGGAAGCATTGTGTTAAGGGCACCATTGTATAATAAAGTGGTGATAAATTGTTTAGCAAACATATTTTTTGTCACTATGACGTCACCATTATAAAAACTAAAGATCCAGATAACGAACTCGTAATGTAATAAATCAAATCAAAAATTTCTTAACTTACTTTTCACTCTTCACCAATGTACCTTTTAAGCTAGAACTACACTGCACACACGTGTGTCACACACGCCGATCTGAGCGGGTCGGTCTCCATACATTTTATATGGAAACTAGACTTGTAGAGCTACATTTGATCCACGCCACGCAACGTCGTTCTACGTACAAATCTGCCCCCCTAGCCAAGTTACGATCGTTTCGTTTGCGTCGAACGCCTCGAGTAGGCCACGCCTCCGATTCCTTTGTTCTGACCACGTGACTGAGCGTTGAGATGACGTCAGAACAAAGGAATCGGAGGCGTGGCCTACTCGAGGCGTTCGACGCAAACGAAACGATCGTAACTTGACTAGGGGGGACGTGTTACACGTGTGCGTCGGTCTAATGTAGTTCTAGCTTTAAGAGCGTTATTTATTATTAAGTAACATATAATTTGTTGAAACTACCTAACGTAAGTAGGTACGTAAGTGGGTTTTAGCAGGAACATTATGTGACGCAATTTGTTAAGTAATTGTCACTTACGTGTTATTGCTGGTAAATGATTCATTGGCGATAAACAATTGTTTCTCAACCTATATGAAAGCAAAGAGGAAGTTCTAGCTCAACCTTTAGCTATAGATATATAAATAATAAGATGATTCTTACTAGATACTCCATTCACAATAGCATTAGTCAAAAGAGGTCCATTGAAGCAGGTGTGCACAACATTTATTTTTCGAGATAAATTCTTGAACAATTTTAATAGATAATGGTTTCAATATAAAATGTTAACATTACCTACTTAGATAAATACACACTTAGACAGGTAAGAACAAAATCATTTATTTAATTAAAAGCCTCATAAATTCTGAAGATGGACAGTTCCAATAGAATTAATTTAAAGTTGGTATATAACAATTATAATAAATTCAGCATCAATCCTAACTGTAATAAAGCACAATATACATTTAATGTACTTTTATTATTACAAAGTGTACAAAAAACTAAAACAACCTTTTTTAACTTCTGCCTAATGCTATCGCGAATATAGTATAGTCATAATGCCCTGAATGGCAGATTACAGCCGAGTGTGTGACTCTGCTTTCCGTTCCACTTTTCCCGCTCTGGATGGAGCGGTCCCGGGCGTATCAGACTTCTACCGAATAAAAAGCCCACCCTTGTTCCTTCAGTTGCCCTTTGCGTCCTAGAGCCTCTTTCGAAAGTTTTCGTAGCCTCAGCGTTAGTGGACCCTGTCTGTTTTGCTGACATCTATGATGACCCTTGCCCAGCAGTCAAGGGACATAACAGGCTAGATTAAAGAACGAGAGAAAGTATGCTCAAGACCAGTGATGATCCGTGCTTTTAGCTAGAAAAATGTCAAACTATATGATTTGGAATCTTTATTTAAGATGAGTGGATACTTTTCCATGTGAGACATTACGTTTCATCAATTCCGTGGCAGTTGTCTTGGTCTAGCAGTCAGCAGTAGGATATAATAGGCTAGATAGAGAGAACGAATAGGACATAGGACCAGTGATGATTCGTGCTTTAAGAAAGAAGAATGTCACTCTATATGATATGGAATCTTTCAAACTTTATATTCATAAGTCTATAGTGGAAGAAAATTTTGCCCATATGAGATACATCACGTTTCTTCAAATCGATCAATTCCGTGAAAATTGACCTGAAATTAGTATGTGTCAGAGCTACTGTTCTCTAAATTAATCACATTTATAGTGGACTCAATAAATAAATAATTTGACCGTGATCGATTTCAATAATGCTCAGTGAACTAGCTGCCAAAGTAACTGCATCGCCAATTTGACATTAATCCATTAAGCCAACGTCAAAATATACCTTCACTACTTTTTAAATTACCTTTCGATCATCGATCATTCTTCTAGACATATTACCTTCAACCAGTGACTGCTAAATTGGTAACCCTGTCATGACCACTCGACCTCTTGAACTTGCAATGTTCATAATTTACTCAATAACATGATAGTTACCTATTTTATTTTATTTGATTGTAATCGAAAAACAAACATTATTAACAAAAACAATAAATTATTCCAATGACATGTTTTCGTATTTAAATCGCTATGAAGAGCATGCTTGATAGAGAAAAAAAAAAAGTTAATTACAATGATGGTATGCACTTTAACAATATGACACAATCATGATATTACGTCTTGCAGTGCAAAATAAAACAGTTATCGAACCAATGTTTGGTATTCGATTGAATACACGCGGCTTAGTATTGAATAAGTCAAGTTCAGAAAAGTCAATCAAATTATTGTAGGACTTTGCGCATCTTATAAAGAACGGATTCTGTCTGTAATTTATGTAGCAGCGGGGAACGTTAAGAAGAAGAAAGGGTATTCTGGCAGATCTAGTGGGGGCGCGTAAATTAGTCTATTCATTCATTATTTGTAAATTCTGTCTTGTCTTCCAATTCGTTGTCTTTAGACCCCACACGTTGCTTTCAAATCCCATTTAACTCTTAAACTCAAAATACAACATCCAATTTACTTAAAACTACTTAAAGTCAAACACATTCATAGTCAACCCTACGAAAATATACACGGCGCGCATCAAAAATAAATTAAAATTAACTCTACGCCAAGCGTCAAGGAGTCGACAAAAATAGGAGGGCCACTTCCTTCAGGACTTCTCGAATAACGGATTAGTTAGGAACAGACGGGACACTGCAGATAGAGTTGTTGTTTGTGGCTAATTGTGAAGGTCTTCCAATTTTCATGATAGGATAAATGGTCACTTTTCTGTAGTCGTAATTGGAGCTCCTTGCAAGTTATCCAGTAAAGATAGGTGCAATTGTAATTGTATCCCTCATTCACATTTCCCTGTATAGGTAGGTAGGTAAGGAAATTACCCTTAGGCATCTACAAATGTAGGACTTTAAATCTTAGCACAAACTTTCTTTTATTTTTGTTTTTTTTTTTTATGATATTCCCGCTCTTACCCTCTTATTTTTATTTTATTTATTTGATTTTGTTCAATCTCTTTGCAGGTAAATCATACGGCAGTAAGTACACTTGAATATTTTCAGTTCTGCTCGTGGACTTGTAATTGCTCTGTGGCCGCAGTGTGGCTTTAAAGTGGCTCGTCTGAGCCGGTAAGCCGGCTTTCCGATTGACTACGTCGATACAATGACGATATAAAACACCGCAGAAGCTGTAGCAATGTTTCTATTGTTGTTTATATATAGAAAAGTTTCCCTACCACGGCTGTAGTTGTAAATTTGAAGTAGGAAGTGCGATATTGTTCTGTACTGATATTTGGTGTTTATTGGCATAGCCGCGGTTGTATCTTGTGAAACTGACGTGTTTTTCACTGTGTTGTTGTGAATTTCAAGTGTTTTTTGTGTAAAGCTCGACATTAGTACGGTTGAATAAAAAGTGGGTGAATCTAACTGACTTTGAATGCAGACAGTGAATGAACGCTAGACAGAAGACAATGGCGTGAGGAAGGATGTTTCGTGCTACCTAAGTGAGACAGTGAATGATTACAGTCCAATTGAAGAAAAAAGCTTAAAATTAAGTACAATAAATACTAAAGATGCACTGGACTAAAAAGAAAACGGAAGACTTCAAACCACTGGTAAGCAAAATAAGAAAACTTATATCCTATCTAGTCCATTAGAAATGAATTGCTGAACAAAACGAAAAGAACTGTAAAACACTTAATAAAAACTTCAAATGCATTTCACAAGAGAAATCCGGTTCAGGAATTTGTTACTCATAGAATTGTAAAATGTGAGCAGAGAGTTTGTGATGCAAATGTTTTAAACCCCACTTTGAATGCTCAGCCGTGATGCAGGCATTTTTGTAAGGAACATGTATTTGTATTGGTTCAACTCAAACCAGATAAGATGAATTTAGACCAAGATAAAGAATGTGACTCAAGGACGCTTGGAGAAATTCGCAAACGTTTACTTCTGAATTTTATTTTGTTGAATTTTCGGTCGTTTTAATTAATAGGGTCATGCTTGTTATTTATGAGTTTACATAATTATATGTTTAACGTAAATTTTGTTGATGAGAAAGAAATAGACAAAAAATCATCTATAGCCTTACCTAAGATTGCTTATTTTCTATGATGAGGCAACTCATCCAAGACTAGTAGGGAGGCAATAAAAGAACTGCAATAATGTGGCATGCAAAACGAATCTGATTAATGAAAACAGACAATAATGAGCATACAAGGACGGAAAACCGTCTGGCCCGTACAAAGAAAACAATAAAGTACGTTTTGAAAGAATCGTGTATACTATATCTACATTGCTTTCATATTGCAGTAGCCCAGAGATAATGTATGATGTGTAGCTATCAGTCGTTTCACCGCACAACTTGGAACGACACCCCACAGATAAAGTCAACTCAAGAAACAAGTTATGACGCTCGCCGAAATACGGTTGGCGGAGAAATTTTACATTGTATGAAAAGGCCTAAACTGGAAGTCCTTTATTATAACATGTCCGTATTTGAGCTTATGACGCGAGAGATTCAGCAAATCTTAATGCAAAAAGAAATAAAGTAACCAAACTTGTCAAGTTTGCTTGTTGGAGAAAGTTATCCAGACGTTCCACATCAACATTAAAATATTGGGGTTATGAAGTTGTAAATGCAGCAGATCTTAATGAAAAAGGAAATTAACCTTGCTCGTTATCCAGACATTCCACGATGTTAAAAGAAAATTGGACAAAATCGAATAGATTGACGTCATTGGACTGCTTAAAAATGCCGCATTCTTGAAGCCTAGTATTCCTGACTCCATCCAGGCGACTATACCGCAGTCGTTCACCCCTAGTGGGCGTAGCCTGGTATTCATATTCACGTATCGCACTACGATTCGATGTACAGGCACTAGCAAAAATACCTTACAGTCAAAAGCGATGTTCTCGTAAAATAACGATTTACGCTTTGAGGAAAGACCTCATTAATATAGTATGGTTTCGAATATATAACGTCTGCATGCCTGAAATATCACATGTTCCGCCGAACCAAAATAAATTGGTGTAGAGGCGCATGCTGATGATGATGACGCTAATCATACGAATGTCGATTAGCGTCATCGTCCAATTTCTAGCAAAACTTTAACGAGACAATCTCCTTAGAATCTCGAGAAATCTAGCGTATTTATGCTCATGGCTGTACGCTTAGTCTAACGTTTACGTACATCGTATAGGGAACGTTTTGTTGATATTACGCGCTTGCTTCCGTTTTTAGAATGTTTTGCTGTCGTCATAACTGTCTGTGTTTATTGAGCTTGCGCTTTAATTTTGTGCTTGCATTCCTGTGTGGCGAAAAAGGGGTGGTACTTTGTCTTTATGTTGGTTTTGTTAATGTTTTGTATACTAGACGGTGTTGTTGCAGCTAAGAACTAATTTTTAGCCCACATACTAAGAAAAGGTTGTTGGTTTTAGCCAGGGACCGCTAATTGATCCTGTCTTATTTGGAAATTTATGTTCAAATGTTCTCGTTTGCACGAGATCCTCATTCGGCTAATCCCGTATGTATAACACAGGTGTAATTTCGCACACCCACAGTGCGTACGTGACAGTATTACATCCCACATGATAAGGGACGGTCTGATAAGACAAGAGATTTGAGAGGTACAATCTAAATTCCGATACTTATTGGAAATGTTGATGGTAAAAATACTATTACACTTTATTCAAAAGTCGTGTAAATCGTACAAACTAGTGGTTTCAATGGCTGAATCCACGGCTATGTGGAATTTGATTAACATTGAAACCCACTAAAACAATACAAGAAGAAGGTTTGTCGTATTGGCCTACGTGAAGTCAATATAAACCCCGCGTACCGATTTTGAGCAAACAAGATAAACCTACGTTTGTTTAAAAATCCGCGGGTACAAACCCATCTGATGTCAGAAAACAGATAAATATTCTAAAGCTAACAATTAATTTCTACCACGGTAAATCTCTCAGAAGTCATAAAAAGCCGAATTAAATCAACACTAACAGTTTGATCCATAAATATACCGTACAAGTTTTAATGAATTTCTTATGCGCAAGCGCAACTAACCAAATCTGGACGCAGTTTTCAATGAACATCAAATGGAAGTCGGACTTCCTGCTTCTCTTCTTAATAGTAAGTGGTTAAATACTTCTATGGAACGATGTTTTATAACGATGCTGTGCCAAAAATAGATTGCCCAAAAAAGAAATAATATCGATCCGTTGGTCTATAGTAGCTGTGAGCTTTAGCTCCAAAACTCCCATTTCAAGAGGAGTAATAAGATTGTAATGTTTGTAAATTCGCAAACACTCCGACATTTTTAAGCTCCACCAACTCAACCCCTAAACAAACGGAACTTGATACTGTGTTTGGCAACTGTGGGTAGAACACCCCAAGTACTCCTTAGGGGTTTAAAAGCATTATGACAGCGAAAAAGAAAATAAAAATGTCACTAAAACAACCGTGTTTAGAGAAAATTTTGTGCCGAAGACATGGCACTGACACAGTCCGCAAATTAGGTCGGCGTGCTAAAATAACGTGAAGTTTACCATGTGTCTGATAATGACCTTGAAACGGTAGATGCTAAATACCTTGATGTTTTGGAAGAACGCTGATGAGATGATGTACTCATTTTTAACGATGTAATCATTACTGATGGTGCTTTAAGCCAATATTTTGTATTAGATGAGACAAAAGATAAAACTAGCACAAAAATGTCCTTCGTAAAAATATACCAAACATTTAACTTTACCGTGACAAAAAAAAATTATATAGCATTTACGATCCCATACCTTGCATGTCAGCTCATTATATCCGACATTTTTCGTCGCATTGTTCCATTTCTCTCACGAACGTTCGTTACCCGTATTCAGTATATTCAAAACATGTGATAAAAAGATGCCGTGAATATTTTGCATTAATAATGTTGTTTAAACGGCGGTCGTGGCGTGCCAAGCCATCCGAACAAGCGATGATGCATACTTCCTGTTGTTCCGAATCTTGGTGACATCCTTTTAAGAATTACTTGTATTTCATGGCTGGTTGCTGCTCGGATACAGCGTCTACAGCATTTGTCGGGTCCTGTAACAAATAGGGCCAAGGCTGACCCATCCTCAGTCATTAATCTTGGCATAATGGATTATGCGGCAGAGGTGTGGGGCATTCACCTGTTTGTTAATAACAAGCTAAAGTCATGTATCCACGTCGACTGTCATGCGTGGAGATTAACTTCACATGTTAGCGGAAGAGCATTTTGAATTCTAATCCCAATTTTAGATATGTTAATTATGCCGACGTTATTTCCTGCATAGTGCGAGACCTCGCGATATCAAAATAGTTGGTATCTTTTGTCTTTTAGGCACTCAGGATCGTTTATTTATACGTCCTTCTTATCTTAGTCTTTTCTCAGTTGTTGCTTCTAAGATCCAGTAACTTATCTGATCAGATTATTTTGTCAACTGGTTCTGTCTGTCATGATGGATCTAAGGCGTTTTTATAATCTTATATTGTGTACTGTGCCGCCGGTGCTGGATCAGCGATTGCGTCCGGTCAAGCTGAACGGAGATATCGGCTTACGCGCGCTATTTCCTTATCAGGCCCTTGGACGGTTTTTGTTAAGTGATTCACTGAAGATTTATTCGCACCAGTTGGGATTTTTATTACGCAATTTATATTGTGCTTTAAAATCAAGAGCTGTGTCTACACGTGAGATCATGGTTTATTTGGAGATAGATGGCTCTTCAGCTGCAAGTGCTTTCTTAGATTGGATTGCATGATATGTGGCGTCTTTCGCAGCACATCATCTAGTAGACACACATATGGTTTCGTCTACCAGATGACGTGCTCTATTTTAAGCTAGTGATCACGTACTTTGATGAGCGAACAAAATTAATTTCTGTTAAGTTGTTGATAAGTTCGTCTGGAAGTACACGCTCTTACTTATATTTTTATGTTTGGATATAGAAATTACAACTATTGACTGTTAATTTTCTATTGTAAGTGGGTTGACTAGAAGAAATTGTAGACAGAGTGCTCTTAAATGGCAGTATAGTAGTGTACTTAGAAAGACTGGAAGTTTTAAGTTTCTTTTCAAAGGTTCCGTAATATTTTTTGCGAATTCTATAGGTTTTATCCAATAAAAGTCAATGTTATTGTTCAGATCTTGTAGCGAATTTACCGTAATGTTACTGTATTTGTGAGGTACTCGTATATATCAGTCTTTAGTCTCCTGTTGAATTCTCTAGCAGCTATAATGGATGTATGGAAATTGACTAAACATTAAGGCAATTGACGCTATGACTTGTGAATAGTAATGAGGATCTTAGTGATCAATAATATGTTTGTAATTGGTTACAAGCAACCTTGAAACCAATTGTATTAGGGATTATTTCTCAACGGTGAGTTTATAAAGAACTCTTAAAGGGTTCTTTAAAAAGTATTCGTTCGCCGCGGGGATCGATACAGCGAGTTAAAAATCAGAATCATCTTAAGAACCTTGAACTTCAATATTGTTCGACCTTGGACAACCTTGACGCCATTGGTCATTAGTGGTCAAGGTTATAGAGCTCATAGTAAATAGTTACATTTTAATGATTTCTGTGTTCATGTGTCACATTGTATGTGGAAGACTCGACTCCTAATTAGAGTCTTGAAGCATATTGTCTTGTCTATTCTAATAATAAAGAAATGACGAGTATGCGACTAGGACAATAGATGCAGTAAGTACGACGTCTATATTGCACGTAATTATTAGTCAATTTGTTCACTCCGTTGCCATAGAATTTTATTGCATTTGACGTAATTCTCGTATTTTAGAAGTGTTGGCCGAAATATTGACCACAAATGTAGAAAGAAATTCACGTTGGAAGAGAAAGTTTACTTTCATCACTGACAATTTAATCAAATTTTGTACATTTATCATCATATTGTACCCATTTTTGTATTGTTATTCAATTTTGTAAAGGCCCAGCCCTTTTGCCTAACTTTGACAAGGGTTGGGTAAAGACTGTGAATGTAAAACAAGGACATGTTGTTTTTGGTCGTCCATTGAAGAAGACGGGAGAGAGACGCGTGTTTAAAACCTCAGTGGGGCTAATCAGAATCTGCATACGTCAATCGAAAGGAATGAATCATGCGGCAAGCGTTCTTACGTTGTTCGTATTGATAGTCATGATGAAATGAGTGGGATCTGGACTGGATGCATTGTGTATTGCGATTGTATAGACTGGAATGTTGGATCAGCCATTATCATTATGTGCAAGGAATTCCCTAGAAGATGGTTATGTTTTAAAATAATGGCTCATAATCAGAGGTCGGAATTAGGTAGAGTTATTTAACTACTTATACTGAATTCATACAGCGAAAGAATAAAGTGGATATGCCTCAAATCCCGAGATTAATTTTAAAGAGCAGATTTTTTTATGACACTATCAGAAACATGGCAGAAAAAAATTCTTTCTCCATAATGACGAGGAGTAGGAAGTGTATAAATTGGTTAACCTCACCTCAGTTGACGTATAGAGATCTTTTTCAATGAAAAATACTAATAAAAATTGTATGTTAGTTATCTTTGTTTTATCTGTCTTATCTATCTCTGAGGTTTTTATTATTATTTATTTGTAATATTGTTGACCACACGGGATTTTTCATTAGAAATCCCAGGAAGATCCATATTAATATCAACATTTCGATGCAAGTAAATGAATAACTCTACCTAAGTCCGACCTCTGCTCATAATTTATTGATGATTAAATGGTCTTTTGAAGTACACTTCCTTCTTTTACGTATGAATACCTAGGTGTATCTACTATCTCTAGTAAGTAATGATATATTGGTGGGAAAAGGTCTCCCTCTCCCTTTTCATACAGACATCTGCCCTCTGCCCTTGTGAACTAGTCCTTATCGTAGCAGTCAAACCGATCCTTCCTTATTCGTCTTGGTTTACCATGACTTGGCTGGGTATTTAGTGGGTTACGCACGTTACTTACATAAATACCAAAAATTAAAGTACATGTACCAAACAAAGGGTGTGGTCACTTCAAGCTGAATGTCGCTAATCAATTCTTAGTGCGTGCGGTCATAAAATATTATAATCAATAGAAACATATTTTTAGGTTCTGACCCATTCCTGAACTAATACATCAGGCAGAGGTAACATTAATGCCATTTATCAGGAGTATCTTGGATCTACCGAGATTACTTGTAGTCTTCATATATTAGTTCCTGGTAAATGGACTATTATTTATCAAGTGGGGGCTAGTCTCGAGCTTGAAGAGGCTAATCTTTGCAATATGTATGGCTTAGCCCCGACTAAAGCTTCCCAAACTGTGGGTTATTCTTATTGAACCGGAATCTTTTTCTTGATACTGAACTACAGAAAACAATTCTGTGAAAGTTTTCGATAAATTAGGGTATTCTTCTGTATTAATTTTTGTACTATATTTATTAAGAAATAACACTAAAACGAAATCTTTTTCATAAAACATTAATATCAAAATTGGTTATTAAAAATTTGTATGAGGAAGAATGGGTGTTGTGGTGGCAATATCGCGCTGTCTCTTTTCTACGCATGTCACCTAATGGCAGTGACGTCACATATCAGCTCTATTGCATCCTTTTTCCGTCACATGACCATTTTCCCTGCCACCAGATTTGAATGGTTTGTAACTTAATTTTGAACACATTTAATAAAGTATTTCTGCTCTATGAAAAAGTTTTCTTAACCGTACCTATTAGAACTGCCGACAATTTTATCTCTCTGTATAATTAGTAGTGACTACCTAACCAGATTTGCACCCAAAAAAGCTGATACGGCCATTGCAATTTCTCAATCGAATGTTTATCAATAAATAAATGTAATCGAAACGTTTTCGCGTTGTAAAATGGATTAAACCAAATATTAAATGCAATTTATTGGGTGTTTATCGACCACTCCTTTTTCTGACTATATCTAACTTTAGGCATCGAGATTATGTTGCGTACTTTTCCAAAAGATATGTTTCTGTAGGTAGATTCGGTGTACTTAATGGAACCGATTGGATCTGAAATCAACAATCTAGATTACAAATATTGCTTCTAAATCCGGTTATGCTTTGAACATGTTGATGGTAAGAGACAGCCCTCTTCTTTGCAGTGGAACAGCAACAGGACGGTAAGAGCGGGACAAAATGTCCCCCAACATGACGCGCAACACTGTCAAATTGTCCAACAAATCTCGTGTCACGTGAATGGGTTGTAAATAGTTAGGGGGCAAGTTACAGGACACTGGGCAACGTTGCAGCTGCAGCGTCACGTATATTGAGCGTTGCCCGTCATGTTGGGGGACAAGTTGCGGGACACTGGCCAACGTTGCAGCGTCATGTAGATTGGGCGTTGCGCGTCATGTTGGGGGACATTGTGTCTCCTAATGTATCTGAGGCTTAAACTTCTAAGTAAAGGCCTTTTCTAATATTACTACATGACTAATGTTCATTAATCATTTGTTGCTTTTACCCAGTGCGTTTTTTGTGTGTGTACCTATGGGTCAGGGCTCCACTTTGAGACCATGCGAGTAAAATCTTAAAGCCTACATTCCCCTTGTTACAGGTTGAAGAACGCAAGCGTGCGATATGGGAAGCATCAATATCGCGCCGCGAGGCGTTGCTGCAACGAGAACGCGATCGGACGGAGCGGTTGGAGCGACAGCGTGCCGCTCGCTCCGCTCCCCGGCCGGCGTTCGCTTTTGGCTCGTCCACACCTCGATTACTAGAGCCGGTAGACTCGGCTGGATTCTTCTGGGCCGCGCGCAGGTTAGTTTCTGATAAGTTACAATATCATGTTGCGGGACACGTTGCCTAGCTGCAGCGCGCGTTGCAGGATATGTCATAACGTTGTGCTCTTAAATGGTATGTTATTAATAATTGTTAAATGAAAAGGATTTAACTACTAAAAACTTTCAATTATTATTATTTTTACAAAATGTTAAAATAGTGTCAGCAGACTTCGTTGATTGAAGGCTGATTCTGTAATATTTGGCAATATTTATTAATCGCCATAAAGAAGTTATTAATTGGTTTACCACAACCACTTGTCAGCATTATTTCTATTTTTTTTTTAAATCTTTATTTAACAATGTTTTTGTTTACAAAATTAAAAGTAAAGCCGTGCGTAGGACGGCTTATTTTTTTGTTAACTTGTTATTAATGATCTAATTTTTTGGGTAAATGTTTATTATTATTAATGCATACAAATATCCAATTTTCATTTTATTTAAGAGGCTAATGATCATTTTTTATTTGGGTATCTAATTTTGAGTAATTAAAGCTTGACAGATTTTTTCGCTTTGCTTTTTTTTTTGGTTCACCAAGGTGTCGGTATTGTCAACACAAACAGCGACGGAACCCCAGTAAATAACTACCTACTTGTCCTAATTTTTTTTTATGTCTTTTCTTTATTTGTGCACTAATTGTGTTTTTTTTTATTTTTCCCCACCTCCAGTACCAACCCCATAGATCAGATGAACTTTTTTGAATCACTGTAAGCAGATTTTTTTTTTCATACTTTTTTGTATTTTTTAATTTTTACTAATTTGACATGTTGATTTTTTTTACTAATTTTTTGTTTTAATCATATTTGTTCAAAATTTTAAGTACATGAAATGCTATAAATGTATTCAAATTGTAAATAGCTTAGCTTAGTAGAGCTAAAAGCTAGATAATTTTATAAACGTAGATTGTTAGAAGTAGTGTAGTGTGCATGATACAAGCATGATTTGTGTTTTATATTGTAAATAATATTTGCCTATTATTTTTTTATCACATATGTGCCCGGCCCGGTACTTAACTAGGTACCTACCTATTTATTTTTACCAAGTTAGAATACTTTTTGCGGAATGACCCTAGTCCACCAGCATTAGCACAGCGAAACGTACCTATCGGCGTCACCGGTTTTTTTTTATTTTTGGCTTTGGAAAACATCAAATAACTCCTCCCGCTCTGGGTGAAGCGAAAGGGAGTGTCAGATTTATACTGAGTAAAACGCGTCTGTGTTCCTTCCGTTGCCCTCTGCATTTCGTGGCCACGGTGACCTCTTTTGACCAATCCCGCAGCCTACGTGGTCAACGGTGGTTAGCTATCTAAACATTATATTGTCATAGTAGATGAGTAATTTGGGTTTTTGTAAGCAATTAAAACGCCCATGGCGACGACGAGTCTTTCCTCAATTTATATAAAAGTGTAATCACAATCCATAGATACCTATACTTTCGTGTTTTTTCCCTGTCTTTTATCGGCCCGATTGGTCCATAAATAAAAAACGGGGAAAAGCCAATGTATAGTACACTAATTTCGAAACTTTCGGGTGAAAGATGGAAGTTATACCATACCATAGGCTCTCGAAATAAAAGTATCCAATGTCCTAATCCAGGAGATGGTCTGCTACCCGTGTGCCCAGTATCACCCAAATCTGTTCAGCTGTTAAGATACGAAGATGAAGAGGTAGACATACTGACAGACAGACAGAAAAGTTACTTTCGCATTTATAATATTAGTATAGATCTGAAGATCTGAGACATCGATTCAAATATTTGAAACATTCGTCAATGTAGACACGCAACGAATGTTGTAGAATTGTCAATGACATTACCATTATATTTCGGGCGATGTGCATTGGAATTGCACAATTTAATTCCGTGAAGTCCGTTCCATCATCGGACCAAAAGACATACGGCGGCGGCGTTGCGCCACCGGTACATGGTGGACATCCCACCCATATGTACAAAGCGTTTTGGGAACACATTCATTATGCGTACAGCTAAGGAGTGGAATTCCCTGCCGCAGTCTGTGTTTCCTGATAGCTACAACCTAGGAGCTCTAAGTCAAGAGTGAATAGGTTACTTCTAGGCAAGCGTGCTCCATCGTCGGCCACATCATCGCTTACCATCAGGTGAGATTATGGTCAAAAGCGAGCCTATACATAATAAAAAAAAACTCGGAAGTAGTAGACAAAACGACGACAATATTTAGACTTTAGAGCATTTCTTGGAATCGATGATAATATAAACAGTAATTAGATTAAAACTGTCAATAGATTAATATATTATCAGAAGCGACAACACAGATAACTGTGTTTCAAGGACGATTTGATAAGGAGGGCGAAGTGTATATCATAAATGCAGCTGATTTTCACTTTGATGTTACAAGTGTTTGTAGGATTTCCCCAAGTTTGAGGAAGTCTACCTATTATAAATGCTATTGCATAGTAGGTATCATTGTTTTTTCTTTTTAGTGTGTGTGTAGTACCTAATCATCATATTTTATGATTCCTGCTCTTTTTTTTTTGTAGGTGGGTAAATCATCTAATGACATCTCTCGCTCTTGGGCGGTGCGCGAGGGCGTGTCAGACTTTTACTGACTAAAAACCCACTCCTGTTCCTTCGTTGCCTTTCGTACCAGTGCCAAGTCTTCTTTTCAGAATCAGACCCTTGGTCCTAGTAGGCTTCGACCCTGCTGGGCCCCTACGGTTTGCTGACAACTCCTTGAGGCGCGCGTGGAACAGTACGCGTCATCGACGACTTGGGCTCGGTCCGGACGGTTACCGGACGGTCGGACGGCGAGCTACCCAATGCTCGCCGTCCATAATTCCTGCTCTAGAATAGAATGTCAGACTTTTGTTCTATTTTAGTTTTTCTTTGCGAGGGTCACGGTAAAGTTTCCGCACAATCCTACGGCCCTAGCATGATTTTATTTACATACGTATTTATGTAAAGACGTATGCGTAAAAAGGTGTAAAACTCAGCAAAACTCCATTAAAAAAGGGAGGACACATAAACAAGACGGGTGTTGTGCCTTTGTGGTCTGGGTAACTGTCCTAATAGTGGTTTCCAGATTGTTGTATAGTTGGATTTTGTTTTTTTAGTTCCAATGTGATGACATAATGACGCTATATTCTGACATTGGAATACTATCCTGAACTAAAAATTTTAATATAATTAAAAGGTGAAGAAGGATCCATAGTGATTCTTTTAAGTTCTTTTAAAACCAATGTAGCGTGTAAGCTCAGCCATTTAAAAATCAATATATAGAAAAAAAGTCCGCAGAAAAAAATCTAGACTGAAAGATTAGCCGAAGTTCTCGTTACTTGACACCTCTACGGTCCGGACTAAGCCTTTCGCCTTTGTCATTAACACCGCGTACATCGAAGGGCTGGTTCAATTTGCCTGCTGCAGTCTTCCCGTCCCATTATAATTTAGGAGTCTTCAAAGCTAGAGTGAATATTATAGGCTGATAATAAACTAGTGCGCTTCACCGTCAACGATTGCATTACTGCTTACCATCAGGTTGCAGTCAAACACTAGTTTATATCAATAGGTGTCCATTACACGGTCATGCAGGCGTCAATCAAAACCATCAATCATGTATGATGTTTGAATGACGGAATTTTATCGCCATACGTTTTTCGTCATGCAAACGTCAGACATCGCATTACACGGTAGGTTTTTCGTCAGTCAAAATATTTGACTGTGGCAAAACTGACAGCTAAACCTATCGTGTATTGGACGCCATAAAAAAAAATCCAGAAGGTTACACTGGAAGATTACACACAGTTCACACGATGGAATCCTGTAAACACAGCTTAGTTGACAACAAAACGCACAAAAGTACGGGTTTACTAACATGTTAATGTGCGCAAAACGTAACAAAACGAACGACGGACCGGTTTCAGTCGGTTACATTTATATGATAATTCAACAACAAACTTGAATAAATAAATATTGCGTTGAGTACGGTCTTGGTGTATTTTGTGTAACTTGTTTTGTTTTATTTATCTACTAGTATTCGTATTCATTGATGGTTGTGAAGCTAAATCATAAGGCTTATAGTCACTTGATCATCTGGCCGCATAGAGCCCAGCTGACAGCTGACTTTAAATCCGTTTTTTTTTTTGCGAAATATTGATTGATTTATATAGGGTGACTGGTAATTAGTGTACGATACTTAAACACGTGATTGTGCTCATGATAACAAACAACTTTTACTATGGGAACAAACCTGAAATCGCGAAAAATAATCAGCTGATCAGTACATTTATGTTTGCCTAATGTACTGAACAGCTGATATTTTTTTCGCGATTTCGTCTTTGCTCCCATAATCAAAATTGTTTGTTATCATGAGCACAATCACGTGTTTAAGTATCGTACACTAATTGCCAGTCACCCTTTAAATGCTATGTACATTCTGAAGAACACTTAACCAGCAATTTTTTTGTGTAAACATATTTCTAAAGATCAAAGCCGTTTGCAAGGAGTAGGGAAAATAAGCGAAAAAATATGTTGTTAAATAAAATTTATATATGGCAATTAGACTTACGAAAAAATCATATGTTGATAATGTTATACATGAATCTATAATAAACCAATATTTTTTTTTTTAACTTATTGACCTAGCCGTAACCGAGGTAGGCTTCAGCAAGTCACTGTTTTATAGCACTGCTCGGGAGTTTTAGGGCCATATGAGTGAACCAGCCATACGTGCCCCAGTCGGCAACGTGCCCCACTTGCCAAACTAAGACAGCGCTGCAGTCAACCTCTCAACCATTGCGCCAACCATGTCGTCCCGTTTAAAAAGCTCTGATTGAGGGTTAAAATAAAATAAAGTTAAAAGTATCGGGCCTGTGCACACCACGTTTTTTAAACGCACCGTTGACGCGCGTTTTAGAAACGAGCGTCGACGGCGCGCTTTTATCTTATTAAAGGTCTACAGGCTGCGTCTAACTCTGGTGCGTATCGCGTCTGAATGGCGTCCATTACACGATAGGATTTGCTGTCAGTTTTGCCACCGTCATTTTTTTGATTGACGAAAAACCTACCGTCTAATGCGATGATTGACGTTTGCATGACGAAAAAATAATGGCGATAAAATTCCGTCATTCATGATTGATGGAATTGATTGACGCCTGCATGACCGTGTAATGGACGCATATTGCGCGTCAATGACGCGTTTAAAAAACGTGTGCACAGGCCCTAAGGTTGACAATAACGAAATGCATTTTGTAGCATATTTTAAACACCCCATCATCATACCGTCTAGTGGTGCGCAACATTTAGTCTACAAATGTCTAACTCAACTAAAAATCGTTAGTCAGACATAAGTACATTCAAGTTCACGTTAAGGGTGAGTGTCAATAAACTGCGGTGTCTAGGTGCACTGTGCAGACGGCCCAACCCTCGGGGGTGACGCATATAATGCTTTAGTATAGTTGAAACCTTGACTGAAATGTGAAAAATTGTTGCAGAAAATTTCTTGACAGATATTAGGTATTTTTATTACAATTTTGCATCATAGAAGATTGCAATTTCTAGACTGAATCTCACTAATATTGTAAAGGTGAAAGTTTCTGAGTGTGTTTGTATGTTTGTTAATTCTCCACGCTCGAACGGCTGAACAGATTTCGATGGAATTTAGCATACGGGTAGACCTTGGCCTGTAATAGCACATAGGATACTTTTTATCCTGGGAGTGTGTTCCCTTGAAATAATTTTCTACTATCACTCAGGCGAAGCCACTGACAGCAGCTAGTTAAGGCCCTGACTCCCGAGCAGTGCTATAAAACAGTGACTTTCTGAAGCCTACACCTCAGTAACAGCTAGGTCAATAGGTTTGAAATAAATAGGTATATGTTTATGATAGATTCATAAACAACATTATGAACATGATTTTTTCCTAAGACTAATACTTTTTTCAAAAAAAAAATAACTTGATATTTTTTCGCTTGTTTTCATTACTCTTTTCAAACGGCTTTGATTTTTATAAATATGTTTACACAAAAAAAATAGATGGTTTAGTGTCTGAATCAGAATGTACATAACACATGTAAATCAATCAATATTTCGCAGAGAAAATGGATTGAAAGGTCAGCGGGGCTCTATCCGGCCAGACGTTCACGGGAATATACACCTCAAGTAACTTACACAGGTGAAGAATAAAATATTTTATAAAAACGCGCTACAGCTGTTCCAAAAATGATTTAAAGAACAAGAAATTATGAATTCCATTTTCAGAGCTGAATAAAACATTTTTAGGGGATATTGAGCTTGAGAGTTGTTGAGACTGCTTAATATTCCGTAAACATTCATCACAGTTTACAATGTATTTAAGTTAAGAAAACTTACCTATTTGCTTATTAGAATGTTCTAAAATTGGTAAATTGGAAATGCGGGATTGAAAGCGTTACCACGGCGCTGGAACGCCAAGAGCTACTGAAGGAACACCGGTGGGCTTTACGGTGTTTTTAATATCGTGCGGATTTCATCACGCATGCGGCCGCATGCGTAGCCCCCGCAAATGCCCTTTTCATACAAGTATTGGCATGGAATACGCATGCAGGGGGCGTGATATCGGGCAGCAGCCCCGCGTGCGGTGCAATTCCACATGCGAAGTCTAACACTTCCTCTCTCTCCACTCAGGGTGGAAGAAGTTATTTGACGATTCCCAGAGTGAATCGAAAACATGTCCTTGTATGAAATCATCTAACTAATAATAAATTCAAACCTCGTATCTCCAAGAATGTTGTACAGAATTCATTAGAATTATTATAATAGTCTGTATGTATGCTAAACTTGGAGACGCTGATCTCAGAAACTGCTGATGAGATTTTCATAGCTAATTTCCGCCATTTTGTCTTTATTTTATGCCAGAAGAAGAGCGCTACTTCTTCTTCGTCAACCTGTAGCGACATCTATGTCGCCTACAAGGAACCACACTATAAAATCCTGTATTAGAGTTCTCAGCGCAACTATCGGGCAGTTTTCCCGGACTAGACACAATACCCGTCTGGTCGAAGGATCCCTTTTCAAAGGCGGTTTACGTAACTTTACACTCTGTCCCGCTTACCTCTCTTATCTGCTCAATGTTGAGTAAAGTACTTCTCCATTACATGTGCTGCAGGATTGTATCAAAGAGACACCGCGGCTCTGGAACGCAAAGGGCAACTGAAAGAACACGAATGGTTTTTAGTCAGTAAAAGTCTGACGTTCCCTCTCACTCCACCCAGAGCGGGAGAAGTTATTTGAAGATTTCCCACCAAAAAAAGGGTATTTCATATCCCTCTCGACCTTCTCTTTGAAGGCTTCGGCTTATGACTAGAGAGTTCTTCATTTAACAAAAGCTTTGGCATATGACGTTAATATGTATCATCGTTTATGTAATACATAATTTACATCTAAAAGTCTAGTTGGAAATTCCCCTTGTGTTGTTCCCATCAAGTAGATCTGTTATATCGAAAAACTATTAAGTTTTTTAGGGTTCCGTGCCTCAAAAGGAAACTTTTATAAGGTCATTACGTTGTCCGTCTGTCTTTCAAGACAATTTTTCTGAGGAATGCGTGGAGGTATCAAGTTGAAATGAATATCAAATACTCCTGGAGCTGTGAAAAAAATCGAAACTTCTAAGTCAAGTCAAACAAAAGATTTGGACGTTTATGCCGCATGTTTTGACACTCAAGAAATCAAAATCTACGGGATACTTTCCATCGACCTATAATAATCATAATATTTGGCAAGAAGCAAGATCTCACAAAACAAGTAAAGGAACAAAGCCAAAAATCGAAGTTGTAGTTTTATAACATTTAAAATTGTGATTACAAACATTAGACTGTCAAGTTTGACGTTTCGTCTTAGTTCGGCTATTTGGTCGAGTTCTGCAGTTTATAATACGGAACAACTCGTGTGCGAATCTGACTCGCGCTTGACTATTTTTTCCATTGAAATGAATACTTTGACGTTTCGTCTTAGTTCGGCTATTTTGTCCAGTTCTGCAGTTTATAATACGGAACCACTCGTGTGCGAATCTGACTCGCGCTTGGATTTTTTTTCCATTGAAATTAATACTTTGACGTTTCGTCTTAGTTCGGCTATTTTGTCCAGTTCTGCAGTTTATAATACGGAACAACTCTTGTGCGAATCTGACTCGCGCTTGACCATTTTTTCCATTGAAATTAATACTTTGACGTTCCGTCTTAGTTCGGCTATTTTGTCCAGTTCTGCAGTTTATAATACAGAACCACTCGTGTGCGAATCTGACTCGCGCTTGACCATTTTTTCCATTGAAATTAATTAATAGTTTCGGCTTGCAAAACGTTAGTTCAAAGAGATCGTAATTGCTTATGTATTTTAACAGAACATAATTGTTTAATTCCAATAAAAAATAATCAAAGTAATATCTCAAATTCTTTTGCCGAAGGCTTGCCTTGATGACTCATATGTGGAACATTTATTTTTGTATATGGTTAATAACTAGTTTGTTAATTGATAACAAAAACCGGCGGGTGCAGGTGTGCTAGTAAAATGACCCATACATCTGGTGACTATAAATAAATGGCTAAATATAATTGTCTACTTGGTTATTTTTTGTAGGAGATGTTGTTTGAATGTACAGTCTACAATGGTAAGTTATCAGGCAGCTAGGAGCCATAGAATATAGAATTGCAACAACTAGAGAAGGCAGTATCCGTACAAACACGAACATAGCGAACACAAGTTACATCAAACTTGAACATTTGGGTTGTTCGTATGGACGGCATAATCGAACACGAACGCGAACGAAGTTCGAATCGAGTTTGCACGCAACACGCAACAGTCGTGAACTCTCATAATAGCCATGGCGGCGTCGTTGGAAGTGGTCGATTGTGAAGTAGCGAAAAGTTTTTTGTTGTTCGCATTGATTCATGAAGAACACCGTCCATACAGAACATACTAATAGGATTTTGGCAAACATGTTTGACGAACAGTGTTCGATGTTCGTTAGTGGTACACACGTGCGAACCAAGTTGTTGCGTATCATGCAACGCAACAAATTTGTTCGTACTTGTTTACACGGCTTTACATTATAAAAAAGTCCCCCACCTTGTCTGTCTGTCTGTATAAATGCGATAATCTCAAAAACTGTTGAACGGATTTTCATGTAGTTTTCACTAATAGACAGAATTATTCATAACAAAGGCTTTTTTTATTTTTTATTTTTTTTTTAAGGTGGGAAAATCATCTAATGACAAATCCCGCTCTTGGGCGGAGCGAGAGATAGTGTCAGACTATTACTGACATACATGCATATTATAGTAGAAAAAATTCGAGAATTTCAAAGATTTCTAAAACCCATGCGAGGCTAGGGCGGGTTATTAAACTTGTAAAATTCATAGCTCCGACTATGCGTGTAGTAACCACTTTATCATCTTCGTTATTCAAAACCTGAATAATAATTTCTTCATCTATATTTTCTTTAACTCAATAAATTAAAAGTATTCTATTCGAAGCTGCCATTTATACGTTATTTGTGTCGTAGAGAAAAAAAAAACGGTGAAATTCTTGAGAGTAGCATCTCCGCTCATAGAAAGAAAAAGAAAAAAAGAAGAAAGAAAGAAAAATATTTTATTTGGTGCACATATTACATAGATAAACACAATGTAGAAAAACATGTTGAAACTTAGAAAACAGAAAAACTAATATCATGTGTCTCACGCTAGCCCCAAAGAGGTGGTAGTTGTCTGATGTCATAGTTGTCCGTGTTCTGTGCTAAGCTGCAAAATGCAGATGTTATTGCTTAACTTCGTACTAAAGTCTCTGGTTGACTGTACCAGTACGTAGTAACGTCTAGCATGAAATGGCTTGATAGTTCCTGAAACGTTTTAGAAAAGTGTATGGAGGGCTGTGAATATGGACTCGAGATTTTTAAGTCTCGAGCACTCATATTCATATCTTCGTGTAATAGAACTGCCAAACTTTATTTGATTTTCATACAACAAGAAATATTGTTTCTTTTTATAAACACACTCTCGAAACCCAGCCAGGCGCATTACTTTGTGTAATTTATTTCATCACCACTGCTATCAAAACGGTGAAGGAAAACATCGTGAGGAAACCGGCATGTCCTAGAACCAAAAATTCGAAGACATGTGACATTCACCAACCCGCACTGGGCCCGCGTGGTGGATTACGGCCCATTCCCTCTCCTAGAGAGAGGAGGCCTGAGTCCCAGCAGAGGGAACATTAAAAGGCTGATTATGCTCTGCTATATACTCTCGAAATTCTCCCTATTAGTCCTCAATCAAAATCCGTGGCTCGGAGCACACGTTAAGCCGTAAGTCCCGGCTATCACTTGTATATCTTTGACAGTCAGAACTGATAATCAAAAGGAAATCAGGGAATCTAACAGCAATATTGCCAGAAGTGGATATTACCCAAATTACTGGGTTGTGGAAGTCAGATAACAACATAGTTAGGAAAAGGCTCTTCCTCAATCTGCCTAAGATTGATTGAGTCCTTACCCAAAAACTGGGCAAGGCGAGTCGGACTCGCGCCCTGAGGGTTCCGTACAAACTTACCTATGGAAACAGTTCAATTCCCGAATGGAGGCTTGAAGATTTTACCTAATCGCATTTTTTTTTTGTTGTTACATAACAAATTAAAGAATATAATAAATAAATAAATAAATAATAAATTTACCGTTTTCAGATTTATTCTTATACCTGTGCTATCAGACCTTGCTTTATGCAAAATTTCAAGATCAACGGGAAGTACCCTATGAATTTTCATTTCCTCGAGAGTGTCAAAATATACATTTTTTTTGAGACAAACGGCCGTATCTTTTTTTTCGTTAACTTAGAAATTTGATTTTTTCACAGCTTCAAGAGACCACAAACTTGAGTATATGGTTTTAGTTTCAATATAATACCTCCACGCGTTCCCGAGGTAAAGGGTCTTAACAGACAGACAGACAGACGGACGGACAACAAAGTGATCCTATAAAGGTTCCGTTTTTTCCTGTTGAGGTATGGAAATACCAATTATTCCATAAATAACTAACAAGATAGAACAACATCTTCATACATTTTGTCAACACTTCGTCAATGCTCAATAAAATACGAAGTAGTCATCCATCAGAATAGATCTCAACCGCGAATTATTAACTGCTCCATACATTGGGCGTGAAATTAGGACATCTGCTTCATCTTGTACACTGTATGCCAAACAAAATGACACACGAATAAAAATAATAAATACTTTCAACTTTTTGCTGCTGGCTACCTTAGGTATTGTTCAGTAATTCCAAGTCTTTTTTAAAAATTTAAATTCCACAAGGCAGTCTGGCAGTCTAGGTAACACCTGTTAACTTGTTGAGTTATTCGATCGGTACCAGAAAATTCATCGTCAGTTGTTATTCTTTTGTTGTTGTTTGTTTTGACAAACACTAAGTTCAATAAGGAACCTAGTGCCCTATAGGCCATAGGTATTTACATATATTTAAAAAATCAAAAGGATTTATATGTGTATTGTTCTTTTAAATTCTTGTATTAGGTTCGATAAATCTTTTTTATTGCACGTGTATTAACAACGGATGTCAATATTTTATAAATTGTGTGAGTTGATTTTTTGCCAATCTATTTGATAATAAATATTCCGCGATATCTATCTCTTTTGATTAGATATGCAGCTGTTTGTAGTTTAATTATAAAAGTAACAATTTATTCTAATATATGACTTTGCGATTCAAAGGAGGGTTATGTGTTTATTGACACACATACCTAATGATATCGCTTAATTACGTTTGATCTACATTAAATCAAAGTTATTAAATAATACAGCTAGAAACTGGTTTTTTAATAGATATTAGATGATATTTATGCCAAAGCTACTGATCCCAAATCTATATATATAAAAGGAGAAATTGACTGACTGACATATCAACGCACAGCCGAAACTACTGGGACTAGGAATGTGAAATTTGCACAAGGTTCCCTTTTATGACGTAGGCGAGCACTAGAGGATTTTCCAAAATTCACTATCTAGAGGGATGAAACTAGAACGAACTTAGGTGGCAGTGGACAGGGCACATTGCTCGCAGAACAGATGGTTGATAGGGACAAAAGGTTCTGGAATGGCGACCACCTACCGGAAGACGCAGCGTTGGAAGGCCTCCCACAAGGTGGACCGATGACCTGGTGAGGGTCGCGGGAATCCGATGGATGCGAGACGCACAGGACCGGTCATTTTGGCGACATTTGGGGACGTCTTTCGGCTGATGATGAGAGGGATGAAACGGGGTCCAAAGTTTGAATGGAGAAACCTACTTTCACGCTGGCGAAACCGGTGGCAGAAGCTAGTCTCTCATATTCAGGGTGTCTATAGGTAAAGATATGTTGGCAAGCATAGTTAGTTACGGTTGGCGGAATAATTAGTGATCAAAGATATTGTAATTATAACAGTGTATATTATTATCTTGCGGATATTACTTACAGCCATCTTTTTATGATAAGCAGGTACGGTACCTAATTAAAGGCCCTTATTAATTAACTTCCACTTACGTTTTGAGAGCTCTACTTTAACTCGTTGAGTAGTGTAATTAGAGACACAATAGTAAGACAATGGCGCCCGAGAGCCGGCGTTCGTGCGGGGATCAACAGCTTAATGATTAATCATAATACGGCATGAGGATTTAAAATTGTTGTCTTTTAATTATTATTATAAAATGAAAAACTGACTGACTGACATATCAACGCACAGACGAAACTACTGGGACTAGGAACATGAAATTTTGCTCAAGGATTCCTTTTATGATGTAAGCGAGCAATAAGAAGGGATTTTTGGGGGGAATTTCGTTTGTATGTAAAATTTCATTCCTTTTGAATTAAGATAAAGACATGACAAAGTTATAGAATTTAAGCTAATAAACCAATAAACAATAAACATTTATTAAATAAGCAAGGTGAATGATACCAAATTCATAACACGTACAAAAAAATTGCCATTACTAAAAAATCCAGCTTACATTACCGGCCAAATTAATGGATCCAACCGTAATAATAAAATTAAAATTTCACGAAATCACTGAACATATCGTGTTGGTAAACTATAAAGGCATGTTTGGAGTTTATTTCGAATTTCAACTCTGACATTCCAGATTCTAGACTTAGAAGTATTTAGGTCACATACCTATACTGTTTAGTGGAGCGGATTTTATTTAGGAATCTGGATAGCGCGTCTATATTGGCCATGTGTTTGTCTATTTTTACTTTGAGTTTTAGATCTAATGTCATAGCTTTGAAAGAACAATAGAAGGTGTAGTCTTAATGAGAAATTACAGCAAAGAGGTTCCCGTCTTTACTTAGCCATTGCATTGTTTCCGAAGAAGGTTTTAATTATTATAGAACATGACTGGTTAAAGGTTGTCTACGCATTCACTTGGTAACTTTGTTGACCTCAAGTAAGTTTTCCTTAAGTGGTCTTTACGCAGACAACTTGTGCGTAATTATTGACTTAGGACTTACTCCACAACTATATTCTGAACAAGTTAGTTCTACTAACTACTTAATTTGGATGTTCCGCTTTGATGAAAGTTAAAACGGCTGCATTCTACCAACGTCTGAAATCTACAAGAGAAAATATGTCTAACCAACTAAGTGTAGAAGTCTTTTTATATTTATCTTACAAAAGAAAAACTATGGAAATACTCTGATTCCGTTATAGTCATCTTCATCATCTTCCTGCCGTTATTCTTTGTTATTTGGGGACTTTGCAACACGTTTTTTCTTCCATTCTGTCCTGTCACCCGTCACGCTATCACATACTCCCTTTTCTTTCATATCACTCCTCACACAACCCATCCACCTTTTCTTTGGCCTCCCTCTCTTTCCATCCATCCACTTGTATACTTATAACTCGTTTAGTAACATGCGTTTCATCCCTCCATTTCACATGGACTTTCAATACAGCAGCATAATCAGCCTATATCGTTCTCACTGCTGGAACATGGTCTCCTCTTTTTGTCAGAGAGTAGATAGGCCATAAATTACCACGCGGGCTAAGGCTCGATTGTTTTTGTGTAAATTTAAAAAAGCATCCATGTTCATTCTTTGGTCTTACACTTACAAATGGCTACGAACATTCCCGCGCATTAAATCAAATTTTCATAATCCTTATTTACACTTTAAAACCAAATTATAATTGCCCTTCGAACAACCGTGGGCCTTGTCAAGGGTGTTAACTAGATTATTAACATAAACGACCCCTCTGCATGTGACGCGAGTCTTAATTACTAAATAACACGAAATACAACCTTAAACATAACGCGATTTATGCCAAAATAGACCTTCCACCAAGGTGTTAAGGGTGCATGTGAAGAGCAAATAAACTATTGTGAAAGTTGGTGTGTTTTATAGTGGGAATGGTTATTCTAGGCGATATAGTAATCCATCATAGGTTCTTAGAATGGAGGTGAGTAATGGATTATAACTATCAGAGACAAACCTAGTTCTGTCAGATGGTTGAATTAAGACTATCAGAATGAAATGTCACTATTGTAAATAAAATAGCTATCATACCAACTAAATTCGGCTTAGTCACCATATTCCACCATATTCGACTATTTGAAACAAGGAACACGACCAGAATAAAAAAAACGTATCAAATAGGAAAACCACTACAAATCATACAAATACATAAATAAAACTGTGATACAAGTTTGTTGGCCTACACTGTACCTAATGGACTAATGTTCCCGTTTTGTAAGTCAAAGGATGGAAGTGGGTCAATATTGCGCGACCGCAGTGTACTAGTTTGACACTACTACAACACTAATTCAGTTCTTGAGGTGCAGTACCGTATGGTCGTATATGGTGCAATGTAGGTCGTAGGCGTGAGGCTCTGCAGGACTGTTGGAAAGAGTTTCCGTGGCCCTGGCATGGAAAGGGCAACTAAAGGAACACAGGTTTCTTTTAGTCGGTAAAAGTCTGACACTCCCTCTCGCACCATCCGAAGCGGGATAACTTTTTTTATATATCTTATATCTATAGATATCAAAATTAATAGCTGTTCGTTAGCCTCACTAAAACTCGAGAACGGCTAATCCGATTTGGCTAATTGAGGTATTGAAATATTCGTGATAGTCTGGTTTAAACGGTGAGAAAAAATTGAAAAATTCAGGAAAAAAAATCCGAATACAACGCCATCTCTAATTAAAATGTCATTTTAAAATGAATTATGCTGGTTCTGGTAATGCCAGTAGATGGCGTCATCCTTTGACAGTTCAGCTAAAGGGTAGGAGTATAGTGAATATGGTAAAGTTACATTAAAATTGATAGCCAGATATGCAATCTGCATTTTTGGCAGATTATTCTTTCGTAATTAAAGCGTGTCTGTTTATGCTAACTGCTGATTGGTTCTGCTCATTTATAGTTTTATCTTTTTGTTGATTAATCAAACGATGCGACGATGAGCAGATGTTTCTGAGGGGAAATTCACGCGTCTACGAGTTGGTGTTAACACACACTCAAACTTGGTACGACGGATTTGGTCCGTCCGCACCAAGGTCGAGCGTGACTCAGTGTAAGTTAATACTAATTATGTGCAGTGTATTAATACGGTACCCCTAGGTTACGCTAGAGGAGCCGAGCACGAGCGGAGCACGAGCTGAGCTCAAATTCGTATAGTGTCGCTTGTACTCGGCTCCTCTAGCTCAGACCCACCTTTACGCTGAGTTGCTCGCTCGATCTTGGTACGGAAGGACCAACTCCGTCGTACCAAGTTCGAGCTTATGTTAACACTAGTATAAGTAACTTTAAAAAATGGTCTTGGCTTCTGAATCTTTCCAATGATAGATGTCTTCCATAGTTCGGTCTACATACTCGTATGTAGATATAATATAATTTTGTTTCACAGAAAAGAAATATTTGAATATTGAAGTTGTTACCGTAGGCTCTTTCAGTACAAAATAGACTTACATTCTAATACAGTGGAATGTCAGCTTGGCTGGATTTAAATAAGTTATGTCATAGACATCCGTCTAGTCGAGGTATCTACCGGATTTTATGTCCGAGTTGGATACAAGCCCAGTTCATCCAATAGTTTATTTTTATTATTGATAGACTTGTCTTAGACCACTATTTCAACTGTTGCGATGACTCTCTAGGGTAGGGCGAGAGAGCGTGTCAGACTTTTACTGATAAAATCCACCTGTGCCTTTCAGTTGCCCTTTGCGTTCTAGGATCATGGTATCCCTTTCAGAAATTCCCCGTGGCCCTAGCAGGCATCGGTCCTACTTCTGACATCTCTTTGAGGTGCGCGTGGAACACTACTCCGTCAACGGCTAGGGCTCAGTCCTTTCCGGACGACGAGCTACCCATAGCTCGTCGTCTGAATCCCAAAGAAGAACCTCCCGAAATTGCCATGTCCGGCAAAACCTGCCTTATACGGAAGATGAGGTGCCTCTCCTCATAGAGGAGACTTACCGTCGCTATTTTGGTGGTCGAAAATAGAACACGCTTGCCTAAAAGTAACTTACTCACTCTTGACTTAAAAGCCTCCTTTGAAGTAAGTAGTACTCCTACTAGGAAAGCTGTTTTGAATTATCTATCATTAGATGATACCTTCTATTATCCCACTCAGCCAAACAGCAAATCGGATATAGCCGAATCCATTACATCACCTAGCTAGACACCCATTCATAATCAGCTTCCTATTTTAATACTTCATTTGCAAAACTTAAGTCTGGCGACATCCAGGCCACGTTCGCGGTTTCCGCCGTGGTTTACTGACCTGATGACGTCATCAAACCACCATTGTCTTCAACACAATGGCCTAATATCAGCTAATTTGTCAATGGGGATATTTCTTTTTTGTTAATTATGCAATTTCTCGGTCGGTGATCATGTCAGCGTAATATTTGCAGATTGTTCTGGAATATTGTTTTTGTTTTTTTGAACTGGATTAGAACGGAAACGGAAGCTTCTATAGATTTACTCGTAGATTGTTTGGGATTGGTTTTTCAGAAAATTAAACATGAAATAGTCATTCAGTACATCGTGAGGAAACCGGCATGTCGTAGAACCAAAAATTCGAAGACATGTGACATTCACCCGCACTGGGCCCGCGTGGTGGATTACGGCCCATTCTCTTTCCTAGAGAGAGGAGGCCTGAGTCACAGCAGTGGGAACATTAAAAGGCTGATTATGCTTATGTCATTCAGTAGCCATTTAATGATTTTAATGATTATAATTACGTGTTACAGCCGCCGATCATAAAGTTTAATCAAAAAAACTTAGGAAAAAATTTGAAAAATTTCGCCGTTTACCTTGGCGCTTTCACCTTAGACCGACTGAAGCTAAGACATAAAAGTGGAAAGACATAAAAGTGGAAAGACATAAACACAATCCAAAAATAACCATCACCAAGATTGTCCTCTACCATTTATGTACTATAACCCATCACTGAGTACGTAATCCTTACTAGGGCATGCTGATAAACATGTCTGATACCCAGTATTTATTAGGCATCTTACGTAACGGTGAATTCTTTGCGCGTTCGAAAGGTTTTTTTTTTGATGATTCGCATGATTTAGATGATTCACCCAGAGCGCGAGAAGCTCGAGGGAATGTCAGACTATTACTGAGTAAATAAAAAAAAACTAAGCTGCTTTGGAGATTCTTTTTTTTTATTAATGATAGGCTCGCGTTTGACCACCATCTCACCTGATGGTAAGCGATGATGTGGTCGACGATGGAGCAAGCTTGCCTAGAAGTAGCCTATTCATTCTTGACTTAATGCCCCCCTTTTTTTTTAGGTGGGAAAATCATCTTATGACAAATCACGCTCTTGGGCGGAGCGGGAGATAGTGTCAGACTTTTACTGACCAAAAACCCACTCCTGTTCCTTCGTTGCCTTCGTTTCAGGGCCCCGGGTTTCGTTTTCACACTACCCATGGCCCCAGTAGGCTTCGACCCTGCTGGGCCCCTACGATTTGCTGACATCTCCCTGAGGCGCGCGTGGAACAATACGCGCCGTCGACGACTTGGGCTCGGTCCGGACGGTTACCGGACGGTCGGACGGCGGGCTACCCATTGCTCGCCGTCCGCAAGCCCGCGTCTATGGTGGCCGGAAATCAGGAAACACAGACTCCGGCAAGGAATTCCACTCCTTGGCTGTACGCATAATAAATGTGTTCTCACTACCGACCGTAACGCTGTCCTTAGACAAAAATAAGGTCTTGTTGTTAAGGTCTTGTTGTTGTTGTGGTCTTGTTGTAAGGTCGTGTTAGGTCTTTTTGTCGTTGTTGTGGTTGTTAAGGTGTTGTTACGTCAAAACTTTGTAGCCTCACATAACGACAGTTTAAGGTCACATCAGTAAGTGACCATCTTTAATTTATTGACTTCATTAATTGATACTCCATACAACACACAACAACATACAGCAGTCGGCTGTTGTGCCATAAAGAAAATGTGGGTCATCGTAAACCTATTAAGAATTTATTACTTCAAGACTTACAGTCTATTACTGATATCGAACTACAGGTATGTGTTGATAGGGAAAGGTACATCGTAAAAGAAAATAAACTGAAAATGAGTTAGCGATATTATAGGTACTTGTTTATTTAAACTATGTACAGTTAATAATGGTACGTAGGTGCACTTAATGCCACAAGGCAAAGGTAGCGAATTCTACCAAACTTTGGATTAAAAAAAAAGCGGCCAAGTGCGAGTCGGACTCGCCCATAAAGGGTTCCGTGAAAGGTAAATTGCGGTTTACGATTTATGACAAAAAAAACTACTTACTAGATCTCGTTCAAACCAATTTTCGGTGGAAGTTTGCATGGTAATGTACATCATATATTTTTTTTTAGTTCTATCATTCTCTTATTTTAGAAGTTACAGGTGGGACACACATTTTACCACTTTGGAAGTGTCTCTCGCGCAAACTATTCAGTTTAGAAAAAAAATTATATTAGAAACCTCAATATCATTTTTGTTTGAGTTTCAGTTCTAAGTATGGGGAACCCCCAAAATTTATTGTTTTTTTTTCTATTTTTGTGTGAAAATCTTTTCTTTGCGGTTCACAGAATACATCTACTTACCAAGTTTCAACAGTACAGTTCTTATAGTTTCGGAAAAAAGTGGCTGTGACATACGGACGGACAGACAGACATGATGAATCCATCAGGGTTCCGTTTTTTGCCATTTGGCTACGGAACCCTGAAAAGACTGCACAGTGAATATAAAAGTCTCGTGTCACAGTGTTTGTTATTGATCTCCTCCGAAACGGCTTGACCGATTTTTATGAATTTGGTAGAAGCGTTTTGTAGAGTAAGTGGGCCCCTCGAACAGGCTATCGCACTCACACACAATGACATGACGCGCTAACACAACGGGTGATTCTGTTTTTGAAGAGGTTTATCAAGATAATTATTTTTAATTAAACACTCAAAATTAAAAAAAAAAAACACTAAAATAATAGTTATTATTTACTATTGAAACAGATGGCCGTTGGGGCCGAAAGGTTCTGGAATGGCGACCACGTACCGGAAGACGTAGCGTTGGAAGGCCTCCTACAAGGTGGACCGATGACTTGGTAACGGTTGCGGGAGTCCGATGGATGCGAGACGCACAGGACCGTCCATTGTGGCGACACTTGGGGGAGGCCTATGTCCAGCAGTGGACGTCTTTCGCCTGAAATGATGATGATGATGAAACACTCATTCATGAAGCTTCCTCATTTATTTCTGTTTCTTTTAGATATAACCACATTGCGTGCCATTTATGTAAGACGCAGGTATAGGAAGTAACCATAACTATATACATTTACGTACATAATATATTTTAGTATAGCACTATGTGTTGTAGAATAAATCAACGTTAATGTAAATTGCCTTCGAGTGTTGATACGCGTATCTAACAGCTTGCAAATACTTATGTAGTATGTTGATTAGTAATATTGAGCGTGTTCAGGAAAAATATCGTAAGCGACAATTTGCGTTTTTTGCTAGAAGTGGGTTTTTCTTCCATGTTTAAAAAGTATTTTTCAATACACTTACTCGAAAACCCGCTCTTATCCCACCGCTTTTAAGCATGTAATAGAATGTTTTCCGCACTAGTGCAGAAAAGTGCGCGTGCTCTCCCCCGCCACAAGTTTATTACATTTATCGTATCAGGCTGGGTGCTCGTCGACCCCCACGAGTCGCCGGTCAACCCTCGTTTATTCATTTCTTCGTAACTGTATTGAAAAAAGTCGTTTGATACACGTGCAAATTTGTCACTGCAGCCCTCGGCTCCATAACACACTCACCTACGGCTCGTGGAATGATAAACTTTCTGCACTTGTATCAAAATGTACTATATGAAAATACTAGCTTCTACCGGCAGCTCCACCGGTGTAAAAGTAGAAAATTGACCCACGTGGATATAGCCCTGGGGTAAAGTAACCTATATGCTATCCTAGGGCATAGTTTACCCGTGCACCACAATTTAATCCAAATCCGTTCAGCCGTTTGAGTGTGAAGAAGTAACAAACGCACAGTCACACACACAAACACTCGCAAACTTTCGTCTTTATAATATTAGTGTGATGTTAATAGCAATTATTCTATTAGATCATAGTTATATGAATAATACTTAGTATAAGTATCTTTCCTTTGGAATAATATTGTCGTAAACACTTTTTAATTATGGAAGAGGAAACTCGTTCCTGCAAAAAACGCAAATTGTCGCTTACAATGTTCTTCCTAAAAAGGGTCGATTTTATAACGCTTTGAACATGATAGACATAATCGATTCCCCTTGCCAAGTTACAACCGTTTCGTTTCGATTCTGTTTTCGTCGATCGCCTCGATTAGGCCACGCCTCCGATTCCTTTGTTCATAGAAACGAAACGGTTATAACTTGGCTAAGGGGGCAGGCGTTCTGTGCGCTAGAACGTTTACCGCGTTTGGCTCTCTGATTGGTTAAAAGGTTGGAATGGGCCAATCGGAGCTCCAAACGTCATTTCTATACGAGTTGCGTTAACGTAATACAAACTCTCACTAGCTGCTCTGATCGTTGTCTAAACGCAATATCCAAAACTCATAATCGTTTTGTGTATTCGTGATACTATTCTTTTTCTTTTATGCAAAGCCGAGGACAATGTGCTTTAAGCTGTTGATCCCCGCATTAACGCCGGCGTTCACGCGCCATTGTCTTACTATTGTGTCTCTAATTACGCACTCAAAAGGTTAAATATTGACGCTGATGATGAATTAATTTTAATGTTTTTTTTTGTGTTCGTCGAACAAATATTGCTACTATTAGAGCTTCTGAATTAAGAATTAGTAGTCAAGAGCATGGCAAACCCTACGTTAATGCCTTAGGGCGGAATTCACCAATAAAACTAATCGCGTTTTAACGTTTGGCTCGCATAATCGCGTTTAGCCGCTATCACTGGTGTCACTTGTAAAAATACAACAAAAGAAAAATACAGACAACTAGACTCAGCGGCTAAACGCGACTATGCGAGCCAAACGTTAAAACGCGATTAGTTTTATTGGTGAATTCCACCCTAAGTGTGACAGGTATTCAGGCTAAAGTTTGACAAATAATGTAAGCTATTGATCCCCGCATTAACGCCGGCGTTCACGCGCCATTGTCTTACTATTGTGTCTCTAATTAAGCACTCAAAAGGTTAAAAAAACTTAATTCAGTACCTACTTAATCGAAGGCTAATTTTGGTATACCTACTTAGGTATTTATATTTCTATAAATATATTATTATTAAAAAAAAATAACACTTTTAATAATTATATTATGTAATCCATGTAATTATTTATATCTTACAAACTAAACTGCAATGTAAAAAAATAGACCTCCAGTATTAAAATAGCAAACCATCTTTAACAGCAGCTCGTTGCATCTGTTATGCCAAATTAACCCTTACTACATACGTGATTGCCTACGAATAATAACTAATATAGTGTGTGTTGTGTTTTCAGGGCGGCATCAACTACAAATGTGATGTTCGCGTCTGCGCCGCTCACAAGACGCGCTTCTGCGTTACAGCTGGATACCTCTGACACTGATAATAAAGGTAATATATGTACATCTTTATATATATATTTTCTTGTACGTGTGTTTGTCACCTAATTCCTCCTAAACGGCTTGACCGATTTGGGTTTAATTTTGTGTGTACATTTGAGCGGGTCTCCGGATGGTTTGAAAATACTATTGGACCCGGTAGGTGGTGTGCAAAAACTCATTCCGTATGCCACAATATACTTAAAAGTTAGCAGAAATACTATCCTAAGTGAATAATAAAGGTTGGTATTATTTGTTTTGCGGAACTACCCCAAATAAAAACTATTTAGGGGGTTTTAAAGATTGTATGGAGCATCCTTATTTCTTGCGTTAATAAACTTGAACACACACTGGCACAAATTCTAACTGTATAATAAAGTAAAGACTGTAATTATTAGTATTTAAAAGCTATCCTCAAAACACGGTTTAACTTTTGATAAAAACTTTAACACTCCTTGTGTTTTTTGGAATATCATCTAATGACAAATCCCGCTCTTGGGCGGAGCGAGAGATAGTGTCAGACTTTTACTGACTAAAAACCCACTCCTGTTCCTTCGTTGCCTTCGTCCCAGGGCCCCGGGTTTCGTTTTCACACTACCCATGGTTGTGTTAAAGTTTTTATGAAAACACTTAAATTTCTTGCTAATTCTACTCACTGTTTCTAACTACAGTAAAACATGAGAGAGATTATAGCTACAACCTAGGGGTCTTTAAGTCAAGAGTGAATAGGTTACTACTAGGCAAGCGTGCTCCATCGTCGACCACATCATCGCTTACCATCAGCCCCCCTAGCCAAGTTACGATCATTTCGTTTGCGTCGAACGCCTCGAGTAGGTCACGCCTCCGATTCCTTTTTTCCAGGTGAGATAGTGGTTAAACGCGAGCCTATCTACAATAACATAAAAAATATATTTATACGCATTTTATGAATATTTTTTTATTATTATTTACCATCACCAAATGCGTTAAAGACCAGTTTTTGTGCTACTCGTTGTGGGTTCGATTATCTCCATGAATGTTATTATTATGACCAATAAAATGTTTGTACTTTCTAAAATTATTTTCCTTATTTATGCCGCTATGAAGGAGCTGTGATGTTTATGAGTTACTGTAAGTTCTATTCACTATATTTTATTTTAAAACTTAGTGTTATGTGTGAATTGTCAGCTGAATTATTTTACTTATTTGATAAAAGATACAAAATGGAGTACAACAGCCACATATGGGCTGGTGCTGCAAAATACCATCTAGCAGCTTTGAATTCGGTGGAGAAGCGTGCGAAGAGGCTAATTGGTGATCCAGATTGGGTAAGACCAATCTACAAAGCCTGGAGCATAGGTGTAGGGTAACCAGCCTTTGGAGAGTGTGTGCAGGAATTACAAGATTTGATTCTGCCATCGCCTTTCTACCATAGGACAACCGGACGTACAACGAGTGTCCACAACGTTGTTGAATCGTTACGGTCCAGACTAAGCATTTCGCCTCGTTGTTAATACGGCGTACATCGAAGGACTGGAACAATTTGCCTGCTTCGGTCGTCCGTCCCGTCCGATTATAATTTAGGTGTATTTAAGGTTAGAGTGAATAGGCTGTTACCATCACGTGGGATCGCAATCAAGGACTAGTTTATATCAATTAAAAAAAAAAACAAACATGGCTATAAATGACTACAAAAAAAAAAATATTTAAGACTAATGCGACACGTACAAATCCATGGTACATTACACTAATGGCCGAAATAATTGTACCCACATTATAATTACTTTTAACACAGCTGAGTCACTCTGCATAATTCACTATTGTATTGAGATCGGGTACAACGCGTCCTTGCGAAAGATTAAGAAAAGATTATGCTAATACGCTGTGTAAGCCGCCTGGTGAGGCGTTACTGTTTTATCTGCACGTATGTGTACTTGTGTAACTCAGTTTAGCGCGAAAGATTACGATGACAGTGTTGGCTAAATGCTGAGCAACGATTTTTATGATTTATTTTGTTTTATGCATATTTCGAGATGAATCTATCTACATATGCTGTCAATTTATATCGAAAATCATATGCAATCGAGTGGACTATAATCAGGAATGAAGATGTCCGCAAGAGAACTAAGGTTACCGATATAGCCCGAAAAATCGCCAAACGTAAGTGGCAGTGACTATGGTCCCGAAAGGTTCTGGAGTAGCGACCACGGACCGGAAGACTCAGCGTTGGAAGGCCTCCCACTAGGTGGATTGATGATGTGGTCAATTCTTTATTGCATTCCACAATGTAGGCTTAGGTGGTAAACATTTTCCAAAACAAAACAAACCGTGGACCCTGTCGGGCATAGCAAAAGAAGGATATGCAAAAAAGGACCTGTTTGTTTTTACATTTTATTTAAACTGCACATAAACCTAGGGAAATACTAAAATAAAATAAAAAATCTAAGATTTCCTTTTGAATGATTCCAGACGAACCCGACCGCACCCCCCAACCAGTAATGTGGTCATCGGTAGCGCGGCGCCGCACCGACCTCGTGCCGACCGTCCCCGCGCCGCGCGCGCCAGGTAGGGCTTACTCCATGACGCGCCTCGACCGGCTGCCGGCCTCCCGCCCGCTGCACTCCGCGTCGCCGTCCATGCATCATCTCAACAGGGCCCGTAAGACCAACATCCAGCGCTTCTGTGCAGCTTTGGTTTTATCGTGGGTTGCTTCGCTTCGTTTTTTGGGCTAAAACACTAGGATTATGGGCTAATTTTCAAAATTTTCGTCGAAATTATTTGGGACGCTACGCTTCACTCTGGGAGTATTTGGGATGCTACGCTTCGCTCTGAGAGTATTTGGGGCGTGTTGCTTTGCTCGTATGAGTGCGCTGCGCGTGGAAAAGTGTGAAAGGATAAGAAAACCGATAGTTGTATGTATGACTGGACTGTGATTTTTTAGGCTAAGTAAAAAAGAGTAGGAACTACTTCAGAACGTCGTCATTATGATCATGTATCATCTCACCAGGGTCCCTATTGTATTGTATGTCGGGCTGATGTCCGCAATTCCTCGTCTAAAATGCGTCCAGGGCCCCTAAGAACATCAAGAAAATTCCTCGCTTGTTTTTTGAGCTAAAACATTCGGTTTTTGTAGTACATTGAAGTGTTTGGGGCCCTACGCTTCGCTCTAGGATCATTTGGGAAAACAAAGAAGCAATATAAAGATGCTTCGTTCTTTTGGGTATGCTATGCTGCACTGTGTAAAAGGATACGAAAAATGAGTATTTACGAGTGAATGGAATGAACAGATTTCTATGTTGAGGTGAAGAATACGAATAACTCGACTTTATGATTTTGCAACATTTCAACAACGCCTGTAGCACTTCTGTCGCAGGGTTTTGGAGTCATTAAAGGCAATATGAGCCTTATTATGACGTTAAAATGTCAGCCGTGCGAGCGAAAATAGTTCAGTTTAAGTCGTTTAATGGATCGCGTCAAGTGCTCGTCTCTGGTGTCTTCTGGGTCTCTGGGAGTACTTGAATAGGGTATCAATATGAGTAAAAATCTAAAAATATGTTATTAAGATAGCTTAGGTAAAATGTAGTCTGTAAGTGTTAGTTTTAGTTCATAAAATAACAAAATAAAATTCAAAATTCAATTCAAAGTTTTCTGTTTTTATTATCTGTTCTTTATCGCCTTGAAATAGTTGCCACCATGTTATTACGTCATTCGCCTGTGTAAACTAAAGTGACAGCTGTCAACTGATCGGCCATACTGAGCGCATTTCTTTACACAGCCAACTGACGTCACGACCAGAGTAAATATGGCGTCCACTGCTTTCTACATTTTCGTCAAATACGCGCGAAATTTGAAAATGTAATTTTACAATGCATTTTTAGGGTACTTAGCGACTGAAAAAAAATGTTGTTTTGTTAGTGGTTTATTAGCACTATAGAATCTAATTGAGACAATTTTCAAAAATGAGTGTAAATACCCTATTGCGTTACTTCGCTCCTTTAGATTCACTGCGCGGTGGAATAGTTGGAACAATGATAGGTGAGGATGCGAAAGGTGATGTTTCGAAAGACAGTAATGAAGAGCTTGATTTCGATACTGGTTAGTATATTGTGGTTTGGCCAAAGGTGTGTGCTTTGCTTTCTTTTGACACGGGTTAGGATAGTTTTACACCAGCAGTAATTTTAGTGAAGTGTGTGTGTGTGTGTGTGTGTGTGTGTGTGTAAGTGCTCCAGAGTAGACTGAGAAATTAAAATTTTCGTACGTTTATTGCAATTTTCAGTTTAATGTCAGATAGTATGGTAAAAAAAATAGTACATTTTGATACAAGTTGGTCATTACGACCGAGCCGAAATTCGCCAGTGGCGCTGGCGAATTTCGGGAGGGTCGTTTAGTCCCAGCCTGATACGATAAGTGTAATAAATTACTACTATACACTAGTATAGAAAAGAGTAAATTGCTTGCCTAAAAGCAGTGGGGATAAGAGCGGTTTTCGAGTAAGTGTATTGAAAATATATGTGCGGTTATGACATGTATGGATTTACTCATTAGGACCATTCATATTACTCTCTAACGTGACATTTTAATAAAAACTTGACGTTTTACCTTGTCTCTAAGTTAGAGAGTTATGATGATGTAGTTGTGTAAATACATACATGTCATTATCGCAAATATAATTTTTGTTACTATACGATCTTTTATTCAGCTGCAAACTGCAAAAAAAAAAACTTAAGATTTTTTTTCCGTGGGGCAACTTGGAGCATTATCATTTAGCTGAAAGTTTGTGTGAAATGTTCAAAATTAGTAAAAAAGCCAGGCTTACCTGTGTGGTGTGATGTAAGCAGCAGTAGACTATGCTAGTACACGCGTGTGTTTGTTGCCAGTTAATAATTATTTTGAACGTCTTCTTAGAGAGTTTTATTCTCAAAAACTAATATTTTTTATCCTAAAATTTATTTATATTTCAGCAAATTAAATTTGCTGTAATAAAACGGGCTATATGATGCCTGTTTTTTGTGACTTGTTGTTTTTTTTTTACTTCTGGCAAACCTTTTATAAAGTCGTGAGTGTTGCCAAGCTAAGGCTGTTACTGATTTGTCTTACAAACTAAATGAGTTTGTTTTTATTCGTGCTTTTGTTTATGGTATGCTTTTGGTTTAACGCTAAAGGTTGCTTTATTGTCGCAGGGTATTGTCGTAAAACACGCCATTAATGCCGTATTTTTTAAATTAAATATGTCACTAATTTAATTATTGGGTAAATTGTCACTAACAATTTAGTAAACATAATTCTTGTATAATGTAATTAATTATTATATTTAGGTTATTAAAAACCCGTGTCTTTCAATTGCCCTAGAACTCAAAGGGCAACTGAAGGACACGGATGGGTTTTAGTCTGTCATGCCCTCGTGCTCCACCCGCGAGAGGAGAAGTAATTTGATGATCTCCTACCTCAAAAAAAAGGTAGACGTGTTGTGCCAATGCGGTCTTAATAAGTACTAGCTGACCCGACGAACTTCGTACCATCACAGTCGATATAGTCAACCGATTGCGATGAAACAAAGCTTAAGTAATATATCAAGTAATACACAATTTTAATGTATAAAAGTTATCTACATTGATTTCGTACATTTTACGTGATGCGCGCACAACTAAAAACCTCAACAGATTTATTACAAGTGTAGATTGAAATGCGCTATCTTCTAAAATCCTTACTAAAGGACACCTCCGATAGCTGCAAGTTTTTTCGAAAGAGTTACCGCGTCTTTGGAACACAAAGGGTAACTGAAGGAACACGGCTCTCTCGCTCCACTCAGAGCGAGAAAAGTTCCCAAAGAAACTCCAGAGAAAAATAAAAGACACCTTAAAAGAAACCATATTGAGATCTCCGATGTTTTACATCGAAAGTTCTTGATTAAAAAAATAAATTTCAAAATCGGTCCACAATTGACCGAGAAATCGGTGAACATACATAAAAAAATAATAATAATAAAAATACATTCAGCCGAACATAGAACCTCCTCCTTTTTGAAGTCGGTTAAAAATAATGAATATTGCCAGTATTCTTTTATAGAAAAAGATTCTTTTAAAACTGTGAATATTGTGATTTATCTCTTACTCTTCAAGTTGCAAAAACTGCTAATTTTTTTTCGGTATTTGTAAATAAAGCTCTTTTTTATTATAATTAAATCTTATATCAAAATTGACATTTCAATCGAAATCACTATTTCATAATTTTCTAAATTCATCGTTTTCGCACCGGGTCGCTTGGTTTTGGGTATCGAAATTTCTTTGTTCCATTTTGGTATTTATTCCATACAGCTTTAGGCTTGGTTTACTTTGAAAACAACGGGCTAAAAGGTATTTACCGCTACCTATAATAGCTTCTGTATAAAATGGCTTATGTTACTTATAGGCAAGTGTGTTCCTCATTGCTTACCATCAGGTGAGATAGTGGTCAAACGCGAACCTATCAATAATAAATAAAATATTAAATATTCGAACACAAACATTTTATTCTCACACTAGCTTATGCCAGCGGTTTCACCCGCGTGAAAATGGGTTTCTCCATACAAACTTTGGACCCCCGTTTCATCTCCATAGGGGGTGAATTTTGGAAAATCCTCTCTTAGTGCTCGCCTACATCGTACAAGGAAACCTTGTGCAAAATTTCATGTTTCTAGTCCCAATAGTTTTGGCTGTGCGTTGATATGTCAGTCAGTCAGTTTCTCCTTTTATATATATATATAGATAATAATAAAAAATACTCCGCATATGAAAAAACAGCGTCAAAAATGTTGCTTATTTAATATCTCTGTATTTTCTTTAGTTGACGTTAACTTTATTGCAGCAACATGCGCAAGCGCAGAATCAATCTGATTCAATTTGAGATACACTCATTTATTCTTTATTATTCCATTTCATACTCTCTGGTTGATAGTGTGAAAGAAAATACGAAGAAACATTAATTTACGAATGCCTATTTCTTCTAAAAAGTGAGCCAACATAAGCCATAGTGTACACGAGCTATCACAATCTTGGTCTAGTCTCCTCACGGTGGTGTGGCCAGCTTCTTGTAAAAGGTAAGAATGACTAACAGCTTTGCTTTGAAACTAATGTGTACTATTCACTTCCCTCCATCAAGCACAGAAGCATTTAACCTTCTAACCGGATACGAACGGAACTTCGGATATATCCAACAAACACTCCAGGGTCGCACATCCACGACCAAATACTCCCTCATCAGCTCTTCTGTCACCTTTGGGGATTGAAGAGTTAAACGAGATTGAGTACCCAGTCGCAAACACACGACCCTGGCGAATAGGTGTCGCCGCATATGGGCCACATGCCACAGCCACAAACGCCGCCACGAGAAGCTAGAAGCGCGCAACAGCCACTTGAGGCCACCAGCCACATTATTTATTTATTAAAAATGTATGCACTAGTAAGAAACACTGTACAAAAGGCGGACTTAATGCCTTAGGCATTTTCTACCAGTCGACCTTAGGGTGCTGCAGAAATATAACATGGTAGGTGCAACATAATGGACACGAAGAAGGTTTAAATGCGCGAGTGGCGTGTGACGGCGTTTTGTATCGGCGTTTAGTGGCCAGTGCAAGCCACAAGAAGCGAGTGGCGGCGGTTTGTAACGTGTGGCGCCCACCGGCGTCAACCGTGTGCGGCAAATCCATATAAAATGTATGAGAACTATAGGAAATATGCTGGTAGCGGCGTTTTGTGGTTGTGGCTGGTGGCCTGTGTGCGGCGACTCTAAGACGAGTGAACACTCGTCGAACCAATCCGACGCAAGCGGTTAGAGGGTTAATTAATGTACACAAAATTATTGCATGGTTTTTGAAAAGATTTGTATAAATTGCGAGCTAAAGTTTGATGAAATTGATTAGTATATTTGAAAATATTAGTGCTATTAGCCAACTAATGAAGGGATTGGAGTGCACAATCTATTCTGTCTTCTCTTCATTGTTCATTTAGGTACATTTTCGCAAATTCAAACTTGTACATACACAAACGTCAATTTGACACTGACAAGCAATAACATGTCAACCCACAAGAACTTGTATTGGCTTTTGTTACCGTCGTGGCATTGTTAATAAATGTTGGAACATTTTTCAATATAATGATAAACCTTAGGGTAGCCTGCGAAATTACAATAGTCGGGGTTACAAATTAAAACTGTTTACAAAAGTCGGGGGTGGCCCTGAAGTATAACTTTGACCCAATCTTATTAACCAATAAAAACATAGCAACACAGTGCTCCGTGTTCCTATTAGTTAATAAAAATGGGCCAAAGTTATTTATTTACAAGTTATGTCTCAGTGCCAAAGTAACCCGACTTTACTGTACTTAGATAAATAAAATCTTATATATATTTGTGTGTGTTTGACTTTCCAAAGAAAACAAAGTCTCATTCACTCAGCATGTAATATTTTTGCTTCAAGATTTGGAATATTACCAACGATTTTATATAATGCTAGATCAACTCAAGACCGTTAACCGATCACTACAAAGCTTGCATTTCAGAATGGTCTGACATCTAGTTCTGTCACATTACAAAACCAAAGCCACTGATTTTCTACCTCATTAATAACAACATAAACTTCATCCGTAAAGTCGGGATATTTTAGCCTTGATGTATACTTGGGTCAAACTTATAACTTTGACCCAAGCTTGTTTTCTTCACTGATTTTCTACCTCATTAATAACAACATAAACTTCATCCGTAAAGTCGGGATATTTTAGCCTTGATGTATACTTGGGTCAAACTTATAACTTTGACCCAAGCTTGTTTTCTTCACTGATTTTCTACTTCATTAATAACAACATAAACTTCATCCGTAAAGTCGGGATATTTTAGGCTTGACGTATGCTTGGGTCAAAGTTATAACTTTGACCCAAGCTTGTTTTCTTCACTGATTTTCTACTTCATTAATAACAACATAAACTTCATCCGTAAAGTCGGGATATTTTAGGCTTGATGTATGCTTGGGTCAAAGTTATAACTGACCCAAGCTTGTTTTCTTCACTGATTTTCTACTTCATTAATAACAACATAAACTTCATCCGTAAAGTCGGGATATTTTAGCCTTGATGTATGCTTGGGTCAAAGTTATAACTTTGACCCAAACTTGTTTTCTTTTGGTTAATAAGATTGGACCAAAGTTATACCTCAGGGCCATAGTACACAAACGAGCGAGAGAGTACACCCGACGTCACCAATACACAAAAGAGATGCCATATACTTAAACAGAGCGTCCATTGCTTGAAATGTATAGACAGCTACATGATTCTATATATCTGTGGCAACCAAATATCTTTTCGCCACTCAGTAAACAGCCCAGCCTTTTTACTAAACGGCGACATTCAACTAGCCGCCCGAACGATATTCAGCCCATCAATCAAACAGCTAGACAAAGGACGTAGATCGATAACGTGTTGATGACTACTTGCCAAGGCCAGAAACTTAAGAGAGGCTGTCGCAAGTCGTAAAATTAATTTTGATTTGCGTCTAGCATGTGCCAACTACGGTCGGAAGTAAGATATACCTATGGAACTACGCTACGCAGGTTCCACGCTACACTACATGAAGGAGATGACGGGGGCTAGGTTGAGTGAACAAAGCGAGCAAACAAACCGACCTCTTTCGAACCTAACCTATCCGTGTCGGGTTGCCCTAATTTATTTTTTCGTTAAATTGTGACCCTATTGTGTGAATTACATTAAGCATTAACAAGCTAATTCTCAAAACTTTGTATTAGACGCATCGGTTGAGCGGCAGTTATCAGACTAAGCTGTTGGCTATTAACTGAATGGCGAATTGAATTATTTGGTTGAGACATACATATCGCTTTTCTAAATTGAGAGGTGGGAACGTCAGGCTGTCTATACATCTCCCGCCCATACTAACCACAAACACATTCACCTCACATTCGCCTAACACCGTATCCATCACCGTCTCCCTCCCCCCTGCCCCGAGCTAAGCCTGTACATAAGCGTCGATGTATTCAGAGACGCGGTCGGGCGACACCACGCCTGGCTCCCGGCCGGGCAGCGCCTTGTCCAATGCTACAGGCGTCGTTAGAAGGCCTACTTCAGCACCAAGGAAGCCGCGACCTGCTTCCATTGCTGGTACGGGAGTTAACACGCCTAGAGGTAATTCGGATTTTATTGTTTGAGGAGTTAAGTTGTTTTTTGTTTGGATTTTGTTTTCAAATTTGGAATTAATGAAATATGCGTTTAGGTAATTGATTTTCGACTTTAATGTCGTGAAATTAAGTACCTTTTTGTGTAGTTGGGCTAGTCTTTTAAATTGGAACTGAGTTGTTAATATGCCTCGAGGTAATTGAAATGCGACTGTAAGGTCTGATAAATAAAGTACTTTTTCGTTTTACTTTTAATTAATGCGTGGTCGTGTCGCTGTGAAGCGATGTTGTTTAAGTGTGTCAATGTTTTAACTGAATGTGCTTTTGTATATTAATATTAACATTGATGTAAGAAATTAACAATAATTTAAAGTGGTCTGATTTTCTACTATTTATTTAAAATGTTTGATGAAATATTTCTTTTTCAAGCTAACTAGAAATAATAATTTTTAAAAGCATGTTTATCAATATTAAACGAGAAAAGAGCTCAAACTCCCTCTTCTATTCTTGGTAAACTCTTCTTGCGTGTGTTGTTTTATGAAATCAAGACTTAAAAGAATATATGTACAGGTTGGAATTGAATGTAACTTAATTTTTTTTCGATATTTTTGTGTTACATCCCTTCAAAGTTGCTTAGAATTATTCTAAGCAGTTTGACTTCTTAGAAGGCTTTCAGTTGTTTCAATGCCAACCTGTATACTTTAAGTTATCGTCTTGAGTAGAGATATTTATATTGCTTTATCGTTCAGGCGGCGGCGACACTTTAGCTCAAAGCGCAGCAACGACACCCAGCGTGTCACGCGACAGTACTGTGATGGCGGGAGGAGACGTACCTCGACGTGCACACACCACGCCGCGCCGACCCAGACCCGCCTCGCTGCACACACAGACCAAGCCTGGTGAGTCATGCGTCCCTACGACGTAGTGAGACACCCAGCGTGTCACGCGACAGTACTGTGATGGCGGGAGGAGACGTACCTCGACGTGCACACACCACGCCGCGCCGACCCAGACCCGCCTCGCTGCACACACAGACCAAGCCTGGTGAGTCATGCGTCCCTACGACGTAGTGAGACACCCAGCGTGTCACGCGACAGTACTGTGATGGCGGGAGGAGACGTACCTCGACGTGCACACACCACGCCGCGCCGACCCAGACCCGCCTCGCTGCACACACAGACCAAGCCTGGTGAGTCATGCGTCCCTACGACGTAGTGAGACACCCAGCGTGTCACGCGACAGTACTGTGATGGCGGGAGGAGACGTACCTCGACGTGCACACACCACGCCGCGCCGACCCAGACCCGCCTCGCTGCACACACAGACCAAGCCTGGTGAGTCATGCGTCCCTACGACGTAGTGAGACACCCAGCGTGTCACGCGACAGTACTGTGATGGCGGGAGGAGACGTACCTCGACGTGCACACACCACGCCGCGCCGACCCAGACCCGCCTCGCTGCACACACAGACCAAGCCTGGTGAGTCATGCGTCCCTACGACGTAGTGAGACACCCAGCGTGTCACGCGACAGTACTGTGATGGCGGGAGGAGACGTACCTCGACGTGCACACACCACGCCGCGCCGACCCAGACCCGCCTCGCTGCACACACAGACCAAGCCTGGTGAGTCATGCGTCCCTACGACGTAGTGAGACACCCAGCGTGTCACGCGACAGTACTGTGATGGCGGGAGGAGACGTACCTCGACGTGCACACACCACGCCGCGCCGACCCAGACCCGCCTCGCTGCACACACAGACCAAGCCTGGTGAGTCATGCGTCCCTACGACGTAGTGAGACACCCAGCGTGTCACGCGACAGTACTGTGATGGCGGGAGGAGACGTACCTCGACGTGCACACACCACGCCGCGCCGACCCAGACCCGCCTCGCTGCACACACAGACCAAGCCTGGTGAGTCATGCGTCCCTACGACGTAGTGAGACACCCAGCGTGTCACGCGACAGTACTGTGATGGCGGGAGGAGACGTACCTCGACGTGCACACACCACGCCGCGCCGACCCAGACCCGCCTCGCTGCACACACAGACCAAGCCTGGTGAGTCATGCGTCCCTACGACGTAGTGAGACACCCAGCGTGTCACGCGACAGTACTGTGATGGCGGGAGGAGACGTACCTCGACGTGCACACACCACGCCGCGCCGACCCAGACCCGCCTCGCTGCACACACAGACCAAGCCTGGTGAGTCATGCGTCCCTACGACGTAGTGAGACACCCAGCGTGTCACGCGACAGTACTGTGATGGCGGGAGGAGACGTACCTCGACGTGCACACACCACGCCGCGCCGACCCAGACCCGCCTCGCTGCACACACAGACCAAGCCTGGTGAGTCATGCGTCCCTACGACGTAGTGAGACACCCAGCGTGTCACGCGACAGTACTGTGATGGCGGGAGGAGACGTACCTCGACGTGCACACACCACGCCGCGCCGACCCAGACCCGCCTCGCTGCACACACAGACCAAGCCTGGTGAGTCATGCGTCCCTACGACGTAGTGAGACACCCAGCGTGTCACGCGACAGTACTGTGATGGCGGGAGGAGACGTACCTCGACGTGCACACACCACGCCGCGCCGACCCAGACCCGCCTCGCTGCACACACAGACCAAGCCTGGTGAGTCATGCGTCCCTACGACGTAGTGAGACACCCAGCGTGTCACGCGACAGTACTGTGATGGCGGGAGGAGACGTACCTCGACGTGCACACACCACGCCGCGCCGACCCAGACCCGCCTCGCTGCACACACAGACCAAGCCTGGTGAGTCATGCGTCCCTACGACGTAGTGAGACACCCAGCGTGTCACGCGACAGTACTGTGATGGCGGGAGGAGACGTACCTCGACGTGCACACACCACGCCGCGCCGACCCAGACCCGCCTCGCTGCACACACAGACCAAGCCTGGTGAGTCATGCGTCCCTACGACGTAGTGAGACACCCAGCGTGTCACGCGACAGTACTGTGATGGCGGGAGGAGACGTACCTCGACGTGCACACACCACGCCGCGCCGACCCAGACCCGCCTCGCTGCACACACAGACCAAGCCTGGTGAGTCATGCGTCCCTACGACGTAGTGAGACACCCAGCGTGTCACGCGACAGTACTGTGATGGCGGGAGGAGACGTACCTCGACGTGCACACACCACGCCGCGCCGACCCAGACCCGCCTCGCTGCACACACAGACCAAGCCTGGTGAGTCATGCGTCCCTACGACGTAGTGAGACACCCAGCGTGTCACGCGACAGTACTGTGATGGCGGGAGGAGACGTACCTCGACGTGCACACACCACGCCGCGCCGACCCAGACCCGCCTCGCTGCACACACAGACCAAGCCTGGTGAGTCATGCGTCCCTACGACGTAGTGAGACACCCAGCGTGTCACGCGACAGTACTGTGATGGCGGGAGGAGACGTACCTCGACGTGCACACACCACGCCGCGCCGACCCAGACCCGCCTCGCTGCACACACAGACCAAGCCTGGTGAGTCATGCGTCCCTACGACGTAGTGAGACACCCAGCGTGTCACGCGACAGTACTGTGATGGCGGGAGGAGACGTACCTCGACGTGCACACACCACGCCGCCAAGTTATAATATAGGTGTCTTCAAAGGTAGAATGAATAGGCTGCTAATAAACTAGTACGTCTCGCCATCAACGATTGCATCACTGCTTACCATCAGATGGGATCGCAGTCAAGCACTACTTATGTTTTATAACGATGTCCCGACGACTAATGGTCCTTTTTCTACCACTTAGACCCTTTTAGTAATGAATTTAATGACATAATGGTTATATGTCTCTAAGGGCTATTTCACCGGGACACCATGGCGGCGCGACCAGTCACCGCTACCAAAAAAATGTATACAGCTCTACATAGAGTTACTCACCTGGTGTCCGTTTGGTTGCGCAACCAATTTGGCGGCGCGACCAACTCGGACGCGTGCACTTAAGGTCCATTTTGATACTGTCTCAGTGTGCTGTAGCGACTCTGGTGTCTATATGGTGTCTAGTTTGGTAACTTACGGACACCATGGTGGCGCCGCCATGGTGTCCCGGTGAAATATAGCCCTAAGACGTATGGTCTAACCTACGTCGACCGCAAGCAAAGCGAAGCATCGCTTAGTGATACGGCTTGTGACTGACGGGTTAAAACAACTTTTGTACAATGTTTTTAATAGCATATTTTATTGTTCACAGCAACGCCGGTCGCGCCTGGTGAAGGCAAGCCGCCAGTACACAGAAAGCCAAAGCCATCCAAAGATCACGATAAGGTAGTTATGCTCTTCATAATCTTCTTCTTTATTTGCTGGAATTCTGTGCTCGAATTCGACTGTCCAATTCTAATAATTGTAGAAGGAAGTTTCATTTTACAATTTATCGAGAGTTTAAAATCTCTACATAAAGGGTGGATGTTTGAGATGGGTCAGTAAGGGCCTGTACTCATTTCTAGTACTCATACCTTAAATAATGGAAAAAGGAAGGCTCTATAACCCATAGAGCCTTTTGATCCCTACATGAAACAGGATTGATAGGCATAAATAAATCTTTTGGTGTTGTAGCATTTTTTGCTGACTGTATTTTTTTTTTCAAAATTTATGAATGCAGTTCAGAATGTCTTAAAAAGTTACGGACGCGTATTCGTCACTATACGCTTGGTGTACGCCTGCGTGAAGCTTATATACAAAACTATGAAATCCTGTCGACGATCCTATCCTATCCTGAATACGCGTGTATGAAGCTACGCGGCCGTGGACAGTAGGACTAAAGTATCGTGTCCGCAGAGCGCGCGCGGCAAGTCGCTGTCGGCGTCGCCGCGCCGCACGCTGTCGCCGTCGCCCGCCGTCTCCAAAGACTCCAGCGTCGACAAGGAGCTCATTAAGGTAACATCTACAAGATTTTGTATAGAGCCACATCACATATTGACCATTTTATTTCTCAAGCTTTGATTTTAATGTTACATAAACCCCCGTTATCCCCTTCTTATTAGGTTATTTTAAACCACACAGACAGAATAGGAGGTCGATCCTACCCAAGCCATCTGAAACTAGCTTTAAAGGCATTTATATATTTTTATGACATAGCATATATGTATATATATTTTTATGACATGACATAGAATAAAAATTGCCTCATTTCTACAATACTTCATGAATTTGGTGAGCATCTATCCATTGTGGCAGGTATTTCAAATTTAGATAGTAAAGTAGACGCGTTTCTGGTAGACTAACACTGCATTGATAGACACAGAAACAACCACTTTAGCTCCGTCTAACTTTCAACCTTCATTAACCAAAAGGTTACGCCACAGTCTGATATATGAGACAAATAATGGGTTAAAACAAATTTCAATTTTTATGTCAACATACATCGATCTACGTGTTGGCTTTTCGGAATTTAAGGGTCGTGGCGAGATGATCGTTTGATGAGCTTTTTATATCGAATTCGTGGCGTTGAAAAGGTTAAAATATGTAAACAAAGTAAAATGCAAACCAGTATAATCTCCGACAACCCAAACATTTTTAAATTTTTACATTCGGTATAATTAATAAGCATCGTAAGGTTTACACCACGTGGTCTTCTCCATAAAAACCATTTGCGTTACAGCCGGCGGCAGCTGTGTCGGTCCCGGGCGTGCTGTCGGACAAGAGCGTCGTGGACCCCGCCGAGGTCACGCACAAGCTGGAGGCGCTGCAGATACAGAACGGAGAGGCACACCACCTTATTGATAAGGTAGCTACATTGTACACTAGGGAGCTAGCATTATATAGGGTGACTGGTAATTAGTGTACGATACTTAAACACGCGATTGTGCTCATGATAACCAACAACTTTTACTATGGAAACAAACCTGAAATCGCGAAAAAAAATCAGCTGTTCAGTACATTTATGTTTGCCTAATGTACTGAACAGCTGATATTTTTTTCGCGATTTCGGCTTTGCTCCCATAATAAAAATTGTTGGTTATCATGAGCACAATCACGTGTTTAAGTATCGTACACTAATTGCCAGTCACCCTATATGTAAGGGCTCCCCCACAATTGCAATGCGGTGCGAATCAATACGCAAGTTCTTGCGATGCGTTGTGCGAGCTCACAGATTTTTATGATTCGAAATCGCATCGCAGTTTTGTGTTTGATCCCTAAGGAAGAAATTAAAAAATAAGGTTGAATTAATTGAATAGGCAATAGGCAAGTATTTTTTACTGTTCGTTCAACCGATGTTGACTTTTATTGCAACCACTTTTTACCCGACTGCAAGAAGGGTTATGTTTTTCGCGCGTATCTTGTATGTATATGTGAATGTATGTATTTAACTATTCTTTATTACCTCATATCTTCCAAACCGCTAAACGGATTTACATAATTAATAAATAATATCGTTAGATTCGTCGTGATATCCCAATAAAATAATCTAGACTAAAATCATTCCATATAATATGGGTCCCGACTGTTGCAGTTTTGTTTTAATTTAATTGGTTTCTACGCTACTGGATTGAACTTGTTTTTTTTTTATTTTCAGTTTTAAAAAAACTAACAAGTTATTTTTTTCGCAGTCTGGTTATTTTTTTAATTTTTTTTTTTCTTTTAATGCCGACCTTATGCTTACGTAATAGAAGTCAAAATCGGTTAAACGGGCAGCAACAAAGGTTTGTTTAAATGTCTCATCTTATTTCGAATGGAGTATAGTGACATAAGTATACAGATATTTGACACTGAAAAGTGGCGAGTTGGATTCCTTTTGAGAAATACATCTCATTTATGTCCTGTGATCATAGCTTCACTATCAAAGTGAAATGAGTTATAATTTCTATATTCTTAACAATTCCAGGTAAACGAAATCAAAGAAACAATAGAAGTAAATAAGCAGGAAACGAAAATCGAGCAAGTAACGGAAGTAGCGAAACACGAAGAGAGACTAAGCGAGAAGTCCGAACAGAGAGCGAGTGAGAAACCCGAACAGAGAGTGAGTGAGAAGTCCGAACAGAGGATGAGTGAGAAGTCTGAACAAAAAGAGAAGAGGGAAGACAAGGAGGACAGCAGGAAGGAGCCCTCCGTCGAAAAGACTGATGATAATGAGATGACTGGTAAGTGACCTTCTTGTGACTTTATTTTTTTATTTATTAACTCCCGCCACACGGTGGGCTGAAAATCGGTTTTCATAGACTTAGAGATTTCAAATTGCAAGTGCCGGATTTTTTGCCAGTTACTGCTTTTACTAGTATGTATAAAAATACACCTTTGAGTTGATTCTGCACAAAATCGAAGGAATTGTATTTTTTTATTACGAAATATTTTTATGAAGGTGTTATAAAAAAATCTGACTATCTCTGAAACGGCAAGGAAAACCGTAATATCCTTACAGGTAGTTAGTAATAGGATTATTTATTTATGATTTTTGGTCATCTATATATAGGGTGACTGGTAATTAGTGTATGATACTTAAACACGTGATTGTGCTCATGATAACCAACAACTTTTACTATGGGAACAAACCTGAAATCGCGAAAAAAAATCAGCTGTTCAGTACATTTATGTTTGCCTAATGTACTGAACAGCTGATATTTTTTTCGCGATTTCGGCTTTGCTCCCATAATAAAAATTGTTTGTTATCATGAGCACAATCACGTGTTTAAGTATCGTACACTAATTGCCAGTCACCCTATATATTAAAGGAGAAACTGACTGACTGACATATCAACGCACAGACGAAACTACTGGAAATAGGAACGTGAAATTTTGCACAAGGCTTCCTTTTATGACGTAGGCGAGCACTAAGAAGGGATCTTTGGAAATTCAACTTTTAAGGGGGTGAAACAGGGGTCCAAAGTTTGTATGGAGATACTTACTTTCACGCGAGCGAAACCGCTGGCAGAAGCTACTACTTCATATAATGGATATAGCTGCTGTCACCGTGCGCCACTATAACGAACATTATACAAGGTGTAAGCACCCCTAGCCAAGTCACAAACGATAAACGTAAACTCTCAGTAGTCTTTAATAGATTTTCAACTTTATGTTATTGGATATAAAGTTGAAAATCTATTGAAGATTACATAGTGTTTTCGTTCGTTCCGGTCGCTAACGCTCAGTAGTCTTTAATAGATTTTCAACGTTATGCTCTTAGGTATAGAATTGAAAATCTATTGGAGATTTTTAAGCGTTCACGTTTGTCGTTTGCAACTTGGCTAGGGGGGCAGGTCTCCGCAAAATTTAAGGGCTTGCTCAGTAGACGAAACTGAACAACCGTCCACAAGATTTTTCTGTCGCAAACGAAAAAAAAAATCGGCTTCTCCATAAAAACTGCCCAACCAAGTTCATAATTTTGTATGAAAATGCATATTTTTTTTTTCCTTTCCGGAAAAAAAATCTAGTGGAAGGTTGTTCAGTTTCGTCTACTGAGCGAGCCCTCAAGGTTTGTGGAAACCTGTCCCTTACACCTTGTATAAGGTTTCTAACTTAGAAAGAAAGAAAGAAAGAAAGAAAACATGTTTATTCTGCCCAAATAGACGCACAATAAAATATAGCAAACTGTCGGGTCATGTGCAAACCGGGCATAACTGTGCTGCACTATACTAGACAATAAACACAGTTGACTGATGTTTACATAGTCTGTGGTTGTCTACACAAAACACAGTCTGATCTTACAGCTTAGTCTGTGGTTGTCCATTGTCTATTGCACCGACCGACAGAGACTGACATAACCTAATATAAACAATAATAGGGAATAAATAAGGGATTTAATAATATAATAATAGGGAATAAATAGGGGACAAATTAGGGATAAATAAGTGTAGAGAACAGACACACTGTATTATCCAAAGTAAATACAAGAACCACCAACCCGCACTGGGCCCGCGTGGTGGGTTACTGCCCATTCCCTCTCCTAGAGCGGAAGCTTGAGTCCCAGCAATGGGAACATTGAAAGGCTGATTATACTATGTTGTGCTACAAACACTCTCGCGTTTATTCCTCCAGGATCGCACATCCACGATCAAAGACTCCATCTCGTCAGCTCTTCGTCACCTGTGGGGATAGAAGAGCTCAACGAGATGGAATACCCAGTCGCAAATACACGACCCTGGCGAATAAGACACGAAAACACTCGTCGGAACAATTCGACACAAGCATTTAAAGGATTAAAGTCTTGAAATACACACTGTATTCTTGTTCCCGTTTTATTCGAATTGGTTGTAGTTTTGTTACATAAAGCCATTGTATATTTCAGTGTCAAAGACAGCGCGGAGAATCACACTCCCTTCTTGTTCCCATTCTAATCGAATTTTTTGTAGGTTCCTTACATGAATTAATTTATGTTCCAGCGTCAATGACGGCGCGGAGAATCACCACGGAAGAGCAGGCGAAGGCCGCGCTCGCCGAGAGGCGGCGGCGCGCGCGCGAGGAGCTCGAGCGGCAGGCGGAGCTGGAGCGACAGAGGTAACGTAGCGGGAGAACCAAAAAAAAAAAACAAAAAAATAAAACTGCGTATCGTCCCTTAGCTTACAACACCGTTCAAGTCGAAAATTGGCAGTTTTCACATTTGAATGCCTTTAGATGGAGCTGCTCATTGCGCGTCTAACAATCTATAATCAACAACTTTGTTTTTAGTCATTTTAGACTTGTATATTTGGTTTATTCGCACTTCGTCCCATGCAAGTAGTTAGGCAAGGGAAGAGGTAGGTTTCAAGGTAATTAATTTTTTAATTTACTTTATTCAAAATTTGCTTACATTATGCATTATAAAAATTCTGCCAAACTGTAAAACAGTTTGTCGGCAGTTGTTCTCGTTTCACATTTTTACAATATTAAGACGTGACAACAAATTAATGTATGCTAAGCTAACAACATGATACAACTATACTAATACACCCACGAAATCAAACAATCCCACATTCTACATCCATGGACTATTTTCACTGTTCATACACAATCCTGTTAATCTACGGACACAGTGACAGATAATGTTTTTTTAGTATCTTTTTAAGATGGTATTTCAATTTAGCACATGATAACAACTTTGGGGGTAGCATCATAAACATCGGCGTAACATATTTCCTCGTGCGTTTACCAAAATAGTTAATTACTTTAGGAACAGCAAGTATCTTTTGTTTAGATAGACGATAAAAAACCCGTGATAAACTATTTACATACCTACAAATTTGTACGGAACCCTCGGTGCGCAAGTCCGACTCGCACTTGACCGGTTTTTTGTAAATCCAACCCACTTTGGTCCACAAACCTACCTCTTCCCTTACAAACTATTTGCATAGGACTAAGTGCGAATGGGACGAAGTGCGAATAACCCATATATTTTTGTAAGCCATTTATTTACGCGTTCAGGCTGAGAGCCAGCACTTTTTGAACGTCAAATTTTCTAAAGCACTACCTATTGTTTTAGTTGAAAAGTATTAGTAGCTCAATCAATTCCCAATAATTTTCCTTCATGATTTCCCCTTTCACTGCGATTCTTTATGTGAATTTAGGTAACAAATGATGTCTAAAAAATCTAGAAATTCAGTTATAACTTCGTAAATTACTACGGCCATTGTTGTATCCGTATGTAACAAAATACAATTATCAGTAAGTATACACAACCCAGAGATACGTCCGTCCCGGACGACGGTAGAAATTACAATGCTTCGCACTCCGTATTTGCTTTACAATTATGTATAAGCGACAGTCATAATTAAACCCTTGTTAATTGTTTACTCGTTTTCCAGATTGCAACGCGAAGCCGAAGAGGAAGCTGAACGGCAACGCCAAGAAGAAGAGCGGCAACGTCGCGAGGAGGAGGAAGCTCGCGAGCTGGCGCAGCTGCAGCGGCAGATGAACGAGGAGAAGCTCAGGAAAGCTATCGAGGTCAGCTCCTACATTTTGTTAAAAATAATATATAAACTTGCTTGACTGCAATACCATCTAATGGTAATCAATGATGGAATCGTTGAAGTGCATTACCCAAGTATCAAAATGTAGTCCTGTAGTTGTTCTATGAGCACAATTTTTTTTAGCTCTATAGAAATCCTACAAACGTTTATAGAACCGCATTTGGGCGCAGTTTAAAGAACTTGGCCTGTGATCATTGTGTTACAGTCCGGTAAGTGCAATCTGATTTTATAATAATCTTATCAGGTGTTTTTACAGGATACGTTGTCCTATAAAGGTTCGGTAAATATACTGACTAAGCGCCATTAGTCCTCAAACGATCTAGTGCGTAACGCGAATTGGAGTAATTGATCCGACATTGATCAGCATGATGTTGATCAAAATGCAATATTTGCTAATTAGTTTTATATTATGCGCTTATATAACTGCAAGTTCTAGTAAGAATCGTATCTAGTTATCCTATAAACGTGTATAAAACTAATTAATAGGATCGAAAGTACCTATAGCGCAAATCATCTTAGGAGATGCTGTTGAGAGATCAATGATCTTAATCAAAGCATCTATTAGATTCCTATTAGACGTTTAGTCTTATATTTCTATATGACTATTTTGCTACTTGGGTAGTTGGTTCAGAGCCTATTCACTCTAGCCTTGAAAACACCTAAATTAGAATCGGACGGGAAGGCCGCAATAAGCAAATTGTTCCAGTCATTCGATGTACGCAGTATAAACGACGAGGCGAAACGCTTACTCAGGACCGTAGAGGTGTTAACAATGTATGGGTGGATGGATACTCGCCGTACGTCGGGTTGCTACATACCCAGTCTGTGAATATTTTCACTGCTGGGATTCTATTTGTGGGGAGTGAGCCGTAATTCGTGCCGAAACAGTAAATTCCCAGTAATGCAAGAGTAGTAGTATGTGCACGAACGCACTGTTAGTACTATTGTAAAATTCAAGAACTGATGCGGGGTGTCCTACGTAAGCGATTCAACGCGAACGCGATCTCGAAGCTAAGCGGCGCAATTGGATAAAACAGTTGATACTCTATTGCGGTGGCCTACGTGACCAACCATGAAATGGGCAAAGATCACCCTTACGCGGTCGTCACTCCAGAACCTTTCGTGCTGCCACTTAAGTTTGGGGATTTTTCGGGCTATGTCGGTAAACTTTGTTCTCCTGCGGATAACTTCATTCCTGATGCGATCACGGAGGGAAACTCCGAGCATAGCCCTTTCCATTGCCCTTTAGGTAACTTTAAGTCTTCTGATTAGGCCCTTTTATGAGCGACCACGTTTCAGAGCTATATGTCAAAAATGGCAACACGCGTCTTGAGATGAGACACTGGTATGTTGGACGAGAAAATACCGCAACTTCAATATCGCAACATTATTTTAATTAGTCATTACATTTCCAGGCTCAACAACAACTCGAACGTGAAGAGGCAGAACGCAAGATCCGCGAAGAGGTGGAAAAGCAGGCGCGTCTCAAAGAAGACGAAGAGAAGAGAAAGGCGGCAGAAGAAGCGGAGAAGTTGCGACGCGAGGAGGCCGAGAAGGAAGAGAAGGAGAGGCTCGCCAGGAAGCAGAGGGTCGAGGCTATCATGGCCAGGACTCGGCTTAGGAAGGTACGAAAAAGAATTTTTTAATTTCGGAATGTTCCTACTGTGCACGGATGCGTAGCTTCTTAAACGCATATCCGTCATTATCAGAGGTCGGAATTAGGTAGAGTTAAACATGTACTTACACCGATTTCATACAACGAAAGAATAAAGTGGATATGCCTCAAATCCCGAGATTAATTTTAAAAAGTAGTTTTTTTTATGACACTCCGAAATATAGCAGACAAAATAAATTCTTCCTGCATTAGTGACGAGGAAGTGTATTTTGTTAACCTTACCTCAGTTGACGTAGAGAGATTTTTTTCTATGAGAAATACTAATAAAAATTGTATGATAATTATCTTCGTTTTATCTATCTCTGAGGTTTTTATTATTATTTATTTGTAATATTGTTGGCCACATGAGTTTTTCATTAGAAATCCCGGGAAGATCCATATTAATATCAAGATTTTGATGCAAGTACAGGAATAATTTTACTAATTCCGATCTCTGGTCATGTCCGTGGACAGTAAAGTCTTAGATATGAGTCGAGAGTGTTAATGAAAATGATGTATTCATTCGAGTCACATTTTGCTTCTTTGCTACATTTTGAATACATAATATACTAAAATATTTGGTCTTTGTAATTTTTTTTCAAGTACCTATGGCTTATTTAGGTTATAGGATCTTTTATCATGTTATTTTTAATTCCCCTGTACGTGTGTTTGTTACTTATCTCCTTCCAAATGGTTGAAATTTTGTGTGTATATTTGAGTGGGTTCCTGGATAATTTGAAAATACAATTGAACCCGGTAGGGTGTTGTAATCTAGTTTTCTATTGTTTTTTTACTAACGAAAAATCCGTGTTTGGGTAGGGATATCATTTACGGGATTATTAGTTTTGTAAAAATAGTTTATATGACTTTACATTTATCTTTGTTTTTTACATTTATTTTTGTCGATTCTTTCATTGTATCTATGTTAATGAAAAATATTTGATATACAAACAGCAAGCGGAAGAAGATAAGAGCAAGCAAGCTCCTGCACCATCCGAACCCGCGCCGGCGCCGCCCGCCTCATCCGCGGCCGCGGCCGAGGCGGCGCCCGCGCTGGCCCCCGCGGCGCCCGCTCCGGAGGCGCCCGCGGCAGATAATGGCAACGCGCACGTCACGCACGACTTACTAGGATTGGACTTCGCGCAGGTAGCGTTATCTCGTCTAAATTACCCGTTCAAAAACAAAACATAAACAGCAGCATAAACAACGACATTGATATTATAATACACTGCAAATGCTACCTACTGTTAGTTAATATTTGTAAGTATGTAACTGTAGACATAGCATAATATTAAGATTAAATTAGTAAACCAACCTATATATAATAATAATAACACGCATATTTCGCTAGTTATATATAAAATTTATGATGACCGACCTAAATAAACAACTTTTCTTCAAGTCGATATTACTCAAATTTTGTCCAGAATTTAAATTTGAGATTTTTTTGACATTTTACTGAACTGAACGCTAGCTATTAGAATATGTCGCGTAACTCATTCTATTGTAATATTATATAAGTTTTGTACCATGTTTATCGTAAATAAACTCTTTTTCTTTTCAAAATTTAGCCCTAAACCTTAAAAACTTGACTAAATCTCAATTGAATTAAAATCTATTATCGTTCATTTAGAATTACTTTTATCATAATTAAAATATTATATAAATTTTACACTAGCTACCAGAAAAAGACTTACAAGCAAATCTAAAAAAAAAAATAACAATTTTTTTCTTCCTATGAATATATATATTCACAACTAACCAATATTTTTAATCATTGATTATATTTATTTTATTGGTTTAACAAACTATGTACATACCTATAATACAAAAACACTAAATACACTCAGGCGTCGAAGTACTCCTCCACATCGCTGTCATCCGGAAATGTGCCCAGAAGACTGGCAGCATTTTAATTCTATCTACCATTTCAGTCTCAAGAATCAAAGCCAGTGGAGGTGCTACCGAACGCAGTGGAAGCTGCGGCCGCCGCACACGCCACGCCTAACAACGGCAACGTCACTGCCGACCTATTGGGACTGTCCGAACAACTCGCTGTAAGTCACTTAATTTTGACTGGCCTGTTGGTCTAGTAGTTAGTGGCCCTGACTGCTATGCCGGAGGTCGTGGGTTCGATTCCCACCCAGGACAAATCTCTGCGTCACTGTGTGAAGTATCTGAGTGGTGACAAATGGAAAAGAAGGCGAATTGTTCATAAGAAAGAAAATATATTTTTTTTAACTCATCATGACTTCAATAATATTTATACATTTAGCTAATTTAGATTAAACAATAACGTTTTTACTTCAACTAGATTTAACTAAGACTCAGTAATACAAAGTAAAAAAAACCGTTATTAACATCGAGATATAAGTACTAACGTACTAGAGAAGACACCGTAAATTCCTACTTTGTCTCGTTCAACTGCGGCGGTCGCGCCGCACTTTGTCGAAGAAAACGCGTAAGTACCGTGATTTACATGGCGCTTAAGACCTTTTTACCGAGAATAAATACACTTCCGCAGCAAATCTAGCGCTGTGGTAAATTAGTTACGGTTTAGACGAATTGTTATTATTTTAGCGCTGCAGCGAACTAAAGATTCAAATTACGAAAATAGGTCAATTCAGTTATTTGACGTAGCTTCTCTAGTACGTTAGTACTTATATCTCGATGGTTATTAATAAGCAAATAAGTTTTCTTTGCAAACCGTACTTTTCCATCAAAATTTGACAGATCGAGGTTATTGGCATTCCTATTCTTATTTGGAACGCATAGTAATCATCATTTCTCTATTCTAGACTGAGGACAAAACAGCAGAGCAGACGACGACACCCAAACTACAAACAATCGATAACGCACCAATAACCAACACGCCAATCGAGGCCAACAACGGCAACTCCCAGCCAGCCAACATTGGCCACATATCCGCCAACTTCATACAAACCGAACGTTTGTCCAACGAGAACCAAACAAAGATGGCCGACGTGCCCAAACTCCTAGACGATGACTTCACAACGCACAACGGTCACGGGGCCACTCACAACCACCCCTTGACATTGCAAAATGCGATCTAAATGTGTGTAGATAAGGTTGGTAACTGAATGCAGTCGGTTTTCATTGCGTATATATTGGCTGGCGGTCGTGAGGTTGTGATTATGGCACGCTATTATTGAATACTTGGAGGTAGATAGGGTTATTTATATTGACAAGAATGCTTTTTGACCGCCTGAGATTCACGAATGCTTAAATACTGCACTAAACGCGAAATATTTATAATAAATGGCGTAGAAACATCTCTAATCACACTTGTCGGCGGTCAAAAAGTTAAATACACGGATAAGACTCGAAACATAGAGGGCAGCACATAAGCTTGACCCTTATTTCATGAAATTACTTTAAATAAAATGTGTGTCACGGTGCTTTCTTAAATTATTTCACACATTATCACAAAAGATCTCTCAAGAAGTTAAAAAAAATACAATGTTTTTGTTCTTCATCGTTGGTGCTAGTAAATGTTTTTAGATAGATTTGTAATAGTAACAAATTGAACTAGACGAAAGTGACCAAAACTTAGTTAAGGCACTTCTTGAAAATAGGTTTCCAACTGCCTTAGCATTTAAATACTGTATTTTGTATAAAAATCCTTCATGCCTTTTTTATAGCAGTACTATAGAACAATTTGGGTTTTTATATGAAGCATAAGAGTAGTATTTATGCTATGCTAAAAACGAGCATAAACATATAACACGTTCGACTCCCGGACTCGCTTATAAATGGACTCCATCTGATTCCAAAACAAACCCTGAAACTCGCAAAACAATCGTAAATCAATCAAATAAATAATCATACATACAAATCTTTCTTTCTACCAAAAATTAATACCATCTATAAACATCTTCAAGCTAAATAAGAAAAGAAATGTAGGTAGGAAACCAATCTGTAGTCGAATGGGCGATCTGTAACTAAGCCAATATGTATGCATGAAAACGGTATGTTGTGTCTGTCACTCGAACCAGTGGTGTTTATGTAAACAAAACTATAATAAAAACAATATTTACTGGACTATTTATCTGCAAGAAGCTTCCTTCATTCTAAGGTAGAAATTGCTTAGGATCAACTCGAAAGTCGTCTTAGGGCAGAATTCACCAATAAAACTAATCGCGTTTTAACGTTTGGCTCGCATAATCGCGTTTAGCCGCTGTCACTAGTGACACTTGTAAAAATACAACAAAAGAAAAATACAGACAAGTGACACTAGTGACAGCGGCTAAACGCGATTATGCGAGCCAAACGTTAAAACGCAATTAGTTTTATTGGTGAATTCCGCCCTTAGCCAACGCGTTCAGTCCATATTTCTTATGCTAGTAAAAAAAAAAACCGTCACATTTTTACTGTAGTTGAAATACCCGTAAAATCCTATGGCCGACTTTGGGACAAACTTAGGCTAGCAATCAAGAGTCAAATGCAGGAATATGGTATACTAAAACAATATATATTTAAGTAATGATTTTATGACGTTGTTATTTAGTTGATCCTAAGCAAAACTATGTATTATTCCTATTTACTGATACTTATTCACAAAGTTATGTATTTCACGGAGTGGCGGATCACCGAGAAGGCACTAAATTATTATAATATATTTAATTAATGCATTTATTGTAAATTATCGCAAGTGATTACTATGGTTTTACTAACATATTGCTTAATTGGTCAAATTTAAGCATATTTTGTATACTGTTAATGGGAGTCCAATGGAAGAGATACGAAAAGTTATCATTGGCATTTACAAGATTATAATTTTTCGAAAATAACAAGTTTTGTGCTATCGTAGAGCTTCAGATATATCAACATGACGCGCAACACTGTCAAATTGTCCAACAAGTGGATGCGTTGTAACATGTTGGTGGGCAAACATTGCGTATCATGTTGGGGGACAGTTTGTCCCGTAATGTATCAAGTATAATTTCATCGTTTACATTGAGGATTCGGCTACAAGTTCTTCAGTTGATCGGTCCTTCGACAACTGACGATAATTAACCTATAAATGTAAATTTAACTGCAATCAATTATATACCAAGGTTCTCAAACTACATTGAGTCTTGACTATATAATTATTGCAATTAAAAAGTATATAAAACTTAATGTTTCAATAACCAATATGTAGCGTTAAGATATAAATATGAACATTTATTTATTCAATGACGATGTGTGAATAGATGCCAGGCCGCTAGAAATGATTTTATTATAACCTCTGGTCCGTAAACCGCCCATGAAATGACATAACTAATGTCAAAATATAAATGTTATCATGGTTTCGTTATGTCAAATCGATATGTCAAGATTTTTACATTAAAATACTTAATATCGATCTCAAACGTACAAGCGGTTTATTAAAACGGGCCTTTGTTATTGTTGCTATATTTTGTAATATCGATTATGCATAATACCTATCCCGCGTTCCAATGTTTTCAAAGACAAAAGTTTCGCGCCATTTTCAAAATTCATACTTGGAAATTTTTTTTGTCTTTCCCCCTTTAGTAAATGTTGTAATATTCAAAATCCGTCTCATAAAGATTGGTGTTGTGTGATACTTTTAAGTAAGTTTTATTTGTAATTGTATAATAATTTGATTAATTAGTGTGAATAGAGTTAAATGTCAAAAAGAAACATTTAAATTAACTGGCATTGATATAAGAGAACATCTTTACGATTTTATACAGGATAGAGAAGTAGGGTGGAAATGTAAGTTTTTAATTATTAACAACTTTATTAAAAACTGTGACACTAATTATGAAATTGAGTATTTATCAATATGATAATAAGAAAATTCAATCTATCACAATATTTTTAATTCTAGACCAAGAACAAGAAATGGGGTAATATTGCTCTGCCCTCGATGATTCCAAGTAAATGGTATAACCGATCATCGGTAACTCGGTTAACATTGGTTAGCTTATCACCAAGAAATACGCTTTGCTGTAGGCATACGTAAAAAAGACCGATCAAGACCTAACTAGGCTTGTATTAAGAGTAATAAATACTAGAAAAATTACCAAGGCATCTTTTCAAGTTACGAAATGCCGTATTTGCAATTACAACTGCGTGGAAAATGAAATCACACACAAGTTTGTGATGTCAATACTTGTATCCGTATTCAAATGTAATGAAACTTATAGGATTTTGTATGAAGAGAAGAACTGTTCGGAGTTTTTTGAGGTAAGTGGGCTTAAGCGAAGTTATATGAAGTGAAAAATGTATTATCAACGGTCGCACCCGCTTAAAACGTTAGTATAAACGCACAGGGTTATTTTTGAATACGAATATAAGTGTCAATGCCTAAAAAATGACGTTATATATTTTTTTCTAAAGTTGTTCTTAGAAAAATAATCGAAATAAACAGTATACATTTGGGGTTGAAATGAAGTTATGCTTAATAAAGTTACAATAATGTAATTTAAGTTATTTAACACGTTATATATACAAATTTTTGTATGATAAGTAGATAGCATTCAATGTTATTCAGCTTCTTTTTATAGAATGTTAAAAAAAAATACTAGTTATTTGATGCCGTTTCGGTTCATAAAACAAGGTTACAATGGGTTGCATTAATGTTATTTTCAACTGAACTAAGATTCTAACCTAACCGTTTCCTAGTTATTGTATAAATGAATTATTTGAGTCAAAGATTATGGTTATGTTTTCATACAAAGCCGTTTCATTATTATTATTGTGTTAAGATTTTAAACTTATTAGCGTTTCAATTTACTTTGCCTGTTTTGTAAATGGTTCTCTATGAAAATGTAACTAAGAATGTTTGACTTAGGGGTACGTTTCCCAGTCTGTATATTATTCCATAATATTTTCTTTCAAATAATAATAATAGTAGTTTTTTCCAATTAATATCTCTTGTGTGTCGACTACATTGTTTTGTGTGGTTTTTAAAGTTAGGTAAAGGTTAGTTTTTATGAGATGTTGATGGATAAAGAGAGATTGACTTCCGTTATGCAAATCATCTTATATTGTTTGTGTATGCGTGAAGATGTCAAAATGTATTCGACACACAATGGACACACGTTTACAACAAATGTCATTTCTCGTCCTCCCTTCAAAATGACACGCAACTGACGTTTGTTGTGAATGTCATTTAACAAATTTATCATACGATTTTTGCTTGTAGGTAACATTTGTACGATTTGTGTTTTATTTTGCTTATCCATCCACTCTTAATCGTTCAAATTATATGAAAATCATGTAGATGTCTCACGGCCTTAATATTATACGAATATGTATGAAATTGGGGGTCGGAATAATGCCCACTGTCCTCGGACGCGTAGCTTCGTAGACGCGTATTCGTCATTATAAGCTTGGTGTACGTCTGCTCACAGTTTACATACAAAATGACGAATAGGTACGTGTCTATGAAGTTATGCGTCCATAGACAGTGGGCCTAAGTGACCCATCTTTGCAAATATGGTGACAGTAATCAAGCAATATTTTTCTGCTGTACTATACAGACATGATCTTGTTTGAACTGTCAAACCTTTTTAATTTGATGGGTCACGTGTTCTGGCCTGAAGAGTACTTGGGCTGACATTTGGACAGTAAAGCTTGCTTACAAATAATGTGACGGTCGGTGATGTTAAGGTCTTTTTTTACATAGCGTGGGTAGGATGACAGCAGAACGCGAAAATATGCATCTTTAAGATGAGAGAAAAGGACAGATAGATAGCTACATTGTATGAATCTGACAGCTGTCACCCGCACCATTCTATAGCAATTGTAGTGTAGCTATGAATTCTTTCCAATTGTGGTATCAATGAAATTGAGAAGAAACAATTAAGTAACTAAAACAATTGTCAGATTATTTTGTGACGGTACTGTCAAAATGTCTTTCCCAAGTATTTCTGTGTATATTGTAATATCTTGTAACTAAAAACCAGTGTGACAGGTCGCCCACGATACCACGTCCATCGTCATGTTCCATAGTCTGATTGTTTATATTATAAGTTTAAATGTGTTGACGAGCGCCCCAAGTTGCGTATACAAGCCTCCATTGAACGCGACTATCATACCAAAATAAGCTAGTCTAAAAATGTTATGTAATTATCGAAGAAGAAAAAATCGTCTAATAAAATTAAATTATTTTTACCATTTTCTGAACTAAATTGTTGGTTTTTTATGTACTTTGTGTATCTATAGCGTTAGTAATGAAATATGGCGGCCTGTCGCATTGCGCCCGCGCAAGTGTGCGCTACGTATGTGTGCGTGTGAACGCAGTCCATTCATCAGTACGGTTAGTCGTTGAGGATAATAATGTAATTAATATCATACATAGATGGACATGGCTTCGATGCGTTATATAACTACTGTATTACGTTTATAAACATCATGGATTTATTAAATGAAACAATTTTAATACGAAAATAAATACAAAGAAGTTAATTTTGTGTTTTTTCTTTCTCCTATTCCTAATTACTAGACTCGTTAACAGGCGAAGTTCTGTTTCTCGTTTTCGGCCAAGGGCCAACGTTGCATTAAGCGGGAGCCCGCGCGTGCATCCGTCGCGTAACGTCGCGCGTGTATCGTGCGCAGTGTCGCTGCGCACGATACACGCGCCCGTTTTGCTACGTAATAATATATTAAGTTCTCCATCGACACGACTACATGCACACCGTTAATTAAAGTTGAACTAGCGACACTGCGAAGGTAATAATCCGGATTCTGCGACGGGGACCGTCCGCGTGTGCATATGCGCTTTATCACGCGAGGGGTGCCTGTCGCGGGCGTCCACTTTTCGCAGTTTTAGCCCTAACACTATGGACTCGTGAGCCTTCAGAGCAAGAGTGAACAGTTCATTGAGCTCGTTCTTTTCATCGTAGAGATCGAGGTGAAGCGAGCATAACAGCCAGGTACAGGTAAATTAATAGCAGTGGCCTTGGATACCCAAACGGGACTACGGTGGCCCAGTTCCACAGAGTACTTTGTAATATACTGAAACCCTGATCAGAACATGAGCAACACGTTGGAGTGCCCCAAGTGCAAATACACCTGCACTTGGGAGATAAAAAAAAATTACGTGTTTTTTTAAACCTACTTGCAAAATAAATATCATTTATCTATCATTTAGTGGCCATACACCTGCAGAGCAGTGGCGGCCGAGTGGTAACGGCCCCGACTTGTAGGTTGCGGGTTCAAACCCAACCAGGCACATTACTTTGTGTAATTTATTTCATCACCATTGCTCTCAAAACGGTGAAGAAAAATATCGTGAGGATATGTCCTAGAACCAAAAAGTCGAAGACTTAATGTGACATTCACCAACCCGCACTGGGCCCGCGTGGTGGATTACGGCCCATTCCCTCTCCTAGAGGGGAGGCCTGAGTCCCAGCAGTGGGAACATTAAAAGGCTGATTATGCTATAGTAGGTATACACCTGCACTTTGGAGAACTTAATGAATGCCACTGATGCTGCAGTGAACGCCGCCTATTGGGCCCAAACAATTTAAGAAGTGTAGGTACCATTGACTGGAAAAGATGATGAAGGTTCATGACGAAAAGTACCTATATGCTATATAACATCACAGTAGGTATGACCTACGGAAGTGGAGCAGTACCTGCTATTACTACAATTATATTTTGGTTAGCTGTGTGTTCGATCAGATCTGCTGCTTCCCTGTGAATCGTGGGTTCAGTCATTCATATTTGTATGATCTTCAGATTATAGGTCTGGCCAATTTTCAAGGCATTTGAAAGATTTAGTGAACTTGCAATTTACTTTTTTTTTATAAATAAATCATTAAATATTTTAGATCTCAAAAATGTTGTACATTTTTTAAACCAGGGAATATAAATACAGGAAAATGTTGTCAGAAAACGTACCTATGCAGGTAAATAAATTACGAAGTCGCTCGGGAACGCAACGCTTTCGGGAAAAAAATCCAACATGTCAGATTTAGTTCACCGGTACATGGTCTAGGTATATATTTACTATACTCTTTGTACATGGTGGACAATGTGAACATCCTATAGGTACCTACTTGACGCTTCGGGAACACATTCATTGTGCGTACAGCTAAGGAGTGGAATTCCCTACCGAAGTCTGTGTTTCCTGATAGCTACAATTTTACTTTTAAGTCGAGAGAGTTACTTCTAGACAAGCGTGCTCCATCGTCGACCACACCATCAGGTGAGATAGTGGTCAAACGCGAGCCTATCAATAATAAAGTTTTGTTCTTCATATTTATAAATATTATAAAATAGAGATACGTGGTAGGTATCTCTTTTTTATGTCTAATAAGACTTATTAAAAAAGGCTCATAATAATAAACTAAGTATGTACCTACTCGTAAATCTGATGCGAGGTGTTAAAGCACTTTGCACTAGCATTAGTTCTTATTTTTCTGCTTATGTCGATAAAGTTAGTTCTACCTCTACTTAAAAAAACCTATTCGGTTAAGGCGGGTTCCTGAAGATGCACACTAGGGTGTTTCATGTTTTTTTTAATTCTCGATTTTCATTTGACTTTGCTTGAATTCTTGATATAGATACCGGCACGGATCTTGAGCGCTGACTTCTACAGATCTACTTGCGCAGAAGCACGCAGAAGTGAAATATCGGGTCTCTTTAGTGGTATGAAGAGAGATGCGGGGGCGGGGAGTGAAATCCTTGTACAGTGATTGGCTCGCCGATATTGTACGATGCGCAAAGCGATCCCCGCTCTTTCACCGAGCGCTCAAGATTCGTGCCGCTATCTGTACCACTCATGCACAGTGTTCATATACCAAAAATCACCATAATTGGTTAATATTTAGAGGTTGCACAACGCCATTACGTACGTCATCAGTGAAGATTAAATTTTTAATATTATTATTTTTTACAGACGAGAGAAGTAAATTCTTCTAGACACAACAACACTTTAGTAACACTTGCTACCCTCTACTATACAAAAAATAATAATATAAAAAAATTATACCTAAACTTATTAAGTACCTACCTACTAGCTGTATGAGAAAACTTTATTGGCATTGTGCAACCTCTAAAAATATTAACCGATTATGGTGATTTTTGTTATAAGACCACTGCATGAGTGGTACCTATCAAGAATTCGAGCAAAGTCAAAAATCGATAATTTAAACAACATACCCTAATGCACACCCTCCCTGAAAATATTCTACAGGGACCCACACTGTGATTTTTGACATGGAAATATAGGTAAGTATTCATATATTTAAGGGGTGACCAGACGGTTGCAAACCAACGTCCCAACCAAGGTAACCTTGCTAGTTTCAATCCGTGTAGACAGCAGTTGTAATCCAGGACCTTCAACGCCCTTGGTTAGGAGGTGCGTTTTCCCAACCACCGAACGTGTTGGCGCGTGGTTTAGATCCATGTAGCCGCAACACTAACCAAACACATAAAGTAAGGTCACCTTGGTTGGAACGCTAGTTTACAACCATGTAGTCACCCCTTAAAGGTTTCTTTGGAGGCCTAATTTGTATTCCGCTGCAAGGTAAAAGCTTTCCCTTTCTTCTACTAAACCAGTCTAAGCCTTGTTTGATCAAGTATGACCCGCAAACATGGTCAAATCATCAAGCCACCATCACTGCGGTCGACTTCATCATCATCTTTTCAGCCGAAAGACGTCCACTGCTGGAGATTAGCCTCGGTCAAGTGTCGCCACGACTACAGGTCCTGTGTGTCTCGTTTTGTATCTATCTATTAAAGACCTATTAGGTACATACGATCATCCTTAAATGAAACAACATTAAAATTGACAACTGCGTATATTAATTTCACTATTGTTATAATACAGTTTCACATTTTGCCAGCCCTTACAAAATGTCAAGACAGTAACCAACATAACAACAAATTTATACAAATATTCAGATTAAATATTAAATTAACAGTTAAAAGCTAAGGTAACGTGTTGTTTTAACAATTTTGAAAAGGCATTCTAAACAGGTTTAAAATAATTTCGTTTCGATGCTATATTATAATGAATTTTGAAATCTGAGGGCTGATTTGATCGCTAAACATAATTTTAATAATAATATAACGTGGAAAATAAAATACTATATTTTCCTGGAAACATACAACAACATATCTTGTCTAATTGTACTTATTTGCAATTAGATAGGTAGTAAGTAGTTAATTTTTGAGGTTTTTTTTAAAAAAATAAAAATCATTGAAATCAGCCCTTTATTATACTATATAATTGATGACCATCGTGTTTTTACTTATTAATGGCATTTCAATATTTTCTTTCAATTTTGCGCACAATAATAAAAAATAAACATTAAAAAAAGTATGTAACAGTGAACATTAACAGAACGTTATTATAAATCTAAAGTTTATTTTTATAGTGATATTAATTACAATTACAATCTACATTTATTAATATTTATAATTGAAAATACTCATCGTGAGCTATCTACTTTCATTTAACTTTTATATTTTTAACAATTATTATTAGTAAATATATTCAGATTTGACATCGATGAAAATATAGGATTGTTTTAGTTAGGAATTTATTTTATATAGGGTTACACGTTTTTAGTAACGTAAGATACATATAACATAACTTAGTATAAAACATATTTCAACAATAGTAAAAAAGGAAAGTGATTTATTAAAAACGAACAAAAGTATTTATTATTTTAACAAAAGACAGATAATTATAACAAAGCATACAAAGTAAATAGGATTATGAGTTGCAGATAAGATTCCTATAAGTTAAAAATTAGGCCGCATATTGGAATAAATATTAAAAGGGTGGGTGACTATAAAAAACCTATAAAATAAGAAACAGAATCGCTTCCAAGGTACATAATTTATAGTGAGCCATTCAAAATAAATGCTAGGAAGCATTTTGGTATCTAAGCTTAAAAGCTATAATTCTTAACTTATTATATCTTAATTGAAATATACATAATTATAGTTTATAGATATCAAAAAATATATTGAATTAAAAAAAAATAAAAACCTACAAAAAATATCTACTGATCAAATATGTTTTATCTAGTTTTAAGCTTAAATAATATTTTTAATAACAGTTTAGTATATTATTAGTATAATAGATATAATTTATTGACTAGAATCTCCTAACAAACTGTGAAAATAACGCTAAAATAAGCCTCATTTTTTATTGTTGGCAAGAGTTCTTAATTTATAAGATATGTTGAAAAGGGTAAGTCTTCGTCAAGAAATAGGTAGCATTTAATTTTTTTATGTTTATTATAATACTTTTTGTAATAATCAATTTTAGAAGACACTTTAGTTTGGCATTTCCATCTCGAGGCTGGGTTCTGAAACAAAAAAAAATATAATTAAAAAAAATATATATTTTATTTAAAGATGTATTTATTACTTACACACAAAGATTACAATAATGTTTGAAGGAAGTGGTGATGAAAGGCGAACGTAAAAAAATGGGTGGCAGTCTCCTCTATATGATATAAGTTAAATAAAATATATACATTTTAAATATTATATATAATACGTATATAGGCAAACCGAAAATAATAATATGTACAAACGGGTAGAAAAAGAACTCATAGGGCATCAAAAAATTCGTCCACATCGATGTCAATGGGAAAAGTGCCCAGAACGCTGGCAGCATTGCCAAAAAAAAAGTTAAATATAAGTAGGAGTTAGTTCATGAGTAAATTAAGCTTTTTTTATTAATGACACCGAAAGAAAACAATATTAGTCTATGTAATTTATGTCCACAAGTTTAGTCAAGACTTTCAAAGATATGTTAAATAACTAGAGTGAAAAGAAAAAAATTGACGTTAATCAAAAACATTAATAAGATTTTTTAATACAATTTTACCTAGGAGTATTTTTCCACATTACAATTTCATAATGATATGAGACCAATGGTACCTCTTCGATTTCGCATCATGAAAAATGATAAAATATCTGAAAATGAATGATAATGAGAACGAATGAGTTTCAGTTTCGAGTGTATAAATAAAACATGCACTGTATTAATTACGAAATCCCAAATTGTCATTATTCCTGCCATTAAAATTGTTATTATTCCTGCCATTGAAATTGACATTATTCCTGCCATTGAAATTGTCATTATTCCTGCCATTGAAATTGACATTATTCCTGCCATTGAAATTGTTATTATTCCTGCCATTGAAATTGACATTATTCCTGCCATTGAAATTGTCATTATTCCTGCCATTGAAATTGTCATTATTCCTGCCATTGAAATTGACATTATTCCTGCCATTGAAATTGACATTATTCCTGCCATTGAAATTGTCATTATTCCTGCCATTGAAATTGTCATTATTCCTGCCATTGAAATTGTCACTATTCCTGCCACTGAAATTGTCATTATTCCTGCCATTGAAATTTAAAACTACGCGCATATTATTCACTAGCTTTTGCCAGTGGCTTCGCCCGCGTAAAAATAGAAAATATAGGCCTATGTTACTCAGTGATAAAGTAGCTTTCTACTGGTTAAATAATTTTGAAAATCGGTCCAGTAGTTTTGGTGTTAAATCGATAAAATACAAACAAACAAAATTTCAAATCTTTTCTCTTTATAATATTAGTTTAGATGTATTTAAAATAGGTCTTAACCTATGAAATTGCCTTTTTTTTAAACAGGTTGCTTTGAAGTGTTACATGTTTGGATTGACTTGGAATTATAAGTTCAAATAAACTTTATATTAAAGGTTCGTTATTTTTTTTTTCGATATTGGTTTCTTTGTGTTTTGTATTTTCTGTAATATCACCGTACACACAAAGTGTAAGTGCAACACTTCAAAGCAATCCGATTTAATAAACGGCGATTTCATAGGTAAACACCTATTATTTACTTTATTGTACACCAAGATAATAATCTACATAATGAAATCTTTAACCTAAAAAACATTCAACTTTTTTTAATTGCGAGCGTGCGTTGTCCACTGTCTCGCCTGATGGTAAGCGATAATGAGGTCGACACCAAATACACGTATTATTTATCTTTGCAAAGAAATGACGATTAGAATAACTTAACTACCAAAAGTACACGACTCGCCTTTTCCAGAATTTTCAAAAGAGATATTATTCGAATGCCGAAAAGCAAAAACGAAATATGTTTTTCATGGTGTACGATGACCAGAGGTCGGAATTAGGTAGAGATAAACATGTACTTACACCGATTTCATACAGCGAAAGAATAAAGGGGATATGCCTCAAATTCCGAGATTAATTTTAAAGACCACAATTTTTTTTTTTGGCACTCAGAAATATAGCAGAAAAAAATTATTTCTGTATTAATGACGAGGAGGAAGTGTATAAATTTGTTAACCTTACCTCAGTTGACGTAGAGAGATCTTTTTCAATGAAAAATACTAATAAAAATTGTATGTCAATTATCTTTGTTTTATTTGTCTTATCTATCTCTGAGGTTTTTATTGTTATTTATTTGCTAGACACAGGGGATTTTTCATTAGAAATCCCGGGAAGATCCTTAATTTATCAACATTTCGATGCAAGTACATGAATAACGATGTTTACGTGTTTTTCGTGAGGAAACCGGCATGACCTAGAACCAAAAATTCGAAGATATGTGACATCCACCAACCCGCACTGGGCCCGCGTAGTGGATTACGCCCCATTCCGTCTCCTAGAGAGAGGAGGCCTGAGTCCCAGCAGTGGGAACATTTAAAGGCTGAATATGTGTACATGAATAACTCTACCTAATTCCAGCCACTGGTAATGACTAACTGTTACCCGCGGCTTCTTCGTAGTTATCCTGAATTCCAATGACAGGTAAACACAGAAAATGTCATAGTTCCTAGATTTTATTTTTTAATTTGATGTAAACTAGTGCTTGACTGCGATCCCACCTGATGGTAAGCAGTGATACAATCGTTGATCGTGAGACGCACTAGTTTAAGGCTCGTATTACAGAACTACAATCAAGACTCAAGCATTACTTAAAACGAGTCTCAGTTGGAGTTTTCATTTTAGAACTTGACTTGACCAGAGAAACTGCAATCAATAATCACCTGAGCAGTGTCACTTTAAAATTACATTTTTTACGTATTATAGAACAGTGCTTGAGTGAGCTCCACTCAATGTGTCCTTATTTTAAAATCACAATCAGCTCAGAATCTCTGCTTGAGGCGAGATTTGATCTTTGTTTTCGTACGTGTAGTCGAGACCACGCTTGAGCATAAAATATCATGGAAATTGTTGTGGATTTAAATCAGAGATCATAATTTCTACTCAAGCGTAGTTTCGTTTGATTTGAATTTGAGGATAGTTCTAAAATAAACTGAATGCTTAAGTCGAGATTCTTCGCTCAAGCAGTAATCGGTTGAACGCAGTTTAAGTAGTACTTGAGTAAGGTTCTGTAATACGGGCCTAAGAGCCTATTCACTTCAGATTTCACTCATTGTTACGTCTAGCTACGTCTGCTACGAGACGCTACGTCTCTGCTACGCCAAGTGCTACGGATACACCGCGTAGCACACTGGTTACAGAGCTGTGTACTCTTTCTAAATAAATATTATAATATTTTCTTATAATAATGAATTTAATTATATAGGTTACTACGGAAATTTCACTGAAACCAAACCTTGGAAAAGACAAGAACTACTTATACTGTGTGGTTGACTGACGATGATAATATTTTTTCAATTTACTTCTCCTTTGAAAAGCAAACTTCAACTTAAAATATTTTTCAAATAATATTATTGTATAAATCATTTTTTGTGGCTTACTCTAACTTAAAAAGTTTGTTTTCAAAAGAGGAGAAAATTGCCTTATAATGAGTGCTAATAAAGAAGTACTTAAAAAACAATATTTGCTCAAAAGTATCTAACAACAAAACGATTTCGTTTTTATGGAACCAGCTGTAACATTCGTCCCTAAATCAACGCGGAAGTATCATTGTGTATGTACATTGACCTTCCATTTAATATTAATATGAAACTCGCTAGAAATTCACGTAAAAACTTACCATCTGTCCACTTCTTGCCTCTCATGCCAAAGAAGCCCATCTGAGCCTTTCTCTTGGGCAGGGGTCCGTTCTGATCGACCAAAAACTTAATTTCATGCGCTCCGTTGCCACTGTTTTTCAGGTCCTTTTTGCCCCTCACCCCGATGAATTTACCGCGGAAAGACAGGTCATAAGGTCGCTTATTGGTTATGGATTTCTTTCCTCGCACGCCATAAAACTGGTTGAAATGTGCCGCACGTTTTCCAACCTCGTTTGATTGATCAGGTTCCACCGCCGACTCTATAGATTCACCCACAGGCATGAAGTCCACTCTCTGAGAGTTCATTTGAGACAGATAATGCAGGAGCAGTTCGTTGAGGAGCGGGAAGTCAGGGTCGTTGGGGGTTGGTTCCTCCTTTGAAGAGTAGTCTATTTGTCCAATCAAAGATCCATCTCGTTTAGGGAACAGTTCATTGCTCTGAGAGTCGGGGAAAAGGAGGTCTTTCTTGCCTCTCATTCCCATAAAGCCCATAGGGGTTCGTTTGTAGTATTCCTCTGGGGCTTCAAGAATGTCTTGGAGGCTCTTCTTTCCCTTGACTCCAACGAAGAACTGTGGTTTTCGTTTGTAGAACTGTTCGATGCCGTCTTCGTCGAAGTACTTCTTGCCTCGCATACCGAGGAAGCCTTGCGGGATGCGCTTGGAGACTTCCTGGGCGTATGCCAGAGAAACCAGCTGGATTGTGATGAAGATGAGACAGGCTCGCGGGGCACCCATTTTTGAATGATCTGTAACAACAGAAGTTATTGTTAGAAAAGCAGATTCCAATAGTCCAGAACAAGTTGGAATCCTCGGTTTATTAGTTTTTAACTGATAAAATGTATTATGACGGTTTCACTTATTCTCCAAACAAATGTTGACAAAACCAGTTCTAAGTTATTTTACTTTTTAAAAATAAATAAACATAAAAATTTTAATTTCAATTACATATTGCTTTTAAATATGAGTTATGAGTAATTTGGATGGAAGGAGAGGGAGAGGGAGGCCAAAGGAAAAAATGGGTGGATTGTGTGAGGAGTGATAGGAAAGAAAAGGGAGTTAGTGATAGCATGACGGGTGACAGGGAAGAATGGAAGAAAAATCGTGTTGCGCCGATACCAAATAAAACGGGACACGGGCAGGAAGATGATGATGATGATTGCTTTTAAGTACATGTTTTGGAGATCAGCTTTAAACCAAGAAGATGCTAGTGTTAGAGGACCTCTTCCACTTAACATTATATAAAGTACCAGCTTTTGCCCGCGGCTTCGCCCGCGTACATAAAATATAGCCTATGTCACTCAGGAATAAAGCAGCTTTCTATCGGTGAAAAACTTTTAGCAATCGGACCAGTATTTCCAGAGATTACCTCGTACAAAAAAAAAAAAAAACAAAAAACCAACTTTACAATATTAGTGTAGAAGCAATTGAAATCTAAAAACAAGACGACAAGAAGAAAAAAAGCATAACGAAACTATAAAGGATCCTATATTTTTTGACCTTGGTCTCATATGTATATCCACCATTAAAAAGCTTTGGTAAGTAGGTAATAGTCAGCGTAGCACTTACATAAAATATTTAAACACTTTTAACTTTAAGCATTTTTTACACTTTGCTTGCCTACAAACTTCCCCTAGGGAGGAACACCTCACACTTGTGTGCACAGTGACTTGTTTCAGCCATATCTGTTACAATATTCATATGAGTAGAATAGGTGTATTTTTAAACAAAGGCCTTTTTTCGTTGTTACAGTCTATTTGATGTTGTGTAAACAGTTGTTTGTTTGATAACAAAATGCTGACTGACTTCAAACCATTATATTATCCGGTAATGCATAAGGTATTGTTTATAAACACCGTGTTTATTTTAGTCAGATTCGGTAATCAACTGTGATGCTTATTAGGTAATGACTGGTTTTTATAGGAAGTACTTGCAAATGTGTTGGTTATTGCGATTCAAAATTCAGTGTATGGTTCGTCAAAAATTAACAACAAAAAGAGTGCCCCAGTGAGCTTGCGGACGGCGAGCAATGGGTAGCCGTCCGACCGTCGAGTAACCGTCCGGACCGACCCCAAGTCATCGACGGTGCATATTGTTCCACGCGTGCCTCAAGAAGGTGGCAGCAAACCGTAGGGGCCCAGCAGGGTCGAATCCTACTGGGGCCAAGGGTTTGTTTCTGAAAGGAAAACTTGGCCCTGGCACGAAGGCAAAGAAGGAACAGGAGTGTTCTTTTAGTCAGTAAAAGGCTAACATGCCCTCGCGTTCCCACAAGAGCGCGGGATGTCATAGGACGATTTTCCCACCTACAAAAAAAGGGTAATTGAGGGAAAAACAACAATGTAACTATTTTCTTTATTATTGATAGGCTTGCGCCTGAAGATCCTTGGTGAGAGGAGTTGTGGTCGATGATGACAGAGCACGCTTGCTTACTAACCAACTATTATAAATAAACTAACTTTTCTACCGTACACTCTAAATAAGGTTCAGTTGAAAACCAGCGTCAGGCAACTACCACGAAGTTGTCTGGCATTTTTGCTGAACTGGACCTATTTGGTGCAGGCGCGAGACATACAATGTTAGTTATTTTATTTTCTTATTTTTTTATATCTTAAGTGTTTACATGTTGTTTCTGCATGTGTACGTGTGCCAAATAAATATGTTTCTTTCTTTCTTTCTTTCTTAACCAATTGACTAAGAGACTCCTTAGTTGTAGCTATCAGGAAACTCAGACTCTGGCAGGGAATTCCTCTCCTTAGCTTTACGCACAATTAATGTGTTCTCAAAACGTTTTGTGCATATGGGTGGGATATCCACCATGTGCATATCGCGCATGTATGTCTGGTGATTCGATGATGGAACAGGCTAGGCGGACCCCGATTATACATACGGTTGTACAACTTGAATGACCTTGAAAAACGCTTAATTGTAGTATTGTACACACAGGTGTATGAAATTTATTTAGCCGAAAATGTTGGTCTCTATATCTTCGTTTTTTCTGGAAAAAACCTGGAAATGTATTTTTTTATGTTTTTTTGGTGATTTTACGTAAAAATGCACTATTACGTAATAATAATACTCCCGTCGCGCGAGGGGGTCATGCAATGCCGACGCACACTACCCGAAATGCCGGAAGAAAACCGACAGGCTAGCAACTCGGCGTCGATGCTCAAGACTTTGATGTTTCGACTTGACAAGTGCATAGTTACCAATGATCCTCTTGGCTCGTTTCTCAATAGGGTAATACTAATACACTCATTTTTGAAGTGTCTTAATTAGATTCTATAGTACTACATCCCATCTGTTTATAGTCTACATGACTGATTACATGATAAGAATTATATATAAAAAAAAAGATTCTATAGTACTAATAAACCACAAAAAAAAAACACAAAATTTTTATTCAGTCGCTAAGTACCCTAAAAATGCATTTAAAATTTGCATTTTCAAATTTCACGCGTAATTTCACGAAAATGCAGAACGCAGTGTACGCCATATAGGTATACTCTGTGGTCGTGAGTTCGTGACGTCAGATAGCTGTGTAAACAAATGCGCTGATATTCACTCAGTATGGCCGATCAGTTGACAGTTGACAGCTGTCACTTTAGTTTACACAGCCGAATGACGTAATAACAAGGTGGCTACTATTTCATGGTGATAAACCACTGAAAATTGAATCTTAAAATTTATTTTGTTATTTTATGAACTAAACTAACACTTACCGACTACTTTTTACCTGAGCTATTTTAATAATATATTTTTGTTTTTTTTCTCAGTGTGAAATACCCTATTGATTTAAGCACACGGCAGATCTTTCCTAAAGCAAACAAACGAACTAGAGAAATTATCGTCATTAAAAGTCGATTGAAAAATTTTTTTAATGAAGAAATTTTGTTAGATGGATCGTTTGTTTTTCTAAATGTCGTAGTTGCTCTTTTATTGAATGTTGTTAATAAATCCATGCTTAACCAGCCTTTCACCTCAGCATTATTGCTTTAGAGATTAAACAAGAAATTAACTGGCCTGACGGGCTACTGGTTAGTGGTCCTGACTGCTATGCCGGAGGTCGTGGACCAATGAAAAAAACAAAAATGTTTGTGTCATGAGCACGATCATTTGTTCTGTGTCTGGGTGTAATTTATGTATAATATTTAAGTATGCGTCTCGCATCCACTGCATGCCTGCGACTCTCACTAGGTCGTCGGTCCACCTTGTGGGAGGCCTTCCAACGCTGCGTTTTCCGGTGCGCGGTCGCTACTCTAGAACCTTTCGGTCATCATTCATGCGGTGGATGCGACAAGCACAGAATCGGTCGTTGTGGAGACGCTTGGGGGAGGCCTATGTCCAACAGTGGATGCCTTTCGACTGAAATGATGATGGTGATGATGTATTTATGTATTTAGAAATATATGAGTATGTTTATCAGTTGTCTAGTATTTATAACATAAGCTCTGCTTGGTTTGCGACTAGATGAGATTGTGAAAGATATGAAAAAAAAATACTGCAAAAATAGAACTTGGGAGCCACTGGTTTTCACTTTCTGCTACTCACCAATCAGGCCACGAGGAAAGATAACTAATTTAGCCGTTTAGTCATCTAACCACGTAGTCCTAACAAATATCAATAAACTACTAAAAGAAAAAAAGTATAATTCACCAGCGATCTAAAATAAACGTTATTACAACATAACATAAGACAATAATTTCTTTACTACGACTTGGGTCGGTTACAAAGGGTCGCAGTCAATTTGTATTATTATATAAATACATATTTATGTCCTTAATATAGTTTTTGTTGTATATAAATGAAGAGATATCGTGGTCATGTTTATATTGAATAAAGTCGTTTTTGTGATTGTTATTTGTTGTATTTATTTTCATGATTAGTCCTGGAATATATTTTTTTAAATTATTATTGATGGCTCACGTTTCACCACTATCTCACCTGATGGTAAACGATGATGTGGCTGACGATGGAGTACGCTAGCCTAGAAGTAACGTATTCACTCTTGACTTAGAAGACTCCTAGGATTTCTCCTATGACCTGAATGGAATTGTATGTAACTTCTCATATGTAATATAATAATATATGTGTGTGTGTAGGTATATACTCTAACTGAAACACAAAAAGAGACTCTTTTAAAGTCCATAACCCTGGGTTCAGTCTCTTTTAAAGTCCATACAGTAAACATGTAATGGTCAAATCATATGAGAACCATGCAGAATAATGTCTCAGATGGTCTTTTGAAGAAACAACCACACAGATTTGAGTGGACCTGTCCAGTCAGTGCAAGTATTTGTCAGTATTCGTGTAGCTCAAACTTAGGACTACTAAGGAGCTCAATGACTTGACGAACAATACCAAAGAAAGGGCATTTGACATTTTTTTTTCTTTTTTTTTCAAAACTGCCAGACTAGAACTACCAGATATGGCATTTAAAAAAATAAATAAAACGCGTACGCAAAGCGATCCCCACTCTTTCGCCGAGCGCTCAATATCCGTGCCGATACCTGTATCTGAATTGAGAATTTGAAGTTATAACTGTGGTTATAACCGTGTTAAAGTTTGACATTGACATGACTTTAAAACTAATAATAGGTTTGATATTATTTATTATCTACACTAATATTATAAATAGGTAAAGTCTGTTTTTTTGTTTGTAGTAGGTAATCTCTGAAAGTACTGGTCCGATTGATAACATTTTTTCACCGATAGAAAGCTGCTTTATTCCTGAGTGACGGGCGAAGTTGCGGGCAAAAGCTAGTGTTGATAATATATATCAACACTAGTTTTTGCCCGCAATTTGATTATTTTAATTTGATTTTAATGTTTGATTTGATTTAATTGTTTATTTTTAACCTACGTTGCTGTGCTCTTACAGGGTCCACAACTGTACCTATTGTGACATCTTTATTCACATTATGGTATGCAGATAAATGAAACGGAGCTTATTGTGATTTTTATTTACTTTAATCGTATATTGTAATTTTTTTTTTACTTGAAAATAATTTTTAGTTATTATCAATTATTTCTCCTTTTTTTTTTGTAAAACATTCAGACACAACGTAAAAATTGTTATGGAATAAATGAGTGAAATGAAGTCCTTAATTCAAATAGCATTTGTAGCTCTTTTCAACCGCTCAAATATTTCATTAACGCTCAGGCGGTAGCCGGCGCCCGCAAGCCATTGTCTTACTATTGTGTCTCTAATTACGCACGTCAAAAGGTTAAATTGACCTTAAATAGATCGGTTCATTGACGTCCGTACACAAATACACATATAAATTTAAATATAAAGAGAGCCTGTCATAACCCTTATACCAGGGGTGCTCAAATAGGGCTGCGGGATTATTCGAGACAGTTACCGAGGTCCTGGAACGTAAAGGCCAACTAAAGAAACACAGGTAGGTTTTAGTTAGGATGAACCTGACACTCCCACTCGCTCCACCCAGAGTGAGAAAAAATATTTGACGATTTTCTACCTAAAAAAACTGGGCAAGTGCGAGTCGGACTCGCGCACTAAGGGTTCCATACAAACTTACCTATGAAAACAGTTCAATTTCCGAATCGAGTTTCAAAGATTTTTACGAATCGCAAAAAAGTTTTTTTTTTTGACGTGACTACAAATTTACAGTTTTAAGATTTTTTCTTATACGTCTTTTTTTTCCACGACTTTCACACAACGCCATCTGGTCCCAAACTAAGCAGAGCTTGTGATATGAGTACTAGACAACTGATAAACATATATTTCTAAATACATACATATTATAGATAAATTACACCCAGACACAGAACAAATTATCGTGCTCATCACACAAACATTTGTCCTGGGTGGGAATCGAACCCACGACCTCCGGCATAGCAGTCAGGGCCACTGACAACTAGACCAACAGGCCTGTCAAATATATATATTCGTGTCAATAATATGTTTTATTTTAAGTAAAATGATAGTGTTAGTATATTATATGTGTAGTGTATGTGAGTGTGTGTGACATAATATATGTTTTTTTTATTGGTTTTAGCTTAACAGTCAATCTCTTACTGCCTAAATAATTTGCGGTCAATCGCCAGCACCATAACACTAAGCACCCCTGACTTACACCGACGCGACGACGTTCAAGCGAAAAAAAAAAAGATAATTATACACTACTGCAAACGACAACTGAGTCTATGGCCAGTGGTGCAGGCGAGATAGACATAATAAATGTTAAAGGGAGCGAGAGAGAGAGAAGATTAGCTAATGAGCGCCTGTATCGTTGACAATGCTGAAGGGTTTGAAGATGTGTGGAGGCTTACTTTTGAAATATTGAGGAAAAGGAAGCTATTTATAAAATATGGAATACAAAAACGAGACATTTGAGAATTATCTTTTTTTGCACGTGAGAAATTTGGAATCTAAACTTAAGTTAGGTAGGTTTTAGATTTTTTATTTATTTATAGCTAATTAATATGGTCTATGTCAAATTACATCTATAGGGTGACTGGCAATTAGTGTACGATACTTAAACACGTGATTGTGCTCATGATAACAAACAATTTTTATTATGGAAGCAAAGCCGAAATCGCGAAAAAAATATCAGCTGTTCAGTACATTAGGCAAACATAAATGTACTAAACAGCTGATTTTTTTTCGCAATTTCAGGTTTGTTCCCATAGTAAAAGTTGTTGGTTATCATGAGCACAATCACGTGTTTAAGTATCGTACACTAATTACCAGTCACCCTATATACATATATTAAATCTGTAGAAGTTTTTAGTTGTGGTACGAAATCGATGTAGATAACTTTTCTACATTAAAATTTATATATTACTTAGACTTTGTTTCATCGCAATCCGTTGACTATATCGAAAGATATACATTTATTGACTGTTAGGCGGTATGAAGTTCGCTGGGTAAGCATGATCAATGGCGGCTGCAGTAAATAGTATGGTCATCATCATCATCATCATTTCAGCCGAAAGACGTCCACTGTTGGACATAGGCCTCCCCCAAGTGTCGCCACAATGACCGGTCCTGTGCGTCGCGCATCCATCGGATTCCCGCGACCCTCACCAGGTCATCGGTCCACCTTGTGGGAGATCTTCCAACGCTGCGTCTTCCGGTACGTGTACATAGTATGGTATTGTAACTTTATTTTTATTTTTTATTTATGTTCAAAATCACAGTATACATTTCATTTTTATACTAACAAAACAACCACAAAAGCCTTTACTGGCTTATATATAGCTAGTGAGTTCGAAAATATTAAATTATAAATAGGTTAAATAGTACTAGTAATAAACTTGTAAGTTTTACATTTAAAAGATGTTATAAATAAGTTTATCTAAACTACTTCACTCTGTATGAAATGCTTTTTTAATTCACATTTTGATTTTTTAGGGTTGCAGAGGTATTTATTCTGTATGTCCACAGGGAGCTCGTTGATTATTTTTGGCAGTACGTACCTACGTGTATGTACTCATACCATATATGTTGTTCCATCTAGGCAAGGTAAAGGGGTTCATGTTCACTAACGTTCTTAGTTTTGGATGACGTGTATTCCTATTTAAATTATTTATGTTAATAATTTCGTCTTTTAGTATAGAAAGTTTAGCTACTCGTATGTTGTGAACTGGCAATATGTTGCAATAATGAAATAGTTCTGAGTACTAACTACTTTTTTGCTTTTAATGCTATCCTTATGTCTACGGGATAGAATTCAAAATCGGTTGAACAGACAGTAAAAAAGGTTTGTATAAATGTCTAATCTCATTGCGAATGGAGTCTACCTATTCTTAAACTTCTAAAAGTATTGTTTTATAAACATTTTTTTACGGATCTAAACCAAAAATAAACTGTTTTAGAAATAGGTTGACAGCGACCTGCCATTGTCGTATTGTAAATCCAGCTCTGGCTCTTAACTTCGTTTGTGTTACTACGCCATTTTACTACTAAATGAAAGCTGACAGTTCCGTAGTGGGTGACTGTGTTTCTACGTATTTCAGATAACGTGATTGGGGCGTAGGTCAGAGACTATTCTGTGCGAAGGACGTAGCTTTAATGCCTTGCATGATAATTAATGATGGATTGTATGAAATTAGTGATTGGTGTTATCTATACTTATTATATTCTAATGCTAACAATGGGCCTCATCAGAAGGCTCAAAGTCACGTAAAGGGCAATAGAAAGGGCTATGCTCGGAGTTTCCTTGCGTGATCGAATCAGAAATGAAGATATCCGTAGGAGAACCAAGGTTGCCGGTGGCAATGGTCAGGGCATATTGCTCGCAGAGCAGATGGCCGTTCGGGCCGAAAGGTTCTGGAGTGGCGACCGCGTACCGGAAGACGCAGTATTGGAAGGCTCCCTACAAAGTGGATCGATGACCTGGTGAAGGTTGCGGGAATCCTATAGATGCGAGACGCACAGGACCGTTCATTGTGGCGACATTTGGGGGAGGCCTATGTCCAGCAGTGGACGTCTGTCGGCTGAAATGATGATGATGATGATTATATTCTACTAATCTTACTTCATTTCCTACATATGTACGTACTTCAATATTAAAGTAACATAATATTTCCAATTTATAATGTTTCCACTGCTGGGACTCCTCTCTAGGACAGTGCGTGTGACGTCACCACGAGGGCCTAATGCGGCTTGGTGAATGTCACATGTCTTCGATTTTTGGTTGGTTCTAGGACATGCTGGTTTGCACACGATGTTTTCCTTCACAGTTTTGAGAGCAGTGGTGATGAAATAAATTACACAAAGTAATGCGCCTGGCTAGGTTTGAACTCATGACTTACAACACGTCACTAGTCGGGGCCTTTACTACTGGCCCGTACCTATATTTTTGTGGAATTGAATTTTTGTTAATCGAAAGATTTTTAAGGATTTGGATGGAAACCCAGGTGGACCACGGCTTTTATTAAGTCATGGATGATTTTTATCTCAGTACCTACAAGCCAAACAATAAAAGAAAATAAAACAAGTGACATATTTTTGTAAGGCCGTTCAATATCATTTCATAGAGCCACAGGTTTATTTTTGTACCCACAGGGAGGGATGCCAACTTATTTTAGAAGAAATTGAATATAGCTAATTTTAAAAGGAGGAAATTTAGAGTACACTATAAGTAATTGCTTTATTTTTTTCGAAATCAACTTGGTGCTGTTTTAAAATAATTAAACGACTAACAAACAATTTCAATGCAGCCACGAGTTCATTTACCGCCACATTTTGCAATTCATAACTGATAAGACAAAATTTATTTTAGCTAAATACCGAAATGACAGGATTTATGCAGTTTAATTCAAAATCAAAATAAGTAGAGTATTTTAGCTTACTCTATTGCGTTTGTAGAATATAAAGTCTTCCTCTGAAAAATAGAGTACAATACAATCTATATTAGAGTACGACTGCCAACCTTACCCACACGTAACTGAAAAGTGGTGACGGGCAAAGGAGAGGCTGGCTGCAATTCGGAAGCTTTTTAAAATATTGGTTTGATGAAAGTGATTTTTACTTATCTCTTGGTTTAAAACAAACTCACATTTTCACCGTTATAAGTACCGGTAAAATGAAAAGAAAAGTATGCAGGGGAGAGTTCTTCGAACAGTGGAGAAGTAAAAGATACTAACTATTCATAGTAAATAAGTAGTCAGGAGATTTGTTTTTTTTTTTTTGAAGTGGGAAATCATCAAATTTCATCTCCCGCTCTAGAGTTATTAATTACCTTGACATTGAATATTAAGTACCTACCTACGTGGTCATCACAAACGATTTTACAGTCAGTTAAATTCGATTCTAGTATAGAAGTGCTGGATAGAATAATAACAGCTGTAAGATGAGAAATGAAGGTCACCAGTTTGGAGGTATGCGGAACAGGGTGCAAAATCCCGCAAACCTCCGTTGAAAAGGGAGGATCCTCCGTCCAGACGGATATTATGTCTGATCCTAGCAACTGCCCGATATCGATAGTTGATTTCGGGCTGTTGTTACATATATTGTATGTTCTTATAGCGCGGAGAACTTTAATACCGTGATACAGAATTTTGTAGTATAGATGTCGCTACAATTGTATCAAAGAAAATAAAGAAAGAAAGAAACAGAATTTATTTGGCACAACACAAGACACCCACACAATATTTAGGTAACATGATAAAAAAAAAACCGGGCAAGTGCGAGTCGGATTCGCGCACTGAGGGTTCCGTACAAACTTACTTATGAAAACAGTTTAATTCGACAACTATAGTTCCTGACGCTTATTTTCAACTGAACCTGTGCTCAGTATGTGTTTGTGTGTGTACCATCAGCAGTGGCGTAGCTAAGCGTGGGCAAAGTGGCCCCTCGTTCACGGCCTCGTACCCAAAGAGGCCTCGCGTAAGCTAATTGATAGACTCGCGTTTGACCACTATTTCACGATGTGATCGAACACTGGGTTGCGACAGTCAAGCTAGAACTACACTGCGCACACGTGTTCCACACACGCCGATCCGGGCGCGTCGGTCTCCATACATTTTATATGGAAAGTAGACTTGTAGAGCTACACTTGATCCACGCCACGCGACGTCGTTCTACGTACAAATCAGGCGTGTTACACGTGTGCGTGGCTCTAATGTAGTTCTAGCTTCACTGTCTCGTTTTCGAATTTATGAAAGAAAAAGGCCTCGTTGATGCACCTTCACCCCCGTCTAAATTAGTCCACGCTACATCTCTGACCATCAGTGTTTTTCACTATCCGACCGTCCGGTAACCATCCGGACCGAGCCCAAGTCTTCGACGGCGCGTATTGCTCCACGCGCGCCTCAGGGAGATGTCAGCAAATCGTAGGGGCCCAGCAGGGTTGAAGCCTACTGGGGCCACGGGTAGTGTGAAAGTGAAACCCGGGGCCCTGGGACGAAGGCAAAGAAGGAACAAAAGTGGGTTTTTAGTCAGTAAAAGTCTGACACTATCTCTCGCTCCGCCCAAGAGCGAGATTTGTCATTAGATGATTTTCCCACCTTAAAAAAAAAACCATCAGTGTTTTAGGTGAAAGAGATTCCCTCTGTTTGGATTCAAATATTGAGAGAGAGGAATCAATATTCCATATTAGGTATTCCTCACTAATTCACCTGGCACCTTCATTGTGTGCAGAGACAGTGGACAGTATTAATTACTGTTTACTCATCCTTGAGTACATAGTAGTAGGTAAATAGATGTATATATGATGTAGGTATGTACTATACAGCAAACAATCAGAAACTAGTACAGGACAGGCTGAAGGGTGGTCATCTGTGCTACTATAATTATATAGGATCATACCAAGTATATAAAGGTAGTACCCACTTACTGTTATGGATTTATTAATTTGTTATTAACACTAGTTTGTAAGCTTGCAATTGTACTAACAAATATGGATATAATCGCAAGATGAATCTGAAATATAGCATAGCATAATCAGCCATTTAATGTTCCCACTGCTGGGACTCAGGCCTCTTCTCTAGGAGAGGGAATGGGCCGTTATCCACCACGCGGGCCCAGTGCGGGTTGGTGAATGTCACATGTCTTCGATAATCTGAAATATATTATTATTATATTTTTGTCCATTGTACTATATCCGTAGTCCGTAATAAGGCCTGTCATACTGTATGGATCAGAATGTTGGGCTGTGAAAAAGATGGATGAAAAAAGATTGCACGTAGCGGAGATGAGAATGTTAAGATGGATCTGTGGTGTGACGAGAATGGATAAAGTGAGAAATGAGTATATTAGGGGAAGTTTAAAAGTGGCGCCAGTGACTGAAAAGTTGAAAGGGAATCGATTGTCTTGGTATGGTCATGTGAAGAGGAGGGATGAAAAGCATGTTACTAAAAGAGTTATGAGTTTACATGTGGATGGATGGAGAGGGAGAGGGAGACCAAAGAAAAGATGGATAGATTGCGTGAAGAGTGATATGAAAGAAAAGGAAGTTAGTGATAGTATGACGAGCGACAGGGCAGAATGGAAGAAAAAAACGTGTTGCGCCGACCCCAAATAACACGGGACAAGGGCAGGAAGATGATGATGATGATGTACTATAGCATAGCATAGTCGGCCTTATAATGTTCCCACTGCTGGGACTCAGGCCTCCTCTCTAGGAGTACTATATATTAAATATATTATAAAAAGATAATACAGTACGCAAAATACTATATTTTCTTCGCTAATTAAAATTCTATAATTCTTTTTAATTAAACCCTACATACAAAATTACTAGTTCGTTATCAAAACGCAGTTTGGAGGAGCCAAAATATTCGAGCTCGCTGCGCTCACTCTAGCATTCTATATTCTCACTTTACTGCATTGTAGCCGTGGCGGCGAGATAGCATTTTCAAGCTAGCTTTGCTCGCTCCAACATTTATTTTTTGTTTTAAGGTTTTCTGAATACCAGGTTTTTAGACCTGGTATTCAGAAAAAATGTCTCCCGTGACAAACTTAGTCCACTGTTGGTCAAAATTGGCTTCACCTACTTAAAAGTAAAAAAAGGTCCCTTTTCTACTAGTTTTTTTGTTTTGTTTTAGTGTAACTATAGTTAGTTGTTTTGTACATACGTAAGTAATTAATAATTAAACAATAAACTCAGCCATACAGTAGGGGCAATAAGAGTTAGCTTTCGAGCAAGTGTGTTGAAATAGTACATTTCGATACAAGTGGAGAAAGTTTGTCATTGCGTCCGAGGTGGCATTCGGCCGAGCTGTAGGCGAGGGTGTTATGGAGCCGAGGGTTACAGTGACAAATTACCGCGTGTAAATATCAAACGACGTTTTTCAACACACGAAGACATTAATAAACAGGGGTTGACGCGCGACTCGTGGAGGTGTAAAATTCTGAATGTAATAAAATTCTAGCGGAGGCGAGGAAGCGCACTTTTCCGCACTAGTGCGAAGAACAGTAAATTGCGTGTCAGTAAAAGCGGCAGGGTTAGAGTGGGTTTTCGAATAAATGTATTGAAAGAGATTTTGTCGATTCAAATATGACCCAACCCGTAGAGTAATACATGATTGTAGGTGAATTTACTAAGGTAACTATCACTAATTAATATCAAATTAATTGATACTTAATCAGTGTATAAGTGGGAAACTGGACTTGACCCAATAATTAATCATACTAATATTATAAAGCGAAAGTTACTGAATGTATGTGTGTCGGTATTTTTGTTACTTCTTCAAGCTCGAACGGGTGAACCGATTTGCGTTAAATTTGGCAGACAGGTAGACGATGGAAAAGAAAAAGGAAATAAAAGAAAAGAAAAGGCGGAATACCTTTGATTTTTCACTCCAACAATAAAATTATTGATTGAATTATTGTAATGATGAAAAGAAAAGTATTCTGTCCGTGGACATGTCATGAAATGTCAGTTCTACTTTTTTATTCCATTTCAGTAATTTTAACGTATGTCTGGCAGTTTGAGTATTTTCTCCGGCCTACCCAAATGTCCTTTCTTTGGTATTGTTCGTCAAGTCGTTGAGCTCCTTAGTAGTCCTGAGTTGAGCTTTGCGAATACTGACAAATGCTTGCACTGACTGGACAGGTCCACTCAAATCTGTATGGTTCTTTCTTCAAAAGACCATCTCAGACAAATCTGCATGGTTCTCATGTGATTTGACCATTACATATTTACTGTATGGACTTTAAAAGAGACTTTGACCCCTGAGTTTGTTTCGGTGTTTCTTCTCAGGGTAGTCAGCTAGGAAACACCGGCCTCATCTAGTTTAAAATGACAAAAAAAAAATTGACGTGTAAAAGTGTTTTATAAACCTATTTGCAGAATAAATATCATTTATCATTTATCATTACTGCTATTACGCGAGGGAAGCCACTGGAAGTAGTTAGTTAGGCTAATAAATTAAATAATTGCAGTCTCTCGACTCAAAAATGACCTGATAATGATCGATTTGCATCACTGCTTACCATCAGGTGGCATCGCAGTCAAGCACAGTTTTATATCAATTAAAAAAACACCTACAGACGTGTTACTATGAATATTTATGTTTCAAAGAATTTTCTAATTAAATCATTATTGTATTAAATTTAGTTATGTTATCTCATGTCGTCTCACTCATAGCATATTTAGAGGAATTATTTCGAAGGGAAATTATTCTAACCACGATCGAATATATGAATGCCCATAAATATAACAAGTTAGATTCATAAATATATCAGACGTGGGTGCTGTTTTCTATTACCATTCAAGATTTGTAATTTATATCTATATAACCGAATTTATTATCAGACAAAAATATTTATTATCTTACTGAGGATAAAGTTGAAATTCAAAAAAACTGTTTTTCTGCCAAGATGGCGAGATTGTTAGAAAGAGTTACCGCGGCCCTGCGGGCAACTGAAGGTAGGTACATGAATCAGTGTTGGGCAATATGTAATCTTACTACTGATTACTAACTACGACAACTTATTGTAGTTAGTAATCACAACTACAAATTACATTAATTTGATTATTAACTACAAATCCTAGTTGCAATCACGATTACAAGACTACTTTTTATAACTACATAATATTTAAAGATTGATTTCTATATTACTTGTAAATCAACGAAATAATAATGTGTAATAAATTTAAGTACATAATCATCTACGACTTGCATTCAATTAATATACATGAAAGTAAACATACGTGAATTATTTATACAGTTAGATTCGTTTTTTTTTAAATTAAATTTTAGAGCCAGATTTTGTTTTGATAAATCAATAATTCTAACTCATTACATGTTTATTTAATTGCGAAATATAAGTTCTTAGTACTGAAATAATCAGTAGTTCGATTATTGTAGTTAAGTTACATGTAATCAAACTACTTTTAGTTGTAATTTGTAATCCGATTACAAAATAGTAGTTGACTACGCCCTACACTGACATGAATAGGCTTTAGTCAGTAAAAGTCTGGCACTGTCTCTCGCTTCTTCCAGAGAGGGAGAACTTATTTGATGATTTTTATGCCATAAATATTTAAATTAGAATATACCCTTAAATTATAATTTCTAGTCATAACTAGAAATTTGTTGAAGAGAAAACTGATCGACTGGCTTAAGTGTTTGACCTATGACGAGACTGAGCAACTTATGGTGTCTTAAACGCGGCTGAAACACCTACATACACACACACAAATACACACACCATACTTATCTCCACCTCCAATCTACAATATACAACCAGTGTATAATATAGTGTATAATATAATATATGTATTTGTTAATGTAATTGTCTTACTACTAATTTATATTTTAACTTAGATAATCTGGAACAATGTCTAAGATTGTATTTGTCTGGTATTGGGCGTTGATAGCTGCGCTACAGAATTTTATTTTGTCGCTATCTGCGTTTTTCCTATGTAACTTGTAAACTTAAAAGGGTTCTTTTTCGCTCGCCTATCGTCAACATCGAGCATGGTTTATAAGCTTGTTACTTCATCTAACGCAATCCAACGCAATGTTTGACGAAAAGGCAACGCGAAAAAAGAGAGATAACGCCTCTGTTAACGTTCGGTAATTCCGTGATTTACTCGAATAATTTACAAAATTTGTTCTTGAAAATACATGTTTTTTTTAAACCCTTAAAAGTTTTTGAAAAAAATTGTCCTCATTCAGAATCTTAATTTAATTTGCAAGGCTTCTATTGTTATACTTTTTTGACTTTTTAAATTTTTAGGTAAATTATGAAGTGTCAAAGTTCATGCAAAATAGCAGATAAGCTACGCATCCGTGGACTGTAGGCATTAATATTTTTATCAAAATAAAATCTATTGAAGTATGAAAAGTTAATTCGTAACACAAATCTATGTCCAACGTAAAATATTCAAAACTTGTGTAGGTCAGTGTACTCTGATTGTGAACACGTTGTGAACACACCGCACGTACACTCGTAACGAAAAGCGTTCCGTTTGAAATCACTAGTTTGTTTGATTGATTTGAAAGCGGTCAGTTTTGAAACATCCATTTTACGTTTTTATTCCACTAGTTCTGTTTTGATAATATTAAACGGAATTACGTTTTTTTTGTTTTGGTTTTAAACAGTCAAATAACTGCCGTTTTTTAGGGTTCCGTACCTCAAAAGGAAAAAACGGAACCCTTATATTATCACTTTGTTGTCCGTCTGTCTGTCAAGACCCTATATCTCTGAAACGCGTGGAGGTATCGAGTTAAAATTAAAACTATACACTAAGATCTGTGGTCCCTTGAAGATGTGAAAAAAAAACAAACTTCTAAGTTAACGAAAAAAAAAAAGATACGGCCGTTTATGTCGCAAAAAACGTGCGTTTTGACACTCTCAAAGAAATCTAAATTCATAGGGTACTTTCCGTTGACCCAGAATCCTGAAATTTGTCACAAAGCATGTTCATATAGTATAGATATAGGAATAAATCTGAAAAAAGAAAATTTGTTGTTACGTCACAAAAAAAAAAACAGTTTTTTGCGATTCGAAAAATCTTCGAGACTATTCGGGAATTGAACTATTCACATACTGGTACGGAACCCTCAGGGCGCGAGTCCGACTCGCACTTGCCCAGTTTTTTTTCATATCTAGGGGCCTTACTATGACGTGTTTAAATGTCAGGCGTGCGAGTGAGAAGGAGGGATGGAGCTATACACCCTCTATAGCTCCATCTCTATAACAGGCCAGTTTACGTCGTTAAATGGACGCGTTAAGAGCTCGGTAGCCTCTGATAATGGTTTTGGAACGAAAATTATTGTCAAATTGTTTGTTATTTGTCAAACACCAAAGAATTTTTAACAGCCAATAGCATCACGAGCAGCTCTTAATTTGTATCCGTCGATTATTTCTTTTTTTGATTACCTCAAAAGGAAAATACCGAACCTTTATAGGATGTGGGATGAAGGCAAAGAAGGAACATGAGTGTGTTTTTAGTCAGTAAAAGTCTGACAAAATCTCGCGCTCCGCCCAAGAGCGAGATTTGTCATTAGATGATTTTACCAGCTTAGAAAATAACCCTATAGGATCACTTTGTTGTCCGTCAGTCTGTCTGTCTGTCAAAGATGATGTAGTCGTTTTTGCTAAAATCTAAATCTAAATCGGTTCGACAAAAATAAACAAATGTTTTAGAAAAAAAAAACGTATTTTTTATTCAGTCCTGTCTGATACCTGTCATCAAAAGAGACCAATTAAACATTCACGCCTTTCAAAAGTGACACATATTGTCAAAAACTCTTTGAAAATAAAGAGAAGTCGAACAAAAAAATCGTTCTTTGTCAACCATGGACCCGTGAAAATAAAAGTACTGTAGGTACGATTGAAAAGAGTTCTACGCATAAATGGACAATACGATTGACATTGGCACCTTGAATACTTAATATAAAAAATAAAGTTGTAAAACTGAAATACTTCGGAATAAAAAAAAATTGAATTTTTTTATGTTTGTGAGATATTTTGCCTATACCTCTCTATACTCTCGTGAACTCATATTCATTTTGTTCGGGTAATAAAGCCTATGGCCTAATAAGGCCTAAATTACGAAAAAAAAATGAGCAGTGGCTGGAAAGACGTTAAGGCCTTCTCACCTTCTGCATGACGCAGGTCCTCACCAAACATAGTAAGTTTGGGAGGTTCCTGCACTAGATTCGTGGGGAAGAAACGCCCGGGTGTAACCATTGTGTGGACCATCCGGAAGACACGGTGGGGGTGTGCCCCGCTTGGGCAGAGCACCGCCAAATCCTCGTGGGAGCGATCGGTTGCAACGACCACTCACGCCGGACAAAGAAGGAACATAGGAGTCGGTTTTAGTCAGTAAAAGTCTGTTACACCCTCCCACTCTGCCTTAGAGCGAGAGAAGTCGTTGGATAATTTCCAATCTAAAAAAAAACTTGTCACGATGTGATAACTTCCACGCTGTCACCAGTGCAGCATCATTAACTTCGTTAAGCAGTTCCGCGGCATAAATAACTAAAAATCATCCGATTAAATCATGATAAAGTCACTTTTGAATGTCTGAATTTATTCAAAGGAATTTTGAAAGCTTTTTTATGACGTCATGTATATTTATGACTAGTTTCTGCCAGCGGCTTCGTCCACGTGAAAGTAGGTTTGTCCATACAAACCTTGGACCCCCGTTTCATCCCCTTAGGGGATGAATTTTGAAAAATTCTCTCCTAGTACTCGCCTACGTCATAAAAGGAAACCTTGTGCAAACTCCTAGCCACAGTAGGCTATGCGTTGATATGCCAGTCAGACAGTTTCTTAATAGATTATTAATCTCAATAACCAAATATAACATGCCTATTTCAATTATTTATGTTTTTTTTAAGTCATAGGCCTTATTACCTGACAACAGTAGACATAGAAAAAGCCTACAGACTGAGTTTTTGAAAACTTTTAATTTAATTTTTATTCACGAGAGAAGTTGCCATTTCTTGTTTAAACAGGTTTAATTAACTAAAATTAATTGATTCTGATGTATAGTTTTTATTTTATTTAGAATCTTCTTTAGCTAGACCTTATTACCCGAACCTACTATAATTTGGTATAATAGTTTTATTACGATAACTAGCTGTTGCCCGCGACTTCGTCCGCAAATAACCATTATATTTCTAACACAATTTGTTTTTGCGGATAAATCATAAACCAAAACTTTACTTTTCTTATAAAACTTCTCTGTAAACCAAATTTCTAGTCCTACTTTCAGGAGCCGAAATGTACAGAGATTCAGGACTGGTGACGCGGGAGCGAGCGATATACAGCTATCCGTGTGAGAAGCAGCTGTCCTGAGATCAACACCTGCAGCCTTTAGATTATTATTATTGCGAAGCATACGCTTACAGGGAACTGCACACGCTTGAATTAGAAGGGGTTATTGTGAGAGATTAGTGGTATTTGGGGTATAAACACTGTTTCCTCGACGCCACAACCCTTTAGAATTTCCACCTCAATAATATTTGAGAGATGACTTTGAGCTAGGCCCAGTTACATAGTTTAGATGGAATTAAATTCCGTAGCAGCACCGACCTTCAGCTGGATAGTGTGCGCCGGGAGTCCACTTGCCGTTCCAATACAGAAACTCCACGGGATAATATATAGCGTCATCTTGCTCTACAACAGTATTTATAGAGGTATAGAAATACCACTTCGTTCGCATCAATTTGCGAGAGAACACTTTCGTTAATTGCTGCAGCTTGATCATTTTTGGGTGTTAAAATGGCCCGTTCACACACCCAAGAATTCTCTTGTAGCGGTATTCGACCGACGTCCTCGTACACCAGACAAATTAGTTCTTCAATAGTGGGAACTACTTTGCTTAGAGTCTCTGGTAGGCGCACTTCAGAGCTCTCTTCTGGTAAGTTGCCTTCACCAAACTTTTAAAAGAACATCCAAGAATTCTTGAGTATATCCGCCCAACTGAGCTCGCATGTTAATGGTCAAGCGCAGTCTGTAAACTCGTGACCATAGATTCGATCGTTTCAACGAAGCATTCACCTCGTCAACCCTAATTTCTCGCGACACCACAGGCAAAGTTTGCCGAAAATCGCAGCTAAACAAAACAGTGACACCTCCCATCACATCGTGATTCCTGCGTATGTCCTGCAGGGTTCTGTTTACAGCCTTCACTACTTTTCTATTCGCCATAGTACATTAATCCCATACGATTAAAGAGCAATCCTTGAGTACCCAACCTTTGTCACAGTTGCGTGATAGCCCACACACTGGCATTTCGTTGCTCTCTAAATCGATGGGAATGTTAAACATTACGTGCGCTGTTTTGCCCCGTGGAAGCAGTATGGCAGTAATTCCAGAAGAGGCAGTCGCAATCACTATTTTGCCTTGTCACCTTATTTCTGCAAGGATACCAGTGGCAATGAATGTTTTTCCTGTTCCACCTGGAGCATTAATGCAAAATATTTTACCCTGGCTGAGCCTAACGCGACGATGTTAAAAATGCAGGGACATTTTGTTCTGAGGTGAGTCGTGATCATTGACGATATCACCCCGATTTCCTCGACCTTGATATGCCAATGATTGCGGAGCCGGTAATCCATATTCGACCAGTCCAGTGGATTGCCACCGATGGAAATGACCACGTCTTGAAGTGAACCTAGACAACTATTCGAAACGCGTTCGTTGTTTTGTTCAATGTCACCCTCAGTAGTACACCTTAAAGCACGTAAAAAGTCTTCGGACAGATGATGGCGATAATTTACCCACAACCGACCTTTTTTTTTTTTTCGGTGGGATAATCATCCAATGACATTCCCCGCTCTTGGGTGGAGCGATTAAAAACCCACTCCTGTTCCTTTCCATGGCCCTTTATGGCGCACCGATACGGGCGCCGGCGCTGCGGAAGCAGCCGGCGGCCCGGCTGAACGCATGCCAGAGAGTCATGGCCATACGGATGGTGAAGTGGTGGTGGTGGAGGATACCGGACGATTTCCCGCGAAGCGGCGAGCCTCCTTGCTGGACAGCCACCATGGGATCTGGTAGCAACAGGCCTTGCTCACATGCACGATCTGCGCATGGAGATGCAAAGCCGGGGCGAAACTCCGCTGCCGCGACAAGTCGCAGCATGGCGGACAGAACTCCGGCGGGTTCTCATGGAGAAATGGCGACAGCGACTGTCGCGACCCAGTGCTGGGCACGCCACAATTATGGCGGTAAGTCCCTTCTTTGAGGCGTGGTTGGAAAGACCTCACGGCGTCCTCACCTTCCGCATGACGCAGGTTCTCACCGAACACGGGAAGTTCGGGAAGTTCCTGCACCGAATTCGTGCGGAAGCGACGCCCGGGTGTCGCCACTGTGTGGACCACCCGGAGGACACGGTGCTCCACACACGGTGGAAGTGTGCCCCGCTTGGGAAGAGCAACGCCGTGTCCTCGTGGGGGCGATCGGCAGCGATGATCTCTCGCGTCGGGCTTTGGTACAGGTCATGGTCCGGAGCGAGAAGGAGTGGCAGGCGGTCGCCTCCTTCTGCGAAGCAGTAATGCTAGCAAAGGAGGCGGCCGATCGCGTGAGGCAACGGCAACGGTCCGCACGCCCCAACCGCCGCCGGGATTCCGATCCCGATTTCCGGCCACCATAGGCGCGGGCTTGTGGACGGCAGGCAATGGGTGGCCCGCCGTCCGGCCGTCCGGTAACCATCCGGACCGAGCCCAAGTCGTCGACGGCGCGTATTGCTCCGCGCGCGCCTCAGAAAGCCCACTGAGGCCATGGGTAGTGTGAAAACGAAACTGTGGCCCTGGGACGAAGGCAACGAAGGAACAGGAGTGGGTTTTTAGTCAGTAAAAGTCTGACACTATCTCCCACTCCGTCCAAGAGCGGGATTTGTCATAAGATGATTTTCCCACATATAAAAAAAAAACTCCTGTTCCTTCTTTGCCTTCGTTCCAGGGCCCCGGGGTTCTCTTTCGCATCACATGGCCCCAGTAGGCTTCGACCCTGCTGGGCCCCTACGGTTGCAGACATCTCCTTGAGGCGCGCGTGGAACACTATGCGCCGTCGACAACTTGGGCTCGGTCCGGACGGTTACCGGAAGGTCGGATGGCGAGCTACCCATTGCTCGCCGTCCGCAAGCCAGCGCCTACGGTGGCTGAAAATCGGGATCGGGACGGCGGCGGGGCGTGAAGGCCGTTCTCTCGCACGTGCGGCCGCCCCGTTTGCTAGCATTACTGCTTTGCAGAAGGAGGCGACCGCCTGCCACTCCTCCTCGCTCCAGACCATACCTTGTACCAAGGCCCGGCGCGAGAGATCACTGACACCGGTCGCCCCCATGGGGACACGGCAGAGCTCTGCCCAGGCGGGGCACACCTCTACCGTATGCTCCAACGTGTCCTTCGGGCGGTCCACACAATGGTGGAACCCAGGCGTTTCTTCCGCACGAATCCGGTGCAGGAAGCTCCCAAACTTACCATGTCCGGTGAGGACCTGCGTCATGTGGAAGGTAAGGACGCCATGTGGTCTTTCCAGCCACTCCTCAAAGAGGGGACTTACCGCCATAATTGTGGCGTGCCCAGCACTGGGTTGCGACAGTCGCTGTTGCCATTCCACCATGAGACCCACAACCGACCTGGGTTTGTGACTCCACAAAATACTAAAATAATGGCAAACAAATGTCGCAGTCGTCTGGGGCTATCGGTGATGCTGGCCTCCGTCACTGCCAGTGTCGTCCCAGTGTTGATCGTGATGACGTTGGGGCCCGTACAGTGTGAAGCAATCATCGCAAATAATGACACTATCCATTATTGGGATGAACGGTGTAAACCTTTCCCAATGCGCTGTTTTTAAAGTGATGATAGAAGTTCTGAAGTTAAATTTAAAAATAGTAAGATGTAGTACTGTAAAAGAAATCAATGAAGTTTTTAATTCGCTTTGATATTAATACGAATTGATTAATTTCTAGAGATACAAATAATACGTATAAAACTTACTTCACAGATGAATTGTATTTATTCATTTTATATACATTTAAATCTAATAATAACGTAATTAAAACTAACTTACAAAATAAAAATAAAAGCCCTAAAGTACTAAAAAAAAGCAATAATATAAATAAAAAATAAAAGAAAACAATCACAAAAATTACGCGAGGTCCGAACTCGCAACATAGCAAATGCGGATCCGTCACTATACTACTGCGCCACGGTCCTTGCAGAATCTAGGTCTAAATAGCCGTTCTTAAATACACGTCATTGCTTGTCTGCTTGACTCCTTGTACAAAATAGCGTGATGATTTTCATTTTTGACCTTAAATTCCTAAACAAATTTAAAAAAAAAGTGTATTTTTTATCTCCGGTTCCATTTTAATATGAGTTTTGATGGGTTTTTACTGAAATATTTGGAAAAATATCGAATAAAAATGTCGATGACAATTTAAAAATACATAAAAAGCCATTTTATTATTGTTCTGGAAATATCATTCTATATTATGTACAAAAAAACACTAAAACAATCACAAAAATATTAACTGTACCTGAGGATCGAACTTAGAGCGATTGTCGTTCAATTGGAACATTTTGGAATATTGCTCACCCCCCATAGCAAAAAGCGTGATAATATGTAGCCTAACAGTTGACCCGGCCTATAAGGATTATGTATGCAAAATTGGAACGGGATTGGTTCAGTAGTTTTTGCGCCAACTAATACCAACGCTCCACCATTTTACTGTTTTATTATATGTAATATTACATATATGAAAATCAAACACACATCACCATGCCATCATCATCATCATCATGTCATATTTGATATATTGTTATGTGAAATCTATATAGATTTCACATCTTTAAATTATATTCTTGCTAGCTCTAAGGCGGGTGTTTCGCACGGTTTTTATGAGCTGACGAAATAGGTTAGTTTTTCTTCCTTATAAACGTAAGTTTAATATTAGCGTACCATACTCATAAACCTTTTAGATTAGCTCTAGCTCTTTCATTGGACCACTAAGGTATTTTACAGGTTCGCACGTTGTACGACGCAGGTAAAAGTAATGCTTTTCAAAGCTTACTGCCAATCCCTTTACATGTGCAGCTGATGGGCGATTTTTTCGCAGAGAGTATACAGCGACGTGTCTAATATTATGATAATACATTCCGGGTATAGCTGGGGTTCCCGCGTTATTGTAGTGCATGTTTGCTGACGCAGACGTCGACAGTTTTCGCCTCCTGCGAAACAGTAATGCTAGTGAAGGAGGCAGCCGCATGCGTGAGAGAATGGACATCCTCATGCACCAGCCACCGGGATCCTGAACCTGATTTCCAGCCACCGTTGGCTTGCGGACGACGAGCAATGAGTAGCTCACCGTCTGGCCGTCCGGTTACCGTCGGGATCGAGCCCAAGTCGTCGACGGCGACGCGTATTGTTCCACGCGCACCTAAAAGAGATTGCAACAAAACCGTAGGGGCCCAGCAGGGCCGAAGCCCTTAGGGCCATCTTGTAGCAGTGTCCAGGGCACATAGCTCGGAGAACAGATAGTTGATGGGAACGAAAGGCTCTGGAGTGGCGACCACATACCGGAAGACACAGCGTTGGAAGGCCTCCCAAAGGTGGACCGATAACCCGGTGAGGATCGCGGGAATCCGATGGATGCGAGACGCACAGGATTGATCGTTATGGCGACACTTGGGGGAGGCCTATGTCTAATACTGGACGTCTTTTGGCTGAAATGATGATGATAATGATTTGACTTATTATTTCACTAACAGGAGCGTGATTTCGAATGGAAAGACACCACATATTTAACAAACTCTGAATATTATAATGTATTTCGAACAAATCTGTGGTTTAATTACTTAAATAACCTTATTTATAAAGTGGCCAGTATAACTTGAACATCTATAGAAGCACGGCTTATTCAATTGAACGTTAGTTCGTAACTTTACTGAGGTTCAAGATAAACTGGTTCCCTTTTCTATAGTAAGTGACATGCGTACAACTTCGGTAAAGACTACTTAAAACTATTGGCCAAGCGTATTAAAGTTGTAACTCATATAATACCCGTTTTTCTGTACAAGTTGCACTAAAGTCTGAGAAGGCAGAGTGAAAGGATTAAAGTATTTTTGGTATTAATGGCTATTTTGCTGTATTAAATAAATAATAAAGGTTTTCCGTACAAATGCTTTCAATGAAAAAAAGGGTATAATATGTTGGTTTTATTCAAAGTAATTTATCGGAGCCTCTCTCTAACGCCAGCTCTCTCTCTAAGAGCAGTGGTGGCCGAGTGGTAACGGCCCCGACTTACGAGTTGTAGGTCGCAGGTTCAAAGCCCAGCCATGCGCATTAAATTGTGTAATTTATTTAATCACTACTGCTCTCAAAACGGTGAAGGAAAACATCGTGAGGAAACCAGCATGCCCTAGAACCAAAAATTCGAAGACATGTGACATTCACCAACCCGCACTGGGCCCGCGTGGTGGATTAAGGCCCATTCCCTCTCCTAGAGAGGAGGCCTGAGTCCCAGCAGTTAGGAACATTAAAAGGCTGATTATTATGCTCTCTCTAACGCTGCTATCTTTGTTTATAAATAAAATAGTGAGTATGGTTTTAGAGACCTAATAATGGATTAGGTTTGTAGCTTTTCTTATTAGGTCACGATGGAGCTGGCATGGTCTTATTGTGACCAGAAGCCCTTAAATTTATAAAAGATAATAAAAAAAAGAAATGTTTAAGTCTCTGTTTTAAAACACAGGATTGGTGCCCGGACACAGCGACGTGGCAGACCACGACGGAGATGGAGGGATGACCTATCCAGGCTTATCCAGGTCAGGCTTCCTTAAGAATTGGAATGAGAAAGTGAGGGACCGCAATCGTTGGAAAGAATGGAGAGAGGTCTTTGCTCAGCAGTAGGACAATACGGGTTAACTATAATAATAATAAGTCTTTGGCGCTGAAACTGAATTGTTGTTTTCGAAATGTTTTTATTTTTATTTTATTTGTTTATTTCAATAGAGCTTATAATTTATTACCTTTTGTATTTGGATACAATAGCATTGTATAATGTAGAAGCACTTTTTTTCAAGTTTTTTGAATGTGAATACTATGGAGCATTTTTATTAGGTTACAACTTGTTTGACATTACAAGCATGGCAGTTGAGAGTTTGTCATTCTTACTCAAATGTCTCGCTGATGGAGGCACGTGTTATTGGGTCATTCGGTTCCCTTCAAAATGGTTGAGCTGAGTGGGGCTGATGCACGCGTCATATTCGTGAACGGGTGCCGTCAGTTGAGACTAGTCATCTCTTAGTTGCCAGTGGCTTATTTCAATTCAGCTTTTTTATTATTATTATCCTTTATTTATTTTCTATACATATTTTGTACATTTCTAAATATTTCTTACATATACAAAATATACATATACAAAATATACATATAAAAAAAAAACATTTAAAAATATAAAAAATAGTAGTCCGCTGGTGTCGAGACAGGGTCCAAGCTACCGGTGGTTAGGGCTCCAGAGACAGGAACCTCCTCACAGTAGTAATAATACGCGAGCAGTATTGAGGAGCACTGCCTTATTATTATTATTAGTTATCTACGTTGTGCTCACATATTAGAAGCGACAAGAAATATGTAGCCAAGATTTATGTAACTCATAATATGATTTAAAAGAGTGTCCATGGAGTTTCTTGCACGTTTTTCTCCATAGAGCTCACAGCATCGCTTTGGAACGTGCAATTTAGCTTCACGTTTTTTGACTGACCGACATTTTGACAATTCAAAAGTGCCTGTAATTGGTCTATTTGAAATAAACGACAGTTAGTCAGTACAGTCATCAATCTTGCATTGTAGTGAACTGTGAATAATCCTTCACAGGTCTTCAGTGAAAGGCCATCGAGGAATAAACGAGTCTCAGATAATAAGGCTTTATTGCCAATCTGGCCAAGCGTCCAGTTTTTTATCCTGATTTATAAGGATAGTGATCGAAGATGGTACTTCCAGTGGTCTATCAAGTTAACATTGGGGAATTTAAATTGACTCTTGAAAGTAGAGATTAGGTAGTAATAGTATCAGAGTCTCCAATACTCTAATATAGAGTATTGTACTCTATTTTCTGGAGGAGTATTTTATAATCTAATAACGTAACAGAGTACGATAAAAAATGAATGAAATCCTGCCATTTCAATAATTTACTGGAAAAAATAAGCAAGCAAAAAATCAAGTAATTTCAAAGAAATTGATGACCAAAAAAAACCATGGCTTCATTGAGTGTTCGATAGTTGAACAATTATTTTAAAACAATGATATATTTGTTTTTACAAAAAGTTAAACACCTAAGAGGTCCTTTTCCACTCGCCTATCGTCAACATCGAGCATGGTTTAAAAGCTTGTTACTTCATCTAACGCAATCCAACGCGATATTTGAAGAAAAGGCAATTCGAAAAAAGAGAGATAACACCTGAAAACTCTGTTAGCATTCGGTAATTCCGTGATTTACTCGAATATTTTACAAAACTTGTTCCAGGAAATACGTGTTTTTTTTAAACCCTTAATAGTTTTTGAAAAAAATTGTCGTCATTTAGAATCTTGATTAAATTTGAAAGGCTTCAATTGTTATACATTTTTGACTTCTGAATTTTTGAGTAAATTACGAAGTATCAAAGTTCATTAAAAATAGCCGATTTTCAGAGGTACACAAATTACACAAATACACACACAAATTTATAAATTGATTTCAATAGAAGCCTAGATAATATCCACATACGGTTTCTAAAATATCTAATGAAAAATGTGTAATAACGTCATAATCGCGTAAGAGCGGTTGTATAAAAAACAATGAAAAAGTATGTCGAGTTGCATCCCCTTAAGGGTACTCTTTTTTCTACGAAAGTGTTCTTCATTTCCTCGAATATTTTACAAAAACCAGAACATACCTACTTTATTTACTTTTCTACTGAAAAATAGTGCTACTCCTAGTTGAAAGATAAAAGTTATAAAGCCTAAACCGAAATAACGAATGTCTAACCTAGTTTTTAGTTTATTAATATAAACAAAAAACAAACCACTTAAATATGAACTGACAGTAGTCAGTTCATATTTCGTGAATATGATGGGTTATTTGTTCTCGTAGTAACGAGTATTTATAACCTAACTATGTACATACGTCAAAGTACAACTCCTCCACATCGCTGTCATCCGGACTTGCCGGGAACGTGCCCAGGAGACTGGAAGTATTGCCACGTTGAATGGCAATGCTAATTCTTTGTGATATGATGTGCAAGTGACATTCAACCTTGAGGCGAAAATCAATTTATGTTGTAAGTACTGACTGTTCCCTCACTTTTTGAAATATATTAGTGTAAACCAGGCTTACATGCCCCAGTCGGTTACTTGCCCCACTTGCAAAATTAAAACATGCATTTAAAATTTAACGAGGTTTTTAACACTAAAATAAATACATGTCATCATTGCTTCGTTTTATTTGAAATATGTATTATTTATTTACTAGCTTCTGCCAGCGGTTTCACCCGCGTAAAGATAGGTTTCTCCATAAAAACTTCCAACCCACGTTTTACCCCCTTAGGGGTTTTTTTTTTTTTTTTTCGGTGGGAAAATCATCTTATGACATCCCCCGCCCTTGGGCGGGGCGGGAGATAGTGTCAGACTTTTACTGACTAAAAACCCACTCCTGTTCCTTCATTGCCTTTCGTACCAGGGCCGAGTCTTCCTTTCAGAATCAGACCCTTGGCCCCAGTAGGCTTCGACCCTGCTAGGCCCTTACAGTTGCTGACATCTCCTTGAGGCGCGCGTGGAACAGCACGCGCCGTCGACGACTTGGGCTCGGTCCGGACGGTTACCGGACGGTCGGACGGCGAGCCACCCATTGCTCGCCGTCCGCAAGCCCGCGCCTACGATGGCCGGAAATCGGGATCGGAATCCCGGCGGCGATTGGGGCGTGAGGACCGTTGCCTCACGCGATCGGCCGCCTCCTTTGCTAGCATTACTGCTTCGCAGAAGGAGGCGACCGCCTGCCACTCCTCCTCGCTCCGGACCATGGCCTGTACCAAGGCCCGGCGCGAGAGATCGCCGACCCCCTTAGGGGTAGAGTTTCGTAAAATCCGTTCTTAGCGGATGTCTACACCCTATAAGGAACCTACCTGCCAAATTTTAAGCTTGCAGGTGTTATAGTTTCTGAGATTTGGTGATTAACCTTTTGAGTGCGTAATTAGAGACACAATAGTAAGACAATGGCGCGTGAACGCCGGCGTTAATGCGGGGATCAACAGCTTAATTTCAGTTTCAGTGTGTGGTATTTCGCTTTTATATATATAGATCATCGTGCACACCTACCACAGTGGTGTCTTTTTAACCCAAAGTTTGACTGGTAGAGAATGCCTTGTTGCATTAAGACCGGCTATGTACCATAACCGTACATGAAGTATAAATAAATATATACAAACATACAAGAAAACAAGTGACGACTAAAGTTAAAACAGCTAAAAACGAAACATAATTATATCATATCTTACTATTACATAATTGATCTTTTTAGTCACATGACATATTTTCAATCCAATTAATGTAAAAATAAAAACGGGTATCTCAACGGTGTATAAAACGTCTTCGGTTAATTATTTCTTACATGTTTATTTTTTGTGCCATCAATTTTTTTATCATCATAACATATTTTTTTTTTTTTTTTTTAGTAGAATAAATGACATTCTATTCATTTTTACAACTTATAAAGAAATATACATTTAAATCTAATAATAACGTAATTAAAACTAACTTACAAAATAAAAATAAAATCCATAAAGTACTAAAAAAAGCAATCTAAAGTACGGCGTCGAAAAACTCCTCCACATCGCTGACAGACAGGCCTGTTGGTCTAGTGGTTAGTGGCCCTGACTGCTATGCCGGAGGTCGTGGGTTCGATTCCCACCCAGGACAAATGTTTGTGTGATGAGCACGATCATTTGTTCTGTGTCTGGGTGTAATTTATCTATATATGTATGTATTTAGAAATATATAAGTATGTTTATCAGTTGTCTAGTACCCATAACACAAGCTCTGCTTAGCTTGGGACTAGACGGCGTTGTGTGATAGTTGTGGATTATTATTATTATTATTTATTATTATTATCGCTGTCGACTGGTAATGTACCCAAAAGACTAACATAATAGTACCTAATAAAAATAAAATAAAAATCTTTTAATCTCGGGCATCAAGGCTTATATTGTATTAGTACTTAACAATTTACATAAATAACTATGTCAGTTTGTCATCACAAAAACAAACAACACACAAACTATATATTTATTAGGTTTTTCTTATGGTGGAAATAATCAATTAATTTCTCCCACTCCGGGTGGATACCTGCAAGTACGATAAAGCTACAATTTGGGTGGTAGTTCATAAAAGTAATTTTGGATTATTTCAGTAAGCAAATTTTGAATTAATGTCCTGAAAGTTCTATATGTGGAATCTACGCGAAATCATCTGCACGAAATGCGGAAAATTGAGAGCTGTTTTCAAATCGATGAACGTAATCCATGCCATGATCGAGCAAGCATGCCCGGGGTATTATTATTAAAAGCATATTGAAAAAACTACTGCAATTGGAATTTCAGATAACTTATGTGAAAAAAAATGTCCTAAAATTACTTTATCTAGTTTTCTTTCTCATTTTCCTTGCACCCTATTAGGAATTTACTATTGTATCGAGCACAAGATACCCAGACCCACAACACATGCCATACAAATATGGGTTTCGTGCGGGAATTAAAACTGAGACACGGACGGGAGCAACCAGTCGCTCAATCACTGCGCCAACCGTACGGTCGTAACCGCTTAAACACTAGTAGATACCTACAAACATTTTGTCAAATAAATTTCACGTTTCTAGATACTAAAGCACTGAAGTTTTGAAGTTTTACTTATTTTACATTAGCTTTTGTCCGCGGCTTCGCCCGCGTACATAAAATATAGCCTATGTCACTCAGGAATAAAGCAGCTTTCTATCGGTGCAAAAATTTTAGCAATCGGACCAGTACTTCCAGAGATTACCTCCTACAAACCAAAAAACAAAAAAAAAAACAAACTTTATCTCTTTAAAATATTAGTGTAGATTATTTTTGAAAAACTTGAAAACGATAAACTTTTTTTATTATTATTGACAGGCTCGCTTCTTCGCGATTGATAGGTCAAACCTATCTTTCCTGATGTTAAGCGATGATGTGGTCGACGATTGGAGCACGGTTGCCTACAAGTATTCTATTCACTCTTGACTTAAAGACCCCTAGGTTGTAGCTATCAGAAAACACAGACTCCGACAGGGAATTCCAGTCCTTAGTTGTACGCACAAGGAATGTGTTGCCAAAACGTTTTGTGTACCTATATGGGTGGGATGTCCACCATGTACCGGTGGCGCATCGCCGTACGTCTAGTAGTCCGATGATGGAACGGGCTGAGCGGAATTAAATTGTGCAGTTCCGATGCACACTCCTCGAAATGTAAACGATAGAAAACCGACAGGATAGCAACTCGGCGCCGATGTTAAAGACTGGAGTTTTGTCTCGACGTATGTATAATTTCATTTTTCATTTTAAAGATGGAACTAATTCTACAGAAATCCAAAATTCATATCTTTCCACACTTTTAATTGTTTTTTCCTCACAACAAACCAGATACAATCCGTGTCAGCTATGTGTGACATAAATATTCATTATTGATATAAGAAAATTGATGTTTGTGAAAAGTATACGCTAAAATTGCTAGCTGAAAAATGCAATTTGCAAACAATGTGGTAGAATTTGATACGCTCAACTCAATATTATTTTACATTGAAGATCTTACTGTATATCGAAGAGTTAAAACATATTATCTTTAGGTACTACGGATGAGGTGAAAAATTTGAAAATTCATTTGTGAATATAAAACTTGTACACTTGTTTTCACTTAATAAAAGCGACAAGAAATAAGTAACCGAGATATTTTTAGGTAATATATGTATAGCTTAGAGTGTTCTGCATATTCTTCTCTTTTATATTATTGATAGGCTCGCGTTTTACCATTATCTTACCTGTCCCCCTAGCCATGTTACAACCGTTTCGTTTCGATTCTCTTTTCGTTGATCGCCTCGAGTCGGCCACGCCTCCTATTCTTTTATTCTGACCACGCGACTGAGCGTTGAGATGACGTCAGAATAAAGGAATTGGAGGAGGCGTGGCCTACTCGAAGCGATAGATGAAAAGAGAATCGAAACGGAACGGTTGTAACTTGGCTAGGGGGGCTGATGGTAAGTAATTGTCTATAGAGATCTACGATTCAGAATGTGCGATTAGTATCATTTTTATGACTGACTGATCTAAAGATAATATGTTTTAACTCTTCCTTCCTATTAAATGGTTTATTTGAAATAAATACTTTGATTAGATTGATGGAAATAAGCGTGAAATATTTTATCATTTGTCCTCCTGTACTTTTTCAGTTGGATCTCTATTTTCACGTAGAATGGACTGAAGTCATGTAGAAAGATATTCTTAATGCGGAAAATGGAGTCAATACGGCTGCTACATCTTTAAAATCAAACTCAAAAAAACTCAAAGCAATTGTTTCAAATAATCGTCTTCTACGATGTCCCTCACACCACTCTGGGTTTGTCCATTTCTCTTTTTTTGTCCAGGCGATCTTCCTTGGGAATACGCTCCCTCTGAACATTAGGCAACTAGTCGGTTGTCCATTAAAGTGAAAGCACGAGAACACATTCGCAAGAAGTTGGTAGATTCATCACACTCTTGAGTTGTTATATTCGTTTTTTTTACAATATCATTCTTTATTTCTTCTCTGTCAGTCTTCTATTAAATTGCACCTGCCATGTTATGTCTCTACACCACCCTAAGGTCGACTGGTAGAAAATGCCTAAGGCCTAAGTCCGCCTTTGTACAATGATTCATTAGTGCATAAAGTTTTAAATAAATAAACCATCTAGGTACAGACACTTTTGAATTGTCAAGATGTTCGTGAGTCAGAAAGATGAAACTCAGTACATTACAAAGTGTAGATGTCTTTGCAGAAGAACGTACAAAAAACTCCATGGACACTTTCAAATCTTGTTGTGTGACTAAAATCCAAGCGGCATATTATCTTTTTCTTGTCGCTTTCATTTTGTGAGGACAATAAAAATAAATTACTTAAAAAAAAAACAATTTAAAATATGTAGTACTTAATATCTTCGACCGCATGACACTAGAAAATTATTTCAAGGGTACATATTCCCGGGATAAAAAGAAACAAATGTCATAATGTACGACCACATCATGATCTACCCGTGTGCCAAATTGCATCCAAATCCATTCAGCCATTTGAGCATATTGTAGTAAAAAAACATACACATACATACAAAATTTAATCTTTACATTATTAAAACTTCAAAATCTTACTAAATCAGATCCCGTTTAGTCAGGTCACGTAGAAATCAGTGCGTATTTTTGACAGGTGTACTATTTGACAGTTTATATCTATGAGTACATCCACTCACACAACCACTAACCTTTGAACAAAGCTTTATTTTTGAATATACGACACTTCATAGTACGTCATTACATGTACTGTCGGGGGCGGAAGTGTTTGCAAAAAGTATAATGTGTGCAACGAATAATTTAATCCATAGTTTAATATTACAAACTAGATTTTGCCAGCGGCTTCGCACGCGTGAAAATAAAAAAATAAAGGCCTATGTTACTCAGTGATAAAGTAGCTTTCTACTGGTGAAATAATTTTGAAAATCGGTCCAGTAGTTTTTGAGTTAAATCGTAACATACAAACAAACAAAAAGTCAAATCTTTCCTCTTTATAATATTAGTTTAGATGTTAAGCTTGAACCCCAAGGAAGGACATAGGCTAATCTGCCCCCCTAGCCAAGTTACAACCGTTTCGTTTCGATTCTCTTTTCGTCGATCGCCTCGAGACGGCCACGCCTCCGATTCCTTTGTTCTGACGTCATCTCAACGCTCAGTCACGTGGTCTGTTCTATGCATCTCGCATCCATCGAATTCCTGAGATTATCATCACGTATTCAGCCCACCTTGTGGGAGGTTTTCCAACACTTCGCCTTTCGGTCGATGGTCATCTCTATAGAACCTTTCGGGTCCATTTGTTCTGCGAGTAGAGATATTATTTTACGTTGAGCTATTATGGTTATAACTGAACGTCCGACTATAATAAATGGTTTAATTGAAACGCTTTCAGTGTGACATAATCCTACAAAGTACATGTTAAGATGCGAAATATGAAGAAATATGAAGTAGACATGCGGGGACATTAGTGACTTTGATAAATGCAAAATGTCGTGCGCTAAGATATTATGCTATTTCCGATTTAAGCTAGATTATTTAAATCTTACAGGATTTGCAAGCATGTGTGGCCCAGTGGTATATATAATGGGCCTTCGACGTACGAATTGTAGGTCGCAGACACATAGCATAGCATAAGCATAATCAGCCTTATAATATTCCCACTGCTGGGACTCAGGCCTCCTCTCTAGGAGAGGGAATGGGCCGTAATCCACCACGCGGGCCCAGTGCGGATTGGTGGATGTCACATGTCTTAGAATTTTTGGTTCTAGGACATGCCGGTTTCCTCGCGATGTTTTCCTTTACCGTTTTGTGAGCAGTGGTGATGAAAACAAATTACACAAAGTAATGCGCCTAGCTGGGTTTAAACCCGCGACCTACAACTCATAAGTTGGGGCCGTTACCATGTCACGGTCACGGTAGTCGGGGTCGCAGATACAAAACCAAAAAATCTAAGACATGTGACCTACACCAATCCGCACTGGGCCCGCTAGGTGGATTACGGCCCATGTTCCTGGAGAGGAGGCCTGAGTCGCAGCAGTGGGAACATTATAACACTGATTATACTACTAGCTACGAGTTACTTATAACAGGATTGTTATTTAGTACTCAGATTTTGTGCTTTTATTTAAAATAGTTTGAATTTAGTACAATATAATACAAAGTTTAGTATCCAAGAATAATCGATCTCTTTTTGTTCAGTCCATCCTAAGGTTGTCTGTACGAGATTGCCTTGTGCGACAAGACCGCCCATTGTACCTAAACTTATTTTTGTAAATGGTTGTTCTGTGTTAATATGAGCTGTACCTACAATAAAATAAAAGTAAAAATTAACTTGTCCTGAAATGGAGTTATGTTGATAAAACACGTTAATATTTATATAAATATGTAATCTATAGTGAATTTGGAAGGTAAAAAGGTCCTCCAGATACTTCATTATAACAGTCAATAGCTTTTTGTCAAAAAAGTTTTAAAAATAATTTAAAAAAACTAGCCAAATGCGAGCAGCATAGTTGCGAGTAACATCTATTGTGCTCTGCTCACTGTCACTTAAGTTTGGCGATTCTTCGGGCTATGTCGGTAACCTTCGTTCTCTCTTCGACTCTTCTCCTCCCTTTACTCTCTATCCCCCAAAAATGCGAGTTAAATATCTCTTCATATTAACACTTTTGTCGACGAGCATACCTCTAATCCACCATGTTGACTTTAGATAGCGTTACATTACTCTATCCATCATATCGGATTAACTCACCGATACATTTGATACACTAAAATTACTTGTTCACAGATTGTGTATGACACGGGCTTCCTACTGGATGATATTGCATCAGGAAGCGTTCAAAATGTCAAGTTTTCCGTGTTTATTTATTTACACACTAACGACTCATTATAAAAAAAGAAAATTTGCAAATGGAAAAACAATATTGTCGTGATTTGGTCACTTACAGGCGTGCACAGCACTTGTGCAGTAAATTATATAAAAAAGGTGTGATCACATAAAACAATAAAATTAAATTCCATGAAAACTAATTACAAATTGTACTGGAATAAATTAAATTGAAAATTGCATTGAAATAAATTAAATTGAAAATTACATCGAAATGATACAGACGGTGCGATAAATTAAAAAAAAAATTGAGATCAATTACATTTTAAATAGAAATCACAAGAATATAAATTAAATTTTTAAAAAAACCAGTAACAATTAAATCATGTTGTTTTGTTTCATTCATGAACATGCAGAGACTGTTTGCTGTTTTTGGGTGTCACTAGTATAGCGCCGCTCAGTCTCCTATCCCTCTTGCAACCTTTGTGCTTAACGCTCTCTTGGATGCTAAACCTGATTGTGACGTGTTCGCGAATGAATGGAAGATGTTGTCTGTGTGTCTGAACTATTGTGAGATGAGTGTATGACTGCCGTGTAGTCATACAAATGCAATTGACTTTTGGCCGGTTAAAGTAAATAAATAAATGACTCGACTCAATAAGTGCTGGATATGTTCCAGTTACAATTTTTTTTTTATTAATGATAGGTTCGCGTATGAGCATCATCTCACCTGATGGTAAGCGATTACTAATTACATTACTTATGTAATGCTGCCTTTTTTCTATAGCAATTTCTCAGGGGATCAAAGCACATAGCCTTTTACAATCCAAACTATAAAAAAATTGCTTAAAACTTATGTTCGTCGCACGAATGTACTCAGACAGATGTGCGAAGATCGTCACTCACTGGATGCCTCATCGCCGTACGCTTGGTGGTCCGATGATGGAACGGGCTTGGAGGAATTAGGCACGGGAATTAAGCTATGCAATTCCGACGCACACTTCCCGAAATGCAACCGGTATCTATAAAACCGACAGGCTAGCAACTCGGCGTCGATGCTCAAGACTTTGAAGCCGACTTTGAAGTCGACGCGACGAGTGCATCATAGCCAAAGATCCTCTTGGCTCGCCTCTCAATTTTCTCAAGTACATCAAGCTGGTTTCAGTCTAGCAGATCCGTCCCAAAGATGAGAGCAGTACTCCATACACGATCAAACTTGCGCTTGATAAAGTTTGAGCAGCGTGAAGTACTGTCTGACCTTTGCGAGGATTCCCAGCTATTTTGGTACCTATGAAGAATAACGAAATGCCCATAAATGATACATATTTAATTTGCAAATAGGTTTTAAAATCATTTTTTTACATTTTTTAGTCAATTTAAACTAGATACGAGATCGATGTTTCCTGGCTGACCACCCTGATAAAAAACGACGAAACAAACTCAGAGGTCAAAGTCTCTTAGGGCCAAAGCTGCGTAAAGCGGGAGCCCGCGCGGGCAGCCGCGCGTGCACCCGTCGCGTTACGTCGCATGTGTATCGTGTGTAACGGTCCCCATTGCGGAAACCGTATTATTACCTGCGCAGTGTCGCTAGTTCAACTTTAACGGTGTGCATGTAGTCGTGTCGATGGAGAACTTTAATGTGTTATTACGTAGCAAAACGGGCGCGGGGCGCGACTGCCCCTGACGGGTGCCTGGACGGCACACTATTGTGTGGGACCGCGCGGTCGCCCGCGTAACGCAGCGTTCAGCTTTAAAGTCAAACAATCAGTAAACATGGTAAAAGTCAAATCATATTAGAACTATGCAGATTAATGTTTGAAGAGATGGTCTATTGAAGAAAGAGCCACACAGCTTTGATTGGATCTGTCCAGTTAGTGCAAGTACGAAACGAACATAACGATTCAATATATAATACGATTTATTATTTTAGTTTTATTATTTGTTTTTTTAATAATATTATTAATTATTAGTCCTAATATTATTAGAACACATCGCTCCTGTATGAGAAATAGGGATTTTTCAGGATGAACTGCACCTACACATCTGTACCTCTTCAGAGCGTACCAGTGTGATCAGTTGTAATCTTTTTTTAGGGTTCCGTACTTCAAAAGGAAAAACGGAAACGAAAAAAATTGTTTGCTATTCGGAAAAATCTGCGTAACTCAATTCGGAAATTTAACTGTTCTCATAGGTAAGTTTGTACGGAACCCTCAGTGCTCGAGCCCGACTCGCACTTGCCCAGTTTTTTTTAAATATTTATTTGGCACAAAACTTAAACACAAAAAAACCATAAAATAAATAAAAACAACAATGTGTCTCACGGCTGTGCCAAATAGGTTCAGTTCAGCATAATGCCAGATATATATACATAGCAGTTGCCTGACGCTGGTTTTCAACTAAACTTTTGAATGCTTGAAGGTGTTATTAAATTAAAAATACAGCATTCTTTTACACGATTTTTCGTGCCTTATGTTTGACCATTACTCACTAGTAAAAAAGTGCTTTTACTGACCGACAGACATAAAATATTGCAGCTTCCAATGATAAAGTATCACTTTTCAAGATTGACTAGCATTAGTAAACTTTTTGTTACAAACAACTGAATAACTAAAGTTATACCTATACTTATAAAATATACAGGGTACATTTCAATTTGGTACACGATGCACCAAATGCATCGTGTACCAAATTGAAATGGTCGATGGAAGGGGTCATCTGCTATCCTTTCAGACCCCTAAACACTTCTTTTGCTAGCCTGTCGGTTTTCTATCGTTTACATTTCGGGGAGTGTGCACTGGAATTGCACAATCTAATTCTGCCAAGTCCGTTTCATCATCGGACCACTAGACGTACGGCGTTGCGCCACCGGTACATGGTAGACATCCTACCCATACGCACGAAACGTTTTAAGAACACATTTATTATGCGTACAGCCAAGGAGTGGAATTCCTTGCCGGAGTCTGTGTTCCCTGATAGCTACAACCTAGGGGTCTTTAAGTCAAGAGTGAATAGGTTACTTCTAGGCAAGCGTGCTCCATCGTCGGCCACATCATCGCTTACCATCAGGTGAGATGGTGGTCAAACGCGAGCCTATCAATAATAAAAAAATAATAAAAAAATAAGTGTGGCACTCGGGGACTGCCGCGGTAAAGCTATTGCATAGCATTTTGTATCAACTTATGCAATTATAATTATTTATTTATTTTATTTATGCAGTATTTCTTTTTCTTTGATATTAATTCAAGTTACACTTTTTGAGCGTGGTGACCGATAAGAAAACAATTTTTTTTCTTTCTTGTTTACTTCATAAATTGCTACAAGTATGTTCAGTTGTTATCATAGAACATTACTATAATCTATTATAATAGAGGCACGATGATAACATAGGTAGAACGCTGTACCAATGCGCCACACAGGTCGTTAACGACTTTTCTAAAATAGGTGTTCGGTCTCTGTCGGCCTTAAAGCCACACCTTCGTGCCCGTCGGAGTGGGGAGCGTGAGGTTTCGTTTTCGTTACGGAATTTCTGGATTCGGTCCCCGCGCTCAAGGCCCTCGATAGAAGCTATGCAATAGCTTAAAACTTCTCATGCCCTGTGGATTTTTTTTCATCGACTTTTTATTGTTTTATGAAAATAAGGCCCAAATTTTTCATTCAAATACAATTTTTTAAAAATATATAATGCGTAGACTCTTAATTTTATTTAGATGTGTATTGTATTAGAGTACTTTTAAATTTACAATTAGTGACATTAGCTATTTAGTTTTTTTTTAAATTTACTTGCAAAGTTTTGGACTTAGCGACCGGATTCTTACAACTTCCTCAAAAAATCTCTAGTTTATCTTCTTGCTAGTGATGTGCCACATGCCATAAAAATCTTTTTATAATTTTGTGAATTCGCTAGAATTGTGAATCGAGTCACATAAGACTTTTTTTTTTCTTCTCTTTCTTTTGTTTTATTTTCAATTGTGCTTTTTATTGTTGTTCTTTTTTTTTACAATCTTACATTGTAGATTATCTTTATTTTGCAATTTGACATTATTTTTATTTTTTTCAATTAAATTTTGACAAGTAAATATTTACTTTACTAAATATTACATTTTGTAAACTATATATTTCCTTTTATTATTGTGAACGTGAGGACTATGTTGATTGCTTTTTTTTTCTATTTCAGTAATTTTAACGTATGTCTGGCAATTTGAGTATTTTCTGCGGCCTACCCAATTTTTGTCCTTTCTTTGGTATTGTTCGTCAGGTCGTTGAGCTCCTTAGTAGTCCTGAGTTGAGCTTTGCGAATACTGACAAATGCTTGCACTGACTGGACAGGTCCACTCAAATCTGTATGGTTCTTTCTTCAAAAGACCATCTCAGACAAATCTGCATGGTTCTCATGTGATTTGACTATTACATATTTACTGTATGGACTTTAAAAGAGACTTTGACCCTTGAGTTTGTTTCGGTGTTTCTTCTCAGGGTAGTCAGCTAGGAAACACCGGCCTCATCTAGTTTAATATGACAAAAAAAAAATTGACGTGTAAAAGTGTTTTATAAACCTATTTACAGAATATTATATCATTTATCATTTATAATATTCAAAATTATGATTTAAAAAATATTTTTGCTTAAATGATACCTGAAAAACCTATTAAAAATGTTATCTCACTCTTGTAAGGTAAAATCTGTCTCATATCTCTCTCTTCATGGGTTTTACTAGAAGAAAAAAATGGAATTACATTTTTAACATTTATTTCATATTTTTTACAAATCCTGCTCAAATTATTGGCCTCTGTTGTGAATGCAGGCCCAACATCTGTTTTGTATTTCGACAGTTGTTGTACGAAGCCGTATTTCCTCCTTAATTGTATTGAAAGCCGTTTCAATGCGTTATTGTAAGTTACTCTTATGTGACTCATTCACAATTCTAGCGAATTTGCAAATTTGTAGCAGTTTTTGTGCAGTAATGATAGTTGGAAACTAGGGAGGTACTAGTTCAACGCATTTAAAACAAAAAAGAATTATTAAAATTGGTCCAGACGAACAATTAAGGTTAACAATTAAGATGGGATGGCGCAAGAGTGTCGACACAGGTAGCGTCCCACACTAAAGGCCTGCCCATCTTCCACGGAAATAAAGACATACCGTCCGGTCTCTTACCGTATTAGTTGTGAAAGTGACACTGGCTGACTACATCAAAATTATAAAAAAGAAAACAACGTATCCATAAATAGAAATAAAAAAATGACTCTGTCAAAGCCTTTGTATACTTTGAACCGTACCCTGAATTCGTAGCTAAAAAACCGACTTTGATGATACACTGACCGCATATACCACAATCAGGAGACATCATACACCAGCTAATGGACGGATAAGCATATAATCTGTATTAACAACATTAGATAATTCTAATGCATACTTGATTGCTAGGCTGTATAGCCACTTATCTACACCACTCATGTGACAGTTCCGGTCAAAAAAGTCATGTGAGTCACAATATACAACCTTCTCTGTCTGGCGCTAAGTGGAATCAACCATCTGATAGGACTTAGTAATAATGGATGGGCTTACCCCAATCGTGATAGCATTTCGGAAGATTAATTTATATATTTATTCCAATCTGAGGTTGTAGTTATTTTCCACGTCGATTTATTGACGTCAGAATAGAATTTTAACTTACTGAGTGATATGATTATGAGTAACATTGATAAATCAATACGTCATAGATTCTGATTTAAATAATAAACCGCCTAAGTGCGAGTCGGACTCGAGCACAAAGGGTTCCGTGCCGTCCGTAGTAAAAAAATCACGTTTGTTGTATGGGAGCCCCCTTAAATATTTATTCTATTCTGTTTTTTAGTATTTGTTGATAGAGCGGCAACAGAAATACATTATCTGTAAAAATTTCAACTGTCTATCTATCACGGTTCATGAGACACAGCCTGGGGACAGACGGACAGACAGACAGACAGACGGACGGACAGCGGAGTCTTAGTAATAGGGTCCCGTTTTATCCTTTGAGTACGGAACACTAAAAATTAATCTCTATGAATCTATGTTACCGAATGACGTTCGTGACGAATGCACGCACCAACACACTAGTGACGCATTCGCGACTTATCAAAAATTTTATCATAGAACTTTATTTTTTTATCCTTTTTATGTCATTAAATGATTTCTCACCTAAAAAAAACTCCTATGAGCTGAAGGCAGTCGGTGTACTCCAGGGATACATTCTGATAAGCAGGAGCCAAGGAGAACGGGCTCCTTTTGGCGGTAAACAGACACGCTTGTGTTTTGGCGGCATATCTCTCTACAACTGATTATCGTACAAAGTTAAAGTTCAAGAGCAAAAAAAAAAATGCCTGAGGCATTAAGTTCGCGTGTTAAATAAGTAAATAGACGTTAAAATGATCACACTTAACTGTCAAGTTGTAACGAATATAACTTGTAATTGCTGACGCAATAAAACAAATGTACCAAACCAGTATCAAATAAAAGTCTATAAAATTGATTGACCAATAAAACCACATCTTTTACCCCCTATTTCCTTACCAATTCGTCAATAAACTGGGAAACATAATTATACATAAGAACTCGCCCGGTTCACAGTGGTTTAAGTAAAAGGGACAGTTAAAATACCCATAAAACGTTGTCAACAAACCAATAAAGTTACTGAAGTATAGTTAAATTTATGCAGTCCACTTTACTTAGTGGAGATACTTAGCAGTTAAGTTAACTGCTGGATTAAGTGAAGGTGCAGGCTGCATTAACTGTTTAGTAGCTTAGAATGCTTAGACGAGCGTGTTTCGTAGAAGAAAAGGCTAGAAATAACTTTACTCGTAGGAGTCGTAAAAGACGATGGATAATTCGATCCTGTTGTTAAAAACTAAATACTGCAAAGAAAAGAACGAAAAAGAGTTAATATATTCAAAGATTCAAAACATTTTATTTCAAATAAGTAAACCATTTACAGGCACTTTTGAAATGTCAAGAAGTCAGTCAGTCAGAAAAAAAAAATGATGCTATTTGAACATTCCAAAGCGGTAGATCTCTATGGAGAAGATTGTGCAAGAAACTCCATGGACACTCTTTTCAATCATGTTTTGTAATTACAAATATCTCTGTTACATGTTTCTTGTCGCTATCATGTGAGAACAATGTAAATAAAGTAAAAATAAAAACTAAATATAGATATTAAAATAGCAACTGGCAGCTAAGAGAAGACCAAACTCAACTGACAACGCCCGTTCACGGACATGACGCGATAATTAGCACCACTCAGCTCAACCATTTTGAAGGGAACCGAAGGAACGAATCCAACATACGCGCCACCATCAGTGAGACATTTGAGTGAGCATGACAAATTCTCAACTGCGACAACAACTGCTCATATACGACAAACATGGCACATAACTTAAAAAATATAACATTATAACAAGTCTATACAATAGAGTGAGTCATGCGACACATCCGCGCAAAACGGCCAGCGCTCAGCAAAATGCTGGGGCCCATGTATTGAACAGAGCCACAGCGCTGATTTTCAGCGGCAGCCGTTGTCGACGAGACGTTGAACGGCTAGCAAGTTTTCATTTTATAAACTAAAAACAAATTGCCCCGACTGAGCAATGGTGGCCGAGTGGTAACGGCCCCGACTTTCGAATTGTTGGTCGCGGGTTCAAACCCAGCCAGGCGCATTACTTTGTGTAATTTATTTCATCACCACTGCTCTCAAAACGGTGAAGGAAAACATCGTGAGGAAACCGGCATGTCCTAGAACCAAAAATTCGAAGACATGTGACATGCACCAACCCACACTGGGCCCGCGTGGTGGATTACGGCCCATTCCCTCTCCTAGAGAGGAGGCCTGAGTCCCAACAGTGGAAACATTGTAAGGCCAACTATGCTATGCTATGCTATAGTAACAAACTAAAGAAATAACATAATAATAAACCTAAAACATTGACAAATATACATAAAGTGGTCGATTGTTATAGTCGATCGATTAGCGATCAACTAGAACTGACAATGCGCAGATATAAAGTCACAATCATTACGAATCTGTACGATTAATCTTTAAAAATATTTGGTCATGAAGGGTAGGTAACGTCTATGACCTCTATCTGTCCAATGTTACTTGAAAAGTACGGTTTGTAATATTTTTTTTTTAATTGATATAAACCAGTGCTTGACTGCGATCCCACCTGATGGTAAGCAGAGATGCAATCATTGATGGCGAGGAGCACTAGTTTATTAAGAGCCTATTCACTCTAGCGGTATAAACGAAGAAGCGAAACGCTTAGTCCGGATCGTTGAAGTTTCAACAATTTGCGTTTTTTTACTAAGCCTTAGTTAAATCTGAATGAAGAAAAAACGTTACTGTTTAATCTAAATTAGCTAAATATGTTAATGGTGTCACAATTAGTAAAAAAAAATGGTTTTCTTTCTTAATTTTCATTGTTAGTAATAATTTGGCCTTCTTCTTCTATTCGCCACTACTATTAGCGGAATTAAGAACTAGATTCTGATTAAACTTATTTCGTTAATGATTTATAAATATATCTAACTAAAAAAAAAACCGACCAAGTTCGAGTCGCGACTCGCGCATGAAGGGTTCCGTATCATCCGTACCAAAAAAAAACTGCTAAAAAAGTCAGGTTTGTTGTTTGGCAGCCAAAATAAATATTTAATATTTATTTTATTCTATTGACGGAAAGCGGAACCGTAGTAATAGGGTCCCGTTTTTCCCTTTGGGCACGGAATCCTAAAAAAATCTTTTTGCTCACCCTACCCTAATCTTTTATATTGACAGCTATGACGTCACAATATGGCGGAAAGTCAATCCTATTGTAGCGACATCTATTGCGCCACCTAAGAACTAATCCTGCATCACGCAATTAAAGTTCTCCGCGCGATTGGAACATATCTAATAGAACAGCCCGAAATCATCTATCGGGCAGTTGCCCACCAGACATAACACCCGCCTGGTCGGAGGATCCTTCCTTTCCAACGGAGGCATATGGGACTTTACTATCTGTTCCACCTACCTCCAAACTATATTTATTTATATCGCATTGTATTTTTTTTTAAATCTCAATTTATTTACGGGGTATTTTCTATATAACATAATTATGTCAGCCTGATGATTTAATACATAAGTTAGGTATATTTTGTAGCTGCAAACCCCGACAATATGCTGTCAAAGCAAGCATATTTAATATCAAACAGTTCTTTTGATGTCGCGGAGTAAATATTATCCTACGCTGTTATCAGATATGATTACCTTGCATATAATATCACCACAAGAACATTAAGTTAACATTGTGGAAATTTAATCTGACATGCAATATTCGATGCAAGAGAAAAGAGTAATTTTAAAATTAATGGTTGATGCACGAGCCATGTTCAGTAGGGTTTTAAAAGTAAAATACGCTTGACGGGTTTAATCTGGTTTGGAACAAAGGTTTGTGGTTTTATATGCAAAGCTAGATAAAAGTAGATAGGATGATTAACGAGATATCCCTTTTTTGTTTTTTTTTTTTTGTTGGTAAACTCCTCTAATCTCCTTCTTGTCTGAACTTCTTCTCGGTGGGCTGGGAGTGCATATCAGACTTTTGCTGATGAAAATTACACGTATAATGTCCTTTAAGTTCATACAGCATCATATGAGAACTATGCATGTGTCTGAAATTGTTTTTAGGGTTCCGTACCTCAACAGGAAGAAACGGAATTCTTATAAGATCACTTTGTTGTCAGTCTGTCTATCATTAAGCAGTATCGAGTTGAAATTAAAACCATATACTCAAATCTGCGGTCCCTTGAAAAGAGATACGGCCGTTTATGTCGCAAAAAACGTATATTTCGAAACTCAAGGGAATCGAAATTCATATGGTACTTTCCGTTGATCTAGAATCCTGAAACTTGGCATGAAGCAAGGTCTCGTAACATAAGAACTGTAAATTTTTAGTTACGTCACAAAAAAAAAACGATTCGGAAAAATCTTCGTAACTCAATTCAAATTGAACTGTTTTCATAGGTAAGTTTGTACGGCCGTACTCGCACTTGCCCGGTTTTTTGACAGGAAAGAACTACAAAGATTTAAGTAAACCTGTCCAGTCAGTGCAATCATTTGTCAGTATTCGTATAGTCGCTAGGTAATAAATTGAAAGCTATTTAAAAAAAAACCGGTTCCACCAAGTTCTAACATTCAATCAAGTGCTTGTTTATACTTGTTAGTCGGTTCAGTGGCTATTAAATGCTAACGCCCAGGTGCAACTGAACTACTGAGAGGTAGTGAGAACCACTGAGTTACTGTAAACTTGCTAACAAGTCGACTTCTTCAACAATTAATCGAAGAAATGTTTGGATTGGAAGAAAATGGATTCTTTTATTTTTATTCTATTGGAAAGAGCAGTGGTGGCCGAGTGGTAATGGCCCCGACTTACGAGTTGTAGGTCGCGGGTTCAAACCCAGCCAGGCGCATTACTTTGTGTAATTTATTTCATCACCACTGCTCTCAAAACGGTGAAGGAAAACATCGTGAGGAAACCGGCATGTCCTAGAACCAAAAATTCGAAGACATGTGATATCCACCAACCCGCACTGGGCCCGCGTGGTGGATTACGGCCCATTCCCTCTCCTAGAGAGAAGGCCTGAGTCCCAACAGTGGGAACACTATAAGGCCGACTATGCTATGCTAATTTATTATTTTCATATTATTATGAGTGTTTGCACTAATCGATTAATTAATTTGATTAATTTTAATCATTGATGAATTTACCAAATATGAGTACACACAATTTATATATTAATCGTAATCGAAATTAAAAAAAAAAACATTAATCGTTAATCATTAATTTGATTAAATAGATTATATGGTTTTTACCTAGGTCGCACAAAATTTTGGACGATTTATTTGAGAAAAAAGTTATCATGATATTAAGTTTTGTCATTTTGCTAAAATTATATTATATACCTTCCAAAGGTAAAAAATAAAAAATGTTGTGCCGACCCCAAATAAGATGGGACAAGGGCAGGAAGATGATGATGAAAGGTAAAAAATTACAAATCTGTATTTCTGTAATTTTAATTCTTATCTTTCTTTAATAAAACAACTGCAACATATTTTTTTATAATCCTCCAGCCCGACTGATCACGCAGCCGAACTTCTATATCCAGGTCAAGTAAACAAAAGCCTGACAACATGACCTGTTGAACCGTCAGTCGTGCGAGCGAGAAAGCGGGATGCAGCTATACACCATATATAACCTCATCCCTTTAACAGTTCAGTTTAGGTCGTAAAGTGAATCGCGTTAAGAGTGGTAGGGCCTTAAGTTTGTGACAGAATGGTTTCAAGTAACTAATAATAATAATATTCCACAACTATCACACACGCAGAGCTTGTGTTATGAGTACTAGTCAACTGATAAACTTACTTATATATTTCTAAATACATAATACGTATATTTATATATTTTATGTAGGTATATGGCACTGGCCACTTGTAATTATTTAAAAAAAAATTGTAACTTTGGTTATTTAAAAGTAAAAATACCATTGTTCGAATTTTGAATTTCCCTCCACATTTTTTCGTGAGCCAAATCAAATTATCATGTCTCATTTAAGAATGGATTTGCATTGAGAACATTTTCGTGCGACGATTTTCTATGATTTTAACCCTTCGGCCGGTTTCCAAACACTGGTTTCCAAAGTGGCCGAAGGGGATTTTAAATGTGGCCTAAAACCTGATGAGTCATTTGATCGACTTCAAATTGCTTTTATGAATGAAGGACCTTCAAAAGCAACCATATACCACTAGTATAGCGAGTTCAAGCTCGGTCACCTTACTTTGGGGGATGGACAAAGGAGTGGTCGTCCTACGACGGCTGTCACGGGAGAAAGTGTGCTGGCACTAACCACTAGACCAACAGGGCAGTCAAAAAGTAAAACACCAGGCGAGATTCGAACACACGACCTCTCTTTTACTAGTAAACACATATTATCTTTCTAAGGTTAGCTTTATCGATGGACAGAGTAGGTATGTAAAAAGAATTCCTTTCAGCGATTTTCTCAAAAACCCCTTTTCAAAGAGAATATGTTTTTGTTGTGACTTAAGAAATGTCCCTAATCATGTAGTTACAATGCCAAAGCGTTTTTGATGTCAAAATTATAGTTTTTTAGAGACATATGCTTAGTAAGGATCTCTATCTTTAGCATAACATAGTCAGCCTTATTATGTTACCACTGCTGGGACTCAGGCTTCCTCTCTAGGAGAGGGAATGGACCGTAATCCACCACGCAGGCCCAGTGTAGGTTGGTGGATGTCACATATCTTCGAATTTTTGGTTCTAGGACAAGCCGGTTTCCTCACGATGTTTTCCTTCACCGTTTTGAGAGCAGTGGTGATGAAATAAATTACACAAAGTAATGCGCCTGGCTGGGTTTGAACCCGCGACCTACAACTCGTAAGTCGGGATCGTTACCACTCGGCCACCACTGCTCTCTCTATCTTTGACTAGGTTTTAACTCCTATTAGATTTTAAGATAGCGAAAAATTGAATTATTGTTGTTTTAGTATTAATTTTATATAATTTTACCAAACCGTATCTATTATTAATTAGTAACATGTGGAAACGCAGTGGATTGTGCATTCATTAATAGCATACTATGTATTTAGAAATTATAATCTTCTTTTTTATAAAAAAATGAATAGCTGTTCGTTAGTCTCACTAAAACTCGAGAACGGCTGCTCCGATTTGGCTAACTTTGGTCTTGACATATTCGAGATAGTCCAGGAAAAAAATGAAAAAAAAAAACACGAAAAAAAGAATCCGAATACAACGCCATCTCTAATTAAAATGTCATTATAAAATGATTTATGCTGTTCTGGTAATGCCAGTAGATGGCGTTATCCTTATTATTATGCGGTACGAAGATCGCCTAGTCAGCAAGAACACTTATATAATGAACGATTGTTTGTTTCCCAAATAAAATGAAATGAAACGAAATGAAATGAAATATAATGAAATAAAATAGCCAATAAAAATAAAAACCAATAAAAATACTACAACAGAAATAGTTGCTGCCAGCGGCTTCGCCCGCGTGAAAGTAGAATACTATCGCAAAAGAACATATTCCCGAGATAAAAAGTTTTTAGTGTGCTATTCCGGGACACGGCCTACTCGTGTTCTAAGTTTCATCAAAATCGGTTCAGCCGTTCGAGCGTGAAGAAATAACAAACATATATAAATACACACCCTCGCAAACTCGCCTTATATTAAGTAAATATTGGCAAGTGAAACTTACACTCGTGTATTCATTTGGATTTACTTTTCCTGGTTAAAATTTAACTTTTTAACCGTCTATATCGGATACCCTCGCGTTTATTCCGCTAGCGTCGCACATCCACGACCAAATACTCCATCTTGTCAGCTCTTCTGTCACCTATGGGGATTAAAGAGCTAAATGAGATGGAGTACCCAGTCGCAAACTCAGGACCCTGACCCTGATTTCCAGCCACCGTAGGCGTGGGCTTGCGGACGGCGAGCAATGGATAGCTCGCCGTCCGACCGTCCGGTAATCGTCCGGATCGAGCCCAAGTCGTCGACGGCGCGTACTGTTCCACGCGCGCCTCAAGGAGATGTCAGCAACTGTAGGGGCCCAGCAGGGTCAAAGCCTACTGGGGCTAAGGGTCTGATTCTGAAAGGAAGACTCGGCCTTGGTACGAAAGGCAACGAAGGAACAGGAGTGGGTTTTTAGTCAGTAAAAGTCTGACACTATCTCGCGCTCCGCCCAAGAGCGGGGGATGTCATAAGATGATTTTCTCACTGAAAAAAAAAGGACCCTGGCGAATAGGACACGAAAACACTTGTCGGAACAATCCGACGCAAGCTATTATGAGGGTTAAACTACGATTAAGTTACAAATCTTTTTGTAAATAAAGATTGTAACCGAAACCACAATGATAGCCTTAATGATGACACCACAAGACCCAATTATTATTGCTCGTTTGTCCTTCTGTATATAAAAAGAAACCTTTCCCGTCACACTACAAATGATCTGTTATTATGAAGCCGGGATTGGGCAATTACAGGTTATTACAACGACGGATTGATAACTTGATAGGGCGTTTGTTTCTGACACAGTCAAGGCCGTGACCTTTGACAAAATCTCTATAGAAATAATATAGAAAAAACTGGGCAAGTGCGAGTCGGATACGCGCACTGAGGGTTCTGTACAAACTTACCCATGAAAACGGTTCAATTCTCGAATTGAGTTACGAAGATTTTTCCGATTCGCAAAAAAAGTTTTTTTTTTTGTGACGTAACTACAAATTTACAGTTTTCAGATTTTTCCTATATACTTGTGTTATGAGATCTTGCTTCATGCCAAATTTCAGGATTCTAGGTCAACGGGTAAGTACCCTATGAATTTTGATTCCCTTGAGAGTGGCAAAAAACACGTTTTTTTGCGACATAAACTACCGTATTTTTTTCCCCGTTAACTCAGATGTTTGACCTTTACACAGCTTCAAGGGACTGCAGACCTGAGTATATGGTTTTAATTTCAACTCGATACCTTCACGCGTTCCCGAGATAAAGGGTCTTGACAGACAGACAGACTAAAAAGGTCGCAAAAATAGAGAGGCTTGGACGGAGAAATGAGCTGTTGGCCCAGCAATGAATGGTACGAGTATTATATGCTTGTATTATCAGCGACGTCGTCAAGGTCTACGGCGAAGGTGGTGTGACGATCAGGGGGGCTATTGGCTAACTTTTTCAATAACAGTTGACAACTAGCATTCGTTGCACACTAAACTTAGTTGTCAACTGACAATTTCATAAAATTGGTATTACGTGTCACACAAGTGACTAACAAACTAGTGGAAATGTGGTGAATTATAAAAATTTACGGTGCCTATTGTGACCACTCTAAAATTTTATCGACTATTATACAGCTTCAAAAGCTTACACAATCGCAATTTTAAAAGTATCGATACAATAACATCTGTCAAAACGTGTTACGGTGGCTATCAAAGGCACCAGTGGCTAATGACGTCACTGCAGTTGGTCACTGAAGATAGGCAATAAGAAACTAGCTGTTTGACAGTTCAATGATGCACATTGTTAACAAGTGATCATCACTTGACTGTCAACAGAGTTACGCAATAGCCCCGCTGATCATGTTCACGGGGCAAACTTGGCCAGAGGTCGCCCTAGACAAAGAGGTTTGGAAGGAGAAAGGGGAGGGCTTTGTCCAACAGTTGGAACACACAATAGGCTATAAAAAATATCAACTAATGGTGATTTATTCTGAAATTAGCTCTTTCTAGCAGTTTTGCATCAGTGGTATAGGATCGTAACATAATAAACTGGCCAAACCCGAGTTGGACTCGCATTCGAAGGGTTCTGTACTGCAAAAAAAAATCTAACAAAAAACGCCGACAAAATAACGTTTCTTGTATGGGAACCCTCTTTAATTTTTAACTTTGTTATTTGTTGTTGAAGCGGCAATAGAAATACACATTCTGTGAGAACAGCTCTCTGCCTCGGACGGTTTATGAGATACATCCCGTTGACAGACGGACGGACAGACGAAAGGGTGGAGGGTCCCGTTAGCACTTTTCGGTTACGGATTCTTGAAAAGCAGCTTATGATTGTGTCTCTTACAGGATTGTCGAAAGAGTTACCGTGGCTCTGGAACCCAGAGGACAACTGAATACCCTTCCCGGTCCGTGTATCGCCAATGTGAGCAGCTTGCTGTTTTTTCCAACGCAATGTTTGATAAAGAGGCAAAAAGGGAGATGGCGCCTGAACGCTCGGTTGGCATTCGGTAACTTCCGCCGCCCACTCGAATATTTCAGAAAACTTGTTCCAGGAAATACGTGTTGTTTTAAAAACTTTGTATGTCTTTGTAAAAAGTTTTCGTCATCCAGATTTTTTATTTAATGTCCAAGGTTTGCATAAAAATATTTTCTTTACTTTTTTAGTACATTATGAAGGTTCATGTAAAATTTACGCAAAATAGATTTAGGTATTTTGTACACTGAACATCTATTTATTTTTTATATTATTATTTAGCACTTATTGATACATTATGCCTTTGGGTTCAATTGGCGTATAAACTTCTTTGCCGAAAGTGAGTTAAATATACCTACCATTCTTCTCAGAATTTTTTTCTCTATCGATCTGTATACTCGAAATATCGCTATTCGCGAAAAAAATGTTTATATGACCTAAAAATATTTCAACAAAAAGTCACTTGGAGCATAAAATATTAGTGTAAAAGTCAAAGTGTTATATTTTGTAGATTTATTAAGGTGTACCAATCATAACTTTTTCAACTTCAGGTGTAAAATCGTTCGTTAAATCAAAATGGTTTTTACGTTACAACGTGTTAAAAGTTTTTCTTAAACAAAATGTGAATTCAACGTCGTAAATCCACATGTTCAAAAGTGTTTTGGCGTATAAACCATGAATTAAACTTTATGTACTTTTCGACCAGAAATTAGGCACCCAACTAAAACAAGTGATGTCGCATAAGCTAAAAGTGTAATGGCAGATGTTATAAGTGCCCATGTAGGCCTATGTGAAAATAAAATAAAAACTTTTGAATTTTGAATTTTAGATGGTTCACTCTTCTTCTTATAAGGGATAAAAATAGATAATAATCAAGTTACCTCTGTAGATGAAAGTAAAATCTTCTATTTTATTGCGACTCCTGCAGAGGCCAAAATAAAAATAAGACTATCCTATCCCTTAGTAAAGTCTTAGTGTCTAGAAGTAAATCAGATGGTCGACCAACCAACCCAAGTAATTAAAAGGCGATGACCTGGACAGGACACACTTATATGCTGGTGAACTCTGTTCACGCGACTTTTTAAAATGAAGTAATAAAAAGTATATACCATCTGGAGTCCAAAACACTGGTCGTCATAAATTGAGGCAGCAAGAAATGAAGCTAATAAAAGCGTGTTAAAAAGCTTTGGGTTTGGACTATATAGGTAAGGTATTGAAGCATACGAATTTTGTTAATTGGGACTAAATGACTGCTGAAATTTTCACTATTGAGACGTCTAAAAACTTTGAAATACGTGATGTCTCATAGCATAGTATGGTCGGCCTTATAATTTTCCCACTGCTGGGACTCAGGCCTCCTCTAGGAGAGGGAATGGGCCGTAATCCACCACGCGGGCCCAGTGCGGGTTGGTGGATGTCACATGTCTTCGAATGTTTGGTTCTAGGACATGCCGGTTTCCTCACGAGGTTTTTTTCACCATTTTAAGAGCAGTGGTGATGAAATAAATTACACAAAGTATAGTGTAGTGGGAATCAGATGGTTGCGAGACGCACAAGAACGTTCATTGTGGCGACATTTGGAGGAGGCCTATGTCCACCAGTGGACGTCTATCGGCTGAAATGATGATGGTGAAGATGAAAATGGGTTGGGCACTCTTAAACCTAAAATTCTTTAAAACATGATTACCCGAAAGGCAGTGAGTACATTCATCAAACGTTACATTTGAATTGAACGAGATCGTATCAATACTCTTTCATATTTCAGCGGTGTAGGTTCAGTTTTGAATTTGTATGCGACACCATTTTTCAGTGTCGCCGTGTAACAGGTAGGTTAAGCGGTGTGATTTAGGAGTCTGAATGATTATTCTTGGAATTCCATTTATGCTTGTTGTGAGGAAGTTTTTTCAATCTGGTGTTGTATGTAAATTATGAAGATATCATTAATTAAAAACTTTAATTATCTTTGTGCAAAGGATTTTTTTAAGGTAGACAATTACGAGGCATCCCAACCTGGTTGGGATAGGTTAGACCATCGACTTAGTACATATATATCGATGGGTTAGACTGATAAAACTGGTCAGCAATAAAAAAAAATTGGGAGCAAGGAACATGCTCCTTGCTCCCAATTTTTTTTAATTTGATATTACAGAAAATAGAAAACACAAGGAATCCAATAAATACCTAATTTCAGAAAAAGAATAACCTAACTTTAATATAAAGTTTATTAGAACTTATAATTCCAAATCAATCCAAAGATATAACACTTCAAAGCAACCTATTTAAAAAAAATAGCAATTTCATATTTTTACCCCTATTATTAATACAATAAAGGCTACTTCCTAACTAAAATATGGCGTCATAAAACTCCTCCGCATCGCTGTCGACTGGAAGTGTGCCCAAAAGGCTGGCGGCATTGTCACGCTGTATGGCAATGCTTAATCTCTGACCGAGGTAAAAGCCAGCCCTTGGGTCACGCGAAGTGTCAACTAAGCGTTTGGATAGTTCTTTAAAAAGCGTATGAGCCTCGGACCCCACGGTCCAAGAGTTTCAACCCCAAATAGCTCAAAAATATAACTGCCGACGAGGTTGTTATATTTCCTCCGCTGTTAGTGTTATTTAAGTTACAATTGCTTCAGACAGTGGTTTTGTCCACTTGAAGGTCGGAAGTTATCCTAAGGGAACGTACACGTAGGGAAAAGTATCATATGCCCTTTCCGAGAAATGTTTATCAGGTTTAAATGAAGTCGAGAGTCAATTAAACCACCTACTACACAAAATCTCTCATAATAATCTCCTTCACCAAACGTGGGTCGAAAACCATTAGAAATATCATGTTTAAGTATATTTTCTCCTCAGTTAGGAATTAACAGCTCGTTTGCAAGGAAATATCAGGAAAGATCCAGTTAAATCTAGATCTAATATCCAGTTATAACCGCCACAAACTGAGCGCTGCCTGCTATTGGCGGTAAATGTAGCAGAAATGCATTCATATTCATATGTGTTTGTAATAAAATTTGAATTGAGGTTCGATACTAAAGTTGTTATTGCTACTAATATTTCTTCGATATTTGCTTGGATTTATTTCGAGTGTTAATGTGATGGCTTAAAAGTTCTTGATCTGAACATATGTGATCTTATTTATTGAAGTATGTATGTTTTAAATGCTTTTATATAGGTATTTGGAGGAATGTAGGACAGAAAGCCTCACATACCTCCGTTGAAAAGGGAGGATCCTCCGGCCAGACGGGTGTTATGTCTGGTGGGCAACTGCCCGATAGATGATTTTCGGGCTGTTCTATATGTTCTAATCGCGCGGAGAGCTTTAATTGGGCGATGCAGGATTAGTTCTTATGTGACTTCATAGATGTCGCTGCAAGCCAATGTCAAGCGCCTAGTTTCCAGATACATATGTACTACCAGCGGTAGCGGGCCCGGCAGTCGTTGCCCTGCCCGAAATCTAGTTCTACGTCAGAACAAAAATTGAGATATCGATTGCAGCGCCACCTACCCGGCAATTGTATTTTAAAACCATCTAGGAATCTACTCAAATATACACACAAAATTTCATTCAAATCGATCAAGCAGTGGTGACCCAGTGGTAACAGCCCCGACTTACGAGTTGTAGGTCGCGGGTTCAAACCCAGGCAGGCGCATTATTTTGTGTAATTTATTTCGTAACCGCAGCTCTCACAATGTTCCACTGATCTTGGATTTACAATAAAATGCTTAGTTCTGTTTATAAACCTTCAAACGTCAACAGTAAAAAATCTTGCTCTGGGCTTCAGCCCAGAGATGAATTTTATATTAGGTATTTTTAGAAATTCAGTTCTAAAAATACCTAGTATAAAATTCATCTGAAAACATATTCCCAACCACCCCTTACACGGCTGTCAAAACCCCCAATTAAAAACAGCCTGAGGCGATCAAGAAAGCTTTAATTTTTCCGACATTTTACGCTTTCCCTTTTGCCCCAAATAAGTAAGTGTCTGGACAAACAAACAAAGATTACTTCGTCCTTTTCACATTTTGTATGAAGGTTTAGGTTTTATTAAATGGCCGTATGAGTTTAATAGAATTAGTGACAGCCCTAAATCTCGGTGACAACCCTGTCCGTATTTAATAATGTAGCGTAACCTTTGTACGATGTGCTGCGAATTGAAAGTAGGCTTTATAATATACTAACAACCTGCTCCGTCTTTTAAATCTTTGTAATTCTCGACTTTTTACTACTAATAATATGTTTTATAGCATAATCAGCCTTTTAATGTTCCCACTGCTGGGATTCAGGCCTCCTCTCTCTAGGAAAGAGAAAGGGCCGTAATCCACCACGCGGGCCCATTGCGGATTGGTGAATACCACATGTTTTCGAATTTTTGGTTCTAGGACGTGCTGGTTTCCTCACGATGTTTTCCTTCACCGTTATGAGAGCAGTGGTGATGAAATAAATTACACAAAGTAATGCGCCTGGCTGGGTTTGAACCCACGACCTACAGCTCGTAAGTCGGGGCCGTTACCACTCGGCCACCACTGCTTTAATGTTCTAATAATTAAGTTAAAATCTATGTTTTATACGTTTAAATTTTCCTCATGAATTTATCCATTGGAGAAAACTGCATGAAAATCTGCTGTTCATACAGACAGACATACGCGGTATGGTATATAAATTTTTGGTTAAAGGACAAAATAACGAGAAGAAAAGAAGTGAGACGAACTTTAAAGGAACTAATTTTGATAATAAGATATTATCTGCCACATGATCACAAACAAATTTGGGAATTTTCCAAATTAAATTTGTACCTATCATATTTAATGGAAAATAACGCATAACACAGTTGAAAACAACATTAAAATTATATGAAATTGGATTCTCTTAAAAATTAGAATTTACCTTAAAATACTCTATACTATAATTCACTGAACCTTCCTCAAATTCTTCCAATCATATACAACGCTGAAACGAAAGATGGACTTTCCTAAAAAGGGGTCATTGTACTCATCAATATGAAAGAATAAAAACATTTTATTTGCTGGAAATGACACAATTTTAGGCACAGTATGCTGAATGTTCCCACTGTTGGGACTCAGGCCTCCTCTCTAGGAGAGGGAATGGGCCGTAATCCACCACGCGGGCCCAGTGCGGGTTGGTTGGTAAAATTTTTGGACTAACTTATAAATTAAACAAACTTTTGATAGGAAAAATATACGCTACGTCCGCGCGAAACGGCCGAAAGCTCAGCATGAACAACCTTTACCATGCTGGTCGCATAGTAAAAGAAAGAGAAAAAACCTTGAAACACGAAAAAATGTCCCTGCTCCATACATTTATGTTCACACTAGGTTCTGCCAGCGGCTTCGCCCGCATGAAACTAGGTTTCTTTATACAAACTTTGGACTAGCGTTTAATCCCCTTAGGGCTTGAATTTTGGAAAATTCTCTATTAGTACTCACCTACTTTTTAGAAGAAAGAAAGAAAACATTTATTTGAGACTCGCACATGACAAACAACAATAAAATAAAAAGTAACTTAACCTATAAATACTTAATTAAAATAAAAAATAAAATAAAACAATATGAAAAAATTAAAAATAAAAGACCTGTGCGAGGCCAAAAAAGCTCCTGTCTCAGCATATGCTGCGATAACTTAACAAAAAAGTAAAATAACGCAGCGCTGGTGTTCTGATAGGTGATGCCACGGACACACTCACGGAACACAGAGACAATACCTAGTACATATAAGATAATACCTAGATAATAAAAGAATAAAATAAAATATACTAAACATACAAACAATATCATATACTTAAAAACAGTGTAAATAAAAAGTACCTACTATTTAAAACTTGTGCAAAATTTCACGCTTCTACTCCTGGTAGTTTCGGCTGTGAGGTGATGTGTCTCAGTCAGCTACAAATACGCTAGCTGTACGCACATGCGTACAGCTAAGGAGTGGAATTCCCAGCCGGGGTCTATGTTTCCTGATGGCTACAACCCGGGAATCATTAAGTCAAGAGTGAATAGGTTACTTCTAGGTAAGCGCTCTCCATCGTCGACCACATCGTCGCTTAATTTCTATCAGGTGTAATAGGGTGATTCTTTGAAACCGAGAGAGAACCTCTCATTCATCTGGCCTAGCTTTCGTACCTATCTGTTTTGTGTCGTAAGCCACTGGGTGCAAATGAGTGGCTTTAGTGATCGGAGAAAACTAATATGCAAATAAAAATATCTAATTGTTAAAAAAAAACTAGGCCAGACGAATGAGAAACCCCTCTCGGTTTCAAGTAATCACCCAATAATGGTCATGCGTAAGTCTATTAACAATAAAAAAAAATATGGAGCAACTGATTTTTTTTCATGATTTCGGGGTTGTTCGCATATTAAAAGTTGTTCACATTTAATGAATACAATGACCCCTTTCAAGGAAAGACCGTTTGTCGTTTAAACATAGTATGTTGGCAAGGTTGAAATGTTATTCGAGCGATAATGATTGAGGGAGGCACCCTTAATCAGTCGCTCGAGTAACATCACACACATTACATATTTACATCGTAATGTCACCTTAATAAGTTAAGTAGGTAATCTGATTATCCTTTTGATATTATACAAGATGTCTTTGACATCGAATACCATGGATCCAGTACATGATTTTGAACCCCCTAGTGGTGGATTTTTTGTCGGTTTTTTCCTAATTGAAAAAAATACGTTTTTTAATTTAAACTGTTAAAGTTTTTTTTTTAATTGGGAAAAAACCGACGTAAAATTCCTCCTCTGGGGGGTTCAGAATCCGTCCGTTTGTGCGTCGATGAGAAAGACACCGTGTATACCTAATTTGCGGCCTGCGCACTTTCTTCTACTTCTTGTTGCATAACATAAGCATAATCAGCCTTTTAATGTTCCCACTGCTGGGACTCAGGCCTCCTCTCTCTAGGAGAGGGAATGGGCTGTAATCCACCACGCGGGCCCAGTGCGGGTTGGAGAATGTCACATGTCTTCGAATTTTTGGTTCTAGGACATGCCGGTTTCCTCACGATGTTTTCCTTTACCGTTTTGAGAGCAGTGGTGATGAAATAAATTACACAAAGTAATGCGCCTGGCTGGGTTTGAACCCGCGACCTACAACTCGTAAGTCGGGGCCGTTACCACTCGGCCGCCACTGCTCTCACTTCTTGTTGACTTTATTTTTAATATTTACAGACTAATTGAAGAAGTTTGATTATTTACGTTCTTGGATAAATTTCCTACAAATAGAACGCGTAATATTATATAATCTACGCGGACGCCGGCGCCCGGCATCGGCGAAATCCTCACGCGAACTGCTTTCGCTTGGGGATCAACTAGTAGTAGGAGGTGCCACCTTAACTTTGAATTGTCATAATTATTTATTTTATAATTTATGTATCCGTATAACGTATCCGTGATAAGACCTGTCATACTGTATGGATCAGAATGTTGGGCTGTGAAAAAGACGGATGAAAAAAGATTGCATGTAGCGGAGATGAGAATGTTGAGATGGATGTGTGGTGTGACGAGAATGGATAAGGTGAGAAATGAGTATATTAGAGGAAGTTTGAAAGTGGCGCCAGTGACTGAAAAGTTGAAAGGGAATCGTTTGTCTTGGTATGGTCATGTAAAGAGGAGAGATGAAACGCATGTTACTAAAAGAGTTATGAGTATGACATGTGGATGGGTGGAGAGGGAGAGGGAGGCCAAAGAAAAGATGGATGGATTGTGTGAACAGTGATATGAAAGAAAAGGAAGTTAGTGATAGCATGACGGTTGACAGGATAGAATGGAAGAAAAAAACATGTTGTGCCAACCCCAAATAAGATGGGACAAGGGCAGGAAGATGATGACACACATAAATACAAAAGAAGATATTATGGTAATTATGGTATTATTTGCTAGCTTTTTGTGGCAGGTGGGTAATATAAAATGACTTCTGCTGCTCTAGGGTAGAGCGCGAGAGCGGGATTTATTAATTTACACAACATTACAAAATATAAGGTAAGTAATAAAAAGTACATGTATTGGACATATACTTTTTAATACTTTATACATGACTTTATTCATGTATTGTGAGAGACCGGTGCTCAAGGTTTATATTTCAGGACACCAGGTTTTAAAACATTTAATAAATTATAATCGTACTGACCACGTAAAATATTTTTTTTTTAATTGGCATAAACCAGTGCTTGACTGCGATCCCACCTGATGGTAAGCAGTGATGCAATCATTAATAGTGAGGCGCACTAGTTTATTAAGAGCCTATTCACTCTAGCCTTGAAGACACCCAAATTATAGTTGGACGGGAAGACCGCAGCAAACAAATTATTCCAGTCCTTCGATGTATACGTGGCATAAACGACGAAGTGAAACGCTTAGTCCGGACCGTTGAAGTTTCAACAACAATTGAGGTAACAACTAACAGCGAAGTATGTGGATAGAAAAGAATTAAAAAAAATATTAGACATAGACACAATACAACAGCAAAAAAAAAACGACGTAAAAGTATAAGAGAATAATAGTAAATAATATGATACAGTAAAAAACCGCTAAGCTTGTAGAAAGAAAGACATGTTGCGTCAACCCGAAATAAATTGGGATGAGGGCGATTGAGGAGAGAATGAAGATGCTGTACACACACAATACAGATTCTAAAATGACGCATTAGTTATGGTTTTTTTTAGGTGGCAATCATCCAATGACTTCTCCAGCTCTTGGGCGGAGCGCGAGTTCATGTCAGACTTTTACTGAATTTTTATTTAGTATAAGTCTGGACAGGTTCTTGACAGACAGACACACAGACGGACAGATAACAAAGTGATCCTATAAGGGTTCCATTTTTACCCCACTACGGCAAAGCCAAAGGAGGGTTATGATTTTGACAGGCTATGTATGTATGTATGTATGTGAGTGTGTTCATCTGTTCTCTCATAGCTCCTAATGTACCTAACGGAACTCGACATATGAGGTATCGTTAGAACCGTCTTAATTGTCCGCTGAACATATGCTACGTGACGTGTCACAAAACTCAATATGGCGCCCTCTAGCGGACAAAAAGTAATGTATTAAAATATAAAAATGGAGATAAATACGCCGTGTTTGGTATAATTTGAAAGGGCTTCACTTGTACATTTCCAAAATATTGCTCAAATTTAAAGTGACGCCCTCTAGTGGACAAAAAGTCATGTGTTAAATTTAACACCAAAATTGCTTAAATAAAAAAAAATAAAAAAAAATTCAGCGTCGTTTTTTTTTTGTCGTGTCGGGTTTTAGTTTTTTACTTTTTTTTTCCTTTTAAGGTACGGAACCCTAAAAGTATGGCGCCCGTATCGGACACGATGGCCCAATCAAAATATTTAATAACATGTAAATTGACCGCAAGGCTGTTTATTTGGCTCGCCGTCGATTCATTAAAGCCTGTTATAAGATAACCTTGTGTATCAAACACAGCGGGATCTTGGATCCAAGCCTAATTTTTAAAGGAGCCAAGGGTATGTCCCGGCCTTACCAAAAATTTCGAGGACTGAAATCCTTATTATTTACGAGGTCCAATGGCTTCGCTAGTTATCTCATGGGAATTTACTTACGCAACAAAATGTATCATCATCAATGTTTTTTTTTTTGATTGATATAAACCAGTGCTTGACTGCGATCCCACCTGATGGTAAGCAGTGATGCAATCATTGATGGTGAGGCCCACTAGTTTATTAAGAACCTATTCCACCTAAATTATAGTTGGACGGGAAGACCGCAGCAGGCAAATTGTTCCAATCTTTCGATGTACGCGGTATAAACGACGAAGCGAAACGCTTAGTCCGGATCGTTGAAATTTCAATAACGTAAGGGTGGATACTCGCCGTACGTCGGGTTGCCCGATGGTAGAAAGGAGAAGGCGGAATCAAGTCATGCAATTCCCACGCCCACTCTCCAAAATGCAACCTGTAGAATACCGATAGGCTGGCTACCCTGAGCCTGTGCTCGAGGCTTTGTAGATTGGACTTAACCAAATCTGGATCCCCAATTAGCCTCTTCGCACGCCAATGTATCTTCTTTTCTTTCTTTATCATCATTATTTTAGACGAAAGACGTCCACCATTGGATTTTTTTTTGTTGCCGGGGTGGAAAATCCTCATGGATGTCCTTCGCCTGGGGCAGGCGAAGGGGCCTGTCAGACTCTTACTGACTAAAAACCACCTCGGTGTTCCCTCCCACACTTGGACCGGGGATCGTGGGAGCTGATACGCCATCCATGATCCCCGGCTAGTGCCGGCCCGCCTACGCGGGCCACCTCAAGCCGGGGGGAGTGTGAGGTGTCCTCCCCCCGCGACGTACAATAGGGGCGCGCTAACACAACGCGCTGCCGCCTCGGGTCTTGCTGGATGGGGGACGGCGGACGACCCCGAGTCCGCCGTCCCTCCGGACCTCTTTATGGGGGCTGGAAGAGGGCGTTGTCTGCCCTCCGCCGACGCCCGGTTCGCCTACTGCGGCACGGGAGAGTGGCCACTGCCTCCCTCTCCCTCTCCGCAGCCTCCTTCTGCGAAATTACAGCTTCACAGAAGGAGATCACCGCATCCCACGACTCGGCGCCCCCGACCATCGAACGAACGACGGCCGGTAGCGACAGGTCGGGGCCCACTTCAGATACAAGGGCACGGCGCTGCTCCTCCCATGCGGCACACTCTGCCAGTGTGTGCTGCGCCGTGTCCTCCCGACAGTCGGTGCAGTGATGGCACCGAGCGTCCGGCTCCCTGTTTATGCGACACAAGTACTTCCCGAAGCAGCCATGCCCCGAGAGCACCTGCGTCGCCCTAAACGACAGGGAGTCGTGTTTCCTCCCGAGCCATTCGTCGAGCACTGGTCGGATCGCATCGACGGTGGCGAGGGCGGCGGTAGGGCGCAGAAGCCTGTCCCGCCATTCCGCCACCATGACCTCGCGGAGCTGAGACCGACGCAGCTCGATCTCGCGCTGCGTCACCACCCCGCGTCCTCATCTCCTCGCGCCACCGGTACAGTGAGGCGAGGACTCTCGCCTGCAGTTCCCAAGGCGGAGATCCGGCCAGTGCACAACCCGCCTCGTAGGAGATCGTGCGATACCCCCTGATAGCCCTGACGGCCATCGCCATCTGCGGTCTTCGCAGGATTGCGATGCTGCCGGCCGTCAAGTCAGAAGCCCATACCGGGGCCCCATACAGGGCCATGGATCGCACGATCCCCAAGTATAGCCGCCTACAGGCAGTGCTCGGGCGCCCTAGATTGGGAAGCAGCGTTGCGAGCGCGCCTGCTGCGCCCATCAACTTGGGCGTCAGCCGCCGAAAGTGAGGGCCAAAGTCCCACCGGCTGTCGAGCACCAATCCTGGGTACTTCATGGTGGACTCGACAGCGATTTGGACCCCCCCGACCACGATGTGTGATCCCGGCGGCGGCGCCCGTCGGGGACCATGAAAGACCATAGCCTCCGACTTGTTGAGAGCCACCTCCAGGCCCAGGCGTCGTATGCGGCTCACCACCCGTGAAACCGCTGCCGTCGCCAGCAATGCTGCCTCCCTGTACGAGCTCCCCCGGGCCGTGACCAGCGTGTCGTCCGCGTAACACGTCAAGTCCACACCCGGTTGGAGCTCGCCCCTCAGCACCCAATCGTAACCGATGTTCCACAAGGGTGGCCCCAGGACCGAGCCCTGTGGAACACCGCACGACATATCGCGACGGCCCTCACCGTCGCGTCCCCTGTAGGTGACACACCTTTCCGACAAATAAGCCCCAATGATGTGGCGGAGGTAGCGGGGCACCCTATGGTACCTTAGCGCCTCCCGGATACAGCTCCAGGGCAGGGCGTTAAAGGCGTTGGAGATGTCCAAGGACACCGCCACCATCACCCCGCCCCGGGAAACCGCTTCCTCCGCCAGGACTCTCACCCGCATTATGGCGTCGATAGTAGAGCGCCCATGCCGAAAACGGAACTGACTGTCGTCCAGATCTGGCCCCTCTCTGTACAAATGACCGTCGAGGCGGGCAGCAATAATCCGCTCAAAAAGCTTACCCACCTCGTCAAGCAGCACTATGGGCCGGTATGCGGACGGCGAGTCTACTGGGCGCCCCGCTTTCCTGAGCAGGACCAGACGACCTGTCTTCCACTGAGTGGGGAAGTGGCCCTGCTCAAGGCAAGCTGAGTAGAGTGCTCTCAATTGGGGCTCCAGCTCCTTCAGAGCGAGGACGAGCGCGCGGCCGGGAACTCCATCCGGTCCCGGGGGACATAGGCCTCCCCCAAGTTTAGCCACAACGACCGGTCCTGTACGCCTCGCATCCATCGGATTCCCGCGACTATCACCACATGATCGGTCTCGGACCTTGTGGGAGGCCTGGGATCAGGACCTGAGATAAAGCGAGAGGGAGTGTCAGACTTGTACTCACTAAAACCCACATGTATTCCTTCAGTTCCTCTTTGCGTTTCAGAGCCTCGGTAACTTTTCTGTTAGGCGTGTGTAACTTTTTACTACTGAACCGACTCACTGTTCCGTAATATTTTGGTGTTCCGAAAGTGGAACAACAGTAATTACTTTAAGTGACCCGCTGTCTTTTTAAAATTCAAATTAAAACGACGTTTTAATTAAAACGTAAATAGTGTAAATATAATTAATGACCTGAACTAAAAACATCTGCTTAAAATTATTCTAAATCAAAATTCAATTTATCAAAACTATTAGTGTAAGTACGACTGGCCTGTTGGTCTAGTGGTTAGTGGCCCTTGACTGCTATACCGGAGGTCGTGGGTTCGATTCCCACCTAGGACAAATGTTTGTGTGATGAGCACGATCATTTGTTCTGTGTCTGGGTGTCATTTATCTATATATTATGTATGTATTTAGAAATATATAAGTATGTTTATCAGTTGTCTAGTACCCATAACACAAGCTCTGCTTAGCTTGGGACTAGACGGCGTTGTGTGATAGTTGTGGAATATTAAGTTTATGACGCAACGTCACGATCACGATTCATAAGAGTCAGTGTCTGTGTTTGTATCTTTTGAGCTGTTGTTCCAAATGTTCCAAGTGATACATATCATCTTTATTAATTTTTTTTTTCGGTGGGAAAATCATCTTATGACATCCCCCGCTCTTGGGCGAGGCGGGAGATAGTGTCAGACTTTTACTGACTAAAAACCCACTCCTGTTCCTTCGTTGCCTTCGTCCCAGGGCCCCGGGTTTCGTTTTCACACTACCCATGGCCCCAGTAGGCTTCGACCCTGCCGGGCCCCTACGATTTGCTGACATCTCCCTGACGCGCGCGTGGAACAATACGCGCCGTCGACGACTTGGGCTCGGTCCGGACGGTTACCGGACGGTCGGACGGCGGGCTACCCATTGCTCGCCGTCCGCAAGCCCGCGCCTACGGTGGCCGGAAATCGGGATCGGAATCCCGGCGGCGGTTGGGGCGTGAGGACCGTTGCCTCACGCGATCGGCCGCCTCCTTTGCTAGCATTACTGCTTCGCAGAAGGAGGCGACCCCCTGCCACTCCTCCTCGCTCCGGACCATGGCCTGTACCAAAGCCCGGCGCGAGAGATCGCCGCCGCCGATCGCCCCCACGAGGACACGGCGTTGCTCTGCCCAAGCGGGGCACACCTCCACCGTGTGCTCCACCGTGTCCTCCGGGCGGTCCACACAGTGGCGACACCCGGGCGTCTCTTCCGCACGAATCCGGTGCAGGAACTTACCGTGTTCGGTGAGAACCTGCGTCATGCGAAAGGTGAGGACGCCGTGAGGTCTTTCCAACCACGCCTCAAAGAAGGGACTTACCGCCATAATTGTGGCGTGCCCAGATACATATCATCTAACATTTCTCTGTCTCAGTATGACTATGACGCGACGTAACAGATCACGATTCATTTGAGCCGATGTTCCAAACGTTCCGTTTGTATATTTTAAGCCGAGCAATGTTCCAAATGATAAATATATCTGTTCCGAAACATTTTAGTGAATCAGATGCAAATGTTCCAATCGCAAAGATGACACACTTTGCCCATGCCTATTTTCTGTTATTCGGAATCTATTCAGATTTAAATACCTACTACTACCTTTCCATACTAATTCTACAAATGAAAAATTCTATTTGTTCAATCACGTTGAACAAATGATTGATTGTATCAATCACGGGTAAACCATGCTAGTTTTATCTTATCTTTGTGGTCTGGTTTCCGCACTTAGTCCATGGTAGACCATTGTGCGTGGTGATTAACCATGCTAGTACATTTCCGTGGGTTCATTTTCGACTTTCAGAATGGGCGAACCCGCTGGTAATAACTAGTCCGTAATACTGATTACACGAAGTTAATTAAAGGCTTAGTCATACTAAGCCGACTTTACGACACCTTGGAATAGAGGAGCTTTTCCTTTCAAGAAACTACACGACAACTCACCTGTATATTGTGTAGGGCTTGGTGGAAATTTGAGCTAAAAACTAGGGCTTGGTGGAATTTCTGAAAACCACGGCGTTATTTCTTATTTAACATCGACTTCCGAAATTAAAGTTATTTTGATCATAATTCATAATCATTTATTTGCTAATATGGGTAACTACATAAAGTTGAAGAGCAGTGGTGGCCGAGTGGTAACGGCCCCGACTTACGAGTGGTAGGTGGTGGGTTCAAACCCAGCCAGGCGCATTACTTTGTGTAATTTATTTCATCACCACTGCTCTCAAAACGGTGAAGGAAAACATCGTGAGGAAACCGGCATGTCCTAGAACCAAAAAATTCGAAGACATGTGACATTCACCAACCCGCACTGGGCCCGCGTGGTGGATTACGGCCCATTCCCTCTCCTAGAAAGAGGAGGCCTGAGTCCCAGAAGTGGGAACATTAAAAGGCTGAGCTATGCTTATTATGCTACATAAAGTTATTGAAATTATATCACAGTCCAATCATATTACACTTTGAGGCATGCAAAATGCCACCTAGCAGCTTTGGACTCGGTGGAAAGGCGTGCGAAGAGGCTAATTGGTCATTCAGATTTGGTTAAGTCCAATCTATAAAGCCTTGAGTACAGGCGTAGGGTAGCCAGCCTTTCGGTTTTTTCACAGGATGCATTTTGGAGAGTGTGCGCGGGAATTGCATCACTTGATTCCGCCATCTCCTTTCTACCATCGGACAACCCGACGTATAGCGAGTATCCACCCTTACGTTGTTCAACAACGTAAGAGTGGATACTCGCTTGTTCAACAACGTAAGAGTGGATACTCGCTATACCTTATATCCCTCTTATTATATATATTACCTCAACGATCCGGACTAAGCGTTTCGTTTATACCGCGTACGTTTCTTCCCGTCCGATTATAATTTAGGTGTCTTCAAGGCTAGAGTGTATAGGCTCTTAATAAACTAGTGCGCCTCACCATCAACGATTGCATCACTGCTTACCATCAGGTGGGATCGCAGTCAAGCACTACTTTTTAGGAATTATAAATAAAAAGTACTTTATGTATATTAAAAATTATACAACATTTTTTGCCGCGTTCATCATTATTTTCTAACCAGTTTATCATTTCCACACGTGCCTCTAAATATGCTAATGACATTCATAAGTAAAACTTCACAAATCATGTATTGACGGAAACTGTAGCAAGTAAACAAAACCAATTATCCTTGTAATACTGAAACTTTTTTTCCACGTTTTATAAATGTGTATCCAGTTGTAGCTCGGTTAGTTTGAGATGTGGCTGAAGTTTCTGAGTAACCAATTGGAATGATTTATGTGAATATTTATTATAATGATACTTGGTTTTTATTTTAGTTTGAAATCTTTTATATACCTCATATTTATATACAGGGTGTCTTTGACATCGACGCAAAAACGATGAAACATGGATTCAGTCCATGAATCTGAACCGAGTGGTAGAATTTTTTGTCGGTTTTTTCCTAATTTAAAAAAAAAAAAATACGTTTGAATGAATTACTTTCAAAATCAAAAATGTCATCGGGGTTGATTAGAATATCGATTTTATCTACCCTGATGACTTTTTAATTATTATTGTTTTTGTTTTTTTATTAAAAATATCATCGGGGTTGGTTAGGATAACGATTTTACAATTTTTTTTTTAATTAGGAAAAGGCCGACGAAAAATTCCACCATTGGGGGGTCCAGAATCATGTACTGGATCCGTGTTATTCGTTTGTGTGATCGCAAAAACACCGTGTATAAAAGGAGAAACTGAGTGACATATCAACTCACAGCCGAAACTTATAGGAACGTGAGATTTTGCACAAGGCTTCCTCTTGTGACGTAGGCGAGAAATAAGAAGGGATTTTGGAAATTCAACCTTTTAGGAGGTGAAAAGGGGGAGGGGGGAGCGTTTCGCTTCGTCGTTTATACCGCGTACATCGAAGGACTGGAACAATTTGCCTGCTGCGGTCTTTCCGTCCAACTATAATTTAGGTGCCTTCAAGGCTAGAGTGAATAGGCTCTTAATAAACTAGTGCGCCTCACCACCAATGATTGCATCACTGCTTACCATCAGGTGGGATCGCAGTCAAGCACGGGTTTATATCAATTTAAAAAAAATATATATTGTTTGTAGGCAAAATCTCATTCTGTGTGCCAATATATTTGAATGTAATGTAAGTAAACAGTAAAGGTGGTCCAGTGGTGGTGGGATTTGTTTTTCGAAACCACCCCCAATATCAAAATTTAGGGGGTTTATATAGGTTTTTTTTTATATGGGAAAATCATCTAATGACAAATCCCGCTCTTGGGCGGGGAGGGAGATAGTGTCATACTTTTACTGACTAAAAACCCACTCCTGTTCCATCTTTGCCTTCGTCCCAGGGCCCGGGTTTCACTTTCACACTACCCGTGGCCCCAGTAGGCTTCGACTCTGCTGGGCCCCTACGGGGTTTATATAGGTAAGATTTTATGGAGGATTGTTATTTCTTGTTGTAAAGTTGAAACTTGGTACCAATTCCAACGAAACTAAATAAAGACTGTCATAATTAGTTTTCAAAAGTACCCTCTAAACATGGTTTAAGGAAAGTTTTTGCGAAACGAAGTCGCAGAAACAGTGCTAGTGAGAAATATAATTTATTTATTTATTTATTTATGGGCAAACCAACAGCATTACATACATGATTTATTGTGAAAAATAATATTAAAATTTAGTATCTGGTATGCATGCCTATTATAGGTATGCACAGCTTACACAAGAGATAAAAAAAAAATTATTACCACAAAAATTAAACATACAAAATGGGTAAAAAATCATACAGTAATAAAAAAAATAAAATAGAAAGTAGACAAATAAAATTAAAAATGAATCATTACAAAAAAAAAGAGGATAGTGTATAACATTGGAATTTATGCTTACAATTAACAATTGATTGGAACATTTGTACAATCTCATACCTCCGAGACTGCTCTCCTAAACTTGTTGAGTGAGACACCGTGTAAATCGGTGTCTGGTGATTTGCAAAAACTATATAATATAAATAATAGATTTGCAAAAAATATATAAACTATATAATTGCAGGATTTTGATACGAGCAATTAAAGGAATGGGAGGTGGAGGTAGGAGGGTGAAAAATACTTTGTGGCCTATTCTTATACCTAAAAAATAAAAAGAAACATTAAAATTGATTAACCCGTTTTGGAGGAATGCGACTACAAACACCATGACACGAGATATATCTTATTGTAACCAACAATTATTATCGGATTTCTCCTGGATCAGGGAATTTATACATTATAAAAATTTTCTTAATGTAGAGAAACATCTTGTTTTGTTAAACGCAAGGTCCCGACCATAGAAATATAAAAAAATCTATGGTCCCGACTCACTAACTTATCGACGCCCTACCCAAACCCTTGGGCTTAAATAGCTGAAATTTTGCACACATATTCCTTTTTTGTATACAAAGTAGAAGAAGGATTTTCCAAAATTCATCCCCTAAAGGGATGTCTCCATTCAAGCGGGTGAAGCTGACAGAAGCTAGTTTTAAGATAAAAATAAAAACAAAACTAACAACACCAACCTCCTCTTTCTACCCCTGTTAATGATACAAACAACATCAGCTCGATTCTATTTTATTTGATCGCCTCGAGTAGGCCACGCCTCCTATTCCTTTGATCTGACGTCATCTCAACGCTCAGTCGCGTGGTCAGAACAAAGGAATCGGAGGCGTGGCCTACTCGACGCGTTCGACACAAGAGAATTGAAACGAAACGGTCGTAACTTGGCTAGGGAGGCTGAGGGCTTAGCCAAGTTGGTAATCTTTTTTTTTTATTCTTGTTAGGTTCGCGCTTGACCGCTATCTCACCTGATGGAAAGCGACGATGCGGTCGACGATGAAGCGCGCTTACCTAGAAGTAACCTATTCATTCTTGACTTGAAGATTCCCGGGTTAATCTGCAATCGTTAACGCTAGTAGAAAACTTCAAATGTATGTGAATGACATCATGTCAACGTTAAGTCACGTGGGCAGAACAAAGGAATCGGAGGCGTTCCCGACTGTAGAAAAATATTCGAAACGAAATGGTTGTAACTTGGCTAGGCCTGCATATATACATTCTATGTATATATGACTTCAGCTATTAAACACAAATCACTACATAGTATAAAACAAAGTCGCTTCCCGCTGTCTGTCCCTATGTATGCTTAGATCTTTAAAGCTACGGAACGGATTTTGATGCGGCTTTTTTAATAGATAGAGTGATTCAAAAGGAAGGTTTATATGTAGGTATAATTCATGCATATTATAGTAGAGAAACACTGATAAACTTAGAGGTTTCTAATGTGTGTTTTTTTTACACTCAAACAAACGCAAACGCTGGCTTAACCCTACTAGATAGATCGAAATAATGTACTACAGTATTGTACACCTTAAAAAGGTCTACAAAAAAAGTTCACAATGGTACTGTCGCACAGAGAGTTGTTGCGACAGTACCTATATCTCTACCTCTTAGGGATAACCCACAATAATCATTTCTTATCCTTTGCGTTTTACGAGAAATAATGGCTTATTTACGAAGCGATTTTAAGCAATACAGCATTAATCCTCATCCAATGAAGTACCTAAAATACATATTATAAATTTAATATAGATCAATATGGCTCTTTACAGCATGTAATTAAAATAAATATTTTCGAAGATATTACAGATTTAAAATGCAGGGTTGAAAGTAGGTTGTCCTGTTATTTTATTAAGAAACCTGAATTCACCTAAACTTTGCAATGGCACGCGTTTACGGGTAAAATCACTAAAAACTTTCATAATGGAGTGCACTAGTTTAGCATCAGCATTGCACCCGTGCGAAGCCGGGGCGGGTCGCTAGTAGAGAATAAAACACTTATTTAACCGAACTCATCTTAACCGCAAATCCTACAAAATTGCGGAAGCATCTCTTGAATCACTCGTCGATTGTTTCAGCATTTCTAATGAGTTGGTAAGTAAAAGTTGCAGTTATTAGCGCAGTAATCTAGCCAGGCCGCCGGCCACCGCCGAGATAACTCAATCGGCCAGAAAATTGCAGCCAGGGGAGATTGCGGCGGCACGCTTAAGATACTGAAGCTTAAAACTGAAAATTTTTGACGGTTTTATATAATGTCGTGGCCAGATCTTATAATTGATCATTTCATTATATAATCAATTGAAAGTGGTTCAAAAGTTAACAGTTGATGATATTTCCCGCGTATTTCGTTTTTATTTATTTGCCGTGCTCAGCCGCCAAATGCATAGTAAATGTAACTTGCACTGTATTGACAGCGCGGCGGTGGCTCGAGACCGGTTAACTTTTAATCGTAATATACAATTAGACCTACTAAAAGTTTTATTGAAGTTGGCGATATTTATTCTTATTACATACCTACGTAGGTAACACTAAACTTATATATTTATTTATTTAATTCCCATATAAGAAAACTAATTTTCATCCGTACCTACACTCAAAGGTTCAGTTGAAAACCAGCGTCAGGCAACTGTTACGTAGTTGTCTGGCATTATGCTGAACTGAACCTATTTGACATATTGTTGTTATTGTTAATTTTATTTCTCTATATTTGTTTAATGTTTAATTTAAGTTTGCAAATCAATTACTTGTTGGTTCATGAATCATGGTGTGCCAAATAAACATATTTTCTTTCTTTCTTTAATGTTCATCCACATTATCAAAAATCTTATTCTTCACTAAAAATACTTATTGTACACTAGATATTAATGAACTTTTTACAATTATTAAGGGACTTGGGACACCTCGACTCGGACAGTTTATGTTAGAAGGAGATGACAGGGTCTAGTGTGCGAGTCACAGACCCCGCCATTTCCTTTTGTTTATTTTTTTTTTTTAGTCACCCAGAGCATATTGTAGTGCACAATTAGTATTTTTGATGGAACAAAAACATATTTTGTAGTAGATAACAGGAATACATTGAGGAACGGTGGAATATACCATTGGAGAACGTAACTATTTTACGATATGAGCAGCCATGTTTGACCATATCATGAAATAGTCATGCGTTTAGCTCAAATAATAGCATTTCAAGAAATGGCCGGTCACATCATGAAGTCATCAATTCTAAGATTTGGCCACAAAATTATATACCTATGTATTTTTTGTAATACCAAGTATATATAAATAAATACGTTACCCAAAAAACTATCCTACTTTACTCCAAAACCTGCAAAAACTACCCTGCTACTTGAAAGAGTTCTATAACTGCAACTAAAAGAAAACACGAAGATTAGACAGCCTGTACATGATTAGTTGTCACGAAAAAACACAATAATAATGAGTTCCTTTCTCTGGAGCCCCCTAACCGACGATATCTTGGACCCTGTTGCCGATACCGGTGGGATACAGTTTTTTTATATATTTTTTTGGGTCCAGTACCCTACCTTTTACCTTTAAAGTACGGAGCCCTAAAAATAGTTATCATCAGCAAAAGCAGTAACAATAATTAAGCTGTGTTATTATGGAACCTCTTCCCTACACTCAAAATAAAATAGAGCAAATCAAATATAAATCATAAATAATAAAATAAATATAAAGGTCCATTATTATCATTAGTACAAATAACGGCTATTTGCTCAAATGGGTTGTATACTTTTTATTCTCGAAATGGGTGCAATGCTTCAATGTAAAATATTATTAAATATTGGTGGCATTTATGAGTAAAAAGTTGTGATTTTAAAATAAAATATTCCTGTTCATTTTTTCTTGTTTTATTTATCGCATTTTTTTAAATGTAATTGGTTGATTGGTTCGTTGGTCTATCGTATAAAGGCGATAGTTTGTGAGTATGTTCGTGTGTGGAGTACTGCAGCCACATTTGCCTGGGAAGGCCTGGGTCCTGGCCATGGAGGCTCTCGGGCCTCGACTAAGAGGGCTCTTCAGCGCATGCATGGAGAGGGGCCAGTTCCCACTTCGCTGGAAGACGGGGAAACTGGTCCTCATCGCAAAGCCGGGGCGCCCTGCGGACTCTCCGTCCGCGTACCGGCCCATTGTGCTGCTCGACGAGGTGGGCAAGCTCTTTGAAAGAGTAGTTGCAGACCGCCTCGTCGCGCACCTAACACGGGTGGGGCCGGACCTAGCGGACGGCCAGTTCGGCTTTCGCAGGAGGCGCTCCACGGTGGACGCCATCATGCGCGTGCGAGCTCTCACGACGGGGGCTGCAGTGTCCCAGGGCAGGTGTGTCGTGGCGGTGTCTCTGGACATCGCCAACGCCTTCAACTCCCTGCCTTGGAGTAGCATTAGGAGGGCACTCCGGTATCACCGGACGCCCGACTACCTTTGTCGTGTGGTCGAGGCGTACCTGTCGGACAGGTACATCATCTACCCTGGTCACCAGGGAGAGTGGGAACGTCGAGAGATGTCGTGCGGTGTTCCGCAGGGATCGGTACTAGGGCCGCCCTTGTGGAACATCGGATACGACTACGTGCTGCGCGGCGACCTCCCTGGCGGGGTCAGCGTGGTCTGCTACGCAGACGACACGCTGGTCCTGGCGCAGGGAGAGTCGTACCAGGCGGCGGTCGAACTAGCGACACGCGGGGTTGCGACAGTCGTGGGCAGGATCCAGGAGTTGGGACTCGAGGTGGCATTGCACAAGTCCGAGGCAATGTGCTTTCACGGCCCTCGGAACGCGCCACCACCGGGTTCCCAACTGACGGTAGGAGGAGTCCACATCGGCGTCGGGTCAACGATGAAGTACCTGGGACTCGTTCTCGACAGCCGATGGGATTTCGAGGAGCACTTCCGACGTCTGGCTCCCAAACTAAATCGGACTGGGGCTGCCCTCGGGCGGCTCCTGCCCAACCTTGGGGGTCCAGACGCCTCCTGCCGGAGGCTCTACGCGGGAATCGTTCGGTCCATGGCCCTTTATGGCGCACCGATATGGGCGCCGGCGCTGCGGAAGCAGCCGGCGGCCCGGCTGAACGCATGTCAGAGGGTCATGGCCATACGAATGGTGCGAGGATACCGGACGATTTCCCGCGAAGCGGCGAGCCTCCTTGCTGGACAGCCACCATGGGATCTGGTAGCAACAGGCCTTGCTCACATGCACGATCTGCGCATGGAGATGCAACGCCGGGGCGAAACTCCGCTGCCACGCCAAGTCGCGGCATGGCGTGAAGAACTCCGGCGGGATCTCATGGTGGAATGGCGACAGCGACTGTCGCAACCCAGTGCTGGGCACGCCACAATTATGGCGGTAAGTCCCTTCTTTGAGGCGTGGTTGGAAAGACCTCACGGCGTCCTCACCTTCCGCATGACGCAGGTTCTCACCGAACACGGGAAGTTCGGGAAGTTCCTGCACCGGATTCGTGCGGAAGTGACGCCCGGGTGTCGCCACTGTGTGGACCACCCGGAGGACACGGTGGAGCACACGGTGGAAGTGTGCCCCGCTTGGGAAGAGCAACGCCGTGTCCTCGTGGGGGCGATCGGCGGCGGCGATCTCTCGCGCCGGGCCTTGGTACAGGCCATGGTCCGGAGCGAGGAGGAGTGGCAGGCGGTCGCCTCCTTCTGCGAAGCAGTAATGCTAGCAAAGGAGGCAGCCGATCGCGTGAGGCAACGGCAACTGTCCTCACGCCCCAACCGCCGCCGGGATTCCGATCCCGATTTCCGGCCACCGTAGGCGCGGGCTTGCGGACGGCGGGCAATGGGTGGCCCGCCGTCCGACCGTCCGGTAACCATCCGGACCGAGCCCAAGTCGTCGACGGCGCGTATTGTTCCGCGCGCGTCTCAGGGAGATGTCAGCAAATCGTAGGGGCCCAGCGGGGTCGAAGCCTACTGGGGCCATGGGTAGTGTGAAAACGAAACTGTGGCCCTGGGACGAAGGCAACGAAGGAACAGGAGTGGGTTTTTAGTCAGTAAAAGTCTGACACTATCTCCCGCTCCGCCCGAGAGCGGGATTTGTCATAAGATGATTTTCCCACCAATAAAAAAAAAAAAAAAAAAAAAAAGCCACATATGGACTGGTGCTACAAAATGCTATCTAACAGCTTTGGACTAGGTGAAAAGGCGTGCAATGAGGCTAATTGGTAATCCAGATTTGGTTAAATCCAATCTAAAAAACCTCGAGCACAGGCGGAGGGTAGCCAGCCTTTCGCCATCTCCTTTCTACCATCGGACAACCCGACGTACGGCGAGTATCCATCCTTACGTTGTTGAAACTTCTACGGTCCGGACGAAGCGTTACGCTTCGTCATTTATACTACGTACATCGAAGGACTGGAACAATTTGCCTGCTGCGGTCTTCCCGTCCAACTATAATTTAGGTGTCTTCAAGGCTAGAGTGTATAGGCTCTTAATAAACTAGTGCGCCTCACCATCAATGATTGCATCACTGCTTACTATCAGGTGGGATCGCAGTCAAGCACTGGTTAATACCAATTAAAAAAAACTACCTTCGCTGGCAGAAACTCGTTCAAAAACATAGTTGAATCTATATCTTATAAGATAGCACAGACAAAAAGCAAGTCAAACACCAACCTCAATGGGAAACGTGGTTCCTTATGAGAAAACTTGAAAACGTCCTGAGAGCGGTCTTAAGTAAATGTTTGAAGACTAGGATAGAGAACAGATGTTATTGTTGGAACTGCCTTTAGACGGAGGAAGCGGAGATCTTGTGTACGAGTGTCTTTTTATTAGGTTTGGTGACAAACATTGGCTAACAGTTGGTACAGAGAATGCTGTAGATAAACAGTGTATTTGCACTGAGAAAACGTACTTTTCTTGAGGCCGTCCAGGTAGGACAAAAGTTCACACAAACTAGAAGATTTTCAGAGGTCTTGGTTAATCCAGTAAAGACTGGATTCATTTTACAATATTCATTTATTTATTCAACCAAAACGACAAAAAGCCAATTACACTGATTACATTAGCAACGATCTAGTGTTCCACGCGCGCCTCAAGGAGATGTCAGCAAAACCGTATGGGCCCAGCAGGGTCGAAGCCTACTGGGGCCAAGGGTTTGCTTCTGAAAGGAAAACCCGGGGCCCTGGACCGCAAGGCCAAAAAGAAACATAAGAGTGGGTTTTAGACAGTAAAAGTTGGTCACGCTCTCTCGCCCCGCCCAAGAGCGGGAGAAGTCATTAGATAATTAATAACATCAAAAAATCTACGGGTCGACCACGGTAAGTGAAGCTTAACTTTTGATCGATCCGGATGACTGTTTTAATTTAGTCACGAGTTAACGTAACGTACGTATTTTACGTAAATAATTAAACAGATAAATAATGTTTTTTCCCGCAATCGTGAACATTTATATTGCTAAGTAATTGTCAACATTTTCCGTGCTTAGTTATTTCGTAGCGAAAGCGTAGAGCTTTGCTACGAAGCGTAGGCGAACGTCTACGAGAGTCTTTGACGGTATAATTTTTATTTTACAATTGAAATAACATGTCGTAAATAGTTTGTTAACTTTGAAGTTTATTCAGTGTAATATTTACAAAAGAATATAACTGTTGTACGAGCTAATTTGTAGGTTGAATTTCTAGTTTGCCATATGTATAAGGCCACATAATATGTCATTACTTCCTAGAATTTGATCCATGTCTCCTCTCCAGGACTGTTCCGATCAGGGGATTCCGTAACCCCAGACGGTTTCGATCTACAGTGTTTGTGTGTCGTCTCTCTGCAGACCATATCCCACCTTCCAACCTGCGTCATGTGCCCTGTTACCTGTTCACGTTTCCTAATGACATCGTCAGAGGACGGCACTATACTAGGTCAGGCAAGGAATATAGCTTTAAAAAAAATATATTTTATCACCGACACACTAAGAAGAAGATAGGTCCAGGTCTCCTCTCTAAGAGAGGGAGTCGGACGTAATCCAACACGCGGGCCCCGTGCAAACCGGTAGATGTCACATGTCGTCTAATTTTTGGTTGTAGGACATACCTCACTATGTTTTCCTTCACTGTTTTGAGAGCAGTGGTAATTATTTTTTATTTAATTAATATAAACCCGTGCTTGACTGCGATCCCAGCTGATGGTAAGCAGTGATGCAATCGTTGATGGTGAATCACACTAGTTTATTAAGAACTTATTTACTGTAGCCTTGAAGATACCTAAATTATAAACGGACGGGAAGACCACAGCAGGTAAATTGTTCCAGTCCTTCGATGTACGTGGTATAAACGACGAAGCAAAACGCTTAGTTCGGACCGTAGAAGTTTCAACAACGTAAGGGTGGATACTCGCCGTACGTCGGGTTGTCCGACGTGGTAATGAAATAAATTACACAAAGTAATGCGCCTGGCTGGTATTGAACCCGCGACCTACAACTCGTAAGTCGGGGCTGTTACCACTGGGCCAGCACTACTCTCCTCTGCTTTCTTGCCTTATCTCTACGTAATAGAAAAAAAACCGGGCAAGTGCGAGTAGCACTCGCGCACTGAGGGTTCCGTACAAACTTACCTATGAAAACAGTTCGATTCCCGAATTGAGTTAAAAAGATTTTTCCGAGTCGCAAAAATGGTTTTTCTTTGTGACGTAACTAAAACTTTACAGTTTTCAGATTTTATTCTATACCTGTGCTATGAGACCTTGCTTCATGCCAAATTTCAGGATTCTAGGTCAACGGGAAGTACCCTATGTATTTTGATTCCCTTGAGAGTGCCGAAATATACGTTTTTTGCGATTTAAACGGCCGTATTTTTTTGTTTTTTGGTAACTCTGAAGTTTGATTTTTTCACAGCTTCAAGGGACCGCAGATTTAAGTAAATGGATTTAATTTCAACTCGATACCTCCACGCGTTCCCGAGATAAAGGGTCTTGACAGACAGACGGACAACAAAGTGATCCTATAAGGGCTTCATTTTTTCCTTTTGAGGAAAGGAACCTTAAAAACGGTTTTTTATACTTTTTAAAATCCGGTTTTGGTAACTAACGTGTTTAACAAAAAATATAATCTAAAATGCAGTAATATATACAGGCAAGCCGTCTGAAAAAGTGTAGCGACGGTATAATTGAATATATTTCGCTGAAAAATTTAAATGACAAGGAGGACCTATGTCAACGGGAGTGACACGTGTGTAAAAGTCTTATTTCGTATATTTAATGATTTGGAATGTTATTGTCCGAATATTCTACTGTAGTTTATTCCTTTCTTCTTTTTTAATTTAAGCTTAGGGGTTATGTGGCTAAAAGTATATATGCGGCCACCAGCCATTTTTATTTCTATTCTTGATTTTTTATCTGGCTTTCTGACTGAAAAGGTCAAAATTCTTTTGAAAAACTTACGAGCTTATAAAAGTCCAGGTTCTACTTGAGGTTTCACTCTTTTCTATACTAAATCGGTTACTTTTCCCACAAAAGCCGTACCCTACGTTATTAAAGTATGAGATTAGTCTATGACACTTTTTTTTTTCAAAGGGAAAACATCTTATGACATCCCCCGCTCTTGGGCGGAGCGCGAGTTAGTGTCAGACTTTTACTGACTAAAAACCCACTCCTGTTCCTTCACTGCCTTTCGTACCAGGGCCGAGTCTTCCTTTCAGAATCAGACCCTTGGCCCCAGTAGGCTTCGACCCTGCTGGACCCCTACAGTTGCTGACATCTCCTTGAGGCGCGCGTGAAACAGCGACAAGCGATACCATAGCTTATACAGCTTTTTATTTTCAAAAAAAATTTCCTAATTCGAGTGATGAACACTTTACAAACAAGTAAACAAACAATTTTACTTGCTTATTATAAATAAGACTAGCTCCTGCCAGCGGCTACAACTGCGTGAAAGTGAAAAAATATCCCAATGAAACATGCATACTTTAGGAGTAAAGAGGTGCTATTTCAGGATATGATCTATCCGTGTGCCGAATTTCATCCAAATGCAATCAGCCGTTTGAGCGTAAAGGAGTAAAAAATACCTACAAGCACATACATATTACTATAAAACTTTTGCCTTCATAATATTATTACTTTAAATAGTTTATCAACGATTCAAAAGCAATTCTAAATAATAAAACCGGGCAAGTGCGAATCGGACGCGCACTGAGGGTTCCGTACAAACTTATATACCTATGAAAACAGTTCAATTTCTGAATTGAGTTACGAAGATTTTTTAATATTTTTTTGTAACTACAAATCTACAATTTTTTTGATTTTTTCCTATACTTGTGCTATGAGACCTTACTTCATGCTAAATTTCAGGATTCTAGGTCAACGGGAAGTGTCCTATGAATTTGGATTCCCTTGAGTGTCGAAATATTCGTTTTTTTATTATTCTTGATAGGTTCTCGCTTGACCGCTATCTCACCTGATGGACAACGACGATGCGGTCGACGATGGAGCGCGCTTACCTATATAGCTATTTGCTATATAAGCGGCCATATCTTTATTTTTTCATTAACCCAGAAGTTTAATTTTTTCACAGCTTCAAGGGACCGCAGACTTGAGCATATGGTTTTGATTTCAACTCGATACCTTCACGCGTTCCCGAGATAAAGGGTCTTGACAGACAGACAAACAACAAAGTGATCCTATAAGAATTCCGTTTTTTCCTTTTGAGGTACGGAACCCCAACATTACAAATCCGACAAGCTATAATACAGCTTAGTACAAAGACATTCAGGATGTGTCAATAGAGCCGCGACTGTTATAAAATATCGTAATTTTAAACCTGTTCCCTTACGAAATCAAATAAGATGAACAGCAGCGCGTTTGGGAAAGGTTTCTCAGAGAGCGGAGCGAACGAAATCAAGATGTATACTGGCAAGATTTATTTGAAAATGAGCCCGATGCAAAGCAGTGTTGGCCGAGTGGTAACGGCACCGACTTACGAGTTGTAGGTCGCGAGTTCAAACCTAGCCAGGCGCATTACTTTGTGTAATTTATTTCATCACCACTGCTCTCAAAACGGTGAAGGAAAACATCGTGAGGAAACCGGCATGTCCTAGAACCAAAAATTCGAAGACATGTGACATCCACCGACTCGCACTGGGCCCGCGTGGTGGATTACGGCCCATACCCTCTCCTAGAGGAGGAGGCCTGAGTCCCAACAGTGGGAACATTAAAAGGCTGATTATGCTATTTTATATTATGAGCCCGATAAAAACTCGCATTGACAAGACGACCATCTCCAATGGAAATCTGGTGCAAAACATATTTCTGGACAAGTTTAGCGGCTTAAACTGTGCGTTGTCAGAAAATGCATAAATTGAAGACTTTTATTAGTTAGTTATTTTCAAAATTGTTGGTACAGACCCAACACACCTAGCCACATTTTATGTCCTCTATATATACTGTCGTAAAAGGGGGTTATAAATAATTTCAAGATTTGTTTGTATGCACGTTTCTTTTCATTTTTATTTGCACAAAAAATGAGTGGTTTCCATATAAAGTGAAAGCGAAAAAGACGACATCTTTAATTGGCACACAGACACGCATAATGTAGAAATATAAATGAAAAAACTATATAGCAGTTATCTGACGCTGGCAGGGGCGCCGACTCCGTGGGTGCTCGGGGGCTCGAGCACCCATGAGAAATAAACAGTGGGTGCCGAGCACTTCTGAGAATAGACATCAAGAAACAGATCAGTAATCGCTTTTTAGGGATGGGCGTTTTTTCATTACCCGACGACCCGTTTAGCGCAGTGGTTTAGAGCGCCGGTTGAAACGCAGGGGTCGCGGGTTCGATTCCCGCACCAACACAAATGTTTGTTGATGAAACAGATATTTGTATTGGGTCTGGGTGTTTGTGGTACCTTCGTTGTTTCGTTGTTCCAAGGGAAAACTTTAGTTTGGGACTAGGACAATGTATGTGATGTTGTCTCAATTTATTATTAGTTAATAAAATTTACTTGTTGGTCGATCAGTGTGCATTTCTCTTCTCACACTTCGCCGCTTTTTCGAGTCATCAAATGAGTATGAGCACCCATGAGGTTTTCTAAAAGCCGGCGCCCCTGGACACTGGTTTTTAATTTAGCCTTAATTTGAGTGTATGTATGCAAACCAGTTTGGCTAAGTATGAGGTAAATAAATGTACATATATCCGTGTGTAGTTAATGACAAACAATAAATAAGTGTTTAGTAATAGATGTGTACATAATAAGAAAATAGCATAGCATAACGTAGTCGGCCTTATAATGTTCCCACTGCTGGGACTCAGGCCTCCATTCTTTGAGAGGGAAAGGGCCGTAATCCATCACGCGGGCACAGTACGGGTTGATGGATGTCACAGGTTTTCAAATTTTTGGTTCTAGGACATGCCGGCTCCCTCACGATGTTTTCCTTCACCGTTTTAAGAACAGTGGTGATGAAATAAATTACACAAAGTAAAGCGCCTGGCTGGGTTTGAACCCACGACCTACAACTCGTAAGTCGGGGCCGTTGCCACTCGGCCACCACTGCTCCTGATAAGAAAATACTGAGACAAAAAGAACAGATGTCATTAAATTCAATAAAACTGTAAGTCTATTCGCATAATTATAACGAAAAAAAACTAATAACCTCGCTTTATTTTAAAACATTGCAAAAGAGTCGTGACCCTAGAACGCAAAGAGAAACTGAAGGAACACAGGTGGGTTAGTCAGTAAAAGTCTGACACCCTCTCTCGCTCCACCCAGAGCGGGAGAAGTTATACTTTCTACGTCTTCAAAATGTAAATGTAATGTAATTCAATCTTATTTAACTATCAGTAGCTTAAAATAAATAATTTATTATTATTATTTATTCACGTTAAAGTTATGAGTTTACAGGTGGATGGGTGGAGAGGGAGAGGGAGGCCAAAGAAAAGATGGATGGATTGTGTGAAGAGTGATATGAAAGAAAAGGAAGTTAGTGATAGCATGACGGGTGACAGGATAGAATGGAAGAAAAAAAACGAGTTGCGCCGACCCCAAATAAGAAGGGACAAGGGCAGAAAGATGATGATGATTCATATTAGAAAAACTTCACTCTCATTTCTATGGCACCTCACCCTTACTGCCATAAAACAAAATACGATGTAACTAGGCCCTGGTTTACTGGCGGTTTACAAGCGGTAAGCAAGTTTATTGCGCTCACCTCGGGAGCACCGCGACTACACAAAATATTTATTGGTGTTAAATACAGGGCTGATAGGTCACAAGTGAGAAGTGTCGTCGACTTCCTTATTCTTACATATATATAATATCATCATCTTCCTGCCCTTCTCCAGTGTCAGTAGATCTAGCAGTACACCGCAGACTAAACCCTTTTTAGGGTTTTAGGGTTCCGTACCTCAAAAGGAAAAACAAACGGAAAGACAGACAGACGGACAACAAAGTAATCCTATAAGGGTTCCGCCCTTATAGGATCACATTGCTGTCCGTATGTCTGTCTGTGTGTCCAGACCCTTTATCTCGAGAACGCATATACTCAGATCTGCGGTCCCTTGAAACCGTAAAAATATCAAACTTCTAGGTTAACGGCTGTTTATATAGCAAAAAACGTATATTTCGACACTCTCAAGGGAATCAAAATTCATAGGGTAGTTCCAGTTGACCTAGAATCATGAAATTTAGCATAAAGCAAGGTCTCATAACACAAATATAAGAATAAATCTGAAAACAGTAAATTTATTGTTAAGACACAAAAAAAATTGTGACAAATAGTAACAATTTTACAGAAACTTAAATCTGTGTACCGACACAGATTTTATATTATATCATATATTAATTTCTTATATATATTAATTTCTTTGTACAATAAAGTTTATTCTTTTGTAATATCTGAGACAGGGTCTTGGGTTTATCCATTATACTCAAATCATTCTACTAAACGTTAGTAAAACAAATTCAAAGATTTGCTGTGTCTAAAATAGTTCTTAAGAGTATTTTAATGTACTTCGCATAAAGGTTCATCATCTTCCTGCCCTTGTCCCTTGTGGTCGGCGCAACACTTTTTTTCTCCCATTCTGTCTTATCACCCATAACGCTATCACTAACTCCCTTTTCTATCATATCACTAATCACACAGTTCATCTTTTTTTTGGCCTCCTTCTTCCTCTTCATCCGTCCACGTGTATACACATAACTCTTTTAGTAACATGCGTTTCATCCCTCCTCTTCACATGACCATACCAAGATAAACGATTCCCTTTCAACTTTTCAATCACTGCCGCCACTTTCAAACTTTCTGTAATGTAGTCATTTCTTACTTTATCCATTCTCGTCACACCACACATCCATCTCAACATTCTCATCTCCGCTACATCAATCTTTTTTCATGTCTTATATACATAATATAATATTATTAAACAAACTCCCCAACAGCATATGTGTCTGTTCACGATAACTTAATTACTAAATGAATTTTCAAGAGGTTTCCAAGGCCACCGTAGGCGCGGGCTTGCGGACGGCGAGCAATCGGTCGCTCGCCGTCCGACCGTCCGGTAACCGTCCGGTAACCGTCCGGACCGAGCCCAAGTCGTCGACAGCGCGTACTGTTCCACTTGCGCCTCAGGTCAGCAAATCGTAGGGGCCCAGCAGAGTCGAAGCTTACTGGGGCCACGGGTAGTGTGAAAGTGAAACCCGGGGCCCTGGGACGAAGGCAAAGAAGGAACAGGAGTGGGTCTTTAGTCAGTAAAAGTCTGACATTATCTCTCGCTCCGCCCAAGAGCGAGATTTGTCATTAGATGATTTTCCCACTTAAAAAAAAACTAGTAAACGGTTTTTCAAGAAAAACTAGAAATATTACCTACTACAAAAACAATTCTAAAATTCCTAAATTAGGTAAACCAAAGATGAAACAGCCCTACAAACCGACGGTCGCATAAAATGTCTTCCGATACTTGCCCCGCTCTGTTCAATTACCTGAGGTATACCGCTAATACCTATACCTTGTCAGTTGTTCAATTGTCAGGAATTTATGACGCCATCTCGAGACGGCGGGAGTCATCGCAGTCAGACGCTGTTAAAAGAGGGGAGGTGAAATTGGCAGTAAGTTGTTAAATTTTGATTTTCAACAAACGTTACTAGATCACAATTATTGGAGTATAATGAAACCAAGCAGTGGTGGCCGAGTGGTAACGGCCCCGACTTACGAGTTGTAGGTCGCGGGTTCATACCCAGCCAGGCGCATCATTAACACTGCGTGAAGGAAAACATCGTGAGGAAACCGGCATGTCCTAGAACGAAAAATTCAAAGACACGTGACATTCGAATCACCAATCCGCGCTGGGCCCGCGTGGTGGATTACGGCCCATTCCCTCTCCTAGAGAGGAGGCCTGAGTCCCAGCAGTGGGAACATTAAAAGGCTGTATACGCTTACGCTATACGCTTATACGCTTTAGTGCATACTGTAAGTATAGCAAGCAATGGATGAATAAATAAATAAATCATGGTCCAACGGCTGGCATAACTAAAACTAAAAACCTATTATTATTAACAAAAATAAACTTGCACAAGGACAATACTGTTTTTAATAATATCCTCTCAGGTCAGGATACAGTAAAACTGCCCCTGAGACCCATAAATGCCCTTGTACTGAGACACTCCGCTTCGTCCAGATAAAACGAGTGAAAGTGACCCACTGGCTTAAGAGCATCCAACTCGACATACTATTTTCACTGTTTTGCTCTTACGCGATTATGACGTTATTACATATTTTTTGCCAAAAGGCTTTTTTACACTATAAAGGACTATTTTGAGGACGAAAAGGCTTGGGATTGACCTGCTCCAGTACGCACTACAACTGTTGTCATTTTTTTTTTCTTTTGTTTTTATTTTCAATTATGCTTTTTATTTTTACAATTTGACATTGATGTTTATTTTTTTAAATTTGTCATTTTTTTAAAATTAATGTTTGACATAAATATTTACTTTGCTGAGTATTACATTTTGTAAACTATATATATTTCCTTTTATTATTGTGATTGTTTTTGGTTATTGTGAGTGCTTTCATTTTAATATACGCAGCATTAATAAAAACTTTAATAACGCTCTAGTCCTGTTATCCACAATACAAACGAGATGTGATGTAATAATTTTCTCTGAGTGTTGGTTAAGTAAAACCTCATCTATTCCCCAAATTCGAGGATTTTCGGTTTATTCTACAAGTAACATCATTAACCAGAATGATGGCTTAGTGATCTATATACGCTCGGAGCTGAAACATAATGTCATGGAGCCTCGATTTATGGAAGCAAACTGCCTTATTTGTAAATTAAATTCTGACACAGTCATTGTAGCACTGTACCGACCACCATCCTTTAGACATATAGATTCCTTTTTAGATAGCCTAAATAACGTCTTAACCTCAGTATCTACATATAAAAATGTGATTCTAGTGGGAGATATTAACATAAATATAAGCCCAAATAATAATGATTCACATTACAATGAATATATGAATTTAACTGCATCGCATGGACTGCTACCGGCATACACATCTCCCACTAGGGAAAATAATTGTCTGGATCACACGATGATAAAAGTTGAAAGTTCAGTGGTATCCTGTATTTTGAATACACACATTACCGATCACGCACCAATATTAGTATGTTTAAAAACAAATCAGAGCCCACCTAAAAAATCCAGATTATTTGCAAAAATCGACCATCCTAAAGTACTCTCAGAAATATCCAACACGGATTTTAGTCCTGTCATATTGTCCAAAGATCCGAATGAAGCTACTGATCTTCTCATTAAAACCATTACTTCAATTATACAAACAAATACTAATAACAGATTTGTGCCCTCAAAAATGTTAACAATAAAGCCCTGGATCACACAGGGGCTACTTAAATGCATTCGGAACAGGGATAATATGCACAGGAAACTTAAAGAATCACCAGAAAATTACACCTTGAAAATCACATACCTCCGATATCGTAACTTCTGTAACAAGTTATTAAACCGACTTAAAACTAATTATGAGAAGAATGAGTTTACTAAAGCTAAAAACAATCCTAAGGCAACCTGGCAAGTTATAAATGATGTTATTAATAAGCAGACTTCTAAACCTCCGCCCACAAACCTCTTGACCCTGTCTGGACTTGATGAAAAGTCCTCAATAAATGCTGTTAATAAATTCTTCGCAAATGTTGGCAAAAATCTTGCGGAAAGACACCTAAATAGGAGTACGTGCGATAAACATGTTCCATTCCTCAGGGATGATGCACAGTCGAATTCTCTTGCGCTTCTTACCCCGGATTTTGATGAAGTTGAAAGAATCATAGTGAGTCTGCGTACTGACTCTGCTGCGGGATGGGACGGAATTCCAACTAGAATTATAAAAGAGAGTCGCCAATTCCTCGTACCCGCTATAGCACACATTTGTGACCTATGTATCTCCAATGGAGTATTTCCAAGGTCCTTAAAGAAAGCGATAGTGCATCCTATTTACAAGGGTGGAGACAGAGACAGTGTAAATAATTACAGACCTATATCTGTCCTGCCAGCGCTTTCAAAAATTTTGGAAAAGGTTCTAAACAGTCGTCTTGTCAATTTTATGGATGCACATGGCATTTTGTCAAATAACCAATACGGTTTTCGCAGAGAGAAATCCTGCGAGGACGCTGTTGCTGCCTTTGTTGATAGTGCTGTTAATATTCTGGATGTAAGGTCTAAGTGTATGGGTATTTTCTTAGATTTATCTAAGGCATTTGACACTGTCTCTGTCCCTATCCTGTTGTCTAAATTAGAGAGGATAGGAGTGAGGGGTCCGGCACTGGCTATCTTTAAGAGCTACCTATCTGAGAGGACACAGTGTGTCAAGATAGGCGCATACGTCAGTGACGAACACTCACTATCTTTCGGGGTCCCCCAAGGCTCAATTTTGGGGCCTACCCTCTTTCTTATATATGTAAACAGCCTATGTAATATATCCATCCCATACTCTAACATATATACCTACGCAGACGATACCGCTTTGCTCGTACATGGGCAAAATTGGAGAGAAGTTCAAGAGAGAGCGGAGTTTGCAATGGGTATCGTGATGTCTTGGTTAGGAGCCAATATTCTTACTCTTAATATTGATAAAACGAAATACATCCCGTTTTCAATAAAATCCTGTACCCAGCCGGATGACGCATTTATTATTAGGGCCCACACTTGCAATGAGCAAGTTAACCAATGCCTCTGCCCTCCTCTAGTCAGAACAACACAGATCAGATACCTTGGTATCATAATAGATAACCTGATGTCCTGGAAGGAGCAAATTGATAGAACGTCTGGCAGGGTGAGAAAGCTCATGGCTATTTTCAAAAGTCTGCGCAATAGTGCAGATATAAGTACACTTCGGATGGTCTATTTCTCACTCTGTCAGTCAGTAATCACTTTTGGTATTACATCTTGGGGAGGTGCTCCAAAAAGCTATTTTATCAGGCTGGAAAGGGCGCAGCGAGCTGTCCTCAAAGTTATGACTTTTAAACATTTCCGGTATAGCACCTTAGCATTGTATCAAGACTGCAAAGTCATGACTGTGAGACAGCTCTTTGTACTAAACACCATCTTGCGCAGGCATGCTTTTCTGGAGTACAATACTGGTCATTTGGCAAAAAGGAGATGTAAATATGTTTGTCCCATAGTAAGTTACAGAACTAAACTGGCAGAAAGACATTTTCGGGTATTGGGTAATCGAATTTATAATGCAGTTAACATACAATGTGATATTTATGGTTTAAATATGTTCGATTGCAAAAAGAAAATTAGTCAATGGCTTGTTACTCGTACATACGAGGAAATAGAAAAGTTACTGGGAAAGTTATTCTAACTATTACTGATTTTTTAGACCACTCACATATACACAACACAAACTTACACACAACACATACACACGACACTTACACACAACACATACACTCTACACAAACACAAGTCACATTCAATTAGCAACCAAAATACTAGTAAGGGGCTATACTGTTTTACTCTTATTTTTATTTTATTTTTTTTATTAGTTAATCTTTAAGTTTAAGTTTATTTTAACTGTTTTGTTTTTCTTTTTTCGATTAACTTTGTTTTGATTATGCTCAACAATGGATACTTTCCAAACATAACTCCGTACTGGTTTGTGTAAGGTAAAAAAAAGATTAATAGAGAGAGAGCCCTGGCACCCATAACACAAGTTTAATCTTAGCTTGGGTGTCAGTGGTACAATCAGAGATTTATGCAATTTAAAAACCTTACTGTCTTAATCTGATCTGTAATTAATGAAAACGATTCTTTGTAAATTGCAATTTTTTGGAAATAAAGTTATTATTATTATTATTATTATTATTATTATTGTGAGCCACTTAGTCGAATATTATATTTTTTGTAGGATTATTTTCATTCCTTTGCTCATTCTTAATTTATAATTTAATTATTTTGTTTTAAATTCTGGAACAATGTCTAAGATTGTATTTATTTTGAGTTAGGTGTTGATAACTGCACCACTGTAGAGCAGTGGTGGCCGAGTGTAGAGCCGTGGTGGCCCAGTAGTAACAACCCCGATTTACGAGTTGTAGGTCGCGGGTTTTTTTTTCTTTTAATTCATATAAACCAGTGCTTGACTGCGATCCCACCTGATGGTAAGCAGCGATGCAATCATTGATTGTGAGGCGCACTAGTTTATTAAGAGCCTATTCACTCTAGCCTTGAAGACACCTAAATTATAGTTGGACGGGAAGACCGCAGCAGGCAAATTGTTCCAGTCCTTCGATGTACGGGTTCAAACTCAACCAGGCGCATTACTTAGTGTAATTTATTTCATCACCACTGCTCTTAAAACGGTGAAGGAAAACATCATGAGGAAGCCGGCATGTCCTTGAACCAAAAATTCGAAGACATGTGACATTCACCAACCCGCACTGGGCCGGTGTGGTGAATTATGGCCCATTCCCTCTCCTAGAGAGAAGGCCGGAGTCCCAGCAGTGGGAACATTAAAAGGCTGATTATGTTATGTTATGTTTTTAACTGCATCACAGTATTTTACTTTTATAGCTATTTGCTGTGTAATCTGTAAGCTTAAGTTGTTCCAAATGAACTTTATAAAACCAATAGAGAGATACCTCTCTAATTAATCATCACACGATTTATTGATAAACATTCTACTTCTTATTTTCTCGTGGTCACCGTGCCGATCAATCTGGCCAGATGGAGCTTTCTCGACCCATCTCTAACGCAGTGGCAGTGTGGAGCTGTTGCACAGGACATGCGTCACCTACTATGCCGCTCACCTTGCACAACCACCTGCACTTTTCAGGATCTATATGAGGCCAATAACAGAGATGTACAGGTTGCTAAATGCTGGTCAGAAAAAAAGATAGTTTAAGTACATCGTCACGAAAAGAAGAAGAAGACCGTGCCAGATTGGATCCTTTCACTACTCTCTTTAAGGACCAGAGAGTGCACCTGTGTTTACACTCACATTTCATCATCATCCTGTCCTTGTTCCGTTTTCTTTGGAGTTTTTTTCTTCCATTCTGTCCTGTCACTCGTTACGCTATCAATAACGCCTTTTTCTTTCATATTACTCTGGTCGTTTTCATGTGCACACGCTTGTGGACTATAATATCTTCTGCATAACTGGCTGAGGTTGGTTACGTCTAATAACAGGCGACGCATGTCTGTCAACACATATGATTTTATAGATCTGATGTCTCGACCAATCAGAACGCATTACCCCGCTCCCCTGTACCAATCAGAACGTAGTACCCCACTCCCCGTACCTCGGCTAGTTGACAGAATTGTTTTGGTGCGCTAGTTCAAGCATGAGGCGTCTAGTGGCTATAAGGTCGTTGGTTTGAGAGGAATATCACTAACCCACAGATCTTTAATCCAGACTGACTACGAAAGCAAAATAACAAGTCACCTAACAAGAACTTTAACCTAACTTACCGTCAACTACACTAACTACCTTTATTACATAATATAAATCTTAAGTTAGCCCCTTAACTTTTAAGACACAAGAAGAAACCCTTTGGATAAACTTGAGTCAAAACATTTAATAGTTAATGTGTAGATCTCCCAAGTTCGTGAAATGTGATAGGAGTTGGTAGTTTGTAAAGTTTCCGGTCACTTTGTAGTTTGGCCAAGTTTCAGTTTGGGAAGCAACAAGTGAGGGTTGTATTCGTAGTCAGATTTATTCGTGATTGGATTATACAGGGTGACTTTAGTTTTTTTTTTTCTTTTTGGTAAGTTTTAGGGGATGTCAATAAGTACACATAAAAAAAATACTATGAGATGAATGACTGGTTTTGTTTTGTTCTTTGAACCTCACCAAATAAAATGCACTATATATATATGCACCTCATCTTTTTTACCCTATAAGATATTATTATAAATAAATACATTAAAAATTAAAATTGTCTGTTTAAAAATTATATGAAAGTACTCGTATATTCGACATCTGTAACAAAACTTTTTGTCTGTTTGTCGGTCTGTTCCGTCTAGACTCCGAAACGGCTGAACTGATTCTGACGGGCCTATTACTGATAGATAGCTGATGTTAATTTAGGCTATTTTTTATTTTATAAACATAATTAGCGCAAAAAAAAATCTTAAAACTGTGACCGAATGGAAAACTTCTTGAATAGTTTCGGTTTAGAATATTTGTGTAAATGACTTATTTTTCAATATTTTTGACTTATTCCCTTTTTCCTTAATGCTACAGATTTGTAACTTAGAGGTTCTCCTTTGTTGGGAGTTCCATTTATTTATTTGTATTGTTATAGTTGCTTAACTATTTTCTATCTATGTGAGTGTGAAGTTCCAGTGGCCATTTCTGGTCTTCTTCATCAATTCCACTTCATCAAATGATACTTTTTGAGTGTAGTTGCTTGAGTTCTCGATGAAAAATAAAGCAGCTTAAAAAATATAGTACTTAATAAAATTAACAATTAAGCTATTTGATAATATCGACGCCTGATTAATAAAACTAGCAATTTTTATATGTTTGCAAGTAAGGATCACGATAATAGCTGGATATTGTTTTATTACTTATTATTACTGATAATTTGAGATACATCTCATTTCCGCCGGAGCTGGGTTTTTATTAAGCTTTTTTTCACCTTATTAAAATTTAATGCAAAGCGATTTTAGGGCACCAACTTTGTGTTATACTGGCCCACGTTCGATCGGCATGCAGCGCGGTAGACCAAGAAGGGGATGGCGGGACGACTTATATGTCTTCCTCAAGAATTGGCAATAAGTGAGTCAGAGTCGGTAACAATGGAAGGAGTGGAGGGCATCGTATTCCTCAATGCTGACGGTCGTGACCTCCCTGCTTCATCACTTTAACTTTTATGATATTCCCCTATCTGTTTCTGTCTCTGGCGGTGTGAAGAGCATTGTATACCGTAGAGTCATGAGCGGTGCGGATCTGGTCGGCCTTTTCCCATCCACTTTACCGGTTACAATGAGCCATTCGAGGTTGCCACCGTCGTTCTCTTGCAATGTGACTGAAGCATTGCAGAACCTTGTGAAGACACTCGGACGACAGCCGTGTGGAGATTTTGAGTTCTTGCAAAATGATACTTTGTGTTATACTGGCCCACCGTTCGATCGGCATGCGGCGCGGCAGACCAAGAAGGGGATGGCGGGACTACTTATATGTCTTCCTCAAGAATTGGCAATAAGTGGCTCAGAGCCGAGAACAGTGGAAGGTAAGGAGGGAGGCCTTTGCTCAGCAGTCTGACAGTACAGGCTAGATATAATAAATATCTATCTATATATATAAAAGGAGAAACTGACTGACTGACGTATCAACGTACATGCGAAACTACTGGGATTAGGAGCGTGAAATTTTGCACAAAGTTTCCTTTTATGACGTAGGCGAGCACTAAGAAAGAGAGAGAAAGAGGTGAGGGGGGGTGGGGGGGGAGGAGGAGGGGGGTTCGAATCCAACTCGGCTGGGCAGCGTTCGGGAAGCTGCGCGGTATCTTCTCGTCCAACATACTACAGTGTCTCAAGACGAAAGTTTATGACCAGTGCGTGTTGCCAGTGATGACATATGGCTTCGAAACGTGATCGCTCACAATGGGCCTCATCAGAAGGCTTAAAGTCACCCAAAGGGCAATTGAAAGGGCTATGCTCGGAGTTTCCTTGCGTGATCGAATCAGAAATGAAGATATCCGCAGGAGAACCAAGGTTGCCGACATAGCACGAAGAATCGCCAAACTTAAGTGGCAATGGGCAGGGCACATTGCTCGCAGAACAGATGGTCGTTGGGGCTGAAAGGTTCTGGGTGGGGACCACGTACCGGAAGACGCAGTGTCGGAAGGCCTACAAGGTGGACCGATGACCTGGTAAAGGTTGCGGGAATCCGATGGATGCGAGACACACAGGACCGTTCATTGTGGCGACATTTGGTGGAGGCCTATGTCTAGCAGTGGACGTCTATCGGCTGAAATGATGATGATGGAGCACTAAGAGAGGATTTTCCAAAATTCGTCCCTTATGAGGATGAATGGGGGTCCAAAGTTGGCATGGGAAAACACGCGAGCGAATCCGGTGGCAGCAACCAGTTAGTAAATTAAATGACGCACAAATCTACACTGAAAACATCTAATGTCTATATACAAAAAAATAAATAACGTTCAATTCTTCGTCATGACTATCCAATTAGTCCACATACGCCCCAGTTAAGTACATAATTCTAGGTTTGAACCCTCTTATCCTAAGTGAATAATATATGAGCTGCAGGCCAAGCTTTTAGTCAAATGCAGTTTGACGTGTTGCCGAGAATACCTGGATCCCGTTGGCCTTAAAATTATTTTCACTTTGGTATAAAAATCGTATTTTTTTTCACATCTATCACACAACGCCGTCTAGTCCCAAGCTAAGCAGAACTTGTGGTATGAGTCCTAGACAACTGATAAACATACTTATAAACATACTTATATATTTCTAAACACATACTTACTCGTATTTATTTATTTATTTATGTACACACAAACACTTAAAAATGAAAATAACAAAAGCAGACAGAAGAGCACAAAGGTACTGCATACATATTATTGTCGAGCGATAACGACTCCGACTTACGAGTTGTAGGTCGCGGGTTCAAACCCAGCCAGGCGCATTACTTTGTGTAATTTATTTCATCACCACTGCTCTCAAAACGGTGAAGGAAAACATCGTGAGGAAACCGGCATGTCCTAGAACCAAAAATTCGAAGACATGTGACATCCACCAATCCGCACTGGGCCCGCGTGGTGGATCGACGGCCCAGGCCCTCTCCTAGAGAGGAGGCCTGAGTCCCAACAGTGGGAACATTATGAGGGCGACTATACTATACTATACATATTATTGATAAATTACACCCAGACACAGAACAAATGAACATGCTCATCACAAAAACATTTGTCCTGGTGGGAATCGAACTCACGACCTCCGGCATAGCAGTCGTGGCCACTAACCACTAGACCAACAGGCTAGTCCAATTTGGGGTTCATCATCATCACCATTATTTCAGTCGAAAGACGTCCACTGTTGGACATAGGCCTTCCCTAAGTGTCGCCATAACGATGCCTCCTATGTGCTGTCATAGAGGGCGCTACAACAGAATGAATTGATTTTTATAGATTTACAGTCAGTAGGTATATTGTGTTTACATGGTTCAGATAGTTTCTGGAGTAGTGACCGTGTATTGAAAGACGCAGCGTTGGAAGGCCTTCCACAAAGGCATTTCAAAAACCCTTTCTTATTGCCAAGCTCTTATGGTGCTTTTACACGTGGGCCCAGCCTCGGCCAATCGCCATTGTTTCCCTGTTTACACAATGGCTAGGGATGGCGATTGACCGAGGCTGAGCTCACGTGTAAACGGGGCATTATAGACCGGATAGAGTATGGAGCGAACGTTGACTCTCACATATGGCTGAATTCACGAATTTTATAAGAGTGGTAAAAGTCATGAAAGCCATTTATTTTAAGGTGGGAAATCATCTAATGACTACTTCTCCTGATCAAGGGTAAATTCAAGGGTAAGGGTAAATTCATTAAAAACAAAATGTAAGGGCGTGTTAGACTTTTATTTACTAAAATCACACCTATATACCTTCAGTTGCCCTTTGTGTTCTAGGACCACAAGTATCCTATTCATACTTTTCCTCATGCCTCCTTAGGAGCCATCGGCCTTTCTGGGCGCCTACGGTTTGCTGACATTCCTTTGAGGTATCATGGAAGCCATGTGAGTTCATTTATAGGCGAGAATGGCATTAAAATAAAATTATTGAATGAAACGACCTTTAAAATATTACTATAGCATTATATTTTAAAAGATATTTATATACGTAGGCATAATCAAGATAATATATTTGTATGAAAAGAATATCACCTTTACTTGGAAGTCATTATAATAACATAACTACAAAAACATCATACAAAATCAAGTCGGGAATATTTATAGATGAAGTGGGAAGTGTCTTTTGTGATAAATATAGGGTGACTGGCAATTAGTGTACGATACTTAAACACGTGATTGTGCTCATGATAACCAACAACTTTTACTATGGGAACAAACCTGAAATCGCGAAAAAAATTCAGCTGTTCAGTACATTTATGTTTGCCTAATGTACTGAACAGCTGATATTTTTTTCGCGATTTCGGCTTTGCTCCCATAATAAAAATTGTTTGTTATCATGAGCACAATCACGTGTTTAAGTATCGTACACTAATTGCCAGTCACCCTATATACATAGGTATATTACTAAATCCCTCCTCCTCTACTCGAGATGTATTCCTCATTACTGAGGATCGTGAAGTTCCCGCTTGATTAGCTTCTTACTGATGGTGTCGAAAGGTTCTTGGTGCCATGAAGTGCGACGTGCAATTGGGTGTCCAGTGTGGAGCGGACCAGGGCCTCAAGTCTGCTATTACAATAGTGTCAGAATGGTCTATCATTGATGTCATAATTGTTGATTTTGACAAGTTTGGTAATCTACTAATATAATGGCGTCATTATGTCTTTCCAATGATTAACTACTAACACTTCATTGAAAGAAATGGCAAAGAATGGTAATCTCGTATGAAATTCTAATGTAGATATCAGATTGATATAATGATAAAATGAATAAATAGATACCTATAATGGACAAGGACAAGCATTGCTTTACAGCGTGGTAATGCCGCCAGTAAAATTAAATACTGAATAACTTTGTAGCGACATCTTTGGCGTCACATACGAACTAAACTACAAAATCGCGCAATTACAGTTCTCCGTGCGATTTGAACAACAGCCTGGAATCATTTATCAGGCAGTTGCCCAGACCAGACAAAACATCCTTCTGGTCGGAGGATCCTCCCTTTTCAACAGAGATATGTGTGACTTTACTCTCTGTTCCTCCTAAACTTGAAAATAAATTAACATAGATTACTAAAAAAAAGATATCAGATTTCTTCTTACTTAGATAAATATGCTTCTCTTTCATAATATATCTATCTATTTTTACCTCTGTACCTACTAACGGTAATGAGTTCCAAACCACTTCATATATTACGTCCTACTTATTTGTAACAGATATTTTTTTTATCAAATTGCCGAATTCGAACGACCTCGAATCGCGCCAATTAGATCTGTATACAACCCACATATTCCCATTTATGTCTTTCATCTTTACAAAAAAAAAGTTTTTTTTTTATCACAAACCTCCACGTCATTCATATCCTACAAATTTGTATATAAATCCTGGATGATTGATATTGTGAAAATGATTGAAAACTCATCTGATTGACAGTAGAATCGTGACGAACCCCGGTTAATACTGATTTATGAACTCGTATTTGCAATATAATCAAGAACGGTTCGATTAAAATGAGAATTTTTCAACGTGACGGAATATTTTTTTTTAAACTCAAAGCATTTAACTATTTACAGGCACTTTTGATTTTTAAAGAAGTCGGTCAGATAGAAAAAACCTGCCAAGTGTGAGTCGAACTCGCGCAACATTAGACATTATATTATAACTTTTTTAGTTTTTAGTATTTGTTGTTATAGTGGTAACAGAAATACATCATCTGTGAAAGTTTTAACTGTCTATACCCTATTCATCTGGGCTTGACACAAAATGTAAACAAAGAAAACAATGTAGGTACCTTCGACCAAGTTTCTTCCACGTGTTTGAATATATTAATCAATAACAGTCTCCTATTCTGTTGAATGCATTTGCGTTTTCTTTGCAAGCTTTTACTTTGGCGAATAACAATAATTCAACGAAAATACCTCGTATCAACAAGTTGATCGATAGTGAAAAAGATGGCAGATTATAACCCGCCCGATGACAAAACGTCACATTTTTATGTAAAATGTTTGCAGTATCTGTGGTCAATAATTTAGTAGTATTATAAATGGTTTGTTTACCTTTTATTCACGGCTGCCTAAATAGGGTATAGCTAACACGGTGCATGAGATACAAGCCTGGTGATATTAGACGGACAGTGGAGTCACATTTCAAAGTGTTGTTCTTTATAGGGAGAACGTGCAAGAAACTCCAAGGAATTTTAGATCAGGTAACGTTTCTTATTCCAAAATTCCTGATTACATTATCCTGGTTACTTGCATTGTTTACATTGTTCTGGTTCTATATGTGAGAAAAAGGAAAATAAAAAAAATAAACAATTCAAAATGTAAATAAGCCAATCGCAGACATACTCTCTGCTATGCTTGTTCAAATCAAACAAGTAAACATTACCTAATATAAACATGGTTCCATTGTATACTCATTTATAAAATATGAAATATGCTACTAAATTATTCAACACGTTTATTCTTTAATTTTCAAAGGAAAGAAAAAAATTAATTATATTTTTAAAACATAACTATATAAAATATATATCTATAAATATAAAAGCGAAATACCACTCACTGATTAATCACGAAACTGTAACACCTACAAACTTAAAATTTAGCAGGTAGGTTCCTTGTAGGGTGTAGACATCCACTAAGATATCCGCTAGGATTTTCCGAAATTCACCCCCTAAGGGGATGAAATGGGGGTCCAAAGTTTGTATGGAGAAACCGACTTTCACGCGGACGAAGCCGCTGACAGAAGCCAGTATTTAAATAAGAGAAAAAAAAAGTAAAGATTTTTTCTAATTTTTTTTTTAACATTGTTCCACACCAGGAATAACTCCAGAATCGTGGGTGCTTTCACAAACATATAAACTCACATACCTACAGAAGACACCCAGACCCGGAACAACTAGTAGGTCATACAAATATTTGTTCCGTGCGGGAACCAAACCCACGACACCAACGAACCCAGCGCAGAAGGAATCATTTGATGATTTTTATGACAAGTCATTTGCAGTCAAGCTGAAACGCCTGAAAACGCTTTTATAATTCTGTGATTTACTCGAGTATTTTATAAAACTTGTTCCAGGAAATACGTGTTTTTTTTTAACTCTTAAAAGTTTTTGAAAAAAATTGTCATCGTTTAGAATCTTGATTGAATTTGCAAGACTTCTATTGTTATACTTTATTGACTTTTTTAATCTTTGAGTAAATTATGAAGTGTCAAAGTTAATACAAAATAGAAATTTTTCAGAGGTCTAGATAAGCCTAGATAATATACACAAGATACTGCATTTCCAAAATATCTAATGAAAAATGTGTAATAACATCATAATCGCCTAAGAGCGGTTGTATGAAAAACAGTGAAAATGTATGTCGAGTTGCATTCCCTTAGATTGCATTTTCCAAAGTGTAGATCTCTATGGAGATGAATGTACAAGAAACTCCATGGACACTCTTTTAAATCATGTTATGAGTTACAAAAATCTTGGATACAAAAATCGCTATCTAAACATAAGCATAAGCATAATCAGCCTTTTAATGGTCCCACTGCTGGGACTCAGGCCTCCTCTCTCTAGGAGAGAGAACGGGCCGTGCGGGTTGGTGAATGTCACATGTCTTTGAATTTTTGGTTCTAGGGCATGCCGGTTTCCTTCACCGTTTTGAGAGCAGTGGTGATGAAATAAAATACACAAAGTAATGCGCCTGGCTGGGTTTAAACCCGCGAACTACAACTCGTAAGTCGGGGCCGTTACCACTCAGCCACCACTGCTCTAAACATTATAATGAAGAATTTCTTAGTCTACTATCTAACGAATGATTAAGAATTTAACAAACCGCAATGTTCGACGTACATTTCTACGTGTGGTAAGTAGTGGTAGGATGTCGGATTAGCGTTGGCTTTCTGACAGGTGGCTGGCTGAGCTCCGAGGGCTTGACAGATCCGGGAATTTAATCTGTTTTTGCGTTAATAGATTTGTTCTAATTATGAACGTGTTTCGGGGATTTTCAACTAGTAACAACAGTATAATTAATTGGTCAACAGTATAAATGGGTTACTTTGAACTATGATATCTTCGGTTTGACTTAGAATTATGAGTTCAAATATTTATATATAAGGTATTTGTTTCTTTGTGTTTTTTTTTTGTGTTCTGTAAAATCGCAGTATTCATAACCATGAAATCTAATAAAAAAAAAGTGATTTTTCATGATAGGAGTTCCAACGTGGAAATTATTAGGTACATCAACAACGTATACTGCTTTCTTCTACCAAACGAACTCTGTGTTTATGGTTTATTATCTTTCATTTTATAGGTCCTGTAACCATCCAGAGAACAAAAGTTGTTCCTGAGGTAAAATTTACTAAGTGAAAGCGATTGTAACCAAAATACACATCCCATTCATTAGCAATTCTAAGCCCGTATTATACGTCATCAATATTGCATACCGTTTGAGACACATTATTTCCATGGTAGAATTCATATTCTAAAATAATACGAATTTTCTGAGATTTCATACAAAAATGGTTACAGATACAGAGAACAAATAGCTAATTACAAAAAAAATATAGCATTAATGTAAAGTTTATTTGAACTTACAATACCAAGTCATTCCAAAGATATCACTTTAAAATAACCATTTAAAAAAAACGGCATATTCATAGATAAAGTCCTAATACTGTAGGTTAGTTGGTTGTCGTTCGTAGATCTGTATGTAGTCATACGACAGAAAATCTGACCATCAGTCTACCCAAGCTCGCCGTCCGACCGTCCGGTAACGGTCCGGACCAAGCCCAAGTCGTCGACGGCGCGTACTGTTCCACGAGAGCCTCAAGGAAATGTCAGCAAACCCTAGGGGCTCAACAGGGTCGAAGCCAAGGGTCTGCTTCTGAAAGGAAGACTCGGCCTTGGTATGAAAGGAAACGAAGGAACAGGAGTGGGTTTTTAGTCAGTAAAAGTCTGACAAGAGCGGGGGATGTCATTGGATGATGTTCTCACCGAAAAAAAAAGCACCTGTGATACTTTTGTCCCGATACTATTTTTCTTTGAGATAATTTCACAAACAAAGCTTTAATTTTTCCCAGAAATTAAACACTTATGTCATTAGGAACGCATCCCTGTTAGCATTTTCATACTTACGAACTAACGTGAGCTAATTACATCACAAGGAGTTTTCCTTTAAGATAAGTTCAATATTAACTCTAAGTAGATATTATGTTATTCCAGCTTCATGTGGAGCTGAAACTTTGTGACTAGATTACGCTTAGCAAGAAAACTGATCGTAAAGCAATTTGGAACCTCAAAATCAGGTAAGAAGCTGACATTTATGATAATACGAATCTACCTACTTAATACATAGCATAGTCGGCCTTATAATGTTTCCACTGCTGGGACTCAGGCCTCCTCTCTAGGAGAGGGACTGGGCCGTAATCCACCACGCGGGCCCAGTGCGGGTTGGTGAATGTCACATGTCTTCGAATTTTTGGTTGTGTTGTTGTTGCTTTTGGAAACAACAAATTAAGTGAATAAATAGTTTTAATTGGAAGTGTGTACGTTTGTGTTCATAATAAAATTTTTAGTTTTGGACAACAGTTTCAAACTGCATTTCAAAAGCCTAGTCAGGTTTTTTTTGTTTGAGGTTGGGAAATCATCTAATACCTTCTCCTGCTCACGCTGGGTTTTTTCAAGTTCGGAAGCCGGTACCCTATATTTACTAAGACTCCGCTGTCTGTCCATCTGTCACAAAGCTGTATCTCATGAACCGTGATAGCTAGAAAGTTGAAATTTTCATAGATGATGTGTTTTTGTTGCCGCTATAACAACAAATACTAAAAAACTGAATAAAATAAATATTTAAGGGGGCTCCCATACAACAAACGTGATTTTTTTTTGTTTCTTTTTTGCTATGGACGGTACGGAACCCTTCGTGTGCGAGTCCCACTCGCGCTTGACCGGTTTTTGGTGTTGTGTTTTTGTTTTTTCATACCGACTTCCGAACTTGAAAGTTATTTTGCAAATCTTAGTTTTCGTCTTTTTAAAGTCGGTTCTATTTTTTTTTGTAAAAACTTTGTTTCTCTCTTTATTGTAGACATATAGCAATGTAACCCTCACCCCGCACCCTTCTCACGATGAATTTTAACACCACCACCGCGTAATTCATAACATTTATGTTCGTATCTAAACATGATTTTGTAAAACACAAATTAAAATAGAATGTGTAAATTCATAAAAATACATTTTAAACAATTAACCATAACTAAACTCAACAATTTAAGCCAGTTTTTAAGGCTAAAATCAATTTCGTAAATTAATTTTTGAACAAAAAATAAATGCCCAAGGGCAGAAATTTATGGCCGTTTATTAGGAATTTGCCCAATTTGCCTGCCCATGTTTAGAGCGGAACAATCGGAACACCGACCGTCATAAACGTGTCGTAAGGCCCTGATTCCCAAACAGTGCCTTAAAACAGGGAATTTCTGAATTTCCCTCGGTAACGGCTTGGTCAATAGGTTTGAAAAAAATATATAGGTATTTATTATAGATTCTTATATAACATTATCAACATAATATGGTTTGTAGGGTTCGCGTGGAGGTATCGAGTTGGAATTAAAACCATATAAGTCATATGTCAGTAAGGCAAGCTCAAACACTCACGATTTTTAAAAATATGGTTAAGGATCACTACCTTTCCTCTTGAATGTCGTCATTACGTACATCATTTCTTTTTGCTTTCATAATTATATATTTAAATATATATTATATTGTTTGTATTATATGAAATTTATTAGTTTATGTATTGTATATATATAAATAGTACACCACGAACTACCTGCGTATCTTTTTTCTCCTTCTCTGTCAAATCCATCCAAAGGTTGTCTGTAAAAAATCGCTTTTAGCGATAAGACCGCCCATTGTGACACCCTATTAATTTTAAGTTCCTAATGTAATTTGTATTTTTGGTGTACAATAAAGAATATATCTATCTATCTATATATCTATCTATCATATACTTAAGTCTGCGGTCCCTTGAAGCTGTGAAAAAGTCAAACTTCTGAGTTAACGAAAAAAAAGATACGGCAATTTATGTCGCAAAAAACGTGTATTTCGACACTCTCAAGGGAATCAAAATTCATAGGGTATGTCCCGTTGACCTAGAATCCTTAAATTTGGCATGAAGCAAAGTCATATAACACAAGTATAGGAAAAAAACTGAAAACTGCAAATTTTTAGTTATGTCAATTCGGAAAAATCTTCGTAATTCAATTCGGGAATTGAACAATTTTCATAGGTAAGTTTGTACGGTACCCTTAGTGCACGAGTCCGATTCGCACTTGTTTCTCGTATGACTAACAAAGTTAACCAAAAAACAAAGTTAACAACATGATATTTTTCGCTTGTTTTCCCTACTCTTTTCAAACGGCTTTGATCTTTATAAATATGTTTACACAAAATAATTGCTGGTGTAGTGGAATGTCATCCATACAAAATATACCCACACTCCAACAAATATGTGTTCGAATGAATATCTTAAATGTACCTACATTATTTTATTATTATTTATCGAATGTATATAAGGCCAAGTTTTTCGAAATATATTCATTCCATACTCAACCTGCATTTGCGTTACCACTCCCAAAACCTGCACGCACTACAGTGGTGACCCCGACTACAAAATGTTCCCGAACAACTCAAAGTCGAACGATGGAAGCGAAGCTACGCCGCCGCAGCCACAAAATTCACAAGAATTATCAGCTGTTTCATACAACCAGCGAATACCGCCCCTGTGGAGAAACAGAATCAAACTTTGGTTCTTGCAGTTTGAAGCAATCGTGTCTGCTGGGAAACTTACCGACAAAGAACTATCAGAGCTGCTTATTCGTCAACTCGACCTACCAGACCTTGACGAGATACAAGATATTATGTTCGACACGAAAACTGCAACTGAGAACAATCGGTACGCCGCCATGAAGATGAGGCTCCTCCAAACCTACGACGAGAGCGACCACACCAAACTCGAGCGCCTGTTGTCCAACGTTGAACTAGGAGACCTGAAACCGTCACAACTGCTACGCCGTATGCAAAATTTAGCTGGTAACAACATTGCTGAGAATACGTTGCGTGTGATATGGACGAAACATCTACCCCCATCCGTACGCGCCATCCTAGCTGTGAGTGAAACAATGGCGAAGAAAACGGAGCTCAGCGAGTTAGCAATAATGGCTGATAAAATGCTAGAACAACTCCACCACCAAATATCTTCAGTTCACAACACTACATCGCCGGCAACCGCAGTCACTCCACCTATGGCTACAAATCATGAAAACGCATCACTTCACGCGAAGATCGACATGTTAGCTAAAGAAATATCGGAATTAAAAACGCACTACAATCGCTACGGACGGCAGCGCGGGCGCAACTGGCGAGGCATGCGTCATCGATCACGCAGCTCGTACCGATCACCGCATGGTAACCGCTCGTACTCAAATCATCGACACAGGACTGAACATAATGACGACTCGGTTTGCCACTTTCATCGAAAGTTCGGCGCTCAAGCACGAAAATGTACAAGACCATGTACCTATGAAGATAAGCACCACTTAAATTCGGGAAACTAAAGCAGGTGTTAGCAGAGACGGAATCTGGCGCCTGGGAAAAATCACACCGTCTATTTCTGAAAGACAAGAAGACAAATCTAAGCTTTCTTATCGACACTGGCGCAAACATCTCGGTTATCCCCAGGAAACGCACCGAAATCCTAAGACCAACCACATTCAAACTATATGCAGCGAACAACACAGAAATAACTACATATGGTGAAAAAACGCTAGACCTAGACTTCAACCTGAGACGACCGTTCAAATGGAAGTTCATAGTAGCAGCAGTCAGCAAGCCCATCATCGGCGCTGATTTTTTGAAACACCATCACTTATTAGTCGACCTCGCTGGAAAATGTTTAATTGACAAGATAACTAACTTGTCAGTTAAGACGTCCATATGCAGATCTTCCGCACCAACCATCAGAACCATAGACCTGGAAAAGGAGTATCACGACATATTGGCGGAGTTCCCCGATATTACAAGACTTTCCACGATGAAAAACTCACCAAACCACAACGTCGAACACCATATTGAAACAACCGGTCCGCCATTATATTGCAAAGCATGCCCACTGCCACCTCACCGTTACCAAGCTGTCAAGAAGGAATTTCAAAACATGATGGACCAGGGATTGTGCCGCCCAAGCAAGAGCCCCTGGGCCAGTCCACTTCACGTAGTACCCAAAACAAACGGAGACTTGCGGGTATGTGGGGATTACAGAAGATTAAATTCAATAACCAAACCAGACCGCTACCCGGTCCCACGCTTGAAAGATTTCACCTACCAGTTGCACGGGAAGCAGATATTCTCCACGCTTGACCTAAATAGGGCATACCAACAATTGCCTGTTTTCGAAGATCACATCGAAAAAACCGCCATCATCACGCCATTCGGTTTATTCGAGTTTCCCCGTATGTGCCCAGGACTGAAAAATGCAGGACAGACCTTCCAACGCTTTATACACGAAGTGCTTCAGGGTCTCGACTTTGCCTACCCCTTTGTCGATGACGTCATCATAAGTTCAAGTACCAAAGAAGAACACAGACAGCATGTACGAAGCGTCCTAGAACGACTGAACAAATATGGCATCACAATAAACCCATCAAAATGCGTCCTAGGGAAGAAAGTGATCAAATTTCTAGGGCACACTGTTTCGCCGGACGGCATCAAACCACCACCAGAAAAGGTAGAAGCAATCACCAAATTTCCACTACCCACAACAATAGAACAATTGAGAAGATTCCTTGGCACCGTCAATTTCTACAGAGATTGCATTTCAAAGGCAGCCCAAATTCAGGCACCACTAAACGCCTATCTACATAACAGCAAGAAACGTGACAAAACGAAGATCGCGTGGACTAATGAAGCCAATAAGGCATTTGAGTTGTGCAAAGTTGCCCTACAAAACGCAGCATTACTCGCTCACCCCGCTCACGATGTACCTATTGCCTTAATGACTGACGCCTCAGATAAGTGCGCCGGAGCAGTCCTGCAACAATACGTAAACAACAAATGGCAGCCACTCGGCTATTTCTCAAAAACACTGTCAAGCGCACAAATCAAATATAGTACATTCGACAGAGAATTACTAGCCATATACATGGCCATGAAACATTTTAGAAAAATGTTTGAAGGTAGACACCTCATAATATTCACCGACCACAAACCACTCACCTACGCAATAAATAAAACATCGTCAGACAGCGAGACACCGCGCCGAGCAAGACAACTTATATACATAAGCGAGTTCACAAACGACATACGCCACATTAGCGGACGAGATAATGTAGTGGCCGATTCATTATCACGGATCAACATCGATACCATCACCTGTCCGACAACGATCGACTATACGCAGCTAGCTACAGCGCAAGAAAGAGACAGCACTATACGTGACCTAATGCAACAAAGTAACTTACAATGGAAGCGCATAGTCCTACCAAATACAAATTGCAAAATATTATGTGAGACATCAACACAACATATTCGACCGTATATACCCGAAACATTTCGCCGAGCAGCCTATGAAAGTGTGCATAATCTCAGTCAGATCTTAAGTATTCTTCAGAATGTACATAACGTATGTAAATCAATAAATATTTCGTAAAGAAAAAGTTTAAAAGGTCAGCGGGGCTATATGCGGGCGCAGGCGACAGTACGAGTATAATATGTGTGCATTTCACTCCGGCCAAATCAGTTCCCAGCCATCGGTACATGGTGTCCACCATGTATCGATGGCCGGTGTGGCTGATCCCACCCATACGTACAAAGCGTTTTGGGAACACATTCATTATGCGTACAGCTAAGGAGTGGAATTCCCTGCCGGAATCTGTGTTTCCTGCTAGCTACAACCTAGGGGTATTTAAGTCAAGAGTGAATATAGGTTACTTCTAGGCAAGCGTGCTCCATCGTCGGCCACATCATCGCTTACCATCAGGTGAGATAGTGGGCAAACGCGAGCCTATCAATAATAAAAAAAAAAAATGTTCAAGGCCGCCTTAACGTAAAAAAACACTAGGCAATTGTGAGACGAACTCACGCCCTGAGGGTTCCGTACAAACTCACCTATGAAAATAGTTAAATTCCCGTATCTCTCGAAGATTTTTCCGAATCTCAAATAAACCTATTTTATTTTTGTGACATAACAATAAAATTCATGTTTTCAGATTTATTCCTATACTTGTGCTATAAGACCTTGCTTTATGCCCAATTTCAGGATTCTGGGTCAACGGAAAGTACCCTATGATGTGATATGATTGAGTACAATTTATTTATATTTATTTATTTATTTATTTATTTAACAATTTATGTACACACAATAAAAAAAAATATCTATTTATCTATTTTATTCAAATCTATTAGCACACAATACCGTGCCGACGTCTTTATGTCGATACCGTTACCGGCCCACGCTGAAAACCAGCGCCGAAGACTCATCGCATTTTGCGTTTGGTTTTGTGGTGGTGTGTGGGTGCGGTGTTTTTCTTTCTTTCTTTCTATGAATTTTGATTCCCTTGAGAATGTTGAAATATACGTTTTTTGTGACATAAACGGCCGTATCTTTTCTTTCGTTAACTTAGAAGTTTGATTTTTTCACAGCTTTAAGGTACTGCAGACCCTGAGTATATGGTTTTAATTTCAACTCGAGACCTTCACACGCGTTCCCGAGATAAAGGATCTTGACACGGACAATAAAGTGATCCTATAAGGGTACCGTTTTTTCCTTTTTAGGTACGGAACCCTAAAAAACTCCCACTAGGCACGCTGTACGAACACGGATGCATTTTAATCGGTAAGAGTCTGACACAAGCGAGAGGTACTCGCTCCACCCAGAGCAGCTGTTGCTCCCCGCACGAACGCCGGCGTTCGTGCGCCATTGTCTTACTATTGTGTCTCTAATTACGCTAATCAAGAAGTTAATGATTGCCCACCATAATAAATCGGGTATACAATATTTTTGCATAACTCGATAAAAATAAATGTATTCAACAGCCATTTTTGTGTGATTTCAGATTTGGGTCCACAGTAAAATTTCGACGGGTTCAAAGTAAATAAAGTTATCTGCAATTTTGCGACTTTTTGATAATTCGTATTAATAAGTGAATAATAAGCAGTTATTTAGTAATTTTGTTTTCCAAAAATATTGTTGAAAAAACAACTATCATTTCTACATTTTTGACACTTGAAAGACGATTTTCCATGTTTTAGAATATGAATATTTAGTAAGTTTCTGCAACTATCAGGAAATCGCAAAATTGCAGATAAATTTTGTTTACTTTGAACCCATCGTTTTTTATTCAAATTCACACTGACTGATTAAAAGATTATTATTATTTTTATATGATATTAATCAGTGTTCGACTGCGATCCCACCTGATGGTAAGCAGTGATGCAATCATTGATGGTGAGGCGCACTAGTTTATTAAGAGCCTAGTCACTCTAGCTTTGAAGACACCTGAATTATAATTGGACAGGATTTATTATCAATGAATTAAGTCATCGGGTTTAAACCCAGCCAAGCGCATCACTTTGTGTAATTTATTTCATCACCACTGCTCTCAAAACGGTGAACGAAAATATCGTGAGGAAACCGGCATGTCCTAGAACCAAAAATTCGAAGACATGTGATATCTACCAATCCGAACAGGGCTTGCACGGTGGATTGCGGTCTATTCACTCTCCTAGAAAAGAGGCCTGTGTCCCGGTAGTGGGAACTTTATAAGGCTGCTTATGCTTAAGGGCATCCAACTAGAGATACATTTTCGTTGTTTTTCATACAACCGCTCTTACGCGATTATCACGTTATTACACATTTATCATTAGATGTTTTGGAAACACAGTATCTTGTTGGTATTATCTAGGCTTCTATTGAAATCAATTTATAAATTTGTGTAAAACTAATCCAGTAAAGTCCTCTGAAAATCTGCTATTTTGCATGAACTTTGACATTTCGTAATTTACTCAAAAATTAAAAAAGTCTAAAAAGTATAACAATAGAAGTCTTGCAAATTTAATCAAGATTCTGAGTGACGAATTTTTTTTTAACTTTTCCGGGTTAAAAAAGCACGTATTTCCTGGAACAAGGTTTGTAAAATATTCGAATAAATCAGGGAATTGCCGAATGCTAACAGAGTTTTCAGGCGTTATCTGGATTGCGTTAAATGAAATAACAAGCTTTTAAACCATAGCATAGCATAGCATAGTCGGCCTTATAATGTTCCCACTGTTGGGACTCAGGCCTCCTCTCTAGGAGAGGGAATGGGCCGTAATCCACCACGCGGGCCCAGTGCGGGTTGGTGGATGTCACATGTCTTCGAATTTTTGGTTGTGTTGTTGTTACTCTTGGAAACAACAAATCAAATGAATAAATAGTTTTAATTGGAAGTGTGTACGTTTGTGTTCATAATATTTTTTTTAGTTTTGGTCAACAGTTTCAAATTCAAACTGCAGGTTTTTTTGTTTGAGGTTGGGAAATCATCTAATACCTTCTCCTGTTCACGCTGGGTTTTTTCAAGTTCGGAAGTCGGTTTTTAGGGTTCCGTACCCAAAAGTGGCCAAAAGGTAAAACGGGTCCCTATTACTAAGACTCCGCTGTCCGTCCGACTGTCTGTCCGTCTGTCACCAGGCTGTATCTCATGAACCGTCACAGCTAGACAGCATAGATGATGTTTTTCTGTTGCCGCTAAAAAAACAAATAGATACTAAAAAACAGAATAAAATAAATATTTAAGGGGGCTCCCATACGTGATTTTATTTTTGTTTCTTTTTTGCCATGGACGGTACACGATACGATGTTTTCCTTCACCGTTTTAAGAGCAGTGGTGAGGTGGTGAGTGGTGTGGTTTTAAACCATGCTCGATGTTAATGATAGGCGAGCGAAAAAAGGACCCTCTTAAGTCACCTTGTAAACTATTTGAGGCGTGGTTGGAAAGACCTCACGGCGTCCTCACCTTCCGCATGACGCAGGTTCTCACCGAACACGGGAAGTTCGGGAAGTTCCTGCACCGGATTCGTGCGGAAGAGACGCCCGGGTGTCGCCACTGTGTGGACCGCCCGGAGGACACGGTGGAGCACACGGTGGAGGTGTGCCCCGCTTGGGAAGAGCAACGCCGTGTCCTCGTGGGGGCGATCGGCGGCGGCGATCTCTCGCGCCGGGCCTTGGTACAGGCCATGGTCCAGAGCGAGGAGGAGTGGCAGGCGGTCGCCTCCTTCTGCGAAGAAGTAATGCTGGCAAAGGAGGCGGCCGATCGCGTGAGGCAACGGCAACGGTCCTCACGCCCCAGCCGCCGCCGGGATTCCGATCCTGATTTCCGGCCACCGTAGGCGCGGGCTTGCGGAAGGCGGGCAATGGGTGGCCCGCCGTCCGACCGTCCGGTGACCATCCGGACCGAGCCCAAGTCGTCGACGGCGCGTATTGTTCCGCGCGCGCCTCAGGGAGATGTCAGCAAATCGTAGGGGCCCAGCAGGGTCGAAGCCTACTGGGGCCATGGGTAGTGTGAAAACGAAACCGGGGCCCTGGGACGAAGGCAACGAAGGAACAGGAGTGGGTTTTTAGTCAGTAAAAGTCTGACACTATCTCTCGCTCCGCCCAAGAGCGAGATTTGTCATAAGATGATTTTCCCACCTAAAAAAAAAAAAAAACCTTGTAAACACCTCAACTTAGTTTCTTCAAAAACTCAAGTGACTAAAACCTAGTCACTAAGATAATAAATTCAAAAGTTTCCTAACAGAGAAGCTCAATTAATTCGTAAATCAGTTCTGATCATTAATTCCTTTAAGGGCTGAACTTACTGAGTCTCACATCACAGTACTTAAAGAGATTGATGGTTTAGTTCTCTCTACCTGGTTATATACCTATCCAAAAGAGAAGTTTGGTGAAGTGGCAATTGGCTGCCAAACTCCAGGTCGAGGTTTCAATTCCTGCATAGGACTAAGGTACGGACAGCTTCATCAACTAGTTACCCTATTTTCTAAGTTATTTTATTGTGAGAGGGGTACCCATTTGATGCTGCTGTCTGTACTAGCATATTTATGGCTACATGGAGCTTACAGCTTAGATTTTCCAAAAAAAAAGATGGTCGCTAGTATTCAAGTCAAAACGTATTTATTTGTATTAAAAGAAATAATATAAAATAGATAAAGGTTTAAATTGCGTGCACTGCATTTTATAGTAAAAAAAAATCGGTCAAACGCGAGTCGGACTCTCGTACCGAGGGTTCCATACAACGACCATAAAGCCCCTAGACATCTTATAACAGGCGACGCATGTCTGTCAACACATTTGACTTATAGATCTGATGCAGGTCGCCACAGAACAATTTCCAAATAGTCTCGACAACTTCTCTGTGAGCCGTAAGCACGTCCGCGATAGTTAATAAAAAAATTAGAAAATAAATATAACAATGGCCCCTTGTTCAATACGTTGATGTGGTAACAACAGCCAGACTTCGAGTATTCGAAAAGATGGCATAACATTTCATCGGTAAGGTAATTACAATTATAACAATTTTATAAAAAAAAATTGATTATATGATATTAATTTGAGCTTGATAACTCCAGGCGTTCCTGAGAAAAAAGTGTTTTGACAGGCGGACAACAAAATGATCCTATAGGGGTTCCATTTTTACCGAGAACCCTAAGAACTAGTAAAACATGGACTTATCATATTATGATTATAATTTTAATGAAACACGATCACCAATTATCTACGTTAAACAATGAAGAAATAAATTATTCTCGAACTTAAAGCTTCCACGACATACATAAGTAGGTAATCTACAAATTAAATAAAAAAAAGGTCAATTTCGTCACCACAAAATTTCTCAATTACATCGAATGAAGATCTAACAGAATTCTTAGATAATAATATTTGTACAGGACCACGGTTTAAATTAGCGTCCTAAATAAAGATTCAGAATTGTTAAGAAAATGTTGGGCGTCCCTGATTTGGTAGGAACATTACAATGGGACAATCTGAGGGGCAAACATTGAGACGCAGAGTGTTGACAGAGCTCTAAAAGGCACAATGTTTTGTACCCCTGAACTGAAACCGTTTTACCTGAGCCAATATTCGTGGAGGTTGTGTGATATGTCTGAATGGCGTCGCTATACATTTTGTACTTTAAGCATTGCTTATTCATGGCGGTGTCGAGATATCTAACTAAAAATAAACGTCAATTATGTGGGTGGATTTTGTCAATGAAGCTGAAGGCGTTAATTCTGTCACTGACAGAAATGGGATAAAATGGCAACGTTTTTTATTGATTGAGCGTTGCACGTCATGTTAGGGTTAACAGGACGTGCAACGCTCAATCAATAAAAAACGTTGCCCAGTGTCCCGCACCTCGCCCCCCAATAACTCATAACGCAATAATAATAATAATTTATTTTCAAGATAATACAATCCATTAAGGTTAGTAAAGACATACACAACTTATAAACTATTGTTAGTACATATATATCTCTGTCAATTAAATAAATAAATTCAATAAAGCATGTCAATAGTAATAATTAAATCACACAATCAATAACAATTAACAAACACACACAACATTACTTCTGGGCACGGTTTGAGGATAACACTATGTATTATAACGCAACCTATTTTTTAATTATAGTAAGTTAAGTATTTTATAACTTGTATGTAAATAATGATTATATACCTAACAGTTGTAAAAGATAAGGTTATAAAGGGCTCAATATTAACGTAAATGTCATACAAATACCTAAAGAGCACAATTGAAATTGTAACACTCACATTCTAGAATCAAAATCACAAACAACCTTGTCTTAGATGTCAGCAAACCGTAGAGAAGGTCGAAGCCTACTGGGGCTGGGGCCAAGGGTCTGCTTCTGAAAGGAAGACTCGGCCCTGGTATGAAAGACAACAAAGAAACAGGAGTGGGTTTTTAGTTAGTAAAAGTCTGACACATCCTCGCGCTCCGCCCAAGAGCGAGGGATGTCATTGAATGATTTTCCTACAAAGAAAAAAAAAACAACCTTGTCTTCAAAGTAGATAAAGCTTTAGCACATCATCAAAGATTATAAAAATACAATACGCAGAGTACATAATTATTGACATATAAATTGGTGATATTATGTTTTACTTCTGAAGATATTTGAATCAAATAAAGGTCAATAGGTGAATATACACAACATGACGTCACACCTCAGAGGTGTGCTTAGGTACTGTATGCCTACATTTTGCCAGTTTTTTTTTGTGGGAAAATCATCTAATGACATTTCGCGCTTTTGGGCGGAGCGCGAGGTCGTGTAAAACTTTTACTGACTAAAAACCCACTCTTGTTCCTACTTTGCCTTTGTTCCACTGCTTCGCAGAAGGAGGCAACCGTCTGCCACTCCTCCTCGCTCCGGACCATAGCCTGTACCAAGGCCCGGCGCGAGAGATCGCTGCCGCCGATCGCCCCCACGAGGACACGATGGTGCTCTGCCCATCTCCCGAACTGACCGGTGAGGACCTGCGTCATGCGGAAGGTAAAGAAGCCGTGTTGTCTTTCCAGCCACTCCTCAAAGGGGGGACTTACCGCCATAATTATGGCGTGCCCATTGCCAGTTGGGTTCAAGTCCGGTTATAAAAATACAAATTTTTACAGGTATCTCTGACGCCAAGTTACTAGCCTGTCGGTTTTCTATCGTTTACATTTCTGGGATCATCAGTCCACTAGACATACGGTATTGTACATCCCACCCATAAGTACAAAACGTTTTGGGAATACAGTTGTTGTGTGTACATCCAAGGAGTGGTATTTCCCTGCCGGAGTCTGTGTTTCCACATAGCTACAACCTGGGGGTCTTTAAGACATGAGTAAATAGGCTACTTCTAGGTAAATGTTCTCCATCGTCGGCCACATCATCGCTTACCATCAGGTGATAGTGGTCAAACGCGAGCCTATCAATAATAAAAAAAAAAGTGTGGCACTCGGGGACTGCCGCGGTAAAGCTATTGCATAGCATTTTGGATCAACTTATGCAATTATAATTATTTATTTATTTTATTTATGCAGTATTTCTTTTTCTTTGATATTAATTCAAGTTACACTTTTTGAGCGTGGTGACCGATAAGAAAACAAATTTTTTTCTTTCTCGTTTACTTCATAAATTGCTACAAGTAGGTTCAGTTGTTATCATAGAACATTACTATAATCTATTATAATACAAAAAGACTATTTTGTTTGACCGAGATTTGAACTCGAGGCACGTTGATAACATAGGTAGAACGCTGTACCAATGCGCCACACAGGTCGTTAACGACTTTTCTAAAATAGGTGTTCGGTCTCTGTCGGCCTTCAAGCCACACCTCCGTGCCCGACGGAGTGGGGAGCGTGAGGTTTTTTTTTCGTTACGGAATTTCTGGATTCGGTCCCCGCGCTCAAGGCCCTCGATAGAAGCTATGCAATAGCTTAAAAATCTTACCTAGAACTACGCAAACCCATTTTGAAAACAATAGAAAACTGGAATGCAACAATTTAATTAAACGGGGTACGTTTGTACGCCACTCTGGCGCAATTATTCTATTCAGAATTATTGTTGGCGGTGTTAAGTTGAGCAGTTAATTGTGTTATTAACTCTGTAATTTATTAAGCTTAACATTTGAGATAATTTTTTAAATAGTAAATTAAGCATTAACAATAATTGGTAACCAGTGACCAGTGAGTACTTAGTAAAAAGAAAATGGAAATGTATAGTACTACCTTCAAGCGTGTAAAGCTATAAATGTGTGAACGTAAACGGAGTACAAGGAATCAATCAATCCTTCCCAAAGCTAATATTAAAGGATCATAGAGTCCCACAGCATTCTACAGTTTCTGCCTAACCCACCAGAAAAAAGCGTAAGGTATGTTGATAATAAATAAGAATGATGGTTAATCAATTTCCAAGCTGTAAGTTTCAACTCTCACTGGCGCAAATTCTAAGTTTAACGACGCGTCATGTTTTTCGCTTACAGTATATTTATCTCTATTATCCGATTATTAAGGTACACATTTGTGTTACACAAATATAGAATCGAGTGTCGACGCGCAACGATGCGCGCCTTTTTGTGTCGACGCTGGATTAGAGTCGAGCAGTTCCGCGCGTTGCCGTGCATTACTCCCGCGCAGTGACGCGTCAACTGACGAGCACGAGCGCCATCATTCACGAATGTTCAAAAGTCAGCACTGTGATGCACGCGTCACCACGCGTTGTAGTTGAAAAACAGGACGCGACCCGACGAATCGCGTATGTGAGTTGAGCCCAAACGAATTTTTTTTTCGTTGGAAAAATTATTCAATGACATCCCTCGCTCTTGGGCGGAGCGAGAGGGTGTGCCAGACTTTTCCTCTTGTTCCTTCGTTGCCTTTTATACCAGGACCGAGTTTTCCTTTCAGAAAAAAACCCTTGGCCTGAGTAGGCTTCGACCCTGTTGGGCCCCTACGGTTTGCTGACATCTCGATAAACGATGGAATGGACTCAAGCCACATCAAACTTAATTGTAAATTGGGTGATCATCATCCTCATTTCAGGAGAAAGACGTCCACTGCTCGAAACAGGCCTCCCCCAAATGTCGTCATAACGACCTGTGTGTTTCGCATCCATCGGATTCCTGCGACCCTCACCAGGTCATCAGTTCACCTTGGGGGAGGCCTTCCAACGCTGCGTCTTCCGTTAGGTACGTGGTCTCTCCAGAACCTTTCGGCTCCATCGACCATCCATCCTGCGAGCATATATCGGCCTGAAATTATTGACTGTACACCCACACAATAAATGAAGTTATTATTAGGAGTAATAATTGTCATATTTCCAAGTAGATAGGTGGGAAACAAGTGGGTATTGTTATCTATTTTTGGGCGAAAAATAAGCTTCCATTTGTATGAAAAAGTTTGCGGCGTTTCCGGCAAATAAAATGTTTTTCTTTCTTTCCAATGTCCTAGATAAACAGCCAAAAGTACACATGAATTTAAAACTCTCACATTAGTACTTGCCCAGTTTCGAACCCGCCACCTTATGCGTGAGAGGCGGATGCTTTAACCTCTGCATCACGAAACTGATAAAAAACCAATAATAATTAAAGATTTAAATGGTCACAAAATCTGAAACTATCTCATGTTAAATGACCAAATTTTAATGTAGAATCAACTCATAACGTAACCTATTCCCGGCGGTCCCCCAAACCCCTAATCTACTGAATTCCATCACACCTATATAAGAAACTGCCATCACACACCTTTAATCCTAAAAGCTTACAAACTAATCCACTGACCAATGGTCCATTTTGTGCACAAATCGGTTTATATCGTAGAGGTGGCTTGGGGTATCTATTAGTCTCCAGTCCCCAGGGACGCAGCGGCCCCCATGTTACCTGTCGGATATTATTATTTTTTTACTTACTTTTCATCGGCATTTTAGGTTTGTGTGCCGAAAGGCTGGCGACTGAGAGTTCAGATGCCTGTGTCTGTAAATGTGGCTTTAGTCACAAAATAGATAGGTACAGAAGTCAATCTCATGTATGTACTTCACTTTTCATACCTACGCTCGGCGATCGCGCTAGGGTCAGCGCGTGGCGCCGAACTCTCCGAGTGCGACCGGGCGCGGTGATTAATGCCTACCTAATCTGAATTGTAAAAATATTACATGGCCACAAAATCATCTTCTCTTTCTCAGCGCGAGGCCTGTTCTGTGTTAAGTTAAAACAAACCATCAAAATACAAGCAAATATCTATTTACCTCTCTGAAACAACTGGTTGCCTAAAAAGTCAATTCACTGTTTAATGTTGATTGTAAACAACCGTAAATTGAACAGTTAGAATGAACTTTTTTGTTTTTCCATTTTTACAAAAAAAAGTTCACAGACGCGTGTCTCAAACGGATAGCACTGGAGCTTGTATTGAGCTGAATTGAGCCGAGATATCGTGTCAGTGAGCGGTGTCTATGTGTTCGAGCGCGCTTTGTATGTAGATTGACTTCTGTACCTATCTATTTTGTGCTTTAATTTTGTAAAAACTATTATTTTTTGTGACCATGAAATTAATTTACGTTTCTATATTTCACAATGTTATCATTGTGACGTATCAAATAAAGGAAAATAAAAAAGAAATAAAAGAATTTGTCTTATCTATAAAAACAAACAAAAATATAAACAAACCTATATATAAAACGATAAATCTTAATTTTAGTCAGCACTAGCTTTTGCTATCGGCGTTGCCTGCGTGAAAGTAAAAAAATATAGTCCACGTCACTCAGGCATTAAGTAGGATGCAACTGGTGAAATAATTTTTAAAATTGGTCCGGTAGTTTTTGAGTCTATGTACACTAATAATAATAGGTCTTTACCTATGAAACTGCCGTTTTTTAAAATGGGTTGCTTTGAAGTGGTAGGTATATCTTTGGATTGACTTGGAATTATAAGTTCAAATAAACTTTATATTAAAGATACGTTATTCTTTTCTTTTTTAGAGTAGTGGTGGCCGAGTGGTAACGGCCCCGACTTACGAGTTGTAGGTCGCGGGTTCAAACCCAGCCAGGCGCATTACTTTGAGTAATTTATTTCATCACCACTGCTCTCAAAACGGTGAAGGAAAACATCGTGAGGAAACCGGCATGTCCTAGAACCAAAAATTCGAAGACATGTGACTTCCACCAACCCGCACTGGGCCCGCGTGGTGGATTACGGCCCATTCCCTCTCCTATAGAGGAGGCCTGAGTCCCAACAGTGGGAACATTATAAGGCCGACTATGCTATACTATGCTATTCTTTTCTTTGTATTTCATGTTTTTTGAGGTAAAGTTTGTTTTTTTGTTTGTAGGCGGTAATCTCTGAAAATACTGATCTGATTGTTAAATTTTTTTCACCGATAGTAAGCTGCTTTATTCCTCAGTGACATAGGCTATATTTTATGTACGCAGGCGAAACCGCGGTCAAAAACTAGTTTATAACAAACAAAAATACTAATCTTTTCTCTTTGTAATAGAAGATAGATAGGTGCAATCAAAATTTGTCATCATCATCTTCCTGCCCTTGTCCCGTGTTATTTGGGGTCGGCGCAACATGTTTTTTTCTTCCATTCTGCCCTGTCACTCGTCATACTATCACTAACTTCCTTTTCTTTCATATCACTCTTCACACAATCCATCCATCTTTTCTTTGGTCTCCCTCTCCCTCTCCATCCATCCACATGTAAACTCATAACTCTTTTAGTAACATGCGTTTCATCCCTCCTCTTCACATGACCATACCAAGACAAACGATTCCCTTTCAACTTTTCAGTCACTGGCGCCACTTTCAAACTTCCCCTAATATACTCATTTCTCACTTTATCCATTCTCGTCACACCACACATCCATCTTAACATTCTCATCTCCGCTACGTGCAATCTTTTTTCATCCGTCTTTTTCACAGCCCAACATTCTGATCCATACAGTATGACAGGCCTTATCACGGACTTGTAGATTTTACCCTTCAACTTGAGGGGCATCCGTGGGTCACAAGTTGTTCCCGTGACCTGTCGCCATTTCATCCATCCTGCGTTGATCCGATGTGTTACGTCCCGGTCTACCTCACCATCCCCTTGGACGAGTGACCCGAGATACCGAAAGTCGGAGCAGATCGGTATGGGTGTTCCAGCGAGAGATAAAGGCACTGGATTGGAGAGACCGCCGAAATCGCAGAACAAGTATTCCGTTTTGGTTCTACTCAATTTCAGGCCAACACTCTCCAGTCTGTGCCACCACACCTCCAATCTGTTCTGGACCTCTTGGCCACTCTCGGCAACCAACACAATGTCATCGGCAAACAGCATACACCAGGGAGCCTCTTCCTGAATGTCCGACGTCAGAGCATCCATTATCATCAGGAAGAGGTAAGGGCTGAGAGCCGACCCTTGATGTAAGCCGACAGCCACATTGAAGCTGCCAGTGGTGCCCACTGTAGACCGGACTTGGGTACTGCATCGACTGTACATCGCTCGGATCAACTGCACATACTTCCCAGGCACACCTTTCTCCTTAAGGGCCCACCACAGAACCTCACGAGGTACCCGGTCGTATGCCTTTTCGAGGTCAATGAATACCATGTGCAAGTTTTTATGCGCACCTCTGTATTTCTCGCACAGCTGGCGTATAGCAAAAATGGCATCCGCTGTACCCCGACCCGGCATAAAACCGAATTGGTTCTGTGAAATTTCACTCTCTTCTCTCAGTCGCCTTTCAATAACTTTCTCCCAGGCTTTCATAGTATGTGACATTAGCTTTATTCCTCTATAATTGTTGCACTCAAGCACATCACCTTTGTTTTTAAAAATCGGCACCAAAGAGCTATTGCACCACTCATCAGGTATGGCTTCTTCCAGCAACAACTTATTGAAGAACAAAGCTAACCACGTCCATCCGTCCACTCGCAATAACTTCCACACTTCAACTGGTATTCCATCTGGACCAATGGCTTTACCATTCTTCATTCCATTTACTGCTATTCTGACTTCATCCATACTAACCATTCTCACTAATCCCACATTCACTGGTTTATTCTCTAACACCCCACTCCAATTATTTTCTTCATTCATCAATCTTTCAAAATATTCCTTCCACCTCTTTCTGATTTTTTCATCATCCGATAGAACCATTCCAGTTTCATCTCTTATACATTTTACATGACAAACATCCCTCGCCTTTCTCTCTCTTATTCTAGTAAGCCGGTATAGCTCTTTTTGGCCTGCAGGACTGTCCAGTGCGTCATATAGTTTGTCCTGGGCTTTTGATTTTGCTTTTGTGCAATCAAAATTTGTGTAATTAAAAAATTAAAATGAAAACAATTTCCTACAAAAAACATATTCGTTCATTTAATTAATGTAGGTCAGTTATAGGTCAGTTTAAAAATATGAAAACCCTAAAAATTCTACATTATACTTACGTCCGTAGTCACCTTGAATACAGTAGTTAAATTTGGAACCCAAATTATGCAGTTCGATCCAACAGGTTGGAACGAATACAACGGAGATTCACGAGGTACTTGGGGTTTTTATTTTAATTTTTTTATTGGGTGGGAAAATCATCTTATGACAAATCCCGCTCTTGGGCGGAGTGAGAGATAGTGTCAGACTTTTACTGACTAAAAATCCACTCCTGTTCCTTCTTTGCCTTCGTCCCAGGGCCCCGGGTTTCACTTTCACACTACCCGTGGCCCCAGTAGGCTTCGACCCTGCTGGGCCCCTACGATTTGCTGACATCTCCCTGAGGCGCGCGTGGAACAGTACGCTCTGTCGACAACTTGAGCTCGAGCCGGACGGTTACCGGACGGTCGGACGGCGAGCCACCCATTGCTCGCCGTCCGCAAGCCCGCGCCTACGGTGGCCGGAAATCGGGATCGGAATCCCGGCGGCGGTTGGGGCGTGAGGACCGTTGCCTCACGCGATCGGCCGCCTCCTTTGCTAGCATTACTGCTTCGCAGAAGGAGGCGACCGCAGGTACTTGGGGTAAAAGTTCAAAATCCCTTAAACGAGTTACAACGAAAGATGCACTCGATTCCACTTGCCACCTCTTGTAACTCGCAGAAATATATCCGATATTCGTTTGTTAACCAAAATAGCACGCTGTATGATACATTGCCCTGAATTATTTTCAAAGCTATCTCTGAACGTCCCCCCCGGCACTGTCGAATTAGAAATCTTCTTCTCGCTCCTCATTCACGCACAGTCTACCGTAGTAACTCTTACTTGATTCGCGCAGCGAAAGCATTTAACAATTTAGTCAAAGAACACACCTCAGTTGATCTCTTTACAAGCAGTTCAGCATCCATAAACATTGTTATGTCTAAACACATTTTTTTTAAATTATTATTGATAGGTTCGCGTTTGACCACTATCTCACCTGATGGTAAGCAATGATGTGGCCGACGATGGAGCACGCTTGCCTAGAAGTAACCTATTCACTCTTGACTTAAAGACCCCTAGGTTGTAGCTATCAGGAAACACAGACACCGGCAGGGAATTCCACTCCTTAGCTGTACGCATTATGAATGTGTTCCCAAAATGCATGGTTTTGTAATTAGCATAATCAGCCTTTTAATGTTCCCACTGTTGGGACTCAGGCCTCCTCTCTAGGAGAGGGAATGGGCCGTAATCCAATAAAACGGGCCCAGTGCGGATTGGTGAATGTCACATGTCTTCGAATTTTTAGTTCTAGGACATGCCGGTTTCCTCACGATGTTTTCCTTCACCGTTTTGAGAGCAGTGGTGATGAAATAAATTACACAAAGTAATGCGCCTGGCTGGGTTTGAACCCGCGACCTACAACTCGTAAGTCGGGGCCGTTACCACTCGGCCACCACTGCTCGGCTATCACTGGTTTTGTAATTGCATTACATTATTGTCTTCTATATTATCTTCATACCAAACTTTGTATACCTCAATTTCTTCCATAACTGTAACTTTCCACATTACTCTCATATTATATGTGGAGTTTTGTAAATGGCTCATCGTGATCCACCTTATCGTTATATATCAATATATATTGTATTGTTAGCTGTAAGCCACCAAAATAAAACAAAACAAAAGGACACTGCCATATTCACTGAACTCGGCGCACCAAATTGCATAACCCGAGTTCTACCTGTCACCACCACCCCAAGACAGCGGGATGTCCTATCCTTTCCCTCAACACGTGATTACGTAATATCTATTACTTACACGCCTCTTGTATTAGCCCGTGAGAGGACTACGGTATTATTCGAAAAAGGTATCGTCGCCCCTCTAGTCAGTTTGGTTGTTTGGTTCAGGACCAGATTAATGAGACTAGTAGGTTTCTCCATACAAACTTTGGACCCTCGTTTCATCCCTTTAGGGAGTGAATTTTAAAAAAAGTCTCTCTCAGTGCTCGCCTACGTCAAAAAAGGAAACCTTGTGCAAAATTTCACGCTCCTAGTCCCAGCAGTTTCGGCTGTGCGTTGATATGTCAGTCAGTCACTTTCTTCTTTTATAAATATAGATGTCATGTCAATGGTCTGCTCTCTTTACTCCAGGACCCAAATCAAAAAAAAAATTCACGGCAGCCGACTTTAGCAGAAGAATAGACATTAGCCCACAAATCTAGTGATCCATAAGGGATACCCTTTGCACCGTCGTCCAAATCAGGCTAAAATTAAATGAAATTTATTTTAAGGCAGACAATGACCGCCGTCGGTATTATAGTTATGCTTGTTAATTAAAATGATGTGGGCAGGAATAGAAGGTTGCTATGGACTGTTGGCTATTTTAATGTACGGATGAAGCTTTAAGTACGTTGCTAGCCTGTCGGTTTTCTACCGGTCGCATTTCGGGAAATGTGCTTCGGAATTGCATAATCTAATTCCGCCAAGCCCGTTCCATCATCAAACGTACGGCGTTGCGCCACCGGTACATGGTGGACATCCTACCCATACGCACAAAATGTTTTGGGAAGACATTCATTATGCGTTTAGCTAAGGAGTGGAATTCCCTTCCGGAGTCTGTGTTTTCTGATAGCTACAACCAACCAAATCAACACTTGACGAAAAAATAATCAAATCAACTGATCGCGACCGCTTCGCTTCTTTCATCAGTGCACCGCACCCACGTGTGCTCCAACCCAGAGCGGGAGAAGTCTTAAGATGATTTCCCACCTCAAAAAAAACCTACGTGTGGTTTTCCTTGTAGGCCACCACAGTAGAATATTAATTGTTTGTTCAGTTTGCGTCGCGTCGCTTCGCGATCGCGATCGCGTTGGATCACCTACATACTAGGACAGTGCGTAAGACTTAGTATTGTTATTTAAATGTCACGTAAAAATAGCAGGCGTTAGTAGGCCTCTAATGTCCGCAACATATGACAAAAAAAAAAATATATTGTCATGGAAATGTCAAACATAAATACGCTATTAATTGTTGGGCTTAACTTCCATACGTGGGTGGTTACGTATTTGTATCAATAGACAGCCTACATCCGAATGATCATTGTTAATAAATATAAAAACAGAAATCAACACAAAAGTACAATAGGAATCTTTATATGTTCCTCAGATTGAGTAAAATTAGAATTGCGTAGGAAAATTACCATAAACCCATACGTGTGGTACGAGATAATGGTAACAAAGGAATACTTTTTATATGAGTTTTTCTTTAAAGAACAGATCGAGCCTATAAAAAAAACCCTTTCAAAACCAAATACATTATAAAAAGATATTTTTAAAACATGGAATATTTTAAGAACACTTCTATGGCCGTAAATACCTACTGTACAGTGATACAATAAAGAAAAAAAACTGGGTAAGTGCGAGTCGGACTCGCGCACTGAGGGTTCCGTACAAACTTACCTATGTAAATAGTTCAATCCCGAATGTGTCTGTAAGACCTTGCTTTATGTCAAATTTCAGGATTCTGGGTCAATGGAGCTATACACCTTATTTAGCTCCATCCCTTTAACACTGTTTAGTTTAGGTCATAAAATAGATCGCGTTAATAGTTCGTGGTAGGGTATCTGATCTTAAATCGGCTTTCTAGATGTATTAAGACTTTCCTACATAAAGGACTTTATTCACAATCAACGAAATGTGGGTGTACAACACTATTCTCTCCAAGGGAATTACCGCTGTGATATTCAACTGTATGGGGTACATTTGTACCTACGAAGTTGGAGTACGCATGTAGCCCATTGTTAATTGAACGATGGTGGAACTGCCGCTTAATGTTAGACGGGGAAGTTGGACGGCCAACTAGAATTAGTTTCGAACGTAGGTCAGTACAGAAACAGTTGTGTAGTGAAAATGAATTTATTTTTGGACAAATAATGCCGGGCTTTGCAATACTTACTATGGCCGTTAATAATAGCATATTTTTACGTGTTGTGAGCAGTGGTGGCCGAGTGGTAACGGCCCCGACTTACAAGTTGTAGGTCGCGGGTTCACACCTAGTCAGGCGCATTACTTTGTTTAATTTATTTCATCACCACTACTTGAGTTAAAGAGTTATGAGTTTACATGTGGATGGATGGAGAGGGAGAGGGAGACCAAAGAAAAGATGAATGGATTGTGTGAAGAGTGATATGAAAGAAAAGGAAGTTAGTGATAGTATGACGAGTGACAGGGCAGAATGGAAGAAAAAAACGTGTTGCGCCGACCCCAAATAACGCGGGACAAGGGCAGGAAGATGATGATGATGACCACTACTCTCAAAACGGTGAAGGAAAACATCATGAGGAAACCGACATGTCCTAGAACCAAAATTCGAAGACATGTGACATCCACCACCCGTACCTACTGGGCCCGCGTGGTCCCAGCAGTGGGAACATTAAAAATAGCTGATTATGCTATTTATATTATTTACGTGTTGTTTAAGCTTACGTGACGTGACCTAAGTGTGGTAGAGATTAATTTTTTTTTAAAATCGGTCAAGTGTGAGTCGAACTCGCGCACTGAGTGTTCCTTACAAACTTACCTATATAAATAGAACAATTCCAGAATTGAGTCTCAAAGTTTTTCCGATTCCCAAAATGGTAATTATTTTGTGACGTAACTACAAATTAACAGTTTTCAGACGTTTTCCTTTATTTGTTTGTTCCTTGCAAGCGTCAAATTATGCTCCATATACCTGCACCTTCGACCTTATCTTTAGAAGTTTGATTTTGTTACTGCTCAAACGGGTAGCAGACTTGAGTATTTTATATTAATTTCAGTTTAATACACGGTCCATGCGTTCCTAATAAGAAAATGGGTCTTGACTGACGGACAGACGGTCAATAAAGTGATGCTATAAGGGTTACGTTTCTACCTTCTGAAGTACGAAAAGATTTACTAGTTTGTGGTTCGCTGTTTTATAGGTACAATGGGTTCATGCTGTTTTTGTACTGCTAGATTTTTTCAAACTAGTACTTTTATAATTCTACACATGTTCTCTACTGCTGCTTGGTGAGGGTTGTGGGAAGCCGATGGACGCGAGACGCAGAGAACCGGTCGTAGTGGCAATGAGGATCAGTCATGATTTTTGTGAAGTATGCAGACTTATAGCGTCAAAAAAAACCAGTAAATACTGTGAAGAAATTATTTAAATCGGACCAAAAATGACGAACATACAGCAATTATGGTGTATTAGTTCCAGAACGCGCCCTAGAATCAAGCGACTCGCTGTGACGTCATCTGTCATGTTCGGTCTCCACCAGCGAATGAATACGATCAAGCCGTTCGTCGCAGAGATCATGACAGATGACGTCGTCATAAACGGTCCAGCGAGAGCGCGCGTTTCCAAGTAGCCGTTCAGATTTTTTTTTAATAAATCCACCATTTCTTGACGAATTTTAATCATTTAAAAAATTTAATGCTCAGTATATTATTACACATACGATGTACTTAGTAAAAATCGGATTTTCTATTATGTGATTGATCCTCATTCTACACATGTACTCTACTGCTGCTTGGTGAGGGTTGTGGGAAACCGATGGATGCGACACGCACAGAACCAGTCATAGTGGCAATTGGGGGAGGCCTATGTTCAGCAGGGGACGTCCTTTGACCGAAATTATGATGCTAAAATGCTGCGAGAACTTTTCTAGAAGTTACCATGGCCCTGGAACGCAAAGGGCAACTAAAGCATGCCACAAGAATTTTGAGTAACGAAGGGTAAAAATTCAGTTTTATGGAGTTTCTTTTTCCAATCGAAAATCATAGATGGATGAGCACTTACTTAATTATAAATTTAAGGATGCGTGTTGTAATTTGTAATAAATATTATAATCTGGTTTTAATGTGGCAACATTAGCGCCTTCTCTTAGCTATTAATAAATAAAGAAATGTAGAAAAAAAGAAATGCAGTTGAGACTGGTCATCTCTTAGCTGCCAGTTGCTATTTTAATATCTATATTTAGTTTTTATTTTTACTTTATTTACATTGTTCTCACATGATAGCGACAAGAAACATGTAACAGAGATATTTGTAATTACATAACATGATTGAAAAGAGTGTCCATGGAGTTTCTTGCACATTCTTCTCCTAGATCTACGCTTTGGAATGTGTAATTTTTTCTAACTTCTTGATATTTCAAAAGTGCCTGTAAATGGTTTATTTCAAAAAAATGCTTTGAATTTTTGAACCTTTGTAGATTGTAATGGTGTGGCGTCACGGCCCTTATTTCTCACAAGATGTAAAATTAAACAACCAACAGATAGTTTTGAAGTTCATAAGAAACATCTACATACATATTTATCTGTTATTTATTTATTGTGCACACCTACCACAGTGTTGTCTCTTTTAACCCAAAGGTTGACTGGTAGAGAATTCCTTGTTACATTAAGTCCGCCTATGTACCACTACTGTACATGAAGTTTAAATAAATAAATACATATTTATAACTTTTTGTTGTCGGGAATTAAAAAATATTCAAACAACTTTCCTCACTCTGAACGGAGCGGGTGGGAGTATCAGACTATTACTGACTAAAACTCACATTTATAATTGAGAACAAATGGGTTAATATTGGGGTTTGATCTCACTTTCATAGACCTTTCGGCTTCCAAAATGGACCCGGAAAATAATTATTACTGATGAAAGCTGATACCTTGTTACCCGTGATTATAAACAGGATTTTAATTGATACAGAACCAACAAATAATTAATACTCTGTGTAATTATAAAAACCATTTGATTTATAACATTATTTGTACAGGAGAAAATTGTACCTAACGTATTTTTTTACATACGTCTATTTTGGTGTAGATAGAGGGAAAACAGATACTGAATTAGAAGTACTCATTTTAATGTGTTTTTATTTTTCTTAATACATTGAATATCAAGGACAGGTCTAAGCTACCGGCCTGTTCACGACCTTGCCGCTGTGAGCGGTAGCTAAGCTCGGGGCGGCGAGCGGTAGATCAAAAGTATGAAAATGTTTGAAGCACGCCACGAGACGCTGCTCATAGCGCCGCGCGCCCGCGTACCGATACTGCCGCCCCGCTCGCCGCTAAGACCGAAGTCATTGGCCGTTAGAAGAAGCGAAAGACGGGTTCAAAGGAGGTTGGTTGCAGGCACATGTCTTCGAAATTTTGGTTCTACGTACCTATCGTCTATAATGAATGAAATTTACGGTTGGCACTGAGGTGGAGCGATTAGCTGCTGCGTCGCGTGTCGCAAGTTCGTATCCAGCACGGAACAAATATTTACATGGCCTAGAAATACTTGTTCCGGGTCTGGGGGTCTTGTGAATGTGAGTTAACTTTTTTGTGAACGCAACCACGATTCAATAGTAATTACTTGTGTGGGCCAACGTTTTTAGGGTTCTGTAGCCAAATGGCAAAAAACGGAACCCTTATAGATTCGTTATGTCTGTCTATCTGTCCGTCCGTATGTCACAGCAACTTTTTTCCGAAACTATAAGAACTAGACTGTTGAAAATTGGCAAATATTCTGGGAACCGCATTAAGATTTTCACACAAAAATAGAAAAAAAAACAACAAATTTTGGGGGATACTTAGAACTGAAACTCAATTTTTTTTTTTCATCAAACCCATACGTGTGGGGTATCTATAGATAGGTCTTCAAAAATGATATTGAGGTTTCTAATATCATTTTTTTCTATACTGAGTAGTTTGCGCGAGAGACACTTCCAAAGTGGTAAAAAATGTGTGTCCCCCCCCCTATAACTACTAAAATAAGAGAATGATAAAACTAAAAAAAACATATGATGTACAATACTATGCAGACTTCCACCGAAAATTGGTTTGAACGAGATCTAGCAAGTAGTTTTTTTTTAACCGACTTCAAAAAAAAGGAGGAGGTTATCAATTCGGTTGTATTTTTTTTTTTTTTTCTATGTTTGTTACCTCAGAACTCCGTCGTTTATGGACCGATTTGCAAATTTTTTTTTTTCCTATACAGGATATGCTTCCAGATTGGTCCCATTTTTTTCAAAATCCAGTTCTGATGATGGAATCCATGAGAAATCGAGGGAACTCCTCAAAAATTATAGGCAACCCTATGGTAATTTTAGTATTTTCATCAAGAACTTAAGCATTTACAGTCAAAAAGTAACATTTGATGAAGTGGAACTGATAAAGAAGACCAGAAATGGTCAACGGAACTTCATACACAAATAGATATTACAATGAAGATATACATAGTTAAGCGACTATGACAATACAAATAAATGAATGATTCTGAATACTTACGTTGAAAATGGTATCATCGAAGTGATCTGATGATGATGATGGAGCCGGAAGGTAGGCACTGGAACTCCGTAATTAATCAATGTAACCTAGCCGTGTTTGGACTTATTAGAATTGTCATGAGATGCACTTTGGCTATAAGGTACTATCGAACTGATCTGATGATGGAGCCGGAAGGTAGGCACAGGAACTCCGTAATTAATCAATGTATCCTAGCCGTGTTTGGGCTTATTAGAATTGTCGTGAGATGCTCTTTGGCTATAAGGTACTATCGAACTGATCTGATGATGGAGCCGGAAGGAGGAAGGTAGACACAGGAACTTTATAATAAAACAATGTAACCTAGCAGTATTTGGGTTAATTGGAATTGTCATGAGAAATAGGCACTCTGTTTATAAGTGTATCGCAACTAAAAAGTGTGAAATAAAAACTTTTTAGAAAAAAAAAATAACCGACTTCACTAAAAAAAAACACTAAAAGGATCAAAATAACTTTAATTTCGGAAGTCGGTGTTAAATAAGAAACAAACAATACCGAGAAACACCGACTTCCAAAATTAAAGTTATTTTGATCCTTTTAGTGTTTTTTTTTAGTGAAGTCGGTTATTTTTTTTTTTCTAAAAAGTTTTTATTAATACGTCATAAATCGTAAACCGCAATTTACCTTTCAAATTTGTACGGAACCCTCAGTGCGCGAGTCCGACTCGCACTTGCCGAGTTTTTAAAAAAAACAAAAATTGTATATTTGTGTAGTGGTACTTGATTACCTTCTACAAAGAAACAAACAATTTCTAATATTAGTACTTAGTGTAACACTAAAAAGGCTACTCGAAAAGCTTATTCATCAGACCAAAGAGAAAATGAGTAGGTAATATCTAAGTTCTCATAACATCGTTCTTTTAACCAACAATTAATGAAGCAGTTAGCCGCAAAATTTAAAAGATAAATTATTAAAATAGGAGTTAATTTTAACTTTGAATTCAGTTTTATTTTTAGTTCAGCCTTTGATACAACTTAACTTTTTCTAATAGCTGCTCGTTGATCATGAAAAAGAGTTCGTTTTCAAAGGCGAATATTATTTTTAACAGTCATATTTCTAATTATTTATGTTAAAGAATTTCTTGCGTTTTAAACTTCGTAAAATTATAACTCTGTTGTTCTTGTTAAAATAGAGGTTGGTCGTGGTTTCGAAACCAAGTAGTTACAAAATTTTGATTTGATTTAAATCTAGACCATGTCTACAAGATATCTGTGTTTCCAAAATAACTAGAGAGAGAGCACGTAAGAGCAGTTTTTTTTTTTTATCCACAAGGATACGTCAACCCCATTATACGGTTTAAAGACATTCATTTCTCAAAAAGATAACAATTCACTTAATATGAGAAATACAAGTTATTTTTAAATACTAAACACGTTGACATGAGAAATGTAGGTACTCAAATAAACTAGTAAGTATTAAATTATCTAAAGACAAAAATTCTACAATGTGACAAGAAAAAAAAGTCCATATTTTTTGTATTAGGAACTCATTACGTATCGTTTCTTAAAGGCAAGTCGATAGCAATTATCTACATATTTTTGTTGTATCTAACTTTTTTTTATCTATATTTTGTTATTTGTATTGTATCTTAATACATTTAACAGTATTATACTATAAATATTATGTATTAACGAATTTAAATAAATGCTCAATTAATCTCCCATGTAATAGGTACCATATTAATAATACCTTAATTAGGAGCAGTTGTATGGAAAAGTATCTCGGGTGGGGCGCTCTTAAGGTTTAAAAAGTATATAATAATATTCCACAACTATCACACAACGCCGTCTAGTCTCAAGCTAAGCAGAGCTTGTGTTATGAGTACTAGATAACTGATAAACATACTTATATATTTCTAAATACATACATATTATAGACTAGCTGTTGCCCGCGACTTCGTCCGCAAATAACCATTATATTTCTAACACAATTTGTTTTTGCGGATAAATCATAAACCAAAACTTTACTTTTCTTATAAAACTTCTCTGTAAACCAAATTTCTAGTCCTACTTTCAGGAGCCGAAATGTACAGAGATTCAGGACTGGTGACGCGGGAGCGAGCGATATACAGCTATCCGTGTGAGAAGCAGCTGTCCTGAGATTATTATTATTGCGAAGCGTACGCTTACAGGGAACTGCACACGCTTGAATTAGAAGGGGTAATTGTGAGAGATTAGTGGTATTCGGGGTATAAACACTGTTTCCTCGACGCCACAACCCTTTAGAATTTCCACCTCAATAATATTTGAGAGATGACTTTGAGCTAGGCCCAGTTACATAGTTTAGGTGGAATTAAATTCCGTAGCAGCATGATCGGGACATCGACCTTCAGCTGGATAGTGTGCGCCGGGAGTCCACTTGCCGTTCCAATACAGAAACTCTACGGGATAATATATAGCGTCATCTTGCTCTACAACAGTATTTATAGAGGTATAGAAATACCACTTCGTTCGCATCAATTTGCGAGAGAACGCTTTGGTTAATTGCTGCAGATTGATCATTTTTGGGTGTTAAAATGGCCCGTTCACACACCCAAGAATTCTCTTGTAGCGGTAATCGACCGACGTCCCCGTACACCAGACAAATTAGTTCTTCAATAGTGGGAACTACTTTGCTTAGAGTCTCTGGTAGGCGCACTTCAGAGCTCTCTTCTGGTAAGTTGCCTTCACCAAACTTTTAAAAGAACATCCAAGAATTCTTGAGTATATCCGCCCAACTGAGATCGCATGTTAATGGTCAAGCGCGGTCTGTAAACTCGTGACCATAGATTCAATCGTTTCAACGAAGCATTCACCTCGTCAACTCTAATTTCTCGCGACACCACAGGCAAAGTTTGCCGAAAATCGCAGCTAAACAAAACAGTGACACCTCCCATCACATCTTGATTCCTGCGTATGTCCTGCAGGGTTCGGTTTACAGCCTTCACTACTTTTCTATTCGCCATAGTACATTCATCCCATACGATTAAAGAGCAATCCTTGAGTACCCAACCTTTGTCACAGTTGCGTGATAGCCCACACACTGGCATTTTTTTGCTCTCTAAATCGATGGGAATGTTAAACATTACGTGCGCTGTTTTGCCCCGTGGAAGCAGTGTGGCAGTAATTCCAGAAGAGGCAGTCGCAATCACTATTTTGCCATGTCACCTCATTTCTGCAAGGATGCCAGTAGCAATGAATGTTTTTCCTGTTCCTGGAGCATTAATGCAATATATTTTACCCTGGCTGAGCCTAACGCGACGATGTCAAAAATGCAGGGACATTTTGTTCTGAGGTGAGTCGTGATCATTGACGATATCACCCCGATTTCCTCGACCTTGATATGCCAATGATTGCGGAGCCGGTAATCCATATTCGACCAGTCCAGTGGATTGCCACCGATGGAAATGTCCACGTCTTGAAGTGAACCTAGACAACTATTCGAAACGCGTTCGTTGTTCTGTTCAATGTCACCCTCAGTAGTACACCTTAAAGCACGTAAAAAGTCTTCGGACAGATGATGGCGATAATTTACCCACAACCGACCTTTTTATTTTCGGTGGGATAATCATCCAATGACATTCCCCGCTCTTGGGTGGAGCGTGAGATAGTATCAGACTTTTACTGATTAAAAACCCACTCCTGTTCCTTTCCATGGCCCTTTATGGCGCACCGATATGGGCGCCGGCGCTGCGGAAGCAGCCGGCGGCCCAGCTGAACGCATGCCAGAGGGTCATGGCCATACGGATGGTGCGAGGATACCGGACGATTTCCCGCGAAGCGGCGAGCCTCCTTGCTGGACAGCTACCATGGGATCTGGTAGCAACAGGCCTTGCTCACATGCACGATCTGCGCATGGAGATGCAACGCCGGGGCGAAACTCCACTGCCGCGACAAGTCGCAGCATGGCGGACAGAGCTCCGGCGGGTTCTCATGGAGAAATGGCGACAGCGACTGTCGCGACGCAGGTTCTCACCGAACACGGGAAGTTCGGGAAGTTCCTGCACCGGATTCGTGCGGAAGCGACGCCCGGGTGTCGCCACTGTGTGGACCGCCCGGAGGACACGGTGGAGCACACGGTGGAAGTGTGCCCCGCTTGGGAAGAGCAACGCCGTGTCCTCGTGGGGGCGATCGGCGGCGGCGATCTCTCGCGCCGGGCCTTCTTACAGGTCATGGTCCGGAGCGAGGAGGAGTGGCAGGCGGTCGCCTCCTTCTGCGAAGCAGTAATGCTAGCAAAGGAGGCGGCCGATCGCGTGAGGCAACGGCAACGGTCCTCACGCCCCAACCGCCGCCGGGATTCCGATCCCGATTTCCGGCCACCGTAGGCGCGGGCTTGCGGACGGCGGGCAATGGGTGGCCCGCCGTCCGACCGTCCGGTAACCTTCCGGACCGAGCCCAAGTCGTCGACGGCGCGTATTGCTCCGCGCTCGCCTCAGGGAGATGTCAGCAAATCGTAGGGGCCCAGCAGGGTCGAAGCCTACTGGGGCCATGGGTAGTGTGAAAACGAAACCGTGGCCCGGGGACGAAGGCAACGAAGGAACAGGAGTGGGTTTTTAGTCAGTAAAAGTCTGACACTATCTCTCGCTCCGCCCAAGAGCGGGATTTGTCATAAGATGATTTTCCCACCTATAAAAAAAAAACTCCTGTTCCTTCTTTGCCTTCGTTCCAGGGCCCCGGGGTTCTCTTTCGCATCACATGGCCCCAGTAGGCTTCGACCCTGCTGGGCCCCTACGGTTTTGCTGACATCTCCTTGAGGCGCGCGTGGAACACTACGCGCCGTCGACAACTTGGGCTCGGTCCGGACGGTTACCGGAAGGTCGGATGGCGAGCTACCCATTGCTCGCCGTCCGCAAGCCAGCGCCTACGGTGGCTGAAAATCGGGATCGGGACGGCGGCGGGGCGTGAAGGCCGTTCTCTTGCACGTGCGGCCGCCCTCTTTGCTAGCATTACTGCTTTGCAGAAGGAGGCGACCGCCTGCCACTCCTCCTCGCTCCAGACCATACCTTGTACCAAGGCCCGGCGCGAGAGATATCTCACACAGGTCGCCCCCACGGGGACACGGCAGAGCTCTGCCCAGGCGGGGCACACCTCTACCGTACGCTCCAACGTGTCCTCCGGGCGGTCCACACAATGGTGGAACCCAGGCGTTTCTTCCGCACGAATCCGGTGCAGGAAGCTCCCAAACTTACCATGTCCGGTGAGGACCTGCGTCATGTGGAAGGTAAGGACGCCATGTGGTCTTTCCAGCCACTCCTCAAAGAGGGGACTTACCGCCATAATTGTGGCGTGCCCAGCACTGGGTTGCGACTGTCGCTGTTGCCATTCCACCATGAGACCCACAACCGACCTGGGTTTGTGACTGGCAAACAAATGTCGCAGTCGTCTGGGGCTATCGGTGATGCTGGCCTCCGTCACTGTCAGTGTCGTCCCAGTGTTGATCGTGATGACGTTGGGGCCCATACAGTGTGAAGCAATCATCGCAAATAATGACACTATACATTATTGGGATGAACGGTGTAAACCCTTCCCAATGCGCTGTCTTTAAAGTGATGATAGAAGTTCTGAAGTTAAATTTAAAAATAATAAGATGTAGTAGGTACTCTAAAAGAAATCAATGAAGTTTTTAATTCGCTTTGATATTAATACGAATTGATTAATTTCTAGAGATACAAATAATACGTATAAAAACTTACTTCACAGATGAATTGTATTTATTCATTTTATATACATTTAAATCTAATAATAACGTAATTAAACCTAACTTACAAAATAAAAATAAAAGCCCTAAAGTACTAAAAAAAAGCAATATTAAAAATAAAAAATAAAAGAAAACAATCACAAAAATTACGCGAGGTTCGAACTCACAACATAGCAAACGCGAATCCGTCACTATACTACTGCGCCACGGTCCTTGCAAAGTCTAGATCTAAATAGCCGTTCTTAAATACACGTCATTGCTTGTCTGCTTGACTCCTTGTACAAAATAGCGTGATGATTTTCATTTTTGACCTTAAATTCCTAACCAAATTTAAAAAAATAGTGTATTTTTTATCTCCGGTTCCATTTTAATATGAGTTTTGATGGGTTTTTACTGAAATATTTGGAAAAATATCGAATAAACATAAAAAGCCATTTTATTATTGTTCTGGAAATATCATTCTATATTATGTACAAAAAAACACTAAAACAATCACAAAAATATTAACTGTACCTGAGGATCGAACTTAGAGGCGATTGTCGTTCAATTGGAACATTTTGGAATATTGCTCACCCCCCATAGCAAAAAGCGTGATAATATGTAGCCTAACAGTTGACCCGGCCTATAAGGATTGTGTATGCAAAATTTGAACAGGAGTGGTTCAGTAGTTTTTGCGCCAACTAATACCAACGCTCCACCATTTTACTGTTTTATTATATGTATAGATATAGATATAGATAAATTACACCCAGACACAGAACAAATTATCACAAACATTTGTCCTGGGTGGGAATCGAACCCACGACCTCCGGCATAGCAGTCAGGGCTACTAACCACTTTCAGGCGGAAGCAACGCCCGGGTGTCATCATTGTGTGGACCACCCAGAGGACACGGTAGAGCATACGGTGGAGGTGTGCCCTGCTTGGGCAGAGCACCGCCGTGTCCTCGTGGAGGCAATTGGCGGCAGCGACCTTTCGCGTCGGGCCCTGGTTCAGGCTATGGTCCGGAGCTAGGAGGAATGGCAGGCGGTCGCCTCCTTTTGCGAAGCAGTAATGCTAGCGAAGGAGGAGGCGGCACGTGTGAGGGAACGAAGGTCCTCACGCCCTAGCCGCCGTAATTCCGACCCCGACTACCAGCCACGGTAAACGCGGGCTTGCGGACGTCGAGCACTGGGTAGCTCGCCGTCCGGCTGTTCGGTAATTTACTGGACCGAGCCCAGTCGTCAACAGCGCGTGGTGATCCTCGCGCTCCTCAAGAGATGTCAGCAAACTGTAGGGGCCCAGCGGGGCCGATGCCTGCTAGCTAGGACCGCGGAGAATTTCTGAAAGGGAAACCCGTAGTCCTAGAACGCAACGGGTAATTGAAGGATACAGGTGTGGTTTGAGTCAGTAAAAGTCTGACACGCCCTCTCGCTCCACCCAGAGCGCGAGAAGTCATTTGGATGATTTCCCACCTTAAAAAAAAAAAAAAAAAGCTACTAACCACTAGACCAACAGGCCAGTCAAAGTAACCAAGAACTTGACTCTATTTTTAACCGACTTCAAAAAGGAGGAGGTTATATGTTCGGTTGAATGTATGTTTTTTTTTTTATGTATGTTCACCGATTTCTCGGTCAATTGTGGACCGATTTTGAAATTTTTTTTTTATTGAAAGGTTATGCTTCCGAGTTGGTCCCATAGAAATATTGTTAAGATCTGATCGTGAACTTCGAAGATATGGAACAGAACTCCTCATAGGATCACAGCAGAACCGTCGTAACAAGTAAAATTGCTTTGTTTATACGTGAAGTCGATGACTGACTGAAAGTAGAGTGGGAATATATCGAACTGATCTGATGATGAAGCCTGAAGTTAGGCACCGGAACTCTGTAATAAATTAATGTAATCTAACCGTGTTTGGGATTATTAGAATTGTCATGAGATGCACTCTGGCTATAAGGTATTTAAGTTTGGCTGAGGGGTACTTTTTAGTGGTGGTACTATAACTAAAAAGTGTAAAATAAAAAACTTTTTACAAAAAAAATACAACCGACTTCAAAGTAAAAAAAAAACACTGAAAAGTGCAAAATAACTTTAATTTTTCGGAAGTCGGTGTTAAATAACGAAGAGACAAAACTATTATAGAAACACCGACTTCCGAAAAATTAAAGTTATTTTGCACTTTTCAGTGTTTTTTTTTTACTTTGAAGTCGGATGTATTTTTTTTGTAAAAATTTTTTTATTAACTTTGTCTACGTTACAAAAATCCCTTTCATTATAATCTATTCCAGCGTTTAGTTCCTGAAAGTCCAAGTGGAACAAATTACCGGTGTCGGTAGGGACTCGTATAAATTATCTGGCTATCTGATTGTTAGTGGGCAACTTTGACAATGTCTGTGACCCAACCGTGCCATGAACTTGGCTTTAGATGGTTTATTACATTTGATTTTATGAATTTATGGCAGGAATTTGAAAGTGTATACAAATTTGATATCATCATGCAGACTCGCAAATTCTGAATCGTTGAAATTAAATGACTGATTTTGATTAAACACACACGCAAGAAATTTGCGTGAGAGAGAGGACAAAATAATAATAATAGGCTCACGTTTGACCACAATTATAATTATGGTAAGCGATGATGTGATCGACGGTGGAGCAAGCTTGACGTAGCAACTTATTTACTCTTGACTTAAAGACCTCCAGGTTGTAGATATCAGGAAACACAGACTCCAGCTAGGAATTCTACTTACTCCTTAGATATATCTACGCTAAATGAATGTGTACTCATAACGTTTTGTGCGTATGGTTTTTTTTTATTTTTTAGTTGTGAAATCATCTAATGACTTGGGCGGAACGAGAGGGTGTATCAAACTTTACTGACTAAAAACCCACTCCTGTTCCTTCTTTACCTTCGTCCCAGGGCCCCGAGTTTCACTTTCACACTACCCTTAGCCTCAGTAGGCTTCGACCCTTCTAGGCCCTTACGGTTTGCAGGCTAACATCTCCTTGAGGCGAGCGTGGAATAATACGCGCCGTCGACGACTTGGGCTCGGTTCGGACGGTTGTGTGTATGGGTGGGATGTCCACCTTATATCGTATTTTTTAAAATTTTTAGTTTTTTTTTTTTTTATCGGTGGGAAAATCATCTTATGACAAATCTCGCTCTTGGGCGGAGCGGGAGATAGTGTCAGACTTTTACTGACTAAAAACCCACCCCTGTTCCTTCGTTGCCTTCGTCCCAGGGCCCCAGGTTTTGTTTTCACACTACCCATGGCCCCAGTAGGCTTCCACCCTGCTGGGTCCCTACGATTTGCTGACATCACCCTAAGGCGGGCGTGGAACAATACGAGCCGTCGACGACTTGGGCTCGGTCCGAACGGTTACCGGACGGTCGGACGGCGAGCCACCCATTGCTCGCCGTCCGCAAGCCTGTGCCTACGGTGGCCGGAAATCGGGATCGGAATCCCGGCGGCGGTTGGGGCGTGAGGACCGTTGCCGTTGCCTCACGCGATCGGCCGCCTCCTTTGCTAGCATTACTGCTTCGCAGAAGGAGGCGACCGCCTGCCACTCCTCCTCGCTCCGGACCATGGCCTGTACCAAGGCCCGGTGCGAGAGATCGCTGCCGCCGATCGCCCTCACGAGGACACAGCGTTGCTCTGCCCAAGCGGGGCACACCTCCACCGTGTGCTCCACCGTGTCCTCCGGGCGTTCCACACAGTGGCGACACCAGGGCGTCGCTTCCGCACGAATCCGATGCAGGAACTTTCTGAACTTACCATGTTCGGTGAGAACCTGCGTCATTCGGAAGGTGAGGACGCCGTGACGTCTTTCCAACCACGCCTCAAAGAGGGGACTTACCGCCATAATTGTGGCGTACCCACACCTTATATCGGTGGCGAATCGGCGTATTTACACGTAATTGAACACGTGTTTAAATACGAGCTGGCAAACATAACTCATATTAAAACTTGTCTAGAATCCAAAAAAGATAAACTCCATCACACTTTAATTTCCAAATTCAGAACTAGGTACTTCAACTTTAAAACGAATACGTGCATCAGCTCGTACCTACAATGTTGATAATACTGAACTAGTGACAATATCGTACTTGTAATGGAGTTCCACAACTTCATTTTGCGTGGACCAACGTGACGTAATCACTGTTAGTTTCGTGGCTAGGTGTGCCTGAGGATGTTCGTCATAAAAACGATGGTATCGGTCTTCTATAAACCCGGAATTGGAAATTATGAGCTGAACAGTAAGTCCTAACTCCTTCGTTTTGTAAACATTAGTGTCTACTGCCGTGACAGAAGATTTCAAACAGATAATGGAAAGAAAGACGGGGTGGACCCTCCCTCTCTGAGGAAGTAGAGGGGAGGTGTTTGTTTTGGTAGAAAATGCCTCGTTGCATTACGAAGGGCCTGTTGGTCTAGTGGTTAGTGACCTTGACTGCTATTCCGCAGGTCGTGGGTTCGATTCCCACCCAAAACAAATGTTTCTGTGTGATGAGCAAAATCATTTGTTCTGTGTCTGGGTGTAATTTATCCATAATATGTATTTAGAAATATGTAAGTATGTTTGTCAGTTGTCTAGTGCTCATAGCACGAGCTCTGCTTAGTTTGGGACTAGATGGTGTTGGGTGATAGTTGTGGAATACTATTATATTATTATTAAGTCCGCCTAAACGCCACTACTGAACCTACATAAAATAAAAATTGTAGGTAAGTAAAAGAATTTTATAAAAGTAACAACAAACAAACAACACCACATTTCACTATTTCATCGACTTCCATCCACAAATAGGTCTGTAAAAACTGGCGGCCTCCCAAACACATGTTATCAGGAACTTTCGTTCAAAGGATTTGCAAGAAACTTATCGGTAAGGTCAAAAAGTGTGAGGGCTAAGAGATCGTTGTCAGTGATAACATGCATTCTAACTGATTGAAATAACAGTAGTGCGTAGTTACGACCTTTTAGTTTTGAGAGTTCAATGGCTCAAGGATAGATAGTTTATTTTTTTGTGTAGTTGTTCAATTTCTCCGTTAGCCAATATCTCGATATCGGGACGGCCGCTGATCAGTATGCATTTAAGCGAAAATTGCGGAATTATTTTCATCACAAACAGCTGAATCGTTTAAAAAAAAACACTTTCCTTTACTTTACATATATATAGCAGTTGTATAATTTTGTACCTATGTCTTTCGTGAAGTTACATTATATAAATACAACTTGCAGAAGTTGGAATTTGCTACTGGTTCGACAATATATTTGCGCACTATTTTTTTTAAGGTGGGAAATCGTCAAATAAATATTGAGAGTAGTATCAGTCTTTTGCTGACTAAACCCACCCGAGTTTCTTCAGTTGCAATATTTTTTTGTTTTTATTTATTTTACTAATTTTACATCAAGAATCATTTATAACATCTGCCAAACTGCATAGCAGTTTGTCGGCAATACATTCTCGTGAACTTCGCTTATAACTAAGACTACATCCGGTCACCCCCCAAGTTTGTAGGTAGGTACTCGTTGTGAGGTAAACAGATGCAGCACCACAACACTATCTGAGACCAACATACCGCAGCAACTATGGACACATAGACAGATAATGTTTTATTAGAACATTTTTTTATTGGTTCCTATTTGCGTTCCAGTGCCACAGTATCTCTGTCTAACAATCTGGAAGCCCTGGAATTATTAAGTAGATAGGTACTTATTAATAAGCAGTAATACGAATGCAGGAAATGGTCGCAACCATAGATAGAGAACATCCTCACGCCCAGCCCCCCTAGCCAAGTTACAACCGTTTCGTTTCGATTCTCGCCTCGAGGAGGCCACGCCTTCGATTCCTTTATTCTGACGTCATCTCACGCTCAGTCACTTGGTCAGAACAAAGGAATAGGAGGCGTGGCCGACTCGAGGCGATCAACGAAAAGAGAACCGAAACGAAACGGATGTAACTTGGCTAGGGGGGCAGGCATCGGGAATCGCCCTGCGACTTACGAAAACGCTTGCTGCAAACAATAGACAGCTTGGCGTCCGGCCGTCCGGTAAGCACCGAACCCAGGTCCATGGCGTGTTTTGTTCCATGCGCGTGTCAAAAAAATATCAGCAAGATCAACGGGGCCAGCTGGGGCTGATGCATGCCAGGGCTACAGATTGTTCGAAAGAGTGACCGTGGCCCTAGCAAAGAGTAGCTTAAGGAACACGTGGGAATAATCATCCAACGACTTCTCTCGCTCTATGGTGGAGCAAGAAGAAGCGTCAGACTTTTACCGACTAAAACCGCACCTGTGCGCTTCAGTTGCTCTTTGGCAGTGGCATTGGACTTGCTGGTCCCCTACGGTTTTGCTGACATTTCTTCGAGGCGTGCGTGCAGCAACACTACGCGCCGTCGCTCGGTCCGTACGGTTACGAGTGACCGAGGATCACCCTATGACTCCCGACACCCGGAGCATCTCCTATGGCGGTGGCTGGGGCGTGAGGATCTCTGTTCCCTCACGTTTGCCACCATCTCCTTCGCTAGCATTAGGTACTAAGAGGCGACTGACTGCATCCCATCCCCTCTCACTCTGGAGCATGGACTGAACCCTGGTTCCTAGTATACCTATTAGTAGTATACCTGTCACCTAGTGTCCTGTAACAGATACACTGTCCGATGCGACATAAGTATTCTTCGGAGAGTTTGGCATACATCTGCAAATCCCTTCCAAGAATATATAGTCGCAATATTATAAGTCGCAATATTGTAAGTTTTATTGGCAGTTGGTCCAAATTATTATTAACGGTAACCTCTGTCTGCTGCCTTACCTATTAGCCTTCTAACTTAGGCCTCTTGCCGCCAAATGTTTAACTTTGATTGGACAGTAAATGGCAGTCTAAAGAAATTGGATTCTAAACGATGAAAAGTTTTCCCGGATTTTATAATAGAAATATGAAATAATTTTATTTTATTGAATTAAATTATTAAAGTTGTCAAAAAATAGAAGGCCCGTTTTGACATTTGTATTTTGACTACCTAGCGGCTTGTTTGATGTAGTGTAGCTACTACTAAAATAGCTACTACTACACCGGACCCCTAATTATTATTTTATTGTTTCTTTCAGTTTCGTTCCAAGTTACATTCTAGGTTTTTTTTTTTCAAATGTGAAAACGGACCTTTTGAAGTGAAACTTCTTTATCGGGGTTGGAAAAAAATTTAGTGTAACATTTTTTCGTTACGCGTCACATTTTTCCGTTACGCGCTATCTTTTTCTTATCCCTACCACGCGTGATTCGAAGTATACTTTCTCCAGCGGAGTAGGGATTGGTAAATGTCTCTAATATAGTTGATATTTGAACTTTAAAGAATATTAGTTTTAAAAGTAAAGCGGGAAAGTATAGATTTTATGACTTTAATAGGTGGATGGATAAACTTTATCTAATTTAACTTTATTTAACCAATTTCTGTAAAGTTGCATATAGTAAATTATTTTTTGAAAAATAACGTCATAAAGAAGTTTCACTTCTTACGAGTGTACGCTAGTACACGCACACATTTTTTTATTTTTTAACGAGTTTATTATACATGTCAACCAATATATGGCTTAATATCCATGAGACTCCATTAACATCTTAGAAGACTCTCATTAGGCGGCTGGATCAAGAGCTTGTTTCAGAAAACGGTACTTTTGGACAAGACTGCAGCACGGCTCGTTTAGTTATGAGGTTCCTTTCTCTGTAGTCCTGACCGCCCGCGCCGGTAGCTTGGACCCTGTTCTCGATACCGGTGAGATACTGTTATGTCTTTTTTATTATTTGTTATTAAAATATTTCCTGTATATTTTTTTCCGTTCATTGTGGCGACATTTGGGGGAGGTCTATGTCCAGCAGTGGACGTCTATCGGCTGAAATGATGATGATGATTAAAATATTTAAAAATATATTATGTTATGAAAAATAAAAATCATTTCAGACTAAAGTACATAGTAGTCACAATTCACTTAACTAATGTTAGTATTTAGGTAAAAAATATAAATAAAATAAATTAAAGTTGAATTTAATTGAGCTAAATTGAATTAAATTAATTTATTATAATTGTATTATATTAAATCTTTATAATTAAAATAAAAAAATCTAAATTAGAGAAAAGGTGACGACGCCCTTGATGAAAGACGTGGCCCTTATGCTAGAAATTACTCCTACATCGTGGGTGTGTTTACAAACTCATATAAACAAGACACCCAGACCTAGAACACAGTTCCGACGGTACTTGACACCCTAACAGTTTCTAATGTTATACAAAGCACAGGTCCGATCGTGTGTGGAGTACTGCAGCCACATATGGGCTGGTGCTGCAAAATACCACCTAGCAGCTTTGGACTCAGTGGAAAGGCGTGCATAGAGCTAATTGGGGATCCAGATTTGGTTAAGTCCAATCTACAAAGCCTCGAGCACTTTTGAGGTACGGAACCCTAATAAAAAAAATCCTGACTCTGTTTCTAACGTGTGCACAACGGAAACAATATTGCATTCTGCTTTAAAAATGCGCCCAATAGTAACGGTCGTATTGCACCCAAAGCTACCTACGTTTGTACGAGGTCGAAGTCAAATTGGGTATGTTCAAAGTCTTTTGAAAAGTAAAGCTGATTACAGTCACAGTTGAACATACAGGACATGTGACAGTGGCGACATCTGGGACGACAGAAACTGTGAAACTCTAGTCTAAATGTTGAATTGGAACTTATATTTCTGATGTTGGGTTTATCAAATAATTTAACACCTGGATACTGTGAAAAGGACAATTATCCTTTAAAAGAGAAATGTCTGCTAATGACAACTGTAACCATTTCAGATTCATCAGAGATTTCAGTTCTAAACGACATTTATTTATACAACTCCGGGACTAAGGCAAAATGATGATGTGTCACCGGGTGGTGCTTATAAAGTTTTAGTACAAATTGACGTTTATGAGATCAAGTACGTTAAAAAACTCTTAAGAGGGCTCGTCCCCACTCGTCTATCGTCAACGTAAGCAGGATTTAAAAGCTTATTGTTTCATCCAACGCAATGTTTGCTATAGAAGCAACGTGAAAAAAGAAAGATAACGCCTGAACGCTCGGTAGGCAAAGGAGTGGCGGTAATTCCGTCACTCACTCGGAAATTTCACAAAACTTGTTCCAGGAAATACAAGTGACGTTTTTTTAAAAACCTTAAAAGTTTTTGGAAATGTTTTTATCGTTCAAAATCTCGATAGATGTGCAATGTTTCTTTAATTATATTTTCTTTACTTTTTAGGGTTCCGTACCTCAAAAGGAAAAAACGGAACGAACGGTTGTCCGTGTCTGGTGGTTAGTGACCTTGACTGCTATGCCGGAGGTCATGGGTTCGATTCCCACCCAAGAGAAATGTTTGTATGGCGAGCACGATCTTAACCTTTTGAGTGCGTAATTAGAGACACAATAGTAAGACAATGGCGCGTGAACGCCGGCGTTAATGCGGGGATCAACAGCTTAATACTGTGTCTGGGTGTAATTAATCTGTAATATGTACCTATGTATTTATAAATATATGTTTATCAGTTGTTTATTTATTTATTTAATGCTTTATGCACACAAAAAGTACAGAGGCTGACTTAATGCCTTAGGCATTTAGTTGTTTTGTTGTTGTTGTTGTGTTGTTGTTGTTGTTGTCGTTGTTTAGTTGTTGTTTGTTGTATAGTTGTTGTTTGTTGTATAGTTGTTGTATGTGTGTAACTCATAGCACAAGCTCTTAAATATTTTTTATCATAGTTTGGGACTACATTGTGTGCAACCACGGTAATATTATCTATACAGTATTCCAACTTCATACAAACGGACGAAACGCGAGCTATACCTACGCGCCTCGATCTCGAGGTGCGCTCGGGATGCAGACACTCGCGTCTGTGCCGCGCGATTTTTTCAATAAAAATAAGTTCAAGTACATATTTATATATTTAATATGACGAGTAGGATATATGCTGTGCTGTTTTTGGTTGCATGAATTCTTCATTTAAAACCAAACATATAAATTGTAAAGTAGCTGTAGGTATCTATAACCAAGTAAAAGATATTCCTTTTTCTCCACCTTGTCCATGTTTCCCAAAACAATTTTTAATTAAGCTTTAGAATGCGGATTTTTGTACTTTAAAATTTAATAATAAAGCATTTCGTAGGACGTCTCAGTCGTGGCGCAAATATTTTTCGGTCGCAAATATTGAACACTTCCTATTCAATTCACAAAGTATTTTATTTGTTTATATAAAAAAGTATATTTACAATCACAAAACTAAATGGAAACACAAAGTAGGCAAATGTAATTAAAATGCTGGAGGCGGGCAGCCATAGTGCGGGCAGCCCTATCGTATCTTTACGTACCGCGCGGCTGTAGGCATTTATTTCAAAGATACGGCCGAGTTACAATACTGTATAGATAATATTACCGTGGTGCAACTGCATTGTGTGAAAGTTGTTGAATATTATTATTCCTCGATAATACTGTAACAACCAATGCTGCGTATTTCACGACACTTTATGCATGTGCATAAAATTATTTCTATTATTTAATTACTATTGTGATGAATCATAAACTTCAAGCTTCAGTTATATAAATATTTTATTCACTTTGATCAACACAATTTCATATTTATCATTTTATTAACAATCATTTTCAAATACACGGATTGGTAGGACATGTTCACTGTTCAACAACTCAGAGCAGACTGACTGTCCAGAATGACAGTTACAAACTCAATGTTTCCCCACCACAAACTTTCACAAACACTCGGTCCGACCAATCAGAGCAAAGTAAACAGTACGTAATATCAATTGACTAACTAATATACATTAGGGTTTATCAATAATTAACTGCAAGTAAATATTTCATTTTAACAATTATAATATATTTATACAAAACTAATACATAAACTCTAATACCATAAGTCATTACTTAATGTCTACAACAAGTGCCTTATGTTCATGTAACTACTAGCGCCATCTATCGCTTATAGATGGAAGTTGAACGATTTATGAATATTTTCTTTAAAAATCATTACATTCGGCCATCCGACATCGTGCGATCTCCTGACGCACGATTACAATTTCAATGATAGACTACATTCATATAAATTATGATACTTCATTCAGTTCGACAAGAAAATGAGTTTTACATTCAAATTCATTACATTCGGCTTAGTATTGATTTTAATTTAGGTTTGCTTCCGGATAATTAGTTTGTCCTCACGTCATATGTTTAGAACATTCATCACTAGAAGAATAGTGTTGTAAGGTTTTTTGTCAAAAGCTTTTCTACATGTCTGGGATCATAAAACTTACCATATAATATATTCCAGTAATTTTATACTTAAAACTTTTGTTTTTGAATGGATCTATAGATTTTAAAATGAGGTTAATGTAATTTTACCTTCTTATTTGCAATCAGATCTACTAATCTTAATCAGATCACTTATGCTGTAGGTAGTAGCAGGGATTTTACTGGTAACGTAAGTATTCTTTTGCTTGTCTAACTTGGATATTGGAGCTCACCTCATATCTTAAGCTTTGTAACGTGTTTCGTACTTCGTAATGTCGTAGTCTATCGTTTAAAGTATCTCTGATCCTAGCTTTGTGGCAGTCTTTCTAGTGAATGAATTACCAGAATTAACAAGACTCCATTGAATTTTCCAAGATAGGCATATGTTTCATTGGTGTTCGTTATAAACGTTGAAGTAATTTTATTTTGCTAGGGCATTTAAAATAGTGGTAGTCATTTTTACAGCGTTAAGAACAAGGTCAATACCATGACTATCGTAAAAGCTCTTTAGAATAGATAAAGTATCTAAAAGAAAGCCACGATTGCACTATTATTCGAGATAGTAAACCAATGTTAAATATATTTTATAACCAACACTATCAGTCGAAACAATTGGTCAACTTTCTGTAAGTATAAGGTAAAATTGACCAGCTTTTTGTCCGAGAGTATAGTCTTCGTTATTTACGCACACTGAATTCACGACTTAACATAATTATACATACTTTGTCATTAGGTTTTTCATCTGGTTCAGCCTTAAGAACTTTGAATCTAGGTCTAATATTTATAATATTGATAATCAATTCTCAGTCTCAATACTATAAACAGAAACAGAGGATTCGTCTTAGTGTCTGTAGACAGCATGGTATTACGGCTTAAGGTATCGACATACGCATCCCAGATCTTACACTCTCAATGGTTAACTAAACTCATGAATGTATAGCCACCATATTGCTATACGTTGTGTGGCGTCTTATTTAGTCAGGGTTCATTACATTCACTATTTGAAACCATAATATAAAACAAAACTTAAGCGTTTAGAATAAAAGCGACTCTTCAGCTGGAGAGCCCATGGGCTTAATTGTACTAATATTTCCCCTAAATCTAAGGCCCCAGCATCTGTGTGCAAATTCGTATCAAGTTAAGTTTATAATAATGATGCTTGAATCGCACTGTTTATCAAACTTTATTTTAATTTGGAACATTTAAATTGACCCGCCACTCTAGTGTATGCATTTTAAATCTATTTTCCTCTTAACCGAATTATAACAATATAATATCTAGGTCAAATTAAATCTTTTAATATTATTATATATAACCTACTTGTAAAATAAATATCATTTAATTGATGTATATCTTTTGCGGTCTGTGCATAGATTTGTTGATGATATAGTCAGAAAGATTTGACACGATAAATACTCTGATATAAGATCCGTCTATACAAATATTTCCAGAATGATGTGAATCTATAGCTGAATTTGGTTGCGCAAGGTAAGTTTTTAGAAAATTAAATCAATTTTACTGTTGAACAGTACAAGGTTCTTGTGAAAGGATAACGTACCTTTACAAATTGCAATAGATGGTAACTCTGCATAAACTTTTGACTGACAACTAATACTTCTATATCGGATTCACGCAAAAGACTACATCGCGGTTAAAATCTATATAATACCCAATAAAATTGATCATTTATTTCTACTTGTTTGTAAAGCGTTTGATTGTCATCAATATCCGTATATAAGCACTGATTTGTCATAAAAATATTCACATAAGTTTCACCTTAAGTCGTACCAACTAACATTTCTGCTTGAAACTGACCATAATTCTGCTCATTAGAAAAACTATTTTTAGTTTATTTTACCACTTCGTAACTAAATACTACACTTTGGTAGGGTTTCGTGACATTTCTATTTTCTTTTGGTAAGCCTAGCAAGTTTTTGAGACAAAATGTATAGTCAGTTTCTGATCCTATTTGCATACAAATCAATTACAAATACTCTTTCTAATTCAACTTAAATACTCTCAAAATTTACTGGAGTGATCGAACTCCCGTATCACATTATTCAAATCAAATCAAATCAAATCAAATCAAATCAACTTTATTGTGGACTATAGGTATACATCATAAATACAGGTCTTAAATAATTAAAATAAGCTCAGCTATGTCCCGCCGTTGAGGCATACAATAATAAAATATAAGTCAGAATTTAAAACACAATTAATCATATTAGTCTCGATACATTATTAAAATATTACAAATTATTAATACATAGAAATTCAATTCGAAGTCATATTAGTCATAATTCATTCATACAACATTGCAGGAAAGACACAAGCAATTTAAATGATATTCAAATACAATTCACAATAATATCATATTCTAATGTTTTATGTTCAAACATCGATACTTGTAACGTTTTTCTCTTTAGAAAATCATTTAACCAACATGAGGTACCTCATTGCTTCTTGCGTCGTGGTGGTGTAGTCGACGAAGAGGTTGAATTATAACTTCTGCACTTCCTTCCAGATCGTCTCTTTGCATCATTCCTCTTCGAGTCTGTTTTGTTCGAAACAGGAACTATCCGTTTGCTCAATAAGACTGATGGTTTTTCTTCTGTAGTCCTGACGCAATCGGACTCCAAGGCCTCAAAAATAAAAGAAATCAGTGGTTTTAAAAACATTTACATGAATTATAACTTGTACCATTCATTTAGACCTTGCTTTTTTTCATAAATAAAATCTCAATATAAAAATCTTCTTTCAATTCATTTTATCTATACTTATAATATCTTCATAAGCTTTAACAGAATGTTCAATTTATATGATAAGTTTCTTTTAACTTATCCAATAAACAGGTCAAAATGATATGAAGCAATAATAAAGAAATGAATATGGAAATAAACTTAATAAATCATTCAATTCATTAACATCATTATTAAGCCAACATAGTCACACTAAAATCACTCAAGTAGGTAAATTCATACGTTACTTACGCTCTTGATGATAATTTTGTCTGCATTGGGCACACTTAACCCGAATCTTTATTGGCTCACTTGGCCTAGTCCAATGTTACATGTGGCCAACTCTAATGGCACACTTGGCCTCAAATGGCGCACTTGGTCTCAAATGGCGCACTTGGTCTCAAATGGCATACTTGGCCTCAAATGGAACACTTGGCATCAAATGGCAAACTTGGCCTCAAATGGCACACTTGGCCTCAAATGGCACACTTGGCCTCAAATGGCACACTTGGCCTCAAATGGCACACTTGGCCTCAAATGGCACACTTGACCTCAAATGGCACACTTGGCCTCAAATGGCGCACTTGGCCTCAAATGGCACACTTGGCCTCCAATGGCACACTTGGCCTCAAATGGCACACTTGGCCTCAAATGGCACACTTGGCCTCAAATGGCACACTTGGCCTCAAATGGCACATAGCATAACAGCATAATCAGCCTTTTAATGTTCCCACTGCTGGGGGACTCAGGCCTCCTCTATCTAGGAGAGGGAATGGGCCGTAATCCAACTGGTAACTGGACTAGTAATGCACCTGGCTGGGTTTGAACCCGCGACCTACAACTCGTAAGTCGGGGCCGTTACCGCTCGGCCACCACTGCTCCTCAAATGGCACACATGGCCTCAAGTGGCACACATGGACTTATCTAACGGCACACTTGACCTCATTAAGGCTCGCTTGTCTTCTTTAAAGGCACGTTTTGGCCTCATCAAGGCACGTTTTGGCCTCATCAAGGCACGTTTTGGCCTCATCAAGGCACGTTTTGGCCTCATCAAGGCATGTTTTGGCCTCATCAAGGCACGTTTTGACCTCATCAAGGCACGTTTTAGCCTCATCAAGGCACGTTTTGACCTCATCAAGGCACGTTTTAGCCTCATCAAGGCACGTTTTGGCCTCATCTAGGCACGTTTTGGCCTCATCTAGGCACGTTTTGACCTCATCAAGGCACGTTTTGGCACGGTCGGCCTCATCAAGGCACGGTCGGCCTCATCAAGGCACGGTCGGCTTCATCAAGGCACGGTCGGCCTCATCAAGGCACGGTCGGCCTCATCAAGGCACGGTCGGCCTCATCAAGGCATGGTCGGCCTCATCAAGGCACGGTCGGCCTCATCAAGGCACGGTCGGCCTCATCAAGGCACGGTCGGCCTCATCAAGGCACGGTCGGCCTCATCAAGGCACGGTCGGCCTCATCAAAGCACGGTCGGCCTCATCAAGGCACGGTCGGCCTCACCAAAGGCACGCTCGGCCTCACCAAAGGCACGCTCGGCCTCACCAAAGGCACGCTTGGACTCATCAAAGGCATACTCGGCCTCATCAAAGCACTGAAATCAAATCAAAGCATTTATTTCAAATAAAACATTTACACACTCCAGACACTCTTGAATTGCCAAGGCAGTCAGTCAGTCAGCAAATTGACGGTAATTGCGTATTCCTAAGTGTAGATGTCTATTTGCAAGGAAATCCATTTACACCCTAAATCCACAAACACGGCTTCGTATTTTTTTTTTTCGCTTCTAAATTCAAATTCATTTATTGTTTTTGTGGTGGAAATTCAGTTCATAAAATTATTATTGTAACATACCCATTAGCGGTACAACATTTAAATTTATAATTATATGTCAAAAGGAAAAGAAAATTATCATAGCACACAAAGTAATCCAAGGCAACATAATGACCGCTATGGAAAATAGGTTAATTATACATAGCAATTGTCTTTTGTCGTAATTTAGCATTATGCATGATCAATTACTTAAAACAAATAAAGAAAAAACAACCCAATTTAAAATATAGGAACTAAAATGAACCACTAGTAGTTAAAGTGTCAGCGATTTCCAGTTTTAACTGTCAGCGTTCGTTTACGAACATATCAGTACCACTCAGTTCACACATTTGAAGGGAACCGAATGATTCAACACACGCGCCACCATCCGTATGAAAATTGAGTGAGTATAACACTTGTCTAAAATAACATTAGCACTCTTGGAAAAAATATCTCGATCTCATTTAGCTTTAATTTAGGCACACATAACCTAACATTCCTGTTATCACTGCACATATTTGTAGGCTTTTTGTAGGCATGTACCACTTCTGAAATGTGATGAATCATAAACTTCAAGCTTCAGTTATATAAATATTTTATTCACTTTGATCAACACAATTTCATATTTATCATTTTATTAACAATCATTTTCAAATACACGGATTGGTAGGACATGTTCACTGTTCAACAACTCAGAGCAGACTGACTGTCCAGAATGACAGTTACAAACTCAATGTTTCCCCACCACAAACTTTCACAAACACTCGGTCCGACCAATCAGAGCAAAGTAAACAGTACGTAATATCAATTGACTAACTAATATACATTAGGGTTTATCAATAATTAACTGCAAGTAAATATTTCATTTTAACAATTATAATATATTTATACAAAACTAATACATAAACTCTAATACCATAAGTCATTACTTAATGTCTACAACAAGTGCCTTATGTTCATGTAACTACTAGCGCCATCTATCGCTTATAGATGGAAGTTGAACGATTTATGAATATTTTCTTTAAAAATCATTACACTATGTACATTTATTTTAATAAAACCACATTTTATCATAATTTCTCTACATTTTATGCAAACTCACGCTCTTTTAGGTAAATTCATATGTATGTGTTGTCTGTTTGATTGGTAACAATATTATAAATATGTAAGTAATTTATTTTCGACGCTCGACTTTTATTTATACAACGTTAATTGGGTCAGTATGTAAGAGAATATTTTATATTTATATGCTGAGGCTCCACACTAATTGGGGAAATATATTAAAAATACTGGTTAAAGAGCTACATACATGATTAATTAATGTTATTTAACAGGAAAAATAATGAAATCTAAGATTATATCAACTCGTTTTTAGAACTCCGTACACAAAGGGTAAAAACAGGACCCTAATACTAAGACTCCCTAATTTAAATAAATAAAAAATAAATAAAAAATAGGTTAACTTCTATTAGGTAAAAATAAAATGCGTAATTATTACTGCCAATAAAACTTTGTAGGTATGCGGAACAGAGTGTAAAGTCCCGCAAACCTCCGTTGAAAAGGGAGGATCCTCCAGCCAGACGGGTGTTATGTCTGGTGGGCAACTGCCCTTTAGATGATTTCGGGCTGTCGTATATATTCTAATCGCGCGGGGAACTTTGATTGCGCGACGCAGCAATAGTTCTTATGTGACGCCATAGATGTCGCTACAAAACAATGTGTCAATCAGCAAAGGTTCTCACAGAAACATATATCATATTAATCAACATAAATTAATTTCGCCCAAACAAAATTAACACAGTCACGTGTGTGTGGACTATTTTTAGCCCTTTCTTGTTAAGTGTGTCAAACTCATAAACACGAAAACAGAATGTCACCATTCTAGTTTGTAAACTCGCAATTGTACTAACACATCTTTATTTGTTTTATTCATATATTATTAAATAATAATTAAATTAGGCATTATTATTATTATTTTTCACCAAATTGTAAATTAAAAACACAAATAGTATTAATCTATTTGTTATTACTGGCTGCCCTAATCCGCCGCAATCCAGATCGAACCAGTTCGCAGCGGTTTCAACTTGACCGCGGTCACTAAGAACCGCTTCAAGAATTTGCGTCCGAACTCCGAATGTGGCATTTACAGGGTTGAAATCTCATGAATATTTTGAATAACGACGCAATTTAGGGTTATGTCGTTTATTCGCTTGTTTTTACGAGGATTTTATTTATTTTTATTCACGTCTCGTTTTGTTATATTTTCTTAGAATTATGAAAACATCTTTTGTCTAGAGGTGCGGGTTACACTATTGTTTTGCAAAGAATACCTGATTTTTTTTTTGGAAAGAGGGAGAGTTATCTATTGATGGTTTATTGGTAATTGAAAAACTTGACAGAGTAAACTATTCGTTTTCGGAGCAGTTGTTAGTGTAAATCATTTTAATAAAAACATATAACTAATTAAAACTGTATATACACTAAAGGCAAAAACTACTAGCTAAAATATGGCGTCATAAAATTCCTCCGCATCGCTGTCGACTGGAAGTGTGCCCAAAAGGCTGGCGGCATTGCCACGTTGTATGGCAATGCTTAGTCTCTGACCGAGGTAAAAGCCAGCCCTTGGGTCACACGAAGTGTCAACTAAACGTTTGGATAATTCTTTGAAAAGCTTATGAGCACTCGGACCCCACGGCCCAAGAGTTTCAACCCCAAACGGCTCAAAAATATAACTACCGACGAGGTTGTTATATTTCCGCCGCTTGAGGTTCTCCGCAGCCGCAGCGGCAGCACCAGCACAGCACGAAGAGCTAGGAAGATGGGATGGTGCAAGAGTGTCGACACAGGTAGCGTCCCACACTAAAGGCCTACCCATCTTCCACGGAAATAAAGACATACCGTCCGGTCTCTTACCATCGTCGCGTGCCAGGCCATGAGGTTCCAAAACAGCCGGAACGCTGACGGTGACAAGGGCTCGTCGGATGATGTCGTTAATATTCGCGTGCCGTGCTATCCGTCCCGCGCTTCGACTGCATGACAGGCCGTGGTGACCAAGGCTGTTGACAACTTCGCCACAGTGGCAGCGATGAGAACAGCAAGGAGCGCCTAGGCGTAGGGCAAGTTGTTAGTGTTGATTAACCAAACGGGATGTATTCTGACTAATGATTCTATAATTAAATCTATACTTACTAATATTAAGATATTTTTGGATTTTTGTATTTTTATTTGTCTATATTTTATACCTATATATATAGGTATAATATTATAAAGCCTTAATTTTTTTTTTGTTTGTTAATCTCTGAAAGTACTGGTCCGATTACTAAAATGTTTTCACCGATAGAAAGCTGCTTTATTCCTGAGTGACATAGGGTATATTTTATGTACGCGGGCGAAGCCGCGGGCAAAAGTTAGTAATGAATAAACTCAAAAACTAATGGACCGGTTTTTAATATTGTGTCACCAGTAGAATCTTACTTTCTCACTGAGTAACATAGGCTATATATTTTCTACAATCTAACAATAAAAAATCTTGAATTTGTACGTCATCTTGTTTCCAAAAAAAAAACATGTTTGTTAGTAGATACATGTTACTGATTTATTTCTGGAAGTTATGTAGCATTTGTAACATGACCAACTAAAAGAAAAATATATTTTTTTCGTAACATACTTAATTATTTTCCCTTTTCCACAATTGGATCGTTTTTTAGTCAGGTTTGTATTACAACAGGTTTTCAACAAAAACATGACCTAATTGTTATCATATCTATATAATACTACAGCTAACAGAAACAGTTACTTCATTTCAGTTTTTCATTTATTGTGAGAAAATAATTTTTTCTTGTTATTTTTAATGGTAATGTCAAACCAAAATAAACTGAAAAATATCTCATTTTTAGGGTACTAAGACTCCGCTGTCCGTCCGTCTGTCACCAAGCTGTATCTCATGAACCGTGACAGACAGTTGAAACTTTTACAGATGATGTATGTTTGACTGGCCTGTTGGTCTAGTGGTTAGTGGCCCTGACTGCTATGCCGAAGGTTATGGGTTCTATTTCCACCCAGGACAAATGTTTGTGTGATGAGCATAATCATTTGTTCTGTGTCTGGGTGTAATTTATCTATAATATGTATGTATTTAGAAATATTTAAGTATGTTTGTCAGTAGTCTAGTACTCATAACACAAGCTCTGCTTAGCTTGGGACTAGACGGCGTTGTGTTGTGTGAATATTATGTTATAACATATACTAAAAAAACAGAATAAAATAAATATTTAAGGGGGCTCCAATACCACAAACGTGATTTTTTTTTTGCTTGTTTTTTTGCTACGGACGGTACGGAACCCTTTGTGCGTGAGTCTTACTCGCACTTGACCGGTTTTTTTAAATGGTCATGTCAAATGAAAAGCCCGAAAAATATTCCATTTTTATTGCTTCTCAACAGCACAAAGTACGAAGAATAAATTTGCTGCTATAGCTGTATGCTTTTGTGGCCACCATAATGGACACCTTGCATAATGCATGAACATTCGAAATTCTTTTCGCGTACAGTATAATGTATACGGAAACGTACACAAATAGAATCCTAAAGGTATTATCATTTCATTTCGTAATAAGCAATTTATTATAATTTGAATTCAATTTTACTATTTAATTTTGATTTTATTATTTTATTTTTATTGATTAAATTTAAATATTTACAATTTTATTTTCTAATTGTATATCAATAATTTAAAATTTAATTATTTTCATTAATTTTAGAATATTATTTAGCTTAATTGATTTTAACTTGACAAACTATGATTTAAATTGGGACTGTTTTATTTTTATTATTCTTTTTTTATATCTGTGAGTCAATGTTACTTGCAATAAATAAATTATTATTATTTCAACCAAAATACATCCGCTACTGGACATAGGCCTCCCCCAAGTGTCACTACTTCGACAGATCATATGCGTTTTGAACGCACTATCTATCTATATGTACAAAATGTCTATCCTGAAGATTAACATATATTTTTTATGATTCTTTTTATTGCAGTGGATCATATACTTTTACGCATTATAAAACTCGCGATTTATCTGTTGTAGTCCTGTTCAAAATAATAATAAAAACTGGGCAAGTGCGAGTCGGACTCGCACACTGAGGGCTCCGTACTAACTTACCAATGTAATTTCCCGCTATAGTCATGAAGGTTTTTCCAAATCGCAAAAAAGTTTTGTTTGTGACGTAACAACAAATTTACTGTTTTCAGATTTATTCCTATACCTTGCTTTATGCCAAATTTCATGATTCTAGGTCAACGGGAAGTACCCTATGAATTTTAATTCCCTTGAAAGTGTGGAAATATACGTTTTTTGCGACATAAACGGCCGTATCTTTTTTTTTTCGTTATTTTAGAAGTTTGATTTTTTCACAGCTTCAAGGGACCGCAGACCTAAGTATATAGTTTTAATTTCAACTCGATACATCCACGCGTTCTTGAGATAAATTAAAGGTCTTGACAGTCAGACGGACAACAAAGTGATCCTTTAAGGGTTCCGTTTTTTCCTTTTGAGGTACGGAACCCTAAAAATAGTAAGAGTGCGACTGTTGACGATTTGAGTTACTTCGTAACTATTACAATGACACCTTGTAGTCTTATTTTTAATTAAGTAAGAGCTAATTAATTACTTTCAGTAAAACATTGAAGTCTCTGAATTTTGGTAATCCTTTCATAATGACAGATAATACGACGTAAAGCCAACAGACACCACTTAGCGGATTAAATAATTTTATTTGTACTTTTAGGAAAGACGTTCGTCGATATGCTGGTACTGACTATATAGAATAAGAATAGAATAATTTTATTGTCTAAGAAAATATATTAAGATGAGTTTTTTTTATTGGGTGGGAAAATCATATTATGACAAATCCCGCTCTTGGGCGGAGCGAGAGATAGTTTCAGACTTTTACTGACTAAAAACCCACTCCTGTTCCTTCATTGCCTTCGTCCCAGGGCCCCGGGTTTCACTTTCACACTACCCGTGGCCCCAGTAGGCTTCGACCCTGCTGGGCCCCTACGATTTGCTGACATCTCCCTCAGGCGCGCATGGAACAATAACAATAAGCGCCGTCGACGACTGGGGCTCGGTCCGGACGGTTACCGGACGGTCGGATAGTGAGCTAAAGATGGGTTGATTTCCTGAACCTCCAATAGGTAGGATTCAATGTGTCGTGAGATCCAAGCTCCTTTTCACTCAAATCAATACATTTAGCCACTCATTTTTATTTGTACAGATTTAGTTTTGGTGCGTCTAGATTTTTATATTTTTATTTTTACTGCTTTATTACTAACATAATTTATAAGTTATAAGTAAAATTCTTGTTACTAACTTTTATGGACTGTTTTGTCTGAATTATTAGATTTTTATTTTTTATTTAATTTTTTTATTTATTAGTGTCCGACCAAGACTACTTTTTATGGCCGAAACTGATAATTCATTTTTTTTTTAAATCGTCTTGACAGATGAGCAACAGACAGATCCTATAAGGGTTCTGTTTTTGCAGACTGAGGTATGGAACCCTAAAAATTTAGGGCTTCTTTTAGCTTGAGAAAGCCTTTTTGGAGCCATCAATCGTCAACGTGAACAATGCCTAGTTTAAAAGCTTGCTGTTTTATTCCAACGCAATGCTTGATAAATAGGTAACGCGAAAAAAAGAGATATGATGCCTAGACGCTCTGTTGGTATTCGATTTCTGTCATGTAGTCAATATTTTACAAAACTTCTTCCAGAAAATACCTACGTATTTTTTTTAACCTTAAAAGTTTTTGCTTGTTTTAATTTTCATTCAGAAAGTCGAGTAAATGAACAGTTTTCTATAGAAATATTTTTTTTATTTAATATATTACTATTTTTTAATATTTTTTTGGGTCCCAGTAGGCTTCCATCCTGCTGGGCCCCTACGGTTTGCTGACATCTCCTTGAGGCGCGCGTGGAACAGTACGAGCCGTCGACGACTTGGGCTCGGTCCGGACGGTTACCGGACGATCGGACGGCAAGCTACCCAATGCTCGCCGACCGCAAGCCCGCGCCTACGGTGGTTGGTTTTAAGACCTGGCAAACCTACCGATAAGTCGTAATCCGGATGTTTTTTATTTGGCTTTTATTTACCTTATACATCTTCCGTTCAACAAAATTTTAACAATGGATGACTACCGATGACTACAGTTGACTTCACTTTTACGAGTTGTTATTGAGTATTATCTAAATAGTAAACATAACATGTAAACAATTTAATTTGTCGTGAAAATGACATCAAGATAGTTGTAACTATTATAACTACTATCTAGTACCTAGTGATGATTTTTAAGGTTCCGCTGTACCTCAAAAAAAAAACGGAACCCTTATAGGATCATTTTGTTTTCCATCCGTCTGTCTGTCTGTCTGTCAAGACTCTTTATCTCAAGAACGCGTGGAGGTATCGAGTTGAAATTAAATACATAATTATACTCAGAACTGTGGTCCCTTGAAGCTGTGAAAAAATCAAACTTCTATGTTAACGAAAACAAAAGATACGGCCGTTTATGTAGCAAAAAACGTATATTTCGACATTCGGGTTTTTTCATTCATCTCGTCCGATTATAATTTATGTGTCTTCAAGGCTAGAATAATTAGGTTCTTAATAAACTACTGCGATTCACTATTAACGATTGCATCGCTGCTTACCATCGGGTGGGATTGCAGTCAAACACTGGTTTGTTGATTTAAAAAAACCCCAAACGATGTATATACTTCGCCTTTTTTTAGGTGGGAATTCATGCAATGACATCTCCAGCCCTTAGGGCTATATTTCACCGGGACACCATGGCGGCGCGACCAGTAGCCGCTACCAACAAAATGTATACAGCTCTATAGTGAGTTACTGATCTGCCCCCCTAGCCAAGTTGCAAACGATAAACGTGAACGCTTAGTAATCTCCAATAGATTTTCAACTTTATACCTAAGAGCATAAAGTTGAAAATCTATTAAAGACTACTGAGCGTCAGCGACCGGAACGAACGAAAACACTATGTAATCTTCAATAGATTTTCAACTTTATATCCAATAACATAAAGTTGAAAATCTATTAAAGACTACTGAGAGTTTACGTTTATCGTTTGTGACTTGGCTAGGGGGGCTGGTGTCCGTGTGGTTGCGCAACCAATTTGGCGGCGCGACCAACTCGGACGCGTGCACTTAAGGTCGTTGATGCTGTCTCAGTGTGTTGTAGCGACTCTATTGTCTGTATGGTGTCCCGGTGAAATATAGCCCCCAGGCGGGGCGGGAGGGCGTGTCAGACCTTTATTGACTAAAACTCACTCCTAGTTCCTTCGTTCCCTTTCATTCCAGGGCCGGGTTTTCCTTTTAGAAGCGAACCCATGGCCCCAGTAGGCTTCGGCCCTGCTGGGCCTCTACGGTATGTATACACTTGGCTGAAATTATGTTAATGACCACTATAATCTCAAAAAAGCGCTAGAAAGGTACTGAGCATTATTTTGATAATTTATAAATCAGAGCGAACTAAAGGTTTTCACAACGTATCAAAGCTAGGTCTCCCCGAAATTACACCTACGGAATTTAGGGGGACAAACCATTACTCAAGTGTCGTCTAGCCATTTTAGTAGGAGCAATATCAACTAAGATTCAAATGAAGGAATATTGCTCAAGTAATTTAAACTTTATAAGTTCTCGGCCATTGTCCATGTAACAAGTAATCCTGGGTGGGTCAAGCAGTTTATCTAATAGCACAGAATGTTATAATGATACATTTAAGTTCCAGTCAATTTGTTCAATTCACGAATTGAGTTACGAAGATTTTTGCGAATCGCAAAAAAAGTTTTTTTTTTGTGACGTAAAAACAAATTTACAGTTTTCAGATTTTTTCCTGTACTTGTGCTATAAGACCTTGCTTCACGCCAAATTTCAGGATTCTAAGTCAACGGGACACCCTGTGAATTTCGATTCCCTTGAAGAGAGTGTTGAAATATACGTTTTTTGCGACATAAATCGTCCGTATCTTTTTTTCATTAACTCAGAAGTTTGATTTTTTCACAGCTTCAAGGGACCTCAGACTTGAGTATATAGTTTTAATTTCAACTCGATACATCCACGTGTTCCTGAGATAAAGGGTCTTGACAGACAGACGGACAACAAAATGATCCTATAAGGGTTCCGTTTTTTTTCCTTTTGAGGTACGGAACTCTAAAAATAAAAGTTTTAGATAGAAAGTAGAAATCTCTCCAACTGACATATTTTCAATGGTCAGTTCGTTTGTGCGCAATCTTGCCACATCTAGATGGACCGTCAAACGCACGTCTGTGCACGCTGGCCGCTAATCCGACAGCTGAATTGTGGCCAGTTCGGTAGTCCAGTGACGTACGGATCACTATGTGGCTCATAGGAAAAGTTTACTGTGACTGTCCGTCTGTGGACGGCAGTTGTTAAAGTTAATTTCGATTGAAAATTGGTATTCAGAATAGTTTTTCAAAAAAAAAAAAATAGCTTAGATTTTGAAAGGCAGAAAGAAATTTTATTGCAACCATAATTTAAAAATCGCGTTCCTCTAAGCGTCGGGAATCGCAGAGTGATCTCCGACCACCGTAGGCGTAAACTTGCGGACGACGAGCAATGGATAGTTCGCCATCCGCTCGTCCTATAACAAACGAGCCTGAGTCGTTGACAGCACGTAATGTTTCACGCGTGCCTCAAAGAGATGTTAGCAAAACGAAAAGGGCAAAAAACATAGGTGAGGTTTTAGTCAGTAAAAGTCTGACACCCGCCCCGCCATAGAGCGTGAGAAGTCATTGGATGATTTCTCCCCTTAAAAAAAACACTTCGCTCCACTCAGAGCGGCAAAAGTCATTTGTTGTTTTCCCACGTAAAATAAAGTATCTCCACCCGGCCAGCGCCTCCGCCATATGTCGCAGCTCTGCTCCGGTAGGCGGACTTGGATTCCTTGGATGCCTTTTATATTTTTTTCTTGAAGCTCGATACTACATCATTTCATTGTAAAAGTCACGTCAATACTCCCAAAAAACCACTCACTTCTTTTTTTCTATAAATTTTAAAACCTATTCTAGAAATGCAAAAACCTATTCTAGAAAAAAAAAACAACTCATGCGATCTCCTTTCGATATCACTATACCTATATCAAAACTCTTTTTCGCGAATTTCTGTAACTCAACTCAAGCAGGACCTATGACATCCCGTGACGATTTCTTTCCCGATGTGGGGCAAAGTGGGTACTTATCCTAACTTAAGGGATAAAAGGGTGCTACGTGCTTCAAAAGCAGCCATTTTACCAAGTAAAATGGAAGTTTGCGGTCATCACATTAAATTATTAAGATTGTTATGATATATTTTTTTGGGTGCTCTGGGTGATCCTGTCTCGTGCTATGAACAGCGAAAATTTCATGGTTTTGTGAATCTTTGAAGTTGAAAGATTGCGCTTGAAATTCCTAATATTATCGAATACAAACTAAAAAACAAAAAAAAAAATTTTACCTCACACACACAACTTATAAAATCCAAGTAATAAATGGTACCTAATAATAATAAAAAAAACAGTTGATCAAAGGCCAAAAAAGACACCTACCTCAGCTTATATACTACGATATCTATCTATACATATAATAAAACAGTAAAATGGTGGAGCGTTGGTATTAGTTGGCGCAAAAACTACTGAACCAATCCTGTTCAAATTTTGCATACATAATCCTTATAGGCCGGGTCAACTGTTAGGCTACATATTATCACGCTTTTTGCTATGGGGGGTGAGCAATATTCCAAAATGTTCCAATTGAACGACAAGCGCTCTAAGTTCGATCCTCAGGTACAGTTAATATTTTTGTGATTGTTTTAGTGTTTTTTTGTACATAATATAGAATGATATTTCCAGAACAATAATAAAATGGATTTTTATGTATTTTTAAATTGCCATCGACATTTTTATTCGATATTTTTCCAAATATTTCAGTAAAAACCCATCAAAACTCATATTAAAATGGAACCGGAGATAAAAAATACACTTTTTTTTTTTAAATTTGGTTAGGAATTTAAGGTCAAAAATGAAAATCATCACGCTATTTTGTACAAGGAGTCGGGAGCGGGAGATAGTGTCTGACTTTTACTGACTAAAAACCCACTCCTGTTCCTTCGTTGCCTTCGTCCCAGGGCCACGGTTTCGTTTTCACACTACCCATGGCCCCAGTAGGCTTCGACCCTGCTGGGCCCCTACGATTTGCTGACATCTCCCTGAGGAGCGCGCGGAGCAATACGCGCCGTCGACGAGCCGGAAATCGTGATCGGAATCCCGGCGGCGGTTGGGGCGTGAGGACCGTTGCCGTTGCCTCACGCGATCGGCCGCCTCCTTTGCTAGCATTACTGCTTCGCAGAAGGAGGCGACCGCCTGCCACTCCTCCTCGCTCCGGACCATGGCCTGTACCAAGGCCCGGCGCGAGAGATCGCCGCCGCCGATCGCCCCCACGAGGACAAGGCTTAGCTCTTCCCAAGCGGGGCACACTTCCACCGTGTGCTCCACCGTGTCCTCCGGGCGGTGCACACAGTGGCGACACCCGGGCGTCGCTTAAAAAAAAAAAAGGTCGGTTGTGGGTAAATTATCGCCATCATCTGTCCGAAGACTTTTCACGTGCTTTAAGGTATACTACTGAGGGTGACATTGAACAGAACAACGAACGCGTTTCGAATAGTTGTCTAGGTTCACTTCAAGACGTGGTCATTTCCATCGGTGGCAATCCACTGGACTGGTCGAATATGGATTACCGGCTCCGCAATCATTGGCATATCAAGGTCGAGGAAATCGGGGTGATATCGTCAATGATCACGACTCACCTCAGAACAAAATGTCCCTGCATTTTTAACATCGTCGCGTTAGGCTCAGCCAGGATAAAATATTTTGCATTAATGCTCCAGGTGGAACAGGAAAAACATTCATTGCCACTGGCATCCTTCCACAAATAAGGTGACAAGGCAAAATAGTGATTGCGACTGCCTCTTCTGGAATTACTGCCACACTGCTTCCACGGGGCAAAACAGCGCACGTAATGTTTAACATTCCCATCGATTTAGAGAGCAACGAAATGCCAGTGTGTGGGCTATCACGCAACTGTGACAAAGGTTGGGTACTCAAGGATTGCTCTTTAATCGTATGGGATGAATGTACTATGGCGAATAGAAAAGTAGTGAAGGCTGTAAACAGAACCCTGCAGGACATACGCAGGAATCAAGATGTGATGGGAGGTGTCACTGTTTTGTTTAGCTGCGATTTTCGGCAAACTTTGCCTGTGGTGTCGCGAGAAATTAGGGTTGACGAGGTGAATGCGTCGTTGAAACGATTGAATCTATGGTCACGAGTTTACAGACTGCGCTTGGCCATTAACATGCGAGCTCAGTTGGGCGGATATACTCAAGAATTCTTGGATGTTCTTTTAAAAGTTTGGTGAAGGCAACTTACCAGAAGAGAGCTCTGAAGTGCGCCTACCAGAGACTCTAAGCAAAGTAGTTCCCACTATTGAAGAACTAATTTGTCTAGTGTACGGGGACGTCGGTCGAATACCGCTACAAGAGAATTCTTGGGTGTGTGAACGGGCCATTTTAACACCCAAAAATGATCAAGCTGCAGCAATTAACGAAAGCGTTCTCTCGCAAATTGATGCGAACGAAGTGGTATTTCTATACCTCTATAAATACTGTTGTAGAGCAAGATGACGCTATATATTATCCCGTAGAGTTTCTGTATTGGAACGGCAAGTGGATTCCCGGCGCACACTATCCAGCTGAAGGTCGGTGTCCCGATCATGCTGCTACGGAATTTAATTCCACCTAAACTATGTAACTGGGCCTAGCTCAAAGTCATCTCTCAAATATTATTGAGGTGGAAATTCTAAAGGGTTGTGGCGTCGAGGAAACAGTGTTTATATCCCGAATACCACTAATCTCTCACAATTACCCCTTCTAATTCAAGCGTGTGCAGTTCCCTGTAAGCGTATGCTTCGCAATAATAATAATCTAAAGGCTGCAGGTGTTGATCTCAGGACAGCTGCTTCTCACACGGATAGCTGTATATCGCTCGCTCCCGCGTCACCAGTCCTGAATCTCTGTACATTTCGGCTCCTGAAAGTAGGACTAGAAATTTGGTTTACAGAGAAGTTTTATAAGAAAAGTAAAGTTTTGGTTTATGATTTATCCGCAAAAAAAAATTGTGTTAGAAATATAATGGTTATTTGCGGACGAAGTCGCGGGCAACAGCTAGTTAATACTAGTATTATTCATTTATTTAATATGTTTAATAATCCTTAAAATTGTAGAAGTTACGACACATCCCATCTCAGTTATAAATTGAGATTTCTTCAACCAAATGAGAATACTTACTTCATAAAGGATGCTTTTTCGTGGAATTGAAATCGTTCCGGACTCTTTTAATGCATTTCTTAGAGAAAATCTCATTTTTCTTCAAGAAAATAGCAAAAATAACATTCACTTTTCCCATACAAATGCCTCAGTAGGACGAAAGCTTTATATCAAGTAAATACATTATTTTTGTTATAACGAGTTTATTCACCACTAAAAGGCTTTTAACGTTGTTTTTATTTATTTTATTTTATCTGATAGAGAGCGCCCGTGACGGCCATCATATTTTATTATTGTTTAAAAAGCATATTTCGACCCGGATAGACCTCTTTTGCCATGTCAAATGCTTACGACTAGTATTATCACCATACAGCTAAACGGGCGAAGGCGAAAAGAAATTGAAATATTAATAAATTCTTGAGCAGAAATCAAAATCTCTAATTCAATGGCAGACAACGCTCAACAACCGTTTACTAAACAACTATAATTATTAATCATTCCATCGCCATTTAGAAAAATGAAAATCGTAAGTTCGTCTTTAGTGCCTATGAAAAAGTCGGGGCTCATTATTTGTAAACAAATCAATTGTTACCTATACAGATTAGAAAAGACTACTCGAAAATATCAACGCACAACCGAAGCTTGGGGGAGGCCTATGTCCAGCAGTGGACGTCTTTCGGCTGAAATGATGATTGATGATGATGAACCGAAACTACTGGGACTAGGAACGTGAAACTTTACTCAAGGTATCTATGATGTAGGCGAGCACTAATATTAGATTTTCCAAAATTAACTCCCTAGAAAAATTAAACGTGGGTTCAAAAGCCAATGCAAAATATCAGCATGATTTACTTTTTTCTTTTCGCGAGAAATGTAACCTAGGTTATTATAAGTTAGAGGACAATACGAGGAATCAATAGCAAAAAGAACCAGGTCTTTAAACCGTAACCGATCTAAGATAACTACAGAAGCATTGCTTGTACTTTTTGTCAGACGTTACCTATTTTTTTAAAATTATAATTAAGACGATTTGAGGACTCGAGTTCTTTGCAACACTAGACGTCCTCCCTCTACCACACTCGGCGATAAATACGGAAGCGAGGGACGCAGAATAACTCATTAGAAAAACCGTGTAGTATATTTAACAATGGGAAACTTAAAATATCAGACACGGAGTATTTTTAGTTAAGAAACATAAAGCATGATAAAAAACAATAGCTATCTACTAAATAGTCTCTAACTTCGTTCGGTTACGGTTGGTAGACATGATTTTTTTTATTATTGATTTCTCATACAGTCCTTTAAGATATGGCCTAGGTTTCACTATTGGCGAAAAGAAAAAAACTTTTTACAAAAAAAATACAACCGACTTCAAAGTAAAAAAAAAAAACACTGAAAAGTGCAAAATAACTTTAATTTCGGAAGTCGGTGTTTCTATAATAGTTTTGTCTCTTCGTTATTTAACACCGACTTCCGAAATTAAAGTTATTTTGCACTTTTCAGTGTTTTTTTTTACTTTGAAGTCGGTTGTATTTTTTTTGTAAAAAGTTTTTATTTTACACTTTTTAGTTATGGTACCACCACTAAAAAGTACCCCTCAGCCAAACTTAAATACCTTATAGCCAGAGTGAATCTCATGACAATTCTAATAATCCCAAACACGGTTAGATTACATTAAATTATTACAGAGTTCCGGTGCCTAACTTCAGGCTTCATCATCAGATCAGTTCGATATATTCCCCCTCTACTTTCAGTCAGTCATCGATACACGTATAAACAAAGCAATTTTACTTGTTACGACGGTTCTGCTGTGATCCTATGAGGAGTTCTGTTCCATATCTTCGAAGTTCGTGATCAGATCATAACAATATTTCTATGGGACCAATTCGGAAGCATAACCTTTATATTAAAAAAAAAAAATTCAAAATCGGTCCACAATTGACCGAGAAATCGGTGAACATACATAAAAAAAAAAAAACATACATTCAACCGAACATATAACCTCCTCCTTTTTGAAGTCGGTTAAAAATAAATCATGCCAGCTATGTATGGCACAAGTTTCATTCCCCTTTGTATGGAGAATCTACTTTCACGCGGGCAAGGCCGCTAGAAAAAACTAGTTCGTGTATATTTGCGTCAGGCATGAGTCAATAATCTCCAATAATGCTATCGACATCTTAAGTATTCTCAAGTGCATTGTGGTTAGCTTGGAAACTAACCATGCGTAACAATCTGTGTGCGATGTGCTTCGGGGCCTAACGAGCTCTAATAGGGCGAGCAAAGCATGGAGGTAACCTTGTTTACCATAATGACTGGCCTGTTGGTCTAGCGGTTAGTGGCCCTGACTGCTATGCCGTAGGTAGTGGGTTCGATTCTCACCCAGGACAAATGTGTGATGAGCAAGATCATTTGATCTGTGTCTGGGTGTAGTTTTATCTATAATACGAGTATGTATGTATTTAGAAATATATAAGCATGTTTATCAGTTGTCTAGTACTCAGAGCACAAGCTCTGCTAAGTTTGGGACTAGATGGCGTTGTGTGATAGTTGTGGAATATTATATATTATATTATATAATGTAGGTACGACTACCATCTACCACCTACTTCAGGGATAGGGTCTAAACTGTTTGGCAATAGCCACCACATTATACACTCAGGGAGATGTCAGCAAATCGTAGGGGCCCAGTAGGGTCGAAGCCTACTGGGGCCACGGGTAGTGTGAAAGTGAAACCCGGGGCCCTGGGACGAAGGCAAAGAAGGAACAGGAGTTGATTTTTAGTCAGTAAAAGTCTGACACTATCTCGCGCTCCACCCAAGAGCGCGATTTGTCATTAGATGAAAAAAAAAAAACATTTTAAAAAATCCACATTATACAGGGTGTCTTTGACATCGATGCACAAACGAATACCACGGATCCGGTACATGATTCTGGACCCCCCAGTGGTGGAATTTTACGTAGGCTTTTTCCTAATTTAAAAAAATAAATAAAATAAATTTAAACGATTTTATACAGTTTAAATTAAAAAACGTAAAGATTTTTTTTTTATTAAAAAAAACTGACGAAAATAATACCCCCAGTGGTGGCACTGGGGGGTCCAGAAACATGTACATACATGTGTCGATGTCATAGACACCCTGTATACTGTAGTACAATATAAGAAAGCACGGTTACTGCAATGGTTGAGCTGCTGCACTGCATCTCTCGAGTTCGATTCCCGCACAGAAAAAAAACATTTATATGGCCTACAGGCCCCCTAGCCAAGTTACAATCGTATCGTTCGCGCCGAACGCCTCGAGTAGGCCACGCCTCCGATTCCTTTGTTCTGACGTCATCTCAACGCTCAGTCACGTGGTCAGAACAAAGGAATCGGAGGCGTGGCCTACTCGAGGCGTTCGGCGCGAACGATACGATTGTAACTTGGCTAGGGGGTAGATAGTTGTTTCGGGTCTGAATGTCTTGTATAAGTGAGTTTCCATGATATTGAAGACACTCACAATACAGGAGTAGTTCCTATTGTGGGTCAACGTTTTCTTTTTAAAGAAAATACCTTTTCTGTTACTTTTTGCGTTCAAAGGTAACTTTTTCAAATAATCCCTGCTGGCATCAACCCTAGTAGGCCCTGTCCATTTTGGTGATATCTCTTTGATACGGCGTAAAATGCCAAACCGCGTGTCTTCTATAGTGCTTTTAACTAAAATTGAGTACGCTACAACCAATATGTTTTAGAGACCCCTATTATTAATACCAGTCTAAAATCACCTTTTCTCAATGTTTCAATCTAAAGCAATTTGAATTTTGTTTAAAATGTATTCAATTTATAAATTCTAATTCATTTATTTCAAGTTACAATAGACTATTTTTTCGATAATTACATCACAAAGAATATGTTTCACAATTACAATAAAATTATGTCAGATAATCCACAAATAAATTACGTAAAATTGAAATTAAATTGCATTCATTTAAAATAAAGTTGCATAAAATAAAAACAAATTAAATTTTATTTGATTAAAATAAATTACATTATCAGTCAGAATGAAACCTAACAGGATTTTTTTTATCAAACATGAGGCAAAAAAGCTACCTGAATTTTAAAACGCAGGTCAGTAGATTATTTGTAGATAAGTACATCATTTACATGTCCATAAATTGATGCCTGCAAATAAAACATTTGATCCATTTCCGTGTCTCAACCCTTCACACACAAATCCACTTGTAACAGATATCATTTTAAACCCTACTTTATTTTAAGCAGGGTTAACAAAACGAATTGTAACACAAATGATCCCAAATTGTCTGTAAGTTTTTGATGTCTACCCTGAACATTTTGATACTTTGTTCCATTATGTGATACTTTGTGCCATTTTTGTGATACTTTGTACCACTCGCTGCCATTTGTGCCAATTCGTTGGTAAGATTACTTCCAACACCGCGGACGCGATTGGGGATAAAAATTAATTGTTTGGATTTAGCGAACCACTGGTTGTTTGCTTGAGATTTTTCACATTGTATAAGTTTGAGATATGGATGTTTTACACAAGTCTTCGAGTGAATGCCTTTTCTTTGCAGAACTCTGTATTTCGATACCTCTTACACTTGTGTAAGGCAAAAAGTGCGCATTTGCAGGAAAGTCGTTTTTGTAATTGTTGATTTTATAAGCATTATTTTGGACAGACAGTCCAGTTGGGTAGATCTAATTTCGAGAAAGAGGTCAACCGTCGAATCCGACTCGGCTGGGCAGCGTTCGGGAAGTAGTGATGCAATCGTTGATGATGAGGCACACTAGTTTGTTATAAGCCTATTCACTCTAGCCTTGAAGACACCCAAATTATAATCAGATGGAAAGACCTCAGCAGGCAAATTGTCCCAGTGATTCGATGTACGCGGTATAAACGACGAGGCGAAACGCTTAGTCCGGACTGTAGAGGTTTCAACAACGTAAGGGTGCATAATCGCCGTACGTCGGGTTCTCCGATGGTAGAAATTAGATGGCGGAATCAAGTCCTGCCATTCCCGCGCACACTCTCCAAAATGCAACCTGTAAAACACCGAAAGGCTGGCTATAACCCTATGCTCAAGGCTTTTAAGACTGGACTTAACTAAATCTGGATCACCAATTAGCCTCTTCGCACGCCTTTCCACCGAGTCTAAAGCTGCTAGGTGGTTTTTTGTAGCACCAGCCCATTTCAAAGATTTCCCGTGCAAAGCTGGGGCAGATCGCTAACTAGTATATTGTATCCGAGGACGGTTTTGCGATACCACGCAGCGCAACACGACGCCGACTAGATTACGTGTTTAATAATAGTTAAATAAGTTTTGTTTTTATAATATGTATTAGTTTATTATTGTTTAAGATTATTGTATGTATTTTGTCTATGGGCCTCTGATGGCTGAAAATAAAATGATTATTATTATTATATGTATTTTCAATATTTATCTCAGGACCCTGAGGTCCTGGACCTTTGGAAGGCGTACGAGGAGCCGAAGCCAACTCGCAGAGGCCCTTTAGATAATTATAATGGAACATGATACCAACCGACGATTATCCCTGTACGCGCTATGCTAGTGCACCCAAGGACAACCACCGGTTGTTGAAAAACTATTGCGACATATGGAGAACAAAGATAATAGGGCTATGGTTTTTGGAGTCTTAAGTGGACTGGTAACATGGAACTATGTTAAGACTATGGCCCCTGCCTGAACAACGTTATTAATATCCATCGAAAAAAGGCAGGGGGTGACTTGCACACTCAATAAATGGGCCCCCAAAAAACGGCCGCTAGCACGAAGTGACGTAGCAACAAGATGGCAACATATTCTGAGGTGCTTGAGGAGTGGAGAGGTATACCACGGCTATCAGGACAATCCCGGAAGTACGGTCAAGATCCCTACCAGCACCTTACTGGATTATACATCCTTCTCCCGAGCACGTTTGCTCTTGCGAATCTCCACTCAAGCCAGCCAATAAAGGCAAGAGAGAGGTGGGAGCTCAGTTCCTCGTCAGTGTTCACTACGGCCGGCCAATAAAGGCAAGCCGGAGATGAAGAACAAGAATTCTCCCGGGAGATCGGGTCCGTGGGGTCACTAATGCCCAACAGTTCGCCACAAAACTGCCCTGCGGATTTATTATTATTATTATTTATATTGCTGTTTGTCCTGTGCGAATCATAAATAAACAAGTCTTTCTTTCTTTGAATGCAATCCTAGATATATGTGTTATTGTTGTATTCTACGTTGATTCCTCGCCTCGTGATGTTTAACTTCCCGTTCGAAAATGCATTGCGGAGATGGGAAGCGTATGATTGAATTCTGAATAGGCATTGGTTGACTACATAGTTACTTATAATGAACACTAGTTTCCTGAACGGTAGTTCTCGTATTTTAATGCAGTTAGCTGCAGCTAGCAGCTTCGCATGTTATATTGTTTATATTATATTAATTACATATGTAAATAATACACCACGAACTACCTTCGTATCTTTTTCTCCTTCTCTGGCAAATCCGTGCAAATAGTTGTCTGCTTTCAGACCGCCCATTGTGACACCCTATTAATTTTAAGCTCCTACTGTAATCTTATTTAGTTTTTACAATAAAGTGTATATTTAGCATATTTTAGACCTTATTACATACATTTTTTTCGTATACGGATACACAAATATCAGATGCACAATTATCCAGCCGGACGAACAGTGGTATACTCATAATTGGCTTAGCCAATCAGCAGCCAGTGTCGGAATTGATTAATGACGTCACGGTTATTTGATAAAGGTAAGCCTCCTGTTGAATTATGGGTATGGGGATGAGTAGATAAACTAAATATTTTTTATGATTTATTCACTGGTTGTTTGTTTTTTCTTGAATTGTTAAATGATTTAATAACTCCTCCCGCTCTGGGTGCAGTGAGATCAAGTGTCAGACTTTCACTGACTAAAACCCACCAGTGGTCTTTCAGAGTTCCAGGACCACTCGGACACAAAGAGGTACTCGGCTCAGTCCTTACTGGATGGCCGGACGGCGAGCTACTCATTACTCATCGTCTGCAAGCCCCCGCTTACAGTGGCCGGGTCGCCCTGCGGGGGCAACTCCTGTGAGGGTGGATCGGGCATGAGGATATACGTTCCCAACGCTAGCATTTTTTTTTCCACTACTATCACACAACGCCGTCTAGTCCCAAGCTAAGCAGAGTTACTGTTACGAGTACTAGACAACTGATAAACATACATAAACATTTCTAAATACATACATATTATAGATAAATTACACCCAGACACAGAACAAATGATCGCGCTCATCACACAAACATTTGTCCTGGGTGGGAATCGAACCCACGACCTCCGGCATAGCAGTCAGGGCCACTAACCACTAGACCAAAAGCCATTTTTTCTATTTGTTTTTTCTAGAATTATTTTTATAGTAACATTTATCAATATTAATACTATGTTATTAAATTAACTTTATTTAGGATATATAAAATGTTTTAACCACTTCAAAGCGACTGCTGATATAATTATTGAAAGTTAATTACTTTTGAAATAACAAATCAAAACAAAATAGCATAACATTTTGCTTTTAACATTATTACCGGTCACGGAAGGCGGAAAAAAGTTAAAAAAAAAAATTTATAGTAACTTATTTTCTGACTGGCCTGATGGTGTAGTGGTTAGTGGCCCTTACAAATGTTTCTGTGATGAGCACGACCATTCGTTCTGTGTCTGGGCGTAATTTATCTATAATATGTATGTATTTAGAAATGTCGCCGTAGCCGCGTAGTCGCGTAGCACCACCGTAGCAAACTTCGTAGAGGGGTCTACGAGATTTACTTCCTACTCATATTATAAATTTTTCTGCCTGTGTGTTTGTTGATTACGCCTCAACGACTTGGATGAAACTTGGCACACTTGACCATGACTTGGATTAGTATACAATATGAAACTGGAATAATGCACAGTGCACGCCTTTATACCGTAATTAGAAAATTAACTAACAATCATTATTTTGGTCCCATTTTTTTCAAAATCCAGTTCTGATGATGGAATCCATGAGGAATCGAGGGAACTCCTCAAAAATTATAGGCTACCCTATGGTAATTTTAGTATTTTCATCAAGAACTTAAGCATTTACAGTCAAAAAGTAACATTTGATGAAGTGGAACTGATGAAGAAGACCAGAAATGGTCAACGGAACTTCATACTCAAATAGATATCACAATGAAGATATAGTTAAGCGACTATGACAATACAAATAAATGAATGATTCTGAATAGTTACGTTGAAAATGGTATCATCGAAGTGATCTGATGATGATGATGGAGCCGGAAGGTAGGCACTGGAACTCCGTAATTAATCAATGTAACCTAGCCGTGTTTGGACTTATTAGAATTGTCATGGTTAGCACTTTGGCTATAAGGTACTATCGAACTGATCTGATGATGGAGCCGGAAGGTAGGCACAGGAACTCCGTAATTAATCAATGTATCCTAGCCGTGTTTGGGCTTATTAGAATTGTCGTGAGATGCTCTTTGGCTATAAGGTACTATCGAATTGATCTGATGATGGAGCCGGAAGGAGGAAAGTAGACACAGGAACTTTATAACAAAACAATGTAACTTAGCAGTATTTGGGTTAATTGGAATTGTCATGAGAAATAGGCACTCTGTTTATAAGTGTATCGCAACTAAAAAGTGTGAAATAAAAACTTTTTAGAAAAAAAAAATAACCGACTTCACCAAAAAAAATCACTAAAAGGATCAAAATAACTTTAATTTCGGAAGTCGGTGTTAAATAAGAAACAAACAATACCGAGAAACACCGACTTCCGAAATTAAAGTTATTTTGATCCTTTTAGTGTTTTTTTTAGTGAAGTCGGTTATTTTTTTTTTCTAAAAAGTTTTTTTTTATTCGAAATTAATTCTTGATTACTTTAAGAAAAAAAAACCTATTTAAAAAATAGCTGAAATCGATTCAGTAGCTGATTTTGAACATACCTTTTTTTGAGTTGGTAAATCATCTAATAACTTCTCTCGCTCTAGGGTGGGGCGGAAGGGCATGTCAGACTTTTACTGACTAAAACCACACCTATTGTTACTTCTTTGCCCTTTACGTTCCAATACCAGTACGGCGAGCTACTCATAGCTCGCCGTCCACAAGCTCAAGCCTACGGTAGCTGGAGTCGGGGTCGGGTCCCGGCGGCTGGGGCGTGAGGACATCCGTTCCATATTACTTTCAGAATGTGCATTTATTATGTTACAGTTTATCTGAGTAACTTTTTTATCCTACATAACATTCCCTTGCGATATTTTCCAAATTTCACCCAGGCAAAGAAGCTAGTAAAAGCTAGGTGCCGTAATAATTTGAATTTTAAATACAATATAGAGACCATCCATCCCATCTTCCTAGCTCGTCGTGCTGTACTGGTGCTGCCGCTGCGGCTGCGGAGAACGTCAAGCGGCGGAAACATAATAACCTCGTCGGCAGTTATATTTTTGAGCCGTTTGGGGTTGAGACTCTTGGGCCGTGAGGTCCGAGTGATCATGTGCTTTTTAAAGAATTATCCAAACGGCTAGTTGACATTTCGCGTGACCCGAGGGTTGGCTTTTACCTCGGTCAGAGATTAAGCATTGCCATACAACGTGGCAATGCCGCCAGCCTTTTGGGCACACTTCCAGTCGACAGCGATGCGGAGGAATTTTTTTGTCGCCATATTTTAGGTAGGAGTTATTTTTATTTTTTTATTGATATAAACCAGTGCTTGACTGCAATCCCACCTGATGGTAAGCAGTGATGCAATTATTGATGGTGAGGCGCACTAGTTTATTAAGAGCCTACTCACTCTAGCCTTGAAGATACCTAAATTATAGTTGGACGGGAAGACCGCAGCAGGCAAATTGTTCCAGTCCATCGATGTACGCGGTATAAACGACGAAGCAAAATGCTTTGTCCGGACCGTTGAAGTTATTGTGTTTATGTAATTTTAATTAGTTAAATGTTTTTATTTTTCTTGTTCTATCTATGTTTAAATTATATTTATTTACCAATATAGAGACTGATGAAAACAAGTATTTAACAGAACTTCGTCGAACGTAATGAACGAAGAAAAACCTTTTAAAACATGATTTAATATCATTTCCTACCTTCCGTTCAGATACTTTTATGTGGGTACTTTATTTTGAGATGTCTTCAGTTTTATAAGAGCCATTTTTCATTTAAAATTATTGTGGCGAAGGGCTGCCTCTGTTGGAGGTCCTGAAAACTTCTAACTACTGTGTGTGTGATTATTTAACACGTTCAGTGCGAAACGAGGTCTAATCGTAACTGTCATCCTTGCGTTACGGCAAAGAAAAACATAGTCTTTTCTGCTGTGTGGAGGCCGTAATTTCAATTTGATTTAGTTTTGAAAACAGATGAATATTTAGACACCTAAGATGCCCCATTAAAACAGAATGCAGTGGTGTATCTACTTTAATACGGGGTCGCTTTGACCTCGTACCGCACTAGGCCAAAAAAGCTTTTAATTTTATTTAACGTTACGGGGTCTAATGAGCCCCTTGTCGTCATAAGGATAGTTTTCAAACGAGGTCGTACACGCCCTGTACTGCAGGTATGGAAATAATACAAAAAATTGTATCGCTGTCAATGTGTTAAAATAATCATCGGCATGCAGCATGGGGGCGTGATATCGGCCAGCAGCCTCGCATGCAGAGCAATTCCGCATGCGTGATGAAATCCGCACGATATTGAAAACACCCTGAGATAGTGTTTTTACCCGACTGTTTTTAATCAGCCTTATAATGTTCCCACTGCTGGGACTCAGGCCTCCTCTCTAGGAGACCACGTTTGAACTCGCGACCTTACTACTCGTAAGTCGGGGCCTTAACATGACTTAACATTTAATTAGTTACAATCATTAGGCACTTAGGTAGTGTTTTTTACCCAACTGCTAAGAAGGGTTATTTTAAGAAATTAGTTATCCTAATCGTAGATAGTTCTATAATATGAAAAGTGATGCACTACATTAGTAGCGCATCGGTATTGTTATCCTACGACTGCACACACAAAGACACTAGTGACACAATCATGACTCATCAAGAATTTATAAAAAATAGGCTATTTTTTTAGGGTTCCGTACTTCAAAAGGAAAAAACGGAACCCTTATAGGATCACTTTGTGGTCCGTCTGTCTGTCTGTCAAGACCTCATATCTCGGGAACGCGTGGAGGTACCTATCGAGTTGAAATTAAAACCATATACTCAGGTCTACGTTCCCTTGAAGCTGTGAAAAAATCAAACTTCTGAGTTAATGAAAAAAAGAGATAAGTACGGCCGTTTATGTCGCATAAAACGTATATTTCGACACTATTAAGGGAATCAAAATTCATAGGGTACTTCCCGTTGACTCAGAATCCTGAAATTTGGCATGAAGCAAGGTCTTATAGCACAAATATAGGAAAAAATCTGAAATCTGTAAATTTGTAGTAACGTCACAAAAAAAATACTTTTCTTGCGATTCGGAAAAATCTTCGTAACTCAATTCGGGAATTGAACTGTTTTCATAGGTATGTTTGCACGGAACCCTCAGTACGCGAGTCCGACTCGCACTTGCCCGGATTTTTTCATTCTAAAATAAACATGCATATATTTTTTTTAATTTCGATACATTGTAGTTTAAGTTAAGTTTTAAATTAAGTAACTATTTTAAAAAGTAGCCAATTCTGAAAGTGCTATGATACAAGAATCAGAATTGACTATTTTACGTGCCATTTCACAACCTTTTAGGGATATTCCTATTAACAACAATGCGGACGAATTTTTTAATGCCCTAAGCACTCTACCTTCTGATTGAACATACAACATTACCGTATATTTTTTATTTTAAAAGATGTCTTACTTCAATCTTAAAATAATCTTCATACACTCCTATTAAAACATTTTAATGATAAACTGAGGCTCAGTCTGATATAAGTAATTAATGGTTTAAGAAAGTTAAGCGTTTACTAATGAGCACTCAGTGTTTTTTTTTTTTCAAAGAGGATTTATTACTCTGGACTTTTTTAAATACAAAGCTTTACGTATAGCATAGCATAATCAGCCTTTTAATGTTCCCACTGCTGGGACTCAGGCCTCCTCTCTCTAGAAAAGGGAATGGGCCGTAATCCACCACGCGGGCCCAGTGCGGATTGGTTAATGTCACTTGTCTTTGAATTTTTGGTTCTAGGACATGCCGGTTTCCTCACGATGTTTTCCTTCACCGTTTCGAGAGCAGTGGTGATGAAATAAATTACACAAAGTAATGCGCCTGGCTGGGTTTGAACCCGCGACCTACAACTCGTAAGTCGGGGCCATTACCACTCGGCCACCACTGCTCTACCACTGTAATACTATTAATATTTTTCCTGTATCATCTGTCTAACTTAAGTTTGGCGATTCTTCGTGCTATGTCGGTAATCTAGGTTCTCCTGCGGATATCTGCATTTCTGATTCGATCACGCAAGGAAACTCCGAGCATAGCCCTTTCCATTGCCCTTTGGGTAACTTTCAGCCTTCTGATGAGGCCCATTGTGGCAATGGGCAGGGTACTTTTCTCGCAAAACAAATGGCCGTTGGGGCCGAAAGGTTCTGGAGTGGGAACCGCGTACCGGAAGACGCAATGTTGGAAGGCCCCCTACACGGTGGACCGATGACCTGGTGAAGGTTGCGGGAATCCGATGGATGTGAGACGCACAGACACAACGTTCATTGTGTCGATATTTGAGGGAGGCCTATGTCCAGCAGTGGGCGTCTATCGGCTGAAATTATGAAGATGATGATGATCTGTCTAACATTTTTCCTTGAATTTTTTTGCTTCTTGTCTTCTAGTATAACTGAATCTGATTTCTACTACATATTTACTTTTTTCTGTATATTAAAAAAACTCTTTTTAGTGCTCGTAATTCTTTGACATGCCGGTTACCTCACGAATTTTTCTTTCACCGTTTTCGGAGCAATGGTGATGATAAAGTATTAAAAACTAATGTGGGTAACTAATGTCTGGGTTTGAACTCGCGACGTAAATAGTAACAACTCGTGTTATTACTACATACTCTCATTTTCTTACTAACATAAAAAATACAAGACTTACGTATGTTTGTACTTTAATCCCGCCTTAACGGCATAATGGATTGGGATAAAATGGAAAGGCTATGACTTTTTATTTCTGTAGTTGTTGTACATTCCTGTGAGATTATTTTCGACAATCTCGCGAGCAGGACCACCGACAAATGCTAGTTCACCATAAATCTACCTGTTACCACTAAACGGATTATGCAAAACGGAAAATTTAACTTTCGGTAGATTTTAATGAATATTTTAGCCGGCCAATTGATATTAAAAACGAAAGTGAACTTGTAAGTATGTATAAATGTCTAAAAAGACTCTTGCTGTAATAATCTTTTTATGAGCACGGTTCTAAGGCTGGCTTTTTCTGAACGTTATATACCTAGGTAGGTACCTACGGCGTTCTTGAAGACATATCGAATTCCTAAATTGAAAATTTGGAGTTCAGAACGCGACCAACCCTTTCATGTTAATAATCAGCCTTTTTAATGTTCCCACTGCTGGGACTCAGGCCTCCTCTCTCTAGGAGAGGGAATGGGCCGTAATCAACCACGCAGGCCCAGTGCGGGTTGGTGAATGTCACATGTATTCGAATTTTTGGTTCTAGGACATGCCGGATTCCTCACGATGTTTTTCTTCGCCGTTTTAAGAGCAGTGGTAATGAAATAAATTACACAAAGTAATGCGCCTGGCTGGGTTTGAACCCGCGACCTACAACTCGTAAGTCGCAACTCTACTTAATGATGTATACCTATTATATAAATGATATTAATTTTGCAAATAAGGTTTTAAAAAAACACTTTTACACGTCAATTCTTTTGACAGTTTAAAGTTTATTTTAAGGTGTCTTCAAGACTAGAGTGAATAGGCCTATTTATAAACTAGTGCGTCTCACCATCAAGGATTACATCACTGCTTACCATCAGGTGAGATCGCAGTCAAGCAGTAGTTTATATTATTTCAAAAAAGATGAGGCCGGTTTAAATCCCAAAGTTAATAAGGTTTTCAGGCTGTAGTTCGGTTTGAGAAATACTCAACTTTAAAGTCTTAATTCTGAAACCATCCCTCAATACAAGAATCGGGACTGTGTTACAAGATAAGATGTATTATTTCTTGATTATGTAATACCTAATAACTTTTCTAGATTTGGGTATAATAGTCATAATTTCAATTTAGATAGTTCCTTCGGTATATTAATTGTTTGAAGAGTGATATGAAAGAAAAGGGAGTTAGTGATAGCATGACGGTTGACAGGACAGAATGGAAGAAAAATAACATGGTGCGCCGACCTCAAGTAACATGGGACAAAGGCAGGAAGATGGTGATGACTTTGGCATACTAAAAAACTGGGCAAGTGCGAGTCGGACTCGCACACTATGAGTTCCGTACAAACCTACCTAAGAAAACAGTTCAATTCCCGAATTGAGTTAAGAGATTTTTCCGAATCGCATTTTTTTTTGTGACGTAACTACAATAAATTTGTTGTGACCTACGTCACAAAAAAATGCTTTTTTGCAATTCGGAGAAATCTTCGAGATTCCATTCGGAAATTGTAGTTTGTACGGAACCTTCAGTGCGCGAGTCCGACTCGCACTTATACAGTTTTTTTTTTTTTTTTTTAATAAATTCACTATTAAGGCATTTTATATTTAAACGAATAGTCAACTGAAATAAATTTATTTTTAAAAAGCTTGTTGTTATTCTTAGCGTTAAAAATGTATAAGATAATGTAATCAAAAAGTTTTTAAACCGAATCATATTTTATTGTGAATATTTAGAAATTTTTCGTAAATGCTATTATGTATTTGGGGTATTCTTCAAATCTTTCGTCAAGCGATTAGTACAATAAAGTATGACGGAGATTTTGCAAAAGTATAATATTATTATTCAATTTGAAACCCTTCATTTTTAGTATATATTTTACTAATGACCTAAAAGTAAAAAAAAAAATATTAAGAAACTTAAAAGTGTCAGCCTAAATACGATATATAATTATTTTTTAGGGAGACGTAAATTCTTTAAAGTAAATGTGCTACTTTGTTCTACACATAAAATAATCAGCAAGGTTAATCAAAATGGAGATACTTATAAAATAGTTAATTATAATTTCATTTTTAACAACATATTTTTAGTATTTTAAAACCGAAGGTTAGCAAAGTCAAATTATCACGGTCCTTCTAAAAATAAAAACGACGGTCAATGTTCCTCGGTCCTAAATATAGGAAAATAAAACGAAAACGCATTATTTTTTCAAATGTACACCACACGTGATTTAATGACTATTTCTTTTTTTATTTGGCTCATAGATTCTAAATTACAATATATGTGACCTGGATATATTGAAAAAGAAAGATAAGCAAGTTACACATAATGGCATTTTAAATTCTTAATTTAAAATCCGATTTAAAAAAAAATAATCATGTTCCGACGGAAAATTAAAATTAAAACACCTCAAATAATATGAAAAACAAAATTAAAACACGTCAAATAATTTGAAAAAAGAATAAAATCACATCACCTACCTGGAATCGCAGTAGAAGGAACACGTACAGCAACTGTCGTTAGACACTCATAACTTCGGAACGAACTTTAGCACGATGCTGCAACGCGCGGGAATTTGCCCTCAACTGATGGAAAGCGCGCGAAAACTCCGCTACTTACGCACACGACCAGCCAATCACAACGCCCGTACGCCTCCGCGAAACCTCGCCCACCAATCACGTTAAAGGGGAAACACTTAAAAACTTTAATAGGTTTTTCATGTTGACACTTTTGAAATGCTTTCAAATTATTGGAAAAATTATCATTATCGTTAGATAACTGCATGAATAGCTTTTCGCGTAATGCTTTTACGTTAAATAATGGATTTGGCTATGTTCTGATAAGGCGATGAAAGGCCCGACTATTTATTAGGCTTTTTGGGGGAAATCACAAATGCGTACTCATAGTATTTCTTGTGACATAATTATGCGTCATCTAATTTCATTGTCAATCACTTGGAGTAAGTACAGTCGGTGTCAGCAATTCATGGAGATGTTCTATTGAGCATTTTTTTACCTCAATTATTTTTCTGATTCTATATGGTGTGCACTATAAATCTCACCTTTGTGATTGGATTTACGTACTTAAAAAAGGTGTAATACCAGGTTTAGTTTTAGACCTGTATCTTTGAAAAACAAGTGTTATGCATTGTTTAAAAAAAAAAAACTTTTTACAAAAAAGTCCAACAGACTATAAAATAAAAAAAATAAAAATCGAATTAACTTAATTTTGGGAAGTCGTTGTTTCTGGTTTAATGTCTTTATTTTTTTACACCGACTTCCGAAATTTTTAAAAGCCTAAAGGTACCTTACCAGAGAACTTACTCACTGTTTAGTTTTAAATGTAAAATGCTACCACTAAAAAAGGGAACAAGTTCTACGTGGCAATGCTGCCAGTTTTCTGGGCACATTTTTGGATGACCTCGATGTAGAAGAGTACTTCGACGCCTGAGTGTATTTTGCGTTTTTGTATTAGCTAATTTTAACATAAAAAACTATAATATATATTTCGTTTTCTTATTTATCTTAAATGAAATTATTAAATCAGTCAAAATAAAAAAAGCTGGTGTACCGTGGTGATTAATTGGTGTGCCTCTGCAAAATAAGGTTATCTCTCAAAGTAAATAGACAGATGCAAGTAATATAGATCAATCATGGACTGGGTTCGAAATCTCTCTGAGGGCATTCCGTATAGACACGAGAAAACCGTTCGAAACGTAACTTAATCGAAATTAAAACTAAAATTTTCAGAATCTCATTCAGAATATTTTTTGCTGTGGAAAATCATCCAATGTCTTCTCTCGCTCTGGGGTGGAGCGAGCAACAATTTTGGACCACCTATAGTATGCTTAATTAAACAAGCTCTCATGGTTTTGCATTAACTATCTTTTTTGCAATATAAAGTTTGTTGATTAATAAATAAGCACTGGTATTTTAATCACTAATTAATAAATATTGTTTTATAGATTAACAATAAAAATTGATTAATATTATTTAAAAAATGATTTTTCATTCATGGTGTAGGTACTTCCAAAATTTTCCGATTTCGTAGATGTACCTTGAACAAAAAAAATTGCGGAACACAGGATTAGTTCATTAATTAGATATTATTTATCAAGCATAATTTGAATGAATAAACATTGTTTACCTCGTTTTGCTTGGATTGCTTAATCCGACACAGTCGACCGGTCTGCGTCTTCCAAAAATAAATGTACCTACTACGGTCTACCTGAAGCCACTACGGGACCTGAATATGACGTATTTAGTAGTATATATTAAGTATATAGTATCTTTGGGAGCTTGCTTAATTTACCTACGTCACAGTAATTATTACCCTTAAAATTGATTGTCCATTTACTACGTAAAATTAGCAGCTAACAAGGCAAACGTTGTTCTTCAGCCCTATATAGGGTGACTGGCAATTAGTGTACGATACTTAAACACGTGATTGTGCTCATGTTAACAAACAATTTTTATTATGGGAGCAAAGCCGAAATCGCGAAAAGAATATCAGCTGTTCAGTACATTAGGCAAACATAAATGTACAGAACAGCTGATTTTTTTTTCGCGATTTCAGGTTTGTTCCCATAGTAAAAGTTGTTGGTTATCATGAGCACAATCACATGTTTAAGTATCGTATACTAATTACCAGTCACCCTATATAATTATCAAAGAAAAAAGTGGGGTATGAGGATTGGATAGTCAAAAATAGCATTTAAGCATATTACAGCATAACCAGTTTATAACCAGCTTTATAATGTTCTTACAGCTGGTACTCAAGCCTCTTCTCTAGTAGAGGAAATGAGCCGTAATCCACCACGCGGGCCCAATGCGAGTGATAAAGTAGTATTCTATTGGTGAAAGAATTTTCAAAATTCGAACAGTCGTTTTGGTTTTTGTGTTATTTTTTTTTCAACATAAATAGAATAAAGTGATGAGTTTGAACCCGCAACCTACAAATCGTAAGAGCCCGGAGCCGTTACCACTGTGCCACAACTACTGAAAAAAAAAACATATTAGTATAGAATAAATTAATAATGTTAACTACCAACATTTTTACTGAATGGTAGCAATAAAAATGTATATGACAATTGGTTCTAAATTACTTATTTGACAGGTAAATCAGAACCATTTGTCGTACACTTATTTCTTGAATAGCAGAAGTTAAGATAGACAACGTGACTATGTATATATCTTATTGCTCGTGTCTGTACTTAGCTTTTTATCACTCATCCACACCTACTTAAATCCGACGTCACTCACAAACTTGTGTTGTTTTCAACCCGAAAGAAAAACAGTAATGTTCGCTTCTCGTTCACAAGTTGCAAAGTCAACTAAAAAAAACTAATATCCTTTGAGAAAAGTTAAATGAAAGCTTGTAAAATGCGGTAAAATTATGCTAACATTTTATCAGTTGCCTGCCTCCCGTCGCTTTTCTAAGTTAATGCATTTGTTTTTACCCACGTGTGGGAGGTTAGCTACGTTCTTACATTGATTAGCAACAAAGTTTGGACCTCCATTTCATCGTCTTAGGAGCTAAATTTTGGAAAATCATTTCTTATTCTTTGAATACGTCATAAAAAGAACCTCTGAGCAAAATTTCAGCGTTTTAGGTCTAAGGGTTTGGGTTAAGCATTGATGAGTCAGTTAATCGTCGAATCCAACTCGTTCGGGAAGCTGCGCGGTATCTTCTCGTCCAATATTCCACAGTGTCTCAAGACGAAAGTCTATGACCAGTGCGTGTTGCCAGTGATGACATATGGCTCTGAAACGTGGTCGCTTACAATGGGCCTCATCAGAAGACTTAAAGTCATCCAAAGGGCAATGGAAAGGGCTATGCTCGAAGTTTCCTTGCGTGATCGAATCAGGAATGAGGATATCCGCAGGAGAACTAAGGTTACCGACATAGCACGAAGAATCATCAAACTTAAGTGGCAATGGGCAGGGCACATTGCTCGCAGAACGGATGGCTGTTGGGGCCGAAAGGGTCTGGAATGGCGACCACGTACCGGAAGACGTAGCATTGAAAGGCCTCCTACAAGGTGGACCGATGACCAATGACCTGGAAATTTGGCATAAAGCAAGGTCTTATAGCACAAGTATAGGAATAAATCTAAAAACTGTAAATTTGTTGTTACGTCACCATTTTTTTTTTTTGCTTCTTCTTCTTATCGATTCGATGGTAAGCTCGTCAAACTGTTTGGGCCCAATAGGTGGCTACATTAATAGCAGCATCGGTAGCACTCATCAAATCCTCCAAAGTGCAGGTGTATGGGCGCTTGGGGCATTCTAGTACGTGGCTCATGTTTTGAACAGGAGCACCGCACTCACATTGAGTATCCGACGGGTCTATAAAACCTTATTTTGCCAAGTTGTGTTTTTTTGCGATTCGGAATGATCTTCCGGGACTCCATTCCGGAATTGAACTATTTACATAGGGAAGTTTGTACTGAACCCTCAGGGTGCGAGTCCTACTCGCACTTGCCCAGTTTTCTTACATGGAAGACTAGTGTATTTTTTATAAAAAGTTCTATAGTAAAGGTATGCATTACACCACTTAAAGCCTGGCAATTCTAATAAGCCCAAACAGGTAAGATACATTGTTACCTTACGGTGTTCCAGTGCCTACCTTCCGGCTTCATCATCAGACCAGTTCAATGGTACCATTTTCATCAGAATTAAATATATGTGTGTTTGTGAGGTTCCGTTAGCCATCTGTCGTCTTCTTCATCAATTCCACTTCATCAATCGATAAGTAGCTAGAATTCAAAATTTGACTTCTTATTCAAAATACCAAAATCGCTATGTGTTGTTATTTGAAGAGTTCCCTGCAACTCCTCATGGATCCTATTATTAAAACAGGATTTTGATAAAAAATGGGACTAGTCCAGAAGTACCTATACCTACCCTTTTTTGATGTGGGAATCAATTAATGACTTCTCCACTCTAGGGTAAAGCGTAAGGGCATGTCAAACTTTTGCTGGCTAACAAACTTTTACTGACTAAAAGTATAGCCTACTGACGGATACCCGGCGTGTGCTATTACGTTAAAAAAAGAAACACATTTTGATTTTGTTTATTTATTGGAAAATAAGAAAATTAGCGTTTCTAGGGTTCCGTACCTCAAAAGGAAAAAACGAAACCCATATAGGATCACTTTGTTGTCCGTCCGTCTGTCTGTCAGTCTGTCAAGACCCTTTATCTCGGGAACGCGTGGAGATATCGAGTTGAAATTAAAACCATATACTCAAGTCTGCGGTCCCTTGAAGCTGTGAAAAAATCAAACTTCAGAGTTAACTAAAAAAAAGATACGGCCTTTTATGTCGCAAAAAACGTGTATTTCGACACTCTCAAGAGAATCAAAATTCATAGAGTACTTCCCGTTGACCCAGAATCCTGACATTTGGTATGAAACAAGGTGTCATAACACAAGTATAGAAAAAAATCTGAAAACTGTAAATTTGTAGTTACATCATAAATAAATTTGTTTTTTGCGATTCGGAAAAATCTTTGTAACTCAATTTGGGAATTGAACTATTTTCATAGGTAAGTTTGTACGGAACCTTCAGTGCGTGAGTTCGCCTCGCACTTGCCTGGTCTTTTTTTTTTCAAAGTATTGTTTTAATGTTCCAAAACCATCTTTGCTTTATTACCTTTCTAATAAAACTGTTTTGGAGCACATCGATTGGATGGTTTTGAAGCGGACATAGATAGAAACAGTTTTATTTTAATCAAGATTTAATAAAAAATAATTTTCCAATCCAAAAGATAATAATATCGCTTCATAAATAATGGAATTCTGAGTTAACGAAGATAAAAAATGCACGCGAATTGAAAACCTCCTCCTCTTTTTGAAGTCAGTAAAAAGGAATTACGAGGTCGACCATTCCCTTCACCTTAATTTATCTTGTGCATAATTTAAAATTAATGATCATCAGCTAATAAATGAACAAAAACAATTCGCTAAACGATAACAAAATTTTACTAGGAAGCGAACATAAATATTAAAGTTTGTGAGAGCATAGTTTGTTCGTGTTAGTGTCCATTTTACCACAAACTATTCATCAGTCACATAGCGGTGCGTTGTTGTTGTCGTCCAAACTTTTAGATAAAAATGTTCCGTTTAACAACATGCAACAAAGTTTGCAGATTTTTATTTTACCTACCCGTTTGGTACACGTGATTTTGTAAGCATGACCTTCAATATGCTCTTTTTTGTGCTGGCAAGCAGAAGTTTAAGCAGAACTATTACGTTTCTTTTTTTTTTACAATGTTTTAGTTTTGGATACTAAGTCTTTTAAGCCATGTCTTCGTTTTATAGTCACAACAATGTTTGTCGTTAGCATTCGGATGTAACACATTTAAATGGTTTTGTAGTATTTGGCAGCAAATATCTCAAGTCGGCCTTCTCGGCAAAATTTGCTGGGAAAATCAACAATACAATAAAAATCTCAGCAACATTTTATGGAGTTCGTGTCTGTTTCAATGATTCCACATATTATTTTCCAGTTGTGCAGACACTTAAGATGGAACTACACCAATTTTGTATCACAATATCTGCTTGGAATCATTTGTGAATGATTAAAACAGCCATTGAACTTCACATAATCCTGCCAAAAACCCTATTAGGTTTTTACTCTGTGGTTTGAGTTTTTAGCCAGCTGTTGTCTGTTGTCAAGGGCTTTTTTGTCTGAAACAAATAATAAAGAACAGAAATCTAAAGTAACACAAGAAATTCTTAAAATCTCAAATCTAAGTATGATCTTTGGAGGAAGTGAAACCACGTTTCCTCCATTGAAAAGAGATTGAAATGGTAGGTAGTTCGGTGGTTTGGCTTGTCATCATCGTTATCATTTCAGCCGAAAGACGTCTATTGTTGGATATTGGCCTCTCCCACATGTCGCCACAACGACCGGGCTAATGCGTCCCGCATTTATTGGATTCCCGCAACCCTCAGCAAGTCATTGGTCCACCTTAATGCTGGTCTTCTGGTACGCGGTCGTCACTCACGAAATTTTCAGTCCCATCGACCATCTGTTCTGCGAGCACTGTGCTCAGCCAACTGCCACTTCAGCTATGCAATTCTTCAGGCTATGTACACAAGATATCCGCAGGAGAACCAAGGTGACCTACCTTGGTTCTCCTGCGGATATCTTGTGTTTTTCTGATTCTGTTAGCCTAGTAAAAAAAAACAATGTTAGAGTTTATTACTCCATCAGGACTAGCAAGCGACCCGACTTGCAGGATCTGTGGAGATGCAGAGTAGAATATGCTACACTTGCTGTGCGACTGTGCAGGACTAGGCTCCAAAAGACTAGAGTGTCTGGGCCAACCATTTCCATGACCAGAGGACTACGGGCTCAGCCCCATCAAGGCCATACTGGGACTCAAGAAGAAGGTGCACGGAGGGCTAGGGGTTGAGTAGACAGGAGGGGATAGCACAAAAGATCCAGAAGGGTCGAAGTGCTCTAGCCTAGAGCCAGCCCCACAACAACATAAGATAAGATAAGATTACTCCATCACGCTCAAAAGGCTGAGCGGATTTGGATGAAACTTGCTATCAGGATAAATTACTTACCTATATCCTAAACAACAAACTATAATTTATTATAAGTAAAACACAGGATACTTGTTATACCTATCGCTAGTGGCTAGTAGATACGTTTCTGTGGCATATTATGCCATTATAGTGCATTATAGTGCATATTATGCCATTATATATGCTAGTAGATACGTTTCTGTGGCATATTATGCCAATATTATTCAACATTCACGCAGTTAAAGCTAGCCAGTACTTCATATGCAAAAATTATTAAAATCACAATAACAAAATTAACATAATTATCATTAATTAAAACAATTATAAATTCGTTTGTCGCTCGACGATCCGAAAGCGTACAATCATTGATGCATTCTACCTGTGTATCGATGACCGCAGTTGATGATGCGTTACCATTACAATGCATTGCCAACAGTCGAATCATAATTAGATATCAATTATCATGAATTTTCATCAAGAGGAAAATGTCAGTAGGTATACACTATATCCACGCAGTATAGGGTGTTTCATGTTTTTTAAATGTTCGATCTCTGATTTTGCTCGAATTCTTGATACCAATCATGCAGTGTTCTTATACCAAAAATCACCATAATCGGTTAATATTTAGAGGTTGCACAACGCCAATAAAGTTTTCTCATACAGCTAGAACGTCATCAGTGTACAGGTAGTGTAGGTTAAATTTTTAATATTATTATTTTTTACAGTGGAAGGTAGCAAGTGTTACTAGTGTGTTGTTGTGTCTAGTAAAACTTACTTCCCTCCTCTGTAAAAAAATAATAACATTAAAAATTTAATCTTCATTGATGACGTGTTTAAGTATTGGCGTTGAAAGATTTTGAAAAATTCTCTCTATTTCCGATTTGTGATTAAGTTATTTTATTACATAAATAATTTTAAAAAATGCCAATACCCAATTGAATGTCTCTTGATTTCGAGTAAAGATCCATCATACTAGTATTACAAAGTTCAACGTTGTAATTTTAGTTTGTATGTTTTTTTTTTCGTTGGGAAAATCATCTTATGGGTACATCTTTACTATCAAAAGGCGGTATAGATTTGGATAAAATTTGGCACACGGGTATATCTTAGAAGTTTTACTTTTAATTTTCTGTTGACTTACTTATATGTTGAAACAAAGGACGACACTTGGAGGAGACCTCAGTCCAGCAGTACTACTTTCGGCTGAAATGATGATGAAGATAATTATTTTTATTTTTGAATTATATAAAAAAAAAATTGTCACTCACTAAAAATAACTCCGTATCGTGGATGCGTTCATAACCATTTAAACTCACATACACAAGACACTCAGACCCGGAACTACCATTTTTAAGTCACACAATATTTGTTCCACGACACGGAAACCAAACCTGCGACCACCATGTCGTCAAAAATAATAGAGAGAGAAGATTATGTGTATGAGGAACAACCATGTGAATTAGCCTTGTCTACAAATAACATTGATAGCTTCTAAGTTTTCCAAAATCCAATGACACACTCAATATCGATCGGTGGCTTATTGCATGAAATCTAACAGAATCTCGGCTAGACTGCAAAGGCCCACAGCTGTCAATACAATCGGGTTAACTACATCGCTTGTGGTCGCCCTGACAAAGACACTATGCACCTTAATTTAATATTGTATTGAACTATTCACGAGTTCTTAACGCGAGCCATTCGACGACCTACACTGAACTGTTAGAGGGATGGAGTTATACAGGGTGTATAGCTCCGCTGTAGCTTGTACTACGGAGCCCTTTAAATTTTCTAACAGGAATAAATCCCCGCTAAGGCAAAGGGGAATTTCCGAAAAGAGAACCTGTGGTCCTAGAACGCAAAGGGAGGCTGGAAGACACAACAATATAAAAATAATATAATCATATTCTACAACTGTCACACAACGTCATCTAGTCCCAAGCTAAGCAGAGGTTGTGTTATGAGTACTAGATAACTGAGAAACATACTTATGTATTTCTAAATACATACCTACATGACATACATAAATTACACCCAGACACAGAACAAATGATTGTGCTCATCACACAAACATTTGTTCTGGGTGGGAATCGAACCCACAACCTCCGGCTTAACAGTCAGGGCCACTAACCGCTAGACCAACAGGCCAGTCGTACACAGATGAGTTTTTATGGGTTTTAGTTTGGAAAAGTCTGGAGAAAGGTGTTGAAGAGATACTTTATAGATTAGAATGCGATCTAGAAAGTATCTTTTAAATGATGACCTAGATATGTACTCGTATATATATGTAAAAGTATGTTTTGGCGCCGAGTTTGTCGCTTCTGATATACCGCCATTAAACCCACGATGGTTTGTACGGGTGTGTAAATACGTTAGCATAAATGTATTAATGTACTTGATTAATAAAAAAAAAGTCATCGGATGATTTCCGACTACAAAAAAAGACAGGAGTAAATCAATTCGCCTAGCTTTTTTCGTTTTTATTAAATGATAATTAGTGCTTGACTGCGATTCCACCTGGTGTTAAGCAGTGATGCAATTGTTGATGGTGAAGCGCACTAGTTTATTAAAAGCCTATTCACTCTAGCCTTGAAAACACCTACATAAATTATAATCAGAAGGGAAAACCGCAGCTGGCAAATTGTTCCAGTCTTTCTGTTCACGCATCAAACGCGTTATTATAAGGACTGAGCACTGGGCGCGGGGCAGAGCACCGGGGCGACGGCGAGCGGCGCGACACTTCTCGTTCCGACAGCTTCCGAGGCACACACGTCCCTCTATCGACCCCTCACTGTAAAGCTACTTATTTACTAATTTTGTTATTACTGGAATATATCTTCAAATACTGTCCACTTATTTTATTCATCTCCCTGAGATCCTTAACACCTTCGACGTACGCGGTATAAACGACTCAACAACGTAAGGATGGAACATCTGAGGAACATAACCGGGGCAGCGAAAATCACACTGCACCCACAGCCCCCGACAGAAGCGTGCAACACTGGGGTGGTTATAGTCAGGGGCGCCGGATTTTAGAAAACCTCATGGGTGCTCAAGCTCATTTGATGACTCGAAAAAGTGGTGAAGTGTAAGAAGAGAAATGCACAGTGATCGACCCACAAATAGTTAAATGTCCTACTTACATACTGCGGAACAACGAAGGTAGCACAAACACCCAGACCCAACACAATTATCTGTTTCATCAAAAAACATTTGTGTTGGTGCGGAAATCGAACCCGTGACCCTTGCGTCTCAATCGGTGCTATAAACCACTGCGCTAAACGGGTCGTCGGGTAATGAAAAAACGCCCATTCCTAAAAGGCGATTACTAATCTGTTTCTTGATGTCTATTCTCAGGGGTGCTCGGCACCCACTGTTTATTTCTCATGGGTGCTCGAGCCCCCAAGCACCCACGGAGTCGGCGCCCCTGAGCCAGTAGGAGTCTGACAGATCTATCCGCCCACCCCAGGGCGAAGGACATCCATGAGGATTTCCACGCTGAAATAAAAAGGTTCCGAAACACGTTACTTAGCATAATAAACATAATCACCCGTATAATATTCCCATTGCCGGGACTCAAACCTCCTGTCTAGAAAAAGGCTCTAATCCAACGCGCGACCCAGCGCGTGTTGGTGGATATTACATGTCTTTTTTGGTTATAAGACATGCTAGTTTCAGACCCCTTGATAAGTAGATAATATTATAAATATTACAATTGTTTGTAGGAGGTAGGTAATAAATAACTAGAGGAACTGCACCCCTAGCCAAGTTGATAATCTGCGATCGTTAACACTAGTCGAAAATCAAATGTATAGGAATGACATCATCTCAACGTTAAGTCACGTGGTCAGAACAATAGAAAATTCGTAGCCAAGTTCACATCGTTCAAAATGATAGAATGAATTGTTATCGTTTCTACAATGTTCAACGCTACATCCTTTGTTACAACCTGCCTCCCTCCGCCTCCGATTCCTTTGTTCTGACGTCATCTCAACGCTCAGTCACGTGGTCAGAACAAAGGAATCGGAGGTGTGGCCTACTCGAGACGTTCGGCGCGAACGAAAAGATTGTAACTTGGCCATAGACTAAAGAATAAGTCGTTTTTATGAAGACATTGTAGAACGAGCGGACGACTCAGGCGCATCAACATGGCTACCAACTTATCGTTTTCTACAATTGCTGACACCGAGGCGTTACCGATTGGAGAACGTAATTCGACACAAAAAGGTTGTAACTTGGCTAGGGGGCTGATCAGATTACAAAAGGCTACTTTTGGTCTTGGAAAATCGTACGGCTCATGTTAGAAACCTTGAGGACAATTAGTTTCTAATTGATAGATTTGTCTGTCTCAAGTTATTTTCTGGGGAACAACAAGAACATTATTTATTGGTTTACTAAGCAGTCCTACCAAGTATTTTTTTCAAACGATGACTGATAAAAACAAAAGCATAATTATTTCTCAATGCTTTCTTAAGCACAATATCCACCTACTGCGATTAGATCAAAATAGTAATAAGGTACGTACATAAAATTACTAGAATCTTAAACATTTTAAATTAACAATTAAATTGCCGTTTTTAATTTAAAACGGGTTGTTTCAATCACTTTCACGTGGGAAATTTTATCTCACGAATAACTTTTCTTCTCAGGGCGGCTACAAGACAAAATTTCCAAAACGAAAGCTTCTTTTGTTAGAAGAAAGTTGTAGGTATACGTCATTGATATTGCTTGCCCTTTGAAATGCATAGTTTCTACGGTGAAACTCTTAATACGAAAAAACGTTTTTTTTTTTAATAAGCTTTCATGGTTACAAGTTTTGCGATATTACAGATAATACAAAACACAAAGAAACCAATAAATACCTAATTTTGAAAAAATAATAACATACCTTAAATATAAAGTTTGTTAAAACTTCAAAGGAACCCGTTTTAAAAAACGGCAATTTCATACTTTAACCCCTATTATTACTATGAAAATTTTTGAGCAGGTAAGCAATCCCGTCGCGAAGTGCGACCGTTGAAAATGACAGTGGCAATGAACGTAAAGCGATCGTAGACTACAAGGAAAAGCTAAGTACTTATTGAAGTGATGCCAAATGAATTTCGGATCAAGTCTAAAATACGGCACATAGAAATGGTGATAGAAAATAATTTTAGGAGTAATCGAATTTAGTAGGACTTTTTGCTTCGGAGAGCAGTGGTGGCCGAGTGGTAACGGTCCCGACTTACGAGTTGTAGGTCGTAGGTTCAAACCAAGTCAGGCGCGTTACTTTGTGTAATTTATTTCATCACCACTGCTCTCAAAACGGTGAAGGAAAACATCGTGAGGAAACCGGCATGTCCTAGAACCAAAAATTCGAAGACATGTGACATCCACCAACCCGCACTGGGCCCGCGTGGTGGATTACGGCCCATTCCCTTTCCTAGAGAGGAGGCCTGAGTCCCAACAGTGGGAACATTATAAGGCCGACTATGCTATGCTATGCTAGTAGGACTTTATTTTTTCAGTGTCTAGTTTGGGTAATACATAGTTAGGCAGTGCCGTAACAGAGTTTTTTGTTTTATTCCACAAATTTCACACAACGCCATCTAGTCCCAAACCAAGCAGAGCTTTTGGTATGAGTACTAGACAACTGAGTTGTCTAGTAGTTGACACTTCGCTTGACCCAAGGGCTGGCTTTTACCTCGGACAGAGGATAAGCATTGCCATACAGCGTGGCAATGCCGCCAGTCTTTTGGGCACATTACCAGTCGACAGCGATGTGGAAGAGTTTTTTGACGCCATATTTTAGTTAAGTACTTAGTTGTAATTAGATTAGGGTTTTTATTATTATTTATTTTATTTTATTGTAATTAGTTAGTATTTTTTAATGTAAATAAACATTAGTGTATGTGTTAACTTGTGAATAATACTTATATTTCTCTAATATATGATTGGTTTTACTAGACAACTGATAAACATACTTATATATTTCTAAATACATACATATTATAGATAAATTATTACACCCAGACACAGAACAAATGATCGTGCTCATCACACAAAAAATTGTCCTGGGTGGGAATCGAACCCACGTCCAACATCCGGCACAGCAGTCAGGGCCACTGACCACTAGACCAACAGGCCAGTCAACAAAGGATCAACATGTTTTGAACATACCTATGTAAACTGGTGGAAACCAGTCGACGTTCTCAAAATAACCATCATCAATATCATTTCAGCCGAAAGACGTCCACTATTGGCCTCCAAGCGCCGCCACCACAAACGGTCCTGTGCGTCTCGCATCCATTGGATTTCCGCGACTCTCACCAGGCCATTGGTCCACCTTGTGGGAGGCCTTACAACGCTACGTCTTCTGGTGCGCCAAACTTAAGTGGCAATAGGCAGGGAACATTGCTCACAGATCAGACTGTCGTTGGGGCCGAAAGGTTCTGGAGTGACGACAACAAAATAAAGTCCAAAAAATTTCAATTAAACCGTAAGTGCTTTACAGCTAATTAAAACAAAGACTCATTTAATTAAACAAACATTTTACAGCTTTTTTTTTTTCAACAGCTTAGAGTGGAATTCCCTGTAAGAGTCTATGTTTCCTGATAGCTATAACCTGGGGATCTTAAAGTCAAGAGTGAATAGGTTTCTGGGTAAGCGCGCTACAGCGTCGACCACATGGTCACTTTCCATCAGGCGAGATAGCGGTAAAAGCGCAAGCCTATGAACAATAAAAAAAAACAGAATTCGGAATACAAATTGAAATTGACACTTCCAGTTTTCAGAGAATTGTATGAATAGCACAGGTAATGTAGCATTCAGCCTGCCCTAACAGACATCGGTGAATGAAATGAAACAAACAGTGAATTCTGCTAATGAATGTCCAATTAATGTCGCCAGCTAACCTGATTGCTTGGCGAACCATCATTGTATGCAACATTTCATACAAAAGGGAATATCGCCTCACTGGATATTACGCCTACAGAATGTTTTTATGAATCATAAAAATAATGGCTTTGTAAATTCAATTCGGTGAAATTATTCAAGATTTTGAACTACTGAAAATTTTAGGGTATTTTATAGAACTGCTCAATATAGACTTATACTCCATTCGCTATAAGATTAGACATTTAAACCAATCTTTTTTACTATCCGTTTATAAGGTTTTGACTTTTATTACGTCGGTTACGGCGAGCAATGGGTAGCTCACCGTCCGACCGTCCGGTAACCGTCCGGACCGAGCCCAAGCCGTCGACGGCGCGTAATGTTCCATGCGCGCCTCGAGGAGATGTCAGCAACCGTAGGGGTCCTGCAGGGTCGAAGCTTACTGGGGCCATGGTTGATGCGATAGAGATCCCCGTGGCCCTGGAACAATGGCAAAGAAGGAACAGGAGTGGATTTTTAGTCAGTAAAAGTCTGACACGCCCTCGCGCTCCACCCAAGAACGGGGATGTCATTAAATGATTTTCCCACCTAAAAAAAAATATATTGAAATATAAGAACGTTATGCATACTATACGACAGTTTTTAAAAGAAAAACACTGTGACGTTTCTTGTCGGTTCTTCTCCATAGCAATCGTCCAGTTGGAACCGTGCACCAGTTACTGGCGCTTTATAAGTGTCCATGTAGTTCTGTGTGAAATAAAATATTTTGAATTGAATTCTTAGGGTTGCGTAAAAGAAAAGAAAAGAAAGAAAAACATTTTATTTGGCGGAACAAGGCGCAAATTTAGAACTAACAAATTATAAGCACACTATGTGAAAGAAATATGCGCCACATCCGCGCAAAACGGCCGGACGCTCAGCATAATGCCGTAACCACACGCAAAATGCGATGAGTCTACGGCGCTGATTTTCAGCGTGGGCCGGTAACGGTATCGACATAAAGACGTTGGCACGGTATTGTGTGCTAATAGATTTGAATAAAATAGATAAATATAAATAAATTATAGGGAAAGGAAAAAAAAAACAATGAATAAATAAAAAAAGTGGCAACATTACGTTTCGTCTGTGCCAAAGGACCACCCCACCAAAAAAACCCAAAGAATAAAACGTTACCCTTTTACTAAGACTCCGCTGTCCGTCCGTCTGTCACCAGGCGGTATCTCATGAACCGTGATAGTTAGACAGTTGAAATTTACTCAAATTATGTATTCTGATTGCCGCTATAACAACAAATACCAAAAAAAAAAACAGAATAAAATAAATATTTAAGGGGGCTCCCGTACAATAACGTGACTTTTTCCGTTTGTATCTATATATAAATGGTACGGAACCCTTCAAGTGCGAGTCCGACTCGCACTTGGCCGGTTTTTGTTATTTGTAACCTACCTATGTATGAAAATCCTCTGATCATACACGTACCAACTTCTTAAGGCCAAGTTCTGCTCATTTTGAACTTTTTTTAAACCTCTGGAAATCCACAAATATAAAAAGAGAACACCATGAAAACATATTTTATTGAAATTTACTAGGTATATGGTGGTGGTGGTTTTTTTAAAAACATGTTGCGCCGACCCCAAATAAGATGGGACAAGGGCAGGAAGATGATGATGACTAGGTATATGACCAACCACCTGGTAAAAATCAAAACATGATATAAATTAGTTGGCTTGATAAAAAAAATCGCGAATCTGACCCTAATTTACGATTTCAAACGTGTATGTCTATGAGATTACGTCCCGGCAATACAGGGCTGCACTAAAAGTATCGGGAATGGAATATTTCCACTGTTCCTGTCATATTAAAATCTTTTTAATTGAAAACTCCTTGGTTTTAAAAATCGAATACCATTTATTTATTTAAAAAAAGATTCTCGGTCTTGTCACAAGGTCTTGTCAAACTTGTTTAGTCGTTGAGAAAATGGAATTGACTCGAGAAAATTCAAGAGCGATGATTTATTATGACTTTCGAAGTGGTTTAACACAAAAACAGTGTGTTGACCGGATGATTTCTATTTCGATAGTACGATTTCGATTTTTATTAGCTTTCATCAGAAGAACTGCGATATATACAGGAAATACAAAACACAAAGAATCCAATAAATACCTAATTTCGGAAAAAGAATATCGTACCTTTAATATAAAGTTTATTTGAACTTATAATTCCAAGTCAATCCAAAGATCACTTCAAAGGTCACTTTAAATAATTTCACATTTTAACCCCTATTATTTGAAAGTTACAAAAAATATTAAAAAATGTTTTTTTGAAAGGGCCTCACGTAATCAAAAATCTTGAATTGTTTTTTTTATATATAAAAAAAAAGTAAAAAACTAAAACCCGACTACGACAAAAAAAAGACGCTGAAAAAGTATGAAACAAGATTTTCAAGATGCTGAAATAAACAAAGTAACTGGAAAAACAAGAATAGAACAAAAAGAAAAGCCGTAGTCACACGCTATTAAAGTGTTTCTATTATTACCTACCTATAGCGTGTGACTTTTCTTTTTGTCGCGAAATCAACATAGACCCGGGCGGAGTTCATACAAAATACTCAGTGACTACAACCGGCTCTTAACACTCATCATCATCATCATTTCAGTCGAAAGACACTGCTGGACATAGGCCTCCCCCAAGTGTCGCCACAATGAACGGTCCTGTGCGTCTCGCATCCATCGGTTTCCCGCAACCGTTACCAACCGTTAACACCCATACTCGTACAGTTCTCTACTAGTAGGTACAATGCGTTCCAAATAAGAATAGGATTGATTTCCAGGTAGTGACGTCACGTCATACTGTCTAATCGAAGAATTATTATGGTAAGCAAAAAAAGAAATTTTTAAAATTTAAGTTATTTACGAACTGTGAACGAAAATAGTTTAATCAGAATCCAGTTCTTCAATTTTGCTCATCTCTGAGTTCTTTAATTTTGCCCAATTTCTTGCGATTTGACAGTATGACGTGACGCCACAACATGGCGATGATCCTATTCTTATTTGGAACGCATTGTACAGTTAGTGTTTTGATTTGTTTAAAACAGACCTACATAACCATTTTGAAAACAAAACTGCGCCAATCGATGCGGTGGCAGCGACGGCGCGGTTGGAGCAATGGTTGACCCCAGGAGCTTAATTACAAATTTGAGACAACATCACATAAATTGTCCCAAACTAAGGTTTTCCCTTGTACTATGGAAACCAGGAACAACGAAAGTACCACAAACACCCAGACCCAACACAAACATCTGTTTCATCAACAAACATTTGTGTTGGTGCGGGAATCGAACCCGCGACCCTTGCGTCTCAACCGGCGCTCTAAACCACTGCGCTAAACGGGTCGTCGGGTAATGAAAAAACGCCCATACCTAAAAGGCGATTAACTGATCTGTTTCTTGATGTCTATTCTCAGGGGTGCTCGGCACCCACTATTTTTTTCTCATGGGTGCTTGAGCCCCCGAGCAACCACGGAGTCGGCGCCCCTGGTTGACCCATTGGCTACTGAGCTGCGTGTCGCGGGTTCGATTCCCGCACGGTACAAATGTTTGTATGACCTACAGGTAGGTGTTCAGTCTGAGTGTCTAGTGTATGTGAGTGTAATAAAAAAACAATGGCCATAAAAATTGTCTTCAGAATATCATAATTACTTACTATAAGATTCTAAAGACGAAAGTCTATGACCAGTGCGTGTTGCCAGTGATGACATATGGCTCTGAAACATGGTCGCTTACAATGGACCTCATCAGAAGGCTTACAGTCACCCAAAGGGCAATGGAAAGGGCTATGCTCGGAGTTTCCTTGCGTGATCGCATAAAGAATGAAGATATCCGCAGGAGAACCAAGGTCGCCGACATAGCCCGAAGAATCGCCAAACTAAAGTGGCAGTGGGCAGGGCACATTGCTCGTAGAACGGATCGTCGATGGGGCCGAAAGGTTCTGGAGTGGCGGCCGCGCACCGGAAGGTGCAGCGTCGGAAGGCCTCCCGCAAGGTGGAACGACGACCTGGTGAGAGTCGCGGGAGTGCGGTGGATGCGAGACGCAGAGGATCGGTCGTTGTGGAGACGCTTGGGGGAGGCCTATGTCCAGCAGTGGACGTCTTTCGGCTGAAATGATGATGATGATGAACATTCTATAGCAAGCATATTTTTGAATTTACGCTAACTGGCAAATTACCTAAAAGATTTCAATTCAATACCTACCTTGAAAATTCAAAGTCAAAACTTAGTTCATTCCCATTGAATTTTCTATTTAACAAAGCTCCGTGCCTTACCTGTGTTTAAAGAACTGCCATCTGGAATTATTAATGTTGTAACAATGAAAAGCACACCGGTCGATATGTTTGCTTTTTACTTTTCTTTCATTCGAGGCGAGCACAATGAAAAACTTTCACGAGAGCTGCATGGATAGGTACTAGTTAGTTTATAACTCCTGCCATAGATGTCGCTATGTATATATTTACATTACTTTTTCGTTAAATTTCGACATTCAATATAAAATCCAACCTAATATTCTATATAAAATTAATAATACGTTTGTTTATTTGTTCAAAAGCAACTAATATAATTTTCCGCGCCATCTAAGTTTTATTTGAGATAGCATGCTCAAAAGACTTAGTATCCAGCAAATCAAGTAATTAAAAGTTAAATAATAGAGATGAGGCAGAACTAAAGACGAAAACTATTCCGCTATTAGGGGCTGTAATAGAACGCGAATTAACAATTAAAGCTAATCAAATTATGTGTTTTTTCTTTAGAAGTACCGAAGCATTAGACATATCTGATACAGCAAAATACGTGACGTGTTGGAAATACATCGGGTTATTTTAATTTTTCTTGGCCGCCCTGCATGTCGGTAATACTTGCGTACAAATCTAGAGGAACTTTGAAAATAACACAAAATACAAACGTAGTGATAGTTGTTTGGCAGTAGCTTCTTCTTCCTGCCCTTATCCCATATTACTTGGGGTCGGCGCAACACGTTTTTTTTTTCCATTCTGTCCTGTCACCCGTCAAACTATCACTAACACCCTTTTCTCTCATATCGCTCCTCACACAATCCATCCATCTTTTCTTTGGCCTCCCTCTCCCTCTCCATCCATCTACATGTATAGGTACTCAGAACTCTTTTAGTAATATTGTTTTTTTTTACTTTTCGAATACCGTAATTAGAGACACAATAAAAAGACAATGAGAGAGCGAACGCCGGCGTTCGCTTGGGGAATAATAAATTAATATGCGCTTCATCCCTCCTCTTCACATGACCGCACGAAGACAACCGATTTCCTTTCAATTTTTCAGTCACTAGCGCCACTTTCAAACTTCCTCTTATATACTAATTTCTCACTTTATCCATTCTCGTCACACCACACGTCCATCTCAACATTCTCATCTCTGCTATACCTATGCAATCTTTTTTCATCCATCTTTTTCACAGCCCAACATTCTGATCCATACAGTATGACAGGTCTTATCACGGACTTGTAAATTCTACCCTTTAACTTGAGGAGCCTGTCGCCATTTCAACCATCCTGCGTTGATCTTATGTGTTACGTCTCGGTCTACCTCAACATCTCCTTGGACGAGCGACCCGAGGTACCAAAAGTCGGAACAGATCGCCGAAATCGCAGAACAAGTATTTTGTTTTGGTCTACTCAATTTCAAGCCAACACTCTGCAATCTGTGCCACCACACCTCCAATCTGTTCTGTTATTATTAGTTATCTATAGCTACTGGTATTAACCAGTAACCAAAATACTACATTCTTGAGAATTGAAAAGTAGTCACGCAGGAACGATAAAAAGAGTTAAGGTAAGTCTGTCCCCAGCAGTAAGACAGGCAGGAACAGGATAGTTATAAAAATATATAACAATATTCCAGTCTCTTCAACTGCTTTGCTGTCACAGCTGCGCGTTTATCACGTACACATACTCCCTAGCACACCTCTACTTGCGATTTGGAGTTGTGTCAGTCAGTGTCACTGTCAAGTGTCAACTGCCGTTATCTGCTGTCAAAATCGGCGTCCTGTCAAAATTATCAAAGTGTCAAATAAGCGCTTCGGCATTCGCGAACTGTTAATTGTTAATTTGTTATTGTTTTACTCATTTTGCGATTATAAAACTGGAGTTGACCTGTTCCTTTGTTTCGCTTGTCCAGCAGCAGATAATCCAGGTAAGTCTATTGCAATTCTAATGTTCCAATTGACCAGTAGCAGAAATTAAAATTCATAGGTTATGTTGCAAATATGTTGTATGAAGATGGCAGAATTTCTTGCATATTTTCCTAATTTTATGGTGAACGTAGGGCTCATTTCTTATTTTGATCAATACAAAATCACTCTTAATACTGATAATATAGTTTTAATATCCTTATTTTGTTTAATTCAATCATGAGGAATACTTGCAGATTCACTTTTCAATAAACATTGTCTTAAGATTATTTTGTACACCAACCAAAAACCTTGCGAAAATTATTCCAGAATGTCAAGTCAAGAGAATGAAGCCCCGTTGCCTGAAGGATGGGAGATGAGAACCAGCCGTTCTACCGGTATGACATACTTCCTCAATATGTACACTAAGAAGTCTCAGTGGGAGAGACCGGAGGCCCCTGCTGACCCCGGTGAGATCCGCTGCAGCCATCTTCTTGTCAAACATGCTGAGAGTAGGCGTCCATCCTCTTGGAGAGAAGAAAACATCACCCGCAGTAAGGATGAAGCAATGGAACTTCTCAAGGGTTACCGTAAGCAGATTGTAGCTAATGATGCAACTTTTGCTGAATTAGCATCAAAGTACTCAGACTGCTCATCAGCTAAACGTGGCGGAGACTTGGGAATGTTCGGACGCGGACAGATGCAGGCACCGTTTGAAGAAGAGGCTTTCAAGCTGAAGGTGGGACAGCTCAGTCGGCCCGTAGAGACTGACTCTGGAGTCCACATCATCTTGAGGACAGCTTAGATTATAACTGTTATCTTCTTTATAATTACCTTACTATTCTCAGTTTGCAAAAATGTTTAAAGCAATATTTAGTGGAGACCGAATTAGAATGCTAGATTCAATAGTATTTTCTGAATTACTGAGAATTAAGAGATTTTTATAAACCCCATAGTACTACTAATTTGGTATTGGACAAAGTTCCTAATTTACCGTATTAAAATAATGCATGTTAGCTAAAATTGTTTATCATTCTGCTGCTCAAATTCATATAAGTATAATATGTGTTCTGCTGTTTAATTGTATACTTATAAACAGTATTATCTATAGTTACAATATCAAAGATCAATTGTGTGGATTAGATCATAATGCAATTAAGCTTGATAACTTGTTTTAATACTAATTGGAAGAGTGATTCATGAGTGAAATTTAATTTTAATATAATTATCTGCTTGAGGTTTTCAACTGGTTCTCTATTTCCATTTAACTCAGAATACCAATAGAATTTTGTAAAAGACAATGTTTATTAAAATGTATAAAAGATTCCATATTCTCTACTGACATTTGTGCCTAAGGTTAAAGGACAAAAATAAATATGTTTTCTGATTCATACACTATTTATTATTTGTTCACCATAGAGTTGGGGAGAAATGAGTTCAAGCATGTAACTTAATATTTTATATATTCACTAACAAGATGCACAGTAAATAAGAATAACAAAATCTTAATATTAATGACATCAGTACTGCGCCGCTGACGATCCCAGCCAATCGTCAAGGACGCGGGACCCCCGAACTTCAGTTTTTTTTTTACATTTTTCTAACATCAGTTACAAATATGGCACTAACATAACTAAACTTATTTTATATTAGACCGTAACAAATATAAAGTTCGGGAGTAAGATCAGATCCAGATTACAAAGCCTTTGACGTTGGTTCATCCTTGTTTTGACTGTTTCTTATTAGGAGTATTGTGTCTAATGTTGTTTCTTTAAGATCCTGGGGGGCGGGGGTCCAAATAGGCCCGATGATGGGCGGCGAGCGCTTGCCCCCCCACGCACTAAACTTCACCTTCCTCTTCCCATCCTTCTTCAAGTTGACATCCAGGTAAGGATGTCCTGGCTTGAAGATTTTTGGTAAAGACTCTAGAAAGCTCTTGAACGGTAACGACTCCCTCAATGTCCTCTCATTGGTGTTTGTACTCAAAGCCAGGATCTTGATAGGGTGTCGCTTGTCCAATGTCGGGATGAACTGAAACCCCGCGAAGTTAAATCGTTCAAGTCTATTTCCTGGTGAGTAGTTAGAGACAATTCTCGTTAGCTCCGGTATGGTTGTGGAGAAGATTACTTTGGAGTTCTTCGTGCCTGGCTTGTAGATCATCTGTCCGCTGCGCTTGCCCCCCCAGGGACTGAAGCGCACTCGTTTCGGCATGCTAGGTTCTCGGATGTTACTGGCTCGTTTCCATGTCCACATATTTTCGATGCTGTTTTTGTCTCTTTTACCGCCCCATGGGCTGAAATACTTCTTCTCTTTGGGGTCTAGAAAGTTTGTGGCGTTTTCGTCGACTGTTCCTTCGAAGTTATTTACGAAAGCACTTCCGATTTGTTCCTGGTTTTGTAGATAAACGTTACGGTCTATGTCTAGTTGGTTGGGCAGCCATCGTTTCTCGCGAGGTTCTTGTTCTTGGTCTGTCCGCCGATTCTTTTGTAGATCAGCATCTTCGAGAGTGTTTTGTTGGTTGTTCTGTGTGGTTTCATAGTCATTTCTTGCCGCGGGTATATTGAAGTAGTAGGGCATAGGGAACTGGAGGTTGGTGTCTAGAGTATCTAGGACGTAGTCGCTGCCGGGGCCCCCGCTGTTGATGTACTGGAGCCGGACGGTGCCAAGCCAAGAGAACGTGATGAGTAGCCAATGGTGCAACATGATTCTGAAATGGAAAAAGTAATCTGTTCAGTTTGATAGGTACAAGGTGTGATATTGTTGAACAATGATTCTCAAAACTCAACAATTATTAGGCCCTCCCTGTAAAGGATTATACTAAACTTATGAATATTTTGGATGGGATGACCTTTAAGCATTTTATAAACTTGATTTTAAACACGACAATCGACGACTTTCGGGAGGTTGTTCACGTCGGGGTCACCAGTTTGGAGGTGAGCGGAACAGAGTGTAAAGTCCCGCAAACCGTTGAAAAGGGAGGATCCTCCGACCAGACGGGTGTAATGTCTGGTGGGCAACTGTCCGATAGATGATTTCGGGCTGTTCCAATCGTGCGGAGAACTTTAGTTGCGCGATGCAGGATTAGTTCTTATGTGACGATGGCGTCGCTACAGATGATTGCTATCACACACAAAACTAGACTTAGATGGTGGTCCCTTTAAAGTCTAGTTCAATTTGTAGTCCCCATCCAGGGTTAAAGGTATTTCAAAAATAGAGTAGTGTTTGATTGCAGTTAATACAAAGAATATACAGGCAAAATCTGTTTGCTTAGCTTTCTACTTCAACAAATAAGACCTGCGCAAACCTCTCTAGTATTCATAGATATTCCTACGTAGATAGACACTAAAGGCTACTTAAAACTTATATTTTCAGTAGGTAAGTAATTTTTTTTTATTGAAGGAAAGCAATAATGTCTCTAATAAAACCAATGGGGCACACTTGCCTAGAAATAGCCTATTTACTCGTGACTTAAAGACCCCTAGGTTGTAGCTATCGGGAAACAGACTTCGACAGGATTCCACTCCTTAGCTGTATGAATAATGAAAGTGTTCCCAAAACATTTTATTTATTTATTAAAACTTTATGCACTAGTAATAAACACTGTACAAAGGCAGACTTAATGCCTTAGGCATTTTCTACCAGTCGACCTTAGGGTGGTGCAGAAACAAAACATGGTAGGTGCAGCTTAATGGTAAAGAAATAGAAAAGAAATACAATAATAATTTAACAAATATATACTTAGATACATATTGTACTAGGCATGCCTTTTAAGTTCTGTCGTTTCCATATTTCCCGGCAATTTTTAATTTGGAACTGTTCTATATTCGAATGTGTTTAAATTTTGAATCTCAAAACAGTTGAAAGTATTAGGATTAATGCTATTGTTTAGTCACAGTGTCGATTGGAATCTGTCAGGTTACGTACGAAAATGAATCTTTCTAAGGAAAATGTTCGTGCAATAATGCAATAGTGGATATCTACCAATTCCTATAAGGCAGAAGAGCCTACAGTCTATAAAGAAATACCAAATGCAAGAAAAGATAGATAGTAGGTGCATAAGGCTCGCGGGCTTGCGGATGGTGGGCATTGGGTAGCTCGCCGTCCGACCGTCTGGTAACCGTCCGGACCAGGCCCAAGTCGTCGACGGCGTGTACTGTTCCACGCGCGCCTCAAGGATATGTCAGCAAACCGTAGGGGCCCAGCAGGGTTGAAGCCTACTGGGGCCAAGGGTCTGATTCTGAAAGGAAGACTCGGCCCTGGTACGAAAGGCGACGAAATGAAGGAACAGGAGTGGGTTTTTAGTCAGTTAAAGTCTGCCCTCTCGCTCCGCCCTAGAGCGGGGGATGTCATTGAATGATTTTCCTACCTACAAAAAAAGGTGCATAAGGCTGAACTATTAGCAATCGTTATGCGCCTAGCTCAAATCTAGGCGAGGCAGGCGAGTGCCTGTCGAAAAACAACAAAAAAAATCCTGATCGGAATTATACTGAAGCAAAACTCAAATGTCCTGAATTAAAGTGATTGTTCCTTACTAGGTATGTACCTACTACGTTTAACAACACTTTTCAATTCAATTTTAAATTCTCTTTTAACAGACGTTGAGAGCTTTCCCGTATTAGAACCAGATTAACATTTGAAGACCTTGACATCAAATATTCCAGTTTAAAATATTAAGAGGGCCCTTCCCGGTCCGTCTATCATCAAAGTAAGCATGGTTGAAAAGCAACCGGCTTGATAGATCCAACGCAATGTTTGAAAAAAGATGTAACGCAAAATAAAGTAGGATAGCGCCTGAACACTCGTTTGGCATTCGATAGCTTTCATCGTCCACTCGAATGTTTCACAAAACTAGTTTTTTAAAAACCTTCAACCGTTTTTGGAAAAAAATATTCGTCATTCAGAATCTCGATTTAATGTGAGAGGTAAAAAAAAACAAACCATAAATATACTTTTTCCTTACTTTTTAAATTTATGAATATATTACGAAGGGCCATAGTTCACGTAAGTGCAAAATAGCAGATTTAGGTACTTTACTGGATTAGCATAATAGCATAATCAGCCTTTTAATGTTCCCACTGCTGGGACTCAGGCCTCCTCTCTAGAAGAGGAAATGGGCTGTAATCCACCAAGCGGACCCAGTGCGGGTTGGTGGATGTCACATGTCTTCGATTTTTTTGGTTCTAGGACATGCCGGTTTCCTCACGATGTTTTCATTCACCGTTTTGTGAGCAGTGGTGATGAAATACATTACACAAAGTAATGCGCCTAACTGGGTTTGGACCCACGACATACAACTCGAGGCCGTTACCACTCGGGCACCACAGCTCCACTGCGCTTTACTGGATTACTTTTACACAAATGTGTATTGTTTTCAATAGAAACCTAGATAATAACCACAAGATGAGAAGAAGAAGAAGAGTTTCCAGAATATTTAAAGAAAGGTGTGAAATAAATCACGTAAGAATGGTTGCATGGGAATTATCATGGATTGGGCGCTCTTAATAGACCGAGAATCGCCAAAACTTTAGAGTGAAGAATGAATGCCTAAAAGTGCTGTAGGCGTAGGCGGACGACGAGCAATAGGTAGCTCGCCGTCCGGTAACCGACCGGACCGAACCAGAGTTGTTGACGGCGCGTAGTGTTCCTCGCGCGCCTCAAAGAGATGTCAGCCAAACCGTAAGGGCCCAGCAGAACCGAAGCTTACTGGGGCCACAGGTTGGCGTCTGAAAAGGAAACCCGTGGTCCTGGAACGCAGAGGGCAACTGAAGGAACATAGGTGTGGTTTTAGTCAGTAAAATTCTGACACCCGCCTTGCGGACGGCGAGCAATGGGTAGCTCGCCGTCCGACCATCCAGTAACCGTCTAGACCGAGCCCAAGTCGTCGACGGCGCGTACTGTTCCACGCGCGCCTCAAGTAGATGTCAGCAAACCGTAGGGGCCCAGCAGGGTCGAAGCCTACTGGGGCCAAGGGTCTGCTTCTGAAAGGAAGACTCGGCCCTGGTACGAAAGGAAACGAAGGAACAGGAGTGGGTTTTTAGTCAGTAAAAGTCTGACATATCTCTCGCTCCGCCCAAGAGCGGGGATGTCATTAGATGATTTACACAACGAATAAAAAACACGCCCTCTCGTTTCGGCCTGGAGCAGGTGAAGTCATTAGATGATTTCCCACCTAAATATAAAAGTAAAAGTGCTTAACTAAAAACTATAGCAAAAAATGCAATTAAAAAGTTCGAAATTTTTTTTTTTTTTAAATCTGAAATGGAATTCATTCATTAGGATGATTCCATTATTTGTTTAATTATTCAAAGCGTTTCTCCTCACCGGAAGCAACGTAATCCCTCTGTAGAATTGCTCCCGATTCGGAAATAAAGTTAGATATTTTTGGAGGCCTTTAGTGAACGCACGTTTTACTGTTGTTCTAATAATTCATACCAGATTAATATTAGGGAAAAATCGTCCCTAACACTAAGTCTAAAATACGTCAGGAAAAACTATTACCCTACGGTAATTTTGGAACAGTCGCTTGTCGTAGTAAAGGTCCTAATAAAAGAAGCTGCGATCGTCTTTTTTCGATAACCCACATCTCTAAGGAGGTTGCAGTCTTCGACAATCTACAGCTCAATATTATTAGTCACGTTATCACTAATTTGTGTCGTTTCAGAGCCTTTCGCTTGCGTACTTAATAAATATGTGTGGGATTGACAAACGCAACCAAAATGTGACGTGGTCAACGATCCGTAACATTTTAGCAAATCGACATTCCCGATTGGATCTCACTTTTTTTTTTCGGGTGGGAAAATCATCTAATGACATAGCGGGAGATAGTGTCAGACTTTTACTGACTAAAAACCCACTCCTGTTCCTTCTTTGCGATTTTTTTTTCCAGGGCCCCGGGGATCTCTTTCGCATCACCCATGGCCCCAGTAGGCTTCGACCCTGCTGGGCCCCTACGGTTGCTGACATCTCCTTGAGGCGTGCGTGGAATACTACGCGCCGTCGACAACTTGGGCTCGGTACGGACGGTTACCGGACGATCGGACGGCAAGCCACACATTGCTCACCGTCCGCAAGCCCGCGCCTACGGTGGCCAGAAATCGGGATCGGAATCTCGGCGGCGGTTGGGGCGCTAGGACCGTTGCCTCACGCGATCGGCCGCCTCCTTTGCTAGCATTACTGCTTCGCAGAAGGAGGCAACTGCCTGCCACTCCTCCTCGCTCCGGACCATGGCCTGTACCAAGGCCCGGCGCGAGAGAATTGGATCTCACTTGAGCTCCGGTCAATAAGATCCTTTTGGCGTTGTTGTTATGATTGGAGGCAAAATGATAGCATAGCTTTGTATATAATAACCTATACACCACTAACTTTTAATTAGTACAAATACTTAAAGGGCTTATTAGAAAAGGTCTTGTTACTTATTAAATAAGTAAAGTTTCAATAAATAATATTCATAAACAGAAAAGTTATTAGCGCTTGTTTATATCCCAAAATGTCACTCAATTTATGGAAATATCGTACCTACAGGCTTATTGATTATGAATGAATAAATGACGATCAAAATGGAAAAACATCGCGCGTAGTATTTTCTAGTAACAATTGTTATGAATGATTGATTCTATTATGAATTTACCAATTATGACAAATTTTCGTGGACAATTTTGGGATTTCGTTTTTTTTTTTACTTTTGAATACAAAAATATGAGGGGTACGGATGGAGCCCCATTTTATTTTTGTACAAAATAAAAAATTGGAGCTCTGTCTTTTGACACTTTTGATCAACTGTATTTGGATACATCAAAGAGATGTCAGCAAAACTGTAGGTCCCCGCCAGGGTCATGGGTTAACTTTCGAAAGGGAAACTCGTGGTCCTGGAACGCAAAGAGCAACTGAAGGATCATAGGTGTGATTTAGTCAAAAGTCTGTCACATGCTCCCGCTTCGCCCTTGAGCCGGGGAAGACATTGGGTGATGGCCCATTAAAAAAAAAACCTTAACAATCGGAAACGTTTTAAGATATTATTCAGTTGAGACTGGTCATCTCTTAGCTGCCAGTTGCTATTTTAATATCTATATTTAGTTTTAATTTTAATTTTATTAACATTTTTCTCACATGATAGTAGCGACAAGAAACATGTAACCGAGATATTTGTAATACATAACATAATTGGAAAGAGTGTCCATGGAGTTTCTTTCATGCACATTCTTCTCCATAGAGATCTACGCTTTGGAATGTGCAATTAGCATGTTTTTTTCTGACTGACTGACTTCTTGACATTTCAAAAGTGCCTGTAATGGTTTATTTGAATCTATAAGACTATTTCAACTGTCTCAACCAGCTTGCGATCCTTCTAAAAAAACATATAGAACTGGGGCTATCAGTAGATAAAACACTTACCTACATTAGATGGATAGTCTATGTTGACGGAGTGAAATAGAAACGTCGGAGTAGCAGAGAATTTATTTTTCTCTAATTCAAGATTTAAAGAAAAATAGTCTCGAACTATCCGCTGTTTATCTTAGACTAACTTCTGCCAGCGGTTTCGCTCGCGTGAAAGTAGGTTTCTCCATACAAACTTTGGACCCCCGTTTCACCCCTTTAATAAAAACTTTTTACAAAAAAAAAATAACCGACTTAAACAAAAAAAAAAAAAAAACACTAAAAGGATCAAAATAACTTTTATTTCGGAAGTCGGTGTTTCTCGGTATTGTTTGTTTCTTATTTAACACCGACTTCCGAAATTAAAGTTATTTTGGTCCTTTTTTTGCAAATCGGTCCATAAACGACGGAGTTCTGAGGTAAAAAAACAAAAAAAAAAGTGATAAAAAAAATACAACCGAATTGAATAACCTCCTCCTTTTTTTGAAGTCGGTTAAAAATTGAATTTCCTAAAGTCCTTTCTTAGTGCTCACCTACGTCATAAAAGGAAACTTTGTGCAAAATTTCACACGCCTAGTCCCAGTAGTTTCGGCTGTGCGTTGATATGTCAGTCAGTCAGTTTCTCCTTTTATATATAGACTAGCTTCTGCCCGCGGTTTCGTCCGCGTGAAAGTAGGTTTCTCCCTAAAAAACTTTTTACCCACGTTTCATCCCCTAGGAGCAGAATTTCGAAAAATCCTTTCTTATTGCACGCCTACGTCATAAAAGGAAGCCTTGTGCAAAATTTCATTCTCCTAGTCCCACTAGTTTCGGCTGTGCGTTGATATGTCAGTCAGTCAGTTTCTCCTTTTATATTGGCTATTACCTTGTATGAATTGTGACTTTGTCTAGACCAACATTTTAGAATACTGTTCCGTTCAGTGCTTTGTTTGAATCTGATCAATTACGAGTATACAGGTTCTTGTGCAGTAGCAATTATATTCAGAATTGATATTAGCTAAACTGTTACGTTAATTAAAATGTAATTCTACATATTTTATTTAAGATTAGAATTATTTTATTTGCAAAACATGAGTTTGCAATAAAATTCAAATTAGAGTTAGTACTGCAAGTTGTTTTGTTTAGAAGAATGGACTACATGTTTTTCCATAGGTAATGGTGTACAAAATAAAAAACCGGGTAAGTGCGAGTCGGACTCGCGCACTGAGGGTTCCGTACAAACTTACCTATGAAAACAGTTCAATTCCCGAATTGAGTTACGACGATTTTTCCGAAACGCTATAATATTAGCGAATGACATAACAAGATTTTTTTTTCAGATTTTTTCTTATACTTGTGAAGTGTGCTAGACCTTGCTTCATGACGTAACAACAAATTTACAGTTTTCAGATTTTTTCTTATACTTGTGCTAGACCTTGCTTTATGCCAAATTTCGGGATTCTAGGTCAACGGGAAGTTCCCTATGAATTTTGATTACCTTGAGAGTGTCGATATTTTGAGCTGATACGATAATTATGGCGGGGGCAAGCTGGAGCACTCCTCCGCACTAGTGCGGAAAACAATAAATTAAGAGCGGTAGGGGTAGGAGAGGTCCTATTACTAGTTTTACGAGAGTATGCTTTGATGAAAATATATTTATTTATTTACTCGTGGAGTGTTATCCCTACGCACAAAGTAATTTTGAACCTTTACGAATCCCAAGAATTGTTCCGCCCTGTCGCAAAACATGTAAGATTAATGCCATTAAGAGATCCACAAGAGATCTATCCACTGAATATATCTGTCGATGCTTAATAGATAATTGTCTCATGATATTTATTTCGCCATTTACTTGTTAGCTGTCGTAACAATTATCATGGCGCTCAGTAAGTAACATTTGTATTGTTATGGAAAACATTATTATATTTACTGTTTTCGACATCCTTACTTCCCTGTTATGTATTTTTTTATTTATTTTAAGATCGCTGTATTATATATTTAAGATTTATTATTACTTAAAAATTCTCAATACGATACATCTTTTTAGCTTTAAAGTATTCCCAAAAGTCTCATTAAAATTCTTAAACAAATAATTTCAAATAAAATTTAATAATTTTTTTTAGACGAACGGCGTTGCGCCACCGGTACATGGTAGACATCCCACCCATACGCACAAAACGTTTTAAGAACACATTTATTATGCGTACAGCCAAGGAGTGGAATTCCTACAACTTAGGGGTCTTTAAGTCAAGAGTAAATAGGCTACTTCTAGGCAAGCGTGCTCCATCGTCGACCACATCATCGCTTACCATCAGGTGAGATGGTGGTCAAACGCGAGCCTATCATTAATAAAAAAATAAAAATTTCTTAAACCATTACCTACACCGCTGGCCGACCGCAGTTAGTTGGGGGCCCAAGTAATGTGCTAGCCACACATGAAAGGCTGCCCCGCCAACTGACGAAAAATCCCGGAATGCACCATCGTGCTGGTTGGCGACCAGATGAGAGGGCCCGATGGTCATTTCCGGGGGAGCTCGGGCGTCCCCGCAGTCTCCAGACTAGTGCCCCAATGATGCTGTCCTGCCAGTGCGTGACGAAGGTTAGCAGCATGGGACTCCATTTCACTTCCTTCTCCTCTCCTACCTCACTCTCAATATGCCAAGGTTGAAAAAGAGAAAAGTTAAACAGCGGCTGCACTCCCTCTCACTTAAAGTGCACCTCAGCAATATTAGAGGTCTGCACTCAAATCTCGCAGCAGTCCATCATCACCTGGAGACTGAAAAACCTTCCCTCTTTTTCCTTTCGGAGACGCAGATAAGAAGTCCGTCAGACGTGTCGTACCTGACTTACCCGGGGTTTGCCCTGGAGCACAATTTTAAACCACACGCTGGTGTGTGTTTGTACGTAAGGGACGACATCTGCTATCGGCGTCTCCGTAACCTTGAAGATACCAGGTTCTCAACGCTTTGGGCTCTGGTGGACACAGGCATGGATAAAATTATCTATGCTTGTGTCTACCGTTCGCACAGTGGTGATCAGGAGACGACCAGGCTCACACAGTACCTTAGTGAGGCGGCGGATGCGGCTCAGCAGAGGTACCCTTCCGCTCAACTGGTGTTACTGGGGGATTTTAATGCCCACCATCAGGAGTGGCTTTTCCCATACCGGTGCACAGACCATGCTGGTCGAGAGACGCGAAAGCTTGCGCTAGCGTTAAATCTCACCCAGCTGGTCCAGGGAGCTACGAGGGTGCCAGATGTTGATTCGCACACGGCCAACTGCTTGGACCTTCTGCTGACAACAGATCCAGACCGCTATTCAGTGTCGATATCATCACCGTTAGGTAGTTCCGACCACTGTCTGGTGAAATCTGTATCAGTCTACTCTCCGCCCGATCCCTGCCCTAGAGGCACCAGGCGGGTTTGGCGATATAGGTCAGCAGATTGGGATGGCATGCGATCTTTCTTCGCATGTTATCCTTGGCAGCCTACTTGCTTTTCTTCGGATGATCCATCGTCGTGCGCAGATGCTGTGACAGATGTTTTGCGGCGGGGGATGGAGTATTACATTCCATTCTCTGACGTAACAATGTCTGGCCATGCTCGCCCTTGGTTTGGTGCGGAGTGTGATCGCGCTAACGCGCTTAAGGACACGGCATACCGGGCATGGGCCGACGCTCGTATGCATAAGGCGAGTGACGTAAGTCAGAAGAAGAGAGCCTTCAACAGAGCTGCCAAGTCTTGCAAGAAGGTGATGCGGAGGTCTCGGTTCGACCACATTAGCCGCATCGGGAACAAACTCGCATCATACCCTGCTGGTAGTAAGGCGTTTTGGTCCCTGGCTAAGTCGGTTGAATCGAACTTCTGCCGTCCCTCACTACCGCCACTGCTGAAACCCGACGGGTCGCTGACCCATACCGCTGTGGAGAAAGCAAATTTGTTTGCCTCTCTCTTCGCGGAATCTTCGCGTCTAGATTCTGGTGACGCGCGGCCCCCTGTTAATCCTGATGGTTGCGAGACGAGTATGTCGGATATTTGCATCCATCAGAAGGACGTCCGTAGGGTGCTGCGTAACCTTGACGTGAACAAGGCTAGCGGTCCAGACGGGATACCGGCAATTGTTCTAAGAACGTGTGCGCCTGAACTGTCTCCGATCCTGACACGCCTATTTCGGCTTTCATTTGAGGCTGGAAAAGTGCCGATTGCATGGAAGCAAGCTAACGTACAGCCCGTGCCCAAAAAGGGTAGTCGGGCTGACCCAGCTAACTACAGGCCAATCTCAGTAACGTCCATTCTCTGTAAGACAATGGAACGTGTACTCAACAGTAAGCTCCTGGCATACCTAGAAGCTAATGACATCTTAAGTGACCGACAATACGGCTTTCGCCGAAATCGGTCAACTGGTGATCTTCTAGCGTATGCCATCCACATCTGGAGTGAGGCCATCGAGAAACACGGGGAAGCGCTTGCCGTCTCCCTCGATATCTCGAAGGCTTTCGATAGGGTCTGGCACGAAAGCCTTATTAGTAAGCTTCCTTCTTTCGGATTACCTGCTGGTTTGTGTGCTTGGATTGCAGACTTCCTGAGTGACCGGTCCATCCGAGTGGTCATCGATGGTTGCTCGTCCGGTCAAATGGCCATTAATGCCGGGGTCCCTCAGGGGTCAGTGCTCTCGGCAACATTGTTCTTGCTGCACATAAATGATCTGCTTAAGCCCGGTACCTTTGGGTATGCAGACGACAGCACTGTTGCTGAGAGTTACATATCCAGCGCGCAGGCTAGTGGGTCACAGATCCAGTCTCTACGAGAGGCTATGGTCGAGCGCTTGAACTTGTCCTTGGAGGCAGTCTCTGAATGGGCCGATGCCAATTTGGTCAAGTTCAATGCTGCTGTCTATTTTCCGCTAAAAGGAGCCAATTCAGCCCTGCTCCAACTTTCCGGGGCGTAACCGTGCCAATAACCGACCATCTTGATCTCCTTGGTGTTACGCTGACGTCAACACTCAACTTTGGGCCATACATCGAAGCAAAGGCTCAACTGGCAGCAAAAAAGCTGGGAATCCTCGCGAAGGTCAGACAGTACTTCACGCCGGAACAGCTGCTCAAACTTTATCAAGCGCAAGTTCGATCGTGTATGGAGTACTGCTCTCATCTTTGGGACGGATCTGCCCGATACCAGCTTGATGCACTTGAGGCAATTGAGAGGCGAGCCAAGAGGATCATTGGCAATGATGCACTCGTTGAGTCGAGGCTTCAAAGTCTTGAGCATCGACGCAGAGTTGCTAGCCTGTCGGTTTTCTACCGGTTGCATTTCGGGGAGTGTGCGTCGGAATTGCATAACCTAATTCCGCCTAGCCCGTTTCATCATCGGACCACCAGGCGTACGGCAATGCGCCACCGGTACATGGTGGACATCCCACCTATACGCACAAAACGTTTTGGGAACACATTCATAGTGCGTACAGCTAAGGAGTGGAATTCCTTGCCGGAATCTGTTTTTCCTGATGGCTACAACCCGGGAATCTTTAAGTCAAGAGTGAATAGGTTACTTCTAGGTAAGCGCGCTCCATCGTCGACCGCATCGTCGCTTTCCATCAGGTGAGTTAGCGGTCAAGCGCAAACCTATCAAGAATAAAAAAAAAAAAAAAAAAAAAAATACACGACTTGCAAAGACATCTTGGGCCTTATTAATTGAAAAAAAAACCATAAAATTGTTTTTTTTTAGGGTTCCGTACCTCAAAAGGAAAATACAGAACCCTTATATAGAATCACTTTGTTGTCCGTCTATCTGTACGTTTTTCAAGAGCCTTTATCTCGAGAATGCGTGTAGGTATCGAGTTTAAATTAAAACCATGTACTCAGGTCTGCGGTCTCTTGAAGCTGTGAAAAAATCAAATTCTTAGTTAACGAAAAAAGAAGATTCGGCCGTTTAGGTCTTACAGCACAAGTATAGGAAAAAATTAAAATTTGTAGTTACGTCACCAAAAAAAAAGTTCAGGCTCTCTTTACAATAACTCAACTCAATTTTACCGAGATCACGCCTGTTTCAATGAGTCCACGTATTGTCCAGCTCTGTAGACACTCGAAATACAAAACTACACCAATTGGATTCCTGACTCAATTTTTTTATAAAGTTCTGTCAAAAAGTAAATTTATCCAAAATCGCAAATAGAAAGATTTTTTCAAATTCGTTCAATATTGATCAAGTTAGAAACCTTTCAAATCTTGTGAAAGGGGAAACTGTAAAATATATTTTTCTCTCTCTTTATTATTTAATTATTCAATTTCGCTAACGAACATCAAAACTAATAAATATTAATAACTAAATAAAAATTTATATAAACTAAATATAATAATATTTACAAACGGGTAGAAAAAGAAATTATTGGACATCAAAAAATTTATCCACATCGATATCAATGGGAAAAGTGCCCAGAACGCTGGCAGCATTGCCACGTTGGATAGCAATGCTGATTCGTTGTCCGAAGAAAAGCCCAGCCCTCTGGTCACGCGAAGAGTCGACCAGTTGTTTGCTGATATCACGAACAACTCGATAAGCGCTCGGACCCCATGGCCCTAGTGTTTCAACCCCAAACGGCTCAAAATATAACTTCCGATGAGGTTATTATATTTACGCCGTCAAATAATAGTATAAGGATGCACATACTGAAATGTGACGTCACCGCCATTAGGTTACGTGTGCTCAAAAGAGATAGCTAGAGGTTCCCACCACGCCCCCACTCTTCCTCACACCAATATTTGGAATGCTAATTGCTGCTTCATTTAATAAACAATTTTGATGATGTTTTCTGAAAAAGATTTTAATTTTAGTGTTATTTGTTGTTAAAGAGCAGTGGTAACGGCCCCGACTTACGAGTTGTAGGTCACGGGTGCAAACCCAGCCAGGCGCATTACTTCGTGTAATTTATTTCATCACCACTGCTCTTAAAACGGTGAAGGAAAACATCGTGAGGAAACCGGCATGTCCTAGAACCAAAAATTCGAAAACATGTGACATTAACCAATCCGCACTGGGCCCGCGTGGTGAATTATGGCCCATTCCCTCTCCTAGAGAGGAGGCCTAGTCCCAACTGTGGGAACATTATAAGGCCGACTATACTATACTATATAAAATATTGTACAAACAAAAATAAGCACAGGTAAACACGTCATTTCTCAATATTCACCAGGAATCAATTTGCGAATAATTAAAACGCCCACCGAACTTCACTCGAAAAAACCCCGCCAAAAGTAATGTCATTGATTTATAGCGGTTCTTAATTCAAAATTGTCAATGGAGAATTTGAATTTAGAATCCGCATTCAAAATTCAAACCAAGCAATTGTAAGCGGCTTTTTTAAATTAAACTTTTTTTTACTAATCCGTAGCACTAATAAATTCTAAATATATCTACGTCGTAGCTCGTAGCACTCGGCTACGCGCTTTCTATGCACGCCTACGTAGCACATGACGAATGTTATTGTTATAAGGAAAATATTTTTCATCATCCATTGACTTATTTTTATCGTTCATCAGTTATAATTGACAATTATAACTGATGAACGATAAAATAGACGACCCGACACAATGTGTTGGGTCGTCTATTTTTACGTAGCACGTGTGTAGATGCTACGGAAGTTGCTACAAATGTGCTACGCGAAAATGTGTAGTCCTTTGACCTGAATAATATAAGTGTGTTAATTTCCTACTGTAGGCACAAACCTCTTTTCATAGTCAGAAGGCATTTAATCATCACGCTTGCTGAAGGTTTTTTTTTGTGGGTAATTTTCTAATGATTTCTCCCGTTCTAGGGTGGAGCGAGAGGGCGTGTCAGACATTTACTGACTAAAACCCACCTATGTTATTTTATTTGTCCAACGCGATATAGGACTGCGGGTTTCCTTTTGGGAAATTTTCCCGTAGCCTTAGCGGGCAACGGCCTTATCGGACGGTCGGAGGGCAAGCTACCCATTGCTCGTCGTCCGTAAGCCCGCGCCTGCGGTGGCCGGGAATCTTTGCGACTCCCAACGCCAGGAGCATCTCCTATCGCAGCGGCTCCTTATCCCAACCTTATATATATACCAATCAAACTTTAAAAAGAGAAACCATGGAGTTTCTTGCCGGTTCTTCTCCATAGGAAACGACCAATTTGGAACCGTGCACTAGCTGCTAATGTTTTATAAGTGCCCATGTAGGCCTATGTGAAATAAAAAGAATTTGAATTTTTCGACTATGCTATGACTGTTCTAGTCAACAAGTATTTTAGCTTAGAAGTTAGAAAGTATATAAGGTGTTTTCTAAATATCTGCCATCCTCTTAAGGGGTCATTGTACTCATCATTATAAACATCTTTTACTATGGGACAAACTCCAAAATCGCGAAAATAAAATCAGCTGTTCCCTACATTTTTGGTCACGTGACTCGTCGATAATGTTATATACGATACGTCGATAGTGTTTATAATGATGAGTACAATGACCCCTTAAGAGGATGGCAGATATTTAGAAAACACCTTATATACAACATTATTTTTAGTTTATGCGAAACCTGAATATAATTTGTTCAGAATCAGTAACTGAATAGATTCCAATAATTTTTACACCATGTTATATTTTTTCCCAAAAATCACATGTTGGACACCACCGACACTAAGTACAACACAGGTCACGGCAGGTCATAGCGGGCATAAGGTGCCAGCGCACAGCTAGGTGCGGGAGCAAAACAACCTCTCAGTCGCCCGGATTGTCCGGTGACCATTTATTTTTTATTGGCCTGTTGGTCTAGTGGTTAGTGGCCCTGACTGTTACGCCGGAGGTCGTGGGTTCGATTCCCAGCCAGGACAAAAGTTTGTGTGATGAGCACGATCATTTGTTCTGTGTCTGGGTGTAACTTATCTATAATATGTATGTATTTAGAAATATATATGTATGTTTATCAGTTGTCTAGTACTCATAACACAAGCTCTGCTTAGCTTGAGACTAGACGGCGTTGTGTGATGGTTGTGGAATATTATATATTATTATTTGTACGGACAATCAGGTAACATCAAGATTATAACTTTGTGATTTTTCATGATACAGTTATGAAATTTTGTACATGAATTCTTTGCATAAAAATACTAGACACGTGTTTCAGGTTTCTCATAAACTAAAACTAATGATGATGTGATTCATGAATTGTTAAAGGCCTACGACCTTCTACAGCGTACGTATTTCAATAAATTTAATCACTATGATGTATGTTTATTACTCAATGAAACTCGCCTTCACCACTGAATTGATTTGAATGTGTTATGAAAGTAACTAAGTGAAATTTCCTGTTTATCTTCACATATTAAGACAGATTCGTTGTTTATAAAAATGATCTAAAAATCAACAATCAATTAGGTAGTAATCTGTGTTTCCTGATGGCTACAACCCGGGAATCTTTAAGTCAAGAGTGAATAGGTTACTTCTAGGTAAGCGCTCCATCGTCGGCCACATCGTCGCTTTCCATCAGGTGAGATAGCGGTCAAGCGCGAACCTATCAAGAATTAAAAAAAAATAACAATGTATTAGGTATGGAACGGGCTATGCTAGGAGTTTCCTTGCGTGATCACATCAGAAATGAAGATGTCCGCAGGAGAACTAAGGTTACCGACATAGCCCGAAGGATCGCCAGACTTTAGTGGCAATGGGCAGGGCACATTGCACGCAGAACAGAATATAGTCTACGAAAGGTTTTGGAGTGGCGACCACGTACCGGAAAACGCAGCGTTGTAAGGCCTCCCACAAGGTGGACTGATGACCTGGTAATATGAGATGAATCCGATGGATGCGAACACAGGACCGGTCAATAATGACCGGTGCTGGTCGGTCTGGTCTGGTCTGGGCTGGTCGGTGGTAGTGTTGGCATAAGCCGACACTTGGGGGAGGCCTATGTCCAACAGTGGAAGTCTTTCGGCTGAACCAATAAATAGAAACCATTATGGTCTTTGTTGGGTACAGTAAAGTTTTAAATGGTAGGGGAAAGGAAACGTGCTTTAATTACTGGCGTTACCCAGTGCTAATAAGATATTTTTTCGTATTATTTTTTGTCTTAAAATTTAAATATCGACTGGTACTAGTATCTCCCAGTTTTCTTAGGCCTCATCATATATTAGTTTCAAAGCCATTAAAAGCCTTCGTATACTGAAATTACTCACAGTTATTAAAAATTTATAGACTTAGCAACATGTGTCCCCTCTTTGCTAGCAAACTGTCTAGATGTTAAAATATTTGGAGAATACATCATGCGTGCATGATAATGAATTTAGGAAACATATAATTATTTTCTAATATTTTGAGCGGAGTGTGGTGGTGTAGGTTCTAAAATCAATATGATTAATTATAATTTGTATAGTGATTTTAATCTAGATTTCAATTTTTAATTTGATATTAATTTCAATTTCAGTTTGGATTTCTGTTTTAGTTATTATTTTAATATTTCAATTTTAATTTCAATCATTTTTTTTCTTCTAATTGATATAAACTAAGTGCTTGACTGCGATCCTACCTGATGGTAAGTAGTAATGCAATCGTTGATGGTGAGGCGCACTAATTTATTGAGAGCCTATTCACTCTAGCCTTGAAGAGACCCAATTTTACTTTCTAATTTTTTGCTCTTATTTTAGTTTTATTAATGTTATATTAAATTAGGTACCTACTCGTAGCATGTAGTTATTACTTTTATGGGGCACGCGGTTTTGTTTTTAAGGTGGGAAATCATCCAAATGACTTCTCGCGCTCTGGGTGGAGCGGGAGGGCATGTCAGACTTTTACTGACTAAAACCACACCTGTATCCTTCAATTACCCTTTGCGTTCTAGGACTACGGGTTTCCCTTGGCATGCGGTGCTAACCTATAAGAAATTGTAACACTAACCTAGATTATATATTTTTTAATGTATATAATATTATATAATAATAATATTCACACAACTATCACACAACGCCGTCTAGTCCCAAACTAAGCAGTGCTTGTGTTATGAGTACTAGACAACTGATAAACATACTTAAATATTTCTAAATACATACATATTATAGATAAATTACACCCAGACATAGAACAAATGATTGTGCTCATCACACAAATATTAATTGTCCTGGGCGGGAATCGAACCCACGACCTCCGGCATAGCAGTCACTAGACCAACAGGCCAGTCGAATATAGGTATAATATTTTTCAGTGTATACGACTGTTGGTTTCGTTGGACTCGTCGAAGTACCGGCCCGAAACTCCTTGGTTACATTGGTTATGAATACGGAATTATGGAATTTGGGTTGTTTGAGGAATCCTCGAATAACTTTTCCCGCTTTGGAAGAAAAGAGAGGGAGTGTCAGACTTCTACTGACTAAAGCCCACCTGTATTTCTTCAGCTGACCTTTGCGTCCCAGCGCCACGCTAACTCTTTCTAACAGTCCCGAACTGAAGATTTATCTTTTGAAATAGATAGCTCTAAAATTTTCCAGTCTCATATTTCCTTACTGTATAATTTTACGCCTTCCCAACTTTGATTCTCCATAAAATGTGGTCAAAGGTATTTGAATCAAAAATATTCTCAGAGATCTCAAAAGCAGTCGGTTTTACTCTAAATTCAATAGTCCAGCCACTATTCCAATATTTTCTCGATATTGGACTGAGAAATGACAACGTCCGAATTAGATTATTGACCGCCATTTTGTTTGTGAAGGACCTAAGTCAATAGACGCCATATTTCTAAGATTTTATGAAAAGACTAGTTTGTACCAGCGGTTTCGCCCACGTGAAAGTAGGTTTCTCCGTACATACCTTATTCTTTACTAGCTGTTGCCCGCGACTTCGTCCGCAAATAACCATTATATTTCTAACACAATTTGTTTTTGCGGATAAATCATAAACCAAAACTTTACTTTTCTTATAAAACTTCTCTGTAAACCACATTTCTAGTCCTACTTTCAGGAGCCAAAATGTACAAAGATTCAGGATTGGTGACGCGAGAGCGAGCGATATACAGCTATCCGTGTGAGAAGCAGCTGTCCTGAGATCAACACCTGCAGCCTTTAGATTATTATTATTGCGAAGTATAGGCTTACAGGGAACTGCACACGCTTGAATTAGAAGGGGTGATTGTGTAGAGATTAGTGATATTCGGGGTATAAACACTGTTTCCTCGACGCCACAACCCTTTAGAATTTCCACCTCAATAATATTTGAGAGATGACTTTGAGCTAGGTCCAGTTACATAGCTTAGGTGGAGTTAAATTCCATAGCAGCATGATCGGGACACCGACCTTCAGCTGGATAGTGTGCGCCGGTAGTCCACTTGCCGTTCCAATACAGAAACTCAACGGGATAATATATAGCGTCATCTTGCTCTACAACAGTATTTATAGAGGTATAGAAATACCACTTCGTTCGCATCAATTTGCGAGAGAACGCTTTCGTTAATTGCTGCAGCTCAATCATTTTTGGGTGTTAAAATGGCCCGTTCACACACCCAAGAATTCTCTTGTAGCGGTATTCGACCGACGTTCCCGTACACCAGACAAATTAGTTCTTCAATAGTGGGAACTACTTTGCTTAGAGTCTCTGGTAGGCGCACTTCAGAACTCTCTCTTCTGGTAAGTTGCCTTCACCAAACTTTTAAAAGAACATCCAAGAATTCTTGAGTATATCCGCCCAACTGAGCTCGCATGTTAAGGTCAAGCGCAGTCTGTAAGTCGCCATAGTACATTCATCCCATACGATTAAAGAGCAATCCTTGAGTACCCAACCTTTGTCACAGTTGCGTGATAGCCCACACACTGGCATTTCGTTGCTCTCTAAATCGATGGGAATGTTAAACATTACGTGCGCTGTTTTGCCCCCTGGAAGCAGTGTGGCAGCAGTTCCAGAAGAGGCAGTCGCAATCACTATTTTGCCTTGTCACCTTATTTCTACAAGGATGCCAGTGGCAATGAATGTTTTTCCTGTTCCACCTGGAGCATTAATGAAAAATATTTTACCCTGGCTGAGCCTAACGCTTTGTATGACGATGTTAAAAATGCAGGGACATTTTGTTCTGAGGTGAACTTAGAGTCGTGACCATTGACGATATCACCCCGATTTCCTCGATCTTGATATGCCAATGATTGCGGGGCCGGTAATCCAAATTCGACCAGTCCAGTGGATTGCCACCGATGGAAATGACCACGTCTTGAAGTGAACCTAGGCAACTATTCGAAACGCGTTCGTTGTTCTTTTCAATGTCACCTCAGTAGTACACCTTAAAGCACGTAAAAAGTCTTCGGACAAATGATGGCGATGATTTACCCATAACCGACCTTTTTTTTCGGTGGGATAATCATCCAATGACATCCCACGCTCTTGGGCGGAGCGTGAGATAGTGTCAGAATTTTACTGACTAAAAACCCACTCCTGTTCCTTCTTTGCCTTCGTTCCAGGGCCCCGGGGTTCTCTTTCGCATCACGTGGCCCCAGTAGGCTTCGACCCTGCTGGGCCCCTACGGTTTTGCTGACATCTCCTTGAGGCGCGCGTGGAACACTACGCGCCGTCGACAACTTGGGCTCGGTCCGGACGGTTACCGGACGGTCGGACGGCGAGCTACCCATTGCTCGCCGTCCGCAAGACAGCGCCTACGGTGGCTGAAAATCGGGATCGGGACGGCGACGGGGCGTGAAGGCCGTTCTCTCGCACGTGCAGCCGCCTCCTTTGCTAGCATTACTGGTTCGCAGAAGGAGGCGACCGCTTAGAAGGAGGCGACCGCCTGCCACTCTTCCTCGCTCCAGACCATACCTACCTTGTACCAAGGCCCGGCGCGAGAGATCACTGCCGCCGATCTCCCCCACGGGGACACGGCAGTGCTCTGCCCAGGCGTGGCACACCTCTACCGTATGCTCCAACGTGTCCTCCGGGCGGTCCACACAATGGTAGAACCCAGGCGTTTCTTCCGCACGAATCCGGTGCAGGAAGCTCCCGAACTTACCATGTCCGGAGAGGACCTGCGTCATGTGGAAGCTAAGGACGCCATGTTGTCTTTCCAGCCACTCCTCAAAGAGGGGACTTGCCGCCATAATTGTAGCGTGCCCAGCACTGGGTTGCGACAGTCGCTGTCGCCATTCCACCATGAGACCCACAACCGACCTGGGTTTGTGACTCCACAAAATACTAAAATAATGACAAACAAATGTCGCAGTCGTCTGGGGCTATCGGTGATGCTGGCCTCCGTCACTGTTAGTGTCGTCCCAGTGTTGATCGTGATGACGTTGGGGCCCGTACAGTGTGAAGCAATCATCGCAAATAATAACACTATCCATTATTGGGATGAACGGTGTAAACCCTTCCCAATGCGGTGTCTTTAAAGTGATGATAGAAGTTCTGAAGTTAAATTTAAAAATAATAAAGATGTAGTACTGTAAAAGAAATCAATGAAGTTTTTAATTCGCTTTGATATTAATACGAATTGATTACTTTCTAGAGATACAAATAATACGTATAAATATATCAACGTTTTGTTAGATACGTATATGCAAAAACTAATTTTGTGATTGTGTTTCAGTGTCCTTCGCTAATAATTTGTTTTTCAAAAATAATACGACTTTTGTACAATTTCATTTCTATAGATTACATTTCATTCGAAGTAAAAAGTAGTAAGAAAACAAAAATAAGTAAGCAATAAATAAATAAAAAATAAAAGAAAACAATCACAAAAATCATGCGAGGTTCGAACTCGCAACATAGCAAACGCGGATCCGTCACTATACCGCTGCGCCAGTCCTTACAGAATCTAATTCTAAATAGCCGTTCTTAAATACACGTCATTGCTTGTCTGCTTGACTCCTTGTACAAAATAGCGTGATGATTTTCATTTTTGACCTTAAATTCCTAACTAAATTAAAAAAAAAGTGTATTTTTTATCTCCGGTTCCATTTTAATATGAGTTTTGGTGGGTTTTTACTGAAATATTTGGAAAAATATCGAATAAAAATGTCGATGGCAATTTAAAAATACATATAAAGCCATTTTATTATTTTTCTGGAAATATCATTCTCTAATACGTACAAAAAAACACCAAAACAATCACAAAAATATTAACTGAATCTGGGGCTCGAACTCGAGAGCGATTGTCGTTCAATATCGACATTTTGGAATATTGCTCACCCCCCATAGCAAAAAGCGTGATAATATGTAGCCTAACAGTAGACCCGGGCTATAAGGATTATGTATGCAGAATTTGAACAGGATTAGTTCAGTAGTTTTTGCGCCAATTAATACCAACGCTCCACCATTTTACTGTTTTATTATATGTATAGATATATGTCGAGGCCAGATATGTGGATATGTGGTGTGACGAGAATGGATAAAGTGAGAAATGAGTATATTAGGGGAAGTTTGAAAGTGGCGCCAGTGACTGAAAAGTTGAAAGGGAATCGTTTGTCTTGGTATGGTCATGTGAAGAGGAGGGATGAAACGCGTTACTAAAATAGTTATTAGTTTACATGTGGATGGATGGAGAGGGAGACCAAAGAAAAGATGGATGGATTGTGTGATATGAATGTTATAATAATAATGATAAATAATTAATTGAATTAAATAATTGTATTCTGATAATTAATTGCCTTATATTTTATTTTAATTTTATGTTATATTAATTTTTAATTTTTATTATATTGACTGTTATTTTATTTTTTAAATGTTATGAATTGGAATTGTATAAAATCATTATTGTAATTTATATTTTTGACTACACTATCGCATTGGATTGGTCTGTAATGATAGCTGTATGTATGTCTAATAATAAATAAATAAATAAAATAAATAAATAATGAAAGAAAAGGGAGTTAGTGATAGCATGACGAGTGACAGGGCAGAATGGAAGAAAAAAACGTGTTGCGCCGACCCCAAATAACACGGGACAAGGGCAGGAAGATGATGATGATGTCGTGGTCAGATCTTAGAATTGATTACCTCATGATATGGCCAACTAAAACTGGCCAGATCGTTTAAACGTTAACGTTTGATGATATGTCAATCCTCGTTTGGCCATATCATTGATGTAGGGTTTTTATGATAATAAAAGGTCTAAAGAAAGTAGCACAGCAACAAGCTCAAGCTCACAGCTTCAAGGGACCGCAGACCTGAGTAATTAATTTCAACTCAATTAACTGGCCTGTTGGTCTAGTGGTTAGTGGCCCTGACTGCTATGCCGGAGGTCGTGGGTTCGATTCAAAGTCAAAGTCAAAGTCAAAAGTTTTTATTTCACATAGGCCTACATGGGCACTTATAAAACGTCAGAAGCTAGTGCACGGTTCCAAATTGGTCGTTTCCTATGGAGAAGAACCGGCAAGAAACTCCATGGTTACTCATGATTACCACCCAGGACAAATGTTTGTGTGATGAGCACTATCATTTGTTCTGTGTCGACTAGACGGCGTTGTGTTATAGTTGTGGAAAAAAAAACTCGCCAACACCACGCGTTCTCGAGATAAAGTTTTTGACAGACAGACAGACGGACAACAAAGTGATCCTATAAGGGTTCCGTTTTTTCCTTTTGAGGTAAGGAACCCTAAATACCAAACGTATTGTCAAATTCGTATCTCCCACATTGCGTAAAACACTCACTCACTTGCATTCGCAAATATATCAAAATAGCATAAACATACATAAAGCAAAATCAGCCTTATAATGTTCCCACTGCTGGGACTCGGGCCTCCTCTCTAGGAGAGGGAATGGGCCGTAATCCACCACGCGGGCCCAGTGCGGGTTGGTGGATGTCACATACTTCGAACTTTTGGTTCTTGGACATGCCGGTTTCCTCAAGATGTTTTCCTTCGCCGTTTGAGCAGTGGTGATGAAATAAATTACACAAAGTAATGCGCCTGACTGGGTTTGAACCAAAGACCTACAACTCGTAAGTTGAGTCTGTTGCCACTTAACCACCACTGCTCTATATTATAATCAAAATTGGTATTGCAATTTTCTACTCATTTTCTCTCTAATATATAATAGCTTTGCTATTAGTAAATCGTGGTAGCATGCGCCACTACCCATTGATCATCAGTTCAATGAATTTACATCTCTTTAATTGAATTTGTAACTTTCCCGGAAAGCAGGGATAGTAAAACCACCAATATCCGCAATTCTCACCATTTTTGGATTCAATTTTCAAACTGAAAGTTCTACTGTCTCACCGCAAAGGAATTTAAATTGATTTTGAAATGTAAAACTGATTGTTTACAACTTGCTTCTGACAGTAGCTTCGTCCGCTTGTATCTAGGTTTCTTAATACAAATTTTGGACCCCAGTTTCATTACCTTAAGGGTATGCAACTCGACTTACTTTTTCAGTTTTTCATACGACCGCTCTTACGCGATTTTATCCTTATTACACATTTTTCGTTAGATATTTTGAAAACCGCCCGTCGCCGCGCGCTGAGCCCGCGTGGTGGATAACGGCCCATTCCCTCTCCTAGAGAGAGGAGGCCTGAGTCCCAGTAGTGGGAACATTAAAAGGCTGATTATGCTTTTGCTTATGCTTATTTTGAAAACACAGTATCTTGGGATATTATCTAAGCTTCTATTGAAATCTATTCATAAATTTGTGTATAACTAATCCAGTAAAGACCTCTGAAAATCTGATATTTTAAGTATAACAATAGAGGACTTGCAAATTTATTTAAGATTCTGAATGACGACAATTTTTTAAGGGTAAAAAAAACACGTATTTCCTGGAACAAGGCTTTGTAAAATATTCAAATAAAATACATGCACAACCAAAAAAAAATTAAATTAATAATTTTCAAGAAATCGATGCCTAATACTATTACTACAATCTTATATATATATATAGATGAATCTGATAATTCTATTTCTAAATACGTATTCCGGTTTCAGGATATAAAACTTTCAAGAAAGCAATATTCATATTTACAACTGCAATAAAAAACTTTATGAACCTTATGAACATAATGAGAATTGTAAAGTTAGATTTATTAGAAACTACAAATTTAAGTATCTGGTTCCAAAAATAATATTTATTCAATTGTAAGTCAAATTGATACATGATATTTTGGGCAATACAAGAGAAAATGGGATTAGAATTGATTTTTTTATCTTGATTGATTCTCAGTAGTCATCAATGAAGTATTAATAATATTGAGAACAAAGTTGTATAATAAATTGATATGTTAGATTGTTAAACCTGATAACGATGACCTGGGGTATTTAAGTCAAGAGTGAATAGGTTACTATTAAATTTACATAAAACTGTAATCTAAATAAATTAGTATAATCCCTCGCATGCTTAGTTAGTTCTTGAATTTAAAAAAATTAAATAGGTAACATGTGGATAACGTTGTGAGTTACACATATACTACTAACTTTAGATACTAGGGATTTTATGAAACCTTGTGTAACTGTTTATTTTCCCAAATAAATAAATAAATAACTTCTTGGCAAGCGTGCTCCATCGCATATCATCAGGGGAGATAGTAGTCAAACGCCTATCAACAATATTAAAAAGAAAAAATATGTTGACATTACAAAAGCGTGGGAAAATTGATACAAGTGAACAAAATGTTTTGTCTATGGCTTTTCCCGTTACGATTGACGTTTAAAAGAGCGCGAAAAAATGATTATAAGTGACGTCACACGTTTCCATAAAGACATGTTGCTTTTTTTAACTTTATTAAATAAAATTTATTACGAAACCTATTTCTCGACGAAAAATATTTTTAAAAGTACTTCGGTACACGTACTTCGATAATACATTGTTTAATAAAAATTAAACATTTCACTCTGAAAGAAGCGGGAGTTGAAACTGAATATCACATAAGTCCGTGACACGCAGTGGTAATTTCAGGAGTAATTTTATCGTGGGCTTGCGGACGACGAGCAATGGGCAGCTCGCCGTCCGGTAACCGTTCGGACCTTTTTTAAATTAGGAAAGAAAAACACCTCCCTGCAAAAATTGCGAACTATTGTTTACGATGTTCTTCCTGATGAAGATATATTGTATTGTACTTTACTTAACATACAAATCACAATAATATTTTGAAGGCGAAATTTTATCAGTGTATACGTTTGTGTGATACACGTTCGAACGGCTGAACGGATTTGGATGAAATTTGGCACACTGGTAGACCATGTCCTGAAATAGCACTCTACTTTATTCTTTCTTTTTCTCCTTTTTTTCGTCCCTTTTTTAATGAAATAGTGTACCTTAATATAATATGTATGTATATATATTTATATATTTATAGTTATGTATTGTGTTTTATATATAGAGATTGATCAATTTGTTAGCAGTACACCGCAGACTACCCCCTGTATTATTTTAAGTTCTTACGATCCATCCTAAGGTTGTCTGGTAGATATCGCTGTCAGCGATAAGACCGCCATTGTACCCATAGATTGTAAGTTTATGTATAAGTCGTGTTACTTTTTTGGTGTACAATAATGTTTATTCTATTTTACTACTACTCTATAGGATACTTTTTATCCCGGAAGTATGTTCCTTCTATTATAAAGCAATTGAAGATGCTGGCAGACGCCAGTGAGGACTATGTTAATATTTCTATGGAATCATTTGCCGCCTGACCTTTACCATCATAATAGTGGTCGATTACGAAAATAAGATCAGTTATCAAGAATCCGTGGGCTTTATTTGCACCTGTATCAAATATCGTAGGTGTTCGCAGGAGTCGTGTCAGGGGGGATTCTCTTAGGAGATTTTGAGGAACTAAAGTTAATTACGACTCTTTCGTGTTTCTGTACTTGAGACATTGATACTTACCCTTATTAATTGAGATCCATAAATATGTATCTATAGGTTTTATTTATTGTATATAATGTATTTATGTGTTGTGCATATTATTTTTGTAGCTCATTTTTTGTTTTAAGCTGTTGATCCCCGCATTAACGCCGGCGTTCACGCGCCATTGTCTTACTATTGTGTCTCTAATTACGCACTCAAAAGGTTAAGTATGATTTAATTTATGATAGTTATCCTCATGTGTAATGTTTCTCTATATGTATAATACCTAAGTTTTGCTGTAAAAAACCCGATTATGAGTTACACTCGCCTGTGTACATCAGCTGTCCTATTTTCATTATTTGTAAAAGTTGTTAAAAATAAAGAATACTCATAAGAATTGATTGAGTTAATATTAATAATACTTCCGACTAAATCGAAAGTCAGTCGGAAGTATTATTACACACACAGAAAATAAAAAACACAAAGAAACCAATAAATACCTAATTTCGAAAAAAGAATAACGTTGCTTTAATTCATTAAACCCCGAGCGAACGCCGGCATTCGAACGTTATTGTCTTTCTATTGTGTCTCTAATTACGCTACTCAATAGGTATAAATTTTATTTGAACTTATAATTCCAAGTCAATCCAAAGATATAACACTTCAAAGCAACCCGTTTTAAATAAATGGCAATTTCATAGGTAACCTATTACAATGGTAAGCTTGGTATAAGTTACAAAAGCGATACAATCAGTAAATTAAAGGTGTCTAAAAATATTGCTCGTGAGAAAGAAATAAATACTAAACCCATTGTTTAAGTAAATTGTAACTAAAAATTTTTTCGACAACAATTTTAAAATATGTATTTTTTATAAAGAAAACAATTTTTTTCCACAACTGTCACACACCCATGTAGTCTAGAGACAAAGCTTGTGCTATGAACACTAAGAGACAGAGCTTGTGCTATGAACACAACTGATAAACATACTTATATATTTCTGAATACACACATATTATAGATAAATTACACTCAGACACAGAAGAAATGATCGTGCTCATCACACAAACATTTGTCTTGGGTGGACATCGAACCCATGAGCTCCAGCATAGCACTCAAGGCCACAAACTACTAGACCAACAGGCCAGAATTAACAGAAACTGTCCCCCTAAAATATTTTCCACAAGTTTCGTCGAACCTTATAATTACAATCCCCTAGTAAACGGTCGATATTATTGAGCCATTGGCTGGCTGTTGTTAGAATCAACAGTATGACCACTAAGCAAGCACTATAGTATAGTGACTAGATGACAAGCCGGCTGAAGTCGATAAGACGTAATAAGAATTACCCTGGCAACACCAACAGGCTTGCTTTTCGTTGGGTTTTTGGCTGAATTTCCTTCGAGTGAAGTTCAGTGGCTATTTTAATATATTTTTTTATTGATAGGCTCGCGTTTGACCACTATCTCATCTGATGGTAAGCGATGATGTGGCCGACGATGGAGCATGCTTGCCTAGAAGTAACCTATTCACTCTTGACTTAAAGACCCTTAGGTTGTAGCTATCAGGAAACACAGACTCCGGCAAGGAATTCCACTCTTTAGCTGTACGCATAATAAATGTGTTCCTAAAACGCTTTGGGAATTAATTATCTGCACATTGCTTCCTAGTCGATATTGTGATGTAAAATTGGTGTAGTTTTGTATCTCAAAGTATCTGCGCAACTGCACAATATGTGGAATCATTGAAACAGGCGCGATCTCGGTAAAATGGAGCTGAGAACTTTATTGTATTGTTTACTACCTCAGCGAAGTTTGACGAGAAGGTTGACTTGGTAATAATGCAGTAATTTCAATGACATATGCAACGAATGTGATTGGGATCCATTCACAATTAGTGTTAACTCGGCCAGAAGGTGTTAAGGCCTCAAATTTTTCAAGTAGCATTAGGTTTAATAGATTATTGATTAGTTATTTAAGTGCAAACCAAGGATTTATGCTGTATCCTACTTATTGTGCTCACACCATTTTTAATTTATTCTAATGTCAATACGTGAGGACTTGTAATTGGCTTTCTAACGATTATGGTTTCCTTTTTTTGTCTGATTTTATTAGCTGTAAGTCCTCCATGTACTAAATAAATAAATTTGCTGCCAAATACTATAAAACAAAAGAATGTATACATCCATTTTCTAATGGTAAATCTAAATTAACTATTTAGAAACACATAATCTCTATTATTCCAACTTTGTATAAAGAAAGAAAGAAATAAATAAAAAAATGCTTTTCTTTATAGATGATTTAAACTGTTGAATTACTTGACAGTAGCTTCTCTACCGGCTTTGCTCGCATGATGAGAAAATAATTTCAAGGGAACATGCTCCCGGGATAAAAATTATCCTCTGTGCTTTTCCACAAAACTTTTAATCTGTTACCTCTGTTAATTAGTCCTGGGCCACCATGATACAGGCTGTGCCTAGTTTGGGGCCCACGACTACTTCTAATATGCTCTCGGTTGGTTTTCGGTTTGTATATTTACCTATTTTCCATATAAACTTGTGTGTGTGTCAATAAATAAATAATTATTGTTATTATTAAATTGAAATAAAATGAAGTAACATTAAGAGTGCCCAACTTGTGATAAGTACTATAACCATACAACCGCTCTTACGTGATTATGACGTCATTACACATATTTCTCCAGATATTTTGGAAACAAATATCTTGTGGTTATTATCTAGGTTTCTATAGAAATCAAAAAAGAAAATTGTGTAAAACTAATCCAATAGTGAAATTTCGACCAACCGTGCGTTCAGGCGTTATCTATCTTTTTTCGTGTTGTCTGAAACATTGCGTTGGATGTAAAAACAAGCTTTTAAACCATGCTCACGTTGATAAACTTATCGGGAAGGGCCCTCTTAATATTAGATTATTTTTAATTGATATTAATATTAAGAATATTGATAGAGGTCCTCCTCTTTCAATAATTTTGGACTGACCTGTTGGTCTAGTTGTCAGTGACTCTGACTGCTAAGCCGGAGGTCGTGGGTTCGATTCCCACCAAGGACAAATGTTTGTGTGATGAGAACGATCATTTGTTCTGTGTCTGGGTGTAATTTATCTAGAATAAGTATGTATTTAGAAATATATAAGTACGTTTATCAGTTTTCTAGTACTCATACCACAAGCTCTGCTTAGTTTGGGACTAGATGGCGTTGTGTGAAAGTTGTGGAATAGTATTATTATTATTATTTGCTCACTGTTTAGCGTCATAATGTTTGTCATTAGTTTTGTAGCAGCTTTGGCTTCTCATGCACGAGGTTGTGACGCAATAAAGAAATGTCGCTACAATCAATGCTATGACCAATATTTACAGACGCTAAAACTGGTTGGAATTTCTTAACGGAGTTCTCCGGAAAAATAATCCGCGCCTTCAACGTTTGCATCATAACATTCGTTCATAACAACACCTCATTACAAAGACCGTTATGATTTGAATAAGAACCCTCAATGCTAACTCCCTAGACAAACACATTAGTAATGTGTGTACTTACCTACTCAATATTGTTCAGTAAGCTAAGTATAATATTAAACGCAATTATAACTATTTTATTAATATTTGTATACCACATACTGTGGCAGAACACAGAGACACATATAAATATTTTATTACATCTTAATATTGTACCTGTTTGCACAAATAAACGTTTTTGTATTTGTATTTGTGCAAGTATTACGCCACTATTCCTCAGAAGTGAGGTAGACTGAGAATTCTTTATTTACATTCCGTAATGTTATCAAGATCTTAGTTTACAATAGTAACATCCATAATTCGCTAGTTAACTCGCATTTAGGAAAAGTTAGCAAGCCTTGTACCTATTCTCATAATGTTATAGAAATTCTTCAAATTTATTCATTTTTATTTACTTTATTCAAAATTTGCTTACATTATGTATTACAAAAAATCTGCCAAACTGTAAAACAGTTTGTCGGCAGTTGTTCTCGTTTCACATTTTTACAATATTAAGACGTGACAACAAATTAATGTATGCTAAGCTAACAACATAATACAACTATACTAATACACCCACGAAATCAAACAATCCCACATTCTATATCCATGGACTATTTTCACTGTTCATGCACAATCCTGTTAATCTACGGACACAGTGACAGATAATGTTTTTTTAGTATCTTTTTAAGTAATATTTTTAAGTTTATAAGTAAATAAGCGGGTATTTGAAGAATTTCTAAAACACAAAAACAAAACAACTCAAAAAATCGAATCCTTGTGACTAGGGCTTAAAAATGTCTTTGCCAGTGTTGGTTGTACCTACTTCTTGGCATCAAATTTTTATCGGAGCTAGTGGCTCAAGATTTGTTTGAATGATAGGTACTACACACAAATATTATAATTGGCGCCCAAATGGGACACAAGATAGAATGTGCTGGTGCCGCGTTTAGAAGTGCCCTAAACAGGGGCACCGACTCCGTGGGTGCTTGGGGGCTCGAGCACGAATGAGAAATAAACAGTGGGTGCCGAGCACCCCTGAGAATAGACATCAAGAAACAGATCAGTAATCGACAAGGTTACTTATAAATTATAATATTTCTTGATAATAAAAACTAGTTTTATTTTTATGCAATGGTTTCATTTTATATTTTTATGAATCAAAATGACTAATTAAATACGTAGTATGTCAGTAGGACATTTATTTATTTGTCGGTCGATCAGTGTGAATTTCTTTTCTCACACTTCGCCACTTTTTCAAGTCATCAAATGAGCATGGGCACCAATGAGGTTTTTTAAAAGCCGGCGCCCCTGGCCCTAAAAATATTTTTTTGTTCTGTTTAAATATCTTTTCGCAATGAAATAATTACGACATTCAAATCTATATAGGTAAGGGCCTAAAAGATATCTCTTTTAATAAAAATCCGTTGTCTGTAAAGTCGGTTTACTGACGATAGTTGAACGTGACAACGTGTTACATTTATTTGTACGCATAAATACAAATAAACAATTAACACGACATTCACTTTTCACTGCACTTTATACTTGACGAAAATATGTAAATGTATTATTCTATAGCAGTTGTCACGACGCTGACGCATCGCTCACTCAAGTAGGAGAGAGACAGATGTCGAACACTGCCGAGCGCGGAGGCCGAACGCGCTCTCGCTTGCACTTCAAGCCTTAAATGGAACGCCTCAGAGCGAGGTAGCGCCGCATGCGTCATACTGTTTCGTGCATTCAGCCGGCTCCATCGAATTATAAGACGTTGTCACGTCAAAACTTTGCACCCCACATAAGGAATTATTCCTGTATCATGGGTACGGTCCCAAACATGTAACATCATATACACAAGACACGTAGACCCGGAACACGTATTTATAGAATATTTGTTCCGTACGGGAATCGAATCTGCGACCCGCAGCACAGAAGTCAATCGCTAAACCACTGCGCCAACCGTGTCTTCTAAGATCTTTGATTTATGTACCAGAAAAAAAAACACTAAACATATTAAAGCGTAGGTTGCAAGACTGTAGTAAAACACGCAAAGTTATTGCTAGCTAAACTGATATCTAAATTCAATATTTTTCTTTTAAAGGTTATAAAAAGTTAAGAATAATATTAAAACATAACGTGTTTAATGAATTCCAGAATCAAAAGTTCAGTTCTATTGACTCCATTTATAATAGTTTTTCAATTCCTTTATATTCTTTTGTTTTGATTTTTCAGTGGAATCATTCAGCCTTGTTTTGTTCCAATACTCCCAAATTGTAGTTTGGCTATCCCTAAAGCATTGTTCTGGTTCAAAAGAATATCAGTCTTTGCTGGTCCGGTGTATTGTGCATTCGGAAATATCGCTTTGTCTTTCCCTGTGACGTCAAAATGGCAGAAACACACTTTGTAGTTCTACAAAAAATAAAAAAATCATGACGAAAATATGCAGTGGTGGCCGGTCCTTACGAGTTGTAGGTCGCAGGTCAAACCCAGCCAGGCGCATTACTTTGTGTAATTTATTTCATCACCACTAATCTCAAAACGGTAAAGGAAAACATTGTGAGGAAATCGGCATGTCCTAGAACCAAAAATTCGAAGACTTGTGACATGCACCAACTGGGCCCGCGAGGTGGTGATGGCCTATTCTCTTCTCCTAGAGAGGAAGCCTGAGTCCCAGAATGGGAACATTATAAGGCTGATTATTGCTATTGATTACTACTAAATTGATACTATGGTCGGTCGCTACAACTAAGATTCTCTTAAGATAGTACCCGGAAATATCGCTTCTTGTGCTTCTGTGGTTTTTTTTTTTTATTTTCTTGTATGCTGCGTATTCAATCTTAGGAGTTGGGTCGTAATTTAGTCGACTTAGGTTTTATTTTTTGACTAGCGACCCGCCCCGGCTTCGCACGGGTGCAATGCTGATCACTTCATAGTATAAAACAAAGTCGCTTCCCGCTGTCTGTCCCTATGTACGCTTAGATCTTTAAAACTACGCAACGGATTTCAATGCGGTTTTGTCCAGCATTGCACCAGGGCGGGTCGCTAGTACTAAATAAACTACAGAATGTCTATACACAACGTTCACAGATTTTTGTCATTAGACAATACAAACATATTTTCTTTTGAGGTTACTCTTGAAAGAGCGACATATAATTGGCCATGTGAAAAACTTTCAACGCTCAAATCTAAGTCTGTAACGTTGAAAGTTTGACCCTGCGATTTATTGATGGTCATTGCAAAAGATATATTCAGCGCAAATTGTAGGCGTTAATATTGGAACGGTAAATTCGATGGTATTAGAATTCAATTTCAAATAACCCAAACACTGCTAGGTTACATTGTTTTTATTATGAATTTCCTGTGTCTACGTTCCACCTTTCTCCATCATCAGATCAGTTCGATAGTACCTTATAGCCAAAGTGCATCTCATGACAATTCTAATAAGCCCAAACACGGCTAAGATACATTGATCAATTACAGAGTTCCGGTACCTATCTTCCGGCTCCATCATTATCATCAAGTCACTTCGATGATACCATTTTCAACATAACTATTCAGAACCATTTATTTATTTGTATTGTCTTAGTCGTTTAACTGTCTTCATTGTGATATCTATGTGAGTATGAAGTTCCGTTGGCCATTCCTGGTCTTCTTCATCAGTTCCACTTTATCAAATGTTACTTTTTGACTGTAAATGCTTATGTTCTCGATGAAAATACCAAAATCACTATATTGTTGCCTATAATATTTTAGGAGTTCCCTCGATTCCCCATGGATTCCATCATCAGAAATAAATTTTGAAAAAAATGGGACCAATCTGAAAGCATATCCTTTAAAAGGAAAAAAAAATTGAAAATCGGTCCATAAACGACGGAGTTCTGAGGTAACACACAATTTTTTTTTTTGTATATTTTTTGTAAAAAGATTTTTATTTCACACTTTTTAGTTGTGATGCACTTATAGCCAGATTACCTATTTCTCATGACAATTCGAATCAACCCAAACACTGCTAGGATACATTACTTTATTATGAAGTCCAATTCCACCTCCCGGCTCCATTATCAGGTTACTTCGATAGTAGGTACCTTATAGCCAAAGTGCATATAATGACAATTCTAATAAGCCCAAACACGGCTAGGTTACATTGATTAATTACGGAGTTCCAGTGCCTACCTTCCGGCTCCATCATCATCAGATCACTTCGATGATACCATTTGTAACATAACTATTCAGAACCATTTATTTATTTATATTGTCATAGTTACTTAACTATCTTCATTGTGATATCTATGTGAGGGTGATGTTCCGTTGGCCATTTCTGGTCTTCTTCATTAGTTCCACTTCATCAAATGTTACTTTTTGACTGTAAATGTTTTTTTTTTTTTTTTGGTATTCCCGATGAAAATACCAAAATCACTATATAGTGCCTAGAATATTTGAGGAGTTTCCTCGATTCCTCATGGATTCCATTATCAGAACTGGATTTGAAAAAAATGGGACCAATCTGGAAGTAACCGAGTAGGATATTTGCGTCGGCACATCAATCTTTGAAAGAATTAAGTTATTTACCGCAACCGCTATGTCCCTGCATTTTAAATCTGTAATATCTTCGAAAATATTCACTTTAATTAGACGCTGTAAAGGGCCATATTGATCTATATTAAATGCACAATTTATTTAAGGTACTTAATTGGATAAAGATTAATGCTGTAATGCTTAAAATCGTTTCGTAAATAAGCCATTATTTCTCGTAAAAAGTAAAGGATAAAAAAATGGTTATTGTGGGTTATACAAAAAAAAAAGACATATACCATCGCGGACTTTTTTGTAGTTCTTTTTAAAGTGTACAATACTGTAGTACATTATTTTGATCTATCTCTTAGGGTTCAGCCAGCGTTTGCAATGTAAGCGCAAAAAAATGTGTTTATTTACGACATCACATTAGAAACCTCAAAAATCATCAGTGTTCCTCTACTATATTGTACGTGTACTATACACAAAAACCTTCCTCTTGAATCATTCTATCTATTAAAAAAAACCGCATCAAAATCCGTTGCGTAGTTTTAAAGATCTAAGCATACATAGGGACAGACAGACACGAAAAGCGACTTTGTTTTATACTATGTAGTGATGTGGGAAATCATCCCACGACTTCTTCAGCTCTAAGAACTATATTTCACCGAGACACCATGGCGGCGCGACCAGTCGCCGCTACCAACAAAATGTATACAGCTCTATAGAGAGTTATTCACCTGGTGTCCGTTTCATTGCGAAACCAATTTGGCGGCGCGACCAACTCGGACGCGTGCACTTAAAGTCCATTTTGATACTGTCTCAGTGTGGTGTAGCGACTCTTGTGTCTGTAATGGTGTCTACTTTGGTAGCTTACGGACACCATGGCGGCACAACTGATCGCGCCGCCATGGTGTCCCGATGAAATATAGCCCTAAGTCGGACCAAGGGGAGAGTGTCAGACTTTTACCGAACCACACTGAATTGATTTCAACTATTTTTAAAATAGGTATGCTACCGCCTATGTCGAATATATCCGACAAATATTCTCACGTTTATTCCGCTAAGGTCGCACATTCACGACCAAATACACCATCTTGTCAGCTATTCTGTCACCTATGGGGATTGGTGAGCTAAACGAGATGGAGTACCCAGTCGCAAACACACGACCCTGGCGAGTAGGACACGAAAACACTCGTCGGACCCATACGACGCAAGCGGTTAATGGGTTAAATAATTAAGTGCAGTCAAACGGGGTGAATAGGAACGCGGGGGTGAATAGAAACAAAACTTTGAGGGGATTTTCCATATTATTAAAAATTTGTTTCCAGCACTGCAATTTTTTCTTGCATTGTAATACAAAAATAATAAAAGCTTTGTTAGAAAACAATTGAGTTAAAGAGAAATGAGTTAAAGTCCTAATAAAAGTTTTGTTTCTATTCACCCCTGCGTTCCTATTCACCCCGTTTGACGGTATTATTTTAACGAGAGCAAAGACAGTTTTGATTTTGTTTTGTTATAAAAGTATTATCAATACCTACTATATTAGTGCTAGAATATCATTGATAAATAATCCTGAGAGGGATAAGTTATTTGATATCACTGATCTCTATTTTTTACCAAATTGATGTTTTTGGAGGACTATTCGAAACAAATTAATTTCCGTTTCGTTTCGGTACATTGAACAAGAACATTTTTTTTTTCAGGCACTTGATTAAATAAAAAATAGTTGTATTTAACAAATTATATTATGATTACTTAGTTACCAGGCTATCATGATAATAGAGTGGGAGGAGAAATGGACACCGACCATAGAAAAATCTATCAGAAAAAAAAATTCGTTAGTTACTAAATGTTAAGAGCAACTTGGGTGCTTTTCTTATTTATTTAACAATCCAATATAATAAAATACAAGAAAAAGGAAACGGAAGAGTTGGAAAAAAAGAGATGTAGACACCGTGTGTAAGAGTAATACGAAAAAAAAACAAACAAAACAGTTAACATACAATATTTGACTGGCCTGTTGGTCTAGTGGTTAGTGGCCCTAACTGCTAAGCCGGAGGTCGTGGGTTCGATTCCCAACCAGGACAAATGTTTCTGTGATGAGCACGATCATTTGTTCTGTGTCTGAGTGTAATTTATCTATAATATGTATGTATTTAGAAATATATAAGTATGTTTATCAGTTGTCTAGTACTCATCGGACAAGCTCTGCTTAGTTTGAGACTAGATGGCGTTGTGTGATAGTTGTGGAATATTAAAAAAAAAATATAAAGATAATATACACATATTAGAATAAATGTCACAATAATATATTAAAATGTTTTTACTTTATTTTGTTTACTTTATTTATGACAATAACATGTGACCAAGATTTGTACTAGGTAAATAAAATTATTGAAAAGAGCGTCCATGGAGTTACTTGCACATTCTTCTCCATAGAGATCTACGGTTTGGAATGTGCAAATCATTCAGCATAATTTTTCTGACTGACTGACTTTTAGACAATTCAAAAGTGCCTTTAAATGGTTTATTTGAAATAAATGCTTTGACTTTAATAATACCTTCATACTTACAAGCAACTACGATTAATAGAAAAATAGTGTTCTTTCACTTCTCTTTTGAAAGGTTAGAGTTTAAAAGTAGTGTGGACGTGAAGGGTTTTCTTACCTAATTAGTTAGCTGTTTCGCGCTGCTGTTGTGCATAGGTAACCATATCTCAGGATTTTTTTCTGAGATTTCAGAATTTTTGGACTCCTGTCAGGATTTTTAGAATTTTGAATAAAATACGGCGTAAATTTTAAAGATCTATTTAAGAGTGCGATGTGCAACGCGTGAGCGAGATCCGCAGTGTATAAACTAAACTAAACTTAAGTACATTTGAGAGAAAAATCTAATTTTTCAATGAAAATCAGGCCTTTTCTCCGGACTTTTTGACAAAACATCGAGGTTACTTAACTATAATTAGTTTGATAACAATGTTTTAAATAAAGATTGTCTGATAGATATTGCCGCTCTTCTTCGATAAATGGGTTATCCAATACTAAAATAATTTTTCAATTTGAACCAGTAGTTCATGAGATTAGCACAATCAAACAAACAGCTTTATAATATCAGGGTGATTCTTTGAAACCGAGAGGACGTCATCATCTGGCCTAGCTTTCGTACTTGTCTATTTTCTGTCCTCACTAACATATAAATCTTAAGTAGAATGTCAACAAAGTCTACAATAATTTTATGTTTTGTATTTTATTTGGAGACAATAATTTTTTTTTTTTTTTGTCGTAACCCACTGGTTTTAAATGAGTGCCATTGATACATTTAGTGATCGGGGAAAACTACTCGTAATATGCCAATAAAAATATCAAATTGTAAAGAAAAAAAATAGGCCAGACGAATGAGACACCCTCTCGGTTTCAAAGAATCAACCATCAACTAGCAACCTGTCCCAACTTCACATGGGTGTTACAAATCTTTGAAATTCAAAGTTTTTTTTGGTCTTTCCAGACAAACAGACAGACAGACGGACAACAAAGTGATCCTATTAGGGTTCCGTTTTTTCCTATTGAGGTACGGAACCCTGAAAAGACCTATGCGAGGCCAAAAAGGCTCCTATCTCAGCATATACTACGATATTTAAAAAAAAATGTATGAGAGTCTACGAGTATATATAGTACATAAGAAAGAAAAGAAGAAAGAAAACATGTTTATTCACATACATATAGGTATGCAAAGATTGAGTGTGATTGGTAAAACAATCAACAATGCAACGATTCGCGTGTGCTAAGGTATTGAACAATACGCAAGTGCATAATCACATCAACATGACATGTGATTACTAAAAGAGTTATGAGTATATCTACATGTGGACGGAAAGAGAGGGAGAGAGAGGCCAAAGAAAACATGGATGGATTGTGTGAGGAGTGATATGAAAGAAAAGGGAGTTAGTGATAGCGTGACGGGTGACTTGACAGAATGGAAGAAAAAAACGTGTTGCGCCGACCCTAATAACGGGCAGGAAGATGATGGTGATTTATGATTACAAATTATACCTCCGTCTTATGGATTTAGTACGAGGAATTTTTTCACAACTATCACACAACGCCGTCTAGTCCCAAGCTAAGCAGAACTTGTGTTATGAGTACTAGACAACTGATAAACATACTTATATATTTCTAAATACATACATATTATAGATAAATTACACCCAGACACAGAACAAATGATCGTGCTCATCACACAAACATTTATCCTAGGTGGGAATCGAACCCACGACCTCGAGCATAGCGGTCAGGGCCACTAACCACTAGACCAACAGGCCAGTCAAAATCAGCCGAATGTTTAATGCTTGTATTTTTTCTGCATGATTGGTCTAAAGATTCACCGTAGCTCTGGAATGTAAAGGGTCTCTCATAAGGGGCTCTCGCTTCACCTAGAGCGGGAAAAGTTATTTGATGACTGGTTGCTGCCACCGGCTTCGCCCGTGTGAAAGCAGAAAATTGTCTCAAGAGAACATACTTCAGAGCAGTGATGGCCGAGTGGTAACGGCCCCGACTTACGAGTGGTAGGTCGTGGGTTCAAACCCAGCCAGGCGTTTACTTTGTGTAATTTATTTCATCACCACTGCACCAAATCGGTGAAGGAAAATATCGTGAGGAAACCGGCATGTCCTAGAACTAAAAATTCGAAAACATGTGACATTCACCAACCCGCACTGGGCCCGCCTGTTAGATTACGGCCCATTCCCTCTCCTAGAGAGGAGGCATGAGTCCCAGCAGTGGGAACATTAAAAGGCTGATTATGCTATTTTGAACATACTTCCAGAATAAAATTATCCACCTGGACACCCATTTCAGCCAAATCCGTTAAGAGGGCCCTTTTCCACTCGCCTATCGTCAACGTCGAGCATGGTTTAAAAGCTTGTTGTTTCATCTAACGCAATCCAACGTGATGTTTGATGAAGAGGCAACACAAAAAAAGAGAGAGAACGCCTAAAAACTCTGTTGGCATTCGGTAATTCCGTGATTTACTCGAATATTTCACAAAACTTGTTCCAAGAAATACGTGTATTTTTTTAAACCCTTAAAAGTTTTTGAAAAAAATTGTCATCATTCAGAATTTCGATTAAATGTTCAAGGCTTCTAAGGATGTACTTTTTAATATTTTTAATAAATGAGATTATGGAGGGCCAAAGTTGACGTAAAATTGCAGATTTTCAGAGGTCTTTACTGGATTAGTTTTACACAAATGTATGTTTTGACTTCTATAGAAGCCTAGATAATATCCACAAGATATCTGTGTATCCAAAATATCTGGAGAAAGATGTGTAACCACGTAAGAGCGGTTGTATGAAAATGGACCTCGAGTTGGCCGCTCTTAATAGGATGCAACTCGACATACATTTTCACGATTTTTCATACAACCGCTCTTACGCGATTATGATATTATTACACATTTTTCATTAGATATTTTGGAAACACAGTATCTTGTGGATATTATCTAGGCTTCTATTGAAATCAATTTATAAATTTGTGTAAAACTAATCCAGTAAAGACCTCCGAAAATCTGCTATTTTGCATGAACTTTAACACTTCATAATTTACTGAAAAATTGCAAATTTAATCAAGATTCTGAATGGAGACAATTTTTTTCAGAAACTTTTAAGGGTTTAAAAAAACACGTGTTAGAAAAAGTTTTGTAAAATATTCTAGTAAATCACGGAATTACCGAATGCTAACAGAGTTTTCAGGCGTTATCTCTCTTTTTTCGCGTTGCCTTTTCGTCAAACATCGCGTTGGATTGCGTTAGATGAAGTAACAAGCTTTTAAACCATGCTCGATGTTGACGATAGGCGAGTGGAAAAGGACCCTCTTAAGTCGTTCGAGCAAAAAAGGAGTAAAAAACATACACACACACACTTACAAACTTTTGCCTTTATAATGTTAGTGTGATTTCTCAAAAAATGCCTGTATTTGGTACAGAGTTCATTGCTCAAGACAACAAGACATTGCTTGAGAATAGTCAAGCAATCTAGCTACTTGCATTTTGAGTGAAGTTTCATACGTACGGGCCTAACACATCTGCCAAAATTGTCCTCGGGATCACTTGCTATCTAGACTTTATATATGGTTAAAATTAAATGGATCTTACGAGTATATCTATAAAAATATTATAAATATGAAAGTAACTATGTCTGTCTGTTACGCTTTCTCGGTTAAACTACCTTTTCGGAGAACAGCACTTCGGACCATAGACGCGAACTGTGGAGGAAAAGATATCTCACTCCCCCAAATTTCATCTCTTCGGTAGAACATCTGCCACCGGGTCACGAACTGCAGTGGCCAATCTGGAAATCTCTGAACCGACTGCGGGCTTAAGTTGGCCGCTGCAAAGATAATCTGGCCGGTCCAGGTGGCTAAATATTGGTCGAACCAAATTTGAGTCAGATCGACACGAAAGAAGAAGAAAAAGGTTAAACTACTGAATTGATTTTCTTCAAATTTGGTAAGCTTGAAGCTCAAAGAAGGACATGAGCTACTTTTTATCTGGCTTCGATTTTACGTCCGCAATAACCGACATTCACACGGACGAAGTCGCCGACAAAATATATTATCTGATAAACAATTGAAGGGTTTAAATTTAACAGATCATGGCATATCAAAATGTTTCGTAAAGGTTGTAGGTCCAGGCAGTCAGCCCAGCCTGAACTGACTACTCATTATTTCCTGCTTAATCTTTATGCGAGTTATGTGAAACTATGAATTCTGATTTGCTCTTAAGCATAGAACGCGTACAATTTTCTAAATTGTTGAATATTACGCTATTCATTTTGTGTCGGGTCATAATTTTGATAAAAAGGACAAATGTACTTACTTACATTTAAGAATAAAATCATAATTGTAAATAGGGAACTAAATAATTCCTTGCTGCTAAATCAATTTACGCGTTTTAAGGACATTATTGTTATTGAAACTCAAATATAATTTTACTAGCTTCGTTCGTATAAAAGTAGTAAATAAATTACAACCACACAGTGGTAGTAAAATTCTACTGGTAAACTGTAAGTTTACAGATACAAATCTTTACTCTTTTATAATATTTCTAGTATCTTCTAATATCAATACAAAAGTTTACCACCCACCTACGGTTCTTAAGATTCAATGAAAAGATTGCCTAATCATTTCGATTTTTCAATAAAGTTTGATTTAATTTTGTAATTTATAAATATTTTTCACGGAATTTTCAGATCAACGGGTATGAAAAGTGTCCGATATTTTCCTGTAATTATTCACGAAAGGCAATTAAAATGCAGTGACACGTTAAGATTTATTAACTACGATACTAAAATAACTAAAATTTACGAACTGATACGTTTCATATCTACGTATATTTAAATAGAAGTGAAATACCGTTCGTTCATTTTTGTAGTAAAGTTTTCTAAGAAATGTAAAATTTGAAAATAGCAAATTCTACTTTACAATAAAAATAAAAACTATTTGAAAAGGAGAACATCTGTCGGTACTTTAGTTTAAATTTATTTCAGCCATCCAAAAAACTAATCCTTTTTTTATAAATAAAGAATCAATGATGAGTATAATATCTATCGCTCATCTTCCTAATTACAAAATGGTCACCCATCCAAAATATTCATCTTATCTAGAAACAAAATAATTTTCAAACTCACCTTTATCAAATCGATCACAGCATAACAAAATTGTAAAATAAAAGGGAAAACAAATCACTGTAACAATCACAAAAACATGAATGGCATACGAAGTTGTTTAGCGGATGACACTTGGAGTAGTTGTGATGGACCCACTGTGTGTTCGTGCCTTTTATATACTGTGGCAGTTGACGCGCTCCGTGTAGCGTTAGCAAAAGAAGTTTGAGTTCTTCTTTTGTAAAATATTGGGGGAAAATTATTTTGGAGTTCATTGAAGATAGATAAAATCAATGAGATGATAATTAAGTTATTTAGACATTGTGAAATTTAAACCAAACTACAGTTGCGTAATTTTTTTTTTTCACAAATAAATTAACTGTAGGTATAAATAAAAAGTTTTAAATATAATCGCTTTACAAGCTGCTTAAAAAGGGATCGTACTACTGGGCTAGTCGGGTAAAAAGCCGATTTCAATGTCAGGCGTAAAACGTAGTGTTAAACAAATATATTTTTTTTTATAATTTATGCACACACATATATTTCGAAGGACTGGAACAATTTGCCTGCTGCGGTCTTCCCGTCCAACTATAATTTAGGTGTCTTCAAGCCTAGAGTGAATAGACTCTTAATAAACTAGTGCGCCTCACCATCAATGATTGCATCACTGCTTACCATCAGGTGGGATCGCAGTCAAGCACTGGTCTATATCAATTTAATATATATATATATATATACACAGAAAAAGATAAAACCGATTCGATTCTGTTTGTTGTTGATTGATTTTTCAATCGATTGTTCTATGTTTTCACTTTTTTATTTGGCCTATATTTGACCAGCTCGGTAAAGGTCTCCCCAAACTTCTTCCAGATGTTCTTTTCTCGAGCCAACTCGAACCAGTCCTTGTGGTAGGCGTCTAGGTCTTCCTTGTCCACTTCGTCCATCCTTAGTCACCTATTTTCTTGGGATTCTTGCCCAGCGGTCAATGTGCATGCAGCTGACGTGAACCGCCCATTCAAATTGTTGCCTGGCAGTCTTTTGTCTATGATCCTCGTTTTTAAGCGCAGGTTTTCTCTAAAGCCAATTAAACTAAAAGTGTTCTTGTAAAAAAAATAAAGGAAGACATTTTTACGCTACGTGAATCTGAAACATTCTGGACAAAAGCTATCCCATTTGTTAGAAACGTTATGACGAGCAAGGCAAGACACGGACGCCGACAAAAACTCGGATTTCGAAGGTTCGAATCCGGTTAAAAATCTTACTTATGAAGATTTATACAAGAAAAGAAAAATTACTCCTCTATTAATACTAATTTAAAGTTGGAATTCTTTGTTGTTATTCTGAATTTACTTACGCATTATTTTCTCAACATTTCCCTGGAGCCAGCAAAATAAATTTGGTTTACGTGAACCGGCTGGTAATTGACTTTAAAACTTAATAGAAATGCTAGATTTTTGCACTATGTCATTATCTTAGGTCTATTATTACCTCCAGGATTGATGCAAAAGTAATAAATGAGGTAAGGTTTATTCTATTATCTGCAAAATAATAATAATATTTTTTTGTAAGGTTTTTTTTAAGAAATATTTAAAATATAATCAGTATGTATGGCAAATGAATAAATAAGATAATAATTATAATTTATATCTTCATAATATTGTCCTTTGAGCAATTAATGAAAGGTGTCGTAATACCTAATTAGTATTACAGCATTTTGGACACATTGAACATCGGCCTCCCCCAAGTTTCGCCATAGTAGCACAGCTTGGTGACAAAGCTTTCATCATCATCATTATCATCGTCATTTCAGCCGAAAGACGTTCACTGTTGGATGTAGGCCTACACTAGGGGTGGGTTTTAGTCAGTAAAAGTCTGACAGCCCCTCCACCCTAGAGCGAGAGAAGCCACTGACTGATGTCCCACCAAAAGAAACCCCAAGTGTCGCCACATTGAACAATGCGTCTCGCATCCATCGGATTCCCGCGACCCTTACCAGGTCATCTGTCCACCTTGTAGGAGGCCTTCCAACGCTGCGTCTTCCGGTACGTGGTCGCCATTCCAGAACCTTTCGTCCCTATCAACCATCTGTTCTGCGAGCAATGTGCCCTGCCCACTGCCACTTAAGTTAAGGCGATTCTTTGTGCATAAGAAATAACAAATGTGTAACTGCGCCTGAGCTAGGCCGAGCTTGTATTTCAGGACGCAGTTCTCTTCCCAGAAAAAGTACTTATATCAATATAACAGCAGTTGCGTGTTACGTTTATATAATTTAACACTTAATAAAATATTCATTTACAATCGAATTTGTGTGTTGTGTGCATACGTTCGTGTGTTTGTGGTGTAATTTTATTTTAATCTCTTCTTTGTCCAACCCTCTTCCCAGTTTAGCTGGGGTCATTTGTCTCCTTGTATGTTCACGCCTTAAAACCCTGTTCTTGTCTGTGCACTCAGACCCGCTTGCTGGATTTTGCTTTTTGGAGACCTTGTTCGTGTGCCTTTTTCATGGTCCAGCACTCTGCTCGTATGCTTTTTTCATGGTCCAGCACTCTGCTCGTGTGCTTTTTTCATGGTCCAGCACTCTGCTCGTGTGCTTTTTCCATGGTCCAGCACTCTGCTTGTGTGCTTTTTCCATGGTCCAGCACTCTGCTCGTGTGCTTTTTTCCTGGTCCAGCACTCTGCTCGTGTGCTTTTTTCATGGTCCAGCACTCTGCTCGTGTGCTTTTTCCATGGTCCAGCACTCTGCTCGTGTGCTTTTTCCATGGTCCAGCACTCTGCTCGTGTGCTTTTTCCATGGTCCAGCACTCTGCTCGTGTGCTTTTTCCATGGTCCAGCACTCTGCTTGTGTGCTTTTCCATGGTCCAGCACTCTGCTCGTGTGCTTTTTTCCTGGTCCAGCACTCTGCTCGTGTGCTTTTTTCATGGTCCAGCACTCTGCTCGTGTGCTTTTCCATGGTCCAGCACTCTGCTCGTGTGCTTTTTCCATGGTCCAGCACTCTGCTCGTGTGCTTTTTCCATGGTCCAACACTCTGCTCATGTGCTTTTTCCATGGTCCAGCACTCTGCTCGTGTGCTTTTTCCATGGTCCAGCACTCTGCTCGTGTGCTTTTTCCATGGTCCAGCACTCTACTTGTGTGCTTTTTCCATGGTCCAGCACTCTGCTCGTGTGCTTTTTCCATGGTCCAGCACTCTGCTCGTGTGCTTTTTCCATGGTCCAGCACTCTGCTCGTGTGCTTTTTTCATGGTCTAGCACTCTGCTCTGTATGTCATGGTTGGTCGTCATTTTATCTCAATGTTTAAATATTGGTTTACGTGCACTGGCTGGTTATAGCCCCTAAAATTTAATAGAAATGCTAGATTTTTGCACTAAGTCATTATCTTAAGTCTATTATTACCCCCAGGATCGTTGCAATAGTAATAAATAAGATAAGATTTGTTCTATTTCTGGTTGCTAGTCCACAATTGACCAAGTTACTTAAAATAAACATCAATGTCTCGTCGTTATTATCGATCTGTAACCTTAATTACGATTGACGTCTTACTCAACATTTACGATTATGATTATTATCTTTTTTTGTTCTTTTGAGTAGAACTCACTCTCATTATGATATCAGAAGCATATTTCCTTCCTTAAATATCACGTTTTTAAATAATCTTTTCTTATATTAGTCTGTCAATTTTAGAGTGCGCGTGTCTAATACGTAAATAGATTTAAAACAAAGGTACAGACTGATTGGAATGACATGACCACCATGACCATGTACTGATTGGACCTATTTTGGCGCAACCGTGAGGCGCACAATTGTATATCTATATTATTATTATTCTCTTTATTCATTCAATAATACATATTCATTAAATTTTTAAATATTTTTTTTAACAAAATCATATAAAAAAAACATTTAAAAATATAAAAAATAGTAGTCCGCCGGTATCGAGACAGGGTCCAAGCTACCGGTGGTTAGGGCTCCAGAGACAGGAACTATTATTATTATTATTATTTTATTTTATTTTGTATGGTTTCGTGTTTACATATATTGTTTGTGTGCCTTTCGTTGTGACAAAATAAATTCATTTTCTTTCTTTACATGGATCCATTTCCTATCCTCCCATCAAAATTTGTAAAAGTGTGGATACACACAGCATTCGTTTCTTGATTCCTATTGTGATTGTGTAGGTATAAGGTCATCACAGGGATTTTCTGAAAAGGGTTTTCTTTCTCACTGGCGCCTCAAAGAGATGTTAGCACAAAGTGACCGTGGTCCTAGAACGCAAAGGGCAATTGAAGGACACAGGTGTGGCGCAAAGGCTTGTCAGACTTTCACTGACTATCACGGGAGAAGTCATTGGATAAATTCCCACCTAAAAAAACGTAATATAAGGTCATATGCCTAGCTAGTAGATAAATATCAATTTGCAAACTGACAATTTTGTCATTGCAACAGAGGCAGCATTCGCCCGAAGCGCAGGCGAGGGTGTTATGGTGTCGGGAGCAGGCTACGGTGACAAATTTCCACGTGTATCAAACGACGTTTTTCAATACACTGACGAAGACATAAATAAACGGGGGCTGACGCGCGACTCGTGGGGGTCGCTTAGTGCCCAGCATGATACGATAAATGTAATAAAATTGTGGGAGGAGCGAGCACGCGCACTTTTCCGTACTAGTGCGAAAATCAGAAAATTACCTACGTGCCTAAAATATATTAATATCACTCTTATTAATCATACATTAATTAGTACTTGAGAGTTATTTTAAGTTAACCAGTCTTACAAACGTTTAAAATAGTGAATCGTTTAACATAGTAGCACTATGATAGCGTAAGGTACTCGTTATTATAATAAAACCTACGCAAATATTTGAATATTTACCGACGGGTTCCGGTAAATGCAAGCTAACTTTTTATGTATATTTGGATTGCATTTGATAATGTAACATAAACGTAGCCCGTTTTTCCAGCTTTTCTCTCCAATTTTTTGAAGTTTTTAAGTGGTAATTAACTTTAGAATTGTAGGAAAGCATATAGCATAGCATAGTCAGCCTTATAATGTTCCCACTGCTGGGACTCAGGCCTCCTCTCTAGTAGAGGGAATGGGCCGTAATCCACCACGTGGGCCCAGTGCGGGTTGGTGAATGTTACATGTCTTCGAATTTTTGGTTCTAGGACATGCTGGTTTCCTCACGATGTTTTCCTTCACCGTTTTGAGAGCAGTGGTGATGAAATAAATTACACAAAGTAATGCGCCTGGCTGGGTTTGAACCCGCGACCTACAACTCGTAAGTCGGGGCCGTTACCACTCGGCAACCACTGCTCAGTAGGAAAGCACTTTGATGATATAACAAAAACATAAAGTAGCTTTTTTGATTTAAGTCTTTTAAAAAAACTTTAAGATGCTACAGTCTGTGTTACAGGAGACAGACACTGACTCCTGTATCACAGGTCCTGTAGCTAACTGAGGAGGTCTTCAAATAGTATGTTACCTGTATTTTTGTGTCCTATGCACGCCTCAAAGAGATGTCAGTAAAACTGAAGGGACTCAGTAGGGTCGATGTCTGCTAGGGCTGAGGGAACATTTTGAAAGAATGACCGTGGCCTTATTTAGGGCCCTTAAATCGTAAAGGGTAATTGAAGGAGACAAGTGGGTTTTAGTCAGTAAAAGTTTGACACCATCCAAAATAATTCGTGCGGCTTCACTCACATTTCGAAAAATCTGTTCTTGTTCCGTCTACGTCTTAAAAACAAAACCTGTGTAAAATAAACAGCTTTCTAGTTCCAAGGGGTTAGGTTTGCTTTGATGAATCAGTGAGTCAGCCCCTTTTTATGGTTCCGTACCTCAAAAGGAAAAAATCCTATAAGGGTTCCGTTATAGGATCACTTTGTTGTCCATCTGCCTGTCTGTGTGTCAAGACCCATTATCTCAGGAACGCGTGGAGATATCGAGTTGAAATTAAAACCATATACTCAGGTCTGCGGTTCCTTGAAACTGTGAAAGAATCAAACTTCTGAGTTAAAGAAAAAAAAAAGATACGGCCGTTTAAGTCGCAAAAAACGTGTATTTCGACACTCTCAAGGAAATCAAAATTCATTATGTACTTCCCGTTGACCTAGAATCCTGAAATTTGGCATGTAGCAAAGTCTCATAGCACAAGTATAGGAAAAAACTAAAAACTGTAAAATTGTAGTTACGTCACAAAAAAAAAACTTTACTATTCGGAAAAATCTTCGTAACTTCGGAAATTGAACTGTTTTCATAGGTAAGTTTATACAGAACCCTCAGTGCGCGAGTCGAACTCGCATTGCTCGTTTTTTTTTTAAATATAGAACTAGCTTCTGCCAGCGGCTTCGTCCGCGTGAATGTTGGACATTGTGGACGCGAAGTCGAAGGCAGAGAAAAAGTAGCCTACGTCCATCCTTGGAGTTCAAACTTGCTCCGTACCAAATTTCGTCAAAATCGGTTCAGTAGTTTTAACCGTGAAATCGTAACAGACAGATAGACAGAGTTACTTTCGCATTTATAATATTAAGTACTAGCTTTTGCCCGTGGCTTGGCCCGCATACATAAAATATAGCCTATGTCACTCAGGAATAAAGCAGCTTTCTATCGGTGATAAAATTTTCGCAATCGAACTAGTACTTTCCGAGATTACCTCCTACAAACAAAAGAACATATTTTACCTCTTTATAATATTAAGTATAGATATTAATATTAATATGGATTAAATTAAGATTGTTGTGTGGACGCTACTTGACCAGTGCGACCAACTGTTGAATTGCAATAGGACATTCTAAGCTCGATCGCTGGACAAAACGTCTCTTTTCTCAACTATTTCATATTCATTGGTTAGTTCCACAAAATTATGGCCAGTTACACCCCCATTGGTATCGGAAACCTTTATTTTTAACAAGTTTAAACCTTTCCACGGTGACATTTGCCGCCATGTTGTTATGTTTAGGGCTCCGTACCCAAAGGGTAAAACGGGACCCTATTACTAAGACTCCGCTGTCCGTCCGTCTGTCACCAGGCTGTATCTCATAAACCGTGATAGTTAGACAGTTGAAATTTTCACAGATGATGTATTTCCATTGCCGCTATAACAACGGATACTAAAAAAATCATGTCTGTTGTATAGGAGCCCCATCCCATTCTGAAAGGAAGACTCGGCCCTGGTATGAAAGGCAACGAAGGAACTGGAGTGGGTTTTTAGTCAGTAAAAGTCTGACACTGTCTCACGCTCCGCCCAAGAGCGGGGGATGTCATTGGATGATTTTCCCACCGGAAAAAAAATGAAACAACAGACATGATTTTTTGCTGTTTTTATAGATAATGGTACGGAACCCTTCGTGCCCGAGTCTGACTCGCAGTTGGCCGGTTTTTTCTTGTTAAAGATGGCCGTTTGGTTTTTCTGAACTATATTGATATTACTTGGTGGACGTCCCACCAATACGTACAAAGCGTTTTGGGAACACATTCATTATGCGTACAGCTAAGGAGTGGAATTCCCTGCCGGAGCCTGTGTTTTCTGATAGCTATAAACTAAAGGTCTTTAAGTCAAGAGTGTATAGATTACTTCTAGGCAAGCGTGCTCCATCGTCGGCCACATCATCGCTTACCATCAGGTGAGATATCAGTCAAACGCAAGCCTATCATTAATAAAAATAAAAAAGCTTTTGTTTCTCAGCTTCTAAACTGCAATGGTTTTTGTTTTATTATACACTTGTTTATCTCTTGTTGTCTGTAATTAAATGCTGTTGTTATTGGTATCGGACAACTTTATTTGTAACAAATTGAAAGCTCTTTGCGTCGACGTTTCCCGCCAATTTGTTGTCCTCAATGGAAGATGGGATGGGGGAGGCCTATGTCCAGCAGTGGACGTCTTTCGGCTGAAATGATGATGATGATGATGAATGGAAGATGTTATTTTCGTATTGCATTAGCTTTTTGCTTTAGCAGGATGTAATTCTATTCTTGAATGCTTTGCAGTTAGTTTGAATAATATTATTTTTATCCAACTGTTTTGATGACTGGTTTTTCTTTTGAGTTTCTTCATAAAGTCGTGCATGAATTTTGATCATCGGAGCCCGACTTCGCCCACAGCTGGGCATAGAGCACTCTTCTTGTGCCATGCTTAGATTTTTAAACAATCATATTTTTAGGGTTCCGTAGCCAAATGACAAAAAACGGAACCCTTATAGATTCGTCATGTCTGTCTGTCCGTTCGTTCGTATGTCACAGCCACTTTTTTCCGAAACTATAAGAACTATACTGTTGAAACTTGGTAAGTAGATGTATTCTGCGAACCGCATTAAGATTTTCACACAAAAACAGAAAAAAAGAACATAAATTTTGGAAATCCCCATACTTAGAACTGAAACTCAAAAAAAATTTTTTCATCAAACCCATACTTGTGGGGTATATATGGATAGGTATTCAAAAATGATATTGAGGTTTCTAATATCATTTTTTTCTAAAGTGAATAGTTTGCGCAAGAGACACTTCCAAAGTGGTAAAATGTGTGTGTGTCCCCCTGTAACTTCTAAAATAAGAGAATGATAAAACTAAAAAAAAAAATATGATATACATTACCATGCAAACTTCCACCGAAAATTGGTTTGAACGAGATCTAGTAAGTATTTTTTTTTAATACGTCATAAATCGTAAACCGCAATTTACCTTTCAATTTTGTACGGAACGCTCAGTGCGCGAGTCCGATTCGCACTTGCCCAGTTTTTTTTTATATGATTTATGCTACAAAAGCGCTGAGTCAAATATTGAAACAACCTTTTTAGTTTCATTTCACAAAGACTTCCTTGAAATGACAGTACGGAGTAAATGTAGTTAGTTATTGACGAACAAAACAAAAGGGTTTATTTTAGTTCTTTATCTTCTTTATTTATACTCGCCTTCTCTCATTACACTGGGTCCTTGTTTGCAGCACCATGTGGTTCGTTGACTCGTGTCCACAACTTTGAGACCGAGGCATTTCAAGTCCCTTTGAGACCGAGGCTTTTCATGTCACCTTGAAACCGAGGCTTTTCATGTCCCTTTGAGACCGAGGCTTTTCATGTCACCTTGAGACCGAGGCTTTTCATTTCCCTTTGAGACCGAGACTTTTCATGTCCCTTTGAGACCGAGGCTTTTCATGTCACCTTGAGACCGAGGCTTTTCATGTCCCTTTGAGACCGAGGCTTTTCTTGTCACCTTGAGACCGAGGCTTTTTATGTCCCTTTAAGACCGAGGCTTTTCATGTCCCTTTTGAAACCGTGACTTTTCATGTCCCTTTGAGACCGAGGCTCTTCAAGTCCCTTTGAGACCGAGGCTTTTCATGTCCCTTTGAGACCGAGGCTCTTCAAGTCCCTTTGAGATCGAGACTTTTCATGTCCCTTTGAGACCGAGGCTTTTCATGTCCCTTTGAGACCGAGGCTTTTCATGTCCCTTTGAGACCGAGGCTTTTCATGTCCCTTTGAGACCGAAGCTTTTCATGTCCCTTTGAGACCGAGGCTTTTCATATCCCTTTGAGACCGAGACTTTTCATATCCCTTTGAGACCGAGGCTCTTCAAGTCCCTTTGAGACCGAGACTTTTCATGTCCCTTTGAGACCGAGGCTTTTCATGTCCCTTTGAGACCGAGGCTTTTCATGTCCCTTTGAGACCGAGGCTTTTCATGTCCCTTTGAGACCGAGGCTTTTCATGTCCCTTTGAGACCGAGGGTTTTCATATCCCTTTGAGACCGAGGCTTTTCATGTCCCTTTGAGACCGAGGCTTTTCATGTCCCTTTGAGACCGAGACTTTTCATGTCCCTTTGAGACCGAGACTTTTCATGTCCCTTTGAGACCGAGGCTTTTCATGTCCCTTTGAGACCGAGGCTTTTCATGTCCCTTTGAGACCGAGGCTTTTCATGTCCCTTTGAGACCGAGGCTTTTCATGTCCCTTTGAGACCGAGGCTTTTCATGTCCCTTTGAGACCGAGGCTTTTCATGTCCCTTTGAGACCGAGGCTTTTCATGTCCCTTTGAGACCGAGGCTCTTCAAGTCCCTTTGAGACCGAGACTTTTCATGTCCCTTTGAGACCGAGGCTTTTCATGTCCCTTTGAGACCGAGGCTTTTCATGTCCCTTTGAGACCGAGGCTTTTCATGTCCCTTTGAGACCGAGGCTTTTCATGTCCCTTTGAGACCGAGGCTTTTCATGTCCCTTTGAGACCGAGGCTTTTCATGTCCCTTTGAGACCGAGGCTTTTCATATCCCTTTGAGACCGAGGCTCTTCAAGTCCCTTTGAGACCGAGACTTTTCATGTCCCTTTGAGACCGAGGCTCTTCAAGTCCCTTTGAGACCGAGACTTTTCATGTCCCTTTGGAGACCGAGGCTTTTCATGTCCCTTTGAGACCGAGACTTTTCATGTCCCTTTGAGACCGAGGCTTTTCATGTCCCTTTGAGACCGAAGCTTTTCATGTCCCTTTGAGACCGAGACTTTTCATGTCCCTTTGAGACCGAGGCTTTTCATGTCCCTTTGAGACCGAGGCTTTTCATGTCACCCTGAGACCGAGGCTTTTCATGTCCCTTTGAGACAGAGGATTTTCATGTCCCTTTGAGACCGAGGCCTTTCATGTCCCTTTAAGACAGAGGGTTTTCATGTCCCTTTGAGACCGAGACTTTTCTTGTCCCTTTGAGACCGAGACTTTTCATGTCCCTTTGAGACCGAGGCTTTTCATGTCACCTTGAAACCGAGGCTTTTCATGTCCCTTTGAGACCGAGGCTTTTCATGTCACCTTGAGACCGAGGCTTTTCATGTCCCTTTGAGACCGAGACTTTTCATGTCCCTTTGAGACCGAGGCTTTTCATGTCACCTTGAGACCGAGGTTTTTCATGTCCCTTTGAGACCGAGGCTTTTCTTGTCACCTTGAGACCGAGGCTTTTTATGTCCCTTTAAGACCGAGGCTTTTCATGTCCCTTTTGAAACCGTGACTTTTCATGTCCCTTTGAGACCGAGGCTCTTCAAGTCCCTTTGAGACCGAGGCTTTTCATGTCCCTTTGAGACCGAGGCTCTTCAAGTCCCTTTGAGATCGAGACTTTTCATGTCCCTTTGAGACCGAGGCTTTTCATGTCCCTTTGAGACCGAGGCTTTTCATGTCCCTTTGAGACCGAGGCTTTTCTTGTCACCTTGAGACCGAGGCTTTTTATGTCCCTTTAAGACCGAGGCTTTTCATGTCCCTTTTGAAACCGTGACTTTTCATGTCCCTTTGAGACCGAGGCTCTTCAAGTCCCTTTGAGACCGAGGCTTTTCATGTCCCTTTGAGACCGAGGCTCTTCAAGTCCCTTTAAGATCGAGACTTTTCATGTCCCTTTGAGACCGAGGCTTTTCATGTCCCTTTGAGACCGAGGCTTTTCATGTCCCTTTGAGACCGAGGCTTTTCATGTCCCTTTGAGACCGAAGCTTTTCATGTCCCTTTGAGACCGAGGCTTTTCATATCCCTTTGAGACCGAGACTTTTCATATCCCTTTGAGACCGAGGCTCTTCAAGTCCCTTTGAGACCGAGACTTTTCATGTCCCTTTGAGACCGAGACTTTTCATGTCCCTTTGAGACCGAGACTTTTCATGTCCCTTTGAGACCAAGGCTTTTTATGTCCCTTTGAGACCGAGGCTTTTCATGTCCCTTTGAGACCGAGACTTTTCATGTCCCTTTGAGACCGAGACTTTTCATGTCCCTTTGAGACCGAGACTTTTCATGTCCCTTTGAGACCAAGGCTTTTCATGTCCCTTTGAGACCAAGGCTTTTCATGTCCCTTTGAGACCGAGACTTTTCATGTCCCTTTGAGACCAAGGCTTTTCATGTCCCTTTGAGACCAAGGCTTTTCATGTCCCTTTGAGACCGAGACTTTTCATGTCCCTTTGAGACCGAGACTTTTCATGTCCCTTTGAGACCAAGGCTTTTCATGCTATTCGAAATGACAGCAGCGTTTGGGTGCCGAGCACCCCTGAAAATAGGCATCAAGAAACAGATCAGTAATCACCTTTTAGGTTGTGTATAAATTACAATATTTCTTGATACTAAAAACTAGTTTCATTTTTATAAAATGGTTTCATTTTATATTTTTATCAAACATAATTAGTAATTAAGTACGCAGTATGTATGTAGGACATTTATTTATTTGTCGGTTGATCAGTGTGCATTTCTCTTCTCACACTTCGCCACTTTTTCTAGTCCATTAAATGAGCATGAGCACCCATGAGGTTTTCTAAAAGCCGGCGCCCCTGCCTATGGCCGACCGGTACCTCACTGACACACTATATTCCGAAGTGGAAGTGCTTAGAGTCAGGCAGCTTTACATCCTATCTGTCACACTATAATTTCACAAAATGTCCAAGAGCCCTTGTATCATGTCAAGTCGAAAGGTATATTGGGAAAAGGTACGATACCGTAAAACAATCGGCAGAAGGTCGTACGGTTAAATGGGTTCGCAGATATACAGGAAACTCAATGACCGACACAAAATTCTACCCTTAACACAAAACCAATGCAGAACCACAATAACAAAGTGGCTTCTTACTTTAGATTATGACACAACAGAAAATTTATCATCTTAAGTGGTAAACTCACGGAACACACATTGTTAGATCACACGGTCATATATATTTATACATAGCATAGTAGCATAGCATAGTCGGCCTTATAATGTTTCCACTGCTGGGACTCAGGCCTCCTCTCTAGGAGAGGGAATGGGCTTTAATCCACCACGTGGGCCCAGTGCGGGTTGGTGAATGTTACATGTCTTCGAATTTTTGGTTCTAGGACATGCCGGTTTCCTCACGATGTTTTCCTTCACCGTTTTAAGAGCAGTGGTGATAAATAAATTAAAGTAATGCGCCTGGCTGGGTTTGAACCCGTGATCTACAACTCGTAAGTCGGGGCCTTTACCACTCGGCCACCACTGCTCTTATATATATCTTATATATGTTTGCACAATATATAATAATATATATAAATGTGAGTGTTCACATTTATAACGTAGACATACTATCTTAACGACAAATATTCATCTTAACTAACACTATCATACACACACACTAAGTGACCGTTGTAGTTTTGTATTCCTTTAGAAAATTAAGTTAGTTTAAGGAACATGTTTTGAATTTTTATTTAATTGTTTATTTCTCATGGGTGCTTGAGCCCCCGAGCACCCACGGAGTCTGTGCCCCTGTCCATAGGAAACCTTAAGCAAAGCTCTTTGAAATCATTCTACCTTAATTAATAAGGATTTGCCAGCCCCGCTGCACGCTATAATACAATAGATAAGGACGGATTGACAAAGAAAGAAGTAAATCATCATTAGAATTGAGTCATCAGCAATCTTGCCCAGCTGCCTAAAAATACGCAGCATTTTTCTAACCTTGCCCCTTAAAGCACTCAGATGTTGGGACCATGTCAGCCCGTAATCTACAAATACTCCTAAACATTTGATTGAAACTGTTTGTTCGATGTACGTGCAAGCACAATTGTCTAGTACATATTATATTTCTAATAAATAAAAAATATTAAAATTGTGTGACCCAGCAACGGATGCGTCAATTAGAACAAGTTCAGCAAAATGCCAGACTAGTTGTTTTACACATTAATGCAAAATTTCAGCTCAGTCGGTAACCGGGAAGTGGATCAAATTTAATTTACAAGATTTGATAACAGCCGCATAAAGAATGTAGATATCCGCAGGAGAACCAAGGTCGCCGACATAGCCCGAAGAATCGCCAAACTAAAGTGGCAGTGGGCAGGGCACATTGCTCGTAGAACGGATGGTCGATGGGGCCGAAAGGTTCTAGAGTGGCGACCGCGCACCGGAAAACGCAGCGTTGGAAGGCCTCCCACAAGGTGGACCGACGACCTGGTGAGAGTCGCGGAAGTGCGGTGGATGCGAGACGCATAGGATCGGTCGTTGTGGAGACGCTTGGGGGAGGCCTATGTCCAGCAGTGGACGTCTTTCGGCTGAAATGATGAAAATGATGATGATGATAATTGCCATACAAACATCGGGATAGGTGAAACAAAGTAATAATTATAAAATAAAATAAAAAAGCTTGTATAAATTCTTGTTGAATAAACAATTGAAAAACGCTGCTATCATTTCGAATAGGTATCAACTTTGTTCATACAATTCGTGTGTTGCCTATGTCCTGAGGGTCTAGAGAGACAAAAGACAAGGTCCACCAGGGCCGGAACGCAAAGGGCAACTGAAGGAACCCGGGTAAGTAATAGTGAGTAAAAGTCTGACACTCTTTCTCGCTACTATCAATGTCGATAGTCAAGAAGCATTTGCATCTTTGGGAATTTTTTTTATGGTGGGAAATCATCTAGTGACTTTACCCGCTCTAGAGTGGGGCGTATCAGACTTTTACTGACTAAAACCACACCTCAGTTGCCCTTTGCGTTCTAGGACCACGGTTTCCCATTCAAAATTCAACCCATGGCCCCAGAAGGCTTCGGTCCTGCTACGGTTTTGCTGACATCTCTTGAGGCGCGCGTGGAACACTACGCACCGTCGACGACTCGGGCTTGGTCCGGACGGTGACCGGACGACCGGACTGCGAGCTACCCATTGTTCGTCATTCGCAAACACATGCATACGGTGGCTGGAAGTCGAGGTCAGGATCCCGGCGACTGGGGCGTGAAGATGTCCGTTCCCTTACATTTGCGACCACCACCTTTGCTAGCATTATTTCTTTGCAGAAGGAAGCATCCGCAGCCCATTCCTTCTCGCTACAGACCATGGCTTGAACCAAGGACCGGCATGAGAGGTCACCGCCGCCAATCTCCTCTACGAGGTCACGGCAGTGCTCCGCCCAAGCGGGACATACCTCCACTATGTCCTTCAGACGGTCTGCACAATGGTGACACCCGGGTGTTACTTCCGCCTGATTCTGGAACAGGAACTTCCTGAACTTGCCATGTCTGTGAGAACCTGCGTCATGCATGCGCATGGTGAGGACGCCGTGGCGTCTCTCCAGCCACTCCTCAAAGAGGGAACTTACCGCCGCGATCGTGGTGTGCTCACTACTGGGTTGCGACAGTCGCTGTCTCCATAATTTGCAAACACTACGATTGTAAGAAATCTTAAGAAAGTGTAAGCTAGAGAATAGATTATTTCTAATTCAATAAGTTATGATTTTTTAGGGTTCCGTACCTCAAAAGGAAAAAACGGAACCCTTATAGGATCACTTTGTTGTCCGTTCGTCTGTTTGTCTGTCTGTCAAAACCCTTTATCTCTGGATAGACGAAGACCCTTTATCTTTAACACGTGGAGGTATCGAGTTGTAATTAAAACCATATACTAAGGTCTGCGGTCCCTTGAAGGTGTGAAAAAATAAAACTTCTGAGTTAACGAACAAAAAAGATACGGCTGTTTATGTCGCATAAAACGTGTATTTCGACACTCTCAAGGGAATCAAAATTCATAGGGTACTTTCCATTGACCTAGAATCCTGAAATTTGGCATGAAGCAAGGTCTTGTAGCACAAATATAGGAAAAAATCTGAAAACTGTAAATTTGTAGTTATTTCACAAAAAAAAAATGTGATTCGGAAAAATCTTCGCAACTCGATTCGGGAATTGAACTGTTTTCAAAGGTAAGTTTGTACGGAACCCTCAGTGAGCGAGTCCGACTCGCACTTGACCAGTTTTTTTTTTTTTTAAATAAATCGTAAAATTTTACGCTATTTTTCGTAATCTATATAAGTGTTTTCATCCGAAATTACATTGAAATAAATATGAACTGTTTCAAATCTTGGGTATTTTTCCGCTGAGAATACTTACTTTGTAGATATTATTAAGTTAAACATAAAATATTATTATACATTACTAAAATAGAATAAGGCAATGAAATGCGTAGATAAAGTTAGGACCCGTGGTTAAATTTTCTTGTTCATTATGTTTACCAATAAAATTAATATAATCTTCCGTGTTTAAACCAAAGTGTTTAAAATTCATGGATTAATAAGATGTTTGCTTCTTCTTTTGTGTATACAAGGGGCTTTACGTAATTAATTAATTACCCACCTACATCAATCTATATTCTATATACAATCCTATTTTTTAAATAGTAAAAAAAATGGGGCTTTCTCCGTATCCGTTACTGATCATAATTGTATAGTCAAAGGTAAAAAAAAACCAAATCCCAAAATTGTCCACGAAAATTTGTCACAATTGGTACAATTGCTACTAGAAAATACTACGCGCAGTGTTTTTCCATTTTTATCCCCATTAATTAATTCATAATATCAATAGCCTGGACAATATTTCCATAAATTGAGTGACATTTTGGGATATAAACAAACACTCATAACTTTGCTGTTTATGAATATTATTTATTGAGACTTTATTTAAATAATAACAAGACCATTTCTAATTAGCCCTTTAAGTATTAGTACTAATTAAAAATTTGTGGTGTACATGTCGCAACTATATACCATTGGTCGTTTTATGATGCCATTACACAAAATTGACTTTAAGAAATGGCCACCTCAAAACTAACCCAACCTCAGCGATAATCATGAATTGGCCAATTTTATGATACTATGGCTACGATATTTATCTATAATGAATCAATTTCTGTTCATTATTCTCGCAAAAACTCAAAAATGGTTTGATCAATTTGAATATTTTTATTAATCCACTCTATTACCTATAAGTAGCAAAAACCCATAAAAACGGTTGAAAAGTTGAAAAAAAAACAACTACTGGAAACTCAACAAGGGGCCATTCAAGTATTACGTAAGCACTACAGGGGGGTGGGGGGGTCTTTGCTTTGCTTATTTTTGATGACATGGGGGATGGGGGGGTCTAGATGGTGATTACGTCAGCAGTATTATGTTTTTTTTTTAGTTTTTTAAGAGAACGATGTCGATGTTAGTTTTTTAAGAGAACGATGTCGATGTTCCAAAGTCGCAAGAAAATGAGTTGACACGACACACATCACTAAGCAGCAAACATCTGACGATTTAGAGTCATGGATTCGTACTGTATCATGGACTGGTAATTTGAATTAATATGTCAAAATTTTAAATAAAGTTTGTTTTTCCTTCATTTCAAACCTATCTTATTTGTATACTTACAACTGCTGCTCCTATATTAATAACGAAACCAACACATTGGCAAATGCTTGTACCATGCAATGTTTACGTAAGCATGGGGGGGGGGGGGGGTGAGAGCTTTGCTTACTTTTGCTGACAAGGGGGAGGGGGGAGTTAATATTTGCAAAAAATCTGCTTACGTAATACTTGAACGGCCCCCAACTATTGGACTGCTACTTTATCACTGAGTGATTTAGGCATACCTATATATTCTAACATCACGGGCGAAGCCGCTGTAAGAGGTTAGTAGCCATAAGTAATACACATTTCGCGAAGTTGGCTTTTCGTTCCCAAATCGGATATGGTTTTCATTAGAAAAGTTTCCCGAAGGAGTGCTTGATTCCTTCTAACAAAGATCTTGGTTGTTTACTGAAATTATATCCTTAAACAATTAGCTGGTTATTAATAAATAATATAATAATAATAACATTCCACAACTATCACACGTCTAGTCCCAAGCTAAGCAGAGCTTGTGTTATGATTATAGACAACTGATAAATTACACCCAGACACAGAACAAATGATCGTGCTCATCACACAAACATTTGTCCTGGGTGGGAATCGAACCCACGACCTCCGGCATAGCAGTCAGGGCCACTAACCACTAGACCAACAGGCCAGTCGATATACTGAACTCTTCTTGAAATAAATAGATATTCTTCTTTGGTTTCGATTCGACTTAAAATTCATTATGTAGCTACTTGGACGACTCGTCGTTGATATAAGCGTTATCAGCCTTTTAATGTTGCCACTGTTGGGACTCAGGCCTCTTCTCGAGGAGAGGGAACGAGCCCTAAACCAACACACGGGCCCAGTGCGTTTTGATGGATCTCACATGTCTTGGAATTTTTTGTTCTTGAACATGCTGGTTTCCTCACGATGTTTCCTTTCACCGTTTTGAGAGCAGTGGCGATGAAATAAATTACACAAAGTAATGCGCCTGGTTGAGTATGAACCCACGACCTACAACTCGTAATTCGGGGCCGTGACCACTGGGCTACCATTGCTTGTCGTTGGCTTCGTAAAATCATTGTGACGGTGGCGGCGCGTAGTGTGCAACGCGTGCCTTAATGAGATGTCAGCAAATAGACGGGGCCTAGTAAAGAGATGTCAGCAAATAGATGGGGCCTAGTAAAGAGATGTCAGCAAATAGACGGCGCCTTGTAAAGAGATGTCGGCAAATAGACGGGGCCTAGTAAAACCGATACCTGCTGGGGCTGCGGAAACGTTCGTAAGAGTTGCCGTGGTTCTGGAACGCAAAGGGCAACTTGGGGCCTAGGGTCTGCTTCTGAAAGGAAGACTCGGCCCTGTATGAAAGGCAACGAAGGAACAGGAGTGGATTTTTTGTCAGTAAAAGTCTGACACACCCTCCCACTCCGCCCAAAAGCGAGGGATATCATTGGATGATTTTCCCACCTACAAAAAAATGCAGGCATCGGCCCTGCTGGCCCCATACTGGAGGAACATTGGTAGGTTTTAGTGAGTAAAATCTGATACAAACTCCCGCTCCACCCAGAGCGAAGTCGGAATCGGAATCGAACTCGCGACGTGCAGTGCAGCATTGCTTAACCACTGCGCCGATCGCGCCGTCATCATCGTCATTCATTCAAAATTGATGGCAGATGTTTATGACTTCAAAAATCTGAATTTTTCATGTTTATAATGCTTTGTAAAAGTGGTGAAAATCAAGGTTACCGAGATTTCCCGAAGAATCACCAAACTTCAATGGGTAGGGGCACATTACACGCAGAACAGATGGTCGATGGAGACGCAAGGTTCTGGAGTGGCGACCACGTACCGGAAGACGCAGCGTTGGAAGGCCCCCCACAAGGTGGGCAGAGGACCTGGTGAGGGTCGCGGGAATTCGATGGATGCGAGACGCACAGGTCCGGTCGTTATGGCGACACTTGGGGGAGGCCTATGTCCAACATGGACGTCTTTCGGCTGAAATTATGATGACGTGTAACTAAAAGTCACTTACCCATTAGACGTCCAACAGACGTACAATTTGGACAACATCTTCCTCCTAGCATTGTGTACAGACACGTCATGTTTACCTTGTTGATGAAACCGACATTACTCGCATAGTAACCACATCCGACGCTATTGTTTTATCTCTCATTTGTCAATCGATTCTAGAATTTTAGCATTAGTGTGATCACGGTCTCAACAGATGATAAAGTCGATCTTCTTCTCTATCGATGGTTCTCTCTTCCCTCAAAGTTTTTGAGCCTAGTAGGTTCCCACGTGTATTGCGTCGTCAGTGGCCTTTTTAGGTCCTCCAGACCACAGTATAGATAAGATATGGAACAGTACGGAAACTACCTACAAATATTCGAAACGGCACACTCACACAAACATACGCATCGACGAGACTCCTAAGTGTTTCTCGTGGTCCTGTCAGTAGCTCGTGCCGCTTGTTTTATGTTTGTGTGAGTGAGCCGTTTCGAATATTTGTAGGCAGTTTCCGTACTGTTCCATATCTTATCTATACTGTGTCCAGACGGCAGATTTAAGGACACTTTAGGCACTCTAATAAGTGAGCCATCGTCTGGTCAGGAGCACCGCACTGATGATAAAATCGATGGAATCTACGCTCATCTTATAACCGCCTAATCTAAAGTCCCACTCGTCGTACTGACTTCCTTCACTATTCTTTCTTTGGTCAAGCTATTTCTCTGTGGAATGCGCTGCCCTAGGAGATCAGAATGGTAGCAAACCGATTAACATTCAAAGTTAAAGTTCTCTCATTCTCCCTGAAGCGTCTGCTTCACATGAAACACGGAAATACTAAAACTACAACTAGGGTGATAAACAAATGCTACAGGCACCAGTAGTGGCCCAGTGGTAACAGCCCCGACATACAAGTTGTAGGTCACGGGTTCAAACCCAGCCAGGCGCATTACTTTGTGTAATTTATTTCACCGCCACTGCTCACAAAACGGTGAAGGAAAACATCGTGAGGAAACCGGTGTGTCCTAGAACCAAAACTTCAGAGACATGTCATGACATCCACCAATCCGCACTGGGCCCGCGTGGTGGATTATGGCCCATTTCCTTTCCTAGATAGGAGGCCTGTGTCCCAGCAGTGGGAACATTATAAGGCTTATTTATACTGGCATTAAAATCGTTATATTACGGATATGAAACGATATTGATACGTTCTAGTGGGCGTGTTATGCTTCGTTCCGTGCTTGATACGTTCCTAGCACGGTCATACTAATAGTATGATACGGTGTTAGTGGGCAGCATCCTTCGTTCTTCCTTTTCTTTTCTGAAAGTTAATGTTTTGGTTGGCGCTCTTTCATTTATGATCTAATAGCTGAACAGTTTCTATTGCTCTTTCGTTGTCTGTTTTTAGTACATACAGTCCGCCCAAAACATCACAAGACATACTGTTACATTCTGAAGCCCAATCAAAAGATGAAAAGAAAAAAACTGAGAGTTCAATTTATTTTTATTAGCTTATTCAGTGTCCATGCTAGGCAAATAGGCAATGGGCTGGGCACATTACACGCAGAACAGCCGCTAGAACTGAAAGGTTCTGGAGTGGCTACCGGAAGACGTAGCGTTGGAAAGCCTCCCACAAGGTGGACCGATGACCTGGTCAGGGTCTTTTGATTTACTTTTTTATATTTTTAATAAATGAGTACATTATGGAGGGCCAAAGTGCACGTAAAATAGCAGATTTTCAGAGGTCTTTACTAGATTAGTTTTACACAAATTTATATTTTGGTGTCTATAAAAGCCTAGATAATATCCAATCATCAAGATAGCAGTGTATCCAAAATATCTAGAGAAAGATGTGTAATAACATCATAATCACGTAAGAGCGGTTATATGAAAATGTACCTCGAAAAGGACGCTCTTAACAGTTCGGTTTAGGGGGGTTACCATGATGTTTAAAGTAAGATTGTTGTATTCCTATTCCATTGTGGGTAAGAGATGTCGCTAGACAACCTGCATAGCTCTGTCTCTTACCCACACAGAAATAAGAATGAAACAATCTTACTTTGAACGTCATGGTACTGGGGTTGGTCGAGAAATGGATCGCGTCAAGAGATCGTGGTTGGACCTCTGTCCAGCCCACGTGGCCAGCCCACTCCCTCTTCAGGTTTTTTCCCCGACATCGGCTACTTGAGTTATGGATTCAATAATAACATTTATTTGGGAATAAAACAAATACCTACGCAGATAATGCTCGCGTCATGTTTCCGGATTTTACGATATATCTTTATGAGCAGTGAATATATTTTATGAGATGTCGAATTATTGAGTGGAGGTTTGAATTTCATCGATTTTATGAATAAGACTGGTCCTTTGTTTTTATATTTTTTTTCGCTATTAGTACAAATCATTGACACTGTTTTCACTGGTTTTTGGTTGTGAATATTAACAGCCGGCCTCATCTAGTTTAAAATGACGAAAAAAAAAATTGACATGTGTGTTTTCTTTTAAACCTATTTCCAAAATAAATATCATTTATCATTTAACAGAATCCATTTAGCTGATTCCTATATTTTAAGATACAGGCTAGTCTTAGTTTAAAAGATAGCGTCTACTTACTATTGCATCATAATGTAAATATTATTTTCAAACAATGATAAATGATAAATGATAAATGATATTTATTTTGTAAATAGGTTTAAAAAACACTTTTACACGTCAATTTTTTTTTCGTCATTTTTAAACTAGATGAGGCCGGTGTTTCCTAGCTGACTACCCTGAGAAGAAACACCGAAACAAACTCAGGGGTCAAAGTCTCTTTTAAAGTCCATACAGTAAATATGTAATGGTCAAATCACATGAGAACCATGCAGATATGTCTGAAATGGTCTTTTGAAGAAAGAACCATACAGATTTGAGTGGACCTGTCCAGTCAGTGCAAGCATTTGTCAGTATTCGTAAAGCTCAACTCAGGACTACTAAGGAGCTCAACGACTTGACGAACAATACCAAGGAAAGGACATTTGGGTAGGCCGCAGAAAATACTCAAATTGCCAGACATACATTAAAATTACTGAAAAGGAAAAAAAAAAAACAATCAACATAGTCCTCACTCACGTTCACAATAATAAAAGAAAAATATAGTTTACAAAATGTAATACTTTAGCAAAGTAAACATTTTTGTCAAAAATTAATAGAAAAAAAAAGTCCAATTGCAAAATAAAAATAATCTACAATATCGAATTGTAATAAATAATAAAAAACACAATTAAAAATAAAAACAAAAGAAAAAAAAATAATAATAATACAACAGTTGCAGTGCGTACTGGAGCAGGTCAATCCCAAGCCTTTTGGTCCTCAACATAGTCCTTTATAGTGTAAAAAGCCTTTTGGCAAAGTTTTCGCTTTACAAATAATTTGAATTTATTAAGGCTTAGTTGTTGAATATGACTAGGAAGTTTATTATAGAAGTGTATACATTGGCATCTATATATCCTACAGTGCAAAGAGCTGTGTTTTTTTGTGAAATAAATAGTTTATTATTGTTATTTATTGTAAGGGGTAGTAGCGGAATTACACAAATGCCACCAGTAGGCTATTCAAATTATACCCCCCGCACCCCTACTGACCTCTGCAATTCGCTAGTTCACAATCAATTTTTTTTTTTTAATATGTAGCAATTTATTCGGTTACAATTACTGTAAACACTCTCTTACATAAAACTTAAATATTAACTAAACTATTTATACTAAAACCGAACTATGTACATCAAAACTATAAATACTATTATACTAAACCTAACTATGTACATATAATACAAAAATATTTATTTATTTACTAAATTATATTAAAACACCCTTTACAGACGCGTCCAAGGCGATGTTATAACGAACACTTAAAATACATATTATAATATTATTAAATTAATTATGATTATAAATTATTATCAGTCCAGACTTTTCTCAATAAGTAATTGAGCCGCCTTTACAAATTTCGGTATGTTTAAGCTAAATATATCATCTGATAGCCATATCTCATTAACAATATGTATGTCTCGTAACAAAGGGGACAAACTTTAGGAGGTTAGTCCTAGCAGACGGCACCTCTAAGAAAATTGAAAATTATAACTTTATGATTGTGCACGAATCATCATTATCATCATCATTTCAGCCGAAAGACGTCCACTGCTAGATATAGGCCTCCCCCAAGCGTCTCCACAACGACCGATTCTGTGCGTCTCGCATCCACCGCACTCCCGCGACTCTCACCAGGTCGTTGGTCCATCTTGTGGGAGGCCTTCCAACGCTGCGCCTTCCGGTACGCGGTCGCCACTCTAGAACCTTCCGCCCCATCGACCATCCGTTCTACGAGCAATTTGCCCTGCCCACTGACACTTTAGTTTGGCGATTCTAAACGATTCTATATTTGCACGAATCATGAAGTTAAAATTTTTATTGATTCTTTTTTCATGTTGCCTCTTTATCAAACATGGCGTTGGGTTGCTTTGAATGAAACAACAAGCTTTTATACCATGCTCACGTTGACGACAGTGACAAGGGCCCTCTTAAATATAAAGTTTATTTGAACTTATAATATTCATAGTACAAATATATCACAGTATTCACAGTACAAAGTATGAATTATCATAAAACGACAATTTCGTAGGTAGAGACTCAATATTAGTTTAGGAAGGCGCTTCTTCAATTCATGAATCGTGTCTAAGAAACTAATAGGTATTACAATCTCCAGACCACTAGCCCTAAATTCTCTCCCTTAAAGAATTCTATTCCACAAACACTGTAAGAAAAATAGTCGTAAAATAACATTGATTAGTACTTACATATCAACGCCACATTTACTACAAAGTGGAACGGATCACACCTGAGATGGAAGTTGATTGAATGAAAACAAATGAAATGTATTAAGTAGGAGCTTGGGACAACATTCGACCCTTGTTAGGGTACGGATACAGTTGGTCGCGAAGAATTTATAGAGACAAGAGGCCTTTTAATTTACTGATAATTCTTTAAGGGGTTGAAAGTAAGTACTCATGATTAACAGCTTCTATCAGCAGTCAGATAAAGTAGCATTTTATTGGTGAAGGAATTTTTGAAATTGGTCCAGACTTAGTTTTGTTTTTAGTTCATACATTGTGGATGGATGGAGAGGGAGAGGGAGTCCATAAAAAAGATGGATAGAATGTGTGAGGTGTGATATGAAAGAAAAGGGAGTCAGTAATAGCATGACGTGTGACAGGACAGAAAGTAAGAAAGAAAAGTGTTGCGCTGATCCTAATAACACGGGACAAGGGCAGGAAGATTATGGTCCAGACTTAATTTTTGAATTAATTCGTTGCAAAAAAAAAAATTCATTTATACACTATCTATCCTAACTTCTATGAGGTCATCGTAAACAGTCCTGCGAGAGCGCGCGTTTCCAAGTAGCCGTTCAGAAAAACTAATAAATCCACCATTTCTTGACGGATTTTAATAATTTAAAAAATTAAATGCTCAGTAAATTATTACACATACGATGTACTTAGTAAAAATCGGATTTGTTATTATGTTATTGATCGTCATTGTACTGGTGATAGAATTTTTAAAGTCAGCTCAGTAGTTTCAGAGTTCATTTGTTACAAACATAAATACAAGTCTTTTCTCTTTATAGTAATAATACAGACTATAGATACTCGTAGTATAAATTACTAATCTGCTTATAACATATTATTCATTCAAGCAATTTACGCACACATCTTTGGAAGATATCGCAGTTTTTCTATGCGACCCTTATTTTTTGCAACCCAGTGTTTTGCTTTAGTGAAAATATTCGGAATGATTTTTATTATTTTGAAAGAAAATTCTACGGTTATAGTATCAAGTAATATTTTTAGAGGTTTCTGCCCAAATACACAGCTGACTATATTGTATCCTGTTAATCTCACGCTCTCTGTGTATTTCTTTTGTAAGATATCTCTGAATAATGATATTCTCAAAATTTTGTATGGGAAGGCTGATGAATATAAATTAATATGTAACAAGAATTAAAAAAATGCATAACATACTTATATTTTTTATAAAACTTAAATAGCAGTGTGAAAAATTTAAAAAATAAAAAAAACCCGACTGCGTAAAAAATTACTTTAAATAAAAACTGAAAAGAAAAAAAAAACAAGTTCAATCCAGTAGCGTAGAAATCAATTTAATTACATTAATTTAAACACATAAAATAACACAAATAGTAAATTCTAATACGGAACATATAGACTGCAACAGTCGGGACCCATTTTTTTTTTTTATATGGAATGGTATATGGAATGGAATGAAATATTAAATGGAATGATTTTAGTCTAGTTTATTTTAATGGTTAATTTTTTGTAAGATCAACCATTTTTTTAAAAGAGTAACCATAGTTTTTCTTGACGGTTCTTCTCCATAGGGAACGACCAATTTAATAAGTGCCCATGTAGGCCTATGTGAAATAAAAACATTTTGAATTTATTACGTGCCCAACTGACGGATAGTTGATGTCACAAGGAGTAACTTAGGCTACTTTTCATTTTCCTGTGGGAACGGGATTTAATTCCCAGGTTTTATGTAATATATATCTGAAAAAAACTTGTCTTTGCAAAATTCCTAGTGTGATCCGCCCCTAAAGGATCCTTTCTTTTTAATTCATTCCCTTCGACGACCCACATACGTTTCAAATTCTACGTCTTCGTCCTTCACACTATCCGTTGGGCGGGGTGGGCTGCCTTAAAGGTTACGTACAACTAGACCAATCATTTAATCTATTAGAATTTTCACTTATAATAATTCTGCGTTTACGTGGGATCTGTGAAAGGTTGTTTACAAAATGTCTTCGTATTGTTTTTTATTTATTTAAAGTTTCTTCCAATGGGAGGAAATGTCAGACTTTTAAGGACTAAAACTCTACTGTATACTTTCAGTAGCTCTTTGCGATCCAGTAACGTGTAACTCTTTCGATCAATCCCGCAACATTTCAGAATTATATGTCGGCGATAGTGTGTGTCTATGTTGGTTACTTCCTCACGTTAGAACGTTACTTCATCACGCTCCAACGCTACTTCTTCACGCTCGAACGTTACTTCTTCACGCTCAAACTTTACTTCTTCACGCTCGATCGTTACTTCTTCACGCTAGAACGTTACTTCTTCACGCTCGATCGTTACTTCTTCACGCTAGAACGTTACTTCTTCACGCTAGAACGTTACTTCTTCACGCTAGAACGTTACTTCTTCACGCTAGAACGTTACTTCTTCACGCTCAAACGTTACTTCTTCACGCTCGAACGTTACTTCTTCACGCCCGAACGTTACTTCTTCACGCTCGCAAATTCTTTCATCCAAATCCCTTCAGACGTTCGATCTGAAGGGATTTGGCACACAAGATGTCCTGGAACAAAACATAGGATACTTATTATCCCTTCGGATAATCTACACTGATATTATAAATAGAGGTAAAGTTTGTTTTTAACCGACTTCAAAAAAAAGGAGGAGGTTATCAATTCGGTTGTATTTTTTTTTTTTTTTTTTTTATGTGTGTTACCTCAGAACTCCGTCGTTTATGGACCGATTTGCAAAATTTTTTTTTCCCTTTATAGGATATGCTTCCAGATTGGTCCCATTTTTTTCAAAATCCAGTTCTGATGATGAAATCCATGAGGAATCGAGGGAACTCCTCAAAAATTATAGGCAACCCTATGGTAATTTTAGTATTTTCATCAAGAACTTAAGCATTTACAGTCAAAAAGTAACATTTGATGAAGTGGAACTGATGAAGAAGACCAGAAATGGTCAACGGAACTTCATACTCAAATAGATATCACATTGAAGATATAGTTAAGCGACTATGACAATACAAATAAATGAATGATTCTGAATAGTTACGTTGAAAATGGTATCATCGAAGTGATCTGATGATGATGATGGAGCCGGAAGGTAGGCACTGGAACTCCGTAATTAATCAATGTAACCTAGCCGTGTTTGGACTCATTAGAATTGTCATGAGATGTACTTTGGCTATAAGGTACTATCGAACTGATCTGATGATGGAGCCGGAAGGTAGGCACAGGAACTCCGTAATTAATCAATGTATCCTAGCCGTGTTTGGGCTTATTAGAATTGTCGTGAGATGCTCTTTGGCTATAAGGTACTATCGAACTGATCTGATGATGGAGCCGGAAGGAGGAAGGTAGGCACAGCAACTTTATAATAAAACAATGTAACCTAGCAGTATTTGGGTTAATTGGAATTGTCATTAGAAATAGGCACTCTGTTTGTAAGTGTATCGCAACTAAAAAGTGTGAAATAAAAACTTTTTAGAAAAAAAAAATAACCGACTTCACTAAAAAAAACACTAAAAGGATCAAAATAACTTTAATTTCGGAAGTCGGTGTTAAATAAGAAACAAACAATACCGAGAAACACCGACATCCGAAATTAAAGTTATTTTGATCCTTTTAGTGTTTTTTTTAGTGAAGTCGGTTATTTTTTTTTTCTAAAAAGTTTTTATTATGTTTTTTTTTTGTTTGTAGGAGGTAATCTCTGAAAGTACTGGTCGGATTACTAAAATTTTTTCACCGATAGAAAGCTGCTTTATTCCTAAGTGACATAGGCTATATTTTATGTACGCGGGCGAATCCGCTGGCCGAAGCTAGTGTTTTGTAAAGTTATGGGCCCAGCACGCTTCAACAAAGCTGCACACAGCTATTTGTAGGTACATCCACTTCTAAATATCAATGTTTGAACATGTTTGGCAAGGGTGCCAACGTGCCATATTCTTTTCAGCCATTCACTGAATCCTTCGTCTTTTGTAGCAATAGCTCCTTTTGTAGTAAATTTACTGTACATAACACTTTCGTGTTGTAATCAGTAATGGGTTACAAGAGCTCTACAAATATACTTAATTAGACCTAAATAAATATTATTTCAGAATATATGTTGTGGAGTAAATGTCCATTTAATGTTTGAAGAGGTGATATTAAGTTTTCAGCATGATACTTTGGTTCATTGTCTCGGTGCATTGGCTTGGGCAGATACTATTACGAACTAGCTTACTGATGCGTTGACGCCATTTGCATTTCAAGGCCGCGGAGATTCTTACGAACAGTCCATCAGACCTGACTCTGTCATTATAATAAAATAATATTCCAGAACTATCACACTACGCCGTCTGGTCTCAAGTTAATCAGAGCTTGTGTTATGAGTACTAGACAACTGATAAACATACTTATATATTTCTAAATACATACATATTATAGATAAATTACACCCAGACACAGAACAAATGATCGTGCTCATTTATTTGTTCTGGGTGGGAATCGAACCCACGACCTCCGGCATAGCAGTCCTGGGCCACTAACCACTAGACCAACAGGCCAGTCAAAATTGAGGGCACCTTTCGATTTCTTTGATAATATAATTTATGAGAAGCAACGTTTACCGAGTCCGCTAATTTTTATATAAATATATAGGTACATTTTATAATACACACACACACACACCATCGCTCACTCACACACACGTTGTCAACTTCTATCCATGATGTAAAGGGGGGCCTTGAGCTCTAAAATGCATGCCTAAGCTTAATTTAGACTCCAGATCTCCCACAACTTAATATTTTTTGCTATACTCAACTTCAACTTAAATAATATAACTGTACCTTTTTTTTGGCGGGAAATCATCCAAAGACTTCTCTCGCTCTAGAGCGGGCGTGTCAGACTTTTACTGACTAAAACCTACTCCTATTCCTTCTTTCCCTTCGTCCCAGGGCCCCGGGGTACACTTTCGCACAGCCCATGAATATAACTGTACCTAATAATATGTTGAAATAAATAAACATTGTACGGGGTAAAGGTACATTTACTTAAATGATAAACAGATTTTAAGTTCAATTTGTGTATTGCCCGAAACTGATAGATGATCGACCCGCGGCGAATGAGTCTTACATCGATGCTATGCAACTACTAAAGCGCTTACTTAAATGTGTGTTTTTATTCATTCGCCGCGCGTCGATTTCAGCACAAAATTAATAAAATTTATATGTACGGGTTTGCTCGTACAAACATTTTTATTATTTTCCCTGATGCCAACTAAAATCCGCGTCTTAAAGTTATGGCAAAATCCTTACAAAATGGGTGGTAAATCTGTAGATTACACTTTACTCTCCTCCTATTAATAAGGGGGATTATGTTTAGCCAAACAAACGGCTTCTTACGATGAATTTGGAAGCTGGCAAATAATTATATTGACGCGCGCAGAGCAATCAGTCATATTTAGAGAAGGAGGGGTTCACAGGAATTATTACTTTTGCGTTCGTAAGCTTTACCCCTTGTTGTACTTTTATACTAAATTGATTTTTTTAGATGCATAAACAGGTAACAAATGTATTTATTTATACGCGTTAAATTACAAAATCAGAAACTGACTTTCCGGACTAAGCATTTCGCGTCGTCGTTTATACCGCGTACATCGAAGGACTGGAACAATGTGCCTGCTGCGGTCTTCTCGTCCGATTATAATCAAGGCTAGAGTGAATAAGCTCTTAATAAACTAGTGCGCTTCACCATCAACAATAGCATCACTGCTTACCATACGTCACAAAAGGAAACCTTGTGCAAAATTTCACGCCCCTAGGCCCTGTAGTTTCGGCTGTACATTAATAACAGTTAGTCTATTTATATTATAGATCATTAGCTTTTACCCACAAGAATGATCGCATGAATGCCGGTTATAGCGGACGCAAATTCGAAGTCGAAGACACGACCCTAGAGCAGGACAAATCTAGATGATTTCACACCACCTAAAAGAAATCTAGTTTACCAAAACATATTAGAACCTAATATTGATGGTTTATCAACGGTTGTTTATGCATACCTAAAGCCGCTCATCGCGTAGGTCTTGGTTGTCATAGCAAGTTTAATATAAACGCTGCTCACAGCCCCTCAATATGCCCTCATTGTGTGCCATTGAAATGAAGGCTTAATGCCAATATAGCTGGCAACTTTCTATTAAACTGCTCTGTTCGCTTCCGAGCTGTCCAGAGTTTTTCTTGTTGTTTTTTCCAGTTCCTAATGTTTGTTTTATGTGGGAGGTATCCAGGTGGGATATTGTAGATGTAGCTTGTTAGAAATTACACGTTAATAGAATAGAATAAAATAAACTTTATTGTACACCAAAATAGTAACAAAACTTTTACACAAACTTAATTCTATGGGAAATGTTTAACCGGGACACCATGGTGGCGCGATCAGTTGCGCCACTATGGTGTCCGTAAGCTGCCAAACTAGACACCATACAGACACCAGAGTAGCTACACCACACTGAGACAGTATCAAAATGGACCTTAAGTGCATGCGTCCGAGTTGGTCGCGTCGCCAAATTGGTTGCGCAACCAAACGGACACCAGGTGAGTAACTCTATAGACATTTATACATTTTGTTGGTAGCGGCGATTGGTTGCGCCGCCATGGTGTCTCGGTGAAATATAGCCCTATGAGTACAATGGCGGTCTTATCGCTGACAGCGATATCTCCCAAACAACCTTAGGATGGACTGTAAGAACTTTAAATAAAAAGGGGGTAGTCTGCTGTGTATTTAAAACTTTATACTAGACTATACATAGATAAAAAATTATATGATATAACTATTATATATAAAAGACGCATGCATGCATGTTAAGCATTTACTATTTTACTTTTAATAAGTCTAACGAGCTGTGGGCTCGTAAAACATTGATATCCACCCAAACACAGCGACACTACGAAGGAGGTGAAGGGACCATCTCGATGTCTTCCTTAAAAATTGAAAAGAGGAAGCGAGGAATCGTGATCGATAGAAGGAATGAAGGGAGGCCTTTGGGCAGAATTGGGTACAATACTAGTAACTGGGGCTAGGGCTAGCAATAATAGTAACTTTCGGGGCTAAGTACCCAGTATACGGGTCGTACAATAATTGAAAAATCTAAATGATTAAGAGGGCCAGTCTGTTTATAGTCAACGTGAGCATCATTGAAAAGCCTGCCCCCCTAGCCAGCCAAGTTACAATCGTTTCGCTCGCGCCGAACGCCTCGAGTAGGCCACGCCTCCGATTCCTTTGTTTTGACCACGTGACTGAGCGTTGAGATGACATCAGAACAAAGGAATCGGAGGCGTGGCCTACTCGAGGCGTTCGGCGTGAACGATACGATTGTAACTGGGCTAGGGGGGCTGTTGTTTCATCAAACGCAATATTTGAAAAAGAAACAACGCGCTTAAAGAGAGATTGCACCTGAACGCTCGCATTTCACCATACTTGTTTAGGGAAATAAATACGTATTGTTTTAGAAATCCAAAAAAAAGTGATAATTCACAATCTCGATTTAATGTGCAAGGTTATAAAGTCTAAAGTTCTAAATTGCAGATTTTCAAGTTCTAGTTATCATTGTTATACTGTTTGCACTTAGCGTTTGGCGGGAACGCTAACAAAAAAATCATTAGTCTAAACCTACAGATGTGATGTTAACGTGTATGATGAAAGAGACCTCTATTGCCATAAAGCAGACACGAATAATTTTAACTCCCATTTTGTCCCACACAAAATCAACTCCTACCAAATGACGTACCTATCTAAATCATGAGTAAAACATAACTGGACATTAAAACTAAGACGAAATGTACCCACAGACCACGGAAGCACCACAGTGGCCACGCTAAAGACAGAATTGATAAAACTATCCACACAAATTAAGCGTGTCAGCGACAGACTGTCGGCGATTATGACAATTTAGTGATAATACAGACACTCAATTAACAAGTCACGTGAGCAGAACCATTTGGAAGGGCGACAGTTACTTTTTGAATTTAGCCAGACGCTTAGAGACAGTCTGGAGCAATCCGCCAAGTAGTTCGGACGCTCCAAACGGGATCGCTAGTTCACTCGGCTTACGGTACACCTATGTTTGAAAATACCTAATTATAAATACCTGCTGTGAAATAAAAGTGATTGTGAAATGTTGTTGTTATTTTCTTCACCAATTGTGTTAATTCTAGTGGATAACATCTAAATAAGTATTCATTCATGTAGATTTTTTAAAGCAGTTACAATATTCTGTTTTAAACACAGCTTAACTTGTGCTTGGCACATTCCGTGTGTGCCCGCGACTTTGCCCGCGTGAAAGTAAAAATTATTCCAAGGCAACATACTCCTGGTAGTCCCTAAATCCTGCGTGCTATTTAAAGATATGGTCTGTCCGTTTCATTCAAATCCGTTCAGCTGATCTCTTTTAAATCGTGTTATAAAAAAGAAGTGCGTGGGCGAAGTGGGCCCTTGCCCACGGCCTCGCACCCAAAGGGGCCTCGCGTTTGCGACGGCTCTTTAACAACGAGGGTTTTGGTTTTATAATTTATAGGCTCGCGTTTGACCATTATTTCACCTGATGGTAAGCGACGATGTGGTCGAACACTGGGTAGCGACAGTCGCTGTCTCGTTTTCGAATTTATGAAAGAAAGAAGGCTCGCTGATGCGCCTTCGCCCACGCCTAAATTAGTCCACGCTACGCCTCTGATTGTACACATAGTTTTTGCAAATGTTTATCCTGTCCACATTATGAGGTGCACAATAAAGTATATAATAAACAAATATAAATTAATGGAATAGAAAATATAAATAAAGGGAATAGAACTAAAAATCGGTTGTATTGACAGTAAAAAAGATTTATTTAAATGTCTCATCTTAACGCGAATGGAGCATAAGTATATAATATTCTTGAGTGTATTTTGGACACAGATAACCACAAATATATACATACACACGTGTGTGTGTATGTTTGTTACTCCTTCGTTATGTATGTGAGTGTCAACATGCATACAAACTTTTGCCTTTATAATATTCGTGTGATGGCTTCTCTAGCCATATTCTGTGCTCTGTGACCGTACTCCATACATTTGCCACCCCATTCAAGACATGTTAAACTAAATCGTCCGTGCTAACACCCCATATAGTCCCATATACAGAGGGCCTTATGATGGAGAATGTCGTGGGGATGTAATTCCTATGGTAATGTAATAACTGAAATGTTTGTTACAGGGACGCGCGATTTGAAGGCATGGTGAGTGATTTTGATTTGATATTTCAATGTCAGTGGCCGGTACAAAGTCCGATAAATCAGCAAAACATTATTATTATTGGTTATTTTTAAGGTTCCGCACCTCAAAAGGAAAAAATGGAACCCTTATAGGATCACTTTGTTGTCCGTCCGTCTGTCTGTTTGTCAAGACCCTTTATCTTGGGAACGCGTGTAGGTACCAAGTTGAAATTAAAATCATATACTCAGGTCTGCGATCCCTAGAAGCTGAAATCAAACTTCTAAGTTAACGAATAAAAAAGCTCGGCCGTTTATGTCGCAAAAAACATATATTTCTACACTATCAAGGGAATCAAAATTCATAGGGTACTTCCCGTTGACCCAGACTCCTGATATTTTTTTGTGCTTTTTTTTACGATTCGGAAAAAATTTCGAGACTTGAAAGGCAATGAACTATTTACATAGGTAGGTTTGTACGGAACCCTCAGTGCGCGAGTCCAGCTCATATGTGCCCAGTTTTTTAGGGTGTATAATGCCATTTTAAACCTTACCTAAACAACGTCCTTGAAATCAGAAATCAGAAACGTTTATTTCAAATAGACCAATTACAGGCACTTTTGAATTGTCAAAATGTCGGTCAGTCAAAATAAAAACCTTTTTACAAAAAAAAAAATACAACCGACTTCAAAGTAAAAAAAAAACACTGAAAAGTGCAAAATAACTTTAATTTTGGAAGTTGGTGTTTCTATAATAGTTTAGTCTCTTCGTTATTTAACACCGACTTCCGAAATTAAAGTTATTTTGCACTTTTCAGTGTTTTTTTTTTACTTTGAAGTCGGTTGTATTTTTTTTTTGTAAAAGTGTTTTTATTTTACACTTTTTAGTTATGGTACCACCACTAAAAAGTACCCCTCAGCCAAACTTAAATACCTTATAGCCAGAGTGCATCTCATGACAATTGTAATAATCCCAAACACGGTTAGATTAAGTACATTAATTTATTACAGAGTTCCGGTGCCTAATTTCAGGCTTCATCATCAGATCAGTTCGATATATTCCCCCTCTACTTTCAGTCAGTCATCGACTACACGTATAAACAAAGCAATTTTATTTGTTACGACGGTTCTGCTGTGATCCTATGAGGAGTTCTGTTCCAAATCTTCGAAGTTCATGATCAGATCATAACAATATTTCTATGGGACCAACTCGGATGCATAACCTTCCAATCAAAAAAATAAATTTCAAAATCGGTCCACAATTGACCGAGAAATCGGTGAACATACATAAAAAATAAAAATAAAAAACATACATTCAATCGAACATATAACCTCCTCCTTTTTGAAGTCGGTTAAAAAGTGAAGTTATATTGCTCGTTCCAAAGCGTAGATTTCTAGAAGAACGTGCAAGAAACTCCATGGACACTCTTTTAAATCATATTATGAGTTACATAAATCTCGGTTACATATTTCTTGTTGCTTCTAATATGTGAGCACAATATAGATAAGTAATAATAATTTTAAAAAATCATTCATGTAATCTTGTTAGTTCTTTATTTTCACCTTTTATCATTTTAATTCTATTCTTTCTTTTCTGAGGAGCAGTGGTGGTCTAGTGGTAACTACTCCGACTTACAAACTGGGTCGTGGGTTCAAACCCAGCCAGGCGCATTACTTTATGTAATGTATTTCATCACCACTGCTCTCAAAACGGTGAAGGAAAACATCGTGAATAAACTGGCATATCTTAGAACAAAGAAAATCTTAGACATGTAACCTCTACCAACCCACACAAGGCCCGCGCGGTGGATTACGGCCGATTGCCTCTTTTAGAAAAGAGGCTCTATTCCCAGCAATAACAACAACACAACGGGAACATTATTAGGCTGATTTTTTATGTCATTTTTTTTACAGAAATTCAAGTTCTGCTCCGACGGTGACTGCCCGCTCTGGGCGTTGGCAGCTCTCCATGCGTTGTCCAGCCTCCCAGCCGCGCTGTTCAGGACCCTGCTGCAGCATGTCATGGAGGAGCAACCTGTAAGTACAACAGTATAATCTAAAACTCAGAAATTAAGAGATCCGTAGGAGAAACAAAGATATAGCCCGAAGAATCACCAAACTTTAGTGGCAATGGGCAAGGCACATTGGTCGTAGAACAGATGGTCGACGGAGCCGAAAGGTTGTAGTTTCAGCCGAAAGACGTCCACTGTTGGACATAGGCCTCCCACAAATGTCGCCACAATGAACGATCCAGTGCGTCCTGTGGTCTCGCATCCTTTAGGTTCCCGCAACTCTAATTAACAGGTCATCGGTCCACCTTGTAAGAGGCCTTCCAACGCTACGTCTTTCGGTAGGTACGCGATCGCCACTCCAGAACCTTTTGGCCCCAACAGCTACCTGGAACAGGCTTGGCTTATCTCCGAAATATAGGTAAATGATAGAAAACCGACAGGCTAGGAACTCGGCGTGTATGTTCTATGTGTCTATCTCTGTAGTTTTTCATCAGATAATCACCAAATTTGGGACTAACTAAGGACAAAAGTCTTCCAAAAAAATAGCATGGATATCGCTGAACAAGATACAAACAAAATAGGTTCATAATTGTTGCCATTTTTTAATATTTATCACTTGTTATGTACCTACATACTCGTATATCTAACCATTGAATGATTCTACAATTATATAATACTAGATCTTACCCGCGACTTCGTCTGCATCAAGTTAGTAAAAATGCACAAACTTAGATAATAATTATGTGCGGAATGCTCCATACAAACTTCCATTCCCCTATTTTAGGGGAGTGGGGGGGTTAGAAGAGACAAAAAGTAGCCTATGTCACTCTCCATCCCTTCAACTATCTCCACTTAAAAAATCACGTCAATTCGTCGCTCTGTTTTGCCGTGAAAGACGGACAAACAAACAGACACACACACTTTCACATTTATAATATTAGTACCTATGGATTTATATAATACTATATAATATTTACGAATTATAATTGTATATTTATACAATATACAATTATAGTTCGTTATCTATCGGCCTAGGCATCACATTGGATGCCGGCGTTTAATGAACAGCCTAGGCGTTTAATTAGCTGGCTAATTTAACCAGATGGCTGCGACGTTAATGGATTTCAATAAAGATTTGAGAAAAAAAACATTCAGTCGAAATTGTGAACCTCCTCCTCTTTTTGCAGTCGGTTAAAAATATAATAATCCAGAGTACATATTGTCTAGCTATAAACATATCGAGACAGCTGCTTGCACCTACTGTAGGTACCAAGAACAGTGAACACGTGGCACGTACTCCTATATCCACGTCCCTCCGACACGTTTACTAAACTCAATTGTATCATTTTATCATAACATTGTATTACAGATAGGTACTGTGGAGACTATTTCATCGGGGGCTCTTGAGAAGTCTATAACTCATGGTACATCACACTACTATCATAAAGGCGAAAGTTTGTGTCTGTTTGATACTTCTTAACACTCGAACGGCCGAACGGATTTCGATTAGTGATGCAATGGAAGTGTCTTAACGGAAGCGGAAACGGAAACAGATGTCAAAAGTAAATCATTGCGGATGCGGAAACGGAAGCGGAACTGTTAATACTATGAAGAAAAAGCACAATTTTTTTTTTAAAACAACAGAAGGTTTCCGTCGTAATCACGTCACCAGGCGCGGTGATGCGCAGAATGAACCAAAAAAAATATAATAATAAACTCGTAGCGACACGTTTGTGTACAGTTCCAATTGGTCGTTTCCTACGGAGAAAAACCGACAAGATACTCCATGGTTACTCTTTAAAAAAAAAAATTGTTTCTACAATATTTTCATATTACAAATCGCGAGAACTCGTGATAGCTTTGCTGTACTTATTAGGACCTGCCGTGCTATTCTGTAAATGGTAAATCATTTCGAAAATCATTTCACAAATCATCTCGAATGTCACACTCAGCGAATTGTATTTCAAAATACCAAATCCTATAGACAAATTTGTAGACAAACGTCAAAATACTCAACCGTTTTAGTTTCTCTCACTTTGATCATCACTCGGTGGCGCCAGTGTCAAATTCACTCCATTTCAGAATACGAAACTTTGATTTCACTGCGGATTCAGAAGGGATTTCGCAAATAAACTTTTCAGAATAGCAATGCTGTACATACCACGTTTTATAAACGCGCCGTTAACGCGCGTTTTAAAAACGTGCGTCGACGGCGCGCTTTTATCCTATTATAGGTCTACCTACAGGCTGCGTCTGACTCGCGTGCGTATCGCGTCTGTACCGCTACAAACGCCCGTTAACGGCGCGTTTAAAAAACGTGGTGTGCTCAGGCCCTTACCCATCTGCTTCCTCAACCTTACATCTTGGATAGTTAAAAGTAGGGAAACAGTGAGGTACAGCTCCTAATGAATGCACCGTGTGAAAGGTGGTTGAAAACATAACTCTTTAAGCAACGTTCAGGAAAATAACTTAGACATTGATTTACGAGTTTTGAAACTTTGACAAGTTTCTAGCGAATAAGTTTTATGTTCTGCAATGCACTTTAGGTACCTATACATATTATGCTCTATGTACAAGTTAAAATTTAACTTGAACAGTCGGTTTAGCTAGTGGCTAGGCTAGTAGCTAGTGTTCTAAAATCACACTAACACTATCTACCGCATTTATAGGTAAGTATTTACTTTGGTACTCGTATTTGGTTGCTAGGTTTTATTTATTTTATTTTATTAGGTCGTCTTGCTAGACACCAGTGAAGATATATTTTATTTACTTTCTTTAAACCTTTTTTATTTTATTTATGTTAATTTAGTCACCTACATATAATAAAAACAAAATAAAAGATGATATATATTTACATATGTACAGAAACTAACAAGTAGTATTATCTAGAATCAGAAATCAAAATAAAATAATCCACTGTCCTAACATACAATAAACAAACTATCAAAGACAAATTTCGCATTAGTAGATAGTTTCTTAACAGCTGCGATGCTAGCCCATCCCGACTGCGAAGCCAAACTGGCATTAGTGACAGACGCCTCAGACACAGCGCTAGGCGCAGTATTACAGCAGCGAGGACGGAGAACCATGGCAACCATTTTGTTTTAAACCAAATGTTCCTATTGATAAATTATAGATACGTATAGTGGTGAAACCCCGATTTTTATTTCCCTACACTACCTAATGAATTTATGGGTTAAACAAACTGCTGTTTAGTACCTAAATAAGTAGGTGGATAAAACAACAGCTACCCACTCACCCCGAAATATTCGCATCTATAAATAAATATAAACCTAGATGACATCAAGGTTTATTATACGTAAATGCGTAAATTGACCTGTCCCAATTGTTTTATTCCTAATATAGTTGTATTTTTTTTTTGTAAAAAGTTTTTTATTTTACACTTTTTAGTTATGGTACCACCACTAAAAAGTACCCCTCAGCCAAACTTAAATACCTTAAGTATAGCCAGAGTGCATCTCATGACAATTCTAATAATCCCAAACACGGTTAGATTACATTAATTTATTACAGAGTTCCGGTGCCTAACTTCAGGCTTCATCATCAGATCAGTTCGATATATTCCCCCTCTACTTTCAGTCGGTCATCGACTACACGTACAAACAAAGCAATTTTACTTGTTACGACGGTTCTGCTGTGATCCTATGAGGAGTTCTGTTCCATATCTTCGAAGTTCATGATCAGATCATAACAATATTTCTATGGGACCAACTCGGAAGCATAACTTTTCAATCAAAAAAAAAATTTTTTAACCGGTCCACAATTGACCGAGAAATCGGTGAACATACATAAAAAAAACATAGAACCTCCTCCTTTTTGAAGTCGGTTAAAAATAAAAGAAATTCGTAATAAAAAGATACGCGGAAAATATGCGTGTTTATTATTTTAGTTGTGAGCAAACATCATTAATTAAAGTTATATATTACTAGGTATTTTGGCAAATATATTATATTGACACCATGTACACTTAAAACACTGTTGGCTGTTTGGCAAAAATATATGGAGGCTAGGTCTAACAATATTTATAAAGACACTAGCGACTGCCAGCGGCTTCGCCCGTAAAAAAACCGGGGCAAGTGCGAGTCGGACTCGAGCACTGAGGGTTCCGTACAAACTTACCTATGAAAACAGTTCAATTCCCGAATTGAGTTACGAAGATTTTTCCAAATCGCAAAAAATGTTTTTTTTTTGGCCTAACTACAAATTTACAGTTTTCAGTTTGTTTCCTATATTTGTGCTATGAGACCTTGCTTCATGCCAAATTTCAGGATTCTGGGTCAACGGGAAGTACTCTATGAATTTTGATTCATTATTAGTTAACATAAGTTAAAATGTAACATAATTAATCATATACATAATGTACTGAACAGCTGATTTTTTTTCGCGATTTCAGGTTTGTTCCCATAGTAAAAGTTGTTGGTTATCATGAGCACAATCACGTGTTTAAGTATCGTACACTAATTACCAGTCACCCTATATATATATTAATAAATTTGCGACAAAAAATGAAATAACAGTTCACTAGTAACTTAAATATAATGGATTGAACTGTATTTTATGTACAACTAACTCAGCTTAAACTAGGGTAACTTATGAATTAACTTATTCTATTCTAAATTTCTCCACTGGTTTCCGTGTCCGTCTGGAATAGCGACTCACCGGTGACACAGATGGCGATAGTAATTTAGGCAAAGAATGTTCAGAAGGAACACCGCCTTGATAAAAGAAAGAAAGAAAAATCGTTTATTCGTACCTCACTCATACATACAGTAAAATTAATAAAAAAAAAAACAGTAGAATACATTGGAATTAACATATAGTAGAATTAAGTACATAAATATAAAAAAAAATAACTGTATGATCTGTGCAAGGTTAACAAGGCGCCTAACTCAGCATATGCTGTGATATTTAAAACGATAAATAACGCAGCGCTAGTATTCTGTTAGGGCCCGCGGTGATGCCACGGTCACACTCACGGAGGTTAAATTAAACTATATAGGTATCGAAACAAAACAATAAACACAAACATTGGAAAAATAATAAATACTTACATAACATTGGTAAAAAGCGTGAATTTATGGTAAAATGTGTCATGTGTTAAAAAAATATAAAAGATTTGAGATATTGATCGCCTTGATTAATATTTTTCGGCCTCTTTACTGGTGTTTGCTATTAAGGTATCTGGCAGTGTTACCTTATCTAAACCCTTATTTAACGACTCGACAACAACATTCTCTTCGCCCCGCTGACTCTCATCATTTCCTTCCGGACTGGTAACATCAGACAGTCGGGACCTACGACGCATTTGATCTATGTGTCTTTTATCGCTATCCGCCACTACTGAATACCTACGCGAACTGACCACGTCTCGTATGGTGCCTTTCACCCTTTTTCCCCAGAACCATACTTCCGAGCCCAAACTGAGTCCCACACTTTATTTTTTTTTTATTCTACAACTATCACACAACGCCGTCTAGTCTCAAGCTAAGCAAAGCTGTGTTATGAGTACTAGACAACTGATAAACATACATATATATTTTTAAATACATACGTATTATAGATAAATTACACCCAGACACAGAACAAATGATCGTGCTCATCACACAAACATTTGTCCTGGGTGGGAATCGAACCCACGACCTCCGGCATAGCAGTCAGGGCCACTAACCACTAGACCAACAGGCCAGTCAAACTCTCTAAAATCACGCGGAGTTCCACCAGCGTATTCTACCTGATGCCTCTGGGCTTCACGTACTCTGTCTTCGACGACACGATCAGTACGTAACAAATCTAGTCTTGACCGTAACGTCCGCCTTTGTAAAAGCATGACTGGGGTTTCCCCGGTTATACTGTGTACCGTATTGCGGTACCTATGCTAATAGGAAAGTTTGTAAAGCAGCATCAATATCTACCTGATCCCTATACGCTTTCTTGATAGCTCGTTTGCATAACTTTACTGCGTTATCTGCTGCTCCGTTTGAGGACGGATGGTACACCGGTTTTTTTTTTTACGTGGGAAAATCATCTAGTGACAAATCTCGCTCTTGGGCGGAGCGGGAGATAGTGTCAGACTTTTACTGACTAAAAACCCACTCCTGTTCCTTCGTTGCCTTCGTCCCAGGGCCCGGGATTCGTTTTCACGGTCGGACGGCGAGCCACCCATTGCTCTCCGTCCGCAAGCCCGCGCCTACGGTGGCCGGAAATCGGGATCGGAATCCCGGCGGCGATTAGGGCGTGAGGACCGTTGCCTCACGCGATCGGCCGCCTCCTTTGCTAGCATTACTGCTTCGCAGAAGGAGGCGACCGCCTGCCACTCCTCCTCGCTCCGGACCAGGGCCTGTACCAAGGCCCGGCGCGAGAGATCGCCGCCGCCGATCGCCCCCACGAGGACACGGCGTTGTCTGCCCAAGCAGGGCACACCTCCACCGTGTGCTCCACCGTGTCCTCCGGGCGTTCCACACTGTGGCGACACCCGGGCGTCGCTTCCGCACGAATCCGGTGCAGGAACTTTCCGAACTTACCGTGTTCGGTGAGAACCTGCGTCATGCGGAAGGTGAGGACGCCGTGAGGTCTTTCCAACCACGCCTCAAAGAGGGGACAAGTTCACAAACTTATCGAGTCATCCGGCTCGCTTATTTTGTATCAATAAAATTGAAGTGTCCGTTTATCAAAAAAACATTGGTTTACTAAATGTATATCAAAGTGTATTCGAAACTTATAACAAAAATGAGAATTTTAAAATTTTTGCTGATCTGTCGGTTTGTTCCAGCTAATATCCGTAATTTTCTCGGGAATGGGATTTCAAAATACGGGATAAATCTGCGAAAAGGTTAAACAAAATTTGACAGGACTTTCATTGGGATATAGCTAATATTATGATGAGTACCTACCTTAAGCTACTTTTTATATTCTTGCGGAAACGGGACTTAATTTGGTTTGCCCCCCCCCCCCCTTCCCACTCACATCACCACATCCTGATTCCCGGGAGAGAACATCTTCGAAAGGGCTGAACCGATTTTGACGGGACTTTCACTGACGGAAAGCTTTATATATATATATATATATATTGTTACAACTATCACACAACGCCGTCCAGTCTCAAGCTAAGCAGAGCTTGTGTTATGAGTACTAGACAACTGATAAATATATATTTCTAAATACATACATATTATAGATAAATTACACCTAGACACAGAACAAATGATTGTGCTCATCACACAAACATTTTGTTCTGGGTGGGAATAGAACCCACGACCTCCGGCATAGCAGTCAGGGCCACTAACCACTAGACCAACAGGCCAATCATATGGGTACGTAATCATCTAATGACTTTTCCCCCTCTAGGGCGGAGAGGGAGAGCGTGTCAGACTTTTACTTAGTAAAACCACACGTAGGTTTCTTCAATTAAGTACTCTTTGCGTTCTAGGACCACGGGTTATCTTTTCAGAAGTCCTCCCAAGGCCCTAGTAGGCATCGGCCCTGCTGGGCCACTACGGTTTTGTTGACATCTCTTTAAGAAACACGTAGTACAGGACGCGTTATCGAAAATCTGCTCGGTTCGGACAATAACCGGACGGCCAGACTGCGAGCTACATATTGCTCATCGTCCAAAAGCCCGCGCCTACGGTAGCTGGTAGTTGGGGGTCTCAGCGGTTGGGGCGTGAGGATGTCCATTCCCTTACACGTGCGGCTGTCTCCATCACTAGCATTACTGCTTCGCAGAAGGAGGTGGCCGCCACCATAGATATCCGTGGCCGCCACCCATTCCTCCTCACTCTGGATCATAGACGCGCGAGATGTCACCACCGCCGATTGCCCCCACGAATTTACGGCACACTTCCACCGTAAGCTCCACCGTGTCCTTCGGGCGATCCGCACTATGGCGACATCCCTAAGCATTTTCTTCCGCCTGAATCCGGTGCAGGAACCTTCCGAACTTACCATCTCCGGTGAGGGCCTGCGTCATGCAAAAGGTGTGAAAGCCGTGACGCCTCTCCAGCCATTACTCAAAGAGGGGACTTACCGCCGTGATTATGGCGTGCTCAACTGACGGGTAGTTGATGTTACAAGGAGTAACTTAGGCTACTTTTCATTTTCCCGTGGAAACGGGACTTAATTTCCAGAGGGGGGGACATATCTCTGGAATAGATAACATTTTTTTACACGATTGCCCCAAAAAAAGGGGAGGAACGAAGTTGCGAGTAACCTAACCTAACCCAAGAAGTTAGCAGAAAAATAAATGACATATTTCCTATTGTATTTTTTTTTAATATGGTCATGATATACCATTTTGGAATCCTCATGATGAGCTCTTGAATTTGATACCTATATTGCACTAAACAAAAAAAAAATAATTTAACTCTAATGTATAGCGTTCCACAGTCGTTGTGCTGATTTTTTTTCAACGTTACCTATCTAAGAACACTTGGGTTAACAAGACGAATCTAACGATATGCTAATTATGTAAATCCGTTCAGCGGTTTGGAAGATATGAGGTAATAAAGAATATTACATACATACATACATACATACAAGACACGCGCGAAAAACATAACCCTTCTTGCAGTCGGGTAAAAACACCCGGATTTGACGAAAGTCCATAAACTAACCTGTTATACATAAATAACCCCTTGTGGGTATTTATCACTGTATATTTCCTAGTGTCATCTAGCTCAAACTGGGCGTAGGCCTGTGACAAATCAATTTTAGCCCCTCAGTCGAAGCAGCAGCTCCTCCACCCTAGGCAGCGGATAACAGTCAACCTCGATAACTTTATTCAGTGTTAATTTATAATCAGCACAATTTCTAATGTTACCGTCCTTCTTGACGACCGGCACGATTGGGGTCGCCCAGTCCGAGCGCTCCACCGGCGAGAGAATGCCGTCGAGCTGCAGCTGGGCCAGCGCGCGCTCGATGGGCTCGCGCAGCGCGTAAGCCAGCGGGCGCGCACGCATGAACACCGGCCGCGCGCTCTCGCGTACGTGCACGCTCACCTTGCCCCCGGTGAATCGGCCCAGACCGTCCGCGAACACCTCAGAGTATTTGGAACTGAAAGCATGCAAGTCAAAAATGTCATCTTTGTGCATACCCACATTATTACATTCATAATTTACGATAGGTAACTGTATCTTTAATTCGGCCATCCATTGCCGTCCTAAAAGAATAGTTTTCCCATTTTCCACAACAAATAATTCTAGTGTCTTGCACCTATCTTTGTAAATTACAGTAGGTAATATTACTCCTAGGGGTTTGACTAACTCTCCCGTATAATATCTAAGTGTTAAATGACAAGGTTTGAGACATAAATTTTTAAATAATCTCATGTAACACTAACTTATGCATAAGATAGCACTACCCGTGACACATTCCATTTTAATGTTTTTGCCATTTACGTCTAATTCTAGATACACTGGTTTACATTCTATAGCGGATAATTTACAGACATCGATAAAAATTACCTCGTCACTTCCCATACTTTCATTTGAGTTTTCTTCCTTTATTTGATCAATGTCGACATTGAAGTGTCTCGCTAAATTCGGGCACACGCGTCGCAGATGTCCTAGACCTGTACCATGACGTTTAAAGTAAGATTGTTTCATTCTTATTTCCAGTGTGGGTAAGACACGGCGCTAGACAACCTGTATAGCTCTGTCTCTTACCCACACTGAAATAAGAATGAAACAATCTTACTTTGAACGTCATGGTAACCCCCCTATTCGGTTATATACTCGGCAAACGTAACGTGCAAACTTGCACGTGAATGCGTCGTGACCCGCGCCGCACATTTGACACTGCTGCTGCGCACGCTCACCCAGCTGAGCGGGCGCGGGCGCTGTCAATGCGCGCGGGCCTCGCCTTTCCGCTGCTCGCGTAGTGACCTCCCGCGCCACTCCGCTAACGTCACGCGTTCTGTGTGTCGCCAGCGCTGTCCCGTTCCGCCACCGTGATGTCTTCGTAGCCGACACCGCCTGGCACATCACCGACTCCGCCGCGACCGTTTTTTCGCTCGCCGATCCTCCCTGTCTGACATAGTTTGTAGCATAACCAATGAAAAGATGCGACAACGAGCGAATAATCATTGTCGGATCGTTTCATTGGGAATGCCACAAACTAACTGGTCTCTCAAAGTTTCTTCTAGCCAGGTTCCAAATTCATAAGTCTTGGACATATTCTTCAAAACCGCGGTATATTCCGAAATAATTTCACCCTCCTTTTGTTTTCTATGTCTAAATTTGTAACGCTTGGCCAACTCACTAAGTTGCAATTGCCTTTCCATAATCTCCGTGATCTGCGTAAATGTTTTGTTTTAAGGTTTCTCCGGCGTACACAGATTAACCAAAAGTTCGTAGGATTCTGCTCCCATCATTGTTATCAACGTGGGCACTTGTAAATCTACCGGTATTTTGTTCACCAGGAAATATTGTTCTAAACGGTCCACGTACAATTTCCAATCATCACTGCACTCTAAAATCCGTAATCTTTCCGATCGACATTTTGCAACGCAATTTTTTTGTTTTACGCGTAATTCGATAATACTCATCGCCACTGAGGAATACCAGGCTAAATAAGAAACCACGACTTAGCTGTAGAGCGTATATTCGCAGACTGGACAACCGTGTACACGTAAAATAAACTTAAGAGAAGTACCCACTATTTACAGATATCACACAAGTTTGATTTTTTCATAGCATTAACCTTTTGAGTGCGTAATTAGAGACACAAAAGTAAGACAATGGCGCGTGAACGCCGGCGTTAATGCGGGGATCAACAGCTAGGGACCGCAGACTTTTTTATAATAATAATAACATTTATTTATTTCTCTTCCACAAAGGTGCCTTACAAACTAACATTACACTCGTAGATCCAAGTATTCCTTTGTGGGAGACTGGAAATACTAGCACTAGGAAATCCTGTCACACAGATTACCAGGCCCCCCCAGACTGTTTTTTTTTTATTATTATTATAAGGTCCTTTGGAAAAAAATAAAACTACTAAAATAAAATAAAAAAGAGAAACATCAAAAGAAAAGGTAGTTATGTTTGTTGTGGTGGTAGGTAGTTATGGTGTGGTGTGGAGGTAGTTGTGTTTGTGGTGATAGTTATGGTGTGGTGTGGATAACGATATGATTGATTCTAAGACTTAGCTTATTACACTCAGCAAATTTTCGGTGCTGTCATACTTGACTATATGGTTTTAATTTCAACTCGATACCTGTACGCGTTTCCGAGATAAAGGGTCTTGACAGACAGACAGACAGACGGACGGACAATAAAGTGATCCTATAAGGTTTCCGTGTTTTCCTTTTGAGGTACGGAACCCTAAAAATGGTCCCAATGGAGTATACTCCCGGTATAAAAAGTATCTTAGGTGCTATACCAGGACATGGCCTACCCGTGTACCAAGTTTTAACGAATTCCGTATAGCTGTACGAGCGTGTGAAGAAGTAACAAATATACGTGTGTATGTGTACATTCAGACACTTTCGCCTTTATAATGATAGTGTCATGTGAAGAAGTTCAATAGGGCCTCTTTTACACATTTATTATGCGTACAGCCATGGAGTGGAATTCCTTGCCGGAGTCTGTGTTTCCTGATAGCTACAACTTAGGGGTCTTTAAGTCAAGAGTGAATAGGCTGCTTCTAGGCAAGCGTGCTCCATCGTCGACCACATCATCGCTTACCATCAGGTGAGATGGTGGTCAAACGCGAGCCTATCATTAATAAAAAAAAAAAAACTATACCTACTCTGCTTAAACCATGCCTAACTAAGATAGAAAGAAAACATTTATTTGAGACTCGCACTGGACAAACAACCATAAAACAAAAAGTAACTACTTAATCTATAAATACTTAACTTAAAATAAAAGACCTGTGCGAGGCCAAAAAGGCTCCTGTCTCAGCATTTATATGCTGCGATATTAACAAAAAAAGTAAAATAACGCAGCGCTGGTATACTGATAAGGCCAGCCCCCCTAGCCAAGTTACAACCGTTTCGTTTCGATTCTCTTTTCGTCGATCGCCTCGAGTAGGCCACGCCTCCGATTCCTTTATTCTGACGTCATCTCAACGCTCAGTCACGTAGTCAGAACAAAGGAATAGGAGGCGTGGCCGACTCGAGGCGATCAACGAAAAGAGAATCGAAACGAAAAGGTTGTAACTTGGCTAGGGGGGCAGGTGATGCCACGGACACAGTCACGGAACACAGAGACGGATAAGAGTGTAAGTAAGTGATACTATACCTCTATCTCCGAAATGATGATTATTATATTATGTACCTGTATTAACACTATCACATACCGCCTAACAGTCAATGAATGTAGTATATCTTTCGATATAGTCAACCGATTGCAATGAAACAAAGCCTAAGTAATATATCAAGTTACACACAATTTTAATGCATAAAAGTTATCTACGTCGATTTCGTATATTTGACGTGATGCGCGCACAACTAAAACTTCTACAGATTTATTATATGTGTAGATTATTTTGTATTGTATGTTTGTGTTATTATGTCTTATTAGTATTATTTCTGATGTTTGTACACTGAAAGCCCTAAATCTATCTCCTTTTGTTCAGTCCATCCAAAGGTTCTCTGTAAGAAATTGCTCTGTGCGATAAGACCGCCCATTGTACACTTATTTGTTATATTGTTTATCCTGCATTTTTTGTTTATGTCATATATAAGAAAGTGTCTATTCTCGTATTCGTCTTCTCTCTCTTGTTTATTGCACCTACCACTATTCTTCTCTGCATCACCCAAAGGTTGACTGGTAGAAAATGCCTAAGGCATTAAGTCCGACTCTGTACTTTTGTGTGTATAAAGCATTTAATAAATAAATAAATAAAGAATATAATAAATAAATGATTCTTAACTAATGCAAATAACTTACATTACGGCTGAAAAGGTCAAATAATACATTAAGTACTCCACACAACAGAAGATCCCAGCTACTCAATTATCCGACCCGGTGTCAAAGGAGCAGGGGGCGAAACAGGGCGAAACCATCAGTCGGTATAACACAACAAATTGTCAAAGGAACTACTGCCTAATGTTATTTTTCGAAGAAAACATTAGAAAATGGAGAGAGGTTTTTGTAAGTCTAGCTGCTGTTATATATTAGGGGCACCTACTTTCACTAGATACTTTATAGACCCACCCCGGCAGTAGAGTAGCTAGGTGTGGGCGAAGTGGGCCCTCGCCCAGGAAGGGGCCTCGAGTGTGCGAGGACTATTATAAATTAACTAGCTTTTGCCCGCGGCTTCGCCAGCGTACATAAAATATAGCCAATAATTATCACTCAGGAATAAAGCAGCTTTCTATCGGTGGAAAATTTTTAGAAATCGTACCAGTACTTCCAGAGATTACCTCATACAAACAAAAAAACAAACTGTGTGTATTTTAATTTTTTTTTTTTTTTTCAGGATGACGGCATCATGGAAATCCTGAAAGATACGAGTTTATGTAAGTTTATATTTTAAAGTAAGTTCATAGAATAACCACGAGAATTTTCTGAAAAGGAAACTCATGGTCCTGAAACGCAAAGGGCAACTGAAGGACACAGGTGTGGTTTTAGTCAGTAAAAATCGGACACGCTCTCCTGGTCCACCCTAGAGCGGGAGCAGTCGTTGGATAAAAAGGCTATAGAACAATGCGGAATTTTTCGAAAGAATGACCGTGACCCTGGACCGCAAAGGGCGCACTGAAGAAACGCAGGTGGGTTTCAGTCAGAAAATATCAGACTTTACTGATCAAAACCCCATAGTTTTGTAGTTTCATCATCATCATCATTTCAGCCGAAGGTCGTCTAATGTTGGACCTTGGCCTCCCCCAAGTGTCGCCACAACGAACGGTCCAGTGCGTCTCGCATCCACTGCATTCCTGCAACTCTCACCAGGTCATCGGTCCACCTTGTCTTGAGGCCTTCCAACGCTGCGTTTTCCGGTGCGCGGTCGCCATTCTAGAACCTTTCGGCCCCATTGACCATCCGTTCTAAGAGCAATATGCCCTGCTCACTGCCCGATTCTTCGGGCTATTTTGGCGACCTTTAGTAGTTTCTAATAAATCATTCTTTAGGAACCAATTTCGTCCTAGGAGCATGTTCTCTTAGCATGATTTCTAACTTTCTGAATCGGACGAAGCCGTTGACAGATGCTAGTTTTGAAATAAAACCTAACCAAATCTATTTATCCGTTCTCTAGTGATGAACTTAACAACCAACTAAGTACATTATATAGGGTGACTGGTAATTAGTGTATGATACTTAAACACGTGATTGTGCTCATGATAACCAACAACTTTTACTATGGGAATAAACCTGAAATCGCGAAAAAAAATCAGCTGTTCAGTACATTTATGTTTGTCTAATGTACTGAACAGCTGATATTTTTTTCGCGATTTCGGCTTTGCTCCCATAATAAAAATGTTTTGTTATCGAGCACAATCACGTGTTTAAGTATCGTACACTAATTGCCAGTCACCCTATATAACGTCAAACGGGGTGAATAGAAACGCATGGGTGAATAGAAACAAAACTTAGGTTTGATTTTTCACTATGATACCATATTATCGGCTTCTAAAAAAGCATCGACTTTTTAGAATAACAATTCTTTAATAAATTGATATATAGTAGTTAAGGCTTAGCGCCCGAGTAGTGCCATAAAACAGTGTCTTTCTGAAGCCTACCTACTTCTCGGTAACAGCTACGTTAATAGATTTAAAAAAAAAACAATGTTTATCGTAATAAACATTATATTAATAAACACGAGTAAAATAGAATATTCTGATATACAATCAGAATTATAGTTTATTCATTTTATATACATTTAAATCTAATAATAACGTAATTAAAATTAACTTACAAAATAAAAATAAAAGCCATAAAGTACTAAAAAGCAATCTAAAGTACGGCGTCGAAAAACTCCTCCACATCGCTGTCGACTGGTAATGTACCCAAAAGATGGCGGCATTGCCACGCTGAATGGCAATGCTTATCCTTTGTCCGAAGTAAAAGTCAGCCCTTGGGTCATGCGAAGTGTCAACAAGGCGTTTTGAAAGTTCTTTAAATAATTTGTGAGCACTCGGACCCCACGAGTAAAATTAATATAGTTTCATGTGCAACATATTATTTTTTCGTGCTATTAATACATTTGTCTAAAAAAATATATTTAACCGCATGATATTTTTTCGCTTGTTTTCCCTACTCCTTTTAAAAGGCTTTGATCTTTAGAAAGTGTTCTTCAGAATGTACAGTCAGGGGTCAAAAGTTCAGTTCCACCTTACCAATGCTAAAATTTCTTTGTAGAAGAGGGTCAATGGTTCATGACTGATTTAATTGGTAACATAGAATTTAAAGTATTGAATAAACTACCTAGTTTTGGACTATTGAACTTCTTTAACAAATAAATTTTAAACACTATCATTGGTAGAGTGCACTTTTTGACTGTACATGCATCATGTAAATCAACCAATATTTCGCAAAGAAAATAGATTTAAAGGTCAGCGGGGCTCTACCCGGGCGCAGCTGGCCGGAATTAACTCCGGCCGTACAAGGGATTATACGCCTTATATGTTGCAAAAAATATTAAAATGTCGTGAAAATACCTTTTAAAGTTTTGTTTATATTCACTTCACCCTTGCGTTTCTATTCAGCCCATTTGACTGTAGTTCCATACTTCATAATGAAGAAAGAAAGAAGAAAGAAAAACATTTTATTTGGCGGAACAAGGCGCAAATTTAGAACTAACAAATTATAAGTACATTATGTGAAAGAAATACGCGCCACATCCGCGCAAAACGGCCGAACGCTCAGCATAATGCCGTGACCACACGCAAAATGCGATGAGTCTACGGCGCTGGTTTTCAGCGTGGGCCGGTAACGGTATCGACATAAAGACGATATATAATCACTTATGTTCTTCCAGCATCCCGCGAAGAATGCGCCCGAGCAGCTGCAGTGATCCGCTGGGTAGTACAACAGTCTTGCGCATGCGCCTGCACCGGCGCGCAGCTGATGCGTGATCTACTCGTGCTGGGAGTGCCACGTACCCACGCCAACGCGTTAGCTGATGCTGTGGACAACTACAGGCCTGAGCATGTGGCGCATGTGCAGGCTAATGGGTTTATGTGTAAGTATTGTTAGTCATCGGATTCTCGTGACTCTCACCAGGTCATCAGTCCACCTTTTGAGAGACCACGTGACTGAGCGTTGAGATGACGTCAGAACAATGGAATCGGAGGCGTGGCCGACTCGAGGCGATCAATGAAAAGAGAATCGAAACGAAACGGTTGTAACTTGGCTAGGGGGGCTGGAGTTCTTCAGTGGCAAAGGGATGGAGCTATGTAGGGTGTATAGCTCCATCCGTCTTTCTCGCTCACACGACTGACATTTTAACACGATGGTAAGGCCCCGTGTTCCACGCGCGCCTCAAGGAGATGACAGCAAAACCGTAGGGGCCCAGCAGGGTCGAAGCCTACTGGAACCATGGGTTATGTGAAAGTGGACGCCAGAGTCCTAGAATGCAAGGCAAAGGAACATAGGAGTGGGTTTTAGTCAGTAAAAACCTGACGCGGTCCTCTCGCTCTGCCCTAGAGCGCGAGAACTCATTGGATGATTTCCAATCCAAAAAAAGGCTGCTAAACTTACAATACGATTCCAATATGACATTTTAGTCATAGTCATAAACCATTTCTTCTGTTCCAGTGAACAAGCTGACAGATGTATCAGTGACCCCAGGACCTGAAGGCACGGTGGACACCTACACCCTGACGATGCACAGCGACGACGTTTTCACGGGAGAACAGAAGAAGAAGGAATTGCTCATCGAGAAGAACCAGGCTCTGATTCTTCTAGAAGAACTCAAGAAAGCGTATAAGAAGATGGAGGAGATTGAGGAGTAGGATTTGAAGAATTGATTTTTTTAATTGTTATAAATTAGTTAGTGCTTGACTGCGATCCCACCTGATGGGTAAGCAGTGATGCCATCGTTGATGGTGAGGCACTCTTGTTTATTAAGAGCCTATTCACTCTAGCCTTGAAGACACCTAAATTATAATCGGACGGGAAGACCGCAGCAAGCACAGGCCGTTTTTTCTTGTTTTAAGTTTTTCGACAAATCGGACGTTTGTCTACGCCATTTTGATCTTAATTCTTTTGCCGGTGAAGTCGACATAATATCGTATCATAATATTTAATCAACGTCCCATATTCTTTGTTTTTGGTGGGATTAAGTTTCATAAAAAAAAACTTTACCTCACACTAGTAGGAATAACTCGTGTATCTTATGGTGCGTTTACACGTGGGCCCAGCGTCGGACAATCGCCATTGTTTAAACGGGATTTCCCCATTTAAACAATGGCTAGGTATGTCGATTGGCCGAGGCTAGGCCCACGTGTACACGAGGCATTATAAGTATTGTGGGTGCATTCACAAACATGTAAGCTTATAAACACAAGACACATTGACCCGGAACACCTATCTGCCCTGCGTTCAAATTTGATTTTCGAGTTAACTCTAATGACGTCATCAGAGTAGATACTCTAGTCTCGCATTTTTGAACGCGAACGTAGAGTTCAACTGTCAATGTCAGGCAAGTGTCATTTATGGCCGCTTACACCAACCTACCCTAGCTCGGAGTTAAGAATTAGTTAGGTTAACTCTAGGGTAGCTACTCGAGTTATAAAAGAATGACCCTGGGTTACAACTCAATGCATTTTTGAACGGTTGGAGTAGCGACTCTACCCTTCTCTAGTTATTTTTGAACGCAGGGCTGTAGGCCATACACTGTACACATATTTATTCCGCGTGGGTTCGAATCCACGACACACAGCGCGGTAGTCAATCGCTCAACAACTGCGCCAATCGTGCCGTCTATATTAAAATCGGTTAGTTCGCCTACTACCTATACTGAATTGCTTATAAGTAGGTCTCGATGAGGTTTTTGTCCGATCAGACCATATAAATTCTTTATATCTATGGATCAGGCCTTGAAGATTTCTGATTTTGCCATTTTTAAACATTCCAACTTTTGTGTAAATCTAGCCATAGTTTGTATTCTTCATGTATGATATTTTTAATATAAAACTTATTAAAACCTTTAACCTTTGTCTTCTCGTGTTGCTTTTTTATTTATTTATTTAAAAATCCCTAAACCTTAGCGTTGTCCGCGTCGGATTAGGAGCGTACGCAGTGTACGAGCCTTCAGTATTTACAAAATACCGATGCCGGTTTTTTTTTGGGTGAGAAAATAATCTAATGAGAAATCACGCCTTGGGCGGAGCGGGAGAAAGTGTCAGACTTTTACTGACTAAAAACCCACTCCTGTTCCTTCGTTGCCTTCGTCCCAGGGCCCCGGGTTTCGCTTTCACACACCCGTGGCTCCAGTAGGCTTCGACCCTGCTGAGCCCCTACGATTTGCTGACAACTCCCTGAGGCGCGCGTGGAACAATACGCGTCGTCGACGACTTGGGCTCGGTCCGGACGGTTACCGGATGGTCGGACGGCGGGCTACCCATTGCTCGCCGTCCGCAGTCCCGCGCCTACGGTGGCCGGAAATCGGGATCGGAATCCCGGCGGCGGCGGTTGGGGCCTCACGCAATCGGCCGCCTCCATTGCTAGCATTACTGCTTCGCAGAAGGAGGCGTCCGCCTGTCACTCCTCCTCGCTCCGGACCATGGCCTGTATCAAGGCCTGGCGCGAGAGCTCGCCGCCGCCGATCGCCCCCACGAAGACACGGCGTTGCTCTGCTCAAGCGGGGCACACCTCCACCGTGTGACCGATGCCGGGTGCGTCTACTGCATTCGGATTTTGCATCGGCAATTTCCGATCCAGTGCACGCTGTACCATACAAATTAATACAAAGGAACGAATCCTTCCGCTCCCTATAATACGCTCCGATCCCGACACAGTGGACGCTCAGCTTAACTGCATGTGCTAGCCTGACAAGAACTTTGTTTGGTCCTAGGTACTCGTAACATGGCTGAAAAGGATAAATTTTCCTTTTTTTTTAACTGAAGAATACATAATTATTTTCCTTCTGCCAGCTATTTCTCTTGCATGAAAAATGGTTTGTTATCCCAAGGGAACTTATTATTGGGATGAAAAGACGTCACGGCCTCCTCACCTTCTGCATGGAGCAGGTCCTTACAGGACATGGTAAGTTCGGAAGGTTCCTGGACTGGATTCGTGCGGAAAAAACGCTCGAGTGTTAGGCATTGCATAGATCGCCCGGAGGACTCGGTGGAGCATACGGTGGAGGTGTACCCCGCCTGGACGGATTGGCGGCAACGACCTCTCACGCCTTGCTCTGGTACAGGCTATGGTCCGGAGCAAGGAGGAATGACAGGCGGACGCCGGACGCGTCCTTATGCGAAGCAGTGATGCTAGCAAAGAAGGCGGCTGCACGCTTGAGGCAACGGACTTCCTCACGCCCCAGCCGGGATCCCGACTACGATTTCCAGCCACCTTAGGCGTGGGCTTGCGGACGGCGAGCAATGAGTAGCGCGCCGTCCGGACCGAGCCAGAGTCGTCGACGGTGCGTAGTGTTCCACACGCGCCTCAAGGAGATCAGTCAGCGAAACCGTAGGGGCCGAGCAGGGTCGAAGCCTACTGGGGCCATGTTCGGCACTGGGGCCGGGCCTGATTCATTTCTGAAAGGAAAACCAGGGAGGCCCTGGAACTCAAAGCAAAGATGGAACATAGGAGTGGGTTTTAGTCAGGAAAAGTCTAACACGCCCTCGCGCTCCGTGCTAGAGTGAAAGAAGTCATTGAATGATTTCCCACTTAAAAAAAATGTAAAGGTCGTTCGTCTCGCCATCTCTTTCATGGTCTGCCGCGACCTTGTCTCACTGTTTCCGAAAACCAATTTTCTACTACTTTGACCCACAGTTTGTCGGGCATACGGCAGACATGTCCTGCCCAGCAGTCTCTTGAGCCGCAACATGTAGATCTTGGTTTTATAACGCAGTTTAATGTTTCAATCCGTTAATTTAAACACTAACTGACTTATACTAACTAAATACTTTGACCTTATTATATGAAACCAAAAAAACTTTTTTTTTCTTTATACCAAGTTGGGATTTGTATACTCTGTGCTATTAGACTAGACCAAAGAGGTCGTTGGTTAATCGATTGATTGAAAAATATTTTCTAGCAACACTATCCAAACCACAGAGTTAACAGCAGAGTTCTACAGATTTCAGATTTGTTTGTCTGACATTTTTCATGAGTTGCGTATAATGTATTTGTTTTCTATTATTATTGTTTTCTATTGAAATCGTTTCAATTATTGATAGTTGGTCTTTGATATTTAATTATTGTGCTGAAAATAACATAATCAGTGATGTAAAATTGCCAATAAAGTAAGTGAAGTCGTTTTAAAATGTAGGTAGAATGTCCCCGACATATTTGTAAGGATATACGGAAGAATCGGCTTTAATTGTATAAATACAAGGTAAGAACATGATCAATTTATTTGTATTTTTTTATCAATTAAATCAGACAAATAATTTTATTAATATGAAGTGTACTCGGCTTTGCGCTCATAATAAAATTGTTGAACCAAAACGTAACCTGAACAGTAAATATTTAAAAAAACGTATTTCAGATGAATATTCTATGCACTATATGCAGCGATCTTATAAATCAAGCTGAGAACATATATGTAACAACATGTGGTCATATATTCCACCACCAGTGCCTCGCACAATGGATCGAAAGGTATTTAAGAATCTATTGTTTAGAAAAATATAATTAAAACCTTATTTCCTGTTGCTGTCCGCTGGCGCACCCCCTAAGACTTTCTGACTGAAAATTATTCTCTAGAACTCTCTGATTCTTCCTTTCAATCTTACCTTTCTATGTATGATTATGGGATTGACATTGTTTGAACAAGGTAACTGAACTAAAACAAGATAGAGTTGCAGCTGCTAGCCAACTGCCTCCAATGTGCTTTTATTTTCTATCGAGAGATTGTAGAACTTGTTTGAGGTCTCAATACAACCCCCATAAAAGAATAATCGTCTACCTACCCTTGTCCCATATTACTTGGGGTCTGCGCAACACATTTCTTTCTTCCATTCTCTCCAGTCAGCAGTCACACTATCACTGACTTTTCTTACATATCACTTGCACAATACATCACATCTTTTCTCAACCACATGTATAAATTCTTTATTTTCTTCAATGTGTATGGATTTGTTATTAGGTTATTATTGTTTTATTAAATGTATTTTTTTAGTTTGTAAGTTTCTACTATACAACGCCTTGTGACACAAGAAGACACTTTAATATTATCTACATTAATAGAGAATTAGAGAATATTAAAACAAATGTAGAAAATATGATGTGATACATTATCAACCCAGGAAACGTTCCGGCCAGCTTTTAGACCTTTAAAATTAATTCTTGTTTATCATCTTCACTAACACAGAGCAGCAAAACCTTGTGCTAATATTATTATGGCAGTACTATTTTCTTGTTTTTGAATTGCGAATGTTTAAAACTTGTACAATCACAAATTCAATTAATATCATAGCAGGTATGATGCTAATTGAATTTGGTGTCAAGAAGATGGAATTAATATGTTTATTATATACATATATAAATAAGATTTGTAGTAATACATCAACAGGCCCTAGTATTGTCTAAATTATCTAAACAAACAAGCTAGTCAGTGAACTGTAAATATACTGTTATAGACCATAACACTTTATTTACAGTTGATGTGCTGTAATTTTATGTACATGTCCTTAAGTGTGGCTGGTGTCCACAACTCCAAAGCGCGTATTTTGCGTATGGGTGGGACAAGTTTGTTTATTCAGTCCACCCCAGCTCCTCAAAGAAGGCCAGCAGTGCCTTTGTATTACTGACAATTTCACGGAGGATACTGTACAGCAACCACATAGGCTCTGCAGAGTGGGCTGTCTGTAACTCCTATGATGTAGATAGGCTTGTTAAAGGCCCCACAAATCATTAATTATCAGACTAAAGAATACTGCCACTAACCCCTCGTAGGTGGTTGAAACTGTATTTAAAAAGGAGTACCTTGTAATCTGTCAATTTACATGTAAACTTATAAAAATCTCTAGTCACTGCTGGTGCGGCAATTCTACCAATACACCTTTGACTATAACACAAAAACTCTTCCAGATCCAAAACCTGTCCACAGTGCAGGAACAAAGTGACGGACAAGTGTATGTTCCGTCTCTTCCCAACAGTTTCTAATGAGAACAACAGTGAAGATGCTGCCACGTTGCAGTCTAGGCTAGACGATGCTCAGTTGCAGTTGCGTCAACAAAGAGTCAAGTCTAAAGAGAAGGAAGATAAGTTGGCAGCTGCCACTGCTGATTTGAAGAGGCAGGAGTAAGTATAAATTAGTTGTTTTTTGTATGTATGTTTGTTTAGAGGAAATCTTCAAATGTCACAGCATATGCATATCAGCATATGCCAGGAGCCTTTTGGCCTCCCACAGGTCTATTTTTAGGATTCCGTTCCCAAATGGTAAAAATGGGACCTTATTGCTATCCCGCTCCGCTGTCTGTCAACATGCTGTATATCATGAACCATATAGCTAGCTTAGTTGCAATTTTCACAGATGATGAATTTTTGTTGCCTCTAACAAATACTGAAAACGAAATAAAATAAATATTTAAGTGGGGCTCCCATAAAACAAACGTAATTTTTTTTTCGTTTTTCTTACGGATGGCACGGAACCGTTTGTGCGCGAATCTGGCTCTCTTCTGTTTTTTTCCTTTCTATATGTATTTTTAAGTTCATCGTTTTTTTATGATATTATTGTTTGCCCTGTGCGGGGCTCAAATAAATGTTTTTCATTCTTTATAACCAACTAGCTTTTGCCCGCGGCTCCGCCCTAGTCTGTGTACTGATTTTTAGCTTCCTACCTTGAAAATTTCGAAAAGTCCCATATAAAATTTCACCCCCTCTTTTGAGGGGTTGGGGGCAGATTCCCAAAAAAAAAATGATGCACGATTTTTTTCTTAGTCACAAATAGTCCGCATACCAATTTTTAGCTTTCTACCTTGAAAATTGCGGAATGCTCCATACAAACATGGTATGGTACTTGGGGGTTAGAAGAGACAAAAAGTAGCCTATGTCACTCTCCATCCCTTCAACTATCTCCACTTAAAAAATCACGCCAATTCGTCGCTCCGTTTTACCGTGAAAGACGGACAAACAAACAGACACACACTTTCACATTTATAATATTAGTATGGATAGAGCTGTACCTAATTTAGTAAATCTATGTAACTTAGATGACATGCATTAATATGGTACCATGGAGCTGGTATGTTAATGGAGTTGAACAGTGGCAATAAGAACTACTGAGGGCAACAAGATAATCCGTTTGCGTTTCAGCTCTTTGGAATGGTCTGTAGAGTAATATACTGCTGCTAAAACATTGTTGTATTTTATTTACTTTTGTTTTTTATTTTTCAATGTGATGTTTATTTATTTGACCATCAGGGTAGAACTACAATGCGCACACGTGTGCCACACATTCCGATCTGGGCGCGTCGTTCTCCATACATTTTATATGGAAAATAGACTTGTAGAGCTACATTTGATCCACGCCACGCGACGTCGTTCTACGTACAAATCGGGCGTGTTATACGTGTGCGTCGGTCTAATGTAGCTCTAGCTTCAAGTTATAATATTTCCTTCTGAATTGAGTATTTTGAGTTAAGAACGTCTCAAACCATACTTAACTTTGGCAGTTATTTTGACAGGTTTTCAGGGCAAAGTAGAGTTTGAGTATTTCTCAACTTCGAATGCTTAAATCAGAAATCGGGGGTAATATGAATTGTATTATTATTGTTATTGATCCCTAACACCAAATTTTTGCAGTGATCTTCTAAAATCCTATGAGAGACGGCTGGTGAGCTTTGACTCCAAGGTGTTAGCTTTGCGGGAACAGCTGGAGTTTGCCAATACACAGAACAAAGACATGCAAAAAATTAAGGATGAGAATGAGGCTTTAAAGAAGAATCTTCAGACCTTGAACGGGTAAGTACCTTAAATGCAATTATTAAAAAAAAAATTAAGGTTTTCTGGTAGATATCGCTGTCAGCGATAAGACCGCCATTGTACCCAAATTTAAGTTTATGTATAAGTTGTCTTTTTTGGTGTACAATAAAGTTTATTCTATTGGACAATGTGGATGTGTGGAGAGGATAAGAGGTCGTGGCTAAAAAATAACAGCCACATGGATTTATTTTAAAAGTTAAGCAACGCTTTTTAAAATAATATAGTGCTTGACTGCGATCCCACCTGATGGCAAGCAGTGATGCAATCGATGATGGTGAAGCGCAATAGTTTATTAAAAGCCTATTCACTATAGCTTTGAAGACACCTAAATTATAATCGGACGGGAAGACTGCAGCAAGTAAATTGTTCCAGTCCTTCGATGTAAGCGGGATAAACGACGAGGCGAAAGGCTTAGTCCGGACCATAGAGGTGTTAACAATGTAAGGGTGGACACTCACTGTACGTCGGGTTGTCCGATAGTAGAAAGGTGATTGCGGAATCAAGTCATACAATTCCCGCGCACAGTCTCCAAAATGTATCCTGTAAAATACCGCTTACCAAGGTCAGCCTGTGGATGGGTGACAATCTTAACATACCGAGATTCTTCCGTGCCTCACAATGCACGTTACGCCGTTGTTCCCGGCTGTCATTTGTAGACCTTTTTTTTTTCACCCCTTTGGCGACCGACATTTATGTTGTATTAACATTAAGGCTCGGCGCAAATGGGCCACACCACAGCCACCGGTGGCCAGCGACGGCGACTTAACACACTTTTTAATATATTTGTATAGACGCGCCGCACACTCGCTACAGTAGTGTCCGCGACTCGCCACTGGTGGTCACTACGTGCCACACAAAACGCCGACACCCGCCACTGTCGTATTGCTCCACCCCCCGCGCTGTTAACCGTCCGACGATCGACGTATCGCACGCGTACCATCATGGAGCACGACGTCTCAATGGATGTTGTGCGCTTGACCGCTAACTCACCTGATGGAAAGCGACGACGCGTTCGACGATGGAGCGCGCTTACCTAGAAGTAACCTATTCACTCTTGACTTAAAGACTCCCGGGTTGTAGCCATCAGGAAAAACAGATTCCGGCAAGGAATTCCACTCCTTAGCTGTACGCACTATGAATGTGTTCCCAAAACGTTTTGTGCGTATAGGTGGGATGTCCACCATGTACCGGTGGCGCATTGCCGTACGCCTGGTGCTCCGATGATGGAACGGGCTAGGCGGAATTATTACGCAATTCCGACGCACACTCCCCGAAATGCAACCGGTAGAAAACCGACAGGCTAGCAACTCGGCGTCGATGCTCAAGACTTTGAAGCCTCGACTCAACGAGTGCATCATTGCCAATGATCCTCCTGGCTCGCCTCTCAATTGCCTCAAGTGCATCAAGCTGGTATCGGGCAGCGACATACATATTCATATTTTTTCATTACATTCAGCGAATGTATATTCATATCGGAAATCAATCGGAAAGCAGCAACGAGCGGGTTATTAAATGTGACGGCTTCCAGACACCGCTGGCTGTCGCTCGCTTCTGACACTTTTACAAATGTGGCGGTAGCGCGCGACAGACACCGGTGGCTGTGGTCGGTGGCCCATTTGCGCCGAGCCTTATACTGTAACATGATTGAACTGTGTGTGAACTATGGTTTAGTTTTCTCCATGGAGTGATTTTACTCTCTGGTCTCTTCTACTCTAGAGACATTATATTTGGCGGTTGAAGATACATAATTTGCTCAACAATTTACGACTTTTATTGCACGTCCCCCTAAAATTAGACAGCGCTAAACGCCAAACCCCTATCACACAACGCCGTCTAGTCCCAAACTAAGCAGAGCTTAACATATATATTTCTAAATACATATTATAGATAAATTACACCCAGACACAGAACAACATTTGTCCTGGGTGGTTATCGAACCTACGACCTCCGACATAGCAGTCAGGGTCACTAACCACTAGGCCAACAGGCCAGTCTAAACGTCTACAGTCGTTACGCATATTCAGAAGTTAGGAAAGGTGACACCGGTCTTACCAAGATGTATTGTGTTACCCAATGAGGTAGCAGGTTGTGGAGATCAGGTAGGTAGACGTTCCATGAAAAATACTGGTATAGTGATGCATGTGGTTCGACTGGAAACCGACGCCAACATAGCTGGGAAAAGGCTAGGCTAGGCAAATTGATTGATTGAATGTGTGGAGGACAATACAAACATTAGCCATACAATGCGTTCCAAATATGAATAGGATCGATTGCCATGTTGTGACGTCACGTCATACTGTCAAATCGAAGAATTATTATGATGAGCAAAACAAGTAATTTTTAAATTTAATTTATTTACGAACTCTGAACGAAAAAAGTTTAATCAGAATCCAGTTATTCAATTTTGCTCATCTCAAAGTTCTTCAATTTTGCCCAATTTCTTGCGACAGTATGACGTGACATGACGTCACAAAATGGCAATCGATCCTATTCTTATTTGGAACGCATTGTACTCAATATTACAAACAACTTTTACTATGAGACCAATACTGAAATGACGAAAAAGAAGCTGGCCTATTTTGGCAAATTCTAACTAATTTAGTATCGCGGTGTCTTCTCGTCCAATATACCACAGTGTCTCAAGACGAAAGTCTATGACCAGTGCGTGTTGCCAGTGTAGACATATGGCTCCGAAACGTGGTCGCTTACAAGGGACCTCATCAGAAGGCTTAAAGTCACTCAAAGAGCAATGGAAAGGGCTATGCTCGGAGTTTCCTTGCGTGATCACATCAGAAATGAAGATACCCGCAGGAGAACCAAGGTTACAGATATAGCCCAAAGAATCACCAAACTTAAGTGGCAGTGGGCAGGGCACATTGCTCGCAGAACAGATAGTCGATGGAGCGAAAGGCTTTGGAATGGCGACCACATACCGGAATACGCAGCGTTGGAAGTCTAGGCCTCTCACAAGGTGGACCGATGAGCTGGTGAGGGTCGCGGGAATCCGATGGATGCAAGACGCACAGGACCGGTCATTGTGGCGACACTTGGGGGAGGCCTATGTCCAACAGTGGACATCTTTCGGCTGAAATGATGATGAACTAATTTATTTTTGTTTCAGTCTTCAAAAAGTGCTGAATGCTACCAGTGATGATGTGGAGCAGATGTTACATAGCTATACTGATGTGCGAACCATTGCTACATTCGCCACTGCGCTCAAGAGGTAAACACATTTATGCTATCCTAATATTATTAAAGCGATACCGTATTGACTGAAAGGATTTTAATGGCTTTTTACCCGACTACGGAGGGTTATGATTTTGACAGGCTATGTATGTATGTGAGTTTGTTCATCTGTTCCCACATAGCTCCTAATCTACTTATCGGAACTCGACGTATGAGGTATCGTTAGAACCGTCTTAATTGTCCGCTGAACATAGGTTACGTGACGTGTCACAAAACTTGATATGGCGCCCTCTAGCGGACAAAAAGTAATGTGTAAAAAATAAAAATGGCGATAAATACGCCGTGTTTGGTATCATTTGAAAGGGCTTTACTTGTACATTTCCAAAATATTGTTCAAATTTAAAGTGACGCCCTCTAGCGGACAAGAAGTCATGTGTTAAAAAAAATGTTAAGATAAATACACCGTGTTTGATATCATTTGAAAGGGCTTCACTGGTACTTATCAACATATATCATCAAAATTCAATGTGGCGCCCTCTGGTGGACAAAAATTAATTTACCATTATTAATTAGAAATTTTAAATTTAGCTTTTGCAAATGGTATAGAAGCACAGTGATTTAACACCAAAATAATTTAAATAAAAAAAAGTAAAAAAACTAAAACCCGACTACGACAAAAAAAACGACGAAACTAAAAGTATGAAACAAGATTTTCAGGATGCTGAAATAAACAAGGTAAAAAGAAAAGCCGTAGTCACACGTTATTAAAGTGTTTCGGTTGTTACCTATAACGTGTGACTGCGGCTTTTCTTTTTACCTTGTTTATTTCAGCATCCTGAAAATCTTGTTTCATACTTTTAGTTTCGTCGTTTTTTTTGTCGTAGTCGGGTTTTAGTTTTTTTACTTTTTTTTATGGTACACAGGTCTCATGTCCTGGATTAGAACATTTTACCCCGGATTCCCTATATGTTTCGGATTTTTCCAGGTTTCCTAGTATGTTCCCTTTTTGGGATTGTTTTCAACTTTCATGACAGAAGTTAGCTCTTTATAAATAGGTTAATTTTAAAAGCTTCTAGTTTTCAAAGTAGAAGTTTTTGAAGACTGATTCCCCGGCCCATATTCCAAGTCATGTCCTCCAACTCGACTTTATATTGAATCATCAAAATGTCAGTTAGTTATTTATTGACATTAAACCGGGGTTTGCGCCCGCACCCGCCCTTGTCACCGTGCGTTCACTCCGACCACGGCAGTCACAGAGGCGGTTAGACAGAGACATCTCACACAATCCATCCATCTTTTGTTTCTCTCCGCCTCCATTCATCGATTGCGACAAATAGTGTCACAGACGTCATCAGCCAATAACAATACTTTCATCATCTTACTTTCAGAGCTCTGTGCGACTCTGAGGCCAAGAAGAACGAGTCTCGAGACAGATTGCATGCTGCCAAACAACAGCTTGCCTTAGAGAAGAAAAACGCGGAAATTGTCCAGGAAAAAATGCAGTGAGTACTTATTTGTTTAATACTCAATACTCAATTCTTTATTACATTCCACAATGTAGACTTAGGTGGTAAAAATTTGCCAAAAGACACAATCGTGGACCCTGTCGAGCACAGCAGTTTATTTCACCCAAAGGGCAATGAAAAGGGTTATTTACTTAGAGTTTCTTTGAGTGATCACATCAGAAACGAAGATATCCGCAGGAGAACCAAGGTTTCCGACATAGCCTGAAGAATCGCCAAACTTAAGCGGCAGTAGGCAGGGCACATCGCTCGCAGAACAGATGGTCGATGGGGACGAAAGGTTCTGGAGTGGCGACCATGTACCCGAAGATGCAGCGTTGGAAGACTTCCCTCATGGTGGACTGATGACCTGGTGAGGGAAACAACGGCGAGACGCACAGGACCGATCGTTTGGTGATGCTTAGGGGGAGGCCTATGTCCAACAGTCGAAATCCTTCGGCTAAAATCTGATGATGATAATTTACTTATTCTAAAATGGCATCTTTGGTGATACAGAGACAAATAGTAGTAGGTAGAAATGGCGATTCTTCTTAAAGAAGATCTATTTTTGAATCGATTCGAATCGAAGTGTAAAGAATGGATTTAGTAATAAATCGAGTTCTAAAAGATCGATCCGTTGGTTACCGTGCAAATACTCAGTCCTGAAAAACACGGTATAAATATTTCTACAATTGTCAGATGAATCGAACCATTGATTGTTTAAAATCGATTTTAGAAAATCGGTTTTCTTGAGCTATAAAATCGATTCTTTGATTTACCGATCTCAAATCACCATCCCTCGTAGTAGGTACAATATACAACCCGAAAAAAGATAAAAATGCATGAAGGACCTGTAAGCGTCCTTTGCTCATTAGGACAGCAACCATATGCAAGACGTACTTCCCATGAGCTTAATCACCACGCTTGCTCAGTGCGGATTGGCGATTTCAGACCGAATTCCAGGTTTCCTCATGATGTTTTCCTTCACCGTCAAGTCTGTGGTGTCTAGGGTAATAGCCTCGTAGAAAAGCACGTATGACTTTGGAAAAGTCACATTGGTGCTCGCTGGGTTTGAACTCGCTCCTCGGGGCGTCAGAAGCGGTTCAGATAAAGAATGTGCCACCACGACTTCAGGACAGCAATGGCTAGATAAAAGAAATCCCAGACTCTAAAGTTAAAATAAAAAACTTTTTACAAAAAAAAAATACAACCGACTTCAAAGTAAAAAAAACACTGAAAAGTGCAAAATAACTTTAATTTCGGAAGTCGGTGTTTCTATAATAGTTTTGTCTCTTCGTTATTTACCACCGACTTCCGAAATTAAAGTTATTCTGCACTTTTCAGTGTTTTTTTACTTTGAAGTCGGTTGTATTTTTTTTTTGTAAAAAGTTTTTTATTTTACACTTTTTAGTTATGGTACCACCACTAAAAAGTACCCTTCAGCCAATCTTAAATACCTTATAGCCAGAGTGCATCTCATGACAATTCTAATAATCCCAAACACGATTAGATTACATTAATTTATTACAGAGTTCCGGTGCCTAACTTCAGGCTTCATCATTAGATCAGTTCGATATATTCCCCCTCTACTTTCAGTCAGTCATCGACTACACGTATAAACAAAGCAATTTTACTTGTTACGACGGTTCTGCTGTGATCCTATGAGGAGTTCTGTTCCATATCTTCAAAGTTTATGATCAGATCATAACAATATTTCTATGGGACCAACTCGGAAGTATAAACTTCCAATCAAAAAAAAAAAATTTCAAAATTGGTCCACAATTGACCGAGAAATCGGTGAACATACATAAAATAACAAACATACATTCAACCGAACATATAACCTCCTCCTTTTTGAAGTCGGTTAAAAATATAAATATTAATTATTATTCTCTCTCTTTATCTCTCTCTTGTAATGTTCCCTTCCAGTCAACTAGAACTTGAGCTACGAGCGGCGCAAGAAAAATGCTTAGACCTAAAAGATGCACAATACGCTGAATTGAAGAGGCTAGTTGCATCAACACCCCCGCCGCGAGCCATCGAGGACGATGACAATTCCAGCTTCGTAAGTTTCATTGCTAATACATACTAATATATTAAACTAGCTGACCGTACCGCCTAACAGTCAATGAATGTAGTATATTTTTCGATATAGTCAACCGATTGCAATGAAACAAAGCCTAAGGGCGGAATTCACCATTAAAACTAATCGCGTTTTAACATTTGGCTCCCATAATCACGTTTAGCCGCTGTCACTAGTGTCACTTGTCTGTATTTTTCTTTTGTTGTATTTTTACAAGCGACACTAATGACAGCAGCTAAACGCGATTATGCAAGCCAAACGTTAAAACGCGATTAGTTTTATTGGTAAATTCCGCCCTAAGTAATATATCAAGTTATATACAATTTTAATGTATAAAAGTTATCTACATCGGTTTCGTACATTTTACGTGATGTGCGCATAACACAAAATTTCTACAGATTTATTATATGTATAGATAGATAAGAAACTTGTTATGTTTGTTTGTTACTTCACCACGTCTTAAAATTGGTACGGATTGGAATGAAATCGCCGAGTATACTAGATCCTGCAATACTTGTATCCCGAAAGTGTGTGCCTTTGGATAATTTTCGACTGTCATGCGGGCGAAGCAGCTAGCGCAAGCTAGCAATTTGATATTATCTCGTGCAATTAGGTCTTTGAAAATAACCAGTAACTTAAAGTTATCTAGGTGCCTGTTCGAACTCAGCACATCACAGTCCTATGGTGTACTTAGACCGTCCGTTAAGTTTGCATTCCGAAAATGAGAAATCTCACAGTGTTGTCTTTTTTAACCCAATGGTTGGCTGGTAGAGAATGCCTTGTGGCATTAAGTCCGCCTATTTACCACCACTGTACATGAAGTTTAAATAAATAAATCTCAAGTCGACAAAATCTAACGAAGAAGCTCCAGGGTTGTCATCAGTAGCGTAGCTAGACCTATTTCAACAATTGTTGGGGGCTCTTTTTATCCGACACCCGTAAAAGAAGGCAATATTTCTTCCAAAAAAGAAACAATTCAGCGATAAGACCGCCGTTGTACCCATAAATTTAAGATTGCATAAAAGTTTTGTTATATTTTGTTGTACAATAAAGTTTATTCTATTTTACTCTTGATTTAGTTAAACAAGGATTAAGAATGAGCGAAATGAGCTTGAAAATAAGAGAATCCTGATTTAGATAGGTTAAGGGCTTAATTCACTAAGAAAACTAATCACGTTTTAACGTTTGGCTCGCATAATCGCGTTTAGCCGCTGTCACTAGTGTCACTTGTCTATATTTTTCTTTTTTTGTATTTTTACAAGTGACACTAGTGACAGCGGCTAAACGCGATTATGCGAGCCAAACGTTAAAACGCGATTAGTTTTATTGGTGAATTCCGCCCTAAGTTGTCAACGTAACAAACTAAGTTTATGAAAAAATAATTATTCTTCACGGGCCTCTGATCAAGATAATTTAAGATTATGCATAACCATTTCTAGTCTGCTTTGGTACAGTGTTTTTTTATTAGTGTATCAGGTTTAATAATAAAAAGTTTTTAGATAATTTTGGTTCTTCGGGGCCCCTTTAGTTCGGGAGACCGTGTATCATTGATACTGCAGTAGCTACGACCCTACCTATCACCCGTATAACCTCGTTTAAGTCTTGCCGAAAACGCATGGAAAATATGACGAAAAAGCTTACTGCTTTTCCGGTTGGTTCTGGTTTGCGATGAGCTATTGCTCACACCAATTCTTCTAGTGAAAACCACGGGACTAATTGAGTCCACTCTTCACAAATCGCTCTTGCTATCTATCTATACAAGCGCTGCCCCCCTAGCCAAGTCACAAACGATAAACGTAAACTCTCAGTAGTCTTTAATAGATTTTCAACTTTATGTTATTGGATATAAAGTTGAAAATCTATTGAAGATTACATAGTGTTTTCGTTCGTTCCGGTCGCTAACGCTCAGTAGTCTTTAATAGATTTTCAACTTTATGCTCTTAGGTATAAAGTTGAAAATCTATTGGAGATTACTAAGCGTTCACGTTTATCGTTTGCAACTTGGCTAGGGGGGCTGGTCTTACACCGTGTAATGTGACTAGCTTTTGCCCGCAGATTCGCCCGCGTACATAAAATATAGCCTATTTCACTTTCTGTCGGTGAAAAAATTTTCGCAATCGGACCAGTACTTTCAGAGATTACCTCCTACAAACAAAAAGACAAACTATACCTCTTTATAATATTAGTGTAGATTACAGGAAAGAAAAAAAAATGGCGACAGGTCACCAGGATTACACAATATAAATACAATAAAAATTGAAGTAAATAAAAACGATAACATTGTGCCTCATGGCTGCGAAAAGGTTCATTTCAGCAATGTTGCTTGCTTGCCAGAAAGAAAAATGCGGTCTAATGCTGGTCTCCCAATGAAACCTTGAGTGACGAGTGACAGAGTAAACATTTTCAAACATTTTATAAATTTACTAGCTGACTCGGCAAACGTTCTGCTATATAAATTTCAAAGAAAATTATAGAGGATTAGGAGTACAAATATACATAAAAAAAAACATAAAAATCGGTCAAGCCGTTTCGGAGGAGTTCGACAGCAAACTCTGTGACACGAGATTTTTATATATAGGGTGAGCACAATCACGTGTTTAAGTATCGTACACTAATTGCCAGTCACCCTATATAAGATACTAGCTTTTGCCCGCGACTTCGTCTGCGTAGAAGTCGAAAATGTTTCTATTAGGTTTTTGATTGATTTTGTTTTATTACAAATTAATTAATAGCTCTTGTCTACGACTTGGTTCGCGTAGAAATTGGAAATATTTTTAAAGTCTAAGTACTTTGGAATGCTGTTTTAGGTGCATCACGTTACTGCTTGTGTACTGTAATGTACTAGCTTCTGCCAGCGGCTTTGCTCGCTTGAAAATAGGTTTTTCTATACAAACTTTGGACCCCCGTTTCATCCCCTTAGGGAGTGAATTTTGGAAAATCCTCTCTTAGTGCTCGCCTACGTCATAAAAGGAAGCCTTGTGCAGAATTTCATGTTCCTAGTCCCTTAGTTTCGACTGTGCGTTGATATGTCAGTCAGTCAGTTTCTCATTTTATATATATAGATAAGTAAGAGTGGAACTATAGAACACTCTTGGCGTCAAATCGTTTCCTACGCGCTTAAATGTTTGCCCCCTGGACTTTATTAACTGTTACCGCAAAAGATACCTACACCGGAAATTGAATTCTTTTAAAATTAAAAGGCAAATCCGTTGGTATCGTTACGTTGTAACCAATTTTTATTTTGAGTGAATGTGGGGGGAAGGTCACTCAGATTTAGTGAGCTCTGGAATTATTGTGGGTAATGTAGGTACCGCATCCTCTTGATCCATTACATTATCAATGAAAATGTAGTTGATGGTGTCTCCTGGAAGTTTACCCAGAATTATTTGTTATTGGTTTTGTCAACGCTACTATTTCTAACTGCCAATATTGCTTTGTTTATGACACTTCCATTGGTAGTCTTAATTTTCTATTTGGACTACATCTGAGTAGACTTTGGAGATTAGGTCAATTCACACAAATCACGAAATTGAAGAGCAGTGGTGGCCGAGTGGTATCGGCCCCGACTTACGAGTTGTAGGTCGTGGGTTCAAACCCAGTTAGGCGCATTACTTTGTGTAATTTATTTCATCACCACTGCTCTTAAAATGGTGAAGGAAAACATCGTGAGGAAACCGGCATGTCACATTCACCAACCCGCAATGGGCTCGCGTGGTGGATTACGGCCCATTCCCTCTCCTAGAGAGGAGGCCTGAGTCCCAGCAGTGGGAACATTATATGGCCGACTATGCTATGGTACACAAATCACGATCAATTTCGATTTTGTTTTCACAATAAGGTACTTTCCCGTCTTCAATTAAAAGTAACTTTGAAGGACAATTGGTACTACCTCCGCCCAATTGTTCATATTAGTAGATAGTTTAAGGGGGTGAACGAATTTCCACATCAGGGGTGTTTTTAAGAAAGACTTCACAATGTCAGCTCTTATTCCCCTAACTATCACTGGCAAATGTTTGACGAAAATCACCAGCAAACTTGTAAGTGATTCCTACCCATGATTTTATTACTGCTTTTTGGCCCGACGACGACGCAAAGCCGGGCGCGCCGGGGCGGGCCGCGCGTTTATTACTTGATCATTATTTTGTTGCAGCGTAATTTTAAAACTATGATATCTCGATATCTATCGAAATAAAATGATGTAAAGGGTAATTTTGTATTTATTTGGATAAGGATTACTGTTTATAAAAACACCTTCGCAAATAATGCTTTTTTCAGAACAAATTTGATTACCATAAAAAAGGTTATTGTGAGCCATCCTTAAAAGATAGACACATGCTGTCGCGGACATTTTTTTAAACTTTTAGAGAGGAACTATTTTTTGCGTAACTTTAACTGTTTACGCAGCGCACGCAACGGAAGCTCTCAAAAAGTATACGTTTCCCCCGTTTTCACAACATTTTTCGTCGATATTCTGCACCTATTAATCATAACGTGATGTTATATTATAGCCTATAGCACGGTAATATTATCTGTACAGTATTGTAACTCGGCCGTATCTTTGAAATAAATGCCTACAGCCGCGCGGTACGTAAACATGCGACAGGGCTACCTGCACTATGGCTGCCCGCCTCCAGCATTTTAATTACATTTGCCTACTTTGTGTTTCCATTTAGTTTTGTGTTTGTAAATATACTTTTTTTATACATATAAACAAATAAAATACTTTGTGAATTGAATAGGAAGTGTTCAATATTTGCGACCGAAAAATATTTGCGCCTCGACTGAGACGTACCTACGAAATGCTTTATTATTAAATTTTAAAGTACAAAAATCCGCATTCTAAAGCTTAATTAAAAATTGTTTTGGGAAACATGGACAAGGTGGAGAAAAAGGAATATCTTTTACTTTCTACTTTACAATTTATATGTTTGGTTTTAAATGAAGCAATATTTATGTGAATGAAAAACAGCACAATATATCCTACCCGTCATATTAATATGTACTTGAACTTATTTTTATTGAAAATATCGCGCGGCACAGACGCGACTGTCTGCATCCCGAGCGCACCCCGAGATCGAGGCGCGTAGGTATAGCTCGCGTTTCGTCCGTTTGTATGAAGTTGGAATACTGTATAGATAATATTACCGTGCCTATAGCCTTCCTCGATAAATGGGCTATCTAACTCGGAAAGAATTTTTCAAATCCGACCAGTACTTCCTGAGATTAGCGCGTTCAACCAAACAAACAAACTCTTAATAATATTAGTACTTCTTTTTATAATATTAGTATAGATTATCTAAGTAATTGTAGTATGATAATATATTGTTCATTGGCGCAGACGGACAATGGAATGGATGATTCTTGCGTAGATATAAATCAGGAACGAAACAAAAAAGCAGCTTGGCTCAACGTTTTGTCCCCTAAAGTAACGAAGACCAATCAGCCGAGGATGGAGGAATCTCCGGAGCAGGCCAGATACAATGAGTTGAAAAGAAAATTAAAAGCTATAATAAGAATGAAGCACGAGCATCAACTGGAAAAGGCAAAGATGATGGGCTATGGAAATAAGATAGCCGCAAATATCCAGATAGATGACGTCGTCCTGGAGGTAAGCCTGGCTTGTTGAGTGTCTGGAACATCTAGTATGAATGAAGTATATTAAGAATGGAACATGGCAGCTTCACTATCATCCTCCCCTTTTATCCCAGTAAGGTTTTTAGGTAAATTGTAGCCACTAGTTGTCGCCACTTAGGCAAGAGGTCCTCGCCTCTGAAAACGCAACATATTTTTATTTATTTCTATTGGCTTCGTACGGTTTGTGCATTTAGCTGTGTCTAGTTTGGAAAGATTTTAGTTTTGTTACTGTTTACAGTCACTTTGTTTTCAATTGGAATGCGATTAAAACACATTATTATGTTGCGATATTTAAGGTGTATTAAGAGGGTCCTTTCCCACTCGCCTATCGTCAACATCAAGCATGGATTAAAAGCTTGTTGCTTCATCTAACGCATTCCAACGCGATGTTTGATGAAGAGGCAATGCCAAAAAAGAGAGATAACGCCTGAAAACTCTGTTGGCATTCGGTAATTCCTTGATTTACTCGAATATTTCACAAAACTTGTTCCAGGAAATACGTGTTTGTTTTTTTTAATCGTTAATAGTTTTTTTAGAAGAATTATCGTCATTCAGAATCTCGATTAAATGTCCAAGGTTTCTATTAATGGAGGGCCAAAGTTAACGTAAAATAGTAGATTTTTCAGAGGTCTTTACTAGATTAGTTTTACACAAATTTGTTTTGATTTCTATGGCAGCCTAGATAATATCCACAAGATAGCTGTGAATCCAAAATATCTAGGGAAAGATGTGTAATAACATCATAATCACGTAAGAGCGGTTGTATGAAAATGTACCTCGAAAAGGACGCTCTTAAGTCAGCCTTTTTGGCAAGCTTCACTGAGATAGTCAATACCATATATACTACAATAAAATTCTCAGCTCCATTTTACTGAGTTCGCGCCTTTCAATGATTCCACATATTGTCCAGTTGTGAACACTCTTGAGATACAAAACTAAACCAATTTCACTAGGTATCAATTTGCGAATAATTAAAACAACCACTGAACTTCACTCTAAAAAGTCCCTCTAAAAACTCAAACGTAACTTATGGCGTTCCTACACTTGATATCAAATTTTAATATTAAATTTAACTACAGTCGCCGTTTTCAGAACTGTTTCGTCAGGCCATTCATTAATCATTGTTATTAGTCTGTCTCGTTCTTATTTGTGGAGCTTATATGAGCTAGAAACTAACTGTCGATAAGACGCAAAACTACATCAATTTCACTAGGAATCAATTTGCGAATAATTACAACAATCACTGAACTTCACTCTAAAAAGTCTCGCCAAAAACTTAAACGTAACTTATGGCGTACCTATGACCTACACTTGATATAAAATTTTAATATTCAATTTAACTACAGTCGCTGTTTTCAGAACTGTTTCGTTGGGTCATTAATCATTGTTATAAATCTGTTTCGTCTCTTTTTTTTATTATTTTATTCTTAATAGGTTCGCGCTTGACCGCTATCTCATCTGATGGAAAGCGACGATGCGGGCGACGAAGGAGCGCGCTTACCTAGAAGCAACCTATTCACTCTTGACTTAAAGATTCCCGGGTTGTAGCCATCAGGAAACACACATTCCGGCAAGGAATTCCACTCCTTAGCTGTACGCACTATGAATGTGTTCCCAAAACGTTTTGTGCGTATAGGTGGGATGTCCACCATGTACCGGTGGCGCATCGCCGTACGCCTGGTCGTCCGATGATGGAACAGGCTAGGCGGAATTAGGTTATGTAATTTCGACGCACACTCCCCAAAATGCCACCGGTAGAAAACCGACAGGCTAGCAACTCTGCGTCGATGCTCAAGACTTTGAAGCCTCAACTCAACGAGTCAGTTATTTAATGCTTTATGCACACAAAAGTACAGAAGCGGGCTTAATGCCTTAAGGCATTTTCTATCAGTCAACCTTTGGTTGATGCAGAGACTTTGGGGTGGTGACATTGTTATTGCTACTGACATAAAATTTATGGCCTGATTACTTGGTTTTTGATGCAAGTACTATAATGCCGGAAAACAGGAAAGTTTGATAGGTACATGGAGCTGGCGCCTCAGTGCGCCATCTGGTGTAGGTCATTTTAGAAAATGCTCACTTATTTATAGACAGCATGTGTCTTCTCCGATACATCTTTATTAGCCGTCATCTCAGTAGTCACCCCCCTCCCCTCCTACTCTTCTTCATCCACATTCGGCTTCAAAGTTCTTAGGGATGAGAGTGGCTTAGATGGTTTGTTTAAATTAAGAGGATATATAAAATGCTAGTAAATAAAGAAGTTGATAAGATGAATGTGTTTTTGATGTTAGTTGTGGTTTATTTTTTAGGTTTTATCACTGAGAGATGCTTAGGTTTTTGGTCTAGAAAAATAAACACCTGTGCTTAAGAGCATTCATCCGTTAAAACCACGCAGAAGCCAAAATCAATGATTTCCGACGGAAAATATAACAATAATATGCACTACAATACAATTAATTATTTAGTATCACTGTAGAATAGAAAGACTAAAAATCTGAAAGACCTCGGCCGGTACAAAGCGCTGACGCGATTTCGCGTCTATTATATAGTGATATTAAATAATTAATTGTAGTGTAAACAAATAAGTTATTAAAAAAATTATTGTACCATGTCATAGATCGTAAATGCGTTCAATTAATAAGTCTAAAAAAAACAAAAATGCCTCATATATTATCCTAAACTAACACGTTTAATATCTCCAAAAACGGCTAAAACTGACAGTTTTGAGATTACTTTTCTTGAATGAAAACTTACAGCAATCGTATTTTTTTTTGGGCCATGAACTAGTCAATGTTATCATTTTTTTTTTAAGTAAAATGTTGTAAGTTTACCATACACGGTTTAACTACTATCTCGCATCTGCGTAGACCGTCGACCGCTAGTTTTAAAAACGGCTTGGATAAGAACTGTTCTAATGGGAAAACTATACGATCATTTGAAAATGTTTTTGGACCATACACTAGATTATGAAATTCCCAATAATATGACGTCAATATCTTATCTAGAAATTAAACACATTATTGTTATATTGTCCGTCGGAAATCATTGATTTTGGCTTCTGCGTAGTTTTAACGGATGAATGCTCTTAAGGAGCTCCCTTTGAAAATATACATTTTTCAAATTGTTTAAAGTACCTTTTACGAGTCATGTGTCGTACATGGCCCTCGCTTATTGCAGTTCAGCACTATTTCGTCGCCTTGCACAAATTATATTGTAAAGCTATAGTACACAATTAGCATTCATTGACGGCTGTACTCATTAGCGATATAAGTTACGCAATAAATCAGATCTTCTTTGGCTATCAGTGACTATCATTTCAAGGTAACATCCAAGGTATGTGCGACCCATTCGGCAGCGCATACATCTTTTTGGTCCTTCGAGCCGGATAAGACCGAAGATAAGCCGGAAAGGGCATCATAAAATTCTAAAAAAAAATATGCAATGCTTTGGATTCTTGTCTTCAATTTTGTACAAATATTTTTTCATTTATTGTACAAATAATTTTTTTACGAGCAGTACAATTTTTTTGAGTTATGAGCATTTTTTTCAATTCTCGGTAACAAATTTTGTAAATCATGACGTCAAAATGTCAAAACATAGGTCGTCTAGCCTTTTAGACGGGTGGGCGTACGTCATTTTTCTCCCCAAAACGCTCCCGTATTTACGTAGATTTATCGTTCAAGTGTAACAATATAGAGGAAGAGGAATAGACAAAATGCTCAAGATCCTCGGCTAATAGGAGCCCTTTAACCACATTTTTCAATAATTGCGTTCCAAATAAGAATAATAATCGATTGCCATGTTGTGACGTCACGTCATACTGTCAAATCGAAGAAATTGGGTAGGGTGAGCAAAACAAGAAATTTTTAATATTTAATTTATTTACGAATCGTGAACGAAAAAGTTTAATCAGAATCCAGTTCTTAAATTTTGCTTATCTCTGCGTCACTGTGTGAAGTGTCTGAGAAGGCAAATTGTTCCTAACGATGAAAATAAGAAAGAAAATAGTTTTGTTTTTTGAAGTGAAAACTTCTTTAGCGGCGTTGTACACTTTTTTTGTAATGGGTAAAAAATGTTAAACTCGCGTCAGGGTCACGTGACCTGATCGAAAATTCGTAAGACGGATGTCGTGCAAAATTGTGTGCAAAAAAAAGCAATTCGTGCAAAATTATTCCATAACCATTCCAAAATATCCAAAACGCACAACGTTAATACTTAAGTTTTCACTTCTGCCGGCACTCCCAGAGTGCAACCCGTCATTTTTTTTTTAACTGTTTATGACTTAACATTATATTTAGCTAATTTATATTAAACAATAACGTTTTTACTTCACCTAAATTTAAATAAGACTTAGTAATACAAAGCAAAAAAAAACCTTTATTAATACGCAAATAAGTTTTCTTTGCAAACCGTACTTTTCACTCAACATTTGACAGATCGAGGTTATTAACTTTCCTATTCTTATTTGGAACGCATAGTAAATTGTAATTTCACTAAGGTACATAATTGACTGTCACAAAGATCTACTCGTTTTATGTCGCGTAAGAAACATTCAACCTCAAGGACCAAGTTACGCACCCAAGCTTCGCCCTCAGTATGCCGTTTTGGGCACTTAATATGTATTTTCTATTTTATTTATTTATTTATGTACACACAAACACTTAAAAATGAAAATAACAAAAGCAGACAGAAGAGCACAAAGGTACTGCTTATTTCAAATGAAATTTCTTCCAGCAGACCTGCGACAGGAGAGTTGGATGAGACATGTAGACACAGTGTATACTTGTGTATGTTCTACAGTGTATGTTCTATGTGACAAATTGTTTTTTTTTTTAAATAATATTAAATGAAGCAGCAATTACAGCCCGTTTACGACCTTGCCGCTGTGAGCGGTAGCTAAGCGCGGGGCGGCGAGCGGTAAGATCAAAATATGAAAATGTTTGAAGCACGCCACGAGGCGCCGCTCATAGCACCGCGCGCCCGATTACCGATGCCGCCCCGCTCACCGCACCGCTCGCCACTAAAACCGAAGTCGTGACCAAGCCGTTAGCATTTCAAATATTGGTGTGAGGAAGAGTGGGGCTTGGTGGGAACATGTCGCTATCTCTTTTGTACGCGCGTAACCTAATGGCGGTGGCGTCACATTTCAGTGTGTGCATCCTTATTCTGTTACTGAACAGTTTCCCCTTCTACCAGATTTAAAAGGTTTCTAACTTTTCTATTTGCGATCTTGGATTGAGTCAACTACCCTATTACATTAAGCGCTGTCATCCAACAGCGCATATAACGCGCGTCACTCTGGACGCGTGGACACAGGTTCATAAAGATTTCTGTGAATCAGTAATAATAAGTAGCTAAGAATCAAAGACCGCTGCAACGCTCCTTAAGAGTAAAAAATGAATTAGCAATGCCGAGTTCAAAACTAGCTATGTTTCACTCAGGACCTCTTGTAATGTGCATAAAAATTTATAATAAATTACCCAATGAGATTAAAGACATTAAATTTGACAATAAATTTATAAACGCGCTTAAAATGCACCTAATACAAAAGTGTTATTATAGCTTAAATGAGTTTTTAACAAATTGACATTCTGTAAAATCAATATTTTAGATTATTTGAAGATTGACGCAATGTAATAATGTAGAAATTGAATAAAGACATCCAATAATAAATTAATTAATAATGAAATGATGACATTAAAAATGTAATAATATATTTCTAAATATAATAATGCATGCAATAATAATTTAATTTATAATTAAGAAACATAATGTTGCGGTGCCCTAGCAGGGTTCATGTACGAATCTTATATTTAATTTTTAACAACCTTGTAAACGACATGAATGCAATATAAATTAAATAAATAAATAAATAAGTAATAAACTTAAAATAAACACAGTTCCGTTGAGCATGTTCAGTGTTCAAAGTTTGGCTATGAGCAAATCTGTTCTGTGATGCTGTTATGCGGAGTGACTTTCCATTGGAAGCATCTACTCATCTGCTGACCAGAGCTACTGTCTGTCTTCTAGCTCTAGGATCTGATGACGTTTTAGTCGCCTGGCCCCGCCGTGGGCTGCCGAGCGAGTTCGTTAGGGTGACTGATTAGCCGCTCTTTGTATTTAGCTGCCAAGGTTCGAATTTCCAGGTGCTCGTGAACTTCATTGTTGGTTATGTACCATGGTACTTTCGCGATTGTTCTGAGAATCTTATTCTGCTGGCGCTGGAGCATATCTATGTTGGAATCGCTTGCGCTGCCCCATAGTTGTAGACCATAATTATGTCCAAATGGGCTTTAGAATGACTTTATATATCAGCAGTTTGTTGTCCATAGAAAATCTCGAGTTCCTTCCTAGCATCCAGTATAGGCTATTGTACTTTAGCTGTAGCTCCTGTTTTTTACATTTGATGTGTTCAAAGTTAAAGCAATAATGGTAGACATCTTGTTGCGTTTGAAGAGCGGAGCGTACAACGCGTGCCTCGGGTGTCTGTTATAATTACTCCCTAACGTCGTAGGATTCGTATATGGTACGTCGCCAATAATGCGGTCGAAATAAAACAAGTATAGATGGATATGTATCAGGTGTTCTGTAGTTTATAGCCAGCCAGAAAAAATGATAAGTTATTTTATGTTTTTTTTTTTAATTTTAGAATGGATTGGTGACCAGAATAGAGCAGTCGGATTCCCCTTACTTGAATCTGCAACAGGGCAGCATACTATCCTTAACGGCTTTGCAACGCAAACCATTGAAGCTGCCCGAGAATGCACAGGTAAGCATATTAGATAAATACTTTAAATCATTATGAATAATTTTTCGGTGCGAATCCTTCATCGATTGCACTACCTTGACCTCCTGCCCTGCGGTCAAATTTGAAGTTGGTGTTAACTCTTATGACGTCATTAGAGTAGAAACTCAACACTCGCATTTTTGAACGCGAACGTAGAGTTGCAACTGTCAATGCCAAGCAAGTGTCATTTATGGCCGCTTACACCAACCTACCCTGCTCGGAGTTAGTTGGGTTAACTCTAGGGTAGCTGCTCGAGTTATAAAAGAACGACCCTGGGTTGCAACTCGAAGCATTTTTGAACGATTAGAGTAAGGACCCTACCCTACTCTGGTTATTTTTGAACGCAGGGCGGGTGATCCGCACAATGACAACAATTGTACGGGCGTTTCAAAATGGTTATGTCCCGGGGCGCTTAATTAATTATATACGCCACTGATTGTTGCACTTGGCTTTAAGTCATCATGCATTTAGGATATAGCTGAACACAAAGCTATATACCCCTTGGTAGGAGTATTTGTTTGACTTTTGAGCTTTTGACTACCCATAACGATTACTATCATAGATCTTCAAATGAACAACAATGCGAAACATAATATTATATAGATTTATTTACAGGTCGTCACTTTTTATTACATATTACAAAAATTTTGTTTCTCGTCAAGCGATTATGTATTTAATCTTTGAGAAATAAATGATATATAAACCGTATTTACATACTTATAGAACACTTAACCCTTTCAACGCCACGACTCAAAAATGCCTGGTTTAAGTAGTGTTGCGAACATGAACTTTAATTATATACACGCACAAAAATACTCTTAGCTAATTGAAACTGACTAATAAAAGAATCGTCGAAAACTCCTCGTTGTAGTAATATTCAAAAAACTGGCGGTACTGCCTCTCTCCAAGGTAAAAGCCAGCTCTTGGGTCACGCAAAGTGTTTATAGTAAATAGTACAACACAACACATCAATCTTCTTCCTTTTTCCAGAAATCTGAACACGGCTACCTAAACGCAATCAAGGATGCAAAACAGAAACGTATCGGGGAACAGTCGAACGCTGTCAGCACGAAACATAGCATCTTCAACAAAAAGGAGTTAATGAAAATGGCCCTTAACGAAACCGTTCCTAAAAGTGCAGACATCTCTTATGACGGACTGGGGGGTCACTCGAAGCCGGATGTGTTCCCGGTCCCCAATAAGAACTCAGTCCAAAGTCGCATTCCAAAGGTATCAGCGAAGCATAAACTCAAACGTCCCAGCCCGAATGGCAGCCAGGATATCGAAAAAATGCTTAAAAAAGTCAAGAATAATTAAGGAGAAAGCTAAGTTTTTGAAGACTCTGTAAGTACACGCCCCTTATTCGTAACAGTTATATCATGTATCGAATTTTGACTGTCGACTTTTTCTTGTGAAGGAATTGTGATGGTAGTTAGGTTATACATGTTTTTAGAGAAAGGTTAAATCTTCTGCGAGGCGTCCAATTTGGTGCACATACGTTGTAAATTTTTTGCAAGACACCTCATATTCTGTCATCATCATTATCATCCGAAAGACGTCTACTGCTGAACATAGGCCTCCCCCAAGTGTCACCACAAAGAACGGTCCTGTGCGTCTCGCAACCATCGGTTTCCCGCGACCCTCACCAGATCACCCTCAGGTTATCGGTCCACCTTGTGGAAGGCCTTCCAACCATACGTCTTCCGGTGCGCGGTCACCAGAACCTTTTGGCCCCGTCGACCATTCTGTACTAAGTTATTTTATATCCAACTGCCCCAGATAGAGGGTATTGTTTTTTTGCGACTGGATCGCAAATTTTTCTATAACATTGACCTTTCTCTATAACATGGCAATATATCTATTTAGTGATTTAGTTGTAACACTAATAGTACGTACAAATAAGGGGTCAACATAACATTTATATTAACCGTATTTTTACTTATAAATCCACCATCTAAATGTATTTAAAATTAAATTAAAAATGTGAAGTAGTATTAAAGCTATAAGCTTATCGTATGCTAAAATGTTATGTATAACACATCAACCCAGTGTATTGGAATATTAGGGTGCGTTTCCACTGCAGCAGAGTTGGGCAGAGTAAAAAGTGGCAAGTGTTTCGATTAATTCGGAGTGGGGCGGAGTGAAGTTGAGCCGCCCTTCGTTTCGTACTGTTCAATTATCTGTCTTAGCAATAATAAAAAAACACGGACTAACTTTCACTTAGGTTTATTTCATAAGTTGAAAATTACAAACACTGATAGATTTTACTTAATTATGTATCATTTAGACCATACTTGACAGCGCGTTGCTTCTCAAGGGCAGAATTCGATTCGGGAGTGTATCACGTTTACTAGTTGCTGAAGGCCAGTTGCTAGGCAGCAATTTTTCAAATTGCAGCAGAACTGGTCGATTAAAAGAAATTTTGGTATTTTATATTATAAAATTATTGCTGACTTACTGCTTGCTTGCTCAGTCGACGATTTTTGCAAGTTAGCAATAATATTAGGGAAACCGGGGTATAACAGTACTCTTCGCTTGGCACCACAGCCTGCTCGACTCCGTTCTGTCCGGCTCTGTTCATTTGTTTCATTTGAAAGTCCGTTCAGCTTCACTCCGATCCACTTACACTGTTCCCACTAATGCGGAGTGAAGATTGGCCATATCATAGTCCGCTCCTCTTTATTTCGCCCAGGTTCGCGTCGGTGGAAACACACCCTTAATGTGCGTCCAGATTATGTAACATGCTATAAAACTTTTGTTATGACATGTATCTGAAGACATGGTTGGCTTTGTAGTTGAACGATTGGCTACTGCACTGCGGATCGCGGGATCGATCCCCACACGAAACATATAACATGTATGGCCTGCAGACAGTTGTTCCGGTCCGGGAAAAGACTGCTACTTCTTCGTGTCGCTGGCACGACAATTATTTTAGTTTTTTGGCAAAATATTTCGCCACATCTATGGCATCTTCAGTTGCGCAAAGGTTACTTTATTTTATTTACGCTAAAGCAATGCAGCATTTTGAATTTTTGTTCATGTGTGACGATGTATTACAAAATTATTTATTTTTATTTAATTCAATTCAATTTATCTTAGCATTTAATTCGAATCAATTTATTTTTTTGGCCGCTTATTTTAAGTCACACAGTGCTGCTCCACGTCTGCAGCCTATGTAACATTGCTAATCTTTGTGGAAATATGTTTAACAACTATGTTTTATAACATATGTGGGCGCACTCTAGTGGTACCGTCAAACGGGGCCAATAGAAACTCAGGGGTGAATAGGAACAAAACCTTGATTAAGATTTTCACTTTGGTGTCATATAAAAGGCCAAGTCCTGACTCATCAACGCCTAGCCCAAACTCTTAGACCTAGAATGCTGAAATTTTGCACAGGGGGTGTCTTTTATGATGCATACATAGGTATGAGAGAGGTTTATTGTTTGTAGGAAACAAACAAAAAACAAACTTTACCTCTTTAGTTAGTGTAGATATACAGCGGCGCCCTCAAACCTTTTGACAATTCTCTTTCCGCACAGACTAGTTAAATAACGTGAAAATTTCCTTAAAATTTTTGTTCCTATTCACCCCTGCGTTCCTACTCACCCCGTTTTACTGTGTTAGGGAATTGCCAATCAGCTTTATTCCTTATTTTAAGGCTATGTTTAGTAATGCATGTATGAATGAAAATTACCATTTTATTCTAGTTACCCACCGATATTAGTTATTTAACAGTCTTAGTGAGAAGGTGTCAGCTTTTGGTGTTCCAACTTCTGGTTTTATAAAGTTTTTCTGACACACATTAGTCCGTGTGTCAGAAGAAGTTGTCTTGAAGTGGTTCCTTGGGCATCCCGCGATCGACACGTTTACCACGTTTGGCTCTCTGATTGATTGGTTAAAAGCTCGGAGCGGACCAATCGCGTTAACCTTTCGACTGTTCACAATTTTCAAAAGAAAAATACATTAATTGTGAAGGGAAATGGTTCATCATTTAGTTCAATGAAATGCAGAGTCCTTTTCTAAAGTGAGCCAATGGTGCTCACTCGACAGTCGAAAGGCAAACATTTGCTTGTCTCAAAACGTATGGAAAATAAGAGATTTTCCGTCATTACCATCAGACGGTGCTTAAGCAATTTTAGTACTTACAAATTGACTTTTACGTTAGCCGATCGAGTAATTTAAAAAACTGGCACTAAAGGTACAGAAACATTTTTGTTTGTTTGTGAAATCATCAAAATATATCGATCGAGAGGTAGTGTCAGACCTTTACTAACTAAAATACTTCCTTCTGGGAGGCTACAGAACCCTAAAGCTGATATCGGTTGACGTGGAAATCACTTCACATATTTTTTTATAAACATAATATAATTGTAAACTAATAGATGTGCCAACGATATTATAATCGTAATATTATATTTCAGATTAATACAAGTTTGTTTATATTAGAAAAGCAGTTATATGTGTATTCGATCATTGACATTGCACAATTTTGCATTTATTATTAGAATATTAGTTGTCTTTCAGTGTCTATTTATTAGATTAGAATCTCAGGATTGACAATGACTTATCTATGATTTAGATTTAACCCGACTGCAGTAGGAGGTTAGGTAATATTTCTTATTCGACTTGCGATCTTCTGGCATGTTGGTCTAGTGGTCAGTGGCCCAGACTGCTATGCCGGAGGTCACGCGGGTAAATGTTTGTGTGATTTGCACGATCATTTTTTCTGTGTCTGGGTGTAATTTATCCAAAATACTGGGTGACTGGCAATTAGTGTACGATACTTAAACACGTGATTGTGCTCATGATAAGCTCATGTTTAAGTATCGTACACTAATTACCAGTCACCCTATATAGTATTTAGAAATATATAAGTTTATCAGTTGTCTAGTACTCATAATACAAGCTCTGCTTAGCTTGGGACTAGACGGCGTTGTGTGATAGTTGTGGTATATTATTATTATTATTCTTAAAAATCTTGGGTCAAATTCGTGTAGTGTGTACACGAATTTGAGCTCGGCTTGTGCTCGGCTCGCTTTCGGCTCCTCTAGCCAACCCACCTTCAAAAAGTATCCAGTTCAAATACTTGCAAACAACAAAAACATATAGTCTTTTTTGGGTGTTAAATCATCTTTCGCTTCTTCTCGAGTCGATGGTTTTCTCTGCCCTCAAAGTTTTTGGGCCCAGTATGTTGCCACGTTGTTTATAGCTGCGTCAGTGGCGTTTTTTAGTTCAATGGTAGGGGCCCAGCAGGGTCGAAACCTACTGGGGCCATGGGTGATGCGAAAGAGATCCCCGGGGTCCTGGAACAATGGCAAAGAAGGAACAGGAGTCGATTTTTAAACAGTAAACAGTCTGACACGCCCTCGCGCTCCTAAAAAAAAGTGGCGTTTTTTAGGTCCTCCAAAGTATAGGTATTGGGACACTTTGGACACTCTAATCATCAAATTCCGCTTCCGCGCTGGTAGAGCTAGAGATAGTGTCAGAGTTTTACTGGCTAAAACCCACCTGTTCAGTTGACCTTTGCAAATTATTCCACGCAAATATCGGGATAAAGAGCATAATCGGAAGATCACTGTAGTAAATTAATTGATTTCTATAATGACTTTTTTCGAATTTTCGGGTTTTTTGTCGGATTCGTTTTAATGTTTTTTAGGGTTCCGTACCTCAAAAGGAAAAAAACTGAACCCTTATAGGATCACTTTGTTGTCCAAGTCTTTCTGTCCCTTTATCTCGAGAACGCGTGGAGATATCGAGTTGAAATTAAAACCATTACTTAGGTCTGCGGTCCCTTGAAGCTGTGAAAAAATCAAACTTCTAAGTTAACAAATAAAAAAGATACGGCCGTTTATGTCACAAAAAAACGTATATTTCAATACTCTCAAAGGAATCAAAATTTACAGGGTTCCCGTTGACCCAGAATTCTGAAATTTCGCATAAAGCAAGGTCTTATAGCACAGGTATAGGAATAAATCTGAAAACAGTAAATTTGTTGTTACGTACGTCACAAAAAAAAATACTTTTTTGTAATTCGGAAAAATCTTCCGAGACTCCGTTCGGTTATTGTAGTTTGTACGGAACCCTGAGTGCACGAGTCGACTCGCACTTGCCCAGTTTATTATTTTATTTTTTCTTTATAATCGACGTAATAGTTAAGAAGGAAAGAGTAAGAAGGCTCAGCATGTTTCCCTGACTTTCTGAAGGCTTCTACAAAAGTTTCTATTGATATTATTTGTTGTTGATAATTTGATTGTTACACTTGTTATTGTATAGATATTTATTTCTAGCTTCACTTGTCTCACTTGCCTGGCAGCTCCTGCAACCGGTAGGAATTGAAAGAAGGGTCTTTATCTTCCTTTTTCAATCACTCCTATTATAGGGGAGTGTGGACCAGTACCCACTGTCTGTGTCGAGCTAGTCCCGCTATCTTCGTTTGAATTGTCGCGTAAATCTAATCCAATTAGACCATTATGTCATTTTGTTGGGCAAAAGCCTCGCTCTGCCTTTTTCACACAGATCGATCTTCAACCATTACGGGCTTCCGGTAAGAGTCAAGTTCATCTTTCCACCTTCGTCTTGATCTGCCGCGATGACCCCAAGTATTTAATGTGCAATAAGTGGTTCTTTTAGCGAGTGTTGGTTGAATATAACAAAAAAGACCTAAAGAACTTGGGAGAGACTCTTCGTTCATGTGGAGGAGGTCTGAGTCTCAGCAGTGGAACCACATAGGCTGATTAGTTTTGGCATCCCTGGCACACGTTTTTACCGCGTACATCGAAGGACTGGAACAGTTTGCCTGCTGCGGTCTTCCCATCCGATTATAATTTGGGTGTCTTCAAGGCTAGAGTGAATAGGCTCTTAATAAACTAGTGCGCCTCACCATCAACGATTGCATCACTGCTTACCATCAGGTGGGATCGCAGTCAAGCACTAGTTTATATAAAATAAAATAAAAAAACAACAGGTTTTCAGAATTTAACTGATCCAAAACTTCGGTACTTCCACTGTGTGGTTGTTAGCTGTACTATTAACCTTTTATGTTACGTTTATCGGAGATTTTGACAGCAGAAACTAGACGAGGTTTTCAGAAGCCTGGCTTTGTATACAGTAAAGGTTTGTGAGTAGTTTGATGGCTGATGATTGATATTCTATATGATAGTACCAGTGCCGTGACTAGAGCGGTGACAGCGCGGGGCCCAGGCCTGGGCGCAATCCCTGGAGGTGTGCTAAATTTTTATATCTAGTTCATTTTGTGTATTGAAACTTTTTTCTAGGATATATAAAAGGCTAGTTACGGCACTGGATAATACACCCCCGTTAAGTCTTCTTATAGGGGAAATAGTTATTTTGGTATGTATATTTTTATACGGAAATCTAGAGGCGGTTTGAATGTAATGGATGGAAGGATGCAGGCCATTTGAAATGTGTTCAGTCAGGTATGAAATACGGCTATGATAGGCTAGGTTGAAGATTAAAAAGGGTGGTAATATTTTAGTTGCCATTTTTATAAGATTTCGTTGCATTTGAAGATCGCGTGGCTTAACCGAATTTAAATCTTTTTGTCGTTGATAAAAACTCACATTGATACAGGGCGCCTAATATATCTTTGTAAATATTATTATTATTCATTATTTCATTCAGGATATATACTAGTTGCACTGTGTATTTGTTTCACCAATAAATAGTTTTTTGTAGCTTTGTATATTTCTGTTTTTAAGCGAAACTATGTTTTTGGTGTTATATTTTGGTTATAAAGCGTCTGTGACGTCAAATCTAAATTTTATTGTAACTAAAGCATCTCTGCCATGTCATCTATGCCTAAGCAAGGCTCAACTAGTAAATAAGCTCATATTTATTATCACTATATAGTAAGTAGTAAGTCTACAGTAATATGTGGCTTTTTAAAATGCTCAGGGTTAAGTTAGAACAGCTAAATGGAATGAATAGTGCAGTTTTAGTGACGTGTTTGACATTAAAACGAACGCGAATATCAAGTGTTGCCATCATCTTTGGTTTTGTGTTGCCAACTATAAAATAACAAAGATTTTCGTGTGATGTGTGGTTTTAAAAGCCAATTAAAAATACCTAAAGTCCCTATAAAGTTTTAAATGGCCCATCTTACTGTATGTATAAAGTAATCACTATGGATACCATTTAGTTCTGTGAACCTCGGTGTTTAAAAACATAATACTAGAATTGTAAATTAATGATAATAAGTTATGTGTATAGTTTATGAAAATAAGACTGCAAATATCATGTAATAAAATGAATCGATCGATGATTGTTTGTTGTTTTATTATATTTGTTGTCCTTGTGCTGTTGCCTGCCCTAAAAATAGTTATTTTTCATTATGATAATTTTTTTTTTTTTTTCGGGTGGGAAAATCATCTAATGACATCCCCCGCTCTTGGGCGGAGCGCGAGATAGTGTCAGACTTTTACTGACTAAAAACCCACTCCTGTTCCTTCTTTGCCATTTTTTTTTCCAGGGCCCCGGGGGTCACTTTCGCATCACCCATGGCCCCAGTAGGCCTCGACCCTGCTGGGCCCCTACGGTTGCTGACATCTCTTTGAGGCGCGCGTGGAACACACGCGCCGTCGACTACTTGGGCTCGGTCCGGACAGTCACCGGACGATCGGACGGCGAGCCACCCATTGCTCGCCGTCCGCAAGTCCGCGCCTACGGTGGCCGGAAATCGGGATCGGAATCCCGGCGGCGGTTGGAGCGTGAGGACCGTTGCCTCACGCGATCGGCCGCCTCCTTTGCTAGCATTACTGCTTCGCAGAAGGAGGCAACCGCCTGCCACTCCTCCTCGCTCCGCACCATGGCCTGTACCAAGGCCCGGCGCGGGAGATCGCTGCCGCCGATCGCCCCCACGAGGACACGGCGGTGCTCTGCCCAAGCGGGGCACACCTCTACCGTATGCTCCACCGTGTCCTCCGGGCGGTCCACACAATGGTGGCACCCGGGCGTCTCTTCTGCACGAATCCGGTGCAGGAACCTCCCGAACTTACCATGTCCGGTAAGGACCTGCGTCATGCGGTAGGTAAGGACGCCGTGAGGTCTTTCCAGCCACTCCTCAAAGAGGGGACTTATCGCCATAATTATGGCGTGCCCAGCACTGGGTTGCAACAGTCGCTGTCGCCATTCCACCATGAGATCTCGCCGGAAGTCTTCCCGCCATGCCGGGACTTGGCGCGGCAGCGGAGTTTCGCCCCGGCGTTGCATCTCCATGCGCAGATCGTGCATGCGTGCAAGGTCTTTTGCCTGCAAATCCCACGGTGGTTGGCCAGCAAGGAGGCTCGCTGCTTCGCGGGAAATCGTGCGGTATCCTCGCACCATCCGGATGGCCATGACCCTCTGGCTTGCGTTCAGCTTGGCCGCCGGTCGCTTTCGAAGCGACGGCGCCCATACCGGCGCCCCATAAAGGGCCATGGACCGAACGATTCCTGCATAGAGCCTCCGGCAGGAGGCGTCTGGACCCCCTAGGTTGGGCAGGAGCCGCTTGAGGGCAGCCCCTGTACGATCCAGTTTGGGAGCCAGACGTCGGAAATGCTCCTCGAAATTCCATCGGCTGTCGAGGACAAGTCCAAGGTACTTCATCGTCGACTCGACGCCAATGTGAACTCCTCCTACCGTTAGTTGGGAACCCGATGGTGGCGCGTTCCGAGGGCCGTGGAAGCACATGGCCTCGGACTTGTGCAATGCCACCTCGAGTCCCAATTCTTGGATCCTCTCCACGACTGTCGCAACCCCGCGTGTCACTAGTTCGACCGCCGCCTGGTACGACTCTCCCCGCGCCAGGACCAGCGTATCATCTGCGTAGCAGACCACGCTGACCCCGTCAGGTAGATCGCCGCGCAGCACGTAGTCGTACCCGATGTTCCACAAGGGTGGTCCTAGTACCGATCCCTGCGGAACAACGCACGACATCTCTCGCCGTTTCCACTCTCCTAGGTGACCAGGGTAGATAATGTACCTGTCCGACAGGTAGGCCTCGACAACGTGACAGAGGTAGTCAGGCACCCGGTGATACCGGAGTGCCCTCCTAATGCTACCCCAGGGCAGGGAATTGAAGGCGTTGGCGATGTCCAAAGACACCACCAAGACACACCTGCCCTGGGACACCGTATCCCCCGTCGTGAGGGCTCGCACGCGCATGATGGCGTCCACCGTAGAGCGCGCCCTGCGAAAGCCGAATTGGCCGTCCGAAAGATCCGGCCCCACCCGTGTTAGGTGCGCGACGAGGCTGTCTGCAATTACTCTTTCAAAGAGCTTGCCCACCTCGTCGAGCAACACGATGGGCCGGTACGCGGACGGTGAGTCCGCAGGGCGCCCCGGCTTCGCAATGAGGACCAGTTTCCCCGTCTTCCAGCGAAGTGGGAACTGGCCCCTCTCCATACATGCGCTAAAGAGCCCTCTTAGTCGAGGCCCGAGTTCCTCCATGGCCAGGACCCAGGCCTTTCCAGGCAGGCCATCGGGTCCTGGGGCGGTATTTTTGGCACTAAGCCTACGTACCGCCACTCGCATCTCTACCTCGGTCACCTCTGGAGCAATGTCGTCGTCGTCGCCGTCGTGGTCCACGTTGGACACCGCAGGTGGCGGAGCCATAGGCGGGGGAGTGTGTTCCCCTCGCGTGGGGAACAGAGCGCTAACCACACCCTCCACAAGCTGGGGCCGGAGACTGCGTCAGCGGGGGAGCCCAGGGGCGGAGCTTTTCTAGCACCACCTTGTAGGGGCGCCCCCATGGGTCTCCGTTCAGAGTTTCCAGCCACACGTTGCGGGCCTCTACCTTCGCCCGCTTTATCTCCGCTTGGAGGGTGCGTCTCGCCTCTCTGTATCCCTCGTACAGCTCCGCCTCTCTGGCCTCCGCATCCGGCGGACGGTTGCGGCGCCTGCGGTGCCTGGCGTACTGGCGCCGCGCGGCATTGCACGCGCTACGCAGTGTCGCGATCTCTGGCGACCACCAGTACACCTGGCGTTGGGCACGTCCTGGCCGGACTCGGGGCATTGCCACGTCGCAGATTTGCGACATGGCCTCCCGGAACCACTCTGCTTCGACGTCGATGTCGACAGGCCTGTCCGGTGCTTGCACCCAGGCCTGTACCATCGCGGCTTCCAGGAGGAGCTCCCGGTCCAGCTGCTTCAGCGGACCACAAGGGGTCTGTTGGACTGGCGCGATTGAGGACTGGGCGGAGACGTCAAACCGGATGTATCGATGGTCTGAGTACGTCTCCACCCCCTCCATGACGCGCCAGTCGACGACACGCGGTGTCAGAGCGGGACTAGCGAACGAAATGTCCACCACCGACTCGCCCCGCATCCGCACACACGTGGGGACAGAACCCCGGTTTAGGACAACCAGGCCTGTCTCCAGAGCCCAGTCCTCCACCATCCGACCCCGCTGGTCTGTGTACCGGAAACCCCAGGCCAAGTTCTTGGCATTGAAGTCCCCGCAAACAACCACGGGGAGGGAACCAAACCCAGCGACGACGGCATTCAGCTCTATAAGGGAGATGTGGAGATCGGCGAGAGTTCTGTTCGGGGACAGGTAGACGCCTACCACTGCAATGTCCCCGAACCGTGCTGCTACGCAACCCTGCCCCCTCGTGACGGCCTCGAGGGACGGGGTACCGGCGGCGGTCGATGAAATTATGGTCACCGAGCCGTTCAGGTCCTGCACCCAGTCGGCCCTGGGCAGGACGTAGTACGGCTCAGAGACTACGGCAATGTTTATCGACCACTGCGCCATGCTCTGGAGCAACAGATCCTGAGCGGGGGCGCAGTGGTTGATATTCGCCTGGAGGAGACGTAATGGAGCCATTAATGACAATCCATTATAGTCTCCTCCCGAGCCCCTTGTGAGGGCCCTGCCGCGGTGGTTGCGGCGGCGGTGGCGGCGGCGTCTGCCAACTTGGTGGCCGCAGCGGCGAGTACATTCGCGGGTATTCGCTTCATTATGATAATGAGCTCACTTACACTAGGTCGACTGAATGACTTCGGCCTAAGAAGACCAAAACTAACTAGGTAGTCGTCTGAAGACTCGGTTCGACCAAGCTCGGCATCTGGTAACACGGATGCTTGCAATGTCATGGTTGTAGCACACTTAACTCTGAAACGGATTATCACCGCCTCAATTCTTCAGTATTCTTTGTATAAATAAAACACTACTGCAACGCATGCTGATCAGCACAGAGTACTTTGGTAATATACCTACTGAAACTGATCAGCATCGCAACGGCATCGCCTCGTCCCGTGACAAGTTTGCAAACCACAAGCGGTGCGGCCTGTCAACACCGTGCTTTGACATCGCAGTCCCTGTGCTTATTTACGTCTCGCCGGTGCCCCGTTTACCCAGAGTCGTAAGCGGTAATAGGAGTAGTCCGCAACTTTGAGAGACGGTCAACGGATATTGGTGTGACGCCTAGCCGTAAGTCCAGCGATGCCTAGCCGAAGCCTTTTTTTTTCGGCGTGGAAATCCTCATGGAAGTCCGTCGCCTTGAGGTAGGTAAAACTGTCTTACTGAAAAAAAGATTGTTTATATACAGAAAAAAATAAAGCAACGAGTATTAATAGGTAGGTACCTTATGAAATTTTAAAGCAAATTTTTTTACACGTCACTCACGTTGCTCCCATATTTTTAACAGGTGCAGAGGCTTTTAAGCTCGCAAGTCGTATTCTAGCTAGATACAATAACTTATAGAAAGAATAAACAGGGTCTATACATAATATATGAAAATAAGCAATTTTTGGCCCATGTACATTTCAGTAATTACACAGTAGATAATACTCTACAGTAGGCGTGGGAAAGGTGTGTCTTTGCGATTGGAACATTTTCATCTGAATCACTGAAATATTCCGAAACAGTGATACTTATGTATCATTTTTGTAAAATCGGCTCAAAAGATACAAACGGAACATTTGAAACATCGGCTCACAAGATACAAACGGAACATCGGCTATAAAGATAAAAACGGAACATTTGAAACATCGGCTCACAAGACACAAACGGAACATTTGGAACAACTGCTCAAAAGATAGAAACATAGACACAGACTGCTATGAATCGTGATCTGTTATTTGCGCTATATACACCAACAGTTTTATTTAATTGAATTTTAGCAATAATTTAAAGCAGATATTTTTAGTTCAGTTCATGAAAATTTATAGTTCATTATTTATTTTAATTTGAATTTTAAAAAGACTGCAGGTCACTTAAAGTAAAGAGTGTTTCAGTGTTCCAATTGTTCCAAAATATGATGATATAATACCAAATTGATGCATTTAAAACATTACTGCTGTTCCAATCTTTCGGAACAATAAAATGTTTCGAAACAGTGAGTCAGTTCAGTAAAGAGTTAATTACACAATAATGAAGTTTTTCCTTTCTTCACTGTAAGATTAATCTATAAATACGTAGTTTTCAAAAGATTAAAAAAAAAAAATGCATTTTTATAAATGCAATGTTTTTTAAACCACAATTTTTAAACTTGTGGTCAAATTGTGGATACGAACGTGAAACCAAACGCGCCCATTGTTGACATTAGGTTTGACAGTTTCTGATTGTGCGTGTCGTTCGTCTCGCCGATTTTATTTATAAAATATCTCATTTTGTCTATTAATAAACCAACAGAATACTTTTAGAACAACATTTAGATACAGCAGGGGCGCTCCAAGGTGCAGTGTTTATAACACAAACGCGTAATTAAATGTTTTTCGGTGCGCGAATATTTCGTGTGTAAAATCGTAGTGTAACGATGTTTTCATTTGGAAGAACTAATTTTTCGTGAGATAATGTGGTCTGTTCAAAGTTTGGCCAGTGTCTGCAGGCTTGAAATAACCGTATCACGTATCAGTGATCTTTATAAATCAATGTACTGATAAGATATAAAGTTGTGTTTTCGGATTGATTAGGAAGTTTGGGAAGTGCTAATCTGGTGTGAAAAAAGTGATAATAGACTATATAATGTTGTAGTGGTTATATTGGGTGAATAAATTGTTGTTTATGTGTTAAGTGTGTGGGTACATAAGTAAAAATGCCTGGGAAGATCAAGGTGAAGGTGCTGGCGGGGCGGAACCTCCCGGTGATGGACAGGGCGAGTGATACTACAGATGCTTTCGTGGAGATCAAGTTCGGAAGTATCACGCACAAGACTGATGTGTGTCGCAAGTCTCTGAACCCTCACTGGAACAATACTGAATGGTACCGATTTGAGGTAAAACCTTTCATTTTAATAGTTTTTAACATCTTTTCATTACCTGGCAGTTCTCTGCTTGTTGATATAGTTGTCTCTCATCTTTCACTTTCAATAACAAACAGATATAGCCAGTGTTTATAATAACATGTTTAACGGACACAAACAGGTGGTTTTTATTCATGACTCTTGTAATCTTTGTCTGACAATAACTGTCAGCTATTCTGGTTTCTCCAAAATATTCTTATTTGATTATTATTTGAATAGGTACCTAGTAGAGTGGCATAGAAAATACTTGGCTTTACAGTAACATAGTTGTTTTTTTTTAAATTGAAGGTAGTAGGTTCCTATTTGTTGATTTACCTTTTTGCTGCCTAAGCAGAATTAGGTAATTTTTTAAGGTGATGGGATTTGAAAACAAAAAAGTATTAGTCAACATTATTCATTTATAGATCTGCTTATGATTTTTGTAGCCAATCCAATCTTGAAACTCACTTTATTGTTAATTTTTATATTCTTCTTCAAGCTAAAATACCTGTTTCTTAGTACCTACTAGCATGGAGACATATCTAGATATATTTATATTAGTTGCTAATTTAATTAAATAATCAAATTATAGACCTACTTTAATTATGAATTGTCAAGTGTTATTAACAAGATATTTTTTTAAGTGGGTGGTCTCACAATTTTTTTTTTCTCATCAACAGCTTGGATTTCTGGCTAGTAATAATGATTGTTTTCAAAAATCCAATGATGCAGTACCTAGTTTTCAAAGTAAATAGATTGTGAATTTGAGACTGACACTCTGGTCAAGTATTTTTTGCTATTAATCAGTCTCGGGAATACGGTGGATCCGAGACGCATAGGATCCATAGTTGTGGCGATGCTTGGGGGAGGCCTATGTCCAACAGTGGACTTCTTTCAGCTGAAATGATGATGAAATTTTGGATTTGGCCGTCCTCTCCCACATGGTAAATTCATCCTGAATAAAATGTGTTCATGGAAAACATTTAGCAAATGCTATTTCAGTAAGGTTACTAGTAAAGTAAATAAACATTGTTTTAATAAAGTAAATTACTCTGAATATTATAGCCTTCTAATTCCTGCCATTATCCAGTTACTTGCAATCAGGTCTCTTCAGTTCAGTTTGCCAAATTGTTAGGTTTTGGTTTGCTTGAGGCTCCATCTATATTATTCCACCAGAGAATTTTTCAGTAATAAAACAATTTTAATTTTGCATCTAAAGTATTTATCAGTTAATTCTTACAATATTCTCACAATGTTGTGATTTTGTGATACACTTTTGGTTGTAATTAAACATGTTTTGCTTTTGATTAAAAGGTAAATGTCTAGAATGATAACACTTTGTTGTAATTTGATAACACTCTTTTTCAGTAAAAAGTATACCAAACATGCTTATTAATGCAATCTTATAAAGTTTTCAAAACGTAACAATTTGAAAAAAAAATATGAAAAAACACACGAAAAATTCCACCACTAGGGGGTCCAAAATCCAGAATCCGCACAAACGAATACCATGGATCCACCATGGTATTCGTTTGTGTGACGATGTCAAAGACACTTGGTATACGCGGGTCCTAGTTGCTAAAAGCAATGTATGTTTTTTAAGTTATGAATCAAGTATCTTCTCAGGGGTCTCGGGAGTCGCAAGAAAGATCCCTGGCCACCGTAGGCACGAGCGAGAGGGCTTGCGAGCGACGAATAATGGGTGGCTGGCTATCCGTTCGTCCGGTAACGACCGAGATGTCAGCAAGCAAAAACACAGGGGCCTGTGCCAGCTAGGGCCACAAGGAATTTCTAAAAGGCAAACCGTGACCCTGGAACGCAAGGGGCAACGGAAGGACACGGGTGTCGTTTTAGTCAATAAAAGTCTGACACGCCCTTTCGCTAAGACAATAGATGATAGGAAATCCTCAAAAGAAAAAGGGGGGCAGATTTTTGAGAAGATACTTTGACTTAGGGATCAAAACCAGGAACCCCTTTACAGCAGTTGTGCTTGCTAACATGTAGACCAATGAGAATATTAGATTGTATTCTGGGTTATATTTGGAATGTCCTCAGAAGAAACAACTTACAGAACTAAGCAATCTTAGGAGCCTTGTAGTGACCTCAGCGATATCGCTTGGTAACACTGAAGTCGTAACTCAATAATCAGCATTTTAACTGATGCCATAATTCGTCACGAACTGCATTAAACGGGGCAATGGGTTTGTTCGAAAGAATTACCTCGACCTTGGAACGCAAAGGGTAACTAAAAGAACAAATTGAAGACGAACCAAGTATCTTCTCAGGGATAGATCCCTCGGGCATTGGGAGTCGCAGGGCGGTCACCGTAGGCGCAGGCTTGCGGGTGACGAGCAATGGGTAGCTCGCTGTCCGGTAAAGATCGAGCCGGAGTTGTCAACGGCGCGTTGAGTTCCAGGCGCACCTCAAAGAGATGACAGCGAAACCGTAGGGACCGATGCCAGCCAAGGCCATAACGAATTTCTGTAAGGAGAGTCGTGATCCTGGAACGCAAAGGGCAACTAAAGGAACAAAGTTGGGTTTTAGCCAGTAAAAGTCCATCACCGAGAGCGGGAGAAGTTATTTGCTATATTCCTACCTCAAAATTCAATACCCCACTCAATGTTGCAGAAAAACGCTCCTAAACTGTCTTCTTCTTGGTCGTTTCACTCTTGCCAGAGTGGTCGTGGTTATCACGAAGCTCTCCAGAAACTTTCAAGATACGCCACACGACTTCCCGCCAGTTTTGCCTGCTGGCAGTCATCCGGGCACTCGTTCAATAGGCCGCCAACAGCAGCTTTAATCTAGTCAGTTCATCGCATCGGTGATTTGCCACGCGACCTCGTCCCTTCCACCTTTCCTTGTATAACAAGGCGTTCGATGGAGTCACTTCCACGTCGAAAATATGGGCAAAGTATTTAAAAATAGGACCGCACCAGCATAGACAAGCGCCCCTTGACGCCCAGTTCCTTGAGACTTTTAGTTTAGTTTATTCGAAACTCAGTCTAAGAGACCCCGAGCATTTTTTCGAGCTTTACTGTAAACAATAACAAACAAAAGAAACACAACAACAGAGCTAACGAGTTAGCTAACAAAGAAACATTCGAATTAATTGATTAAAGAGCAGTCAATGGCGGCCTTCTAACGAGTTTTATGACCAGTAAAAATCTACTAACAGTGTGCTTATTGCTGTTTTGACTAGATTTGTTTAATACCTTGTCAAAGCAGCTGATATAAATTAGGCCCATGTGGCTGTAACTGGCTAAGAATAGATGGGTTAATCTCTTTGTGTCGGCGGTGAAATTCGACAGAACGATTGTGTTTTATCAGTTCATTGCTGCCTGATAACTACAATCTACGAATCTTCGATCAAAGTCAAGAGTGAATAAGTTGCTTCTAAGCAAGCGTGCTCCATCGTCGATCACATCGTCACTTACCATCACTTTTAAATACTGGTCAAACGTGAGCTTATCAATACAAAAAAAAGACATTTTCGCAGTAATGATAACATCAAATCATCAAAATTTGTTTGGTCCAAGTTCTCATCGTCCTTCTGTTGTTATCCCAATTTATTAAGGGTCGGTTCAGCATGTCTTCGACATTTCTGTTCACCGAAATCTCAATAGCCACATTACAATGGCGCAGCACCTAACTGCGGCACGTTGTTGCGTCGTGCAGTTTACGGTGTTGAACCGTTTTAAGCGGATGCATGTACGGTGTCGTTTTGTACCACGGCATCGTACGTTGTTGTTCGGGAGCCGCGTTTTAAAAAAAATTCGTGATCGATCTTAAATCAAAGGGCGAGGCCACAACACTGCGTTACGGCATCGCATCGATAAAACGACGTCGCAACGTTGTACGACGAAACAATGCTACGAAAAAATTTCGTCGTATACGGTGTCGCATGAAATAACGTTATTAGTTTCTAGTGGAACATGGACTGCACTAGACGTGTCCTACTTTAGCTCGCGTTAAGACGCATCAAGAAAAAGAAACAGAAAAGAAAGTACTGGGTACACCATTAGATCATGGTGACTATCTCATGGTATGCGTCATCGCATCGCATATTTTTACGTTTCGCCAGCGCACCGGAATTTCCACGATGCCTTGTGCGACGCCGCAGATTTTTACGTCGCGACGTCGCAACGCAGTTTTGTGGCCTCAGCCCAAAGGCTTTTCTAACGTCGCGTTGTCTTTTCGTGCTTTTACAAGACGTTGCACCGTGTAACTGTACGACGTGACAACGTGCCGCAGTCAGACGCCACTCCGTGTGTAATGTAGCCAGCCGAGCCAGCCTCTAAAGTCGCTTGTACACGATAAAAGTCGCCGGGCGTCGTCACGCTAAAAGTCGTTTCTTTGATTTAACTACAAGACTATTAGCTCTTATTGCCATAGGGTACATTCATGTTGAAATCTGATAGTATCGTTTTGTCAGCGCGCACCAGATGGAACCGACGTCAAACAAATTAGATCCAAGCATGTCATCGCTTGTTGACGCTGGTTCTTACCGGTTCATTAATGACACTTGCATACTAGTGTCAACTATCCGTGTTATCTGTACCTTTTTTTTTTTTTTTTTGCCGGGGTGGAAAATCCTCATGGATGTCCTTCGCCTGGGGCAGGCGAAGGGGTCTGTCAGACTCTTACTGACTAAAAACCACCTCGGTGTTCCCTCCCACACTTGGACCGGGGATCGTGGGAGCTGATACGCCATCCATGATCCCCGGCTAGTGCTGGCCCGCCTACGCGGGCCACCTCAAGCCGGGGGGAGTGTCCTCCCCCCGCGACGTCCAATAAGGGCGCGCGTGGAACACAACGCGCTGCCGCCTCGCCTCGGGTTTTGTTATCGGTACCTGCGCCAGCGTTGACAACCCGAGTTAGCGTTTTTGTGCAATGGAAAACCAGTTTCGGCTACCAGGCCCACGTGAATGCACATGTTCTATACGAAATTAAGTCTGGTGCTGGCACATTACCTGCTCATAAGTGATTCTGTAGAGTCTTGCTCCGAAAGAACAGTCAGAACTCAACTTTGGAAGACTAAAAGTTTGCGTCGCTTTACCCATTCCTGCAAACGCCGATAAACAGCGTTGACTGTTCTTAGTCGATGCTACTTGTTTGTCCAAACTGGTTAATGTTATTTCCAATACTGTATTTAAACTATTCTTGTACGGGTACAACATACAGGTACAAACCTGTACGTTGTTGACACAACTGAAGATGAAGAAGAAGTATAGAAATCTGCCGTCGAAATGGCAGTACTTGCGCTCAAAAGTTTCTACAGATAAAGAAGATCGAAGACGCAACATGCTCAGAATACTCGCTCACAGTTTTCATATAATCGTTTCAAAACGTGCCAGAATATTTGGCGTCGTTGACAATGACGTCACATCGTCATTTGCCATCTGCCATTAGTTGCCAGTAATGTCTGGCGCACGTCTACGAGATATTTGTTTGTGCATTTCCACAATGTGTGTATCCAATGATTCAATATTGATTTGGATGGACGCCAAATGGGGTTTTATTAGATGCCCGTTTTTTACGCAGTTTTATGTTTAGGATTTATGATTAATGATGGTTTTATCTCTTTGCTTATTAAGACTGCATAGTTTTGTAGCAATTAATGATTAATTGAGATAGCAAATCTTCTAAGAAGTTTTCTAGTAGAGATGCTGGGGATGTATGACCAGCGAAAACCATCTCTGTCCTCGGCAAGGTCGAAGCAAAACCCATTCGATACCCTTACTGCGATTTGGCTAGCTAGATAGCGTAAAATTTAATTTATGAAACTCCCTCTTGCCAAATCAGATTATCTTGTTATTACTTTGCGAGCTGAAGCTTTACATACTGAGCTGGTCTTATATTCTTACAACGTTTCTTCCTGAAATAATCTCAATTTATTTGGAATCAATGCAGAATAACTGAGAGCAGTAGTGTAATTGTAGTGTAATTTATTTTATCACCAATGCTCTCGAAAACAGGTAAAGGAAAACATAGTCATAGCACCAAAAATTCGAAGACATCCACCAATCCGCACTGGGCACGCGTGGCGGATTTCGGCCCATTCCCACTCCTAGAGAGGAGACCTGAGTCCCAGCAGTGGGAACATTATGAGGCTGATTATGCTTAAGTATACAGTGTAGAATACCTGCAGTGGTGGTGCCCGTTGTGCAGTCCTGATCCTATGGTAACGGCCACGGATATCTATGGTAACGGCCCTAACATGCATAGGTCGTGGGTTTGACCCTGACAGGCTCTCAAGCTTTACATGCCACACCTCTCAAGTCTCATAGTGGACTATGGGCTATGCCCTCTCTTAAGAATCCTGTGTCCCAGCTATATGAAGTTTCTTCTTATACGTTTTTAGCCGTCATCTCATCATCATAATTTTAGCCGAAAAAAACGTCACTCGCGACCCTCACTAGCTCATCGGTCCACCTTGCGGAAAGCCTTTCAACGCTGCGTCTTCCGGTACGTGGTCGCAACTCCAGAACCTTTCGACCCATCGACGATCTGTTCTGAGAGCAGTGTGCCTTGCTCACTGCCACTTATGTTTGGCGATTCTGCGTGCTATGTCAGTAGACTTGGTTCTCCTGCGATTATCTTCATTCTTGATACGCTCATGCAAGGAAACTCTAAGAATAGCCCTGTCCATTACCCTTTGGATGACTAAGGCTTTTGATGAGGCTCATTGTGAGCGACCACGTCGCTATTTTACTAGTCAAGTATTTACTCCTATGACAAAATGGGGAAAAAACACCAATTATTATTTATAGAGTTGCTCCTCCATTCTCACTAAACATCGTTTGTTTTTCGACACATCTGTAATTCGCGAGATGTTTTCACTCACGTGACTGTCTGATGCGGGAATAATATTTTCCGGAAGCTGCGACCGTAAAAATAAAAGTTTTTGTTGGCAAAATGAAATTCACACTAATATTTTATAAGCGAAAGCTTATATGTAGGTATGTTTGTTACTCTTTCACGCAAATACTACTGAACGGGTTTTGATGAAATTTTACAGATATTTTAAACTAGCTTTTGCCCGCGGCTTCGCTCCCGTCAACTGACTACTATATCCAACCAACTCTATCCTACTCTACCCTACTCAAAAAAAAAGAAAGTATCCTATGTCCGTCTCCTGGTTCTAAGCTACCTCCCCCCCACCAACTTTCAGCCAAATCGGTTCAGCCGTTCTTGAGTTATAAATAGTGTAACTAACACGACTTTCTTTTATATATATAGACTAGCTTTTGCCCGCGGCTTCGCTCCCGTCAACTGACTACTATATCCTACTCTACCCAACTCTATCCTACTCTACCCTACTCAAAAAAAAAAGTATCCTATGTCCGTCTCCTGGTTCTAAGCTACCTCTCCACCAACTTTCAGCCAAATCGGTTCAGCCGTTCTTGAGTTATAAATAGTGTAACTAACACGACTTTCTTTTATATATATAGATATCAGTGTAACATGTGGGCTACAATTTATAATGTACCTAGAAAGATCGTACAGTCCTTGTGTACTACTAATTGCACACTGGCGAAGCCGTTTGCTGGATCTAGTATGTAAAAAATATTATGAAAAATCAACTTCTGCATTTGGCTTCACTCGAGTGATACTCCCGGAATAAAAACGTATTTTATGTCCTATTCCTGGACATGGTCTAACACGTGTGCTAAGTTTTGTCTAAATCGGTTCAACTGTTTGCGTGTGAAGGATTAACAAACATACCTACATACAAAACGCAGCGTTGGAAGGCTTTCCACAAGTTAGACTGATGACCTGGTGAGGGTCGCGGAAATCCGATGGAGGCGAGACGCACAGGACCGTTCATTGTGGCGAGACTTGGGGAGGCCTATGTCCAACAGTGGACGTCTTTCGGCTTAAATGTTGATGATGATATATATATAACTAGCTTCTGCCCGCGGCTTCGCCCGCGTGAAAGTCGGTTTCTACATACAAACTTTGGACCCCCGTTTCATCCCTTTATTGTGTGAATTTTGGAAAATCCTTTCTTAGTGCTCGCCTACGTCATAAAAGGAAACCTTGTGCAAAATTTCACGCTCCTAGTCCCAGTAGTTTCGGCTGTGCGTTGATATGTCAGTCAGTCAGTGTATCCTTTTATATATATAGATTATATATATATTTGATATGTATTTTGTTTAGTTACTGTAATTGGTTGTCTAATCGTTGTAATTAATTATCTATACTTACTATCTATACTAATATTATAAAGAGGAAAGATTTGATTTTTGTTTTTTTTGGGTTCCGTACCTCAGAAGGAAAAATCGGAACCCTTATAGGATCACTTTGTTGTCCGTCTGTCTGTCAAGACACTTTATCTCAGGAACGCGTGGAAGTATCAAGTTGAAATTAAAACCACATACTCAGGTCTGCGATCCCTTGAAGCTGTAAAAAATCAAACTTCTAAGTTAATGAATAAAGTAGATACGGCCGTTTATGTCGCAAAAAACGTATATTTCGACACTCTCAAGGGAATCAAAATTCATAGGGTAGTTCCCGTTGACCTGGAATCCTGAAATTTGACATTCTGAAATTGTTTTTGTGTGTTACGATTTAACTCAAAAACTACTTGACCGATTTCAAAAATTTTTTCAAGCTACATTTTCAATTTTTCACTGAGTAACACAAGCTATTTGTTTTCTTCGGGCGAAGCCGCTGACTGAAGCTAGTTAATTAAAATAAATAAATGAATCACTTGTTTGTATGCAATACATACAAACTGTCTCCTTTATAGTGACAGTGTATATATTAGTGAGACTAAACCAAAGACTAAACAGACGTTCTGACCTTGCCAAAATTTTACCGCACACATCGAATAAAAACATGAACTCTTTTACATTTTACTTTTTGAGTTATCGTGATAGCTAACATGCAAATAGCCTACATCATGGTATGTGATGTGGTCACCGCACTACTATGCCCATTTAAGGCCTACGTAGACCGGGACGGGACGGTAAAAATTTAAATCCCTTGCCAAGCGCAAAGGATTTTTTTTACCAATGGACATTCAACCATATCGGAATAGAAATACGACATAAATTCCTATGCTTTAAAATGATCCCGTGGCGTCGTCGAAAGGGATATCATTGCACGGCATTGAAAGACGCTTCACGGGCTCCCGCGGCAGGATGCCGTGGCGCGCTGCGGTAGGGGATGGCATGCCGAAGGACGCCAGCACCTGCCAAAACTCTATCAAACGCTACTCTTGACTGAAATATGTATCGGGCAGTAGAAGCTGTCGTAGCATACTTCGACGTGACGCGGCATGTCATCGAAAGGGGCTGGAATGCCGCAGTATCTAAGTGATTAGTGTGCGCATCATTTCAGCCGAAAGACGTCCACTGTTGGACATAGGCCTCCCCCAAATGTCGCCACAATGACCGGTCCTGTGCGTCTCGCATCCATCGGATTCCCGCGACCCTCACCAGGTCATCGGTCCACCTTGTGGGAGGCCTTCCAACGTTGCGTCTTCCGGTACGTGGTCGCCATTCCAGAACCTTTCGTCCCCATCGACCATCTGTTCTGCGAGCAATGTGCCCTGCCCACTGCCAGTTAAGTTTGGCGATTCTTCGGGCTATGTCTGTAACCTTGGTTCTCCTGCGGATATCTTCATTTCTGACGCGATCACGCAAGGAAACTCCGAGCATAGCCCTTTCCATTGCCCTTTGAGTGACTTTAAGCCTTCTGATGAGGCCCATTGTAAGCGACCACGTTTCGGAGCCATATGTCATCACTGGCAACACGCACTGGTCATAGACTTTCGTCTTGAGACACTGTGGTATATTGGACGAGAAGACACCGCGCAGCTTCCAGAACGCTGCCCAGCCGAGTCGGATTCGACGATTGACCTCTTTTTCGAAGTTAAACCTACCCAACTGGACCGTCCGTCCCAGGTAAACGTAGTCGTCCACAACTTCGAGTGTAGTGTCTCCGATCTTGATAGGAGTGGGTGCTACATGGATGTTTATCATGACTTTGGTTTTGTCCATGTTCATTTTGTCCCACTCTTTTGGAAGCTTTATTGAGGTCACCGAGTATTGTACTGAGCTCCTTCGTAGTCTCAGCCATGACTACTATGTCGTCGGCAAATCGAAGGTGAGTGATGTACTCGCCATTGACATTTATGCCTAGCCCTTTCCACTCCAGAACCTTGAAGACATCCTCCATTGCGGCCGTGAACAATTTCGGAGAAATGACGTCTCCTTGCCTCACACCCCGCTGCAAGAGGATAGGTTTCGAGGTCTGGTCCTGAAGTCGGACTGACATGGTGGCGTTTTTGTATAAACACTTCAGCACTTCGATGTACCGATAGTCAATCTGGAGAGACTGCAGTACAGCCCGAGTCTCGATCGAATCAAAGGCTTTCTCGTAGTCCACAAACGCTAAGCAGAGAGGCTGATTATACTCCTCAGTCTTCTGTATAACCTGCTGCAGCGTATGTATGTGGTCCACGGTGCTGAAGCCTTTTCGAAATCCGGCTTGTTCGGGAGGCTGGAAGTCGTCGAACCTGCGCGCGAGACGGTTCGTGATGACTCTGGAAAACAGCTTGTAGACATGGCTCAGAAGTGAGATGGGCCTGTAATTCTTAAGCAGGGTATTGTCACCCTTCTTAAAGAAGAGTACCACCACACCTCTGCTCCATGCCTGTGGTGTTTTTCCCTTGAGTATGACGGAATCGAACAACTTCTGAAGGGCCTTTAGGACCGGTTTTCCACCCGCCTTCAGGAGCGTGTGCGCTTACTGGCGGCAAAATAGTTGTCCCGGTCTGCGTAGGCCTTTACAATACTAATCCTTCGTCGACGGTCGCTTGTCATTTTTTAATGAACTTAGAACCTGACACTGACTTGAGGCTCTACCACGAGCTTTTAACGCGATCCATTTTACGACCTAAGCTGAACTGTTAAAGGGATGGAGCTATATAGGGTGTATAGCTCCATCATTCTTTGTCGCTCGCACGCCTAACATAACACATCATGGTAAGGACCTTACAAAATGCAAAAAATATCACTTTTTAGGGTTCCGTACCTTAAAAAGAAAAATGGAACCCTTATAGGATCACTTTGTTGTCCGTCCGTCTGTCTGTCTGTCTATCTGTCTACCCTTTATCTCGAGAACGCGTGGAGGTATCGATTTGAAATTAAAACGATATAGTCAAGTCTGCGGTCCCTTGAAGCTGTAAAAAAATTAAACTTCTAAGTTAACGAAAAAAAAGATTTGGTCGTTTATGACGTCGTCCTAAGGAAATCGAAATTGATAGGGTACTTCCCGTTGATCTAGAACCCTGAAATTTGGCATGAAGCAAAGTCTTATAGCACAAGTGAAACTGAAAACTGAAAATTTGTAGTTACGTCACAAAAAAAAAATATTTTTAAGCGCAACTTGACCACTATCTCACTTGATGGGAAGCGATGATTGTGGTCGACGGTGGAGCATGCTTGTATAAAGGTGCCATTCGAACCTCGGCTGCAGGCTGCGAATGCAGGTAGCATACGCATAACATGCAGCCCTTGCCTGCACCCGGGAGTGATTCCGAGGCTGGCTGCACGTGCTGCTAGTTGCAAATCTGTGATTCAATCCAATATTAGCGCTATCGGGTCCGAGTAGCGATTATTACGGAATTGTCAAAGCAGGTTGGAGTGACGTAACTATGTGCGCATCGACTTGCGGCCGCAGCACTACTGATCTGCGATAGGCTGCGGCAGCACTCGCAGCCGAAACTCGGCACGTGCGGCAGTAGCTGCGTTCGGAAAGGTTTTCACAAAAATTCATACTACTACATAGAAAACCAATCGTGCAGCTGCAGCCGGCTTCGTGCAGCCGCTGCATGTGCTGCCTGCATCCGCAGCCTGCAGCCGAGGTTAGAATGGCTCCTATTTACGCTTGAATTAAAGCTATCAGGGAACACAGACCTCGGCAGGGAATTCCACTTCTTAGCTGTACGCACAATTAATGTATTCCTAAAGCGTAATAATGTGATGACCACCATGTACCGGTGGTGCATCGCCGTACGTCTTGTGGCCCGATGATGGATCGGGCTTTGCGGAATTAAGTTATGCAGTTCCGATGGACGCACACTCCTCGAAATGCAACCGGTAGAAAACCGTCAGGCTAGAACTTTGGGTCGGTTCTCAAGACTGAGGCTTCGACCCGACGAGTGCATCATTACCAATCTCTTGGCTCGCTTCTCTATTGACTCCAGAGCATAAAGCTGGTATGTGCAGGCTTGCGGACGGCGAGCTATCCATTCTTCGCCGTAGCTGGGTAGCTCGCCGTCCGACCGTCCGGTAACCGCCCGGACCGAGCCCAAGTCGTTGATGGTGTGTAGTGTTCCATGCGCGCCCCAAGGAGATGTCAGCAACCGTAGGGGCCCAGCAGGGTCGAAGCCTACTGGGGCCATGGGTCTGCTTCTGAAAGGAAGACTCGGCCCTGGTATGAAAGGCAACGAAGGAACAGTAGTGGGTTTTTAGTCAGTATAAGTCTGACACGCCCTCTCGCTCGGCCCAAGAGCGAGGTATGTCATTGGATGATTTTTCCACCGAAAAAAAGCTACCCTGGGATTTTCACGACGTAGGTAATTCTAAATGAAATATGGTGGACTCCTAAAGAAATCTGACTAGTAATATTTTTTATTTTTATTAATTTTATAAATCTAAAAAAAATATTGATTTAAATTAAACTCGAAAATTTATATATTATATATATTATTTTATTATAGTATTACAGGTACCATTTAGGTATATAATATAAAAGCTTGTTACAAGATTTAACAGTGTGTTCACAACACAGTCTCGACAATAACAATCTTGCGACAACCTAAATTATTCAAATAAAAGAGTGTTTTTAAAATAGTTTTACTGATTTATTTTTAGTTTTACCTACTCGTGCGTGGAAAATAAGGCACGCGTCGTTGTCAACACAGCATTCCGCAACGAATTTAAATAAATAATAATCATGAAATATAGAAAGCTCATTAACTTCCAAACGACCTTCAAGATACGCTTTAAACGATGAATAACCAAAACATAGCGACCCTCAGCTGTTTCAGCTTCGCACAGGTGCTAAAATTTTTTTCAATACACTTACTCTCCCTCTCCTAGAGAGGAGGCCTGAGTCCCAGCATTGGGAACGTTCTTATCCCTACCGCTTTCAGGCTCGCAACTTACAGTTTACCGCACTAGTGTGGAAAAGTGCGCGAGCTCGCGCCGTCCACAATTTATTACATTTATTGTATCAGGTTGGATGCTAAGCGACCCCCACGAGTCGCGCAACAAACTCCGTTTATTTATTTCTTCGTGAGTGTATTGAAAAACGTCGTTTGATACACGTGGAAATTAGTCACTGCAGCACTCGGCTCCAAAACACCCTTGCCTGCGGCTCGAGCGAATTCCGCCTCGATCGCAATGACAAACTTTCTCCATTTGTATCAAAATGTATTTTAATTCACGGCTTTTCTCTTCTTTAATTAATATGCATGCGCTAAGTTTCAAGTATATTGGCATCATGAGTAAGGTTTTTCATACAAACTAAATTCCCCTTTTTACCCCCTTATAGGTTGAATTTCTAACAACTTAGTGCTCGCCTACGACATGAAAGAATGCATAATAATAGCATAATCAGCCTTTCAATGTTCCCACTGCTGGGACTCAGGCCTCCTCTCTAGGAGAGGGAATGGGCCGTAATCCACCACGTGGGCCCAGTGCGGGTTGGTGAATGTCACATGTCTTCGAATTTTTGTTCTAGAACATGCCGGTTTCCTCACGATGTTTCCCTTCACCGTTTTTAGAGCAGTGGTTATGAAATAAACTACACAAAATAATGCGCTTGGCTGGGTTTGAACCCGCGAACTACAACTCGTAAGTCGGAGCCGTTACCACTCGGCCACCACTGCTCTCAATCTCCATCAAAGATCTCATCTGCCATGAAAGAATGCTTTGTGCAAAATTACACATTCCTAGTCCCAGTATTTTCGGCTGTAGTCAGCGTCAATCAGTTTCTTCCCTTTATAATCTCGCACGTGCCTTTCAATTTGGCTAGTACTAACAAATAACATTTATCTGTTAATGCAGTGTCTATCAAAACAGAAATGATGGTCATTGTTTGCCAATAGGGAATTATGGTTTCCTTACAAACATCGTATTAAAATTAGTCGTCGCTATATGAAACACGTGGATCGTTCGTACGTGATTTGTGTGAATGGTCAAGGACTAGTAAATTTTATTTGTAACTGTCTGCATAATTGAAGCCATTGTAATCAGACTAGGGAATCAGTTGAGACCAGTGGCGCCGACTTTTAGACAACCTCATGGGCACGGTAATATTATCTATATTTATTTATTTATTTATTTATATATACTTTATTGCATACCAAGATTACAAATCTACAATCTGATATTTAATTACAAAAAAAACATACAATTGGCGGCCTTATCGCACTACTATACAGTATTGTAACTCGGCCGTATCTTTGAAATAAATGCCTACAGCCGCGCGGTACGTAAGCATGCGATAGGGCTGCCCGCACTATGGCTGCCCGCCTCCAGCATTTTAATTACATTTGCCTAACTACTTTGTGTTTCCATTTAGTTTTGTGATTGTAAATATACTTTTTTTATATAAACAAATAAAATACTTTGTGAATTGAATAGGAAGTGTTCAATATTTGCGACCGAAAAATATTTGCGCCTCGACTGAGACGTACCTACGAAATGCTTTATTATTAAATTTTAAAGTACAAAAATCCGCATTCTAAAGCTTAATTAAAAATTGTTTTGGGAAACATGGACAAGGTGGAGAAAAAGGAATATCTTTTACTTGGTTATAGATACCTGCAGCTACTTTACAATTTATATGTTTGGTTTTAAATGAAGAATTCATGCAACCAAAAACAGCACAATATATCCTACTCGTCATATTAAATATATAAATTTATGTACTTGAACTTATTTTTATTGAAAAAATCGCGCGGCACAGACGCGACTGTCTGCATCCCGAGCGCACCTCGAGATCGAGGCGCGTAGGTATAGCTCGCGTTTCGTCCGTTTGTATGAAGTTGGAATACTGTATAGATAATATTACCGTGTCATGGGTGCTCATGCTCAATTATTGGACTCGAAAAAGTGGCGAAGTGTGAGAAGAGAAATGCACACTGATCGACCGACAAATAAATAAATGTCTTACTTACATACTGCGTACATAATTACTAATTAATAATTATGTTTGATAAAAATATTAAATGAAACTATTATATAAAAATTAAACTAGTTTTTATTATCAAGAAATATTATAATTTATACGTAACCTAAAAGGCGATGATCTGTTTCTTGATGTCTATTCTCAAACAGCTCGTGATATAAAAAAAAGTTCAAGGTCAAGTCAGATTGTTACTTAGAAGTTTGTTTTCTTCACTGCTGCTTCGAGTAGCAGACTTAAGTAATTGATATTAATTTCAGCTTCATACGTCTTGACAGACGGATAGACGGACAACAAAATGATCCTACGAGGGTTCCGTTTTTGCCGATTGTTATACGGAACCCTAAAAATGATTGTTCTGTTTTGGGTTAGCTCAAACTAAACCCACACATTTCTCCACAGGTGGACGAATCAGAGCTTCAAGACGAGCCTCTCCAGCTGCGTCTGATGGATCATGACACGTACTCTGCCAACGATGCCATCGGCAAGGTGGTCATCAGCCTAGCACCTTTGTTGGCGAGGGAGGCTAACAATGCCAAGAGTACTGTTACGCCGCATGGTGGTATGTATCATGGCCGTTTATAACATTATAAACAGGTGGTCAATGAGACCGAAAGGTTCTGAAGTGGCGAATGCGCACCTGAAGATGCAACGTTGGAAGGCCTCCCCACAAGGTGGACCGATGACCTGGTGAGATTCTCGGGAATCCGATGGATGCTAGACGCTGAGGACTGTTCGTTGGGAGAGGCCTATGTCCAATAGTGGACAGAAGCCTCTTTCAAAGTCTTTTGGCTGAAATGATGATGAATGATGATGATAAGATTTATGCGCTTTTTTATATTTTTATTTTTTAGGGATTTTTATCTAGAGCATGTCAGCCCCATCGTAACCCGTATGAGAATTTTAAACATCATGAAGTCTAAAGTGGCCGGCTTGTGCGGTACCAGTCCACGTTCCTTCAACCTTCTTCTAATTGTAGAGTCACGTACAGCCACTCTACGCACAACATGAAGCTGCTGCTGCAGTTGAAAAGCATTAAGGCGTCGATTTCGTAAAGAAGTTGTTACAATAAATCGATCATCTTGCTCAGAAGTGACCCGATTCCTGCCAGATCCTGAACGGCGCGTGAACAAACCAGTCTCCCGATAGCTTAGATAGATCGGCTTAGATGTAATCTTTCAGCCACAACACGCTGACTAAGTCCAGAATCCAGCGATGCCATCACTTGGGCGGCTTCTGCGGGCGAAGTATCCATATGTTTTAGAAAAAAAAACTTTTTCAGACGTCCCAAAGTCACAGTAAACAAATAAAGAACAAAAAGTTTTACTATGATTTATGTGCTAATTTTTAGTTTTCAACGATGACGGTACTCCAATTCTAAACACACATTTGTCTCAAAACAGTGAATCATTTCATTTATAGGATAAACAAATGTAAATCTAACTTTGAATTTAGAATTTTCGCTTATCACGTACTGGCCAAACTGCCAGTTATACAATCATGTGATTTTTTTCATGGAGTGAAAACTCTTTTGTATTAAATTAGGACAGAAACCATAAAAATGTGTTTCGATTTTTCTGATGAGAAGTGTAATTTAATTGGTAGAACAACGTTTGCCGGCTCAGCTAGTTAATACTGGTATGTAATGAAAATCCCTTAGATTTCGTCAGAAATACTGATCGTATGATTTACAGTATTTTTGAAGAGAACTGTATCAAGCAAACTATCACAAAGAGTTTTCTTTTAATGCGTCCTAAATCTAAGCTAATAAGACCCTTATATTTGGACAATCAGGAGCGGTAATGTCAGGCTGGATTCCAGTCTTCGACACGATGCACGGCATCCGAGGCGAGCTGAACGTGATCGTCAAGGTGGAGCTGTTCTCCGACTTCAACAAATACAAGACTTCCAGCTGTGGGGTGCAGTTCTTTCATTGTAAGTTTATACAAGGTTATTTGTAAAACACTGACAACCTCTCAGGACTATGTTACTAACATTATAAACAATACTGGCCTGTTGGTCTAGTGGTTAGTGGACCTGACTGCAATGCCGGAGGTCGTGGGTTCGATTCCCACCCAGGACAAATGTTTGTGTGATGAGCACGATCATTTGTTCTGTGTCTGGGTGTAATTTATCTATAATATGTATGTATTTAGAAATATATATGTATGTTTATCAGTTGTCTAGTACTCATAACACAAGCTCTGCTTAGCTTGAGACTAGACGGCGTTGTGTGATAGTTGTGGAATATTATTATTATTACATTTATTTATATTTAAATACATATTTTATACATTTTTAAATATTTCCTTAAAAAAACATATTAAAAAAAAACATTTAAAAATATAAAAAATAGTAGCCCACCGGCATCGGGAACAGGGTCCAAGCTACCGGTGGTCAGGGCTCCTGAGAGAGGAACCTCCGGACAATACGCGCCGTGTCTAAGAGTACTGCTTTCTGGATCAAGCCCTTGATCCAACCGCCTAACGAGAGCCTCCTTAGATGTTGGTCGATATTATTATTATTATTATTATTAATAACTTTTGTTTTATGACTTTTAAGAATGTATCATATTTTAGTTCATCAGATTTGCATACAAAAATAAAAATATTTAAATTGAACGTTCTAAATATTACGAAGTCTAAGCGAAGCAAGCGATAGTACAATAGCGGAGGCCGGAGGAGAGCGGGGATCGTGCGGCGGGGGTGCTTGATGCGTTTGCATTGCGTCATACAGACGTAGGTAGGTATAGCAAAATACAGAGTTGAAATGGGTCGCCTTCTTCTGCGAAGCAGTAATGCTAGCAAAGGAGGCGGCCGCACATGTGATTGAACGAACTTCCTCACGCCCCAGCCGCTGGGATTCCGACCCCCGATTTCCAACAGAATCAGAATCAGAAACGTTTATTTCAAATATACCAATTACAGGCACTTTTGAATTGTCAAAATATCGGTCAGTCAAAAAAAAAATACAAGTGAAGCTAAATTGCACGTTCCAAAGCGTAGATCCTATGGAGAAGAACGTGCAAGAAACTCCATGGACACTCTTTTAAATCATATTATGAGTTACATAAATCTTGGTTACTTATTTCTTGTCGCTTCTAATAATGTGAGCACAATGTAGATAAGTAATAATAATTAAAATAAAAAAAATAAAAAAAATAATTTAAAAAAAATAGAAATTGAATTAAGTCACTGGCAGCTAAGAGATGACCAGTCTCAACTGACGGCACCCGTTCACGAGCATGACGCGTGCATCAGCCCCACTCAGCTCAACTATTTTGAAGGGAACTGAATGACCCAATAACACGTGCCACCATCAGCGAGACATTTGAGTGAGCATGACAAACTCTCAACTGCCATGCTCGTAATGTCAAACAAGTTGTAACCTAATAAAAATGCTCCATGGTACTTCACATTCACAAAACTTGAAAAACAAAGTGCTTCTACATTATACAATGCTATTGTTTCCAAATACTAAAGGTAATAAATTATCATAAGCTCTATTGAAATAAACAAATAAAATAAAATAAAAAACATTTCGAAAACAACAATACAAAAAGGGGAACAGTATCTCTTCAAATATTATTCCAGCTTCCGTAGGCGTGCGCTTGCGGATGACATACGATGATCTGGATACTGTTGCGACTATCTCTCACTCTCCTGAGCAGCGAAGCACTTTTCTTGCGAACAATTGTGTGTAACCTGTCAGTACAAGTCTACGCAAACATTATAATTAAGCTTTTAGATATTTCACAAAACTTCGCTTCTTGGCTTTGTTCCAATTCATACTATAATGATACCATATTTTACATCTTGTTGGTTTTTTAATTCAATATAGACTACCTCGTTGGTCTAGTGGTCTCAAGCATGGGTTCCTCAAGCTGTTATTAGGGAGAAATTATCAAGAGTAGTTCTGAGTCTTAATTTGTCCACGGATAATGCCAGAAGCAGAGGAGCGGTCGTTGTGGCGACGCTTAGGGAGGCCTCTGTCCAGTAGCGGACGTGTTTCGGCTGAAGTAATGATAATAAAAAATGTAAAAGTTGACTGGTAGAAAAAGCCTAAAGCACTAAATCCACCTCTGTACGTTTGTGTGTATAAAGTTTTTAATAAATAAATAAAATTATAAAAATAATATATAATATTTAAGGTAGAACTACACTGCAAACACGTGTGCCATCTCCAAAATTTTATATGGAAACTAGATTTGTAGAGCTACACTTGATCCACGCCACGCGACGTTGTCCTACGTATTAATCAGGCGTGTTACACGTGTGCGTCGGTCTAATGTAGTTCTAGCTTTATAAAGGCGAAAGTTTGTGAGTTGTGTGTGTGCATGTTTGCTACTTCTTCACACTTGACCGGCTGGATGCATTTCGCTGAAACTTGGTTCACGGGTAGACTATGTTCAGGAATAGCACATAAGATATGTTTATAAAAAAAAAGAAAGAAAATATGTTTATATGGCACACCATGATTCATTAATCAACAAATAATTGATTTAAAAACTAAAATTAAACATAAAAAAAAATAAAAATAAGTAGAAATAAAATTAACAATAACAAAATGTCTCACGGCTACGCCAAATAGGTCAATTTCAGCATAATGCCAGACAACTACGTAGCAGTTGAATGACGCTGGTTTTCAACTGAACCTATTAAACACCTTATCCATTTTTTATCCCAGGAGTATTTTCCCTTGGGATAATTTCCAAGTCTCATGCGGGCGAAGCTGCATGTTTGTTTTTTTTTGTTTGTAGGAGATAATCTCTGAAAGTACTTGACCGATGACGATTTTTTTTTCACCGATAGAAACCTGCTTTATTCCTGAGTGACATAGGCTATATTTTATGAATGCGGGCGAAGCCGCGGGCAAAAGCTAGTATTAAATAAATAAATAATAGCTATATGGTCGTTCCCTCTTATGGGCAACCTAAAATACAAACAGACGAGTAAACTTTGAACTTCATACTCTTTTACCCCCAGGTCCAATGATCCCTCCTGGCTACAGAGCGACTTCCATCCACGGGTTTGTTGAAGAGCTGGTGGTGAACGATGATCCTGAATACCAATGGATTGACAAGATCAGGACGCCGCGAGCTTCTAATGAAGCGAGGCAGGTCGCGTTTATCAAGCTTAGTAATCAGGTATGATATTGAAGTTTATTTTTAAGCTATTGCATAGCTTCTATCGAGGGCCTTGAGCGCGGGGACCGAATCCAGAAATTCCGTAACGAAAAAAAACCTCACGCTCCCCACTCCGACGGGCACGGAGGTGTGGCTTGAAGGCCGTGCATTGTCTAACGTCGTTTCTTTTCGGCAGTCTTCGACACGGTGTTTGTGTGCGAGCAACTAGCCGTATTGTACGACTCTACATGCTATGCAATAGCTTTACCGCGGCAGTCCCCGAGTGCCACACGTCTTTTTTTTATTTTATTATAATAAATACAGTTACAGACTAAGACAATCAGCACAGTTCAAACAACATACAGTACATAAATCTGAAGTCCAATTATTACTTTACACAGCATACAATTCAAAGTTTAATTATGCTTCATAATCATTAAACACTTCATTATGTAGCAATGTGTTTGCGGCTACATCTACAAGACAACATCACCATCATCATTATTTCAGCCGAAAGACGTCCACTGTTGGACGTAGGCCTAACCCAAGTGTCGCCATAGCGACCGCTCCTGTGCTTCTCGCATCCATTGGATACCCGCGACCCTCATTAGGTCATCGGTCCGCCTTGCGGGAAGGCCTGGGCATGGCACCATATATGAACTAAAAAATACGAAATACTACATCGCGCAATTGAGAGTTTTTCGCACGAATTGAATAATACAACAGCCCGAAATCATCTATCAGGCACTTGCCCGGATCAGACATAACACCAGTCTGGTCAGAGGATCCTCCCTTTTCAATGGAGCTGTGCGGGACTTTACACTCTGTTGCGCATACTTCTAAATTCTTATTTATAAGTAGTAAGTCGTGTAGGCTAGTGTTTTTTCCATGCAAATAAGAATTAGGTCAAAATAGGTTCTCGTCATCAAACTGTAAAGTTTGGCGAGGAAATTATGTACAAAAACGACAAAAACTGTTAGAGAAATAAATAAAAAAAAGGTAAGCAAAAAATAAAAAAGGTACAAAGGATCATTATAATAAAATAATATAATTTCTAATTGGCGAGACGACCTAGAGGCCTACCGCAAGGGCTGGTTCGAGGTGGCTCAAGAAAAGAACACCTGGAAGAAGTTGGGGAGGCCTTTGCCCAGCGGTGGGACAGTATAGGCTATTAAAATAATAATAATAATAAGTGTAGTGGTACTTCTGCCTGGGTTGCGGTATTATAGGACACACACTCTCGCTCCCGGCGCGCCGTCACTTATCCATATCTACATCATCAGATGCGTTGTCAAGTAGCCAAATGAAGAAACAAAGTTTTAATATCTCACGTGCCTCTTATATCACCGGCATTGATTCTCAAATCAAAATTAAACAATGCAAGAAGTAAAATCATGGCGTCCGCACCTCCCGCATGACGCAGGTCCTCACCGAACATGGCAAGTTCGGGAGGTTCCTGCATCGGATTCAGGCGGAAGAAACGCCCGGGTGTCACCACTGTGTGGACCGCCCGGAGGACACGGTGGATCATACGGTGGAGGTGTACCCGCTTGGGCGGAGCACCGCCGTGTCCTCGTGGAGGCAATCGGCGCCAGCGATAGCGAGGGGTAGCTCGCCGTCCGTCCGGACCGAGTCCGGGTCGTCGACAGCGCATAGTGTTCCACGCGCGCCTCAAATAGGTGTCAGCAAAACCGTAGGAGCCCAGCAGGGCCGAAGCCTGGGGCCATGGATTGACTTCTGAAAGAGAAACCCTAGAACGCAAAGGGCGACTGAAGGAACATAGGTGTGGTTTTAGTCAGTAAAAGTCTGACCCGCCCTCGCGCTACGTCCTAAGGCGGGAGAAGTCATTAGATGATTACTCACCTAAAAAAATAAAAACGTATTCCGAGCCCCATTAAATTTGAATCTACCTGTACCTATTCATATTTTTTACACTTCAGTAACACTGGTCATCATAATCGTCATCTTCCTGCCCTTGTCCCGTGTTATTTAGGGTCGGCGCAACACGTTTTTTTTCTTCCATTTTGCCCTGTCACTCGTCATGCTATCACTTCCCCTTCCTTCCTCCTTCCTTCTTCCTTTCCTTTGCCCTTTACTTTCATATCAGTCTTCACACAATCCATCCATCTTTTCTTTGGTCTCCCTCTCCCTCTCCATCCACCCACATGTAAACTCATAACTCTTTTAGTAACATGCGTTTCATCCCTCCTCTTCACATGACTATACCAAGACAAACGATTCCCTTTCAACTTTTCAATCACTGGCGCCACTTTCAAACTTCCCCTAATATACTCATTTCTCACTTTATCCATTCTCGTCAGACCACACATCCATCTTAACATTCTCATCTCCGCTACGTGCAATCTTTTTTCATCCGTCTTTTTCACAGCCCAACATTCTGATCCATACAGTATGACAGGCCTTATCACGGACTTGTAGATTTTACCCTTCAACTTGAGGAGCATCCGTGGGACAAAAGTTGTTCCCGTGACCTGCATTGATCCGATGTGTTACGTCCCACGTGTGACGTGTGTACGTCGTCTTCAGTAACACTAGTGCCGAAACTATATTAAACTGTAAACAAAATTTGACATGAAAAAGTTAATTAATACTGTGAAACGATCTCATTTCCTTAGCACTTAACAGAAGACATTAAAACATAATATGTGTTTCTCTGCCAAACTTTCTTCCCAGTAGAAGTGCCATCCCATTAGTGTGTCATCGCGAGGTGTTTCTATTAACACGCTCTCTAAATAAATACAACAGTTTGATTAGTGATGGCTCAGTGGTAGCGGCTCTGACTTACGGGCTTGTAGGTTGGGACTTCGAACCCAGTTAAGGATCCGGCCACCGTAGGCGCGGGCTTGCGGACGGCGAGCAATGGGTAGCTCGCCGTCCGACCGTCCGGTAACCGTCCGGACCGCGCCCAAGTCGTCGACGGCGCGTACTGTCCCACGCGCGCCTCAGGGAGATGTCAGCAAATCGTAGGGGTCGAAGCCTACTGGGGCCACGGGTAGTGTGAAAGTGAAACCCGGGGCCTTGGGACGAAGGCAACGAAGGAACAGAAGTGGGTTTTTAGTCAGTAAAAGTCTGACACTATCGCTCGCTCCGCCCAAGAGCGCGATTTGTCATTAGACGATTTTCCCACATAAAAAAACCCAGCAAAGGAAGGAGTGTCAGACTTTTACTGACTAAAACTGACAGTTTAATAACAATAATGTTTAATACTAGCTTTGGACCGCGGCTTCGCCCGCGTACATAAAATATAGCCTATATCACTCAGGAATAAAGCAGCTTTCTATCGGTCAAAAAATTTATTAATCGAAACAGTAATTTAGAGATTACCTCCACCTCCTACAAACAAAAAATCAAATTTTATAATACTAGTGTAGATCTTGACTTAGGCACGAGGTTGTCCGGTTGTCGACATGTGGAATGTGGACTTGGCAGTCATTGTGCCGATTGTCGTGACCGCCAACGGCCTTATGGTCAAAAGCCTCGACGACCATCTGTCGAAGCTGTCGTTGGGCGGTTGGATCAAGATTTTTCAGTGTTTTTTTTTAAAGAAATATTTAAAAATATGTAAATAAGAAAAAAAAGGAATTAATATTTAATGGACCACGTACCGGAAGACGTAGCGTTGGAAGGCCTCCTACAAGGTGGACCAATGACTTGGTAACGGTTGCGGGAGTCCGATGGATGCGAGACGCACAGGACCGTTCATTGTGGCGACACTTGGGGGAGGCCTATGTCCAGCTGTGGACGTCTTTCGGCTGAAATGATGATGATGAATATTTAATGATAACAGTCTTCTTTCAGTTGCCCTTTTTGCAAGGGCTACAGTAACTCCTTCAAACAATCCGCAGCCCTAACAGGCGACAACCCTAAGGGTGTTTTTTATAGTGCACTAGCTTCTGACGTTTTATAAGTGCCCACGTAAGCCTATGTGAAATAAAAACTTTTGAATTTTTAATATTGTGCGGATTTCATGACACATACGGAATTTCTCCGCATGCGGGGATGCTGCCCGATATCATGCCACGCATCCCGCGTGCGTATTCCACGCATTACAATAAATATTTGTATGAAAAGGACATTTGCGGGGGCTACGCGTGCGGAGCGGACTACTACTCGCATGCGTGATGAAAAACAAAAACGAAACGACAAAAAAAAAACAACAACAAACGATATCAAAAACACCCTTACTGGCCAAGTCAATTTCGCTGACAACTCTTTGAGGCGCGCTTGGAACACTACGCGCCGCCGACCCGGGCTCCGCCCTTGCCGGACGGCCGAACGGCGAGCTGCACACGGCTCACCTTTATTATACTTAGTCCTCTATTTAATGCATGTTCTTTCGATGACAGGTTCAACGTCTGGTAGGACTGAAGGCTGCTGAATTAGGAGCGAACGCCGTGGTTGGATATCAGCAAGATTTCGACTTAGAAGGAGAAGCAGGAGTCGTGGCTAGAGCTATAGGTATGTCTTACTTCTTCTTGTGGCATGACAGTAAATCAAACTGGTGTCTTCAAGACACCAAAAAATAAATAATAAGTGAATACTCAATAGTTAAGTTAATAGTAGTGTGTAGTAATAGTAATAGTAGTAATAATAGCCCCATCGCCGTATCTCTACGTTGACGTCGTGGTGGGGCTTGCGTGCTCCAATATACCCTAGGTCTGTATCGGTAAAGTTTGCTTTGCCGTAATATGCCTAGGGTGAGGGGCCAGACTAAGAGAGATACAATCCGCAGTGCAGTTTTGTGGCGAACTGTTGGGCATTAGCGACCCCACGGACCCGATCTCCCGGGAGAATTCTTGTTCTTCATCTCCGGCTTGACTTTATTGGCCGGCCGTAGTGAACACTGACGAGGAACTGAGCTCCCACCTCTCTCTTGCCTTTATTGGCTGGCTTGAGTGGAGATTCGCAAGAGCAAACGTGCTCGGGAGAAGGATGTATAATCCAGTAAGGTGCTGGTAGGGATCTTGACCGTACTTCCGGGATTGTCCTGATAGCCGTGGTATACCTCTCCACTCCTCAAGCACCTCAGGATATGTTGCCCTCTTGTTGCTACGTCACTTCGTGCTAGCGGCCGTTTTTGGGGGCCCATTTATTGAGTGTGCAAGTCACCCCCTGCCTTTTTTCGATGCATATTAATAACGTTCTTCAGGCAGGGGCCATAGTCTTGACATAGTTCCATGTTACCAGTCCACTTAAGACTCCAAAAACCATAGCCCTATTATCTTTGTTCTCCATATGTCGCAACAGTTTTTCAATAACCGGGGGTTGTCCTTGGGTGCACTAGCATAGCGCGTACAGGGATAATCGTCGGTTGATATCATGTTCCTTTATAATTATCTAAAGGGCCTCTGCGAGTTGGCTTCGGCTCCTCGTACGCCTCCCAAAGGTCCAGGACCTCAGGGTCCTGAGATAAATAAAATATATAAAAGTAATAATAGTAATAATATTCCACAACTATCACACAACGCCATCTAGTCTCAAGCTAAGCAGAGCTTGTGTTATGAGTACTAGACAACTGATAAACATACTTATATATTTCTAAATACATACATACTATAGATAAATTACACCCAGACAGAATAGTAGTCGTAGTGGTGTGTGTGAATAGGCTCTTAATAAACTAGTACGTCTCAACATCACCGATTAAATCACTGCTTACCGTTAGGTGGGATCGCAGTCAATTACTAGTTTATATCAATTAAAAAAAAAGACTTACTATACCGTCCCCTAAACATCAGGACGGCGACCAGTCGATTATCCTTTAAACTAAGTGAAGGCACGAGAACATGTTCGCAAGAAGTTGGTGGAATCATCACACTTGGTTGATTGGTTGGATTCGTTTTTTTTTTCACCATCTTTATTTGTTTGTATACAGGGTGTCTTTTACGTCGACGCTAAATGAATACCATGGATCCAGTTCATGATTCTGGACCATACCAGACCAGAGGTAGAATTTTTCGTCGGTTTTTTGCTATTTAAAAAATACTTTGGGTTTTTAACCGACTTCAAAAAAAAGGAGGAGGTTCTCAATTCGGTTGTATTTTTTTTTTTTTTTTTTTTTTTTTTTTTTTTTTTATCATTATTTTTTTTTTTTATGTTTGTTACCTCAGAACTCCGTCGTTTATGGACCGATTTGCAAAATTTTTTTTTCCCTATACAGGATATGCTTCCAGATTGGTCCCATTTTTTTCAAAATCCAGTTCTGATGATGGAATCCATGAGGAATCGAGGGAACTCCTCAAAAATTATAGGCAACCCTATGGTAATTTTAGTATTTTCATCAAGAACTTAAGCATTTACAGTCAAAAAGTAACATTTGATGAAGTGGAACTGATGAAGAAGACCAGAAATGGTCAACGGAACTTCATACTCAAATAGATATCACAATGAAGATAGTTAAGCGACTATGACAATACAAATAAATGAATGATTCTGAATAGTTACGTTGAAAATGGTATCATCGAAGTGATCTGATGATGATGATGGAGCCGGAAGGTAGGCACTGGAACTCCGTAATTAATCAATGTAACCTAGCCGTGTTTGGACTTATTAGAATTGTCATGAGATGCACTTTGGCAATAAGGTACTATCGAACTGATCTGATGATGGAGCCGGAAGGTAGGCACAGGAACTCCGTAATTAATCAATGTATCCTAGCCGTGTTTGGGCTTATTAGAATTGTCGTGAGATGCTCTTTGGCTATAAGGTACTATCGAACTGATCTGATGATGGAGCCGGAAGGAGGAAGGTAGACACAGGAACTTTATAATAAAACAATGTAACCTAGCAGTATTTGGGTTAATTGGAATTGTCATGAGAAATAGGCACTCTGTTTATAAGTGTATCGCAACTAAAAAGTGTGAAATAAAAACTTTTTAGAAAAAAAAAAATAACCGACTTCACTAAAAAAAACACTAAAAGGATCAAAATAACTTTAATTTCGGAAGTCGGTGTTAAATAAGAAACAAACAATACCGAGAAACACCGACTTCCAAAATTAAAGTTATTTTGATCCTTTTAGTGTTTTTTTTAGTGAAGTCGGTTATTTTTTTTTTTCTAAAAAGTTTTTATTTAAATTGAACTGTATAAAATCGTTATTCATTCATGTTTTTTGTGAAAAAAAAAATGAATGAATCACTTTTAAAATTAGAAATGTCTTCGGATTGATTAGAATAACGATTTTATCTACCCCGATGACTTTTCAATTACTTAATTTATTTTTTTTACTAAATTTATCATCGGGGTTGGTTAGAATAACGATTTTACACAGTTTAAATTTTAAAAAAGTACATTTTTTTTTAAATATAGGAAAAAGCCGACGAAAAATTCCACCACTGGGGGGTCCATAATCATGAACTGGATCCATGGTATTAATTTGTGCGTCTGTATGTATATCTAAGTATATATTTATTAGTTTTCTGATTTCCTTTCTGTTTGTGTTCTATTAAGTTGGCACCTGCCGTGTTATGTCTCTAAACCACCCTAAGGTCGACTGTAAAATGCCTAAGGCCCTAAGGCATTAAGTCCGCCTTTGTAGTGTTTAATTAGTGCATAATGTTTTTAAATTGTATGAATTACCGGTCTTAAACTTCACCATGCTCAAGTAAAGTAAGTAACCATGCCTATAAATAACATTGGAACAAAAAGGGGAGTGGCTATTCTTACCAATATTTTAAAAGTCAAAGTAACTCTTTCTTGATGAAAGAATTAAAACATTCACCTGTATACGTACAACGTGACTTAACGTGGCTTAACGTGACTTTAAGGCACGTTACTTTTTCTTAGGCAAATGTTTTACGCTTGTGAAATGTATTGTTTTTGATAGGGGCTGCTTGCTAAAGAGCGTTTTTCTTTTGTCACGTTTCTAATCAAGGAAAAAGTTTCGTAAGGAATAATTATGGAATCTTAGGAAGGGGGAAACTTAATGTACTTTTTAACTCGCAAACCTGTGAATTTAAACTATTTGGGTAATAGTATAGTAGTATAGTGTGGATGGATGGAGAGGGAGACCAAAGAAAAGATGGATGGATTGTTTTAAGAGTGATATGAAAGAAAAGGAAGTTAGTGATAGTATGACGAGTGACAGGACAGAATGGAAGAAAAAAACGTGTTGCGCCGACCCCAAATAAAATGGGACAAGGGCAGGAAGATGATGGGTAGGTATAGTCAAATTAGGTATTTTTTTTAATAAAGATTGGATTAAATTCTCTGGAGAGGCAAAAACGTTTCTGATGGTTTTGTATGAGTAAAAAATCAAGGATAAAAAAATTATTCATTTACCACCCCTACGGAAGGGGGTGAAAACTGTTTTTGGTCATAACTAATCAGAGAATACAGGTGTAGTCAGCGTAATTTTTTATATGGTATATTACACCTCAGTCTACATTATTACATTTTATTTATTTTAATCGGACCAACGACGCAGCGTTAGAAAAAAAAATAAAATTGTTATTTTTGGTGATTGTGGCTTTATTGTGTAGTTTTGTAAACTGAGGAAAGGGTTATACATTTTGACCTAGATACATGATTGATTTTGCACCCCAATGCGACATATGGAAATTAGTTTTTTACGCTTTTCTGCCGCTGTACTTCGGGGGAAATTTTGGTTGTTTTGAAAATTATCACAATCATATTAATTTGATTTCCTTTATATTTGCACCCCATAAAAAAATAGCATTTCTTAAAGGAACATACATTTTTCTAGTATGATGATTATGAGTTATGAGTAACATGTGGATGGGTGGAGAGGAAGAGGGAAGCAAAAGAAAAGATGGATGGATTGTGTGAACAGTGATATGAAAGAAAAGGAAGTTAGTGATAGCATGACGGTTGACAGGATAGATTGGAAGAAAAAAAACATGTTGCGCCGACCCCAAATAAGACGGGACAAGGGCAGGAAGATGATGACATTTTTCTAGTATTGTATAGGTACAACAAAGGACCCAGTAACCAGGGTCGTCAGATATGGTTAAAATTTTCAAGGAAACTGATAGATGGATTTAAGAATGAATTTTAATAGGTAAGTTTATACTACAGAACACGATCCACTTCGTTCCTAACATTCTCATTTTGTATCGTTTACGTTCTTACATCAGAAGGGTAGTTCCCGTCGGTGAGCAACGGTTAGCTCGCCGTCCGGTAAAGACCAAACCCGAGCGTTCTGCGTTCCATGCGCCTTAATGAGATGTCACTAAAACGGACTGGGCTCACTAGGACAAAGGGCAACTTAGGAACAAAGATGGTTTTTTGACAGTACTGGTACTCTCTCTACAAAAATCGAGAGAAGTTAATTGATGATTTCCAACTTAAAAATAGGTATTTTTGACCTGGATTCGCCCTTGTGTCGTAGTCGCAATCTGACAAAAAACTTGTACGTTTTTTAAGTCATTATCATCATCTTCCTGCCCTTGTCCTGTTTTATTTGGGGTCGGCGCAACACGTTTTTTTCTTCCATTCTGTCCTGTCACTCGTCACGCTATCGCTAACTCCCTTTTCTTTCATATCACTTCTCACACAATCCATCCATCTCTTCTTTGGTCTCCCTCTCCCTCTCCATCCATCCATATGTAAACTCATAATTTTTTTAGTAACATGCGTTTCATCCCTCCTCTTCACATGACCATACCAAGACAAACGAGTCCCTTTCAACTTTTCAGTCACTACTGTAGTACGTTTTTTACAGTCAGTACGTTTTTTAAGTACGAGAAGAAATATTGTTTTTCCTATAATAAACGGAATTCGCATGTCTTACTAATATATTCTTGTATCGATTTCAGGCACTGCCGTTAGCATAACTCCTTTACCGATGCCTAGTCAAACTATGAATATGCCGCCTTGCACGCAACAGTGAGTACACACGATATTCAACATTATTTCTTTGGCTATTAAGTCGAGAATCGAAAGTTAAAAATACTCAATTCAGTGCAAAATTAAAGGTCAAAGATTAATTCTCTAATTTGTAAAAAGGTCTATTCAAGGTTTAGATATTTTAGCCCCGATTGGTTACATTAGTCACTTTAAAGAAAATATTTTATGATATTTTCAAAATAAATTCAAATCTAGTCGTAATGAAATCAAGAAAGAGTAAAGTTATTTTTACTTGCTTTAAATGTCCGTAATAGATGTTGTCAAAACAGTAACTTAGTTTAAAACCGAGTTTTTATAAACAAATTACTTATAGTTATATTTTTGCATGGTTTGTCGTGTCCGCTAACCTAAAACAGACAATTAAAAAAATATTTGGACATTTTGGCGACAGATAACGAAAGCATTTCGGAAATGTCTACTTACTACCAAAGTCACCAAGAAGAATTACAAAAGTTGCTTCTAATATTAAACCCTAATGCATCGTCTTTACTGGACGAGACAGATGCTCTTGAAGATGACGAAAAAAGTATGGATATGACGCGTCAATCCAGTATCACAAGTTATGCTGGAAGTGTTTCCATATACCAAGATGACTTACCACATAGGAGAAGTCTAAGACACCTGTCCGAAGACCAAACTGATCTAAACAGATTACTAAACAGAGATAGCGATGATTCAGATTCTTCTGGACCCATAGAGAAACTAAAAAAGATCAAAACTAACTTTTTTACTAAAAGATTTACTAAACGACGAACTAGTAGCAAACGATCATCGATTGATAAGCAAGACGATTCTATATCTTTAAGATCAAATGCCTCTGACACTTCGAGAATTTCCCTCGTCGATATAAAAAATGAGCTAAAAAAGTTAAAGGGGTTGAGGAAGCCGAAATTCCGTAAGCCATTTGTAAATAAAGAAGACGAAGGTGAAGGCATGGCTTCCATCCTTGCTAGATCTATAATTCATGTTCAAACAGGCTTAGCTTGTATTGCTGAGACTCAAGATTCTGAAGCGTCTCCCGGTTCAACTATAAGACGAGCTAGCGAATCAGAACCTATTATTATATGTGAAGATGACGACACTAAAGCGAATAAAGAAGCAGAGACTGAAGAGGCTAAAAAGAAGCAAGACATACATTTTACTTCCCTAAACAATATCAGTTCTGAAGAAATAACTGTGCTACAAAGAGAAAGGAAGATATCTGAGTCTTGTCCAGCAACGCCAATGCCGGATAGAAGCGAAAATCTTCTCACTTTGCCTGGAGATGTTGGTTATTTTGGGTCAGTTTCGTCTGCACTATCAGCAGAGAGCTCTGAATTAGAATCTAGTAGCGAAGAAGAGGATGATGACGATAGCTCTGATTTGAAAACTGACATTGAAACTACCAGCTCGGTAGTACAATCAGTATTAAGCCATGAACTTGATCCAAAACACATAGCTAGTATGGACAAAAAGTTAAATATACTTGGAGGTGGAAGTCAGTCAGATTTAAAAGAAGTTAAACAAGAAGATATCAAAAAAGAGATTAAGCCAATAGATGTCAAAAAGGAGATTGATAAAAAAACTGTAGTAGAACAGCAAGTTTTCGATACACAAGTGCTCATTGACAAATGTAAATCACTAGAATGTGTGCCGCGAGAAACGGAGACTGAGATAGTAGTAGAGAAGCCAGTGCGTTCAATCGAGGCTTCGACGTCATCGGTCAAAGACGATACGTGTGTAACTAAACCTACTAGCCACCATCTTAAGTTCCACAATCCCTTTTCTCACAAGAAACAAAAAAGCATTAGTGAGCCTTCTTCGCCTGTAGATAAAGGTAGCTTCGTTCATCGCTCGTCTAGACGTATTAAACGCCAATTTTCTAAATTATCTAAAAGTAACATGATCAAAAGTATCTCTCATTACTCGTTGCATCCGAAAAAGAAGGAAAATAAAACTCCTTTGAGTCAACCTGGGTCGTCTTCCGATGTCCATTCGAAAGCTCCAAGCGACACTGTACTGGGTTCTCCTTTTTTGTCTTATAACGATCTCATGAGTCTGGACAAAGAAAGTATTGATACTAATAAGTTCTTCCATAAGAGCGATGAGTTTGATCGTGTGAAGGTGTCTATGTATATCGGTTCGGAGCCTGTTTCTAGGACTTCTCTTAGTGGGTTTTCTTCTCTGTACCATAGAGAGGAACCACACCATCATGAGAAAAAACATTCTCTTAAGTCTTCCGGATTGGTCCACACCGCTATGGAAACTATTCTTCTAGACAAAGTACAATCTTTACTTATGCCTGCTTCTCCTGACCCCGAATCTGTTAAGAATAAACAGTTTTTCGATGACGTGAACGAAAAATTGGGTGAAGTTGAAAAGTATAGGAGCAACATTAATGCATCAGTAGCGAGCAGTATGAATTCAATGGCTTCTCATAGACCACAAAGTCAATCTCCACCAGTTAGCAATAAACCAGTTATTGTTAGTGGTATTAGAAAAGAAAAAGGTCACGAACACAAAAGTAAGCCACCAAGCTTAGTGCAAACTGCGATGGAAACCATGCTGATGGACCAAGTCCAATCTGTGCTTATGTCCACTCCCCAGACGCCTCAACCGGAATTTAGATTTGATGACAATGCACAACAGGAAACCCACGAGCACCACAAAAACATGGCTAGAAAGTCTATTTCTTATATTCAGTCTTTACTCGGTCCGAAGTCTCCAGACCACCATTCGCCAACTGAAAATTTCTTTGATAGCAAAAAGAAGAAAGAAGCCATGTCGACTGGACTTGTTCATACTGCTATGGAAACTATGTTAATGGAAAAGGTTCAATCAGTTCTCGGCCCCGAAACACCTGAACCGGATCATTCTGTGTTTGACTATTATGACAGACCTGAAAAATATGCTCATCATCATAAGAAAGACGACAAACCTCATAGTTTGTTCCAAACTGCGGTTGAAACTATGCTTTTGGAAAAGGTCCAAGCATCTGCTTTAGGTGGGTCTGTTCCTGATCCAGTAGTTTCTACTGATGAAGAAAGATACCATGAGATGCATAAAACTGACAGTTCAACTGGTATGACCCACTCAGCAATGGAAACTATATTAATGGATAAGATCACTGCTTTAGTTGGACAAGCTGATGTACCTCATGTAGACCCACATCATTATCAAGAAGAGTCAGAGAAACATGATAGTAAATCTATTAAAGATGATCTTAAGCCTACTGGTCTAATACATACAGCGGTTGAAACTATGCTCCTGGATAAAGTTCAAGCTTCTTCATTAGGAACACCAGTGCCAGATCCCGTAGTTCCAATTGAAGATGACCATCATCCAAAGTCACCTGAAAAGGAAGAAGTTGGTGGTTTAACACAAACAGCTATGAAAACTATATTGATGGATAAAGTTCAATCTTTAGTTGGCCAACCAGGAATGACCTTCGTTGAACCTAAAATCTTTTCTGAAGATGAATTAGAGAAAGCGGAGCATCTTAATGATGACTTAAAATCTCCTGGACTAGTCAAAAACGTAGAGAACATATTGCTAGAGAAAGTACATACTTTGGCCGAAGAAAAGGAAATAGCTGTTGAGAAACTAAAGGACATCTTTAATAAATCTCATTCGACTGAAAATCTAAAACCTTCTGGATTAATTAATACTGCGTTTCAAACTGTACTTTTAGATAAAGTACAAACTTTGATACCAGCAGAAGCTGAAACAACCGAAGACAAAACAAAGGAAGATGAACCAGCTGGAATTATTAGTACTGTCATTGATGAAATACAATCTTTGTTACCTACAGCTGCCGTTGAATCGGCAGAAGATACAAAATCGATCGACGAAAAACCAAAATCGATCGACGAAAAACCAAAATCAAACAAAAAACTGACTCGCCAAGATAGCATACACTCAATAACTGACAACGACACGCCTAAAATGTCCAAAAAACCTAATACATCACCTAGTGAACTCACTACGCCAGTGGTAATCATACACGGTGCACTAGAGACCATACCATCGCTGCCCGAGACCTTAGATGACGTAGACGAAACTAACAGCAGTGTGTGTGATAACTCGCATGCCGTGTGCGGTGTTAACAGGAGTGAACGGGACAAGGATAGGAGGGAAGATAAGTACGACAAAGACAGAGGATCGCCTTCGAGACACGCGCGCCATGAATCATATGGTGGGAGGGAACCGGCACAGACTGCACATGCCCAGAACTCATCGTTGAATGCGACTTCTACTCCGCTCGGGATCCATCGGAGGTCATCAGATTCTGATCTTAGTGTGACGCCTAAAGGTTAGTGTAGATCTGTTTTTGTTTGTTTATGATCGTAAATATTGGAAGTAATTGAGCATTATTGTAACCGTTACTTTTTGTTTATTTTAAATATAGAACACTGCAACATTTCATTTTGCAAGCAGTATGTTGCTGAAACAATGTTATTCAACATTGTTGTTCAACATTGTTTCTAAGTGAAGCCTCAGACACATAAGAAGACAAAATATCCCCCAACATGACGCGCAACGGTCAATCTACATGACGCTGCAACGTTGCCCAGTTTCCCACAACTTACCCCCCAATAATTTATGACGCAATCACGTGACGCGGGACATGTTGTTGGGCAATTTGACAGCGTTACGCGTCATGTTTAGGGATATTATCCCCTAAATTAAATATGTAGCAATATGTAACTGGTTTTCTGAATGTGACTTCTAACTTGCTACTTATTTTGTTTTTCTGCTATCCATCTTCCCAGTGCTGGGTATGGTAACTTTGTGAAATTCCCATAAGTCGTTGTATTTAGGTGTTTTATCCGTGCTTTTATCATCTGTATGTGTGCTTCATATTTCATTTAGAATTTTTGAATCACGCATTTTATTTTAACGTCCTTCATATCTGTCAGAATTTTCGTATTTATATTGAGTTCCTGCGCATCACACTTGTATCTTTTTTCTGCCAAATAAATCATGGGTTCATTAAATTATCTTAGGCTATTGCTTTATTAATAAAATCCTTATAATAAATGAGGACTTTAGCGATCTAAATCATTCTTCCAATGCAGTAATAATAAAGAAGTATTTAATCCTATATTTTTTTTCTAATTTGATTTTATTATAATTTTAATGCTGAACACAGCAGTTACATATAAATTGAGCATTTCCAGATGTTCAGGTTTATCGCTCCATCTAGGGTAGGTAACTCTATCTTACAGATTGTTGTCATGTATAATTATACAATGACACAAATTATACTTTATATAACACTAGCTTTTGCCCGCGGCTTCGCCCGCGTATATAAAAAATAGCCTATGTCACTCAAGAATAAAGAAGCTTTCTATCGGTGAAAAAATTTTAGCAATCGCACCAGTACTTTCAGAGATTACCTCCTACAAACAAAAAAACAAACTAAGTATCTAATATGTATGTATATATGTTTATTTAAAAAAAAAAAAGATAGGAAATCGCATTTTTTAATGCATTATTTCAATGGTCTAAAACCATCTTCGCATTATTGTCGTTCTAATGAAATCGGTTTGGGCCATATCGGTTGGATGGTTTCAAAGTCTATAACGAACATATTTGGACATAGGTAGAAACGTTTTTAAAAGAAAAAAAGAAAGAAATCGTATAAACTAAAAATACTCAACGAAAAAAGAAAGTTATAATAAGTGCGAGGCCAAAAAGGCGCCTAACTCAGCATATGCTGCGTTATTAAAAACGATAATAACGCAGCGCTGGTATTCTGTTAGGGCCCGCTGCGATGCCACGTACACACTCACGGACGTTAAGAAAATATACGTTTTTCAACTTGTATAAAGTACCTTAAAAAGGACATATCATAAAATTCTAAAAAAAAATGATTCGTGATCTTCAATTTCTACATTTTTTTTTTCATTTATTGTTTTATAAACAATAAATAAATGCTCAAGGTCATCGACTAATAGGAGCGCCTTTCATTAAACCCCGAGCGAACGCCGGCGTTCGAACGTCATTGTCTTTCTATTGTGTCTCTAATTACGCTACTCAATAGCTTAAATAGGCTGCCGAAACAATATCATAAATAATGAAGATATAGTAGATAAAATTCGGGAATTTATTTTATTTTTGGTATATTATTCAAGTTAGTTTCATATCTGCTAGTGCCATTTTTTATTTATCTTGTTTCGCTCTCTTCATAAATCATTACCATTTTACACAAGAAAAACAAAACTAAAACCTTAATAAATTCTAGGTGGGTCACTGAACACTTCAGCTGGTAACGTGGGTAGCGGCGGTGGCGCCATCTTGCGACCCTCAATGAATAGCAACAACTTGGACATGCTGGAGTATCCCTTTCTCACTATGACTGAGTACCCGCACGGGTTTATTGTTCACATCGGTAAGTACTTTGTATTTAAACACAATGAGGATCAATCACATAATAGCAAATCCGATTTTTAATAGGTACATCGTATGTGTAATAATTTACTGGGCATTTAATTTTTTAAATTACAATAATAGCTCTTTATTCGCGGAGTATACATTCTGTAAATATGCCGCGAATACAGAAACCGTGAATATGGAATGGCAATTTATATGGGATTATAGGGGATAATATGTTCCTAGGTGACAAAATGAAAAAACAAATATATATATATAAAAACAATTTCATTGATGTTTTTGACCATATTGATTTATTATTATCTTCAGGCTTAGGCAATGGTTTCAAGAATTTTGTGATTTTTTCTTGCTTGGCAGCTTTTAAAAGCTCTTTCAATTCAGACTGATATTCAGCAGTAGCATTAGCGATTTGTCGCTTAAAAATAAGCCTTAGTTCCATAGATAGACGGATAAATTTTCATAAAGAGATTACAAAGTTCATTTGCCATTCTTAAATCTTCACTAACATTTTTCAAATTAAATGCCAGGTTTCCAGCACTTGTTGAAGCTTCTTCTTCAATGGGCTGTGAATTTAACATTTCTTCCAAGTCAAATCTTCATCTTGCGATTCAAGCAACTCCTGAATGTCACTTGATTCTATCTGTTCAAACCCATCTCGTCCATTCGCAATTTCGGCAATGTTTGCAGTTAAAGTTTGAATTTACTAGAAGCATATGGTCTATTTTACTTTTTTATTAGTTCAATTGACGATGCGTTTAGAAAGGATACCGAATCCTTTTTATTGTCGGTACGTACCGATTAGAATCGCGAATAAAGAAATCTTTAGCTGCTAATATAGGAATTGGGTCGCATTTTTTTAATCCGCGAATAGTGAAAACGCGAATAAAGGAAGCGCGAATAAGGAGCTTTTACTGTATTAAAATCCGTCAAGAATCAAGGTTTTATTAAAGTTTTTCTGAACGGATACTTGGAAACGTGCGCTCTCGCTGGACTATTTACATCTGTCATGATCCGTGCGACGAACGGCTTAATCATATTCATTCGCCGGTGGAGACTGATCATGATAGATGACGTCACAGCGAGTCGCTTCATTCTCGGGCGCGTTTCTGGAACTAATACACTAAAATTGCTGTATCTTCCTCATTTTTATTACGTACGTCAAAAATAATTAAAAATGAAATTTAATTTAAAGTGTGAAATAAAACTATTTGGATTAATTTATGATTATATCATTTCAAAAGATATAATGACTCTGTGTGAGACTTCCCACTGATAGAAAATAAATATGCAAATGTATGACACAGTGCAGTTAAATGCTATTATTCTGCCTGTTATGTCACTAGCATTAATTAATTTACTCAATGTATAAATGGTTTCTGCATGTGACAATTTTCTTCTAATATTATTGGGTAAATAATATAAATTATCTTTTGTTGAAAACAATTTTCTTTTTCTATACTCTAGATTAGAGCCTTTGAATACATTTTTGTTATGGTTCCTGATGAGGGCCGCGGGAATCCAATGTCTGCAAGACGCACAGGACCGGTCATTATGGCGACACTTGCCTATATCCAACAGTGGACGTCTTTCGGCTGAAATGATGATGATGAAGAAATTACGGCCTTCAATTGCATATTCTTATCAATTTCTCGCCAATCCTGTTCAGTTTCAGCCATGTGTCTATCATTTCTATCACATACACAGCCGCTATTCTATATTCGCTATTCACTACAAAGCCGGACCTTAGGCATTTTCTATCAGTCGACCTAATCTACCATTAATAATTGGTGATGTTCTTCAGACCCATCATCGATCCCACATTGCCCACGATTTTTCAATACTCTTAGTTTTTATTGTTACTATTCCGTAACTGAACTGGTCGACAAGCAACTCTATTGCTATCGAAATAAGGATCTTGCAAAGTTGTTCCTTTCATGTCTGCAGGAGGCACAGTATGCGCTCGCTCAGTGAAGCTAGCGGACGGAGGCGAGGGCGCCGCGCGCGCCGCCTGGTGGGCCGAGCTCAGGACGGAGCTGAGGGCGCACGCGAGGGCGCTGCGGTGCAATGCGGTCATCGCTTACACTGAGAATACGGCCATTTGGTGAGTACTGCTTCAGGGAGCCACAGGAGGCACAGTATGTGCTCGCTCAGTGAAGCTAGCGGACGGAGGCGAGGGCGCCGCGCGCGCCGCCTGGTGGGCCGAGCTCAGGACGGAGCTGAGGGCGCACGCGAGGGCGCTGCGGTGCAATGCGGTCATCGCTTACACTGAGAATATGGCCATTTGGTGAGTACTGCTTCAGGGAGCCACAGGAGGCACAGTATGTGCTCGCTCAGTGAAGCTAGCGGACGGAGGCGAGGGCGCCGCGCGCGCCGCCTGGTGGGCCGAGCTCAGGACGGAGCTGAGGGCGCACGCGAGGGCGCTGCGGTGCAATGCGGTCATCGCTTACACTGAGAATACGGCCATTTGGTGAGTACTGCTTCAGGGAGCCACAGGAGGCACAGTATGTGCTCGCTCAGTGAAGCTAGCGGACGGAGGCGAGGGCGCCGCGCGCGCCGCCTGGTGGGCCGAGCTCAGGACGGAGCTGAGGGCGCACGCGAGGGCGCTGCGGTGCAATGCGGTCATCGCTTACACTGAGAATATGGCCATTTGGTGAGTACTGCTTCAGGGAGCCACAGGAGGCACAGTATGTGCTCGCTCAGTGAAGCTAGCGGACGGAGGCGAGGGCGCCGCGCGCGCCGCCTGGTGGGCCGAGCTCAGGACGGAGCTGAGGGCGCACGCGAGGGCGCTGCGGTGCAATGCGGTCATCGCTTACACTGAGAATACGGCCATTTGGTGAGTACTGCTTCAGGGAGCCACAGGAGGCACAGTATGTGCTCGCTCAGTGAAGCTAGCGGACGGAGGCGAGGGCGCCGCGCGCGCCGCCTGGTGGGCCGAGCTCAGGACGGAGCTGAGGGCGCACGCGAGGGCGCTGCGGTGCAATGCGGTCATCGCTTACACTGAGAATATGGCCATTTGGTGAGTACTGCTTCAGGGAGCCACAGGAGGCACAGTATGCGCTCGCTCAGTGAAGCTAGCGGACGGAGGCGAGGGCGCCGCGCGCGCCGCCTGGTGGGCCGAGCTCAGGACGGAGCTGAGGGCGCACGCGAGGGCGCTGCGGTGCAATGCGGTCATCGCTTACACTGAGAATACGGCCATTTGGTGAGTACTGCTTCAGGGAGCCACAGGAGGCACAGTATGTGCTCGCTCAGTGAAGCTAGCGGACGGAGGCGAGGGCGCCGCGCGCGCCGCCTGGTGGGCCGAGCTCAGGACGGAGCTGAGGGCCCACGCGAGGGCGCTGCGGTGCAATGCGGTCATCGCTTACACTGAGAATACGGCCATTTGGTGAGTACTGCTTCAGGGAGCCACAGGAGGCACAGTATGTGCTCGCTCAGTGAAGCTAGCGGACGGAGGCGAGGGCGCCGCGCGCGCCGCCTGGTGGGCCGAGCTCAGGACGGAGCTGAGGGCGCACGCGAGGGTGCTGCGGTGCAATGCGGTCATCGCTTACACTGAGAATACGGCCATTTGGTGAGTACTGCTTCAGGGAGCCACAGGAGGCACAGTATGCGCTCGCTCAGTGAAGCTAGCGGACGGAGGCGAGGGCGCCGCGCGCGCTGCCTGGTGGGCCGAGCTCAGGACGGAGCTGAGGGCGCACGCGAGGGCGCTGCGGTGCAATGCGGTCATCGCTTACACTGAGAATATGGCCATTTGGTGAGTACTGCTTCAGGGAGCCACAGGAGGCACAGTATGCGCTCGCTCAGTGAAGCTAGCGGACGGAGGCGAGGGCGCCGCGCGCGCCGCCTGGTGGGCCGAGCTCAGGACGGAGCTGAGGGCGCACGCGAGGGCGCTGCGGTGCAATGCGGTCATCGCTTACACTGAGAATACGGCCATTTGGTGAGTACTGCTTCAGGGAGCCACAGGAGGCACAGTATGTGCTCGCTCAGTGAAGCTAGCGGACGGAGGCGAGGGCGCCGCGCGCGCCGCCTGGTGGGCCGAGCTCAGGACGGAGCTGAGGGCGCACGCGAGGGCGCTGCGGTGCAATGCGGTCATCGCTTACACTGAGAATATGGCCATTTGGTGAGTACTGCTTCAGGGAGCCACAGGAGGCACAGTATGTGCTCGCTCAGTGAAGCTAGCGGACGGAGGCGAGGGCGCCGCGCGCGCCGCCTGGTGGGCCGAGCTCAGGACGGAGCTGAGGGCCCACGCGAGGGCGCTGCGGTGCAATGCGGTCATCGCTTACACTGAGAATACGGCCATTTGGTGAGTACTGCTTCAGGGAGCCACAGGAGGCACAGTATGTGCTCGCTCAGTGAAGCTAGCGGACGGAGGCGAGGGCGCCGCGCGCGCCGCCTGGTGGGCCGAGCTCAGGACGGAGCTGAGGGCGCACGCGAGGGCGCTGCGGTGCAATGCGGTCATCGCTTACACTGAGAATACGGCCATTTGGTGAGTACTGCTTCAGGGAGCCACAGGAGGCACAGTATGCGCTCGCTCAGTGAAGCTAGCGGACGGAGGCGAGGGCGCCGCGCGCGCCGCCTGGTGCCGGTAACGTCAAAATTTTAAATTAACTCTTTTTTTTTCTTTTATTACAAGTATTCCTTTTTTCTAGACTTATAACTACTGCTCATAAATTAATAACCAAACTAGCACATTGACAAATGCACGTACCAATGTTTACATAAGCATGAGGGGGGGGTGAAGTTTTGCTTACTTTTGCTGACGAGGGGGAGGGGGGGGGGGTTAATATTTGCAAAAAAATCTGCTTAAGTAACACTTGAACGGCCCCCAAGCTAAAATAAAACAAGGTCCATTTAAGTAATTTTTATTTTCAGTGAGGATGTGTGCGTTCTCTCCGCGTCGGGTACCGCAGCCGTCATCAATTTAGATTGCGACTTCAATGCCGACCTGGAACCTAGTACAGGTAAAACTATCATATCACAACTTTTTTCGACTTTGTGAGTAATAGCAGGTCCATTACATTTGACGTTTCACGATTTTCAAGCCAAAATAACTTTGCATATTCTATGCTTTCGTCATTCAGAATCTCGATTAAATGTGCCAGGTTTCTACAAATACACTTTCTGTACTTTTTAAAATGAGAACATTATGAAGGGCCAAAGTTCACGCAAAATAGCAGATTTTCAAAGGTATTTACTGTATTAGCTTGTACACCGCATTGTACGCACAATTCGAATTCGTCGAAGCGACTTAGTAACGTAGAGCTGCGACATACAAGAAAAATTTTGTGTCGACCGTAGTTTTGATACTGTGATAGCTATATTATGAGCCTAATAGGTGATTTCCTTGCAGGAAAACTTCTTACCCTTGTTAATTTTCCTGATAATTAATAAGTATAACAGGTTAAAAACAATTTATTCCAGCAACCACTGGCTCAAAGAACGCAATAGACGATGTAGAAACCGATTCGTGTAGCATGGCGCACGTACCTTACTCTCCTGGCGCAGGGCCTTATAGAGCCGAGCTGTCCACCTGTGGAGGATGTAGGTAAGTCACGAAATAGATTAGCTTTGATATTCTTACGATTTTGGCAACTTTGACCTTTCTGTGTTGTAGAAAAATAAGGTTATTTTTAACAAGTTCATCTAGTCAAAAACACCGCGTACACCTCCAGCTTAGAGAAGAACCCGGGTATCATCATTGTGCGGATCGCCCGGAGGACACGGTGGTGCCGTTTGGGCGGAGCACTGCCGTGTTCTCGTGGAGGCAATTGGCGGCGGAGGTGTGTTGCATCCGGCCCTGGTTCTAGCCATGGTACCGAGGGAGAGGGATTGGGAGACGGTTACCTCCTTCTGCGAAATAGTAGTGCGAGTGAAGGGAGGTGGCCGATCGCGTGAGGCAACGGTCCTCACGCCCCAACCGCCGCCGGGATTCCGATCCCGATTTCCGGTCACCGTAGGCGCGGGTTTGCGGACGGCGAGCAATGGGTAGTCCGCCGTCCGACCGTCCGGTAACCGTCCGGACCGAGCCCAAGTCGTCAACGGCGCGTATTGTTCCACGCGCGCCTCAGGGAGATGTCAGCAAATCGTAGGGGCCCAGCAGGGTCGAAGCCTACTGGGGCCACGGCACGGGTAGTGTGAAAGTGAAACTCGGAGCCCTGGGACGAAGGCAAAGAAGGAACAGGAGTGGGTTTTTAGTCAGTAAAAGTCTGACACTATCTCGCGCTCCGCCCAAGAGCGGGATTTGTCATTAGATGATTTTCCCACTTAAAAAAAGAAATTGTTGAAACCTCTACGGTCCGAACTAAGCGTTTCGCCTCGTCGTTTATACCGCGTACATCGAAGGACTGGAACAATTTGCCTGCTGCGGTCTTCCCATCCGAATATAATTTGAGTGTCTTCAAGGCTAGAGTGAATAGGCTCTTAATAAACTAGTGCACAGTTACATCACTGCTTACCATCAGGTGGGATCGCAGTCAAGCACTAGTTTATATAAAAAAAATAATTTCAAAAATCAGTGCTTGTAATTTAATTTTATAATTGGGGTGTATAAGGGCTACATTTCACCGGGACACCATGGCGGCGCGACCAGTCTCCGCTACCAACAAAATGTATTCAGCTCTATAGAGAGTAACTCACCTGGTGTCCGTTTGGTTGCGCAACCAATTTGGCGGCGCGACCAACTCGGACGCGTGCACTTAAGGTCCATTTTGATACTGTCTCAGTGTGGTGTAGCGACTCTGGTGTCTGTATGGTGTCTAGTTTGGTAGCTTACGGACACCATGGCGGCGTAACTGGTCGCGCCGCCACGGTGTCCCGGTGAAATATAGCCCTTAGTGTGTGCATTATTCCATTTCATTATTTAGTGTTAGAAAAACTAGAGGAATGTTACAGTTTTCCTTTGTTTTACAGGAGAGCTCGAGTCCCAACAGTATTATTGGCGACTTGTTCCAAACCAAACAAATTGACTTCACATGCCAAGGCCGTTACGCTGACTGCTGTTGGTAAGTAAATCTCTTTACTCTATACTCCATTCACCATAAGATTAGACATTTCAACAAATCTTTTTTACTGTCCGTTCAACCGATTTTGACCTCTATGTCCTCCTTGCGTCGTATTCCTCAATGCTGAGGGTCGTGACCTCCTTGCGTCATCACTTTCACTTGTATGATTTTCCTCCTAATGTTTCTGTCTCTAGCGCCTTATGATGTAGGCTTTAGATATTTATTTAACAACGAGCCGTGAGACAATTTCTAGAGCAGTGTTGCCTACGCTGCTGCCGACAGGGAAAAGGGGACGCGCGAACGTCAGCCCAGACTCTGTCAAGTGGTGTGACGTAACCGCTGACGTCATGTTGCCAGCTGGTTTCCGTACTATTGACTTCGCAACTCGCATACAGTTCTGTACTATTGACTTCACCGACATATAGATAAATCTTAATACAATATTTTTCATTTTAGCCGCACGAGTGAGGAGGGCTCCGCCCACTTCAGAGCCGGGCGCTCGGGACATATCTGATCAGCTGCCGTTCTTAGAGTACGAGCTGCACAAACTGTTACTGGCCAAGCTTAGGATGCAAGTAAGTCAAATACAATGTTTTAAAAAGCTTTACGACGCTTTCATATTTAAATTAGTTTTCAAAAGATATCTGAGATGGCGCTAGTTGTCTATAGTGTCGATGACGTGTGTCACGTGACTGGCACACGACACTCTGACGCAACACCGAGTGCTAGTGCGATATAAGTCGGCTAGCACTTTACTAGCGACTTCGTTCCCGAAAATGTTTTCATAAAAACTTTGACACCCCTTAGACAGTATTTTGAGATTAATCTTGAAAAACTAATAATGACAGTCTTAATTATGGATTTTGATTAGAATTTGAGTCAAGTTTCAAGTTTATTACCCAATAAATATGAATCCTGGGGGTAGTTCTCAAAAGAAATAATGACAACCTTTATAATTTACTTATGTTACTATTTGTGCTAATTTTCAAGTATATTGGTAGACAGAATGAGATTTTCCATACAATCTAAATTCCCCCTTTTAACCCCCAAAGGTTGAATTTCCAAAAACACCTTCTTAGTGTTCGCCTACATAAAAAAATTCAGCCGTATGTAAAGTTTCACGTACCCGACCAACGCACCGCCGAAATTACTGGGCCTAGCTCAGTAATTTCGGAGGTGCGTTGGTCGGTCAGTTTCTCCATTTATATGTATGTAAAGATGACGGACGGGAGTCGGGCAGTATGATGGGATGGTAGCCTCGGCTGGAATCGCATGCGCGCTACGAGTTCGATGGGGTATCGTGTTGTCTATTTTGTTGTAATAATTATTGTGTGGTGATTCTATAGTGATTGTTTTATGAGAACTAGAAGTAAGATTACAGGAAATTGCTACAAATTTAGTTGTTTGATTTGTAACGAGTGTCCATTCCCTTCGCCCGACAAATGACGCCTTATTAAAAATCGCATTTTGAGGTTATAGATCCGATTAACAATAGGGTATTTTACTCTATATGAGAAAAAAAAATATGTTATTTAGATAGCTTAGGTAAAATGCAGTCAGTAAGTGTTAGTTTTAGTTCATAAAATAACAAAATAAATTAAAAAATTCAATTATTGAATTGAATTTTAAAATTTATTTTGTTATTATCTGTTCTTTATCGCCTTGAAATAGTAGCCACCATGTTATTACGTCATTCGGTTGTGTAAACTAAAGTGACAGCTGTCAACTGTTCGGCCATACTGAACGCTTTTGTTTACACAGCCAATTGGTGACGTCAGTTGGCTGACCAGAGTAAATATGGCGTCCACTGCTTTCTACATTTTCGTCAAATACGCGCGAAATTTGAAAATGTAAATTTTAAATGCATTTTTAGGGTACTTAGCGACTGAATAAAAATCGTGTTTTTTTTAGTGGTTTTTTAACACTATAGAATCCAATTGAGACACTTTTCAAAAATGTGTGTAATAACCTATTGCTGACGTGGCTCTAAAGCCTTCAAGCTTGTTTATAAAATGTCTTTTGTTGTAACATTGTCTTATTTTTGTCCTCAGGGTGCGAATGCATTATTCTCCCTCCAGACACAAATATCGATCGGCGAGCGATGCGTGATGGCGCTCGCGAGCGGCTCCGCGTGCCGCCTGGCCGCGCTGCCGCCCCCCGCGCCGCCTAGGATTAAGGTGACGTATATCTCTACATATCATAATATGTTATCATGGTCACCCATCTACAAGTTGGCATTGGGTAGCGTTGATTAAACTTGGAGATCGTCCCATGTGGTGTCACGAGTTCCACGGACTTTTCCTATTATTATTTTAAAATATGATCCGATCTGCTCCGACTTTCGGTACCTCGGGTCACTTGTCCAAGGGGATGGTGAGGTAGACCGGGACATAACACATCGGATCAACGCAGGATGGATGAAATGGCGACAGGTCACGGGAACAACTTGTGACCCACGGATGCCCCTCAAGTTGAAGGGTAAAATCTACAAGTCCGTGATAAGGCCTGTCATACTGTATGGATCAGAATGTTGGGCTGTGAAAAAGACGGATGAAAAAAGATTGCACGTAGCGGAGATGAGAATGTTAAGATGGATGTGTGGTGTGACGAGAATGGATAAAGTGAGAAATGAGTATATTGGCGCCAGTGACTGAAAAGTTGAAAGGGAATCGTTTGTCTTGGTATGGTCATGTGAAGAGGAGGGATGAAACGCATTGTTACTAAAAGAGTTATGAGTTTACATGTGGATGGATGGAGAGGGAGAGAGAGACCAAAGAAAAGATGGATGGATTGTGTGAAGAGTGATATGAAAGAAAAGGAAGTTAGTAACAGCATGACGAGTGACAGGGCAGAATGGAAGAAAAAAACGTGTTGCGCCGACCCCAAATAACACGGGACAAGGGCAGGAAGATGATGATGATGATTTTAATATACGATAATTTTTCAGGCGACAGAAAACGACAAAGACGCATTGGAAATACAAAAAGCGTTATGGGAATCGTTTTCAGCGAACAGAGCGGCCAACGGTTTTGATATAGGTAAGTGTATTATCTACCACTAGATTAGTAACTACAAAATCTGAGTTTTAACTAAAGAAGACGTTGAATAAATGTATGGAGCTTTGGCTTAAATATAATTAAAAAATTGAACAAGAATCTGACTTATAAAAGCTGAAAGATCGTAATTATCTTGATTTTTTGAGCATTAAATAACATTTTACAGACATCCGTTTTTTTTTTAAGTGAAGTAGAAAATATTTAAGCTTATATCACTTCAAACATTATGTTACATTAATAGCAGCATCGATAGCACCCATCAAACCCTCCAAAGTGCATGTGTATGGGCACTTGGGGTATTCTAATATGTGGCTCATGTTTTGAACAGGAGCACCGCACTCACATTGAGTATCCGACGGATCTATAAAACCCCATTTTGCCAAGTTGTGTTTGCACCTTTTGAGCCCAAACAGTTTGACAAGTTTACCATCGAATCGAAAAGAAGAAGAAACATTATGTTTTAGGGTTAGCAACCCTATGGCGTGACGTAAGAGTATGACTTTGTATCTGTGTATTCTATGTACCGCATTCCGAATCACAATGAAATCGATGTTAGCGCGCCAACAGCCATTCTTTCCCGGTAACCGATTTGTAAACGTGCTAACAGGGACTTTCTCGTGATTTGGAACGCGGGGATGGTTTATTTGAACGTCAAACGTCATGTTGACATTAATCGTCAATCTGATATTTACGGATTTGACCTTTTTTCGAACAGTTTTCATAGGTAAATTAATTTGTACGGAACCCTCAATGCGCGAGTCTGACTCTCACTTTCCAAGTTTTTAGGGTTCCGTACCTCAAAAGGAAAAAACGGAACCCTTATAGAACCTCGGTAACGCGTGGAGGTATCGAGTTGAAATTAACAAGACTGCGGTCTCTTGAAGCTGTGAAAAAGTCAAGTTTTTAAGTTTACCGTTAACGAAAAAAAAAACCTGAACCCTCCGGGCGCGAGACCGACTCACACTTGCCCAGTTTTTTTTCTTTCCTGCTCCGGACCATGGTCTGTACCAAGGCCCGGCGCGAGAGATCGCCCCCACGAGGACACGGCGTTGCTCTGCCCAAGCGGGACACACCTCAACCGTGCTCTTAATGTATCTGAGGCTTTACTGTAACACATCTTTGTAATGTTACCAGGTGGTACAGAACACGCTACAAATGGGGCGCTGCCTGAGGTGGACGGAGAAGAAGCGCCCGTGTTAGACTTGTGTGCTGATAAAGATGCCTGTGTGCTGGAACTGGACGAGACTGAAGATGTAAGTGATGAACTGCTTTCTGAAAACCAAGTTCAAATTGATGTAAATAAGTTGAGAGTTATAACAAACACTCACAACAGCCAAAAAGAAATCCGACTAAATATTTACGAACTATTTCGAACCTACCAAGAATAAAAAAAAAAAAAAAAACTAAACATATCAGGCATTATTAGTGTTAGTTTGGCTCGCGCTTAACCGCTATCTCACCTGATGGTAATCGGTGAGTGGTCGAACACACTTGCCACACACACACACACACACATACTTGCACACTTGCCTAGAAGTAACTTATTCGCTCATGACTTAGGACCTGGGGGAGGTTATAGCAATAGCAATAACCGATAAGAAAACAGACACAATTCCATTCCATAGCTGTATGCACAATGAATGTGTTCCCAAAACGTTTTGTGCGTATGGATGGGATATCCACCATGTATCGGTATATAGCCAGTACCGCTAACCTATGTGGTCAATCCAGGGATTCCTGGCCATGCGCTGTATTTGGAAACTGTCGCCTTACTGTCCATGTAGTGATTAATCATCAACCCTTCATGTGCGTCGCCACATCATCGCTTAAAAATTAAGCGATGATGTGGCCGACGATGAAGCACGCTTGCCTAGAAGTAACCTATTCACTCTTGACTTAAAGACCCCTAAGTTGTAGCTATCAGGAAACACAGACTCCGGCAGGGAATACCACTCCTTAGCCGTCAGCACGATAAATAAATTTTTTTTTCTTTTTTTCATAATTCCCTAGGTGGAGACAGCTCGTGCGCTAGCTAAGCGGCACGTGAACATGCAGGTGTACACGCACGCCCTCAAACCTGTCCTGGGCGCGCAGCCGCAGGCCTTCGCGCAGGTTTGTATTCTATTATGTATCAAACTAACAAGTGTGATAATGACGTTTGATTGAACCTTCTGCTTCTGGTATTTTAATACTTTGTAGTAGTCGTTACTAGTTACAGTTTGTAGTATTTAAAAACATTTATTAAATTCCAACAAAGAAGTAATTTCAACCATTGCCGAAGAATAGTATTTGATTTAATTTTCAAGTTTATTTTATGTGGCAACATTCAAATTGATTTGAGTGCTAGACCGGAAGACGTTTAAATAACGGTTTTAAAATATTAAAGTGGGGATGTCTCCCCCCTTGCACTAGCACTGGGTCGGTTGTTTATGGGAAGTCGGTCGAGAGCACTCGTAGCGTTCAGACGTAAATTCTAGTGGCGACAAAGATAAGTTTACCTACTTAGCAGTCTACATTTTGTACTTATAATTATTAAGAAACGATGTGATTATCTGAAGGAATAAACAGGTGTATTATTTAAGGTGTGTATTATTCTTTGAATAAGTTGTCTTACCACATTCCTTGAACCGAATAGCTTGCTTGTATTTTATATGTTCTATAGTCCCGCTATTATTCTGATATAATACTACATTCTCAATTATTACTTTAGTCACAAATTATTTAAGGTATTGCTCCAAGTTAACCCGTAGAGCTAATATGTGCCATTTTAATATAAACTCGACGTTTTACCTGGTCTCTAAGTTAGAGTTCTTATGATTGTTTTAATGATTATAGTTGTGTAAATACATACATGTCGTTACTGCAAATATGTTTATTGCTTGAAGTGGCGAACTTTAATGTCTGAAAATTTAGTCAATATGAGGTAGTTTCTGTTCAACCCCTGTGATAAGTAATGATTAATGACATGTTGCTCACCAGCTCGCAGAACTGAGACCGTCTAAAGATCGTCTAAAACAATCTCAATCGGTGAAAAACTAATAAAAAAATGGGCAAGTGCGAGTTAGATTCGCGCACTGAGGGTTCCGTACAAACTTACCTATATAAATAGTTCAATTCTCGAATGGAGTATCGAAAAAAAATCTTTTTCTTTTTTTTCATTAAATTAGAAGTTTGATTTTTCACATCTTCAAGGGACCGCGGACCTGAGTATATGGTTTTAATTTCAACTCGATACCTCCACGCGTTCACGAAATGAAGGGTCTTGACAGACAGACAGACAGACAGACAACAAAGTGATCCTTTAAGAGTTCCGTTTTTTTCCTTTTTAGGTACTTCCGTACCCTAAAAAGCAAAGAAAAGCTAATATTTTTAAAAACCATATCGCCTAGGAGCCCGTGGCTCCCAGACTAATCTTCATTTTTTTATAACAGTTAATATTTTGTCAATGCATGTCCCCAACACAGGTAGAAACGATGCCTTACTATGAAGTTTCAGTTATGGTGGCTTTGACAGGTAACAGGAAACAAAGGTGTGTAATACCAGCCTGTTTCTTAACAGCCGCTGCGACCCTGGTCTCGAGTCGGGGTCCCGGCGGCTGGGGCGTGAGGATGTCCTTTCCCTCACGCGTGCGGCCTCCTTTGCTAGCATTTCTGCTTCGCAAAAGGAGGCGCCCGCCTGCCATTCCTCCTCGCTCCATGAAAAATGTCATGCTTGATTATGGCTTTAGCATTTAGTCTTATGCGGATCATTGTACGTGGACATTGGCCCCCAAAACCTTTGGTAAACTAATTAGGCCTTTCAGGTTTTTCAGAGCGTCTGTGAGGGAATTCAGGGATCCTAAGATCCGTATGCGTGTGTCAGTGACACCTGTGCAGTCAAGTTAGTCAAAATACAAATGTATAAGGTAGTTTCCCTGACACAGGTGTGGCGTGGTCGCCTGGTGCTGTCAGGCGGCGCGGGCAGCAGCGCCGTGGAGCGCCACGTGCGGCGCGCGCTGGACGGCGTGGCCTACAAGCTGCGGCGCCTGCAGCCCTGCGCACTCGTGGCGCCGCGCTTCCAGCTCGAATTGCCTGAGGTGAGGATCATACGCTAGGGAGATGTATATAGTGACTTAAAAAAACTTTTACCAACTGTGTTCACATTAGACAAACGCTTTTGTTGTTCTAGATAGGTCGCAACATGGGGATAGAATCGTCTTTAACAACTTCACCTTAAAAGTTGATATGTTTAATGGCTGCAGACATGACGAAATTCTTATAAAACACACTGACTGTGTGAGGTACAGTCACGAGCAATAATATATGTCATAGCCAGATTGAATTGACCACTTCATTATATGACCGGCCATCTCATAAAATGGTGCTATTTCAGCTAAATGCATAATTATTTGCTAATCATATCGTAAAATGATTACGTTGGCCACCGATAGAGTCCACTGTTACTCAATGTATTCCTGTATTCCTTATTCAAAACATACTCTTCTGGTGGTTTAAAAAAAATATTCACGAAGGAGATGGCGGGGTCTGTGTTTGCTCGCTTCGCTCGCTCACTAGACCCCGCTATTCCCTTCTAGCCTAACCTGTCCGAGTCGGGGTGTCCCAAGTCCCTTGATAATTGAAAAAAGTTCATTAATATTTGGTGTACAATAATTATTTTTAATGAAGAATAAGATTTCTGATTATCCCTTTTAATGGCAATTGGCTTTTTATTGGAATGCAGAGATTTTAATTTTAAGCTTATATTTGTTCTTACAAGAGCAATAAATAAGGTCCTACTTTCTTTACACCTTTTATTATCATGGAAATCCTACATTAATGATATGGCCAAACGTGGATTCACATATCATCAAACATTAACGTTTAAACGATCTGGCCAGTTTTAGTTGGTCATATCTTATGAAGTGATCAATTCTAAGGTCTGGGCAACCACAATATATCAAACAAACTTCTAACTAATAACACTTACGAACATTCACAGGACGAAATCCAACTCATAGTGTCCGGCTCGGCCATTCCCCTGCAAGACCCGAACACTCCCGAATCAAACGGCGTGGAAAACGGCACCCACTCCAGCAGTCAACACAGCAGTCAAACCAGCAACGGCGGCAGCAGTCAAGGTTCCCAAGGCAACGGCGATGCTGATGATGATATCTTCACTTTGGATGAGGAACAGCTGGTGAAGGGTGTACCGGAGGTCGTGGAAGAAAAGGGTTTTGTTAATGGACAGGTAAGGGTACTTTTCAGCATGATTTTTCTTATTAAAGTAGGGCAATCATTCGAGTAGTCAAGAGAGCAACGGGGATGTTGGTGCTGTTATCTTCGCTTTGGATGAGGAGCAGCCGGTAAACAGTGGGCCTGAGGTCGTGGAGGAAAACGGTTTTGTTAATGGACAGCCCCCCCTCCTAGCCAAGTTACACTGTTTCGTTTCGATTCTCTTTTCTTCGATCGCCTCGAGTAGACCACGCCTCCGATTCCTTTATTCTGACGTCATCTCAACGCTCAGTCACGTGGTCAGAACAAAGGAATCGGAGGCGTGGCCGACTCGAGGCGATCAATGAAAAGAGAATCGAAACGAAACGGTTGTAACTTGGCTAGGGGGGCAGGTAAGAGTACTTTTCAGCAGGATCTTGCTTATCAGAGCTAGTGGGGCAACTTAAAGTTAAGCCAAGGCAAATGAAATGTTTTTTAAGTTTAACTTTTTGGCTAATTCTCAAACATTTTGCATTATGCCTTGTTTTATTAATGCATTCAATTCAAAACTATTAGGATTACTTAAACCAAATTGATTGTTATTAAAACTAATTTATTTATTTATTTAAATTTCATGTACAGTAGTGGTACATAGGCGGACTTAATGCAACAAGGCATTCTCTACTAGTCAATGTCAACTAATGTAAGAAAATCTAACCCTGTGGGTAATGGAACTGGTGTTTTAACACAGGTTACTATTTAACCTAGCTAAGATGGCAGTTGCAATATTATTCTGTGGCGAAACCAATTTTTTGATGCACCTAAGATATGTTTGTAATCTTATTCCTGGTTTTTTTCTGCGACTTAATAAAGCATTATTATTATTCCATTTATTTATTTTATATACATATTACATTTTTAAATATTTCTTAAAAAAATGCATATTAAAAAAACATTTAAATATATAAAAAATAGTAGCCCACCGGTATCGGGAACAGGGTCCAAGCTACAAGGTCAGGGCTCCTGAGAGAGGAAACTCCTAACAATGCGCGCCATGTCCAGGAGTACTGCTTTCTGGATCAGGCCCTTGATCCAGCTGCCTAACGAAAGCCTCCTCAGATGTTGTTCGAGGCTCTTAGCTATCAAGCCATTGGCCTTTACGACTATCGGCACAATGATTGCTCTATCCACTTCCCACATGTCGACAACCTCGCGAGCTTTATAATTATTATCGCCTTTTTACAGGTCCCCACAACAGTATCACTAACAACGCTAAGCCACATCAGCGGCAGTCGAGTGTCGCGTCGTCTGTGCGCGCTGCGACTCTTGTTTCTGCGTGAAACCACTGCCGTCAGGGAACTGGGAGGGCTCAGCGGATTTCTACATACGTTTACTTGCGAGGTAAGTCCAGAATGCCCCTTTAAGAGGGTCCTTTTTCACTCGTAATCGTCAACATCGAGCATGGTTTAAAAGCTTGTTACTTCATCTAACGCAATCCAACGCGATGTTTGACGAAAAGGCAACGCGAAAAAAGAGAGATAACGCCTGAAAACTTTGTTAGCATTCGGTAATTCCGTGATTTACTCGAATATTTTACAAAACTTGTTCCAGGAAATACGTTTTTTTTTAACCCTTAATAGTTTTTAAATAAAAATGTCATCATTCAAAATCTTGATTAAATTTGCACGGCTTCTATTGTTATACTCTTTTATTTATTTTTTATTTTTAAGTAAACTATGTTCTTTCAAATTTTATGCAAAATTGAGAGGATTTTTTAAGTTATTGTTAAAAAACAAATCTCTGTTATAAAATACTAACAATTGCAATCACAGACTTTGACGTGCTTTTGACGGCTGAATAATGTTGCCATTTTAATTTTTTTTTAAAAACTCCAGGTCGCGCTTTCAGTAGACACACTACTACAAAAGATTGACAAAAGTTTAATTTATTTATACATACCTACTTCAAAGTCAAATTGTGTAAGCTATGTTAATAAGTATCAATTAAAAAACTACTTTTCATCATAATCCGTTTTTTTTTTAAATTAATCTTCCTTTCAGATGTAGTTTTATAAATAAATTTAGGTGCTCGTTGATAGCAGTTTTTTTTATTGTCATCAGGTGATGGCGATAGTGCGCGCGTACACGGCCGCGCTGGGCGGTAACGCGCTCACTTCCTTCTACATCACGCAACTCATGCTGCAGGATAACGCGCACAAGAATCAGGTATATTCATCCTATTATATCTTCTTGTATATTTTCGGTTTGATTCTTTGTATACACCCCTATTTTTTTTGTACCGTACCCGTAGCTTCTATGTCGACATCATTATTTTAAATTAATTGACATTGAATTTACATATTTTATTGAAAATTGATATAATATATATAAGGTGACTGAGTATATATATATAATATAATATATATAAGATATATTGAGTATATAAAAAAAGTTTCTTTGGGAAAGTTGTTTGTAATCATGAGTACAATCACGTGTTTAAGTATCGGTCACTAATTACCAGTCACCCTATATTGAGTTTGCGTCTTAAATATGTGAAATTTTTGCACACCTGATTGTGGTTGAATATGACGAACATGTTTAAAACTGCCAGCTAATTACTATACTCATATTCTAGCAAGATAAATTATTATTATTAGTTCCATGTTATTATTAGTTATTACGTCAACTGAGATGAGGTTAACAAATTTATACACTTCCTCCTTCTCGTCATTAATGCAGGAAGATTTTTTTCTGCTATATTTCTGATAGTGTCATAAAAAAATTATGTTCTTTAAAATTTATTTTGGGATTTGAGGCATATCCACTTTATTCTTTCGCTGTATGAAATCAGTATAAGTACTTAAATAACTCTACCTAATTCCGACCTCGAATCATAAGTCTATAATGTGAATGTGAGAAGGAGAACACTGTAGACTCCACGAATTCTTAGATTACTTCCTACTACGACTCACTTTTTTTTAATATGATTATTTTTATTGTGCCCAAAAGTACAATATTTACTGGTCTACACTGTTCTTACATAATATCTATTAATACTGTAATATGAAAATATTGTAAACAACCACTTTTTTAAAAGAGTAACCATGGAGTTTCTTGCCAGTTCTTCTCCATAGGAAACGACCAATTTGGAACCGTGCACTAGCTTCTGACGTTTTATAAGTGCCCATGTAGGCCTATGTGAAATAAAAATATTTTTGATTATTTTTTTGAGTCAACATTTTAATAATTATTTCCTCTTGCAGGGTCAATGTCTCCTCTCAGTAGGCGGCGACATAGTCCACATCACATACTGAATAAAATTCAACCGAACATGACATATCTATAACATACAAGTCTAGGACACTATTTGTATTAGTAAGACTAAGTATATCTAAGTAGTTAATTTGCGAATTTAATCCTAATTATTTTGTGTTCCAACAATGTGATTTTTGATTATAAGTTTTTGTTTTGTGACCTAACGTTAGCTTGTTTTGTTTACTATGTACAGTCAACGAATTAAAAGGTTAAACGCCTTTAAGTCAATTTTACTTATCGTCCCTTCTTAGCTTACAACACCGATCAAGTCGAAAATTAGCGGTTTTCACATTTGAATGCCTTTAGATGGAGCTGCTCATTGCGCGTCTAACCATTGGTCACATGATATAGATTTCAGCCAATCAGAAGCCATAATTCGAAAAGTAGTGATAGCGTGCAAGTCGGCTGGCCTCTCAACACCGCACAGTTTTTTTCGTTTCCTGTAAAGTTGGTAAAAATGACTTATGCGGTGTTGTTAGCTAAGGGACGTTATACGTAGTGCCAACATTAAAAATGCAAATGACAGTTTGAAAAAGTGACATTTGAAGTATATATTTGATAATTGCTTAGTCTTTTCTTTCTGCCACTGTACATTGGATGTTATGCCGAATGTACTTCCTAAACGTAAGTTTCATGTTAGTGTTAACCTTTTTTCCGCTTAAACACTCTCGTTTATTCGGCCATGGTCGCACATCCACGATCAAATACTCCATCTTGTCAGCTCTTCTGTCACCTATATGGTCTAAAGAGCTAAACGAGATGGAGTACTCAGTCGTTAACACACGACCCTGGCGAATAGGACACGAAAACACTGGCCGGAACAATCCGATGCAAGCGACTAAAGGGTTGCGATGAACTTCTTAATTATATAGTGTTTTAGAGAATATTATGCATGGCGGGGATAAATTGACTACTTGAAATGATATTTTATTGATAAATTTAATTATTTGCAAATTGTTTCCTAGTGGATATTGAGATGTAACATTGGCGTATTCTTTATCTCTGCTGTCTACGCCACTAGACAATATGTGGAGTCATTGAAACAAACGTCATTTGGAGGAAAAATAGAACTGAGAATTTAACTAATATAGTATATTGACTACCTCGGAAAAGCTAACCGAGAATACTGGCAAATACTGAAAAATATTAAAATGTGTTGCACCTGCATTGTCGTGGAAAAAAGTGACCGTATTCTGTTTCAAAAACTAAATACTTTCTAAACTTGATACTGTTTTGTTTGGTTTGACATTTACGCTGTCAATTTGACGTACCTTTATAAGTTTCGTTTTGACAGATTAAAATCTAGGCTAGGCGTCTCTAAGCTAATGTGAATGTCGTCGATTTAGGATATTAAATACTCAAATGGAGACGATTTTTTTTATATAAAACTAATATTGTCAAGATAAACTTGAGGTCGCGAAGACAATTTATGTCACAAAATATTTTAAGGTACAATCTACGTCAATTTTAGGCAGTGGTCCGACCGCCGACGATGAACGAGAAACGAGTAGAACTAGTAACTATAAACGAGTTGGCGATCAGCGGGAAGCGAGTGTGTAGTTTCGATAGTTTTGTCGCCGGGCTATAAGCGAGTGTGCAAGTGCGACGAGCAATTACTCGCGCCACTCGCCCGCGGTCGCTCACAGTGTGGCCAACGTAAGCGATTTGTCGTCATTTAGAAATGATCAAGCGAGCGAGCATCGCTGAACGAGTATCGCTGAGCGAGTTTATTTTTGAAAGCTCGTCGCTCAGCGACAAAACTAGTAAAGCGAGTCGTCGCCGGCAGTGTGAACAGTCAGAGAGCAACTTTTAACATATGCATCTCTTTCGTTTACACGGAATGTATTTATATTGTGCGTTTCTTGAGAGAGAAAATCGCTGATAGTTAAGTCGTTTTCTCGCTGGCGGTCGGACCACTGCCTTATATTTCCATGCAAGATATTTTCCGTTTTGTTTTTCTTAATCTCAAGAATAAATAAATAAAACTTATTAAGTATTAGATAAATGTAATTTATGAAAATAATGAAAGTTGAGAAATGTAAAAAATCTAAATCTTTTATGTATAACGTACAAAATTATTTTTATTCATTGTATATTGTTCTATTTTTAAGAAAGTGACTTTTAGTCAAAATTTTTATAAATCAAAAGAGGCTTGCGAAATGTTTTTGATTAGGTTTATTTTTGAAGTTGCCCTCAAATTTACGTAAATGAAGTCCTATTTTAAATTAACACTTTTTTAGAAGAGTGCTTAAATTTCATTATTTTATATGGAAACTAAGTCGGGAATACGTAATTCTAAGGCTGCCATTAGACCTACTGTATCGCAGCAATCGCGCGCAGTCGATATATTCAACTGCATGCAGTTGTACGTTCGACTTCGTTCAGTCATGATATCAACTGCTCGCGGTCGGCTGCAGGCGTGTGAAGTCTATAAACTGCATACAGTCGTGACTTCAACTTTACGCGGTCGGCTACTGTCTTGTAGTATCGACGCACGCTGTCCATCGCTGACCGCATACAGTTAGTGTGCAGTTATCTTACACTGAGCTCCAGCCCCCCTAGCCAAGTTACAACCGTTTCGTTTCGATTCTCTTTTCGTTGATCGCCTCGAGTCGGCCACGCCTCCTATTCCTTTGTTCTGACGACGTGACAGCGTTGTGATGACGTCAGAAGAAGAGTCGAAATCGAAACGAAACGGTTGTAACTTGGCTAGGGGGGCAGGGCTAGATGCGTGGCATCAACTGCGCAGTTGAATATATCGATTGCGCGCCGTTGCTGCGATGCAGTCCGTTTGATGGCAGCCTAAGCCTGATAAAAACGTACTTAACAATAAAATTGTATTAAACAACCATGTTCTTGCCACATACTTTGTAAGTTTAAAAATAAAAGTCAACAAAATGATAATTATTTCTATACTTAAAACTTGCCACAAACGAACTCTCTATTAAAAACATCGTTCAATTGTTTTTAGAGGTATCTGCTCGAAACAAAAATCTATCCACAGCTAAAAATAGTATGCCAATCTGCACTGGACCCGCGTGGTGGATTACGGCCTATTCCCTCTCCTAGAGAGGAGGCCTGAGTCCCAACAGTGGGAACATTATAAGGCTGATGATTATGCTAACATACATTCATAATTGGTTAGTCTCAAGCATCGCCTTGAAGAGACTATTTCTTTCATTTACAGTAAAGGGTTACTTTGGTCCTGGGTTAGAAGTTTGGCCCAAGCTTATTAACCAATAGGAACACTGGACACTGCGTTTACTAAGTTTTTATTGATTAACGGGTTTGAGCCAAAGTACAGTGTTTATTCAACTCGGTATTAAACTCAAAATGCAGTATTTAAACAAACTTTAAACAGTATTGAAAAGTGTATCTCATACCGTAAAGCGCAGTTACCTCTAAAATACTAAAGTAAAATGGGATACAAAATCTCGTATACCGTTTCATATTGTGTGTTTTTTTTTTTCATTCATTTATTGTAAATATTACTCTACGGTTAGTGGAAATGTATGGTGCTACGTTAAACTTTCTTGTCATTTTAATTTTACTGGAATTTGTGACAGTTTTTTTCTACCATTTTGCTGGAAAGTAGGAAAAATGGTGGCCGTTTAAGTCTGTCTGTATGTCGTGGTCAGATCTTAGAATTGCTTACTTCATGATATGGCCAACTAAAAAGTTAAAATTTGATGATATGTCAATCGTCGTTTGGTCGTATCATTGATGTAAGATTTCTATCATAATAAAAGGTCTAAAAAAAGTAGGCTAACCGAGGATTGATATATCATCAAACTTTAACGTTTAAGGGCGGAATTCACCAATAAAACTAATCCCGTTTTATTATATATACATTTGGCTCGCATAATCGCGTTTAGCCGCTGTCACTAGTGTCACTTGTCTGTATTTTTCTTTTGTTGTATTTTTACAAGTGACCCTAGTGACAGCGGCTAAATCTTAATATATATAAATCTCGTGTCACAATGTTTGTCCTCAATGGACTCCTAAACCACTTAACCGATTATAATAAAATTCGCACACCATGTGCAGTTCGATCCAACTTGAGAGATAGGATAGTTTAAATATCAAAAAAAAAAAAGCTATTATCACGCGGGCGAAGCCGCTGGCAGACGCTAGTAGTTATATAATAGTTATGCGAGCCAAACGTTAAAACGCGATTAGTTTTATTGGTGAATTCCGCCCTAAAACGATCTGGCCAGTTTTACTTGGCCATATCATGAAGTAATCAATTTCTAAGATCTGACCACAACATATACACCATTTAAAATAAGATAAGACATTTAAACAACCCTTCGTTCTTTTTTAATGTCCGTTCATCCGATTTAGACTTCTATTCCGCAGGCATAAGAATGCTATTAAAAGCAAAAAATGTGTTTACAATACCACCTATTTACTGCAGTTGCCGTTTATCATAACAATAACGAGAAAGAGGTCAATCGTCGAAACCGACTCGGCTGGGCAGCGTTCGGGAAGCTGCGCGGTGTCTTATCGTCAAATATACCACAGTGTCTCAAGACGAAAGTCTATGACCAGTGCGTGTTGCCAGTGATGACATATGGCTCTGAAACGTGGTCGCTTACAATGGGCCTCATCAGAAGACTTAAAGTCACTCAAAGGGCAATGGAAAGGGCTATGCTCGGAGTTTCCTTGCGTGATCACATCAGAAATGAAGATATCCGCAGGAGAACCAAGGTTACAGACATAGCCCGAAGAATCGCCAAACTTAAGTGGCAGTGGGCAGGGCACATTGCTCGCAGAACAGATGGTCGATGGGGACGAAACGTTCTGGAATGGCCACCTCGTACCGGAAGACGCAGCGTTGAAAACCCTCCCACAAGGTGGACCGATGACCTGGTGAGGGTCGCGGAAATCCGATGGATGTAAGACGCACAGGACCGGTCATTATGGCGACACTTGGGAGAGGCCTATGTCCAACAGTGGACGTCTTTCGGCTGAAATGATTAATGAATGACACCACCAACACAGTAAAAGTCAAAATCTATTGAACGGACAGTACAAAGAGCTTGTTTTAATGACTTATGTTATTTTCAATGAATGGAGTATAGAAAAAGCAAAGAATTGCTGTCTTGTTTCTCAAGAAGAATGTTAAAACTTCCAACTCCTATTTTTTCATTTTTTAGTCTGGTAACATTTCGTCACAATACCATAGTGTTGACACTAATTAAAAAAAAAATAAGGTAGTTTGCTGGTACAATATTTTGTCATTGAATAAATTGTCTTATCATACTTTTTACTCGATTTTCATCGAATTTCCTATCTATGTTTTATGCTCTCATTGTAATAATCATGTGTGAAAAAAAGTACTTGTAAATCCTTTTAAATGCCTATAAAACAATAATGTACGTTTTATTCGTTTCATAATCGGCCTAAATATATTATATTAAGTTCTATCTTACCGCTTCTAATTTTATATTTTTAAATCAACGACGTCCGTTCTGTAGGTTCTTACTATATTCACAATAATCATATTTTTCGTATCTAAGTCATTTTGTATCGATTGTAAAATACAGTATCTAGCCGTTATTTGGATGTTTTTTATGTATTTTGTCTATGTATGTTTATAATCATGGGCACCAGTAAAACTATTTTCAGGGGGGTGCAGCTTTAGCACATCGCTTCATAAAGAGATACAACTGAAATGACAACATGAAGAAGTAGGACGAAAGAGCGACCGAGAAACGAGCTCGATAATTTTAGCACCTCATCTCGGATATGCTAGGAATAATATTCGAACGCGGTGTCCCACGTGGGCGACTCACCGCGATTGCGGATGCGAAGCGATTCGATGCGGTAAACGCGAATTAACGCGATGCGGCGGCAAAGTCCAACGAGCGTGCAAAGTCGCCACTTTAGCCACTATTTATATAAATAAAATACCGCAAGATTTCGAGCAAATATATCACGTAGGACACCGCGTAAGAAACTTTTTTGATATTTTTTGTATATTAAATCTAAAGCCAGAGGGGTGCAAGAGCGCCCCCTTACTCCTGGTGCCCATGTTTATGTGTGTTGTAGGGCGAAATATATGACAATTATTTATTTGTGACTTTCATTTTAATCTTATTTCAAATTCTAGTTTTTTTTTTTTATTAGTAACCCCTGATTTTCGAATTAAGAATTTGCAGTTGTAAATATAAAAATACGACTTGGCATATCCTCAATGGTTTGGCTCGTGCTCGACTGTGCTCCTCCTACTGTCGGTTTTTTGACGAACACAGTTTCGCATCACGTTCGAGGACAGTGATCGTTGGAGGCCCGTACGTCTACGAACACTGGACACCGCGAATAGAAAATAAACTCAACATCATCTCCCCAACCAGTTTGGGCTCAGTTTCCAGTCTACCAGCTTCAGCTGCAGGCGTCCGGCCTTGCAGCTGTTTTACACGGAGCCACTGCCTATCAGACAACGACCTGACTGATCGACTACACTATTGCAAACTGGATATAAGTAACTCAAAAGTTTAATAAATATACATGGACAAACTATCTGTTCAATACAAGGAAGACGTCGCTCAAGTGTGGATCTTTGCCTAGCAGCGACAATTTAGAGCCCTTTTGATGCATGCTTTCACGTAATTAATGCTGCTACAAGTACAGTTATACGTACAGTTACAGCTGCTACAAGTACAGTTACACCTGCTACAAGTACAGTACAGCTGCTACAAGAACAGTTACAGCTGCTACAAGTACAGTTACACCTGCTACAAGTACAGTTACACCTGCTACAAGTACAGTTACACCTGCTACAAGTACAGTTACACCTGCTACAAGTATCATCTTCCTAGCCTATTCCCAACTAGCTTGGAGTCAGCTTCCAATCTAACCGGATGCGGTTGAATACCCATTTTTTAGGGCCGACGCTGCATTAAGCGGGCCCCGCGCGGTCCCATAAAAATTGCTCCGTCGCGGCTCACCGCGCGGACATGGCAGCCGCACCCCGCGCCCGTTTTGCTACGTAATAATACATTAAAGTTCTCCATCGACACGACTACATTCACACCATTAAAGTTGAACTAGCAACACTGCGCAGGTATTAATCCGGTTTCCGCTACGGGGACCGCCGCACACGTGCGACGTCACGCGATGGTTACCCGAGCGGGTGCCCGCTTAACGCAACTTTGGCCCTTACATGGAGCGACTACCGGATTTTTTTCACAATCACAGCAATTTCAAATTATTACTTTCAATGAGACTCGTAAAATTTATGATACTAGTTTCCAAAGTGATTTGAACTTATTTTATGGAACCATTAATTGGGAACAAGTATTCAATCTGTGAAAGTATTCACATCAGTTACAGTGTAAAGATGAAACTAATGAGCAAAAGGCAATCTTAGAGTTGGTTTAATTAGCTAGCAGGCGGTCATAGTTCTATTGGAGCACACCAAAATCTATATTATACAACATGATACGCGAAACTTAAGTATAGTTTGTTCAGAGTCAGTAACTGAATCGATTCCAATAATTTTTACACCATGTTAGTTTTTTTCCCAAAAATATTTTAAAAAAGTCACAAGTTGGACACCACCGACACTAAGTACAACACAGGTCACGGCAGGTCATAGCGGGCAGTAGGTGCCAGCGCATAGCTGGGTGCGGGAGTAAAACAACCCCTCAGTCGCCCGGATGGCCCAGTCACCATGTATTTGTGCGGACAACAAGGTAACATAACAAGCTTATAACTTTGTGATTTTTCATGATACAGTTATGAAATTTTGTACATAAATTCTTTACATAAAAATAAGACACGTGTTTCGGGTGTCGCATATACTAAAACTAGTGTTAGTTTTTTTTTCTTCAATGTGTATAGATTTGTTATTAGGTTATTATTGTTTTTATTAAATGTATTTTTTTAGTTTGTAAGTTTCTACTGTACAACGCCTTGGACATCCTCCGTAACGTTGTACAAGTGCTTGTAAATAAATAAATAATGTTGTTTATAAGGAGAAACTGACTGACTAACATAACAACGCACAGCCAAAACTACTGGGTTTAGAAACGTAAATTCTGCACAAGGGTCCCTTTTATGATGAAGGCAAGCCCTAAGAAGGGGTTTTTGAAATATCGACTTTTAAGGGGGTGAAAAGGGGGAAATTCGTTGGTATGCAAAATTTTATTCCTTGGGCTCATATTTTTGAAACTTAACATAAATAGTAACCCAAGTAAGTAAATAAAAACGGTTTTCGATATTCCATTTTCAAACAAGTGCAGAAAGTTTGTCATTGCGACCGAGGTGTAATTCGCACGAGCCGTAGGCGAGTGTGTTATGGAGCCGAGGGCTGCAGTGATAGCACGTGTATCAAACGACTTTTTTCATTACACTTACGAAGAAATTAACTAACGGGGGTTGACCGGCGACTCGTGAGGGTCGACGCGCGCCCAGCCTGATACGATACATGTAATAAAATTGTGGTGGGGAGAGCACGCGCATTTTTCTGCACTAGTGCGGAAAACAGTCTACTGCGTGCCTAAAAGCGGTGGGATAAGAGCGAGTTTTCGATTAAGTGTAATGAAAAACGATTTAGGAGGTGTTAAAGGTTGTGTGAGAGAATTTTCATTACTATAATAGTGTTTCAAAACTACCCTCAAAATAATATAACACACACTTTATCGATTTGGATATTTTCGCACTTACTCACTTAAAGTTAAAAAAAAGGCTATTGAATCCTTAAAATAGTTGCTTTAGTCACCAAATATTACGTACGAGTAGGTACCTACTTTCTAACTTCTCACGCACGCTTTTAATAATAGTTCGACACCATTATTTCGCGGACACATTTGTGTAGGTTTAGGTGGATCCACACATTGCGAGGCATGCGCTCCGCACGGCGCACATCGCATGCCTCGCCAAGTGTGGACCTGTATATTCGTGGCGAGGCATGCGCTCCGCACGCGCGAGGGCGAGCCAACGTATGTCGGCAAATGCTTCAAGATCAAAGTGCCTCAGTGCGAGCATTACGTTAGGTGTGGACGTAGCCGCGCATGCACGTTCGAGGCGCACGCCTCGACTGCGAAAATGAAGCTGCGTTTGCTCGGGCCAAAGAGCGCGCAGCACATGCTCGGGCCGATCCAACCCACACAGCAGCAGTCAAGATGGCGCCTTTGCATCGCGTGCGCGTATCGTGTGCGTACGCGCAGCGGAATGTTGTTGAATTTAAAGATTTTAATTATGCAGATATTTAGTGTATGACGTCGTATAATTGTGTATGGTAAAAAAAAATTTGTGCACGCAACCATTGTGGAGAAATTCACCAAAAACTGATTCCGCTGGGCGAACGTTGTCCTGGCGGAACTTTTTTTAATCCATAGACTTTAGAAGAAAAGAGATGTGTCCAAAAATTAGTGTGTATTTGTGTGTAATTGTGTATGTATGAATAAAACTAGTGCATGCATAAACTTCGGAGAAATTCAAGTTTCCGCTACGCGAACGTTTGGCCATTTGCCAAGTCTGCGCGCCTACTTGCCTCGAGCATTTGCTTCGCACGCGATGGCTCGACCCGAGCATAAATGTTGGTATAATTTGTCAACTTGCACGCCTCAAGCCGAGGCATGCGTTGTGCGCCGTGCGGAGCGCATGCTCGCAATGTGTGGATCCACCTTTACACGTTCACCTAGCTTTAAGTTAAGTCTGGAATACCTTGATTATACTATGCGTTCCAAATAAGAATAGGAAAATCAATAACCTCGATCTGTCAAATGTTGATTGAAAAGTTGCAAAGAAAACTTATTTGCATAGGTATTAATGACAGATTTTTTTGCTTTGTATTCTTATATAGTTAAATTTAGGTGAAGTAAAAACCAGGGTTGGGCAGTATTTGAATTACTTGTAATTAAAATACGTAATTGAAATACAAATACGTATTTGGTATTTGTATTTCAATTACCTACTTCCTTAAAATGTAATTTGTAATTCGTATTTCAAATACCTGACGGCGAAGTATTTTGTAATTAGTATTTCAAATACTTGAGGCTTCAAAATACATTTTAACAGTAAAATACATTTAACCTTCAAGGTTTTATTCACTCTCCAACAAGTGGCTGTTTGTCTGACAGTACATTTAAAAATCTAGTGTTCATGAAAGGAAACTCTGGTTTTACTGATTAATTAATCTTGTTTTCGTCTACTTTTCAGCCCATGCTGGTCTAGATTACTTATTTTGTAATATGTAATTTGTATTTTAATTACTTGCGATACTGTATTTTGTAATTTGTATTTCAATTAAAGCAAAGCATGTATTTTGCCCAGCCCTGGTAAAAACGTTATTGTTTACCTAATCTAAATTAGCTAAATATATTTATTTATTATGTATTTATTATATTCTTTATTGTACACCACATAAACAAAAATACAGGACAAACATAATTAAAAATAAGTGTACAATGTTCGGTCTTATCGCACAGGGCAATTTCTTACAGACAACCTTTGGATGGACTGAAAGAAAGAAGATGGATTTAGGGTTGTCAGTGTACAACATCAGAAAATACTAAGACATAATAACACAAATACATACATACAATATAAGAAAAACATATACTAATAAATATTAAATATATAATTGAGCCAGGAGAAGAAAAAATCAAAGTGAAAGGTAATGCTCCTTCACCATTTTTTTAAACGTAGGTAGCGTTTGGGCACGCCTCACTTCTAAGGGTAACGCATTCCACAAACGAGCTGCTTGAATTGTGAAAGATTTATCAACGAAAGAAGTGGAATGCGTGCGAATACTTAATTTTAGGTTTTCCGATGATCTCAAGGACCTACTATGTGTGTCACTGAGAAACTGAAAGCGTTCCTTAAGATAAAACGGGGTACAAGGATTAAATAGCACATTATAAAGCAAAGAAAGTATGTGGGCGTTCCGGCGAAGGCGAATAGGAAGCCATTTGAGCTTAGTACGAAATTCAGAAACGTGGTCATACTTACGCAAGCCAAATATGAACCTGATACAGAGATTTTGAAGTCGCTCAAGCTAAATATAGCTAGATATATCTATTATCTAAGTCATAATTCGTTTAAAAAAAAACGACTCACAGTTGGGGCCCCTTGGGAAGATTTGATTGGTAAAATTTGAATGGGCCCCGACTGTGAGTCGGTCTGTTCTGCATTAGAATGTATGATTTGTTTTATGTGTGTATCGATTATAAAACTATTTAAATTGTGTAGTTATTTAGTATTACATAACAGAATTCTAAACTACTGGGCTTGTTTGTTTCTTTTTAGTTTTTATTTAAGTTATTTTTTTTACGTATTTTTTAAAATTAGTTTCGACGCAGTCGGGTTTTTTGTTTTTCTTTAAATATTTTTATTTTATTTTATACTTTTTAGTTACGATTCATTGACTTCGTTATAAGATGGTAAATTTCGCAATCTAGTCATATCATTGAGGGAGTTAATATCGTGGGGATTATTAAGTAACTTGCGGTGGTCTAAACTACTGATGATTAGTCCCTCTAGAGACCTAACTCGGCTCAAAGCTACATATGCTTGACCTTTAGCAAAAATGCGTGAACTTAAGTCAACCACAGCTCGGTCCAAAAGTCCAAAGTAGTTCCTTGGAGCTTGTGTACAGTTACACCCCAGCACAATATCAATGGCAACATTTTTCGCTCTATTTTACCCTGTCCGCGAAGTGCATCGAATTCTGTCGTCGATGGTTCGATTCTGACTCCTACTCCAGGAACATTGTTTTTAATTGCTTTGTCGTCAAATTCTATATAAACAGCTTGTGGCAATTCTCCGGGTTCCAATTGGTCCCTCCGAAGAGCTGGCCACTCAATTGTCCTTATAACACCCATTGCTCCGTTAACAAGACCATGGGTAACATTCAAATTTCTTCGTAACATAACTCGTGATCCTAAACCGATTGTTAAATATTTAACGATTCCTCCAATTTTGTTAGGATCATCAGAAACATATACCTACATCTTTCGGTTTTTGTCCATATGTTTTCGATTCTACTGATATATCAACTGCATGTAATTTATACAACAACCTAGTAGTTTTTGCCAATATAGTTGTCATCTTTTGCTTATGTTCATCGACCTGTCTAGTAGATGGGAAAACTCGAATGATTTGATTTACAAACGTGCATCAAATGAACAACGCCATCTATCGAGTTTGGTGGTAAACTTTTTTTTACCAAAAATATTTGTTCTTCATGCTTTTTCACTGTTTTTTTTTATTTGTGTATCGTTTATACTTGAAATGAAAACTTAAATTAATAAGTAAGAAAATTAGCGAGAATGATTGTTTTGTTTAACAACTTTAAATCGTTATATATCCTAAACTATTATTTAAAATAAAAAATGATAAAAGGAACCTAAAAATGATTTTAAAATACCTATTCAACGACATGGGGTGTCGTTGAATAGGTATTTTTTTCTTGACATAGTTCATCGACTTTTTTTTTTTCATTTTGACAATATGGCGTCTGGTTGTAGCTGTGGTGAATTTTGATTACTGTCATGTCTTTAGTGACACTCGCAAGGTTAAGACGAATCGATTGACGTAAGAATTATCAAAATCGGCCTACGCATTTGGTCTCTAGAACGCCACATAGAAACAAACATACATACATACATACATACATACATACATAGACTGATAAACACATTACCCTCCTTTGCGTCGCGCAGTCGGGTAAAAAGAAAACTGTTTTCTTTCTTATTTTTATTGTTAGGAACAATTCGCCTTCTTCCATTTGCCACTACTCAGACACTTCACTGGATTCTGATTAAACTGTTTTCGTTCATGATTCGTAAATCAATATTATTTTAAAAAATCTTGTTTTGTTTACCCTACCCAATTTTTCGATTTGACAGCTATATGACGTCATAATATGGCGTAAAAATCGATCCTATTCTTATTTGGAACGCATTGTAATGTGTAACTGTTTTATCTATACATATAATAAAACAGTAAAATGGTGGAGCGTTGGTATTAGTTGGCGCAAAAACTACTGAACCAATCCTGTTCAAATTTTGCATACATAATCCTTATAGGCCGGGTCAACTGTTAGGCTACATATTATCACGCTTTTTGCTATGGGGGGTGAGCAATATTCCAAAATGTTCCAATTGAACGACAATCGCTCTAAGTTCGTTCCTCAGATACAGTTAATATTTTTGTGATTGTTTTAGTGTTTTTTTGTACATAATATAGAATGATATTTCCAGAACAATAATAAAATGGCTTTTTATGTATTTTTAAATTGCCATCGACATTTTTATTCGATATTTTTCCAAATATTTCAGTAAAAACCCGTCAAAACTCATATTAAAATGGAACCGGAGATAAAGAATCACTTTTTTTAAAAATTTGGTTAGGAATCTAAGGTCAAAAATGAAAATCATCACGCTATTTTGTACAAGGAGTCAAGTAGACAAGCAATGACGTGTATTTAAGAACGGCTATTTAGAGCTAGATTCTGCAAGGATCGTGGCGCAGTAGTATAGTGACGGATCCGCGTTTGCTATGTTGCGAGTTCGAACCTCGCGTGATTTTTGTGATTGTTTTCTTTTATTTTTTATTTATTTATTGCTTTTTTTTTAGTACTTTAGGGCTTTTATTTTTATTTTGTAAGTTAGTTTTAATTACGTTATTATTAGATTTAAATGTATATAAAATGAATAAATACAATTCATCTGTGAAGTAAGTTTTTATACGTATTATTTGTATCTCTAGAAATTAATCAATTCGTATTAATATCAAAGCGAATTAAAAATTTCATTGATTTCTTTTACAGTACTACATCTTATTATTATTAAATTTAACTTCAGAACTTCTATCATCACTTTAAAGACAGCGCATTGGGAAGGGTTTACACCGTTCATCCCAATAATGGATAGTGTCATTATTTGCGATGATTGCTTCACACTGTACGGGCCCCAACGTCATCACGATCAACACTGGGACGACACTGACAGTGACGGAGGCCAGCATCACCGATAGCCCCAGACGACTGCGACATTTGTTTGCCATTATTTTAGTATTTTGTGGAGTCACAAACCCAGGTCGGTTGTGGGTCTCATGGTGGAATGGCAACAGCGACTGTCGCAACCCAGTGCTGGGCACGCCACAATTATGGCGGTAAGTCCCCTCTTTAAGGAGTGGCTGGAAAGACCACATGGCGTCCTTACCTTCCACATGACGCAGGTCCTCACCGGACATGGTAAGTTCGGGAGCTACCTGCACCGGATTCGTGCGGAAGAAACGCCTGGGTTCCACCATTGTGTGGACCGCCCGGAGGACACGTTGGAGCATACGGTAGAGGTGTGCCCCGCCTGGGCAGAGCTCTGCCGTGTCCCCGTGGGGGCGACCGGTGTCAGTGATCTCTCGCGCCGGGCCTTGGTACAAGGTATGGTCTGGAGCGAGGAGGAGTGGCAGGCGGGCGCCTCCTTCTGCGAAGCAGTAATGCTAGCAAAGGGGGCGGCCGCACGTGCGAGAGAACGGCCTTCACGCCCCGCCGCCGTCCCGATCCCGATTTTCAGCCACCGTAGGCGCTGGCTTGCGGACGACCTTCTGGTAACCGTCCGGACCGAGCCCAAGTTGTCGACGGCGCGTAGTGTTCCACGCGCGCCTCAAGGAGATGTCAGCAAAACCGTAGGGGCCCAGCAGGGTCGAAGCCTACTGGGGCCATGTGATGCGAAAGAGAACCCCGGGGCCCTGGAACGAAGGCAAAGAAGGAACAGGAGTTTTTTTTTTTTTTTTATAGGTGGGAAAATCATCTTATGACAAATCGCGCTCTTGGGCGGAGCGGGAGATAGTGTCAGACTTTTACTGACTAAAAACCCACTCCTGTTCCTTCGTTGCCTTCGTCCCAGGGCCACGGTTTCGTTTTCACACTACCCATGGCCCCAGTAGGCTTCGACCCTGCTGGGCCCCTACAATTTGCTGACATCTCCCTGAGGCGCGCGCGGAGCAATACGCGCCGTCGACGACTTGGGCTCAATGGTTACCGGACGGTCGGACGGCGGGCCACCCATTGCCCGCCGTCCGCAAGCCCGCACTTACGGTGGCCGGAAATCGGGATCGGAATCCCGGCGGCGGTTGGGGCGTGAGGACCGTTGCCGTTGCCTCACGCGATCGGCCGCCTCCTTTGCTAGCATTACTGCTTCGCAGAAGGAGGCGACTGCCTGCCACTCCTCCTCGCTCCGGACCATGGCCTGTACCAAGGCCCGGCGCGAGAGATCGCCGCCGCCGATCGCCCCCACGAGGACACGGCGTTGCTCTTCCCAAGCGGGGCACACTTCCACCGTGTGCTCCACCGTGTCCTCCGGGCGGTCCACACAGTGGCGACACCCGGGCGTCGCTTAAAAAAAAAAAAAGGTCGGTTGTGGGTAAATTATCGCTATCATCTGTCCGAAGACTTTTCACGTGCTTTAAGGTGTACTACTGAGGGTGACATTGAACAGAACAACGAACGCGTTTCGAATAGTTGTCTAGGTTCACTTCAAGACGTGGTCATTTCCATCGGTGGCAATCCACTGGACTGGTCGAATATGGATTACCGGCTCCGCAATCATTGGCATATCAAGGTCGAGGAAATCGGGGTGATATCGTCAATGATCACGACTCACCTCAGAACAAAATGTCCCTGCATTTTTAACATCGTCGCGTTAGACTCAGCCAGGGTAAAATATTTTGCATTAATGCTCCAGGTGGAACAGGAAAAACATTCATTGCCACTGGCATCCTTGCAGAAATAAGGTGACAAGGCAAAATAGTGATTGCGACTGCCTCTTCTGGAATTACTGCCACACTGCTTCCACGGGGCAAAACAGCGCACGTAATGTTTAACATTCCCATCGATTTAGAGAGCAACGAAATGCCAGTGTGTGGGCTATCACGCAACTGTGACAAAGGTTGGGTACTCAAGGATTGCTCTTTAATCGTATGGGATGAATGTACTATGGCGAATAGAAAAGTAGTGAAGGCTGTAAACAGAACCCTGCAGGACATACGCAGGAATCAAGATGTGATGGGAGGTGTCACTGTTTTGTTTAGCTGCGATTTTCGGCAAACTTTGCCTGTGGTGTCGCGAGAAATTAGGGTTGACGAGGTGAATGCTTCGTTGAAACGATTGAATCTATGGTCACGAGTTTACAGACTGCGCTTGACCATTAACATGCGAGCTCAGTTGGGCGGATATACTCAAGAATTCTTGGATGTTCTTTTAAAAGTTTGGTGAAGGCAACTTACCAGAAGAGAGCTCTGAAGTGCGCCTACCAGAGACTCTGAGCAAAGTAGTTCCCACTATTGAAGAACTAATTTGTCTGGTGTACGGGGACGTCGGTCGAATACCGCTACAAGAGAATTCTTGGGTGTGTGAACGGGCCATTTTAACACCCAAAAATGATCAAGCTGCAGCAATTAACGAAAGCGTTCTCTCGCAAATTGATGCGAACGAAGTGGTATTTCTATACCTCTGTAAATACTGTTGTAGAGCAAGATGACGCTATATATTATCCCGTAGAGTTTCTGTATTGGAACGGCAAGTGGACTCCCGGCGCACACTATCCAGCTGAAGGTCGGTGTCCCGATCATGCTGCTACGGAGTTTAATTCCACCTAAACTATGTAACTGGGCCTAGCTCAAAGTCATCTCTCAAATATTATTAAGGTGGAAATTCTAAAGGGTTGTGGCATCGAGGAAACAGTGTTTATACCCCGAATACCACTAATCTCTCACAATTACCCCTTCTAATGCAAGCGTGTGCAGTTCCCTGTAAGCGTATGCTTCGCAATAATAATAATCTAAAGGCTGCAGGTGTTGATCTCAGGACAGCTGCTTCTCACACGGATAGCTGTATATCGCTCGCTCCCGCGTCACCAGTCCTGAATCTCTGTACATTTCGGCTCCTGAAAGTAGGACTAGAAATTTGGTTTACAGAGAAGTTTTATAAGAAAAGTAAAGTTTTGGTTTATGATTTTTCCGCAAAAACAAATTGTGTTAGAAATATAATGGTTATTTGCGGACGAAGTCGCGGGCAACAGCTAGTGTTCCAATAAAGTAAATTAAAAAATAAAATAAAATACAGTTTAAGGGATGTTAAAGTTTTTATGAAAACATTCTCGCTAACGACGTCGCTTGCAAAGTGCTATTTAGTTATAAATAGCACACAGTGATAATAGAGGTCATGTAGGTAGGTACATAGGTGAACAGCCCCCCTAGCCAAGACCCTTTCGTTTCGATGATTCTCTTTTCGTTGATCGCCTCGAGTTGGCCACGCCTCCTATTCCTTTATTCTAATAACGTGACTGAGCGTTGAGATGACGGTCAGAACAAAGGAATCGGAGACGTGGCCTACTCGAGGTGATCGACGAAAAGAGAATCGAAACGAAACTGTTGTAACTTGGCTAGGGGGGGCTTAATTCAAAGTTGAGTTTTCTCCCAGCAAATCTTTGAGTGATAGAGATCACAATAAATCCTTATATCAGAATTTAATCAATTTAATCTTTACGGGAACAAAGGAAAACGGATTCAGAGAAAAATATCAAAAAGCTTGTCATAAATACGTATTTTATTTATTTAAAACATCATAATAATTATTTAAATATTCTTACACTTATCAAATGAAATGCCACAAAAATGTTGACAACAAGATCGTGTAATTACATCTTAAACACTATTAATACTTTTAGCAATAAGTACATTTCATTATAATAAGTTCTAATTCTAGTCTATTAAATTTGGAGAGAGAGGTTTAGACGTCAGTTGTTGTTGACATCTCGTCGTTGAATGGATGTTTTTTTTTAATTTCGCAGTTCGGATACCTAGCATTTGGTTACGGCCTTACATTATAAAGGAACTTTTTAAATATTTTGGACGAAATAACGTAAAGAACTAAATGTAGTTTATATTAGCAAACAATCTAAGCCTGGTCGCTGCGTGTGGGTTGCGGGTGTTGGGCGTGGACGCGGCGGGGCCGCTGCGGAAACGCAACACGTCAGCGCCTGCGGCCGAAGCGCAGGAACGAGTGGACCACATCTTGTCTCTTCATGCCGGTGTCCAACAGTTGAGGGTAGTCGCGGACCAGGGCTAGGGGACAAAGAGAATCATATATTAGAAAAACTTTTTATGCTCTAGTAAAAGGTGAATGCTGTGTATGTGTTTCCGATGGTAGGGCAGCAGATGAAATTCCAACACACGACTTTAACTTTGTCTTAGCTGTGAAATGCGCAGTTGAAAGAATCAATGGATGCCTGACATTAGAAAGACTGACGACAAATATCAGTTCCCATTACCGAACAAACTTTTTAATAAACAGGTCAAATAATAAGTATAGGAAGGTATTTTCCGAAGGTTAACTTATTGACCATTCCGTTTCAGTTCTCGATAAAAGCAAAACATTATTCAGCATCTGCCCCCAGGTTTCCATAGCTGCACATAAGCCTCTTCAGTGCGCTGAGCGCGAGTTATTTTTACTTTAACGTGACCGAAACGTTTACCGCGTTTCGCTCTTTGATTGGATTTCTTGGAACGGGCCAATAGGAGCGCCGAAGCACCCAGGTAACCTCCGCGAAATGGTAAATAACACCAAGGCGCTGCTGGCCTTCCTGGAGGAGCTGGGGTGGCTCGAATGACGCATTTGTCCCACCCGTACGCAAAATACGCGCTTAGTCGTGGAGTTGCGGATACCAGCCCGAGATACTAATAACTAATAATAGGAGTGCCGAACGACATAAACGTGTCAATCGCGTCAAGTTGCACTTCGAACTCGAATCCATCGAGGTTCTCATCATTTCCGAAGATCGTCACTCCATCTTCTAGACCGACATACCTTGATACTCCGGCACCTGCTCGCCAGCCGCCTCAGCATACAGTTCGAGGAAGGTGTTGAGCGCCTGGCAGAATCGCGCGGCCCTGGGGTCATCGTCAGCAGCGCCGGCGCACAGCTGCGCGGGTGCACACAGCGCCACACTTGCGCACGCCAGCACCAGGCACACTACCGCGACGTGGTAACCATTTCCGCTGGAGACAAATGAAAAAGTTCTGTGGTTATGACCCTACTTGTACTTGTTGAGAGTTGACCGCGCGGGTACCGCGTTGTTCAACCCGCTTCCCGCGCTAGTTTAGTTCCAGTGTCTACCTTCCGCCTCCATCATCATCATCAGATCACTTCGATGATACCATTTTCAACGTAACTATTCAGAACCATTCATTTATTTGTATTGTCATAGTCGCTTAACTATCTTCATTGTGATATCTACCTATGTGGATATGAAGTTCCGTTGACCATTTCTGGTCTTCTTTATCAGTTTCACTTCATCAAATGTTACTTTTTGACTGTAAATGCTTAAGTGATGAAAATACCAAAATCACTATATGGTTGCCTGATAATAATACTTGAGGAGTTCCCTCGATTCCTCATGGATCCCATCATCAGAACTGAATTTTGAAAAACATGGAAGTGGATCAATCTGGAAGCATATCCTTTTAGGGGAAAAAAAAATTGCAAATCGGTTTATAAACGACGGAGATCTGAGATAACAAACAAAAAAAAAATGATTAAAAAAAATACAACCGAATTGATAACTTCCTCCTTTTTTCAATTCCCGAATTGAGTTACGAAGATTTTTCCAAATCGCAACAAAAGGTTTTCTTGTGACGTAACTACAAATTAACAGTTTTCAGATTTTTTTCCTATACTTGGGCTATGAGACCTTGCTTTATGCCAAATTTCAGTATGGTCAACGGGAAGTATTATCGTCGAAATACACGTTTTTCGCGACATAAACGGCCGTATCTTTTTTTTCGTTGACTCAGAAGCTTGATTTTTTCACAGCTTGAAGAGACCGCAGACCTAAGTTTTATATAAGGTTTTAATTTCACAGACAGACAGACGGACAACAAAGTGATCCTAAAAGGGTTCGGTTTTTCCTTTTGAGGTACGAAACCCTAAAAACAAAAAACCTAGGTCCCTTTTAGATACTGGCTATTAGATAAATAAGCATTTGACTTGACTGGCCTGTTGGTCTAGTGGTTAGTGTAGTGGCCCTGACTGCTATTCGGTTCGTGGGTTCGATTCACACCCAGGACAATTATTTGTGTGATGAGCACACGATCATTTGTTCTTTGTCTATAATATGTATGTATTTAAAAATATATAAGTATGTTTATCTAGTACTCATAACACAAGCTCTACTTAGCTTGAGACTAAACGGCGTTGTGTGATTTATAAACGTAAGTACCTACACTATTTGATACATTAGCTATCAAAAGTGGAATCGTTCCTCTTCTATAAAACACATATTCGAACTCTCAAACGCATTTCTGAAGCAATATTACCCGCAGCTGCATCCTTAATAAAAATACTCGACAGACGTCTCCATTTCAAATGTTCAGTTCAGATTAATCGCACATCTTTTCCATTTCAAACGTGGGTAAAAGTCAAAGGACTATTGGAAAGCTGGCAACTGAAGCATGCATCTTGAACATGACATGAGTAGTTAGATTAATTTTTCTGATAGTTGTCGTAACTACATATTATAAGTAGCGGTAGGCGATTATGAGATATACTAATAAAACCATTCGATTATGAAGATGTCTCGAGATATATTTCGATTATAACAATTTAGTATTACTAAATACTAATCTTCTAAATAAGTAGTTAGCAGTCACGCTCGCGGTCGCGAGTCGATTAAAAGAAAGAAAACTTATTAATTTTGTTCTCATTACAAAACACAATAAAAAATGTACAGCCCCCTAGCCAAGTTACGATCGTTTCGTTTGCGTCGAACGCCTCGAGTAGGCCACGCCTCCGATTCCTTTGTTCTGACGTCATCTCAACGCTCAGTCACGTGGTCAGCAGTACAGAGAAGAGAGTACCTACATTCATATTCGTGGTGCTACCCGCGCTGTGTATTTAAGCGCCCCACTCACCGTGCTCCCGATACTACAACATGTAGCTTATTACATGCCAAAAATTCTACTAAAGTCACGGAGCTACTGTCGAAGTGTCGACTTTATAAAACACGATTAGTAGTACAAATTAGTAAAGTCATTCGATTATGAAAACATATTAGCTACTAATTCCATAATCGATTATCAACATTAGTAATACAAAGTAATTCGATTAGGTATGACGATCATTCATAATCGCCCACCACTACCTATAGGTAAATAGGTAATTGGTGGATTAATTGACGCTGTTACTAGTCAATAATTTTCTTTGTGTAAAACTTTTATAGCACGGTACAATATTTTCAGTAATTAACAAAGGGTAACAGATGCATAGGTCGATTTAGTTTCAGTCTCCTTTTAAATGAGCCCAGTGCGGATTGGTGAACGTCACATGTCTTCAATTTTTTTGTTTCTAGGACATGTCAGTTTCCTCACGTTTTACTTCATCGTTTTGAGAGCAGTGGTGATGCTGGAGTTGCTGGGTTTGACCTTTACCTATAGCACTATATTACGTAGACACGTATATTGATACCCGTAGCTAGGTACCGTAGATATCTTCGTAACAACAAAGTTCCAAGTGTGTTTTCATCTCAGAAAGCTGTGGAAGCTTGACCAATGTTATTCTTGACGTCAAAGATAAAAGCTAAAACAAAGCTGCATTTGCGATAAGTTACAAACCATGTTCGTAACACCTACAACAAGTAACAACAGACTAAAATATCCAGCGTTCTATATGTCTAGTTTCAATGCATTGTCTTTAAACATAGGTACATATACTTAGGTATAATTCGGTGAGGACTGTCTTAACAATAGTGTGTGTAAGGAGCTCTTGTCTGCATGTCGATTTTTCCAATGGCAAATAACTCATAAGTACTATATTTTATTTCCAAAAGTAATTGATGGTAAGTATACCCAAGATCACAGGCTTTTTCGACAGAGTTAATGTAGCTCTGGAACGCAAAGAGCAACTGAAGGGCACAGGTGCAAAGGGTTTTAGTCTATAAAAATCTGACACGCCCTCTCGCTTCACCCTGGAGCGCGAGACGTCATTTGATTATTTCTCACCTCAAAAAAGAAGTTTTATTTTTATTTTTTATTGATTCAATATAATATCATATAAACTAGTGCTTGACTGCGATCCCACCTGATGGTAAGTAGTGACGATGCAATCGTTGATGGTGAGGCGCACTAATTTGTTAAGAGCCTATTTATGATATACCGATGTGATGTAAGTAGGCCTCCCACAAGGTGGACCGACGACCTGGTGAGAGTCGCGGGAGTGCGGTGGATGCGAGACGCGCAGGATCGGTCGTTGTGGAGACGCTTGGGGGAGGCCTATGTCCAGCAGTGGACGTCTTTCGGCTGAAATGATGATGATGATGATGTAAGTAGGTACCAAAATAGCAAAACGAGACGTAGGTATACTACGTATGATCTACAAATTATAAGAAAGTGCTGAACCTCCCTTTCTCTAAAATCCAAATCCTATTAGCAAAATCTTTATCTATCACACCTCCGGGCTAGCGGACAGCGAGCAATGGGTAGCTCGCCGTCCGACCATCCGGTAACCGTCCGGACCGAGCCCAAGTCGTCGACGGCGCGTACTGTTCCACGCGCGCCCCAAGAAGATGTAAGCAAACCGTAAAGGCCCAGCAGGGTCGAAACCTACTGGGGCCAAGGGTCTGCTTCTGAAAGGAAGACTCGGCCCTGGTATGAAAGGCAACGAAGGAACAGGAGTAGGTTTTTAGTCAGTAAAAGTCTGACACACCCTGCCGATCCGCCCAAGAGTGGGGGATGTCATTGGATGATTTGCCCACCGAAAAAAAAAACCATACCTGACAGATACTTTCAATTAGCTTATAGCATATTCAGCCTTTTAATGTTCCCACTGCAGGGACTCAGGCCTCCTCTCTCTAGGAGAGGGAATGGGCCGTAATCCACCACGCGGGCCCAGTGCGGGTTGGTGAATGTCACATGTCTTCAAATTTTTGGTTCTAGGACATGCCGGTTTCCTCACGATGTTTTCCTTCACCGTTTTGAAAGCTGTGGTGATGAAATAAATTACACAAAGTAATACGCCTGGCTGGGATTGAACCCGCGTTCTACAACTCGTAAGTCGGGGCGGTTACCACTCGGCCACCACTGCTTATAAAACTGCATTACCTTCTAAAAATAGTATTCGATACACACGAGCTCAAAAGTATCGCAACTTAGTTTGGTAACTAGACACAAACGTGTTTCGACTGAGGCGCCCTTTACTTGAGGATCGAGTTAAATCGTTTACATCGATAAGCAGGATCGGGTATTCGTAGCGCGATGTCCATTTTGGAGGGTTAGAGGTGATAGGTGGGACTGAGGCGAGAAACAATATTGATTTAAGGTAGCTAGAAATTCTCTTGTTACATATGAAACTTCATGTACCTACAGGTATCGGCACGGATCTTGAGCGCTCGGCGAAAGAGTGGGGAACGTTTTGCGTACGCGTTTTTTTTTTTTTAATGTAAACCTATTTTATTTTATTTTTTCTTTTACCTAGTAGGTAAAAGAAAAAATAAAATAAAATAATTAAAAAAAAAAACGCGTAGGCGATCCCCACTCTTTCGCCGAGCGCTCAAGATCCGTGCCGATACCTGTACGTATACGTCCAAAACGTTTTAGGAATACATTCATTGTGCGTGCAGCTAAGGAGTGGAATTCCTCATTCATAGCATAATCGTAGTCTTACAATGGACCCACTGCTAGGAATCAGGCCTCTCTAGGAGAGGGAATGGGCCGTAATCCACCACGCGAGCCCGGTGCGGATTGGTGGATGTCACATGTCTTCGAATTTTTGGTTCTAGGACAAGCTCAATTCCTTCACCGTTTTAAGAGCAGTGGTGATGAAATAAATTATACAAAGTAATACTCCTGCCTGGGTTTGAACCAATCACCTACAGCTCGGTGCCGTTACCACCCGGCTACCACTGCTTTCCTAGGGGCTACAACCACAACTAGCTGGCAACCTAGAGGGCTTCAAGTTAAGAGTAAATAGGTCACTTCTAGGCAAGCGTGCTCCATCGTCTAACACATTATCTGTTGCCATCAGGTGAAATAGTGGTCAAAACTAGAAACATTTTTCTCGCAGCTTTGGTCCTATCCTAGGCCTTATGATAGGGAAGCCCAAGGGACTAAGAGGATTGTAAAGATAAGGTGCTGAAAAGAAAAAGAGGTAAGGGGGGAGGATGTATAAGTTTTCAAAACTGTAAAAAAACAGTCACAAACACATAAATGTGCACTTCAGATGTGAGTATCCTACGTGTTTCTGATATAAGTTGTAAAGTGCCTATTACAACACTCGATATTCAGATAATAATAATAATAATAATAAGCCAACACCTTAGGAGGCTCGCGTTAGGCGGCTGGATAAAGGGCTTGATTCAGAGGGCGGTACTCCTGGACACGGCTCGTATTGTCAGGAGGTTCCTTTCTCTGGAGCCCTGACCGCCGGTAGCTTGGACCCTATTCCCGATACCGGTGGGACACTGTTTTTTATATTTTTAAATGTTTTTTTATTTTATTTTTGAAATATTTAAAAATATAATTTATATGTTATAATTATGAATAAACGGAATAATAATAAAAACGTTTATTTATCTCCAACAAATTACAACACAGTTTTAGTTGACAAGTAGTTCGACAAGAGAAAAAAGGTAATTTGTGGGAGATCTGGAGTCCAAACTAAGCGAAGGCCTGTATTTTAGAGCTCCAGGCCCCCCATTACATTACAAACATTATTATAATTATTATTATTATAATATAATGTGTAAATAGATAGGGTATATTATACTCGTATATATATTTGTATATATTATTATATATTAAAATAAGAAAGTACACAGTAAATAGATACATACAGATAATCCTAGCTACTCATTTGCTACATCAAGTAATTTTTCCGTTTCCTTATAATATATTAATCTGCTGGTTTGCAAGGGGGAGGGGAGGAGGGTTGTTGCGACAGATATTTAGAAGGGATGTTGTGAACCCTAATGGAGCTCCTATTCAAGACTGACGAATACGATGGTTGCAAAACACCCGGTTGATATGAAAATACAAAAAAAAAAAAACAGAATCCAGCTTGATGTCGTCATGCTGCATTATAATCTGACAATGATATGGACGAATTTCCTTTGAATTTAAAACTTAAATTAACAATGCTAAAGCTAAAGTAAAGTAGGGCTAAAGTTTTAAGGAAATACCGAACAGTTATTTCTCTAGGTACCGAATAGGTTATTAAATTGATTGATTTAAATCGAACTAGGGTTTTTTTACCATTCAGCTGTCTTAAATTCAAATAAGTTTATGATTTATGACAGAATGCCACATACAGTTGATGTAAATAGACTAGTATGCTATGTAGGTATGTGGCACAAGATAAGGGTTGCCATCCGTCCGGGTTTTTTTGAGATTTGTCCTGGTTTAAATGGCAAGTCAGTAAAAGCAATACTCATTATGCCATGTACGATGTAAATGTTCATATGAGATGTAGGTATAATAAAGAATATAATAAATGGTGTTTTAGTTTAAAAATCAAACAATTTAAGATTTTTTATTGTTGGAAAATATTCTGCATTGTGACTCAAGATGGTGAAAGATGCTATAAGTATTTGAGTTAAATTTGTTCAATAATAAATAGAAAGTTGAATTATGACAATTTCAATATTTTTTTATTATCCTGAGTAAGTTTTAAAAAAAAGTAATTGTATGTCTGAGGTCCGACATTCGGGGTTTTTACGTTCTTGTCCTGGTTGCAAAATTTTAGAGATGGCAACCCTACACAAGACTTAGGCGAATATATTTACAGTTAAAGGAAAAGACGCCATCGGCAATCACAGTACCTATCTATAATAATCTGGACTTGAGTCATCAGGTTTTTTGTTTCTAATAACACTTTTTTAGGCCAAAGTATTTTTTTTTCATATCGTACGTTATATTTGCCTTTTTGCCTATTATCTTAACGGTAAGATAGACTGGCAGCGCGCGGACTTGTATTTTGTTTAATACAGTTGGAATAATTTCTATAGAGTCAATATAGCCTAATACAATAGGAGAGAAACATTCAACAAAAGATCATATATAAGTTTAATCCTAATTGTGATTAAATTAGGCTAAATGTTAATACGTGCATATAAATCTGAGGCTTTTGACAACCAAACTAGGACATGCGTCCTGGGGCCCAAGTCTGCTATTTTTATAAATTCGTCATTCCAACACGATCCCATTGTCATTTAGTTCGTAATCTGCTAATTCATAATGATCAATCATTGATCGGTCAATGGTCTCGTAACAGAGTTGTGGTAGAATGACAATAGGTATCGAGCTTATTAAAAGCAATGACTGCACAATGATATTCTACTTGAGGCTAGGTAAGTTAGGTCACTGATCAAAGGAACTGTCAAAATTGTAGCAGATTACCGTACGTCAGACATTAATTTGTCATTATGTACGAGATTACCATTCTATGCCATTTCTTTCAATGGAGTGTCAGTGGTTGACCATTGGAAAGTCATAATGACGCCATTATATTAGTAGATTACCAAAACTTGTCAAAATCAACAATTATGAAATCAATGTAGACCATTCTGACACTATTGTAATAGTAGATTTGAGGCCCTGTATCTTAGGTGTCAGCGTCCCTTCTCGGCTATTCACAAATATGCAGCTAAAGTCAATTTCTGTCAATGCTTTTATGAGATCAATATTAAATCGGTTTTCCCGCCCGATTATAATTTAGGTTTCTTCAAGGCTAGAGTGAATGAATAGGCTCTTAATAAACTAGTGCGTCTCACCATCAACGATTGCATCACTACTTACTATCAGGTGGGATCGCAGTTAAGCACTAGTTTATAAGAATAAAAAAAAAATACAATATAAATATAAAAAAATGAATAATAATAAAAATCGTAAGTCGCGGGTTCAAACCCAGCCAGGCGCATTACTTTGTGTAATTTATTTCATCACCACTGCTCTCAAAACGGTGAAGGAAAACATCTTGAGGAAACCGGCATGTCCTAGAACCAAAAATTCGAAGACATGTGACATTCACCAACCCGCACTGGGCCCGCATGGTGGATTATGGCCCATTCCCTATTCTAGAGAGAGGAGGCCTGAGTCCCAACAGTGGGAACATTATAAGGCCGACTATGCTATGCTATAAAAATCGGATATATGTAATAGTAGATTATGTGACTAGGGGATAAAGCAGTGTCTTTAAGTCGCGGGCGGCATGTTGAATTCCGAACGAAACGAAGGTTTCTAATTTTAATCCCGAACGACAGTGAGGGATCTATATAATTAACTCCCGAGCATTGCGAGGGAGTTAATAAAGAAACCTGAGTGAAGTGAGGAATTCAAGCCACCCAAGATAAAGACAGCTTTATCCCCATGTTGGATACTCTACTTTTTACACCATCTGTGAGATAATTTAAAGACAATTTAGAAAAACAAATCAAATATTAGAGAAATATAAGTTATGTAGGTACAAGTTAATCTTAACTATCACTCAACATGTTTTGAGATTTGAAACAAACAAAATTCACTACTCTAAGATTCTATAGTTTCAATTTTCTTTATCGCTCCCGCTTTTTCATTACTTTTTTTTTCGAACATCGTCAGTAACCATGACCACGTTTTATTCTGTTTTTTTTTTGTTAGTGGCCAGTTTGAATTTTGAATAAACTTGTTTGATGCACGTACATTTTAGTTCACTTAATGTTGACGGTTTTTAACGTTCCAAATTCAAATCTCATTATTCCCTAGGGATCGCTCATACTGCATTATCTCCCTAGGGACAGAATGACTTGCTTTAAGTGATGGTTGTATAACATATAAATGGGCATTATCGAGCAGGTGGTGTAAAAAATAATAATTAAATTAAAATAATCAAACCACAGTTACATAGAAATTGCCAGGTATAGTATGTCGTTTGAAATGACAAATTGGTAAACAATTCAAAAGAGTACGATTTTTTTGGTTTGAGATGGGAAATCATCCAATAACTACTTCTGCTTTGGGTGGAGCGAAAGCGCATGTTGGACTTTTACTGACTAACACCCTCTTGGGTTCCGTCGGGCGGTACGTCATGGGTTCAAACCCAGGCAAGCGCTTTACTTTGTGTAATTTATTTTATATAGATAGCGGTACGAATCTTGAGCGCTCGGCGAAAGAGCGGGGATCGTTTTGCGCATCGTACAACATCGGCGAGCCGATCACTGTATCTACAAGGATTTCACTCCCCGCCCCCGCATCTCTCTTCATACCACTAAAGAGACCCTATATTTCACTTCTGCGTGCTTCTGCGCAAGTAGAATTGTAGAAGTCAGCGCTCAAAATCCGTGCCGGTATCTATACCACTGCTCTCAAAACTGTTAAAGAACACATTATGAGGAAACTGGCATTTTATCATCGTCTCCTTAGCTTTTTCCCCTTTTTTCTAATTTGGGGTCGGCTTCCAGTGTAACCAGATCAGACCTCCACATCCCAATTACTGGACAATCGATACTCCTTGCATAGACTGATGGTCAGACTTTCTAGCGTCTATCTGTAACGACTGTCAAAGATCTACGAATGACAACCAGGCCCAATAGCTTTAAGCTTTACGTACTTTCTGAGGCACCGTGGTGAAAGTAATTTCCTAGATAAACTTGGAATAGTACATATGAATTGAAAATTCATATTAGTATTTTCTCGGTGTCGAACTCGTAACCTCATGCATTAGAGGCGGGTGCCTTTACCTTTCGAATACCGTATTTAGAGACACTATAGAAATACAATGAGAGAGCGTTCGCTTGGGGTTTACTGAATTAATCACTGGACCATCACGACACCGAAAACCGGCCATGTTCTAGAATCAAAACTGACATGTGACATCCACCAACCCGCACTGGGCCTGCGATGTGGATTGCGGCTGAATCCTCCTCTTCTAGAGAGGAGGCCTGAATCCCAGCAGTGGGAACATTAAAAGGCTGATTATAATAAACTTGCTTCTGCCAGCGGGCCCGCGTACATAAAGCCTATGTCACTCAGGAATAAAGCAGCTTTCTATCGGTGAAAAAAATTTAGCAATCGGTAAGTACTTTCAGAGATCACTTGTTGATTCCTACAAACAAAAAAAAACCATCGAGATATAAGTACTAACGTACTAGAGAAGACACCGTAAATTCCTACTTTGTCTCGTTCAACTGCGGCGATCGCGCCGCACTTTGTCGAAGAAAACGCGTAAGTGCCGTGATTTACATGGAGCTTAAGACCTTTTTGCCGAGAATAAATACACTTCCGCAGCAAATCTAGCGCTGTGGTAAATTAGTTACGGTTTAGACGAATTGTTATTATTTTAGCGCTGCAGCGAACTAAAGATTCAAATTACGAAAATAGGATAATTCAGTTATTTGACGTAGCTTCTCTAGTACGTTAGTACTTATATCTCGATGAAAAAAACAAACTTTACCTCTTCATTATAAATTAGTGTAGATTACCTAAGTAACAAAATAAACGTATCCTACAAAAGGTTACCTAAACTACAGAAACAATCAAATAAATAAAAATAACTCCACAAAAGGAAATTCAAAACTCTTACAATACAACTGACAGTACGAACCGTCATAACAATATCGAATTTCAAGAAATATTCTCAGTAAAGGACAAAAATGGCGTCATGTCCTTTTCGTTGTTATCATAACGAAGACTTGCAAGATCTTTTGTCCTCTCAAAGGCACGGTGTAAGTTGACCGGAGGAGGGATAAATGGGAATAGCAATGGCTGGGAATTAGATTAGGTTAGGTAGCTTTTTGACGTTTTTTGTTAGTAGTTCTGACGTGTAAGAGGTAGGCGTTTGATGTCTGTTTGGAGAAAAACTTATGGGTAAAGATTATAGTGTGAAAGCGAACCCCGGGGGGGGGGGGGGGGGGTTTAGTAAGTAAAAGTCTGACACTATCTCCCGCTCCGCCCGAGAGCGGGATTTGTCATTAGATGATTTTCCCACCTTAAAAAAAATATGGGTAAAGATGATGAGGATGATTCTGTATCTTTTCGGGACTTAATTAATTTGTTTATTACAGTTTGGAGGACTTATAACTTATAAAAAAAACTTACTAAAAAGAAGAACAATCGTAGACGACAGCAAGCCAATTACAAATCCGTATAGTGTCAAGTCCGAAATTGTGATGCGAGCATAAACGACCCTTAACACATTGAGTTAAATTAAATAAATTTCTTTAGGATTGGTTTGAAGAAATCGTAGGTAGGTTAGTATTAATGTTATTATTTTTAAATTGTGGTTGATATTAAAAAAATACCTAAAAAAATATATAACTTATATTTTCTGTTCCCATGAAAATCATAGGTTCAATTTCTGGAAATTCTGTGAGAAATTCCTAACTAGTACAGAAAAGCATTTATGAGAATAAAAAGGAGACTACCAATGCAATGCGGTAGCTCTCCATCCATTCTCGGTTTATGGCTTCAGTTAGACTAACCTTAACGTAAGAATGTGGCGTAAGTCTAAACTAAATCATGTTCTAAATAAAGCACATTTCTACTTATATGACAGCTTGCTCTAAAATCTACATAGTCGTGAATATGATGTTCACCTCATTAGCAAAACAATTTGGCGTGATGCCAAACTACACTAGCTTAATCTGCGGCGCCGTTCATTTCTTTCACACTAATATGATAAAAACCAGAAGTATGTGTGTTTGTTACTTCTTTACGTTGAAACTGCTGAAGGGATTTGAATGAAATTTGGCACACGGGTAGACAATATCCTAGAATAGCAGATGGAGTACGTATGTTCCCTTGGGACAACTTTCTACTATCACGATGATGAAGCCACTGGCAGAAGCTAAAGTTGTCAAAAAATAACAGGCCCGTTTTGACAGCTGTCAAAACGAATACTTTTTTCTGTTTACCCCTTAGGGAAGGCTATAGTCGTTCGACCATATCGCCTAGTCTTTCGTTCATGTTTTCTTGCGTAATAAGTTTTCAATAATAATGTCTTTCGTATTAGAATATCATAGTTATTTCTTTTTGTTTTATATTAGAATGCGGGAGTAACACATTTTAATGTTTTTGTAGTATTTGGCAGCAAATGAATCGATTCAGCCGTCTCAGCAAACTTCGCTGAGGTAGCCAAAACTACAATAAAATTCTCAGCTCCATTTTACCGAGATCGCGCCTATTTCAATGATTCCACATATTTGTCCAGTTGCGCAGACACTTGAGATACAAAACTACACTTTTACATCACAATATCCACTAGGAGTCAATTTGCGAATAATTAAAACAGTCACTGAACTTCAATCGAAGAAATCCCGCCAAAAACTCCTAAAACGAATACTTAAATAAGCAAAAAGAATACTCGCAATATATTCCATCATATTATTTAACGCGCCAAAAAATGAATGTATTTTTTTAAAACAATTATGTAATTAATTTATTATTAGCATAGACGGCCTTATAATGTTCCCACTGTTGGGACTCAGGCCTCCTCTCTAGGAGAGGGAATAGGCCATAAGCCACCACGCGTGCCCAGTGCGGGTTGGTGGATGTCACATGTCTTCGAATTTTTGGTTCTAGGACATGCCGGTTTCCTCACGATGTTTTCCTTCACCGTTTTGAGAGCAGTGGTGATGAAATAAATTACACAAAGTAATGCGCCTGGCTGGGTTTGAACCCGCGACCTACAACTCATAAGTCGGGGCCGTTACCACTCGGCCACCACTGCTCTCAATTTATTATTATTTTATTGTTTCTTTCAGTTTCGTTCCAAGTTACATTCTAGGGTATTTCTTAAATGTCGAAACGGGCCTTTTATTTTTTAACGAGTTAAGTACAATGCATTCCAAATAAGAATAGGATCGATTGCCATGTTGTGACGTCACGTCGTAATGTCAAATCGAAGAATTATTATGGTGAGCAAATCTAGAAAATTTTAAAATTTATTTTATTTACGAACTGTAAACGAAAAAAAGTTTATTCAGAATCTAGTTCTTCAATTTTGCTTATCTCTGAGTTCTTCAATTTTACCAATTTCTTGCGATTTGAAAGTATGACGTGACGTCACAACATGGCAATCGATCTTATTCTTATTTGGAACGCATTGTACGTATGAACGGACTTTCATTTTAGATTTAAATGTATAATATATGCATATTTACGTACGTTTAACAAGTAATATGGCACCGTTGGCGCAATGGTTGAGTGGTCGGCTGCTGTGCTGCGTCTCGCGGGTTTCGATTCCCGCGCGGAGCAAATATATTTATGGCTACAGATAGGTGTTGTGTGCGTGCAGGTCTGGGGGTCTTGTGTGTGTGATTTTACTAGTACACCCACTATGGAGAAATTCCTCGAATGGAGCAATATTAATTTAAATTTAGATACCTACGAAATATTAGCACTTTCTTATTGCATTAATTGAAACAAACAAATAAACTGTCTTATTTACAACGTTAATACTGAAAACACTGGGACATCGCTTGTTCTCTTAGTGAAAACAAACATTTCGTATGCAGTTTATTGCACACACATGTACGACGAATGATATTCATTTGTGATTTTATGAGCTCAGGGAATTTAAGCAATACCTCGGAAACCTACCTACTATATCATAGGTTACATATTGTTTTTAGTAATACTTATAAATATTATAAAACTAGCGATATTTACGACCTAACATAGGAACTAAAATTCGAAGTCCTGCATCGCGGTGTAAGAGTTCTCCGCACGATTAAAACATATACTAAGTACATCATCATCTTCCTGCCCTTGTCCCGTTTTATTTGGAGCCGGTGCAACACGTTTTTTTCTTCCATTCTGTCTTGTCACCCGTCACGCTATCACTAACTCCTTTTTCTTTCATATCACTTCTCACATAATCCATCCATATTTTCTTTGGTCTCCCTCTCCTTCTCCATCCATCCACACGTATACTCATTAACTGTTTTAATATCTGCCTCTGTCCGACGCACAGCCGCTCACGCACGCTCGCGCAGTGTCGCTCTGTCTGTCGCGCCTCTGTCTGTCTGTGGCTGTCTGTCTGTGTCTGTCTGTGTTGTGTCTGTGTCTGTCTGTGTCTGTCTGTGTGTGTGTGTCTGTCTGTGTCTGTCTGTATCTGTCTGTGTCTGTCTGTGTCTGTCTCTGTGTCTCTGTGTTTGCTGTATCTGTTTCTGTTTTTAGTTTGTCTGTTTCTGTTTTTGTGTTGTTGTTTTGTTTTCTTGTTTTACTCTGTGTTTTTTTTTCTCGTTACCTGTTTCCTTTATTGTCCTCTGTTTTTCGTTTTGTGTCACAATTGTACAAAAAACTTAAGTTAGCAACTATGCGGTAAACTGACATGTGTACTGTAAATGTTGTGTTTACTCGTAATTGGCATGTATATTAGAACTGTACCTATGATTTGTTTTTATGTGTGTGTATATATGTGCTGTGGGTGAACCTAACTAAATAAATAGTAACATGCGATTAAAACATATACAACAGCCCGAAATCAATAGTACTTTTTAATTAGGAAAGAAAAAAACCGTTTTTAAAATCTCTTGCAATCCAATATACAACTATTTTTTTTAGTATATGCGAAACCTAAATATAATATAGTTTTTTCAGAATCACTAACTGAATCGATTCCAATAATTTTTACACCATGTTATATTTTTTCTCAAAAATATTAAAAAATAAGTCACATATTGGACACCATTGACACTAAGTACAATACAGGTCACGGTAGGTCATAGCGGGCATAAGGTGCCAGCGCACAGCTGTAAGCGCAAATTTTATACATAGATTCTTTACATAAAAATACTAGACACGTGTTTTGGGTTTCGCAAATATACTATAATAATGTTGTATAAAAATCTCTTGTCACAGTGTCAGCCGGTTTCGACTTGACCAATTTTTTTTTTTTTTTTTTTTGTATTTGGTAGGTCTTAGAATAGGTCACATGCTATGTTTACCCTTCTTTTTTTTCTTTGATAATGTATATGGCAGAAACACGTTCGCCGAGTCAACTAGTCTTTTTCATAAAAATCTAATCACTGGAAGAAAACCTCGACAAAACGAAAATTCAACACAAAGCTAAGAATTGTAATATATTTGGTATTTGAACAAAAATAGTTGGGATTTGTAACGGGTCTCCCCATGACCTCCGCGTCGGAATGTTTTGCCTCTCGATCACATAATAAAACATTTATTGGATTTATTTCATCCACAGGGGTTTTTTCTTGATTTTCATTGCATGTTTTCCCTTTGACATTTGATACGCAGGTAGGCATCGGTACTAGAGTCCTGACAAGACTGCGGAATTGTTCGAAACATTACCGTGACCTTCGCAAAGGGCAAGTTATTAAGTTTATAATTCATCATCAACGATTGCATCACTGCTTACCATCAGGTGGAATCGCAGTCAAACACTAGTTTATATTGTTAAAAAAAAAAAACGTATTTCAGCCGAAAGATGTCCATGTAGCCACGGCCGGTCCTGCGCGTCTCGCATTCATCGGATTCCCACGACCCTCACCAGGTCATCGATCCACCTTGTGGGAGACCTTCCAACGCTGCGTCTTCCGGTACGTGGTCTCCACTCAAGAACCTTTCGTCTTCATCGACCAAATGTTCTGCGAGCAACGTGCCCTGCCCACTGCCACTTAAGTTTGGCGATTCTTCGTGCTATGTCGGCAACCTTGGTTCTCCTGCTCTGCAAGCAACGTGCCACTTAAGCCCACTGCCACTTAAGTTTGGCGATTCTTTTTGCTATCTCGGCAACCTTGGTTCTCCTGCGGATATCTTCATTTCTGATTCGATCACGCAAGGAAATTCCGAGCATAGCCCTTTCTATTGCCCTTTGGGTGACTTAAAGCCTTCTGTAGAGGCCCATTGTGAGGGCTATGTCGGAACTTTATAATTGATTTAGCAAAATAAGATTACAAAACAGGTAGTCAGACGCCAATAAATCTGACCATCAGTCTACCCAAGGAGTATCGTGTTGCCCAGGAACTGGGTTGTGAAGGTATAACAGACAGTCACTTCATGTAAAACACGGCTATCCAGCCAAATCCGGTAAAACGGCATCCATGCATCCATTTTTTATTTTTAACATTTGTAATGTTATTGTCATTATTTTTAATGACAAGACTTAGTTGTGTAAATCGCTATTTCTTTATTGACACATATCTATTTTTTTTGACATTTTTGTAATCACTATTTTACTATTGACATTCATACTTTTGACATTTGTAATGGTGGAATTTGAATTTATATTGTTTTAATATTGCCTAATAAGATTACTTACAGACACCATATAAAAGGGAAATTTAAAAATATTATTTGAAAGCACTTTGTTTATTGTACTTATAATTTCTGTTGATTGTTTATATTATGTTCTTAAATTTTTAATTCTTTAATTGGCATTCATCTTTGTTTTGCTTTGTTTTATCATAAATTTTCGATACAATGTAAAAATTGTTTATGAAATAAATCAATCAATCAATCATGCCGATCCCAAGCTAGTTGGCAAAAGGCTAAGGATGATTGGCCATCTGCTTGAGTACGCATAAATCCAAATTTTATGGCTCATACGCTCTGAACTTTCTAAGTAGTTTAAAAACACTACTAGCTAAGTAGATTTACGAATAAACAACTTGAACAACATTTCAGATTACGCCAACACTTCAAGCTGAACGACAAAGCCGTAATAAGATAAAAATAGCTTGTTTTGTGACAAACTTTGACAGAGATTACACGGGGATTGTGGGTGTTTGTCCGCAGCTTACAGCCAGGAGGCTGTTATCCAATAAAAAGGGACTTTTAATATAATGCTGTTGTACGCAACTTTGAAGCGTAGATGGTCAGTTGATTAATATTTTGTTGGACATGATTTTAAGTACCTATTTTTTTTTTAAAACATGAAAAAGAAAAAGGGATCCATTTTTCTTTTTCATGTTTTAAAAAAAATAGGTTTTAAAATAATCTTAAACGTAAGTAAAAACTATGTACATCACACCGCTATATTATATATTACACTACAAAACTGTTTCGCGTCCGTTACGTCACAACCTCAGGTTCAGTTGAAAACCAGCGTCAGGCACTAGTTGTCTGGCAATCATGCTGAACTGGACCTATTTTGGCGCAGCCGTGAGGCGCACAATTTTATATATATTATTATTTTTTATTTTTTTTATTCTCTTTTGTATGGTTTCGTGTTTACTTGTATTGTTTGTGTGCCTTACGTTGTGACAAAATAAATTCATTTTCTTTCTTTCTTTCTATCAAAAACAGCCACACACATGGTTAAACCCAAATCACGTCAACATTTTTAAAGGAACTTTCTTATGATATAAGAAAGTACCGCAGACATCTAAACTGGTTCCAAAAAGTTCTTTTTAACAACGATCAACCTGTTGCCGGCTATTAATTCGACGAGCGTTTCACTCTGAATTACTGTTTCAATTATATGCTACAATTTCTTGGGAAGTTGAGGTTTTTTTGGTTAAAATTTTCGGGAGATTTAGGGGGCTTGGTCATGACAGTTAAATATTATGAACATGTTGTGTAAAACACAGATATGTGATCCACCCGCACTGGGCCCGCCTTCGAGTTAATTTTTTTAGAGAGGAGGCCTGAGTTCCGGCAGTGGGAACGTTATAAACTGATATTTTGTTTACTTATATTGGTTCCTTAAAATTCTTTTCAATGTTACTGAAATTAAAAGAAAGCGAAATTCATCATCGTCATCATTTCAGCCGAAAGACGTCCACTGCTGGATATGTCCAGCAGTGGACGTCTTTCGGCCACCCCCAAGTGTCGCCACAATGAACGATCCTGTGCGTCTCGCATCCATCGGACTCCCGCAACCGTTACCAAGTCATCGGTCCACCCTGTAGGAGGCCTCCCAACGCTACGTCTTCCGGTACGTGGTCGCCATTCCAGAAACTTTCGGCCCCAACAGCCATCCGCTCTGCGAGCAATGTGTCCTGCCCATTGCCACTTAAGTTTGGCGATTCTTCGTGCTATGTCGGTGACCTTGGTTCTCCAGCGGATATCCTCATTCCTGATTCGATCACGCAAGGAAACTCCGAGCATAGCCCTTTAAGCGAAATTATTAAGTGTTAAAATTGTTTATTTGCAGGACGTAATCTGCTGAAGTATCTGCTGATCGGGATACGAAAATTCTTTCATAAATGGAAAATGTTACAATTGCTAAGAACCATACGATACATTTTATCCCGAAAAAATGCTGGGTTCTGGTGGTTAAGGCCGCAAAAAAAAACTAAATTTGATGGTTATTCGCTAAGAAGTTTATGGAGATTTTACAAAAAGTTGCCACCATTTAAACAGTGTTTCAGCCCTAAGACTAGGGTTCCTAAACGGTTGAAAGCTTGAGGTTAAATTCCTGGAGAAGCCCGCAGCTGCTGGCGTGTTGCCAACATTCGGAGACATGTTCTGTCTAACCGATTCGGTGATCAAAGACTCTGATTGCTTTTGAATAAATAACTTCATCCTGAAATAGATCTGGGTCTAAGGTATTAATAGAATGTGTCTGTGAAAATCAGGGTTTAAATTGGGCTCTGTTGAGTACAATGGCCGATACTTGAAGAGCTTAGCAAGGTTGAAAAAGTTTTGTATCTGCTACATTTGATAATATTGACATGAAACTATTTCAACAGCATTTTATCTATACATTTCTTTTTTAATTTTACAGACGGACACCAAACTGAAAAGAACTGGTCAAATGCGAGTCGGACTCGCACCCTAAGGGTTCCGTACAAACTCACCTATGTAAATAGTTCAATTCCCGACACTCTCGAAGATTTTTCCGAATCGCAAAAAAAAGTTTTTTTTTTGACGTAACAACAAAATTACTGTTTTTAAATATATTCCTATATCAGAATCAGAAATCAGAAACGTTTATTTCAAATAGTCCAATTACAGGCACTTTTGAAATTGTCAAAATGTCGGTCAGTCAAAAAAAAAAGTGAAGTTAAATTGCACGTTCCTAAGCGTAGATCTCTATGGAGAAGAACGTGCAAGAAACTCCATGGATACTCTTTTAAAGCATATTACGAGTACGGGCAAACAAACTCGCACTTAGCACTCTGTAAGGTCTGTCCCTCTGTCTCACTCGCACTCTATACAAAATATTCCTATTAGCCACACCTGTGACTCTCTGAAAAAAAAAGCGACTTACTTTTTCCATAACAGACAAGATTTTTATTATATCCTTCTTTTGAAACTTTAGATGTGTAGGTGGAATGAGGGAGCGTTCATAAATGATTGAAGTTAATGTCAGTTTAGGCTCTTTACTGGCTTCTAGTTGTCTTGTGTTAGCTGTTTGTATATCCCGTTTGAATATGAAACTCTTGACTACCACATTATGTTACAACTTCTATAAGAAATCATTAAGCCGGACTATATAGAGATGATTTCCCCCAGGTTTAATATTTACGTACCTACTAATTCTGAAAGTGATCACAGTTAACACTTTAGGAATTCTAAAGTTTTCGCTTTGTCAAAGTTCTAGGTCCTGTAATGTCTTTGGTGAGGTTTGTGACTCACAAAACTACGCCGTTGACTTTACTGTTTTGTCGTTCTTAGAATGTTAACTAAACTGCTAAGGTCATAAGGCTTAGGTTCGATATTAGGGTCAAGCAACATGTTTTTGGAACTATCCTTTTGGATTTTCATGGTAGTTGCCCTTTTTATGGGGTCGGAAGTCGTCAAATAACGTGACAAGACCCGTGTTTCTTCAGTTGTCCATTGCGTTTCAGGGCAGCGGTAGCTCTTTCGAACTGAATCCACGTGCTCTTTACGCGATACATTTGACGACTTATTACTGAACTATTAAAGGGATGGAGCTTTAAAGGGTGTATAACTACATGCCTCTGTCTCGCTCGCACTCCTAACATTTTAACAAGTCTCGGTAAGACCTCTGGTAGATCCTCAACGGCATTCTTGTATTTTTATTTGTGCCACAAGTCAAAAAGCAGACATTATTGACAGCCGTAAAAGCAGACATTATTGACAGCCGTAAAAGAGAAATCGACAACACATAAGCATAAACATAATCAGCCTTTTAATGTTCCCACTGCTGGGACTCAGACCTCCTCTCTATTAGAGGGAATGGGCCGTAATCCACCACGCGGGCCCAGTGCGGGTTGGTGAATGTCACATGTCTTCCAATTTTTGGTTCTAGGACGTGCTGGTTTCCTCACGATGTTTTCCTTCACCGTTTTCAGAGCAGTGGTGAAGAAATAAATTACACAAAGTAATGCGCCTCGCTGAACCTCCGTAAGTCGGGGCCGTTACCTCTCGGCCACCACTGCTCACAATCAATCGACGACACGAAGTAAGCTAATATAGAAAGTGTCGTCTCCAAAACGTCATGAGGAAAACCCCATTTTTAATAAGTGTGAAGTCCCTTTCCCCAAGATGTGACATACAGTTGGCTACCAGGCAAACTAAAATGCAGTTAATACCAGTATCATAGCAACTTTTTTATGTTGGAAATCATCTAATGACTTCTCTCGCTCCAGGGTGGAGAGAGAGGGCGTGTCAGACTTTTACTGACAGTAACACTTGTGTCCTTTAGTTGCATTTTGCGTTTTAGGACCCTAGGTTTTGCTAACATCTCTTTGAAGCGCGCGCGGAACACTACGCGCCGTCAACTACTCAGACGGACGGGTGGACGGTGAGCTACCCAATGTTCGTCGTTCGCAAGCCCGCGCCTACGGTGGCTGGGGATCACCCTGTGACTGCGGACGCCTCCTCTGGCGGCGACTGTGGTGTGAGGATGTTCGTTCCCTCACGTTTACCCCTTGCACTGGAGGCAGATGTTTTTGGGTTCTAACTATTCGTAAAGACTGCAGGTAAATTCCTGGTTTAAAATAAATGGGACCGAACTCTTTTCTAAGTTTAGGTCAGGTCATTAATACTGTAAGGTTGGTCATCTGATGTGCAACAGGGATATTCCCATGAGTCAATAGCTTGTCTCAAGTGTAAAACACTTGATCAAACATACCTAGTTAGTCATGACTTTTATTAACATTTACTATTGTTTGAGAAATGGTGCAGGTATAGTTTAGATGATATCATAGTTTGTTTAGAGTCATCGTTAGAAAACCCTTCCTTTTTTTTCACACGACATCGTCTAGTCCCAAGCTAAGCATAGCTTGAGCTATTAGTACTAGACGACTGATAAACATACTTATATATTTCTAAATACATCTATATTATAGATAAATTACACCCCGACACAGAACAAATGATCGTGCTCATCACACAAGCATTTGTCTTGAGTAGTAATCGAACCCACGACCTCCAGCATAGCAGTCAGGGTCACTAACCACTAGACCAACCGTCTAGTCAAACCCTGCACTGCACTGAATGATACCTGAAGTAGATAGATGCTAGTTCTTTTTCGTCTGTGAGCAGAGTACTTTCAGTAACTGCAGGAAAGGGTTTTTGGACGGCGAACAATTGGTAGCTTGCAGTCCGATATGAAACCGCGTCGTGTTTCACACGCCTCTCAAAGAAATATCAGCATGATTGACAGTGCCCGCTAGGGCTGATGCCTGCTCCCTTGTCTTTTAATTATCTCACAGAAGGTGTAATAAGTAAAGTATCCAACACGGGGATAAAGCTGTCTTTGTCTTGGGTGGCTTGAACTCTTCACTTTACACAGGTTCCTATATTAACTCCCTCGCAGCGCTCGAGAGTTAATTATATAATTCCCTCACTGCGTTCTGGATTAAGCTTAGCAACCTTCGTTTCGTTCAGAATCCAACATGCTGCCCGCAACTTTAAGACACCCTTTATCCCTCCGTACAACCCTCACCTCAAGCAAGTCATTCTGTCCCTGAAGACGGGGCCCACTAGGGCTGATGCCTGCTCCCTAGCAGGCATCAGCCATGTAAATTTTTAAGCAACTTCTCCTGCTCTAGTACTAAAATCCACTCGTCTTCCTTCAGTTACCCTATGCGTGACTCTTCCGAAGAACCCCACAGCCGCCTGCCAGGGCTGTGGGGTTCCCGTCAATACTGAAATCTCTTTAAGGCGCATGAAATGCAAGTAATGCAAGACGGACGGCGAGCTGCCTATTGCTCGCCGTCTACCGGACCGCTACCAGAAACAACTCAAAAAACTTTCTATCTAGAAACAAAGAAGAAATATCTCGTAATTACTATGACTTAATGTTGTTTTCAAATTATAAATAGGCCAATTGTTGAACCAAGCGAAGTGATTACATGCCAGACATCAGACAGTTCCCACAAATGATCTATTGTCTCTGGTTTAGGTATGTTATCAAACAAGCATAAAAACATATAACTATACTATGATATAAGTATTTATTATCAATAACACCACTGTTAGATCATAAATGTGTTTTTCCTTAATAGTAGATATTATTAGAATTCTTATCGATATGAAAGTGAAACGGAACATTTTATATAACCTACAGAAGTTTTAATATACGGGGTTACCATGACGTTCAAAGTAAGATTGTTTCATTCTTATTTCAGTGTGGGTAAGAGACAGAGCTATACAGGTTGTCTAGCGCCATCTCTTACCCACACTGGAATAAGAATGAAACAATCTTACTTTAAACGTCATGGTACAGGTCATAGACTAGTTTTAGCCAGTAGCTTCGCCCGTGTGACTGTAGAAAGTATCCCAGGTAAAAGTTTTTATGTGTATTATACACCACTAATTTTTAATAAGTACAAATACTTAAAGGGCTTATTAGAAAAGGTTTAATTATTATTTAAGTAAAGTCTCAATAAATAATAATTCATAAACAGCAAAGTTATTAGCGTTTGTTTATATCCCAAAATGTCACTCAATTTATGGTAATATTGTACAGGCTATTGATTATGAATGAATGAATGACGATCAAAATTAAAAAAAACACTGCGCGTAGTATAGTAGTATTTTCTAGTAGCAATATATAGGGTGACTGGTAATTAGTGTAAGATACTTATTAAACACGCGATTGTGCTCATGATAACCAACAACTTTTACTATGGGAACAAACATGAAATCGCGAAAAAAAAATCAGCTGTTTAGTACATTTATGTTTGCCTAATGTACTGAACAGCTGATATTTTTTTCGCGATTTCGGCTTTGCTCCCATAATAAAAATTGTTTGTTATCATGAGCACAATCACGTACCCGTAAGTATCGTACACTAATTGCCAGCCACCCTATATAGTAGTATTTTCTAGTAGCAATTGTTATGAATGATTGATTTAATTATGAATTTACCAAGCATGACAAATTTTCGTGGGCAAATTTGTGATTTCCTTTTTTTTTTGACTACACAAATATGATCAGTAACGGGTACGGATAAGGCCTCAGCTCTTTTGTACTAATTAAAAAATAGTGGTGTGTATGTCGTGGTTACATCTTAGAATTGATCACTTCATGATATGGCCAACTAAAATTGGCCAGATCGTTTAAACGTTAACATTTGATGATAATCCTAATAAGGCAACATTGTTTTTTTGGAAAAAATTGATAAGTTTAATATAATAATATTTTAAATGTTTTTTTTTTACATAAATGTGTTTTAAGAAATATTTAAAAATGTACAAAATATGTATAAAAAATAAATAAAGATAATAATATAATAATATTCCACAACTATCACACAACGCCGTCTAGTCCCAAGCTAAGCAGAGCTTGTGTTATGAGTACTAGACAACTGATAAACATACTTATATATTTCTAAATACATACATTATATAGATAAATTACACCCAGACACAGAACAAATGATCGTGCTCATCACACAAACATTTGTCCTGGGTGGGAATCGAACCCACGACCTCCGGCATAGCAGTCAGGGCCACTAACCACTAGACCAACAGGCCAGTCAATAGTGTAAGACCACATTGGTTTTTTAGAAAAAATTGATAAGATTGTACCCAAAGATTATTGTAACCCAATCAAATACATAACATCTCTCTCTTTATAACCATTAGACCACCGCTTATCTCTCAATTAACTAACCTCTTAAGTTAGACCAATTAACTGTTCTTAATATAAACTTATTGCGGCCCCAACGCATATCTCTGCACTAATTGGCGATGCATTCCAATTAATTTACAATCTGGCAATGTTTATTACGTCTTATTAAGATTAGATCACTGCCTGATCTACGCAAATTCGTTGGGCAGTCTTTAACATGAGTATGTATGTGTATTTTACCTGAATAAAAATTATTATTAAGTATTTATCAGTGTTTTTTTTAAGGTCGGATTTCATCTGATGACTTCTTCCGCTATAGGGCGGAGCAAGAGGGTGTGTCAGACTTTTACTGACTAAAGCCAAACCTATGTTGCCCTTTGCGTTCTAGGACCACGGGTTTCCCATGGCCCCAGTAGGCTTCGCCCCTCCCTCACCAGGTCATCGGTCCACCTTGTAGGAGGCCTTCCAACACTGCGTCTTCCGGTACACAGTCGCCACCGCGGGTCGGAGCGCTAGTTAATATTAACAAACTACAGGCTTGTCTCAATGCTTAATATTCCCTAATTAACGTAAATGTTTCAATTAATTAATAACAAGGTAAATACCGTCCATGCCGTGTTACCGCTTGCACACAGTTATTGACAGGCCTGTTGGTCTAGTCTAGTGGTTAGTGACCCTGACTGCTATGCCGGAGGTCGTGGGTTCGATTCCCACCCAGGAAAAATGTTTGTGTGGTGAGCACAGTCATTTGTTCTGTGTCTGGGTGTAATTTTTCTATATTATGTATGTTTTATAAATATTTAAGTATGTTTATCAGTTGTCTAGCTAGTACTCATAACGCAAGCTCTGGTTAGCTTGGGACTAGACGGCGTTGTGTGATAGTTGTGTGAATATTATATTATTATTATTATATTATACGGCTACTGCCTGTGACTTTGTTCCCGTGAAACTCGAAGGGAACGGTATCATGTGAATTTTCCAATTCGTATACTCTCTTTTAAGTTTATCTAGGATATTACTGACACCCCGTGCAAACCTCTGAAAGCCGTTGGTCCGAGTTGCCATTCGTAAATCTTTGACAGTCGTTACAGTTAGTCAGACCCCAGAGAGTCTGACCATCTGTCTATCCAAGGAGTATCCTGTTGCCCAGTAACGGGGATGTGGAGGTCTGATAGGCGGTCACTCCATGTCAAATACGTGTATTTAGCCGCATACGGTTAACTGGAAGCCGACCCCGAGCTAGTTGGAAAAAAGGCGAAAGAGATCCATGACATCACCACTACGTATCGGCTGAATTTCATCAAAATCCGTTCAGCCGTTAAGACGTGAAAGGGTAACATACAGACAGTCACATAAGTAGAGTTTCTGTTGAATACTCATCTATATACAGGGTGACTGGCAATTAGTGTACGATACTTAAACACGTGATTGTGCTCATGCAACAAACAATTTTTATTATGGGAGCAAAGCCGAAATCGCGAAGAAAATATCAGCTGTTCAGTACATTAGGCAAACATAAATGTACTGAACAGCTGATTTTTTTTCGCGATTTCAGGTTTGTTCCCATAGTAAAAGTTGTTGGTTATCATGAACACAATCACGTGTTTAAGTATCGTACACTAATTACCAGTCACCCTATATATACATATATAAAAGGAGAACTGACTGACATATCAACGCACAGCCAAAACTACAAGGCCTAGAAGCGTGAAATTTTGCATAAGGTTTCCTTTTATGACGTAGGCAAGCACTAAGAGAGGATTTTGCAAAATTCACCCCCTAAAGGGTTGAAACGGGGGTCCAAAGTTTGTATGGAGAAATCTATTTTCGAGCGGGCGAAGCCACTGGCAGAAGCTAGTATTATAATATGGATGATATAGCTATATATCTTTGTTACATATTCAGAGACATTAGTTTGTTAATAATTAAGAAGATATTACTGATGTTAATATACGGAAATTGTCTTAGTATTTAGCATATTGACATGTATAATATGTGGATACGATTGAAATCCATAGGAACATTAAATATTAAACAGATTTCACGTACCTAGAGTGCTTATTTTACATCTATGATTAAGTGTAAAGGCATTCATTTTTAGGGTTCTATATCTAATGGGTAAAAACGGGGCCCTATTGTTAAGACTTCGCTGTCGGTCTGTCTGTCACCAGGCTCCGAACCGCAAGCTCTCATGAACCGTGATAGTTCGACAGTTTAAATTTTCACAGATGATGTATATTACTGGCCTGTTGGTCTAGTGGTTAGTGTAATAATAATAATAATGTTTATTTGAAAAAACAATTACAACAATTTTTTACATATATGTGGTGTGGTAAGTAAATACATAGGTAAAAATAGTAGCATCTGTAGCCAAACTAGGCAAAGCCTGTATTTTGGCTATCAGAGCAATTCGTTTTGTCACTATAATTAGTCTGACTAATGAAATATAACTTTGTAATAGTTACCTTAATAACATATTTAAAAATCAGACATGTAAAAATAAGTAAAGTTTATTTAATTTTTGTGGAGCTTTAAAGCGTGTGACAGAAGTTTTGGTCCATGGAAAGTGTCTGACACTTATGATACTACTTTAGAATAATATTCTACAAAACATATTTAAAAATCAGCCATAAAAAAATTAAGTCAAAAAAAAAACCCAGGTAACAAAAATTTAACTTATAGGTACGTGTCGAAAATACAAATAAAAGTACCTACTACATAACGGAGCATGAAAATATCAATTTTCATTAACAATCTCACGCAGTTATCAAATTCAAGTCATACGAAGGCGTTTATCGAATCAGTCGCTACAAGAATTCAGACATGCGTTAAAAACAGCCGAATATCGCGGCGCTGGGAAAATTATTCAAATTATTCAGGAAACGCGGGAAACAATAGAATATTGGTGAAAGAACGGAAATGCGGAAAAAGTCGCAATCCGCGGAGCTACCGAATTCGAACAATTTGTACGTTTTGTTGCGGCTTATTGCATTTTTGTGTCTGCTTTTTTTATAAAAGGGTTAAGGGCGCACTTCCGAACCAAGGAAAAAGATTTTCAGACACTATATTAGTCTCTTAAAAGAAAAACTTTTTATAATTTCATAACTGATCCTATTTATTTAGTATAGTAGGTACTGTTGTAATCATTTTAATTGCAACAGCATCGATTTCTTTGAAAATATTAATTTAGTTTTTAAGCTGTGTATTTTTAACGTGTAATGTACCGATTTTTTCAACACATTTATTCATTTATTGTAAGTGAAAACTTGTAATTGGCCTTAAGCTTTTTATACTAAGTTAACATGTTTTTATTAGTTGTAAGTTTTAAATGATGATGATGAGGTACTTGAAAAGATAATGAAAGAAAGTTTTAAAAACAAAAAGAAACTCAATAATACTCACAGAAAATTCTTCATTAATAATCCTTTAAAAAAAATACAGTCATCCACAAAAACCAAACACCGTTTCACATTTTTCAGCAAACTCCACAAAAGTATTATAGGTAACTACAAAACTTCTTGCACTCGACTGTACCGATAATAGTTTTAAAAATAAAAATAGTGATGCGCGTAATGCGTACTCTATATTTAAATTTATCGACGGTTGAACGACATGTCATTAATGCTGCCTGTGCGCATGACCGCTGGTCACTGGAGGCTGCGCCGGAGTACGCATTATTTTATCTCTCGCAGCATCTGACGCACCGCTTAGGGATTCACTTTGCGGTCGATAGAAATTCCGAAAGACTTTTTGGTGGATCGGATGCGAAATGATGAATGTGTGTTTGTGTTTTATTTTCTGTCTCTTTTGTTCGTTTAAGGATTTTGAGGAAGGAAAGAGATGTAGCATGTGTTGTTTTTTACATCCGTTTTTTGACAGGAATATGTTGATTGACGTCATATCGACTAATGGTCTATCGACTTTTGGACTATGACGCAGATATCCAAAAGGCTTAAAGATTAGAAAATATGAATAGAAAATAAGCAACGTTTCTATCAGGAAAAAGACGAATAATAAGACAAAAGAAATTCAACAATGCGTAGTTTAATGCCCAAATAAAATACGTTACTTCTAGGCAAGCGTGCTCCATCGTCGACCACAGTTGTGTAGCTAGACGTGGGCGAAGTGGGCCCTCGCCCATGGCCTCGCACCCAAAGCGGCCTCGCACAAGCGAGGGCTCTTTAAGAACGAGGATTTTTTTTATAATTGATAGGCTCGTGTTTGACCACTATTTCACCTGATGGTAAGCGACGATGTGGTCGAGCACTGGGCTGTGACAGTCGCTGTCTCGTTTTCGAATTTATGAAAAAAAAGGCCTCGCTGTTTCGGTATCTGCGCCCACGTCTAAATTAGTCCACGCTACGCCTCTCGTCGACCACATCGTCGCTTTCCATCAGGTGAGATAGTGTTCAAGCGTGAGCCTATCGATAGTAAAAAAAAAATACTTTTACAAAATTAAACGTCACTAGACTCAGTGATGGCGCGACTTTCTATTTTTACTTTTGTTTACAAGTTAAAAGTCTTTCGATAAAAATATATATTAATAATTACAATAAATCAAGTTCATTGTCCCGTCCTTGTCTCACGGAAATAACTGTATTTGTTGCGTAAGATGCGTTAATGACTTGAAAACCTTGACCTGACGGGATCCTGACTCAAGTCGCGTTACGATCAACGACTTTTGAGCTCGACGTCATTCGCAATTTCGCATAACCGTTGCGAAATTGGGTTTTTGGAGAGATGTGGATTAGTAAGATGAAGAGTATGAACAGTCTTTTTGTTGCATTCCGAAGTTACGATACCTACGACCTATCGATTAATCACACCTACTATACAATTAATTAGTGAAAACGTAAAAGTCTTCAAAAAACTTGTGACCATATTTTCATCAACATACTTAGCCTTGAGAGCAGTAGTGGCCTAGCGGTAACGGCCCCGACTTACGAGTTGTAGGTCGCGGGTTCAAACCCAGATAGGCGCATTACTTTGTGTACTTAATTTTTTTCATCACCAAAACGGTGAAGGAAAATATCGTGAGGAAACCGGCATGTCCTAGAACCAAAAATTCGAAGACATATCCACCAATCCGTACTGAGCCCGCGTGGTGAATTACGGCCCATTCCCTCTCTTAGAGAAGGGGCCTGAGTCCTAGCAGTGAGAACATTATATTATGGCTGATAATTTTCTACTTGACCTTGTAACTATCACCTCAATGTTATCCTGTCAACAAGTAACCCATAAATAACTTGTTATAAATGAAAGCATTCTGTAATTTCTTACTTAATTAGCATTACGATAAAGACAGCCAAAGAGCATTGTAGCCAACAAAACCGGTACCATTATTATCGCCAATAATGGCATAATTTTATCACAATTATGTTATCATTCAAGTCATACAATGAAGGGAAGTACTTTGTAAGGGGCATCTCATTTCAATATGCTGTCACTTATGCCTCGAAGATAATTTTCTTGTTATAATAATGTATAATAAGGAGTGAAATAGGGTACAATAAGTTATTTCGTGGATAGAGAAGAATATAGGGGTGTTACTTTTCTGTTCCCAATTTTTTCTTGTAAGTTTTCTCGTAAAACAGATGGTCGATGGGGCCCACGAGTAGTCATCATCTTCCTGCCCTTGTCCCGTGTTATTTGGGGTCAGTGCAACACGTTTTTTTCTTCCATTCTGCCCTGTCACTCGTCATGCTATCACTAACTTCCTTTTCTTTCATATCACTCTTCACTCACTCCATCCATCTTTTCTTTGGTCTCCCCTTCCCTCTCCATCCATCCACATGTAAACTCATAACTCTTTTCGGGGCCCACGAGTACTGTGAAAATGAAACCCGGGGCCCTGGGACGCAGGCAAAGAAGGAACAGGAGTTGGTTTTTAGTTTGTAAAAGTCTGACACTATCTCACGCTCCGCCCAAGAACGGGATTTGTCATTAGATGATTTTCCCACCTAAAAAAAAAAAAAAAATAGTCGTGGGGCCGAAAGATTTGGGAGTGGTGACCACTGGGATACGCATCGCTGAAAGGAATCCCTCAAGGTGGATCGATGACCTGGTGAGAATCGCGGGAATCAGACGGATGCGAGATGCACAGGACCGTTCGTTGTGGGGACACTTGGAGGAAGCCTATGTCCAACAGTGGACGTCTTTCGGCTGATATGTTGATGATGATGAAGTTTTGTCATTCTAAAGTTCCTTTGAAATAAATTACTTTACTTTATTTCAAGTTTAAGTTGAATTTTATTTTGGAGAAAGATTTTCTGGCTGAATATTTAACAGCCGTATTAGAAAGACATGTACAATGCGTTCCAAATAAGAATAGGATCGATTGCCAGGTAGTGACGTCACGTCATACGGTCAAATCGAAGAATTATTATGGTGATCAAAACAAGAAATTTTTAAAATTTAATTTATTTACGAACTGTGAACGAAAATAGTTTAATCAGAATCCAGTTCTTCAATTTTGCTCATCTCTGAGTTCTTCAATTTTGTCCAATTTCTTGCGATTTGACAGTATGATGTGACGTCACAACATGGCAATCGATTCTATTCTTATTTGCAACGCATTGTACTGTGAGAGTATAAGATCGCGTCTCAAAGCTTTTGAAATAAGTTATTTGATTCCCAGGTTAGGGCAACAGACTGCATTATTAGATTTGTTCGCCAAAGCTGTACTGAAACTATCTATTAGATATTGAAAACAAGCAAAGATCATAAAGGAGTGGTCCACAAAACACAAGTCAACATACTGACTGGCCTGTTGATCTAGTGGTTAGTGGCCCTGACTGCTATACCGGAGATCGTGGGCTCGATTCCCACCCATGTTTAGGTGATGAGCACGATCATTTTTTCTGTCAGGGTGTAATTTATCTATAACTAGCTGACCCGGTGAACTTCGTACCGTCAGGAATGACTGACCGATGTATGTGACGATTGCTGTATTTTTTCGATATATTTGTTTTTTTTTTTTACGTGAATTTTCCAATATTTTTGTATAGTTATTCTAATGTTCGGGGTGGAGACGAATCTAACAAAGTAAAGAAATCATTAAAATCGGTCCTGCCGTTCTTGGGTTCTAATGGTGTAACTAAAACGACTATGCTTTATGTATTTAGATATATGTGCGTTGGAATTGCACAATTTAATTCCACCAAGTCCATCCATCATCGGACCACTAGACGTACGGCGTTGCGCCATCGGTACATGGTGGACATCCCACCCATACGTACAAAGCGTTTTGGGAACACATTCATAATGCGTACAGCTAAGGAGTGGAATTCCCTGCCGGAGTCTGTGTTCCCTGATAGCTACAACCTAGGGGTCTTTAAGTCAAGAGTGAATAGGTTACTTCTAGGCAAGCGTGCTCCATCGTCGGCCACATCATCGCTTACCATCTTACCAGGTGAGATGGTGGTCAAACGCGAGCCTATCAATAAAAAAAAAAATGTATTTAGAAATGTATAAGTACATTTTGTACCTAGTACTCATATCACAAGCTTTGCTTAGTTTGGAACTAGATGGCGTTGTGTGAAAAATTGTGGAATATTATTAGGTATTACAATAAACAGTCTACAAATCTCATACGAGGAGTGCAGTACCACCAAACAACAGATTAGGTACTGTATGATTTTACGGTAACTCATCCCACATTCACTCATTCATTTGGAAAAACCAGCTTCGTTGTGTAATTTGCACGCGGGGTTCCCATCACTGACGGGTACCAGCTTTTTATCGAGCACTGGGCATTTCAGCGACTGTCACACAGTCGCTGTCTCTGTTTTCGAATTTATGAAAGAAAAAGGCCTCGCTGTATCGGTATCTGCGCCCATGTCTAAATTAGTCCACGCTACGCCTCTCGTCGACCTCCATCAGCCCCCCTAGGTAAGTTACAATCGTAACGTTCGCGCCGAACGCCTCGAGTAGGCCACGCCTCCGAATCCTTTGTTCTGACGTCATCAGAACAAAGGAATCGGAGGCGTGGCTTACTCGAGGCGTTCAGCGCGAACGAAACGATTGCAACTTGGCTAGGGGGGCAGGTGAGATAGTGGTCAAGCGTGAGCCTATAGACAATAAAAAAATATATTACTTTTACAAAATTAAACGTCACTAGACTCAGTGATGGCGCGACTTTCTATTTTTACTTTTGTTTACAAGTTAAAAGTCTTTCGATAAAAATATATATTAATAATTACAATAAATCAAGTTCATTGTCCCGTCCTTGTCTCACGGAAATAACTGTATTTGTTGCGTAAGATGCGTTAATGACTTGAAAACCTTGACTTGACGGGATCCTGACTCAAGTCGCGTTACGATCAACGACTTTTGAGCTCGACGTCATTCGCAATTTCGCATAACCGTTGCGAAATTGGGTTTTTGGATTAGTAAGATGAAGAGTATGAACGGTCTTTTTGTTGCATTCCGAAGTTACGATGCCTACAATGCCAAAGCTGTACTGAAACTATCTATTAGATATTGAAAACAAGCAAAGATCATAAAGGAGTGGTCCACAAAACAAAAGTCAACATACTGACTGGCCTGTTGGTCTAGTGGTTTGGCCTTGACTGCTATACCAGAGATCGTGGGCTCGATTCCCCCCCATGTTTAGGTGATAAGTACGATCATTTTTTCTTTCTGGGTGTAATTTATCTATAACTAGCTGACCCGGTGAACTTTGTACCGTCAGGAATGACTTTTTCCAATATTTTTTTTATAGTTATTCTACTGTTCGAGGTGGAGACGAATCTAACAAAGTAAAGATCATTAAAATCGGTCCTGCCGTTCTTAGGTTCTAATGGTGTAACTAAAACGACTATGCTTTATGTATTTAGATATATGTGCGTTGGAATTGCACAATTTAATTCCACCAAGTCCGTTCCATCATCGGACCACTAGACGTACGGCGTTGCGCCATCGGTACATGGTGGACATCCCACCCATACGTACAAAGCGTTTTGGGAACACATTCATAATGCGTACAGCTAAGGAGTGGAATTCCCTGCCGGAGTCTGTGTTCCCTGATAGCTATAACCTAGGGGTCTTTAAGTCAAGAGTGAATAGGTTACTTCTAGGCAAGCGTGCTCCATCGTCGGCCACATCATCGCTTACCATCTTACCAGGTGAGATGGTGGTCAAACGCGAGCCTATCAATAAAAAAAAAATGTATTTAGAAATGTATAAGTACATTTTGTACCTAGTACTCATATCACAAGCTTTGCTTAGTTTGGAACTAGATGGCGTTGTGTGAAAAATTGTGGAATATTATTAGGTATTACCATAAACAGTCTACAAATCTCATACGAGGAGTGCAGTACCACCAAACAACAGATTAGGTACTGTATGATTTTACGGTAACTCATCCCACATTCACTCATTCATTTGGAAAAACCAGCTTCGTTGTGTAATTTGCACGCGGGGTTCCCATCACTGACGGGTACCAGCTTTTTATCGACATCCGCGCGCAATTTCGGAAATATGCGCATCACTATTGCTTGCGTACGTGCGAATTCGCACGCAAATTGTTCTATTAACGCACAACACTATTCCCGCGCTATCTTTTATGCACCCAAATTTTGGTCAGTCCAATGTTATGCAAAATTAAACTTTATGTCTTTGAGATACGGTATTAGTTCAATGCAATTAGTTTAATATTTATCTTGGCAATGCATTCGGTGTTAAACGATTCTATTTTGGCATCTCACATGAATTTAAACTGTATTTTGTTGTATCTAAAATTGAAATTTAATTTGAGGTCGTGTCACTTTGATTCATTGAAAAAGAAAAGACGAGTTTCTAGTCATTTGATTTTCATTCTACACTTGTACTGTTTAAGGTTGGATTTGTATCAGCAAGGTGTAGTTTCCTATGAAATATGATTTTCTGTGAATCATTAAGCGATGTTGTACTAAATTATTTGATTACCGAGGCACGTGTTAGTTTTAAACGATAATATTTTGATTTGCGTGCGTGTGTGACGATTTCGCAGAAGATATTCTCATCTAATTATTCTCAGGTACTGCAAAACAAACAGACAGACGTGTGGTTATTTTGGTTTTCATTTAAACAATAAACTAAATCGACAATAGGCCATCCATTGAATTCATCACACTATTGAATGAAAATCGTTTTCGATTCGCGCCATAGTAATTAAAAATCTTTAGATATTAAGCGAGTGAAGCTTAAACTAACAGAGCTTAACTGTTAGAACTGTTCTTTTCGTAAATTAGAAAAAAAAACTGGGCAAGTGCGAGTTGGACTCGCGCCCTGAGGGTTCCGTACAAACTTACCTACGTAAACAGTTCAATTCCCGAATGGAGTCTCGAAAATTTTTCCGAACCACGTTTTTTTTTTGCGCAACGACTAATTTACAGTTTTTAGATTTATTCTTATAACTGTGCTATAAGACCTTGCTTTATGCCAAATTTCAGGATTCTGGGTCAACGGGAAGTACCCTATGAATTTTGATTTCTTCGAGAGTGTTGAAATGTACGTTTTTTGCGACATGAACGGCCCTACTTCTTTTTTTTCCGTTAACTCAGAAGTTTGATTTTTTCACAGCTTCAAGGGACCGCAGATTTGAGTATATGGTTTTAATTTCAACTCGATGTCTCCACGCGTTACTGAGATAAAGGGTCTTGAAAGACGAACGGACAACAAAGTGATCCTATAAGGGATCCGTTTTTTCACAGTCACAAACTTTTACCTTTATAATATTAGTATGATTACGTAAAATATTACTAAGCTTAAAGATTATTGCCATAAGCTTTCTATAGCCTTAAGATTCACCGTTACACGCATCCATAATTCTGGTATACCCCACCTGTAAGATTGTAAGAGGAATCAGCGCTGTGGGGAAAACCAAAATGATGAATGAAAAAAAAAACTTCAGAGCTGCGTAGGTAAAGGAAGATCCTGCGTTTAAGTTGAAAGATCCATGGTTAATAATAGGGGTTAAAGTATGAAATTGCTGTTTTTTAAAACGGGTTGCTTTGAAGTGTTACCTATATCTTTGGATTGACTTGGAATTATAAGTTCAAATAAACTTTATATTAAAGGTACGTTATTCTTTTTTCGAAATTAGGTATTTATTGGTTTCTTTGTGATTTTTTATTATTTGTAATATCAAAATAGTTTATTTTAAATGATATAATCGAGTGCTTGACTGCGATCCCACTTGATGGTAAGCAGTGAAATCGTTGACAATGAATCGCACTAGTTTATTTAGTTAGAGTCTAATATTCACTCTAGCCTAGCTATTGTTATAATAATAATAATACCATCGCCGTATCTCTACGTTGACTTCGTGGTGGGGCTTGCGTGCTCCAATATACCCCAGGTCTGTATCGGTGAAGTTTGCTTTGCCGTAATATGCCTAGGGTGAGGGGCCAGACTAAGAGAGATACAATCCGCAGTGCAGTTTTGTGGCGAACTGTTGGGCATTAGCGACCCCACGGACCCGATCTCCCGGGAAAATTCTTGTTCTTCATCTCCGGCTTGCCTTTATTGGCCGGCCGTAGTGAACACTGACGAGGAACTGAGCTCCCACCTCTCTCTTGCCTTTATTGGCTGGCTTGAGTGGAGATTCGCAAGAGCAAACGTGCTCGGGAGAAGGATGTATAATCCAGTAAGGTGCTGGTAGGGATCTTGACCGTACTTCCGGGATTGTCCTGATAGCCGTGGTATACCTCTCCACTCCTTAAGCACCTCAGAATATGTTGCCCTCTTGTTGCTACGTCACTTCGTGCTAGCGGCCGTTTTTTGGGGGCCCATTTATTGAGTGTGCAAGTCACCCCCTGCCTTTTTTCGATGGATATTAATAACGTTGTTCAGGCAGGGGCCATAGTCTTAACATAGTTCCATGTTACCAGTCCACTTAAGACTCCAAAAACCATAGCCCTATTATCTTTGTTCTCCATATGTCGTAATAGTTTTTCAACAACCGGGGGTTGTCCTTGGGTGCACTAGCATAGCGCGTACAGGGATAATCGTCGGTTGGTATCATGTTCCATTATAATTATCTAAAGGGCCTCTGCGAGTTGGCTTCGGCTCCTCGTACGCCTTCCAAAGATCCAGGACCTCAGGGTCCTGAGGTAAATATTGAAAATACATATAATAATAATATTATTATTATAACGAAACGACCAAGCAGCAACAATAAACGCTGAAATTTTGAGATATGTTCCGGGGGATTATGTTGAGTATATCTCCATTAACAGAGTCATGGAAGAAGGAGAATCTACAAGCTACCCAGTAGAATTTTTAGAATCCCTCAATGCTCCTGGACTACCAGCACATACAATAAAATTAAAAGTAGGCGTACCCATAATGCTTCTTAGAAATTTAAGCTCCCCAAAACTTTGCAATGGCACCAGGTTAAAAGTGACCAATTTACAACGAAATCTGATAGAAGCAGAGATTTTAACACGGTGTGGAAAAGATGAAAGTGTTTTTATTCCTCGGATTCCTCTCATTCCAAACAATTTTCCATTTAGTTTTAAACGAGTCCAGTTTCCAGTCAGCCTATGTTTTGCGATGCCGATGACAATTAATAAAGCCCAAGGTCAGACGCTGAAAGTTGTGGGTGTAGATCTAAGTATCAGCTGTTTCTCGCACGGTCAGTTGTATGTGGCTCTGTGACGGGTTAGCAATCCTAGGAGCCTGTATGCTTTCATCCCCGATGGCCATACGTCAAATATCGTATACAGAGAAGCATTACTGTAAAGTAAATTTTTAGCTACCCAAACGACGGTATATGTAATTCAAAATATGCTGCCCGTAAAGTCACTATTGCACGCGGACGAAGTCGCGGGCACAGCTAGTTATAGATAAATTACACCCAGACACTTGAAACTACTTGACACACACCAGACAAATGATCGTGCTCATCACACAAACATTTGTCCTGGGTGAGAATCGAACCCACGAGCTCCGGCATAGCAGTCAGGGTCACTAACCACTAGACCAACAGGCCAGTAAAATTTTTAAAATGTTTGTCAAAATGTTCTCTGTATCGCCCTAAGGTTGACTGGTAGAAAATGCCTAAGGCATTAAGTCCGCCTCTATACCTACTTTTGTGTACATAAAGCAGTATATAAATAACTAATTAAATGAATATGAGAAGTTAATGGCTTGATTAAGTAAATAAACAATCAATAATACATGTTAATCATTGATTTAATTAAAAAAAAATATCTAAACTATAGTTTGAAATGTAATCATAATAATCATATCATAATCAGCCTTTTAATGTTCTTACTGATGGGACTCAGGCCTCCTCTCTAGGAGAGGGAATGGGCTGTAATCCACCACGCGGGCCCAGTACGGGTTGGTGAATGTCACATGTCTCCGAATTTTTGGTTCTAGGACATGCCGGTATCCTCATGATGTTTTCCTTCACCGTTTTGAGAGCAGTGTTGATTAAATAAATTACACAAAATAATGCGCCTGGCTGGGTTTGAACCCGTAACCGTAAGTCGGTTCGTAAGTCGGGGCCGTTACTCGGCTACCAATGCTCTTAATTTTTTTTTTGTACTGTAAACAGAATGAGAATTAAAAAAAAACATCTAATCATCAGAACTTGGCGCAGCTTTTCGAAGTGCATTAACAAAACCCGTCACAAAGTCTAACTACAAAATTAACCGACCACACACTCTTTCACAATAAAACTGTAGTTTTCAGGTACACAAGAAAAGAACTAGAAACCTTGTAAATTACAGACTACAGAGAGACGAAACAAATTTCAAACATTATGTGTTTGTTCACTCCGGTGCAAGTTAACCGCACCTAATTGATAAAGAAGGCTAAGTAATTATGTGCCTTTGCTAACATAGACTTATGCCGAAGATTTTACGGGTATTTATCTACTTGACCAAGACTATATGGTTGTAGCGACATCTATGGCGTCACATAAGAACTAATCCTGCATCGCACAATTAAAGTTCTCCGCGCGATTGGAACATTATAGAACAGCCCGAAATCGGGCAGTTGCCCACCACACATAACACCAGTCTGCTCGGAGAATCCTTCCTTTTCAACGGAGGTTTGCGGGACTTTACTCTCTGTACCGCATACTTCCAAATGGTCAAGACCACGATGCAGAATTTTGAATTTAGTAGGAACTAAAATTCAAAATAGCCACATAGGAATGTGGCTTTATAGATGATGCTACACTTTTACTAAGGTATTTGAGGCAGTCTTCCTTGTTATGGTTCCGTACCCGAAGGGTAAAAATGGGACCCTATTACTAAGATTACCCTGTCCATCTGTCTGTAACCAGGTTGTATCTCACGAACCGTGACAGCTTAACAGTTGAAATTTTCACAGATGATGTATGTCAGGTATGCTCGCTGATGCGCAGACCGACGACTACTTTGCGATAATGCGAAAAAAAGTTGCCTCCTTAATAAGACCAGTGAGGGGGAGCACCAACGGCATCCTGAAGGTATTTGCGGACAGGCTGGATGGGCCTACAGTGGGTAGGTTTATCAAGCTGTATGTATTGCATGGAGCTTGATAAATCATTCTGATTAGATTGCCTGATTTATTGTGATTGTCTATGTATTTGTATTTGTTTTTGTGATGACCTCCTAACTTAGTTATTTAAGTAAATTTCTCTGTACTAACTCACTATGGGCCTTGATGCCTGAAAATAAAAGATTTTTTTTTTATTTCTATTGCTCATCTATCAATAAAAACAGAATAAAATAAATATTTAAGTGGGTCTCCCACACAAAAAACGTGATTTTTTTTGGCTTATAATTTAGTGTCTAATGTTGTATAGATAATGGTACAGAACCCTTCATGCGCGTGTCCGATTCGCACTTGGCTGGTTTCTAATTACACTTTTGAATTCTTTGTATGGGTGTTTTCCCTAAAATAGACAAGTGGTGGCCGAGTGGTAATGGCTCTGATTTACGAGTTGTAGGTCGCGGGTTCAAACCCAGCCAGGCGCGTTACTTTGTGTAATTTATTTCATCACCACTGCTCTCAAAACGGTGAAGGAAAACATCGTGAGGAAACCGGCATGTCCTAGAACCAAAAATTCGAAGGCATGTGACATTCACTAACCCGCACTGGGTCCGCGTGGTAGATTACGGCTAATTCCCTCTCTTGCCTGAGTCCCAGCAGTGGAAACATTCCGACGGCTTGCCTGGGAAAGCCTGGGTCCTGGCCATGGAGGCTCTCGGGTCTCGATTAAGAGGGCTCTTCAGCGCATGCATGGAGAGGGGCCAGTTCCCACTTCGCTGGAAGACGGGGAAACTGGTCCTTATCGCGAAGCCGGGGCGCCCTGCGGACTCTCCGTCCGCGTACCGGCCCATTGTGCTGCTCGACGAGGTGGGCAAGCTCTTTGAAAGAGTAATTGCAGACCGCCTCGTCGCGCACCTAACACGGGTGGGGCCGGATCTGGCGGACGGCCAGTTCGGCTTTCGCAGGAGGCGCTCCACGGTGGACGCCATCATGCGCGTGCGAGCTCTCACGACGGGGGATGCGGTGTCCCAGGGCAGGTGTGTCGTGGCGGTGTCATTGGACATCGCTAACGCCTTCAATTCCCTGCCCTGGAGTAGCATTAGGAGGGCACTCCGGTATCACCGGGTGCCCGACTACCTCTGTCGTGTGATCAAGGCCTACCTTTCGGACAGGTACATCATCTACCCTGGTCACCAGGGAGAGTGGAAACGGCGAGAGATGTCGTGCGGTGTTCCGCAGGGATCGGTACTAGGACCGCCCTTGTGGAACATTGGCTACGACTACGTGCTGCGCGGCGACCTCCCTGACGGGGTCAGCGTGGTCTGCTACGCAGACGACACGCTGGTCCTGGCTCAGGGAGACTCGTACCAGGCGGCGGTCGAATTAGCGACACGTGGGGTTGCGATAGTCGTTGATAGGATCCAGCAGTTGGGACTCGAGGTGGCGCTGCAAAAGTCCGAGGCCATGTGTTTTCACGGCCCTCGGAGCGCGCCGCCTCGGCGCTCACAATTAACGGTAGGAGGAGTTCACATCGGCGTCGGGTCGACGATGAAGTACCTGGGACTCGTCCTCGACAGCCGGTGGAATTTCGAGGAGCACTTCCGACGTCTGGCTCCCAAACTGAATCGGAATGGGGCTGCCCTCAAGCGGCTCCTGCCCAACCTCGGGGGTCCAGACGCCTCCTGCCGGAGGCTCTACGCAGGCATCGTCCAGTCCATGGCCCTTTATGGGGCGCCGGTATGGGCGCCGTCACTGCGAAAGCGACCGGCGGCCCAGCTGAACGCGTGCCAGAGGGTCATGGCCATACGGATGGTGCGGAGATACCGCACGGTTTCCCGCGAAGCGGCGAGCCTCCTTGCTGGCCAGCCACCATGGAATCTGGTGGCAACAGGCCTTGCACGCATGCACGATCTGCGCGTGGAGATGCAACGTCGGGGCGAAACTCCGCTGCCACGACAAGTTGCGGCATGGCGGACAGAGCTCCGGCGGGGTCTCATGGTGGAATGGCGACAGCGACTATCGCAACTCAGTGCTGGGCACGCCATAATTATGGCGGTAATTCCCCTCTTTGAGGAGTGGCTGGAAAGGCAACACGGCGTCCTTACCTACCGCATGACGCAGGTCCTCACCGGACATGGTAAGTTCGGGAGGTTCCTGCACCGGATTCGTGCGGAAGAAACGCGCGGGTGCCACCATTGTGCGGACCACCCGGAGGACACGGTGGAGCATACGGTGGAGGTGTGTCCCGCTTGGGCAGAGCAACGCCGTGTCCTCGTGGGGGCGATCGGCGGCGGCGATCTCTCGCGCCGGGCCTTGGTACAGGCCATGGTCCGAAGGTGGAGGGCGAGGTGGAGTGGCAGGCGGTTGCCTCCTTCTGCGAAGCAGTAATGCTAGCAAAGGAGGCGGCCGATCGCGTGAGGCAACGGTCCTCACGCCCCAATCGCCGCCGGGATTCCGATCCCGATTTCCGGCCATCGTAGGCGCAGGCTTGCGGACGGCGAGCATTGGGTGGCTCGCCGTCCGACCGTCCGGTAACCGTCCGGACCGAGCCCAAGTCGTCGACGGCGCGTGCTGTTCCACGCGCGCCTCAAGGAGATGTCAGCAACTGTAGGGGCCTAGCAGGGTCGAAGCTTACTGGGGCCAAGGGTCTGATTCTGAAAGGAAGACTCGGCCCTGGTACGAAAGGCAACGAAGGAACAGGAGTGGGTTTTTAGTCAGTAAAAGTCTGACACTATCTCCCGCCCCGCCCAAGGGCGGGGGTTGTCATAAGATGATTTTCCCACCGAAAAAAAAAAAAAAAGCAGTGGAAACATTGAAAGGCTGATTATACTATATGCTATATTTACCTAAAAGAACAAAGGTATTGCATAAGATCGCCCCACACAGGTAGGAGTAAATCTCAACACCCCGTTAACTGTAGTTTGTAAGACAACCCTTTAATGTCACTAGTGCTTTCCTGAGACCATTCCTAATTGACAGATGACCCGGGTATTACGTTCCAGACCAAGGACTGTCATTACGAACTATTCTAGTACCTAATGGGTCTAAGGAGTAAGGGTTAATACACACTATATAGGGTGACTGGCAATTAGTGTACGATACTTAAACACGTGATTGTGCTCATGATAACAAACAATTTTTATTATGGGAGCAAAGCCAAAATCGCGAAAAAAATATCAGCTGTTCAGTACATTAGGCAAGCATAAATGTACTGAACAGCTGATTTTTTTTTCGCGATTTCAGGTTTGTTCCCATAGTATAAGTTGTTGGTTATCAAGAGCACAATCACGTGTTTAAGTATCGAACACTAATTACCAGTCACCTTATATAGCTTGCATTAACCATATTAGTACATAATAGATAATTGCTTACTAAATAAGGAATGAGTTTGGAACTAGAATGACCCGCCAGGTCTGCCGTTGTCGATGAATAAAATCGTCAAAGAGCAAAAAAAATTTATTTAAAAAAAGAAAAGAAAAACATTTTATTTGGCGGAACAAGGCGCAAATTTAGAACCAACAAATTATAAGTATATTATGTGAAAAAAAATATGCGCCACATCCGCGCAAAACGGCTGAACGCTCAGCATAATGCCGTGACCACACGAAAAATGCGATGAGTCTATGGCACTGGTTTTCAGCGTGGGCCGGTAACGGTATCGACATAAAGACGTCGGCACGGCAAAGAAAGTGTAAGTGCATTGTAAATTTTGTTAAATAGTGTCTACTTTTTAACAAACTTGAAATTGAATTGAATTAATTTGTTATGTGTCTACATAACAGTACCTATATTATGTACATAACCAACTTAAATATTGCCATACAGCGTGGCAATGCCGCCAGTCTTTTGGGCACATTACCAACGATGCGGAAGAGTTTTTGACGACATATTTTAGTTTGTTTTTAATTAGTTGAAATTAGTTTAGGGTTATTATTATCATTATTTTATTTTACTGTAATTATAGTTAGTTATACGTTGATTAAAATATGATTAGCGACTGTGAAAAAAACTTGAATCTACATAAGTTACGTATTAAGTTTACATAATAAGCCTTACCTTTGTGCTCTTTTATCTGCTTTTGTTCTTTTCTGTTTTATGTGTTTGTTTGTACATAAATAAATAAATAAGTTGTACATATTCTGAGACAGCAAAACCACTCGTGTTTTTACTGTTTTACGATGTCACAGAAGTTATAGTATAGCACGCGTTTCACTTCCATCATACTATAAAGTTTGACGAGATAAAAAATGTTAATCTATTGTTACGAGTAAAAATGAATTAGAGAAACAATATAAAAAAGACGATATGACGTTTTTTTTAGGTTGGAAAATCATCTAATGACAAATCTCGCTCTTGGGTTGAGCGAGAGATAGTGTCAGTGTCTAAAAACCCACTCCTGTTCCTTCGTTGCCTTTCGTACCAGGGCCGAGTCTTCCTTTCAGAATCAGACCCTTGACCCCGGTAGGCTTCGACCCAGCTGGGCCCCTACAGTTGCTGACATCTCCTTAAGGCGCGCGTGGAACAGTACGCGCCGTCGACGACTTGGAGACGATATGACGTACGTTTTTTTTTTTTTATGGGAGTCATTAGTCAAACTGATGGCTTTGCATTAAAAAAAACGGCTTCTTTATCAAACAAATTATAAAATACTAATTACCCATGTCCCGCAAATAAATCGTGTAGTCACAGAAAATAAATATTGATTTTGAACAAAGTCAAGTTCCTTGTAAATGTTTACATTGAAAACTAATTATTTTCATAAATTTATCGTCTGTTAAATGATATTTATTTTGCAAATAGGTTTTAAAAATCGGGCAAGTGCGAGTCGGACTTACGAATTATTTTTATAAAAAATATATTATTTAGGAATCGCAAAAAGAGTTTTTTTTTGACGTGACTACAAATTTACAGTTTTCAGATTTTTTCCTATATTTATGCTATGAGACCTTGCTTCATGCCAAATTTCAGGATTCTAGGACAGCGGGAAGTGCCCTATGAATTTTGATTCCCTTGAGAGTGTCAAAATATACGTTTTTTGCGACATAAACGGCCATATTTTTTTCCGTTAACTCAGAAGTTTGATTTTTTTACAGCTTCAAAGAATCGCAGACCTGAGTATATGGTTTTAATTTCAACTCGATACCTCCACGCGTTCCCGAGATAAAGGAACTTGACAGACAGACAGACGGACGGAAAACAAAGTATACAGGTTCCGTTTTTTTCTTTTTGAGGTACGGAACCCTAAAAACACTTAGGGATTGTCAATTTGCAAAATTGAATAATTTGCCTGCTGCGGTCTTCCCGTCCGATTATAATTTAGGTGTCTTCAAGGCTAGAGTGAATAGGCTCTTAATAAACTAGTGCGATTCACCATCAACGATTGCATCACTTACCATCAGGTGGGATCGCAGTCAAGCACTGGACTATATAACTTTAAAAAAATATATTTTACACGACAATTTTTTAATGACGTCAGTAAAAAATAGATGAGGCCGGTGTTTCCTAGCTGACTACCCTGAGAAGAAACACCGAAACAAACTCAGGGGTCTAAGTATCTTTTAAAGTCCATAGAGCAAATATGTAATGGTCAAATCACATGAGAACCATGGAGATGATCACTAATTAGTTTGAACTAAATACATATCCTCCCTATAAAGTAAATATTGATATTATTGACGCGTGCAGTATTAATAAACAAATATATACGTTGTAATATCAACAGGGCCTGATCTTGAGGGTTAAGTCAAGATTGATATTGAGATAACTCGGTTCTAGCATTCTTCCGGTTTCATAGAATCCGGTAGTAAACATGTCCATTGAATAAAAGATAAAGTTTTCGTTATTCATCATAAAAACGTGTCATCATTTTTTTCACTCTCCCCCATGTTACTTGAGGGCGGCGTAACACATTTACTTAACATCATAAAAAACTGTAAAAATAATATTGAAGATGAACAAAATATTACATCAACCTTTAAGAATCTCTTAAGGCTGAACTAGTCGCGAGCTCGAACTCGCTAATGGTTGAGGTCAAAATGTGCGATGTCTCATCTGACATTGTGTCTGACAGCGATAATATCAAGTATGAGCAGTTAGACACTAGTCTATATGCACAACTTATTGTTCGCACGCACACAAACACCGTTCCGAACTGAAACAACATTAGACGGTGCGTAAAATCTGAGAGTAGTGCTTTGGAAAATCGAGTTATATGAAAAAAGCACTGCATAAATTTATTACAAATAAATTGTATAGAATTCTTCGGTATAGAGCTTTGTCGGTACCAACTTCGTTTTGAAGATTTTGTACAATTTTTGTTACTTTTTTACACCTAAAGTTGCGTTAAAATCATCAAAAAACAGAAACTTTGTTGGCTCATAACTTTTTAATGGCATTTTTATTAATAATAAGATAAAACCTTCATATTTTATTTTGGATGTACAAAGTCAAACTGTGGAGTAATACCCCCCCAAAATTTGTATGGAAAAAGTATCGACTAGTGTAACCTTAAGAGCGTCCTTTTCGAGGTACATTTTCATACGTGTACGTAAGAGCAGTTCTTACGTGATTATGATGTTATTACACATCTTACTCTAGATATTTTGGATACACAGTTATCTTGTGGATATTATCTAGGCTTCTATAGAAATCAAAACATAAATTTGTGTAAAAGTAATCTAGTAAAGACCTCTGAAAATCTTCTATTTTACGTGAACTTTGGCCCTACATAATGTAACCATATGTTAAAAATATAAAAAAAGTACATCAATAGTAGCCTTGCACATTTAATCGAGATTCTGAATGATGAAAATTTTTCTGATAAATTTTTAAAGGTAAAAAAAACACGTATTTCCTGGAACAAGTTTTGTGAAATATACGAGTAATCACGGAATTACCGAATGCCAACAAAGTTTTCAGGCGTTATCTCTCTTTTTTTGCATTGCCTCTTCATCAAACATCGCGTTGGATAGCGTTAGATGAAGCAACAAGCTTTTAAACCATGCTCGATGTTGACGATAGGCGAGTGGAAAAGGATCCTCTTAAAGGTTGATGTCATATTTTTTTTCGCGAATTCATAGTTTTCTATTCATAATAAGGGCAAACATTTGATTTTTAAACGTTGCCCCGCACTAGGAATTACACCTGTATTATGGGTGCGCTCACAAACTTGTAAACTTACATACCCTTAAAAGTCCTGCGTGACTTCTGACTTGTCTGTTTTTTTAATTTAATTTTAATTATTGTTTTATATCTTTTTCTGTACGTGTTTAAATGGTGTAATTGGCTTCGGCCGTTCTGTTTAAATTAAATAAATAAATAAATACACAAAATACTCAGACCTGGAACACCTATCTGTAAGCCATACAAATATTTGTTCCATGAGGGAATCGAACCCACGACGCGCAGCGCAGCAGTCTATCGCTCAACCACTGCGCCAAACGTGCTGTCAATTTTGACTGGCCTGTTGGTCTAGTGGTTAGTGGCCCTGACTGCTATGCCGGAGGTCGTGGGTTCAATTCCCACCCAGGACAAATTTTTGTGTGATGAGCACGATCATTTGTTTTTTTTTAAATTTTATTTATAATTAAGATAAAACCAACAGCTTCTGTGTACAGCATTTTACAGGTAAGGATAACAATTAGCCTAAGTCTTACACAGTCGCCAATTAGGTTAACCAGCATTCACAAAATAAGGAGTGATATAATAAATTTAAATTGCAATAGAACCATTTTTTTTTTTACTTTTTTTCTGTGTTTGGGTATAATTTATCTATAATATGGGTATAAATGGGTATCTATTGGGTAGCTAAGTTTGGGAAATTTCCCGTGGCGCTTGCGGGCATCGGCCTTTATGAGTCCCTACAGTTTGGCTGACATCTCTTTGAGGCGCGCGTGGAATACTATGCACCATTGATATGCATACTTGGGCTCGGTACTACCGGGCGGGCGGACAGCGAGCTACCTATTGCTCGTCGTCCGCTCCTACGGTGGCCGAAGATCGCCTCGACTCCAAACGGCCAGGGCGTCTCCTGTGGCGGCTAGGGCTTGTGGATGACACTAGTGTAAACTTATGCCACAAAGACTGTATTGACTGGCCTGTTGGTCTAATGGTTAGTGGCCCGGAGTGCTATGCCGGAGGTCGTGGGTTCGATTCCCATTCAGGACAAATGTTTGTGTGATGAGCATGATCATTTGTTCATTGTCTGGGTGTAATTTATCTATATATGTATGTATTTAGAAATATATATGTATGTTTATCAGTTGTCTAGTACTCATTACACAAGCTCTGCTTAGCTTGGGACTAGACGGCGTTGTGTGATAGTTGTGGAATGTTATATTATTATAAAGAAGCAGCTCGCATATATTTATAAAAATTTACATACAAATTAAGGTACACATACCTGTGTTCATAAATTATTCATTCACTATATTGGTAATACGTTTAGCCAATATATATTTGGCAAACATTTTAACGAATTATGTCATTCAAAAACATACTCGTACGTATTCTCCGACATCGTGTTATAATAAATATTATGTAGGTACATTGATACCTTTACCGTTCCCTTTGTAAGTATATCTTTATATTTTATACACAAAATCTTCGTGCCATATTTATTTGTTTAGTGGAGTTGAGTGTTTTGATTTTTATTATCTTCGCACGTATCTATATATATAAAAATGAACCCCTATTTCCCTTGGTCACGCCATCACGCATTAATGACTGGACCGATTTCACAAATTTTTTTTTTGTTTTGTTTGTTATTGTCAGGAGAAGGATCTAATGAAAGAAAAAAATAAAAAAAAAATGTAGTAGGGTAGAGTAGGGAAGAGTAGGGTAGAATTGGGTAGAGCAGAATAGAGTAGTCAGTTGACGGGAGCGAAGCCGCGGGCAAAAGCTAGTATATTATGTTTATGTATAGTGCGCTGTACACATATCTGTTTAGTATATTTTTAGTTTTAAGTTAGATTTAATTTATGTGTTTAATTTTTTGTTGTAAATTTAAAGTTCCTCAAATGTAAAATTTCTTTCTCACTCATATGTTTTGCTGTAAGAAAACCCAGTTGTGAGTTAAGCTCGCCTATGTACATCAACTGCATGAAAATTCGTTCAGGAGTGTTTGAGTTTATCGCTTTCAGAGAGACGCGGTGGGAGGGACTTTGTTTCATAATTTGTTAGGGTTGATTTGTGAGAACGTTAAACTTCTTAGACCTTGGTCAGATTATTGAGTCATGGTTGAGATAAATTCCATATGTTCTGTGACGTCAGACTGAAGCTGACATCACTCCACACGTTTTTTTTTATTATAGGTAGGCTCGCGTTTGACCACTATGTCACCTGATGATGTGGTCGACGATGGAGCACGTTTGCCTAGAAGTAACCTATTCACTCTTGAATTAAAGACCCCTAGATTGTAGCTATCAGAAAACACAGATCCCGACAGAGAATTCCACTCCTTAGCTGTACGCACAATAAATGTAAACATATTTGTTGTGCGTACAGCTAAGGAGTGGAATTTGCGTTTTGGAATCCTAAAACGCTTTGTATTATGTACCTCAGAGTAGGAAAGTCAGAGTTAAGGAAATTTAGAGTGATCAGTTAATGCATCAAAACTAACGATCGAATGTATTTTTATGCTTTCCGGATGTATTAAAATTTGTGTCAATTTTGTAATTGAATTTTAGAGGTGGGTCTACCGCTAGAGTAGCCGAGCACGGGCGGAGCACGAGCCGAGCTCAAATTAGTGTAGTGTGGACCAGGGGCGCCGGCTTTTATAAAACCTCATGGGTGCTCATGCTCATTTGATGACTCGAAAAAGTGGCGAAGTGTGAGAAGAGAAATGCACACTGATCGACCGAAATAAATAAATGTCCTACTTACATACTGCGTACTTAATTACTAATTAAATTTGATAAAAATGTAAAATGTAAATGTAAGTAATGGTTTCACCATTATATAAAAATGAAACTAGTTTTTATTGTATAGAAATATTATAATTTATACGTAACCTAAAAGGTGATTACTGATCTGTTTCGTGATGTCTATTCTCAGGGGTGCTCGGCACCCACTATTTATTTCTCATGGGTGCTCGAGCCCCCGAGCACCCACGCAGTCGGCGCCCCTGGTGTGGACCAATTCTAGAGGAGCCGAGCACGAGCTACGCTACACGAATTTGAGCTCGGCTCGTGCTCCGCTCGTGCTCGGTTCCTCTAGCGTAGACTCACCTTAAGATACGGTTTTCAGATGATTTTATTTTTTAATAAAAAAATAATCGCCATGTATACTTCTATTCTATGAATGTTTACCGTGTTAAAATTCCTTGGAACAAAACGATTTGGTTTTTGTACAGAAAATTCATAACTATAATAATATAATAATAATATTCCACAACTATCACACAACGCCGTCTAGTCCCAAGCTAAGCAGAGCTTGTGTTATGAGTACTAGACAACTGATAAACATACTTATATATTTCTAAATACATACATATTATAGATAAATTACACCCAGACACAGAACAAATGATCGTGCTCATCACATGAACATTTGTCCTGGGTGGGAATCGAACCCACAACCTCCGGCATAGCAATCAGGGCCACTAACCACTAGACCAACAGGCCAGTCAAAGAAAAAAAAAATAACTAGCTTTTGCTAGTGACTTCGCCCGTGTAAAAGTAGAAAATATATGCCTCAGTGATAAAGTAGCCTTCAACTGGAGAAAGAATTTTCATCTATATGTATAAAAGGAGAAACTGACTGACTGACATATCAACGCATAGCCTAAACAACTGGGACTAGAAACGTGAAATTTTGCACATGGTTTACTTTTATGACGTAGGCGTTCACTAAGAGAGGATTTTTCGAAATTCACTTCCTAAGGGGATGAAACGGGGGTTCAAAGTTTGTTTAGAGAAACCTACTTTCACGCGGGCGAAACCGTTGGCAGAAGCTAGTTCATTCATATATAAACAAAAATACCTTTTTTCCTCTCTATAGATGACCTAACCAACAGAAATCTTTTTCTTAGTCTTGAAGAAGCTTGTTTTTTTTTTAAATTATGATTTAATTATCTTAACTAATGAGAAAGTTGTTAATTTTCTTTAAAAACATAATATATTTAAATAAAAGTAATTATCTTGAGATATTAAGGCTTGTTTTAATTGAAACTGCGTAAAGTTTCCTTATGATTACATTCTAAGAACTAAGTTAGTTCACAAAAGCAAATGTCAGACAAGATATGAGACGAAACTTAGTTTGGGGATGTGACTTGTGAGTCAACTATGGAGTTTGGTAGTTTGAAGGTCGCTTGAAGACTGCTGTTGTTACCGTAAAGAATTATTAACAGATAAAAACAGTAATGGATCATTTATAAGTAGGTATATTAGGTTCATGAGAGCTGTGGTGGCCGATTGGTCGTACGGCCCCGACTTACGAGTTGTAGGTCGCGGGTTCAAACCCAGCCAGGCGCATTACTTTGTGTTATTTATTTCATCACCACTGCTCTCAAAACGGTGAAGAAAAACATCGTGAGGAAACCGGCATGTCCTAGAACCAAAAATTCGCTGGGTCCGCGTGGTGGATTACGGCCCATTCCCTCTCCTAGAGAGAGGAGGCCTGAGTCCCAGCAGTGGGAACATTAAAAGGCTGATTATGCTTATATTATATATTAGGTTCAGTCAGAAACCAAAAGAAACTGTATTTAAGGCTAAAGAGCACGAATTTTTTATTTTAGCTTGTAATCATCTTTACTTGTCTGCTTAAAACTCGCGTTTAACCATTTGAGAAAGTCTTCAGGTATAACCCTAGGGCCTAGGTTATTTCAACATACATATATGTGACTTATAACTTAATTTGGGTAACTTGATTGTAGTCATTTTGTTATAGTTTACATTTTTAAGAAGGTAAGTCTCAAAATATAACTAAATAAGCTGGGATTATTACTTTTTTATATTTCAGACTAATGTGTAAAAAAGCTTAGGAATAAATGTTAGTACTCTCATTATGCTTGGAGACATCAAGGTTTGTGTACCTTTGTACTTTAGTATATAAATATGTACCTTTCGTTAACAATCTTTTAAATTAAAACGTTTAGTGAGATTTTTTTTTTGTTTTACGTAATTTGGCTTTTATAAGCCGCTTGTCAACAGAGCGAAAAAAATAAATCCGAGTACCTCCGGTAATTCCTATTTTAAATATTATAAACTTCAGTCCACGCCTGAAAACATGTGTGAATGTCCTAGAACCAAAATTTTGAAGAACCCGCATTGGGCCCGCGTGGTGGATTACGGCCCCCTCCAGGAGAGGAGGGCTGGAGTCTCAGCTGTGGAAACATTATAAGGCTATTATGCTTTATGTTGGTTATGTATAGGCATAAAGATGCTTATACAGTCCACACAATACTTGTAATAAGACTCATAAAATAACAGAATATAACAAAATGTCTAAAACAGTACCTACCTAATTATCCGAGAAGTAATTAATTGATCGACCCCTAAATATTAATTAAAGTTGTGAAAAATGTTAAGTTTTATATTTCATAGAAATGAATTAAAGGGTGATGCAGGGAAAGAAATATAAAAATAGCAACAGTAGCAACAGCCGGTCGAGCAGACTGCCCAATATTGTGGCATTGTATACAGATTCAAAACAAAAAGTACAGATGTGATGTCAATATAAAATGAACATTATGTCTCGCCGTCAACGGCGTACATTTGTACGCCGTTGGCATTACAATTATAATAAAGAATTGGAAAAATCATAATAAAAAAAAAATAACAAAACATTCAAAAATAAATAAAACAAATTCAAAAATAATAATTAAAAACAAAAATAAAATACAGTAGAAAAGATGCATGTCGAGAAGTGATGTGCGTATATAATTTTAGGTTACTAACATAATTTTTAAGTATAACTACTAACAAAAATACGGATCTGCTGTCTACGAGACAAATAAATTATTATTATAAAAAATATTTTTTGGGTCAAATTAGGAGCACCCTAACATAACATTGTGGACTTAAAATATGATTACATTTTTACATTAAACCTTGTATTGAATACATAAAGAATATGAAGAGACCTAATGGAGGCACAGTCGCGTTATCCTTTTTTACAGGGTGGTCAATTTAATGAAAGTATCGCTCAGTTCATTCTCCATGCCTATTATTTTAATATATTTTTTAAAGAAAAAATCAATTTGGAATTAGGAATAAGTGACTATTTGTGTAGGTCGCAAATCGACCATTATTGGTTTCATGGTTTGGTGATGGTCACGTTTATCTCTATGTACAAACACAGTATGTATAAGTACGGATGTGGGTATTACCATATACTCAACAGGAATCTAATGAGAGCTTCAGCTAATGTTAAAAATGTGTGACTTAAATAGAATATAATTACTATTGCTGAGGTTTTAAATGGTTGTCGCAAAAACATATTATAAGAAACGACCAATTGTAACCGTGAACCAGCTTCTGACGTTTTATAAGTGCCCATGTAGGCTTAAGTGAAATAAAATATTTCGAACCTTGAATCTAGCTGAAGTGTTTTGTGCAAATTGAATTTCTATTTTTTTAGTCAGTCAGCTACGAACGGCAATTCCTGACAAGAATTTAACAATTTGTTTATTTTTACTTTGGACTTTAATATAACTGGTGAAATGAGCTTAACCCATTTTTTGGATGGGAAATTGTCAAAATTTTTTTTCCGCTCTGGGTGGAGTGAGAGGGAGTGTCAGACTTTACTGACTAAAACTCGCTTGTGTTCCTTTAGTTGCCTTTTGCGTACCAGGGTCGCAGTAACTCTTGCGAACAATCTCGCAGCCTAAATGTGCATTACCCTGTGGAGAATACAGTTGTCATCTTACATACACAAAAAAAATAAAAAAAATAATTAAACACACCCACAGATAAATGACACCCAGAAACAGACCAAATGATCGTGCTCATCACACAAACATTTGTCCTGGGTGGGAATCGAACTCACGACCTCCGGCATAGCAGTCAGTGCCACTAACCACTAGACCAACAGGCTAGTCATCATTCATTTTATTGAAGGTATTAGTTTAAAAGTCTTCTTCTTTCTTTTAAAATAATTTTGTTATTATTAAATTAGAAATTACTCCAGGATCGTGGGTGCGTTCACAAATATGACATACTCACACACACAAGACACCCAGACCCTGAACTACTATCTGTAGGGCATAGAAATATTTTATCAGAATGGGAATCGAACCTACGACACGTAACGCAGCCAATCACCAATCTACAAATCAGCGTGCTATCAAAAAATAATTGTATATCTCAACTTATCCGTATTCTCTTCACACCAGAAAAGGAAACACTCAATCCATTCTCCAATGCCATGAATAAAACAAAGAGTGAGATGGATGACGCTAAAGCCCAAAGTGTAACACCACACGTCCACAAAGCAATACTGATCGCTATCCATAGGAAAACCCAATAATCTGGGGATGGAGTAAATTGAAAACTAAATAGTCACCCGTCGGCATAATTGTAACAAATCGACGCGTCGTACACAGATTAGTTTGGCTGAATAAACTAAATAAAACGGGACAGGTAGCCATTTGTCTGGCCCGCCGTAATTTCCGATGGGGACGCGTCACGTTGGATGTACGTACGTTTTGACGTTATTGAGTTTGTGACTTTTGGTACTGACCCGGCGAACTTCGTACCGCCTAATAGTTTTTTTTAGGTGGGAAAATCATCTAATGACAAATCCCGCTCTTGGGCGGAGCGAGAGATAGTGTCAGACTTTTACTGACTAAAAACCCACTCCTGTTCCTTCTTTGCCTTCGTCTCAGGGCTCCGGGTGTCACTTTCACATTACCCGTGGCCCCTACCGCCAAATAGTAAGGATAACACCATCTACTTGCATTACCAGAACAGCATAATTCAATTTATAATGACATTTTAATTAGAGATGACTAAAATTAGCCAAATCGGTCCAGCCAATCTCGAATTTTAGCGAGACTAACGAACAGTTATTCATCTACATAGTATATATATAAAAGGAGAAACTGACTGACTGACATATCAACGCACAGCCGAAACTACTGGGACTAGGAGCGTGAAATTTTGCACAAGGTTTCCTTTTATGACATAGGCGAGCACTAAGAAAGGATTTTCCAAAATTCACTCCCTAAGGGAATGAAGTGGGGGACCAAAGTTTGTATGGAGAAACCTACGTTTACACGAGCGAAGCCACGGGTAGAAGCTAGTTTATATAATATAGCCTATTATAATATAATGTAATTTTGTAAACAAAATTACAAAAACCAAAAAATACAAAACTTTTCTCTTTAAAATAAGCTTCAGCCAATAGCTTCACCCACTTTAAAGGGCAGGGATGGTGAACCTTTATTGATGACGGTGTCATTGCCTGAAACCAAAGTGTGCCGCCAAATATTGTTTTATGTTATTTATTGAAAACAAAAACAAAGCTAGACACCCACACACAGTATGCCCTCGTAAATTTATTGTAATCAATGTTTTGTAAATAAGTCGTTGCTGTGCCTAATAAATAAATAATTAATATTAGTATAGATATAGGGTTACGAGGGGTAAGTGATATAACTGTACCTACTACAAAAATATTACGTAACACTCTTCGAGATCTGAATACGAACGGACAGACAAAACTATCTTTTCGTGTGGGAGTGCGTGAAGGGTTTCCCAGGTGATTGATCTGTGACATTTGCTTTACAAGTATTATGTCTGATCAAATAGGGCCGCGACCCGCTGGTTTGACAACCCTTGGAACCGACAACAATTATTGTAGATGTGCCAATTTGAGGACTGCCCCCCTTGTCAAGTTACAACCGTTTCGTTTCTCTTTTCGTTGATCGCCTCGAGTCGGCCACGCCTCCTATTGTTCTGACCATGTAACTGAGCGTTGAGATGACGTCAGAACAAAGGAATCGGAGGCGTGGCCGACTCGAGGCGATTGACGAAAAGAGAATCAAGACAAAACGGTTGTATTTTGGCTAGGGGGGCTGTTGTATTAGTAGTAATACTGTGTAAAAATTACGCGGAATTATTATAAACTATAGCTCCTGCCAGCGGCTTCGTCCGCGTGATAGTAAAAAAATATCCTAAGGGAACATACTCCTAGCATAAAAAGTATCCTATGTATTATTCCAGGACATGGTCTATCCGTGTACCAAGTTTCATCGAAATCCGTACAGCCGTTTGAGCGTAAATAAGTAATAAATATACAAAGACACACACACACTCACAAGCTTTCGCCTTTATAATATAGTGTGATACACTAACTACAAATATATATATAGACTAGCTTATACCCGTGGCTTCGTTTTCATGAAACCCCTTTTTCACTCCCTTTGATTAAGTGCTTAAATTATGAGTCTACAAGGGTGATCAATATTCTATTTATATAGGGTGACTGGTAATTAGTGTACGATACTTAAACACGTGATTGTGCTCATGATAACCAACAACTTTTACTATGGGAACAAACCTGAAATCGCGAAAAAAAATCAGATGTTCAGTACATTTATGTTTGTCTAATGTACTGAACAGCTGATATTTTTTTCGCGATTTCAGGTTTGTTTAAGTATCGTACACTAATTACCAGTCACCCTATATATTGATTTTATAGGAGTTCAACACAAGTAAAAAACAATTTAAAGTTTTAAGTTTACATATCGTCACTGAAACCAAACCGTATTCATAGCTAACATTCACAATTCTTCGATCCACATTTCAAAACATATATCCCCAACAAAGTGTCCCTTCCTTTTAATAGAATAAACCCACACTATTCACCTGACTTGTACCCATATAAGACTTGTCCCCATTTGAGACTTGTTCCCATTTGAGCACACCTGTCAGTCTGACGTGAACACAGCGTAACACCGATGCTTGATCTAGAGTGGCCAGGTGTCCCGATTTGCGCGGGACGTCTCGATTTTCAGGGGTGGGGACACCTCCCGATTTGCGCCTGATCGGGACACTACATGTCCCGATAAATCAATAAATTTATGAAAAACCATTATGATTACAAAAAAATAACATGTTTCTTGCGTTTAAAATCACACTAGGGCCCATACCCGTCAGGGCTGCGGAAACATTTAAAAGAGTAACCCTGGAACACATAGGGCAACTGAAGGACATAGGTCAGTTTTAGACAGTAAAATTCTGACGCCCTCTCACGCCACCCTAGAGCGCGAGAAGTCATTGATGATTTCCCATCTCAAAAAAAGTATTTTTTATCTGTCCCGATCTAAAACCGTAAATCCCGATTTGTCTTAACATCTGTCCCGATTTTAATCCAATGGAACCTGGCAACACCAGCTTGCACGTATTGAGAGCATTATTCACTTGGTTGAACACCTAAGTGACACAAGCGTTGAGGTGCTCACATACGTATAGACAAACTATCTCCACTTGTATCAAAATTTAGTATTGCAGTATTGTATTGTATTGTAGTGCTCAGGTAGTCAATACTACAATAAAACTCTCAGCACCATTATACAGATCGCGCATGTTTCAATGATTCCACATATCGACTTATTATGTAGACACTCGAGATTCAAACTACACCAATTTTACATCACAATATCCACTAAGAATCAATTTACGAATAATTAAAACAGCCACTGAACTGTATTCGAAAAAATCCTGCCAATAATAACTTCATTAACATAACTTAACAGAATGACAATCCTTCAATAAGTACAGTTAACTAAAATATATAGTATGCAAGAGAAGTTAATTGACCTTTGCTCAACGCGGTCAAATGACGCTATTTGCTGTCCTACACGCTTTAAACCTGCTCAAACAAAGGCTCAACCACTCATTCATCATCATCATCATCATTTCAGCCGAAAGACGTCCACTATTGGACATAGACCACTCATTACAGCAGCATTACTGTTGAAGAGCAATTATAGCACTTGATTAGAGACTGGAGACTAAATGCACAAGTGCACCCTTATCTCATTTGTGGACTGTACTTGAGGACTATGCTAGACCGACCAATGGAGAGTCTGTCAAGAAGTTTAAGCGGTCAGCGGTCACACAATCCATTTTACGACCTAAACTGGACTGTTAAAGGGATGGAGCTCCTATACATCACTAATTTTTAATTAGTATAAATACTTAAAGGACTTATTAGAAATGGTACGGCAAAGTTATCAGCGTTTGTTTATATCCCAAAATGTCACTCATATGAAATTTCGTATGGAGCAAGCTTGAACTCCTAGGCCATATACTGATTATGAATTCGATCAAAATGAAAAAAACATTGCGCGTAGTTTTCTAGTAGCCACTGTTATGAATAATTGATTCAATTATGAATTTACCAATTATGACAAAACGTGGATAATTTTGGACGTGGGTTTTTTTTTACTTTTGACTACACAAATGGGATCAGTAACGGGTACGGATAGAGCCCCATTTTTAGGGTTTCGTACCTCAAAAGGAAAAAACGGAATCCTTATAGGATCACTTTGTTGTCCATCCGTCTGTCTGTCTGTCTGTCTGTCAAGACCCTTTATCTCGGGAACGCGTGGAGGTATCGAGTTGAAATTAAAACCATATACTCAAGTCTGCGGACTCTTGAAGCTGTAAAAAAATCAAACTTGTAAGTTAACGAGAAAAAATTATACTTCGGTTTATTTACATTTCGACACTCGAAAAAATCAAAATTCATAGGGTACTTCCCGTTAACTCAGAATCCTGAAATTTGGCATAAAGCAAGGTCTTATAGCACAAGTATAGGAATATATCTGAAAACTGTAAATTTGTTGTTACGTCACAATTTTTTTTCCGATGTGGAAAAATCTTCCGAGGCTCCAATCCGGAACTGAACCCTGGTGCGAGTCCGACTCGCACTTGTCTAGTATTTTTTGGTACTAATTAAAAAATAGTGGTGTATAGAGTGTACAGCTCCATCCCTATTTCTTGCTTGCATGACTGACATTTTAACATTTCATGATTTGCAAATCGAGATAATGCCCCTTATCTCATTTGCAGACCGTACTTGAGGACCTACGCTAGATCGCCTAATGGAGAATCTGTCAAAATGTTTGAGCGGTCAGTTTAGTCATATGTCAAAGAGTAATGGAATCGCTGGTTTGTCGTTTAAATGTATCAAATGCATAGCTTTTAATATTCGGCCGGGATTGGTACTTTCCCGCCTATTTTGTTTTTTTTTCTGTGGCCGGCCAGCTATTCAGCCTTTATTTTTCATTTACATTATTGAAAAAATAGAAAATATTAATCCTTAATATATTTTTTTTTAATAAAGTATTTTAAAGAAATAGTTGAAAAAAAATTTAGTCACTTTAAAATATATATTCTTTAATACTTATCTTTGTTATTTCAATTTTACATCGCGCTGTAATTGAGTGGCTGTATATAAAGTTGGGACATGGTTAGAAATGTGAAGATAGAACTAGTTTTTTTTTTTAATTTGACAGCTGTCAGTTGAAAGCGATTCTCCCTAGGGATGAAAAGTATTACTTTCAACCCGCTCCTCAGGCAACTTCAGACCTACTTTCAGACTATGAGTAATGAAAAATATCGTACTAAAATAAGCACAGGCATAGGTATACCTGTTGTGTCAAAGTTAAGGCCGCAATACATAGGTATGCCTGTATATTGCGCAATGACTTATAAGGTACAAGTATATTTTTATGCCAGTTACAAGTATGTGTAACCCCATCTTTAGTCAAGCTAAGAGCGCCAACCCATGCATAGCTGAAATGTCTTAGCTTTGAAGGAGGCTCTTAAAGCTATTTTGTAGGCTCATCAAAAGAGCTTTCTTTTAAGATATTCTTTTATGCAACATACCAAAATAAATATAAGCATCATTTTGACGAAAAAAAAAATAGGAGTCATGAATCTCAAATCATGGTAATATAATAAATGAAACACGTGTTATCACGTGTGCCCTTTGAAATGTAAATGGGCAAGCGCCCTAAGTATGGCACGCAATTAGTGGCCAGTGCTAACTAGATACACGGTAATTAACATTCATACAACCTTTTTTTTGAAAACCTCTGCAGAATTGAATTATAATTTTTTTCGGGTGTTACCAAATGAGGAACCCGTAATTTGATTTTTAATTGGAAACTTATGTATGTTGCTTTTCTTTTTAATATTTGCAATTCAAAAAGGGATGTCAAGTATCAAGTTGGTACGTAAACTGTGGAAAAGAAAAATGTTAAGCATCGAGTACGTATGAGGTTTGCCCTGAAGCTTTGCCCTTGTCAATTTTAATAACAACAGAAGGTAGAAACCAAAAAAAAGTCGGATTTAATAAAAACAACTTTAGGTTTGTAATGTCAAATGTCATTGAACGTGATATCTGTCCCTGCGTTCCGAGATACGACAAAGCGATAATATCGCGAATCCGACCAACGCGCAACGTCACAACTATTAGGGCCTGTCCGCACAGCGATATTTCAAAGCGAGGTTTTTTTTTTCGTCAATCTGTAACACATTGAATCTTATGGAAGTATCCGCACAGGCGACAAAATAAAACGCGCGATAAAAAATCTGAGATTTCATGCAGATTTGGCGTGATGCGGTGCGGAAATAAATCCGCGCGAATATTATGTGCAGTATAGAGTAGTAATGGCTATGTCCGCACTGCGGAATAAAATTTGGGCATTTTGCTCAATCCGGCAACGGCGACGATATGCAAAATTTTTGTTCGATTGTCCATTCTAGACGTGTTTCTCAGCCTGGAACAGCATTGAACTGACAAAAATCGTACGAAATTTTATTCGCAGTGCGTATTATTGTGATTCCGATCGCGGAATATAATACGCAAAAATAAAAACCTCGCGGTGAAATATCCTATAAATGAAATATCAGGCCCTTAGCCTTACTCAATAGCCCTTATATATTGTGACTCCTAAATTTGGTCGGATTCGCATTATAATCACTTCTATGGTAATTCGGAACGCTGGGTGGGTAACTTTAACAGCAACGTGAATAGAATGTCCACTACAGCTTGATTGCCGATTCAACCCGAAACTAGAATTCACTTGGTTAATTACTGCGTTCAGAAATCTGATTAGGAGTCAACGCGCGCTTTCCAAAAAGTGACAGTTGACGTTCCGCCATGATGGCCGCCATATTATGCAACGGCACGAGCGCGTTCAGCCTTGTTAATTACATCTTCGCTAATTACTTTTACAATATAAATGATGGTCACAGACCGGTTTGTATTTTCCAAGTGGATAGACTATGAGACCGGACTTGATAAAAAATAATTAAGTTTTTGGGTTAATTAATTTTGCTTTGTATCTGTTTATTTTAGCGTAAAATGGAAAGAAAACTCTTTGATAGTTTCCTATATATGTTTTCGTTTTTAGAGTTCCGTACCCAAACGGTAAAAATGGGACCCTAGACTGCACTGTTCATCTGTCTGTCACCAGGCTGTATCTCATGAACCGTTATAGCTAGACAGTTGAAATTTTCACAGATGATGTATTTCTATTGCCGCTATAACAACAGAATAAAAGAAATATTTAAGTGGTGCTCCCATACAACAAACGTGATATTTTTTTCTGTTTTATCTGCGCACGGATCGGAACCCTTGGTGCGCGATTCCGACTCGTATTTTCGTATTAATATTATTATTCTCATGAAACAAAAACATCTTCATTTAGCTTTTCTCTTTATAAACTACACAACGAATCAAGACAATAAAAAAACAGTATTCTGAAAACAACTCATTAAATCCTAATACAGAAATACGGTACAAGAAACAATATTGGATTCAATACAACGGTATTCCCTCAGGGATATCGGGTCTGATTGTGGTCACAATTCAAACACGTTTAAATTACCTTTAGATTCGTATATTATTATTATACATTAGGTCTTAAGTTGCTTCAAGGTAATGACGGAAAGTTCCCGGGAGATTTTGACATTTCCACTTGAAAGAAGGTTGAGATAATATTTTTGTCTAAGTAGACAGACGAACAGATCGATTTTAGTGGGCTTTCAAAGAATTTGTTGGGATAACCTTCCTGGTCTTAATCCATTTAAATAAAAGGAGAAATTGACGGACTGACATATCAACGCACAGTCAAAACTACTGGGATTAGGCGTCAAATGACTGGCCTGTTGGTGTAGTGGTTAGTCGCCCTGACTGCTATGCCGGAGGTCGTGGGTTCGATTCCCACCCAGGACAAATGTTTGTGTGATGAGCACGATCATTTGTTCTGTGTCTGGGTGTAATTTATCTATATATGTATGTATTTTGAAATATACGAGTATGTCTATCAGTTGTCTAGTACCCATAACACAAGCTCTGCATAGCTTGGGACTAGACGGCGTTGTGTGATAGTTGTGGGATATTATTATATTATAATTTTGCACAAGGTTTGTTTTTATGACGTAGGTGAGAACTAAGAGAGGATTTTCCAAAATTCACCCCTAAGGAGATGAAACGGGGGTTCAAAGTTTGTATGGAGTAACATACTTAACCGCGGGCGAAACCGCTGGCAGAAGCTAGTCCTCCGTCAATTTTTCCTTTTATATATTTATATAAAACACACACACACACACACACATCACACACACAACACAGCACGCATACACACACACAGACATCATCAGACATCACACATCAGACATCAGCGCAGACAGCGCCAGACATCAGACATCAGACAGACTTGTGAACACACAGTCGAAACTACTGTGAGTGTGAAATTTTGCACAAAGTTTTCTTTTATGAAGTAGATGGACACTAAATATTCCAAAATTCGTAGCGTGCGTAAATACCAATATCGATGCTAAAAGTCAAAGTTCTGACTGACTCATTAACTCATCAACATCCAATCGAAATCCTTGGACCTAGAGCTCTGAAATTTTGCACAGAGATAAATGGAACTTATGATGAATACAAAAGGTTAGAAAGGATTTTCCAAAATTCACCCCCCAAGGGAATGAAACAGAGGTCCAAAGTTTGCATGGAAAACTTACTTTCACGCGAGTGATGCCGCTGGCAGAAGTTAGTATTCTAATAAAAAGTTACCTTAAACAGCACTGGCAGGCCTTGCATGTACCCGTCAATCAGGCGTGGGGCAGGTAAGATTGTTTGTTATAATAATTTTAATTTTAAATTTCACTGATATTGTATAGCATAGCAAAATCAGCCTTATAATGTTCCCACTGCTGGGACTCAGGCCTCCTCTCTAGGAGAGGGAATGGGCCGTAATCCACCACGCGGGCCCAGTGCGGGTTGGTGGATGTCACACGTCTTCGAATTTTTGGTTCTAGGACATGCCGGTTTCCTCACGATGTTTTCCTTCACCGTTTTGAGAGCAGTGGTGATGAAATAAATTACACAAAGTAATGCGCCTAGCTGGGTTTGAACCCGACCTACAACTCATAAGTCGGGGCCGTTACCACTCGGCCAACACTGCTCTCACTGGTCTCACTGACATTGTAATTTTGACATTTTAATTTATTGAACATTTTATTAGTCAATTTTTTTATGGTTTCGTATATTATTATTTATATTTGATGATGAACTAACGTAGATATAAGAATTACTAACAGATATTGGACCAAATGTTGTCTTATTAATAAATTATTATTATTAAAACCTAACAAGATAATTGTCCAACTGATCTAAGTTTGCCCAGCAATCTACTTTTCACAAATATTTAAAAAACAGGCAACATTTTTTAGTTGTGTTTATTATTGAACTGATTTCCTAATTTCACTCCAGTCGGCTGTAATAAAATTTCAACGTTGGTGGTGTAATTTGCGGACCAAAAGTCGTGTGAAAAACTTTTTCAGTGATGATGATATACACAAAGTAATGCGACTGGCTGGGTTTGAACCCACTATGTACCACTCGTAAGTCGAGGCCGTTACCTCAGGGCCACTACTGCTTCACAACTGTTGTGTGTGTACATTAATCTACACTAATATTATAAATAGGTAAAGTTTGTTTTTTTCTTTGTAGGTTTTTTTTTTTAGGTGGGAAAATCAAAAACCCACTCCTGCCCCCCTAGCCAAGTCACAAACGATAAACGTAAACTCTCAGTAGTCTTTAATATATTTTCAACTTTATATTATCGGATATAAAGTTGAAAATCTATTGAAGATTACATAGTGTTTTCGTTCGTTCCGGTCGCTAACGCTCAGTAGTCTTTAATAAACCTAGTCTAGTAGTCTTTAACTTTATGCTCTTAGGTATAAAGTTGAAAATCTATTGGAGATTACTAAGCATTCACGTTTATCGTTTGCAACTTGGCTAGGGGGGCATTTCCTTCGTTAGGGAATCTCAAAGTACTGGTCTGATTGCAAAAATTTTTTCACCGATAGAAAGCTGCATATATTTTATGTACGTGGGCAAAACCGTGGGCAAAAGCTAGTCATGAAATAAATAACTAGGCTTGTTGGTCTAGTGGTTAGTGGCCCTGACAGCTATGCCGGAGGTTCGATTCCCACCCAGGACAAATGTTTGTGTGATGAGCACAATCATTTGTTCTGTGTCTGGGAGTAATTATTTATCTAGACTATAATATGTATAGCATAGCATATTCAGCCTTTTAATGTTCCCACTGCTGGGACTCAGGCCTCCTCTCTCTAGGAGAGGGAATGGGCCGTAATCCACCACGCGGGCCCAGTGCGGGTTGGTGGATGTCACATGTCTTCGAATTTTTGGTTCTAGGACATGCCGGTTTCCTCACGATGTTTTCCTTCACCGTTTTGAGAGCAGTGATGATGAAATAAATTACACAAAGTAATGCGCCTGGCTGGGTTTGAACCCGCGACCTACAATTCGTAAGTCGGGGCCGTTAGGTACCACTCGGTCACCACTGCTCCTAATAATATGTATGTATTTAGAAATATATAAGTATGTTTATCAGTTGCCTAGTACTCATACCAGAAGCTTTGCTTAGTTTAGGACTAGACAGCGTTGTGTGAAAAAAAAACCTGTACTTACTCTATTACCTACATCTATGATTGCAGGGCCGGTACCTACCCGGCTCTCGTCAACAAGTAAAGCCTTACAACAAAGAACCGTCAGATTATATCAAAATGTCTTTCTTTATCTCGGTGGGCTTTACGCTTTCGGCATTTCTGGCGGACAACATTCCAAGATTATAAAGGTTTTAATATTATGCTCTCAATCGTCTTTTATATTTTCTAACGTGTCAACGGTTCCGTGATGGATCGACAAACAGACAGACTGTTCTAACTATTACGTTATTATTGTAAAAGCAACATAATTGATATTGATATTGTGATTGTGATATCAAAGGTTTCAAGAGAAACGGCCTTTATTAAGATACTGGTTTTTTTTTAGAAGTGGGAAATCATCATCTAAAATCATGGCCCCAGTAGGCTACGGCCCTGCTGGGCCCCTACGGTTTTGCTGACATCTCTTTGAGGCGCGCGTGAAACACTACGCGCCGTTGACGACTCAGGCTCGGTCCGAACAATCCCCGGACGGCCGGACGGCGTGCTACCCATTGCTCGTCGTCCGGAAACCCAGGCCTACGATGGCTGGAAATTGTCGGGATTGACATGCTGGCTAATAAGACAAGGGTTGTGAAAATTTATAATAGGACTTGATTTTGATTGGAAAAGAATTGGACCATTGGAGTTTTTGACGGGATTTTTTCGAGTGTAGTTCAGTGGCTAATTTAAATTAGTTAATTAATTATTCCCGAATTGATTCCTAATGGATATTGTGATGTAAAATTGGTAGTGTTGTATCTCAAGTGTCAGACAACTAGATAATAAGTAGAATCATTGCAACAGATGCGATTTTTTTTACTGAAAAAAGGTACTGAGAATTTTACGGAGGTATTGCATTGCAGAGCAGTGGTGGCCGAGTGGTAACGGCCCCGACTTACGAATTGTAGGTCGCGGGTTCAAACGCAGCCAGGTGCATTACTTTGTGTAAGTTATTTCTTCACCACTGCTCTCAAAACGGTGAAGGAAAACATCGAAAAGGAACAGGAAACCGGCATGCCCTAGAACCAAAAATTCGAAGACATGTGACATCCACCAACCCACACTGTGCCCGCGTGTTGGATTACGGCCCATTCCCTCTCCTAGAGAGGAGGCCTGAGTCCCAACAGTGGGAACATTATAAGGCCGACTGTGCTATGCTATGCTATTGCATTACTTCTGCGAAGCTTGTCAAGAAAGCTGACTCGATATATGTATTTGCTGCAAAATATTGCAAAAAAAAACATTAGAATGAGATAAATAGTATAAATCGGGCCCTAACAGAATACCAGCGCTGCGTTATTTATCGTTTTAAATACCGCAGCATATGCTGAGTTGGCGCCTTTTTGGCCTCGCACTAATTATACCTTTCTTTTTTTATTATGTAATTTTAGTTTATACGTTTGTGTGAGGCACGAATAAACGTTTTTTCTTTCTTCTTTCTTTCTTTCTATATCCGCATTCGAATGGAAGGCAAAGTAACTCTTACTTTGAGTAACTTTGCCTTCTTTTAGAGTGCGGGTAAGGAAATATACTAATCGAATTGAAACATGGAAACCTGCACAGTGAAGCAGTCCCCAATTAATTAAAAACACATAGACCAGGTACAATTCACCAATATCCTTGAAATGGCTGTAGGTAGTACTGTGTATGTGTCTGATGTAAGTGTTGCCTCATTATGTCCATGTTTTTTGCAAATGACGTGCGCTGTCAACGCAGTACAACGGTGGCTTGTTATTAATTAAAATTGTTATGAGGCCTGAAAGAATTGGCGGTATTGAATGTGGTGTGATGAGTTTGGTTATGTAGGGTTAAATATCTGAAGGAGACGGGAGTGGATTCACCTTAAGAGCGCCCAACGCGTATTTTTTTTATTTCCAAAATGCTTAATTTATATTACAATATTGTTATTGCCATAAAACAAAAACCTCTCGGGGTTTATCTGTGTGATAACGAGCCGTTTATTTAGTTATGAAACAGTGGTGTTATAATAGTAATAATAATTACCTGATATTTATACAGTAAACTTTTGTGTAAAGAAACGTTTTGATTTGTATTTATAACTTTTCAAACTAGTTTTATATAATGTTTGTAATACCAGGGACGACGACTTTTAAAAAACCTCATGGGTGCTCATACTCATTTGATGGACTCGAAAAAGTGGCGAGAGAAATTCACACTGATCGACCGACAAATAAATAAATGTCCTACTTACATACTGCGTACTTAATTACTAATTATGTTTGATAAAAATATAAAATGAAACCATTTTATTAGAAATTAAACTAGTTTTTATTATCAAGAAATATTATAATTTATACGTAACCTAAAAGGCGATTACTGATCTGTTTCTTGATGTCTATTCTCAGGGGTGCTCGGTACCCACTGTTTATTTCTCATGGGTGCTCGAGCCCCCGAGAACCCACGGAGTCGGCGCCCATGTGTAATACATCCTCTACAACCGCTCTTAAGTGATTGTGACATTATTACCTATACATCTTTCTCTAGATATTTTGGAAACACAGATATTGTGGTTATTATCTAGGTTACTATTGAAATCAAAACATAAATTTGTGTAAAACTAATCCAGTGAAGACTTCAGAGAATCATTCTCAAATCAACAATTTTGTACAAATTTTACATGAACTTTGGCCCTTCATAATGTACTCTTAAGTTAAAAAAGTAATGGAAATATAATTATAGAAACCTTCCATATCAAATCGAGACTCAGAATGACAATTTTTTTCCAAAAGCTTTTATGGTTTTTAAGAAAATTGCGTTTTTCCTGTTGGAACAAGTCTGGGTCTAAGTGTCTTGTGAATGTGAGTTTACGTGTTAGTGAGCGCACCCACGATCCAGGAGTTCCTATAATAGTGCGCAGACGACGGACTTTTCTCCGCGGCGGAGAAAAAGTACGCTCCGCGAATAAAAAGTCCGCCGCGGATTTATCGCGAACTCTACGCACACGGTGCGCGTGTTTATCGCTGTGCATACGTACGTCACTCTCGAGCGCACAACGTGGACTAAAGTCCGCCATGTGCGTTGCTTCGCTTAGTCACACGAGTTCTGTTTTTTTCGGGGACTCCCTCGTACTTTAGTCCGGTCCGCTCTTTGCATGTCCTCGGTTATTCGGAGGACTTTTTGTACGCAGTACTTTTAATCCCTCGTTTGCGTTACTCGATACAGTTGTAAGCGATCTATTTCAGCAGACAAAAATGTCCGCGGACAAAACCGTCGTCTGGGCGGGCCTTTAAACTTCTTTTTCAGAATCATATGGCGAATGCATACAGCGTAGTTTTTCGAGTATGCACGATAGTTCGGAACGCCTAAGTTCGGAGTTGCCAACATAACACTTGTAATAATTTTAAATCAGAAATTATATTCGCAGGAGAATCAAGGTTACAGACATAGCCCGAAGAATCGCCAAACTTTAGTGGCAGTGGGCAGGGCACATTGCTCGCAGAACAGATGGTCAATGGGGATGAAAGGTTCTGGAATGGTAACCACGTACCGAAAGACGCAGCGTTGGAAGGCCTCCCACAAGGTGGATCGATGACCTGGTGTGGGTCGCGGGAACCCGATGGATGCGAGACGCACAGGATCGGTCATTATGGCGACACTTGGGGGAGGCCTATGTCCAACAGTGGACGCCTTTCGGCTGAAATGATGATGATGAACAATAATTTACAATTTCATAAACTGTTGCTTGACTGCGATCCCACCTGATAGTAAGCAGTGATGCAATCGTTGATGGTGAGGCACACTAGTTTATAAGGAGCCTATTCACTCTAGCCTTGAAGACACCCAAATTATAATCGGACGGGAAGACCGCAGCAGGCCAATTGTTCCAGTCCTTCGATGTACGCGGTATAAACGACGAGTCGAAACGCTTAGTCCAGACCGTAGAGGTTTCAACAATGTAAGGGTGGATACTCGCCCTACGTTGGGTTGTCCGATGGTAGAAATGAGATGGCAGAATCAAGTCATGCAATACCCACGCACACTCTCCAAAATGCATCCTGTAAAATACCGACAGGCTGGCTACCCTACGCCTGTGCTCCAGGCTTTGCAGATTGGACTTAACCATCGAGATATAAGTACTAACGTACTAGAGAAGACACCGTAAATTCCTACTTTGTCTCGTTCAACTGCGGCGATCGCGCCGCACTTTGTCGAAGAAAACGCGTAAGTGCCGTGATTTACATGGCGCTTAAGACCTTTTTGCCGAGAATAAATACACTTCCGCAGCAAATCTAGCGCTGTGGTAAATTAGTTATGGTTTAGACGAATTGTTATTATTTTAGCGCTGCAGTGAACTAAAGATTCAAATTACGAAAATAGGACAATTCAGTTATTTGACGTAGCTTCTCTAGTACGTTAGTACTTATATCTCGATGGACTTAACCAAATCTATATATTAAAGGTAGTGTTTTCCATAAACAGATGATCAGCACATGTGGACAGTTAAACAGGTAATATATTTGCATTGCCCTTGCATTTATAGCAGAGCTTAGCGTGTGAAAGCATTAGTGGAAGTGGTCATAGATGGTTTCAAGAAGATTAACTTTTAATAGGTAATATATTTAACCATCTAAATGCTATCTTTAAGCACGAGGTCCTAGGTTCGATTAACTATTTCTGTGCGACTACTAAACATGATATGTTGAGATCAATTCTCGGGTGAGGCCAAAGTTTTATTGTCTTTTTAGGGTTCCGTACCCCAAAAGGAAAAAATGGAACCCTTATAGGATCACTTTGTTGTCCGTCCGTCTGTCTGTCAGTCTGTCAAGACTCTTTATCACGCGTTACGTGGAGGTATTGAGTTGAAATTTAAACCATATACTAAGGTCTGCGGTCCCTTGAAGCTGTGAAAAAATCAAACTTCTGAGTTAACGAAAAAAAAAAGACGCGGCCGTTTAAGTCGCCTACAACGTACATTTCAACACTCAAAGAAATCAAAAATCATAGGATACTCCCCGTTGACCCAGAATCCTGAAATTTGGCATAAAGCAAGGTCTTATATATAGGAATAAATATGAAAAATGTAAATTTGTAGTTACGTCACAAAAATACCTTTTTTACAATTCGGAAAAATCTTCGTAACCCAATTCGGGAATCGAACTGTTTTCAAAGGTGCGGAACCAGTGCGCGAGGGCGACTCGCACTTACCCTGTTTTCTTTTATATATCTACGATTTCTCAATACCTTTATTTAATTTTTTTTTTAAGGTGGAAAATCATCAAATAATTTCTCCCGCACTAAGTAGAGTGTGAGACTTCCTCTGACTATACCCCACCTGTGTCCCTTCAGTTGCCCTTTGCGTTTAAGGGCCACGATAACTCTTTCGAACGATCCTGCAGCTCAGGATTTCTCTATATATTAAGATGGAACAGTTGGTGAAGTGATGGAGAGATTGGCTGCTGCGCTACTGTCGCAGGTTCGACTCCCGCACTGAAAAAATATTTGTATGGCCTTTATATAGTTGTTCTAGGTCTGAGTGTTTTGTGAATCTGAGTTAACATGACCCACAGCTGTGCAACCGTCTGAGCCTCGTCAACGATCTGTGTTTTGGAGCATAGTATAATGTTTCGAACGCGATCCGTTAGTTTAACATGTAACATTTATTTATTTATTTATTTATTTAAGGATCACCAACGAGTGTTACAAAATAAAAACTTAGAAATTAAAATTGGTACACGTAACCTTGTCCTATAATGCACACTCAATTATAGGTAACCACAGCTTATGCATAAACGAGTGAACATGGCTCTAAATACTTATGAAAATATTAAACAAAAGTATTAAGCATGACATGACGCATAGAAAAAAAAAAAATTAAACAATATTAGCCAGTATGTTACCTGTGGTAACATACTGAGCTTCATAGCACGTTGGTAAACCTTAAGCTTGGACTTTTTTTTTATTGCTATAAACGATCTGTTTTTTTTTTATTGACATTATTATAAATAACTTTTTTTTTATTTTTTTTCTGTTTCAAGTATGTGTTATTTGTTTATTGTGCACACCTACCACAGTGTTGTCTTTTTTAACCCAAAGGTTGACTGGTAGAGAATGCCTTGTTGCATTAAGTCCGCCTATGTACCACTACCACTACTGTACATGAAGTGTAAATAAATAAATAAATAAACTAGTGCTTGACTGCGATCCCACCTGATGGTAAGTAGTAATGCAATCATTGATAGTGAGGTGCACTAATTTATTGAGAGCCTAATCACTCTACCCTTGACGACACCTAAATTATAATCGGATGGGAAGACCGCAGCAGGCAAATTGTTCCAGTCCTTCGATGTACGCGGTATAAACGACGAGGCGAAACGCTTGGTCCGGATCGTAGAAAATAGTAAATAACTTACTGTCATGTTAACTTTTCGATATCAGTCAGACATTTGATTTGCAGTTAGCAAAGAATAAAACGTCTTTCCTTTTCTGCAATGCGATTTGTCTACGTTACTTTAAGTTAAACTGTACGTTTTTTAGACATAAGAAAATCATTTTCAGACTTTTTAAAAGGCTGTCATTACAAAGGAGCAATGTTATTCTAGTCCTTATTAAGTTAACAGGCAGTAGGTAGTTACAGTTTGTTCAGAATGCATAGAGGCTCTACCACGGTCTCTAACGCGATGCATTTTACGCCTTAAACTGAATTGTTATGCATAGAGCTATATAGGGTGTATAGTTCGACTGGCCTGTTGGTCTAGTGGTTAGTGGCCCTGACTGCTATGCCGGAGCCCGGAGGTCGTGGGTTCGATTCCCCTCCAAGATAAATGTTTGTGTGATTAGCACGATCATTTGTTCTGTGTCTCCACAGAACAAAGGAATCGGAGGCGTGGCCGACTCGAGGCGTTCGGCGCGAACGATACGATTGTAACTTGGCTAGGGGGCTGTTCTAGTTTAAGGCCGCACTTATTGTAAACTTACACATTATTTTTTACATGTTAGATATTATCCCAAAAATATTTAAAAAAAAGTCACAAGTTGCACATCTCCGACACTTAGTACAACATAGGTCACGGCAGGTCATAGCGGGCATTAGATGACAGCGCACAGCATGGTGCGGGAGCAAAACAACCCCTCAGTCACTCAGATGACCCGGTAACCTTGTGTTTGTGCGGACAACCAGGTAACAAAACAAGCTTATAACTTTGTGATTTTTCATGATACAGTTATTAAACTATGTACATAGATTCTTTACATAAAAATACTAGATACGTGTTTCGGGTTTCGTAAATAAAAATAATGTTGTATAGAGTTAAACTACATTGAAGATATAGGTTCTTTTGATAATACACCGGTTTAAAGTTACCCAACTTTCTAATGAAAACTACAATCACTTTACAAAATCTCATTTCGGCAGTTCACAATAATGTGATATCAAAATACATCTCAAAATATAATACAGGATGGTCCTAAAGTAACCGGTAACGACCACTTTACGCACAAAGGAGCACAGCTTAAATTTCTACATCCTGTATATCAGAGGCTAAACTTTGCCGCGCTAATCGCAATTTCCACCTTGTTTGAGCCGAAAAGCGGTCTCGAAAGTTCTTATCTTAAAAAGTAATATCTTTTTTGCATAACTTTTTTTTATTATTGTATGTTTTCATAGTTTTTCTTTTTCAATTTTGTTTTTTTTAAGTGGCCAGAGTTAATTCTGCGTTTAAAATGATTTTAAGGAGATAGTAATAGAATTTTGTAATCTTCGTTTGTAATAAAGATTTTCATTAACTTTGCCTGCTTTTTTTTATTTTGTATATGTATGTTATATAGGTATAATGATAGTTAAGTGTTTTTTAAAATATGTAAATACTTGTAAAATTACGCGACGAAAGACGTTCTTTTAAAAAAATTTTTTAGTTGTGATTGGACCATATCAGAAAAAGAATAACTGACAAGTACTTTAGAGTAAGGATGTACAGTTAAACCTAATATTGTCCGCTACGAAAGCTTTTGAAGGTAATAAAGAAAAATATATTGCAATTTTACCAATTTTTAACCGACTTAAAAAAAAAGCAGGTTATCAATTCGGTTGTATATATTTTTTTATTTTTTGTAAAAAGATTTTTATTTCACAATTTTTTGTCTTCATAAGAATTTTTCTGAGATTTCAACTTTTTTTTGAAAATCACTTCATCTAAATGGGTCCAGTCATACTCGAATTTTGCGCATCACATATTACTTATTCTACCATTTATCTAAGTTTACATACAAGATAACGATTAGTCATTGTAGGTACCTAAAATTCCAGTAGAACATACTGTATTAGCCTATGTACAAACTTTTTGATATAGCTCGCCTCACCATCAACGATTGCATCACTGCTTACCATCAGGTGGGATCGCAGTCAAGCACTAGTTTATAACATTAAAAAAAGAAAGATGCATGTCAAATTATTCCCCTCTTATTTTTACTTGAAAATAATTGGTCTGGCCTGTTGGTCTAGTGGTTAGTGGCACTGACTGCTATTCCGGAGGTCGTGGATTCGATTCTCACCCAGGACAAATGTTTGTGTGATGAGCACGATCATTTGTTCTGTGTCTGGGTTTTTTTTTTTGGGTGGGAAAATCATCTAATGACATCCCCCGCTCTTGGGCGGAGCGTGAGATAGTGTCAGACTTTTACTGACTAAAAACCCACTCCTGTTCCTTCTTTGCCATTTTTCCAGGGCCCCGGGGATCACTTTCGCATCACCCATGGCCCCAGTAGGCCTCGACCCTGCTGGGCCCCTACGGTTGCTGACATCTCCCTGAGGCGCACGTGGAACACTACGCGCCGTCGACGACTTGGGTTCTGTGTCTGGGTGTAATTTATCTATAATATGTATGTATTTAGAAATATATAAGTATGTTTATCAGTTGACTAGTACTCATAACACAAACTCTGCTTAGCTTGGGACTAGACGGTGTTGAGTGATAGTTGTGGAATATATATTATATTTATATTATTGGTCCCAAAAAAAAAACTTTAAAAAAATACATACCATGCTCATTTTTCCTAACATTGCCTTCAAAACCGAAGCAACACAAACCTCACATAACAGTTACAGTTTAATCGAAACGTTTCGCACACATTTCTTTTATTTCCTGACGTCGCTTGGGAGTCAGATATAATAAGTAAAAGTTCCTTGAGCGTACGGCGAGCAACAAGGCAACTGGGCAACAGGTGTTTGTACCACGATCGAAGAGAAAAATTACGAACTTGTGTGGACGGGTGTACGCTCCGGTGGATAATTCAATCATTTATATTTGTTATTGTTACTTTAGTGTTTGCTCTGCTAAAGTTACATGGTATAGCTTTGGGACATTTGAAACAGTAATGAACTTTCAGTTAGCCCACATTCGATTAAGTAGGAAAGAAAGAAATAAAAATATATGCCTGTACACAACACTAGCTCCGTCCGATTATATAGGGTGACTGGTAATTAGTGTACGATACTTAAACACGTGATTGTGCTCATGACAACCAACAACATTTACTATGGGAACAAACCTGAAATCGCGAAAAAAAAATCAGCTGTTCAGTACATTTATGTTTGCCTAATGTACTGAACAGCTGATATTTTTTTCGCGATTTCGGCTTTGCTACCATAATAAAAATTGTTTATTATCATGAGCACAATCACGTGTTTACGTATCGTACACTAAATTGCCAGTCACCCTATATGTTACGTGCGGGAATCGTGCTGTCAATGTCAACAATGCCGTTATATTATACCGGTATCTATACAGGCAGGGGGTGATTTGTTCTGCCAGGTTTTTTTTTTATTTTTATTAATGATAGGCTCGCGTTTGACCACCATCTCACCTGATGGTAATGCGGTATGGTTGTGGGTTCAAAGGAGTTACCTTAGCCCTCGCAATTAAGGACAACTGAAGGAAAACTGTGCTCCCTCTAGCTTCACTACAAGCGAGTTATTTGATGATTTCCTTCTTCAAAAAGAAATATTCTGTTGTTGTTAATGCGATGCGATGAAATGGTTATAAGTAATGTTATATTACAGAAAATACAAAACACAGAGAAACCAATAAATAAACCTTCTTCTCCTTCCTATTTGACTTCTCAAATTCAATTTCTTTGCTTTGGTCATAATAAAAATCTCCGATCTACCGATAATCGAATACTACGATGTCTCACACATCGCTCTGGGTTTATCCAGTCCTCCTTCTTTGTCCAGGCGATCTCTCTTTGGAATGCGCTCCCTCTGAACATCAGGATGGCTTCTATTCGGTTCACTTTTAGGGTGAAGGCATGTGAATACATTCGCAGGAAGATGGTGTAATCATCACAGCGTTGATTTGTTGGATTCCTTTTTCATAATAACGTTGTTAATTTGTATGTATGTATCTAAGTATATATTTATTATTGTTTTTCTAATCTAGTTTATCATTATGTTGCGCCTGCCATGTTATATTTCTGCACCACCCTAAGGTCGACTGGTAGAAAATGCCTAAGGCATTAAGTCCGCCTTTGTAGTGTTTCTTACTGGTGCATAAAGTTTTAATAAATAAATAAATACCTAATTTCGAAAAAAGAATAAGGTACCTTTAATACGAGTATAAAGTTTATTTGAACTTATAATTCCAAGTCAATCCAAAGATATAACACTACAAAGTAACCTGTTTTCAAAAACGGCAATTTCATAAGTACAGATCTATTATTTTTGACATTAAGCGAAGGGTTTTTTCCGTTGTCATGACGACTAAGCCAAGTAGAGGTCCAAACTGACTTGTAATTTGGGCCTAAGTGGCACAAAATGTAATTTAATCAATTTGGTCTGTCTACTCCGACTCACTCACTACTACAACTCGTTTGTTGGAAAATTATTATTTTGATTTCGGTGAACCTTCTGTTGATACGAGGTCACGTTTCAGGCATAAGTCCAGCTAAATAAGAAAAGGATTTTTTGTTTCTTAACTAGTAACGAGCCCTGGCTATTCGCACGGGTGTAAATTATGTACACAAATCAACCTCGTTTATTGCTCTTATTAGTGAAAACTGCATTAAAATCCGTTACGTGGTTTAGGAGGAGAAAGAGCAGATAGACGCGGAGAGTGACTTTGTTTTATAATAATTGGCGACAAGAATGACATAACTCAAAAAGCAGGATTTTACAGGAGAACATTTTTTAAGTCTTAATAAATAAGTACTCGTAAATATGCGGTTATAAATAAAAAGGGGACTTGCAAAACATAGACTCGTATTTAAAAGGGGAATGAAACTTTCCCATTTATTGCTGGCATATATTTTTTTTTCTTTTCGCTAAAAGTGAAACCTAGGCCATACCTTAAAGGGCTATATGATAAATCAATAGCAAAAAGAATTATGTCTACCGACCGTAACCAAACGAAGTTAGAGACTATTTAGAATATTGTTATAGTTTGTTTTCTTAAGTAATAATACTGTATGTAATTTAATGTTTCCCATTGTTTAATATAGTTTTAGTTTCGGTTTTTATGGTGAGTACGCATTAAATAGTGTCAATCACTATCACAACACTAACGCGTATCTTTTCGATTCGTTTATTACTTATTTTTTTTACTAGTTTTAGTGATGAAAAACTGCGAGTGTGAAAAAAATATAACAGTAATAACCAATTTAATCTATTTTATCAATGGAAACCTAAAATATAACGAAAATATGTAACGCCGGACAAAAATATACTAGCAATGCTTCTATACGTATCTTCGTTCGGTTACGGTTTAAAGACCTGGTTCTTTTTGCTATTGATTCCTGGTATTGGCCTCTAACATATAACCTAGGTTTCATTTCTGGCAAAAAGATAAAAGTAAATCATGCCAATAGCCACATTACATTGGCCTTTTGGTGTTTATTTGAGCCGACCTGGTTATTTTTGTATGACGACGATGTAAACTATACAATGTTATTTTAACTTGCATTGTACAGTTTATGTGATTTTAAATGCGTGTCTTAGTTTGGCAAGTAGAGCACGTTACCGACTGAGGCACGTATGGCTGGTTTACCCTAATGTATTTTGCAGTTAAATCAGGCGTTGGTGAGTCAGCGGGCCAACATAAGTTGCCTCACAAAAGATGTTAAATTAAAAAGCAATGTGACTCCTTACTTAGGCACTAGTTAGCTCATCTTACGCGCGTCGACAGCAAACTATACCAATTAACCTTTTTTTCCCTACACCGACTAGATTAACATAGAAATTACTATCTCTTAAGTTATTTTATGAGGCAAGATTGTCACATTCTTCCTTGACTACAAGGTCGAATTTAAATATTATTTGTTTTTTTTTTCTTGTTATAGGTTGGGAAACAGAACGCTATGGGAAGTAAGCAACAAATATTACCTCCTAAATTAAACTTTGCCGATGTATATTGATGTGTCGGCAAAGTTAAAGGCAATCAACTGACTCAGACACTCTTTTTTGCCTTGTGTCTTTAATTTAAAAGCATACATTTTTTTATTTTTTTTTATTTCGACGTCACGATCGGCACAGTGATTAAGCGATTGGCTGCTACACAGTATGTCGCGGGCTCGATTTCCGCAAGGAACACATATTTGTTATGGGTGTTTTGTCTTTCTTGTTTAGCTATAATCCAACCAATCAACAGTGTGTTTTTGTGCAACGAATTCTAAATTCAAATTTTCCATTGAACATTTTGAATTAAGAACTGTCTATTATTTAAGCATGAAACTGTGTTTTTTTAACATGATTGTTGTTTGATGTTTTTTTTTACCCCAGAAACGTCTTTTTGTCTTTGATGATGATTTGAAAATTGAATCACAAAACAAATGTTTCATGATTTGTGAGTTAGAATAGAATAGAATAAACTCTATTTTACACCAAAAAAAGTAACACAACTTATACACTAACTTAAATCTATGAGTACAATGGCGGTCTTATCGTTGACAGCGATATCTACCAGACAACCTGAGTTGTATCTCGTTATGACTAAACGTGCGATATGCTAAAATAATAAACGTTATAAATCTGTCTTGATGTATAAAAATCAATTAATGTTCATTAGTCTCGTAAAAACTGAAAAACGTCTTGACCGAATTAAAAGATTATTTTTTTCGTTTGGCTCGCTCTTACACACGGGGGTGGTTTAAATTAAAAGAAAATAAGGAATAACAATAAATGATGTTTTTTAATTTTGTGTTGGAATCGCTTTTTAACGAAGGGAAGTATTAATTAAACTTAAGGGGTCTGGAGGAAGGTGACGGCATTCGTGATATAGAGTAAAACTAATACGAAAGCTTCTTTGACACCTTAAATCCACATTTACTCATATCAAGATATGTTGGAGATTTTCTGTAATAAAGATTTTATTGTTATAAAATTGTATGTCTTTGTATCTCTCAGGACTCTGGGGTCCTGGACCTTTGGAAATCGTATGAGGGACCGAAGCCAACTCGCTGAGGCCCCTTAGACACTTCATGGAGCGTGGCACCAATCGACGATTGTCCCGGTACTCTCTTTAGAAGCGCATCTAAGGACTGCGCTCGGTTATGGGAAAATATTGTGACATATAAAACAAAGATATAAGGCTATAGTTGCCAAGAACTAAGTAAAGGCTATGGCCTCTACTTGAACCATATTATTAATATATACGTATCCGTAATATCTTAGATACACTTAGACAAGTACATATGAATTAAAAATTTCACATTGGCACTTGCCCTGTTTCGAACCCGCAACCTCATATATGAGATTTTTTTTTATTATTATTGATAGGCTCGCGTTTGACCACCATCTCACCTGATGGTAAGCGATGATCTGGCCGACGATGCTTTAACCACTGGGTCATCACGACACCATGGTCGGTACCTAATACAAAGATATTACGAAAATATTATAATTAAAATAAATCAACAACGAATTAGCGTTCTGGGCACTTTACCCATTCATATCGATGTAGATGAAATTTTTGATGCCCAACAATTTATTTTTCTACCCGTTTGTAAATATTTTTATTTTTAGTTTTTATATATACCTATTAGCATAGTCGGCCTTATAATGTTCCCACTACTGGGACTCAGGCCTCCACTCTAGGAGAGGGAATGGGCCGTAATCCACCACGCAGGCCCAGTGCGGGTTGGTGAATATCACACGTCTTCGAATTTTTTGGTTCTAGGACATGCCGGTTTCCTCACGATGTTTTCTTTCGCCGTTTTGAGAGCAGTGGTGATGAAATAAATTACACAAAGTAATGCGCCTGGCTGGGTTTGAACCCGTGACCTACAACTCATAAGTAGGGGCCGTTACCACTCCACTGCTCTAATACTTAATACACCTAATTTATTAGTTTTGATGTTTATTACATTAAAAGATTAAAAGAAATCCATTGTTTTCATATATATTTTTCCTCAAAATCATCTGGATTAAATAAAATCGTTTTATACAGTTGTTTGTCTATTTGAAAATAAAAGGAAAACTTGAAGGAAAGTAACTTGTCAAATCATCTTTATGAGAGATTATCCTTGTTGAAGAGTTTGCGTAAGTTTGTGTAAGTAGAACAAGATTTTGTTCTTTCCAGTTTATTGCGGATCGGAATATGTAAAGATGGTTTACTAGACAAACCAGTATTGATTGGATTATATAGTATTTTACTGGTTGGAAATATACGATAGTGTGGAAATAGGTTTACCATTAAGTATATTTAGAGAAATAATAAAAAAGTCATGGATACCAGGCGTGTTTTTTTAATACTAATATTTAAATCTAAATTATATTGTTTTAAGTCATAATTAGTTTAAAAAAAAATACTATTTTCTTTCTTAATGTTCTAAAATCATTTTTCATTATTGCCTTTCTATTGAAAGCGGTTTCAAAGTCTATTACGGACATGTATAGATTAATTATATTCATTTTAAAGTGTATAGGTTCATACATTTTAGGTTTTTGTGAAATAAACTAAAATAGTGGCAAGATAATCATATTTTGGTTTAGAAATGCGCCCTGAAGAAACCAAGACAGTCTTTAGACTTTTCCTTGAAAAATAAATTTAAACAAAATTTAAGAAAAGTGAGTTTACGATTAAAGGAACACCTACAAAGTCTGCCTAACTCGTCGAGAAAAACAAGCGTAACGTTTATTAAGTATTGAGTTAGATTTCCCATTACGTGATAATTTTATTTAGGAAGCATACGTTGTGTCGTTTTGGAATGATAAATCGGTAAAAATAAAGTTTGGTCAGAGGCAAAAATTTGTAGTTGCATCAATTGGGTACCCCTCTCACATTAAAATACCGAAGGAAAGGGGGTAACCCGTTCATGACGCTGTCCGTACTTTTGCATTCAACCCTTTCGAGGAATTAAAAACGAAAATCATGGTTTGTGCAGGAGTGAGTTTTCATTTAAAGAAGTGAAAACTCACTCTTACTTTTTTGTTTGATTGAAGTGTATTTATGATAATATCATTCTAAAAAAATATAACTTACTAGCTGACTTGGCAAACATTGTTCTGCCACAACAACAAGTTATTGAAAATATTTGGGAGGCCTCTACCAAAAACACACAAAAAAAAATATAAATAATTTAAAAAATTATTTAACTCCGAAATGGATTGACATTTCGGAGTTAAATAATTTTTTATCAAACTCTTGTACACTACGACATGATTGTTTTTTATATATATTAGAAGATTTTTCATATAACTGCTGATCTACTAGAATAGTTGTTATTAACTTATATTAATAAATACTTTTCAATTATGAAAGAAAACCCATCCCTTAAAAAAAAGTAAATTGTCGCTTACGAAATTCTTCTTAAAAAGGCTTGATTTAATAGATGCGCGTTTTTCTTCATGTGATTTATTTAAATACTGCTAAACAATTTCAGTTTATGAAATTACACTATTTTTTCTCAAGTTCAGTAGGCGACTTTTTATTTTATTTTTATTCTTGATAGGATTAAAATGGTTTAGAAAAGTATGATGTATGGGATTTAAATAACTTTTATGGATGACAAGTACCAGAACATGATTGTTTCTAATTTTTGTATAAGTTTTAATAACTTTACAATCGCTACTATATAGTGTTCCCAGTCGAACAATTATATTAATAATATTTTTGGAAAATAATGTAATGGAAATGCTTTTACGTAACAAAAACTCATAAACGTATTTTTTTTTTTACAATAATTTTGCCACAGAAATCAATTTTGATTTTTTATTCTATGGCAAGTAAGTTTTGTTTTGCACGGACTAATATTTTACTTTCTATTGTATCACAAAAAAAAATTAAAATACCCAAAAAAAATCAAATTCCCCTGACCCTACAAATCCGATAAGAAACCGTAAAAAAATTAGCCCCCTTGAATAAAAAAAATATATTTCGAATCCGCCAAAAGTTAAAAAAAAAACACGAAATAGTGAAAAAAATATCAGAATTAATTCAGTCACTTACCCTAAAGCCATTGTTGGTGAATAGTTTGCTACGAGGTTGCTACGAGTTTACGGGCCTGCGCTGCTACGCTTCTGATGTTCGTAGCACGGAGCGGAGCTTTATATCCGCTGTAGCCGCGTAGCCGCCCCGCAGGCCCCGCCCACTGCATCCACACACATATTGAAATTAATTGTTATTTTTGTGTGAACTGAGTAAATAATTGTTAACGTTTGCTGTTCTGGTTTTAGGGAGCATATAGAAAAGTATATGTTTTGGGAAGTTTATGTGGATTTTGGCGGGTTACACGTGGGAAATTAATGAGAACTTTTCTAGGATTTTCTTGCGTAGTTTTTTTTGTACCATATAGTGGAACTTCGATGATTTTTAAAGGTTTTTGTTCGCATTTTATTGTATGGTTCGAGTCTTTGTGTTTGAATTGTTGTTAAGAATATTGTTTATTTGTAATTAACTGGTTTGGTAGATAGAGAGATGAATGGATTGTGAGAAGTGATATGTTTCTCGGCATTGTTGGTTTCTTATTTAACACCGACTTCCGAAATTAAAGTTATTTTGATCCTTTTAGTGTTTTTTTTAGTGAAGTCGGTTATTATTTTTTTGTAAAAAGTTTTTATTTCACACTTTTTAGTTGCGATACACTTATAAACGTGTCTATTTCTCATGACAATTCCAATTAACCCAAATACTGCTAGGTTACATTGTTTTATTATAAAGTTCCTGTGTCTACCTTCCTCCTTCCGGCTCCATCATCAGATCAGTTCGATAGTACCTTATAGCCAAAGTGCATCTCATGACAATTCTAATAAGTCCAAACACGGCTAGGTTACATTGATTAATTACGGAGTTCCAGTGCCTACCTTCCGGCTCCATCATCATCATCAGATCACTTCGATGATACCATTTTCAACGTAACTATTCAGAATCATTCATTTATTTTTATTGTCATAGTCGCTTAACTATATCTTCATTGTGATATCTATTTGAGTATGAAGTTCCGTTGACCATTTCTGGTCTTCTTCATCAGTTCCACTTCATCAAATGTTACTTTTTGACTGTAAATGCTTATGTTCTTGATGAAAATACTAAAATTACTATAGGGTTGCCTATAATTTTTGAGGAGTTCCCTCGATTCCTCATGGATTCCATCATCAGAACTGGATTTTGAAAAAAATGGGACCAATCTGGAAGCATATCCTATAAAGGGAAAAAAAATTTTGCAAATCGGTCCATAAACGACGCAGTTCTGAGGTAACAAACATAAAAAAAGTGATGATAAAAAAAAAAATACAACCGAATTGATAACCTCCTCCTTTTTTTGAAGTCGGTTAAAAAGGGAGTTAGTGATAGCGTGACGGGTAACAGGACAGAATGGAAGAAAAATACATGTTGTGCTGACCCCAAATAAAACGGGACACGGGCAGGAAGATGATGATGAATTAACTGGTTTGATAGACTGTCAAAAATATTTTTGTCATAAAATTCAATACTTTTAAATTGACGGGAAGAAAAACTATTTTGAAAAATAAAATAAAAAATCTTATTTTAATTTGCGGAAATACTAAACTGACTAGATTATCTACACTAATATTATAAAGAGGTATTTTTTTTTTTGTTATTTTATTTGTAGGAGGTAATCTGGAAGTACTGGTCCGATTGCTAAAATTTTTTCACCGATAGAAAGCTGCTTTATTCCTGAGTGACATAGAGCGAAGCTGTGGGCAAAAGCTAGTTGCTAATATCTTCGTAATTAAGTGTAAAATGACCTATGGTGCAGAGACTTCGTCTTTGACTAACATCCAAATGTCCAAACATAAGATTTGCCAACGTGCTATGGAGCGCAATATACTAGGTGTTAAAATAACGGATCGCGGTCGAAATATTATACTGTGCTTCAAAACGCAGAAACAGAATCAGAATCAGAATAATTTATTTGTAAACATAGGTCAGATTACAACAGAGTGTGAGGTATTAAAAATAGGTAGATCGACTATCCTGCTAGTTGAGATAGAATCATGATACGTGACCAATATATGTAATACTAAATATTAACTGCTTTGTATCGGTGACCTTAGAATAAGTTTATTACATTATCTTGTATTCTCATGTAAGTGGCTATTTTGTCTTTATGAGAATAAACTATTTAAACCTAAACCTAGATCCTCTATGTTTTACCCAGAGGCGTACAAATATATACAATTAACATTTAACATTGACGTGGCTCAGAAGGCCGAAGGAAGATTAAGTGGGACTGGGCTGGACATGTCTGCCGCATGCCGATCGAGCGATGGGCCAGTAAAACACAAAGTTTTAGTTAAGCCCTGAAATCACACAATGGGGTCGCGGCAGACGAAGAAGGAGATGGCGGGACGACTTAGATGTCTTCCTTAGGAATTAGTTAGAAGTGGCGCAAAGCCAACAATGGAAGGGATGGAGGGAGATCTTTGCCCAACAGTGAGACAGTATAGGCTAGATATAAAGTGTAAAAAACCGAAGAAAATACGACATCTAAAAATATAGCAATAATTTGACCCGTAACAGTTACATGGCTCCCGTTGAAAGGTCACTTTTTTAGTGTGGGAGGTGTAAAAGAAGACAAATGTTATATTCACCTCAGTGACAGGTATTGGGTGGAATTGAGACTCTTGTAAGATCTAAAGGAAGATTTAAAGTCTTATAGGAAAGTTTTATAAGTTCGCAAAAAAAGAACAATCACAGTGATCACTAATTTATATGTATTATTATAAACGTGAAAGTTTGTATGTAACTCTTTAACGCTAAAACTTTGATCTTAATTAGAGATGCGCCGAATAGTGGTTTCACCGAATAACCGAAAACCGAATAATATTCGTTTGTTTAATTTTTTTTTAGGGGCCCCGTTGATCTCTTTCGCATCACCCATGGCCCCAGTAGACTACGACCCTGCTGGGCCCCTAAGGTTGCTGACATTTCCTTGAAGCGCGCGTGGAACACTGCGCGCCGTCGACGGTTTGGGCTCGGTCCGGACGGTTACCGGACGGTCGGACAGCGAGCAACCCATTGCTTGCCGTCCGCAAGCCCGCGCCTACGGTGGCTGGAAATCGAGATAGGAATCCCGGCCTCCTTTGCTAGCATTACTGCTTCGCAGAAGGAGGCGACCACCAGCCACTCCTCCTCGCTCCGGACCATGGCCTGTACCAAGGCTCGGTGCGAGAGATCGCTGCCGCCGAGCGCCTCCACGAGGACACAGCTGGTGCTCTGCCCAGGCGGGGCACACCTCTGCCGTATGCTCCACCGTGTCCTCCAGGCGGTCCACACAATAGTGACACCCGGGCGTTTCTTCCGCACGAATCCGGTGCAGGAACCTCCCGAACTTACCATGTCCGGTGAGGACCTGCGCCATGCGGAAGGTAAGGACGCCGTGTTGCCTTTCCAGCCACTCCTCAAAGAGGGGACTTACCGCCATAATTATGGCGTGCCCGAATAATATTCGGTTAAGTTCTTACCGAACCGAATATACTGCCGGATAATTCGGTTCTCCGATCCATAGTTTTGCTGTGCAAATAATGTTTGTTTTCCGAGGCAAGAAATGTGTATGAGGACAAAAGAAATAGGCTTTTGCCAGATACAGCTGAAAGCTTGATTTTCTTGCATCATAATCTACCTCTGCTTAATTATAAGTATTAAATTTTATATACAAATATTTTATTTAAAATTAATTTTGGCCTAAAGGCTGATTTACAATTATCTATTAAACCGAATACATTTGGCATTTCATTATGTGAAAATAAGTTACGTCTGACAGCTCTGGGATCTTGGTCTATAATGATTGGGCCGTATACGAATATCTCAAAATTCTGCCAAATACGCCGAATACCGAATTTAAAACGAATATTCAGCGCGTCACTAATTTTAATGAAACTTTACAGTAATAATATTACACAACTATAACACAACGCCATCTAGTCCCAAACTAAGCAGAGCTTGTGCTATGAGTACTAGACAACTAATAAACATACTTATATATATCTAAATACCTATATATTATAGATAAATTACCCAGACACAGAACAAATAATCGTGTTCATCACACAAACATTTGTCTTGGGTGGGAATCGTACCCACGACCTCCGGCTTCGCAGTCAGGGCTACTAACCACTAGACCAACAGACCTCTCTCGCTTTCAGAAATAGAAATATTAGAAAGCTATGTTGAGTAAGTTTTTTCGTTTATATAAGATCCTCTTGAGGTCCTGATACAATTCATTACGGAATAATGCACGAAAATTGCGATATAGGGTAGAGAAACGAAACCCTGGACAAAGTTTGTGTTTTTTAAACACATTAAAAAAAATACGTTTAAAAAAATATCCAAATGAAATTCTGTCTCCTTATACCCTTATTCTTACATATTATAAAACAAGGTCCCTAACCGCGCTTATCGGTCTGTCTGTCTGTTCGCGATGAATTCAAAAACTGCCAAACGGGTTTTTATGCGGTTTTCACCTATTTTTTTTCTTTATTTTTTATAGGTTCGCGCTTGACCGCTATCTCACCTGATAGAAAGCGACGATGCGGTCGACGATGGAGCGCGCTTACCTAAAAGTAAACTATTCACTCTTGACTTAAAGATTCCCGGGTTGTAGCCATCAGGAAACACAGATTCCGGCAGGGAATTCCACTCCTTAGCTGTACGCACAATGAAAAAACGTTTTGTGCATATAGGTGGGATGTCCACCATGTACCGGCGGCGCATCGCCGTACGCCTGGTGGTCCGATGATGGTACGGGCTAGGCGGAATTAGGTTATGCAATTCCGACGCACACTCCTCCAAATGCAACCGGTAGATAACCGACAGGCTAGCAACTCGGCGTCGATGCTCAAGACTTCGACCTATAGGCCGAACGATTCATGAGGAAGGTTTAGGTGCTAGTGTAGCACCAAAACCTTTCTTGCTTTCTCGTAAAATTAGAAAATTAACCCAATTAACACAAAAAATAAATTACATTATGGGTTGCCAATTATTAGTTAGTAAAAATTGATCATTTTATAATAAGATAGAACATGGTCGCTTACAATGGGCCTCATCAGAAGGCTTACAGTCACCCAAAGGGAAATGGAAAGGGCTATGCTCAGAGTTTCCTTGCGTGATCGCATAAAGAAAGAAGATATCCGCAGAAGAACCAAGGTCGCCGACATAGCCCGAAGAATCGCTAAACTAAAGTGGCAGTGGGCAGGGCACATTTCTCGTAGAACGGATGGTCGATGGGGCCGAAAGGTTCTAGAGTGGCGACCTCACACCGGAAAACGCAGCGTTGGCGCGGCCTCCCACAAGGTGAACCGACGACCTGGTGAGAGTCGCGGGAATGCGGTGGATGCGAGACGCAAGGATCGGTCGTTGTGGGGACGCTTGGGGGAGGCCTATGTCCAACAGTGGACATCTTTCGGCTGAAATGATAATGACGCTAATAAGATAATTGAAATAATAATAATTATATAATCATGCATGTTTTGTTAATTTGTGGTGTCAAAGTAAAAGTCTCCTCAAAACAATTAAATTATTTCCTGATTTTTGGCAACATCACGAAATGGAAAGGACCGTTTGGCGTTAGAAAGAGAGGTCGCCCGTAGGACTGGTGGCAAGACGAGATTGTGGCCTACGTAGGAAGGAACTGGAAGACTAGGGAACATACTCCCGAGACAAAAAGTAACTAGTAGTCTGCTCCTGGGCAAAATTGCATTTAAATTCATTCAGTCGTCTGAAGAAGCAACAAACATATACACACACACACTCACAAACTTTCGCCATTATAATGTTAGAGCGAAAAAAAAAGCCGAAAGAAAAGCCGAGAATTTCAAAGAATTCTAAAACCCGAGTGAAGCTGAGGCGGGTTACTAGTATAATCTACCTATATATATATAAGGACTTATATATATATAAGGTGAAACTGACTGACTGACTAACATCAACGTACAGCCAAAACTACCTTAATAAAGAAACCTGAGTGAAGTGAGGAATTCAAGCCGCCGTAGACAAAGACAGCTTTATCCCCGTGTTGGATACTCTACTTTTTACATCATCTGTGGGCTAGGAGAGTGAAATTTTGCACAAGGTTTTTATGACGTAGGTGAGTACTAAAAAACTAACACTAGTTTGTAAGCTCGCATTGTACTAACAAATATGAATGTTTTTTTTTTTCTAGGTGGGAAATCATCCAATGACATCTCCCGCCCTTGGGCGGGGCGGGAGGGCGTGTCAGACTTTTACCACAAACCCACTCGTTTGTTCCTTCTTAGCATTGCGTTCCAGGACCCCGGGGTTCATTTTCACTTAACCCATGGCCCCAGTAGGCTTCGACCCTGCTGGGTCCCTACGATTTGATGACATCTCCTTGAGGTGCGCGTGGAACATTACGCGCCGTCGACGGCTTGGGCTCAATCCAGACATATACCAGACGACCGGACGACGTGCTACCCATTGCTCGCCGTCCACAAGCCTGCGCCTACGGTGGCCGGAAATTGGGATCGGAATCGGAAGCTGGGGCGTGAGGGCCGTTCCCTCACACGTGCGGCCGCCTCTTAACAAATATGGATGTAATCGCAAGATGAATCTGAAATAAATAATTGATTATTATTAAAAGAGGATATTCCAAAATTCGCCTCTTATAGGGATGAAACAGGGATCCAAAAGTTTGTATGGAGAAACCTGCTTTTACTGACTGTTTCGCGTCCGTTACGTCACAACCTCAGGTTCAGTTGAAAACCAGCGTCAGGCACTAGTTGTCTGGCAATCATGCTGAACTGGACATATTTTGGCGCAGCCGTGAGGCGCACAATTGGATATCTATATTATTATTATTTCTTTGATTCTCTTTTGTATGGTTTCTTGTTTACATACACTGTTTGTGTGCCTTGCGTTGTGACAAAATAAATTCATTTTCTTTCTTTCTTTCTTTCTTTCTCTTTACGCGGGCGAAACCACAGCCAGTAGCTAGTGTGCCATAAAAAACATTGTCAAACCATTAGTTGACAGGTTATGTTCCCAACAGATTAGCAGATTGATATAATAGCACCAGAACATTTAGGAACCACTCTCTGCCCAGCGGGACGTCATCAAAAGGTGCTATTCCACCAAAATAATGTTTATTACTAATATCTTGTTAGTTTCCACAAATTCTTTATGTAATACTAGTGGCTGCCATCGGCTTCGCTTGAGTGAAAATAGAAAATTATCCCCAGAGACATGGCCTACCCGTGTACCTCTTACCTATTAATATTGTATTATGGAAATGTTGTAAAATTATTTTTTGTATATAATATTGATGTGTACGTGGGACACTCGGAAAGTTTTGAGACACTAAAAAACTTACTTCTATGGATAAAATATTTTTATTAAATCTTTTCAAAGCCTCTATACAACGTTTCATGCGTCTGAACCAATTTTCGAATTCTGCCACGGACACCTTTTCCACGGCCTTCTCGAACGGTGCTTGCGCGTCTTCCAGCGATGAAAACTGTATCCCTTTCAGCAGATTTTTTGTTTTAAGAAATAAAAGAAGTCCCATGGTGCCAGATCTGGACTGTAAGGAGGGTGCCCCAAGACCAGGTGTAGTCTCCAGGAAGTCCCTCATTTTGAGCGCTGAGTGCGCGGGCGTGTTGTCATGGTGAAGCAGTACCCCGCAGAGCCCGGTGTTCCGTCGTTTGTTGCTCATTGCAGACTATACTTCTGGCAGGCATTTTGTGGTATACCATTCGGTGTTGATGCTGTTTTGGTCTCGGAATGGAATTGAAATCAGATACCTCGTCAAAGTGAAGAAACTAGCGATCAAAATTTTCCCTGTGCTTCTTGATCGCTTAACTTTCGTAGGCGTTTTTCAAGGCGAAATTCAAAATTCGAATACTTAATGGTATTTTTACTTTTAAATAAACAAAGTTTTCAAAATAATTACAAGTGGCCAGTGCCAAAATTTTCTGAGTGGCCTGGTACTTAAATAAAATAATACATTAAAATAAAGTAACAGCTTGACGATTGACAGAAGAAAACTCATTGCGCGCTGACCCCTACTTGGGGTCAGTGCATGATACAAGGGTAGGTATATGATTATGAGTAGCTACATAGTAACAGCTCATAACTGCTGGTATGTATGTAAAACAAGCAGAACAACTTTAATATTTAAACAGTTCATAATAATTAAAGTTTAAAACTAATTCACAAACTTAAAAGTTTTGTTTGATCTTATGGGTATGTCTGTCCGTTTGTATTAGGGTTGTGTACAAAAACGTTATTTACAACCATCGTGAGGAAACTGGCATCTCAAATCGAAGACATGTTTTTTTTTTTTAAGATGGAAGTCATCCAATGACATCTGTCGCCCTAACGAAGACATGTAATATCGTGAATTAGATATTGAAATACGCGTGGGTTTCCATGGGTACTCCGAAAGGGAACCCCGGGGTCCTGGGACGCAAGGCAAAGAAGGAACTTAGGTTTTTTTTTTATTGTGTGGGAAAATCATCTTATGACAAATCGCGTCCCAGGGCCCCGGGTTCCACTTTCACACTACCCGTGGCCCCAGTAGGCAAAAAGGAACTTAGGAACTCAGTAAAAGTCTGACAAGCCCTCGCGCACCACCCTAAAGCAAGAGAAAATAAATGGACGATTACCCACCTTAAAAAAAACAGGTAGGTTTTAGTCAGTAAGTCTGATCTCCTTCTCGCTCCACCCAGAGCGTAAGGAGTTACTTGATGACCTCCTTCTCTTATTTTACTTTTACTTTAGATTAAACGATAAAAGCCCACATTGAAAGACTTACAACGTAAGGCAGTTTTCAAACTATACGTTATTAATGAAACGAGAAGACGAAGCTAAACAACTGCTCACTTGTTAATAACATGCCTTTGTACTTGACCTCCAGGAACTAACAACAATAGTAATAATTTGAAAGGAGGACCGTGTGTTTGACCTCACCTTAGGAAGGGCGCCAACGAGCAACTTACTTGTCGTGCAACTGTTTTGTCTTTGTCGCTAGCTCCTCATCACGATTTGTTTCTGTCATATCTATCCAAAGGTTGTCTGTAAAAAATCGCTTTTAGCGATAAAATCGCTTACTGTTACACCCTATGCCGCCCGCGACTTAAAGACACTGCTTTATCCCCTAGTCACATAATCTACTATTAAATGTTTGCATGCCGAATGGTAAAATGTGGCTGAGCTGTAATGTAATCTTAAGAACTATGTATTACCCATATTTGCAAAATTCTATTCTATTCTACTCTATTCTATTCTATTCTATTCTATTCTATTCTATTCTATTCTATTCTATTCTATTCTATTCTATTCTATTCTATTCTATTCTATTCTATTCTATTCTATTCTATTCTATTCTATTCTATTCTATTCTATTCTATTCTATTCTATTCTATTCTATTCTATTCTATTCTATTCTATTCTATTCTATTAATTTTAAAGTCCGACTGTAATTTTTTTTGGTGCACAATGAAGTGTATTTCTATCTATTACAATTCATTATCGGTTTTCTATCGATTACATTTCGGGAGTGTGCGTTGGAATTGCACAATTTAATTCCACCAAGTCCGTTCCATCGTTGGACCACTAGACGTACGACGTTGCGCCATCGGTACATGGTGGACATCCCACCCATATGTAGAAAGCGTTTTGGGAACACTTATGCGTACAGCTAAGGAGTGGAATTCGCTACCGGAGTCTGTGTTTCCTGATAGCTACAACCTAGGGGACTTTAAGTCAAGAGTGAATAGGTTACTTCTAGGCAAGCGTGCTCCATTGTCGGCCACATCATCGCTTACCATAAGGTGAGATAGGGGTCAAACGCGAGCCTATCAATAATAAATAAAAAAATCTATCTATTTGAATGAAAGATGCACACACCAGAGCGACAGCGGCGCAACTTGTTCGTATTTTGCTACCAATAGACTGGGCGATAGTTGCCACCTGTCGCCGAACCTGTAGACACTAGAGTCTTCCAGCTGTCGTGTCGCTCACCGTAGGTATGGGCGGACGGCGAGCAATGGTTGAATGGGACCGAGCCCGAGTTGTCGACGGCGCGTAATGTTCCACGCGCGCCTCAAGGCGATGTCAGCAAAACCGTAGGGGCCTAGCAGGGGCGAAGACTATTGGGGCCATGGGTTCTGCAAAAGAGAACCCTGGGGCCCCGGATGGGTGGGTTTTAGTCAGTAAAAGTTTGACACGCCTTGCCGCTCCACTCAAGAGCGAGAGAAGTCATTGGATGATTTCTTACCTAAAAAAAACGCTGTACAATAAATTTATGTAAATAAATAACTCGTATCGTGAATGGTTCTGATAGCATTCAGCAAAAAGGTAGTGAAGCTGACTAACCAAGTTGTAGGAACCTATATTCTAGCAAATAATGAAATCATTCATTCAATCACACAATTCGTTCGTCGCTTTCCATTCGAAAGAGCTATTTTTAGGCCCTCACGTCAGACCTTCCTTGATTTAGAACTACCTGTGTCCGTAGATGCGGTGTGTTAATAAAAGTTAGTCCAATTTTAGTACAAATTTTAGTATAAATTTAGGCTAAACTCAGCCCTAGCCACTAGTGAATACCTAGTGTTATGAATATTCATTGAAATAAGTTTAATGAACAGGTCCTTGTGCATATAAATGCAATAACTAGCAACTGTGAACAGCAACTGCTGGCTGATGTTAAATTAACCCTGGTAATATATGTCACGTAAATATAAAGTTTTATGTATGAATGTAGATATAAAGGCTATAAAGAAAAGAAAGAAAAAACTATATATAGGTTATTAATGATTTATTTGAAGAAAGCTTACAGACTAATAAATATATTTCTTTTACCTACATATTTAGGGAAAATCGCTAATGACAAGCTTCCACATATATACATCTACATACATTATGCGTTTACTAGGATAGTATATAAAATAAGATTAAAAATTAACAACTCTATAGAATCTAGTATTTATTTATTATTGATAGGCTCGCGTTTGACCACCATCTCACCTGATGGTAAGCGATGATGTGGCCGACGATGGAGCACGCTTGCCTAGAAGTAACCTATTCACTCTTGACTTAAAGACCCCTAGGTTGTAGCTATCAGGGAACACAGACTCAGTACTTTAATACACAGACTTAGTATTTTAATATCAAGGACGAAAAATACCTAAGTGTGCCTAATCATGGGAACAAATATTAATTAGTTAGCTATGGTTTTCACCAAAATAATCCTTGGTTAGATTAGGTTAGGTTAGCGTTAACGCCTCGAGTAGGCCACGCCTTCGATTCCTTTGTTCTGACGTCATCTCAACGCTCAGTCACGTGGTCAGAACAAAGGAATAGTAGGCGTGGCCTACTCGAGGCGTTCGACGCAAACGAAACGATCGTAACTTGGCTAGGGGGGCTGGTTAGTGCGAAGAAGAATTTTGCTGAGTAGTTCGGGACAATCACAAGAGCCGTTTGCTATGTTTGCTAAAAAAACATATCATTAATATTACGCTTTATGTGTAACGGTAGAAAATGATATCGCCTGCAACGGTGCTCGTAGTCAACTGAAAATTGCTTCGCTTTTAAATCTAAGTACCGTAGAAATTGTTGATAGGCTCGCATTGGCACTAATATACACCTGATGGAAACCTAAGTAAAAAAAAGCTGATTATCCTGTGAGCTATGTTCCAAGCCCAATCACCATATGTGACCGGTTTTTTTATTATAGTATTTTCCTATAAGCAACTGTCTAAAAATAGCTCCACACGTCGGAAACGCGGCTTCACTATTATCTGACAGTAGTCCCTTATCAAAGCACGTCAGTTTTCCATTAGAATTAATTGTTTTATCGCTGTTTTTAATTCACTGCCCTCCAATGAGGAGTGTGTCAATAGTGTTATGATAAGAGATAAGATGAACATGTTTACCGTGTGTTTACATGACGTAATGCGTGTAAAAAAGTAGATTATAATCTGCCTCATCGTAGAATAGTGGACTAATGGTCTAAGCTAGCGGGATTGTTCGAAAATAAACAGGCTTTAAGGCTAAAAAGGCTAAATAGGCACTTAATAAACTAGTGCGATTCACCATCAACGATTGTATCACTACTTAACATCAGGTGGGATCGCAGTCAAGCTCTGGTTTATACCGTTTAAAAAAATACTGCGGCCGTTTTTTTGGAGCTGAAAAATCATCTAATTTCTTCTCCCGCTTTAAGCTGGAGTAGGAGACTGGACTAAAACTAGATTAAAACCACACCTGTGTCCTTCAGTTGTACTTGGGTTCTAGGACCGTAAGTTTTGCTAGCAAAGGATGAGGCCGTATTCCGATCCCGATTTCGGGCCACCGTAGGCGCGGGCTTGCGGACGACGAGCAATGGGTAGCTCGCCGTCCTTTCGTCCGGTAACCGTCCGGACCGAGCCCAAGTCGTCAACGGTGCGCATTGTTTCACACGCGCCTCAAGGAGATGTCAGCAACCGAAGGGGCCATATGGTTTTAATTTCAACTCGATACCTCCACTCGTTCTTGAGATAAAGGGTCTTGACAGACAGACAGACGGACAACAAAGTGATCCTATAAGGGTTACGTTTTTTCCTTTTGAGGTACGGAACCCTAAAAATGGTGTAGTGGTATCAAGCGCCACCGCTATCATCCTATGTCCAAATCTTTCCTGCTTCATAAAACTATCCGTAAAAGAATCGGTGTTCTACCTCAATGGAGATCAGCCAAGTAGAACAAGAGAATATTGTAGTGCACAAGGTTATGGGCACTTCTGTGCACTTTCTGTTCTTTTACTCTCATAGTGCCACGGGATGGCAATCCGTCAAAATCGGAGAGAGATATTGTAATGGATAACAAAGTCACTGCATGCTGCATAAAAAACTAAATAGGTACTTTTTAAACTTAAAACTGGCTAAATACAAAAACAGTGTGAAGACAAAATGAAAAAAAAAACGGTCAAGTGCGAGTCAGACTCGCGTACCGATGGTTCTGTATAAACTTACGTAAGTAAATAGTTCAATTCCCAAATCGACTCTCGAACATTTTCCAGAATTGCAGAAAAAGTAACTACAAATTTACAGTTTTCTGATTTTTTACCCTATACTGTGACCTATACTTGTGCTATGTGACAAAATATATGCCTAAACGGAGCATAAATGACCTTACCTTTAGATTGCGTTGACTTAACGTGCTACTTGGGTTAGATTAATATCCCCACGCGTCCCTGAGAAAAAGAGTCTTGACAAACGGACAGACCGTCAACAAAGTGATTTTATAAGTATTCCGTTTTTGCCGACATTTACGGAACCCTAAAAAAGTGGGTAAACAATGAAAAAGCGCCCGTGAAGCAGTGGCGGTACCTTCATACAAGCAGAACAGCCAGGCATGCCTTACTAAAATGCTCGATAGAGAATCAATATCAAACCCGAACTATTTAAAAGTTCGCGCGCTTTAATTCTTATCAAAATAACACAAAGTATCTACCTATGCCACACTACTACACCACAGCGGGCGCAGAGTTTCGCATTAGCAGCATCTACGCGAGAGCTATATCTATCTCGCTTACACGTACCGGCTTTTACCGGGCTTTCAAATACTATCTCTGTCACTTTCGCACTTATAGCGATGTGCCGTATAACGAGTTAGGACCTTATGCGTCTACAAATCGATCAGTATGGAAGATTTAAGCCGGGCATTCGTATGAAGTTGCTCCGGTTGCTCGCGTATGCGTGACCTTGTCACCTTGCCAACTCTGCAGTGTTGCCGTTTTAGCGACGTTGTGAGATCTTGGAGATTTTTAACGAGTTTGGAGACTTTTTTTAAGATTTAGCAACAATAAAAACTAGCGACTTTTTAAAATAACGAAATTAAATATTCAAAAATAAAGGCAATTTTTTAGAACTGGTCTCGTTAATTTCAAAATACGATGTCGTTTTAGAAAAGCATAAGCAGCATCAGGAAAGTGACAAACCGGGGCCGAGTTATTTATCTAACAAAATTCAAAACGATATTATTCATTCCGTAGCCGATGTGATGCAAACTTGCATCGATTACGAAGTTAGGCAAACAAAATTTGTTTCAATTATTATTGACGAAACCCCCGATGTTAGTCATAGAAAACAACTGTGCTTGATTCTCAGATATAATTATAAAAATGAAATTCATGACTGTTTTTTGGGCTTTTAATTTATTGTACCTAATCAGTAGTTTATGAGAAAATTGCGATGATACATACGTAGGTACCTACATATAGCATAGCATATTCAGCCTTTTAATGTTCCCACTGCTGGGACTCAGGCCTCCTCTCTCTAGGAGAGGGAATGGGCCGTAATCCACCACGCGGGCCCAGTGCGGGTTGGTAGATGTCACATGTCTTCGAATTTTTGGTTCTAGGACATGCCGGTTTCCTCACGATGTTTTCCTTCACCGTTTTGAGAGCAGTGGTGATGAAATAAATTACACAAAGTAATGCGCCTGGCTGGGTTTGAACCCGCAACCTACAATTCGTAAGTCGGGGCCGTTACCACTCGGCCACCACTGCTCTCATACTCCGTACCTACATACTCAGTCGAAAACTGAACTTTCTTTTTTTGAAATCGGTTAAAATTTTATTGGGCTTGCCTTATTTTGAAACCCTAGGCACGCCACTGCCGTGAAGCTTTAAGTTAGGAAGCCCTGTTGTTACAAGCAAACTACTTTCCTATCTGTTTGGCCTCATACTATAAACACATTACAAAAAAAAACATTTCCCGGAACTTCGAAACGGTATTCTGTTCACCAAAAATTGATTTACAAATTTTCATTTGACAACCAACGATTGGCAAAAACATGGTTCATCATTTCATCACAACAACAAGTTTTCCAAATAATTTACTTTACAAACAAATCACCATATAAACTTTTGTTTAGTTACGTGTCATTTGACAAACGATTCATTTTTTATTCATTTTATCTCATAAAGCAACGTTTGGAATATACAACGTTTTGTATATTTTTAGTAGCGGTAGTCTACTAAAAATATACAAACCGAGTGTTTTTTTTGCGTCATGTCATTCAATGTTTATCAACGCTGCCGCTATTATTCTCGACACATTAGTAAAAAGGTACAGAGAACTTATGACGCAAGAGCGAGCTAAGCGAGCTCGGGACTTGGGGAAACCCCGACTCGGACAGGTTAAGTTAAAAGGGTATAACGGGGTCTAGTGATCGTGCGAAGCGAGCAAACACAGGCCCCGCCATCCCTTTCGTGGTTATTTTTTTTTTAAAGCACCCTGTAGTAGGAGCCCAGCGAACCCGGGCTCCGGCGACCCGTCCTCCGGCAACATCGTTAGATTAAACTTGTTTCTTGATGTTTACTAGCTACTCTCACACGAAAACTCAAAACAAACAAAATTGCTAACACAAGCCAGTCACGACATGATTAGGCACGTGGACGTGGAAAAGGTTTTCGTCGCTTACTCGCTTGGATGGATTTTAACGCACCGAACATGACCGATCACAGCGCGAGAACTCCTGAATGCAGTTTCGCTTTCGGCCGTAGTTTTGTTTTTTTGCTGAAACTCGACCGAAACCGAACTTTCGGTCAGACACTATTAAATACATTATTTTCATCAAATTACTTCTCTCGCTCTGGGTAGAGTGAGAGGGAGTATCAGACATTAATTGACTCGTATTCCTTCAGTTACCATTTGCGTTCCAGGGCCACGGTCACGCAGCCCTAGCAGGCATCGGCCCACTCAGGCCTCGTCAACAATGCTGACAGATGTTTGAGCCACAAGTGGAACTCAACGTTGTGGACAGCGAGCAATGGGTAGCTCGCCGTCCGACTGTCCGGTAACCGTCCGGACCGAGCCCAAGTCGTCGACAGCGCGTAGGTACTGTTCCACGCGCGCCTCAAGGAGATGTCAGTTAACCGTAGGGGCCCAGCAGGGTCGAAACCTGCTGGGGCCAAGGGTCTGCTTCTGAAAGGAAGACTCGGCCCTGGTATGAAAGGCAACGAAGGAACAGGAGTGGGTTTTTAGTCAGTATAAGTCTGACACGAAAGAGTGGGGGATGTCATTGGATGATTTTCCCACACAATAAAATCTTAATCCTTACCGGACGGTGAACTACCCATTGCTTGCCGTCAAAAAGTCTGCTTTTACGATAGCCGGGAATCCTCCTACTATTTCTGATGCCAGGGGCAACTCCGAATAATAATAATATTCCACAGCCACACACAACGCTATCTAGTCCCAAACTTAGCAGAGCTTGTGCTATGGGTACTAGACTACTGATAAACATACTTATATATTTCTAAATACAAATAAAAGTGCGAAGCAAACACAAATAAAAGTCTTTATACACGTGGAGCAAAGAACGTCTTGACGAAGACTTTTTAAGTATAAAAGTAATGATAATAATATTCCACAACTATCACACAACGCCATCTAGTCCCAAACTAAACAGAGTTTGTGATATGAGTACTAGACAACTGATAAACATACTTATACACTACTCTGTCAAGAAAGTACCGGGAAAAGATCAATAATACAGAAAATGTTTGTTATTCATCCAAATTTATTTCATCCTTCAGAAACGATACACTTACGCCAACGAATAATCTAATCATCAAAACATTTTTTAAATGCTGTTTCCGGAATTGAGTTCAGTTCTCGCCGTGAATTCTCCTTTATGTCTTCTACCAGTTGAAAACGGGTACCACGAAGTGGTAATTTGAGTTTAGGAAAAAGAAAGAAATCGGCTGGAGCCATATCTGGTGAATATGGTGGTTGCTCGATGGTATTTGTTGAGTGTTTGGTCAAAAATTCGTTCACAATGATAGCCTTGTGCGAAGGCGCATTAGCGTGGTGCAAAATCCAAGAATTTTCTTTCCACAAATCTGGCCTTTTTCGTCGAATTTGCTCTCTTAAATGCCGCATAACGCTCAAATAATATTCTTTATTTACCGTTTGACCTTCCGACAAGAATTCCATTCGGTTTCGGTTCAGCTGGAAGGCGCCACTCCGAAGCTTGTTGACTAGTTTGCATGTCAAACTCGTAAACCCACGTCTCGTCACCAGTAACAATGCGTTTCATGAATGTTGGGTCGGAATTGACTCGTTCTAGCATGTCCTCAGTGACTCTCATGCGATTGAGTTTTTGAGAAAATTCAGGTCTTTTGGGACTAGCCGAGCGGTAACGTGTTTCATACAAAAATGATTAGTTAAAATGGTACGGATCGACTCGTGAGATACAGAAAGTTCAGAGGTCACTGAACAACTGATCGTGTTCGTCACACAAATATTTGTCTTGGGTGGGAATCGTAGCCACGACCTCCGGCTTCGCAATCAGAGCTACTAACCACTAGACCAACAGACCTCTCTCGCTTTCCGTAACTTCGTTTGCCGCATTACTTTTACTACTTCGCAGATGAAGGTGACAGCTTCCACAGTAATACTACCTACCTAGGGTCAAATATTACAAAGAACAAAAGGAGAATAAATTACCCCCAAAAATTAGGCACCTTTTGATCTTTTACCTAGCTAAGAAATATATTTTTTTACAAATTCGGAAGGTTACATTATAGATCACTCTAATCCTATAAAGACGAAAGTTTGAATATGTGTGTGTGTAATATATATTCGAAAAGAAAAATTCCAGAAGTATGGTTCCTTGGAATCAGGCTTTCGGACGACAAGCAATGCGTAGCTCGCCGTCCGGCCGTCCGGTAACTGTCCGAACCAAGCCTGAGTCGTCGATATGGCGCGTAGTCTACGCACGCCTCCAAAAGACATCAGCAAAACTGTAGGGCCCCAGCAGGGCCAAGCCTACTGGGGCCATTGGTCGACTTCTAAAAGGAAAATCAGTGGTCCTAGAACGCTAAAGACAACTGAAACATAAGTTAGGAGTGAGAAAGCGTGAAAAAAGAAAAGAAAGAAAGAAAACATTTATTTGAGACTCGCACAGGACAAACAACAATAAAATAAAAAGTAACTACTTAATCTATAAATACTTAACTAAAAAAACAAACAACACACACACACACACACACACACACACACACAAACACACACACTTAAATAGGTAATTATTTTGGGATATTTATTTTAACTTCACGAAGGCGAAGCCACTGGCAGAAAATAGTCACAAAATGTAACACATACTTTAATGTCTTCGAATTCTCATACGAAGATGGCATGAGATCCCAAAGATATTGGCATTTCACCTTTCTGATCAAATATGTGCCAATAACTAGATACAAATGATTACATTAAAAATACCTCTGACTCCTTCAAAGTTATTTGGTTTATTAGAAAAATATATTTCCATATACGATTCAGATTTATATAGGTCATCCCATTCGATTCTAATATCGCGCCAATATCTCGATTTGATACTTTATTAAGAATTCTTTGAAAATCTACCTGTGATGTACGCGGATCTATTTGCAGGTGAAAAATTTCATATTTGATACGTTGTAAGTTAGAGATCCTTGTCAAAAATTCTGTTGCAAAATCGGAGCAGTATTACTGATGGTTCTGACTGACATTATGAACGCCCGGGCTAAACCTATGGGCTTTTTTGTGGTAAATTATTACATAAGTCTTTTCACTCTAGGTGAGGGTGAGAGGGAGTGCCTAATTTTAACTGACTGAAACCCACCCCGGGTGTGCCATTGGGCACGCCACAATTATGGCGGTAAGTCCCCCCTTTGAGGCGTGGTTGGAAAGACCTCACTGCGTCCTCACCTTCCGCATGACGCAGGTTCTCACCGAACACGGTAAGTTCGGGAAGTTCCTGCACCGGATTCGTGTGGATGCAGCGCGGTGGAGCACACGGTGGAGGTGTGCCCCGCTTGGGCAGAGCAACGCAGTGTTCTCGTGGGGGCGATCGGCCGCGGCGATCTCTCGCGCCGGGCCTTGGTACAGGCCATTGTCCGGAGCTAGGAGGAGTGGCAGGCGGTCGCCTCCTTCTGCGAAGCAGTAATGCTAGCAAAGGAGGCGGCTGATCGCGTGAGGCAACAACGGTCCTCACGCCCTAACCGCCGCCGGGATTCCGTTCCCGATTGCCGGCCACCGTAGGCAAAGGCTTGCGGACGGCGAGCAATGGGTGGATGGAACGGTGAGATGTCAGCAAACCGTAGTGGCCCAGCAGGGCCGAAGCCTACTGGGGCCACGGGTAGCGTCAAAGTGAAACCCGGGGCCCTAGGACCAAGGCAAAGAAGGAACGAGAGTGGGTTTTTAGTCAGTAAAAAACTGACACGCCCTCACACTCCGCCCAAGAGCGAGGGATGTCATTAAAAGATTTACCCATCTAAAAAAAAAACACACAACGCCATCTAATCCCAAACTAAGCAGAGCTTGTGCTATGAGTACTAGACAAAAGATAAACATACTTACATATTTCTAAATACATACATATTATAGATAAATAACTCCTAGACACAGAACAAATAATCGTGCTCTTCACACAAACATTTGTCTTGGGTGGGAATCGAACTTACGACCTCCGGCATAGCAGTCATGGCCACTAACCACTACACCAACAGGCCAGTCTACTACAAACTAAGCGTTTATGGTTTATGGAGATAAATTCAGTACTTATGTATTGATTTAAAATTATACAAACTTAAACACCGCTCAAAAGTCCCCCTCATGCTAACATTGAAGAACCCCTACAGTTCGATTATCTCGACTGAGTACATCTAAGAAAGTATTCATGGTTCAATATAAATGTAAACGCCTGACTTCATACATACCCATACAATTACTCCATGCAAACGATGTATGGGGGCTGAAGGAAAAATATCCGCTCATATGGTTTCATTAAAGCCGCCTTTGAATCGCGATAAGGTTCTCAAAGTTTTGTTGAAATTATTTATTTATTTATTAAATACTTTATGCATAAGAGTACAGAGGCGGACTTAAAACCTAAGGCAATTTCTACAATTCAACTTATTGGGTGATGTAGATACTCAAACAATTGGTCCAAATCTGTGCAATTCTTGCAAATGTGAAATAGAGAGTGATGTGTGATTGAGTGTGTGGTGTGAGTCAGGGACCAAAAGTGCAGTTGCACTCTACCAATGCTAAAGTGTCTAAAATTTCTTTGTTGTCGAAGTTCAATAGTCCACAACTAGTTTATTCAATACTTTAGATTCTATGCTACCAATTAAATCAGTCATGAACCATTGACCCTCGTCTATAAAGAAATTTTAGACATTTTAGCATTGGTAGAGTGCAACTGCACTTTTGACCCCTGACTGAACATCTAATGTGTAAAAATCTCGTGTCACAGTGTTTGTTATTAAACTCGTCCGAAACGGCTTGACCGATTTTGAACCAGCGCTGTGGACTCGTCACGCTATGCGTGTGGCCACGGAACTAGGCACGGCACTATGCTATTATTACTTTGACTGAAGCAAAATAAAGTAGAAAGTAACAAGAAAATACTTTGTATTGGGCTGCTGTGGAAAAGATTCGAGATATAGGGCAGGCCTCACCTTGTTCTGAGACTTCTTAAAATCTCGGTATAATAATAGGATGCATGAATATGCATGCACAATGAAAGTATTCCTAAAACGTTTTGTGTGGCTAGTTTAGTGCGGAATTCACCAATAAAACTAATCGCGTTTTAACGTTTGGCTCGCATAATCGCGTTTAGCCGCTGTCACTAGTGTCACTTGTCTATATTATTCTTTTGTTGTATTTTACAAGTGGCACTAGTGACAGCGGCTAAACGCGATTATGCGAGCCAAACGTTTATTAAGACGAGATTAGTTTTATTCGTGACTTCCGCCCTTAGTTGTGTTTACTTACAGTTATTGAAATTTCTAGGTACCTACCATTTTAAAATCAATGTATATTTTAAGATCTAAAAGACACCTTATTTCGGCGTTTAAAAAGCCTTAAAAAGTTTTAGAGATAAAATCTACACTAATATTACAAGGAGATAAAGTTTTTTTTTATTCTTGATAGTTCGCGCTTGACCGCTAGCTCACCTGATGGAAAGCGACGATGCGGTCGACGATGGAGCGCGCTTCAACTCAAGTTCGAGTCAAGAGTGAATAGGTTGCTTCTAGGTAGAAGCAACCTATTCACTCTTGACTTTTTTCTTTTATAGGTAGAAATCTCTGAAAGTACCGGTCCGATTGCTAAAATTTTTTGCACCGATAGAAAGCTGCTTCATTCTTGAGTGACATAGGCTATATTTTATGTACGCGGGCGAAGCCGCAGGCAAAAGCTTGTCGTTAATAATTATGAAGGAAAAAAAAAATGTTCAAGTTGTATTAATAAAAAAAAACCTATAAACAGTCAACGTCGATCACAATGGTACTTGCATCAATTTATGAGTAATCACGTAATTAGTAGGAAAGTAAAACTAAGTAATTTACACAATTTTTTAAATTAAAACTGAGGTACCTATTAATTTATTTTTATTCATTTCCAAAAAAAACGAATGTACTTAATAAGTTAATAAACAAAAGCTTTTTTTTTGGGGATTGTCCTCTAGGTAGCAGGAATTGAATATTTTAAGTTAAGCATGTCTCAATCTCTCAATCCTTAGTTTAGTATCAAATTTTGACAGGTTCTCAGGAAAATAAAGGTTGAGAAATACTTAACTTCAAATGCTTATGAGAATGCTTTTTGACTCGCCTATCGTCAACATCGAGCATGGTTTAAAAGCTTGTTACTTCATCTAACGCAATCCAACGAGATGTTTGACGAAAAAGCAACGCGAAACAAAAGAGATAACGCCTGAAAACTCTGTTAACATTCGGTAATTCCGTGATTTACTCGAATATTACGTGTTTTTTTTAAACTCTTAAAAGTTTTTGAAAAAAATTGTAGTCAATTAGAATCTTGATTAAATTTGCAAGGCTTCTGTTGTTGTGACTCTTAAAAGTTTTTGAAAAAAAATTGTAGTCAATTAAAATCTTGATTAAATTTGCAAGGCTTCTGTTGTTGTGCTTTTTTGACTTTTTAAATTTTTAAGTAAATTATGAAGTGTCAAAGTTCATGCAAAATAGCAGATTTTCAGAGGTCTTTATTGGATTAGTTTTACAAATTTATAAATTGATTTCAATAGAAACCTAGATAATATCCACAAGATACTGTGTTTACAAAATATCTAATGAAAAATGTGTAATAACATCATAATCGCGTAAGAGCGGTTATATGAAAAACAGTGAAAATTTAAGTCGAGTTGCATCCCCTTAAATCACAAATCGGGGAGTCTTTAAAATAAAGTTTGAGAAACGCAGCTCCTTATTAAGTAATAACTGTAAGACTTGATTTATTACAATCGGCACATCACTCTGTATTGTGCATTCACATCTGCGTACGATTGACACAGATCGGAGCATGAGCGCCAGGAGAGGATGCACTTGCAATTTTTTCAAATTGCATGGTTTTCATTAAAATATTAAAGCCGAGAGCGTGTATGTTTTGTAAATGACCCCATTAGGACCGATGCCTGCCCCGGCATAGGGAACGTTTAAAAAGTGGCCCTAGAATGGAAAGGGCAATTGAACAACACAGGTGGGTTTTAATCAGTAAAAGTCTGACACACCCTCTCAAGGGCGGATTTAAGGGAGGGGGGGGGGGCATGGGGCACGTGCCCCCTCAGACGGTATTTTTGTGTACTGTGGAGATTCCATCACAGTACATACTTAGAAGCAAATCAGAGTTATTAAAATATGAATAAAATCTTGTAGAAATAAACTTGAAGTACCTACGATACTTCAAGTTTATTTCTAATATTAATTTGTTTGCCCGTCCGGTCCGTCCCCCAGAAAAAAATCCTGGATCCGCCCCTGCACCATCTCTTCCACGTAATAGGGAGCTGGTCAAAAGTTTGGTATTTTTCTGAATTGAAAGCGAATAGAACTGGTTACTTACTATTGAGTTTCGACTTTTAAGGAATTACTTCAAGAGAGTGCAGCTGCGTCCTTCTGTCTGCAATGACAGGGAACAGCGAAAACTATCAACGATCACCATTCCATCTGCTAAGAGTTGTGAAACAATACTTATGTATTGTTTCACACGTACCGGAAGACGCAGCGCTGAAAGGCAAAGTGGATCGATGACCTGGTGAGGGTCGCGGAAATCCGATGGATGCGAGACGCACAGGACCGGTCATTGTGGCGACATTTCTGGACTATTTTGAGGCCTATGTCCAACAGTGGACATCTTTCGGCTGAAATGATGATGATGATGATTTCCGGGACAAAAGGTATCCTATGTGATATTCCAGGATATGGTCTGGCCGTTTGCCAAATTTCATCCAAAACCGTTCAGCCGTTCATGTGTGAACCATACGCACACTATCACACACACTATTACAATCACAAACTTTCGCCTTTATATTATTAGTGTAATTTTAAAGTGACAGCCTTATCCATTTTTCGCTGTATTATTCAAAAAGCACCAGGAACAAAATACCTCTCCCTTCCTGCCCTGCTACGCGGGAACGTAAACAATCTTACCCTGTTTTCTTTTAATTCCAAAACCGTTTAATTAAAATGCCATTTTACAATATTTTTTTAAGCTAACGACACTTCACAATGAAAAATTATCCGATCAACTGGAATCGTCCTTTTTTGCATAGAAAATGGCCAAGTCTCATTCTTATGCTAAACTGAGCTATTAATTTTTTAATTATGCTCTGTCAAAGAAATCAGCTGGATAGGAATAAATTGAGGAAGAGTGGACTCTATCGGTGGACAACGTAAATATTTTAAGATATGATCAGCCATGTTTGACCATATCATGAACTAATCATGCGTTTAGCTGAAATAACACCATTTCATGAAATGGCTGGTCACATCATGAAGTGATCAATTCTATGACGGACCCCACACCACGGACCCTATCACGATCTTAACCCGTACAGCTGGTATTACCTACTTATTAATCCATAGGTATAAAAGAACACCACAGTACCTTTTTTTTTTTATAGGTGGGAAAATCATCTTATGACAAATCCCGCTCTTGGGCGGAGCGGGAGATAGTGTCAGACTTTTACTGACTAAAAACCCACTCCTGTTCCTTCGTTGCCTTCGTCCCAGGGCCCCGGTTTCGTTTTCACACTAAACATGGCCCCAGTAGGCTTCGACCCTGCTGGGCCCCTACGATTTGCTGACATCTGCCTGAGGCGCGCGCGGAACAATACGCGCCGTCGACGACTTGGGCTCAGTCCGGATGGTTACCGGACGGTCGGACGGCGGGCCACCCATTGCCCGCCGTCCGCAAGCCCGCGCCTACGGTGGCCGGAAATCGGGATCGGAATCCCGGCGGCGGTTGAGGCGTGAGGACCGTTGCCGTTGCCTCACGCGATCGGCCGCCTCCTTTGCTAGCATTACTGCTTCGCAGAAGGAGGCGACCGCCTGCCACTCCTCCTCGCTCCGGATCATGGCCTGTACCAAGGCCCGGCGCGAGAGATCGCCGCCGCCGATCGCCCCTACGAGGACACGGCGTTGCTCTTCCCAAGCGGGGCACACCTCCACCGTGTGCTCCACCGTGTCCTCCGGGCGGTCCACACAGTGGCGACACCCGGGCGTCGCTTCCGCACGAATCCGGTGCAGGAACTTCCCGAACTTCCCGTGTTCGGTGAGAACCTGCGTCATGCGGAAGGTGAGGACGCCGTGAGGTCTTTCCAACCACGCCTCAAAGAAGGGACTTACCGCCATAATTGTGGCGTGCCCAGCACTGGGTCGCGACAATCGCTGTCGCCATTTCTCTATGAGAACCCGCCGGAGCTCTGTCCGCAATGCTGCGACTTGTCGCGGCAGCGGAGTTTCGCCCCGGCGTTGCATCTCCATGCGCAGATCGTGCATGTGAGCAAGGCCTGTTGCTACCAGATCCCATGGTGGCTGTCCAGCAAGGAGGCTCGCCGCTTCGCGGGAAATCGTCCGGTATCCTCGCACCATCCGTATGGCCATGACCCTCTGGCATGCGTTCAGCCGGGCCGCCGGCTGCTTCCGCAGCGTCGGCGCCCATACCGGTGCGCCATAAAGGGCCATGGACCGAACGATCCCCGCGTAAAGCCTCCGGCAGGAGGCGTCTGGACCCCCCAGGTTGGGCAGGAGCCGCCCGAGGGCAGCCCCAGTCCGATTTAGTTTGGGAGCCAGACGTCGGAAATGCTTCTCGAAATCCCATCGGCTGTCGAGAACGAGTCCCAGGTACTTCATCGTCGACCCGACGCCGATGACACCACAGTACCTGCCTTTTATTTATTTTTTTAAACTTTATGCACTAGTAAGTAACACTGTGCAAAAGCCGACTTAATGCCTTAGGCATTTCCTACCTGCAGAAAAGTATAATGCATATTTATCGAGGGACTTATACATTAAAACAAAAGATATATTAAAACGAACAGTGTAATAGACCAAAAGACAACGTTTAAAGACATGTGTAGTCTATCAGCAGCATTGCGACTGGGGCTGGGGCTTCCACCAGCGCCACCACCACCACCACTGACTTTGCCATCGGTCGCTATCCAAGTCCTGAACTCAGACACGCGGGTGTATAAAGACGTCGTATCAACATTCTTGCCACTCACAACTCCCACTAGAAGTCCGTCGTCATCCACCTCTTCAGGGTCTCCGGTACGCCTGCAAAGCAGGGGTCCCCCAGAATCACCCCTGGCTACGTCTGAGAACGTTGACGCCGTGCAAATAAACCTATTCATATTCATTTCCCATAATATGGAGCACCGCCATCTGGAAACGACTTCGAGTTCAGCCGTCAGCATGATCGGCGACACTTCGTCGTCTGTCTTAAAGCCGACCCTGCCGTACCCCGCCGTAATGCATTGGTGCTGGTAGTCGGCCGAACTGGTCGCCATTCTGACGTAATTCACATTCTTGGTATACACCCACCGATTGTTCATTACCACTATGGCAATATCGTTATCAGGAAAACTGAATGCCTGATGCAAAATCGTTTTCAGTATTTTTCTCCACTGACCATCTGTTGTGGTCTCGGTTTTCCGATCGTGTACGATATCCGTCTTCATGTTGCCCGCTACAACCCGCAATGATTCTGGGTTCTTCGCGTAGAAGAAATCGTCCATTTCGAAGCAATGCGCTGCGGTTAGCACCTTTGTGTAAGCGATGATGCTGCCACCACACAAGTTTCCCCATACCGTTTTGTCTGGTTCTAACGCTTGCAAAGGTTCCTTGATAGACACTAAGAATGGAAATTGGCCTTCTTTAGCAGGTTTCCCGTTTACAACTGCTGGTGTTAAGCTATATTTGGAGTATTTTAGAGTAGTAATCACGCGCCTGTCATGCCCGCAAAATACAGTTTGAATTAGAAACGTAATAATTTGAATCAGTATTATTGTGAGGACGTTCATTAGTAATTTTGTTCATTTCTGAAATTGTGATGGTGTTCGTTTTGTTGACCTGAATGACTTTGGTTTGACTGATGGATCTGACAGATTCTGACATTTTATGTATTCTAGAAGCATAAATAACAAGCGTTTTTTTCTCTCATTAATCGGGAACTCTATGCCAAGGTTTAATGGTTCGAATAATCCATAAGCCTTATGTTTCGAATAGATTCGATGCATTATATAGGCATTTGGAATATTAGTTCTGGTGTTGCTGATATAAAAAAAAATGGCAACGAAAAATATACTATCTGTATTGTCCTATTTGTGAATGTTGCTAAAGATACCAACAAAAAAATATGCGAAGGAATGCCAAGTTCTATGACGGCTTCAGTTATAAAATTATAAAACAAGTGAGATCTAAGGGTCGTTTACACGGGCCACCGGCCACAACCACAAAACGCCGCCACCAGCATATTTCCTAAAATCGCCGCTGCTCGCTTCTTGTGGCCCGCAATGGCCACTAAACGCCGAAACAAAACGCCGTCTCACGCCACTCACGCTTTTAAACCTTCTTCGTCAGAGTCCATTATGATACTGCGCGTATGGGTTACAAAAAGAAGCAACCACGAGTTCGACTTCCTTTGTGGCCGCTTCTAGCTTCTCGTGGCGGCGTTTGTGGCTGTGGGCCATATGCGGCGACACTAACTGTATTCCATGTACTGTCGAATTTTCGCGTAAATTATAGCTCTTTTCGATGAGGGTCGCGGAAATCCAATGGATGCGAGACGCATAGGACCGGTCGTCATGGCGACACTTCTCCCAAGTCAAATCCAAAAGTGGACGTCCTTAAGCTGAAAAGAGCTATCATCATCATCAATGGCTCTTTTCATGGCCATCCTTTTTAATTATATGTAGGAAGGGAACGGTCTGGTCTCCTGAGATCCGGGTTAACTACCTAATTCAGGAGACAGAGCATCTATGTAACAGTTACACTTGTTTGCAAATTAATGATGATGTATCAATTAGGTAATTATAGACTAAGATCCCAGAGCTGTCTGACATAACTTATTTTCACATGGATGAAACCTTAGGTTCTCAGTAGCGTCTCATGTGCTTTGAATACCTGTGTGCTTGTGGAGCTCCTCCTTGGAGCCCCTGGGCAGGTACCAGGTGAAAAAGGGAACTAAAAATAAGAGTAACTTAACTTAAATTTTTATGGCTGATTTTTATAGATGTTTTGTAGAATATTATTCTAAAGTAGTATCATAAGTGTCACACACTTTCCATGGACCAAAACTTCTGTCAGACACTTTAAAGCTCAAAAAAAAAAAATGAGCTTTACTTATTTTTACATGTCTGATTTTTAAATATAATTGTTATTGAGGTAACTATTACAAAGTTATATTTCAGTACTCAGACTAATTGTAGTGACCAAACATCCCATAAACACAAAAATTATTCAGCCGAGAGTATGAGCGCGAGAGCACGCATGCGTTTCAGAGCGAGAAAGACGATTTCATGCACTGACTGGATGTTTGGTCGCCTTTAATACAGTGATTTCTGTATACCTATTGCCTTTATGTACCTATGTCCTGTCTACACAACGATTTCCAACTTCCTAAGCGAGTAATCTTTTAAGGAATTTAAATTTTGATAAGTTAATAAGTAGTCAGTAATAAAAGTGTTACTAAGATGACTTACGGGGTTACCATGACGTTCCAAGTAAGATTGTTTCATTCTTATTTCAGTGTGGGTAAGAGACAGAGCTATACAGGTTGTCTAGCGCCATCTCTTACCCACACTGGAAATAAGAATGAAACAATCTTACTTTAAACGTCATGGTACAGGTCATTATGTTATGTATTTGACTGGCCTGTTGGTTAGTGACCCTGACTGCTATGCTGGTTTGATTCTCACCCAGGACAAATGTTTGTGTAATGAGCTCGATCATTTGTTCTGTATCTGGGTGTAATTTATCTATAATACGTATGTATTTAGAAATATATAAGTATGTTTATCGGGGCTTGACGACATTGTGTGATAGTAGTAAAAAAAATGTCTTGTGAATGATAAGAGGCTAATTAATAAAAGAAATCGAATTAAGAAGAGCGTCATGCGATTTTCAATCACTTAGGTCAAATAGATAAACCACGGCTGATGAGTGATGCGTCGTCCTTCTATTTTGTGAACTTGGCTGTTACACTAGGTTCACCCTTGTTTGGTATAACAACGTTTTGTCGAAATCTCTCTCTCACACACAGTAGAATTATTATAGCATTCAAAATTATATAGGTCTACATGGGCACTTGTAAAACATCAGAAGCCGTCGTTTCCTATGGAGAAAAACCGGCAAGAAATTCCAAGATTACTCTTTTAAAAAAATATATTGTTTTTACAACACTTTCATATTACAATATTAATAGATATGTGAGCATAGTGTAGACCAGTCAATATTGTATCCAAAAGCACAATAAAAATAATAACAAGTGGGTCGAAATAAAAAGAAAGCTATGAATCCGCGGAGTCTACAGTGTTCTCACATTCAGTCTAAGAAGAGGTCATATAAAAAGAAAAACAAAACCTATCAACAACTGAATGAATTACTTGTTTGAGATCTAAATCATCATCATCTTCCTGCCCTTGTCATGTGTTATTTGGGGTCGGCGCAACACGTTTTTTTCTTCCATTCTGCCCTGTCACTCGTCATACTATCACTAACTTCCTTTTCTTTCATATCACTCTTCACACAATCCATCCATCTTTTCTTTGGTCTCCCTTTCCCTCTCCATCCATCCACATGTAAACTCATAACTCTTTTAGTAACATGCGTTTCATCTCTCCTCTTCACATGACCATACCAAGACAAACGATTCCCTTTCAACTTTTCAGTCACTGGCGCCACTTTCAAACTTCCCCTAATATACTCATTTCTCACTTTATCCATTCTCGTCACACCACACATCCATCTTAACATTCTCATCTTCGCTACGTGCAATCTTTTTTCATCCGTCTTTTTCACAGCCCAACATTCTGATCCATACAGTATGACAGGCCTTATCACGGACTTGTAGATTGTTTGAGATCTAAATAATATAAAAAATATTGCAAAAGCAATCTATTAAAAAAAATATGTGTATACTAGTTACTGCCAGCGGCTTCGCACGCGTAGAAGTAGGTCTTTCCATACAAACTTCGGACCCCCGTTTCACCCTCTTTGCGGATGTATTTTGGGAAATCCTCTCTTAGTACTCGCCTACACCATAAAAGGAAGCCTTGTGCAAAATATCTCATTCCGAATTCCAGTAATTTCGGTTGTGCATTGATATGTTGTTTTTTTTTTAATATGATTATTTTTATTGTGCTTTTCGGTACAATATCGACTGGTCTACACTGTACTTACATAATGTATATTAATACTGTAATATTAAAATATTGTAAGCAACCACTTTTTTAAAAGAGTAACCATGGAGTTTCTTGCCGGTTCTTCTCCATAGGAAACGACCAATTTGGAACCGTGCACTAGCTTCTGACGTTTTATAAGTGCCCATGTAGGCCTACTTATGTGAAATAAAAACTTTTTGACTTTGATGTCAGTCAGTCAGAAAAGAGAAACTGACTGACTGACATATCAATATGTCAGTCAGTCAGTTTCTCCTTTTATATATGGATAACTAGCTTCTGCCAGCGGCTTCGCCCGCGCGAAAGTAGGTTTCTCCATACAAACTTCCAACCCTCGTTTTACTTCGTTTTTATATATATAGATGAATAAAACATTGGCTCGTCAGGGTACGTCCCAGCTCACTAATGCTGACAAATGATTGTTGAAGATCGACTTGATCAAAGAACGGCTCTTGACACCCAATTATTATCAAGAAAACAGCAATTATTGGTTAATTTATAGTCAGAATTTTGTTAATTGCTGGCTTATTTTCTTGTTATTTAGTTTTTCTCGTTAAGAAAAAACTCAATAACCTAATTAGAAATGAAAATTGAGATATTGGAGGACAATCTAGTCTCCTAGAAGTTAATTCTCCATAATTACAGTACCTATCACTTCAGAAACTATAATTATGAAGGACTAGGTTCAACCAACGAATGCGTCTGCAGGGTAGCCAGCCTTTCGTTTTTTACAGGATGCAGTTTGGAGTGTGCGCGGGAATTGTATGACTTTATTCCGCCACCATCTCCTTTCTACCATTGGACAACCCGTCGTACGGCGAATATCCACCCTTACGTTGTTGAAACTTCTAACTAAGCGTTTCACCTCGTCGTTTATACCGCGTACAACGAGGGACTGGAACAATTTGCATGCTGCAGTCTTGCCGTCCGATTATAATTTAGGTGTCTTTAAGGCTAGAGTGAATGGGCTCTTAATAAACTAGTGTGCCTCACCATCAACGATTGCCTCGTTGCTTACCATCAGGTGGGATCGCAGTCAAGCACTAGTTTATATCAATAAAAAAAAAAAACAAGCATATTATGGAATTTGTAACTAGAAAAACATATTATTATTATACTAATTTAACTGTGTCTATAGGTAATAGTTTAAAGGTACGAAACGAAGTTAAGTAACTGAGATGTTAAAATTAAAATGTAAAAAAATAATATTGTGTGCTTTTCCATATTTTGAACAATTGTATAATAGACAAAATAATTGTATTCATATGCATTACAAACATATCAATGGCTTAGAGTGAATACCTCGTAACTGTGAAATACGTAACTTTTTACGAGGCACAAAAAACCAAACTAGATCTTTATTATCACGTAATTATAATGGACTTCTACGTGTTTTATTCAAATATTTAAAACGATGGATTTATTTCAAACGCTTGTTTTTCTTGATTTCTTTTTTTTCACAAGTTTTGACGCACCATTGCGAAGTTATCACACCAAACTGATTCGAGCAAAGTATGCATTCAACATCATAGATGGCGCTACGAGTACCTATCAAATCAAAATTTTGCGTGATACAAGATTATGCGTTACGAGCTTTTCGTTTCAGAAAAATAATAAAACAAAAATTACCTAAAATTGCATACCCAAGGTTTTCACTCTAAGATATCGATATGTATTTTTTTAGTTAGTCACTATAGTGACAACTTTATGTTTTTTGATACCAACTTTTTTGTAGAACATTCGAAGTTGACCAGGGGTACAATGTATCTGCATGCGTGGGAATAATAAATCTAAGCTGCGTGATTCTTTCCTAATCTTGATAAAAAAAATGCTTAAAATTTAAGCAACGTATCTTGTCAACGGAACATTGCATTGAACTGTCCTGTGTTGAGCTGGATAAGTATGTTATAGCGTGCGTGTACAGACTCCCGAACCCTCAGAACTTTAGTCTTATGTAAAGAGGAGGGATGAAACGCATGTTACTAAAAGATTTATGAGCATACATGTGGATGGATGGAGAGGGAGAGGGAGGCCAAAGAAAAGATGGATGTATTGTGTGAAGAGTGATATGAAGGATATTCGTGATAGCATGACGAGTGACAGGGCAGAATGCAAGAAATAAACATGTTGCGCCGACCCCAAATAACAGGGCGAAGGGCCAAGGGCAGGAAGATGATGAAGCCCGAAGGTCCGTCAGCCAATTTTGCCAAGAGGTATTGTGTTATCCAGTTAATGGGATCGGGAGGTGAGGTTAGCAGTCGTTCCTCATAAAAAGGTTGATAATGATATAAGACTTAGTAGTGACTTTGTAGTTTATTTTGATGGTACCACGGATCAGTGGATGGTACAGTAGACGTGCTGAAGGAATTTGGATGAAATTTGGTACACGGGTAACCAAGTTCCTTGAGTACATTTTTAGGGATTTCCTCAAAAGGAAAAAACGAAACCTTTATAGGATCACTTTGTTGTCCGTCTGTCTGTCTGTCTGTCAAGACCCTTTATTTCGGAAACGCGTACAGGTATGAAGTTAAAATTAAAACTATATACTCAAATATGCAGTCCCTTGAAGCCGTGAAAAAATCAAACTTCTAAGTTAACGAAAAAAAAAGATACGGCTGTTTATGTCGCAAAAAAACTTATACGACACTCTCAAGGGAATCAAAATTCATAGAGTACTTCCCGTTGACTCAGAATCCTGAAATTTACCAAAAAGCAATGTCTTATATCACAAGTATGGGAATAAATCTGAAAACAGTAATTTTTTTTTAACATAACAAAAAAAAATCGCGATTTTTTTGGAATTGAACTATTTACATAAGTAAGTTTGTACGGAACCCTCAGTGCGCGAGTCCGACTCGCACTTGTTTACTTTAACGTAGGTGAAGCAGCTAGCAGCACCAGCAGCTAGGAATATTGTAAATGTGAAAGGAAAATATCCATCTTTTTTACTAAGATAAGTGACAGGCACATTTTTAATACTAGGAATAGGAACAAATTAGATCAACCTCGATTCAGATTGGCTAAAGTCACTCACAGTATAATGTTTTCATAAATGTATTGACAAGGGACCGTCATGATGTTTATTTTCTTAAATAGTTCCCTAAGAGAATCGCGTCTGCGAAGATTATAGTAAATGGCTCTGATAGCTCTTTTCTGCAGAATAAAAATAGACTACGTCTGCAGTCCTTCCCCATAGCAAAATACCGTAAGACATGAATGATACTATGAAGGTAACTAAAATAGACTAGTCTCGCAGTATCTACCTCAGTAAATTGACGGATTTTTCTGACAGCATATGCTGCTGAACTAAGCCGGCCTGCCAGAGATGTTAAATGAGGACCCCATTGTAGCATCGAGTCAAGCGTGATTCCCAGGAAAAACGTGTTCTCGACGAATTCGAGTTTCTCTTTGTTTCAATACTATGTCGCAGTCTTTTAACATTCGGTAACGCAAATCTTATGCACTTAGTTTTTTTTTCCATTAAATACTAAAATATTAACAGTAAACCAGTTTGGACCTGCTGTAGAGAGTTGTATACGTCATCAAGGTTTGTGGAACGTCTGCTGATCTTAAAAATTAACGACGCGGCGACGTATCGTCAGCAAACAACACAATATGTGATTGTTTTTTTTTAATAGATGCGGTAGATCATTAATATATACTAAAAAGAGGAAAGGACCCAATATTGTGCCTTGTGGTACACCCATTTTGACTTTCAAACCCGGAGAATTGACACCGTTTATTTGAACTTGCTGTTGCCCGTCAATTAAATAAGATTTCACCAAGCTGAGTGCAAGTTTACCTAGCCCATAATGTTCTAGCTTTAAAAGCAAGGGTTCATGATTAACGCAAACAAAAGCCTTTGAGAGGTCACAAAAAATCCTATTGCGTCTTGGGCTTCTTCCCACGCTGCAAATATATGTTTTAATAAAGTGACACCAGCATCAGTTGTACAACGTCCTTTGGTGAACTTGAAACTGCTGATCGTGAAAGATTTTATTGCTGTTAAAATGCAAAACTTTTTCAAATACCTTACTGAAAACCGGCAATACTGATACAGGTCTGTAATTATTAGATTATGGTCACCGGATTTAAAAAGTTTATACCACTTTTTAAAAGTTTATATCACCTTATTGTTTTTGGAAGCTAAATTATATGGCTTTCCTTTAGTAGTTATGCCTCACTTTATACGTGAGAATTGTATCGAAATTTGACGAGCTAGAGAAATTTTGAAGGGCCACATAAACATTATTTTTCTGTTCTTTTGATGCCGACCAGTGCAATTAACGACATCTACACTTGTATGTAACTAAGACGACTGGTAATGCCATCTACATTCACTAATGTGGCAACTCTGAGTAACGTCAGAGTGCCAAGAGAGTAACGTTGCAGGGTGGGTTGGATAAGTTGGTTCTTTCATAATTTATACAAACAAAATGGCGTGTTTTGTACAACGACCATTTTTGCCTAGTCATATTTTAGAAATACATTTTTATGGTTCAGTTTTTTCCTTTTGAGGTAAAAGGAAAAAACAGAACCCTTATAGGATCACTTTCTTGTCCGTCTGTCTGTCTGTCAAGACCCTTTATCTCAGGAACGCGTGGAGGTATCGAGTTGAAATTAAAACCATACACTCAGGTCTGCGGTCCCTTGAAGCTGTGAAAAAAATAAATTTCTGAGTTGACGAAAAAATAGATTCAGCCGTTTATGTCGCAAAAAACGTACATTTCGACTCTTTCAAGGGAATCAAAATTCATAGGGTACTTCCCATTGACTCAGAATCTTGAAATTTGGCATGAAGCAAGGTTTATAGCACAGATATAGGAATAAATCTGAACACAGAAAATTTGTTCTTACGTCACAAAAAAAAAACTTATTACGATTCGGAAAACATCTTCGAGACTTCATTCGGGAATTGAACTATTTACGTAATTTTCTACGGATCTTGCGCGAGTCCGATTCGTACTTGCTCTGTTCTTTTTTTAAATAACGTTTATTTTTTTCGTGTGTGGAGTACTGCAGCCACATCTGGGCTGGTGCTGCAAAATGCCATCGGCTTTGGACCTCAATGTAAAAGCGTGCGAAGAGGCTAATTGGTAATCCAGATTTGGTTAACACTAATCTACAAAGCCTGGAGCACAGGAGTAGCGTAGCCAGCCTTTTCCAGCCCTTCGGTACCATCCGATCGTAGTCAAGCACAAAAAAGAACAGATTTTAATTTTCCATCAGAAATGTGTTTTCTATCTCTAATCGTAGTTACTTTTTTTTTCATTATACCTACTTATAGTTTTCTTCTGGACTTGTGGTCCCTGCTATCAACAAAGACGGTCCCTGTTAACAACAAAGACACTAAAATAGCCCTCAGTCAAAAAAGATTGGGAACCACTATGTTAGAGGAATTTACATATACATATATGTATAATTAGATAAGGCAATCAAGAAGAGAACAGAACGAAAAATAAAACCAGAAAATAGCTATAAAATATTTATTTATTCATCTTTAAACAATAAATTGTTTTATATAAAACATAGTTCGGCATTAAATACCTATACGTACTACTTATTTACTAGATCGACTCGACACCACATGTCACAAAATAATATAATATAAATTCAAACACGACACTTTTGGCTCTATTATTTTTTTGGTTTTATATTTTTTATTCCTTGACTTGACACCCAGTCTCTGGAAAATATCGACCAATCACAGCAGCTAAAGGAGGCGTCCACTAAATATGTGAGGCGCTTAGGAGAGGAGTGGAATCTCGCCTAATCTCACGTGGGGTCTCGATAAATATTATGTTTTTTTTTTACATCAATAATGTGTGTTTTGAACAATCTCACGTGAGGTTAGGGGAGTAGGGAGTGGGTCGAGACAAATCTCACGACATCTCACTTGGTGGGAGTATGTACATAATGTGATTTTGGAAGCCAAAGAATCTTTCAAAATCACATTACGTAATTAATGAACGCCCCCTCACGAGCGTTTCATGATTAGTCACATTAAATTTCCAAATCGATTATATCATTATGTAAGACCGTGCCATAGACAAAAACAAATTTTCTATGTTTGTGTACATGTGGCCAAACTGTCAACATTTGTAAAAATCATTCGAAAACGACGCCTATTATTTTAATTGGTGTATTATTTCTATGAACAGAAATTATTTAGAAGAAAATTATATAATTTTTTGGAATAAAAAATATTTCAAGTCAGATTTAACTTAAAAATACTCGATAAGTAAAACTTATAATTTAATTCGTAATGACTGTATTTCTTCAAACAATAACGTCCAGTTTCTGATAGGCTCATAAACACAATAATATTGTAGATAATTTTTTTTAATTTTTTTTTTTATTAACGGAAATCGGTTAAAGCGTTTCGCAGAGTAAGTAGAGGAAGCATCAAACATGCTGTCACACTCCGCACACAGTGACATATCGCAACGGGTGATTCTGTTTTTTTGATTAAGAGAGTTATTCTGAATAACACGCAAAATAAAAATCTAAAATAACAATCATTACTGGTTATTGACCAGATATTGTATTTTATATAATTTATTACTAGTTTTTTTTTTTATAATCTCCTGAAACTTTGTGAAACCTTTCAGTTACCGGATGTTAGACTCATACAAATTCATACAAAAGAAAAAAATAATAATTTAATCATTCATAATTTTGAGACTGATCTTTTACATTACTATCTAATCTATAATCTAAAGCCTGATATCACTACATTAGGATATGGAATATATGACAAATTAAAGATCGGATACATTAAAAAGGGATATATCAACAACATAAGTTATTCACATAGTCAATTAAATATAATGGCAAATAGTACATTGGAAATAAAATTCTAAGAATGATTAATGAAATTTTAATCATTGTAATACATTTTATTTGCCTTAAAAAATAATAGTTTTATTTAGACATCGACTTGTTAAAAGCATTATTCTATTCAAAATTTATAAATACAAATTAATTTTATTTAAAAAAATGCATTTTTTTTATTCCATTGAATACATTTTATACAATAAGACAATAAAAACAAAACTTCGTATAGAAGCGAAAGCAGACATATCATAAGACTAGATAAATACGTTGGTTTTTTAAATAAACTTTTCCTCACACTAGTAATTTCTTCTGTTTCGTGGATGCGATCACAAGCATGTAAAATCACATACATAAAACAAACAGACCCGGAATAATATCTGTAGGTTATACGAATATTTCTACGGGTGCAAAGTAAAAAAAGTCATCTGCAATTTTGCGATTTTGTGATAGTTGCAGTAACTTACTAAAAATTCATATTCTAAGACATGGCAAGTCGTCTTTCAAGTGTCAAAAATGAAGAAATAATAGTTAATTTTTCAATAATGTTTTTGAAAAAAAGAATATTACTAAATAACTGCTTATTATTCACTGACTAGCTTCTTCTGCCAGCGGCTTCGCCCGCGGATAAGAAGGTTTTTTCATACAAACTTTGGACGCCCTTTCATCCCCTTTGGGGGTGAATTTTGGAAAATCCTCTCTTAGTGCTCGCCTACGTCATAAAAGGAGACCTTGTGAAAAATTTCACGATCCTAGTCCCAGTAGTTTCGGGTGTGCGTTGATATGTCAGTCAATCAGTTTCTCCTTTTATATATATAGATTATTACTATCAAAAACTCGTAAAATTGCAGATAACTTTTTTTACTTTGCACCCGTCGATTTGTTCCGTGCGAGTATCGATCCCGAGACAAGCAGCGCAGCAGCCAATCGATCAACCACTGCGCCAAACGTGCCGTCTGTATGATTAATCATGGTATTCCAACTGACTCTAACCACAAAATAAATAGGTACAGAAATCAATCTCATGTGTGTACTTCACTTTTAATACCTACCGCTCGGCGATCGCGCTAGGGTCAGCGCGTGGCGCCGAACTGTCCGAGTGCGACCGGGCGCGGTGATAAATGCCTACCTGATCTGAATTGTAAAAATATTACATGGCCACAAAATCATCTTCTCTTTCTCGGCGCGGGGTCTATTCTGTGTTACGTTAAAACAAACCATCAAAATACAAGCAAATATCTACTTACCTCTCTGAAACAATTCACTGTTTAGTGTTGAATTTAAACAACCATCCACTTAACATTTAGAATAAGGTTTTTTTTGTTGATCCATTTTTCCACAAAAAAGTTCACAGACGCGTGTCTCAAACGGATAGCACTCGAGCTCGCATTGAGCTGAATTGAGCCGAGACATCGTGTCCGTGAACGGTGTCTATGTGTGCGTTGCGCGAGCGCGCTTTGTATGTAGATTGACTTCTGTACCTATCTATTTTGTGCTCTAACTTAGTTAACTGAACAGATGTCGATGAATTTCGCCTCTTATCGAAGTCTTATTTTTACTTTATATGAAAATGGTGCAAAATGGTGCATTTTAAATTAAATGCGATTGTGTAGAGGTAGGTTTTGGAAGACAATACATATCTTATTCTATTGAATAACGAATGTGCGCTCTACTTCCTAGCCATCTATTGATATTTTTTACTGAAAGTAATATTTTGCGTAATTTACGATGCGTAAGCTAACTGTTAAGCAGCAATCGTCAGTATACCTGTTCGTGTACAGGAGACACCCCAGGCGTCGGGTGTCACGAGGCGGACGACGAGCAAAGTGTAGCTCGCCGTCCGTCCGTCCGTTAGCAAAACTGTAGGGGCCCACGCTAGGGCCGCGGGAATTTTTGAAAGAGCATGATCCTGGAACGCAAAGGTCAACTAAGGAACACAGATGGTTTCTTCCTCTCGCTCCATCCTAGAGCGAGAGTTATTCAATGATTTCCCACCTCAAAAAAAATGCCTGTTCTTTAAATCATCATGCCTCGTTAAGAGATGAATGGATTTAGATGAAACTTGGCACACGGCCTTAATTAGATTAGATAGTAGAATACTTTATATCCCGTTAGTAATTTCCCGAATACACGAGCAAGCCTGCCGGTTAAAAGCTAGTAGTCAATAGAGTTCAAAATCATTTACTCTTCGTAAATTACGCTCCACTATTACTTTCAACGATAACACTCTAATTTAGATCTAATGTCAACGTCATAAGTCATACAATGCACCTTTGTAAATCGTTAGGCCTACTGTCCACGCGACGCGTAGCTTCATAGACGCGTATTCGTCATTATACGCTTGGTGTACGCCTGCGTGAAGCTTACATACAAAATTGGGAGAAAGAAGAAGCTACGCGTCTACTACGCGTAGTAGGTCTGAAATTAACAGCAAATCGGACCTAATGTCCACGTCATTAGTTACAAAATGCATCGTAATGAGCAGTAATGTTATTACATTATTAGAGTGCAGTTTCTCTGAGGCGGAGCGGGGCGGAGTGGAGAGGAGCGGACCGTGAATTGGCCAATCATAGTGATCGAAATCTACACTTCACAGCAGTGGAAACTATAAGTGGAGTGGAGTGGAGCTGAGCGGACTTTCAAATGGAAAGAATCGAGTCGAGCAGACTGTGTTTTTTTTTTAAATGATATAATCTAGTGCTTGACTGCGATCCCACCAGATGGTAAGCAATCGTTGATGGTGAATCGCACTAGTTTATTAAGAACCTATTCACTCTAGCCTTGAAGACACCTAAATTATAATCGGACGGGAAGACCGTTGCTGGCAAATTGTTTCAATCCTTCCAAATACACGGTAGAAACGGCGAGGCGAAACGCTTAGCCCGGACCATAGAGGTGTCAACAACGTAAGATAACGATAGACGATACGAAGCGGAGGGTAGCTCAACTCCACTCTGCCCTCTTCCGCTTTTCACTACTCTTCTCCACTCCTCTCCGTCCAGCTCTGTTTCAATGAATACCCTTAGTCCAACCTCCGCAAAAAAACCTACGTTTTAGCGATACAAAATAAAAATATCCACCTTATGTCAATGTAGTGAGGTTTCTCGCGTTACTCTTGTCATAAGTACGATATCAAAGTTATGTCGCTTATTTTCTATTGAGTGAGCACATTCGCGAGTTTTGTGAAACCACTGTCTTTTATTATTATTGATAGGCTCGCGCTTGGCTATTATCTCACCTGATGGTAAGCGATGATGTGGTTGACAACGAAGAAAGCTTGCCCAGAAGTAACCTATTCACTCTTGACTTAGAGACCTCCAAGTTGTAGCTATCAGGAAATACAGAGTACTGTCCTACTACTACGGCTTCTTTTCTGAGTTTATTTTTGTACAATACCTATTTTATATTAAACAACAAATAACACATTTTTTTTTCTAATAACAGATTTATAATTGGTTATTAAATGAAACAGCAATTAGCATTTCAAACATTGGTATTAGAAAGAGTGATGGTGTGGTGGAACACACGTTGCTATCTCTTTTGTACCCATATTATAACCTAATGGCAGTGACATCACATTGTAGTTTATGCATCCTTTTTCTGTTACTTGACAGATTTCCCTTCCACCAGATCTGAAAGATTTCTAACTTACTTAATTCGTTAAGTCAAGAGTGAATTGGTTACTTCTAGGCAAACGTGTTCCATCGTCGACCACATTATCGCTTAACATCAAGTGAGATACCACTATCTCACTTAAGATAGTGGTATCTCACTTGATGTTAAGCGATAATGTGGCTTGACCACTTAAGCGCGCCTATCAATAACATAAAAAAAAATTGACAATTATGAAGTCACTCGCGAATGTAATCACTTCTTTGCTATTTCTAAATTGTGCACAAAACGTCTTGGCCACTGTATGCACGAAGGTTATACTGTCGATGGTTATACTATTAACTTAGCATGTGTTTTGTCTAAAATATATTCCCGTCTCTGTCTTGCCTTTGTAGTTTGACAGTTGTGCGACCGAGATAGAAATAATCTCGAACTCACATTGCGCTAAGTCGAGCAGCCAAGACTTTATGCGCAAATAATAATAATACTGACAGTTTTTACCATTTTTTTATTATTTAAAAGGGGATACTGAAAGTTAGCCCGCAAAATTCAAACTTTCTATGTATGTTGTTAACCCTATAACCACTTGCGTCGTATTCGTCCTACGACTGTTTTCGTGTCCTATTCGCCAGGGTCGTGTGTTCGCGACTGGGTACTCCATCTCGTTTAGCTCTTCGATCCCCATAGGTGACAGAAGAGCGGACGAGATGGAGTATTTGGACATGGATGTGCAATCCTAGCGGAATAAACGCGAGGTTAAAAGTTTCTGACATTAGTTAATACATCAACGTCAATGTCAAATATTCGACGTTAACATCATTTATACAAAAGTAGAAGACTTCTCGGCTAAGTAGCTCCAACTGATGATGTGAAGTTTCCTGAAAACTCTCTTTAATAAGTTTTGTAAAAGGAGCACCTGCGATTATAGTAGACGTAGCGACATCTATGGCGTCACATAAGAACTAATCCTGCATCGCGCATTAAAGCTCTCCGCGCGATTAGAACATAAAGAACAGCCCGAAATCATCTATCGGGAAGTAGCCCACCAGACATAACACCCGTCTGGCCGGAGGATCCTCCCTTTTCAACGGAAGTATGTGGAAATTTACTCTCTGTTGCACAAACCTCTAAACTGGTGACCCCGACGTGAAAGTAGGTACTAATTCAGCATCTTTTATGACATTGTCAAACTGTCAATATTATCAATCAACATTATAATAATCCATATCGTCAAAATTACTCATTTATCAAAATTAAAGTCTTTCATAACAATAATAACTAACTTACATTAATACATACTTTTAAATTTTATACATCTAATATTTTTTTCAACTAGCATTTGCTTAACTTACCGAAAAACATGAAGAATATAATACCTAAAGAATCGTGCAAAGTATTTATTTAATAAAATAGCTATGTCACTTATGTGGCAGAATATCTGCCTTCCGTATGGTCGCAAGTTAGATACTCGGTTTAAGAAGTATATGAAACGTCCTTGTTTTTTACCACAATCGATAAGTAGGCACAAAAAATTGTGAAATAGTATGTATTTTGCTAATACTTCCCAATGAATGCCGCAGTTAACCATCAAATCACAATCAGTGATCACCATACAGATGGCCTGCTACGTAATACTTCGTAGTTGGCATTACGGATACCAATTTATAAAAGAATGCCGTGGTACGTAATATTGCGTAGGCATCGTTAACATTTATTTTATTCAGGTTTGCTTACAGTACGGCCGAAATATTTTGATCGCCCCGAACTTTGCACAATTGCCTGCGCAGTAATTCTTTTTAAGAATCTTATGACGAATGCGTATTGCGTATTTTTTCGAGTGTGCGCAATAGTAGGGAACGCCAACTTCAGAGTAGCCAACATATTTAGACCGTACTGTAGTGAAAACGTACGTAACAATATTAGTAGTCGATATCTGCCATAATTAACAGCTACGTAATATTTCGTAGTTGGCATTCAACGGGTTAGCATAAAATAAAATTAGGAAACGTAAAAATTTGAAGCGTAAATATGATATTTACACTATTTTTCAAGGGGACAGGCGATCATCAGTTAAAACAAGAATGTCCCATATTTAATGCATAGCCGATAAAGATAATTCGAAGCGTATATTTTATGTATATTTATACTTTTTTCTGTATTGATACGAAATCATAATGTCAGGTTATAAAAATAAATCAGCAACACAACATAATATGTCGTACCTTTACAAGAAGAAAATCGTAAGCGACAGTTCGCAATTTTTTCAGTATGGGGATTTTTCTTTCTTAATTTAAATATATTTATGACTAGTTGACCCGAAAGACGTTGTCCTGTCTTAGAAATGAACTGTCAAACGCGCAAACTATCAAATGCGCGAACTGTCTAATGCGCGAGCTGACAAACGTGCGAACTGACAAACATGCGAACTTTCAATCGCGCGAACTGTCAAGCGCACGAACTGTCAAATGCGCGAACTGTCTAACGCGCGAACTGTCAAACGCTCAAAGTTTATATAGTTGTTGCTTTCTGATTTTCTGCACAATTTTCTTGATTTTACTTTCCGTAAGAACTTTCTCCTGACAATAACACAAACAGAAAAGAATAAGTAAAATTGTTCCTTAATCCAGTCGTTTACTCGTGATGACTTGCCCAAGGGAAATTGGGATTAATTTTTATAAACATACATTAATCATAATATGTCAATAGTGCCTATTCTGATAGATCCGTAGTTTTTAGAACGATATTATCTTAAATACTTTTAAATTAGTAAAGACCCCTGACTTTCCCCTTGTTATGGCCTTAAGTCCTATAACCATAGTGTTACTGACACTCAAGGTCGCCTAACAATGTACTATCTTTTTTTGCTGTGGGAGGCCCTGGTGCCCCGTACCACAGGTTTTTTCCAAAGACTTATTTTAGGAACCAGACTTACATAGTGGAACATAGTCTTTAAGTCACAAACATTGTTAATTGTCGAAAAACCCTATTGTGAAGAGTAAATAAATGAATGAATTGAATACCCCTTCCCGCATAAAGCGCTAACTGTCCGTTACGATTTTCTACCTGCCCCCCTAGCCAAGTTACAACCGTTTCATTTCGATTCTCTTTTCGTTGATCGCCTCGAGTAGGCCACGCCTCCGATTCCTTTATTCTGACGTCATCTCGACGCTCAGTCACGTAGTCAGAACAAAGGAATAGGAGGCGTAGCCGACTCGAGGCGATCAAAGAAAAGAGAATCGAAACGAAACGGTTGTAACTTGGCTAGGGGGGCTGATAAGGTTCGATGCGTTTCTGTTCTTGTGGCATATACCAATAAATGTGTCTTAATAGCATGCGCTATTATGCTATTTCAACGAAAATGAATGTCGGTAAATTCAGTTATGTTCAAATATGCGCTGTCTAACTACAAGTCAAACTGTTTAATATTAGTGATACATCTAGCGGTCTACGTGGGGAATGTTTCACTTATCTTGCAGCTGAACATAATTGGCTGGGAACAAGCCGTAGGCACCCTTGCAGAGCCCTTGCCACCAACCTTCGTCGATCTGAAGAGAAACAATACGTACAATCAGATGGGGTGAATAGGAACGCGGGGCTGAATAGAAGCAAAACTTTGAAAGGTATTTTCAAGTTATTTGAATATTTTTTACAGCATTTAACTATTACTTTTTATTAATGAATTGTTATTTTAAAATATCGATACTTTGTTATGAGCTGAGAATATGCCTGCCGGACGGTCGGACGGCGAGCTACCCATTGCTCGCCGTCCGCAAGCCCACGCCTACGGTAGTCGGAAATCGGGTTCGGGATCCCGGCGGCTGGGGCGTGAGGGCCGCGCCCTCGCGCGAGCACGTGCAGCCTCCTCCTTTGCTAGCATTACTGCTTCGCAGAAGGAGGCGACCGCCTGCCACTCCTCGCTTCCGACCAAGGCCTGTATTCTCCCACGAGGACACGGCGGTGCTCTGCCAAAGCAGGGCACACTACTACCGTATTCTCCACAGTGTCCTCCGGGCGGTCCACACAGTGGTGACGCCCGGGCGTCCGTGTATCTCTTTACACTAGAATTTAATCTCAATATAGTTGGGAACACGATGATGACTTACCATAACGATGTTGGTGATGATATCGTCTGGGTCGAAGGAGATCTCGTCGGGCGCGGCCGCCTGGTAGTCGTAGAGCGCCCTGGCGGTGTATCCATCTTCATCATCTCCCTCTATTTCTCCCTCTCCGGCCATTTCACTCTCCCAGCCCACAGGGGAAACCACTATTGTGGGTTGGCGTGTTAGCTGGGGGAAAAAATTGGAAATTGTTAAGAATTTTGTTCAACATCCACTTAACTCACAAGTATCCACCTAGCTCAAAACACAAGTATCCACCTAGCTCACAACACAAGTATCCACCTAGCTCACAACACAAGTATCCACCTAGCTCACAACACAAGTATCCACTTAGCTCACAACACAAGTATCCACCTAGCTTAACACAAGTATCCACCTAGCTCACAACACAAGTATCCACCTAGATCTCGAATGTTCACCTAGCTTACAAGTATCCACTTAGCTTACAAGTATCCACCCAGCTTACAAGTATTTAGCTGGCTCACAAGTATCCACCTAGCTCACAAGTGTTCACCTAGCTCACAAGTATCCACCTAGCTTACAAGTATCCACCTAGCTTACAAGTATCCACCTAGCTCACAAGTATCCACCTAGCTCACAAGTATCCACCTAGCTCACAAGTATCCACCTAGCTCACAAGTATCCACCTAGCTCACAAGTATCCACCTAGCTCACAAGTATCCACCTAGCTCATAAGTATTAACCTAGCTCACAAGTATCCACCTAGCTCACAAGTATCCACCTAGCTCACAAGTATTCACCTAGCTCATAAGTATCCGCCTAGCTCATAAGCATCCACCTAGGTAACAAGTTAAGGCAGCTTAAACCAGGTGTAGTGGGTGAGAATAGCCGTGGACAGGTTTTAAATGTAGCGCAAATGGAGAAGCCTTTCCCCTGCAGGTAGTTTCTACAGGATGATGGTGGTTATAAAATGTCTGTTCTTTCGGACTGCGATCTACCCATTACTTGTCGTACTCAAGGCCGCGCAGACGATGGCACTCAACCTATATAGCTAATAATAAGCACGAACCTCCTCCTTGTCATCCTTGGGCTCTCCGACGCGCGTGACGTCGGGCAGGTTGTGCGCGTCGGGCGCTGCCGTCACTGGCGCAGGCGCTGACGTCACGAGCGGAGGTTCGGCCGCTGCCGGCGCGGCCGCAGGTATGGACTTCACTACTTCAGCAGGCGGCGGTATATCGGGCATTACCTGGAAAATATGCATTTTTAGTGTCATGTCAGTGTAACGTTAGAACGATATTGGAATAATCCTTCCAACCGAATATCGATCACGATGGCCAATCTCAATGGAGAGTAAATAAGAACGCAGGAAATATTATAGTGCACAAGCGAGTAATAATAATAAATTTATTTTATCCAATATTAACACAAACTCGCTAAACAATCTCAGATTATAGGTAGGTTACATAGTAAATATAGTCTGTGAACAGAATCTTGCGTACAAAATTGTTGTATCTTTTAGTCAGTACATATATTTAGTTTTAGATCATTTGGACCCCAAACAAGGCAAGAAATGCCTGTATTTTGGAAGTCCATTGATTCCTCCTAAATCACAATGTCTTACTTTTACTAATTTATAACATTAATATATATTTTTACATGTTTTGTTTACATTGTGTGTTCAAACGGCACATATCGTTGATGTAGACCAGAAAGAGGTCACAAAATACTACCCTGTGGAACTCCAAATGTAATGTCCATGTCGCCACTATAAAAATTCACGGATTTTCACGCACTGGGTGCGATTTGTGAGATAGTCGGTGAAGATTTTAAGTGCAAATACTCTGACTCCTATACTCTCTAACTTTTTAATAAGAATTTAGACAGAAACTGAGTCGAAAGCTTTGGACAAGTCTAGAAAAGTTCCATAGCACTTTCGGTTTAGGTCCAGATTACTTGTGACGGTATGGGTGAGATCTACTACAGCGTCCTCCGTAGAGATTCCCTGCCTAAAACCGTATTGATTTTTAGAAATTATATTAAACCTTTCAAAATAATTGGTAAGGCAGTTGTTAAGAATTCTTTCCAGGATCTTTGACAGTACTCAACACAGATATAGATCTATAATTGGTTACATTCGTGTGCGCAAACATAAGTGCATTCTCTGTTCCTTTACTTTCATAGTCCGATGGGACATACGACCGGGAAGATATCGGGCATAGGACCAACGGCGACAAGAGGCAACTGCCTTCTTGGCCTAATAGTGGCAAGTGCGTCTCCTGAGTAGAGGTCCTGAGCTCGAATCCCGTGTCAGGCCAAAAGTGCTATCACTGCACTATCTGTGTCACTAGAACGGGTGGTTGCTGAAAATCAGCATCGTAGATTGCTGGATTTGCCCAGCGTCAAGGTATAAGCTGAGCAACAACCTATTTTTGCGTAGATGCGACGCACAACTTGGATTTATATATTTTATTTGTTTTTCTAATATTATTGTTTATATTTATGTTATGTTTGTCTCTGTCGGTCCCGGCCAGGTGCAATAGACAATAGACAACCACAGATTAAGTTGTAGACATCAGACAACTGTGTTTTGTCTAGTGTCTATGGTGCAGCACAGTTATGCCCGGTTCACACATGGCCCGACAGATTACTGGATTTTATTGTGAGTCTATTTGGGCAGAATAAACATGTTTTCTTTCTTTTTTTTTCTTTTCTATCGCTGATGCTGAAGGTGCCTGGCATATAAGGTTGAACTTTAAGTTTAACTCAAATCAAATTATACCAAACAGAATGAATGTGTAACGATATCAATAACGCCACAATAGAAACTAACATTCAAAATCCTGCATTAGAGATCTCCGCTCGATTAGAACATACATAAACAACAGCCCGAAATCGACTATTAGACAGTTCCCGAACCTGACAAAATATCTGTCTGGTAGGAGGATCCTACCTTTTCAACGAAAGGGAGTATCAGACTTTTACTGACTAAACCCACTCCTGTTCTTTCTTTGCCTTGTGTTCTACGCGGTTTTCCTTTCGGAAGCGAATTCATGGCCCCAGTAGGCTACGGTCCTGCTGGCCCCTACGGTTTGCTGACGTCTCTTTGAAGCGCGCGTGGAACACTACGCGCCGTTAACGACTCGGGCTCGGTCTGGGCAATTACCGGACGGCCGGACGGCGAGCTACCCATTGCTCGTCGTGCGCAAGCCCACGCATAGGCGTGACACTATAGTGTTAGTATACCTTTTGGAGCAGTGGTGGCCGAGTGGTAACGGCCCCGACTTACGAGTTGTAGGTCGCAGGTTCAAACCCAGCCAGGCGCATTACTTTGTGTAATTTATTTCATCACCATTGCTCTCAAAACGGTGAAGGAAAACATTGTGAGGAAACCGGCATGTCCTAGAACCAAAAATTCGAAGACATGTGACATCCACCAACCCACACTGGGCCTGCGTGGTGGATTACGGCCCATTCCCTCTCCTACAGAGGAGGCCTGAGTCCCAGCAGTGGGAACATTATAAGGCTGAATATATATACCTCTTAAGTATTATTTTATAACTTACCTTCTGCATGATAGGCGAGGTTAGTGGTGAGGCGGCAGGCTCAGCCGTGGCTGATGGTAATACCGGCTGTCTGTTAGCAAATCGGCCGGGCAGCTTGGCTGGGGCTTCAGGTTCAGCGTCCGGTTCGGGCTGGTCGGCCTGCTCTTTGTCGAGGCGGACTTTCTCCTGTGGTATAGAAAAGTAGATTTTAGTTTTTGTTTGGTTTGTTAAATTGACTGGGCCCGCGTGGTGGATTACGGTCCATTCCCTCTCCTAGAGAGGAGGCCTGAGTCCCAACAGTGGGAACATTATAAGGCCGACTATGCTATGCTATGCTATTGTTAAATGTAATGTTTTACAATTATGCCGCTAAGTCTGTCTGTTTAAGTCTGCTGCAAAAGTGCATAGGAAGTACAGAAATAAAATCGTGTGAAGCGAGAAATGACGCCATCTAGCGTAAAACCTGATTGAAATGTTGCTATCGACAACATTACATTATACTGTTAATAGATGGCGCCGCTGTGCTTCAAATGATTAATGCTTAATTAACCTTTTGACGTGCGTAATTAGAGACACAATAGTAAGACAATGGCTTCCGGGCGCCGGCTACCGCCTGAGCGTTAATGAATTAATGCTTATTTTTGTACTTTCTTTTTGTTTCTTCAAACATTGAAATAATTTATTATTTCTTTTAAAGAGATGAAGATATTAAAATTGAATATCAATTTATAAATATTTGATTATCTATGTGTTAGTTTTCAAACTTGAGAGGGTAGGTTGAATATGGATTTACAGTGAGGCCGCAAAAGTTTAAGATTACATTGCTACGAACCGAGCGAGCACGCACGACACTTCCGTGCGTATGTGTGCGCGTGTATGAGTATCCACATTCCACAGATAACACATACTAAGGAACTGTCGTCGCACTGAGCTTAAAATATCATTATTATTTTTCTGTGCCATTGAATATGCATCACACAGTCACAGAGGCGACTTGTTCTTACCATTGCATTGATAAAATTCACGCAAACGTGTCATGTGCTGTTAGCCGTATGAACTAAGTGTTGGATTCGCAAACAACGTAGCCCGAGTTCAAATCATGGTCGGTCCATTGTGGTTATTTATTACTTTGAAAATTCCCAATCTATATTAATATAGTTGTTTTTTTTATATTTCTATGAAAAATACTATTGCATTTTTTGCACTAAATAGTTGCAAATTACGAATATGATCTATTAACCACAAGAAGAACACATTCGTAATTTTCAATTATTTAGTTGTTACATCTTTTCAATGTTGTAAGGTGGAAATAAAAAGACGTGTTTAATAAAAAAAAATATTCTTTATATTTACAAATTAAACATATATGAGAATTGTGACGCCGAATTGTTACCTAGACAAAAAATTTATCTTGTAACCGTTATCTATGTTACGTGTAAGATTGTTTGTTGGAAGTATACCCACTTAGACCATTCATAATATGAATAACGTAACAATGAAAGGATATTAAAATTTTAATAAAATAAAATATAATTGTTTATATCCAGTTATTTATTGAAAAGTGATATATGATTTAGACTTTGTAAACATTTTATTTGTATGTAACGTCACAATGAATGTATTGAGGTCATAGCTTAATTGTTCATTTTCTTGACGAAAAGAAGATTGAAACTAAACCTCAATTTCTGTTAAAAGAACTTTAGTTCTCACAAGATAATCGTCAATTAGATGAGAAAAATAAATTGAACTATTATGTTAGAACAGTGTGGGTAGAAGAATAAAAAACGAAATAGAATCATGATTATTGTCAACAAAATTGATAAAAAAAATTGATAAATTGATTGGCGGACTTAATGCCTAAGGCATTAAGTCCACCTTTGTACAGTATTTATTACTAGTGCATTAAGTTTTAATAAATAAATAAATAAATAAAATTGATAGCGAGTTCACTGCATTCTTAAGATAAGGCGATGGCACAAGTTAAAATATATAGCTGTTTTAAACGAAAGTAAACACAATATAATACAGTGTTTGTTAACGAATAATCATGGATATGTTAAAATAAAATGGCCTACTAAATATTTAATTACACCGACTGATTTTACTAAAACTTAATATTTTGTATAACCCCTATTATTTTCGATACAGTCAAGTAGACGTTTGCGCATGGACCCAACCATATTACCGCATATTTCGCTCCCTCTAAAACTTTCCCATACCTCCATGCAATGGGTTTTTAATTGTTCCGTAGACCTCTCATTCCGCGAGTCCCACCTTTGCACCATCAAACCCCATAGATTTTCTATGGGGTTGAGGTCGGGTGATCGCGCTGGCCATGGAATAACAATTACTTCCGGGTGATTGTGAAACCACTCACGCACAGTACTCGCTCGGTGAATAGGACAATTGTCCTGGACAAACGGAAATTGTGCTAACTCATCAGCTGGGTAAATGTTGCGCACAGTAGGTAGCATAATTGAGTCTAACACTTCCACATAAGTTGAACTGTTTGCGCGTGGAGGAATGAAAGCCAGTTCTCCTGGTCCTGCTGCACTCATCCATCCCCACATATTAATTGTGATTCGACCTGATTCGGTGTTAGGAATAATGTTTTTATCGCACCAGCGAGTGTTATTCTTGCGCCATAAGTGAAGCCTGCCCTTTTGACTGGATTTAAATGTTTTTTCATCTGAAAATACCGCAGTATTCCAATCAAAATCTAAATAATCACGTGCGAAACGTAATCGTTCTTGTGTATGCCTCTCTGTCAAGTACGGGTTTTTTAGCAGGTTTTCTGTGATGCACGCCTTCAGCGTGAAGTGCAAGGTGAACAGTATCCATCGAGGTGTCATATAATTCCGCAAAATGTCTCGTTGGTGCGAAACCATTTGTTTCGTATACGTCCACCATATGTCGTCGCTGCGCCTCGCTAATAAGCTTCGGTCTCCCACTTCTCTTTCGACTAGCAAGGCTACCTTCTTCGTCATATCTTTTTATCCAAAGACTTACAGTATTTTTCTAAAACAAAAAAAAATATATTAGGCAGCTATACCTACTTGACTTCATTTTCATTATATAAAATGTTAACAATCATAATTATTGAATATAATTTTAAAATAAAATTGCATTTATAAATCCAATAAACCCAACGATTTATGTATTTCTCTTTTAAGCCTCATAAAGATACGATGGATGGATTCATAAATGGCATACATTTTAATTAGAAGATTAATTTATAATAAAGTTACAATTCATTAATAGCTATTATACTCACATTCAGTCCGGTTTCTTCAGATATTTGTGTTTTATTAAGACCGCTTTTATGCAGCCCAATGATAGTCGCCCTCACTTCAATACTAATATTAGCCTGCATTTTGCGAATATTACAATACTGTTAACCACACGTCACTAACCAACAACTACAACCAAACGACAGTTCATTTCGGTCAAGTTAAAACTTATGTCTACCTCGCAGAAATCTAATTCTTTATTTAGTTTTTTTGTGATCCCTGTCTAACTCTAAGAAATGTGTGAACAAGTTAAAGAATAATTTAATGTAATAATATGTAATGCTAATCCATAACTTCCAATCGGGTAAGAACTTACAAAAAGTCAACATTTGCTTGGTATTTGAACTTGCGGCACACTGATTTGCGCTTCAATCTGTGTGCTCTATACCACTAGGCCATCTTGACTTATGCTAAGTTGATGAAATTATGAACTACAATCAGTTGTTGACGACAATGATGACGCATGTGTCTATCTATTTGTTAATAACTAAAAGTCAAGTTTATACTTTGTGAGATTGCCTTTGCTCGCCACTTAGCTGTGAAGAAACCAACGCCATCTAGTTTAATTTTCGAAAACTTGAACTCTAACGTGCAAGGGAAAATAGGCGTTAAGGTATCTAAGCACTTTTACTGGGTGATTGTACATAGACATGGAGTGAATAGGAACACAGTGTCAGGGATGAAAAAAAAACTGTAACAAAAAAACTATCCATCTTCTGAATTTATGAGGCTTTAAATTAAATAAATTATTGAGTTCTTACTTATACTACTAGTGTCCATGTTAAAAACCTAAAAGAAGCAGGGGTTGTCAGTACCTGGAACGTTTTTCATTATACTACCTATATAATATTAGTTATTTCTATTTGTATGAATGTAAAATAATTATCTTGTTGTATTAAAAAAAAATCCATTTCATTTACCTATCTAAGTGTTAAGTACTTACCTTACAATAGTCAAATTTATCTAAGTAGGTAATGTTAAAATTTGATGTTGAAACCATTATTTACTAAAACTGTTCGAATTTATCTCGAAAAATAAATGTTGTGCACACCTACTTCTGTGAACCTCTTTTGTCTAATGCAGAAGTGAATGGAGTATAGTGACAAACGGCCGCGCGTGGCCCGTAGCTTTCACTTTAAAAATGATTTGGTACATTGAAGGATTGCAATAATAATAAATGATAAAAAAAAATCGGTTGTCTGTAAAGTCGGTTTACTGACGATAGTTGAACGTGACAACGTGTTAAGTACATTTATTTGTACGCATAAATACAAATAAACAATTAACACGACATTCACTTTTCACTGCACTTTATACTTGACGAAAACATGTAAATGTATTATTCTATAGCAGTTGTCACGACGCAGACGCATCGCTCACTCAAGTAGGAGAGAGACAGATGTCGAACACTGCCGAACGCGCTCTCGCTTGCACTTCAAGCCTTAAATGGAACGCCTCAGAGCGAGGTAACGCCGCATGCGTCATACTTTTTCGTGCGTGCAGCCGGCTCCATCGAATTATAAGACGTTGTCACGTCAAAAATTGTTTGAACCAATAATATGCTGCATAAAATGTTAACTTATAAAAGTCAATTCAATCTTTTTAAGGTTTTTGTTTTTTAATATGGGAAATCATCCAATGACTTCTCCCACTTTGGGGTGGAGGGGGAGGGCGTGTCAGACTTTAGCCGACTAAACCACACCCGTGTCCTTCAGATGCTCTTTGCGTTCTAGAATCATGGGGAGTTTTTTTTTTTTCAGAAATTCCCCGTGGCCCGTAGCGTGCATCGACCCTGCTGGCCCACTGCTGGAACACTAGGCGCCGTCCCCAACTCGGTCTCGGTCCAGACGGTTACCGAACAGCCGGACGACGAGTTATCCATTGCTGATCGTCCGCAAGCTCGCGCCTACGGTGACCAGGGGGGCTATTGGCTAACTTTTTCAATAACAGTTGACAACTAGCATTCGTTGCACACTAAACTTAGTTGTCAACTGACAATTTCATAAAATTGGTATTACGTATCACACAAGTGACTAACAAACTACGGTGGAAATGTGGTGAATTATAAAAATTTACGGTGCCTATTGTGACCACTCTAAAATTTATCCACTATTATACAGCTTCAAAAGCTTACACAATCGCAATTTTAAAAGTATCGATACAATAACATCTGTCAAAACGTGTTACGGTGGCTATCAAAGGCACCAGTGGCTAATGACGTCACTGCAGTTGGTCACTGAAGATAGGCAATACGAAACTAGCTGTTTGACAGTTCAATGATGCACATTGTTAACAAGTGATCATCACTTGAAGTGTCAACAGAGTTACGCCCCGCAGGTAATGCTAATTTTGACATACCTTTTGTGATAAATCTTTGTCCATAGCCTCTCTCTGTTGTCTGATCTTTTGCACCGACTGTAGTGCTTCCTGTGAAATAAAACAAAAAATACTTGAATTAAATTAAAAGTAAAGCTTGTGTTTGAATATGGACACGAACGCGACCCCTGACCACGAATTAACGGTAACTTTCGTGGGTTACCATTAAAGCGAATTCTCCAAATTAGACACGAAAGTCGTACGTTTCTTGTCGCTCTAGGGCGGAGCGAGAGGGCGTGTCACTGTTACTGACCAAACCCACAAGAATGTTTCTTCAGATGCCTTTTGCGGTCTAGGACCACGGGTAACCTTTCAGAGGTAGACCCATGGCCCTAGTAAGCTTTAGCCCTGGCGTGAGGATGTCTGTTCCTTCACACGAGCGGCCGTCTCCTTGTCTAGCATTACTGGTTTGCAGAAGGAGGTGACCGCCGCCCATTCCCCTCGCTTCCCGCGCGAGGTACCCTGGGACATTCACCATAATAGAAAGTTACTATTTTGGTTACGTTAGTGCCTCTAAATCGTATAAAAATAAAGATTTTCCGTTATTGTACCGCACGTGGCATAAATAATAGCATTATCAGCCTTTTCTATGTTCCTACTGCTGGGACTCAGGCCTCCGATCGAATCGTTTATCTTGGTATGGTCATGTCAAGAGGAGGGATGAAACGCATGTTACTAAAAGAGTTATGAATTTACATGCGGGTGGATGGAGAGGGGAGAGGGAAACCAAAGAAAAGATGGATGGATTATGTGAAGAGTGATATGAAAGAAAAGGAAGTTAGCAGTGGCGTGCCTAGGGTTTCAAAATAAGGCAAACCCAATAAAATTTAAACCGATTTCAAAAAAAGAAAGTTCAGTTTTCGAAATTACCGAAAGAAATCATTGCACACAGGTGTTTATGGGAATTTGCGTGCCTTTTAATGGCGCCAGATATGTTATTTAAATCATTATAACCAGATGTATTCCAAACGGAATCTTCATTCGAAAAAAATATGCAGCACCAGCAATACAACTTATTAGTGTGCGAACAGCCAACAATCCAACTAGTTTTATACACTGATCTATTAAATTTTCGTTTATGCGATTTACTAATCTGAGAAATACACAGATTAGCCGTCGGTTATAATGAAGAAATTAACTGTTTTATCTGAGCAAAGTTTAAAGATTTTACCTTATCTTCGCCAATCAAAACTAGAACGCATTTTAAATCCTCACAAGGTACAATTACCTCCACTGTTGTAGGTAAGTCACCAAAACAATTGTATTACTGAGAAAATCTAAGAAAACAAACAAAAAACTTTAACAAAGCAACTTTTCCCACTCAAGCAAATGAAAATGAAGTGAGTTGCAAACGGGTGTCAGAAACTACTTACGCAGAGTTGCAGTGTTGTCATTTAGGCAAAAAAAGTCGCTAGGTATATGAAAAATCTAGCTAGATGTCGCAATTTTTTTATTTTTAAGATATTGCTTGAATATTTAATTTCGTTATTTTAAAAAGTCGCTAGTTTTTATTGTTGCTAAATCTTAAAAAAAGTCTCTAAACTCGTTAAAAACCTCCAAGATCTCACAACGTCGCTAAAACGGCAACACTGCAGAGTTGGCAAGGTGACAAGGTCACGCATACGCGAGCAACTTCATACGAATGCCCGGCTTAAATCTTCCATACTGATCGATTTGTAGACGCAAAAGGTCCTAACTCGTTATACGGCACATCGCTATAAGTGCGAAAGTGACAGAGATAGTATTTGAAAGCCCGGCAAAAGCCGGTACGTGTAAGCGAGATAGCTATATGTAGATGCTGCAAATGCGAAACTCTGCGCGCGAACAATCGCGATGTGTAGTAGTGTGGCATAGGTAGAATACTTTGTGTTATTTTGATAAGAATTAAAGCGCGCGAACTATTAAATAGTTCGGGTTTGATATTGATTCTCTATCGAGCATTTTAGTAAGGCATGCCGGGGCTTTTCTGCTTGTATGAAGGTACCGCCACTGGAAGTTAGTGATAGCATGACGAGTGACAGGGCAGAATAGAAGAAAAAAACGTGTTGCGCCGACCCCAAATAACACGGGACAAGAACAGGAAGATGATGATGACAAGATATTTTTCATGATAATATGTTATGTTAACCTTTTAAGTGATAAACGTGTGATGTTATGTGACTAACCTGTTCCTTCTCCTTAGCCATGTTCTCAAACTTGGCCCTCAAGGAGGAAGGCTTGGCCCCGCCGATGTCGGGCTTGTGCTTGGTGTAGGCGGTGCCCACCTTGCCCACCTCGTCGAAACGGTGCGCTGACTTGTCCACCCGGTCGGTCTCCACACCGAACTTGCCGCCGAAACCCTGGGGGGCGGGGTGGTGATGGTTATTATGGTGAAGATGTTGAGTTACACAACTCATATTTTTCATATTTTTTAGGGTTCCGTACCTCAAAAGGAAAAAACGGAACCCTTATAGGATCACTTCGTTGTCTGTCCGTCTGTCTGTCTGTCTGTCTGTCTATTTGCGATTCAAAAAAATCTTTGTAACTCAATTCGGGAATTAAACTCTTTGCATAGGTAAGTTTGTACGGAACCCTCAGGGCGCGAGTCCGACTCGCACTTGCCCAATTTTTTTTATTTGATATAAACTAGTGCTTGACTGCGATCCCACCTGATGGTAAGCAGTGATGCAATCGTTGATGGTGAGGCGCACTAGTTTAATAAAATAAAATAATATAATAAAAAAAAAAGTATAATTAAATGAATTGTAACGTAAGGTTGTCTGGTAGATATCGATGTCAGCTACAAGACCGCCATTGTACCCATAGATTTAAGTTTGTGTAAAAAATTCGCTAAGCCTAAACTGGTTAGTTAACAAAAATGTTTTTCATGCTTATTACTATTTGGTAAAAAAGAATTTTAAAAAAGTTTTAAGGAACCTTCCTCAAATATTTTCGTTTTATTACCTTCTTATGATCCACTTGACTAGCGTGGGCCTCTGTCTTTTCCTGGTGATCCCAGCCCAGCGCAGATGCGTCCTGCCTGTCAGTCTGCACACCAAATTTGCCACCGAATCCAATAGCGTAGTCTGTAAAATGTTATGAACTAGTTAAGTGATTATTATGGATAGTCAGAAGCTAAGAAATCTGACACTAGTCTTGCCAGGGTATTGTGTTACCCAATAGAGTATTACACTCATTTTTGAAAAGTGTCTCAATTAGATTCTATAGTGCTAGTAAACCATAAAAAAAACACAAATTTTTTATTCAGTCGCTAAGTACCCTAAAAATGCATTTAAAATTTACATTTTCAAATTTCGCGCGTATTTGACGAAAATGTAGAAAGCAGTGGACGCCATATTTAATCTGGTCGTGACGTCAGTTGGCTGTGTAAACAAATGCGCTCAGTATGGCCGATCAGTTGACAGCTGTCACTTTAGTTTACATAGCCGAATGACGTAATAACATGGTGGCTACTATTTCAATGCGATAAAGAACAGATGATAAAAACAGAAAACTTTGAATTGATTTTTAAAATTTATTTTGTTATTTTATGAACTAAAACTAACACTTACCGACTGCATTTTACCTAAGCTATCTTAATAATATATTTTTAGATTTTTTCTCATATAGATTAAAATACCCTCTTACTGAGTTGTGGAGATCAGCGAGGCTATTGCGTAACTCTGTTGACAGTTCAAGTGATGATCACTTGTTAACAATGTGCATCATTGAACTGTCAAACAGCTAGTTTCGTGTCAAATAGTCGATAAAATTTTAGAGTGGTCACAATAGGCACCGTATTTTTTTATAATTCACCGCATTTCCACCGTAGTTTGTTGGTCACTTGTGTGATACGTAATACAAATTTTATGAAATTGTCAGTTGACAACTAAGTTTAGTGTGCAACGAATGCTAGTTGTCAACTGTTATTGAAAAAGTTAGCCAATAGCCCCCCTGATAGGCAATCATAATCATTATCATCATTTCAGCCGAAAGACGTCCTCTGTTAAACATACGCCTTGATTAGATAGGCAGAGTCTATATTTTTGTCAAATTACGCGCGAAATTTGAAAATGTAAATTTTAAATGCATTTTTAAGATACTTAGCTACTGAATATAAATTTTGTGTTTTTTTTAGTGGTTTATCAGCACTAGAATCTAATTGAGACACTTTTCAAAAATGAGTGTATTACCCTATTGTAAACATGAAAATATGGATAAACATGAAATTGTAATACCCAAATGGAGATTAACTGATCGACACTGCAGAACCTTTTGTCCCCATCGACCATCTGTTCTGCGAGCAATGTGTCCTACCCACTGCCACTTACCTAAGTGTGACGATTCTTCGCGTAGAGCGGTTTTCAGTACTAAATTGCAGTATGAAAAACTTCTTAGTTCTAACAAAGTCTGTATACCTTTCTGTGACTGATGATGTTGAGCGTCTTCTCTGTGGTCCCAGCCCACTGCGGAGGCGTCTTTCCTGTCGGCTTGCACGCCGAACTTTCCTCCGAAACCGTGTGAGTAGTCCTTCTGTGAGGAGTGCTTCTCTACCTGCTCTTTGTGTTCCCAGCCCGCTGCACTCTGAAGAACAAGAATAAATTAGGACAATTTTAGTATAACTGTAAACAAATTTCTACATTTAATTAGACTAAATCGATGAACACGCACAATGAGATTGCCATTGTATTCCACAACTTTCTTGGATAATTCCTTTGCTGTCCAGGCAACTCGTTTGTGGAATGCATTGCCAGATCCTATAAAATGCGCTCAATCATTGCCTGTCTTCAAAAGACTTGTTTAAGAACACTACCTGTCACTATGATTATCGAAAGTTGTCATTTGTTTTTATTGCCAATATAGGATTATGTGTAAAACACTAACAACCTTGCAGGACTGTATTACTAACATCATAAACAACAACATTTGTTCTATGACTTTTTACAAAACATAATACATTTACCAAAAACAAACCTTCAAGATTTCGTTATTTCGTTGTTCTATCTAACACATTTCAACTCTGTATTTTGCTATACCTACCTACGTCTGTATGACGCAACGCAAACGCATCAAGCACTCCCCCCGCTCGCTCCCCGCTCCCCTCCGCTATTGTACTATCGCTTGCTTCGCATAGACTTCGTAATATTTAGAACGTTCAATTATAATATATTTACAATATTTTTATGAATAGAATAGAATAGAAACACTTTTATTGCTCGTCATTCTTAAGCCCACGCCTACGGTGGCTGGTAGTGGTCCCGGCGGGCGAGGCGTGAAGATGTTTGTTCCCTCACGCGTGCGGCCGCCTCCTGCTCCACCTTGTGGCTCACTTGTGATCCTCCCTAACAGTCTACATTCTCACCTTGTCCACCCTGTCGGTCTGCACGCCGTACTTGCCGCCGAAGCCCTGCGCGTAGTCGGTCTGTGAGACGTGCTTCTCCACTTTGGCGACGTAGTCATGACCCACGGCTGACTTGTCCATACGGTCTGCTTGGACACCGTATTTGCCACCGAAACCTGAATGGGGAAGAATGAAACAGAATAATTTTACACCAGAATTATAATACTACTCTTTTTTTTTTAATTGATATAAACCAGTGCTTGACTGCGATCCCACCTGATGGTAAGCACTGATGCAATCATTGATGATGAGGCGCACTAGTTTATTAAGATTACTACTCATATTCTAATAGTAGAATATGAGTAGTATTATACACTCTTTGACGCTCCTTCCAGAGCGAAGAGAGGTCATTAGATGATTTCCCACCTCAGAAAAAAACTTCTACAAGCTCACCCGATAAGAAACTTGTAAAGCTATTAATATATGTTGTGTATTATAGATGTTTTTTTTTTAAGATTTTTCTGATTTTCTTTATCATGTTTTGAATTAAACTCTAGCCAGTACCAAAGTTACCAAAATAGGCCGAAGAATCACCAAACTTAGTGGCAGCGGGCAGGGCGCATTGCTCGCAGAACAGATGGCCGTTTGGGCCGAATGTTTCTGGAGTGGCGACCGCGAATCACCGGTGGTGGACCGATAACGATGCGAGACACACAGGACCCTTCATTTTGGCAACACTTGGGGGAGGGCTTTGTTCAACAGTGGACGTCTTTCGGCTGAAATGATGATGAAGATGATGAATTAAACAGCTGCGTTACCTTGTGCATAATCTTTCTGAGAGACGTGTTTCTCAGTCTTGCCGACATAGTCGTGTCCGACTGCTGACTTGTCCATACGATCCTGTTGCACTCCGAACTTACCACCGTAACTGTTGAATTAGTACTCAATAAGAAATAAATTTAAAAAAGAAAAAGACTGGGCAAGTGCGAGTCGGACTCGCACCCCGCATTATAGGGGCCCAGCAGGGCCGATGCCCGCTAGCTAGGACCGCGGAGAATTTCTGAAAGGGAAACCCGTAGTCCTAGAACGCAAAGGGTAATTGAAGGATACAGGTGTGGTTTTAGTCAGTAAAAGTCTGACACGCCCTCGCGCTCCACTCAGAGCGCGAGAAGTCATTTGGATGATTTCCCACCTTAAAAAAAAAAAAAAAACCCGCATATACTATATTTAAATAAAAATAATAAAATAAATAAATTTATTTCAGACTAGTTTCAATGTCCATATTATATTAGTAACTGAAACTTAAAACTACGTTAGTATAATATTCAAATGCATTAAAATATTAGTCAATTAGTTCACAAATTAAATTAAATTAAATTAAGTCATTTCAAAATACACACAATAATCATAATATTTTTGTCAAACATAACACACAACAAATATATAGTTTATAAAACATGCAGTTTTATAAACCTATCCCGCACTGGTGATGGAGTCTCGGAAGATTTTTCCGAATCGCAAAAAAAAAATTGTGACGTACCAACAAATTTACAGTTTTCAGATTTATCCCTATACTTGTGCTATAACACCTTGCTTTATGCCAAATTTCAGGATTCTGGGTCAACGGGAAGTAGCCTATGAATTTTGATTTCCTCGAGAGTGTCGAAATGTACGTTTTTTGACACATAAACCGAAGTATCTATATAAGAGAGAAATATCTATATATAGGGTGACTGGCAATTAGTGTACGATGCTTAAACACGTGATTGTGCTCATGATAACAAACAATTTTTATTATGGGAGCAAAGCCGAAATCGCGAAAAAAATATCAAATGTTCAGTACATTAGACAAACATAAATGTACTGAACAGCTGATTTTTTTCGCAATTTCAGGTTTATTCCCATAGTAAATGTTGTTGGTTATCATGAGCACAATCACGTGTTTAAGTATCGTACACTAATTGCCAGTCACCCTATATATATAGTAATAGATTTTTTACAGCTTCAAGAGTCTGCAAACTTGAGTATATGGTTTCAACTCGATAACTTCACGCGTTCCCGAGATAAAGGGTCTTGACAGACAGACAGACAGACAGACGGACGGACAACAAATTGATCTTATAAGGGTTCCGTTTTTTCCTTTTGAGGTACGGAACCCTAAAAATATAAGTTATGGGAGAAACACCACTCACCACCGCCCGACTTCGATCAACCCTAGGAACATCTACAACCCATACGCGTTCTGCAGTGGCCTGTATGGAAAGCAATCAATAGACTGCGCACCACCCAAGTAGGCCGTCGCAAACACTACCTGGCAAAATGGGGATTATAGACCCCCTCCGACACCCAGTGCGAGTGTGACCCAGACGAAGACCCACTTATTAGAGTGCCTAAAGTGTCTTCAATAGTGTCATATCTGCACTCTGGAGGAACTAAAAAAAAACTGGGCAAGTGCGAGTCGGACTCGCGCCCTGAGGATTCCGTGCAAATCTACTTATGTAAACAGTTCAATTCCCGAATGGAGTATCGAAAATTTTCCCGAATCGAAAAAAAAAATTTTTTTTTGTGACGTAACAACAAATTTACTATTTTCAAATTTATTCCTATATCTGTCCAATAAGACCTTGCTTTATGCCAAATTTCAGGATTCTGGGTCAACGGCAAAAAAAAGATACGGTCGTTTATATCGCAAAAAATTATATTTCGACACTCTCAAGGAAATCAAAATTCATAGGGTAGTTGAATTTTGATTTCCTTGAGAGTGTCGAAATATACTTTTTTTTACCGTATCTTTTTTTTTAGTTAACTTAGAAGTTTAATTTTTTCACAGCATCAAGGGAACGCAGATTTAACTAAGTATATGGTTTTAATTTCAACTCAATACCTCTACGCGTTCCCGAGATAGTGTCTTGACAGACAGACAGACGAAGGGACAACAAGGTGATCCTATAAGGGTTCCGTTTTTTTTTCCTTTTGAGGTGCGGAACCCTTAAAGACGCCACTGACGCTGCTATAAACGTGGCAACATACTGAGCCCAAAAACTTTGAGGGAAGAGAAAACCAACTACACGAGAAGAAGAAGATAAGAAATAAAGAACGCAATAAAAAGTTAAGCGCAGGCCACACCGCCAGCTAGCGGGCGGGCGGGCTAGGCGGGCGAACATCGTTTCACCTCTTTACATACTTCGGTTCACACCGCGAGCTACCGACTAACCTAACGAGCTAAGCTAACGAAATATCCGACGATTCCAGCGAAGCTACTCGTTCACCTCGTTGGCGCGCCCGGTTCGTTCGCCCGTCCTCCCCGTTTCGAGTAGACTAGTCGACGCTCGTCTTTCGAATAGCAGTGCAGTGCTCGTCTGTCCGTAGTTTTCGGTGTGAACCCCATAGTTTAGCTCGCCAATATTTCGCGAGTTTCCTTCGTTCGCTTCGCCCACCCGCCTAGCCCGCCCGCCCGCTAGCTGGCGGTGTGGCCTGCGCTTTATGCACGAAGAAGTTAGAAATAATACGAACCCAAATGAAGGTTTAGGTCCAGCCTCATATTGCTTCTTCTTCGACTGTGAATCCGCTTCCAATACTTCCTCTCTCAGCTTCGCCATACTGGAAATAAACAGACATTTTATTTTATTTTTCTAATTACATAAACTTGTGATTGACTGCGATCCCACCTGATGGTAGGTAAGCAGTGATGCAATCGTTGATGGTGAAGCCAGCCATCGGACAGGAGAACGTTTGTCGGGACCGTAAGTTTTTAGAATAGAATTTGAATTTGATTGACAATTTAACAGATGTGCCTAAAATACAAAGGATTGAAACATTTTGCCCTGCGTTTACCTTCATCAGCACCGCAGCCTAGGAACCTAAGGCCCAACAAGAGAAATCCAGCACCCCTAGCCAAGTTCATAATCTGCAATCGTTAACGCTAGTCGAAAACTAATCAAATGTATGGGAATGACATCATCTCAACGTTAAGTCACGTGGTCAGAACAAACGAATAGAAAATTCGTAGCCAAGTTCACATCGTTCACAATGATAGAATGAATTGTTATCGTTTCTACAATGTTCAACGCTACTTCTTTTGTTATTGTAGAACGACATTGTAGAACGAGCGGCCGACTCAGGCGCGTCAACATGGCTACCAACTTATCGTTTTCTACAATTGCTGACACCGAGGCGTTACCCATTGGAGAACGGAATTCGACATGAAACGGTTGTAACTTGGCTAGGGGGGCAGGTCACTACAATATTATTGCAAATAATAGCTCCAATGAGTCAAAGCATGAGAAACGTGACTGATAAACCTAAGAAAAAAGGAAAATAAAGAATCTGGATTCGTGCCTTACTGTTAATGGTGTTATCCTTTCTGTATACTAGCTAAATGTTGAGTTTAAGAGCGTCCAACCCGAGTTACGTTTAATTTTTTTTCATACAACAACTCTTATGTGATTATGATGTTATTAACACATATTTCTCTACATATTTTGGAAACAGATATCTTGTGGATATTATCTAGGTTTCTATTGAAATCAAAACGTAAATTTGTGTAAAACTAATCCAGTATTTTTAGTTCCAGTATTCCAGTAATTCCTCTGAAAATCTGCTATTTTGCGTGAATTTTGACCCTTCATAATAAACCTACTCATAAATTAAAAAAATATATACGAGTTACAGAAAATACAAAACACAAAGAAACCAATAAATACCTAATTTTGAAAAAAGAATAACCTACCTTTAATATAAAGTTTATTTGAACTTATAATTCCAAGTCAATCCAAAGATATAACTATTCAAAGCAATCCGTTTTAAAAAACGGCAATTTCATACTTTAACCCCCAATATATACCTACCGACGCCTTTAGGGAAAACAAGCGTGGTACTGAGCCGATGTTAAAAAAAACAGGGCAAGTTCGAGCCGGACTCGCGCACTGAGGGATCCGTACAAACTTACCTATGAAAACAGTTAAATTTCCGAATTTAGTTTCGAAGATTTTCCCAAATCTAACTACAAATTTACAGTTTTTAGATTTTTCTTATACTTGGTCTATAAGACCATGCTTCATGCCAAATTTCAGGATTCTAGTCAAGGGAAGTACCCTATGAATTTTGATTTCCGAGAGTGTCAAAATACACGTTTTTTGCGACATAAACGGCCGTATCTTTTTTTTCCGTTAACTTAGAAAAAATATTTACACAGCTTCAAGGGACCGCAGATCTAAGTATAAGGTTTTAATTTCAATTCGATACCTCTACACATTCCCGAGTTAAAGGGTCTTGACAGACAGACAGACAGACAAACAGACAGACGGACGGATAACAAAGTGACAAAGGCGCACGAGCTCACGTACCTACTCGTAAGAATCTTTTTTTTCCTTTACTCAGAAGTTTGATTTTTTCACAGCTTCAAGGGACCGCAGACTTGAGTATATGATTTTAATTACAACTCGATACCTCCACGCGTTCCTGAGATAAATATCTTGACAGACAGACAACAAAGAGACACAAACATGCACTTTTATTCTGCATCGTGATTCACAGTATAAAAGAAAATATCGCCCACACGCTTCCCTTTCACTGGTGCAGTATCAATTTATTATAATTAGCATTGTCTGGGCGATACTGCAGGGCATTGCCACCAGTTATTGACGGCTGAAACGCTTCCTGGGACCGTTCAAGTATTACCTAAGCAGTGTTTTTGCAAATATTAACCTCCCCCTCCTCGGGAGGCAGATGCAGCTTATTACCCGTGTTTTTCTGCGCTGAGCTCAGACCTTCACAACTCAGTGACAGGGCAACACGATACTCCCTAGAATATACTGATGGTTAGACTTTCTGGCGTCTCACTACCTGTTATGACTGTCAAAGATCTGCATTGGCTTTACGTGTCTTCCGAGGTGTCAGTAATATCCTAAATAAACTTAGAAAAGTACTTCCTTGATTATGCTGATGCCAGGTCATCATCATCATCATCATCATCATTTCAGCCGAAAGACGTCCACTGCTGGACATATTCCTTCCCCGTGCACTAGCTTCTGACGTTTTATAAGTGCCCATGTAGGCCTATGTGAAATAAAAACTTTTTGACTTTGACCCCAAGCGTCGCCACAACGAACGGTCCTGTGCGTCTCGCAGATGGGTAGCCAGATCTCATCCGGAGATTCTTCGCACCCCTTGCCTCGTCGTGGCCTTGACCGCTACCGGAGTCAAGGGTAGACGGGCTGCCGGGCACTAGGGGCCATTTATCATATGATGCCAGCTATCTCGACCTTACTCAAGAACAACTGGATAAACTTGAGCGGCTTCAAAATTTTTGTATAAGATTCATATTTGGTTTGCGCAAATATGATCACGTTTCCGAATTCCGGGTAAAACTCAAGTGGTTGCCAATTCGGCTTCGCCGGAATGCTCATATTCTTTCCCTTCTATATAATATCCTCTTTTCCCCCTTCCCCCCTCTTTACCTTAAAAAACGTTTTGAGTTTCTCTGCAACTCACATACAAAATTGCTAAGATCATCAGAGAACTTGCGACTTAAATTGCCAATCCATACCACGAATTTGTATGATCAATTATTTACTGTCCAGGCTGCTCGTCTGTGGAATGAATTACCAGACACAATTAAACGCGTTCAATCGTTGCCTGTTTTTAAGAGACTCGTAAGGGAACATTACCTGTCGCTGTGAATATCGATGTCGTCATTTATATTTCTATCTTTATTTTAGTTAATTATGTACATATGTATATATGTATCTATTATACAGCATATGTATATATCTGTGTATGTATTATAATATATATGTTTAATACTGGTTTTGTCACACCAATAACAGCCCCATTTCTTGTCCACGCAATTACTGTCCATACCAGGTTGCCTGGAAGAGATCGCGAAATGCGATAAGGCCGCCCATTGTATGTATGTGTTTTAGTTTTAGTTCCCTTTTGTATTTGTAATAATGTACAATACAGTATATATTAAATAAATAAATATGAATTGAAAAATTCACAATGTTTTTGTAAACTAAATTTATAGTATTAATTATAAATTTAGTTTACAAAAACAACTAAATTTTTTTCAAAATTCAACAACAATTATTAAATGTTTTTACCAACAAGACAAAATCTAAAAATAGTTTTCCCTGTGTAATGTAAACTGTAATTGAGGAAAACATACTTTTGTAATGCCACCAACCGGTTTTGTTTCCTGCAGGCAGTCTTTTGTAACATACATTGATATTAGATACTTTTTATGTTAGAACCTTTTATGAAATTCTCTTTTCTTTAATTAAGTATTGATAGGCTCACACTTCACCATTATCTCACCAGCTGGTAAGTGATGATGTGGTTGAAGAGTCTCTTGACTTTAAGATCCCTTACCACAGTAACAAACAAATGCATTTTTTTCTGTAACATGTACTCATATTTATTTGTTTAATCTTCATATAACACAAAGGTAACAAGGCTACCTTACTGCCTTAGATATTCTGTAAACTTAGGGTGGTGGAGAGACAATATGGCAGGTGCATAAAAAGACATTATTATTTCGAAAACAAACATGTAAAAATACATATATATATGTACGAGTATGTAATAGTTAAAATTAACATACTTATTTCCATAATTTTTCCTTCATTTATCAATATTTTGTCCACTATCACTATTTATGTGTAACTATCTGGTTAAATAATAGTATTTCTGGTCATCATTTGACTGTAAGTCAAATAATCTATATAATATATAAAAGCGAAATACCACTCACTGATTTATCACGAAATCTCAGAAACCATAACACCTACAAACTTAAAATTTGGCAGGTAGGTAGGTTCCTTATAGGGTGTAGACATCCACTAAGAACGGATTTTACGAAACTCCACCCCTAAGGGGGTTGGGCACGCTACAATTATGGCGGTAAGTCCCCTCTTTGAGGAGTGGCTGGAGCGGCAACACGGCGTCCTCACCTATCGCATGACGCAGGTCCTCACCGGACATGGCAAGTTCGGGAGGTTCCTGCATCGGATTCAGGCGGAAGCAACGCCCGGGTGTCATCATTGTGTTGTGTGGACCACCCAGAGGACACGGTGGAGCATACGGTGGAGGTGGTTTTTTTTTTTTTTTTTTTTTTTTTCGGGTGGGAAAATCATCTAATGACATCCCCCGCTCTTGGGCGGAGCGCGAGATAGTGTCAGACTTTTACTGACTAAAAACCCACTCCTGTTCCTTCTTTGCCATTTTTTTCCAGGGCCCCGGGGGTCACTTTCGCATCACCCATGGCCCCAGTAGGCCTCGACCCTGCTGGGCCCCTACGGTTGCTGACATCTCCCTGAGGCGCGCGTGGAACACTACGCGCCGTCGACGACCTGGGCTCGGTCCGGACAGTCACCGGACGATCGGACGGCGAGCCACCCATTGCTCGCCGTCCGCAAGCCCGCGCCTACGGTGGCCGGAAATCGGGATCGGAATCCCGGCGGCGGTTGGGGCGTGAGGACCTTTGCCTCACGCGATCGGCCGCCTCCTTTGCTAGCATTACTGCTTCGCAGAAGGAGGCGACCGCCTGCCACTCCTCCTCGCTCCGGACCATGGGCTGTACCAAGGCCCGGCGGGAGAGATCGCTGCCGCCGATCGCCCCCACGAGGACACGGCGGTGCTCTGCCCAAGCGGGGCACACCTCTACTGTATGCTCCACCGTGTCCTCCGGGCGGAGCATACGGTGGAGGTGTGCCCCGCTTGGGCAAAGCACCGCCGTGTCCTCGTGGAGGCAACTGGCGGTAGCGACCTTTCGCGTCGGGCCCTGGTTCAGGTTATGGTCCGGAGCGAGGAGGAGTGGCAGGCGGTCGCCTCCTTCTGCGAAGCAGTAATGCTAGCGAAGGAGGAGGCTGCACGCGTGATGGAACGAAGGTCCTCACGCCCTAGCCGCCGTAATTCCGACCCCGACTACCAGCCACGGTAGACGCGGACTTGCGGACGTCGAGCACTGGGTAGCTCGCCGTCCGGCTGTTCTGTAATTAACCGGACCGAGCAAACCGTACAAGATGGCAGCAAACCGTAGGGGCCCAGCAGGGCCGATGCCCGCTAGCTAGAACTGTGGAGAATTTCTGAAAGGGAAACCCGTAGTCCTAGAACGCAAAGGGTAATTGAAGGATACAGGTGTGGTTTTAGTCAGTAAAAGTCTGACACGCCCTCTCGCTCCACCCAGAGCGTGAGAAGTCATTTGGATGATTTCACACCTTAAAAAAAAAACCCCTAAGGGGGTAAAACGGGGTTTGAAAGTTTGTATGGACAAGAACCTACTTTTATAAGGGCGAAGCCGCTGGCAGAAGCTAGTTTACTTTATAACAGATTGGACAATCAAAATGGACACTACTGATGACTGTTGACACTGCTGTGACAGCAAGAGAGTGATCCGGACTTTTACTGACTATAACCTACCTGTTCCTTCAGTTGCCCTTTGTGTTCCAGGGCCGCAGTAACTTTTTTGAACAATACCAGTTCAGTAATCAGTCTGAAGGAATAGTTATTATTTTTTTTTGGCTTGTCATGCAAATGACCCAATTCTAGTACATATAACAGTTCAATTACTCACTCAATAGCCTCCACGTTCCTGCCACCAGGTCCCCATCTCTGTTCATGCTCCGTAACATCGTTCACAAAGTCAGGATCCGTCTCCCAGTCATCCGCCTCAGCCAATACTGGCGGTGCCCGGTCAGTTGATGCTTTCCACATCTGGAATATTAATCTATAATTAAGACTTTGTAAAATTACATACCCTAATTAGAAAGTTGTGGACCACATGACTTTTAAATATCTATAACGAACTTTTAGTCAGATTGAATGAACAAATAAAACCCAAGCATGGAAATAAAATATTAGTAGGATTTGCCAGAAAATATGTTCATTTTCTATCTTGCCATATTAGGGTGTGAGCACATCCTAAAGACATTTCCCATAAGTCATCAATTATATTTAACTAGATTAATGTCCATTTCCAGCAAAATACTATACTGAAATAACTGGTTTATTTCAAAAGCTAGGCGTTAGATTACTCAGACCATTATTTCTTTGGTAAAAACAGATTCATTCATGATAACAAACAAGGGTGAAGTTTCAATGGTTGCTTTAAAATCTAATGGTAAACAATAATCTGTGTTAACACCTCATTCATATGATTTTTGATTGTCAAAACATGGAAATGAATCAACAAGAAACTTGTTTAGATTTAGCTAATGAGAATTCAATGGCTTTTTTAATCAATTATTGTAGAAATAAAAACATTTAACTGAAATGAGTCACTTACCATGTCGAAAATATTGATTAATACGATTATATCACGAATACTGGTTATCTTTTAAAGAACTGAAGTTATCGCATTATCTATTATTATCTTGACGTAACGAAAAGGTGTAGCTCTACCTTTAAATATGACAATGAATGTTGTGTACATAAATAATAAATTTCACATAACGAAAATACTTTTTATAGATCTCTATTCAACATAACTTGAACAATAGACTCAGGGTAATTTGAGCACTGCCTAGTTTAGCAATTAATAAGAGAAAATGCATAAAATAGAAAGCGCTTTCTTACCTTTTTATTAAGCCGGTTTTTCAATTACACGTAAACACACAGTTTCAACCTTTACTGGCACAATGTGGACATTCCAACTACAAGGATATTACCAGATATATGTTAGGGAAAGCTTCAATATGATTCTGGAATTAATTATAACTCAACAGATGGTATTATTTCGATTTATTTTGCGAAACAAGCAAGTAGGGCGATCGATACCCCGCGATGCGTCACTCGTAAATCGTTTTTGACGTTGACAGCAACTGTCATCAAAAACTTTGACTTTGACAGTTGGTAAAAGTGACCAAGTTATGAAATTACCAACGATTTTCTCGCCACGAGTTTCTTGGATAGCACGTGTGTTTTGAGAGTTTTGATCGTTCTCGAGTGATTGTTGTATCTTTTGTGAATTGTTTTATAAATTGTGTTGTCCTTGTGTTTGTGTACAAGTTTGTACTGTGATTGTCTCAAGTAGCTAGACTAAACGTCAAAGATGGATAAAAATAAACCCCCAGATCCCCCCGACATCCCAGCTTCCCCAAACCTTCTGTCCCAAAACTCACTTTCTCAATTTGCCGACGTTGTTTCTAGCGTATCGGAAATGGATGTGACCCAAAGCTCACGTAAACGCCCCAGTGGCGAAGAAACGCTTGCACCCACACCACCAAATAAACAACCCAAGAGCCAAGTCGGCCGGGTAAAATATTCAGCTTTGGATAAGGGCCCCTATATCGTTCATGTTGCTAGAACCGAAGCTACACCAAATGCAGGCACCACACTACACCCTGTAAACTTCGGTAAATTTTTAATTTCCAACAACATTGCAAATGTCCTACGGGATGGTGTTAAAAGAGTTGGCCGTAATCGTGTATCCGTAGAGTTCACTTCCCCTCAGGACGCTAATGCGTTTCTAGTTAATAACCTTCTTGCGAAATATAGCTATACAGCCTCAATTCCCACTTTCAATATCACAAGGATGGGTGTGATCACAGGTGTACCAACTGATATTTCGGAAGAAGAAGCCCTTACCTTTTTGTCAGTGCCTTCTGGATGTGGACAAATTCTTAAAGTCCGCCGCATTAACAGGAAAGCACAAAGAGACCGTGCAAATGAGTGGAAACCCACGGAAACTTGTGTCATCACCTTTGATGGCCAAGTGCTACCACAACGGGTCTTTTGCTGTTACACATCCCTTCCCGTAGAACAGTATATCTACCCTACTATACAATGTCGTAAGTGTTGTAGGTTTGGATATTATGTGGCTAACCTGTGCAGATCTAAGCCACGCTGCAGTAAGTGCGGTCACGATCACCCCGGTGATGGTTGCAGCATTGCTGAAGGCGAGGCTTTTTGTGTGCTCTGCTCGGGGAATTACTTTGCCAACAGCAGGTCATGCCCCGAGCATGGTAGACAGAAGGCCATCAAGACAGTTATGGCCGAAAAATCCATCCCTTATGTAGAGGCCAGCAAACTTGTACCTATACCTACCTTCCCGTAATTATGCCAATGCTGCCAAAACGCAATCTTACCGTAAAACGGTTGCACTAAAGCCCAAGACCCATGCCTCTCTCCCCATCCTATAACAAAACTGCTCATCAGGAAATAGTTAGCTCCCCTCAACCCACACAACCTAATACTCTTCCTTCAAATTCCCAGTTACCGTCCAACGTTGCCGATAAACTTATACAAACCCTTTTAGAGATTAAAAATGGCGTCCAGCCAAACATTCTTACAGTGGAATGTGAGGAGCGTGTGGCATAAAAAGCACGACCTCATATTCCTCCTCAACAAATACAAACCTCTAGCTTGCTCAATAGCTGAGACTTGGCTCACCCCAAGTCTTAGTTTCCGTATTCCACACTATAACATTCTCCGTTGTGACAGATCTGACGGCTATGGAGGGTCGGCTCTCCTCGTCAACAACCGAGTCCCACTTTCACCTTTATCTTTGCCTCCTCTTACAGGTGACATGAGGATTGTATCTGGTAGGATAGAAGGCATCACTGTATTTTCTATATATATTGCTCACCCTACTCATAATTTTCTAGGAATTTTAAGAAACATTCTCTCCAATGTTCGAGGTCCCATACTGGTCATGGGCGACTTTAACTGTCACCATTACAGATGGGGGTCTGAGCGTTGTGATGCGTTTGGTGTAGCTCTGGTTGAGATTTTGGATGACATGGACCTCTGCATACTAAATAATGGTTGCCCAACACGCAGGTCACCTCCCGGTCAACAGAAGAGTTGCGTTGATTTAACGTTTTGCTCTGCTGAATTAGCTTCTTCAACTCACTGGGAATGCACATACTTGTCGCATGGTAGTGATCATTACCCAATTGTTATTTCTTTGATTAACAGAACCTATTTAGAAAAAACTTCTCCTCCACTTTTGAAGTACAACTTATCCAAACCAGATTGGTCAAAGTTTGCTTCATTACTGGATTAGAAAATTGATGCTCTTCCAAATTTAAACTCAACTTTATCCGACCCTTCTGATCACCGCCATGCCAAGAGCTGCTATGAGGGCTTTGTTGAAGCTGTTACCTCAAGTGCAGACTCCTGTTTCCCTTTAAAAAACAGTGCCCGGAACAAAATTCCCTCTCCTCCATGGTGGGACCAAGAATGCACTTCGGTTATCAAGTTGAGGAACCAGGCCGAGATGCACTATAATAGGGACATGACCACTCAGAATTTGTTGGCCTATTTGCAAGTTAATGCACAATCAAAACGTCTTCTCCGCAGGAAGAAACGTGCAGGTTGGGTTAAGTTCTGCACCTCTCTTTCCCCCTCCACCCCAATCTCAGTTGTATGGAAGAATATCAACAGGTTTAGACGTGGTTGCTCTCCATCATTATCTTCACCAATCACCAGGGAAACCGCTGAACTTTTCTTTGATAAAATAGCTCCTCTTTATGTCCCACTTCCTTCTGAATGTATCCCAAATAGTACTTCTTCAAATAGTGTATCTAATGACCCTTTTGATGCGCCATTTTCTTTGAGAGAATTGAACTTGGTGCTCAGTCATGTCCGGGACTCAGCACCTGGTATTGACGGAGTGCCCTACTCCTTTATAACCCATTCTGGAGATAAAACCAAACAGTATTTTTTAAACTTAATTAACTTCTGCTATACCCATGGTTGGGCCCCAGATCAATGGAAACTACAAATTGTAATCCCACTGTTAAAACCCGGCAAACATGTGGATGATCCGAACGGTCTCAGGCCTATTGCTCTGTCCTCAGTTTTAACCAAATTAATGCAACATCTCATTAAAAATCGTCTAGAGTGGATAGTTGAGTCGAGAGGTTTACTGCCGAACCACCAATTTGGCTTCAGGAAGGGGCTCAGCACAATGGACAGTGTTGGGGTTTTAGTTACGGATATCCGCTTAGCCTTTTCTAAAAACGAGTCCGTGGTTGCTGCCTTCTTAGACATCTCCTCCGCATACGACAACGTCCTTCTTCCCGTCCTCAGGCAGAAATTGCAACAGCTGAGCATCCCGGTCAAGATGATCGATTGTAGTGGATTACTTTGTTGTCGCTCATTGGTTCTGAGAGTCCAGGGTGAGGATTTTGATAAAAGGCAGACCTGGAAAGGACTCCCTCAGGGCTTTGTCCTCAGTCCGCTACTTTATAATCTGTATACAATCGATATTGGCTCCTGCCTAAACAATAATTGTCACATCCTACAGTACGCTGATGACTTAGTCCTTTATGTGTCAGATTCCTCCATCGCTGACGCTGCATATCATCTCTACGCCTCTCTCTGGACTCTTTGAACCATTGGCTGTTAAACCATGGTTTGTCTCTATCTGCACCGAAAAGTTCGGCAGTAATCTTTTCTCGCAAAAGAATAATCCCTCCCATCACAGTGGACATCTCAGGGAAAAATATTCCGTTAGCAAGAAAAGCGAAATTTCTAGGCGTTATTCTAGACTCAAAGCTAACAGGTAAGTATCACATAAATTTCCTTATACAAAAATGCGAAAGAGTTATTTCCATTTTAAAAGTTTTGACGGGTGTCTGGTGGGGAGCCCACCCCTACACCATGAAATTGGTTTATAATGCCTTAGTCCGGAGTATACTAGATTATGGTATGTTCCATCTGATTCCATGTAATAGAGGTGCCTTGGCTAGAATGGATAAGCTTCAGTCTAAGTGTCTTCGGATCATCTCTGGGTGTATGAAATCCTCTCCTGTCAACGCTTTGCAGGTCGAGTGCGCCGAACCTCCTCTAGCCCTGAGACGACAATATTTAGCCTCCCGTTTTCTGTCCAGGGCAATATGTAGATCTTCACATCCTCTCATTGCAAAATTGAACGAGCTGGATATCATATGCAGAACTTCAAATTATTGGAAACATAAAGAAATTCCTCTAATCCTAAAATTTTTCGTACAACACAAAATTTAAAATGCCCGATCGTCCAGTATCCCAAATTACCCCACTTTAACTTTGAATATGAAGCCCTATGTTTCACCCCAAAAATTGTGTTTAATATCGGTATATCTAAAAATTCCCCCTCGGCGAACTCGACTTTCAATGCGGTGGTGGACGAGCGTTGGAACGGGTTTCAAATGTTTTTCACCGATGCTTCCAAATCCACTGACTCCAGTCATACTGGAGCGGCAGTGTATTACCAAAGCTCCAGTATCATTCTTCAATTTAAATGTCCCAAGGAGTCCTCTGTGTTCACAGGCGAGTGTGTGGCTATATTAGAAGCTTGTCTTTTTATAGAGTCACACCATAATATCGACAAAGCCGTAATCTTCACAGACTCTCTTAGCTGTCTACAAGCCTTAGTCCAGAATCCCTTCAAAAGTAAATTGCACAGCTCAATTCTCTTAAAAATTAAAAAATCTCTATTGTCATGTGCTAACAGTCAAAGGGAAGTTCAGTTAGTTTGGATACCTGGTCATTGTGGCATCAAAGGCAATGAACATGCTGATGCTTTGGCCAAAGATGCTTGTTCGTCAACTGCAGCTGACCTCTCACATAATTCTATCCAGGGGTATGACTTACTGAACCTGCCAAAAGCAAGTCTTCAGTGTGCATGGCAGGAGCAGTGGAATACCACTGGTAATAAAATAAAAATATTTAAAGAAAAACAAAAAACCCGACTGCGTCGAAACTAATTTTAAAAAATACGTAAAAAAATTAACTTAAATAAAAACTAAAAAGAAACAAACAAGCCCAGTAGTTTAGAATTCTGTTATGTAATACTAAATAACTACACAATTTAAATAGTTTTATAATCGATACACACATAAAACAAATCATACATTCTAATGCAGAACAGACCGACTCACAGTCGGGGCCCATTCAAATTTTACCAATCAAATCTTCCCAAGGGGCCCCGACTGTGAGTCGTTCTGTTCTGCATTAGAATGTATGATTTGTTTTATGTGTGTATCGATTATAAAACTATTTAAATTGTGTAGTTATTTAGTATTACATAACAGAATTCTAAACTACTGGGCTTGTTTGTTTCTTTTTAGTTTTTATTTAAGTTAATTTTTTTACGTATTTTTTAAAATTAGTTTCGACGCAGTCGGGTTTTTTGTTTTTCTTTAAATATTTTTATTTTATTTTATACTTTTTAGTTACGATTCATTTTTCGCAATCTAGTCATTTCATTGAGGGAGTTAATATCGTGGGGATTATTAAGTAACTTGCGGTGGTCTAAACTACTGATGATTAGTCCCTCACCTAACTCGGATCAAAGCTACATATGCTTGACCTTTAGCAAAAATGCGTGAACTTAAGTCAACCACAGCTCGGTCCAAAAGTCCAAAGTAGTTCCTTGGAGCTTGTGTACAGTTACACCCCAGCACAATATCAATGGCAACATTTTTCGCTCTATTTTACCCTGTCCGCGAAGTGCATCGAATTCTGTCGTCGATGGTTCGATTCTGACTCCTACTCCAGGAACATTGTTTTTAATTGCTTTGTCGTCAAATTCTATATAAACAGCTTGTGGCAATTCTCCGGGTTCCAATTGGTCCCTCCGAAGAGCTGGCCACTCAATTGTCCTTATAACACCCATTGCTCCGTTAACAAGACCATGGGTAACATTCAAATTTCTTCGTAACATAACTCGTGATCCTAAACCGATTGTTAAATATTTAACGATTCCTCCAGTTTTGTTAGGATAATCAGAAACATATACCTACATCTTTCGGTTTATGACCATATGTTTTCGATTCTACTGATATATCAACTGCATGTAATTTATACAACCTAGTAGTTTTTGCCAATATAGTTGTCATCTTTTGCTTATGTTCATCGACCTGTCTAGTAGATGGGAAAACTCGAATGATTTGATTTACAAACGTGCATCAAATGAACAACGCCATCTATCGAGTTTGGTGGTAAACTTTTTTTTACCAAAAATATTTGTTCTTCATGCTTTTTCACTGTTTTTTTTATTTGTGTATCGTTTATACTTGAAATGAAAACTTAAATCAATAAGTAAGAAAATTAGCGAGAATTATTGTTTTGTTAAACAACTTTAAATCGTTATATATCCTAAACTATTATTTAAAATGAAAAATGATAAAAGGAACCTAAAGATGATTTTAAAATACCTATTCAACGACACCCCACTTGACATAGTTCATCGACTTTTTTTTTTTCATTTTGACAATATGGCGTCTGGTTGTAGCTGTGGTGAATTTTGATTACTGTCATGTCTTTAGTGACACTCGCAAGGTTAAGACGAATCGATTGACGTAAGAATTATCAAAATCGGCCTACGCATTTGGTCTCTAGAACGCCACATAGAAACAAACATACATACATACATACATACATACATAGACTGATAAACACATTACCCTCCTTTGCGTCGCGCAGTCGGGTAAAAAGAAAGGTAAATTCTTTTACGCAGTTCAACCAACCATAAAATCAAAACCTTGGTTCTTCACGTACAAAAAAGTGTCCAAAACTGTTATTTCCGTCCTCTGCAGAATACGCTTATGTTTCTGTTGCTCACCTGTTTTTTTGGAAAAAATCCGTGTTCGCGACTCCTCTTTAAGCGAGTGCGGTATGGAGGAAGGCACACTGGAGCACATATTTTTTGAATGCTCAAACAACGTCCCACATTTAGACTTATACAGCCGCCTCCCGAAATTTAAGATCCCTCTCCCAATCAATGTCCCTGCCCTCTTAACATACCCCTCTCCAGAATTGCTTGTGGCGATGATGATCTTCATCCGCCACAATAATATAAAATTATGAATCATAGCCCCAAATATTCTGTCTTTATAGTTGTGGTTTACGCTTTTAATGTTTTAACAATTATAATATTTATGTATTTTTATTTTTTGTTTGTTTCAGTCCAATACTAACCCATCAAGTTCAACTTTATCAACCGAAGAATTTGGGTCTACAGTTACAGTCCCTTTCCATTTTCTGAAATAATAATAATATACACGCTTGCTTTTCCAATTTACTTTAGACATTGGCAGAATAGTCGACATCGGCTCTACTTGCCATTATTTAAGAATAGAATAGAATAGAAATTACCAACGGCAACCATATTATATTTTGATTGTACGTAGTACATATATATCGATGGATTATTATAGGTACTCTTTGACTCAGTCATTTAGTATCTTTAAGACCGCCCATTGAGTCACCCTATTAATTTTAAGTTTATAATGTAATTTTTATTTTTGGTGTACAATAAAGAGTAAAAATCTTTAGCATGCGACGATGGCAAAAAACCGAATCTTTATTTCCATGGAAGATAGGGATATAAACAAAATTGTTTAAGTAGCTACTTTTACCGATACCGATGCGCTGCCACTGCGACTGCGAAGAACATCAAGTGGCAGAAATATAATTTTCATGACATTTGAGGTTGCAATTCCTTGGCTAAAGAGATGTCATGGCACATTCGCTTTCCGCCTAATGTAATCTCACAGGAGGACACTGTTGTTTCGAAAGGTATCTGTTTCAGATTCGGCGGGACACTCGGTTCTCACCATCGTGCAGATTGCTCTGTGGATACAGTGGAGGTCTGCCCCACTTTGCCGGAACACCAACCGCGCCGTATCCTCGTGGGGGCCGGCGAAATCTCATGGTGGAATGGCGACGGCGACTGTCGCAACCCAGTGCTGGGCACGCTACAATTATGGCGGTAAGCCCCCTCTTTGAGGAGTGGCTGGAGCGGCAACATGGCATCCTCACCTACCGCATAACGCAGGTCCTCACCGGACATGGCAAGTTCGTGAGGCTCCTGCATCGGATTCAGGCGGAAGCAACGCCCGGGTGTTATCATTGTGTGGACCACCCAGAGGACACGGTGGAGCATACGGTGGAGGTGTGCCCCGCTTGGGCGGAGCACCGCCGTGTCCTCGTGGAGGCAATTGGTGGCAGCGACCTTTCGCGTCGGGCCTTGGTTCAGGCTATGGTCCGGAGCGAGGAGGAATGGCAGGCGGTCACCTCCTTCTGCGAAGCAGTAATGCTAGCGAAGGAGGAGGCTGCACGCGTGAGGGAACGAAGGTCCTCACGCCCTAGCCGTCGTAATTCCAACCCTGACTACCAGCCACGGTAGACGCGGGCTTGCGGACGTCGAGCACTGGGTAGCTCGCCGTCCGGCTGTTCGGTAATTAACCGGACCGAGCCCAGCCGTCAACAGCGCGAAGCGATCCTCGCGCTCCTCAAAAAGATATCAGCAAACCGTTGGGGCCCAGCGGGGCCGATGCCCGCTAGCTAGGACCGCGGAGAAATTCTGAAAGGGAAACCCGTAGTCCTTGTTCGCAAAGGGTAATTGAAGGATACAGGTGTGGTTTTAGTGTAAAAGTCTGACACGCCCTCGCGCTCCACCCAGAGCGCGAGAAGTCATTTGGATGATTTCACACCTTAAAAAAAAAATTCTCGTGGGGGCGATTGGCGACGATGACCTTTCGAGTCTGGCCCTGGTCCAGGCCATGGTATGGGGCGAGAGGGAATGTCAGTCTTTTTGCGAAGCAATAATTTGAGTGAAAGAGGTGACAGAAAATATAAAGTAGAAACAATCCTCACGTCCTGGCTCCCACCGAAGACGCCCTAGGCGTTAGGATTGGAGGTCGCAGGGCAACTCACGGCCACCGTAGGCGCGAGCTTGCGGACAACGAGCAATGTGAAGCTTCCAATAATGACCAAGCCTAGGTCGACAACGCGCTGTGTTCCACGTGTTTGAAATGTCACAGATATTTCAGCAACACTAACGAGACCCGTTTAGTCCGATCGATGTCGGTTAGGGTCTTGTGGGATTATTTGAAAGAGTTATGAACCGCGAAGGGTAGCTGAAGGAACTGATGGGTTTCTGTCAGTTCATGTCTGCCACTCCCTTATTGTTATTTGATGATTTGCCATTTAATAAAAAATAGGCGGAAACTCTTGGTTCGTGGAGTCCAAGTGTTAATAAATGATTTAAAAAACTTTTCAAACGACTAGTCTTAATTAAGTAGTAATTAATCCTTCGCGTGACTCAAAGGATTGCTTTTGCTTTGACCAAAGGATTAGCATTGCCATATAACGTGGCAGTGCCTCCAGTCTTTTGGACATATAATCAGTCAACAGCTATGAGGAGTTTTTCAACGCGTTTGTTGTACATTATACAGATAAATCAATAAAAACATCACATCACAATCAACTACCTACTTAACGAAAATGGCATTCCAACAGAATTAGCTAGTAGTAAAAAATGCTACAAGGAATGATAGGATTTATAGTGAGATATCAAAACATAAAGTAGGTAGTTGAATAATTAAGACACTTTTCAGCATTGCACACTTTTATTTTCAAATATTTACTCTTACATAATATAACGTCACAGTATAAATATTTAAAAAACTATACGTTGGCCAAGCTTAATATTAACCGAAAACATTTATGTCGTATATTTGTTCACATGACATCATATCAGTTTTGTTTTGTCTAAGGGACAAGGAACAGGCACACAAATTACGTCCACACTAAACACAGCACAGCCATGAGGGAAAAGGAGAGATTTATATAATAATAAAATGACAGACATCCAACGAATAATATTATGGGTACCCTATCCATTTATCTTTCTTTGAAATCATTCTTAATCTTACAGTTAATTATGTACTTACTTAACTAAAATAATTTATTATGATAAAACAATAGCGTAGACCATCTAAAAAGGAACCAATTTTTTTGGAGTTTATTCCTTAAAAATCGTTTTACATTATACTAGCTTCTGCCAGCGGTTTCACCCGCGTAAAAGTAGGTTTCTCCATACAATCTCCAACCCTCGTTTTACCCCCTTAGGGTGGATTTTCATAAAATCCGTTCTTAGCGGATGTCTACACCCTATAAGGAACCTACCTGCCTATGTTTCTAGGTGTTATAGTTTCTGAGATTTAGTGATTAATCAGTGAGTGGTATTTCGTTTATATATTTATAGATTACACGATATAAAAAATAAATTGGTAGTAAAAACAAGCGTTAACAAAAAGAGGAGTGGTTAAATCCAATCACGCGCCGGAGCTGATACGCTCAATTTTTTATATATTTTTATTTCCAATTTTATAAGTATAGGTACCTAAAAATAATAAATACAAAAAGCATTTATTTCAGGCAACTAATAGCACCCATACAGTAATCACAAAACAGAAATACATTACACTATCGGACATAGCCAGCAACATGTCTGCTTCAGCAATGTCCGATATAAGGGCAATCCAATCTCCCGGCAATCATCGCCAGAACTGTATTGGAGGTGTCCCGCGCCCTGCGCACCGCGCGCCGCATGGTGGCGTGAAAACAGTCGATGCGCGCTTCCACAAACATTTCCAAAGCACTACAGAAGCGGGGCAGCCCCAATACCGCCTTGAACGCGTTGTTGTACTGAATACGGAGGGCATTGTAAACGGCTCGTGTGTAAGAAATCCATAGGCTGCACGCGTACAATGAAGTGCAAAAAGCTTTAAAAAGCGTGATCTTGAGTTGAACACCGTGCAAACCTACGGGCTATCATATTTGCTTTTTTAGACAGTGCCCGTCGCTCCCTTTCGATATCGACATGGTATCCTCAGGTTGGATGTTACCCAATGCCTCAAGTATTTAAATTGATCCACCCGTTCCAAAGGTACATCATTCAGGCGAATGGGTGGTACATGTTGAGGGCGTTTAGAGCCGGCTTGAAAGACCATGTATTGACATTGACTTTTCACGACATTGTACAAGAGGCCGTGTCTATACGCGTACCTACTCACTTTTAAAAACCTGCGTACGCAACAGACTGACGCACTCAGGTTGTTTACACAGAATCCATGAACGTAGCAGCCAACATGGTGGCTACTAAGAGTGACAATGAGTGCATTCATGTACAGATTGAACAGAGTGGGTGAGGTTAACCCACCCTGTCTAGTGTGACAGGGTGGGTCAACCTCAGGGTGGGTTTGTGGAGTGCCACATTCAAGCTTAAACGGCTCCGTCAATAAACCCGCCCATCTGATACTGTTAACCTGCGTACCAAAACTTGAAGCTGTTAACAAGATCACGTGGCATGTTTATGCCCTGAAGCTTTTGCCATAACGACACCAAGTCACAGGCCCTGGACAGGTCGAGGAAACAAGCGTAAACAGGTGTTTATTTATTGTGTATTATATATAGGTGTTTAATATGCTTGCTTCACAAACGCTCAATCAATTTAGTTATCGGAAATGTAAAGCAAGCCCTTCCCACGTAAGATTAATATTCATAATGTGTTTGTAGCATTACAGTTTCCCTAGACTAGATGATAATCTTATAAATTTAATTAGTAAGATAATTCAATTAAAATAAAAAGCTTTACAATGAGATTAATAAAACAATTGGTATAAAAGTAGCCCTTAAAATGCCACAACAATGTGTTTTGCCAAAAAACTATACATTACTCTATTCCGAAACATTACCTATATATTCGTAACAATAACACTGATATTGGTATGGAGGTCGTATTAAGTCCTACAAAAACTTTATTAAAGAAACATAAAAAGCAAGAACTTTAGGGTGTTACCACACCAATCGATCGATCGTCGATCGATGCAATCGATCGATGGTAGAGTCGACGTCGATCGATAGTTTCTACCACACCAATCGATCGATAGTTGATAGATGCCATCGATCGATGGTAGAATGGATTAGTCGTTCTGCGTTTGCGTCTCCGTAATAATAGTACGAGCAAAATCGTACTGGCCAACAACAACGCGTCCTCTTGTGAATACATTTCGAAAGAAACTGATGGAATATAGCCGGGGTCAATCGATCTACGTCGACCGATGCCGTCGACCGATGCCATCGACTGGCAATCGATTGATTGGTTAATCGACCGGTATCTATCGATCAATTAAAGCTACCACACCAATCGATCAACGTCGACCGATGTGGATCGATGACATCGATCGACGATCGATCGATTGGTGTGGTAACACCCTTAGCTTTCTATCACAGTAAAACTCAAGAATAAAAATAAATAGTAATTAAAATTACAGCTTGACGCAGAGCGTAGAATTTTTTACTCAACTATCGGCTGCAAGAAACTAACAGTAAGTAAGGTGTTGCCAGTAAAAAAAACCGCTCTTATTCAAACTTTTTCACCATGCTGAAAATATGACCTATTATTTTTTTACAATATGTTATTACATTTCTGGGTCAGGAGCATCAATCGCGTATCCGAATTTCTGTAAAGCAATCTTAATTTCGCCGAATACAGTGGGGTCCTCTATTGTGGATGGTAATTTCACTTGTTGAGACCTAGCCAACTTTGCGATGGCTCCACGGAGTGCCTTCCCAGATCTTGTTCTAGGTAAAGCGGGTACAGCTACTGCCTTTCTGAAAGCTGCGATCGGGCCGATCAAGTGTCGAACTAGCGCTATCAACTCTTGAGACACTGTGCTCTCGGCTACAATTTCTTCATCTGTGAATAAAATCAGAATTCTAACATATTTAAGAAGCTACCAGTTTTTTAATAAATAATAACTCCACGTCCTGTATTGACCTTCTACAACGATAAAACTTAAATTAAAAAAAAAAACGACTCCAATGTTTAATCAATTAACGTAAAGTACGTATCATGCCCTTTCATCATTCGTAAAATATTTAAAAGTTGGGGGTGTGTAAATGGGGGTTCCAATATACACACCCGCAACTTTTAAACATTTAGATTTTCATTATTTAAAAAAAAATCCAAATCGGTTCACCCGTTCATGTAATAGCTACGGTGCCACAGACAGATAAGCACACATAGACAACCCTCGTATTGCGTCGGCGTTAAAATATAAAACAAAGAAACCGACAGTAATTGCTAAAACAGGACCTGTCTGTTAAGTTTACATAGAAAGACTTTAATCAAGGTTATAATCAACTGCATGCTTATACCCACCATCTTGGGGAGGCCTCATAACATACAGGCAGAGTGGAACATCTCCCTTGGTTGCATCTGGGGCTCCAACAACTACAGCATCAGCTACCCTAGCATGTCTCAGGACTACATCTTCAAGAGCTGCAGTCGAAAGACGATGTCCTGCTACATTGATGACATCGTCAGCTCTTGCAACCACCCATACAGCCCCTTCAGCGCTTATCCAGCCAGCGTCTTGAGTATCATAGTAGCCCTGAAAATATAAAATAAAGATCATAACTACCTGAAAATACATAATACTGATGTTTCGCATCCAAAGTTCGGATATTGGCCTTGAATTAATTTCTGCCAATCAATCAACCTTCTGGACGTGTCATGGTAGGTAGCTAAAAAAAATTATACTAGCTAATCCTTTTGTGACATATGGCTTGCATAATACATAATATAAAAAATAATAATAATATATAATTAACGAATCAGGTTCCTATTGGCAGGAAAGTTTAAGTGCTGGGTAAGTGGATCAGTTAAAAAAATAGCAACCACTATTTAAATTATAAAAAATCTCTTGAAACTAGGAACCTAACAGCTGTAACAAAATCTTACCGGGTATGTTTCAAAGTAGGTCTCCTTGAATCTCTTATCAGCTTGCCACAGAGTAGAGGCAAAGCCTGGAGGTAAAGGCAGCTTGGCGACCAGCCTGCCTACCTCACCTGGTTGACATTCTGTTCCATCTTCTTTCATGGCGCGTACTGGAAAATATTAGAACAGCTTATTTATTTTATAATTTATGTACACACACATATACTAGTACATAGAAAAAGATACAAAATTATAAAAAAATGTACAAAGGTACTGCTTATTTCAAAAAGAAATTTCTTCCAGCAGACCTGCGAAAGGGGAGATCAGAAGAAATGTAGACAATAGCGTGTAGAAATAAGAAAAGAAGAGTTTATGAAATCTTAAAATAAAAACATAAAAAAATAACACGGTTATTATACGGACACTTGAAAAGTTTGTAATGTTAAAAAGGCTGCAAGGGAGCTAAAGGTTGTTGATGAAGATGAAACGTTATGAGTCAGTACTCTTACGTATGAGCGCAATGCTCATTACAATCAGTTTTAAAAGTTTCACTTTATCATGGTCTGAAACAGATCTGAGATTGTTTCGGTGTTTGTTCTTACAGTAATCCACTATGATACACTTTGTCCCATCTAACCACCCAATATGTCAACTGCTACATGGTTATCCTTGGGCCATCGTGTAACGAGGAATAAAACTTGAAAGAGTACTCACTATCATACCCAGGGACCGGGTATCCAGCCGAGTGTGGTGGGATGGCCTTTACGCCATATCCCATGCATGGGGCAGTGATTGGCGACCCTGACTCTGTCTGCCACCAGTGATTCAGGACAGGCACGCCAAAGATACGCTCTGCCCATTGCTGTATGAAAAGAATAAAAAGAAATTTCGATTATAGAACGCGCTAAAGGAAGAAAGTGAAGTGCACGTTTAACGAAAAGGCAACCGCGATACCATTACTAATTGACTTACGCTTGTCCAAGACAGAGCATGCTTGCCTAAAAGTAACCTATTCACTCTTGACATAAAGATCCCTAGGTTGTAGCTATCTCGAAACACAGATTCCGGCAGGCAATTCCACTCCTTAGCTGTACCTACGCGCAATGAATATTTTCCCAGAACCTTTTGTGCATATGGGTGGTGTGTACCATTACTGCATCACCGTACGTCTGGTGGATGGTCTGATGATGGAACGGGCTTGGCGGAATTAAGTTATGCAACTCCGGTGCACGCTCCTCAAAATGCAACCGGCAGAAAACCGACAGGTTAGCAACTCGGCGTCAGTGCTAAAGACTTTGAAGCTTTGACTCGACGAGTGCATCATTACAAATGATCCTCTTGGCTCGTTTCTCAATTGACTCAAGCGTATGAAGCTGCCTGTCGGTTTTCTATCGATTACATTTCGGGGAGTGCGCGTTGGAATTGCAAAATTTAATTCAACCAAGTCCGTTCTATCATCGGACCACTAGACGTACGGCGTTGCGCCATCGGTACATGGTGGACATCCCACCCATACGTACAAAGCGTTTTGGGAACACATTCATTATGCGTACAGCTAAGGAGCAGTGAGGGATTAACCCTTAATCAAATTAAGCAATTGCCTAGGGCATCACGTCTGGGGGGCACCAGAAGAAGCACAAAAAAAATCCGTCCTTAGGGCATCACGTCTCACTCTCATGTAACCAAAAACCACACCAAAAAAGTTTCTAGGATTAATTTGAAAATTCGCGCGTTTTAAGTTGACATAGAGTCCGACTTAGAGTCATAACCCCGCTCCCGCTTGCCCACTCGCTGCCCGTTAGTGCATTCGGCAATTCAAATGCACCGGATTTGCGATCAGCCAATCATAAAACACCCCTACCCCGCGGCCACCCCGCCTGACGCCCCCGCAAATCTGTGTCAATCAAATGTTTTGTTTTTTGAGTAATTATGCCGGCCGGCTTCTATGCATACGAAATAATAGGGATTAAAGTATGAAATTGCCGTTTTATTGTAATGTACTTCTAATTGACATAAAACCTTCATGGTTTGAGATTTTTGAGCGAAACTTTTTTCACATACCTAATACCTATGAAGTTCTTCTTTTAAAAAAAACTTTACAAAAACAAAAATAACTGACTTCACTAAAAAAAAACACTAAAAGGATCAAAATAGCTTTAATTTCTGAAGTCGGTGTTTCTAGGTATTTTTTGTTTCTTATTTAACACCGACATCCGGTTTTTTTTTTTCTATTTAGTTTTTTCACACTTTTTAGTTGCGATACACTTATAACCAGAGTGCCTATTCTTATGACAATTCCAATTAACCCAAACACAGCTAGGTTACATTGTTTTATTATGAAGTTCCTGTGTCTACCTTCTACCTTCCGGCTCCATCATCAGATCAGTTCGATAGTACCTTATAGCCAAAGTGCATCTCATGACAATTCTAATAAGCCCAAACACAGCGAGATTATATTGATTAATTACGGAGTTCCAGTGCCTACCTTCCGGCTCCACCATAATCATCAGTTCTCATCGATGATACCATTTTCAACATAACTATTCAGAACCATTTATTTATTTGTATTGTCGTAGTCGCTTAACTATCTTCATTGTGATATCTATGTGAGTATGAAATTCCGTTGGCCATTTCTGGTCTTCTTCATCAGTTCCACTTCATCAAATGTTACTTTTTGACTGTATTTACAGTAAGTAAGCTTAAGTCCTCGATGAGAATACCAAAATAACTATATGGTGGCCTATAATATTTGAGGAGTTCCCTCGATTCCTCATGAATTCATCATGAAAACTGGATTATGAAAAAAATTGCACCAATCTGGAAGCAGAGGATATGCTTGTAAGAGGAAAAAAAATGCCAATCGGTCCATAAACGACAGAGTTCTGAGGTAACAAACTTAAAAAGAAATAAAATACAACCGAATTGATAACCTCCTCCTTTTTTGGGAGTCGGTTAAAAAATGTGCAACATTCGATTATCGACTTTCAATTGTTTTTTATTCAGCTTAGACAAGAAAGATGGATACATCGAAAATTCGAGTGATTTTTGAATAGGTACGAGTTCCGACGCGGAACTAACGTGGCAGAAACAGCTCGCAATATCAATGTTGCGTTTGGAGAGGGGACTTCTAATGAACGCACCGTGCGATTTTGGTTTAAATACAATATACAATACAATATATATATACAATATTCACACAACTATCACACAACGCCGTCTAGTCCCAAGCTAAGCAGAGCTTGTGTTATGAGTACTAGACAACTGATAAACATACTTAGAAATTTGGTATCTGTCTGCGCAATACCAACTTTCTGAATTAGTTGATATTTTGATGGTTTTGGTTTATTCGACGGTTATGGTTTGATATTGGTTTGGTTTAAATGATACGACTTTACTTTGGTTATGCTTTTATGGTTTAAACAACTAATTATATAGCTATAAGTAAGAAAGCTAAGTTGATTTAATCTAAAAGATGGTTTGAATGGTTTGAGTATGGTTTGAGTTACGCGGTCGACGGCCGAATACGCATTAGCCCACATTTTGGTGAACGAGCGAATGTGCATACTTGCATTCGATGCAATTATGCATTTTCGCTTAGTGTTCGATTAAAACTCGAACAAATATATCTAAATACATACATATTATAGATAAATTACATCCAGACACAGAACAAATGATTGTGCTCATCACACAAACATTTGTCCTGGGTGGGAATCGAACCCACGACCTCCGGCATAGCAGTCAGGGTCACTAACCACTAGACCAACAGGCCAGTCGAAATGATGAAATGCTTTCGTGATGGAAACTTTGATTTGAAGAACGAACCACGTGGAAGACCGACACAGGTGAATAACAATGAATTGAAAGAGATAGTGAAAGCCGATCCGAGCCAAACTACCCAGGAATTAGCGGCATGGTTTAACGTTCAGAAATCAGAAATCAGAAACGTTTATTTCAAATAGACCAATTACGGGCACTTTTGAATTGTCAAAATGTCGGTCAGTCAAAAAAAACAAGTGAAGCTAAATTGAACTAAATTGCGTTACCTTACCAACAATAAAAATATATGAAAAATGGGTGCATCATGATTTTACTGATCTGCAGAAAGAAACGCGTGTTTAAACTTGTGTTGCCTTGATGAATCGATACAGAAATGAAGGAATATTGGATCAAATTGTGACATGTGATGAAAAGTGAATTCTTTACGATAACCGTAAGCAAAAAATGCAATGGCTGACCCCAGGTCAAACGCTGTAACAGTGTCCTAAAGCAAAAGCTTACCAATAAAAAGGTAATGGTAACTGTTTGGTGGTCTCAGCATGGTGTTATTCACTCTAGCTTTCTCCGATCTGGTCAAACAATAACGGTAGATATCTACTGTGCCGAACTCCAAACAATGATAGCAAAACTAGCAGTGAAACAGCCCCGACTCATGAATCAATCTTCACCATTATTGCTCCATGATAACGCGAGACCTCATCGCACGAGAAATCATTTTAACTCTACAGGAACTGCAAAAAGAAACCATTCGTCACCCTCCGTATTCGCCAGACCTTGCTCCAACGGACTACCATTTTTTTCGTGATTTGGTCAATTTTCTACTTGATATAAAGTTATCTTCTCAGGAGGAAGTACAAAATGCTTTCACACAGTTTGTCAAACCTAGATCACCAGAGTTGAATCGCAAAGGCCGAATGGCCTTCCTATTAGATGGTAGCAATGTATAGATAATAATGGTAATTATTTTGATTAAATAAATAATTATGTTAAATGAAAAAAAAAGTTCAGTTCAGTACAAATCGGCAATTTCATACTTTAACCCCCTAATTAATAAATTATGCTTTGGTATTGTTGTCGCACCTACTCCACTTCTAAGTTACGTTACATCTCTTCACCTTATTTTACAAAAAACTAATGTTTTTAGGAGGTAAAGGTTTAAAGACCGATTCTAGTTGACATACGGATAGGGGGGCCCACAGGCGTAGATTGCTTAGGGCTTCAAGTAGTCTTAATCCGTCACTGCTAAGGAGTGGAATTCCCTGCCGGAGTCTGTATTTCCTGATAGCTACAACCTAGGGATCTTTAAGTCAAGAGTGAATAGGTTACTTCTAAGCAAGCGTGCTCCATCGTCGGCCACATCATCGCTTACCATCAGGTGAGATAGTGGTCAAACGTGAGCCTATCAATAATATAAAAAAAAAACATTAGTTCTTTTTTTCCCCTATTTCGTTGCAGGATAAACACGTAAACACCACACGTAGGTAAACGTCGCGCTCAAAGTCGTAGGTCAATATCGTTCTTACATGACAATGAATGCATTAATTAATTCTGTTAGAAACGATATTCATTGTCGATCGTTCAAAGAAAATTATAGAAAGTCTAGTAACTTCTCTTTGTTAATTTACCAACCTACTGGCCTTTCAATAATCGCATCATATCATAGTCGTCACAGTTTTTATTGCTGGATATGATCGTTGGATTATGTTGTTTTGCTAATTCGGGATCAAACAACGAATTGAATATCTTCCATTTTTGACTGAGCATGGTAAGCATTACAGCCAGGAGCTCTTAACGTGATCCATTTGAACTAAACTGAACTGTAAAAGGGATGAAGCTATATATGGTGTATAAGTCCATCCCTCTTTTTCGCTCGCACAATTGACATTTTAACACGTTATGGTAAGTGTCCAGAAAAGTTAGTGACAGTGACGACTTGTAGTTCAATTTGTGGCTCTGAAGTATGCTACAATGATTACGCAGTAGTAAATCTTATAATTCAACAGCAGCGAGCTAAGCAATGCGCATCGGAAAAACTGCTCAAACCTCAAGGCAACTTCTGCATTAAATTCATCATCATCATATCAGCCGAAATATGTCCACTATTGTACATTGGTCACCCCCACAAGTGTCGTCACAATGACCGGTCCTATGCGTCTCGCACATATCGGATTTCCGCGACCCTCATCAGGTCGTCGGTCCACCTTGTAGGAGGCCTTCCAACACTGCTTCTTCCGGTATATGGTCGCCAATCCAGAACCTGTCGGCCGCATCGACCTTTCTGTTCTGCGAGCAACGTTGGCGATTTTTCGGGCTATGTCCGTAACCTTGATTCTCTTGGGAATGTCTTCATTTCAAAATTCAAAACTGAATTCAAATTTTAGAATTAAATTATGAAAATTTACGATAGCAAAGGAACTAGAACTATAGTTATAACTACAGACTTAACGAAATAAGAAGACTGATAGAAACTCACCCTGGTATCCTGATCACAGTGTTCTCCCGCAATAAACACAGTCTTCAGTGACTTGCTGCAGTATCTCCTGGCGTACTTTGCGTTGGGATCAGATCGCTTCAGTACCCTGAATGCGGTGGGGATTGTGAAGAGGGCGTTGACTCGGTGCTGCTCTATGATTCTGAAAGAACAAAGAACATGTCAGTTTAAGAACAAAACCTGTGACAAAACTGAGGAAAATTGAGAGCATGTCTTCAAGTCTGACCTAACGGAGATTGTGAACCCGTAGTGGACTGTGAAAATGTTAAATTGAAATCCTAAGACATTTTTTTATTTGAAGTATGAAATCAACTAATGACTTCGTCCACTTTAGGAGGGAGTAACAGGGACTGTCAGACTTTTATTGATTAAAACCTACCAATGTTCCTTCATTTGCACTTTACGTTTTAAAGCGACGGTAACAAAAGCTCTCGTAAAATCCTAAGATGCAATCAGATACACATCATTTTTCAGGCAGGTAAATGAAAGCAGTAACAGTAGCCCAACTGCCAAAATTTAACCTAAGATAGAACCACCAGGCGCAGGAAAGTGAGGAGACCCGACCTCAAATAATAGGAGCAGGGAAGGAAGGAGAAGAAGAAATGGAAGTAGTAGTAGTGGCAGAAGAAGTTACTAGTCATACAGAAAGAGAATGTAGTGTAAAACTACATCAGGCTAAAGAGGTTGATGATCTCCGCAGAGTGACTGGTAGCAGATAGTTAGTTAGGTGAAAGTAATATTCCACATAATAATAATAATATTCCAATTTGAGAAAGAGAAACAAATCAAATATCTCATGTGGAATGTGGACTCGGCTGTCATTGTGCCGATTGTCGTGACTGCCAATGGCCTTATAGCCAAAAGCTTCGACGACCATCTGTCGAAGCTGTCGTTGCGCGGTTGGATCAAGGGCCTGATACAGAAGGCAGTATTCCTTGATACGGCTCGCATTGTGAGGAAGTTCCTGTCTCTGAAGCCCTAACCACCGGTAGCTTTGACCCTGCTCCCAACACCGGCGAACTACTATTTTTTACTTTAAAATGTTTTTTTTAAATGTGTGTTTTATGAAATATTTAAAAATATATAAAATATGTATAAAAAATAAATAAAAGAGATAATATTCCACAACTATCACACAACGCCGTCTAGTTCCAAGCTAAGCAGAACATGTGTTATGAGTACTAGACAACTGATAAACATACTTATATATTTCTAAATACATACATATTATATATTTCTAAATACATACATATTATAGATAAATTATACCCAGACACGGAACAAATGATCGTGCTCATCATACAAACATTTGTCCTGGGTGAGAATCGAATCCACGACCTTCGGCGTAGCAGTCAGAATCACTAACCACTAGACCAACAGGCCAGCCACCAAGTGGCTAAGGATCGAGTTCAAAGACTTGCGATTGGACAGGGGACTTCTCATGACGTTTTGAAATGTCAGTCATGCGAGAAAGAGATGGAGTTATACATCCTATATAGCTCCATCCCTTTAACAGTTCACTTTAGGTCGTAAAATGGATCGTGTTATAAGCTCGTGGGAGCACTGCGAGCCTGTGATGCTCAATCATCAGCAGAGGTCGGAATAGGTATAACTAGATTAATAGGTATAACTAGATTAATAGGTATAACTAGATTAATAGGTATAACTAGATTAATAGGTATAACTAGATTAATAGTTATAACTAGATTAATAGGTATAACTAGATTAACGCAAAGTTCGTGGAAGTAAGTAACATAGAGTTGATAAAACCTCCTCTAAAATCCCGGAATCATACACATTACGATTAAATCACGGGATTTATGAAATTGCAAAATAATTGTTGCGCTTTGAATATTATTATATTATTGTATTGAAGAAAGTTCGATACTAAAACTGTTAAAATTATTTAAATCTGACAGTTTTAGTACGCAACTCTAAAACATAACAAAATCCTTCAATAATAACAATTTAGTTCAATCAAATTCTTAAATTTCGGGATTTAATCGTCATAATTCATCATTAAAAACATACTAGTATTAATAGGATCAATGTCATAATTATTAGGATTAATGTCAAAATCGTTATTCGTCATATTGATATATTAGTCATTTACATAATTAGCAATGTCCGTGGGGTTTGTTAGTGGTCCGGTTTCAGTTTCTAACTCCGTAATAATTGACTCCTGAATTTGATTATTATTAGAATAATGTTTTATTAAATTCCATGACGCCTTGCACTTATTTTTAGCCCTAGTTATGTAATTAGAACTATGAATTTTTGGTACTTTTTGTATACATTTTTTAATTAATTTATATTTTAATTTATTATCTTTATCTGATGAGAAGTAGTGTTTAAAACGCAAGTTCTTTTGGTTTTAGTTGATTTATTAATACCTTTGGAAATCCAGTTTAGATATTTTTTTACTAGGTTGACTTTGATCTTGACTTTAGGGAAGCACAAATCAAAGAACAAGAGAAGTGTATCATAAAACTGATTAAACGCACTGTTGGCTTCCTGATCAGAACTTCTGTCCATTTTAACTATGACATACAGTTAAAGAACTTTTCTTTATTTTCGGCGCTAAAATCACGCTTATGAATTATACGAAAGCATAAGGTTTCTATATATAAAAATGTACTCTGTGCATAAGGGCGGAACTTTACTGTCTATTTGTATGGAAATCATCTGAGCTGTTTCATGATCTGACAGTCCCAGCGGTATAACCTCACATATTGAATGACATTAATTTCTTCTTGTTGATTGTTTTGTATGTAATTAACATTAAGCTGTTGATCCCCGCACGAACGCCCGCGTTCGTGCGCCATTGTCTTACTATTGTGTCTCTAATTACACTACTCAACCAGTTAAACCAAATTTTTTTACAATCCTAGTTAATTCGTCTGTACATTTCTTATTTCTATCGATTTTTTTGCTCAAAATGTCAATGTTAAGATCACCTACTATCACTAGTTGTTTTTTTTTATTTATTTCGAAGGTTGCACAACATTACTTCTAAATTACGTAGGAAAATAAAGGGGTTTGAGCTTGGCGTACGATATAAGGCTATTATTATAATGTTATATTGTAAGAGGAGGATTGTAGAGGTATTCAATACCACAACACTCAAACTCATTTTCAGACGCATATTTTTTTCAATTGCGTCAGTATTTTGTACTCAATGTGATTTAGGCAGAATATACAAACACCACCTCGCTTTTTATTCTTTCTTGAGTACCAGGCTCCTAATTTTTAATTTTTCTTACTTTAACCTAACTAACTTTCCTCTCCCACTTTAATAAAAATCTCCGTTAAGCACACTACGTCAATAACTAACTCCTCATTTAGGAACTAGTCAACAAATTTACATTTTTTTTTTTTTTAATAATCAAATTCAAGAAATCTTACCTAAAATACTGTCCAGGGTCGGGAGTCCTATCAGGCTTGCCCTCATACAGCACAGAAGTAACTCCAGCTAGAAGGGGGCCATAACAGATGTAGGAGTGTCCGACCACCCATCCCAGGTCCGATGCAGCCCACCAAACGCCCTTCTTCAGGCCGTAGACTATTCTCAAGGTCCAGCAGAGAGTAGCCGCGTGGCCGCATGGACGCTGGACGCCTTTTGGTGCACTGGTCGTGCCTAAGGCGGATAAAAGAAAAAATATATTACAATTAATGGTATATTTTTTATCAGTTAAAGGCAAGGACCATGCATTAAGAGGAGCATGGTTAAGGATGACAAAGCTATACTCTTTTGCCGCCCCGTAACTTTGAGTCTGTCAATTGACGGTAAACTTAATTAATGTCAACACGCCATTGGTCGGTGAAAGAGGGATAAATACGAATCAGGAAACTAACATTATGGTCTCAAACTATGAAAAAACAGATCAACCATTATCATCTAGACGCTGGCATGGACCTTGGCTAGTATAGCCTGGATCAGGTAATATGATGGCTCTACATCTACACTAATAAAGAGGTAAAGTTTGTTTTTTTGTTTTTAGGAGGTAATCTCTGAAAGTACTGGTCCGATTGCTAAAATTATTTCACCAATAGAAAGCTGCTGTATTCCTGAGTGACATAAGCTATATTTTATGTACGCTGGCGAAGCCGCGGGCAAAAGCTAGTACATATATTATAATTATCATTACCAGAGATTGGAATAGGTAGAGTATATTTACCTAAAGTTCGTGGAAGTAAGTAATATAGAGTTGAAAAAACCTCCTCTAAAATCACGGAATCATAATCAATACGATTAAATCCCGGGATTTGAGAAATTAAAAATGGCGTAGCAAAAGCTAGAGATCAATTAGGCCTACTGTCCACGGACGCGTAGCTTCTTAGACGCGTATTTGTGTACGCCTGCTTAGAGCTTACATACAAAACAGTAAAACTCTATCGCGTAGCGGCAACGTCGTGCCGTCGTGACAGGTGTGCTGTGCGACACTCCAAAATCCAAGAAAATACATTTAATACCAGGGCCACCGGCTTTTAGAAAACCCCATGGGTGCTCATGCTCATTTGATGACATTCGAAAAAGTGCGAAGTGTGAGAAGAAGAGAAATGCACACTGATCGACCGACAAATAAATAAATGTCCTACTTACATACTGCGTACCAACTTAATTACTAATTATGTTTGATAAAAATATAAAATGAAACCATTGTATAAAAATGAAAGTATAGTTTTTATTATCAAGAAATATTAGTTTCTCATGGATGTTCGGCACCCACTGTTTATTTCTCATGAGTGCTCGAGCTCCCAAGCACCCACGGAGTCGGCGCCCCTGTTTAATATGCTGATTTTTCTCGTGAAATTTTAATTGTTATCTATAGAAACTTTCTACACATTCCTACATAAACAATAGGTATTCTCTAGCCACGTTTTCCTCACGTGTCTCATATAATATGGTAAAAAGACCCAACACAATGGGGTGCTTGATAAAAGTGATTATCAATTATAATGACTAATAGAACAAAGGTTTGAGTCCCAATTAAGTCACAATCACCTGAACGCAATGGATGTCAGTCGTACGTGTAGGTACGTGGCGTTTACTGTTAGAGGTAGAGGTCGTATTATATATGGTTTTTTTTTTACGCGGGAAGTCATTAAATGATATTTATTGTGCAAATCTATATATATAAAAGAAGAAACTGACTGACTGACGTATCAACGTACAGCCGAAACTATTTGGACTAGAAGCGTGAAATTTTGCACAAGGTTTCTTTTTATGGCGTAGGCTAGCACTAAGAGAAGATTTTCCAAAATTCACCCCCTAAGGGGATGAAACGTGGGTCCAAAGTTTGTATGGAGAATTTTTTTTTCACGCGGGCAAAGCCGCTGGCAAAAGCTAGTAGGTTATAAATAACTTGTTTACTCGTAAATTTTTTCATTCATTTATACTAGTTGAGGCTGGCGTTTCCTAGCTAACTACCCAGAGAATAAACACCGAAACAAACTCAGAGGTCAAAGTATCCCGGGATTTAATCATCATATTTATAATTCCGGGATTTTGAGGTATTTATAAACTTTATATTAAGTTCTTACTTCCATGAACTTTAGGTAAATGTACTCTGTATTTTCTGACCTCTGCTAATATAAGGCCTTAATATATATGTATATGTCGGTGAAGTCAATAGTACGGAAACCAACTTGACAACGGGACGTCAGCGGATACGTCACACCACTTGACAGTGTCTGCACTGAATTCACGCGAGCCAGCACAGCTCTAGAAACTGTCGCAGTATTCATTTTAAAGTGAATACCTAAAGCCTACATCATAATAAATATCTTACGTAGTCTGGTATAGTTTGTTTATTGTTCAATACCCACTCATCGCCCATAAAATAGGGCCTCCAGAAAGGATTTCCACTATGATCGGGCTCCTGAGCCGACATTTAAATTTTAATAGGCTCGACACTATGAATGATTTGATTAACGATGAAGCATGCTGGTCTAGAACTAACCAATTCGCTTTTATGTTAAAGACTCCCAGGTTATCTCTTAAATCTGAACGACAAAATCTCTTTCTCTATCTTGAAAAAATGTTAACCAGAAACAAGGCCAACTCAAAAAATTCGATCACTAATTAAAGCAAACTTCAACAACAATTGTGTGCCATTTTACTTACTTGGATTCTAGTTTAGGTAAGTATTTTAAACACGTAGTAGTAGGTATGTTAACAAATACTGACCCTGAAATGACCTCGTTCCTATTGTTTTTAATCGTAAGAGCGGTTTTTTATGACAAAATGTTTTTGATCAATGCAGTTAAAATCATAAATGAATGCAAGACCTTTGAAAAAGACAAATGTGAATGTCAAGACAGACTTTACTTCGCTGAATGTATAACTACTACTAGACTACTTACTCGTATATAAGACAAACTGGACTGCATTAAATAGCAATTTTTTTCAGTGGAAAATCATCAAATCATCAAATCTTCCGTTCTGGGTGGATGAATGAGAATGTTATACTTTAACTGACTACACCCACCCGTATTCCTTTTAATTCCAGGGTCACGGAGACTCGTCTGAACAATACCACGACCTGGAAGTGATGCTACGGTCGACAAAAGAACACGCTTGCCTAGAAGTAACTATTGACATAAAGACTCCTTTTTTTTGTAGTTGGTAAAATCATCCAATGACATCCCTCGCTCTTGGGCAGACGAGAGGGAGTGCCAGACTTTTACTGACTAAAAACCCACTCGTTCTTTCTTTGCTTTCATCCCAGGGCCGAGTTTTCCTTTCAGAAACAAACAAACCCTTGGCCCCAGTAGGCTTCGACCCTGCTGGGCCCCTACGGTTTGCTGACATCTCCTTGAGGAGCGTGCGGAACACGCCATCGACGAATTAGGCTCGGTACGGACGGTTACCGGACGATCGGACGGCGAGCTACTCATTGCTTGCCGTCCGTAAGCCCGCACAGACGGTGGCTGGAAATCGGGATTCCGGTGACTGGGGCGTGAGGGCCGCGCCCTCGCGCATGCATGTGCGGCCTCCTCCTTTGCTAGCATTACTGCTTCGCAGAAGGAGGCGACCGCCTGTCACTCCTCATCGCTTCGGACCATGGCCTGTACCAAGGCCAGGCGCGAGAGATTGTTGCCGCCGATCTCCCCCACGAGGACACGGCGGTGCTCTGCCCAGGCGAGGCAAACCTTTACCGTGTGCTCCACCGTGTCCTCCGGGCCGTACATAAAGACCCCTAGGTTATAACTATCAAGAAACACAGTTTTTTTCTCACCTGAAGTATACAAAATATACAGCGGTTCATTCGCTTCCACAGGCACACAGGGCACTGGGTCGGCTTCCAGGGCCTCCTCCCAGTTGATGTCCCTGCCAGGTTCCAGAGTACACTCCAACACTCTGCGGCGCTGGAAGATAATGCAGCTGTTGGGCTGGAAGTCAGACTGACAGAGTGCTTCATCCAGGATGTCTTTGTATCTAAAAAGAAATAATAATAGTGGTAATATATAGTAGCACTTTATTCTAGCCAGAGGTAAAAGTCACTCCCTAAGTGCAGAGGGAATCATAGATGTAACTAGCAAAAAACCTGTCTACTGCGTCGTGGAAAAGACAAAGATATGATGATTGTACCTATTGTTGTTATTTTTACGATTCCGAACCTCAGTCAACAAAAACGAAACCCAAACAGGATCACCTTGTAGTCCGTCCGTCAAGACCCTTTTCTCAAAAACAGGTAGAGGTATAAAGCCGTTATTAATATTTAATACTCAAGTCTGCTACTCCTTGGAGCCTTCTAAATTAACGCAATCTAAAAATAAAGCCTGGTTTGTGTTCCTTTCCAATTTGTGCTCAAAAGGAATATAAACATTCCTTTTAAGAACACAATTTTGTACACATGCAAGTATATCAAAACCTATAGGGTACTTGCCGTTGACCTAGAATCCTGAAATTTGACAAGAAGCAACGTCTTATAGTATAAATAGTGGAAAGAATCTGAAAACCGTAAATTTGTAATTACGTCACAAACTAATTACATTTTGCGATTCAGAAAAATTCGAGATTCGGGAATCAGACTATTTACATAGGTAGGTATGGGTATGTTTATTTGGAACTTTTGGTGCGCGAATACTGATACTTGACCAAGAAACTGGTACGTCTAATGGTGGCTACTGTTATTTGCGGGTACGTACGGCAGCAAGTTATTTACCTGACTATTTTGTTAGGCTCAACCCCGCAGCTGGCCGCTATGATCACAGTTGGTTCAGCATGCTCGATCCTTGTCCTCAACTCCCTTGCCGCAAAACCTGAGTAAGAAATAAATTGGTCCTTTAATCTATATATATTATATAAAAGGAGAAACTGACTGACTGGCATATCAACGCACAGCCGAAACCACTACTAACGAGCCGAACTAGCCTGTGTGTTGAAAAACGTCTTTTGATATACGTGGACGTTTGTCACTGCAGGCATCTGTTTTACCTGCGTGCACTAAGTTTTCGAGCTCGCTTCGCCGGCATCACCACATCCTACATACTCTTATTTCTCAATCACTTTTGCATAGCCAACAAAGTAACTCCTTTTTCTGTCGTATACCTCCTCAAAAATCCCGGAATCATAAATCCCGGGATTTATGAAAATGCAAATTACTTATTAAGCTTTGAATAGATTTGAACTACATTATTATATTGAAGAATCTTACTGTGTTTTAGAGTCCTTATCTAAAACTGTTAAATTATTATAGAGCTTTGTTTTATTCTAACACTTTTAGTACGCGACTCTAAAACACATTATGATTCTTCAATATAATAATTTAGATCAAATTATTAAATCTCGTGATTTAGTCATCTTTAAATCTCGATGTTTATGATTCCGGGATTAGGAGGTATTATCAACTCTATGTTACTTACTTCCACGAACTTTAGGTAAATATATTCTACCTTTTCCGCTGCATCCATAATACTTGTACCTACCTTCTATGCACAGGCGTGTTGGTCTAGTGGTCAGTGGCTCTGACTGCTATGCCGCAGGTCGTGGGTTCGATTCCCACCCAGGACAATTTTGTGTGTGATGAGGACGATCATTTGTTCTGTGTCTGGTTGTAATTTATCTATAATATGTGTGTATTTAGAAATAAATAAGTACATTTATCAGTTGTCTAGTACTCATAGCACAAGCTCTGCTTAGTTTGGGACTAGACGGCGTTGTGTGAAAGTTGTGGAATATTATCTTCATTGTGTGTCTACGTGCGCATCTTCATTGTGTGTGATACAAGTGGAGAAAGTATGTCATTGCAACAGAAAGAAACTCACCCGAGCCGTAGGCGAGGGTGTTATGGAGCCGAGTACTGCAGTGACGAATTTCAACGTGTATCAAACAAAGTTTTTCAATACACTTACGAAGATAAACAGGAGATGACGCGCGACTCGTGGGGTTTACTTAGCGCCCAGCTTGATACGATACATGTAATAAATTGTGATGGGGGTGAGCTCGCGCACTTTTCCGCACTAGTGCGAAAAACTGAAAAATGCGTGCCTAAAAGCGGTATAGAAAAGAGCCGGATTTCGAGTAAGTGTGTTGAAAAATGTTTTCGGATGAAACCGGAGGTAAAGACTTACCTCCAAATACAACGGAGTGGATGGCTCCTATCCTGTTGGTAGCCAGCATGGCGATGATGGCCTCAGGGATGAGAGGCATGTAGATCAGCACTCGAGACCCTCGGGTCACACCCAGAGAGGCTAGTTTACCCGCCAGCCGGGATACCTAAGATTTAATAGAGATTTTAATACATTTGCATTAAAAAAACCATGAAGAGCATCCTTGATGCCCTTCTTAGTTAATTAAAATGCGAAAACATGTTATTGGTTTAATTGTATCATTTGTTAGTTGATAATACTGTTTGTTTTCCGATTACAATAAAATAAATACTTCGGGGGAAAAAACGGGCATGATTCTTGGTTGCTGAGAAACAAGAAATTGTAGAGATGCCATAGTAACAACAGCAAAAAAACACTGACCTGCTCTTTAAGCTCGTTGTACGTGATTTTCCGGACGGTGTCGGTCAAGGGCGAGTCGTGCACGAGCGCCACCTGGTCGCCCTTGCCACTGGCTACGTGGCGGTCCACTGCGTTGTGGCATACTGACATCTCTCCACCAACCCACCTGGGGGAGAAAGAAAGATTAATCAACTTCAAGACCTTGCCATCCGGTAGCCGTCCAAACCGATCTCCCAAGTCGTCGACTGCGCGTAGTGTACCACGCACGCCTCAAGGAGATGTCAGCAAAACCGTAGGGGCCCAGCAGGGTCGAAACCTTCTGAGGCCATGGGTTCTGCGAAAGAGAGCCCCGGGGCCCTGGAACGAATGCAAAGACGAAACATAGGAGTGGGTTTTAGTCAGTAAAAGTCTGACACGCCCTCCCACTCCGCCCTAGAACGAGAAGAAGAAGAAGTTATTGGATGATTTCCTACCTAAAAAAACAACTTTTTATTTTGATAATTGCCATACTCTATCTAGGACTAATAAAACCTCGTGCCTCGAAAAACACTTAAAGCCGTTGATCCCGGTTGTCATTCGTAGATCGTCGAGTCGTTACAGACGCCAGAAAGTCTGACTATTAGTCTGTCCAAGGAGTATCATGTTGCCTAGGAACTGGGTTATGGAGATCTGATTGATGGGCAGTCACTTCGTGTAAAACCAGCCCCGGATCTAGGGGGGGCAAGCCGGGGATCATGCCCCGGGCGGCAAATTCAAACTTGGCAGACGAATACACAACTCATCGTTAACGCAACTTTGACACATTTCATTTATAGGTATTCCGATGCGATCAGGGAGAGATTAATCGTGTTAGGTTTTTATACGTAATCAGATTATTTACTCTGTTTTTGTAACCAAGAATATTATTAAAGTTATTATGTATTCGATTATTCATTGCAATGGTCTAATTGTGCTGGCAACACCGAAACGTATTTATGATTATCTGTGGTAAAGCTGTCAATGTAGCGTAATGGCGGATGACAGCTCTACTCTAGTCTTTGATCGGCAGCCGTTGAGGTAAGACGCACAATTTGTCTCTTGCAGTAACAACATAATTTAAAAAGAGTGTCCATGGCACTTCTTGCACATTCTTTTTCATGAGATCTACGCTTTGCAATGTGCAACTAGCATCGCTTTTCTGACTGACTGACTGACTTCATCTTGACAATTCAAACGATTGAGTAATAAATATATTATTTTAAATACTGAAGTGAGCAGTTTTATTACAAACGCAAGGCCAAATGTCGTGCTTTTCTTGAAACTGCCCTTTGAAAATGGTGAAGGGAATATTCGTACAGGAAATTACCAAATCTGTGCGGACGAAGTCGTAACACGTAATTAACCAATTAGGTAATGTTATTATATAATATATGTTATAACATAACACCTACGACAAACAACAAATGATTATCACACTATTAGGTACAGAATGTAACTTAACATAACATACAATATGTAAATTCTATAATATTGACAACCGATTGTAATAGACGACTAATTAAACAATTAATGTTAGTCATTTATCACCTAGCACAAACAACAAATGATTATCACACTATTACATAATGTAACCTAACATATTCGTATGTAAATTCTATAATATTGACAACCTATTTTAATAGGCGACAACATCAAAATAACTATGTAAATAGGTACCTAAATAAAGAACTGTAAAGAAAACAAGGTCTTTAAATACATAATATGGAGGATATGGAGTTCCTTGCCGGTTCTTCTCCATAGGAAACGACAAATATTGTAACCATGCACTAGCTTCTGACGTTTTATAAATTAAATTATATAATTAAATTTATTTTGCATATATTATTTTGTACATTTAATGATCCTACATACGTAGTAGGTATTTGTTCTTTATTTATTATTGTAATTTTTTAATTTGTATAAATTCTTGTATTAGGTATTATTATAAATTTATATGGAAAAAAATACAGAAGTATGTATTAGCATCGCATTGGCGTAAGCTGTTATAGTGTTGTTACTGAAATTTTAAAGAAATAAATAAAAATATGTGCCCATGTAAGCCTATGTGAAAATTGTGATTTTTTTTTTTATTGCTTAGTTAGTCAGCCACAAGCAATTAGGCAATTAGATCAGCTTAATCTGATTTCTTACAAGTAATGAAACTTTAGTGGTAATGTCAACAGCATCTATTGCAATCATTTACCGCTTGAAAGACTAAAAACAAACAAGATTCCACGGTTCCAAGGTTACAAGGTGGGTTCAAAAATTCCACTCAACTGTAGGTATCACTACAGTTGAGTGGAGTTTTTAACGGATATATAAAAAAGAAGACAAAAAAAGAGGACACTCTAAGAGGATATTAAATAGGATCGGAGTTGAAGACACACATCTTTGGAGGGTAATACCTCCCTCTTTGACGAAATCTTTAAGTTAAGATATTTGTTACCAACCATTTCGTAAACGGCGGGTTACTGTTGTCCAGCACTTGGTCCCAGGGTTTGGTCCACTCCAGTTCCTGAGCCACCTCGCCCCAGAAGCCCTCAGGGTCATTGATGGATCGATTGTATGCTTCTTGGTACTCTGGCGTCACACTGCTCTCACCTGAATCAGGAAATAAAGATTGATAATGTTTAAACGATAAACGATATTTATTTTGCGAATAGATTTTGAAAAAACACTTTTACACTTTTTTCGTCAATTTAAACTAGATGAGGACGGTGTTTTCTAGCTAACTACCCTGAGAAGAAACACCGAAACAAACTTAGGGGACAAAGTCTCTTTTAAATTCATACAGCAAACACGTAATGGTTAAATCAAATGAGAACCATACAGAGATTAGATGGTATTTTGAGCCACACGGTACTACAATTACGAACGACATACCACAACTTAAATCTGTATAACTAGATTTGAGTGGATCTGTCCAGTCAGTGCAAGCATTTGTCTGTCAGTATTCGTATAGTTCAACTCAGGACTACTAAGGAGCTCAACGACTTGGCGAACAATACCAAAGAAAGGACATTTGGGTAGGCCATTTCATTGTTGTGATGAAAAGATGAAAAGCTTGGGATTAAAAGATTAATTAATTAAGAGATGTGATAGACGAAAGAAGGAAAAAAGAGAGTTCGAAACATTAAAGATGAAAAGGGAGGGAACGTATCAGCTGATAAGGAAGAAGAGTAGGCAGTTATGGACATGCCAAATTAAACAGTCGAACCTGCAACAGTCTGCCCCCCTAGCCAAGTCACAAACGATAAACGTAAACTCTCAGTAGTCTTTAATAGATTTCAACTTTATGTTATTGGGTATAAAGTTGAAAATCTATTGAAGATTACATAGTGTTTTCGTTCGTTCCGGTCGCTAACGCTCAGTAGTATTTAATAGATTTTCAACTTTATGCTCTTAGGTATAAAGTTGAAAATCTATTGGAGATTACTAAGCGTTCACGTTTATCGTTTGCAACTTGGCTAGGGGGGCTGGTTCGATTTGGATGCAATACATACTCACACGAAACAATCTGATCTATTATTATGGATTGGCTTGAAGTCGAGGTCATCGTAGATACAATATGGAAATCCCTTTGAATCTATGACGTTTACAACCACACAAGCTATGGGAATTTTAAGAGATATAGCAAAACTGTATATTTAAAATTGGCCATACATTCTTTTAGCTCCTATTACTACTGCAGATGAATGCTTAGAGGCGAGAGAATAAACTCATAAGAATCTTAAAATCTGAAAGACATTGAAGTGTCAACTTAAGTTATTAGTATTGTGTTATTAAATTTACATAATCTCTAAACTTTTTCTAACACATAATATTATGAAATATGTACGGTTGTCCCGTCTAAAAAAGGGATAAAAAAAATAAAATGCGACTGTGGAAAAAACCTTTAAGCAACAATAAATTTAGTATTAACTGCTTAAGATGGTGCCAATGTTGTCTACTATGTTTGTATCTATACTAACTGTGTTACTTGTATCTGCAACTGCATCAACCATTATCCACTGCGGAGCATGGCAACTGACAATGTTGCTTCTTCAACCTTCTACAGATACTGCGTTTCAACTTTTCGAGTTTCATCCCAAATAATGGAAAAGTTTCCATGTTTTAATGACAAAAAAAAATATAACAAAAATATGAAAGAATCAAGAAATCAAACTACATTAGGTAATGAAACTATACAGTTGCGCTTGTAAATATTTCGTTTCGTTTCATGCGGCTTCAGTGAGAGACGTCAATCGACCCTTTACTATTGTGGTGAAATAAAAAGAAACACCAAGTAACAATAAATCAAAAAAACTGGGCAAGTGTGACTCGCACTCGCGTACGGAGGGTTTTTTACAAACCTACCTATTGTAAATAGTTCAATTCCCGAATGGGCTCTCGAAGGGTTTTCCAAATCGCAAAAAAAAGGTTTTTTTTTGTGACGTAACAACTTACTGTTTTCAGATTTATTCCTATATCTGTGCTATAAAACCTTGCTTTATGCCAAATTTCTGGGTCAACAAGAAGTACCCTATGAATTTTGATTCCCTTGAGAGTGTCGAAATGTACGTTTTTTGCGACACAAACGGCCGTATCTTTTTTTTCGTTAACTTAGAAAAATGTTTTTTGCACAGCTTCAAGGGACCGCAGACCTAAATTTTTAATAATATAATAATAAGGTTTTAATTTCAATACGATACGTCTACACGTACCCGAGTTAAAGGGTTGGAAAAAAAAATTGACAAAAAAAAGTACGCCCTTCAATGTTAAAAATAATGCTAAAAAGTTCAAATAACTTCAAATTTGGAAGTGTCTATAGTTTTGTATCTTTGTTATTTAACACCGACTTCCGATATTAAAGTTATTTTGCAGTTTTTAATGAGGTACGAGTATATCTCCGATGTTAACCATTACTTCACAACAATGTTTCTATGGGACAATTCGGGAGTAGGAGTATATTTCAATCAAAACAAATATTTGCCTCTATGGGCCTCTGATGCCTGAAAATAAAATCATTATTATTATTATTAAATCAAATCATTTTTAGCTTTAGTAAACAAATATATAAAAGAATTTTTAAAATATCTTCATCAACAACGAAGTTATAAAGCTTTAAAGCTGCTAAAAGAGAAGTCCGATAAGAACTATGACATCCAATTACATCACGCCCATCATACGGCCTCTTTAGAAAAAGGCGTCTTGGCGAGAGAGACAGATAATATATGTTTGTTATAAATTGTTATAACGGGTGGCGCAAAAGTAACGTCATAATGTGAATGTGCCTTAATTTTTGCAGATAGTGCCAAATTTCACTGTGCTTTAACATTCATATTGTAGAAATACAGGGAATTCAGTTGACACACACCTCAAAAACGTGGAATTATTGTTTGTTACTGCTAATTTGGCACATTTTCAATCTGTTGTTTTGAGATTTGGACTGACCGTCCAGATCGCCAGATCTATCGGCGCTAGATTTCTTCCTTTGAAGCTTTTTGGAACCACGAACCTTATAAGTCTTGAAATTTAACATTATGACGAAATCGCCAATTTGGAGCCAGATGTTTTGCGAGCAACAATTTAAACTGCCGTAAAACGAGCATTGTGCATCAACTCGGGAGGTGGCCATTTGCGCGCTATGATTTGACTGAAAGAAGAGGGGGACTGGCCTGTTGGTCTAGTGGTTAGTGGCCCTGACTGCTATGCCAGAGGTCGTGGGTTCGATTCCCACCCAGGACAAATGTTTGTGTGATGAGCACGATCATTTGTTCTGTGTCTGGGTGTAATTTATCTATAATATGTATGTATTTAGAAATATATATGTATGTTTATCAGTTGTCTTGTACTCATAACACAAGCTCTGCTTAGCTTGAGACTAGACGGCGTTGTGTGATGGTTGTGGAATATTATATTATAAAAAGAATATATCGAACTGATCTGATGATGAAGCCTGAAGTTAGGCACCGGAACTCTGTAATAAATTAATTTAATCTAACCGTGTTGGGTATTACTAGAATTGTCATGAGATGCACTCTGGCTATAAGGTATTTAAGTATGGCTGAGGGGTACTTTTTAGTGGTGGTACCATAACTAAAAAGTGTAAAATAAAAATAAATAATAATAAAAAATACAACCGACTTCAATGTAAAAAAAGACACTGAAAAGTGCAAAATAACTTTAATTTCGAAAGTCGGTGTTAAATAACAAAGAGACAAAACTATTATAGAAACACCGACATCCGAAATTAAAGTTATTTTGCACTTTTCAGTGTCTTTTTTACATTGAAGTCGGTTGTATTTTTTATTTTATTTTTTTGTAAAAAGTTTTTTATATTTCTAACAAAATGGAAACCAATTCAAATTATGACATTACTTTTGCGCCACCCTGTATCTCGTTGTTTTCTGCCGAGTTTGATATTGTTTTTTACAGTAAGTTTAGTATATTCCCTTATTAATTGTAAATACATATAAATTACATTTTTTAAACCTAATCATAAAAAAAACCTTTAAAAATATAAAAAACAGTATCCCGCCGGTATCGGGAACAGGGTCCAAGCAACCGGCGCCGGCGGTCAGGGCTCCAGAGAAAGGAACCTCCTAACAATACGAGCCGTGTCCAGGAGTACCGCTTTCTGAATCAAGCCCTTGATCCAGCCGCCTAACGCGAGCCTCCTAAGGTGTTGGTCGAGGCTCTTTTTTTTATTATAGGTGGGAAAATCATCTTATGACAAATCTCGCTCTTGGGCGGAGCGAGAGATAGTGTCAGACTTTTACTGACTAAAAACCCACTCCTGTTCCTTCGTTGCCTTCGTCCCAGGGCCCCGGTTTCGTTTACACACTACCCATGGCCTCAGTAGGCTTCGACCCTGCTGGGCCCCTACGATTTGCTGACATCTCCCTGAGGCGCGCGCGGAACAATACGCGCCGTCGACGACTTGGGCTCGGTCCGGATGGTTACCGGACGGTCGGACGGCGGGCCACCCATTGCCCGCCGTCCGCAAGCCCGCGCCTACGGTGGCCGGAAATCAGGATCGGAATCCCGGCGGCGGCTGGGGCGTGAGGACCGTTGCCGTTGCCTCACGCGATCGGCCGCCTCCTTTGCCAGCATTACTGCTTCGCAGGAGGAGGCGACCGCCTGCCACTCCTCCTCGCTCCGGACCATGGCCTGTACCAAGGCCCGGCGCGAGAGATCGCCGCCGCCGATCGCCCCCACGAGGACACGGCGTTGCTCTTCCCAAGCGGGGCACACCTCCACCGTGTGCTCCACCGTGTCCTCCGGGCGGTCCACACAGTGGCGACACCCGGGCGTCGCTTCCGCACGAATCCGGTGCAGGAACTTCCCGAACTTCCCGTGTTCGGTGAGAACCTGCGTCATGCGGAAGGTGAGGACGCCGTGAGGTCTTTCCAACCACACCTCAAAGAAGGGACTTACCGCCATAAAAGGCTCTTGGCTATTAAGCCATTGCCGGACACGACTATCGGTATAATGATCGCCGAGTCTACATCCCACATGTCGACAACCTCGTGAGCCAAGTCAATATACTTAATTTGTTTATCTTTCTCGGCTTTCACGAGGTTCTCGTCATGTGGAACGGAAATGTCAACAATCATTGCACGCCTCTCACTTCGGTCCACCACCACTATATTAGGCTTATTGGCTACAATAGTCCTGTCAGTGATGATGGGCCGATCCCAGTACAAAGTGATATGACCATTATCAAGAACTGGGTCGGGCACCTGTAGTACGGCACTTCCGATTTCACAAGAGAGTATTTCAGAGCAAGTTGCTGATGGATAATCCTGGCTACTAAGTTGTGCCTATACATGTACTCTCCGTTAGCTAGACGAGAACAACCAGAGATGATGTGACGAATTGATTCTCCCGGACGGTGACATGCCCGACAGATGTCAACCGTGCCGTCCTTCACAATAAATCTCCGGTAGTTATTCATCACGATAACTTCGTCCATAATTGCACAGACAATACCTTCGGTTTCCCCGAAGAGGTCACCGAAACGCAGCCAGGCTACTTAGTATATTTATTGATAAACTGTTTAGCTAATATTTTTTTTTCATACATATGATATTCCCTATTACAGAAATTAAGTAGGTACGCCAAGCCAAGGACAATGCACACATCAGTTAACAAATTTCCGATTACACTAATCTATTACGTCAATACTTATATTAAATCATTCACGTGCAAAACAGCTACTTTAAATAATTATTATTTAAAGGGAATTGTACGCCTTTTTAACAATTCAATTTGTTTTAGACCTTTGACCCTGCTTATTGTTACGCATTTACAAAACATTTCGATTTTCAGTTAACTTTGAAGAAAGATATTAATAATAAATAGGTAATAATAATGTTCTACAACTATCACACAACGTCATCTAGTCCCAAGCTAAGGAGAGCTTGTGTTATGAGTACTAGACAACTGATAACCATACTTATATATTTCTAAAAACATACGTATTATAGATAAATTACACCCAGACACAGAACAAATGATCATGCTCGTCACACAAACATTTGTCATGGGTGGGAATCGAACCCACGACCTGAGTCAGGGCCACTAACCACTAGACCAACAGGCCAGTCAAAAAAGATGTCTTATTATTAGATTCTGTAATATCTATTACCTACTGAAGGGTTTTCGTCATGTTTTGGAGCATTCAGAAATCTAGGCTGGCATTTATGATAAAATCATCATCATCCTAACCTTATCCCAATCTATTCTGGATCGGCGCCATTTTCTTATTTCATAGACAACTTCTAGCTTTCAGTATTTACACCGTATCTAACCGAATCATCATTCACACAATCCATCCATTGATTCTTCCCCTTTTATTGTAGTCATCCACATTCACTTACAAAATTTTTCTGCATACATATCCCATGATTTCCTTCATCCCTTCGCTTTCCACGTAACTTCACGGCTACCGACGCGGTGACACCGCTATCAGACTTCGTCACATTATTCTCTGTCAATTAATTCCCGAACACAAAATTAACGGTCATTCATTAGCAGCGTCACGCGTCATAGTCCACCGATGAACAAAATGCAAATAAGAATAAAACTATGCGGAGTATGTCCTAAATTGAACCAATTCAGTGATTTAATTCACAATGACTATCCAGAAAAAAAATCACAATATTAGAAAAATCGATTGGTACACAATCGATTCCTTCTTCGCTTTGAATCAAGCTGGCAAGCCTAGACATTGTATCTCAGAATGTATATAGATGTAGAAGTTACAAAAAATCCTTTTCAAAAAGTCCAACTCACCATAACTTTCAATATCAGCATAAGAAACGAATGTCTTCTTTTTCAATTCACTAATAGAAGACTGGAACTTATTCTTCTCCGGCTTGGCACCCCCAACTTCATTGTCTTGGAACATTTTCGAAGAATTAAAAAGGAATAACGGTAACTTCGGGTTTCGTCTCTCCCTTGAAAGTTACGGGAAGATACTGGCGAATGGCGACGACTGTAGCGGTTCGAACACCAACTGGTTTGTATGTCTTTGCATTTCAATGTAACCTCTGAACTTATTGAATTGTTAAATAGAGGTGTGCTGATAAGAACGTGACGTAGTAGTCCCGTTTTAAACATGAAGTAAAAATAAACCGCTTTGAGAAAAGTTGAATAGGAAATGGTTAGGGTTCCGGAAACGGTAGATAAAGAACCATGAAAAGTGTGAAATATTTAGCACTACGAAAATATTTAAATAACGTCGCCGAACAAGCGAAAGATAGAGTGGCAGGCTAAAAGTAGAAACACCAGAGCTGACCATAGAAGACTAGCGATGAGTACGGCGCTGTACTTGGCAAAGGTCACCTCTCGCTTCCAACCAAGGTTCAATCCATGGTCAGAAGCGAGAAATGAAGCGGCGGAGTGCTGCTGAGTATGCTTTCTCTCCCTGAGAGCATACCTGTCCCTCCACATGTACTACAACAGCCAGGTTTTGAAGAGCACGAAGCAATCTTAATCTTACTATGGGGACGGGCTGCAGACATCGACTAAATTTTTATACTACAGAAAAGAGCCATCACAGCTATTTACAATCTCCGCCGGTGCGATTCTCTAAGAGAACTGTTTAAGGATATTAACAATTTAGCTATGAAAACATCATGTACCTCCGTTAGAAAAAATCTTCATCTGGCGATAGACATAATTATGTTACAAGAAATAGGGACCAATTAGTTCAACCAGGTTTCAGACTGGCTAAAGTGGCCTCTTCTTTCATGGGGTACTGTTTGAAATGTTATAATAAAATACCTCCCCAAATATTAGAACTCAATGAAACGAAATTGAAATCTTGTATTAAACGCACACTTTGCATGCAAGCATATTATAAGTTGGAGGATTATATTCAAGATAACGCTTGGCTCAATGCTGGTCCAGTCCACTACCTCTAGGGTGTACATATTGATTAGTTTATATTTTTTTTAAATGTTTTTTGAAATTTTGTAAATATTATATAGTATTGTGTAATGTAAAAGTATTCTAACAAAGTTTGTAAATGGGAGTACCATGGAGCTATTTATGGTTTTTAGGTTACTATTGGACTTGATTGACATAAATGAGCATGGCAGTTGAGAGTTTGTCATGCTCACTCAAATGTCTCACTGATGGTGGCTTGTGTGTTGGATCATTCAGTTCCCTTCAAAATGGTTGAACTGAGTGGTGCTAATATTCGCGTCATGTCCGTGAACGGGTGCTGTCAGTTGAGACTGGTCATCTCTTAGCTGCCAGTTGCTATTTTAAATATCTAAATTTAGTTTTTATTTTTACTTTATTTACGTTGTTCGCACACGATAGTAGCGACAAGAAACAAGTAACAGATATTTGTAATACATAACATGATTGAAAAAAAGTGTCCATGAAGTTTCTTGCAGATCTACGCTTTGGAATGTGCAATTAGCATCATTTTTTTCTGACTGACTGACTTCTTGACATTTTAAAAGTGTCTGTAAATGGTTTATCTATCTATCTTCTATCTATATATATAAAAGGAGAAACTGACTGACTGACATATCAACGCACAGCCGAAACTGCTGGGATTAGGAGCGTGAAATTTTGCACAAGGGTTCCTTTTATGACACAGGCGAGCACTAAGAGAGTATTTTCCAAAATTCACCCCCTGAGGGGATGAAACGGGGGTCCAAAGTTTGTATGGAGAAACCTACTTCCACGCGGGCGAAGCCGCTGGCTAAAGCTAGTTTGAAATAAAATGCTTTGAATTTTTGAATTTTTGAATCACAGGTCACTGTTAAAAAGTTGGAGCCGAGTCATCGCCCGACCGTACCTACAGGTCTTTATTAAATGTGCGGTCATTGAATCAGTCAAACTGCTGCTAGCAATGGCTGCCTGATACCAGGGTTTTTTTGTTAAGGTGGGTAATCATCCAAATAATTTTTCTCTCGCTAGAGTGGAGCGAAAGGGCGTGTCAGACTTTTACTGACTAAAACCCACCTCTGTCCTTTAGTTGTCCTTTGAGTTTTAGGGCCAAGGTCACTCATTTGCACATGAATTTACTTGTATCCTGGGCCCCTACTCATGGTAGAAGTAGGAACTATCTACCACATTTTAGTCGGTACTTTCCAACGTAATTTTCCGTTTTCCCAATGAGGTAGCATGGAAGGATAGTACACAATACCTGAAAGAATGATGACGATTGGTAACCACAATAAGAGAGACCTAATTAACATTGTATCTACAAAAGGATGAAAAAGGAGATAAACTCGCGCTTAACCACTATTTCACCTTCTTCTTCTTCTTTTCTAATCGATGGTACAGATAGCGGCACGAATCTTGAGCGCTCGTTGCACTCCCCGCCCCCGCATCTCTCTTCATACCACTAAAGAGACCCTATATTTCACTTCTGCGTGCTTCTGCGCAAGTAGAACTGTAGAAGTCAGCGCTCAAGATCCGTGCCGGTATCAATAAATTCGTTAAATGGTTTGAGCTCAGTAGGTGGCTACGTTAACCGCAACATCGGTGGCACTATTAAATCCTCCAAGGTACAGGTGTATGGGTACTAACTATCTATCGTGGTCTGGTTTCCGCACTTAGTCATTAGTGGACCATTGTGCGTGAGCCATGGCGGCCTTCACTCCAACCAGCCCACCTCACTCCAGAAGTAGATGAGTCTTTTCAGTTTGCTCAGGGCATCTATGAGTGAAATCGGTGCTCCCAAAGTTCGTGTTCTTATTTCGCTGACGGCTGTGCACTCGAGGAGCACGTGCGCGACAGTTTCCTCTGACTCCATGCATCCTCTGCACAGAGGACTATCCGTGATACTTATGTGAAGAAGTGTTTGTTCAGTGATCAGTGTCCGGTGATGGTCCCCACCACCAGACGCAGGCTGCCTCTATCCAGTATGTTGTATGTGGTGTATATAGGCACTTGGGACACTCTAGCGTGTGGCTCATGTTCTGAACTGGAGCACCGCACTCACATTGCGTATCCGACGAGTCTATAAAACCCCTTTTCTCCAAGTTGTATTTGCAGCGGCCTACCTGGGTGCGCAACCGATACTTCCTGAGACCCCAAGAACATCTCCCTGGACGTGAATCGCAGTGGTCTATAAAATATGAAAAACTCTAACTGGATTACCATGACGTTTTAAGGAAGATTATTTTATTCTTATTCCAGTGTGGGTAAGAGATGGCGCTAGACAACTTGTATAGTTCTGTCTCTTACCCACACTGAAATAAGAATGAAACAATCTTACTTTGAACGTCATGGTAACCCACTAAATTGGTTGCGCACTCACTATCTCACCTGCCGACGATGGAGCACGCTTGCCTAAAAGTAATCTATTCACTCCTTAGCTGTACGCACAATGAATGTGTTCCCAAAACGTTTTGTGTGTACCTTTATAGAACTGTATTCTTGGACTGGATGGTTTAGGTTTTCTTTCTCTTCCTAGAGTCTTGGATATCAGACTCAGCCCCAAATGCTTCCATGGATATGTTGTGTTTGATCGTGTCATCATAGTTTAGTTTGAATTAACTTCTGTTCGATATTTATTTGCATAAATAGAAAAACATAATCAGGCTTATAATGTTCCCACTGCTGGAACTCCAGCCTCCTCTCTAGGAGGTGGGATATATTCCAGCACGCGGGCCCAGAGCTGTTCGGTAGATGTTACATGTCTTCGAATTTTTGGTTCTTGGACATGCCGGTTTCCTCACGATGTTTTCCTTCACCGTTTTGAGAGCAGTGGTAATGAAATAAATTACACAAATTCATGCGCCTGACTGGGTTTGAACCCGCGACCTAAACATGCAAGTCGGGACCGTTATCACTGGGCCACCACTGCTCTTTTGCATAAATGGTAAAAATAAATCCGTTATCAACAATAACAAAACAAATTACACGCAATTGTTCCTATGTACCTTGACATTTGTGCTTTACTTTACAATATAAACTTATACAACGCCTTCCAACTAAGAATAGGATTGATTGCCATGTTATGACGTCACGTTATAAGTACTGTCAAATCGCAAGAAATTGGTTAAAATTGAAGAACTCAAAGATGAGCAAAATTGGAGAACTGGATTCTGATTAAACTTTTTTCGTTCACAGTTCGTAAATAAATTAAATTTTAAAGATTTCTTAGTTTACTCAGCATAATATTTCTTCGATTTGACAGTATGACGTGACGTCACAACATGGCAATCGATCCTATTCTTATTTGGAACGCATTGTAGTTAGTTTAAATTACATTCTGTTCGATATTTCCGTCGATCACTAATAAATTCGTAATTCACACTAACATTATATAGCTGAAAGTTTGTGTGTATGTTTGTTACTCCTTCACACTCAAACGGCTCAATGGATTTGAATGAAACTCGGCACTCAGGTTGGCTATTCCAGGACATGGTCTGTCCTGGAATAGCATTGATATGGGTCACTGTCAGCTGCTTCTTTCGCGTGAAAGTAGCAAATTATCCCACAGGACCCTTTTTACCCGACTGCGCGACGCAAAGGAGGGTAATGTGTTTATCAGTCTATGTACGTATGTATGTATGTATGTTTGTTTCTATGTGGCATTCTAGAGACCAAATGCGTAGGCCGATTTTGATAATTCTTACGTCAATCGATTCGTCTTAACCTTGCGAGTGTCACTAAAGACATGACAGTAATCAAAATTCACCACAGCTACAACCAGACGCCATATTGTCAAAATGAAAAAAAAAAGTCGATGAACTATGTCAAGTGGGGTAGCGTTGAATAGGTATTTTAAAATCATTTTTAGGTTCCTTTTATCATTTTTCATTTTAAATAATAGTTTAGGATATATAACGATTTAAAGTTGTTTAACAAAACAATCATTCTCGCTAATTTTCTTACTTATTGATTTAAGTTTTCATTTCAAGTTTAAACGATACACAAATAAAAAAAACAGTGAAAAAGCATGAAGAACAAATATTTTTGGTAAAAAAAAGTTTACCACCAAACTCGATAGATGGCGTTGTTCATTTGATGCACGTTTGTAAATCAAATCATTCGAGTTTTCCCATCTACTAGACAGGTCGATGAACATAAGCAAAAGATGACAACTATATTGGCAAAAACTACTAGGTTGTATAAATTACATGCAGTTGATATATCAGTAGAATCGAAAACATATGGTCAAAAACCGAAAGATGTAGGTATATGTTTCTGATGATCCTAACAAAACTGGAGGAATCGTTAAATATTTAACAATCGGTTTAGGATCACGAGTTATGTTACGAAGAAATTTGAATGTTACCCATGGTCTTGTTAACGGAGCAATGGGTGTTATAAGGACAATTGAGTGGCCAGCTCTTCGGAGGGACCAATTGGAACCCGGAGAATTGCCACAAGCTGTTTATATAGAATTTGACGACAAAGCAATTATAAACAATGTTCCTGGAGTAGGAGTCAGAATCGAACCATTGACGACAGAATTCGATGCACTTCGCGGACAGGGTAAAATAGAGCGAAAAATGTTGCCATTGATATTGTGCTGGGGTGTAACTGTACACAAGCTCCAAGGAACTACTTTGGACTTTTGGACCGAGCTGTGGGTGACTTAAGTTCACGCATTTTTGCTAAAGGTCAAGCATATGTAGCTTTGAGCCGAGTTAGGTCTCTAGAGGGACTAATCGTCAGTAGTTTAGACCACCGCAAGTTACTTAATAATCCCCACGATATTAACTCCCTCAATGAAATGACTAGATTGCGATATTTACCATCTTATAACGAAGTCAATGAATCGTAACTAAAAAGTATAAAATAAAATAAAAATATTTAAAGAAAAACAAAAAACCCGACTGCGTCGAAACTAATTTTAAAAAATACGTAAAAAAAATAACTTAAATAAAAACTAAAAAGAAACAAACAAGCCCAGTAGTTTAGAATTCTGTTATGTAATACTAAATAACTACACAATTTAAATAGTTTTATAATCGATACACACATAAAACAAATCATACATTCTAATGCAGAACAGACCGACTCACAGTCGGGGCCCATTCAAATTTTACCAATCAAATCTTCCCAAGGGGCCCCGACTGTGAGTCGTTCTGTTCTGCATTAGAATGTATGATTTGTTTTATGTGTGTATCGATTATAAAACTATTTAAATTGTGTAGTTATTTAGTATTACATAACAGAATTCTAAACTACTGGGCTTGTTTGTTTCTTTTTAGTTTTTATTTAAGTTAATTTTTTTACGTATTTTTTAAAATTAGTTTCGACGCAGTCGGGTTTTTTGTTTTTCTTTAAATATTTTTATTTTATTCCAACAGGGTAATAGGTTCCCATGGAAAAAAATCTGGACAAGTGCGAGTCGGACTCGCGCCCTGAGGGTTCAGTACAAACTTACCTACCTATGTAAATAGGTCAATTCCGGAATAGATTCTCGGAAGATTTTTCCAAATCGCAAAAAAATAAAAAATTGTGATGTAACAACAAAACAATTTTCAGATTTATTCCTATACTTGTGCTATAAGACCTTGCTTTATGCCAAATTTCGTGATTCTGGGTCAACGGGAAGTACCCTATGAATTTTGATTTCCTCGAGTGTGTCGAAATGTACGTTTTTTGCCACATAATCGGTTTATGTGGCAAAAAACGTACATTTATATAGTATCTTTTTTTCTCGTTAACTTACAAGTTAATTTTTTTACAGCTTCAAGAGTCCGCAGAGTGTGTGTATGGTTATAATTTCAACTCGATACCTCCACGCGTTTCCGAGATAAAGGGTCTTGACCCCTTGAAGCTGTAAAAAAAAAAAACAAACTTCTGATATAACGAAAAAAAAAGATACGGCCGTTTATGTCACAAAAAACGTGTATTTCGACACTCTTAAGGAAATCAAAATTCATAGGGTACTTCCCGTTTACCTAGAATCCTGGGCATGAAGCAAGGTCTCATAGCACAAGTATAGGAAAAAATCTTAAAATGTGTAGATACGTCACAAAAAAAAATTTTTGCGATTCAGAAAAATCTTCGTAACTCAATTCGGGAATTGAACTGTTTTCATAGGTAAGTTTGTTCGGAACCCCTAGTGCGCGAGTCCGACTCGCACTTGACCGGTTTTTTTAAATGGTATAAACTAGTGCTTGACTGCAATCCCACCTGGTGATAGCAGTGATGCAATGCAGGCTGACTAAAAATACACAGAATAGGTATACCGGAACTAAACCATATATAATAATATATAAATATTCCACAACTATCACACAACGTGACGCCGCGCCGTCCAGTTTCAAGCTAAGCAGAGCTTATGTTATGAGTACTAGACAACTGATAAACATACTTAAATATTTCTAAGTACATACATATTATAGATAAATTACACCCAGGCACAGTACAAATCGTGCAATCGTGCTCATCACACAAACATTTGTCCTGGGTGGGAATCGAACCACGACCTCCGGCATAGCAGTCAGGGTCACTAACCACTAGACCAGTCAAATGTTGCTATTGATTGTTATCATTTTCTACAATAGAATTAACTGAGCGGAAACACACGGGTCACGGATGTTTGTGATTTAAGATGTGCTTGAGATAAATGCGTAAAATGCAGTTCTTAAGACATCACTGCATATCTACTCCTATTTGTCCTCGTTTGCGGATGCTAACGGGCATAATAAAGAACCTACATAATAATATGGCTTTTTGTTTCTATTGGAAATCAAATAACCCCTTCCGCTCACGGTGGGGAAAGAGGGAGTGTCAGACCTTTACTGGCTTAAACCCGCCTGTGTTTCTTCAGTTGTTCTTTGAGTTCTAAGGCCACGCGCCTTAAAGAGACGTAGTACGAAGAGTAGCATCTCAAAAATACCATCCATGGAACGCAAAAAGCAACTGAAAGAACATAGGTATGGTTTTACGGCCTGTTCACGACTTCGGTCTTAGCGATGAGCGACGCGGCGAGCGACGCAGCGAGCGACGCGGAGAGCTACGCGGCGAGCTACGCGACGAGCGACGCGGCGAGCTACGCGACGAGCTACGCGACGAGCGACGCGGCGAGCTACGCGGCGAGCTACGCGGCGAGCTACGCGGCGAGCTACGCGGCGTGCTACGCGGCGAGCTACGCGGCGAGCTACGCGGCGAGCTACGCGGCGTGCTACGCGGCGTGCTACGCGGCGAGCTACGCGGCGAGCTACGCGGCGTGCTACGCGGCGAGCTACGCGGCGAGCTACGCGGCGAGCTACGCGGCGAGCTACGCGGCGAGCTACGCGGCGAGCTACGCGGCGAGCTACGCGGCGAGCTACGCGGCGAGCTACGCGGCGTGCTACGCGGCGAGCTACGTGGCGAGCTACGCGGCGAGCTACGCGGCGTGCTACGCGGCGAGCTACGCGGCGAGCTACGCGGCGAGCTACGCGGCGAGCTACGCGGCGAGCTACGCGGCGAGCGACGCGGCGAGCTACGCGGCATCGGTAAGCGGGTCGCGGCGCTATGAGCGGCGGCGTCTCTACTACTTCAAATTTTGCATAAACATTCTTTAACAGAATTGATGAAAGACGAGTTACGTATTTTATTGAAATTCATCTCCTAACTGGGTTAAAAAGGAGTAGAAAATCTAAATATATAAAAATGTTAGAGCGAAAAAATTAAAAATAGTAGGGTAGAGTAGGGTAGAGTAGGGTAGAGTAGGGTAGAGTAGGGTAGAGTAGGGTAGAGTAGGGTAGAGTAGGGTGGAGTAGGGTAGAGTAGAGTAGAGTAGAGTAGAGTAGAGTAGGGTAGAGTAGGGTAGGGTAGAGTTGGGTAGAGTAGAATAGAGTTGATGGGAGCAAAGCTAGTAAGTATATATTTCGTGGCCTGAAGAAGTTGATCACTTCATGATATGGCTAAGTAAAACTGGCCAGTTTTAGTTGGCTATCTCATGAAATGATCAATTCTAAGATCTGGCCACGACATGAATATACTTACGAATATATAAAAAATAACTTCTTACAAAAAAAATACAACCGACTTCAATGTAAAAAAAAAACAATGAAAAGTGCAAAATAACTTTACTTTCGGAAGGCGGTGTTAAATAACGAAGAGACAAAACTATTATAGAAACACCGACTTCCTTTTTTTACATTGAAGTCGGTTGTATTTTTTTTTGTAAAAAGTTATTTAGTTTCAACGTAAAAGTTCTGGCAAAAGCTAATTAAAATTTAGGAACCTACCTTCAAACCAGTCCGCTTCTTTCTCAAATCCAAAGCCATAGTAGGAAATAGACGGCATCTCACCGAGGATGACTCGCAGCGCAATAGAAACAACACTTATTTATTTATGTACACACAAATACGTAAGCTGTGGAGTAGCGTAATTAGAGACACAATAGAAAGACAATGGCGCGTGAACGCCGGCGTTATTGCGGGGATTAAGAAGAAAACGAAAAGAACGAATACAGACAGAAGAGTACATAGGTACAGCAGACCTGCGACAGGAGAGTACTTATATTTATGCTAACGTGCTAACCATATCAATTCTCTAGTTTTATGAGAACAAACGGTGCAAGCACCTCAAATAAGACCCCTAATTGGCACAAAAAATGTGTGTAGTTAATTACACACAAACAAATTAATCATTAATTCATTGTTCTTACTTATGCATTTGTAAAAAGATGTGATTATATTTTGTAAGTTCCATGGATAGACATAAAAACATGTCTATCTTATTTACGTATTGCAATCTCAGATTAAATTGCACGTAGCGGAGATGAGAATGTTGAGATGGATGTGTGGTGTGACGAGAAAGGATAAAGTGAGAAATGAGTATATTAGAGGAAGTTTGAAAGTGGCGCTAGTGACTAAAAAGTTGAAAGGAAATCGTTTATCTTGATATGGTCATGTGAAGAGGAGGGATGAAACGCGTGTTACTAAAAGAGTTCTGAGTATACATGTAGATGGATGGAGAGGGAGAAGGAGGCCAAAGAAAAAATGGATGGGTTGTGTGAGGAGTGATATGAAAGAAAAGGGAGTTGTGATAGTGTGACAGGTGACAGGACAAAATGGAAGAAAAAAACCGTATTGCGCCGACCTCAAGTAATATGGGATAATCCTGCCCTTATCCCATATTACTTGGGGTCGACGTAGAAGAAGAATCTCAGATTAAATTGATCTGAGACTGCAATTGTGAACCAGTGATAAAAAACACAAATTTATACAGAGAATAAGTAGGTATATGAAGAAACTTGACTTATAATTAATATTTTCATAATTATTATTCGTTTTCATAGTATTTTAATTACTTAATGTTATCTTATTAAAATATAAAAAAGTACGTAGGTAAGTAGGATTACTTGTCGCGGGAAGCGACGGATACGAGACGCACAGGGCAGTTCGTTGTAGCGACACTTGAGGGAGGCTTGTGTCCAACAGTGGACGTCTTTCGGCTACTTAACCTACCTATGTATAACAAATAAAAAACATTGTATCCATGAGTACCGCTTTCTGAATCAAGCCCTTGATCCAGCTGCCTAATGAGAACCTCGAGAAGTGTTAGTCGAGCCGCGTACCTATTAAGGCATTGGCTGACAAGACTATAGGTACAATGATCGCCAAGTCCACATCACAAATGTCAATAAGCTCGCGAGCCAAGTAAAGATACTTGACTTGCATATCTTTCTCGCCTTTTACGAGGTTATCATAATCTTTGCACGCCTATCGTTACGGTCCAACACTACGATATCAGGCTTTTTGTCTACAATGTAGTTATGTCAGTGATGACTTTTTTTTTAGGTGGGAAAATCATCCAATGACATCCCTCGTTCTTGGGCGGTGCGAGAGGGTGTGTCAGACTTTTACTGACTAAAAATCCGCTTCCTTTGAGCGAGGGAGCGGCCCCACCGTAGGTGCGAGCTTGCGGACGACGGGCAATTGTAGCACATTGTCCAGCCGTCCGGTAACTGTCCGGACCGAGTCCAAGTCGTCGACGGCGCGTAGCTTTTCCACGCCTGCCTCAAAGAAAAAAAAGGAAGGGGTGAAAAGCAAACTCGTTGTTCTACAACGCAAAGGGCAACTAAAAGACACAGTTGTGGTTTTAGTTAGGAAAAGTCTGACACGCCCGGGACGCTCCGCCCTCCGCTCCTCCCGAAACCAGGTCAATTATGTTATTTGGAACGGAGAATTCTCGATTCCATTGACCTAGAGTCAGGTGTGAGCCTGCCTCACACCTGACTCTGGGTCTGAATTCTCCTGCACTCTTCAACCTGAACATGGACCAGTCGATTTTGGAGCTGAGCAACACAGAGTCGGATGTTATAGTGATGGCAAGTTATGCAGATGGCATGGTACTGCTCAGTACCTTATAGTGGCCTGAGGAAACTTGTGAGTGTATGTGGGAGGTACACCAGTACTCATGGCCTAGTGTACAATGTAAAAAAGAGTGTTGTCACGATGTTTGGGGCTAGTGGAAAATGCTCAGTAACGATACCTAACTCCAATATAGATTAAAAGCCCTACACTACTCGATATTCAGACCGTCTTAGTCGATGTCGCGTAGTGTAATAAGCATAGATATAAGAAAGGAGGAGATATTATGTTAAGTAGTAAAAAATGTACCGGAACACGATGTCTCCAGTTTCTCCTACTACCGCCGACACTACTCACTACTACACATGCAGCAATAGTTATGCAGTCGCGCACACATCTGCAATTAATAAATCAGTCCATACTACACAGTCAATTATAAACCTTACGTTCCTAAAAACAGCGTGTATTTTCCATGCACCTACAACTTACACACACATTAAATGTCGATGAGCTATGCAAAAGCAATTTATTTTACATTTACGCTAGTGATTGACTAAATAGAAAAGTTATCGATTTGTTCATTTTTTGTTGTCTTTTGGGTCCCAAAAACAAAATCAATATGTCCAGAAAATAATATATTAATAATAGAATAATAAAATTTTCTTTCATAAAACCCAAAAACTCTAACCATTTACCCGCATTAGGTCATTATATACGGCATTTTAGAACGTCAATATCAATCTACAAAGCCTTGAGCACAGGCGCAGGGTAGCCAGCCTATCGGTATTTTACAGGTTGCATTTTGGAGAGTGTGCTGTATGGTGTGCTGTATGTACTGTATGGTGTCGGACGTAAAGAATAGCACCATCCCATTTCTTCCCGTGGGTGTCGTAAGAGGCAACTAAGGGACATTTTTGAGACTGTTAAGCACCTCAGGTCACCGCGTGGTGGCGGGTAAACCACCAGCAACAGCATTCCCAAGGTGGGATAGTGTCAGGCAGGCGGCCGACTGTTAAACAGTAGCCATATCACTTACAACATGTTAAGTAAAAATGGAATGCGCGATAGGGTTAAGGCGTACCCCACAGGCGACGCGCAGGGGCAGCACCCGGCTCCTGTGGGAAATGGACTAGGGTTGTTGCACCCTCCCGGGCGGGGGCAACGTAAGAAGCTAGCTCGGGAAATGAGATTGAGGTTTGCAAGTTGGAATGTAGGAACAATGACTGGAAGGGCCAGAGAGTTAGCGGATGTATTAAAAAGAAGACGAATAAACGTGGCGTGCTTACAAGAAACTACATTTAGTTTCTTGTAAGCACGCCAGAGGAACAAAAGCGAGAGAAATTGGTGAGGGATATAAGTTTTATTACTGTGGAAGTGATGGTAAAAGAAATGGTGTAGGAATAGTGTTAGACAGCAAATTGAAAGAAAGCGTGATGGAAGTACAAAGGATTAATGATAGGCTCATAGTTGTGAAGATTGTGTTAGAGAATGTAATGTTGAATGTAGTTAGTGTGTATGCACCACAAGTAGGATGCGATGAAACGGTGAAAGAGAAGTTTTGGGAGGATTTTGATAGAGCTTTAATGGCCATCTCTGTACATGAGGGATTGATTGTTGGAGGTGACTTTAATGGACATGTAGGAAGAATGAGAGGTGTTTATGAAAGAGTACATGGGGGATGGGGTTTTGGAAGTCCGAACAGTGAAGGGGAGACGCTGCTGCAATCCGCTACTGCATTTGACCTGGCAGTAGCCAATACTTGGTTCCAGAAAGGAGACGAACACCTGGTCACGTACAAAAGCGGTAACCACAAGACGCAAATAGATTACTTCCTGGTTAGGCGTAACCAGCTAAAGCACGTCAAAGACTGCAAAGTGCTGCCAGGAGAAGACCTAGTCTCACAGCACAGGCTCCTGGTTATGGTGTCAGTAGTCAAGACACATAACAAAAAAAGCAAAGAGCGTCCTCCTCCTAAAATAAAATGGCATATGCTAGAGAAGAGTGACTGTGCAAAGAAATTGAGAGAGCGAGTGGTGGACAAAATGATAGAAATGGGAGACATGAATGATCGAAGTATAAATGAAAGCTGGAATGAGATTGCTGAGTGTATTAGACATGCAGCGAAAGATATTTTGGGAGAGACGAGAGGAAAGGGTACAATAGATAGGGATACATGGTGGTGGTCGATAGATATACAGAATGTGTTGAAAGAAAAAAAGACGAAATTTAAGGAATGGCAGCGTATAGATCCGGAAAACACTAGCTTAAAGTCTACGAAAAAAAGTGAATATGATGCTTTAAAGAAAAAAGCCAAGAAAGCCGTGGCAATAGCGAGAGCAAAAGCACAGGACAAACTATACGACACACTAGATAGTCCGGCAGGCCAGAAAGATCTATACCGGCTTGCTAGAGCAAGAGAGAGAAATGCGAGAGACGTTTGTCAGATAAGATGTATAAGAGATGAAACTGGAATGATTCTATCAGAAGATAATAAAATCAAAGAGAGGTGGAAGGACTATTTTGAAAGACTGATGAATGAGGAAAACAACTGGAATGGGATTTTAGAGAGCAAACCAGTGAACGTGGGTTTAGTGAGAATGATTAGTATGGATGAAGTCAGAATAGCTGTAAATGGAATGAAGAATGGTAAGGCAATTGGTCCAGACGGAATACCAGTTGAAGTGTGGAAGTTGCTGCGAGTGGATGGATGGATGTGGTTAGCTTTGTTCTTCAATAAGTTGTTGCAGGAAGAAGCCATACCTGATGAGTGGTGCAACAGTTCCCTGGTGCCCATCTTTAAAAACAAGGGTGATGTGCTTGAATGCAACAATTATAGAGGAATAAAGCTAATGTCACATACTATGCAAGTCTGGGAGAAAGTTATTGAAAGGAGGCTAAGAGAAGAGAGTGAAATTTCACAGAACCAATTCGGTTTTATGCCTGGTCGGGGTACAGCGGATGCCATTTTTGCTATACGCCAGCTGTGCGAGAAATACAGAGGTGCGCATAAAAACTTGCACATGGTATTCGTTGACCTCGAAAAGGCATATGACCGGGTACCTCGTGAGGTTCTGTGGTGGGCCCTTAAGGAGAAAGGTGTGCCTGGGAAGTATGTGCAGTTGATCCGAGCGATGTACAGCCAATGCAGTACCCAAGTCCGGTCTACAGTGGGCAACACTGGCAGCTTCAATGTGGCTGTCGGCTTACATCAAGGGTCGGCCCTCAGCCCTTACCTCTTCCTGATGATAATGGACGCTCTGACGTCGGGCATCCAGGAAGAGGCTCCCTGGTATATGCTGTTTGCCGATGACATTGTGCTGGTTGCCGAGAGTGGCCTAAGGGTCCAGAGCAAATTGGAGGTGTGGTGGCACAGACTGGAGAGTGTTGGCTTAAAATTGAGCAGAACGAAAACCGAGTACTTGTTCTGTGATTTCGGTGGTCTCTCCGGTCCTATGCCCTTAGCTCTCGCTGGAACGCCCATACCAATCTGCTCCGACTTTCGGTACCTCGGGTCGCTTATCCAAGGAGATGGCGAGGTAGACCGAGACGTATCAAATCGGATCAATTCAGGATGGATGAAATGGCGACAGGTCACTGGAACAATTTGTGACCCACGGATGCCCCCCAAGTTGAAGGGTAAAATCTACAAGTCCGTGATAAGACCTGTCATACTGTATGGATCAGAATGTTGGGCTGTGAAAAAGACAGATGAAAAAAGATTGCATGTAGCGGAGATGAGAATGTTGAGATGGATGTGTGGTGTGACGAGAATGGATAAAGTGAGAAATGAGTATATTAGAGGAAGTTTGAAAGTGGCGCCAGTGACTGAAAAGTTGAAAGGGAATCGTTTGTCCTGGTATGGTCATGTAAAGAGGAGAGATGAAACGCATGTTACTAAAAGAGTTATGAGTATACATGTGGATGGGTGGAGAGGGAGAGGGAGGCCAAAGAAAAGATGGATGGATTGTGTGAACAGTGATATGAAAGAAAAGGAAGTTAGTGATAGCATGACCGTTGACAGGATAGAATGGAAGAAAAAAACATGTTGTGCCGACCCCAAATAAGATGGGACAAGGGCAGGAAGATGATGATTTTGGAGAGTGTGCGCGGGAATTGCATGACTTGATTCCGCCATCTCCTTTCTACCATCGGACAACCCGACGTACGGCGAGTATCCACCCTTGCGTTGACTAAGCGTTTCGCTTCGTCGTTTATACCGGGTGCATCGAAGGACTGGAACAATTTGCCTGCTGCGGTCTTCCCGTCCAACTATAATTTAGGTGTCTTCAAGGCTAGAGTGAATAGGCTCTTAATAAACTAGTGCGCCTCACCATCAACGATTGCATCGCTGCTTACCATCAGGTGGGATCGCAGTCAAGCACTGGTTTATATGAATTAAAAAAAAAAAAAAACAAATACTAAAAACCGGCCAAGTGCGTGTCCTGGTTCTTTAAAATCCTGAAAAGTTTAATAACTTATATTATGAATTATTACATGAAAAAGCTTTCAGTTACTAAAAAAATTGTAACTCACTTCTACAAAAATAAGGTCTAGTCTTAATTTAAGGATTGCCCATTCAAAAAGACTGCGTTTTTTTTAGAAACTAAAGCATTTCTAGTTGAAAGTGAATTGAGCATAAGGTACTATATTTTTTTAGGGAACCAATTAGGTGGCTTTCCAGTAGCATCAATCCATTGCTTTATTAAAATTGCGTCTTTCGGGAAACTGAAAACATAAAATAACATTTTAGTTATCATTTTACCTAAGTTTCTGCTAAACCTCACCATGTAAGACTTTTATTAGAAAAAAAACAGTACAGAGCTTGTTAAATAAATTATAGCTTATTTTAAGCACAAGTCGTTATTAAAATCTGAATCATTCCCGTTATTGTAGCGAATTCGAAACTTTTGAAGACTTTAAGAAGGAAGTTAAAATATCAAAATCAGAAATAAGTAAGGAAATAACACGAAGATAAGGCATAAGATACGATATCTGAAACCAAAAAATAGTCCTTCGACTATTAACTTACAATTTAACTAAGTTACTTTACAACAGTTGCTTGCGTATTTCTTTACTACTCTATAAATTAATCAAAATAAATAAAAATATTTACATTATTTCACTTCGGATATCCCACCAATCGATATTATGGTCGATAGTCTACAATAGTAGATCATACAGGCACATCATTAACTCACCGCAACTAACAGCGGCCGTATTATGAAATACATCGCATTGATAAAGTATCGTTATGTTATTTTTACATTGCTTGTTCAGTTGCTGAGCGTTAAAATTTGGTAGGTATTAGGCTTATCGCTTCGGTTCTTGCACGAAACCACTGCACAACACGGCATTTTAAATTTGTTTACGATCACATATCGAATCTCCCAAGTTTATAACTGACGGCCATTTGCCCGTGTATGCCGTTTTTGCGCAAGTCGCGCGGACATGCACACGCCCCCTTGCCACTTCTCCTGTTTTTTATATTTCTATGGTAATAAGGGTTAGACCGGTCTTACTCGGAACAAAAAATAAGACAGTCTGAATATCGTGTGCTGAATATCGCGTAGTGTAATATGCCCTTAATGGTGTGCCGTTATCGAGAGTGAACTCGTTCAAGTACCTTGGACACAATATCTTGACCACTGGCCTTAAGGACGATGACGACATTGAGAGAGAGCGGAGGGCGCTGTCGATCAGAACGAACATGATCTCCCGCAGGTTTAAGCGTGCTTCTATGGAGATTAAGAAAACGCTTTTTAGGATCTTCTGTTCATCGTTTTTTCGTTGGCTGTTTGTACGTTTTACGCAAAGAACGTACAGTGCCCTTTGCGTGCTTTATAATAATGCTTTTAGAGTGTTGATGGGGCTGCCTCGCTTCTGTAGCGCATCAGGGATGTTTGTGGAAATGCATGTTGATTGCTTTTAAGCATTAATGCGTAAATGATATGCTTCCTTGGTGCGCAGGGTGCGTGCCAGTTCCAGACATGTTTGCTGACAAGCTGGACTACTATATTGTAAATCGTTGCTCCAGTATCTCAGCTGGAGTGCTGAAGCAATGATTATTTTGTTGTGTGTTGATGTCGTCGTTTGTGGTTATAATTGTGTCACTAACATAGTTCTAAGTTTGTTTATTGCTACTAACACTATACGAGTCTCATTGTTACTCGAAATAAAGAATACCAGCATATTCCAGCATTGGATAATTTCCCACCTCAAAACAGGCGTCTTGCCGCTACTAAACCGTGACGTCATCATCGTCACTTCGTCAAGCTCTCGAGCAGCAAGTCATACAGCCAGCCAGTACTCACGGATTCAAAGTGTATCCTAACCACCACCCGGTCATCACCCTCAAATTGATCATGAAAATAAACAGAAGTAGTTACACAAGAAGAACTCCATTGCTCTTCATCACAATAATTTTAGCCAAAAGACACATCCACTGTTGCACCGGTGCTGAACTGCTTCCTTCTAGCAAATTCTCGCCTCCTTCGACTGCACACGTTATTTGGCTAACCCACAGGGTGCCATTCAGTACAAAAATTACTCATCGTAGGTAAAGGTCCGACATGAAGCTTGTGACTGCATATTCAAACACGATTGACTCTTGAACTCATACGTTCCGTTTGCACGTGACATAGATTGACTGGACTACGAGTAGCAAACTATTAAATCATGTCCATTATAAAATCGTACACAAATTTAATTTTAAACTCACGTGTAAAACAATTCAGAACTTAGAGGAAATTTCGTTTATAAATTTAGACTGTTGTAAACACCTTGTTAATTATTACAATTTATTTAAATTGTTGATGGAAATTATAAAAAGTAATATAAACTATTCGCGATAGCATTAGACAGAAGTTAAAAAGGGTTGTTTTAGGGTACACTTTGTAATAAAAGTACAATATATGTATATATGGTGACTGGCAATTAGTGTACGATACTTAAACACGTGATTGTGCTCATGATAACAAACAATTTTTATTATGGGAGCAAAGCCGAAATCGCGAAAAAAATATCAGCTGTTCAGTACATTAGGCAAACGTAAATGTTCTGAACAGCTGTTTTTTTTTCGAGATTTCAGTTTTGTTCCCATAGTAAAAGTTGTTGTTTATCATGAACACAATCACGTGTTTAAGTATCGTACACTAATTACCAGTCACCCTATATAGCGCTTTATTACAATTAAGATTGACGCTGAGTTTATTATAATGAACATACGAGTATATACCAACTGTTATACTTAAATGAATTCATTTTAACTATCCATCTTCTGAATTTATGAGGCTTTTAATTAAATAAATTATTTAGTTCTTACTTATACTACTAGTCCATGTTAAAAACCTAAAGAAAACAGGGGTGGTCAGTACCTGCCCCCCTAGCCAAGTTACGACCGTTTCGTTTCGATTCTCTTGCGCCGAACGTCTCCGATTCCTTTGTTCTAACGTCATCTCAACGCTCAGTCACGTGGTCAGAACAAAGGAATCAGAGGCGTGGCCTACTGAGATGATCTAGATCAGTTTGTGTCAGTTATTAGTGTTCCTCTCTTATTAGGTACAAAGGCTAGATCATGAATTTCATCTGCAATTGCATTACATGTTGGCATCAGTTCCTGCGCATCTTAGAAAGAAAGAGAAGAAAGAAAAACTGTTTATTCGCGCGAAATGACGCAATCTTAAAACTAGCAAACAAACATTGTAAATTGATAGGGAAGATATGCGTCACATCCGCGCAAAACGGCCGAACGCTCAGCATAAAGCTGTGGCCTCTCGCATTATTCGTAAAGGGCCTATTACACTACGCGATATTCAGCACACGATATTCAGACTGTCTTATTTTTTGTTCCGAGTAAGACCGGTCTAACTCTTATTACACTACGCGATATGTCGAATCATAGACTAAAACTGTCTGAATATCGAATGGTGTAATAGGCCCTTTAAGCTCACAGCGCTGGTTTTCAGCGTGGGCCGGTGGCGGTGTCGACATAAAGACGCCCGAACGGTGCAGTGTACTTCATGTATTGGTACATCAGCACTATGAGGAAGTGGTTATATCGCAGAATCTACATTTGCAAATCTTGCAATGTGCACATTTACCCATCTTGTATGGGATTTTTAAGCAAAAATTTAAAAAATAAAAAAACCTGACTGCATAAAAAATAAATTTAAATAAAAACTGAAAAGACAACAACAAGTTAAGTCCAGTAGCGTAAAAACCAATTTAATTGCATTAATTTAAACACATAAAATAAAACAAATATGTAATAAATTCTACTACGAATTTTTCTGTAATAATTCTGTACCGTGTAGTGGAAAATTCGGTAAAAATTAAGTGGCTGTCACAAAAAACTCTGTACGTGATAGAAACAAAGTGTGTTAGTGTTTTGTAACGAGGGTAGGTAGATAAGTAAGAATAACAATACACAAACCCTGTGACAAAAACCTTGTTCACCAGTGATATTAGTCATTTCTATTTTTAAGAATGTTATATACTTAATTATCTTGTTGCCTTGTATTGTGTACAATTCATATGTTTTGTAAGGAGGAAACTTGTTGATACGCCATTTTAAAAAAATTGCAAAATTGAAATTAAACAAAGTCCACTTCATTTACCTATCTAAGTATTTAGTACTTACCTAACAATAGTCAAATTTATCTAAGTAGGTAATGTTAATATTAGCATTTTATTTTCATCATCATCATCATCATTTCAGCCTAAAGACGTCCACTGTTGGACATAGGCCTCCCCCAAGCGTCTCGACAACGACCGATCCTGTGCGTCTCGCATCCACCGCATTTCCGCGACTCTCACCAGGTCGTCGGTCCACCTTGTAGGAGGCCTTCCAACGCTGCGTTTTCCGGTGCGCGGTCGCCACTCTAGAACCTTTCGGCCCCATCGACCATCCGACCATCTAGTTGTGCCATCCCATGCGTACGTGCCTTGCTTTTCCTTCTTAAATCTACCATTATTGCTTGACATTCACTCGAAATAACTCCTATATCGCCAGTGCGTTCAAAAACATAAACTCACACACAAAAAGACCCAGATCCGGAACACCTATCTGTAAGTCATACAAATATATTTTTCAAAACACTTACTCGAAAACCCGCTCTTATCGTACGACTTTTAGACACGCAATAGACTGTTTTCCGCACTAGTGCAGAAAAGTGCGCGTGCTCTCCCTGCCACAATTTTATTACATGTATCGTATCAGGCTAGGCGCGGGTTGTCCCCCACGAGTTCAACCCTACGTTTATTCATTTTGTAAGTGTATTGAAAAAAGTCGTTTGATACACGTGCAGTCACTGCAGCTTGCATTTTGATAGAAGTACAGACAAACTTTCTGAACTTGTATCAAAATGTACTATTTCAATACAAAAGCCGCTCTTATCCCACGGCTTTTAGGCACGCAATAGACTGTTTTCCGCACGAGTGCAGAAAAGTACGCGTGCTCACCCCCGCCACAATTTTATTTGTGTTATTACATGTATCCTATCAGGCTGGGCGCGCGTCGACCCCCGCCAGTCGCCGGTCAACCCCCGTTTATTCATTTCTTCGTAAGTGTATTGAAAAATATACTATTGTTCCGTACGGGACTAGAACAGAATCGATCCCTCGACACGCAGGTCAGCAGGCAACCGCTCAACCACTGTGACAACCGTCCGAAATTAGCAGAAGAAAGAACTACAACAGGACGATGGAAGTAGTTCATCGTCTTGCTTTGCCTTACAACCTTCTTCGTCACTCCCTCTCTGCTTAGGATTCTGCCTCCAAGTTTTGCGGTCTATTGCAGTGTAGACTGCTCGATACATGCTGCCTCCAACAGCCTTCATTATTGCATCAATATACAGTCAGGGGTCAAAACTACATTGCACTTCCATCAATGTTAAAGGGTCTAAAATGTCTTTGTAGAAGAGGGTCAATGTTTCATGCCTGCCCCCTAGCCAAGTTACAACCGTTTCGTTTCGAATCTCTTTTCGTCGAACGCCTCGAGTAGGCCACGCCTCCGATTCATTTATTCTGACGTCATCTCAACGCTCAGTCACGTGGTCAGAACAAAGGAATAGGAGGCGTGGCCGACTCGAGGCGATCAACGAAAAGAGAATCGAAACGAAACGGTTGTAACTTGGCTAGGGGGACTGATTTGATTTGTAGCATAAAATCTATAGTATTGATTAAACTAGTTGTGGACTAGGTGTAGACTTCTACTACAAAGAAATTTTAGACACTTTAGCAAGTAGAGTGCAACTGCACTTTAAATTTTGATCCCTGACTGTACTTAGTACTTATAATAATAATAATCCTTTATTATCAGGCAACTAAGGCCCATAGATAAAATACACAAATAATCTTAAAAAATAATAAACTAATACATGTGTATAAAAGAAACTATAATAATTACTAAACTATACTATTGCACATGAAGTGACGGCGTCGTGTTCCGCTGCGAGGTCGGTATCCTTCCACGAAATCGTCGATACACGACACCCTTCGGCCAAAACTCTCCTTTGAGGAAGGTCTCCAAATGGTGAGTCGACACCCGCACCACAAACGAGTTGAAATTAGTGTTATGGCGCGGCTCCAACTGCACGACTCTCTCCAAGTCCAGTTTGTCTTTACGCATACATACTCCACGATCTCCTCAGCCTTCGTGGTGTGATGTAGCCTCGAAACGTACAGCTGCGTCGTAGGTACTGCTGGACGCAGCAGCATGTTGGGTCCTGCCAGCGCGGTACCGCACTGGTTCTGACAAGTAGGCTTCTTCTTCTTCTCTACCTTAGTGAAGCCATTCTCATCGCTCTGCTTGCCCCCTTTCGTTTTACCTGCTTGTTTTTACTGGTGCTCTACTTTGAGCGTGTTTACCTTCCAACGTTACTCATCATTTAACTAAAAAGAAAAAAGAAAAGACTACATTTTACCAGTAACTTCAGCCTTGAAGGTCGTTAATTATTCCAAGGTAATACGCTGCTGGGAGAAAAAGTATCCCATGTCCAAATCCAGATCATGGTCTAACTGCCTATGGGTTGCCCGAAAGGGAACCCCGGGGGGTCCTGGAACGCAAGGCAAAGAAGGAACATAGAAGTGGGTTTTAGTCAGTAAAAGTCTGACACGCACTTTCGCTCTGCCCTAGAGTGTGAGAAGACATTAGATGGTATCCCACCTAAAAAAAATGGTCTATCTGCAAACAACCGTTAAGCTGTTGAGGCGCTAGCGCTGTGGTCCTAGAACACAAGGGGCAACTAAAGGACATTAGTGTGGTTATAGTCAGTAAAAGTTTGACACGCCCTCTCACTCCACCCTAGTGCGTGAGAAGTTATGGGATGATTTCCTAACTTACAAACATCCTAACATACAGACTTCTACATCTATACGAAGTAGTGCGCATTACTGCAAAAATAAAGGCCAAATTAAATCAGAATTATTGCATTTTTATTATCAAAATAATGTGCAATTACTGCAAAATCTTTAGTACTTCTTCATTAATCTGAAGGAAGTAATTAAGATAAGTATAAGGTTACTGAAGGTTCTCGTTAATTATGTGAGTTTGAGAAAGAAAAATGTTTTATTTTTTCATTGTACTTTACGGTAAGATTCATATTTCTATTATTTATTCAAATTCTTGATTTACTTCATGGATTGCAGTTAGTATTATTCAATTTCTTGCCTTTGTTATATACAATGGACACGGCGGTGTTCCGCCCAAGCGGGGCACACCTTCACCGTATGCTCCACTGTCACTGTGGGCGGTCCGCACACTAGTGATACGCCCGGGAGTTTCTTCCGCCTGAATCCGGTACAGGAACCTCGCGAACTTACCGTATCTGGTGAGGACCTGTGACATACACCATATAGGGCAGGCGAAACTACGGGGTCGCGAGCGTTCAGATACTCTGTCCTCCCACTGACCCCAGGAAAGACGGTGGCTCAATAATCACGTGCTGCCGAGCACAGCAAAACTCAGGGGACAACCCTTTACGATCTCCCCAGGGCGTTGTACAAAGGTGGTTCCGGTGAGGACCTATTCCATGTATTGATCACCGGGGCGGTTTTATTAGAGAGTAAAAACCTCACACTCCCTGATCTTTACCCCAAATGTCCAGGTGTCTTTGCATGTTTCTCTCCGAGGATAAAAACAAAAGAGGATTGAACAAGAAAATTCTGGGCTTGAAAAGTTGCCAGAAGAAATCAGAAATTGCACCAATCACTATAATTGTTTCTTCACAGGCCTATCACTAAGCGAAGCTTACAACATCAAAGTCTCTGGTCAAGTCGAGTTGGGGAAACAACTCTCAAAGCTCTTTAGAGAAGCATACTATGAACTTGGCGGCACTCTCGATAAACCAAAGGATACCGAAAAAGACAAGTTTTCCTTTGGCATCGGTGTAACAGATCCTGAAGGGGCTGCTAATAGCGGAAAATCACCAACGACCTGTAAAAACAAGAAAAAAGACCCGGATAGTTCTCAAGAAGATTCAACGCGCGTGTCAGTGCTGGACGAGATGGTGCAGAATGAACAGAAGAACCTACATCTGTATGGGAACCATAGGTTAGAGAAAAACAAGGGCCCTTTGAATAATATTCATATATAATTAATTTAGAGAAATAAAATCTTGTTGGTGCTTCTGATTTATTATTAAGAAAGCAATCAGACCCTAATCTAATATACAGGGTGTCTTTGACATCGACGCACTAACGAATATCATGGATCCAGTACATGATTCTGGAACCCCCAGTGGTGGAATTTATCGTCGGCTTTTTCCTAATAAAAAAACTGTACTTTTTTAAATTTAAACTGTGTAAAATCGTTATTCTAACCAACCCCGATAATAATTTTAATAAAAAAAAGTGAAAAAGTGCGTCGATGTCAAAGACACCCTGCATACAACTCTCGTGTCGCAGTATTTGACTCCTACGATTCCAAGTTGTCCGACTGTTAGGACTCTATTTCCCAGGAACGCGTAGACACAGTATAGATAAGATATGGAACAGTACGGAAACTACCTACAAATTTTCGAAACAGCACACTCACACAAACATACGCATCGACGAGACTCCAAAGCGTTTCTCGCGGTCCTGTCAGTAGCGGATGCCGCTTATGAGTCTCGTCGATGCGTATGTTTGTGTGAGTGAGCCGTTTCGAACATTTGTAGGTAGTTTCCGTACTGTTCCATATCTTATCTATACGATGGCGTAGAGGTATACTAGAATTGATAAAAATTGATATTGATAACAAAATACACATTTTGTACACAAAATGTGTTAGATGCCGTTGTCTATGGCAGCCGTACGGGTGTTATAGCCTTTGACGTCAAAGGTCGGACTTATTAATGTAGTTTTGAACCTTTATAACTTCGTGGTTGTTGAAGATATTTTAATGTATTTTCTTTATGTATTAAACAGTCATCTACAATAACTGCTGCCCGCGAGATTGTAGATAATTGTCCCAAGGGAACATACCTACTTCCCGGATCAAATTATCCTATGTGTCATTCCAGGACATGGCCTTCCCATGTACCAAGTTTCAACGAAATCCATTCAGTAGTTTTTGCGTGAAAGCGTAACAAACATCCATACATTCAAACTTACGCGTTTATAATATTAGTAGGATTTATTTAGGATCTCCAACAAAGGATGTACAGAATATGATTGTGTCTTATAATTAGTAGTTCTTCTATCTTGCTGGTGTACTCCTTCACTTATAGGAGACCACAGCATGCACAAAAACAATTTAAACAACTAAATTAACAAAAATAAAATTGCAAATAGATCAGAAACATGATATATATTTATATCAGTACAGATAATTATGGCATATAAGCATAAGCCTTTTGATGTTCCCACTGCTGGGACTCTGGCTTCCTCTCTAGTAGAGGGAATGGGCCGTAATCCACCACGCGAGCCCAGCGGGTTGGTGAATGTCACATGTGATGATGAAATAAATTACACAAAGTAATGCGCCTGGCTGGGTTTGAAACCGCGACCTACAACTCGTAAGTCGGGACTTTTCGACCACTACTGCTCTATCATAATATCTCAGATAATAATATTGAAATTTAATCTATACATATAATAAAACAGTAAAATGGTGGAGCGTTGGTATTAGTTGGCGAAAAAACTACTGAACCAATCCTGTTCAAATTTTGCATACATAATCCTTATAGGCCGGGTCAACTGTTAGGCTACATATTATCACGCTATTTGCTATGGGGGGTGAGCAATAATCCAAAATGTCGACATTGAACGACATTTGCCACGTTCGATCCCCAGCTACAGTTAAAAATTTTGTCATTATTTTATCTTCTTTTTTGTAATAAAATAACTTTTACCATTTTTTCAAAATAAAATTGATATTTCTATTCGATATCTTCTAAATATTTTGTAAAAACTAATCAAAACTCATAATAAAATCAAAGCGGCGAGTAAAATCACGTAGGTACTAAAATGTAAATATGGCACCACACGCAATTCAGATACTCGCAACGCCATCTAAAGACTGAAAGTAGAAATAATGATGACAATGATAGTTGAACGTCATATTTGATAGATGGCATTGTGTATTTTACGTAATTTTCTGAGTGGCGGAAGAATGACCATCGCCCAAGTTTGCAGACAGTTTTATTGTTTAAAATTGGACGAAAACCGTTATGATTAAACTGGAGTTAGACGGAGACATTTTTAATCCTAATGCTTTTTTTCCCCGTGGTTGTAACAAACTAATTGACCGTGATTATTCAAGGGATACCAACCAAAGGCGATAAAAGTAAATACATAAATGTATTTAATTATTGACTTTAAAATAACATGGCCAAATTTTCGGAAGGGGTAGCATGGCACCTTGCGTTGGAAGGCCCCCAGGTGGACCGATGACCTGGTGAGGGTCGCGGGAATCCGATGGATGCGAGACGCACAGGACCGGTAATTATGGTGACACTTGGAGAGGCCTATGTCCAACAGTGGACGTCTTTCGGCTGAAATGATAATGATAATGATGGCACCTTTATTTTTCTTTTTTTAAGGGTGGAAGTCATCCAATGACTTCTCCCACTCTGGTTGGAGCGGGAAGGCGTGTCAAACTTTTACTGACTAAAACCACACCTGTGTCCGTCAGTTGCCCTTTGCGACATCTCTTTGAGGAGCGCGTGGATCACTACGCGCTGTTGACGACTGGGCTCGGTCCGGTCAATTACCGGACGGCCGGACGGCTGTGGACGACCGATTGCTGGATGTCCGCGAGCCCGCGTCTACCGTGGCTGGTCGTCGGGGTCAGAATCTCGGCTCGGCGTGAGGACGTTCGTTCCCTCACGCGTGCGGCCTCGTCCTTCACTAGCATTACGGCTTTGCAGAAGGAGGCGACCGCCTGCCATTCCTCCTCGTTCTGGACCATAGCCCAAAGTCACAAGGCCCGGCGCGAGAGGTGACTGACGCCGATTGCCTCCACGAGGACAACACACACCTCTGTTTGCTCCACTGTGTCCTCCGGGATGATGGCACCTTGCGGCCTAATAATGGTGTGTTTTATTATTAGCAGTCACTGCTTCATATAAAACTGGGTCGAAAGGTTTGCGTTCCTGATCACAGTTCGACAACGTATGATGTATCTCAGATTCCTTGCAGCCTTACGTCGACATCCGTACGTTACCTCCTTGCAGTGAGTGGTGACCAACACTGGAACCACCCTCTGAGGGAGGCCAGTCTCAGGGATAACACTAATCGGCTGCTACATTTCTTTACCAGAATTTAATTGTTTTATGGATACACAAGCTCAGGACTGTTGAGGGTGTTTCACGCGGTTTCTGGTCCGGATTCGGTTGGAAGTACTCTGATATTACCATTTTACAAATCGCCCGGAGGACCCGTTGTAGCATGCGGTGGAGGTCTATCCTGCTTGGGTGAACCGCCGTGTCTTCATAGAGGCAATCGGCGTCAGTGACCTCTCGGTTTGGCCATCAATATGCGAGTTCGATTGGACAGGGATACACGCGTTCAAGATTTCACCGAAATTCATTCAAAAGTTGGAGAATCTTCATAGGGTAGTTCCCACTATGGAATAACATTTGTCTGATATACGAGGACGTCAGTCAAATACACACCAAAAAATCCTAGGTAAATGAACAAGTAATTTTTACGCCCCAAATGATCAAGCTGCAACAATCAATTCAAGCATGCTCTCGCAATTTCTTCATAAGTGCTGTTGTGGAGGAAGATAGTTGATGATGATGGTAATTTTTTGATTCACTGGCTTTTTGGCTTTGCACCATCAGTGCAAACGTTATCCAGCTGAAGGTCGGTGTCCCGATTATGTTCCTTCGTTTACCTCTACCAAAGCTGTCTGACGGCTTAAACTTTTCAGTGAAACATTATTGAGGCGAAAATTTTACAGGTGGTAACTCTTTCGAACAATCTCGCAGCCTTAGCAGACATTGGCCCTAGAGGGCCCCATCCATTTGCTGACATCATTATGAGTCGCGCGTAGATTACTACGCGTCGTCGATTCAGGATTGCTTTGACCAGATGACCGGACGGCTCCACCGCAATCGCCCTGCGGCTTTCAACACCTGGAGCATCACTTCCCTCATCATCCTTCATGGTTTCAGCCACCTTCTTCGATCGTAGTGCTTCACTGAAGGAGGCTACTGGTTGGCATTTTTTCCACTAATCGCCTCCATGAGGACACGGCGGCGCCGGCGCTCCTACCAAGCGGGACTGACTTCCACCGTAAGTTCCATCGTATTCTCCGGGCGATCCGCACAATGGTGAGACTCGAGTGTTTCTTTTCGCTGAATTCGATACAGATACCTCCCGAAACACCCACATCCGGTGAGTCCTGCACAAACAGAGGATGCCGTGACGCCTCTGTAGCCACTCCTCAAAGATATGAATTACCGATGCGATTGTGACGTGCTCACTGTGACAATGTTGTTTTACCGGAACATAAACCAGAAACATACATAAACTAGTGCCTTTTCCCTTGGGGTAAGCAGAAATGCCAACTGCTACGACCCTTACATACTCTTTCTATTCATTGACGTTCATACATCTGGATCTGGACGAGTACATAACATGTATCCTGAAGGTAATTTGCGTTTTTACCTTTAACAGTTTTATGTGAAAGTACAATAAATAATTACGATGCTTTCAGAATGAATTGCAAGCACAGAATGATTGTACAGTTTTATCAACTTAACGTAGACGAAGTCGCGGGCAACAGCTAGTTGAATAATAATGAAACAATACGGGACACGCGCGCGCGATGTTATGAGTTCGAATCTGCTCCGCGACTAAATCAATAAAAAAATAGTAAAAGTGGTTTTTTGTTGACTTTTTTTCACTAAATTTGTTTGAATAGGCACCATCAATAAGTGAAAGTGTTATCTCGATAGATAAACATTTATAACCATAAAAAAAGCAAAGAAAAATAACATCACATAAACAAAGAAAAATCAAAAAAATAACAATGACAATTACTGGAAATAGAGTGCAGTGACATAAAAAAAAACGGTGATCTTCGTGATATTGAGTAAATTTAACACAACAAATACATCAAAAACAAAAAAAAAAAATCGACTTGTATAAACCAAAAAGTGAATTAAACTATGTTTACTATCGGTGTCATTATCATAATAGTGCTTTAGACTAATTCATAAACAATCTCCAATAAACAAAACATAAAACAGTGCAAAAAGTATATAATCTCACAACTTTTAAAACAAAGACAAAGTGTTCGACATTGCTAAACATTCCAATTATATGAGTCATCTCTAACCGCTTTTGCTCATTTAAATATTACATCCGTTCAATGCGATGCCAAATTTCACTTCAAATAATTAAGCTCAGTTGGTTCAATGGCCCTAAGTGTGGCGTCAACAAGTTAGTCGACTGAACTCAAGTTCGAACCCCATCAAAGGCGATTCTTTTTGTGATTTTTAAAATTCCCTATTTCTTCATAAAACAACGTTCACCGTTCTACGCAGTCACTAAGTACATATCACCACAACAGAGGGCGCCACAATATCTACGAATAAAAATGAACTTCGACAGCAATAATATAACTTACCGTAATAAACCTTGTAGAACAAGCTCCTTAACTGACCTGTCTAAAATGACAACAAATATTAGCGAAAAAACTATATTGGATGCAACAATGATGAGTATTCCGGATAGCTTCCACGACACCACTGACGAAACCCGTGAGTTAACAAATGAAATTAAATCACTAAAACAACAATTACTTAGCGCACATCAAGAAATTGACAATTTAAATATAGAAAACCTGCGCCTAAAAACAGATTTACAAAATATGATTACGACTGTTAACACCTACAAAAAAATATGCTCAACGCCTGAGAAAAAAAGTACAGCACCTACACGCATAAGTAAAGCATCACGCCAAGTTAATTCACCACATGACTTAAACACTAGGCGTGAACCTCCAATCAGTACATCTGACTCCTCGAACAGCAAACACAATAAAGGAACACAGACTGCTAATAGTCGTAATCAGACACCACACAGAGGTAGAGGGTCAACTACTGCTATACCACCAACCAATCCTGTAATACCGAAAACTGTAATATCAAAACCATTGAGGAATAAACTATGTATCTTAAGTAGTAACAAATACAACAGATGTTTGTCCTCCATAGAGGAAGTCTTCTCCGAACACTTCGACTACTGTCACTACTTAATGCCTAACAGCAGCATAAACCAATTATTGAGTGGCATTGAAGAAAAATTAAAGAAGTTTACCTTAAATGACTATTGTCTAATTTTTATTGGAGAAAATCACATAATTTCGAATGAAAACAACTACATAAAAATAATAAAATTACTAAATGAGTCTCTTCGTAAAGTTACTCACACCAATGTAGTGGTTTGTCTTCCCACGTATAAGACAGGATCACTTATATATAATTTCAAAGTCGAGATGTTTAACAACCTCCTTCACCTAGACAACCAAAACCATAAATACGCATATGTCTTCGACAGCAATCGTGACCTAACACTTGAGATGTTCTCTTACACTACGGGTAGAATCAATAAGTACGGAATCAAAAATATATATGACAATATTATGAGTAACATTCAGATTGATATAGACCTATATTGTAAGACAAGCAGATTGACAAATAACGACAACAAACAAGAATGTGACGAGATTTTAACGACTCCCATTGGTGACGAACTCAATTCAAGCCTGAAGGAAAACCCTAACTTTTTTCGTTTATAAGAGTATACATATCCTTCACCAAAATATTGCTGGACTCTTGAATAAAAGCGATACGTTTACTGTGTATTTGGAAGATCTCGAAAATAGTAGACGACGGATCGATACTATATGCATAACCGAACATTTTATGACGCCTGAGCAAGAAGGACTACTAAATGTACCAAACTACACCCTAGCAACTAGTCTCTCCAGACATAATAAAAGAGGTGGCGTTTCATCTTAACCAGGTTTGGTCACAAGTATAAAGTTTTAAATTTAGGTAAATATTCTGTAATCAATGTAATCGAATGCTGCGCATTAGAATTGACAGAACACAATATTATTGTTGTATGTATATATAGAGTGCCCCAATCTAATATAGATACATTTTTTGAAAATTTAAATAATATTTTGCATTTACTGTGTTTAAAATTTAATAATAAAAAGGTTGTAATATGTGGGGACTTTAATATTAACTTACTTAAAAGAAATAAACAAACTTTAGACTTCGAACATACATTGTTAAATTATAATCTAAAATTACAATTTTGTCAACCCACTAGGTTAAGCAGTGGGACGTGTTTGGACAATATAGCACATAATGTAAAAGGCTGTAAAGGAGAAATTATAGAATTGGGCCTGTCAGATCATACCGCACAACTTTTGAAATGTCCTGTTAAAAAGACGTGTGTCTTAAAGCGTTGGAAAATAAAAAGACGGAATTATTGTCAAGATAATGTAGAGAAATTTAGAAATTGCATTAAAAGTCTCAGTTTTTCGGACATATATACTACTAGTGACGTCAATGAGGCCTACGACCATTTTCTTGACCTATTTAGATGTTTTTACGATCTTTGTTTTCCTTTCGAAATAATTACAAAGTCGATTACTAAGAAAGCCAAATGGATCACTAAAGGGATAAGAAAGTGTAGTAAAAAGAAACGGCATTTGCTATGGCAATATAGAACAAATCCTACCCTAAAAAATAAACAATCATTTAAGACATATTCTGCAAGGTTTAAAAGAGTTGTAGCTTTAACACAATCATCACGAAATAACTACTTCATTAAGACATCTCAAAATAAATCCAAAGCGGCATGGACCATAATTAACAACTCCAAGACTTCCTTCCCTAAAGAACCAATAACACAAATTCAAACAGAGACACAGAAAATTGCGAACCCATCAAAAATAGCTCAGGCTTTCAACGAGTTTTATATTAATCAAGTTCCTAAATCAAAAAACAACACTATACCAAAAATTAATGTACGCTCAAATACTTCAAACTCTTTATATATGGAGCCGACTACACCCCAAGATATAAATGACCATATTAACTCACTTCGAAATACGAATAGTGTTGGTTATGACGGAATATGTACTAAAATTATCAAAGAAGTATCACCATACATAGCTCCACATCTCAGTCATATAATTAATATGAGTATTTCTGACGGAATCTTCCCTGACAAATTAAAAACGTCAATAATCGTACCATTGCACAAAAAAAACGATAGACAAATTATGTCAAACTACAGGCCTATCGCGCTGATACCCGTCTTTTCAAAAATATTTGAGAAAGTTATTTATAAGTCTCTAAACAGTTACCTTGAGAAATCAAATATATTAGTAGAGGAACAAAAGGGATTTCGTAAGCAGAAGACAATAAATATAGCCATATATGACCTGCTTCTTCCCATCTTGTCTAATGTAGATAAAAGAAATCCTGTATGTGCTATTTTTATGGATTTAACTAAGGCCTTTGACTATGTAGATTATCCTATATTAATAAGTAAACTTGAAAAATATGGTATTAGGGGAAATATACTCGATCTCATTCAATCTTACTTAACGGACAGAAGGCAATTTGTGGAAATCACACAAGTATGCCCCAATACCGGTTACGAGAAAAAATATTGTTCCAAAAGCGAGATAATTAAATACGGCGTTCCTCAGGGTAGCGTGCTAGGACCCCCTCTTTTTTTGGTTTATATAAATGACCTTCCAGAGCATATAAACCACCCCATGGTGCTATTCGCCGATGATAGCACTGTAGTAATTAAGTGTGACAATCCCAATACTTATGAAAATGAAATAAATATGACATTGAATAAAATTATATCATGGTTTGACAACAATAATTTAAATATTAACTTAGAAAAGACTAAAATTATGCATTTTTATCAAAGGATCCCAAACAATATCTTGGACATTAATTATTTAGGGACAAAAATTGAACCAACAACTGTTACTAAATTTCTTGGTATTAATATTGACAACAATTTGACTTGGAGATCCCAGACAGACGAAATATGTAAAAAGCTTAATAAATTTGCCTATGTTCTCTACAAGCTATCAAAAATGGTGAGCCTGGAATCGGTAGTAACAGCCTATCACGGCTATGTTGCATCTACTCTCAGATATGGCGTAATATACTGGGGCAATTCAGTAGATAGAGAACTCGTATTCAGAGCCCAAAAAAGATGTATCAGAGCTATGTGTGGCCTTAAAAGCACAGACAGTTGCCAACCGTTCTTTATACGTCTAAAAATTCTTACCTTGCCATCGTTATACATATACGAAACAAATGTGTTCGTCAAATCTAACATTTCATTATATAAAACAGCTAATAAAAGCTACTACCGAAAATTACGCGATAAAAATAAGTCAGAACTTGAAGTGACTTATGGAAAGACTGCACTAATGAATAAGAGTACCTTCTGTATGGCTCAAAAAATATTTAACAAACTACCTGAGAAATTAAAAACGTTAAATCTGGATAATTTCAAAAAGGAACTATTAAGAATTTTGATATATAAATGCTATTACTCAATAAAAGACTATTTAGACGACAATTCTATAATTACTTCTTCAGAAAATTGTACATTACCCGACTTATTTCGATGATCTTGACTTTTTATTGACATTGGCACTAATATGACATGTAATAACTTAATCTTTTTGACATTTAATTGAAACTAATTTTATATTTAATCTGTAATTATATGCCTATTGATAATGACTTTTTTAATAATATAGAGTTTACATAATGAAGTTGCTCATTATCCGACCTATATTGATAATCCTGAATTGTTATTTGACATAAGCATTAATATGACATGAACCTTAATCTCAGACATTTACTGAAACTAATTTTACATAATCTGTAATGATATGCATGTGCCTATTATTATTATTGACTTTATATAAAAGTTGACCTATTTTGATGGTTCTGAATTATATTTGACATTAATATTAATATGACATATAACTTAATCTCTGTGACATTTAATGAAACTGATATATAATTAAATTTGTAATGATGTGCTGATTAATATTAATTTTAAATTTATTAATGATGTTAAAGTTTACATAATCTCAGAAATCATATGAAAACTGACAATGTTAATTTATATATTTGTACGCCTCTGGGTAAAACATAGAGGATCTACCTATTTTTAACACCTCACACTCTGTTGTAATCTGACCTATGTTTACAAATAAATTATTCTGATTCTGATTCTGATTCTGATTCTGATTCTGAATGATGATGATAAAATTGGAATTATATAAGCAATTTATAATACAAAAATGCAACTATTTATACTTGATTAAATTAAGTCTTGTAAACATTTATTATACTTTGCCAGTGACTCGTAGATGTCTAAGCTTATAGTTTTAGCCAACGCGATAAATTGCCTACAAAGCCCTGAAGTTGGCACAGCGGCGTAATGACAGAGGTTGGTTTTAGATCCAGGGATGGGCACGCCATAATTATGGCGGTAAGTCCCCTTTTTGAGGAGTGGCTGGAAAGACCTCACGGTGTCCTCATCTTCCGCATGACGCTGGTTCTCACCGAACATGGTCAGTTCGGGAAGTTCCTGCACCGGATTCGTGCGGAAGTAACGCCCGGGTTTCGCCACTGTGTGGACCGTCCGGAGAACACGGTGGAGCACAGCGTAGAGGTGTGCCCCGCCTGGGCAGAACACCGCCGTGTCCTCGTGGGGGAGATCGGCGGCAACGATCTCACGCACCGGGCTTCGGTACAGGCCATGGTCCGAAGCGAGGAGGAGTGGCAGGCGGTCGCCTCCTTCTGCAAAGCATTACTGCTAGCGAAGTAGGAGGCCGCATGTACACGCGCGAAGGCGTGGCTCTCACGCCCCAGCCGCCGGGATCGTGATCCCGATTTCCGGCCACCGTAGGCGCGGGCTTGCGGACGGCGAGCAATGGGTAGCTCGCCGTCGGACCGTCCGGTAACCGTCCGGAGCGAGCCCAAGTCGTCGCGTACTGTTCCACGCGCGTCTCAAGGAGATAATATATGATTTTTCCCACAAAGCAACTGATTATGGATGTTTTTTACTAGCAAGCTGATCATTATCATTGATGTATTCTACAGAATAATAGAAAAATAAAATATACTCACGTAGTTAAGATTTTCACAATAAAACTTCAATAAATTGTTAGATACTAGTGTTGTAACAAAACTCTGCTTCCGCTTCGGGAAAAAGCTTGCAGAAGTTCTGCAAGCTTTTTCACTTCCGTTTCCGCTTCTGCTTCCGCAAAGTTTATAACAAAACTCTAAACGGAAGAATACAGCGAGGAGCGTGGGGTTGGGGGGCGCGTGGACGACTGGACACATCGAAAGAGGCGCACGGCGGGGGGGGCTGCGTTACACAAACGTGTCGCAACAAGTTTCTTTTTTATTATATATTTTTGGGTCATTCTGCGTATCACCGCGCCTCATGACGTGATTACGAAGTAAACCTTCTGTTGTTTTAAAAAAAATCTTTTCTTCATAGCTTTTTTTCATAGTATTAACACTTCCGCTTCCGTTTCCGCTTCCGCATCCGCAAAGATTTACTTGCGACATCTGTTTCCGTATCCGCTTCCGTTAAGACACTGCCGTTGCATCACTATTAGATACCATAGTAGGTTAAATTGTTTTTTTCTAGCAAGCTGATCATTATCACAGATGCATTCTACACAAAAATATAAAAATAAAATATCCTTAGGTAGTGAAAATGTATGCTATTGTTTAATTTAATATACTACTTTGAATTAAAAATGAACAATTGAAATAATTTCGCATTTGTAGATAAAAACAGTTTCTTAGAATTTTTATACTGTGCGATAATTTTATTATGTAGCTAGGTACCTACTAGCAACCCGCCCGATGCAAATTATACACACATCTTTCTCGTTTATTGCTCTTTCTATTAGTGAAAACCACATCAAAATACGCTACGTGGTTTACGAGGAATTAGCTAATAAACGGATTAGCTAGGAAATGTCATATCAAAGTTGCTTAAAAAAAAAAAAAACATTTCTTGTTTTGCTCAATCTACCTAATTCGATTTGATAGCAATGACGTCACAACATAGTGCTAAGTCAATCTTATTCTTATTTGAAATGCATAGTAGGTACCTGTCAACGTGTAGGAAAAAGGGTGCCAGGCTAAAATGGGATTGGGCTGGTCACATCAGCCGCGGTCAGTGTGTATACACTGACCGTTGGGCAAGTCTCTACAAAGTGGCTACTTGAGGATGGACGACGCCGCCGAGGTCGACCTGCGAAGATGTGGCGAAATGACCGAGACGCCTACCGCAAGGGCTGGCTCGTCGTGGCTTAAGAGAAGAATACCTGGAAGCTGTTGGGGAGGCCTTTGCCCAGCTGTGGGAAAGTATAGGCTGAATAAAAAAATGTACCTGCCACTTCACTTGTCACGTGACCTCTTCGCAGGTTTTTTTTTTAGGTGAGTAATCATCCAATGAATCCAAAAAAATCAAATTTTAAATCTGAATAAATATATTATTATTATTATAATTAATGACCTTCCGCCCTTGGGCGTGTCAGACTTACTAACTAAAACCCACTCCTGTTCCTTCTTTGCCTTCGTTCCAGGGCCCCGGGGTTCACTTTCGCACAACCCATGGGCCCAGTAGGCTTCGACCCTGCTGGGCCCCTACGGTTTGCTGACTGACATCTCCTTGAGGCGCGCGTGGAACACTACGCGCCGTCAACGGCTTAGGCTCGGTCCGGACGGTTACCGGACGATCGGACAGCGAGCTACAGTGGCGGTACCTTCATACAAGCAGAAAAGCCAGGCATGCCTTACTAAAATGCTCGATAGAGAATCAATATCAAACCCGAACTATTTAAAAGTTCGCGCGCTTTAATTCTTATCAAAATAAAACAAAGTATCTACCTATGCCACACTACTACACAGCGCGCGCAGAGTTTCGCATTAGCAGCATCTACGCGAGAGCTATATCTATCTCGCTTACACGTACCGGCTTTTACCGGGCCTTCAAATACTATCTCTGTCACTTTCGCACTTATAGCGATGTGCCGTATAACGAGTTAGGACCTTATGCGTCTACAAATCGATCAGTATGGAAGATTTAAGCCGGGCATTCGTATGAAGTTGCTCGCGTATGCGTGACCTTGTCACCTTGCCAACTCTGCAGTGTTGCCGTTTTAGCGACGTTGTGAGATCTTGGAGATTTTTAACGAGTTTGGAGACTTTTTTTAAGATTTTGCAACAATAAAAACTAGCGACTTTTTAAAGTAACGAAATTAAATTTTCAAAAATAAAGGCAATTTTTTAGAACTGGTCTCGTTAATTTCAAAATACGATGTCGTTTTAGAAAAGCATATGCAGCATTAGAAAAGTGACAAACCGGGGCCGAGTTATTTATCTAACAAAATTCAAAACGATATTATTCATTCCGTAGCCGATGTGATGCAAACTTGCATCGATTACGAAGTTAGGCAAACAAAATTTGTTTCAATTATTATTGACGAAACCCCCGATGTTAGTCATAGAAAACAACTTACTGTTCTGTGCTTGATTCTCAGATATAATTATAAATGAAATTCATGACTGTTTTTTACTTTTAATTTATTGTACCTAATCAGTAGTTTGTGAGAAAATTGCGATGATACATACGTAGGTACCTACATACTCAGTCGAAAACTGAACTTTCTTTTTTTGAAATCGGTTAAAATTTTATTGGGCTTGCCTTATTTTGAAACCCTAGGCACGCCACTGGCGAGCTATCCATTACTCGCCGTCCGCAAGTCAACATCTACGGTGGCTGGTAATCGGGATCGGGATCCAGGCGGCTGGGGCGTGAGGGCCGTTCCCTCGCGCGTGCGGCCGCCTGCCACTCCTCCTCGCTCCGGACCACCTCTCCGCAGGTAATGTCATTGCCATACATTTTGTACTTAGCGTTTGGCGGGAACGCTAACAGAAAAGCATATTGTATATTGTCTCTTCACCACCCTAGGTTGACTGGTAGAGAATGCCTCAGGCATTAAGTCCGCCTTTGTACTTTATGTTGCATAAAGATTAAGAAATAAATAAATAAAAGTGATTTTTCTGTGCCTGCGGCTGCGGGTATGTTCGAAGAAGTCAATACTCAATACTCAATTCTTTATTGCCCAGTTACCAGTGCCCAGTACTTTATTGCTTTTTTGGGCAGTCTCCAAGGCCCTGGAACGCAAAGGGCAACTAAAGAAACACGGGTGGATTTTAGTCAGTAAGTTGTTGAAACTTCAACGGTCCGGACTAAGCGTTTCGCTTCGTCGTTTATACCGCGTACATCGAAGGACTGGAACAATTTGCCTGCTGCGATCTTCCCGTCCAACTATAATTTAGGTGTCTTCAAGGCTAGAGTGAATAGGCTCTTAATAAACTAGTGCGCCTCACCATCAATGATTGCATCACTGCTTACCATCAGGTGGGATCGCAGTCAAGCGCTGGATTATATCAATTAAAAAAAAAAAAGTGTGGCACTTCCACTCCCTCCACCCCGAGCGCGAGAAGTTATTTTAAGATTTTATACCAGAAAAAAAAAGGTGATAAATACTTACTTAAATTACCCGAACTCTGCTTTCCACACCCTTCCACCTTTTCACTGTCTTCGGTTCCGTTAGCTGGGTCTCCAATTAATAATAATAATAATATACCAACTCACACAACGCCGTCTAGTCCCAAACTAAGCAGAGCTTGTACTATGAGTACTAAACAACTGAGAAACGTACTTATATATTTCTAAATACATAATATTATAGATAAATTACACCCAGACACAGAACAAATAATCGTGCTAATCACACAAATATTTGTCTTTGATGGAAATCGAACCCACGACCTCCGGCATAGCTGTCAGGGCCACTAACCACTAGACCAACAGCCCAGTCAATCGAATTAATAGATTGTGGAAGTCAGGAAGACAGTCGCTCCATGTAAAAAAAAAAGTTGGAATATCGACGGCCACCGTCGACGCGTCCTGCAAAATGTAAAAACTTAATCCGATTTTTTCGGGCTACCCTGGGGCTTCCCCCTTAATTAAAAGTGCGTTTCCACTGACGTGGTGGTGGGTGGAGTGGAGGGAGCGGACCGTGAGTTGGCCAATTACAGTGCTCGAAATCTTTACTCCGGATCAGTGCAAACAGTGTAAGTGGAGCTGAGCGGACCTTCAAGTAAAACCAAATGACGTTTGAAGGTATGCGGAACAGAGTGCAAAGTCCCGCAAACCTCCGTTGAAAATGAAAGATCCTCTGACCAGACGGGTGTTATGTCTGGTTTGGGCAACTGCCCGAGAGATGATTTTGGGCTAAAGTCGAAAAAATCGCGTGGAGAACTTTAATTGCGCGATGCAGGATTTCGTAATTTAGCTCATATGCGGCGCCATTGATGTCGCTATACAATAAATACGCAGCCCCGAACCGGACAGAATGGAGTCGAGCGGAGAGTACGAACCGGAGGATAGCTCCAACTCCACTCCCCTCACTTCGTTTCAATAGAAACACTTACCAGTTTTCACTGTTCTTCCCCGCCCCACTCCACCCAGCTCACGGTGAAGTTTCTTGCAGGTTTTTCTCCGTATGAAACGGCCAATTCGAACCGTGCACAAGCTTCTGACGGCTCATAAGCATTTAAGCAAACATTTTTAAGATCTAAAATTATTTTAACTATCAAATATTTAGGGATAGGACTTTAGAAATACAAAAACCACACTTGTATTAACACTTTATTTTTACATTAAACGAATATCAGTGTGCCATACAATGCGATACATAACTGGCGTTGCTATGGTTACGGATAATTGCGAAACGTTAACACTAGACTGTATTTCAGTATGCCACATCTAAGATTATTAAATAATTTATAAATCAATTGTTTTAATGGTATATGGGTTGGAATACAGACTAAAATACAGTAGAATCTCACTAATCCGGTACTTCAATAGACGTCCAATAATCCGGCTCCTTCCGCCCGCCCCCTACGCCACGCGCTCTGTCGTTGTAGAGTAGTCTAACCTCAAACAGATTTTGTTAATTTATTACAATAATCCGGCCCCTCTGGTTTTTAATAGCATATTAGTGAGATTCTTCTGTATAGATATGACAGGCTTGCCTAGAATTCTACGTAATATTCTTCCTGGAAGAACTGTTTCATCTCAATTTAATTAACATTTTCCTACAAAAAAATAATTCTTAGTAGATGTGGCACACTCTATAGTAATTACCAAAACTGTAAGCCTAACATTAAGGCGAATTTTAGACATATTCAGTAAACCTCTTACAATAAATGTAATTAAAAACCCGACTGTTTAATACCATACGACTTTTATCTAAAAAATTACGCTCTCGCGACAAAACTTGAGTGCGTACGTTACCTTAGCTAAGAAATTAGGAAGCCACCTCATAAGGAACTGTGTACACACTACGATTACATAGGAGAATATAAGAAGCGATCCGGTGCGGTTCACCAAAATCAACGCGACGCGGTGGCTCAGTGCTACGTGGGTGCGCAGTCACCGCTTAGAGCCATGATGTTCCACCACTAAGTTCGCAAACCTCTTGCGCTCCGCGCTCCTATAACAGCTACATATAGTGAATACGTTTGCGCTCCTGAAGTGTGCAACGGTGTGCGCTCCGCGCTCCAATATGTGGAACGAAGTGGCGAACACAAAGGGGAGCTCAGTCTGTTCGTGGACGCGAGCAAAATACTACATTTAGTGCATACGTGCAGGGTAACACGGCTACAAGTAGCGTGCGCCGCGCTCTGCCGTAGCCGCGAGGGTGCGCCCGCACGCGAGTTGATCGACGGTATAGAAATCCGACAAATCAGCGGATTCACCCAGAACTTTTTAGGTTTTCTTTTTTTCAATTCTTCTGTGGAGTAAGTGCACCATGTTGTGGGTATTGAATGAGACAGCCGTCACGCTCGGCTATGTAACGCTCGTTCCGGTGATGTCGGCTCGAGTAGGCCAACCTTACCCGAACGATTACGATTTTGTATAGTAAACCTCGCCTTGATGAAGTTCTCGCTTCTGTCGTGTACTCTTATAGCACACACCGTTTCGACCCTGTATTGCGTCAAAATTTGGCAAAATCAGTTTTTAGAGTTTTTCCAAAATAGTCGCTACAAATCACGATTGCACGTCGTTTTTAACCTTTACGTAATGGAAAGAAGGTTTAAATTGCAATGACAAACGCTAAATCGTAGAATGCAAGGACTATACTAATCACGAATCGCTGGTTTACTCATAATAATACCGCTATTTTCCTCTATATGTATCGATAATTTTAATCGCAGTGTGCACACAGTCGTTTTCAAAGACATAGTTATTTTAAAAGACGCTTGCTATCTTCGATGCTTTGAAAAGTTCTAACCTGCGGGGCTATTGCGTAACTCTGTTGACAGTTCAAGTGATGATCACTTGTTAGCAATGTGCATCATTGAACTGTCAAACAGCTAGTTTCGTATTGCCTATCTTCAGTGACCAACTGCAGTGACGTCATTAGCCACTGGTGCCTTTGATAGCCACCGTAACACGTTTTGACAGATGTTATTGTATCGATACTTTTAAAATTGCGATTGTGTAAGCTTTTGAAGCTGTATAATAGTCGATAAAATTTTAGAGTGGTCACAATAGGCACCGGAAATTTTTATAATTCACCGCATTTCCACCGTAGTTTGGTAGTCACTTGTGTGATACGTAATACCAATTTTATGAAATTGTCAGTTGACAACTAAGTTTAGTGTGCAACGAATGCTAGTTGTCAACTGTTATTGAAAAAGTTAGCCAATAGCCCCCCAGAACTATCAATGACATGAAGATTATTTATATGTAATACAGGACCCAAACAGATAACATAAAAATTGGAGTACAATTTTTTAACTGCCGCAATGATTTATATATGAAAAAAAAAAAACACGTCGCGACTTCCACAAAGTATGAATCGTTTAATTAACCATAGACTGCACAAAAAAGTCTAACATCTGTCATGGGCCACAGATAATGTCTAATATAACTATGTCTATGACAAAAAAAACTCAAGGGTAATAAAAAAAATAAAATCAAAATTAAAAATATAAAATTTATTAACGAAACAAGACATTATTTACAACAACAAAATAAATGTTATAAATATTATTATTAAATCTAAATGAGAATAGGCCCCATTACATATAACGTTCATGGGAAACAAAACTAATAAGTGGTATAGCCACAAATATGTATATTTTAGACGAAATATGACATATTTGAAATTAAAGGAAAAATTAAGGGTTTGCAATACGATATATTGTATACGCTTTGCTTTCCATGTCCCTTTCTGTGTACCCGATTTCAAGACACAAAGAAAAAGAGTTTTAATAATTCACAAATTATGATCACCTGGATCACTACAATTAATTACCAAACCGAATATGTATTTTAAACTGGCCATACCACTTAATCAAACGAAAATTGTACAGGGACTTCCTTCTAACGCTATTTAAAAATTATAATATATACAATAAACGCCATCCGGCTTCACAATACAAGAAAAATAAATATAAAGAGTATATACTCAAATAAAGTACTGCGTAAATTGGAACGTTTCAGTTTTAACGTACAGATAAAAAATCATTTTTCGATATTGATTTTACTCCCGACTTACATTCTAGTTATACCGACTAAATTTTGAATACTAAATACTGTGTCTGTGAAACGTTATTTGACAATTAGTAGACGTTAAACATCATGAGGTTGACAGTTAGAAATGTCAAAATCATGAGGTTGACAGTCAGAAACGTCAAAAATCATGAGGTTGACAATTAGAAACGTCAAAAATCATGACGTTGACAGTTACAAACGTCCAAATCATGAGTAAATAGTTTAAAAACTAAATGCAAATTAGTTCTAATAAAACAATTAAGAAGATACATTTAAGGTAAGTGATATTTTACCGTTTTTAATAACTTGTTAAGGGGATGCAACTCGACCATCGAGGGGAAGATCTCATATCGGGAGAAGGTCACGGATTAAACGCGAAATGCCATTATCTTTTGATAGTAACATTTATTATTACATAAAAAATAAGGAAAGGATTAGATTTAGATTGCCTTTTCAAGCATAGCTTACCAATCTCATTCTGGAATCAGCACTCAACATTCAAGTTTCTGGTAATTACAACTACATTTTAGGGCCTTAGCAGGTATGCTATTTTTAGAATTGGCGTTTTTGCGACATATTTCTTTTTTTAAATCGTTACTCCACACTATGAAGAACTACTCCTCACATACACAAGATCCGGAACACTTATCTGTACCTAGGCCACACAAATATTTGTCCCGTGCAGGAATTGATCCCATGCCACGCAGCGCAGGTGTCTATTGCTCAACCGCTGCGCAACTGTGCCGTCAATATGGCCCTTAAGTGACTCTAATGCCAGTAGCGATAGTTAATTGATCGCTTATATTGGATCTGCTAAACCTCACAAATCGCTGGAATTGGCATCTGAATATTGTGTTGCATGCTTTTCAATTGTTATAGTAAGTTGATTATCGTTAATAACTGTTACTAAGTCAAAAATTAAGCTTATATTCCCAGCTATTCCTGCTAAAGCCCTTATCCACCATAAGAGCTTACTAAACCCTCCATTTTACCGCTATCAGTCAACCTTTACATCAATTTACACTACCAAAGGAAAAACAACTTTATAACCATCAAATAATGTCACACAGACACTGATTTGCCTAATTTGTTATAATTAAATAGGCATAATGAAATATTCTACAGAGTTTATGATAAAAAAGGAAACAATTTATATCGCCCGTCGCCGCTCACCGTTATGCAAGCATCCATTGAGTATCAATTGCTTCGTCCATTTATACTCTACAGTAGTCCATAGACAATTTTGTCATGACAACGTCAAAGTGACAGCAGATGTCATGACTGGAACGTTACGAATGTCATTTCATGATTTACGTGAAATCGCATTTTAATTTTTTTTTCAGTATTTTTTATTATTATTAAACATAGTAAAAAGTTAACCAGAAATTGCATTAAATTGAACTTAAAACGAGTAATATTGATAGGTTCGCTAAATTAACAGCTGAGCATGCATTAAAATTTCTCATTTAGTTTAATATTATTGCAACAACGTAACTATCGAGAGCGGTTCAAACCTTAATGCACACTAAGCTCAACTATCAAAAACTGGAAGATTCTGATTTAAAAAAAATGAACTGTCAAAAACAAATTGCCAATAAAAAAAAATAGTTTCGATATTTGAATATGGTAATAATGAAGGGAACATAAGGCTTGCCACTCACGCTACGCACACGGTTGCGGCGGCCACGCACGCGCCACTCACTCAACGCAGGTCGGGGTTGTCGTTGATCTGTTTCTTGATGCGCACCAGCATCGTAGTATACCACTGGTCCAGTCGAGATATGCTGTCATAGTTTTTAACGGCTTCAGTGAAAGAGTCAACATTCTGCTCTTCCAAATGTTCAATCAGTTCCTGGAAAATGATGATAAAATAATTGAATGTTGAAATTTTTCAGCTTTTTACAAAAACGGAGGCCTGATAAAATCATATTTAATCATGACCGAGTAGCGTAATAATAATAAATAAGCTTTATTAAGGTACTAGCTTTTGCCCGCGGCTTCGCTCCCGTCAACTGACTACTATATCCTACTCTACCCAACTCTATCCTACTCTACCCTACCCTACTCAAAAAAAAAGTATCCTATGTCCGTCTCCTGGTTCTAAGCTACCTCCCCACCAACTTTCAGCCAAATCGGTTCAGCCGTTCTTGAGTTATAAATAGTGTAACTAACACGACTTTCTTTTATATATAACTAGCTTTTGCCCGCGGCTTCGCTCCCGTCAACTGACTACTATATCCAACTCTACCCAACTCTACCCTACACTACCCTACTCTACCCTACTCTACCCTACTCTACCCTACTCTACCCTACTCTACCCTACTCTACCCTACTCTACCCTACTCTACCCTACTCTACCCTACTCTACCCTACTCTACCCTACTCTACCCTACTCTACCCTACTCTACCCTACTCTACCCTACTCTACCCTACTCTACCCTACTCTACCCTACTCTAAAAAAAAAAAAAAAAAAAAGTAAAGTAAAGTATCCTATGTCCGTCTCCTGGTTCTAAGCTACCTCCCTGCCAATTTTCAGCTAAATCGGTTCAGCCGTTCTTGAGTTATAAGTGAAGTAACTAACACGACTTTCTTTTATATATATAGATATAGATATAGATATCACATTAGTGTTAAAATTTCTTCGGAATAATAGGCCATTTTTGACCTCTCCTTTGACTCACTTTGATCAGCTTGTACTCCCGCGTGTCGGCGAAGGCGGGGTACAGGCCGCAGTACTTCTCCATGGCGTGCTGAGCGTTCAGAATGTCCACACAGAGATGGCAGAGGGCTGCGCGGAACATGTACTCCTTGGCGCTGTATTTCAAGAGGCTGTTGTCTAGAGACGATTTGGCGATCTGAAAGGAGAGACATTTATGTTTAGACAGACCATAGTTACTGGCTTTTAGTTAAGCAAATAGTTTAGAGTTAAATAAGAACTTTTATAATTAAGACGTTAACGCAAACCAATCAAGAATAAAAGAAATAATAATTAATGTTTAAGTCAGGCCTTCAGACGTGGGAAAAAGTCCATCTTTATCAAGAAAAGGTCAAGGTTTACAAAGAAAAGAACTGTTGACTGCTCAACAGACTGTGGTGTATGGCTTGGTAACTCAAGGTGATGTCAGCAAAACTCCGTTAGAACCGTCAGCCTGCCAGAGCTTTTTTTTTATGTGGGAAAATCATCAGAAATCAGAAACGTTTATTTCAAATAGACCAATTACAGGCACTTTTGAATTGTCAAAATGTCGGTCAGTCAAAAAAAAATACAAGTGAAGCTAAATTGCACGTTCCAAAGCGTAGATCTCTATGGAGAAGAACATCTTATGACAAATCCCGCTCTTGGGCGGTGCGAAAAATAGTGTCAGACTTTTACTGACTAAAAACCCACTCCTGTTCCTTCGTTGCCTTCGTCCCAGGGCCCCGGGTTTCGTTTTCACACTACCCATGGCCCCAGTAGGCTTCGACCCTGCTGGGCCCCTACGATTTGCTGACATCTCCCTGAGGCGCGCGTGGAACAATACGCGCCGTCGACGACTTGGGCTCGGTGCGGACGGTTACCGGACGATCGGACGGCGAGCCACCCATTCCGCACGAATCCGGTGCAGGAACTTCCCGAACTTACCGTGTTCGGTGAGAACCTGCGTCATGCGGAAGGTGAGGACGCCGTGAGGTCTTTCCAACCACGCCTCAAAGAGGGGACTTACCGCCATAATTGTGGCGTGCCCAAGCCTGCCAGAGCTGAGGATTGTTCCAAGGAGATACCTTTGCAAAAAAAGGGCAACTGAAGGAACACTGGGTTTTATTTAGTAAAAGTCTGACACTCCCTCCCACTCTAGAAGAAGTTATTTGATAATTTTATAAGTAAAAAAACCGGTATTATAAAGAGATACTCATCATAATTATGATGAGTATCTCTTTCATAATTATGATGATATATGATATATGATGATATATGATACTCATCATAATTATGATGAGTATCTCTTTCCCAGCCCCCCGATTCATGGAAACAGAAGGAACTGTGGGATTTAGTTGGTAGATGTCCTAAATAAGCCGTCATTCAACGCAGGACGACATGGACAGTGTAATTTCAACACCAACCTGCTCATAGATCTGTATAGCCTTGTCGTAGTGCTCCAGCTGCGCGGCGTACTGCGCCAGCTTCAGCATACACTTGTTGGCGGAGGAGGTGGACTCCTCGCCTCGGAAGTAGTCGGCCGCCTGCTCGTAGTGCTGCATCGCGCGGGACAGGTCCACGCATTCTGTCTCGTACAGTTCTGCTATGTTCTAGAAAGACGACATGAATTTAATTTAGTGTCATAGAATTTTCGTCGTTAAAACCTCTACTATCGAGATCGCTGTTTGTCAGTAAATACTGTGGCAGCTAAATTATAAATTCTATTAAGTAATATTATGTCGTATATTTTCATTCTATCAAACATTGTTTGATACACGTGGAAATGTGCGCCTCACCATCAATGATTGCATCGCTGCTTACCATCAGGTGGGATCGCAGTCAAGCACTGGTTTATAGGAATTTAAAAAAAAAAAAAAAAATTGTCACTGCAGCACTCGGCTCCATAATACTCTTGCCTGCGGCTCGAGTGAATTCAGTCTCGGTCGCAATAACAGTTTCTCCACTTGTATCAAAATGTACTATATGTTTAGTGTTGTTTATTATTTGCGACAGCACTCGGAACTGACCTATAATATACATTTGCTGGAGAAACGTCGGAGGCATATGGTATGCAGGATAATATACATTGGTTATGTGTTTTAAAACTAAGTTTAGTTTAAGGTTTGCTGGATTTCTAGGACCATATTTATATAATAAGATAAACAAAACTTTAGACATATATTCCTTAAATAAAAAACAATGCAAAGTGAAAGTAAACCAATACCTACAGACCCTTGATTATGAAGAAACTGAGCAACTCTTACTTAGAGTTGGTTAAATAAATGAAAGTTAGGAACAAAACTATCACACAAAATCTCACATTACACATACATTTACACACCCTCTTACACATTTCACCCACGTACACATCACCAAACACAGCTAAGAGGACACCTAAATTTACTAATGTATTCTAAAATGCCTTTTGTAATACTAACCTAGTTTTATTTAAAAAAATGCTTCGAACCATAGTACAATAATTCTGCATTTTTACTGTTGGCTGTTCTAAAACGAGGGGATTTCGCGCTGATAACTGAAATACAGGCTTAGCCTAGTTCAGTTACAGATGCTTAATTCATTTGTTAGTCACTAAATATATTGCCAAATGAAATGTAATATAGTACTAAGTTTTTTTTTGAGAATAAATATTATTATTATTATATATTTTATTTATCTCAGGACCCTGAGGTCCTGCACCTTTGGGAGGCGTACGAGGAGCCGAAGCCAACTCGCAGAGGCCCTTTAGATAATTATAATGGAACATGATACCAACCGACGATTATCCCTGTACGCGCTATGCTAGTGCACCCAAGGACAACCCCCGGTTATTGAAAAACTGTTGCGACATATGAAGAACAAAGATAATAGGGCTATGGTTTTTGGAGTCTTAAGTGGACTGGTAACATGGAACTATGTCAAGACTATGGCCCCTGCCTGAACAACGTATTATATTTATTATTATTATTATTTAAGTATATACACGGGGTCTTTAACATCGACGCACAAACGAATACCTCGGATCCAGTACATGATTCTAGACACCCCAGTGGTGTAATTTTTCGTCGGATATTTTATATTAAACAAATATAAAATATCATATGAAATACTAATGAAAGTACCCAATTCCTGTAGTGTGCAGGGATCAGGGCACGCAGGACACGATATCCGGTATCAGATTGTTTTTGTAATATATTCCAATATTCGATATAACTTTATATTGTTAAAAATTATTTACCTGATGCTGTTTAGCAGCTACAGTGAATCGTCCCATATCGGTGTAGATCTCGATCGCTTTCAGCAGACACGAGACAGCCTCTGCAACAAAACTTAACTAATTAGAGATCAGATAGTTGAGTGGTTGTTGGTTAGATAGTTGGTTGTTGGTTGGTTGGTTGTTGTCGGTCGGTTGTTGTGGTAGTTGTGATATCAAGCGACATCAAGTTTAATGAACTTGAGAGTGGGGTTTTAATTTTTGTGAAACGATACAATCGAACAGTCCCGGTTTCAAACGGGTGCAATTCAATTTCCTTATCTGACAAATACTAACACAACACAATAAAATCTACTAAATTGGTCAAGCCATCCTCAACATGTGGCTATATTTTTTTATTTGTTATAGAATATGGATGAGTAGGATGTAATCATAATGGTTCCATATAAGTTTTACTACAAGAATTTGGTATACTCTTATTTTAGTTCAATTGAGAGCGTAAACTTTGCAATAAAACAGATGGTGGCCCATTATAACTACTTGTGAAACTCACACATTGTTTATGGATAACTAAGTGAAAAGCTATAATTTCCTATTATAAGAGTAAGTGATAATTTCCTAAATACACACACATTAAAACATTGTAATGAAATTTTTTCGGACATTTATATCAGACTATTAACAAACAATAACGTCATGTTGACCGCGTCGAATGCTTTAGGGAAATCGTTGAGCATAATTATTCGGCTTACTCCATTTGGGACTAGACAGCATTCGCCCATATATCCATAGTTATCACACATAATGGAACACTGAATATGCAAATATAATATGTTAAATTGTATTATGAGTTCCACAGAATCGTATATCTAATATTGATGGTTGTAGTCATCTACTATCAAGTATCTAGACATATCTATCTCGATGCCATTCTCACTTACTAGTGTTTTTCTTTTTTTTTTAGTGTTTTTACTAAGTTACAAAAAATCAATTAGTGTGTAAAGTAAAATAATCAGTCCTTTCAGTCAGTCGGTTGTAAAAAACCTAATTTTAAATTTGCAATGTTCATCAAGTCTTAAGATATCTAATGACTGCCAATTTGTTATGTTGTGAAAATCGAGTAAAAACAGATTACGGATAAGCTACCACCCGATATCCCCAACCTTGACGCTTGATCATCCGTTATCAGTGACTATCGCAATGATAAGAGTACAAAGAGTGATGTAATAGGCTCGGATCGTGTTATCGTGTTGTAGATCAAAATGTCTCATTAGATTTTTATTGCACAGTTTAGCTAGAAATCTGCTAAGACGTGCATCATCATTGAAAGGTTTTTTTATCGGAGTTGACTGTTCTAGATTTGTCGCATAGTTCAAATCTCAGCAATACCAATATAGCTGTGATTGTAAAATGTGATCAACTCTCTTGCCGTTTCAAAAAGAATTTTATAGAACATACTTTCCAAATATCATTGAGTTTTACATTAGAAAAATGTTATACATTTTATTTCTACGAGTGAATCATTTAATATTAATGTCTAAGATATTACAGTTGAACGAAAACTTATCGTTCGTTAAATGAAGTAGCAGAGAATGAAAAATTCAATATGAAATTTGACTCCAACGTTAAGAAAACAACATTATTAATAAATAATGGTAATGGAAAACAAGAAACTGTACAACAATTACTGGATGGAGAAAAATAATTGGAACACCACCCAGGGGGTAAGCAGCCCCCACTGTGAAACGCACTGGAAAAATAAGTCGGAAGTAATCGCTTCGTGATTTATTTGGAGAAAATCTTAACTTATTCTTGGTTATTTCTATAAATGTTGGAATCATTTAAAGGGATTACGTATATTGCTGGACTTTGAGTATAATAGCTGGCACGAACTAAGCGTATTGCAATAATTAATCTGTACCTACTTTTCTTTCTCATTGTTGGGAAAAGGATTGAGGAATGAGTATATTAGAGGAAGTTTGAAAGTAGCGCCAGTAACTGAAAAGTTAAAAGGTAATCGTTTGTCTTGGTATGGTCATATGCAGAGAAGAGATGAAACGTGTGGATAGATGGAGAAAGAAAGTCGAAAGAAAAAATGGATGGATTGTGTGAGGAGTGATACGAAAGAAAAGGAAGTTAGCGATAGCATGACGGTTGACGGGACAGAATGGAAGAAAAAAACATGTTGCGCCGACCCCAAATAACATTGGACAAGAGCAGGAAGATGATTGATGCTTCTCTTCATTCTTTTTTGCCTAAATATTTTTATATGGCTTGTATTAATGTCACTACAGGCATGTAGGCCGCCAATTGGCACATAATCCTGTGCTAACCCTAATTGTATTACCACAATTGGCACTGTTAATCCTTCCGCTTTAATATTTTAGTTCACTCCGGCTATTAAACTTGCATGACCTTTTACTGCTTCACAACCGGACTTATCCTATAACGAACTCTCACTACGAATGAAAATCTTTACAGGTACGTACTCTCGAGATGTTTCTTTCAGTAACTCTCTCCGACATTCATCAATAAAAGCTTTTCGCAAAGTAAATAATTTGTTTAACTTTGTGAGTGTTATTGGTGCGAAAGTCATTAATCTTCCACGTGTATCATCTTTTGGATGATAGTAGAGTATGGATTCGGATGTTTACTACAACCTAGGGATCTTTAAGTCAAGAGTGAATAGGTTACTTCTAAGGAAACGTACTCCATCGTAAACCAAATCGTCACTTACCATCATGGTGAGATAGTAATTAAATGCGAGTCTAAAATAATTAAAAAAAAATGTGGCCAACTATCTTCCATCCCATATCCTGCTTTATATTTCCCAAATCATGTAGTCCAAGACTTGACATATGCGGTGCTTCTGACGACATCGTAAATATAGCGAAATTTTGGTCTACAAAAACTTTTTAGAAAAAAAAAATAACCGACTTCACTAAAAAAAAACACTAAAAGGATCAAAATAACTTTAATTTCGGAAGTCGGTGTTTCTCGGTATTGTTTGTTTCTTATTTAACACCGACTTCCGAAATTAAAGTTATTTTGATCCTTTTAGTGTTTTTTTTTAGTGAAGTCGGTTATTTTTTTTTTTCTAAAAAGTTTTTATTTCTCACTTTTTAGTTGCGATACACTTATAACCAGAGTGCCTATTTCTCATGACAATTCCAATTAACCCAAATACTGCTAGGTTACATTGTTTTATTATAAAGTTCCTGTGTCTACCTTCCTCCTTCCGGCTCCATCATCAGATCAGTTCGATAGTACCTTATAGCCAAAGAGCATCTCACGACAATTCTAATAAGCCCAAACACGGCTAGGATACATTGATTAATTACGGAGTTCCTGTGCCTACCTTCCGGCTCCACCATCAGATCAGTTCGATAGTACCTTATAGCCAAAGTGCATCTCATGACAATTCTAATAAGTCCAAACACGGCTAGGTTACATTGATTAATTACGGAGTTCCGGTGCCTACCTTCCGGCTCCATCATCATCATCAGATCACTTCGATGATACCATTTTCAACGTAACTATTCAGAATCATTCATTTATTTGTATTGTCATAGTCGCTTAACTATATCTTCACTGTGCTATCTATTTGAGTATGAAGTTCCGTTGACCATTTCTGGTCTTCTTCATCAGTTCCACTTCATCAAATGTTACTTTTTGACTGTAAATGCTTAAGTTCTTGATGAAAATACTAAAATTACCATAGGGTTGCCTATAATTTTTGAGGAGTTCCCTCGATTCCTCGTGGATTCCATCATCAGAATTGGATTTTGAAAAAAATGGGACCAATCTGGAAGCATATCCTATAGAGGGAAAAAAATAATTTGCAAATCGGTCCATAAACGACGGAGTTCTGAGGTAACAAACATAAAAAAAAAAACAACCGTATTGATAACCTCCTACTTTTTTTTGAAGTCGGTTAAAAATTAGAAATAATATCGTACGAGCGAGACGAAAAAAGGATTACTTGCAACTAAAAGCAGCCAAACAACATTGATTAACGACAAATTTCAACCTAGAAAAAAACGAATAACGATAGATATAAGGAAGTATCAGCCTATACACGACATGTAAAAAAAAAAGAGTTAAATCCACAACTAAAGGGCAGTTTGGCGACCGTCCAAGTCGACAGCGCCTGTAGTTTCGAACTGATATTCTAGGCTCGGATATGTATACTTGGCCCGTTCAACGGAAATCCGTAGGATGGACGAAATCTAGGCTTCGTCTAGAATGAGATGTTCCATATGTGAAAGTAATAAGAGAGAGTGAACTTCATAAAACGCCGTTTATAGTTACACTAGCTTTATGCCCCCGGCTTCACCCGCGTGAAAGTAGATTTCTCCGCACAAACTTTGGACCCCCGTTTCATCCCATTAGGGGTGAATTTTGTAAAAACTTCTCTTAGTGCTCGCCTACGTCATAAAAGGAAGTCTTGTGCAAAATTTCACGCTTCTAGTCCCAGTAGTTTAGGCTATGCGTTGATATGTCAGTCAGTTTTTCCTTTTATAATATAGATTATATTTTTAGGATAATTAGTATTGGTTTATATTGTGATATCGAAAGGAGATCGCATGAGTTAGGTTAGGTTAGGTTAGTAAGCCAGTTCGTTAGCTATAATAAAATAGCTAACGAACTGGCTTGCAAAATATACTTTTAAGGATTTTGCAATTCTAGAATAGGTTTAAAAATTGAGTAGAACAAAGAAATGTCTAGTTTTTTCAGTTCGGACATAACCATTGTAGCGCAATGAGCTGATATCGAATCCTGAAGAAAAGTATAAGTAAAACGTGACAGCCTCCCAAGAGTTTTATTCAAGTAGAAGATCCCCTACCGCAGCTCTACGGTCGCATACGAGGTGCATTCAATAAGTACCTAGCCTCATCGCCAGAGGGCGCTGTAGTTTCAAAAGAGTTTTACCACAGTGTAGCACAATCTTTTTTAATTCTTTTTTCAAATTTTCATTCCAATCCCTTCATTTGTTTTAATTTGACAACTTATGGAAGCGAACGTGTCGATCGGTTTTACAAAAATGGAAAAAGAGCAATATCGTTCGGTGATTCGATTCCTATTTTTGGAAGGGAGAACGCGGATCGAAATCAAAGAGCGCTTGGATGCTGTGTACGGTGACTCTTCTCCATCGATGGCCACCGTCAAGAATTGGTTCAACGAGTTTGCACGTGGCCGTACGTCGGTTTTTGATGAACCACGTCCAGGTGCACCGAAAACAGCTGCTACGGAGGAAAACATTAAAAAAATCCATGATTTCGTATTGGCAGATCGCCGATTGAAGGTTCGGGAGCTAGCTGAGACTGTAGGCATTTCAGAAGGAACAGTGCATCATATTCTTCACGAGGAACTCGGCATGAGAAAGCTGTCGGCGCGATGGGTGCCGCGTTTACTCACACCAGAAAACAAGCGCAACCGTGAGACCACATCGGAGACGTGTTTGGCGCTGTTTAAGCGGAATCCAGCGGAGTTTTTGCGTCGTTTTGTGACCGTCGATGAAACCTGGATCCACTGGTACACACCAGAGACCAAGGAGCAATCAAAACAATGGATCCAGACCGGGGAACGTGCTCCAAAGAAGGCGAAAACTGTAAAATCGGCCGGAAAAGTTATGGCCACCGTTTTCTGGGATTCACAAGGTGTGATCTACATCGATTACCTCGAGAAGGGTAAAACAATTACAGGGCTTTAACTATGCCGATTTATTGGGCCGATTCGACGTCGAATTAAAGAAAAAACGACCCCATCTGGCGAAGAAAAAAGTGCTGTTTCACCACGACAACGCACCGGTTCACACGTCTGCCGCTGCCATGGCCAAATTGGTCGAATTACGCTACGAATTGCTGCCCCATCCACCGTATTCTCCAGATTTGGCCCCTTGTGACTTCTTTCTGTTTCCTAATCTGAAAAAATCACTCGCCGGGAATAGATATGGATCGAATGAGGAGGTCATCGCCGCCACGGAGGCCTATTTTGCAGAGTTTGACAAAAATTATTTTTCCGACGGGTTAAAAAAGTTGGAGCATCGCTGGGCTAAGTGTATCGAACTAAAAGGAGACTATGTTAAAAAATAAATTGCCACTTTTCCAAAATTTTCGTTTACTTTTTGTAGGCTAAGTATTTATTGAATGACCCTCGTAGTGGCGACAATATCATGAGTACATACAGTCTTGTTGTTAAATTGATATTTGTTACTCGGGAACCTAAACACGTCTTGCGTAACTATAACCGCACAATCAATCGGATGGAATACATTGAGTATACCCAGTGAATCTTAGTGCGAATGGCCTAAGATGAGATATCGTATTTTAGTTTGATTTGATAGATTGAAGTTTGTCTGAGAGAGAATCGAGTAAAAAACTGTTTCTTTTTCGATTCATTTGTGAGTTTTTTCAACATTCTATAAATGTAACAATTTCACGATTGAATGGAAATTCATCTATATATGTATTATATATATGTAGTGGCCAGATCATAGATCACATCATGATATGGCCAACTAAAACTGGCCCGATCGTTTTAAACGTTAAACTTTGATGACATTTCAATACTCGTTTGGCCTACTTTCTTTAGACTTTTCATTATCATAGAAATCCTACATCAATAATGGCCAAACGAGGATCAACATATCATCAAAACATTTCTTTCAAATGTTAACGTTTAAACGATCTGGCCAGTTTTAATTGGCCATATCATGAAATGATCAATTTCTATGATCTTGCCACGGCATATATATATGTATATAAAAGGAGAAACTGACTGACAGAGATATTAACGCACAGCCGAAACTTTTGGGACTAGAAACGTGAAATTTTGTAACCAGAGTTCCTCTTATAACGTAGGCGAGCACTAAGAGAGGATTTTCCAAAATTCACCCCCTAAAGGGATGATACGGGTGTCCAAAGTTTGTATGGAGAAACCTACTTTCACGCGGGCGAAGCCGCTGGAGAGAAGCTAGTAATAACAGAAGGTAGTAATAACAGAAGGTAGTAATAACAGAAGGTAGTAATAACAGAAGGTAGTAATAACAGAAGGTAGTAATAACAGAAGGTAGTAATAACAGAAGGTAGTAATAACAGAAGGTAGTAATAACATAAGTACATTTTAATCTCTACTTTTACGAGTAAGTACTAAGATATATACGCAAATCTCTATAAAGCTATAACTTTTGATTGATTTACACGACCCAAACAATAATGATCTGAATTGTAAACCTCTCTTCAATTTGGGACAAAACTCTCGACATTTATATTCAGTTAATAAATTAAATAAACAAATGGTTTACAGCAGAGATTAGGTACCTACTAATCAATATCTAGATAATATTAAAACAAGAGAGAGAGAGAATGCAGGAGCTGGAACTGAAGGTATTATATTAGAAAGTAAATAATTGGAAGTGTATTATAACCTGATCCACGCACTCTAGGGCGGGGCGTGAGGGAGTGTCAGACTTTTAGACTAAAACCACACCTATTGTCCTCCTTTGCTTTGCGTTCCAGGAACCCGGATTACCCTTTCGGTCTACCCATGGCCCCAGTAAACTTCGGCCCTGCTAGGCCTCTACGGTTTGGCTGACTTCTATGGATCACCAGTCTAGTAATAAAATGAATGCTTTATTCCTAGAGCATTGGTAATGTCTGTAATTTCAGTCTAGACTCAAACGCCCAGTTATTATCGATTTTGTACAGCAATATTTTTAATATTGTTATCACCGGCCACTTGAACTATCTCGTTGTAATATTACGAAATCGCTTTTTCTCGTCTTTTGTTGAATAAGAATATATTGTTTGTATATCCTTAGGGAACTATTTGATTTATCGAGGATGAAAGTATCTTTGCTTTGTTTGTGACTTGGGTGAGTTTTTCAGAGATCTAACTTGAATGTTCGATTCGAAACTTTCTCATCGGCGACTTTGAATCAAAGTGGTACTGAATATGCTTAATTTTTTATTGAGTTCAACGCTTGACTTATTTACATTATCCTATTTTTAATTTGTTGATTTTATTATATAAAGTACGAATAGTATACCGGGTGTCTTTGACATCGATGCACAAACGAATACCATGGATCCAGTACATGATTCTGGACACCCCAGTGGTGGAATTTTCTGTACTTTTTTAAAATTTAAACTGTGTAAAATAGTTATTCTAACCAACCCCGATGATATTTTTAGTAAAAAGATTTTTTTTTTATATTAAAGAGTATTAAATTAAAATGTCATAGGGGTAGATAAAATCGTTATTCTAATCAATCCCGATGACATTTTTAATTTTAAAATTTATTCATTCATTTTTTTCACTAAAAATGTTAGAATAACGATTATATAACTAAGTACAGTTTAAATTAAAAAAACGTAAAGATTTTTTTTTTAATTAGTAAGAAACCGACGAAAAATTTAAAAGATGAGTAATCTTTACATCCGGAATTCCCGAAATCCAAAACATTTCTTCAAAATAAAAACAAAGAATATTGGCGACATTGACTCTACTAATGACCAAAATCATTATTAAGGATTGTACTCTCCGAAAGCTTCCATGGACAATTAAACAAATTACAAAAAAGGGAAAACCAAACGAACTCACTATTTTAAAATCGAATGAAAGAATATTGAATTCTGTCAGGCGACATACAGACAACGAAAATGATAATTTGTGTATCGGTTTTCCATTACGCGAATTCGTCACTTTGAATCAACATTTGTTAGGTACACCGGAATGCGATAATTTTTTACGCTTACCGCAACGTCTGTCTGATGGAATGTTATGGTGTTGTAGAGATACCTATCTATACAGATCCAAAACATTCCATTAACACTTTTCTCCCGACCTGGTTAACGAACCCAGGACCCCACGCTCCACAGTCACGCTTGCGACACACATTCACAGTATGCAATAAAGCTATAGGCAAACAGTTTGCCATTGAACAGCAAAATCACATCGAACCAAACGGTCTCCCCAGCTGTAAACCAAGCTATAACAGCGTTGACAATTATGTATTATATGATTTAATTTAGATATTATAGTATATTTTTAACTTATTTGTATACACTGTGTCTACATCTCTCATCCAACTCTCCTGTCGCAGGTCTGCTGGAAGAAATTTCATTTGAAATAAGCAATACCTTTGTGTTCTTCTATCAGCTTTTGTTCTTTTCATTTTTAAGTGTTTGTGTGTACATAAATAAATATATATAAAATGAATCCCTATTTCCCTTGGTCACGCCATCACGCGTGGACGGCTGGACGGATTTCACAATTTTTTTTTTATTGTGTTTGTTATTGTCAGGAGAAGGATCTTATGAGCGAAAAAATTAAAAATAGTAGGGTAGAGTAGGGTAGAATAGGATAGGGTAGGGTAGAGTAGAGTAGAGTTGAGTAGAGTAGAGTTGAGTAGAGTAGAGTTGAGTAGAGTAGAGTTGAGTAGAGTAGAGTAGGGTAGATTAGGGTAGATTAGGGTAGAGTTGGGTAGAGTTGGGTAAAGCAGAATAGAGTAGTCAGTTGACGGGAGCTAAGCCGCGGGCAAAAGCTAGTAAATAAATAAATAAATGCACTCATTCACTCGATCAATCTCTCGCAAGCAGTTCAAACTTTTCCGTTCAATCTCTATTTATTAGACTTCGTTAAGTTTCTGTCAAAGAGCCATTAATTTGTTCTGCTTGTATTTATGACGGCGTAAAAAACTATTCGATCACCGTTAGGTCAGTTCTTATGTGGTTTCATCACTATCAATACCTACCAAAATAGCATTAAAACAGCATTTTTTTACTAACCTACTTCTAGAGAAAGTTTGCGCTTCGACATGTATGTTTGTTTTTAACTGGATCATGACGTCGTTGTGATCAATAGCTATAAAAAATCGCTTGTCATCAGGAGAGAATCAGATAATGGTTAAACGCAAGCCACATTCTACTATCGGGCAACCCGACGTACGGCGAGTATCCACCCTTACGTTGTTGAAACCTCTACGGTCCGGACTAAGAGTTTCGCCTCGTCATTTATAGCGTACATCGAAGGATTGGAACAATTTGCCTGCTGCGGTCTTCCCGTCCGATTATAATTTAGGTGTCCTCAAGGCCAGAGTGAATACGCTCTTAATAAACTAGTGCGCCTCACCATCAACGATTGCATCACTGCTTACCATCAGGTGGGATCGTAGTCAAGCGCTAGTTTATATCAATTAAAAAATAAAAAAGCCAATCAATAATTAAAAAAAAAACACTTAAAAACACATCGAAACGTAGAAACCAGTATGTGGACGCCTCATACAACCAAAAGCCGTTCCATTGAAAGAAATGGCATAGAATGGTAATCTCGTACATAATGACAAATGAATGTCTGACGTATGCGATAATCTGCTAAAATTTTGACAGTTCCTTTGATCAATGACCTACCATTAGAACGTCATTGTGCAGTCATTGCTTTTAATAAGCTCGATATTGTCATTTTACCACAACTCTATTACGAGACCATTGACCGATTAATGATCGATCATTATGAATTAGCAGATTACGAACTTTTAGCAGATTACGAACTTTTAGCAAAATGACAATGGGATCGTGTTGGAATGACGAATTTATAAAAATAGCAGACTTGGGCCCCTGGTCGGAGGATTCTCCCTTTTCAATGAAGATTTGCGGGACTTTACACTCACACCTCTGTATACCTCTAAAAAGGGCACAAGTGGGTTTTATAGTCAGTAAAAGTCAAACACGCCCTCTATCTCCACCCTAGAGTGAGAGAAGTAATTGGATGATATTCCACTTAAAAAAAAAGGGGGTGAGCGATACAGGCAACCAGTAACTCCGATAAAGAAAGTTTTCAAATCTCATTATGGCGAATATTTGTTTAAAACTGCAATAACAAGATAACCCATGATTCATCACATCAGCTTTCTAGATGCAAAGATAACGCCCACATTAAAATCATAAGCCTACATTATTCCCAGCACCGTTACTGTTACCACACAATGATAGGAGGCTGATAAGCTCAGTATTTCGTATTTAGCTCAGTTTTTAGCGTATGTAAATAAAGATTACTTTAACAATAACGTGAAAGTTAATGTTAACGCAGACACGCATTATGGTTTTGTGGGTCATTGCCTGGTTGACTTTAATTGCATAAAGGATATTAAGATGGTGTTTGCTTATGTGTAAAAATAATGTAATCTTTATATGTATAATTCTTCTGCACGTGTGTTTAACACTTAACTCCTCCTAAACGGCTTGACCGATTTGGATGAAATTTTGCGTTAAATTTATTTGAGAGGGTCCCTGGAGGGTTTGAAAATACAATTGAACGCGGTAGGTGGCGCTGCGTTCGGGTCTCATTTTTTTTCTAATAAACTGACTAAGCCATCTTTCAGACAGGGCAACGTCTGTCGGGAACTCGGGACCGCTAGTTTAATCAACATCATCATCATTATCATCATTTCAGCCAAAAGACGTCCACTGTTGGACATGGGGACGATAGGTTCCGGAATGGCGACCACATACCGGAAGACGCAGCATTGGAAGGCCTCCCACAAGGTGGGCCGATGACCTGGTGAGGGTCGCGAGAATCCGATGGATGTGAGACGCACAGGACCGGTCATTGTGGCGACATTTGGGGGAGGCCTATGTCCAACAGTGGACGTCTTTCGGCTAGTTTAATACTCGTATATTATTCCACAACTTTCACACAACGCCATCTAGTCCAAACTAAGCAAAGCTTGTGTGTGTGCTATAACTAGACAACTAATAAACAAAATATTTCTAAATACATACATTATAGATAAATTACACCCAGATACACACAAACATTTGGGTGGGAATCAAACCCATGACCTCCGGCATAGCAGTCAGGGCCACTAAAGTTTTCAAAAAACAAAACGCCCGTTTTGACATTTGTTAAAACGAATTCTTATACTTAAACACGCAAAAAGAATACTCACAATATATTCCATCATATTATTTAATGCGCCAAAAAAAATTGAAATTCTTTAAATTATTATTTTATTGTCTCTTTCAGTTTCGTTCCAAGTTACATTCTAGGGTATTTCTCAAATTTCAAAACGGGCCTTTTATTTTTTAACGAGTTTAATCACTAGGATCAACAGACCAGTCCAAATACTCGGTAAGTATGTTAGGCTGCAGGATTATTCGAAAGAGTTACTGTGACCCTCGCAAAGGACAACTGAAGGAACAGAGGTGGGTATTAGTCAGTAAAAGTCTGACACTCCCTAGAGCTCCACCCAAAACGGGAGGATTTGATGACAAAGTAGAAAACTGTCCCAAGAGACCCCATCGCGGGATAGGAAGTATCCAATGTTCTATTCCAGGACATTGTCTACCTGTGTGCGAAATCTGTTCAGCCGTTCAAGAGTGAAGAAGTGACAAACATATACACACGCACAAACTTTTTCCTTTATAATCATATAAAGGAAAAAGTTTGTGCGTGTGTGTCATTTTTTTTTCTAATAAACTGACTAAGCCGTCTTTCAGACAGAACAACGTCTGTCGGGAACTCGGGACCGCTAGTTTTATCATCATCATCATCATCGTTATCATCATTTCAAACCGAAAGACGTCCACTGTTGGACATAGGCCTCTCCCAAGCGTCTCCACAACGACCGATCCTGTGCGTCTCGCATTCGCAGCATTCCCGAAACTCTCACCAGGGCGTCGGTCCACCTTGTGGGAGGCATTCCAACGCTGCGTTTTCCGGTGCGCGGTCGCCACTCTAGAACCTTTCGGCCCCATCTACCATCCGTTCTACGAGCAATGTGCCCTGCCCATTGCCACTTTAGTTTGGCGATTCTTCGGGCTACGTCGGCGACCTTGGTTCTCCTGCGGATATCTTCATTCTTTATGCTATATTCCTTTTTAATAGTAGTGTGATATCCCAAGTGAAAAAGGGTCTATCTAACTAGCTGGGTTTCCCTGGGTCTACTCGGGATAACTAGATAGTTAATGAAGCGGAAAAAAAATACATTCATTCAGCCGAACTTAGAACCTCCTTCTTTTTGAAGTCGGTTAATAAAATACTTGTGATATTCGCGTAGCATAGCATAGTCGGCCTTATAATGTTCCCACTGCTGGGACTCAGGCCTCCTCTCTAGGAGAGGGAATGGGCCGTAATCCACCACGAGGGCCCAGTGCGAGTTGGTGGATGTCACATGTCTTCGAATTTTTGGTTCTAGGACATGCCGGTTTCCTCACAATGTTTTCCTTCACCGTTTTGAGAGCAATGGTGATGAAATAAATTACACAAAGTAATGCGCCTGGCTGGGTTTGAACCCGGAACCTACAACTCGTAAGTCGGGGCCGTTACCACTCGGCCACCACTGCTCTTACCTGAAATTCGCGTATTTGTTTTAAAATATCGACAAATGGAATAAAGTCAGATTGATCAATATTTTCATCATCATCATCATTTCAGCCGAAAGACGTCCACTGCTGGACGTCGGCCTCCCCCAAGTGTCGCCATAACGACCGGTCCTGTATGTCTCGAATCCATCGGATTCTCGCGACTCACTAAGTCTTCGTCCACCTTGTGGGAGGCCAATACTTTATCAAAGACAAATAGATACGCAAAACTCTAAGACAAAAACTTAGTGTTCTAGCGCGGGGAATGATTTTAAAAGATGACAACCCTATTTGAATGACATCAGCACCTTTATTGGTCACCTGTAATTATGTCACTTTTCTAACCTTGAGACTCCTTGGTGGGTCATTCATAATTATGTTTTTGAGACCAAATGACTATTGGTCTTTACAGATATTCGATATATATTCAGCCACAGCGAATTCACACAAACGAATTTAACTCTTTGTATACTGTCTTTTATCCTCATTCACTTGCATTCAAATACCCTTTTTGGGATGGGAAATCACACACACACACTTACACTTTTTTCTCTGCTCAACTCTCCCACGCCTCCATCCTCATCTCATTGCTCACTTTCAATATGCGTTCTTCTAACAATCTCCTACAGCTCTGTCCTTCTCATACTTCTGATTTTGTCCATTCTTCCTTCTAATATACAGTCCATCCCTCTGTGGAATGCGCTTCCTCTCGATACCACCACCACCACCACCTCAGGTTGACTATTGCATTAAGTCCGCCTTTGTACTTTATGTTGCATGAAGATTAAAAAAATAAATCTACAAATAAGTTTATCAGCTCTGAGTGGAGCGACGGCGGGTGTCCTTATCGGACGCAACCGCCTTATATGTCGCAAAAAACGTTTATTTCGACACTCTCAAGGGAATCAAAATTCTAGGGTACTTCCCGTTGATCCAGAATCCAGAAATTATGCATAAAGCAAGGTCTCATAGCACAGGTGCATGGTGTGGAAATAAATCATGTAAAATGAAAAAAAACTTTTTAGAAAAAAAAAAATAACCGACTTCACTAAAACAAAAACACTAAAAGGATCAAAATAACTTTAATTTCGGATGTCGGTGTTTCTCGGTATTGTTTGTTTCTTATTTAACACCGACTTCCGAAATTAAAGTTATTTTGATCCTTTTAGTGTTTTTGTTTTAGTGAAGTCGGTTATTTTTTTTTTTCTAAAAAGTTTTTATTTCACACTTTTTAGTTACGATACACTTATAAACAGAGTGCCTATTTCTCATGACAATTCCAATTAACCCAAATACTGCTAGGTTACATTGTTTTATTATAAAGTTCCTGTGTCTACCTTCCTCCTTCCGGCTCCATCATCAGATCAGTTCGATAGTACCTTATAGCCAAAGAGCATCTCACGACAATTCTAATAAGCCCAAACACGGCTAGGATACATTGATTAATTACGAAGTTCCTGTGCCTACCTTCCGGCTCCATCATCAGATCAGTTCGATAGTACCTTATAGCCAAAGTGCATCTCATGACAATTCTAATAAGTCCAAACACGGCTAGGTTACATTGATTAATTACGGAGTTCCAGTGCCTACCTTCCGGCTCCATCATCATCATCAGATCACTTCGATGATACCATTTTCAACGTAACTATTCAGAATCATTCATTTATTTGTATTGTCATAGTCGCTTAACTATAACTTCATTGTGATATCTATTTGAGTATGAAGTTCCGTTGACCATTTCTGGTCTTCTTCATCAGTTCCACTTCATCAAATGTTACTTTTTGACTGTAAGTGCTTAAGTTCTTGATGAAAATACTAAAATTACCATAGGGTTGCCTATAATTTTTGAGGAGTTCCCTCGATTCCTCATGGAATCCATCATCAGAACTAGATTTTGAAAAAAATGGGACCAATCTGGAAGCATATCCTATAAAGAGAAAAAAAAATTTTGCAAATCGGTCCATAAACGACGGAGTTCTGAGGTAACAAACATAAAAAAAAAAAATGATGATAAAAAAAAAAAAAAAAAAAATACAACCGAATTGATAACCTCCTCCTTTTTTTGAAGTCGGTTAAAAAAAAAGTATTTTTCAACAATTTGTCAGTTTTTGTGATTTGGAAAAAAAATCCGAGACTCCAATCGGGAATTGAACTCTTTACATAGGTAAGTTTGTACGAAACCCTCAGGGCGCAAGTCCGACTCGCACTTGCCCAGTTTTTAACCGACTTAAAAAAGGAGGAGGTTATATGTTCGGTTGAATGTATGTTATTTTTTTTTTTATGTATGTTCACCGATTTCTCGGTCAATTGTGGACCGATTTTGAAAATTTTTTTTTTGATCGTAAGGTTATGCTTCCGAGTTGGTCCCATAGAAATATTGTTATGATCTGATCATGAACTTCGAAGATATGGAACAGAACTCCTCATAGGATCACAGCAGAACCGTCGTAACAAGTAAAATTGCTTTGTTTATACGTCTAGTCGATGACTGACTGAAAGTAGAAGGGGAATATATCGAACTGATCTGATGATGAAGCCTGAAGTTAGGCACCGGAACTCTGTAATAAATTAATGTAATCTAACCGTGCTTGGGATTATTAGAATTGTCATGAGATGCACTCTGGCTATAAGGTATTTAAGTTTGGCTGAGGGGTACTTTTTAGTGGTGGTACCATAACTAAAAAGTGTAAAATAAAAAACTTTTTACAAAAAAATACAACAGACTTCAAAGTAAAAAAAAAAACACTGAAAAGTGCAAAATAACTTTAATTTCGGAAGTCGGTGTTAAATAATGAAGAGACAAAACTATTATAGAAACACCAGCTTCCGAAATTAAAGTTATTTTGCACTTTTCAGTGTTTTTTTTTACTTTGAAGTCGGTTGTATTTTTTTGTAAAAAGTTTTTTATATCTGATGCGATCACGCAAGGAAACTTCGAGCATAGCTATGTCCATCGCCCTTTGGGTACCTTTAAGTCTTCTGACAAGGTCCATTGTAAGCGACCACGTTTCAGAGTCATGTCATCACTGGCAACGCGCACTGGTCGTAGACTTTCATCTTGAGACACTATGTTACATTGGATAAGATAATAATTTCCTATTCCAGGACATATTTTACCTGTGTACCTAATCCAAATCAGTTCAGCCGTTCCAGCATGAAGAACGAATAGACACATAAGATCTCGCCATTATAATATTAGAGTGATATAATATCCACTTACCATTAGCATCACACTTCTTGTAACAATTAGAAGCATCGACGAAGTTGGTGGCAGCGTCATGGCGGACACCGGCCTTCAGGTGCAGGTTGGCGGCCGCACAGAAAGCAGCCCCGGCTTGCGCCCATTTCTTCGACATTTTGAATAGGTTCGCCGCCCGGAGGTAGCAGTCTACTGCTTCCTCTACTTTCGATGAACCACTGCAAGGAAGTATGGTTATTTGTAAACATCAGCTGCTAAATATGAAGTTGCTGGAATGCAGAGACAGTTTTACTGTGTTCATCTTGTGCAACAACACCTTTGACCCCTTTTTTTAAAAGTGGGAAATCATCTAATGACTTCTCTTGCTTCAGGGCGGAGCGCGAGGGCGTGTCAGACTGTTACTGACTAAAATCATTCCTATGTTCCTTCTTTGCCATGGCCCCAGCAGACCAGAGGCTCGCCGCGTCGCGGTAGACCATGCGGTATCCCCGCACCTTCTGGATAGCGATGACCCTCTGGGAGGCGTTCAGCTTGGCCGCCGCCGCCGGTCGCTTTTGCAACGACGGCGCATCGTAAAGGGCCATGGACCGAACGCTCCCCGCGTAGAGCTTCCGGTAGGAGGCGTCTGGACTCCCTAGGTTGGGCAGGAGCCGCTTGAGGGTAGCCCAGGCCCGCTCTATTTTGGGAGCCAGACGTCGGAAGGGAGCCAGACGTCGGAAGTGCTCCACTTTTGACCTCTGACATATCCTAGACCCAAAAATTTTAAGACATATTACATCCACTACCCTGTATTAGGTAAACATTGACTATGTTGATTGCTTTTTTTTTCCTTTTCAGTAATTTTAACGTATGTCTGGCGATTTGAGTATTTTCTGCGGCCTACCCAAATGTGCTTTCCTTGGTATTGTTCGTCAAATCGTTGAGCTCCTTAGTAGTCCTGAGTTGAGCTTTACGAATACTGACAAATGCTTGCACTGACTGGACAGGTCCATTTAAATCTGTATGGTTCTTTCTTCAAAAGACCATTTCAGACAAATCTGCATGGTTCTCATGTGATTTGACCATTACATATTTACTGTATGGACTTTAAAAGAGACTTTGACCCCTGAGTTTGTTTCGGTGTTTCTTCTCAGGGTAGTTAGCTAGGAAACACCGGCCTCATCTAGTTTAAAAATGACGAAAAAAAATTGACGTGTAAAAGTGTTTTTTAAACCTATTTACAAAATAAATATCATTTATCATTGTGGTCCTCTCCTGTATCCCAGCAGTACTAGTCATGCAATGACTTGACTATCAAGTCATGAAGGCGATTGTGTGGTTAGCCAAGATGCTTAGATAATAGTGCCTCTTGTGGAAGCTATTGTAATGCACACAACTAATTCTTGTATTATAATCCTATAATCGCCTTTTGTGCCAGCTACTACGATTGACATATTGTACTCGTAGTTTAAGTAGAGATGCCAGGTAAAGGTAGGTCTATGCTAGAGCCGAGCACGAGCGGAGCACAAGCCGAGCTCAAATTCGTGTAGTGTGGACCGACTTTAGAGGAGCACAAGCGACACTACAATACGTTCCAAATAAGAATAGGATCGATTGCCATGTTGTGACGTCACGTCATACTGTCAAATCGCAAGAAATTGGGCAAAATTGAAGAACTCAGAGATGAGCAAAATTGAAGAACTGGATTCTGATTAAACTTTTTCGTTCATAGTTCGTAAATAAATTAAATTTTAAAAATTTATTGTTTTGCTCACCATAATAACTCTTCGATTTGACAGTATGACGTGACGTCACAACATGGCAATCGATCCTATTCTTATTTGGAACGCATTGTACACGAATTAGGGTTCGGCTCGTACTCGGCTCCTCTAGCCTAGACCCACCTTAAAGTTTAAATTTCTATTAGTATAGCCTTTCTTTCGTGGGAAATCATAATAGTGTTAACTCACGCACGAATTTGGTACGCTTCCGAACCAAATCAGTCCATCTGTAGAGTAGTCTGAAGACCATAATTATCATTATTTCGTTAGTTCTTGATAAAACAAAATTTCTGTGTCTAAATTCTCAGGAGACCTGATATTAAACTCCTTATTGATACTAACAAAGAAGTAATTTACATACTGATTTCAGGCTCAAGGTTTGTTTGTTCAGAAGGCACTTACTGAATACTAATCTACCTACATATTAATTGTTCGACACAAAAAAAAACTGTCTCAAGTGTGTCATGCCTATCAATTACTATGCAAAGACCTCCAGTACATGTTCATTGAAACTGTTCTTTGATTTTATTTATTTATTTTTTAACGTACATTTTTTTTACCTCATCTAGTTTAATTCTTAAACCCCAAGCTAACGCCGGCGTTCGCTCGCTCATTGTATTACTATTGTGTCTCTAATTATTCGAAAAGTTAAACTGACGAAAAAATTAATGTGTAAAAGTGTTTATAAAAACCTATTTGAAAAATAATTTATTATTTTCATTTAAAAATAATGCTCATGACAAACAAATGGCTCATTGTATGTTACACAGATTGTCAAGTTATATAAAACAAGAAGACAATAAAAATAACCCTTCTTACAGTCGGGTAAAAAGCTACCCTACACTAGAAATTATTACTGTATTTGTAGGTCAACAGGACACCCAGACCCAGAACAACTAGCTGTAGGCCATACAATAATATTTGTTGGGTCTACAATGCGTTCCAAATAAGAATAGGATCGACGCCATGTTGTGACGTCACGTCATACTGTCAAATCGCAAGAAATTGGGCAAAATTGAAGAACTCAGAGATGAGCAAAATTGAAGAACTGGATTCTGATTAAACTATTTTCGTTCACAGTTCGTAAATAAATTAAATTTTAAAATTTTCTGGTTTTGCTCACCATAATAATTCTTCGATTTGACAGTATGACGTGACGTCACTACCTGTCAATCGATCCTATTCTTATTTGGAACGCATTGTAGTTCATAATATCGACAGACCAACACCTGCGAACAAATTCCGTCTTTTTGTTCGCAGGTGTTGGTCGATGTAGTGTACCATCGATTTGGGGTACTGTCGATACATTAGCTCGTCAATGGAACATTTTCGATACAGCGACCATTGATGTAGTGACTGTCGATATTATGAACTAGACCCTTATTTGTTCTGTGTGGGTATCGAAGCCGCTACATGTTGTGCAGCAGCCAATTGCTCAACCACTGCGCCAATTGTGCCATAATTTTCTTTATTTCAGTTTTTCAACAGCACATTGCAGTTAAGGATTTTTTTGAAGATGATGCAACTTGCAGAAGTAAAAAATGAAACTGTTCCCCATTCCCTATTAAAGCAAGACAGAACAGGCATCTTTTATCCATGCTTTGGAGTCTTCACAACATATGCCGGGACCGCTAAGGTCCCCACATACGTTGTCTTACTTGAAAATTGGCTTGTTGCTTTAGATCAGAATAAAAATTCCAGAACCCGATTGCAGAACCATCTACCTGGTCCAATTGTATTTTTAAACCATGCAGAAGCCTACTCAAATATATACACAAAATTTCATCGAAATCGGTCAAGCCGTTTAGATGACAAACAAGTACAGAAGAATTTAAAGATGTTATGATAAAAAAACTTGTTTTACTATAAAGAAAAATTATATTGTCTTATCCTGAGACTAAAAAGTAAAGGAGGTCCGGACTTTATACACAAATGTCTGGGTCAACTGACTGGTCTGTTTGGCTTTTCATTTTTTAAAACCTGGCAACCCTACTCACAACTAGCAGGAGTGTATGATCAGATGTATGAATATGTAAAATGGAGTATGTAAAGATAACAGGCGGTATTATAGTTTTTGCCTACCCAAATTTGAAAAAGGCGTGAATAGTCTATGCATAATTATCCACATCAGCTGATTTTGTGATGTTACTGATTTAGATACAATAATAAGAAAATAGGTGAATAGTTTGAACATGTGTCTCAGAACAACAAACAACCATTCAAAGCGCAATAAGATTAGAATTATTTTAAAAGTACACAAAACTAGTGTTTTTCCAAATAGCAGTTCAAGACTAATAAATGAATCATTATCTAATTAGATTCTAGACTAGTTAACAATATTACTCATGGATAGAACTCGACATACAGATGCGAAGTTGTTACACTATCAGCGTGCTTAATTGCAAACATAATTCACAGCCCCACGGCACTTTCAACTGGAATATTATATATATATTCTTAGGCTGTCTGAGACAGCCTAAGAACAGGATCGATTGCCATGTCGTGACGTCACGTCATACTGTCAAATCGAAGAATTATTATGGTAAGCAAAACAAGAAATTTTTTAAATTTAATTTATTTACGAACTGTGAACGAAAAAAGTTTAATCAGAATCCAGTTCTTCAATTTTGCTCATCTCAGAGTTCTTCAATTTTGACTAATTTCTTGCGATTTGACAGTATGACGTGACGTCACAACATGGCAATCGATCCTATTCTTAGTTGGAACGCATTGTACAACAATGAGATTACAAATTTACAAGTTTTTGGAAAAGTTTAACGCATGCATGAATTATATATTCACTGACTCCTTAGTCATAAAAAAGCTTGTAATGAAATCAATTAGGTCGTAATTTGGGAAATATCAACAAAATAATGATTAATTCATTGTCCTCACCCGAAAAGTGATCCAAAGAAAGATTTCGAAGTACTCAGCTTCTTCTCCGCCTCGGCCATTAACTGCATAGCTTTCTGTTCATTGTCTGCCATCTTCGTGGCTTATTTAACACTATACACTACGAAAAGTTTACTAAATTCTCTCCAATTTTACAATTTATTGACAAAATGTCGTCAGCGACGATATGGGAAAATCCGTCGCTGTCATCGATTGATTTTGTGTTGCAAGTTCAAAAAATATCAATATTACGCTGCGTTCATTAGAAATTCCGTTTCACGACACGAGATTTTTTTCTATGGAATTAGTATTTACTAATTTTCTTTTTATTCATTCCATACCATAATTTTTCAAATGATAACTTTTTATATTTAGTCAGAACTTTGGACAAATCGCAATATTAAAGTTGTCAAAAAATAAAAGGCCTGTTTGGAACAAAACTGAAAGAAACAATAAACTAATAAATTAGGGGTCCGGTGTAGTACTAGCTAGTCTAGTATTTACACTACACCGGACATGCCGCTAGGGTGCGCTAGGTAGTCAAAATAAATGTCAAAACGGGCCTTTTATTTTTTGACAACTTTAATTATTTATTTTGTTTTTACCCCCAATTTTCACACACAATTGTCGAGGGTCACCAGTTTGGAGGTAGGCGGAACAGAGTGTAAAGTCCCGCAAACCTCCGTTGAAAAGGGAGGATCCTCCGACCAGACGGGTGTTATGTCTGGTGGGCAACTGCCCGATAGATGATTTCGGGCTGTTCTATATGTTCCAATCGCGCGGAGAACTTTAATTGCGCGATACAGGATTAGTTCTTATGTGACGCCATAGATGTCGCTACACATGTCTTCGATTTTTTGGTTCTAGGACTCGCCGGTTCCCTCATGATATTTTCCTTCACCGTTTTGAGAGCAGTGGTGATGAAATAAATTACACAAAGTAATGCGCCTGGCTGGGTTTGAACACGTGACCTACAACTCGAAAGCCGGGGCCGTTACCACTCGGCTACCACTGCTCTTGATACTCTAATGATTTCTTTATGCAGATCTTATTTTCATAAAGGCAAACGATGTTTATTCATTGTCATTACTAAAACAATGAATAATTATTGTATAATCTCGGGTAAAGTTTCTAGAATTAATTTAGTTTTAAGGATTCAATTATTATTTTATACAAGGGATTCCTTGTGAATTTTACCAATTTTAGCATTATCATTAAAAATTAAAACAACGAATAGTGTTCTAAACCCGTTGTACCATCACTAGTTGGCAGTGCTGTGGTTACCAAAACAACAACCTACACCCCAGGTGGTGTCGTTGTCAATACACGACTATATCGATTCTCTAGACTTCAATTCCAGTCGATTCAAAAATCAATCTTCATCAGGAAGATACCCACAAGATAAATATTTAGAAATTAGCTTTTCTGTTAGGTACTTCGAAATTATTGCAAGAACAAGATAATCTTCTCCTGATGATGCAGCTTGCAGCATGAACTGAAAACTGCAGAATGACCAACTCCTCACTCACTTACAGCACAGGTGGGTATCGTGTTTAGGCTCCTTAAATGGTCTCAATATAATAATAGGTAGATTAGTATCCTAGACCAGATGCTGTAGTATGCCCTGCAGGATACCTAACTTCTCACTTACCGCGAAGAACATGTTTCGACTCATTGAGATGAATAAAATTAAATATAATAAGCAGAAGAGAATCAATTAGTGAGAGCCTCTTAGCTACTTTCAGTAGTTCAATCGCGATGATATTTTGGTATATAGCCCTTAACGGTACCACAACGCGTTGTGGTACCGTTAAGGGCTATATTTCACCGGGACACCATGGCGGCGCGACCAGTCGGCGCTAGCAAAAAAATGTATACAGTTGTTTAGAGAGTTACGCACCTGGTGTCCGTTTGGTTGCGCGACCAACTCGGACGCGTGCACTTAAGGTCCATATTTATACTGTCTCAGTGTGCTGTAGCGACTCTTGTGTCTGTATGGTGTCTAGTTTGGTAGCTTACGGACACCATGGCGGCGCAACTGGTCGTGCCGCCATGGTCTCCCGGTGCAATATAGCCCTATTAAGTATCAATCGCAGGGTTTCCAGTAATCATAAAAACGTATGGCTTATGATTAAATTTGGGGTAGGCTCAAAGTCTAAGGGCCATATCACGCTGGGACCCCATGGCGTCGTAGCCAGGTCATGACATCAAAAAATGTATGGTTGACTGCATGACCAACAGTGGCCAGGTGAATACACACCATACCAAGTAGTAGGCGTGGGCAGTGTGTCATCTTTGCGATTGAAACATTTGCATCTGAATCACTGAAATGTTTTATGTTGTTGTTGTGTCGTATCATTTGGAACATCGGCTCAAAAGGTACAAACGGAATATTTGTAACATTGGCTTAAAAGACAAAGACAGATACTGACTGTTTAGTCCAGTCAAATTAGACAAAAAAGTAGGGGTAAGGTTACAATAATCGCCAGCTGAAAATTGGTAGGATTGTTCAACACCATCATTTATTTATTTATTTATTTAATCTTCATGCAACATAAAGTACAAAGGCGGACTTAATGCCTGAGGCATTCTCAAAACAAACATCATCAATGATCAAAAACGGTGGCTCTTAGGTAAAAGAGTATTTAGACATAATTATCTTATCTGGGTACAAATTTTGTCTGGGCTTCATATATGTGATGGTTTTGAACTATCCTACCAATTTTCAGTTGGGTGCGAATTTTTGTAACCTCGGATGTCTAAATTGACCGTAAGCAAAGACATTAAATATATACCGTCAGAATGGCTGGTTGCCTATGGCAAGCGGCTCTGAAAGTATATTCAAGAATTGCCACCCAATTGCTTATATTTGCTACATTTCTTCAATAATTGCTACATTTCTTCAATAATTGCTACATATTCAGAGAAATACGAATATTTTTTGACCAGCCATTCTGACGTCAGGATGGATGGTGACCTCCGTGTTCAGCATGAAGGACGCAGAATTTCTAAAAGTTTGTTGTATCAATAATTGCTTACTAATTGCTACTTTCACGAATTTTAGTTTGAGCTTCGTTCATACATTAGGTAAAAAAATATCGATTTTATTAATATTTGTCTTGTTCAAATCGTGCAGGCGTTCACAATTATGGGTCACCCACCCTAGATCTGTTGACGCGAAATCGACTTAGATATTTGAAATTATTAATGAATAACAAAAAAGACAACATATTATTAATCAAGTAGCACATACCTACCTACAAAAGAACGAGAAACACATACATCTGACCCAGCTATTAAACATACTGAAACTAGTATTGTGTTGAGGGTTTTATAAACTACTCACTAATCATCATTATAATAAGTCGATGAACGCCTGCAAGATTTGAACAAGACGCTCGCTGTAGTAAAAAGAACTGTTGCCTTTCTAAATTATTAGGCGCATCTTCGTACAAATATTAATAAAATATATATTTTTTTACCTAATGTATGTACGAAGCTCAAACTAAAATTCGTGAAAGTAGCAATTAGTAAGCAATTATTGATACAACAAATTTTTAGAAATTCTGCGTCCTTCATGCTGAACACGGAGGCCACCATCCATCCTGACGTCAGAATGGCTGGTCAAAACCTTCTCAAATGCGACCGGGCGCCGGCGCTCGGGCGTGACGTCATCGCGCCATTTGGTCAAAAGTCAAGCGAACGCCGGCGCTCGCTCTCTCCCACTTCATTGTAGGCCCTATTTTCAATACTTAGAGACTACTTTTGTATGAACAAGTTTAATTATTTACGTTCCTGGATAAATTTCCTATAAATTGAACGCAGCAATATTTTATAGTCTATGCTCTGCTTTTTTTTTTTCGGTTTGACATTCGCCCGAAATTGTGAGTGCGTGCGTGCTTTAAGCAACTATAATTTTAGTGTTTTTCCCTGATTTCACTCAAGTAAGTATTGTTTGTTATTATAAAGTTATTATTTAGCTTATAATGATTCTATTTATAGTATAAGTTGTACGAAATATATTGTTATAACTATTAGATAAAGCCGTTATAGTGTGTGAACATTTTTTCTGATTTCCGAGTAAATTATGATGATGTTTTGCAGTAAATGCTATGAAACTATTATAAAAAGTAAGTAGAATCATTTATACAGCGATATAATAACGTTTTTGTTCAATTTTAGTGAAAAAAATCTTGGCAAAAAAGCACGCGTGACGGTCGTTTGGTCTTTCAAAATCCAGCAAGCCATTTTGGTCCTTATTTGTATCTTACGAAAGACAAAGTTGGTGTGAAACTTTTTTTTATGACTTTTTGATTAGGGATACGTAGTGTGTCGATAAAATTTTGTTATTATCGATAGTGATAGCGGTATTTTATAATTATTGTATATTTATTTTTACATGATAACTTAGTTTTTCTAAAGCTCGAATATGAATTTATATATATATCTTTTTTATTACAAAACAAAATCAACTGAAGAGACATAGGAGTATATACTAAAGTGATATTTTTTTCTCTTTTTGTTTGACATGCTGTAGCATGTCGAATTGGCGAGTGAACGAGGAGCCTCCAGCGGACTTCCTCGATCTACTTTATGACGAGGAAGATCGGGACGTCGAAGAGGAGAGCGGCGATGAAAATGACGACTTTTTTGACGATGAGGTTGTAATGTTTGCCTTATAATTTGTTATAAAATAATAATTTGTTAACTGTTTTTTTTTATTGCATTTGGATGGGAATTTTTTTGCATGGACATTTCTTTGTACATTTTAGGATGAAGTCTTGCATCTCAATTCATCGCCGGAACGCATGGGGGGCTCTCCACCAGTGGTATTGCGTTTATTGTGGTTTGCTGTGATTTATTGATTATGGGTGGCGGTGTATTTGCATGTTTTTTTTTTGTATGTTTAGGGTGAAGCATCGGACCGATCAATTTCACCGGAGGCTCCCCCCTACTCTCCTCTCACGTCCCCAGAGCGCCCTACAAGGAGCCGCAAACGGCAATACATTTCTTCTTCTGTTCGATTTGCAATATTTCTGTATTTGTTACAGTAGGATTTCAGTGATTTTAACGTTTGAATATTTTAGGATGATTGGTCGCCACGTCCTTCAGCGTCCCGGGACAGGTCACGATCCCCAATATTCATAAATCTGCCGTCGCAATCGTAAGTTTATATCTACTGATATTATTTATGAATAGTTATCTTCCGTATCATACCGATATGGATGTATGTGAAATAGATTTAGTAAAATTATTTATTTTTACAGCGTACTGGCTCCTGAGACCCTGCCACAAGAGGCAGCCGTCATACGGATTTTTGGGGACGATGGCCTACCGCTGGACGCTGAAATGTTCGACGATGGCGCCATCGAAGTGGAGGTCGGCGATTATATGTCCCCGGATGTCCACGCTTTGTTTGTGTCCCCTGAGGAGCAAGTAATGAATGGAAGTGAAAGAAATGAAAGGGAAGCTAGTGGAAGAAGAACGAGTAGGCGAAGAGGTGGACGAAGGGGTGTGCGAGGACAGAATGTAGGTGGGCGTGGGCATCCAAACCGGGGCCGCAGGGGGAACAATCAGTGGGAGGTGGGACACCCACTGAATGAAATCTGGACGAATGACGAAAACGTTCCCCCTGAATTGGTAAGTTTGGCGACGGATGTATTACGAAGACGACAGTTGAGTATGCAAGGTGCTGCCAGAGCCGATGAAAGAGAGGTTGATAGCGAGAGCGAAAATGTTGATGAATTCTTCGACGCTAATGATGGAGCGGATAGTCTCCCAAGACTGGAAGGCCAGAACCTCCACTTTGAATGGTCGACTATGGAGTCCTTTCAAGGCCAGGAGGAAAATTTTAGACCAGAGCGTACAGGTTCTGTTCATTTTTATAATTCGGCATATGATGCTTTTCGCTCCTATTGGGGCGATGACATCTTAGGTCTAATTGTGGATGAAACGAACCTATATGCCACTAAAATTATATCTGCTGCTTTCCAGTCTGAATGGTATCCCACAAACATTCACGAAATTTTATGCCTTTTTTCGTTCTGGACGATGATGGGGATCGTCAGAATGCCAACTATTGATAGTTGTTTTTCTGTGGATCCTCTTCTGAAAACGGAAGTTTTCAGACGCATCTTCACACAGAGAAGGTATAAAATGTTATCAAGAGCATTACATTTTGTAGATTCCGACCCCGCTGTAAACAATCCAAATCCCTCCAACATTAGCGCCGCTAGCAGCTCTGATCGATTATACCATCTGAGACCAATAATTACGCATTTAAATTCTAGTTTTCAAGCAAATTATATTTTGGATAAAGATATTTGTATAGATGAGAGTTTGATCGTATGGAAAGGAAGTTATACTAGTTACTTCAGACAGAATATTCAGACCAAAGCTGCTAAGTTTGGTATCAAGACTTTTGAGCTTTGCGAGAGTACCACTGGTTATTTGTGGTCGTTCATTGTTTACGCCGGTAAACAATCCTCAACAGATTTGGAGCAGTCGCCCGGTGTACTTAAAAGTACAGCTGTTGTGAAGAAGCTCATTAGTCCCCTACTAAACAAAGGGTATAGACTATTTATGGATAATTGGTACAATTCGCCTCTGTTAGCTAGATTTCTGAAGCTCAATGGTACCGACTGCGTTGGTACTTTGAGATCTCGTAGAGACGTTCCCATTCTGATAAATAAGGCTCCGCTTAAAAGGGGGGAATTCATAGCGAGACATTCCGGCGATGTCTCCATATTATCGTGGCAAGACAAGAAACGAGTAACCATGATTTCTACTTGTCATGGTTCAGCTACTGCCTTGCCTACAGTCTCGTCGCGTCCATCATATCGTCCAGCACCATTTAAACCGCAAGTGGTGCTGGATTATAATAAATTCATGGGGGGGGTAGATATGAAGGACCAGATGCTCGAGCCTTATTTAATAGAACGGAAAAGTTCTGCCAAATGGTACATGAAACTCTTTAAACGCTTACTCAATTTTTCTATCCTTAACGCTCGCATTCTTCTAGAGTCATCTACACAGAAACGTCATAATCATTTAGCTTTTCGTCTTAGTCTTGTAGATTCTATTCTCACAAATCATCTATCACATTGTCCGCAGAGTCGTAGGTTTACTGTTTCCATCAGTAGATCGACGCACCAACAGCCTCAAATAATAGTTCCTTCTACACATTGGCCCGTTCTGCTGGAACGATCAGGTTACACAGCAGCACGCAACCGGAAATTACGGAAGCGTTGTATTGTTTGCCTTCAGCAGGGCAGGAAGGAACAAACAACGCCGTATTGCTGTGAAACCTGCCAAGTGCCACTGTGTATAACGAACTGTTTTAAATCATACCATACGTCACAGTAGTAATGCTTTGCTTTCTTCTTTTTTTCAATTCTTCCCAATTATTCACAAATAACTATTGTGATAGGTATTTTATGCAAAACAGTGCAAGGTTTGTGTGTAGAGAATGCCTGTGTGTTATGACAGGTATTTTATGAATACGGAGTGCAAGGTGTGTGTGGAGAGAATATTTGTGGATTTTATATATTATTATATAGTTAACTAAATATAGATAGTTTCACTTTTAAAATTGCTGGCTGATTACGTATCTCTTTTACTAACAATACTCGATTGAAAATAATAAAATTGTTACTTTCAAGATAGTTTTGCGATTATGCATGAGGGATTTGACAGTTTCAGTTACTAACAGAGTACTATTAAAATAAAATCCAATTGAGAGTAGCATAACAGCATTTCATCTATATGATTTTATTCACAGTTACATAATCAGCCTTCTGACTAAGTATAATTTGCGTTTTTTGTGCATATATGAAAAACTAGTTGTGGAACTATTTTGATATACAATAAGGAAAATTGTATCTAAATTTATAATTGTGATTTTGAATATTAGACTGGCATAGCTTTAAAATAGGTTTTACGAGTGGAAGCATGATGTTTGTTGTATTATTTTGCGTGTTTTGTGTATGAAAAGCTTCTTTTTTATTGTTTTTCTGTCTTAGCTTTAAAACTGTCTGTATTTGTGTGGATTGATAATGTGCGTTGTATTATTCTGTGTACATATGAAAAAAAACCTTTTGCAAAATGTTTGCATGGATTGTAATGATTAGTTCAACTTCTCTTATTATTATTGGTCTAGAAAAATGTCCAAACTTGAAATTTTGATTGTTTTTTATCCTACTAATATTATAATACGATATGTATGTTACTCTTTCACGTAAAAGGAATAGCACATAGGATAATTTTCTACAATCACGCGAGCGAAGCCACTGGCAGCAGCTAGTTTAGCTGTTAATCCCCGCACGAACGCCGGTTTTCACGCGCCATTGTCTTTCTATTGTGTCTCTAATTAAGCTACTCAAAAGGTTAAATAAAATAAAATGTTTCATGGCTTTGTATTTTTATTCCAAACACACTACAAAACACACTACCAAAATCCCATACAAAAAGAACAACTATCGATAAAATTACAAAAAGTGAAGGAGCATCCCTAGTTGTTTTTATGCTTAGTCGGGTCGAATTTCAAGTGGTGTTATTGTAAACATCTCGAGCTCTTTTGTCAAACAATTTTACATAATTAGATAACACAGGCCCTTGTTCTTCGGATTTTGTTTATCTAATCGTTTATTTCATCACAACTTCTCGACAGCCTGGTTTCTAAATTTTGAACTTGTAGAGCAAGTATTCTGTATTGATGATCATTTGATTTTGATGCCTGGTAGATAAGAAATATATCAATTAGTACAATATCGTTTACAGAATGATAAAATATCGTTTTATATTACAGTTATAATTTTTTTTGTAAAAAGTAATATTTCCGCCGCCATTTTGTTTATGGCGCCCCTGCAGTCGCTAACTTTTTGACAGTTCGCTTCCCACGTCGAAAGGTTTCTCTGAATGTATCTTAAGTAGCAATTATTGAAGAAATGTAGCAAATATAAGCAATTGGGTAGCAATTCTTGAATATACTTTCAGAGCCGCTTGCCATAGGCAACCAGCCATTGAATCGTGATCTCATGATCTGTTACGTCGCGTCACATAGACTATTTTATTTAATTGAATTTTGATATAAGAATAACTTTAAGCAGATGTTTTTAGTTCAGGTTATTCATTATATTTACACTATTTACGTTTTAATTTAAATTTTAAAAAGACTGCAGGTCACTTAGAGTGTTTCAATGTTCCAAGTGATTCATTTAAAAACATTAGGTGCTGACGTTCCAATCTTTCGGAACACTAAAATGTTTCGGGACAGTGAGTTGGTTCAGTAAAGAGTTACACACGCCTACCATGTAGCACCACCCTGGCGTCCCAATGAGTCACGGGCCTTAAGGTTGCATAAATAAAACACCATCAGATAACTTTATTAATTTATTGTGTTTATAGATAGATCAATCGCCCCACTATTTGAGATTCAACAAGATAAGTACACAACTTTCAAAAGCTTTTATAAGTAGTTCCAATGAAGAAACATTGTTACAATAAATTATTGTTCAAGTAGAGAGAACAGTTCACTCCTAACAAAAATATATTTTCGATGGGCCACCTTTTAATTACTAAATAGATAGGTACAATTGCTGCATATTGGAATTAAAACCTTATCTCAATGACATAAGTTACGATTTCCAACAACGATAATAAATAAAATTACAAGTCATTATATTCAATGTTCGATTAGTATTAAGCTGGTTAGGATACACCCATCGAGATATAAGTGCTAACGTACTAGAGAAGACACCGTGAATTCCTACTTTGTCTCGTTCAACTGCGGCGATCGCGCCGCACTTTGTCGAAGAAAACGCGTAAGTGCCGTGATTTACATGGTGCTTAAGACCTTTTTGCCGAGAATAAAATACACTTCCGCAGCAAATCTAGCGCTGTGGTAAATTAGTTACGGTTTAGACGAATTGTTATTATTTTAGCGCTGCAGCGAACTAAAGATTCAAATTACGAAAATAGGACAATTCAGTTATTTGACGTAGCTTCTCTAGTACGTTAGTACTTATATCTCGATGGATACACCAGATTTTTTTAATAAATCAATTTAACATAATTCATTAGTATCCAGTAATTAAAAAGCGACCTGAAAGTATTTGTCGAGCTAATTGCTATAAGTAGAATAACTTCAGATAGACACCTATGAAGTGATACTTTAATACTGTGACCTTGAATATACGACTAGGATCACCATCACACTGCACTGTCCTAGGAATGAACGTGTAAATACGCGAACTGTGACCTAGCTACTTCTCTAGGACAGACCAACAATCCTCACATACATACATACAGGCCGTTACATAATTTTATTGTATTGTCATAGGAATAAGAGGTAAACAGACACGCAATATTCTAGTTATAGACAAATATATTATTTGATCTATTGATTGAACTATTCTAATTTTTAAAACAAAATTCTAATGCTTTTTGAACTTATATCTCCAAATTCTTGGATAGGCTCAATGTGGACCCATGGGTTAAAGCAACAAAGGGGTAAACAAAATAAAAAACAAAAAAATAATATTAATTGATTTATTTATTACTTTTCATAAATAAACTAAATTGAATATCTAAAGACAGAGCTAGTAAATAACATAGAAGGGATATTTACATAAAACGTAACTCAGTAGGTACATTGATAAAAATAAATGAATAAAATTTACAACTTAAAATTTTTTAAGGCTGCTATGAGTACTAAAAACTAATTCAAAAGTTGTGGTTTAACTAGTATTCCCTTATAAAAAGAAACTTATAGTGTTAACTAAAAGCAAATCCGACCTATCTCAAATTAGTCAGTCGAATTCTTCTGACATCACAGCAATCCACCTAAGAAGTACAGTATGGCCAACTGAAAAAATCTACTAAATCACTGGTCTTTGCCTGTCGATTATATTCAAACTATAATACTTCAAAAGCTACATGGATACGCCGTCGTTAATGTGCCAAAAGGAGGTCATCTGCACATTATTTCATTCAAGCGCACATTAACGGTAACAGATTATATTAACTTGAGTGTTGCCAAGAATAAAATTTACAAAAAAAAAATATTGCACAAAAATACTAGCAATCATTTCAAATGAAGAAATAATCAACAGATCTCAAACATATATTGCAAATGATATCTTATATCATTAATTTGGATTATCAAATTAGCCTAACATTTAGCTCACTAAAACGCCTACGAAGCCAGTTTAAGAACTGTGTAATACTGCTAAAATCAGCTGCTTAGGGAACAGTATCAAACGTTTTAAGGTGTTCTGGCAATCGGTGTAGTGTATCTGACTTTAGCAATAAGACCCAACAGCAAAAGAGCCGGTATAATAACGAAATAGTCACTGGCCTTTATAATGTGGACTAAGCTGAAGAGGTTAAAGTAGCACTGTGTACTATGCAACATCTATATTTACATACAATATCAAACCACACGACTGAGCTGTTCAAACAATCTCTTGCGTCTATTCTACAGTTAATAATCATGTATACACCGCTAAATGTACCTGTGAATATATAATTCACAAGTAACATTGATTACAGTGCAGCAACATTGATAGTGTTGCCATACGAAAATCACGGGTGAATTAAATATGTCGCAATTTTAATATGAACGTGTTAACGATGGCAACAATTACACAATACTTTGTCCAAATGATAGGTTAACGAAACTTTCATAAAAAATAAAGCATATTTTTAATACTTCAAGATATTGATTGCAGTCTTTAAAAATTAAATATCACAAGAAGCGAATGGTATTATTTATTTTCTTCGACTATTACATTTGTACAAAGTATTGGTACTAACTGTTAAGACTATATAAAGTAAGGGCGTAGACTTATATTCCAATATATTTGGCAATATCCAACTGTATTTTATGTCAAGTCCATGCTTTTGCATTACCATGGAACTTCAATTTTTAGCGCACCAAAACGAGCGTCATTTTAGAGCGTTTAAACGAATATTCATAGCAAATTTTGAGTCCCACCCACATGATCTTTAGATAGGTAGAATTTTCATATTGCAGATAATTTTATATACTGTATTTGATAGCATTATCGTGAAATGGGACTTTTAATATAGCAAGCACCTAGTTCATATATTCACAACAGCCATACATTCATAATATACACCCGTAACATCTAATTTTATAACAATCTAATGCATAACCCTCTATACATAATATTCTATATGACAAAAACAGTTTTTACATAAGATAACTGGAGGATATGGAAATAAGTATTTTTTTGTCGATTGTATTTATTACCCAAAAGCAGATATACTTTTAGCGCAAAAATTACATTCGTTTCTAAAACACGTAGGCTTAGTTTATGACTAAATATGCAAGTATTTTTATACACATAATATAATATAATTAGTATATAGTTCAAGTTATAGAATAGTATTATTAAGGGTACCTATGTGACATCTACCCGATATAACTATATGATTTTTTATCTTTATTTATGCATCTTATGCTGAAAATAAATCTTACGTTTTCAGCTTAATGATTTCACGAAAAAAAAACTAGAACTCACTTCAATTCCAATTCACAAATACTGACTATGCCAAAGGTAGGAAATAAGCTAAGTTAACAAGCACTTTATAATAAATTACTATTTTTCTCTTTGTACAAGTATGGAATGTGATGTGTATAATTTTGACAAAAAAAAACTTACGCACCTTTTTCATAAGAAAATTTCATAATTAATATCATAAGTCAAGTAACTTTAAAAAAATTTATTGAAAAATGGAATCATTTAATAATGAATTTAAAATTATTTAATAAGAAAAACATATCATAGTTTCGAATCAAAACTAAGTATTCTATAATCATAATCATAAGAATTGGCAAATATATTCATATAAAAAATTGCAATGTTTTTTGTCCCAATCTTCAACGTGACACAAGAAAACTAAATAAAATTACTGCGTTTCTAACAAAGTCCTTACTTTGATGGGATGGAAAACAAATCATAAAAATCAGAAGCTGAAAAATTCATTCAATCGTTTTCCAATCAAAAAACTATTAAATACAGGTAACTTTAAAAAATAACTAGTTTTTTTTTTCGACTTGCAACCTAACTTCGTATTGAACGCATCTTTATTCACATTATTATGTTCCGTATTTAAATCGCAACAAAACGGTGCACTTAAATATAAGTGACCTACCAATCACATGTCAGATCTGATGACATTTGATGACCCGACTGCTTTTGATCACAAACTAATATAATATATGTACTTGAAAAAATCAAGTATTTTGTATAAGATGTTACTAGATTATTATAAGACACAAAATACATTTAAAGATTTGATTTACGTAAATAAAGTTAATATAATATTAGTTGAGTAGTGACCAGAGTCTTAAAACTAGTGTTTAATAATTTCTTTCGTTAAATAAATTCAATAAAATTGAGCTCAAAAACAAAAATTACACAATTTCAATTCCAAAAAAACCTATTATATGATAAACCATACTTTAAAAATTTTAACTAAATAGAATACTTTTCGCTATTACATCAAACAATCTTATAATAGACTTGATAGTCTTTCTTGTCTTACTTCCTTACATAGGATCGCCGTTAACCAGGCTGATACACAGCAGTTATACTAAGCAGTCGGGTCGCCTAAAGAACGCAAACCTCAAAATATAAAGGTGGTGCTTAACTGAATTGGTTGGTGGTAGGTTGTGGGGGCACGGCGGGTCGCATGGGCTGGGGCATGCCCATGGGCATCATTGGGGCGCCTTGCATGCCCATTACCATGCCTGGCTGTTGCTGTGGGCAGGAATTCATCTCTTTGTAAAGGTAACTATAACTGGAACATTATATTTTCTTACACACTATAAATATTTCGACCTGTCAGAAGTCAGAACTGCAGCCATACATTATAAAATAGTGTACAGAGTACTAGAAGTTTTCTAGAAGAATTTACCTTGCAGAACTTAATAATCGTGTTCGAGTTGAGTAGACCGGAAGATATTGCAATTTTCACAAGTTCAGAAGATCAGCTAGAGAATGCGCTCATACAAAATTAATCACACTGAATGACAACACATAACATTCTCAGAAAAAGTATGAGGTGACATGAGGACACTATACATGCAAACATTTCATACAGTCATACGAAAGTTCAATCATACATGCAGGAATTCTTTCAAACTGAAGAAACTATTTACTTTATTTCAGACCTGATTTATTTTATGACTTTGGCTCATTGAGTTGAAGGCATATTTCTAAAATGTTGAAATAGCAACTCAATTTTTATTAAATGTTACTCATCAGATAGCAACTCAGTGAGCCTAAACCTTAATTTGGAAGATAAATTGGAATACTCAAGAGGGTTTTCTTACTTAACAATATTTTTTTAGATTTACAGCTAACATCTTCACTTACAGGATTAGCAGTCTGCGTCATCAAAACCAACTTAAATTCTTGCCAAAAATCAACAAAAAAAAGGGGAAAAATACTAAACTACGCGTGTAAACTACGCGAAGCAAAAAAAAACAAATCGAAACAAAAAGTAGCAAACTTACCATAATATAATGCGGGGGGTGATATGCGTGGGGCATAGTATGAGGCATTGTTGGGAGTGTCATGCCTGGGCCCTGCAACGCAAAAAGGAAGGCATGCTACGGGAAGAAAGAACATAAAAGAGCGAGCTTTAAAAGCAAACAAGGTTTTAGCATAAATGATGCGACATTTAAAGCAACAGAATCGCACAGCGGTTCTTCTAATGCTGCTTTTATGTAGACACATTGTTGCGGTTCCATGGTTCTCAAAGGATTAAATAGGCCGCTTTAATTTTGATTCAACTGCAGCTCGGTGTTGCCAAAATAAAATATACGATAAAAATTTATATGATTTATTCTTTTGTTTTTATATTTTTTTTGATATTGAGAAACCATGGACGTTAGGTGTAATATTGTCAGAATCGTGCACTCCATTACGCTTGCTATGTGTGGGAGTGTATCTAACAGAGCTTGCGATGCCAAAATAACTATTGAAGCAAAAATTAAAAAAAAAAAACATCGATCTACAATTTTGGTCATATCGGAGCTTATATTTGAGATGTTATTTTGCCGAAACTTGCCCATCGACCCGCATTATTATCCCACTTGAGTTTCTTCACCAATTATTTAAACTTACATCAATTTTGCCTATAAATAAAAATAATTTACGAAGTTCACTAAATTTATACTCTATTAAAAGCGATAATATGGCGTGTACAATTCTGCCAACTATAAAACTACTTGTGTAAAGCGGTGTTCCTTACCATAGGTCTGTATCCTGCTCCCGTGGTCGCTTGCATGGGCTGGGGTGTCCACGTCTGGCCAGGTTTCGACGCGTTCTTCGGCGAATTCCACTGCATCGGTCTAGTCGACACCACAATGGTGTAAGTACGGTCATGCGTACCATGGTTAGTGTGAAAGCATTATGTCATGTTTACGAAAAACCAAATTCTGAACGCGACCTTTTGGTAAAATTTATATTTATAGATATGGCAACTTTTTTTAGCTGTCAATTGTTAAACATGGCGGGAAGTTTGACAGTAATGCTTTCACTACAAGTTGCCTTTCTATAATTTAATACCAACACAAAGTCTTAATATATTACAATTAAATATGAAAAGGCAGCTTGTTTCATGATATATTATAATTTAAAAGAAAATAAACAGGGTGCTGTTGTCGTGATATTTCCAAAGAGATATCATGACATTGAACTAGCTATAATAATCACTTGACGGCACTCGGATTTAACACGTTAAGTTTCAGTCAAAAAGTTTTTATATGTTAGTATAGTAATCTGTTATTCCGTATTAGTGGTATGAGTACTAGGTAGATTTTTCTTAGGCAATGTAGCAAAAGTAAATTGAAATGTGAAGTGTTATCGCATAGGCGTTTCAGTGTGTAAGCTCTATTTAGTGACCAGCATTTAAGAAATATCGCTTGCATATTGATTTTAGTTGAAGAACTTTATTCAAATGTAGAACTTTTGACTGAAATTTAACCAAACTACTTTTAGCACATGACAATGAGTGTAGGAATAAAAAGAAAACTTTTTTTTTAACTAAAATGGTTTTGCACTTACTTCTGCGCCGTGGCTGTCTTATTGATGGTAAGATTGTTGGCCAGTTGGGCAAGGGAAGAGTCCAGATCACCTGTCAACACCTTGCCTGACTGCTGCTGTGTTTGCTGACCTGTAATGCATCTTAGTCAGTCGTTGTAAGACCCATATTTATTCGCAGCAGTGATTACTAGCAAAACTTATATCGCATGAGAAATAAATGATGATTTTCAACCGTGTTCGATATTTATGATAAATAACAATAAATCAGAAAGCGAAATGTAGATATTAATAAACTTATAAATGCAGGGTTTTCGGTTTGAATTAACATAGCATTATTATTATGCAATGACCATGGATGTGGTTTGATTTGTAAAACATAGATGGCGTGATTTATTCATGCTATCATCAAGATTCGATCAAGGATTACAACAATGGGCGTGTAACAGCAAATACACAAAACAAAAATATAAACAACAAATAAAATAACTAAACAGAAACACTGACTTATTTACAAATTAATGCGACACAAAACCTGTGCAAGGGATAACAACTAAAAACTAAAAGTCCTGTGAATTAAATAATTAAAAAGCACACACGACGTTGATTACTGGCAACTCTGCAAGCTATTAAAAAAACAACAGTGAAAACGGTCCATTTAAAGTTTGCATATCGAACCGGTGGCTCCCATCGGCATCATGGGTTGTCGTGCGGGGGACCCGAACATCATCGGCTGGGACATCGGCATGGACATGACGTCATTGAAAGGCTGCGCTGCCATTGGTTGAGGCTGTTGTGTGATTGGCTGCTGGGCTTTAGCCGGTGAGCCTCCCAACGACATGCGCATGACGTCTTCGAGGTCGTCGAACGCTGACTTCGGCTGTGGGGGGATGGAGGGGGGAGGGGGGCGCGCCGGTGACGCGGAGATTGGCTGAGTGAGGTCTCCCATACCCATGAACGGATTAGCCGCGGCAGCTTGCACAAGAAATTTTTTACATTTAATTTTACAAAGAATGTACAGAATTTACGTAGTATTCCCATCACCAGAAATAGATATTTTATTTAAAGCAAGGTTTGGGTTGCCGTGTTGTTTGATATTTGTTCACTTTTATACATTGACATATGATGTTATGATATTGATTTAGCATATCTTATATTTTCAATCTAATAGCAAATAATGTTGTGCCTGACAATTAATAACTTGTATCCAATTTTGCAATATTAATTTAACAAGTATATTTTCTACCAAAATAGTAGTTTTCAAGCAATACGGCAACCCCAGCACAATGACTACTAGTGAAAGCTCACCTGCCGAATCAGTGTTATCGAAAACATTAGAGAAGTTAGCCTCGGACACAAAGGAGTTGTTCTGTTGCTGAGGCGGGAAGGCCGCGAAGCCGTTGCTCGGCTGTTGTTGTTGTTGTTGTTGTTGCTGTGGCCACATCGACGGGCCCGTCGCAGGCGCCGCTAAAAGTGTTGCCGCACTTAATAACAATGCAGTACTACTAAAATGGTAGTTTTTTTTATTGGATGTCGTTAATTAAATGAATATTTTGTAACTGGTTAAAAAATCATATTTATGTATATTTGAATGTAATAGTTAATAAATACCATTATCTTTACCAGTAATCAATATCTCAACTCTCAATAAACTTGGAAGAGTATTCTTTCATTGTATCGTGTACTGCATCGGTATTCAGTTTTTTGTGGCGACTTACCACTTTGAACTTTGTGTGTGTGTAAATAGAGTGTAGAGTGCTTCAACCATCCCCATTAAACTAGAGGGATGTGCTTTTATAATACAGTGTGAAGGGTATATTGTGTAGTGCTTTCCCAATTTTTCTTAGTTATCTACTGGCATCAGATTATTTACAAGTGTAATTTTTTACATTGATATTTTTTTTATTTTAAGGATATAAAACAATTTTTTTAGGTTTTGCTCCATTTTTTTTACTCTTTTCAACTGGCTTCTAAAATAGCCCTGTGTAGTCTAAACAAGTTCTAATATTGCATGACAAAAATGTTCCTGTTTCGAGTTCTACATTGCATTTATTGGAAACAAATTATCTTGGTATTTACAAGTATTAGTTTTTGTCTACTCTCTGAATGCTTTGTGAACTTTATGTGTCCGACTAAAATTAATAAATAAATGGAAAATTAATTATTAATTTACAATATTAACAATTACATTTTTTTTTAGTATTGTAAGCCATAATTTTAGTCAGTTAGGTTTCCGAAGATTTATATTTAGTTATTTCTTTATTAGTTTTACATAGTATATGCTAGCAAAATCTTTAGTTTTTGTCAAATTTGTATATTATAAAGTTGAATCGAATCTTAGAAGCTTGCTGTAAAGTTTAGTGTATTACTCTTATGAATGGGTCATTTTCAAATTTTATGACGATGAATACAGACATGAGTATTCGAGAAATATAATATTTAGCGTCTTTCTCGTATATTTTCTAGATATTGCCTAGATTGGACCGATTAGGGATCCCAAAAAGTAGTATGGCAATAAGTGGTACAGCATAATTATGTTTAATTTTTTTTCATTTCTGATCAATTTTTTCGTCTATTTCACAGCTTCCATTTTCACTTCGATCATCTCCACCGATCACAATGGAAGAACACTGGCAATGCCAGGTAGAATGATGGTATAGCCAGTGTGTTCATAATTATGAAACTATAAACAACTTTTACTATGAGACCAGCCCTGATATCTTCGAAAATGAAGTTCCTATACAGGAATCCTTATTTTGTCGTTTTTTTTTTTATTCGATTTTAATATACGGTATGTATGTACGGCCTCTTTCGTGTGCTAATCCGATTCGCACTTAGCCAGTTTTTTTTTATCACATACCCAAAACGTACCCTTACCTCCAAACATATTATCAGCGAACGGGTTGCCAAGCGACAACAGATCATCGGACGCCTTGCTGGCGGCGCTGGACGCGTCGGGCGGCGCGGGGCCGAACAGGTCCACTATAGACTGGTTCTGGTTGCTCGGCGCCGACGACAGGAACGGGTTGTTGGCCGCGTTCGTTGGAGATTGGACTTTGTTCTGTGGGTGAGAAAGGCGGTTATTGAAATGTTTCATGTGATGATATATGGCCGCCACCGAAGCGCTGTGATACGATATGAGGACGGTACTGGACAGAATGAGAGGCTGAATAACGTTCATTTATTGGTCGAGTTCATTCGATGTACAGTAAAGAATGTGCTGTCTTTTCTGATTGGACTTCGAGCCCAAACACAAAACTGCGATGCGAAGACGCATCGTAAAAATCTGCGGGCTCAAGAACTTTCTCATTCGCAAGTTTTCTAAAAATGACGTTCACCAGGTGGCAGCACTGAGTCCATAAGCCCAGGCACCTGTGAAAACTCTTATGTTAATGCCATCAACGTCAACGTCATGTACAACTTTTCAAAACTAGAAGAGCTCTCTGCTAAGTGGCGCCAACTGGTGGTGTGAATTTTCCTGAAAACCCTCATCGATTCGCATCGCATATTAGATGGTCACCTGAACCAACGCTTCGCCGCACGAAACCGCATCGACAACCTGCGTCGTGCCGCATCGCATCGCAATTTTGTGTGGGAACCCTAAAGGGGTGACTAGACGGTAGCAAACCTAAAGAGTGACCCTGCTAGTTTCAATCCGTGTAGACGACAGCAGTTGTAATACATGACCTTTAACGCCCTTGGTTGGGAGGCGCGTTTTCCAAACCACCAACCGTGTTGGCGCGTGGTTTACATCCATGTAGCCGCAACACAAACCAAACACATAAACTAAGGTCACCTTGGTTGGAACGCTAGTTTGTAACCGTCTGGTCACCCCTTTAGTACGATTACGGGACTACTTCTAATCTTTGATTACATAGTATACAAATGTATCGTATGTTTTTAAAGAAACCCTGTTTTGAAAACATTGAACCTATTACTATAGATGTAACATAATGTTTTTGAATAAATTCACCATGTCGTGTATGTTGATGATGAAGTAATATTATGATAGTGAAATCAGTGCAATTTATGAATGTGATGTGATGTCATGTGTAACTTCCAAAGACAAAATGTGATGAAAATCTTCCCATGATGTGATGTGATGTGTGACTTCTCCAAAACACAAAATGTGATGAAAATCTTCCCGTAGTCGTGTATAAAACATGTAAGTAACCCCCTTTGCAGTTGCACAGCCTGAAATGGTGATATTTTTTTTAAGGACATTTACAAATAAATATAAAAATAATAGGATACAGCATATAATATTCCCGTTATAGCACGGACATACATATCGACTTTAACACAATATATAATTCAAAATCAATAAATTTACTCGCTTTTTCCATCTAAATTAGCAAGTCAAACTGGATACAGTTAAATATCAGTATTTTACATATTAATATAACTGTATACAATTGGGTAGTTGTCACAATTTTATTGTTGTTTGTTTCATGAAGTAAATTCAAATATCCAAACTTATAAATAGAAAAAAAAGATTTCAAAACCGTTCAATATTATGACAGTAAGAATACTTTTAAATCTGATGAAAGGGGAATCTGACAAGTAATCTATATATATAAAAGGGGAACCGACTGACTGACATATCAACACACAGCCGAAACTACTGGGATTAGGAGCGTGAAATTTTGTACAAGGTTTCCTTTTATGACGTAGGTGAGCACTAAGAGAGGATTTTCTAAAGTTCACTCCCTAAGGGGATGAAGCGGGGGTCCAAAGATTGTATGGAGAAACCTACATTCTCGCGAGTGCAGAATATAGTCGAATAATAAGGATGAACACATTGAAATGTAGCGGCATCGCCATTAGGGTACGCGTGAACAACCGAGACAGCGAGATGTTCCCACCACACGCCCACTCTTATAATACCAATATTTTTTTAACCAATTTTGATGTTGTTTTTAAAAGACTTTCATTTCATTGTTATTTATTGTCAATATACATAAAAGGTAGTCCTGACTCACTCACTAACTCATCAACGTCCAGCCCAAATCCTTGGACCTAGAACGCTGAAATTTTGCACAGACGTGCAAAGGAGGAGGTAGTTTCCAATGTTCACCCCCTAAGGGGATGAAACGGTGGTCCAAAATTTGTATGGAGAAACCTAGTTTCACGCGGGCGAAACCGCTGGCAGAAGCTAATTTAGGGTGTTCTTAATATCGTGCGGTTGCGGGTCACGCATGCGGGAATGCCCCGCACGCGTAACCCCCGCAAATGTCCATTTCATACTAATATTTAAAGAGGAGGGATGAAACACACGTTACTAAAAGAGTTATGAGCATACATGTAGATGGATGGAGATGGAGAGGGAGGCCAAAGAAAAGATGGATGGATTGTGTGAAAGTGATATGAAAGAAAAGGAAGTTAGTGATAGCATGACGAGTGACAGGGCAGAATGGAAGAACAAAACATGTTGCGCCGACCCCAAATAACACGGGATAAGGGCAGGAAGACGATGATGATGATTTATTGTAATGCGAGGAATACGCACGCAGGACGCGTTTTTTTTTTGCATTTTTAAATTTTCTGCATGCGGAGAAAACCCGCATGCGTGATGAAATCCGCACGATAATAAAAACACCTTTAGTATAAAATATTGTACAAAAATAAACACAGACAAATACCCAAATCTGAATAACGCTTATAAACAGCAAAATAATCATAACCACCATGATTTTACAGCAAGTTTGACACAACGAAGTTCCCTCGCCCCCAAAGCAACACATAGAACCTTGTCACATATATATCTTACGACTATCTCTGTAATTTGACTAATGTCTTCTTCGCCTGTCCATTCTTCACCTTGGTATAAGCGAACCTGAAATGTGTGTTTGGTTATGTTTTTTTTTTTTGTTTCAAGTTGGCAGGCGACCTAATGGTAAGTGGACACTATACTCCATTGAAAATAAGATTGGACAAATCTTTTTCACTGTCCGTTCAACCCATTTTGACTTCTATTGCGATGCCGGCATGACAAATGGCAGGTGCAGTAAAAAGTTTCTATTGTAATCACTTTTTTTGCTTTTATTGCCATCTTTATGCTTACGAAATAAGAGTCAAAATCGGTTGAATGGGCAGTGAAAATGGTTTGTTTATATATCGTATTGCGAATGGAGTACAGTTTTGTGAAGTTGGTGAACGAACTAGTTCCTGGATCTATCACTCTTTAGTTCGTTTGTTCATTCGATATGACCGACTTAAGGGGATGCTTACTTTTGGTAACCGGCAAAATTTAAATTTTCTCAAATATTTGCATTTTGTACGTCAGTTTTTGATGAGAATGACATGCAAAATGCAAAAAAACTTAAGAAAATTTGAATTTCGCTGGTTAACCTTTCTTTATTTTTTCGGTGGGAAAATCATCCAATGACATCCCCCGCTCTTGAGCGGAGCGAGAGATAGTGTCAGATTTTTACTGACTAAAAACTCACTCCTGTTCCTTCTTTGCTTTCGTTCCAGGGCCCCGGGGTTCTCTTTCGCATCACCCATGGTATTTAACCTGGTGCTTTCATACTAATTGTAGAAATGAGATTCAGCGAGAACGCAGCGTCGCCAGAGTTAGTCGTATCACTACTACCGCACACTTACTCGCTGGCACATGCGGTTTATCATGACACGATAGCTGTTCCGGGTCTGGGCGGGCTGTGTATATATGAGCGCCCACGATACAGTAGTAATTCCCGGGCAACGTTTTTAAAAGAACGATAACTCAGTTCCCTCACCGGTTCCATTTGTTATTTCAGAGTTGAATGACATTGAACATGCTACGATGTTGACAATATTCTTGTTAATAATGTTGAATAAACCAACCCTAATGTTAATCACGAAGAGACAAAAGACTCACTTTAGACGGTTGGATGTTACACCTAGATAATATTCCTTTAGTTGTCCAAGCTCGTATGCCCTATAAATTACCGTTAGGTAAAGGTGTGACCAAACGGTTGCAAACCAACGTCCCAACCAAGGTGACCTTGCTAGTTTCAATCCGTGTAGACAGCAGTTGTAAACCATGACCTTCAACGCCCTTGGTTGGGAGGCGCGTTTACCCAACCACCGAACGTGTTGGCGCGTGGTTTACATCCATGTAGCCGCAACACAAACCAAACACACAAACTAAGGTCACCTTGGTTATAACGCTAGTTTGCAACCGTCTGGTCAACCCTTAAGCACAATTAGAATTCAGTTTAGATTGTTAGTGTAACTTTGTTTTGTTGAAAAGGCTGTTATATAGCATGCTATCATAGAAATCTAGTTTTTACAAATTACTACGTCATATTTATATCCCAAATGACTGCGTCAACTGAGCTTTGAATAAAATATTTTTTTTTAGGACGTGTGTTATTTGGCCAGTTGATTTACAAGAATGTTAACACTAGATTTCAGTAACTGAATATAACCTTTTGGCTAGTCTTGGTAAATTAGCTCATGATCCCATATTAAGGCGGAAGTGCAAGGAAAGCCCGCGAAATTCAATTTTTTTTAAAAGTCATTGATCTTCGCGCGTCATGTTTGGGGACATTTTGTCCCCTAATGTATCTGACGGTATAGCTGAACTGAGAGGGTTGTATTTCGCGGGCTGCCCTGGATCTTTCAGCTTAGAACACGACTGTTCCGTAGGAAAATATGGATGCTATTCGTTGTGTGGCTCTACCATTCTCTCAAACAGGAACAATGCTGTCTTAGGTCTTAGGTCCAAATGTTATCTGACCTCTGTCGTTTTAAAGGTTCCTCTTACCTTATACTGATTCATAGCAGCTTCCTCTTCGGCCAGCGCTTGCTGCCTGAGTGTATCGTCAATGAACAGCGGTGACGCGCCATTGGGCTGGTTGTCGAGGCGAGTGGACGCAGCTGCGTTGCCGAACGACGATGAAGTAGACGACAGAGCTCCCATTACGCTCGCTACGTTCTTTTGGGCGCTGGAAGGTGATGCAATTGGTATTAAAAATGGGAGGAGATAAGGTGTGTATGACAGTCAGTAGCAAACATATGGTTATGGAACTGTTCAGGAAGCAGCAAAATATACGTAAGGAAGTTATGGTCAGTTTTCGAATTGTGAAATTGGAGTTAAGATTGTTTCAAAACCTAATTTGATGGCATAATTTGTCAGGTTTTACATCAAGTTTACTATTTTTTTTAAACATTGCTCAAATCTAGAAATTACTCCCGTATCGTGGGTGTGTTTACAAATATATAAACTCACATACACCAGATACACACGACTCTGAACTGAACAACTATCAATAGGTCATTAAATATTTATCCGTGCAATAATCGAGTTACTACGCCAACGGTGCCATCAAATAGTTTGACTCAGTTTGAGTCAGATACACTAGGGGACAAAATGTCCCCCAACATGTCTAAGAACGCTGTCAAATTGACCAACAGCATGTCCCGCGTCACGAGAATACATCGTAAAATATTTAGGTGGAAGCTGCGGGACACTGGGTAATGTTGCAGCGTCACGTAGATTGACGTTTCGCGTCAAGTTAGGAGACATTTTGTCCCCTAGTGTATCTGAGGTTTAATATTAAACTTCAAATTCTTAATTCGGAAACTGATTGCATGACTTTTTTTGTCAGAATGACAACAAATGTCATTTTGACAACATTGTTCACTGTCTCCAGCCCAGCATTCAAAAATAACCAGAGTAGGGTAGGGTCGTTACTCTAACCGTTCAAAAATCCTTCGAGTTGCAACAGGGTCGTTTTTTTATAACTCGAGTAGCTACCCTAGAGTTAACCCAAGTAACTCTAACTCCGAGCAGGGTAGGTTGGTGTAAGCGGCAGGAATGACAGTTGCTTGACATTGACAGTTGAACTCTACGTTCGCGTTCAAAAATGCGAGCGTAGAGTATCTGCCCGATGACGTCATTAGAGTTAACTCTAACCTCATTTTTGAACGCAGGGCTGTGTAATTTCAAGATTTCATTTCAAAATTCATTTTCTTAGTTTCTCCGATTATATTGACGCTGACTTTATTTGCGACCAGCACGGGAATTAATCCCATGCTGGTCGCAAATACATTCAGCGATGGATCAGCTAGAATGATGAACAAGGACAAAGCAAATAAATCGTTGGAGGTACCATTCTGTAGTTTCCGCGTTGGTTTTCCTATAGGAAAATGCGTGAGTGTATGTATGTTTGCGAGTGTTAGCGTCGAACTAAAATTGTTCAGCGTATTTTGTTGTATATGAAGTGGGTATTTATTTAGCTGTGCGTTTGGTGCTATAAATAGAAAACCAATGTTATATTCTTTCTTTTGCATCGTTTAATGACATAACTTTTTATCTATACCTACAAAAAATTATGACCGTCGCACACATTAACGTTATTATATTAACAACTTGAACGTTAAGCATTGAAATGTGAATTCTTAAATCAGGGCATCCGTCGCGGGGAACCGGGCCCCGCGCCCCTTTTGCTACGTAATAATATATGCACACCGTTAAAGTTGAACTAGAGACACTGCGCAGGTAATAATCCGTTTTCCGCGACGGGGACCCGAGCACATGGCACACGCGCGACGTCACGCGACGGGAGCCCATCGCGGGCTTTACGTAGTTTCGGCACTAATGTTCGTGGAAGTAGCATAGGGATGATAATACGTCCTCTAAAATCCCGGAATCATAATCAAGAATTACTAATTTTCTGATTATGAGTTACACAATATTTTTTTATAGTGTGCTAGTGACCCACCCGCCCGGGCTTAGCACGGTTGCAAATAATATTTATAATCCAGGAAGGATAATGAATATAATTTGCGTTTCTTGCTTTTGCTATTAGTGAAAACCGCATCAAAATCCGTTGCGTTGTTTAGGAGGAGTAAGCGAATAAACATACAGATTTTACGGCTCACCAACATAGCGACACGCATATATTCGCACTACACAACCGGTACCACCACCACAGGCCACTGGTACTGACGGTGTCAGATACATCATGTACACTTGAGACTACCCACATAGCCAATACACCATGAGTTTATCTCACCCTGGGAGCGCGACCAGGATAGCACCACATTGGTGTCCCAGCGAGTTATAGAACTATGTTTTATACTATGTAACGACGACCAGACCAACTGCAAACAAATAGTCACTTGTTTGGGTATGACAACAATATACAGCTCATAATTCAAAGCTTTACTTCAAATCGAGTTAGTGCGTCGGTCACTACGCTGCCCACGGAAGCCAAAATGAGGTAAAAATGATATTGTAAAGATAGTATACCGAGTCTTGGACATCGACGCGGTTCAGGATTCTAGATACCAGTGTTTTTTTTTTTAATTTAAAGACGAAAAGCGCTTAATGAAACACCCTTTAAAAGCGGAAGTAATCAAAACGCGAGTGACACCAAGGGACAGCTAGTTTACAATATAAATAAGTATGCAGTGTATTTTTTTTTCTATTACAACGGTCCAATAAATTTTTCGATTAGCCCTTTTGATGATGAATGTGTTTGCAATCAAACGAAAAAAAAAAAAAACAATTATCCATAATATTGTGATAGGAACACAGCTTTTTAGTTTCCTATACTCCATTCGCCATAAGCTTAGACATTTAAACGAACGTTTTTTACTGTCCGTTCAACCGATTTAACTTTTATTGCGTTGGTGGCATGACAAATGGCGGCTGCAGTATATACTTAGTTGGCATTGTAACCACTTTTTTTTATTTTTAATGCCAACCTTATGTCTACGAAATAGAAGTATAATAAAAATGGTTTGTTTATTAATAAGTTTATTTTAATAAATTCGACACCCGCATTGAACAAGGCAGTATCTCGGATTGCAGTCCAAACTAAATTCAAACATGGCTCTATCACTTTTAGGTTCATTTTAAAAAATTACTGAATTAATGTTACAACCTTGTTCGTTGTGGGTGTTGAATTGTTCACAAAGGTTCAGTAATAGGATACAATATAATTTGCATGAAGTATTATCTCCTGGTCCCCAAACTAAGTTTATAGCCTGTGACTTGGGGACCACCAGTGATTCCATGAGGGTAATAACAAAAGCGGAAGTCATGTGGTCATGTAAAGAGGAGAGATGAAACGCATGTTACTAAAAGAGTTATGAGTATACATGTGGATGGGTGGAGAGGGAGAGGGAGGCCAAAGAAAAGATGGATGGATTGTGTGAACAGTGATATGAAAGAAAAGGAAGTTAGTGATAGCATGACGGTTGACAGGATAGAATGGAAGGAAAAAACATGTTGTGCCGACCCCAAATAAGATGGGACAAGGGCAGGAAGATGAATAACAAAAGCGGAAGTCTGTTTTCACCAGTAACATATTTAACACAAAAATAAAATAAAATAAAAATTTTGGTTTAGAAAAAAAATAAAACTAAGTAATAATAATAAAAAATGTCACACGTTTTAGGAACCGACTCTGTGTGAGTGCCCAAAAATGTGAGAAAGGGAGTTAGTATGTATTTTAGTTTGTGTTATTGATGTGTAAATGTCTAATCGTATTGCGAATGGAGTATAGGGTAGTATAGGCACGTGGAACTATTCAGCCTTATCTCTAGGTGTCCGGCATGCCACAGCTGGTGCAAGACCTCGAGTGCTTTCCTAACGTTTAACATGAAAATTAAATCAATTAAAAACATGCCTGCTATTTGCTGTTTGTCTGCAAACTTCACTCTTTTGCTGTGTGCATGACACCCTGCAAGTTGGTTAAGGCGCATCACAGACACATACGTGTTCTGCAAGACATTTGAATTGCATCACACACTTGTAAATGAAGAAAGATATTGTGTGTGGTAAATTACTCCCTGGCTTATAAAAATACAGGGTGATCATAGTTATTTGTGATAAGATATTGAAGGGAGATTATCTCGACCGTTTGTGTTTGCTAACGTGACAAAATTTTAATATCTACTTATTTCCATTTCATTACCATTTTCCTGCCTGTCTCCCATGTTACGTGTGGTCGGAACAACACGTTTTTTCTTCCATTCTGTCCCGTCAGCCATCACGCTATCACTGACTCTCCTTTTTTTTCATATCACTTCTCACACAATCCATTTCTTTCTTTGGCCTCCCTCTCCATCCATCCATATAACTCTTTTAGTAACATGCGTCTATTGAAATTTATTTGAACTAAACGTATGTAGCGACATCTATGGCCTCACAAAAAAACTAATCCTGCAGCGCGATGCAGGATTAGTTCTTTTGTAGCGCCACTTTACACTCTGTCCCGTATGCCTCCAAACTGGTGACCCCGACGTGATAGTTTGGAGGTATGCGGAACAGAGTGTAAAGTCCCGCAAACCGCCCAATAAATGATTTCGCTGGCTGTTCTATATGTTCCAATCGCGCGGAGAACTTTGATTGCGCGATGCATGATTAGTTCTTTTGTGACGCCATAGATGTCGCAACACTTGCTTTCTTTGAAATGTGAACCCGTGATGTTATCAAGTTTTGCTAAAGACTTGTGGTTGGCTATACCCACTAAAAAGTTGTGTATTGTGCGTGATCAATTAATATTTCTCTGGATATAACAGAAACAGGCTTACCTAGCTGTCTGTGTGGGAGTATTAGCAGCAGAACCCTTCTTGCCTTCTAGGCTGGCCAGATGTCCTTCCAGGGCGTCCAGCAGACTACTGGGGGCTTTAGTGAGGTCGGGGATGTCGCCCTTGTCGATACCCACGTTCTCTGCCACCTGGGGAACAATAGTGTCATTGATTATAAAGGTTGATTTGCAGAATAATGATACCATCGAAATCTATGGATGTCAGTGGTCTATTATTGAGTTTTTGAACACATCAAGAGCATTATGTACATCTTACACATTATGTTTTTTTTTAAAGTGGGAAATCATCTTCTTCCGCTCTAGGGCTGAGCGAAAGGGCGTGTCAGACGGGATCAGTTCGGACGGTTACCGGACGGCGAGCTACCGATTGCTCGTCGTCCGCAACTCAGATTTTAAAGAACCTCTTCTATTACCGCCTCCTATTTCTTTGTTCTGACCACGTGACTGAACGCTGAGATGACGTCAGAAAAAAGGAATCGGAGGCGTGGCCTACTCGAGGCGATCGACGAAAAGAGAATCGAAACGAAGCGGTTGTAACTTGGCTAGGGGGGGGAGGTGAGAAAGCGGTCAAGCACGAGCCTAAAAAATAAACCTTGACTTGGCATTATACGAGTTTTCTACCATATCTACCGATATACACGGTGAAAAAAGTAATTTTTTTTTTTTAAATGAAACTTTCCACCTCTGGGGGGTCCAGAATCATGTACTGGATCCGTGGTATTCGTTTGTGCGTGCAAAGACACCCTGTATATACGTTATGATCGAAAAAACAAATCCACTTAACTAATTATTGCATACGTTTTACGACTACACATTAGTACACATTTCACGGAATATAGTTTCCGTGACCTTGACTTATTTTTTTTAAGAAGTGTATGTAAACATTTTTTACAAAACTTGGCAATATTTTTGCTCTCTGACGTCATTCCTTACTGTTATTTATACTGTACTAAAAATTTCGATTAAGAACTACGTAACGCCCCACCTCATACCATTCAACGAATTAGTATTTTTGTCAAAGTTTTTTTTTTGTTACGTACCGTATTATTTCTTCGTTATTGCCAAGAAAAAATGTAAAGGTCATGGACTGGTAGAACATTACTTATTTAGTGATTAATGAGTCATTAATTATGCGTTTTTTAATAATTAATTTATATACGGTTTGGATTCTTAGCCCGAAGAATCATGAAATTTAAGTGGCAGAGCACATTGCTTACAGAATAGATGGCCGTTGAGGTCGAAATGTTCTGAATGTGTGGCGATCGCAACCGCTTGCCGGAAGACGCAGCATTTTGGAAGAACTCCCTCAAGTTAGGCCGATGACCTGGTGAGGGTCGCGGTTATCCGATGGATGCGAGACGCACAGGACCGTTCATTGTAATGACACTTGGGGAAGGCCTATGTCCAACAGTGGACGTCTGATGATATGATGATGATGGTTTGGATTGTTTTCTGACTCACAAAATAAAGTGGAAATTGACCTATCTCAGGGCGAATACCATCTGACCTCTGAACCCAATTAGTTCAGAATAATTGGGTAACGAAATATAATATCTAAGTTAGGATTTCGTGTTATGAAATACAATTTTTTAACGAATACGAATTTTTGTTTAATTTTAAGGTTTTTCCTGGTTTTTCCGTTATTTTAATGCTAAAAAACGCAAATTTCTTTCTAATTATCTTTTCTTTAAATAAAAAATTGCTTATTCAAAATATGAATATTAATCAACATGATAATAACTTAACAATATAATCTGATCATACAGGTTAAATAAAAAAATAAATAAGGATTCTATCTATCTACAATTTTAGGTATTTCCAGAACCTGACAGGACTGCGGACCCTCGTAAAGGGCAACAGACTGAAGGAACACTGTGGGTTTTAGGCAGTAAAAGCCTGATACTCCCACACACCCCCTTGATGATTTCCCAGCTAGAAACAAAGGTATTTCTGACAGTCTTTCAAAAACAAGGAGTCAGTGTAATATTTACCTTCAAGAACTCTCCGACCCTATCCATCCTGATGAGGAATTTCTTATAGAGGTCGAGAGCCTCGCGACAGTTCTTCTTGTTCATATCGAAGTACTTCTCCAGAAGATTGATTATTCCGTCGTTGTAGCACGCGAATAATCTGGAATAAGAATATATTGTGTTAATATTGTTTCCTTTAATTCGTCACTTTTTTAAGTGTTTTGAACGTCAACTTCGAACATCTATTACTTGGACTTAAAGTATCCAATTTATCTAAGGCCCCGTCAACTTCGAACATCTATTACTTGGACTTAAAGTATCCAATTTATCTAAGGCCCCTCGCCCACGGCGACTTTTTGTAGCGATGCTGTGGCGCGTTTCTTAAGCGCGCGACAGCATCGGTACTAACGCGCGTTAGTCGCACTTGCAAGCGCTATAGAAAAGATGCCAACGCGCTACAGCATTGCGACTGTATCGAACTGCACCGAATCGGCTTGACAGATGTTTTTTTTTTTTATTTTTATGTGTATTTGGTAGGTCTGAGAATAGGTCGTAAAGTATTTTTTACTCTCTTACCGTCGGCCCCCATTTTATTCTTTGAGTAAATTATTTATATGTCAGAACAACGTTTGCCGGGTTAGCTAGTAAGTCTATAAATTTTCTTTTCTTCTTCCTTTTATATTATCACTATCACTAAATGGCTGTTAGACGACTAGCTAGGTTACATGGATGTTTTAAAATCCAAAGATTTGTTCATTGAATTCCCAAAGTTATTTAATTATTAAAACTTCATGCAACACAAAAGTAACCCCACCTAATGCCTTAAAGTTCAGTTGCTTCTCTGACATTTTGGTTTATATCTATAGTATGTTCATGTTAAGAAAACAGTGACTCATCGTTGTCACTCAGCTTAGCTAAACGTCTTAAAGAAAATTTTTAACCATCTATCTTGACCTATTAGATCATAGCAAAGAAAGCCGCGTTCACATTGACCACTTGAAGTAAGCCGTTCAGAGAGTACGGAAACTTCATTTATCAATTTTAAAAATGAATACCACACCTATTCATAAAAAGAGAAGTGAAAATTCTGACGAACCTGATGAATTTTTAAAAACTACTTAATATTAAAATACTGTGTAATAAAACAGTTTGCTTTAATATCAACAGTTTATTTTTTTACCCAAGTATACAGATATAATACACCTTTACTTTGCATTGATGAATCACTATTTTCTTAAAGCGAATAGACTAAAGATTATTTTAAATGACAAGCGTGCGAGCGAGAAAGAGGGATGGAGCTATACACCCTATATCTCTTTAACAGTTCAGTTTAGGTCGTGAAATGGATCGCGTTAAGAGCTTATGGTAGGGCCTCAGTACTACATAATTATATTTCGATGTACAGTCGAACTCAGAGCAGGTCATCCAACTGTGCCTCCAGCAGTGATACTGTCTTCGGCATCTATAAGACGAGTGTCTCACCTGATGAGGTCTCTGAACAGCAGCATGAAGCACATGTTGATGACGCCGTTGGTGAGGTCGTTGGCTGTGCAGTCAAACTCGAGCAGGCCGTCCAACTGTGCCTGCAGCACTGGTAATGTTTTCAGCAGTTTCTCTGCGTTCATCATCCGGAGGGAGCCTTCTTCCTTACTGTGGAAATCAAATATGTTACGTTAGAATAATATAATATATCGTACTAGATGCATTTTTTATATATTCTATTTAGCCTGTATTTTCCTATTGCAAAGCCTACGTATACGTAGATTTTGGGCCACATTTGTCTGGTTTACTCGCTAATTCTGAGGATATAATATCAGCCTATAAATGCTAGACAGGACAGTTTAATTTATTTATGAGCTTCAGACAATAAAATAGTCCATTTTGTCAGTATAATACCTTATAACTATTGTTAGTAGTACAAAAACAAGGATAAAAACATACAGTGAAGTGAATGGCTGAGGCAGAATGTGTAGAGAACGTTAAAGCAAGGAATAGACTACATGATCATTAGAGAATGATCATGTAGTTTATTCCTTTACTCCCCTTAGTCCCGTAGTTTACTCCCCTATTCTGAAGAACTATGTGGAGAGCCACATAGTGCCTCAGAATAGGGGAGTAAGGGCTATCTATCACTGTTTTCAGTATGCTATTGTCAATGACCTGCCCCCCTAGCCAAGTTACAACCGTTTCGTTTCGATTCTCTTTTCGTTAATCGCCTCGAGTCGGCCACGTCTCCGATTCCTTTGTTGTGACGTAATCTCAATGCTCAATCACGTTGTCAGAACAAAGGAATAGGAGGCGTGGCCGACTTGAGGCGAACAACGAAAAGAGAATCGAAACGAAACGGTTGTAACTTGGCTAGGGGGGATGGGTTTTACGTATCAGTGTGTAAGGACCTCATCACAGTTGCTTACGTCGCAAGGCTTCTGCCCTTTGGTAAGGTTCCTCACTGGATATATAGGGTGACTGGCAATTAGTGTACGATACTTAAACACGGGATTGTGCTCATGATAACAAACAATTTTTATTATGGGAGCAAAGCTGAAATTACGAAAAAAATATCAGCTGTTCGGTACGTAGGTCATTAGGCAAACATAAATGTACTGAACAGCTAATTTTTTTTTCGCGATTTCAGGTTTGTTCCCATAGTAAAAGTTGTTGGTTAACATGAGCACAATCACGTGTTTAAGTATCGTACACTAATTACCAGTCACCCTATAGACTATACAAAATACCAAAAAAAAATCTACTCACCCCCTCTTGACCTTGCAGAAGTCAAAGGCCACAGTCCTGTAAGACAGCGCCTTCTCATTGAGGTACTTGGCGTAACGCCGGATGAACGGGGACATGTCATATCCTGGACATATAGAGGCAGAATGTAACATGTTCTAGATGGGAAGGTGGTAAGTGTGATTGCGGTCATGCATGATTGTGGTACATGTGGAAGGGGTTACAGCGAGTCAACTTTGGTGCTGGTTTGAGATCTCTGCCATCATATCGGAATAAGGAATAAAGTTCGAGGAAGTAAGTTATATAAAGTTGATAATACCTCCTCAAAATCCTGGGATCATAAACATAAGATTAAATTCTGACGTTTTGGTTTTATACAAAAAAAATATTATATTGAAGAAGCGTATGTTTTAGAGTTGCGCACTAAAACTGTTAAATTAAAACAAAGCTCTTTAATTTGGCACTTTTAGTACGGTACTTTAAAACATAATACGATTCTTCGATATAATATTAGTTCAAATGTATTAATTAAAAGATAAATAAGTAATTTTTAATTTCATAAACCCCGAGATTTAATCGTCATGTTTATGATTTCGGGATTTTAGAGGAGGTATTACAAACTCTATGTTACTTGACGATGATTTTTGATTTGGACTGATAACAGAATAGCCAATTCCAGAAACGAAATTTTTCCGAGTCTTCTTGATTTTTGAATAATTGGTAAAAGTTATTCAAAAATCAAGAATACTCGAAAACCTGACATTTATCATACTAATCCCAACGTGGATTTTGATTAAAATTTGACTCACTGTAACTACTGACACATGATTTTTGTCAATGAGGCTTATGTTGGTCATGAATTGGTGTTGTTTAGTGACATGATTCAATATAGCAGGTAAATTCACGGGCAAGCATAGCAAGCCCAGGTTTGGAAACTTAAAGATCTGTTTTTAGCTTAAAAAACGGATCTTTATCCAAGCCAGGCCTTGCTCTCAGTTGCTAAAAACCTTTCAATACTCAATCTCTTGTCAAACATGGCTTGAATTTAACAAGACTTGATTATTCAGGCATCTAGATAGATTGCCAGTGTTATTTGAATTCATAGAGCGTCGAATGCATCATGGACATTATTATTAAGCCTTTAACCGCTTGCGCCTAATGGGTCCGACGAGCGTTTTCGTGTCCTATTCGCCAGCGTCGTGTGTTTGCGACTGGGTACTCCATCTTGTTTCGCTCTTCAATCCCCATAGGTGACAGAAGAGCTGACGAGATGGAGTATTGGTCGTAGATGTGCGACTCTGGCGGAATGAACGCGAGTGTTTGTCGGACATTTCCGACGTAGGCGGTTAAAATGCTTTTTTTTTTCAATCTTTGTGTGTGAAAATTTTTAAAACAAATAAATAAAGCTAACATGGCAATTAGGCTTTTAGGGCCTTAACATCAAATGGCTGCAAATGCAACGTTTAAGCATTTCAAAAGTCAATCAAAAAAACCATGCAACGATTTACAATGCATGTGCAATTTAGGGCGAAGTTCTTAATATCTGCTTTAGTGACCTATATCATGGCTTTGTATGAAGAGCATACGAAAAATTGGACATATCGCATCTACAGTAAAATAAGGGCACAAATACAATTGCAATTGCACAGTACGGCCGATCTTGAACGCTCTGAACTTCAAACAATTGCCTGCGCAGTGATTCTTTTCAAGAATCACATGGCGAATGCGTACCTATTGCGTATTTTTTCGAGTATGCGCAATAGTTCGGAACGCCAACTTCAGAGTGATATCAGAGATATATTAAAATAAATGAAAAATAATAAAAATAAATGTTTATTATTTTTTATATTTTGACAATTAACTGTACAGGAGAGCCATTTTATTCTTTTTTTTTTATTATATTGCTCGAAAGTTATTCTCCTTTCTATGAAATAAACTACGTATCCACAATAGTTTTTTTTTTTTTTTGTTAAAAGCATTTTGGCATACTTAACATTTTTTGACAAATATGCCTTTATTCTACCGAAGATGCGATATTATGATCCCCGTGGGTTGATGCTAGTTCTAAATTCATTGATCCATTGTCTAAAGACCAAAAAGTTGCAAATAACCTAGAGTAGGATTACGTTAATCCTCAATGGTCTGTGCAGATACTGAGAATGTCACCCCAACGTGTATTGAATGTACTTAGGTGCAATCACTACAAAATTATCTGTGTTCTATGTATGACCTACACATGAATGAGTTGATTCAACTATTAATTGTGTCTATAAAATTGCAATCGGCTGTGAATTAATTGTTACTATAGTGATTTGTGTCGCCAATCGCCAGTTTTTATTGTCCAATATTTATTAATTTCAGAAAATATTGGACAATAAACTGAGAATTTATCTGGAATAAGTCCAGATTAATGGTTTTCGTGACAATCATACTCTGTGCAAAAACATTTACAAAAGCGTGAATTGTACCTAATCGTTACATGTATGCTAATCTCTATTTATTCAAATATAATTCTAAAATAAAAGAAACGAATGACTAAAAAATAAAACACATTATTAGTTTGTCTAACCCAATTCATCGGTATCATGTTTTCTTGTGATACCGTAGCCGAGAAAAGAAATAGCAAGCACATACATGCCTATAAACAAAAAAAAATACTATAATGGCATTTTTAAGTCTCTGAAACCGTATTTTCGTTTTCGATTTCAAAAACAGAACTTATTTAAGTCGACTACTAAATTGATCATTCAAACAGCAGAAGTTGCAAAAAAAAACAAAATTGCACCCCATCCAAGCGTGTACAAGCTACACGTGAAAAGACGGACAGACATTTACAAGAAGCCGCCATTTTAATTTTTTTTTAACTCACCAATCCGGGCACCGGCCGCGCCTTTGCAAGCATTAGGGAAAATTAAATTCAGTTAAACAACAGTAGAATTTTACGAAAATAAAAATACATCAACACAAATTAGGACTACTAGTTTTTTTTTTTTTTGAATGGAAATCAGCCCCCCTAGCCAAGTTACAATCGCTTCGTTCGCGCCGAACGCCTCGAGTAGGCCACGCCTCCAATTCCTTTGTTCTGACCACGTAACTGAGCGTTGAGATGACGTCAGAACAAAGGAATTGGAGGCGTGGCCTGCTCGAGGCGTTCGGCGCGAACGATACGATTGTAACTTGGCTAGGGGGGCAGGTTACAAGAATAAGGTAAGGTTCAAAAGTACTCGATATTATCGAAGGATTTGCTGTTGTGAATATTCCAAGCGCAAATTGCAGTAAGTGCTATGCCCAATGCGATAGATAACAATGTGCTCGAGACATACCAACATTTACGTGATCTAAGATGCAATCATTCGTAAACATCTGAATTCGCCTGGATAGTATAAGACATGTCATTCTGTAAAACCTTTAGGTACTGCTAATGATCCTTATTTTTCTATAGTTTTTTGGGTAAGACCACCCGAGCGAATAATATTCTACAGCATATTAACATTTCATTTATTAAATAGAAAGGTAGCAAGTTTATACAATAACTTATTGCACTTCACCATCAACGATTGCATCACTGCTTACCATCAGTTACGATCGCAGTCAAGCACTACGGTTGGTGCCAGATAAACATGGCATAACAGTCATTGGGTCAATCCTACATTTGTTGACATTCATAATTTCATAAACGGAAATAAAGACATAAAGCTGTCTTGAATCTACATGTATTGTAATCCTTTACATGATCTAGTAATGAAAAACAGTTCATTGTATGTTTTTTGAGTACCTACGAAGAGAGAAGATACGCGTCTCAGGGAGATGTCAGCAAATCGTAGGGGCCCAGCAGGGTCGAAGCCTACTGGGGCCATGGGTAGTGTGAAAACGAAACCCGGTGCCCTGGGACGAAGGCAACGAAGGAACAGGAGTGGGTTTAGTCAGTAAAAGTCTGACACTATCGATCCACCCAAGAGCGGTATTTGTCATTAGATGATTTTTCCACCTAAAAAAAAATCTACGCAGAGATATTAGGAAAAGGTCAATGTACTTTATTCCACGTTTATCTGGCACCACCTTCTATAGTTAATTTTTAAAAAAAAATCAGTTATAAACTTGCTAATATCTGTCTATGTATAAAATAAAATCAAATTGAAAAAAATACTTTATGCGTTTTTGAAAATCCCTCCTAATTAAAGTGTTCCAATTTTCTTACAGTTCTTGTATATTTTGTGAACAACGTAATCGATAGAAAATTTTGTAATTTTCAACTTGTAGTCAAATATGGTCACCAATTTTGGTGAAGCACGCAGTATTCTCTTCAAAAATCCAAATACAAATACAGGATAAAATTACCAAGGTAATAATTATAACTGGTTTCCTAACACATTCGTAATTATTACTATACACGGTCAACAGCAGGTTTATCAATGGATACTTAACATTAATTAATTATTCGCTGCAATAACAATTATTCAGATAAGGATAATAATTATGGTTTATCCCAGACCTACTTAGTTTTAGTCATGTGTGTCATATCCAGGGATCGGAATTAGGTAGAGTTATTCATGTACTTGCATCGAAATGTTGATATTAATATGGATCTTCCCGGGATTTCTAATGAAAAATGCCGTGTGGCCAACAATATTACAAATAAATAATAATAAAAACCTCAGAGACAGATAAGACAAATAAAACAAAGATTATTAAGAAACAATTTTTATTAGTATTTTTTATTGAAAAAGATCTCTCTACGTCAACTGAGGTAAGGTTAACACTTCCTCCTCCTCGTCATTAATGTAGAAAGATTTTTTTTCTGCTATATTTCTGAGTGACATAAAAAAAAATTCTGGTCTTTAAAATTAATCTCGGGATTTGAGGCATATCCATTTTATTCTTTCGCTTTATGAAATCGATGTAAGTACATGTTTAACTCTACCTAATTCCGACCTCTGGTCAATATCATACACCAGAGGCTGTAGGGCGAGTTATTTTTAAAGCGATAGAAACGTTTAACGCGTTTAGCTCTCGGATTGGTTTAGAGCTTGGAGCTGGCCAATCGGAGCGCTGAACGTTATAAACGTGTTAGCTCGCACTAGGTACTCAGACCAGCATATTACAATATGTCATACTAGGCATGCCTTTTAAGTTCTGTCGTTTCCATATTTCCCGGCAATTTTGAATTTGGAACTGTTCTATATTCAAATGTGTTTAAATTTTGAATCTCAAAACAGTTGAAAGTATTAGGATTAATGCTATTGTTTAGTCACAGCGTCGATTGGAATCTGTCAGGTTACGAACGAAACTGAATCTTTCTAAGAAAATAGTTCGTGCAATAATTTTCTACAACTTTAGTAGAGGCCTGGCACGGCTTCAGTGTTTTGAAGAGCTAACATCTGTGTTCAGTGATGAAGCCCCATGTCTGCGGACTGTCGAACGCTGGTATTTAGAATACCAGCGTGGACATACTAGTGTTAGTGACAAATCTCGCGAAGGACGCCCAAAATCCGCCTTCACTGAAGATAACATCATTGCTGTGAGACAACTAATTCTCGAAGATGGTCATGTGACGTATCGAGAGATAGAGGCTTTATTAGGCATCTCAGGGATAACCATTCAAAAGATCTTGCATAAAGCGCTTGGTGTGAGAAAGCTAGTTTCCCGTTGGATACCGCATCTGCTTTCCGACGATCACAAGGCGGCCCGCGTCAGATGGTGTAAGAAAACTCTTGCAAAGGTTCAACCGAGGAGAGTCAAATCACGTCTCCGACATCATCAGTGGTGACAAATCTTGGATCTATGCCTATGATCCTGATTCCAAACAACAATCTACAATCTGGGTCTTTCAAGACGAGCCAAAGCCGGCTAAAGTTGTTCGTTCTCGAAGCACTTCAAAGAAGATGGTGCCCACGTTCGTTGGAAAAATCGGCCATGTTGCGAATATTGCACTTGAAGATCGTAGAACGGTTAACGCAGAGTGGTATACCACAGTTTGTTTACCACAAGTCATCGCCGAACTTCGAAAATTTAACTCATAGCGACGCATCATCCTTCACCACGACAACGCAAGCTCACACAGCGCTCGTCAAACGATTGAGTATTTGAAGCAGGAAAAAGTAGAAATTCTTGACCATCCTCCATACAGTCTTGACTTAAGCCCTAACGATTTCTTTACATTTCCTAAAATTAAGAAAAGTCTTTGTGGTCAAAGGTTCCAGTCCGGTGAAGAAGCAGTCGACGCTTTCAAGTCAGCCATTTTGAACACCCCACTTTAGAGTGGAATAAATGTTATAATAACTGGTTTTAGCGAATGGAAAAGTGTATAAGGTTACGTTGTGAATACTTTGAAAAACAATAAAAAGTACTATAAGGTTCTAGTTGTGTTTTTTTCTTCAAACGACAAAACTTAAAAGGCATGCCTCGTACATGTATAATGCTGGGTTTGATACCAAGCATCAGAGATTCTTAACTAGATATTAAAATACAGCAAATGAAATGTTACGTCTTTAATTCCAATTCTTCTTTCGCAGGTATGACGGAAAAAAATCTTCAGCAAATTTATCTTTCATGTCTCTTTATGTGTAAAAGGCCCCATACACGGTACGATTTGGCTGTACGATCCGTCGCTTCAGACCGATCGTAACGACGAATCGATAGTGTTTCAAGGTAAATCGTTAACGATCTTGACATACACTATCGATTCGTCGTTACGATCTCGGTCTGAAGCGACGGATCGTACAGACAAATCGTACCGTGTATGGGGCCTTTTAAGTTGGTAATTGGAGTACGATAAAGATTCATATCTAAGTAATAAATGTAATGGTTATGTTATGCTAAGGAAGATCCATAGGTTATCCGAAAGGGAATCCCGGGGTCCCGAGACACAAGGCAAAAAAGACACATAGCAGTGGGTTTTAGTCAGTAAAAGTCTGACACACCCTCCCACTTCAACCTAGGGCGCGAGAAGTCATTGCATGATTTCAACAAAAAAAAAGTCAATGAAGATTTTATGTCATTTTTTTCTAATTTTCTACGACATAACTTTAGAGATTGGTTTATTTACTCACGGACCGATTTTAAAACTAGTTTTTAATAACAATATGGGAACAGTATCCTACTAATGCCAAAAACAGCACAATGTAGTGCCTAATCTGTTGCCAAACTTGGATATTAACGTCCAATTTCCCATTAGAACGGCTGAAACCACTTGCGGGATGACACAAAATTGGTACCTACGGAAAATTATAGCCTAACGGAATGTCAAGTGTAAATTATTTCTATACAAGCTGACAAATGTCCAAATTCTCTCAATACATACATTTTTTTAATATTTTTTATTAATGATAGGCTCGCGTTTGACCACCATCTCACCTGATGGTAAGCGATGATGTGGTCGACGATGGAGCACGCTTGCCTAGAAGTAGCCCATTCACTCTTGACTTAAAGACCCCAAGTTGTAGCTATCAGGAAACACAGACTCTGGCAAGGAATTCCACTCCTTGGCTGTACGCATAATAAATGTGTTCTCAAAAGGTTTTGTGCGTATGGGTGGGATGTCTACCATGTACCGGTGGCGCAACGCCGTACGTCTAGTGGTCCGATGATGGAACGGACTTGGCGGAATTAGATTGTGCAATTCCAGTGCACACTCCCCGAAATGTAAACGATAGAAAACCGACAGGCTAGCAACTCGGCGGCGATGGCCAAGGCTTTGGAGCTTCGACTCAACAAGTGCATCATTGCCGATGATCCTCTTGGCTCGCCTCTCAATCGACTCTAGCGCATCAAGACATGACACGCTTATCAAAAGAGGCGTAACTCAAAAAAGAGCATATGAATTTGAACCTTATTTTTAAAACATACTGCTACTAGCGGCTTAGCCCGCGTGATAGTAGTAAATTATCCCAAGGGAACATACCTAATTTAGGGATAAAAAGTATCCTATGGGCTATTCCAGAACATGGTCTCCCCGTGTACCAAGTTTCATCGAAATCCATTTAGTAGTTTTTGCGTGAAAGAGTAACAAACATCCATACCTACGTACAAAGTTTCGCGTTTATATTCCACAACTTTCCCACAACGCCATCCAGTCCCAAGCTAAGCAGAGCTTCTGTTATGAGTTCTAGACAACTATAAACATACTTATATATTTCTTCTAAATACATACATCATCATCATCATCATTTCAGCCGAAAGACGTCTACTGTTTGACATAGGGCTCCCCCAAATGTCGCCATAATGACCGGTCCGAAGCCCGAAGAATCGCCAAACTTAAGTGGCAGTGGGCAGGGCACATTGCTCGCAGAACAGATCGTCGATGGGGACGAAAGGTTCTGGGATGTCGACCACGTACCGGAAGACGCAGCGTTGGAAGGCCTCCCACAAGGTGGACCGATGACCTGGTGAGGGTCGCGGGAATATGATAGATGCGAGACGCACAGGACCGGTCAATACATACATATTATAGATAAATTACACCCAGACACAGAACAAATGATCGTGCTCATCACACAAACATTTGGCTGGTTGGGAATCGAACCCGCGACCTCCGGCATAGCAGTCAGGGTACTAACCACTAGACCAACAGGTCTGTCAAAACAACACGTAATACATATCAGTAGGACGGTTTTCAAATTCAAATACCCTTATTTTAAGTTATATGTGTCTTTATGACTAAGCATGCGACATGTCTATCTAACCTACAATAACCCAGACTGTCGTTAACCCAAAAACAAATGAAACCAAGCTCCGAAACCTACATAATATATTATTCCTCCTTAGATCGTCCTCGTACAATCAACACACACGTCATAGTCACATTTGAGCTACGAAAACCACCTTAACGGCTATGAAAGAAAGATTGTTAGAGCCAAATTGTTAACATGTATGCGTAGTTGACTGTACAACCGGAGCACAGATCATTCTCATAAAACTATTATGTACATAAAGTAGTCCCGGGACATATTGTCGCGATGAAGGACGATAAAGAGGCAGACGGTATATTTGAAGGGTACTGACTTCCTCATGTGTCATCGAAGATTGTATTTTAATAGTACCCACTGATAGTCTTGTTCAGTGGCGTAGGTAACCAACGGTAAGGTAACCTGGGGTAAAGAATCTGGGGTTCCTTATTTACATGTGAAATTATCAAATAACTTCTCCTGCTCTGGGTGGAGCGGAAAGGAGTGTCATATTTTTCGTTTTCTCATAAAGTCATAACGTATTTTTTGAATAAACTTGTATTATAAAAATGTAAAATAAATATACTACTACTATACTATTTCTTATTACATCTAGCGTCTGGTACTGTGATCTTAAACTGATTATTGATTACATAATGCAAATACATCGATTACAAGGATTTTCACAAATTACTTACATAATTATTGACAATTACAAAAACGTTTCTCCTGTGCAAATGCACTTTTTGCCTTACGACCTTATGCGTGGAAGGTGTCGTTTTTCTAACTAAAACGAGTTGCCATGATTAGTGTTGTAATATATTTTATTTAAATTTAGAAGGAAGGCGAATTATTCGCTAGTTCAAAAGGGATTGCTTATCAGGTTTTAGGGCCCCCGAGCTTAGGGGGAGCACTGCTCCGCCTAGCCCTTCGGTAGCTACGCCACTGATCTTGTTCAAAGTCTATGAGAACAGACGTGTTAACTTTTTATGTTTACATTACCTGTATAACTCAGTTTCCATCATATGTTTTTTGGGTAGGTATTACATGCAGAAATTGAATCGGAACAAAAGAGAAGTAAAGGCTGCTCGCCATTGAACTGTGGTGGTGAAACATCCAGAGAGACGTCAAGAAAGCCCAGATGACAAAATCGAAAACCCACAATAAAATCTGATCACCCTTTTCAGTTACCCCCTGTACATGATTTTTTGAGTGTAGCTAAACCTGTTATTAAAACCTAAACCATTACACAATAGGTTTTGCTGTCAGTTTTGCCACAGTCAAATATTTTGATTGACGAAAACCCTGTCGTCTAATGCGATGACTGACGTTTGCATGACGAAAACATAATGGCGATAACATTCCGTCATTAAAACATCATTCATGATTGATGGTTTTGATTGACGATTGCATGACCGTGTAATGGACGCCCCGCCTTACAGAACTCAGTCAATCGAACTGTTGGGCAGGTTTACTGTCCACGGACGCGTATTAAACGCTTGGTGTACGCCAGCGTGAAGCTTACATACTAAACTGTGAAATTCTGACGAAGAAGCGGCAGAGTCGTGGCCGTCTATGAAGCTACGCATTTGTGAACAGTAAGCCATAGTTTTGTATGTAAGCTTCACGCAGGCGTACACCAAGCGTATAATGACGAATACGCGTCTATGAAGCTACGCGGCCGTGGACAGTAGGCCATAGTTTTGTTTTGTAAGAAAGCTTCACGCAGGCGTACACCAAGCGTATAATGACCAATACGCGTCTATGAAGCTACGCATCCGTGGACAGTAGGCCATAGTTTTGTATGTAAGCTTCACGCAGGCATACACCTAGCGTATAATGACGAATACGCGTCTATGAAGCTACGCGTCCGTGGACAGTAGGCCATAGTTTTGTATATAAGCTACACGCAAGCTACACCAAGCGTATAATGACGAATACGCGTCTATAAAGCTACGTGTTTACTAGGCCATAGTGAACTTTTTAAACAGTATCCGCTTATTAATGCAACAATGTTGTTTGTCTGTACCCACCCATAAAGTGACTAAGGTCAATGAGTAACAGAATCCACCAGTAAACAATTATCGTAGTGAGAAAATCTACAGCCTAACCAGAGGGTTGCGGAGGTCAAATACTTCTGTGTGTACCAGCAGTAATTTGAGAAGTTCGTGCGGTAGCTTATATGCTATTTAGCAGTTTTATGCTTCAGTAAAGCAGCATGGCGAGGCAGAGTAACAATAGGGCAATAAAAAGATTTTACAATAACTTAAATGCTAAGAAATATCGACGCATTCCTGAACTTATATTATGAAGAGATACAATTTGATTTTATTGAGTTGTTTATAAACAAATACAAATCTCAAGAAACACAGATTTTTATTTTCGGTGGGAAGTCATCCTATGACTTCTATCACTCTAGGGCGGAGCAGGAGGGCGTGTCAGAATTTTACTGACTAAAATCATAACTATAACTATAACTTCTGGAACGCACGACAAAGAAGGAATTCTTTGTCTTGCGTTCAAAGACGTAGGCTTCGGTCCTGCTGGGCCCCTACGGTTTGCTGACATCTCTTTGAGGTGCGCGTGGAACACTACACGCCGTCGGTGACTCGGGCTCGGTCCGGACGGTTACCGGACGGCGAGCTATCCATTGCTCGTCATCCGCAAGCCCACGGCTACGGTGGAGGAAACACTGATGCGATTATAAAAATTCTGTCAAAGATAAAGAGCTATAATGTCGCTGAATGGCATAGGCTACCTTTTATCATCATCGTGTTTCTGTCCTTGTCTCATGTTACTTGGGATTGGCACAACACGTCTTTTTCTTCTATTCTGTTCTGCCAACCATTATGCTAACTAACTCCCTTTTCTTTTGTATCACTCCTCAATCTATCCATCATTTCTTTGGCCTTCCTCTCCCTCTGAAATTCATCCACGTACAATCTATCCATAATTTCTTTGGCCATCCTCTCTCTCTCTCTCTCTATATATACAATCACATATAATCTATCTATCTTTTCTTTGGCCTCCTTATCTCTCTGCATCCATCCACATAGGCTACTTTTAATCCGGAAAAAAAAATCGGTTTTGAGTGACAGGCCTCGCAAGTGAAGCTGTGGGAAACAGCTAGCATTTAATTGAAAAAAAACTGGGGAAGTGCGAGTCGGACTCGCGCACTGAGGGTTCCGTACAAACTTACTTATGAAAACAGTTCAATTCCCGAATTGAGTTACGAAGATTTTTCCGAAAAGCAATTTTTTTTGTGACGTTATCTACAAATTTATAGTCTTCAAATTTTTTCATAGGAAGTATAGACTTGTGCTATGAGACCTTGCTTCATGCTGAATTTCTGGATTCTATGTCAACGGGAAGTACCCTAAGAATTTTGATTTCCTTGAGAGTGTCGAAATATACGTTTTTTGCGACAGAAACAGTCGTTTCTTTTTTTTTTCGTTAACTCAGAAGTCTTTTTTTCACAGTTTCAAGGGACCTTAGTATATGGTTTTAATTTCAACTCGATACCTCCACGCGTTCCCGCGATAAAGTGTCTTGACAGACAGACACAGAACCCAGAACACAGAACACAGAACCCTAAAAAGAAACAGCCATTACAGTCTAGCAAATCTTAAAGCCTTTGCGCTTTTTTTATTTGTTCATAGGCTCGCACTTGACCAATATCTCACCTGATGGAAAGCGACGATGTGGTCGACGATGGAGCGCGCTTGCCTAGAAGTAACCTATTCACTCTTGGCATAAAGACCCCTAGGTTGTAGCTATCAGGAAAAACAGACTCCGGCAGGGAATTCCACTCCTTAGCCGTACGCACAATGAATGTGTTCCCAAAACATTTTGTGCGTATGGGTAGGATGTCCACCATGTACCGGTGGCATAATGCCTTACATCTGGTAGTCCGCTAATGGAACGGGCTTGGCGGAATTAGGCTATGCAATTCCGACATGCAACCGGTAGAAAACCGACATGCTAGCAACTCGGCATCGATGCTCAAGGCTCTTGACATTTGGCCTTTTTAGCACATCTGAGGACGTCATATTATAGGACACTTATCCAAAATTAAATCGTATCTTAAGCTGTTGATCCCCGCATTAACGCCGGCGTTCACGCGCCATTGTCTTACTATTGTGTCTCTAATTACGCACTCAAAAGGTTAACCTCATAACTATAAAATGTGTATGCGTTAATGACCTACTAAAAGTCTGAACAACATTCGTAAAATTTAAGTATTAAAGTAACCTTAATGTGACCATTTTATTTTTTTGGATGGGATATCGTTAAACAACTTTTCTCGCTCTTGGTGGAGCGCGGGAATGGCAGAATTTTACTGACTAAAACTTGCCCTTTGCGTTCTAGAGCCGACTCTTTCAAACTTAAACTCCCGTAGCCCTGGCAGGACCTTATTGTAACCATAAAGGTAGCCATACACGTTAGGGTGTACCTGACAGGTTTGCCTGCACAGTTATACCTGTCAGGTAAGCTTGTGTGGAAACCTGCACAGTTGTGCAACATACACGCTCCGGTTTACCTGTAAAATTCAACTGTACAGGTAAACCTGTCCGGTATACCCTAGCGTGTATGGCTACCTTAACAATACACTCAGCTCTGCGGTCAAAAATAACCAGAGTAGAGTCGCTACTCCAACCGTTCAAATATGCTTCGAGTTGCAACCCAGGGTCGTTCTTTTATAACTCGAGTAGCTACCTTAGAGTTAAACCCAACTAAAGTGCGTTTTTTAATCCCAGATAATGATTTGACAAGTCCAAATGTCAAACTCCAAAAATATGTTGCCTGCTTTTTGATACAAGTGATGTCTCCAAATTCGATTTTTTTATACCGGTTCTTTTAATAATACAACCTCTAAGGAAAGTAAGCCCAAAATACGATAGTGTTTGTTAATAGCAAAGTCTAATATGAATTGAAGATTGAAATAATTAGAAATATTCAAAAATATTACCAGATTTTTTTACAATCGGACTTTTACTTATACTGAGAACTCACAAAACCGTTTTTACCCGCATCCGCTGCGGTTGCGGGCCCGCAGCTTCTGTAGAATGCTAGAGATATATGTATCCCGCTCCCCGCTGCACCCCGGCGGGCAACTAGTAGAATGGTGTGGGCCACGGTCACCCGCAGACTCGGCAGGTTGCGCCCGCATTCTCTGCGGTCGGTTAACACCCGTAGTGGCCTTCAGGGGGTAGAAAAATCCGATGCGAAATCCAAAAATCGATTGATGCACCCAGAACTTTATAGGCCTTCTTTTTTTAATTTTTCTGTGAAGTAAGTATAACGCAACAGCTCGTTTCTGGTGTATGTCCACGGTGGTCTGGAGCTCAATTGATAATGAACCGCCCGTCTTGCGATTGTCATCTGCCAAGTTTTCAAGCGATAACCCCAACTGCGACGGCTGTATAACCACACAAAACTCTGGTCTCGTGAGTTTAGAAATAAACTAGCTCCACCGTGGCGGGCGCGGTTGAAAACCGGTTGAAAATAATGAATTCTTAGCTACTTTCTTTTACCAGGGAGCTCCAGTCACAACACAATTTTATATCCGGTTTACAAGAGCGGAACGAGACAGTCTCAGTTTATGCTTTAGAATTAAAAAAGTTTTCATCATTGGTCGTCAATATTTTTTCAAGATGGGAATTCATCCAATGACTTCTCCCGGTATGGGCGGGGCAGGAGGGCGTGTCAGACTTTTACTGCCTAAAACCAGATCGGCTCTACTGAGCTCCTCCGGTTTGCTGACATCTCTTTGAAGAGCGAGTGGATCACTAAGCGCTGTCGACGAATGGGGCTCAGTCCCGGCAATTACCGGACTGCTGGACGGCAAGCTACCCATTGCTCGACGTTGGTATTGACATTGTGGTAGTCGGGATTGGGGTCTCGGCGACTGGAGCGAAAAGATGTTCGTTCCCTCACTCGTGCAGCCTCCTCCTTCGCTAGCATTACTGTTTCGCAGAAGGAGGCGACCCCCTTCCATTCCTCCTCGCTCTGAACCTTGGCCTGTACTAGAACCTGACCATGTCCGGTGAGGACTTGCTTCATGCGGAAGATGAGGACACCGTGACGCCTCTTCAGCCATTCCTCAAAGAGGGGACTGACCGTCATGATTATGGCGTGCCCATTGGTCGTCAAGCTGTGAATTCACATGACTGCATTACAAGAAACGGACACTTGATTCGTTTATCGCTACAATTTTATAAGAGATCCATGCGAAAATAGTACAAAAAGAGGACTTATGATTGTTTAATTTTAACTATTATTAGTTTTCAAACCGAAGTCCTATCATTACCTATTATTAAAGTTGTAATAAAATGTCAGCAAAAATATCACTGAGTAATTCTATATTTTTGTCTGGGTTTGGTGATAGCAAATCGAGACGAAAAAATAAAATGACGCAGCTTTTGCTAGTCTTTAATTCTTAGGCTTAAATTATATTTTAGTTTATGAGTTAGACATTTGCATCTTTCAAATTACCTTCAGAAAATACAAAAACTTACCATAATTAGTTGCATTTTAAAATGAAACTATTTTTATGAATATTTTCGGTTTTTTTGTTCAATATCGGTTGCGGTACCTCACTATTTATGAAATGGAAAAAACATGCAACATTCGAATTGTCAAATCATTATCTCTAATTAAAAAACAGACTTTAACTCTAACTCCGAGCAGGATAGGTTGGTGTAAGCTGCCATTAATGACACTTGCTTGACATTGACAGTTGAACTCTACGGTCGCCTTCAAAACTGCGAGCGTAGGGTATCTACCCTGATGACGTCATTAGAGTTAACTCTAACCTCATTTTTGAACGCAGGGCAGGGGCAATGTATAAAAGATATTAAAGCAAACCTCTTAGGAATCTGAGTTATGTGACACTTATGCTTTTTTTTAGTTCTTAAGTTATATCATGACTGAGAATTGTGTTGCTAACAGGCATGGCTGTTGATGACTCACGAATAAGACTGTTGAACCGTAAGTATTGGTAGCAAAAAATGCATTAGCAAATAAAATTAATATTGACTGAATTATTCTACCGTCACATTACATGGAGAGGAAGACCAAAGGTTGTTTTAAAAATAAATTTTATGATGCTACAGAATACAGAAACTACATATGTAGCGTGTTCAAACTCTTCGTCTTTATATTATCTATATCTATGTATATAAAAGCGAAATACCACTCACTGATTAATTACGAAATCTCAGAAACTGTAACACCTACAAACCAAAAATAAAAATGTAAACTTAAAATTTGGCAGGTAGGTTCTTTATAAAGTGTAGACATTCGCTAGAAACGGATTTTACGAAACTCCTCCCCTAAGGGGATGAAACGGGGGTCCAAAGTTTATATGAAAAAACCTACATCCACGCGGGCGAAGCCGCTGGCAGAAGCTAGTTATTAGTATATAATATACTAACGGTCCCGACAGACGTTGTCCTATCCCTAAGCTAGTTCTACGTCACAATAAAAAAATATATAACCCGATTGCAGCGCCACCTACCGGATTCAATTGTATGTTCAAACTATTCAGGCATAGCATAGCATAGTCAGCCTTATAATGTTCCCACTGTTGGGACTCAGGCCTCCTCTCTAGGAGAGGGAATGGGCCCAGTGCGGGTTGGTGGATGTCACATGTCTTCGAATTTTTGGTTCTAGGACATGCCGGTTTCCTCACGATGTTTTCCTTCACCGTTTTGAGAGCAATGGTGATGAAATAAATTACACAAAGTAATGCGTCTGGCTGGGTTTGAACCTGCAACCTACAACTCGTAAGTCGGGGCCGCTACCACTCGGCCACCACTGCTCTCGCAACTATTCAGGGATCCATTCAAATATACCCACGAAATTTCATCTAAATCGGTCAAGCCGTTTAAGAGGAGATATGTGACAAACAAGTACGGATGAAAGAAGTAGCAATTATAAATATCAATACCAAGATTTATTTTACTATGTAAACAATTTGTAATTATGGATGAAAGCGATAACGGACTATAATAAAAATAAATAGATTTGTTTATACTTCACGCAGTAAAACCTATCAACTGAGCAAATTAATTTTTATCAAAACATTACTTCATTAACAGACTAATGCACTTGTATTATTCTAGAGTACTCTTCTCTATTCTATTTTATTATTAATATGATAAAACAATACTTAAACACAAACTAAAAACAAAATGTACCATAAAAAAAACCTAAAATCAAAATGGCTTCCCGTTCTTATTTCAAAAAACATTTGCGAGGGAAAAATGAGTTATACAGCTGACCGAGGCCGCGGTGTCATTGACCTATAAGGTCACCGGTCACCGTGTAGTACCCACATAGTTTACACGTTAGGCGGAACGAAACTGATATGGCGTACTGTGGAGTTATGATTCTATTAAAATTCCGGAGTTACGGCCGATATGCATCTCGTGGAATGTGGAATTTAGGTACCCAAATGGTCTAAAACTTACGTCTGGTTTTCAGATGTTGAGATGGGTAAATGACAGTTTTGCCGTCGTGGCAAAGGAGCGTGGGGATTGGCTGAAAAGAGATATTTGTCCGAAAATATTAACTTCCAGAAGAGTTCCAGAGAAACGATTCAACTAACACAGTTCTCAGAATCTTGCAACGAAACCAATTTGAAAAGAACAGCGTTGGAGTTAGAAAACAAACAATCATTTTGTAAGAAGGTTTAAAGAGCTAAACTAATGTTATAAAGAGGAAAGATTTGAGTTTTTGTTTGTATGTTACGATTTAACTCAAAAACTGACTGCTGGACAAATTTTAAAAATCCTTTCACCATTAGAAAGCTACATTTTCACTGAGTAACATAAGTACGAGTATATAGGGTGACTGGTAATTAGTGAACGATACTTAAACACGTGATTGTGCTCATGATAACCAACAACTTTTACTATGAGAACAAACCTGAAATCGCGAAAAAAAATCAGCTGTTCAGTACATTTATGTTTGCCTAATGTACTGAACAGCTGATATTTTTTTTCGCGATTTCGGCTTTGCTCCCATACTAAAAATTGTTTGTTATCATGAGCACAATCACGTGTTTAAGTATCGTACACTAATTACCAGTCACCCTATATATTAGAACGTCTCTCCGTCGACGACGGCTGGTGCTGAAAATCAGCGCTGAGGCTCTATTTTATACGAGCCCCAGCATTTTTGCTGAGCGCTGGCCGTTTTACGTGGATGTGACGCATAACCTACCAAGTATATATGTCGTTATTGTTATTTGTTTATTTTTAAGGTGTGCGCCATATTTGACGTAAATAAACTGTTTTTCTTTCTTTCTTTCTATATTTTCTATTTCTACGCGGGCCATGCCGCTGGCAAAAGCGAGTACAAGATAAAACGGAAAAGGGCGGTCATATTTTAGATACCACTTGTGCACATAGAAATTAACATTTTGCTACAAGAAATTCATAGCCTTTGATGGCACGGTTGGCGCAGTGACTGAGCAATTGATTACTGCGCAGCGTGTTTCGAGTTCGATTCCCGCACGGAACAAATATTTGTATGACCTTTTTTTTTTAAAGGTGGGAAATCATCCAAATGACTTCTCGCGCTCTGGGTGGAGCGTGTCAGACTTTTACTGACTAAAACCACACCTGTAACCTTCAATTACCCTTTGCGTTCTAGGACTACGGGTTTCCCTTTCAGAAATTCTCCGCGGTCCTAGCTAGCGGGCATCGGCCTTGCTGGGCCCCTACGGTTTGCTGACATCTCTTTGAGGAGCGCGTGGATCACTACGCGGCTACGCGCTGTTGACGACTGGTCTCGGTCCGGTCGACTACCGGTACCTACCGATAGCTGTTCCGTGTCTAGGTGTAACGAATCAAGATACAAAAGTAATTTTAGTACGGGCCAATTTCCAAACAAAAATTTGTAGGCCTACTTTCCCGTACGAAAGTTGTCACCAGCTGATCAAAATGAGTTGCCCACCGTAGGCGCGGGTTTGCGGACGGCGAGCAATGGGTGGCTCCCGTTCGACCGTCCGATAACCGTCCGGATCGAGCCCAAGTCGCCGACGGCGCGTACTGTTCCACGCGCGCCTCAGGGAGATGTCAGTAAATCGTAGACGCCCAGCAGGGTCGAATCCTACTGGGGCCACGGGTAGTGTGAAAGTGAAACCCGGGGCCCTGGGACAAAGGCAAAGAAGGAACAGGAGTGGGTTTTTAGTCAGTAAAAGTCTGACACTATCTCTTGTTGATTTGTCATAAGATGATTTTCCCACCTAAAAAAAAAAAATGCGAGGTAGCAAGTAGACGGTAATGTTTTATCACGATGGGCCTGTAAAACACTGCGGGACCCGACACGATCAACGAGGTAATTCTCAATCACTGAACACGATGAATCGAATCAAACGGATAATCCTGTTAACGATACGATACTATTACGGTTGATCGCGGTAATTTCTTCTCACACTCAATCACGTGATGTATTCCTGAATCATTCTCAAAGATTCCTTTGACGATTTTCTGGTTCTAGGGTTCCGTACCTCAAAATAAAAAAAACGGAACCCTTATAGGATCACTTTGTTATCCGTCCGTCTGTCTGTCTGTCAAGACCCTTTATCTAGAGAACTCGTGGAGGTATAGAGTTGAAATTAAAACCATATACTAAGCTCTGCGGTCCCTTGAAGTTGTGGAAAAATCATACATAACCTGAGTTAACGAAAAAAAAAGATACGGCCGTTTAAGTCGTACAAAACGTGTATTCGACACTCTCAAGGGAATCAAAATTCATAGGGTACTTCCCGTTGACCTAGAATTCTGAAATTTGGCATGAAGCACAAATATAGAAAAAAAACTGAAAACAGTAAATTTGTAGTTACATCACAAAAAAAAATCTTCGTATCTCTATTTGGGAATTGAATTGTTTTCATAGGTAAGTTTGTACGGAACCCTCAGTGCGCGAGTCCGACTCGCACTTGCCCAGTTTTTTTTTTTAAGTGTGAACATAATTATAATGACTTCTCTCGCTCTAGGGCGAAGCAAGAGAAGGCGCGGTCAGAAATCTTTGAAATTTTCGAGCTTTTTCTATTAAAATATGCATGTACGAGTATTATACACCTAAACCTCTCTCATGAATCACTTTGTCTATTATTGAAAACTGCATAAAAATCCGTTCTGTAGTTTTGAGACCTGAGACGCGGTGAGACACCTTGTTTTAAAATATGTAAGGATTAAGCACAATACAACTGTAGTCAAGAATATCGAGACACAAAACAAATTAGCTCCGCAGACGCCCAAAAAAATATCCGCAGAGTCACACGCCAGACACAAAACTTCCTAATATAGAGCAACGAACGTTTAATTCTGGTTTTTACGCCATATACGCCACCAGGGCGCCAATACGACTTGGCAGCAAGCGTACATAATGACGTGGAAATATTACAGTCCTCGCTAGTTGTGGATTCGTTGCATAATGTTATCAACGACGACATTACTCTACTATGGTTTCTCGAGTGTGAATCTGCGCTTACAAATTAGCTGTTTTTTTTTTTGAGGTGGAAAAATGTCCAATGATTTCTCGCGCTTTAGGGTTGAGTGAGAGGACGTGTCCAACTTTTACTGACTAAAACCACAAAATAGGTACAGAAGTCAATCTACAAACAAAGCGCGCTCGAGCAACGCACACATAGACGCCGCTCACGGACACGATATCTCGGCTCTATTCAGCTCAATGCGAGCTCGAGTGCTATCCATTTGAGACACGCGTCTGTGAACTTTTTTGTGGAAAAAATGGACCAAGAAAAAAAAAAACCTTATTCTAACTGTTCAGTAGACGATTGTTTAAATTCAACATGAAACAGTGAATTGACGTTTTTAGGCTGAGATAGGTAAATAGATATTTGCTTGTATTTTGATGGTTTGTTTTAAAGTAACACAGAACAGGCCCCGCGCCGAGAAAGAGAAGATGATCTTGTGGCCATGTAATATTTTTACAATTCAGATTAGGTAGGCATTTATCACCGCGCCTGGTCGCACTCGGACAGTTAGGTCTTTATCATACTAGCGGATTACGAGCGTCCTCAAAGTGGAGCGGGTCCGCAACGAATACGTTACGGGCGCGCAACGAACACGCCGCGCATGCGCAGCGAATTTGTTGCCGACGCTCAACGAGATCCGGCAACGAGGTGCGGGTCTCCGGCGTCTTCGAAGTAACAAAGCCAACAGCAGTGTCTTCTTGTCGGAATCCATTTTGTTACCGAGTGTATTGTATGTCGTTAACTTGCTACAAACACGTGTTGAAAACGTTGCGAAATTGTCACGCGTTTGCGACGTCTTCGCTGTGCAGGCGCAGCGTGTTCGCGACGCATTCGCTGCGCGCACGCCCCGCCCCGCAGCCGCTCGCAAACCGCTAGTGTGATAAAGCCCTTAGGCGCCACGCGCCGACCCTAGCGCGATTGCCGAGCGTAGGTATGAAAAGTGAAGTACATACATGAGATTGACTTCTGTACCTATCTATTTTGTACTAAAACCCACACTTGTATCCTTCAGTTGCCCTTTACATTTCAGGAGTACGGTATCCCTTCCAGAAATTCCCGGACGTGTAGACCGCAGCAGGCAAATTGTTCCAGTCCTCATTCGGAAGGATTATTATTAATATTAAGTAGTAGTTTTGTACGTTTCAACAATTTCATTCAAAAGTCCAACATGAATAATAGACGTTTACATTAGAGTAATAACTTTAGTATTCTGAAACACGCTACTATTGTATTGTATTTATTTTTATCATCACGCAACGGTCCGTTCGACGCATCGCCTGTTCGCGTGTTTATTTCCCTGGTAATTTTAGGGTGTGATATTTTCTAGTCCTTGTCTGATGGTAGGGGCTACCGAGATCCATTTCCGTGCCCAATATCGGTGACATATTCTAAGGATTCATTTTCGTAAATATCGAATCAAGTTTACTTTGGATATTACAACTTGGAGAGCTTTTACGTGAAGGGTTATTGCTTTCAGGCTTTGTGTTGACAAGAACTTGTGTTTTTACATATAAAAATCTCACGCCTTTTCCCATAGGGGGGTAGACAGATAATACAGAACGCCATTTGCTGCGAACCTTACATACATACAGATTTGTAGGTTTTTTTTTTTTTGGGGGAGGGAATTCAAATAGCTTCTCCGGCTCTGAGTAGAGACTTTTCTAAGTTTATCTAGAACATCACTTTGTTTGTCATTCGTAGATCTTGGACAGTCATTACATGTAGTCAGACTCCAGAAAATCTGACAGTCTGTCCAAGGAATATCGTATTGCCCAGTAATTGGATCGTTGAGGTCTGATAGGTAGTCGTTCCACGTGGGACACAGGTATTCAGCAGCATCCTGTTAGACTGGGAGCCGACCCCAAGCTAGTTGGGACAAGGCTAGGGAGATAACGCTTTGAACTTTTACTGATTAGACTAGACGTCTAATAACAGATGTCTGTCAACACATATGATTATAGATCTGATGTCTCGACCAATCAGAGCGCAGTACTCCGCTCCCCCGTACCAATCGAACCCATCAGAACGTAGTACCCCGCTCCCCGTACCTCGGCTAGTTGACAGATTTGTTTTGGTGCGCTAGTTCAAGCATGAGGCGTCTAGTGGCTGTAAGGTCGTTGTTTAAAACCAACTCCTTTCCTTTATTTGCTCTTAAGTTCCATGACCGCGGTTACTGTTTTAAACAATCCCTTAGACCTTTTAGGGCGTGTTCTTGTTATGTAGAAAAACCTATATTTGTAATTTTCATCATCATTTCAGCCGAAAGACACACTGTTGGATATGAGCCTCTCCCAAGTGTCGCCAATACGAACGGTCCTGTGCGTCTCGCATCCATTTAATTTTAATGATAAGGTTTTGCCAAAATATTTAATGACTGGATTTCTGTAAATATACATTTGGCACCCAACAAAAAAATGGTACCTACTAGGGTATCAGAAACGAGACTTAGTTAATCGGTATATTATATCTAGACCTCAATTCGACCTTGAGAGTAGCAGCTGTTGGTTCAAAAAGATTGGCCTGTTGAATATAAATATAGCGATTATTGGAAATACCCGAATTGCGTAGGAACTGGGAAATAACATTACTTTTAAAGCGAATTACAGTAACAAACAATAGTTTTACCGATTATTCCTGATTGGCAATAATATTTTTTAAACTTTCCTTAAAAGGTCGCGGAAAATTGATAATGAAATCGTTATCGTATAATCTATATATATAAAAGAAAGTCGTGTTAGTTACACTATTTATAACTCAAGAACGGCTGAACCGATTTGGCTGAAAGTTGGTGGGGTTAGCTTAGAACCAGGAGAAACACATATGATACTTTTTTTTTTTTTTGAATAGAATAGAGTAGGGTAGGTAGAGTAGGGTAGAGTAGGATAGGCGGTACGAAGTTCGCCGGGTCAGCTAGTTTATAATAAAATAAAAGGAGAAACTGAGTGACTGACATATCAACGCACAGCCAAAACTACAAGGCCTAGGAGCGTGAAATTTTGCACAAGGCTTCCTTTTATGACGTAGGCGAGCACTAAGAAAGGATTTTCCAAAGTTCACCCCCTAAGGGGATGAAACGGGGGCCTAAAGTTTGTATGGAGAAGGCTACTTTCACGGGGGCGCTGCCGCTGGCAGAAACTATAATAAAATGGCATAATGGTATGCATGTTTGTTTGTCTGTTATGAAAGGGTAACATTGCCCTTTGAGTTTGAGGACCACGGATTTCTTTTTCAGAAGTCTATGGCCCTAGTAGCCATGGTACCAGTAGGCTGCGGCCCTTCGACCCATGGCCCCAGTAGGCTTCGTCCTTAAGACGGAAGGTAGGACAGACGCCGCATAGTCACTGAAGATTAATTAAGTAATGATATTATTGATACCATTTGCTCATGAGCTAATACTAGAAGACCCAGCTCCAGGGCTTGACGCACTGCGTGCCGAAACGAAATACAGGCTCCAAGCCTAGTTCGGCAGCACATGTTAATTTAGTCACAATTTTTATGTATTGTAACAATATCATAATTATGAGCACAGACAAATTGTGTAAATGTATTTTTTTGGTGTAATAAATTATTATTATTATTACGTAATAAATACGGATAGGCACCGAAACGCGACAAAAAAGGTTGGTAATCAATTAGTAATTAAATATTTCATGAAAAATTTGTGTTATTTTTGCAGACCTGTAAAGTGGCAGAATGATAACATTTCATTTGCAGTATTTTAAATTTTCTTATTTATAAAAACGGAACAATAAAATAACTTGAGAACATACCTTGTACTCCGCTTTTGTCTAGAAAATTGCTTAGTTGAAATGTTGAATTACTCGATGCTAGATATTGTGTGAACCTCTGGAAAATGGAGAAAAACACGTATTAATAAGAAGTCCAACTATAATTTAGGTGCCTTCAAGGCTAGAGTGAATAGGCTCTTAATAAACTAGTGCCCCTCACCATCAACGATTGCATCACTGCTTACCATCAGGTGGGATCGCAGTCAAGCACTGGTTGGTTTATATCAATTTAAAAAAAAAGTTTACATAACATTCTAGAAACATAATAATGAAATCGTACAATAAACGCCATCAAACTACAAAACAACCATCTGCTCCCAAGAGAAAAGTCCGTGAATTTACGTATTAACAGAACACAGGAAAAAAAAACTTCAGTCAGTGTGACTGATATTGAAATGCCCTTTATGCAAATGGCTAAAATACCTAACTGACTCCAAAAAGGGAATAAATCCTATTATGATAATAATTTCACACTTTTCGTAACACCCCAACCGTATTCCCTTTGCCTTTAGACCGAGTTGTAACGCACATGTATTATCATAAACCCTCAAAACTCCTCTGAAAGAATCCGTAAGGAAAAACCCAAAAACACTTCGACCGATCCCAGGCCGTCATACCCTGCAGTATAGCTGCAATCATTCATCCAAGATGAGTTCTTCTTCTCTAAAAATTACTAATAATATAACATGTTGTAGTTGTATCTTTGCCCACTGGCCCCCTCCATTCCGTGACTCTTTTTGTCCACCTTTGATCTTGCAGGCGTGCTATGTGTCCGGCCCACTTCCATTTTAGTGTAAGAGCTTGTGCTAAACCGTGTGTTGCTTTTGTGATGTTGCGTATTTTTGAGTATTAAGAGTCACGGAATGGAGGGGGCCAGTGGGCAAAAGAAAGAAAGGGAGACCTTGCAACAGATGGGAAGATGAAATTAAACGGACAGCGGATCCAAACTGGATGCAAACAGCAAAATCCAGAGAAAACTGGCTCAATTTGGAGGAGGCCTTTACCCGCAGAGGGGTTCCTACAGATTAATCAATTAAATACTAACATTATTAATAACATTTTTTTCTTATACTAACAAAACCATTTCATTTTGCAAACTAGAATTTTTCTGTAAGAAATAAAAGGCTTTTTTATTTTTTATTTATTTATTTAGTTGTATCTACTAGAAATCTCCTTCCAAATAATTCGCTTTTAAACCAGATATGGCTACAAACCACGGATGTTACGGAACTCCAAACCGAAACTAGAATATCCGAATTTACATACAAAAGCACCGTAACAGATACAAAAGTTTCGGATAAAGGCCGAGTCTAAATGACAGGTTGTCGGACAGCAAATGATAATTAATCTAGACTAGATAGAAAAGTCAATAATTGCTGTTTGTACTTAACAATTTTAAAATTCTACTATTTATTTATTCAAACTTTATGTACAGTAGTGGTACATAGGCCGATTTTAATGCAACAAGGCAATTTCTACCAGACGACCTTTGGGTTAAAAAAAACAACACTGTAGTCAGTGTGCACAATAAATAAATAATAGATATACAATAAGAATTAAATATCATTAAATACATATAATTCAATATGCTAAAATTACAAACTAATAAATATCTATATATATAAAAATGAATCCCTATTTCCCTTGGTCACGCCATAACACGTGAACGGCTGGACCGATTTCACAATTATTTTTTTTTGTTGTGTTTGTTATTGTCAGGAGAAGGTTCTTATGAAAGAAAAAAATTAATAAATTGGTAGTAGGGTAGAGTGGGATAGAGTAGTCAGTTGACGGGAGCGAAGCCGCGGGCAAAAGCTAGTACTAAAATAAATATCGAATCATGATTAAGAGAACTTAAAATATAACAATTATAACGAAGACCAAACTAAAGTTGAGAGGACTTCAAGTAGTAGTTCCGAACTTTACGCTTGAAGGAAAATTTACTTTCAGCTTTTTTAATGTCAAGGGGAAGCACATTCTAGTTTTATGATAGAGACAGCGAGCATAATAATTAGACATAAGCCCAGTACGGTGAGAAGGAATATGAAGAAGAAGGTTAACATTGTGAGAACTGCCTGATACTTTAAAATATTGTTTTAAATAATCAGGAGTACAAGGATCCTGCATTATAGTGAAGAGCGTGCAGAGGGTCTACTGTAACTGAAACAAACAGATAATCCGAAATAATAAATTCTTATATCCGTAATCTAGATCCGAAATTTCACATTCATAACATCCCTTCTACAAACGCTTCCAAAAACATCATAAACTGTCCGGCATCATAAACAACCGATCCAGAGATAAACAAAAACATGACACGTTCACAGAACGTACGTAACGATATTTTTAGACTAGGTGCTCAGGCGAACAGCCCTATTTTCCGGTAAAATTTTTAGGTCAAATGCAACATGTCTTTAAATTCTCTAGCTACTTTTGGAGATTACATAATATGCAAATGTTTGAAAATATTTTAGATACAAAACATTTTTTTTTTTGACTTATGAAATAATCCAATGACTTCTCTCGCTCTAGGGTGGAGCGGGAGCCCGGGCGTATCAAACTATTACTGACTAAAACCATACCTGTGTCCGTAAGTTGCCCTTTGTGTTCTAGGACAACAGGTTTCCTTTTCAGAAATTCCCCGTGACTCTAGCGGGCATCGACTGCTGGCTCATACGGTTTTGCTGGCATATCTTTGAGGCGCGCGTGGAATACTATGCGCCGGTCCGGAAGGTAACAGCCCCGGACGACCGAACGGCGAGCTACCCAAAGCGCGTCGTCCGCAAACCTGCTGCAAATATCCCAGCGACACCCGACACCTGGGGCGTCTCCTGCTACGGCGGCTGGGTCGTGAGGATGACCGTTGCCTCACGCGTGGCTATATCCTTCACTAAAATTACTGTTTTACAGAAGGAGGCGTCCGCATCCCATTCCCTCTCGCTCCGGATCATGACCTGAACCATGGCCTGGTGCGACAGATCTCCGCCGCCGAATAGCCCTATTTTCTGGTATATTTTTTAGGTCAAATGCAATATGTTTTTAAAATGCTCTGGTTACTCTTGGAGATTACGTATGTACACCAATGTTTGAAGCCCTAATCTTTTAGATCCATAAGATGCTAATAGAATTGTGAATATTTCATTGGTGGAGTCCTTTGTCATTCCTACCAGCTTTAGGGAAATTCGTTTGCTATTTATTTTGTTACCCTTGTGATAAAAGATAAATAAGATGCTAATGTAATTGTGAATATTTGAATGTTGGAGTCGTTTCTTTGTCTTCCTGCTTTACGTTCAAGGAAACTCGTTTGCAATTGTTTTTTTGTATTTTTAATGACTTGCACTTGATCAATATCTCAGGTGAGATATTGATCATGTGCAATCACATATGATGGTAAGCGATGATGTGGTCGACGATAGAGCACGCTTGCCTAGAAGTAACCTATTCACTCTTGACTTAAAGACCACTAGGTTGGTTGTAGATATCAGGAAACACAGAATACGGCAGTTAATTCCAGTCCTTAGCTGTACGCACAATTAATGTGTTCCCAAAATGTTTTGTGCTTTTAGAATTGTTTGTCTATGTCTATTAAACTAATATTTCTGTATGTCAAATTAATACTCGAAAACCTACGCAAACATGTCCTATTATACGTAATCGTAATATGTATTTCACGTGGGCGGGCAGTACCCACCCTGAAATAATCATCCCTCCCACGGCGGTCGTCTATTCCGAGAATCAGAATAAATCAGATATATTTTTGTACCAAAATAACATGATTAACCTCCGTCAAGCCTGTCCCATAAAGGGTCTCAGCAATTTTCCAATTTGCGTCAATAATATAGATCAATTACTAATTCATCAACAAAAGACACAGATACAGGGACAAAAGAATTGGCGTAGTTACTACCGCGATATTTTTACAACGAAGAGTGACACCTTATACAACACGTGTACTCATTGTTATTGGTTTGCAGTGGAACTTCTTAAACCAGGATCTAAGAATATCCTGCAACACTTTGGTCGCATTGCAAGGAAAGACGGTCGCAACGTCGAAAGGCTCATCGCGTGAGCGGTAAAGTAGATGGCAAAAGGCATCGTGGGCGTCGCCCGATACGTTGGTCCGACCAGATCCGCACCGCTCCTCTTGACTCTACGGTATACAATGCCCTACAAACCGCCAGAGACAGAAACAGATGGACGAATACCATACAAGTGAAAGTGATGAAGCAGGGAGGTCACGACCCTCGGCATTGAGTAATACAACGCAAGGAGGAGGAAGAATTATAAAAGTAATAATATTTTTATTGGGTTTTACTCGTACCTTCTGGAATTTGTCAGTAGCAGTCAAGTGCCACTAATTCGGACGCTGGCCCGAATTTCTAGCACTAGACTAGACCCCTATTACATTGAGCTCCTCCTTTGCTTAGCCCTTCGGGTTTAACAAGCGTCTATCTTATGCCTGACGATTTCTAAGGAATTCCGGAGCTCTGTTTGGCATATTGGTTGCCATGCTTCATACCAATCTATTTTAGGATTCAAATCGATTGAGTCGTCTATTTATGTCACAAAGAAAACGAAACTCCTCTTGATAATGGATGTAACGTTCCCTCATACTCATAAGCCATCAAGATCGGTTGCCTGGCAACCAGAAATCGTCTTTACTCATCTACGTGGATCAAATTGACCCTTGTCAATTGTCATAGACCGAATATTAGTGCAAAACTATCTGTTTATGTTATGTGTCCATCGTCAACGTGAGCATGGTTTAAAAGCTTGTTGTTTTATCTAACAGAATGTTAGACAATAAAGAGCCAACGCGATACCTTACGCCTATTGGCACTCGGTTATCAATAACAAAAAAATCGAATATTATCCATTGTTCCAGGAAATACGGCTTTTTTTTTTAATCTTAAATGTTTTTGGTAAAAAAAAAAAACCTTAATCAGAATTTCGATTAAATGTGCAAGGTTAAACATGTTTTTTGAGTACATTATGGAGAGCCAAAGTTCATGCAAAACAGCAGATTTTCTGAGGTCTTTACTAGATTAGTTTTACACAAATGTAAGTTTTGATTTCAATAGAAACTTCGATAATATCGATAAGATATCTCTGTTTCCAAAATATCTAAAGAAATATGTTTTAATATCATAATCACGTAAAAGCGGTTGTATGGAAATATATCTCGGGTTCGGCGCTCTTAACAAAAACGGCTACCCGCCAGTGATCTCACCGAACTCCAGACAGACATCATCGTCTTCTATTCGTCGGCAAACATATATTATCTCGTTCATATAAATCACTTCGTCCTTTTAAGATGCCATGATTTCTGGGATACTAAGGCATTAAACTAAATTGTTATGTCCTTGTTTTCGATAAATCATAGTTCCGCCGTGTTCCAAGTATGTTCTGCGTACTACACATTGATATCTATCGTTTATTGACACAAGTGGCTACATTGTCGACATTTTATTTGCCGTAATTGTTACTGCAAATCCTTCAGGCTACAAGTTGCTAACTAAAATGTTATTGTAATATTAAAACGTTAAGTGTTACGAATGTGTTAATCGATCTTTTCCTTATGATAAGATTAAATTGAAAATATGTTAACAGCAAGAGCTGTATTGATATTATAAGGAGATCATTCAGGCTCCATTTATATTTTTGGTCCTTTTCTAAAACTAACGAAAAAAAAACTCCTTTTCTTTCTTTTTATAATTGATAATATAAACTAGTGCTTGACTAGTGCGTGGTCGCTTACAATGAGCCTCATCAGAAGGCTTAAAATCACTCAAAGGGCAATGGAAAGGGCTATGCTTGGAGTTTCCTTGCGTGATCGCGTCAGAAATGAAGATATCCGCAGGAGAACCAAGGTTACAGACATAGCCCGAAGAATCTCCAAACTTAAGTGGCAGTGGACAGGGCACTTTGCTCACAGAACAGATGGTCGATGGGGACGAAAGGTTCTGGAATGATGACCACGTACCGAAAGACGTACCGTTGGAAGGCCTCCCACAAGGTGGACTGATGACCAGGGTCGCGGGAGTCCGATGGATGCGAGATGCACAGGACCAGTCATTGTGGCGACATTTGGGGGAGGCCTATGTCAAACAGTGGACGTCTTTCGGCTGAAATAATAATGATGATGATGAGTGCTTGACTGCGATCCCACCTGATGGTAAGCAGTGATGCAAACGTTGATGGTGAAGCGCTCCAGTTTATCACTCTAACCTTGAAGACAACTAAATTATAATCGGACAGGAAGACCGCAGTAGACAAATTGTTCCATTCTTATATTTATCGATCTTAAAGACACAATTTTCTTTTGATTCGCATCAAAACGACATTTGGACATATCGAAACGCCTCGTTGACACTACCCGTGACCCAAGCTGGCTTTTACCTTTTTTTTTTTTTTTTTTTTTATTAATGATAGGCTCGCGTTTGACCACCATCTCACCTGATGGTAAGCGATGATGTGGTCGACGATGGAGCACGCTTGCCTAGAAGTAGCCTATTCACTCTTGACTTAAAGACCCCTAAGTTGTAGCTATCTGGAAACACAGACTCCGGCAAGGAATTCCACTCCTTGGCTGTACGCATAATAAATGTGTTCTTAAAACGTTTTGTGCGTATGGGTGGGATGTCTACCATGTACCGGTGGCGCAACGCCGTACGTCTAGTGGTCCGATGATGGAACGGACTTGGCGGAATTAGATTGTGCAATTCCAGTGCACACTCCCCGAAATGTAAACGATAGAAAACCGACAGGCTAGCAACTCGGCGGCGATGCCCAAGGCTTTGGAGTTTCGACTCAACAAGTGCATCATTGCCGATGATCCTCTTGGCTCGCCTCTCAATCGACTCTAGCGCATCAAGCTGGTATTTGGCAGACCCGTCCCAAAGATGAGAGCAGTACTCCATACACGATCGTACTTGCGCTTGATAAAGGTTGAGCAGCTGTTCCGGCGTGAAGTACCGTCTCACCTTTGCTAAGATCCCCAATTTTTTGGCAGCCAGTTGAGCCTTTGCCTCGATGTATGAGCCGAAATTTAGAGTAGACGACAGCGTAACCCCAAGAAGCTCAAGGTGGTCGGTTATTGGCACCGTCACACCTCGGAAAGATGGAGCCGGTTGGAATTGACTCCGTTTAGCGGAAAAAAGACACGCTTGGGTTTTAGTTGCATTGAACTTGACCAGATTGGCATCGCCCCAATCGGAAACCGCCTTCAAGGACGAGTTCAAGCGTTCAACCATAGCCCCTCGGGATGACTGGATCTGTGACCCACTAGCACGTGCGTCAGACACATATCTCTCGGCAACAGTGCTGTCGTCTGCATACCCAAAGATACCGGGTTTAAGTAAGTCATTTATGTGCAGCAAAAACAGTGTTGCCGAGAGTACCGACCCCTGAGGGACCCCGGCATTAATATCCATTTGACCGGACGAGTAGCCATCAACAACCACTCGGATGGATCGATCCCTCAAGAAGTCTGCGATCCAATCACACAGACCAGTGGGTAGGCCGAAGGAAGGAAGCTTAGCAATAACCTTGGACAGAAGATAAGCATTACTATTCTGCATAGCAATACCACCATTATTTTGGGCATATTACTAGTAGACAGCGATGCAGGAGTTTTTTGATGCCATGCTTTATGTTTTTGAGTTTTTATTATTCGTTTATTTAGTTATATTTCTGCCGTATCAACAATTAGAACGCCGATACCACAGTATAGATATATGGAACAGTACGGAAACTACCTACAAATATTCGAAACGGCTCACTCACACAAACATACGCATCGACGAGACTCCTAAGCGGCATTCGCTACTGACAGGACCGCGAGAAACGCTTAGGAGTCTCGTCGATGCGTATGTTTGTGTGAGTGTGCCGTTTCGAATATTTGTAGGTAGTTTCCGTTTTGTTCCATATATCTATACTGTGCCGACACAATGACCACCTACAGTTATCTAAGTTTACGCCCCCAAGTTTCATAGTAACAGCATAATCATAACTATAAATCTATATATATAAAAGAAAGTCGTGTTAGTTACTTCACTTATAACTCAAGAACGGCTGAACCGATTTAGCTGAAAATTGGCAGGGAGGTAGCTTAGAACCAGGAGACGGACATAGGATACTTTACTTTACTTTTTTTTTTTTTTTTTTTTTAGAGTAGGGTAGAGTAGGGTAGAGTAGGGTAGAGTAGGGTAGAGTAGGGTAGAGTAGGGTAGAGTAGGGTAGAGTAGGGTAGTGTAGGGTAGAGTTGGGTAGAGTTGGATATAGTAGTCAGTTGACGGGAGCGAAGCCGCGGGCAAAAGCTAGTATACTATATATACTAGCAATAATTTGTGCCGCCTACATTGAGTTACTTACAAACAAATCAGTTTCAGTCAAATTAATTTTGTCAATTTCAATGCTTCTATTTATAAGCTGTGTTATGAACCATTTTCTATTTCGTGAAATTTCTTGTAGCGAAAATGATCGATTTATTTTACGTATTTGAGAGCACCTTTAGGGTCAAAATATCTTCGTCTTTAAGATAAAGAACATTGGGTATTTCTGTATGGACTCCGTATCTACCCAGTCATCACCTCCCTCGCCTTTCCCTCCCTAGCCTCCCAACTGTTTTGGGGTCGGCTTTCAGTCCAACCAGATGCGACTGAAACCATTATTTTACATGGAGCGACAGCTTATCAGACCTTTACAATGCAATAACTGGGCAAACATAATATATGAGAGCACCTTTAGAGTCAAAATATCTTCGACTTTAAGCATAAAGGATATTGGGTATTTTTGTATGGACTCCGTATCTACCCAGTCATCACCTCCCTCGCCTCCCAACTGTTTTGGGGTCGGCTTTCAGTCCAACCAGATGCGACTGAAACCATTATTTTACATGGAGCGACAGCTTATCAGACCCTCACAATCCAGTAACTGGGCAACCAGGTACTCCTTGGATAGCATAATGGTCAGACTTTCTGGCGTCTGACTACCTGTATCGAATGTCACAGATCTACGAATGAGAACCGGGACCCACGACTTTACGAAGTACGGCATGTCATTAGTAATGTCCTACCTATCCAGTGCTGTATCGTATTGTAGTATATTATGCCATTGCTAGTGAACTAGTGGTGAACGGAGTCTTCGTTTATCATTTTGTAGAGTGAATGCAGGTACCTACTAGGTGAAGTCAGACAGTGCCTGGCTTTGTTATCAATGGACGAATAGCTGGAAAGTTGCCAAAACGAATACATGCAGATTCACTAATTGGTTTTCTAATACATCGAGTTACCAAAAGAAGTCCAGTTTTTCTCATACTTTTATCATTACAAATACACACTGTTTTCTTTGAAAGTAAGAGACAATAAGACACGATTGGGTAGTTTTCAGGGAAGAGCAAACTACCCAGTCAAGAGTGTTTGTTTGATTAGAGCGTGAAGTCAATGATATAAAACATCGTTGATCACAACCGGCCTGATAAGGAGGCTCAAAATCAGTAAAGCCACTAATAACAAAGCCAGAGCTCCCTGAATGATCGAAAACGAAATGTGAAAATTGCAGGAGAACCAGGGTAATACAATCTTAAACGAATGACCGATTGGACTGAAAGATTTTGGAGACCTGAAGCCTCCAGAACGTTAGCAGATAAACCTCACGATGAAGATCGATTTGCTGGTAAATGTAAGGTTATATAGTTCAAGTAACTCAGAATCGTGTAGATTGACTGACTGACTGGCCTGTTGGTTTAGTGGTTAGTGGCCCTGACTGCTATGCCTATATTTATCTATAATATGTATGTATTTAGAAATATATAAGTATGTTTATCAGTTGTCTAGGACTCATAACACAAGCTCTGCTTAGCTTGGGACTAGACGGCGTTGTGTGATGCCGTAAAACGGGGTGAATAGAAACGCAGGGGTGAATAGAAATAAAACTTTGGTTTAGTTTTTTAATTTGATACCATACTATCGTAAAGCATCGACTTTTTAGAATAACAATTCATTAATAAATTGATATAGTTAAATGCTGTAAAAAATCTTCAAATATCGTGATAATACCCTTTGAAGTTTTGTTTCCATTTACCCCTGAGTTTCTATTCACCCCATTTGACTGTAGTTGTGGAATAATATTATTATTATAATATTGAGGGCATGTGTCAATAACTGGGAATGAAGCAACTAAGGTGGGAGTTTCAGATGAGGCTGGCTGATAACCTCTTTAATTAGAGTCACTGTCACATTACAAGTACTGACCGGAAAGTCATTGTACCGTGGAAATTAAAACTGATATTATTTTAGAACAAAAGATGCTTGGATGCTGTGAAAGATGATATGGCTGGGAAGTGAACAGTTGATATAAGTTTTGAGAAGTGTATGCGTCGGAATAACACAATGATGCGCCACCGGTATATGGTAGACATCTCACCCGTTTTGCGAACCGCCGTGTCCTCGTGGGGGCGATCGGCGGCAGTGATCTCTCGCGCCGGGCATTGGTACAGGCCATGGTCCGGAGCGAGGAGGAGTGGCAGGCGGTCGCCTCCTTCTGCGAAGCAGTAATGCTAGCAAAGGAGGCGGCCGATCGCGTGAAGCAACGGTCCTCACGCCCCAACCGCCGCCGGGATTCCGATCCCGATTACCGGCCACCGTAGGCGCGGGCTTGCGGACGGCGAGTAATGGGTGGCTTGCCGTCCGACCGTTCGGTAACCGTCCGGACTGAGCCCAAGTCGTCGACGGCGCGTACTGTTCCACGCGCGCCTCAGGTAGATGTCAGCAAATCGTAGGAGCCCAGCAGGGTCGAAGCCTACTGGGGCCACGGGTAGTGTGAAAGCGAAACCCGGGGCCCTGGGATGAAGGCAAAGAAGGAACAGGAATGGGTTTTTAGTCAGTAAAAGTCTGACACTATCTCGCGCTCCGCCCAAGAGCGAGATTTGTCATTAGATGATTTTCCCAACTAAAAAAAAAAAAAAACCTGCTTTGCGAAAACTTTCAACTTGCGTACATCTGGAGTGAAATTCCCTGCCAGGTCTGTGATTACTAATAGCTATAACCTAGGGTTCTCATAGTAGTATATTGTGAATGGGTTAGGTACATCTAGGCAAGCGTATTTCATCAACTAGGAGAGAGTGTTCAAACGCAAACCTATCAATAGTAACAATAAAAAAATTGTAATTTTCGATAGTCAAGCGAATGATCTGATGGATGCGAAACGCACAGGACCGGTCATTGTGGCGACATTTGGGGGAGGCCTATTTTCAACAGTGGACGTCTTTCGGCTGAAATGATGATGATGATGAAGCGAATGATCGGGGATTTCGGGTATTATCGACAAAAATCGTTATTTAGAACAGGATTCGGGAGTCGCGTACTTATAAACCAACGTTTCCTTCTTGCATACCTATATTTGAAACTAGCTTCTGCCAGCGGTTTTGCCCGTGTGAAAGTAGGTTTCTCTGAACAAACTTTGGACCCCCGTTTTATCCCTCTAGGGGGTGAATTTTGGAAAATCCTCTTTTAGTGCTCGCCAACGACATAAAAGAAAGCTATGTGCAAAATTTCAAGTCTCTTACTTCAAAAACATAGGAATTTCTTACAAACTTCCAAACCCCGTTTTACCCCCTTAGGGGTGGAGTTTCGTAAAATCCGTTCTTAGCGGATGTCTACACTCTATAAGGAACCTACCAGCCAAATTTTAAGTTTATAGGTGTTATAGTTTCTGAGATTTCGTGATTAATCAGTGAGTGGTATTTCGTTTTTAAATATATAATGATAATAATTCGAGATAGTTTAAGCTGTTGATCCCCGCACGAACGCCGGCGGTCGTGCGCCATTGTCTTACTATTGTGTCTCTAATTACGCTACTCCAAAAGTTAAATCCATCACCACCCACTTTTTATCATCAATGAACTCCTCTCGCTCTTGGTGAAGCGAGAGGAAGTGTCATACTTTTACTGACTAAAACCCATCCGTGTTCCTTCAGTTGCCATTTGCGTTCCAGGGCCGCGATTAACTCTTTCGATAATTTCGCCGACCCACCGGCAACTCAGTAAAGATCGACTTTATCGGAGTTATGTTCCAAAGATTCAGATTCAAAGCATTTTATTTCAAATAAACCATCTACAGGCACTTTTGAAATGTCAAGAAGTCAGTCAGTCAGAAAAAAAATGATGCTAATTGCACATTCCAAAGCGTAGATCTCTATGGAGAAGAATGTGCAAGAAACTCCATGGACACTCTTTCTTGCGTCCTCTCCTTCCTCCCTGCGTCGTTTATCCTCAATGCTGAGGATCGACAAATAACTTACAACCCGGGAATCTTTAATTCAAGAGTGAATAGGTTACTACTAGGTAAGCGCGCTCCATCGTCGACCGCATCGTCGCTTTCCATCAGGTGAGTTAGCGGTCAAGCGCGAACCTATCAAGAATAAAAATAAAATAAAAAATTCTTGTGGACTATATTTCGCCATGTTGTCCTATCTTCGGCGATGTGGATAGCGTCGCAGACTGTGGTCTCCAGTGTAGCACGGATTTGGTCTGACCAACGTAACGGACTCCTGCCCCTGGGTCTTTTCCCATCAACTTTTCCAGGTTATCACCTCTCTTTCTAGCAATGTGGTCAAAGAAATCAAATATTCTTCTTTGGCATATGGTGGTGGAAAGGATCATGACCAACGATGTATGGAAATCCGTCTTAAGTTGAAGCACAATAAATGTTTATTTAATATAGACTACGCTTTATATACTATTAAATAAAAGTGTTCATTTTCACACAAACACCCGAGTTTTAAAGTAATTAAACAAAAACGGAGATAACCTACAAATTATGTCTAACCAACTCGCAACTTGTAAAATGACCACAGATCACTCATGTAGGTACAAAACAACATTGTTAGTTATCATCCGTCTGTCATCTGGCTTGACAGCTGCATCTGCGTGAGACGAAGAACAAAATAAATATTATATTATCGGAACCATAAAATACATATACAGTACGTTATGGTATTACTAATTACTTAGCTATTTAAGATATTGATATCATTTTTGTGATGTTTTTGTCTAAAGGTTCATACTTACGTACAAAGAGTATAGTAATATATAGCTTACGTAACTCGTACAAATGAAGAGAACGAAACGTCAATCATGACTGGAAATGTACCTAGCAATCGTTAATTTACTGTTTATCTTAAAATCATAATTCCGGATACGAAAACAGAATTCCTGAAGTGAAAAGCTGTAAAAAAAAAATAAGCAAATAATTTCTATATTAATTTGATTTTCGTTCACGCATCTTTGCTAGACTGCTTTTGGTCAATCTCCTTTGAACTTTGTCTTGCATGACATAGAATTTATTATACCAATATATTATTTAAATACTATTTTAGAAAACCCGAGATTAAGAGGGTCCTTTTTCACTCGCCTATCGTCAACAAGTCACAACTCGATAACGCCTGAAAACTCTGTTGGCATTCGGTAATTCCATGATTTACTCGAATATACACCAAATTTGGTAAAAACTTGTTCCAGGAAATACGTGTATATTTTTTAAACCCCTAAAAGTTTTTGAAAAAAAAATTAAGTACGTCATTTATAAGCTCGATTAAATTTGCAAGGCTTCTATTGTTATACTTTTTTTGACTTTTTTAATTTATGAGTAAATTATAAAGTGTCAAAGTTCATGCAAAATACCAGATTTTCAGAGGATTTTACTGGATTATTTTTACACAAATTTATAAATTGATTTCAATAGAAGCCTAGATAATATCCACAAGATACTGTGTTTCCAAAATATCCAATGAAAAATGTGTAATAACGTCATAATCGCGTAAGAGCGGCTGTATGAAAAACAGTGAAAATATGTGTCGAATTGCATGCCCTCAAGACGTCAATATACAGGACGGGAGATGAAGGTATGTCTACATAGTTGCCAAAATATCATTCGCATTAAATTACATAATGGCATTATGTACTTCGTTGCGCTTGCGCCGCTATTTGTACGGAAAATTAATAGCCATAGCGTGACGCGGTAAATTAATATTTGATAAGGCACGCGTAGCAAAAAATTGTGTAACAACAGCGAAAATAATTTCTATCAACTAGTTTCAGTTCGGCTCGTGTAACCATGAAAGTACGAGTAAATTTAACATCGACATACTGATCTTAAAAGTACGATGGAAAAAATATAACGATTATTACGAAAGTGATCAAACACATGTATAATAAAGTATAATAAATAAAGCTTCAGCGGGTACAGAGTACAGATATAGCCAATAAACAAGCTACGTATATTTTATCACGTAAACAAGCTCAATGTGAGTAGATCGTTATCTGGTCGCAAAAAAAAAAAAATTAAAATAGAACACCGCTTTTCATATCTGTGACAATTCAAAAAAAGAAGCATCCGCGCGTGACACATTCATCCTTTCAGAGACACGTTAACTTTTTTTCGCACTTGGCAACACTGCAACTAGCTGTCAGTGCTTCTGACGTCTGTGTTTTTTTTTCGTGTAAAGTTGTCGAGGTGCTTATTACGTAGAGCCCCGCCTCTCGCCAGTCATTGTATTACGAAATACTCGTCTGCGGACCGGCTGATTAACTACCTTGTATGGCAGGGGTCATGAGAGGCATCTGATTGATATCGAGAAGATACTGCATCATTAAAGACGTTCTCTTTTATAACTGTGTCAATTTTTTTCTCAAGGACTTAATGTTATACTCGTAGTTATCTTCAAACTATTGAAGTCTAGCTTGGATAAAAAGTTGAAGACGGTAAAGAAAGTATGCTCGTGAAATATGTACGACTCCTAACAGCCAATATCGCCTCCCTTTTCCCTAACACAAAAATAGGGCAACATGAGTGTAAGCTGAATCGATTCCAGCCGTTTTACTTTTCAATGAAAGAACTAATAACGGGGTTTAACGGGGTTTCTCGGTCCACCGGCTTCATCAATAGAATTTATTTCCCTTGGCAACAAAATTAATGAATGAAAACCGTCATTCCATAGAAACGATTAAAATTTTACGATATCCGGAGTCAGATAAGCAGTTTTGATTCATGGAATGCGTAGACGTCGATTTTATGAAATTTTTCAGCTGTCGTTGCCAGCTGGTTTGTGACATTCAAGATAACGGGGAAAACATTGTATGTTCTATGAAATGACGTAAAAAAAGTCCCCGTTTCTTGACTTATAAACCACGCAATGATTCCCGAAGTGCTGATAAACGTGTTGACCTCCATCTGTGATTTGAGAGGCGAGAAATTGAATGATTCACATTAATCAGTAACGGGTTCAAGGCCTATGCTTTGATCTCCTCTTCTAGGCGAGGTATTGATTATCTAAATTAACGTATTGAGGTCAAGTGCAAGGGCTGATTGAAAAAATACTCCAGTTCCTTTTTCCATTAGATAACCATAGATATTTCCCCGCAAATGTTCAAAGAGCGTCCCTTGAGTGCCGTACAAGGGAATATGGAATGGAATTACGTTAGAATTAGATAAGCAGTCGGGAGTATGTCTTGCGTACGAATATAAAGTAATGTGTGTAACATTCAAGTGAATTGTGGTTATGGAAGGAAGAATTAAATCAGTATAGAAACCTATATCGATTGAAGACACTCAGACAAGATTCGAAAGATGTGGGATAAGTGTCAAATTCTGAGTCTTCGGGCAGTTAATGTGGCAACACTAATGGAAGGTCATGTCCGGCAGTATTACGCCTTTCGGCTGAAATAATAATAACGTGGAAAATTATAAAGCTGCTTTACAATAAGCCGGAAAGAATCTCCAAGTTATGAGTTTATGCTATAATTGAAAACATACTTCTCTCATTTATTTAAAGTGCTCAAACTTCTCACCCCATAAGTCTAAACCTAGCAACTGTGGTAAATTCATGAGTCATTGAGAAATAGCTACTATTCACAAAGTACATAATACACAGCTGTTCAACGTGGGAATAAATACGCATAAATACATAAATTAAGTGACAAACAATCAAACAATACCTGCGTTTACGTCTATGAGAATAATATCAACGTTTTGAGCAAATTTATAGCCTTAAAAATTCCATTAAATCCTTGTCAAAATGCTTAAGAATCGTTAGGAAGTTTACTTATTTCGGTGAAACATGAAATAGTACATTTTGATAAAGTGGAGAAACTTTGTTATTGCGACCAAGTGTTTATGGAGCCGAGAGCTGTAGTGACAAATTCCCACGTGTATCAAAAGACGTTTTTCAATACACTTACGGAGACATAAATAAACTGAGGTTGACATGCGACTCGTGGCAGTCGCTTAGCGCCCAGCCTGATACGATAAATGTAATAAAATTGTGGCGGGGGCGAGTACGCGCACTTTTCCTCACTAGTGCGAAAAACAGTAAGCGGCCTAATAAGCGGGTTTTCGAGTATGTGTATTGAAAACAACATTGAAGTATTCAAAAGCTTTGTTGCGTTCAGGAACATAATTGAAGACTGGGGACTTATCATGGCGTATCAAAATGTCAGTCGTGCGAGCGAGAAAGAAAGATGGACCTATAAACCCTATACAGCTCCATCCCTTTAACAGTTCAATATAAATCGTAAAATGGATCACGTTCGTGGTAGCACTGTAGAAAGGATAATATCTGACGGACGAGTACCACCAATAATATACTCCAATTTCTCATCATAAATTAGCTTGTCAAACAGAGCTTTATATCAATTACTCAGTTCCACGTGTCTAACAGTGCATACACTCAATAATTATGGAGCCATAAAAATATACAGTTTCCATACTGACGGCCCAAAATGCTGCCTCTCAAATTCTTTGGAGAAACGCGTGTTTATAATAAACTAACTTCTGCTAGCGTTTTCGCCCACTAACAAATAGAAAATATATAGCCTGTCAATTAGTGCTAAAGTAGTAATCTTACAAATAATTACAAAATAATCTATATATATAAAAAATAACAGCTGTTCGTTAGTCTCTCTTAAACTCAAAAACGGCTGGACCGATTTGTAGCTAGTAATATCTATATATATAAAAAATAACAGCTGTTCGTTAGTCTCTCTAAAACTCAAAAACGGCTGGACCGATTTGGCTAATTTTGGTCTTGAAATATTCGAGATAGTCCAGGGAAGGTTTAAACGGTGAGGAAAAAGGAAAAAATAATCACGAAAAAAAAATACGAATACAATGCCATCTCTAATTAAAATGTCATTATAAAATGAATTATGCTGTTCTGGTAATGCCAGTAGATGGCGTTATCCTTACTATTAGGCGGTACGAAGTTCGCCGGGTCAGCTAGTTACTAATAATTTCTTTATTCACAAAATTAGTACTACATCTAGTGGTTGAAGTGAGCTTTTAGACCAAAATTGCCTGTGTTTAATCTACTGGTGAAATAATTTTTAAACCAGGTTGGGATGATGATGGACGATGCAATGCCGATGTCCTGCGTGCTTAGACCCCGCGCCGCCGCCGCCGCGTCATCGTAGTGTGTGTGTGAACACAGGTCCTGATTTAATTCATTACAAATCACAGTATCAGAAATAAGAAACGTTTATTTCAAATATACCAATTGCAGGCACTTTTGTATTGTCAAAATGTCGGTCAGTCAAAAAAACAAGTGAAGCTAAATTGCACGTTCCAAAGCGTAGATCTCTATGGAGAAGAACGTGCAAGAAACTTCATGAACACTCTTTTAAATCACATTATGAGTTACATAAATCTTGGTTATATATTTCTTGTCCCTTCTAACATTATAAAGGCGATTTTTTGTCTGTTTGTTAGTTACTTCTTCAAGTTCGAACGGCTGTACGGATGTGGATGAAATTTGGCACACGAGTAAAGCATGTCCTAGAACACATAGGATACTTTTTGTCCCGGGATTATGTTCTCCTGGGACAATTTTCTACTTTCACGCGGGCGCAGCCGCTGGCAACAGCTAGTATTATAAATATTTTCTTTTTATAATATTAGTAAGTATAGAAAAACCTATAAACGGTTTATAAACTGCATCCTATTTACCTGTGATAACATTCCCTAAAAGCAGTTTAGGGAAAAAATGCAAAATGCAATTGGGTTTTTTCATTACCAAATTCTCAGTAATGCCTGGGGCTGTGACTCACAAACAGCGCGAAAGGGCGAGACACCCGTCTGATTACGACCTAATATAGCCATCGGAAATGTGGGGTAGGACTATAGGTAGTCTGCACCCCTACCCCGATGTACGACAATGATTACTACCTACACTTTAGTTTTTGAAGGAAGAATGAAGTTTATGAGGACGCGTCCTGCGTGCGTATTCCTCGCATTACAATATATCACCATCATCTTCCTGCCCTTGTTCCGTGTTATTTGGGGTCGGCGCAACACGTTTTTTTCTTCCATTCTATCCTGTCACCCGTCATGCTATCACTAACTTCCTTTTCTTTCTTCTCTTCACACAATCCATCCATCTTTTTTTTTTTGGCCTCCCTCTCCCTCTACACCCACCATCATGTATGCTCATAACTCTTTTAGTAACATGCGTTTCATCCCTCCTCTTTACATGACCATACCAAGACAAACGATTCCCCTTCAAATTTTCAGTCACTGGCGCCACTTTCAAACTTCCTCTAATATTATCATTTCTCACTTTATCCATTCTCGTCACACCACACATCCAACATTCTCATCTCCGCTACATGCAATCTTTTTTCATCCTTCTTTTTCACAGCCCAACATCCTGATCCATACAGTATGACAGGTCTTATCACAGACTTGTCTTAGATTTTACCCTTCAACTTAGGGGCTTCAGTTTATGAGGACTAGGGACAGTTGAGGAGGTTTTATAATGCGTAAAAGTATATGATCTATTGCAGTGAACAGAATCTGAAAAATATATGTTATTCTTCAGAATAACTGCTAGGTAGATAATGTGTTCAAAACATAATACAGCTATTTTAGAACTATAGAAAAAAAATCACGATGATGCCTCTAAAATATACTTTTATCGATTAAAAACCAGACATGCAGTAATTCTGATTGTTTGTCAAATTATTCAACGTTTTACCGTTGCACGTTGTAGTGTTTTAATTCTGCAGATTTTATGTAAGTTGTTAAAATGCTCATATTTTGCAAGCATTATGTCTTTGGGCTTCTCTTTCTTTTGTATGTCATTCAAGAGTGACCGGGCTTAGGTCCTGTAGTCCTCTAAGGGCGGGTTTCTGAATTGAGTATTTTGAGTTAAGTATGTCTCAAACCGTACTTTAAAGCCAAATTTTGACAGGTTTGCAGGCTAAAGTAGAGTTTGATAAATACTCAACTTCAAATGCTTAAATCAGAAATCGGGGGTTAAATTGGACCTTTAAAATAACGGAACTAGTTATTTCGCACTTGATATCGCAAAAACCAAAGACATTTAAATCTAATCTCCATTTACCTTGCTAATAGATGCGAGTAGTGGCTACAGCTTTGTACGCGAGTACCCGTTTGATGTGCACTCTGACGGAAATTCGGCGTAACTCCAGTGAACAATTTCATTGGAGTCACGTTTACGTTTGAACCAGTGCACACATTCTAGTTGACGTAGCTCTGACGGGACACATATGGCAGACCCGGACAGTCGGTTACAGGACTGGTTGTATCCAGTTTACAGTGTTTAAGCTGTTGATCCCCGCATTAACGCCGGCGTTCACGCGCCATTGTCTTACTATTGTGTCTCTAATTACGCACTCAAAAGGTTAAATTGCCAAAACACTAGTTGGAAAATGGTCTCCTCCCCCTTTTTTTTGAGGTAGGAAATCATCAAATAATTCCTCCAGCTCTAGATGGAATGGAGCGGGAGTGTCCGGCTTTTACCGACTATAATCCAACGGTGTTCCTGTAGTTGCTTTTTGCGCTTTAAGACCGTGGTAACTTTCGAACAACCCCTGGGTCTTACGGTTTACCGATACGGTCAACCTTGACCTCCTTATGAAAAGTTATAACAAACTTAAACATTGTAAGCCGAGTGGTAAAACTTGATATTAATTCACTCAAAAAGTTAAACTAATCACTTGCATTCATGTCGGTTCTCGAAAACTCTCGTCCAGCCGAAGGAACAAGCCCGAATCGAGGGCGCGCGGCGCGTAGTGTTCCATACGCATATATTGAAGGGGCCCAATAGGTCCGATGCCTGCTAGGTCTCCGAAAACGTTTGAAAGAGTGGCTGTGGCCTTAGAACCAATAGTGCAACTAAAGAACACAGGTGGATCTTAGTCAGTAAAAGTCTTGCAAACGCTCTCGCTCCACCGTAGAAGTCGTTTGATGATTTCCCACCTAAAAAAAGGAGTGTAATGAACGAAGAACTGCTTACCTCATTCCCATATGCTAGTAGATGATGTACGGTTATTAGAGCTTTATACACCACCACCCAATTGGTGTTCTGTGTGCGCTCAACCAGCAAGTTGGCGAGCTGTGGTATCGACACGTTGGGCTCGTTTGTGCAGTGGACTAGATCTGGAAAGAAAAAGAAGAAGGTTAAAATTCCGGTTAAGATAAAAGAACTTCAGGTGAATGCTACAGGGTAACACGAGTAGGGTATCCGAGCTCGCCGTCCAGCCGTCCTGTAACCGTCACGACCGACGGTGTGCAGTGTTCCATTCGCGCCTCATAGACATGTCTGTAAAACCGAGGGACGATGCCCGTTAGGGTCGCGGGGAATTTCTCAAAAGGAAACCCGTGGTCCTAGAACGCAAAGTACAACTGAAGGACATCGCTCCACCCTAGAGCGCTAGAAGTCTTTAAATGATATTTCACTTAAAGATAAAAAAAACCAGAGTAAGGTTTTTTTTTTTTTTCCGGTGGGAAAATCATCTTATGACATCCCCCGCTCTTGGGCGAGGCGGGAGATAGTGTCAGACTTTTACTGACTAAAAACCCACTCCTGTTCCTTCGTTGCCTTTCGTACCAGGGCCGAGTCTTCCTTTCAGAATCAGACCCTTGGCCCCGGTAGGCTTCGACCCTGCTGGGCCCCTACAGTTGCTGACAACTCCTTGAGGCGCGCGTGGAACAACACGCGCCGTCGACGACTTGGGCTCGGTCCAGACGGTTACCGGACGGTCGGACGGCGAGCCACCCATTGCTCGCCGTCCGCAAGCCCGCGCCTACGGTGGCCGGAAATCGGGATCGGAATCCCGGCGGCGGTTGGGGCGTGAGGACCGTTGCCTCACGCGATCGGCCGCCTCCTTCGCTAGCATTACTGCTTCGCAGGAGGCGACCGCCTGCCACTCCTCCTCGCTCCGGACCATGGCCTGTACCAAGGCCCGGCGCGAGAGATCGCCGCTGCCGATCGCCCCCACGAGGACACGGCGTTGCTCTGCCCAAGCGGGGCACACCTCCACCGTATGCTCCACCGTGTCCTCCGGGCGGTCCACACAGTGGCGACACCCGGGCGTCGCTTCCGCACGAATTCGGTGCAGGAACTTCCCGAACTTACCGTGTCCGGTGAGGACCTGCGTCATACGGAAGGTAATGACGCCGTGTTGCCTTTCCAGCCACTCCTCAAAGAGGGGACTTACCGCCATAATTACGGCGTGCCCAGCACTGGGTTGCGATAGTCGCTGTCGCCATTCCGCCATGAGATCCCGCCGGAACTCTTTCCGCCATGCCGCGACTTGTCGCGGCAGCGGAGTTTCGCCCCGGCGTTGCAACTCCACGCGCAGGTCGTGCATGCGTGCAAGGCCTGTTGCCTCCAGATCCCATGGTGGCTGGCCAGCAAGGAGGCTCGCCGCTTCGCGGGAAACCGTGCGGTATCCCCGCACCATCCGAATGGCCATGACCCTCTGGCACGCGTTCAGCTGGGCCGCCGGTCGCTAGAGTAAGGTAACCCGCGAAATTCACTTTTGGAGTGTTTTGCATTTTGCAGGTCAGTTTCAGGGACGACATATTCATTAAAATATGATTTGCGACCGTAACAAATATGGCTTTACTGAGTTATAATAATTAAAATCATCAACATTTTTATGAAATAGCCTGGTCTATGCATGTCCATGGAGTTTCATTCGCATTCTTCTCCATAGAGATCTACGCTTCGGAAAGTGCAATTAGTATCTGTAATTTTTCTGACTGACTGACTTCTTGACAGTTCAAAAGTGCCTGTAAATGGTTCATTTGAAATAAATGCTTTGATTTTTTATTCTGTCTGACTTCCACCAACCTAATACCTACGTCAAGTCGACAAGTATTATCTACACAAATACACTGATTTTTTTTTTTGTTTGTAGGAGGTAATCTCTGAAAGTACTGGTCCGATTGCTAAAATTTTTTCACCAATAGAAAGCTGCTTTATTCTTGAGTGACATAGGCTATATTTTATGTACTTACGCAGGCGAAGCCGGGGGAAAAGCTAGTTATGAATAAAATTAAAATTCAGCAATGATCAACAAAACGCGGAAAAGGCGAGTTGTGGTTAAGCGGGCGACATATTGCTAGAGCGGCTTAAAAGATTATTATTATTGAAAATGGTCTGGATTTATAATTTATTGTATAACAGTTAATTGAACAATAATTATATATTTTAATTATAACATCGCATTAGATGCGTCTGTAAGGATGTTATACCTAACATAATCTAATAAACAAATAAATCTTCCGTCCGCTTCAAGAAAGTGATACTGAAGGTGATGCCGCGTTATCAGTCATTGTTTTCACTATCACACCATACATTGTTTTTGGCGCTAACAAGGTCACTAATCATAATATCAATAATAGTCCTATTAAAGTTAATAGCCGCACCTATCGGCCGGAGATAAATAAAACAGATGTAATTAATGAAATATGAGTCCAATAGCAATTCCAGACACTTTTTTGATTATATCAAATGATTATTTTATTAACAGCGGATTAATTTTCCACTCGTATCATTAAATATTTAACCTACTTTTACGATTAATATTACGAGCGCATATCAGCTGTCCATTGAGGTTATTTATCGATAATTCTACATGGCAACGGCTTCGAACATTGTAAACTATGCCAAATCCTTATGAGAACAGCACTCCAAACTTCCTATTATCGCCGGAATTCCGATCCCGATTTTCGGCCACCGTAGGCGCGGGCCTGCGGACGGCGAGTAATGGGTAGCTCGCCGTCCGACCATCCGGTAATCGTCTGGACCGAGCCAAGTTGTCGACGGCGCGTAGTATTCCACGCACGCCTCAAGGAGATGTCAGCAACCGTAGGGGTCCAGCAGGGTCGAAGTCTACTGAGGATTTAGGTGATGCGAAAGAGATCCCCGGGGCCCTGGAACAAAGGCAAAGAAGGAACAGGAGTGGGTTTTAGTCAATAAAAGTCTGACACGAAAGGGCGGGAGATGTCATTGGATGATTTCTCACCTTGAAAAATAAAAAACTTCCTATTATAATTTAAGAGCTTTCTAACAGATTATTTTGAGTTTAGAGATCCACCAACAGCTGGGAACTAATAGTATTACACTTCAAAATCAATACTCCATTTAGGCGTAGTTCGAAGGAGACGATCACACGCGTGAGGGAACGTACATCTTCACGCCTAAGCCGACGCGGCAGGAGACGACCCGGGCGAGAGGAGTCGCAGGACGACTATCAGCCACCATGAGCGGCTCCAGTTTTTGAAAAAGAAACCCGTGGTCTTAGAAAGCAAAAGGGAACTGGAGGAACATAGATTTTAGTCAATAAAAGTCTGAAACAGCCCTCTCGCTCCACGCTACAGCGGCAGAAGTCATAAGATAATTTCCAACCACACAAAATAAAATCTAGGCGTAGTAATTTTGCCTACATGATGACGTGACAACAATATTTCGCCAACATCCCTTCGTATTCCCTAAAAGTTAGGGTTCGTCTAAAGCTCAAAGTTTACTAGTTAATATTTACAGTGTTGAATAAATTAATTATGTCCCTTTGCAGTTGAGGGAAAAGCTAACTTATAGTGTAGTAAAAGCCTTAATTGATATCCATTAGCGCCATTTGTGCGGTTATCATTTCTAAAGCAACAGTGTGAACATTTAATCGATTTGATGTCTCTTGTAACCTTTATAGCTTTAGAAAATCATTACAAAACAGAATATTTATTTGTTATTGGATTTTCTTTGCCATTAATTACTAGAAAACACAGCAAAATAACATAAAGAATGAAGATATCCGCAGGAGAACCAAGGTCGCCGACATACTCGTAGCCCGAAGAATCGCCAAACTAAAGTGGCAGTGGGCAGGGCACATTGCTCGTAGAACGGATGGTCGATGGGGCCGAAAGGTTCTAGAGTGGCGACCGCGCACCGGAAAACGCAGCGTTGGAAGGCCTCCCACAAGGTGGACCGACGACCTGGTGAGAGTCGCGGGAATGCAGTGGAAGCGAGACGCACAGGATCGGTCGTTGTGGGGACGCTTGGGGGAGGCCTATGTCCAACAGTGGACGTCTTTCGGCTGAAATGATGATGATGACACAACAAAAAGTAAAATGAAACTTGATAAAAATAATCTCGAATCTAAGAAAGAATGCCATTGATTATTTTATTCTGGTTATCCTATTTTTCGTTTACGACACGGTTGATCAATCACTCAACCACTGGGTTGAGCGATTGGCTACTGCACTGCATGTCGCGAGTTAAATTCCCGCACCGAAAAAACATTTTCATAGCCTACAGATAGTTGTTCTGGGTCTTAAGGGCCTATTACACTACTCGATATTCAGACAGTCTTAGTCGATGTCGCGTAGTGTAATAAGGGTTAGACCGGTCTTACTCGGAACAAAAAATAAGACAGTCTGAATATCGTGTGCTGAATATCGCGTAGTGTAATAGGCCCTTAAGAGTCACACTCACGATACAAGTATTTCGTATAGGTTATCTTCCTAACGTGCGGCAAAGATTTCTAAAAAAAAAAATTGTTCCAGAGAATCAAGACGATTATCGATTCTTCTGCCCATTCGGTGACATAATTACTGAGAAGCGGTAACCCCTCACTGCATGTTTCAAGGCAGCTGAAATCGAATGTAATCTGTACCAGATATGCAGATTTACACAGTTCAGTGCGACACTTCACCAACAAACCGAAACGAACACAACTGCTACAAAAATAACATTTACCAAGTTATTTATAATCATTCAAATACACCATTGCATCACCTCAGAAATAACATCAATCGTATAACAGGTTTTAGCGGACAAAAAGTGGTTTTAAAGCTCCAACAATTAGGAAGATCTCAGCTTTTGTGGCGACCTTTGACGTCGCCTAGAGTTTATTATTCAGTGGAGTTTACAAATTATCTAAATAATCCGAGCTTAAGAGAGGGGCGACTGATATAATTTGATCCGCGGTTAAAGTCGTTGCCCTGGATCCCCGAATCTTTGGCAACGTCAAGAGAATCTTCGAATTTGTTCAAGCATATTGCGGCAGGGAACGTATGTTTCAATTTTAGGGAGTCAAGGGCAGTTGGACGTAAAGACTTGAATAACGACTCTAATTCGATCATGGTTTAGGCGTAAAAGCAAACATTTGAATGAATATTAAATACGTAAATGTCGTACCGAAATTAGGGATGGAATTCCCGGGACCATTTAAATTATTAACTTTAGCGAAAACACCTGTCTCCACCTACTTTTGGTGTGGCAACTTAGTTCGAGTTTTACCTCTATTTATCTCGTCCTCCGCGAAAACTGTCACGATGATAAAATTGTTTGGGTACAAACATTATTCTATGTAGCAAGGTAGATGCCATCAACGGTGTTTCCATTCAAGTAATGGTTACTATCTACTTTCATTCAAAAGGTGAAATCAGACCATCAAGTGATATGGAGGCATCGTAAAAGCGAGTTAAATTCTGCTCGTAATGATCAATTCTGATACTATATATTGCAGAGGTAGCCAACTTGACTCGACCCACGATCTACTGTTTACTGGCTAGACTCTGCGAGATCTATCAAATACAAAATCAATTTAACAATAAGAATAAAAATATTAAGCGAGCTCAAAAATGTGAGCAATTTGCCACGAATAAGTGTGGTTTTATTTTCGACAAACAAGAAGTTACGGGGCGATCAGATAATAGAATATAGTGGCGAACAATAGTTAGCTATCTGCCGCGTAGCGACATAGTAATTTTGGCCTAAAAGTAAAGACGCTTGCCATAATCGACTGGAGTAACACTAATTAACAGCCGACATCGACCAGGCGATCGCGATCAACTGGTTGGCCATCCCTGATATATTGGAAATCTACAATTCATTAGACTACAATTTCCCGGGGCGTAAACGACACGAGAAATTGATGCGTTCGTTAAATCGAGGAACATCAACTTGCCGATATTATCGTGGCGTGTAATGAAACCTAATACTACTGGCATTAATTCTAAATGTAAGTTGGGAGCTTAAGAATAGAACTCTCCGAGGTCTATAGGGAGTTCCTATCAATTAGTACTCCCGTAATAACATTAATCCGATTTCAATAAGATCTCGGGACTGAACTATTCCCAAAGGGATCGCAGGTCACATCTAGAACTATTAAAAGGTAGGATCAATAGTATAAAAACGTTTGGAGTGTGCCAAGGAACTTATAAAACTGTTTTGAAGAGTCGCAACGGAATTAATCGGAAGCGAAATCAGGAGGGGTAGGAAACAAATCGATTTTAACTTCCCTTCGTAGTCCTTAGCAGAAATTTGCCTGTAGTATACAAGAAGAAATAGCATTGTTTTTACCATCGAAAGGTCATTTGATGACCCTGTCATTGTTATCCCATCTAGTCACCTCGTGCGTGATGGCACATACAATAAAAACACTTTCGCATTTCAGCAACAGACAACAGGCATAGAAAAAAGACAATTACACCATTCGCAACGAAGGTCGGATCGGGCAGCGTAACAAAATTATTATTTACCGCACTTGACCTGATATTAAACTATTACTTTTGTTACAAAATCTCTACTCTAATCGAATATATCAAGTACAGTGTATTTACGATACGTTGTCATGAAATATTGCGTGACTTGTGACGTCATAAAATTCAGTTCAGATTGTAGCGTCAGATGACGCGACATCGCGGATCATCTTATCCTTGTTTTGGTTGACGCTTGATTAGTGATTCATATCATAAACCATGCTGGTCGTCAAGTGCGTCGACACCTGGCGATACCTATGCATAGTGAGTATTGGATAACGATAAGAACGTTTCTAATTAATTATGTAGACATGTTTAGTTTCATAACATTTATTTTCTTCATTTAAATGCGGTAGGTAACGCGTCACTTTTGACTTAGAAACCAACTCCACTTAATGAGAACTGTATTACGAAGTAATACATAACAGACAATAGCTTTCTTAGGCCTCAACGGCTGTCTGCCTGGGAAAGAATAAATAATTAATAAAAATGAAGCGGAAGACGCTCCCATAAAAATGACAAACGACCGGCTAAAACAATTTTATCAAGAACACAAATGCTTCTTATGTATAATCGTGTGTTTAAGAAGTAGGAATGATGTCTCACGGCTTGGCCAAAAGCAACTGAAGTACAGAGTCAACAAAAGCAATCTCGACTGAAGGAACCCTTTGAGATGGGTCCATTCCAAAAGTAGGAACGTGTTTGCGGCGGCGAATTTCATTATTACATGCGTGTATCCTGAATTTTGCTCCCAATTGGCTAAAGCTGTTAGTCTGGCTTTCTGGCGGCCTAGTCCAGACGCAGACGGATCGATCAGGACACCTCATTTTTTTAAATGTTACAAAAGAACAGGCGCACAGCTAATCTCTAAGATATACAGACCATTATGGACCGTTTAATGACCTTTCTGAGCTGAGATTACCAGTTTATTTACCGCTAAGAAAATCAATAACTCTCTCTGGACCTTTCGACAATAATAACGCTTCACCTCTGCGTGTGACCTTCAAATGTAGTAGGTACACAATTCCGGAATCGTTTGAGGCACAAGTTTACAACAGAATTTTCTAGAAATCCCTGCAAATCAGTATACGTTGTTGCTAATAGAAATAACGATTTGATTCGATCAGATGACCCAGTAACTCGCCTCGAGTACAGTGCTAAAATGACTATTCTAGACAACAAACTAATTGGCCTTTATTGGAATAAAAATAGCACGAAGCCGAGATAGCTGAACGAGGAGTACTTAACGAGTTCTCAATAGATTCTGTCACTACTAGAGAAATAAGATATCTACTGTTTGTCTCCTTACCCTTTTGTTAGTTAGTCTTTTCGTGAGTTCAGTGGCTTTATAGAATTGGATCACATCTATAAATGCTTTAATTACTCTGTTTAATTGGACTAATGTGTTAAGATTTCAGAGAAGCCTGGGCCACGCTTAATTTGTGAAACTATAACTAAGATTTCGGTGTACCGAAATGGTTCCTACAACTAATTCGTTAGATGAAGATTAAGATAGTTAGATTTTTGTATTTAGATTAAGTTAGATTATAAGATACCGAAAATAAGTCCTCCTCTCCGCTTATTATATCCTTCTTTTGCTGTGCCCGACAGGGTCCATGATTGTTTCTTTTGGCAAATATTTACCACCTAAGTCTACATTGTGGAATGCAATAAAGAATTGAGTATTGAGTATTGAAATGGATACGTATGCGATGCGCATTTGTGAATGCTGTTGATATAACAAAAAAACATATTGTTGTTCTACAACCTGTTTTCCCATCATATTTGACCTCAATGCTACGATCACTAACAATGACATAGAAAAACAAGCATTATAAATAAAGTTAACATGGAGAATGAAATAACTATAAAGCACATCTGATATTCCGAAGCAGAAGTTCTCACGATTTACATTCTAATATCATCGACCGAGTTGCATAATAAATTGTTGACTAAACAATTCTGGCTTTGGTTATTACGAGATAGATTTAATTCACAGTTGGTTACAGAATGCTATCTTATTAGTCTAGCGATGGTAGACATTACAGCTGAGCATGACGTTCTTTTTGGGTTCCGTCTGTCTGTCTATCTGTCAAAGACCCTTTATCTCCGGAGCGCGTGGAGGTATCGAGTTGAAATAACCATAATTATACCAAGTCTGCGGTCCCTTGAAGCTGTGAGTGAAAAAATCAAACATCTGAGTTAGCGAAAAAAAGATACGGCCGTTTATGTCGCAAAAAACGTGTATTTCGACACTTTCAAGGGATCCAAAATTCATAGGATACTTCCCTATGACCTAGAATCCTGAAATTTGGCATGAAGCAAGGTCTCATAGCATAAGTACAGGAAAAAATCTGAAAACTGTAACTTTGTAGTTACTTACGTCACAAAAAAAAAACTTTTTGCGATTCGGAAAAATCTTCGTGACTCAATTCGGGAATTGAACTGTTTTCAGTAAGTTTGTACGGAACCCTCAGTGCGCGAGTCCGACTCGACTTGCCTAGTTTTTTAAAGTGGGAAATCATCAAAGAACTTCTCTCGCTCTGGGTGAAGCGATAGGAAGTGTCAAGAATTTTACTGCCTAAGGCCCACCGTGTCCCTTCAGTTGCCCTTGCCCTTTGCGTTCCTGGGCCCCGGTAACTCTTTCGAACAATCCCGTAACCCAGCATGATGGTTCTGGTGCTTCTCTTTTGATTACAGTGTCGTGCAGTGTTACTGGGTTATACCAAGTTTCTCAGTAGCCGCTCATGGTCTGGATCCCCTGTTACATGAGACAACTGGGCAATATCTACCTAATCCTTCGTGGGAAAGTGTGAAGGCATGTTGTGGTTATGGCTTCTGAAACTCATATTTAGGTTAGAGTCGTGTCTTCGTTCAGTCTATTCATTCGTTGTGCCAATCTTTGGGACAGGCCCATGCCGGCAGTGGACGTATTTCGCCGGAAAGCATGACGCAGCATCATTTGGGGAGTGTACTTATGTAAGTACTACTGAAATCACGATGTGATAGATTCTGACAGCAACAGGTTTCGGCGGATAACACAATAATGTAAAACGTTTTGTTATGAAGTATTATAATAATAATAATGTTTATTTGCCAAAAACCTTTGCTAATTTTCAGCAATTTTTTATATACACATATGTAACGGTGATGACATATGGTTCCGAAACGTGGTCGCTCACAATGGGCCTCATCAGAAGGCTTAAAGGGCAATGGAAAGGGCTATGCTCGGAGTTTCCTTGCGTGATCGAATCAGAAATGAAGATATCCGCAGGAGAACCAAGGTTGCCGACATAGCACGAAGAATCGCCAAACTTAAGTGGCAATGGGCAGGGCACATTGCTCGAAGAACAGATGGCTGTTGGGGTCGAAAGGTTCTGGAGTGGCGACCGCGTACCGGAAGACGCAGTGTTGGAAGGTCCCCTACAAGGTGGACCGATAATCTGGTGAAGGTTGCGGGAATCCGATGGATGCGAGACGCACAGGACTGTTCATTGTGGCGACATTTGGGGGAGACCTATGTCCAGCAGTGGACGTCTATCGGCTGAAGTGATGATGATATAATGGTGGTGCGGTAAGTAATTACATAAAAATTATAGTAGCATCTGTACCCAAACTAGCCTGCATTTTGGCTATCAGAGCAATTCTTCTCGCATAGTTGTTACCTATATTAAACACAGTATTATAATTGACAGTTAAAAAAAAAACACAATAACTGTATTTAAGTGAACATCACTTCAATTAAGCTCGTGAAAATAGTAAAACAGACGAAGCGTTTAATCCCTGGAGAAGAGAAATCCATTAGGAAAACATTGGCATGATCAAAAAAACGTAGATTCGTAATTGGAGTTTCACTTAAACTTTTTGTTTCAAACGATTTCTTGTAAGGGAAGCTCTACACCTAGATTCTGATTGTCGACTATCGAATATACAATGCGTTCCAAATAAGAATAGGGTCGATTGCCATACTGTCAAATCGCAGTAAATTGGGTAAAATTGAAGAACTCAGAGATGAGCATAATTGAAGAACTTGATTCTGATTAAACTTTTTTCGTTCACTGTTCGTAAATAAATTAAATTTTAAAAATTTCTTGTTTTGCTCACCATAATAATTCTTCGATTTGACAGTATGACGTGACGTCACAACATGGCAATCGATCCTATTCTTATTTGGAACGCATTGTAACTAGAATTTTTATTGCCCTGCTGTTGTATCCATTTTTGAGGTGTGAAATCATACAATGACTTCCTCCCGTTTTTTTTTAAGGTGGGAAATCATCCAAATGACTTCTCGTGCTCTGGGTGGAGCGCGAGGGCGTGTCAGACTTTTACTGACTAAAACCACACCTGTATCCTTCAATTACCCTTTGCGTTCTAGGACTACGGGTTTCCCTTTCAGAAATTCTCCGCGGTCCTAGCTAGCGGGCATCGGCCCTGCTGGGCCCCTACGGTTTGCTGACATCTCTCTGAGGAGCGCGAGGATCACTACGCGCTGTTAACGACTGGGCTCGGTCCGGTTAATTACCGAACAGCCGGACGACGAGCTACCCAGTGCTCGACGTCCGCAAGCCCGCGTCTACCGTGGCTGGTAGTCGGGGTCGGAATTACGGCGGCTAGGACGTGAGGACCTTCGTTCCCTCACGCGTGCAGCCTCCTCCTTCGCTAGCATTACTGCTTCGCAGAAGGAGGCGACCGCCTGCCATTCCTCCTCGCTCCGGACCATAGCCTGAACCAGGGCCGGACGCGAAAGGTCGCTGCCGCCAATTGCCTCCACGAGGACACGGCGGTGCTCCGCCCAAGCGGGGCACACCTCCACCGTATGCTCCACCGTGTCCTCTGGGTGGTCCGCACAATGATGACACCCGGGCGTTGCTTCCGCCTGAATCCTATGCAGGAACCTCCCGAACTTGCCATGTCCGGTGAGGACCTGCGTCATGCGGTAGGTGAGGATGCCGTGTTGCCGCTCCAGCCACTCCTCAAAGAGGGGACTTACCGCCATAATTGTAGCGTGCCCAGCACTGGGTTGCGACAGTCGCCGTCGCCATTCCACCATGAGATCCCGCCGGAACTCTGTCCGCCATGCCGCGACTTGGCGCGGCAGCGGAGTTTCGCCCCGGCGTTGCATCTCCACGCGCAAATCGTGCATGAGTGCAAGGACTGTTGCCTCCAAATCCCATGGTGGCAGGCCAGCAAGGAGGCTCGCCACTTCGCGGGAAATCGTGCGGTATCCCCGTACCATCCGGATGGCCATGACCCTCTGGCAAGCGTTCAGCATGGCCGCCGGTCGCCTTTGCAGCGACGGCGCCCACACCGGCGCCCCGTAAAGGGCCATGGACCGAACGATTCCCGCGTAGAGCCTCCGGCAGGAGGCGTCTGGACCCCCAAGGTTGGGCAGGAGCCGCTTTAGGGCAGCCCCGGTCCGTTGCAGTTTGGGAGTCAGACGTCGAAAGTGCTCCACAAAGTTCCACCGACTGTCGAGGACAAGTCCCAGGTACTTCATCGTCGACCCGACGTCGATGCGAACCCCTCCTACTGTTATTTGGGAACCCGGTGGTGGCGCGTTCCGAGGGCCATGAAAGCACATGGCCTCGGACTTGTGCAGTGCCACTTCGAGCCCCAACTCTTTGATCCTGTCCACGACTGTCGCAACCCCACGTGTCGCTAGTTCGGCCGCCGCCTGGTGTGACTCCCCCTGCGCCAGGACCAGCGTGTCGTCTGCGTAGCAGACCACGCTGACCCCGTCGGGGAGGTCACCGCGCAACACGTAGTCGTACCCGATGTTCCACAAGGGCGGTCCTAGTACCGATCCCTGCGGAACACCGCACGACATCTCTCGCCGTCTCCACTCTCCCTCGTGACCAGGGTAGATGATAAACCTGTCCTTCAGGTAGGCCTCGATCAAACGACGGAGGTAGTCGGGCACCTGGTGATACCAGAGTGCCCTCCTAATGCTACTCCAGGGCAGGGAGTTGAAGGCGTTGGTGATGTCCAAGGACACCACCACTACGACCTTGCCCCGGGACACCGCATCCCCCGTCGTGAGGGCTCGCACGCGCATGATGGCGTCCACCGTGGAGCGCCCCCTGCGGAAGCCAAACTGGCTGTCCGAAAGATCCGGCCCTACCCGCGCTAAATGCGCGACGAGGCGGTCTGCAATTACTGACTTCCTCCCGTTTAGGGTAATGCGAGAGGGCATGTCTGACTTTTACTAACTAAAACCTGTGTCCTTCAGTTATTCTTTGCTTTCTAGCGTTCCAGCGGTATGTCATTAAAAATTCCCTGTAGCGCTGTTTTATTATTAAACTAGCTTCTGCCAGCGGCTTCGCCCGCGTGAAAGCAGGTTTCTCTAAACAAACTCTGGACCCCGTTTCATCCCTTTAGTGGGTGAATTTCGGAAAATCCTCTCTTAGTGCTCGCCTACGTCATAAAAGGAAACCTTGAGCAAAATTTCACGCTCCGGGTCCCTATAGTTTCGGCTGTGCGTTGATATGTCAGTCAGTCAGTTTCTCCTTTTATAATAGATTGTACATTTGCGGAGAATTACAATAACGCTGTTACCAGGTATTAAAAATAAAACTTCGAATAATAGACTAATACTAAAATGCATTTAGGAAGCTTTACGACCTCTTCTTTGTGACCAAAAACCAGTCGAGTGTATTTTTTTTCCATTTCTTTATCTATTTCTTTTGCGCTTTGCAGATAACAATTTTGCGGTTGCGTTCATCGTAATTAAAACTTCGTACGGTAGATTAATCTTTTAACCGCCTATTGGATAAATCCGACAAACACTCGTCAGCTTTTCTGTCACATATAGGGATTGACAAGCTAAACGAGATGAAGTACCCAGTCGCAAACACACGACCCTGGCTAATAGAGTTGCTGAGGGTTCGGACACCACTAAATTTAATAAAGCTGTTTAGTACAGTTAGATAAAAAATTATTTGAATTTGCCAATTCGGATACTGTGTTCGAATCGTCAGTCAGCCGACGAAGAGTTAGGACACGAAAACACTCGTCAGAGCAATACGACGCAAACGGTTAAAGGGTTAAATATCAAAGTGTATATTAAAAACAATATCATCATCATCATTTTCCTGCCCTTGCCCGTCTTATTAACGGTCGGCGCAACACGTTTTTTTCTTCCATTCTATCCTGTCACCCGTCATGTTATCACTAACTTCATTTTTTTCATATCACTCTTCACACAATCCATCCATCTTTTCTTTGGCCTCCCTCTCCACCCGTCCACATGTATACCTACTCATAACTCTTTTAGTAACATGCGTTTCATCCCTCCTCTTCACATGACCATACCAAGACAAACGATTCCCTTTCAACTTTTTAGTCACTGGCGCCACTTTCAAACTTCCTCTAATATACTCATTTCTCACTTTATCCATTCTCGTCACACCATACATCCATCTCAACATTCTCATCTCCGCTACATGCAATCTTTTTCATCCGTCTTTTTCACAGCCCAACATTCTGATCCATACAGTATGACAGGTCTTATCACAGACTTGTAGATTTTACCCTTCTAACTTAGGGGGGCATCCGTGGGTCGCAAGTTGTTCCAGTGAATTGATCCAATGTGATATGTCTCGGTCGGTCTCGGGGATATTAAAAACAATAATAACAACAAATACTGTCCAATTCCGAAGCATCTAGAGTGCCTACAGTACGACGACAATTTGATACGATAGCTGAACAGGAAACGGGCCTGTCCTGTTTATCATATTTCATTCCAATCACACCAATTATTATCGTCCCGAACAGATAGAATAGTGTTGCTGCATCCAATTGTGATGGGAACAGTATTACTAACACAAATATTAAAGTTTATTTTTCGTTGAATGTCTTATTTTGAAAGCAAACGCTAATAATCACGAGTTTTGTGATGGACTTCTTCAAGTTTTTATTAGATACACAAATTCGGTATGACAAATATAACATCATGCCAGTTTTTTATGAAGAATAAGACAGAGGTCTACTTTTGCAACACTCTTCGCCAGTTATGTTTCAAGTCTCTTTTAGTTGGATATGATTACATTCCAAATCTAGGCAAGTACTTAGACTTAGGGTTAATTTTTCTTTAACTTACAATTCTTATAACTGTTGTCTGAAGATTAAATATAACAGTTTGATACAAAAGCTGTAAAACCGCCATTCATATTTCTCACTGACAGTTGAAAAAAAAAACGGCTTTTAATTGGTGAAAGCTAATAATGGCCACCTAATAATGGAAATCATTTAACTGAGTTCTATTAAGTGGAATGCCCGGTTTTCGCAAATACCATTTCCTAGACTTAATAATGCTCCCGTAGACTAAAAATAAAATAAGTTACAAATGTTAAGTTTAGCGCCATCTAGCGAGAATTTGAGTACACTCGGGCCCGTAACTTTCACCTTATCCAACAAAATAAGTTACCTAGTACGTCAAATATAAAGAAATACAGTACACCATAGTAAAATGTAACTTTACAAACCTATTTCGACATAAAATTGGCTCGCTGATCTTTTGATAGGCTGGATTAGAGTTTTTGGGTCGTGCCAAATAGAATTTGTTTTTGTAACAAATCCCTGTTGAGTCATGGGATTGAAAATGATTGAATATTTTTCCCTAAAAAGAAAAATGGAAATATGTGTTGATATCCAAGCCTAGTGGGTTGTGTTGAATGGACAGAAAGTAGATTTGCTTTGTATTATGCCAATTTGAGAGCAGTGGTGGGTGGCCGAGTGGTAACGGCTCCGACTTACGAGTTGTAGGTCGCGGTTCAAACCCAGCCAGGCGCATTACTTTAGGTAATTTATTTCATCACCACTGCTCTTAAAACGGTGAAGGAAAACATCGTGAGGAAACCGGCATGTCCTAGAACCAAAAATATGAAGACATACGACATTCACCAACCCGCATTGGGCCCGCGTGGAGGATTACGGCGCATTCCCTCTAATAGGAAGGAGGCCTGAGTCCCAGCAGTGGGAACATTAAAAGGCTGATTGTGCTTATATGCTATTATGCCAATTTTAGAGAGCATAGAATGATATATGTAAATGCCCCTCCCAGTTGTCATTCGCAGATCTTTGACAGTTGTTACAGGTAGTCAGATGCCAGAAAGTCAGACCATCAGTCTATCCAAGAAGTATTGTGTTGCCTAGTTATTCGGTTGTGCAGATCTGATAGGCAGTTGCTCCATCTACACTCATATTTAGAGGTATAGTTTGGTTTTTTGTTTGTAGGAGTTAATCTCTGAAAGTACTGGTCCGATTGCTAAATTGATTTCAGCTATAGAAATGGTTCAATGGTAGATTACCAATCAATTATAACAACTGGCACACATAAAAACATTGCCTACTAGCTTTTGCCCGCAGCTTCGCTCCCGTCAACTGACTACTATATCCTACTCTACCCTACTCAAAAAAAAAAAAAAGTATCCTATGTCCGTCTCCTGGTTCTAAGCTACCTCCCCACCAACTTTCAGCCAAATCGGTTCAGCCGTTCTTAAGTTATAAATAGTGTAACTAACACGACTTTCTTTTATATATTTACTAGCTTTTGCCCGCGGCTTCGCTCCCGTCAACTGACTACTATATCCAACTCTACCCAACTCTACCCTACACTACCCTACTCTACCCTACTCTACCCTACTCTACCCTACTCTACCCTACTCTACCCTACTCTACCCTACTCTACCCTACTCTAAAAAAAAAAAAAAAAAAAGTAAAGTATCCTATGTCCGTCTCCTGGTTCTAAGCTACCTCCCTGCCAATTTTCAGCTAAATCGGTTCAGCCGTTCTTGAGTTATAAGTGAAGTAACTAACACGACTTTCTTTTATATATATAGATATAGATTCTTACACAGTGCAAACAATGTGATAAAAGCGGTCAGTCTACCCATCTCCCATACTCATAGTAAAAACAATTGATGTACTGATCTATAGTTAAAACTGTTTAAAGTAGACATAACATTGATCCTTTCCCTGACCTACTTATTGTCATTATTCATAACAGGTCATTATAATGGTATGTTAATATCCTGTTTACAATATAAACTAAGTATTAGCATCCTGAAATTGATGTCTCACTTCTCCTAAAATGGATTACTTGAAATGTTCAGGAAATTGTGTGTTACTAGGTATATTGTAAAATTATTGTGAATTTTTAACTATATCTGGTATTACCACAATTCTTGTTACCTACTATATGTGTTTACTCATTTCTAAATACCTACATGTGGGTATGATCAGATGTGTCTGAAAATTAATGAGGAAAAGGAGACTATAATTTCTGTCTACCCACAAAACTATTAGCAATTTATAAGTTAGTTACTAGTATTTATCAAGCTTTGCTTGCATGAAAGAAAAGTATCTCAAGTGATCATACTTCCAGGATAAAAATTATCCTATGAGCTATTCTAAGATATGGACTATGTGTGCCAAATTTCATCCAAATCCGTTAAGCTGTTTGAGCATGAAGGAGTCACAAACATACACACACTCACACACTTAATAATAATAAAGCCTTAATAATATTAACTTAGTGTGATAAATAATATAATAAATGTCTTTTAAACTCTAACAATTTGACATTTTCCTTGTATAAACATTTAGTTTTAATTTTAATAGTAACTAGCACACTTTTCATTCATTATTGTCAGCTTCACAATCAAATTTCACAATTTCTTGAAGTATGTTTCTGAAGTTCTGATAAGATAATAATCTGGGCAAAATTAGAAGGATAATAATATTGTTGATAAAAATAATAATATTATGTATTTGAAGGGGCTTTCTTGATACAATTTAATTGGAGACCATCATTCTGCCCTTGTCCTATAGGGTTGCACACCACATTTTCTACTCTCATTCAACCCTCCCAACCATCAAATTACCACCAACTATTCTTTCACAAATATCATCCCTAACACAGACCACAAATCTTTTCTTATGCCTCCCTCCTACCCTTCTATCAAAACAATTACACAGAAGATTTATACATAGTTAATTGCTAGTAGATATAATAAAAAGACACTATCAAATTGACCATTTCTCTGCAAAATATTAGTGATGCAAAAAAGACATTGCATAAATTAAATGTTCAACTACATACTTAGTTCTTTTTATTGAAGATGTTGACATGCAATGCATAAATAAAACAAGGCATTAATGAATGTGCTGCAGTCAATTGTCTAATTAATCACTGTATGAACTAGAGTGTAGGGTGTTAGATATTTACCCAGACATCGGGTAAAAGATGAGTCATGCATTACTGGCTGACCATAAAATGCAAATGCCAGAATATTTTATTATAAAGAACTTGTTTTATGAGCAGTATGTGCCCTGTTTGAGAGAATTATTTGCTGTTTTTCTGGCCAATAGTTGGACAATACATGGTTTTTTAATGTCATCAGCAACATTTCTGATTAGGTTTTGATTCATATTGGAATCTGATTGGTGTTTATCTACAGGATATCTGAGTGGAGAGGGAATATTCATGCTTTTTAACAAATTGGTGCAATGTGGATCTTGGTAGATCAGATTTTTAGAAAAAAAAAGATCAGTAAAATTTAAAATATTAACCAATACAATTCTACTGATAATAATGAAAAAGGAGTGCACTAAAAAGATTAGGTATCTTTAAAAATACGGTTGTACATCCTTTGGTACATACACTTGATACTGACAAAGTTTTTTACTGATAAATGTATCAGTCATACTTTTTATTTATAACCTACTTTTAAGTTAATGAGACTAACTATGACAATATTATCAAAATGATTTTAGGTTTGATAGCAACATGTGGAAGGTCTTAACCTAACAGTAGGTTAGGAAAAAAGTTATTTTACTTATAAATAGGGTAGTTAGGTCTTTTGTTATGATGTGGCCGAATTGATAACTTATAATCATTAATTTGGCACATAAATAAACATGTTTTATATTGAGTTCTTAGACTAAGAAAATTGAGTTCTTGTGCTGTTTGGATGGTGCTGAAAGTGGATAAGCCGAATGAAGACCCTCCATCCTTTTTTCGGGTACAACTGCCCCGAAAGATGGAAAAAGAGAGCGTAAATTGCTCGCGAGGGTAACAAAGTGCTACAATAACTCGTCAAGTAACAGATCCTCACAAGTTAGATTGGTTCTTACATAAAATCAATAAGCAGGTAGACAATTTTTTTGAATCGTTAACCAACACGTTATATCCAATGTAACATGACATAACTTAGGTAATGTGTGTCAAGCTACACAATCGTGAGAAGCAACATTATGTAAAAAATATTTCGACATTTTTTATGCGAATTCAATTGGTATCTATTATTGTTTTATTGACACAAAATACGCGTTCTATGAACTTGAATGCGGTCGTCACGGATTACATTCAATATCATAGAAATGTTATCGACCATTGCCAGAGTCGCTGTGGCGACGACGTCTTCGATTATTAAAAAAAGATGTGTGCATCGAGAATTACGCTCGAATGAATACCTTTTACCGTAACAGTAGGTACTTACAATCTAAATGTTTCTTTTTGGGTGCTATCATTTCTTCGGTGGTAGCTTTGCAAACGGATTTAGCTAACCCCTGCCCGGCGATGCTGTGGCGGGCGGCCAAAAGCCTATCGTTTATAGTCTGACCCGCCATCCTCACGTTCAGTCCTGACATAAACTATTTACACGATGTAACGACACTTATTTTCGCGTTTTTCCAACAAATTCACAAAATTACGACGATGACGGGTAAAAATATGTCACCGCCCCCCCGACTGGCACAATACTAAATTCAAGATGGCGGACACGAGTTGCCACAGAGTCAGTATGGTAGAGTCAGAATGTTGCTATATGTAAAAAACATTCCTAGATTAAAAAGATGGAGGCATTTCTGTACTTTTATCCTCACGATAACTACTCTGAAATAGGCTATTTGATATTGCTACAAATTACTGTGTTGATACTTCACACTAAAGCAGCGTGATGTAATTATGCATAATGGGAAGTTAGTCAAAGAAGATTTATTTATCTTATAGTTTTCCCAGTGAGCTGTGGAGTCTAGACTGGCAGCTGCTTAGTAAGAAATATTTTTATTGAAACTAGCTTCTACCAGCGGCTTCGCCCGCGTGGAAATAGGTTTCTCCATACAAACTTTGGACCCCCGTTTCATCAACTTAGAGGGTGAATTTTGGAAAATCCTCTCTTAGTGCTAACCTAAGTTATAATAGGAAACCTTTTGCAAAATTTCACGCTCCTAGTCCCAGTAGTTTCAACTGTATGTAGATATGTCAGTCAGTTTCTCCTTTTATATATATATATATATATAAAAGATAGATTATATAAAAGTAGTTAAAAACTCTTAGCACATCTGGACTATCACAAGTTCTCCAAGAAACGTCATTGAAGAAAAACTAAATTATTATGACGTGTATTGGTGTGTTATGAACAAACGAAACGTTGCATTTTAATCCCTTGAAAATAAATAACATGGAAAATGCGACCTGCTGGCAATGCTGAAGCAGGAAAGAAAATCTTCATGCAGCGATGTGCCCAATGCCACACTATTGAATCTGGGGGCAGAAACAAAGTTGGTCCCAACCTACATGGTGTGATCGGGCGGAAGGCTGGCCAAGCGGTTGGCTTTTCGTATTCAGAAGCCAATAAAAACAAAGGCGTTACCTGGAATGAGGAAACTCTCTATGAATATCTAGAGAATCCAAAGAAATTCATTCCTGGAACAAAAATGGTGTTTGCTGGTGTGAAGAAAGCAGGAGAACGCGCAGACGTCATAGCATATCTAAAAGAAGCTTCAAAGTAGCTTTTATAGTAGTAAAGTATTTAAATGTAGAATTTATTGATTTAATTATGCATTAAAATATTTTTAAATATTTATTTGTTCTGGTTCATAGCCACAATAGTACCTATCATCAATCTATTTACATAAACCATAAAATCACTTAGCTTGACATTATTTTTGCGTCTGCTTGCAGCGCTCATCGCACTTATCTGCTCATCTATTCAATAGCTAAAGACCCGAAGCGTGGTCTTGGTAGATCATCTAAAGAGAAGAACTAGTTAAAGGCTTGGCAGGGCCGATACATGCCAGGGCTGCAGGATTGTTCGAAAGAGGATATTCCCTCTCACTTCACCCAGAGCGGGAGAAATCATTTGATGATTTCCTGAAAACTATTCAGTAAAAGAAAAATGTATCGTTGAACAAGTAGATTTTTTAAAGATTTAAGATACAAAAGATCAAAATCATTCAATAGTTTCTCCCACTCTAGGGTAGAGCAGACGTTTACCTACCAAAACCACACCTCTGTCATTCAGTTGCCATTTGTATTCTAGGACTACGGTCTCCCTTTCAGAAATTCTTCGTAGCCCTAGCGGGCTTTGGCCTTGCTGGGCTCCTATGGTTTGCTGACATTCACTGGGGCGTGTGTGGAACACTATTTTATTTTATTCGAGAAAAGTTATAAATATGCAGTAATTAAAAATGTATAACCTACGACATTTTCCACAACATACTATAAGTTATATTTAACAATGCGCACCTAATGTGCTAAGCTGTTAAAACAGAAAAGTAATTAGTAGTAGACATAAATATAGGCATGCAAGTAAGAAAAAAAAGATGGTGGGAGAGAGAATGTGTAAATATTAATCGAACTAGTTTAAATTTGTTTATAAATAAGCTTTTTTTTTGGAGCAGAAACCAAAAAGAAGTCGATGTCTACACAGAACTTATTATATTGATTAGTAAGACGGCGAAGGGGTGCTCGCAAGCTTGCGTTTGTACGATAAGAACTTACTGCAAATAAAGGTCTTGCGCGCACCCCCCGGTATATCGTTGTTCTAGGCACTACATAACAAATCTTGTTACGCAAATCGATACAATTATAAGTATTGCACAGATCAAACAAGAACATCGCTTCCAACATGACTCGTCTAGATTTTAAACTTTGCAGATTACACTTTTTCAATAGGTCATTGTAGGATGCATAAGTACAATAGCAACGAAAATGCATGGCTTTTAAAAACTTCCTTTGTACTGTTTCGAGCATATCGGCATATTTTTCATAGTGGGGATTCCATACTGAAACTGCATACTCTAGCTGAGAGTGAACCAACGTTTTGTATAGGTATTTAAAATAGGTAAAAGGTCGGGTAAATACTGTAGCCGTTCTCATAATAAAACCGAACATACGGAAGGCATTACTAAAAATTTTGTTGATATGGGAATCTAAGTGAAGTTTGTCATCTAACAGAATTCCTAAATCCCGAACCAAGGTTTCTCTTTTTAGATTAACGTTGTTTAAGGTGTAGGGATTTAGTATGATGTTCTTATTTTTGGTAAAACTAATGACACAACATTTAAGTGTACTAAGTTGAAGTTTATTGCGTGTACCTACAGTACTCCGAGAAGGCATCCAAATCTTTCTGTAAAAGAGAGTAATCGCCGTGACTTTTAATGGGCCTTAATATTTTAATGTCGTCCGCATATAAAAGTAGTTTTGAATTTTTAAAACATGTATCAATATCGTTGATGAATAAAATGAATAGAAGAAGTCCCAAAATGGAACCTTGGGGTACTCCGGAAGTCACATCTATAGTAGCAGAGCAAAAACCATTTAATACAACTCTTTGTGTTCTGTTGCAAACATAAGAATAGAACCACCTTAAAAGGTCCCCACGTATCCCATTAAAAGCAATCTTCTGCAGAAGCAGTTCATGGTCAACTTTGTCAAAGGCTTTCTTGAAATCAGTATATCACTAGGTACCATTGACGACTCGAGCTCGGTCCTCGACGAGCTACTCATTGCTCGTCGTCCGCAAGCTCGCGCCTACGTTGGCCGGGGATTGTCCTGCGATTCCCGACGTATGGAGCGTCTCCAGACGCAGCGGCTGCGGCGTAAGGATGTACGTTCGCTCACGGCTGTGGCCATCTCCTTCGCTAGTATAAGTACTTCACAAAAGGAGGTAACCGCATCCCATTTCCTCTTGCTACGGACCATGGCTTGAATCAGGGCCCAGCGTGAAAGGTCGTCGCTGCTGATCGCGGTGCTCTACACAAGTGGGGCACACCTCCACAGTATGCTCCACTGTGTCCTCCGGGCGGCCGAATCCGAAACAGAAACCTCTTGAATTTGCCATGTCCAGTGAAAACTTGCGTCATATGGAAGGTGGGGACGGCCATATCGCCATGAGATTCCGCAAGAACACAGTCCGCCATGCCGCGATTCGTCGCGGCAGCTTGAATGAGTACATGTACTCGTATTTCTCTTCTCACTAATTTCCATTTTGGTTAACGCCTTTTATATAACATAACGAGTTGAAGCGATAATTATGTTCGGTTTTCCTTCTTCTTTTAGACTTATAAGCCCAACGCGAATAATCATTAAAGAAAATTAGTTTGTAAAGTATACATACATAATTATAATCATACTAACAATGGCCTAAATTAGAACCTTAGGGCAGCTTTTGGGATAAGTCAAGACTACCCCCGGGTTTCTGAATTCAGTATATTGAGTTAAGAACGTTTCAAACCCCACTTAGGGCGGAATTCACCAATAAACCAAATCGCGTTTTAACGTTTGGCTCGCTTAATCGCGTTTAGCCGCTGTCACTAGTGTCAATTGTAAAAATACAACAAAAGAAAAATACAGACAAGTCAAGACTACCCCCGGGTTTCTGAATTCAGTATATTGAGTTAAGAACGTTGCAAACCCCACTTAGGGCGGAATTCACCAATAAACCAAATCGCGTTTTAACGTTTGGCTCGCTTAATCGCGTTTAGCCGCTGTCACTAGTGTCAATTGTAAAAATACAACAAAAGAAAAATACAGACAAGTGACACTAGTGACAGCGGTTAAACGCGATTATGCGAGCCAAACGTTAAAACGCGATTAGTTTTATTGGTGAATTCCGCCATAAAGTGCCAAATTTTGACAGGTTTACCGGCTAAGTAGAGTTTGAGAAATACTCGACTTCAAAAGCTTAAATCAGAAATCAGGGGTTTAAAGTTGAGTATTTCTCATACGCGACATTCGCCCGAAAAGGTGTTAAAAGTAGAGTTTGACTTTGACCCGTAACACTCAATTCACATTGGTCCCCAAAGAATTAAAAAAGTAAAGTATTTGAAACTGGTTACAACAACCATTCAAATTTCTAAAAGCAAGGTATTACAAGCAAGTTAAATCATGGACTAGAGTAACACTTTAATCTCGAGCAAGGTGTAAGTTCTATAACTCAGGATCTACGTTTCACTAATATCAATGTACCTTTATAAAAGTCAGTCTGAGCAACAGGCTGAAACGCCTATAACTACGAGCTTTGAGGAAGCAGGTTTAAGAGAATGCCCGGAGATGACGAAATATCTACCAGAAAGAGGAGAAAACCATGGGTGAGACCTTTGCCCAGATGTAAAACATTATAGATCGAAAAGAAAGAAATGATCAGCTGTAGATAAAATACAAATGGGACGAATAAAAATTCAAGGGAGAATAGGAGGGTTGAGTCGATTTTTCGTTTCGATATTTGGTACAATTACCTCGATAGAAATCAAGGTAACTATTTTAGGGTTCCGTACCTAATAAGGAAAAACGGAACCCTTATAGGATCACTTTGTTGTCCGTCCATCTGTCTGTCTGTCAGCCTGTCAAGACCCTTTAACTCGAGAACACGGGGAGGTATCAAGTTGAAATTAAAACCATATACTCAGGTCTGCGGTCCCTTGAAGCTGTGATAAATGCAAACTTCTAAGTTAACAAAAAAAAAAGATACGGCAGTTTATGTCGCAAAAAACGACACTCACGGGAATCAAAATTCATAGGGTACTTCCCGTTGACCTAGAATCCTGGAATTTGGCATGAAGCAAGGTCTTGTAGCACAAATATAGGAAAAAATCTGAAAACTGTAGGTAAGTATTACGTCACAAAAAAAATACTTTACTTGCGATTCGGAAAAATCATCGAGACTCCATTCGGGAATTGAACATGGGTAAGTTTGTAGGTACAGAACCCTCAGTGCACCAACTCGCACTTGCCCAGTTTTTTCCAAATTATAATTTAATTCATTCATTGAGTAGTTAAATGCTGCTAACAATTTTTCAAATACTGTGAAAATACCCTGTAAAGTTTTGTTCCTATTCGCCCCATTTTTTTGATTGGGAAATCTTTTTTTTTTTCTTTTTTTATTATTAATATAGGCTCGCGTTTGACCACTATCTCACCTGATGGTAAGCGATGATGTGGTCGACGATGGAGCACGCTTGCCTAGAAGTAGTCTATTCACTCTTGACTTAAAGACCCCTAAGTTGTAGCTATCAGGAAACACAGACTCCGGCAAGGAATTCCACTCCTTAGCTGTACGCACAATAAATGTGTTCTCAAAACGTTTTGTGCGTATGGGTGGGATGTCTACCATGTACCGGTGGCGCAACGCCGTACGTCTAGTGGTCCGATGATGGAACGAACTTGGCGGAATTAGATTGTGCAATTCCAGTGCACACTCCCTGAAATGTAAACGATAGAAAACCGACAGGCTAGCAACTCGTGACTCAACAAGTGCATCATTGCCGATGATCCTCTTGGCTCGCCTCTCAATCGACTCTAGCGCATCAAGCTGGTATTTGGCAGACCCGTCCCAAATATGAGAGCAGTACTCCATACACGATCGAACTTGCGCTTGATAAAGTTTTAGCAGCTGTTCCGGCGTGAAGTACCGTCTGACCTTCGCGAGGATTCCCAGCTTTTTTGCTGCCAGTTGAGCCTTTGCTTCGATGTATGGCCCAAAGTTGAGAGTTGACGTCAGCGTAACGCCAAGAAGATCAAGATGGTCGGTTATTGGCACGGTCACAACTCGGAAAGATGGAGCCGGGTGGAATTGACTCCGTTTAGCGGAAAAAAGACACGCTTGGGTTTTAGTTGCATTGAACTTGACCAGATTGGCATCGCCCCAATCGGAGACCACCTTCAAGGACGAGTTCAAGCGTTCAACCATAGCCTCTCGGGATGACTGGATCTGTGACCCACTAGCGCGTGCGTTAGCCACATATCTCTCGGCAACAGTGCTGTCGTCTGCATACCCAAAGATACCGGGTTTAAGTAAGTCATTAATGTGCAGCAAAAACAGTGTTGCCGAGAGTACCGACCCCTGAGGGACCCCGGCATTAATATCCATTTGACCGGACGATCAGCCATCAACGACCACTCGGATGGATCGATCCCTCAAGAAGTCTGCGATCCAATCACACAGACCAGCGGGTAGACCGAAGGAAGGAAGCTTAGCAATAAGGCTTTCGTGCCAGACCCTATCGAAAGCCTTCGAGATATCAAGGGCGAGCGCTTCCCCATGCTTCTCGATGGCCTCGCTCCAGATGTGAATGGCATACGCTAGAAGGTCCCCAGTGGACCGATTTTGGCGAAAACCGTATTGCCGGTCACTGAGGATGTCGTTAGCTTCTAGGTATGCCAGAAGTTTCTTGTTTAGCACCCGTTCCATACTCTTACAGAGGACGGACGTAACAGAGATGGGTCTGTAGTTTGCTGGGTCAGCTCGACTGCCCTTCTTGGGCACAGGCTGCACGTTAGCTTGCTTCCAAGCAATCGGCACTTTTCCAGTCTCATATGAGTTGCGAAATAGGCGTGTCAAGATCGGAGACAATTCAGGCGCACAAGTTTTAAGCACAATTGCTGGTATCCCGTCGGGGCCACTAGCTTTGTTCACATCGAGGTTACGCAGGACCCTACGAACGTCCTTTTGATGGATACGAACGTCTGACATCCTCGTCGCGCATCCATCAGGAGAAACAGGTGGCCGTGCGTCACCAGAATTCAGGCGAGAAGATTCCGCAAAAAGAGAGGCAAACAAGTTTGCTTTCTCTTTAGCGGTGTGAGCCAGCGACCCATCGGGTTTCAGCAATGGCGGAAGTGAGGGACGGCAGAAGTTCGATTCAACCGACTTAGCCAGGGACCAAAACGCTTTACTACCTGCGGGGTATGAAGCAAGTTTGCTCCCAATTCGGCTTATGTGGTCAAACCGAGACCTCTGCAACACCTTCTTGCAGGACTTGGCAGCCCTGTTAAAGGCCTTCTTCTTTTGAGCCATGTCGCCCGCTTTGCGCGCACGAGCGTCAGCCCAAGCTCGATATGCCGCGTGCTTAAGCGCGTCTGCGCGATCACATTCGGCGCCAAACCATGGACGAGCTTGGCCAGACATTGTTACGTCAGAGAATGGGATGAAGTACTCCATCCCCTGCCGTAACACACCCGTCACGGCATCTACGCACGACGAAGCATCATCTGAAGAAAAGCAAGTAGGCTGCCAAGGATACCATGCGAAGAAAGACCGCAAGCCATCCCAATCTGCTGACCTATATCGCCAAACCCGCCGGGTGCCTCTAGGGCTGGGATCGGGCGGGGAGTAGACAGACACAGACTTAACCAGACAGTGGTCGGAACTGCCTAAAGGCGAACATATCGACACAGAGTAGCGGTCTGGATCTGTTGTCAGCAAAAGGTCCAGGCAATTGGCTGTGTGCGAATCCACATCCGGCACCCTCATTGCCCCCTGGACCAACTGTGCGAGATTTAATGCTAGCACTAGCTTTCGCATCTTTCGCCCAGCGTGGTCTGTGGACTGGTACGGGAAAAGCCACTCTTGGTGGTGGGCATTAAATTCCCCCAGTAACACCAATTGGGCAGAAGGGTACCGCTGCTGAGCCGCATCCGCCGCCTCACTCAGATGTTGTGTGAGCCCGGATGTCTCTTGATCTCCGCTGTGCGAGCGGTAGACACAAGCGTAGATTATTTTATCTAGGCCTGTGTCCACCAAAGTCCAAAGCGTCGAGAACCTGGAGTCCTCAAGGTTACGGAATCTACAAATAACTTCTCCCGATCTGGGTGGAGCGAAAGAGAGTGTCAGACATTTTTCTATTAACACCTCCACTTCTATTCACCTCGTTTGAATTGCCTTAAAATTGAGAGTTACAATCAAGCAAATTTTTTGTTAGCCTAGAACTTACACAGCTGGGCAATAACCTCTAGCCTCCCTTATATCTTTCCAGACAATAATATATTCTTGCACCATACCGTACCCAAATTCGCGAAGCACATTGAGTTCGTCCAGACCGCATTTTGGGCCACCAGCCTCGGCAAGCATAAAGACGGGTTCCAAGAACAAAATCGTTTATAAAAAATATCGATTTACGGTATGAGGTTTTGAAGTTCTGTGTAAATAATAAGAGTGTTCGATTGGTTATTTCAATAAGTAAAAGGATATTTAACAGAAAAAAGTACTGCGTTATAGTTTTTAGAATGTAAAATACGAATTCGTAATAAAATACGTTTCGTCTTATTTTTTCATAAGATTTTGTTTTTGGGACCCGTCGACTAATGATATTAATATTTTAATAAAACGTAGTAGGACACCATAATTAATAGAATAAAACTAAATCGTTTTAAACAATAAAAAATATGAGGTCATTTTTATTCTAACAATTGAATGAACAAAATAAGTCAAAGGTCATTAATTTACGTGGCCTACAACCTGCAACTACGCGACGTCTATTCTATTTTTGTCTATGGCAAACGCTGTTATTTTTTCTAACAATCTTAACATTACGTTGTACTTTGTTGCTGTAGCCACAGCCACATTTTTATAGATCCCTGGCATCATTGGCATGCAAAAAAGTTATAATCCGTTATTAATTTTATTCTTTAGTCTGGATTTTGGTACTGTCTTTTCATTATTATTATTTTACACTTATATTCTTACTCTTGAATATAACCTAAAAATATATTATTTTATGACTTTGCGCACAATTTGGTCAAATAATGGTCAAAGGTCATTAAAAATTGACGTGCCCCACGACAATAGCCATCCTTGGCAATCCAAAATGTCATAAAGCCATAAAAACACGTTTTGTTTATACTTACTCTATGGTCCTATTTTGACTTGATGACATTTCTTCTATTCAGCCATGTTGCTCTAAATCTTGTAATTTTTGCTGTTTCTAAAGCATTTGCATCAAATTAAATAAAGATCGAATGAATATTTTAAATTGTGCTGTAAGGAAATCTTAAAAGTGCAATTGAGGGTCTTACCTTTGAACGTCACGACGTGAGAGTCGATAAAGAGAAAAACTTGGAAGCAAAGAATCAAAATGGCCAAGAAAAAAATGAAATCTAAGGCGAAGCCTCAGGCTAAGCAGCCTGTTAAACCTTTTATACCCAAGTCTATAAGTTCAGAAGTAATAGCTGAGGCCTGCAGTTCTGTACCTCCGCCAGTTTTCATGAAAGTCTGCCGATTGTGCGAAAGTAAAGATGGACCGTTTCTCAACATTTTCGATGCTGATAAAGTGACTGCGAGGAAGATCGACGAATTGATGCCTTTTGGGGTAAGTTATAACGTGTGTAAACCTACGCAAGTAGACGATCATAACGTTATAATGTTCTACCTTTGACTAGTAAGGACTGCTTGTTTTTATTTTAGTCAGCTGTTTATCGACTCTTGATAACCTAACTTGATCAGCGGTTTATATTAGGAGCGGCCGGTTTTATAACTATATTTTTAACATCTACAATCTTATCCAGAAGGTATTTGATTTGTTTCTGGAGTAGTTATATGACTTAAAACATGTAAGTATTTCATAATCATAATCATAATCATTTATTTTGCTTGTAAAACATAGGTATTACAGAGGGTGGTATAAATGTATAGTGCGCTATGTTTTGCCAAATATTGGCATACAAACTTATAGTACCTACCTAAATGTCAGCATGCATCTTAACAAATATTTTCAATATCCTAATACATTTTCGGAGGAGCTCGTATCTAGAAGAATCACAGCTACACCAGTCAATCTCCAAGGTTACGCAATGCTTACTGAGGTCGGCCTGTGGATTGGTGACCATCTTAACACACCAAGATTCTGTTCCTCGGAAAGCATGTTAAGCCATTGGTCCTGGTTGTCATTTGTAGAACTTTGACAGTGGTTATAGATAGTCAGTAGCTAGGAAATCTAACACAGATATTGTCCAGGGGTTTTGTGTTACCCAATTATTGGGTTGTGAAGGTCAAATCAGTAGCTTTATTTAAAATACTCATATCCAGCTGCATTCAGTTTGACTGGAAGCTGACCCCAATTGGAAAAAGGCTGGGCTGATTGATTTAAGTACTGGCTGGTAATTTGTTACTGCAATAACTTGCTTGCTAGTTTTTGTTATTGCAAAAACTTGGTTATGTGCTTATACATAGTCTTTTTACCCGACTATGGAGGGTTATGATTTTGACAGGCTATGTATGTATGTAAGTATGTTCATCTGTTCCCTCATAGCTCCTAATCTACCAATCGGAACTCGACATATGAGGTATCGTTAGAACCGTCTTCATTGTCCGCTGAACATAGGCTACTTGACGTGTCACAAAAGTCGACATGGCGCCCTCTAGCGGACAAAAAGTGTGTTAAAAAATAAAAATGGAGATAAATACGCCGTGTTTGGTATCATTTGAAAGGGCTACATTTGTAAATTTCGAAAATATTGCTCAAATTTAAAGTGACGCCCTCTAGCGGACAAAAGTAATGTGTTAAGTTTAACACCAAAATTGTTTAAATAAAAATAAAGTAAAAAACAGTGAAGATGCTGATAACTTTGGTAAATGTTTAAGGCACTCACTGCCAGCATTGAGAGGCAAAAATTCCATCTTTCTAATTGGTGGTGTCTCCAGAAGGTGCCTTCTGCCAGAAGCCATGGAGTATCATGATATTTAGGTGTGCTACCAATGTTGTGTAGCCTATAGACTCTTACATCATCATCATTTTAGCCGATAGACGTCCACTGTTGGACATAGGCCTCCCCCAAGTGCCGCCACGATGAAAAGTTCTTCTTTCGCATTAATCGGATTCTCGCAACCCTTACCAGGTCATTGGTCCACCTTGTAGGAGGCCTCCCAACGCTACGTCTTCCGGTATGTGGTTGCCATTCCAGAACCTGTCGGCCCCAATGGCCATCCGTTCTGTGAGCAATTGGCCCTGCCCATTGCCACTTAAGTTTGGTGATTCTTTGTGCTATGTCGGTAACCTTGGACTCCTTCAGGATGCACCATTTATACGTGTGTAAAAAGCATATTTAAACTGATGTAAAGGTAGGTAAAGATACTCTAATAATGTTGGCAGCTGTGTATAACATAATATTGTATTTGACATTTAAACATTTAAAAGTAAGTCTGTCTGTCTGTTACACTTTCATGGTGAAATTACTGAACCAATTTTTATGAAATTTAGTATGGAGTCAGCTTGAACCCCAAGAAAGGATAGGCTACTTTTTATTTGGCTTCGACTTCACATCCACAATAACCAACATTCATGCAGATAAAGCCACTGGGAGAAGCTAGTTTAACATAAACCACTAGTGCTCATACGCTAGATATGTCTTTTGTCAAAACGCTCTATGCTTTAAAAACATGTCACTGAGTGTTGCTATTGCAATTGGTTACTTTTCCTGTTTTTATTATGCTACAAAGAAATAACACAAAAAAGCATTTTTTTAAACTTTTTTAAATTGCTTATTAAATAATAATAATAATAAAAGCGTTTATTTTTTGGCAGTGGCATTTTAGTGTCTGCATCCTTTTTCTGTTACTTGACAATTTCTGCTTCTGCCAGATTTTAAAGGTCTATTAGCTTACATAATATTCAGATTTGTAAAATTCTTTCTATTTGTGATTTAATTTTTATTATAAAAAAATTAATATAATTGAGTAAACCATCTTATTACCACTATAAAAGCTGAATTGAAATGTTGAGTGTGGTAGGAATATTATTTTTATTTAATTGAGTCTAGTTGCTCCCGTAATATGATATTTATATCTACAATCTTTTCTTATCACTCAAAATATTTTCCAGACACAATTTCGGCCATTTCTCGTACATTAAATGAAAAAAATAAGGGAAAAAGGGATTCATTTTTATATTTTTCTTCTTTATATGACCTACCATTTCATGAAATGGTGGCATTTCATGATATGTTCAAAAATGGCTGATCATATAGTAAAATTGTTATATTGTCGGCAAGTAGAGATGCTGATTTCGCCTTGGTTTCGTGACGTAACATGACATATTCTTTGTTAAAAGCTAATAATAATTTTCAAAGGAAGATAAAAGCGCTATGAAATATAACTACGACCCAAAGCTGTGTCATTTGACTTAACTATTATGGGCTTGTAGTCAATTAGCAGTTCGAATGCTGTTATGGTATAGTTTAGCCAACAACATAAATAGGTGTTGCAGAGATAATATGATAAAAACATAGATTTGGTCAATTACCTGAATGATTTGATCAAATTACAGAGGATGTTAAAAAAACAACACTATTTTATCATTTCCTTGAACAAATCTAGGGATTTGTGTGTGTACAATTAGTATTTTTAGTGAAGTATAAGATTTTTGATGTATAGTTAAAAATATTCCCCTTTTTATTATCATGGAAATCCTACATTAATGAAATGGCCAAATGTGGAGTGACATATCATCAAAAATTAGCGTTTCAAGATTTGTCCAGGAATGCATTTTGCAAAATTTCAGAATCATTTGTCAGAACATGGTCTGTCTCCAATATTTTTCAATCAAAGCACAAAAACAAGTGAAAATAACTCTTAAAACTTCAATCACAATAATTTTCTCCAATGAGCATCAAATTATCCAAACTCCTGGAAAAACTCAACACCATCTATGAGGCAGAATGTGTTCGCATCATTCTAGCGGCACACGCTATAGAAACCGGGAGAGTCACAGATACCCCAATGCGCATACTCTTCAATAGTAATCAGAAACGTTTTTTTTTTTTTAATTCATATAAACCAGTGCTTGACTGCGATCCCACCTGATGGTAAGCAGCGATGCAATCAATCATGCATTATTTCAAATAGACCATTTACAGGCACTTTTGAATAGTCAAAATGTTAGTCAGTCAAAAAAAAAGTGAAGCTAAATTGCATGTTCTAAAGCATGTTCTTCTCCATAGAGATCTACTCTATGGAGAAGAACGTGCAAGGGGCATCATCGAGTAATAAATAAATCGCTTATCATCAGGTGAGATGGTGGTCAAACGCGAGCCTATCAATAATAATAATAATTACTTACTGATATTAATCTTATATAAATATCCTCGAGATTATTTGCCCCGCGTCACAGCGTATCGACTTCCTGAAGCAGAAGATTAATGCATGGGCAAACCGTATTCGACGGTACAAGCGGCGAGTCGTGCGGTACACTCAGAATCGCACATTACAAAGCAACGAAAGGTGGGTTTATAGGGCTTGGGAGCGACCGGACCAAAGTATGACAGATACACGCTTGCCAGACAATGACGTGATGTGTTCATTCTGGCGCAACATCTGGTCAGTGCCTATCAGTCACACCGAGGGTGACTGGACTCGAGAGGTCGAGCGTGAGTGCGATCTTATACCAGAAATGGGGGGAAATTACCATCAGCCCCCTAGATGTAGCTCGTGCAGTTCGTCCGTTGCCTAACTGGAAATCCCCAGGGCCGGACGGGCTGCAGAACTTCTGGCTTAAATGGTTTCAAAGGTTGCACGCTCGTTTGGCATCTCAATTCCAGTCTGCCCTAGAGTCAGAATCGCTGCCCCAGTTTTTTACAACGGGAATAACCCACCTGCTCCATAAATCAGGTAGTACTGCGGAACCTAAAAATTATAGACCGATTACATGTTTACCAACGGTCTATAAAGTTCTTACATCCATACTGAGAGCCAAAATTAATACGCACATTGAGACAAATTCTATCATGTCTGCCTCTCAGAATGGATGTAGGAACGGGTCCCGCGGTACTAAGGAGCTGCTCCTCATTGATGTTGCCATTAGCCAACAGGTTCGTGGTTCTCGAAGAGATCTGTCGACATGTAGATTACAAGAAGGCCTATGATTCAGTGCCGCATACATTGCTCATGAGGGTGCTGGAGCTGTATAAAATTGATGCAACTCTGAGCACCTTCCTGATGTCGTGTATGAGGTAGTAGACGGTCCTTCATTATCCAGGATGTCGACAAATTTCGGAGAACAGCGAACCGATAAGGATCGAGCGTGGCGTATTCCAGGGCGACAGTTTGAGTCCACTGTGGTTTTGCCTTGAACCCTAACAGCACACTGCTGGAGGTTTCGGACTTAAGCTACCGGTTGAAAAGAGGGGGTCAAGTCATATCTCACCTCTTTACATGGACGATCTGAAACTCTTTGCCCCTAACAAAGAGTTTTCCTATGTATTCTACTGATTTTTTTTTTAAATTTTACTGTATGTGTGAGGTAACAAATAAATGTTTTTTCTTTCTTTTCTTTCTTTCTTTCTTTCAACAACTTGCAACTGATGCCATCAGGATGGAATTTGGTGTGGACAAATGTGCAGTCATGCATGTAAAGCGAGGAAAGATTATGGAATCCGTTGGAACCCAACTCTCGGATTCCATACACCTTAGATTCCTCTGCTCAACCGAAACTTACAAGTATTTGGGTATGTCGGAAGCGTTAGGCATCAATACTACTGACGTGAAACAATCGTTGAAGGAGCGCTCCTTTTGCCGCCTGAATAGGGTAATAGTCTTTTACCAGGCGGGAACAAGGTGCGCGCTTTCAACGGTTGGGTCATGCCGGTTCTGATGTACTCTTTCGGCATACTCAAATGGACTCAGACAGAACTAGACGCCCTGGATAGGAGGGTCCGCACACTGCTTACCGCAAATCGGATGCATCACCCACGGTCATCGTTGATGAGGCTGTATATCCCACGGAAGTGTGGAGGTCGTGGTTTCTTAAATGCTAAGACCCTACACAACCGTGAGGTATGCAGTCTCAGGGAATACTTCTTTAAAACCGACGTGGGGTGCACCGAGATGTGGTAATGGTGGACAAGGGCCTTACCCCGCTCTCCTTGGCTAACGAGAACTGGCGCAAGCTTGTAGTACTGGACACTAATGAACGCAAGGAAGTATGGCAGAACAAGGAGCTCCACGGGCGCTTTTACCGGGCCTTACATGGGCCCGATGTAGATCTTTTAGCGTCCGTATCCTGGCTGCGTTTTGGTGATCTCTTCGGGGAAACCGAAGGTTTTGTCTGTGCGATTATGGACGAAGTTATGATGACGAATAAGTACCGGAAATACATTGTGAAGGACGGTACGGTTGACATCTGTCGGGCATGTCACCGGCCCGGGGAATCAATCCGACACATTATTTCTGGGTGTTCTCGTCTGACTAACGGAGACTATTTGCATAGACACAACCTCATAGCCAGGATTATCCACCAGCTCTTAATTACAATCTTGTTGAATCAGAAGTACCCTACTATAGGTATGTGCCCGACCCAGTTCTCGAGAATGGCATCATCACGTTGTATTGGGATCGATCTATCATCACTGACAGGACTATTGTTGCCAATAAGCCTGACATAGTGGTGATAGATCGACTGGAGCGTTGCACAATGATTGTTGATATAGCGGTCCCTCATGACGAGAATCTTCTGAAAGCTGAGAAGGATAAACAAACTAAATATCTTGACTTGGCTCGCGAGGTTGTCGACATGTGGGAAGTGGACACAGTAGTCATTGTGCCGATAGTCGTGACGGCCAATGGCTTAATTGCCAAGAGCCTCAACCAACATCTGAGGAGGCTCGCGTTAGGCAGTTGGATCAAGGGCTTGATTCAGAAGGCAATACTCCTGGACACGGCGCGTATTGTTCGGAGATTCCTCTCTCAGGAGCCCTGACCACCGGTAGCTTGGACCCTGTTCCCGATGCCGGTGGGCTACTATTTTTATATTTTTAAATGTTTTTTTTTTTTTTAATATGTTTTGTTTAAATATTTGGTTTGTATTGAATAAATAAAGGAAATAATAATAATAAAAAATAAAAAATTCTTCTTGAGAGCTACTCTCAAAATTTCAGCCGAATCGGACTTGTAGTTTTTTTTGACTGCATCTGGAAATGGGTGTGTCGACGCATTTTAGAAATAGGAAATGGAAAAAGAGCAGTATTGGTCGGTGATTCGAATCTTGTTTTTTGGAATGGAAATCGCGTAGCGAAATCAAAGAGCGCTTGGATACTGTGTACGGTGACTCTTCTCCTTCGATGGCGACTGTCAAAAATTGATTTGATGAGTTTCAACGTGTTCGCACGTCGGTTTTTGAGGAGTCACGCCCAGATGCCCCAAAACGGCTACCACGGAGGATAACGTGACAAAAATCCACGATCTCGTATGCTGAGACAGAGGACATCTAAATTGTTCATTTCAGACAACAACCGCAACCGTGTGACCACTACAGAGCAGTGTTTGACGCTGTTTAACGCAATACGAAGGAGTTTCAGCGTCGTTTTGTGACCGTCGAGGAAACATGGATCCATTGACACACACCAGAGACCAAAAAACAGTCGAAATAATGGATTTCACCCGGCGAACGTGCTCCCAAGAAGACAAAGACTGTCAAAAGTGATGGACACCGTTGTCTGGGATTCACAAGGTGTGATCTACATCGACTACCTGGAGAAGGGCAAAACAATTACAGGGCTCCACTCTGCTGAATTATTGGGCCGATTCGACGCCGAATTGCAGAAAAACGGCCCATTTGGTGAATAAAAAAGTGCTCTTCCACAATGGCAACGCACCGGCTCACACCTCCTCCGTCGCGACGGTCAAATTGGTCGAATTAGGCTACGAACTTTTGCCCCACCCTCCGTATTCTCCAGATTTGGCCCCGCGTGACATTTTTCTGTTTCCAAATTTAGAAAAGTCACTCGCCGGGCAGAAATTTGATTCAAATGAGGACGTTATCGCCACAGAGGCCTACATTGCAGACCTCTAGAAAACGTATTTTTCAGACTGGTTAAGAGCAGTTGGAGCATCGCCTGATTAAGTGCATCGAGTTAAAAGGAGACTGTTGAGAAATAAATCGGCACTTTTCGAAAAAAATCTTTTTACTTTTGTAGGCTAAGTACTTATCGGACCGCCCTCGTATGTACGCAAAATTTGTTTGCACGGGACCATCTTCTGGAAGTTTAATGCAAAAAAATTGTAAACAAATTGTTGGTGTGCTCACTAATATAATGAAATAAAAAATAGGGAAGAACTGAACTATCTTGAGATTGAGACTCGAACAAAGAATGCATTATCATTACAGTGCTCAACCGTAACATTGTGACTCTGCAATGGATAAAAGGACATTGGTTTACTAGGCAATGATGCAGGTGATGAGTTAACCAGGAGAGGATCTGGCGCGGTGGTGTTCAGATTCGAACCCATTATGCCCATCTCCTTTAGTCAATCAGCTGCTTGGTTGGCGGCGAGGACGCACCCACACACATGGGGAAAGCTGATGGTCTTCGATACCGAGTTGCAGGCAGGCCAAGGAAGATATGTCATCCTTAAACAAATCCCTAACAAGAAGCCTTTTGCGACTAGACAGAGGCCGCCAGCGCCTGGTGGTGGGGACAATCACTGGATATTGTTCGGCGTCACGGATGTATGGTGACTGGTGACGGAAGAAACGGTCGGTCAAGTTCTCTTTGAGTGCTCCGGTGTCACCGATATACGCATGAACCTTAGGATCACTGAATTCCGTTCTGAATAAACTGGGTGGACCTGATCTACTTCTGGAGAGAGGTGGGCTGATTGGAATGAAGGAATGAAACGTCGACTAACTCCAGAAAGAAGTAGAAGATTTAAGGACATTGGGCACTTTTGTGTGGACTCCGTACCCAGAACTGTATCAAGTTGTGACATAGTCAGTACTAAATGTCATACTAAAGCATTTTTCGAAAAGGCTATTCACGGAGACCTTAATATGCATGATAGAGATGGATGTTCACGTCCAAACACATTTATCACACGTAATGACGAGCAATTCTACGTTGAAACTGAAGCTGCTCTACTATTATGTGAACTTCAATTTATCTATTAGGTGGACTTTGTTGCATCCTACCTAAACTTGAAACGCTGGTATTCAGGCAGCAATTTGGTTTTTTGTCATAATAAAGATAGTCAGATCGACGGAATTGTTTCTGCCAGGCATTAGAAAATAGTTTCCGGTCCTGTTCTCATGAAAAATACTAATTAAATGGCACCCAGATTCCCATAAAGCTTGCAGCAACTAAGAAAAACCTGCCAAAAAGCTTAATTTTTCCTTGGATTTGTATCAAACTTGTTTCACAGTTTTTTCTACTTGCGTGTGCTTAACGGTTCACAGCACTGTAGCCATTATGCTTCTCATCCTCCATCCTATTCTTTAGCAATGAGAACACTCGATACCTGTTTTTTCAATTATTTTATTTATTATTGACCGGTAGATCTATACTTATAAAATGTATAAATTCTAATGATGTAAAAATAGGAACTGCAAAACTACAAACCACAAAGACGAAACACACCCCTCCCTGCACGTTCTCGTCGCTCGCTTTGGTTAGGTTCGAAGGGGAAAACCCGAAAGCCCCCGTCATCCCCTTAATGTTGCTTTTTTTTTTAAATTCTGCAGACATAACTGGGCTCCGTTGGCTTTTCTTACTTACTTGGTTGGTGTTAGCCGACTGAACATTCGCAATTGTAAAGAATACAGGGTGGTTTTTTGAGACGGGTCAGTAAGGGGACATTCATTTATTACGTAAGAAGATTTAGGGCGGGGAGGGTGTTCGACAATGTCTTAATATTTTTTACAAGAGGGTGGGAGGGTGTCTTGATAGTTCTTCGTAAGATTTAAAAAATACCCAAAGTGAAGATTTGAAAAAGTGCGTGCAACCGCGTGAGTGCCGATGTGCTTTCGGATGCGTAAAGGTAATATATGGCAACGTACCCGCGCCACCTTCATTGCGCTTCCCCGCTTGTGAACTAGACGTTATTTGTTTGCGTAAACGAACCAAAAAATTTTTACTTTTAAAAATAAACATCAAAACAAACCAAACGTATATTCATTTTTTCCTTTAGATTCTTACGTAATAAATATTACACAGGAGGTGAGTGGTCGGCCGATTCTTATTTAGGGGGTCAAAAACTAGTAAAAATTGTCTTACGTAATCAATGAATGGCCCCTTTTATGTAGGAAACAAAAGACTGTGGGACCATTTAAGTATTAGAAATTACAGATATTGTCAAAAATATTCTAATATATTGTCAAAAATATTCTAATATATTGTCAAAAATATTCTAATATGAAAAGGGGTTTAAGTAAAAATACGCATTCAAATGCATTTAAAGAAGAATGTTCATTTCCCGTACCATATTGCGTCACAAGTATATTAATACCAAAAATAATGTTTTATTTTTGTGTACAATGTACTGATTTTTAACCGCTTTTTTTAACCACATTAATAAATATCGTGAAAATGTTTTTAAATGATTAACAATTCCTACTTCCGAAAAAAATAACGTCATTTCAGAAATCTTTACGTTCCGATTACAGTTGCCAGTTATTTTCGTAATCTACCAAAGAGTATGTAAAGCTAACGCTTTTAATCTTACAATGATCATAAATAAATGGTTCACCTAATTAATTTTATCTGCTATCTATGTAAATAAGATTATATAGTAGAAAATAATTAAACTGCTAAAAATAAATTCTGTTAAACTATTTTATTTTAGCTCACCATTTTATAAAGTAAACATTGCGTATATTAGAAACTCAAAACTTGACACTGTCAATTTGATTAGGACACTTTGGTATTTTGTTGCTAAACTGACGTTTATATCGTTTGATGATTTTGTACTGTATTTGAGTAGTTCTAGTAGTTTTATTGAATAATAATTAATTCAATACGTCTATAATAATTATTGACAATGTTGAGATAGTGATTCATAGTGTTGCAAGTGGCAAGGTTTGTAAAGTGGGCGCGCGCGGCGCACGTTCGGGGCGCGCAATTCGCGGGCATACATTTCCAATTTTCCATTTGCTTTTTGCGGGCGTGAGGAGCAGCGCGCGGGCCTGGCGCATGGCGCGAAGGGCACGGCGATGGCTTGGAAACGGCGCGTTAACTTGAAATGCACGCACGCAGGTCGCTAGCGGCGTATTCACCAGATGTGAACACAGCCAAAGAATTATAATATATTGAATATAGCCAAAGAATAAACTTGTGAATATATGGAGAGGGGGATATAATGGAAGAAAAAAATGTTTTGGGCCTACCTCAAGCAACATGGGCCAAGGGCAGGAAGATGACGATGATTTGATACTAATGTACCCTAAAAGTAAATGTTCAAATTAAACAACAATACAATAAACGTGTTTTCTTTCTTTTCTTTCAAATTCTTTATTTATGTTACCTTGTTAAGTACCTACGTTCACGCGAGAAAGTGGCAGTGAAGCCAAATTGACGTCAATATTAATTATTAGTCACTAAAATAATTCGACTAGGTACATCAGTTGTTTCAAACAAATGCTTTAATAACTAATGTAAAAAGATTAATATAAATACTATGTAAATATGTCATAAAGTCTCTTTCTACGCTACGAGCAACGCTGTTTCATTACGACGAAACCATCGACTCCTCTCACTGTTACTGCGCCTTATTATATATTATTGGTCGGTCCGTGAGGTTGCGGATCGGCAGTGATAAAATCCCGTCCATACACCCTTCATTCTTCCCACCTTCCGTCTGTTGCCTTAGGTCTCATGGCAAAAGGCTTCCCGCACTATTATTTATATACGTATATATTGTAGCTATATGGTTAGGGCTAGGTTGCTAGGTGCAGCTAAAGTTGTTGATAGGCTACAGTCAACCCCCTTATTATACATTTCGGTAGCCGAATGTAGAACCCACAACCTGTAAGTGATGAATTGCGTTTTTTGATTCGAGAAATCGACCTAAAACACGTAGTAAGTTTGTTTAAGTCTTATTTATAAATAAATAAAAGACTAAACCATTACGATTTTTAACAGTCTTAAGTGTTCTTCAGTGTAGGCCTAGGTTTAGCGTAAAAATATTACCCATGCGCGATAAAAAGCAAAGGAGTCCGCGTCCTGACTTATTGCATATATATCAATAATAATGCAATACACTACTCATCAATTTGGCCTAAAACGCATACCTATAGTATAGAATGCAAATTATAATAATCACTACGGTTAAAAATTGCTATGAAATTGCTATCAGGCGTTTTCGAACTTTTTTTAATATCTCAAAAATGTGGTTAAATATTAACAAAAAAAATTTTAGATAGTGAAAATTTCAATAATAACAATACTCCTGAGAGTAAATTTGGTTTGACGCAAGTTGGTACGGATCCACATACAAATTTGGGCAATCTCTTTTATAATTATGCAATATTGGAGGGGCTTTACAATTGAGAATGGATCATCCGTTCAATATTGCTAATTATTATCTTTTCCACTTCCTTATATTATTTATTAAAAAAATTCACTTAAAACCTTACGATATTTTGTATCTGAAACTGCCTTTTGAATACGATGGCATATGTATTTTTTGCAATTGTTGTATTAGTGATTTTAAAGTATACTTTTTTTTATTACAGATCGCGGAAAATGACGACCTTCCGCACAAAATATGCTTCCGGTGCTCAGCAAAATTAGAAGAACTTTACGAATTTGTTTTGAAATGTATCAAAACACAAGAAAATTTAAGGACAGCGGTAGGTAAGACTGGCCCATTTATCACTAAAACGAAAACTAGAAAAGTTTGGGAAGATAGGTTAAATAAAACAAATATGAGTAATGATGATATCTGTGATGCTCTGATAAAAAAAGCAATGGAAGGTATTAAAGATATCCCTCTTAAGCCATTGCCGAAAGACAATGAAGCGACCCCACCGGCTAAACGAGTTACTAGAAGAACTGACCCAAAACAAATTAAAAAAGAACCAAGTGACGATGATAACGATGAAATTAATCTTAAAGAAGTTAAACTGAACCAACAAAAGAATGACGCGAAAGTGTCCTCAACTAAAACAACTAGGTCCAGTAATAGTTCCGATACTAGTAAAACTTCCAACAAGAGTAACAATGTTGAACTACCGCAGCCTAGTATTAATAAAAATAATCAAGATGAGAAAAAACCTAGTGAAAACAAAGCTAACAATAATTCTCTGATAAATAGTTTAAGTTTTGATTATACGGAAGAAAAATCATCAAGTGATAACAAAGTAGAAATTAAAGAGACGGTTGAGGCAAAACCATTTAACATAATGGATTATATCAGCATGATAAAAGTGAATGGAGTGGGTGTTCTATTTCAGTGTAAACTGTGCAATAGAAACTTCCTCAAAAAAGAAGTGGTTGAATCTCATAATTGTGCAAAAAATGGCATACCTAAGGTAACGATTCCTAAATCAGAACCTGCACCAGAACCCCCCAAGGTTAACACGGTTAAATATATTACAATTGAAGGTAATATGAAGAAACCGCATTCGTGGAAATCATATAATGACAATAATTCTGTCAATGAAAATAAAAGTGACAAAGCAAACACAGACAGTACTAAAAACAAAAATGACAGTCTTAAAACAGATATTCAAAAGCAAGAACATAGCATTCAATCTGCTCCACCAGTTAAACCTAAGCCAAAAGCTGGTCCAGCTAGCAAAACGAGACGCTCAGAAAATAATTCGGATCAAGGATCGTCACAAAATTCTTCAGATTCCCAACAATCACAGACATTAAATTCTCAGTCTCCATCTGTACATATTCCTTCCGCGCCTAACTTGAATGGACGTTTCAAATTAGTACCAGGCCCAAATAATATATTCACTTTGGTTGAAGATACAGCAGCAGCTGTTACGGAAAACCAAAAAACACCTAAAAAGCGCAAATTAGAACCAGAAGTTGAAAAGCCAAAAGATCGGAAGAAAGATTCTCATGACAAATCTCCAATTTTGGAAGTAATTGACACTGAGAATCAATCGAAGCCATACCCGGTAGGATTATTTCAAACCGTTGCTCATTCCGGAAGAATATACGAACCACCGGTTACTGCACCTCCAACTCCGTTCACAACGCCTGCCATGAAAAAGCAGTCTTACACTATAGTACCAACTGGAAATCCCAGTAAATTACTAATATCAACGAAAGCAATAGCTCCCCCTGCCGAAGTGCCTAAAAAACGCCAAAGAAAATCTAAACCTGAAGTAAGAGAGGATTTGGATGCCAAAGAGCCCTTTCGAGTCACCTTAGAGGATGTTGCCCCTCCCCAGGACTCAGGTTTCTTTACATTCATCAATGTAGACCCTCTATTGCAACCTTCTTATGTCCTGCCTACTGACAATATCATCCAAGAATCGCAAATTTCGACGTCTACGGCGACTATTAATAATACCCCAGAGTGTAGCAAAGAAAGTAAAGACAAAGACAAGTACTCATGTAATATGTGTGGAGATACTTTTTCGAGGGAGAAAAAGCTGCTGTCTCATATACAGTCGCATTATAAGAAGATGGATGAAGAAGATCAGCAGAGGGCTGAAAAAACTACAAAGAAAAAAGGGAGAAAATAATAGTGGCGTTATTAAATTATGTAAGATTAGAACTGGGATTGTTGACAACATACAGACAATCAAATTATGGAAGGAAAGTCTTAAACTTTAGCCAGAAAATTGTAACCTGCAGTCCAATTTATTCGAGCTCGAACTTGGACTTAGCAAACACAACGGACTTGGACTTTACAAATTAACAAGACATTGAGTTGAACTCACTCAATTATCAAATAAATAAAGGATTTGAGAAAACTTCACCAACATCACATAATAGCCGAACGCTAAAGGAAAAAAATAACCAAGACTTTGGTTTAAACTTTTGGATGCATATGTAGTTACTAAGACAGTGTGTAAATATTATTTTTAAGATTGTTAGGAGATATTAGGTTTTTGTGTCTTAACTGCGTAAATGATCGCGTCATTAATTGTTGAATTAGTTAGATATGAGTTAGTGTTTTAAGTTTATATAAACGGTTTTATGTCTAGTGTTGCCAGATTTAAAATCAATTGTGTCTTGTTTTGTTAAAAAAAAACTGAACGCAGCATTAGTCATAATAGGGAAAAACTGCTACTTGCTCAGTGCAGATGTCCCTACTGTTGAGTGTTCTGAATTTGATACCTAAATGGTGTTTTGGAATCAAGCTACTTCTTTCATTTTTCGTATATAATATTTATTAAATCAATCGTCAGCTCAGTTGTTTACCCCCATGCAAAAAACAGGGGTATCACAAGTTTGACGTGTGTCTGTCGGTGTGTGGGTCTGTGGCGTCGAGATTTAGTTTTTTGTTGTTTGAAAGGTGACTTAATCGAGGTTCCTAGTTATGAAAATCTGTTTAGCCATTTGAACATCATCAGTTCTTTTCTAATTGATGAAGGGATGTTACCTTCTTTCACCGGTCTATTTTCAAATTTGTTATTATGATGTTATTCTACTGAAAGACAAGGTTACGATTAATATGACATTTTACCCTGATGCTGCTGCATGATCTGGATGTAAATCCTCACTTACCACAGGTATCATGTTTAGGGTCATTATAATGTGGTCTAAATGAATAAATAGATTATATCTTTATTGATTGTAGACAGATTCTAAGCGAATATCACTTTTTCAATCATTGTGATATTTTGGTATTATGTTCTAGTACCGCTTAGGTGGATGTCGAGCGAGGTATCTATCAATATATCTAATCTAATTAGCACATTATGTGTTCCACTGATTGGCGAAGGGGCCTCCTTCCATTTCCACACATGTCGGCCATTGCAGGCCAGTTCCTTCAATAAGAGCCAAGTTCATCTCTCCACCTTCGTCTTGGTCTGCCGCGATATCGCCTAGCATTTAATGGGACCTAGTAAGTGGCTCATTTAAGCCATAGTTCATCTGACATGCGGCAGAAATGTCTTAAAATAAAAATAAAATAAAAATTTTTTTTTTTTCAAAAACCTCCAATACAAAAATCTTCTAAAACGTAATAGTACATTATGATATACGTTTGTAATGTTGGTTATTTTCGCTGAGGCGGTATTTATACCCGAGGACGGTAATCATCAATACTCACGTATATCATACGATGTTTTTCAATACACTTGTTATGAAAAACAATTTAACTATTATTAGAACAGTAAAATTAGTAGTTGTGATTTTTTTTTTTCCTATGCAGGCGCATCTAAAAATGACTGCCATAGACAGCTTTTATAAAAATAATAAAAATGAGGTTGCTGCTTGTCTACAAAGAAAGCACAAATTTTGTTTGAATTAACGATTTATTTATTAAACATGTACAAGTTAAAATTGTTTATTTAAACACGAAATTGTATGAAATAAACAAGTAAGACAGAACGCCAAACCTAATGTGATGTTTTTTCGTATTATTTTTTTCGGAACAATGAGGTTTAGAATAGAATAGAATAGAATCGTTTATTTCTGAGTACATGGTATATGAAGATCTTAATATTAGACGGAATCACATATACTACCTTTGCCGGTGTAGAAATATTTAATGAGTATCTAATTTGCAAATTCACATAATTATAGTTCACGCAATATTAAGTAAAATTAAAAAAATAAAATAATAATAATAATATTACAGTTTTTCAATAACCGGGGGTTGTCCTTGGGTGCACTAGCATAGCGCGTACAGGGATAATCGTCGGTTGGTATCATGTTCCATTATAATTATCTAAAGGGCCTCTGCGAGTTGGCTTCGGCTCCTCGTACGCCTCCCAAAGGTCCAGGACCTCAGGGTCCTGAGATAAATAATATGTAACTTTATGGACCACGTATTTTTTTGCAGACATACTTAATTAAAAAATGACTAATGATTTCAATGTTAACTATTTAAAAAATATATTGAACAATTCTATAATAATGTCAAAAAATATTCATAATATGTCAAAATTTATTACTAATACAATGTCAATATTTATTATTACTGCAATGTCAATATTTATTACTACTACAATGTCAATATTTATTATTACTACAATGTCAATATTTATTAATAATACAATGTAAATATTTATTGCTAATACAATGTCAATATTTATTACTACTACAATGTCATTATAAATTACTAATACAATGTCAATATTTACTACTTATTTTCGATTTAAAAATTCATTAACTGAATAGAAACAATTATCCAAAAGCCAAACGAAAATACTTTTCTTGAATTTATTAGTAGGCAACACTCTGATGTATGCAGGTAAATTATTAAAAATTTTGATTGCCATGCAATAGGAATTTCTGCTGTATAAATGTAGTCTCTGTCTAGGTACCATTAATTCGTTTGGATTTTTGTTCTGTACTCTTTTGGAAACGTGCTCATATAATGGGAACAAGTGAGAATATTTCTTTACGAATAAACAAACTTCATAAATGTATAGACAAGGAAGTGGAAGAATTTTTAATGATTTAAACAAAGGTTTGCAATGTTCCAAATAATCAGCTCCATAAACCGCTCTTACACATTTTTTTTGTGCAAGGAAGGCTCTGTTTACGTCTACTGAGTTACCCCATATCACTAGTCCGTAGCATAGCACTGATGATACATATCCGTGATATGCATTAAGAGCTGTTTCTGTATTGGCTATGCGTCTCAGTTTCCAAAGAGCAAATACAAATTTGTCCAGTCGTGTACAGACTCTTTTCACGTGCTCTTTCCAATTTAATTTTTCATCGATAACGATTCCTAAGAATAAAGTTGATTGTACTGGTTCCAATATTGTATTAGAGTATTGTACCTATATTGGCAGGTTTTATCACGGAATTATTTGTTTGAAACTGTAATAACTTAGTTTTTTTCAATGTTAACCTGCAAATTATTACATTCCAGCCATTTTATAGCACATAGTAGTTCGTTGTTTGTGTCAATTTCTAATTCATTTCTATTCGAAGATTTTATGGTTAGAGTAGTGTCATCAGCAAATTGTGTACAATCTTGTTTTAGGTTCTTGCAAAGATCATTAATATATATAATAAATAATGGAGGCCCTAATACGATACGATAATTAACAAAAAGGTTTTAACTACATTATCGCACTAGTGCGTAATGGTAATCAAAATGTCACAGTTTAGTTACATGCGCCATCACATACCCAAATGCGGTGTAATTAGTGTCTGAGCAAGTGTTGAAAAAAATGTTCTGTTATACTTATAACTTCAAATATTTTTGTCCAAGGGTCTTCATATCGTAGGAGGACAGCTGTAGTGTGTAAAATAAAATTTAGTTAAGAAAATTTGCGGTCTACCGATAATGTCAGTAAGCTTGAATCAAAATATTACTATGTATTTATTTTTACTTTTTCGATATTTTTTTTTGTGTTGGGGTTTTTAAATGTTTTAAATTTTTGATATTCCAAAGGCAGTTATGAGAGAAAGCTTTTCAAAGAAAGAATTAATTATACTTCTGTTTCTATATTTGAATTTGTTACCACATGCCAATGTCACTCAGGAATAAAGCAGCTTTCTATCGGTGAAAAAAATTTATAGCAATCTGACCAGTACTTTTAGAGATTACCTCCTACAAACAAAAAAGAAACTTTACCGCTTTACAATATTAGTGTAGATTTTAATTTGTGTATGTGTGCTGAGCGTTCGGCCGTTTTGCGCGGATGTGGCGCATATTTCTTTCACATAATTTACTTATAATTTGTTAGTTCTAAATTTGCGCCTTGTTCTCCTTGTTTCTTCTTTCTATATATACTAAACAACTGCAACATTATAATGACATTTATGGAACACTCAACAGTACTGCCATCTAGCGAAAACGCTTTCAGTTTTTAGCCTCTTAACCACTCTAGAAATTTTCTTGAGTGGACTTGCGTGTTACGAATATTTTTTAAAATTACTATTTAAGCATTTAAAAGAATTTTTTTGTATGGTAGGACATCCATAATACTTCTAAGATTAAGCTAGTTTGTTAGCTAAAATATTTATAACCCTTTAACCGCTTGCTTTAACCAACGAGTGTTTTTTGTGTCCTATTCGCCAGGGCCGTGTGTTCGCGACTGGGTACTCCATCTCGTTTAGCTCTTCAATCCCCATAGGTGACAGAAGAGCTGACGAGATGGAGTATTTGGTCGTGGACGTGCGACCCTGGTGGAAAGAACACAAAATTGTTTGTCGGATATTTCCGACGTAGGCGGTGGTTAAAAAGTATAATTTCATAATATAGATTTGAAGATACTGTTGTATCATTCCATACTGTACCTAAGTTTTTATCCTTTATAGGTTTAAATCTGTGTGTGTCTGTCAAATATAATATTAATTGATTGATTTTGTTCAACTATAAAAAAAAAATATCTTTATTTTTTGTTTTTCTTTATGAGCTTTAATTTCTATTTTTTGTATGGTTGTTATGACTAAGTGAAATATAATTGTAAACTTGTGATGGACACAAGCAATACTTAATAACAGTATCACTTTTTGTTTTATTTATGAATTCTATTTCAGAAATAGGCAAATTAGTACGAGTAAACAGGAGTATTTTGTCAAAATATCCCAATTATGAACGAAAGAAATGAAAAAACAATAAGGGCCAACGCTGCGTTAAGCGGGAGCCCGCGCAGGCGCCCACGCGTACATCCGTAGCGTGACGTCGCGCGTTTATAGTGTGCGGCGGTCCCCGTTGCGAAAACCGGATTATTACCTGCGCAGCGTAGCTAGTTCAACTTTAACGGTGTGCATGTAGTCGTGTCGATGAAGAACTTTAATGTATTCTTACGTAGCAAAACGATCGCGGGGCGCGGCTGCCGGCGACGGGTGATACGGCACCCGGACAGAGCACTTTTGTATGGGACCGCGCGGGCGCCCGCGTAACGCAGCGTTCGGCCTAAGGCCTGGTGTACACGGACGCGGAGCTTCATAGACGCGTCATTATACGCTTGGTGTACGCCTGCTCACAGCTTACATAATAAACTATGAAACTGTCGATGAAATGGCAACGTCGTGCCGTTGTATCGTTGCCGCTTCGTCTTTCGTAAGCTGTGTAACCAAGCGTATGGTGACGAATACGCTTCTACTATGAAGCTATGCGTCCGTCAACAATAGCCTAAGTCGTGAAATAGCTACTCGTAACCTCTTGACGGTTTTTCATAGCAGGTGGTAGTATTTGGTGCTAATTTTATCTGTTTAGTCGAAACCTGATCGATCTATAATGTTCATCATAGTTAAGATTGGAATAATAGTAATTAGTCTTAGGGCTATATTTCACCGGGACACCATGGCGGCGCGACCAGTCGCCGCTACCAACAAAATGCAGCTCTTATAGAGAGTTACTTACCTGGTGTCCGTTTGGTTGCGCGACCAACTCGGACGCGTGCACTTAAAGTCCATTTTGATACTGTCTCAGTGTGGTGTAGCGACTCTGGTGTCTGTATGGTGTCTAGTTTGGTAGCTTACGGACACCATGGCGGCGCACCATGGTGTCCCGGTGAAATATATCCCTATGTTGCGTGACGTCGTCTAATTCATAACCGGGAGAAACATATCCGGAAACCTGTAATCCATTCGCGTTATGAGTAGACGTTTAAACAAACCTTTTTACTGTCCGTTCAACCGATTTTGATTTATATTCCGTAGGCATAAGGATGCCATTAAAAGTAAAAAAAAGGTTATCTTGTTGTAGGGCTGGCCCTAGGCCAGAGCAATTCGACCCTTCTGGATCTTTTGTGCTATTCCCCTCTTGTCTACTCAACCCCTAGCCCTCCGTGCACCTTCTTCATGAGTCCCAGTATGGCCTTGATGGGGCTGAGCCTGTAGTCCTCTGGTCTTTGAAATGGTTGGCCCAGATACTCTATTGGAGCCTAGTGCTACAGTCGCACAGCAAGTGTAGCATATTCTCCTCTGCATCTCCACAGATCCTGCAAGTCGGGTCGCTTGCTAGTCCCTTGTTGTGGAGCTTTTTGTTGGTGGCATAGTGCCCCGTGAAGAAGTAAAGTGGTTACTATACAAATTATTTACTGCAGCCGCCATTTATCATGCTACCAATGCAATAAAAGTCAAATTCGGTTGAACGGACAATAAATAAAAGGTTTGTTTGAAACTTTGAATGTCTACTCTTAAAGCGATTGGAGTATAAGTTAAGGAAATAAACTTTATTGTGAGCCAACCCAGTTTAGTTTCTGGATAGTGTAAGACTCATTTTTTTCTTATGCGTTAAGATGTAATCGAGTTAATGACAACATATTTTTTATTGATAGTAATTATTAAACGTGTGCTGCCGAAATAATATAATTCCATATTGAAATTATAGGTACAATTTTGTTACTTATATGGTGATTAGTTTTATTAACCTTTGTAAATATTATGTAAGTACTTTCAAATATATAACTATAAAGTAAAGTATTGATTTATTATTTCGTCTAATGATGTAAAATTGGTGTAGTTTTGAGTTTCAAGTGTCTCACACAGTTAGTGTCCAGATGGGTATCTGGACACTAACCTGTTAGTGTCCAGATGGGTATCTGGACACTAACTGTGTGAAACTAATGTAATAAGTGTACCTCAGTGAAGTTCGCCGAGAAAGTGGACTCATACATTTACTTTCAAATATTGCAAAAATATAACATCCGCATTTTAATGTAGGTAATGGCTATTCTGGATTTAAAAAAAAACTAATGTAGGTACAAATCGTAAGCCGAAAGAAAAAAGTATGGAATAATGTTGCATTTTTCAGTGTTGCCAACAATACCGTGCCTGATTGTGATAGTTCAGGTGGAAAATCAAAGTGACATCATCCAAGTTTTTTATATTTTTCACAAGTTCATCTATATATATAAAAGGGGAAACTGACTGACTGACATATCAACGCACAGCCGAATCTACTGGGATTAGGAGCGTGAAATTTTGCACAAGGTTTCCTTTTATGACGTAGGCGAGCACTAAGAAAGGATTTTCCAAAATTCACTCCTTAAGGGGATGAAGCAGGGGTCCAAAGTTTGTAAGGAGAAACCAACATTCACGCGAGTGAAGCTGCGGGCAGAAGTTAGTGATTAATATTACACCTTGCACAATAATTTGTCTCTGCATCACCCAAAGCTTGACTTGGCGGTAAGTCCCCTCTTTGAGGAGTGGCTGGAAAGGCAACACGGCGTCATTACCTTCCGCATGACGCAGGTCCTCACCGGACACGGTAAGTTCGGGAAGTTCCTGCACCGGATTCGTGCGGAAGTGACGCCCGGGTGTCGCCACTGTGTGGACCGCCCGGAGGACACGGTGGAACATACGGCAGAGGTGTGCCCCGCTTGGGCAGAGCAACGCCGTGTCCTCGTGGCGGCGATCTCTCGCGCCGGGCCTTGGTACAGGCCATGGTCCGGAGCGAGGAGGAGTGGCAGGCGGTCGCCTCCTTCTACGAAGCAGTAATACTAGCGAAGGAGGCGGCCGATCGCGTGAGGCAACGGTCCTCATGCCCCAACCGCCGCCGGGATTCCGATCCCGATTTCCGGCCACCGTAGGCACGGGCTTGCGGCCGGCGACCAATGGGTGGCTCGCCGTCCGACCGTCCGGTAACCGTCTGGACCGAGCCCAAGTCGTCGATGGCGCGTGCTGTTCCACGCGCGCCTCAAGGAGATGTCAGCAACTGTAGGGGCAGCAGCAGGGTCGAAGCCTACTGGGGCCAAGGGTCTGATTCTGAAAGGAAGACTCGGCCCTGGTACGAAAGGCAACGAAGGAACAGGAGTGGGTTTTAGTCAGTAAAAGTCTGACACTATCCCCGCCCCGCCCAAGAGCGGGGGATGTCATAAGATGATTTTCCCACCGGAAAAAAAAAACCTAAAGCTTGACTCATAGAAAATTTCTTAAAGCATTAAGTCTGCTCTGTACTTTTGAGTGCATAAAGAAATGAATATTCTTACTTATTATATTATTACTAGCTGCTACCAGCTGCTTCGCCCTCGTGATAATGGACTTATCACTTAGGAAATTTTTAATATCGTGCGGATTTTATCACGCATGCGGGATTGCTCCGCACGCGTAGCCCCCACAAATGTCCTTTTCATACAAGTATTTTTTATAATGCATGGAATACGCTGTTAAACGAGAGCCCATGATGACGGCCCCCAACGATAAAGCCCCTAAGGCACTGCACTTCAAAAAACACTACAGCATTCAACTCACAGAAGAATCGTACGACTATTCAGGCCCAAAGGAACTGAGAATATACACTGATGGATCAAAAACGAATACCAGAACAGGAGTCGGAGTCTTCTCCAACGACCTTAATATAAAGATATCCAAACCGCTAGGAACACTCAACTCTGTCTATCAGGCAGAATGTGTTGGCATCATTCTAGCGGCCCACGCCATAGAAGCCAGGGGAGTTATGGACACTCATATCCGTATAATCTCCGACAGTGCCTCAGTACTACAATCACTGGGGAAAACCTCAACAACCTCGAAACTCATACAAGAATGCCACTATGCACTGGAACGCGTTACAGTGCCAAACAATAACACTGTGACACTGCAATGGATAAAAAGACACAGCGGCTCACTGGGAAACGACGCAGCTGATGAGCTTGCAAGGCGGGGGTCTGGCGCGGTGGTCTTCGGACCTGAACCCATCGTGCCAATACCCTTTGGTCAGCTGCGTGTTTAGCTACGTAAGCATACTAACGCACAAGCGGAAAGGTGGTGGTCCCTGGCACCGGGTTGCAGGCAGGCTAAAGAAGCCATGCCATACTTAAATGAAACCCTAACCAGCAACCTTTTGCGTTTGGACAGAGATAGCCAGCGTCTGGTGGCTGGGACCATCACTGGACACTGCTCACTGAACAAACACTTCTTCACAATGAATATCACGGATAGTCCTCTGTGCAGAGGATGTATGGAGTCAGAGGAAACTGTTGTGCACGTGCTCCTCGAGTGCACAGCCGTCAACGAAATAAGAACACGAACCTTGGGAGCACCGAATTCACTCATAGATGCCCTGAGCAAACTGAAAAGACTCATCTGTTTCTGGAGTGAGGTGGGCTGGTTGGAGTGAAGGCCGCCATGGCTCACGCACAATGGTCCGCCAAGGACTAAGTGCGGAAACCAGACCACAATAGATAGATAGATAGATAATGCGTGGAATACGCACGCGGAATGCGGGGCGTGATATCGGGTAGCAGCCCCACATGCGGAGCAATTACGCATGCGTGATGAAATCCGCACGATATTAATAAAAACCCATAGGGGATCAAAAATAGCCTACGACCTATTTCTCAGACCTGCCAAATATAGATTAAAAATGTCATAAAATCGGTCTGACCATTTTGGAGGTCTTCAATAACATACACTGTGACACGAGATTTTTATACATTACAATATCTAGCCTATACTATCACACTACTGGGCAAAAATTTTCCTTCTATTGTTACCAGCTCTGAGCCTTTTCTTGCAAATTCCTAAGGAAGACATTTAAGTCGTACCAACATCTCCTTCTTGGTCTTCCTTGATTACGTGGATTACGGCCTAGAGAGAGGAGGTCTAAGTCCCTGCAGTGGGAACATTAAAACGCTGATTATGCTATGCTTATTCTCCATCTACATTTTGACACACGTCGGTCTTCTGCTATTGCGGGTCAGTCCTTCCGGTAAGATAGAATCTTACTCATCTCTCAACTTTTGTCTTAGTCTGACGCGATGTCGCCTTGCATTTAATGGGACTCAAATAAGTGGCTCTTTTAGCTCACAACTCATCTGACAAATTCACACCGTTCCCGGTAACATAATAAGTGATCTTAGTTTAGGTGTGTAGTATTGTATCTTTCTGATAAAAAATCAAATTGGATGTACTTTGGGACCTAAGAGAGACTGGTTGACCTATCCTTCACACTCAACAGAGATTACCTACACTACCGCAAACATGCTAGTGCTATATAAAAATCCACCCACTCTACAAGCGTCGCTAGACCAAGTGAAACCCTCTCGTCTTTCTTTAATAAGACAAAATATTTCAATAAGTCACATAAATTGATAAGCTTATTACTAATGACTAGATCTAAAATAATAAAATCGAGATGTGACTAACAGTAACATTAATAAAAGCTGTTGGTGAACTAAAATGTTATAATCAGATGTGACTAAGTGCTCGGCCACAGTGGAAGCGCGGGTGCGGGGCGGGCGCGGCGCGGCAATCTCAAACACAAGAACTTCCTTTGAGTGTCCACAGTGGGCACGCGGGCGCGGGAAGCGGCGCGGACTGTGACACGCGGAACGCGCGCGGGTATCTCACGCCATAGTGAGTTCACACAAGTGGCCACAGTGAGCGCGCGGGCGGCAAGCGGCAAACTAGTTCGAGCCATGCTAGAAGTAATATTTATCGATGTATCGATATTTATAAAAATATTAATATCAGCCTGGATTTATCGAGGAAAAGATATATATCGGTCAAACTTTCCAAGATTTTCGGTCTTAAAATTATAATTGATTTAGTTCAGTCTAGGTCAATAGGGTTATTTTAATTTATGAGAATCTGCATAAAACTTCTTCTTCCTGCCCTTGTCCTATATTACTCGGGATCGGCGCAACACGTAATCTTATTAAAACTAACGAAATAACAATATACTAATATTTTGAAGACCAATTATATTTTTCAGACATTTTAACGAAAGTAAAATCATAACAGTACAGTATAGATAATACAATTTTTTATTCCTTTCGTTCCTATCTTTTATTTATTTATTTATTTATTAAAACTTAATGCACTAGTAATAAATACTGTACAAAGGCGGACTTAATGCCTTAGGCATTTTCTACCAGTCGACCTTAGGGTGGTGCAGAAACAAAACATGGTAGGTGCAGCTTAATGGTAAAGAAAAAGAAAAGGAATACAATAATAAATATATACTTAGATACATACATACAAATTATAAATGTAATTATGAAAAACGAATCCAACAAATCAACGCAGTGATGATTGTAACACCAACTTCCTGCGAATGTGCTCACGTGCCATCACCTTAAAAGTGAACCGACTGGACGCCATCCTGATGTTCAGCGGGAGCGCATTCCAAAGAAAGATCGCCTGGACAGAGAAGGAGGATTGGATAAACCCAGAACGGTGTGTGGGACATCGTAGAAGACGATTATTGGTAGATCGGAGATTTTTATTATGACCAGAGCAAAGAAATTGGATTTGAGAAGTCAAATAAGAAGGAGAAGAAGGTTTATCCAGAAAAGAAAACAAGGTAGTCAAGGCTCTTAGCGCTCTACGCTGTCGGATGGGTAACCATTTTAAAAGAGCACGCTGCTCAGATACATGATCATACTTACGAAGGTTGAAGACAAATCGAATGCAGTTATTCAGAAGGCGGTCAAGTTTATTGAGGAGATCTGCATTCAGGTCATAGTAGCACACATCACCATAGTCAATTATAGGAAAAATTAGGGATTGTACAAGCAGTGCTTTAATGTGAGCTGGCAGAAGATTTTTTAGTCGATAGAGCGACCGTAACGTTCCGGTAACTCTCTGACTGACACTGCCAACCTGCTTCCTCCAGTCGAGACAGGTGTCGACATGCAGACCCAGATCCTTAACGTTGGAGCTAAAAGGAATCACTGTGTCATCAAATAATACAGGTGGAACAGTTAGGCCATCAAGCTTTCTCAAATTATGGGGGCTCCCTACAACGATAGCCTGACATTTTAAAGGGTTAACAGCCACCCCAAAACGGTCAGACCAGCTTTTTATTGCTCTTAAGTCCTGATTTAGCTTCTCGATCGCATCCGATATATTGTCAACACCTGACTGACAGTAAAGCTGCAGATCGTCGGCGTAGAGATGATACGCACACTGAAGCTCAGTGGTTATAAGATTAATAAAAACAGAAAACAAAAGAGGAGATAAAATACCGCCTTGAGGGACGCCAGCTGTAAGGTCACACCACTTTGATGAAGACTCTCCAGCGCGAACCAATTGCTGACGACCCCGAAGATAGGAGGAAAACCACTCCAGCACCTCCGGAGAGACCATAAGATAGGACAGGATAGACAAGAGGACATCGTGACTGACGGTATTAAAAGCGTTGGAGAAGTCGATTAACACCAAAGTAGTGACTTTAGTGTCTTCCATTCCCCGCCTAATATCGTCAGTCACTTTAAGAAGAGCTGTCATGGTACTGTGCCCGGGCCTGAAACCGGATTGGAATGGGCTGATGAGGGAATTATGGTAAATGAAATTGGAGAATTGTTTGTGAACACAGGCCTCGAGCACTTTGGAAAGGAAGTTATCTATATCTCAAGGAGGTTATCTTTTACGGCTTTGAATTCATTTAAATATTCTGCTGATAAATAAATTAAAAAAAAAAAAACGTTTTTGATACGATTTTCGATATTGAATATTTTATATCGATGTATCGGATCAAAATATATAAACTGAAAATTTTGATATATCGACGTAAAAATATCGATATTTTTTCAACAAGCCTACTTCGGACAGGCACTATCACCCGCGCCGCTGCCCGCACCGCGCTGCCAGTGTGGCCACGCAAATCGCGCGCGTTGCCGCACCCGCGCCGCTACCCGCACCGCGCTGCCACTGTGGCCGAGCACTAACAGTAATATTTCTAAGGTAATCTATAATTAATGCAAAGAGAATTAAGGATTATAAATAACTATAGGAATATACAATTATCGTATTAGTGTCTCAATTGATTCATAGATGTCGCTATCTTGAGTTCGAGCTATTGTAACATCAGGTGCCTTCATTAGCCGGTAGACGGCGTTCATAGATGACGCTGCAATAGCAGTGGCGACCTATGGCTGCAGTAAATAATATGGCACAAAACAAGACTCGCCGTCAACATCATCAGTGGTAGCTGCTGTGCTAGTACCTACTGGCGCAAGTTTCGCTTGTACTGCGAGAGACAACATTTCTTCTCTGCCCATATGTGAACTGAACTATTGCAGACTAATTGGAATTTTTCCGAACTTTTTTGTCAGTACAACATAGATAATTGCGGCAAAATGATTATATAACACTTCATTGCATCCTAAAGGTCGCAGTCAGGGTATTTCCCGCAACTAGCTGACCATAAACCAATAGAGCGGTCTTCATTCTTTATTAATATGCCTTAGAATGGCTATGATTTTTATTAAAAGGCTATTCATTTGTGATTTGGACATTTTAAATAGCTGTATCTGAAGTAGCTTTATAGGCGCACAGTCACCTTTCTCGTTTTTCATAGCAGATTCGTAACTTAGATGGCGACAAATCGCCTTTGATCACACTGGCATTTGAGAACATATTCTCGCTAGTGTTGGGTAAATAGCCGGATGCTTTGAGTTATTATCGATTATAATCCATAAGTGTCCATTAATAGCCTTGCAATGGATGATAACCCTGCTATTAATGTATTGTTAAAAAAATAAATGCTTTTTTTTATTTAGTGTAAAATCTGTGGGTGTGAACATAAATTGGGTGTGTGTACGCAGTGTGATTCAATGTATTGTAATTCTTTTATTTATTTTTACTTTTTGTATGTGAAAAAGTGTTAATATCCGAGTGTTTACCTTATAAATACACATTTTTTGGGAAATTCAGTTTTGTTAAATTAGAGATCCAATACTATAAAAACCATTTTTTTTTTGTGTAGTTGTTTTTAATTAATCCGGTACATAAACTGATTACGTACACCGCTGGGTTTGCAAGCCGCGGGTGTTGTATCACAATTGTAGATACGGCGGCGTCACGCGGCTAAAAACAGCTGAGTGGTCGCCGGTCGCAGGCGCGCGCGTATTACAAAGAGCCTTAGATTCAAACAGCTGTTTTGTTATTGTGATAAAACTAGTGAATATATAAAAAAAGTTTCTTTGGGAAAGTTGTTTGTAATCATGAGTACAATCACGTGTTTAACTATCGGTCACTAATTACCAGTCACCCTATATATCACACAACTGAAATTTGGAAAACAGACCGTCAAGTATTTGTAGAAGTATTACGGAAAGTGATTTCCACATGGATTCGGAACATTTCTCTCCAACATCAGAAATCGATGAAATATCCTGTGACTGTAATGAACCTGTTCTTCTTTATACACTAGAAATAGATCCATTAGCGTCCGATCCAATCGATGTACCAAACTTAGGAGATTTTGGGCACGCCATAATTATGGCGGTAAGTCCCCTCTTTGAGGAGTGGCTGGAAAGGCAACACGGCGTCCTTACCTTCCGCATGACGCAGGTCCTCACCGGACATAGTAAGTTCGGGAGGTTCCTGCACCGGATTCGGGCGGAAGAAACGCCCGGGTGTCATCATTGTGTGGACCGCCCGGAGGACACGGTGGTGTGCTCCGCTTGGGCAGAGCAACGCCGTGTCCTCGTGGGGGCGATCGGCGGCGGCGATCTCTCGCGCCGGGCCTTGGTACAGGCCATGGTCCGGAGCGAGGAGGAGTGGCAGGCGGTCGCCTCCTTCTGCGAAGCAGTAATGCTAGCAAAGGAGGCGGCCGATCGCGTGAGGCAACGGTCCTCACGCCCCAATCGCCGCCGGGATTCCGATCCCGATTTCCAGCCACCGCTGCACCGTAGGCGCAGGCTTGCGGACGGCGAGCAATGGGTGGCTCGCCGTCCGACCGTCCGGACCGAGCCCAAGTCGTCGACAGCGCGTGCTGTTCCACGAGCGCCTTAAGGAGATGTCAGCAACTGTAGGTTCGAAGCCTACTGGGGCCAAGGGTCTGATTCTGAAAGGAAGACTCGACCCTGGTACGAAAGGCAACGAAGGAACAGGAGTGGGTTTTTAGTCAGTAAAAGTCTGACACTATCTCCCGCCCCGCCCAAGGGGGATGGGGATGTCATAAGATAAATTTCCCACCGAAAAAAAAAGAGATTTTGAAGAATCCAGTGTTTCTAGCAGTAATTAGGCTGAAAATTATTTTTGAGCAACAAATATTAAAAATAAACTAAAAACGAAAATAAAAAATTCCCAAGAAAATATCCCAAATAAATGACTGATTAAGAATTAAAAAAAAAATCAATGTAAATAGCTGATTGAAAATGTTTTAAATGGGCCAGATTAGTTTTAAATTGCACATTTATTTACTACAAAGAAAGATGATGAAAATGAAGTCTAATCTGACAGTCCTAAGCCTGAAAAAACTGAAGGGAAATTTTCAATCACTAAAATAACATTAACAGCAGGGTTATCATCCATAATTGCTATTTATGGCTACTAACTGAGTTTTAATCGATTATTAGCCAAATGATATTAACCGGATTATTATCATTGCCCAACACTAATTCTCGCACAGAGGTAAACGTTTTTACATATCTACAGTGTGCTCAGTAGGTATACTTAATGTATTTTTTAAAATGTGGTATTAATTTCTCAGGTTCTCGAAACGACAAAAAAAATGGTAAGTACCTACGTACTTGGTTTCCAAATGCACTTCCATTTAGTGTGAGGTGTTAGTGACGTTTTACCAAGCTGTATTGTACTCGTATTCTCTTAGCTACAAAGTAGTGCATGTAAAGGTGTTTTAATTAGAGGTTTGGTTTTTAAATTGGTATTAGTTTTTCTAGTGACTGTCAATTTGAGAGTTGATTATTTGTACAATTTGCCATTTTACAATTAATATTACTTCAGAACGATTTACTTCAGAACAATGCTTGCATATTGTGCTAAATTTGAAAATCATGTTACACCACACTTACTATGCGTTGTGTCCGTTACGGGTGACAGAATCGTCTGGAATCGTCTATCTGAGACCGTTATTCGGAAAACCATGGATCGTTTTGGACACACACGCTCGCGAAGTTATTGCTGCTGTAGAGCGTGATGTTAAAAAGAACCCGAATGAGTCGATTCGTCATTGTGCACAGCAATTGGAGCTGGATATGTGAAGTCACTTGTTTACGCTAATAAACTACAGAAGTTGGACCACTTAGATATATGTCCCCAGTTTCTCGATACACTAGACTTCCCGATTACGCTTCATTCGAACTAGCCGCCCATATCTATGCCCGAAATCATGTTTAAGCACTAATGGCATAAGAGTATCTTCTGAACAAAGCCACTAAGTACCATAGCAATTAAATTTATTTTAAGTGTTTTATTTCATTTAAAAAACCAAACCTCTAAAAAACATAACCGTACCAAGCCAAGGTTATGCAAATCAGTCCGTCTTACTTTGCTTTGCAGCTCCACATAATGAAATAGATAAGCTTGGCTTGTTTATACTTAAACTAAAAAACCCGTGTAAGAATCGTCAAGGGATAAAGGAAAATAGAAGAAAGAAATTGTTTGAAATGAAACCCAAATTCAAGATGATTCATTTATTGGTTTGTTATTTAAGAACAATAAGCCATTTATACTTACTTCAAAACACATAATATCATCTAACAGAGTTCAAAGATCGCCATTTTGTTGAATATTTAAGAGAATCCGACGCAAGTTAAAATTAATAACCTATTATTACTAAAACCATTGATATTAATAAAAATTCACTTATGCTAACTACACGTAGTTAAAATAGTAATATGAATTTTAGATCTAACGGAGAGAGAATATATTGACTACTGATAGGTACACACTGAAACATTGTGATTGAGACTAAGATTTGGCGATTGAAAATACTAGAAGATCTATTGTAGTTTATATAAACTTCTGGCAAATACAGGCTGCATAATATTTTAAAATATTTATACTGGCAACATTGCGTATTACCCACCGTGTTTTTTCCTTTCCCGCCATTTATTTGACGTGACAATGTACCTAAGTTTCATAGTACAACACAGTACTGTGATTGCACTGTTTTTGATTTCGGTACTTATAAAAGTAAAGTAAGCGTTACAGTATTGAAATTAAATTTTCGTCATTTGCGTTATTGCTACGGTATATCAATTAACTTCCAATATTACATCGGGTACCTTACTCTTCTCATAGAAAATGAGACATTATCAATAATTCGTTGTCTTGTTAGCCCGCATTTGACAAAAGTTCTATTATTACAACACCAATATGTAGATTTAAAATGTTAAAAATGAGTGACAATAGAATTTGGACTCTAATGGGTTCAATTTTAATATCTACGATGTTAATTCATTTCTACTTCTTACTCTAGAATAAGTAACATACAATAAATCTAACATTTATTTAATAATCACATTAATTTTGATATGTATCTGGATTCAAGTGCAGCACCGTTATATCTAGATATGCATTTTATTTTGTTATATAGTTTTCTTTTCAATGACGAAAAAGTACGTACTAAAAGGGTCTATAAAATGTCGTACACTACAATACCGATCATATTAAAATAATTGTACTTTATTTGCTACTGATTATATAATCTATGATATGTATTTTTTACCTACGTCTAAGTTTACAATGATATGTTTCCATGGTCCTATTCTGGATTTTTCCAAAAGCCAGATATAAAGCGTATGCATTCTTTCAACGATTCTTATATTTTTTTATTAATCTAAGGACACACATCTTCATATCAACCGACTTTTAGCTTTATATCTCGCTTAGAATGGACGCTTGACGTTTCAATGGAGTCGCCTCTGATATAAGTCCAAGTTAGGGAGGAAAAATTTTGGGGGGCGACATTCAAATTTCACATACGTTCTGTAATGGTTATCAGGGTCATCATGAAGTGGAATGCGATAATTAGCTTAACTTTGACTAGTATTAGGTACACTAAAGTCACAGTCTTAGCCTCTTTTCATTTCGCACTTAATGATAGACGCGAGTGTTGGGCCCTGATAATCTCTTTGAATATTAACCTAAAAAGGATGTTGGTTTATAACCTAGTGAAGCATATGTATATAAAAAATATACCTATCCTATTCGAAAATTAATACCCTCTTTCTCTACCTAAAGTTTCACAGTAAGCTAGTGCTAGCCGAAAAAGGAATGATTTATGGAGTCAGAAAAGTCTACGTGGCCGGTTGTAGAAGTCAATTCTGAGTTCCAAAATCATTTCTCGAAAGGTTTTTGATTTTATAATTTTCATACATTCAACAATCTCACGGGATAGAATTTAAAGGTTTACTTTCTCCTATATTTAATGGAGTCGTAAGGAAGGTAGCTGTAGAAGGATGAGCTTATCGGGGCAAATTGGACGACGTGATAGTAATCAGAGGCAGACTCCGGTCCTATTCAGTCCAGGAATCCTGTGTTAACCAGCTTCTCCAGGAAGAACTTGACATCGCCGAGTTCCGAGTCCTTGATGCCAAGAGATTTAAGCATTCCGAGGTCACCGTTCTCTACTGCCATGAATACCGAGCGAAGGTGTTCGAGGTCTGACCTCATCAGATGTAATGCGGCACCGAAATCTTCGATCGTTTGGGATTCTGAAAATTACAAAATGAATAGCATTAGACAATTATACTAGACGTTTGTTATTATTTCTTTTATGACTTAGCTTCTTGGTTTTTAACTTTTGGAGTAGCGTAATTAGAGACACAATAGAAAGACAATGGCGCGTGAACGCCAGCGTTAATGCGGGGATCAACAGCTTAAATTATTAGTCAGGTATCAGTGTTTCTAGTGACTGTTGATTTGAGAGTTGATTATTTGTACAATTTGCTATTTTACAATTAATAGATTTACTTCAGAACAATGCTTTTATGACTTAGCTTCTTGAATTAAACTTCATTGTTAATTGGCGCCCAACTGGGACTCTGCCCAGTTGGGCGCCAATTCAATTTCAATTTACGATCAATATTTCAACTAAGAAGAAAGTGTCCCAGAAACATTCATCCTTTTAGGATAAGAAGCTCAAAACATAAATTTCTCAGGATGATAAAATTTTTTTGAAGAGCCCTTCTGGTGGTCGTAAAACGAAGATATATTACCTGAGAGAGCAATTGCGACCTTTTCGACGCCGCCCAATGGTTCGAGAGCGTCCCGCGCCTTACTGCCGAATAACTTCTCCAGATAGTTGGGCCCGTGGGATGCCAGTAATGATTGGAGAAAGGATGCCGTCTCCTCAACAGGTGGCCTCTTAGCTGTGAAAGAAATGGAAAGTATTTTATTGATACGATATAAACCATGATCACATAATGTGATGTGGATTCGTAATCTGTATTGAAAGGATATTTTATGTGATGTTAACTCTTGTAGGGGCCATACATTGATCAATAAACTGTTTTATTTATCTATGGGGCCATAGAACAGTAGGTATTTTCTTTGTTTTCGCGTCTGCATGTACAATGTCATGTTTAATGGACATTAGCACAGTGAAGCGACTAAATTACATCATTGAAGCGTAATACAGTGTAGCAATCGATATTGTTTCATTACTTTAGCTCAGTCTGACCAAATGGTTATTTATAGAAAGTTTAACGGGCTTAACCCTCGTAAAGCTAAGTAGGTAAGTATTCTGTTTAGTAAGTATTAAGTTAGGTACCAGTGGCCATTTTCGTTAGGAAAAGATAAACTAAATTAAGTAGGTACTTTTAAGTACCTACTCAACAGAATAATCATGCGGTTTGTGACATGTCCAGCCGTACCTTTTCGAGATGTCTGTACTATATCTACCTTTCTATCTAGTATGCTTATCATAATAGCATAATCAGCCTTTTTAATGTTCCCACTGCTGGGACTCAGGCTTCCTCTTTAGGAGAGGGAATGGGCTGTAATCCATCACGCGGGCCCAGTGCGGATTGGTGAATGTTACATGTCTTCAAATTTTTGTTTCTAGGACATGCCGATTTCCTCACGATGTTTTCTTTCACAGTTTTTTGTTTCTATCTAGTAAGAAACAAAAATTCGATGAAAAGGTAAAACATTTGTTGAACAAAGGTTAAACGTTAAGGAAGTGAAAAATATACCTTTCTAATTTTAATTTTCCTTTATTCTTTGTTTTTTATATAGGCGTAACTTTTTAATTACTTTTTTGCATTATAGTCGCTTTATAATCTTTGCGTCCGCCATTTTATGTCGGATACAAAAGTTGCGTTGGAAATGGCTATGATATTTGCTATTTACGTTATGTCTACCATTCATGTTGTTTTGTTTTTCTAGTCTACGTGATTAAAAATCCGTTTTTCACTTTTATTTCTTAGTTTTTCTGACCTTTGACTGGAAATAAACCATGTGGGTAGGCTAGACCTACGCTGACTAAATGTTATACGTTCATAAGTTAGAAAAACTGTTTAACTGGCCCTTTCTATAGCGGCAGGAATTTTCTAGATGTTTTCAAATGAAACCTTTTGAAAGCAGTTCTCATTTAAAGTTTGAAGCGAGACTCAGAGAGAAACTGTCAGCCACGGATGTGCACAGCCATTTGATTTTCTAGAAAACTTATGATATTTCAATGTTTTTCACTTTTGTATTAACGTCGTTCTAAAGTATGAGAAATGTCAACAGAACAGTTGTAAGAACATTGGAAAATTAACAAAATTAATTTGAAGTTTCAAATGTTAAGTCTTTGAAGCGTCACACAACATTAAAAAACCGGGCAATTGCGAGTCGTAATCGTACTCTGAGGGTTCCGTAAAACCTTATTAAAACAGTTCAAATTAAGACGATTTTTCCGAATCGCAAAAAAGTTGTTTTTTTGTTACGTAACAAAAATTTACAGTTTTCAGATTTTTTCCTATATTTGTGCTATGAAACCTTGCTTCATGCTAAATTTCAGGATTCTAGGTCATCGGGACCAGTACCCTAGGAATTTTGATTCCCTTGAGAGTGTCGTATATACGTTATTTTGCGACATAAATGGCCGTATCTTTTTTTTTCGTCAACTCAAAAGTTTGTTTTATTTGCAGCTTCAAGGGACCGCAGACCTGAGTATATGATTAATTTTAACTTAATATCTCCACGCGTTCCCGAGATAAAGGGTCTTGACAGACAGACGGACAACAAAGTGACACTGGCAACAATATTAAAGCTACCTTTGAACTTCACTCAAAAATATCCCGCCAAAAGCTGGAAAATTTTATTTTATTCACAAACCTATTTACGCTCATTTAGGTAGGTATGTTATTTTAGGCTAAGGCTTAACTTAAAATAAACATGTAAGATTTTATGCATATTTAATAAAAAGGTTTTAAGCAAAATTTCATTTTAAACCTGAATAGCTGGCTACTGTTTGTTGGAAACGAATGTGGGCTCATTTACAAGGTACTTAGGTCATGAATGAAAATTGTACAAACTAAATTAGCATTTCTATTGTATAATAGTGTATGCTTCTAAATCTAATTTTAGTTTTCAGGTAGGAACTAAATAAATATTCTGAAACATTAATGTTTCACTTTCTCAGTCGAATTAATACTAAAGTGGTTTTTTGGTTGTAGGTACCTAATAAAATGCTGGATTTTATTTATTTAATTGTTTTTACAAGTTAAGACCGTCCTTTCCGATGTACATTTTCATACAACCGCTCTTAAGTGATTATGACGTTATTAAACATCTCTCTATAAAAGTACATATTTTGGAAACACTGATATATCGTGGATATTATCTAGGTTTCTATTGGAATCAAATCATAAATTTGTCATTTGTGTAAGACTTATCTTGTAAAAACGTCTGAAAACCTGCTATTCTGTGTGAACTTTGACCCTTTCCGCTGAACTGGACCTATTTGGCGCTACCGTAAGACACACAATGTTAATTTTCTGTTATTCATGTTTTTCTACACTGTGTATGTAGTGTTATTATTATTAGTTTATTATTATTTGGCAAGACACACTAGCAGCTATTAGTATGTGTGCCAAATAAAATATTTTTCTTTCTTTCATAATGATTATGAACCTTATTCATAAATTAAAAAAATAGAGGGCTCTCTTAATAAAAGTACCTAGGCACACATTGGTCTGCATTTTCAAACAGGTGGACATTTAATAGAATCGAAATACATAGTACCTATTTCTTAAAAAAAATATATATGTAAGTATAAAAATTTGACGCTGATTAATACTTATTACTACAACATTTCAAAAAAACTCTCTAGGAGATGGAATGGGCCGTAATCCATCCACCACGCAGGCAGCAGTGCGGGTTGGCAGCTTCTATTCACATAGGTAGGAAAGATAAGTTAGTAGTAGTGTAGTATTTTTGAAAGGTAGACTGGTAGAGAATGCCTTGTTGAATTAAGTCCATCACAACTGTAAGTACATGGGCCTTATCATGATGCGATTGAAATAATAATAATAATATTCCACAACACCATCTAGTCCCAAGCTAAGCAGAGCTTGTGGTGTGTACTAGACAACTGATAAACATACTTATATATTTCAAAATACATATTATAGATAAATTACACCCAGACACAGAACAAATGATCGTGCTCATCACACAAACATTTGTCCTAGGTGGAAATCGAACCCACGTGCTCCGGCATAGCAGTCAGGGTCACTGACAACTAGACCATCAGGTCAGTCAAATGTCAAGCGTGTGAGCGAGGAAGAGGGTTGGAGCTATCACTTTGTATAGCTCCATCCTTTTAACAGTTTGCGTTAAGAGCTCATGGGCTCATGCACAATAAATAGTAGAATAGCATAGCATATAGCATAATCAGCCTTTTAATGTTCCCACTGCTGAGACTCCTCTAGGAGAGGGAATACGCCGTAATCCACCACGCGGGCCCAGTGCGAGTCGGTGGATGTCACATGTCTTCGAATTTTTGGTTCTAGGACATGCCGGTTTCCTCACGATGTTTTCATTCACCGTTTTGAGAGCAGTGGTGATGAAATAAATTACACAAAGTAATGCGCCTGGCTAGGTTTGAACCCGCGACCTACAACTCGTAAGTCAGGTCCGTTACCACTTGGCCACCACTGCTCTCAAAAAAGAGAAATAGTAGCAGTTTATATAAATAATAACAATCGTTTCTTCATTAAAATGATACATCATCTTCCTGTCCTTGTCCCGTTTTATTTGGGGTCGGCACAACACGTTTTTTTCTTCCATTCTGTCCTGTCACCGGTCACGCTATCACTAACTCACTTTTCTTTCATATCACTTCATTAAAATGATACATTGAAAAAAATACTCATCAAAAAGTCATTTCTGAAACTCTGGTGGGGAAGAAATCTTTATTAACCTTCGCGTATGAACCCGGAGGACACGGTGGAGCACACGGTGGAGGTGTGTCCCGCTTGGGCAGAGCAACGCCGTGTCCTCGTGGGGGCGATCGGCGGTGGCGATCTCTCGCGCCGGGCCTTGGTACAGGCCATGGTCCGAAGCGAGGAGGAGTGGCAGGCGGTTGCCTCCTTCTGCGAAGCAGTAATGCTAGCAAAGGAGGCGGCCGATCGCGTGAGGCAACGGTCCTCACGCCCCAATCGCCGCCGGGATTCCGATCCCGATTTCCGGCCATCGTAGGCGCAGGCTTGCGGACGGCGAGCAATGGATGGCTCGCCGTCCGACCGTCTGGTAACCGTCCGGACCGAGCCCAAGTCGTCGACGGCGCGTGCTGTTCTACGCGCGCCTCAAGGAGATGTCAGCAACTGTAGGGGCCTAGCAGGGTCGAAGCCTACTGGGGCCAAGGGTCTGATTCTGAAAGGAAGACTCGGCCCTGGTACGAAAGGCAACGAAGGAACAGGAGTGGGTTTTTAGTCAGTAAAAGTCTGACACTATCTCCCGCCCCGCCCAAGGGCGGGGGATGTCATAAGATGATTTTCCCACCGAAAAAAAAAAAAAAAAAACCTTCGCGTATGAAATGTTCATGAATCATTCAGCAGTGAATTCATTTCACATTAACGAGGAAAATACCACATTATAATGACTTAATGCATCAACTTCCATGAATTATAATTAAGAGAAATAAGTTCTTTGTAATCATTTACATATAATATAAACGTTATCTTTTTTGAAGGAAATTATGTAATGACTTCTCTAGGGCGGAATGGGAGGGCGTGTCAGACTTTTACTGACTAAAGCCACACTTATGTTTCTTCAGTTGCCCTTTGTGTCCCAGGACCACAGGTTTCTAACACTTTCAGAAGTCGACTGATGGCCTGTGTCGTGGATTCGATTCCCACCCAGGACAAATGTTTGTGTGATGAGCACAATAATTTTTTCTGTGTCTGGGTGTAATTTATCTATAATATGTATGTATTAAGAAATATTTAAGTATGTTTATCAGTTGTCTAGTACTCATAACACAAGCTCTGCTAAGCTTGGGACTAGACGGCGTTGTGTGATAGTTGTGCGAAATCCATGTAGTTGTGTGAATATTATAGGTATTATATTATATTGTGTATAAGGGTGCAACTGAATATCAGTATTTTCTATACAACAACTGCCTATCTAAGCTCCACAAACTAGTACCACTTTCTGCCGTCCAGCCATCCGGTAAAATACCAAGACTGGGTCGACGGCACGTTGCGTTCCACGCGCGCCTCAAAGTGATGTCAGCAAAATTGACGGGGCCAGTTATGGCCGACGCCTGTCAGAGCTGCGTATTGTTCGAAGGAGTAACCTTAGCCCTCGCAAAAAAAGTGGAACTGAAGCAATACTGTGGGCCAGTAAAAGTATAAAGCGGGAACTTCTTCTTCTTTTCGTGTCGATGTAGGTACTCTTCCTAAACTTTTTCTGACCAGTTGGCAACTTCTACGGCTCTGTTATTGGCCTCGTATACATCCTGAAAACTGCAGGTGGTTGTGCAGGATGGACAGCATAGCATATGATGCATGTTGTGTGCAGCGGCTCCACACTGGCACTGTGTTAGAGATGGGTCGAGGAAGCCCCATTTGACCAAATGGTTTTTACAGCACCCTCACACCCTCCGAGAAGTTATTTGTTGATTTCCCACATAAATAAAAAGTACAGCTTTTTGAATAACTATTCGTTTATTTTTTCATTATAAATTTAAACTAGTGCTTGATTGCGATCCCACGGTGGTAAGCAGCGAAGCAATTGTTGACGGTGAAGCGCACTTATGAAATAAGTTTGAATAATAGTAACACTGGTATGCTGAACTGGACTTATTTGGCGTAGCCGTGAGACATATTGTTAATTTATTTCTCCATATTTTTTTTTGTGTTTGGTTTTAGTTTGCAAATCAATTACTTGTTGATTCATGAATCATAGTGTGCCAAATAAGCATGTTATCTTTCTTTCTTTCTTTAATTTCCTGACTTCTGACTATTTGTGTTTTTGCACAATTCAATATGCCATCGGTGGTCACCCATCTATGGAGCGACCTCGGCAAGTGTAGCTTAACCTCAAAACCAAGAGCATTTTGTCTTCTAACCCTCCTTTATTCTTTCCAGCAAGACTTTTTCGTTTATTCCTTCATGTATTGTCCCAAAAACTCAATTATCTTATCAAGAAACGACATCAATGCGTGCGAAAACACAGACACGAAACTTATTACGTCGAGGGGGAAGCTGGAGACACGCTGCAGATTAATCAGGTTGTTGTCTTATTTCATACCCGTCTCTTGTTTGTACTTAGATAATTTGAAACAATATTTTTTTATAGGTTGTTAGGTACTGTCGCAACTCTCTGTGCTACGAGTTTAAGGATTCTTCCACTGAGGCCGAGCGACATTGCCTGTGGAGCAATCACAGATATGTCATACCGTTTGACATATCTGTGGAAGCAATGCTGTTGTGGCAGAATGTTGGAACTCCAACATTAAAAAAAAGCGAAAAAAGCAATAACGGAAAAGTAATAGCGGACAGACTTCACGGTCCGTTTCTGAAACACTGGATTGCGCTCCACGTGTCAAAATGATTGATTTTTGGTTATAATTATTTTTTGTGGTTTACTAGCATAGTTCTTAAAAGTACCTACTAACATAAATATGGATCTGTATCTTTTAAGACCAAAAAGGTCTGAAATAAAGTCCTTATTATTGTTATTATTAAATATTAAAAATATTATTTTTGCATGACAACACTAGGACTACTGTCAAGTATCAACTGTCGACCAACTTGTAAGTGTCAAACTAAACGATACAAAAAAAAAACGTGCCTCCAGCCCTGCGTTCACATTTGAGGTTAGAGTTAACTCTCGTGACGTCATCAAAGTAGCTACTCTACCCTCGCATTTTTGAACGTAGAGTTCAACTGTCAATATCAAGCAAGTGTCATTTTTTTAGTATTCGACTTCGTTCTGTCCGACTCAGGGCCGCGTGTTCATTTGTTTTATTTGTAATTCCGCTCAGCTCCACTCCGCTCCAGTTACACGGTTTCCACAGATGCGGAGTGGAGATTTCGAGCACTGTGACTGGCTAATTCATGGTCCACTCCGCCCAGCTCCACTTTAGTGGAAACACACCCTAAGAAGCCTGTTTTAGAAACGTCCAAGAGTTATAATGTACATTTCACATCCATACCTACAATGTGATTGGTCGATTAAGAGAAAAAAAAGATACGTATCCGCTCACATTCAGTGGCGAGTAAAAAGTACTAACTTTGAATGTGGCCCATACCAGGTTACTTGTTCACCATAAGGGAGGCCTTCCATTTTACAGTACGCAGATGCCACTCAGGAACCGTTCGAACACACCTGTCATCCGTTCTGCGAGTAATGTACCTACCCCATGAAGCTGGTTATTTGCTTCATGACCTGCCCACTGCCGGTCTGGCAATGCTTCGGGCTAAGTCGGTTCCCTTGGTTTGGTTTGGTCTCGTAATGCAAGATTAAAATACTAAGAGTATATGTCTTACCAGCAGTGCAGAGCTTGGAGTCCTCGTCGTAACCATCGATGCAGTCGGGAGCCCCATCGCAGAGGTACTGGATGGAGATGCAGTTGCCGTCCACCGGACACTTAAACGGCTCGTACGGGTGACAGTATTCTGGAAAATTATGGAGAAGAACATAGTTAATTTATAGTTTGGTGTGTACATGCAGGCTGTACTGAACGAGGGCTGTGGTGGACTAGTGTTAACGGTCACGACTAATTGTAAATCATGGGTTCAAACTCAGGCACTTTATGTAATACCTGGAGCAAACATGATGCAGCAGTTGAGGGTGTGCGGGAGTTCCTGTGTATTCAGGGTCCCCATTCATAGTAGTGGTAGAAAGTTTGGGGATTTTGTCCTTAATAAAATCCTTCTTTCTCTCCGTGCAGGTTGTAGAAGCTCTTATTGATATTGCTGATTTGCGTTCGTCAGGACACAATCTCAGGTCCAGTTGAAAGCCGATGTCAGGCATTTATGCTGAACTGGACCTACTTTAGCATAGCCATGCTTGAGGAGAAGGCAGAGCCAGTTTCTATTTTTCGTTCATACTATATAACTTATGGTGTTTATGTGCTTGTGTTTTGCTAAATAATCTTCTTATCTTTCTTTTTCTGTACATAATAGCATAAGCATAATCAGCCTTTTAATGTTCCCACTGCTGGGACTCAGGCCTCCTCTTTAAGAGAGGGAATGGACCATAATCCATCACGCGGGTCCAGTGGGGGTTGGTAAATGTCACATGTCTTCGATTTTTTGGTTCTAGGACATGCCGGTTTCCTCGCGATGTTTTTTTTTCACCGTTTTGAGAGTAGTGGTGCCGCGATCTACAACTCATAATTCGGGGCCCTTACCACCCGGCCACCACTGCTCTCTTTCTGTACGACTTAGCATCAATCAGAGAGTGACGAAAGATTAGGGACCGTTTTTCATTCCGACTTTCTGAGTTCTCAGTCCAGAATAAAAAGAAGAAATAATAAAATAATAACCTAGACTTAATATAAAAGAAAGCTCTCATATAGTAACTGTTGCATTGCATTTGCCAAGTTTTAAAAACAATAAGAACTATTTTGAGCCTTTACTGGCTCATCTTTATTGATGACCCCTAAATAAACTTGCCAATTACCACGCTAAATCCTAATGGCCTACAGATTTTAGTAAAAAGCAAATTCAATTAACGAGAACAGCAATTAGGTATGTCTGAAATGTTCGCAGTTTCGCATTTACGAAATAAAGGTTTCCTCCGTTCGGGCGAGTATTATTTCTAATGGCAACACTGAAGATTTAATCGGTTAATATAATATTATTGTGCCTTTTAGGGCAGTTCTACAATTTCGGAAAAAGTAGGTGTGATGTGCTTTATTGTTTCGGTTTTGGGTAGGTCTGAATCAGTGACGGATTAACCCTTAATCAAATTAAGCAATTGCCTAGGGCATCACGTCTGGGGGGGCACCAGAAGTAGCACAAAATAAATCCGTCCTTAGGGCATCACGTCTCACTCTCATGTCACCAAACACCACACCAAAAAAAGTTTTTAGGACTAATTTGAAAATTCGCGGGTTTTAAGTTGTCATAGAGTTCGACCTAGTAGAGTCATAACCCCGCTCCCGCTTGCCCACTCGCTGCCCGCTAGTGCATTCGGCAATTCAAATGCACCGGAATTGCGATTAGCCAATCACAAACCACCCCTACCCCGCGGCCCCCCCGCAAATCTGTGTCAATCAAATGTTTTGTTTTTTGAGTAATTGTCCCGGCCGGCTTCTATGCATACGTAATAATAGGGGTTAAAGTATGAAATTGCCGTTTTATTGTAATAGGTACTTCGAATTGACATAAAACCTTCATGGTTTGAGATTTTTGAGTGAAACTTTTTTCACATAGTACATAGGTACCTATGAAGTTCTTTAAAAAATATTTTTTTTACTAAAAATAACAATAACCGACTACACTAAAAAAAAAACACTAAAAGAATCAAAATAACTTTAATTTCGGAAGTCGGTGTTTCTCGGTATTTTTTGTTTCATATTTAACACCGACTTCAGCAGACCGCTGGTGGTCCTCGACACCAGGATGCAAGCAAGCCAAGGATGAGTGATTCCAATTAACCCAAACACTGCTAGGTTACATTGTTTTATTCATTGTGATATCTATGTGAGTATGAAGTTACGTTGGCAATTTCTGGTCTTTTTCATCAGTTCCACTTCATCAAAATAATGTTACTTTTTGACTGTAAATGCTTAAGTTCTCGATGAAAATACTAAAATCACTATATGGTTGCCTATAATATTTGAGGAGTTCCCTCGATTCCTCATGGATCCCATCATCAGAACTGGATTTTGAGAAAAATGAGACCTATCTGGAAGCATATCCTCTAAGGGGAAAAAAAATTGCCAATCGATCCATAAACGACGGAGTTCTGAGTTAACAAACATAAAAAAAAATACAACCGAATTGATAACCTCCTTTTTTGATAGTCCGTTAAAAAATGTGCAACATGCGATTATCGACTTTCAGTTGTTTTTTATTCAGCTTAGACAAGAAAGATGGATACTTCGAAAATTTGAGTGATTTTTTAATACGAGTTCCGACGCGGAACTAACACGGCAGAAACAGCTCGCAATATCAATGTTGCGTTTGGAGAGGAGACTGCTAATGAACGCACCGTGCGATTTTGGTTTAAACGCTTTCGTGATGGAAACTTTGATTTGAAGAACGAACCACGTGGAAGACCGAGACACAGGTGAATAACAATGAATTGAAAGAGATCGTGGAAGCCGATCCGAGCCAAACTACCCAGGAATTAGCGGCATGGTTTAACGTTATCTTACCAACAATGAAAAAATATGAAAAATGGGTGCCTCATGATTTGACTGATCTGCAGAAAGAAACTCGTGTTGAAACTTGTGTTGCCTTGTTGAATCGATACAGAAATGAAGAAATATTGGATCGAATTGTGACATGTGATAAAAAGTGGATTCTTTACGATAACCGTAAGCGAAAAATGCAATGGCTGACCCCAGGTCAAACGCCGCAACAGTGTCCTAAAGCAAAGCTTACCAATAAAAATGTAATGGTAACTGTTTGTTGGTTTCAGCATGGTGTTATTCACTATAGCTTTCTCCAATCTGGTCAAGCAATAACGGCAGATGTCTACTGTGCCGAACTCCGAACAATGATAGCAAAACTAGCAGTGAAACAGCCCTGACTCATGAATCAATCTTCACCATTATTGCTCCATGATAACGTGAGACCTCATACAGCACGAGAAACCATTTTAACTCTACAGGAACTGCAATTAGAAACCATTCGTCACCCTTCGTATTCGCAAGACCTTGCTCCAACGGACTACGATTTTTTTCGTGATTTGGACAATTTTCTACTTGATAAAAAGTTTTCTTCTCAGGAGGCAGTACAAAATGCTTTCACACAGTTTGTCGAATCTAGATCACCAGAGTTCTATCGAAAAGGCATAAATGACCTTCTTATTAGATGGCAGCAATGTATAGATAATAATGGTAATTATTTTGATTGAATAAATATGTTAAATGAAAAAAAATATTCAATTTTTCAGTACAAATCGGCCATTTCATACTTTAACCCCCCTAATAAATAAATTGTGCTTTGGTTTTTATTGTTGTCGCACCTACTCCACTAGGGGGGCCCACAGGCGTAGATTGCTTAGGGTATCAAGTAGTCTTAATCCGTCACTGGTCTGAATAGATAACGATGTAAGTAATGAAACTCATACAATATGTGTATCTAAATTTGTAATTAAAAGTTGAATCCAACGACATTAACTGAAGTATCGACTTTACCTACGTGTATTTTAAGTTGATTTTTAAGTGATGAATTGTATTGAAAAGGCCGTAAAAAGCATGCTGATTACAATATAGTTTTATTCCAAGATTTGATAATTATATCTTGAATTATAAACTCCGATATTTTTTTTTACGCAGGAAATCATCAAACAACTTTTCTCGCTCTGGATGGTGCGCAAGGGAGTGTCAAATTTACTGACTAACACCCGCAGTGTTCCTTCCGTTGCCTTTTATTGCGAGGGCTGCGGTAACTCCTTTAAATAGTCCACGGCCCTGGCAGGCAATTCCGACCTATCTAGTTGGGTAGATATAGGTATATTTACTTAGAACCAGCTGTTCCCAGCGGCTTCTCTTTTCTCTTACATGCTAATAGAATTTTTTTTCCCAAGGAAACATAAGTACTCCCAGGATAAAAACCAATAGAAAAAACTGGGCAAGTGCGAGTCGGACTCGCGCCCTGAGGGTTCCGTACAAACTTACCTATGTAAATAGTTCAATTCCGGAATGGAGTCACGGAAGATTTTTCCGAATCGCAAAAAAATAAATAATTGTGACGTAACAACAAAGTTTTCAGATTTATTCCTTTATCTGTGTTATAAGACCTTATTTTATGCCAAATTTCAGAATTTTGGGTCAACGGGAAGTACCCTATGAATTTTGATTTCTTTGAGAGTATCGAAATTTACGTTTTTTGCGACAAACGGCTGTACCTTTTTTATACTTTTTTAACTTACAACTTTGATTTTTTTACAGCTTCAAGAGTCCGCAGACCTGAGTACATGGTTTAATTTCAACTCGATACCTCCACGCGTTTCCAAGATAAAGGGTTTCCTATAAGGGTTCCATTTTTTCCTTTTGAGGTACGGAACTCTAAAAAACGTTTTGCGAACCCCAAATAACACGCACAAGGGCAGGAAGATGATGAAGGTGGTATATTACTTGTGTTGTTATTTCTCTTAATTCTTGTCGGCACACAACTGCGTCTTGTAACTATCTCTGTTCAAAGTTTCATTATTAAGTTAAGCCTTCGTTCTTTCTCTTTAAGAAACTTTTTCCGCAACATTTCTTCGTTTCGGAGATTCTGTGGCAGGTAGGTAATTGTGGATGTTCTTATTTGAGGAAGCTATTAGTGCTTATGTCTTTTGTTTCTGTTGTAACAGAGATTAATTAGTCTGTTGTAGCCGCAGTTATAAAATAACTAGATTCTAAAAGCGGCTTCATCCGCGTGAATGTTGGTTGTTTACTGCTAGCGCCACATAAAGAAAGAATAAAGCTTTGGGAAGAGCATCACCTACCACCATCCGACTTCTTGAAACCCTAAGAACATCTCCCGCCTGGTCGCGATTTGCAGTGGCCTATATGGAAAGCACTAAATCGGTTGCGAACCCAGGTAGGCCGCTGCAAACACGACTTGGCAAAATGGGGTTTTATAGACCCGTCGGATACTCAATGTGAGTGTGGTGCTCCTGTTCAAAACATGAGCCACATATTAGAATGCCCCAAGTGCCCATACACCTGCACTTTGGAGGATTTGATGAAAGCTACCGATGCTGCTATTAATGAAGCCACCTATTGGGCCCAAACAGTTTGACGAGTTTACCATCGAATCGAAAATAAGAAGAACTGCGGACGCGAAGTCGAAAATAGATGAAAAGTAGCCTATCCTTGGAGTTCAACTTCCTCCATACTAAATTTTATCAAAATTGGTTCAGTAGTTTAACTGTGAAAGCATGACAGACATATTTAGGCGGTTTTTTTTTCTATTATTTTTGCAATTATGACATTGCTTATTTTTTATTTTTACAATTTGCCATTGATTTTTAAAAATATTTTTTTTTACATTTTGCTATATTTAAATTTTTTGTAATTTTTTATTTTTTTTTATTTTTGATAGGTTCGCGCTTGACCGCTAACTCACCTGATGGAAAGCGACGATGCGGTCGACGATGGAGCGCGCATACCTAGAAGTAACCTATTCACTCTTGACTTAAAGATTCCCGGGTTGTAGCCATCAGGAAAAACAGATTCCGGCAAGGAATTCCACTCCTTAGCTATACGCACTATGAATGTGTTCCCAAAACGTTTTGTGCGTATAGGTGGGATGTCCACCATGTACCGGTGGCGCATTGCCATACGCCTGGTGGTCCGATGATGGAACGGGCTAGGCGGAATTAGGTTATGCAATTCCGACGCACACTCCCCGAAATGCAACCGGTAGAAAACCGACAGGCTAGCAACTCTGCGTCGATGCTCAAGACTTTGAAGCAAATTTTATTATTGTGAAAGTGGGGACTATGTGGATTACTCTTTCTTTAATTTTAACATAATGTCTGGCAGTTTTGAGTACTTTTTGCGGCCTACCCAAATGTCCTTTCTTTGATATTTTTCGTCAAGTCGTTGAGCTCTTTAGTAGTTCTGAGTTGAGCTACACGAATACTGACAAATGCTTGCACTGACTGTACAGGTCCGCTCAGAACTGTGTGCATGTTCTTTCTTCAAAAGACCATCTCAGATTCCAATCTGCATGGTTCTTATATGATTTGACCATTACATGTTTGCTGTATGGACTTTAAAAGAGACCCCTAAGTTTGTTTCGGTGTTTCTTCTCAGGGTAGTCAGCTAGGAAACACTGGCTTCGCCTATTTTAAATTGACGAAAAAATTGACGTGTTAAAGTGTTTTTAAAAACCTATTTGCAAAATAAATATCATTTATCATTTATTTATACAGATAGCCAGACTTACTTTCACATTTGAAATATTAGTATGAAAATGATGAAATGATGTACTAGTGGCGTTGGAAGGCCTCCCACAAGGTGGACCGACGACCTGCCGTGCTATTCTGTAAATGGTAAATCATTTCGAAACTCATTTCACAAATCATCTCGAATGTCACACTCAGCGAATTGTATTTCAGAATACCAAATCCTATAGACAAAGTAGATAAATGTCAAAATACTCAACCGTTTTAGTTCCTCTCACTTTGATCATCACTCGGTGGCGCCAGTGTCGAATTCACTCCATTTCAGAATACGAAACTTTAATTTCACCATGATTTCACTGCGGATTCAGAAGTGATTTCGCAAATAAACTTTTCAGAATAGCAAGGCTGGTGAGAGTCGCGGGAAGGCGGTGGATGCGAGACGCACAGGATCGGTCGTTGTGGAGACGCTTGGGGGAGGCCTATGTCCAACAGTGGACGTCTTTCGGCTGAATTGATGATGATGATGATATTAGTATGGATTAGGTATCTATCACATACTTATTGTAAGAATCTGCTGTCCTGGTATTAATAAAAGGAAGGAAAAAAAAAGAAAATAAAAGAAAGAAAGGAAGAAGAGGATAGGAAGAAGGGAAGACAGTAATTCGCTTTTTAAATACATAATACTAGCTGGCTACTAAGGGCTATGCTCGGAGTTTCCTTGCGTGATCGAATCAGAAATGAAGATATCCGCAGGAGAACCAAGGTTGCCGACATAGCACGAAGAATCGCCAAACTTAAGTGGCAATGGGCAGGGCGCATTGCTCGAAGAACAGATGGCCGATGGGGCCGAAAGATTTTGGAGTGGCGACCACGTACCGGAAGACGCAGTGTTTCAAGGCCCCCTTCAAGGTGAATCAATGACCTTGTGAAGGTTGCGGGAATCCGATGGATGCGAGACGCACAGGACCGTTTATTGTGGCGACATTTGGGGAGGGCCTATGTCCAGCAGTGGACGTCTATCGGCTGAAATGATGAATACTAGCTGATCAGACACACGTTGTCACGTAAATCTTTCTCAAGAATCACTCTATTGGTGAAAACTGCATGAAAACCCGTTCAATAGTTTTTGAGTATAACTGTATATATATACAGAGAGACTGACGTGGTCGGCGACTTTGTTTTATAATATGTACCTAAAGATTAAAGCTAGAACTACACTGCGCACACGTGTGCCACACACGCCGATCTGGGCGCGTCGTTCTCCATACATTTTTTTAAATTTTTTATTCTTGATAGGTTCGCGCTTGACCGCTAACTCACCTGATGGAAAGCGACGATGCGGTCGACGATGGAGCGCACTTACCTAGAAGTAACCTATTCACTCTTGACTTAAAGATTCCCGGGTTGTAGCCATCAGGAAAAACAGATTCCGGCAAGGAATTCCACTCCTTAGCTGTACGCACTATGAATGTGCTCCCAAAACGTTTTGTTCATTTTATAAGGAAACTAGATTTGTAGAGCTACACTTGATCCACACCGCGCGACGCCACACGACGTCGTTCTACGTACAAATCAGGCGTGTTAAGCCAGAACTACATTAGACCGACGCACACGTGTAACACGCCTGATTTGTACGTAGAAATTCTACTAGTTTCCATATAAAATGTATGGAGACCGACGCGCCCAGATCGGCGTGTGTGGCACACGTGTGTGCAGTGTAGTTCTACCATTACACGTATGCGTCGGTCTAATGTAGTTCTAGCTTTAGTGTCTCATGTAGGTAGGTCACTACCTGAATAAATTTTATCCTTTTATTATTTTTACTGTTTAGGTACGAATTTAAGAGATTAACCAAAATTTTCCCGAGTAACGCGTTTAACGGTATGAATTCATAATCTTTTCTCGTCCAAAAGGTTTAATCCTGTTTAAATTATTTTTATTCTTGTATTACAATGTTATCGTAAGTGCCTGCATATATTACAAGTTGGTGAATTAGAGAGTGGGTTTCTCATTAAAATGTATCATAAGCCCTTACTTTAATGACCCTACTGATGTAGGGTTCGCATGATCGTTTTATTTTTAGTAAGTTGTTACATTGTGATTCTATTTTCTTATCTGGTTTTAGATTTTTTATGCAAATTGTTGTTATTCTTCGGTTTTTTTAAGTTGATAATCACATGTCCAGTTTTCAATCGATTAAATAGTATTTTTAGAGGCATCTTCGTGATTTTTTTCTACCGTAGTAACCATAAAACAACACTCACATAAATAATACATGACATTATCGGACACAGTCAGCAACATATCTGCTACAGCAGGTCTGATTAAGTTTACAGCAGTGGATCATATACTTTTGCGTATTATAAAACTCACGATTATTTATTTATTAAAACTTTATTCACTAGTAATAAACACTGTACAAAGGCGGACTTAATGTCCTAGGCATTTTCTACCAGTCGACCTTAGGGTGGTGCAGAAAAAAAACATGGTAGGTGCAGCTTAATGATTAACTTCTGTAGTCCCCTTAAGTCCATTGTACCACTACTGTACATACAGTTTAAATAAATGGTTACCTAAGCCTGCGCACGACTTAAAATAAACAAAATAAACTATATAAACTCCTTTGTTACCCCAGTAAGTGATAAAAGATTGCCTATCCAAAAGATTAAGAATTATCTTTCCTGTAGACAAAATTTTACCCAGTCACGCCACATCGAAAATCGCAAAGAAAGATACCGAAAGAAATAACAATAAGTACTTGGCAAGTTGTCTACCAACAAAGAATAAAAGATATAAATGTAGCTAATCCATTTAGTGTCATGACTCGTTGGACAGATGTAACGGATACCAGACGATGGTAGAATGAGATATCGGTCACATTAATATCGTAAATAATTCTTAAGATGTCTGTCTTATTTTATTGCGTGGATATTTGTTTGGGAAATGCGCTTAATAGGCTTGTTTCTGTGCTACAAAATATTAAATATGGTAGTTTTTATTGTCAGACAGGCAAATTCTTTCTGTATTTTTCCCGACTGTAAGAAGGGTTATGTGTTTCGCGCGTATCTTGTTATTTTGTTTTATTTTTCAGTTTGTAGGTATACTTATACGACGTAATCTAAGCGACAGCATAATTATTTAAAAAAATCCATGCTATGCTAATAAAATTATAATAAAGTTAAGAGAATAGATTTGTATTTCTATATTTGTAATAAATGGTACTGAGTCATCATCATCTTCCTGCCCTTGTCCCATCTTATTTGGGGTCGGCGCAACATGTTTTTTTCTTCCATTCCATCCTGTCAACCGTCATGCTATCACTAACTTCCTTTTCTTTCATATCACTGTTCACACTATCTTTTCTTTGGCCTCCCTCTCCCTCTCCAACCATCCACATGTATACTCATAACTCTTTTAGTAACATGCGTTTCATCTCTCCTCTTTACATGACCATACCAAGACAAACGATTCCCTTTCAACTTTTCAGTCACTGGCTGGAATAAATGGTACTGAGTATGGTAATGGATGGCCAGTATCACTGAGTGACATAGGCTATATTTTCTACTTTCACTAGAACGAAGCAGCTAGTAGAAACTAGCACTTAATAAGTTTAAATATTAACTAACATTTATACAGAACCTAATTACGTTTACATATATAAAAAATGCTCGGCTGGGCAGCATTCGGGAAGCTGCGCGGTATCTTCTCATCCAACATACCACAGTGTCTCAAGACGAAAGTCTATGACCAGTGCGTGTTGCCAGTGATGACATATGGCACTGAAACATGGTCGCTTACAATGGGCCTCATCAGAAGGCTTACAGTCACCCAAAGGGCAATGGAAAGGGCTATGCTCGGAGTTTCCTTGCGTGATCGCATAAAGAATGAAGATATCCGCAGGAGAACCAAGGTCGCTGACAAAGCCCGAAGAATCGCCAAACTAAAGTGGCAGTGGGCAGGGCACATTGCTCGTAGAACGGATGGTCGATGGGGCCGAAAGATTCTAGAGTGGCGACCGCGCACCGGAAGGCGCAGCGTTGGAAGTCCTCCCACAAGGTGGACCGACGACCTGGTGAGAGTCGCGGGAGTGCGGTGGATGCGAGACGCACAGGATCGGTCGTTGTGGAGACACTTGGGGGAGGCCTATGTCCAGCAGTTGACGTCTTTCGGCTGAAATGATGATATAAAAAATAAAATACCCTCAGGCGTCGAAGTACCTACTGCTCCATATCGCTGTCATCCGCAAAGGTGCACGGAGGACAGGCATTATTACCACGTTGAATGGCATTGCTAATTCTTTACGCAAAGAAGGAGCGAACCTCCTGGTCATGCAAAGCGTCGATCAGTGAAGTGGCACAAAGTATCCAGGAACTCCGGAAGACTTGATATTAGAAATAAAAGAGGTCCTTATGAGACGTCGCTGGAGAAAGGATATGTATACTCTCTAACTGCTGTTCTTTTGGTACTGAACAAGCACTGCTGCAGGATAAATGTGTATTTTTAATTATGGAAGAGAAAACCGATTATTGCATCATTATATTAAAAAAAAACAACCACATATTGTACTGTTTGCTGACGATACGTCGTTAATTTTTAAGATCAATAGACGTTCCACCAATCTTGATGACGTAAACAATGCTTTACAGCAAGTCCAAAACTGGTTTACTGTTAATAATTTAGTATTAAATGGAAAAAAAACTAAGTGCATAAGATTTGCGTTACCGAATGTTAAAAGTAATTACTCCGACATAGTATTGAACAAGGAGAAACTTGAATTCGTCGAGAATACGGTTTTCCTAGGGATCACTCTTGACTCGAGGCTACAATGGGGTCCTCATTTAACATCTTTGGCAGGTCGGCTTAGTTCAGCAGCATATGCTGTCAGAAAAATCCGTCAATTTACTGATGTGGATACTGCGCGACTAGTTTATTTTAGTTACTTTCATAGTATCATGTCTTACGGTATTTTGCTATGGGGACGGGCTGCAGATATAGAGTCTATTTTTATTCTGCAGAAAAGAGCTATCAGAGCCATATATAATCTTCGCAGACGCGATTCTCCTAAGGAACTATTTAAGGAAATAAACATCCTGACGGTTCCTTGTCAATACATTTATGAAAACATTATGTATGTTCGGAAAAATATTCATCTTTTTACTAAGATAAGTGACAGGCACAATTTTAATACTAGGAACAGGAACAAATTAGATCAACCTCGGTTCAGATTGGCTAAAGTACATAGTTCTTTCATGGGGTACTGTGTAAAATTTTATAATAAGATACCAGTTGAGATTCTACAACTAAATGAGTCCAAATTTAAAGCATGCATTAAACGCACACTATGTAGACAAGCGTATTATAAACTGGAAGATTATATCCTTGATAAAAACGCTTGGCTAAATGCCGGTCCTGCTCCGCAGCCACAGCCACTTTTACCTTCAAATTAGTTTTTTTTTAAAATATATATATATATAAATATTGGAAGAGATACTATTCCCCTTTTTGTATTGTTGTTTTCGGAATGTTTATTTTTATTTTATTTTATTTGTTTATTTCAATAGAGCCTATGATAATTTATTACCTTTTGTATTTGGAAACAATAGCATTGTATAATGTAGAAGCGCTTTGTTTTTCAGGTTTTGTGAATGTGAAGTACCATGGAGCATTTTTATTAGGTTACAACTTGTTTGACATTGCGAGCATGGCAGTTGAGAGTTTGTCATGCTCACTCAAATGTCTCGCTGATGGTGGCGCGTGTTATTGGGTCATTCAGTTCCCTTCAAAATGGTTGAGCTGTGGGGCTGATGCACGCGTCATGCTCGTGAACGGGTGCCGTCAGTTGAGACTGGTCATCTCTTAGCTGCCAGTGACTGAATTCAATTTCTATTTTTTTTAATTAGTTTTTTTTTTAATTTTAATTATTATTACTTGTCTACATTGTGCTCACATGTTGGAGGCGACAAGAAATATGTAACCAAGATTTATGTAACTCATAAGATGATTTAAAAGAGTGTCCATGGAGTTTCTTGCACGTTCTTCTCCATAGAGATCTACGCTTTGGAACGTGCAATTTAGCTTCACTTGTATTTTTTTTTGACTGACCGACATTTTGACAGTTCAAAAGTGCCTGTAATTGGTCTATTTGAAATAAACGTTTCTGATTTCTGATTGCAAAGAACGGAAACTGTCGCTTACGATGTTCTTCCTGAAAAGGCTCGAATTTATCAATTAATTTCACCCATAAAACCTCTCCATCAACATTCACTGATAGGTCACCAAGCACTTTAACTATCATGTGACAAATAACCTAGGTTATAACTTCCCTCAGGTTATTATCTGAACCACAGAACTCAACGGAGCTAGAAGCGGCATTGTCAAAAATGTCAAAATTAACCAAGCATGCCAGTGAGTGTCACACACGATTTACTTTTAAAAATGGAAGGCCCATGACAGTATTGCCTATGGTTATAACGACTGAATCTTATGATGGGTTTATGCTAGAGGAGTCGAGCACGAGAGCAGCACAAGCCGAGCTTAATTTCGTGTAGTATCGCTCGTGCTCGGCTCTTCTAGAGTCGGTCCACACTACACGCGTTCCGTGCTCTGATATACTATAGCCACAGAAAACTAATGTACAGCCCCCCTAGCCAAGTTACAACCGTTTCGTTTCGATTCTCTTTTCGTCGATCGTCTCCAGTAGGCCACGTCTCCGATTCCTTTATTCTGACGACATTGTCTTGGCGTGGCCGACTCGAGGCGCTCAATGAAAAGAGAATCGAAATGAAACGGTTGTAACTTGGCTAGGGGGGCAGAAGTCAATCTACATACAAAGCGCGCTCGAGTGACGCACACATAGACACCGATCACGGACACGATATCTCAGAGCGCTTGGACAGTGCAAGCGCGAGTGCAGCCGCTTGAGTCACGCTTCTGTGAAATTTTTTGTGCAATTTTTGAGCAAAAAAAAAGTTATTTTATGTGTTCATTGGACAGTTGTTTAAATTCAACATTAAATAGTGAACTATCGTCTTTTAAGCTACCAGCCCCCCTAGCCATGTTACAATCGTAGCGCTCGCGCCGAACGCCTCGAGTAGGCCACGCCTCCGATTCTTTTGTTCTAATCACGTGACTGAGCGTTTGGAAGACGTCAGAACAAAGGAATCGGAGCCGTGGCCTACTCGAGGCGTTCGGCGCAAACGATACGATTGTAACTTGGCTAGGGGGGCAGTTGTTGTCAGAGAGGTACCTAAGTGGGTAATTTGCTTGGTTGCGACGGTTCCTTTTAATGTAACACAGAACAGGTAAGCGCCCGTAGGTACACAGTTAAGATAGAAACTGTTTGGCGAGCCGGCCGCCCGTGCAGCCGCCGTGCCGCACCGCTGCACCCGGGCCCGCGCGAATCTCGCGACAGGACGGCAACCCTAGCGCGATCGCCGAGTGTAGGTATGAAAACTGAAGAAAATAGCATAGCATAGCATAGCATAGTCGGCCTTATAATGTTCCCACTGTTGGGACTCAGGCCTTCTCTCTAGGAGAGAGAATGGGCCGTAATCCACCACGCGGGCCCAGTGCGGGTTGGTGGATGTCACATGTCTTCGAATTTTTGGTTCTAGGACATGCCGGTTTCCTCACGATGTTTTCCTTCACCGTTTTGAGAGCAGTGGTGATGAAATAAATTACACAAAGTAATGCGCCTGGCTGGGTTTGAACTCGCGACCTACAACTCGTAAGTCGGGGCCGTTACCACTCGGCCACCACAGCTCTAGTAGAAGTAAATACATGATATTGATTTCTGTACCTATCTATTTTGTGCTATAGGTCTATGAACACAAGAGATCGTATCCCCGTTTATGACGATACAATTCACTGACACAGTCATAAAATTCGTCGCATCTCGCTCGTTAAGCTTCAACGGAGTGTACTCAAACTTAATTTGGAGTCCTGGTAATTACGTAAAGTGCCCGTTTGTTGGGTCAAGTGGAAAGTGGACAGAGGGTCGATAATGGAAGATTTTGGGTATTATTTTTGATTGTAGACGAAGTTTTATGTACTTAGAACTTGTAGTTGATGAAATTGTTTTGTTGAAGTTCTCGTCGAGCATAAATAAAGATTTAATTATAGCGACATCTATGGCGTCACATACTAACTAAACTACGATTTGAGCATTTTGCATATGCTGCCCGAAATCATCTATCATCGGGTAGTTGTCCAGACCAGACATAACGCCCGTCTGGTTGGAGGATCTTCCCTTTTCAACGAAGGTTTGCGGGACTTTACACTATGTTCCGCATATATATCTTTAAATAATACTTAGTTATTTGTGCTTATGATGACAGTAATCCTGCTCGGTCACTGTCTGAATACCAGTATTTACAAATATTAATTTTAAGAGATAAGAGATTTTATTATGAAATAATATTATAGTTATACGCAAATAAAATCAAATCAAATAAGTTTTTTGTGCACACAGATACAATTTAGATGTTACTAAAGTTCTGCCACAGTCAGTGGCATACAAATTAAAGAAATAGATTACAATTGTGATTAGGTACCTGATTACAATATAATATAATATAATAATAATAGTATTCCACAACTATCACACAACGCCGTCTAGTCCTAAACTGAGCAGAGCTTGTGCTATGAGTACTAGACAACTGATAAACATACTTATATATTTCTAAATACATACATATTATAGATAAATTACACCCAGACACAAAACAAATGATCGAGCTCATCAGATAAACATTTGTCCTGGTTGGGCATCGAACCCACGGCCTCCGTCATAGCAGTCAGGGCCACTGACCACTAGACCAACAGGCCAGTACAATTTTTGTATTTTACATTTGTATTTTGACTACCTAGCGGCTTGTCCAGTGTAGTGTGGCTACTACTAAAATAGCGACCACTACACCGGACCCCTAATTATTATTTTATTGTTTCTTTCAGTTTCGTTCGGAGTTACATTCTAGGGTTTTTCTCAAATGTCAAAATGGGCCTTATATTCTTTGACAAATTTAGGTATTATTTTGTATAGGATATTTTGGTATAGGTATAATTTAGACAGGTATGTAATAAGTGATTGCAGTCTAAATCAAATGGGAAAAGTTACTGCGGCCCTAGAACGCAAAGGGAAACTGAATAACAACGGGTGGGTTGTAATCGGTAAAAGTGTGACTCTCGATCCACTCAGAGGGACAGAAGTTATTCGATTCTTTCCTAAAACAAGTTATCAATGAAAATCATTTTTTAACCGACTTCAAAAAGGAGGAGGTTATATGTTCGGTTGAATGTATGTTTTTTTTTTTTATGTATGTTCACCGATTTCTCGGTCAATTGCGGACCGATTTTGAAAATTTTTTTTTGATTGAAAGGTTATGCTTCCAAGTTGGTCCCATAGAAATATTGTTATGATCTGATCATGAACTTCGTAGATATGGAACAGAACTCCTCATGGGATCACAGCAGAACTGTCGTAACAAGTAAAATTGCTTTGTTTATACGTGTAGTCGATGACTGACTGAAAGAAGAGGGGTAATATATCGAACTGATCTGATGATGAAGCCTGAAATTAGGCACCGGAACTCTGTAATAAATTAATTTAATGTAACCGTGTTTGGTATTATTAGAATTGTCATAAGATGCACTCTGGCTATAAGGTATTTAAGTATGGCTGAGGGGTACTTTTTAGTGGTGGTACCATAACTAAAAAGTGAAAAATAAAAAACTTTTTACAAAAAAAATACAACCGACTTCAATGTAAAAAAAACACTGAAAAGTGCAAAATAACTTTAATTTCGGAAGTCGGTGTTAAATAACGAAGAGACAAAACTATTATAGAAACACCGAGTTCCGAAATTAAAGTTATTTTGCACTTTTCAGTGTTTTTTTTACATTGAAGTCGGTTGTATTTTTTTTGTAAAAAGTTTTTTATTCATAGCAATATATAATTATATTAATACTCCTCAAGACCCTTTCAAAAAGCTCAAACATGATAAATCTTATTGCGCTTATTACTGAGTTTCTAAGGCCATCTTCCCGCTCCATCATCAGACCCTGGTTACCATCTAGCACCAATGTGCTCGTCAAGACGGATCAAACGAGTCCAAACTCGATGGGGTTGTGTCGTTTAACTACCGAGCTCCTATGACCACCTTCCTGTTCCATTATTAGATCAGCTCCATGTCATAATAATTTTGCATTGTCATCTGATTTACACATGCATGCAAAATTTGAACTCAATCGGTAACCGGGAAGTGGATCAAATTTAATTTGCAAGATTTGATTACAGACATACAAATCCGATATTTGTATGTCTTCGTCTGACAGGTGAAACTAAATAAAAGCTTGTAATAATAAAAACACATGTCACAAACATGTTCGCAATTGAACAAGCCAAAAGTCAGTCTTGAAGAACCCTCTATGGGCTAGACGAATACTTAGTAATATTCTGAAAAGCAGTGGCGTAACTATTCATTCTTTCTTTGCTCTGGGTGGAGCGAGACAGTGCCAGATTTTAACGGACTAAAATGAGTTTGAGTTTGAGTTTTGACTGGCCTGTTGGTCTAGTGGTTAGTGGCCCTGACTGCTATGCCGGAGGTCGTGGGTTCGATTCCCACCCAGGACAAATGTTTGTGTGATGAGCACAATCATTTGTTCTGTGTCTGGGTGTAATTTATCTATAATATGTATGTATTTAGAAATATTTAAGTATGTTTATCAGCTGTCTAGTGCTCATAACACAAGGTCTGCTAAGCTTGGGACTAGACGGCATTGTGTGATAGTCGTGTGAATATAGTTGCCATGATGAAAATTGTGTTACAAACTATTTTATTAAGATTTCGAAGGTGGGAGAATTTTTCGCTCGAAGTGTTCAAAATGAGTCATGCTAACATAGCTCAACAATCACCAAATTGAAGAGAAGGATATAACAAGAAAAAAAATCGTGGCCTAAAAAGGTAAATTCACGAAAAAGCTTAGCATAATAAAGACACGAAGTAACTCCCTTCACAAATGTACCCAAACACTACGCTTTATTAAAACGATACTTTAAAAGGTTACTCAGGACTTAACGCGATTACACACTTCCCCAGCCAAACGAACACTTTGCGAAACGACCGGGGAAAGCGAGCGAAAAATTTCGTAAATGTCATCTTAAAATACGACGATATTTTGCGGATTATATTTTAAAATTTCCGTTTTATGAAGTTTGAAGGGCGCTGAGCATAAAATATTTTATGTCAGTAAATTATATTATTTGCTGGGGATACGGCCGGTAAGGTTGTTGCTTGAGAAATCAATAATGTGTTCATTTATATTCAGTTTATTCAATAAGGCATAAGATAAGACTTTTATACATTAATCTTATTTGACTGTTAGTGTCTAAACACACTATGGCGAAGGTACGCGACGGAAGTTACGAGGCTGATTTTACGTTCCGACGTATTCGGCTGACATGATACACCATAAGTGCCGAGCTTACGCAGCTGAAATTCAGTTGCGTAATAATATTTGACAATCGATTTAAAGAAACATATTAAACATAGAGTTAATGTAGCAAAAAGTTTACATCAGTCGGCAATTGAACCGAACTTCGGTCGCGTGTAATGTGTGCTCTACAGAATACTTTGCCGCCGAATTACCGCTGAACTTACGCCGGACCGAAGTTCGGCTGTATGCCATAATGCAACGTAATTTCGGCATAATGTGTCTTAAGTAATACAAATAGCATTGCAGGCGTTAACATGCCGAATTTCGGTCGCGTTTTTAAGGCATAGTGTGTTTAGACACTTAAAATAGATCGAAGATACTTAAGAGCGTCCAACCCGCCCGAGATACATTTCCATACCTACAACCGCTCTTACGTGAGTATGACCTTACCAGTATATTAGGTGACCTGGCGAAGTTCGTACCGCCTAATAGTAAAGATAACGCCATCTACTGGCATTACCAGAACAGCAAAATTCATTTTATAATGACTAAAATGTCATTATAAAATGAATTTAGAGATGGCGTTGTATTCGTTTTTTTTTTCATTTTATTTATTCTCATTGTTTAAATCTTCCCTGGACTATCTCGAATATTTCAAGACCAAAATTAGCCAAATCGGTCCAGCCGTTTTTGAGTTTTAGCGAGACTAACGAACAGCTATTCATTTATTTATACATGGATTGAAAACAGAGATATCTTGTGGATATTATATAGGTTTTTATTGAAAACAAATAATTTTATGTAAAATTCATCAAGTAAAAACCTATGAAATTCTGCTATTTTGCGTGAATTTTGGCACTTCATATTGTACTCATAAATTAAAAAAGTAAAGTAAATATAACTATTGCACACCATATTGAAACATATTGCAATCTTAAATATTTAATCGAGATAATGAAAATAGTTTGTCAAAAATTTTTAAGGTTTTTAAAAAACACGTATTTCCTGGAACATGTTTTGTGAAATATTCGAGTGAGTGACGGAATTACTGAATGCTGCCAACAGAGCTTTCAGGCGTTATCTCTATTTTTTCTCATTACCTCTTTATCAAAGATTACGTTAGATTACATTGGATGCTTTTAAACTATGCTCACGTTGACGATAGTCGGCTCGGTAAAGACCCTCTTAATTAGCCATCTACAAAAGTCTTAATTACTAATTATGTAAACCAATGTAGTTTAAGCTTAATTATACCGTTAAATACAACTTGAGAGCCAGACTACACATTAACGTATAAACTGGATTAAATTAGGATATGATTTAGATGAAAGACCTTACTAACTCGAATTCACACCGTGTCAGCACGAACCTTAACGTCCCATTCACATCTGTGATCTTTGAAAGGTCAGGTGTGAGTAATGTCAGACGCCCCCATCTGGGGGTAAAGGTGCTCGGTGTTTGAAGTAATACAATAAGCTTGTAAGTGATATCCTTTATCAGATTAATCTGACATGATAAAGTATTTGAGAGGTTAGGTTAGAATCTGCTTGTTAACCGTCGTAACGAAAACACGAGGAGGATAGAATCAATCAGAAGAATTTGGTACTTAGACTGATTCGCTCCTTCTACACTTTCTGCCATATTAGACGGGGTAAACAACACTCTCGATATCCACCCGTGTTCCTTCAGTAGCTTTTTGCTATCTAGGGCTGCGGTAACAATTTAAAACTATACCACGGCCCTAGCGGGCCCCGAAAATCATGCTGACACATGATGACATCCACGCGGGCCTGCACCCCTAGCCAAGTTGATAATCTGCAATCGTTAACGCTAGTCGAAAACTAATCAAATGTATGGGAATGACATCATCTCAACGTTATGTCACGTGGTTAGAACAAACGAATAGAAAATTCGTAGCCAAATTCACATTGTTCAAAATGATAGAATTAATTGTTATCGTTTCTACAATGTTCAACGCTACATCAGTTGTAATTGTAGAACGACATTGTAGAACGAGCGGCCGACTCAGGCGCATCAACATAGTTACCAACTTATCGTTTTCTACAATTGCTGACAGCGAGGCGTTACCGATTGGAGAACGGAATTCGACACGAAACGGTTGTAACTTGGTTACGGGGGCTGGTCCCTATTGGACGATGAGATACCCATTACTCACCGTCCACAAACCCGCACCTAAAATAGCCGCAAATCATTCTGCGAATCCCGATGATGGCGACGCCTGTCGTCTCATAGCGGCCTAGGAAAAACCTTACCCTGCAGTGATGTTATTCACAAATTACTTCAGATACTCTCGCCGCCACTCTCATCACACTACTGGCAAAATATCTGTGGTAAACCTCTGCAGGACCCCTCTAGGAAAATACGTTTGATGTTATGACTTCAGCTTTTTAAGACAGTTACATCTATATAGGGTGACTGGTAATTAGTGTACGATACTTATACACGTGATTGTGCTCATGATAGCCAACAACTTTTACTAAGGGAACAAACCTGAAATCGCGAAAAAAAATCAGCTGTTTATGTTTGCCTAATGTACTGAACAGCTGATATTTTTTTCGCGATTTCGGCTTTGCTCCCATAATAAAAATTGTATGTTATCATGAGCACAATCACGTGCTTAAGTATCGTACACTAATTACCAGTCACCCTATATAATATATAGGTTGATAGATGTAACTGTTACTGAAACTGTCAGTTCAAAGAAGAAACTGACTGGCTGACTTATCAACGCACATCCGAAACTACTGGGTCTAGGAACGGGAAATATTGCCCAAGGCTTCCTTTTATGGTGTAGTCGAGTACTAAGAAGGGGTTTTTGAAAATTCAACATATAAGGAGATGAAAATAGGGAAATTCGTTTGTTTGCATTTTATTCCTTGGGCCCATATACTTGAAACTTAGCATAAATAAATAAAACTAGGCAAGTCAAGATGGACTCGCGCACTGAGGGTTCCGTACAAGCTTACCTACGAGTATGTAAACAGTGAATGAAGTCTCGAAGATTTTTCCGAATCGCAAAAAAAAAAATTGTGACGTAACAACAAATTTACTGTTTTCAAATTTATTTCTGTATTTGTGCTATGAGACCTTGCTTCGTGCCAAATTTCAGAATTCTAGGTCAACGGGAAGTACTTACCCTATGAATTTAGATTCCCTTGAGAGTGTCGAAATGCACGTTTTTTTGCGACATATAGGTACGAGCGTATCTTTTTTTTTCGTTAACTTAGAAGTTTGATAATTTCACAGCTTCATGGGACCGCAGATTTGAGTATATGGTTTTAATTTCAACTCCATACCTCCACGCGTTCCCGAGATAAAGAGTCTTGACAGACAGACATACAGACAGACGGACGGCCAACAAAGTAATTCTATAAGGGTTCAGTTTTTTTCCTTTTGAGGTACGGAATCCTAAAAAAGGTTCTCATTATTCATTTTTCAAAACTACCCCTATAAAACGATTTAGGTGTGTTAAAGATTGTATGGGAGAATCTTATTCCTTGGGTTAATAAACTTGAAACCTGGAAAAATTTCTAATTAAAATGAATGTCTGAATGAATGAATGAATGAAATGAATAACTGTCATTATTACTTTTCAAAACTACCCTTTTTTTTTCTGTGGGATAATCATCTTATGACATCCCCCGCCCTTGGGCGGGGCGGGAGATAGTGTCAGACTTTTACTGACTAATAACCCACTCCTGTTCCTTCGTTGCCTTTCGTACCAGGGCCGAGTCTTCCTTTCAGAATCAGACCCTTGGCCCCAGTAGGCTTCGACCCTGCTAGGCCCCTACAGTTGCTGACATCTCCTTGAGGCGCGCGTGGAACAGCACGCGCCGTCGACGACTTGGGCTCGATCCGGACGGTCGGACGGCGAGCCACCCATTACTCGCCGTCCGCAAGCCCGCGCCTACGGTGGCCGGTAATCGGGATCGGAATCCCGGCGGCGATTGGGGCGTGAGGACCGTTGCCTCACGCGATCGGCCGCCTCCTTTGCTAGCATTACTGCTTCGCAGAAGGAGGCGACCGCCTGCCACTCCTCCTCGCTCCGGACCATGGCCTGTACCAAGGCCCGGCGCGAGAGATCGCCGCCGCCGATCGCCCCCACGAGGACACGGCGTTGCTCTGCCCAAGCGAAAACTACCCTTAGAATGCGGTTTAAGATAAGTTAAAAAAAATTATGAAAATATTCTCGCAAACTAGGTTGCTGGCAATGTTACGAGCAGTACACGATAAATAAAACAGTAGCGTAAATCTCGCACAATTAATAATGTAATCCTTTGCACAAGTGCCGTAACTTGTACAAGAACGAGGCTATAAATATATTCCTCGGCATATAGCATGCAAAATTCATGTTGTAACCTATTAATATGTATGAATATACGAGTGTATGTTATTCTAAGATTTACGAGTTTCATTCAGTTATTATATTACTTGGTGGTGGCAGGTACATTTCATACATAATTTATCTACTTTACCTACATGATCATAAAGTTGCGAAGATGTGTGAAGTTTTCCCAAGATCGTTATAACTGAAAGTTTCAAAAATTAAATGGAGTTTTTGGTGGTTTCTGGCGAATTATTGACCTCCTGGGTGTAGTTATAGGCGATAAGGAGTTATATCGTAAGATTTATGAGAAATTAATATCTCAATTACAATATTTTATTTTTATTGTTTAATTCTCAGCCAAGTTAAGATTATGTGACGAGTGCTGCCAAAACGCCGTGTCCTCGTGGGGACGATCGGCGGCGGCAATCTCTCGCGCCGGGCCTTGGTACAGGCCATGGTCCGGAGCGAGGAGGAGTGGCAGGCAGTCGCCTCCTTCTGCGAATCAGTAATGCTAGCAAAGAAGGCGGCCGATCGCGTGAGGCAACGGTCCTCACGCCCTAACCGCCGCGCGCCGCCGGGATTCCGATACCGATTTCCGGCCACCGCAGGCGCGGGCTTGCGGACAACGAGCAATGGGTAGCTCGCCGTCCGACCGTCCGGTAACCGTCCGGACCGAGCCCGAGTCGTCGACGGCGCGTACTGTTCCACGTGCGCCTCAAGGAGATGTCAGCAAATCGTAGGGTCGAAGCCTACTGGGGCCAAGGGTCTGATTCTGAAAGGAAGACTCGGCCCTGTTACGAAAGGCAACGAAGGAACAAGAGTAGATTTTTAGTCAGTAAAAGTCTCACACTATCTCCCACTCCGCTCAAGAGCGGGGGATGTCATTAGATGATTTTTCAACCGAAAAAAAAAAAACGAGTGCTGCCAAAGAAAAGGAAGTAACAGTGATAGCGTGACAGTTGACAAGCAAAATGAAAGAAAAATACCGGCCAAGACAGTGCGAGTGGGACTCGCGTACGAAGGGTTCCGTAGCGTCCGTACTAAAAACGGCAAAAAATCACGTTTATTGTATGGGGCCCCAATTAAATATTTATTTTATTTTGTTTTTATTATTCGTTGATATAGAGGTAACAGAAATACATCATCTGTGAAAATTTCTACTGCCTAGGTATCACGGTTCATGAGATACAGCCTGGTGACAGACAGACGGACAGCGGAGTCACAGCAACATGGTCCCGTTTTTACCATTTAGGTACGGAACCCTAAAAAACTAAGGCCGAAGAAAACATGAATTGATTGTATGACGAGTGATAAGAAAGAAAAGGGAGTCAGTGATAGCGTGACGGTTGACAAGACAGAATGGAAGAATAAAAAACGTGTTGATGTGATAAGGGCATATAAGGGGATATAGGGTGACTGGCAATTAGTGTACGATACTGAAACACGTGATTGTGCTCATGATAACAAACAATTTTTATTATGGGAGCAAAGCCGAAATCGCGAAAAAAATATCAGCTGTTCAGTACATTAGGCAAACATAAATATACTGAACAGCTGATTTTTTTTTTCGCGATTTCAGGTTTGTTCCCATAGTAAAAGTTGTTGGTTATCACGAGCACAATCACGTGTTTAAGTATCGTACACTAATTACCAGTCACCCTATATACTTTTGAACTACGTACATTTGTATGTATACTAATATACAAAACTAGCTTCTGTTTCTGCAAACACAGGTATAAGAATATATCTGAAAACAGTAAATTTTTTGTTACGTCACAAAAAAAATATTTTGCTATTCGGAAAAATCTTCGAAACTCCATTCGGGAATTGAACTATTTACATAGGTACGGAACTGTACGGAACCCTCAGTGCGCGAGTCCGACTCGCACTTGCCCAGTTTTTTTTAAATAATATTAACTAGTGCTTGACTGCGATCCCACCTGATGGTAAGCAGTGATGTAATCGTTGATGGTGAGGCGCACTAGTTTATTAAGAGCCTATTCACTGTAGCCTTGAAGACACCTATATTATAATCGGACGGGAAGACCGCTACAGTCAAATTGTTCCCCTCCTTCGATGTACACGGTATAAAAGACGAGGCAAAACGCCTAGTCCGGACCGTAGAGGTGTTAACAATGTAAGCCGGTAATACACACACGTTTTTATGACGTGAAAACCAACTGTTAACTCACCGTATGTAGGTACGGTCATCAGTGTTGTATTAGATCATTGTGAAAGCTTGTTGACAAAAAATTTGCGTAAACCGTGGTCGAGTTATCGTGCTGGAGACAAAACGTGTGTGAACAACTACGCTCGGTCAATAAATCATAGATTTTTTACGGTGAAAAACGTGTGTGTACAAGCGGCCTATGGGTAGGCCGGGTGGCCGTACGTCGGGTTGTCCGATGGTAGAAAGTTCAATAAAATCTTTCAAACATTCCCGCTGTCCTAGAACACTGGCATAATATTATGGTTTGTTATAGGTGTTTTAAATGCTAGGAGTTTCTTTGCGTGATCGAATCAGAAATGAAGATATCCGCAGGAGAACCAAGGTTGCCGACATAGCACGAAGAATCCCCAAACTTTTTTAAGTGGCAATGGGCAGGGCATTGCTCGCAGAACAGATGGCTGTTGGGGCCCAAAGGTGCGAAGTGTTGGAAGACCCCCTACAAGGTGGACAGATGACCTGGTGAATGTTGCGGGAGTCCGATGGATGCGAGACGCACAGGACCGTTCATTGTGGCGACATTTGGAGGAGGCCTATGTCCAGCAGTGGACGTCTATCGGCTGAATGATTATGATGTTTTGAGTGCGGATATAAGGTAGCCAGTTCAGCTCAGGTAACTACCAAGAAGACATTAGTTTTGACCTCCATAACAAACTGGAATGAGTCGTAAAGTTGAAGCAATACCGTGGATTAACAAAGTGCTGTGTCATTACAATTGATTACTGTTCATAAAAATTATGAAGAATACGACGCCATGACACATGGGATCTTATATGATACTGTATTGTCGAGGCAAGGGCAATGATATTTTCTAATATTAATGGCTTTTGGTGTCTCGCAAAAAAAGAATTTAGGCCTTTCACTTAGGCCTTTTTTTTTTTTGAATGATATAATCCAGTGCTTGACTGAGATCCCACCTGGTGGTAAGCAGTTATAATAATAATAAGTTTTTTTTATATGTGTTTTAATATTTAAAAATATATAAAATATGTATAGAAAATAAATAAAGATAATAATAATAATGCTTTATTGAGACTCAGAAATATCAGATAAGAGATTACAAAATATCTTAGGTGTATTTAAAATTGCTTTCGACACAGAATATAGCGCAACTGGCATCTTAGCTAAGTTACATAGTAACCTGTGTTAAAGATACCAGTTCCATTTCCCACAGGGTTACATTATATTAGATTATTTTTCTTATAACAGATTTAATAGCATTTATAATTTTAAAATATCAATAAACAGAACAAAATTATAATTAATTTGATCTAAGTAGGTAATACAAATAATTTTGAATTTAATAAATTAATAAAGCATATGCAACATATTTAATTAATTGATAATAATGTAAAAAATAATAATTGAGAATAAAAACTTAAGAAAACAAGGAAAACTTTCCATTTTGGTGAGTTTGTGTGTGTGTGTGTGATGTGTTAGTGGTATGTGTTTATTTGTGAGTGTAAATGTTTGGTGCGGGTGGTTTGCTACTAGGCCATAGAACTTAAAAGACTTTCTGTCTCTTGATATGTCAAGCAAAGGAGCCACTTAGTAAGTTGTTTTTTACAGGCGAGGCTAGGGAGATGGTGGACACATAACAGTTTATTTACTCTATAACAGAGTATGTTATAGTGATGCAATCGTTGATGGTGAATCGCACTAGTTTATTATGAGCCTATTCACTCTAGCCTTGAAGACAACTAAATTATAATCGGACGGGAATACTGCATAAGGCAAATTGAAAGCTGAAACTAAGGTTACTCGTTAATCTCCAATACAGGAAGACGCAATTGGTTTAGAACCCTGATGTCTCATGTAGCATAGGAGTTACAGACACCTCCCACTAGTTACAGCGTCCTCCATACAGGCATTGCAGAACGGGTACTCCTGTAGAGCCGCCAAACGCTAAGTACAATAAGTAAGGCAATGATACTTCCTAAACTTGGCACTGGCTTTTTAGCCAGTGCATTTACCTAAACCATGCAGAGCAAAACAAAAAAACCGGGCAAGTGCGAGTCGGACTCGCGCACTGAGGGTTCCGTACAAACTTACCGATGAAAACAGTTCAATTGCTGAATTGAGTTACAAAGATTTTTCCGAATCGCAAAAAAATGTTTTTTTTTTTTAATAAATTTACAGTTTTCAGATATTTTCTCATACTTGTGCTATGAGACCTTGCTTCATGCTAAATTTCAGGATTCTATGTCAACGGAAAGTACCTTATGAATTTTGATTCCCTTGAGAGTATTGAAATACACGTTTTTTGCGAAATAAACGGCCGTATCTTTTTATTTCGTTATTTGTTTTTTTCACAGCTTCAAGAGACCGCAGACTTGAGTATACGGTTTTAATTTTAACTTGATACCTTCACACGTTTCCGAGATAAAGGGTCTTCACAGACAGATCGACAAACAGACCGACAGACTGACAGAAGGACAACAAAGTAATCCTAGAAGGGTTCCGTTTTTTCCTTTTGGGGCACGGGTAATTCGTCAACTCGTACCGCATACCTACGGCCCATATGGTACGAGTTGTAGAAAATAAAAATAAATTATATTTTCATTGGTCAACTCGTCCAACGTTTCTTTTTGTATGGAACTTTAAACCTTATCAACGTTTGGTACAGTTAGTAACACAAGATTAATAATATATTTTTTTTAGTTTCGTTTTGTTCATAGATTATTTCATAAGTATTTAAAAAATCTGACGAATTAAGAACCTCCTCTTTTTTGGTGTCGATTAGAAAAGTCAGTAACTACATTTTTTTTATTGTTTCACATTGTGTTTCATGTGTTATCCGAAATTAATAAGAATGGTAGACTTGCTGCAGGTACCAAGATTTTAAGGGAAGATGGCCAAATGGCTGTATATTTTTATGCTCATGTTACATCTAACACTTTTAACTTTATCTAGAAGGTCCTGAGCTAATGCCACGTAATTTTCTGCCTTTTCATTTCTTAAGTTATTTTTGACGAATTTGACAAAAGATTTCCAAGCCGCTGATTCCAAATTATTCATTAGAATTATAAAATGGTCGTTTATCATCAAAGTTCTTATTTGAATAAACAAAAATAACTCCAATTTTGGTTCTGACCAAATCAAAGTTATACCGAAATTCAATCGTGCTAGTTTATCACTCATCCACTATCGGTCGCCCATGGTCGGTCTAGGTCCTTGATATAAAAGTCAAAATACGCCTTTTTACGAAAACCGTTATCGGTTTTTTAATTTTCTTTTCTCCCCATATACACCCTTAATGTAATAAAATGTATTCGAATTAATTAACCAACTGCACCTAGACGACAAGATGATATTACCGGTTAATAACATAAATTGGTGGAATGCGAACACAGTCAACATAACAAAATTGGTATTTTTTCCAGATGTGTATAATTTTGAAATTACACGTACGTTTGACGTTCTAAAACTTCTATACGACTTAATATCAAGTCATTCATCAAATTATATTATGAGATTACCAGCACTAAAAACTTTATATTTTTTTAGACCTGTGCAAGTTACTGATAAATCCTAAAAAACTTTACTTTTAGTTATAATATGGATGAATCTTTTTAAAATTTTGTTGATTACTTTGTTTATTATCTTTATATTTGTGTTTATTACTATATTATCCTTATCACTATTGATTGTTTAAGAACTGTAGAGCTTATTTGTAAAATTCATTTTAAAAATGTGATATTTAATCATAAAACTATCATAGAAACTCTAAAGATTTTTTTTTTGTAGTTTTGAGTTACAAGTTAATAATAAATCCTAGAAAGCCTCACTTACCACCACACATTTCTATTAAATTATTGTTAAAACTTTTAAAATTATTGATTATTATAATTAAATAGATTTATTATTGTTATTATAATTATTTATTAATATCTTTATAAATGTTGACTATAATCATTATGACGATTGCTTATTTATTATATATTATAATATTTGTTTTTTTTAGTTAATCCTACATGTATTAATGTTTTCTATTACGTCGTGTGTTAATTGATTTCAAATTTGTGATGGTTTAATAATTTCTGTTTATATGTGTTAGTTTTGTGGTGATTAAATATTTTAAAGCTAATTCGTAACTTTCTTTATTATTTCCACACTAACACTTTTGCTACTGATTGTACCTTTTCTTATTGTGATAGTGACGTGGGACGAGTTGACCAATGAAAATATAATTTATTTTTACTTTCTACAACTCGTACCACATGGGCCGTAGGTATGCGGTACGAGTTGACCAATTACCCTGGGGCACGGAACCCTAAAAACTATTAAAAAAAATTAAAGATTAAAAATTTAATTACAACTATTTATTTATTTAAATTTCATGTACAGTAGCATATGGAGACTTACGAAAGCTAAGTATTCTTTACCAGTCAACCTTTGGGTTAAAAAGACAACACTACGGTAGGTTAAATAAATAATAGATATTTCAAAATAAAATAAAGTATCATTAAATTTAGTTGCCAATAATAAAATACATGAATAGCTAAAATTACAAAATTTAAATACTTATGGCGCCTTTTCCTTGGTATACCAATATAACTAGGTAGGCATTGTGATATCGAAAGGAGATCGCATGAGTCAGCCCCCCTAGCCAAGTTACAATCGTATCGTTCGGCACGAACGCCTTGAGTAGGCCACGCCTCCGATTCCTTTGTTTCGACGTCATCTCAACGCTCAGTCACGTGGTCAGAACAAAGGATTCGGAGGCGTGGCCTACTCGAGGCGTTCGCGCCGTACGAAACGATTGTAACTTGGCTAGGGGGGCTGCCTTGCTATTCAGAAAAGTTTATTTGCGAAATCACTTCTGAATCCGCAGTGAAATCATGGTGAATTAAAGTTTCGTATTCTGAAATGGAGTGAATTCGACACTGGCGCCACCGAGTGATGATCAAAGTGAGAGGAACTAAAACGGTTGAGTATTTTGACATTTATCTACAAATTTGTCTATAGGATTTGGTATTCTGAAATACAATTCGCTGAGTGTGACATTCGAGATGATTTGTGAAATGAGTTTCGAAATGATTTACCATTTACAGAATAGCACGGCAGGTTTGTTATAGCTAACGAACTGACTTGTAAAATATACTTTTAAGGATTTTGCTGTTCTAGAATAGGTTTGAATGGGCACGCCATAATTATGGCGATAAGTCCCCTCTTTGAGGAGTGGCTGGAAAGGCAACACGGCGTCCTTACCTTCCGCATGACGCAGGTCCTCACCGGACATGGTAAGTTCGGGAGGTTCCTGCACCGGATTCGTGCGGAAGAAACGCCCGGGTGTCAACATTGTGTGGACCACCCGGAGGACACGGTGGAGCACACGGTGGAGGTGTGTCCCGCTTGGGCAGAGCAACGCCGTGCCCTCGTGGGGGCGATCGGCGGCGGCGATCTTTCGCGCCGTGCCTTGGTACAGGCCATGGTCCGGAGCGAGGAGGAGTGGCAGGCGGTCGCCTCCTTCTGCGAAGCAGTAATGCTAGCAAAGGAGGCGGCCGATCGCGTGAGGCAACGGTCCTCACGCCCCAATCGCCGCCGGGATTCCGATCCCGATTTCCGGCCATCGTAGGCGCAGGCTTGCGGACGGCGAGCAATGGGTGGCTCGCCGTCCGACCGTCCGGTAACCGTCCGGACCGAGCCCAAGTCGTCGACGGCGCGTGCTGTTCCACGCGCGCCTCAAGGAGATGTCAGCAACTGTAGGGGCCTAGCAGGGTCGAAGCCTACTGGGGCCAAGGGCCTGATTCTGAAAGGAAGACTCGGCCCTGGTACGAAAGGCAACGAAGGAACAGGAGTGGGTTTTTAGTCAGTAAAAGTCTGACACTATCTCCCGCCCCGCCCAAGGGCGGGGGATGTCATAAGATGATTTTCCCACCGGAAAAAAAAAAGAATAGGTTTGAAAATTGAGTAGAACAAAGAAATATCTATTTTTGTCAGTACGGACTTAACCATTGTAGCGCGATGTGCTGATATTGAATCTTGAAGAAAAGTATAAATAAAATTTTATAACGTTGCAAGAATTTCATTCAAGTAAAAGTTCCCGGACCATAATCATACGTCGCAGAGTGCGGTAGCGTTGCGAGTGAGTGCGGTATAACTAGGTAGGTACCTAAATATCATCGTATTCTAGTTGACAAACAGGGACAAGAAGATGCATTTTATACCGTGTACCATCATAATTTCACCTAAAACCCCTGAAATATTAAAGCAAGCAGGAACAAACTTGAATTCCTTATATTTCCTTTACCTCGTAACTGAAAACCGCACGTCATATTCTCTGAGCTAGTCTTTCAGCGCTAGATACATACCGTAATGTAAATATATTCCTGAGAGAAAACATCCCGTGTATTCTACTAATAATATAAACGTTAATGTCTGGATGTTCGTCTGTTCGTTAAATAATATCGCTTGTGACACAACGTCTAACTGTATTTTGATGAAACTAGGCTTACTTAGGTTAGGACAGAAGATTTACTGTCAGTACTTACACCGCAGCCTCACCAGTTTTTTAACGATTTAAATATATATATATATTTATGTAACCATAGATTTAAGAGTTTTAATTTTACATATTCCAAAATACAATTAAAAATTTCATTGTAAATATATACATAGATACATACACTCAATTAAAAGAAAACCTTAATAGCATTCATCCGTTAAAACCACGGAGATGCCAAAATCAATGATTTCCGACGGACAATATAACAATGTGTTTAATTTCTAGATAAGATATTGACGTCATATTATTGGGAATTTCATAATCTAGTGTATGGTTTAAAAACATTTTTAAATGGTCGTATAGTTTTGCCATTAGAACAGTTCTTATCCAAGCCGTTTTTAAAACTAGCGGTCGACGGTCTACGCAGGTGCGAGAGAGTAGTTAAACCGTTAATGATAAACTTACAACAATTTTACTTAAAAAAATGATAACATTGACTAGTGCATAGCTTAAAAAAACACGATTGCTGTAAGTTTTCATTCAAGAAAAGTAATCTCAAAACTGACATTTTTCAACATATTAAACGTGTTAGTTTAGGATAAAATATGAGGCATTTTTTTTTTTAGACTTATTAATTGAACACATTTACGATATAAAACATGGTAATATATTTTTTTTAATAACTTATTTATTTACACTACAATTTAGTATCACTAGCGCCAACGCTTCCGTCGGAAATCATTGATTTGAATCTTCTGCGTGGTTTTAACGGGTGAATGCTTTTAAGACCTAATCAAAAGTTATGGCGTTGAAAAACTCCGCCGCATCGCTGTCGACTGGTAATGTACCTACCCAAAAGGCTGGCGGCATTACCACGCTGTATGGCAATGCTTATCCTCTGCCCATGTTAAAAGCCAGCCCTTGGGTCACGCAGTGTCAACAAGGCGTTTGGAAAGGTCTTTAAAAAAATTGTTGGTATAGACCCCACGATCAGAGAGTTTCAACTCCAAACGACTCGAAAATATAACTATTTTTAATTAATATATAACTCTTTGGAGTTATTGGACAACAAAATAGATATTTTGGTGTAAGCTAATTAAATACTAACATGCAGGCGAAGCTGCGGGCAGACACTGGTATCCATAAATATATTCCAGAGAGGAAACGTTCTGTTACCGCAGAATATATTGCATATAGTGTCGAATTTTACACTCCAACTATTTCGTCTACGCTTTAGTTTTGTTTCGTGTTTCCGAGTTATTCTGTGTGTACTTAGGGAGGGTATACTGAAAGTTTCTGGTTTCTGATAAATAAGACTACATATAACACTTACGATATATTTACTGTTTTTCAAAGTATATTCCCTCGCGATTAATGCATTTTTGCTGTACACAGCAGTTGGACCAGTCTTCTTTAGTGACCTCTTCAATGGTTTTATTAAACGCATTCACCGCGCATTCAGGGCTCGTAAAACATGTGCCTCTAAGTTTGTCTTTAATTTTTGGAAACAAATAGAAGTCGCAGGGTGCGAGGTCCGAGCTGTAAGGCGGAAGCGTCATCAGTTCCACATTTGAAGCCTTCAAATAGATTTCTGTTATCTTAGCGGAATGTGAGGATGCGTTATCGTGGTGGAGGAGTACATTACGGCGTAGTTAACATTGTGCTACGGCGTAGTTAACATTTTGCTACGGCGTAGGTGACCCTGTACTTCGGTGTAGCTAACTTGTGCTACTGTAACTATGCGCAATGGGGCAGCTAACTGTGTGCTACGGCGTAGCTAAGTTTGTGCTACGGCGTAGGTAACCCTTTAATTCGGCGTAGCTAACCTGTGCTTCGGTAACTGTATGCAATGGGTTAGCTGTGTGCTACGGTATAGCTAACCTGTGCTAAGGTAACTATGTAAAAAATACACTAAAAAGTGCAAAATAACTTTAGTTTCGGAAGTCGGTGTTTCTACAATACTTTTGTGTTTTCGTTATTTAACATCGACTTCCGAAATTAAAGTTATTTTGCATTTTTTGTGTTTTTTTTTTACATTGACGTCGGCGTCGTTGTATTTTTTTTGAAAATAGTTTTTTGTTTCACACTTTTTAGTTGCGGTACCACAACTAAAAAGTGCCCCTCAGTCAAACTTAAAGTGTGCAAGTTTTATAGTAAAGATTTACCTATAGAATTTAATCAATAAAACATTGCATGACAATTCTAATAAGCCAAGCTACGGCTAGGATAAATTGTTTTATTTATTACGAAGTTTTCGTGCCTACCTTCCATCATCAGATTATTACGATGGTACCTTATAGCCAGGGTGTATCTCGTGACAATTCTAATAATCCCAAACACGGTTAGGTTACATTGATTTATTACAGAGTTCCGATGCCTACCTTCATCATGAGATCAGTTCGATATATTCCCTCCCCCTTTTCCTTCAGTTAGTCTTCGACTAAACGTATACGTATAAACAAAGCAATTTTACTTGTTACGATAGTTCTGCTGTCATAAGGAGTTCCGTTCCATGTCTTCGAAGTTTATCAACAGATTATAACAATATTTCTTTGGGACCAATTCGAAAATATAAACTTTCAATAAAAAAAATATTTCAAAATCGGTCCACAATTATTCGGAAATCTCACCGATTTCCGAATAATTGTGGTTCGACATACAAAAAAAAAAAACATTTAGCCGAATATAGAACCTCCTTCTTTTTGAAGTCGGTTAATGAGGTAGTTAACTATGTGCTACGGCGTAGGTGACCCTGCACTTTGGCATAACTAACCAATACTATGGTAAACATGTGCACTGGGGTAGCTATGTGCTACGGCGTAGCAACTTTGTGCTAGGGCGTAGGTGATCCTGTACTTCGGTATAACTAACCTGTGATACTATGCGCAGTGGGGTAGCTAACTGTGTGCTAAGGCGTAGGTAACCTTGTGCTTCGGCGTAGCTAACCTGTGCTACGGTAACTATGCGCAATGGGGTAGCTGTGTGCTACGGCATAGCTAACTTTGTGCTACGGCGTCGGTAATCCTGTAATTCGATGTAGCTAATCTGTGCTATGGTAACTATGCGCAATGGGGTAGCTTACTTTGATGAGTTAAAATCCATCCTACCAATAGTACCTACCAACCTAATTTGCTTGAGCATACGTTTTTCATTGACTTTACACTAGATTACCTAGTGCTGGCTTATTAGCTTTAAAATCTTAGATATCTTTTTGAATTGCAGTTAAAAATGCCTACAGCTCAATATGTGAATGTATAACAGAACACGTGCAGCAATAAACTGTTACAAATAAGTTACGGCTGCCATAACGTACAGCCATGTGTACAAGGTACTGTACTCTACCTTTATTAAGGCTCACGGTACTTACAGGTATTATTCAGGACCCCTATTACAAGGTTGTATGGAGACCCTCATAGCTGGACAATGGGGTTCTCCAATCAACATCAGTTAAATGTTAAGGGCAAAATATTTTATGGTGATATCGTGTAATAACGATTGACCCATAAGGTAGAAATTACAGGCACACGTTGGGTTTTCCAAAATAACATACATATAATATCCCACCGGTATTCCCGAAGGTTTTTGGTAAGGATGGGTATACGATATGTACGAGTATATATCCTATCCTATATCTAAAAATAATCCGTAACGAAAGAAGCAAGTTTTAAATTCATTTATGTTAATTTATAGGCCTATCCGAAAATTTAATAAACTTTATACTGATGGTGCAAAGTTTGTGCTTAGCTTTCCTTTTAAACGTCAATCTATACATATAAATAAAATACATTTTAATATTTTAAAATATTAAAATATATTTTTACTAAATGCATATTATGAAACTATATTTTTTTGAGGTTCCGTCTACAAGGACTAACCTCCTAAAGTTTGCCCCTTAGTCATGAGCCACACGTATTATTAATAATATAGCACTCTCGGAGGATATATTTGGCCAAAACCTACCGAAATTTTTAGAAGCAACTCAAATATAATTAATGGGAAAGGTCTGGACATTACATAATTTATAATCCTAATTAATTTAAGAATATCATAACTATGTACATATATTAAGTGTTAATTATAACATTGCCTTGGACAAGTCTGTAAAGGTGTTATAATTTAATAAATAAAAAAAAATGTTTAATAATAAGAATGCAATTTAAAAAAATATTGTCTGTCTGTTTGTACCGGCTATTCTACGATTCGGCTGGACTTATTTTGGCAGCACTTTCATTTTAGATAGCTGATTAGGTAGCGGATTAGACAGCTGATGTAAAAAGCGGTAACTTAAGCTTCTTTATTTAAAAAAGAAACTGGGCAAGTGCGAGTCAGACTAGCGCCCTGAGGGTTCCGTACAAACTCACTTATGTAAATAGTTCAATTCTCGCAGATTTTTCCGAATCGCTATTCTTTTTTTGTGACGTAGGTAACAACAAATTTACTTATATCTGTGCTATAAGACCTTGCTTTATGCCAAATTTCAGGATTCTGGGTCAACGGGAAGTACCCTATGAATTTTAATTCCCTTAAGAGTGTCGAAATAAACGTTTTTTGCGACATAAACGGCCGTAACTTTTTTTCATTTACTCAGAAGTTTGATTTTTTCACAGCTTTAAGGGACCGTAGACTTGAGTTCATAATTTTAATTTCAACTCGATAATTCCACGCGTTTTCGAGATAAAGGGTCTTGACAGACAGACGGACGGACAACAAAGTGATGCTAATAAGGGTTCCGTTTTTTCTTTTTGAGGTACGGAACCCTAAAAATAAAGAAGCTACGTTACCGTACGGAATTCTAAGTTCCGTACAAGAAAAAACTTCCTGAAATTGTGTGTGTGACGAGGACAAAGTCGCAGGTAAGAGCTAATTGATTGTGTTGATTTACGAGTCTGACGCAGACGCCAACAACCAAAGCGCGAACAACAAAAGCGAAGTAACGGCCAACAGTTAGTCTTCAATAACTTTAATATTAATGGGAAAACGGAAACTCAATCACAGTAGTTAGCAATACTAACACAAGTGACCATTGATTTTCTCTAATTCAGGAAATGAAAAGCAAACAAAACTTTGTAGTTCTCAGCCCTGTTCCTGACCTTTACACAACGCTTTCAAATTGCTGCGTAGTTTTCTAGGAATTTCCGTACCCTTAATTTCTGTTCCCTTTAGTTATAGGTAATAACAGCATTGATTAACTCTTTGATGTTTCATGGTCTGGCAGTCCACCGTAGGAGCAGGCTTGCGGGTGTCGAGCAATGGGTAGCACGCCGTCCGCTCGTCCGGTAACCGTCCGGAACGAGTCCAAGTCGTCGACGGCGCGTAGTGTTCCACGCGCGCCTCAAGGAGATGTCAGCAAATCGTAGGGGCCCAGCAGGTTCGAAGCCTACTGGGGCCATGGGTTAAGTGAAAGTGAACCCCGGGGCCCCGGAACGTAATGCAAAGAAGGAACAAACGAGTAGGTTTTAGTCAGTAAAAGTCTAACACGAAAGGGCGGGAGATGTCATTGGATGATTTCCCGCTTAAAAAAAAAATGGTCTGGCAGAAAACTGAGATAGTATTTTAAATTGGTAAAGTAGTTGTTTTTAGAAGTTAATTTCTGTAAGTACTGTTCTAATTACGAATATTCCCCGATCGCTTTTCGTTCAGACCGAGCCCGAGTCATTGACGGCGCGAAATTAGAGATGTTAGCAGACATCAATCAGTCAACTGTTGTTTATTGTCTAGTGTCTATAGTGCAGCACAGTTATACCCGGTTTGCACATGGCCCGACAGATTGCTATATTTTATTGTGCGTCTATTTGGGCAGAATAAACACGTTTTCTTTCTTTTTCTTTTTTTCAGAATAGCACCCAGAAGTGCCGAAGTCTAATGGGGCCATGGGTTGACTTCTGAAAGGGAACCCCCGGGTCCTGGAACGCAATGAAAAGAAGGAACATATGTGTGGTTTTAGTCAGTAAAAGTCTGACACGCTCCCCAAGAGCGGGAGAAGTTGTTGGATGATCTCCCACCTTAAAAAAACCCTTATCTCTTTTAGGTTTGCAATATTATGTATATCGCACTATTGCGTAAAAGGGTAGCGGCCACCGCCGAATTTGTTGTATCAGGCTGGTCGCAAGGCCGTCCCTGCATGAAAAAAATCCGCAATGAACAATAAATTACTAAATACTATGTTTATAAAGCTTGCATAGAAATAGCCTATTCATTTTTAATTAAAGACCCCTAAGGTTGTAATTATCAAAAAACACAGACTCCGGCAGCGAAAGCACACAATAAATGTGTTCCCAAAGCGTTTGGTTTTGTGTACGTTTTGCATTTTTAATAATATAAAAATATAAAACAAAAATTGCCTCTACCTGTACGATAAAGACTTTGAAACCATCCAACTGATGTGCCCCAAACCAGTTTCATTAGAAAGGTAATAATGGGAAGATGATTTTAGGCCATTAAACCAATGCATTAAAAAATAATCCACCACTTAAACTTCGATTTGAAAGAAAAACCTAAATTATCACCAGCGGCCGAAGGTTCATGCTCAGAAATCAAAATTTGTGTTGCCGGTTTTTAGCAAGATATTTGAAAAGGTAATTTAATGATAGATCAAATGCTTTGTCGGTGAGTGGTATGGAATGAGCAGTGGTGGCCGAGTGGTAACGGCCCCGACTTACGAGTTGTAGGTCGCGGATTCAAACCCAGCCAGGCGCATTACTTTGTGTAATTTATTTCATCACCACTGCTCTCAAATCGGTGACGGAAAACATCGTGAGGAAACCGGCATGTCCTAGAACCAAAAATTCGAAGACATGTGACATTCACCAACCCGCACTGGGCCCGCGTGGTGGATTACGGCCCATTCCCTCTCCTAGAGAGGAGGCCTGAGTCCCAGCAGTGGGAACATTAAAAGGCTGATTATGCTTATTATGCTAAATGCTTTGTCGGAGATATCAAAAGGATTCGACCCGTTGAGGTGGTTGTCCACTCACAACAATTTAAAGCTGTGTAATTGATTACTGGTTATATATTATAGTCAGTAATCAAATACGCTAAAAACAGTTGGTAAGCTACTGTTCGAAAATAAATAATTCACAACAAAACATTTTTTTCTATTGACTCCTGGGACAGATTTTGGAACGCTTCATTTTACTGATTGGTGTTGGCTTGAGGAACAAAATGCACTATGTATGCATTCTGGGTAGCAGTTGGTCCAACTCCCATACAAAGATTGGTAATGTCCTTTCCTTTTTTATATCAAATAAACAAAATGTATTTTATTTAGCGTAGTAGTTGTAGTACACCGTTAGAAGTATAGAGTAGTTTAGAAGGTATAAATCCTACACTAATACGTGAATAAGAAGATAATAAAAATAATACAGAGATTATAAAAGTAATGGCCAAACCGAAAATTCGCCTCATCAGAAGTCGCCCAAAGACCAATGGAAAGGGCTATGTTCGGAATTTCCTTGCGTGATCGCATCAGGAACGAGGATATCTGCAGGAGAACTAAATTTCTTCGAACTATTGCCCGAAAATTCGCCAAACTTAAGTAGCAGTGGGCAGTGCACATTGTTCGTAAAGCAGATGGTCGATGGGACCGAAAGGTGCTGGTGTGGCGACCGCGCTCCTCGCGAGTTGGAGGACCGTTCGTTACTTAAGGGATACTTAAGGGAGGCCTATGTCCAACAGTGGAGTCTTTCTGCTGAAATGATGATGACTAAATAAAAAGTAAAATAAAACTTTTTAAAAACAAGCTTTTAATTAAATGCGCTAAAAATAATAGAGTAAAGTTTTCCTTTGAAACTTTTATTATAAACTTATAACGTCATTACACAATTTATATGATATAAAAGCTTGTCGTGAGATTTAAGGCGACGGCGATAGCTGAATTATCCATACAAACGTAATACCAAAATCATTTGCAGATGGAGCATATTTCCACCATATTATGATGATGTTCGAATTAAGACAATATTTATCTAGGTTCCTACATCTTTCTTTTTTTAAAATACTTACCTAAAACGAAATTTAATCGAATTTCATTTCGCATATTTTTGTAGCATAAATGGCATGTTTTCATTTTGTTTTTTGTGTATTATAAACAACAATATTTCTAATATTCTTTACGTAGGAACATAGTTTATATTATCAAGTTACAAATTATAGAAAAAAAAATGAAAAAAACATTAAGTTTTCATTCATCTTTTTTGGTATTACGGAACACATCCAAATTTATCCCAAATTTCCAAGAGTTAGTAGAGCTATCGCGGCAAGCGAGAGTGTGTGTGTGTGCGTCAGTGTCAGTGTGTACGTGATGTCATTACTTCGGTCGCGTTGTAAATTTTACTGTAATATTTCTATTGACTTTCTGTATTCCTTTTACTTTTTTTTTGTTTTTTTTTTTTGTGATGCAAATTATTTATTTGCTTATGAACATCAAAACTAATAAATATATATATTCCTTTTACTAAACTTCAAATGCTTAGGTACTTTTTTTTGGGTGAGAAATCATCCAATGTTTTCTCGCGCTCTTGGGCGGAGTGAAAGAGCGTGTCAGGCTTTTACTTACTAAAATCGACTCCTATATTCCCTTTTTGTCTTGCGTTCCAGGGCCCCAGGTTTTCCTTTCAGAAGCGAACCTAGTAGGCTTTTTTATTTTTGAAGGTGGGAAAATCATCTAATGACAAATCCCGCTCTTGGGCGGAGCGGGAGATAGTGTCAGACTTTTACTCACTAAAAACCCACTCCTATTCCTTCTTTGCCTTCGTCCCAGGGCCCCAGATTTCGCTTTCACACTACCCTTGGCCCCAGTAGGCTTCGACCCTGCTGGGCCCCTACGATTTGCTGACATCTCCCTGAGGCGCGCGTGGAACAATACGCCCCGTCGACGACTTGGGCTCGGTCTGGATGGGTACCGGACGGTCGGACGGCAAGCTACCCACTGCTCGCCGTCCGCAAGCCCGCGCTTACGGTGGCCGGAAAAGGGATCGGAATCCCGGCGGTGGCTGGGGCGTGAAGGTCGTTGCCTCACGCGATGGCCGCCTCCTTTTCTAGCATTACTGCTTCGCAGAAAGTGGCGACCGCCTGCCACTCCTCCTCGCTCCGAACCATGGCCAAGGCCCGGCGCGAGAAATCGTCGCCGCATCGCCCCTACGAGGACACGGCGTTGCTCTGCCCAAGCGGGGCACACCTCCACCGTGTGCTCTACCGTGTCCTCCGGGCGGTCCAGACAGTGGCGACACCCGGGCGTCGCTTCTGCACGAATCCGGTGCACTTCCCGAACTTACTGTGTTCGGTGAGAACCTGCGTCATGCGGAAGGTTTTTTTTAGGTGGGAAAATCATCTAATGACAAATCTCGCTCTTGGGTGGAGCGCAATATAGTGTCAGACTTTTACTGATTAAAACCCACCCCTGTTCCTTCGTTGCCTTCACCCCAGGGCTCGGGTTTCGTTTTCACACTACCCATGGCCCCAGCAGACTTCGACCCTGCTGGGCCCCTACGATTTGCTGACATCTCCCTGAGGCGCGCGTAGAACAATACGCGCCGTCGACGACTTGGGCTCGGTCCGGACGGTTACCGGACAGTCGGACGGCGGGCTACCCATTGCTCGCCGTCCGCAAGCCCGCGCCTACGGTGGCCGGAAATCGGGATCAGAATCCCGGCGGCGCGGCGGTTGGGGCGTGAGGACCGTTGCAGTTGCCTCACGCTATCGGCCGCCTCCTTTGATAGCATTACTGCTTTGCAGAAGGCGGCAACTGCCTGCCACTCCTCCTCGCTCCGGACCATGGCCTGTACGAAGGCCCGGCGCGAGATATCGCCGCCGCCAGTTGCTCCCACGAGGACACGTCGTTGCTCTGCACAAGCGGGGCACACCTCCACCGTGTGCTCCACCGTGTCCTCCGGGCGGTCCAAACAGTGGCGACACCCGGGCGTCGCTCCCGCATGAATCCGGTGCAAGAACTTCCCGAACTTACCGTGTTCGGTGAGAACCTGCGTCATGCGGAAGGTGAGGACGCCATGACGCATGTCTTTCCAACCACGCCTCAAAGAGGGGACTTCAGAGACTTTAAAGAGGGGACGCCATATTTTTGGCGTGCCCAACCCCAGTAGACTTCGACCCTGCTGGGCCCCTACGGTTTTGCTGACATCTCCTTGAGGCGCACGTGGAACATTACGCGCCGTCGACGACTTGGGCTCGGTCTGAACGGCCAGACGGCGAGCTGCCCATCGCTCGCCGTCCGCAAGCCCACGCCCACATTGGCTGGAATTTAGGGTCGGGATTCCGGCGGCGGGCGGGGGCGTGCGGGCCGTTCCCGCGTGCGTGTGGCTGCCTCCTTCGCTAGTATTACTGTTTCGCAGAAGGAGACGACAACCTGCCATTCCTCCTCGCTCCAAACCATGACCTGTACCAGGGATCAGCGCGAGAGTTCGTTGCCTTGCCGCCGATGGCCTGATTCATTGACTGAACTCATTGACTGATTTCCCACTTATAAAAGCACTCGGCTCCATAACATTTTCTGATTTGTTAGTGTGTGCTAGTTATCCTAATATGTTGAGATATCGGCACGGTAATAAAATTTCCAAAAAACGCATTACTAGTCTGTACATTCACTAACGATTCCCTAAAGTATTCGGCAAAAATAAAGCAAATAATGAACATACCTAATTTTACTAACAGTATTGCAATACGCTCACATACACACACAGCTGCGCACTGCGTCAGTTGCTCACTTGTTTTTGTCAAACAGAGATAGCTATATTCCGCGATACGCGTCAACTTGCAGTTGCATGCGGCTTACGCCGGGCTCTTAAGTACTCGTATTTACTCATTTGAAAATGAAAATCAATCAGATCAAGTTATTTTCTTAACTTGTTTATCTTCACAGATGAATCTATCATCAAATCAGCTCCATGTTGTTGCATTGTCACATGTTGTACACATGTGTACAAAATTTCAGGTCAATCGGTTGAAGATATCTGCTTTAAAATTGAGTTGCAAGATTTGAGCCGAACATACACATAGTAACATACATTGCAAGTTCATAAAAAGCTTGTAAAATAATAATAATCATTTTTATTTTAATATCACCTACACTATACTATCTATGAAAACAAATCCAATCAAAATATAGGTATTTTAAGTAGGTAGGATTTCTAGTGCTCAGGTGAGGTTTCAACATTCTAGGAAGATGGGAGAGTTCCAACGTTCAACTGATTTAGTAATTCCAGTAAGTAAACGTTGGAGCTAGCAATTGCGTTGCAAGATAAAGTGTATGGCGCAAGTACAAGAGATTGCTACTGTAATGCAGGGAACCTTACAGCGTGAAGTATTCTGCCTTATAAAGCCAAACAGCGGTATCTCAATTGTTTTTGAAAAGAAAGAAAGAAAGAAAAAGAATTTATTTGGTACAGCACAAGGCACAAACACAATATAGGTAAACACGAAACAAAAATAAAAACAAGAAACAAAAAATGTAGTTGTGTCCTCATGGCTGCACCAAAATAGGTCCAGTTCAGCATGAATGTCAGACAACTAGTGCCTGACGCTGGTTTTCAACTGAACCTGTGGTTGTGACGCAACGGACGTAAAACAGTTTTGGAGTGTAATATATATATATATATGTATCGGTGATGCATACTTAAATAATATAAACCAAATTTCGAAAATTATTTTTCGAGAAACCCATATTTTTATTGGAATATAGAAAAAAAACCAGGCAAGTGCGAGTCGGACTCGCGCACTGAGAGTCCCGTACAAACTTACCTATGAAAACAGGACAATTCCCGAATTGAGTTACGAAGATTTTTCCGAATCGCAATTTTTTTGTTGTTGTGACGTTACAACAAATTTACAGTTTTTAGATTTATTCCTATACTTGTGCTATGAGACCTTGCTTTATGCCAAATTTCAGGATTCTATGTCAACGGGAAGTACTCTATGAATTTTGATTCCCTTGAAAGTGTCGAAATACACGTTTTTTTGCGACATAACCGGCCGTATCTTTTTTTTTCGTTAACTTTGAATTTTGATTTTATCACAGCTTCAAGGGACTATATGGTTTTCATGGTTTCGTTGGTGTCCTCACCTTCCGCATGACACAGAGTCCTTACCGAACATGGTAAGTTCGGAAGGTTCGTACATCGGATTCAGGTGAAAGAAACGCGCAGGTGACACCATTGTGTGAACTACCCACAGTACGCGTTGGAGCATACGGTGGAGGTGTGCCCCACTTGGGTGGACCACCACCATGTCCTCGTGGAGGCGGTCGGCGGCGGCGACCTCTCGCACCAGGCTCTGATTCAGCTCATGGTCCGGAGTGAGGGGAAAAGGCAGGCGGTCTCCTTCTGCCAAGCAGTAATGCTAGCGAAGGAGACGAACGCACGCATGAGGGAATGGACATCCTCACACCTCAGCCGCGACCACGATCCCGACTACCAGCCACGATAGGCTCTGGCTAGTAAACGACGAGCAATGGGTAGCAAACCTAACCGTCTGGCCTTCCGGCAATTGTCCGGACCGAGTCCAAGTCGTTGACAGCGCGTAGTGTCTCACACGCGCTTCGCAGAGATGTCAGCCCAACCGAAGGGGCCTAGCAGGGCCGTAGCTTACTGGGGCCAAGGGTTGACTACTGAAACTTGGTCCTGGAACGTAAATGGCAACTGATGGAACATAGATGTGGTTTTAGTCAATAAAAGTCTGACACGCTCTCTCGCTCCGCCCTAGAGCGGCAGAAGTCATTAGATGATCTCAAAAATCCAGCAGTGGACGCACATTGTGCTAATAGCGACAGTAAAAAATAGTTTTTTTTAAACAACTTCAGGTTTTTGCATAACGAATTGGATTATAAATTGTCTTTTTTCAGACCAAACAAGCAGAAGACGCCCCATTTTGCAAGTTGAACATACATAGCATAGCATAGTCGGTCTTATAATGTTCCCACTGCTGGGACTCAGGCCTCCTCTCTAGGAGAGGGAATGGGCCATAATCCACCACGCGTGCCCAGTGTAGGTTGGTGGATGTCATTCACACATGTCTTCGAATTTTTTGGTTCTAGGACATGCCGGTTTCCTCACGATGTTTTCCTTCACCGTTTTGAGCGCAGTGGTGATGAAATAAAAACACAAAGTAATGCGCCTGGCTGGGTTTGAACCCGCAACCTACAACTCGTAAGTCGAGGCCGTCACCACTCGGCCACCACTGCTCTTAGTTGAACATACAAAAATATAATTCACATTTCATTGGACAAGGGTCCGTCCTTTTTCCATCTAGAATCTGAGCTACCGTTAAAATGTCCTTTGAAAACAAAATGGATGCCCCTCGCCTTCATCTAAGTATTTTACTGAAAACATAATTTAATCTGGTCACCTTCATTTATGATTTAATTAAGTAGGGGAGGCTAATTTCATTTGATGGCCTCAGTTTGTTTTTACGAGAAACTTTTTTTACTTATTACTAATTACAGCATATTTTTGTAATAAGTAATTTTTAGGGTTTCGTACGAGGAAAATTCCGTACGAGAGGAAAAATCGGAACCGTTATAGGATCACTTTGTTATCCATCTGTCTGTCTGTCAAGACCCTTTACCTCGGGAATGGGTGGAGGTATCGAGTTGAAATTAAAACCATATACTTAGGTCTGCGGTCCCTCGAAGCTGTGCAAAAATCAAACTTCTAAGTTAACGAAAAAAAAATGATACGGCTGTTTATGTCGCAAAAAACGTATATGTTTACGTTTATTTACACCTTAAAGGGAGTCAAAATTCATAATGACATTTCCCGGTGACCCAGAATCCTGAAAGGCATAAAGCAAGATCTTATAGCATAGGTACAGGAATAAATTTGAAAACAGTAAATTTATTGTTACGTCCCAAAAAAATTTTTTTTTTGTGATTCGGAAAAATCTTTGAGGCTCCATTCGGGAATTGAACTACATATTTACATAGGTAAGTTTGTACGGAACCCTCAGTGCGCGAGTCCGACTCGCTCTTGCCCAGTTTTTTCTAGGTTGAACTTTCAAAAGGCCAGCAAAATGATAAGCAGTGGTTGTGACAGGAATTTTAAGTGGAAAAAGGAAACCTACCTACCTACCTTATCAGTGACCTGAAAACTTCACGTAAATTCAGCAGTTTTATTACAGGTGCCAAGAAAGAATTCAGTTTTTAGGACCGGTTTTTGTATTATTTATTTGGAGTTAAGAAACTGACACCCATTTTTTTTGAGGGTGCGACATTATCAAATATCTTCTCGCGCTTTGGTCGGTGCGAGAGGGAGTGTCAGACTTTTACTGACTGACTGACTTGTACTGACTAAAACCCACCCGTGTTTCTTCAGTTGCCCTTTGCGTTCCAGGGTCAGGGTTACACCTTGGAACGATACCGAAGTCCTAACAGGCATCAAGCCCTTATGGCCTTCGTCAACACCCTACTTCTATCTTAAGATCACAGGTTTTGGCAGGATTTTCAGGCTGGAGTAGAGGTGCTCAGTTACTCAAAATCGTTTTATTATTTCAGTACACGGTTAGTAATGTATTGTTTATTTATATGGGAATTCATTCAAACTTCTTTCACCATGGGTCGAGTGGGAGAGAGAGTAGGGGGAGATTTTACTGACTAAAATCTGTGTTGATCAGTTGCCCTTTGCGTTTCAGGACCACGGTATGCCTTTCAGAAATTCGTGATTGGATTTTGGTAAATTAAGTGTGGCCGAAGAATCGTCAAACTTAAGTGGCAGTGGGCAGGGTACATTGCTCGCAGAACAGATGGTCGATGGTGAAGAAAGGTTCTGGAATGGCGACCACGTACCGGAAGACGCAGTGTTGGAAGGCCTCCCACAAGGTGACCGGTGAGAGTCGTGGGAATCCGATGGATGCGAGACGCACAGGACCGGTCATTGTCGCGACATTTGGGGAAGGCATATGTCCAACAGTGGACGTCTTTCAGCTGAAATGATGATGATGATGATGAAGTGTGGGTACTTTGCTGGACATCACAAACACGTGGGTCTTCTTGCATGGAACTGGAATTGTGCTTCAAATATTAATGTTAACTTACCACTTAGCTCGTGACCTGGCATAGAAAAAAAAAACAATTTAAATATAAGAAAAATGAAGTTTTACTTAATTTAGAAACAATTGCAGCGGTCTTCCCGTACGATTTTAATTTAGGTGTCTTCAACGCTAGAGTGAATAGGCTCTTATAAATTAGCACGTTTCACCATCAACGATTGCATCACTGCTTACCATCAGGTGGGATCGTAGTCAAGCACTAGTTAATACGATAAAAAAAAAATTGGTTTAAAGAAACGGAAATGTGCATTTATTCAGTTTGGGGACCATTTCATAAAATAATAATAATAATAATATTCCACAACTATCATACAACGCCGTCTAGTCCCAAGCTAAGCAGAGCTTGTGTTATGGGTACTAGACAACTGATAAACATACTTATATATTTCTAAATACATACATATATAGATAAATTACACCCAGACAGAACAAATGAACGTGCTCATCACACAAACATTTGTCCTGGGTGGGAATCGAACCCACGACCTCCGGCATAGCAGTCAGGGCCACTAACCACTAGACCAACAGGTCATTCAAAAATGTTCTTTTACTTTAAAAAACTGGGCAAGTGCGAGTCGGACTCGCGCACTGAGGGTTTCGTACAAACTTACCCATGAAAACAGTTCGATTCCCGAATTGAGTTACGAAGATTTTTCCAAATTGCAAAAAAAGTTTTTTTATGTTGTATGTATTATTACTTTGTACGCCCTAGAGGCAAAACATAGCGCCCTTAATATATTTAAGAACTTATCATGTACCTATGTTTTACAATAAATAAATGAATCTTGAATCATGTGGCGTCAAAGGTGTCATTACAAAGTCGAAACACTAATCATTTTGGAACTAAATCGCTACAGCTTCTAATATAACCCACAAACACAGATTACAGCAGAAACAGTTCACAAGATAATGGGGACAGCCCCTTGAGATGACAGTAATGAGAGCCCGAGTTTCTTTAACTTTTTATAACGATTTTAGACTCTATTCTCTTGAGTTAAGGGTGATGGAGAAGTTGGTAGAGTGTCCCGTAGAGAAATGAATTTGTTCTTGATTTTTTCTTGCGAGGATTGTAACTTAGAGTTCCCTCTGTGTAATTGTTCGTCAGCTATGGTATTTAGGTTTATTGCTCGGGGTGTCATTATAATTTTTGGACTTTATTTGAATTCAAGATCTTTTGGCAAAAGGGAGGATAATTTACTTTATTTTTTACCTTTAGAGTTACCGTTTGATAGGCAGGAGTTATTCAATGAAGGCCTTGTTATTAAGGGCATTTTTCTTTGCCTGCGTTAAAAGAAAAATATCTTTTACCAGGATCAGAAGTAGATATTGTAATATTACTAGCTGTTGCTAGCGATTTTACTTGCGTGATAGTAGACTTATCACCTAGGGGGTTTTTCCACTCTTGGGCGGAGCGGCGAAATAGTGTCAGACTTTTACTGACTAAAAACCCATTCCTTCTTTGCCTTCGTCCCAGGGCCCCGGGTTTCGCTTTCACACTACCCGTGATTCCAGTAGACTTTGACCCTGCTGGGCCCCTACGATTTGCTGACATCTCCCTGAGGCGCGCGTGGAATAATATGCGCCGTTGACGACCTGGGCTCAATCCGGACGGACGGCGAGCTACCCATTGCTCGCTGTCCGCAAGCCCGCGCCTACGGTGGTCGGTAATCGGGATCGGAATCCCGGCGGCTGGGGTGAGAGGACCGTTAACTCGCGCGGTCGGCCGCCTTCTTTGCTAGCATTACTGCTTCGCAGAAGGAGGCAACCGCCTGCCACTCGTTTCGGACCATGGCCTGTATCAAGGCCCGGAGCGAGAGATCGCCGCCGCCGATCTCCACGAGGACACGGTGGTGATCACCTAAGGGTATAAAAAATAGCCTACAACCTATTCTCAGACTTATCAAACATACACACAAAAATTCATGAATATCGGTTTCGGGGGAGTTCAATAACAAACACTGTGACAAGAAATTTTTATAAATTAGATGTCATGTCATAATAAGCTATGGGCTACCCACGTATCTAGTTTCATTAAATCCGTAAAGCCTTTAAGGCATTATTGACTATTCCTAAAGTATACTCTGAGTTTACAGAGTATACCCTGAGTTTACAGAGTATACCCTGAGTTTACAGAGTATATTCTGAGTTTACAGAGTATACCCTGAGTTTACAGAGTATACCCTGAGTTTACAGAGTATATTCTGAGTTTACAGAGTATACTCTGAGTTTACAGAGTATACCCTGAGCTTGTTTCGGTGTTTCTTCTCAGAGTAGTCAGCTAGAAAACATCAGACTCATCTAGTTTTAACTAACGAAAAAATTGACGTGTAAAAAAGTTTTTTAAAACCTTTTTGCAAAATAAATATCCTTTATCATTCGAAAGAGATACCACGGCTCTGGAACGCTATGGGCAAATGAAGGAATATGGGTGGGTTTTAGTAAAAAAGTCTAATATTTCCTCGCGCTCCACACAGAGCGGGAGCAGTTATTAGACGATTTCTCACCCTAGAAAAAGGGAGTGATTGACTAACTTCCAAACATATAGATTTCCACATCTTTAAACAACCTTATTTTTAGTATATGCGAAACCTGAAACACCTGTCTAGTATTTTTATGTCAAGAATCTATGTAGAAAATTTCAAAACTGTATTATGAAAAATCACAAAGATAAATATAATAAGCCCGTTATAGTACCTGGTTGGCGACATAAATACATGGTCACCGGGCCACCCGGGCGACTGAGGGGTTGTTTTGCTCCTGCACCCAGTAGTGCGCTGGCGTGTAATGCCCCCTATGACCTGCCGTGACGTACTTTGTACTTAGTGTCGGTGGTGTCCAACTTGTAACCTTTTTTAATTTTTTTTGGGAAAAAATATGGAATCGATTAAGTTACTGATTTTGAACAAACTGTATTCAGGTTTCGCATATACTAAAAATAGTGTTGTATTTAAAAGTCAAAGTCCTTACTCACTGACTGACCCATCAAAGCCCAGACCAAACCTTTAGATTTAGAACGCTGAAATTTTGCCTAGAGGTTCTTTTTATGATGAATACAAAAGGTAAGAAAGGACTTTCCAAAATTCACCCCCTAAAGAGATGGCGGCAGCGACCTTTCGCGTCGGGCCCTGGTTCGGGCTATGGTCAGGACCGAGGAGGAATGGCAGGCGGTCGCCTCCTTCTGCGAAGCAGTAATGCTAGCGAAGGAGGCTGCTCGCGTAAGGGAACGAAGGTCCTCACGCCCCAACCACCGTAATTCCAACCCCAACTACCAGCCACGGTAGACGCGGGCTTGCGGACGTCATACAATGAGTAGCTCGCCGTCCGGCCGTTCGGTAATTAACCGGACTGAGCCCAGTCGTCAACAGCGGGTAGTGATCCACGTGCTCCTCAAAGAGATGTCACCAAACCGTAGGGGCTCAGCAGGGCCGATGCCCGCTAGCTAGGACCGCGGGTAATTTCTGAAAAGGAAACCTGTAGTCCTAGAATGCAAAGGGTAAGTAAGGCGCGAGAAGTCATAGGATGATTTCCAACCTTAAAAAAAAGCCCTTAAGAGATAAAATGGGGGTCCATAGTGAATTAGAGATTGGGTTATTCGAGATTCCATGACTGTGGCGTTAGGTTTTTCGTAGCAGCGTGTATTCGTTGTGAAGAGTTTCCTATTAGTAAACATACGGGGTCGTGTTATTCGATATTACAGTGTTTCTGAATCATGTAATTCGAGATCGCGTGGCTACTGCGTTAAGTTTTTCTTGGTAACGTGCATTCGTTGTTAAATGTTTCGGATTAGTAAACTTACGGGAACGTGTTATTCGATGTTACACTTTTCGGAATTATGTAACACACTCATACTTTATATGGGGAAACCTACTTTCACACGGGCGAGGCCGCTGGCAGAAGCTAGCGTATGATATTAGTAGGAGTGGAATTTCAAGATAACAGTGTCGCAAAGTGGACCCATAAGGTCGAATCGTATTACAAGACCCGTGGGGTTTATTTCCAAAGTTCGAAGGGTTTTGGTTAACGGTAACTGATGGTCTATTTCCATATGTCTTGTTTATAGAGCCGTCCCTTTACTGGGAGAAAATGATGGTCTTTATTATTAGTGTATTTGTTACGTGTAGGCTCCAAGCAAGCTGAAAAGTGGTCCAAAATTGCGATTAAGAGGGTCCTTTTTCACTCGCCTATCGTCAACATCGAGCATGGTTTAATTCATTAACGCTCAGGCGGTAGCCGGCGCCCGGAAGCCATTGTCTTATTATTGTGTCTCTAATTACGCACGTCAAAAGGTTAAAAGCTTATTACTTCATCTAATGCAATCCAACGTGATGTTTGACGAAAAAGCAACGCGAAGAAAGAGAGATAACGCCAGAAAACTCTGTTAGCATTCGGTAATTCCGTGATTTACTCGAATATTTTACAAAATTTATTCCAGGAAATACGTGTTTTTTTTTAAACCCTTAAAAGTTTTTGAAAAAAATTGTCATTCAAAATCTTAATTAAATTTGCAAGGCTTCTATTGTTATACTTTTTTGACTTTTTAATTTTTCAGTAAACTATGAAGTGTGCAAAATAGCAGATTTTCAAAGGTCATTACTGGATTAGTTTTACATAAATTTATAAATTGATTTCAATAGAAGCCTAGATAATATCCACAAGATACTGTGTTTCCAAAATATCTAATGAAAAATTTGTAATAACGCATCGAGATATATGTACTTACGTACTAGAGAAGACACCGTAAATTCCTACTTTGTCTCGTTCAACTGCGGCGATCGCGTCGCACTTTGTCGAAGAAAACGCGTAAGTGCCGTGATTTACATGGCGCTTAAGACCTTTTTGCCGAGAATAAATACACTTCCGCAGCAAATCTAGCGCTGTGGTAAATTAGTTACGATTTAGACGAATTGTTATTATTTTAGCGCTGCAGCGAACTAAAGATTCAAATTACGAAAATAGTACAATTCAGTTATTTGACGTAGCTTCTCTAGTACGTTAGTACTTATATCTCGATGTAATAACGTCATAATTGCTTAAGAGCGGTTGTATGAAAAACAGTGAAAATGTATGTCGAGTTGCATCCCCTTAACCACGCAAGATTTCAGTAGCGCATGTGGATTCCATACATTTTGGACTTTTTGCAATCGTTATTATTGACTAGTCTTTGTTGTGGCTGCACCCGTGTGCCAGTAGAATATTATTCTAACTGATTTTATTCCCAGGATAAACAGTATTCTATGTCATATTCCATCCACGCGCGCCTCAAGGAGATGTCAGCAAACCGTAGGGGCCCAGAAGGGTCAAAGCCTACTGGGGCCATGGGTGATGCGAAAGAGAACCCCGGGGCCCTGGAACGAAGGCAAAGAAGGAACAGGGTTTTACTCAGTAAAAGTTTGACACGCCCTCTCGCCCCGCCCAAGGGCGCAAATCACTTATGTCGCAAAAAACGTATATTTCGACATTCTCAAAGAAATCAAAATTCATAGGGTACTTCCCGTTGACACAGAATTTTGAATTTTGGTATTACGATAGGTCTTATAGCACAGATATAGGAATAAATCTGAAAACAGTAAATTTGTTGTTACTCACGTACGGGAATTGTAATTTGTACGGAACCCTCAGTGCGCGAGTCCGACTCGCACTTGCCCGGTTTTTTTTACATCGTATTTACATTTTGTAATGCACTGAGCGTACCAGTAACGAAAGGGTTACCACCTCAGTATTTTCTGGGCGTCAGACACCCAGCACTGGTATTTAATTGGCACCCCACAGTGACGCACGGAGGGTAAATAAAATATATGGTATGTAATTAAAATACTGTACGGATTTTCATACAGTTTTCAACAATAGATAATATGATTCATAAGGAAGATTTAGTTGTATTTATTGTTAGTATGCCTTAATTGTAAAAGACGATGCCCTACTCATTAGTTGCATAAATATAACAAATCTTAGCCGAAAACTGTCTCTCAAAATACAGGTAGCCCTAGTTTGAGAGGCAGGGTTCATTAACTGTAAGGTTACAATTGTTGAATTCCAAATAATTGCCATATACACAACCATTATGTACAAACTAATGTAACCCTTTTGTGCTAATAAAACATTTATTATTTATTTATTATTGTACAGAAAAGCCAGGATGTGTGATGATGTGTGGTGTGACGAGAATGGATAAAGTGAGAAATGAGTATATAAGGGGAAGTTTGAAAGTGGCGCCAGTGACTGAAAAGTTGAAAGGGAATCGTTTGTGTTGGCATGGTCATGTGAAGAAGAGGGATGAATCGCATGTTATTAAAAGAGTTATGAGTGTACATGTGGCTGGATGGAGAAGGAGAGGGAGACCAAAGAAAAGATGGATGGATTGTGTGAGAAGTGACATGAAAGAAAAAGGAGTTAGTGGTAGTGTGACGAGCGACAGGACATAATAGAAAAAAAAAACGTGTTGCGTCGACCCCAGATAAAATGGAAAAAGGGCAGGAAGATGATGATGAGTACAGAAAAGCCAGGAATATCAATTTGTAACACCCCGTGCGAAACTGGGATGGGTCACTGGTACCTATTTATTAAAGAAAATATAAACGAGAGTGTTATTTTAAAAAACATTAAAGTATTTGAACTTTTCACCTGCTATTTATCATTTTCTTGTTAACCCTTCATCCTTTATCTGTTTCACGTTTTCTTAGAAATTAATCTCATTCATCTTGATTCCGGAAGAAAAGTAATTATTTGTAAAAAAAGTTATATCTAAGGAATGGTGGTAATTAATGATCTTTTCTATTTATGAAAAAACATTAAAGTATCGTTCTTTATCTATAAAATAAATAAAACAATGAAACTTTTTGTTATCCTTTCTCTTTCGATCCCAGCTGGTTTGTTTCCCGCGCTGATTGTTAGATTAAATTGTGAGAAATGGCTCCGAGCTGTCTAACTCGTTAATCACATTTATTTTTTCTTTATGTTCGGCAAAAAGGTTTTAAAACTGTTATTTTTCGGATGAGGCTAATTTTTATTGTTATAAAATTGGCCAAGCGCGAGTCGGACTCGCGCATGAAGGGTTCCGTACCGTCAGTAGCACAAAACTGCAAAAAATAACGTTAATTGTATGGGACCCCCCTTAAATATTTATTTTTTGTTATAGCGGCAACAAAAATACATCATCTGTTGAAAATTTCAACTGTCTAACTATCACGGATCATGAGATAAAGCCTGGTGGCAGGTGGACAGACAGACAGACAAACAGACGGACAGACAGCGGAGTCTTAGTAATAGGGTCCCGTTTTACCCTTTGGGTACGGACCCTAAAAAAAATTTCAAACCTTTATTTTTTGGGTGAGACTAACTTTTATTGTTATAAAAATATACACACAGAGGATTCAAATTTGACAATGTCATAATTATATCACATCCGAAAAATTTGGGCAGAGTTTGTGTCGAGATTTTTTCTAGTATAGTTCAGTGCTTTTTTAATATTCGCAAATTGATTCCTAGTAGATATTGTGTTGTAAGACTAGTGTAGTTTTGTATTTCAAGTGATGAAAATGGAGCTGATAAAAATTATTGTAGTATTGACTACCTCAGGGAAGTTTGCCGAGAAGGGTGACTCGATACATTTGCTGAATATTAAAATGAGTTACATCCGCGTTCTAATGAAACCTGTTACAGAAAGTATCTTAAAGTAACTGAAAACTTAATACTTTCTAAACTTCACAGTGGCTAAATGCACAAAACGTGCGAAGCCAAAATAAAAAAAAAAACCGAGCAAAAAAACCGCACTGGGGGTCCGTACAAACTTACCCATGAAAACAGTTCAATTCCCGAATTAAATTACGAAGATTTTTCCGAATCGCAAAAAAAAAGTTTTATTTTTTGTGACATAACTACAAATTTACAGGTTCGAGATTTTTTCCTATACTTGTGCTATGAGACCTTGCTTCATGTCAAATTTCAGGATTCTACGTTAACGGAAAGTATCCTATGAATTTTATTCCCTTAAGAGTGTCGAAATATACGTTTTATGCGACATAAACGGCTGTATCTTTATTTTTTCGTTACCTCAGAAGTTTAATTTTTTCACAGCTTCAAAGGACGACAGACTTGAGTACCTATATGGTTTTAATTTCAACTCAATACCTTCACGCGTTCCCGAGATAAAGGGTCTTGACAGACAGACAAACAGACAACAGATGGACAACAAAGTGATCCTATAAGGGTTCTGTTTTTTCATTTTGAGGTACGATACCCTAAAAAGGCAGTCCAATTTGTAATTATTATGAGCTTGTTGTGTCCTACTTCAGGGCAAAGGCCTCCTTCCATTCTTCCACTCTTCTCTATCCTTAGCTACTTCTGGCCACTCCTTGAAGTAGGATTCCAACTCGTCACGTAATTTGTAATTAGACTTAGGAAAACATTAGACAAGAAATCAACAACATTCCTACTCAACTTCTGAGGCGCGTTTTCATGAATATTAGAGATCGCTTTGAAGAGTCCCAGAACCGCGAAGGACGACATTTGAATAATGTTACTTTCAAGAAGTAATTTTCTCATGTCTTCAGTTTCTGATTTTATAATTTAACGCATTATAGGGTGACTGGTAATTAGTGACCGATACTTAAACACGTGATTCTAAAATCTACAAGTCCCTGATAAGACCTATCATACTGTATGGATCAGAATGTTGGGCTGTGAAAAAGACGGATGAAAAAAGATTGCATGTAGCGGAGATGAGAATGTTGAGATGGATGTGTGGTGTGACGAGAATGTATAAAGTGAGAAATGAGTATATTGGAGAAAGTTTGAAAGTGGCGCCAGTGACTGAAAAGTTGAAAGGGAATCGTTTGTCTTGGTATGGTCACGTAAAGAGGAGAGATGAAACGCATGTTACTAAAAGATTTATGAGTATACATGTGGATGGGTGGAGAGGGAGAGGCCTCCCTCTCCCTCTCCACCCAAAGAACAGATGGATGGATTGTGTGAACAGTGATATGAAAGAAAAGCAAGTTAGTTATAGCGTGACGGTTGACAGGATAGAATGGAAGAAAAAAACATGTTGCGCCGACCCCAAATAAGATGGGACAAGGGCAGGAAGATGATGACTTAAACACGTGATTGTACTCATGATCACAAACAACTTTCCCAAAGAAACTTTTTTTTAGACTATCTTTGGATATTATTTAACCGAAACGTACCTACCCTGATTACGTACACCGATGGGTTTGCAAGCCGCACGGGTACTCTATCACTATTGTAGGTAAGGTACAAAAAGTACATGAGACAACGGCCTTACGCGGCTAACAGCTGAGTGGTCGCAAGCGCGCGCACGCGAATTTCAAACAGCTGTTTTGTTATTGTCATAAAACTAATGAGTATATAAAAAAGTTTCTTTAGGAAAGTTTTTTGTAATCTTGAGGACAATCACGTGTTTAAGTATCGGTCACTAATTACCAGTCACCCTATATAATATAAATATATTCGTTATTATTTATGCGTCTACAAAAGGAAATTATTTTTATAGTTGCGCTACCGGTACATGGTGGACCCATACGTACAAAACCGTTTTCCAAACACATTTATTCTAAGTACAGTTAAGGAGTGGAATTCCCTGCCGGAATCTCTTTCCTGATAGCTACAACCTAGGGGTCTTTAAGTCAAGAGTGAATAGGTTACTTCTAGGCAACCGTGCTCCATCATCGACCACACTATCGATTTTTTGCTTAGGAAAAAGAATGGTACCTCTACCTATGCTCCGTTTGCCTTGGTACAGGCCATGGTCCGAAGCGAGGAGTGGCAGGCGGTCGCTTCCTTCTGCGAAGCAGTAATGTTAGCAAAGGAGGAGGCCGCACGTGTGAGCGGCCCTCACGTCCCAGCCGCCGGAATCCCAATCCCGATTTCCGGCTACCGTAGGCGCGGGCTTGCGGACAGCGAGCAATGGGTAGCTCGCCGTCCGACCGTCCAGTAACCGTCCGGACCGAGCCCAAGTCATCGACGGTGCGTACTGTTCCACGCGCGCCTCAAGATGTCAGCAAACCGTAGGAGCCCAGCAGGGTCGAAGCCTACTGGGGCCAAGGGCCGCCCAAGAGGGGGAGATGTCATTGAATGATTATCCCACCGAAAAAGTAAACCTCTACCTATGCTAAGTGACTTAATAACAATTTGCGACTATCCTCGTTAGTGTTTTACAAATTCCTTCGTAATGCTGACGTAATCGTTATTCATCTATGACACTATGGCTGAGTAGGCGAAACGGACACCAGGTGAGATAGTGATCAAAACGCGAGCCAGTCAATAACAAAAAAAAGTGCTTTGCAAAACTCGCGCAGTGGTAATCGTAATATTAATAAGTGCAAATTTCGTTAACCTTCTGAATATCTCAATTCATTTTCTCAAAACGTAGAAATCGTCTAAACGAACCCGGCGTCTATTCAGTATTCCTGAATATATTACGCTATCACGGTCTGACTCGACTGATTCACAAATTAACACCGTGTTTCAGAATATGTTGAAAGCTTTACAGATTAAATGACTGAGTATATTCTTTGTTTTTCGAGCTCAAAATGTTCAAGCAACATTTTCATTATATTATTTACAATGTGGCTCTGTTTCTTCATTTTGTAGAGATGAAAATCAGACTGTATTTTATTAATAAAGAGAATTCATTTGTAAATCAAAGAGTATCTGTAAAATCTGTGATTCTGAAAGCTTAGTTATTACCGCAAAAATAGTTTTTTTTTGTTACCCTAGAATGTCCCACCCACTGCTGGTTAAATAAAAAAACTGGGTAAGTGCGAGTCTGACTCGCGTACTGAGGGTTCCGTACAAACTTACATATGAAAACAGTTCAATTCTCGAATTGAATTACGAAGATTTTTCCGAATTAAAAGTTTTTTTTTGTGACGTAACAACAAATTTACAGTTTTAAGATTTTTTCTTATACTTGTGCTATAAGACCTTGCTTCATGTCAAATTTCAGGATTCTAGGTCAACGGGAAGTACTCTATGAATTTTAATTCCCTTGAGAGTGTCTAAATATGCGTTTTTCTCGACATAAACGGCCGTATCTTTTTTTTCGTTAACACAGAAGTTTCATTTTTTCAAGCTTCAAGGGACCGCGCCGACCTGAGTAAGTATATGGTTTTAATTTCAACTCGATACCTCCACGCGTTCCCGAGATAAAGGGTCTTGACAGAGATACGATCGCCCAGTTAGATACGATAAATACAATAAATTGCGGTCCGGGCTTGTAAGCGCACTTTTTCGAACTAGTACGAAAAATAGGAAATCTCTTGCCTAAAAGCTGTAGGAATAGGAGCGGGTTTTCGATTGTATTAAAAAATACTTGGTTCTCTTGTGTAGTTAGCACGGTTTAATTTTTAAAGCCTGGTTTAAAACGAAAATGTGACGCTCATTTCCATTTGATTGGTCGCCAAGTGATTGGTAAACACGAGCTTTTAGCAATCGATCGCTATGATAACCAATCACGCTGTTGAAACATGAGCGAGTGCACTTCGCGGCAATCGGGAAAACAACATGGCCGCTGTTTTTTAAAATTGGAAAGCTTCGAAAATAATTGAAGAGGTGGAACAGAGCGATGAAATAGAATATGTTTAGGGTTTATTTTGCTCGTGGAATGTTGACGATTTTTAGGGTTCCGTACCTCAAAAGGAAAAAAACGGAACCCTTATAGAATTACTTTGTTGTCCGTCTGTCTGTCTGTCACCCTTGATCCTTTATCTCGGGAACACGTGGAGGTGTCGAGTTGAAATTAAAACTATATACTCAAATTTGCAGTTTCTTTAAGCTGTGAAAAAATCAAACTTCTGGAGTTAACGAAAAAAAAGATACGATTGCTTATGTCGAAAAAACGTATATTTCCTCAATGAAATCAAAATTCATAGGGTACCCAACTTCCCGTTGACCTAGAATCCTGAAATTTGGCATGAAGCAAGGTCTTACTGCACAAGTATAGGGAAAAATCTGAAAACTATAAATTTGTAGTTACGTCACAAAAAAAAACCTTTTTTTTGTGATTTGGAAAAATCTTCGTAACTCTGTTCGGGAATTGAACTGTTTTCATAGGTATGTTTGTACGGAACCCTCAGTGCACGAGTCCGACTCGCACTTGCCCGGTTTTTTAAAATTGGAACGTTCCGAAAATAATTGAAGAGATGGAACAGAGCGGTGAAATAGAATATGTTTAGGATTTATTTCGCTCGTGGAATGTTGACGATTTTTGTTAAAAATTGTGCTTGTTTTTTTTAGCTGTGTGTTTGTTATTCATTTGATACTACTCCATTGTGTCGGGTTTCTCTTTTAAAATTGTGTTCATTTTTTAACGAATATTTGATACGTTTTTATGAATTAATCGGAATCGACAAAGTACGCTTGTTTTTCTCGATAGGGAATTGTTCTGTTCATTTTTTGTTTTCTTTATTTGATTTGGGGTTTTTATCTAAACAGATATGCTAAGCCCATACAGGGCCGCGCCGCCCCTGTGTGCGAAGTGTGCGGCGCACACAGGGGCCAAGACAATAGAGGCGCCGCCATCGCCTTCGAAATTATTTTTGTTACACATATACAACAACATCACAGTATAAACAACATATTCTTTGTAGTGAAGTATCGATAAGAAAGTAGGTACAATAGGCGCAACATATGCCTTGTAAATAACAAAACATAATTATAATGCGCTTATTGTACAAGTCTTCTAAGATAATATTCACGTGTGTAGTTTAATTTAACGCTTTGGGTTTTACCTATTTTGGAAAATATTATCTAAGTATATAAAACTGGAGAACATTTATTGCGGTTAAAATTAACAAATAATAAAAAAAAACATAAGTTGAAACATGAAGATTCGTGAAAAAAAGAGGCGCTTCATAGGTTTCGCACACAGGCGCTGTCCTGAGCCCATCGTACCTTTTAACATTGTATAACCTTATAACTTACCAGCGTCTGCCGGCGGTTTCGCTCGCGTATAAGTAAGTTTCTCCATACAAACTTTGGACCCCCGTTTCATCGCCTTTGGGGGTGAAATTTGGAAAATTCTCTCTTAGTGCTCGCCTACGTTATAAAAGGAAGCTTTGTGCAAAATTTTACTTTCCTAGTCCCAGTAGTTTCGGCTGTGCGTTGATATGTCAGGCAGTCAGTTTCTCCTTTTATATATGTATATAGATAGATAGATAGATAATGATGTACGTTCACTACACTAAACAGATAAACAGTATATTACTTATGTAACAGTATACCAAAAAATATTTTAGCGATTAAGAGGTTTTATTTTACCAGTTTTAACAAATTTAGAAATTATTTGTATAAATTGTAATTGCAATAGTGTCATTTATTAACTTCTCCATATTACTTCAGCTTGTTGTCTGTTATAATTATATTTACTAATCCTAGTGTTTAAGTTTTAGCTTGTAAGTTACTAACAAAAATGGTTCCATTGTTGTCCGAAAATAAACAATTTATTATTATTATTAAACATTGAATGGTTTTTTTTTAGGTGGGATCTCATTCAATGACATCTCCCGCCCTCGGGCGGAGCGGGAGCCTTGCATTTCAGGGCCAGGTTTTCTTTTCAGAAGCGACCCCATGGCCCCAGTAGCCTTCGACCCTGCTGGGCCCCTACGGTTTTGCTGACATCTTCTTGAGGCACGCGTGGAACACTACGCACCGTCGATGACTTGGGCTCGGTCCGGACGGTTACCAGACAGTCGGACGGCGAGCTACCCATTGCTCGCCGTCCGCAAGCCCGCGCCTGCGGTAGCTGGGAATCGGAATCGAGATCCCGGCGGCTGTGGCGTGAGGGCCATTCCCTCGCGCGTATGGCCACCTCCTATGCTAGCATTACTGCTTCGCAGAAGGAGGTGACCGCCAGCCATTCCTCCTCGCTCCGGACCATGGCCTGTACCAAGGCCCGGTGCGAGAGATCGTTGCCACCAGAAATATTCAATTTTGGTGCAAGTGGGCAAACGTTATTGCAGACGAGGTAGAATGTACGCCCGAAGCGAAAGCGAGGTCGTTATGAAGCCGAGAGATATGCCCATGTATGTATATCAAACGACGTTTTTCAACACACGACGACGATTTTCGTGATGCTGCTCAGCGATCGACCTATATGGGGACTGCCCGGTGACCAACCTGCTGTTATAATATAAATAATAATTGCATAAGCTGGGGAGCTAACCGGAGCATTTTTCCGCACTAGTGATAATATTGTGTGCCTAAAAGCGGTGAGGTAGGAGCCAGTTTTCGAATAAGTGTGTTAAAAAAAATATATTTTTTGTGTCATTTGTTTTTTAGTTCCTGATGGAAAAATAAACACAGACAACTACCCAATTACTTTATGAAGCACGAGAACAACTGCAAAGTCCATAGAAAATCTAACAAACTCATTTCTCTTGTCTTCTTTTGATATAATTCGCAATAAAACGGGCTCTTCCAATGTTCGGAGTTTTCAATTACATTTTAATTGGGTACGTAGCGCTGAAAGCTTTCGGGAAAGTGTTAAAGAGAAATCGAATTTTATGTTTCGACAGATTAATCGATTTCCGTAATAACTCTGCGTGTTTTTTTATTGTCCTGAGTTTTATAATGCCATTGGCAATCAAGCCCGCGGCTTACCAACTTGAGCTTTTATGAAGTGTTCAATAAAGTACGTAATATCTTAGTATTTATGTATATATTTTAGTCACCACTCGCTTTTTGCCTATAAACTTAGTATGTATGTATTTATTTTAGTGTTAGGCGTGTAGGTACTTTGTTTTTAGGGTTCCGTAACTCAAAAGGAAAAAACGGAACCCTTATAGGATCACTTTGTTGTCCGTCCGTCTGTCTATCTGTTTGTCTGCCTGTCTGTTAAGACCCTTTATCTCGGGAACACGAGGAGGCATCGAGTTGAAATTAAAACCATATACTCAGGTCTGCGGTCCCTTGAAGCTGTGAAAAAATAAACTTCTGAGTTATCGGAAAAAAAGATACGACCGTTTATGTCGCATAAAAACGTGTATTTCGACACTCTCAAGGGAATCAAAATTCATAGGCTACTTCCCGTTGACCTAGAATCCTGAAATTTGGCATGAAGCAAGGTCTTATGGCACAAGTATAGGGAAAAATCTAAAAACTATAAATTTGTAGTTACGTCACAAAAAAAAACCTCTTTGCAATTTGGAAAAATCTTCCTAACTCAATTTGGGAATTGAACTGTTTTCATAGGTAAGTTCGTACGGAACTCTCGGTGCGCGAGTCCGACTCGCATTTGCCCGGTTTTTCAACCAATGTTTAGCTTGTTTTGTTTTTGCTTGTTTCGAATTTTGTGTCCAGGCAGCCTCTGTCCATTCCAGGTTGCCTGAAATGCGATAAGGCTGCAACTGTATGTTTATCGGATTATTCGCTAGTTGCGGTTATGTAAATTAGAATTTTAAAATAATAAAAAAAATAAAAAAAAATAAACAGGTTTAAAAAGGAACTTAAAGACTTGTTGTGTAAAAAATGTTATTATAATTTAAACGACTATTTGAATGATACTTTGACATCGTAACTGAATTGTAATTTTATAATTTTTGACATCTCTTTCTAATAATTTTAATATTTTTATAAATTTTGACATCTCTCTCTAATAATTTGACATTGAATATTATTTTTAATTTAATCCACATTATATTTTTAGATGACATGCCATAAATTGTAAATTTTTGTTCGTACTAACTCATTACTAACAATATTTTTTGTTTTTAAAAATGTATATGTCCCTACCAAATATTCGCACGCCACACGTGGCAGAATGTGATGAGACCATTAATTTATTTTAAGACCATAATTATGTACCATATTCTGACGAAATAAATGAATCTTGAATCTTAAAATATAATTGACAAAAGTTGACTTTTATTCTAGTCTATATTATCATTTGTTTGGTCGCGCAAAACAAGCTCTCGAACCAATCTGTTACGGGAGGCGCCGCTGACGCGGGCGCTCCGCGGTCTCAACCTCATATCTAGTGACACGGACATATTCTGTTGTTCTCTGAGTGAATTTACAATAAATGCCTTATTTGTGATAATATAATATTCCACAACTATCACATATAGCCGTCTAGTCTCAAGCTAAGCAGAGCTTGTGTTATGAGTACTAAACAACTGATAAACTTATAGTAAAAAAAACAAAAAAATACAAAATAATAATAGGGTAACCTAACGCGATGGCATTTACCCTGTAAAGATAGTTTAAGTTGGAAATAAAATAAATAAAATAAAATAAACAAAAACTTCATTTAGACTCTACCTATATCCGAAACTTTTATATCGGTGGTTACGGATATTTTTTTATTTCGGACTTTCTATAGTTTCGGTTACAATTACGGAGCTCTATAGGTAACATCCTTGGTTTGGAGTTACCATTTACGAGTACCTACTAACTATGCAACACACAACGGCTTAGGCGTCCATTATACGATAGGTTTTGCTGTCAGTTTTGCCACAGTCAAATATTTTGACTGACGGAAAACCTACCGTCTAATGCGATGATTGACGTTTGCATGGCGAAAACATAATGGCGATAAAATTCCGTTATTCAAACATCATTCATGATTGATGGAATTGACAATTGACTGACGCTTGCATGACCGTGTAATGGACGCCTTACTGCATCAATATTAAGGTAGAACTACATTAGGCACACATGGGCCAGGTACGCCGATGTGGGCGCGTCAGTCTCCATACATTTTATATGGCAACAAGACTTGTAGAGCTACATTAGATCCACACCACGCGACGTGATTCTACGTACAAATCAGGCGTGGCCCACGTGTGCGTCGGTCTAATTTAGTGCCCGCTTTAGTGTTACTCACCGGAGCGCTTAGTGTGGTGTCCATACAGCCTGTTGAGGTCTAAGGCGAGCACGGTGTGCGGCAGCGCGCAGCTCACCGCCGCTAGCGCAGCAACGCATGCCGCGACACGGCACGACGACATCCTTCAACAAATGAAATAAACTCAGTTAAATGTATTTGCTAGCAGTAAATTGCAGACTATCCCCTTTTTAGGATTTCGTACCCAAAAGATACCGTAACTAAAAAACAAAATAAAATAAATATTTAAGGGGGCCCCTCTTACCTATTCACCATTATCTAATGAAATGAGTAACAAACACCTGCACTTTGGAGGATTTGATGAGTGCTACCGATGCTGCTAAGTATTAATGTAGCCACCTATTGGGCCCGAACAGTTTGACGAGTTTACCATCGAATCGAAAAGAAGAAGAAGAAGTAACAAAGATGAAACTAAGCACAAAGAAGTTTGTTGTTCTCTCATTGTGAACTAAAATTCATCCCCAAAAGGAGAATAAAAAGAAAAAAATTAAGAGAAAGAAAAAGATGAAAGAACATTGGAAAATCCCATCGGGTACACTTGTTAGAATAGACATAATTTTACAAACTACATATATGTACTCCCTTTTTCACCAAGAAAAACACATCTATGAACAAATCAGTTGAAGTTTAAAATGAATGAGGTTGAGGTGTAACAATGGACCAACTCGCACTGGGCCCGCGTGGTGGATTGCGGCCCATTCCCTCTCCGAGAGAGGAGGCCTGAGTCCCAGCAGTGGGAACATGAAAAGGCTGATTATACTATGTAACAATGGTCTAACGTGTTTTTTTAATAGACACAGTTACTTCGTAATGTACTATTTACATAAATATAAAGTGTACGATGACGTCATCAATAAACTGTGTTGCAGTAAATAAATAACAGTAATTATAACCAAATCATAATATGTAAAATACAAATGCATTGTTGCTACTGCGTGGCAAAGCTACTATGACGTAAATGACAAGCCATGATGGCGTGGCAAGCTACGATTTCATAGAAGGCTATGCGTCAATTGTATCGTCTGACGTACGAGCATGTTTCAAGGGAATCAGTTAACGAGTAAGTGCAGCCACATATGGGCTGGTGCTGCAAAATGCCACCTAGCAGCTTTGGATTCGGTGGAAAGGCGTGTGTAGAGGCTAATTGGTGATCTAACCCCCCTAGCCAAGTTACAACCGTTTCGTTTCGATTCTCTTTTCGTTGATCACGGCGTGACTGAGCGTTGAGATGACGTCAGAATAAAGGAATCGGAGGCGTGGCCTACTCGAGGCGATCGAAGAAAAGAGAATCGAAATGAAATGCTTGTAACTTGGCCAGAGGGGCTGATCTGGTTAAGTCCAATCTACCAAGCCTTGAGCACAGGCGTAGGGTAGCCAGCCTTTCGGTGTTTTACAGAATGCATTTTGGAGAGTGTGCGCAGGAATTTCATGACTTGATTCCACCGTCTAATTTCTACTATCGGACAACCCGACGAACGGCGAGTATCCACCCTTACGTTGTTGAAACCTCTACGGTCCGGACCAAGCGTTTCGCCTTGTCGTTTATACCGCGAACATCGAGGGACTGGAACAACTTGCCTGCTGCGGTCTTCATGTCCGATTATAATTTAGGTGTCTTCAAGACTAGAGTGAATAGGTTCTTAATAAACTAGTGCGATTCACCATCAATGATTGCATCACTACATACCACCAGGTGGGATCGCAGTCAAGCACTAGTTTATAACAATTTAAAAAAAAAAAAATTTTGTTCAAGTCATCATCATCATCATTTCAGCCGAAAGACGTCCACTGTTGGACATAGGCCTCCCCCAAGTGTCGCCATAACGACCGGTCCTGTGCGTCTCGCATTCAGAATCTTGCGACCCTCATTAGGTCATCGGTCCACCTAATTCGAGGCCTTTCAATGCTAAGTCGTCCGGTACGTGGTCGCCACTCCAGAACCTTTCGTCAAAAGTTGTTTTAGTCACCAACGTGAAACATAAACATGATATGCATATCAAATATATTCGCCTCTTGACCGTAAACTACATTGACTTGGTAAGCAAAACCGTTGTGTGACATATTCCATGCATTTGCAAGCGATTTTCATGTCTCCCCAGTAACCCAATTTTAACATAAATCACGAGACGAAATATCAATTTCAGCTTCACAAAGGGTACCTAAATACAAGATATGTTATAAAACAAAGTCAAGCCCAACCGCGTCTGTCTGTCTGTTCACGATAAACTCGAAAACTATTGAATAGTTTTTCATACGGTTTTCACCTATACATGATTCATGAGAAAAGTTTAGGTGTATATTATATGCATAATATAGTTTAATAGAGAAAAACTGAGAGGAGTGGTTGCCCAGTGATAACCATTGAAAGAAAGAAAGAAAAACAGTTTATTTACGCGAAATGACGCAATCTTAAAACTAGCTAACATACATAATTAATAGATAGGGAAGATATGCGTCACATCCGCGAAAACGGCCGAACGCTCAGCATAAAGCAGCGGCCTCACGCATATGCGATGAGCTCACAGCGCTGGTCTTCAGCGTGGGCAGGTGGCGGTGTCGACATAAAGACGCCATTGGGTCGCGGATCACCACGGGCATTATTTTGTGTAATTTATTTCATCACCACTGCTCTCAAAACGGCGAAGGAAAACATCGTGAGGAAACCGGTATGTCCTAGAACCAAACATTCGAAGACATTATGACATCCACCAATCCGCTCTGGACCCGCGTGGTGGATTACGGCCTATTCCCTTTCCTTGACTTTTTTTATTATCACTATTTTTATTGTACTTTTGGGTACAATATTGACTGGTCTACACTATTCTTACATAATATCTATTAATACTGTAATATGGAAATATTGAAACAACAACCACTTTTTTTAAAAGAGTAACCATGGAGTTTCTTGCCGGTTCTTCTCCATAAGAAACGACCAATTTGGAACCGTGCACTAGCTTCTGACGTTTTATAAGTGCCCATGTAGGCCTATGTGAAATAAAAATTCAGGAATTCAAAAATCCAGGAGTGGGGACATTACAGGCCCGAGTATGTTATGTTTAAAGAAAAAACGAGAATCTCAATGATTTCCTACACCCGTGTCACTAAAACAAAAAAAAACATATCCTTTATTTTTCTTTTGGTTTCGCACTGTTAGTGCATTTAGTTTGCATCAAGTCTAAAAAGTATTTTGTTTTTGATACGGTATTTTTTTTAATTGATATAAACCAGTGCTTGACTGCGATCCCACCTGATGGTAAGCAGTAATGCAATCATTGATGGTGAAGCGAGCTAGTTTATTAAGAGCCTATTCAGTCACTTTGTTTACAATTAGAATGCGGATGGAATACATTGTAATGTTTTTGCAGTTTCGGGCAGCAAATGTACCAAGTCAACCTTTCCCGCAAACTTCGTTGAGGTAGTCAACCCTACAATAAAATTCTTAGCTCCATTTTTCCGAGATCGCGCCTGTTTCAATGATTCTACACATTGTCCAGATGCGCAGTACCTCTACTATGAGCTTAGAGCAATAGTATTCGTCGCTACTCGATATCGACGCCGCCGCCGTAAATATTTTGTATAGCAAATTTTGCAACGCCTCTAGCGGTCACTTGCAGAACCAAAATCGGTAGTATGAGTCATCAAGTACAAAACCTATCGAATAAGAACTCGCTAGCGACTAAAGTTTTTAATAGTTTCCTATAGAAAATCGGTACCATGAGTAACAAATTTGACAGGTGCTATCGAAGCAAATCGTTACTACAGTAGTAAAGTAACTCACTAGCTTATTGAAGGGTGAAAATGTTGTAAAGCGTGTCGTGTAAAACAATATTTTATTTATTTATGCATAAATATGTCCGGTAAAACTTATTTAACGTAGAATATGTTAGGTACGGCTAAAAATCCTGCCAAAAACCAGGATTCGAAGAAACTCAAGGTTCTAATGGAAGCCGGGCCCTGTTACAGATCATGGTTCGAAGCGAGGGGAATGGGCAGCGCTCGCCTCCTTTTGCGAAGCTGTATTGCAAGCGAAAGAAGCGGCCGCATGCGCGAGGAAACGAATGTCCTCACACCCCAGCCGCCGGGATCCCGACCCCGAGTTCGAGTCAGTGTAGGCGTGGACTTGCGAACGACGAGCAAAGGGTAGCTCGCCGTCCAACCGTACGGTAACCGTTTGGAACGAGCCCGAGTCGTTGACGGCGCGTAGTGTTCCAGGCGTCCCTCAAAGAGATGTCAACAAAACCTGGAGCCTTGGAACACAAGGTAAATAAGGAACATACGAGTGGTTTCAGTTAGTAAAAGTCAGACACGCCCTCCCTCTTCGCCCTAGAGCGTGAGAAGTCATTAGATAAATAATATATCACCTTAAAAAAAGATTTTACAGGAAACTTGGCATAGTTAATTAATGAATAGGTAACAATGCTTGGATGATGTTCGGAAGTGTAAGAAACAAAATGGCGCCAACATTTCGTAGGTTCACGAAAGATTTTGTTAGATAAAAGGTTAATCTTGTTTAGGATTAAGACTTTGATGAAAGGTTTTCATTTAGTATTAATTATTCTGTTAGTTACCTGTCTTTATTAAGCGTTCTTTTGTTTTTAGCCGTCTGCCCTAGATGGAGGGTAATGGTGGTAATCTTTATATATAAAAGGAGAAACTGACTGACATATCAACGCACAGCCGAAACTATTTGGACTAGGAGCGTGAAATTTTGCACAAAGTTTCCTTTTATGACATAGGTGAGCACTAAGACAGGATTTTCCAAAATTCATCTCCTGAGGGAATAAAACGGGGGTCCAAAATTTTTATAGAGAAACGTTCTTTCACGCGAGCGAAACCGGGCAAAAGCCCGCGATTTCACGCGGGCAAAAGCCCGCGGTTTCGCATATATATATATATATGTATTACTTAGTTGCATAGCATAGCATAGTCGGCCTTATAATGTTCCCACTGTTGGGACTCAGGCCTCCTCTCTAGGAGAGGGAATGGGCCGTAATCCACCACGCGGGCCCAGTGCGGGTTGGTGGATGTCACATGTCTTCGAATTTTTGGTTCTAGGACATGCCGGTTTCCTCACGATGTTTTCCTTCACCGTTTTGAGAGCAGTGGTGATGAAATAAATTACACAAAGTAATGCGCCCGGCTGGGTTTGAACCCGCGACCTACAACTCCGTAAGTCGGGGCCATTACCACTCGGCCACCACTGCTCTACTCTTTTACTTATTTGGCTTGGTGTTAATCATTTGCAACCTACAACAACTACTCGAGGATCGTCAACGGCGAAATACTCCAATGAAATTATATTTTTAGGTTTCCGTACCTCAAAAGGAAAATACGGAACCCGGTCTGTCTGTCTGTATATGAAGACCTTTTATCTCGGGATCGCGTGGCGTATCGAGTTAAAATTAAAACCATATAATCAGTCAATATCTGAGATCAGTTGAAGCTGTAAAAAAATGAAACTTTTAAGTTAACGATAAAAAGATACGGCCGTTAATGTCGCAAACAACGTGTATTTCCACACTCTCAAGGGAATCTGAATTCATAGGGTACTTCCAGTACTTCCATTGACCCAGAATCCTGAAATTTACAAAATACCAAGAGTATAGGAAAAAATCTGAAAACTGACAATTTGTAGTTTTACATCATAAAAAAAAACTTTTTTTGCGATTCGGAAAAATCTTCGTAGCTCAATTCGGGAATTGAAATGTTTTCATAGATAAGTTTGTGCGGAACCCTCAGTCCGCCAGTCCGACTCGCACTTGCCCGGTTGTTTTTCTATCTTTTCGTTTTACTGATCAACGTTCTTTTTTTTTGAGGTGCGAAATTGTCCAACAACTTCCCTCGCTCTAGGATGGAGCGGCCGCGTGTCAGGTTTTTACTGATAAAAACCACACCTGTGTCTTTCCAGTAGTCTTTTGCGTTCTAGGACGATGGGATTCCTTTTCAGAAATATCCCGCGGCGGTTGGCACGGCCCTAGCAGGCATCGGCCCTGCTACGCTTCTACGGTTTTACTGACATCTCTTTGAGTTACTCGTGGAACACTACGCGCCATCGGCCAGGGGCGCCGACTCCGTGGGTGCTCGGGGGCTCGCACCCATGAGAAATAAACAGTGGGTGCCGAGCACCCCTGAGAATAGACATCAAGAAACAGATCAGTAATCGCCTTTTAGGTTACGTATAAATTATAATATTTCTTGATACTAAAATCTAGTTTCATTTTTATATAATGGTTTCATTTTATATTTTTATCAAACATATTTAGTAATTAAGTAGGTACGCAGTATGTAAGTAGAACATTTATTTATTTGTCGGTCGATCAGTGTGCATTTCTCTTCTCACAGTTCGCTACTTTTTCGAGTCCATCAAATGAGCATGAGCACCCATGAGGTTTTCTAAAAGCCGGCGCCACTGCCATCTGCCGTCGGCTGATCGACGTTTGAGAATTACCTACGTTAATAGTCTTGTCAAGTACTTTTTTCTGGCGTCTCCGTTTGATGATTGACATATTGACATCTTAACTAAATAAGATATTTATATTCCTTTTAACGTGAAAGCTATTACTTTATTTTACGTAGCAGAATAATTCACGATATACGGTAAGAAAATACGTAATTACGGCAGATATTGACAGCTGTCCAAGTCAATGTCAGTTTTAATAACGTAATTTCTCAAGAAAATTCGTCTTGTAAAATATACAATCAAGTATTCACGTAATTTGAGATTTCTACTGAACATTTGCATGCCATTAGCTCGCTGTCTGCTTATCTTAAGGGGATGCAACTCGACAAACATTTTCACTGTTTTTCATACAACCGCTCTTACGCGATCATAACGTATTACACATTTTTCATTAGATATTTTGGAAACACAGTATTTTGTTGATATTATCTGGGCTTCTATTGAAATCAATTTATATATTTGTGTAAAACTAATCCAGTAAAGACGTCCGAAAATCTGTTATTTTGCATGAACTTTGAAACTTCATAATTTACTCAAAAATTAAAAAAGTCAAAAAAGTATAGGTAACAATAGACGCTTTGCAAATTTAATCAAGATTCTGAATGAAAAAAACTTTTTTCAAACTTTTAAGGGTTAAAAAAAAAACACGTAGATATTTCCTAGAACAAGTTTTGTAAAATATTTGAGTTATTCCGTACGTAATTCCTGAAAACGCTGTTAGCATTCGGAATTACCGAATGCTGAGTTTTCAGGCGTTATCTCTCTTTTTCCGCGTTGCCTTTACGTCAAACATCGCGTTGGATTGCGTTAGATGAAGTAACAAGCTTTTTAACCATGCTCGATGTTGACGATAGGCGAGTGAAAAAGGACCCTCTTAAGTCGCGATTCTGTAGCGAGCTTATTTGAACATAACTAGGGATTACGAACTGGTCTTGTATTATTAGAAACGATATTTTATTAGATTTTTACGATAAATAAGCGGATATCTGGCGTATGTTACTACACTAAAAATAAATATTTTTCAACAAACTTATTTTAAAACCCGCTCCTGTTTTTCGCACTAGTGCTGAAAAATACGTCGGCTCGCTCCCGTCACAATTTATTACATGTATCGTATCAGGCTGGGCGCAAAGCGACCCCCACGAGTAGCGCGTCAAACCCCGTTTATTTATTTCTTCGTAAGTGTATTGAAAGAAAGAAAGAAAAAGAAAGAAAGAAAAACATTTTATTTGGCGGAACAAGGCGCAAATTTAAAATTAACAAAGTATAAGCACACTATGTGAAAGAAATATGCGCCACATCCGCGCAAAACGGCCGAACGCTCAGCATAATGCCGTAACCACACGCAAAATGCGATGAGTCTACGGCGCTGGTTTTCAGCGTGGGCCGGTAACGGTATCGACATAAAGACGTCGGCACGGTATTGTGTGCTAATAGATTTGAATAAAATAGATAAATATAAATAAATTATAGGGAAAGAGAAAAAAAAAACAGTGAATAAATAAAGAGGAAATATATATTAATATTGAAAAACGTCGTTTGTCACTGTGGCACTGGCTCCATGATACCTCCGCCTACGGCTCGGGCGAGTTCCACATCGGTTGCAATGACAAACTTTCTCCACTTGTATCAAAATTTACTGGACGTTGGCCACCATATTCGGTCGGGAGGATTGTAAGTTTTTATAATTCCTGTTTTGAATATGGTGAACTAGCTTCTGTCACCGGCTTTGCCCGCGTGAAAGTAACTTTCTCCATATAAACTTTGGAACCCCGTTTTACCCCCTTAGGGGTAGAGTTTCGTAAAATCCGTTCTTAGCGGATGTCTACACTCTATATGGAACCTACTTGCCAAATTTTAAGTTTGTAGGTGTAATAATTTCTGATATTTCGTGAGTTGGTAGTGTGAGTGGTACTCAGTGAGTGGTATTTCGCTTTTATACAGGATGAAATTTAATTCATGGGCATCCTTCTAAGGGGTCATTGTACTTATTATTATAGACAACTTTTACTATGGGACTAAACCTACAATCGCTGAAAAAAAAATCAGCTGTTCTTTGCACTCGTCAAAATGTAGGAAAGAGTAGATCTTTTTTCGCGATTTCAGGTTTGGTCCTATTATATAGTAAAAGTTGTTCATAACGATGATTACAATGACCCCTTAAAAGGATGCGCATAAATTCAATTTCATCCTATATATATATAAATAACCTTTAATCTGATAACTTACAGCCACGTTTCCACCTCTCAAAACTAAATCGGTGATCGGTTTGGTTCATTTACATGAAAATTTTTGTTTGAGTCAATAATCTCCTTAAATTGTTTGGATTCTGTAGGTGGCTACATCAGTGGCATTCCTTAAGTCCTCCTAAGTGCAAGTGTATGGACACTTGGGCTACTCCAACGTGTACCTCATGTTGGGAATAGGGGCATCGCAAATACTTTCATTTTCATGACCTGCCCTCCTAGCCAAGTTACAACCGTTTCGTTTCGATTCTATTTTCGTTGATCGCCTCGAGTCGGCCACGCCTCCTATTCCTTTGTTCTGACCACGTGACTGAGCGTTGAGATGACGTCAGAATAAAGGAATCGGAGGCGTGGCCTACTCGAGGCGATCAACGAAAAGAGAATCGAAACGAAACGGTTGTAACTTGGCTAGGGGGGTCTGACAACGGGTTTAGAACGTTAATTTATACAAAACACTTTCCAACTAACCCGGTACACCATCAAAACCTTCAATACATTTCGAGGACAAAAATTATTATTAAATACATTTCACTTTATATCAAAAACTTTACTAAAGCAAACCGCTTTACACGCGATAAATCAAATTTAATATTAACTTAGATTTCCTTAACCAACCTGCTGCCTTCAATACACATCACTCACAAGAAACTCAATCTTAGCAAGTTCACACAAATTCACAGTTAGTTCCTCGAATCCAATTTCCAGCCAGTCGGAAACTAATGCACTGCTGTGGCGCACTTTCAATCGATCGGTGGTTGGCGGGTTTAGGAGGTCCCCGAGGTACCTATTTGTGAAGATTTGTTACTGTAAGTAACTCGCAAAGAGAGTTAGTTATGCTTACTGTAGAGATTTGGGATTTTGGGTTACTGGAGTGTTGTGCCCTGGGGCCCACTATGACACCTTAAAATCATCATGATTCCGATGTCATACAATCTATGCCGTGTGCGGTCTACTATGTCATTGATTCGTGTTGAAAAACGTAGCGTTTACACTCAGTATATCAATGCAGCTTTAATTTAGTTATAAACAGGGCAAGTGCGAGTCGGACTCGCACCCTGAGGGTTCCGTACAAACTTACCTATGTAAATAGTTCAATCCGGAATGGAGTCTCAGAAGATTTTTCCGAATCGAAAAAAAAAATTGTGACGTAACAACAAATTTACAGTTTTCAGATTTATTCCTATACTTGTGCTATAAGACCTTGATTTATGCCAAATTTCAGGATTCTGGGTCAATGGCCCTAAAAATTTTGATTTCCTCGAGAGTGTCGAAATGTACGTTTTTTGCCACATAAACCGAAGTATCCTTTTTTTTCGTAAACTTACAAGTTTGATTTTTTTACAGTTTCAAGAGTCCGCAGACTTGAGTATATGGTTTTAATTTCAACTCGATACCTCTACGCGTTCCCGAGATAAAAGGTCTTGACAGACAGATGGACGGACAACAAAGTGAAACTATAAGGGTTCCGTTTTTTCCTTTTAGGCTATCTAGCCTAAAAGACTAATTAGCAATTTAACTCTAACTTATTATTACAATCTTTTAATCAATTATTAAGAAATCTGTTCTTAATATATAAATGAAAAAAAAAAACATTTGTAAGTCTTCAAATCTCCGATTTGTTAAAAATAAACCAGGCTATTTATCAAGCACGGCAGACTAGCGTGTTTTGTAAAACATTACGTAAACCAAATTCTTTAGAAAACACAAATACGAATGTCAAGAGAAATGTTAAATAGATTACTACGAATGAAACAGTATGTAAAAACGTTTTGTGACCTTTCTTTAATTCGATTCTGATGTATGCGAATATGCTGTAAAAAATCTGGTATTGAATGTTATAACTAATAGATTTTTAGGGTTCAAAAATCCAATATGCTAAGTGTAGACATATGAGGTTATTTTAACTTACTACTACTACTGTTACTTTTTAATCGGAAAAGCTACGACGTTCGTTTTTAGGGTTTCGTACCTCAAAAGGAAAAAACGGAACCCTTATAGGATCTTTGTTGTCAGTCCGTCTGTCTGTCTGTCTGTCAAGACCTTTTATCTGGGGAACGTGTGGAGGTATCGAGTTGAAATCAAATCCATTTACTCAGGTCTGCGGTCCCTTGTAGCTGTGAAAAAAATCAAAATTCTAAGTTAACGAAAAAAAAAAGATACGGCCGTTTATGTCGCAAAGAACGTGTATTTTGACACTCTCAAGGGAATCAATATTCATAGGGTACTTCCCGTTGATCTAGAATCCTGAAATATGGCATGAAGCTAGGTCTCATAGCACAAGAATAAATCTGAAAACTGTAAATTTGTAGTTACGTCACAAAAAAATCTTTTTTTGCGATTCGGAATAATCTTCGTAATTCATTTCGGGAATTGAACTGTTTTTATAGGTAAGTTTGTACGGAACCCTCAGTGCGCGAGTCCGACTCGCACTTGGCCAGTTTTTTATTATTATGAAAATGCAATCAACAACTAAACGATACAACTTGTTCATTTTGATATCCCATAACTAGAGTTATGGGACCTTGGCGTATTTATGAGACCTTGTCAAAAGATCAACTAGCATATTTAAATATTGCTTTTTGTTTAGTTTTTATATAAAACGATAAATAATAATAATAATATTTATTTAATAATATTTATTTATTTACTCCCATACTTAGTAAAATTTATACAATTTATAAGAAACAGTTTACAGACGGGAGACAGGAGCCCATACTAGGTGAAACCTGTGCTACCAGTCTCCTGGTCTCCTAATCTCGAAAACATTATAAAAATCCAAAGTCAGAGGGTGCATTACATTAATAGGAAGTTCTTATAACTCCTAAAAATAAAAATTAAATTAAAATTAAATTATAACATTAAAATTCAAATTATGACATTAATTAAATTATAATATGAAATTAAAATAAGAGATGAAATTAAAAGAAATCATATAGTTAATGTTTTGGTAAGTTTGTGATTTGTTGATGAGTGTTTATTTTTTTTATAGTGTTGTGTGAGTGTTTACTCTGTGTATAGTGTTGTATGAGCGTTTTACGAGTTGTGCTTGTGTGGTTTTGGGGGAAAACGCGTGTCAGACTTTTACTGACTAAAATCCACCTGTATCCTTCAGTTGTTCGTTCCAGAGCCACGGTAATTATTTCAAGCCTTCCCACAGTCCTGGCAGGCATCGGCCTTGCTGAGCCCCTTCGGTTTTGCTGACACTATGCACCGTCAATTTAGGTTCGGTCCTTACTGGACGGCCGAACGATGAGCTAATGTAGAAGCATTTTTTTTCAAAGTTTGTAAATGTGAGTACCATGGAGCTATTTTATGGTTTTTTATGTTACTATTGGACTTGTTTGACATAAATCAGCATGGCAGTTGAGAGTTTATCATGCTCATTCAAATGTCTCACTGATGGTGGCGCATGTGTTGGATCATTCGGTTCCCTTCAAAATGGTTGAGCTGAGTGGTGCTAATATTGGCGTCATGTACGTGAACGGGCGCTGTCAGTTGAGACTGGTCATCTTTTAGCTGCCAGTTGCTATTTTAATATCTATATTTAGTTTGTATTTTTACTTTATTTACATTGTTCTCACATGATAGCGACAAGAAACATGTAACAGAGATATTTGTAATTACAAAACATGATTGAAAAGAGTGTCCATGGAGTTTCTTGCACATTCTTCTCCATAGAGATCTACGCTTTGGAATGTGCAATTAGCATCATTTTTTTTTCTGACTGACTGACTTCATGACATTTCAAAAGTGCCTGTAAATGGTTTATTTGAATCTTTGAGCTATCTTTTGCTCGTCGTCCGTAGGCCCACGCTGTGCACGGTGGTCGGGAATCGTTCTACGGCTCCCGAGGCGTCTCCTTTGGCGGCGGCTGGGGCGTGAGGATATCAGTTCCCCTACGGTTGCGGCCATCCGCTCGCATTATTAAGGTAACAGCTTTCAATTTACTCTCGCTCCGGACTATGGCCTGAACAGAGGCAGGACGCAAGAGGTTGATGCCGCTGGTCACCTCCACGAGGACCCGTATCCTCCGGGTGATCTATATAAAGTTGAATCCGAAACAGGAACCGAACTGGCCATGTGTGATGAGGACCTGCGTCAGGCGGAAGGTCAAGATGTCGTGGCACTTCTCTAACCACTCCTCAAAGAAGGGATTTACCGCTGCCATTGCAGCATGCCCATTAAATAAGTACTTTATAGATCTATCAATCTTAGAAGATCTTTTAACTTGAGCAATAAAAAGCCCTGATTTTAATACTCAAGTTCAAGGAATAAAAATTAATAGACCTTTTAGGATTTCTGGGCGATCAAAAAAAATTTCAATTCTTTTCCTTTCAATGGACCTTCCTAAATATTTTATTCAGGGGTCGACAAAAAATAATAAATTAGCATACATCTAGCCGACCAGCTCCCTTTAACAAATGGTACCTACATATTTTTCCCTTTTTAATATTTTCGCTTAAGTTGATGGGACAGAAAAGGCACATTCATTTGAAATATTAAGTGGATCGCAAGGAACATTTTTCGTGAACACATTTTTTACAATTCCGACTGACGCATAATTTATTTGAGTGGGCCAGTGACCCCCAAACTTGGGCCACTTGGGGACCCTGGGGCCTTTGGGGGACTAAGGCCCTGGCTCGAGTCTTAGTTTGATTCCTGCAATATTTTAAGGCGAAGTTGTTCTTGTGTCAAGCTTGTCCCTGGATGCCATTAAGTTTACGTATGTATGAAAGGAAGATTTATTTTATTTGGTTGTGCTCATGTAGAAGTTAGTTATTTCATTGTTTATTTACATTTCTTGCGTTTTATATAAAGTAATACTTTTTTTAACTTTGTGTATTTAAATTGAGTTGAGATTTTGAGTTTTTTTTCTTAATTTCATCGAGTAAAGAGCAGTGGAGGCCGAGTGGTAACGGCCCTGACTTACGAGTTGTTGGTCGCGGGTTCAATCCCAGCCAGGTGCTTTTCTTTGTATAATCTATTTCATCACCGCTGCTCTCAAAACGGTGAAGGAAAACAACGTGAGGAAACCGGCATGTCCTAGAACCAAAAAATCGAAGTCGTGTGACATTCACCAACCCGCACTAGTCCCGCGTGGTGGATTACGGCCCATTCCCTCTCCTAGAAAGGAGGCCTGAGTCCCAGAAATGCAAAAATATAAAAAATAGTAGCCCTCGTATCAGGAACAGGGTCCAAGCTAGCAACGTATCCGTAGCAAGGCAACGGACGGACTGCATGAGCTACATCTTGGGGGCTGATGTCAATTGCCCCCATTTGTGGTATTAGATCGCACACATATTATTATTATTATTTTAGTAACTGTTTTAATTATTCGCAAATTAATTGCTAATGGATGTTGTGATGTAAAATAAAATTGATGTAGTTTTATACCTGAAGTGCCTGCACAAATGCTCAATATGTGGAATTAACAGAACTTAAAACAGACACGATCTTGGTAAAATGGAGTTGAGAATTTCATTGACCACCTCAGCGAAGTTTGTCGAGAAGGCTAACTCGATAAATTTGCCGCCAAATACTGCAAAAGGATTAGAATGTGTTACATCTCAATTCTAGTAGAAAACTAAATGACAACTCCATGAGAAGACATAGATTAAGGGACTTAGTATCCAAGTCATAGACATAAAAAAAAAATGGCGAGATTTTCTACTCGATGTTTAACATTCATTATTCTAACGATGAATTTGTGGCAATAGTTTGGGAACAGATACCATATATTAGACGTTGTATTTTTACAGAAAAATATATTATATTCAGAGACAGAAAAAATATTCAGACACAGAAACTAAGTTAAACATACACAAAAATGCTCCTAAGGACCATTTTAACAAAAAAAAAAAAAAACTTGAAAGCTAACCTCTCATATTTTTCTTTTGTACTCTCTATATTTCTAGCGTCTAATGGTATACTGTAACAACAAGTCCATATTTCTTAGAAAAACATAACTTTGTCGCGGTAAAATACAGAGTGTGTTATGTTTCTTTTGTTTTTCCATTGTTTTTCCTCACACAAATAACGAACTGTCAGATGGTGACCTCTTGAGTTCATTTTTATTACGTAGTGTAAAAGGTTTGAGAAATATTTATTTATTTATTTAAACTTCATGTACAGTAGTGGTACATATGCGGATTTAATGCAGCAAGGCATTCTCTACCAGTCAATCTTTGGGTTAAAAGAGACAACACTGTGGTAGGTGTGCACAATAAATAAATAACAGATATTTTAAGTGGAATGTAGTATCATTAAATTAAGTTACAATAATAAAATACTTATATATGCTAATAATATAAACAAATAAATACATTTTAACTCGTAAGTCGGAGCCGTTACCACTCGGCCACCACTGCTCAGGTCTGTAGGTCGCGGGTTCAAACCCAGCGAGGCGCATTACTTTGTGTAATTTATTTCATTACCACTGCTCTCAAAACGGTGAAGGGAAACATCGTGAGGAAATCGGCATGTCCTAGAACCAGAAATTCGAAGACATGTGACCTCCACCAACCCGCGGGCCCGCGTGGTGGATTACGGCCCATCCCCTCTCCTAGAGAGGAGGCCTTATGCTTATACTAAAAATAACAATTAAATATTCGGTTAGTATTTTGAGTTAAGAACGTCGAGCAATGGGTAGCTTAGCTCGTCATCTGGCCGTCCGGTTACCTTCCCGAATCGTTGACGACACGTAGTGTTCCACGCTTGCCTCAAAGATATGCTAGCAAAACCTTAGGGGCCAGCAGAGCCGAAGCCAACTGGGGCCTTGGTTTGACTTCCGAAAGGGTAACCCGTGATTCTGGAACGCATACTTTACTTTCAGGATGTACATTTATTATGTTACATAATATCTATATCTATAAAAATGAATAGCTGTTCGTTAGTCTCGCTAAAACTCGAGGATGGCTGGACCGATTTGGCTAATTTGGTCTTGAAGTATTTGTTGATAGTCCGGGGAAGGTTTAAACGGTAAGAAAGTATGGAAAAATTCACGAAAAAAATCGGTTGTCTGTAAAGTCGGTTTACTGACGATAGTTGAACGTGACAACGTGTTACATTTATTTGTACGCATAAATACAAATAAACAATTAACACGACATTCACTTTTCACTGCACTTTATACTTGAGGAAAACATGTAAATGTATTATTCTATAGCAGTTGTCACGACGCAGACGCATCGCTCACTCAAGTAGGAGAGAGACAGATGTCGAACACTGCTGAACGCGGAGGCCAAACGCGCTCTCGCTTGCACTTAAACCTTAAATGGAACGCCTCAGAGCGAGGTAACGCCGCATGCGTCATACTTTTTCGTGCGTACAGCCGGCTCCATCGAATTATAAGACGTTGTCACGTCAAAAAGATACGAATACGACGCCGTCTCTAAATAAAACTGTCATTATAAAATGAATTATGCTGTTCTGGTAATGCCAGTAGATGGCGTTATCCTTACTATTAGGCGGTACGAAGTTCGCCGGGTCAGCTAGTATTGTATAATAACACAATTGCGCTACAAGACACCCCATAAATATTTTTCTTTGCACATATAGTGATGGAAAGTCAATTAATTAAGTAAATAAAATCCTTAGAATATCACGACTACATTCAGTTAACCATAACCGCTTGTGTTTACCGCATGCAACTGATGTTGACGTTTTGACATGGTCACACTACACGTTGCACTGGTTCCGCAATATGAAAGGGACTGAAAGCAATTATTTCGCAACGTACAAAAGCTACCTTTGACCTATTTAATAAAGGCCCAAATTTAAATGAATTTTCTATCAGCGGCTAGTGGATACCCGGTGTGTGCTACCAGGCTAAAAAAAGAAATACATTTTGTTTATTTGTTGGTAAAAGCATTTTATACCCTTCTTTCATTTTAGGGTTCCGTACCTCAAAAGGAAAAAAACGGTATATAGGATCACTTTGTTGTCCGTCCGTCTGTCTGTCTGTCTGTCAAGACCTTTTATCTCAGGATCGCGTAGTGGTATCGAGTTGAAATTAAAAACATGTACTCAGGTCTGCGGTCCCTCAAAGCTGTGAAAAAATCAAACTATTGAGTTAATGAAAAAAAAAGATACGGCCGTTTATGTCGCAAAAAACGTGTATTTCGACACTCTCAAGGAAATCAAAATTCATAGGGTACTTCCCGTTGACCTAGAATCCTGAAATTTGGTATGAAGCAAAGTCTTATAGCAAAAGTACTTATAGGAAAAAATCTGAAAACTGTAAATTTGTAGTTACGTCACAAAAAAAAAAACTATTTTTGCGTTTCGGTAAAATCTTCGTAACTCAATTCGGGAACAGAACTGTTTTCATAGGTAAGATTGTATAGAACCCTCAATATGCGAGTTTTTTCTTTTTATAATGCATAGGCTCGCGTTTGACCACTATCTCACCTGCCCCCCTAGCCAAGTTACAATCGTATCGTTCGCGCCAAACGCCTCGAGTAGGCTACGCCTCCGATTCCTTTGTTCTGACGTCATCTCAACGCTCAGTCACGTGGTCAGAACAAAGGAATCGGAGGCGTGGCCTACTCGAGGCGTTCGGCGCTAACGAAACGATTGTAACTTGGCTAGGGGGGCTGATGGTAAGCGATGATGTGGCCGACGATGGAGCACGCTTGCCTAGAAGAAACCTGTTCACTCTTGACTTAAAGACACCTAGGTAGTTATCAGGAAACAGAATCAGGTAGGTAATTCCACTCCTTAGCTGTACGCATAATGAGTGTTTTCTCAAAACGCTTTGTACAAAAAAACAATATGCGGAATCATTGAAACGCAGAAAACGGAGCTGGAGGGCGTGTCAGACTTACTGACTAAAAACACACCTATTAAGTACAAGTAATCGTAATTTAAGCTTTCAAAGATCTTTCGCAATGTGATAAATTTTCAATCTGATTTATTTTTTTGGTATCAGGAAGCGGCTAAAATACGTCCATCAATTTCGAAGGTCAAGGAGGATTAACTATAATTTTCACAGGATTACATTCGATCAGGTTTATTTTTAAATTGCGAGGCACTTTTGTCACGATTTTAATTAAATTGTAATCTATAATATTAGCCCGACCTTTTACAAATTGAAAATAAATGTCTTTTTGGTATAACAAAATATTATATTTCGTAGAAAATTTTTGTTATTAAAGTAAGCAGAAATATTTTTATGCTAATAATAAGAGATATTTACTCAGCGCAAAAGTTTAGTATGAAAAATAAACTGTGTTACCTTTGATCGACAATGACCGACTGATTATATTATTACAGTAGCTTTTTATAACAACTGAATACAGATAAAATAAAATAATGAAAAAAAACACACCCTTTTTTTGTCTTAGTATTGCTTCGCAAGCGCATTTGACCAATAAAACAGTGTCAAGTTTAAAAAGTTTTTAAAACATATTACAGTAATTTTATTTTCTATTAGACTAAGTATTTAACACATTCAAATGCTTTTGCATTATTAGGCAGCAAATGTATTGTCAGTCAGTAATGCAACCTTCTCGGAAAGCTCCGCCGAGGTAGGTCTCTACTAGTACAATAAAATTCACAGCTCTATTTTACTGAAATTGCGCCTGTTTCGATAATTCCACTTATTGTTAGTTGTGAAGACACTTGTAGATCAAAACTACACAATCTGATTCCACCAAAAACCCCTTAAATATCTGGTGAAATACTATCATGGTTGCTTTCTGAAAAGAATCTCACTGCATGCAGGTTCGTAACAGAATAACAGTTGTCTCTGGTTTTGAACACTCGTTCGAAAATAGAATCGGAATTAAATTGTAGAACGTGTCGATTTAAGCGCGGGACTTTCATTTTGGCGTGCTAAAATTAGTAATTAATTTGATTTAATATTTATAAAATCCACTGGGCGTTTCAAATTTTTAATTAGAAGACGCATCGACCCCATCCTGGGAAGTGACTCAGACACTTCTCACAAATTCTTCAGCAAATTCCAGAGCAATTTATTAAAGGTCCTTCAGCAAATGATTTGAATATCACTAGTTCAAGATCGGAAACTCTACACTCGAAATTGTAGACGATTACGTTTAACTGGGACAATCCAGTTGGGTAGGTCTAACTTTGAGAAAGAGGTCGTCGAATCCGACTCGGCTTGTCAGCGTTCGGGAATCTGCGTGGTATCTTCTCGTCTACCATACCACAGTGTCTCAAGATGAAAGGTCTATGACCAGTGCGTGTTGCCAGTGATGACATATGGCACTGAAACATGGTCGCTTACAATGGGCCTTATCAAAAGGCTTACAGTCACCCAAAGGGCAATGGAAAGGGCTATGCTCGGAGTTTCCTTGCGTGATCGCATCAGGAATGAAGATATCCGCAGGATAACCAAGGTCGCCAATATAGCCCGAAGAATCGCCAAACTAAAGTGGCATAGGGCAGGGCACGTTGCTCGTAGAACGGATGGTCGATGCGGCCGAAAGATTCTAGAGTGGAGACCGCGCACTGGAAAACGCAGCGTTGGAAGGCCTCCCACAAGGTGGACCGACGACCTGGTGAGAGTCTTGGGAAATGCACTAGCTTCTAACGTTTTATAAGTGCCCATGTAGGCTCTAAAAATATTTGAATTTTTAGTTTTGAAATGTGGTGGATGCGAGACGCACAGGATCGGTCGTTGTGGCAACGCTTGGGGGAGGCCTATGTCCAACAGTGGACGTCTTTCGGCTGAAATGATGATGATAATCACTAGTTCGGAAATATAATTTTCCTGTGAACTGAAAAAAAAATCTCTCCTGAAATCGCGAAAAAAAAATCAGCTGTTCAGTACATTTATGTTTGCCTAATGTACTGAACAGCTGATAGTTTTTTCGTGATTTCAGCTTTGCTCCCATAATAAAAATTGTTTGTTATCATGAGCACAATCACATGTTTAAGTATCGTACACTAATTGCCAGTCACCCTATATATATAGTACAGTCGGCCTGGACATGTCAGTCACGTTACGACCGGCGCTTCTCAGTTATTCACACATAAACTAATATCATAATGTCATCAATAATAATTAAAAAAACTCCTGGATTTCAGACAAGCTATTAGGATTTCATATAACACACACTTCGGCAAGGAATTCCGCTCCTTAGCTGAACGCACAATGAACGTGTTCACAATGAGTGTGAGGTGATCCTTTAAAGGCGAATATGTCTGTTTGTTTTAAATGTACCTCCTACCTTTGTCCTACATCAAAAAGACGCCCCGGCTGGGTTAATTAAAATAAGTGAATTATTCAGAAGGACTTTCTCCCTCAGGGAATAATTACAGGTGGACTCTGTAGCTTAAAATAATACCTAATTATGTTAATTTAGAACGTGGGCTATTTTCAACTCCATCCAGTCATGTCCCTTGCTCTAAAAGAATAACAGACCAAGATCCCAGAGTTATCTGACATAACTTATTTTGACATGGATGAAACCTTAGGTTCTCAGTAGCGTCTCATATGCTTTGAATACCTGTGTGCTTGTGGAGCTCCTCCTTGGGGCCCCTGGGTAGGTCACTACAATTTATCTGACTTATGAAATATAACATTGTAATAGTTACCTTAATAATATATTTAAAAATCAGACATGTAAAAATAAGTAAAGTTTATTTACTTTTTGTGGAGCTTTAAAGCGTCTGACAGAAGTTTTGGTCCATGGAAAGTGTCTGACACTTATGATAGGTACTACTTTAGAATAATATTCTACAAAACATATATAAAAATCAGCCATAAAAAATTAAGTTAAGTAACTCGTTATTTTTAGTTCCCTTTCTCACCTGGTACCTGCCCAGGGGCCCTAAGGAGGAGCTCCACAAGCACACAGATATTCAAAGCACATGAGACGCTACTGAGAATCTAAGGTTTCATCCATGAGAAAATAAGTTATGTCTGACTGCTCCGGGATCTTAGTTTATAATTAAAATAACAAGTTTTCAATAAAAAAAATTTCATATGTGTCTTTTATAGCGCAGTAGGTATTGTGATGAACGTAGAGGCCACACATATATTGTTGGCTTGCATACTGGTAGCATAATATTACCTTTTAAGGTTTATGTTAAAAAAAGTATAGAATTGATATTCGATAACAAGATACATAGAAGTTGCCAAATAAAAGTCTGGACGTAATTTTATATTAATATGTTTTAAAAGTGTTTCATATAATATAAACATAAGTGTTTAAGTACAAAGAAGTCTTTTAATTGCGTCTCCCATACACAGTATATACCTATATAATTAATACTCATCAAGACCTTTCCAAAAAGCTCAAACACTATCTATCTGAGTTCCTATTATATACCTTCCAGTTCCATCATCAGATCAGCTCCATGTTATAATAATTTTGCATTGTCATCTGATTGGAGTGGGCAGGGCACATTGTTCGTAGAACGGATGGTCGATGGGGCCGAAAGGTTCTAGAGTGGCGTCCGCGCACCGGAAAACGCAGCGTTGGAAGGCCTCCCGCAAGGTGGACCGACGACCTGGTGAGAGTCGCGGGAGTGCGGTGGATGCACAGGATCGGTCGTTGTGGCGACGCTTGGGGGAGGCCTATGTCCAACAGTGGACGTTTTTCGGCAGAAATGATGAATGATGATGATGATGTCATCTGATTTACACATGCATGCAAAAGAAGAATGCCCATACCCCGTACCATATTGCGTCACAAGTATATTAATACCAAAAATAATGTTTTATTTATATGTACAATGTACTGATTTTTGACCGCTTTTTTTAACCACATTAAAAAATATCGTAAAAATGATATTAAATGATCAACAATTCCTACTTCCGAAAAAAATAACGTCATTTTAGAAATCTTTACGTTCCGATTACAGTTTTCAGTTATTTTCGTAATCTGACCAAAGAGTATGTAATGCTAACGCTTTTAATCTGACAATGATCATAAATAAATGGTTCGCCTAATTAATTTTATCTGCTATCTAAGTAAATAAATTAATATAGTTGAAAATAATTAAACTGATAAAAATGAATTCTGTTAAATTATTTTATTTTATCTCACCATTTTATAAAGTAAACATTGCGTATATTAGAAACTGAAAACTTGACACTGCCAATTTGGTTATGACATTTTGATATTTTGTTGTTATACTGACGTTTATATCGTTTGGTGGTTTTGTACCGCATTTGAGTAATTCTGGTAGTTATATTGAATAATAATTAATTCAATACGTCTATAATAACTATTCACAGTGTTGAAATAGTGACTCATAGTGTTGCAAGTGGCAAGGTTTGTAAAGGGGGCGCGCGGGCACGTTCGGGGCGCGCAATTCGCGCGCATGCATTTCCATTTGCTTTCTGCGGGCGCGAGGAGAAGCGCGCTGGCCGCTGGCGCGCGGTTTTGCACCGTTCGCGCGTGGCGAAGCTTTCGCGCGAAGGGTACGATGATGGCATGGGAACGGCGCGCTAACTTGAAATGCACGCACGCAGCTCGCTAGCGGCGTATTCGCCAGATGTGAACACACCCAAAGAGATTACACAGAATATACCTAAAAAATAAACACGTGAATAGATGGAGAAGGAGGCTAAAGAAAAGTCGGATAGATTGTGTGAAGAAAACGGAGTCAGTGATAGCGTGACGGTTGACAGGATACAATGGAAGAAAAAAATGTTTTGGGCCTACCTCAAGTAACATGGGCTAAGGGCAGGAAGATGACGATGATTTGATACTATGTACCCTAAAAGTAAATGTTTTATCTGCCTAACAATTAAAAATTCTTTATTTGTGTTACCTTGTTAAGTACCTATGTTCACACGAGAAAGTGGCAGTGAAGCCGAAATGACGTCAATATTAGTTATTTGTCACTAAAATAATTCGACTAGGTACATCAGTTTTTTCACACAAATGCATTAATAAGTAAATAGATTAATATAAATACTATGTAAATATGTTATAAAGTCTCTTTCTACGCTACGAGCAACGCTGTTTCATTACGACGAGACCATCGACTCCTCTAGTCCTCTCACTGTTACTGCGCCTATAAATGGTTGCCGATAGCTCTGGCCTTATCCAGCCTTAGTTATTGGTCGGTCCGTGAGGTTGCGGATCGGCAATGATAAAATCCCGTCCTATACACCCTTCATTATTCCCACCTTCCGTCTGTTGCCTTAGGTGTCAAGGCAACAGGCTTCCCGCACTATTATTTATATACGTATATATTGTAGCTATATGGTTAGGGCTAGGTTATTAGGTGCAGCTAAGGGTAATGATAGGCTACAGTCAACCCCTTTACTGTACGTTTCGGTAGCTGAATGTAGAACCCACAACCTGTAAGTGATGTATTGCGTTTTTTGATTCGAGAAATCGAACTAAAACACGTCATAAGTTTGTTTAGGTCTTGATAACTTTATAAATTAATAAGTAAATAAAAGACTAAACCATTACGACTTTTAACAGTCTTAAGGTTCTTCAGTGTAGTCTTAGGTATAGCGTAACGATATTTCCCATGCGCGATAAAAGCCTGAGCTTAAGTAACGCCACAATATAGGAGCGAAGGAATCCGGGTCCTAACTTATCGCATAAATCAAAAATAATGCAATACACTACACAGCAATTTGCCTTAAAACGCATACCTATGGTATAGAATGCAAATTATAATAATCACTACGGTTAAAAATTGCTATGAAATATGATCAGGCGTTTTCGAATTATTTTTAATTTCTCAAAAATGTGGTTAAATATTAACAAAACAATTTTAGATAGTGAAAATTTAAATAATAACTATACTCTTGAGAGTAAATTTGGTTTGACGCAAGTTGGTACGGATCCACATACAAATTTGGGCAATCTCTTTTCAGCTCAATCGGTAACCGGGAAGTGGATCAAAAATTTGCGAGATTTGATTGACAGACAAGCAAACACCGGGACAGGTGGAAACTTAATAAAAGCTTGTAAAATACAGAACATCGACAGTTTTTCAAAAAATGCCTGGGACCGACACCGTTTGTCGTGCTTTTAAGGCAAAAAAGATTGCATTGTGTGAGGAAAGGTCTTCGGGCTTCGGAGAATTTGAAACTTTTAATGCCCTCGCATTCTACTAAGTTCAGTAACAAATCGTTCACGGTCCAAGCGGTGCGATTGTGGAACGCGTTGCCAATTAGGCAAGCCCAGTCACTAGCTTCTTTCAAAAATCTGGTCAAAGATCATTTCCTTTCACTCTAATTGCTTTCCTGCTTCTACCTCAATTCAGTTCTTCCGTCACTAACCCATTTTATTGTTCTTTTCTTTTTTCCATCTTTTTGTATGAAATTGTGTAACTTATAATATATAAAGGATATATAATATTTATATGTTTATATATTGTCTTTTATATATAATAGCTATATTACATCTATTTATAGTCTAGTATATAATTTTAATCTAATATTTACGTTATTAATTTGCAGTACACCGCAGTCTACCCCCCTTTTTCTATTTCAAGTTCTTACATTCCATCCTAAGGTTGTCTGGTAGATATCGCTGTCAGCGATAAGACCGCCTTTGTACCCATAGATTTAAGTTAGTGTAAAAGTTTTGTTACTATTTTGGTGTACCATAAAGTTTATTCTATTCTATTCTATTCTATTCTAATGGTCACCAATCCATGGTCAGAATAAGCTAAGTCATCAAGCCTTCATCAATAGAACCGAATACAATAAGATATCGCTGCCAGCGATAAGACCGCCTTTGTACCCATAGATTTAAGTTAGTGTAAAAGTTTTGTTACTATTTTGGTGTACCATAAAGTTTATTCTATTCTATTCTATTCTATTCTATTCTATTCTATTCTATTCTATTCTATTCTATTCTATTCTATTCTATTCTATTCTATTCTATTCTAATGGTCACCAATCCATGGTCAGAATAAGCTAAGTCATCAAGCCTTCATAAGCCTTCATCAATAGAACCGAATACAATAATGGAAATAAGAATTAAAATGTTGCTCACATTAAAATGATTTTAGAAATAGGATACTTTGATTAATAAAACCTCAGTCAAAAATAATGTTACCAATAAAAATAAAACCCAAAAAGAGAGTAGAATATTCTCTAGTTTCATTACTATTTGATACTTGATACATCAAAAGGTTTTTAGAGGTTACCTCAAAAACCGTCGACGCAAAATCGATAACATTCAGACAGAATTTATTTCTGTTGAATGTCACGTAGACTTTATTCACTATCCACTAGTTTTTTAAACAATGCCTTTTCTTTTCAAATGAGAAATCATCAAATAACCTTCCCGCTCTGGAAGGAACGAGAGGGATAGTTAGACTTTTGCTGACTAAAACCCACCTTTTTTATTTTTTAGGTTGGAAAATCATCTAATGACAAATCTCGCTCTTGGGCGGAGCGAGAGATAGTGTCAGACTTTTACTGACTAAAAACCCACTCCTGTTCCTTCTTTGCCTTTGTCCCAGGGCCCCGGGTTTCATTTTCACACTACCCGTGGCCCCAGTAGGCTTCGACCCTGCTAGGCCCCTACGATTTGATGACATCTCGATGAGGCGCGCGTGGAACAATACGCGCCGTCGAAGACTAGGGCTCGGTCCGGACGGTTACCGGACGGTCGGACAGCGAGCTACCCGACTAAAAACCACCTGTGTTCCTTCACTAGCCTTTTGCGTTCACAGCCCTGATAAGCATCAGAGCGGTTCAATTTTGGTCTCCTATACACCTACATATACCTGCTAATTCTGAAGTCTCTGAACAAAACCCTAACCAGAAGTCTTCTGCGACAGGACAGAAGCAGCTTGTGCCTGGTGGCGGGGAACCTCAATAGACACTGCTTATAAAAGAAATACTTCCAAACAATACGTATGACGGACAGTCCCCTATGCAGAGCTTGCTTGGAGACGGAGAAAACAGTCGCGCCCATGAGCGCCCTTGAGTGCTCGGGCATCACCGATATACACATGTGAACCTTAGGATCATCGAATTCCTTCATAGGCACCTTGAGTAAACTGGGAGGCTTAATCTGCTTTTCAGAGGTGGGCTGGTTAGAAAGAAGGCCATTACAGCCCAAGTTGAAATAGTCTTAGTTCGTTTTCTTAGACCCAAATTCAGATGAACAGATACATAAATGCTCTGTCTGTAATCGCAATCATCATCGACATCATCAGTAGATATTAGGCCTCCCCCAAGTGTCGTGATAACGACCGATCCTGTGCGTCTCGCATCCATCGGGTTCTTGCAACCTTCACCAGGTCATAGGACCACCTAATCACAATGTTCCTTTGTAAAAAAAAAACTTTACAAAAAAAAAACAACCGACTTCAATGTAAAAAAAACATTGAAAATTGCAAAATAACTTTAATTTCGGAAGTCGGTGTTACTATAATAGTTTTGCCTCTTCGTTATTTAACACCGACTTCCGAAATTATTATAGCCAGAGTGCATCTCATGACAATTCACAATTGACCGAGAAATCGGTAAACATACATATAAAAAATCCTTTTAGCCGAACATAGAACTTCCTCCTTTTTTGAAGTCGGCTAAAACGAGTCCTGTACAAAGCTGTAAACAAGGCAATAACTACCTATTAGTACTCTATTCTAGGGGAGGGAATGTGCCGTAATACGCCATGCGAGCCAATTGTGGGTTAGTAGATGTCACATGTCTTCGATTTTTTTGGTTCTAGGACATGCCGGTATCCTCAAGGTATTTTCCTTAACCGATAAATCTCTCTTTATGAGGCAATCGGGTAAAAACATCGAACCAGAAATATTATAAAGACGTGGGCGAAACCGCGGGGGACAGCTAGTAACCTATAAGTTGTAAATAAACTTACATTTTTAACTGACTTCAAAAAAAAGAGAAGGTTATCAATTCGGTTGTATTTTTTTATTTTTTGTTTGTTACCTCAGAACTCCGTCGTTTATGGACCAATTTGCAAATTGTTTTTTTGGCTTATTATTATTTATGTTTTTGGTTTGTTTATTGTTTATTCAGTGATTTTAAGTACATAATATGTAATCCTTGCTGGCCGATCAACGTCTCACCGTCGACAACGGCAGGTGCTAAAAATCAGTTCTGAGGGTCTGTCTTACACGAGCCCCAGCATTTTGCTGAGCGCTGGCCGTTTTGCGCGGATGTGACGCATATCCTACCACTTATAATATAAGTCGTTGTTGATATTTGTCTTTCTTTCTTTTCTTTCTGATGATGGGATCTATGAGGTATCTAGGGAACTCCTTAAATATTATAGGCAACTATATAGTGACTTTAGTATTTTCGTCGAGAACTTAAGCATTTACAGTCAAACAGTCACTTCATCAGATGTTACTTACATTTGATGAAGTGGAACTGATGAAGAAGACCAGAAATTGTTCAATTCCAGCCTAGCTTTTGCTGGTTGGGCGGTAAGTCATGCACAAAGAGAGGATGCCGTGACGCCTCTGTAGTCACTCCTCAAAGACAGGTATTACCGCTGCGATTGTGACGTGCTCACTGTGGCGAGGGGTTAAAATCATACAATGTTGTTTTACCAGAACATAAACCAGAAACATACATAAACTAATGCCTTTTCCCTTGGGGTAGGCAGAAATACCAACTGCTACGACCCATACATACTCTTTCTATTCATTGACATTCATACATCTGGATCTGGACGAGTAACATGTTTCTTGAAGGTAACTTGCGTTTTTACCTTTAACCGTTTTATGTTAAAGTACAATAAATAATTGCGATACTTTCGGAATGTATTGCAAGCATAGAATGATTGTACAGTTTTACGAACTTAACGCGGACGAAGTCGCGGGCAACATCTAGTGTGTTATAAATCTGAGAAGTGCATAGTACTCCACAGATACTCTTTTCAATCATGTTATGTATTACAAATATCTCGGTTACATGTCTGGTCAGTAATATTATGTGAGAACATTGTGTAAGCAATTACAAATAAATCGAATAACCCCATCTTAGTTATTAAAGTAAACACGGACTTTTAAAGATTTTAACAGTACGCAATTTGACTAGTAACGATAATTTGGTTCAATAAATTGCTGATAGTTTGAAAAGTTGGCTCAAAAACATTTAGGAGATATTTATAACACAATTTTAAACGGACACAATTTGTAAATTAGTCTATCCATTGACTTTATACGCGCGCCTCTCCCCCACTTTATATGACGTAGATGCAGAGCTATTGACTGACAGAATGTCGTCGGGCAGTCAATCTATCGTTGGCGGTTGAACTGTAAGGTGTAAACTGAGGGTACATGTACAAGTATTACTATTGAAATAAAAGTATTTATAACAAGTTCCAGTGTTTTCCTTTCAGTTCAGAAGTGGGATGATTCACGTAAGTTTTATTGTTTTTTTTTGTTACTTGTTGTTGTTAAGAAAGCAAAATGCAGTGACATTTATGCTTTAAAATAGTACTTAACTTTTTGTTGTACATTTTGTTTGGTTTAATGTAATCGTATTTACACATAAGAATTAGAACTTGGCGACTTATTTAAGATGCTTGCTAGCCTAGGAATTGTGACTAAACGGGGTGATATCTAAATTCATAACTACGAATCAGTTATTGGTCTAGAATATTACGTTTTCTTTTGTAATATTAACGGCCGTTGTGATTTGAAATATAAAATATGATAACATCTCACTGTACCTTCCCTAGTGTCAGTGAATTAATTCGTTGTGTGGTTTAAAGAATTTAATCAATCTTTCAAACGTTCATGATATGTAATGGTGGTCAATGTCTACGCCATAATTTTAAAGTTACACAGGTTTTAAGGAATAGCTGTGTCCGTGTATTATTTTACTGTCCAGGTTTACATGGGGATAACAATGGTGATTGAAATGTGGCTCAACCACTGCAAGTGCAAGTAGCCAGGGCAGCAGCCAGGGCAGCAGCCAGGGCAGCAGCCAGGGCAGCAGCCAGGGCAGCAGCCAGGGCAGCAGCCGGGGCAGCAGCCAGGGCAGCGGCCAGGGCAGCAGCCAGGGCAGCAGCCAGGGCAGCAGCCAGGGCAGCGGCCAGGGCAGCGGCCAGGGCAGCAGCCAGGGCAGCAGCCAGGGCAGCAGCCAGGGCAGCAGCCAGGGCAGCAGCCAGGGCAGCGGCCAGGGCAGCAGCCAGGGCAGCGGCCAGGGCAGCAGCCAGGGCAGCAGCCAGGGCAGCAGCCAGGGCAGCAGCCAGGGCAGCAGCCAAGACAGCAGGCAGAGCAGCAGGCAAGACAGCAGGCAGAGCAGCAGACAGAGCATCAGCCAGGTTGGCAGGCAAAGCTGCAGCCAGGTTGGCAGGCAGGGTAACAGAGGTAGCCGCAAGGCTGATATGTTTTTTTAAACTTATCAATTTTCTTGATAATCATTCGAGTATGGGATTCATAAAGTAAATAAAAATAGTGAGCATTTACATTGAACAGACCAACAAATCATACGAAAGTATTATAACTGTCAATTATAGCTGGGTGTAGAAAGGCTCGAGCTTTTCTGTCTGATGAAAGTTACAGCCAAATACTTTTGAATACGTGTTTATCTTTAATTAGATGATTATTAATATGATAAAATCACGTTGCCCAAATTGATTTTGATAACCACGACCAACTTTCTGGTATAACTGCAAAATGCAAAAAGTATAGGTAAAATAAATATGTATACGAAATTCTTAACTATAGATAAACCATATACTAAATAATTCACTCGATCAGGTGCTGGAATTATAAGGAAAGAGGGTCATATCACGAATAAGAGTACTAAGCCGTTAAATAAATGTACTGTTCAATATTTGGTAAAAGAATGGAGATGCAAAATTTGTTTTAATTCGGTAATAACGGTTTTCAAATAGTACATTATGATATAAGTGTGTAATGTTGGTGGTTACCGTCGAGGCGGTATTTAGACCCGAGCCGTGGCGAGGGTCTTAAGAGAGCCAAGGACGGTAATCATTAATTGCTCACGTGTGTTGAAAAAGTAATTTATTTAGATTCACGAAGCAAGTTAATGCTGAATAGAAACGTTGATTCAGTCAAGATGACTAGGATAGAACTTATTCGGTGACCTCGATAGGTTTTACTGGAATAGTAATTTATGATATATAATAATAATATAATAATTCACAACTATCACACAACGCTGTCTAGTCCCAAGCTAACCAGAGCTTGTGTTATGAGTACTAGATAACTGATAAACATACATTTCTAAAAACATACATATTATAGATAAATTACACCCAGACACACATATAGGTTAGTTTTATAAACTCGATCAAGGTATAATGGTCTAGTTAATCTTACCGTCATCCCTGAACATTCTTAAAATACTCATTACTAGTTGGACGGTAATTTACTGAAGGATTGGAGCGTTAAAATCTAAAAAATTGATTACGAATTAATAATTTCTCGCCAATTTCTAAAAACTAATGGCGAGGTTAAACTGTCTTCAAAAGAGAGTTATTGAATACTACCCGGATTTTCGTATGTGACGGTTTATTCATCTAAAAACATAACGGGGTTCATATTAGTAGGATAAAATAGAAGTGGACACCCACTATTTAATTGAAAATGGTACATTAGTTGATAATTATTTTATCAAATGAAGTAACTCATATGTTTAGTTAATAGCTAGAGGGTAATTACTGCGAATTAAAATTATTTTTTGTCCTACTATTAATAAAATTGATTATTGTGAGTCCTTTAAAACTCTTACTTAATTAATTGTCCTCATACGATTCAGAAATCGCGACTGTTGAATCTTATACTCGTACAATGTTATCGAACTGGCTTTGCTACTAATCTAACAGAGTTTAATGAGCATCAATTTATTGAGCCCCAACCTATAGTTTACGGGCCTTATAGTTCTCTCATGAAGAAAACCAAAATCCGGTATCATAAGAGTATCCGTTTGTAAGTCCAATAATATAATTCCAGTAACAAAAAAAAAATAAAAGAAAGCGTACTTGCATAGATCATAGAGCTTTATATTGAAAGATTATTAGATATTATCTTTGCCTAAGATAGATGATCAGATGGATTGGTTAGCGGGATATATATAACTTACTAGCTCCGACTAGCGGCTTCCGCGGGTGAAGCACTCAGTGATAAAGTAGCTTTCTATTGGTGAACAAAATTTTTAAAATAAGTTCAGTGGTTTTTGAATTTATTCATTACAAACAAAAAAAAAAACTGTTTCCTTTTTAAAATATTTTAATTTTCTCTGTATAGACAGATACAAGAATTTGACCTAGCATCTAGATACTAATCCGATGGAATTAACTGTAATGGATAAAAGAAAAAAAAAAAACTGCTTTCGTCACACCAGAAGGACAATTCCAATTTAATAAGATCCCGTTTGGTTTGACAACTAATAATAAAATCTTTGATAATTTGAGAATATATATTTGCATGGACAAGGTTCTGATTTTCTCGATTTTGTTTGGCCGTGTGCTTAAATCGAGTCAGTATTTGATAAAATTAGAAATACAGGTCTTGCATTGAAGCTCTCGAAATGTAACTTCTTTCGTTCTAAAATTAAATATTTAGGCTTGAAAGTCTCAGGAAAAGCTGAAAGAATATAGATAGTGTCAAATAAATGTGGTTGATAACTACAAAAAAATAATAATAATAATTGTTAAGCAGTTCTTAGGACTGGCTGATTTCTTAGGCATTTTATTAAAAACTTTGCGATAGTAGTACTAACCCTAAAAAAAAGGGTCTCAAACTTAGAAAAAGAAGTGAAGAGATTGCATTTACATAGCTAAGTAGTACCACGACCTATTGTAAGTTATAAAACCCAATCCAAATGCTGTCATTACAGAATTACGAGAGCGAGCTAACACGGTTTAGATGAAGTTTAAGAGTGATGAAACCAGTCGCTTAATTTGGTAAACTTATTTCACCAGAAGAGTAGCACTTTCCATCGTACGAGTTGAAACCCTAGCAGTAGTAAATCATTTCATTAGATTTAGATTAGTTATCTTATAGGGTTAAAATTCACTATGGTAACCGATTATAGTTTTTTTATGAGTCATTTGACTGCGATATAATTCATAAACCAAGGCATTTTTATGATGAATGTAGACGCTCTAAGTTGGACCCGTTGTAGGGTAAATACATCGTACATCTATTCTAGTTTGACTAGCTAGTTTAGTTTAGCTAGTTTTGGTTTCTGGTGTACAATAAAGTTTATTCTATTCTATTCTATTGTAGTTTGGTTAGCTACGGTTCAAATGAAAGACGATAAGATGCAAAGGACAAAATTATTATAATGGATAATTTAGACTCGAATCAAATTAAATAGCTACCTATCCGTATAAATTTTTATAAAATAACGGACAAAGGACTTAGATGGTCTAAGACAAAGTGTCAGATTCAAGTTTTACATGCTTTCGTCGTGATATTGTCACTTTCGATGATTTTAGATGTCGCTTTTCGTATGAGAAGACCTTAGACAAAGTTGAAACCATTTACTAGTTCCCAATAAAGTAGTTCTAAAATACTGCCAAGCATGCGTTCAGTGTGTTCATGGAAAGAGAACTTTTACATCCCATGGCAAAGGCATCCGAGTTTTTTTTTCACATAGTACATGATCCCGCCGCTACGCGCTGGATTCTTTGGATGAGACCAAAATAAAGATATAGAAGTATTAGCCCATTACTGATACGTATACATTTATTATTCCTAAACCAATTAAAAATGCTAAGGCTCGACTATTTCAGTTTCCAATGAATAATTTAATTTATCCGCTGTGCTTTCTCGAGTAATAAGATAGAGGTCATACTTTTACCAGCTCGAAAATTTATCACAAAGAAAGTGAAAGTGTTTGTGTTTGAAAGTGTTTATTAGAAAAAAAAATGCTTATGAAGCATGTTTTAAATACAGAAAATAATATATATATACGATTGCTACTTCTCGCACAATCGGGCATTTAGAGCATTACAGTAAGATGTTAGATTAATTAACGTTTATGATTTATGGAAGAATATAAAAAAAAACCATAGGATCAGTATTTTCAACAAGTACAATGGGATTTAAATAATACATCAACAAAACAGTAGCTAAAACCTCAGATAAATTGTTATTTGTGTTAAGACCGAAGGGGTCGACTGAGAGTGCGCTGGGTCTACCAGCTCACAGCTCAAATTAATGCTACAAATATAAATGCTGTAGAAGATATTAGAAACGGAGGTTTAGATACAATAGAAAGTGTTTAGGAAAAACAAAAGCAAATGTTTGATAAAGCTAGAATTCCCCTGCATCAGTAAAATGTAGGACAATTGGTTAGCGTAGAAAGAGAAGCCAATCGAACGAAAGATAGGATATTAGTTTTGTATTGTCTAGGCCCGTATTGCTAATTCAAAATATTACATAGTGACAGATAGTGAGTGTAAGATACGCCTATTGCCAATAAAAGGGTAAACAAAGGTATTTCGCCATTATTTTCATAGATGTAATCTACTCCTGACTAGAGTATCAGTCGGAAGATGAGAGTAACGATGATGATAAAATTGAAAATGGTTAAAGAAATGAATCAATGAATTGTGTATAAAATGGTCACCTGTGAACAAGCCACGATAAGCCTAAGTGGTTTAATGAATAAAGATTCAACAAACATGCAGACATAATAAGAATTCTTAGAAAAGATTAGTTTCGCTTATTAGATTTCAAAATTTAGCTTAGCTTTTATTTAACGTAGCTTAGCTTAGCTCAGCAATTTCCATAAAATAGTATGGTACAGCATGGTTAGTATGGTTAGTATTGTTAGTATTGTTAGTATTGTTAGTATGGTTAGTATGGTCAGTATGGTTAGTATGGTTTCAGCGAAAATAAAAGTGAAAGTTAAAGTAAAAGGTTAAAGTGAAAGGTTAAAGTAAAAGTGTAAAGATAACGTAAAAGTGTGAATTATGATTGCCAAGACCAATATGAATTGTTACAATTAAAGGCAAAGACTTGTTAATATATAAATGCTAAAGATAAATAGTTTTAGTCCTGTATTGTTTTCTAATAGGATTATTGTGAGCAATTACAATGAAATACTCATTGTTTAATATGTTATTTGTTTGTTTATATATTAGTTATAAATGATTTATTAATGATAATATTGAATTGTTTATAGTACAATAAATACCTTAATGTTGTGTTGGTTCAGATTATGTATTAATCGATGTAAAATGTATAAAATTATAATTTGTTTGTTAGCTACGTTACATTTGTCTGAAATGTTGTCTGTACAATATGTATGATACAATGTTAATCAATATGTAACTAGTAGATTTTGGATTTTTTCTTTTGTATTTGTTATGTATAATTTGATAAGATTTTTTTTATTACCTAATATTTCGCGAGGGCGCGACTGTGTGGTCAGGATGGACGAATGTAAGCAATTACAAATAAATCGAATAACCCCATCTTAGTTATTAAAGTAAACACGGACTTTTAAAGATTTTAACAGTACGCAATTTGACTAGTAACGATAATTTGGTTCAATAAATTGCTGATAGTTTGAAAAGTTGGCTCAAAAACATTTAGGAGATATTTATAACACAATTTTAAACGGACACAATTTGTAAATTAGTCTATCCATTGACTTTATACGCGCGCCTCTCCCCCACTTTATATGACGTAGATGCAGAGCTATTGACTGACAGAATGTCGTCGGGCAGTCAATCTATCGTTGGCGGTTGAACTGTAAGGTGTAAACTGAGGGTACATGTACAAGTATTACTATTGAAATAAAAGTATTTATAACAAGTTCCAGTGTTTTCCTTTCAATTGTAACGATAACCTGACCAACTCAATTTGAGTGGAGGTGATTATGTTACCGCTCACCGAGTTATTTTCGTCACCTTTTATGAGTTAGATTTATTACCATTTTGTGAACATAAAACATCATTTTGGTTACTTTGACATTATAAACATGATCTCTTCGTCCTTGTCAAATATTTGTGTGAGGGTACAAAGGAAAAATAGAATCAACTTTTTCTTTGTAGATTAGGAGCTAGCGCGGATTGGTGACTTTTTGTTTACTGTCACCGTGCTTATGAACCCAACATGTGGTGCGCGCATTTGAACACGTTTTTTTTTATTTTTTTAAGGTGGGGAATCATCCAAATGACTTCTCGCACTCTGGGTGGAGCAGGAGGGCGTGTCAGACTTTTTCTGACTAAAACCACACCTGTATCCTTCAATTACCCTTTGCGTTCTAGGACTACGGGTTTCCCTTTCAGAAATTCTCCGCGGTCCTAGCTAGCGGGCATCGGCCCTGCTGGGCCCCTACGGTTTGCTGACATCTCTTTGAGGAGCGCGAGGATCACTACGCGCTGTTGACGACTGGGCTCGGTCCGGTTCATTACCGAACAGCCGGACGGCGAGCTACCCAGTGCTCGACGTCCGCAAGCCCGCGTCTACCGTGGCTGGTAGTCGAGGTCGGAATTACGGCGGCTAGGGCGTGAGGACCTTCGTTCCCTCACACGTGCAGCCTCCTCCTTCGCTAGCATTACTGCTTCGCAGAAGGAGGCGACCGCCTGCCATTCCTCCTCGCTCCGGACCATAGCCTGAACCAGGGCCCGACGCGAAAGGTCGCTGCCGCCAATTGCCTCCACGAGGACACGGCGGTGCTCCGCCCAAGCGGGGCACACCTCCATCGTATGCTCCACCGTGTCCTCTGGGTGGTCGCACTTGAACACGTGACAGTTGGGTAAAAAATGACAAAAAAAAAGCCATGGTGGTCCCAAAAATACTAAAAAAAAAACCGGCCAAGTGCGAGCCGTACTCGCACACGAAGGGTTTCGTACCATTATCTATACGACTTTATTTTTACACCATTTATACAGAAATACATCATCTGTGAAAATTTCAACTGTCTAGCTATCACGGTTCATGAGATACAGCCTAGTGACAGACTGGAGGTTCTGGAGTGGCGACCGTGTACCGAAAGAGGCAACGTTGGAAGGCCTCCCACAAGGTGGACTAATGACCTGGTCAGGGTCCTGGAATCCGATGGATGCCAGACGCACAGGACTAGTCGTTGCGGCGACGCTTGGGGGAGGCCTATGTCCAACAGTGGACGTCTTTCGGCTGAAATGATGATAGACAGACGGACAGTGGAATCTTAGTAATAGGGTACCGTTTTTACTAATTGGGTACGAAACTCTAAATAAAAAACATCGGTCAATAACTCCCGAGTTCAAAGTTCTGACAATTACCAATCATCATTTTAAAACGTCCAGCTCATTTACCAAATTACTACATACACTTAATTACATTGCCTACTTTTATGACACCGGATTGTAATTAATTTAATAACAACCCATTAAAGTGTTAGCCTTTTTAATTAACTTAATTTTGTTGATAAAATAGCTTCATTTAATAAATAGCGTTGGCTTGCTTTATTCGCTTGAAGGTCGGAACTTATCCCGCCGGATCGTTTACCTGGGATGTTTTTTTTATCGTTATTATTAATAGGCTCGCGCCACAATCTTACCTGATGGTAAGCGAGTTTTTTTTTTGGACTGGAATGGTGTGCCTTATGTCCTAGTCCCAGGCCATGGTCTATCTCACAGTTGGCGCGGGCTTGCGGACGGCGCAATAGGTAAGAACCATACGAGTCATAAGGGTTATATTTCACCGGGACACCATGGCGGCGCGACCAGTCGCCGCTACAAACAAAATGTATATAGCTCTATATCACCTGGTGTCCGTTTGGTTGCGCAACCAATTTGGTGGCGCGACCAGCTCGGACGCCAGTCCGGCCACCATCGCCAGTCCGCCCGCCAGTGACGCCCCCAAAGAGTATGTAATATGAAAATCTATCTTATGAAAGGGCTATATTTCACTGGGACACCATGGCGGTGCAACTGGTCGCGCCGCCTTGGTGTCCCGGTGAAATACAGCCCTAAGGGTCGAAGGCGCGTTGTTGCGTTGTGTTGTTGTAGGGCCGATGCCTCCAAAGGCTTCGGGATTATCCGAAAGAGTTACCGGCCCTGGAACGTAAAGGTCAACTGAAGAAACACGTGTGGATTTTAGTAAACGTTTAACACTCCTCGTTATACTCATACTCATGTGATATTCTACCAAAAAATGTGGGAAATCATACAATGACATCTCCCGCCCATGGGCGGAGCGGGAGGGCGTGTCCGACTTCTACTGACTAAAACCCACACCTAGTTCCTTCGTTGCCTTGCATTCCAGAGCCGGGTTTTCCTTTCAGAAGCGAACCCATGGCCCGAGTAGGTTTCGACCCTGCTGGGCCCCTACGGTTTGCTGACATCTCAATCTAAGCGCCGTCAACGACTTGGGCTTGGTCCGGATGGTTACAGGACGGTCGGACGGCGAGTTACCCATTGTCCAGTACGGTGGCCGGAAATCGGGATCGAGATCCCGGCGGCTGGGGCGTGAGGGCCGTTACCTCGCGCGTGCGACCGCCTCCTTTGCTAAGGCTATGGTCTGCGTGTGTCATTTACTTTCTGGAATTTTAGGTAAATATACTCTACCTAAGCTATAATCCCAATCTCTGTTTGTATATAACACTAGTAGGATAACAAAAAAAAAGTAATTCGATCGAAAATTGTTTTAATAAAAGTCAGAAAGAAAAATTCATTGCATTTCATTTAACGAGAAGCGATAAAAAATATGAAATTGATAGCGATGTTTCACAAAAGATTAATTTACACTTATTATTTATTCAGCAGAGCATATCGTGTGACGAGGGGAATAAAGCCGCGTAGCGGCCTTTTTATACAAGCTGTTTTAACTTACGCGTCTGTTTTTAACCGACTTTAAAAAGGAGGAGGTTATATGTTCGGTTGAATGTGCGTTTTTTTTTTATGCATGTTCACCGATTTCTCGGTCAATTGTGGACCGATTTTGAATTATTTTTTTTTTATTGAAAGGTTATGCTTCCGAGTTGGTCCCATAGAAATATTGTTATGATCTGATCATGAACTTCAAAGATATGGAACAGAACATACAACTCATAGGATCACAGCAGAACCGTCGTAACAAGTAAAATTGCTTTGTTTATAAATGTAGTCGATGACTGACTGAAAGTAGAGGGGGAATATATCGAACTGATCTGATGATGAAGCCTGAAGTTAGGCACCGGAACTCTGTAATATATTAATGTAATCTAACCGTGTTTGGGATTATTAGAATTGTCATGAGATGCACTTTGGCTATAAGGTATTTAAGTTTGGCTGAGGGGTACTTTTTAGTGGTGGTACCATAACTAAAAAGTGTAAAATAAAAAACTTTTTCCAAAAAAAAAAAAATACAACCGACTTCAAAGTAAAAAAAAAACACTGAAAAGTGCAAAATAACTTTAATTTCGGAAGTCGGTGTTAAATAACGAAGAGACAAAACTATTATAGAAACACCGACTTCCGAAATTAAAGTTATTTTGCACTTTTTGTTTTTTGTAAAAAGTTTTTTATGTAATTTCGCCTCAAAGTGATGTCAGCAAAGCCGTAGGGACGAAGCCTACTGGGGCCATGAGTTGACTTCTAAAAGGGAAACCCGTGGTTCAAGAACGCAAAGGGTAATTGAAGGAACATAGGTGTGGTTTTAGTCAGTAAAAGTATGACGCGCAAAAAAACGGCGCTAAAAAAGTATGAAACAAGATTTTCAGAATGCTGAAATAAACAAAATTACTAGAGAAACAAGAACAGAACAAAAGCCACATGTAGTTAGAGTTAATCACACGTTATTAAAGTGTTACGGTTGGTACCTACGTGTGACTACGGCTGTTCTTTTTGTTCTGTTCTTGTTTCTCCAGTTTATTTTCATGTTTACCATGTTTATTTCAGCATTCTGAAAATGTTGTTTCATACTTTTTCAGCGCCGTTTTTTTTTTTTGTAACAATAATTTTGATTTTTGCGTTCAAAAATCTGTGTGTCGTTGGCTGGGTTGGTTCAAGCGTATAGAAATGAAGTGACAAAAATATGTTTTTTCGTCATAAAGAAAGATGCTTACCGTAAAACGCTAGCAGCTTGAATATTCAATTTTCCGTCATTTCACGCTCTCGTAGGCTGTTCTCTTGGTAGAATAACATTAATTAATCAACACGATAAGCACCAGATTACATTGGCTACATAGTCTAGTGCTTGTGTGGCCTGTTGGTCTAGTGGTTAGTGGCCCTGACTGCTATGCCGGAGGTGGTGGGTTCGATTCCCACCCAGGACCAATGTTTGTGTGATGAGCACGATCATTTGTTCTGTGTCTGGGTGTCATTTATCTATATATGTATGTATTTAGAAATATATAAGTATGTTTATCAGTTGTCTAGTACCCATAACAGAAGCTCTGCTTAGCTTGGGACTAGACGGCGTTGTGTGATAGTTGTGGAATATTATTATTATTGTGTTGATTGATTCAATGATAATATGTTTATTATGAAGGTGGATTGATGACCTGACCAGGGTAGCGGGAATCTGGCAGAAGCGAGAAGCACAGAACTGATCATTATGACGACACTTGGGGGAGGCCTATGTCTAACTGTGGACGTCTTTCGGATGAAACAATGATGATGAAGCATAAAAGAGACGTGCCGTCTAAGCACACGCAGCATCGCGTGCATCGGCAGTCGTACCTATAAGTTATAAAAATCGACACATTTTTTTTTCGACCTATATGCAAGTATGTTTCTTTTGCTTGTTTTACAAAGTTTTGGAGAGCTTCTAATCAAAAACAGCCACTGAACTTCAATCGTAGAAATCCCGCCAAAAACTTCCGAAGTTAACGAGTTTTATTGCGGCCTACAGCAGAGTAACACCCGGTGACGAATAGCATTTTGTGTATAGGTTGACGCTCGAATATTAATAGGTCTTTACCTATGTAATTGGAGATTCTATAACCAGCATTTTCAGTATTAATTATCTGTGGATTGGCGCGCAATTCGAAATTCAAATAAATTTTATTCGAAAGACGTGTTAATTTAATTTCAATTTCAGTCATTTGTTTTTAGATAGTTTTTTGTTTTTGTGACATTGTGGTAGTTTTTGGCGCTATGGATAAACTGAAAATTCATACAATTTTCGAATATGAGTTCCTACGTGGAAATACCGCTGCGCAAACAACACGAAACATTAACGACGTGTACGGGCATAACACTGCTTGCATAAACACAGTCCATTATTGGTTCAATCGTTTTAAATCTGGAAATTTTGAGTTGAAGAACGAGCCTCGCGGTCGGCCGGTAACTATTGTCGACAACGACGAATTGAAGGCGATAGTGGAAGCGGATCCATCTCAATCTACGGCTGAGCTTGCTGCGGGCCTTGGAGTTAGTGTCAAAACAACATTGATGCACTTGCGTCAAATCGGAAAGATAAAAAAGCTAGATAAGTGGGTGCCACACGAACTAAGCGACCGACAGCGAGATTTACGTGTCGAAGCATGCATAGCACTACTGAATCGGCATAGAAACGAGGGAATTCTTAATCGAATTGTTACCTGCGATGATAAGTGGATCCTGTACGACAACCGTAAGCGTTCGTCTCAGTGGGTGGACCCGGGTACAGCACCTAATCAGTGCGCTAAAAAAAAGATTACTCATAGGAAGATGATGGTGACTGTCTGGTGGACCAGTGCCGGACTTGTACATCACAGCTTCTTACCGAATGGCACAACAGTGACGGCAGATGTCTATTGCCAAGAATTGCAAACAATGATGGAGAAGCTCGCAATTCAACAACCAAGACTAGTCAATCGCTCTTCCCCATTGCTTCTCCACGACAACGCGCGAGATCACACTTCACGACAGACCATCGCAAAGCTACAAGAGTTACAGCTGGAAGCTCTCCGTCACCCACCGTACTCACCGGACCTTGCCCCAACAGATTTCTACTTTTTTCAAAATTTAGACAATTTTTTAAGTGGGAAAAAATTCAACACCCGTGATGCAGTACAAAACGCTTTCGCTGACTTCATCGCCTCCCGTCCGGCAGACTTCTACAGTAAAGGGATAAACAAACTGCCATCAAAATGGCAAAATTGTATAGATAATTTGGGCCAGTACTTTGATTAGCTGAAATAAAAAAAATACCAAAATTTTTATATTTTAAAATTATCATACAAATCTCCAATTTCATAGGTAAAGACCTAATATTTTATCTGATGGTAAGCGATGATGTGTTCGACAATGTCAAATTAAACGAAAGTCAAGTAACAAAATTGTTATATAAAAAAAAAACTTTACCAACTAGGTACCGAGTTTACGCACGATTAAAATTTTGTAACAATACATTTTAGTGTTTCAGAATCTGTATGTCGTTGGTTGGGTTGGTTCAAGCATATAGAAATGAAGTGCCAAAAATATTTTCTTTCGTCATAAAGAAAGGTGCTTAGCCTAAAACGCTAGCAGCTTGAATATTCAATTTTCCTTCATTTCGCGCTCTTGCAGGCTGTTCTCTCGGTAGAATAACATTAATTAATCAACACGATGAGCAGAAGACTACGTAGTCAACGAGAGGCAGAAAACCATAGAGTATGATAGAAATGGAGTGCTCAATGTTAGTTAGGATACTTATAGCAGACTAATCTATGTTGGTGTTTTTTTTTTTGGTTGGGATAATCATCTAATGACATCCAGCGCTCATGGGCGCAGCGGGAGGGCGTGTCAGACTTTTACTGACTAAAAACCCACTCTTTCTTTGCCATTGTTCCAGGGCCCCGGGGATCTCTTTCGCATTACCCATGGCCCTAGTAGGCTTCGACCCTGCTGGGCCCCTACAGTTGCTGATATCTCCTTGAGGCGCACGTGGAACACTACGCGCCGTCGACGACTTGGGCTCGGTCCGGACGGTTACCGGACGGTTGGATGGCGCGCCACCCATTGCTCACCGTCCGCAAGCCCAAGTCTACGGTGGCCGGAAAATCTATGTTGGTGTTGATTTTCAGTGTAAACATTCAAATCATAATAACCTTTTTAGTAAAGTAGATTGGACTATGGCTGGTTAAGACCTTTTTCTCTATTCCCGTTTAATGTACTATAATGATATGATTAATATGTTTAATATGAAAGTGGTTCGATGTCTTACTTTGGGTAGAATCCGGTAGAAGAGAAACGCTCAGAACCGATAATTAAGTCGCCACTTGAGTGAGGCCTATGCCCAGCAGTGGATATCGATCGGTTGAAATGATGGTGCTGCTGAATAAATGAGAGGTGCCATTTTGGCAGTTTAGCAGACGCAACTAGCACACAGGCACACAAAATACTTCACACACTGATAAAATTTTCTTCCTTCATCAGCAAACATGAAGAAACACACATTTATTGCATTGGTCTCCAAGAGACCATAAATATAAATTCATATGGTGACATTGCGGCTCTTAAGACAATAGGTCTATAGAAACTGTCTTAGAAAACGGATGCTTTATAGTACTCCATTTGTTATCTTTTCTGTGGCGTACCACCACCAAATTCATTTACCCGCCATGACCTCTTGTTTCGTAGGTCCCAAGTTTACGTAGCCAAGTAAATTGTAATGTTTGACGTAGTGATGACAAAAGGGAGGCTAGCGTTAAAATTAGTTTTCATCGTAGAATTTTTGTGAAAAATTTTAGAACGGTATACCGTTTTTTTCTTTTTTTAGGTGAGAAATGATACGCGATACACACCGATGACCTGGTGAAGGTTGCGGGAATCCGATGGATGCGAGACGCACAGGATCGTTCGTTGTGGCGACATTTGAGGGAGGCCTATGTCCAGCAGTGGACGTCTATCGGCTGAAATGATGATGATGATGATGAGGTGAGAAAATCATCTTATGACATATCACGCTCTTGGGCGGAGCGGGAGATAGTATCAGACTTTTACTGACTAAAAACCCACTCCTGTTCTTTCTTTGCCTTCGTCACAGGGCCCCGGGTTTTACTTTCACACTACCCGTGGACGGTATTATACCGTTATGAAATTGTTGGAAATGAAAATCAGCCGGACATATCCAACAAGCATTAGATGATAGGTGGGCGAAAATCACCACGAACTGGTACCATATGAGAGTGTGCGCGGGAATTGCATGACTTGATTCCGCCATCTCCTTTCTACCATCGGACAACCCGACGTACGGCGAGTATCCACCCTTACGTTGTTGAAACTTCAACGGTCCGGACTAAGCGTTTCGCTTCGTCGTTTATACCGCGTACATCGAAGGACTGGAACAATTTGCCTGCTGCGGTCTTCCCGTCCAACTATAATTTAGGTGTCTTCAAGGCTAGAGTGAATAGGCTCTTAATAAACTAGTGCGCCTCACCATCAATGATTGCATCGCTGCTTACCATCAGGTGGGATCGCAGTCAAGCACTGGTTTATATGAATTAAAAAAAAAAAAAAGCGCAGACAAGGCAGAACACAAAAGAGATGGAGTGACGACATCATAATAGCAAGAAAAACATGGAGCAGAGTGTAGCGCAAGAAAGAATAACATGGAAACGACTGGAGAAGGCTTTTAGCGCTATCTAGTGGTTCTTGTACTCGACATACATTTTCACTGTTTTTCATACAACCGATCTTACGCGATTATGACGTTATTACACATTTTTCATTAGATATTTTGGAAACACAGTATCTTGTGGGTAAATCTGCTATTTTGCATGAACTTTGACACTTCATAATTTATTCAAAAATTAAAAATAACAATAGAAGCCTTGCAAATTTAATCAAGATTCTAAATGACGACAACTTTTTTTTTAATTTTTAAGGGTTTAAAAAAAAACAATTATTACCTGGAACAAGTTTTGTAAAATATTCAAGTAAATCACGGAATTACCGAGTTTTTAGGCGTTATCTCTCTCTCCCTACATCGCGTTGGATGAAGTAACAAGCTTTTAAACCATGCTCGATGTTGACGATAGGCAAGTGAAAAAGGACCTTCTTAAGTTAATTAATAGATACTCATAAGCAAAGTAAGGTAAAAAAAATATAGAAGGAAAATAAAGCACTTTTTTTATACCGTTATGACGATCGATATGAGCAGGCTGATCACGAGGAGATGGCTATTGACTATGGTGTGATATCTACTCCAACCAGGCAGGCATAAACCAGGTCCGTAGCTGGGCAGGATCACGTCGAAATCATCAGTGTAATGATACGATTGCGTGTTCTAAAGTACTCCTTTATTTAAGAAGGCCCTTCTCTATTCGTTTATCATGCTCTGGGTAGAGGTGCCTTGCTTATCTGTGTAACTCATGCACATATTCTCGCAGCCCTGGTAGGTCTTAATGAGGATCAGTCATGATTTTTGTTAAGTATGCAGACTTATAGCGTCAAAAAAAAAAAACAGTAAATACGGTGAAAAAATTATTTAAATCGGACCAAAAATGACGAAGATACAGCAATTTTAGTGTATTAGTTCCAAAAACGCGCCTTGTGGAGTATGCAGATTTATAGTGTCAAAAAAACAGTAAATACTGTGAAGAAATTATTTAAATCGGACCAAAAATGACGAAGATACAGAAATTTTAGTGTATTAGTTCCAGTAACGCGCCCGAGAATAAAGCGACTCGCTGTGACGTCATCTGTCATGATCGGTGTCCACCGGTGAATGAAGACGATCAAGCCATTCGTCGCAAGGATCATGACAGATGACGTAATCGTAAACAGTCCAGCGAGAGCGCGCGTTTCCAACTAGCCGATCAGAAAAACTAATAAATCCACCATTTCTTGACGGATTTTAATAATTTAAACAATTAAATGTTTAGTAAATTATTACAGATACGATGTACTTAGTAAAAATCGGATTTGATTTGCTATTATGTGATTAATCCTCATTGACCCCGTCAATCCTGCTGACAGCTCTATGAGGCGTGGATTACAACATGCCGTCGACGGCGTCAACCCGAGCTTGATCATTACCGGACGGTGAGTTAACAAAGCTCGTCGTCTGCAAGCCCGCAGTATCTTGACAAAAATCCGTTTGGTAAATATAAATCTAGATATCTTAGCTGGGTTATACTGCTAATAAGTAAACAAATTGTGGTTAAACCTTAAAACTATACTTTGTGTGATAACATTATACACGTAAACTTTGTAATTATTTTAACAATTTTATCTTGGCACGTTAACTTATCATAAGCACCAAAAGTTTGAATTATTTTAATCAAAGTTACCATTTTATCTGTGGTTGTTTTATGTTAATGTTATCAGCTCTTTTAAGTGTTATGGTCTGAATTAATCAACAAACTGTATTTCACACTAATGTTCGAGCTTTTTAAGGAAAAAAATTGTAGGCGCCATTTTGCGGTTTTTGTATATAGAGTGACTGGTAATTAGTGTACGATACTTAAACACGTGATTGCACTCATGATAACAAACAATTTTTATTATGGGAGCAAAGCCGAAATCGCGAAAAAAATATCAGCTGTTCAGTACATTAGGCAAACGGTAACCACAAGACGCAAATAGATTATTTCCTGGTTAGGCGTAACCAACTAAAGCACGTCAAAGACTGCAAAGTGCTGCCAGGAGAAGACCTAGTCTCACAGCACAGGCTCCTGGTTATGGTGTCAGTAGTCAAGACACATAACAAAAAAAGCAAAGAGCGTCCTCCTCCTAAAATAAAATGGCATATGCTAGAGAAGAGTGACTGTGCGAAGAAATTGAGAGAGCGAGTGGTGGACAAAATGATAGAAATGGGAGACATGAATGATCGAAGTATAAATGAAAGCTGGAATGAGATTGCTGAGTGTATTAGACATGCAGCGAAAGATATTTTGGGAGAGACGAGAGGAAAGGGTATTATTTCCTGGTTAGGCGTAACCAACTAAAGCACGTCAAAGACTGCAAAGTGCTGCCAGGAGAAGACCTAGTCTCACAGCACAGGCTCCTGGTTATGGTGTCAGTAGTTAAGACACATAACAAAAAAAGCAAAGAGCGTCCTCCTCCTAAAATAAAATGGCATATGCTAGAGAAGAGTGACTGTGCGAAGAAATTGAGAGAGCGAGTGGTGGACAAAATGATAGAAATGGGAGACATGAATGATCGAAGTATAAATGAAAGCTGGAATGAGATTGCTGAGTGTATTAGACATGCAGCGAAAGATATTTTGGGAGAGACGAGAGGAAAGGGTATTATTTCCTGGTTAGGCGTAACCAACTAAAGCACGTCAAAGACTGCAAAGTGCTGCCAGGAGAAGACCTAGTCTCACAGCACAGGCTCCTGGTTATGGTGTCAGTAGTTAAGACACATAACAAAAAAAGCAAAGAGCGTCCTCCTCCTAAAATAAAATGGCATATGCTAGAGAAGAGTGACTGTGCGAAGAAATTGAGAGAGCGAGTGGTGGACAAAATGATAGAAATGGGAGACATGAATGATCGAAGTATAAATGAAAGCTGGAATGAGATTGCTGAGTGTATTAGACATGCAGCGAAAGATATTTTGGGAGAGACGAGAGGAAAGGGTACAATAGATAGGGATACATGGTGGTGGTCGATAGATATACAGAATGTGTTGAAAGAAAAAAAGAGGAAATTTAAGGAATGGCAGCGTATAGATCCGGAAAACACTAGCTTAAAGTCTGCGAAAAAAAGTGAATATGATGCTTTAAAGAAAAAAAGCCAAGAAAGCCGTGGCAATAGCGAGAGCAAAAGCACAGGACAAACTATACGACACACTAGATAGTCCGGCAGGCCAGAAAGATCTATACCGGCTTGCTAGAGCAAGAGAGAGAAATGCGAGAGATGTTTGTCAGATAAAATGTATAAGGGATGAAACTGGAATGATTCTATCAGAAGATAGTAAAATCAAAGAGAGGTGGAAGGACTATTTTGAAAGACTGATGAATGAGGAAAACAACTGGAATGGGATTTTAGAGAGCAAACCAGTGAACGTGGGTTTAGTGAGAATGATTAGTATGGATGAAGTCAGAATAGCTATAAATGGAATGAAGAATGGTAAGGCAATTGGTCCAGACGGAATACCAGTTGAAGTGTGGAAGTTGCTGCGAGTGGATGGATGGATGTGGTTAGCTTTGTTCTTCAATAAGTTGTTGCGGGAAGAAGCCATACCTGATGAGTGGTGCAACAGTTCCCTGGTGCCCATCTTTAAAAACAAGGGTGATGTGCTTGAATGCAACAATTATAGAGGAATAAAGCTAATGTCACATACTATGAAAGCCTGGGAGAAAGTTATTGAAAGGAGGCTAAGAGAAGAGAGTGAAATTTCACAGAACCAATTCGGTTTTATGCCTGGTCGGGGTACAACGGATGCCATTTTTGCTATACGCCAGCTGTGCGAGAAATACAGAGGTGCGCATAAAAACTTGCACATGGTATTCGTTGACCTCGAAAAGGCATATGACCGGGTACCTCGTGAGGTTCTGTGGTGGGCCCTTAAGGAGAAAGGTGTGCCTGGGAAGTATGTGCAGTTGATCCGAGCGATGTACAGCCAATGCAGTACCCAAGTCCGGTCTGCAGTGGGCAACACTGGCAGCTTCAGTGTGGCTGTCGGCTTACATCAAGGTCGGCCCTCAGCCCTTACCTCTTCCTGATGATAATGGACGCTCTGACGTCGGGCATCCAGGAAGAGGCTCCCTGGTGTATGCTGTTTGCCGATGACATTGTGCTGGTTGCCGAGAGTGGCCTAGAGGTCCAGAGCAAATTGGAGGTGTGGTGGCACAGACTGGAGAGTGTTGGCTTAAAATTTAGCAGAACGAAAACCGAGTACTTGTTCTGTGATTTCGGTGGTCTCTCCGGTCCTATGCCCTTAGCTCTCGCTGGAACGCCCATACCAATCTGCTCCGACTTTCGGTACCTCGGGTCGCTTATCCAAGGAGATGGCGAGGTAGACCGAGACGTATCAAATCGGATCAATTCAGGATGGATGAAATGGCGACAGGTCACTGGAACAATTTGTGACCCACGGATGCCCCCCAAGTTGAAGGGTAAAATCTACAAGTCCGTGATAAGACCTGTCATACTGTATGGATCAGAATGTTGGGCTGTGAAAAAGACGGATGAAAAAAGATTGCATGTAGCGGAGATGAGAATGTTGAGATGGATGTGTGGTGTGACGAGAATGGATAAAGTGAGAAATGAGTATATTAGAGGAAGTTTGAAAGTGGCGCCGGTGACTGAAAAGTTGAAAGGGAATCGTTTGTCTTGGTATGGTCATGTAAAGAGGAGAGATGAAACGCATGTTACTAAAAGAGTTATGAGTATACATGTGGATGGGTGGAGAGGGAGAGGGAGGCCAAAGAAAAGATGGATGGATTGTGTGAACAGTGATATGAAAGAAAAGGAAGTTAGTGATAGCATGACTGTTGACAGGATAGAATGGAAGAAAAAAACATGTTGTGCCGACCCCAAATAAGATGGGACAAGGGCAGGAAGATGATGATGATGATGATGAGTACATTAGGCAAACATAAATGTACTGAACAGCTGATATTTTTTCGCTATTTCAGGTTTGTTCCCATAGTAAAAGTTGTTGGTTATCATGATCACAATCACGTGTTTAAGTATCGTACACTAATTACCAGTCACCCTATATACATCCGAGATAGTAGGTATCCTAGATGTGTATGTATGTGTGTGTGTGTATGTGTGTGTGTCCTATGCTATTCCTATGTGTTATTTATTATTGTTTTCTTTCTTTCTTTCTGTGCCCCCCTTTTTTATTGGGTGGTAAAATCATCTTATGAGAAATCTCGCTCTTGGGCGGAGCGTGAGATAGTGTCAGACTTTTACTGACTAAAAACCCACACCTGTTCCTTCTTTGCTTTCGTCCCAGGGCCCCGGGTTTCACTTTCACACTACCCGTGGTTTCTATGCTCCGGTTTTGCTGACATCTCTTTGAGGCGCGCGTGGAACACTACGCGCCGTCGATGACCGACGGTTACCGGATGGCGAGTTACCCATTATTCGTCGTCCGCAACATACAAACTCCTATACACAAGACACCCAGACCCGGAACAGCAATCTGCAGGCCATACAAACGCATTGACGCGTTATTGATGAAATCGTTCAAATTTTAATATACTTTCTCATTATAATATTAATAGGATTTATGTTGTTAACGCCTCTGCTCACCTATTTACATTACCTATTCGGGTAAATACAAAAGCAAAATAATAACATTATCAACATTGTTTGGACAGCTGTCGGTTCTCGTTGATAACGAAAACCGGTCCCGTCCAAAACAATTATAGAAAGGCCTAATACATATTTTGCTATTCATGCGTAAATATATTTACACCTAAAAAATGCCAAACCAATAGTTTTTTTTCTATTATTGATAGGTTCACACATTACCCTATCTCACCTGCCCCCTAGCACAGAATAAGAAATAGAGCCAAGTTACGAACGTTTCGTTTGCGTCGAACGCCTCGAGTAGGCCACGCCTCCGATTCCTTTGTTCTGACGTCATCTCAACGCTCAGTCACGTGGTCAGAACAAAGGAATCGGAGGTGTGGCCTTCTCGAGGCTTTCGACGCAAACGAAACGATCGTAACTTGGCTAGGGGGGCAGATGGTAAGCGATGATGTTGTCGACGATGTAGTACGCTTGCCTAGAAGTAACCTATTTACTCTTGACATAAAGACCCCTAGGTTGTAGCTATCAAGAAACATAGCTGAAACTCAGGCATCCTGTCTAGGAGAGGGACTGGGTTCACCACAAGGTGTCACTGGCAGGCAATATTCTTAGTCAAAGTGACCTCGTATTAAAGTACAATACAGCTCCTCACTCCTGTTTTAATAGGGCGTCTTAGATAGACATATATTCAACTCTCTCCTAAACTAAACCAAATTGAAGTGACGGTCTCCGCACGGCAGAGAAGAGTATGTTTTTCTTAGCTGCACCGCAAGGAAGACATATATACGAGGCATATTACACCTCGTTCCACATTAAACCTGTTGAAGAGCATTCATCCGTTAAAACCACGCAGAAGCCAAAATCAATGATTTCCGACGGAAAATATAACAATAATGTGCACTACAATACAATTAATTATTTAGTATCTACTGTAGAATAAAGACTAAAAATCTGAAAGACCTCGGCCGGTACAAAGCGCTGACGCGATTTCGCGTCTATTATATAGTGATATTAAATCATTAATTGTAGTGTAAACAACTAAGTTATTAAAAAAATTATTGTGCCATGTCATAGATCGTAAATGCGTTCAATTAATAAGTCTAAAAAAAAAACAAAAATGCCTCATATATTATCCTAAACTAACACGTTTAATATCTCCAAAAACGGCTAAAAATGACTGTTTTGAGATTACTTTTCTTGAATGAAAACTTAAAGCAATCGTATTTTGTTTTGGGCCATGTACTAGTCAATGTTATAATTTTTTTTTAAAGTAAAATGTTGTAAGTTTACCATACACGGTTTAACTACTATTTCGCATCTGCGTAGACCGTCGACCGCTAGTTTTAAAAACGGCTTGGATAAGAACTGTTCTAATGGGAAAACTATACGATCATTTGAAAATGTTTTTGGACCATACACTAGATTATGAAATTCCCAATAATATCAATATCTAAATAATAATATATCTAATAATAATATTATAATAATATAATAATAATATATCTTATCTAGAAATTAAACACATTATTGTTATCTTGTCCGTCGGAAATCATTGATTTTGGCTTCTGCGTAGTTTTAACGGATGAATGCTCTTAAACTAAATAATAAGTACAGTACACAAACATAAACACGTCTTCGTTTGTTTCTCATTAGGTACATACAGTCAGGGGTCAAAAGTGCAGTTCCTCCTTACCAATGCTAAAAATGTCTAAAATATCTTTGTAGAAGAGGGTCAATGGTTTATGACTGATGTAATTGGTAGCATAGAATCTAAAGTATTTAAGTAATAAACTAGTTGTAGGCTATTGAACTTCTACAACAAAGAAATTTTAGACACTTTAGCATTGGTAGAGTGCAACTGCACTTTTGATCCCTGCCTGTACATAAATCTTACTAAATGCCTTTAAAAAGGCTGACAAAATCTAAAGAACAATACAGAACTAAGATACTAAGCCTTTATCTATGTAATCACCAACTTACACCCACTTAAAGTCAATTCAAGACACAGCTTAAAACGTTTTACGATCTTCATTTGATGCATTTAAACGATCTAATTGGAAGAGAGAGACGGCAATAGTTCGATATTCTTGTCGTTTTCTTTTCGTTTTCCTAAAGGGTTGTCAGTTATCGACTTTAAAAGTATCGATATCTCTAGGTATCAAATTTTACTCGAAGACTGCCCTGCGTGGGTCTCTGAGCGGTAGGTTTTGGTTGCCAAGATCGGGCGAGATCTGTTTCTGCCAGCAGTAGTGAGGGCTATGCTGGCGAAAATTTGGAGAGAAATGGCGTCCTTCTGTGAGACCGTGATGGTCCAGAAGGAGGCCTGACTGGACTGGACTGGGACTGAGCCGGATCGTGAGAGGACCGATCCCATTCGTAGAAAGAGGCGTCAGAGGGCCAACCGTCTCGATGCCTAAAACGAAACTCCGCTTGCATCATTTAAGGTAGGCGGGACTCCGAGGTCACGGGCTCTCAGAGTGGGGACTCTGTCCGCCTACCAAGTGACTTCAAGAAAGACAGTGGCACAGTGATCACGTGCTACCGTGCACAACGAGGCTAAGGGGAGACCTCTCACAGTCTCCTCAGGGATGTGCCCTAACAGGCGTTGTAAAGAGGGGGTTCCGGGATGGTCTTTTAAGTGGTCACGTGTTCCCGAAAAAAAAAGGTATCAAATGTTAACAAACTACATTAAATATCTATGACAGACATTGGACAACAATAAAAATAAGAAGAAGATAGAAGACCCTCTTTGTCTTCGTCAAAACGGGTAGGTAACGCAGAGATGTCGGCAAAACCGTGGGGGTCCAGCAGGGCAGGGCCGCAGCCTATGGGTCATGAGTTGACTTCAGTAAGGGAAACCTGGTGTTCTGGAGCGCCAGGCAAAGAAGGAACAAAGGAGTGGGTTTGGGTGGTGGATGGAGTGGGGTTTAGGCTGCGTCAGACTCGCGTGCGTATTGCTACAAACACGCGTCAACGGCGCGTTTAAAAAACGTGGTGTGCATAGACCCTTAGTCAGTAAAAGTCTGGTACATCTTCCCGCTCCACCCTGGAGAGAAGTAATAGGATGATTTACCACATAACAAACCTGTAGTGTCTACCCAAGAGTAGACACTAAAGGACTACGGACATCTTCAATACATGAACAGCAATAAAAAATTGAAGAGGATCTTCGTCAATAAGGGTAAGCAACGCACTTGTAGTGTCTACTCAGGAGTAGCGGCCTGCAGACATCTGCAATACCACAAACATGGACAGAAAAAGATATTGAAGGGGGTCTTCGTCAAAAAGGGTAGTTAACCTGTAATGTCACCACCATACCCGACAGGTTGTGCCCAACTAGCAAAATTTGATCTTACAAGTATCCTAAGACCATATTTTTTACTCTTATAACACACTTCTTAACGTCTGTAAATAGTTGTACATATGATGGTCTCATTATGTGTTTTTTTCATCTTACATTAATCTTGATAATGGTGTTGTAAGAACAAACATACTTACAAGTGTCTTTCACTGGCATGCTGTAAGATTTTTAGTAGTCTCACTAATGCCATTATAGTAGTAATTGTATTGTATTGCTCTCTGTGATCCCATTGTAAGCGCTTTATCACACCTGCCGCAAAACCAAAAATACATGTGTGCCGTTCTATGAACATCTGAAATACCTTTTAATTGCAGATGATCCATCTGTGGCCGCGCCCTCTCACCATTAGGTAGTTAGTTATAAGTTTAATAAAATCTACATAACGTTATCCACTAAATAAACCTATTTGTATGGTTTCTCACGATTGTAGCACTATTTTAGATCAATTAGTACAAAATTGATTTTCGCGTTCGATTGAGAGAGTAGATATCTGGCATAGTAATGTTAGCAAAGGAGGAGGCCGCTCGTGTACGCGCGAGGGAGCGGCCCTCACGCCCCAGCTGGGCACGTCATAATTATGGCGGTAAGTCCCCTCTTTGAGGAGTGGCTGCAAAGGCAACACGGCGTCCTTACCTTCCGCATGACGCAGGTCCTCACCGGACATGGTAAGTTCGGGAGGTTCCTGAACCGGATTCATGCGGAAGAAACGCCCGGGTGTCACCATTGTGTGGACCACCCGGAGGACACGGTGGAGCACACGGTGGAGGTGTGTCCCGCTTGGGCAGAGCAACGCCGTGTCCTCGTGAGGGCGATCGGCGGCGGCGATCTCTCGCGCCGGGCCTTGGTACAGGCCATGGTCCGGAGCGAGGAGGAGTGGCAGGCGGTCGCCTCCTTCTGCGAAGCAGTAATGCTAGCAAAGGAGGCGGCGGATCGCGTGAGGCAACGGTCCTCACGCCCCAATCGCCGCCGGGATTCCGATCCCGATTTCCGGCCATCGTAGGCGCAGGCTTGCGGACGGCGAGCAATGGGTGGCTCGCCGTCCGACCGTCCGGTAACCGTCCGGACCGAGCCCAAGTCGTCGACGGCGCGTGCTGTTCCACGCGCGCCTCAAGGAGATGTCAGCAACTGTAGGGTCAGCTGGGTCAGCAGGGTCGAAGCCTACTGGGGCCAAGGGTCTGATTCTGAAAGGAAGACTCGGCCCTGGTACGAAAGGCAACGAAGGAACAGGAGTGGGTTTTTAGTCAGTAAAAGTCTGACACTATCTCCCGCCCCGCCCAAGGGCGGGGGACGTCATAAGATGATTTTCCCACCGAAAAAAAAAAAAAAAAAAAGCCCAAGCCGCAGGGATCCCGATCCCGATTTCCAGCCACCGTAGGCGTGGGCTTGCGGACGGCAAGCAATGGGTAGCTCGCCGTCCGACCGTCCGGTAACCGTCTGGATCGAGCCCAAGTCGTTGACGGCGCGCACTATTCCACGCGTGCCTCAAGGAGAAGTCAGCAAACCGTAAGGGCCCAGTAGGGTCGAAGCCTACTGGAGCCAAGGGTCTGCTTCTGAAAGGAAGAATCGGCCCTGGTATGAAAGGCAACGAAGGAACAGGAATACGTTTTTAGTCAGTAAAAGTCTGACACACCTTCCTGCTCCACCCAAGAGCGGGGGATGTCATTCATAGCATATAAAAACATAAGTGTGAAGTGAATATTCGAAAAATAATAAAAGGTTGTTACTTACTTGTTAGGTAGTCAGTCAAATCAAGTAATTGATTATGACATTCAGAATTAGATATCAACATAAAAATAACGAATCTCAAAAGATAACAAAAATATCGATAGATACTTTTCTCGTCCCTACTCATAAGGTCTACAAAGTCGTAATGAGGCGTTAGAGTCGGTATTACGTGATCCTCATTTGGTATAGGGATGTCCATAATGAGTTCTGATTGGATTTTGTGAGTACATTGGTGAAGACATTGATTGGATGGCGAGATGTCTGTAGTAAGACGGAGTAGGTATTCATACAAATAAATGAGAAGATTTAGTACCTAGTTTTGTTTCAGTGTTATTTTTCTTTTGAGAGCTAAGTAATGTTTTATCTTGCTACACTCATATCGTAAAGATTTTATTTTGCAATCACGGTGAGCAATGGGTAACTCGCCGTCCGGCCGTCCGGTAACCATCCGGCGTCGGAGTCCTTGATGGCGTGTACTGTTCCACGCGCGCCTCAAAGAGATGTCAGCAAAACCGTAGGGGCCCAGCAGGGCCGAAGCCTACTGGGGCCATGGGTAGTCCGAAAGGTAACTTTGGGGCCCTGGAACGCAAGACAAAGAAGGAACATAGGTGTGGTTTTAGTCAGTAAAAGTCTGACACGCCCTCGCGCTCCACCGAAGAGCGAGAGAAGTCACTGGATAATTTACCACCTTAAAAAAAGTGTTATTAGCATAGCATAGTCGGCCTTATAATGTTCCCACTGTTGGGACTCAGCCTCCTCTCTAGTAGAGGGTATGGGCCGTAATCCACCACGCGGGCCCAGTGCAGGTTGGTGGATGTCACATGTCTTCGAATTTTTGATTCTAGGACATGCCGGTTCCCTCACGATGTTTTCCTTCAACGTTTTGAGAGCAGTGGTGATGAAATAAATTACACAAAGTAATGGGCCTGGCTGGGTTTAAATCCGCAACCTACAACTTGTAAGTCGGGGCCGTTACCACTCGGCCACCACTGCTCTCATTCATATCGTAAAGTTTTTATTTTGCAATCACTTTAATATTATAAAAGCGAAAGTTTGTATGTGTGTTTGTTACTCTTTCACGCGCAAACGGCTCAACGGATTTTAATAATGTTTGGTATACGGGTAGACCATGCCCTGTGCCCTAAAACAGGACTTAGAAAACTTTTTTATCCCCGGAGAGTTTTATCTATGGGACAATTTTCTACATTCACGCGGGCGAAACCACGGACTACGGCTATATTAGGCATAAACAACAAAAGAAAATCAGATAACATTGTAAGAAATATATTGCATTGTATGTATTGTTAAGTATTTGTAGATTAAGTATTTACACCAACTTCAAGTCGTTTGTGATACGAGTTCCAACGTCCAAAAGTCCTCTCTCAAAAAGGTCTGTAGATGGTGGATCTACAGACCTTTTTGAGAGAGGACTTTTGGCCGAAAAGTGTCGTGTACGTTTCCGAGGCCGGCTACGCGACACCACGTAGCATATAATACCACGTATAATTATAGTTGGTGATATTTTTAATATATATTAGTTTATTTTGTTTATAAGATTGAAATATAATGTATTTTATCTATGGGCCTTAGTTGCCTGACAATAAAGAAATAATAATAATAATATTTTTTATTTTTTATTGAAATATTTAAAAGTATAATTTATATGTTAAATTAATGAATAAATGAATAATTTATTTTTTATTTTATTGTTGTTTGTCCTTTGCGAGTCTCAAATAAATGTTTTAAGAATGTATTAAGAATAGAGTAAACCCAACGTAATTTATTTCAATTTAGTATTGTGTTAATGGAGGCCATTCACGCGCTGTCACTTCAAACTAACCTATTCCCTCACCACAGTCGCCCTTTAAACTAAAATAGACTAAAACTCATCACCAACTCCTAAACTAAAATTAATCTAAATTATACGCAGTGTTCTCGTCACTTTTCGTTATTTTCAATTTGCATCGCTACTTTGAATGCGTTTAGCGAGCGCTTCATTAAGAGTTTCTTAGTCGCTTAAGAGCGAGGTCGTGGAAATTAAGCACTTGAAGGAAAATGAGAAATGCCTTATATAAATAATCCTGCAGGGTTCGAGGTAAAATACATTAGTTGCACGTTCAATTCGATGTGAAACAATTATGTCTATCTATATACTAGCTGACCCGGCGAACTTCGTACCGCCTATCCTACTCTACCCAACTCTATCCTACTCTACCTTACTCTACCCTACTCTACCCTACTCTACCCTACTCTACCCTACTCTACCCTACTCTACCCTACTCTACCCTACTCTACCCTACTCTACCCTACTCTACCCTACTCTACCCTACTCTACCTACCCTACTCTACCCTACTCAAAAAAAAAGTATCCTATGTGTTTCTCCTGGTTCTAAGCTACCTCCCCACCAACTTTCAGCCAAATCGGTTCAGCCGTTCTTGAGTTATAAATAGTGTAACTAACACGACTTTCTTTTATATATATATAGATATAAAAGCGAAACACCACTCACTGATTAATCACGAAATCTCAGAAATTATAACACCTACAAACTTAAAATTTGGCACGTAGGTTCCTTATAGGGTGTAAACAGCCGCTAAGAACGGATTTTACGAAACTCCACCCCTAAGGGGGTAAAACGGGGGTTGGAAGTTTGTATGGAGAAACCTACTTTTACGCGGGTGAAACCACTGGCAGAAGCTAGTTTATTTATATACTCCACTAATTTTTAATTAGTACAAATACTTAAAGGGTTTATTAGAAAAGGTCATGTTAAGTAAAGTCTCAATAAATAATATCCATAAACAGCAAAGTTATCAGGGTTTGTTTATATCCCAAAATGTCACTCAATTTATGGAAATATTGTATTGGTTTATGAATGAATAAATGACGATCAAAATGGAAAAAAACACTGCGTTTGATATTTTCTAGTAGCAATTGTTATGAATGATTGATTCTGTTATGACTTTACCAATTAAGACAAATTTCCATCACTCGGGCCTAGAGCAGGTTATGTAGGTATACATTTATGTCGCATGTCTTCGAATTTCTGGTTCTAGGATATGCCGGTTTCCTCACGATATTTTCTTTCATGATGAAATAAATTACACAAAATAAATCGCCTGCCTAGAACGTACAACTCGTAAGTCGGGGCCATTCCCACTAAGCCACAGAAACGGCCCTATCTATTTTAATGTTTTCTAGTACCAATTTAATGTGAAAAATCTAGCACTATCTGCTAGATTATCCCACCTGAGACTGAAACGACGATTACCTCATCAATACGAATCGTTCGATCAGAGAGGCTGTAAAAGTTCAGCTCACGGAAAAAGGATGAGGCTGAATCGAGACAGGTTATAAAGTTCTACCTATAAACCTTCTGACGTTTGAGGAAATATCGTTTGCTAAGTAAGGCTTCTGTGAACTTAATTTTCCAGTTTTTATACAGGAAAAAAAAATACTGTGTCGTTGCTGGGGCCGCATAAGTGTATATCGTAATGTATGCGCTTTGACGCGATACACGCAGATGTAACCAGTCAGTAGGCTATCGTGGCGAACGTTCGTGCTGCGTTTACGTCTGCGGGTGTTATTTCGGGAGGGGTTTCAAAGTCAAAGTCAAAGTCAAAAGTTTTTATTTCACATAGGCCTACATGGACACTTATGAAACGTCAGAAGCTAGTGCACGGTTCCAAATTTTTCGTTTCCTATGGAGAAGAACCGGCAAGAAACTCCATGGTTACTCTTTTAAAAAAAATGTTTTTCTTACAATACTTTCATATTACAGTATAAGTAGATGTTATGTAAGGACAGTGTAGACCGGTCAATATTGTACTAAAAAGTACAATAAAAATAATCATAATAAAAAGTGAGTCGTAATAGGAAGTAACCTAAGAATTCGCGGAGTCTACAGTGTTCTCACATTCACATTATAAAAAAAACATGGTACATCAAAGGTACGGTACACTGAACTGCTACGCTAAACAGCTAAAGTACCTACTGAACATCGTGCTGCATGCTCAGACGTGTGTTTTCCATTTAGATGGGACGTGTCGCCTAAAATAATAGAATGAGGCGATAATAGGTTAGAATTTTTACAATATTTTGAATCTAAGACTATTAATTCCTATGAGATCCAAAAAATATTAATAACAAAAAAAAAACATTTAGTGGCCGATACATGATTCGTGTAAAATTACATAGCCGCTAAAGCAACCACCGCACTATTGCGAGTAATTGCGATAACCTTATAGCGTGCAAAATACACAAACGTTCGGCACGGACTGCTTCGTGACGATACACGTGAATGCGGCCGCAGCATTAAACAGTGGAAGTAAACATCGTGCGGAAACTTTCTTAAATAATAGAGACTATTTAAAAAAAGTTTCCATTTCATATTTTCCTTGTACTAGCTATGGTTCTGTATCAAGTTTATGTAAGCTGACCTACCCACTTTCCATAATTAAAGGCATGTCAACGTCCACAGTTTATGTGTGAATAACCGAGAAGCGCCGGTCGTAAAGTGACTGACATGTCCAGGCCGACTGTACTATATATAGGGTGACTGGTAATTAGTGTACGATACTTAAACACGTGATTGTGCTCATGATAACCAACAACTTTTACTATGGGAACAAACTTGAAATCGCGAAAAAAAAAACAGCTGTTCAGTACATTTATGTTTGCCTAATGTACTGAACAGCTGATATTTTTTTCGCGATTTCGGCTTTGCTCCGATATTATATTGTTTGTTATCATGAGCACAATCACGTGTTTAAGTATCGTACACTAATTACCAGTCACCCTATATAGGTATTATATTTTATGACGTGACTGGCCAACAATTTGACGATTTCATTGACTGATGCGTGTGTGTATGAACCATTACCAAGCGATACTTTTTTACCTTCCGAGACCGACCACGAGGAAGACAACAACCACCCGCCACCTGGTGGACAAATATGCAAAAAGAGATCCAGCAAGTGACTCTGGAGTGCACATTCAGACGTACAAAGAGACCCGACCCCAGCTGAATTGGAAAGAGGTTTGGACAAAAGAGACAGAAATTCCTCGTGGTCCTAGCTAGCGGGCATCGACCCTGCTAGGCCCCTACGGTTTGCTGACATCTCTTTGAGATGCGCGTGGATCACTACGCGCTGTTGACGACTGGGCTCGGTCCGGTCAATTACCGGACGGCCGGACGGCAAGCTACCATTGCTCGACGTCCGCAAGCCTGCGTCTACTGTGGCTGGTAGTCGGGATCAGAATTACGGCGTCTGGGGCGTGAGGAGTGCGAAACTGGGGTGCATTGCTAGTAATGTAAAATAAGTCTTTTTATTATCTTCGGTCCCTACAGTAGATGGCTTACATTGTTTTAGTTTTAGTACAATTGTGATGTTTGGTCGTAACTATGTGAAATGATTGGAACGTGACTTGTGATGTCTGAAGAGGCAATGCCCTCGTATTAATTACAATGTATCTGCTGAAAATAAATATAATCTAAAGCATTTAAGATTAATGACAATTTGGAGTGGAGCGAGGACTTTGAAGATTAAATAAGATAATTTATTGATAAGAGAGGGTACAGCAGAGTGAGGCCCCTGACTCTTGTGCTAGGAATCAGTGTCTGCTCGCTAACATTAGGTGAAGTGTTGCAATACGACCAAAATTTCATCATCATCATCATTTCAGCCGAAAGACGTCCACTGCTGGACATAGGCCTTCCCAAGTGTCGCCATAATGAACGGTCCTGTGCGTCTCGCATCCATCGGACTTCCGCAACCGTTACCAAGTCATCGGTCCACCTTGTAGGAGGCCTTCCAACGCTACGTCTTCCGGTACGTGGTCGCCATTCCAGAACCTTTCGGCCCGGACGGCCATCCGTTCTGCGAGCAATGTGCCCTGCCTACTGCCACTTTAGTTTGGCGATTCTTCGTGCTATGTTGGTAACCTTGGTTCTCCGGCGGATATCCTCATTCCCGATTCGATCACGCAATGAAACTCCGAGCATAGCCCTTTCCATTGCCCTTTGGGTGACTTTAAGTCTTCTGATAAGGCCCATTGTAAGCTTGACTCCGGTAGCGGTCAAGGCCACAACGAGGCAAGGGGTGCGAAGAACCTCCGGTCCAAAATTTACTTAAATTAAATTGATATTCGATTTCTAGACACAAATTATTATTAAAAATTGATCAGGAGAAGGGCAGAATTGCAGAATCTAAAGCAGTAAGTCCGCCTTTGTATCTTGGTTTAAAAAAAACGCAAATCAGACTATGACATAAATAAGTTATGAAAGAAAGATCATACAATGTACAGTTTCATTTACTAACACACAAAAAATCTTCATATCCAACATATCACGAACTCTGAAATAAGGAACTCATAAAGCGCGCTTGTAAACCACTTCATACCGGTAGCGGTAAACTAACTCATAAATAATATATTCGTCACCCTCTGTGCAAAATCGTCACCTTCTGTGCGAACTTGTCACCATCGTGGCGAGAATTCTATTTATATTTGCGCTGATACACGATGGTTTGGGACGTGACAAGAATTATATAAAGCTCTCTCAACTTCTATTTGTACGTGACTCTTAAGGATGACAACTTTAGAAGTGAGAATATAAATCAAAAACTGATTGAAGATAGCCTATCATTTCAATAACTTTGTTTCTACGTCACAGTATAAAAGAGAAAAGTAAATACAGGGTGTCTTAGAAAAAAATAACTTTTGTAGAATACTTAAATATGAACTAACCTAACGAAAAGTTCTGGAATGGCGACCACGTACAGGAACACGCAGCGTTGGAAGGCCTCCCACAAGGTGAACCGATGACCTGGTGAGGGTCGCGGGAATCCGTTGGATGCGAGACGCACAGAACAGGTCATTGTGGCGACATTTGGGTGAGGCCTATGTCCAACAGTGGACGTCTTTCGGCTGAAATGATGAACTAAACTATACTAAAACCTATGTACATAAGTATAATACAAAAACGAAAAAGTAAACTCAGGCGTCGAAATAATCCTCCACATCGCTGTCATCCGGAAATATGCCCAGAAGACTGGCAGCATTGCGACGTTGAATGGCAATGCTAATTCTTTGGGCGAAGAACGAGCCAGCCTTCTGGTCACGCAAATTAACAAAATCACTTAATTATTAATTAATTACTTTATTATTAATTATTATTATTTTTGTAGATGTATAAAAAATTATCAGAAATATTTATATACACGCGTAAAGACATTTCATTGGGGGGGGGGGGGGGTTGCCATAATCGCCACGCTTGGCAGACGGGTTGGCGATCGCAGTTGGTTGTAGTAATGCACAGAGGATGCTGCTGCCCATTCTCTGGTATGTCTGGGTAACGGTTGCGGGAGTCCGATGGATGCGAGACGCACAGGACCGTTCATTGTGGCGACACTTGGGGGAGGCCTATGTCCAGCAGTGGACGTCTTTCGGCTGAAATGATGATGATGATGATGAAAGACATGGGAAAATTAGTTTTTTCAAAGCGATCTCTAACGTTTATAAAAACGCGCCTCAGATGTTGAGTAAGAATGTTGTAGATTTCTTGTCTAATGTTTTCTTTCTTTTCTTTAATTCAGATATGGTTGATGAATTACTGTTGTTAATTCCGGAAAAAATCCGAAGTCTGGGCTTGAAATATTATATGCATCTACAAAAGTGAGTTTTTTCTGAGACACCCATTACGACACTGGGGCCAAGGGTCTGCTTCTGAAAGGAAGACTCGGCCCTGGTACGAAAGGCAACGGAGGAACAGGAGTGAGTTTTTAGTCAGTAAAAGTCTGACACTATCTCCCGCTCCGCCCAAGGCAGGGCGCGAGATGCCATTAGATGATTTTCCCACCGAAAAAAACAGACACCCAGTACAAATAAATTATTTTTAATTATTATCCGGTTCTTTAGTCTATGTTCTACTCTATGGCATCACAGGGGCTGTCAGAATACCAGGGCTGCGTTAGTTTTTTTTATTATTGTCGTTGCTTATGCTAAAATAAAAATCTTTTTGGCCTCACACAGGTCATTTTATTTTAGTAAGTATCCCCTCCTTGCATCGTACTTCTCAATGCTGAGGGTCGTGACCTCCCTGCTTCATCACTTTCATTCGAACGATATTCTTCCATCTGTTTCTGTCTCTGGTAGTGTGAAGGGCATTGTATAGCGTAAAGTCAAGAGCGGTGCGGATCTGGTCAGACCAACATATTGGGCTGCGTCTATGAGGCCTTTTCCCATCCACTTTGCCGGTCACAATGAGCCTTTCGAGGTTGCCACCATCTTCCTATTATTTTATTATAATTAGTTATTTTTTTATTGTTTGTCCTGTTAACGTCACTCAATTTAATTTTAATTTCAATATTTATCGCGTAAACCATTGTAATGAATAAATCATGCATGATACAGGCTTGAAAGACTCTTTTTAAGATAAAAAGGAGATGAAAGTCGAAGCATTTTTCTTGTTTTACATTTTGTTACGTTTTAGAAGTTCAAGGCAAAGATTTACAGCCTAATAAACGGAAATTATAATTTACCCAAAAGGCGATTTACCGAAAAAGTTTTATGTACACGTTTTTCCTTAAAGTATAACTATAAATAACTCTTTCGTAGCTTTGGGAATAGCTATTACCTACAAAGTTTTAATGCACTTTTACTCAGCTCCTAAAAAACCAGTCAAAGGCTGGTAACTGACTGAAAATATCGTTTTAGAATTTATTTCTCGCTTAGTCCAAAAATGGCGCATGCTGAATTTTATCCATCTATACAAAACAAATACACTTGAACAATGTTTTACAGCCCAGTCAATAAAGCCCTTTTTTTTATTAATAATTATTTATTTTCAAATCAAATCAAAAATATTTATTCGTCAGTATATGGTACAATGGTGGTGTTGGAGAGCAGTGGTGGCCGAGTGGTAACGGTCCCGACTTACGAGTTGTAGGTCATGGGTTCAAACCCACCCAGGCGCATTACTTTGTGTAATTTATTTCATCACCACTGCTCTCAAAACGGTGAAGGAAAACATCGTGAAGAAACCGGCATGTCCTAGAACCAAAAATTGGAAGACATGTGACATCCACCAACCCGCACTGGGCCCGCGTGGTGGATTACGGCCCATTCCCTCTCCTAGAGAGGAGGCCTGAGTCCCAACAGTGGGAACATTATAAGGCTGTTTATGCTATGCTTTATGCAGTATATGGTACAATAGATGTTATACTTTTGGTTCCAGCATATCCTGCCATACAATGGTGTTCAAATATTTCTATAAGAATGCTCAACAGCCTTTAAGTATTTTATCTATGTATGCTTTCTAGCAGCAGCTGCTTTGTAGAAGACCTTTAGTACAACATTTCTAATTGCAAAATTAAGCGACTCCAGCTCAGGTCCGTATATGAGTTGAGCTACACGAATACTGACAAATGCTTACATTGATTCGACAGATCCGCTCAAATCTGTGTGGTTCTTTCTTCAAAAGACTATCTGAGACACTGATCTGCATGTTTCTCATATGATTTGACCATTACATGTTTGCTGTATGGGCTTTATAAGAGACTGTCCCAACAGCAGACATTAAAATAACGATGACATTATGGATGTACCTACTATATCTTCCATAGTAAAATAAATTAAAAAAAAAAACAGGGCAAGTGCGAGTCGGACTCGTGCACTGAGGGTTCTGTACAAACTTACCTATGAAAACCGTTCAATTCCCGAATTGCGTTACGAACATATTTCTGAATCACAAAAAAAGATTTTTTTTTGTGACGTAACTACTAATTTACAGTTTTCAGATTTTTCCTATACTTGTGCTATGAGACCTTGCTTCATGCCAAATTTCAGGATTTTACGTCAACGGGAAGTACCCTCTGAATTTTAATTACCTTGAGAGTGTCGAAATACACGTTTTTTGCAACATAAACGGCCGTATATATTTTTTTAGTTAACTCAGAAGTTTGATTTTTTCACAGCTTCAAGGGACCGCAGACCTGAGTATATGGTTTTAATTTGAACTCGATACCTCCACGCGTCCTGAGATAAAGGGTCTTGACAGACAGCCAACCAAGTGATCCTATGAGGGTTCCGTTTTTTCTTTTTTAGGTACGGAACCTTAAAAACAAAATTACTTACTATAAGTTCATCTCTATCTATGCTTTCACGATACACAGACCAGACATGTTACCACAAGTATTTTAGTAAACAACCGCTATTTAAAACAGTAATTGTCATTAGCCATGCCGCCTCTTTCAAACTACCCTTCATTAAGATAAACAAATCACGTGTCTTAGTAATAAATGGTGATACTTACAGCAAAATGGCTGAACATTACCTTATACACGTAACGGGTACCTTTGTGAGTTACCCTTTATGTGTGAATACCTCGGTATTCGTCGTACTCGTGGGTGTTACGCAGAACTCATTACGTTAACGATGAATGGCTTTGACTATATGTTATTTTGCATACTTATTAAATGAATATTGAATGAATTATAACGTATATTTATGTTCTTCCCATGCTAAGATTGCTTTGTCTTTCTCATACTTCTGATTTTATTCATTCTTCCTTTCATATACAGTCCATGCTTCTATGGAATGCGCTTCTTCTTGAAATCGGGACGGCTACCAGTCAGTATGCATTTAAGCGGAAGTTGCGGCTTTATTTTCTACACAAATAGCGGACTAGTCTCAAAAATCCTTTCATTTTTCCTTATTTATATTTATGTATGTTTCTTTTATATATATACATTTGTTCCCTTGTTTTGTTATTAATCTTTTTTTTATGCACCTACCATGTTTTCTCTTCACTACCCTTGGTTGACTGGTAGAGAATGCCTAAGTCCGCCTTTGTACCTTTGTGTTGCATGAAGTTTTAATAAATAAATAAATAGGGTCCTTACGGTAAACCTGATAAAATGTCAGTCGTGTGAGCGAGAAAGAGTTTAACAGTTCAGATTAGGTCGTCAATTGCTTTGCATTAAGAGATCTTGGTTGCGTCTCTGAGCTCTTGCTTTTTGCCAGATTTTTTGCTCATATTTATGTTATAAATAATACTAAATTATCTCAATATAAAGAGCAGTGGTGGCCGAGTGGTAACGGCCCCGACTTACGAGTTGTAGGTCGCGGGTTCAAACCGAGCCAGTTGCTACTTTGTGTAATGCTCTCAAAACGGTGAAGGAAAATATCGTGAGGAAACCGGCATGTCCTAGAACCAAAAAATCGAAGACATGTGACATTGACCAATCCGCACTGGGCCCGCGTGGTGGATTACGGCCCATTCCCTCTCCTAGAGAGGTCTGAGTCCCAAACATTAAAAGGCTGATTATGCTTATCGCAATATGTCTTGATGTGATTTACCATTTAATGGTTCTTTTTCTCATACCTACAGCTATAGTTACCTAAACTCCCAAAGTATGAAAGCATTTGGTATATCGGACACGCAATATCATTAAATAACTTCTCCCGTTCTGGGTAGAGTGAGAGGTCAGTAAAAGTTTAACACTCAACTTTTACTGACTTTTTTTTTTGTTTGGAAAAATCATCTAATGACATCCCGGCTCTTGGGCGGAGCGCGAGGGCGTGTCAGGCTTTTACTGACTAAAAACCCACTTCTTTGCCATTGTTCCAGGGCCCCAGGGATAACTTTCGCATCACCCATGGCCCCAATAGGCTTCGACCCTGCAGGGCCCCCACGGTTGCTGACATTTCCTTGCGGCGCGCGTGGAACGCTTGGCCGTCGACGTCTTGGGCTCGGTTTGGACGGTTACCGGACGATCGGACGGCGAGCTACCCATTGCTCGCCGTTCGCAAGCCCGCGCCTACGGTGGCCGGAAATCGGAATCCCGGCTGGGGCGCGAGGTCCATTGCCTCGCGCGTGCGGCCGCCTCCTTTTACTAGCATTACTGTTTCGCAGAAGGAGGCGACCGCCTGCCACTCCAGAGCGAGGACGCGGTACAGGCCATGATCCAGAGCGAGGACGCTCTGGATCATGGCCTGTACCAATGCCCGGTGCGAAAGATCGCTGCCGCCGATCGCCCCCACGAGGACATGGCGCTGCTCCGCCCAGGCTGGGCACACCTCTATTGAATGCTCCACCGTTTCCTCCGGGCGGTCCACACAATGGTTACACCCGGGCGTTTCTTCCGCACGAATCCGGTGCAGAACCCTCCCGAACTTACCATGTCCGGTAAGGACCAGCATCATGCGGAAGGTAAGGACGCCGTGTTGTCTTTCCAGCCACTCCTCAAAGAGGAGACTTACCGCCATAATCATGGCGTACCCAAACGCCCACCTGGTGTTCCTTCAGTTGCTCTTTGCGTTCCAGGGCTACGGCAACTCTTTCAAACAATCCCGCAGCCCTAGCAGGCATTGGCCCTAGTAGATTCCGTTACTTTGGCTGACATCTCTTGCGAGCGTGGAATATAACACATCGTCACCTCGGGTTTGGTTCTTACCGGACGGTGAACGGTTACCCATTGCTCGCCGTCCGCAAGCCCGCGCCTACCTTTTCCACATTAAACGTACCTAACGTTGAAATATCAAGCCTGCCTGTCTGCTTAGGTCTTCCCGTCCGATTATAATTAAGGTGTCTTAAAGGCGAGAGTGAATAGGCTCTTAATAAACTAGTGCACCTCACCATCAACGATTGCATCACTGCTTACCATCAGGTGGGATCACAGTCAAGCACTGGTTTAAATCATTAAAAAAAAATGTTGTAATCATTGAAAGTTTCCTTGCGTGATCGAATCAGGAATGAGGATATCCGCAGGAGAACCAAGGTTGCCGACATAGCACGAAGAATCGCCAAACTAAAGTGGCAATGGGCAGGGCACATTGCTCGCAGAACAGATGGCCGTTGGGGCCGAAAGGTTCTGGAATGGCGACCACGTACCGGAAGACGTAGCGTTGGAAGGCCTCCTACAAGGTGGACTGATGACTTGGTGACGGTTGCGGGAGTCCGATGGATGCGGGACGCACGGGACCGTTCGCTGTGGCGACGCTTGGGGGAGGCCTATATCCAGCAGTGGACGTCTTTCAGCTGAAATGATGATGATGAATCATTGAAAGCAAGATCTAAAGATCTCAATAAATCTAACAAACATTGAGACCTATCTCAGACAGTATACAATTCCCAGCATCCCTCTATAATTTCATTAGCGAAAACGTCGTTTCATTGAGTAAGATTCATTAGTACGAGTATCTAAGGCTCTTAGCTCCTAAGTGTGTATTAAAGTTATAAATTAATTAGTAGATGTCAACGCTCGTAGTTACGATGAACTTAAGAAGAAAAACCAATTTCTTCTTCAATTAATGAAGTTGTACAGTCACGTGCCAATTACTGTAGAGTTTAAAACATTTGTTCGGATAAAGTATTTGACGTATTTGAGAACCATTATTTTTGAGTTGTATCTAACTATACTAATATTCAACCATCAGAGGTCAACCGTCGAATCCGACTCGGCTGGGCAGTGTTCGGGAAGCTACGCGGTATCTTCTCGTCCAATATACCACAGTGTCTCAAGACGAAAGTCTATGACCAGTGCGTGTTGCCAGTGATGACATATGGTTCCGAAACGTGGTCGCTCACAATGTGCCTCATCAGAAGGCTAGAAGTCACCCAAAAGGCAATGGAAAGGACTATGCTCGGAGTTTTCTTGCGTGATCGAATCAGAAATAAAGATATCCGCAGGAGAACCAAGGTTGCCGACATAGCACGAAGAATCGTCAAACTTAAGTGGCAATGGTTTAGTGTTCTGCGAGCAATGTGCCCTGCAGATGGCCGTTGGGGCCGAAAGGTTCTGGTGACCACGTACCGGAAAGCGCAGTGTTAGAAGGCCCCCTACAAGGTGGACCGATGACCTGGTGAAGGTTACGGGAATCCGATGGATGCGAGACGCACTGGACCGTTCATTGTGGCAACATTTGGGGGAGGCCTATGTCCAGCAGTGGACGTCTATCGGCTGAAATGATGATGATGATGATGATGATGCTACTAATATTATAACACTGAGGAGTTTGTTGGTTTGAACGCGCTAATCTCAGAAACTACTCGTTCGAATTGAAAAATTTAGTTTTTTCAGAGACGTGGGTGGAATTGCGGGGAACAGCTGTTACTACTACAATAATTAATCATTTTTCTGAATTCTGCTCAGGGAGCACATATTTACTTCTCAACTAACTATAATAATGATGTAATGCTAAAGATTAATATTCCAATATAAAAAATCTCGTGTAACAGTGTTTGTAATCGAGCTCCTCTGAAATGGCTCGACCGATTTTTATGAAATTGTTTGTGTGTATTCGGAAGGTCTGAGAATAGAACATAGGCTAATTTTTAAACTCGAACCCCCACCTTCTTTGATATAATTCATATGACAGAACAATGTTTGCCGGGTCAGTTAGTTTATTTTATAACATTCACTACACTTAATATTTAATGAAAACGTTTATCTCATCTATGTCCTTGCTTACTTGTGTTACAATAATCAGACCCGGAAATTGCCAAACACGTCCAATATTATATACCCACGCCACTAAACTCCAAATACTGTCCAATTACAAATAGAAATTATACAAAATTATTCCTTTGGGAGTTGTGATAACATCATAACGATGCCGATTGTGACCTAATGATATCATTATGTACTAGCAAATGTACAATACGATAAGCTAAAACAAATTGACATTCGCATCGAACAAGGCAGTATCTCGGATTACAGTCCAAACAAAATTCAAACATGGCGCTATCACTTTTAGGTTCATTTAAAAAAATTACTAAATTAATGTTACAACCTTGTTCGTTGTGAGTATCGATAATATTAACGTGGGTCTGCACTAGAGAAGCCGAGCGCGAGCGGAGTACGAGCCGAGCTCAAATTCATGTAGTGCGTCGCTCGTGCTGGGCTCCTTTGGAGTCGGTCTACACTATACGCATTTGAGCTCTGGCTCATTTCCTCCATCGTAGACCCACCTTTACTGCGTACTTACTACCCACACAATGTTACTAGGTACTAGGAAACAAATTATTTGAGTAGAAGGTCATGTGATGTGCGCAGCATTGGGTAAGGTCTGACATAGATGATCGATTTTTATCGGTCACCGATTTGGGACCGACAATATTGTTGGTTTTTTAGCCCGGGCATTGATTGAGCGATTTTTACTGGACATAGCTGGCCAGTTCTATCGGTTGGGGTTAATAGGTGGACACCAAAGCAAACACGGTTTTAAGGATTTGAATAATAACTATTTATTAATCCTTTACTTTATATTGGAAGGTGTGTTTCAGTAATATTACGTGAGACGTGTGCTTGTAAGCAAGGCTAAAGGAATACAGTAATTGTAACCATAGTAGGGATTTCAGTCAAGTGCTGACTGGGGGCTCAGACCAATTAAATACAATATTTATTGGTTAGAAAGAGAAAGACTATAGTGTTGAAGTAGAATAGATTTGTTTTTGTTATATTCCAACACTATCATCACCGATTGGTGACGATGGAACTTTTAAATCCAACAATTGTGCAGTGGTGACCCATTGGTCACCAATCGATCCGACTTATGAGTTGTACAGTCACGAACAGTAAGATAATTTTATAATATATGTTGTCACATTGTCACATATCTATCTTAACTTCTACCATTCAAGAAATAAGTTTACGACATTACATTTTTTCTTGAATCAACCCACACTAGGGCCGCGTAGTGGATTACAGTATATTCCCTCTTCTAAAGAGCAGACTTGAGTCCCAGCAGTGGGATTATTTTAAGGCTGTGAATTGTGCAAATCTTTCTAAGTCTATAGAAGTTTCCCTCTTTTAGTTTTTCCCTCTCCTAGAGAGGAGGCCTGAGTCCCAGCAGTGAGAACATTAAAAGGCTGATTATGCTATAATAGAAGTTTTAACGTATGTCTGGCAATTTGAGTATTTTCTGCGGCCTACCCAAATGTCCTTTCCTTGGTACTGTTCGTCAAGTCGTTGAGCTCCTTAGTAGTCCTGAGTTGAGCTTTGCAAATACTGACAAATGCTGGCACTGACTGGATAGGTCCACTCACATCTGTATGGTTCTTTCTTCAAAAGACCATCTCAGACAAATCTGCATGGTTCTCATGTGATTTGTCCATTACATATTTACTGTATGGACTTTAAAAGAGACTTTGACCCCTGAGTTAGTTTCGGTGTTTCTTCTCAGGATAGTTAACTAGGAAACACCGGCCTCATCTGGTTTAAAATGACGAAAAAAGAAATTGACGTGTAAAGTGTTTTTTGAACCTATTTGCAAAATAAATTTATTTATTTTAATTTTATTTATTTATTTTCCAACTTACAACTATCTTTACAGGGTAACCTAATGCAATAGTGTATTTTTTGTTTTTTTTTTTCTGCTAATTTATATAATAACATACATATATTATTCAATTTAGTTTATAACTTATCACAAATAAGGCATTTATTGTAAATTCACTCAGAGAACAACAGAATATGTCCGTGTCACTAGATATGAGGTTGAGAGCGCGGAGCGCCCGCGTCAGCGGCGCCTCCCGTAACAGATTGGTTCGAGCGCGCGGCTCTGCTAGCAGCCGTGGCTGTCGTCGTCGCCACACGTACCGGTAATCAAACGGTAGTAAATATCATATATCATATCATTTATCATGTAGTATACCTAACTAGGTGAATCACTTAGTTTCATCCACATCTTTGGTTACTGCGTTACTGCCTTATGGTTGTAGCGTGGGCTATATACAACACTAAAAAAATATTTAGTTCCAAAGCGCAGTTCCTAAGATTAGAGCGTTCAAACAGATAAATTCTTCAGCTTTATAATATTGGTATAGTTAGATACAACTGCAGCGGGAACATTATAAGGCTGATTAATCTTATGTTAGGCATCTCAAAATATAAGAAAGATTTTAACCAAGAAATATTTTGGTGAAAACCACGGTGGAAAACATAGCTAACTAATTAATATTTGTTATGATGATTGGGTACACTTAGGTATTCTTCGTCCTTGATATTAAAATACTAGATATAGTTCTCTAGAGTTGTTAATTTTTAATCTTATTTTATATACTTTCCTAGTAAACGCAAAATGTATGTAGATTTATATATGTGAAAGCTTGTCATTAGCGATTTTCCCCAAATATGTAAAAAAATATATATTTATTAGTCTGCAAGCTTTCTTAAAAATAAATAAATAAATCACCGATTTGTCGGACCGACTAATCGGTCGTGTGTACACCGACTATCCAACCTAACGTTAACGATACTCAAACGCTGTTTCATTGTTTAGTTCCTACTGTTCGACGTAGGGCTTGTTATTACTTCTTCTACTTTCTACACTAATTGGCGATACGGTTCCACTCGTAACTTTATGTTTTATTACGTTTTTGTTTGAGCTGTTGTTTGTATTGAAGTAGGGTCGTTAGTTCGAGTTCTGATATTGATTATCTTGTAAAAGAATATTCGATTTAGTTTTGTGATTGTTTCTTTTTTTTTTATGGAAATTAAAAGGCAAGATTTTAATGTGAAAAAGATTCACAAGCAAGGCAAGCTTAAACACTCACAATTTTTTAAAATATGGTTAGGCTCACTACCTTTCCTCTTGAACGTCGTCATTAAGTACATCATTTCTTTGCATTCATAATTATATATATATTATATTTTTGTATTATATGCAATTTATTAGTTTATGTATTGTATATATGTGAATTATTATTATTATTATATATTTATTTCGAGTACCAAAGACTCATTTTAGTTACATAATCACATACAGACAATATATACCATAAAATTACATACAATTGAAATGTTAAAATTAAATTAAATTGCAATGGATTATTATCATTATTATTGGATTGGACTATCATTAAATTAAATTGAATTTTATTATAACGTCAGTCAGTCAAACATAAAATAGTACACCACGAACTACCTGCGTATCTTTTTTCTCCTTTTCTGTCAAATCCATCCAAAGGTTGTCTGTAAAAATCGCTTTTATCGATAAGACCGCCCATTGTGACACCCTATTAATTTTATGTTCCTAATGTAATTTGTATTTTTGGTGTACAATAAAGAATATATCTGTCTTGTTTAAACTAAGCTCTTTTTTGTCCTTTTATTTAAGTATTAGCTTATGCCAGTGGCTTGTAAAGTTAAAAACATCTAGCCTATGTCACTCAGTCATCATCATTTCAGCCGAAAGACGTCCACTGCTGGACATAGGCCTCCCCCAAGCGTCGCCACAGCGAACGGTCCTGTGCGTCTCGCATCCATCGGACCCCCGCAACCGTTACCAAGTCATCGGTCCACCTTGTAGGAGGCCTTCCAACGCTACGTCTTCCGGTACGTGGTCGCCATTCCAGAACCTTTCGGCCCCAACGGCCATCTGTTCTGCGAGCAATGTGCCCTGCCCATTGCCACTTTAGTTTGGCGATTCTTCGTGCTATGTCGGCAACCTTGGTTCTCCTGCGGATATCCTCATTCCTGATTCGATCACGCAAGGAAACTCCGAGCATAGCCCTCTCCATTGCCCTTTGGGTGACTTTAAGCCTTCTAATGAGGCCCATTGTAAGCGACCACGTTTCGGAGCCATATGTCATCACTGGCAACACGCACTGGTCATAGACTTTCGTCTTGAGACACTGTGGTATATTGGACGAGAAGACACCGCGCAGCTTCCCGAACGCTGCCCAGCCGAGTCGGATTCGACGATTGATCTCTTTCTCGAAGTTAGACCTTCCCAACTGGACCGTCTGTCCCAGGTAAACGTAGTCGTCTACAACTTCGAGTGTAGAGTCCCCGACCTTGATAGGAGTGGGTGCTACATGGCTGTTTACCATGACTTTGGTTTTGTCCATGTTCATTTTAAGTCCCACTCTTTCGGAAGCTCTACTGAGGTCACCAAGCATTGTACTGAGCTCCTCCGTAGTCTCAGCCATGACTACTATGTCGTCGGCAAACCGAAGGTGAGTGATGTACTCGCCATTGACATTAATGCCTAGCCCTCTCCATTCCAAAACCTTGAAGACATCCTCCATTGCTGCCGTGAACAGTTTCGGAGAAATAACGTCTCCCTGCCTCACACCCCGCTGCAAGAGGATAGGTTTCGAGGTCTGGTCTTGTAGTCGGACTGACATAGTGGCGTTTTTGTACAAACACTTCAGTACTTCGATATACCGATAGTCAATTTGGCACCGTTGGAGAGACTGCAGTACAGCCCAAGTTTCAATCGAATCAAAGGCTTTCTCGTAGTCCACAAACGCTAAGCAGAGAGGCTGGTTATACTCCTCAGTCTTCTGTATAACCTGCCGCAGCGTATGTATGTGGTCCACGGTGCTGAAGCCTTTTCGAAATCCGGCTTGTTCGGGAGGCTGGAAGTCGTCGAACCTGCGCGCGAGACGATTCGTGATGACTCTGGAAAACAGCTTGTAGACATGGCTCAGAAGCGAGATGGGCCTATAATTCTTAAGCAGGGCATTATCGCCCTTCTTAAAGAAGAGTACCACCACGCCTCTGCTCCACGCCTGTGGCGTTTTCCCCTCGAGTATGACGGAATCAAATAGCTTCTGAAGGGCCTTAAGGACCGGTTTTCCACCCGCCTTCAGGAGTTCGGCCGTAATTCCGTCCTCACCCGACGCCTTGTTGTTTTTCAGCTGCTTCAGAGCCATCCTAATCTCGTACAGGCTGACGTCCGGGATATCTTCGGTATAGTGTCGAGTCAATCTAGCTCTTGGGTCGTTTACTAGATTTACAGCGGGTTTAGCGGTAGACGTGTATAACTGTCCATAAAAAGCCTCGATCTCTCCCAGAAGCTCCGATTTGGCGGATATGACTCTGCCATCGTCGGTCTTCAGTTTCGTGAGCTGGCTTTGCCCAATAGACAGATCCCGTGCAACTCAGTCATAAAATAGGATTATTAATTTTTTTTTTTTAAAGAGTAACCGTGGAGATTCTTGCCGGTTCTTCTCTATAGGAAAAGACCTATTGGAAACGTGCACTAGCTTTTGACGATTTATAAATGACCTTAGGCTTATGTGATACTAGCTTCTGCCAGCGGCTTCGCCCGCGGATAAGAAGGTTTCTCCATACAAACTTTGGACCCCCGTTTCATCCCCTTTGGGGGTGAATTTTGGAAAATCCTCTCTTTGTGCTCGCCGACGTCATAAAAGGAAGCCTTGTGCAAAATTTCACACTCCTAGTCCCAGTAGTTTCGGTAGTGCGTTGATATGTCAGTCAGTCAGTTTCTCCTTTTATATATATAGATATAAAAACATTTTGAATTGAATTGAACGGACCACGACCTTGGTACGATGAACCAAAACCATCATACCAAGTTGGAGCGACTGTTAACACTCTATCAAACACACTACCCACAACACGCACGGTAGAATACACCAACAGCACAGAGTATTCCAATTTCATATGATCACAAGTTTCTGAACACACACACAATTTGAAATCTAAGCTCAGGCTTACATGCATGCACAATATATGTCATGTTGAGCCGGCTTTTTGTATGTGCATAATCAATATTTACGAGTTGACTAAAAATGTTGAAGTTTTTCCTTGGTATTTTGGAGTAAAAGTTATTTTATTTTAAAGGATTACTTCAGTCAAGGTTTCAATCAGTCTGACCTGCCCCCCTAGCCAAGTTAACGTAAAATGTATGTAGATTTATATATGTGAAAGCTTGTCATTAGCGAATTTCCCCAAATATGTAAAAAATTATAGATTTATTAGTCTGCAAGCTTTCTTAAAAATAAATAAATAAATCACCGATTTGTGGGACCGACTAATCGGTCGTGTGTACACCGACTATCCAACCTATCGTTAACGATACTCAAACGCTGTTTCATTGTTTAGTTCCTACTGTTCGACGTAGGGCTTGTTATTACTTCTACTTTCTACACTAATTGGCGATACGGTTCCACTCGTAACTTTATGTTTTATTACGTTTTTGTTTGAGCTGTTGTTTGCATTGAAGTAGGGTCGTTAGTTCGAGTTCTACATTGTTTATATTGTAAAACAATATTCGATTTAGTTTTGTGATAGTTGTTTTCTTCTTTTTTTATGGAAATTAAAAGGCAAGATTTTAATGTGAAAAAGATTCACAAGCAAGGCAAGCTCAAACACTTACAATTTTTTAAAATATGGTTAGGCTCACTACCTTTCCTCTTGAACGTCGTCAATATGTACATCATTTCTTTGCATTCATAATTATATTTTTGTATTATATGCAATTTATTAGTTTATGTATTGTGTGAATTATTATTATTATTATATATTTATTTCGAGTCCCAAAGACTCATTTTACCTACATAATCACATACAGAAAATATATACCATAAAATTACATACAATTGAAATGTTCAAATTAAATTAAATTGCAATGGATTATTATCAATATTATTGGGTTGGACTATCATTAAATTAAATTAAATTTTATTATAAAGTCAGTCAGTCAAACATAAAATAGTACACCACGAACTACTTGCGTATCTTTTTTCTCCTTCTCTGTCAAATCCATCCAAAGGTTGTCTGTAAAAATCGCTTTTATCGATAAGACCGCTCATTGTGACACCCTATTAATTTTAAGTTCCTAATGTAATTTGTATTTTTGGTGTACAATAAAGAATATATCTGTCTCTTGTTTAAACTAAGCTCTTTGATAAGGCGTGTAAATAGCCTCACCTAAGAAAGGTGGTGTTTTAAGACAACCAATTTTGTCTTGTTATTTAAGTACTCGCTTCTGCCAGTGGCTTGTAAAGTTAAAAACATATAGCCTATGTCAGTCAGTCATAAAATAGGATTCTTAAATTTTTTTTTTTAAAGAGTAACCGTGGAGATTCTTGCCGGTTCTTCTCTACAGGAAAATACCAATTGAAACCGTGCACTAGCTTTTGATGATTTATAAATGACCTTAGGCTTATGTGACACTAGCGTCTGCCGGCGGCTTTGCCCGCGGATAAGAAGGTTTCTCCATACAAATTTGGGCCCCCATTTCATCCCCTTTGGGGGTGAATTTTGGAAAATCCTCTCTTAATGCTCGTCGAAGGAAACCTTGTGCAAAATTTCACACTTCTTGTCCCAGTAGTTTCGGCTGTGCGTTGATGTGTCAATCAGTCAGTTTCTCCTTTTATATATATAGATAAAAACATTTTGAATTGGATTGAACGGACCATGACTTTGGTACGATGGACCAAAACCGTCGTACCTAGTTGGAGCGACTGTTAACACTCTACCCACATTCCACGGTAGACTACACCTGAGCACAAGTTTCGGAACCCACACAAAATTTGAAAGCTAAGCTCAGGCTTACATGCATGCACAATATATATCATGTTGAGCCGGCTTTTTGTATGTGCATAATCAATATTTACGAGTTGACTGAAAATGTTGCAAGTTTTTCCTTGGTATTTTGAAGTAAAAGTTATTTTATTTTAAAGGATTACTCAACTGGTAGATCGGGTTTCAATCTGTCTGACCTGCACCCCTAGCCAAGTTACGACCGTTTCGTTTCGATTCTCTTGCGTCGAACGCCTTGAGTAGGCCACGCCTCCGATTCCTTTGTTCTTACGTCATCTCAATCGAAGGCTGAATTTTTTGTGCATCTGACTATCCGTAATTATTGAAAAAAAAAAAACTAGAAATGACAGCAGGTAGGTTTTTAAAAAAATAATATAAACTACTGCGATCCCACCTGATGGTAAGCAGTGATGCAATCGTTGATGTTGAAGCGCACTAGTTTATTAACAACCTATTCAGTCTAGTCTTAACGACACCTAAATTATAATCGGTCGGGAAGACCGCAGCAGGCAAATTGTTTCAGTCCTTCGATGTACGCGGTATAAACCGCCGGGAAGGTGTCAACAATGTAAAAGTGGACACTCGCTGTACGTTGTCCAATGGTAGAAAATGCATCCCATAGAATCTCTGTTTTAAAACCACGATGAAAACTTAAGAGGGTCCTTTTCACTCACCTATTGTCAACATCGAGCATGGTTTAAAAGCTTTTTACTTTATCTAACGCAATCCAATGCGATGTTTGACGAAAAGGCAACCCGAAAAAAGAGAGTAATAACAATAGAAGACTTGCAAATTTAATGTAAATTAAATTTGCAAGGCTTCTATTGTTATACTTTTTTGACTTTTTTTTATACTAGAGTAAATTATGAAGTGATAAAGTTCATGCAAAATAGAAGATTTTCAGAGGTATTTACTGGATTAGATGCCTAGATAATATACATAAGATAATGTGTTTCCAAAACATCTAATGAAAAATGTGTAATAACGTCATAATTGCGTAAGAGCGGTTGTATGAAAAGCAGTGAAAGAGTATGCACTATTCTGTACACAACTAATGGGGTTACCATGACGTTCAAAGTAAGATTGTTTCATTCTTATTTCAGTGTGGGTAAGAGACAGCTAAACAGGTTGTCTAGCGCCATCTCTTACCCACACTGGAAATAAGAATGAAACAATCTTACTTTAAACGTCATGGTACAGGTCCAGGAATGATACACAACCCAGAGCTCTCAATTGATCCCGCCCGTATGACAGCCGGCGTGGCTTCATTTGCATACAAATTGTTTTTCAAACACGACCAAACCATATTCGTATATTCTGATTTAATGAGTAAATATTCTGTGTGACACAATTAACTGAAATAGTGGTGCATGTTTCAACGTTTTGTATACTCATATGTGATGTGACTAATTGAATATTGAGTGCTGAAGTTGTTTCGTTTCAATTTAGTTTAGTTTTGTTCGGAAATTGTAGGCAGGGCACATTGCCCACAGTACATAGTATAAAACCAAGTCGCTTCCCGCTGTCTGTCCCTATGTATGCTTAGATCTTTAAAACTACGCAACGAATTTTGATGCGGTTTTTTTAATAGATAAAGTGATTCAAGAGAAAGGTTTATATGTATAATACATGCATATAGTAGATGGTTTCTAATGTGAAACGCTGGCTGAACCCTACGAGATAGATCAAAATAATTTTATTTATTTACTAGCTGTTGCCCGCGACTTCGTCCGCGTTAAGTTCGTAAAACTGTACAATCACTCTGCGCTTGCAATTCATTCCGAAAGTAACGCAATTATTTATTGTACTTTATCATAAAACGGTTAAAGGTAAAAACGAAAGTTACCTTCAAGAAACATGTTATGTACTCGTCCAGATCCAGATGTATGAACGTCAATGAATAGAAAGAGTATGTATGGGTCGTAGCAGTTGGTATTTCTGCCTACCCCAAGGGAAAAGGCATTAGTTTAAGTATGTTTCTGGTTTATGTTCTGGTAAAACAACATTGTATGATTTTAACCCCTCGCCACAGTGAGCACGTCACAATCGCAGCGGTAATACCTGTCTTTGAGGAGTGACTACAGAGGCGTCACGGCATCCTCTCTTTATGCATGACTTACCGGATGTGGGTGGAGGTATTTGTATCGAATTCAGCGGGAAGAAACACTCGGGTCTCACGGGAGAATACGATGGAGCATACGGTGGAAGTCAGTCCCGTTTGGTTGGAGCGCCGGTGCCGCCGTGTCCTCATGGAGGCGATTGGTGGAAATGACAACCAGTAGCCTCTTTCAGTGAAGCACTACGATCGAAGAAGGTGGCTGAAACTATGAGGAATAGTACATACTGACTCCTCAGCTGTCGTTGCAAGTGACGCTCCGGGTGTTGAAAGCCGCAGGGAGATTACCAGCTATCGCAAACACGGGATTTCGGTAGTGCCGTCCGGCCGTCTGGTCAAAGCAATCATGAATCGATGGCGCGTTGTACCTATTCTACACGCGGCTCAAAGAGATGTCAGCAAATGGATAGGGCCCTCTAGGGCCTATGTCTGCTAAGGCTGCGAGATTGTTCGAAAGAGTTACCTCCCGTAAAATTTTCGCCTCAATAACGTTTCACTGAAGAGTTTAAGTCGTCATACAATTTTGGTACAGGTAAACGAAGGAGCATAATCGGGACACCGACCTTCAGCTGGATAACGTGCGCTGATAGTGCAAAGCCAATAAGCCAGTGAATCCAAAAACTACCATCATCGTCATCAACTATCTTCCTTCACAACAGTACTTATGAAGAATTTGCGAGAGCATGCTTGCATTGATTGTTGCAGCTTGATCATTTTGGGCGTAAAAAATACTTGTTCATTTACCTAGGATTTTTTGGTGTGTATTTGACTGACGTCCCCGTATATCAGACAAATGTTTTTCCGTAGTGGGAACTACCCTATGAAGAGTATCCAACTTTTGAATGAATTTCGGCGAAATTTTGAGCGCGTGTATTCCCGCCTAATTGCACTCGCATATTGATGGCCAAACCGATAGGTCACTCTCACCGATTGCTTCTATGAGGACACGGCGGTTCACCCAAGTGGGATAGACTATCACACATCTCTTTGAGGAGCGCGTAGTGATCCACGCGCTCCTCAAAGAGATGTTGCAAAGGGCAACTGAAAGACTCAGGTGCGGTTTTAGTCAGTAAAAGTTTGAAACGCCCTCCCGCACCAACCAGAGAAGTCATTTGATGCCGAAAGACGTCCACTGTTGGACATAGGCCTCCCCAAGTGTCGCCATAATGACCGGTCCGGCGTGCGTCTGGCATCCATCTGATTCCCGCGACCCTCACCAGGTCTTCGGTCTACCTGGGGGCCTTCCAACACAAGGTGCCTTGCAATCCCTTCCAAAAATTTGGCCGTGTTATTTTAAAGTCAATAATTAAATACATAAAAGTATTTACTTTTATCGCCTTTGGTTGGTATCCCTTGAATAATCACGGTCAATTAGCTTGTTACAACCACGAGGAAAAAAAAGCAGGAGGATTGTTAGAAATGCCTCCGTCTAACACCAGTTTAACCATTATTTTCGTCCAATTTTAAAGAATAAAACTGTCTGCAAACGTGGGCGATGGTCATTCTTCCGCCATTCAGAAAATTACGTAAAATACACAATGCCATCTATCAAATATGAAGTTCAATTGTCATTTTCATCATTATTTCTACTTTGAGTCTTTAGATGGCGTTGCGAGTATCTGAATAATGTAACATTATAGTACGTGGTTTTTGTCGCCGCTTTGATTTTATTATGTGTTTTGATTAGTTTTTACAAAATATTTAGAAGATATCGAATAGAAATGTCGATTTTATTTTGAAAAAATATAGATACGTGGACTTATCGTTGTGGCGACACTTGGGGGAGGCCTATGTCCAACAGTGGATGTCTTTCGACTAAAATGTCAATGTTGGGCTAATTTTTTTTGTTTAAGCCTAGTTTTTACCAGTGACTTCGCCTGCATGAAAGTCGAAAATTATCACAAGGGAACATATTTCCGGGATAAAAGTATCCTCATTATGCTTGTGCTATCTCTGGGTATGGTCTTTCAATGTAACAATTATCATTCCAATCCATAAGAGTAATAAACATACACACACACACACGTACATACAAATTTTCCTTTTTATAATATTAGTGTGATTCTGTTCTTTTTAGTAGTACCCGATTTAGTCACTCTATATTTACTTGACCAACCAACCCCAAATAAAACGGGACAAGTTATGGCAAAAGAAAGATGAAGATGATATTACTGAGAAATACTACTACAGATAATAAAAACAATATTGCACTTCACCCCTACCTAACGCTGGAACAGCATAAAATGCGGTCCAACTAAACAGAACATAACTTTTCGATTAAGAACCGTATTTTACCGGCAAAACCGTAAAACATCCATAATCTGATACGCCACCCGTTCTCGAGCACTAAATAAAAATAAACAAGTGCTACGGCGTAGCACTTTGCTACGATAGATACACAAACAGTGCTACGTTGCTACGAGGCCAAGAGAATGAATTTTCTCTAGAATATACTCAGTTTACTTTCAATTATGAACGCTCTTGTAGTCTCATTTTTTTTTGTTGTATATTTATTGATGGTCTCGCGTTTGACCACTATCCCACCTGATGGTAAGCGAGGATATGGTCGATGATGGAGCTCGCTTGCCTATAAGTAACCTATTCACTCTTGAGTTAAAGTCACCTAGATTTAAGCTATTAGGAAATACAGATTTTCAGATGCAGGGAATTCCACTCCTTAACTCTACGTACAGTTAATGTGAGTACCATGGAGCTATTTTAAGGTTTTTAGTTAGTATTGGACTTGTTTGACATAAATGAGCAGGGCAGTTGAGAGTTTGTCATGCTCACTCAAATGTCTCACTGATGGTGGCGCGTGTGTTGGATCATTCGGTTCCCTTCAAAATGGTTGAGCTGAGTGGTGCTAATATTCGCGTCATGTCCGTGAACGGTTGCTGTCAGTTGAGACTAGTCATCTCATAGCGACAAGAAACATGTAACAGAGATATTTGTTATTGCAAAACATGATTGAAAAGAGTGTCCATGGAGTTTCTTGCACATTCTTCTCTATAGAGATCTACGCTTTGGAATGTGCAATTAGCATCATTTTTTCTGACTGACTGACTTCTTGACATTTCAAAAGCGCCTGTAAATGGTGTATTTGATATAAATGCTTTTGAATCTTTGAATCTTTTGAATCTAATGTGTTCTCAAAACGATTGGAGTGTTTAGGTAGGATGTACATCATGTACCCACTTACTTTTTTCTAGAAAAAAAATCGTATTTTTTTTAAAGTGATCAATGTGTTTCTTGCCTGTTCTTTTTCAATTAGAAATAACCAATTCGAACCGTTCCCCTAGCTTCTTGTTTCTCTAAAGATGATTTAGGGTGTTGTAAAAAAAAAATGTTTCAATTTGAATTATTTTCACCTTTTTTTTACCTTTTCCTTTTTTTTTTTTTTAACTAATTCAGGCACCAGCCACTCACTTAGTTAAACCACGGTGTGCAAAATGGAAATAGTTAGCAATAAGAAACTTAGTGATGAATAAATAAACGTTTTTTTTTTATTATAATTTTCATACTTATAATAATCATAGTTTTTCTTTGTAATAATAAGAGTGGAATTAAGTAGGAGTCGTAGATAGTCTTTGAAAATTATCTCTATTTTAATAAATGGAAGATAAATAATATCTCAAGTGGTAATATTCCCGCACTCGTTACTAAATATTATTTTATTTCTAAGATCTAAGAAAATTGTTTTACAAATACATCATATTATAATGAATAATTCATTGAGACTGAAAATAATTTCTCATTATATCTTGTATATTTTTCAAAGCTTATATTAATTGAAAAGATATTAAGTTCGAGAAGACATAACGAAAAGATTCTTTGTTTTTCATTTGACAAGATAAACATTTTCGTATTTAAGTTACAAATGAATGTAAGTCAATTTTTTTTTATATCTATATATGTACATAAAACAAAGTCGCCTTAGTTACATCATTTATAACTCTAGAACGGCTGTATCGATTTTAATGATTTTTATTAGGGTCGCTGCATATGGGCCAATGGTCACAAAATGCCGCCACTTGCATATTTCCTGTAGGTTTCATACATTTTATATGGGTTCGCCACAAACGGTTGACGCCGGTGGTCGCCAGACGCTTCAAATCGCCGCTGCTCGCTTCTTGTGACCCGCACTGGCCACTAAACGCCGATACAAAACGCCGTCACACGCCACTCGCGCATTTAAACCTTCGTCAGAGTCCATTATGATACTGCGCGTATGGGTTAAAAAAGTAGCAGCCAACGGTCACAAGTGGCTTGTGGCCGCTTCTAGCTTCTCGTGGCGGCCGTTTGTGACTGTGCGGTGACACTTAGATTAGCCTCCGCCCTGAATAGCGGGTAATAGTAAAACAAAAATAGAAAAATATCCAAATACATCGAAAAATGACAGCAGCTGTCAAATACATTGGTATCAATCATTCAACCATTCGGTCAATTAGTTTAGCTTAAAGGCAATCACTACATTCATTGACTGTTAGGCGGTACGAAGAATGAAAACTCATTGAATTTCATTTAAGTTTATTCATTCTGTAGTTTCATTCTGAAGTTCTCCGGGTCAGCTAGTTTTCCAGGTTTCATGCTTCTATTAAAAATATTCATCATCTTCCTGCCCTTGTCCCGTGTTATTTGGGGTCGGCGCAACACGTTTTTTTCTTCCATTCTGCCCTGTCACTCGTCATACTATCACTAACTTCCTTTTCTTTCATATCACTCTTCACACAATCCATCCATCTTTTCTTTGGTCTCCCTCTCCCTCTCCATCCATCCACATGTAAACTCATAACTCTTTTAGTAACATGCGTTTCATCTCTCAAACCAAGCCACCAAGACAAACGATTCCCTTTCAACTTTTCAATCACTGGCGCCACTTTCAAACTTCCCCTAATATACTCATTTCTCACTTTATCCATTCTCGTCACACCACACATCCATCTTAACATTCTCATCTCCGCTACGTGCAATCTTTTTTCTATTAAAAATATTATCAATAACTTATTTCAGCGGTGGCAGTATAATTCCCGGGAAAATGTGCGCACATGATCCCGGGGGGATACGAGCACGTAGTTTTCCGGGAAATGTAACTAGCACTTTCTGGTTAGACAGTAAAACTATTACAGCAGAAACTGCATGAAAATGAGTGTCGGTTTGTTGAAGAAAACGTAACTTAAGGTTGTCCAACGTGCCATGGAGCGCAGTGTACTAGGTTAAACTAACGGATCGTGTTCTTAACACTATATTGCGTTTCAAAACACAGATCGTTGACGTGGCTCAGAAGGCTACCTAGCTTAAGTGGGATTGGACTGGACCTCTCTGCCGCATGTCGATCGAGCGGTGGGCCTTTAAAACATAAAAATTTGTGCCCTGAAATCACACGATAAGGTCGCGGCAGACCAAGAAGGAGATGGCGGGACGACTTAGATGTCTTCCTTAGGAATTAGTAAGAAGTAGAGCTGAGCCGGTAACAATGGAATGGAGGCCGGCCTTGCCCAGCAGTGTAATATAATAGGTTTCACATAACATAAAATCACGCCTACACTCCTTGAAGTTTTAAACAGAAATATTATGTAAACTAGTGAAATTTTTATGTACGATTGGCGTACACAAAAATTTTACTAGTATTGCCATCAATAGGGTATGTTACTCTAAAGGAGAAAAAATCTAAAAATATATTATTAAGATAGCTTAGGCAAAAAGTAGTAAGTGTTAATTTTAGTTCATAAAACAACAAAATAAATTTTAAAATTCAATTCAAAGTTTTCAGTTTTTTTTTTTATCTGTTCTTCATTACTATGAAATAGTAACCCCCATGTTATTACGTCATTTGGCTGTGTAAACTAAAGTGACAGCTATCAACCAGAATATCAGCGCATTTTCGTCCAATTAGACTAGCATGTACATTCGTATAAAAGTCCCTAATACAAAATAAAAAGAAAAGAAAAACATTTTTAGGGTACTTGGCGACTGAATAAAAATGTTGTGTTTTTTAGTGGTTTATTACCACTATAGAATCTAATTGAGACATTTTTCAAAAATGAGTGTAATACCCTATTTTAGGCCAACCGGTCCCGACTATTGAGTTAAACGTCTTAGGTTCAAAACCAGGCAGGCGATTTAATTGGTGCAAGACTTATTAAATACGTTACCGCTTTCAAAACGGTGCAGGAAAACATCGTGAGGAAACCGGCATGTCCTAGAACCAAAGCTTCGAAGACATGTTACATCCACTAACCCACACTGGGACCGCGTGGTCCTTTCCCACTCCTAGAGAGAAGGCCTTAATCCCAGCAGTGGGAACATTATAAGGCTGATTATACCATCAATTGGGCACATAAAGCCGTTACTCAGAAATTCCAGGCTGAAAAACGTATTTGTATTTTTCCCAGGCTGAATGTGAGTTTACTTACATGCTTTAGGAACACATTTCACATTGGATTATATAGAAAAGGGTTGAGTGTCCTATTGTGAGGCACTGGAATAGGCTACACAGTTCCAGTGGTGTCCTTATTAATATAAAATAAATGGTTAGATAGTTTAGAATAAGGTACTAACATCGTTTTAAGTTTTACTAACAATTTTATATGGAAATATGTTGTGAAACACTGGCCTTTTGGTCTAGTGGTTAGTGGCCCTGACTGCTATGCCGGTGGTCGTGGGTTTGATTTCCACCCAAGACAAATGCTTGTGTGATGAGTACGATCATTTGTACTGTGTCTGGGTGTAATTTATCTATAATATGCATGTTTTTAGAAATATATAAGTTTGTTTATCAGTTATCTAGTACTCGTAGCAAAAACTCTGCTTAGTTTAAGACTATATGGCGTTGTGTGGAAGTTGTAGAATATTATTATTAAACACCGAAGTCTCTCCTCCAAAATGAGATTGTACGGTTTTATATGTCTGACGAGGATTAAGTCGCGGGGACCAGTAAGCTGTAAGTATGAAACAACATAATAACCCCACAACTTATCACGTCGTCGGCGTTTCTGTCACATATTATCACGACAGACAGACTCAGTGGATTCTCTTACGCATAGTAAACACTTACTGTGTGATAAACTGTGTTGTCTTAACCCAATTGTAGAGGTCAACGTACCTGCAACAGAAAGAAAATAAACATAAGTAGAGATAATAGTATGTTTATGTATTAGTTATGTATGAGTAATTGTTGTATTAAACTAGCTGTTGCTAGATACGGGCAGTATCTAGCAACAGCTTAAACTAGTTGCTATACAAGCCAAGTTACAACTTTTTCCTAGAAAGAAAGAAAGAAAAACATTTTATTTGGCGGAACAAGGCGCAAAAGAACTAACAAATTATAAGTATATTATGTGAAAGAAATATGCGCCACATCCGCGCAAAACGGTCGAACGCCACGCCTCACGTCAGAACAAAGGAATCGTCCTTTGTTCTGACGTCATCTCAACGCTCAGTCACTTGGTCAGAAGAAAGGAATAGGAGGCGTGGCCGACTCGAGGCGATCAACGAAAAGAGAATCGAAACGAAACGGTGGTAACTTGGGTAGGGGAGCTGGTAAGGGAAACATACTCCCGGGATATAAAGTTGGCCTGAAGACTGTCCCGTTGGTCTAGTGATTAGTGAAAGAAAGAAAGAAAGAAAAAGAGTTTATTTACGAAATACATGGCTCATAACTTAAAAAAAATATATATACTCGTATATAACAAATCTATAAAAAGAGTGACCTGACTGCTATGCTGGAGATCGTGGGTTCGATACCTACTAAGACAGATGTTTGTGTGATGAGCACGATCATTTATTCTTTGTCTGGGTGTAATTTATCTATACTCTGTATGTATTTAGAAATATATAAGTATGTTTATAAGTGTCTAGTACTCATGCCACAAGCTCTGCTTATTTTACGACTAGATAGCGCTGTGTGAAAGTTGTGGCATATTATATTATATTATATTATATTATATTATATTATATTATATTATATTATATTATATTATATAATATTATATTATATTATATTATATTATATTATATTATATTATATTATATTATATTATATTATATTATATTATATTATATTATATTATATTATATTATATTATATTATATTATATTATATTATATTATATTATATTATATTATATTATATTATATTATATTATATTATATTATATTATATTATATTATATTATATTATATTATATTATATTATATTATATTAAATTATTATTTCCTACCCAAAAATAAAGCCACGCATCCGTGTGTAGTGAGACCACAGCGAGCAGTGGATGAACTCGCCTACATCTTCATGCAAAGCGAAACTAAGTTCAGCGTAGCATGGACTTGGGCTTCTGTGAAGTGGCGTCTTTAGACTTCTACAGTTATGGTAATTCAACTTTTTGATACAAGTGGAGAAAGTTTTTCATTGCGACCGAGGCGGAATTCGCCGGAGTCATAGGCGAGGGCGTGATGGAGCCAAATGCTGCAGTGACAAACCACGTTTATCAAACGAGTTTTTTTAATACACTTACGAAGATATAAATAAACGGAGGTTGACGCGAGACTCATAGGGGTCGCATAGCGCCCAGCCTGATACGATAATTGTAATAAATTGTGGCGGGGCGAGCACTACAACTTATCCACACTAGTGCGAAAAACAGTAAACAAACCGTAGGGGCTCAGCAGGGCCGATGCCTGTTAGCTTGGACCGCGGAGAAATCCTGAAAAGGAAACCCGTAGTCCTAGAATGCAAAGGGTAATTGAAGGACACAGGTGTGGTTTTAGTAAAAGTTTGACACGCCCTCCCGCGCCACCCAGAACGCGAGAAGTCATTTGATGATTTCCCACCTTAAAAAAAGCCTAATAAGATAAATGTAATAAATTATGGCAGGGGTGAGCACTATCCGCACTAGTGCGAAAAACAGTAAATTGCGTGCCTGAATAAGAATATGAGCGAGTATTCGAGTAAGTCTACTGAAAAAATATTTATTTCAATAAGACCATCAAAAGGCTTTTCATCTCGTGTAATTTAGTGCCCGTCAGCAAGTTCTAATTGCTCAAAGCCCAGTTTACTAATTAGGTACTCACTCACGTATGTACTAAAGCAGTTATCTTGGTTACCAATTAATGCGCTCATGAATTTTTGACTTAGTTTTAGAGTTACTCACGCAATTGAATTATTGACCATCTTATGATGTAAATCAAACCAGTTTCGTCAGGTATTTCTGGACAGTAATAGCCGAAAGATGTCCACTGCTGGACACAGGCCTCTCCCAAGCGTCGCCACAACAAACGGTTCTATGCGTCTCGCATAAATTGGATTCCCGCAAACCTCACCAGGTCATCGGTCCACTTTATGGGAGGCCTTCCAACGCTGCGTCTTCCGGTGCACGTTAATATTATCTATTTAGGATCAATTATTTTGGATACACCACAATCATGGCGTTAAGTCCCCTTTTTGAAGAGTGGTTAGAGAGGCGCCACGACGTCCTCACTTTCCACCTGATACAGGTCCTCACCACATGGTTGTTTTTTTTTTATTTTTTATTCTTTATAGGTTCGCGCTTGACCGCTATCTCACCTGATGGAAAGCGACGATGCGGTCGACGATGGAGCGCGCTTATCTAGAAGTAACCTATTCACTCTTGACTTGTTTCAGGAAATCCCTGTTTTGGATTAGGTGGGAAGAAGACGCCCGGGTGTTGCCGTTGTACGGATCACCCGGAGGACACGGTGGAGCATACGGTGTAGGTTTCTCCCTCTTAGGCGGAGTACCACCGTGTCTGTAAATTGAGCGAGAAGGAGTGTCAGACTCATACTGACTAAAGCCACCTGTGCTACTTCAGTTACCCTTTGCGCTCCAGAGCCTCGGCTACTCTTTTGAACAATCCAGCAGCCCTGGCGGGTATCGGCCTTAGCAAGCCCCAACAATTAGTATTAATTCTAAACATTAATGAAAATAAAATCAAAATCGCATTTTTTTTTAATTTTTGGTAGGTTCCTCCTCTTGACCGCTTTCCTCCTGATGGAAATCGACGATGCGGTCGACAAAGGAGCGCGCTTACCTATTCACTCTTGACTTAAAGATTCCCAGGTTGTAGCCATCAGAAAACACAGACTTCCTTAGCTGTACGCACAATGAATGAATTCCACTCCTTAGCTGTATGCACAATGAATGAATGAATATGTTGCCACATCTAGTAAAAATCAAATTCGTACATCCATGTTATGTTTGGTTAACCTATGATTGAGTATGTTATCTGTTTAAGTTTACCCACATTTTATTTTATTTCTCTTTCCTGGCTATCTTGTTTTGTAATTTTATATATGTACATCTCTGCGTTCTAATTATTAATCTTAGTTTTAGATATTGTTTCTCAGTAAGTGAATTGTGTATGCAATTCATTATGAGAAATAAAGTTGTTCTTAAACATAATTATATGTTCCCAAAACGTAATTATTATCTAAACAGTTCAAATAACTAATTCAATAACAAAACTCTCTCATATTTAACGACCGTATTGTATTGTATTTAAGTTAACGGGTGTATTGTATTAAATTTTATGACTGTGTTGTATTTAGTGCCGCGTTCTAATTACATACAGTGTACAAAGTAGTTGCTAAGTGTTCTCGTGTGTGGAAGTTTCACTAATTAAGACTAAAAGCTTGAAGGGTTGGTGAGTTATAACTTGAGGAGTTGTTAATATTATGTTGGTTTGAGCTCATTTGTGAAGGCTGTATTTTAACGACCGTAGGTAAGTTTTATGATAACTATGCTGACATAAAGAGGTGAAAGTTTTTTTGTATCTTTATTAGTCTTTCACGATCAAACGGCTGAACGGATTTTAATTAAATTTGGCGCTTGAGTAGACCTTATTCTGTAATTGAACATTGGCTACTTATTATTTTGAGAGTGTATTCTCTTGGGATAGTTTTTAGGGATCCGTACCTCAAAAGGAAAAAACAGAACCCTTATAGGATCGCTTTGTTGTCCGTCCGTCTGTCTGTCTGTCTGTCAAGACCCTTTATCTCGGGAACGCGTGGCGTTGAAGAAGTTGAAATTAAAATCATATACTCAAGTCTGCGGTCCCTTGAAGCTGTGAAAAAATCAAACATCTGAGTTAACGAAAAAAAAAGATACGGCAGTTTATGTCGCAAAAAACGTGTATTTCGACACTCTCAAAGGAATCAAAATTCATACGGTACTTCCCGTTGACCTAGAATCCTGAAATTTGGCATGAAGCAAGATCTCATAACACAAGTATAGGAAAAAATCTGAAAACTGTAAATTTGTAGTTACGTCACAAAAAAAAACTTATTTTTGCGGTTCGGAAAAATCTTCGTAACTCAATTCGGAAATTGAACTGTTTTCATAGGTAAGTTTGTGCGGAACCCTCAGGGCGCGATTCGGACTCGCACTTGCCCGGTTTTTTATTTTCACGCGGGTACCGGCGTTTCTACTTTCGGCTTTGTAATATTAGTGTTACTTATGATAAAAAAAATAACTGATACAATATTAGACTATGCCTACAATTATAGAATTGGAAGGCCTCACACAAGGTGGATCAATGACCCTGGTGAGGGTCGCGGGTTTTGGATGGATGCGGAACGAGTCGTTATGGCGACACTTGGGGGAGGCCAAGTCCAACAGTGGACGTCTTTCGGCTGAAATGATGATGATGACTTACCATATCTTACAAACATTTTAGCAACGAAGCAATTAATTAGCCAAATATTTATCATTCAAAACACAAAGGGATTTCTAATTGGTCCCCTTAGAGCCCCAGAAATATAGAATTACTCAGAAATTATATTTTACCTTTCCACCGGACGATAACGGACGGACGGTAACGTTTGATCTCTTCTGATAAATAATTCAACCCTTAATACAAACATATTTTATATTTTCAGAAATTGATCTCTTTCATCTATTCTAAAAATAGAGTTAACTCTTTACCAAAATATAAATTTGAATACTGGAGGAGCGTTATATGAATATGTATATTTCGTGGCCAGATCTGAGAAATTTATCACTTCATGATATGTCCAAGTAAAACTGGCCAGATCTTTTTAAATGTTAAAGTTTGATGATATGTCAATCTTCGTTTAGCCTACTTTCTTTAAACCTTTTATTATAATTAAAATTCTACATCAATGATTGACATATCATCACATGTTAACGTTTGATGATATGTCACTTTTAGTTGGCCATATCATGAAGTTATCAATTCTCTAAGACTTGGCCACGGCCAGTATTATTGCCAATTTATATGTATAATATTACAGAAAATACAAAACACAAAGAAACCAATAAATACCTAATTTCGAAAAAAGAATAACGTACCTCTAGTATAAAGTGTATTTGAACTTATAATTACTTTTTTTTACTTATTACTTTTTTTTTAGGTGATGGCACGTGAGCACATTCGCAGGTAGTTGGTGTAATCATCACAGCGTTGATTTGTTGGATTCGTTTTTCATAATTACATTGTTAATTTGTATGTATGTATCTAAGTATATATTTATTATTGTATTTCTTTACCATTAAGCTGCACCTACCATGTTTTGTTTCTGCACCACCCTAAGGTCGACTGGTAGAAAATGCCTAAGGCATTATGTCCGCCTTTGTACAGTGTTTATTACTAGTGCATTAATTTTTAATAAATAAATAATTCAAAGACTATCCAAAGATATAACACTTCAAAGCAACCCGTTTTAAAAAACTGCAATTTCATAGGTAAATAATAGCCAGCCAAAAAAGTAACACAACTTATATATAATTTTAAATCTATGGGTACAATGGCGGTCTCATCGCTGACAGCGATATCTACCAGACAACCTTAGGATGGATTGTAAGAACTTAAAATAATACAGAGAAATAAATAAATATAAGTCCTTTCCTACAACTAACGCCATAATATAATTAACATCAAACGCTTCACAGAGACAGCAACCATATTTTATTAATCTAACTTAACATAAGGCCAAAGGATCTTCATAAGGAAAACCTTGAAACTAACTCACGAAATCCTCGCGTCTCAACCGAGACGTCACACGGAACAAAGCACTAATGCCAGCTAGAATATTAATGAAGCGAACGAATTTCAAAGGGATCTGTTTAGCCAATAAATAATCTGTTTTGATACAAGAAAATCCTATAACACTGAATTATTTATAAGGATGTGTGGTAAATTATATTTATTGCGATATCGAAAATTATATTTATTGGGCAAATACTAATGTCAATTTTTCAATTCATACTAGTGGAGCCAACAGCTCCCCTAGCTAAGTTACAACCGTTTCATTTCGATTCTCTTTTCGTTGATCGCCTCGAGTCGGCCACGCCTCCTATTCCTTTGTTCTGACCACGTGACTGAGCGTTGAGATGACGTCAGAATAAAGGAATCGGAGGCGTGGCCTACTCGAGGCGATCGACGAAAAGAAAAACGAAACGGTTGTAACTTGGCTAGGGTGGCAGATGTTGTACTATTATAACGTTTGCGTTTTGTAAGGGGAACATAATTTCGACATTTCTGCCTCCTCGCTTATACCGCATTCATCGAAGGACTGGAATAATTTGTCTGCTGCGGTCTTCCCGTCTGATTATAATTCAGGTGTCTTCAAGGCTAGAGTTAATAGGGTCTTAATAAACTAGTGCGCCTCACCATCAACGATTGCATCACTACTTACCATCAGGTGGGATCGCAGTCAAGCACTAGGGAAATTGTAATCAAATGACATTATGCATTTTTAAGAATCCACCAGGTAGGTGTCTAAATAATAATATAATAATAATAATAATATTCAACAACTTTCACATAACGCCATCTAGTCCCAAACTAAGCAGAGCTTGTGATATGAGTACTAGACCACTGATAAATATACTTGTATATTTCTAAATACATACATATTATTATAGATAAATTACACCCAGACACAGAACAAATGATCGTGCTCGTCACACAAACATTTGTCCTGGGTGGAAATCGAAACCACGACCTCTGGCATAGCAGTCAGGGCTTTGGAGGTATGTGGAACAGAGAGTAAAGCCCCACATACCTCCGTTGAAAAGGGAGGATCCTCCAACCAGACGGGATGTTATGTCTGGCGGGCTATTGCCCGATAGATGATTTCGGGCTGTTCTATATGTTCCAATGGCGCGGAGAACTTTGATTGCGCGATGCAGGATTAGTTCTTATGTAACGCCATAGTGAGAAAACCGGCATGTCCTAGAACCAAAAATTCGAAGACATGTGACATCCACCAACCCGCACTGGGCCCGCGTGATGGATTACGGCCCATTCCCTCTCCTAGAGAGGAGGCCTGAGTCCCAACAGTGGGAACATTATAAGGCCGACTATGCTATGCTATGCTAACGCCATAGATGTCGCGACATCACTCCCCTCCGGAAATCGGAGATCGATGGTTCTTGATGCTTCTTGATGCGTGCCAGACCAGTGGTAGGTTGGTTCCAGTGAGTCAGAACCGAATGCCGCATAGTTCTCGGTGAGTCGGAACTGTCTGCGATGATGCCCCAGTGAGTCGGGGTGCTGCTGTCCCAGTGAGTCGGGATGATGCCCCAGTGAGTCGGGGTGATGATGTCCCAGTGAGTCGGGATGATGCCCCAGTGAGTCGGGGTGATGATGTCCCAGTGAGTCGGGATGATGCTGCAGGCTCCAGTGAGTCGGAGTAGTGCTGCTGGCTCCAGTGAGTCGGAGCGGTGCTGTGCGACGTAGTGGCTTGACTGCTGGCGTCGACCAGGAGAGGTTCTTCGTGGCTCTTCATATGACTGGCCGAAGGTGCAGTGTGATTCGCCAAGGTCGCTGATGAGGCTGAGGGTGATGACCAGGTATGACCAAGTAGGCATGCTGGTGGTCAGGATACCCTTTATAGCCGTGGGTGCTGGCTGTATGGCTCGCTGCTCGAAAGCTTGAGGAAGTGATGATGACGTCACGAAGCAGTAGCTGCACGAAGGCTGCGCTGACGTTCTTTGTCGAGGGTCACCAGTTTGGAGATATGCGGAACAGAGTGTAAAGTTTCACATACCTTCTTTGAAAAGGGAGGATCCTCCAACCAGACGGGTGTTATGTCTGGTGGGCAGCTGCCCGATAGATGATTTCGGGCTGTTCTATATGTTCTAAACGCGCGGAGAACTTTGATTGCGCGATGCAGGATTAGTTCTTATGTGACGCCATAGATGTCGCTACAGGGCCACTAACCACTAGACCAACAAGCCAGTCAAATAAAATAAGCTTAACTTTCAAATAAAATCAATTCTATATATCCTCAAATAATTCCTCCCTTTTAAGGGTCTCCCCCCTGCTTCTACGGGAATGTTCTAAAGAGTCACCGTCTCCCTAAAACGCAAAGAAACACAGGTATCTAGATTTTAGTCAGTACAAGTCTGATACCTCTCACTCCACCTAGACTGCGAGAAGTAATTTGAAAATTTCCTACCTCAAAACAGGCACGTGCCTTTGACCTAGTAACAGACACGTGCGGAAAGTTTAAAGTTCATTCCTTTGAGTTGATAAACTCTCATTTATTTTGTGCAGCCAATTCGCTGTGGCACGTGGCTTTGAACTGGTTTATGACAGAAGGGGTTAACAGTTACTTATACAATATTTCTTTTAGTATATGCGAAACCCGAGTGGCTGGAAAGACCTCACGGTATCCTCACCTTCCGCATGACGCAGGTTCTCACCGAGCATGGTCAGTTCGGGAAGTTCCTGCACCGGATTCGTGCGGAAGTAACGCTTGGGTGTCACCACTGTGTGGACCGCCCGGAGGACACGGTGGAGCATACGGTAGAGGTGTGCCCCGCTTGGGCAGAGGAAAGCCGAGTTGTCGTGGGGGCGATCGGCGGCAACGATCTCTCGCGCCAGGCGACCATGGTACAGACCATGGTCCAAAGCGAAGAGGAGTGGCAGGCGGTCGCTTCCTTCTGCGAAGCAGTTATGCTAGCAAAGCAGGAGGCCGCACGTGCACGCGCGAGTGAGCGACCCTCACGCCCCAGCCGCCGGGATACTGATCCCGATTTCCGGCCACCATAGGCGTGGGCTTGCGGATGGCGAGCAATGGGTATATCGCCGTCCGACCGTCCGGTAACCGTCTGGACTGAGCCCAAGTCGACGGCGCGTACACTACGCACCATCGACTTGGGCTGCAAAAGCTGGTCTAGCAAAAGCTAGCTCTATACAGTTCCCTAAATCTACCGGGCTGCAAAAATTACAACTCACATAGAAAAACTACGATATCTCTCAAAGTTTTGTACATAGAGCACTTGTAACGAAGTAGATTGTTTTAATGAAGTGATACGGGTTCGTAGAGGAAATAAAAAATATAAAAACGATAAGCTGCGACGTGTATTTTGGTTGTCTTAAGTGAGAAGTGTTCTTTTAGTATTTATTTTAAATTTAATAGTATTAAAAACTTGTTACGTATTTTGGTGAAGGAAAACATCGTAAGGAAACCGGTATGTCTTAGAATCAAAAATTCGAAGACATGATTGTGAGATTCACCCTCTCCAACAGAGAAGGTCTGCGTCCTAGCAGTGGGGACATTATAAGGCTGATTTACTATTTTTTAATTAGTACAAATATTTAAAGGGCTTATTAGAAAAGGTCTTGTTATTATCTAAGTACAGTCTCAATAAATAATATTCATAAACAGCAAAGTTATTAGCTTTTGTTTATGTCTCAAAATGTCACTCAATTTATGGAAATACTGTACAGGCTATTGATTATGAATGAATAAATGGCGATCAAAATGGAAAAAAGCAACTGCGCGTAAGTATTTTCTAGAAGCAATTGGTATGAATTATTGATTAAATTATTAGGTTTTCGTTTTTTTTTTTTACTTTTGACTACACAAAATAATATGATTAGGTCCGGGTACGGATAGAGCGCTATTTTTTTAGCATTCATTAAAAAATAATGGTGTATAAATATTAAATTTATAACTTCACTTACGCACAATTCGAAACACACACCACAAAATGTTTAACTCTAAATCTAGACCAAAGTAATTATTTTGTTAGACAACCTTAATTCTAAAATTCCTGAGATAATACTGTATTTACGAAAACTGGCGAAGACACTGGCCCCTATGATACAGTTAACACCAGTTTATGGACCAAGGATTATTATTACTTCCTTTCAAGACTTTACCTTAGTGTTACCTAGTCTGACTAAAACAAAATTGTTCTGATGCGGAAAACCTTGTAGATATGTAAATTTATGTTTTGACAAACTCTATTTAACCAAGAAACTTATTATGTACCTAGTCCTTTGTCTTAGTGCCTAAGTTGTTTTGAAATAGTCTAGCCGCATTGCAGATACAAGAATGAACAAAGTTATAACAAAAGTTAGAACTTAATAGTTTTCTACGTGCAAACACCAGACAAACGCTAAGTTTTATAAGTTTGGTAAATGGTCGTGATTTTGTTAAGGAGGTGTTATATGGTGGGTATATTATTTATGTTTTTGCTGTCCATCAAGTCTTTATAAATATGGTGGGTATATTATATAAGTTTTTGCTGTCCATCAAGTCTTTATAAATATGGTGGGTATATTATATAAGTTTTTGCTGTCCATAAAGTCTTTATAAATATGGTGAGTATATTATATAAGTTTTTGCTATCCATCAAGTCTTTATAAATAATATCCTCCGGGTCCATCACACTAATATTGTCACACTAAAATTTATATGGCAGAATAAAACGGTCAGCTAATTTTTTCATATGATTCTATGATGCTTGAAATTAATTATTATTTCTTTATTTGTCTCATTTACATATCATTATAATTATTAAAAAAATAATTAAAAAAACATTTAAATATATAAAAATAGTAGTCCACCGGTGTCGGGAGCAGGGTCCAAGCAACCGGTGGTTAGGGCTTTAGAGAAAGGAACCTCCTCACAATGCGAGCCGTATCGAGGAGTTACTATCTTCTGTATCTGACCCTTGATCCAACCGCACAACGACAGCTTCGACAGATATTCGTCGAAGCTTTTGACCGTTAGTGATTTCTACAATAATTATTGTTAAAATTATAATCCTACTAATATTATTAAACGCAAAATTTCTTCCATGGAGTTTCTTGCCGGTTCTTCTCCATAGGAAACGACCAATTTGGAACCGTACACTAGCTTCTGACGTTTTATAAGTGCCCATGTAGGCCTATGTGAAATAAAAACTTTTTTTTTTTTGTAAAGTTTTTGTGTATGTATGTTTGTTATTCTTTCACGCAAAAACTACTGAATGGATTTCGATGAAACTTCGTACACGGATAGACGATGTCTTGGAATAGCACAAAAGATACTTTTTATCCCGGGAATATGTTCCCTTGGGATAAATTTCTACAATCTCGCGGGCGGTGCCGCTGGCATCAACTAGTTTCCCATAAGATTACAAGAGTGTTTACGCCGCTTGACGGCCTTACAATAGGTACTTCTCAAACCAATTATCTATCCCACACGTACCAAAATGACACTTCAACAAACTAGCATGTAGAAGTTTTATAACTTCAGTATATTTTAAGGAGTTCGCCCTAGTTTTATTTTGCCAATTTCTCGGAGAGTTTCTCTTAAACTGTTTATTTTAGGTTCTTAATTCTTTCTTTCGTTTTGTTGGGAAACGACCTGAATTGTAAATGTCTTTAACGTGATAAGTTAGGTTTCTAAAAAAATGTAGCAGGGGCGCCAGGGTAGCCCGTTATAGCTCGCCGTCCGATCGTCCGGTAACCCTCCGGACCGAGCCCAAGTCGTCGACGGCGCGTACTGTTCCACACGCGCCTCAACGAGATGTCAGCAAACCGTAAGCGTAGGGGTCCAGCAGGGTAGAAGCCTACTGGGGCCAAGGGTCTGCTTCTGAAAGGAAGACTCGGCCCTGGTATGAAAGGCAATGAAGGAACAGGAGTGGGTTTTTAGTAAGTAAAAGTCTCACACACCCTCGCGCCCCGCCCAAGAGCGGGGGATGTCATTGGATGATTTTCCCGCGGAAAAAAAGGATGACCCGTGATATTCAAATTTACTTAGGTATTTTTTGCAATTTGCAGATCAGTATCAGGAGTTCATTAAACATGATTTAAAAGTTCATTAGAATATGATTAGTCAGTAAAAGCTAGCTCTTGCTGCACCCAGAGCGGGAGAAGTTTTTGATAAAAAAAAAAAAACTTTTTTCCAATAAGGTTTGAGTAAATAGAAATAGAGAGGTGCGATACGCACAGGACCGGTCGTTGTGGCGACACTTGGGGGAGGCCTATGTCCAACAGTGGACGTCTTTCGGCTGAAATGACGATGATGATGAAATAGGAATAGGTACTCAGTTGATTTATCTAGTTATCATCGTCGCCTTGTCCTATGTTACTTGGGGTCGGCACAACACTTTTTTTTCTTCCATTCTGTCCTGTCACCCATCACGCTATCACTATTTTTTTTCTTTTATATCACTCCTCACACAATCCATCCATCTTTTCTTTGGCCCCCGTCCCTCTCCACCCATCCACATACATTCATAACTCTTTTGATCTATCTATACCCTATTCAGGGAGCCGTGAGACAAAAGGTAAATAAACCATAAAAAGGGTTGCTTTAAAACGGCTCACAGACTGAGATCTGGACACATGCCACTCAATAAGTTTGTATTTTTAAAGAAAAAACTAATTCACCAAATTGTGATGAGTGTGGCACAGTAGAAGATGTTATACATCTGTTGACGGAATGTGTCAGATTTCAATCTGCAAGAGAAGAATTGTCTAAAGAGCTAGGTACAAACATGTACGATGTTGGAATTTTTCATCATATTTTGTCGACACCTAACTCAGAGGCTGCACATAGCTTAATTAAGTTTGCGCTATTACGTTTTACTAAATGAGGTAAAATAAGTAAGGTATTTACTATTATAATGTCCGATGGGACTGGCATGTACAGTCGTATAAAAGTCCCTAATACAAAATAAAGAGCAAAAAAAAAGGGTTACTTAAAAACATGAGTGAACCTGGACGAAGCAACGCTTGCACTTTTTCTTCACCGAAGAAAAATCGTGCAAAGAAAACACCAATGCATTCAACAGAAAAGGAAACTGTTATAAATGTATTCAAACACGTCATAAAAACTTGGCTGAAGTTACCTACATTATTTTCTTTGTTTACATTTTGTTTCAAGCCCAGATGAATAGGGTATAGCTATATTTCTAGTTAATAGTCCAGTGGTATTCAAACCTAACTTATTTTTCCAACCCCATTTACAAGCTCCACATTTCGTTTCTATCCACATATTTCAAATTTGCAACGAACCACGCTTCGCTCTCGTGTAAAATTTCCAATTTTCAGAAATGAAAAATGAAAAGTGGCGTATATTCTTTACTTTCCGCCATTTTCCTGCATAAAATCTGTTCGGTATTTCAGCAGTAAAATTGCACATTTTTTTTTACCTTGGGAAATCGTCCAACGACTTCTCGCGTACTGGTGGAGCCAGAGGACACTGTCTGAAACCCACCTATGTTCCTTCAGTTGCCCTTTTCGTTTCAGGGCCGTGGTATCTCTAGAAAAAACCTTCGAGTACTTTTATAAATGAAGGTAACCTATGTTAGGTTACCAGGGCGCCAATAATTCGAGGGACTAAATAAATCTTTCCCGAGGTAAACACTGTGGTTTTTATTGGCATAAGCATAATCAGCCTTTTAATGTTCCCACTGCTGGGACTCAGGCCTTCTCTCTAAGAGAGGGAATAGGCCGTAATCCACCACGCGGGCCCAGTGCGGGTTGGTGAATGTCACATATTCGAATATTTGGTTCTAGGACATGCCGGTTTCCTCACGATGTTTTCCTTCACCGTTTTGAGAGCAGTGGTGATGAAATAAATTCCACAAAGTAATGCGCCTGGCTAGGTTTGAACCCGCGACCTACAACTCGTAAGTCGGGGCCGTTACTACTCGGCCACCACTGCTCTGCTGCTTTTTAATAGGAATACAAGGAATATAAGAATAAAAAACCGAACGAAGTGACGTAGCAACCAGGAGGCAACATAATCCTGAGGTGCTTGAGGAGTGGAGAGGTATACCACGGCTATCAGGACAATCCCGGAAGTACGGTCAAGATCCCTACCAGCACCTTACTGGATTAATAGTATAATCATCATCATAGTATAATTTCGTTTATTCATTCGTATATACATATAAATTATATTTTTAAATATTTCACTAATAAATAAAAAAAAAACATTTAAAAATATAAAAAATAGTGTCCCACCGGTATCGGGAACAGGGTCCAAGCTACCGGCGGTCAGGCCTCCTAAGGTGTTGGTCGAGGCTCTTGGCTATTAAGCCATTGGCTGACACGACTATCGGTACAATGATCGCTGAGTCCACATCCCATATATCGACAACCTCGCGAGCCAAGTCAATATACTTGATTTGTTTATCTTTCTCGGCTTTCACGAGGTTCTCGTCATGCGGAACGGATATGTCAACAATCATTGCACGCCTCTCGCTTCGGTCCACCACCACTATATCAGGCTTATTGGCTACAATAGTCCTGTCAGTGATGATGGACCGATCCCAGTACAAAGTGATATGACCATTATCAAGAACTGGATCGGGCTCGTACCTATAGTACGGCACTTCCGATTCCACAAGAGAGTATTTCAGAGCAAGTTGCTGATGGATAATCCTGGCTACAAGGTTGTGTCTATGCAAGTACTCTCCGTTAGCTAGACGAGAACAACCAGAGATAATGTGACGAATTGATTCTCCCGGACGGTGACATGCCCGACAGATGTCAACCGTGCCATCCATCACAATAAATAGTATAATTATTATTATCCAATTTAATTTTAATAATTTCAATTTTGAATAATTTAATTTATTTTGTTGTCATGTTATTTGTCGGAATGTTTATGCAAGTATGAGTCATTAGTTACTTGAAATAAATGAGTAATAATAATAATATAATAACATGTTTGTGAAGTTTGTTGAAAAACGTCGTTTGATACACGAGCGCAATTGTCATTATCGACTCTAAAACGATGTCTCGGCAGCAGTGACATGGCTTGCCCACTTGTAACTAAAATGTTTATATAAATATAAAGACAAACACGGTAGGAATTTTATTTAAAAATTCCCGTAAAAGAAGTTGCCCAGTACATGGTGCCTATTTCGACACTGTTACACTGGTCTCTATTCACACATCAATAAAAACATGTAAATAACCCCTAACAAATTCCCATAACAATAGATACGTGAACGTCTATCCGAACCCTTTACCCGCGCCCTTACTTTCACAATATTATAACGTATCTCAAAATAACAATGTGATAATCTACATATAACAATAACAATAGACCGACTACAAAAGATCTAGGATTAGACCATCGTCTTTTATACGAGCTGAAAGGTATATGTATGGATTTAAATATGAATATAAGACGTTTATGTGAGATATTTCTTGAACTTTCTTGTATGTTCGTCTTTTAATATGATAGCTTATGATGTAATGTCATGAAAAATTACAGATACTTAAGACAAAACTGACACCATTAATTTAAATTATATTATGTACATTATAATACAAGTGTGTAATGTTGGTGATTACCGCTGAGACCCGAGCCGAAAGAGAGGGCATTAAGAGTGCTGAGGTTGAAAACGAGAACGGGGAGGACAAATCACATTCGGTTATTATCTAATGTGATTATTTTTTTGTATTAAAACTCTTTTTGAGAACAAAGATCTTTAACAAAAGGTTTTAACTACATTATCGCACTAGTGCGTAATAGTAATCAAAATGTCACAGTTTGGTTACAAGCGTCGTTACATACCTTAGTGCGGTGCAACTACAGTCACTTTCTGAGCAAGTGTGTTGAAAAATCAATTTACATTCACTTCTAAACTATCAATTTCTTTTTTTTTAAAGCTGTTTTTTTTTAATATGATATAAACCAGTGCTTGACTGCAATCCCACCTGATGGTAAGCAGTGATGCAATCGTTGATGGTGAGGCGCACTAGTTTATTAAGAGCCTATTCACTCTAGCCTTGAAGACACCTAAATTATAATCGGACGGGAAGACTGCAGCAGGCAAATTGTTCCAGTCCTTCGATGTACGCGATATAAACGACGTGGCGAAACGCTTAGTCCGGACCGTAGAGGTTTCAACAACGTAAGGGAGAATACTAGCCGTACGTCGGGTTGTCCGATGATAGAAACCCCACCACACCTCTTTCGCATTTCTAAGGTTTTCACTCGTAAAGGTCGCTTTGATTTGAATATAGCATAGCATAGCATAGCATAGTCGGCCTTATAATGTTCCCACTGCTTTGACTCAGGCTTCCTCTCTAGGAGAGGGTATGGGCCGTAATCCACCACGCGGGCCCAGTGCGGGTTGGTGGATGTCACATGTCTTCGAATTTTTGGTTCTAGGACATGCCAGTTTCCTCACGATGTTTTCCTTCACCGTTTTAAGAGCAGTGGTGATGAAATAAATTACACAAAGTAATGCGCCTGGCTGGGTTTGAACCCGCGACCTACAAGTCGTAAGTCGGGGCCGTATTGAATATATCTCCTTGAATTAACTTGACTAATCAAAAGTTATCACAATCAGAGAACAATTACTCAATCAACATGACAAATGTCATTTCAGGGCGGCTGAATGCTATGAATAATGAATGCATGACTGACACTTGATTGTTATAGGAGACTGATTTCCCCCTATCGTAAAGGGGGTAACTCTTGCTGCAACTACCTATGATAATTATCTGTATACTAGCTGTTGCCAGCGGCTTCGCCCAAAAGAAAGTAGTTTTCTCTATGAGAACTTTGGACCCCCGTTTCTTCACCTTAAGGGATGAATTTTGGAAAATCCTCTCTTAGTGCTCGCTTACGTCATAAAAGGAAGCCTTGTACACGAGTTTCAGAAGACTCCCGCAGCCCAAGCGGACATCTGTCCTGTTGGGCCCCTACGTTGTGCTGACATCTCCTTGAGGAGCGCGTGGAACAACGCCCTGTCGACGACTTGGGTTCATCATCATCATCATCATCATCATCATTTCAGCCGAATGACGTCCACTGTTAGACATAGGCCTCCTACAAATGTCGCCTCAATGACCGTTCCTGTGCGTCTCCCGTCTCCGTCCGGATTCCCGCGACCCTCACCAGGTCATCGGTCCACCTTGTGAGAGGCCTTCCAACGCTGCGTCTTCTAGTACGTGGTCGCCATTCCAGAACCTTTCGTCCCCATCGGCCATCTATTCTGCGAGCAATGTGCCCTGCCCATTGCTACTTAAGTTTGAAGATTCTTCGGGCTATGTCTGTAACCTTGGTTCTCCTGCGGATACCCAAGCAGATATCCGTATCTTAGGTTTAAGGGTTAGTTAAACTGTCCGCCACACGATACGAAGTTATTCCATTTCGTTAGGTACTTCTGCTCAGAGATCAAAGTAACGAACAAGGTTGAAAGTTATAAATTGTTGAGTAGTTTTAAAAGTTCCGCTGCGGAGAGGAAATTCAAAAGTTTGTTCTTTAAGACTTCATATTGGATGTTTCGGAGAAATTGAGTTTCTATTTTTATTTTGAATTCGCAAGTTCTTCTTCTTACTTCGGCAGTTTCATCATAACACTATTGTTATGATGAAACTGCCCTGCACCCCTAGCCAAGTTGATAATCTGCAATCGTTAACGTTAGTCGAAACTAATCAAATGTATGGGACTGACATTATCTCAACGTTAAGTCACGTGGTCAGTACAAACGAGTAGACAATTCGTAGCCAAGTTCACATCGTTCAAAATGATAGAATGAATTGTTATCGATTCTACAATGTTGAACGCTACATCCTTTGTTATTGTAGAACGACATTGTAGAACGAGCTTCCGACTCAGGCGCGTCAACTTATGCGTACCAACATGGCTACCAACTTATCGTTTTCTACAATTGCTGACACCGAGGCGTTACCGATTGGAGAACGGAATTCGACACGAAACGATTGTAACTTGGCTAGGGGCCAAGGTACAACCGTTTCGTGAAACTACTGCAAACTGCTCCAGTTTGTACTATATTACTATCTAGTTTAATACTATTAGCTTTACTTATTTAGATGCCAAATTTTGACAGGTTTGCAGGCTAAAGTAGAGTTTAAGAAATACTCAACTTCAAATGCTTACCGCCGCCGGGATTCCGATCCCGATTTCCGGCCACCGTAGACGCGGGCTTGCGGACGGCGAGCAATGGGTGGCTCGCCGTCCGATCGTCCGGTAACCGTACCTACGGACCGTGCCCAAGTCGTCGACGGCGTGTATAGTTCCACGCGCGGACTCAGGGAGATGTCAGCAAATCGTAGGGGCCCAACAGGGTCGAAGCCTACTGGGGCCACGGGTAGTGTGAAAGTGAAACCCTGGGACGAAGGCAAAGAAGGAACAGGAGTGGGTTTTTAGTCAGTAAAAGTCTGACACTATTTTCCGCTCTGCCCAAGAGCGGGATTTGTCATAAGATGATTTTCCCACCTAAAAAAAAATAAAAACTTCAAATGCTTAAATCAGAAATCAGAGGTTTATCTCTTTATTATATTGGTGTAGAAGTGTAGATTTAGAAGTCCTAATATATTTAACTACAAGCTTTTGCCAGCGGCTTTGCCCGCATGTTAATAGAAAATATATGCCTTTACGTTACTCAGTGAAGATGTAGCTTTCTAATGGTGAAAGAATTTTTTAAATTGGTCGAGTAGTTTTTGAGTTAAATCGTAACATACAAACAAACCAAATAATTCCTCTTTATAATATGGAAGGTCTCCTACTAGGTGGACCGATGACCTGGTAAGGGTTGCGGGAATCCGATGGATGCGAGACGCACAGGACCGTTCATTGTGGCGACACTTGAGGGAGGCCTATGTCCAACAGTGGATATCTTTCGGCTGAAATGATGATGATGAAATGAAAATGAAATAAAAGTACTCTCCCTACCCTTTCTTTTGAGCTGGGAAATTATCAAATAACTTTCCCGCTCTGGTTGGAGCGAGAAGCAGGATCGAACTTATACTGACTTAAACTCACCCGTGTTCCTTCAATTGCGCTTTGTCGTTCAAGGCCACGGTGATTGTTTTGAAGAAGTCCGCAGCCCTGGCAGACATTGGTCTTGGCGGGTCCCGTCAATCAAACTGATATACAGGAAAAGTTTTTAACCAGTGCGCAAATTTTGACATGATAAACTTGAATATATTTTAATAAACACATATTTTTTATTTTGATATGTGTTAATAGTAAAAAATAAAGTTATCGCTTACGAGACTTATTTACTTAGAAACTTATTTTATGGACAAGCCGCCGCGCGGGTCGAGCGCCGGTCAGCTGATTGTAGGTAAAGTACGGCGGTGCGCGCGGGGTACGGTCACTGACCGCTATTTTAACAATTTCGAAATACATTTTTAAGTTTAGGTTATAAAGTTATTAGTAAATGTAATTCCCATTTTTCTTTCTTACTTTCATAGGCGACCATCAAAATGCAGAAAATAAATTATAATAAACAATCTAAAATACATTCAAATTAAAGCACTTACGTATGTTAGGTACTTACACTTGGGGTATTTAAAAAATAGACATCAACTACTTATTTACAATAATATCCAAACAAAAAGAAACTATGCCCTCAGATGTATACCCACAGATGTCTAATAAACGCAGAAATTACACGGTTTCCACTCAACAAAGCTCTTCCAACACAAAATTTATAGCAAAATTTATTAATTCCATCGGCCCTTACATTTATAACAAAATTAATAAAATTCTTAATATATATCCTCTTAACAAAGATCGTTGCAGGAGAAAGGTAATGGAATACCTGCAAAGTCTCACCTATGATGAGACTGAACAGCTTCTAACCGTATCGAGATAGATAGCAATTATAAACATATTATATTATATATACATAAAACAGTATCTCAGTCAATAACACGTCCTCTCATTAACTTCCACATACCACACTCATACTCAACTATATATACACCCTCTCACACTCACTCATTCACCTATCATAACACACAAAGAGAGGAACAGAGCAGAACTATATCGGAGTGCACCTTATATTCATGTGTTGTATAATGCGAGCATTTAAGATTTATAAGTATGAAATGTAACGCGGGGGGGTTGGCGCTGAAGCCGAAATACAGACTAGTTCTAGTTCGGCTCCAGCTGCTAAAACTTTTGTGTACATGTCTATTACTGTTTAGAGCATTTATTTTGTTAAAATACAATAAGTACTTTGTTTGTGAAATAAATAAATATTATTATTATTATTTCTTTATTCGTTCAATATACATATTAATTAAATTTTTAAATATTTTTTTAACAAAATTATATAAAAAAAAAAAAAATATTATTATTCCGTTTATTCATTATTGTAACTTATAAATTATATTTTTAAATATTTCAATAAAAAAAATAAAAAAAAAACATTTAAAAATATAAAAAATATAAAATTATTATTATTATTTTTATACATTTATATATCTCAGCACCCTAAAGTCCTGGACCTTTGGAAGGCGTACGAGGAGCCGAAACCAACTCGCAGAGGCCCTTTTAGACGCTTTTAATGGAAAGTGGTACGAACCGGTGATTATCCCTGTACGCACTATGCTAGTGCATCCAAGGACAACCCCCGGTTGATGGGAAACTATTGCGACATATGGAAAACTAAGATATAAGGCTATGGTTTTTGGAGTCTTAAGTGGACTGGTTACCAGGAACTATGTTAAGACTATGGCCCCTGCCTGAACAACGTTATTAATATGCATCGAAAAAAGGCAGGGGGTGACTTGCACACTCAATAAATGGGCCCCCAAAAACGGCCGCTAGCACGAAGTGACGTAGCAACAAGAGGGCAACATATCCTGAGGTGCTTGAGGAGTGGAGAGGTATACCACGGCTATCAGGACAATCCCGGAAGTACGGTCAAGATCCCTACCAGCACCTTACTGGATTATACATCCTTCTCCCGAGCACGTTTGCTCTTGCGAATCTCCCCTCAAACCAGCCAATAAAGGCAAGAGAGAGGTGGGAGCTCAGTTCCTCGTCAATGTTCACTACGGCCGGCCAATAAAGGCAAGCCGGAGATGAAGAACAAGAATTCTCCCGGGAGATCGGGTCCGTGGGGTCGCTAATGCCCAACAGTTCGCCACAAAACTGCGCTGCGGATTGTATTATTATTGTTGAACCGGAACACACGTATTGTTCGAAGTAACCTCCTTTTTCTAGACATAAACATGCACGTTTAAATTTTGTATTAACTTTGTTTAGGACACTATTATCACTTCATTTAAATCGGAATTTATTTTCTGTTTTAAGTCATCTAAGCTCTTCATACACCGGGAGTTTCACTGCTTCCCAGAGAATAAAATTACAGGGACTGAGATCTGGGGACCTAGCCGACCACGATAACACACACGGGCCACACGGGGCTACATAAACGAGACCGATAGAACACGAGTACGTGTCATACGCGCGCGAAGGTGAAACGAAGCGGACATCCGCATACGACTTCCGTGTGTGACGTACTGGGTTGCCGAGCGCCGGCGCTCGATCAAACGCCCGCGCCGCCCCCCCCCCCCCCGCCCCCCCCCCCCCCCCGCCTGCAACCTCCAGACTGATTATGCTATTATGCTAAGATAATGTTTATAATCTTAGCATAATAGCATAATCAGTCTTTTTAATGTTCCCACTGCTGGGACTCAGGCCTCCGCTTTAAGAGACGGAATGGGCCGTAATCCACCACGCGGGCCCAGTGCGGGTTGGTGAATGTCACATGTCTTCGAATTTTTGGTTCTAGGACATGCCGGTTTCCGCACTATTCCTTTACCGTTTTGAGAGCAGTGGTAATGAAATAAATTACACAAAGTAATGCTGCCTGGCTGGATTTGAACCCGTCACCTACAACTCGTAAGTCAGGGCCGTCACCACTTAGCCACCACTGCTCTCTTACTCTACTAATATTCTATTGTGAGTCTGAATGATGTTTCTTTGTAAATCTTTTTTTAGGGTTCCGTACCTCAAAAGGAAAAAAAACGGAACCCTTATAGGATCACTTTGTTGTCCGTCCGTCCATCTGTCAGTCTGTCAAGACACTTTGTCTCGGGAAATCGTGGAGGTATCGGGTTGAAATTAAAATCAGATCTGCGGTCCCTTGAAGCTGAGAAAAATTCAAACTTGTAAGTTAACGAAAAAGAAAACGTAGATACACTCTCAATGGGAATCAAAACTCATAGGGTACTTCCCGTTATCCTAGAATCCTGAATTGTGGCTTGAAGCAAGGTCTCATAGCATAAGTATAGGAAAAAAGTATGAAAATTTTAAATTTGTAGTTACGTCAAAATTTGCGATTCGTAAAAATGTTTGAGACTCGATTCGGAAATTGAACTGTTTTTATAGGTAAGTTTGTACGAAACCCTCAGTGCCCGAGTCCGACTCGCACTTGCCCTGTTTTTTTATTATGCGCTCGCGTTTGACCACTATCTCACCTGATGGCAAGCGAAGATGTGGCCGACGATGGAGAACGCTTACATTGAAGTAACCTGTTCACTCTTGACTTAAAGACCCCAAAGGTCATAGACCACCCGTGTCAAACCCAGCCAGGCGCTTTAATTAGTGTAATTTATTTCATCACCACTACTCTCAAAACTGTGAAGAAAAACATCGTGAGAAAACCGGCATGTCCTAGATCCAAAAATTCGAAGACATGTGACCTTCACCAACCCGCACTGGGCCCGCGTGGTGGATTACGGCCCATCCCCTCTCCTGGAGAAGAGGCCTGAGTCTCAGCAGTGGGAACATTAAAAATAAGGCTGATTATGCTACGAAGTGGAATTCCCTGCCGGAGTGTTTACTGATAGAATTTGTCATTTGTTGTTCGTTGATTAACAATCGTGATATTATATTAGTCCTTCTTATTTTCCTGTTGGTTGATATTTTTCCTTCTACTTTAAAAAGGGCCATTTGGTTCGATCCCTCATCTTCTGTCAGATCCATTTAGTCATTAATGTCATTATACGGTATACTCCGGTACATTTGGAGGTGGCGACGCCCGCTACTACCAGAATATGTAATTCTGGAAACCAGAACCAACCTGCTGGCGAAAACACACCTCACCAGAACAATTCGTGTTGTGAATGAAGTTCATGAGCGACTGGATGTATTCTCGTGTACTTTGAGTGAATTCGCAAGAGTTTTATTAAGTCGCAGCATGGCGGACAGAGCTCCGGCGAGTTCTCATGGAGAAATGGCGACAGCGACTGTCGCGACCCAGTGCTGGGCACGCCACAATTATGGCGGTAAGTCCCCTCTTTGAGGCGTGGTTGGAAAGACCTCACGGCGTCCTCACCTTCCGTATGACGCAGGTTCTCACCGAACACGGTAAGTTCGGGAAGTTCCTGCAACAGATTCGTGCGGAAGCGACGCCCGGGTGTCGCCACTGTGTGGACCGCCCGGAGGACACGGTGGAGCACACGGTGGAGGTGTGCCCCGCTTGGGCAGAGCAACCCCGTGTTCTTGTGGGGGTTATCGGCGGCGGCGATCTCTCGCGCCGGGCCTTGGTACAGGCCATGGTCCGGAGCGAGGAAGAGTGGCAGGCGGTCGCCTCCTTCTGTGAAGCAGTAATGCTAGCAAAGGAGGCGGCCGATCGCGTGAGGCAACGGTCCTCACGCCCTTACCGCCGCCGGGATTCCGATCCCGATTTCCGGCCACCGTAGGCGCGGGCTTACGGACGGGGAGCAATGGGTGGCTCGCCGTCCGACCGTCCGGTAACCGTCCGGACCGAGCCCAAGTCGTCGACGGCGCGTATTGTTCCACGCGTGCCTCAGGGAGAAGTCAGCAAATCGTAGGGGCCCAGCAGGGTCGAAGCCTACTGGTGCCATGGGTAGTGTGAAAACGAAACCCGGGGCCCTGGGACGAAGGCAACGAAGGTACAGGAGTGGGTTTTTAGTCAGTAAAAGTCTGACACTATCTCTCGCTCCGCCCAAGAGCGGGATTTGTCATTAGATGATTTTCACACCTAAAAAAAAAGAGTTTTATTAAATATAGTTAGTTATGTGTAAGTCAATGTAAGTATTATTTATTTTTAAGTTTTATTTTTTAGAGTTTTTTATTTTAAATTTTATCATAAAAATATGTTTAGGTTTAAGTATAGTTGTTACCTGCACTGTCAAGATAGATGTAAAGAGGATAAAATAAATAAATTAACAAACTGGTCAATATAAACAAAAACTCTCAATAAACCTTCAACTAATCAGCCTTCTAATTAACTATTCTGTGTTCACTGCGAAGCTAAACAAGCTAGCGAGCCGAGCCGCGTCAGAATACAGTTAACTAAAATCAATACACGTGGCTAGTGTAGTCTGTGGCTGGTCACTGGTTTAATTACATAGAGTGGGGCGCCGAAAAATGTATCGATAGTCGAATGGTAGTAGATTTTTTGCTTATTTTACACATTGCTACACACTGTCCCTGACCATGCTAGAAAAATGATATCCGGGGTAAAAACATAACTATTGCCTATAGACTGGTCCGCCCCGACCATTACCGTATACAGGACTTAGTGTGACCATAAATACTGTATGTAACAATTTCTTTTTTATTTTAGTTTCGCACTTTTTAAGTATACGTAGTCACTTTAAGTTCCTTTGAGAACGTGGATGTAATACATTCTCATCGAGATATAAGTACTAACGTACTAGAGAAGCTACGTCAAATAACTGAATTGTCCTATTTTCGTAATTTGAATCTTTAGTTCACTGCAGCGCTAAAATAATAATAATTCGTCTAAACCATAACTAATTTACCACAGCGCTAGATTTGCTGCGGAAGTGTATTTATTCTCGGCAAAAAGGTCTTAAGCGCCATGTAAATCACGGCACTTACGCGTTTTCTTCGACAAAGTGCGGCGCGATCGCCGCAGTTGAACGAGACAAAGTAGGAATTTACGGTGTCTTCTCTAGTACGTTAGTACTTATATCTCGATGTACATTCTAATGTTTTTGCAGTATTTAGCAGCAAATATTTTATCGGTCAGCCTTCTCAGTAAGCTTCGCTGTGGTAGTCAAAACTACAATAATTCTCAGCTCCATTTTACCGAAATCGCACCTGTTTCAATGATTCAATATATTGTGCAGCTGCGTAGATAATTGAGATACAAAACTACACCAATTTTACATCACAATTACGTACAGGAATCAATTTGCGAATAATTAAAACAGCCACTGAACTTCGCTCGAAAAAATCCCGCTAAAAACTCTACGTAACTATTAAAAAAAAAACATAATATTACATTTGAATTTGGAACCTGTCATTCATAAACGAATATTCTTTGTGTTTTCTCATTTTCGCGCCAATCAGTGTTTTTGTTTTTTTTTTATAGGTGGGAAAATCACCAATGACAAGTCACGCTCTTGGGCGGAGTGGGAGATAGTGTCAGACTTTTACTGACTATAAAACCCACTCCTGTTCCTTCTTTGTCATTGTTCCAGGCCCCCGGAGATCTCTTTCGCATCACCCATGGCCCCAGTAGACTTCGACCCTGCTGGGCCCCTACGGTTGCTGACATCTCCTTGAGGCGTGCGTGGAACACTACGCGCCGTCGACGACTTGGGCTCGGTCCGGACGGTTACCGGACGATCGGACGGCGAGCTACCCATTGCACGCTGTCCGCAAGCTCGCGCCTACGGTGGCCGGAAATCAGGATCGGAATCCCGGCGGCTGGGGCGCGAGGGCCATTGCCACGCGACGTTCTTTTGTTCTGTGTCTGGCTGGCCAGCAAGGAGGCTCGCCGCTTCGCGGGAAATCGTCCGGTATCCTAGCACCATCCGTATGGCCATGACCCTCTGGCATGCGTTCAGCCGGGCCGCCGGCTGCTTCCGCAGCGCCGGCGCGCGCCAATCAGTGTTAAATATTTTTGTGATATTAAAATGGAGTGGGATGATAAAGACAAACGAATAGCAGGGATACATACAAACAGTAGATATGGAGCTAAATGAATTTTTAATACTCTCCATCCACGCCGAAAAATGTTATGAAAGTTGAGTGGTAGTGGCTTTTTGCTTATTTTACACCTTGCTACACTAGTCCATGACTGTGCTAGGAACGTATCCGGAATAAAAGCATAAAATACAAAGTGTCTCATACTACAAAGTACAAATAGTACTTTGTAGTATGAGACACATGCTCAGAGAAAGATTGGTCAAGTTCCAATCTTTTTTCTTCAGTATACTTTGATCCCGGGAGAACATTCCCTTGGGATAATTTTCGTCTTCCCATGGGCACAGTCGCTGGCAGAAACTGGTCTATGCAATAATAATAATAATTTATTTCGCTCCAAAAGTATTACAATCTTAATCAGTATACATATCGTGGTCAGATCTTAGAAATTGATTACTTCATGAAATGGCCAAATAAAACTGGCCAGCCTTGCTATTCTGAAAAGTTTATTTGCGAAATCACTTCTGAATCCGCAGTGAAATCATGGTGAAATTAAAGTTTCGTATTCTGAAATGGAGTGAATTCGACACTGGCGCCACCGAGTGATGATCAAAGTGAGATGAACTCAACCGTTTTAACGGTTGAGTATTTTGACATTTATCTACAAATTTGTCTATAGGATTTGGTATTCTGAAATACAATTCGCTGAGTGTGACATTCGAGATGATTTGTGAAATGAGTTTCGAAATGATTTACCATTTACAGAATAGCACGGCAGGTCGTTTTAAACGTTAAAGTTTGGTGATATTTCAATATTCGTTTGGCCTACTTTCTTTAGACTTTTTGTTATCATTGAAATCCACATCAATGATATGGCCAAACGAGGATTGACATATCATGAAATGTTAACGTTTAAACGATCTGGCCAGTTTTAGTTGGCCATATTATGAAGTGATTAATTCTAAGATCTGGCCATGACATACCTACATATGAACATACAATTCTTTGGTTGGTTGTACAGTAGCACACAGTAAACGGTCTACTAACTGCCAAACTAAGTCAAGCGTGTATTTAGGGAGTTAGTGGTTCTTCGGAAGGAGGTCTTACATGTACAGAAACTTGTAGGTACCTAAAGCCATATTCAGCCTTATAAGGTTCCACAGCTAGGACTCAAGTCTCCTCATCATCATCATCATTTCAGCCGAAAGACGTCCACTGCTGGACATAGGCCATAGACCGATCCTGTGCCTCTCACATCCACCGCACTCCCGCGACTCTCACCAGGTCGTCAGTCCACCTTGTGGGAGGCCTTCCGACGCTGCGCCTTCCAGTGCGTGGTCGCCACTCTAGAACCTTTCGGCCCCATCGACCATCCGTTCTACGAGCAATGTGCCCTGCCCACTGCCACTTCAGTTTGGCGATTCTTCGGGCTATGTCGGCGACCTTGGTTCAAGTCTCCTATTTAATAATAATAATAATTCATTTATTGTTTGTTACAGGTGTATGGTTAGTTCTTATAATTTTTTGTTGTTTATCGCTTCACCATGGGGCTTACAATATTTATATGTCAAAAATTTCATAAAATAAAATACGATACTGGTTATAATTAAATCGGTTACAATATTCATAAGTATGTTATTTTCAATTAAAATTAAATAGATTAATGGTCACAATGACACTAGTTACAATATTTATATGTCACTAGCTTTTGCCCACGGCTTCGCTCCCGTCAACTGACTACTCTACCCAACTCTATCCTACTCTACCTTACTCTACCCTACTCTACCCTACTCTACCCAACTCTATCCTACTCTACCCTACTCTACCCTACTCTACCCTACTCTACCCTACTCAAAAAAAAAGTATCCTATGTCCGTCTCCTGGTTCAGCCAAATCGGTTCAGCCGTTCTCGAGTTATAAATAGTGTAACTAACACGACTTTCTTTTATATATAAGCATAAGCATAAGCATAATCAGCCTTTTAATGTCTCCACTGCTGGGACTCAGGCCTCCTCTCTCTAGGAGAGAGAAGCTCTTTTATATATATAGATTTTCAATTAATCTAAAATACATGCCTGGTTACGATATTATTTACATGTCCATTTCAATTAAAATAAACGTCACTGGTCACTTTTTACTTCTATATCGTCAAACTTGTTTTGTATTCAAAATCAAGTTTTGTAATTACACAATAATTAGTCATAATAGTAGCATTATACATATTTTAATAGCATTAATATATTTAATCAATATCTTTAGGCGAGGGAATGGGCTGTAATCCACCCCACGCGCCCAGTTGTGGGTTGGTAGATGTCACAATTGTTGAAACCTCTACGGTCCGGACAAAACGTTTCGCCACATCGTTTATACCGCGTACTTCGAAGAACTGGAATAATTTGCCGGCTGCGGTCTTCCCGTCCGATTATAATTTTGGTTGTCTTCAAGGCTAAAGTGAATAGACTCTTAATAAACTAGTGCGCCTCTCCATCAACGATTGCATCATTGCTTACCATCAAGTGGGATCGCAGTCAAGCACTAGTTTATACCATATATATATTGTAAGGAGAATCCTGTCTTACGTCAGTAACTACCCACTACCTCGCCTATAAAAGCAAAGCGCCGGGCATAGTTCGCCCCTTTTTGCTGCTCAGCGCTCGGACTGGACGGACGTGTGAATCATCAGCTAGTCGCAAGGTCACGTAAGCCATTTGAGTTTAGTTTAGGAAAAAGGTGATAAAGTGACATTTCGTTTAGTGGATTTTAAGTGTTAGTGAATTGTTAGTAAATTGTTGATTGCGATCTGATTAAACTGTAATTATGAAGTAAAAATGGTTCTTTTGTCATGATTTGTTTTTTTTTAATGAATTTCCACTTCTGAAGCTTATATCAGAAGTGGGATAGAGAACTTTTGAAAGCCCACTTAGAGAACGTTTCGTAGCTATAAATTATCGTGAACAGAAAAACCGTTTTTTTTTATTCTTCTATTTTTGTTGCCCACTTTATCACTTTTATTTTTATTCGATCATTTTGTTTGTTTGTTTTTTTTTTTTGTGTGATAATGGGACGTGAAGGCTCGTGTACTCGTGACAGACGGTCACATACTCGGGACAAGACACGCGGTCGCAAACGACGTCGATCTCGTGGGTCAAATGATCGCAGTAGTGGTAGATCGTACCGCGATTCAAGTAGGAGTCGTCGTACTTCGCAAGATGGCTTACGTAACCGAGATAGGCATGATTCTCGTAGTCCCGAAAGGCACCGATCGTGTACTAGGGATAGGCGTGATTCGCGTGGTAGGGATCGTTCGCGTAGCAATATTGGCAATAGAAAGCGCACTTGTACTCCTTCACCCCCGATTCGATCGAGCCATACCTACAAGAATAGCGAGGTTTTGCAAAAAGCTAAGGAGCCGGTAATCCTTGATACGTCGGAAAGACATCGGTCTATGGAGTTTAGTGTCCCCGGCTCCGAGGTGTCCACTCTCGCTCATGCCTTGATGCAAGCAATAAAAACGATGCAACCAGCAAGATCGCAGCACTATTATGTGTCGAACTTTGACCCATCAATTAACAGCATCGAGGCATGGTGCGACGAAGTGGATCGCGCTGGAGAGGCCAACGGTTGGAGTGACCACGAATGTCTGTCGCGTGTGGCTACTTGCCTTAAGGGTGACGCTAAGGTCTGGTTAGGGGAATGGGTGACGAACGATAGGACGTGGTCCAATTTCGTACGCGAGTTCAAACCCCTTTGTCCGAGTAAATTAGACTACGCGAATATTTTGTTCGAAGCTATGAATACAACTTCAGATAAGTATTCAACTTACTCAGAATACGCCCGTCGTACCTTATTGCGTTTGAGAATAGTTCAGGGGCTGAGTGATGAATTGCGAACGTTAATAGTTATACGCGGTATAGACAGTCCACAGGTGCGTGCAGCTGCTGCTAACGCAAACTTAACCCCTGACACTATTGTCTCGTTTCTGTCAATTTACGCGAAACCGTCTAGGTGCGACAAGGTTGTCGATTCTAAAAGGCAAGGTCAAATAAAATCAAACCAGCGTTCGGGCCCAAAATGTTTCAATTGCAATCAAACTGGTCATATCAGTCGCAACTGTAAAAGACCTAAGGCAAATACAACCAATAGTAAGCCTGCCAACGTGGCTTCGGACTCATCTTCCAATACACAACCCTCTTTGAGCAAATCTTGTGCGTTCTGTAAGAAGTCGGGGCATACTGAGGACAAATGCTTTACTAAGGCTAAATCTGAGCAACGAAATCCGCGTAATGTTAATCTATGCTCCTATCGATCAAGCATTGCACAAAGTAACGACATGACTACTGCGATAGTAGATGGAATACCTGTAGACGTGCTCATTGATAGCGGAGCCCTCGATGTATCCCTTATTTCTTCAGATACTTTGAAACATTTTACGTGTCAGCCAAAGCCGAGACGTTGTGTGTTGAAAGGTTTGAGTGAGAAAGAAGTGGTCGCAACATCTTACGTCACGCTCACAGTAGAATTCAGCGACATTGCTATTGAAGTCGATTTAGTAGTAGTTCCATCGACTTTTATGAACGCTCCTATCATAATTGGCACGGATGTTTTGAACCGCAAAGGCATTACCTACATTCGTACTAAAGATGAGCAATACCTCACGCGTTGCGATAACATTAGCGCAAAAGCCAATGCCATTTGTGTGAGTGATCGGGTCAAAGTAAATACACCCCTTCAGGGTGCAGAGTTGGATAATCTTATGTCCATCATAGACGAGTTTTCCGACTATCTAATATCAGGGACTGCTATGAGCACAGTGCAAACAGGTGAGATGGAGATAAAGCTTACCAGTTCCACCCCTGTTGTGTATCGTCCGTATAGATTATCCTACTCCGAAAAACTCAAAGTTAGGAAAATTACACAAGACCTTTTAGATAAGGGAGTGATTAGGCGTTCGAAATCTGAATATGCGAGCCCGATTATACTTGTAAGAAAACGTGACGGCTCAGATAGGCTCTGTGTCGATTTTAGGGCGTTAAATCGAATTACAGTGAAAGATCGATACCCTCTGCCACTTATAGATGATCACATTGATAGGTTAGGCGCTTGTAAATTCTTCTGTAGCCTTGATATGGCTACAGGGTTCCACCAAATTCCTCTTAAAAAGGAATGTATTCACTTCACTGGTTTTGTGACACCTGAAGAACACTTTGAGTACGTCAAAATGCCTTACGGTTTGGCTAATTCCCCAATAGTTTACCAGCGCATTATAAATGACACCTTACGCAGCCATCTTAATGAGGGAAACGTCCTAGTCTACGTTGATGACGTTCTCCTGCTAAGTAATTCTGTGACAGAAGGGATTGAACTGTTGCGTAAAGTACTCAGGACACTTACATCAGCCGGTTTTTCAATAAATTTGGCTAAATGTTCGTTCCTTGTCACAGAAGTAGAATATCTAGGGAGGTTAGTTAGTCAGGGTCAGGTTAGGCCGAGTCCACGAAAAGTGGAAGCCCTGGTTAACACCTTACCACCTGAAAACGTAAAGCAAGTACGCCAACTCTTAGGTTTGGCGGGTTATTTTCGGCGGTACATAAAAGATTACTCCACTAGAACTGCTCCCATCGCTCATCTAACCCGTAAAAATGTCAAATTCAGTTGGACTCCCGAATGTGAGGCCATTCGCCTCGATCTCATTAGAGAGTTGACCAATGAACCAGTCCTTTCCATCTTTAATCCTAGCTTTCCTACCGAAGTCCATACAGATGCCAGCAGTGCTGGATACGGCGCGGTACTCCTACAAGTACACCCAGATGGGAAAAAGCACGTTGTGGCTTATTTTAGTAAGTCCACTCAGGGTGCCGAAGGAAAATACCACTCCTACGAGCTGGAGACCCTTGCCGTCGTTAAAGCCCTCCAAAACTTTCGTCACTTTCTGGTTGGTCTAAAATTTGTGGTGGTAACAGACTGTAACGCCCTTAAGGCAACTGAACGAAAGAAAGACCTTCTGCCCCGGGTAGCCAGGTGGTGGATCTACCTCCAAGACTTCGATTTCTCAATCGAGTATCGAAAAGGAGTGATGATACCCCATGCTGACTACTTAAGTCGCAACCCTATTAGTGTCAATCAAGTTTGTAGACCCAGAAATTGGGCTCAGGTTGCACAAGCAGCCGACAACGAGACGCAAAATCTCATTCAAAGACTTCACGATGGCAATCTTGATGCTGATCGTTATTCCGTTCGAAATGGAGTTCTTTATTACAAGTACACCCCAGTAGGCCAAGACCCACGCCTACTCTGCTATATACCCAAAGGGCACAGACTTAGCCTTTTGAGAGTATTTCACGACGAGCACGAACACATTAACGTAGAGAAGACTCTTGACCTTATCCTAAGACATTTTTGGTTCCCCGGACTCAGACCGTTCGTTAGCAAATATATAGCCCACTGTCTCGTGTGTGTGTCGCAAAAGAGAGTTCCTCGGGCTCCTTTGCAAACAATTACTTCCTGGGAAAAACCCGATACACCGTTCCACACCGTTCACGTGGACGCCTTAGGCCCTCTGCCTGTGTCTGAAGGGTACAAATTCGTTCTACTCATTGTCGATGCTTTTACCAAATATACCCTCCTCTACCCGATTCGTAGACAAGATGCTAGTGAGTTAAAACGGGTTGTTTCTCAAGCAATTTCTTTGTTCGGAGTGCCTAAGCTTATGGTCACTGACAAGGGACGAATGTTTGAGTCCAGTGATTTCGTGACTTGGATAGATGAACTCGGTTGTAACCTGCATTACATAACGCCGGAAATGCACCAGGCGAACGGCCAAGCTGAGCGTTACATGCGTACCGTCCTCAACATGCTACGAATCCAGACGAACTACAAGAACGTCCCCTGGTCAGAAACGTTGTGGAAACTCCAACTGGTCTTAAACATCACAAGACAGAAGACTACGCAAGTATCACCATTGAATCTTCTGATTGGCACCGAATCTACAACCCCTGTGATTCAAGCTCTGGTGCGCGATGTAACAATTGAAGGATCGACACCGAACAGAGAGGCCCTACGTGAAGTAACCAGAAGCAGGGCCCGCGAACTTCTAAGGACCAATCAAGCCAGGCAAGACGAACAGGTTAACCAACGGCGCCATACGCCTCGCCAATATAACGTTGGTGACTGCGTGTTTGTTATAAAATTTTCTCAGTCAACAGGAAAACTTGACTCTGGAATGCGTGGTCCGTATAAGGTAGTAGAAGCACTGCCTAGTGGACGCTATACGCTGCGTTTGCTCAGCGGTAGCTATGGAAAGATTACACAGGCTGCCGCCCAGTACATGGTGCCGTGGCGCGGCGAGTGGTGCCCAGAAACGTGTGCCGCATTCTTTGAGAGTAAGTAAATCATTGCTATTTGATTTACAAAAGTAGCATCGTGTTTGTTTGAATTTACAGACAGGAGTGATGTGTTGGCTGCTGCGTTGTACTGCGGTACCGCCGGCAGCAGGGGCATTCGTGTCGCCGATCATGTTGGCACCCGTTGCCGAGTCACAGGTAGCTGTGTTAGTTTGACCATGTATGGTCAATTTGTGGTCTCACATGTATGAATACCATCTGCGTGTTGAGAGAACTCGTGCGTATGAATACGGTCTGCGTATCGAGTGGGCTCTTACGCATGATTGCGATCAGCGTATGGGTCAGCTTACACGTATGAATACGGTCTGCGTGTTAAGCGGCTTGCACGTATGAATACGGTCTGCGTGTCAAGCGGGTCTACGGGTTGGTAGACCATGTTGCAGATGGCGGAAGCTGAATGCTGGTCGCGGACGCCGACAGCAATATGGCAGCGAAGAACCAGTACTTGTGCGATGGACACATACAGGACAATGCTTTTGTTTTGCTTTTAGTTTGAGAAAGATGATGTATGTGTCTATTTACAACCTTATGAACTATTTAAAAGAATGATGAGTGAATTAATTGGCTGAAGACGAATGAAATAGTATGAGAGGCTGAACGCTTTTATAGAAATTGCTTGAGTAGCTCCTAATAAAATTTTGTTTCAGATGAGGATACTGATGACGACTCTGAACAAACGGAGTCTTCTACTGCGGTCGACCCGTCACCTCGACCAGTTATCGAAGCGGAGGTCGAGCCGCTGACCTCTCCCATCGCGGGTCCTAGTCGGGCCACCCCAGGAGTTGGTGCCGAGGACGACCCCTCGTCAGGAGAGGCCGTGTAAGGAGAATCCTGTCTTACGTCAGTAACTACCCACTACCTCGCCTATAAAAGCAAAGCGCCGGGCATAGTTCGCCCCTTTTTGCTGCTCAGCGCTCGGACTGGACGGACGTGTGAATCATCAGCTAGTCGCAAGGTCACGTAAGCCATTTGAGTTTAGTTTAGGAAAAAGGTGATAAAGTGACATTTCGTTTAGTGGATTTTAAGTGTTAGTGAATTGTTAGTAAATTGTTGATTGCGATCTGATTAAACTGTAATTATGAAGTAAAAATGGTTCTTTTGTCATGATTTGTTTTTTTTTAATGAATTTCCACTTCTGAAGCTTATAATATAATATAATTTTGTTTTCTAGGAATTGCCGGTTTCCTCACGATGTTTTCCTTCACTGTTTTAAGAGCAGTGGTAATGAAATAAATTACATAAAGTATAGCGCCTATCTGGGTTTGACTGGTAAGTTGGGGTTGTTATCGCTGGGCTACCACTACTCTAAAAAAACAACAGAGCTCTATCATAACTAGAGGTCGAAATTAGGTAGAGTTATCCATGTACTTATACTGATTTAATACTGCGAAAGAATAAAGTGGATATACTTAAAATCCCGAGATTAATATTAAAGAGCAGAATTTTTTTATGACACTATCTGAAATATAGCAGAAAAAAATACTTCCTGCATTAATGACGAGGAGAAGGAAGTGTATTTTGTTAACCTCACCTCAGTTGATATAGAGAGATCTTTTTCAATGAAAAATACTAATAAAAATTGTATGTTAATTATCTTTGTTTTATTTGTCATATCTCTGAGGTTTTTATTATTATTTATTAGTTGGCCACACGGGATTTTTCATTAGAAATCCACGGAAGATCCATATTAATATCATCATTTCGATGTAAGTACATGAATAACTGTACCTAATTCCGACCTCGAATCATAACATAAAATGTCCCTTGCACGATTATATTATACGATACTAATCCAATGAGCGCTCTATCGATACTTTTGATTGGCTATCCCAATCACTAATTCTGGCTTGTTAGTACTGGTCACTCGACCGTCATGGTCAATTCAGTCCATACAACTAGGAGAGAGGGAAGTGATGTGAATACCTCCGGGTCGCTAAGCAATTTTGTGGCTGAATGCTTGTAGAAGCAGAATTTCCTATGCCTGGGATTTATAGTACTACATTTTGTTATCTGGTCCTGAATTAAAAAAACAATATTTTTATTAGGCTTGTGGATGTTACAGTGGTTACACAGATGTTAACTTATACTACTTACTGCCACATTATACGACTAACACTTTATACTACAGCCACTTTGTACTACTACCATTTTATACTACAACCACTTTGTACTACTACCATTTTATACTACAACCACTTTGTACTACTACCATTTTATACTACAGCCACTTTGTACTACTACCATTTTATACTACAGCCACGTTTTACTACTACCGTTTTATACTACAGCCACTTTGTGCTACTACCATTTTATACTACAGCCACTTTGTACTACTACCATTTTATACTACAGCCACTTTGTGCTACTACCATTTTATACTACAGCCACTTTGTACTACTACCATTTTATACTACAGCCACATTATACGACTGCCAATTTTTACAACTGCCACTTTATACTACATCCACTTTATACGACTGCCACTTTATACTATTGCCAATATAAGAAGCGCACGTCTCACGTAATATTACTGAAACACGCCTTCCAATATAAAGTAAAGGATTAATAAATAGTTATTATTCAAACCCTTAAAACCGTGTTTACTTTGGTGTCCACCTCAAAACAGTTGCTTTTTATTTATTTTGTTTTTTCATAGTTTTTACCAGTTCGTCGATTTTCTATTATCCTTTTTATTTTTATACCTAAGGAATAATCAACGCCTCATAAATTAAACGACTGGAAGGGAGGGAGGGGGATTATGCCTTTGAAAAGTAAAATTAATTCAATTAGAATAACTTCGTTCCGCTAACTGAGCCTAAATATTACGTGTCATGGATAAAGGGACCAATAAAAAAATAAAGTATACGTAAGTAAATGTACTTTGACTAAGAGCAATTAACATAAATAAAAACAGGCTCAAAAGACCAGGATATTAAAGTACTAAAGAAAAAAAAGTTCTAGCGACACAACACGGCCGCTTGAGCTAAAATTGCCAGCTTACAAAAACAAATTGAATATTTAAATTGGACATCATCTTATTTCTTCTGAAGTCCTAAGAGCGCTGTTATACTGTATCGATGGATCGTAATCGAGAGGCTTGATCAACTTTGAATGTTTAAAGAAAACCTTTTTTCAGCAAAAATGGTTTTCAGAGAAAATTCAAGCTAGAGTGATTTTTTAAGATAGAACATTTTGTAAGTAGGTCGGTTGAAAGTGCCTGGAGGCTGTTATTATAGTTTCTTTTTAGTATTCCTTTAAAATTTGATGCCTTTTTTATTTAAAGTACATAGTTTTCTTTCTACTGTACCTACTTGATTAAGGTTCCTTCAAGGATCAATGAGGCGTTGCTTGTTTGGAATTATTTCGTTAGGGTATTTTTAATATCGTGCGGATGTCATCACGCACGCGGGATTGCCCCGCACGCGTAGCCCCCGCAAATGTCCTTTTCATACAAGTGTTTATTGCAATGCGTGGAATACGCTCGCGGGATGCGGGGCGTGATATCGGGCAGAAGCCCTGCAAGCGGAGCAATCCCGCATGCGTGATGAAATCCGCACGAAATTAAAAACACCATTATCTTTTCATAAATTTTTTCTATAGGGGGGTTTTTTCTAACTTCAAATGGCCTCCGTGTAGTACTGTAAGTAGCTGGGCTTTTTTTAAAGATGGGATTTCTTCAATGACATCTCGCGCCCTTGGGTGGAGCGCGAGGGCGTGTCTGATTTTTACTGATTAAAAACTAAAACCCGACTACGACAAGAAAAAAACGACGCTAAAAAAGTATGAAACAAGATTTTCAGGATGCTGAAATAAACAAGGTAACTGGAAAAACAAGAACAGAACAAAAGGAAAAGCCGTAGTTACACGTTATAATAAAGTGTGACTACGATTACCTTGTTTATTTCAGCATCCTGAAAATCTTGTTTCATACTTTTTTTGCGTCGTTCTTTTTTGTCGTAGTCGGGTTTTAGTTTTTAACTCTTTTTTTATTGAAAAAATAGTTGTTAAATCACTGTGCTTTAATACTATTTACCTGTAAAAGCTAAATTTTTAACATTTTTTCGACACATGACTGTTTATCCGATAAAAGGCGTTACTTTAATTTTGAATATTATTTTGGAAATGTACAAGTGAAGCCCTTTCAAATGATACCAAACACGGCGTATTTATATCTATTTTTATTTTTTAACACATTACTTTTTGTCCGAATTGATGGAAGACGAGTTATGTATTTTATTGAAATTCATCCCCTGACGGGGTTAAAAAGGGGTAGAAAATAATTTTGGGGGTGATTTGTTTCGAATTTGATATTAATACTCCTTAGTGTTGGTTTAAATTACGTTTTATTTTGACACATTTGTAAACTCAATCTGAAGAAGATAGAAGATTACATAATTAATAACGTAAAATCAATCAAAAATCCTAATAAAACCATTTTCGACTTCTAAGCGGGCGAAGTCGCGGGTAAAAGCTAGTATTATAAAATAATTGGACCGGTCACATAACTCAAACGTTCGTAAAAGTTTTAATGATAGCTCAAAAAATCTGTTAAAAACTGGCTGATTTTTTGTTAAATTAGAACTGTCAAACCTATAACGACAAGCGTGACAGCTCAAAACCGTATCGTCTGAGAATGATACGGTTCTATATTTGAAAAATGATGTTGTCTTTCTTTATTCTGTCGATGAAGAATAAAACTAACCACTATTTTTCTTTGTGTGTGTATCATTGAACACATTATTCAGGAGTTGTATTAGTTATTAGTATTAACCTTACCAATGGCAAAAATTACCTTGGGCAATGGAAAGGGCTATGCTCGGAGTTTTCTTGTGCAATCAAATCAGAAATGAACCAAGGTTGCCGACATAGCACGAAGAATCGCCAAACTTAAGTGGCAATGGGCTGGGCACATTGCTCGCAGAACAAATGGCCGTTTTGGCCGAAAAGTTCTTGAGTGGCGTTGGAAAGACCCCTACAAGGCGGGCCGATAACCTGGTGAAGGTTGCGGGAATCTGATGGATGCGAGACGCACAGGACCGTTCATTGTGGCGACATTTGGGGGAGGCCTATATCCAGCAGTGGACGTCTATCGGCTGAAATAATGATGATGATGATTAACCTTAGATTATATAATGACAATAACAAAGTTCCATAAGGTAAGTAGGTACTACAAAAGTGTCGTTTCTTCAATAACATACAACTTTTAAGGCCCGTGTCTCACTGCGTCACCACGGCGCAACTAAGAAAATGCTTGCAATCCTATGGTGTGTACCTCACCAGCAACCCTAGCCAAGTTGCAATCGTTAACGCTAGTCGAAAACTAATCAAATGTATGGGAATGACATCATCTCAACGTTAAGTCACGTGGTCAGAACGAACGAATAGAAAATTCGTAGGCAAGTTCACATCGTTCAAAATTATAGAATAAATTGTTATCGTTTCTACAATGTTCAACGCTACATCCTTTGTTATTGTAGAACGAGTGGACGACTCATACGCGGCAACATGGCTACCAACTTATCGTTTTCTACAATTGCTGACACCGAGGCGTTACCGATTGGAGAACGGAATTGTACACGAAACGGTTGTAACTTGGCTAGGGGGGCTGGAAACTGTTAGCCACGCAGCCAATCCACACATTTTTGGCTTCATGATCTCGCTACGCCACCATGGCGTCCCAGTGAGGCACGACCTCTTACTCTTTCAGCTATAAAATTGTAAAAAATAACCAACAAAATAAATTTCAAATGTATGGGAATGACATCATCTCAACGTTTATTCACGTGGTCAGAAAAACGAATAGAAAATTCGTAGCCAAGATCACATCGTTCAAAATTATAGAATAAATTGTTATCGTTTCTACAATGTTCAACGCTACATCCTTTGTTATTGTAGAACAAGTGGACGACTCATACGCGCTAACATGGCTACCAACTTATCGTTTTCTACAATTGCTGACACCGAGGCGTTACCGATTGGAGAACGGAATTGTACACGAAACGGTTGTAACTTGGCTAGGGGGGCTGGAAACTGTTAGCCACGCAGCCAATCCACACATTTTTGGCTTCATGATCTCGCTACGCCACCATGGCGTCCCAGTGAGGCACGACCTCTTACTCTTTCAGCTATAAAATTGTAAAAAATAACCAACAAAATAAATTTCAAATGTATGGGAATGACATCATCTCAACGTTTATTCACGTGGTCAGAAAAACGAATAGAAAATTCGTAGCCAAGATCACATCGTTCAAAATTATAGAATAAATTGTTATCGTTTCTACAATGTTCAACGCTACATCCTTTGTTATTGTAGAACAAGTGGACGACTCATACGCGCTAACATGGCTACCAACTTATCGTTTTCTACAATTGCTGACACCGAGGCGTTACCGATTGGAGAACGGAATTCGACACGAAACGGTTGTAACTTGGCTAGGGGGGCTGGAAACTGTTAGCCACGCAGCCAATCCACACATTTTTTGGCTTCATGATCTCACTACACCGCCATGGCGTCCCAGTGAGGCACGACCTCTTACTCTTTCAGCTATAAAATTTAAAAAAATAAACAACAAAATAAAGTCCTAATATCAAAAAAAAATTCTCAACTTTATGATATAAACGTGTGAACGTTTCTAAAGTACATAACAATGTGTGATATTCATAAAATTACGTTTTACTATGTGATTTAAAATAAATACTTTGTGATCTTTTATTGGTTTTTTGCTCTTTCCCACGGGGTAAGTAGGTAATTGATGTCGAAGGGTTTTATGGGCTATATTGCCCCATTGTCCCCGGCTATGAATAGGGCAATGAACTTTATCAGGAAGTGTTGTCAATTAACCTATAAACTTTTCCATTATAGGACTCCTTTCGGAGCTATTTTAGTTGGATGTTTAATTTGTTTATTACCTACAAAGTCTGGAAAACTGTTTAACGATTCAATTTGTATTAAAATATTATTTCTTTGCAGATTCAAAATAAGTGTATTTGGAGGTAGGTATACACTTATTTTTTATAAATGTTTCTGCCGTGTTTTTTTATGAGGTATAAAGAATGTAATAAAGGGTATAAATAATGCAATAATGGTTATTTAGTATATAATATGTATTAGGTATATCCTGTCATAATAATTTATGATGTTTATACACTAACAGCTCTAATAATATCTCCTTTCATTCGATTCATAGGTTGTGAAATGTTACGGACGTAAATCAAGTTAAATTAGAGGTATTTTTTGACAGATAGACAACTAAATTGTTACCGTTCTCAAAGGTACGAAAGTAAGTTCTCTGATCTTTTTCTAAGTACTGTTAAAGCCTTAAACAATATAAAAGGACTCTGTTGATTTAATTAAATAAAGCAAGTGAAAATTATTTAGAACGTAGATAAGCATATTCCGAGAGAACACAGACTATAAGGCACAGAGTATAAACTAGTAAAGTAATAAAGAAAAATATTAAATGAAAAGTAATGTTACTAAGGAATGTAATTTTTCGAGTTTACAAAACATGTGCCACATGTTAGAGTGCCCTAAGCTCTATATTTCACCGGGACACCGTGGCGGCGCGACCAGTTGTGCCGCCATGGTGTCCGTAAGCTACCAAACTAGACACCACACAAACACCAGAGTCGCTACACCACACTGAGACAGTATCAAAATGGACCTTAAGTGCATGCGTCTGAGCTGGTCGCACCGCCAAATTGGTTGAGCAACCACTCGGACAACAGGTGAGTAACTCTCTATAGAACTGTATAATTTTTTTTTTTGGTAGCGGCGACTGGTCGTGCCGCCATGGTGTCCCGTGTGAAATAAGGGTCCATACACCTGCACTATGGAGAATTTAATGAGTGCCACTGATGCTGCTGTAACGTACCTACTGAGCCCCAACGGTTTAACAAGTTTACCATCGATTCGAAAAGAAGGAGAAGAAGAAGAAGAGATGTAATCTATTTATATGGAAAGAGAAACTGACTGACATATCAACGCACAGCCAAAACTACTGGGACTAGAAACTTGAAATTTTGCAAAAGACTTCCTTTTATGATATAGGCGAGCACTAAGAGAGGATATTCCAAAATTCATCCCCTAAGGGGATGAAACGGGGGTTCAAAGTTCGTATGGAGAAATCGACTTTCACGCGGGCGAAGCCGCTGACAGAGGCTAGCCTCATTTATATAAACCTCGTGTCACAGTTTTTGTTATCAAACTTAGGTCGAAGGTTATTTTTTACATCGTAGGCACGGGCTTGCGGACGGCGAGCAATGGGTAGCTAGCCGTCCGATCGTCCGGTAACTGTCCGGACCGAGCCCAAGTCGTCGACGGCGCGTATTGTTCCACGCGCGCCTCAGGGAGATGTCAGCAAATCCTAGGGGCCTAACAGGGTCGAAGCCTACTGGGGCCACGGGTAGTGTGAAAGTGAAACCCGGGGCCCTGGGACGAAGGTAATGAAGGAACAGGAGTGGGTTTTGAGTCAGTAAAAGTCTGATACTATTTCTCGCACCGCCCAAGAGCGAGATTTGTCTTAAGATGATTATCCTACAGAAAAAAACCCCATCCCCCATTTTTTTCTTTGATACTGTATATGGCAGAACAATGTTTGCCGAGTTAGTAATAAATAATATTTATTTTGCAAATAGATTTGAAAAAAATACTTTTAAACGTCAATTTTTTCGTCATTGCTACCGTGGCTAGTAGTCGGCTGGGTCGCGGTGGTTGGGGCGTGAGGATGTCCGTTCCCATACGCGTGCGGCCGTCTCCTTAGCTAGCATTACTGCTTCGCAGAAAGAGGCGATCGGACCATGGCTTGAACTAGGGTCCAGTGCGTAAAGTTTCTGCCGCTAAACGCCTCCACGAAGACACGACGTGGCGGTACTCCACCCAAGCGGGGCACGCCGGGCCTTGGTACAGGCCATAGTCCGGTGCGAGGAGGAATGGCAGGCGATCGCCTCTTTCTGCGAAGCAGTAATGCTAGCAAAGGAGGAGGCCGACCGCGCGAGGCAACGGTCCTCTCGCCCCAGCCGCCGGGATTACGATCCCGATTACCGGCCACCGTAGGCGTGGGCTTGCGGACAGCGAGCAATCACTGTCCGACCTTCCAGTAACCGTCCGGACCGAGTCCAAGTCGTCGACGGCGCGTATTGTTCCACGCGCGCCTCAGGGAGATGTCAGCAAATCGTAGGGGCCCAGCAAGGTCGAATCCTACTGGGGCCACGAGTAGTATGAAAGCGAAACCCGGGGCCCTGGGACGAAGGCAAAGAAGGAACAGGAGTGGGTTTTTTGTCAGTAAAAGTCTGACACTATCTCGCGCTCCGCCTAAGAGCGAGATTTGTCATTAGATGATTTTCCCACCTAAAAAAAAAACCCAAGCGGGGGCAGACCTCCACCGTATGCTCCACCGTGCCCGGTGAGGACTTGCGTCTCCAATCCTCAAAGAGAAGACTTTCCGCTATGATTATGGCGTGCCCAATTAATAATATAACTGTGTGTAACTTGAAGTTACAGACACTAGCAACCCAATACCTAATAAAGCCTGGTATATAAGTGCTAACAATTTGTAATGGATTCTGTAAACTTTATCACTCCCTACTAAAGTTTTAATACCCGCTTTACAGCGGTTTACAGCTTAATTTTCACGTTTATTGTTTTACACTATGTTGTGGTATTGAGTTTAGAACTTGGTATTATTTACTACACTTATATAAACTCAAGACTTTTCCCATAGGAGTGGGTAGATTAAGCTACTAAACGCCAACATAGCATAGCATAGAATAGTCGGCCTTATAATGTTCCCACTGCTGGGACTCAGGCCTCCTCTCTAGGAGAGGGAATGGGCCGTAATCCACCACGCGGGCCCAGTGCGGGTTGGTGGATATCACATGTCTTCGAATTTTTGGTTCTAGGACATGCCGGTTTCCTCACAATGTTTTCCTTCACCGATTTGAGAGCAGTGGTGATGAAATAAATTACACAAAGTAATGCGCCTGGCTGGGTTTGAACCCACAACCTACAACTTGTAAGTCGGGGCCGTTACCACTCGGCCACCACTGCTCTTTACTCGGCCACCACTGCTCTTTACTCGGCCACCACTGCTCTTTACTCGGCCACCACTGCTCTTTACTCGGCCACCACTACTCTTTACTCGGCCACCACTGCTCTTTACTCGGCCACCACTGCTCTTTAAACGCCAACAGCTACAAGAGAATATTTCAATTCATATGTACCTTTCTAAGTTTATCTAAGACATTACTGACACCTTGAACCTCGGAAAGCACGTAAAGCTTGTTAGTCCTGGTTGTCATTCGTAGATCTTTGACAGTCGTTACAGGTGGTCAGACGCCAGAAAGTCTGACCATCAGTCTATCCGAGGAGTATTGTCTATACGAGACATTGCGGCGCCGGACTGGAGGTGCACGGCGGCTTGAAGCGGCGTGCGCGGGGGGAGTACCAGCGGCGAGTCTACGCGGCGGAGGGGCGCGCGGGAGCGGCGCGCACGATGGAGGCGCGAGCGCCGCGGTCCGCGAGCCAGCACTTCAGATTTTACCCCGACGGAGACACCGCGTTTACCTTGTTCCTTGTTTTATGTAATATACAATTGTACATAGTATCAGTCCACTAGTTTGATTTAACTTGCTCCCGCTCAGCTATCGAACATCATCCCAACAAGTATTGTGTTCCCCAGTAACTAGGTTGTGGACGGACAGAGTTCCGGCGGGATCTCATGGTGGAATGGTGACATTGACTGTCGCAACCCTGTGCTGGGCACGCCATAATTATGGCGATAAGTATCATGGTTGCTCTTTGAAGTTTATCATATTTATATGATGAAAATGTTTTTCGCACTATTTTTTTCACTTTCTGAAAGTTATATGAGTTCTTTTTCTTTTCAGTCGTACACTCCTGGCGGAGTGGTCGTGGTCATGGATAGGCGGTAGGTTGGTTGCGGCTTTTGTGAGACTTCTCCATCTGTCTCTAATCGTGGTACTGCGTGTACATTTAATGAGGGAACACTTCGAAGATGATTTAGTGAGGTCTGTCCATCTGGTGGGTGATTGGCTGCGAGAACGTTGGCCCTCTACCCTTCCCTGTATCAATAAACGTTCCAAAGAGCTTTCATTGCGGATGATATGTCCAAACATTTTAAAGGTTCCCGGTTGCAACATCGATGAAAGCCTTTGTTTGATGCGAAGCTTTTTCATAATGGAAACGTTAGTGCAATGAGCAGACCTTTTTATCCTCAGTATACAGTACTTTAACACTTTATTAGAATATCATCATCATATCATCATCATTTCAGCCGAAATACGTCCACTGTTGGACATAGGCCTCCCCCAAGTGTCGCCACAACGACCGATCCTATGCGACTCGCATCCACCGCATTCCCGCGACTTCCAGGTCGTCGGTCCACCTTGTGGAAGGCCTTCCAACGCTGCGTTTTCAGGTCGCCACTCTAGAACCTTTCGGCCCCATCGACCATCGGTTCTACGAGCAATGCGCCGGGCACATTGCTGCCACTGCCACTTTAGTTTGGCGGTTTATTAGAAAATTATGACATTGAATACCTTCCCACAGTTATATACCATGTGTTCATCAACGTATATTATATATCATAGCCATTATCGCATGAATTAATTAATAATTCATCAAAGTGGAGCGTGTTTCCCTCGCTCTGAACAATAACATATGGGCTCATTAACATTGATGTAATAATTATCGATTATTTGATGCCTACTGAGTTTTAATTGTATAAGTTTCATGTATGATATTGTTTGTATTTCTATATAGGTCCTTGCCTAATATATAGGTGTTTTTGAAACGGGTTACTTTGAAATAAATATATTAAAAGTATGTATGAGAAAGAATAGGATATTCAAGGTCGAGCGATGGGTAGCTCGCCGTCCGGGCATCCGGTGAGAACCAAGCCCGGGACGATGGCGCGTAGTGTTTCACGCGCGCCTCAAAGAGATGTCAGCAAAATTAAGGGGGCCAGTTAGGGCCGACGCCAGCCAGGGCTGCGTATTGTTCGAAGGAGTTACCGCAGCCATCGCAAAAAGGGGCAACTAAAGGAATTTAATCAGTAAAATTTAATCAGTTAGATTTAATCAGTAAAATTTGATCAGTAAAATTTAATCAGTAAAATTTAATCAGTAAAACTTAAACAGTAAAATTTAACTAGTAAAATTTACTGAGTAAAATTTAATCAGTAAAATTCTGACACTCCATCATGTTCCACCCAGAGCGGGAAAAGTTATAAGATTATATCCCACTTAAAAAAAGGATACTTCTATGTAAAGCTAGGTACTCCATCGTCAAACAAACACAACAGACAAACAATCAAACAACAGACAATCGCTTTTAGCGATAAGACCGCCCATTGTGACACCCTGTTAATATTAAGTTCCTACTATAATTTTATTTTTGGTGTACAATAAATACCCCATCGCCGTATCTCTACGTTGACGTCGTGGTGGGGCTTGCGTGCTCCAATATACCCTAGGTCTGTATCGGTGAAGTTTGCTTTGCCGTAATATGCCTAGGGTGAGGGGCCAGACTAAGAGAGATACAATCCGCAGTGCAGTTTTGTGGCGAACTGTTGGGCATTAGCGACCCCACGGACCCGATCTCCCGGGAGAATTCTTGTTCTTCATCTCCGGCTTGCCTTTATTGGCCGGCCGTAGTGAACACTGACGAGGAACTGAGCTCCCACCTTTCTCTTGCCTTTATTGGCTGGCTTGAGTGGAGATTCGCAAGAGCAAACGTGTTCGGAAGAAGGATGTATAATCCAGTAAGGTGCTGGTAGGGATCTTGACCGTACTTCCGGGATTGTCCTGATAGCCGTGGTATACCTCTCCACTCTTCAAGCACCTCAGAATATGTTGCCCTCTTCTTGCTACGTCACTTCGTGCTAGCGGCCGTTTTTTGGGGGCCCATTTATTGAGTGTGCAAGTCACCCCCTGCCTTTTTTCGATGGATATTAATAACGTTGTTCAGGCAGGGGCCATAGTCTTAACATAGTTCCATGTTACTAGTCCACTTAAGACTCCAAAAATCATAGCCCCACTAACTTTGTTCTCCATATGTCGCAATAGTTTTTCAACAACCGGGGGTTGTCCTTGGGTGCACTAGCATAGCGCGTACAGGGATAAACGTCGGTTGGTATCATGTTCCATTATAATTATCTAAAGGGCCTCTGCGAGTTGGCTTCGGCTCCTCGTACGCCTTCCAAAGGTCCAGGACCTCAGGATCCTGAGATAAATATTGAAAATAATAATAATAATTTATTGAATCATTGTTACAAGTGGTACCTTAAATTAAATAATCTTAATGTATTAATAGGTCTGTAACTAATTGCGGGCTTCAGTTGTGTAGTATACGGTGGTTCCCAAACTAGGCGGCGCCTGTATCTTGGGGACCGGAGTTGGATATGGTAAAAATAAAATTGCCTTTTGCCACTGGAGAATGTAACAAAATGTACATAAAAAGAGTATAAAAAAATAAAATCTAAAATTAAGACAAGGTAAAAGGAGATCAAAGTAACTTAAAAACTAAAGCCTAAAAATTTGAAAAACAAAAAATAAAAAATAAAGAGTAGAATTAAAATTGTGCTGGACCTTGCACAGAGCTTACAGTCTTAGTGAAAATTAAGTAAAAATTAAGTTAAAACTAAGGTGTGGCTGTGTGAGTGTGGTGAGTAGGTATGGGTTTGGTGTGAAGGTGTAAGTGTGGTGTGTAGGTGCGAGTGTGGTATGTAGGTTCGAATGTGATGTGTAGGTGTTAGTGTCTGTGATGGGATTCCGAGTGTGAATTAAATGTCGTGAGAAGGTTTTCTGAATCATCATAAGTAAGTCCTAAAAGCCATTTTTTGACTGTTTTTTTACACATTGAGAGGGTGAGTGTTTTTGTATCGCAGGGTAAACTACTAGTGACCTTGTATACAATATAGAGTACATCTATCTAAAACAGTGATCTAACGAAAACCTATCAATAATAACAAGAAGACAATTTGTCAAAGTAAAATACGTTTTAAATTAAATTGCATGTTAAAACCGTATTTTGACAATGATATATAAAACTAACTAGGTACTACTTTTGCATCTTTTTTCAAATTCACCCAAGTATCCGGTACGTCAACGAATATATGGTTACACCGGGTGAATAATGCCAGTACGTGTGAAGCCTTTCACATACACATTTCACTAGCGGATTCCCGACAACACTATTATCCGGAATGTGTGGAACGGGGCTTACACGTGTCGCGAATTCCACTGGGCACATGTCCTATTGTCCATTGGGGCACATATTTTTGTCTGTTTTTTGATGTACTGTAGCTTATAGCTACGACGGTTACGAACGTAGCGCGTAGGCTCTCTCGTAGCAAAGGGTTCGTAGCAAGCAGCGTAGTCAATTTCCAAAGCCTATATAAATAATAGTCTGCCTTTGTCTGTTAGCTCTTCCTAAACCACGTAGCGAATTTTGATGCAGTTTTCAGTAATATAAAGAACGATAGAATGGAATGGAACGGTATGGATTGGAATGGAATGGAATGGAATGGAATGGAATGGAATGGAATGGAATGGAATGGATGCACTCCGCATTCCATTCCGAAATATACGTTTTTTACGACATAAATGGCCGTATCTTATTTTTTTTTGTCAATTTAAACAGTTAATTTTTTCACGGCTTCAAGAGACTGCAGACCTGAGTATATTGTGTTTATTTCAACTCGATAACTCCACGCGTTCCCGAGATAAAGGGTCTTGATAGACAGACAGGTGGACAACAAAGTGATCCTATAAGGGTTCCGTTTTTTTCTTTGAGGTACGGAATCCTAAAAAGGTAGAACATAATTTTCAAATAAATGTGTTACCTTCTTGTATATTCAAAGGCCTCATTTGTGTCCATTGTTCTGAGCTGACCTTTTTCTTGGAGCTAGAACAAAAGCCGTGTATTTAAGTATTCCATGGAATTATACGGTGGGGACTTTGTGGGGATGAATTATGCAAGTTTCGTTGTTTTGTTTTTAAGGTATTATCGTCAGATCGAAGAAATTCTATGCATTTGACATTGGACTGGTCGGTTGGTTTAGTGATTAGTGGCCCTGACAGCTATGCCGGTGGTCGTGGGTTCGATTCCCACCCAAAACAAATGTTTGTGTGATGAGCACGTTCTTTTGATCTTTTTTTTCGGGTGGGAAATTCATCTAATGACATCCCCCGCTCTTGGGCTGAGCGGGAGATAGTATCAAACTTTTACTGACTAAAAACTATAATAATAGTTTATTTTTCACTAATAACAATAAAAATTCACTCCTGTTCCTTCTTTGCCATTGTTCCAGGCCCCCGAGGATCTCTTTCGCATTACCCATGGCCCCAGTAGGTTTCGACCGTGCTGGGCCCTTAGGCCTCTTGTCCACGTCACGGTTTTTCAACCGTACGGCTAACACGCCGTACGGTTGAAAAACCGTGAGAGCTTGTACATGACACGGCAAAACAACCGGGCGAGACATCGGCCAAGTACGGCTCAGTAGCGTTTTATCTGGAGCTGTGCAGGACGTGCGTCATGAATTTTCATACGAAAAAAAAAGATTATCGTTGCATATTACATTTATAGGAAACTGAAAAAAGTAAAAAAAAGGGAAAGACGGTTTTGGATACATCCGATTTTAGAAAAAAGGGAGGAATATGGCGCATTTCATACGCTTGTCAAGAATCAACTGAGGGAAGATGAAGACAAGTTTTACAATTATTTTAGAATGCAGAAAACTACATTCGACAACTTGCTTAAAAAATTATACCAGAAACTAAAAATGTAAATGAATAAATATTTCTTTCCAGGAATCATATTTAAGCCGCTTATTTTTATAATCATCGATAGTCTTATCCCATATTATAGGCCTTTCCTGAATCAGTGTAATTAATAATTCTTGATTTATGCTCATTTTATAACAAAATCGGGAATCAACGTATGTAAACTGTCACGAAACCGTGCGTAGGTCCGGCGTCATCTACACACTCCTATAGACTGCCATACAACACTGTTGAAAATCACGCCGTGCGTAGACGCGGCGCGCCGAGGGGCAGACACGGCGCACACGGCGGCGGAGCCGTGCCGTGGCGCCGCCGTGCACGTGTACAAGCTTCTATAGTGATCCATACAACACTGACGACCGTGCCTAGACACGGCGAATTAACCGTAGGTTTTCACGGCGAAAAACCGTGTGTGTACAAGAGGCCTTACGGTTGCTGACATCTCCTTGAGGTGCGCGTGGAACACTACGCGCCGTCGACGACTTGGGCTCGGTCCGGACGGTTACCGGACGATTAGACGGCGAGCTACCCATTGCTCGCCATTCGCAAGCCTGCACCTACGATGGCCGGAAATCGGGATCGGAATCCTGGCTGGGGCGCGAGGGCCAATAACATTAACTAAAAAAATAAATATATTTTGTTTATTTGATGTAAAAAAAACGAAATTTTTATTTTTTGTTAAATGCATTGTGTTCTCGATCTAATAATACCATCTCCGCAATAATACCTCTCTAATGAAACTGTTTCGTGGCAAATCGGTTTATATATATGGATTTAATATAAGGATTTTTATTAAAACTTTAAAATGTCATTTGTGTACAGCAATCAAATATCAATGAAACATCATACTCGTAAAAATAACAAACAAAATAAATCCCCTCTCAATATTTTTAACACTAAAAAACGATATAGCTTCGATTTAAACATTAAAACCAACATTGATCCCGTTATTTTGATTGCTATCGTAAAATTGTCACCGAGAAATTAACTTAAAAAAATATTCACAATCGAGTAGAATTTGAAATTTAAATCGCTTTTGTGTCCAATTATTGTTTTGGGTTTATGATTGTTAACTCAAAATAATATTTTTGTTGTTTGATGAACAAGACTTTTGATGACTCACGTATTTTTTAACTTGACTTTAAATTTTGACTGGGCTGTTGGTCTAGTAGTTAGTGGCCCTGACTGTTATGCCGGAGGTCGTGGGTTCGATTCCCACCCAGGACAAATGTTTGTTTGATGAGCACGATCATTTGTTCTGTGTCTGGGTGTAATTATCAGTTGTCTAGTACTCATAACACAAGGTCTGCTTAGCTTGGGACTAGACGGCGTTGTGTGATAGTTGTGGAATATTATAATATTATTATTTGTGTACACCACAATTATGGCGGTAAGTCCCTTCTTTGAGGAGTGGCTGGAGAGGCGTCACGGCGTCCTCACCTTCCGCATGACATCGGTTCTCATCAAGCCCGAGTTTTCGACGGTGTTACACGTGCGCTTCAAAGAGATGTCAGCAAAACCGTAGGGGCCCAGCAGAGCTAATGGCCGCTTGGGCCACGGGGAATTACTGAAATGGAAACCCGTGGACGAACGCAAAGGGTAACTGAAGGACACAGGTGTGGTTTAAGTCAGTAAAAGTCTGACACGACCTTGCGCCCCAACCAAGAGCAGGAGAATTCAGAGGCGCGCGTGGAATACTACGTACCATCGACGACAACAGGACGGCGAGCTACCCGAAGCTCGATTGAAATTCAGCTCTAAATTGTAAAAAGCAAAGCTGTATCAGATTGAGTTGGAAGCCGCCGAAGCATAGTTGGGAAAAGGACAGGCAGGTAGATTTCTAGTCGACGCCGGTACTCCGTCCATCTATCTGTCCGTCCCTGCCACCAGAGTGGTTCACCAGGGCTTCGTGCTTTATGGATCTGTATGCGTCAGTAACCATTTACCATCACGTGAACTCATTGCTTGTTAACCACGCATTTATATAATTAATACAAAAATGTGCATTGGTTTCGAAAACACTTTCATACGTAAATTTTTCCGTCAATTTAAACTAGCTGAGGTCAGTGATGTGTGTTTGTTTGTTACGTTTGTTAGCTACTTGACTCGAATGATCATATTGAAAGGACATTGACCATCTGTGTATGGCTGTTGGACCGAGTGCTGTCTAGAACGGACTCTCCAAGGAGTTTCGAGAGATTTAACTAAAATAGTTTTAAATCAAGTAAACTATTCACTGCTTACCATCAGGTAGGATTGCAGTCAAGCATTTGTTTATGTCATTTAAAAAATGATATATATTTTTAAAGTAAAAATAACAACCTAAACACGCCTGACAACGGTAATTCTTTTTTTCCAAATCCAATTTTAAATTGATACTGCATATTACCTCTCCTAGAGAGCTTGAGTTCCAGCAGTGGGAACATTATTAGGCAGATTATATTATGATATGTACCTATATGAAAATATTTTATCTAAAACTACTTAAAAAACCCTTAAAAGCAACACTTTTATACCTTGAACGGGAAAAAATTAAGGATTTAAGGATCTTTTACTGTTCGTGCTGTGCGCCTCTGGAATTTTCTTCCACCTAAATTGAGCCCTTCGTTGGAAGTTTTCAGGGGAAGAATTAAGGAACATTTTCAGTCAACATGACCCAGTTGTATATATTATGTTTATGTATATATATATAGTGTGCTGTATGTACACATATCTGTTTAGTTTATTTTTAGTTTTAAGTTAGATTTAAAGATTTAATTTATGTGTTTAATTTTTTTGTTGTTATACATTTAAAGTTCCTCAAATGTAAAATTTCTTTCTCACTCATATGGTTTGCAGTAAGAAAATCCAGTTGTGGGTTAAGCTCGCCTATGTACATCAACTGTCCTATTTTTATTGTCTGTATAAAATTGTGTGTACAATAAAGAATATAGAAGGATTCATCAAGTAGGTACTCTCCAGTCTGGGCAGCATTTTAGTTCAAACCCGATCAATATCCTTACGCTTAAACGTTGTAAATAGAAAAAAAATTGTGTATCTTTTGACAAAACCTACATTAACGCGAGCAAAACCGCAGTTTAAAGTTATGTGGTCATAATAACATAAGCAGGTATCACTTATAACACCAAACCTATCATTACAAAATTGACATAGTTCGACACGATTGATACCAGTACAATAAAGTTAATAGCTTTGCCCTTTAGAATTTTGGTGAAATATGAATTATTTGAGGTGCGGTCGTTAAGTTCAAGGCTAGTCTTGTATGATAGGTCATTTGTTTCGATCATATAGAATTAGTATCCATTGCGAGACCTTTTAGACCGGTTTAGAATATTTAGTATCCATTGCGAGACCTTTTTCTATAAATTATTGGAAGCTATACACCATTAATTTTTAATTAGTACAAATACTTTGAGGGCTTATTAGAAAAGGTCTTCTTATTATTTAAGTAAAGTCTCAATAAATAATATTCATAAACAACAAAGTTATGAGCGTTTGTTTATATCCCAAAATGTCACTCAATTTATGGAAATATTGTACAGGCTATTGATTATGAATGAATGAATGGCGACAAAAATGAAAAAAAAAAAAACTGCTCGTAGTAATTTCTAGTAGCAATTGTTATGAATGATTGATTAAATTATGAATTTACCAATTATGACAAATTTTCGTGGACAATTTGTGTTACGTGTAAAATGATAAAAAATATTTAATGGAGGACATTCATTGGCTGTCTATAATATCGTGACATGTGACGAAACCTGGGTGTACTGCCTTGAACCCGAAAGAAAAAGCCAGTCGGCAGAGTGGGTCTTTCCTTTTGAAGATTTGCCGACGAGAAAGTTAAGAAAAGTCGAAGTGTTGGTAAAAAAATGGTTGCTTTTTTTTTAGGCAAATCAGGACATTACACTACAGCATCGCTTGAAAATCAAAGGACAGTAACTCCAAATTGGTACGTCAACACTTGCTTGCCCAGAGTCTTAGAAAAAGTTCGCGAAAAGCGTCCTCACGATAACGCATCCTCACATTCCACTAAGGTAACAGAAGCCTATTTGAAGGCTTTAAATGTGCGAAGTCCAAGCTGTAAGGCGGATGCATCATCATCCGCCACGTACAGCGTAGACCTCGCACTCTGTGACTTCTATTTGTTTCCAAAAATTAAAAACAAACTTAGAGGCACACGTTTTACGAGCTCTGAATCGGTGGTGAAGCCATTGAAGAGGTCCCTAAAGAAGACTGGTCCAACTGCTTTGTACAATGGTTTCAGCGAAAGAAAAAATGCATTAATTGCTAGGGAATATACTTTGAAAAATAATAAATGTATCGTAAGTCTTATATCTAGTCTTATTTATCAGAATCCAGAAACTTTCAGCATACCCTAAGTAGTCAGTAAAAGTATGACAGGAACTCTTGATCTTTGGATCATCCAAATTAAAAAAAAGTACTATAACAAAATCTTATAAAGCGATTAAGATATGAGAGCAGTGGTGGCCGAGTGGTAATGGCCCCGACTTACGAATTGTAGGTCGCGGGTCAGCCAGATGCATTACTTTGTGTAATTTATTTCATCACCACTGCTCTCAAAACGGTGAAGGAAAACATCGTGAGGAAACCGGCATGTCCTAGAACCAAAAATTCGAAGACATGTGACATCCACCAACCCGCACTGGGCCCGCGTGGTGGATTACGGCCCATCCCCTCTCCTAGAGAGAGGAGGCCTGAGTCCCAGCAGTGGGAACATTAAAAGGCTGAATATGTATGTATGTATGTATGATTAAGAATAAAGAATAGTGACAGTGGTCAATGGACGACTTTTCGTGCTCCACGAAACAAATGCTCAGACATAACTCAAACAACGGAATAACTAAATGTCCATGACAGATTGCTGTGCTAAGCAGAATGCAGAGAAAAAAATATAACAAAAAAAAACTTTACTAAAAGAAATAACAGAAATACAATAACATTTTCATGGCCTGCTTACAAAAACAAGTCGAAAATCCCAAGAGAAATCCGCTTGATATTTATTAAAAACTGTTGTACTACGTTTCGTCGGAAAACGCCAATTTCCCTGCGTTACCTACAAATAAAATTGTAAAAGTTTTCGGTACAGCAATGACAGGCAAACAAGGTGTTTGTAACGAAAATTGAAGGTGACTGGTCAAGTGCTTGTCGAACTGTTATACGACGGGTTCTGCACAGCCGCTTCTTGTTCATCCTCATTTCAGCCGAAATACGTCCACTGTTAGACACAGGCCTCTCCCAAGGGTTTTTTATGTCAACGGCAATTATCCTATAAGTTTTACGCGAACCTTCGTTGCATGAAATTATATTTCCGTTTATTTTAATAATTGATAGACTAGCATTTGACCACTATCTCAACTGCCCCCCTAGCCAAATTACAACCGTTTCGTTTCGATTCTCTTTTCGTCGATCGCCTCGAGTCGGCCACGCTTCCGATTCCTTTATTCTGACGTCATCTCAACGCTCAGTACGTGGTCAGAACAAAGGAAAAGGAGGCGTGGCCGACTCGAGTTGATCAACGAAAAGAGAATCGAATCGAAACGGTTGTAACTTGGCCAGGGGGGTTGATGTTAAGCGATGATGTGATCACGCTTGCTTGGAAGCAACCTATTCACTCTTGTCTTAAAGACCCCTTTTTTAAGGTGGGTAATCAATGACTTCTCACGCTCAAGGGCGAAGCGGGAAGGCGTGTCAGACTTTTAGACACACACACACACACACATACACACACACACACACATACACACACACACACACACAAACACATACATACATATTTTCTTTGCCTTGCGTTCCAGAACCCCGGGTTTTTTTCATGTTCAAACGGCTGAACGAATTTAGATTAAATTTCGCATATGGGTAGACCATGTCCTGTAATACATAGGATTTTTAATCCTATGTGCAGAAATTAGAAATCAGAAAAGTTTATTTCAAATAGACCATGAACACAGGCAATGAAGGTCAGTCAAAAAAAAAGTGGAAGCTAAATTGCGCTGCATGTGCTTTTTCTATTTTTTTTCGGGTGGGAAAATCATCTAATGACATCCCCCACTCTTAGGCGGAACAGGAGATAGTGTCAGTCTTTTACTGACTAAAAACCCACTCCTGTTCCTTTTTTGCCTTCGTCCCAGAGCCCCGGGTTTCACTTTCACACTACCCGTGGCTCCAGTAGGCTTCGACCCTGCTGGGCCCCTACGATTTGCTGACATCTCCGTGAGGCGCGCGTGGAACAGTACGCGCCGTCGACGAGTTGGGCTCGGTCCGGACGGTCGGACGGGCCACCGATTGCTCGCCGTCCGCAAGCCCGCGCCTACGGTGGCCAGAAATCGGGATCGAAATCCCGGCGGCGGTTGGGGCGTGAGGACCGTTGCGTCACGCGATCGAACCATGGCCTGTACCAAGGCCCGGCGCGAGATATCGCCGCCGCCGATCGTCCCCACGAGGACACGGCGTTGCTTTGCCCAAGCGGGGCACACCTCCACCGTGCTCCACCGTGTCCTCCGGGCGGTCTACACAAGGTGGCACCCGGCGCTTCTTATGCTATGATTACTTCGGGCAATTTCCTGCTTTCACGCGTACGAAACCAAGGTAGTAGCTAGGACATGCAGTAGAGGCTTTGTAACAGGGTTCCGGTTTTAAGGATACTGGTCCGGAACCCTAAAAGTAGTGACACAACTCTCGGTCAAAATGTCAGCGGGAATTCTAGTTAATTGGCAGAAATAACTGGAAAACTAAAAATCTTTTTTGTAAATGTACTTGTGAGTGATATGAAAGAAAAGGGAGTTAGTGATAGCGTGACGAGTGACAGGACAGAATGGAAGAAAAAGACGTGTTGCGCCGACCCCAAATAAAACGGGACAAGGGCAGGAAGATGATGATGATGATGACTTGTATGCGGTTTTAATTGAAATGTCAGGAGCTTTATGGGCTACAGTTTTGCTATTGTAACTGTGTTTTGAGGGTACTCTTTGTGAGTCAAAGTACAGTTTGTTAGTTTGATTAACAAGTTCACTTAGTTCCGATTTGAAAGTATAATTTGAAAAGTTAACTGTGACTTTGTGCTCTTCACCCGCATTAAAGTAGAAAATATATAACTTATGTTATTCAGTGATAAAGAATTTTTAAAATGAGGCCAGTAGTTTTTGAGTTAATTTATAACAAACAAAAACCAAAAATAGAAATCATTTTATAATATTAGTATTATAATAATATATCTAAGATGCTTTATTAAAACAAAATACAATAGTGTATTTACTTTAATACGGGGTCACTTTGACCTCATATCACACTGAAGAAATAAAATTTTATAGGTTTTCTTTTATTTTAAGTAATACGCTATTAGCTTCTTAAACGTTACGGGGTCTAATGAGCCCCATACCGCCATAATGATAGTTTTTAGTTTTCAAATGAGGTCTTAAACGCCCTGTACTGCAGGGATGGAAATGAATAATACAAAAATTAGTGCCACTGTCAACGTGTTAAAGAAAATCAATGAACGAAACGTGACTGACTGAACTTAAGTCTTTCATCGCCAAACCCATAACATATCAAAAGAACAGGCCAATAAATTAGCGAAAAGGCTCAGTGACGATGCCTTATCTCGATCGCTCCTCGCGCAGTGGGACCCGTCCCTTACTCGACGATACACTCCGTTTAATGAAAAATGGTCCCGCCATTAGTATAAGTGGTACATAATATAATTTATTTCGTGTCGTCTAACATACTTTTGTCATATGAATGGTTGGGTATTTTGTTTATTATTTTTTGTTGTATTATTTTTAAACGCAAACTCAAAGCATTTACACAATTAAACTATTTAAAGACGCTTTTCATATAGTCAATAAACTGACTTTATGAAAACTGAAAAACGTGAAAATATAAATTTCGCAATTGTTTAATTTTTCGAAAATAAGAATGTGTAAGTAAGGAAGTCGTTTATGGGCCCTTAATTGCACTATTTACTGGAGTATTTTAGGCACCACCGACTACAACCACAATTTGCCGCCAATATGCGGCATATTTCCTGAAGTTTTCCTACATTTTATATGGATCCGCTGCACACGGTTGACGCCGGTGGCCGCCACACGCAACAAATCGCCGTTGCGCCACTTGCGCATTTAAACCTTCTTCGTTAGAGTCCATTATGATACTGCGCGGCGTATGTGTTAAAAAAAAGTAGCTTCCTTTGTGGCCGCTTCTAGCTTCTCGTGGCGGCGTTTGTGGCTATGGCGTGTGGTCCGAATGCGGCGACCCTTACGGTTCACCATCACCTCGACACGCATAATTATATTCGCATCACACAACTGCTCTGGTCGACTGTCGGATGGTGACTGACAGGTCTCAAATACATCATGTCACTGACATTTTTTTTTTTTATTAATGATAGGCTCGCGTTTGACCACCATCTCACCTGATGGTAAGCGATGATGTGGTCGACGATGGAACACGCTTGCCTAGAATTAGTCTATTCACTCTTGACACTTTAAGACCCCTAAGTTGTAGCTATCAGGAAACACAGACTCCGGCAAGGAATTCCACTCCTTGGCTGTACGCATAATAAATGTGTTCTCAAAACGTTTTGTGCGTATGGGTGGGATGTCTACCATTTGAAACAACACAGCCCAATACATTACAGGTCTGTCCGAAATCAACTATTGGGCAGGTGCCCGGACCAGACACAAGAACCGTCTAGTTGAAGGATCCTCACTTTTTAAGAGGGTCCTTGTCCACTCGCCTATCGTCAACATCGAGCATGGTTTATTTTACAGGTTTGTTTTTTTTTACTCGAATATTTCACAAAACTTGTTCCAGGGTTTTTCAAAAAAATTGTCGTCATTCAGAATATCGACTAAATGTGCAAGGCTTCTATTAAGCTGTTGATCCCCGCACGAACGCCGGCGGTCGTGCGCTATTGTCTTACTATTGTGTCTCTAATTACGCTACTCAAGAAGTTAATGTACTTTTTTATATTTTTAATATACGAGTACATTATGGAGGGCCAAATTTCGCGTAAAATAGCAGATTTTCCGAGGTCTTTACTATTAGTTTTACACAAATTTATGTTTTGATTTCTATAGAAGCCTACATAAAATCCTCAAGATAGCTGGGTATCCAAAATATCTAGAGAAAGATTTGTAATAACATCATAATCACGTAAGAGCGGTCGTATGAAAATGTACCTCGAAAAGGACGCTCTTAACGGAGGTTTGCGGAACTTTACACTCAATTCCATATACCTCTAAAATCCCATAGATGCTTAACTTTTACATACACCGATTGTACATACATACTTATCTCTTTTATGGATTGTACATTACCTTTAGAAAATCCTACACACCCTACAATAAAAATATATCCTATATGTATCTCCGCCCACAACATCAAATTGAGACACAATTCTCACGTAGATGCAAAATAGGTGTTTACGTGACATTTCACGTCTGATAATACCTACTTGATGCTATAAGTATAAGTCGTTTTATCTCAAGGCGGATTGGTGTTGAATGGTGTTGAATATTATAAAATCACATGCCCTGTTTCTAGCATCGAAACAGTTTTAATCCTAACTCGTTTCAAAGATACAACTTACATTTATTTTATTTTTATTCTACCATTTCTTGTTATATTTTTTGTTTGAATATTTTCTATACATTAGGTGGTTATTAAAATTTTCTATTTTTGTATTATTCCTCAGGGAGATGTCAGCAGATCGTAGGGGCCCAGCAGGGTCGAAGCCTACTGGGGCCATGGGTAGTGTGAAAACGAAACCGGGGCCCTGGGACGAAGGCAACGAAGGAACAGGAGTGGGTTTTTAGTCAGTAAAAGTCTGACACTATCTCACGATCCGCCCAAGAGCGGGATTTGTCATAAGATGATTTTACCACCTATAAAAAAAAAACCATCAGGTGGGATCGCAGTCAAGTGTTGGTTCGTAAATCAGTATTTTTTTTTAATTGTATAAAAAAAAACAAAAAAAAAAACTGTATAGCGGTGATAACTAAACGCCTCCCAGATCAGGTGAGATGGTGGTCAAACGCGAGCCTATCAATAACAATAAAAAAAAAAAAAAAAAAAGATCGCATAGGTCGAGGCAAGATGGATATTAATCACCGTAGTGTGTTTCCGAATGCACCAACCAATCTACAAGGCTTCTTAGGTTGGTAGACAATTATTGTTTTGTGAGGTTCACGGAAGTTTTGAGTTGTAATTCTGTCTCTTGTGTGTTTTATTGTGATTTGACGTAGAAATATAAAGTTTATGTCAGTAACAAAGACTATTTGCTTTATAACTGACTCACCCCGACTACAACTGATTTACGTGCATCCTGACACATGAGTCAGGTGTCAGGTTCAGTTGAAAACCAGGGTCAGGCTGTAGTTGTCTGACATTCATGCTGAACCGAATCTATTTTGGCGCAGCCATGAGTCACATTTTTATGTTTTGTTTTTTATATTTTTTCTTTAAAATTGTTTTTATTTTTGCGTGCCTTTGTGAAAATAAAAGTATTATATTTTCTGTTATTTCTATCTATCTTAAGACATCGTTAGGTGGGCGTAAATTATTTTCTGTGAGACCAAGTGCGCCGAGAATACACACCAACCCGTCTTGGTACTCGTATATCTCAACGAGTATATACAAAATTTTTCTATACCTACTTGAACATACACATTTGTAAAGGAACTACGTAACTATTTGAAATTCATGTCGGCAAAGATATTGTAGATACAACGATATTCCTAACTTAAAATAATACGATCGTATCTTAGAATAACATTGCCTTGCCTGTGTCTATTTCAATTTGTGTGTTTACTGACATATTATATGCTTCTGTACAAATGTTGGAGTTATGAAGCGTGGCTGTTATCATAGATATTCCTACTATACATATGTCATAATCTGTATATATTATATGAAAGGAGAACACGGTTGTTACGGGAGGTTTCTGTGTCGGTTTCGGCGGGAAGAAACGCCCGGGTGTTATCATTGTGCGGATTGCCCGCAGTAATGCCAGCCAAGCCCTGCGTTCAAAAATAACCAGAGTAGGGTAGGGTCGTTACTCTAACCGTTCAAAAATGCTTCGAGTTGCAACCCAGGGTCGTTCTTTTATAACTCGAGTAGCTATCCTAGATTTAACCCAACTAATTCTAACTCCGAGCAGGGTAGGTTGATGTAAGCGGCAGGAATGACAGTTGCTTGGCATTGACAGTTAAACTCTACGTTCGCGTTCAAAAATGCGAGCGTCGAGTATCTACCCTGATGACGTCATTAGAGTTAACTCTAATGACGAGGTAGAGGTAGCGGAAAGCGTGAGAGATTCTTATGCCTCAGCTGCAGCAGGAGAGTCGCAGAGCAATTTCCTGCCGCTGCAGGCACGGGCTTGCGGACGGCAAGCAATGGGTAGTTTGCTGTCCAGTAAGACCAAACCTGGGCCTACGGCGCGTTGTTTTTCGCGCACTTTGGAGAACTGTCAGAAAATTGACGGGACGAAAAAATAAAAGCATATATGATAAAAATATATATTATAAAGCTGTATAATGTAAATTTTAATTGGTTGATTAATTAACTAGCACAACACCGCAGACAACTCCTTTTTTATTTTTTATTCTTCCAGTCTATCCAAAGGTTGTCTGGTAGATATCGCTGTCAGCGATAAGACTGCCATTGTATTTATTTGAAGATTGTATTATAAGTTTTGATACTATTTTGGTGTACAATAAAGTTCAATTTACCTGTTGTGTTCTACAAACTGTTACCCGAAGTTTCGCCCACGTGATAGTTGTAAATTATTCTAATGCAACATACTTCCGAAGATATCCGCAGGAGAACCAAGGTTACAGACATAGCCCGAAGAATCGCCAGACTTAAGTGGCAGTGGGCTGGCCACATTGCCCGCAGAACAGATGGTCGATGGGGACGAAAGGTTCTAGAAAGGCGACCACGAACCGGAAGACGTAGCGTTGGAAGGCCTTCCACAAGGTGGACCGATGACCTGGTGAGGGTCGCGGAAATCCGTTGGATGCGAGACGCACAGGATCGGTCATTATGGCGACAATTGGGGGAGGCCTATGTCCAACAGTGGACGTATTTCGGCTGAAATGATGATGATGATGATGATGAACATCGGAGGGGACGCCAAAATTTTCACTCGAACGGCGGTTGCTGAAAATCAGCACCGCAGATGGCTAGATTTGCCTAGCGTCACGGTATATGCTGAGCAACGGCCTATTCTTGCTAAGATGCGACGCACAACTTTGATTCTTAGTTTTATTGTTAAAATTATGTTTTTTTCTTTTATATTTTGGTTTATTTTTGTTTATGTTTGTCTCTGTTGAGGCCGGCGTCAAAATGCAACAGATAACCTAGACAACTGTGTTACTGTTGTCTATGGTCCTAGTGGTGTAACACAGTTATTCCCGATACACACATGGCCTGTCAGGGAATTTGATTTTTGTATATTTGTAACAAATTGTGCGTCTATTCAGGCAGAATAAACATGTTTCTTTCTTTCTTTCTTTTTTTTTTTTAACATACTCATCACTGCCACTGTGGCGAAGTTGTCAACAACCACGGCCTGTCATGCAGTCGAAGCGCGGAACGCATAGCGTGGCACGCGAATATAAAGTGGGTGATCGTAAATACCTCTTTGGAGGGATGCGGAACAGAGTGTAAAGTCCCGCAAACCTCCGTTGAAAAGGGAGGATCCTCCGGCCAGACGGGTGTTATGTCTGGTGGGCTACTGCCCGTTAGATGATTTCGAGATGTCGTATATATTCTAATCGCGCGGAGAACTTTGATTGCGCGATGCAGGATTAGTTCTTATGTGACGCCATAGATGTCGCTACACTTCTTTTCACTGATTTCTATATTCCGGCATTATACTTTAGTACTGACTGTACGAACAGTCGTTAATCAAAGTCTGTCATTATACCGAAACTGTCATCCAATCCATTTGATCGGCTTGTTTGATTTATGAGCGGTACAGTCGGACAAATGGACGTACACTGTACACGTAGGTCAGTGTAAGTCCCTGCGACTTGTTGTGACTGCGTTTGAAAGACGTGTGATTTATATAGAGGGTGGAAGTTTCAATATAGATGGAATATTTTTGAAAATATAGGATCGTCGACCACATCTTCGCTTTCCATCAGGTGAAATAGTGGTCAAGCGCGAACCTATCAAGAATAAAAAAAAAAATGTAGGTTGTATTATGTTTTTTTTGGTGAGAAGTCATCAAATAACTTCTCTCGCTCTGTGTGAAGCGAGAGAGAACGTCAGACTCTTTCTGAATAAAACCCCACCTATGTTCCCTCGGTTTACCCTTTGCGTCCCAGAACCACGGGTCCCCGTTACAGAAGTCGACCCATAGCTTTAGTAGACTTGGGCCCTCCTGGGCCCCTACGGTTTTGCTGACATCTCTTAGAGGCGCGCGTGGAACCCTACGCGTCGTCGACAACTCGGGCTCGGTCCGGACGGTTACCGGATGGTAGGACGGCGATCTACCTATTGCTCATCATCCGCAAGCCCTCACCTTCGGTGGCTAGAAGTCGGGATCACGGACTCTTTCAGAACACGGTTGTGGCCATCTACCAAGTAATAGCGCTGCTTTTTTTAAAAGGAACTCAGCAAATAACTTCTTTCGCTCTAGGTGGAGCGAGAGGTTGTCCAACTTTTACTGACTAAAACTAAACCTGTGTTCCTTCAGTTCCCCCTTTGCGTTTTAAGACCGCGGTGACACTTTCGACCATTCCCGCAATTGTATTGTCTATGCATTTTGTCATTTGAAGTGTACATCTTATCCAAAGTTTTTAAAATACTGTATAGAAGTAAATAGCACTTTAAAGAATTATTATTATTATTATAAGTGATTTCTGTTGAAATTCAAATAATCCTTTTTCCATCCTAAAAGTCCAGATAATTATGTAATGTTAGAATACTAAATTACTTAGGAAAATACAAAATCTACAAATTCTTACTAAAACGTTAATTAATATTCATAACTAACTTATTTCTCGTATACAACTAAATTGGGCCAGAATGGGAATAGATTCTGTTATTTTGGACCCTAATTAATCAAATATTTAGCTCCACGTACTCCATGGAGTCTGATTAGGGTTTCGTAGTAACTTAGCTTACTTAGTTCTTCGTCACTTAGAAAACTTATAAAGTAAGTATATCTACACGTAGTATCGGCAAGTATACCTTTACATTGACATTGTAGGGTCCTTTTTTACTCGCCACTCGACACCATTCCCGCAATTGTATTATCGATGCGTTTTGTCATTTTAACCCGACTTTAAAAAGGAGGAGGTTCTATGTTCGGCTGAATGTATTTTTTTTTATGTATGTTCACCGATTTCTCGGTCAATTGTGGACCGATTTTGTAAATTTTTTTTTTGATTGAAAGGTTATGCTTTCGAGTTGGTCTCATAGAAATATTAATATGATCTGATCATGAACTACGAAGATATGAAACAGAACTCCTCATAGAATCACAGCAGAACCGTCGTAACAAGTAAAATTGCTTTGTTTATACGTGTAGTCGATGACTGAATGAAAGAAGGGCTTCATCATCAGATCAGTTCGATATATTCCCCATATCGAACTGATCTGATGATGAAGCCTGAAGTTAGGCACCGGAACTCTGTGATAAATTAATGTAATCTAACCGTGTTTGGGATTATTAGAATTGTCATGAGATGCACTCTGGCTATGAGGTATTTAAGTATGGCTGAGGGGTACTTTTTAGTGGTGGTAGGTACCATAACTAAAAAGTGTAAAATAAAAATAATTTTACAAAAAAAAAAATACAACCGACTTCAAAGTAAAAAAAAAACACTGAAAAGTGCAAAATAACTTTAATTTCGGGAGTCGGTATTAAATAACGAAGTAATAAAACTACTAAAGAAACACCGACTTCCGAAATTAAAGTTATTTTGCACTTTTCAGTGTTTTTTTTTACTTTGAAGTCGGTTGTATTTTTTTTTGTAAAAAGATTTTTATAAAGTGTACGTTTTATCCAAAGTTTTTAAAATACTGTATAGTTGTGAATAGCATTTTCCCAGTTAAATGTATAGTCCCTACATAAATTCCTACAAACAAACACATGTAACCACACAACTCCAAACAGAATCTGAATAACAGACGCGGGCACAATTTGCTGATTGTACGACAAGTGCCCAGTAATCAGCAAATACGTTTATATTTGTACAGTAAATATTTATGTTTGTTGTATTAGAGTAATGGGTTAGCAAATATTTTGTGAAACAATTATTGACACTCGCCTCTATTTTATTTAAATGTATGTTTCTATTAAGTCTTGTCTTTAATTTGATTCATAAATATATATTTTTTTTAGGTGGGAAAATCATCTAATGACATCCAAACGGAGCGTGAGGTCGTGTCAGACTTTTACTGGCTAAAAACCCACTCCTGTTCCTTCTTTGCCATTGTTCCAGGGCCCCGGGGATCTCTTTCGCATCATCCACGGCCCCAGTAGGCTTCGACCCAGCTGGGCCCCTACGGTTGCTGACATCTTCTTGAGGCGCGCGTGGAACACTACGCGCCGTCGACGGCTTGGGCTCGGTCCGGACGTTTACCGGACGGTTGAACGGCGAGCTACCCATTGTTCGCCGTAATTTGATTCATACATGAGGTTTGCGGGTTCGAAACCGAGGCAAGTTTCAATGTGAATTTTTCATATCATAAGTATTTTTCTAACTTTAACTAGGATATGAGAGCAGCGGTGGCCGAGTAATAACGGCCCCGACTTACGAGTTGTAGGTTGCGGGTTCAAACCCTGCCAGGCGCATTACTTTGTGTAATTTATTTCATCACCACTGCTCTCAAAACGGTGAAGGAAAACATCGTGAGGAAACCGGCATGTCCAAAAATTTGAAGACATGTGACATCCACCAACCCGCACTGGGCCTGCGTGGTGGATTACGGCCCATTCCCTCTCCTAGAGAGGAGGCCTGAGTCCCAACAGTGGGGACATTATAAGGCCGACTATGCTATGCTATGCTAACTAGGACATTACTGACGTCCCGCGCCTCGGATGCCGTTGCTCCCGGTTGTCATGTATAGATGTTTGACAGTCGTTGCTGGTAGACAGACACCAGAAAGTCTGACAATCAGTCTCTTTGGGTATTCAACTGCATCCGGACAGACTGGAAGCCGACCTTGGGATCGGCTTCGGCAATTACTTAGGAAGATACAAAAGCTACAAATCCTTACTTAAACATTAATAAATCTTCCTAACTAACTTAATTCTCGTGTATAACTAAATTGGCCCGGAATGGGAATAGATTCCGTTATTTTGGACCCTAATTAATCAAATTTTCAGCTCCACGTACCGAGTACGGAGTCTGATTAGGGTTCCGTAGTCACTTAGCTCATTTAGTTCTGTCGTCATTAATCACTTAGAAAACTTATAAAGTAAGTATATCGACCTTTACATTGACATTGTATTAAGTAGAGTATCTCTTTTGTTATCATATTTTTAGGGTTTCGTACCTCAAAAGGAAAAAATGGAACCCTTATAGGATCACTTTGTTGTCCGTCCGTCTTTCTGTCTGTCAAGACCCTTTTTTGCGGGAACACGTGGAGGTATCGAGTAGAAATTAAAACCATATACTCAGGTCTGCGATCCCTTGAAGTTCTCCAGTGGTGATGAAATAAAATACACAAAGTAATGCGTCTGGCTGGGTTTAAACCCGCGACCTACAACTCGTAAGACGGGGCCGTTACCACGGCCACCACTGCTCTGTCAATTATATAATGTTCCACAACTATCACACAACACCATCTAGTCCCAAACTAAGCAGAGCTCGTGCTATGAGTCTTAGACAACTGATAAACATACTTATATATTATTTTTAAATACATACATATTACAGATAAGTTACACCCAGACACTGGACAAATGATCGTGCTCATCAGACAAACGATTGTCTTGGATGGGAATTGAACCCACGACCTCCGGCATAGCAGCTAGGGCCACTAACCACTAGACCAACAGGCCAGTCAATGAATGTAAAATAGGTATCTAATTTAAATCAAACAAATGATAATTTCCATCCAGTTTTATCATAAGACTTTTTCAAACTTGTCCTGTCAAGTCTTATGAAAGCTTGCAAAGTTTTAAGTAAAACACAAATGATGGCAACACAGTTTGTTACGTCAAAGTTCACGATAAGGACTGCTGGCAACTTTGTGTTTGTTTCTAGAAGTTTTATCTCTTGGAAAAAAAAGGACTGGAACAATTTGCCTGCTGCGGTCTTCCCGTCCAACTATAATTTGGGTGTCTTCAAGGCTAGAGTGAATAGGCTCTTAATAAACTAGTGCGCCTCACCATCAATGATTGCATCATTGCTTACCATCAGGTGGGATCGCAGTCAAGCACTGGTTTGTATCAATAAAAATAAAAAAAGTTACTATTTGTTTTGGACTGTTGGTCCAAAACTTATTATCTTTTCTTACTTTAGTTGGACCAGAGATTTTATGGAGTTCCGTATCCAAAACGATGTGATATTAGAAATAAAAAAAACCGGGTAAGTGCGAGTCAGACTCGCGCCCGAAGGGTTCCGTACGTCCGTAGCAAACAACTGCAAAAAATTACGTTTGTTGTAGAAAGAAAGATAATTTATTTGTCAAACATGCGTTTGCATAAACTGACTAATCAGACATGCAAGGTATTAAATTAATATGTTGTGAGCGTCCATGTTTTGCCTATAACGGCGTACAAATTTTATAGGTACCTATAAAAATTACATTTAATTGCATTTACTTAAATTCATTTTAAATTTCATTACAAAATACACAAGAAATAAATAATAATTGATGTCAAGATATTATAGTATAAGCATATTATAGTCAAAAATAAATTAAACCATGTCCATGTGTACACAGCACACTTTAATATTTATTTTATTCTGTTTTTTAGTATTTGTTGTTACAGAGCAACAGAAATACATCGTTTGTAAAAATTTCAACTGTTTAATTCTTCTTCTTTCGTTTATTAAACAATAACATTAATACATTCATGCTAACATATTTACATACCAGCACAAACCATCGCGGGTTTAACAGCGGTATGTCAGAAGCGACAAACTCGGCGCCAACATACTTTAGGCGAACAGTAGGTATACATACATAGTCCTCATTCAAAAGATACTTTCTAGATCGCATTATAATCTAGAAAGTGACACGGTTCATGAGATATAGCCTGGTGACAGACGGACAGAGAGACGAACGGACAGCAGAGTCTTAGTAATAGGGTCCCGTCTTACCCTTTGAGTACGGAACCCTAACAAACATCCCGAAACCCATAAGATGTTCTAAATTACAGGTTACGACAGGTTGGGCACGCCATAATTATGGTGGTAAGTCCCCTCTTTGAGGAGTAGCTGGAAACCCTTCATGGCGTCCTACCTTCCGCATGACGCAGGTTCTCACCGAGCATGGTCAGTTCGGAAAGTTCCTGCATCGGATTCGTGCGGAAGTAACGCCCGAGTGTCACCACTGTGTAGACACGGTGGAGCATACGGTAGAGGTGTGCCCCGCTTGGGCAGAGCACCGCCATGTCCTCGTAGGGGCGATTGGCGGCAACGATCTCTCGCGCCTGGCCTTGGTACAGGCCATGGTCCGGAGCGAGGAGGAGTGGCAGGCGATCGCCTCCTTCTGCGAAGCAGTAATGCTAGCAAAGGAAGAGGCCGCACGTGCACGCGCGAGGGAACGGCCCTCACACCCCAGCTGCCAGGATCCCCATCCTGATTTCCGGCCACCGTAGGTGCGGGCTTGGGTAGCTCGCTGTCCGACCGTCCGGTAACCGTCCGGACCGAGCCCAAGTCGTCGACGGCGCGTACTGTTTCACGCGCGCCTCAAGGATATGTCAGCAACCGTAGGGGCCCAGCAGGGTCGAAGCCTACTGGGGCCAAGGGTCTGATTCTGAAAGGAAGACTCGGCCCTGTTACAAAAGGCCACGAAGGAATAGGAGTGGGTTTTTTGTCAGTAAAAGTCTGACACACCCTCTCGCCCCGCCTAAGAGCGAGAGATGTCATTGGAGGTTACGACAGGTTTTTGTTTATCTTGCTTTGCAAATGATAATGTAGACTAAAAATAAAATTCAAACCTTGCTATTAGCATTTTGCTTTTAAAATAGACTATTTTTTATATAAACTAGCGGATAATTAGAAATAATTTATTTATTTAAACTTCATGTACAGTATTGGTAAATAGGCGGACTTAATGCAACAAGGCATTCTCTACCAGTCAACCTTCCTTTAGGTTAAAAAGACAACACTGTGGTAGGTGTGCACAATAAATAAATAATAGGTAGATATTTCAAAATAGAATGAAGTATGATTAAATTAAGGTACTTATAATAATAAAATACATGTATATGCCAAAATTATATACTAACTACTATGATTAATATCAAATAATTTTATTTAAGAAAACTTAAAATGTAACAATTATGACGAAGACCGAACTAAGGTTGAGAGGACTTCAAGTAGTAGTTCCGAATTTTTCGCTTGAAGGAAAATTTACTTTCAGCTTTTTAATTTATTTATTTCCCTTGGGATAATTATCGATTTTTACGCAGGTAAAACCACTGTTAGAAGCTAGCCTTAATATAATCTTTAGACGATAGCTTACTAGAAGCTAGAACCATCTATAACGTATCCACACGCTCAATTCAAAAGCTCACATTATGACCTCTTACGAATCCAGTCTCCGTGCAAAGAATAACATCTGATGGCAACTTCCCTATCTCGTTAAAAGTTGCGAACCGTTGTGGTCGGAATAATAAACGGTATCCTACTTTTTACCCTGTTGTGGTTCCGTAGTCTGCTGGTCGATGGAATTGTGTATTTTGTGAGCTGACATGTTTTGGCACTGTGTGTTTTTCGGCTTGGAAACTGATGTATATGGAAAGGGTAGGAGATTTTGTTGTAATCCCTTTGATTTTGACAGTTTGCTAACCAAAGGCAAATGGAAGTCTATGTAGACACAAGCTATTTGTTCTGGTAATACTTTCCATACATCTGCTCTTACGTGATTTTGATGTTATTACACATCTCTCTCCAGATATTTTTGCAGCACATATCTTGTGGTTAATATCTGGGTTTCCTTGACTTGTGAATGACTTTGAGATAACGGGCTTCCAGAGATGGAAGGAAACGCAATGTTATCTTCTTATTGTAAACTAAATGACTTGTATCTTTGTTAGGTCGCCATTTTGGAGAGTTTGCGTGGGAATTGCATGACTTGATTCCGCCATCTCTTTCTACCATCAGACAATCCGACGTACGGCGAGTATCCATCCTTACATTTGAAACCTCTACTGTCCGGACTAAGCGTTTCTTCTCATCGTTTATACCGCGTACATCGAAGGACTGGAAAAATTTGCCTGCAGAGGTCGGAAACTTATCAGACCAGCCTCGTGCCTGAACACTCGGTTAGCATTCGTTCATTTCCGTCGGTTACTCGAATATTTCATAAATCTTTGCCAGAAAATACGTTTTTTTCTTAAAACTTAAATCTACGCGCGCTCATCGAGGGACTGGAACAACTTGCCAGCTGCGGTCTTCCCGTCCGATTATAATTTAGGTGTTTTCAAGGCTAGAGTGAATAGGCTCCTAATAAACTAGTGCGCCTCACCAGCAATGATTGCATCATTGCTTACCATCAGGTGGGATCGCAGTCAAGCGCTGGTTTATATTATAAAAAAAAACTTTTCAGACCACCTGTATATTTCTCTTTTTCACGTTCCAAGCATTACGTTGGATGAAACATTAAGCTTTTCAACCATGCTCACGTTGACGATAGACGGACCGCAAAAGGCCCTCCTTTTTGAGAGATTTTTGGCCAATGTGACCATGGGTTTTTTTAACAAGCATTGGGCCCGAGAAGTGGCTTACGGCCTAGTCCCTCTCCTAGAGAGGAGGTCTGATTCCCAGCAGCCGAAACATTATAAGGCTGATTAGGTTTGAGCAACGTTTCCGTCCAAAGGACCAAACTAGTTTAGAACACAATATTATTTCAGTAAACAATACGTTATAACGTAGCAGTTAACGAACAAGAACTTGGTTAGCAATTAGACAACTTATAATTGTCGCATTGTGATGTAGGCCATCATTATCATACAGATCACACACACACACCATCACACACAGATCACTAATCATTACGCTTTTGATGCCTAAAGCAGTAGGTAGGGTAGGATAAGTGTAGGGTAACTCAACAAGCCATGATATTATAGATAGCAGTATTATAGCAGCTATTACAGACAGGGCGTTGTTCCACACGTACATTAACTAAAAAAAACTGGGCAAGTACGAGTCGGATTCGCATACTGAGGGTTCCGTACAAACTTACCTATGTAAATAATTCAATTCCCGAATGGAGTTTCAAAGATTTTTCCGAATCGCTAAAAAAGTTATTTTTTTTTGTGACGTAACAACAAATTTACTGTTTTCAGATTTATTTCTATATCTGTGCTATAAGACCTTGCTTTATGGCAAATTTCAGGATTCTGGATCAACGGGAAGTTCCCTATGAATTTTGATTCCCTTGAGAGTGTCGAAATATTCCTTTTTTGTCCATCTGGTGGGTGATCGGCCGCATAAATGTTGGCCCTCTGCTCTTTCCTGTACCACTAAACGTTCTAATGAGTTTTCATTGTGGATGATACTCGTATGTCCAAATATCATGAAGATTCAGTAAGAAACATACAGAATCATAAAGTTTCATCTTGAAACTAATGTGATTAAGTTTCGAGCCCCATCAAACCTAATGGAAAAAGTATCAATGGTCCCTTACCCTGGACCCACATGTTCCTCAAACCAGCCCCCACTCTAAAATCACTACAATATTGATTACCAACATAAAAGCTGGCTCCTACCAACCGAACCTGATTAGGTTACTATGGTCGTGGTAGAACGGTTTCCGGTCAGTGCTCAAAGCCGATTGGACCGGACATGGCGTAACGAGGCAATCGGAAGCGGATTCTGTGAGGCGCTCTGAGAATACTACTGGGCTGAAATGTCAGCAGAAATGTTTTATAAGATCTTGAATTGGAAAATGTTTTAAAGACAATTTTCTAGTTTACACAAGGGAGTACTGGTTAGGAAGCCAGAGCCATTTAAAACAGCGTCTGTGTGTACGACGTTTTTTAAGTAGTCTTATACAGTCAAAAATTACAAAAGGAAAGAAATACAATATATTTACGAGAAATGACGCAACCTTAAGACTAGCATATCTAATCTTATCTTATAGTGGGGCTGGCCCTAAACCAGAGCACTTCGACCCTTCTGGATCTTTTGTGCTAATCCCTCTCCCTTCTACTCAACCCTCAGCCCTCCGTGCACCTTCAACATGAGTCCCAGTATGGCCTTGATGGCGCTGAGCCTGTAGTCCTTTGGTCTTGGAAATGGTTGGCCCAGATACTCTAAGACTAGCTTACAATTATAATTGTTCTATAGGGAAAATTTGCGTCACATCCACGCAAAACAGCCGAACGCTCAGCATAATGCCATGACCAGATGTATTATGCGTCGAGTCCACAGCGCTGGTTTTCAGCGTGGGCCGGTTACGGTGTCGAGGAAGTAGGAAATCTAGTGACTTTTCGCGCTCTAGGGTAAAGCGAGAGGGTGTGTCAGACATACACTGACCGTGGTGGTTTCCCTTTTGGAAATTGTCCGAGGACCTAGCGGGCATCAGCCATCTCTTTGAGATGCACATGCGCGTGGAACACTATGACTTGAGCTCGGTCCTTCCTGGACCGTCGGATGGCGAGATACCCCTTGCTCATCGTCTGCATGCCCACGCCTATGGTGGCCGGGGATCTCCATGCGAATCCCGTCACCCAGGGCGGCTCCTGTCGGCCACTGGGGCGGTTGCAGCCATCTACGAGGTGACAGCATGACTTTTTCTTCATCAAATAACTACTCCACCTAGAGCGAAAGAGAATGTCAAAATTTCACTGACTACATTCGACCCGTGTTCCTTCAAAGTCAAAATCAAAATGACTGGCCTGTTGGTCTAGTGGTTAGTAGCCCTGACTGCTATGCCGGAAGTCTTGGGCTCAATTCCCACCCAGGACAAATGTTTGTGTGATGAGCATGATCATTTGTTCTGTGCCTGGGTGAAATTTATCTATATAAATGTATGTATTTAGTAATATATAAGTATGTTTATCAGTTGTCTAGTACTCATAACACAAGCTCTGCTTAGCTTGGGACTAGACGGCGTTGCAGAAGAAAAAAAAAATTTTATTTCATGGCCTACATGTGCACTTATAAAACGCCAATTGGTTCTTATTTTTTAATTTTTTTTTAATTGATATAAACCAGTGCTTGACTGCGATCCCACCTGATGGTAAGCAGTGATGCAATCATTGATGGTGAGGCGCACTAGTTTATTAAGAGCCTATTCACTCTAACCTTAAAGGCACCTAAATTATAGTTGGACGGGAAGACCGCAGCAGGCAAATTGTTCCAGTCCTTCGATGTACGCGGTATAAACGACGAAACTTATTTATGAAGAAGAACCGGCAAGAGATTCCATAGTTATGCTTAAAAAAAAAATTGGTAGGTATGAGAGGACAATTTTTTCAATTGCCCTCTGCGTTTGAGGGCCGCGACAACTTTTTTAAGCAATCCCGTACCAATATGGCTGATTTTCTAAACATTTATTCAACCACTAAAAAGACACCTTTGTCTTTCCTCCTCTGAATTTATATTCATACGTTTGAAGAGAAACTATAAAAAAAAAGGAAACCAGGTGTGAGCAAGAAATCTACATACGTTTGTTACCGTGGGGTCAAATCGTATTTCGGACCTCAATTTCGACTGAATTTATCTGGAATACTGATGAGACAATCCTTGTAGCGATGGTTCAAAAATACCTGCCGTTTTTACTAGTCTCTAGAAGTCTACAGCACTAGAAAATGTGTGGGTTGACATTTTGCCCAATTCTGATTTCAACGCTAATGAAATCCCGGGCAAAAACTAATATTCAATATTTACTGATTTATTATTTGCGCTCTTGGGTGGTGCGAGAGGGCGTGTCAGACTTTTACTGACTAAACCTACTCCTGTTCCTTCTTTGCCTTCGTTCCAGGGCCCCGGGGTTCTCTATCGCACAACCCCAGTAGGCGCACCGCGTGGAACACTACGTGCCGTCGATGACTTGAGCTCGATCCGGACGGTTACCAGACGGCCGGACGGCCTTTGCTCGCCGTCCGCAAGCTCACGTCTACGGTGGCTAGAAATCAGGGTCGAGATCCCAGGGGCGTAAGGGCCGTTCCCTCACGCGTGCGACCGCCTCCTACGCTAGCATTACTGCTTCGCAGAAGGAGGCGTCCGCCTGCCATTCCTCCTCGCTCCGGACCATGTACTAGGGCCCGGCGCGAGAGGTCGTTGCTGCTGTTCGCCCCAACGAGGGCTTACCTCTTCCGTATGCTCCACCGTGTCCTTCAGGCGGTCCACACAATACTGACACACAGGCGTTTCTTCCGCACGAATCCAGTGCAGGCACTTCCCGAACTGACCATGTCCGGTGAGTACCTGCGTCATGCGGAAGGTGAGGACGCCGTGACGTCTTTCCAGCCACTCTTCAAAGAGAGCATTCAAGGTCGAAGGGTTTATTTATTTAAATTTCATGTACAGTACAGGTACATAGGCGGACTTAATGCAACAAGGCAATATCTACCAGTCAACCTTTACCACCTTCTATTACTGTTTCATACTATGTAATACATAATGTGTAACTGTTTAATTTCCCAAATAAATAAAATAAAAATAAAATAAAACTTTAATGGTAGAAAATTAGAAAATTTAATCATTGCTTTTTTGTCAGAATATTTACAGCTACTTACAGCAAGACAATGTCTCTCGGGAGTTGGGTCAACTAGTGACTTACTAAAAATTTTTAAAATAATAATTGATTCAGTTACAAAATTCAAGTAAGAAAATATTTATAAATTTAAAAAATAGTATTCTCGACTAAGAGCAAGGCTGAACAAGGTTCCAATGAGGTTTAAGTAGTGTTGAAAATGTTTTCAAAGCCAGAAATTTTGTTTGTAACTCATGAATGATAAATATTATATAAAAAACCGACCGCCATGCCTACAGTATTTTCAGCTCGCTGAACAAAAACCTGCCAGCACCACGTCACTATGCCGACCTTCAGTGTAATCATGTGTACCTTTTGACTCGCCAACTTGATAAAATATTCATAGAAAAGCGCCTCTAAAGCGGTTTAACACGCGTCGGATTAAATGCGCTGTGCGTTTAGACTTTACTAATAATATATGAGAAAGTTCGTCTTTATGTCTGGGCTGCTATAATTATTTTTATTGTACTTTTTAGTATAATATTGACCAGTCTACACTGTCCTTACATATTATCTACTTATACTGTAATATGGAAACATTGTAAGAACAACAATTTTTTTAAAAGAGTAACCATGGAGTTTCTTGCCGGTTCTTCTCCATAGGAAACGACCAATTTGGAACCGTGCACTAGCTTCTGACGTTTTATAAGTGCTCATGTAGGCCTATGTGAAATAAAAACACTTTTGAATTTGACTTTGACTTTGCTGCGTTTTTAGGGAGGCTAAAATAGGAAAAGGAGACTTGGTGTAGGAAAGTTATCAGAAATCAGAAACGATTATGTCAAAATAGACCATTTACAGGCACTTTTAAATTGTCAAAATGTCTGTCAGGCAAAAAAAAAGGATCTAAGTTGACTTGGTGTAAGAAAGTTGTCAGAAATCAGAAACGAATATGTCAAAATAGACCATTTACAGGCACTTTTAAATTGTCAAAATGTCTGTCAGGCAAAAAAAAAGAATCTAAGTGTGCTTGGTGTAAAAAAGTTGTTAGAAATCAAAAATCAGAAATGTTTATTTCAAATAGACCATTTAAAGGCACGTTTGAATTATTTTCAAAATGTCGGTCAATCAAAAAAAAAAGTAAAGCTAAATTGCAAGTTCCAAAGCGTAGATCTCTATGGAGAAGAACGTGCAAGAAACTCCATGAACACTCTTTTAAATCATGTTATCATCATTCATCATTAATTTAGCCGATAGACGTCCACTGCTGGACATAGGCCTCCCCCAAATGTCGCCACAACGGACGGTCCTGTGCGTCTCGTTACATATTTCTGGTCGCTTCTATTATATGAGCACAATGTAGATAAATAATGAAAAAACAAGTAAATAATAATGGAGGTATCACGGTAGTAACTTCTACAGGGGCCATGGGAGAGTTTGCAAAAGTTGCCGTGGTTGTGGAACCCAAAGAGCAACTGAAGAACACAGGTGGATTTTAGTCAGTAACAGTCTGACATGCCCTCACGTTCCATTCTAAAGTTTCTTACCAAATATAGGAATGTAACATACAGGTTTCAAGTCCTGGGTCAAGTCGTATAACGTCATTACCGCTTGTCAAGCTGACTTCCGTACTATTGACTTTTTTTTAATTGATATAAACTAATGCTTAACTGTGACCCCACCTGATGGTAAGTAGTGATGCAATCGCTGATGGTGAGGCGCACTAGTTTATTAAGAGCCTATTCACTCTAGCCTTGAAGACACCCAAATTATAATCAGACGGGAAGACCGCAGCAGGCAAATTGTTCCAGTCCCTCGATGTACGCGGTATAAACGACGAGGCAAAACGCTTGGTCCGGACCGTAGAGGTTTTAACAACGTCACGTTGAATTCAATACCAAGAGGCTGAGAATCTTCTTGAAGGGTTTCCAAGGAAAAGAGAGAAATTACTTTTTTGAAACTGTTCAGTTTTCTTCATGGAAAAAAATAAAATCACCTAAAACAATGAAAACCACGAAATATGTATTTAATAACGGGATCTTTTAGTGTTTCATTACGCTTTTCCTCATAGCAAACAAAAGAAGTAGGCGGCATTCATTCAACACTCACTTTGGTAACACAATGGTGAAATTCCCCATTCGGGTCTTCTGTACCCCATAAAGGACTTTGCGTATATAAAATTTTCACTCAATAGAGGCATTACGTTGTCCCTCTTTTGTATCACAATGTGTATCATTTTCCTGAAAACGTTAAAAAAGTGATTTTAACATTTCTGAATTTATTCATGGCGCGAATGAAACAATTTACTAATTAAGAATGAATGCCTTAACGAAGTATTTTAATACAAAGAGAGGGGAAATTTCAAAGAGACTCGTCAGGACATATTGTACCATTAGTACAATATTTGATATTTTATCAGCACTTTATACTCGAGGGTTGGTCTGTGAAACCAACAAAACACTGTCATGTTTTTGACGTGACAACGTCTTATAATTCGATGGCGCCGGCAGCACGCACGAAAAAGTATGACGCAAGTGGCGTTACCTCGCTCTGAGGCGTTCCATTTAAGGCTTGAAGTGCAAGCGAGAGCGCGTTCGGCCTCCGCGTTCGGCAGTGTTCGACATCTGTCTCTCTCCTACTTGAGTGAGCGATGCGTCTGCGTCGTGACAACTGCTATAGAATAATACATTTACATGTTTTCGTCAAGTATAAAGTGCAGTGAAAAGTGAATGTCGTGTTAATTGTTTATTTGTATTTATGCGTACAAATAAATGTAACACGTTGTCACGTTCAACTATCGTCAGTAAACCGACTTTACAGACAACCGATTTTTTTTTTTTCAGATTAATCAAATATTGTACCCACCGCCATTGTACGACCCATAGATTTAAGTTTATGTATAGGTTGTGTTACTTTTTTGGTGTACAATAAAGTTTATTCTATTCTACCACTACTCTACTACTTCTAGTTAGCTGCCTGACTATTTGCTGCAATCATTTAAGGGTAGAAAGTGTCTTTGTACCAAACGCATGTATAGACGTATTTGGTGACAGCCGGTCTGTGAGACCGAACTGTCAAAGTACGATTTTTTTTACGTATACACTTACGATAGTCATGCTTTTATTCGGTGATTGTTACATAGGACTCATTGTGAATATAAGTATTTTCTCTCCGTTCCATCTTTAGCTAACAATAAAACATTTATAAGACAAAAAAAAAACAGTAATCTTCTCGGGAAATCTACAGGAAGCAATGTGAAATCCGTACCAAGGGACTTACGAATCTCATAAAATCCGATTTGCTTACCTTAAATGTACTGTAGACATATAGTATGAGATATTTTGTGACATAAGGGTTATATAGGAGCAGGGGTTTTTTTTCGGTGGGAAAATCATCTTATGACATCCCGCGCTCTTGGGCGGAGCGAGATATAGTGTCAGACTTTTACTGACTAAAAACCCACTCCTGTTCCTTCGTTGCCTTTCGTACCAGGGCCGAATCTTCCTTTCAGAAGCAGACCCTTGGCCCCAGTAGGCTTCGACCCTGCTGGGCCCCTACTGTTGCTGACATCTCTTTGAGGCGCGCGTTGAACAGTACGCGCCGTCGACGACTTGGGCTCGGTCCGAACGGTTACCGGACAGTCGGACTGCGAGCTACACATTGCTCGCCGTTCGCAAGCCCGTTCTTTCGGTGGCCGGAAATCGGGATCGGAATCCCGGCGGCGGTTGGGGCGTGTGGACCATATGACCATAGGAGCAGGGATAAGCAGAGATAAGGTGGCTACAAGAGATTTACAGTTGAGAAATACCTTTTCTTTAAAAAAGTTTCCTCTCCTATTTTAGGGCACAGGGCATGGTCTACCCGTATACCAAACATTATTAAAATCCGTCGAGGCGTTTGCACGTGAAGGAGTAACAAACACACATACATACAAACTTTCGCCTTTACAATATTAAAGTGATTGCAAAATAAAAACTTTACGATATGAATGAGTGAAGAAAGATAAAATTTTCTTAGCAATTAATAATTAGCTACACCGGCAGAGAATTCCATTCCTTAGCTGTTTGCACAATGAATGTGTTCCCAGTACGTGTTGTACGTTAACATCCATTTAACTATCTAAAACCATTTACAAAAGAGTTTAAAACAGAATTCTAATCTGCAAAGCCACCATTAATCAGGTTCGCAGAGTTTTCACAATGAAGTGAATGGTAAAACTCTCCCTTCAATTGAATTAAATAAATGGTGAGCTAATCAGTATTCATTAGTAACGTGACAGGCATCTTTATTTACGTCCAACGTTTGGAGTTAGGTAAAAAGGAATTAAAAGATTTATATAGAATTATAATGAGTTTTGTGAGGGAATTCTCAAGATAAGTTTTGTTTTTTTAATGTCTCGCGTTTGACCACTATCTCACCTGAAGGTAGATAGATAGATAAATAGAAAGATATATCTTTTATTGTACACCAAAAATAATAATTACATTAGGAACTTAAAATTAATAGGGTATCACAATGAGCGGTCTTATCACTAAAAGCGATTTTTTAAAACCTTTGGATGGATTTGACAGAGAAGGAGAAAAAAGATACGCTGGTAGTTACTAATGCAGGTAAGCAATGATGTACTCGACGGTGGAGCACGCTTGCCTAAAGTAACCAGAAAGAGAAAGAAAGCTAGAAATTCACTCTTGACTTTAAGACCCTTAGGTTGTAGCTTTCAGAAAACACAGACTTCGGTAGGGAATACAACAACACACAATAAAATATTTGCAAGAATTTCACCGAAATTCTCTCAAAAAGATTTACTAAAACAATCAAAATTTTATATTAATTAAAGCCTAAAACATGTTTAGTTTCCTACCCCACATTTTTATGAAGCAAAAATACAACAAACACACAAAAAAATTTGTTTGCACACAGGTTCCTTAAGTTCGCACCGAAATGAAGATGAAAATACGAGCAAATATATCGCGAAGTCCCCAGGGACTGGAGGAGGGAAACAAATGGTTCATAGACTCACATTAGGCCTGGTTCTTCGGAGAGAGAAACTTGGTGGTGCTGCGTATAATTCTGGAGTTATTTGTGGGTTAATAAATAACAATTATTTACATAATAATGAATAGGTAAGTATTGCTTTTGGAAGTGTAATTATGTGGTACAATAAGTTCGCAAAAGTAACTTTTTTTATGGTTCCATACCTCAAAAGGAAAAAACGGAACCCTTATATTATCACTTTGTTGTCTATCTGTCTGTCTGTCTGTCAAGACCCTTTATCTCGGGAACGCGTGGAGGTATCAAGTTGAAATTAAAACCATATACTCAGGTCTGCGGACCCTTGAAGCTGTGAAAAAATCAAACTTCTAAGTTAACGTTGTTCACTCCCAAAGGAATCAAAATTCATAGGGTACTTCCCGTTGATCTAGAATCCTGAAATTTGGCATGAAGCAAGGTCTCATAACACAAGTATAGGTATAAATCTGAAAACTGTAAATATGTAGTAATTTTTGTGAATCGGAAAAACCTTCGTAACTCAATTCGGGAATTGAACTGTTTACATAGGTAAGGTTTGTAAGGAACCTTCAGTGTGAGAGTCCTACTCGCACTTGCCCAGTTTTTATTTTTTATAGGCTCGCGCTTGATCACTATATCATCACTGGGGGAGAAAGGAGCATGCTCACGTAATAAAATGTATATAATTTATTATTATTATTTATTTATTAAATTATAAAACCTTTATAGACTAGTCCAAGGCGATGTTATAACATTTTATCGAAATTTATTCAACTGTTCGAGCGTGAAGAAGTACACACACACACACTTAAAAACTTTCGCATTTAGTTATAACATTAGATAAAAGCTGAGTTAAGGCCCAAGCGCCCGGGCAGTGCCATAAAACAGTTATTTTCTAAAGCCTACCTCGGTAACGGCTAGGTCAATAAGTTTAAAAAAAATCATGTACAACATAATATGATTTTTTCGTATGACTAATACTTTTGCCAAAAATAATAATCAACCACATAATATTTTTTCACTGGTTTTCCCTAATCCTTTCAAACGGCTTTGATCTTTAGAAATATGTTTACATAAAAAAATGCTGGTTAAGTGTTCTTCAGAATATACATCATAGCATATGTTAATCGATCAATATTTCGCAAAGAAAATGGATTTAAAGGTTAGCGGGGTTCTATACGAGCGCAGCTGACTGGAATTAAATGCACCCCAATTTCAATTTAACTCTGGCCAGATGATCAATGGACTATCCGCCTTAATAGCTGGATACATAAAAACCTACTAAATTACCTACAATTTGGCAACAAGCCGAGATAATACAAGACTTAGCGTAACAAACTGTGGCCTGCGGCAGTAAATATTTCTTATCTGACATTTTGTTGTGGTCTAATAGCTCGGACTAAGAGCTATGTAGCAGTAAATCAAAGCGACTGGATAGAGTAGGCTGAACTATAGACCATACTTTATTGTACTTTGACTTTTAATGATATGGTTCACAGTATTTATAACATACACTAGCTGTTGCACGTGACTTCCCACGTCAGATTCGTAAAACAACACAATTTAATGACATTTGGTAACAATTTCAAGAAGTATTTTTTTCTGCGCGGGACCCTATATATTATTCTAAAATAAAAGTAGCTTAACTTACTCCTTATATCATCAGTTATCTAACAGTGAAAGTATGGTCAAGATCGGTAAATTTGTTTCGGAGATTAATCGAAGCAAACCGACGGACAGACCGATAGACAGACAGAAAAATATTTTTTAATTATTGTTATAGGTGTCGAATATAGGTACTCGTACTTTCATATGCATTTAGTAAAAAAAAAAAAATGATATTACAAACAGACACTTCAATTTTATTTACCCATATGTATAGATAGATATAGCATAGCATAGCATAATCAGCCTTTTAATGTTCCCACTGCTGGGACTCAGGCCTCTTCTCTAAGAGAAGGAATGGGCCATAATCCACCACACGGGCCCAGTGCGGGTTGGTGAATGTCACATGTCTTCGAATTTTTGGTTCTAGGACATGCCTCCTCACGATGTTTTCCTTTATCGTTTTGAGAGCAGTGGTGATGAAATAAATTACACAAAGTACTGCGCCTGGAGAGCCAGAGCAGTGGTGGCCGAGTGGTAACGGCCCCGACTTACGAGTTGTAGGTCGCGGGTTCAAACCCAGCCAGGCACATTACTTTGTGTAATTTATTTCATCACCACTGCTCTCAAAACGGTGAAGGAAAACATCGTGAGGAAACCGGCATGTCCTAGAACCAAAAATTCGAAGACATGTGACATCCACCAACCCGCACTGGGCCCGCGTGGTGGATTACGGCCCATTCCATCTCCTAGAGGAGGCCTGAGTCCCAACAGTGGGAACATTATAAGGCTGACTATGCTATACTGCGCCTGGATGGGTTTGAACCCGCGTCCTACAACTCGTAAGTCGGGGCCGTTACCGCTCGGCAACCACTGTTCTATAGATAGATGTATAGATGATATTTAATTTGGTAAATAATTTTATTGGCCACTAGCTGACTGGACAGAAGTCGTTATGTCAAAAGCTTAAAGTAACTAGTTTGCAGTAAGAACTGACATCATATTTCCTAGGAACAGATTAAACGTAATAAAGAAAGTTTTTACGGTTTTCCGCGTAACTTTTCCAATTTTCTCTTCTTATGAACCTTTTGATACTTCAAGAAATAGTTTAAAAAGAAGATCATCCAACTTAGTCCAGACATTCTCGAGTGTTGCGCTCCGCAACACATTAAGCGGTTAATTAATCTCGGGATTTGAGGCATATCCACTTTATTCTTACGCTGTATGAAATTAGTGTAAGTACATAAATAACTCTACCTAATCCCGACCTCTGTTTATTATACACGATAAAAGATCCAACTATATAATTGGCAATACAGCTTGCTGAGATTCAGTAGGCTACATTAGGAATATGTCGCAGCTTACCAAGGCTTTCGGTTCTTGAAACTGTAGAAACACAAGTCTGATTCTCCTTCTTGCTCCACCAAAAGCGTTAGAAGCTATTTACTGGCTTCCAACCAAAAAAAGAAATGTGTCTGTATTTATCCTCTACCTAAACCTCAATTCGCACAGTAAAATTGCTTCCTTGCTATCAAAATGGCGCGCAAAATAGAAAAAACTTCTAACAAAAACACAGATCTGTAAATGCGTCTTTTGGTCGGTTCAATCAATTCAGAATATAAATTGAGTCATTTCTTTCGTATAAGACAAACGTGCCGCCACCCCTAGCGGGTATCCTGATGTGGGTACTTTAGCAAAAGGCTTTATTTCTGTAATAATGGCCTACAATCTGGCGGAACGCCTAAATGAAAAGCTTGTAGGGTTATCTCTTAGCTCTTAGGACATATTCTTCTGTTTTTTTTTGGTTGATAAACATGTAAAGTTTCGGCTGAGCTTGTGATCTCGCAGTAGCGATGTCACAATTGCAGTGTAAGTCACAACACACAGGCAGCCCGTAACGCAAATGTGCGAGGGAATACCATGGTGGTTTTAACCACTACTAGTCTTTAAGACCCCATGAGGACATTCATGAGCACCTAAAGAAAGAAAGAAAGAAAAACATTTTATTTGCCGGAAAAGACGCAAAATAACTAACATATTGCAAACATTTTGCAAGACTAAAACATAATTAATTAAAAATAACATATATGCGCCACGTCCGAGCAAAACGGCCGTACGCTCAGCATAATGCCGTGTCCACACGCAAAAATGCGACGAGTCCGCAGCGCTGGTTTTCAGCGTGGGCTGGTGACGTTATCGACTAACAGAAGTCGGCAATGGTATTGTGTACCAATAGATTTGAGTAAAAAAATACTCACCTCATGTACATCCATGAAGATTTTCACCACGACAAAAAATTACCTACTGTTTTTGCATTGATTTGTTGTGTCTTTATTATTTTCGTATTTTTGTTACTAACAATTTGTAAGTATGTTTTTTTAATTTTTAGAGTTCCGTACCTCAAAAGGAAAAACGGAACCCTTATAGGATCACTTTGTTGTCCGTCCGTCTGTCTGTCTGTCAAGACCCTTTATTTCTAAAACGCGTGGAGGTATCGAGTTGAAATTAAAACCATATACTCAAGTCTGCGGTCCCTTGAAGCTGTGAAAAAATCAAAGTTCTGAGCTAACGAAAAAAAAAAAGATACGGCCGTTTATGTCTCAAAAAAACGTGTATTTCGACACTCTCAAGGGAATCAAAATTCATAGGGTAATTCCCGTTGACCTAGAATCCTGAAATTTGGCATAAAACAAGGTCTCATAACACAAATATAGGAAAAAATCTGAAAACTGTAAAGTTGTGACGAAACAAAAAAAAAAAAATTGCGATTCGGAAAAATCATTGTAACTCAATTCGGGAATGAACTGCTTTCATAGGTAAGTTTGTACGGAACCCTCAGTGCGCGAGTCTGAGTCGCATTTGTTCAGTTGTTTTATAATCAAGCTGTACACATTAGGTTCATCTTTTGTCTACATTATTGTAGTCTTATACAACGGCAGTAAAAGTGACAACCCTGAGCCTTGCCGTGAATGTAGACAATTGTATTTTAACCTACGCTAAGAAAGGAGTTTCGTACAAAATACCTGTCTTTTACGATATGACTTTTATTACATTTGCTTTACTGTCTATGTTTATAACACCTTTGTCAGTTTCTCAAGGTATGAGTACCAAGATTTCTTGGTATTATCTACAGTCTAGTTTTCCGTTACATTTATATATACTAAGAATACATACTATTTTTTTTTTGTTGGCTAACACTTACGTCTTGTCCGAATTCACCGAAAAGCTGAGACCACGATAGATAACACGAATGGCGCTAACTATATGTGTTCAAAATATTGTGTAAAACTAGATAGTTTTTCACAATATACCACGATTATTCTTGCTTCTAATACAGATGTATTGGAAGCAAGAATAATCGTGGTATTCAAGCCACATAGTGTGTATTTTATAAAAGGTCCTGTTGATCGAAAATATGTATATACACGGTTGGTGCAGTGGTTAAGGGATAGGCAAGTTCGCTGCGTGTCGCAAGTTCAATTCCCGAACGGAACATATATTTCTATGGCTTACAGATAGTTGTGGCGTGTTTGGGAGTCGTTCACTTATGGGGCAAGGTTTAAAGAAACGAAATGATAGAAAAATCGTCTTCTACGATGTCCCACACACCGCTCTGGGTTTATCCAGTCCTCCTTCTTTGTCCAGGCGATCTCTCTTTGGAATGCGCTCCCGCTGAACATCAGGATGGCGTCCAGTCGGTTCACTTTTAAGGTGAAGGCACGTGAACACATTCGCAGGAAGTTGGTGTGATCATCACAGCGTTGATTTGTTGGATTCGTTTTTCATAATTACATTGTTAATTTGTATATAAGTATCTTAGTATATATTTATCATTGTATTTCTTTTCTATTTCTTTACCATTAAGCTGCACCTACCATGTTTTGTTTCTGCACCACCCTAAGGTCGACTGATAGAAAATGCCTAAGGCATTAAGTCCGCGTTTGTACAATGTTTAATAATAGTGCATAAAGTTTTAATAAATAAATAAAAATGCCACAATTTTTTTTAAATCAATTTATATCTCTCAGTACAAAAATCAAATAGTTATTGTTTCGCACTGTAGTAATACTAATGTCGTCAACGGCATTTTTTTTCCAAGCGCGCCTCAAAGAGAGGTCTTAAAACCACAGTATAGATATAATGGAACAGTACGGAAACTACCTACAAATGTTCGAAACGGCACACTCACACAAACATACGCATCGACGAGACTCCTAAGCGGCATTCGCTACTGACAGGACCACGAGAACCGCTTAGGAATCTCGTCGATGCGTATGTTTGTGTGAGTGTGCCGTTTCGAATATTTGTGGGTAGTTTCCGTACTGTTCCATATATCTATACTGTGGCAAAACCGTAGGAGGGCAGTAGGGATGAAGCCTACTGGGGCCATGGGTTCACTTCTGAAAGGGAAACCCGTAGTCCTAGAACGCAAATGTCAACTAAAGGAATATAGGTGTGGTTTTAGTCTGTTAAAGTTTCGCCCTCCAGGTCCGCCCTAGAGCGAGAAAAAACGTTTTTTTTTGGGTGGGAAAATCATCTAATGACAAATCACGCTCTTGGGCGGAGCGAGAGATAGTGTCAGAATTTTACTGGCTAAAAACCCACTACTGTTCCTTCTTTGCCTTCGTCCCAGGGCCCCGGGTTTTACTTTCACACTACCCGTGGCCCCAGTAGGCTTCGACCCTGCTGGGCCCCGCGTTAGAAGTCGTTAGATTTTACAGGTTGCATTTTGGAGAGTGTGCGCGGGTATTGCATGACTTGATTCCGCCATCTCATTTCTACCATCGGACAACCCGACGTACGGCGAGTATCGACCCTTACGTTTTTGAAACCTCTACGATCCGGACGAAGCGTTTCGCCTCGTCGTTTATACCGCGTACATCGAAGGACTGGAACAATTTGCCTGCTGAGGTCTTTCCATCCGATTACAGTTTGGGTGTCTTCAAGGCTAGAGTAAAAACTCTAAAAAACTAGCTCTTAATAAACTAGTGCACCTCACCATCAATGATTGCATCACTGCTTACCATCAGGTGGGATCACAGTCAAGCACTAGTTTATATGAATTAAAAAAAAGATGAATTTTCACTTAAAAAAAAGGCTCTGACTTCACCAAGCGTTTCTGTGATGGTTATTATTCTAGCCCCGAGTTCATCTCTAATCTGAGATATTTCTATGCAACTGTATTACTATTCAACTCCAGATAAATCAAAAATCAAACAAAGGTAGCTACATATATATGCTATTACACATTTTATCCATTAGGCGTGGAGTTTTTTATCCTGAAAAACCTGTTTTTTTTTTCCTAACCATGTTCCACTGCTGGGCAAAGATCTCCCCCAAATCCTTCCTGACGTTCTCCTCCAGCGCCGTCTCAAACCAGTCCTCGCGGTACGCGTCCAGATCATTCCGCCACCTCTTTCTAGGCTAGAAAAACCTGTACATCATAAAAAATATGATGGTGCATAGTATTCGAAAAAATTACCAGAAAATTGCATCTCATGAAAGAAAAAGTAGCATAACTCATACAAGTAAGTCTTGTAGCACCATATTCTTCACATTATAAACATTTATGAAACCCTCTTAACAGTTAAATCTAAGAACCTCGTATTACACAATATTATTGTAAAATAGGGTTAACCCTAACCCTATTTTACACTTCACTTAGTCAACCCTATTTCACACTTCACCCAATCAATACTATTTTACACTTGACCTAATCAATCCTATTTTGCACGACACCCAGTCAACAATATTTTACGCTTCACCCAATCAATCTTATTTTACACTTCACCCAGTCAACTCTATTTTACCCTTCACCCAATCAGCCCTATTTTACTCGTAACCCAGATAACCATATTTTACATTTTACCCAATCAACCCTATTCCATACTTAACCCTGCTCTTGTTCATACTTTACGAACAATATTTTACACTTAATCCTAGCATTGCATACTTACCGACAAAATAAACCAATTGCAGTAAGTAAAAGCAATGCATTCATTCTGCCTCCATCTCATTACATTAATGCAAACTTTTCAATACCGTGGTAGTAGCGCAGTGGGTCAAGGTTGACCATTGTGGGCCATTGGCAAAAGTTACAATCGATAGGCATTTTGAGGGTTGAGTTTAATATGAGGGAACTAAGTGTCTACGAAGTGGAGTTACTTTCGTGTTTGTCTTTTTTAGGGTTCCGTATCTAAAAGGAAAAAAAAGGAACCCTTATAGGATCACTTTGTTGTTCGTCTGTCTATTAAGACCCTTTATCACGGAAACGCGTGGAGGTATCGAGTTGAAATTGAAACCATATAATCAGTTCTGCAGTCCCTTGAAGTTGTGAAAAAAATCTAATTTTTAAGTTAACGAAAAAAATAAATAAATATACCTTTTCTGTGACATAAATGGCCGGTGTATATGTCGCAAAAAAACGTACATTTCAACATTTTTAAGGGAATCAAAATTCATAGGGTACTTCTCGTTGACCTAGAATCCTGAAATTTGGCATAAAGCAAGGTCTTATAGCTCAGGTGTAGGTAATAAATCTGAAAACAGTAAATATGCTGTTACGTCACAAAAAAAAATTGTGATTCAGAAAAAACTTCGAGACTCCATTCGCGAATTAACTATTTACATAGGTAAGTTTGTGCGGAACCCTCAGTGCGCGAGTCCGACTCGCTTTTGCCCAGTTATTTTATGACATAGTAGAGTCTCTTCGCTTATGACTATCGTTATGCTAAGCTGGGTCCCTTGTGGCACATTCACGTTATATTTCTTAATCTTGTAAAGTGTTTTTCTTTTTTTTTTCTTTTTATTCAATGTTCGCAGTTTTCTTTTTTCCTTTCTTGTCTCAGATTTTTCTTGAATATCTTTTAAGCCCTGCAAATAGTGAGACTTACTTTTTAAACATATAGAAAAAGAAATGTCACTTTTTAGTCCAATATTGTCTCTGGACTTCAAAGTCAAAGATTTATTCGCAGGTAAATGTGGTTGCAAAAGTTCTTACAATGGTTATATAATAGTAACTTAGCATTTTGAATCTGGAACTGAATTGAATCTGGTATTGGAATTTTGAAACTGGAAGAATTGTTTATGGCATAAAAGGACTTCCAATTAACCACCTGCGCTAAGTCCTTTGAAACAGACCATTGGAAGTTCTTTAATTTAGTTTGGAACACTGTTATAAATTTGAATGCACATAGGATAGCAATTGCGCTCATATAGTTACTTCTAAAAACTTACATTCAAAGAAAATATCGTAATTAAACACTAACATTTTGACGATATAGGTAGTTGACTCAGTGATAGAGCGTGGTCTTGCTAACGGCGAGCAATGGGTAGCTCGCCGTCTGGCCGCAGTAAAGGGCCTATTACACCATTCGATATTCAGACAGTTTTAGTCTATGATTCGACATATCGCGTAGTGTAATAAGAGTTAGACCGGTCTTACTCGGAACAAAAAATAAGACAGTCTGAATATCGTGTGCTGAATATCGCGTAGTGTAATAGGCCCTTAAGGTTCAAGCTTGGGTCGACGGCGCATGGTGTTGTGCGTTGCAAAATTGACGGGGCTAGTTAGGCCGATGCCCGCTAGGGCTGCAAATTGTTGTGCTTTCTTTTCTTATGTTTTCTTTCTGATAGAGCGATTGGCTGCTACGCTGATTATCTATATATATGGGTACAATACTGACTGGTCAACACTGTTCTTACTTAATATCTATTAATACTGTAGGAAATATTGTAACATCAACGACAATTTTTAAAAGGACCATACCATGGAGGTTTTTGCCGGTTCTTCTCCATAGGAAACGACCAATTTGGAACCGTGCACTAGCTTCTGACGTTTTGTAAGTGCCCATGTAGGCCTATGTGAAATTAAAATATTTGTATTTTTTTTTTAATCGCCGTTTAAATTTCTACAGATAATAAATAGATCCTGATCTAGGTGTCTTATATTTCTGAACACACCCACGATACAGGAGAAGTTTTATTTTAATTTATATAAACCAGTGCTTAACTGCGATCCCACCTGATGGTAAGCAGAGATGCAATCATTGATGGTGAGGCGCACTTGTTTATTAAGAAAGAAAGAAAGAAAGAAAGAAAGAAAGAAAAGAAAAAACGTTTATTCGTGACTCACACAATCGTATAAACTAAAGATACACAATAAAAAAAAGAAAGGTATAATCAGTGCGAGACCAAAAAGGCACCTAACTCAGCATATGCTGCGTTATTTTAAAACGATAAATAACGTAGCGCTGGTATTCTGTTAGGGCCCACTATGATGCCTAAGAAATATGATGCTTAAGAGCCTATTCACTCTAGCCTTGAAGTCACCTAAATTATAGTTGGACGGGAAGACCGCAGCAGGCAAATTGTTCGAGTCCTTCGATGTACGCGGTATAAACGACGAAGCGAAACGCTTAGTCCGGACCGTTGAAGTTTCAACAACGTAAGGCTGGCTACCCTGCGCCTGTGCTCGGGGCTTTGGACTTAACCAAATCTGGATCCCCAATTAGCCTCTTCGCACGCCTTTCCACTGAGTCCAAAGCTGCTAGATGGCATTTTACAGCACCAGCCCATAATGTTCCTAAGTTGTTCAGAAGTTCCTAATGTGGAGCGATTTATTTATTTATTTATTTAATACTTCATGCACATAAAGGTACAGAGGCGGACTTAATGCCTTAGGCATTTTCTACCAGTCAACCTTTGGGTGATGCAGAGAAGAATAATTAAATAAAAGAAAGAAGATTAACAAAAAAAAAAGAAAAAAAAAGAAAAAGAAAAGAAAAAAAAAAAGAAAAAAAAAAGAAAAAAAAGAAAAGAGAAAAAAAGAAAAAAAAAGAGAAGAAAAGAAGAAAAGAAAAGAGAGAAGATTAATATTATTAGATAATTAATTAATTTATTATTATGCGATGTTTAAAAAAAAATCATACACCTACTTGTTCCTTCGTTTGCATTAGAACGGGCATTTTTCCTAGTAGTAATAATGCATGTTGGTATTTCCATTATAAAATTATTAATTAAATAAGGCGCTGTAAAAACTGTTAAGACATTCATGCATAATAAGTACCTACTCACATTAACAAAGCTGTTACTTTTAACTAGTTTCAAGTTAAAAAGTTGCTTGAAACTAGTTAAAACTATAATTATTTATTACAGTTTTTAGGGTTTCGTAGTCGAATCACAAAAACGGAATCTTTCTGTCTAATAGGACAGTTTTGCTTTCATTGTGTATCTAGACCTTTTGCAGTTTATCAATGAAGTGAGAAAAAAGGTGTAGAAACTTTGTATGTTGTTAATCGGTCAGGTGAAATTACGAAAAGAACTAACGATTGTCAGTAGCTTCGCTCGCGTGACAGTATCAAAAAGGTAATTATTTTTTAAGGTTGGAAATCATCCAATGACATCTTCCGCCCTTGGGTGGGGCGGGAGGGCGTGTCAGACTTTTTCTGTGTAAAACCCACTCCTGTTCCTTCTTTGCCTTCGTTCCAGGGCCGCGGGGTACTTCTTCGCATCACCCATGTCCCCAGTAGACTTCGACCCTGCTGGGCCCCTACGGTTGCTGACATCTCCTTGAGGCACGCATGGAACACTACGCGCCGTCGACGACTTGGGCTCGATCGGGACGGTTACCGGACAGTCGGACGGTGAGCTACCCATCGCCATCCGCAAGCCAGCTCCTATGGTAGCTGGAAATAGGGATCGGAATCCCTGGCTGGCTGGGGCGTGAGGGCCATTGCCTAGCGCGTGCGGTCGCTTCCTTTGCTAGCATTACTGCTTCGTCCCATGCGTCATCCCAACTACAGAACCTTATGTATTATCCACCATGCACTTGGCCGATGACCGCCCATAACCTATACGCTGTCAGAAAGAAGGTTAGTTTTTTAATAAGTGCTAAAACAAAAGATTCTCAAAAGTGCTCTTGTTATAAAGTGTTCGTAAGAGCCATATATAGTGGCTGCTTCAAGAGCTCCCAGGCTGAATATTTTAGTATTTGCATGAAGCTCTAGTAGCTATGAATAGAAAATGGTCGTTCTATTGAACACTAGTTTCAACCTGCGACTTCGCCCGCGGAACATTATCTCTAGAGAACATTCTTCAGGGAAAGAAGTGTACTTTATGCTATTCCATTGTATCGTCCCCCGTCGGAGACGCACCGGGCGTCGGGATCACCGTAAGCTTGGTCTTGCTGACGGCGAGCAATGGGTAGCTAGTCGTCTGGCCGCAGTAAGGACCAAGTTTGGGTCGACGGCGCGTGGTGTTGTGCGCTGCAAAATTGATGGGACCAGTTAGGCTGATGCTTGCTAGGGCTGCAGATTGGTCGAAGAAATTACCGTAACCCTCGCAAAAAAGGGCAACTGAAGGAACACTGTGGGTTTTAGTCAATAAAAGTCCAACCCTCACGTTCCATTCAGAGTGTGAGAAGTCTTTTATTTATTTATATTATTTATAGGCTCGCGTTTGACCACCATCTCACCTGATGGTAAGCGATGATGTGGCCGACGATGGAGCACACTTGCCTAGAAGTAACCTATTCACTCTTGACTTAAAGACCCCTAGGTTGTAGCTATCAGGGAATACAGACTCCGGCAAGGAATTCCACTCCTTAGCTGTACGCATTATGAATGTGTTCCCAAAACGCTTTGTACGTATGGGATATCCCGATGATATCCCGCGTAAAAAAAGGATATAGTTTTGCCCTTGTGGTAATTTTCGTCCAAAACCGTTCAGCCGTTTGAGCGTGTAAGAGTAACAAACAAAGAATACCCATAATAAGTTGTGGCCAGATCATAGAAATTGATCACTTCATAATATGGCCAAGTTAAACTGGCCAGATCGATTTAAACGTAAAAATTTGATAATATGAATCCTCGTTTGGCCTATTTTCTTTAGACTTTTAATAATCATAGAAATCCTACATCAATGATATGGCGAAACGAGGATTGACATATCATCAAATGTTAACGTTTAACGATCTGGCCAGTTTTAGTTGGCCATATTATGAAGTGATCAATTTCTATGATGTGGCCACGTCATATGTGTTGGTGAAGTCAATAGTACCGAAGTTTGAGAATGATTGAACGAGCTAAGTGAAAAGTGACACATGTCACTTTTACAGAATCCGCGCTGACGTTTGCACGAACCGAGCAGATAAAAAAAATAAAAAACATACATTCAACTGAACATATAACCTCCTCCTTTTTGAAGTCGGTTAAAAAGTGCCGACCGCAGAGGTGCGGTGCTCTTTCCTCTGTCGGCAGCCGTGCGTACAACGTTTAGACGTTAGACTTCACACAACGAGCCGTGAAACAGTCCCCGAGATTAGTCTCGGGGACTGTTTCACGGCTCGTTGTGTGAAGTGAATACCTAAAGCTTGCATCATAATAAATCAGTTGTGTGATCTGGAATAGTTTGTTTATTGCTCGATACCTAGCCATCGCTCACAAAACCGAGTACCTGGACAGAGCTTCAATGATGATTGGCATCCTCAGCCGACATATATACTTATAAACATTTGTATATTTATAATGTTAGTGTGACAACATTTAGCGAGGAGGAATGGCAGGCGGTTGCCTCCTTCTGCGAAGCAGTAATGCTAGCGAAGGCGGCTGCACGCATGAGGGAACGGACATTCTCACGCACAAGCCGCCGGGATCCCGACCCCGTTTTTCAGCTACCGTAGTCGTGTCGCTTGCGAACGACGAGTAATGGATAGCTCGCCGTCCGGACCGAGCCCGAGTCGTCGACGGCGCTTAGTGTTCCACGGGCGCCTCAAAGAGATGTCAGCAAAACCGAAGGTTCCCAGCAGGGTCGGAGCCTACTGGGGCCTTTGTTTGACTTCCGAAAAGGAAACCCAGAGTCCTGTATCGCAAAGTAACAGTAAAAGTCGGACACGCCCTCGCGCCCCACCCTAGAGAAGTCATTGGATGATTTCCCACCTTAAAAAAAAGAATACTGGATGTTTTCTCAACCCCATATTTATGCTATACTTCCTATTGACTGGCCTGTTGGTCTAGTGGTTAGTGGTCCTGACTGCTATACCGGAGGTCGTGGGTTCGATTCCCACCCAGGACAAATGTTTGTGTGATGAGCACGATCATTTGTTCTATATCTGGGTGTAATTTATCTATATATGTATGTATTTAGAAATTTATAAGTATGTTTATCAGTTGTCTAGACTGGACTAGACGACGTTGTGTGATAGTTGTGGAATATTATATTATTATTATTTCCTTCGTTGGAACGCCTCCTACAAGGTGGACCGATGACCTGGTGAGGGTCGCGGGGGAGACGCACAGGACCGGTCATTGTGGCGACATTTGGGGGAGGCCTATGTCCAACAGTGGACGTCTTTCGGCTGAAATGATGATGATGATGATTATTTCCTTTGTAAAACTAAAGTCACAAATAAACAATCGTGTCTACACAACAATCACTCATGTTAGTAATGCCAAAAATCTATTTTGGCCCGTGACATACAAATAGAAATAAACTTATGTATTGATTACCGGGTCGTGTTCATAAAATATGTATGTATCTACAAGTGTTATGCTGTTTCGTATACAATGTATATATGAATATTCTGGTGGATATGAGTCAAAGTGCCAGACGGTTTCTCTGCATATTTTATGAATTAGGTATTTGCCTGTGCATATTTTTGTACAATTTTTAGGGTTCCGTACCTCAAAGAGAAAATACGGAACCCTTAGATCACTTTGTTGCCCGTCCGTCTGTCTGTCTGTCTTTCTGTTAAGACCCTTTACCTCGAGAACGCGTGGAGGTATCGAGTTGAAATTAAAACCAGATATTTAAGTCGGCGGTCCCTTGAAGCTGTGAAAAAACCAAACTTCTAAGGTAACGAATAAAAAAGATACGGCCGTTTATGTCTCAAAAAACGTATATTTCGACACTCTCAAAGTAATCAAAATTCATAGGTTACTTCCCGTTGAGCCAGAATCCTGAAATTTGGCATAAAGCAAGGTCTTATAGCACAGGTATAGGAATAAATCTGAAAACAGTAAATTTATTGTTACCTACGTCACAAAAAAAATACTTTTTTGCAATTCGGAAAAATCTTCGAGACTCCATTCGGGAATTGTAGTTTGTACGGAACCCTTAGTTCCCCAGTTTTTTATACTAAACAACAAATAACACTAAAAAGAAATCTTTTTCTGAAAATAGTATCGAAATTGGTTATTAAATGCAATGCAAAGCAATTAGCATTCCATATATCGACGGCGAAGTGACAAGAACTCCTAACTGTCGAAGTCAAAAAATTTTTGTCTTAAAAAAGTTAGGAGGTAATACTAAAAATTGGTTTAGTTAGGAAGTGTTTCCACAATTTAATTTGGTGCAGTTGCAACTAAATATTCGCTTCACAGATTTCACAAAAATATACGGAAACACACATATTTTGTTAGTTAGAAGGTATTGGCACTTCACCATCGATATATGGTTCGAGGAAGTGTGGGGGCGTGGTGGGGATATCTCACTATCTGTTTTGAGCACACGTAACCTAATGACGTCACATTTCAGTATGTGATTACTTATACTGCTATTTGACAGTTTCCCCGTCCAGGAGATTTAAAAATTTAAAACTTGTTCAAAGTTGAACGAATTTGAAAATTTCTTTCTATTTGCGTTTTTTGATAAAGTTGCTTTTTGATACTAATAATAAATAAAATTATGTCAAGTCCTCAATTGTAGCCATATTTCGGAATGTAAGTAGGAGCTAAAATTAATACTTCAGGTCTACAACTTTAGCAATCTTTCGGGGGAGGAATGTGCTTATAGATCCAGTTCAGAATATGTACATCTTTTACCATTGGATTAATTCACGGCATATTCATATCGCCTACAGAACTCTAGTAATCTTTCGGGGGATTAATGTCCTGTTGGTCTAGTGAAGACTGGCCTGTTGGTCTAGTGGTTAGTGGCTCTGACTGCTATGCCGGAGGTCGTGGGTTCGATTCCTACCCAGGACAAATGTTTGTGTGATGAGCACGATCATTTGTTCTGTGTCTGGGTGTAATTTATCTATATAATGTAGGTATTTAGAAATATATAAGTAGATATGTTTATCAGTTGTCTAGTACCCATAACACAAGCTCCGCTTTGCTTGGGACTAGACGGTGTTGTGTGATAGTTGTGGAATATTATATTATTGTGGAATATTATTAATGTGCATGCAAATATGTAGGAGCTAAAATTAATACTTCAGGTCTACAACTCTAGCAATCTTAAAGTTTATTCTATTCTATTCTATTCTAATCTTTCAGGGGAGGAATATGCTTATAGATCCAGTTCAGAATATGAACATCTTTTACCATTACAGAGTATTCAATTTTATTTGGAATGATTATATGTATACATGAAAAATAAAAACACTTAACTAATTAAAATTACATAATATATACACAATAACTCCTATCTAAAATATGGCGGCAAAAAATTCCTCCGCATCGCTGTCGACTGGAAGTGTGCCCAAAAGACTGACGGCATTGCCTCGTTGTATGGCAATGCTTAATCTCTGACCGAGGTAAAAGCCAGCCCTTTGGTCATTTTACCATTGGATCAATTCTAGGCATATTCGTATAGCCTACAGATATTGTTCCTTGTGTGGGTATCTTATGTTTGTGAGTTTACATGATTTTGAACGCACCCACCATGCAAGAGTAATTCCTAGTGCAAAATAAAGTTTATTTTCTAAACAAATACCTGAACTCTTTAGTTTTCAGTTCTTTTATATCGTCCTAAAATGTGTTTTAGGTGTAGCTAAGTAAGCTCTACATGACATGTGTTCATCTTTTTTCTCAAGTCGCATATCATTAAACCAACTTCTCCCATTCTGGGCGAATGAAGCGAGAGAAAGTGTTGGACTTTTACTGGCTTTAACACACCCGCGTTATTTCAGTTGGCCTTTGTGTTCCGGAGCACAAATGGCTCCGGTATCATTGAATAGTCTTTTACATGAAAAATGCTCAGATCTTGTATAATAAATTACGGGCGTGAAACCACGGCAATAAGCTTGTATCTAACTTTAAAAAACAAACTTGAAAATATTTTACCTCTACCAACATTCTATCAAATAAAATCCTTAAAGCATTTCTGTACCTCAGGTACACTTTACCAAACCCTGCCAAAATATCCAAACGAAATTCTTGAACAAACGTCGATTTTATTGGGAAAAAAATCATAGTTTTTTCATAAAATATCCAAACTGCTAACCAAAAAGGGTCGCCTCTTTCAATTTCTACGTGTTATTTTTGTATTTGTGGCCCACTGGCCGCGGCCCGTGGGCCCCTGGGCCTCCTGAATTGGGTCCCTCAGCTTGAATTATATTTTCATTACACCACAGAGGCTACTGCGTAACAGTTGCCGATCCTCTTAATATTTTTTTCGTGTGAATGAACTGTTTTTTTTTGCGTTTTGAGAGTGTTGTTAAGAAAATAGTTAAAGATGTTTTTTTTCTAGTTTACGTAAAACTGTTGGTTCCGGCTTTTTTTTAAAAACTTTGTTAGTCGTTGCTGATAGTTAGAAGAATTGAATAATCGGGTACTGTCTATCTGTCCTCCAACACACATCAACACAGTGATTGTGGAAGTCAAATAGGCCGTCGCTTTTTTTTAAATTCTTGTTATGTTCGCGCTTGACCGCTATTTCACCTGCCCCCCTAGACAAGTTACAACCGTTTTGTGTTGAATTCCGTTCTCCAATCGGTAACGCCTCGGTGTCAGCAATTGTAGAAAACGATAAGTTGGTAGCCATGCTGACGCGCCTGAGACGTCCGCTCGTTCCACAATGTCGTTCTACAATAACAAAGGATGTAGCGTTGAACATTGTAGCAACAATAACAATTCATTCTATCATTTTGAACGATGTGAACTTGGCTACGAATTTTCTATTCGTTTGTTCTGACCACGTGACTTAACGTTGAGATGATGTCATTCCCGTACATTAGTTTTCGACAAGCGTTAACGATTGCAGATTATCAACTTGACTAGGGGTGCTGATGGAAAGCAACGATGGGGTCGACGATAGAGCGCATGTAAAACCCGCCCGTGTGAAAGCAGAAAATGCCTATGTCACTCAATGATAAAGTAGTATCCACTGGTGAAATAATTTTTGAAATCAGTCCGGTATCCATCAGGTGGGATCGCAGTCAAGCACTGGTTTATATGAATTAAAAAAAAAAAAAAGCTTTTGAATTTATTCATGGCAAAACAAAAATACTAAAATACATATCTTTTCTCTTCTTTTGTTGCAGTGATGTAGCGACATCTGCATCCGCATACCCCCAAACTGGGATCCTCCGACCAGACGGGTGTGATGTCTGGTGGGCTACTGCCCGATAGATGATTTAGGGCTGTCGTATATATTCTAATCGCGCGGAGAACTTTGATTGCGCGATGCAGGATTAGTTCTTATGTGACGCCATAGATGTCGCTACAATATAAATATAGATAGACTCACGCTTGACCACTATATCATCTGATGGTAAACGATAATGTGGTTGATAATGGAGCAGGTTTACCTAGAAGTAATAAATAACCTTTACACACTTGACTTAGATACTTTTAAGGTGAAGGCATGTGAACACATTCGCAGGAAGTCGGTGTAACCATCACAGCGTTGATTTGTTGGATTCGTTTCTCATAATTTCGTTGTTAATTTGTATGTATGTATCTAAGTATATATTTGTTATTGTATTTCTTTTCTATTTCTTTGCTATACCATGTTTTGTTTCTGCACCACCCTAAGGTTGACTGGAAGAAAATGCCTAAGGCATTAAGTCCGCCTTTGTTCAGCGATTCTTACTAGTGCATAAAGTTTTAATAAATAAATAAAATACCCTCACATTGTAGCCATCAGGAAACAAAGACTCCGACAGGAACTTTAACTCCTTAGCTATACGCACAATGAATATGTTTCCAAAACGTTTGAGCGTATGGGTGAGATGGCCCCTCCCTTTAACCGGTAGCGCATTGACGTACGTCTAGTGGTCCGATGATGGAACGGGCTTGGCGGAATTAAATTATGCAATTCTGATACACAGTCGAATGAATCTAAACTACCATTTATACTTGAACGAAACTTCGCCTCCAAATTCAAGGCATACCGTATTTAGATCGATCAATAGACCATTTCTGTTCAGCAAGTCTAGTCTGCGGTGCTATCTCTAGACTTAGATTTAAAGTTCAGACCTAGTTCGAGACTGGAAATAAATGTTTTTAAGGTCATTTATTAATGGTTTTCAGAGTGTTTGAATTTGATTTCAGCTATACGTAATCTCACCAGGATTTTATATTTGCATAGAAATATAAAATACAGGGTACTTAACTCAATTTTTTTATTGTTTGTGTTAAAAAGTAATTTTATCCAAAACTTTCTGCCATCAGTCTGTCTGTCTATCTGTCTGTCTGTGAAGACCCTTTATCTCGGGAACGCGTGGAGGATCGAGTTGAAATTAAAACCATATACTCAGGTCGGCGGTCCTTGGAAGCTTTGAAAAAAATCAAACATCTGTGTTGACGAAAAAAAAAGTTACGACCGTTTATGTCAAAAAACGTATATTTCGACACTCTCAAGGGAATCAAAATTTATAGGGTAATTTCCGTTGACCTAGAATCCTGAAATTTGACTTGAAGCAAGGTCTCATAACACAAGTACTATAGGAAAAAATCTAAAAACTGTAAATTTGTAGTTATGTCACAAAAAAAACTTTTTTTGCGATTCGAAAAAATCTTCGTAACTCAATTCGGGAATTGAACTGTTTTCATAGGTAAGTTTGTACGGAACCCTCAGTGCGCGAGTCCGACTCGCACTTGTTCAGTATTTTTTTCTTTCACGCGGGCGAAGCCACTGGGCAGATGCTAGTGTTTAAATATAATATAGATATATCTCAATCACAAACTAATCACAAGACTGGATTGTACTTCTACCTACGCGTAGCACACAATTTAATCTATTGGAAACCTCCTCCTGACTAATCAATCACATTTCAAAGACGTCTTTCTATCTAGATACATACATACATATGATACCTAGGTATATAGGTTATTATCTATAGATATGATTAGATGGTCAACTTTGTCATGTGTATAATTAATGCTAGTATATGGGTACTTGTCTGTGCTGGAGCCGTGAGAAAGAGAACATCCTCATACCCTGGCCGCCAGGCGCCGGCTTGTGGTCGGCGAGCAATAGGTAGCTCACAGTCCGGCTATAGGACTAATTCTGAATCGTCGGCGCGTTGTATTTCAGGTGCAGCTCAAAGAGATGTCACCAAAATTGACGGTAGTCAAGGGCCGATGCTTGCTAGGGTTTTTTTTAGGTGGTGAATCATCACTGGATGATTTCACTTTGAAGTTGAGGTCACTGGACTTATCCCGCTCTTGGATAGTCGTACTGTACCACGCGCGCCTCAAAGAGATGTCAGCAAACCGTGTCCGACCGTCCGGTAACCATCCGGACCGAGCCCAAGTCGTCGATGGCGCGTATTGTTCCGCGCGCGCCTCAGGGAGATGTCAGCAAATCGTAGGGGCCCAGCAGGGTCGAAGCCTACTGGGGCCATGGGTAGTGTGAAAACGAAACCGTGGCCCTGGGACGAAGGCAACGAAGGAACAGGAGTGGGTTTTTAGTCAGTAAAAGTCTGACACTATCTCTCGCTCCGCCCAAGAGTGGGATTTGTCATAAGATGATTTTCCCACCTATAAAAAAAAAGGGGCCCAGCAGGGTCGAAGCCTACTGGGCCATAGGTTGTGCGAAAGTGTACCCCGGGGCCCTGGAACGAAGAAACAGGAGTAGGTTTTAGTCAGTAATAGTCTGACATTCCCTCTCCCCTTTTAAAACTATCAAGTTATTTGATAATTTCCCAACCTAAAAACAAATATAGGCTGTCACTCCATGTGAAATACTGCTAATCGACTACATCTGGTTAGACTGAAGGCTGACTCCAATTTGGTTAGAAAGGCCTGGTGATGATGAGTATGCTTGAAACATTTGTGACCAGATTGAGACCACTGGTGACCCAGTGGTTACGGTCCCGACTTACGAGTTGTAGGTCGCAGGTACACACCTAGCCAGACGCATTGCTTTGTGTATTTTACTTCATGACTCTCAAAACGGTAAAGGAAAACATCGCGAGGAAACCGACATGTCTTAGAACCAAAAATTATGAGACATAATTGATATCCACTAAACCGCGATAGATCATGTCCTATTCCCTCTCTTAGAGAGGAGGCCTGAGTCCCAGCAGTGGGAACACTATTTATGAACATATATGTCCTTTTTTTATGTGCTAAGTAAAATGTTTAATACCTCTGGTAAAATACTAGGTAAAACAATATTCCTTGGCAAGGCTGGTAGTGAGATTTAATGGATCGTATTTACTGCAAATACTTTTAGCTATAAGTCCATTTTTTAGGTGGGATACTATCAAATATTTTCTCCCGCACTGGGTGGAGAGCTTTGTTTAAAATCCACAACGATAACATGAAACCCCATTTCCAGAAATGAAGTTTACGGTGTGACCCAATTCTCTAATTAGCTCCTCCAACACCATGGGGAAATGAAGAACAAAAGCAATTAAAACTGCAAGACACTTATCATCTAATTACTCTAACAAACTGCAGTTTTAACGAACACTTTTGAAACAAGGCTAAACTACTGCTTACCCCATGGAAGGACCTCTAAAGCCGGGTACAGACTGCTGTAACATGTTAACGTAACACGTAATGTAACATGTAATGAAAGAATTTGCCGTCCACATTGTCGCAATGTAACAGAATTCTCATAGCGTGGACGCCTTGCGCGCGCGGACCATACACATCGAACCGAGGACTACAACTCGTGCGCGCCACGATCCGCCATTTGTCGGTTTTTTCGCCGAACACAAAGAGGCGCGCAGTTTGCATGTGCTCGGCAGACTGACCTATATTCGCACGCATGGCCGGGAATAGATGCGAGTAAGTAAATGCTCGGTTCGTGCGCGCGCTGCGTCTACGCTACTCCTTTCAAGTTACCTTGCATGTTACATTACAGCAGTCTGTACCCGGCTTAATGCAGCCCCATCAAGTTTATAATTATTCAGGCCTAGCGTGCCGGGTCAGGCCCCATAACGACCACATACAATTTATATTACGACGCTAAATATTTTATGCTGACAACCATGAAATATGGGCACAGCATGATATTTTTCACGTGAAGAAATATAGCTGTTATTAGTGGAATGAGTGAGATTCCAGCGAAATATCGCATATACATCTGAGCTTTAAGTTATTTTCTTAATTTATTTCAACTCATAAAAGAAATAGCTTACTACTCTACTCTTTCATATTTTTCTATTAGTCACCACACTTTAGTAGGTACATATAAAACGTCACAAGCCAGTGCATCATCTCTATAGTCACTCCCATTCTCTGTAGTCACCTTCTTTTTCTGTAGTAACCCCATTTCTCTATAGCCACCCCCTTTTTCTGTAGTCACCTCTTTTTCTCTCTCTTTCTGTGTCTCCCGTCCATCGCTATAGTCATCTCCTTTCTCTGTATTTGCCTCTTTCTCTATAGTCATCCCCTTTCTCTGTAGTCACCCCCTTTTTCTGTAGTCACCTCTTTTTCTCCCTCTTTCTGTGTCTCCCGTCCATCGCTATAGTCATCTCCTTTCTCTGTATTTGCCTCTTTCTCTATAGTCACCCCCTTTCTCTGTAGTCACCCCCTTTTTCTGTAGTAACCTCTTTTTCTGTAGGTACTCTTAATAAACCACACACATTTATACCTACTTAAAACTTTTTTACGACTTTTTCCTCATTCAATATGACATCCGATAAAAATCTACTCTTCATTTGTCATTTACAGACTTCCTCCTATACATTATATGTTGATATAAATAAAGGTATACTTATTATAAATCGGATTGGTTTCAGCAACGTCTAATTTTGAGTATAAAGTGGAAAGATTGGTTATACTATCCACTACAGCTGTACTAAAAGGCCAGTAACGCCACATTGAAGAATTAGAATTAGAATTGATTTCACAAAATGACTGGCTATCGCAATCCACTGTGAAGCTAGGCCTGTTTCAAGTTGTTCCACAATATCCAGTTCTCTGCTACCAGCATCAAAATCAGCCCCCCTAGCCAAGTTGCAACCGTTTCGTTTCGATTCTCTTTACGTCGATCGACGTACGGCGAGTATCCACCCTTACGTTGTTGAAACTTCAACGGTCCGGACTAAGCGTTTCGCTTCGTCGTTTATACCGCGTACATCGAAGGACTGGAACAATTTGCCTGCTGCGGTCTTCCCGTCCAACTATAATTTAGGTGTCTTCAAGGCTAGAGTGTATAGCCTCTTAATAAACTAGTGCGCCTCACCATCAGTGATTGCATCTCTGCTTACCATCAGGTGGGATCGCAGTCAAGCACTGGTTTATATCAATTAAAAAAAAAGTTGGCCACGCCTCCGATTCCTTTATTCTGACGTCATCTCAACGCTCAGTCACGTGGTCAGAACAAAGGAATAGGAAGCGTGGCCGACTCGAGGCAATCAACGAAAAGAGAATCGAAAAGAAACGGTTGTAACATGGCTAGGGGGACAGTCTTATAATGACGTCTTAAAATCGTCATAATTCCAGAATGACGTATGGAACATTACAACAGTGGAAGCAGTGATGGCCCAGTAAAAACAACCCGTCTTAGCCAAGCGCATTACTTTGTAAAATTTAGTTCATCACCACTGCTCCATAAAATAGTGAAAGAAAACATCGTGAGGTCGGTGCCGGTTAGCATGTCCTAGAACCAAAATTTTGAAGACATGTGACATACATCAATCTGCACTGGACCACGCAGCCCATTACAGCCATCTCCTGAAGAGGAGATCTGAGTGCCAGCAGTGGAGTATGTTATGCTATATGCTATGTATATAAGTACACAAGTATCCCATTCTGAGACTGGAATTATGATGAGACGTCATGGTTCATCAGGTATTCAAATTCCAGCCACTTTATTTCGTGATTCAGGTAGGTCTAATGTAATAATTATGTATTTGATAATGGTTGACAGAGAACAGCAGTAGGTCTACACACATTTTGAAGAGTAATAAAATGATTGGAATAAACATGCCAATAACGAGAAAGTGTTAGTAGCTTAACTTCTCGACAGTAGGTATAGAAAGGAGACCTTTTTAATGGTCCAGATTTTTTTGCAGTGGGAAATCACGTGGGGAAATCATCTCATAACTTCTTTGAAAGAAGGAGTGTCAGAGTTTTTCTGACTAAAAACCCACCCATATTTCTTCGGTAGCTCAACATTCTGGGGTGGGAGCTAGACTATACTGGACAGGACGCACTCGGCCTCTCCCTATATACGCCTAATGCGGAGACTCTTTCGAACAATGCCTCAGATCGCCTAGCCAAGATGTAAATATTAGAACATTGCCTACTCTTTTGGTTCAATTTTAGAACATTATCTACTATAATGGTTCTATTTTAGAACATAATCTTCTTTATTGGTTCAATGCCTCAGCAAATCTTGGCAGCCTTTTTAAAATGTTTGACCCACGATTCAAAGTAAATGATCCTTCAATAGTTAAAATTTTCCTCCGTAAAAAAGAAAATGAGGTGCCCAAGTGGGTACTCCCACCTATCGTCTTAATAAATTTCCTTAATCGCATTCTCCGACAGATTCAGCGAGTGATAAAGTGATTTGGGTAGCTGAGAACCATTTACGAGGAAAAATATCTTATTATTATTGCCTTATTTTCGCTTGTACGATGTTTTTATTACCTCTGAAGATAAACCTATAAGATTAACTGGATAACAGATGTATGAAGTATTTTTGCAGATCTTTTCATTCAAGTGCGAAAACTGATAGTTATTTTTACCAATCGTATAGTTTAGCAACGCCTTTTTTAATTATTTTTACTGCAGTCATCATCGTCATCATTTCAGTCCAAAAACATCCACTGGACACAGGCGCCCCTAAGTGTTCCAATGACGTCATGTGTGTCTCGCATCCATCGGTATCCCTCACCAAGTAATCAGTCCACCTTGTGGAAGGCCTTCCAACGCTTCGTCTTCCGGAGCGCAGTCGCCACTCCAGAACCTAACTGCAGTGCGTCTCTGAGACTGTCTGTTACACTCCCTACGTGACAAGCTTAAATTTTTTAGGATGTCTTTAAGAGGATAATTAAAGTTGTATACGTAATTCCTTTCACGATTATATAATACAAATAGATAATTTATAAGTATGTTTGTATATTTAAATAAATCTTTGATTTACAATATTAGGGGATGATCTGGGATCTGAGAGTCAACCGGTTTGTATTGGTTTTTAGTAAATTGGGCTTGATAGTGAAGGAATACGCCGTGAGGAAACCAGCATGTCCTAGAACCAAAAAATTTGAAGACATGTGACATTCACCAACCCGCACTAGGCACGTGTGTGACTACGGGCCATTTCCTCCAAGAGAGGAGATTTGAGTCCTAGCAGTGGGGAGACTATTAGGTTGATTATGATAAGAGCTTGATATATGAAGCCTATTTATAAAATAAAAGTTTGGATTTAAGAATGTGTAAAAGCTCTGCTTCAATGCCAAAGTCTGACGTTTTTCCTTACGTAGAGTTTGACAAATACTCAACTTAAAATTCAGAATTCTGAATTCAGAGGTTATCTGTTCATAATTCATAATGAAGCATAACAAATTCTAAATGAAGTATAAGTACCAAGATAATGAAATTAATAGCTATTTCCAACTCTGTCAAACAAACCCTTACTTATTTGATAAATTTAATGATTCATTAGGCCCAAAGGAGAAATAAACCCCTATTCTATATCAGAATTGTCGAGGGTGAATTATCGAGTTTAATATTTCATTGAACATCATTTTTTTAGTCAATTATGATGATTTGGTAGGTATTTAATGATTCTGTGTCAAAGTCAAAGTACTTTATTTGCCAGAAACATGGTAATGAGGATGTGTGTCTATTAGAACATAGCTAATGAACATGCCAGCTTTAAAAGGAGTAACTAATTTAGCTCCAATTATTGCCAGTGTATTTTCCCCTTCCTGCTAAATATACTGGTGTCAGCATAAATTTACTAAAAAAAATATATTGTATTTAAGGGAAAAAATGCTTAAACAATATTTCGATTATTTTTTTAAAAACAGCGAACCTTCGTTCCAACAATCCCTACAGAGCGGCAACGCCGTCGCGAACCATTTTTCTTCAAAATCTTCAGAAGCCATTTTTTTTTCAACTCCGAAACCACATAAAAAATAATTAGTATATTAAGATAAAGAGTCTTTTCTGCACAGTGTTGCAAAATACGTGTTTTCTGGACCAAATTCCGGAGGTTTCTCTACTTGTTGATTACCGCGCAACAGTTTTATTAGGTACCCGAATCCTTTGTTATCTGTCGGAATAATGTGTTTTTGTGTTCATTTTTCTTAAGGTTTATTTAAGAATATTTCAGTATTTTCTTTTAGGTTTTCTTTTGTTTTTTCTTGATTAAAAATGAACTAAAGAAAAATATTGCGGGACAAAGGGTTGCATTTAAAATTGCTGTGAATAAGCACGCACCTAAATAAGAAATATGAAAAATCACATTAAAAAAATCGCAAATATTTTTCGTGACAGATTGCCGCTTATAAATCACGTATTAAAATAAAATAATATAGTAACTTATTCTAAAACTTACCTTAAATTTCTTGCAACAAAACTCGCACGGACCGCTATTGTACACAATGCTATTTTTAAAACGATTAAAGACAAAAAATATTTGTGTAATATTTTCCTCCCGGTCGCGCGTCCGTGCTTCTGGGTCGTCGAAGCGAAACTGCAAAGACAGACTGACTACAGTTGCTTTACCTGTTACATGCTAGGGGTGGCTTAGGGGTGGGAACGTCGGAGTAACGTAAATGTTATTTTAATGGGAACTGATATATTGTTGTAATGTGGTAAAGTATTTTCTAGTAGCAAGAATGGTTTGATAATGCTCGTTCAGTTGAACCGTATTGCCATGCTCTTACTTTAAATTCTAGACAAAATTGTTCCTTCTTTTGTAATCTTGGATTAGATAATGTGCACTAAATATTTTGTCCCCAATTAAATATGTATATCAAAGAGGGGAGTTCTATCCAAAAGCATACTGTTGTGAAACAATTTCCATCCTTATTGCTCGTTATTACTTTTTCAATTAAAATTATAAGTAATCGTTCACGCGCCGAAAGAACCAAAGTGAGAAAATAACAGTCAAAAAATAACATCAGAAACAATGTAACGTTTTTATGAATTCCTCGATTCCATCATTGTACGCCGTATGCTGCCCTGGCCATATTTTTATTCTGTTCACATCACATTTTCCCACCCCATAATATAATTTAGACTATTGCTGTCTCTCTCTCGCATAGTACCGCAGAAAGAAGCTTTAATGGGAGGAAAAGAGACGGGTATAGTTCATTAATGTTGTCGGTAACAGCCGGGAGCGTGAGTCAGGTCTTGTTAGGGCTGATACGTGCTGGCTTTCCGTCACCACGTCTAGTCTGGTTTCCAAATTATATTGAAGTTTTATAAGTACCTTCCGTGGATTGAATTAAATATAATGCTTTTACCTGTTTTTCCTTTGGGGCTTTTTATTTTTGGGGTGGTAAAATCATCTAATGACATCCACGCTCTTGGGCGGAGCGAGAGATAGTGTCAGACTTTTACTGACTAAAAACCCACTCCTGTTCCTTCGTTGCCTTTCATACCAGGGCCGAGTCTTCCTTTCAGAATCAGACCCTTGGCCCCAGTAGGCTTCGACCCTGCTAGGCCCTTACGGTTCCTGACATCTCCTTGAGGCGCGCGAGGAACTCTACGCACCGTCGACGACTTGGGCTCGGTCCGGACGGTTACCGAACGGTCGGACGGCAAGCTACCCATTGCTCGCTGTCCGCGAGCCCGCGTTCCTTTGGGGTTTGCAAATTTTCAGGAAGTTTAGGCTTCTGTGTTCCCCTGCCCACGCTTTTGAGTTTACTTTTCTGAAAGTTTCAGCCCTACCTCTCTTCAGGCACATGTCGATTCTGTAGGGCGGGGATAACAGTATTCTCTATAATGAACGTCAGATTAGTTAATTACGCCAGTGTTACAACTATGTAGCGGGTACAACGTGTGATCGTGACCGAGATTTTATTATGTTAAGCGTGTATGGACGGTAATTTTTCGACTGTTTTGTTAATTGATACAAGTGTAGGAAAAATGATTAAGGGTGGGTAATTTTGTAGTTATTTTTTTTTTCTACGAAACGATATGAATGATTACACTGTGGTTTTTTGTAAAGAATGTTTTAGATTAAAATTGAAGCAAAATTTTAATAAAACCGGAAAAGGCTATGAAATATAGTTATTGTTTTGTGCTGTATAATGTAAAATCTAGTCATAGTCTTGAGGTTTCCAATAAGAAAACCAAAAAACTGGGTTAAGCTCGCCTTTGCGCATAAACTTTCTTTTTGTATCTGTTTTTTTTTTGTTTTTGTGAGCATTTTTTTTTGGTGATTGTTGAGTCATCTAATGACTTCTCTCACTCTAGGGTGGAGCAAGAGGGCGAGTCAGACTTTTACTCTTCCAAAACTTATGTTCTTTTAGTCGCATGATTACCATTTGAGACGCATGAATAAAAATAAAAAAAAACTGAATGAATTTACTTTAGAATTTTTATTTTCATAAATGAATATTCCTGAATAATTACGCGAGATTAGTTAATTACAACAAATTATAATGCTGTTACAGCGAAAACAACGCAACGTTTGATCGTGACCAAGTTATTATTATATAAACCCATATTTTTTGATAAGTTAACGTGTAAGAATGTTATTTATCGACTGTTTGGCTAATTGATGTAATTGTCGAAAAATGGTTTGCTTATATTTGTGGGTGGGTGGTTTAATTACTTTCCTGTTTATTTTTCCTGGGAAAATTGTGATTGAGACCACTGTGTTTTCTTTGGAGGAAATTACAGGGATAGCAAAATGGTGCTTTTATAATACTTAATATTTTTGTATGTGTACAATTTTGTGTATGTTTTTGTGTTTAAATTATTTTTAATATCTAAATATTGTTGTCAGGCGCAGGGTAGCCAGCCTATCGGTAGTTTACAGGTTTCATTTTGGAGAGTGTGCGCGGGAATTGCATGACTTGATTCCGCCATCTCCTTTCTACCATCGGACAACCCGACGGACGGCGAGTATCCACCCCTACGCTGTTGAAACCTCTACGGTCAGACCAAGCGTTTCGCCTCGTCGTTTGTATCGCGTACTTCGAGGGACTGGAACTTGTCTGCTGCGGTCTTCCCATCCGATTATAATTTAGGTGTCTTCAAGGCTAGAGTTAATAGGCTCTTGATAAACTAGTGCGCCTTACTATCATCGATTGAATCACTACTTACCATCAGGTGGGATTGCAGTCAAGCACTAGATTACAACAATTAAAAGAAAAATTGTAATCAAATGACATTACAACGTAAGGGTGGATACCCTTACGTTGTTGAATCTTCAATGGTCTGGACGTTTCGCTTAGTCGTTTATACCGCGTACATCGAAGGACTGGAACAATTTGCCTGCTGCGGTCTTCCCCTCCAACTATAATTTAGGTGTCTTCAAGGCTAGAGTTAAGGCTCTTAATAAACTAGTGCGGCTCATCATCAATGATTGCAACACTGCTTACCATCAGGTGGGATCGAAGTCAAGTACCATTTTATATCATTTAAAAAAATTTTTATATTTTAAGGCTGTAATATTTGTACACCTGTAATGGTAGGGTATGGTCCAAAGAATGACTGTTTTATTTTACCACCTCATGTTTTATCTATACTCAAACAAATAAATGATTTGTATTTGTATTATATTAAAATAGTTTTAGCATAGCATAGCATAGTCGGCCTTATAATGTTCCCACTGTTGGAACTCAAGCCTCCTCTCTAGGAGAGGGAATGGGCCGTAATCCACCACGCGGGCCCAGTGCGGGTTGGTGGATGTCACATGTCTTCGAATTTTTGGTTCTTCTAGGACATGCCGGTTTCTTTCACCGTTTTGAGAGCAGTGGTGATGAAATAAATTACACAAAGTAATGCGCCTGGCTGGGTTTGAACCCGCAACCTATAAACTCGTAAGTCGGAGCCGTTACCACTCGGCCACCCACTGCGCGTCAAAATAGTTTTGGTTTTATATATTCAAGTATTGTTAAATAAATTAATCATTTATTATTAATTTATTAAATATTATAAGTTAAACGATACGTAGGTGTATATAAACAGGTATCTATAACCAACCTTTTTATTCAAGTGGGAAATAATTGATAAATGATAAATGATAAATGATATTTATTTTGTAAATAGGTTTAAAAAAACACTTTTACACGTCAATTTTTTTTTTCGTCATTTTTAAACTAGATGAGGCCGGTGTTTCCTAGCTGACTACCCTGAGAAGAAACACCGAAACAAACTCAGGGGTCAAAGTCTCTTTTAAAGTCCATACAGTAAATATGTAATGGTCAAATCACATGAGAACCATGCAGATTTGTCTGAAATGGTCTTTTGAAGAAAGAACCTTACAGATTTGAGTGGACCTGTCCAGTCAGTGCAAGCATTTGTCAGTATTCGTAAAGCTCAACTCAGGACTACTAAGGAGCTCAACTACTTGACGAACAATACCAAGGAAAGGACATTTGGGTAGGCCGCAGAAAATACTCAAATTGCCAGACATACGTTAAAATTACTGAAAAGGAAAAAAAAAGCAATCAACATAGTCCTCACGTTCACAATAATAAAAAGAAAAATATTGTTTACAATACTAAGTAAACATTGATGTCAAAAATTAATAGAGAAAGAGAGAAAAAAAAAAGTCAAATTGCAAAATAAAAATAATCTACAATATCAAATTGTAATAAATAATAATAATAAAAAGCAAAATTGAAATTAAAAACAAAAGAAAAATAATAATAATAAGACAACAGTTGCAGTGCGTACTGGAGCAGGTCAATCCCAAGCCTTTTGGTCCTCAACATAGTCCTTTAAAGTGTAAAAAGCCTTTTGGCAAAGTTTTCGCTTTACAAATAATTTGAATTTATTAAGGCTTAGTTGTTGAATATGACTAGGAAGTTTATTATAGAAGTGTATGCATTGGCATCTAAATGAGCCCCCTATTTTTTTCAGCCTGGTTGTAGGAACCACAAATTTGTGTTTGTTCCTAGTATTAAAATTATGAACATCACGGTAATCTCGTACATATTGACAAATGAATGTCTGACGTGTGCGGTAATCTCCTAAAATTAAATTACTTCTCTCGCTCTAAAGTGGAATGGTGAAGCGTCAATGCCTTTTCTTAAGGTATATGTATTTTTAGAGAATAAATAATATAAATTAGTTATCTTTCCCGCATTCTCTAAGTTAATTGAGTCTCTGTTGACGATTTCCTTCACCAATATCTACGACCGCAACGCCCACTGGTGACGTATCGAATGCTTTCTTGAGACGCTCGCTAAAGACCGCTAGATGGCGTCTAACCCGCTGACAAAACAGTTGTGTCCGCTACGCAAATCGACATTGCGTCGAATAAAAACCGCTCCGCTGTAAAAATCCCATATCTGTTGAAAACCTGAGAATTCTCCTGTAATAAGTGTATCTGCTACTGTGAGACATTAAGACCATAAAGTGCAGTGTTGGTTTCACGAGTTCTGACCAGCCCACCGGTGGATGGATGAAGATTTAGCTCGCCGGCCTGCAGCCACACACCGACCACACATCCGTGAGCGAAGCGCTTTCCTGACGACGAGTTGGAGTCACCGGATTAGCAAGGTACGGGGGTTATACGTTGCTATCGTTGTTGTAGAGGTCGGTGCATCGGGGAATCGTCAACAGGGATTTTAATTTTGTGTAATATAACCATAATTTCACCGCCATATTGGTAGTCTTAAAACACCATCCCTTTTTCAGGCTGAGGCTACTTACAAGCCTCTCCATAATTTTTTGGTCCTTTCGAGCCTGGATAGATAACCAGGTAACCGCTCCCTAGTTAGATTTTTACGTAATATTTGGTGAAAATCATAATAGGTATATATAGGTTATAGATATTTACGTAAACCTTTGGTAAATTATTCTTGCCTATAAACCGCTTTCCGCTATAACATAAACATAATTGACAATAGATTCTACGTAGGTTTTGGTAAATCTGTCAATATTGTTTCATAGAATTTAATGTGATACGTATTTCACTTTGATAACATATAATAGGAGGTAGTTTCACATCATTTCGGCTTTGTGCGTATTAGTGATTTTTATTCAGATACCGCCATAGAGCGGGAGGATACTTTACGATTGCTAACCGCCTGATAAGTTTACCCGCGCATATTTTTAGATATTGCTCTTGATATTAACTTAACAAAATGACTGAGAAACAATTAAAGCCGGAAGATTTACTGACTATCCTTCATGAGAAGAAAGGATTGTTATTCAAACGCCTTAATCGATTATATGAATTATCGAAAAATATTTCGTCGTTCGATACGAGAAATAGTGAAAGTTTTATGACTGAATCGGAAACTATTGACGACATTCGTGATAAATTTGAATCTTATGTCGATCAAATTAACCACATAAACATTAATTTGAAACCTGGTTCGAGTCCCGACTATGCTTGTTTAGAATCCTTTGAAGATTTGTTTATTCGCATTAAGCGTATTAGGAATAAAATCGACAGTAGTCAATCTCAGTTATCGCAATGTAGTAATTCGAAAACGCTTTTTGAACCACTAAAAATAAAGCTGCCTCCGATTGCATTGCCATCTTTCGACGGGAAACCTGAGAATTGGCCTGTTTTCTATGAGTCGTTCAAGTCGAATATTCATGACAATGATCAGCTGACTGACTCGCAGCGTGTGCAGTATTTAGTGGGTAGACTTACACATAACGCGTTAAAGATTACAGCCGGTATTGTGCCTACGGCTGATACCTATCATTTTCTATGGGACAGCTTAGTTAATAAATACCAGGATAAGCGTACATTAGGTATACACTATTTAAATAATATATTAGATTTAAAAAGTTGTTTGTGTAACGCAAATAGTCTCGATTCTTTCATTGAAACATTTAGTGCAAGTATTTCTGCCTTGAAACAACTTGGTATTCCGGATCTTGCGGATTTTATTCTCTTGCATTGCGCTATGAGAAAAATAGATTCACAGACTGGTCAATCGTTTGAACTTTCCGTTCGCGATGTTGAAATACCTACAACTAAATTGTTAATTAGCTTTGTTCAGGATCAGGCTAAGATATTAGCACGCTCGAATTTATCTCATTCGAACGCGAAAAATAATTATAATAAACCTCATAGTCCCGCATCTCGCGAGCCTCGCACGCAAACGAAAGCGTTTGTTGTGAATGTATCGCCTAATTCTACAGCTCCTCCCGCTCCGCCCCGCTCCGTCTGCGCGTATTGTAAAGATAACGCTCATGTTCATTTGTATAAGTGCGCTGAGTTTCAATCCGCGTTGACTCCTAGAACTAGGTTTGGGTTTATTAAATCCGTACATGGTTGCGCAAATTGTCTGAGCACGTCGCACGGTTTGAGTAATTGCAAGTCGACCTCAGTCTGTAACGTATGTAAAAAACGCCATCATACTTTATTACATTTTGAGAAAAATAATAAACAATCGCATGTAGCTGATGTTAAACCGACGAATTGCAATGTGGCCGTCGCGTCCAGCCTGGCTGTGCCGCTGGCCACTGCGCCCCAAGCGGCGTCTTGTGGTTCGGGTGACGTTGCTCAAACGTGTCCGACCCATAACACGGCCGTATTATTGGCTGCAGATACGAGGGCTAAGTCGGCAGTCTTGTTGTCGACCGCTCAGGTTTATGCGCGCGCTAACAATAATAGTTCGGGTCATAAAACAATAGTTAGGTGCTTAATTGACAATGGTTCGCAAAATAATTTAATAACTACAGATTGTTGTAGAAAACTCAACTTAGTAATAATTCCTTTGAATAATTCTTTTGTCAAAGGAGTTGGTTCTGTGTCGCGGCCGATAATAGGTTATGTGAATCTAGATATCGAGTCTCGCGTATACCCGCATCAAAAATATACTATTTACGCGTTAGTAGTGGAGTGCATTACGGACAAGCTACCTTCGCACCATATTAAGTGGGATTGTCATGTGGACTTCCACTCGCTTCCGCTCGCTGATTTAAGCTGGAATATTCCAGGAGATATTGACATAGTGTTAGGCGCTCAACTGTTTCCGTATATTTATTTGGGGAATAGGGTAGACTTAGGTTCAAATGCGCCACCCGCATTATTGACCACATTCGGGTATGTCCTTATGGGTGATTTTCCGCATAGTAAAGATAATTTGAATTTACCTAGCTCTTCTTTCACAGCATTAGCCCTTAATGATTTATTACAAAAGTTCTGGGAATTGGAAGAAGTTGAAAATAAACGTTTTTTATCTCCTGAGGAAACCGAATGTGAGAATATTTTTTCCTCGACCGTGTCACGTGGCGATGCGGGACGTTATACTGTCGCGTTACCCTTTAGTAAGGATCCCAGCGAGTTGGGTAACTCCCGTACCGCCGCGTACCGTCGACTGGTTGCGCTGGAGAGAAAACTCCGCCAATCGCCGACGTTGCGGGAAAATTATAACGCAGTGATTCAAGAGTACATAGATAATGGATACTTAAGTCCAGTCGACGAATCCGCCATTTCGGATGACGGATACTACATCCCTCATCACGCTGTCGTTCGGCCAGACAAGCCGATGCCGCGCGTTGTACTGGATGCGAGTGCCAGGACTCACACCGGTTTATCTTTAAATGATGTACTCCATATTGGTCCAAATTTACAAACAGATTTGTTTCTTCTTTTAATCAATTTTAGATTACTTCCTATCGCTATAAATTCTGATATAAAGCAGATGTATTTACGAATTTGCGTACCTGTTGAGCAGCGTAAATACCTACGCATTTTGTTTCGATTCAGTGAGAATGATCCTGTGTTGACATTCGCTTTTAACCGCTTACCTTTTGGATTGAAGTCGAGTCCTTACATAGCTATGCGCACTGTGCGACAGCTGGCCTCGGACAGTCCGCATTATCCCGAAGCTGCTAAAGTAGCAGAGACCAGCTTGTATATGGACGATCTGGTCTATTCGGTGAATAACGAAGAGAACGCTATACAGCTATCGCATGATCTCATAAAAATGTTTAAGTCGGGCGATTTTGACCTTGTAAAATGGTGTAGCAATTCGCCCGCGCTTTTAAACAGCCTACCTGATTCACATCGTAAGTCACTCGAGTTTCACGAGGGCAATGATGTGTCCAGGGTTCTAGGTCTTTCATGGGAACCTTCTCAGGATAAGTTCTTCTTCACGTCCGCTCAAGTAGCCGAGAAATGTACTAAGAGAAATATACTCTCGATGGTTGCCCGCTTATTTGATGTTCTCGGTCTAGTCGCTCCCGTGATCTTTTACGCCAAGTTGCTCATCAAAGAGTTATGGCTGAGCAATATCGGTTGGGATGATGTCGCTCCTGATGAAATCGTCAAACGTTTTTCGCTTCTCATGCAGGAGTTTTCCTTGTTGGATTCCTTGCGGATACCACGTCATGTGGGTGTTACCGATGATTGTTGTGTTCGTATAGTCGCATTCGCCGATGCCAGTATGGGTGGGTACGGTTGTGTCATTTACATACACTCTACTAGCCCGTCCGGTGTCGTAGTTCGCTTGCTTTGTGCGAAGTCAAAGGTCTCACCTACCAAAGTCACAACTCTTGCACGTCTGGAGCTGTGCGCAGCCGTGCTCATGTCAAAGTTGGTGAAGACTGTTCGCGATACTTACGCTTCACGTGTTCCTATTGCAGGGATTTACGCATTTTCAGACTCCACGATAGCCTTATCGTGGATTCATTCCTCTCCGCATCGCTGGTCAGTCTTCGTCAGCAATAGAGTAGCTCAATGTCAGGAGAACCTGGGCTCTCAACATTTCTACCATGTAGCAGGTGTTGAGAATCCAAGCGACTGCCTATCTCGTGGTTTACTGCCTTCGCAGTTGGTGTCACATGATCTTTGGTGGAGCGGCCCTTCTTGGCTTCGTTGTGCTCCTGAAGATTGGCCTGTCAAACCGTTCTGTCCCGCTGACTGTGGGGAACTCCCCGAGCATAAGGCAAATGTCTTAACTGTGACCACGCAAGTAGAACTTCCCCTTTTTTGTCAACTTGCGCAGCGCACCTCATCATGGGATAAGCTGTTGCGCATCGTATCTTATGTACTTAAATTCGCTAGACCGAAGGTTCATTGTGAACCCCGGTCGCCGCAGGGATTGTCAGCGGCGGAACGAGTTATGATTCGTGCTGTGCAATCTGTTCATTTCGCAGATGATATTAAGCTCATTAAATTTGGTAAATTGTTACCAAAGAAACTTCGCAGTTTATCTGTCTTTTTAGATGAAGAGGGTATACTACGCATTGGGGGAAGACTTTCAAAGTCATACCTTCCCTTTGATGCTAAGCATCCTTTTTTACTTCCTAAACATGATCCTGTTGTGGATTTGATAATTCGTCATTACCATGTGATGAATTGTCACACTGGGCCAGGGCTACTTATGTCTATTTTACGACAGCGATTTTGGATACTAGATGCCAGGACTGTCATTAGGTCCAAGTTGCGACAATGCAACACATGCTTTAGAGTTAATCCGACGCATCCCACTCCAATGATGGCGGACCTTCCTGAATACCGTGTATCGGAATCAAAGGCTTTTGTCCATACTGGAGTGGATTATGCTGGTCCCATACGCATAACTCTCTCTCGTCGCAGAGGTCAACACGCTCAGAAGGCTTACATATGCTTGTTTGTGTGCTTGGTAACCAAGGCTGTCCATGTAGAGTTAGTCTCTGAACTTACTACCGACGCCTTTTTAGCCGCGTTTAAACGTTTTATCTCGCGTCGAGGGCCAGTATCCTGTCTTTATTCGGATAACGCTACCAATTTCGTTGGTGCTAAGGCTCAATTGGATGAACTTTATAATTTCTTAATGAGGTCAAACCTCAATTCATCTCTTTTAAATGAGTTATCAACTCGCCGCATTAAGTGGAAAATGATTCCACCTCGCTCCCCACATTTTGGCGCTATGTGGGAAGCCAATATAAAAACATTAAAAACGCATCTTTATCGCGTGATTGGAAGTCAACTTCTCACTTATGAAGAGTTACAAACTGTACTCATCCAAATAGAGTGCATTATGAACTCACGCCCTCTGAGCGTGTTGTCTTCTGATCCGCATCCTGAAGTTATTACTCCCGCTCATTTTTTGATGTCGACTCCATTGCAGTACTTGCCGGCAGCCGGTTTGTCTGATCAGCGCTTAAATCTGTCCCAACGTAAACAGTTGTTAGATAGTATGGTGCAATCCTTCTGGAAGAAGTGGCATCTAGAGTATCTGCATACGCTGCAAGTTAGGCAAAAATGGGCAACTCCGGACAAGCCTGTAGAAGTTGGAACTGTCGTACTCGTGGGACAGGACAATTCGCCTCCTCTGTGTTGGCCATTAGGAGTCATAACTGAGGTTTATAAAGGGACTGACAATGTCGCTCGCGTTGCAATGGTGAGGACAAGGTTCGGTAATTTTAAACGCTCTGTCACAAAACTATATCCTATTCCAACGCAATAAAATTTCATTTTAACGATACTCGTAGTTTTTAAGGTTTAGGATTAGTGTTCTAGATGATTTTTATTTTCCGCATTTAGTCATAAAGCTTAGACTTTCCGATCATGATCTAGGTTAGTAAATCTTTACAATTTTAACCTTTCCCTTTGAAAGCACTTGCGTCCTTCCAAGGGGGGGAGCATGGTGAAGCGTCAATGCCTTTTCTTAAGGTATATGTATTTTTAGAGAATAAATAATATAAATTAGTTATCTTTCCCGCATTCTCTAAGTTAATTGAGTCTCTGTTGACGATTTCCTTCACCAATATCTACGACCGCAACGCCCACTGGTGACGTATCGAATGCTTTCTTGAGACGCTCGCTAAAGACCGCTAGATGGCGTCTAACCCGCTGACAAAACAGTTGTGTCCGCTACGCAAATCGACATTGCGTCGAATAAAAACCGCTCCGCTGTAAAAATCCCATATCTGTTGAAAACCTGAGAATTCTCCTGTAATAAGTGTATCTGCTACTGTGAGACATTAAGACCATAAAGTGCAGTGTTGGTTTCACGAGTTCTGACCAGCCCACCGGTGGATGGATGAAGATTTAGCTCGCCGGCCTGCAGCCACACACCGACCACACATCCGTGAGCGAAGCGCTTTCCTGACGACGAGTTGGAGTCACCGGATTAGCAAGGTACGGGGGTTATACGTTGCTATCGTTGTTGTAGAGGTCGGTGCATCGGGGAATCGTCAACAGGGATTTTAATTTTGTGTAATATAACCATAATTTCACCGCCATATTGGTAGTCTTAAAACACCACACTATTTCAGGTTGGGGCTATTTACACGCCTCATCAGTGGAACGAGAGGGCTTGTCTGACTCTTATTGACTAAAAGCCATCCGTCGTATTAGCATCAGCAGGCATCGGCCTTACTGGGTCCCTTCAGATTTGCTGAAATCTTTTTGAGGTGCGAGAGGAAAACTATGTGCTGTTGACTCGGGCCTTTACGGTGAGCTATCCGTTGCTCGCCGTCCACAACACACGTCGTACGGTGGCCGGAAATCGCCGTTTGACCCCCGATGGCTGGGATGTCTCCTTCAGCGGATTTATAATCAACCTGCCATTTTAATTATACCTGATGATAAATTTTCTTCACCAGCTTTATTATAATATTATCAGCTTGACACATTGAGCTGCGGCATTGTACAAAACAGTAACCGTGGCCCTAGAACGCAAAGAGCCCCTGAAAGAAGACTGGTTTTTTTTAGGTGGGAAAATCATCTCATGACAAATCCCGCCCTTGTGCGGAGCGGGAGATAGTGTCAGACTTTTACTGACTAAAAACCCACTCCTGTTCCATCGTTGCCTTCGTCCCAGGGCCCCGGGTTTCGTTTTCACACTACCCATGGCCCCAATAGGCCCCATCTCCATGAGGCGCGCGTGGAACAATACGCGCCGTCGACGACTTGGGCTCGGTCCGGACGGTTACCGGACGGTCGGACGGCGGGCTACCCATTGCTCGCCGTCCACAAGCCCGCGCCTACGGTGGCCGGCGGTTGGAGCGTGAGGACCGTTGCCTCACGCGATCGGCCGCCTCCTTTGCTTTCTTGAGGTTTAGTTAATAAAAGTTTCCCTCTTATTTCACCAAGAGCGGGAGAGGTTATTTGATTATTATTTCTACAAAAAAGCCTCGATAACTTGGATCATACTCGTGCTGGGTAATCTACACTAATATTATAAAGAGGTAAAGTTTATTTTTTGTATGTGAGGTAATCTCTGAAAGTACTGGTCCGATTGCTAAAATTTTTTCACCGATAGATCTGCTTTATTCCTAAGTGACATAGGCTATATTTTATGTACGCGGGCGAAGCTGTGTTTGGTTCTTCGTAGGTGTATTGGGGGGCGTCGATTGATGCATGTGGAAATTTGTCATTGCAGCGCTCGGCTCCGTAACAGTTGCTCCGTATGAATTCCCACCTCGGTCACAATGACAAACTTTCTGTACTTGTATCATAATGTATACTACTTTACAAAAAAAAAAAAACCGGGTGAAGCTGCAGGCAAAATCTAGTGTCATATTATTTTCAGAGTTTTCGACGGGACTTTTGAGTGAAGTTCAACGGCCATTTTAAATATTTGTTTCTAGTGTAAATTGGTTTCTAATGGATATTCTAATGTAAAATTGGTGTAGTTTTCTATCTCAATTGTTTGCACAACTGGGCCTCAAGTCTGCTATTACAATAGTGTCAGAATGGTCTATCAATGATTTCATAATTCTTGATTTTGACATGTTTGGTAATCTACTAATATAATGACATCATTATGACATTCCAATGGTTAACCACTGACACTCCATGGAAAAAAGTGGCATAGAATGGTAATCTCGTACATATTGACAAATGAATGTCTGACGTGTGGGGTAATCTGCTAAAATTTTGACAGTTCCTTTGATCAGTGACCTACCATTAGAAGTCATTGTGCAGTCATTACTTTTAATAAGCTCGATATTGTTATTCTACTACAACTCTAGTACGGGACCATTGACCGATCAATGATCGATCATTATGAACTAGCTGTTGCCCGCGACTTCGTCTGCGTTAAGTTCGTAAAACTGTACAATCATTCTGTGCTTGCAATTCATTCTGAAAGCATCGTGATTATTTATTGTACTTTCACATAAAACGGTTAAAGGTAAAAACGCAAATTACCTTCAGGATACATGTTATGTAGTCGTCCAGATCCAGATGTATGAACGTCAATGAATAGAAAGAGTATGTAAGGATCGTAGCTAAAACAACATTGTCACAGTGAGCACGTCACAATCGCGGTGCGGATCGCCCGGAGAATACGATGGAGCTTACGGTGGAAGTCAGTCCCGCTTGGTAGGAGCGCCGGCGCCGCCGTGTCCTCATGAAGGCAATTAGTGGAAAAAATGCCAACCAGTAGCCTCCTTCGTGAAGCACTACGATCGAAGAAGGTGGCTGAAACTATGAGGGATGATGAGGGAAGTGATGCTCCAGGTGTTGAAAGCCGCAGGGCGATTGCGGTGGGGACGGTTCCACCGGTCATCTGGTCAAAGCAATCCTGAATCGACGGTGCGTAGTAATCTACGCGCGACTCATAGAGATGTCAGCAAATAGATAGGGCCCTCTAGGGCCAATGTCTGCTAAGGCTGCGAGATTGTTCGAAAGAGTTACCTCCTGTAAAATTTTCGCCTCAATAATGTTTCACTGAAGAGTTTAAGCTGTCAGACAGCTTTGGTAGAGGTAAACGAAGGAGCATAATCGGGACACCAACCTTCAGCTGGATAACGTGCACTGATAGTGTAAAGCCAAAAAGTCAGTGAATTCAAAAATTACCATCATCATCAACTATCTTCCTCCACAACAGTACTTATGACGAATTTGCGAGAGCATGCTTGAATTGATTGTTGCAGCTTGATCATTTGGGGCGTAAAAATTACTTGTTCATTTACCTAGGATTTTTTAGTGTGTATTTGACTGACGTCCTCGTATATCAGACAAATGTTATTCTATAGTGGGAACTACCCTATGAAGAGTCTCCAACTTTTGAATGAATTTCGGTGAAATCTTGAACGCGGATCCAATCGAACTCGCATATTGATGGCCAAACCGAGAGGTCACTGACGCCTATTGCTTCTATGAAGACACGGCGGTTCACCCAAGCAGGATAAACCTCCACCGCATGCTACAACGGGTCCTCCGGGCGATTCGCAAAATGGTAATATCAGGGTACTTCCAACCGAATCCGAAACAGAAACCGCGTGAAACACCCTCAACAGTCCTGAGCTTGTGTATCCATAAAACAATGAAATTCCGGTAAACAAATGCAGCAGCCGATTAGTGTTATCCCTGAGACTGGCCTCCCTCAGAGGGTTGTTCCAGTGTTGGTCACCACTTACTGCAAGGAGGTAACGTACGGATGTCAACGTAAGGTTGCAAGGAATCTGAGATACATCATACGTTGGCGAACTGTGATCAGGAACGCAAACCTTTCGACCCCGTTTTATATAACAAAACACACCATTATTAGGCCGCAAGGTGCCATCATCCCGGAGGACACAGTGGAGCACACAGAGGTGTGCCCCGCAAGGCAATCGAAATGGCAATCCCGAATGGCAGGCGGTCGCCTCCTTCTGCAAAACCGCAATGCTAGCGAAGGAGGAGGCCGCACGCGTCAGGGAACGAACGTCCTCACGCCGAGCCGAGATTCCGACCCCGACGACCAGCCACGGTAGACGCGGGCTTGCGGACATCCAGCAATGGGTCGTCCACAGCCGTCCGGCCGTCCGATAATTGACCGGACCAAGCTCAGTCGTCAACAGCGCGTAGTGATCCACGCTCTCCTCAAAGAGATGTCGCAAAGGGCAACTGAAGGACACAGGTGTGGTTTTAATCAGTAAAAGTTTGACACGCCTTCCCGCTCCAACCAGAGTGGGAAAAGTCATTGGATGACATCCACCCTTAAAAAAAGAAAAATAAAGGTGTCCACGCATGGCCCGTCTGTAATTTATTATGCGTGTATTTGAGCAGAATAATCAAGTTTATCATTATCATTATCATTTCAGCCGAAAGACGTCCACTGTTAGACATAGGCCTCCCCAAGTGTCACCATTACCGGTCCTGTGCGTCTCGCATCCATCGGATTCTCCCGACCCTCACCAGGTCATCGGTCCACCTGGGGGCCTTCCAACGCAAGGTGCCATATTGTTACCCCTAACGAAAATTTACCGTGTTATTTTAAAGTCAATAATTAAATACTAAGTATTTGCTTTTATCGCCTTTGGTTGGTATCCCTTGAATAATCACGGTCAATTAGCTTGTTACAACCACGGGGAAAAAAAAGCAGTAGGATTAAAAATGCCTCCGTCTAACTCCAGTTTAACCATAACGGTTTTCGTCCAATTTTAAACAATAAAACTGTCTGCAAACTTGGGCGATGGTCATTCTTCCGCCACTCAGAAAATTACGTAAAATACACAATGCCATCTATCAAATATGAAGTTCAACTATCATTGTCATCATTATTGCTACTTTCAGTCTTTAGATGGCGTTGCGAGTATGTGGTGCCATATTTACAACATTTCCGTACGTGATTTTACTCGCCGCTTTGATTTTATTATGTGTTTTGATTAGTTTTTACAAAATATTTAGAAGATAACGAATAGAAATGTCAATTTTATTTTGAAAAAATGGTAAAAGTTATTTTATTACAAAAAAGAAGATAAAATAATGACAAAATTTTTAACTGTAGCTGAGGATCGAACTCGAAATGTCGTTCAATATCGACATTTTGGATTATTGCTCACCCCCCATAGCAAATAGCGTGATAATTTATAGCCTATAAGTTGCCCTGAATTATAAGGATTATGTATGCAAAATTTGAACAGGATCGGTTCAGTAGTTTTTGCGCCAACTAATACCATCGCAAAATAATTTTACTGTTTTATTATATGTAATAGATTAACAGACTACGAACTTTTAGCAAAATGACAATGTGATCGTGTTTGAATGACGAATTTATAAAAATAGCAGACTTGGGCCCCTGGACAATCATGTGACATTACTGAAACAGGTACGATCTCGGTAAAATGGAGCTTACAATTTTATTGCAGCATTGACTACATCAGCTAGAGTGTCTCAGCGAAGCTTACGGAGAAAGCTGACTCGAGACATTTGCTGCCAAATCCTGCAAAAGCGTAAAAAGCGAAAATGTATTACATCCGCATGCTAATAGAAAATTGAACAGTTCTCGGGTTGGAAGTTCTCTGGATAAAGGGGATAAATAAGACACGTATTAGTCACAGTAGAAGTATAATGACTTTTTTTTTAGGTGGGAAAATCATCTAATGACAAATCCCGCACTTGGGCGGGGCGGGAGGTAGTGTCAGACTTTTACTGACTAAAAACCCACTCCTGTTCCTTCTTTGCCTTCGTCATAGGGCCCCGGGTTTCACTTTCACACTACCCGTGGCCTCAGTAAGTATAATGACTGGATAAATACTTATCCTCTCACTTAGGTCTCGCTGGCACACTTTCACCCCTCTACTTCTCTGAACACCTCACGAATAAGTCTAAGCGCCTTCATTTTCTTGCTCGAGACTTTGCTGCTACTGAAAAATATCGTTTTTGCTGGATCGCTAACGGTAGAATTTTTCTACGAAAAGAAGAAGGAGCAAAGTACGTATTGGTTAAAAATGAGAATACTCTCGTGCAATTGCGCGGTAACTAGTTGTATATTTTTGTTGTCCTACTTATATATTTGTTTTTGTTTTTACCTTCCAAATGTAACTATAGCCTACCAGTGTATTGTAACTTGTGTTTTGTGTTCCCAATGGTTCCCTAAGGTAACTAGTATAATTTTAACTAACATTACTTTTATGCATCACTTTTCATTAATATTATTGCTTTTATATAGCACTATAAATCATACAAAATTAAGGAAAACCCGACAATTAAATTATTTTAGCACATACTCACACTTGAAATGCAAACATATTACACACCATATTTCTTTCGCACTTACATATGTTCACTCGCACAAATCTAGAACTTACAACAGAACCACACGTACAACTAATTTAGAGAATGGCTAATTCAATTGACCTAATTGACGACATTGATAGGACTGAATTTTTTATTAGTACCAAACATAATAACCCAGAACAATGTGCGAATGACTTCGGTGACATTAAAAACCAGCTTACCATCATTAACCAAAACATACGAAGTATAATGAAAAACTTTGACAATTTCACGATTTTTCTATCCAGGCTAAAATTTTTACCTGATATCATAATACTGACCGAATGTAGACTTCACGAACACACTCCAAAAGTTCAACTTCACGGCTATGAATGCCATTATTCTCATGTGTATATAAATCAGAACGATGGTCTAGCAATTTTATATAAAACGGAACTAAATGTCACTATATTCGAGCCGTCTTTAAAAGATGCCAACTGCTTAGTTATTAATGTAGGGTCAGAATTTACAATTTTTGCTATTTACCGATCCCCCTCAGTTTACAACATAAACAACTTTTGCGAATCTTTAGAAACCCTCATTAGCTCCTACAGTTCATCAACCATGGCAATTATAGGGGACATAAATATAGATATAAAAATTGGCACTGAAGACAAACGCGCTAATGAATATCTTGACATTACCGGATACTTCGGTTTCTATCCCGGACACCAATATCCAACACGTGAAAATTCTTGTCTTGACCATGCATTGATAAAGACAAAAAAAACAACAAAAATTGTTGTATGCCAATCTTCACTTACCGATCATGATACAGTGCTGATAGGCATAAGTAAAGAATCTTCAAATCAAACATCTGGGCAAACGAAATATAAGCTAAAATTAGACTACCCTAACATACTTAATGAAATCGAAAATACAGATTGGAAACCTATTTTAAACACTGATGACTTGAATGTAGCAGTGAATATATTTACTGATAATTTACGGAACATCATAAATCAACACACTAAAAAAGAAATTTTGCGCAACTCTAAAACAATAAGAAGACCCTGGATGACAAAAAATCTACTAAAATGCGTACGTAAAAGAGACTCACTTCACTTAGAAACAAAAAAAGAAGTAAATAGAAACAATTACGCTCTGCAGCAAAAATATAAAAACTACAGAAACTACTGTAACAATATTATCCAAAATCTCAAAAATGCACACAATAAAGGACTCTTGGACAGTTGTAAAGCTGATAGTAAAAAAACCTGGGCAGCAATTAAAACAATATGTGACCTGAAAAATAAAAAATCGAATAGCTTAACCCTTCTTAACGCAAATCCTGATCCAGTAGTATCACTGAATATAGCTAATAATTTTTTTGCGGGTGTGGGAATTCAACTTGCCGAACAGTCTTTGAATCAACTGAAAACAACAGAGACAGAATTAGCTAATTTAGCACTGACGTTGGATAACTCTGACTCTTCACTCTCACAGTCCTTCTTCATGACTCCAACCGACGAATCGGAAATTAGTGCTACCATATCCAACCTTAAAACTGATTCTGCTCCTGGGTGGGATGGTATTCCCAATCGTGTTCTTAAATTAGCTCAACATTGTCTAGCCGGACCCATATCACATTTGTGCAACTTGAGTATGTCGTCAGGAATAGTTCCAGCTCAGTTAAAAACAGCAAATATCTGCCCAATCTACAAAGCTGGAGATGCATCAGTCCCATCTAATTATAGGCCTATATCTCTTCTTACGTCTTTGTCCAAAATTTTAGAGAAGATAGTGAACAAGAGACTATTAGCATACTTGGAAAAGAAACAACTGCTATCGGCCAACCAGTATGGGTTCCGAAAGGGCAAGTCTACGGAGGACGCAATCACTAATTTGGTGGACCATGTCATTGGTAAACTTGACAAAGGTGAAAAGTGTATCGGCGTCTTCCTTGACCTTGCCAAGGCCTTTGATACTGTGTCCAGGCCCATACTTATCAACAAGTTGGAACGCTTTGGTATTAGGGGCATTGCCTTGCAATGGTTTATTTCTTATCTTTCTGAACGCAAACAGAAAATTTGTCTGGGTGACTACGAGAGCACTTTTGCGAATGTGGCATATGGAGTGCCCCAGGGCAGTGTCCTTGGTCCCACCTTGTTTTTATTATACGTTGATGGTCTCTGCTCACTCAATCTGGACAATGCGCAAGTATCTGCTTACGCTGATGATACAGCAATAGTTTTCCATGGTGACTCTTGGAAGGAAGCCTATAGTGCCGCAGAGGTTGGAATGCAGAAGGTTACCAGTTGGCTGCAACACAATCTGCTCACCCTAAATGTCAACAAAACTAAAGTTGTAAATTTCTCTGTGAGCACAAAAACAACAGCCCCTAAACAATTTGTACTAAAATTCCACCGATGCAATTATAGCCTAGGGAGTAGGTGTAGTTGCGCCGTTTTTGAACAAGTCAAGTGCATCAAATATCTTGGTATTAACATAGACCAACACTTGTCATGGAAAGTGCAAATCCAATCTGTTACTACGCGAGTAAGGAAACTTTTGTACATATTTAAAAGACTTCGATCAATAGCTGACAAAGACACTCTTAAGATGACTTACCTGGCTTTATGCCAGTCTATAATAAGTTACTGCATAATATCGTGGGGTATAGCTGGTAAAAGCTGTATCATTACAGCTGAACGTGCACAAAGAGCAATCCTCAAGGTCTCTTACAGATTAGGAATCCGATACCCCACTGATAAGTTATACCGAGAAACGCGATTGCTTACTGTGCGCAAATTGTACATTTTGGCAGTGGTACTAAGATTCCACAAAACTGCAACTATCACAAAAGTGACTGATCAGCGCATGCGTAGAAAGCCTAAGTGGAACAGAGCTTTCTGCAAACTTAAATTCGGCAATAAAGCTTTCTCATGTATAGGACCATACTTGTACGAAAAGATTAACAAAAAGTTAAAAATCTTCCCCCTGACGAAGTTTGTGTGCAAAAAACAGGTTCAAGATTGGCTGCTCGGACATAGTTATACTGATACGGAAAACCTGCTATCAATGATTAATTAATTAATGAAACTGTTCATTAACACATACACACTTACACTCATCGTAACTTGTAATATTTTCCTGTGAAAGGTGCTGAAACTCATACTGGTTACCTACTTATCCCTAAGTTTTATTTATTTTTGATGAAAGAGACTAGATCCTGCGACACAGGGTATCCTAGTGCAGGATCTAGTGTCCCATATTAATGTAAACTATACTTAGAACAATAAAGTATTATTATTATGTAAACTATACTTAGAACAATAAAGTATTATTATTATTATTATTATTATTATTATGATAGACTGACTACGACACTCAATAATTAATTACAAATATCAATTTACACACAATGTAACTTATTACTTGGTACGCACACTAGTGATTATATTATACAAAGACATGACTTATTGGACTTAGTAATGAAAGAATCATTACAAAATGAATAAAACACACAATGTTTCTGTGTATCCTTTTGGCTCAAATTTTTATAATATAATATTCCACAACTATCACACAATGCCATCTAGTCCCAAACTAAGCATTAGCTTGTGCTATGAGTACTAGATAACTGACAAACACACTTATATATTTTTAAACACATACATAATATAGATAAATTACACCCAGACACAGAACAAATGATTGTGCTCATCACACAAACATTTGTCCTGGGTGGGAATTGAACCCACAACCTCCGACTTAGCAGTCAGGGCCACTTACCGCTAGACCAACAGGCCAGTCCAAACTGTCTTAAATCAAAGAAAAGCTTTTGCAATAAAAAAACGGGTCGTGGGGCTCTCTGGACAAGGAACGCGGTCCCAACTTCCACCTATACAAAAAATGAATATTTTTTTTATCATCATCATCATCATCTTCCTGCCCTTGTCCCGTGTTATTTGGGGTCGGCGCAACACAATTTTTTCTTCCATTCTGCCCTGTCACTCGTCATGCTCATCATCATGTCATGTCATGTCATGTTTTTTTTTATATTAAATAAATAATTATTTTATATGAGTAGTATCTTGGAACCACAAATAAAGTAAATACAGTTTTTTGGTAACTGTACTTAAAAGCCTTTTTCCTTGTGGTCCCAAAATACTACTAAAAAAAAGGTGGAAGTAAGGACCGCGGTCCAGGTCCAAAGAGCCTCGACCCAAAAAAAACCACCCTTAATGGAAAAACTCACTACTGAAGGTTTATATGAATTCCATTCAGATTCTCTACGTCCTACGCGCGCCCCCACGCTTTTCACCCACGTGTTCTTGGAAAAATACAATGCCTTTAGTTCCACAAAATCTACGAATTAGGTTGCATGACTGTACAAATAATTCGATGTTTTAATGAAACACCTACGTAGTTAATTGTTTTATTTTCTCTTTATTTCTACATGATCATCTTGGAAAAGAGGCGTTAAATAATATTTAAAAAAAAAGTTTATTTGACACAGAGGGCCTGTGTTATGGTGGTCCATCGTTTAGCCATGAAGTGCAACTAAAGAGTTCATAATGATCAACATAATGTACATGTATTTAATGATAACCCAATGACAATTCAATGCAATTGAATGATAATCCAATTTAATTTAAATTAATTTAATTTTTCATTTTAACATTTCATTGTTTGTAATGTTATGATATATATTGTCTGTATGTGTTTATGTAACTAAAATGAGTCTTTGGTACCTACTTGAAATAAATAGATAGTAATAATAATAAAAGTCCTCGTTAGTAGAACTAATCAAAGTACTTCCCTTTTGTAAGTTATATTATCTATATATACATACATATAAAAGGAGAAACTGACTGACTGACATGTCTGGTGGACACAGGCATGGATAAAATTATCTATGCTTGTGTCTACCGTTCGCACAGTGGTGATCAGGAGACGACCAGGCTCACACAGTACCTTAGTGAGGCGGCGGATGCGGCTCAGCAGAGGTACCCTTCCGCACAACTGGTGTTACTGGGGGATTTTAATGCCCACCATCAGGAGTGGCTTTTCCCATACCGGTGCACAGACCATGCTGGTCGAGAGATGCGAAAGCTTGCGCTAGCGTTAAATCTCACCCAGCTGGTCCAGGGAGCTACGAGGGTGCCGGATGTTGATTCGCACACGGCCAACTGCTTGGACCTTCTGCTGACAACAGATCCAGACCGCTATTCAGTGTCGATATCATCACCGTTAGGTAGTTCCGACCACTGTCTGGTGAAATCTGTATCAGTCTACTCTCCGCCTGATCCCTGCCTTAGAGGCACCAGGCGGGTTTGGCGATATAGGTCAGCAGATTGGGATGGCATGCGATCTTTCTTCGCATGTTATCCTTGGCAGCCTACTTGCTTTTCTTCGGATGATCCATCGTCGTGCGCAGATGCTGTGACAGATGTTTTGCGGCGGGGGATGGAGTATTACATTCCATTCTCTGACGTAACAATGTCTGGCCATGCTCGCCCTAGGTTTGGTGCGGAGTGTGATCGCGCTAACGCGCTTAAGCACACGGCATACCAGGCATGGGCCGACGCTCGTATGCATAAGGCGAGTGACGTGAGTCAGAAGAAGAGAGCCTTCAACAGAGCTGCCAAGTCTTGCAAGAAGGTGATGCGGAGGTCTCGGTTCGACCACATTAGCCGCATCGGGAACAAACTCGCATCATACCCTGCTGGTAGTAAGGCGTTTTGGTCCCTGGCTAAGTCGGTTGAATCGAACTTCTGCCGTCCCTCACTACCGCCACTGCTGAAACCCGACGGGTCGCTGGCCCATACCGCTGAGGAGAAAGCAAATTTGTTTGCCTCTCTCTTCGCGGAATCTTCGCGTCTAGATTCTGGTGACGCGCGGCCCCCTGTTAATCCTGATGGTTGCGAGACGAGTATGTCGGATATTCGCATCCATCAGAAGGACGTCCGTAGGGTGCTGCGTAACCTTGACGTGAACAAGGCTAGCGGTCCAGACGGGATACCGGCAATTGTTCTAAGAACGTGTGCGCCTGAACTGTCTCCGATCCTGACACGCCTATTTCGGCTTTCATTTGAGGCTGGAAAAGTGCCGATTGCATGGAAGCAAGCTAACGTACAGCCCGTGCCCAAAAAGGGTAGTCGGGCTGACCCAGCTAACTACAGGCCAATCTCAGTAACGTCCATTCTCTGTAAGACAATGGAACGTGTACTCAACAGTAAGCTCCTGGCATACCTAGAAGCTAATGACATCCTAAGTGACCGACAATACGGCTTTCGCCGAAATCGGTCAACTGGTGATCTTCTGGCGTATGCCATCCACATCTGGAGTGAGGCCATCGAGAAACACGGGGAAGCTCTTGCCGTCTCCCTCGATATCTCGAAGGCTTTCGATAGGGTCTGGCACGAAAGCCTTATTAGTAAGCTTCCTTCTTTCGGATTACCTGCTGGTTTGTGTGCTTGGATTGCAGATTTCCTGAGTGACCGGTCCATCCGAGTGGTCATCGATGGTTGCTCGTCCGGTCAAATGGCCATTAATGCCGGGGTCCCTCAGGGGTCAGTGCTCTCGGCAACATTGTTCTTGCTGCACATAAATGATCTGCTTAAGCCCGGTACCTTTGGGTATGCAGACGACAGCACTGTTGCTGAGAGTTACATATCCAGCGCGCAGGCTAGTGGGTCACAGATCCAGTCTCTCCGAGAGGCTATGGTCGAGCGCTTGAACTTGTCCTTGGAGGCAGTCTCTGAATGGGGCGATGCCAATTTGGTCAAGTTCAATGCTGCTAAAACCCAGGCGTGTCTATTTTCCGCTAAAAGGAGCCAATTCAGCCCTGCTCCAACTTTCCGGGGCGTAACCGTGCCAATAACCGACCATCTTGATCTCCTTGGTGTTACGCTGACGTCAACACTCAACTTTGGGCCATACATCGAAGCAAAGGCTCAACTGGCAGCAAAAAAGCTGGGAATCCTCGCGAAGGTCAGACAGTACTTCACGCCGGAACAGCTGCTCAAACTTTATCAAGCGCAAGTTCGATCGTGTATGGAGTACTGCTCTCATCTTTGGGACGGATCTGCCCGATACCAGCTTGATGCACTTGAGGCAATTGAGAGGCGAGCCAAGAGGATCATTGGCAATGATGCACTCGTTGAGTCGAGGCTTCAAAGTCTTGAGCATCGACGCAGAGTTGCTAGCCTGTCGGTTTTCTACCGGTTGCATTTCGGGGAGTGTGCGTCGGAATTGCATAACCTAATTCCGCCTAGCCCGTTCCATCATCGGACCACCAGGCGTACGGCAATGCGTCACCGGTACATGGTGGACATCCCACCTATACGCACAAAACGTTTTGCGAACACATTCATAGTGCGTACAGCTAAGGAGTGGAATTCCTTGCCGGAATCTGTTTTTCCTGATGGCTACAACCCGGGAATCTTTAAGTCAAGAGTGAATAGGTTACTTCTAGGTAAGCGCGTTCCATCGTCGACCGCATCGTCGCTTTCCATCAGGTGAGTTAGCGGTCAAGCGCGAACCTATCAAGAATAAAAAAAAAAAAAAAAAAAAAAAAATATCGACGAACAGCCAAAACTACAGGGTCTAGATTCGTGAAATTTTGCACAATGTGTCCTTTTATGACGTAAGCTAGCACTAAGGGAGGATTTTCCAAAATTCACCCCCTAAAGGGATGAAACGGAGGTCCAAAGTTTGTATAGAGAAATCTACTTTCACGCGGGCGGAGCCGCTGGTATAAGCTAGTATTTTTATAAACTGCTGTCATAACTTTTCCTTTTGTTAATACCTGATTTTTCTTCCAAACACAATTTATCTTTAAGGGCATTAAACTCGACATACATTTTCACTGTTACTACTACTGTACAACCGCTTTTACGCGATTATGACGTTATTACACATTTTTCATTAGATATTTTGGAAACACAGTATATTGTGGATATTATCTAGGCTTCTATTGAAATCTATTTATAAATTTGTGTAAAACTAATTCAGTAAAGACCTCTGAAAATCTGCTATTTTGCATGAACTTTGACATTTCATAATTTACTCAAAAATTCAAAAAAGTATAACAATAGAAGCCTTGCAAATTTAATCAAGTTTCTGAATGACGACAATTTTTTTTTAAAACTTTAAGGGTTTAAATAAAAACACGAATTGTAAAATATTCGAGTAAATCACGGAATTACCGAATTTCAGGTGTAGTCTCTCTTTTTCGCGCTGCTTTTTCGTCAAACATCGCGTTGGATTGCGTTAGATGAAGTAACAAGCTTTTAAACTATGCTCGATATTGATAGGCGAGTGAAAAAGGACCCTCTTAATTATAGATTTTCTTGCCTGGTTGGTCTACTTATCTTCCCCCTGTAAAAGGTCGTGAGGATAGTAAATCTCAAAACTGTCCTATAATCAATAAGAGTAGCTTTTTTTTTGAGGGTCGGAAATCATTATCACTACATCGCTATGTGGTCATAGGAACTAAAATTCAAAATCCTGCTTCGCGGTATCATAGTTAGATAATATATCTTCATTTCTGATGTGATCACGCAATAAGGCGCAAAGTTGGAAGGCTTCCCACAAACAAGGTGGACCGATGACCTGGTCAGGGTCGCGGGACCGGTCGTTGGTTGTAGCGACGCTTGGGGGAGGCCTATGACCAACAGTGGACGTCTTTCGGCTGAAATGATGATGATTGACTGTATTTGAAGATTCTTCCTCGATTTTAGCCAACAAAATTTTCTAGTTGACCAAAACCTATATCCAGAGTGACAATGAATATAGGGTGACTGGTAATTAGTGACCGATACTTAAACACGTGATTGTACTCATGATTACAAACAACTTTCCCAAATAAACTTTTATATACCTACCCACTAGTTTGTAGATACATTCACTGATTAGGTACGTACATCTATGGGTTTGCAAGCTGCGCGGGTGTTCTATCACTATTGTAGGTACGGCGGCGTCACGCGGCTAACAGCTGAGCGGTCGCCGGTCGCAGGCGCGCGCGCGTATTTAAACAACTGTTTTATTATTGTGATAAAACTAATGAGAATATAAAAAAAGTTTCTTTGGGAAAGTTGTTTGTAATCATGAGTACAATCACGTGTTTAAGTATCGGTCACTAATTACCAGTTACCCTATATAGGTAGGTAGACCACAATACTCCGCTAAACATAACATCTTTGTTTCAATGTGATAGGTATCTTAATGCCTTAAAATAACATTTCACAGGCAATAAAGATAAGAATCAGCGTCACAAAGTACGTTGGTATCGTACTCATGTACTACAGAGGGATATTATAATTGTTCGAGAAATTTAATTCAATAGGTATTTTATTTCTACACTAGCATCTGCCAGCGGCTTCGCCCATGTGAAGTAGGAAGTTATCTCAAGGATTCCCTTAAATAAATAAATAAATCCCACAAGTATATTCATACTTGTGGGATTTATTTATTTATTTAGTACAGCAAAATAGCCATTAAAACTAAAATAATTTAATCCTTTCACTCTGTCTTCTCACAGAATCGCAAACTTTCTAATAATATTGTTTTTTTTTATTTTTTATTATTGATAGGCTCGCGTTTGACCACCATCTCACCTGATGGTAAGCGATGATGTGGCCGACGATGGAACACGCTTGCCTAGAAGTAACCTATTCACTCTTGACTTAAAGACCCCTAGGTTGTAGCTATCAGGTGAAAGGAAAACACTGGAACTTGTTATAAATACTTTTATTTCAATAGTAATACTTGTACATGTACCCTCAGTTTACACCTTACAGTTCAACCGCCAACGATAGATTGACTGCCCGACAACATTCTGTCAGTCAAATAGCTCTGCATCTACGTCATATAAAGTGGGGGAGAGGCGCGCGTATAAAGTCAATGGATAGACTAATTTACAAATTGTGTCTGTTTAAAATTGTGTTATAAATATCTCCTAAATGTTTTTGAGCCAACTTTTCAAACTATCAGCAATTTATTGAACCAAATTATCGTTACTAGTCAAATTGCGTACTGTAATAACTAAGATGGGGTTATTCGATTTATTTGTAATTGCTTACATTCGTCCATCCTGACCACACAGTCGCGCCCTCGCGAAATATTAGGTAATAAAAAAAATCTTATCAAATTATACATAACAAATACAAAAGAAAAAATCCAAAATCTACTAGTTACATATTGATTAACATTGTATCATACATATTGTACAGACAACATTTCAGACAAATGTAACGTAGCTAACAAACAAATTATAATTTTACACATTTTACATCGATTAATACATAATCTGAACCAACACAACATTAAGGTATTTATTGTACTATAAACAATTCAATATTATCATTAATAAATCATTTATAACTAATATATAAACAAACAAATAACATATTAAACAATGAGTATTTCATTGTAATTGCTCACAATAATCCTATTAGAAAACAATACAGGACTAAAACTATTTATCTATAGCATTTATATATTAACAAGTCTTTGCCTTTAATTGTAACAATTCATATTGGTCTTGGCAATCATAATTCACACTTTTACGTTATCTTTACACTTTTACTTTAACCTTTCACTTTAACCTTTTACTTTAACTTTCACTTTTATTTTCGCTGGAACCATACTAACCATACTAACCATACTAACAATACTAACAATACTAACAATACTAACAATACTAACAATACTAACCATACTAACCATACTAACCATGCTGTACCATACTATTTTATGGAAATTGCTGAGCTAAGCTAAGCTACGTTAAATAAAAGCTAAGCTAAATTTTGAAATCTAATAAGCGAAACTAATCTTTTCTAAGAATCCTTATTATGTCTGCATGTTTGTTGAATCTTTATCCATTAAACCACTTAGGCTTATCGTGGCTTGTTCACAGGTGACCATTTTATACACAATTCATTGATTCATTTCTTTAACCATTTTCAATTTTATCATCATCGTTACTCTCATCTTCCGACTGATACTCTAGTCAGGAGTAGATTACATCTATGAAAAAAATGGCGAAATACCTTTGTTTACCCTTTTATTGGCAATAGGCGTATCTTACACTCACTATCTGTCACTATGTAATATTTTGAATTAGCAATACGGGCCTAGACAATACAAAACTAATATCCTATCTTTCGTTCGATTGGCTTCTCTTTCTACGCTAACCAATTGTCCTACATTTTACTGATGCAGGGGAATTCTAGCTTTATCAAACATTTGCTTTTGTTTTTCCTAAACACTTTCTATTGTATCTAAACCTCCGTTTCTAATATCTTCTACAGCATTTATATTTGTAGCATTAATTTGAGCTGTGAGCTGGTAGACCCAGCGCACTCTCAGTCGACCCCTTCGGTCTTAACACAAATAACAATTTATCTGAGGTTTTAGCTACTGTTTTGTTGATGTATTATTTAAATCCCATTGTACTTGTTGAAAATACTGACCCTATGGTTTTTTTTTATATTCTTCCATAAATCATAAACGGTAATTAATCTAACATCTTACTGTAATGCTCTAAATGCCCGATTGTGCGAGAAGTAGCAATCGTATATATATATTTTCTGTATATAAAACATGCTTCATAAGCATTTTTTTTCTAATAAACACTTTTTTGATTTTCGAGCTGGTAAAAGTATGACCTCTATCTTATTACTCGAGAAAGCACAGCGGATAAATTAAATTATTCATTGGAAACTGAAATAGTCGAGCCTTAGCATTTTTAATTGGTTTAGGAATAATAAATGTATACGTATCAGTAATGGGCTAATACTTCTATATCTTTATTTTTGTCTCATCCAAAGAATCCAGCGCGTAGCGGCGGGATCATGTACTATGTGAAAAAAAAAACTCGGATGCCTTTGCCATGGGATGTAAAAGTTCTCTTTCCATGAACACACTGAACGCATGCTTGGCAGTATTTTAGAACTACTTTATTGGGAACTAGTAAATGGTTTCAACTTTGTCTAAGGTCTTCTCATACGAAAAGCGACATCTAAAATCATCGGAAGTGACAATATCACGACGAAAGCATGTAAAACTTGAATCTGACACTTTGTCTTAGACCATCTAAGTCCTTTGTCCGTTATTTTATAAAAAAATATACGGATAGGTAGCTATTTAATTTGATTCGAGTCTAAATTATCCATTATAATAATTTTGTCCTTTGCATCTTATCGTCTTTCATTTGAACCGTAGCTAACCAAACTACAATAGAATAGAATAGAATAAACTTTATTGTACACCAGAAACCAAAACTAGCTAAACTAAACTAGCTAGTCAAACTAGAATAGATGTACGATGTATTTACCCTACAACGGGTCCAACTTAGAGCGTCTACGTTCATCATAAAAATGCCTTGGTTTATGAATTATATCGCAGTCAAATGACTCATAAAAAAACTATAATCGGTTACAATAGTGAATTTTAACCCTATAAGATAACTAATCTAAATCTAATGAAATGATTTACTACTGCTAGGGTTTCAACCCGTACGATGGAAAGTGCTACTCTTCTGGTGAAATAAGTTTACCAAATTAAGCGACTGGTTTCATCACTCTTAAACTTCATCTAAACCGTGTTAGCTCGCTCTCGTAATTCTGTAATCACAGCATTTGGATTGGGTTTTATAACTTACAATAGGTCGTGGTACTACTTAGCTATGTAAATGCAATCTCTTCACTTCTTTTTCTAAGTTTGAGACCCTTTTTTTTAGGGTTAGTACTACTATCGCAAAGTTTTTAATAAAATGCCTAAGAAAATCAGCCAGTCCTAAGAACTGCTTAACAACTATTATTATTATTTTTTTGTAGTTATCAACCACATTTATTTGACACTATCTATATTCTTTCAGCCTTTCCTGAGACTTTCAAGCCTAAATATTTAATTTTAGAACGAAAGAAGTTACATTTCGAGAGCTTCAATGCAAGACCTGTATTTCTAATTTTATCAAATACTGACTCGATTTAAGCACACGGCCAAACAAAATCGAGAGAATCAGAACCTTGTCCATGCAAATATATATTCTCAAATTATCAAAGATTTTATTAATAGTTGTCAAACCAAACGGGATCTTATTAAATTGGAATTGTCCTTCTGGTGTGACGAAAGCAGTTTTTTTTTCTTTTATCCATTACAGTTAATTCCATCGGATTAGTATCTAGATGCTAGGTCAAATTCTTGTATCTGTCTATACAGAGAAAATTAAAATATTATAAAAAGGAAACAGTTTTTTTTTTGTTTGTAATGAATAAATTCAAAAACCACTGAACTTATTTTAAAAAAATTGTTCACCAATAGAAAGCTACTTTATCACTGAGTGCTTCACCCGCGGAAGCCGCTAGTCGGAGCTAGTAAGTTATATATATCCCGCTAACCAATCCATCTGATCATCTATCTTAGGCAAAGATAATATCTAATAATCTTTCAATATAAAGCTCTATGATCTATGCAAGTACGCTTTCTTTTATTTTTTTTTGTTACTGGAATTATATTATTGGACTTACAAACGGATACTCTTATGATACCGGATTTTGGTTTTCTTCATGAGAGAAACTATAAGGCCTGTAAACTATAGGTTGGGGCTCAATAAATTGATGCTCATTAAACTCTGTTAGATTAGTAGCAAAGCCAGTTCGATAACATTGTACGAGTATAAGATTCAACAGTCGCGATTTCTGAATCGTATGAGGACAATTAATTAAGTAAGAGTTTTAAAGGACTCACAATAATCAATTTTATTAATAGTAGGACAAAAATAATTTTAATTCGCAGTAATTACCCTCTAGCTATTAACTAAACATATGAGTTACTTCATTTGATAAAATAATTATCAACTAATGTACCATTTTCAATTAAATAGTGGGTGTCCACTTCTATTTTATCCTTTACTAATATGAACCCCGTTATGTTTTTAGATGAATAAACCGTCACATACGAAAATCCGGGTAGTATTCAATAACTCTCTTTTGAAGACAGTTTAACCTCGCCATTAGTTTTTAGAAATTGGCGAGAAATTATTAATTCGTAATCAATTTTTTAGATTTTAACACTCCAATCCTTCAGTAAATTACCATCCAACTAGTAATGAGTATTTCAAGAATGTTCAGGGATGACGGTAAGATTAACTAGACCATTACACCTTGATCGAGTTTATAAAACTAACCTATATGTGTGTCTGGGTGTAATTTATCTATAATATGTATGTTTTTAGAAATGTATGTTTATCAGTTATCTAGTACTCATAACACAAGCTCTGGTTAGCTTGGGACTAGACGGCGTTGTGTGATAGTTGTGAATTATTATATTATTATTATATATCATAAATTACTATTCCAGTAAAACCTATCGAGGTCACCGAATAAGTTCTATCCTAGTCATCTTGACTGAATCAACGTTTCTATTCAGCATTAACTTGCTTCGTGAATCTAAATAAACTACTTTTTCAACACACGTGAGCAATTAATGATTACCGTCCTTGGCTCTCTTAAGACCCTCGCCACGGCTCGGGTCTAAATACCGCCTCGACGGTAACCACCAACATTACACACTTATATCATAATATACTATTTGAAAACCGTTATTACCGAATTAAAACAAATTTTGCATCTCCATTCTTTTGATAACACTCATTAGAATCGTGACCAAATATTGAACAGTACATTTATTTAACGGCTTAGTACTCTTATTCGTGATATGAACCTCTTTCCTTATAATTCCAGCACCTGATCGAGTGAATTATTTAGTATATGGTTTATCTATAGTTAAGAATTTCGTATACATATTTATTTTACCTATACTTTTTGCATTTTGCAGTTATACCAGAAAGTTGGTCGTGGTTATCAAAATCAATTTGGGCAACGTGATTTTATCATATTAATAATCATCTAATTAAAGGTAAACACGTATTCAAAAGTATTTGGCTGTAACTTTCATCAGACAGAAAAGCTCGAGCCTTTCTACACCCAGCTATAATTGACAGTTATAATACTTTCGTATGATTTGTTGGTCTGTTCAATGTAAATGCTCACTATTTTTATTTACTTTATGAATCCCATACTCGAATGATTATCAAGAAAATTGATAAGTTTAAAAAAACATATCAGCCTTGCGGCTACCTCTGTTACCCTGCCTGCCAACCTGGCTGCAGATTTGCCTGCCAACCTGGCTGATGCCCTGCCTGCTGCCCTGCCTGCTGCTTTGCCTGCTGTCCTGGCTGCTGCCCTGGCCGCTGCCCTGGCTGCTGCCCTGGCTGCTGCCCTGGCTGCTGCCCTGGCTGCTGCCCTGGCTGCTGCCCTGGCCGCTGCCCTGGCTGCTGCCCTGGCCCCTGCCCTGGCCGCTGCCCTGGCTGCTGCCCTGGCTGCTGCCCTGGCTGCTGCCCTGGCTGCTGCCCTGGCTGCTGCCCTGGCTGCTGCCCTGGCTGCTGCCCTGGCTGCTGCCCTGGCTGGCACAGGCGATGAAACTTGCAGTGGTTGAGCCACATTTCAATCACCATTGTTATCCCCATGTAAACCTGGACAGTAAAATAATACACGGACACAGCTATTCCTTAAAACCTGTGTAACTTTAAAATTATGGCGTAGATATTGACCACCATTACATATCATGAACGTTTGAAAGATTGATTAAATTCTTTAAACCACACAACGAATTAATTCACTGACACTAGGGAAGGTACAGTGAGATGTTATCATATTTTATATTTCAAATCACAACGGCCGTTAATATTACAAAAGAAAACGTAATATTCTAGACCAATAACTGATTCGTAGTTATGAATTTAGATAACACCCCGTTTAGTCACAATTCCTAGGCTAGCAAGCGTCTTAAATAAGTCGCCAAGTTCTAATTCTTATGTGTAAATACGATTACATTAAACCAAACAAAATGTACAATAAAAAGTAAGTACTATTTTAAAGCATAAATGTCACTGCATTTCGCTTTCTTAACAACAACAAGTAACAAAAAAAAACAATAAAACTTACGTGAATCATCCCACTTCTGAACTGAAAGGAAAACACTGGAACTTGTTATAAATACTTTTATTTCAATAGTAATACTTGTACATGTACCCTCAGTTTACACCTTACAGTTCAACCGCCAACGATAGATTGACTGCCCGACAACATTCTGTCAGTCAAATAGCTCTGCATCTACGTCATATAAAGTGGGGGAGAGGCGCGCGTATAAAGTCAATGGATAGACTAATTTACAAATTGTGTCTGTTTAAAATTGTGTTATAAATATCTCCTAAATGTTTTTGAGCCAACTTTTCAAACTATCAGCAATTTATTGAACCAAATTATCGTTACTAGTCAAATTGCGTACTGTAATAACTAAGATGGGGTTATTCGATTTATTTGTAATTGCTTACACAGGGAACACAGACTCCGGCAGGGAATTCCACTCCTTAGCTGTACGCATTATGAATGTGTTCTCAAAACGCTTTGTACGTATGGGTGGGATGTCCACCATGTACCGACGGCGCAACGCCGTACGTCTAGTGGTCCGATGATGGAATGGACTTGGTGGAATTAAATTGTGCAATTCCAACGCACACTCCCCGAAGTGTAATCGATAGAAAACCGACAGGCTAGCAACTCGGCGTCGATGCTCAAGGCTTTGGAGTTTTGATTCGACAAGTGCATCATCACCGATGATCCTCTTGGCTCGCTTCTCAATCGACTCCAGAGCATCAAGCTGGTATTTGGCAGACCCATCCCAAAGATGAGAGCAGTATTCCATACACGACCGAACTTGCGCTTGATAAAGTTTGAGCAGCTGTTCCGAAGATCCCCAATTTTTTGGCAGCCTGTTGAGCTTTAGCCTCGATGAAAGAGCCGAAATTGAGGGTAGACGACAACGTTACCCCAAGAATGTCAAGGTCGCCGGTCATCGGCACGGCTACATCCCGGAATGATGGAGCCGGGTGGAATTGGCTCCGTTTGCCGGAAAAAAGACACGCCTGGGTTTTAGCAGCATTGAACTTGACCAGATTGGCATCGCCCCAATCGGATACTGCCTTCAAGCAAAAGTTCAAGCGTTCAACCATAGCCTCTCGGAAAGACTGGATCTGTGACCCACTAGCACGTGCATCGGACACGTATCTCTCAGCAACAGTGCTTTCGTCTGCATACCCAAAGGTACCGGGTTTAAGAAGGTCGTTTATGTGCAGCAAGAACAGTGTTGCCGAGAGTACCGACCCCTGAGGGACCCCGGCATTTATATTGTCTTCCATTCATCAGCAAACAAATCCAATCCAGGGTTGGTCTCCACGAGCGCGTTGAGCATCGTTAGCAAACGCGGTATAGGGGAGGTGGATCGAGTTACAGTGCGACAAAATGGGCTATTAAATAATTTATGCTTTCTAGAGCGATTGTAATTATTCGGAACAAATAATTGACACAAATCTACATGTAAGTCGGACGCATCAGTGTTACCATTAATAATTTTATAGGCTGTTGTAATTTGGTCAACAGTCAGGGATAATAATCTACCTGTGTACCAAATTTCATCTAAATCCATTCAGCCGTTTGAGCGTGATGAAGAAACAAACATACATACAAAATGCCTTTGTAATACTAATGTGATATAGTGTGATTAATAGTTATTATCTAAACTAATATTATAAAGAGGTAAAGTTTTTTTTTTGTTTGTAGGGGATAATCTCTGAAAGTACTACCCCCCTAGCCAAGTTGCAACCGTTTCTGTTTTTTCTCTTTTCGTGGAGCGCCTCGAGTAGGCCACGCCTCCGATTCCTTTATTCTAACGTCATCTTAACGCTCAGTCACGTGGTCAGAACAAAGGAATAGGAGGCGTGGCTGACTCGAGGCGATCAACGAAAAGAGAATCGAAACGAAACGGTTGTAACTTGGCTAGGGGGGCTGGTCCGATTGTTAAAATTTTTTCACCGATAGAAGGCTGCTGTATTCCTGAGTGACAGGCTATATTTACATATTTATATACGCTTCTGACGTTTTATAAGTGCCCATGTAGGCCTATGTGAAATAAAAAACTTTGACTTTTGATAAATTTTATGTACGCAGGCGAAGCTGTGGGCAAAAGCTAGTATTTAATAAACTAGTGCTTGACTGCGATCCCACCTGATGGTAAGCAGTGATGCAATCAATGATGGTAAATTGCACAAGTTTATTATGAGCCTATTCACTTAGCCTTGTACACTCCTAAATTATAATGTGACAATACTACTGCCAATTAGTTACGAATGTAACTTACAAAACAATTTCTATATTTTACCAGTTAGTTTAACGCAGAATTTTCGGTATCTGTCATAATAGTAGGGGCGGCCAGATAGGGATTTTGCGCAAAATTCGAGCGCGTTAGAAAATCATATGGGGAGAAATCTTGCATCCTGTAATGTGGGGTACATTACATTATTACTTTATTACACACATTATCACATGAATCCTGAAGAGGTGACCAGACGGTTGCAAACTAGCGTTCCAACCAAGGTGACCTTGGTTTATGTGTTTGGTTTGTGTTGCGGCTACATGGATGTAAACCACGCGCCAACACGTTCGGTGGTTGGGAAAACGCGCCTCCCAACCAAGGGCGTTGAAGGTCATGGATTTCAACTGCTGTCTACACGGATTGAAACTAGCAAGGTCACCTTGGTTGGGACGTTGATTGGCAACCGTCTAGTCATCCCTTTAATATAGTGGGGTGCCTTGAGGGCAGCCCGTCAGATTAGTAAAAAAAAATTGATCCTCGTAAAAACTCGAGCGCGTCAGATTAAGACAAGGTAAGTTAAGTACATGCAGAAAAGTGTAGGTTTCAATAATCTGACAATTTGAGCGTGGCATAAGCAAATGATAGTCATAAAGTTAGGCTGTAGGTTCCTTTTAATATTTTGTTGATTAGAGCATTTTTTTACCGCAGTTTGCTAAGATAATTTTGTTAGGAACGTTGAAAATGACTGTATAGATAGCAGTACGAATTTTGAGCGCTCGGCGAAAGAGCGGGGATCGCTTTGCGCATCGTACAATATCGGCGAGCACAAGGATTGCACTCCCCGCCCCCTCATCTCTCTTCATACCACTAAAGAGACCCGATATTTCACTTCTGCGTGTTTCTGCGCAAGTAGGACTGTAGAAGTCAGCGCTCAAGATCCGTGCCGGTATCTATACAACGTTACAATTATCGATGGTTTTAGTTACATATCCCCATGAAAACCGTCAGATTATATGGTTTTCGTAATCCTGATAGGATTACCGTGAAACTAAAAAAAAATCAATCGCGCTCGAGTATTTCAAGGTGAAGTTTTTTTTTTACATTTTTAAACATTCTTTCGGAGAGCGTGTAAGAATTTTCAAAAATGGAAACTACCCAACTCCCACTAAAATGGAAACTTATCATAGACTTTTTTTCGTTTTAGAACCTAATCTTCACAATTCAATGAGTCCCCATGACGCTTTAGTAACTGCAAATTTAGCATCCCGGCCTTCCCTACTATAAGAAGTTCATCGTGCATTTTGAAATCCAGATAGAGTAGAGGATATTAAACGGACTGACGAACTTGGGTATAGCCGGAAATAATCATGCTAGCTGAAAACTAGAGTGCCTACGTATGTACAAACAAACTGTGATTAATACCATACGCATTGATATACTGTACCAACGTGTGTTTAAAAAAAACTGGGCAAGTGCGAGTCGGACTCACCACTGAGAGTTTCGTACAAAACCTATGAAAATTTTGTTCAAGATTTAGGCGAACAAAAAAGAAGGTGGTTACTTTTGGAAAAGAACTGCATTGTTCAAAGCTTAGATTAGGATTGACAATTGACTGTGTGTCTTAGCTTAAAAAAAATCATGGGCTCTCGCCATTGACTGATCACAATGGCGCGACATGCGACGTATCGTTTTATGATAGGTTTGAAAGTATAAAAACAAAAATAGGCGTTAAAACTATTGCTTGCACGCTTGGTGTGTCGTAGATATCTGGAGCAGGCACAGTTAAATTCCCAAATCGAGTTACGAAGATTTTTCCGAATACGTTACGATTTTTACGATGTTACTACAAATTTACAGTTTTCAAATTTTTTCCTTGCTTCGTGCCAAATTTCAAGATTCTAGGTCAACGGGAAGTACCCTATGAATTTTGATTTCCTTGAGAGTGTCGAAACATACGTTTTGTGTGACATAAAGGCCATATCTTTTTTTTTCGTTAACTCAGAAGTTTGATTTTTTCACAGCGTCAAGGAACCGCAGACCTGAGTATATGGTTTTAATTTCAACTTGATACCTCCACGCGTTCCTATGATAAAGGGTCTTGACAGACAGACGGACAACAAAGTGATCCTATAAGGGTTCCGTTTTTTTCCTTGAGGTATTTTTTTTTTCTTTTGGTAATATCCCAAGAGAAAAAAAATACCTCAACCCACATCTAATGACATCCCTCGCTCTTGGGTGGAGCGCGAGATAGTGTCAGACTTTTACTGACTAAAAACCCACTCTTGTTCCTTCTTTGCCTTTATTCCAGGGCCTCGTGGATCTCTTTCGCATCACCCATGGCCCCAGTAGGCTTCGACCCTGCTGGGCCCCTACGGTTGTTGACATTCCTTGAGGCGCGCGTCGAACACTACGCGCCGTCGACGACTTGGGCTCGGTCCAGACGGTTACCGGACGGTCGGACGGCGAGCTACCTATTGCTCGCCGTCCGCAAGCTCGCGCTTACGGTGACCGGAAATCGGGATTGGAATCTCGGCGACTGGGGCGCGGGAGCAATTGTCTCTTCGAAGATTTTTCCGAATCGCAAAAAAGTTTTTTTTTGTGATGTAACCGTAAATTTACTGTTTTAAGATTTATTCCTATAACTGTGCTATAGGTAAGAGTTTGCTTCATGCCAAATTTCAGGATTCTGGGTCAACGGAAAGTATCCTGTGAATTTTGATTCCCTTGAGTGTCGAAATATACGTTTTTTTATGACATAAACAGCTATATCTTTTTTTCCGATAACTTTGAAGTTGATTTTTCACAGCTTTAAGGGACAGCAGACTTAATTAAGTACATAGTTTTAATTTCAACTCGATACCCTTACGCGTTCCCGAGAAAGAAGGTCTTGATAGACAACAAAGTGATCCTATAAGGGCTCCGTTTTTTCCTTTTGAGGTACGGAACCCTAAAAAGGATAAAAAAAAATAAGGATTTTTTTAAAATTTACTTTCTGAAGGGGTCCAAAGTTTGTATGCAGAAACCTGTCTTTCTCGTGGGTGAACTCACTGACAGAAACTAGTGCAAACATTGTAATGGTAAAGGCTATATTTAGATACGTAATAGCAATTTGTTTAAAACTTGTACATTTAACTTTGTGTTCAAACTTTTGTCTTGTATTAATTGGAACAAGTTTACATACAAATTACAAGGTCCTATTGTGGTTGGCTGCAGGATGTTTATTACAAACCTGACACTCTCTCTTTCGCTCCACCCAGAGCGCGAGAAGTTATTTATATATTTGCCACACCGATACAAAAACAATATAGCCAGTTTTTTTGAGGTGGGAGGTGGGCCTTGGTACAGGCCATGGTCCGGAGCGAGGAGGAGTGACAGGCAGTCGCCTCCTTCTGCGAAGCAGTAATGCTAGCAAAGGAGGCGGCCGATCGCGTGAGGCAACGGTCCTCAGGCCCAATCGCCGCCGGGATTCCGATCCCGATTTCCGGCCACCGTAGACCGAGCCCAAATCGTCGACGACGCGTACTGTTCCACGCGCACCTCAAGGAGATATCCGCAAACCGTAGGGGCCCAGCAGGGTCGAAGCCTACTGGGCCAAGGGTCTAATTCTGAAAGGAAGACTCGGCCCTGGGACGAAGGCAAAGAAGGAACAGGAGTGGATTTTTAGTCAGTAAAAGTCTGACACTATCTCCCGTCCGCCCAAGAGTGGGATTTGTTATTAGATGATTTTCCCACCTAAAAAAAAAAGGTGGGAAGTTATCAATGACTTCATTCTCATTTTGTTTTTCTTAGCTTCTGCTTGAGGGTGTGTCAATCTCTTACGGAATAAAACCTACCTGTGTCTATCAGTTGCCCTTTGCATTCTAGAGTCACGGTCACTCTTTAAAACTTTCCCGCGACGCTAGCAACCACTAGCCCTACTGGGGACCAGTAGGGCTAGTGGTTGCTAGCGTTGCGTTGTTCAGTTTTGCTGGCATCTCTTTGAGGCGCGCGTGGACCACAATGTGCCGTGTCAACTCGAGCTTGATCCTTACCTGACGGCGAGATACCCATGGCTCGCCGTCCGCAAACCCAATCGTACGGTGGTTGGTCGTTGTTGCGTTCCAAGGCTGTGTTGACTTATAAATATAATATTAATATTCCACAACTATCACACAACGCTATCTAGTCCTAAACTAAGCAGAGCTTGTGTTATAAGTACTACACAACTGATAAACATACTTATATATTTCTAAATAAATACATCCAGATATAGAACAAATGATCGTGCTCATCACACAAACATTTGTTTTGGGTGGGAATCGAACCCACGACATTCGGTATAGCTGTCAGGGTTACAACCACTAGACCAACAGACCAACTACATACAGGCAGTCAGTTGACTCTTTCGAATAATCCCTCAACAGTATCTAATTTAACTCTTTACCTCAGTTAGCACATTGTTGGGGTCGTGGGGCTCTTTGAACCGGGACCATGGTCCCTAATTCCACCTATAATTCATTTTTTTTTGAGAAATTAGAAAAAAGCATTAAAGTACAGTAACCAAAAAACTGCTGATGCTGGACTTCCAGCTCAAAACTCTGTCCAAGATACTCATCTTGGACAGAGTTTCGTACAAATGATTCCATATTAAAAGAACTCGGCATCAGACAGCGCCTATCATCCACAGTGCAGTCGCGCATTTTGACCTTCTTCGGCCATGTATCTCGTCGTGGTAATGTCTCCATAGAGCGTCTCGTAGTACAAGGTAAAGTTGAGGGCACCAGGCCACGTGGTTGATCACCAATGAGATGGACAGACCAAATCAAGGCCGCAACTAAGTGCTCCCGGAAACCTGCAGTCCACGATGAATGTCGGCGTATTACCAGGATGATAACTCATCGTGATTCATAATGATGACCACGACCACTCTGGCAAGAGTACACTCTTGCTCTGACTGAGAAGAAGAAGAACCAAAAAACTGTATTTGTTTTATTTGTGGTCCCAAAATACTACACAAAAAAAAGGGTAATTTGGGACCGCAGTCCCGGTTCAAAGAGCCCTACGACCCGTTTTGGTTTCTGTTAAGTGCCCTGGGTACACGAAACATAATTGCAAACTTTCTAGACGCACTCTCAGTACTAAAACAGTTAATAGTATCTACAAGTTAGTAACTGCTATAGAAATTACTAAAATGGTAACGCTTTGGTAATTTTAGAACTCTTACATTAGTTTTACTGCTGTTCAAACTTAGGTTAGGTTGTAAACATGATTTTCATATCTGAGGAACTTAATAAATGTTAAAGTTACAAATGGTTTTCAGGCTCTATAATAAATGTTGTCCGACTTAAAAATAATGAATTTTGCTATCTCACAATCTCGATGCAACACGTTTAACGCCTGTACCTTTTTATTTATTTTTTTAGGTTTTATTGACAACTTCTCTCGCTCTGAATGGGGACTGAACCGGGAGCGTCAGACATCAGAATTTTACTGACTAAAACCTACTTCTGTTCTTTCATTTGCCCACAAAATGCCACCGCCATATTCCCTATAGTTCTCATACATTTTATATGGATTCGCCGCACACGGTCGACGCCGATGGCCGCCACACGCTAAAAATCGCCACTGCTGGTTTCTTGTGGCCCGCACTGGCCACTAAAAGCCGTCACACGCCACTAGCATATTTAAACCTTCTTCGTCAGAGTCCATTATGATACTGCGCGTATGTGTTAAAAAAAGTAGCAGCCACCGGCCACAAGTGACTGTCGCGCGCGTCAGTTTCCTTTGTGGCCGCTCCTAGCTTCTCGTGGCGGCGTTTGTGGCTGTCGCGTGTGGTCCGTGTGCAGCGACTCTTTGCGTGGTCTACGGTGACTCTTTTGAATAATCCTGTGAAACTGACAGGAACTGACAGGCATATTGACATTAATCCAGGATTTTATCTATTGTCATGGAGACTGTGTAGAATAGAAGTCCATCTAAAAATATTGTACACATAATATGATGATAGTATATGTTACAGAACTAAATTTTCAAATGTAACAAACAATAAATAAAAATGATTGATTGACAAATTAAACATGATTGATTGATTGATTGACATATTAAATATGATTGATTGATTGACAAATTAAAAATGATTGATTGATTGACAAATTAACTTGGAATATGAAATGCTAGGTTCTGCAGGAGGTTTCGTTTCGTGAAATTAGGTTACCCATACCGTTTCATCCCAAAATCCTATCTTATTCACATTACACTACATTATTCAGCCATATCGTATAACACGCCGTATTACAAATTGGCACGCCGGAATGAAAAATGTCGCTGTAATGTAATACTACCTTAAGTTCAGCCGAAATGCGGTGGCAATACATTCTACAAAGCGGCGTCCAACGTTTAGCTGTATTGTACATTAACAATGAGTGATTATAAATATTGAAGAATTGATAAAAAAAAAAGCTTGGCTAGGGTCGACGGGGGCCTCCTATTTCTGTCTGCTAGGTTTAGAGTAACGTAATACGAAGGAAATATCCTATACTTCTAAACAAATCTGTCCGTGTCCGGGTGCTCTAAAATTCTGAGCTCGCTTCGCAAGCTCTTGAAAGAAAAGAATTCAAAATTATTTTATAAAACGTCAGAAGCTACTGCACGGTTCCAAATTGGTTGTTTTCTATGGCAAAGAACCGCCAGGAAATACCATAGTTACTCTTTTAAAAAAAGACTAAAAATTTTTCCATATTCCAAAAATATAGTGCAATTCCCTGTCGGAGTCTGTGTTTCCTGATAGCTACAACCTAGGGGTCTTTAAGTCAAGAGTGAATAGGTTACTTCTAGGCAAGCGTGCTCCATCGTCGGCCACATCATCGCTTACCATCAAGTGAGATAGTGGTCAAACGCCAGCCTATCAATAATAATAAAAAATATAGACTAAATATTCTAATTATTTAATTTTATTGGTTTGTGGTTTGTGCAAGGGCTAGCCCTTGATGATTCAGTGAGGAGTCAGAACTTTGCGTTTTATATAATACAGATTGGCTTTAGTTAAGACACGGATTACTTTGACCTGGTTAGGCTTTACCTCACTTCACAATATAATAATATAATATTCATACAACTATCACACAACGCCGTCTAGTCCCAAACTAAGCAGAGCTTGTTTTATGAGTACTAGACAACTGATTAACATACTTAAATATTTCTAAATACATACATATTATAGATAAATTACACCCAGACACAGAACAAATGATTGTGCTCATCACACAAACATTTGTCCTGGGTGGGAATCGAACCCACGACCTCCGGCATAGCAGGCAGGGCCCCTAACCACTAGACCAACAGGCCAGTCAACAATACAATACACAATACAGGTACCATGGGGTCAAAAAGTTGATCTATATTCTATTAATTTTCATTACTTATCCTTCAATCTCCGCCAACTTACCAGGGATAGGGTTCGAACTAACTTAGCTAAGTTAACATAGAGAAAGTTAATCATAAGAGTATCTTAGAAGGCATACTACACCGAACTTAGGTATTAAGTGGTTAAGAAGAAGCCACGTTTGAAACTCTATAACAGAACAGGGATAGGTTAGAATAGGGATGTTATGGAGCTCCTTGCCGATATAATCGGATATCTATTATTATATAAAAGAAAGTCGTGTTAGTTACACTCACTATTTATAACTCAAGAACGGCTGAACCGATTTGGCTGAAAGTTCGTGGGGAGGTAGCTTAGAACCAGGAGACGGACATACGATACTTTTTTTTTTTGAGTAGGGTAGAGTAGGGTAGAGTAGGGTAGAGTAGGGTAGAGTAGGGCAGAGTAGGGTAGAGTAGGGTAGAGTAGGGTAGAGTAGGGTAGAGTAGGGTAGAGTAGGGTAGAGTAGGGTAGAGTAGGGTAGAGTAGGGTAGAGTAGGGTAGAGTAGGGTAGAGTAGGGTAGAGTAGGATAGAGTTGGGTAGAGTAGGATATAGTAGTCAGTTGACGGGAGCGAAGCCGCGGGAAAAAGCTAGTTTGAAATAAAAAGTATTCGTAATCGAAACCAAAACCGACATAAACATATTTTCGGTTAAAAGCGAAGTCTAAATGACGGCAGGTTTTTGTTTGTTTTAATAATAATAATTATATATAAAACGGATAATAATATGGTCCATTTTGTTAGTTAAATATCTTATGATTAAGTTTAGTAATACATAAACAAGGATACAATAATCTCCTCCTTTTTGAAGTCGGTTAAAAATAAAAATAAAAACATACACTGAAGTTGGTGTCTGTGGTAAGATGTGCAGAGAATGTTGCAAGAATGTTGTTATTGTTGTTGTTGAATGTTGAGATGTGTTGCAAGGAGTAAACTACCTCAGAATAATAGAATAAGTATTAGGGGAGTAAGGACTCTCAACCACTGTTTTCAGGATGCTATTGCCACTGACCTGCGTTCTGCCAGAAAATTTAAAGAATAATCTTGCCTAGAAATTAAAATCAAATCTTTTTATTGGTAGTTCAATTTTATAATGTTGAATCTAATATCGATAATCGAAATAATCCGAAACTATCAAATAATTCGAAATAAATTCATATCCGTAACTGTATCCGAAACCGATATTTTAATCCTGTATCCGTATCCAAAGGGGCAAATTAGGGCAAAGTTGAGGGCACCAGGCCACGTGGTAGATCACCAATGAGATGGACAGACCAGATCAAGGCCTCAACTAAGTGCTCGGTTTATGAATGTACTCGGAAAGCTGCAGTCCGCGATGAATGGCGCCGTGTTACCAAGATGATCACTCATCGTGATTCTCAGTGATGACCACGACCACTCTGGCAAGAGTGTACCGACTGAGAAGAAGAAGAAGATCCGTATCCAGATCCGAAATTTCATATCCTGTGTATGTAACATCTCTCCCTGGGTTAGAAGCTTTCTCAACTGTTATTAACTACGTATGTATACCTATATATAGGTATATGTTTGCCCTGGTTATTTGCTGACTTGGCTATTTGAGATTTCAGCAAAAATTGATAAATGGTATTTATTTTGCAAATTGGTTTAAAAAACACACGTTTTTTTTAGGTGGGAAAATCATCTAATGACAATTCCCGCTCTTGGGTGGAGCGAGATTTAGTGTCAGACTTTTACTGACTAAAAACCCACTCTTGTTCCTTCTTTGCCTTTGTCCCAGGGCCCCGGGTTTCACTTTCACAGAAATCAGAAATGTTTATTTCAAATAGACCAATTACAGGCACTTTTGAATTGTCATAATGTCGGTCAGTCAAAAAAAAAATACAAGTGCAGCTAAATTGTACGTTCCAAAGCGTAGATCTCTATGGAGAAGAACGTGCAAGAAACTCCATGGACACTCTTTTAAATCATATTATGAGTTAAATAAATCTTGGTTACATCTTTCTTGTCGCTTCTAATATGTGAGCACAATGTAGATAAGTAATAATAATTAAAATAAAAAATAAAATAAAACTAATTAAAAAAAAATAGAAATTGAACTAAGTCACTGGCAGCTAAGAGATGACCAGCACAGACACTACCCGTGGCCCCAGTAGGCTTAGACCCTGCTGGGCCCCTACGATTTGCTGACATCCCTGAGGCGCGCGTGGAACAGTACGCGCCGTCGACGGCTTAGGCTTGGTCCGGACGGTTACCGGACGGTTGAACGGCGAGCCACCCATTACTCGCCGTCCACAAGCCCAACACTTTTACACGTCAATTTTTTTTTCGTCTGTTTAAACTAGATGAGGTCGGTGTTTCCGAGCTGACTACCCTGAGAAGAAACACCGCAATAAACTCAGGGGTCAAAGTCCATACAGCAAATATGTAATGGTCAACATGAGAACCATGCAGATTACTGTCTAAGATGGTCTTGTGAGGAAAGAGCCACTCAGATTTGAGTGGACCTGTCCAGTCAGTGCAAGCATTTGTCAGTATTCGCAAAGCTCAACCCAGGACTAATGAGGACGAGTGGTGAGGCGTGTAAATAGCCTCACCTAAGAAAGGTGGTGTTTTAAGACGACCAATATGGCGGTGAAAGTAAATTTAAATTACACAAAATTAAATCCTTGTTGACGATACCTCTGAGACACCAATACCCACAACATCTATTTGCAACTCAACTCAACTGATAAGGCTGGCTCGCCCTCTATCAATGTTGCCGCTGCAATATTTCGCCACTGTGCCAAGACTTTGTAGGTAATATAACGCATTGGCTAAAACTACAAGCTTAGACATCTGCGAGTCACTGCCAAAGTATAAGAAATGTTTACAACATTTAATTTAATTTAATGTATAATAGATTAATTTTATTATTTTTTACTAATTTTTATTAGAATTCCAATTTTATCATAATAATTATTATTATTCAATCAATTTTCAGTATTATTATCTTTATTCATATAAATCATGTTTGTAATGTATATTTAATTATATTAAGACTGGCCTGTTGGTCTAGTGGTTAGTGGCCCTGACTGCTATGCCGGAGGTCGTGGGTTCGATTCCCACCCAGGACAAATGTTTGTGTGATGAGCACGATCATTTGTTCTGTGTCTGGGTGTAATTTATCTATATATGTATGTATTTAGAAATATATAACTATGTTTATCAGTTGTCTAGTACCCATAACACAAGCTCTGCTTAGCTTGGGACTAGATGGCGTTGTGTGATAGTTGTGGAATATTAGAAAAAAAATAAAAAAAATAATAATAATAAAAAAAAAATATTCTTGTTAGCTTAGTTGCTTAAATTATTTTTGTGCATGCTGTGGTCTCCTATAAGTGAAGGAGTACACCAACAAGATACCGGTACCACTAATTATAACATACAGATATTGTGTACATCCTTTGTTGGAGATCCTAAATAAATAAATAAATAGTGAAGGACTTCAAGTGGCAGAACTGACCGAAGTAAGGCCGGCATTAAATGTCGAAAGAACCATGTCTTTAAAAACACCGCAAAGCCTTACCTAATATTTGAAAGAAACCTGCCAAGCTCGAGTCGGACTCGCACACGAAGGGTTCTGTACCATCTGAAGCAAAAAAAACAGCAAAAAAAATTCGTTTGCTATATGAGAGCCCAACTTAAATATTTATTTTGTTTTTATAGCGGCAATAGAAATACATCATTTGTGAACATTTCAACTGCTTTGCTAACACGGTTCATGAGATACAGCCTGGTGACAGTCAGACGGACAGCGAAACCTTAGCAATGGGGTCCCGTTTTTACCCTTTCGGTACGGAACCCTAAAACCACAAAGCATTAGCTATTTGCAAAATAGAAACATAAAAATATCCTCAACTTTCGATAATTCAGTATTTTGAGTCCAATGACTAAATGTACATTAGTTAGTTAGTTAGCCCATTTATGTCCCACTGTTGAGCGAAGGCCTCCCTCTCCCTTTTCCACACACGTCTGTCCTCGGCCATTGCGGGCCAGTCCCTCCGGTAGTTATCCAGCTTGTAGCGACATCTATGGCGTCACATAAGAACTAAACCTGCATCGCGCAATTAAAGTTCTCCGCGCGATTAGAACATATAGAACAGCCTGAAATCATACCGGGCAGTTGCCCACCAGACATAACACCCGTCTGGTCGGAGGATCCTCCCTTTTCAACGGAGGTTTGCGGGACTTTACACTCTGTTCCGCCTACCTCCAAAAGCTAATCTCTAAACCTTTGCCTTCGTCGGTTGATATTGCATTTAATGGGATCCAATAAGTGACTCTTTTAGTCCACCGCTCATCCAACATGTAGCAGACTTGTCGTAACATCTTTTATCTTCGTTTTGGCGCGCAGCATTGTGCTCCTTACGCGGTCGGAAATTCGAACACCCAGGATACTGCACTCCATGGCTCGCTGACAAACCACGAGCCTGGACCTCTGCTGAAGCGTCAAACACCGGGTTTGTGCTCCGTACGACAGTATAAGGAGAATGCACATGTCCATAATTTTCCGTTTCAGGCATAGCGAAAGAAAAGAAAGATGAAGCTGAAAGATCTCCTTTGAGAAGATCTTTCATTGACCAAAAGCTCCTCCAGGCACTCTCAGTGCGTCGAGCTACTTCTTTATTTATCTTGTCGTGTCTGAAAGGAGACTATTTGGCCAAGATATATAATAAACAATTCAAATCAAAACTACAAAGCTTCTCTGATTACTAAAACCAAATAAATCACAGCAAACCACCCTTTCAAAAGGTTCAACCCCAATTATCAAAATGAAAGGCGAATTCAAAATGAAACAAAACACTAACAGCGTTCACATTACTCTTGAAATTAGACGAATTTGCAAAATGCATAATGCATTTGTTCGACCACCCCTTTTCAACCCCACTGAGATTTATCTCACACGATTTCCAACCTTATTGAAAAAAATCAAGAGTTGAATTTAGCTTGTTTTTAGTTTGAGGTTTATGATGTTTGAAGGGGTTGAAAGCGTATTTGACAGCAGAATCTGAATGAGGTTTTATTCGTTGCTCTGCAATTACAAACTAGTTTGCAAATGAATGTGGAAACTAATTGTGAGCTTAGTAAAGCTTCTATAATGCATGCCATTATAATTTGAGTGTATTGAAACTGGCTGTGATGATTTGTTTATGTTTAGTTTAATGCAGCGATCTTCCCACATTCATCATCATCATTTCAGCCGAAAGACGTCCACTGTTGGACATAGGCCTCCCCCAAATGTCGCCATAATGTCCGGTACTGTGAGTCTCGCATCCATCGGATTCCCGCGACCCTCACCAGGTCATCGGTCCACCTTGTGGGAGGCCTTCCAACGCTGCGTCTTCCGGTACGTGGTCGCCATTCCAGAACCTTTCATCCCCATCGACCATCTGTTCTGCGACCAATATGCCCTGCCCACTGCCACTTAAGTTTGGCGATTCTTCAGGCTATGTCTGTAACCTTGGTTCTCCTGCGGATATCTTCATTTCTGACGCGATCACGCAAGCAAACTCCGAGCATAGCCCTTTCTATTGCCCTTTGAGTGACTTTAAGCCTTCTGATGAGGCCCATTGTGAGCGACAACGGGGTAGCTTCCCACATTACTTTACGTAATTTATTTCATTACCACTGCTCTCAAAACGGTGAAAGAAAACATCGTTAGGAAACCGGCATATCCTAGAACCATAAATTCAAAAGACATGTGACATCCACCAACCCGCACTAGGCCCGCGTTGTGGATTACGGCCGATTCCCTCTCCTAAATGTATATTAAAATTTGTAGCACCCTCAACGTATTAAATAAGAACTTGTAATGTACCTACGTATGTTTTACAATGAATAAATGAATCTAAATCTGAATCTATGTTTATTACTTCTTAACGCCCTAACGGCTGAACGGATTTCAGCCGTTAGGGCAATTAATAATAATATATTATATATAATAATATTCCACAACTATCACACAACGCCATCTAGTCCCAAGCTAAGCAGAACTTGTGTTATGAGTGCTAGACAACTGATTAACATACTTCATATATTTCTAAATACATAAATATTGTAGATAAATTACGCCCAGTCACAGAACAAACGATCATGCTCATCACACAAACATTTGTGGTGGGAATTGAACCCACGACCTCCGGCATAGCAGTCAGCGTAGGGCCACTAACCACTAGACCAACAGGCCAGTCGAATATCATTTTTTACCGCGGGATTATGTTCCCTTGGGCCCTCGACAAGGTGGACCGATGACCGGGTGAGGGTTACAGGACTCCGATGGATGGGAGACGTACAGGACGGGTCGTTGTGATGAGTTGGAGGTCTATGTCCAGCAGTGGACGCCTTTCGGCTGAAATGATGGTGATGATATTCCCTTGGGATGATTTTTTACTATCACGCGGGCGAAGTTGTTTCCTCCCTCTGTAGCCCCATAGTATGCGCGCATGACGTTCTCGTTGATGCATTGCGTCCATCGCATGCGCTGCACACTTCCGCTGTGAGCTGGGACCCTATCAGAAGCCGGTGGGCCTCGAGGTCCTAAGCCGCTCGGCGGCCGCCGTCCAGCCCATCTACGCGCAGGTGGTGGCGTAGTTGGCGGAGAGAAGTACTCATCACTGGAGCAGCAGTCGCCGCAGCCGATGTCACAGCACTCACGATGGGGCTAGGTTCCGGCGGCGGCGATGTGGAGCTGAACGATGAGGCCGGAGGTGGTAGGCGTGCTCTACGAGCTGCAGCTCTCGTCAACATCTTCTTTGCATCACTGCTTACCATCAGGTAGGATCGCAGTCAAGTACTGGTTTATATAAATTATATAAATTAAAAAAAAGCCACTGACAGCAACTAGTATTATAAAGGCGAAAGTATGTATTTATGTCTGTGTATTAGTGTGTATGTATGTTTGGTAGTCCTTTACGCTCAAATAGCTGAACGGAATTAGAAGAAATTTTTAGGGTAGATCATGTCCTGGGGCCTTACCAAGATGTGTTAAAATGCGTACGAGTGAGAAATAGGGATGGAGCATTGGCAACTTCTCAGGACTATGTCTTAAGAACGTCATAAACAATAACTTTTGTTCTATGACTTTTAAAAAATTATCATACTTTAGTTCAACAGATTTTCATACAAAAATAAAAATATTTAAATTGAACGTTCTAAATGTTACGAAGTCTATGCGAAGTAAGTGATAGTACAATAGCGGAGGGAAGCGGGGATCGGGTGGGAGGGGTGCATGAACTTGACCTATTTACGGGTGGCTCTCAGCCTCTCACTAGTCGGTCGGTCACCTTGATGCGCTTGCGTCGCGTCATAATGTGTCCTTGTAGCGAGATTCGGCAGTGCTGTTTTAGCACGTGGTAAGACCTCCGATAAAATTGTCCAAAGTAACTTGCGCACAATAAAACACAACCACAAAAAGTTAATCATACTTTTAATCATTCCGAACTAAGAAAACAATATTGTCCGTTTTCACACATTAATACCAATCACAAATAAACCTTGTAGCGTTTCAATAAAGTTCAATTTACAACTCCGTGTGGGTCGAGGGGAATTTCTTGAGGACTGCATGGTAAAGGTTGTAGAAGGCATATACTGATACACTGATGATGACGAATAAGGATCCTCCGAAGACGAAGCTAAGGAAATTCCCATCGATCATGGTGGTGCCTTGCAGACTGGAAGCCTGGCCTTGGAAAAGCTCCTTGGTATGGGAGCCAGCGGCCTTCCGTTCTTCCATCATCTTCTTCATGACTGAGAGTCTTTCTTTCAGCTCGTCTATCGATTCCACCATGTCTTCTGAAACTAAAGAAAAGTAATTTAGCATTGCAACATAGATACTTAGATACCATCACTACAATATTCTCCGAAGGGTTAAGCTCTAATGTTTGGGCATGCCGCAATCATGGTGGCAAGTCCTCTCTTTAAGGAGAGGCGTCACAGTATCCTCACCTTCCGCATGATGCAGGTCCTCACCGGACATGGTAAGTTCGGGAGGTTTCTGCACCAAATTCAGGTGGATGAAACACCCGCGTGTCACCAATATGCGGACCGCCCTGCGGATATGTGGAGGTGGACACCACCGTGTCCTTGTGGTGATCGGTGGCGGCGACCTCTTGCGCCAATATCTGGTTCAGGCCATGGTCCGGAGCGAGAGGAAATAGGATGTGGTCACCTCCTTCTGTGAAGCAGTAATGCTAGCGAAGGAAACGGCCGCACGCGTGAGGGAACGGACATCCTCACGCCCCAGCCATCGCAAAAGAAAGAAAGAAAGAAAACATTGATTCAAAAGGAGACGCCCTGGGTATCGGGAGTTGCAGTATGACCACCGGCCACCGTAGGCGCGGGCAATGGGTAGCTCACCGTTCGGCTGTCCGATGTCCGGTAAGAAATGAACCACAGTCGTGACGGCGCGTAGTATTCCACGCGTGCCTCAATGAGATGTCGAAAAAAACCATAGGAGCCCAAAAGGGCTGATGCCCGCTACGACCACGGGGGATTTTTGTAAAGGAAAGCCGTGGTCCTAGAACGCAAAGGGCAACTAAAGGAACATGGGTGGGTTTTTGTCAGTAACAGCCTGACATGCCCTTGCGCCCTGCCCTAGAGCAGGAAAAGTCATAAAATGATTTCTTACCCCCCAAAACAAAGCTCCCCCAGAACACCGGTAGGTTTTAGTCAGTAAAAGCCTCTGGCTTCACCCAGAGCGGGAGTTATGTGACATTTTTCTAACCCGAAAAACCGGCCAAGTGCGAGTCGGACTCGCGCACTGAGAGTTCCGTACAAACTTAACTATAAAACAGTTCAATTCCCGAATTAAGTTACAAAGATTTTTCCGATACCCAAAAAAATGTTTTTTTTGTAACGTAACTACAAATTTACAGTTTTTAGATTTATTCCTATACTTGTGCTATGAGACCTTGCTTCATGCCGAATTTCAGGATTCTTGGTCAACGGGAAGTAACCCTATGAATTTTTAATTCCCTTGAGAGTGTCGAAATACACTTTTTTTGCGACATAAACAGCCCTATCTTTTTTTCTCGTTTATTTAAAAGTTTTATTTTTTCACAGCTTCAAGGGTCCGTGATATGCATACCCGAGATAAAGGGTCTTGACAGACAGACAGACGGTCGGACAAAAAGTGATCCTATAAGGGTTCCGTTTTTTCCTTTTGAGGTACGGAACCCTAAATAGCGTTGTATACACTCACATTTTGCTAGTTATATTGATATTAGTAGGCTCTATTACTATTATTTTTTCGCCGTGCCAGGAAATCGAACCCTGGACTCTCCTGCAGAGCAGAAACGCATGCAGCCATTGTTGTTTTTTTCATTCTAAAATAAAACCTGTCATCGCCAATCAATTAGCTAGAAGTGGTAATTTTGGTCAATGCGTATTTTACGATCTAATGGCAGTGTTATTAACAAGAAGCTAAGCAGGCCCGGATCATCGGGTCAAGGGGCGCCAAATTCATGTTTGAAAAAGAAAAAAATATATTTCACGAAGAAAAAAACACAAGGTGCCAAAATTCTGCTTACTACGCTCGCTTAGAAAAATAAAAGTTTCACGTAGCACAATGAACAAGGTGCCAAAATTGTGCTCGCTTCTCTCGATTTTGCATCAACTTTTCTACACCAGACAATAAAGTAACAGAAATGAAAAAGTTGGATAAAATAAAACTAAGTTATGTGATGTGGAGTGCATTTCCGCGTTCATTTTGTTCGCTCTCGCATCCAATATTTTCTTGGATCTTTATATTTTTCTGGATTTACGTCGTAGCTAAAAGTAACTCCTAAGTAAACTATGAAACGGGTTACATTTTTTCGTTTCGAAGTGTGGATCTAAAATGTTCGTAATATCAATTCGTTCCTAAACCTATGACAATCAATGATCGCTGTTTTTTCATGACTGAGTATGTAAGTAATCAACATTATTTAAACAATTACTGAAGAGTTCTACACATTCTACTACATTCTATTTTAAATATCTGTTAGTTATTTATTTATTGAGCTCACAAATTAAAAAAGACAACACTGTGGTGTCTTTTTTAATTTTGCTTAATTTAATTTCTATTTTTTTATTCGTTTTTATTTTATTTTTATTCAATTGTTATTACTTATCTTCATTGTGCTAACATACTAGAAGCGACAAGGAATATGTAACCAAGATTTATGTAACTCATAATATGATGTAAAAGAGTGTCCATGGAGTTTCTTGCACGTTCTTCTCCAAAGAGATCTACGCTTTGGAACATGCAATTTAGCTTCACTTGTTTTTTTTTTTACTGACCGATATTTTGACAATTCAAAAGTGCCTATAATTGGTCTATTTGAAATAAACGTTTCTGATTTCTGATTTAACCCAATGGTTGACTGGTAGAGAATGCCTTGTGGCATTATGTCCGCCTATGTACCACTACTGTACATGAAATTTAAATAAATAAATAAAGTTCTTACTCTCCCAAAAAAATAATAACCCGCCTAGTTGTATAAACCACTTCCTATCACAATTCAAAACATTTAGAAGGAAATGACAAGATAAATCATTTTTTCTTACGTTTTCAACATTCATCTGCACGATTAGGTATGTGTTTCACAATTAACCCGAAGTATATTTGATTTTTTTCATAATAATTAATTATATACGAGTGAGAGGTGCCACCACAAAGTTAAACAGAAAAATAACCTATCTATGTTACTTATTTATTTATTTATTAAATACTTTAGTCACGCAAAAGTACAGCGGCGGACTTAATGCCTTAGGCATATCCTACCAGTCAACCTTTGTGTGATGCAGAGAGAGAAAACTAATACGAGAATAGATATAAGTACTAATAAACCATATATATAATATAATTATACAACACATACTCGAATTAATAAACTACATACCTAAATAATATAGTCAAACGTTCTGGGCCGCCAATTGTATGTTCTAATATTTATGGCTCAAATTGTAATATTTATTAACTTGATGTACGGGTCGCACTCACCCTTGAAATCCCACTATACCAACTTGTATTCTGTACTGTGTAGCTAATCAAAATCTAAAGTTAAACCACACACATATTAATAGTGTTAGTCTGTCTAAACTTCAGATTTTACTAAACCAATGCGTACTAACTTTGACTTGACTTTTTGATTTGTTAAAGACAAGATTAGTTCCAAAGCTGAAGCTACATTAATGTGGTTTCAATATGAGAGAGCTACACATTTAACGTTCGTATTTCAGTGCCTATTTTTAACGTGGGTAATCGTCAAAGATCTTCTCCGACTCTAGGCGTAGCGAGCCCGGAGGACACGGTAGAGCATACGGTAGAGGTGTGCCCCACCTGGGCAGAGCACTTCCGTGTCCTCGTGGGGGAGATCGGTGGCAACGGTCTCTCGCGCCGGGCCTTGGTACAGGCCATGGTCCGAAGCGAGGAGGAGTGGCAGGCGGTCGCCTCCTTCTGCGAAGCAGTAATGCTAGCAAAGGAGGAGGGCAGACCTGCACGCGCGAGGGCGCGGCCATCACTCCCCAGCCGCCGGGACCCAATCCCAATTTCAGACTACCGTAGGCGACGGCGCGTACTGTTCAAGGAAATGTCAGCAAACCGTAGGGGCCCAGCAGGGTCGAAGCCTACTGGGGCCAAGGGTTTGTTTTTATAAAGAAAACTCGGCGGCGACGAAGGCAAAGAAGGAACAGGAGTGGGTTTTTAGTCAGTAAAAGTCTGATACGAAAGTGCGGAGGATTTCGTCGATTTGGATTTCCAATCTAATCAATTTTTGCGCTCTGGTGCTAATGGAGCTAGATCAACATTGAGTCAAGCATTTTATCTTGACTATAATCCTCCAACTTATAATATGCTTGCCTGCATAGTGTAGGTTTAATACAAGATTTAAATTTCGTTTCATTGAGTTCTAATATAATACTTAAGTACAATTAGTATTAGCCAATTTCAAAACTACTTATATATGCTAGCGATCATATTTTACAAACCCCTAATTTCAGATTTAACATTTGAAGTACTCTATTTTAGCTTAAAAACCTGTCAAGTACGGTTTGACACGTTCTAAACTCAAAACATTCAATTCAGAAACCGGCTCATTCTCTTTATAGCTAAGTACATATTAATTAGAAAAAAGAACAAAGAAAAACCAATAAACAAACCATTGAACATAAAACGACTAAGCTAGTTTATACACCTCTTATAAAAGTACTTATATATAGGTCCACGCTAAACCAAATTCATTCACACATTGGTCCACGTCAGATCAACTGAATCCTCATCTTTTAGTAAGCTACAGGTTAATAACCCTTAAGAAATAAACATTTAAAAGTTAACACTAATAAGGACTAATCTATGTATTGAACTGTCAAAAGGAATAAGAAATAAATTAATAGGACAGGATTTTAACTTAAATTGGGTTCTATAAAGATTGAAAGGTCTCTTTCACACAAAACACACTCTTCTCCCGCAAAATCACTTAAAATCACAGAAAAATCCGGTTTCCAACCGAAATACTTATAAATCTACAGATTTAGACATATTTGAATTAATTTCTTACCTTCAGGATCCCTTTCTGAGTTACCTTTGGCCATTTTATTAGATATTTTGCACGCACTGACCCAATGTTTTGTTTTGAGTGTTGCAACCTCTCCCGTTTCTCAGAGTTGTTTAGGGAGCCAAAATGGCCGCCGCGCATGCGCTGAACGGGATGGGATAAGCGGGAGCTATTGATCGTGGGCCTGGGACAGTTACCTGGAATTTGAGTCTAGATTCGAGAGGCCTTTGTTTCAAATTACTTGTATTAAATTCCAGGTACAATGCTGATTTTAAATATATACCGCGTTTCTTTTCTTTGATGATAATATAATTTATAATAACTTTTTGACGAGACTATGCCCTTACTAGGTCAAAAAAGGGTGCCATGTATTGATTTAATTTTTTTAGGATTCCGTAACTCAAAAGGAAAAAATGGAACCCTTATAGGTCATTTTGTTGTCTGTCTGTCAAGATCCTTTATCTCGGGAACGCGTGGAGCTATCGAGTTTAAATTAAAACCATATACTCAAGTTTGCGGTTCCTTGAAGCTGTGAAAAAATCAAATTTCTGAGTTGCCAAAAACAAAGATACGGCCGTTTATGGCGCAAAAAAACGTGTACTTCGGAATTTTCAAGGGAATCAACATTCATAGGGTACTTTCCGTTGAACCAGAAACCTGAAATTTGGCATGAAGCAAGTTCTTTTAGAACAAGTATAAAAAAAATCTGAAAACTGTAAATTTGTAGTTACGTCACTAAAAAAACCTTTTTTTTCGATTCGGAAAAACCTTCGTAACTCAATTCGGGAATTGAACTGTTTTCATAGGTAAGTTTGTGCGGAACCCTCAGTGCGCGAGTCTGACTCGCACTTGCCCGGTTTTTAAATTAGAAAGCGTATGTGCGAATTAGACCGCAAGAGATTGGACCAGAACAAAAAATCAGTCTTGTGAAGTGGAAAGAATAGAGTGTGGGTTGTTGAGAATAACTTAGAACAGGTTCCTTTTATGTCCGTATGGTTAACTGTTTTCTTATTGTACACAATTACTTATATGATATACTGAACATTATGTTTTCCCTAAAAAGTAAAACAGAGGTGTGGCTGTCCTTAGTAGGTACACTATACTTATATGTACCTACTTACATTAATTTGGTCAGTTAAAAGTTTTTTTTAGGGTTCCATACCTCAAAAGGAAAATCGGAACCCTTATAGGATCACTTTGTTGTCCGTCCGTCTGTCTGTCAGTCTGTCTATCTGTCGGTCTATCAAGACCCTTTATCTCGGGAACGTGTAGAGGTATTGAGTTGAAATTAAAACCATATACTCAAGTTTGCGGTCTCTTGAAGCTGTGAAAAAATAAAAGCGGCCGTTTATGTCCTAAAAAACTTCACATATTTCTTTCACATAATATACTTATAATTTGTTAGTTCTAAATTTGCGCCTTGTTCCGCCAAATAAAATGTTTTTCTTTTTTTCTTTCTTTCAATATGTCTGTAAACTAAGTATAGATAAAGAAGTGTAGGCGGCTATGATATTGTTTTAAGTAGAGAGATGACTATCGTCTTTGTTGTTTAAGTAGCATAGCATATAACATAGTCGGCCTTATAATGTTCCCACTGTTGGGACTCAGGCCTCCTCTCTAAGAGAGAGAATGGGCCGTAATCCACCACGCGGGGCCAGTGCGGGTTGGTGGATATCACATGTCTTTGAATTTTTGGTTCTAGGACATGTCGGTTTCCTCACGATGTTTTCCTTCACCGTTTTGAGAGCAGTGGTGATGAAATAAATTACACAAAGTAATGCGCCTAGCTGGGTTTGAACCTGCAACCTACAACTCGTAAGTCGGGGCCGTTACCACTCGGCCACCACTACTCTTACAATTTAGTATGTTGTTTAAGTCTGCCGAGTTTAATTTTAAGTTGGCTGTAAGCTGTTATTCAAAGTTGATACTCTGAGTAATGAGCGTATAATTTGAAAACTACTTAGGGAATTTTAGCAAGAATTAATAATATAATTAATCTCTTCACCGTGCTGTCTGTCGCTGGAAGTTAGGTTGTAGTAGCATTAGTAATTTTTTAATTTACTTTATAACTACAATATAAATTTAAAAGTTGTTCTATGTATATTTTTTGGGCTCCGTACCTCAAAAGGAAAAGTCGGAACCCTTATAGGATCACTTTGATGTCCGTCTGTATGTCTGTCAAGACCCTTTATCTCGGGAAAGCGTGGAGGTATCGAGGTGAAATTAAAACCATGTAATCTGGTCTGCGGTCCCTTGAAGCTGGGAAAAAATCAAACTTTTAAGTTAACGAAAAAATAAGATACTGTATTATGTCGCGAAAAACGTATATTTCGACACTTTCAAAGGAATCAAAATTCATAGAGTACTTTCCTGACCCAGAATCCTGAAATTTGGCATAAAGCAAGGTCTACAAGGTCGCACAGGTATCTGAAAACAGTAAATTTATTGTTACGCCACCAAAAAAAAAAAAATTATTGCGATTCAAAAAAATCTTCGAGACTCCACTCGGGAATTGAACTATTTACAAAGGTACCTAAGTTTGTACGGAACCCTCAGTGCGCGAGTTCGATTTTTTATTTTCTTAAACACTACCCTAAACTATGTACCTCTTAATCGGATTTATTTAGTTATAAGTAATCTATTCACTCTTGACTTAAAGACCCCTAGGTTATAGCCAGACTCCAGTAAACATAGACACAGTTCGTCTCACTCTATTAAGGTTACACTAGTCGACACTTTTTCCATACAAACTTTGGGGGGGTATTACTCCACAGTTTGACTTTGTACATCCAAAGTAAAACATGATATGGTTTTATCTTATACTTAATTTTGTCTGTACGGAAACAGAAAAACAAAAATAATTTTCGTTACAAAGTTATGAGCCAACAAAGTTTCTGTTTTTTGATGATTTTAACGCAACTTTAAGTTTAAAAAAGTAACAAAAATCGTATAAAATCTCAAAAACTAAGTCGGTACCGACAAACTTTTATTATCGAAGAGTTTTATACAATTTATTTGTATTAGATTTATGCAGTGGTTTTTTCATAAAACCCGATTTTCCAAAGCACTACTCTCAGATTTTACGCACCGTCTAATTTCATTTCAGTTCGGAACGGTGTTTGTGTGCATGCGAACCAAACGATGTGCATATATTTTAGCGTCTAACTGCTCATACTTGATATTATCGCTGTCGGACACAATATCAGATGAGACATAGCAATTTTTGGCCTCACCCATCAGCGAGTTTGAGCCCGCGACTAGTTCAGCCTTAAATGGCTATTTCATAAAAGTATTTAGCCCTGTTGCTAATTTTCCACGGCATACTCAGGATTTTACAATAAAACTACAGATTAAATGAAACACTTATAATTACTTTCAAATAAATAACATAAAAACACAATCAGATTCAAACAGCAGTAGCTACAATCCAGTCAGTGTAGGACGAAACTCTAGCGCTCACTCCTGGGTAGAAGGGGTCAGCACAGCCTCTTCCCCAGGACACTACTCCGACAAGGATCCCATCATAGTACAAGGGACCGCCGGAATCGCCTTGGCAGGCATCCTTTCCGCCCACATCGAGGATACCAGCGCAGATCATGTTTTCAGTTACTCTTTGGGGAATGAGTAAACTGGCATACCGGGAAGTGCATAGACCATTGTCGATGGTGTAAATCGTGACGTCACGTAGGACAGCAGAAGATACACCTCCTGACTGTTGGCAGAAAACGTAATAGTTACACATTTGAAATATAAAATGGAGGATGGCAAGAAGAATGTTTAAAAGGTCTTATTAAGCTCGAAAAAAAGTTGCTATACATTATAATTTACACATGTATCATGGGTGCGTTCACGAACATCCAAACTGACCCTACAACACAAGACACCCAGATCCAGAACAACGGGAACTGGAACCACGACATGCAGTACCTACTGTAGCCATTTGCTGTCTTTTCCTGTTAACTATGCCGTCTGTTCAAATATGCTCTTTGACAAATCTGTAGTTTGGACGAGGAAGCGGCGATCTTTAACGAACTACTCTTTTAATATATTAACTATTTATACTAAACTTAACTATGTCCAGTCAGAGGTAAAAAGTGCAGTTGCACTCTACCAATGCTAAAGTGTCTAAAATTTCTTTGTAGTAGAAGTTTCATAGTCCACAACTAGTTTAATCAATACTATCCTATGCTACAAATCAAATCAGGCATGAACCATTGACCCTCTTCTACAAAGACATTTGAGACTTTTTAGCATTGGTGGAACTGTGAAATGAGTGCAACTGCACTTTTAACTCCTGACTGTACAAATATACAAAAACAAAATACAATCGCGTGTCCAGGTACTCCTCTACATCGCTGTCATCTGGAAACGTGCCCAGAAGGCTGGTAGCATTATCATATTAAATGGTCATGCTTATTCTTTGGGCGAAGAACGAGCCAGCCCTCTGGTCACGCAAAGTTTCGATCGGTATGCGGGAAATTTCCTTGAAGAGTCTCGACCCCAAACGGCTCAAAACTGTAATTATCAATAAGGTAGCTCTATTAAAGACCGTTACTTACTGAAGTGGTTCCCCAACCAGCATGAACAACTGGCAGACCATTTGGTAAAGCAAAGTCTTGAGGAGGAATTTGGACTTGTTGAATCTGGCTACTGTAGACCAGGTTTGAGGATAGCTCGATCACACTGACGTCCCCGTCCATTCCGAGGCGGCCGTAGGATGGGTGGTTCACGCGTCGGTTGATATTGATGACCACACCGCCGGTACCACGCCTGTCAGTGCCGGCGCGGATACGACGGTTGCGGATATCGAAAAATCTGGGAACGAAAGTGATTGGGTTTGAGAAGTACACATTTTCTAAGAAAGTGAACTTGGTATTAGTATTAAGATGGATGGTGTAAGAGTACATGAAGCTCAAGTAAATGCTGGACGAATTGTGTGAAATAAGATGGCTTAGAAAGAAATGACTGTTAATAAATGGCCAATAAAGATTTATGATAAAGACGATATACTGTTCGATCCCAATACATAGCATAATAACATTTATAAGGGCTGTAATCACGGGCCTAGGGTGGGTTGGTAGATGTTACATGTCTTGGAATTTTTGGTTCTAAGAAATCTAAGTGGTTATAAAGTCATAAACTCATAATATCGTTTAGTGCCATATAATCCGTAACTTTTATCCCGTAAAAATTCGTTTCCCGTGGAAGTATTCACTGAAACGAAACTGCAGGAAAATTATAGTGTATCATAAAGATAATATGTCTTCAAGGGATTAGAACAAGCGACGCGTGCCGTTAATAAACGGATCTATAATGTCTCGTCGATAATAGATTAGATTGCTGACGCGGATGGTAATCCCAGTCATAAAACCATTACTTGATTGCATGTAATACTTTATAGACAGTTTTTTCTTTAAAAAAAGTTAAAATCTTAGTGCTAACCTATATAAGTATAGGACTTTATGATGGCGTCTTTGCAATCACTAGACCAAAGAGGCAATCTTTACCTCAATCTACTTTACCAAAAGATTCAGTTTTGCCCAGTCACAAGGTCAGATAGTGGTCGCTTTATGTAAATCACTAGTACTCAACTGCATCAGATTAGACAAGAAGCTGACCCAAATTTCAAGATTGAAGATACAAAAAATGGATTAAATACAAAGATAGAAATAAAAATCTATACGAAAATGCAGTTAGTGAGTTACCAGGGAAGCCAAACGTAAAGAAGTATTCACAATCAAACAATCATGTCTTCAACGTAGTCTTTTGTCTTGTTGGTAATAGACTAGACCAAATGATTGGATCAGTATCCGAAGTCTTTAATGCAATCTTTCACGTAGAAAACTAACATGCTACATCCCGTTAGACGGGCTGCCCAGAACCTAATTGGAAAAAAAGACAGACGATGATAATAGGTACTCACAATCCATCAAAGCAATGTGCGGCAGACAGGAGATATCTGGAGGTGAGTATATTAGCTGCGCATGATTGTCCCCATAGGATTCCAGTGCGGAACTCAACCTGGACGATGCTAGGGTACGTTTCAATGTCGGTGGGATTTCCACCCACAATACGGCTTGCGTGGGTGCAGGCTGCAGCTGAAATTATAGTAATGCATATTAAGGAAAGTTAAATGTTGACTCATGTGCCTTACAAGATTGCGATGTATGTGCACTTTTCTAAATATTTCTGAACTATCATGAGATTTTTCAAGATGCTTTTGTTAAGCGAACTTGGAAGGATATTTTACTTTCCGAAACTAGGTCATTAAAAAATAAGCCTGTTCATCCGGAGTGGTCGCCCGATACTTTTTGCAGCTATTTAGTAGCTTGTTTGCTTGTTTTTAAGCAAGTGCAACACGAAATTGCATTGATGTAAACTGCACAACTGTTTTAAATCTGTATCGGTCGGTACCAACTCGTAACTGCATTGATGCAAACAACAGCATTAACAGGCGTTCATAGGTAGTCACTACAGCGCGTGTCTGTAACGATGCTGCATCGCTACAAACCCGCGACTGCATCGATGTAAACAACCGCATCAACAGACGTAGTAGTAACTACCTATGAATAGTTACTACAGTGCACGTCTGTATTGATGCTGCATCACATGAATGCTCTAAGTTATATAATTAATAATTAAATAGTTAATTACGATCATGATCTTGACTAATTCATTATACTAACCTGCCACCAACAGGAGAACACAAGCCAGCTTCGTCATTTTGTTGACAAACGTAGTTAAATTATTCACGTGAATTCATTTTTATAGCACTTTATACCGATTTTAGGGTTCCGTGTGACGTTGCTACATATGAAACCATTTTGATTTCATTGCAGCCATGGTCTAGGTACAATTTAAAAATTCGTTCGAAAGATGTGCGAAGATCGTCGCTCACTTGACGCCTGACCGAGGACGATGCCGTAGAGGTCGACCGTGGTGAAGGTGATACGAAGATCTGATTATAGTCGAGAGGCAATTAGCGCCTAAAACCGAGATTTTTGGACGGAGTAGGGGAGATCTTTGCTCAATAGTGGAACACAAAGTATAATTTGCCTAAGCAGTCCTGCTTGTGATGATCTTCAATTAAAATGGTTGATGCGTTTGTTTTATCCTCCTACTCCTCCTCCTTGCGTCGTTTATCCTCAATGCTGAGGGTTGTGACTTCGACGAATAACTTTCTTGTGGACTATATCTCGCCATGTTGACCATCTTCGGCGATGTGAATGGCGTCGCAGACTGTGTGTCCAGTGTAGCACGGATTTGGTCAGACCAGTGTATCGGACTTCTGTCCCTGGGTTTTTTCCCATCAACTTTTCCTGTCAGTAGCAACTTTTCTAGGTTATCACCTCTCTTTCTGGCAATGTGGCCAGAGAAATCAAAGATTCTTCTTTGGCATATGGTGGTGAGTCTCATGGGTGACTTGAGTTCGGCAATTATGGAGTCGTTGGTCCGATGCTCTGTCCACGTCTGTGTGTTTGTTATATGACACTAACTAAATTGATAAGTAAATACTATTTACTATGGGTGGCAAAAAAATGAGCATAACTTTTGGCAGCAGCTTTGCTAAAGTACTCCTACATTTTAGCCGAAAGACATCCACTGTTGGACATACAGACAAGGACCGGTCCTGTACGTCTCACCCTCACCAGGTGATTGGTCTGCCTTGTAGGAGGCCGTTCAACGCTGCGTCATCCAGTACACAGTCTCCACTCCAGAACCTTTCGGCCTCATCGACCATCTGTTCTAAGAGCAATGTGCCTTGCCCATTTCTATTCTTCAGGCTATATCGGTTAGTTTGGTTCTCCAGCGAATATCTTCATTCCTGATTCGATCACATAAGGAACCTCGCATAGACCTTTCTACTGCTAGTAGAAAGTGTAGAAGTGTGAGTGAGTGCGAGTGAGTGAGTGAGTGGGGGGTGTGTGTGTCTGTGTGTGAGTGAGTGTGTGTGTGTGTGAAGTGTAGTTACTTTTTTATTTTACTGTTGTTTGTCCTGTGCGAGTCTCAAATAAATGTTTTCTTTCTTTTTCTTTCTTTCTTTACTGCTCTTTGGGTGACTTTAAGCATTCTGATGAGGTCCATAGTAAGCGACTACGTTTCAGAGCCATATGTAAGCTCTAGCAACACTGGTCATAGACAGTCATCTTGAGACACTGCCGTATGTCGGACGAGAAAATACTTTGGTGTTTAGCTGCATCCAGGAGAGCTAGTTAGATTGATTTTGCCTTAATCCAGTTCATGGCCTACTTCTGTTTTCATTTATCCTAAATCCATGGCGATGCTGTGACGTCGCTAATTTTCAAATATTCTAATTTACAGACTTTAGCATTTACAATTTTTGAGTATTCTACGGAACCATGACTGTGTATTAGGAAATACGTGACGCCATAGAATTAAATAATCTTAAAACCTATCAAAGTCAGAAAATTTACTACACGGATTTACGGCTTACTACTAGTTTTAGTTAATGAATTTATAACCGAGGATTATCCATTTGTTTTTCCGTAGATTACTAATAGACAAGTCATTTTCAGGTTGTAAAAATTGTAGTGAAGGGTGCATAAAAGGAGCCTCCACGAGTGACGTTAAATATATCGTTCTGCGAATCCAAACACCCGGCGCACCCTGGACAGCTAGCACTTGGTAACTCAGAGTCTAGCTGACTAATCCTTTCACCACGATGGTAAACTCAAACGGTTCTCTTCAGAACCATGACCAACAGCCTTTCTTAAGGCCACTTAACAAAAATAACTATAATTTAGGTGTCTTCAAGGCTAGAGTGAATAGGCTCTTAATAAACTAGTGCGCCTCACCATCAATGATTGCATCGCTGCTTTCCATCAGGTGGGATCGCAGTCAAGCACTGGTTTATATGAATTAAAAAAAAAACACCTCTGAAGGGAATCACCACCTGCTTTCCAAGTGGCAGTGGGCAGGGCACATTGTTCGTAGAAAAGATGGTCGATGGGGACGAAAGGTTCTAGAGTGGCGACCACATACCGGAAGACGCAGTGTTGGAAGACAGTGGACCGATGACCTCATGAGGGTCGCGGGAATCCGATGGATGCGAGACGCACAGGACCGTTCGTTATGACGACACTTTGGGGAAGCCTATGTCCAACAGTGAACGTCTTTCGGCTGAAATAATGATAATGATGATACACTTTTAGACCACTGCACAAGACTAGTCGATCTATCAAGACATTTTTTTTTGTTTTCAAGTAAAGGCCGTAAGTTTTTCCCAAAACTACGTTGTTACAAAGTGCGTGTCCAAATCCCCGGAGGCTGTATTTTCCTGCTCCAGATGTGAACGGATCTAACATAAATTGTATTGCCGATTACATTTGCAGCTGCTTGTATGAAATGGAAAAATATATCCTCTGAACATCAGGACGGCTTCCAGTCGGTTCACTTTTAAGGTGAAGGCAAGTGAACACATTCGCAGGAAGTTGGTGTAATCATCACAGCGTTGATTTGTTGGATTCGTTTTTCATAATAACATTGTTAATTTGTATATTAAAGGAAGTTAGTGATAGCATGACGGTTGACAGGATAGAATGGAAGAAAAAAACGTGTTGCGCCGACCCCAAATAAGACGGGACAAGGGCAGGAAGATGATGATGATGATTGTTAATCTGTATGTATGTATCTAAGTATACATTTATTATTGTATTTCTAATCTAGTTTACCATTATGTTGCACCTACCATGTTATATTTCTGCACCACCCTAAAGTCGACTGGTAGAAAATGCCTAAAGCATTAAGTCCGCCTTTGTACAGTGTTTCTTACTAGTGCATAAAGTTTTAACAAATAAATAAATATCGTTAGGTATAGGTTTACGAATAATTTAATGTACCTAGATAAAACGATATAATATATCTTTAACTGTGTTAACGCAAACATGCACGTGTGACATCTCATGTTTAATGGTATAGATTGCGAAATAATAATAATTGTACGGTTTACGTACATTGACCATACTTTTGGCAGACAAGCAAGTGCCAAGTGAATCTATGGGGTCCATTACACGATAGGTTTTGCTGTCAGTTTTGCCACAGTCAAATATCTTGACTGATGAAAAACCTACCGTGTAATGCGATGACTGACGTTTGCATGACGAAAAATGTATGGCGATAAAATTCCGTCAGTCAAGATTCATTCATGATTGATGGTTTTGATTGACGCTTGCATGACCGTGTAATGGACCCCCATAGGTTCACTTGTCACAACAAATATTGCTACTTGAACCCGAGAGTGTGCAACTTACCAACACGCGGAACATACGTACATATGAAAATCATCACCTTTACGTTGTACGGCATTATTAGATATCTATAAATAAACTTTTGTTTTACTGTGTAAAGTGTTTTACATGTTGAATACACTCGCTACCTAACACACAAACAAGCCTACAAACAGTTATACAGTTCAGGAACTAATCTACCCCATACATAATAATAAATTTATTGTCAGACCAGAGTCCATAATACAATTAATGGTAGCGTCTCAGATCAAGTAAAGGTAGTGTAATGTTTTTATTTATTTATTTATTAACACATACAATTGTTTTTCAGGTACCTATACCCAAGATACGATCACGTACCGGAAGACGCAGCGTTGGAAGGCCTCCCACAAGGTGGACCGATGACCTGGTGAGGGTCGCGGGAATCCGATGGATGCGAGACGCACAGGACCGGTCATTGTGGCGACATTTGGGGGAGGCCTATGTCCAACAGTAGACGTCTTTCGGCTGAAATGATGATGATACCCAAGATAACAAATGTAGTCGCAAAACAGCCGCACTCAGAGACGCCACCGACAGACTGATCAAATATACATTAGTGTAGGTAACATACATACATAATAGTCGATGGTCTGTCTCAAGCAGCGCCTTGGAGAACCGGCAAAAGTTACACAGAGGACAACACACTTAGTGTCACCCTCTCGTATTCCGCCAATGTGCAAGAAAAAAATATCTAACCGCAGAGAGACGCTAATAAGTATTTCAACCGCCCGAGTCACGGGTGTGAACTTTAACAGATTTGTGCGGGCTACCGGGACTTTAAACAGCCTTTCCCTCGGTCCTGAGCGCAGCCTACTGTTTGGAACGAGCAATCTCACACTACACATACTTTGTAAAAGCGAAGCAATGTTGGGAAAAATTGGCTTTAATGGAATTGAATGGTCATAGATTGATGCTATGCCATTTACAAGAGATTAACGATGGAATCATCTTAAAATACTATTAGTACCTACTTAGGTACCTAGTAGAACACTACATTATTGACAACATTTTTTCCTCGGACAGAGGATAAGCATTGCCATACAGCGTGGCAATGCCGCAAGTCTTTTGGGCACATTATCAGTCGACAGCGATGTGGAAGAGCTTTTTGACGCCATATTTTAGTTTGATTTTAGTTAGTAGTAATTAGTGTAGGGTTTTTATTATTATATTTTTTATTTTATTGTAATTATAGTTAGTATTTTTAAATGTAAATACCTATGTAAATAATAAAGTTATATACAACATTTTTCATTTATTAAAATGTCTGTATTTTATTGATTTTTATTGTCTCGTATTTATTTTTATCTTCTACCTTTTTATTATTTATTGCATGTATAATGTAGAACAATTAATTTAAAATATAATTATTATTTTTTAATATTTATTAATATTCGCAGAACAGATGGCCGTTGGGGCCGAAAGGTTCTGGAATGGAATGGCGACCACGTACCGGAAGACGTAGAGTTGGAAGGTCTCCTACAAGGTGGACCGATGACTTGGTAACGGTTGCGGGAGTCCGACGGATGCGAGACGCACGGGACCGTTCATTGTGGCGACACTTGGGGGAGGCCTATGTCCAGCAGTGGACGTCTTTCGGCTGAAATGTTGATGATGAATAATTATTATTAATTTGCCAAATTCTTTAAGTGTTGTTAAGTAAAGAATTCGCTGCGATAATTGTATATTAATAAGATTTATTTTTCTAAATGTATCGGCGAACTATTCGTTGGAGTGCCGTAATAAATACTCTATACAAAAAAAAAAAATGATGGAAAAAGAAAGTTCATCTACTTGGCACTAACTTAAAGCCAGTCATTTTACTAACTGACGGTTAGGTACTGAGAAGAAATGTTAAAACCAATCTTGACGAAAGACACTTTTGAAGCGATAACGCAATTCGATATCGAGATTCGTGCAATTTTCTCATTACTCTCATGACTAAAAAATAACAACAATTATTTAGATTGCTTCGCCCCATCAAGAAAGTTGCTAACTTGAGGTCACCGACAATAACATAGCTGGTCACTAACTTATTTGATCCCTAGCTTAGTTGGTCATATAGCTCATTATGAGGATCCACTTGGTTGATTTCCTCGGCCGATCGCGTGCGGCAACGGTCCTCACGCCCTAACCTAACCGCCGCCGGGATTCCGATCCCGATTTCCGTACACCGTAGGCGCGGGCTTGCGGACGGCGAGCAATGGGTGTCTCGCCGTCCGACCGTCCGGTAACGGTTCGGACCGAGCCCAAGTCGTCGACGGCGCGTATTGTTCCACGCGCGCCTCATGGGGATGTCAGCAAATCGTAGGGGCCCAGCAGGGTCGAAGCCTACTGGGGCCATGGGTAGTGTGAAAACGAAACCCGGGGCCCTGGGACAAAGGCAACGAAGGAACAGGAGTTGGTTTTTAGTCAGTAAAAGTCTGACACTATCTCCCGCTCCGCCCAAGAGCAAGATTTGCCTAAAAAAAAAAAAAAACTTGGTTGATTTTAATTGCCTCGTTGGTCGGTCGCAATCGTGACTTCTGAGCATGCGGGCCTGGTTTTGTTCCCGGATTGGGCGAAAAGCTATTGCCATTGACTTTTTTCCAGTAGGTCCTAAACTTAAACCTTCCTGACGCGTCAGTTTGCCTTCCCATCAGATTACGAGAGTAAATGAACAGAGAGTGGACCTGTGTTTGCGCATACTTGTGTTTGTGTAGCTAATCTCTATTGATATAGGCCAGATACAAGGGTACCGTTTTTTTCTTTTGAGGTACGTAACCCTAGAAAATAAAAGAATGCAATAAGCGAACATACAAGTTTATGCTATGACTAATTCAGCAGTACGTTGTAACTTCACACATTGCTGCTATTATAATAATGGACGGTTTATCTTCCAAGTCTTAACCGAGATCACATTTCATCTCAGGTGAAGGCAATAAACATCTTTGCTACTCTTAATTCTTTTTTCTCTAGACAAATAAATTGACTATTAAATAAAGTGGGATCCTCCTACACAAGCAATTTGTCATTCAGGCGCCTGCGCAGAAAATAAAAAGAATCTAAGAGATTAGTAATTACTACATATTTTTTTGTACATAGCTTATTTTTAGCCCTAGAACAGGCTATAGTCCGGAGCGAGGGGAAATGGGCGGCGGTCGCCTCCTTCTGCGAAGCTGTAATACTCGCGAAGGAGGTGGCCGCATGTGTGGGGAATGGACGTCCTCACCGCCGTTCGGTAACCGTCCGGACTGAGCCCAAGTCGTCTATGGTGCATAGTGTAACACGCGCGCCTCAAGGAGATGTCAGCAAAACCGTAGGGGCCTGCTGGGGCCATGGGTGATGCGAACAAGAACCCCGGAGCACTAGAAAGAAGGCAAAGAAGGAACAGGAGTGGGTTTTAGTCAGTAAAAGTTTGACACGCCCACACGCCCGGGCACGCCACAATTATGGCGGTAAGTCCCCTCTTTGAGGCGTGGCTGGAAAGACCTCACGGCGTTTTCACCGTGGGCCTGTAGGCGCGGGATTGTGGACGGCAAACAATGGGTAGCTCGCCGTCCGACCGTCCGATAACCGTCCGGACCGAGCCCAAGTCGTCGACGGCGCGTACTGTTCCACGCGCGCTTTAAGGAGATGTCCGCAGACCGTAGGGGTTCAGCAAGGTTGAAGCCAAGGGTCTGATTCTGAAAAGAAGACTCGGCCCTGGTACGATAGGCAACATAGGAACAGGAGTGGGTTTTTAGTCAGTAAAAGTCTGACACTATCTCCCGCTCAACCCAAGAGCGAGATTTGTCATTAGATGATTTTTCCACCTAAAAAATAACATAAAAACACGCCCTCCCGCCCCATCCAAGGGCGGGAGATGTCATTAGATGATTCCCCACATAAAAAAAAACACCTCAATTGATTACACTTATCTACATATTTTTATTTTTTTATTTCCGTTGACGTCAAAGTATGCAATTGGTATTAAACTTAGTTCGACTTATCTATTGATCATGTTTAATGGGTCAGTTTTTTTAATAGCACCTGGTAATATACTTTCTTCTATCTTATATTTTCTATTTGTATAAGAATGAAATATTAACCAATCTATTTTTATAGTGGCGTCAACCGCGGGGTTTCAATATTTCCCCCCATTATAAATTATAGCCTATACTATAAGTTATTTTGATATTTTTACTATAAAATGTATTTATTTATTTTTAGAATTCATGTCGTTTACAAGGTCTTGTCTATCTATATAAATAAAAATCAATGCTTGTATCATTCCTCAACCATTGATCAGATTGTTACAATAGTTTTTAGTGTGTTTTGAGGATGCTCGTGTAGCGACATCTATGGCGTCACATAAGAACTAATCCTGCATCGCGCAATCAAAGTTCTCCGCGCGATTGGAACATAATATAGAACAGCCCGAAATCATCTGTCGGGCAGCTGCCCACCAGACATAACATCCCGTCTGGCCGGAGGATCCTCCCTTTTCAAAGGAGGTTTGCGGGACTTTACTTACACTCTGTTCCGCATACCTCCAAACTCGAAAGGGTTCCTGGGCCAAAAAATATACATAAATGAAAAAAATGGTTTTTAGAAATTTACTTCAGATATTTTATTAAAATAACATTTTGATAGCCTGTTTTGAGGACGCCCACGAGAGTTCCATATTATATATTATCGTCGGGATTGCCACACTCTTTCTTTTCTATTTTCTGTTCTTCATAATCCCAACTCCCCCTTGTATCTTCGGGAACGCTTTGAGTATCTTGTTCCGAGAGGAAAACCTTGTCGCTCATCATCCTCTTTTCTTCTTCTTTTTCCTCCCCACTCTCCAAGTCACCACAGTGGATCTTTTACCGTTCGTGCTGTGTGCCTCTTGAATTTTCTTCCACATACATTGAGAGCTAGCCCTTCGTTGAAAGTTTTCAGGGGAAGAATTAAGGAACATTTTCTGTCAACGTGACCCATAAATATGTATGTTTATATTTATTGCATATATTATGGCTACGTATAGTGTGCTGTACACATATCTGTTTAGTATATTTTTTGTTGTACATTTAAAGTTCCTCAAGTGTAAAATTTCATTCTCACTCATATGGTTTGCTGTAAGAAAACCCAGTTGTGGGTTAAGCTCGCCTATGTACATCAACTGTCAAATTTTTATTGTCTGTACAAAATTGCGTGTACAATAAAGAATAAGAATAGGATTTTTTCCAACAGTGAAACACTGTTTATCACATCAAAACCAGAGAGTTAACCTAAAAAATCCATCTTCTAAATTGGAAAGGGTTTTCAAATCCACCCAGACACCCTACCAAGAGATCTTAACGCAATCCATTTTACGACCTAAACTGACCTGTTTAAGGTGGAGATGGAGCTATATAGAGTGAATAGCTTCATCCCTTTTTTTCGTTCCCACCACTTCTTCTTCTTCTTTTCGATTCGATGGTTAACTCGTCAAACTGTTTGGGCCCAATAGGTGGCTACATTAATAGCAGCATCGGTAGCACTCATCAAATCCTCCAAAGTGCAGGTGTATGGGCACTTGGGCCATCACCACTGATATTTTAACACATCATGGAAAAGCCCCAGAACTACTACTTTCGTGCCACTATGCTCTAAAATTCTATTTATAATCAGCCTTTTAATGTTCCTACTGCTGGGACTCAGGCCTCCTCTCTTGGAGAGGGAATGGGCCGTAATCCACCACTAGGGCCCAGTGCGGGTTGGTGAATGTCACATGTCTTCAAATTTTTGGTTCTAGGACATGCCGGTTTCCTCATGATGTTTTCCTTCACCGTTATGACAGCTGTGGTGATGAAATAAATTAGACAAAGTAAAGCGCCTGGCTGAGTTTGAATCCGTGACCTACAACTCGTAAGTCAGAACCATGTACGTAGTACATATATATCGATGGTCGGAACCGTTACCGCTCGGTCACCACTGCTCTCACATTCTATTTAGCAGACAATATACCCAGTAACAGAAGATTGATTCCTGTAATTTTAGGGACCGTTCGCATTCCCATCGCATCTGTCAGAAAATTTAAATATTTTTTTATGTAGGAGAATTGGCCGTCAAGCATTCCATCATCATCATCATCATCATCATTTCAGCCGAAAGACGTCCACTGTTCGACATAGGCCTCCCCCAAATGTCGCCACAATGACCGGTCCTGTGCGTCTCGCATCCATCAGATTCCCGCGACCCTCACCAGGTCATCGGTCCACATTGTGGGAGGCCTTCTAATGCTGCGTCTTCCGGTTCGTGGTCGCCATTCCAGAACCTTTCGTCCCCATCGACCATCTGTTCTGCGCGCAATGTGCCCTGCCCACTGCCACTTAAGTTTGGCGATTCTTCGGGTTATGTCTGTAACCTTGGTTCTCCTGCGGATATCTTCATTTCTGACGCGATCACGCAATGTAACTCCGAGCATAGGCCTTTCCATTGCCCTTTGAGTGACTTTAAGCCTTCTGATGAGGCCCATTGTAAGCGACCACGTTTCGGAGCCATATGTCATCACTGGCAACACGCACTGGTCATAGATTTTCGTCTTGAGACACTGTGTTATATTGGACGAGAAGACACCGCGCAGCTTCCCGAACGCAAGCATTGCCTTCAAGCATTGCCATAACTTAAAAAAAAAAAAAAACTGTTAAAAGTGAATCAATATAACAATCTATACAGATAATATGAAAACTGTAGTTTTTTGACAATGTAAAACCGACTTTTGATCAACTATTGTAATTATCGAAGTTGTGGACGACTACGATTACCTGGGACAGACGGTCCAGTTGGGTAGGTCTAACTTCGAGAAAGAGGTCAATCGTCGAATTCGACTCGGCTGGGCAGCGTTCGGGAAGCTGCGCGGTGCCTTCTCGTCCAATATACCACAGTGTCTCAAGACGAAAGTCTATGACCAGTGCTTGTTGCAAGTGAAGACATATGGCTCTGAAACGTGGTCGCTTACAATGGGCCTCATCAGAAGGCTTAAAGTCACTCAAAGGACAATGGAAAGGGCTATGCTCGGAGTTTCCTTTCGTGATCGCGTCAGAAATGAAGATATCCGCAGGAGAACCAAGGTTACAGACATAGCCCGAAGAATCGCCAAACTTAAGTGACAATGGGCGGGGCACATTGCTCGCAGAACAGATGGTCGATGGGGACGAAGAGTTCTGGAGTGGCGACCGCGTACCGGAAGACGCAGCGTTGGAAGGCCTCCCACAAGGTGGACCGATGACCTGGTGAGGGTCGCGGGAATCCGATGGATGCGAGACGAACAGGACCGGTCACTGTGGCGACATTTGGGGGAGGCCTATGTCGAACAGTGGACGTCTTTCGGCTGAAATGATGATGATGATGATTGTAATTATTATACTGGTTAACAAAATTTAGCTTTTTTTATGAAACTACCTTCCCTGCCCAATGTTTTTAGTTATATAAAGACCTAAAGATGTTATAAATAGTTATCACTACATAGTATAAAACAAAGTCGCTTTTCGTGTCTGTCTGTCCCTATGTATGCTTAGATCTTTAAAACTACGCAATGGATTTTGATGCAGTTTTCTTTAATAGATAGAGTGATTCAAGAGGAAGGTTTATAAGTATAATACACGCACATTATAGTAGAGGAACACTGATGATTTTAGAGGTTTCAAATGTGATGTCGTAAATAAACACATTGTTTTGCGCTTACATTGCAAACGCTGGCTAAACTCTAAGAGATAGATCAAAATAATGTACTACAGTATTGTACACCTTAAAACGATCTACAAAAAAGTCTGCGATGATATATGTCTATCATTTAGGTATAACCCACAATAAACATTTTTTATCCTTTACTTTTTGCGAGAAATAATGGCTTATTTACGAAACTATTTTAAGCAGTACAGCATTAATCTTTATCCAATTAATTACCCTAAATACATTGTGCATTTAATATAGATCAATATGGCCCTTTACAGCGTGTAATTTAAGTGAGTATTTTCGAAGATATTACAGATTTAAAATGCAGGGACATAGCGGTTGCGGTAAATAACTTGATTCTTTCAAAGATTAATGCACCGACGCAATTATACTACTCGGTTACTTCCAGATTGGTCCCATTTTGTTCAAATCCAGTGCTGATAATGGAATCCATGAGAAATCGAGAGCACTCCTCAAATATTCTAGGCACTATATTGATTTTGGTATTTTAATCGAGAACTAAAGCATTTACAGTCAAAAAGTAACATTTGATGAAGTGGAACTGATGAAGAAGACCAGAAATGGCCAACGGAACTTCACCCTCACATAGATATCACAAAGAAGATAGTTAAGTAACTATGACAAAATAAAAAAATAAACGGTACTGAATAAAATGGTTATGTTGAAAATGGTATCATCGAAGTGATCAGACGATGATGATGGAGCTGGAAGGTAGGCACTGGAACTCCGTAATGAATCTAAAAAAAATAATAAAAAAATGTAACCTAGCCGTGTTTGGGCTTATTAGAATTGTCATGATATGCACTTTGGCTATAAGGTACTATCGAACTAACCTGATGATGGAGCCGGGAGGTGGATGGGGACTTCATAATTAAATAATGTATCCTAGCAGTGTTTGGGTTAATTCGGATTGTCATGAGAAAAAGGGCTATAAGTGCATCACAACTAAAAAATGTGAAATAAAAAACTTTTTACTACAAAAAAAAAAACCACTAAAACGATCAAAATAACTTTAATTTCGGAACTCGGTGTTAAATAACAAGCAAACAATACCAGAAACACCAACTTTCGAAATTAAAGTTATTTTGATCGTTTTAGTGTTTTTAACTGACTTCAAAAAAAGGAGGAGGTTATCAATTCGGTTATATGTTTTTTTATTTATTTTCCTATTATTTGTGCGTGTTACCTCAGAACTCCGTCGTTTATAGACTGATATACAATTTTTGTTTCCTCTTTAAGGATATGCTTCCAGATTGGTCCCATTTTTTTCAAAATCCAGTTCTGATGTTGGGATCCATGAGGAATCGAGGGAACTCCTCAAATATTATAGGCAAGCGTATAGTGATTTTGATATTTTCATCGAGAACATAAGCATTTACAGTCAAAAAGTAACATTTGATGAAGTGGAACTGATGAAGAAGACCAGAAATGGTCAACGGAACTTCATACTCACATAGAAGACAGTTAAGCGACTATGACAATACGAATAAATAAATGTTTCTGAATAGTAATGTTGAAAATGGAATCATCGATGTGACCTGATGATGATGTTCGAGCCGGAAGATAGGCACCGAAACTCTGTAATTAATCAATGTATCCTAGCCGTGTTTGAGTTTATTAGAATTGTCATGAGATGCACTTTCGCTTTAAGGTACTATCGAACTAATCTGATGATGGAGAAAGGTGGAACGTAGACACAGGAACTTCATTATATAACAATGTAACCTAGCAGTGATTGGGTTAGTTGAAATTGAATTCTAATACCATCGAATTTACTGTTCTAATATAAACGCCTACAATTTCCGGGTAAAATATCTTTTGCAATGACCATCAATAAATCGCAGGGTCAAACTTTCAACGTTGCAGGCTTAGATTTGAGTGTTGAATGTTTTTCACATAGCCAATTATATGTCGCTCTTTCAAGAGTAACCTCAAAAGAAAACATGTTTGTATTGTCTAATGACAAAAAATCTGTGAACGTTGTGTATAAAGACATTCTGTAGTATATTTAGCACTAGCGACCCGCCCTGGTGCAATGCTGAACAAAACCGTATCAAAATTCGTTGCGTAGTTTTAAAGATCTAAGCGTACATAGGGACAGACAGCGGGAAGCGACTTTGTTTTATACTATGAAGTGATCAGCATTGCACCCGTGCGAAGCCGGGGCGGGTCGCTAGTCTATCTATACATATAATAAAACAGTAAAATTATTTTGCGATGGTATTAGTTGGCGCAAAAACTACTGAACCGATCCTGTTCAAATTTTGCATACATAATCCTTATAGGTCAGGGCAACTTATAGGCTATAAATTATCACGCTATTTGCTATGGGGGGTGAGCAATAATCCAAAATGTCGATGTTGAACGACATTTGCCACGAGTTCGATCCTCAGCTACAGTAAAAAAAATTGTCATTATTTTATCTTCTTTTTTGTAATAAAATAACTTTTACCATTTTTTCAAAATAAAATTGACATTTCTATTCGATATCTTCTAAATATTTTGTAAAAACTAATCAAAACACATAATAAAATCAAAGCGGCGAGAAAAATCACGTACTAAAATGTTGTAAATATGGCACCACACGCAATTCAGATACTCGCAACGCCATCTAAAGACTGAAAGTAGCAATAATGATGACAATTATAGTTGAACTTCATATTTGATAGATGGCATTGTGTATTTTACGTAATTTTCTGAGTGGCGGAAGAATGACCATCGCCCAAGTTTGTAGACAGTTTTATTGTTTAAAATTGGACGAAAACCGTTATGGTTAAACTGGAGTTAGACGGAGGCATTTTTAATCCTACTGCTTTTTTTTTCCCGTGGTTGTAACAAGCTAATTGACCGTGATTATTCAAGGGATACCAACCAAAGGCGATAAAAGTAAATACTTATATGTATTTAATTATTGACTTTAAAATAACACGGTAAATTTTCGGAAGGGGTAGCAATATGGCACCTTGCGTTGGAAGGCCCCCAGGTGGACCGATGACCGGGTGAGGGTCGCGAGAATCCGATGGATGCGAGACGCACAGGACCGGTAATTATGGTGACACTTGGGGAGGCCTATGTCTAACAGTGGACGTCTTTCGGCTGAAATGATAATGATAATGATGGCACCTTTATTTTTCTTTTTTTAAGGGTGTAACTTTTCCCACTCTGGTTGGAGCGGGAAGGCGTGTCAAACTTTTACTGACTAAAACCACACCTGTATCCTTCAGTTGCCCTTTGCGACATCTCTTTGAGGAGAGCGTGGATCACTACGCGCTGTTGACGACTGGGCTCGGTCCGGTCAATTACCGGACGGCCGGACAGCTGTGGACTACCCATTGCTGGATGTCCGCAAGTCCGCGTCTACCGTGGCTCGGTCCGGTCAATTACCGGACGGCCGGACAGCTGTGGACTACCCATTGCTGGATGTCCGCAAGTCCGCGTCTACCGTGGCTGGTCGTCGGGGTCGGAATCTCGGCTCGGCGTGAGGACGTTCGTTCCCTCACGCGTGCGGCCTCCTCCTTCGCTAGCATTACGGCTTTGCAGAAGGAGGCAACCGCCTGCTATTCGGGATTGCCATTTCGATTGCCTTGCGGGGCACACCTCTGTGTGCTCCACTGTGTCCTCCGGGATGATGGCACCTTGCGGCCTAATAATGGTGTGTTTTGTTACATAAAACGGGGTCGAAAGGTTTGCGTTCCTAATCACAGTTCGACAACGTATGATGTATCTCAGATTCCTTGCAGCCTTACGTTGACATCCGTACGTTACCTCCTTGCAGTGAGTGGTGACCAACACTGGAACAACCCTCTGAGGGAGGCTAGTCTCAGGGATAACACTAATCGGCTGCTACATTTGTTTACCGGAATTTCATTGTTTTATGGATACACAAGCTCAGGACTATTGAGGGTGTTTCACGCGGTTTCAGTTTCGGATTCGGTTGGAAGTACCCTGATATTACCATTTTGCGAATCGCCCGGAGGACCCGTTGTAGCATGCGGTGGAGGTCTATCCTGCTTGGGTGAACCGCCGTGTCTTCATAGAAGCAATCGGCGTCAGTGACCTCTCGGTTTGGCCATCAATATGCGAGTTCGATTGGACGGGGATTCACGCATTCAAGATTTCACCGAAATTCATTCATAAGTTGGAGACTCTTCATATGGTAGTTCCCACTATGGAATAACATTTGTCTGATATACGAGGACGTCAGTCAAATACACACCAAAAAATCCTAGGTAAATGAACAAGTAATTTTTACGCCCCAAATGATCAAGCTGCAACAATCAATTCAAACATGCTCTCGCAAATTCTTCATAAGTACTATTGTGGAGGAAGATAGTTGATGATGATGGTAATTTTTGGATTCACTGGCTTTTTGGCTTTGCACTATCAGTGCACGTTATCCAGCTGAAGGTCGGTGTCCCGATTATGCTCCATCGTTTACCTCTACCAAAGCTGTCTGACGGCTTAAACTCTTCAGTGAAACATTATTGAGGCGAAAATTTTACAGGAGGTAACTCTTTCGAACAATCTCGCAGCCTTAGCAGACATTGGCCCTAGAGGCCCCTATCCATTTGCTGACATCTCTATGAGTCGCGCGTAGATTACTGCTCGCCGTCGATTCAGGATTGCTTTGACCAGATGACCGGACGGCTCCACCGCAATCGCCCTGCGGCTTTCAACACCTGGAGCATCACTTCCCTCATCATCCCTCATAGTTTCAGCCACCTTCTTCGATCGTAGTGCTTCACTGAAAGTGGCTACTGGTAGGCATTTTTTCCACTAATTGCCTTCATGAGGACACGGCGGCGCCGGCGCTCCTACTAAGTGGGACTGACTTCCACCGTAAGCTCCATCGTATTCTCCGGGCGATCCGCACCGCGATTGTGACGTGCTCACTGTGACAATGTTGTTTTACCAGAACATAAACCAGAAACATACATAAACTAGTGCCTTTTCCCTTGGGGTAGGTAGAAATGCCAACTGCTACGACCCTTACATACTCTTTCTATTCAGTGACGTTCATACATCTGGATCTGGACGAGTACATAACATGTATCCTGAAGGTAATTTGCGTTTTTACCTTTAACCGTTTTATGTGAAAGTACAATAAATAATCACGATGCTTTCAGAATGAATTGCAAGCACAGAATGATTGTACAGTTTTACGAACTTAATGCAGACGAAGTCGCGGGCAACAGCTAGTTGCCAATAAAGTATACAACATTTATAAAGTGCATATTTTGTCTGGTTCAATGTTGAGGTCTTTCGTTGCTATTTAATATAGATAATCTTGCATTAATTTGTATAAATGATAAAAAAATAAAAAACAACTTAAAAATTATTGCACAAATATCAATTTTTTTTTACAGTTTATTATTTTTTTCCAAGAACTCGACATGGCTGCATTATTATTGAATTATTATTATTATCAAACTAGATTTGATATTAATAATAATAATTTGTTCGATAGCTAAACGAAAGAGCTGGTTTATAATTCAATTAGGTTATAGTAGTAGAAGCTAGTTCAATAATTTAAATGAATCTCTGACCGTCCATGTTACGTTTGTGGAGAATTGATGTTTTCAAAACAGAAGGAGCAAATATTATGAAAAAGAAACGAACCACAAAACGATGAAAAGAAGAATAAAAGCCGCCATACTTTTTCATTTTATTACTGGATGCAATAGTTTTGTGGCAGATTTTTTAATTTTTTAAGTGGACGAATATTTTCTGACTTAACTTGATGTTTCTCTGTTATCTTGTGTCTCTACCATCTATAATCTATGCTTTAATATTACAAAGAGCAAAACACTGATAAAAATTGTGCTATAATTTTTAGGTTATTTTTAATTTAATTTTTTGAGGAATATTTTCGATTTAAACTTGATGTTTCTCTGTTATCTTGTTTCTCTACTATTTCTATCTATGCTTTAACATTTTGTGCTTTTGTATTTTGTTTGTATTGAAGAAACTAAAAAAACAACTAGAACGATTTTAAAAATGATTTTTCCTGCAGAATGCTACTTTATTACTGAGTGACATTGGCATATGTTTTCTACTTTTATGCAGGCGAAGCCACAGGCAGAAGCTAGTAATTAATCATTTTCAACTAAGATATAAAAATCGCATAAACAATACGTTATTATGTGTGTTGTGAAATAGTTAATGTATTCACTTCTCAAAGTTGAAGAAAGAAGAACCAAGAGGAGATCATAATAAAATGACAACAAAAATTTAAGAAAGTAACCAAATAAATATATTAACAAATTATACAGGCTCTATGTTCACAATTTAATAAGATGCATTTTGGACGATCCAGTTTGAGAACGGAGAGATGGCAGTGGCGACCAAGGGGAATTTGTCACCGTAGGGGCTGCCAAAAGCGAGGAAACCAACAAGGATACCGTCGTAGAAGACGGGGGAACCACCATCCCTGACTCCCCAGTGCGTCCCAGTGGTACCGGGGATGGAAGCGCAGATCATGTTGTTGGTGATCGTGATGGGAATGCGAAGATCGCCGTATTTGGTGACGCACGCGTTGTGGTTAGTGGTGTAGAGCCGAGTGCTGGACAGGTTACGGTCGGCCCAGATCACGTCTTGCTGTTGGAGGAAGAATGGGTAGTTAGAAAGAGCATTCAAGAAGAAGTTTTGGAAGAAAACAAAACAAACTTATGAGAGGAATAATAAGATCACTTAAATAGAAAACAGAAGAATTTAGCTTATCTTGGAAGCGAGATTTGGAGGTAGTGTAATATGCCAAGATTTTGCAATATTCTTCATAGGATCTAACTTTTTGGAAAACGGACTTCAACTTTGTAATTGACTAGCTTCACTGGTCTGAAGTGAACGTAAATGGTGGTGTAGAAATAAATGCTACAAATACCTATGTGCTTGAATGTAAGTTTTGTGGATAATGGAAGAATATTCTACTTACAGCAGTGCGGCCCCAACCAGCAATAGTAACAGGAACGTTAGCGGGGAAGACCAATCCTTTAGCAGCGATGGTAGCCCTGGCGACTTTGTCACTGAAGGAGAAGTAAGAGTAAAGGCGAATGATGCCCACGTTGCTGTCGAACTTCTTGAAGGTGTAGTCAGGGTGCCTGATGACACTGTCGACAGCCACCATCTGACCGTCGCGACCACGCTCGGATGCTCCTGCCCTGACACGGCAAGCACGGGGGGTGACAGCGCTGAAAAAATATGTATATTTTTAGTGTTACACACTATAAAACCACCTTATATATCTTAACTAAGTAAAAGTAACCATAAATCGTGTTGAAAGACTTCTCCGCATCGCTATCGGTAAAGTATGCAAAAGAGACAATCCCAAAAATACTTTTGATCCCACTGCTTTGCAGCATCCTTTCGTTTCTGTTATTTTGTAATTTCTCATACACGTACTAAAACTTTTCTGCATGTCGTCTACAGTTGGGTAAAGATGAGAATTCAAAAGGGTAGTAAATTCAAATTTCAGTAGATAAGATAATGTATAAGTTCCAAGTAAGTAATGGAGTTAAGTCTAAGGTGAAAGGTACGGGCCTAAGAGGCTGAGAATTTTGAGCCAATAATCTGACTAAGTTAATTAAAGTGGAACATGCGATTTCCGTAGATCCCATTTCCTTGACTTAATAATGCAACTCACATACACAAAATCAGTTCAGCGCTATTCAGCGAGACGCTCACGTATTCACGCTCAAACCCGCAGTTATCATCTTAGATATTTAACTGAGCATTATTCTATTTCTGATACAAAAAAACTTTGACTGATAAACCATTGATCAATATAGCAGTCTGTCTTTCAATTACGATTCTATGAAGAAACGTGATGTCACATATATATGTAAGTACTTACGCTAGCACAAGGCAGTGGGCACCGGTCACCACATGACGAGAGGTCACGATAGTACCGACACAGGTCTGCACCCAAACGCGGCCATAGCCAGTCTCCACTTGCACTATACTGGGAAAGTCCTCGATCTTCGCCGGGGAAGCGAACACGGTGGCACAACCTAGAAAGTAAAGACATAAGGTTTAATATACTAGTTAAATAAAAGCTGTAGATCAAAATATGGTGAGAATTATTAATATATTGTGAATTATTACTTACAATTATAAGTTTTCAATTCAATTTATTCAAGAACAATTTAAATTATGTTTGAAATTACATAAAATTAACATTAATTAAAATGATAAATATAATTAATTAATTATAAAAAATAACAAAATAAAATAAAAATTGAATAACATTACAATTACTTACTACATTCTAACATTACTCAGTCTCACATTAATTAATACCTATTATTTTAAATTGTTGATCGTCTACTGAATAAAAACATTTCTTCAAAAAGAAAGCTTTGAGCTTTGACTTACACGAGCGAGTGTAAATTATACTCTTTAAGTCCAAGGGCAACCTGTTAAATATTCGCACTGCTAGATATTGAGGACTGTGTTACAATATTAAGTTGAGATATTATTTTGTTTTAAAAGTGTACTAGATGGCACTGAATAGTCTCTAATTAACTAATATAAAGTCAGAAAGACTACAGTGAAAGAAAATATAAAGCTATTGGCGATATAATTGAAATAGAAATAGAATTAGTAAGTCAGTCGAAAAATTAGAGCATATAAGAAGATAATAAGTCTACAGTTTAAGAAAATGATGATGCATTGTGAACTTAATGAAAGAATTGTTAATTCAATACCCAAGTAATTTAGAGTTCATCTCAAGTTAGATAGGCCAGAGATAGAAAGAAGTACACAAAACAATACTTTCGAGAAAAAGTGCGATCTAGAGATAGCTAAAGAAGAAGTAGAGTAAATTAGCAAATATATTTTGCTTAGGATGATATCACGTTGAAAACAGCGGGAATGATTTTCAAATTATAAATACTGATGACACCCGTTTATATGCTCATAAACAAAACTTTGTGGATCTAAGGAAATATGTTGGTCAGCATGTTCTATAAAATGCTACAGAAATTATTATTCTTTTTAGGTTTATTAATGGATACTTTACCTGCCACCAGGAGGAGAGTGAAGCTGAAGGAAACCATGGTTGTTTCTGACTTCCAGTCGAGGTCTCGAATGAACTGTGTCGAAGAAATTTCAGTGCCGTTATTTATACCAAAAGCGTTGCATTTGCTATCATCATTATCTTTTGCATTATAACCCACATCTTTATTCATTTCTTGATGATTATTGTCAGTTTTATCAAAGGGATTTAAGGATAGATTTAATTATTGATACAGGGGCAATTTAAAATAACGCCTTGAATATGGAATTTTCTGGCGGTTTGGCGGCTCTGAGCTGTTGTTAACTCTCTCTCTCTGACTAGCCTTATCCCATTTCATTTGGGGTCGGGTCTCCTCGTCATTTTTCGCCAGACGTTTCGGTTCTGGGTCGTCGAGTCATTCACTTGGGCTTTCTTTATGTAATTGCTAATTACAGACATTCAAGTTTGAAGGGGTCTAACACGCTTTTTTGGACCTGTTTATGATGTGTAGGACATTCCTAGTCATTTATTTTTCAGATCTCCTCATTACATGACCATACCGTCTGAGTCGCGTTTCACTGAGTTTTTCACCAATTGGGCGAATCTTAAAACTTCCACGGATATGTTCGTTTCTAACCTTATCATTGAGAGTGATACCTCCTGCCCATCTCAGCATATTTATCTCAGTCGTGTGAATGCATTTTTGTGGCATGGATTTTTTCAGGGGCTAACATTCGGCACGGACGGACTGCGGTTTTGTAGACTGCTTTAGACACGTACTGGCATTCTGCTGTCGCACGACACACCTGAAAGCTGACGCCACTACATCTAGCCAGTGTTAATACGATGGGTTACATCGGCGTCTAACCTGCCGATATTGGAGATTGCTGAGCCTAGATGTTTAAAATGATTGACTCCCTTCAGCCTGTGACTTTGAATTTGAATTGTCACAGGGGTTTGCTGGTTGATTGTGGGATTGTGGGATAGCAGCTCGGTAAATATTCTGTTTTCTCCCGGCTGATTCTTAGCCCTGCGGTCTCCAAAGCATAGCTCCCGCTCTCGAGTGCTTCTTCGAGTTCAACGGGGCTGTCTCTGATAAGGACGATATCATCCGCGTGCGTAAAGTAGGACCCATGGTGGTTTCTTGGACCCTTCTGTGTACTTGGAACACCTTACTGGTATTCCATAACAAGATTAAAAAGCTTTTTCAGATTATTTTCTACCTCCGACTGCCACTACTTTGCCTTCTTGTTGTTCTTTAGCGGGCCTTTGGATACACCTAGCTGTTTAGCTACTCTTTGTGTACAGTGGTCCTGGGAACTGTTCCACATTATTTCTGCTGTGTGATTGTCTGACTCCAGTTCTTTATTCAAGTAGTCCATCATTTCTTCGACCAGGCGATCTATAACTTGTGCCAACAGATTTTGTGTGTGATTTCTTTATGGGTTTTGATAGGCTTTGGCATGATGAAGTCAGCGTCTAACAGACGATGTTGTGACGTGAGAGGCTCGCCAGGTATTATCTTACAGTCCCTGAATGTGTATAGTTTGGAGCGATCTGCGAGTATATAATCTATTTGGGAGCTTGATCTTCCGCTTTTATACGTTATCTTATGTCTATCTGGTTTTTTGAAAAAGGTTTTTATTATTGCCATGTCATGGGTAACCGTAAAGTGTAGGATATTAAAACCCTCTACGTTCTGTAGCCCATAGCCTTGTCCTCCATGTAAGGCTGGTGGTAATGTGAGAATGTTCCCACGTGACCGTTAAGGTGAGTAACTTGGTTTCTTCAGGTGGGAAGGATTGCATTAAATCGTTTAAATTATCCCAGAAACTTAGCTTCTCTGCATCGCTACAAGCCACCTGTGGTGCGTAGGCTGATATTACGTTCATGCAACGTTGCTTATCAAGTGCCAGTTTTATAGCTATAATGCGCTCGCTAACGCGGTGGCAACGAGCTGTTGCTAACTGCAGATAAGTAAATTAACTAACCATTTAATAAATAAAAAAATCCATATTTAGATAACAGACAACGCACAACAGAAAGGCTGGTTTTATACTTGTCTATATAGTCTAGCTAGTCCTAGTCTAATTCACTTTGTATAGACAACAATTTTTTTACAGTAGATAATGCGTTTTCAAGTGACCATGATCGAAATACATGAACTTTTTTTCTGTTGTATAAATGCCTACTGGATGGAAGAGTTATGAGTATACGTATGGATAGATGGAGATGGAGAGGGAGGCCAAGGAAAAGATGAATGGATTGTGTGATAAGTAATATGAAAGAAAAAGGAGTCAGTGATAGCATGACGGTTGATGGGAGAAAGTAGAAAAAACAGCGTATTGCACAGACCTTAAGTAAGTTGAGACAAGGGCAAAATTTATTGATATTATAAAGAGGCACCGGTTGTAAATTGGTTTGTATGTTTAGAACTACTATTACTACTGAATAAATTTTGGAAATTCATTGACAAGAAGAAAGTGACATAGTGTTAAGTAAAAGTTTTTGACGCCCAGCGAAGTGGCCACAGCTTAGCCACTTTTTTATTATTACTGCCAAGAATTTAATTTTAGTCTTAATTATTTAACGGGTCCCGTTAAATAATTAAGACTAAAATCATTCTATCCAATGTGGGTCCCGCCTGTTGCAGTCAATATGTTCCGTATTCAAATTTAATGTTTTTTTTATATCATGTGTGTATCGACTATGAAATTATTTCAATGTTGTAGTAATTTAATTGCTTTCTACACTTCTGGACTGAACTTGTTTTTTTCTTTTCAGTTTTTTTTTTAAGTTATTTTTATGAGCAATGTGTCCTGTCCCATGCCACTTAAGTTTGGCAATTCTTCTGGCTTACTCGCAGAACAGATGGTCGATAGGGACGAAAAGTTCTGGAGTGGCGACCACATACCGGAACACGCAGCGTTGGAAAGCCTCCCATAAGGTGGACCGATGACCTGGTGAGGGTCGCGAGAATCCGATGGATGCGAGACGTACAGGACCGGTCGTTATGGCGACACTTGGGGGAGGCCTATGTCCAAAAGTTTCCTTTCGGCTGAAATGATGATGATGATATTTTTACGCAGTCGGGTTTTTTTTATAAGTAGGTACCAATAACATTTCGTCTAATAAACTTCAAAAATATTTATTTTAATTAAACCAATATACATCTAATCATAACGTAATTAAAACTAACTTACAAAATAAAAATAAAAGCCCTGAAGTACTAAAAAAAGCAATCTAAATTACGGCTTCGAAAAACTCCTCCACATCGCTGTCGACTGGTAATGTACCCAAAAGACTGGCGGCAAATTTTACGGACGCCGAGGCCTCCCATACGGATTGGAAGGGTAGCTTGAGCCCAAGCTCGATCGTCTATGGCCACATTTAAAATTGATGAAAGAGTATGTCGGATAATTTGGTCCATTTTTTCCAAAAGATGACTATGTTTCCACAAATGAGAAGCACGGAGGAAATATGTTAATTTAGGGCCGAAACAGCAAAAACGAATTAAGGTGATGGCCGAATGCATGTTAATTTTGAGCAATCTTTCCGAAACCTCATTAAAATTTTGAATTTTTTCCTCAACAAAATTGGGATAGGAATCCTCGAAAATAGGAGACCCAAGGAGACGAAGAGAGCTTTTTTCAATAATTTGATATCTGAGGATATTGCGTTAAATTTCGAAAGAGTCAGTTGTCTGTCGGTGCAGTCGGATAAGAATAGTTCACATTTTGAAAGGTTCAGATCAAGTACTATTGAGTGGAGTTGTTTTTTAGGAAATGTAAGTCATTTAAAACTGTGTCTGCATCGCCTCCTAGGGTTCCGTCGTCAAGATACCAAACGTTGAATTTGGAATTTAACTGTCGAATAATTGGGTGAATAGCTAAACTGAAGATCACTGGCCCGAGGGGATCACCTTGTTGACAGCCAACAGCGGATTCCAAAAGGTTGTCCCGATATAGTGATTTAGATGGATGTCTATAACATTTCCAAAGAAAACTAAAAATTTGGGGTACTTCTTTTTTAGATTCTGCCAGCAAGGTGTCCCTATTGACCGAATTGAAGGCATTTTTTATATCAACTTTCAGGATGACCCCTCCTAAATTAGAATTTAGGTAGGTCGACAAGGCGTGAACGGCAGCCTCGCAGCCCCCTTTGGAGCCGAAACCTAGCTGCAGGGGCTGAATTTTTTTCGAAACAGCCTCACCATAAAATTTACAGCAAATTTTGGCTGCCATACGCCGCGGTAGGTAGTGCCCACAGCAATGGGACGGATGCCGCCATCTCTCTTGCGTAGGGCACATAAATTGGCCCCGTACAGAGTGTCGATGATGGCCTCGTTCACCCTGCCTGAGAGCATTAGATTAACCAGAGCCGTAAGCTCTTTCAAGAGCAACTCACCAGCTTGAGCAGATGTGGTCCTTCAGGTATATACTTCAATGATTTATTAGTTTCATAATTTAATTTAACTACGCCTACGGTACTTCGTTTTCGGTCTAACCAAACATTTACATATGAATTTTATATAGGTAACGTTTCTTTTCATCTATTTTCAGATTGTGGTGGAAATGTGCCGGCATTTTATTTATGACCTCATTTTGTGAAAGTAAACCTCAGGTGGTGGTAAGTAACAGGTGAGGTTTCATGCATGTTTTAAATATTACCTGCCAAAACAGTATTACAATTTCTTTTTATGAAAAGTATTATACCTTCGTATTTTATTTATTACAATTTCATGGCCCTGAAGTTGCTGTACGTTGGGTTGATTTTGATTCAAATAAATGTTATTAGAGCAGTGGTGGCCGAGTGGTAATGGCCCCGACTTACGAATTGTAGGTTGCGGGTTCAAACCCAGCCAGGCGCATTACTTTGTGTAATTTATTTCATCACCACAGCTCTCTTTACGGCCTATTCCCTGTCCTAGAGAGGAGGCCTGAGTCCCAACAGTGGGAACATTATAAGGCCGACTATGCTATGCTATGCTATATGTTATTAAACGTAACATAATATTACGTCCTGTTTTATAATAATAATAATAAACTTTATTGTCAGACCAGAGATCCATATTTTCATTACTAACAATTGATACCTACTAAAGACAAACAAAAAGACATACAATACAATACAAAACAAAACAATACAATACAACACAATACAGTACAATACAAAAAGCCTACTTCACACACCTGAAAGACGGTCTGTGTACCGCAATCCAGTGAGACACCATTAGGCCATCCACCCTACCGGCTACAGTAGCCACGAGGCTATTGGGGCTGTCGCGCATCCGACGCATCAGTGATGCGATTCTCAGCCGCAGCAGTGAGCCGAAATCCGGAACACGCGCGTCCGCGAACATCCCCGACGCGCTACAGAAACGCGGCAACCCCAGCATTACCCGGAACGCGTTATTATATTGGACTCGTAGAGCATTGTACGAGCCCTGTGTATAACTGACCCACAGGGCGCACGTGTACAGCGACTGGCAGTAGGCCCTGAACAGTGTTATCTTAACTTCACGCGTACACCGTGCGAAACTGCGAGCCAGCATGTTACACCTGACAGCCAACGCTCTACGTTCCCTCTCTAAGTCAGCGTCATCCGACAGACTATCGGTGACCCAGTGTCCCAGATATTTAAAACGAGTGACTCTTTTCAGCGGAACTCCGCCCAAGGAAACCGGTGGAACAGTGCCACATATTTTATTTTGCCCCCTAAACACTAAGAGCTCGCTTTTTGTTGAGTTATACCTGAGACCATGAGTCACCGCATAGTCTTCACAGATTCGGAGAAGCCTTCTTAACGCACTAATCGATGGGCTCAGTAACACCATATCGTCCGCGTAACTAATATTATTGACACATTGCCCGTCAATGGAGCAACCGATTTGGGTGTGACCGACTAAGCTCACAAACCAGCCGGTTGACATACAGGTTGAAGAGCCTAGGTGAGCTAAGCCCCCCCTGCCTCACGCCGCACTCCAACCTGTACTCATCGGATATAGCACCAGCCCATCTAACGCAGTTGGACTGATTGCTGTACCAGTACTTCAGGACAGCAATCAGTCCCTCAGGAAGGTCTGTGTCATCGGAGAGCTTCTTCCAGAGGCAGTCATAAGAAACTAGGTCGAATGCCCTGGAGAGATCCAAAAAACACGCATATACAGGTGTTTCCCTTGCTGCATAGTATTGGACAGTATGCTTGAGACAGAGGATCGCCGTTTCAGTCGACAAATGTGGTCTAGACCCAAATTGGGCGTCATGTAGGGTGATATATCTATCCAGTTGCCTGTCAACCAAACTGTCCAACACTTTCGCAACAATTGTCGCCAATGAGATAGGCCTGTAGTTGTTCTTGTCACTCGCATCTCCTGTCTTGTTCTTTATTATAGGAACGACAATCGTTCTCATGAGGTCTTCTGGAAGATACGAGTGACTCATACATAAATTAAATAACAGAGTTAATACACGTGGTAAGTGCTTACCCGCATATCGTAAGTGTTCCACGCTTAAGCCGTCAGGTCCAGGAGACTTACCCCGCTTCAGGTCCCTCAAAACAGACGCAACCTCCCCAACGGCGAACATGATTGGCGTGCCCTTGGAACCCTCCATAGCATTCGACCCACTCGTTGATGGACCTAATGGTGACTCTGTCCTAAACGAGGCCATAAATAAATTGGCAATAGCCTTAGCCTCGTTCACGCCACCGACGCACACTGGCAGGCCCGACTTGGGATTTAGTTTTTACTTTCATGATGACTCGCAATTTCATTCATCTTTAATTGATCTACGTTGTTTTGGCACCACTTTAACTTGTTTTTAAATTTTTTTCTACTTGCCACCATATTCTCATACAGCGGCCCCGTTCTAGGTCTACCAGCTGCCGCCCAGCTCAGAAAATAAAGCCGAGCCTGCCCGTGCGCATCTTTAACGTGTTTATTCCAACCCGTTTTATTATATTTTTTGCGCTGAACTTGATACTTGTGACTAGTAGTTGCAGCCTCGCAAAGAATATCTACAATATTTTTATACAACTTGTCAACTATCCTGTTTTGCCGTGGGAATCATCAAATGACCTTTCCAGCTCAGGGTGGAGCGAGATTAAAACCTATCCGTGTTCTATTAGTTGCCCTTTCTGTTCCAGAGCCTCTTGACTCTTACAAAATCGTCGTCAATATCTAGCGTCGTTCAGCCTGCTCCTTATCATATGGCGAGCTACCCATTGCTCACCGTCCGCAAACCAGGAATCGGCCTGGAACTTCCAACACCCAGAGCGTTTCCTGCGGCGGCCGTGGCGTGAGGATTGGAAGTCTGACATTCCCTGTCAGACTTCCACTCTTCCTTCAGCTGCTTTTTATGAGGGGCTACAGTCACTCTTTCGATCAATTCTGTATTCTTCAATGGGGTAAGAAGAAGTATTCAGTAGAGTCACTGGTCACAAAATCTGATCGCGGGGCATGACGATCTTCCAATTTAAGCCTCTCAACTATATTGGAGTAGCGCACAACCCGGGTGTGCTGTTGCACTTGAAGCTGTGCGTGTCAGACCGGTGCGTGTGGAGGCGGCGGCGACCGCCATTGCTGGCCGTACCTGCTGCCAGAACGAACCTACTTTCAAAAGCACCCCTCACCCACACAATATGTGTACTAAACGAAGTGCATGAGAGGATTGACCTATTTTCGAGACATGAGAGTGAATTCGCAAGAGTTTTAGTAAATTTTGTTAGTTATATTTAAACATTAGTTACTGTTACTGTACTAAGTCTGATTTTATATTTTATAGGTTATGGTTAAGTTTTTTTATAGTTAGTAGTGTATATTGTAAAATAAATAAATATTTAGAACTACTTGCATAGTCTATACGTGTATTATAAAGTATTTTTTGCCAGTCTTCGATCGCATAAATTAGAAAATTATTCTAAGGGATCATACTACCAGTATAAAAAATATCCTATGTGCTATTTAAAAACATGTGCTGACATTCTTCCAATTCCATTTTGCCATTTGAGCGTAATGGAGTACCAAATTCGCCTATAGTATGATTTTAATGTTTCTTCTGATACTGGTGCAAAGTTTTCAGTCCCACTGCTGGGATTCTGGCCTCCTCTCTAGGTGAGGGAATGGACCGTAATCCACCACGCGGGCCTATTGCGAATTGTTGGATGTCACATGTCTTCGAAATTTTGATTCTAGGCATTTATTCATGCCGGTTTCGTCACGATGTTTTTCTTCACAGTTTTGAGAACAGTGGTAATAAAAATAAGTTACACAAAGTGATATGCCTGGTTGGGTTTAAACCCGTGACTTACAACTAGTAAGTTTGGACTGTTACCACTGCTCTCATTGTATACAGTTCTTAACATAGCTGACATTGTTTTTAATGTTCTTGTGATAATTTCAATTTTTTTGCTGACATTGTATTAATTTTTGATATAGTATATTTTGACATTTTGTAATATTTTTAATTGATTTAATTTTGACAACTGTAGTATTGCTGACATTGTTTTTTTTTTTATTTTTTGCATGATTTTTATACTGTTCTATTTTTTTTTTTTGACAATTATCATTTGCGGACATTGTTTTTAGGAGATTTTGTATTTATTTATTTATTTATTTAATACTTCATGCACATAAAGGTACAGAGGCGGACTTAATGCCTTAGGCATTTTCTACCAGTCAACCTTTGGGTGATGCAGAGAAGAATAGTGGTAGGTGCGACAAAAGAAAGAAAAAAAGAGGTTAATATGAAAAAGATATACAAATGAATCATAGATACAACACAATATATGTAAATATAATATATACATAATTTAATGAACTAAATATATATACTCAAAAACAAAACATGGTCCCAATCGACAAACAGAGAAATATCAACGTTGTGATGATACTACTGCCAACTTCCTACGAATATGCTCGCGAACCTCAATCTTGAATCTTAATCGGCTTGTAACCATCCTGACCTCTTGGGGGAGCGCATTCCACAGAGAAATAGCCTGAACAAAGAAAGAACAGTGAAGAAAGTCAGTGCGATGAGTAGGACATAGTAGAAGACGGTTATGAGATGAGCGTAGATTTTTATTGTGGTTGGCGCAAATGTATTGAAAGTGAGGGGCTAAATAACTAGGGGAATTGGGAGAATAGAGAAATGAAAACAAGGTAGTGAGCGCCCGTTGTTCTCTGCGCTGACGTATGGGCAACCACTTTAGAAGTGACCGATGTGCAGAGACATGATCATATTTGCGCAGATTGAAAACAAATCGAATGCAGTAATTATTATTTGTGGTATTTACCTACAATTAATTTAATTTTGATACTAGGTATACATAATTATATTGACATTACCATCGCTATTTTGTATGCCTTTCGGCAGAACATTGGATGGACCAAACATATATATATAAGATCATTGTTCACAAAATTAATAAATGAATTGAATTGAATTAATATTTTTGTAAAAATTGTAAAGAATTAAGTGGTAAGCGTAAGAAACTAGTTTTCCTTAATGGAACTTTAGTAGACCGTTAAATATGCCGTGTAATCTGCAATAAACGCAAGATTTAGCTTCCGGTATTATACTAGTAGTATATTTTCTATAATATTACTTACTTGTTAAATGTAACTATATGATGAAGGTAACATAGCAAGCCTTTTTTTATCATCATCATCATCTAATGATATACCCCGCTCTTGGGAAGAGCGGGAGATAATGTCAGACTTTTACTGACCAAAAACCCACTCCTGTTCCTTTGTTGCCTTTCGTACCAGGACCGAGTCTTCCTTTCAGAAGCAGACCCTTGGCCCCAGTAGGCTTCCACCCTGCTGGGCCCCTACGGTTTGCTGACATCTTGAGGCGTGCGTGGAACACTACGCGCCGTCGACGACTTGGGCTCGGTCAGGATGGTTACCGGAAGGTTGGACGGCGAGCTACCCATTGCCCGCCATCCGCAAGCCCGCGCCTACGGTGGTCGGTAGTCGGGATCGGAATCCCGGCGGCGGTTGGGGCGTGAGGACTGTTGCTTAACGCGTGCGGCCTCTTCCTTTGCTAGCATTACTGCTTCACAGAAGGAGGCGACCGCCTGCCACTCCTCCTCGGCTCGGTCCGGACGGTTACCGGATGACCGGACGGCGAGGCAGCAATATCTAGCTAGCGAGAGGTTTTTTTTTAGGTGGGAAAATCATCTAATGATATCCCCGTTCTTGGGCGGAGCGAATGGGCGTGTGTAGCAACATCGCGCGATGTCGCTACACGTGTCAGACTTTTACTGCCTTAAAACCCACATCTGTTCCTTCTTTGCCATTGTTCCAGGGCCCCGGGGATCTCTTTCGCATCACCCATGGCCCCAGTAGGCTTGTGTCGATCCTGCTGGGCCCCTACGGTTGCTGACATCTCCTTGAGGCGCGCGTGGAACACTACGCGCCGTCAATGGCTTGGGCTCGATCCGGACGGTTACCGGACGGTCGGACGGCGAGCTAGCGAAAGGTAGTATCTGACACTTCTACATCTATACTTATTATTATTATATTATATAGCATAGCATAGTCGGCCTTATAATGTTCCCACTGTTGGGACTCAGGCCTCCTCTCTAGGAGAGGGAATGGGCCATAATCCACCACGCGGGCCCAGTGCGGGTTGGTGAATGTCACATGTCTTCGAATTTTTGGTTCTAGGACATGCCGGTTTCCTCACGATGTTTTCCTTCACCGTTTTGAGAGCAGTGGTGATGAAATAAATTACACAAAGTAATGCACCTGGCTATTATATAATATATTATAATAAAGGGGTAAAGTTTGTTTTTTTGTTTGTAGGAAAAAAAATTCATGCAAAGCTGCTTTATTCCTGAGTGACATACGCTATATTTTATGTACGCAAGCGAAGCCGCGGGCAAAAGCTAGTCTTAAATAAAACACATCCGTGTTCCTTTCGTTACCCTGTGTGTAAACCAGGGCTATGTTTTCTCTTTCGAACAATCTTGCAGCAAAGGCTGTCTGGGCTGCCCTCTAATTGACCTTGTAATTATTTATTACTGTGTTTACCCCACCTACAAAAACTTTTAGAGCGTCGATAACACAATCATAGATAAACAAATAAAAAAAACTGGGCAAGTGCGAGTCGGACTCACGCACTGAGGGTTCCGTACAAACTTGAAAGGTAAATTGCTGTTTACGATTTATGACGTATTAAAAAAAACTACTTACTAGATCTCGTTCAAACCAATTTTCGGTGGAAGTTTGCATGGTAATGTACATCATATATTTTTTTTAGTTTTATCATTCTCTTATTTTAGAAGTTACATTTTACCACTTTGGAAGTGTCTCTGGCGCAAACTGTTCAGTTTAGAAAAACATGATGTTAGAAACCTCAATATCATTTTTGAAGACCTATCCATAGAGATACCCCACATGTATGGGTTTGATGAAAAAAAAAATGTTTGAGTTTCAGTTCTAAGTACGGGAAAACCTCAAAATTTTTTGTTTTTTTTTTCTATTTTTGTGTAAAAATCTTAATGCGGTTTACAGAATACACCTACTTACCAAGTTTAACAGTATAGATCTTATAGCTTCGTAAAAAAGTGGCTGTGTTCGCATACGGACGGACAGACAGACAGGCATGAGGAATCCATAAGGGTTCCGTTTATTTCCATTTGGCTATGGAACTCTAATTATTGCTTACATAATCGTTCGTGGTGACGTTCGCTGAAATTTATCAAATATAGCCCTATCGTATATTTCCCACCTGGGTAGCGATTACGTTGTCCTATCAAGTGTGCAGCTGCCAATTATTTCGTAGTAAACAACATTATATTATTATCTTAATATACTTTTATTAGGTCATTTCTTTTTTAAATGATTTATAATATCGAATGGAGGTTCCCCCAATACCAACTTTATAATATAATGGCATTAAGTTACTTACTTATCAGGTGATAATTAATATTTTTGTTGCAACTCGATTAAAGCCGATCACCTGAAAGTCTTGTCGACTTAGCAACGCCGGAGAAGTTGTTTAGTGTTTTCATCTCAGGTCAGGACAGGGTTACAGGAGAAATAATATCTTCTCCACGAGTTTACCCCATGCGTGCGTTGACTACTAAATTCTGAGAAATACCACCAAATGCCAGAGGCTGGTAACGGATGATATTATTATATTACCTACGCCTTTACACATTGTGTTAGTGTTTTTTTTCATCCATGCGCACCAAATAAAATATTTATCTCTCTTTTCTTTATTTTTTTTCTTTCTTTTCTTTCTTTTCTTTCCAAAGAAAATAATATATACATATTTCATGCCATTACATGACATCCATGTAGGTACATATATTAAGTGTTAGTTATAACATCACCTTGGACTTGTCTGTAAAGGTGTTATAATGTAATAAATAAATAAATAATAAATAAATAAATATTTTATTCGTTGGAGGCCAAAGGAAAAACGAGTGGACTGTGTGAACAGTGATATGGAAGAAAAGAGAATGAGTGATAGCTTGACGGGTGATAAGACAGAATAAAGACACAGGATAAAGGCAGAAAGATGATGATTATGAAGGCGATGTAGTAGTGATTGTAAAAAATTAAACAGAAGATGTCAGTGATAAACACAATGACAGGCCTATTTTATTGGCTACTATAGCTGCTCAGGTGCTTAGTTGAAGATGACCACTTTGGGTGGTAGGCCTCTACTACCAGTGGCCGTCTTCACTACTATAGACAAGCACACCGCGAGGCGGCCTCTCTATTGAGAGTGCCATATTACTCCTGAAACACACCGTCAAGAACTACACTGACCGTAAGACGCCAGTATATGCTGCCTTTTAAACTAAGGGAGAACGAAGTACCTGAGGGTGTTACTAGGTAGTCAAGTTCCTTTTCATTTGGTGTAAGGCAGGAGGGATTAGGACGTAGCACGAAGAATCGCCAAAATTAAGTGGCAATGGGCAGGGCACATTGCTCGCAGAACGGATGACCGTCGGGGCCGAAAGGTTCTGGAATGGTGACCACGTACCGGAAGACGTAGCGTTGGAAGGCCTCCTACAAGGTGGACCGATGACTTGGTAACGGTTGCGGGAGTCCGTTGGATGCGAGACGCACAGGACCGTTCATTGTGGCAACACTTGAGGGAGGCCTATGTCCAGCAGTGGATGTCTTTCGGCTGAAATGATGATGATGAGGAGCTAAGCTCCCCTACGCTCTTTAACATTAACATAACGTAGCTGATCTGTGAGCTCAACAGCACTAAGGTAGGCTCTTCTATGTATAGATAGTCAGATTTTGAACAACATAAGCTATGCTGATGATTCAGTGCTGTTGAGCCCATCGATCAGCGATCTTTGCGGAGACTGCTGGGTTTCTGTGAGGAATATATTAGAACGCACGAATTGACATATAATGTTAAAGAGAGTGAACTGCTAGTTGTATAAAATTGTAGGGACTTCTCAGGAATTTTGGAAATTAAAAAATCAGGATCGTAGCTTGCAGTGTACCAGTTTAATTTTGCCAGTCATGACATTCAAAAATCATGGAGGTCGTTAATAGTTAACGCCTGATAAAAATCTTATAGCTAAAACTTATTATTAATCTAATTATTGCAAACTTGAAAGTGACTAGTGCTGCAGACTGATGACGAATTGACGTGATGCGTCAACACTAGTGTTTCTGGCGGTGTGCATGACGCCTGCTGGCTACTGCTCGTTATGCTGGGCGGAGTCGCGCTAAACAGGGTTATTAAATAAAAATACAATTAAATGATTTAGTACAAAAGTGTTTTAATATTAAGCCACCAACCACCTCACCTTGAGAAAGAAAATTCAGATCTTAACCTTTTGAGTGCGTAATTAGAGACACAATAGTAAGACAATGGCGCGTGAACGCCGGCGTTAATGCGGGGATCAACAGCTTAAATAGGAAATTCAAATCTTAAATTTTAAAGCAAAGCATATTTTAACGAACATACTCGTAAGAATCTGACACTGACTTGAAAAATACAAAAAAAAATGATTTTTGCGAGCTGCCTTGGCGCTTTCTTCTTTTATGAAACGAAATTTGTAACCAATTCAATCTAGCAAATATCCAGTTCCATATCTCAAGATTTTGGGTGAAATACCTTAACTACACTAATATTATAAAGAGGTAAAATTTGTTTTTTTTTTTTTAGGGTGGTAATCTCTGGAAGTACTGGTCCGATTGCTACAATTTTTTCACCGATAGAAAGCTGCTTTATTCCTGAGTGACATAGGCTACATGAGCAAAATCTAGTCGAATATAAATATTATTCTAACTTGATTGTGGAGATTGCGTCTCCACAATCAAGCGAAACCACAGTCCAGTTAGAATAAGAAGCAATAGCGGTGCTCACATCCGGAACGTTGTTTTTTTCATCAGACACACCAAAAAAGACGAATCCAAGTCCAGGCCCTGGCTGCCACAAAGACCAGTATGTTCTCTGGCACAGTATTGTTGTAGACATTCCTTTTTTATCTACTCAAAAACGGTCCTTTGAGTAGGTTACAGGAAGGCAGGTTTAAAAACCGTCGCTATTATTTTAATAGCTGAGATTTAGCTTAATTTTTAATTTTTTTAAAACGTTGCCCCACAATAATAATTATCCCTGTATCACGGGTCAGTCGATTGTCTGTGTGTGTCTCTCAATTCCGCAAGGATCTCAAGTGGCTCTTCGTAGGAACGTGTTATATCTTCGTATTAGGTCTCTTGTACAACTTTCTTTTCAACCCTGCATATCCTGGCTAGTTGCGTGATTGTTTTTCGTTCACTCGCCCTCACCATCTCAATTTCCCATCCCATAATACCCATTTCTATTCCAACTCCTTCTCTTTTCATGCGGTACGACTGTGGAACTCACTTCCAGCTAAGATCCGTGACACTAAAAGTATCTATATATGTCTTCAAGAAGCTAGTCGAAGAACATTACTTATGGTAGAGAGTACCATCTCGTAAAGTTATATTTTATATATATTTTTATAATTAAGTTTATGTATTGTATCTATCTGTCGTGGATTGATGGCGCAAGGGTGCGACGGACAGCGCCATCTAACAATTAGTTTCGTAAACTAATAATATCGTCACCGGAAACGCAAGCGGCATCCTACCGATTGGACACGATCGTCGGTAGAGGGGATACAGCGAGGACTGGAGGGAAACCCGAGTGGTGCGGCATTCTACCTCGGACAGCCTCGGCATACGCTTAGTACCAACGCACGTGTTAATAAAATTATTCTGATTCAAATTATCTTTCGTTCGAGTACCCAAGTCAGTGCCCACACCTACCAAGAACTATGTCAGATCGTGATGAAGACCCGATGTTTCGCATCTCGGCCACCCTTGATGCGACATATCTATTTATGTGTTTTATTTACTGTTATTGATATATATAATTATGTATTATATGATTTAATTTAGATAATATAGTATATTTTGAATTTTTTATCTTATTTGTATACACTGTGTCTACATCTCTCATCCAACTCTCCTGTCGCAGGTCTGCAGGAAAAAATTTCATTTGAAAAAAAGCAATACCTTTGTGCTCTTCTATCTGCTTTTGTTCTTTTCATTTTTAAGTGTTTGTGTGTACATAAATAAATAAATAAAAGGGTATACGTATACGTTCCCAAACACGTATAGCGTAGCATAGCATGGTCGGCCTTATAATGTTCCCACTGCTGGGACTCAGGCCTCCTCTGTAGGAGAGGGAATGGGCCGTAATCCACCACGCGGGCCCGCGGGTTGGTAAATGTCACATGTCTTCGAATTATTGGTTCTAGGACATGCCGCTTTCCTCACGATGTTTTCCTTCACCGTTTTCAAAACAGTGGTGATGAAATAAATTACACAAAGTAATGCGCCTGGCTGGGTTTGAACCCACGAACTACAACTCGTAAGTCGGGGCCGTTACCACTCGGCCACCACTGCTCTAACACGTATACTCACATAAACAAGACACCGAAACCCGGAATAACTATCTAATATTTCTTCCGTGCGGGAGTCGAACTTGCAACACGCAGCGTAGTAGCTAATCGCTGAACCACTGGGCCAACCGTGCCGCAAGCAAGCAAGCAAGCTTATTTTCTTCTTACGTTTGAGAACATTAAACACGTTCCAGCATAATCTATACACCACAAATTATTAATTTTTCATCTTCTTAGCGTATCGATGGCAAAACTAGTTAAATTCCTTGCCAGGGGGGCTATTGGCTAACTTTTTCAATAACAGTTGACATCTAGCATTCGTTGCACACTAAGCTTAGTTGTCAACTGACAATTTCATAAAATTGGTATTACGTATCACACAAGTGACTAACAAACTACGGTGGAAATGTGGTAAATTATAAAAAATTACGGTGCCTATTGTGACCACTCTAAAATTTTATCGACTATTATACAGCTTCAAAAGCTTTCACAATCGCAATTTTAAAAGTATCGATACAATAACATCTGTCAAAACGTGTTACGGTGGCTATCAAAGGCACCAGTGGCTAATGACGTCACTGCAGTTGGTCACTGAAGATAGGCACAACAAAACTAGCTGTTTGACAGTTCAATGATGCACATTGTTAACAAGTGATCATCACTTGAACTGTCAACAGAGTTACGCAATAGCCCCGCTGGCCCAGTTATTCGGCCACGGCAGTGCCAATTTTTAATTTGTACAAATATTTAAAGGGTTTAATAGAAAAGCTCTTGTTATTATTTAAGGGCATCCAACTCGACATACATTTTCACTGTTTTTTTATACAAACGCTCTTACGCGATTATGACGTTATTACACATTTTTCATTAGATATTTTGGAAACACAGTCTCTTGTGGATATTATCTAGGCTTATATGTAATTGATGGACGCATGCACGTTGCAGACTGTGACTGATCAGCTGTTTTATCGCACAGCACCCACTGGTGGCCTTGTTCATCACAAAGTGCACATGTATAGACAGCTTCGCGACAAGTCTTCGCAGCATGCGCGTTCTGTTGATATTTAAAGCACCTGGTCACAAGTGTGAAGTCCCTCACTGGGCAAGATGTCCAATTGATGAACACTCGGCTTTGGTTTATAAGCGCCTTTCTTATGCTAGCAGTTACTTCTAGAACATAATTGCATGTAGGTCCCTCTTTTCTTCCCGACTTGTGACTTAATTTTATAGAGGCCAAAAAAGAGTCGCGGGGTAAATTAGGCAGCCAGGTTCTGCTTATAAATGCAATAGAGCATAATCAGCCTTAAAAATCGGACACGACAGATGCCCGAGTTTTTCTCTTTTTCCTCTACCCTAGGGCGGGAGAAGTCATTAAATGATATCCCACTTCAAAAAAAAGTCACGCCTGACATCTCCTGGTAATCTACGTTGAAATAGATCACGGTGATCGACATTTGGTCGGGAGAATATTTACAATTTGGTGAAGGCATTAAAAATGATAAAAGAAATAATTAATTCATTGGTTTATTACAAAATTAAAAGTAAGGTCTTAAACTAATTCTTAAAACAATTCACAACACCAATCTTACTTTAGTATGTTGCCGTTTTCACAATCCAGTCAGAATAAGAAGCAATAGCGGTGCTCACAACCGGTATACTGTCTTCCCCATCAGACACACCAAAAGAGACGATGCCCATAGTAACTCCGGAGTAAAACAGAGGAGCTCCTACATCCCTGGAATCCAGGTCCCGGCCCTGGGACCCTCGGAGACCAATACAGAACATATTCTCCGTGATGTATTTGTTGGGGAAATCTTCGAGATCGTAGTAAGTATCTGTGCAGTCATCTTGATTTAATGTGTAGAGGTTTAGCTCATAGAGATTGTTGTTGCCGATGTTGCCTCCCTCCTGAAGGAAAAAATATAGGGGTTGACACAGCTACAGAGCACAAAGAAAATTGTTTGCAAAAGTCCTGGCAGTTTTAAAAGAAAAATAGATGAGTTGCATTAACTACCTTTGATTTTACATGTAATTAAAGAAGGTTCAAGCTTCAGCACCACTAGCCAAGTTGATAATCTGCAATCGTTAACGCTAGTCGACCACTAGTCAAATGTATGGGAATGACATCATCTCAACGTTAAGTCACGTGGTCAGAACAAACGAATAGAAAATTCGTAGCCAAGTTCACATCGTTCAAAATGATAGAATAAATTGTTATCGTTTCTACCATGTTCAACGCTACATCCTTTGTTATACAAACGCTACATTGTAGAACGAGCGGCCGACTCAGGTGCGTCAACATGGCTACCAACTTATCGTATTTCTACAATTGCTGACACCGAGGCGTTACCGATTGGAGAACGGAATTCGACACTTTGTTATACAAAATAACAAAGGATGTAGTGTAGAACATTGTACAACGATAACAAATCATTCTATCATTTTGAACTATGTGAACGTCACTTAACGTTGAGATGATGTCATTCCCATACATTTGATTAGTTTTCGACTAGCGTTAACGATTGCAGATTATCAACTTGGCTAGGGGTCCAGATCTTAGGCAATTCTGACATATATTCTCCAACTGTTTCGTGTCAAAATTGCAACAGTATTGGAAAATACTTCTTTAAGAATACTTTTTAGAAAAAGAGGTAACCCGAATCCTTGTCGAAGACATAAAATGTTAACAGGCTCAGCATTAGTCGGAATTTTTATATGTTGATTGCATCGTTACACGTAGTCACAAAACGGTGAAGGAAAACATCGTGCGGAAACCGGCATATCCTAGGACCAAAAATTCGAAGACATGTCACATCCACCAACCCGCACTGGTCCCGCGTGGTGGATTACGGCCCATCCCCTCTCCTAGAGAGAGGAGGCTTGAGTCCCAGCAGTGGGAACATTAAAAGGCTGAATATGTATGTATGTATGTACGTAGTCACATTCCAGAAAGTCTGACCACCAGTCTATCCATGGAGATAAGTGGGTTATGAAGGTCTGAAAGGCAGTCGCTCCATGTAAGACATGGGTATTCGGCTGCATCCGGTTAGACAAGGAGCCGACCCCAAGCAAGTTGGGGAAAAGACCAGGGTAGTAATCGGACGTCGTTGATATCCATTAAAGATATGAAAAAATATTAATAAATTAAGATTATAATTTGGGGGTCTTCAAGGCTTTTAATAAACTAGTGCGCCTCGCCATCAACGATTACATCTCTGCTTACCATCAGGTGGGATCGCAGGCAAGCACTAGTTTATATCAAATTAAAAAAAAAACGTAGTATCAGAATTAAGGTTAACTGTTGGAGGATGACATTTAACAAACAAGTGAAATACCTGACAAGAGAAGCATTGCATCTGCTATGGCTGTAGGATTCTACGAAGGAGTTACCACAGCCCTGGACAGCAAAAGCCAAATCGCAGACGGAGAGCAATGTATAGCTCGCCGCCCGGCTGTCTGATAAAGATCAAGCCCAGGTCGATGGCGTGTTGTGTTCTACGCGTACCTCAAAGAGATATCAGCAAAATTGAAGGGACCAGTTTGGGTCGACACATTCTTAGGATGCGGATTGTTCGAAGCAGTTACTGAAGCACTCACAAAAAGGGCAGCTGAAGGAACTTCAGTCAGTGAAAGACACTCCATCTCGGTCCACCCAGAGCGGGAGATGTTATTTGGTGAAACCCACCTCAAAACAAGTTTTCAATGAAAATATTTTTTCCATAGCAAGCTTTTATAGCGTGGTACATCCCTAAATAATTAATAGGTACATACTCATCAAGACCATTCTTCAAAAAGCTCAAACACGATAGGGTTATCTGAGTTCCTATGGCCACCACCGGGATTCATCATCAGATTAGCTCCATGTCATAATAATTTTGCATTGTCATCTGATTTTCGACCGGTAAGTGGATCAAATTTAATTTGTAAGATTCGATTACAGACAAGCAAACATCGGGATAGGTGAAACTAACTGATGATAGATTCTCTACAGTACTCACAGTGGTGGTACCCCAACTGACAAGCGTCAACGCCAAACCAGTAGGTAAGTAGATCCCCTGGCCAAGAATCTGCGCCTGCTTGATATTGTCTCCTAAAGTCAAGGCCTCCTGCATTCGGATCACGGCGATGTCGGCTTCGTTGCCCAGTTGGCCGAAGTCGGGGTGAATGTAGACTCGGTATACTTCACGGACGAGACCCCCGGTGCCACGGTAGGATGTGCCAGCTCTGATGCGACGGTTGCGATCTGAGTAGTTGCTGGAATGAGGCAAAGGATCTCGAATGTAAAAATATTCAATATGTTTCCTTAAATCTAAGGCAAAGACACCACACCTTTGCGCTGGTGCCAAATACCTCATCATCATCATCATTTCAGCTGGAAGATTTCCACTATTGGACATAGGCCTTCTCCAAGTTTTCTGTGCGTCTCGAATCCATCGGATTCTCGTGAACCTCAAGGAGGCCTTCTAACGCATAGTCTACCGGTGCGCGATCGCCACTCCTGAACCTTTCAGCCCCATCGACCATCTATTCTGCAAGCAATAAACTCAGCCCTGGCAGATTCCTGTGGGACTAATTGATTACTTAGGTATAGAGAATTAGGCCTGCGGGATTGTTCGAGACAGATACCGTGACTATGGAACGTAAAGAACAATTAATGGAACACATGTGGGTTTTAGTCTGTAAAAGTCCGATACTCTGTCTGACTCTACCTAAGGCGGGAGAACCTATTTAATGATTACCTATCCTAAAAATAATTTATACAACTGACGATAAAAACGGTAAAAAAAACTTACGTTACACAATTAACCTTTGAATTCTGTTTGTCCAAATTTAATTTTGTTTTCATTCTGTTCTGTAGAAAAGATGGATGGATTGTGTGAACAGTGATATGAAAGAAAAGGAAATTAGTGATAGCATGACGGTTGACAGGATAGAATGGAAGAAAAAAACATGTTGTGCCGACCCCAAATAAGATGGGACAAGGGCAGGAAGATGATGATGATTCTGTTCTGTTCTGTTTTGATGTTTTTTTTTTTTATTGTTTTTGTTTTTCTGTATTTTAATTATTATTAGCTGTTAAGGCGTATTTAATAGTGCATGTAGTGCTCTTCTTTAAGTGATGGGGCACTTAGACTTAAGTTCGAATTGTTTTCCTTTATATTTAATAGTTTACACATTGTTGAAGAGCCAAATAAAAAAATAAAATAAAATAATTTTCTATAACCGACTGCCAGCCATCACAAATTCGTATAACAATCACAGGTTACGCGAATCTGGTAAATACTTTTAATTTTATTAATCCTCGGAAATTCCATGTTCAAAAGACGTGCCAGTGAAAAATAACGATCTCCAAAGACAATTAAAATAAAACTTTACTTCATAGCCAACAACTAACTACTTATAACTTCTCTTCATGTCTTATTTTTTTTTTTAAGAAATTGAATTGATTATTTGTTTTTATGTTCGTATGGAATTAATTATAATTATCCGATTACAAAAAATACTTCACAATGCTTACAATACTGTCACCGAGTGTCATAAGCTCCGAGCTCTTTATCCCGAAAAAAATTACCAGACCATGCCTCCATGGTCTAAAGCGTTTAGGGCCTGCGCACACTTGAGACAAGACTGTCTTAGACAGAATTGCCTACGACGTCGCAGACTTGTCTACGACGCCTGTGACAAGGCTGTTTTGTCTATGTCACGGCGCACAAAACAGTCTAGCGGCGTACGGCCAGTGTTGCCAACTTAGTGGATTTTCTACTAAAACTGGTGGTTTTAACCCGCTATTTAATTGCGAAATATTGGTTTTAGTGGCTAGTGGATTTTTCTAGTGCTTTTGTAAAATTCAATTTCTTACTAAATATGCGATCACTCGGTTGCAAATCAGCACCATAGAATTCCTAATTATCAATCTGATACCGACGATGATGGTGCAAACAAAAATAAAGACGAATAAATTAATACATAGCTTTTATTGAATAATTTGTATGTTGAATTACCTACTAATGTTAATTTACCCACGATTGATATTTCTAATCAACTGTTTGTTAATTTTTATCACTTATTATTAAAGGAAACTAATAAACTATAGGCCTACTTATTTTTTTTCGTACAACACTCATTTTTTTAGTGGGAAATTTTGCGATTTTTTGTGTGGGATAATTTTTTGTTAGTGGTTTTCTGGTGGTTTTAAAAGTTGACTCTAGTGGTAAGTTAGTGTTAACTGTTGGCAAAACTAGACATCTCAAAACAGTCTTGTCGCAGACAAGTCTGCGGTGTCTTAGACATGTCAGCGGCGTCGTAGACAATTCTGTCTAAGACAGTCTTGTCTCAAGTGTGCGCAGGCCCTTAGAGATTAGAGACAGTAATACAGGGTATAAGAGACAGGTCTCCGCAAACTTTAAGGCTTGCTCAGTAGACGAAACTGAACAACCTTCCATAAGATTTTTTTTCAGAAAAGGAAAAAAAAAATATCGGCCTCTCCACACAACCTACACCTGTGTGTGAGACCTGTCCGCTACACCCTGTATATTGAGTAGATACTTACACTCCTGAGAAGCATTGAGCTGTAGACAAAACATGGTAGGAGGTCAGCACGCTGGCCACGCAATACTGCAGCCACAGCAGTCCAGCTCTGTTATCCACCTGCGCAATGCTGGGGTACTCCGCCACGGAGGTTTGGCTGCCCAGCTCCGCAGATGAGCAGGCGACACCTGGAAATTATGATGTTACGAGTTAAAACAATAAAACTGTATCTAAAGTTCACTTGTGGATGAAGAAGCAGAAAACTTAGATTTTCGGATTTGAAAGTGGCTCATGTAGTGAGTGTGTAAAAAGTTTCTAACTGTATTTAAAATTAATTCATATCTTTGTTCATAGATGGTTTTTTTTTTTTTTTTATAGGTGGGAAAATCATCTTATGACAAATCCCGCTCTTGGGCGGAGCGGGAGATAGTGTCAGACTTTTACTGACTAAAAACCCATAGATGGTGTGTATTAAATTAGTACTTAATTCGATTAACAGATGGCGCTGTCTAATTACATCATGTTCGGCATAACAATTTAGTATAATTATGGTATTGTGTTTAGAAGAGTTTTTTTTACAGGTAATTTCATTTATTTTATTTGGTGAAGATCTGATAAAGAATTTCGGAGATAGACCATGGAATACTTTAGTAAATAATAGTTAATAGCAAATCTGAAATTACTGCAATGGCATGTCTGTCCAACTAATCACTGGTTTTTTTCTAAGGTGGAAAATCGTCCAATGAGAGAGCGTGTCAGACTTTTACTGACTAAAACCACACCTATGTTCCTTCTTTGCCCTAGCGTTCCAGGACCACGGGTTTCCCTTTCGGAAGTCAACCCGTGGCCCTAGAAGGTTTCGGATCTGCTGGGCCCCTACGGTTTACTGACATCACTTTGATGCGCGCGTGGAAAACTACGCGCCGTTAACATCTCGGGCTCGGTCCGGACGGTTATTGGACGGCCGGACAGCGAGCACCTTTACCATGCTCGTTGTCCGCAAAGCCCACGCCTATGATAACTTTTTTTTATTTTTTTTATTTACTTTATTCAAAATTTGCTTACATTATGCATTATAAAAATTCTGCCAAACTGTAAAACAGTTTGTCGGCAGTTGTTCTCGTTTCACATTTTTATAATATTAAGACGTGACAACAAATTAATGTATGCTAAGCTAACAACATAATACAACTATACTAATACACCCACGAAATCAAACAATCCCACATTCTACATCCATGGACTATTTTCACTGTTCATACACAATCCTGTTAATCTACGGACACAGTGACAGATAATGTTTTTTAAGTAGCTTTTTAAGATGGTATTTCAATTTAGCACATGATAAACTAATCACTACAGTTAACATGCGAATTTAGATAAACAGCAGTTTCACTGTCTGTCAGATTTAGAGAAAACTAGATTAACCGTTTAACCCCTTGCTTTGGTAATTCAAAGCAAGGGGTTAAACGGTTAATCTAGGTAATCGGACCAATGTCCGACGAGTGTTTTAGTGTTCTATTCGCCAGGGTCGTGTGTTTGCGACTGGATACACCAACTCCATATCGTTTAGCTCTTCAATCCCTATCGGTGACAAAAGAGCTGACAAGATGGAGTATTTTGGTCGTGGATGTGCGTCCCTGGCAAAAGAAAAGCGAGAGTGTTCGTAGGATATATTCAGCATATGTGGTTAAAACGTTAAGGAATAAGTTTAAGGGTGATTCTTTGAAACCGATAGAACGTCTCATTCATCTGGCCTAGCTTTTCGTACCTATATATTTTGTGTCGCAAGCCACTGGGCGCAAATGAATGACTGATAAGTATATTTAGTGGTCGGGGTAAACTATTATGCAAATGTATGTGAATGACATCATCTCAACGTTAAGTCACGTGGTCAGAACAAACGAATAGAAAATTCGTAGCCAAGTTCACATCGTTCAAAATGATAGAATGAATTGTTATCGTTTCTACAATGTTCAACGCTACATCCTTTGTTATACAAACGCTACATTGTAGAAGGAGCGGCCGACTCAGCCCCCCTAGCCAAGTTGCAAACGATAAACGTGAACGCTTAGTAATCTCCAATAGATTTTCAACTTTATACCTAAGACCATAAAGTTGAAAATCTATTAAAGACTACTGAGCGTTAGCGACCGGAACGAACGAAAACACTATGTAATCTTCAATAGATTTTCAACTTTATATCCAATAACATAAAGTTGAAAATCTATTAAAGACTACTGAGAGTTTACGTTTATCGTTTGTGACTTGGCTAGGGGGGCAGGTGCGTCAACATGGCTACCAACTTATCGTATTTCTACAATTGCTGACACCGAGGCGTTACCGATTGGAGAACGACTTTTCCCGATTTAGGGTGGAGCGAGAGGGCGTGTCAGACTTTTACTGACTAAAACCACACCTATGTTCCTTCTTTGCCCTAGCGTTCCAGGACCACGAGTTTCCCTTTTGGAAGTCAACCCATAGCCCCAGTAGGCTTCGGCTCTTCTGGGCCCCTACAATATGCAAATAAAAATATCAAATTGTAAAGAAAGCAATAGGCCAGACGAATGAGACAACCTCTCGGTTTCAAAGAATCACCCTTAAGATGAAATTGTGAATAACTTACCAGCAAGCAGAATAACAGCCCAGCACAATAGCGCCATTTTGCTAAACACCACGAATGCAGTATATTCTTTAGATAGTCCATTTTATATGAATTATTAACTTATCGATAATCTGAAGCATTAAAGAAGAAGTCTTGAAGCATATCTTTGTTGTATATCATAATGATTAATTACTTGTAAGCATTGATATCGCTTTGTTAAATTTTTTGGGTCCCGTTTATTTAATTTTGAAGTGAGGAAGTTGCCATCATTTATCTTCATGCGCCTTGCATATTTTGGAACCAAGGTTGCCGACATACTTAGCACGAAGAATCGCCAAACTTAAGTGGCAATGGGCAGGACAGCAGGCATATTGTTCTCAGAACAGATGGCCGTTGGGGCTGAAAGGTTCTGGAGTGGCGACCGCGTACCGGAAGACGCAGTGTTGGAAGGCCTCCTACAAGGTGGACCGATGACATGGTGAAGGTTGCGGGAATCCGATGGATGCGAGACGCACAGGACCGTTCATTGTGGCGACATTTGGGGGAGGCCTATGTCCAGCAGTGGACGTCTTTCGGCTGAAATGATGGTGATGATGATAAGACCGGCTTGGCATTAGGTCCACCGTTTACGACTATCAGCTTAGAAGCTTCATAACTTCGTTGTTGATTATTATTTTTTTCTATCCTGCTTCATATCAATCTATTATATTTTAAACAATAATCTAAGATGTTGTCAGATTTTCATCATGAATTATGTATTTTAGCTGAAAGGTGCACCCAGTGGTGCAATTTTTATCTTTTGTCTGTGAATCTTTGCGCTAGATCTGATATGCTATTTTTCATAAGGCGAGAGAATCTTAGACTGCCCACTCCCTGCAGTTCTTCCATATTAAAGTATTTCGTTTAGCCAAAAAAATACACGCATAATTTCCTACCGTATTGCCGATTAACCCCGTCTTGACAGATCAGTCCTAATGACTTCTCACTCAAAAAACAAATGTACTTAGATACTGTTTTACGCTGTTTTCATAAAAAAATAAAGGAATAAAATTGGTTGGTAAATCTCAAGGGTTTCCTGCTGAACTAGTGTGGTGAATAATTCTATGTAACCTACATTAACTATTCACATTCAATTTTCTCGCAACCGCAAAGCTAAATTAGCTCCAAATGTGTTGAAATATTCTGTTTCCAGTGAATTATTAACCCAATTAATTAGGTGCAAAGTAACCTTATAATTGGGTAGTTCTAGGACTAACTTTTGTCGAGATTTGTATATTGTGATTTTTTATTGTTGGCTCGCGTTGACCTCTTGCTGGTAAGCGATGATGGTGGCCGACGATGGAGCACGCTTGCCTATTATATAGAAGTAACCTATTCACCTGTGCCAGTGGTTGGTCTGTGTGTGCTGGGTCTGGTGTGTTGTGTAGTAGGGTCACTCGGATAAGAACTGATTGAAACTCTGGTGGGATGCTTTAGGATATTATGAATATATTATATTGAACATTGGAATGGGTACACAGTTATAACAGACCGAGCTCGGAGAGCGACTGCCTAAACATATTATATTATTCTAGACAACCAAATTAGGGTACAATAATGATGCAACTAATCATGTAACAGAACGATATATGAGTAGGCACACACCCTTGACTTAAAGACTCCTAGGTAGTAGCTATCAGGAAACACAGACTCCTGCAGTAAATTCCATTTCTTAGCTATACGCACAATATATATATGTTACCCCTGGCTGAGCTGTATTTATCTGTATATATAAAAGCGAAATACCACTCACTGATTAATCACGAAATCTCAGAAACTATAACACCTATAAACTTAAAATTTGGCAGGTAGGTTCCTTATAGGGTGTACACATTCGCTAAGAAGGGATTTCCCGAAATTCACCCCCTAAGGGGATGAAACGGGGGTCCAAAGTTTGTATGGAGAAACCGACTTTCACACGGGCGAAACCGCTGGCTAAGCTAGTGTATTATTTACTTTATTGTAGATACAACACGATACTACAATATTATTTACAAATAGATAATTACCTCGTTAGTCTAGTGTTCGCAAAGTGCGACTGTTCAGCATGAAGTTGTGAGTTTGATTCCCGGGACGGATAAAGTGTTATTGGGTTTTTCAGTAACAGCCCAGAGTCTGGAAGTCAGTGGTGTGATATCACCGTGCCCTGGAAATGCGTAGTCTTTAATCCTGCGCCTGATCATTCTCAGTCGTGTTGAATTGCCATCCCATCAGACTATGAGAGTAAAGGAACCGAGTACCTATGTTTGTGCACTAGTACACTAATATCCTGTATTCTTGGCTAATCTCCGTTGAAGTTGGACACCGAAGCCAAAATTCGGTTGGGAATATTAATGTTATTACTATATGTTTATATATTTCAGAGCCGTTGGGTCTTAGACCTTTAGAAGGTGTGAGGGGCCGAAGTCAACTCACAGAGGCCCCTTAGACACTTTTCATGGAACGTGGTATCGACGATTATTCCTGTACGCGCTATGCAAGTACACCCAAGGACAACCTTCGGTTGGTGGGGAACTAATGCGACATATGGAAAACAAATATATACATAGGCTACAGATTTGGAAAGCTTAAGTGGACTGGTTACCAAGAATTACTCCTGAGTTTGTTTCGGTGTTTCTTCTCAGGATAGTCAGCTAGGAAACACCAGCCACATCTAGTTTAAAATTATGAAAAAAAAAATTGACGTGTAAAAGTGGTTTTTTAAACCTATCTGCAAAAAAGAAAAAAGAATATGTTAAGACTATGGCCCCTGCCTGAACAATGTTATTAATATCCATCAATAAAAAAGGCAGGCGTGACGTGCACACTCATTATATGGGCCTCCAAAAACGGTCGCTAGCACAAAGTGACGTAGCACCAAGAAGGCAACCTATCCTGAATTATTTGAGGAGTGGAGAGGTATACCAAGGGTATCAAGACAATCCTGGTAGTATGGTCAAGATCCCTACCGGCATTGTACTGGATTATACATCCTTCTCCCAAGCACGGTTGTTCTTGCGAAACTCTACTTAAGCCAGCCAATAAAGGCACAGGAGAGATGGTAACTCTCTTCATCGTCAGTATCGTGTAAAAGTAGGTAAGCTGGAGATAGGGATCAAGAATTCTCCCGGGAGATCGGGTCCATAGGGTCGCTTTTCCACAAGAATTTGCCACAAAACTGCCCTGCGGATTGTATCACTTTCTCTTAGTCTAGCCCTCACCCCCGGCTTGTTATGGCAAAGCAGTCTACCGGCAGAGACCAAGAGTATATTGGAGCATGCAAGCAAACCCTATCACGACATTGACGTAGAGATACTTTGATCAGCCACAGTAGGCGTGGGCTTGCGGTCGACGAGCAATGGTAGCTTGCTGTCCGGCCGTCCGGTGACCGTCCGAACCAAGACCGAGGTTTCGATGGCGCGTAGTGTTCCACGCGCGCCTTAAAGGGATGCCAGCAAAACCGTAGGGACCCAACAGGGCCGAAGCCTACTGGGGCCATGGGTCGACCTTTAAAAGGGTTAGTGGTTTTGGAACGCAAAGGGCAAAGAAGGAACATAGGTGTGGTTTTAGTCAGTAAAAATCTGACACACCCTCCCGTTCCATCCTAGAGGAGAAGAGAAGTCATAAGATAATTTCCAACCTAAAAAAATAGATATGGTAGGCTATTACTAAAATTATTGTTGGTTACATCTACGGATCCCTAATTTTTTTCGATCTTTGATAACAGCCTATTAAATTGCCCACTTGTGTTATTGATGATTATCATGCATTTGCCTTGCATTGATAATAATTGATTGAGTATTTTCCACCGTTTAGTTTTGTTTAATATTTTAACTAAACAACAAGTAACGAAAAAATAATAGATATAGCCATAATCAGCTTTATAATGTTCCCACTGCTGGGATGCTGGGACTCAGGCCTCCCCTCTAAATGAAATGAAATTAAATAATTTATTTGCTATAAATGTAGTTTCAAAAATATTGGTGAGGATCCAATACATTCTACCGTGAGGCTTGCCAATTATGAATATTTTGGACTCAGGGTGTTTTTTTTTTTCGCCCAAGAGCGGGGGATGTCACTAGATGATTGGGAAAATCATCTAATGACATCCCCCGCTCTTTGGCGGAGCTAGAGGTAGTGTCAGACTTTTACTGACTAAAAACCCACTCCTGTTTCTTCTTTGCCATTTTTTGGTGTGTGTTCTTGCACTTCTTCGGTGTTTATGCCTTGTACCAACATACTATGACTATGACTATACGACAAAAATGAAAATACTATCAATATTGATTATTAAAAACCACTTGTAATACGAGGACTTCATAGAAATCGCATAAAAAAATAAACAGCTGTTAAATATAGGTATTAAAAGTTTTTTATTATGGTTTTAAAAGTAGGTACCTATTCGAAATATCCGGATAATAAAATAGGCCGGGTAATTGCATGCCGTGTAAAGCAAGGTAAGTGACAAACTATGACGAAAACGTGTCATAATCGTTATTGTATTGGATTTAGATATGAATATAATCAGGATTTAATGTCTATTATTATTATTTCTTTATTGTCAGGCAACTAAGGCCCATAGATAATAGTAGATTATATTATATATACTAGGGGATAAAGCAGTGTCTTTAAGTCGCGGGCGGCATATTAAATTCCGAACGAAACGAAGGTTGCTAATTTTAATCCCTCACTGACGTTCGGGATTAAAATTAGAAAAAGTACTTGTTTGATGCACGTACATATTAATTCTCATGGCGCGATGACGTCACGCGCGAACGCCTGCGCTCGCTTGGGGTTCAGGAGGTGTTGAAGGTTTTTGACGTTCCAAATTCAAATCTCATTATTCCCTAGGGATCGCCCATACTGCATTATCTCCCTAGGGACAGAATGACTTGCTTTAAGTGATGGTTGTATGACATGTAAAGGGGCATTATCGAGCAGGTGGTGTAAAAAATACATTATAATACAATCTTATAAACAAAATAAACTAATACATATTAAAAATATCACAAACTATAATCGGCGTAACATCGGCGTCGTGTTCCGCTGCGTGGTGTCGCGTAGCCGTCCTCGGAAACGTCGACGATACACGACACCTTTCGGCCAAAAGTCCTCTCTCAAAAAGGTCTGTAGATGGTGGGTTGGAACTCGTATCACGAACGACTTGAAGTTGGTGTTATGGCGCGAATCCAGCCTTTCGACCCTCAGAGTCCAGTTGCTCTTTATCTTCATATACTCCACGACTTCCTCAACCTTCGTAGAGCAATGCAGACGCAGCAGCATATTTGGTCCACTCGGTGCGGTACCGCACAGGTTACGGGAACAGGAATATATGAAAGTAGAAAATGTCTGACTGACATATCAACACACAGCCGAAACTACTGGGACTAAGAGCGTGAAATTTTGCACAAGGTTTCGTTTTATGACGTAAGTGAGCACTAAGAGGGGATTTTTAAAATTCACCCCTTTAGGGGATGAAACGAGGGTTCAAAGTTTGTATGGAGAAACCTATTTTTACGCGGGCGAAGCCGCTGACAGATGCTGGTTTATAATAATAATAATATAATTTATTTGCTAAAATATGCTGGCAGGTAGGTACAGGTCTTAAAATATTGTTTTTACACCACCTGCTCGATAATGCCCTTTTATATGTCATACAACCAACACTTAAGAGCATTCATCCGTTAAAACTACGCAGAAGCCAAAATCAATGATTTCCGACGGACAATATAACAATAATGTGTTTAATTTCTAGATAAGATATTAACGTCATATTATTGGGAATTTCATAATCTAGTGTAAAATCCAAAAACATTTTCAAATGATCGTATAGTTTTCCCATTAGAACAGTTCTTATCCAAGCCGTTTTTAAAACTAGCGGTCGACGGTCTACGCAGATGCGAGATAGTAGTTAAACCGTGTATGGTAAACTTACAACATTTTACTTAAAAAAAAAAAATGATAACATTGACTAGTGCATGGCGCAAAAAAAAACACGATTGCTGTAAGTTTTCATTCAAGAAAAGTAATCTCAAAACTGTAATTTCTAGCCGTTTTTGGAGATATTAAACGTGTTAGTATAAGATAATAAATGAGGCATTTTTGTTTTTTTTTTAGACTTATTAATTGAACGCATTTACGATCTATGACATGGTACAATAATTTTTTTAATAACTTATTTGTTTACACTACAATTAATTATTTAATATCACTATATAATAGACGCGAAATCGCGTCAGCGCTTTGTACCGGCCGAGGTCTTTCAGATTTTTAGTCTTTCTAAGTATTCTACAGTGATACTAAATAATTAATTGTATTGTAGTGCACATTAATGTTATATTTTCCGTCGAAAATCATTGATTTTGGCTTCTGCGTGGTTTTAACGGATGAATGCTCTTAAAGCAAGTCATTCTGTCCCTAGGGAGATAATGCAGTATGGGCGATCCCAAGGGAATAATGAGATTTGAATTTGGAACGTCAAAAACCGTCAACATTAAGCGAACTAAAATGTGCGTCAAACAAGTTTATTCAAAATTCAAACTGGCCACTAACAAAAAAAATAAACAGAATAAAACGTGTTCGTGGTTACTGAAGAGTTTAAAAAAAAAGGAATGAAAAAGCGGGAGCGATAAAGAAAATTGTAACTATAGAATCTTAGAGTAGTGACTTTATTTGTTTCAAATCTCAAAACATGTTGAGTGATAGTTAAGATTAACTTGTACATAATACTTATATTTCTCTAATATATGATTTGTTTTGCTAAATTGTCCACAGATGGTGTAAAAAGTAGAGTATCCAACACGGGGATAAAGCTGTCTTTGTCTTGGGTGGCTTGAATTCCTCACTTCACTCAGGTTTCTTTATTAACTCCCTCGCTATGCTCGGGAGTTAATTATATAAATCCCTCACTATCGTTCGGGATTAAAATTAGCAACCTTCGTTTTGTTCGGAATTCAACATGCCGCCCGCGACTTAAAGACACTGCTTTATCCCCTAGTCACATAATCTACTATTCTTCATTGTATATTATTGGCTATAAAGATTGACAGCCATTTCCTTCATTAATAGTTCTAAAGATAAAATGTGTGCGTAGTCGGGCATGAATAAAAAAACAATTTTTTACACCACCTGCTCGATAATGCCTTTTTATATGTCATACAACCATTATAAGTCATTCTGTCCCTAGGGAGATATTGGTAGTATGGGCGATCTGGAATGATGAGATTTGAATTTGGAACGTCAAAAACCATTATTTTGAAAAAAAAAACACAAGTGAAATAAAATGTACGTGCTTCAAAGAAGTTTATTAAAAAATCGAACTGGCCACAAACAAAAAAAAAAAAGAATAAAATGTGGTTACTGACGAGAGTCTCTAAAAAAAAGTAATAAAAAAGCGAAGCGTTATAAAAATTAAAACTATAGAATCATATAGTAGTGAATTTTGTTTGTTTCAAAACTCAAAACGTGTCGAGTGATAATTATTAACTTCAACTATTTCTCTAATATATAATATTCCACAATAATATTCCACAACTATCACACAACGCCGTCTAGTCCCAAAGTCCCAAGCTAAGCAGATATTATTTGTTTTAGTAAATTGTCTTTTAATGATCTCACAGATGGTGTAAAAAGTAGAGTATCCAACACGGGGATATAATAAAATAAAACTATCTTTGTATTGGGTGGCTTAAATTCCTAACTTCACTTAGAGTTCTATATTGACTCCCTCGCAATGCTCGGGAGTTAATTATATAGATCCCTCACTAACTTTCGGGATTAAAGCTTAGCAACCTTCGTTTCGTTCGGAATTCAACATTAAAGTAAAGACACTGCTTTATCTCCTAGTCACATAATCTACTATTACAAATAAATGCAATAGACTTCTGAAAACAATCACAAAATCTTGTAAAATAACTTCAATTTCGGAAGTCTGTGTCAAAAAGCGAAGAAATAATGACCAGCCCCCCTAGCCAAGTCACAAACGATAAACGTAAACTCTCAGTAGTCTTTAATAGATTTTCAACTTTATGTTATTGGATATAAAGTTGAAAATCTATTGAAGATTACATAGTGTTTTCGTTCGTTCCGGTCGCTAACGCTCAGTAGTCTTTAATAGATTTTCAACTTTATGCTCTTAGGTATAAAGTTGAAAATCTATTGGAAATTACTAAGCGTTCACGTTTATCGTTTGCAACTTGGCTAGGGGGGCAGAAACACCGGCTTCCATTTATTTTATTTTTTGCATGCTATTACTGTCCCACTGCTGGGCTAAGGCTTCTATCAAGTCCTTCCCGAAATTCTTTTTCCGCCCTGTCTCCAACCTGTCCTCGTAGTACCTACATGTCTAAATCATATAGCCACGGCTTTCTGGGCCGGCCTCAACGGCGCTTTCCCTCTGCAGGAAACCACTGTGTGGCGACGCTTGCCCAGGGGTCTCGCCCGCCTAATCCTGTCCTAGTGGAGGCGATCAGTGGCGACGACTTCTCGCACCGGGCCTTGGTTTAGGCCTTGGTCTGGAGCGAGAGAGAATGGGGTGCGGTTGCATCTTCTGCGAAGTAATAATAATAGTCAAGGAGGCGGCTGGGGCGTGAGGATGTAGGTATCCAGGGCGTCGGGAATCGCCGAGCAATCTCCAGCCACCGTAGTTACGGCACCCGAGCCCGAGTCGTCGACGGCGCGTAAGCGTAATCAGCGTAATGTTCCACGCGCGTCTCTATGAGGTCAGCAAACCGGAGGAGCCCAACAGAGCCGAAGCCTACTGGGGCATGGATAAAAGTACTCGAGGTCGGTACTCGAGTACTCGTGGTCCTAGAACAACGCAAAAGACAACTGTAGGAACATAGGTGTGGTTTTAGACAGTGTACCTAAGTCTGACACGCCCTTTCGCCCCACCCTAGAAAGGGAGAAGTCATCGGATAATTCCCCACCCCCCTAAAAAAAGCCCACCGGTAGATACATACCTACTTACCTACTTTGTTTTGGGATTGACATGAACCTAACAATATATAAATTTATGGATTCATACGAAAAAGTTTCGTGACGATATTATAAACAGACATACGTTTACAGCAATCCCGGAAGTTTTACTATAATTTATTATTGAAGAGTTCCATGGTGTGGTGTTTTGGAGTTCTCCAAAGTTTTTCATCAGCTGTTCACTAAAAACCGGACCACCACGCCCAATAAATAAAACTCTTTAAAATAAAAACAAACAGTCATATTCAATAAAACCAGTCCACATTTTATTGAAAACATATTAAAAAAAATACAGTATTATATAAGATTTTAACTTTGTATTAAAAAAAAACCAAGCAAACGTACCTAAATAATTAATTTACGTTATTGAATTTTTTAGTTTAGCGCCATCTGTACAGAATAGGTGTAACTTTTAGTACAAACCCAAACAACGGAGTCGTTGATAGATTCGCAAGTTACTAGTTCGTTTTAAAAGAACTAGATGTCGCGTTTAATAATAATGTAATTTGTTTTCAATCAAGTCTGTAAGAACTTCACGACAAACGTGGTGTATTTATGCTTCTTTGCAACGTTTCTACAAGTCCTATTTGCAGGGTGTTCCAGGCGCCTGACCTTCAGCATTTGTATACCTACCTATTATAAATTAGTTTTTTTTAATAAAAAAAATTAACCACTGTTTCACAATTTACTGGAGACATAGATAGGTATATTTCCAGTTTGTTTCAGGAATGGAAATCTCTGCTAGCCACTAATCAGATACCTATTAACCTACCTACGGTCGGCCAACTGCATCTTAGTGGTTAAGAATGAACTACAAAAAAGGCCTTATCACTACGACATTAAACGTTTTTTATTGACAAAAATGGTCCTTCCTTACATATTATAAAACAAAGTCCCCTTCCGCATCTGCCTGTCTGTCTGTTAGTGATAAACTTACAAAAACTACTAAACAGATTTTCATTCAGTTTCCACCAAACACACAAGGAAGGGTTAGATGTAGGATAAGTACATGCATATTATAAAAGAGAAAATCTGCAAATTTCAAAGATTTGTAATTCAATGCCGGAGTTTATGTTTCCTACATGTGTAGATATCTAGCTACAACCCTAAAAAGGTTACTTCTAGGCAAGCACGTGCTTCATGGTCGATTACATCGACGCATTCCATCAGGTGAGATAGTTGAGTGCGAGCCGACTAGTCGACTCTGCGTGACCAGAGGGCTGGTTCGTTTTTTGTCTGAAGCATAGATTCCCAACGGGGGCGGTATCGTCCCCCAGCGGGCGCTGGAGCTTTCGTGGTGGGCGGTAGCGGGTCCAAAGGCAAATGGGGGGCTTTATGTAAGTCAAGGGGGCGGCCGTGGCGTGGGTTTAGTGCAATAGCTGATTTACTGACTAAGAAAAGAAATAGACTGCAGATCACTGAGCGTGGTGATTTGCGTCTGATTTTAACTAAGTTGAAACCCGACATCAGCAAATTGTTAAAACTCCACCAGCCTCAACCGTCTCATTGTATGTATGTTTCATAATGAACATTGTTTTTTATTATTCGACTGGCTTGTTGGTCTAGTGGTTAGTGGCCCTGACTGCTACGCTGGAGGTCGTGGGTTCGATTCCCACCCAGGACAAATGTTTGTGTGATGAACACGATCATTTGTTCTGTGTCTGGGTGTAATATTTATCTATAGTATGTATGTATTTAGAAATACAAGTATGTTTATCTTTGGGACTAGACGGCGTTGTGTGATAGTTGTGGAATATTATATTATTATATTTTTTTACTAATTTCAATTAATCGTCGTCCATTTGCCTTTTTGCAGTGCCCCAGCTCACAAAATAGCTATTTATTTAATGTCCAGCCCCAGTGCGGGGTGCTCCAGTTTTGTGTTTTAATTTCTTGCATTTGTTGGTTAAATTATAATTTTGTTCATTACACTTTGTATGGTCTTTGATGTTTTAGTTTTTTCTTAATTATTAAAAATCACGACCCTCATCCACGACCACGAGTAGCACGGTTACAGAGAAAGAAATACTTTTTAATTTGTGATTATTAATGAATAATAGATAATAAATAGACAAACATATAAAATTGGGGGGGCGGGGCATAAAAGGTTGGGAAACTATGGTCTAAAGAATCAGCATTGCCATACAACGTGGCAATGCTGGCATTGTTGCCAGTCTTCTGGGGTGTAGAGGAGTACTGCAACGCCTGAGTGTATTTTGTATTTTTGTTTTTGTACATACTTAGGTTTAGTAGATATAAATACTGAGTTGATGTATATTAGTATCAGTGTAATTAATAAACTAGGGAAGACTCTAGAAACTGGACACTATTAAGTACCTGGAATATTATCAAAAGCAATATGATAATGACTGTCAACTGTCGATATTATTATATTACCTAGGTTATCAGAGATAAACGGCAATAAACATGGCACAAGTGAATAAAACCCAATCATCCTTACTAAATAATTAATTTATTTATGACACTTTAAACATTTGGTGTATCTACTTACGAATATTATTAGATAGGCGTAAGGAATAATGTATCGAAAAAAGAATATCAACCCATGTTTACGGCAGAAACTTATGCTACACAATAAAATTTGTGTAGGCCAGTTAACTAGTCCTTTTCGCTGCATCTGGTTGAACTAGAATCCAACTGTAACAAGTCCAAACACAAAACTGCGAAGCGACGTCGCATCGCAAAAATCAGCGAGCCCGCACGATGCATCGGAGGAACTTGCGAATTGATTTGCTTCGCACATTATATATATGGTCACCTAAAGTGGTGCTTTGCCTCACAAAATTGCATCGCAGCGGTGCACAGACGACAGCGTCGCAGTTTCGTGTGGAAGCCTTTACACCTAGCCAAATCTATCAATAATGAAAGTGTCACAAAATAAAAAAGACTCCTAAATAGCAGTATCAGAAATCCATTGAGTATACGAAGACACAGCGGTGCTGACTCCAGGCAACGTCTTGTTTGCACATCCCTCACCCCAGGACAGGATACCGACGAGGATCTGGCCATAGTACAGGGGTCCTCCGAAGTCACCCTGACAGGCATCCTTGCCGCCAACGTCAATGAGGCTAGCACAGATCATATTCTCTGTGACGGATCGAGGAACAGTGAGACTACTGTAACGCTCTGCGCAGAGTTTTCTTTCGACAATTAAGACGGTAGCGTCACGCAGTTCGTTGGATGGCAAACCTCCGAGCTGTAAAAGACATAGTTAAATGAGTGAAAAATAGAGCATTTAGCTGAACTCGATAAGAGTTGAGAGGAGTAGTGCTCTTAAAACGGTGAAGGAAAACATCGTGAGGTAATGCCCATGCTCTAGAATTAAAAATTCGAAAACATGTGACATCTACCAATCCGCACTGGACCCGTGTGTCCTGTTCCCTCTCTTAGAGAAGAGGCCTCAATCTCAGCTGTGGGAACATTATAAGGTTGATTACGCTATTATTATAGTGAGGATTTTCTTTTTCATTTCCCTCTCCTCTTTCAAGTCGTTACGGTGGATCCTTTACTGTTCGTGTGCCTCTGGAAGCTCTTCCTCTGGAAGCCCTTCATTAGAGGTCTTCAGGAGATGATTTTTTTCTACAATTTCTTTAGTATATTTTAAATTTTAAGTAGGATTTAGTACACTTATACATAGTTATCCTCATGTGTAAAATTTCTATCACATAAAAGTTTGCTGTAAGAAAACCCTATTGTGGGTTGGGCTCGGCTGTGTACATCAGCCGTCCTAAATTATATTTTTTAGGGTTCCGTAGCCAAATAGCAAAAAACGGAACCCTTATGGATTCGTCTCGTCTGTCTATCTGTCCGTCCATATGTCACAGCCACTTTTTTCCGAAACTATAAGAACTGTTGAAACTTGGTAAGTAGATTATTCTGTGAACCGCATTAAGATTTTCACACAAAAATAGGAAAAAAAATAATAAATTTTGGGGGTTCTCGATACTTAGAACTGAGACTCAAAAAATTTTTTTCATCAAACACATACGTGTGGGGTATCTATAGATAGGTCTTCAAAAATGATATTGAGGTTTCTAATATTATTTTTTTCTAAACTGAATAGTTTGCGCGAGAGACACTTCCAAAATGGTAAAATGTCCCCCCCCCCCCTATATCTTCTAAAATAAGAGAATGAAAAAACTAAAAAAAATATATGATGTACCATACAAACTTCCACCGAAAATTGGTTTGAAGAAGATCTAGTAAGTAGTTTTTTTTTTAATACGTCATAAATCGTAAACCGCAATTTACCTTTCAAGTTTGTACGGAACTCGGAGTGCGCGAGTCCTACTCGCACTTGCCCAGTTTTTTTGTATAAAAAGTCAATTAATATTGGCATCGACGCACTGAGTAGTACATTGGTAGCGCATCAGTATTGGTATCTACGCACGCACACACAAACATGCTTGTGACAAAAACAAGATTTATCAAGAATTTATCAGAATAGGTAATTTTTGTCATAAAATAAGTAAGTATTGATTTCTAGGGTTTTTTTTTTTTTTTTTTTTTTTTTAGGTGGGAAAATCATCTTATGACAAATCCCGCTCTTGGGCGGAGCGAAAAATAGTGTCAGACTTTTACTGACTAAAAACCCACTCCTGTTCCTTCTTTGCCTTCGTCCCAGGGCCCCGGGTTTCACTTTCACACTACCCGTGGCCCCAGTAGGCTTCGACCCTGTTGGGCCCCTACGATTTGCTGACATCTCCCTGAGGCGCGCGTGGAACAATACGCGCCGTCGACGACTTGGGCTCGGTCCGGACAGTTACCGGACGATCGGACGGCGAGCCACCCATTGCTCGCCGTCCGCAAGCCCTCGCCTACGGTGGCCGGAAATCGGGATCGGAATCCCGGCGGCGGTTGGGGCGTGAGGACCGTTGCCGTTGCCTCACGCGATCGGCCGCCTCTTTTGCTAGCATTACTGCTTCGCAGAAGGAGGCGACCGCCTGCCACTCCTCCTCGCTCCGGACCATGGCCTGTACCAAGGCCCGGCGCGAGAGATCGCCGCCGCCGATCGCCCCCACGAGGACACGGCGTTGCTCTGCCCAAGCGGGGCACACCTCCACCGTGTGCTCCACCGTGTCCTCCGGGCGGTCCGCACAGTGGCGACACCCGGGCGTCTCTTCCGCACGAATCCGGTGCAGGAACTTCCCGAACTTACCGTGTTCGGTGAGAACCTGCGTCATGCGGAAGGTGAGGACGCCGTGAGGTCTTTCCAACCACGCCTCAAAGAAGGGACTTACCGCCATAATTGTGGCGTGCCCAGCACTGGGTCGCGACAGTCGCTGTCGCCATTTCTCCATGAGAACCCGCCAGAGCTCTGTCCGCCATGCTGCGACTTGTCGCGGCAGCGGAGTTTCGCCCCGGCGTTGCATCTCCATGCGCAGATCGTGCATGTGAGCAAGGCCTGTTGCTACCAGATCCCATGGTGGCTGTCCAGCAAGGAGGCTCGCCGCTTCGCGGGAAATCGTCCGGTATCCTCGCACCATCCGTATGGCCATGACCCTCTGGCACGCGTTCAGCCGGGCCGCCGGCTGCTTCCGCAGCGCTGGCGCCCATACCGGTGCGCCATAAAGGGCCATGGACCGAACGATTCCTGCGTAGAGCCTCCGGCAGGAGGCGTCTGGACCTCCCAAGTTAGGCAGGAGCCGCCCGAGAGCAGCCCCATTCCGATTTAGTTTGGGAGCCAGACGTCGGAAGTGCTCCTCGAAATCCCATCGGCTGTCGAGAACGAGTCCCAGGTACTTCATCGTCGACCCGACGCCGATGTGGACTCCTCCTACCGTTAGTTGAGAACCCGGTGGTGGCGCGTTCCGAGGACCGTGAAAGCAGATGGCCTCGGACTTGTGCAATGCCACCTCGAGTCCCAACTCCTGGATCCTGCCCACGACTGTCGCAACCCCGTGTGTCGCTAGTTCGACCGCCGCCTGGTACGACTCTCCCCGCGCCAGGACCAGCGTGTCGTCTGCGTAGCAGACCACGCTGACCCCGTCAGGGAGGTCGCCGCGCAGCACGTAGTCGTATCCGATGTTCCACAAGGGCGGCCCTAGTACCGATCCCTGCGGAACACCGCACGACATCTCTCGGCGTTCCCACTCTCCCTGGTGACCAGGGTAGATGATGTACCTGTCCGACAGGTACGCCTCGACCACACGACAGAGGTAGTCGGGCGTCCGGTGATACCGGAGTGCCCTCCTAATGCTACTCCAAGGCAGGGAGTTGAAGGCGTTGGCGATGTCCAGAGACACCGCCACGACACACCTGCCCTGGGCCACCGCATCCCCCGTCGTGAGGGCTCGCACGCGCATGATGGCGTCCACCGTGGAGCGCCTCCTGCGAAAACCAAACTGGCCGTCCGCCAGATCCGGCCCCACCCGTGTTAGGTGCGCGACAAGGCGGTCTGCAATTACTCTTTCAAAGAGCTTGCCCACCTCGTCGAGCAGCACAATGGGCCGGTACGCGGACGGAGAGTCCGCAGGGCGCCCCGGCTTCGCGATGAGGACCAGTTTCCCAGTCTTCCAGCGAAGTGGGAACTGGCCCCTCTCCATGCATGCGCTGAAGAGCCCTCTTAGTCGAGGCCCGAGAGCCTCCATGGCCAGGACCCAGGCCTTCCCAGGCAAGCCATCGGGTCCTGGGGCGGTATTTTTGGCACTCAGCCTTCGTACCGCCACTCTCATCTCTACCTCGGTCACCTCTGGAGCGTTGTCGTCGTCGTCGCCATCGTGGTCCGCGTCGGACACCGCTGGTGGCGGAGCCATGGGCGGGGGAGAGTGTTCCCCTCGCGTGGGGAACAGAGTGCTCACCACACCCTCCACAAGCTGAGGCCGGAGACTCTGCGTTAGCGGGGGAGCCCAGGGGCGGAGCTTGTCCCGCACCACCTTGTAGGGGCGTCCCCATGGGTCCCCGTTCAGAGTCCCCAGCCACACGTTGCGGGCCTCGAGTTTGGCCCGCCTTATCTCCGCTCGGAGGGTGCGCTTTGCCTCTCTGTATCCCTCGTACAGCTCCGCCTCTCTGGCCTCCGCATCCGGTGGACGGATGCGGCGCCTGCGGTATCTGGCATACCGGCGTCGCGCGGTATTGCACGCGTTGCGCAGTGCCGCAATCTCCGGCGACCACCAGTATACCTGGCGCCGAGCACGTCCCGGATGGACTCGGGGCATTGCCGCGTCGCAGATTTGCGATACGGCCTCCCGGAACCACTCTGCCTCGACGTCGATGTCGACAGGCCTGTCCGGTGCTTGCACCCAGGCCTGTACCGTCGCGGCTTCCAGGAGGAGCTCCCGGTCCATCTGCCTCAGCGCCCACCGCGGACCACAAGGGTTCTGTCGGACCGGCGCGGTCGAGGTTTGGGCGGAGACGTCAAACCGGATGTACCGGTGGTCTGAGTACGTCTCCACCCCCTCCATAACACGCCAGTCGACGACACGCGGCGACAGAGCGGGGCTGGCGAACGAGATGTCCACCACTGAGTCACCCCGCATCCGCACACACGTGGGGACAGAACCCCGGTTTAGGACGACCAGGCCTGTCTCCAGAGCCCAGTCCTCCACCATCCGACCCCGCTGGTTCGTGAACCGGGAACCCCAAGCCAAGTTCTTGGCATTGAAGTCCCCGCACACGACCACGGGGAGGGAACCAAACCCAGCGACGACGGCTTTCAGCTCCATTAGGGAAATGTGAAGATCGCCGAGAGATCTGTTCGGGGACAGGTAGACGCCCACCACTGCAATGTCCCCGAACCGTGCTGCCACGCAACCCCGTCCCCTCGTGACAGCCTCGAGGGTTGGGGTACCGGCGGCGGCCGACGAAATTAGGGTCACCGAGCCGTCCAGGTCCCGCACCCAGTCTCCCCTGGGCAGGACATAGTACGGCTCGGAGACCACGGCGATATTGATCGACCACTGCGCCATGCTCTGGAGCAACAGATCCTGAGCGGGGGCGCAGTGGTTGATGTTCGCCTGGAGGAGACGCAGTGGAGTCGTTATTGACAGTCCATAACAGTCTCCTCCTGAGCCCCCCGTGAGGGCCCCGCCGCGGCGGGTGTGGCGGCGATAGCGACGGCAGCCAAAGAGGCGGCTGCGGCGGTGAGGACATCAGCGGGGATGGGCCTCATGGCTTTGCCCTTGGTCTTGGCGGGGGGGTCGCAGGACCTGCCCCCAGCCCGGTGGTCAGCCGGTTTGCCTGCCGCCGCACATGCGTAGCAGTGCGGCGGTGCATGGCATTCGACGGCCTTGTGACCGGCCTGACCGCACTGGTAGCAGCGGTCACTGCGGTCCACCTCCGCGGCGCAGTAGGCCCCCACGTGGTGCCCCACGTGGCAGCGGTAGCACCGCAGAGGTCTGGGCTCCAGCATCTTCACCTGGGCGGAAACCCAGCCCACCAAAAGCCTTCGGCCCTCGCCCGTGATGGCCTTGGCCGCCGACACGGGGCAGCTCACCGTAACGGCTCGCATGCCCGTGCTGTCAGCGCGTATGGTGCCCGCCCGCACTTGAGCGGAGGTGCACTTTCCCGCACTGACGATGGCGGCCACCACCTCGTCCACCCTGACGGAGTCGTCCAGGCCCATGATGCGCATGTCTATGCACTTGGTGGGCCTGGACACTCGGACCTCCTCGACATCTAAGGACGCCCTGATCCTTTCAGCCAGGGCGTCCGCGGCAGAGACACTATCCGCACCAGGGACCTCCAGTATTCGGGCCCCGGTTGCGGTGCGCCTCATACGGAAGCCCCCAGAGGCTCCAAGCTCGCCAAGGTGGGGCAACACCGCCTGCTTCGCCTTTGCCATGACGGCGTCATACGTCACGCCCTTCTTTACCGCCTCTGGCTGTAGCGTGATGACTACAGCCTCGGAAGTCGGGGCGCGAAGTCTGGCCGCCATGGCCCGCTTCTTGCGCTCTTGCTGTCTCGCGCGCTTTTTGGCCGCCCTAGCCGCCTTGCCCGCACTCCTTTTGGCGCCAACCACCGTCCAATCGGCGCCAGCCGAGGGTTCTTCGGGCAGGGGAGGCGGCAGGCATGGCCTTGTTGCCGCCGCGGCAGGCAACGCTCTACCCTTCAGGGAAGGAGCAGGCTTCCCCTGCCGCTGCTGCTGCTTGGCCGCCGGGGCCGACCTCACAGGCTCCGATGCCACAGCCCCTTGCCCGACTTGCCCCGACGGGCCCGCCTTGGGCGCAGCAGCCCTGGCTGCGGCGGCGGCGGCATATGACGCCGCCCTCTTCTGGCCGGAGGCCGCGAGCGGGGGGCGCAGGACGATGCCCTCCAGGACAGAGAACTGCCGCTGGACCCGCTCCTGGAACTGCTGCTGCTGCTCCTGCTGCTGCTGCCGGAAGGCAGCCAGCTCTTGCCGCAGCAGGGCCAGAACCTCGCTCTCCGGCTGGGGCAGGGGCTGGGACTGCCCCTGCTTGCGCCCCCCATTCGGCGCCATCTCGGGGCCAGTGCCTCGGAGACCGGCCAGGTCCGCTTCGAGCCGCTCAATCCTCTTGGAAAGGGATCTTTTGAGAGGCTCCAAGACGATCCCCAGTGCCTCTATAATTGAGGTCGTGGCCTGGGGGATCGACCTCTTCTTGGAGACGCCCTTCCTCTTTATGGCAACTCCATCTATGGCGGCTGTGACGATCCCCTTGAATTGGGCCAGCGCCTCTTCCATGCCTTCTGGCTCACTGCCAGAAGGTTCCGGCTCTGAGGGGCTGGCCTGGGCACTGCTTGCCCCAGGGTGGCGCCCCTCCCTGGCAATCTTCAAGGACCGCTGGATCGCCTCCTCAGCGGTGGGCCTTCTCCCTTTTCCTTTTCGGCCCGCACCCCGTCCAGCAGTGGAAATTTTGCGGGCAGAAGCTCCACGCTCATCGTCAGAGGATGTCCTCCGACCGTCTCTGGATATGGGGCGTTTGAGGAACTGAATGTTCCTCTTCTTCCTGGAGGTGGCCTCATCCACCTCCATTCTCTCCGAGTTGAGTGAAGACGCGGCATCGGAGTCCGACGTCGCGTCTCCACTCACCTCCCTCAGGCCAAAGCACCTGCCGGCCTCTGTAGTACCCACCGGCGCAGCGGACGTGCTGGGAACGGGTCCCAGGGACTCCACGCTACCGGTGGGTGAGCCACCCTGGCTCCTTGCGTCCACGAAGGACGGTAACAGGTCCCTAGGGAACCTGACGCGCTCTTTGCCCCCCCCAGAATACGAGGGGCAGCCCGAGCTCTGCTCGGGGAGGGATTCTCCTCCTGCGGTGCAGGCGGTACCCTCCTGGGGTAATAATTTTTTTTTTTGAGTCGCGTCCATGTTGTGCTGAACTCAGCTTTGCCTTTTTTGTGGGGTGGGGTCCCCAATAACCACGTTCGCCATCTTGGTCACGTCTGATAAGCAGACGCGTACCTGAGGCGAACCCACTCTCCCAAAACCACTGTCCAAAAACACCAACAGCTGTTGGTGCCGATGCTTCTAGACAGTGCACCTTCCGTGGCGGTCCGTCTGGACTCCGCCTGTGTGTTCCTCTTGGTCTGGTCCCTCACTTGAGGCCTTCCGGCATGAGTAGCTCTACCGGCATAGCCCTCAAGATCACAGAGACACGCAAGCCCCACCACGACGACAACGTGGGAACACAGTTGGTGGGGATTGATTTCTAGGGTAAAAAATTACCTATTTAAAAAATAGCTAAAATCGACTGAGCTGAACATATTTACTACTACTAGAATGTTCGTATATTATGTAACATGTTGTTTCAGATTTCTAGCTTCTCCTAGCGGCCTGGCCCGTGTGAAAGTACTTAGATTTTTTTAACTTTGAACCCTCGTTTCTTCCCTATGAATCTTAGAAAATCCTTTCTTAGTGCTCGCCTCCATCACAAAAGGAAACCTTGAGCAAAATTTCACGCTCCTAATCTCAGTATTTTCGGCTGTGCGATGATATGTTAGTCAGTTTCTCCTTTTAAATAATAGATAACTAATACTGATAAATCTTACCTCAGTCGCACCCCAACCAACTAGATCAACAGGTAAGCCTTCAGGCATTTGGAAGTCTTGTACGATGATGGCACCCTGCTGTACATATGTGCCGTAGACCAGAGAGTCCTTCAGGAGCACTACAGAAATGTCACCATCCATGTCATTGACTCCGTAGGTCGGGTGGTTGATCTCCCTGTCCACGTATGCCACCTGCCCTCCATAGCCACGGATAGAGGAACCAGCCCTGATGCGACGGTTTTTAGGTTCATAGAAACTGAAAAAGGGAAAGTGGTCATAAAGATACTCGCCAAAGGAGTTTCTTGCACATTCTTCTGTATATAGACACGGTATAGATATGGAACAGTACGGAAACTACGTACAAATGTTCTAAACGGTACACTCACACAAACATACTCATCGACGAGACTCCTAAGCGTTTCTCGCGGTGCTGTCAGTAGCAAGAAACGCTTAGGAGTCTCGTCGATGAGTATGTTTGTGTGAGTGTACCGTTTAGAACATTTGTACGTAGTTTCCGTACTGTTCCATATCTATACTGTGGTTTAAATCTACGCTTTGAAATGTGCAATTAGCATCATTTTTCTTACTGACTGACTTCCTGACGATTCAAAAGTGCCTGTATATTGTTTTTGAAATAAAAGTTTTGAATCTTGATTCTTCTTGACTCAAGATAGCTGATTTCACTATAGATTCTCAGACACTAGCTTTAAAATCATTTCAAACCACAATTACCAAATGAATTTTAAATAATATGTGAGTGATAATGAATTGAAATTCTTCACTGACATGTCAGAGTATATTTTGCTGACTGCAATTATTTGTATCTATCAAAATAGGAGCATAGTCTCACCTGACCTTTAGATTGCGGATAAAGGTCACACGTGTAACTAAATAATTTTAGACAGAACTATTAAATGGTTATTGTTTAAAGTAAACCACTCCTTCTTCGTCATGATACTCTTGATAGTGTATTCATGATCATCAGGTAACGAATTCAGCAGAAACCGATGTGATTCCCATTATGACCATTCGCCACCTCCTCCTATTAGGCCTCTTCCTCTTACCCAACAATCTGCTACTAGTTTGGTCGATCCATACTCGATGAAGACAGTACCGTAGTTAGGCGTGGGCAAAGTGGGCCCTCGCCCACGGCCTCACACCCAAAGAGGCC